>JAMXBC010000009.1:60261919-65549419 GCA_024138005.1 Lumnitzera racemosa | reverse complement strand
TAATTTTGGTCCCTAAGGAATAAGCTTATATTATAGCAACTAATCTCAAAAGACCAAAACTAAAATGGATACCAAAGACATAATAATTTGTTTTGTAGGATCTTTTAAGGTAGAACAAAAAATGGATCTTAGATAGTGGTTGCTCAAGATACATGATGAGAGATACATCCAAGTTTGCATCCCTAAACTTAAAGGACGAAAGAAGTGTTACTTTTAGAGATAACCGGAAGGCATGTATTATAGGAGAAGGTAATATTCTAATTAATAACGATCTTACTATTAAATATCTGTTACTAGTAGACAATTTGAAAAACAGTTTACTTTGCATTAGTCAATTGTATGATATTAGATACAAAGTAACCTTCCATGTATGAAAGTATTCTATTGAAAATATTAACAACGACTATATCCATATTAAGAGCTATAGATGAGGAAACATTTATAAAATTGATTTTAGCATAATTTCATACTTTCTTGAAACTTGTCTATCTGCTCAATATAATAATAGTTGGTTATGACATGGAAAGTTGGGACATGCTAACATGGATGTCTTGTCAAAACTAGCTAAAAAAGACCTTGTTAAGGGGCTACCCAAGATTAGCTTTGACAAAGATATAATATATCATGCGTGCCAACATGGTAAACAAACAAAATCTTCTTTTAAATCAAAAGACGTTATCTCAACTTCTAGGCCACTATAACTATTACACATGGATTTATTTGGCTTAACTCAAACCTTACGTTTAGGAGGGAAAAGATATATCTTGGTCATAGTTGATGATTTCATTAACTAGACTTAGACTTTCTTCCTTGTAAACAAAGATGAAACATACCATGTATTGTTGAAATATTGCAAGAAGATCCAAAATAAAAAAGGTCTTTTTATTATCTTTATAAAAAATTATCATAGGGAAGAATTTGAAAATTATTATATGGTGTAGACACCTAATTTTTGCTCATAATTTTTATTTTTACAAAAAAGGGTCCTAATTCAAAAAAAGATAAAAATAATAAAAGATATTAACAAATAATGAAAATACCAAAAAAAAAATAAAAAGTAAGAAAAGGAAAAGTTATTAAAATTTCGTAAATTTTTAGGAAGTAATTTATATTAGGAATAATTAGTTTTAATTTTAGTTTAGTTAAAAATTTTATTTTAGGGAATACAATGGTTTAAATATAATTTAATGGTAATGAATGTTAAGACACAAAATAATAGTCTAACAGATAAGTAATGGAGTATTCGAGTAGATTTAGTTGGAGGTCACGGGTTCAAGTTTCAGTAAGCACCTATATTTTTATTTTTCCTCCTTTGCAGAAGCGAGGCAAAAATCAGTTTCATATCTAATCAAATCATATGAATATTAGTTAAATCATATTTGAATTAAATTCGAATCTAATTTAATCAAAAAAAGAAAAAAAAAAAAAGAAACAGAAACAGAAACAGCAGCTGTAGCCAAAGAACAGCAGCCACACAACAACAGCAGAACAACAGCCACACGGCAACAGCAGAATAGTAGCAGAACAACAGCCACACAGCAACAAACAGCAGCCCAGGACTCCATAACAGCAACAGCTTCAGTATCAATCTCCAACCCGACGATCAACGCTCCAATAAATGCTGACTCAACCGAACGCTGCTGTCCACGTACAGTCGCTGCCGACCGATCGTCCACGAATACTACTGTTCACGCCTAGTCATCTGCAGCAACCTGACTCAACCGAACGTTGCTGTCCATGCACAGTCGTTGCCTGACCGAATGCCACGCCTCATCGCGTGCTGTCAATTTCTTCACCCTCGCTGGACAATCGAATTCTGAACGACGTACTATTGATTTCTTTACCTTCACCTGATACTCGCTGGTCAATACCCTTGCCACGCAACAATTCCCAACCGACGGTGCCCCGGATGCTATCCTAGTCCACGTCCCCATCACATGTGCTGACCTCCTTCATGCCAATGTAGTCCAATTGAAATTCCAACGTCTAATACAAGCCGCTGTACAGACCATTCGCTATCCACATTCCCATACTACAACACGCAGCATAGTTCGCGGTATTATACGTTCGGCTTCACGTCCACGACCAGTCTCTGTCGCATGAACACGGGCGGTGATTGAGTCACAACTTGACAATCAGCGCCAACACGACGACTAGTCCTCGATGTCAGGTTCGATTTCTTTAGATTATTATTATTATTATTATTATTATTATTATTATTATTATTATTATTATTATTATTATTATTATTATTATTATTATTAGTATTTTGTCCTGTCTTTAGATATTTAGCATTGTATAAACATGTATGTGTATGTATATGTTAACAATAGTTTTCTCTATTATATAGATTAGATAGTGATTTATGTGAATGGTTATTTAGTAATAGTTATATGAGTATAAATGTATATATGTATTAGTTTAGGGGTAATTAAGATTTTTTTTAGTTAACATAATATATGATATGACTTTAGGGGTTTTAGTATTGGTTTTTATATAAAGTGTGTTATATGGAATTATTTTGTTTTGTTAGATAGTTATATATATTAGTTTAGTGGTTGTTAAAATTAATTATCTTTTTAGATTTGGCTTTACTTAAGGATGTATCATATAGAAATTGTTTTTCTTTAAATAATAAATTAGTAAAAGGATCTTTTAAAAATAGGATTTTTAGATCATTTTTTTTAAATAACAACACTCAGGAGTTAGGACCCTTTAGGTTTTTTTAAAATAGACTGAATAAATTAAAACGTAAACTTGGATGGATTTCAAAATTAAAATAAATCAACACATTAAAGATTTTTTGAAAGAACTATGATCGTCTGATCTCGGCTAGTGGGTACGTAGGCACCTTCGGGGCGACGATAAAATATATAGAAACTTAGGTTTTTTTTTCTTTTGATTTTTATTTATTTTTTTAATATTATGATTAGAAAAATAATCCTACTTTCGGTAAATAAATAGTGGTACCTGTTACTGGTTTAATAGGTTAGACCCTGAATTCAGAACTCTCTGGTTTTTTATTGAATTTGAAATCAAAGACCGATAGCCAAATCGTAATCAATCTACCCAATTGGTTACGGTTTCTTTTTCTTTTCCCGACTCCTGTCGGGTGGCGACTCCAAAAATAATTTTCAATAAAAAACCGAAATTTCTTAATTTCTTTAGTTGGGGATTAATATTAAATGGGTTAGGGTTTAGTATTAATCAAGAAATGAGAAATCAATTTTGAAATAAAAGAAAACTGAAAAAGCAGACTCGACAGTTTGGCGACTCTACTGGGGACCGATAAAGGGCTAGCCACTAGAAGTTGCCAAAAATAGGATTATTTTTGAAAAAAAAATGAAATAATAAAAATAATAAAAAAGAACTTAGGTATGTTATTATATGTATTTGTTTATTCTATTTGTTTTACTAACCATTTTTTTTGTTGTGGAAGTTTAGTTAAGGGGGAATTTTAGGGTTTTTTTTTTTACTTTTATTTATTTTATTTTATTTTCTGTATCATAAATGCATGTTGGACACGGTCAAAACCAGGCCGTCTTGGACCTTAGGAGGGGGGCCATTGTGTAAGCTTCGGATATTGTGGGGTAACCACCTTCTGGGGCCAATCAGGCTACCCCACTCAAGTTCAAAAATCACAAGAACCTATGATGTGACAAACCAAAATTGATGAAGACAGTTGTAAAGTTGTGATGGTAATTGTTATCTTCCCTTGTAAATAATTTATAATATTATTTTTATGTAAAGTTTAGAATACATTGTAATTGTAATTTTAATTTTGATTAGTCATGGCTGGATCAAAGCAAGGGTCTTTTGAAGACATTCATGTTCACCTACCACATTGGCCACAAAAGCTACATCAGACATGGTTTTGACTCTTCAGCCTAGATAACCAGGAGTTTATTAAGAATAAGATTGGGCTCATCCTCTCTCTACAGAGGATCCCTGTAAACATCACTCTAGTTCGGGCCTTAGTCCACCTTTGGGAGTCCGAATACACTAGTTTCCGTATGGGCCTACATCAGCTAAGCCCAACTGCAGAAGAATATTCCCAAATATTGTGGGCTCTTGCGATCACGGATGATATTTATGTCCCAGACTTGGAAGCTACAGCACCAAAGATCTTCAGCAAGTTGTTGGGAATCAGAAAAACCGAAATAAACCGTGTTCTAAATCAAGGAAAGACCATTCGATTAGAGGATGTCATGGACTGGTTTTCTACTGAATTGAAGCACAGAGAAAAGCGTGAGGTTTTTTATGTAAATTTAGAAGCGTAGCACCAGTACCGGGTCAACGCTTTTATACTGGTAGTCTTCAATACCATCCTGTTCCCTGATGAAAGGCGTCGAGTCCATTTCAGAATTGCAGAACTCGTAGCCCAATTCCTTGAAGGGAAATCATATATCCAGGCCCTTCTGGATGAGCAAATCCGGTCACTAAATCATCTCAAGAAAAAGAAATGAGGAGATCTAAAAACTAACATGGTCCTATTGGTGGTCTGGTTCGTTAGCCACATGAGAAGTTACCAGCTTGATTTTAATCGGGTCGAGTTTACTCAGCAATATGATCTCTTCAAATATTTTGGAGAAAGAATCAAGCTGCCAGAAAATATAGCTAGCCGCTACTGGGTCCAATACTTTTAGAGTATGAAAGCGAAAGAATTGTTATTGACACCTAGGTGGTTTGCAAGCAGGGAAATGATAAGAGGATGTGGAGACTTTAAAGCAGTTCCTCTGATCGGCTTTAACCTCTGCACCGCATACGTTTTAGCTAATGGACTCATTGAGGACATGATCCCTAGACCATCATTAGAAGCTACCTCGCTGGACTTCCTTAACCCTGGTATGACGATGGTCGATAAAATAACTAAGCTTCAAAGCATCTGAGCTTTGTGGTGTACGAGAAAGACCACCCCTACCACTAGAGGGATAATAGCTAGGAGTTAGACAACCAAAGGATTTCTTTATCACCAGCTAAAAGGGCTGAAAGATATGGAAGACAACGAAGAGAAGAGGAAAGTTCAAGCTGAACCAGAGAGGACGAGTGAGAGAGAGCAAGAGTTGGAAAGCCGTTGCAAGGAGTACCATCAGAAGATAAAGGCATTGGAAGCACAACTGAAGAGGACCAAGGGTAAGGAAGAGCGAGTTCCCATGATCCGAAAGAAGAGGAGGACGCAGGATAAGCTTATTAGTCATTAGGAGATTAAATTTTAGATTTTAAGTTTTCATTAGAATTCATTTTTATGAACAGAATAAGAGGTGTAAAGCTTCACAATTGCAAAAATTAATAAAAGTTAGTTAGGTTTTGCCACATCAAAAGTTCTTCCACCCCCCTCCCCTCTTTCTTGATTTTTCATTGCACTCGTGTGACATGCATTTTGTGTTTGTATGATTAACAACCTTTTTTTTTAGCAAAATATAATATATACTAACCCTTTGTTGAGTTGAACAAACAAACAGGTAAAATTTCAAGATAGCTCCCAAACGTCAAGTCTTTCAAAGAAGTCCGATTAGAACACGTTCCCAGTCTAGGATGGCCACTACTCAAGGAAATGATGGAGACCCTGAGATCAATGATCCCTCTGAGCTGAGGTTTCGTTCCATAGAAAGGACTATGGAGAAGACGGCAGAACAAATGAGCTTTCTAGCAGACAGCATTTCTTTGCTCCGAGCTACAGCGCCGGCTAATGAAGAGGGTTCCAAAACCCGTTATGGGAAGAATACACAAGCTCCTAAGGTAGAACATGAATATCAAAAAGACCCATTCGAGTCGGAAGGAGTTTACCCGAAAGACAACCCGACCTTCGAACTTGACACATATGTGGCCCCGAGACCTATTGACCATGGTCCAAACACGGACAGCTTGAAAGAACTGGAAAAGAAATTGACACAACAAATCACTGAGAAGATGAAGGCATTCGTAGGGTGTGATGGATTTGAACAGGCGAGGATTACAGAGTTTTCCACGTATCACATGGAATCATACCTTGAGAAGTTTAAGGTGCCAGAGTTCCAAAATTATAATGGGACGGGTTGTCCCAATCTCCATACCAAGTTGTATGTCAGGAAGATGGGAAAATACATTCATTACGACCCACTCATAGTACAGACATTTCAGGATAGCCTGACCAGACCGACCCTGACTTGGTATGCCTAGCTTGATTTGAATCAGATAAATACATGGGAGAAACTTACTCGAGCATTTTATGAGCAATATAAATTTACTGTGGAAGTAGCCCCGACTATGATGTAATTGGTTTCCCTACGAAAGAAGAATAATGAGTTGTTCAAAGAATACGCTCAAAGGTGGAGGTCCTTAGTTGCAAGAATCTCTACTCCAATTACTGAGAAAGAGCTCACATCGGCTTTCATTAACACCTTGGAGAGGCCCTATTTCTCCTATCTCATCGGGCAGGCCTTATCTAGTTTTGCTGAAGTGGTAGCGGCCGGGTGTAGGATTGAAAGTGCCGTCTCTTCCGGAAAGCTTCAAGACAAAGCAGATAGAAGACCACCTGCGTCATCATCTAGCCCTAGACCAGCTGTCAGCAAGCCCAAAGAATCTACAGTTGGTATGGTAAATTCAAGTGCTAGACCAAATGCTCAAGTCGTTTTTAGGGGCAAATATGCTTCCTGCTTAGCAACTGTACAGAGATCGGTTTCAAGCTAGCAGGACTTATAGGTAATTTACCAGGATACCGGTTCCTTTGAGTCAAGTCTTCAAGAAGTTGCGAAGAGATAATTTGATACGGTACGAACTTCCTAGCGATCGATATCAACGGAGATTCTTTGACTCCACAGTAAAGTGCGAATACCACTGTGGACAAGTAGGGCATTCGGCTGATGCATACTGGAGTTTGAGGAATAAGATTCAGGACTTGATAGATGAAGGGACAGTGCAATTGGATTTTGTGGAATCCCCGGCTCCTAATGTTAACAACAATCCCTTACCTAACCATGGGCCGATGATTGGTATGATTTTTGATGACTATGCTGTTAGTGTCGTCGATTCAGACAAGAAGCCTAAGGTTTTTGAGTTCTATACTGGCAACCGGATTCTAGAAGTGAAGAGGTACACATTTCACGTGCCATTGCTACCAGAAAATTACAAGGCTGCTCCATTTAACTATCATCTGGCAAAATCAGGAGAAACCCGGTCCTCTGGTAGGGGGCATTACCCGATCAGGGAATATTTATCATCCAAGAGAGGAGCAGGGGAGGAAAGTCATGTCGAGAGAATCAAATGATAGGACGGTGGCTGAACGCATTGAGGGACTATCAGCTTTTACCAAAATGCTCAAGTTAAGTGAGTATAAAATCATGGATCAACTCAGTAAGATTCCTGCACAAATATCGCTGATGGGCCTACTAATTGCATCTAAACCACACAGGGAGGCTTTGTTCCGCATTTTAAATGAGGTAAAGGTCCCTCGGAAGATTCCAACTGAGAAGATGGGAATGGTTACTAATTCGATCCTCGCAATCGATCAAATTTCATTTTCGATTGAAGAATTGGGCGAGGAAGGGAACAAACATACGAAGCCACTCTTTATCATGGTAAGAAGTAATGACATAATTGTCACCAGGGTGCTCATTGACAACGGATCGTCGCTGAACGTCTGCCCACTTGCCACTTTGGATTTGCTAGGCATCGACACATCTACAATTAAGCCTTCTTCCACGACAGTCAGGGCCTTTGATGGTTCCAGAAGAGAGATTATAGGGGAGATTGATTTATCCATGAGTATTGGCCATCGGTACTTCACTATTCAATTCCAAGTTATGGACATTCCAAGATCTTTCAACCTACTGTTGGGAAGACCTTGGATTCATGTAGCAGAGGCCATACCTTTAAGCTTGCACCAAAAATTGAAGTTTATCTCCAATGGCTAGGTGATTACAATTCTGGGCGATCAAGATTATGAAATCTATAAGGAGACGGCTATAACCTACATAGGAAGTGAGGGACAAGAGGAGCTGGGGTTACAAATGTTTGAAGAAGTGAACATGATTTTCGGTTCTGACACAGAGGATGAGAGAAGGAAGGGATTCAAGGAAGGCTAGATTGGTACCTACGGCCTTGGCTACAATCCTACCCCGGCAGAAGAATTCAAGAAGAAGCAGGCGAAGGGCAAGAGAGGTAACAGATTATACCATGCCCCGAAGACCTTCCCACCACTAGTAGAGACATTTATACGGTTAGAGACTCAAGCCCGAGAATTCGACAGAGAAGGATCGACACGCTCGTCACTTAAGTTCCAGCATCATTTGAACAACTGGTTTTCTATCCGGCGAATTGCAATAAGTCTTCCTTAGGTAAAGGGGTGAACCGTAATTAGTATTTTTTGAATTTTTATTTTCAATAGTCATCGTTTTAAATGTATCGTTGAATCTTTCGTTCAAAATTAGTTAGGTCTTTATCTCATTTGAGACTATACTTCCATTTATTCAATAAAATCTTAGTTCGTTTCTTTTCTATGTTACTCTTCAGTTGTCTTTTGTTTACATGCATTTTTTTTATACATTCTCATTCAGATTCAATGAAACAAGCGAAAACCAGGATTACCTCATGCAGGTAGAAAATGAGAATATCGATATCATTTTCGACCCTATTGGGTTAGTCGTCGGGAGCGATGTCGATGACCACAGTAATATACAAGAGGAATGGCAAAAACATGAATCGGATAGGATCACTATTGATGAACCGATTGAGACAATTAATGTGGGGAACGAAGAAAATCCTAGGAATTTAAAAATTGGGGAGAATTTAAAAGAGAAACAAAAAACAGAAATGATTACGTTGTTAGCTGGTTATCAAGACGTGTTTGCTTGGTCGTATGGAGATATGCCTGGGTTGGACCCATCAATTGTGGTCTACCGTTTACCCACACAGGAGGACGTCAAACCAAAAAAGCAAAAATTGAGGAGATTTCGACCTGACGTCTTGCTGAAAATTAAAGAAGAAGCGAGGAAACTACTGGAGGTTGGATTCATCAAAGTATCAGATTACGCGGAATGGATAGCTAACATTGTTCCAGTAATGAAGAAGAATGGGAAAGTTAGAGTGTGTGTAGACTTTCGAGATCTCAACCATGCAATGCCTAAGGATAATTTTCCATTGCCTCACATTGATGTCTTAGTGGATAACACTTATGGAAATCATCTATTCTCCTTCATGGATGGTTTTTCGGGATATAATCAGATTTGGATGTCCGAAGAGGATAAGACGAAAACGACTTTTATTATGACTTGGGGAACATTTTGCTATAAGGTGATGCCATTTGGGCTGAAGAATGCAGGTGCAACATATCAGAGGGCTATGGTTGCAATCTTTCATGACATGATGCATAAAGAAATAGAAGTGTATGTTGATGATATGATTGCAAAGTCCAAAGAGGAGGAGGATCACCTAGAAAACTCGAGAAAGTTGTTCGATAGGCTAAGAAAGTACCACTTGAAATTGAATCCGGAGAAGTGTACCTTTGGTATGATGTCAGGATAATTGTTGGGGTTCATAGTTAGCTAAAGAGGTATTGAAGTCGATCCTGATAAGGCCAAAGCTATAATTGACATGCCTCCTCCACAAACGTTCAAGGAAGTGCGAGGTTTGTTGGGGCGTTTAAATTACATTGCCCAATTCATAGCACAGTTAACGGACAAATGTCGCCCTCTTTTTAAGCTGTTAAAAAAGAACGCAAAGATCAGTTGGAATGAGGAATGCGAAGAGGCTTTCACGAAAATCAAAGAATATCTCATGAAACCTCCAGTGTTGGTAGCTCCTAAACCTGGAAAGCCGTTGTTTTTGTATCTGACCATAATGACGGAATCCATGGGATCCGTACTTAGCCAGAAAGATGAAGAAGGGAAAGAGAGAGTCGTTTACTATCTAAGCAAGAAGTTTACAGAAGGGGAGCAAAATACTCAGAAGCTGAAAGAACCTGTTGTACATTGGTCTAGGTTATACATCGACTCAGACAATATACGTTGTATTATCAGATTGAGTTGATAACCCAACACGATCCTTTGAAATACTTAGCTGAAAAACCAGCTCTCATTAGCAGAGTTTCAAAGTGGCAGATGTTGCTGACAGAATTTGACATTCAGTATGTGAGCCAAAGTTCGGTCAAGGGGCAAGCTTTGGCAGATCAACTAGTAGAGAATCCTTCTGAGGATACCCCTCAAGGAGCACGGGTTGAATTTCCTGATGAAAACATCCTAGTAGCAGGAAATGATTCTGATGGTGAAATACTCGAAAAATCTTCAGGGTAGAAAATGTTCTTTGACGGAGCAGCCAATGTATCTGGATGTAGAGTAGGGGCAATTCTGGTATCGCCTGGAGGTACACAATTTCCAATGGCTGTGAGATTGGTTTTCCCATGTACCAATAACATTGTAGAATACGAGGCGTGTATTTTGGGGCTTAAAATCGCATTGTTTAAGGAGATACGAGAATTGCAGGTGTATGGAGATTCTTCGTTGATTATAGGCCAAGCTCGGGGTGAATATAAGACGAAAGACCCTAAATTAGTGCCTTATCGCCAACACTTGGCCGAGTTGATAACCAAGTTTAAAAAGATTACCTTTGTGTATGTACCAAGGGTTCAAAACCAATTTGCCGATGCTCTTGCTACTTTGGCATCAATGATTCAGTTATCAAAAGGAACGGAGATTCAGCCACTTAAAATTGAAATTGAAAAACAAATCTCTAAGAAAGATGAAATCATTGATAAATCCAATATAGAATCACCTAAATAATGGAGATTTGTAAAAAATCACCTTAAGGATTTAATCATAGGTGAACCATCTAATAAGGTGTAAATTAGAGCCTCCATAAAGAACTTGAATAATATAATGTTCTTATCTCAACTATAGCCTAAAAATGTTGATGAAACTCTAAAAAATCAATTTTGGATTCAAGCAATACAAAAAGAGCTAAATCAATTCACTAAAAACAAGGCATGAGACTTAATGCCTAAGCCAAATGACAGACTATTAATTGGAACCAAACAGGTTTTTAGGAACAAGTTAGATGAAATCAGGATAGTAATAAGGAATAAGGTACAATTAGTTGTTAAAGGGTATAACTAAGAAGAAGGAATTGATTTTGATGAAACTTTTGCTTTGATTGCTAAATTAGAGCCATTAAGATGCTTCAACATTTTTTGCATCTAAAAACTTTAAATTATTCCAAATAGATATTAAGAGTACATTCTTAAATGAATATATTAAAAAGGAAGTATATGTAGAGCAACTATCAGGTTTTAAAGATAATGAATTCCCAAATCATGTTTATAAGCTCAATAAGACTTTATATGGACTTAAACAAACTCCTTGAACTTTGTAAAAAAGATTGAATAGCTTTATAGTAAACAATGGTTTTTCTAAACTAAATCTTGATGCAACATTGTTTACTAAGCAATACAATTCACACACGTTGATTGTTCAAATCTACGTGGATGATATTATATTTGGTGTTACTTACATGAACCTTGTTGATAAGTTTATCCAATGTATGAAAAATGAGTTTAAGATAAGCATGATAGGGGAACTTAACTATTTCTTAAGTTTTCAAATCAAACAAACTGAAAATGGTACCTTTATCAACCAAACTAATTATATTAGGAAACTCTTAAAAAGAGTTAAGATGGATAATTGTAAAACTGGACCTACTCCAATGAGCATTACTTTAAATCATGATAAAGATGAAAGTAGAAAGACAATTTGTGAAAAAGTACATAGGGGTATGATAGGTAGCTGATTATGCTCACTCGCATCAAAGCTTGATATCTTGTTTGTCGTATGTTTATATGTAAGATTTCAATCTTACCTAAAAGAATCTCACTTAAGTGCAATCAAATGCATTTTCAAGTATTTTGCTAGCATTATTGAAATTGGATTATGGTATCTAAAGTTTATCTTATTTGATTTAGTTAGATGTTCTAATGCTGACTTTGCCTATTACAAAGTCTATCAAAAAATTACAAGCAATACATGGCACTTTCTTATCAATTCTTTAGTATCATGGAATTCAAAGAAATAAAACTTGGTAGCACTCTCAACCGTCAAGGCCGAATATGTAGCTGTCGATAGTTCTTGTGCTCAAATTAAATGGACAAAACAAACATTACATGATCATGGTCTAAAATTCACTAACGTCTCAATTAGATGTGATGATACTTATGTTATAAACATAACAAAGAACCCAATCCAACACTTAAGGACTAAGCATATAGAAATCATGCATCACTTTATTAGTGATCATGTATAAAACAATGATATATGCTTAGAATTTATAGATAATTGTAACCAAATAGCAAATATGTTCACCAAACTCTTGAGTGAGGATAGGTTTTGTACCTTAAGAAGATAATTGGGAATGATTATGCAAGATGAATGCCAGGAATGTAAGAACTTAGATAGTGATTCTAGCCAAAAATAGACTTTCAAATGATTTGACTAACAAATAACAACATATGGGACTTAAGAAATATGTTCATATGGATATCATGCATAATACATGACATTTAACATGTTTTTGGCACACTTGAAGTCACTTATGCATATCCAAGTTCATATGTGCACAATCTCATCATGTATCGGTTTGTATGCTTAAAATTGAATTTTACATGTTTAATTTCATCAATTAATCATGATTAAGTGGTTATTTTTGTTGGATCTTGATCATATGCAAGTTTGACCCTTCTAAAACCTCACTAGACTCTTTATGATATGAGATAGACTATTTAATCATTTTGGCGTTTTGGATGATACTTGCCTTAACAATTTATCTCTCATGTCTATAAGAATTATTGAAAGTTGTTTGAAGTGAAAACTTGCTTTAGATTTGAATTAATGCACTTGTTTGATCACTGGCTACGTAAAACACTTGACCGTAAGGAACTTAAGTAGTAATTTTATAATTTATAAATTCTTAAAGCTAAAATTTGTTCCTACCATACTTAAAATTATAATTGAAATTTACTTGAAGTGTTGATATCTAAAAACATGGTATCTATGTATAAGAAATGATATTTCATGCATACTTATACTTTATCATGAATTACTTAACTTTAAAGATTTGATTTGGTTAAATCTTAGCTATCTAGCTAAAATTTTAATTTTTTAAGCCTTAATGGACTAAATTAAACTTACTTAAAGTGTTGGATAGCTTAGTTATCAATCTAAATAGAATTGAGTTGGCAATTCAGCGAAAAAATATACATTTCTTAACTTCCTCCAAAATCGTAGAACATGGTTAAGATAGTTGTATTGTCATGATGGTGAAGAGCTTTCTATAACAAAATTGCAACGATTCTATTCATTGCAATGTCATGATGGTACCCTTAAGAACTATTATGATGGTGAAGTCCCCTAAATAAGGAGCTTACACCCATTCTATTCTTTAAAGCTGTTATGATGGCAGTTGCTATCATGGTGATAACAATAATCCCTACAACATCCATTTTAAAACCCTGATTCTCTCTCTCTTCATTTCTCTCTCTCATTGTCACAATGCCTCCCTCAAACCTTTGAACCCATCTCTTAAATGCTCGATCTCAACCTAAATTTTCATATATTTTTTTTTCATCATAAAACTTCCCAAATCATCAATGTCACTCATCTTCTCATACCTCCAACGAGTTTTCTCTATCATCCTTTTTCCCATCATCACACTCACACTCTCTTTTACCATTACATTGGCTTACTCCCCATATTATCAAGTCGCCATCACTACTATTCTTACCATTACACTGGCATTTGATATGTTAAGTCTGCTAAGTTAGTTTTAGTGATAATAAAATATATGTTGAGTTATTACTAATATGTTTATGAAATGTACAGATATATCATGATATAACAATGATTCATTCTAAAAGAAAAATCAGTGGAAAAAAATTAACATGTGTTTAACAAGAAAAACAAGTTTGTAAGTCAACTTTGGAATAAAATCAATTTAAGGAAGAAAATTAAGTTTGGAATTGTGTTGGTTAAAATGTAAGTCATAATGTGTATCAACAAAAGTAAAGAGATATGTTGATAGTGTACAGATTCGAGTTTAGAAGTTGTTCTTAAGATATTTTCTAGATAATCTGAACAAGTTAAGTTGGACAAATTTGTAGAAAGCTTAGCTCCACTTTATTGGGCATATTTAAGTAATGTACTTAATTTTGTTCCATTAAGTTAGATTAAGTTGTTGGGGATTTTAAGATGAATTAGTCTAAAGAATGCTTAAGAATCATGTTTATGGAATGTTTGATTATAGTTTGAGTAATATATTTTGAAAAGAAGGTATTCTAATATTCTTAGTAAGGTTGGTTAAGTTTTAAATACATTAAGGACATTAACAGTAAAAGAATTTGCTACATTTGTGCTATATATCAAGTTCTAATAAAATTCAATTTTTTTTATGATGATTTATTGGATGAAATTATGCTTGAAAATTTCAAAGTTCAATGAAGATTTTTGTAAGTTTTTCGAGATAAGGTTGTAGCTTATTTAGTTGACAATAATTCTAGAATTTCAGGATATTTTGTTGGAGATAAAATTGGATATTGTGGATAAATTCAACCAGATTTTTTAGCATAGTTTTATTTCAAAATTCAAATAAGATTTAAAATATGGAAACTGGTTGTTCACAACATATATGCTTGATCAACTGCTAGACTATTCTTGAAGAGCAAGCTTAATTTATCAAGATTTGACTATATCTTTTTATGCTTATCCAAATGATTGAGAAGTAAGCTTCAAATATTTCAAAATTAAATCATTTTCAAGAGATTCCAAAACATATCCTCATGTGGAGCAACATTTAAAAAACTCACTCGACAAATAAACAAATCAGGAATAGCAAGATTTAAGTTTTCAAAAATTTGGTTTTTATTTTCATGAGATATTTCTCTAACAACAAAACTAATTATGTTTGAATCAAGATTCCTTTGAGAAAAATCTGGAACTAACCATTTCTAGTTGTTATATGGAAGTTTATTCAATTTAAAGATGAAGTTGTACAAGATATAGAACAGTACACTCAAGATCAAAACTAAATTTCAAAAATTCTCTAGTACAAATTGCTAAAAACTGAGTGAAAACAGATTTTTCATTTCATTTTTACTACTTTTGTATGAATATTATAAAGAGATCTTTAATTGTATTGTCTCGTTTTCCTTATAAATATTAATGATATTGTATTTGAAGTAGATACTTGGGTTCACTATCCTTAGGATGTCCTTCAAGAGTTTTGCATTCCTTAAATTCTCAGGTAGTCACCAATCATCTCTTGGATTTGTTGCACCTTCCTAATGAGGTACATAATGAAATTTTAAAATACTTTTATTACAATTTGTTTGACTCATTAGATAATCAAAATCATCTTAGAGTTAAGATGAATCCTAATGATGAATCGAAGCGCATAGTGTCATATTTTATGTTTATGGACGGGTGATTAATATTAATGTAGATGATATTTGTAGTTTGATTGGTGCAAAATTGAAGTGTGTGTGGGAAGGTGGTGGTGGTGGTGGGGGAGGGGGGGGGGGGGTGAGTCTTCATTTCTACGAAAGAGTGTTTCACTTCAGAAGGATTACTAATTTTTGGAGGAAACCCAAAAATTTAGTAGTGACTAAACTTGATCTCAAAATCAGGCTTCTTCATCATATGGTTATTTGTTAGATATCTCTCGTAGATTTCGATGATAATAAAAAGAGAGAAATGCTAATGTACTAATAAGTATGTAGTAGTTAGATAGTTTCTTAAAAAGTTAAAAATTACAAATTCAATTTTATTCGAAAACTTGTTCAAAAGGTTTGAATTGTTTGAAAAAGAGATTAGTTTGAAAATTTTCACAGAGTGTTTCAAAAGCTTTTATAAGAAGAATCAGTATGGTATTTTAGAAACTTGTTTAGAGACTTCGAAAAAAAGAAGATTGATACTCCTTAGAAGGTTATTCAGATAGTTGGTCTGGAAAAGTAACGTAGAAAATTAATTTATATCAGATTTGAAGAAAACAAGGCCTAGGTTTACTAAATTGAGTGTATTAAGGAAATATACTTAATCCCGTTTCACTTAAGATGGAAGAAAGATCCATGGGGATTATTTTTAAGTGAATTTATTTTAGATAAATTGAGATATATACAAGAATGGATGAGAATAAGGTTGATAAGGTTGAATAAAAGAATGGATAAGGATAAGGTTGATTTTAGATTTTGTGGGATTTCAATTTCAAATTTCAAGGTTTTCTTTAAAAATATCTATGGATTATCTTTAACAGTAAATATGGATAAATATGAAATGAAGATAATCTTTAACAAGTTAGTTGTTGGAAAACTTTAGTATAAAAGGAAAAAGGATTCAAAACATCAATCACATCTCTGAAAAAATAATAATATTTTCGTTACACTTAAATTGTAATCAAATTATACCTTTTGAAAAAGCACATAAAGTTTCTTAGATACATCTTCAAAGAGTTGAACCGAAGTAAATTATTTAACAATTTTTCAGTTTTGTTTTGTGTAAAATTATTCAAGATTTGTATTGTTATTTTCTCTTGTAATTTATAAACTTTGTTTGTTGAGAGAAGTTTAATTGTATTTTGTAGATTTGTAATTAGCTAAGATTATAGAGAGGCTAGATAGATAGAGCAGGATATTGTGAAGTCCATATGTGACTAATACTTATAAACTTCTTGTGATTGTAGATCAAGTACAACAGCACCAGTGAAGTAAATCGGGTTCCTAATAGTGGTGCTGGAAGAGAGTAGTAGGTAGAAAGCCGAATCTCTATAAATCTAGAGCCTAATATTCTCCTTCCTTATTCTTTTAATTTGCGTTATTAATTATTGTGTGTTAAATTGTTAAAATATCATTGTTCACCAAATTAAGTTATCAAGAGGGGTAATTTTTATTTGCAACGAAAAAGTTTTCAAAAAATTTAAAGATATCAATTCACCCCTTACCTCTTAATATCTTATATGGGACCAACAATTGGTATCAGAGTCTCACTCTAATATCTTCTAGAGTTTAAGATCATAGGTAAACCAAGTGGTAGTTCAACAATTCAATCTGGTAAGATACAATTTTTTTATGGAACTAACATTCTCTATTGGAAATTCAAGATGGAAACTTACGTAAAGGCATCAGATTGTCAGGCTTAGCAAATTATCTCAAAGTTCCAGCCATCATTACATCAAATGATGATATCACCAAAGCCGAACTTAATTCAAAGGTTATGAATTTACTTTTAAGTACTATTGTACATTCGGAATTTTATCTAATTGTTTCATGTGCAACGATTAAAGATATTTGAGACATTTTGGTATAAACCGATGAAGATAGAGAAACCATCAAGGACATAAGAATCAACTCACTAGTTCAATAATATGAATCTTTTCAAATTCTCCCCGATGAAGAAACCAATGACTTTTTTAGTAGATTAACTGCTATAACTAATGAATTGTCCACTCGTAGCAAAATAATTAGTGATACAAATATGGAATGTGAGATGCTAAGGATTCTTCCCAAAATTTGGAATGCAAAGAAAACTGCTATAGAATAAGCTTGCGATCTAAAGACATTAACCCTTAGTCAATTGCATAGCAAGCTATGGCATATGAAACTGATTTTCTCAAATTAAAAAGTACTTCGGAGGATATGAAAAAAAAAAGGCTACAACATTTAAGGCCAAAGAAGTAAAAGTTGATTCAAACAATGATGATTCATTTAATGATGATGACGACAATGAAGAGGTCATTTGGTTGGCAAAACGTTTGAACAAATTGCTCAAGAAAAGAGGTAAAAAATCATATAGCTCTAATAATTTTAAATCTAATAAGAATCAAAATATTGTAGGAAATGATGCTAAAGAATAGAACGAAGTTTTTTGTTACAAATGCAAAAAGACTAGGCACATTAAGTATGAATATCTATTGCTTTTGAAAAAGCTTTGTAAATATAAAGGAAACAAAAAGGCTTGCTAACGACATGGAGTGATTTGGATGAGTTAGAGTCTAAGAAAGAAGGTTCGGATGCTAAAGTTGATGAAGCAAATTTATGTTTAATGGTACGTTCTGAATCTGAATTTGAATTCAATAAATATTATATACCTGATGATATTTGTGTTGAAATCAGTAAATTATTAAAAGCACTTTCATGTGGAGGATTTATCTAAATTAATCAAAAACACGTTTCAAAAGTTTGATGAAAGTGATAAGAAGTTACAAATATTGATTTCTAGTCAAATAATGGAGAATTCTAAATTTGGATTAGGTTTTAAAAGTGGAGAATCATCTAAAGCAAAGAAACAAATAGTGTTTGTCGAATCAAAAAGTGAAAATCGAGAAAAATTTAAAGAAAGGGATAAAGGCAAAACAATTGAATATATCAGAAGGTACAACGGATAGTATTCTCAAAACAATGATAAGTATCTTTTCAAAAGATACAACAAAAGGTTACATAGAGGGTATGTTAAAGACTACCTACAACTAAACAAAAGGCTTAAGGTAAGTAACATATATGATTATTCTTCTTCTTATGCATATTTCTTTTATAACAAGTTAGGTCATATTAAAAAGTATTGCTTTTATAGAAATTGCAAACTCAGTAAAAACTAAGTAAATGCAAATAACATCCCAAGCTTAAATTTTAAAGGACCTAAGCTTATTTGGTTTCTTAAGAATGTTTAGTCGTTCTTTTAGTGGTTGCAGGTCATAAGGCAAAATTTAATTGGAGATAACTCTTAATCAATAAAGCTGAATTGAAAATAAAAGTATGGAATGAATGATATCAATGGACGCGGTAATCTTATTTTATTTTTTATTTTGTTTTGCTCATCGAGTTTTATATACATATTTTATTTCATTATTAATTATAAAACAATAATTTGTATCATTTTGAAGGGAACTCTTTTTCTAAAATATGTTTTTACAAGGGGAGAAAGAAAGATGTTGAAATTTGTTTCTTTTTAAGAAAAAACATGGCTTTGATTTATTTTATTAAGGGGGAGAAGTGTTATCATCTATTTTCCTTTATAAAAATTGGTCATCTTCTCACAAGAAAAAGGGAGAGAAAATTTCTTCAATAATTTTATTGTAAAAATATATGGTTATTTTCTAATGATAACAAAAGGGGGAAGAAAGGCAAAAAACAATTAAGTATTGAACATAAGCAAGCAAACATGACAATACAACAATTTGAATGGTATATCATTGTTTTCAAATAATGTTTCTTCTTACTATTTATGTTTGACATTAAAATGTTACATGTTTTCGGACGTATGTATGTATTTAGAAACTTATTCAGAGGGTCTAAATCATTTCAAAAAGAGATTAGTCTGAAAATCTTCACATAATATCTTAGAAGCTTTTATAAGAAGAATTGATACAGTATTTTAGGAACTTGTTTAGAGACTTCGAAGAAAAAAAGATTAATACTCTTTAGAAGGTTATTCAAATAGTTAGTCTGAAAAAGTAACGTAGAAAATTAATTTATATTAGATTTGAAGAAAATAAGGCCTAACTCCACTGGATTGTGTATATTAAGGAAATATACTTTATCTCATTTCACTTAAGATGGAATTAAGATCCATGGAAATTATTTTTGAGTGAATTTATTTTGGATAAATCAAGATATATATAAGAATGGATAAGGATAAGGTTGATTTCGGATTTTGTGGGATTTCAATTTTAAATTTGAAGCTTATTTGGATATTGTTGGTCGAATTGTATCTTATCAAGATAAGTTGATAAGGTCAAGTTTAAATTTTAAATTTTAAATTCCAAGATTTTCTCTAAAAACATCTATGAATTATCTTTAATAGTAAATATGAGTAAATATGAAGTGAAGATAATCTTCAACAAGTTAGTTGTTGGAACACTCCAATATAGAAGGAGAAAGGATTCAAAACGTCAAGCATGTCTCTGAGAAAATAATAATATTTTCATTATACTTAAATCGTAATCAAATTCTACCTTCTGAGAGAGCACATAAAGTTTTTCAGATATTTTTTTAGAGAGTTGAACCGAAGTGAATTATTTAACAATTTTTCAGTTTTGTTTTGTACAAAATTATTTGAGATTTGTATTGTTATTTTCTCTTATAATTTGTAATCCTTGTTTATTGAGAGAAGTTTGATTGTACTCTCTAGATCTATAATTAGCTTAGATTGTAGAGATGCTAGATAGGTGGAGTAGGGTATTATGAAGTCCATATGTGATGAATACTTGTAAATTTCTCGTGATTTTGTTATAGTGGATCAAGTGGAATGACACCAGTGAAGTAGATTGGGTTCTTAATAGTAGAGCTGGAAGAGAATAGTAGGCAAAAGGCCGAAGCTCTATAAATCTTGAGCTCGATATTCCCCTTCCTTATTCTTTTAATTTGTATTATTATTTACTGTGTGTTGAAATGTTAAAATATAATTGTTCACCAAATTAAGTTACTAAGAGGGATAATTTTAATTTATAATAAAAATGTTTTCAAAAAATTTAAAGATATAAATTCATCCTCCCTCTTGATATCTTATACAGGACCAACATTATTCATTGTCATTGTCCCCATAAAGGTCGATAATTAAGTGTCACACTTCAAGACTTATGGATTTTGTATTACTTGTTAAAGAACAAAAAGCTCAATTTTTTCAATATGGTTGTTCAGTGCTTTAAACATATAACAAACAATCCTTCCCAAACATTCTTAAGGCATGGTCATCTTGTCACCCAACTTTTGATTTATAGAGGGGTAAAACTGCTTTCGCCATCTCGTGCTACTCATATTAAACACTTTGAGATCGTAGATATTAGTAGGGGTGCGTGGAAGAAGGAAGGTAATTCTTGGGTGAGAAAAAGGCCTCTTAGTTCCCCCATTATGCATAATAGAGATGGTGCCCAAGAGTATTCTAATGATGAAGAGGGAAGTTCTAATGATAATGATGAACAAGAAGCAAATGTTCCAACTCTTGAGCCACCACATCCTACTATTAAGGGTACTTTTAGAGCACAAACCTAAGGTTTTAGTTTTCCCTCATTTGATTCATCCTTATTGGTGGAGTCACAACATCGTTTCTATCAGTATTTAGAAATGCAGTTTAATTAGCTTCAGGATGACATTTGCAATCACCTTCATATTGGATACATTGTATCATCACTTTAACCTAAACTATGATTGCCCTACATGTCCTTATCCATCTCTAGCTAATGAGGGTGATCCACCAGCTACATAAATTGCCAACTTTAGTTTCATTTTACATATGTTCTTTCTTATGCTTACTTTATGTTAAAAACTTGGCCATTAGCTACCTTTATGTTAACTTTATGCTATCTTTTGTCTAGTTTTAGCCATTGGTTTGGCCTTTGTTGCTTATGTTGGGATAACTTGTCTTTTGTAAGGCCTGTACATCTACCTTATGTTGTTACTATATGGCTAAGACATCCTTTTCCGCTATCTCTATTTGTTATTCATGTTGTTATGAATGATTAGTGATTATGTAGACAGATTGTTTGTCTCATGGAGTTACTAAACACCTTTTGGTTGGCTTATGCATTTCTTTTGACTGTTTATAGTAGTATGAGATGTTGTGAGCTGATCTTATTGGATAAGTTATGGAAATCTTATTTGGCATAGCTTGTAGCTTTCTTATTTCACTTTTGTAAGGGACATATCCTAAGGCATAAGTCCTGACTCTATCGAAATTTTGGCTTGAATAATTCTACCTCTTAATCTCCTAGAATTACTCATCTTTTTTATGAGGCCAAAGGAGTGAAACATCCAAGTCACCTAAAGAGTCAAAAAGTTTTGATAAGTTTAATAATAGTTGATATTGATATTGAACATGGACTTAAAACCTTGATAAATTATGAATCAATGACCTTAATATTGTAAGTAAGTTTAAATAAGTCCTATATTGAAAATAAAGTTTGATTCCTTAACAAACTATTACTCTTAATATCAAGTGTTCTATTGATCCTACATATTTGCAAACTTTTGAAACTGAATACTTAGTTAAGGGGGAGCTTTAAAAGTATAAGGGTTTTGTCTTCATAAAAAAGGGAGAGATTATTGAATTTAGGGTTTATTACTTGATTTTGATGAGAATAAAACCAAAGTGCAAATTTAAACTAGTTATAATGAGCTTGTGTTGAGTTAATTGAAAAGTTTCATCTTACTATATCATTAAATCATATCAATTAGCTCTTCAATATATCCAAAATATTTGTCTTTGAAGTAAAGTAAATTTATTTGATATTTAAATATATAGTAGTGATTGTGTTTTTGCTTATTTGGAGTTTGAAAACATGTAAAAGTGTCGATGGTTGCACTACTGTCTTGATAGTAAAAGAAGGATACCAGTATGATGGCTTGGAGTTTTGAATTCAATTCTAATCATGGAGCCATCATGGTGGTTTACTTGTTGATAGTCGCGCTGGTAGAAGATTTTGGAACTGGCATGATGGTAAGAATTAGAATCGCTATGACTATAAGCCTATTTCTACTAGTCGTTTAAGCATTTAATATACAATAACGGGAAGAATTTATGGAGATAATATAAATGCTCATAAACCTAGTCAAGGACTCCTAAGATCTTATATTATCTTACAATTTAAAAAAAAAATTCTTATGTTCCTTGGCATTATTACTAATAATTTGTCTCTTATACTTTTCATTGCTATTAATCAAAAGAGATTGAGTGTGTTGTGTTTAAGAATTTATATTATGTAGTCCTTATAGAGTAAAAGCACTATACTTATGTGGTTATTGTGTATCTTTGTGATTGAAGTGACTTATGTAACTCTCAATAATAGGAATTAAGCTACTAGGCCTTTAATCTTTAGCCGAGCTCGAGGACTAAAGGAATTAACAAAGCGAATTCTTCTACTCCAACCGACTCTTACTAAGGCCGAGTTACTCCTTGCTATTAATCAACTCTCTACGCCATGTTGAGTGACTGCCCATCTTTCAGAGATTATGTACCGAGTAGAAGAATGTCCCGACAACAACCAAACTCTGTACACCTGCTTGGTCTTGTCTGAATCAACCACTTGCTTGGCATCATTACTATAGAGAGGCCGAGAGATCTGTCTTGCATGAGTCCTTAGCTACTCTTGTTCGAATGAGTCCACGCTTGCTCGGCCACCTAACCAGCTCGTACTGTTTTGTTTGCATCCTCCAATGGCATTACCAATGCATCACTACCACTTGTCCAAGGCCACATGAAGAATTTGCTATACTAATCATTGTTATTATTGAATATTCATTTTTATCCATTGTATTCTTTGTATATTACTTCTTTAGGATAATACCTTTTTTGTTTTTTCCATTTTGGGTAAGATGCCCTAGTTTTTTAGGTATAAATACCCATTATACATGTAGTCGCAACTCATTATCATTATCATCAATATATTGAATACTTCCTTTTGTGAACAATTGCTCCTAGAGCTTGTTTGTTTACTCTCAGTTCACTCTTATCCCAACCCTTAAGCAAGGCTAAGTGGCAAGTAACCTTGCCAGACCAACTTATGTATCATATCAAGTTATGCCATGAGTTCTCGGAAGTTTCACTTGTGCATCATATCCTTTGGAGCTATTTGTGAGTTTGCTTACTTTCTCTTATTTCTATTCTTTTGCACATTTCTTACTACCCTTTTTCAAGCTTTTGGCAAGCTTGGACACATTCCTACAATTGGCTTTATTTGCTCTTAGCACGGTACGTACCATCTTGGTATTAGAGTGGAGGTTTCTTCGAGTAAGTTGTGTAGAGATTTAGTAGAATTAGTTGTTTAGTGTCTACTCTATTTTGCCTTGTTTCCAACATTCGAAAGTAGAGCAAGTTCGGTGTTAACTATTTGTTCGTTGGTGTTGTTACTACGTTACCACATAGCTGACCGTTAGTGTGGAGAGTGTGTTGTGTTGCTGGATTTAGAGAAATAGTGTTAGTTGTAGCCCAAATTTGAAGACTAAAATTGAGTTTGTTGAGGAAAATGACAGATTCAAGTGTTAATGCTAGTGTTTGGGATGATAATAGTGGTGTTATCTATCATAGTCAACAATCTCAAGGTACTCTAAGAAGCACAAACAAGAGACTTGATAAGGTAGCCAACTTCCTAGTGGACATAACCTGAGCTATTCATGGATTAGCTTATTGACCTACTGAAGTTGTGCATAACACTCTATAAGCTGCCTGACTTGTTACAAGTTACATCTTAGCTCAATAAGTTTGAGGTGGAAGAATAGGCGGATAAGTGAGAAGAAGGATTGACTTAAGAGATTTGGATGAAAAGGATGAGGAAGAGTATAATGAAGAAGAAGAATGAGCTCGAGTACCTTGAGCATCCGACCATTTGAAGTTTCAGATTTCGAGCTTCAATTGGTTTGGAAAGGTGGATGATACCTGGGTTATGAGGAGAAGGTGAAGTGAGTTTTTGATTATTACCAATATGAAGATTACGACAAAGTAGGAACTGCTGTTGTTGAGTTCTCTAGATATGTCGTAATGTGGTGGAAGAATTTCTAGGCCATAAGAAGGTGAGAAGGTTACCGAGAGATTAGTACTTGTCTTAAGATGAAGAGAACACTTAGAAACAGATTTGTGTTAGATACCTATCTACAAGATACTTTTGCTCAGCTTTAAGAGCCAAGACAAGGAGGTTGAACAGTTGATAAGTATGTTCAAGAATTCCAAATACTTATGCTATGCTGTGAAGTGGAGGAACTACTAGTGCAAACAATCTTTAGATTCCTCACTGGGCTAAGGAGTGATAAACGAAACATTATGGAGCTCCAACAATTTACTATAATGGATGAAGTTGTATGGATAACCTATGAGTAGAGAGGCAGAGAAGGAGCTAAATGCTGACCTAATCGCCAACTAGCCGACTTGTTTAATCAAGCCGACCTATTCAAGAAAGATATTGAGGTTAGTTGAGTAGTAAGGCGACTAGATGAGCATATGTTAGGATTGACCAAAAGGGCCGAACAGAAGGTGATCTACCAACCTAAACATATGAGAAAGGTTAAGAATATGGTAGGAAGATGAGTCATTCTTTAAGTGTCAAGGGTTTGAACATATGGCTGCTTAGTATCCTAATTGAAGGACAATGGTCATTAAGGGAGATGCCCCAAAGCTTGACGTAGATAGTACCGACGAGAAACTTGAGGAAAAGAGCATTGCCGAGAAAGAGACTTCTCAAGAAAATGAACCAATTAAAGAAGATGTGTTTGCCAAGGACTTGGATCAATTAATCTTAGTTGTCTGACGTGCAATGAGCTTAGAACCCTTACACAAGGAAAAGTAAATGTAGAACTTGTTCCATATCACCTGCAAATGACCAACTATGTGCACTCATTGTGGATAGTAGTAGTTACACTAATGCAGCATTAGCTAATCTGATTACGAAGCCGAAGTTAGTACCTATCGCAATTCCAAAGCCATACAAGTTACATTGGCTGAATGAAAAGGGAGCACTACATGTCACTTGGCAAGTGTTACAGCCGATCTCAATTAGAAACTATTCCAACAAGATTCTTTACGACGTACTGCCCATGTAAGCATTATACGTGTTGTTAAGCAACTGTGGCTTTTTGACTGAAGGGTTATATATGAAGGGTACAGGAACACCTATGTGTTCAAGAAGGATGGAAAAAATATTATGTTAAACCCTACAAAACTTGCTTAAGGATCAAAGAAGACTCTGATGATAATTAGAGTTGAGCTTTGAGACGTTGTTAAAGCCAACATGTTGACCTTCACATTGGTCAGGTGAATATTAGGGTTGAGGGAGCAAGGAGAACTACCCTTGGAAGTAAGCGAGTTGTTGAATGAATATGTCGATTTATTTCTTGAACAGTTGCTCGAGGGGTTCTCCCTTATCTGAGACATAGAACATTGCATTAACTTGATACTTGGTGCTGCCCTACTGAACAAATCAGCTTATCGGATGGATCCCAAACAAGCTACTAAGCTTCAAAGGCAAGTCAATGAATTATTAGAAAAGGGTTATGTAAGGGAGAGTCTTAGTTCTTGTGTTGTTGCAGTACTCCTAGTATTGAAAAAGGATGGTACCCAGCTAATGCATGTTGACAACCTAGCCGTAAATAAGATCATGATCAAATACAGGTATAATATTCCTAGGTTAGATGATATACTAGATGAATTGAGTGGAGCTAAGATCTTCAGCAAGATTGATCTGAGGTATAGCTACCACCAAATTCGCATGAGGTTAGGAGATAAGTAGAAGACTACATTTAAAACTTGATACAGACTTTATGAGTGGATGATAATGCCGTTTGGCTTATCGAATGCCTCGAGCATTTTCATGTAACTGATGAGCCATGTGTTGAGGAATCTGATAGGAAAATGTGTCGTGATGTACTTTAATGATATCCTAGTATATAGTGTCAAATGCTGAGTCACTCTGTACATCTCTATGCCATATTAGATGTCTTTTGAGCCAAGAAGTTATTTAACAATCTTAAGAAATGTCATTTCTGTTAGGAGGAAGTGGTGTTCCTTGGCTTGGTAGTTGGTGGAGGAGGCTTATGAGTAAATGATGAGAAGATCTAAGCAATTGTCGAGTGACTAACTCTAACTACTTGTGCCGAGGTGAGAAGTTTCCATGGATTGGCATCCTTTTATAGAAGGTTTATAAGGAATTTTAGCACCATAGTCACACTCCTTATTGAGCTAACAAAGAAGAACATCGAATTTTAATGGGGAGAAAAGGAGGAAAGGCGTTTTGTTAAAGAAAAGGAAAAACTAACTTCTGCACCTGGACTAGTTTTACTTGACTTCGAAAAGATATTCGAGTTGGAATGTGACATGTTAGGCATTGGTATAGGCGATGTTCTAATGTACGAAGGCTGACTAATTGCCTACTATGGTGAGAAGCTCAGGGGACCTTAGTTGAACTACTTTATATATGACAAAGAACTCTTAGCTCTTATTTGAGTACTCCAAGATGGCAATATTATCTATTGCCGAAAGAGTTTGTCATCTATACTGATCACAAGTCCTTGAGGTATCTCCAAAGTTAGACTAAATTATTGAAGTAGTAAGTGGAGTAGGTTGATTCCTTGAGGGTTTCAGTTTTGTAATAAAATACAAACAAAGGTAGAGCACCGTAGTTGTAGATGCTCTTTCAAAAAGATATGCACTCATGTCCAAACTACAAACCAAATTGTTTAGGTTTTCAAGCATTAAGGAATAGCAGTATGAGGATCCATACTTTAAACCTATATTTGGGCATTGTGTCAATGGAAGAATAGTGGATAAGTATCATATGAAAGATGGGTACTTATTTCGAGGAGGGAAATTGTGTGTACTGACCTATTCATTGAAAGAGTTATTGATCGAGGAAACCCACAGTAGAGGACTTTCCGAACATTTTGGAGAGAGAAGAAGATACAAGTTACTAAGTGAGTAATTCTTTTAGCTAAAAATGAGGTGAGATGTACACCAAATTATTGAGGGTTGTACTTTGTACAAGAAGGCCAAGTGCCAAGCCGAATAAGGGAGAGTAATGCCTTTGCCTGTCCCGATGAAACTATGAACCGAGTTGAGCATAGACTTTGTTCTTAAGTTACCAAGAATTGCCTAAGGTAAAGATTCTATAATAGTCATCGTGGATGCATTTAGTAAGATGGCACACTTTGCACCTTGCTTTAAGACCAATGATGCTTCGGCTATTACTTCTTTTTTCTTATAGGAGATTATTCGGTTACATAGTCTACTAAGAAATGTAGTATCAAATAGAAACCCATGGTTCTTGAGCCATTTTTGGAGAACTCTATGGTGACAGATGGGGACCAAACTACTATTTAGTACTTCCTGTCACCCCCAAACCGATGGCTAAATAGAGGTAATCAATCGTACTTTAGGATCACTACTCTGAGCTATAGTGGGTAAGAACTTAGCTGATTGGGACGTTTGTTTACCCGTAGTTGAATTTGCTTACAACCAAACAGCGTATGACACTACCAAGCAAACTCTTTTTGAAGTTGTTTATGGTTTTAATCCAAAGTTATCCTTTGATCACACCTATGTGCCCATATCCAAGCAAGAAGACCCTAATGCGAAAGCTTGAGCATAATCCTTACAATACATTTATGACAAAGTTGCTCGATAGATTGACCAAGTTACCGGAAGAATGCGAGAGAAGGCCAAGTATAGGATGACGAAACAGTTTCAGCCTGGAGACTTGATAATACGAACTGTAGCCAAGAACAAACAAGGCTAGTCGCAGAGATGAGTCTAAGCTTACTGAAAGCTTGAAAGGAGTGATGGGGAAATGCACAAGAGAGTGAATAAAAGGATAAACAAAAACCCATAAACAGCTTCAAAGGATATGATGCACCGATGGAACTTTCGAAGATTCACTACATAACTCGATATGATGTACGAATTGGTCCAATGAGGTTACTTGCCACCTAGCCTTGCTTAAGGATTAGGATAAGAGTAAAATAAATGTAAACAGGCAGTATTTACAAGAGGAAAAGTGTTAAGTGTATTAACGTCAATCTGATGATTACAGCTATAGATACAAGGGGTGTTTATACCCAATAAGTTAGGGTAATTTGCCTAAAAGGGAAAAGATAAAAAAGGATATTTCCCTAAAAAAGTAATGAATAAGAATACAAAATGATAGAAATGAATATTCGAGAAAACAACGATTGGTGTGGCTCACGCAGTCTTGTATGCACGGTAGAGTTGCAATAGCAATGTCATTGGATGATATAGACAAAAGAGTACGAGCAGGGGTGATTAAAGATTGGTTTGATGTCATTCTTTCAGCCTCTCGACAAGCGTGAAGTCGGGCAAGTGATCGGCTCGGGCATGAGTGTAAGAAGGTAAAGGTTAGTTGTTGTCTCAGCATTTTGTCTCTCGGCACATAATCACCAGGAAATATGTAATCACTCAGCTCAGCATGCAAAGTTGGTTGGCAAGGAGATACTTGGCCTTGGCAAGAGTCAGCTGGAGCAGGAGGATTTACCTTGCCAGTCCTTCTAGTCCTTGGGCTCAGCTGTAGGTCAATGGTCTAGTAGCCTGATTCCCATCACCTGGTATGGTTGCACTTGAGTAAAGAAAGGTTTCTGAGCAAGAGGAGGAACAAGTTGTTTGCACGGGATGAAGGACCCTTCTGAACCCTCCAAAAGATCAATGACAATTCTTATAGATTGGAGCTACTTGAAGATTATGAGGTTTCGAACACGTTCAACATTACCGACCTTAGTTCATATCACCTTGACGAAGAATGGAGCAAAGACCAGTTGGATTTGATCCTAAGTCTAAATCAACCCAAAGGGAATAATAGGAATTAGGCTATTAGGCTTTTAACCCGTAGCCAAGCTTGAGGATTAGACGGACTAATGAGGCGAATCTTCCTACTCTAGCCAACTCTTATCAAAGCCAAGTTACTCTTTATTGCCAATCAACTCTTTACGTTGTACCGAGTGACTGCTCATCTTTTAGAGATTATGTGCTAAGTAGAAGGATGTCCCGATAACGACCATACTCTACGTACCTGGTTGGTCTTGTTCAAACTGACCAGTTGCCTGACATCATTACTGTCAAGAAGCTGAGAGATCTATCTTATAGGAATCCTCGGCCACTCTTGTTTGCACAAGTCTATGCCTGCTCGGCCACCAAACCAGCTTATACTGTTTTTGTTTGCATCTTCCAACGGCATCACCAATGCATTGTTGCCACATGTCTAGGACCACATGAAGAATCTACTACACTAATCATTATTATTCTTGAATATTCATTTTTACCTACTGTATTTTTTATACGTGACTTCTTTAGGATAATACCTTTTTTATCTTTTCCATTTTAAGCAAGATGCCTTAGTTTCTGGGGTATAAATATGCACTGTATATGTAGCTGCAACTCATTATCATTATCATCAATATATTGAATACTTCCTTTTGTGAACAACTGCTCGCGTAGCTTGTTTGTTTATTCTCATTTCACTCTTATCATAATCCTTAAGCAAGCTAGGTAGTGAGTAATCTCATTAGACCCACTCATGTATCATATTGAGCTGGCAGTGAGTCCTCGAAAGTTCGTCTGATGTGTCATATCCTTTAGAGCTGTTCATAGGTTTGCTTACTTTCTCTCATTTTTTGTTCTTTCATACGTTTCTCACTACCCTTTTTCAATCTTTCGGTAAACTTGGACCTATCCCTACTATTGGTCTTATTTACTTTTGGTTGTACCACTTAAAGTAAGAAATTGTGAGATTGATAAAGTGTTGTAAATTCCTCAGTTAAAGGCAATTGTGGGTCTATGGAGAGTAGGGGATAGTTCAAATTGTATATTATATCCGTACTTGATTTCTCTATCCCTTTCTTTTTATTTTTCTACAATTATTATTATTTATTACATCTTGCATACATTAATCATCTCTTAGATTACATTTGGAACAAATAATTGAAAAGAAATAAAAAATTGTCATAATACTTAATTCAATACCCTAACCCTACCCCCTTTACACCTCTTAAGTACCAGCTAATTGTTCTTTAGGATTGGCATGTAGGCTCTTATTATGAGACATACAGGTGTTACTGAGCTATACCTAAATGTCTATGACCTATGATGGGTAAATGTTATGCTAGCTTTCTTGAGAGATTGGCTTGGGCATTAGAAATGAACTACAGCTAGAGAGCTCAGTTTAAGAACCGAAGAGGTTAGTCGCAAAACTAACCATCAACATTGTAGAATTGATTGAAAAGACGTGATTTTGTTTAAGGTTGGTCATAAAACTGACCATCAATATTATGGAATTGTTTGAAAAGATGTGGTTTTGTTTTATGTAATGGTTAAATATTTGTTTTCATGGGTATGTTCCATACATCTCGTTTCTTTGAAAATTTTACGTATAATTATTCAAAATTGACTATATGGTAAAATCACTTCTGAGTTGCAATAAACCACTCCATTTATAGTAAAAATGGCTTATTATAATAAAAATGAACCAGTTGACAACTTGGTTAAAAACAGTAGATGAGTTCATTTTACCATTTGTAGGTTCATTTTTACAATGAATGGGCTTATTTATCATGTGATTTCATATAACTAAAAAGTGATTGCACCATATAGTTGGTTTTGAGTACACTGTATAATGCCCCAATTTGTTATAACTTTCATTCCATTATTCTAATTATAAATTCCTTAAATTTTTTTCTTAATTATACAGGTAAAATATGTAAGATATTAAAACTCCTCATTCTCTTTATTAATATTCATTCAATTATTCTAATTTTGCATTCCTTGAATTTTTTTTCTTAATTATATAGGAAAAACATGTAAGAAATTAAAACTCCCCATTCCCTTTATTAACATATATATAGAGAGCAATCGATAATAAATGATTTAATAAATCCTTATTTGGATTTTCTTAAATATATTGTACATCTATATAAAATTACATAAAATATTAGACTATGTGTATTTAATAATGTCGATAAGTAATAATTAAATTTGATATTATACAATTTGGTTAGAAAAAACTTAATATTATAAAAGATTCATAATTATAAATGACATTGTTATGGTCTTATATATATTCTTATTTTTACATTGGCACCAATGATATTGTCACAAAATTGTGTCCGCATAAGAAATATTATAATACATACATATATATATATATGTTATGTGGTTATGTGATATGTATATGTTCCTAATTATACAAACTTATATGAAATAAATTTTATATAATATCTTATATCATATATATATATACATATAAATATGCCATATGTACATAGAATACTTATTTTATACGACTATATTTCATATTGTATTAGATCATACATATTTATAAATTTTAGTATTGATTCGTGTAATTAACTAGGTTCAAATGGTCTTGTTGGGCGTAAATGTTGGATACACTCCTTGCTCTTGATCACTTACACGAACCTTTTGGTGAGTTGATTTATGAAGGCTATTCAATACTTAAGTTAGCAAGGAGAGGTGAAAGGAAATGAAATATGTTTGTGTATGAGGAATTCTAAGCACTCTTTTAGGGATTGAAAGGGGAATTTGGCTGATTGTATGTATATTAAAAGTTTAAAGGGATCATAAGAAGTTCCCATATCTTTGGCTCTTTATGTTACTTATATCATAAGGAGCTTGCTTATCAAGGATGTCAGTCTGCTTAGGGTTTGTCCATACTCATAGTTAATAGGGAACATGCGTTGTAGGAGTGATAGGGTGGCTCTACAGGTTGGTCGGCCATGAAAATGCTAACAGCTACATATGAAACCTAGGAAGTTGACATTCCTAGGGCTGTTAGGTATGTTGGTTGTACTATAGATGTAACAGGGACAATTAATGAGGAGGGAAGGAAAAGGAAAGGGTAGGGACGCTCTAGAGGAGGGATGCCTATCAAGCTCTAAATTTTTCACTGATATTCCATAGTATACCCATTGGAGAGAGGGCATCCTTAGTCAAGTAGGTACATACCTGAGGGTTAGTAGAAGACCATAGGGCTAAGGGAGTCAAGCAAGTGGTAAGCAGGTTATAGAGTGACTTGAGCGAAGATAAGGTACTTGGGGGTAGTGAAATGCTCGGGATACTAGGTAAGTTACTTGATGCTAGAGGGTTCGCTCGATGAGGTCGCAAACTGCTCGACAGGTGTCACGCCCCGAAACAGCAGAGTCGTAACAACCTCACCGTGTAAGCCATTCTAAAATAAAAGTTGTCCTTATAACCGTTATCCTAGACCTAATCTATACAAGGCGTCCACGACTGACTCGTTTTGAAGTAAACAGTTCGTAATTTAAATAAATCATTTACTTAAGAAAGTAAGAATATATATATATATATATATACACACACACACACACTAGAATTTCGTTATTGCAATTAACGTTTATAATGTTTCATCATAATCTATTTCTTAGTTAATACATTATTCGGAAATGAAAAATTCTAAGATAAGAGCTTAGAACTTAAAAATATATATCTGTTCTTCAAATGTTTTTCCTCACTCCCTAAGATTTAGCAGTTGCTGACTTCAAAGTAATTGTAAGTCGCTTCTTGGCCAGCATTTTCAACGACGTCTATAGGGATGTAAGCAACCACAACTTAGTAAGTTAGGATGAAGGACTTAAAACTATACCACAAACATAAATAAGGTTATCAACCAAATTATTTGGTACAATGCACGTTCAAGGAAATGCCATTGCACGACGTTGACCGACCCGTCGTGAGATTAGAGAAATTGCACCTGCTCTAATCCGAGTTGAGAAGTTGCCATTAATGCGACACCTCACGACCAAACCCAGACTTATGCAATAGAGACACCGCTCCTCCTACGACTATCTTCAAACCATTGACTTCACTCTTGTTGCGACCTCCTCATTTGTCACTTAATTCGATTAAGGATAAAGAAGGGACCCATTATGCTATCCGGCGCTATCCCTTTTGGAGGGGTCGGTATTTAGCTGGAGAATCCTAGGTTTCCCCTAATAGGTTGCCATACAGGTCCGATTATGATTACGGGTCGTATATTTGATTAGGTCCAGTTTAGGGTGATTAATCATTTCATACAAATTATACAATATAAGCTAAGTAGCAAATAAAAAATTATATCATTAGCTTAGAACAAGCATAATCAAGTATAATTTCAAGCCTCCAAAATAGAACATTGTATTAATCCCAACTTACCTCGACTCTTCGCTCATTTACTAGAGATTTAACTCGTTCAGGCTATCGCCGATCATCCCTATAACACAAACATGGTTTTGGTTTTTTAATAACTATTATAGGTTGGTTTTATCTTATAATACTTATTGTTATCTTTTGTTTAGGGTTTAATATGTCCAGTTATTTAGGTTCTCAAATCTTTTACAATTATTTTGGGTTTAGGGCTAGGTTTGGGTTTAATTTTCGCATCGATTTCTAAATACTGTTTTATACTTGAACCCTAGAAACTCGTTTTAACTCATAATGTGAAATTAATCACATTACTTCCAAATATCCTAAATACCATAATTACCCCTAGTTAGTATTTTACTTTACTTGATACACTTAAATCCTTATTAGTGTATCGAATTTACTTATAATGTGAGAAATTTTTAAATTTTTCATATCATTACATAAATTTAAGTTTTTTATCAGATTTATTATATATCCCCATTATTTATATAATATCAATTTTTATCTTAATATCTTCTATTTATTATATTTCCAATAATTGCATATTATATACAATCACTTATTATGTACATAATATACATCTAACATTTATATCACTCTAATTACCACCTCCCAACATCAATTACAATTTAAAAATATATAAATTCATCATAAATAAGATTTTACACCTAATTACCCTAATTTACAAAATTAACTTAAAATTTACTATTTTTCCATATTACTTATTTACTACATAATTAGCCTAATAATTACATCTAACACCCTAAATGCTATAAGTATCATACTTTATCAGATTTTAAAATCCTAAAACATATAATTATTCATTAAATTAGTAATTAACTATTTAATTACTTAATTAACCTTAAATTACCCATTTTATGCCTCATTTTAAGGCTTAAAAATTATCTAAAAATTAAAAAAAATTAATTTTTGAAAATGGGCTTCATATCACTATTCTATATTATCTAAGTAGTCTACAAAAAAATTTTGGGCTCAAAACTACACTCCTAAGGCCATTTATTTCTAAATCGAAACATGCTCGATTTTGCACGATTTCTTAAGGACCATATGTCACGAGACATATTTTTATCAAAATAATATTTTTTGTAAAAACAACATACTAAAATATTTCATAATATTTAAATTCATAATTTTCTAAGAATATTTACTATTTTTACAAAATTACACAAAATTGGGTTAGAAATTGAACTCACCAATTTGGGTAGCTTTAACCACTGTCGGTGGCCATAGGTGTATCGGCCCATCTAGGCGCTGCCACCACTGTGTAGTGGTGGTGGCCGTCCACTCCTAGCTACTCATCGAGTCTGGGCTCTCCTTGGAAGGTCCAACTGTACAGATTTTTGCTAAATTTTTATAAAACCCTAATTTACTCTTAATTTTGCCTCTCTCTAATTTTCTAAGCTTCCTAACATCCAACATGAGCTTCTAAAAAATTTGAGGTATTTATAGAGGTCTTGGGGAATTATTGTGCATTAATTTAATTAGACAATTGCCTTATCTTCTTCTAATTTTCCTTTTATGTTATTCTAATTTAATTAGCTAATTTTTTTCTTATTTTTCCTAGCTGCCACGACCCAAATTTAGATCATTTCTTATTTTTTTTTTAATTTTTATTTATTTTTACTATTTAATTATGGATTTTATTTAATTATTTAGTATTATTTTAGCATATTTCGAGTATTTTAAGTAATTACGCATATTTTTACCTATATGTAAATTCATATATAGTATAAATAAATATTATTAAATATTATTTAGGTCATTCTATGATTTTTAGTATATATATAATTTATCTCTAATGATTCGTTAATTATCAGAATATATTTTACGTATTTTCAATAAATAACGAGTTATATACTTAAAATTTGAAAATTTTATATTCTTTTATTTTATTTCTTATTTTCTTAAATTCGAACTTATGGGATCATTTTTAATAATATTTCTAAGTTTACTTTATAATTTAGGTTTAATCGGATTTTTTAATCGATCGAAACTCCGAGTAGCTGATTGTGGGGTTTACAACAGGTTGCTTGAGCTTCATTCGGTTCATAGGCTTTGACCTTTGCTCGGACTAGGCCTCGAGCTTCACCTGAACTAAGCTTTGAGGTCTGCCCCAAAATTGCCTATCAATAGCTGCGTATCACATTGTACTTATAATTCTTCCTATTATGTTATAGTTATGGAAGGTAACATGAAAAGCTTATTTTACGAACCTATTTTATCTTTTTGCTTATACATATGCATAGCCTCTTTGTTTTACTAAATAGAATTAACATGTAATATCTATTTCGTTATTATTACATTGTTCAATTGTTTAAATGAGCCACTAAGAATATATCCGTAGTAAAAACTTAAAATATTAATTTGCCCCATCTTTTTTCTATTTCTCCTTTTTCTTTTTAGAAAATTGTCATTGCCCTCCATGCACTTCCTTTCTTTTTCTTTTTCCACTACCAACCCCAACATTTCTTATTTTCTTTTAAATATCATAAGGCACGTTTTCTAGAATGTTCTTCCTTATCGTATAATGATATGTTCGATCCACGTCAATTTGATAAAAAAAGATCGCAGAATCAATGTCAAAATTACCTAATTTCGTCCATTTTGAGGAAAGTGTGTGTTTTGCCATTCACTGAATTTGTGCCTTATAATGTTTAGCATTGTGTAGTGTTTGGCATATGGCTGCATAGTTATTGGTGTTGGTAGTTAGTGGAGGTATGGTTTGCCGTTCATTAAAGTTGTGTCTTGAAGAAGGCTTAGTTATGTATGGTTGGGTATGTGGTTTCAGTGTTGTATATGATTGGGTGTTTGATGGTAATATTGTTTTATGGTTTGGTGTTTGTTGTTCACTAAAGTTGTGTCCTTTCCACTATAAAAGGTTCAATTTGGTCACCAGAGTTATAATTGATTCATCAAAGTTTGATGGTGGTAGTGGTGGTCAACGAAGTTCAATGGTGTTGATCGTAATTGTCGTAGTTTAATGGTATTGGTGGGTAGGTCCATGGTGTTGCCCTATTGGAGAGAAGGATAATACAAGGGGTAGTGGATGTCTTTTTCTTAAGGAATTAGGATTCATAGGTTGCTTTGAAAATTATTGTGCAGAGATTTAAGGGAAAAGGGATTCTTGGGAATTGGCATTAGAAAGAGTAAAAATTAAGTAAATATTATAATAAAGCCTACATAATGAACAAGAGAGTAATGGAATTTTGATTTCTCGCAAGTGACCAAACCATCGGTTTAGTTCACTTTAGTTTGGCTAGTCTCTCATTTTTTTTCATTTATATGTCCACTGCTTCTAGCTATAAGAACAATAACATTACATTAACAAAGAACAAGAGTTTTTAAGAAAAGAAAATATAATAATTCACCCATAAGATTACTTAATACTTAATAGGTTCTACAATAACATTAGAATCTTTATATGAGATTTGAACTTTAATAAAGTAATAATAAAATATAGGAAAATATGTATTTATTATAAAAAGTGATGTTTAGACCCGTTTGCATGTATCTTGATTTTACATAGAATGACCGATTTAGTATTAAATATAGAGTTAGTATTATATGCTATATATTATATACATGTAGAATATTTATAATAAATAATTTAAAATCAAGGGCTAAATGGACATCTAGACCATAGTTTTTCTTCCTAAATAAGGAGCTAATCTCTCCTGTTTTATCACAAAAACTTAAATGCATTGCCTGCTTATTTACCATTTTAATACCAAATCTTAACCTTAAAGTCTTATGTCACTACTCCTTTTCTCTCTCTAATCAAGATTTGGCTATGATTCTACTAAAAATCTAACGAATCATTTTTTGCTATTACATTCTACTTATCAATTTAAGAGAAAAACTGATAATACTTATACTGGTTCTCTTCTTATGTAGTAAGGAAAAGGAGTTTTGATAGAACCTTGAAAAGGAGATAAGTCACTTTGGAATGATAATTCGAGAATCTTGTGTTAATTTTAATAAGAATTTATTAAGAGATTCTTAACAAATTTCATTATTATTAAAATGACAGAAACATGTAACATCACTTAAGTTCCTTCCCTCTTTATCCTAAAGGAAGCGGTCTTACCATGAAATTGTTTTAGAAGTTACCTTTTACTCCACATTTAGATTTTAGTTACAAAATTGAGGAATATAATATAAGGATTTAATCACAAGAGTTTGCTTAAAATTGAGTGCATATGAAATAATGGAGTTTTACATAAAAGAATGTGTTAATAAAATTATACAAAGTACACCATGAGGTACTAATTATGAAATTATTAGAAGAAAAAAGTTAAGAACACATGTTAAATGGAAAAAATTATGAATTGGAGTTATGCTTAATATGTATCCAGATTTTGGAATCATAAACTTTCGAGAAAAATCTTGAAAAAGACAATTTAGAATCTAGCATGGTTGACTATAGCATACTCCAGTCGATTGGACTGCTAGGCTCGTATACAATTCTAACCGCTAGCCTAATTGACTATACTTATTCAATCGATAGCTTTGTTGATTGCCCTCAATCGGTTAGCTATATAACCCAATCAAGATCTTTGCCCTTAAGTCAACTAGGCAAGCTTAATAGGGATACGAAACTATTGAATTTAAGGGATAAAAGGTGGAGAATTGAGACTTAAAAATCTTAACCTTTGATGCATAAGATATTGATTCTTGATACATGATTTTGGAAAATATTTGGATTGCTATTAAGATTTAGAGTGAAATCTAGGTACCTAACCCATTGTTGATTGTTAGTTATGTGTAGAAGGATCAAAAGTAAATGGATTAATGATGAACTAAAGTTTGAATCCATTAGTTAATGCTTGTAAAAGGTTAAATGTTATTTTTTATGAAAGCTTAGACTAATTGTAACGCATACTTATAAAAGTAACACATGGACTTACTTCACACTTTTTAAATTGACTTGTATAATCTACTCCATAGTTTTAAAATCAACTCTTAAGAGCATATGAATTTGAACTTAAAAATAAGAAAAAATGACTATCGGGAATACTTACGTGATTCGAACTTTCTAATACCAACTCTTGGAGACATGCAAGGTCAATACTTTCAAAATGACTATTCGAATTTGGTTTCATGAATATTTTGTGATGAATATGTTATATATGATAAATTAAATAAATGAGATGTGTTGGTTATATCCACTATAGCTTTTGGAATATTTGAGTCGAATGTAGAGTGACATCAGCATGGGTATGCATGTAATAATTTCTATTGAGCTTTATCACTCGTCCTTTTAAGACTTATAAGTGATGATTATAATAATGTTAACTTTTATGGCTACTAGGACTTTGACCTATATTCTAATGTTGGGAGTAATGCTAGTAATGACTATTTTTTTTGGAGATGAGTAGTAGAGATTCAAATCTTAGTAGATTTTCAGACTTTAGCATTTGATTTGTTTTCTTATAAAACTAGTAGTTAGTAGTACAATTATTTACCTCCGCTTTTGAAGAATCTAATTTAAAGGAAGATCCTAGTTTATGGGCAGATATGAAAGAATTTTTCGTTATGCTGACTTAACAAATGGCGAGCTTGATGTTAATTAATAATACCATGGATTTTTAGCTAGTTTATAAGCTTTACATACTCATGATGTGTTATAAAGTAGCTGATAAAGTTAACCTACTCTCATTGGGGCATTAGAGCTCTCATTGAGGATAACAATATAATTATGATTGGAGCCTATAATTAAATAATCCTAAAAACTCTTAGGAGATAATATTTAGGACGATGAAGTGAAGAGAGTTGGTATAATTAGGTTAAGTTTTAACCTAAAGATATCTTTTATTTGATTATTATGTGGATTGGTGGACTTCTACTTATGAATTTTATGTTTTAAATATTTGTGAATATTATTGAATATATGTATTGTGACCATATTAGCGGTAATAGCTTGTTCACCTTATGTTTTTAGTCTATAAAATAGTGATTCTAAGAAACTAAAACCTTCTATACAACAAATAATAATGAGGAACTTTTACTGCATAACTTATTACCATTGTTGCCAAGATCTGCCCACCTGTTAACTCTTGTTGTAACTAAAATTGAGTAGTTGGTAAATTTGCTACGAAATTTGGTGAGCATGATCCAAGGCTAGAAACTTTAAGTAAAACCTACTAAGTGCAAAAATTAATTTTGTTCCTTAATTTTTAGGTTATATTGAACCTAACCCATTTTATACAAATTCATTAAATACTTTATCAATTAAAAGTAAAAAATAAGCATAGCCAATAAGTATACATCCAAATCATTGTCTTTATTTAAATCAAAACATCAAACATAACAATTATATAGCATTTAAGAGTCAATTAGATAACTTACAATAACTGCTCCTCTTATGCAAGTCATTAAGGGTTTTTTCTTTTTTTAGTGCATATATATATATATATAGTTACCTCTAACAAGACAACTAAATATCAACCCATATTAGCTACAAGTTTGTTATACCATTCTAAAATTATTATAGATTTTTTAATTAATTTTATAGGTTTAATGGTTACTTTTTTGAGGTTTTGAGTGAAAATTATATAGTAGTAGGTGATGAAACAAGTGGGTGGTGTTAGTTAAATAATAGCTAACAAAATTGGAAACCTAATGGGCCCATGGACCGGTCAAATTAGAAGCTAGCTAGTTAAATGAATAGCTTCAACATCATATGTACGTAAATTATATCAATTATTCTTATAAACCTTATAAATTACATGTATAGCTTAATTTTTAAGAATACAACAAATTCACTTCTCAGATACGAGTGGATTCAACCATTTTTCTTATGTAGCTTAGTACATGCCAAAGCATATGACATGGCATGGCCATATTAGATGATTTTTTTTAAAGACTAATATAAAAATCAATAGAAAATAAATTAAAATGTAAATAAGTAATAGAAATAAAAAATAGCCATAACAAAAATTAAAAATTTGTAATTCTTTATTATTAAGTTTTTTAAATCCATAACAATTGATATGAACTTTCATATATTGATACCAAAGAATTTCTATAAAAAAAAACTTCATTTTATTTGAAAAAACTACCTTTTTGCAAATATAATATATTTTCCACTATTTCCTATGTGGCTAAAGCTTTATGCTATGTTTAGCAACTTTCAAGAGAGTAGGAACGAAAGAAATTGACACACCTTAAAACTTGAAACGCTATAGCTCACTAAGTGTCCCTACCATCTACTGATACGTTAGACATAAACACTACTAAAATCTTCGAAATTATCTATCGAAATCTGTAAATGATTTCAATAAAATTTAATTCTTTAAATAAATCCAAAATCACTTCTAAATAAATTTTATAAAATTCTAAATAAGAGTTTACTTATTACTAGATATACTTTAACTATCCTAAGTCAATTTTCTTTTTCTACAATGGAATTACTAGACAATACTGCCTATCCTGTAATCTTGCTTGTCTTGTGAAAAATCAATAAATCATAAAATTCTTACTCAGTTATTTGCACTTGGAAAATATAAGACAAGATAGGCTAGAGCCTAATATGGAATACTGTAAACACATGTGCATGATATACACAACCAACAAATCACATACATAACTATATATACATATATATATATATATATATACATAAATAATAGTATAGGTTCGACCTCTTACGTTAGTACTCTTTCCTATAATCTAGTTAGGTTGTCTCAATACGAAAACCCCCATCAAGTGAGTTACGTACGATCACCAAGTACCTCATCAGCCTTATTGGACCTTATCAAGGGGAGGATGAGGCAAAACAAACACAAACAATACACAATTAATTAGTTTAAGTTTAAGTTAATTCCGATTAAACTACTATTCTAAATAAGTATAATAATCATGTATGTGTCCCATACCTGAGTCCTATGAACAACCGGTAGAATTTACGCCAAAAGCCCTTCCAAGATCAACACTTAAGGTACAACGTAAAGATAACAAATTTTAGAATTTATTTCTAAGTTTTCTTATCTTAACTAGATTCTATTACTTAATTTACTAGATTCTTGAGTTCAAAATTAACATTGCCTAAAGTTTTAGAACCAATTTAAACCATTAAACTAGTTGAGAACCAATAAGGTTATGCTTTAGGAGGCTATGAAACAAGAAATAGGAAGAAAAAGGAACAATACAAGTTCATGCCCAGGAAACACAGTCATGAACCTTGATCGTGTTTCTCCTTCTATTAAAATAGTAAGATCATGCTCTATCATGCTCTAAATCATGACCATGAACCTTGACCTCGATTCTCTTAGCTACCAACTCTTCAATTCAAACTTTTCATGAGGTTTAAGGTAGCATCACGCTTGTGATCTTTACCCGTGATCCTCTTCAACCTATATTCTCTTCTCCTTTTTGACCTTTAACATCCCTAATCCATCTTGATTTAACCTTAGCTCAATCAACACTTCAAATCCTTTATAGTTTTGATCTTTCTTTTCAAATTAACATAGTGGAACACTCGGATGTGTTCCTAAACGTGAAATCAATGACAACAACAATAGATTAGTGTTCTTCAAAATATATACTTAAAGGATTAAGGTTTAATACTTATTAGATCACACTGCAAATATTCCTAATATTCCCTTCAAAAACCTTAAGGAATAAATGTGCCACTAGATTCGATTCACCAAATCCTTTTATTAACAATCACATCTTACCTTATTGATCTATTAATTTTTGATCCGCTTACTCTTTAATTCCTCTCACTAGCCCTTAAAGGAAAACACCTTTATTAAAATTGACTCTCCATAATTTTTTTGTTAACAAAAAACTTCTTACCTCATCCTTTGTGATCCTGCTAAAGAATCTCCATCATTTGAGAAGGGACTCTTGTAAATAGTGGTAAAGGCTCTTTTTAGCAAGATTGCATAAATGAGCTAGGGTTATTTTCAATCCTTTAAATAATCACTTTGGCTAATTACCAAAATGCCCTTTTATCTTATTTTCTTATTAGCTTTTAATGCCTCGATATAGACATCTTATTTTTTCCATTTTTTATTTTTTATTAATTGAGCCAGGTTAATGAATAAAAATAAAAATAAAAAAATAAAAATGAAAAATAAAAATAAAAATAAAAATAAAAAAATAGAAAAAAGAAAATCAAGTTAGGTCATAGGAAGTTGAGTCAAGAGTCCAGTCGTGTCGAGTTGAATTAAGTTGAGTTGTTGGATTAGTTATTGAAATGGGCTGAATAAATTAGTTTTGAGCTAGACCAATTTAAGAGGCTTAACATTAGGATTTATTAAATTAATTAGGCTAAATTAGATTAGGTCAAGCCTTAAAAGAAAGACTTGAACTAACTAAGGTTTCTAGAAGTTAGGGTGAATCTAGGTTAAATCATAAACAAATCGATTTTTGAGCTTATAAAAATCATGTTGGTTAGTAATTCAAGGGAGGTTTTTTTTTTTTTTTAATCATACGCGGCCCCATATACCTTTGCACAAGCATTATGTGCTACCATCACGCTACACACGCTACGCCTCCCCCACATGGTTATAGAAGCACCATGTGCCACCTCAACACCACAACACCCTATCACCGTTGTACTATACCATCGCCCAAATTTACGCCGCCGTTGTATAGAACATTACTTAGGCGTCGCCCGAATCCTCTCCCAAAGCACCGCCCATCGCCACTTAAGCATCGTCTAGATCCTCGCCGTGCACACCTAGTCTATCGCCCAGACGCCTACCATGCTCACCCATACCATTGCCCATCCATACACCTAAGCATCGCTCATCCACGACCTAATGTCACTCGAGCTTTCGCCAGTGCCATTGCCCTCGCTCGCTTAAGTCATTGCCCCTGACGCCTATCGCTCTTACCTAAATCCTCACCCAGTATCGTTCGAGCTCTTGCCCATGCCATCACTAAGCTCTCGCTTGAGTATTGAACGAGCTCTTGCCCATGACATCACTAAGCTCTCACCCAGTGTCACTCGTGCTCTTGCCCAAGCATTCACCTGCGCATGCTTGCTCTCACCCAATCCTCACCTAGTGCTGTCGCCCACGCCGCTTAGATGATTGCCTAACACCAACGGTCCAATGCTAGGTAATTTTTTGTTATTATTTTATTTTGTTTATTTTTAGTAATTTTTATTAATTTGCTTTATTGGTTACTTATTTTATTATTAATTAATTTTTTGTGTTTAAGTGTAGGTTTTTTCTTATTATTATTTATTTTGCAATTTTGTTAAATTAGGTCTTTCTTGAAAAATCGTTTTTTTAATACAAATATATTTTTGGCACTTAGGGTTTTTTAAAAAAAATAAAAAATCTAAATTGAGTTTTTTCAAAAAGATGGTTAGTTAAGGTTATTTTTTTTTAATTTAGAAAAATTAGATCTTTTAGGTTTTATTTTTTAAATAATAAATTGATAAAAAACATAAACCTGATTTGGTTTTCAATATAAAATTAACCCACCCACTAAAAATTTTATAAGAAAGAACTATGGTCAGTTTGATCCCAATTAGTGGGTATGTAAATACTTTCGAGGTAACCGTTAAAAAAATAATTTTTTTCCCTTTTTAGAAATTCATAATAATAATAATAAAAAAAATCATTTTTAGTTACTTTTACCTATATAGGTATATTTTAATATTTTTAGAAAATTTAGAAAAAAAAATAAAGCCCATCAATTTCTTTTAATTTTCACATGGTGACTTGGTTTTAATAGGTTAACTCTCAAATCCGGTTTTTCTGGTTTAATTTTCTAAAAATTAATTTTTCTAGAATACCTATTGACTAGTGGTCAAATTAGGATTTTCCTACTTGAAAACCCTAATTTTATCTTTTACCGATTGGTGACTCCCTTTTTTTTTTAAAAAAAAAAAGACAACATTTTCTTTTCCTTAGTTTAATGTTAAGTAATTTATATTAAGCGGTTTGAGCTTAATATATATTAAATTAAGGAAATTAAAATAAGGCTTGACACCTGACTTCTATTCTGCCCTTTTAATATAATATTTTATAAGGTTTTATAGAAATATTGCAAAGGAAAGGAGAGGAAAGGAAAGGAAAATAGAGGAAATGTAGCTTTTACATATGTTTGAATATAAAAAGTGGAGATGGAGAGAAATGGGTGGAAATGTTTCATGTTTGGTTAATGTAAGGAAATGAAATGAAGATAAATAAAATAATAACTATTCCCAATTAGCCTCCACAAGCTTCCTTTTTTGTTTTTTTTTCCTCTTTCATTTTTAGGCTAAATTAGTAATTCCAAAAATTTTCTACTTTTTTCCTTTAATATATTTCCAAATTTAGGGAAAAAGAAAATGGCTTCTAAAGTGGAAATAATTTGTCCCCTTTACATACTAGAAATTCAGAGTTGATAGCAATTTGATCTTATCATAGTGTGAAAGGAAAAGTTAAGAGAGATTTTATTCTAATGTGTAAAGTAACGTAATAGTGAAACTAATACAAAGAAGGTATTTATACTAGTTGCAACAGTCTAGCTAAATCTAATGCTAAAGCTTATGGAAAAATGACAATTGTCAAAACACTATCTGTATACGTGTAATAAATAAACTGCAAGCTGAAGCTGAGCTGAAGCATTTGCTTCATAATTCTTCGTCCCCCTCCAGGTTAACGAATCTCTTAATGCCAACTTGGATTGGAGAAAGCTGAGTTGCTAGTGAGTAAGAGATTTAGAACAGACATCTGTTTCTTGTAACCTTAAAGGAACATCGGCTACTTGTAAAAAGCTAGAAATAATGTGATTGCACACAAAGTGGACATCTATATTTATATGCTTTCTATGAGCATATAAGCACAAATGTGATGCAATCAACAAAGTGGAGCGATTATCACAATGAACTGTGACAAACAAAGTCAAATAAAGAAAGAAGTCCCTCAATACATGTGAAATCTATAACACTTCCATGGTCACAGTAGTAAGGCTCCTATATTCTGTCTCCATAAATGAAGTGGATATAGTTGTTTACTTCTTAGTCTTCCATGAAACCAAAGAAGATCTTAAGAAAATAGAATAACCAAAGATAGACTTCCTATCAGATATATGTACTACCTAATTAACATCAGAATAGGCAGTTAAGTTGAGTTTATTTGTAGTAGAACAAAACAAATTCAAGGATAAAGAGCCCTTTAAATACTTCAGTACATGAAAGGCCGCTTGTAAATGATCAATAGAAGGCTTAGACATAGCTTGACTAAGGTTGTAGATAGCAAAATTGATATCAGGCCATGTATGTTTGACGTACGAAAGTTTGCTAACTAGCTTACAAAAGTAAATAAGATATAATAAAACCTCTCTTGTAGCAGTATCAACATAGAAGCCTGATGGCAATGGTGTAGAACTACATTTGGCAGCTGATGTAAGCCCTAAAGCCAAGTCAAGTAATCGTAGGATTGAACTTAGAACCCAAGGTTTAGAGAAATCGGTTAAAGGATCCGATCAAACCCAAATTAGAAACTATTGAGAGGAATATTAGTAAAAATGACCCTGTAAACTTAAATTTAAGAAAGTAAGTAGTAAAATAGGAGACTATAAAATTTTCAAATTTTAAGCATAATAACTGCAAATTACTGAAAAGGCGAAAAGTATCATGAAATAACTAAGAAATTACTAGAGATAAATTATATGTGTACTAAAAATTTTAGAATGACCAAAATAATATTTAGGAAGGTTCACGTGTACCCTACATGTATTTACGTGTAGATAAAAATACGCGTAATTGCTAAAATAGACCGAAAATTAAGTAAATAATTAAAGAAAAATACAAAATAATTATAAAAAAATCAGAAGGAGAGGTCTGCAACTGGATCAGGTCGTGACTGAAAAAAAAAATTGGCCAATAAAAATGTGCCAAACTAAAAGCCTAAAATCAAGGAAATGGGCAAAAATCACATCAAATTAATGCACATTAATTACTATGTTAGTCTATAAATAAGGAAAAAATTCACAGAAGACATTTGGACAGTTTGTAATCTGAGAAAAATAGAAACACAAGAAAAATCGAGAGAAATTCCAAAAAAAAAAAAAAAAAAACTGTGCAGATTAGCAAGGTGAACTGGAACCACCACCCACCACCACCTGGGACCGAACCACCACCACCACCCTACCCTAGGACCAGCGTCTGGACCGGCCGACAGCCTTGGACCGGTTTTGGACGGCCAGAAATCCTTGAACCGGTTAGTCATTTACTCATCCCGATTTTTATATAATTTTGTAAAATTAGTTATTTTGCCCAGAAAATTATGAAACTAGTTATTCTGAGGTTTTATTGTATGTAGATTTAGGGAAAAATATTGATTTAGTTTAATTATGTCTGGAAATATAGGGTTCTTAAGAAATTGTTCAAAACCGAACATGATTAAACCGGAAATTAAATAGGCTTAGGGATGTAGTTTGGGGCTCAAAATTTTTCTGTAGAACTCTCATATGATTTAGAATAGTGCTATGAAGCCTTTTTTTTTAAAATTAATTTTCGAAAATTTTAAGTTAATTTTTAGCCCTAAAATGATGGTAAAATTGGGTGATTTGGGATTAATTAGGTAATTAGAATGTTAATTACTGATTTGGATCTTGATTAGATGATTAAGGAAGTTAATCTCTGCAGTGGAACCCTAATCCTAGCTTTTAGGTACTAATTATGGTTAATTAGGGAAATTAGGTAAAGAATATGAGAAATTAGGAATATGTGAAAATATAAATTACTAAATTTAAAAAAAAAAAAATAAAATAAAGTTATTTAAATAATATTATAATTGAAATCAGAAAAATAATAAATCGGAATTAATATTTAATTTTAAGTAAATATCTTAAAATGTAAGATTTTTACACCTCGGGAATAAAACCGATATCTCAATTAGGGTTAGTGTGTACCGAATAGTTAGAATACCAAAATTTCGACCCAATAGGATATTTGAATACCCGAGCATAAGGTGATTAATGTCACATTGGGATTCGAGCCTAATTACGACCTAGGAATTAAAACTAGAATCTAGTTTAGGAACCGAACCCCGAAATAAAATACAACGAATTATTAGTACGTTGTAGGTATACATGAGAAAAATGAGTTACATTATAAATTAGAATAAGAATCCATAAAAATAAGTACTAAAAGGACCTCTTTGCATTATAGGACACCCAGAAACAAATCAGCTCGCAATTTGAGGATCGAGCGACCGAGCAAATTCAAGTAAGTTGGGTTATTACTTATTGTAATAGAGTACTAGTTTTGTAGTGCTCGGAGACTTAGGCTTGTATATGCTTGTGATTGTAAGTAGTTTGCGCATGTGTGATGTATCTGAATTCGTGCTGAAATTTGTGCTGTGAGTGATTTTGTGACTGATTGAATTGTTGTGGTCTTGTTTGAACACCCTAACCGGAATTTAATCTTAGTCGACCGTAATAACCGAAAACGTCATGCATTGCAACCCGTTAGGGGATCATAGGACTCTCCAACCAAATACCGACCCCTTCGAAAGGGATAGCGCAGGATTGCAAAATGGTCCCTTCTTCATCCTCAGTCGAACTAAGTGACAGGAGAGGAGGTCGCGGCGGGGGTGAAGTCAATGGTTCGAAGGTAGTCGTGGGAGGAGCGAGGTCTCCATTGCACAAGCCTGGGTTTGGTTGTGAGCTGCTGCATAACATGGAACTCCTCAACCCGGATCGGAGCGGGTGAAATTTCTCTGATTTCACAACGGACCGGACTACGTTGTGCGATGACACTTGATTGTTGCATTGCATGAAAATAATTGTTTGATAATCCTGTTTGTGCTTGTATGCATTCATGAGTCTCCAATTCAACTTACTGAGCTGTAGTTGCTCATACCCTTATAGATCCTTTTGCAGGTTCTGATTTGTAATCTCTTCAAGTACCATGCCGCCCTACAATTATCCAGAGGTTAGTCTTTTGACGCCAGGGGTGTGAGGATCAAGTTATTTAGCTTAATGTGTAACCAGACTGACCTTGTAGTTAAAGGATGAAGACTGTTAGTTATTCTGTAAATTAGTAAACTGTAGTTATTATGTAAATCTTCCTGGGAAGCTCTGTGGACTTACTTATATGATTATCTATGTTTAATAGTAATTTGAGTTACTCATCATATTTGTAGTATAATCATTAATCGAACTGTTTACTTCAAAGCGAGTGGTCGTCGACGCCTTGTGTAGATTATCTCTATGGTAGGAACTGTGAGGCCAGTTTCTATCATAGAGTGGTTTACACGGCGGGACTGTTGCGACCTCGCAACTTCGGGGCGTAACAGCTGACAAACTAGTCTCTATAAGAACATCCAATATAGATTTTTGCCGATTAAGCAAGCAACCTAAAGAACTTCTATAGAGCACCAATCCTAGAAAATACCCTCTTAATCCAAGGTCTTTTATAGTAAAAGCTTCTTGCAATTGAGTTGTAATTTCTTGAATAACCATGACTAACGAGGAAATTTGATATCTCCAAAGTCCATTGGCGAGAAGCTCACTTAAGCCAATACAAAGATTTTTTTAGATGATAAACTTGATTAGGCTTTGCTTTAACATACCCTTTAAGGGGCAACATGTAAATTTCTTTATGTAAATGGCCATGCAAAAAAAGCATTATTAACATCAATCTTGTATATTAGCCAAGATTAAGCAACATCAATGGAAATAAAAATATGGATAATTGACAATTTAGCCATAGGTAAAAAAGTCTCATTATAATCCTCTCATTCCAATTGAGTATACCCTTTAGCTATAAGATGGGTCCTTATACATCTCCACACTTCCATTGGGTCTATACTTAATTTTACAAACCCATTGACAATACATGGCTTTTTTTATTGGGAGGTAACTTCGTTAAATCCAAAGTATCATTTTTCTCTAAAGTTAACAATTCTTGATTTATCGCCTCAACCTACTCACTTTGCTTAGCGGCTTATGAATAAGTTTTTGGCTCTTTGATAGACAAGACATGTGTTAAAGAAGCAACATACTCAGTAGGATAATGAGTAGATAAAGACAAAGTGTTTAAAGTAGAAAAATCTAAACAGTTGCTATCAAAGACAGACAAATTAACAACAGAGGAAGAATGGATTGAGTGAACAAAGTTTCGAAGCTAAGTAAGAATAGTCTTGACTCGAGAAGACCGATGAAATTCAACATTTCTATTAACTTGAACAGGAGAAAAAAGTTGTTAGAAGGAATAGTATGAGGTAAAGATTGATCTTCAGTAAGAATAGTAAGTAGAGGATGCTCTGTCTAAAAAGTAATTAAAGGTTGTTTCTTCACAACTTCAGAGGTGTGATTTAAACCATTAGCTGCCCATTTCCTAAAAAGGAAATTCTTGTTTAAAAAAATTGCACATCTTAACTCACAAATAACCTCTTTGCTACAAGATCAAACTTTATAAGCTTTACACCCATTGGCATATTGAAGAAAATCACATCTAATTCTTCTAGGATCCATTTTATCCTTCAATGGTAAAAGGTTTGCTACGTAACACAAACACCTAAGGACTTGGAGGCTAGAATAATTTAGTAGCTTATGAAATAATACTTCAAAGGGTAACTTCCAATTCAAAATCTTCATTAGCATACAATTCATTAAGTAGGCGGCAGTAAGTACATACTCATCCCAAATATCTTTGAGTAGTTTAGCATGAATGGAAAGAGCTGTAGATGTTTCCAACAAATATCCATGTTTTCTCTCTACCCTACCATTTTTTTGTGATGTGTAGGGCACTATTTGCTGATGCAAAATTCTAAGATTATCAAATAATGTTCCTTGAGTATGAGAAACAAACTCCTTTCCATTGTCAATGTGAATAGTTTTCGGAGTAAGATAAAAGTGATTAGAAACATAAAGGAAGAATTACTTCAAGATAACTAGAGTTCAAGACTTGTGGTGCATCAAGTAAGTCTACATAGATCATGTGAAATTGTCTATAATAGTTAAAAAAATACCTTGCACCAGTTAGAGACATTACATGATAGGACCCCTATACATCAACATGAAGAAGCTTAAAAGCAACTAAAGCATCACTACTACTAATAGGAAAAGTTAGGTGATGAAATTTCACCTCTTAACAAGCACTATACATGAAATTTTGAAAATCAAACTATTTACAAAAATCTAAGTGACTCAACTTTGAGACCGAAGTGTAACCTAAGCAATTGCGAATGAGATGAACATCTTTATTCTTTAGAAAAGAAGAAATAGAAGTCATACTAGACTGAGACAAAGAACTAACATGTTTCGACTAAGACCTACATGACTCTAAATTAAGAACATAAAGTCTACCTCTACCCTGAAAGGTGGCAAGCACTTGACTAGTAATATAATCTTGAAATTGACATGAAAGAGAATCAATAACCATACGAAGTCAATTATTGAAAACAAGCTTGAGAACTAAGAGTAAATTGTGTTAAATTGAGGAATATATGACACACAACATGGAATAAGAAGTGCATTTAGTCTAAATGAACCAAAAGCTAGCTTGGTTCCATTTAGTAAACTAACTATAACAGTAGTATCTAATTGATGAACATCAAATAAATGCTTGATGTGGGGTGTCATGTGATCTGTCTCACCCGTATCAACTATTAAGTGGCCAAACAATTATTTGCTGCTGTTAAACAAAGTGTGTCAGAGGAAGTCATCCATGTTGAAGTTATTGCAATAGAAGCCACAACAACACTTCCTTGTTCTTTCATAAATTTCATCATCTCATTGTAAAGACTGCAAAAAATCTTTGTTAGATAAGCTATAATTGGGAATCATAGCATGTTTCAAAGTAAGACTATCAATATTCTATTGAACTCCTTCATTAAAAGGTGTATTCAATACTGTACTTACCTGTGTAAAAGAAGCTGCTGCAAAAAAACCAGGTTTCACTTTCTAATTTACTCTTTTTTCCTTTGTACCTTTGTATCGTTTGAGATACCCACTAAGTGGAAACAAATTTCAATGGTGTGACCTTCCCCTTTTGTAATGTCTACAAAATAATCCTTTCTTAGTTTTCTTCTCATCTCTTGTTCTTACTTTACTAGTATAGAAAGTAACTACGTCAATATTTGAACTCAAAGTACAAGAAACTTATTGTTTTTCGAATTGCTGAACCAAATAAGAATCTTTGATTACTAATAGATGTGGCTCTATCAACAATATTTGGTTTCATACTCCTTCATAGACCTCGTTTAACCCCATAAGAAACTGAACAAGTTTAGTATTAGAATCATACTCTACTATTCCTTCCTTATATAGTTCATCCCAATGCTATTGCAATTTGTTATAATAGACATGAGAAAATTACAATGGAGGGGATTAATGTTTGGAGGTAAGTTTAAATAAAGAGTTAATGTTTTAAAAAGTTCAAATAAGGAGTCAACGTTTCATAATATAGTTCAAATAAAGAATTCATAATTATTAATTCATGAAATTGTTTGAATTATTTTATGAAACGTTGATTTCTTATTTAAAGTTTTTGAAACATTGATATCTTGTTGAACCACTTTTTGAAATGTTGATCCCTTATTTAAACTTATCCTAAAACGTTGATCTCCTTATTGTAATTCTCTCTAATAAACACTCATAGCTTGATTATTCTGTCTAATATTATTGATTTCATTCCTCAACTAAAAGATAAGTAGACTACTTATTGTTCCATATTGTTCCTTATTTTCTTTCCAAAGATTATATGAAAATTACGTTTAAAGAAAGGTTTGAGCAAAATCACTTACTATCAAATTCAACAACCAGCTTCTCATCATATAATCACATCTCACCCACTTATTGTACTTTTTAAAATTCTTAGCTGGTTTCTGTATAGTTCCATCAACAAATTCGATTTTATCTTTCACTCACGACCTTAACTTTCATTGATTTAGTCCATGACAAATAGTTGCTTCCATTAAAGACTATGACTATGTTACTAATTGACATTTCAGGATTGTCTGATCCAGACAAGTAAAAAGGATCATTTAACCTTAATACTATTGTAGCATTTGTATTTCCAATTGCCAACTGATTCATTCAATCTTCTAGGATTAGAAAAGTCGTGAGATCAATATTACCTAGATTTAACTCTAACACCAACTAGAAATTCAAAGTTGGTAGCAATTTGATGTTGTTAGACTAATCTCCATTGAAGAACACATAGCGTAAAAGAAAAAGTTAGGAGAGATTTTATTCTAATGTGTAAAGTAATGTAATAGTAAAACTGATATAACGAAGTTGTTTGTATTAGTTGCAACAATCTATGTAATGACTCAATCGAAATTGTTCTCATTGAAGTATTGTCCGCTTTGGCGTTAGACGCTACATGGTTTTGTCCCCTGGTATAGCGGCTTCCTAGAAGGTCACCTATCCTAGGATTAACTTAGCTCAAACATGCTTAACTTTGAAGTCTTAACGTACTTCAAGCAGCTACACTAAAAAAAGTCTAGATGATTTAAGTTTGTTCTCTTATCATGTAAAAGGCATAGTCTAACTAAATCTAATACTAAAGCCAATGGAAAATTACAATTGTCAAAACATTATTAGTCCATGTGTAATAAATAAACTACGAATTGGAGCTAAGTTGAAATATTTGCTTCATAATTCTTCATCCATCCCATTCATACCATTTCTACTCCAACCAAATTCCTCCAACTTCTACATATTTCCTTAACTTTCTTTTGATTTCTACTAATCCAAACATAGTATCGCTATATCGACCATGGCTAGAGCTCCATTATACCTTCCAATGATGAGGCATCCTCCATCATGCTTCCTTCCGTCAAGTCTTTCGCACCACTACCTCTATTCAATGTTGATGCCATCTCTATCTTTATTAACATTTGAATCTCGGTGAAGATGACGACGGACAGGATGAGTTTGCAGCTTTGTAATGAGGCAATGCGACTACACTACTCTCTCACTCTCTCAAGTACATTGATATTGTATTTTCACTGGATGGATCTATATGATAGATCTAGTACACAATAATCTAATTACCACACCAATATGGGTCAAGTTAGCTTTTTCATTAAGACTTGATTTCATAGCTTAGAAATATTTAGTGAATATTGCAATGTTACTAATAGTACGATCTTAGCTGACGTAGCTCCTTTGCATACTTTCATCCTCCATTTTCACAAGAGAATTGTTGGATAGGATCACTCTTGTAGTTAAGCTTAGTAGTGATGGGTATGATGAAAGCAAATTTCCAAAAATTTTTTTCTTTTACCTCTTCTGCTTCTTTTTTTTTTTTTTTAATTTTCCTTTTCCTTTTTATTTTTAATGACAAATGGTGGGCTCCCCCTTTATCTTTTATTTTTTTTTTCTTAGACATGTATTTTATAATACATAAATATTTGAATTTATATTTGATACATTAAATACTGTGCCATGCAATTAGCTACATAAGAAAAATGATAGGAGCTACTAGTTGCATAGGGGATAAAACATTGTATTTCCAAAAAAAGTGGGGTATGGATGTAATATGGGGAAGTTGATATAATTTAGCCTATATAGAAGGTCATTTCAGTATCTGAGTTTTTAAGTCAATTTATTGCCATGGACTAGTTTGATGGGCTAATGACAAGTCTTAGGGAACTAGGTCTAATTAGGGATGTTTTAGAGAAATTTGGCTTAGTATGCTTTAAACAGGGATTACTAGATTTGGCTTAGTATGTTTTACACATGAAAAGTTTAGAAATGGTTCTTTTGAGTCCTTTTGAGCCTTGTTTGGCCTTCATATGCTTTTAAAAGGCTTAGTTAAGCCTTGGTCTTCTTTTAAAAGGAGATGGGCTCATTTTATAAGCAATTGAGCCTAACCTAACTTAAGTCCAACCCTAAGGCCCATTTACTATATAAGAGTTGGAGGTTTGAATATGAACCTTTGATCACCAAGAGTTGATCTAATAGTTCCCATCAGTAACTCGTTTGATTTGTCTATCTCAACTTGATCTAGAGGTTAAATTTAAGGACCAAAATCTATATATATATATAGGAGCCTTCTTCTCCTTATTTGCAACATTCGAAATATTAGTAAACTTCATGAAAACATCTTTACTTTGCCAAAATGACTCCGTAGAAGGTCAAATTAACTATTTTATGAAGAATGAATCAAGAATACTTAAGAATCACAAATTCAATTCATTGTCGCATGTGTACACACAAGACACCGAGCTTGCCTATTTCTCCTCTCATGCTTCTCTCTAAGATTATTCTTCTACATATTATGAGATCAAGGCTTCTCTAAAATTGACTGCATATGCATCACATGTGATTAATCATTAATAACAACCCTACCCTACAACCTATAATTAAAAACTAAAAAGTATACAACTTTTGTTAGAGGTCGATTATATACAAATTAATGCTTGTAGAGGTAAACATAATAAAAAAAATATATATATATATAGTACAATGTTTTTCTATTGTTAACCATTGAATTCAGCCCGTATAATGTTTATACTATTCCCGGATAAACTCATATGCTGTGTTCAAATTAGCTTATCTGCACGGTGCAACTAATGGTAAATTAGAAAAGGAAAAACAACAAACCATATTTTTTCCTTTCCATTTCTCAAGCAAAATTAAATATTTGTACGGCTATATGCTCGCAATGCATGTGTTAAAAAAATATATATATAAATTCAAAAAATATACCCATTACATGATGTTAAGGTGTAGTCGATCGTCTAACTTCTAATGCTATTATAGTTAAGTCGTTCATGCCTTCTATATCAATCGTACATTTTTTGTTGATTTTCCATATTAGTCATCTGTATTTTAACTTTTCTATTTGTGTTTTTCACTGGTTGCTAATTTTTATTTAAACCATTCAAATTTTAATTCCCCAGTTCAAGTCATATGTCTTTTGAAAATGACCAATGGAAGTCTGTCCGTTTTGTTTATAAATGATTTCGTTTAAGTTTTCTTGACATTAACTTATTTATTAACGCAAGCGATGCTTAGTGCATGATAATTGGTCCACGATTGACCGACCAAATTAGCAAAAAGTTAGATGATAGGTTTTTTCTACTTCAGTTTTGTTTAGGGTAAATGTTAATACTTGATCGATTCAATCCTTATATATTATTAAAAGCGTGAAACCAACTTTTTTCGAGTTGCCAAAACTACGTTAGAAAGGATTATGTGTAAGTTGAAACCCAGTCAATGGGGGCGATGAATGGCCTTAAGTGAATTGGGCCACGGACTTGCATTGATGCCCAATATTTTCATTGAGCCATGTCCTCTATTCCTCGAGTAGAATACTTCATTCTATTCGATCCTTTGAATTACTTTTTCTTCTTTTTCAATTAGTATGAAAGTTACGACTACTAAAGGAAGAATTGAGCCTAATCAATTTGCCTGGAAGATTGGAATTTTATATCTTTAAACTGCAACCACCCGATGATCCTTTAAATTAATTTATTAATTGTATTTTAGGTGGCGTCAGCTATCATAATAAAACAATACAAGAATTACCGGATAGTATAATACGAAAACTACTACACACCATAACCTTTAAGATCGTATTTCTGGTATACGTGTTTTTAGAAAATAAAATAATTATTTTAGGAGCTTTCTAAAAAGTTTTTTTACCTTATCTAGTAATAAGATTCTTGTACCATTTATTGCATAAGTTTTGTTTAGTCTTTCGCCAAGCGTTTTGTCCAATACTACATTCATGCTAGAAACCAATGGCTACCTTACTATTACCCCTACCTTCCCTTCGTAAGATTTGGACAGTCACGCTTGGTCATCGCTCGTGTGCCTATGGGTTTAGTTGTTGAATTTTGCATTAGAATGGATTTAATTAAGAATTAGTTTGTGATTGCAAGGGTTGCAACGACAACGAAAGACGATGCCGTACGATTTTAGACCAAATAAGTAGAGTTTGTTCATCGGCTCATTGGACTTTTTTCCCACCTCAACGGTGTTGAATTTAGCATTCCGTTAACACAAAAAAAAAAAAAAAAGTAAAGAAAAAAAGAGGAGGAGTAAATGACTATATCATTAATAGGGAGGTATGCAACTAAGTTTATTGTATAGAGATGAGTAGGTTTTAGATAGATATTAAGACCTGCAAGATATATTACGAATAAAAACTTTTTAAAATTAATATCACATGATAGGATATAGATATGTGGTCTTCGTATCCCAAAATTTATACCTTAAGGCATAAATGTTACAGATGCAACGATACTTTACTTTATATTCATCATATAAAAAATTATTAGATAGTGTTAATAAAGGAATAATAAATGAGCATAATATTTTTTTTTTGTCAATATATGTCTTAATAAATTCTCTCCTCTTATTCTTTCTTATTTGTTAAGTAATAAGATCATAAAATCTTGAAACAATAAAGATAGGAAATTCTTTTTAAAAAAAATTCATAGAATTTTGTTGTGAGTTGTAAACCCCATAGTTTCATGATTAGATTTCGAGTAATTAATTTAAGACACTTAGGAAGATAACTCGATTAAGTTAGATAACCTAAAAGTGAATTAGGAAATTAGTCTAGAAAACCTGTAGGCTTAAATCTTGAAAATATAACAAAATAATAGAAATATAGTTAAAAATAGTGAATTTTACAATATTATTATATACAGATAAAAAACATGTGAAATAGGCATCGCTAGTTAATGAATCTTTAAAGATAAATTCTATGAGTAATAAAATTATTAAATGACATAAAATAATATGAAAAAAACAAATATATGCATAGAGTAAAATTATTATGTAAATATATGTGCCCGTAATTATTTTAAATATTCGAATATATGGAAAAATACATTAAATTAGTAAGGAAAAATAATAAAAAATTATAAAAAATGTAACATCATAGGAAAAACCTATGATAGGTGTGGCATGATCAAGAGATTACTTTGAGGGAATCAGTAGACTCAAACTTAAGAAGAAGGTACCTAACTATGCAATTGTAATATGTGTTGATAAGAGAAAATTTAACAAAACACCCTAACCCTTCCTATAAAAACATAACTTGATTTTCGTTCTCAAGTTTGGTCACTTGTGATATCAAGGAAAAATTGTGAGAGACAAAGTGTAGGACAAATGAATTTTAGGAAATTTTTAAGAAAATAGTGCAATTTTTATGTATTTTGGAGTTCCCATACTAGGAGAGTTTCTAAAAGCGAACGAGGACCGTGATCTAAAGAGAAATTTTGTGTCTAACTTGGTAGATAAACCATTATCCCTCAATGGTGTTTGGAGTGCAATGTTTCAGTGAATAATTGCTTTATCACATTTTTAACTAAAATTTTGGAAAAAATATCAAGCGAACTCCAAAAATTTTGAAACTTGGTTTTCTTATGTACTTTTACATGAGGAATCCAAATTCCAAATTAGATTTTTGAAATTTTCAATACTAGTATAAGATTCTTAAGAAAAATGTCCTACATAATTATTTTTTTATCACATTTTTGAAAAGCCATTTAATGTAGTTTCGACTTGAAATTTTATGAGTACATTTCCAAAATGTTATATTTTAACACTATTTAGTTGGATTTTCAAATTTTAGTGGTTAGATATTGAGAAAAAAAATTATTTTTTACAAAATAATGTGTTGGAAGTAGGTTCCTCTAAAAGAGCTTTGTAGGATTTTCATAAAAACATGTTTCAATCTATATTGGTCAACATGTTGCAGCTAAAATTAGGTTATTTTAAGTTCAAAGATGATGATTTTCAAGTTTAATTGGGTATTTGGTAGTCTAGGAGCTGAATGCTAAAAATTCTAATGAATTTGTACGATGTGAAAGGTGTAATGGGAAAGTATATAAATGATTATGGTATTGAGTTGTTACTTATTGCATTTGTTGGTTTATCAAGGTTTTGGAACTCAGGGTAAATTAGATTATACGTAAGAAGTAACATGTAGAAGTAGCTGTAGGATTAGAAATTTTGTCAAAAACTAGGTTAGAATGTAATCTAGTATTGAATATTTTAAGTACACTAAAAATTGGTCAAAAAGTCGTTCGTATTTGGACATTATATCCTTTCAAGAGTTAGAATATAAGTAAAAAATTTTCTAACTAAGAACCTAATTTAGGCTAGTAGGTTAGGATATTAGTTACAAAATAGGTCAGAACCTATCTCACTTAATGGAAAACTTAATAAATAGCTAAAGGACTCACTTAACTTTGATTAAAAACATACTTATTATTAAAAATAATTTCTTACTTTATATAGTAAATAAGAACTAAAGTTGTGTATTGAATTTCAGGAAATTGTTAACGACGATGTGCATAACAACTAAGGATAAAGTAACACTACATTAAGGTAAGTGGGATTAATACTTCTTAGAATTTTGGAGTATTATTTTATAATACTTAGGGAATTAGGTATGTTTTTGGCTTGTGGATGTAATTTAGTTGGTTGTGTATGCCGTACATGTGCTTGATTCTTGCTTTATTATTTCTGTGGGAGCTAAGCTCTGTGCTGTGATTGTTTCATGCATTTTCTTTTGTTTGGACCGTCTGAAATGGTTGATTACTCAAAAAATGAACTAACTTAAACCTAGCCTAACTTCTAACTTGTTATGCATTGTAACCTATTAGGGGTAACAATTGGAATACTCAGGCTAAACACATACTCCTTCGATGAGGGTCACTAAAATGGTCATTTTCTTACTTATAGTTTAACTAAGTGACAAGAGAGAAGGTCACGATAAGATTGAGAGTCATGGTTTGAAGGTGGTCTCCGGTAGAAGGTATTTTTCGTTGCATAAGCCTCGGATTAGTTCTGATTCATGAGTGTATGATGTCAAACCACTCAACTCATATTAGAGCTAGCGCAATTTTTCTAATCTCATGATAGATTGAATAACGTTATACTGTGGCATTTGCTCATACATGTATTATGTCTAATTAACTTGATTGAAAACCTTTATTGTATTATGTTGAATACATACTTCTATCTTTGTCCTACTTACCGAGTAAGTTGTCACCTATTCTCTCATAGTTTTCCATGTAGGTTTTGAGTAGATATATAAGCTTACGACCTAACTCCAAAAGTTTAGAAAATAAGATCAGAAAGTAAAGATTAGGAAGAACTGACTAAACTTTTGTTTTAAATATCAATTTTACTAACTTTTATAAAAACTACTAGGGTCTCCTTAGGTAATCCTCTAGTTTTCCACTATTGATATGTAATTTGAGTATTATAAACTTGTTTTTACAATTTTCTTCTTGGACTTATTATTTTTCTATGCAAATATAATTTATAAATACTCGTCAACTTTGAAATATTTTGCTGAGTATCATCAATAAAACTCAATTTTGTTGGAAAGATTTAATTGCAAATTTGTCTTTATCAATTATTTTAAATATTACTCCATAGGTTTATAATAGGTAAATACAAAATTGAATGCTTCAAAGTGGTTGAGTTAGGTTCGCCTTGTAAAAATTAGGTCCACAATAGTAGTTGTGATGTTAGATTCTATTTTAGAATGATTTACATGGCAAGGCTACTAAGACTTCATCTCTTTGCAGCGTGACAGTTTTGAGTTGGTATTAGAGTATTATTCTTAAGAACTTACTTAAAGTATGATTCTTAATAATTTGCTTTGAAGCATCATAAATAAGATCAGCTAGCCATCATAAGCAAACAATGAGAGTGGGTTGTAAAAGATTTAAATTATAGGTTTGTATTCACTACCTATATATTAGAAAAAGATGAGATGCGTTAATATTACTTTTGAATTATAGAAGATGATAACTTTTATCTAGTAAACTTATAGAGTGTAAGGGGGTATCTATAGTAGCTTAATTGGATTCTAATTAGAATGGAAAAGAACCAAGAATATGGAATGTGACTTCTAAGGTTGTCTCTAAAGCTGATTGGTTAGTAATGTTGAAAAGGAAGAAGGGAAGTTTAGATAGATTAAACTGTCATGGCTCGAAGCAACAAAGTGGCAATAGTTTTATCGTGTAAACCAACCTATGATAATAATTGACCCCATAGTCCCTATTATAAATATGATTTACACAAGGTGTCAATGATTCTTTACTTTGAAGTAAGCAACTCATTGATACTTATAGACAAAATTTATAAATCTAACTAAAAACTGTTACGCCCCGAAGTTGCAAAGTCGCAACAGTCCCGCCGTGTAAACCATTCTATGATAGTAAATGGCCTCATAGTGCCTACCATAGACATGATTTACACAAGGCGTCGATGACTCCTCGCTTTGAAGTAAACAGTCCGATTAAAAGTTGAACTACAATTATGATAAATAGTATAAATTTCTAATAAACATGTATAATTATATATAAGTCCACAGAGCTTCCCAGGAAGTTTTACATAAACACAACAGTTCACTAGATTACATAATAACTATCAGTCTTTCATCCTTAACTACAAGGTCACTCTAGTTATACGTTATACTAAGTAACTTGATCCTCATACCTTCAGCTTCAAAACGGACTAACCTCTGGATAATTGTAGGGCAGTATAGCACTTGAAGTGTTCAGAAATCAAAATCTGCAAAAGGATCTATAAGGGTATGAGCAACTACAGCTCAGTAAGTTGAATTGGAGACTCATGAATGCATACAAGCGCAAACAGGGTTATCAAGCAATTATTTTCATGCAATGCAACAATCAAGTGTCATCGCACAACGTAGTTCGGTTCGTTGTAAAATCAGAGAAATTTAACCCGCTCCAATCCGGGTTGAAGAGTTTCTATGTCATGCAGCAGCTCACAACTAAACCCAGGCTTGTGCAATGGAGACCTCGCTCCTCCCGCGACTACCTTCGAATTATTGACTTCATCCTCGCCGCGACCTCCTCTCTTATTACTTAGTTTGACTAAGGATGAAGAAGGGACCATTTTGCAATCCTGCGCTATCCCTTTCAAAGGGGTCGGTATTTGGTTGAAGAATCCTATGATCCCCTAACGGGTTGCAATGCATGACATTTTCGGTTATTAGGGTCGAATAAGATTAAATTTCATTTAAAGGTATTCAAACAATTTCACACCAATTCAATCATAACACGAAATCACTCACATCACAATTTTAGCACGAATTCAGATACGTCAAACACATGCGTAAACTACTTACAATCATAACCATATACAAGCCTAAGTTTTCAAGTACCATAAAATTAGTACTTTATTGCAATAAGCAATAACCTAACTTACTTGGAATTGCTCGATCGTTCGATCCCTTAGTCGCAAGCTGATTTGTCTCTGGGTGTCCTATAATACAAATAAGTCTTTTTAGTACTTATACTTTATGGATTCATATTCTAAGTTATATTTTAACTCATTTTTTTCGTGTATACTTATTATGTATTAATGATTCGTTGTATTCTATTTCGGGGTTTGAATCCTAAATTAGATTTTAAATTTTGATTCCTAAGTCTTAAATATGCTCGAATCCTAGTGTGACATTAATCACATTAAGCCGAGTATTCAAATATCCTATTGGGCCTTAATTCAGTATTCTAAACTATTTGGTACACACTAATCCTAATTGGGGTATCGGATTTATTTTCGATGTGAGAAAATCTTACATTTTGAGACATTTACTTAAAATTAAATATTATTTCAGATTTATTATTTTTTCTGATTCCTATTATAATATTATCTAAATAACCATAATTTTTTGGATTTATTAATTTTCAATTTCACATATCACTAATTTCTTACATTAACTACTTAATTTCCTAAATTAACCATACTTAATACTCCAAAGGCTAGGATTAGGGTTCCATATCAGAGATTAACATCCTTAAACATCTAATTATTACCTAAATTAGTAATTAGTATCTTAATCACCTAATTAACTCAAAATTACTCAATTTTTCCATCATTTTAGGACTAAAAATTAACTTAAAAATTTGAAAATTAATTTAAAAAAAATGACTTCATAGTACTGTTCTATATTACATAAGCATTCTACAAAAAAAAATAAAAAATTGAGCTCCAAACTACACTTTTAAGCCTATTTATTTTCCGTTTTAATCATACTCGGTTTTGAACAATTTGTTAGAAACCCTATATTTTCAGACGTAATTAAACTAAATCACTATTTTTTCCTAAATCTACATACAATAAAACCTTAGAATAACAAGTTTCATAATTTTCTGAGCAAAATAACTATTTTTATGAAATTATACAAAATCAAAGTAATTAAGGGACTCATTCGGTTCGAAGATTTCTGGCTGTCCAAACCCGGTCCAAGCTTGTCGGCCGGCCTAGACGATAGCTCTAGAGTGGGGTGGTGGTGGTGGCTCGGTCCCAGGTGGTGGTGAGGTGTGGGTTTCGCTTACTAACTGAATCTACACAATTTCCTTTTCTTTATTTTTTTTCTGGATTTTCTCTCGAATTTTTTAAGTTTCCTATTTTTCTCTAATGCTCAACTGTCCAAATGAGTTCTGAAAAATTTTCCCTTATTTATAGACGTTTTTTGGTAATTAATATTCATTAATTTGACATGACTTTGCCCCATTTCCTTGATTTTTGGCTTTTGTGTTGCCTAATTCTAATTGGTTAATTTTTATTTTTGTAGATCCTGACTTGCCACGACCTGATTTGGATCATTCTATCCTCTTTTGATTTTTTTTCTGATTTTTCCATAATTAATTTATAATTTTCTTTAATTATTTACTTAGTTTTTGGCCAATTTAGGTAATTTTGCGTATTTTTATTTACACGTAAATACATGTGGGATACATGTGAACATTCCTAATTATTATTTTGGTCATTTAAAAATTTTTGTATACATATAATCTATCTCTAGTAATTTATTAGTTATTAGTTACACTTTTCACCTTTTTGGTAATTAGTACTTATTATGCTTAAAATTTGAAAATTTTATAATCTCCTATTTTATTACTTATTTTCTTAAATTCAAGTTTACGGGGTCATTTTTACTAATATTTCTCTCAATAGTTTATAATTTGGGTTTAATCGGATCCTTCAACCGATCGCCCTAAACCTTATGTTCTAAGTTCAATCCTACGGCCACTTGGCTTAGCTTTAGGGCTTACAATTCTACCCCCCTTCAAAAAAGTTTTGTCCTCAAAACTTCTGTATATCTAATTTGCACTTAAATGACTAAATACAATAATTTTGTACATTTTTACTAACCTGGAAGTTAGAAAATCCATGGATACTGCTCCATCATCGTAGCTTTTGGTTCCCAAGTCATCTCCAAGTCTGGACCTTCATTCCATTGAATCTTCACGTACTCCACATCCCTATTCCTTAACTTCTAAACCCGACTATCCAATATTTTTATGGGTTGTCTCATCAGTTGAAAATTTTGCGTTAACTCCACTGGCTCTATTTCCACTATCGCATTCGGGTTTTTAATGAATCTTCTTAACATGGATACGTGGAATACATTATGATAGCCTGATAAACTTGGAGGTAAAGCTACTCGGTAAGATACATTGCTAACTTTCTCCAATACTTCAAATGGACCAATGTATCGTGGGCTCAGTTTTCCCTTTGAACCAAACCATCTGAGCCCTTTGAATGGGCTTATTTTAATATAAACATGATCACCCATTCCAAATTCTAATGGCCTTCTCTTCAAATTAGCCCAACTCTTATAACGGTCCTGAGCTTCTTTCATCTGTTATTGAACAATCTTAATCTTCTCACTTATTTGATCGATCATGTCTGGTCCAATCATGGCATACTCTTCGTGATCCCAATACAGTGGCAATCTGCACTTCCTCCCATATAATGCTTCATAAGGTGCCATCTGTATGGTTGCATGATAACTATTATTGTAGGCAAATTCTATTCGCGGTAAATATTTATCCCATTCACCTCCAAAATCTAACACGCAAGCTTGTAACATATCTTCTAGAGTTTGAATTGTTTGCTCAGACTACCCATCTGTTTGCGGGTGATAGGCCGTACCAAACTACAACTTTGTACCCAAAGCTCTATGTAAACTCTCCCAAAATCTGGATACAAACCGACTATCTTGATAAAAAACAATACTCTCAGGAACACCATGTAGCCTTATTATTTCTCGGACATATAGCCTAGCCATCTTTTCCATTGAATCACCTGTCCGATAAGGTAAGAAATGTGCACTCTTCGTTAGTCTATCCACAACTACCCAAATGGAATCGTATCCAACTTAAGTCCTTAGTAATGCTACCACAAAATCCATAGTAATATGATCCCATTTCCATCTCGATATTTTTAAAGGTTGTAATAATCCACCCAGTCTTTGGTGTTCTGCTTTACCTTGTTGGCATGTAATGTATTTCGATACATACTGTGCTACTTCTCTCTTCATCCCATTCCACCAATACATGAGTTTTAGATTTTGGTACATTTTATTTCCTCCCAGGTGCACAGTATAACTTGTAATGTGTGCTTCATCCAAAATTTGCTTCCTTGTGTCAGCATCTTGTGGTACATATATTCGTTCTCTAAACTTTATTATACCTCTATCATCTACCTTAAAGTCAGGGTCTTGTCCGTTACTTGATTTCTCTTTTATCTCCATTAGACCCTTATCTTCCTCTTTCTTTTACTTTATTCTCTCTAATAGAGTAGGTTGCAATTCCCAATTCATCAACTGGCTATTAGGTTCACACCAATCAAACCCAATTTGCATCCTCTAAAATTCATGCACTAATTCACGTTGAGCTGTTAACAGTAAGGCAACCTATTCATAATTCTTTCGACTTAATGCATCAGCCACCAAATTGGCCTTTCCAGGGTGGTAATTTATATTCAGATCATAATCTTTAATCAATTCCAACCACTTTCTTTACCTTAAATTCAACTCTTTCTGAGTAAAGAAATACTTCAAACTCTTATGATCAGGGTACATCTCACATCGTTGTCCATAAAGATAATGTCTTCAAATCTTCAAGGCAAATTCTACGGCCGTTAACTCTAAATCGTGAGTTAGATAATTCCTCTCATGTGGCCTCAATTGTCTTGATGCATATGCAACAACTTTTCTATCCTGCATCAATACACAATCTAATCCATTCCATGAAGCATCACTGTACACATTATAAGGCTTATCCAGATCAGGTTGTTAATACTGGTTCTGTAACCACTCTTTTCTTCAACTCCTGAAAACTCCTTTCACAATGATCACTCTATTCAAACTTTACATCTTTCTGAGTCAATCGAGTCAACGATTTGGCAATTTTGGAAAAATCCTTTATGAATCGTCGATAGTATCCAGCCATACCCAGAAAACTCCTTATCTCAGTTACTGTGGTTGGTTGCTTCCAATCCATTACTGCTTTCACCTTATCAGGGTCTACAGAGATTCCTTCACCAGATATAATATGACCTAGAAAAGAAATTATATCTAACCAAAAATCACATTTACTTAACTTGGCATACAATTTACTCTCTCTCAACTTCTGTAATGGCAATCGTAAATGCTCTGCATGCTCTCTCTTGTTTTTTGAATAAATCAAAATATCATCAATAAACACCACAACAAACTTATCCAAATATGGTTGATATATGCGATTCATTAGGTCCATGAATATAGCCGGAGCATTCATTAAGCTAAATGGCATCACCAAAAATTCATAATGACCATATCTAATTCTAAGTGTAGTCTATGTACATCTTCCACCTTAACTCGTAATTGATGATATCCTGATTTTAAATCTATTATAGAAAACACAGTTGCACCTTGGAGTTGGTCAAACAAGTCATCAATGCGAGGTAAAGGATACCTATTCTTAATGGTAACCTTATTTAACTCCCGATAGTCTATGCACAATCTCATAGTACCATCCTTCTTTTTCACAAACAATACCGGTGCTCCCCATGGTGAAATACTTGGTCGAATAAACTTCTTATCCAATAGCTCCTGAAGCTGCTTCTTTAGTTCCTGAAGTTCCATAGGTGACATCCGATATGGAGCTTTAGAAATAGGTTCAGTTCCAGGAACTAATTCTACAGTGAAATGTAACTCTCAGGGTGGAGCTAACCCTGGTAAGCAACTCATTGATACTTATAGATAAAATTTATAAATCTAACTAAAAACTTTAAGTCGTATTTACATAAAGGTGCTTATATTGTCTTATAATCCTAGGAAATATTTACATAACATAGTAGTTTAATAACTAAGGTATTACAGGATCAGTAAGCAAACCTAAGAGTACTAATAAAACACTAAAGGACTCGATTGTTTAGCTTGTTGATTCTCACTTCCCTAAGGCACTTCAAAAAGAGACTAACCTTAGGATAGTTATAACACGGTATCTCAATTAGAAACTGCAAGAAAACCTATAAGGGTATGAGCAACTAACAGCTTAGTAAGTTAGGATGGAAACTTAAAAATGAATAATTAACACAAACAGGGTTTTCAAACAATTAATTATATATAATGCAACACACATATTCCATCACATAACATGGTCCAATCCGTTGTGAAATCAGAGTAATTTCACTTGCTTTGATCTGGGTTGAGGAGTTTTAATGTTTATGTAATAGTTCACAATCAAACCTAAGTTTATTTAATGGAGACACTACTCCCTCCATGACTATCCTTCAAACCATTGCCCTCATCTTTATTGCAACCTCCTTTCTTGTTACTTAGTTCGGCTGAGGATGAAAACAAGACCATTACACTATCCAGCACTATTTTTTTCTAAGGTTTCAACATTTGGTTGGAGAATCCTAATAGTCCCCTAGAGGATTGCAATACATGTCTAATTAAAGTATTTAGGTTGCTTATAATTAAGTTTGGTTAAGGTGACTAAACAATCTCATACCATTCAATTAACAATAAACCACCAAAACATAACATCAATTTTCAACAAATTATCAGAGATACACAAGCATATGCATATATAGCTACTTATAAGCACAATTACAGACAACTCTAAGCCTCCAAATACATTAATATAGCACTCGAAAATATAGTGATGTATTCACTTGACTTATTCTAGGTCAATTTGTCTTCGTGTGTCCTATAATATAAATACTCTTTTAGTATTTATATTCTTATGATATATTGGCTTTAAGTTATGATTTCACTCAATTTTCTAAATATATATACTATTTATTACTTATCCATTCTAGGTTAGTTTTGGAATTGGTTTTCAAATCCATTTCCGATTTAGGTTCTAATTTAGTATTACATTACGGTATTATGCGTGAACTCCAAGAACTTATTCCGAGCCATAATGTGAAATTAATCACATTATTTTCGGGTATGCTAAATATCATATTTAACCTTTAACTATTATTCTAGTCTGTACGGTGTACCATAATCCTAATTTAACTATTGAATTTACTTTCGAAAGAAAAATTTACATTTTTCATATAATTATCTAAATTTAAGTTCCATATAAAATTTATTGTATTTTACTATTATTATTATATTATTAATTTTAACCTAATGTTTTTTACTTGTTACATTTCCAATTTCACATATTCTTAAATTAAACATATACACTACGTAATATACATAATAATTACATTTAACACTTTAAATACTACCAATATCATCTACATTAGATATTAACATCTTGAAACACCTAATTACATACTAGTTAATTAATTATACATTTAATCACTATATATATATATATATGATTTAAAGGCCTAAAAATTAACTAAAAATTGAAAATTAGTTTTTGAAAAATCTCTTGATAGCACTATTTTAAATACTTTAAATAGCCTATACAAAAATTTTGAGCTCAAAACTATATTGTTAAGGTCATTTATTTCTAAATTAAAATAAGTTCGAGTTTTTAGGATTTCTTAAGCACTAAACATTTCTAGATATAAATTCATCAAACTAATATTTTTCCCTAAATCTAAATACATAAAAACCTCAGAATAGTAAATTTTATTATTTTCTAAACGCATTTAATATTTTTACAAAATTAAACAAAATTGGGTTAGAAATTAGACTCACCTATCCGATTGACTTCCAGGCACCATTGGTGGCCCTAGGTGTATCAGTAGAGAGGGATGATGGTAGAGAGTCTGGTGGTGGTGGCCGTTTGTTTTCAGGTGGCCATTGGTCGTGAATTTGTTCCATAATCCTTAATTATACACAATTTTTCTAATTTTTTTCTAAAAATACTTAATTCTCTTTTTTTGATTCCTCTTTATTTTTCTTTGATTCCTAACTAATCAAATGAGTACCAATTCAAAATATGAGGAATTTATAGCGTTGGTTTAGATGTCACTTTAATTTTCCACTTGCCAAGTGTTCTTATCCTCTTCATTTTGGCTTTCTAATTAGGTAATTTTTATTGATTAATTGTGTTATTGTTAGTCTTAACTTACCAGGACCCGAATTTGGACAATTCCTCACTTTCTCTTGTTTTTCCTAATTTTTCTTTGATTTTTTTTATAATTTCTTCCATTATTTAGTATTATTTTAGCATATTTTAGGTATTTTAAGTAATTTCATGTATTTTTACTTACATGTAAATATATATATAGTACGAGTAAATACTCCTAAATATTATTTATATTATTTTATAATTTTTAGTTTGCATATAATTTATTTTTATTGATTTGTCAATTATTGGAACTCGTTTTATGCATTTTCCATAAATGACAGGTAATGTATTTATAATTCAATATTATGATATTTAATTATTTTATTACTTATTTTCCTAAATTCAAATTTACGAAGTCATTTTTACTAATATTCCTAACTTCATCGTATAATTTAAGCTCAATCGGACACTTTATCCAATTACTTTAAACTTTACATATCAACTCCGAATTTCTGGTTGCAGGGCTTATATAAACTACTAGGTGTAAATTAAGTACTCATGGGTATATCACATGCATTCCTAGAAATGTCCCCTAAATCAATTGTCTAAAGACTACATTACTTCTTGTTTATGAAATTAGATTTTAGGTAATTTTGGTTAAATATGGAAGTAACGTATTGGAAATGCTTAAAATGGAAGACTTATCGAGTAGTTTGATTTGCATATGAAATATCATGGTGGTAAAAGAGTATTGGGATATTGAACTATTCTGGTGAAGTGTGGAAACAGGGGCATTTATGTTGAAATTAGATGATTTAGTGATTTAAGAAGTATCCTATGCAAATTAGAATGTAAGTCAGAACGTCAAGCAGATAAAAACATGAAATAGATTAATGTACAAAACTTACACTAGAAATTGATGTAGGGAGTAAGCTTGAGATAATTCATAAGGCATAATCTAACTTAGAAGTGTCATAGAATTTAACTCGAAAAGTGGAGTAGAGGATTATGAGATGAGTAAGGGAGATTAGATGGTTAAGGAAAATTACAGTAACCTTTAAATGATAGTTCTCAATAATGATGTTTGATGGGAATAAAGTATCTAGTATGTCGATTGCTATTAATTTAAAATAGTGTAACGATATTAAGATGATAGCATATTTATATATCAATACCAACACTTTGGTTAGATCTTGCTTATATTAGAAAATGCATTGCAGATGGTCTTACTTAAGGTTTTGCTATTGTGAGTAACATGAATTGAAGATACGGAACTATATGATTTCTTGGTTGTGTATTAGTCTTTCCATGAAATTATGTGAGTGCTGTATCCTTTCCCAAAATATGAATGATATATAAAAGGGACCATTTAGCAAGTTATATGGAAACTTATGCTTCAATATATCTTCCCTTCAAATACTATAAAAACGGCATGAATTTCCTCATAAGATCAAAATATAAGCATGATTAATCGAGATGTTTCCCAAAATTTAAGGTTGAAAAGTTTAGTTCATCTTTTATGTTATTAAGTGGTATGCCAATATCCTAAAAGATGGGCACTTAAGCTTATGTTTCGAAAGTTTATAAAACACATAATTCTTAAAATTAATGTCTAAATATATATATGTATAAGTACTAAATATTGTATTGAAATATGATATAATATATAAGCACATAATATAGTAAAACCTATATACACGTGTGACTTTTTATATGAAGTATTGACATACATACTCCTTACATTGATTATGTATGCATGTGTATTCTATATACTAAATGCTTTTATCGGTATAACTATATCAATACATATGAAACTAGGCTAATTGATAGTGTGGAGGACTGATAGTTACTAGTTGAATTGAGTAAAAATGAAGGTAGTTACAAATAATGACCAAATTGAGATAGCAGGAAGTATATGTAAGTTGGTAGCGGAAATTTTGGCTTAGTTAACTTAATTTAAGCTGGAATAGATATTTGGAGTTAGGTTTTTAACAACTTTAAGAAGGAAACACTGGAATGGGCCAAAATATGGGAATCCAATAGGATTATAAAGCATAAAGTTGATTAAGAAGGTGAGACAGAACTTGATTCAGAAAGTTAGAAGGTGAACTTGAATAACTAACTTACTATGAATAATAATAACACTTTAGGTGTTAAGGAAGAGGAACATGAAGCTATAGATATTAATGTGCCTAGGAGCTCATTTAATCACTAGGGTTTACCATAGGATATGGCAACCAAGTAGATCCTTTGAGATATCTAAGAAAGAGGAAGTGGGGTAGTATCATAGTAGCTTCCATGAGTTGTTTTTTGGATATGACTCACTAAGGAACACTACACGATTTAATATTTTACTTGATGTGATGCATAAGCTGATACTAAGGTTCACTCATTACTAATCTTGAACTATCCGGTGAGTATAGATCAAAGTGTAAAAAAAGATGTACTCGGAGAATAGTGTCTTGCAAGAATAAGAATATTTATTAACAATGTTGTGTAAGATGATTATGGCTAAGGTAAAAAAGATTATTTATAATAAGTCATTTAGGGCAATAATACAATAATGGAAAATTACATAAAGGATAATACAAGAAGAAGATTCTTGGTACAAGCAAAAAAGGTAAATACGACAAATGATAAAAAGGAATATAATACAAATGTTAGAAAAGTAACGGACAGGCAGCATCTTGCTAATGGGTGCGTATCTTGGAATCTTAGGGAATTGAGGCCGAGCTGTGTTGGTGTTTGGGTTACTCCTGCTGATCTACATTGAAGGCTACCGAGGAGATTGAAAAGGTCGCAGCTTGGCAGGGTAGGATAGGAGAGCCCGGCATACATGGACCTTGGCTTTAGCACTTAGCAAGTTAGCATTTGGATAGTAGATTGAGTGAAGCAGAATACATCTGAGTTGGGTGCTCAAAAAGTTTAGCAAACTACTATCTTAATACTGAAGCTCGTCAAGGCCCATTTGAGATGCTTAAATCTTCTTAACAAATCCTTGTCAGCCTCTTTGTTGGGCTTGAGTAATAGGTCTTAAGGCTAGTGATCCATTAGCTCCTCGAAGGTGTTAAATATTTGCCTTCAAATCTTGGTTGTCTTCTTCTTCTAGGACATTGGGCCTTAGATTGGACACATTAAAGGTAGGGGATACTTCATAACCTTCGGGTAACTCCAACTCATAAGTGTTGTCATTTAGCCTCTGTAGGACTTTAAAGGGGCCATTTGATATGGGGGATAGCTTGCTTGTCCTCCATCTTGGGAATCGTTCCTTATTGAGGTGAACCCAGATAAGGTCTTTGGGGTTATAAATGATATACTTCCATCCTCTATTCCCATATTCCCACTGCTAAGCAACCGTCTTAACTAGTTGCTTAACAGCTTTTTGATGCAATTTTTGAAATTCCTTAGCACATTGTAGACTTGATTAGCTTTCTCCTTAAGAGGTCGAGCTGGTAATCATGTCTAATGGCAAGTTCAAATTAAGTCTGTAGATGACTGTGAAAGGCGACTTTCTTATCAAGTTATAGGTGCAGTGATTGTAAGCGAACTTGATGATGGGCAGGCTTATATCTTAATTGTATAGATTCTTCTCGATAGTAGCTTGAAGGAGGTTCCCTACGGTCTTGTTCACAACTTCAATTTGGCCAGCTGTCTATGGGTGATTATAAGTATTGAATATAAGTTTATTGTCGAGCTACTTCCATAGTGTTTACTAGAAGAAGCTCGTGAACTTCAAGTTTCGATCTAAGGCAATACTCCTTAGAACACCATGCAGCCATGCAATTTCCTATAAAAAGAGATTAACAATAAATAAAACATCATTTGTATTGTGGCAAGGGATGAAACGGCTCATTTTGCTGATGTGATTGACCACCACCATAATAGAATCATGTTTCTGAGATGTTATGTGTAGGCTAAGCATGAAATGCATGCTTAGATTGGTCTATGGCTGCTTAGGTATGGACAAAGGTGTATATTCTCTATATGGCTCCTATTTTCCCTTGTCTTACTTACACACCTCGTAACATTTAAGAATTTTGTGTACATCTTTCATCATCCTAAACCAATATAATTGTTCTTTCAACAACTCGGCAGTTCTCTTTTCGCTGAAATTGCCGACTAAATCCCTAACATGGGCCTCTCGTATAAGTAATTCCCTTATAGAATTGCTTGGCACATTGATTTTTCATCCCTTCATTAGAAACCCTTGACTCAAGTAAAACTCATCCATTGCTCCTCTAATATTGCACTTGGCTACTAAGGGTCTAAAGTACGAATCATGCTCATACTGATTAAGTAGAGTGCCAAACCCAAGTACTTTGGCTTACAGAGATGTAATAAGAACATGTCGACGAGAAAGGGCATTGACCAAAGTGTTTGCACTTTCCTTTTTGTAATTGATGACATATCAAAAGACTTTTAAGAACTTGACCCATTTAGTATGATGTTAGAAGAGTTTCTATTGGCTTCAGAGGTGTTTAAGGGACTCATGGTTTGTGTAGATAATAAACTCTCTTGGTAGTAAGTAATGTTGCCAGTTCTGAAGAGCTTGGACAAGCGCATAGAACTCCTTCTCATATGGCAAGTAATTCAAAGCGATACCTTTGAGTTTCTCATTGAAAAATGCAATAAGTTGGCATTCTTGCATAAGGATAGCACAAATACCTACTCCTGAAGCATTATAGTCTAATTTAAAAACTTTCTCAAAGTCTTATAGCATAAGTAATGGGGCAGAAGTCAACTTAGACTTGATCTCATAAAAAATGCCATGGGCCTTCTCAGAACACTTGAATTTAGGGTTCCTCTTAGTCAGTTTGGTTAATGGGGCTGCTATGGAACTAAAATTCCAAATGAATCATCAGTAAAACGAAGCTAGATAATGAAAACTCCTCACTTTAGTAGCACTGGTTAGCGTCGGCCATTTGAGAATAGCTTGAACTTTTTCATCATCAACTCTGAGACCTCTACTAGGTACAATATAATCAATGAATACAACCTTGTTCTAATAGAATATATACTTCTTTAAATTGCTGAACAGTCGTTCAGCTTGGAGAATATCAAATATCGATCTTAAGTGCTCAACATGAGAATTAAGGTTGGCACTATATACTAAGATGTTGTAAAAATAAACTATAATACACTTTCCTATCAAAGACCTCAAAACACGATTCATAAGTTGCATAAAGGTGCTCGGTGCATTTGTAAGTCTATACGGCATCACCAACCATTTAAATAGGCCATCTTTCACCTTGAAAGCAATCTTCTACATATCTTTAGGTCTCGTTCTGATTTGGTGGTAGCCGTTCTTCAGATTAACTTCTGAAAATATTCGTGCATTATGTAACTCATCTAATAAATCATCTAATTGTGGAATCGGATAGCGGTATTTGATAGTGATCACATTGATAGCTCAGCTATCAATACACATTCTTTGTAAGTCATCCTTCTTAGACATTAGAACAGTTGGAACGGCATAGGGCTCATGCTCTTTCTAACATATCTACACTTAATCAACTCATCAACTTGTCACTTTAGCTCAGTTACCTGCTCGAGATTGAGCCTATAGGCAAGTTAGTTAGGTGAGGTAACTCTAAGTTGGAGATCAATGTAGTGCTCTATGCCTCTTATAAGAGGTAAACCTTTTGGCATCTCAGCTAGAAACAAGTTAGCATATTCTTGGAGATCGGCAAGTAATGCTTTATCCTCTTTTGACTTAAGAAGCCATTCTTTCTTTTTTCTCTAATAGATGGTCAGAACTCGAAAAAACCATTATTTAATGACTATGAGAGAAGGAATTAGCCTTATGTAAAAATAGGATAATGGATGTCTGAATGCTTTTGACCAATAAAAGTATCCTTCTTAACAACCTTAGAAAACTATGTTGGGGAAATCACTAAGGACTTCTTTTGTAAGGATTTGGAAACTTGGACTTGGGATTCTTGAACTTCTCTTAAGATCATAGAAGGCAGTATAACCTTCTTCCCATCTTTCTAGAACATATAAGTGTTCCTATATTCATCGTAGAGCACTCTTAAATCAAATAACTATAGTTGGCCAAACAGTATATGTGTAGTACACATAAGTAGGACATCACAAAATATCTCATCCTAGTATCTATCACTAATAGTGATTGGCACTCTGACTTGCTTAAAAATAGGCAATCCTCCCTTCTCATTAAGCTAATGAATCTTATAAGGTCTAGGATAAGAATAGGATGGTAACTTTAGAGCTCTTACAACCCTTATGCTATCATATTGGTACACTCCCTCCGTCGATGATCAAAGCATATAGATTGCCATTCACTCAACAGTTTATGTGAAAGAGATGCTCTCTTTGCTCATTCTCATTAGAAGTAAAGGTATTGAGAGATCTCCATATAACCATACAATATTCTCCTATTTTAGTTCGAGTCAAGGCATTAGAATCTTCTTGAAACTCATCTAGCAGATGATGAACACTAACATCTTCTTCTCCTTCACTTGCACTCTCCACTTTAATTTGTAGGGTCTCACCTTTGATAGTCATCACATGTTTGTTTGAGCCTTAACTAGCAAAATGTCTAAAGTTAAGACACTTGAAGTACTTGATTTCTCAGGTCTTCTATTCTTATCTCTAACCTTAGTCCTTCTTGGCCTCTAGCTCCTTGACTTTAGCCTTACCTCGGCCATTATCAAGTCTACTTAGTGCTTGACCTTGGTGATCAAACTCAAAACTGTACTGAGCTCAATCATATCCAGGTTGGTTTAGTATACCAGTTTTGCTCAATAAGCTAAGTCGGTTGCTCCCTGCTCGGTTGAGTTGGTTTTACCCCTACCTCTTGACCTTTTATGCTACTTGGATGTTCTCATCCAAATTTCCAAGCCTCTACACCTCTACTACATTACCAATCTCAGATCTTAGTCTAGAAATAAACTTAGCTACTGTTCGTGCTTTCGGCTCATTAACATCACAATGAATTATCAGCAGCTGGAACTCTTAAACATACTCATCCATATATAGGCTACCTTGCTTAAGTTCTTGAAGACGTCAGAAGGTGTCTTGCTCATAATATTCTGGCACAAATCTACTTCTCAAAACTCTTTTCGTCTCATTCCAAGTTCGGATTTCTCATCGGGCTTGTTGATGTACATGTTGCAATTTCTTTCACTATATTACTACATACCTAGAAAATTCTAAAGCAACTACTTGAATACGTACCGAGTCTTCATAACAGTAGAAGTCAAATATCTTCTCAATTTTCTCCTCTTAGTCTAAGTAGTCATCGGCACTACTAGACTCATTAAAGCTTGAATGCTGTACTTTAAGATGTTAGACTCTTTTGGGAGTGTAAAGCTTACACTCTTTGAATCTATTATGTTACTTTTCCTCCTTACCATACTATTCAACTTCACCCAACTTAAGTCTTCTTCTTACAAACCTCTCAACATGTCGGGGTAAAGTTAGATTCACATTAACAACTTTTGGTGCTCTATGCTTAGCTACTTGTCCTCTTGGCTTGTCTCCTACATCTTAGCCTCTTCATCAACTCTCTCTCAAGGCTTAATCTCTGTTACCCTCTATATAATTATAGCTAGGTTGGCCACAATAGCAGCAAGGTCTTGCAATTGCTCATCAGTAGTTCGTAGGGTCTGTTGGGTTACATTGTCGTGACCATGAGCATTACTCTCAGTATCATTAACCTCTCCTTGAATATTGGGGTTTGAAATTCTTATAGTAAACTCAATAAGTGCTTATGTCAACACAAAAACCCATTCATTCTACTAAATAGTATGCAATATAGTACTTCAAAGACTTGCTTTGTTTTCGAAATAGGAAAATGGAGTATTGTAGAGTACAGGAACTAAAGCAGCCACTATAATACTTAGTTATCAGTCGTAACCTTAAGCTCTAATACTATAATCATATGATATACCTAGGAGCTCAGTTAATTACTAAGGTTTACTGTAGAAAATAGTAACTAAGTGGATCCTTTGAGATATTAAAGAAAGAAGAAGTGGGTTGGCAATTACAGTAGCTTCTATGAAGCCATTCTTTGGATATGACTCACCGAGGAATATTACATGACTTAGTATTTCACTTGATATGATGCACAAGCTAATACTAAGGTCTACTCACAACTAATCATGAGTAACTGGTAAGATTAGACAAGAGTGTGAAAAAAAGATATACTTAGAGAATGGTATCTTGCAAGAATAAGAATATTCATTAATAATGTTGTGTAAGATGCTTACGGTTATAGTAAAAAGGACTATTTATAGTAAGTCCCTTAGGGCATAATATAATAATGGAATATTACATAAAGGATAATATAAGAAGAAGATTCCTGATAAGGGAAAATATAACAAAGGACAAAAAGGAATATAGTATAAATTTCAGAAAAGTAAAGGACAAGTGGCAACTTATTGGTGGGTTCGTATTTTGTAATCTTAGGGCATTGTGGCCAAGTTATTGATGGATTGCCAACCTTTAGACCCTTCGGTCATGTACATCTCTAAGATTTACAGTCTCTTGTGAGGAGGATATTCTTACATCAACTTACCGAAGATAAGCTCTTGTATATGGGAGAGTTATGGGTGAACTCCTTAAGGTCCTAACTCAGATACACTCTACTTTGCTTTAACCCTTGTATAGTCAATAACCCCTTAACTACCAAAGTCGACTTATCGAGTGTCGAGCCTAAGTTCATTGCACTTTGAGCCTTACTCTCCCAACCTACAGGAATAATAAATGTTAAGATTGACTTGTTGAGTGCTGAGATAGAGGCCACCACATGTCGAGCTTTCCTCATTTAGCCTACTAAACAATAGTATCCTTTATTCATTTCTGTAACTCTAAGTACCAGTCCCCGACAGTAGCTAAATTTGTTTTGAGCATCCACAACGCCCCAAGATTCTCCAAAAGGAACCCATTGATAGGTTACCAATTGTCCATTACTTTTTGACATTTCTATTGTATTCCTTTTTGTCATTTGTCTTATTTACCTTTTTTCATACATATTAGGAATCTCTTTCTTTTTTGTCTTTTATGTAATTTTTCATTTTGGTGTTATTACCCTAAAGGACTTAATACAAATAGTTCTTTTTATTATAGCCACAACGATTACATACCTTACACTTAATGAATATTTTTGCTTTTGTGAGATACCCTTCTTTGAGTATACTTTTCCCTACACTCATATCTAATCTTACCGAGTAGTTTGAGATTAATAACAAATAAAACTTAACATTAGCTTGTGAGTTATATCAAACAAAGTGTTAAGTTGTGTCATGTTCATTGGTGTGTCATATCCTTTGAGTAACTTCACATAAGCTACTATGTTTGCTAACCCTTTCATCCTCGTTTTCTTTAATATCTCGAAGGACCCATATGATTACTACTCCCTATAATAAGCCCTAGTGATTACTAAGCTCCTAAACACATCAGTTACGCTAGTGTTTGGGTTGCTCCTATTGATTTATATTGAAGGTCGTCAAGGTGATCGAATAAGGTTGTAGCTCAATGGGGTGGGATAGGATAGCTCGGCATACATGGACCTCGATCTCTGCACTTAGCAGGTTGACATCTAGATAGTGGATTGAGTGGAGCAAAGTATGTCTAAGTTAGGTGCTCAAATGATTTAGCAGACTATCATCCCAATATTGAAGCTTGTTAAGGCTAGGCTAAGACGCTTGAATCTACTTAACAAGTCCTTGTAAGCCTCTTAGTTAGGCTCGGTTGATAAGTCCTGAGGTAGGCAATCCATCAGATATTCTGACAATTCTATATAGTATATTACTAAATATAAATTACAAAATTAAAGGTAAGGCTAAAAGATAGAAGGGGCAATTGAATTGGATTTTGTTTAGGAAAAGCCTCATGGTACATAATTATTATTTAACATGATAAGTTGAGTAGTGATGATGTGATTAAAAAAAATTATTTGAGAAATTCTTCTAACTTTGGTGACATTTTTGGCTTTTTGAAATACTTTGGTAACTTTATGGTATATATTAACTCTTAGCACAGAACAATAATAAAGAAAAAAACTTGTTTACTTAGTGGAATAAAGTCATAATAACATATCTAGAAATTAAGGATGGCACTGAGTGATGTAATTATTCGCTCTTAAGTGATTTAGGAATGTAATCATGTAAGTATTAAATTTATTCCTTTTAACTTATATAATAAGTGTACCTAAAGCAAACTTGCCTTAAGTAAATAATAAAACATTTGTATGATGTATGATAGAGGATGCATTATTAATATCAAATGTATAAGGATATGATGTTAATTAGTTGACATTATAATGTTCATAAGATAATAGATTACTATTTATATAAAGTACAACATAGAGTTAGATAATATCAACCTATATAATGAGTTTACAATTTAACGTAGTCTTAATGTAAGAAGTATATATATGCATGGAGAATAACCTATAATGAAGTTACAGGTTATCACCTCTTACTTTAAAGGATTAAACTAAGAGAATATTCTATACTTACATACTTAATACCTCAATCACACCATTGGTTCAATAAATTATCCCATAATACACACTAAAAGTAGATCCTCAATCTTAACCAAAAAAGATACCACTGGTAACTATCTCTAAAACATAATTCCAGGAGAAAACCACCATATCAGTTAGTTATGATCTTAGAATGACCATAATATGTTTTGATTAGGATGTCAGAAATTTAAGACTTTTTCCTAAAATACAAATTCTAAGCTAAGGTATTAAGCATATAACTAGATTAACTAAATTTTATAATTGCTAACAAGGATGGGTGTAGACATCTCATTTTTGCCTTAACCTCTACTTTTATTTTTTGAATTTTTAGGATAAAGTAAAAGGGTCCTAATTTAAGAAAAAAAAATTTAGAAAAAATACAAAAAATGAAAAATTTAGGAGAAATTAAAAAAAATATGAAAATAGAAAAATAAAAAAGTAGGAAATTTAAGAGATTATAAAAAACAAGAAAATTTGGATAAAAGTATAAAAAAATTAAGAAAAGCATAAAAAATTAAAGAAAATTAAAGAAAAATAGAAAAATTCAACAAATTTAGAAAAACAAACTAGGATTTATGCTTCAGTCTTTATTTATTTATTTTTATTTTTTATTAAAAAGATGTGTAATTAGTGTGGACCAGAAACTGGTTTACAATCTTGGAAACAGGGCTTAAGCTTTGATTAGATAATAAGGACAAGCATTCAATTGTGGGCTTACTTTTTTTCTAAGGTATGTGTGCATTGTACGCACGTGTAGGGGTGTATAGTACGTACCCTACACGTAACCTATGCCCTCCAATCTTCCTCTTCCTCAATTTTTTTCTAGAATTTCAACTTGTTTCCTTCCTTACGTACTCAATTTGGAGTCATTTTTTACTTAATTTACTACATGATTTCACCAAATTAATGGTGAAATCGTATAGTATGTATAGCCTAGTTTAGATTTAGACTCAAAACTCATCCAAATTCATCCAATTACATAGCAAAAATCAAGTGTGAAAATTGAAAAAAAACTTGATTTCGAGTCAATCCTTCAATGCTAATTTTCAAGATTTTTGAACTTATCAATGAAGCTTTTTGGGACACACAATTAATTCTAGACTCTCTCTTTCTCTTTTGCGATCACTCTCTCTCTTTCTCTCTACATTCCTCTCTCCCTTCGATCACCATCAAGCCATACTACCACCACTAATGACTTCCCTATCCTTGAAAATGCTTACCCTCATCAAGTTACACACCCATCGACCACCATCAAGCTTCAACCAACATCACCACCGCTTCTTGACTTCGACGAAACTGACTTCACTTGCTCGATTTGGTATTCGTATTGTCTCGAGGAATGTTGTTGCTCCTTCTTCAGTATGAATCGGTTTGAGTTGACTGAGCTGACTTGAAGTTGATCCAAGTTGGCTTAGCTAACCCCGAAGCCAATTTGGTCTGTTAACTCTTTTTTATTATTATTATTACTCATGTATTTGTAAATATAATCTTAAAAAAAAAAAGCAAAGGAAAGAGAAAAGGAGAAAAGAGATAGAAAAGCTCGAGTCTATCATTTTTATTTATTATTTCATTTTTGGTTAAGATTTAAATGAGAAGAAATAATAAAAAATAATAATAATAAAAATAAGATAAAAATAGGCAATGAATAAAAATAGTTTTGATATTTAGAAAAATTGCTTTTTTTAAATAAGTAAAATTAAATGATACTTTTTCAAACTTAGGACCTTTTTTAGAACTTTCCAACAATAAAACCTGGATTTAGGAACTTTTAGATCTTTTTTAATAAAAACAAATCTACTTAAAAACGTAAACTCGACGTATTTTCAAAATTGAAATGAATCCAACATAGTAAAGTTTTATTAAAATAACTACATACGTTTGATTCCAATAACGGGTACGTAGACACTTATGGGGCGACGGTAAAAAACAAAATATCCATTTTTTCCATTTTAGTATAGTTTCACTCGATTTAACCCAATTTATTAATTAATGATTAAATTTTGTTTCATAAGATAATTTTTAAAATATGACTTTAAGAAATTAAATCTAAAACTGGAAAGTTGATGGTACCAATAAGGGCTTAAAAATCCTATCCCCTAAATACGTTTTTCTGGTTCTTAAAACCATTTATAAAATTGGTTTTATTGAAAGACTAGCAACTAAGTTATAACCAATTCACTTATTTGGTTATAACTTAATTCTTTCTCTTGATTCTGGTTGGGTGGTGACTTCGAACATTTTTTTTCTAAAGAAAAACTAGTTTTCTTTAACTCTTAGTTGAAGACCAATATTAAATGGGTTGAGGTTTAATATTGGTCAGGTTAAGGAAAATATTTATAAAACCAGGCTTGACAATGGGTAAGGAAACAATGTACGAAGTAATTATATTAAATAATAGTAACAAAAGCATTACCGAACAATTATTTGGCTAACTTCACTCTTTGCAATGAGAAACCAACGAGAAAAGTAAAGAAACTCCAAGTAAATCCATAATCTCTAACCATTACACTACAAGAGGGAAAAAAAAATAATTGTAACATGAAGTATAGTTAAACTATTATGAGATAATATTCCTCATACATACATTGGCACATTTAGGTAAATGTAAAGAGATTGGCAAATCGATGATCCTTTAGTCTCTTTGATCAAGTCCTTTGTTTTGTTATGTTTAGTTAGGTTATGTTCAATTGAGTTTGAGTCAACTCAATCTCGAGATTTTTTTTTCTTTGAGTTCAATTGGTCAAGGGTCATATCAATTTCATCAAGTCATGTTAAGTTCAACTCATTTAAGTCATCAACTATCTCATTTGGACTTGCGATAGAGAAGAGTTAAGATTTACCAAATTCATTATTATTGACATTTATGCTAGTAACATGAAATATAAAATTTATGATTGGAGTAACGGCACAACAATCATAGAACAAAAAGCACAAACGAGATATGAGTGAATCGAACTTGTAATAATTTAAAAGAAACAATTTGGAAATGGATGACCTTAGAGAGAACCTGGAATTTGGTTAAGGTAGAAGTTGCAGAAAAATTGTAATAGAAGGTAAAATATTAAATGTATTAAATTCATATGATAGAATATAAGATGGAAGATAAGAAAAATAATGGATCGATAGGTAGATATTAATGGGATGATATTGTAGCTGGAAACCTAGTAATCCATAAGTTAGGGAAATTAGAAATAAGAGATAGTGTAAGAGAAATTCCTTAATCAAATTACTCGAAATGTATTAAACACCATGAAAGGGGTAAAAGAATTTAAATACACTTGATGTATCATGAGAAAATATTATAAGTTTAGTAGAATGACTTGAATATTTTCCATACAAGTTTAATAAAACAAAAACTAGTATTATAAGGACATAGTTGATTAACAAATAAAGATAACTATTAGTTATAAATAATGCTACTACATAAGGGTAGACCATACAAAGATAGGAGATGGTTCTTGAAACAGTAAATGGATACTTACCTCCAAAACTATACTTTAACAATGTGAGTAAGACTTGTGATGAAGGAGAAATTGGTTTAACAGTAAATCATAATGCTAAGATGAACTTGAAACCAATCTTGAATACCAAGATTATGTATAATTTAAATAACTAAACAAATTTGGATAACACTTAAGGCAAACCAAATTTCATCGTGCAATAATCCTTCTATTAATACAACCATATGGAAACTGCATTAGAAAATTTTTGCCCTAAAAAATATATAATTCTCTAAACCCAAAAGTTAATTCAGAATCTTATTCAGAAAGTAATCTTTGATAACCTATTCAACCAACTTTGAACCTTAAATATTGAATATAGGTAACTTCATCAATTTGATGAACTTGGTTCAATGGACTTAGTTACTCTTCGATTTGTAAAATTGGATAAATTCCCTAAAATAATTTTCAAGAAGGAGATTCTCTATAAAGTAAACTTATATGTAGTTAGTAAAAGGAGGAAAATAAAGAGAGTATTACGGACAATGATCAAGAGCAGACAAGGCCAGTCATTGGATGGGTTCAAGCTTGCAGAAAGCTCAAAAGGGAAGCGATGGGGAAATGTGCAAAAGGACAAATGCGAATGAAGAGTAAGCAAAAACCTACGAACAGCTCCAGAGGATATGACGCACCAATGGAACTTCTGAGGACTTAGGGCATAATTCGATATGATACATGAATTGGTCCGGTAAGGTTACTTGTCGCCTAGCCTTACTTAAGGGTTAGGATAAGAGTGATGCTGAAAGGAAACATATAGTGTTTATGTATGGAAGGAAAATACCCAAGTGTATTAATGGTAATCAATCTCTAATGTTTACAGCTACAAGTATAAGGGGTATTTATACTCGATAATTTAAGGCAATATGCTTAAAAGGAAAAAGACAAAAAGGGCAATTCCTAAGAAAGTAATATACAAGATACAAAAGGGTAAAAATAAACATTCAAGAAAAAAATCATTGGTATAACAGATTCTACACATGATTTTATATACGTAGTGATGCCGTATTAGTGATGCCGTTAGAAGATGCAGATAAAAAGGACGGTTAGCTTGCTTGTTTGAGTAGACGTGACTTAGTTAGTTAAGAGTCTCTTTTTCTCAGTTTCTTGAGAAGGGAGATGCCAAGTCATTGGTTGATTCGAGTGAGTGAGTGGGTATTCTATAACTCGATGTACTATAAAGAGATGAGTAGTCATTCGGCTTGGCATAAAGAGTAGCTCGGTAAAGAAGTACTTTTCTTTGACATGAGTCGGCTAGAGTAAGAAAATTCACCTTGCAAGCCTTCTAGTCCTCAAGCTTGATTGCAAGTCAAAGGCCTAATAGCTTAATTCTTATAAGAAAGACTCATCAATATTAAACAACTTGGTTCAGAAGTTAGAAAATAAGAAAAAGGATGCATGAAGAGATACCAAAGATATTGGTAAACTTTAATAGTAACTAATAGAGTGATGTCTATATAAATTTAGAGAATTGGTAAACTAGAAAATGAGAATAGAAAGGAGTACAACATAATAATGATTGTTAGGAGTTGGCTTAGAAACTTAAGCGGGAGTTAGCTCACAAGATAAGAATGAAAGTAGGTTACAACATCATAAGTGATGAAGATGATAAGCTATCTCCAACTAATCAAAATATTGTGGTAGTAACTTAAGATGTAACAGTTTCGAGAACGAAACTTTTCAAAAAGGGAGTAGAAATATAAGCTCCGTACTTATATGATTAGGTTTCAAGCAACTGATTTAGGGCGTTCAAAAAGGTAACCCTATAAGTAAATTAGGAGCATTAGTCTAGCAAACCCCTTAGGCTTGAATTTTGAGAATATAATAAAACAATAAAAATATAGCTACAAATAGTAAATTTTACTATATTAATATAAACATATTGCAAACATGCGAAGAAAGCATAGTTAGTAAAAAAAAATTTAGAAATAAATTATATAAGCAAACAAATTATTAAATGACATAAAATATATGTAAATATATATATATATACATAGAATATAATTACTATGAAAGTATATATGCTTATAATTATTTAAAATACCCAAATACATGAAAAAATACATTAAATTAGTAAGGAAAAATAGTAAAAGATTTATAAAATAAATGTAGCATTATGGGAAATCTTGTGGTAGGCATGGCATGATCTAGACATTACCTTAAGGAATAAGTGGGCTTAAAACTTAAGAAGAGGGCACCTTATCATGGAATTGTAATAAGTGTTGGTAAGAGAAAATTCAACAAAACACCTTAACCTTTCCTATAAAAACATCACTTGGCCTTCATTCTTAAGTTTGGCCACTTGTGATATCAGGAAAAAAATTTGAGAGATAAAGTGTGGGAGAAATGAATTTTAAGAAATTTTAAAGAAAATAGTGCAATTTTTTAGGCATTTTAGGGTTCACATACTAAGAGAGTTTTTGAAAGTAAACAAGGATCTAGTCTTAAAGGAAATCCTGTGTCTAGGTTGGTACGTAAACCATCATCCCTCAGTGGTGATTGATGTGTGGTGTTCTGGCAAGTAACCGCTTTACCTCATTTTTAACTAAAATACAATAACAATATCAAACAAACTCTAAAAATTTTAAAACTTAGTTTTTCGAAGTATTTTTGCATGATGAATTCAAATCTCAAATCAAAGTTTCGAAATTTTGAGTGCTATTATAGGGTCTTTATGAAAAATGTCTACTACGATGATTTTTTATCTCATTTTTGAAAAAACCTATTCAATGTAATTTTGACTTGAAATTTTATGAGTATACTTTTGAAATGTTATATTTGATGCTACTTGGTTGGATTTCCAAAATTTGATGGACGGATTTTGGGGAAAAATTGTTTTTCACAAAATAATGTTTCGAAAGTAGGTTTCTCTAAAAGAGCTATTTGGGATTTTCATAAAACCATGTTTCAATCTGTAATAGTCAACATGCAACAGCTAAAAGTAGGTTATTTTAAATTCTAAGATGATGATTTTTAAGTTTAAGTGGGTATTTGGTAGTTTAGGAGCTCAATTCTCAAAGTTCTAATGAATTTGTACTAAATGGAAGGTTTAATGGGAAATATATAAATGATGATTGTGGTACTGAGTTATTACTTACTACATTTGCAAGTTTATTAAGGTTTTGGAACTCAAGGTAAGTTAAATTATATGTAAGTAAGAAAATGTGGAAGTAGCAGCAGGGTTAGAAATTAGGTTAGAATGTAATTTGATGTTGAATCTTTTAAGTTCACTAAAAATTGGACTTAGGTTAAAAAGTGGTTGATATTTAAACTTTACGCCCTTTCTACAGTTAGAACATAAGTAAAAATTTTTCTAAATATAGTAGGTTAGAATCTTAGTTAGAAAATAGGTCAAAACCTATCTTACTTAACGGAAAACTTAATAAACAACTAAAGAACTCACTTAACTCTGATTAAAAACATACATAATATTGAAAATACTTTCTTACTTCATATAGTGAATAAGAACTAAAGTTGTGTATTAAATTTTAGGGAATTGTTAATGATGAAGTGTACGACTACTAAGGATAAAGTGATACTACATTAAGGCAAGTGGGATTAATGCTTAGTAATATTTTGAAGTATTATTTTATAATACTTACAAGATTAAGTATGTCTTTAGCTTGCATTTATAATTTAGTTGGTTGAGTATGCCACACATGTGCTTGAGTCTTACTTTACTATTACTGTGGGAGTTAAGCTCTATGCTGTGGTTATTTTGTGCATTTTGTTTTGTTTGGATTATCTGAATTGGTTTATCACCTAAAAAAAAATGAACTAACTTAATTGAGCCTAACTTCTAACTTGTCATGTATCACAATCTATTAGGGGTAATGGTTAGGATTCTCGAGCTAAACATGGACCCTTTCAATGAGGTTTGCTGAAATGGTCACTTTCCTACCCCCAGTCGAATTGAGTGATGGGAGAGGGGTCGTGACAAGGTTAGGGGTTGTAATTTGGAGGTAGTCTTAGACGAAGGGTGTTTTCCATTGCATAAACCCCAGATTAATTCCTATTCGTAAATGTACGATGTCAAAACCTCTCAACTCGAATTAGAGTTAGCGTAGTTTTTTTGATCTCATGATAAGCCAAATAACGTTGTGATATGACATTTACTTGTACATGCATTGTATCTAATTAGGTTGATTGAAAACCCTAGTTGTGTTATGTTGACTGTGCATTTTTATCTCTATCCCACTTACCAAGTAAGTTGTTGCTTATTCCTTTATAATTTGCTTTGCAAGTTTCAAGTAGATACACAAGCTCACTACCTAATTCCAAAAGTTGAAAAAATGGGGTTGGAAAATGAGGATTAGGAAGAACTAGCTAAACTTTTGTTATGGATATCAATTTTACTAACTTTTAGAAAACTACTAAGGTCTTCTTAAGTAGCCCTTTAGTTTTCTACTATTGATATGTAATTTCAGTATCATAAACTTATGGACTTTTACAATTTTATTTTTAAACTTATTATTTTTCTATGCAAATATAGTTTTGTGAATACTTGTCAACTTTAGAATGTTTTGTTAAATATCACCAACAAAACTCAATTCTATTGGAAAGATTTACTTACAAATTCGTCTTTATCAATCATTTTAAATATTACCCCTTAGGTTTATAATAGGTAGATACAAAATTAAATGCTTCAAAGTGGTTGAGTAAGGTTCTCTTTGTGTGTACTAGGTTTATGATAGCAGTTGTGAGGTTAGTTTTATCTTAGAATATTTCATATAGTAGTGCTATTGTGACTCCACCTCTTTAGAGTGTGACATGTGTTATATTGATTTTGCATATGAATGATTTGTATATCATATATAGATTACATTGTTGATATAACATAAACTTGAAATTTATAGAAAGATAGGCCAAATTTATAAGTTCCATTAAGTATCATATACTTTATAGGTTTTCTAGAATATATGTTCCAAGGTGATTCTAGGTGCTATAAGATGGTTTTAGTTCCATATTTGAGATTCTATACCTTAGAGGGTAGGCTATGATAAGATCTCATACCCTACTTACCTTGTATCCTAGGTCTGGTTTGATTTAGTATGGTTTGCCTCATATATCGAATTGAATCTAATATAATGGTTTGTTTTTTTTTTTTTTTTGAAATCAAACTGAACGTATTTTTAAACTTAATTAAAATCGGTTTGGTTCGGTTTTGAATTATTTATGTCAAATTTTCGTTACATATTTTTATATCCAATAATATATTTTCCTTTCCATTAAACTTTTTATATATATATCTAGTTAATTTCTTATATATTTATATTTAGTTATATATACTTTTTATATATAATATAATGATTTATTTTTTTAAAATCAAATCTAACCATGTGGTTCGATTTGTAAATTTTTAAATTTAGCTAAAACTAGTTTGGCTTTGTTTGAATTGTTTATGTTAGATTTTCGTTATACATTTTTATATCCAATAATATATTTTCTTTTTCATTAAACTTTATATATATATATATATATCTAGTTAATTTTTCATATATTTATGATGTGCAACGATACTTAACAAAAAGTTACATAAAATCTTAACAAACCCAACTTGATTGAATATAATAAGAGACTTTATTTCAATGAATAGTAATAGGGAGAGAGAAGTAGATCTACCTATTCAAAAGCGAAGAAAACAAATGAGATGTACCAAAGACTAGAAAAGAGATGAGAAACAAATAAAAAATACCACCGTTAGACTCTTGATTTGAGAACTTATAAGAACATGACTCTAAATGTGAAATTTTAGATGGAATTCATATGATTTAATCTTAATAATTGATCTAGAAATAAAAAAAAAAAAACAAAATATGAAAATTTTTGTGAAATGCATGAAGATTGATTAAAAAAATTAATAAAAAAATATAAAAAAATTACATGAATTTTTTTTTTCCGTTCAAACAAATGGTTCAATTTGTTTCCCCAAATCAAGCTGTTAACTAATGGGTAATAAAAAAATTAATTTTTGATTCAATCAGTTCATGGTTTGATCAATGATTTACATTTTTTTTGCTTAGTCCTCCAACTCACCCCTGACCATTAAGTTGTACAATCTAACAATAAAAAGGTCAATAGCCTTAGATATAAATATAGCATTGAAGCCCTAATAATTTTAAAAAGGAAAAACAAAAGTTAAGGTGTATAACCTCTTTAAGCGATTGTCTTCAAACATCAATTACTAGGGAAAAAGAAAGAATTAAAGCTCATTCCTACCTTGTATTAGAATGTATAACGGTCTATAGAAGATGAATCATATTTGCAATAATAAGTTAATTTTTTTTTTATGGATAATTCTAATATTGAATTAATAGAGTTAAAGTTCGGCCATGCAACTTTACGGTTCTAGTACAACTAATAACCAAAAAATATATAATTAAACTTTTAGAGATAATTAAAAAAGGCCATTAAATCCTAAACATCTATGTATTAAATTAGAGTCAGGAACAACATAAACAAAATAAGAATATAAAATTGAAAATCCGACACACAAAAAAAAAAAAAAAAACCAAGATGGTAAATCAAACTCGATTGGTTGATCAATAAGTATGGTCGATCAAATCACAATAATAATTGGTTGTCGAAAATATTAATTGATCATGCTTGTTTAGATAGCAAGTCACTCCTCCTCAAAAGCAGAAATTTCATCCAACATATTCGTATTTCACAATTGAGTTTATCGACGTCCTAATATTTTGGGCTTTCGAGAAATGAAGTCGAGCCACAATTAAACTAAAAAAAAAAAAAAAAGGAAAAGATTGAATTCTAACCTATTTTAACGAGAAACTAATAATAATACTAATAGGATATAACGACTATGACGGTTGAGGAGAAGTAGTTAGTGTGCATGTGCATCTCTCGTTCATTTTGGCCATGCGATGCATGAATATATTAATTGGACTACGGTATGAGCTATCGGACAACGACTCTTATCGGTCGAGTACTCCCATTGGGGCCTATCGAACAGTATTTGTAGAAAGAATGTAGTTGCCGTTAATTTTAGAGAAAGTTTTGTTTTTCCGACAAGCCACCGACTTGGACTATTTTGACAACAAAAATCGACAATGCACGTAGCTTATGGTCCCGGCGTATACATATATTATATTTTATTGTTCGGTTCTTTGAGCTTGAGCCAACGTTCTAGCTTGCGATGGTCGAATTTCTATATTTTATATCTAATATATATATAGGTAAAATGTAAAATACACTTTTATATTTATTTTATTTGCATAATAGCTTTTTATTTTTAAAACTTAATATTCTTGAATCTTCAAAAAAACATGCTTCTAAATCTTATTTTACTATTTTATTCTCAAATAAAATAATGAAAAAAATCCTCAATGAAAGAGCACAAAACAACCGACAAAATGATCATGTAAAAGAAAGAAAAGTATAAAAGGGCATTTGAATCTAATCTATTCTTATTCAATTTTCCATTCAAAACAGCTGTATAGCTAATAATGAAAGAAAACTCCTTTGGAATAATCCCTAATATAAATCTTTTTTTTTTTTATTGAAATTTAATCTAATGTCTAAAATGGCCTAGTTTTATATCAAATAAGTTCATAGGTTGTTACAATGAGGACTACGAAAATACAAAATAGACTTAAGGATTATATTACATACTATAAATAAGGAATGATAGCATAGATATATTAATTGTAATAAGAAAATAGCAATTGTACACATAGATTGTAAACAAACGATAGAGGATGTAACAAATGTACCGTATCTAACAAGATCTAGCAACAAAAACAACGGATTTGTAACTACAGAAATAAAAACATGTATAGACTATAAAAGAAAGTAAAAGACAAGGGAGTAGATCATTGCTCAATAGTTTGGGAATATATTTAGGAGTCTTTACTCACTCGAAGTAGTCACTTGTATAGTACCTTGCCAAAGAAACAAAGAGATTAAGGTTAAAGTTGAAACATAGAAATCCTAATTAAATAGTCATTCAAAAGAGAAAAGAGAAAGGAAAGTAAGAGAGAGATAAACATTACTTAAGTGATCAAAGAGTGTAGAAGCACACATGAGAGAGGGAGTTTTATCTTTTTGAAGTGAAATATCTAGAGTGGGTTGGGCCATAATAATTGGTTACTCTCATATCATTATCCATGGCGATAGGTACAAGAGATCATACGGATATGGAGACCATTAAAAGCATGTTTGTGACTATGCAGCGACAACAACAAAAGTTGAAACAATCTATAGATGATAAAGTTGCTACTTTGCAATCAGAGTTGCAAAACTTTTCAATTAGATTGAGAAACATAGAGCACCTTGGAGATAAATTCATAAGGAATCAGAATCCTCAATTTAGGAATTCAGCAAATACTAATGACCATGTTACGGATTCATCATTTTTATTAAGAAGTACCCCAATGGATTCATTGCTAAAAGGTATTAAACTTGAGATTCTTAAATTTAGTGATTCAAATCCAATGAGATGGATCTTTAAAGTACAATAGTTCTTTGATTTTCACAAGATGCTTAATAGTTAGAGAGTTATCATTGGTTCATTTGCTTTAGAAGATGAAGCACTTCAATGGTATTAGTGGATATTTAAGAATAACCAATTATCTTCATGGACCAATTTCTTCAAAGATCTTGAAATAAGATTTGGTCTTTTACAATATGAAGATGTTAAGGGTTGTTTGGCTAAATTGATTTAAAGATGAAATGTTGCTGACTATCATGCTGAGTTCGAGGCATTACGTAATAGAGTGGTGGGTATTCTTGAATCATTTCTCATGAAATGTTTCATTTCTAGGCTAAAAAAGTCTATCAAGTATGATGTTTAAGTGGCACGTCCTCAATCTTTAATGGATGTAGTTTAGCTAACCAAAATGTATGAATCTAAGATATTAGATGTGGTAGTGAACAGAAATTCGAACAAATCTAACCATAAGTATCCTCCCTTGTAATTTTCTTCACAAATTCAAGGGAACAAAGTTTTTGCCAATACTAGTCCTACAAATGTACCTGTACCAGCATCTAAACCATTGCCTATAAAAAAGATGATGCCAACATAAATGCAAGAAAGAGGGAAAAGGGGCTTTGTTACAATTGTGACAAGAATTTCCATAGAGGCCATAAATGTAAGAAATAATTTCTATCATTGATGATAGAAGAGGATGTATAATCTGACCAGTAAAAAAGGAAGGCATACCTAAGATATAAGTTGTAATTGAAGAAACTAATGATGCAAGTATGATTGATTTTCATGCTATGTTAGGTAACACTGTGCTAGAAACATTGAAGTTTTAAGGATAGATTAGTCATAAACTAGTTTCTATCCTAGTAGATATAGGGAGTATACATAATTTTGTTCAACAGAGATTTGTGCAATATTTAGGACTTACTGTGACTCCTTCTACTAAGTTTCATGTGATGATTGGTAATGGTTCGAGATTGCTTTGTGAGGGGAAATGTTGGAATGTTTCCTTTAAAATTCAAGGATTTCAATTTAAGGAAACATTTTATGTCTTACAATACAAGGGGCATAAATGGCATTTGGGGTGCAGTGGTTATAAAACTTAGTGCCTATTACCATAGATTACGGTACATTGAAAATGCAATTTATGCGTAATGGCATTGAGATTACATTGAATTGGGATGATAATGTGATTGTTGCTCTTATTTTCCATAACTAGCTATGAAGATTAATTAAGATAGATGCTGTAACTTATTTTTATCATCTAGTGGCTTAAGAGGTTGGTTTTAATACATTTGAGCCTACTGCCAATAACACTCACTTGAAGTAAGTGTAGGGTAGATTTGCCCAAGTGTTTGAGGCATCTTTATCATTGCCACCCACTAAACAAATACAACATCAAATCCATCTAACATTAGGTACCTCTCCTATTAATGTCAAACCTTATAGACACCCTCATTTTCTAAAAAAATGAGATAGAAAAATATGTGCGTGACATGTTAGCTCAAGGAATTATCCAACATAGTAGTAGCCCTTTTTCATCCCCTGTTTTGCTTGTTAAGAAGAAAGATGAGACATAACATGTTTGTATTGATTAAAGAACATCAAATCAAGCTATTGTTAAGGATAAATTTCCTATTCCTACAATTGACAAATTGCTAGATGAGTTGCATGGTGCCTCAATTTTTTCCAAATTGGATTTAAGAGTCGGATATCATCAAATTCAAATGTATGCAAATGATGTAGAGAAGATTGCATTTCACATACATGAGGGTTATTATGAATTTCTTGTTATGCTTTTTGATTTGACAAATGCACCAGCCACCTTTTAAGCTATTATGAATATTATTTTTAGGCCATTTCTTTGAAAATTTGTTATTGCCTTCTTTGATGAGATTCTCGTCTACAGTAAAACAATGGCCTTGCATTTAGAACATTTATCTTAAGTGTTGTAAATATTATTGGACAACGTTTTTTACTTGATAGAGAATAAATGTTTGTTAGGGAAAGACACCATAGATTACTTAGGACATATTGTTTTTAAGAATGGTGTATGTCCTGGTTTAGCCAAAATAGAGGCAAACTCACAATGGGATTTGCTTAAGAATATTAAGCATTTGAGAGTATTTTTGGGCTTAATAGAATATTACAGGAGGTTTATGAAAGGATATGCATCTATTGCTGTCCTTATGATTGATATGTTATAGCATGACAATTTTGTGTAGATAGAAGAGGATCGGTAATCTTTTCTAAAGCTTAAGCAAGCTTTAGTTTCTATCCTTATTTTACAATTATCGAATTTCACTAAAGAATTTGTGATTGAGATAGATGTATCAAGGATAGGGATTGGGGCAATACTCATACAGGATGGCCATCCTATTGCTTTTTATAGCAATAAATTACCTCTACATTTATCTAAGGCTTTTGCTTATGTTTGTGAATTATATGCAATTGTGCAAGCTATGAGGAAATGGTGCCAATATGTATTGGGCAAGTACTTTATGATTAAGAAGGATCACAAAAACCTTAAAGAGATTTTAAGTCAAGTCATACAAACACCAAAGCAACAAAAATACTTGGCAAAGTTGCTGGGCTGTGATTACTCTCTCGTGTATAAGGCAAGATTGAGAACAAAGTGGGTGATGCCTTCTCTAGGTTGTTTGAAGAGATGACTTATTTTGGGCTGTTTTGACTTTTCCTTTACTTGACAAGTTGAAGGAAGAATATTCTTCATTAGATATCTTTAACTCCATAATTATAGATATCAATGATGAGGAGTTGTAATGGCCAGTTACTTGGAAAAATAGCCTACTATTATGTAATAAAAAACTATTCTTGGTGCCTTAACCTAGTCTTAGTCCTCAAATAATGTTTGAATTTCATTCTACACCATTTGCAGGACATTTTGGTGTCTTTAAGACTTTTAAGGATTTATTTAATGAGTTTTATTGGGAGAATATATGGACGCAAGTTAAAGATTTTGTTAAATCTTATCAAGTTTGTCAACAGAACAAGTACTTGATGAGATCTCCAATTAGGTTATTATCCCCTTTACCAATTCTAGATAGGGCGTGGGAAGACATTAGCATGCACTTTAGTACGTGTTTATCAAAGTCTAAAACTTATTTGGTCATATTGGTTATAGTGGATAGATTTTCTAAGTATTGCCATCTAGGGGCCTTGGACTCATACTTCACTACAACAAAAGTAGCTTCTTTGTTTGTGCACTTGGTGGTTAGGCTACATGGTTTCCTTAGGACAATTGTATAAGATAGGGATTCCATCATTGTGAGTCGATTTTGAAAGGAATGATTTAGATTGAGTAGAACCAAGCTAGCACTATTTAGTGCTTATCATTCTCAATTTGATGGGAAAATAGAGGTTCTCAATTGAATCATTCAACAATATTTGTGAGGCTCTGTAATGGAACATCGTATTGATTGGGTTTCTTTCCTTCTTTGGGCAAAGTATGCCTATAATACTTCTTATCATGAAGGGGTAAATACTACTCCTTTCGAGACAGTCTATGGTAGAGTTCCTCCTATAATTGCATCTCATGTAAGTGGTGCCTCCAAGTTAAATACAATTGATTTGGAGCTATGTACTAGGGATGAGGCTCTTAAACTATCGGGGGAATAGTTCCATAAGACTTAACAACATATGGAGGAATTGGCTGACAAACACCATACAGATGTAGAGTTTTCTCCTGAGGTTATGGTTTATGTTAAATTTCATCCATATAGATAAATATCTCTATCATTACAACCTTATCATAAGCTATCTTAGAGATATTATGATCCTTACAAGGTTTTACATAAGATTGGTACATGTGCATATGAAGTAGAGTTTCCTCTTAATTGTTGAATTCATAATGTGTTTCATATTTCTATTCTGAAGAAGGCATACAAGACAATCGTACCTTCTCTTGACTTGCCACTTGATTCAATAGTGAGTCACTTGCTCTTGGTGCCTCTGGCTAGTTTAGGAACAAGATAAGTAGTTCAAAATAGAGTTGTCACACAATAACCTTTGGTTCAATGGTTTGGGTTGCCTATGGAAGAGACTTCATAGGAGGACTATGAATAGTTTTGAGCTCATTACAAGGATTTTAACCTTTAGGGCACGGTTTTTTATGAAGGAGAGGAAATTGTTACAAAGAGGACTACGAAAATACTAAATAGACTTAGGGATTATATTACGTATTATAAATAAGGAATGATAGCATAGATATATAGATTGTAATAAAAAATAGCGATTGTATACATAGATTGTCGATAGATGATAAAGGATGTAACAAATATACTGTATCTAATAGGATCTAGTAATGAAAACAATAGATTTGTAACTACAGAAACTAAAACATGCATAGACTAAAAAAGAAAGTAAAAGAGAGGGGAATAGATCATCTCTGAATAGTTTGAGCACAGATTTAAGAGTTTTGACTTGCTCAAAGTAGTCACCTGTATAGTACCTTACATAAAGAAATAGAGAGATTAGGGGTTAGAGTCAAAACATAGAAACCTTAGTTGAATAGTCATTTGAGAGAGAAAAGAGAAAGGAAAGTAAGAGAGAGAGAGAGAGAGATAAACATTACTTGAGTGACTAAAGAGTGTAGAAGTACACATGAGAGAGGGAGTTTTGTCTTTCTAGAGTGAAATATCTAGAATAGGCTGAGCCGTAATACAAGTAGAGAAGTACTAAACAAAAGAACGTGAAATAAATTAGTCAATTTCTATCCTTCATTTGTAGAATCTAGAAGCAACCTAAAACTTATGGAAAACTAAGAAATAGTATGGATTCCTTCTCTATAAAGAGATGTTAGCTTGGTTTTTTTTTTTTTTTTTTTGAATTTCCATCTTTTTGTTTTTAATTTGATTTTGGTTGACAATGCATTTTCAGATGGGTTTTTAGTTAGCAAAGCGGCAACAAAGATATGTATATCTATCTATATCTACCTATAAGTAATTACGAAATAAATTATTTAAGCTCAATTTGACTTATATTTAAAGTTGACTCCTTTATAAAAGTTATCATACCAATGAAAATTTGTCCTGGGATTACAAGTCTGATTTCTTAATTTGAATTTAAAATCTAGTTTTATCAATGTGAAAAAAAAAAAAAAGAAAATTTATACCAGAAAATAAACTTTGTATGGAGTTTAAATAAAGGATAAAAAATTTATGTAGTACAAAAATAAGCTAACAAACATTATTAAAAGTGATGCATAACAATAGATCGAGAAAATGTTATACTATTACTATTATTATATTAGATTCCACTTTGAGAATTAATGTAGCAGATTGAGATATATAATTAGACATCCTAATTTGCCACCCATCTCCTCTTTATAGTATTAAAAACTATCAACATCCATTTAAACTTGAACCTAAATGTCTATATTTTTTTCGTGTGATTTTGCACTTCTTCTTTTTTTTTTTTCAATATAGTACAACGTTGAATTTATTTTCGACTTCAAAAAATCGTCAAAATCTCTTCTAACTGAATTCCAGTTAACAGATATATCAAACAAAGTCGCACTATTAAGATTTCAAGTGGACGTCATACATAATTGCGAGTTGAAAAATCCTGACAACGACTCATGAAGACCTACTGGCTACCGCCAGTCTTGCTTTAGAAAAACGATTAAATTGCCAAACCCCCCACCTCTTGTCTCTTGACCTATATATATATATATGCTTCTTAATGCATGCATTTTTCCTAACCTTATCTTGTTTTTCTCTTTTCTTGGCTACCCTATTCATTCCCGCATAATCAAAGGACAACGTTTGACTGTCTTATTAGTGTCGACAGCCAAAACAGAAAAAAAAAAAAAAAAAAAAGAAGCCCCTATATAGAGCAGGGCCTGTGGATGATAAATACAGGATACAAGGAGGTCGGGAGGGCATTAAATCCAATTTGACCTATAATAACTCGATAGAGTATTTCTCTATAAATGGTTTTGAGATAGGTTTTATAGACTTTGAGTTGGATCTTGAAAAAAAAGGAGTTAAGCATCTCACAAGTAATGACTTGATCTTCTTATTGTGTTTCTGAGAGTTAAATTAACAGATTAAATTTTATTTAAGATTGATGGCAAAAAAAGAAAAAAAGATTATTTAAGATTACTTATAGATGTTAGTTTGTACTTTATAAGGTTTTATACTTAATTTTTTTTGTATTGTCAGTCAAATCATTTACCTTTTAAGCATATTTAATTCTACACATCAAAATTTTTTTAGAACTAAATTAGCTTACCACTCAGGTTTCCAACGGGCACCAAAGTTTCTATAAATAGATCGAGTATTAGTGCACACGTTAAGACACTCTATAGGATATAAGAAGTGTTTTTGAACAAGTAATATGTTATTGCATTGGGTTTAGGTTTCAAAAACTCATCCTAGGCCCATATCTAGTTGGATCCCTCATAATATAATATATACTTCACATAGTCACAACGTATGATTTGGTGATATAGCATACCGAAAAATAAACGAATCGAATAAAGATCCTCATAATTTACCTTTAAATCAAACAAACTATCTCTATCGGAAACTCAACAGCTTTTAAAGGTAAATATCTTTCACAAATCTAAACTGCAAAACGTCGGTAATAAAAGTTTCTTACTTGTATAGTAATAGCGATTTAAGAGAAAAAAAGAAGAAGAAGCTCATTTTGTATTATTTTATGTATTTGTTATAGTTCCTTATTATATATAGAGAGAGAGAAATTAAAATAATAAAACAATTATATATATATATATATTTGTGTATATACACACAAACAAACACACACAGCACAAGCATACTAGAAGAAGCATGGTATTAATATGTATAATATACAAAATACAACAAAGTAGGGCCAAAAGCACTTTTCTGTGCAGCAGGCTGAAATAGATAAGTATAAGTTAAATATACATACATACATATATATATATATATATTTATCATACACCAACCCTCTAAAAGTTTACGTACGAAGTCCAATCTTCTCGAAGTTATGAAGTTGTCGGGGAATCATCAACTTGTTATTAAAATAACAGAGCGGGTTGGATACAGCGAATGACCATATAATTTACTTATTATTATAATACGTCGGGTATATATCATGGAGTTTTTAAGGATAATTACTATCCCGGCTGGCAATTTCAACGCTTTTCTTTTTCTTTTTCTTTTTTCTCAAAGATTTGGTTGGGAGGAGAGCGACTCACAGTTAAACTTAGAAAATTCATATATTTTTAAGAGTTAAACATGGAGATTTCGAAAGTTGGATGATGGAATCTCAAATATTTTCTTCCACTACGATATATACAGCTTTGAATTTTTAGCTTAGCCGAGGAGTTTCCAACGAAGTGCTTCACTAATAATTATCTAATTATTAATTACTAGTGATGACTAGTGAGATAATCTAGATTTGGTCAAATATGGATGATCAAACCATGATGCCAATTGTATCGCATTGGCATATATTATCAAGAAAAGGTGGATTTTGTTGAAAAGAAAAGGTAAAAGTGGTAGAGTCTTGAGCGTTATTATATATACATGCAACAAAAAAGAAAAAAAAAAAAAAGAAAAAGAGGGAACGGAAATAAATTTTATAAGGTCTTGTATACTTTCATTTTTGTTGCTATTTCAACGGTGTGTATTATCAATCTCGATCATTTAGCGATATTTATAGTGAACAACGTCGCGATATATGTAATACTGCTTATATTTTACCTAATCTCAAGCAAGTCACAACAAAGATTCAACTGATTACACAAACTAAATGGAAGAATAGCAATCTCCCCCTTTAAAGAACCGACGAACTTGCTGAGTAGATGGAGATGGGGAGGAATAACCAACAAGCTCGAAAGTAGACAATGGATCTCTTTATTGGGTTTTATTGAAATATGTGGAGATGAATGGGCGTGGGCAGTTAGGAATAGCCGCCTCTAGGGATTTTCAAAGTTAGGATTTTTATTTTTATTTTTTCTTTTAGGAAGAGAGAGGATGAAGGAGAGAGGAGGCATTGTTTGTTTTGTTTAGTTTTTCTTTTTTTTTTTAACTATTATATATTACAATTAGAAATAAAGGATCTATAACGATACAATTGAAACTTTGGAGTTTCGATTAACTTTAACTGCTATATAAAAAAACACTTTAATGATTATTAATTAGAGTTTCATCATCATTTATTAAAGGTTATCACATGATTATTTGTTTAAATCCCCTTATTAACAGATTAATTCATAGATGGAAATTATTAAAGCATCCAAATTCTTATTGACCATGATCGATAAATATATATATATATATATATTATATAGAAACACTTTGATCATGAAAAGGAAGATGTTTATGTTTTTTTATTTTTATTTTTCATAAAATGTATAATAAAATGGCAAAAATCTGAATTTTATTGTGACTTTACGTTCCATTTTGGAGCTCGCATACGTAAATAATGGATAGTAACCTCGTCTCCGTCCAATCAATTTCAGATGGCAATGGGTCAACGAGAACACATGCATGAACCTGTATGATCCTGTTGAGTGTTTTGTCGCTGTTGTGATTTTGATCGGCCAAAAGTACTGAAGTGATCAAGTGATGATGTTCAAATGGATATCAAAAAGGTAATATATTTTTGGCAAGCTTGGATAAAACGAAAAAGAAAGAAGTTGGCCGGAAGTAAAACAATAATAAGGAAAGTACGCGTGGAACAGCTATGGTCTCATGTTTAATGTGGGGGGGGGGGGGGGGGGGGGGGGGGGGGGGGGGGGGGGGGTGGGTTTAAACTATAATTAAATTACGAAGCTAAACGACAAGATTGATAAACGAGTGGACAAGTATTGATTTTTCAATAAAGTAGGTTAAATTTGAATTTTTTTTCTTGAAATCATAATGTGTAATGTTGTTGAAAAAAAAAACAAAAACCTATATAAATCAACTTTTTGAATTTATTATATACTTTATTATAATTATTATATCTTTAACAGTTTATAATAATAACTTAGTTTATTACATTCTTTATGAAACCAATACTTTATACGTAAAAAGAATTTTTACAATTTCTAATTTTAATGAGTTATTGTATTAATAAAAAATTTGGCATGTACTTAATACAGATTTTGAAATTATCATAGATATCAATACTCTTGACATATTACATGTCATTTTTATAGCTTAAGAACATTAAGATTGATTAGTATCAAAACACTTAATTCAATCATTATATACGACTCCTTATACAAATAGAGTTCTAATTCAAATTTATTATCACTTTTAGGTATGTTTACATGCTTTTCAAATGATTGAAATTCTTAAATAAAGTAAATATTATAAGCATAACAAATGAAATAAATTTAGATGCAATATACGTATTTATAAAAGGTAAAGTTATTTATGGGTCATCTGCTTATTTATGATCAAAAGAATCTTGAGCTCTTAATTTATTATTACAAGTACTTTGTACTTTTACTTGTGTCATCATTCTCCACATATTTATTTAAAAAAAAATAATACTCTTTTAACTTTTAAAATATTTATTATTTTAAACTTAAGTGGGTTTCTAAATCTAAACCATGATATATTCATGATACCTATTTAATAAAAGATTCATAAACAGATTTATGAGTTACACGACCATGAATTTTATCATATGTAAGCATTTCATGTTGGGCTTTTCCTATAAACAACTCGCATATAATTGTGTCGTATCATGTTTGCATTCACTGGTCATGTACGAAATTGTCCGCTTTTATGAAACACAATAAATTATTTACTCATTTAGCGAGACTTGAACGGGATTCATTAACCATCCAATTACAGTATAATAGAATTTAGTGCAAAATTAAATTATAGCCATCAGCGGCATTATGATTCTTCCATCAAGTTGTACCCATGCGAAGGTATGTGCTAATTAGCATACACTAAAACACTATATTATCAAATATCAAATTAAAAAATTAGTTCAATGTTGATTTACGTATGAGTATTCTCTATTATGGCTGGTGAGAGACCTTCCCATAAACCCTCGTTGTGGTTTGAAGTCATTAACAGAAAATCCAAGACAAACTTAGTATAATTATCGTTTAGTTTTATAATTGGATTTCATACTTTTGTACAATTTTGATATTTTACATATCGTTTTGATCACGCTTATAATATTTTACTTCCGTTGTCCAGTATCATGTTGATTTTTTCAAAGCTTACACTACGTTGAAGGTGTGTTTCAAAATTTAAGAAACACGAGTGAGGTTATGTGAGCTAGTAGTGGCTCACCAAAGGAAACTTCAAATGGATGAATTTATTTTATCTCCATACCAAAGAGATTCCATGATTTTAGAGTACTGAATTAGCACTTTCAAGAACTTTCTTTTCTAAGGACCCCTTGATACAAGAAGGCTTCAACGTGATCAAGAAACTGCCAACGTGATAGAGAGACTACTAGATGTAGACTTGCTTTTCTACACGTATAGACTAATAACAAAAACTAACACAAAATAAGTAGTATATGTGGTCTTGTCGTTGATGATTGATCACATGTGTTGTATGCACAAGTTAACCTTAGAGATCACTTGATCTAATGATACGTACATAGATATGATGGAGTTATACATGGGAATCAGAAGGAAAAAATAGGAAAACTCAATAACTTATGATGCATGTCTAATAGATGATTTCAATGAGTAGATTCGATTGTTTCTTGATTCATTCTTGAGTAAATAGCTGTTTGATATTTTTAAGAGGAATTTTAGTTAAGCTTCCACATTTGTCTTAATCTTTCTAAAGAGTGAAATGTGATGGAAATGAGAGAATCAACATCATAGTTATAGATTTTAGGGGGGGGGGGGGGGGGGGGGGGGGGTGACACCTCGACCATTGGATCATCTTAAGGTGAATTACTGAGATCTATGATTGCTAGTGGCTATTAAATCACTCATAATGATTCAACGACTCATATTGATTCTTTATTTTCTTATAGACTTGGGCTATAAAAGTGGGCTTTAGAATTGGGTCTCACAAGCTTATAAGGTTTATGAAAAATAAATAAAGCCTAACTCTTTACTAAAAGACCCATTCTTTAAATACGACTTATTTTAGAAATTTTAAGGTCTACAAAGGCTAAATGAAGCCCTAACAAGCTAAAAAGGACTTTTTCCAAATTTATTTTTTACACATGAGATAATTAAGTAAGATCAAGAGCGAAAAAAACAATCTAGCAATCCTTATCTAGAGCTTAATAAGCTAATTCTTCTTAAAATATCCTTAATTGAACTTGATTTCTTAGGTCTTATTACTAACCCATTAAATTGATCCAAGGCTTTAAATTGCGTTAAGAAGCCTATTACTGAAATAGATCTGTATAAGTAGTTTGTAGTTTAGCCATCATAATTGCATCACAGGTGGGAAGAATAGTTGTAATTTGTTATGATCACTTAGTATATAGAATTGATACAAAAAGTAACGGAAAAAAAATATAAGAAGATAACTTAACTTAAAAAAAAAACTTGAGTTCTTAGGAGTATGGTTAGCTAAAAATTGTTGTCTCCATTCACCTTCCAAATACATGGAAACAAAGTATTAGTTTTAGATCTATAGACATATAGAGAGATCGAAACTAACATAAGAGGAAGTAATGAGGAATAGGGTTTCTATCTTACCTAAACAACCAAACCTTAATTAAGTGAGAGAGAGAGAGAGAAGAAGGGAGGGATGGAGAGGTAGTAGTTAAGCTTGCGCGGGAGAGGGGGGGGGTGATGGGAATCAAGCTATGAGGCCTTTGACTTGCAATCGGGCTCGAGAACTAAAAGGGTTAGCACGACGAATCCTTATGTTCTAACCAATCCTTACTAAGGTTGAGTACCTCTTTGCCGAGTCACCTCTAATGTCATACCGTATGACCACCCATTGTTATGTAGTATGCTGAGTTAATGATTACTTTCTGTTGTCGAGTCGACCAACTGTTCGGCCCCTTCCTTATCGAGAAGTCAAAAGAGAAAGCCATACTGATTAAGTTATCTTTGCTCGAATAAACATATGTGTTCATACTTTTTATTCGCATCTCTTAACAACCTTGCCAATGTCGCATCGCTATGTGTTCAGTATCATATGTAAAATTTGTAGCACCAATGATTATTTTCCGTATATATTTATTTTTACCCTTCTATAACATATACATTACCCTTCTTAGGAAATGTCTTTTTTGTCTTTTCCCTTTCAAGTAAATTGCCTTAGTTTGTAAGTATAAATACCTTTGTATTTATAGTTGTAAGACATCGAATAATCTTCAATATACTTTTGAGTATTTTCTTTCCTGCGTAAACACTATTGTTTACTCTTGAGATTACTCTTATTATTTCTCTTAAGCAAAGTTAGGTGGCGAGTAACCTTATTGGACCAATTTGTACATCAAATCAAATTGTGTCGTGAGTCCTCAGAAGTTCCATTGGTACGTCATATCCTCTAGAGCTCTTCGTGAGTTTTGCTTACAGTTTTCTTCCTTTGTTTTCACCCTTTCATACATTTCTCCATTGACTCTTTTTGAGTTTTTTGTAAGTTCGGACCCATTCAACGACCGGCTTCATTTATTCTTGGTCACGGTTCGCATCAGGTGGTGTGTAAAGAATGTTTAGGATTTTGAATAAAAGTCGTAATTTAGAGAATTTTTTAAGTGTTAATTTATAATTTGACACAACCCTTAGTTTAACAAGAGTAATTCTATAAGTGGGTTAGGTTAAGTATAAGGCTTAATATTCTTGTAGTCTTAAGAAATTACTTCATCATTTTAATTCATAATTAAAAAAATGAAATTTGTTAACTAAACTTTGGATAATTTTTTAGTTAAGCACTAAAACTTTTAGCTATCACCATAACTAGTTCTACTATCTCTGTTAGATGACTTGTATTTTACAGCAAAACATAATGTGACATGTGGCAATTTTACCACTTGTTAATATTTTATTGTTATTTTTATTGTTATTTATTCCATTACACATCACATGACCTATAAATTATAAAAAGAAGTAAATTTTTCTTGCTAAATTATGTTAAATAATTCAAAATACAGCAAGTTAAGGATATGGATCTACAAAAGCTTCTCAACAGCCTTAATTCTAAATTCCTTCTTCTCTAATTGAATTAACCCTAACATTAACACATAACCTCTTGTTAAGAGTTGTTACAAATCAGTGATGGCGAAATCCAAGTCCTAAATGTTGAGTATTTCACCTCAACTTAACAATGACAAGATGAACATCCTAATTACTTTTTGTAGTTGCTTCCCCATCTCTTCTCTCCATCCTTACAAAGCTCAAAGCTAAAACAAAGAGATGAAGGTAGTCTTGATCTCTCTCTCTCTCCTCCTCCGCTTCTTCTTCTTCTTCTTCTTCTAGGTTTCTTATGGTTTCAAGGTCAAGGACTTATATATGAAATGGGGTTTTCAACAACTTTGACAAGGGAGAGGTCAATTTTACACTTAGAGTCATGTCATTTATGGTTTACATTAAAGACTCCCATGGATTTCATTTGCAAAAATTCAAATGACTTTGGAGAAGATGAAAGAAATTAAGGAAGTTCTTGGATACTTAATATTATAATTTCTTGTTTTAATTTAGTTTAATATTGTTTGAACACATTTTTCTTTGTTTGTTTAATTTTAATTCAAGTTTTGTTGAGAGTTAAGTTGAAAATTTATGTGTATAGATTTTTTGTTTTAAGATAATGACTATGTTACCTACTATTTGGTGAGAAATAATCTAATGGGTAATACACATCATCTATTATGTACATATGGTATGTAGTTACTAATAAAATGTTGATATGTATGATTTGTGTAAAACACGTATGGTAATTAATTTGGAAACTATTCTTTTCATTATTATCTGTGTTAACATTTTATTAGTATTTAGATTTACATGCCACGTATACATAACATAGGGTATGTAATACCTATTAAATGTTTTTCCTCTTTGGTCCAAAATGCCATATAGCAACGAACTAACTAATAAGATTCTTTTAATATATAAGGTCATGTGTTGCTCAATCATTTACCAAAAGTGCCACATTATTTAACGGTTGCTAATTGTGCTAAGTAAGGTAGTAACGCTAAGAACTAAAAATGCAATTGAGTACTAAAATTAATAATTGAAAATTTAAGTACTTAATTGGGAAAATCACCTGAAGTTCGAATATAAATATGATATTATCCTAATCATAATTAATGTGAGCCAAATAACTATGTAATTAATATCGTCACTATATTATATTTACAAGTGCAATAACTTTATAAACAAAATAAGAAATTATTATAGTTGAAACATAATATTGAATTTGAAGTTGTATTTTGTAGCAAAAAAGCAAAATAAATGAAATCAAATAAAATCATCATACCTTCTTAAGTTGATAAAGTTTTCGTGTAGATTTTATACATAAGAAAACAGGAAAAATGGAACCAACTTGTCCTTGAAAAAGGTCTAGTTCATATTATAGAAGAATCCCATTTATCTCATAGGACTTCTTCGAGAGAAGCTCCTTCTATAAGTTGACTTAAGAAGCTAAGATTCCATATGGTGAACATTTTAATAGAGCAATAGCCCTTTATTTTAATTATAATCTATGTGAACAATTATCTTAAGGAGGGCATCAATGAGAAAAAATCTATTTATAAACTATTCAAATTCTTAGTTAGATGCTCTTTTGAGTTCTGTTGACATGCTATTTTAGGTCGGCTTGAGGCCTAATCCAAGTAAGGCCCTTCGAGGCCTGTTGACAATTGGCAACCAGACACCTTGACTCGCCTAAGCACTTTGAAGCCCTTGAGCACTCGGCTTATAACCGAGCACCTTAAAGGCCCATCCCTAAGACACTGAGTCATCAAGTACCTGACGTCTTGCTCGAACGTACTTGAGTTACAAGGCCCCTTCCAGTCTTTGAGTATACACTCTCTACTTGAAGATTCTACCTCCATTATTAGCGTCCCCCATAAGGTTAGCCCATAACTCATGGGTTGATTAGATCTTCCTCTCCTCTTCTTGGGGTTGTTTATCCTTTAAGCCCCCCCCCCCCCCCCCCCCCCCCCCCCCCCCCCCCCCCCCCCCCCCCCCCCCCCCCCCCCCCCCCCCCCCCCCCCCCCCCCCCCCCCTTTTCCTCCACTCACTTATTATCACTTGACATTCGTGATATAGCTAATACACCCGACATTCTCTAATAATGTTAGAGCCCCATGCTTCAGACATGGTTGCCATCATATTCATGGTCAACAAGTGCCTAAAGCTACCCTGTTAGTCCCTCAACATGTGTTTCCTGTAGGCAATTAGTACAACTGAACCCTAGGTTGACATACACCTTTGGTAGATAAGCTCCCTACATTATAAATAGCATAAAAAGCCAAAAGGTAAGGGGATTCAAACCCTTAAAGCCTAAAACCCTAAATGTTTAGCTCTTTGTCAATCATTTAGTAACAAACAACCCAAGCACCTACTCCTTTAGGTGAACAGTGCTCAAATAGTTTGTAATATTCTCTTCTTCTTCTTCTCTCCTTGTAGACTTAAGCATTGGAGAGCTCTTGCGAAATAACCTATTAGGAGCTTTTTGCAGGTACCTAAGAGTAAGGAGTTCACTTGATACTAAAGCCTAACAACACACTTCCTCAAAGGATCCAAGCCCATTTCCACCTATTGTACTTAGTTGATTCCCCACATTTAACAAGTTTAACTCAATAATAGTTAAGTTGAGCTTGAGTTTAAATTATTTGCATGATTTGTCAAGTTAAACTCTAGTTCAAGGATATTTAGCTCAATTAGTTCATTAGCTTAGTTGACTTAAAGTTGAACTTCAATATTAATCATGTTTTAATTAAGCTTGGATGTCAATACTACTTCAATTGAAAGTATTTTTTTTTTCCTTGAAAAGTCTATCTTAATGAGTTTAATTAAATAGAGTTTGAGCTCATTGAGCGTTACTTTGAGTATAGGTGGTGCATACAAATACTAAGTTCGAGTTTAGTGCCGTATCATCTTGACTTAACTTGTTTATAATATCTAAATTTAAATTCGAAAGATTAAATGCTTTTCTCTTTACACTTTAATCGAAATATTTTTGTTTAACCTATAACTAATAATTTTTCAATAGGAAAAGTGAGAATTCGAACTCTATTAACGTAATTCACATGCTTCTTCATCTCGCCTTCATGAATCTACTAATTTTCTTAGTTTCATTTTCAATTTAGATAGACATACTTCGAAGGAAAAATCACTAGTCATTAATTAACATTGTGTTTTGCTACCTCATGGATAAGTAGAAACAGAATGAAAGATATGGAAAAGAAAACAGTGGAAAGAAAATCAATAGAAAGGGAAATTAATGGGAATATTTTCTTTGTTTGGATTCAAAATAAGGAAATGGAATGAAATAACTAGAAATGTTTTCTTAACTTGGTTAAGTGATCCTTTATCGTGCCTTTGTTCTTTTATTCTACACAAAGAAAAGGAGAAGGCTAGTTTTGTAATTTTACAAGCTTTTCACCCATTTCCATAGTTTTCTTCTCAAATTTGGAGAGGTAAAAAAAAAAAAAGACCCTTAGGCAGAATTGTTTCCACCCATTTTCATTGCATTAATCCCATTTCCACCCCTTTTTGAGTTACCTAAACAAATATTTTCCATCCATTTCCTTTGATTACCATAGGATTGCATTGATCCAAATGCAGCGTAAGCCTAGGCATTGTGGTTGGACTATTTTTATCAATTTCCTAATATGGAATATATATATGAACAAAAAAAGAGAAAAACAAATAAAATAGATGTCAATTGATGAATGAGATAAATGCCTATTTAGGGATCTTAGTTCCTAACTACATAATGATGGACCAATCCTTCAAATTTTAGTTCTTCCTGGATCAGACCGCATCTAAAAATCGAAGTAGAAGGCATTTCTCATGGTTCCTTATTAGAGATTTTCTCGACATTGTTACGATGAGAAATAGCCTATCACAAAATTCATTAATATATTTCAATAATCTCTTGTAATACTTTGTGATACTATGATTTGAAAATGCATCTAAAAGAGTGCGAGAAGCTTTGTTTTTTTTTTTTTTTTTTTTTATCCTTAATTGGAGTAAACATGGCAATTATTAGAAGAAATCGTCATCTGATGACTTAAAAAAGATCTTACAATAGAAATTTCGTAAAAGAAGATTTGCAATTCATGAATAAATCCAACAGTTAGAATTAGAGACTTCTTTTCAATTTACCATATCTTCACTTAACCCAATACTATCCCGAGTAAACATCCTAAAGGTGTTCAAACCAAATATGAGCGGAACAGCTACATAATCATGGATAAAGATAAAAGAGATTTCCTTCTGTGTTGCTTTCGCGTGAGTATATTGCTGATTTAGCTGTAAAACTACTGATAGTTCCCGTGACGAATGTCAAGTGGCCCAACAAGATTTGGATAACGACAGTAAATAAAACATCAAAATACAAGGATGAAAAATGGTGCTCCGTTTGGCACTGACGCATTTTGAGTTTCGATTCGTAACTTCTATTAAACCGAACCGTTTTAAAATATTACTAGTAGCGAAACTAAACCACTTTAAAGTGCCTTTAACTTAGTCTACAAAATCGTTTATATATATATATATATATATATATATTTTCCTTCTTCCTTTTATTGTCTATTATACTTTCTTATATTTGATTGAACTTTGACTACTTAATTATTATCTTCCAGTATAAACAATTATAAGAGAATATCTACTTATTAGGATAGAGAGACTTTGTTATAGATCATAGAAAGGCTAAAGTTTTTAGGGTTAGGTTATTTAAATTCGAAAAATAAAAAAAAAATGAAATAAATAGCTAGGTTTAAACAAAACTAAGGTTTAAAAATCGAAATATGCACGCTCCAACATATTAGCTTGAAAATTTTTATGCAAAAAGTGGTCTAAAAAATGGTTTAGCCTAGTTCCGGTTTGAGGTCATCATCCTCAATTAAACTAGATAGGTTATTTTGAAAATCATACAATTGGATTTGATTTGACTTTGATTCTATTTATAGGCCGTGTCCTTTTTTTTTTTTTTCCTTTAAAAACCCTTTTAATCTATTCAAGCACGCGAGGGTGAGCTCAAATACAATACATAGAATTTTAAGCAATCGGATGACCACTATATATGAGGCTGTAAAGCATCTCTAGTTTCAGACATAGGTTGACAGTTGACAATCTTTGCTTCCAAAGTCTGCATCTAACCCATCATCTAAGGAAACAAATTAATTAAAACCCCCGGCTCACGTCTGATGATCGTAGGAAAACCAAACAAAATCAACGTTTTGTTTAGTAAATTACACAAATCGTTTCTCATTTTTCTATATTTTTACATTTTGTTCATCGATGTTAATTACATTTCGCTTACATGAGTTGAGTATTTTTCTATTATTCAACGTTTAAGTCCACCAGAGCACGTGAAAATAAATAAATAGACCCCCTAAAATCATCATCTTTTATCCATCCTCATTGAAATCCTAAAGCACCAAAATCGTATCATATCGCAAAGGAAAAAATTGCAAGTTTCTTTTCATTTTAAATGCCTCATTGTAGTTCTAAATTATCAGGTGATAGGAACTTTAAAGTTTTCGTTATATGCTGTGTGTATTTCAAGATTTCCCAAGGTTTTTCTTGCTTGAATGATGTTTTTCACCTCTCCATCTCTTTTGGGAATGGATTCTCTAAACTCACCTATTTTATATTTTCTTAAACTTATTCTCAGTACGTTGTTATGAGTAATTAATCACTGAAATTATAAGAAGCTATTTTACTAATTTAAACGGTTTTATAATGTGATGTCATCTAATTAATTTAATTACTAATTATATGAAAGCATTTTAAGAAATAACTTATAAAAAATTTACGATGATGTAAACGAAAAGGATCCAAATGCATTCGCGCTCCACGTTAATAACTATACGGTAGTTTTGGACAATCCCGTATTCGATGGCACGTTGAATGTGGTAATTGCCCACGAGGAGATGCATTCATATGATGGTGTACTTCTTTTATCACTGCTTTCATGAAATTTTACGTACGATCCCAGAAATTAAGGCATGATGTCTTTTCATCACGTGAAAAGTATCCAAGTTATGCTCTTTCCAGCTATCGACTCCATCGGTGAATATATATATATATATATACGCACGCACACAATATCATATTGTTTGAGACAACTCCACGTTATCGGTTTTGCAATGCATACAGCTTGCGATCAGGTTAAGGTGGAATTTTCAAATAAAATATAAGGTAGATCATATAAAATCTACTGGAGAATTTTGAAAAATTCTAAACTTAATTGGGGAGGGGGGGGGGTGGTTGTGGTGGACCATGACAAATAGTTTAACCCTCCAGTGGTTACCTGTATAAAACTTATAACATGCAGAATGAAATATGATAGAAATAGAGTTATAAATACTAAAAAATTATAAGAAAAATATATAATATATATTATTTTATCTCATTATTTTCACTTAAAATGGTGTTAATATTAGAATTATACTTAAAAATATCAGTATACTCTTATTCTAGATTATGACTTAATTGTTGATTAGAATCTCATTAATAAGATATAGTAATTTGGAAAAAAAAAAAGAAAAAAACAAAGAATTAGCTCTCCTTTAGTCTTGAGAAGGAATAATAAATCCTTATGCCAGGTTTCATTGATATCATGAGGGTAGAATAGAATAATTATTATTTTATTATAGACTATTTATTATGTATTTGGTTGGAGTAATAATTATTTCATGGAATCACTATCATTGTAAAATGGAGATTTGCAATTTCTTTACAAGGGAATGGATTTTTTTTTTTAATTTTTTTCAAGTATATTTTTTCATTTACTTATGATATCTCTAAAGAATTATAAGAAATAATTATTACTTTTCTATTTTATTCCTCTAAAGAATTATAAGAAATAATTATTACTTTTCTATTTTATTCCTCAAAAGATATAATTTTGTTCATATTAGATTCCATTTCATAAACCAAATATGCCATTAATTGATAGCAACAAAATTCCATAAAATAGTTATTACATCAAGCAATCACAACGACAATATTGGTTCTATCTCAATTTTTTTTCTTTTTTTTTTATAGAATGGTGCAACCTTGATTATTTTTTCCAATTCAAAAAGAAGAATTACAACTTATTAATAGTTAAACTATGAATAAATACAATTTATAAGGGGCAAAATATAAAACCGAATCATTTTGAAAAATTTCTTTTATTTTCCCTCAATTTGGGGAGAGAGCAAATTTTGGTGGTGTCCATATATTTGTTTCCACCTTGTTTTCCACCTTCATCCCATTCGATCTCTATTCTATAGTTTTCCTTCCAACAAAATGATGAAAAATGAATCAAGTCTTTTCTTATTCTATTACCTTCAATTCTCTCCCTCACCTTTCCTTCACTTGAAACATATCGTAAGGGACATTTAAAAAGTTAATAAGGATATAAGACCATTACTTAAAAATCTTATAATTCAATAGCCTCAATAGCAATTTCTTAATGCGATAATTTGCATTTAATTTGCCCTAACTAACAATTGTAATGTATAGAACTTCAAAAAAAAAAAAAGAAAAGAAAAGAAAAGAAAAGAAAAAGAAAAAGCGTATAACACCATTTGATAAAAAATCCCTAAGAGTTATCTAATAGGAACCAATCATACTTACACTTGTAAACTAAAGTGAATTTCACATTTTGTACTTAGCTTCTACCTTTCAACAAAATGGCTGGATATACACTCACATCCCCTAAAGATTGAATTTTTCATCTAAACCGCGACTAAAGTGGGAAAGGGATTGTGAAGAAAAGGTGGGAAATTGAAGGGGAAATAAAAAAAAAAAAAAATTCTTTTCTTTATTTGAAAATAGAAGAAATAGAAAGTTACCATATATTACAATTATGAAGACCGGACTATTGAGAAGATGATAAAACTAATGATATCTTCAAATTAGAGTAAATGTGATGTTGAAATGGATGGAATATATGACTAATCGGCTTATGAAATGAAATAAAATAAGAATAAAACTTCAATTTTTTTGAAATGAAAGTATGCTAAAGAAAAAATGGGATGGGGATGGTTATTCTTTTTATCCTATAAAAAAATTATAATTCTTTATTTTTAAGTAATAATAATTTTGTTAAGTAATCACTCTATCAATCAATTATAAAAATAATTGGGTACGTAAAAAATAATCATTTTATTCCATCTTTATGTAACCAATCAAATGTATTATTAAAATTAATAGTGCTCCAATCAACTAATGATACAACAAAAATTATTCAACTCTATCTTGATATACTAAATTAATTAAAACAAATGCATCCACATTTGACCCTTTTCATGCATATATAAAAAACACCAAGGCCTTTTCTAGAAAATTTAATTTTCATTCGCTTCCATTTTATTTTGTTGAAACTATATATATATATATATATATATAGATATGTAAAGTTAATAAGTGATTAAACAAACATTAAGTAAATGATTAATGGCCAAAATTACGTTATTTGATGCGATTATTGTTAGCGTTGTTTGATAAGATGGTAACACAGAATCTACGTATAATTTGTATCCTAATTATAATTATCCAACGACTCACAATTTTTCTGCTATTGACTTGACTCTCCCTCTCTCTCTCTCTCACACACACACACCATTACTTATACACAAAAACTCACACAGGCAGAGAGCGAGCCAGAGAGAGTATAAAAAGGGTTTGGTTGAAAGGAACGTTGGGACCAGCCCGCCATTAAATGCTCTCTTTCCTCTTCTCTTCACTCCCAACCCCACACCACACCTAATTATTCAAACCAAGCTGTATCCTTCTCTCTCTCTCTCTCTGTCTCTCTCTTTGGGGTGCTTCGTGCTTGAAGCAAGAAAGACAAACCACCACAAGGAGCCATAATAACGCTACAGTTTGTACCTTTACTCTCTCACAAAGAGTGGGTATGAGTTTTTTCAAGCTTTTGTTATACAAAAATTCATAAAGTTTCTTCCTTTTCATGTATTCTAGTTGTATACAGTTTAGTTTAATTTTGAAAAGCGAGAACTTTAGCTTGTAAGCATGAAGATTTATATCTGTTTCCTTCTCCTTTCACTGTTTAATTCCGGTTTTTAAGCGAGATTGCACTTTCTTGGGATATGAATGAGCTGATGATTTATTTTTTATTTTTTATTTTTTGGTGATCATTTGACAGATTGGTGTAAAGGGGTTGTATTGTCTGGATACAGTGATTGAGTGGTGAAATTCAATGGGGATTTGCTTAAGTGCTCGAATCAAGGCAGAGAGTAGTCCATCTCATACAGGTATTTTAAATTTTCAAAAATAGTGAAAAGGCTCAAACTTGAAGAACTGTTAGAGTAATTTGTTTGAGTTTTGGATTTGCATGTTTTTTAGAGCTAGGTTGTGTTATTTGTTAAGGCCCTGACAACTGAAATTGAATATTTGCATGTGGTCTGCCTTCAGTTACCACTAAGGCCGACCAGATGAATATTCATCGTCCCAAGTTTGCTGTCTTGGTGACCGAGTCTCAACCAGTTAGAATCAAACACATAGGTAGTCAAAAGAATAAATGATCATATAAGGTCTTTTCGACTTGCCTCTATGTTTGATTGTGAATGGTGCAGACTGCTATCCATCCAGGTACCGTCAAGCTGGACTTCCTCCAATGCATGGATCTTGTAGAATGATTATGTTCCGTGTATAGACAATCCAGTTATGATGGCGCATTCTTGGTTGAAGAGAAAAACTAAGAAGTTACACCTTTTAGATGGCTTCCCTCTACTTGTTGTTTGTGGTTCTTCAAGTTCATGGACCTGGTTTGTTGTTCAAGTGTAAAGTTGTTTTTTGATGGTTTTGCTTTTTGTGTTGGTGGGTTTGTTGTGGTTTTCTTAAAAAGGATAAAGATGTTGGGGTCCATTGGTTGTAATTTTGTCAAATGGTTGGGAGTGGAGTGGTTAAAATCTCCTGACAATTTGCCAAGTTCTTTTCCTCGTAATTGTGACATTATTGGGTTGAACTTTTCCTCTTTTGGTTTTTTATAATGATCCAAAGTTGGTTGACGTTAAAGATCAACAAAAGTGAAGGAAGGATGAAACCATTGCTTCCATGCAAGTGGTCTTTTGCAATTCTATGCATAGGTGATTCGGTTGTATCAAAATTTTTGTGTACTTTTCCAGACTCCAGCTTAAAACTAGAGAAGAAAATGCTCCATTCAGTTATCAGATAAAGCTATTTATAAATACTGCATCGCTTACTTGGTTTTAAATCTTCATGCAGGGAATGTAAAATCCATTGGTGCAGAGAGCAATGATCTAAGTGGTGGAAGTAGCAAGGTCCCTTCAGTTATTGCGCCACCAACTCCTAGGAGCGAGGATGATATATTGCAGACATCAAACTTGAAGAGTTTTAGTTTTTCCGATCTGAAAATGGCCACCCGAAATTTCCGTCCCGACAGTGTTTTAGGAGAGGGGGGTTTTGGTTCTGTTTTCAAAGGGTGGATTGACGAGAATACCCTTGCTGCATCAAAACCTGGGACTGGTATGGTGATTGCAGTTAAAAAGCTCAACCAAGATGGTCTTCAAGGTCACAGGGAGTGGTTGGTGCGTCCAATTTTGGCTTTCTCAGTCATTTGTGTCTTCTTTTATTATGTATTCCTGTAAGAAGCTTGGTTAGTCCCTTTTATTTTCTATATATGTTTCAGAGATCATGTTGCTGCTTTTTTTTTTAATTTTATTTTATCTTTTATTTTTTTGTCTTCATATACCCTTTTTTAATCAAGCGTAATTGCTTGACTTCGTGGAAGCTGTATTTTTTTTAAAAAGAAAAAAGAAAAAGAATCATTTTGGCTAATTCTTACTTAAGAAAAATATATCTGACAAATATTGTGGAAGCTTTGTCCATGCAGGCTGAGGTCAATTATCTTGGACAACTTTATCACCCGCATCTTGTGAAGCTAATTGGATACTGCCTGGAGGATGAGCATCGCCTTTTGGTGTATGAGTTTATGCCTCGTGGAAGCTTGGAGAATCATTTATTTAGAAGTGAGTTATTATCACTCTCCCTTTCTTGGGTTGTTAAGCAAAAATTGCCTTCTCTTACAGTACATTGAGAAGTGGCTACTTTTGCTACATCAGGAGGATCATATTTCCAACCTTTATCATGGAAGCTTCGCTTGAAGGTAGCTCTTGGTGCTGCGAAGGGGCTGGCTTTTCTTCATAGCTCTGAGGCTAAAGTGATATATCGCGATTTTAAAACTTCTAATGTCCTTTTGGATTCGGTGGGTCAAAGTTTGGCTAAGTCGTTATCCTTACCTTGAATTTCATTCCTCCAAAGCGAATATTTTATTATTCTCTATTTTAATATGTATTAACATTAAAAAATGTCATTGTACCTGCAGAACTACAATGCAAAACTTTCTGATTTTGGGCTGGCAAAAGATGGGCCAACTGGTGATAAAAGTCATGTCTCTACCAGGGTTATGGGAACCTATGGCTATGCTGCTCCAGAATATCTTGCTACAGGTGAAAAGGGAACTCCAAGTGTCTTTGTTGTTTTCAATATCTGAGTTTGCACTCTTTCATATTCCTCTAACAACGGGCAGTCTTGTACATATCTAAGCAGTCACATGATGCATTTTTCTCCCTGAGGCTGACCTAATAGGCTTGATCACCATGGATTACCACTCGTGAAGATATTAATCCGATATGCTAAGAATCAAGTGACATTTTAATGTTTGTTCATACTAATTAGTTGCAATAGTTGTCTTTTTTGTGCACATGTACCTTTGGAATTTCAGGGATTGCTTACTAAATTTGTAATGCTTACAAACGTTTCCTTTTTAACTTAAATGTTAAGTCCATCAGGGAAGCACAAACAGTTGTAGCTTTTTATGAATGCATGTCATGAAGCTATCAACTCCTATAGAACTTTGTTTGTGTTCATGCACTTGTTTATGGTGTTAACTTTGCCGTCTAGGTATACTTTTCATCAAAGATTACTGCTGTCTGTAATTGCATATCCGTCCTGATTCAGGTCACCTGACTGCAAAGAGCGACGTCTATAGTTTTGGGGTGGTTCTACTAGAAATGCTGTCAGGCAGACGGGCAGTTGACAAGAATCGTCCGTCGGGAGAACACAATTTGGTAGAATGGGCCAAGCCCTACTTGGCTAACAAACGGAAAGTTTTCAAAGTTTTAGACAATCGCCTTGAAGGCCAGTACAACTTAGAAGAGGCTCATAAGGCAGCAACTCTAGCTCTGCGATGCCTTTCGATAGATTCAAAATTTCGGCCAAACATGACTGAGGTCGTGAAAGCATTGGAAGAGATCGAGCAATTGAAGGAAACTGGAAATTCTCAATTCAGATCGAACAGTGGACAGAGGATGCGACGGCACAGTGCAGATGATGCTAGAATGGAAATAAGAGCTGTTTCTTACCCTAGACCCTCTGCTTCTCCGCTTTACACCTAAAATTGCAAGATTACTGACAAAAGTTTCTCTGTTACATCTGCATACGTGTGCTTCATTCGAGTTATTTGGTAACAATTTTCCTCCTTTGCCAATTACCTATAATTTTCTACTGTATAGTATTTTGTAGTTGATGTCTTCTTTTGACAATATCAGTGGTACTTGTAATGTAACACGTTGTATGCTGTTTGCCATCAGTAATTGTAACCCAAGCTTGTTCTATATCTAAAGAGAACTGGATGTGTCAAAAGTTGGTTTGTTTTCTACCAACTTGTTGCAAAAGTTCACTCTTTTAAAGAGAGCAAGGGGTGTCTACTGTCTATCATCTGCTATTCTGCAAGAATGTCTCAAGACACGAATGAGACTAACCATAGTCTGGTATAATTATATTACTGTACTTGACTTCATTCTTCGCATTTTCATTTAATTCAGCTTGATTATCTCTGAACATCTGATATGAAGCCCTAGATGCTGTTTAATGCTACGATACAACAGCAAAATGATTAAAATTCCTGGCCTGAAGACAAACTAGCGACAATCAGAATCCCACTGTAACAACTTTCATCATTAGCTGCTAGGGAACACCGAATTTTCGGCTCCAGACATGTTGACAAATTTGATAAACTCGTGTACAAAACGGGCAAGGGACCACAAGGAATCCATCCCATCCATGGATATGGGCAGTGTAAACCTTTGACATGGTTGCATTATTGGTTGGCTCAGACCTTGCCCATGTTTCTAGTGAATGGTCCAAAGCTGTCTAGCTTCTGTTGGGGCTTAGTGAACAGATCAGCAGATTTATATAATTGAGCCAGAGTTCAAATACAAGGGAAAATGCAACCTAACTAACTAGGTCGAGTTCAAAATGATTTGGCTGCTTCAACTATCAATTTCACAGCAAGTTTTATGCACTGTTTCATAATTACAAGAACGAATTTCTCGAATCCAATTCTTAGGGCTTTTGCAAATCCAGTAACTGAAGATTGCTGTCAGATAAATAAAAAATGTAGGTGAATTGACTTCCACCGTCTACGCACTTCTCAGATATAGATAAGGAAAAACTGATTTCTGAAGCTTGCGTAAAGAGAACTGGGCTTGATTTGGTAAATAGGGAAGCAGTTTTCTAGGAGAATCCATACCACATATATACAGTCATTCGAGAAGAGCATGATGGGGTGAAACAGCTCTAAAATGAGAAGGGACGGCATGCCTTTTATACTTCCCCAGTCAGTGTGAACATTGGCCAAAATATGTGCCGTTGCTATTACGTTATCACCAAGTTCTGACGATACCAGGAGTCCAATTTCTCCAATCTAATTTGCCAATGGACTTGTTTCTCAAGTTGACCATCTCTCTTATATCAAAAACCTTCTTCAAATAATTATGCCCTTGCTTACTGGTATCGGTCTCCGTCTCTTCTAGAGCTTCTTCTTTTGCATCATCAGGTTCTATGTCAACTGGATGGGACACCGTTTCCTCTTCTGGTGATGTTTCACTAATGATGTTTCCCAAAATCTCAACTACCTCACTCATCTTGGGACGGGATTTCGGCTGCTTCATTAGGCATTTATTTGCCAGGGATGCAACCCTCTGAGCTGATTTAATGCAATAATCTCCTTCCAATCGTGGATCAATGATAAGATGGAATTTCTTTGAGTCTGAAACATATGGTCTGACCCATTCAAGAAGCTTCTGTTCACTTCGAGGTAGATTTCTCTCCACAGCTCGCCTTCCGGTGATGAGTTCATAAAGAACTACCCCGAAACTCCAGACATCACTCTTAGCCGTCAACCTGCCTGCATGAACATACTCTGGAGCTGCATATCCTATTGTTCCCACAACCTTGAAAAATATGGAAAATATTAGCTTGTGATATTTGCCGCTGTCATGCGGAATGACACATATATAATGGTTAAAGAAGGTTTCTTCAGAGTCAAAATGCAGCCTCTAGACATTAAAAGTCAGAAAAGGGATGAAAAGATCAGGTTATATTCCAAGCTTGAATAAACTCCGAATCCTAATATAATTGAATTTCACGAAGGTAGTACTTCTGTCCTTCTATCTAAAACATTGAACTTACTGATGTTGATACATGACTCAGCCCTTCAGCTGGTCCTTGCCTGGCCAGTCCGAAGTCCGATAGCTTAGCATTGAAGTCCTCATCTAGCAGAATGTTAGATGTTTTAAAATCCCGAAAGATTAACTGCATAGTGCAACAAGGGATAGCACCATAAGAACTGATAAGCAAAAGTTTAGGCAGCTCAAAAAGATACTCCTAAGGCAATAGCCATATTTACTAAGGCGGCAAAAAAGAAGATAATGCAGAAGAGAAGAAAAACTGAACGATAGCCCTCCTTGTTGCTCTTCTCATACAAGCCAAACTGCTGAAACACATAAAATCACAAGATCAACATACCTGAAAATCCATTTCCTCATGCAAATATGCTAATCCACGAGCTGCATCTCGAGCGATTTTCAGTCTCAATATCCAGGGAAGAGGTAAGGCTACACGGGCCAACAAATGATCTTCCAAGCTTTTATTACGCATGAGCTCATATACCAAAAGCCGTTGAATTCCCCTCTCATCATCCTCCGCACAATACCCAACTAGCTTGACAAGATTAGGGTGCTTGACTACACCAAGAAAATTTACCTCATTAATCCACTCCTTATGCCCCTGAACACTAGAATGCAAAAGCATTGAACTGTATTAGCTAAACTCGATGGAAAGCCACCACATTGGTCGTAGATCAAAGCAGAAAAAACATGCTGAGATTCAAAAGTTCCACACTGAATCTATGAAAAGAATCCTAATGCCAACACAACCTCGTCCTCCAAACTGACTTCCCTTCCTACATATAGGCAAACCATATAATGCTATGGTGATCAGAATCTCTCCAAATGAAGCATGATTGAACAATAACATCCAAAGAGAGTTGTCGGGTTTCTTTGGCCAGCCATACAATAAGCATTGGATGAAACCAAGGGAATGGAGTGAAAAAAGCCAAACCTAAATTTTAGGCTAAACTCCAACCATTTTTGACATTGTCAAGTTGCATGAAGTAGAACTCTTAATAAAGAACTAGAAAGCCACTTACTGGCAATCTCATAGGAACAAATTCAAAATTAACCCAGGCAAGAATGCTTATTAGCAAACGTGCAGCCCTTTTACAATCTACGGCTGCATGAGCGTCTGATTGGGACAGGAAGACTGGAAAAGTAAGACGCCAACATACATGGAGTAGCTACAATCTCTTCAAACTAGGAACAGTTTCGCGTAATATCATACAAGTTAATCAATAAAATTTTCCTATTCCCATTCTGCTTCGCTTCTGTGTCCTTGCCAATTAACTAACATCTAAAATTAAAAAGAAAAAAAATTAAAAAATAGGGCCTCGATTAGATATTTATCATAAATGACAGCTCATGATTGATAGACGAACAGGACATCATATGAGCACACAGGAACTTTGTCCAAGTTAACTTGCCGAGTAAATCTATACTTTTGTTTTATCTGGGTATTTCGTTTCAAATGATGTGATCAGAAAATCAATGGATAAGGAATGTAAGTTTAACTCATTAACAAATAATGAATTAGCATATAAATTGAATAAATCATAAAATAAATACTTATAAATTTACAAATAACACTATAAATAAACAGATAAAAATTATAATAAAAAGAACATTTACTTACAGATTTGTAAATAAATTCAGAAAAACAGTACAAATAAGAAAAAGCATGCCTGGAGGCCGTTACGATTCAACTGCTTAACAGCAACGTCCATTGTCAAATGAGAACCATCCACGTCAGCATTCGGAACGGTGACCACACCTCTATAGACACAACCGAACCCTCCTTCCCCGATCATAAGCGCTCTACTGAACCCTCGCGTAGCGGATTTAAGCTCGGCGAAGGTGAACACTCGGAGATCATTGGCTCGCCGGTGAGTCAACAACTCGTAGAACGCTATAGAGTCAGTGAAGTCTCTCGACTCGGAGTCGAACTCGGAGCGTCTGGTGCCGACACTGCTTGAAGCGACGCTGAAGGAGCGGGCCCAGGAGACTTTGGAGGAACGTGAAACTGTGACGGCGTCCTCTTGATCGTCACGACGGTCACGTTCACGTTCTCCGTTTGTGAAATGGAAGCACTTCATTTGACAACGTAAGGGGGGAGCGGGAGAGAGAGAGAGAGAGGGAAGAGGGAGTCAGAGCAGGTGAAGTGAAGAGAGAGAAAGATATATGAATGAAACAGTCTGCGGATTGGTAAGTTCGGAGAGAAGTAAAAAAAAAAAAAAAAAAAAGGGACAAGAAGATAGAGAAAGTGAGAGAATACAACTAAGTATTTATTTTATTATATTTTGTTTTGTTTTATCTTTTAAGGAAAATAAAAAATTAAAAGCAGCTATAAAGTTATATATATTTCAATTTAAATGCCGATCATGTAATTAAATTTTAAAAAATATTTCCTTTCTTTAACATGCTTAATGGTACCTCATTTTATATTTTTACTAATTACATATAATTGTATATAATAAATATAAGGGATTTATTAGTGTTCATGTATCTTTGATCACACAATTCATGTGCAAAAAATGTGTTATGAAAATAAGTGGAAAGGGAGAGAAAATTGTAGAAATGAATAAAAAAAATTGTATTTCATCGTATTAGGATTATATTAAAAAATAAAAAAGAAAAAAAAAAGAGAAATATTTCAAAAGGACAAAGAAAAAGAAGTCAGTATTCAATAAAATTATCACTATTTTATTTTAATGAACATTATTATAAGGAATAATTTTATGTTAATCGACTTTTATTTATTTCTCTCTAATTTTTAAGAGAAAAGAAATCTATTTTAAAATAGAAATGTTTCTACTCATTTATTTATTTTTATTCATTTATACTATTTTCACTCGTTTTTAATTTACCACAAAAATATTTTCTCTTATTTTCACTAATTTCTTTTTTCATACGCAACATTACTATCTCAACAATGGCCAGCTGTAGATAAATCCAATCAGTGGAAGATGGATAAGCCATTCACATACATCTTAAATTTAATCAATATATCTAAGTATAAACGGCAATAAATTTAATAAGGAAAGGCGTGTGGGACAAATGTCTTGTCGATGGCAGCTACGGGATTCACAGGGAAAAAATTAATAAAATTCACAATTCGTATTAAAAGATAATTATACAAATCATCATAAAAATAAAGGAATCAAAAGGACATAAGAACGAGCAAGAAAATCATAATTGATAATAAATTTTAAAAAAGAAGGGGCGGGCGATATTATTGGTGAGATGAGTCAAACACGGTATAAAAACATAGAGAGTAGGTTAACTGCACATATATGCTTTTGTTTGTTCTTTCCTTTGTTTTTATTGTTAGGGTTTTCGCTTTCTTGATTACTACCATTTAAATTTTTAATAGGAGAACCTGCCACTTGCCATCTCTCTCTCTCTGTATATATGTATGTATGAATTTGGAAAGAGGGTCCCTTTGGAGAGGGAGAAGGTATTTCTATTAGCTATTAATTTCTACTACAATTATATTCATTTTTTATCCATTTAAAATTAATTAAAACTAGAAGGGTATACATTCCTAATGTATATGTTTCAAATGAATATATTAAGACATTGTTTATTTCATGAGAAAAGACATGTTACCATAAAATGTTTTCTCCTAAAATATATTTTTTTGAAAAGGATATATTATTTAAGTGTTTGGATATGCTTATAAAAATGTGTTGAAAATTTTTTTCGATGTTTTTGACTCCCAAATATTATATAACTCATAATTATACTTAAATAAATTAATATTAGCATGTTAGTAAAAATATATTATTCCAAAACATTTTATTGAAGAATAAAATTATAAATACAAATGATTTTTTAATATAGTTTATTAGGACCTCTTTATATGATTTTTATAATATTTTAATAAGTCTATAATTCCTTATCTAGTAAATATTTTTCATGTTTGAAATATAATTTGTAGGTTGGTTGCAACAAAAAATTAATAAATATTATTTCCTTAAAGTTAGAATATTTGTGAAGATTAGATTAAAATATGATATTTCGTTTTGAAAAAAGCATGATATTTTTCTAGAAAAGGTAGAGTTTTCGTTAGCAGAAGCACATTTTTACCCTTTTAAACGAGGGGGAACATTCTTTACTTAAAGGATGTAAAACAAATAAGGAAAAGTAGAGAAAATGAGCCCCAATTTTCTTTTTTGAAACAAACGAGGCTTAAAAATGAAGAATGTAATATATAGGAAAGTAAAAATTGTTTAAGTGAAAAAAAAAAATTATAACCAATAGAAATTAACTTTTAACTATATATAAGATAAGAGATATACTTTTTATTTAAAGGGTAATAGAAATAATTTACAACGAAAGGATAATTTTGAATATTTATGATGTCAAAACCTTCCTTTTGTATTTTAATATTATAGATAATAAAGCAATAATAACTTAGAACAATCCTATACCTTATAACTTGTAATTTCTATGGGGTATAAGTACCTTGTGGAACATATATACATATATATATATATACACACACTTCACTTTATCTTCTTTTAAAATATTATGTAGACGTATAATTAATATTAAATCTGTAATTACACTAATTGATGGAATAGTAATAATTTGAAAGATTTTTATATTTGTAACACATTTAATGGTAATAATATGAACTTTAGTTTGTAGGATAGAGAATATTCCTGCAATTAAAAACATTTAATCTTTAGTTGGATCATGCGAAATTGTTCTCTTTATCTTTTTTTTTTTTTCAAATCATCAAAATGAAAATTTTACCAAATTATAAAAATCTTTATGTATAGAATGTAAAAACCATGTGTTGAGTAACTTTTATAAAATATATTAAATAATAAGTTAAAAATTGAGATATTTTTAATATCTTACTAAATTGGAGTTAGTAAAAGAGGAAGAAAATAATATAAAAATAAGATGAGGAGAAAGAGACAAAATAGTAGATACAAGAGAGTATAGTTTTAAAGTTTTATTATAGGTTAGGTTTTATTATTATTTTCTTTAAGGTTAAAAGAAAGTAATAGTATTAATTTTTTATTTATTAGTATTATTCAATTGTTATTATAAGGTGGGTACATGATACCTTGAAAATTATACCACATATACTTTATAATATATCTTTCAAAGTGAATATGTATTACCTTAATGTTATATTTATATTCTACTTTATAAAAATAGGTTCTAATAAATTGCTACTTAAAAATTACACCATGACTCTTTTTACTTATCTAAAACCTATGACAAAATAGGATTTGAGCTGAACGAATACATTATAAGATAATGTTATCGACCAACTCCTATTATACATACTATTGTTTTTCGGAGCAGAAATTTTCCCATGGCCAGGAACCCCACAGCACCCATAAAAGATAAATTATAATGCGAAGAAAATACATATATCAATTTGCCATCTTTCTTGCGCATTTAGTTCGAAGCGACGAGGGTGTCTTCTTGGAACTCGAGCCATGAGTGAAATATCGTCTCAGAAGAGATGTTCTAACTTTTGTATGAGGACCTCCAGAACGATAACCAGAATCAAGTAGATTTGTATTGTGCAATTACTTTTTCATATTCACATGTTATTTTTGACATTTTATTTCTTTTTTTCCAATTTTTTTTTTAAATAGGCCAATTCATTTGATTATGACTTGCCATCCATAAGGATGAATTAGGTCTCGTTTTAGGTGTCAAAAAATCAATAAAAGATTTATATATATATATAAATACATATCTTTATATACAACTAAACTTATTTAATTTTTTTCCTTCAGTGATGCTCTTTGGGCGTTAGTAAATATTATTTCTTTAGAAAAAAGAAAACATCAATATGTGAAAATTGAGTAGATTACAAATGCATTTCCTTAATGCTTAATGTGAACTTAATACCTGTTTACTTTATAGAATAGAGATAATACGATTTCCTTATTTTAGGAATTAGGGTTGCTCCAATTTTATATCAGAGCTGATTTTTCACATCAATATCTGTAATTTGAGCATATGTTAGTTGGATGGAGAGGTTAAATAACAATTGATGCTTATACATAATGACTTTATTAAAATTAGCATCTTATATTGAATCGTATGTTATTGAAATTCAGTTTGATATCAATTTGAGTTCGATTAGTATACAATTAATTAACTTTTGATTGATTTATTTAATTAAGCTTTAATTTTTAGTAATATTTAACTTGCTAGTCTCTTGAACTTAATTGAACCAGAATAAATTAACAACAATATATTGAATTTGTATCGAATTTAAATATTAATATCATTATAATTAAAAAAAATATTGTTTACAATAAAATGAATGCAGAAAATAAACTTAACTGAATCAAGCTGGCATGAGTGTATTAAGTTTTACTTTAAATCGAACTCAAAGCTCGATATTCTCATAATCCAACACGAGTTGCATTAGTAATGAAATGAGTAATCGTATGCTTTAAAAGTCGAATATTTTCAATTGCTTAATCAACAATAAAACATGTTTTAAATTAACTCTAATATCTTAAAGCCGCTGCAGTTAATAGCATAAGTGCTAATCTTACAGTCCCTCCATTCGAATCGCTGTAATTGAGAATAGTTGGAAAAGAAAGGAATTCTGCGATAAATTGGAGAAAACATTCTTAGTTCTTATTTGCTAGGGAAGATAACTGAAGCCAATTGGCTATTGGCACTGACATCGTCGTCGAGGGTAGAGACAGTTTGGTCAGTGGAATCACGAGAAGGGAAACAGCGTGTGGGCCAGTGTACTAGAAGTACCAGTACTGCATAGGAAAGAGGAGAAAGGAAACAAAGTATATCTTTGCATGGCATTTATTTTTTCAATGTACTGAAAGTTGCGTTTCTTTGGTTGGAAATAAAATACTTCAAACCTAATTTTAAAGAGGATGTTCCACTCACGGGATAGAAAATGACGGGAAAGAAAATAATAGTATTTTATCATGTTTGGAAGGTAGGTTTTTATGGTATAATCGCTCGATTTAGCAAATAAAGCCCAATAAAAGTAAAAATAAAATTATCATAATGAAAATTAGGCCATTAATAGGTTTTCATGGAGCTGTCAACGGTTTTTATAAATATATTAATTGCTTATTTTTATTGTTAATAGGTTTAATTTATCATAAATCGAGATAATTTATTATAAATTAAAAGTAACTGATTATTTTTGAATGAATGTAACGTAAAATTTTTCATTTGGATGGAAGGTAAAGCGGGGATAGTTAAAGTTGATGATGTGGAAAGAATTTTATAAAAGTTCCTCAAATTTACACTTTTGGTTCTTCAAAATATTTGGGTTCTAACAATAATATAAAATTGAATAAAATAATGAAAGTGAAGGTAGAAGCTTCACACAAGTCGAGAATTTCTAAGGCATAATCTTTCCATAATACCTTCCATTTCAAATCATTAGATTGAAAGGGATTTTTATCGAAACCTTCATTCTACTTTCCGTACCCTCCATAATCCCCCACCAAACATGATAAATATGCACACCCCTTCTAATTAATGTTGTGCGTGTTCCATGATCTCTTGTATGGTAGGTATAATCAACACTTTTTATGGTTACGATCATTTAAAAATAAAAAATTATTTCTGTCGTATCTTAAATAATTTATTTATTTAAAATAGATATTCGTCTTTAAATTTCTTTTTACTCCTATTTACTTCTATCTATCTACTGTAAATAGGCAAGGATAAGAAATTTATCATCTATCTACTCACTATCTCTCCCTTTCATCACCTCCTCTGTATCATTTCTCTTCGTCAAGTCAAGCCATCGTCTCATCTTATTTCGTAAAAACTGTAAAGTATATAAAGTATTGTGTGTTATATTATATGCTATCATAATATTTAATACTTACATATGTAATATACAGACGATAAATATATAATATGTTATCTGTCATGGAATATAGTGTTATATATATAATGATATAGAATATTAAAAATGTCAAGTTATAATACGCACATTTTATATATTATTATAACATATGGTATTTGTGTGTATAAAACATGTAATATTTTATCATATATGAAGCTTTTGATTTTTGTAGTATTCACATAGATTTTGATAGCTAAGGAAATGAATAAATGAAATTCATTATTGGTTGGAATTTTGTCACCATCACAAGAAGTCGTGTAAGCCGGTGATACATATATTCCAAACTAAGGCGCTGATAGAGTGTTACATCCGAACGTTGGCCTCCATTCTAGAAAGACTGGCGGTGGCGGTGTGCGCCATGTGGCTCTTATTGGAAAAATTTTGGCACCCATTGGTTCTTTTCCATATTGCCTGAAGCAGAAGCAGACCCGTTCAAAAAATATCCATGCCGGCTCACCTAATTTTAGTTTTGTTTTTGCGCCATAGAAAACAATTTTCTACACTTTTCCTAATATTTATCAAAATTAAAATTTTACGATTGTAATATATATATATATATATACATACGTATCTATATGATATTAGTTTTTATAGGATGTAGTTACTATTGGCTTTTAGTAAAAAGTAAATGCGCCAATCACCAATGGTCATGGTCATGGTTCATGACGAATAAAGATGATTTTATTTTCTTAAAAAAAAAAAATAGAAATCATATATCTAATTGTTAATTGATATATTTAAATTGTAACTCAACTATCAGTTTTAACTTTTTACCTTTCATGCTAAGATCATTATAGTTTAATTGTATGTATATTGGTTTTTTAATGGAATAGATTATGTTAATTTTAGGGAATCAACTTAGCACAATAGATGAGAATGGGCTTAGATTTTGCAAAAGAATAGACTATTGGGGTTAATATCGAGTAAGCTCCTTACTTCAAGGCACCTACAAAAAGCCTTCGTTGGATTGATCCATGAGGGCTCTTTGATGATTAAGTTAGCAAGAAGGGATGAAGGAAGGGAAATAGGGAAGTGTTGGAGCACTTTTTGCCTAAGGGAGAAGATACTCAAGTTTAGTGGTGCTAAATGTTTAATGAAGAGCTTAAGGTTTCCAAAGGTCCGGATCCTTTTTACCTTTTGGCTTGCAAGAAGCTTACCTATTAGAGGCACATGTCAGCTTAGGATTCGTTTATACTTGCTGTTGGCAGGGGATATGTATCGAAGGGCTAGCAGGCATTAGTCAATCATGAACATGTTGGTAGCGACGTTTAAAGCTTGGGGCTTTGACATTCTTAGAGAATATCGAGTGTACAGTCGTACTATGGATATCAGACTACAATTAATGAGGAGAGGAGAAGCATAAGTGCAAAGGACAAACAACCTTGAGAAAAGGGGAGGAGGTTCTAACCAATCCATAAGCTATGGGTTAACCTTTTAGGGGCGTCCACATAGGAAGAGGCTTATTCTAGTGGCAAGTGTGTTTCCAAGAGTCGAAGGGGCTTGCATGGCTCAGTACATCTAAATAGATGGTCTGGTCCTTAGCAACTTAGTGCTTAGGCAACAAACCTCTAAGGCACTCAATTTTAGGCCTAGTACTTGAAGACCATGAAATCCTTGAACAAGGTAACGTGGTTACTCGCTTAATTGTCAATAAGCCTCAATAGGCCTTTGTTCAAATTGAGCATCAAGCTTACCCAAAATAGCATGTTAACAGATTAGATCCAAATCCTTCTCCTCTTAGTTATTATATATAATGTTACTATATTGGGGGGGGGAGATTTTGCCTTCGAATATTGTTTTTTTACTATTAAAAATCTTGATATATAATAACTTAAGATCTAGAAAGTACTTTTAACTAAACAAAATGAAAAATAGGACATGTTGATCTATAGAATTCCTAGCCCAGTTATTGAAAAGGAGACACGGCTTAAGTGAGAAAGCCTGTGTAAAGAAACTCATCAATAATGTAACAAGTAGATGTACCCATAGCACGAGAAGTGGAATTTTTTTTTTTTATCTTAGTGTAATTAATTTATTTGATATTTTAAAATTCTAAGGAATAAAATACTGTTTCAAATTTTGAGAAAATCTAATTTTTCTAATTACCACAACTTTGTATAGCATTTGGTTGAAAAACTATCTTTTTTTATATAAGGTTAAATTATGCTTTAGGTACTTGTGTTTTTGTCCTTTTTCATTTAAAGTACCTGTGTTTTTATTTTTTTACACTTAAAGTTCCTATGTTTTACAAAATACAATAAAACCAAATTTTCTTAGTATATTTGTTAGTGTGAAACGTACAAAGGAAAGGGGAATAAAAAACCTCCTATTGATAAGTATTTTAGACATGGGTCCCTTAGGCTTATACCGACCTGATTGGGCGCATTACCGGCTTAATCCACTAGCGCCCGACTTGACCAACTTACAAATCGACCTCTTAGAAGGGTCTCCAAAAAAGTTGATACCCTCAAACGACCAACCTAACTATAGGATGGTCATAACAACAGGATAAGGCTTTGAGACTCGATCAACCACCATGACCTTACAATTCTAGAACACTTCAAACTCAATGTTCCCATTACTCATATCATGTGAATGTGCCAATGAACTAAACATACTCCGAGATTTACAATGGCCATCTTCTATAAATAGCTACAGGTGCTCCAACAGTAAATCCCCTTAGCTCCTTTTTGTATTAGGCTTACTTTGCATACTCTAAGCTAACTAGCTTGCTCCTTTATGCACTTATACTACTTAAGTATTGAAGAGGTCGCATCGGATAACTACCTAACACCTTTCACTGTGTTCTCTTTTACAGGGCCACTAAGTACTTATATAAAGCCCAATCACTTTATACTTTACCTTTTAGAATCCTAATGATGACATTTGATGCAGTTTATGGGAAAGAAAACTCACTTGATACTTTAAACACATCAAACGCCTCTTCTTTAACAAATATTTCACATTCCCTTCAACATGTCACAAATAGTGAACTTGAATGACAACTAACCTCTAGTTAAGCCCATTGTCGAGTAATGTCAATTGGAGCAACTTAAGAAGATGCTTAAAGAACTCGTGACAAAGAACATCTAGATGGAAGCCTAAAATAAGGAACTTTAAGCTAGATTGGAAGAGGTGGAAAGGTAAAGAAGGGTGCCTTCTCTCATCAATGCTTTGAATGCTCGAGGCAATCAAAATCATCAACCTCAACAAAGGAACAACATAACACCTCAGCCATGTCTTATGATGCAAAATTAGTAAGCTAGTCCATGGCAACTATAACCGTGCCTTTGCTAGCAATGAGATGGTGGATGACTCCTATGGGGCTACTGCTCACTCTATAACCTATGAAACCCATTTGGCCGATAAAACTGACCTAAATGAGCTCCCCGAAATGGTGAAAGGGCTTTCAGAGAAGTAAGAGATTAAGGTTATTGAAGGTACTGGCTAAGTCGCTAACAATAAAATCCCCTTCATAAGGGGTATCCAAGATGAGGTCCCACCTCTAAATTTTAAACTCTAAACTCCCAACCCTAGACCAATATGATGAAACAAGTCACCCAAACGATCACCTGCTCTACTTTTGCACTGTCATAAACCTTTATGGTCGTGGGGATGTTATCATGTGTTAGGCCTTCTCAAGCACTTTAAGGAAGTCAGCTTGAACGCGGTTCAACCACCTTCTCGAGAACTCCATCTCTTCATTTGACGAGCCCGTTTATTGTTTCAGCTTACACCTCTGAGTTAGCAAGCCCCTTTATAGGGACACATCGTCCTTATACTTGAAACCCTTTATGAATTAGTAGTATGATTCAATAATACCGTAATAAAGATCCCTCAATTAGATAAAGGAGTCGTAGTTTACTCTGCCCAATTAAGAGCAAACGAAGACCCTCACCAAGTTTTGGTAGAAGGCCTAGAAATATATGGACCAAGAGGACAACATTTATGTTAAGCACGAAACTGACTTAGAGAAGTTGAGAGGGAAGAAACATAAAGATAAGAGGTTTATTAAGGATCACTTTAGTAGCAAACTACCTAACCCCCTTGATGGGGGAAACCCCCAAAATAAGAAGCACCCACCACATTCTCCGACATATTGTCAACATACGCCTCTTAACCGCCCTCTCGCTTAAGTGTACATGGAGGTTTATGGAAGGGGTCTACTCTAGAATCCCCTCAAAATGAGGGGTAAACCCAGCTGTAGAAACTTGGACAAATACTACCAATTCTATAAAAACTAGGGCTACATTATGGACGAGTGCTTCAAGAACGTTATGGAATACACCATTCAGAGATGCTATTTTCAAGAATACGTCACCGATGCTAATGATAGCAACGAAAGGGCCCTTCAAAGATGATGGATTGAGGATGCTCAAGAAGAAGACAACGATCATCATAACAAATGACCCCCCAATGGCATCATCAACATTATAGGTAGGGGACCATACCCTAAGAGTTGACTAAGCTTTAGTAGCTCGACTAATGCTCCTTTTGAGGTGATGGCTATAAGAGAGAAGAGGTAGAGGCGGGATACCTCTATCTCTTTTTCTGATGAAGATCTTGAAGGGCTTGATACCCCTCATTAGATTGCCTTCGTCGTTGGGTTAAGGATATCGAGATTCGAGGTCCTGAAGATCATGGTTGACACTAATAGCTTTACTACTATTCTCTTTAAGCATACTTAAGATTATATGCAAAAGAAGCCACCTATGTAGATGAAGTCGTATCACCACGACCTTATCGGCTTCAATGGGGGGATCGTCCGACCTAAGGGCATCATCACCCTTGATATGGAGCTTGGTAATGACAACAATGTTGCCAAGCGGCCAATAGAATTCATAGTGGTAAACTACCCATCCTACTGTAATGCAATCCTGGGATGATTAAGTCTCACTAACTTTAAGATCATCACATCATCTATCCATCTGAAGGCCAACTTCCTTACTCTAACCAAGATGGGAATTTACTAATGTAACTAGAGGCTCATGAGAGAGCCTTATGTGATTGGAGACTGGACCATAAGAGAAACCAGCCGAGAGAGGCCATTCGAGAGAGAAGACAAAGGAAGTGTAGATTGGCAATAGCCTTAACTAAAATAAGAGAGAATCTAGGGAATGATGCTTACCAACTTGAGAGGTTGGATGGCGAGCTCATCCAATGTACATGGAATGTAGGTAATCTTTGACTATATTTTGATTAATGTTTGTAAGTCGATCCATGTACTTATCAATGATTAATAATAAAAATTCATTTTATAAGTACTTTGAGTTTCATCTTTCACTTAAGTGTCACTTTCATTACGATCTCCTTAGTCTAAACCCATGATGGGCAAAGGGATGTATGCGTTAAGTTCTTATAAGGACTCTTGACTAATGTACCTCTTTATGCTAAGACAAGCTAAAAAACCACTGATTTGATCCCCATCGAGTAACCTTGGCAATAGGGTACACACTTCTGTACGTCTAAGGAACTCCCATCGAGCTAGTTGGAACACCACCAACTCGGCCTTCAAGATGACCAGGGCCTCTCATGGCTGAGCGATCTTATTGAAGAGTAACACCAACTCTTCTAACTCGAGCCACAATTGGCTCCTCGAGAAACATACTATGGAGCGTATATTGAGCCGAAGTAGGGGGGAGAATTGTATTTTTATTGGTCTCTGCAAATAAGAAGCTTAGCCTAACCTTAGTCTTCTAATGAACCACCCTCGGGGATGACCTCCTATGGAGCATCCTTTGCAAAAGAGGCAGGGGGAGTTATTGGGGATGGCTTAATAGTAGGAGTAGCCGCCTGCAACTTAGCCTCCTTGAGCTCCTAATGAGTAAGCTGGTTTAGAAAGTCTAAGAATTCTAAGTCCAAGCTGGGGTACACTTGAAGTACCCTCCCCAGATCACTCGACCTGTCTTTACCATAATGTCCTCACTCTCATCCTTCTATTATTTTGACTCAAGGAAGGATGAGCAGACCTTCTCCTCGATAGTTGTGTGAATGATGTCCCCTTTCTCTAGGTTGGAGATTAGGTCCTTCATTTCACCAACCTCCCTTTGTAGCTCTTTTACCTACCTTTCCAACTCCCCTCTTTGGCTGGCTAAGCTCATAGATATGTTCCTAATCGAGACACACTTTTTCATCCTGTAGCGCTAGCTTAGCCTACATCTTAGAGATTGATGCACTAAGCTCCCAGTTACATTCATCAAGCTTAGTTCAAGCCAATCACTCCTTTTCTAACTGTCCGGTTTATCTAGCGTTAGACTTTTACTCCGCTTCAGGCTATCTTCATAGCTTAACAACCTCCTCAACAACTTTCTTTTGTGCTTCCTTCTCCTCTTGCTCCTTCTTCTTTTTCTTAGCCTTTAACTCCTCCCTTTGTTGCAAAACATAAGCACATTTTTTGTTAACTTTTCTTTGTTTTCAACAATAACATCAACACTTAAAAAACAGTTCAATCTGCTCCTCTCTTTCATCCTCTAATTCTACCTTGGCTCATTGTACTTAATGATTAACATCTTCAAAATGCTCAAGCCACTTAAGTACTAACCCGTTATACTACACAAATCAAAATGTAGATGGCAGTTAGTAAACTACGATAGTGAAATATTACATCTAACACCCTTAATAACTACAACTTACCTTACAGGATAGAGCACATAGGTGCCCTTGAAGGTCTAAAACATTGTAGAACTTCATCTCCAAATCCTTCTTTAGAAGAGACCAATTTATTGAAGTGTAAGCCCCCAACGGAGCTTGATAGCTAAGGTCTTACTGGGACAAAATCAGGTCACATGCTTAAATAGACCATTGGGGGCACAAAACCTTCCCCTGAACCTATTTGGTAGAGACTTTGTTTACCTCATAAAGCCTGCTCTCTTGAGACAAGTACATCACATTCTAAAACTCCTCATGAATTGCTCCTAAGTGATAGGATTCCCCTACTTCCTCTCGGTTTGTTTCCTCCATTTAGTTAACAACCTATTAAGGATAGGCTCGGGGAAGATTTTCTACCTTCACTCATTGTACCTCACTGGTACTTTTGGACACCTCTACCAAAGTAAGCTTATGAACCTTCCTTTGAGGCTACATACTCGCCCTAACCATGTCCATAGCCTTCCTCTTCTAGCCGACTCGGACTTCTTCAACAACCACCTCCAGAGCCTTCCCTTTACCAACATAGGTTGAAGGGGAAGACAATACTGCCACTTCACCCTGCATCATGGCTGGTGCTTGCCCCTCTACAATAAGTAGAGAAGATGACATCGAAATGGCAACAGGTGCTGATACAATTGTAGTAAGTTTTGTGATGAAGGCGGTCAAAAGGATTGACTCCATAGTCAGCTACCTCTTCTTGCTTATCTCCCTAGCAATGGCCTTGGCTTTTGAGGCTTAGTATTGGGGACATCGGCCTACTTCTTCAACTTTGCCCTGGTCTCCCACTAACTTAGGAGATCTAGTCCACCAACTCAGGGAAACTTACTCGAACGTGCTAATTTCTTACGTGCAAAAATTTGAGCATAGTTAGTATAAACATAAATTACGAAGAATACTTACAAAACCTAGTCATGTCTAGTACGGGTAAGGTGGAACCCTCATTCCTTTGACGACAATGGATGGAGAGTAGCTTCCTACAAGCCCATGTTGGAACAACGAAGGAACTAGATAGATTAAAGTTCGGACCCATACCTTCCAACCACTTTTCATCATAGCCTTCTCTATGCTCGAAAACAGTTGGAAGATATTGTGCCTTAAAGCCATGAAGCCTCAATCTCCATCATGGCCTTAGTATTGCTTGCACCGAGCTTCATGATGGATTAAGTGTAGATTAATGGAGTTCAACGAGTCCAAAAGTTGGCCTCCGTGAATCACTCCACCTCCATATATTCATTCTTCCAATGCTTTATAAAAGAATCCAAACCCTCAAATAATTTCTTATTAAGATGGTTTTAGATGTATACCTAACCATCAATGTTCTTCCATAAATAATAAAACCTAAATAATTGTGGGGATGCCCACACTAACAAATATTCACAAAAGGGCTTGAAACACCCTTAAAATCCTCCACCCATTTGGAGAAATCTTAATAGGGCAGACCTTATGGTAGTCAAATAGCTCCTTCTCAAAGTCCATGAAAGGGAGGTTCATCCTGAACTCAAACACCTCTTGTAGACCCTAAAGCACCTCCTATTTGAGAAGGAAAGTCTCTTGTTAACTCTTAGCACCCGAACTGCCATCCCAATGGAGCTCTAAACAAAATAACGTATTGAACAATAATTTACATTAGACAACTTGCAATTGTTGTCCCCTTTGTTCAGCCCTGAGTTGGTCTCCAAATCCTCAAACATATTTACAGCCGCTTTTAAGCTAGCCCAATCATAGGGATATACATCACAGGGGATGGCGTTAATCAACGCCACCCTATCTACCTCTATGTTTTCTAAAGACCCCTCCTCTGTCTGCACTAGTGTTGATGAAGCTTCTCCAGCCAGTGTTGAAAGGGGAATGAGTTCCTTAGTTGCCCCAAACTCAAAAGAAGTCAACCTATATTTCGATGAATCTGATTCACCATAATTTGACATGATTGTACTTAAGGAAAACAGCAAAGAAAGAAAGAGTATTGAAGAAAGTTGAGGAAATAAGATAATTGGGAAGAGAGAAACATGAGCACAAGTTGTTAAAGTGTGTAAAATCCTGGCTTAAGGGGTATCTATAGACTCTAAACATCAGGAAAAACACTTAATGGTTATTAGGATGCTAAAGGTGTAGTTACTTCACAATGTTGAGATGCTTACACATGGCTATGGTTTAAATTGGATGATCAAGATTAATAGGACAAAATGGCTTAAACCACATGCACAACAGCACAGACATGACAGCTGTCATGTTGCATCAATTAAATCTTGATAATGCGCATTAATTTTGGAGTTTAAACGGTTTAGTTTTTCCAACAAGCTTTACTGATGACTTCTCAGCTCCTTTACCTACCATAGCATTTCTCTAATAAAATAGCTTAGGTAAGCAATTTGCCCAGCATTGGAGGCTTAAACCAGCTCAGCCCTAGGGGCATGACTTCAGCCCCAACTGACATAATTGTGTGGCATCAACTAAGATTGACCCCTCAGCTCGGTACTCCCTTATGCTAAATGAGATTGGTACTTTAACTCTTACGTCCGGTACTTGGTCCTTCATGTATTCAGGATGGTTAGGATATGAATATTTTAGTTGGCCTTATAGGATACTTCACCTGGGATGGACTCTAGAACTAATACCATGACCTCTTCCCTAATGTACGCTAGGGCAACTCCCTACCATATTAGATTGGTCATTCAACACGTCAAATACCTCCAAGACTAACTCGATTGTGCGCTTAAGGAACCCATTCAGCTATTACTCTCCTCTCTAATCGTTAATGCAATTTTAAGGTTTTTAATTAGAAAGAAATTTCAATTAATTAACGTAAGGTTAGGCATTAGTAATCTCAAGAGAGATATTAGTATTATTTAAGGATTGTCGCAGTCTAGTAAATTAAGATGAGATTGATATATGCTTCATCACTCTAGGGTGATTAATAATCGAATACCAAATTCATACATTATCAATATTTTGAATTTTTATTTCTTTTGTATATTACTTATTTTTCATATTAATTTAATTAGTTTTAGTTTAGATTTAATTTTCTTAAATTTATTTCTTGACTAAAATTATTAGGTTAGATATTAGAAAAATGGTGAAATACTAGTAATCACATTAGTCTCTAAGGGATTGACATTTGGACTCTTGTCCACAATATTATAATTGATAGGTACACTTGTCTCATATCAAGTTTTTGGTGTCATTGTTGGAGACTACGATATTAGGAATACCTTGAATCTAGTATTCTAACCATTATTAAAAATCGAAAAAAAAATTGTAAAACAAAATTTAGAAAAATCCTTTATTTTTTGGTTTGTTTTGGCCAAATTTGTTGTTAATTTTACTTATTTTTCTAATTTTTGCATTTTAGTTTATCTTTTCTTTGCATTCGTATATTTTATTTTATTGCTTGTGAGTTGGGGTTGAGGATATTTCAGTTTATTGATTTTAATTGTTTTGGTTGTTAAGATCAATATGGAGTATGGTTGGTCAAATCACGGAGATAGCTATTGGAATGTTTCTAGCAGTAATTATGTAGAACCCATACTCATGGATTATGAGGATATGCGTTAATATTACGGGCATCATTATTTTTCTTGTCAATGTTCTAGCCTTAATACGGCATATTCACATTACCCCAATTTCCAGGAAGAGCAACTAAGTGGGAGATCTTTAGAGAAAATTCTTACAGATTACCTAAAAAAATATGAAATAAAGGATCCTTACACTTTTAGGACTTAGTCCATACTTAAGCCACTTTTCCATATCAACCTAGTACATAGGTAGATGAGTGACCATAAGGAAAATCTATGGCAGACCTAGCTAGTGAACACTGTGAGAAGTATGGCACCTTTGATTTTAGTAGTTTTGCTCTATTACATCCATCGATTGCTTTATCGTATCAACCTAAAATTTTAGAGAATGAACCTTTTGATTACCTTACAAGTAATAAAGAGGGTGAGTTGATGGTTGAAGGAGAAAAGATATTAGAAAATCTAGCAAATCCTATTGGTCATAAATGTGAATAGAGCATTTTTACGGTGAAGAGGGATTAAAGAAAACCTTATATATAACCTTTAGTTCCCAAAATTAAGAAGTGCTTCATATGGTGAATGAAGAGTGTTAAGGTTTCTTAACCTTACAAGAGGACATTAGAGAGGTTGACCTAAATTTTAATGTAATTAAATTAGAGCCCTTTTCTATTTTCTAGTGATGAGATTTTTATCAGAGAAGGAGAAAGTAAATTGGAGTAGAGTTTCAAGGGTACGTAATTGAGTTTGAAGAGGAATCAATTATAAAAACTTCCCCTTATGTTGAACTCATTTTAGGTAAGTTTAAGGGAATCATACTACACTTGATTGATTCCCTTTTCTTTTAAAGTTGTGGGAATGAGATACTTTCCCATGGGACTCTAGTGGAGGCAATTCAAGTTTTTTATTTTTAGGAGTAGTTTTTGTTTCTATTTTCACTTTATTTTTGGTTGATGCATTTTTCCTTTTCTTTGTTTTAGTTTTATTTCTTTGTTTTGTAAGGCCTTTAAGGAATTCAATGGATGGAATCTCGTAGCATGGCATGCAAAGTTTCAGCGTTAAAGTGCTTAAATCAAGGAAGTTTCAACTTTCCTTTTATCCTTTATTTTTCTTTCTTTCCCCTTTTATATTTTGATTGTTAATTGTACATTGAGAATAGTGTATAAGTGAGTATAGGAAAAAGCTACAAATAGGACAATAGAATAGGAAACTGAAAAATAAATTTATAAAAGCATGTGATCTAATTTGATTATTTCTACACTTAAATTTTTTAAAATTTATTTATTATTACTGCTTAGGAGACCAATTTTTCACATTTAACTCAATTATTTTGGTTGACTAGCAATTATTTGAGAATTAACAACTTTTGAATGAATTGATACTTGATCTTTAATGATTGTAGAGGGCTAAATTTGACTCACGAGCTTCAAGCCCAGTAATGAAATGGATTTGACTCCTTAGGTTAAGATGATAGGGCCTAAAGAGTTAAGGTCATATATTTTTTAGATGATTAGGGGAATTTGGCATGGTGGGCTTAAAGTAAAGCTCGTTGGATCGGTTCAACCGATTCGATTGATCTAATCTTTTTTGGTTTGGCTTTACCAAAAGATAATTAAGCCTTTTATTTGGACTTAAACTTATGAAAAAAGCCCACTTAAGATCTATTTATAAAAAGCTTCAATTCTAACCATTGATTAATTTCATGATCTAACGGATCGAATCAACTTATCAATTGCTAAAAATACCCCCCTTCACTTCCTTATTTAGAGAAGGGACAAATTTTGACCAACGTTATTACTCTGCTAGAATCTTGTCTCAAAGATCAAAACACGCAAACACCTCAAGAACACTACCCCATTCTTCATCAATCATGGAGTTTAATGTCATTACGCTCTTTGAACTATCAACTTATGTGTTAGAGCTATCAAGACTGCCTATTCCTCTTCCCTATCCTACCTCACTTGACTATCCTGTATGTGTAAGTCAAGTAATTTCCTTAGTTACATATAGCATGTTTTGTCACGCAGTACATACGTGACTCTTACAATTTGAAACCCATACATTTTCCGATTACTCTATTAGGTAGTTAAGATTTGACATTCACGTCATGGTACCTCTATGAAGAAGACTTATTGATTGTACGAATAGTAATTATTAAGAACAAGATGGTACTATTGTTACCAACAACTAGAATTTACCTTTAGTAGGAGGTATGAATCAAGGTGATGGTACTCAAGAAGGTGTTCCTAACAATGTGTAACTAATACAAGAGATTTGACAAACTAATCAAAATATGAATGAACTTAGAGCAATGTTTGCTCAATGTGTACTTGTTTTGACTACTTTCATTGATGTGGAATAAGGGGCAATCGCCGCGGGTCCCTCTAATATGATGCAACAATACATTATATAAGCTTCTTAACCACTTAATCCCTTGATTATTGGTGAGCAAAACACTCCTAAAGCTAAGGAGCAACTTCTTGTGGTGGAGCCTGTACCCATCAACATACCCTACATAAAATGATAAATCAAGGAATTCAAATAGGAGGTTTATCATCTTTACGTACCACCCAATGTGTTACAATTATTGAATTTATGCACCTTATCCCTATGAATTCAGCTCCAATGAATTCTATGTTTGTGAATTTCACTAACCTTAATTCTACAATGCCATTAAGGATAGAAACATCTACTCAAAGGGCTTCATTTGTGACTAAAAAGGATCTAGATATGTACATGAGGGAAATATAGGCAAAATCCACATCAAGTGTATTAGAACTAAAGCTTCCATATCATTTGTGTATCGCTATGAAACCTTATCCAAAGGATTATGTGAGTTTGAAATTCATCTTGTTTAATGGGAAGAAAGGGGGTGCTAAGGAACACTTGTTGAAAGTTATCAAAACTCTAGAAATGTATGGATTGGACGATGATTTAAAGTTGAAGGAATTCTCGGAGTCTCTTATAGAGAAAGCTTACACTTGGTATGTTAATCTCCTACTAGGATTAGTCGATTAATGGAATAGAATGTACAGGATTTTATTGGAAAAAAAAAAAATTCTACTAAATAAAGAGTTACTCTCATTTGACATGGGATAGATTCGTTAGAAGCCCAAGGAGGATCTCATGGGCTATATTGAGCGCTTTAGAGAACATTCTTCAGATATACAAGACGTCTGTAATGAGAGGGAGTTAGTCAAGATTTATGTTCAAGGAATGTTTCCTAAGTATGCAGTCCATCTTGAAAATCTTTTGTTAGTTTCCTTTGTGACGTTAGTTGAAAATATGCGAATGACCAACAACTTAATGATGCGACAAAGAAATGAAATTTCAAATTTTAATAGGCACATACCTTCAATGAATTTAACCTAAGAGGAGAATACTAAAAGAGTAAAGAAATCTAGATGTGAGAAGCTTATAGATACCAAATCATCTTTAGTATACCTATGCTTAACGGGAAAAGTGCACTTGTTACTTGACCAATGGCTGTAAGATGGAAATATCAAACTTCCCAGAGTTGAATGGTTACCAATGGACAAGGAAAAAAGTGACCCTAAGTTTTGCATTCTATAGGAATGTAAGCCACCCTACAAAATATTATCGGACACTAAAGAAAATATTTAATGAACATATCTAGAATAGAAAATTGATTATTGAAGACAATAATGTCAGGAATAATCCATTTCCAACTTACGACACTGGATGTGGTGTTGTGAATGTTATCACTCACAACCCTACAAGAATGAAAAGTATAGACATATAACCAGTCAAGGTGCACGAAGTTAAGCATAGGGGATCTAAGGTCATGACAAGTAGAGATGACAGCATTATCCTCACTTTTTTAAAAATTGCTAATGTTAGGAATTTCCTTGATCTCATCAGATTTGATGAGGATGCTTGATTTGAGGCAGCAACGATGCTCATGAGGATTGCGTAAGGTCAATATAAGCAATATACTATACTACATCCTGTAGAGAGAATGGTTTTGACGAATGAAAATGTAATTACGTTTACTAATGCTGACATGTGTATAAGGAATCATAATCACAATCGCCGTTTATATGTGGAAAGCATACTCAATGGTTATTCTATCAAGAAGATTTTCATCGACAATGGATCCTTACTAAATATTATGCTAATATCTACTTTCAGAGCTGCAAAGATAAGCATTTGATACTTAGTGAAACAATATATCCTATTGACCAACTTCTATGAATCTTCCATGAAGACAATAGGGTACATTAAAGTAGACTTCAATGTTAGACCTATCTATAGCCCTACATGGTTCCATGTAATCGATGTGCCTACATCTTACCATCTCCTTATAGAAAGGACATGGTTGCATGATTACAACATAATATTGTCAACATGGTATCAATGCATGAAGGGTCATTGGGGTAAAAGGGATGTCTTTATTCCTATAACAAAGGACCCATGTATACAGAAGAACTACGCTTTGCTGAAGCAGCCTTCTTCAATGAACATGAAGCGATATCATTGCAAGATGTAGAAGAACCTCCTAATGTATCGCTATCCATTGGGGAAGAAGCTTACACTAGAGATTCTAAGAAGAATATGATGCACAATTGTCAATGAGGTGCAAAGAAACAGAAGCGAACAAATAACGTTATGGAAATCGAAGGTACTTCATAAAAAGAGGTATGAAAACTACTAAGAGCAAAGGATAACCTTACTAGTTTTCTCTCTTCCCTTTTCTTGTTATATGTAAATGAAGTGATAGACGCTTCTTATCAATGAATGAAGTTTCTTTCTCTATCACTAATATTATCTTATGGAACATGATTATGTCTATTTGTATCTCTTTATTGCTATTATCGCTGTTAAGTAAGAGCTTACTCTCCTAAGCGTACAAGGCTTATCTTACAAAAGGATTCACATCTCGTTGGGGGAATTTGGAACCTCTTGATTGTTTAAAAGAAAATTGGTGGTGAACATGACTTCTAGTCTATACATCGTTGCTACTTGGTAAAGAGCTTTAACTCTTAAGCACACAATGATAAACTTGGCTCATATATGGGACCTGATAAGAGCGTTATCTCCTAGGCGCAAACAAGCTATGGTGATCTTGCATACTTATTATGCCGCTTGGTTGATTCGAATGTTTCTTACCATTGAGTAATGAAGACAATCCCATTGATAAGCACATTGACATATTGAGACCTTAATTCAGGTAATAACTTGGTAAGCCATATTACACAGTCAAGTAGTGAGGAATGCTCCCTTGAATAATGAGAAAGAATTATTGATCTCAGATAGTTAGTGCTACTATTGTTACATATGCGCAATTGAACACTTCTTGAAAGAGATCTTTTATATATATAGTATCATTAGTAAGCAAAAAGTCTTGTCTCAATACAAGATGACGTGTGAGATCTTTTAAATCACTAAGTTTAAGTAGTCTCACAATTATGCTAATTGTAAAAAGGAGATCCCCTTAGATCATTGAGTCTAAATAGTCTCACAATTACATCCATTCTATAGGAGATCCCTTATATCAAAGAGTCTAAACAGTCTCAAAGTTATGCTAATTTATAACTTATATCAAAAAGTCTAAATAGTCTCAAAGTTATGTTAATTTATAAATTTCAAATTTATGTTATTTAATGCTAGTGTGACTAAGTTGAGCCTTTGCTCCCTAATATACGGTGTTGTTTTTTTTTTCAAAAAAAAAAAAAAGATTAACAAGGTAATCTTACTACTTTACAATAGGCAACATCGTTGCTTAGTTGATGCATTACTCTTAAACATGTGAAGTTTTTCAGAACAAAGTAAGCTTAGAGTCAAGTGAATGCTTTTTTTATCAATTGTTATCATCTGTCATACTACCATTGGTAAATGCTCCTTATAGTTGGTTAAGAATTTATCAGTTACTAAAGGGATCAAAGTAATCCTACTATGTTCTTTTCCATTACGTTATTACTAATGAAGGCATCTTCATTATTATTAATTCTCCATATCCAATCACAACTCATGTTAACAAGAAGATAGAGTTACGTGTGATCAAGAAAAATTACAACAGACAACTTTAGACAACATCCATTAGTATAAGCGGTCAACTACAAGTGTACACAATTATTCCCATGCAAATTGATATGTTACTATGAAGTTATATCAATGTGATTCATCGAATATATCGTTACTCGTAAAGATTAAGGGACTATAGTACAATTACCAAACTTCTAATGATATCTTAATGGAATGAGGAACACTAAGACTTATGGATCTACCCTATCGCTATGTATCAATAATGGAGGAAGGAAAGTTATAGATAGATATGATAACCAAAGGGGCTATCCTTGTATGATTATTGTTACTTATGTCACTTGCTTCATACGACACTCCTTGTACATGATGCTTGATTGGTGTACATGCGCTATGCTCTCTTTGTGAGCAATGCTTGATGTGTGTATATGTGCAAGACTTAACATGCGTGTGCTCATTACACTTAATGCATACATACCTGGATGCTTAAAGTGTGCGCATACACTAAGAAGGCTAGATGTATTGATGTTTGTGACACCTAATATGCTACACTTAAATGTGGTTCTCTCTTATACAATTTAAAGGATAACGGTATTAGAGTTTTCATTACTTGAGACCCTTCTCTATGAGACTATTCAACTTCCTCATAGGGTCTTTACATATCGAACACCTCGACTCAATCTTCATTACATGTTTATTGGTCTTAGAAAGTGGTAGCAAACACTAAATATGGTTCTTGCTACTTAGAGGAGAAGAGAAATGAATCAATTTGATGGCTTTACTAACTGCAACAAGTAGCAAATGAAGACAAGTTAGTGTCACAAGAGAAGGAGTTAGCAAAATAAGGGAAGGACATTTTCTATTTACAAATTTCAAGTTAGCTAGTTGGACAAGATGCAATATTCCGGTTTATCGGGATTCAAATTACTCTTGTCATATGTGACACAATTTCAAGTTTAGAAATACCATGCTCGAAATGCTTAAGTTACTTGATTTCCTATTAGTGGGATCTTATCTCTTAAATAAAATAATTTAGAGTAGCAGATTCAAAAAGTGAGGATTTGGACAACAAAATAAGAAAAACTAAACGTGAAGGGCATTTCTTATTACACCGACTGTATAGCATGATTCAATGAATATATTATTTAAATACAAAGAATCATAGACCATTGGATTTATTACATGATGTATAAACAAGCCATTTTCCATTTTACTTTGGAAGTCAAATTCATATGGCTTAAGAGTTGAATGGACATTTCTATTCCATTTGTCTTAATAGATGATGGGGGCCTCTAGCATGCTACGGAGTTGAAGCATTATGAAGGAAAAGTAATGTGTTCAATTAAAATATAAGCCTATCCCATGCAAATATCACAAGTGGATTGAAAACCATGTGAAAGGAAGCATTATGTGTTGAATATTGCATTAATTATATGCTTTAAATAAAATAGAGGAATGCACATCATGAAATAATAAAATCTCCAATCAAATATCGCATGAAGAGTCGTAAGGAGACGTTCAAGCACAAAGATGTACATACGTGAAAAGAAAATAGATGAATAGTATCAAGAGGTGCTTCAAGTGAACCACTACATAATTTAAGTGATTGGCAATTTGCGAACCAAGAGTTAATGTGGAATTTGTGACTTATTCAAAGGATAAAGCATGTAGCACAAGATTATTTCATTATCAACCATATGTCTAGTGATTGCAGCCTGTTAACACCTTATAGTTTGTCTACCCATCTAATGATGAATGCAATTTTTTTTAAAAGAAAAGAAAAAAAAAAGGATAGCAACTTACAACCTAGTCATATCGGTGACATAAAGAAATACCAAAAGAAATAGCATAAGAATTAGTTCATAGAGACATGAAGTAGCTTACATTGGCAAAGTTATTAGAATTTGTTGTCACCTCAATACTCACATAATAACATTTGTCTATGAAGCTTAGCTCATGCTACATTGGAATCAAGAGATTAAGAGCAAAATAAGAGTAAGATATAGCATGAAGAGATGGCAGCAACATGCACGCAATATGCACACAAAGGAGGAGACAAGAAAAGAATGTGTAATACCTATTCTCCAACTCCTTCACTCAAGTTTGAAACTCTGAACATTTGTTGAAAAACTTTATAAAAAACTTACCTAATAGGAGGATAACAACAAAAGGAATTAGTATCAGTTCAAAAGAAGAGGGCAAAAAATGTGAAATAAGAAGGCAGAAATACAATAACTAGCCTGGTATAGTTCAAGCTTCCCTTATGTCTTGGCAATGGTAATACCGATGTTCTTTGACCTCATCCGCTGTTTACTATCCCTTAGCTCTAGTCATTTGATTCTAGTATTCCTATGAATTTCTAGCCCCAAGCTTCTTCAAGTACAATCTTTGTCTTTGATGTACAACTCTGGTTCTTTCACCATAACTCCTAACTCCACTGGTCTTTGAGCTTCATTAGTTTTCCTACAAGCTTTAGATTTCTTAAGTAGTGGCTTTAGAATCCTCTCCTTGGTGTGTCCTTTTTCATCTAGTTTGTTTCTACCTAGTTATTTCTTTCTCTTAAACTTTGCTAACAATTGCTTTAATCTCTTAAAAGTGGCATCAGTTTTTGGGTCTTCAAGCTCTAACAATGATCTTTGATAGTTATCTTCAATGGTCACCTTAATATTCTACTCTTGGTCTTTAGATTTCAGGTCATAAGGTACATTGTGGCATTCTATGTTGAATGCGTATCAACGAAATTAAAAGAAAAGTATATGGGTTGGGGTAAAATAAAATCGAAGAAAAAGTGCATGGGATGTTTTAGAGAAAATAAAATCGAAAGAGAGTATGTTTAAGATGGATGAAAGGGTAAGAGTATACTCGAAAAAAAAACGAAAAAAAAAATTGATGATGAAAATGAAGCGATGACGACAAATGAATGGAAGAAAAAAAAACGCTGAATATAGATAGAAAGTAAGTGTGAGGATTCAAAAAAGCAAGAAATGGGAAGAGAGAAAAACAAGAGCTAAGAACAAAAATATGAAGCTCTGAATATGTTAGAGAAATTAGAGGAAAAGAAGATTAAGTAAATGAAGAAGAAGAAGGAGAAATGGAGACAAAAAGTATGCACATGAAGAAGTAGTGAAAGAGGCAGTTATGATTAATGGTTAACAGAAATGTGATGAGTTTAAAAAGAAAAAAATTATAGAGGCAAAGAAGAATATATCATAGTTGCACTATGTATACCATGGATGTAAATAAAATCAAAATGTGTATGAAGCATCAAAAGTTAAAAAAAAAATTGAAAATTAATAAAGAGGGAAGTAATGAAGAAAATTGAGAATGAAAGGGGGCAAGTGTAAGTGCATAGAAGATAGAGTAATATATAATCGATGGAAATGGACAAGGAATATGAATGGGAATGTAATGTTGAAAAAGGATGATGAATTAAGGAAGGAATGAAGCTAGAAATAGGTGAATGAGAACCTGAGAGATGTGATGAAGGCAATGGCAAAAATTAGTAATAGGGGAAAAGATAAGGTAATGAAATATTGAGTAAAGCAAAAAACAAAGGAATGTACCGAGGAGAGGAAAAGATATTGTAAGAGTTGGAATTTGTTTTTAAGAAAAAAAGTTGAGTGAGGTTTCGAACTTTCGAAGGAAGAAAATGGCGAATAAGAAACTATGAGCTCTCAAGGGGATATTTGATGGCTAAAAATTTGTTATATGAGTGAGATGAAATTAATGAATGTTGAGTGATAACTCTATTTTTAAACATATTTCATAGGGTGATTTTATAGTATTTTCCTCACATTTTTTGTTTTCTTTAAAGAAATTGATACTAAATTAAGTAAAATTTTGATTTTTAGATTTGAACGCGTTCTAAGATCGAAAACGAAGAAAATGAATCAAATTTCACTTAAATTGGAGTTCAAATGAAGAAGTTATGAAAATTTGAAGTTGTGCAGAAATTTTTGCCTTAGTGCAGAAAGTTACACGACCTGGGGACACGGTCATGTCTCAGACCGTGTCTGGTGACGAAAACAGAATCTTTGTAATACACATATAAAAGGATATCTTAGGGTTTCAAAAGACAAGAGAGATATTACAGAAACGGAGAGACACAAGAGAAGAGAAAGAGACTTAAGAAACAACATCAAGAAAGAGGCGGAACAACATCAACTTCAAGATTAGAGAGATTGTTCATCAATCAAAAGGGGTTTCCATGTTTTATTTTATATTATTGATGAAACTCGTTTTTAAATTCAGTATGATAGCTTAGAATTCGAGTATTTAGGATTATGGAACCTAGGGTTTCATGTGATTCTTGGATTGATTTAGAAATTTCAATAAAGTTTCTATTTTTACTTGATTTAATTATGTCGTTAATTATTGATTGATATTTCTAGAATATCAATATATGATATTATGCATGTTAATTGAAAAATTGCATGTGTAATTAGATCTTTACATAATTGAAAAGGATTACATGTATACTTAGAGATAAGATACATGTTTCTTCCGGAAAGTTAATTAATTGTATGAGAATTCATTATACATTAATGCAATTCTAAATTATATTACTAAGTGAAGAGATTCCGGTAAATAATTTAGGATTAGGGTTAATATGCTTGAGAAAGGTATTAACTTTAGTTGTGAATCCCTCCGATCAAGAAATATAGAAACCGAATTGAATATATTTTAAGTGATCAAATGATTAACTCTAGGGGAAATAATTCCTAAATACGTTATTACTTTCTTGAAGTTGTTCTTGATTTTATCGTTTTTTCAATTGCTTAATTAAGTCTTTTAATTAAAGTAGTTTGTTAATTTTAGTATTTTTTAATTAATTCAAACTTTCATAATTGTCCGGTTAAATAATGAAGCTAAATTTAATATTAGTACTCAAAGTCTCTGAGGGATTGACTCGGACTCACATCCGCTATATTAAAACTGATAGGTGCACTTACCTCATATCATTGAGATTTTTTAAGAAGGAAGGTGATCTATAGTTGGAAGGTGCATATACAATAACAAAAAATATTCCTTACTTGTACTATACACAAATCAAACCATGACACCTTACCATGGATAGTGCCTATACAAAACTGTACAAATAGTGATGTTTATCTATTTTGTATGTAAGCTAGAAATTGATAAATATATGTAGTGTTTGTGTTTAGGAACTATAGTCATGAATGGGTATATGTTTACATTGTCTTACATTTAGCTTGAATATTTATGAACCAAGGAAGATTTGTAATAGGCTTTAGCATATACATGGATGAGGATGGGGCATGTAGGTTGACTTTAGTCATTTACTATATTAAATTCAATATCAAGTTGCAGTGGAAGCTCCATTATGTGTGCAATTTGTAAGCCTTGAAGCTAATTTACGACATTGGCAAGGAATAAAATGAAGATAATATAGTGGCTTCAACATGTCCATATCAGCACACATCTAAATTAAAAATAGGCCTCATTTAAAGAAGAAAGGGGGGGTGGGGGTGGTGGAACACTGATTGGAGGATCGAATAATATACTTGAGTAGTTTCTTACGTTCACATTCGGTCGAACCATGTATATATATATGTATATTTATATGATTGAAGGAATGGCTTAAAAGTCATGGGAAGAAAAACACAAATGGGATCATATAAACGACAAAGTTATACATAAAAGTAATTCAATAAGATAGAGTGTTCACATGCATACAAAAAAAGGGAGGGGGGGGGGGGGGAGGGGGAAGGTTGTAAACTCTTAAATTTTTCAAACTCAAGTGTGTTAGATATTCTTAAGAGTTAACAAGGCTAATTAAGATAAAAACCCTAAAGTAATAACTGAAGATTCAATCGCATATAAAACTTTTATACCCTAAATGTATTTAAACACTAAAGATTTCATCCGAAAGTAATAAAAATCTTAAAACTATAACTTTAAGGATATAAAAGTACTAATTCGTCATAACTTACTATAAAACCCTATTGTGATATCTTACCAAATTATTAGTAAAAGATCAAAGATAACTTTCAATAATTCATAAATACATATAATACGAAAGTAATCCTTCAGGAACTAGGATATTACATTATAGATCACATCTATCTTCCAATATCCTACTAAATGATTTATATAGGATATAAATATCTAAAGGAAGATCTCATTACCTATTCTTACTAATCAATTCAATAACCCTCATATTTCCTCTTATTTCCTTAATTTTCTTCTTAATTTTCCCTAATTACTTCATTATGTACACTTAGATTACATGTAATTTTAAAATATTGAACAAGTCAAATGTTGATGTCAAAGGTTGACTAAGTCAGCATAATGAAAAGTCAACAAAATGTCATTGCATCTAGAGAATTCCTTCCCTTTCTTTAACTTTCTATACTTTTTTTTTTTTTCAAATCTACCCCTCCTTTGCCATCTACTTCCCTCCCCATTTAGACCCCACTTGTCTTCATCTTTTCAAACACAAAAATAATACAAAACAAAGTCCTTTTCTCTACTTCCAAACCGAAAACCCCCTTGCTCCCTTAATTCCAAACACTTTCTCACTTCACTTTCACAATTCCTACTATCACAAACTAAGGAGAAAAAAGTATGTTATCATATGATTTTCTATCTTATGTAGTAGTTAGTTGTATAAGTTAGGTTAGTGTATAAATTTGGTATAATATGTACATATGCGTTGTTGGAAGTGGAAGCTCTATATTCATGCTTAGAAGTGTAAGAATCCTTAGATAATTGGAAGAAGAACACATGTACACATATACTTAAGCATGTGAAGATAGGAATACACTTGATAAATATATGTATGAAGACCCTTGTATATACATAACCTAAAAAAAGATATATACTAATTATACATATATATATATCTTGCTAAATATACCTTTAAAGTACACAAATATGAAATTTGTAAAGCTTTTTTAAGAAGGTACTCTAAGCATACAAAAATATGTATAAAAATATGTATATCACCATATGTGTATATGGGTATGTGTACTAATATACACATAAATACATAAGTATACATACTAATATATTAGAAGTATAAGTATATATATAACATATGTGTAAAGTGTATAAATACATAAGGATAAGTATACATATGTAATGGATGATATAAGTAATGACATAATCAAATGATGACATAATCAAATGATGACATAAGTCATAACATAAGCAATTGATGACATAAGCGATGATATAAGCAAATGATGACATAAGCCTCTAAAATAATAAAACATAAGATCATTTAAGTGTAAGAATCAATGGCTAATAAAATCATTAACTATTAAAATAGAACATAAAACTAGCCAATAAGAATAATTAAGTTTCAATAGTTAGAATTTTAATAAATTTAGTCTATATCATAAAATAAGGGTTTTAACGTCCAAAACAGATATCACCGTCTGAACGTATGTCCAAAAACAATGAAAAATGACTATAAATTCATAAATATCATAAATAGAATGAAAAAATTACATACGATTAGTGATAAAGTCCAATTGGATAAAAAAATTGATAATAATCTAAATAGAATTAAGTAAATAAATATCTAAAATCACTACTTAATTTAATTACTTACTATTGTTATTATATTGTAATGATCAGGTGATCTTGACATAAGCAAGGATCTTCCGAAAGATTACTACAACTAGAGCGAGTCATCATGACCGAGTGAGTATTTACCCTATGATTCTATGCTTGTAAGTAATTATAGACAGTAGACTTAAACGATATTGTTAATTGATTGTGGTCAAGGGTGAAGAAATGCTTGTGTATGTTATAATGTGCTGAATTATGAATTTACCTTAAGTACGAATAATAATTTGTTTGTTACATGATAGTATAGATAATGAGTGTGTGTGCTATTGGTTAGTCACATCATAATTGGACTTAACTATACTCGGCTCATAAGAAGAAACTAGTACATGCATCAAAATGCATTACACAGACATAATTCCGATCGTCACATCATATAGAGGTAGAGAGAGGCTATTTGAGGATTATTATTATAAATTTATTAGTTTTGTATGGTGTATTCATACAAAATGACCTTACCTTAGCCTATGAGAATAGTAAACGTTGGAGGCATCAATTACTTGGTTAAGAGTTAAGTCTAGAGGCCTCCGTTTAGAGGCGGATGTGGACTATAGGGGCCTACTTATGATTATATTAAAACTTGGTTTTTATGAAAATAAAATACTTGTTTGATTTAAATACGAAACGTGGAGTTCCATAGTAAAGTAAGTTCTAGTATAATAAATGGATTTGATTGGTGCCATATATACTCCAACCCTAACTTCGAAGGGCGTTAAATCTGAATTGTGTATATTGACTAGTTAACTATATGTATTGTTTATCATTCTATTTGTTCATTCATTCATATACGTGAATATAATATATTTATAATTTGCCTGTGATATGGTTGAAGGTTTTGCTTATTAAGCTTAGGCTTACACCCCCTTAAACTTTTGCTACAGGATGGCTTATTCATTGAGGCTGACCGGAGAATGCTAAATGTTAGCTTGGGGACCTAAGAAGAGCGGGCTATTTTGTGTAATGCGAGAACTGATTATTGTAAACTTTGTACTTTAAATGTTATATAAATATATTATGTGATGATATTGTTTGAATCTGTATGTTTCTGGGAAGTTGATATAATTTAGGAATTCTAGTAATCTAGTAAATTACTGCTTATTGTAAACTTTATTTTGCATAATTTTTTAATGAGTTTTAGTTTAAATTTAAGTTTCTTGAATTTATTTCTTGACTAAAATTATTAGCTTAGATATTAGAAAAAGAGTAAAGCACCACTAATTACACTAATCCCTAAGGGATCAACATTTGGACTCTTGTTTATTATATTATAATTGATAGGCAAATTTGCCTCATATTAACTTACTAGCTTACTTCTTTATATATCTTTATTACTTTAAGTATTAAAATAATTATATTAAACAACTTTTCAATGCTCCTTATTGTTGTATTCACCCAAAGCCCAATCACTTCATATTCAACCCATTGCATCCAACTGACGACACCTCCTTTTTCTATCAACTTTCCAATTTTCATTACTCTAAATCATATCCCCAAACCCAAATCATTAATGCTAACTCTAATGCGCCTGTAGCACGTAGAGTTCGTTGGTGCTCGACTCGACAAGCGTGATTACAGAGGTTCGCTTATGACTCCGCTACATGAATAATCAATTTTTGAAGTAATCTTCTTATTTTCTACTAGATCCTTTAGTTAAATTCATTAGGTGTATGTAATTGATTATAGAAATTGAATTAGTCTTTATTTTCTACAAGATCCTTTAATTGAATTCACTTTGTGTACTTAATCAATTTTCGAAGTAAACTTTTAATATTGAAAGGTGTATTCATCTCACTGGGTTTTATAGAGGGGATGAATCTGAAAAATTCACTTTTTATACGTAATCAATTAAGAAATGAGCTTCTTTATACCTGACTAGCTTTTTATTAACACCGATATTTCAAGTTGTCCGAATTTTGTTTATGGATGAATCTGAAAAATTCCACGTGATAACATATAGTCCAAAGAAGACATTCATTTTCCATGGGGAAAGGACTTTTTTTTTTTTTTTCTTAGTACATTTTACACTAATAGATACATTAGGAAAATTTTTATTTATTATATTTTGTATAACCCAGGTTCTTAAGGGTAAAAAATAAAAACACGGATAGTTAAAGTAAAAAAAGATAAAAACACAGGTACCCAAAACATAATTTACCCCTTATATAATTATCAAACTAACCCTACAGTTAAAAAAAAAAAAAGGATTTATGTAATGTCCAGGGCAGATTTGGGAATAAAAAAAAAAAGAATTTTCTAAAAACACCAAAAGATAGTCAATAAAGTCAATGGACTTAAATAATATAAATGTTAGAGAAATCTAACCGTAGTAGCGAGCCACCGGTGATTATGGTTAACGACCCATAAAAATGATCTTCCTTTCCTTTGCGTAAAATATAAATGATTTTTCCAATTTTTAGGTGATACTTTCACGATTGTAACTCAGTTATTGGTTTCAACCTTTTACCTTCGACTATCGTTTATTAAGTATCCGTGGCAACGGCATTTAATAATTTTTGGATCTAGAAAAATATTTTTAACGAAACAGATGTGTTGATCTATAGAATTTTAGGTCCAATTGTTGTAGAGGAGATAAGATCCACGTGAGAAAGCCCGGTGCGAAGAAAATCCATCAATTGTTTAATCAGTAACCAGAAGTGGAATTAATTTAATTTGATATTTAAAAAAAAAACATTATAAGGAACAAATTCTAATAAATTCGAAGGAATAAATTATTATTTGAAAATTTGAGAAAACCTAGTAAATTCTGATCATAAAATAAAATCTTAATTTAAATTAAGAAGTATATTCATGCACCAGCCGTCTTAGCTCAGCCGGTAGAGCGCGTGGCTTTTAACCACGTGGTCGTGGGTTCGATTCCCACAGACGGCGTTATAGTTGTTATCAGCTTACGCTCTATGTTTTGTCTCATTCGTCTTACACAATACCAATTATACCCTCCAAAAGCATCTTAAAATTTAGAAGAGCCGGTGCAAAATCCATTTTCACCCCAACTCCAATAAGGCTACAATCGACAGGCAACAACGTTTATTTATTTCATCACAAACAGGTTTCGATCATGGCATACAAACCCAAAACCAAATGGATTGTCGAAAATATTGCCCGGCCACCAAGCTTCACTCTCTCTCTGAACACACAAACTGTTCCCTTTTCCTTTTTTTTTTTTTTTTCTTACCAAATCCGACTCTCTCACTCACACAAAACCTAACTCCTTATCCTTCTTTATTTTAAGGCGTACAGAATATAGATTATTATAATTACTCGGCATCCATTTATAAAGTTTATTAGATAACATATATATATATGTGAAAAATAACTTTATAATTTTATTTGAAACTAAGAAAACAATATTATGCAATATATATAGACAGATATTCTCTAAAATATACTATGTACAGACTATATTATTATTATTATTATTATTATTATTATTATTATTATTATGCATACTCTCTCTTGCTTGTGGAATATAATGTGTGAAAGAGAGATTCATCGTTGAACACCTAATTTTACGTTTTGTTCATTATGCACCATTATGAGTTTACCGTTTATTATTTTATCTAACAAAAATATATCATTTAATATTTAGGTTCTGGAAGGAAATTGCTATATGAGTCGATAAAAAGTGATGAATGCATACAAATTTATTGAAAATTGTAATGGTGCCTGACATTTACTGACTTGTCCTTCACCATGTAAAGCAGCGAGACACGTGGACATGAATCACATGTTCGGTTCTTTTTTTCGACCTATTCCGTCATGCTATATCACAGCTCACGTTTGAAATATAATCTTTTTGCATGGACAAAAAATTGTAACTAGAATTTGTTAAAAAGAAAAAAAAGTGTGATTTGGAATTTATAAAAAGATAGAAAAAATTTATAGGTTTCAAAGATATTATATAAATTTTACGTGGCATAAGTTCTAAAGGGGTATTACAAGATAGATTTCATTTTAAAAAATATAAGTAAAATACAGATAAGATGTTATATACTACTTACTCTATATTTGCTTATCCTTAATTTTTATGTCATAATCCATTAAATACCTTTTCATTACTTGGCAAGTGCATATAAGATTGAAGGAAGTGATTACTTTACAATACATATATTCATGACAAATCCCATAAAATATTTTATTAACTAATGCATATAAGAACAAACATGTAACTTAAATTTTGACAATTGCATAAGATGTACATGGCTTTGTAGAAATATAATTATTGATAGGAAATTTTCACCAAAGGCTTACTAAGACCTAGTTCGACCTCTTAAGGCCATAACCTAAGTTTTTTTTTTTTTTTTATCTTAACTCCAACCTAAGCTTGTGAAATGGACGCTACTTACATGAGATGGGCTATACTTATAACCTTGCAGAGAGCTCAAACCAAGTGAAAGGAGCTCAAAATCATTTTAGAAAGCTTAAGAATTAAGAGCTATAATCCCAGTTAGTGTAATTAAGTCAGACAATAAACGTACAACCTCTTAAATGTTTAAACTAGGATAAGAAGGCATGAATAGTTCAACAATTACTATATCAGTAACCATCCATTACCCCCATATTCCTAAGAATCAAGAAATGCATTAGAAGCTCATTTCTCCATCTGACTAATATACGAACCATTAAAGTAAGCATAGTTATAAGCATCCATCTACAAATATTGCTTAAAAGGTATAGGGTAATTCTTCTCGGCTTGCTTAACCTTCACTCCATCATTTTATTCCCTTTAATATATACTTATTTAGGTATTAGAATAGCTATGCCCCGATACCCCTTCTCATAGGCCTCATTAGCAATCTTAAGCCTAAGTTCACTACACCAATTTTGATTAGTAAAGCATTGATGGTGTCCAATTATATCAAAATTGTTTTCTTAATCATCCCAATTCTTTTTTTAATTGCTCATGTAAAAGAACCTTAGCTAAAAGAAAAGATTGTAAAAGAGCTTGTCGTTTTAGAAAGTGAAGACTTCTTTAACTTTTTTTTCTTGACAGATAATACGAAATCAAGACATTATTTAGTGAGAAAAAAAAACTTAGTTTTTTTATGTTAATAGTGAAAATAAGAAAAAAAAATTAATATGATAGTCAACATAGTACACTAATGCCTCTGTTTTCAAAAGATAAAGAATAGATATAATTATAACCTTTACAAAGAGACATTACCAATATCGTTTATGGAAATCAACCACAACATTATTTAGTGACTCTTATTTTCTAATGCTAAGGTATATAAGATTGCTTTTTTGTATGAAACTAAAGAAGGAGGGGAAAAGAGTACTTTTTTTTTCGTACAAGTTCCTAAATATAAATTTCGTAAAAGTAAGATTAAAGTTTCTTATTTTCTTTACTTTATGTTTAGAGTTTTGTTTAAAATAAGCTAAAGGCCTTTGGACCTTTTCTTTTGTTCCTTTATTTATTTATTTATTTTTTTAACTTTGTGCGGCTTTGCTAACTAGCTCTATTCACAATAGATTAGCTCTCTTTAATCTACGGTTATGTGGAGTGGGCCAAACAACTTACCTTTTAAACTGGTTGAAATTTTTAACTTTACCTTACTTTTTTTTTTCTTTTACAGTTGAATGAGCTAGTCTAAGTAAACTCACCTAACATGTACAATTTTAAGTTTTTCAAAGTTTATTCATTTGATTCAAGTCATAACACATTAAGATATTTTATAGCCTTTATGCTGGAATTGAGAATCAAGTAGAAAGGACTTCCTCCATTCTTTATATGAGATGTAATGAGAAAACTTAAAAGTATTAATGGATGAAAATATTATGACTAATCTAAAAGTGTTGATAATACATAAGATTACAGAATTATTATTAGCATAATCTAATGGTTCAGAATAGCATACAACTATTTTTTGAAAATTTTCATTACTTTCTTTTAGTTTGCCATTCTTATTTAGCAATATAAACATAGTAGTATCATTAGGTATAGCCATGAATAAAACTTGTATTTAATTAAACTTCTCACACTTGGCAAAAGTTATGTTTTGAGATCAGTAGGTCAACATCACATTAAGGAGACAAACAAAATAATAAGGATGATTATAACCACAATGGAGAAATACCTATTTAATCGCTAATATTATACTAGGAAGGGTGTAGAAGGCAAATATGCAAGAAAATCTATGTAGTTAATATGAAAGCATTAAGATTATTGGAAATAAATAAAAGCATTGAAGAAGAGAGGAGGAAATTTTTGTTTTCAAGAAATAGTGAAAAGCGAATAGTTTCTAACTATTATTTTATACAATCAATAGAAGAGTATAAGAGAATGGAAGAATAAGATGGTCTTAGGAAGTAATGGTATTGGAAAAAAAAGAAGAAGCGGAGAAATGAATAGTATAATAATATGTAAAATGAGTTAAATAGGTTAAATTAAAAGGATATGATAAACAATTCCACTTTTTTGTTTTTTACATGCAAAATTGAAAAGTTATGATCATTAAAAAGCTTTCAAAATTATATATATATATATACACTAGATATCATTAATTTTAAATCAATATATAATCAAAGGACATATTGATTGGTGCTTAAGAGCACCCATTACAAATGGTGTAAACTAATATTACAAGTGGAATTATAAAATAGTAAAATTCTCTTTTTGTTGTAAAATAACTCTTTGATCATTTCTAACAACTTAAAAAAATTAATAAAATAAGTTTAAGTGGAAGCAAAATAAAAAGTATATGAAAATGGTGCAATTGTTAGAGATAAACTTTATTTGATTATTCTTATTTAAGGATACTTTCTTTTGATTTTATTGAAAAGTCACAATTAAAAATTTTTCTATATTCATGGATATAAAATTTTTCTAAGTTTTATGTATTATTACTAAAGGAATATACATTAGTAAATAAACAATGTATTTTAAATTCACAAATATAATTATTAATAACAATATGCAAATTAAAAAAACAGGTTTTCGAATATTTATATAAAAGATATATGATGAATCTAATATTCAACAATTATACTCATTAATAACATAAAAAGTAGAATTTTTGCATAAAGATATGGCTAATAAAATCTAGATTGTGTTATTCTATGGATAGGTTATGATAGACTATGAAACTTCAAACCTTGGATAAATATAAATTATTTATTACATTCCTACTTATACATATTATACACTCATAGATTGTATGTCAAAATTTATTATATATGCAGGCAATCGAAAAATTATGATTTCTATATGATTTTTGTAAATTGTTAATGTAATATGGACGTAATTTAATACAAAAATAAACATATAATGGTAGACATAAATATTATTACATTTGTGATCGTAAATATAATGGCACATATGGACATTAAGAAAGAAGACAAACCTTCATTGTTAAGATTGAACATACAAGAGCTCTAAAAGCAAATATGCGAATTCAATACAAAAGTACCAAGGAAGGGAGCAATGGAAAAGAGTTGAATGCTTCTAAGAAGAGAGTTGAAGAATTGGTTTTATGGAAAAGAAACAAAAGCACCATGAAAAATGATAAAACCAATAGTTTTATGAAAAAAGAGTGGTTAAGAGCAATATAAGAGAAAAAAATTAATAACAAAGAGGTATCATTAAAAAAGGTTAATATTAAATAGTATAATTTTAAATAAGTTAAATTGAAATGATATGATAAATTAAAAGGACACAAGATTACATTGAAATGACATGATAAATTGAAAAGATGTGATTATAGAAAAAATTTTTAAAATTATATATTATAATATGATTAGTTTAGTTAAAAATTATTTTTAAATTGGACATAAGTCCACTTTATGAGCTCAAATATTTTACTTAACTATTTGTTTTTTTTTTAAAAAAAAAAAACTTTTTCTAATAAAACTCAATTTTTTAAAGACTCCGAATTTACTAAATTGTATGTATATTATTTATAACTGCCTAATCTACCCTAAATGATTGATTAGCGTGATTCATACTTCTTTTAACACTTTTTATATTTTCAAATTTCCAATTTTTTTTTCATTTTTCAATTTTTTAACTTTCTCTATTTTTATTACTGTTAAAAAACCTAGTAGTCTAAGAACAAAATTAAAATCAAAGGACGATAAAAATGAAGTGTTTATAGCTATCCTTCTTTGTAGCGAAGTTTTAAATTAAAACTTAGCTATAAAGACTAAAAGATATGCTCATTTTTGCCAAATCCTAACTTAAATTGGCAGGGTAAAGACCTTTAACTTAAATTGTCAACTAAAAGAATCCTGACTTGAAACATCAGCTAAGAAAGGTTTGATTTGAAAAGTCAGCTAAAAAGGGTCATGACTTGAAAGGTCAACTAAAAACTATCTTGGCTTAAAAGGGAGAAGTAAAAGGATACTAACTTAAGATGTTAGATAAATAAGGTCTCAACTTGAAAGGTCGAGGTAAAAAGGCTCTAATAATGGGGTCACAACTTGAATATCGAGGTAAAAGGCTCTAATTTAATACGTTAGCTAAATAAGATCTTAACTTGAAAGGTCGAGATAAAAGGTTTCTAACTTAAAGCATCGGATAAATATGGTCCTAACTTCAAAAGTTTGGGTAAAAAGGCTTTAAAATAGGGTCCTAACTTGAAAAAGTCGAGTATCCTCAAGAAGACAGCTCTCTTAAGAATCTAAAGGTTAATCCTTAACTTGGATGAATGGGTATCCTAAAGAGGATAAATCTCTCTAAGGATCTAAAGTTTCTCTCAAAAAATTCATTTGAACAATTCTTTGAAGATTTTAAAGATTTTTCAAAACTATTTTACTTAGAACTAAAGAATTTCGTAGATAATAACCAATCGGCATACCTTGTATCAATTCTCAATATTTACTCATTCGGAAAGTAGAATGCTACCACAATGCTTATCAATAACCTTTTGCAACAATACTCATTCCTTGGAATAAAGTCTACCTCATACATAGAACTCAAACTAAATTTTCCATTTATTGTAGTAGAACGCGGTCAAGGTTTACAACTATGAGCTTTTGCAATTTTCTAGCTATACCTTGCCCATGTTTTGGCTCAACACTCATTATAGTCAACTTTTTGTTTCTACCCTTGCAAATGGGTTAGCCCTAAAAAATAAATCTCTTTTGAAAAATAAAATTAGATTGCAAGGAAGCCTAATCTCATTACTATTTGGTGATTTAGGTTTTCTGGTGACAAGATAATCATTTAGTGTTTAAGGATAGGGAAAGAGACATAATAAGACTTATTAGTGATGTGTTTATTGGTCAATGACCATTTGAGATCGATGACTATCATAGATATCAACTTTGCTTGCAAATGATGAAAGATTAACCACAAACAATTTTCAAGAAATATTGGAATCTTATTAGATTTAGCATTTCAGGGGTAAAACAACTTAACAACATTTGAATTTACAAGGACCCTCAATTCTAGACCATCCATCTCAACTGACATTAATATTCCTTTTGATAGTACCCTTTTCACAACATAAGGGTATTCATAGTTCAAAGCAAATTTCCCTCTAAGGTCATTCACATTAGGAATTGAGTCGATCATTAAGACTTACCATAGAAGCTGTAACAAAGTTTGTCCTTCGAGATATTGAAGAATGAAGGAATGGAAAAGTTGACAAACATAGTTGTAGACACCTTATTTTTTACTGTTTTATTTTCGTATTTTTATCGGGCAAAGTTTGAAAAAAAAAAGAGAAAGAAAATAAATAATTAAATAAATAATATAGAAAAAATTAAAAATAAAAGAAATGAAAATAATAAAAATAAAGTGTCAAGTTGTTTAGGATCGAATCAAATAATGGTGTATATTTAATTTAATGAATTCTAAGTTGTTAAAAGGATTGAGCTTCATTGAAATATTTTTAGTCCAATCTGATATAAAATAGACTTTTATCTAATTTACATTAGGCTAAAATAGACTTAGGGTTTATCAAATGGATTTTTAGGTTAAATCAAGTTGGACTGAGTTGAGCTTAAAAAATAGAAAGCCTAAATGAAATTAGGTCGAATCTTTAAAGAATTTAAATCATATATTACGTATCTAGGATTCATTATCATATCTTTTGTATCTAGAATTTCCTGAGATAAAATCTATATCTAAAAAAATACAAAAGATTCGGTTGTATGGCTTCTAAATAGTAAGTCAACAGTAAAGTTTAAACGATTTTCACAATCCTCAATACACAACACAAATAACCAATTCTACAAATACGACCACCACACATCATTCCATGCAAAAGCTCTATAGCCTAACGCCTACTCTAACGAACACTACTGACCATTCACACACAGCGACAATCCAAACACTGCCCTTTATGACACAAGTAGCGCATACAGTACCTTACACTGCAATCTACACATCATGTTGGTCATACACCCATACCAAACACACTTGTTGCACTGACCAAGCACATAGCTGCACATTCCCCCTGTTAACACACTAATGCTAGCACACATTGTCCCTCTTCCACACTTCACAAACGCATGCACATATGATCATAATACCTACTATAAAACACACTTACTACACCATCTTACACACACACTAAACTGATAGCCAACCGAACACTATGACACAAGCAGCAAACTTACATACGAGCATGCATTATCATGATCTATTGCTGCACACGTTGACTAGTACACATACCAAGCACGCGAACGTAATCCAAGCAATCATGACATGGTCAACACAAACATGTATATCACACGCAACTCAACTCGTTTAGGTAATAAAAACTATTTTCTTTATTTAATTATTTGTTTTGTTTTTTTATTAGTTAATTGATTATTTTACTAATTTGTTTTCTTTAGTATAGGTTTTTTAATTGTTATATCATTTGCTATATTTTTGGATAATTTGAAAAATTTTCACAAATTACATTTTTTAGCAAATTTGTTTTTTTTTTTTTAGAAAAAAAATCACATATCTTTTTTCCAAGATCTGTATCTTCGGAGAAGATACATATTTTAATATTTTTTAAATATAGGATTTAAAAAAGATTGATTTTGGCATGTAGTGATTTTTTTTAAATGAACAAAAATCTTAACCAAAATTTTTTAAAAAGATTTAGTTGGCTAGGGTTTTCTTATATTCATGAAATTAGATCTTTTTAGGTTTATTTTTAAATAATAAATGATTAAATAAATGTAAATTTAACTTGATTTTCAAGTTAAAAAAAAATCCACCTACTAAATCTTTTCTAAAAAGAATTATGTTGGTTTGATCCCGACTAGCGGGTAGGTAGGCACTTCAGAGGTAGCCATAAAAAATAATTTTTTTTCCTTTTACTTAAAAATTCGTAATAAAAAAATCATAAAAAATTTATTCTAGTTACATTTTTTCATATCTTTACATATCTTATCACTTTTAGAAAAATTATAAAAAAATAAAGCTCATTAGTTTTTTTTTTTTTATCTTTACATGGTGATTTAATCTTAATAGGTTAACCCCCGAACTTAGTTTTTTTAGGTTTAATTTTTTTAAAAAATATTTTTTTTAGAATATTTGCAGACTATTAGCTAAATTAGGGTTTTTCCATTTGAAAACCCTAATTTCACTTGTTACTAATGTAATTGGTTGGCAACTCCAATTTTCCTAAATATTTTTTTAAAACATTCTTTAAAGAAAAATATTTTCTTAATTTAATGTCAAGTATTTTAATTTAGCGAGTTGGGCTTATTATAAAATAAGTTAAGAAAAATTGAAATAGGGCTCGATAGAATTGATGACTCCACTAGGGATACTTATTGGGCTAGCCATGTAAAAGTAAAAAAAAAAAAAATTAATTAATGGGCTTCATTTTTTTATGTATATTGTAATATAGTTGTATTAGCTAGTTTTTAGTAATTAAGGCCTTAAGAAAAAAACCCAGCCCATTGTGCCCGTATTGGAGATTTAGGGGGCTTTATTTATTAACAACCATTTGCATGCTTAGATGTGGCTAGACTTGGGCTACCTTAGAAATTTAGAACAGATCACCAATGTGTAACTCTCAAGTCACTGGAGTCTTTATTCCAGCCTGGTTAATTAGCGAGCTCGCTCAGGCTTCGATATAGTCCACTAGGTTTTTCCCTGGAAATTCTTAAAGTTATAGAGTTTGAGACTCGTTGACCAGTAGACTCTAACCTCTTGCATCCTTTTTTTTTTAAATAGGTAGTCATTTTTAAATTATAGGAAAAGCCTAATTAATGTCACGCCCCAAAGCGGCAGAGTTGTAACAGCCCCGCCGTGTAAACCATCCTAAGATAGAAGTTGTCCTTACAACCGCTATCTTAAACTTAATCTACACAAGGCGTCCACGACTAACCCGCTTTGAAGTAAACAGTTTGTAATTTAAATAATCATTTATCTAAGAAAGTGAGAAAAGTTATATATAATCGCTATAATTCAGTTATTACATTATTCAGAAATGAAAAGTAATAACATATATGTTGATTCTTCAATGTTTTTCCTCACTCCCCAGGATCCAGTAGTTGCTAACTTCAAAGTAGTTGTTCCCACTTCTTAGCCAGCACCTGCACGACGTCTATTGGGATGTGAGCAACCACAGTTCAGTAAGTTGGGACGGAGGACTTAAAACTATACCATACATACAACAAGGTTTTCAATCACTTATTAGGTGCAATGCATGTGCAAGCAAATACTATCGCACGACGTTGTCCGGCCCGTCGTGAGATTAGAGAAATTGCGCCCGCTCTAATCCGGGTTAAGGAGTTACTGTTAATGCAACAGCTCACGACCAAACCCAGGCTTGTATAATGAAGACCTTGCTCCTCCCGTGACTACCTTCGAACCACTGTTTTCACCCTCGTCGCGACCTCCTCTCCTGTCACTTAGTTCGATTGAGGATAAAGAAGGGACCATTTTGCAATCCTGCGCTATCCCTTTCGAAGGGATCGGTATTTGGCCAAAGAGTCCTAAGTTCCCCTAACGGGTTGCCATGCATGTCCGATTATGATTACTGGTCATATATTTGATTAAGTTCAGTTTAGGGTGATCGATCATTTCATGTAAATCATACAATACATGCTAGAACAACAAACAGAATCATAGCATCACCCATAATCAAGCACATGCACATATTCAACTATCTAACAAGTACAACCAAGTATAATCTCAAGTCTCCAAAATACAGCATCGTATTAATCCCAACTTACCTCGACTCTTCGCTCATTCACTCGAGGTCCGATTTGCTCAGGCCATCGCCGATCATCCCTATAACACAAACGTGGTTTCAGTTTTCATATAATTATTATAGGTTCATTTTATCCTATAACGCTTATTATTAGGTTTTGTTTAGGGTATAATATGCCTAATTATCTAGGTCTTAAGTCTTTTATAATTATTCTAGGTTTGGGGTTAGGTTCGGGTTCGGTTTCCACATCGATTTCTAAATTAAGTTCTAGTTCGATTTCTAAGTAATGTTTTATATTCCAACCCTAGAAATTCGTTTCAACTCATAATGTGAAATTAATCACATTACTTCTCGATCTCCTAAATATCATTATTACCCCTAGTCAGTATTTTATTTTATCCGGTACACTTATATCCTTATTAGTGTACCGAATTTACTCCTGATATGAGAAATTTTTATATTTTTCATATAATTACATAAATTCAAGTTTCTTATCAAATTTATTATACATCCTTATTATTTATATAATATCAATTTTTATCCTAATATTTTCTATTTATTATATTTTCAAAAATTACATATTATGCATTATTGCCTATTATGTACATAATGCATTTCTAATATTGCTATCACTTTAATTACCATCCCTAAGCATCAATTATCATTTCAAAATATCTAAATTCATCCTAAGCCAGATTTTACTTCTAATTTCCCTAATTTACAAAATTAACTTAAAGTTAACTATTTTTCCTTATTAATCATTTACTACATAATTAACCTAATAATTACATCTAACACCCTAAATGCTACAAGTATCATACTCCATCAGATTTCAACATCCTAAAACATATAATTATTCACTAAATCAGTAATTAATCATTTAATTACTTAATTAACCCTAAATTACCTATTTTATGCCTCATTTTAGGGCCTAAAAATTATCTAAAAATTTAGAAAATTAATTTTTGAAAATGGGCTTTATAGCACTGTTCTATATCATCTAAGTAATCTACACAAAAATTTTGGGCTCGAAACTATACTCTTAAGGTTATTTATTTCTAAACCGAAACATGCTCAATTTTGCACAATTTCTTAAGGACCATATATCACGAGATATATTTTCATCAAAATAATATTTTTATTAAAAACTACATACAAAAAAATTCTAGAATAACAAATTTCATAATTTTCTAATAATATTTACTATTTTTACAAAATTACATAAGAATCGGGCTGGAAATCGGACTCACCGATCTGGGTGGCTCCGGCCACCGCCGGTGGCCATGGGTATGTTGGCCCGCCTGGGTGTTGCCACCACCGTGTGGTGGTAGTGGCCATCCACCCCCAGCTACCCATCGGATCTAAGTTCTCCTTTGTAGCCCTAACTGCATAGTTTTCCTTTTCTTTTTTTTTTCCTTGGTTTTTCTCTCAATTTTCGGCTCTCCCTAATTTTTTTTTATTTTTAACTATCCAAATGAGCTTCTGAAATTTTCTTGCTATTTATAGAGCTTTAGTGTAATTATTGTGCATTAATTAGACATGACTTTACCCAATTTCCTTGATTTTTGGCTTTTGTGTTGTCTAATTTTAATTGGTTAATTTTTATTTTGTGGATTCTGACCTGCCACGACATGATTTGGATTTTTCTTGATTTTTTTCTTAATTAATTATGAATTTTATTTAATTATTTAGTATAATTTTAGTACATTTCGCGTATTTTAAGTAATTACGCGTATTTATACCTACATGTAAATTCATATATAGTTCAAATAAATATTCCTAAATATTATTTAGGTTATTTTATAATTTTTAGTATACATATAATTTATCTCTAACGATTCGTTAAGTATCGGAATGTCTTTTACGTATTTTCGATAAATAATGAGTTACATACTTAAAATTTGAAAATTTTGTAGTCTCCTATGTTATTACTTATTTTCTTAAATTCAAACTTACGGGATTGGTTTACTAATATTTCTAGCTTTACTTTATAATTTAGACTCGATTGGGTCGTTTAACCGATCGAAACCTCGGATTGCTTAGTTGTGGGGCTTACAATTAATTTGTGGTCGGTTCAACGTTCTTTTCCAAAAAAGGGGAAATTAAAAAAATTAGTAACCTTTATATATAAGTATTCACAAACTTTGTTTCTTTTTAAATCTTATTCCGGATTTACTTATATATAAGTGTAATCTTGACCGTGGGCTCATAATAATTTCTATAATTTATTAATGACCAATCTCATTGCATTGTATGTATGTGTAGCACATTACATTACATTTATTTTACATTTTTATTTTACATATTTGTCTGTATATGTTATCTTTTCTAATATATGTGTCTTATAGATTTTGTTTTATTTCATCAGTAGTAAGCTGTATAACATAAGATTTAACATAGAAGACTCAAAATTATTAGTATTTCCCATGTACCATAATGCGCCAAAGTTAAAAAAAAAAAAAGAAAAAAAAACTTCAATATTAACTTGTAAAATTTTTTTCAGGCATGTAATTATGGGAATTAGCTATAGTAAAGATTATTATAGAACTGCTATTTTTTTTAATGCTTTCGAACAATTTTTTTTTAAAAAAGAAATTTCAAAATGATATTTTATGATAAAAAACGAATTTCATGATAATTGTTTACTTGGTTGATTTCTATTATAATGCACTATATGTACCATATTGTTAGGAATTAATAAAATACAAAAAAAAAAGATCAAAAAATAGAAAAAAAATATTTAATCATTAGATTTCCATTGTGAATTATTCTCCATCTTAAGGTCATTAATCTTGTAAGTGTCTAAGTTCTCATTCTTCATGTTTAGCCCTTAAGTTGTCACGGTCCTGATAGAGCTTTCACCATGAGTCGTCACCATTATATCATTTTTTAATAAGCTTCTCATTGTAAAATAATTTCCGCTTCTCTATATCATCCTTATAATATAATCATCATCTTTAGTCCTTAATTGTCTATCCTAATGGTTCCATTTTTTTAACCTTCTATCTATATAATAAGTTTAGATTCATCAGTATCAGTATTAGATTGTGTGTAACATAAAAAACATTGATTTTTTATTTTTTTCAATAAAAGTTTCCAAAAAAGAAAGAAAGAATGGTTTTCAAAATTAAAACTCAATTAAAAAAAAAAATAGAACACAGTGTTGCTAACAAGAAGGGATTCTTGTAGGCTTTAAAAGATTTCTTTTTAAGTGATTTGGCCTAACTTGAAACCCATAATTACTCGTTGTCAAAACCAACATGTCTGAAACTCTTGAATAGAGAATAGCTATAGTTGAAAGGGTTCCATGTAAGCATGCGAAGAAAGTTGAGATTATGGCTCATGCTCAAGCCCAGGGGCCTATTGACGTACCATATGAAGTATATAAGTCTAAGGAGTTGCCAATTCATGAGCTCAACAACAAGAGCAAATGCTTAGGGAAAGAATTGGAGTAGAAATTGATGAAGATGGAAGAAGAAATCTTCCAGAAAATTGAAGAGAAAATGGGAGTCATCAAGGATCACAATGTGCAGAGTAATTTGGGCTTGAGCAATGTTTATGCTTTTGATGACCACGAGTTACCTAAGAAGTTTCAAGTACCAAATTTCAAAAAGTATAATGGAATAGGTTGTCCTAAACTTCACCTTAGGCTTTATGTTCGCAAGATGGGCCAATTCTCTAAACATGAGCGGTTGATGATTCAAACTTTCCAGGATAGCTTAACTGGGCCAACATTGATATGGTATGCCCAGTTAGACTTAGTGGAGTTTGATACTTAAGATAAGCTAGCTCAAACCTTTTAGCAATAGCATAAGTTTAATAAAGAAGTGGCTCCTTCCCTGATGGATTTCAATAACATGACAACAAAGCCGACAGAGTCCTTTAAGGAATATGCCCAAATATGGAGATCTACAGCCGTTTAAGCTACAATACAATTGCCAAATAATGAATTGATCAACATATTCATCTACACATTAGGTAAACCTTATTATAATCACCTTTTGGGCCATACTGCTTTTACGTTTGAAGACGTAGTTGCAGCCAGTAGTCGCATTGAATATGTTATTAGAGCGGGGAGATTGATAGGGAAGGGATTAGTTTTGTTGGATTCAAAGGCCATTGCGAATACTTCAATGTTCTATCTAATGATACGTGAGCTGAGTGCCCTAAGCATTGGCCTAAAGCTCATGAAAAATAATCTAAGCTAGAAATCACCTAGAAGAAGGTTTACTCATATCCTGATTCCTATGTCTTGAATCTATCGCCGCCTAAAAGAAGAGGGTTTGCTGCATCCTGAGACTCTAACATTAAGGTATAGGCCTCGAAAATACGTTCCCAATGCATAATGTGAGTACCATATGAGTCAACAGGGGCATGCTATTGACCATTTTTAGGAGTTGAAGAATAAATTCCAAGATCTGATTGATGAAAAATTAGTCTAGTTAGACTTCATTAGGGATCCAAGGCCAAAATTCTACATAGAGCCTACCATTAATATGACATAAGGATTGGAAAAAATGTCAGGTCAAGGGGGTATGTTACTGCCATGATATGCAAAACAGGGTTGTAGCCTTAGAAGAAAAGTTGATGATCTTAGAAGAAAGACTCACGGGTACAGAAATGGAAATAAGTTATGTCCTCAAGCAGCTTGAAAACCTACATCCTAATACAAATAGGACATCACAGCCAAAGCATGAGGATGATTTAGGGAAAGAGAAGTCAAGAGCGAATGTGCCAATTGGGAAAACCTAGAATCAAGATAAGCCTGCCCATAACAAGAAGAGGTAACTTACACAATTCAAGATTCCAATGGCCCAAGTGTTGAAGTAATTGAGAGATGTAGGACTACTGGCATATAAAGCCCAACAAAGAAATACAAGTCAAGGGATCATAACCCCAACAAATGGTGTGAATATCATATGAGTTAGGTAGGGCATACCATAGAAGACTATAGGAAACTAAAGCATAAGGCACAAGATTTCATTGATGCTAAGGTTATCCAACCAAATTTTCTAGATACTAATAGGTCTATAGGTAGTGTTATCTCTAACCTAGGGGCATCAAATAGATGACCTCCAATGTCGGGTATTAAGGGTTTACTACTACCATTTGACCAGGTGGTTCACCATTTGAAGCAATTAAGCATACCTCCAAAAAATCAATTCAATGAAATGGGCCAAGTTCGAAGAAATAACTAAAATAGGGGCAAGAAGTGGAAAAGAGTTTTAGTTCCTATATTTATTTATTTTTTTAGAATAACCTTTCACTTTGGAGATAAGATTTATTTGAATAAAGTATTTTTCTTGTGCATTTTATTTTTCTACGATGTACACTTAGCTAAGCTCAACAGGGACACGTCATGAGCCCTTCATTAATGAAATACTTCATGTAAGACTTAGGGCAAGTGAAAATGGATAAAGTAAATGTGAACTCGAAGCTTAAAATTCTTTACTAGGGGAATGGTAACACGTTACTGGAAAGTTTTAGGATGAAAAGAAGCAAATCATATCTTAAACGCTAGCCCTAAACACACATGAGAGAGGAATGTCATAATGTGAGTACTTGAGTTCATTCCTTAAAGGAGGCTTATCTTAAACTTAGTATACATATTAAAATGATATTAGGCATTCATTTTATCATCCATAAACACAATTATCTTTTGCAAAACCCATTTGAGCCTTTTAAGGATTTTTCTTAAAATTAACCTTGTCAAGAACCACCCTACACTAAGGTAATCAACAGGTTAAGGTCATCAATCTAGAGAAAAAGGGTTGATTAATTTATGCTTGCCTTAGTTTTGTCAATTCATGAGCAAATATTATCATAGAAAATTCAATTTCTTTAGGATGAAGAAGAGTTTTAGACCATATATACCTCATTCAGACCTATACACTCATTTAAACACATCAAGCTCATGGGTTTTTTTTGCAAACACTTTAAAGTCATATTCATTTTTCCCAAGCTTATACTCTTTAAACCTGTAGTTTTAGGGCTTCAAATCCCATCAAGTGAAAACTCAACAATGGAAGGTGATCACCTTGACCAAAATAAAAAAAAAAAAAGAACTAAGAAAAGTAAAAGAAAGAAATAAAGAAAAAAAAAGGAGAGAAAAAGTGAAAAAAGAGAAAAGATAGAAAATGAGTAAGGTGATCACCTTAAAAGAATTGCCAATAGGTTTGCAATCAGAGCTTGGGATGGTATGTAAAGGCTAAACACTTTAAATTCCCAAGCCCAAAAGCAAAGCCCTCATTTTATGATCTTACATACTATACCACCTTAATGAAACTCTTTTGACTAAAGAAATCGACTTATCTTTAGCAAAATTTGCTCATGAAACTGAGGCAAGCTCATGTTTAGTTTCTCTTAGGTTCTTGGTTTGTAAGCTCCAGATAGATTGTATATGATTTCTTTGAAAGTAATTGAAGCACATCGATATCCATTTGCTCAAACCATTGACCAAAAGCCTTATATTGCAAACCTAAAAAAGACCTAATTGATTGGCCAGAGTGTACCATTTATAAGATGGGCTACAATTTTTTAGAATTGATGCCAAGAGTGAAAACAAACCTATGAGAGTGCAAGGACATCCTGTTTGACTGAACATTTCAAGTAATGGTATATATCCCCTTAGTGGAAAATTAAAGAACAATTGGGTGCTTTCTCAAAAACATGAATGGTCATTTATCTCAAGCTTGAAATTAATGCTTCTAAAAAGCTCAAGAGTCATGAATTATGCTCTAGGAAGCAAGACTGAAAGAATGAGTGATTAACAAGTAAAGGGTAAGCTAACCCCTTATTTGTGATTTTTAGAGTCTTCGAGACTTTCTTACTTGTTAGCAACATAATTTTTCATTGAAGAGTATTTTTTTTTTTTTGAATTTTTTGTAAGAGAAAAAAGAAAACCTTCTCAAAAGAGAAATGAAACTTTTTTAAAAAAATTTTAAGATAGATTTTTTAAAAAGAAAAAGTCAAAATTTTCAAAGAATCATTAAAATCCCTCAAATTTAAGTCTCATATCATTTTGTCAAAACTCATTAAAGTTCTTGAAATTCATGAATTGCTTACCCTTTAGTGCGTTGTCCATTTCATATAGTAATCTTAGATCACCTACTTATAGGAGCACTATCTAATCCTTTTTAGGATCGCTTAGTTAAATGAGCGCTATCCTATCCTTAGTTGGGTTGTTTGCTTAGTGAAGCACCATCCAATCCTTTCTAGGACCGCTTACTCAAAGGATGCCGTCTTATTTTTTGTTGGATCGATTGCTCTGTAGAGCGCCATCTAATCCTTTCTAAGATTGCCTACTCTCCTATCTTTTGTTGGTTCGTTTGCTTAGTGTAGCACTATCCAATCCTTTTTAGGATCGTTTGCTCAAAGGAGCGCTGTCCTATTCCTTTCTAAGATCACTTGCTCATAAGGATGCTGTCTTACTAATCCTTTCTAGGATTTCTTAATCAAAAAAGCGCTATCCTATTCCTTTCTAAGATCACTTACTCATAGGGACGCTATCTTATTATTCCTTTCTAGGATCACTTGCTCAAAAGAGCGCTATCTTATTCCTTTCTAAGATTACTTGCTCATAAGAGCGTTGTCTTATCTAATCCTTTGCTAGGATCGCTCACTCAAAACAGCGTTGTCCTATTCCTTTTTGGATTGCTTGCTTGTAGGAGCATTGTCCTATCTATTCCTTTCTAGGATTGTTAGCTTAAAGGAGTATTATCCTATTCCTTTTTGGATCGCTTGCTCAAAGGAGCACCATCCAGTCATTTAAAATATCGCTTGCTCATGAGAGCACTATCTCATTTTGTCTTTAATAGAATGTCATCCTATCTTGTCTTCGAAAGATCTATCCTTTCAAGCAATAGATCCTTAAAGAGATCTATCCTCTAAAGGATGCCCGACCTTTCAAGTCGGGACCCAATTTGTTTAACAATCAAAGTCCTTACCATGCCAATTCAAGCAAGGACCAAGCAAAAATGAGTATGTCTTTTTTTTTTTTTTGTTTTTGTAACTTTATTATAAAGAAAGGTAATTGTAGACACCTCATTTTTGTTGTTTTATTTTCATATTTTTAGTAGGTTAGGTTTGAAAAAAAAAAGAGAAAAAAATAATAATCTAGAAAAAAATAAAAAATAAAAAACTGAAAATAATAAAAATAAAGTGTCAAGTCATATCGAGTCATTTAAGGTCGAATCAAATAATGGTATGTGTTCAATTTAATGAATTTTAAGTCGTTAAAATGATCGGGCTTCATTAAAATATTTTTTAGTCCAATTCGATATAAAGTAGATTTTTATCTAATCTATATTGGGCTAAAATAGACTTAGGGTTTATCAAATTGATTTTTAGGCTAAATCAAGTTGAACAGAGTCGGGCTTGAAAAATAGAAAGCCCAAATCAAAATAGGGTTTCTGGAAATTCAGTCCAATCTTGAAAGAATCTAAATTGTATCTTCCATATTTTGAATTCATTATCGTATATTTCATATCTAGAATTTGTTAAGATCAAATCTATATCTACAAAGATATAAAATATTCGGTTGTGTGGCTTATAAATAGTGAGTTAGTAGTAAAGTTTAAATGTTTTTCACAATCCCTAACACATAACACAAACGATTAACTCCACAAACATGACCACCACACATCATACTACACAAAAGCTCTATAACCCAACGCCCACTCCGACAAACGTTATTGACCATTCACGCACAACTACAATCCAAACATTGCCCCTTATGACATAGTAACGCACACAATATTTTAAGCTACAATCTATACACCATGCTGGTCGCATGCCTGCGCTAAACACACTTGCTACATCGACTAAGCACACTGTTGCATGTTCCTCCTACTGACATACTGATGTCGGCACACATTGTCCCTCTCTTACAATTCACAAATGCACGTATATATGATCCTAACGCCTACTACAAAACATACTTACTACACCATCCTATACATACACTGAACTGATTGTCAACCAAATATACATGACATAAGCAGCATACTTACACACGGGCATGAACAATCACGATCTACTGCTACCCATGTTGACCAATATACATATCGAGTACACGAACGTAGTTCAGGCAATCACAATATAGTCAACACAAACATGCCGATCGTGTACAACTTGACCTATTTAGGTAATAAAAATTATTTTCTTTATTTAAGTGTTTATTTTGTTTTTTTATTAGTTAATTAATTATTTTACTAATTTGGTTTCTTTACTATAGGTTTTTTAATTGTCATATCATTTGCTATATTTTTAGATAATTTGAATTTTTTTGATAAATTACATTTTTTTTAAATTGCATATCTTTTCTCAGAGATCTATATATTCGGAGAAGATATATATCTTAATATATCTTATATATAGGATTTAGAAAAGATCGATTTTGACACGTAGTGATTTTTACAAAAAAAATAAAAATCTTAACTAGAATTTTGCAAAAAGATTTAGTTGGACGTGGTTTTCTTAAATTCGTAAAATTAGATCTTGTTATGTTTTTTTTTTAAATAAATGATTAAATAAACATAAATCTGACTCAATTTTCAAGTTTTAAAAATAATCTATCTATTAAATCTTTTCTAAAAAGAACTACGTTGGTTTGCTTTCAACTAGCGAGTATGTAGGTACATCTGAGGCAACCATAAAAAATAAATTTTTTTTCTTTTTTCTTAAAAATTCGTAATAAAATAATCATAAAAAATTCATTTTAATTACATTTTTTTCATATCTGTACATATCTTATCAAATTTAGAAAAATAATAAAAAAATAGAGCCTATTAGTTATTTTTTTTATCTTTATATGGTGACTTAGTTTTAATATATTAGCCCTCGAACCTAGTTTTTAGAATATTTGCAGACTAATGGCTAAATTAAGGTTTTCCTACTCATAAACCTTAATTTCACTTATTACTAGTGTAATTGGTTGACAACTCCAATTTTTATAAATATTTTTCTATGACATTCTATAAATAAAAATTTTTCCTTAATTTAATATCAAGTATTTTATATTAAGCGGCCTGGCCTTATTATAAAGTAAGTTAGGGAAAACCAAAATAGGGCTTGATAATAGTAGCTTCTTAAAGAATATAACGCACCAACGAATACAACATGACTTAGTATTTTACCTAATATGACGCACAAGCTAATACTAAGGCTCACTCCCCACTAATCTTGAGCTACTTAGCAAAACTAGATAAGAGTGTAGGGAGAAAATGTTACTCGGAGAAGGGTATCTCACAAGAATAAGTATATTCAATATTTGTAAAGGTGTAACATTATTCCGGCTACAAAAGATAAGGGACTGTTTATAGTAAGTCCCTAGGGCAACAAGGAAATATGTACAATTACAATAAAGGATAGTATAATAATACTAATTTAGTACATTGCTAAGAGGGTGAAAGGGGACAAATAGTACAAAGGAATATAATATAATGTTAAGAAAAGGAATGACAGGTAGTAAGCTATGGTTGGGTCCATTCTAGGATCTTGGGGTGTCATAGTTAAGCGAAGTTGATGTTAGGGTTGATGTTGAAGAGTTGTGCTAGGAGTTGCGGAGGTGATTGGATGACGTTGTAGTTTAATAAGCTGGAAGAGTAGAGCTTGTCATATAGTGTCTTCAGATAAGGAAATCAACAGGTTAACTTCAATACTTGGTAAGTTGGCACTCAACAAGCCAATAATTGGGCAATAGTCTGAGTAAAGCAGGGTGTATTTGAATTGGGCCCTTAGAGAGTTCATCCATAGCTCTTCCATGTACAGGAGCTCATCCTCGGTAGGAACTCATCCTTAGCTTAAATAGAACCCATCCACTACTCCTCCAATGCTGCATATGGCTACTCAAGGTCTAAAGTATAAATTGTGTTCATATTGATTAGGTAGGGTGCCAAACCTAAGTATTCTAGCTTGTAATATTGTGATAAGAGCATGCCAACGAGAAAGGGTATCAACTACAATGTAAGAATTTCCCTTCTTGTATTTGATGACATAGCAAAAGGTTTCCAAAAACTTGACCTATTTAGCATGATGTTGAGAAAGTTTTTATTGCCCTTGAAGATGTTTAAGGGACTCTTAGTCTATGTAAATAATAAACTCTCTCGGTAATAAATAATATTGCTAGTTTTGGAGTGCTCGAACAAGGACATAGAACTCTTTGTCATATGTCGGGTAGTTCCATATGGCATCTCTGAGCTTCTCACTAAAATATGTAATTGGTTGGTGCTCTTGCATAAGAATAGCTCCAATGTTGACTTCAAATACATCACATTCTAGTTCAAAAACTTTCTCAAAGTTAGGCTAAACAAGTACTAAGGTAGAAGTCAACTCAGACTTAATCTCATTAAAACTACTCTAAGCTTTCTCGAACCATTTGAATTTAGAGTTCTTCTTAGTCAACTCAGTTCGTGGAACAGCTATGGAACTAAAGTTTCGAATAAATCTTTGATAAAACGAAGCTAAACCATAAAAACTCTTTACTTTAATAACATTAGTTGGCATCGGCCATTCAATAATAGTTCAGAGTTTCTCATCATCAACTCCGATACCTCCTTCGGAAACAACATAACCGAAGAATACTACCTTGCTTTGGTAGAACACGCATTTCTTCATATTGTCAAATAATTACTCATCATAGAGAATATCAAATACAGATCTTAAGTGCGTAACATGAGAAATGAGATAAGCATTATATACCAAAATATCATCAAAGTAGACAACAACATATTTACGAATTACTGACCTCAAAATATGATTCATGAGTTGCAAAAAGGTGCTCAATGCATTTGTAAGACCAAATGGCATCACCATTCACTCAAATAGACCATCCTTCATCTTGAAAGTAGTTTTCCACTCATCTTTAGGTCTCGTTTGGATTTGGCGGTAGCCACTTTTAGATCAATCTTTGAAAATACTCGTACACCATGCAACTCATCGAGCATATCATCCAATCATGGGATTAGATATCGATACTTGATAGTGATTTTGTTGATTACTCCGCTATCAATGCATATTCTCCATGAGCCATCCTTTTTCGGTAAGAAGACAGTTGACATAACATTGGGGCTCATGCTCTCTTGGACATATGTACACTCATTAACTCATCAACTTGCTTTTTTTAGCTCAGATGCCTACTTAGGATTGAGTCTATTGGCAGGCCAGTTAGGTAGAGCAACACCAGGTTGGAGATTGATGCAATGTTATATTCTTCTAACAGCAAACAAACCTTTTGGTAACTCGGCAGGAAGCAAGTCAACATAATCCTTCAGCAATGCTTACACCTCGGCTAGTAATGCTTCGACTGACTTTAGCTTTAGTAGCCTCTTGACTAATAAGAATACGCACTTGTCCATCTTAACATAGTTGGAAAATTAGGCTTGGGAGATTACTAATGACTTCCCTTAGAGTAACCTAGAAATCTTCTCTTACGACTCTTGAACTTCTTTAAGATTCATTGGGGTCAATATAACCTTTTTCCCATCCTTTTGGAACATATAAGTATTCTTATATCCATTGTGTAGTACCTTCAAATCAAATAGTCAGGGTCGACCAAGTAGTATGTATGAAGTACACATAGGTAAGACGTTGTACAACACCCCGTCTTTGTATCTGTTGCCTAAAATGATCGGCACTTTGACTTACTCGAAAACAGGTACACCTCCCTTCTCATTTAGCCAGTGAATCTTGTAGGGTTTAGGATAGGGGTCAGTCAATAACTTCAAACCTTCACTACTCCTTGTGCTATAACATTGGTATAGCTTCCTCTGTTAATGATCAAAGTATATAGTTTACCATTTACTTGGTAGTTGTATAGAAGTGGTTCTATCGTTGTTCATTTTCGTCAATAGTAAGGTATTGAGAGATCTTCGTATAACCATACAATAGTCTCCCATTTTAGGTTGATTCATGGCATTTGAATCTTCTTGAAACTCTTCTAGCAGTTGATTGACTCCCACTTCTTCTTCTTCACATTCACTAGCACAATCTACTTCAAATTTGGGGCTTCTCTCCCTTACTAATCATGATACGCCGATTAAGACATTGATAAGCTACATGTCTAAAACCAAGACACTTGAAACACTTTATCTCTTAGGTCTTTTTACCTAAGCTCTAACCTTAATCCTTTCAATCTTAGGTTCCTCAACCTTAGTCTTTCTTCGGCCATCATCAGGTTTATTCGACATCTAACCTTAGTGGTCTACTTTAGGGTTGTATTAAGCTCAATCGTATCCAGGTTGGCTTGGTATACTAGTCTTGCTCAATAAACTAAGTCGGCTACTTGAAAGTCAATTGATCTAACTTTACTTCTGTCTTTTAACCCTTTGTGTTACTCGTATGGTTTCATCCAGATTTCCAAGCCTCTGTACTTTCACTATATTACAAATTTCAAATCTTGGTATAGAAATGAATCGTACTATTGTCCGTACCTTGGGCTCGTCAACATAACATCAGATTATTAGCAACCGGAACTCTCAGATATACTCGTCCATTAATCGACTACCTTGCCAAAGTTCTTGGAGGCATCAAAAAGTGTCTTACTCATAATGTTATGAAACAAACCTACTCTTCATAACTTTCTTTATCTCATTCCACGTTTGGATTTTACATCAGGCTTTCTGGTATACATCATGTAGTTTTTTCCACCATATTGTTGCATATGCAAAAAATTCTCAAGTAGTCACCCAAATACATACAGGGTTTTCATAATCATAAAAGTCAAATATCTTTTCATTCTTTTCCTCTCAGTCCAAATAGTCATCAATACTACCAAACCCATTAAAATTTGAAATCTGCACCTTGAGATGCTAAGCCCTTTAGGGGCTTGAAGCTCTCTCTCTTCAAATATGTCATACTCTTCCTCCTCTTCCTTCTCATCATATTCCTCAACTTCATCCAACTCGAGTCTCCTCTTCACAACCCTTTCAACATGTCAGGGTAGAGCTGGGTTCACATCAATAGCTTCGGCTGCTTGATGTTCACCTACTTGTTTTCTTAGCCTATCTCTCACTTCTTAGCCTCATTCGTCTACTCTCTCTTAAGTTTTAAACTCTACGACCCTCTATATAGATATAGCTAGATTAGTTGTAAGCCCTACAACCAGTCACTTAAGGTTCGATCGGCTGTAAGATCCGATCAAACCTAAATTATAATTAAAGCTAAAATATTAGTAAAATGATCTCGTAAACTTAAATTTAAGAAAATAAGTAATAAAATAGAAGACTATAAAATTTTCAAATTTTAAGTATAATAATTGTTAATTGTCAAAAAGGCAAAAAGTGTAATCTAATAACTAATAAATTACTAGAAATTGATTATATGTATATTGAAAATCATCAAACGACCTAAATAATAATTAGGAATGTTCACATGTACCCCACATGTATTTACGTGTAGGTAAAAATACGCGAAATTACTTAAATTGGCCAAAAACTTAGTAAATAATTAAAGAAAATTATTAATTAATTGAGGAAAAATCAGAAAAAAATTAGAGGGATAGGGAATGATGAATATCTGGTTGTGGCAAGTCAAGAGTTGAAGAAGAAAAATTAGCCAATTAGAATTAAGCAACATAAAAGCCAAAAATTAAGGGATTTGGACAATGTCTTATCTAATTTAATACATATTAATTATCACCAAGCTCCATAAATAGGGAAAAAATTCACAGAACTCCTTTGAACAGTTGGAAATTAGAAAAAAATAGAGAGCTTAAAAAATTCAAGAAAAAAACCAAAGAAAAGGGAAACTATGTAGTTAGGGCTAGTGAGCCAAACTCACACACCACCACCACCTGAAACCAAGCCACCACCACCACTCTACGCCAGACCCACCACCTAGACCAACCGACACACTTGGATCGGAGTTGGACGGCCAAAAGGCATCGAACCGGGTGAGTCCCTTTTCTGCTCCGGTTTTGCATAATTTATTAAAATTAGTTATTTCACCAAGAAAATTATGAAACTTGTTATCATGAGATCTTATTGTATGTCGATTTAGGAAAAAATAGTGATTTAGTTTAATCACGTCTGAAAATATAAGGTTCTTAACAAATTAAGCAAAACCAAGCATGATTAAAACTAAAAATAAATAGACTTAGGAGTGTAGTTTGAAGCTCAAAATTTTTCTGTAGAATGGTTAAGTGATATAAAATAGTGCTATGAAGCCATTTTTTTAAAAAATAATTTTTGAAAATTTTAAGTTAATTTTTAGCCCTAAAATGATGGAAAATTGGGTAATTTTGGGTTTATTAAGTGATTAAGACACTAGTTACTGATTTAGATAGTAATTAGATGTTTACGGATGTTAATCTCTAATGTGGAAACCTAATCCTAGCCTTTGGAGTGTTAAGTGTAATTAATAAAGGAATTATATGCTAATTGTAGAAAATTAGGAATATTATAAAAAATTAGGTTTGATTAGATAATATAATAATAATAATAATCAGAATATAATAAATCTGAAACAAAATTTAATTTTTGGTAATTGTATAAAAAAAAACAAAAATATGTAAGATTTTCTTACATTGGGAATAAATTCAGTACCCCGATTAGGATTAGTATGTACTGAACAGTTTAGAATACTAAATTAAGACCCAATAGGATATTAAAATACTCAAGCTTAATGTGATTAATTTCACATTAGGATTCGAGCATGTTTAAGATTCTAGAATCAAAACTAAAATTTAATTTAGAAAATTGATGTAGAAACCGAACCCGAACCTAACCTTAAACTTAGAATAATTGTAAAAGACTTAAGACCTAGATAATTAGGTATATTAAATCCTAAAGAAAACATAGCAATAAGCATTATAGGATAAAACGAATCTATAATAGTTATATGAAAAACTGAAACCATGTTTATGTTATAGGGATGATCGGCGATGGCTTAAGCGAGTTAGACCTCAAATGAGTGAGTGAGGAGTCTAGGTAAGTTGGGATTAATACGTTACTGTATTTTAGAGGCTTGAGATTATGCTTAGTTATGCTTGTTAGATAGTTGGTTGTGTGCATGTGCTTGATTATGAGTGATGCTATGATTATGTCTGTTATTCTGGCTTGTATTGTATGATTTGTATGAAATGATTGATCACCCTAAACTGGACCTAATTAAATATACGACCTATAATCATAATCGGACCTACATGGCAACCCATTAGGGGAACTTAGGACTCTCTAGCGAAATACCGACCCCTTCGAAATGGATAGCGCAGGATTGCATAATGGTCCCTTCTTCATCCTTAGTCGAACTAAGTGACAGGAGAGGAGGTCGTGGCGAGAGTGAAGTTAATGGTTTGAAGGTAGTCGTGGGAGGAGTGAGGTCTCCAATGCACAAGCTTGGGTTTGGTCGTGAGCTGTTGCATTAATGGCAACTCCTCAACCCAGATTAGAGCAGGTGAAATTTCTCTAATCTCACGACAGGCCGGACAACGTTGTGCGATGGCATTTGCTTGAACATGCATTGCACCTAATAAGTTGATTGATAACCTTGTTGTGTTTATGGTATAGTTTTAAGTCCTCCATCCTAACTTACTGAGCTGTGGTTGCTCACATCCCTATAGACGTCGTGCAGGTGCTGGCTAAGAAGCGGTATATAATTACACTGAAGATAGTAACTGCTGGATCCTGGGGAGTGAGGAAAAATATTTGAAGAATAAACATATATTCTTAAGGTCTAAGCTTTTATTTTAGAATTTTTCATTTTTGAATAATGTAATAACTGAATTATAGTGTATATATGTATATATTTTCTCACTTTCTTAGGTAAATGATTTATTTAAATTACAAATTGTTTACTTCAAAGCGGGTTAGTCGTGGATGCCTTGTGTAAATCAGGTCTAAGATAGTGGTTGTAAGGCCAACTTCTATCTTAAAATGGTATGCACGACGGGGCTGTTACGACTTTGTCGCTTCGGGGCATGACATTGGCTATAATAGCAACAAGGTCTTACAACTGTTCATTAGTAGTTCATGTGATTTGTTGGGTAATACGATTTCAACCATGAGCATCACTTTCGACATCATTAATCTCCCCTTGAACATTAGGATTCAACATTCTCAATACAAAACTTCAAGAATTTCCACTACTTAATAGAAGATTACAACCAACTTTGATAAATACAATTTCACATTGTAACTTAAGAACTTACTCTATTTTTTACAAAGAAATAGAGTATAATAGAATGTACACATAAACATGAAATACTTCAACACTAAGCTTTTGGTTGCAACCTCAAGTTTTTATAGCAAGATTATATGATGTCTCTAGGAGCTAAATTGATCACTAAGGCATACTATAGAAGCTGTAATTAAGTCGATCCTTCGAGATATGGAAAAATGAAGGAATGGAAAATTTGATAAACACAATAGCTTCCATAGAGCTGCTAAGAGGATATAACGCATCAACGAGCACAACATGACTTCGATTTCACCTAATATGAAGCACAAGCTAATACTAAGGTCTGCTTACCACTAATCTTAAGCTACTTAACAAGACCAAATAAGAGTGTAGGGGAAAATGTTACTCAAAGAAGGGTATCTCATAAGAATAAGTGTATTTAAAATTTGTAAAGGTGTAGCATTATTCCAGTTACAAAAGATAAGGGACTGTTTATAGTAAGTCTCTAAAGTAATAAAGAAATATATAAAATTATAATAAAGTATAGTACAATAATACCAGTTTAGTACATTCTTAAAAGGGTAAAATGGGATAAAGGAATGTAATACAATGTCATAAAAAGGAATGATAGGTAGCATGTCATGATTAAATCCACTCTAGGATCTTGGGTCATTATAGTTGAGAGAAGTTGATGTTAGGGTTGTTGTTGAAGAGTTATGCTGGGAGTTGTTGAGGTGATTAGATGATCTAGGCATATAGTTTCTTTAGATAAGGCACTCAACAAGTTAGCCTCGGTACTCAGCAAGTTCATAGGTTGGTAACTAAGCAAGAGTCCAAGCAGAGTAGGATATGTTTGAGCTAAGCCCTTAGAGAGTTCGTCCATAGCTATTCAATGTACAAGAGCTCATCTTCGGTAGGTTGACAAGAGAAAATTCTCTTGGTGAGAGATTAGAGGCCTTAGAGGCGGGCATGAGTAAGGGGTCTGGAGGTTAGTATTCCATCAAATTCAATAATACTTTTCTCAACACCAAACCTCCTTCTTTGAAATGTTTAGGTAGAACTTTCTTATTAAAGACTCTAATCATCCTCTGCTGGTAATGCTAACCATGACACATTGTTGCTAACCTCCTTTCGTCGAAGAGATTTAAATGCTACATTCACTTTCTTACCAATTCTACTTCCTTAAGCTAAGTCTCTACTAACACTTAGAGAGAGGGTATTTCTACTTTCACTACTAGTAATGCTTCAATTCCATACACCAATGAGTGAGGAGCTACTCCTACAAAGGTTCTAATTGAGGTCCTATAGGCCATGATAGTAAAGGGAAGCATCCCGTGCCAATCCTTATAAGTAATCGCCATTTTCTCGATGATTCTTTTAATGTTCTTACTAGTAGCTTCGACTATCCCATTCATCTATGGTCTATATGGAGTCAAGTTTTTGTGATTGATCTTGAATTGGCTGCATACTTTGGCCATCACCTTATTATTCAGGTTTGACTTACTGTCTATAATGATAGACTTGGGTGTTTCGTATTTGGCAATAATATCCCTTTTTAAAAATCTAACCACTACTTCTTTGGCCACAGTAGTGTATGATATTACTTCTACCCATTTAGTAAAATAGTTTATCAAGACTAGAATGAACCTATATCCATTTGAAGCTATTAGCAAGGTTGGACCATTCATATCTAGTCCCCACATCAAGAAAGGCCATAAGGCTGAAAACACATGCAACTCTTAGGGTAGAGCATTGATTTTGTTGGCATACACTTAGCAAAACTTATAATACTTCACGTACTTAATACAATCTAACTCCATTATCGTCTAAAAATATCCCATCCTCATGATCTTCTTGGCTAACATGTAACCATTGATATGAGGACCAAAAACTCCTTCATGCACTTCTTTCACTAACCTCTCAACTTCTTCTTCATCCATACATCTTAACAATGTTGTATCAAACAATCTCTTATATAAGGTAGCTCCGTTTAGCAGGAAATAAGCAACCAATCTTCTTAATGCTTTTCTATCTCTTTTTATCAATTTCTTCAAGAATTCACTCGCTTGGAGGAATTTTTTAATATTATAATACCAAGGCTTCTTTTGTTGTTTCTCTTTGGTAGCCAAGCAGAAGGCCAACTTCTCCTCCACTTCAATTTTCAAAGGCTGAATCTCTATCCCATCCATGACTTTCACCATCAATACTAGTATTACTAGTGCATTGGCAAATTGATTCTAGGTTCTTAGGATATAAGTGAATGAGAGTTCCTCGAATTGTTCAATCAATTTTCCCAAGTTTGATGATATGGTATCAAGTTGCTATCTTTTGTCTTATACTATTCTAAGATTTGGAGAATTATAAGAGAAGAATCTCTATACACTTCAAGCCTTCATACCCCTCATATATAAATCCATTATGAGCCCTAAGACACAAGCCTCATATACTGCTATGTTATTTGTATATGGGAACGCTAACCCAGCTACCATGGGGAAATGATTACCCTTGGGTGATACCAATACGACCCCTATTCTGCAACCAAACACATTAGATACTCCATAGAAATACATCTTCCATTTTGGCTTTTCACCACTTAATTCACCAGCTACCATCACATCTTCATTAGGAAAATGTGCTTTAGAATCACTGTTATTCCCTTCAATTGGATATTCTACTAACTGATCTGCTACAACCTGCCCCTTGACCAGGCTTTGGCTCATATACCTTATGTCAAATTCAGAAAGCAACATTTGCCATTTAGAAACCCTTTCGATCAAAGTCGATTTCTTTGTCAAATACCTCAAAGGATCATGCTTCGTCAATAACTCCACTAGTAAATAGGGAGTATGTTGCTTGAGTCTATGCATTACCCACACCAAGGTGCAACACGTCCTTTCAACTTCTAAATATTTTTGCTCACCATCCGTGAACTTCTAACTTAAATAGTATATAAGATGCTCTTTCCTTCCTGTCTCATGTCTTTGCCCTAGCATATAGCCCATCGATTTAAGGAGAATCATTAAGTAAAGTCTTAGTGGTTGTCCCAATGTAAGAATAACCAACACCAGCGGATTCATCAAATACTCTTTGACTTTGACCAATGCCTGCTTACACTCTTCATCCCACTCTATTGGTGCATTCTTCCTCAAGAGCTTGAATAGCGATTTACACTTATTAATGAGTTGCAATATGAACTAGATGATGTAATTCAACCTTCCTAATGGTCCTCTAACTTCCTTTATGGCCTTTAGTACTGTTATATCCATGATTGCCTTCACTTTATCTAGGTCTACCTCAATCCCTATTCTACTAACAACAAAATACAATAGTTTTCCTGAAGTCACCTCAAAAGATACATTTTTCGGGATTAAACTTCAACTGAAACTTCCTTAGTCTTTCAAATAATTTCCACCCATCATCCATATGGTTCTCATCTTCCTTAGACTTGGTAATCATGTCATCTACATATTCTTTTATCTCTTGGTACATCATACCATAAAACAGTGCAACCATAGTGCACTAGTAAGTTGCCTCAACATTCTTTAACCCAAAAAGCATCACTCTCTAGCAAAATGTTATCTCTTGGTGCATCATACCATGAAATAGAACAACCATAGTGCATTAGTAAGTTGCCTCAACATTCTTTAACCTAAAAAGCATCACTTTGCAGCAAAATGTTCCTTATGTAGTAATGAAGGTGGTATTAGTTTTGTCTTCCTTTGCCATCTTAATCTGATTGTACCCCATGAAACCATCCATATATAAGAAGAGATGATTTTTGACCATATTATCCACCAAGACATTGAGACGTAGTAAGGGGAAATTGTCTTTAGGTATGGCTTGATTTGAATCACGGAAGTCTATGAAAACTCTGACCTTCCCATTTTTTTGAAGCGCCAGCATTACGTTAGCCACTCGCTTAGGGAAATTCGATACTTTTACGAACCAACCTCCAACAATTTCTTTATTTCCTCTTTTATTTTAAGTAATGTATCAAGCTTAAAATGCTTAAGCTTTTGCCTTTTAGGTTTAACATCTTCTTTTATGGGAAACTTTTAGACTATTATTGATGAATCTAATCCAAGTATCTCCTCATAAGACCAAGCAAATATATCTAAGTATTCTGATAGCAAATGAGACAATTCTTGCTTTTGATCACCCATCAGATTATCCCCAATTTTCAAATTCTATGGATTCTCTTCCATTTCCAAATTAATTACTACTATCGGTTCATCGATGACTATTTTGTCTTATTCAAATCAACACCAATTCTCTTGTATTTCATTTGGAGTCTCAATATCATTTTCGGCGTCTAACCTAGTAGGGTTGAAGGTGATATTAGTACATTCATCACTTACTAGTGGTAGATATCTGGGATTTTCATCGTTTTTATTGGATATGTGGAGTAAAGAAAAGAAAAAGGTAACAAGTAAATGGCAAGAAAGGAGAATTGAAGGAATGAAAGGAAATTACTTTATTGAATCAAATGTTTAAAAGAAAATGCCTAACAACTTAAACTAATCATGAAATTAAATGCTCCCAACAATCTAAACTACTATTTTAAAGAGACCTATTAACAGGAACTGAAAACCAATTTCTAATAAAGCAGGGGTGTCAATGTCTTATTCTTCGTTTAGGTTGATGCGCATTGTTGAACTAAAGCCTTGGTTAAATTGGATACTTATGGTTCTTGGACATATGTAGGTACTGAAAAGGTTGGCAAATTTCTGGAAAGTCCATATGAACATGGTATAGTTGATCTCTTCTTTTGCCTTTCTTAGCCTTCATCTTTTGAACCTCTACCTCTGTAAGCTCATACCTTAGCCCGAATGTTTTGATTTGTTGCTTCAATTGCTTTAAGTAACCTTATGGCCCTCATCCTACCACTTCAACCATATTAACATCATAAAAATTCTACAAACTCGGCTCCTTTAATTCTTCACTTTCGATATACAAAATAGCTGTCTCCTTGTATCCTTCATAATCCTATTCCCTAAAGATGGTGAACATCTGCCTATTGGCTATAAATTTTACTTCTAATGTAAACTTGATGGAATTTCCCTTATTAAATGAATCCAAGGCTTGCCCACTGAAAGGTTGAAAGTTTGAGGTATGTTTAAGACCTAAAATGGAATAGTGAACAATTATGGGCCAATTTTAACCTACAACCCAATTTCTCCCATTATATCTTTCTTTAATCCATCAAATGCCTGTGCTACAATGGAACTAGTATTTATCCAATGACATCTACTTCAAGTAGGTTTAGCATCACTAGCGAACATACGTTCAAAGAAGATCTATTGTCAATCAACACTTGGGCCATTACTTTCCCTTCATACTTGACTACTATAAAGAGAGGTTTTATGTGTTGATTTCCTTTCTTCCTTAACTATTCTGGCGAGAATGCGTTTTGATCCACTGTAAACACGAAGTTGACTACTAACCACAATTTCTCAGTAGAAATCCCCTCAAGCACTTTAACATCCTTGAGAATATTGATTAGGGCTTTCCTATGAGTATCAGATGACAACAATGACCTTATCAAAGAAATCTGGGCTAGTACCTTGGTTAGCTGATCCATGACTCTTATACTTTCTTACCTTCACTATCTTCTTAGCATAATTCTAGTCCTTTTTCATTTGTGTTCTCAAGAATCTTGTAGGAAGCTTCTTCTACTATAGTAATGCAATCAATCATTTGTAACATCATATAATGTTTTCTAATCCATTGTAAGGTCAGAGAAATTGCATCTGCTCTAACCTAAATTGAGGCACATACTGTAACTCATAATTAGATCAAACCCAATCTTATGCAATAGAGAATATCCTCTTCTCATGATTTGACTAAAGATGGGGAAATGATTATTTCAGCTATTCCCATCAAAGATAGTCGGTATTTGGTTTGATACATACCTAATAATTCCTTTAACAGGTTGCCATGCATGTCTAATTACTATTAGTTCCATTTAGAAGTGGCCAAATAAGTTCACACACAACAATATTTTGAAATCATGCAAAACAGTACACAAAGGAGTTCAACTCCTGTCACAAATAGAATACCAATCACACATACAACATATGTACATACAACTAATTTACCACTATAATAAAAAAACACTCTTAAGCTTTTAAATACTTTGATATAGTATATCAACAAGCAGTAAAGTCATGATCGCAACTTATATTGATGCTTGTTGCGATAAGCCTATACTGTTGACATTTTACTCATTGGTAGACTCTATATGTATACCAAAACTAAGATTTAATTTTCCTAAAAATTACGAAAGAATTAAGGTTTTATCTAATCTTTATATCATTGTGAAATTATATACATAAATATATATTTAAAGTATATTATTGTTCACATATGGTAGAAGGTAGTTTTACTTAAATAATTATTTATTACAGTTTTATTATATAAGTTATAGTATTATTTATAATATATCATTTTGATTGTATCGAAATGTATTTTCAATCAGTCAAGTTACGTTTCAATTTTTGATAGGGTTTTGTAGTACATAAATTTTCATAATATTATAGAAATACCACTTATATTACCTAATATTATCCAATTTTAATAAAAGTGGTATCACCAGATTCATAGAAACTTGATGATACGTAATATAAGTTCTATCTTGACATATGAATTTTAAAGGGTATTTTTAGTTTCTATTATACATATATGCCCCAATAACAATCATTATTATATGATGTTCATATTATATAAATAAGCTATATTTTATATAATTTCATAAAGTAGTTTAATAACATATGTAATTTTTAGTACTAACACGTGTATATCTAAGTCCAAGTCATATAACATCACAATATATGATAGAAACTCATCCTAATCAAATCTTATCAATAGGGATATGTAGAGGATTTATTCAAATATTTATCATAATTTAGCCTAATATATAATTAGAAATGTATCTTGGTTAATAAATTAAGCTATTTTATTACTAAAATTCATAATCAATAGCTTAAGTCCCTAAATAATTCCATAAAAATTTCTATAGACTCAAAAAAAAATATGAACTTCATTTAACAAGTGGTTTCATGCAATTGGGTTTATAGCCTATATATGTATAATTACATTATTTGCAATTAAGTAAGCAAATAATATCGTTTTTGTACCAAATTATTTCTAACATGTCTTGACATCATTATAAGTCTCCAAAAGTCAATGTACATTGATTTCATCAATTAATTATACGAAAATTAATTTATTTCATAATTTGCTCTATTTTTAGGGTAAAAAAAATATAATAAATACCAAACATATATGAAATCAAAATCTAGCTACATAGAAATTAACCAAATATAATATGTATTCTACAGAAAAATTTTCTACTCAAAAAACCATCGATTAATATATTTATTTTAGATTTGAAAATTTGGATGAATAGACATAGAAATTAACTAGATATAATATATATTCTACAGAAAAAATTTCAACTCAAAACAACATCAATTAATATATTTATTTTAGATTTGAAAATTTGGATGAATAGTGAATTTGTTAATCAATTATATAAAATATTCATAATTTTACAAAAATAAAATTACAACATGAAAAGCATCCTAGAAATAACCTAGGAATAAATTTTTTTAGAATTTTCCTAATTAATTTAGTATTTTTTTACAATAGGGCAGAAATTTGAACTGTATGTTCATCAAAACTCTGGTTATCGATAGTCAATAATGATATATAGGTAGAGCTAGGCACTAGTGGTGGTAGGGTTCAACAGCAAGTCATTGGGGGTTAAGGAACAAAGCCAGGGCAGTGTGTTGCCCTATTTTTCTATTTATTTTCTTATTTTCTAAATTTATTTCACAAATTTTTCTTTATGTTTCCTAAGGTCTAAAGTGTTTAGTCCGGCATCCTAAGGTCTATTTTTATTAAATTGGGGTCATTTAAATTTGTTTTCTTTCATTTTTCCCTTCATTTTTCTAAGCATAAGGTGTCTTATTTTTGTTAAAAGGTACTTTTGATTCATCATGTGTTACTTCATGAAGCGTTGTGCCCAATTCTAACAATTTCCAACCAATTTAGAAAGGTTTTGATTTTTTTATGTTAATTACTAATATTTCGTGTACATTTTATCGATATTTAGTTATTTTATTAGTATTCGTGTATATATCCTATATATTTGATACATGTAATGTGTAATTATACTTATATAATTATGTTTCATTCATATCTTTCATTTTTAAGATACATTTTCCATTTAATTTTGTGAATTTATTACTTATTTAATATAATTTTAAGTTTTTGAGTTAATTTATGGGTATAATTATTATATATACTGGGTATATTCATAAAACTATATATATATTCATATAGTATATTATGCTATATTATTTTCTCTTATAGCTTAAATAATTTATCTCTAAGGTCTCGTCACATTTCAAGCTCGGTTTCAAAAGTTTCAACAAGTTTTAAGCTATATTAAATAATTTCACTTTTAAGACTAAAATTAGAATTTTAGGTCATTATTTTTAACATTTATCTTCACTGGATTATTTCAACTAACTTTTCTAACCTATTCATAAAGTCTGGCCTCAATCGAATAAGTTTTTCCTTAAAGCCTTAAATCTAAGTATAGTTGCTCTAAATATAATTTTAAGAGCTAGCATTTTCACTACCCTTAAGAAAGTTTTATTCTCAAAAATTTTATTCTAGACATAATAATTACTTATTTTTCGATGAAAAGCTATCACTTACCTTCTCCTTTGAAGAGTTCCAGATAATGATTTTTTATTGCCATCTTCAGTTCTCAAGTTAATTATACTCCTAGATTACTACCCTATTAAACCTTCACATATTCAACTTCTCAATTTCTTAACTTTTAAATCCGATTTCCTAAGATCTTAATTGACTTTTCTTCAATTGTATAATCCTCTTGTAAGTCTACTAGTTTCGACTTTACAATTGCATCTAGATTCTTCATGAACTTTCATAACATTAATATAAGGAACACATCTTGGTATTCAGCTAATCTCGATGGTAAAGCAATTTGATGTGCTACATTTACTATTCTCTCCAAAATTTCAAAAGATTCAATATATCAGGGACTTAGTTTTTCATAGTATTGAAGTGCTTAAACCCTTTTAAATGGATTTATCTTAACGTATACATGATCACTTATTCTCAAACTTAAGTTTCCTTCTTAGATTTGCCCAACTTTTGTATTAATCTTGTGCTGCTTTCATCCTTTGTCATATTATCTTCACTTTATTATTTGTCTATTTGATCATATCAAGTCCTATCATCATGTGTTCATCATTCTCTCAATATTGTAATGATCGACATTTTCTTCCATACAAAGCTTTATATGGTGCCATTTGGATCATTGCTTGATAACTATTATTATAAGTAAACTCCGCCAATGGAAAATACTAATCCCAATCACCACTGAAGTACAAAATATAGTCTTATAACATATCCTCAAGTATTTGAATAATTCTTTCCGACTGCCCATCTGTTTGGGGATTATAAGACATGCTAAATTGCAACTTAGTTCTTTCCAACTGTCCATCTTTCGACTAGGATTGGTCGTACTACTAAATTCATCAACTGTACATTAGTCTCATGCCATCTAAATTCAATCTCCAACTTTTCAAATTCCTTAATCAGTTCTCATTGAGTAGTGTGTAACGAAACCACTTATTTGTAGTTCTTACGACTCGATGCATATGTTACAACATTGGCCCTGCTAAGATGATAGTTTATAGTTAAATCATAATCTTTGATTAATTCTAACCAACACTTTTGTCTTACAACACAAATGATTGCCATGATCCTTTTTAGTCTTTAAATAAACTAAAATATCATCAATGAATACTAACAAATTTATCTAAGTACAATTGATAGATTTGATTTATTAAATCCATAAATACAACCGATATATTCATTAAACTAAAAGGCATCACTAAAAACTTATAGTATCTTTATCTGGTTCGAAAAGTTGTCTTTGGTAGATCCTCTAACTTAATTCATAATTAATGATATCTAGATTTTAAATCAATCTGTAAAAATATAGTGGCACCATACAATTGATCAAACAAATCATTGATTTTGGGTAATGGATATTTGTTCTTAGTAGTTACTTTATTTATCTCCCAATAATCAATACATAATCTCATGGGTCCGTTTTTCTTTTTCACGAATAACATTAGCGCTCCTCAAGGAAACACACTAGGTCATACGAATCCTTTATACAATAGCTCTTAAAATTATTTCTTTAACTCTTGAAGTTCTATCGATGATACTCGGTATAGAGCTTTTGACATCAGTTCAGTTATTGGCACTAATTCTACAACAAAATCTAATTCCTAATATGGTGCTAAACTGGTAAATCTTTTAGAAAGATATCAGGAAATTCACACACTACGGGTATTGACATTTTTTGTGTCTTCTTCTTTCCTTTTATAGCAAATATCTAACAGAGTTGCCATTCCTCAATAGTCTCAATCATTTCTTCACTTACTTCAATTACTACTAATCTTAAGCTTCGCTCACCATTCTTTTATTGGAACATTACCTTACCCCCCATCAAAGATCATATTCTTATTTTGACAATCCACTTTGGTTCTTTGTTTGGGCAATCAATATATTCCCATAATAACATCATACCCCTTAATTAGTAAAACTATTGGTTTTATTGGAAACTCCTTTCCTTAAATTTGCAACTATCCATTATCTATTACTTCTCGTGTTAACACTTGCTCTATCGTAGGTTTTCTCACTCTACAAGTGGATTTAACTTCAATTATCTTAATCTCATTTCCCATGATAAACTTTTGATTACTAAATAAATGTGATACTTTAGTGTCAAACAATGCATAAATAGTTCACCTATTTATAAGTATGTTTCCTGAAATAATTACTACTGTTATAGTTATCTATCATTTTTTTACTACACTTAAGTTACGTATTTTCACAATTCTTAACACTTCCTATACATATAATATTTGCAATCAACTCACGAGTAAGTAAGGTTACTAGTTAATTTATGTATGTGTCACTAAGCTTTGGTTAGTTCCATCAATATCAATTTCATCATCCAAGCTGTTGTGAAAGCATTCCTCTATCCATTCATTGAAATCCTCAGTATCCTCTTATGTAAACTCCCAAACCGATTTAACAGTTATCTCTTATCCTCTAGATTTCTTAGTCACTTGTCCTACTTAACCATAATATCTTGAGAAGTGTCCTAACATTTCATACATGTAACACTTTACTGTTTTCATCTTTGGACACTCTCTCAACATATAATTCGAATTACTATACAAAAAACATTTGCCTCTTAATTAAGGACATTACTAGGGAAAATGCTATGCTCCAGACTTCTAGCATCTCACATTCCCTACCTCATCATAAAAACTATATCCTATCTTGTTTGAAGCAAGGCTACTAGTAACAGTTGCAAACTTCTTTCCTTTTTGGCTCGAGTTACCATTTGCACCTGGGAATGTCCTCTTAAAGATAAGTTTATATTGATCAACTCCCCTTAATTTCTTACTCCACTCATTTTGCATGGTCAATTGATTATTCTTCAATTGACACGCCTTGTCAACAATTTGATGATAAGTGGGGAATCCATAATCCATTAACTTCCATTGCATCGTTATGTCAAACTCATAAAGGAAAAGATCCTTCTTCAACTCCTAATTATTTTAGTATGACTCAAGTACATATTGTAATAACCTATTAAATTTATTTTTGTATTGAGCTACACTCATAATGCCCTTCTTTATCTCCATCAACTACTGAGTCATTTGATTTTGCACACTTATAAGAAAGTATTTGCCTCCCAAAATACTTACCATATAATAAGTCTCACGCCCCAAAGCGGCAGAGTCGTAACAGCCCCGCCGTGTAAACCATCCTAAGATAGAAGTTAGCCTTACAACCGCTATCTTAGACCTGATCTACACAAGGCGTCCACAACTAACCCGCTTTAAAGTAGACAGTTTGTAATTTAAATAAATCATTTACCTATAAAAGTGAGGAATTATATATATGTTATAATTCAGTTATTGCAGTTAAAGTTTACAATATTTTTCTATAGTACTTTTCTATATCATTACATCATTCGGAAATGAAAAATAATAAAAAACTTAGACCTTAAAAATATGTGTTTATTCTTCAATATTTTTCCTCACTCCCCAGGATCCAGCAGTTGCTAGCTTCAGAGTAGTTGTTGCCGCTTCTTAGCCAGCACCTGCACGACGTTTATAGGGATGTGAGCAACCACAGCTCAGTAAGTTAAGACGGAGGACTTAAAACTATACTATACACACAACAAGGTTTTCAATCACTTATTAGGTGCAATGCATGTGCAAGCAAATGCCATCGCACGACGTTGTCCGGCCCGTCGTGAAATTAAAGAAATTACGCCCGCTCTAATCCGGATTGAGGAGCTACCATTAATGCAACAGCTCATGACCAAACCCAGGCTTGTGTAATGGAGACCTTACTCCTCCCGTGGCTACCTTCGAACCACTGTCTTCACCCTCGCCACGACCTCCTCTCTTGTCACTTAGTTCGACTGAGGATGAAGAAGGGACCATTTTGCAATCCTGCGCTATTCCTTCCGAAGGGGTCGGTATTTGGCCGGAGAGTCCTAAGTTCCCCTAACGGGTTGCCATGCATGTCCGATTATGATTACTGGTCGGATATTTAATTAAGTCCAGTTTAGGGTGATCAATCCTTTCATACAAGTCATACAATATGTGCCAGAGCAACAAACAAAATCATAGCAGCACCCATAATGAAGCACATGCACATATTCTCTATCTAACAAGCACAACCAAGCATAATCTTAAGCCTCCAAAATACAGCATCGTATTAATCCCAACTTACCTCGACTCCTCGCTCTTTCACTCGAGGTCCGATTTGATCAGGCCATCGTCGATCATCCCTATAACACGAACGTGGTTTCAGTATTTCATATAATATTATAAGTTCATTTTATCCGATAACGCTTATTGTTAGGTTTTTTTTAAGGTTAAATATACCTAATTATCTAGGTATTAAGTCTCTTATAATTATTTTAGGTTTGGGGTTAGGTTCAGGTTCGGTTTTCGCATCGATTTGTAAATTAGGTTTTTAGTTCGATTTCTAAATAATGTTTTAGATTCCAACCCTCGAAATCCGTTTCAACCCATAATGTGAAATTAATCACATTACTTCCCGATCTCCTAAATACGATTACTACCCCTAGTCCGCATTTTATTCCATCCGGTACACTTAAATCCGTATTAGTGTACCGAATTTACTCATGTTGTGAGAAATTTTTACATTTTTCATATAATTACCTAAAATTGAATTTTGTTTCAGATTTGTTATGTTCTGATTTTCATTATTTTATTATCTAATTAAACCTAATTTTTTCATATTTATTAATTTTTAATTCTACATATTCCTAATTTTCTACATTTACGACATAACACCTTCATTACTTATACTTAACACTCCATACACTAGGATCAGGTTTCCACATCAGAAATTAACATCCCTAAACATCTAATTACTATCTAAATCAATAATTAATATCCTAATCACCTAATTAACTCCATATTGCCCAATTTTCCCATCATTTTAGGGCTAAAAATTAACTTAAAAATTTCGAAAATTAAATTTAAAAAAATGGCTTCATAGCACTATTCTATATCACATGTGCATCCTTCAGAAAAAAAATTGAGCTTCAAACTACACTCCTAAGGTCATTTATTTCTAAACCGAAATGTGCTCGGTTTTGCATGATTTCTTAAGGATCCTATATTATGGGACATGTTTTCATCTAAATAATATTTTTCCTACAAACTACATACAAAAATATCCTAGAATAACAAAATTCATAATTTTATAATTATATTTACTATTTTTACAAAATTTCACAAGAATCGGGCTGGAATTTGGACTCACCGATTTGGGTGGCTCCGGCCACCGCGGGCCGCCATGGCCTTGTCGGCTGGCCTAGGTGCTGCCACCACCGTGTGTTGGTAGTGGCCGTCCACTCCCAGCTCCTCGTCTGGTGTGGGTTCCCTTTAAAATCCCTAACTGCACAGTTTTCTTTTTTTTTTTTCTGGATTTTCTCTCGATTTTTTCGGTGTTTTGATTTTTCTCAAATCATAAACTGACCAAAGGACTTCTGGAATTTTTTTCCCCTATTTATAGACAATTTTAGAAATTAATGTGCATTAATTTGATGTGATTTTGCACCAATTCCATGATTTTTGGCTTTTTGTTTGTCAAATTCTTATTGGTTATTTTTTTTCTTGCTGACCACGACCTTATCTTGTTGCAGCTTATCCTCTTCTGATTTTTCTGATTTTTTTTATAATTATTTTGTATTTTTCTTTAATTATTTGCTTAGTTTTAGGCTAATTTAGGTAATTACGTGTATTTTTATCTACACGTAAATACATGTGGGGTATACGTGAACATTCCTAAATATTATTTTGGTCATTCTAAAATTTTTAGTATACATATAATCTATCTCTAGTAATTTATTAGTTATTTCATTACACTTTTCGCATTTTCGATAATTAATACCTATTATGCTTAAAATTTGAAAATTTTATAATCTCCTATTTTACTATTTATTTTCTTAAATTTAAGTTTACGGGGTCATTTTTACTAATATTTCTCTCAATAGTTTATAATTTGGATGTGATTGGATCCTTTAGTCGATCGCCCTAAACCTTGGGTTCTAAGTTCAATCCTACGGTTACTTAGCTGAACTTTGGGGCTTACAATAAGGCTAGGATTATTCATGCTATTCAGTTCTATTAGACTCGAGCTCTTACCTTTAACAAGAAAGTACCATAAGAGACTTTTTAATTATCTAGAATTTTAAACGCCTCAAAACTACGCTTAATTTATGCTAACCAATCATTGGCCACGGCAGTCTTACCCATTTCTCCTTCAAAATACAAATTTGCTTTTATAAACTTAGGAAGTTGACTTGCATCTTGAGGTTAAATTCTTGTAGGTTCAACCTCTAGTGGCCTTTGCTTCACCATATTTCCACTTGTAATCAAATGTTAAATTAAAGCTTCTTGTTGTTGGATCATAGTTTTTATATTAGCCGACATTTGCCTAAATTGAGCTAAGTCCATCATGTTCGAAGTGAGTGATGGTACATCATTTATAGGTGGTTCCAATAGATTAAGAGGTGGTATTATTTCCTCAAGTTGGCCATTTTCATTTCTATTTGCCTCCTCTGCCATAATGAGATTCACAATCACTAATTATCAACCCTACACTTAAAATATATGTATTAGGAGTTAGTATATGATCTAAGTAACTCACATTCATATATAGATTAATTATTCCTTGTATGTGCAATATATAACCATAAATCCTTCAACAAGGATTTCGATCAACACAAGACTTGCAATATTTCATCTATGTGCATTGAACAATGGTATTCATACATCACCTGTCAAACATCTCATAATGTGATCAAATATACCTATACCTCATGGGCTCATATAGATTTCACCTATAATATTTTATCATCATTTTGCTTCATTCCCTATAATCACTACTCGTGCTTATATCTCATATAAATACTGAGAAATAAAGATATGTTGCACTCTTTCATAATTATATTTACTTTACATTAGTACATAGGATAGCTAGAACATTACATTCAAAAGATTACATCACCTGGCTTGCAAACATAAGATTACATATCTAATTACCTATTTACATTACTTTTACATATACAAAAGTCTATTTATATCATTCACATTCTCAATAATCACAACATCAAAAGTATAAAAGTTACATTCAAAAGGATAAAATACAGAAATCACTAAGTGACCTAAGTGCATCAAAACAATTAGTTCAAGTGATATCAAAAGCCCTAAACATGTCTTGCTAATATCTTTTAACTCCTTTAATTACTCAATTCTTTCGAAGCTACTAAATCAACTAAGGGAAACCAATTGTCCTCTCCATACTCTTCAAAATCTGAAGTGATCACCACTACTAAAGGGGTGTCTAGTATCACAACTACTTTCTACACTTCACTCTCACTATCTTTTGCTTCACCTTCAAGAACAACTTCTACTTCATCCTCTACCTCAAACTCCTCTTCTGGATCCTCTTCGAGATCCTTATTATCATCAAACCTTACATTTGGCTGGTGTTCTAAGGTAGATTCTTAGGTACTATCACAAAGGTTTCGAGTTCCTAAGATTGTAATGGTACTTTTGTATCACAGCTACTTCTTACACTTCATTCTTATTATCTTCCGCTTCACCTTCAAGTATGACTTCTACTTCATCCTCTTCCTCAAACTCCTCTTTTGGATCCTCTTTAAGATCCTCATCATCATTAAACTTTACATTTGGCTAGTATTCTAGGGTGGATTCTCAAGTGGTATCACACGGGTTTCGGGTTCTTGAGATTGTAATAGTATTTCTATACCTACAATCTCAACTATACGTATTAGGGAAACCAATTAAACATACCAAGGGGATAATTTCTAGAGATATATGAGACACCTAAAGGTACCTTATCAAAGCATGGGAGGGAATTCTTATCTGCCTCTACTATAGCAAGAAAATATAACACATAAATCATTGTAGACAAAATTTCTTTTTCCCGTAAATACTTCTTTTCATGGGCAATTATGGCAGTGTATTCATTATATACATGTCTTAATTCATCTATCATTATCTTCCAGTCATCTTGTTTGCTAAAAGACATTTCATACTTATAATTATCAATGATCTCATCGATAGTATAAAACACCCTCCAGTCAGCCATATTTAATAATAACTTTTGCATCTAAATTTTATATTTGATAGGTGTTTCGTTACCTTCCCATTCAAAATACTACAATGCATGTATAAGACCATTCATATAGATCTAAAAACAATTAAGTTAGAAGTTACTTTATGTCATACAATACTTATCGTTATTACTTTAAGTTATATATATAATCCTATAAATCTAAGTCTTTACATCCCATTATTAACCGTACTCTCAATGAGCTTATTTTCTACACATTTTAATTGAACACTTCAAAACTTGGTTTTTTTAAAACCATGTTTTGATACCAACTCAAAACTATTACGCCTTGAATAAGAAAAGTCATAACAGTCCTGTTATGTAAACTAACCTAAGATAGAAGTTGACCTCATAGCTAATATTATAGATATAGTCTACATAAGGTATACACGACTTAACCAGCTTGAAACATCCATTTTGACACTTATTAATAATCAAAACTATGGTATAACTTTTCAAAATACCTATTTAAAACAACTTGTTATCGATAATGCAATAGTATTTATATAAGCATTTCTACACATGGAGTCATAATTTACATTAAGAGTTTACAAAAGTCATAGGTCTTAAAGTCTATTTACAATAAGATAGGAAAACTAGTGGGGCATTCCATGGATTCTTAGATAGTTTTCTCAAAACTAAAAAGAAAAGTCAAAAGCCCATTTTTATTGAATTCTCTTTTCTTCACTTTCCTAGCCAACTGCACACTAACTTAGAGGTAGTGATATCTATACATCTTAAACTTTCACTCATCACCTACAAAAGAGTCTATAAAGATATGAGCATAAGTAGCTCAGTAAGCGGGACAGAGATAGAAGAGTACCACACAAACACAAACAAGGTTATTAGTTATCATGAAATGCAATGTAATCAATCATTTGTAAGGTCACACAATGTTATCCAGTCTATTGTTAGGTTAGAGAAATTGCATCCATTCTAACCTAAATTGAGGAGTTTACCATGACTCAAAATCAAACTAGACCCAAGCTTATTGGAGAACACCCTTTTCCCATGACCACCTTCGAACCATAGCCTCCATCTTTACCGCAACCTCCTCACTTATCACTTACTTCGACTAAAAATAGGGAAAAGACCATTTCATCTATCATCATCGAATGGAGTCGATATTTGGTTTGACATATATCTAATCCTTCCCTTAATGGGTTTCCATATATGTCTAGTTACATTAGCAGTTAGATCACTATTAGTTCTATTTAGAGGTGGTTAAAAAAGTTTACATAGAGCATTATTATGAATTCATGTAAAACAGTACACAAAGGAGTTTAACTATTGTCACAAACATAATACTAATCACACATATAGCATACGTACAGACAATTAATTTACAACCACAATTAAAAGCATTCTTAAGCCTTTGAATACTTTAATATAGTATCTCAATAAATGATAAAGCCACGATCCTAACTTACCTGAATTAGTGCTCATTACGATAGGCCTGTACTATTGGTGTTTAATTATCTGGGAGACCTTATACATATATGAAAACGTAATTTTCATAAGAATTACGAAAATGTTAGGATTTTATCTACTCTTTATATCATCATGAAATTATATATATAAATTTATTATTATTCTTATATGTTAGGATGTAGTTTTACTTAAATAATTATTTATTATAGTTTTATTATATAAGTTATAGTATTACTTATAATATATTGTTTTGATTATATCGAAATGTATTTTCAATCAATCAAGTAACATTTCAATTTTGATAGGGTTATCATAGTACATAAATTTTCATAATATTATAGAAATACTAGTTATATTACTTAATATTATCCAATTTTAATAAAAGTGATATCATCGAATTCGTATGAAATTGACGGCATGAACTTGACCATATGTACTATAAGTTCTATCTCGAGAGATGACTTCTAATTGGTATTTTTATTTTCTATTATACATATATGTCCTAACAACAATCATTATTATATTATGTTCATATTATATAAATAAGCTATATTTTATATAATTTCATAAAATAACTTAGTAACATATGTAATTTTTAGCCCTAACACGTGTATATCTAAGTCTAGGTCATATAACATCACAAAATATGATAGAAACACATCCTAATCTGATCTTATTAATAGGGATATATAAAGGATTTATTTGAATGTTTATTATAATTTAGCCTAATATTGCTAACCCCAATTAGTAAATTAAGCTATTTTACTACTAAAATTTATAGAAAATAGCTTGAGTCACCAAATAATTCCAAAAAAATTTCTATAAGTTATTTTTATGTGTCTTGACATTATTACAAGTCTCCAGAAGTTAGTGGACATCAATTTCATCAAACATAATTCATCTCATAATTTGTCTAATTTTTAGCTATTTTTAAGGTAAAAAAATAATAAATATTAAACACATGAAATCAAAATCAAGCTATATAGAAATTAACTATATATAATATGTATTGTACAAAAAAAATTTCAACTCAATACAACATCATTTAATATATTCATTTTATAGTTGAAATTTTAGATAATAGTGAATTTGTTAAGCAAGTATATAAAATATTCATAATTTAAAAAAATAAATAAATTACAACATAAAAGCATATTAGAAATAACCTAGAAATATTTTTTTTTAGAAATTTCCCAATTAATTTAGTATTTTTAGAAAATAAGGAAAAAAAATAAGGTAAAAATTCGAATCGTGTGTTTATCAAAGCTTCGATGATTGATCGCCGGTGAAGCTATGTTAGTGAAGCTAGGTGGTAGTGGTTCTGCTTGGTGGTTGGAGGGCTCAACAGCAAGTCAAAAAGGGGGGAGGGGTTGGGGGGGTTTGGGAAACCAAGCTAGGGTAACGTGTTGCTCTAAATTTTTTGTTCATTTTCCTATTTTCTAAATTTTTTTCATGAATTTTTCTTTGGGTGCCCTAAGTTCTAAAGTGTTTAATTTGGCATCCTAAGGTCTATTTATACTAAATCGGGGTTGTCCACATTTTTTTTTTCTTTCATTTTTCTAAGCATGAAGTACCTTATTTTTGTTAAAAGGTACTTTTGATTCATCATGTGTTGCTTCCCGAAATGTCATGCCTAATTCTAGCAATTTCTAGCCAATTTGGATAGTTTTGATTTTTTTAAAGTTAATTATTAATATTATATATATTATTAATATTTAGTTATTTTATTAGTATACGTATATATATCCTATATATTTAATACATGTAATGTGTAATTATAATCATATAATTATGTTTCATTAATGTCTTTTATTTTGAACATACATTTTCAATTTAATTTTGTGAATTTATCTCTTATTTGATATAATTTTAAGTTTTGGGGTTAATTTACAGGTATAATTATTATATATACCGGGTATATTCATATAGCATATTATGCTATACTATTTTCTTTTATAACTTAAATAACTTATCTTTAAGGACTTGTTGTATTGTAGGCTTAATTTTAAGAATTCCAATGAGTTTTACGCTATATTAAATAATTTCACTTCTAAAGCTAAAATTGAAGTTTTAGGTCATTATTTTTAATATCTAGCTTTACTATGTCACTTCAACTAACTTTTTTAACTTATTCATAATGTTTAAGCTCAATCGGATAAGTTTTTCCCAAAAGCCCTAAATCTTAGTATAGTTGTCCTAAATATGATTTTACAGGCTCACAGGTCATATCTATACTTTGGTTCAAATAGACTTAAGATGTTTGGCGATTATTAAGAATCCCTACAGCATGGGTGAGAGCCTGAATCTATTCGGTTGTCCTGATCGTGTTCTATTTTAAGATTGCGATTCTTGGGTTTGGCTCGGCATCATTGCTACCGCTAACTTGGCTATTTTGTCATTGTCATGGGTGTTATCCTATTTTTGGAATGAGTGAATATTAGGCTTCTAACAAAGTTTACATATTTAGGAGCTATCTTCAAAATCCTACAAAAACCTAAACTTGTTAGTTAATTTTGTTTTAGTTTATTTAGTTACCTTTTTCTAAAATATCTATTAAAGAATAAACTAAAAAGACATGAGTAAAAAATTTTGCGAGGATGGGGACTTTTACTTGAAGGAGCTGTAAATTTATTAATATCTAATACAATGGATCTAGATAACGGAGTAACGAAATTCTTAATAAATCTCCTAAAAAATTGAAAATAAAAGATATAATAAAAGTCTATCCATATGCCTATGTTACACAAAGCACAAGATTTACGTGATTATTTAAAAAAAGAAAAAGAAAAATTACAACAAGATTTATGACAAGGCTATAACTATAAGAGAATATTAATAATTTTGTAGCTGATTTACTTTGAATTTTTATGTTGCACAAACTTTTACTCATAAAAAACCAAAAACTATGATACATAGCACATATATTACAAGATAATACAAACTATATATAAATATATACAATACAAGGAATATATATATATATATATAAACAACATATGCAAATTAAAATACAAATAAAGATTGATGCAATATGCTGCATGCGGGTTGTCATGATTCTTTTCAAGCTCTTGTAATTTAAAAATTACTAACCCCTTTTATTTAAAAATGATCAAAGGGAGTGGGGTCTATGGGTTTCAAACTTTTTAGTCTCATACATTCTCCAATAAATTATTCATAGGCTACATTAAAATATAAGTGAGCTCGTTTATCACTACTGGGCAGAGGTAAAAAGCCTTGTGACTTAAGGATTACACAATGGCAATTTGTCTTAGTTTCTTAATGTAGCCTAAGTCCAACCACATCTAAGTGCACATATGATACATAGATAAAAATGTGTAGAAATATGAGAAATACATGAAAAAGAATTTTTTTATTAGTAATTTTCCTGAAAAAATAAAAAAAATTAAATTTTATAGTTACCCGAAAGGTGCTTATGTACTCACTAATTGGAATCAAACAAATATAGTTATTTTTTTTTTTTTCAAAACAAGCCAGATTTACCTTTTTTTTAGCCATTTTATTTTTACTAGAAAAATCCATAAAAACCTAACTTTTATTTACACTTTTTTAAAAACCCTAAAAAACCTAATTTTGAAAAAAAAAACCAATTAACATTTTTATTTTAAGAAAACTTGACTACTTGACAAAATATCTTTCCTAGGAAATAAATTCCTAAAATGCCAAATCTATTTTAAAAAATGCATTTTTTTAACACACAATCCTATTCAAATTTTCTAGAAGATGTAATTTAGATACACATCTTATCTTAAAAATATAGATCTTGAGAAAAATATGTAATTGTACCTAAAAATACAATTTTCGAAAAAAAAAAAATGCAATTTTCTAAAAGGTGCAACTTTTGTAAAAATATGCAATTTTCTAAAAAAAAAGTGCAACTTTCATAAAAATATGCAATTTTATAAAAATACACAAAATATGAGATTTTATTTTTTTTTGTAAAAATATGTGATTTTCATAAAAATATGTAAAAGATGCAAATTTTATGAGAAATAAAATATACAATTTGTTTTAGGGAAAATATGTAATTCAATGTGATATGCAAACTACATAAAAATTACTAATATATGTGGAACAATATAAATAGCTGCAAAAGGAACTCATGTTATCACTTAATATGTACATGCTAAAAAAATCATAAACATAGTAAAAAAACTATTACTAAATACTTCCAAAAAAAAAAAACTAATGTTAGGGTGTATTTATAAAGGGTTACTTCGAGGAAATATTTAACTTATCACATCAACATTCCAAACAACCAATCCTTTTAAGTAACTTTATGCTTTGTAAAGAAGTACTTAATTTAAGATAGTTATTGAATTTTATTTTATTTTTTGTAGGTCTCAAATTATCATTACTTTTAAAACAATGTCCAAAACATGTTTAACATAAATATCAAATTGTGTAAAATTCTTCCATTAATATTTCATATTTTAATTACAATTTATTAATTATTACATAAAAATTTAAAAAAAACACTTAATAATTTAAAATAAAAAGAATTGTTATCCAATGGTGCAAATTTGCTGCACATCTCCAATGTTGTATTGTGAATATTATAGGGATCAATGCCCAACTACCATTCTTTTGCATTTACTCCATTAAAATTAAAAGAAAAAAAAAAGAATGCAACAGTAAAATTGGCCAGCAAGGAGAATGTTTGACATAAGTTAGACATTTAGGAAAGAAAAAGAATAAAATATGTTGGGCAACAGATAACTAGTTTGGTACTTGGATGCTTGTAAGCACCTTTGGGTGCTTGTCCTTTAAAAGTGAAAGTAGGGGGCTAAGCATAGGAATCGAGGCTAAGCACCTTACTCTTAGTATGTATGTTTATGAATAAAACATAAAGAAAAAGAAAGTGTAGCTAAATAAAATAAAATAAAAAATAAAAACCTACCTTATTCAAGTATAAGATATGGATCGAACCTAGGGGGTCTATTGTGCGTAGGTTAGGTTCGAGTCGAACTTAGGCGCTCCAAGAGAATTGAGGTTGGATCCTAGTCCAAATACGCAGCAGTAGCGGAGATGGCTTCCTATAAGGGGCTTTGTTGGCTCTTTTGAGTGGGCAATTGTATTTCTGTGAGATTTTTATTGAAAAAAATTTGATTGAGAACGATGCCATAATATTTTGTGGTGGTTTAGTGGTGTTTGAGGATGTAAGTGGTGGTGGTAGTGCTTTGATGTTGTGGTTGGGGTGTTTCGAATTAGAGTAGATATATGTTCTGAGGTTTTAGGGTATGGGGAAGATGTTAATGGTGTTGGTTTGGGGTATCAATGCAAGGTTAGTCGTGTTTCGTGAAGTGGTTGATAATAGGTTTTGGGTTTTAGTTATAGGTTGTATCTGCACACACGATGGTGATAGTGGATGGTTAGGTTGTGTTGTTTTGATCGTGGGGTACTTGCATGGTAGTCATCTAGTGTTGTGGTGGTGGATGGATGTTGTACGAGGATGAGAGAGAGTGGTTAGGGTTGGGTAGAGCAATAGTTGTAGATGGTACAGGTGGTATCAGTTGTATCATGTTCGTGGTTATTATATTCATAACATTGTATGTTGTTGAGTGAGATGATTGTTGTGTGTATTTAGTTGAGATTGGGTTCTCTTCTTATAAATTTCACTCTAAATTTGTTTTAAATCTTTGGATTATTTCCAATCCATCAAGAATCAAGTTTTAGTTAGATTTTGGTTTCGAAAAATCTTTATTAGATTGATTTTATCACAAATATTTTAAAGATTTGATGATTTTGCTAAAATCTATTATGGGTTCTAAAAGATACCCAATTTTCTCTTCTTCTTTTTTCTATTTGTTTCTTGACTAAGAAAAGATTAAGGAAAAAAAGTTCATATGCTATGACAGACCCTATCCACTTCCACCGTATAACATGAAGCATCTAAGTGTGCTCTTTAACTAGTTAAGCTAGCTTATGTTCTCATTAACTAAAGAATTCAAAATGCATTTAACCTTTCTATACTAGGCCTAACTTTAATATGGGCCCTTAAACCCAAACTCAATTTATGTTAAAATGGCCTCAACTTATTTATATAATTCAAAATATAAATGTTAAAGATTTTCAACATATTCTTAATTTAATAAATTCCGAATCTTATTTTAATTGATCTAGTTAAAAATTATTTTTAAATTGGATAAAAGTCTAATTTATTAGCTCAAGTATTTTACTGAACTATTCTTAAAAAAAAAAATACATTTTGTAATGAAGCTTAATTTTTTAAAAACTCTAAATTTATTAAATTACACATATATGTTTTACTATTGCTTAATCTACCCTAAATGGTCAACTGACTTGACCTGGACTTCTTTTGACATTTTGTATCTTTTCAAATTTCCAATTTTTTTTTTTTTGTATTTTTTTCATATTTTGTATTTTTATTATTATTTAAAAAACTACCCCAAGATTAAAATTAAAATTAAAGAATAACAAAAATAAGGTATCTACATTAAGCTTGAGCTTAAAATTTAAAACTTGATTAAACTCGAGTTGAGCTTGAGTTTCAAGTTTTTAAATTGAGCTTAAGCTTGATCCTAATATTGTATTGGTATGACTCAACTCAATTACACTGTAAGACTCATATTAGCATGAGTAAATTTGGTAGTAAATTTAGAGTGTTTAAGAAAGTAATCCAATTAAATAAGAAGCTTACAAGAGACTTTGTAATATTAGTCAAGGAGTTTTTATAGTCTCATAATTTAAAAATATAATAAAATATTAAAAATATAGTCAAAATCGTATAAATTTATTATATTGTTACATTATTGATAGCAAGCAAATTAATTTCAAAAATTGATGAACACTTAGAGATAAATTATAGAAGTAATATAATTAATATTATACATAAGATAATGTATAAAAGATATGTATACACATCAAATATAATTATTATATAAATATATATATACCTGTAATTATTGAAAATATCCGAAATTGGGTAAAATTTATTAAATAATTAATAAAAAAATTGGAAAATTGTTAAAAAATTATAAAATAATCAAGAAAACCCTCCTTTTGCCATGGAAAACCTTGGTGATAGTTGGAGAATTAAAAAAATTGAAACCATCTTGCATGGACACCTAAACCAAACTTTTCCACATGTTAAATAAGGATGGAAAAATCAAAAGTAACCTAAGTGAGTCATGAAAAATTGCAACTTGCTTTTTGAATAAATTTTAGGTAGTTGTGAATTGGAAAAAAATTCCATAATGAGGAAATAAAGAGAGAAAGTATGAAAATAAAAACTTAGAGAAATAGTGCGTAAATTAAGAGATATTCGAGTTCTTAGAAAAGAAGATCACTTAGAGGTGAGCTAGGACCGCCACTTAAAGGAGGAGCCATCGTCCAAGTTGGTAGACAAGCCTCCTCTCTCTTATAGTGGCTAGAGCAGTTGGTAATTGGTGAGTTACTAATTTCTTCGATTTTATCAAAATTTTGGGAAAAATAGTAAATGAACTCTAAAAATTTTGAAATTCGGTTTTACTAAGTAGTTTTGCATGAAAAATTCAAATATTCAATCAAATTTTCAAAATTTTGAGTATAGATATAGTGTCCTTAAGAAAAAAGTCTCTTACAATAATTTTCGATTGAGTTTTTGACAAATCAATTCATGTAATTTCGACTTGAAATTTTGTGGTTATTCTCCTAAGATATTGAACTTTGATGCTGTGTGATTGGATTTTCAAAGTTTGATAGTTAGATTTTGGGGAAAATTTGTTTTTCACAAAGTAATGTGTTGGAAGTGCGTTTTTTTCCAGAAAGAGCTAAGTTAGGTTTTTGCAAAAACATGCTTTAACCTATATTGACCAACATGTAGTAACTATAAGTGAGTGAATAGGAGCTTTAAGATGTTGATTTTCAATTTTAGGTGTGTATTTAGTAGTTTAAGAGTTCAATTGTAGAAGTTCCAATGAGACGTATTAAGTGAAGGTGAAAGAGAATGAAGTATTTTATGAAGGTTGTACTAAATTGCTGTTTTCTATATTTGTAGGTTTATTAAGACTTTAGAACTTATGATAAGTAGAATTTCATATGAAGTAGTTAGATGTACCAGTAGCAGTATGATAAGAAATTATATTAGAAAGTAAGTCAGAATGTGATCTAGTATGAATATATTGAACATACTAGGAAAATGGAAGCTGTACCAAAAAGTGGCTTATATTTGGACTTTACCCTATTTCTTAAAACAAGCTGTAAGTCAAAAACTTTCTAAATAAGAATCTAACTTTGGACTAAAGGTTAGAAACTTCGTTACAAACTAGGTTAAAATGTTGTTTGGTATTGCATATCTTTTACTACACCAGGAGTTCAACAGTAGATCAATTAGTAATTCGTATATAAATTCCATATCTTTATCAAAGTCTGAACATGAGTCAGAAGCCATTTGGACAATAGCTCATACTATAAGGCTAATTCAGAACCTTAGTCAAAACTTCACTTAAAAAGTAGTTTAATAGAAGATGCAAAATATAAGAGCAATTGGAAATTTGAAGACAATTTGTACTAAATATTGGATCATCAAGAGTCGGAGAATAAATTAGAAAGTCGCTTGATTATACTTTCTAAGAATTTATTGAAATCATAACTTAAATCAGAAACTACGAGGCAGCAATCTATACCAGGTTAAAACCTTAGTTAGAATGTATTTTATTTAACTAATATCTAATAAATACCTTAGAAAACTTACCTAACACAATCGAGGAACACATTTAAATGTCGAACTGAACTAATATACTATATATATATATATATTATAGAAACTAAAGATGTTACATTAATTTTAGGGATAATAAAAAAAGACGAGAGCAACACACGAGAAGAATAAGCATCAATATCCAGGTAGTGGGATCGGTGTTTCGCCACACTTTTAAGTATTGTTTAAGAATACTTGGAGATCTAAGTATATGTTTTATTTGTGGTTGTAAGTTAGTTACTTGTGTGCATATAACGTATGTACTTAAATACTGTTGTACTTTTTGAGTTTTAGATTGATGTATTGATTGCTCTATGATATTACATATTTTTTATTGTTTAAATTTTCTTGATTACTTAAAAAGTAATCCAACATAAACTTGCATTAATCACTAACTAGACTTGCATTACAACCCATTAAGGGAAACGATTAAGAAGTATGGGCCAAATATGGACCTCTTTAATTGAGAATAGCATAAATGATTCTCTCTCTACCTTGAGTTGAACTAACTAATAGGAAAAAAGGTCACAGCCAAGTTGAGATCAATGGTTCAAAAGCAGCCTTGGGAGAAGCGTGTTCTCCATTGCATAAGATCTAGTTTGGTGACCAAATTCGCAAATGCGTGGCGTTAAACTTCTTGGAACTCAGATTAGAGCAGGTAAAATTTCTCTAATCTCACAATGATTGGTCAATGTTGTGTGATAGCATTTGCTTGATCATGTATTACATCTAATTAAATTGCTTGAAAACCCTGGTTGTTTGGTGTCAAATATGGCCTACCGTCTTTTTCTCACTTACTGAGCAAGTTGTCGCTTATTCCTATAGATGTTTTGTAAGTTTTGCCAGTAGACTCACCAATACTATTTCAAGTTATTCAAAATTAATTGATTGGATTTCTATTTAGTTATTGACTATATTAACTTCTAAGAAAACTAATAAAGTCTCCCTAAGTTATCCCTAGTTTTCAATTAATGAAATTTATTACATGCTCTACAAGCTTGTAGATTTTAGTAGACATTATATCTTTTTGTAACAACGTATTTTTTGAAATTTTTATTAAATGCAATGTTTTATCTTTTATACAACTTTTAACTTGATTTTTACTAAAAAATTTAAGTTGTAAAAAAAATTATTTTTAGAATAAATTTTTAAAAGTTATACCGTAGGTTGATTCATATTAGGTATTGAGGGGCACTTCCAAGCAGTGGAGTAGTAAACACTTTGTATATGCTATATCTACGTTAGTAGCTAAGGTGGTTAAGTTTTATTATATATTGGTTTACACGGTGAGACTATTATGACTATTTAGTTTGGGGTGTAACTTATATCCTTAAAGAGAATTAAAAAAAGAAAAAAAAACACATAAAAAGAGTAGTGGGTTAAACTAAAAGAGAAAAATAAAGGCTCTATTTGGTTCATTTTTTTTTTATTGGTGTCTACTTGAATATTGTATTGATAAGAATAAGATATTAAAAAGATGAAAAATAGTTTCATATACATATTTCTTCTGAAATTAATACTCAACAAATCTCAATAAAATTAATTTATCTATTTTTATTTATAAAAATATCAATTAAAATAATAATTTTTAATGCATAAAATATATTTTTCTTGTAAAAATATATGGATTTTTATTTTTCAATTATGATATTTCATTTACCATTTTCATTATAATTATGAAATAAAAATAGATAAGATAATTTTTTAGATGTTAAATTTTAAATATATATAAATTAAATATAGATTAAATAGAAATTAAAAAAAAAAAGACAATAAAAAAAGGACCGAAAGTGGGCTTCCAGTCCGTATGCATGAAAGTGCGCAAAGATGAATATGGAAAAGGTGAAGCGATGGCTTCGACGCAGCAGGATGCAACCTTTTGTATTTAATTTACCAACAAAACGAAAAGGAAGTTCAATCAATCTCGCATTCTAAGTGATACTTGGCAAAGGAATAAGCAAATTACAAATTCGTCAACAAATATTTACCCCATATATTTTTAGGTGATTATATTTTAAATTAATCATTTAATCTCCTAAATTTTTGAAAAAAGTACTCAATTTTAAAGATAACAGGTTTAATTTACGTGAAATAAAAATAAGTGGAATATTTGAAAATTTTCCGAATAATATAATAGATTAATAAGAAAGAAAAGCAATGGAATTGTTGGATAGTATATGGTTCTGTCCATTCTGGTCCGATCTAGTCGCGAACCACGAACCGGTCCTCAGCACAGAACACCAAAACTCTTATGTCACACACTCCTTTACCTGATTGATTTCTTTGAGTAATGTTAGTTTATTAACACGATCGCCCTAAGAAGCTCACACAAAATCGTTGTCTCTAACTATCAACTGGATCTACAGTTCCATCTTCAAATTCCAAACCCTAATTGACCCATCAATCCAAGTATTTTGGATCAAAATTCCCAAGTTGATCATATCGATTTAGGCATTAGTTTTCTTTATTGTTTCACAAAGTATGAAAGAAGGAAAATCAGGCAAGTACAACAGCAATAACAACACGCAACAACACCACCAGAACGGTCACTTTTCTCCTTCCAAATTCGCCAAGTTGTTAGATCCAGAAGCTTCTTGGGACAAGGTATTGATGAAAATAGATAACTTTATTACTTAATTCAGCTTATGGATATGCTTAAAGTTATGATTTTTATATATGGGTTGTTTGATTTTCACTCAAATTTTGATATAGATTCATTAATGTAAGTATTTTTCTATTTTATTTTGATATGCATTAGTTAATCGAGTGATGTAATTTTAATAAATCCAATTTACTTTGATTATGAAACGCGAAACCATTAGTACATTGGACTACTGTACTGTGTGGGAGATTAGAGTTCGATTGGCATATGGATTACGATCTTGAGTTTTTCGATGCAATGGAATTTCATCTGTTGTGTAAGAAAGGGATTTATTAAAGAGCGCTCTCGGGGCATTTGTTAACCATACAAAAAGGGTGTACCCGGTGCAATGAAGCACTTTACTAACTTGATGGGGTTGTGGAAGAGGATGGTCTCATGTGTGCGCAGTCTTACTTTGGTTAGCGATGCTTAATAGGGAAATTTAGAATTGTTGATGCATGGGGCACTCCATAACAATGGTATGGATTCTATAATGGGGTACCAGTTGGAAGGTATCACTAGCGAAGAAGATATGGTCCTACATTTTTAGTGTCTGTTTATTGAATTTAGACTTTAGATGGCAATGGGTTTAGACTTTGGGAAGATAAAAATACATTATATCAACAATTCAACATGGATTAGTTAAGTGGGGGATGCCTTTTTGTCATTCAATTTAACTATCTGTCAGGACAGACATGATTTCATTAAGTGTAAGGATTGTGAAATTGAGTTTTGAAACCGATAGTGCTAGATTTTTGTTGAAACCGTGATTATATAGCCTCGCATTGCAAATTTGCAATGGGGTGCAATGGTGAAAGTTTTTCTTTTGAACATATTATCATTGAATGAGATGTTTAGTTGTGTTCAATTTCCTTTAGCTGTTGTGCATCGACTGATATCATCTACGATAGAGCAATATAGGATCCACCCTACCTAGTTGGATTAAGGCTCGAGCGTTGCTCTTTGTTGTTGCTGTTGTTAGATCGAGTTTAGGAATTAACTATAGAACAGTAGAATTTTGCAGTTATTTTTTATTGGCATAGTCCATGGATTTACCATGTTATCATGCTTGTGTTGTTGTAGGATCAGTTGGGTGATGTATTGCATTGGATACGACAAGCAGTGGCCCTCTTCTGTGGGTTGTTATGGGGAGCCATACCTTTGGTCGGAGGCATATGGATAATTGTGTAAGTTGTTTTTCTTCTGTGCTTATCGTGTGTTGAATTTATTGCTGGATCAAAAATTGGATGAAGTATCTCTCACTTGTCAGTATTTGGTTGATATTAATTGTTGTAGTTTGATATAATATTCCAGTTCTAATCATGTCTTTAGCTTCAAGGTACATTGATGATTCCCCTATTCCTGATATTACTATTTTTGGCTTAAGTAGAAAAAAGAAAGGGAAAAGATAAAGATCGATTACAGTTTAGCTTTATAGGAATCATAAATACAAGCATAGAAAGTATTAGCAGAAAAAAAAATACTTTAGGTGCAATTTAGAAGGATGTTTCTTGATCAGGTGGACCACTAAGACCTTTACATATGCACTTTCATCAAGATTGAAGATGAAGCCAGAGCTACATGATCCAATGACCAAATTATGGATAATCTATGGTGATGTGATGAGTGCTAGTTGGATCATAATATTTGGTGTCCGGTGACTGGTCATTGCTGGGAAGGGAGACACTGAATGAAGTGCCATCAATAAGGAATGGTAATTGGTGTTTGGAGATTGAATTGGCAACTTAGAGGGTTCAGTCTTATGATGTATCCTTAAATTTATATGTCAAGTTTGTTTAAGCACATCTTTTTGGCATGATTAGAGTGGTTACGTGAATATTCACTTGATTTTCAACTCGTGGCTCCAATTACCTTTACCTCTAATTGGACATTCGTCTAGCTTCTACTTTTAATGACACGCTACAATTAGATCATACTTGACCAAATATGCACTGGTGGATGCCCCCTAATCTTTAAATCTGGAGTTGAACATATCCTACTGGTGCAAATGTTCGTGTGACTCCCAAATGAGTTCAAGTTGATTAGTCTTGATCATCTTTATACTTGCACATTGATGTTTCTATTTTTTATTTGTTTTGCCCCCCAGGGAGAAGATGTTGGCCCAGTGATAGTCATTACTGTTTTCGATAAGTGTTGTAAGACTATCAGATACCTAGAAAAAACTTGATTGTCTTTACAGTTTAATCTTCTGCTCTATTTGAATGTGAATAAAGGAATTAAATGTGATAAAAAAATTTTAACTTACATGTTTTGGGTGGCTTTGTCATGCCCAATGCACTGAGAATTTTTACAAATTCTTTTGTGTTGTAGATTCTTGGCATTATCATCGGGTATAGTTTATGGCTATTATGCGATGATATTGAAGATTGATGAAGAAGAGTATGGCGGTCATGGGGCCTTACTTCAGGAGGGGCTCTTTGCATCTTTGACACTATTTTTGGTGAGTTGAGCCACATATAGATCTGAAAATCCTCATAATATATATGTTTCTTTATTTGGATTTTGAATATCTCTGCCTATTGCTTTTCAGCTTGCGTGGATTTTGGTCTACAGCTTGGGGCACTTCTGATTTCAAAGTAGGAAGACTTTGAATTTCTCACATTTTTAAGGTCATCAGTGGTGATGTAACAAGATGGCGGATTTGTCTTAGAAAACCATGAGGACGATTTTCTAGTTGTCATTATTTGCCTCCATTGAATATAGCTGGTTCAATATTTTAGCACAAGTGTGCTAGCTTTTTGCTTTCTTCTTGCCTTAATTTTCAACATGCCACGAACTTACTTCATTATTTAACGTCAATCTATTAGTTATAAATATGATCGATTCGGCAACAATGTAACTTGAGTAATTGGGAGCTGCTTTTGACTTAGCTTCTGATTGATCTATAACCAGCAAAACTCTTTTCCTGTGATATCTCTGGGTTAAGTTTTACAAGAAAAGCATTGCGTTGTGATTCTGGTACTTAAATTCTGGCATCATCTTTTAGGAACAAATTCTGGGAACTTTTCTAGCGCTAGCAGGATACATAAAACTGTGTATTTCTTCATCCATTACAGTACATTGAGCTAGTCAGGGACATGCTGTTGAATTGGTTGGAAAACTGCACGAAACGATTGGAAATGTTTGTTTGATCCTTGTACCGACCAATGGAAGAGTTTGCATCATGATATCAAAACGGTTTCACTGGGACCCTGTAAGAAATTGATTCTATTGGGATAGCCTGACATCACAAATTGCAATTGCAAGGCATATGTACTCATTGGATGTTCACTTTTTTGTTTGGTACGTGGAGAACTGTTTCTATATGACTAAACTTCAACAATGTATTGCACTAAGAGGATCTAAGTTTGTTTTCGAAATTTTCAGTTCAAAGTTTTAATTGTTAAAAGCACGCCAAAGTCTTCAAGATTTTCATTTCAGAATTAAAGTTTTAAGAACATGACAAAGTAGTGTCGCCATCGCTCGCAATTACAAGTGGCGGTATAATTAGATACTAAACTTAAAAAAAAAAAAAAAACATAGCCTTCAGAATATAAAAATAAAAAAGGAATGATGTAAGTTTTTCACATCTATTTTCATTTCAGTACCTATACTTCCTATTTATTTATTAATTTTAGACCTTTTTTATTTTTTCATTTCAAAACCTGACCTTTCAACGGCACTTGTAGAAAGTAGTAGAGTTCGTGTTTAAGTTCATTTTTTAAAACTTAGGTTTTGAAATAAAACTAAAAACACACATTCTAAAACAAAAAAAAAATAGGAAAAATTTAAATTTCATTGTTATTTTCTGACGAAAACCACTGTATGCTAGGCTTTTGAGACTGAATATATACTTACAAGTAGAAAGAAAAACATATTAATGTGTCAAAAAAATATGGATACCAAGATAGCAAGGAGGATGTACCTCGGCATTGGCTTTATTGTGGGGAAGGTTCCATGTAATAGAATCAACGTTTTGAATCAAATTCAATTAGAGTATCAAATTCTCAAGTTGATGGTTTTTTTTTTTTTTTTCCTCCTTCAAATAGTTGTAAGGTAATGCAGGCTTTTCATGGTATTGGTTGGGGCTGGGGTAAAGAGTCCAGCTGGGTTATATGACCCCTCCTTTGACTTACGGTGATATGTTCATACCCATTTCTTGTACATTGAAGCTATCTAGTCCATACCAGGATACCCTTCCAGAAGGGTGATTAACTTTTCATGTCACTCTCTTCCTCATATTCTATTTTTCCTGAAAGACGGGCCACCAATGATCCCCTATTCTATCCATTTTAAAATCAATACTCTAGTTGAATTTAATCTCATACATTGATTCTCCCACGTGTAATTCATTTGCTTATTTTGTCTCATTATGCTAGTCGATTAAAGAATCACATGAAGTGAAACAATTGCCAATTAAATAGGCATAAAATCCCTGCTAATATTACTAATTAATTAACGAGTGTAACAGTGTCAAAAAGGGGTAATCGGGAACTTCAATAAATCAATCATCACGAGCTGTCCTGCCATTACACCTTACACTTATAAGTCTACTTGTATGGAAGTTCACTTTTGTATAATTCTTGAAAAGCTTTTCTCGCCCCACTTTCCTTATAAGACTAAATAGAAATGTCATTGCACCACCAATCTGAAGGAAGAACAAAGTGAAGTCATTTTCCAATCACTAATGATATAACAAACTCGGGTGCCTTAGACCCATCTTTGGCTCCTGCCTCTCTGCGAAACAAGGTATATTCGGCCATAAACCCACCGTCTACTGAGCTTTGAGACAGATTTCTGCATAACATAAATAATTTAGAAACAGATAGCTGTAGTTGGATAGTCCAGTCGACACGATCATATCATAGTGCTGGAGGAATACAACAGAAAAGTTTTAAGGGATGAATGCTGAGTTACTTGTTGGAAGCTTTTGAAGATACAAGAGCAATGCTTCATTCGAATAAATTTTGGGTTTTCAGTACCAGACGATCAGGTCTCTACTAATATCAGGCGATGAATCCTTGAAGATTCAAATTATACATTGTTTGCTTTGTCTGTGTGTACGTGTTCAAATTATCACTTGTTGCTGAAACTGAAAATCTGTTCCTCAAAATCCATATTTCCTTTTTCTTTTACTCATAGCTCAAGAATCTTCCATACGTTTTGCCCATGATCACATCACCTTATCGATGGTAATGTGGGTGATATAAGTGTGAGGCTTAAATATACTGTTAGGACGAGCATTGAGATGATAAAGCACCTAGCATTGCAGGCTGAATGATTACTTTTGAGGTTTAAATATTCCAAAATATATATATATATATATTGAAACAAGATGAAAATTCCGACAGTTGTCAGTGAAAGTTTGGGATGAATGTTTATTGAAGTCGATTGGTCCTCTTTTGACCAGAAAAATGCTGCACGATGAGATTTGAAACGAAGCTATCCCCATTCATATGGTTCTACGGACTACATCTAAGGTCATTGGTCATGCGTATTGATAAAATGTCAACTATGAATACCATAGAACTAAAAAGGATGACATACCTCAGCCTTTGTGCGGAATGCTAGTGAACATTCACAGACATGACAGTCAGCTCTATGGGGAGAGCTATTAGATTGGTCTGATCTCACAAATGCAAAAACCTGTATGGAATAATGAGTGAAGCAGATGGATTGGTCAGAATATCTTGAGAAGAAGATTTTCCAGGATTAAAACATAGTTTAAGTAAAAACTGGAAATTAAACATAAGTAGACAATTGCACTGACTGACCTCCTCTCCACAATTTGGACATGCCCCTCGCAGTGCAACCAAGTCATTCCTCCATAAGCCTCGAAGAACTCCAACTGTTCGAGCGAAGAGTTCTTACACAATAATGACAAGGAGAATGCTTGGAAAAAGTAACGACTGCATCAAGCATCTGTTTTCATTCACTTGAATAGTACCGTTGGTAAGGTTTTTTTTTCTTTAATTACACTATATATCTAGCTCCATTAAGAACTATGACATGGAGAATATTCTTAATCCTGCAGCCCTTCTGAGTTCTCCATCAAACCATAATATCAATCTTTGTTCTGCCATTCTCCAAACTAGTCTTTGCTGGAGATGTAGCTATTTACTAAGTAAAAGGATGCTTGGCTCAGCCGCTCAAACGGACTCTCATCAGGAGTTTCCCTATTTCTTAATTTCAACAGAAATGCTAACTATGGGTATCCACGAAATAAACCTTTATGAGTATACCTAACTGAACTAATTATTGAATTTAAAATGCATAACAAATCCCAAAGGTAACAAATGCTCTGCCTATACAAATCACTACAATTCCAATAGGTATTACGTGTATTTATCTGAAAGTTTAATCCCAAAGGTAACAAATGCTCTACCTATACAAATCACTGCAATTCGAACGGGTATTACATGTATTTTTCTGAAAGTTTAACCATTATTCATTCATTTTTCTAAATTACATTTGTAACATCTGATCACACAGGCTCGATCCATGAACACAAAACCCAGCAATCATATTCTCGGAAACAGAGCAAAACCAACAAAAATCTAACATACATGGATTGCTTCTAACTTTGCATGAAACCACAGCTGAAGATAAGGTTCCGAATCATAACTATGGTAATAAATATTTCCTACTATCCAAAAATAGCCAAAATCATTCCTTCCTTCAATGTAACCTCAGCCATAGTGTAAGAATACATGCAATACAAGTGCCTCAAAAGCCTAAACAGTTCTTGAAGTTGATTAAAAAGAAGAAATTTTTGGTAACAAGAAATTTCTAAAAGACAGTCGTACCACCAGAATGGGCAGTAAAGCTAACAAAATTGGATCCAATCTCTCTAAAGAAAGGGCATGAATAGATCTAAAGGGATCTTAAAATCACTTCACATTTGTAGAAATTCAAGCTAGTCAAATTCCTACAGATTTATAAATGACCAACTTCTACTTGTTCAACATCTCAAAACCATTACGACTCAAACATGCAAAAGCCAGTCTGCGCTAAATCTAGAATATTTAGGCTTGAAAGTAAAAAGGGCTCACCTGCTGCACAAAGGGCCCTGGGTTATTGCAGGTGTAAGGGGAGGAAGGACACATATCCTTTCATGAAAGTAATTTAAAAGGGTAGATTTAAGTAGGAATTTGTAGTTAAAGGATCTTACCTGAAGCTGTAACAATTGGATACCCAATTATAGATCCCAGCACTGCAAAGAGAAATCCATTAAACATTGTGATGTATCCCAAAGGGAACAGTTGGGTGCTGTAGAGAAGTTCTGATCCAAATGCATCATGAAAAGCCAGACTAAAGATGTAGATTATAGGCACCAGGCATGCAGAGCTTCCAACAGCAAGAAATAAGATCCATATGCTTGCTAATGCAAATGCTTGAGACAAGTCTTCCTGCCCTACATCCATTTCAATCAATCTTCAAGCCAAGAAATGAATACTTATTCAGCTAAAGAAGAAGGGGAAAAGAAAAAAAGAAAAAAGAAAAAAAGAAAAAACATTTATTGCTTATTAGAGCATCACCATTGGAGGTTCTTACCATGGATTCCTAGAACGAAGGACCCCACATGAATATCCTTATTCAATGGAGGTAGGTCCTGCACTGTTTTTAGGTCTTTGATCAAGGACCTCATTTACATGGGTCTCCTGAATATTATCATTATTTTTTTTTATTTAAGTGTTGTTTTTATTAACAGTTTATATTGTGGGTTCTGCAAATAATATAAACAAATGTTAAGGACTCTATTTAAGAATTTTACAGATAAAGTGGAGAGATCCTTGAAGTTATTGATGTGGCATCTAGGAATTATAAATGGGGTTCTAATGGATGCGGATGCTCTTAGTCTTCGAGTAAAATGGTCACAGTAAGAAGATCTTTGATAAAGTAATATGTTGATAAGTCTACTTACTGTAGTATCTTGAAAAAAGATTGTATGAAAGGAAGGAAAAAGAAAAAAAAAATTTTGAGAAGATGGACATGTAGACTTGATTCCCACCAAATCAAAATCTTGTAAAACTGGAAGGTAGTTTCCAAGAGAATTACCTCTGCATCTGCATATGTTGCCAGCCTTCTCAGACTACAACGAGGATACTTTACAACCGACTTTGAACCATATCGCCGTAATTTCAACTGTTTGGAATAGTCACAATACATTAGCATCAGTTCCATTTTATACTTGATAAAAATTTTTAAGAAGAAAACAGATAAAATTTTTATCTTTGCATTTCCCCATTGCATCTCCACCAATCACATGCTACCACATATAAAGAATATTTGAACCCTATTTATTCATAACAAGACTAGCATGTGATTGCTGGGTCATTAGTAGTAACATAATTCAGGGACAGAAAAATTCTGTCCAAGAAAATGAGCCTGAGCTTATGAATCAAAGATCAGAAAGTCAAATCAAGAACTCACCTCCACTCTATCAAACATATCGTCCACAATCAAAGGTTTGCCGCTGTAGTACGCATCCCGTGCCTAAAACAAACACAGGTTAGCATTTCTTCAGCAGTCGATACTGGGTAATATTAACATCCATCACATGAGGATGGCAACAACCAAAACAAAAACACACGATATGGGGAGAACAGTGTACTCAAGAACTTGAATAACCCAATAGTACTAGCTGTGGCTTGCTGCGTCCATGCCTAATCCTAATGCAATAAGCAAATAGGTGAATTGCCTAACAGCACAGTAATATATACCGGATATTGGAGTTTAGAAGTGATTTCCAATTTCATCTTCCTCATACATGCAGAAACCTTTTTGCATGTTAATTAAGAAAAGATATCAAAGAGATGGAGATAAAAATACATATAGACTCGAATCAAGCTACCTCTATAGAAGTAGAGACAAAATATCCCATTTTTACATTGTGAAACACTTCTTAATCATTGTCTTCCTCAGTCATCATCTTTATCATGCTTATTGGCCATTGTTACGATCATTTTTAAAAATTTATAGTATTTAATTTAAACAATATGAAATACAAATAAAAACAAATTATCAAAAAATCCGAGCTCCAAAATATTCGATGGCAAAATAACGGAACTTACTTGAGTATAAAGTGCTTCGAGGGTTTCCTGACTGGCAGTCTCGAGAGGACCGACGAATATGCAGGAAGGAGCGTCCGCAAGTGCCAGCTCATTCTGGTGGCTAGCGGTAGCGGCGGCGGCGGCGACACCGCGGGACTTGGTGGAGATGTGAAAGGAAAACGGAACTGTTTGGAGACTTGGTGGAGTAGAAGTGGATAATCTGAGAAATTTGGATCCGATTAAAGATCCTGCTCCTCGGGTGCAAGTACTGTAGGCCATCCAACGGAATTACCAGATTCAGTTATCCTGTTACGTTACGAGTTCATCTGCTCTTTATTTCGTTTAGTTAAGAGTTTGCTTCCGTCTGGACTCTGTCCCTGTTCTGGTATAACATGTAAGAGAGAGAGAGAGAGAGGGGACTTGAGGTTGAAAATGAGCTGCGGGATTCTCAATGGGATTTTTCATTTTTCGTTTTTGTTGTTTTTATGCTCGCATATTTAATAAAAGTATGTTCTTAACATTTTCTGAAATTACTGTACTGTGTCTTGTTATCATATTTTTTTATGGTATTGTATTTGCAAACACTTTCTTCATTATTCGATTTATATATTGATAAAAATTATTGGACAAAAGACCTTGAGATATTTGATAAAAATTGAAAAATTTATATCATGTAATTGTTGGTGTGAAAATTTATTTTATATAATACAAAATAAATATATATATTTAAAATTCATAAAAATAACCCTACATCAGGTTTTCAAATCACAATACTAAACTTTATTATAATTTGTAAAATTAATAATTAATTTTTTTAGTCATATAAATTGTGTCAAAGTATTATATATACCAAATATGATACAATAAAATTATACTATTATATTCCTCTTATATTGTACTATTAAATTCTCTTTATATTATTTATTTTTTTAACCAAAAACACTAGCTAATACCTATATTTAACATAGGCCCGTGGGGAAGTTATTTGACGGCTAAGGCATTTATACGTGTTTATTCAAGCAAAAATTAGATAAGTGAGTTCATTTTCTATTGCTTTTTACATTGTTGGACACTCAAATACCCCTTACACCATAAATCAATTATAGATTTACTCTATAAACTATTAAATGTTATATATTATCCCTTTAAATTTAGATAAATTGATAATATAAGGAATGCTTCCTTTTTTAATAAAAAAAACATATTATGATTAAAATTTAGGGAATCTTAAAGTATATATTATTAAGTTTAGAGAAGTCTTAAAGTTTAGGAAGTTACTTACTAACTTATTGAAGTTTAGAAAAATTATTTTAAACAATTAAATTTGCATCTAGATCGATTTTTGAAAAGTTATTTACATTTTTCATGCAAGAAAATTGTATTAACGTATTGAGAATAAACAAATGCATTAAAAGTGCTTATACTTTCAAGTTTTAACAATTTAGTATCTAAACTTTTGTTTTTCACAATTTAATATTTATATTTTCAATTCGTTGCAATTAAGTAAAAATCTAAACACTCAATTGCTAGATTGAAACTATATACACTAAATTACAACCAAATTAAAAATATAAAGATTAAATTGTAAAAAATAAAGCTTTATATGCTATATTGTCAAAAATTGAATATACATGCTCTCATGCTGCGTTTATCTGAACGAATTATAAAGCAAAAATTAATTAAAATTTATGATGATAACAAATACATCATAAAATTCTTGACAAGGTACAACGAACCCCTTAAATTTTTAAAAAATTATTTCACCCAATCATAACTTTTTGTGAACACCAATAATAAGTAGATCATAAGTACCCAAAATTTAAAGCTTTATATGGATTTCCTTGAGTTATGAAAAGATAAAACACCTTTTGTTTCCACCCAATTAATAGTTTTTGAATTTATTTATAATTTGTCGTCATATTTATTTGTACCACTAAGAATAGAATATATACAATAATATATTCATTTAAATGATTGGATTTTAGATTGACCTATCCAATATTCGATTATGGGATAAATTGTAAGAAACCCTTATTATCATGTTTATGTTTATTTTCTTTATCTTTAAAAATGAATTTTTATATCCTAAATCTTACAAAAGGCCGACTGCCATGAAAAAATAATATAATTTGCAAATAATAAAATTAAAGACATAAAATAAAAGCAAAGAAAAAAAATAAACATTAAAAAGTTAAAAAATTGAGAAAAAAGAAGGATCAACTATCTGACGCCTGACCCTTAGCTTTCGAATTGTCATATATATATATATATTCATGAAGATGGTGGCTTATGCAATTCACTTTAGTTATGTACAACTATACATCCCTAATGATAAGTGATATGACTAGAGTTATAAATTAGTTGATGTAAGATAAAATGGTGTTAAACTTGAGCTCATACCCTACATGAAAGTTTAAAGTTTAAATGATTAAATTTAGAATATTAAGATCAAATTCACTCAAAATAGCATACAACAAAGCTCATGCTTGTTTGCTTAGTTCAATTTATCTAAAAAGATATCTTTTTTTTTTTTAAATAAATAATGTTAGCATCTAAACATTATTAACATTCAAGTTTGATTAGGTTCGCCAACTAAGTGAGTTAAACATTATGAAACTTGAGCTTGGCTTAAAACAACACTTAATAACTTCAACTCAACTTGATTAGGTTGACTTATTTAATATGATATCAATATCCAAACTTGACTGAAACTTAGGCTTAATTGATCTCAATTAGACCTATTGGATAGTTGATTAATGTTATGAAACTTGAGGTCCATTGGATGAACTAATCAAATAACTCTAACTCAACTTAATAGTTGTAAAATAAAACTCCAGCAAATAATAAGTCAAGCTCAAGTAATTTAACTTGTTTACATCTCTAAAAGTGACCCACTACAATAGTAAGTTACCACCCTTAAGCCATGACTAATAAAAAAATAAAATTTATTTTTTCATTATCAGGGTGGGGACATGTGGTTAGGATTTCATTAATAATGGGGTTTAGGGCCAATCTGGCTTTGTTTTATATCTAATTGCAGTTTTGGATGAAAGATAAGGTGACGAAGTATAGTGATTTGGTAGTTTTTAGCTATTAAATCCACTGGACGAACTTAGAGCCTAAAGAGGGTCAGCAAGGTTGTTGACCACCTGCTAAAAAATAATTAATTATTAAAATTTGTTAAAAGCTAGGAGCCTTGTGACTTGTCAGTTCTTGGTAAGTTGGTCAAAATGAAGCCCTATGTCCATATCGTTGTGACCGTAGGTTTAAAACTTTTGTTGTTGTTAGTGCCGGCTTACTTTTTAAAATTGCATTTATTTTTACGCTACAAACGTGAGGCCACACGTTTAATTTCTATTAGGGTATTTTATTGTCTAGTTCTATATTCCTCATAAGTCTCTCATGTGTACTTTTGCGGTAGGCCAATGACCTTTGCAAAATAAAAGAAAATTCCGATCAATTATGTGTCGAGTGGATAGTATAAATAATCATATCTTCTTTTGGTAACCAAAAAAGGAAAAGGAAAAAAAAAATTTGACGAGAAAAGGTTAAATTCCACCTGCTTATAATCCTTTTTTTTTTTTCTTTCCAAATAAAGGCAAGGGCGGATGTTTGGTTTTATTGTGTTATGTGGATGTGATTGGAGGAGAAATGTCATGTGGTTTCTGGTGGCCTTTTTAAGCGAGCAAATATCGATGGGATATGGGCCAATTCTAGGATTTTTTTTTTTTTTGGGGGGGGGTGGGCGGATGAATAGGAAAAGAACCCAAAATTTTCTGTGAAAGCTACCCTTTGTCTTCACGTCAATTTGGGCCTCCCTTCCGTGACGCCTGAGTTTTCCACATTCCTCGGAAACTAAAATTCCAGAAAAACAAAATAAAAATAACGATGCGTTTGCCGGGAGTCGAACCCGGGTCTATTGCTTGGAAGGCAATTATCCTAACCGTTGGACTACAAACGCTATATATAACCATTTACTTAAAAGTAAAAACTAACTTGTATGCTTTATTATTGCTCAAACTAATTTTACTATATTTATATGTGCTGTAAATCTTGCTCCTATATTCATGGTGCCTGATTTTTCCAGTACCCTAGTTATTCACCTTAATGACAACTACCGCACTTTAGTTTTTTTTTTTTTTTTATTTTAAGATTCTTACTTATCTATTTATTTTTTAATTTTAAATGAATTATGAGTGCATGATTTGGTAGTAGAAAATTGAAGCAAAGCATTGGGCTCTTATTCCTATAATTTCTTTGGATGTATCCAATGTTGAAGACATAAATTGAAATCTGCAACACTCTGATATCTATTGGGTCTTTATGGTTGAATGGTATCAAGGGGATATTAAATATTATAAGGTATATTTTACTTCCAAATTCTTTGGACCTATATTTATGAGGTAGGACAAGTATAATAGAAGTTTTAAGTTTACATTACAAGGTTTTATTGGAGTTCTTAATATGTAAGGGCTATTATATATTTTATCTAGAGGTATAAATGTTTCAAAACTACTTAAATTTGATTTAGTATTTACTTAAATTTAATTCGACTAATTTTGAAACCAACTTTGAGCGTCATGATATTTTTTGCTTTATGAATTTGCAAGCCTAGTCAAAGGCACATTTCACCCCTCGTCTAAATTCACCGCTAATACTAATAATGATTTGTCTCGTAAAGATGATTGAACATGCTTTATTTTTCATTCTATGGAAATAATTCAAATATTAGGAAATCTCATCTTTCCTTATTAACAAGTTGATTTAATACTTTTTTATATATATATATATATATATATATATATATATATAAGTGATCTTTATAGTCAATCAGTCAAGAGGTTTAATTTCATTATTATTATTCTTCTCTTCTTCTTCATCTTTTTCTTCCCTTTGTTACTGGATTGGATTCGTTGGGACTTTTAGTTTATGCATGAAACACGTATTTACCTTTATATATACCTTGTTTCGTTCTATTTTGAGTCTGTTTGGCAGGAGCTAGAAAATATTATAAATTTAAAAAGAAAAAATAAACCATAATGTATATATATACTTTTAAGGTATTTGTTAAGCTGCTAAAAGGAGAAAATTTTAGTAACCGTAAAATAGTACTCCTTTTCTCAAGAAGTATGAGGTGAAAAACCACAAAATCATGCCCTAACAATGAAAACTTGCAAGTAAATACACCCATCAAATCACCTTACTTAGGAGCATTTCGCTATCCTTCTGCCAATTAATGTCAAAAAGAAGAAAATTACTTCAAAATGGGTGTTTTCATACATAAATTCCACAGAATGAATAAAATCATAAATTCGTGCCTACTCAAATTCTTCCTATCTTTATTTTCCTATCATCCCTTCTTGTTTATGTTTCTTTTCCCCTCTGAACAACCATCCTATGAGCTATACCTAAATCATTTCAAAATTAAAAAAAAAAAAAAAACAACATAAATAATCTAATTTTCATATACAAGAAGAGGAAGAGATTCTATAATCTCACCCTTCATTTCATCACTTATTCACACTATTTTAAATTTAAACCACTGAATCCACGATCAATTTAATGATTGAGATTTAAATAAATACAAATCAAAGATGAAATAAGGGATAGTACGGATCCTATAAAACCTAAAGATAAGATTATAAAAAAATTTACATACCAAACCTTTCAAGTCTCAAATCTCCTTTTCCTAAATCTCTCCATCCTTTCAAGTACTCCTTTGATTGTAAGATCAAAGGCATCTTCAAGGGTTTCCAATTCCGAATCCGGGTTTGCGTATATCAAATTTGGGATTAGTTTTATAACCTCCTCCCTCATTGTCAGCACCCTGTCTCTAGGAATTCCAAGCAGAACCCTCTCAATGCTGACCTTTCCATCCTTCACGTCTTTCTCCGGTATGAACACGGAGTATTTCGTATGATTGCTAGGTATGTGCCATTTGTATTGATCATAGAATGATCCAGGATGGAAGAAGACAGGAATGCATCCTGCAAGGATTGAATCAAAAGCCGATCGCCGAGTATATGAATCCCCTTGTGGCTGCAAGCAGAATACGGCATTTTGGAAGGTTCTCATCAGAACGGCCGGCATGAGGCACTTATTTCCCTTATCATGACATTCCAGGAAGAAACATCTCCTTCCTGAAACTTTACATTGATTGATAATCTTGCCGCGGATGGATCTGTCCAGGTTAGGTCTAGGAGCACCCGCAAAAGTGTACAGGAATGGCCGCCTTAGGTTTCTCATTTTTTCTTGCCATTGGAAAACATCAGCGTCCTTGGAAGGATGAAAATAAGTTGGATAAGGTATAGCATAATCATTTGCACTCGGAATAAGGCTCGATTCGAGTACTAAAATCGCCATGTCCCGCGTTTCGGGCAATATTGCAAGGTTATTACCCCAATTTTCACCATCCTCATTTTCTCTCCTGAAATCCCAGACAATTCTTCCCGCTACCATGAAATGATCCTTGCCACGCATGCGTCTCCACTCGGGTCTACGTCTCAGCCACTCGACAAGAGCGCTTGGACCGGCATCCCTCCATCCTATGCGTGAATCCTCCCATAAAAACCGCACAACATCTAAACCGGCATAATAGGGGATAAAAAATGCTGAAGCAATTGAGGAATCGTTTGTCAAGCACTTGTACTGTTTCATCCTGTTGTGGAAAATCACTTCCAGGGAGAACTGATTGGTGTTATACCAACCCGACTTCGACAATGCCCTGTCCGGATCAAGCGAAGGCCCTAAACCAAGGTTTGATAAAACCTGGCACATATCAGTCCATGGAGTAAGGATCTTACAATCTCTAAGCAAGTCACGATGAAATTGCCTAGGCATGGTAAGAATGTTAATGTATCGGCCTGTGCAAGGATCCTCCCCAGGATTACCAATTTCCTGATTTTCCTCACTCGGTTGATCCTCTGTAATTTCCACAACAGGATGCTTATTGATTGACCGGTCTAGATTTCGGGTGGCGGATGAATCATTCTTTTGAACGTCCACTTTCTTTATATCATCTACGCTCCTGGAATTGGGTAAATTTTCCTTTTGAATGCGTGCTCTCTTTTTCGCTTCTACATTTCGGCTGGAAGATGGATTATTCTCCTTAACATCCACCAACTTTTCAACTTCTGCATTTCGGATAGTGGATGAATCATTCTCTTCAACATCCACTATCTTTTCGTTCTCTCTGTTTTTATTGTTATTAGAATTATTCCCTTGACCATCCATTGTCTTTTCAATTTCTACATTTTGGGTTGCGGATAAATCATTCTCTTGATCATCCTCTATCTTTTCATTGTCTACACTCCTGGACCTGGAAAAATGGTTCCCTTGAGCATCCATTGTCTTTTCAACTTCTACCTTTCGGGTGGCGGACAAATCATTCTCTTGCTCATCCACTTTTTTTTCATCATATACATTCCTGGCATTGGTAAAATTACTCGCTTGAACGTCCATTATCTTTGTGTCAGCTCTATTTCGTGTGGCAGATGAATCATTCTCTTGAGAATCAACTACCTTTTCATCATCCAGGTTCCTGGTTTTGGAAAAATTTCTCTCTCGAACATCCACTGTCTTTTCAACTTCCACATTTTGGGTGCCGGATAAATCATCCTCTCGAGCATCCACTATCTCTTCATTCTCTGCATTTTTGGTGCTGGAAGAATCATTCTCTTGAAAATCCGCTACCTTCTTGGTGTCTACTTTTCGGGTGGCAGATACATCATTCTCTTCAATATCCACTGTCTTTTCATTCTCTACAATATCCACTGTCTTTTCATTCTCTACATTCCTGGAATTGGAAACATTGCTCTCTTGAACATCAACTGCCTTTTCAGCATCAACAACTTGGGTAGGAGACAGATTTTTCTCTTGAATATCTGCAATCTTTTGTTCAACACCATGCAATGGAGTTTCGATGTTATCTGAATTAGATGTGCCAGAAACTCGTTCCTCAACAATCTCACTGGAATTCTCTGCAACGTGATTAGGTCCTGATTTTACATAACCGAAGACATCATCCTTGGCTTGGTCATACCTTGACAACGTAAATTTAATCCCACCCTCAACCCTTATTGCATCCATACTAAACAAATGAATCAGCAGCAACCAAACCAAGAACCCAACTAGAACAAGGAACCATACATGATGACGGAACCTCCGAAAAGCCTGTTTCGCCATCATCTCGGTCGGTCTCGTGGACGCTTAGATAAAACTTTTACGCATGTTAGAAGGGTTCGTTGTGCGTATCACGCGAGCAGAGACAACATCGTTACATTTTACTTAGGTTGGGGAATTAATTTTGATTCATCATGTAAAGATATGAAACATGGATCAAATTCAAGGATTGTATGGGAGTTTCAAAAGGAGGTTTTGAATCAAAGTAAGAAAAAAATAAATAAATAAAGATATTTGGCCGTCTAGGTTGACTTGTTCAATTTTTGCTTTGACATATATTGAGTTTTTCACTCTTTCAATATCATGGAAAAACGGCTAGGGCAAGCAATCTAATAATATAATTCCACAGGCTGTTTCTAATAGGATTTTATGGTTGAAAAATAGACATCCTTAAAAAAATATGGAAATCATAGTTGTGAGTTGAGAACCGTCCTTGATATTCTGACCCTTCCAATTTCCATGCAGTTTTGGCCTAGTGGAGGTTGTCGCTTGTCATTTGGGGCGCTTAATGTCAATTGTCAACTTGATGAATTAATGAATTATCAATAAGATAAGATCATTATAAGAAGAAGAAAAAACAAAAAATGATTAGATCAATACGTTGTAAGACTTCCTTCCACAACATTAAGGTATAGATTACATATTAAAGTTCAAATTAGATTATAAGGATCACCAGTTGAGTTTTTGTTATTTTAGTTGACTCACATCTCTGTGAATTAGTCTAAAAAAGTTTTAACAATGTTTATACGCAATGTGTATGTGTAGGTAGTGGATAAATACCAATTATAATACATGTAGGTAAGTAGTTTATAAAAAACAATTACTTATGTTTTTGCAATTACTAGGACAAATATTTTATGTGGGAAAATTGCAAATAGCCTTATAAAATTTGACTTTAGTAATGATATACTCCTAAATATTCAAAGTTGTAAATAACCATTAAAGGTGTTTGCTTTTTCACTTGAAAAAAAAAAAAAAAATATTGTCTAAGTTTATGAGGGTATTAAACTACACTTTGATGAGTTCAATCGATGCTTTTTGCACCAAGATTAAACTTTGGAGAGTTATTTGCAACTTAATTGTCAATTTATCAAAAAATTTATAAAATTTCTTTTTTGTAAAATTTGAAAATTTAAGGATAACCAACATGGAGATAAAAGTTTAGAAGGTTATTTATATTTCAATCAAATTATATTGTAATATATAGTTTCAGAAACACTTTCCATTTTTATATCCGATCTTTTTATGCTATCATTAATTTATTTCAACAAATACTTTGTCAAATCATAATATCTTTTCATATTTATTGTATTTTAATAATTTTTTTATTGTTGAGTCATGATGTCATTAAATCTATATTTATTATATATTACGATTCATTTTGACATGCCTATAAATAGTTCAGATAGTCAAAGTTGGGCAATTATTTTCCCATTTGACATTTTCATGCTTCAAGTAGAATAATTATGTAGAAATAGTTCAAGATTTAGGAGAAGTTACATACTCATAATTGGTGAAAATATTCTAATTTTTTTTATATATCAATGTTTTACCCTATTTTATTTTTTATGTAAAATATATGTAGGATATTGTAAAAACAAATAATATTCATTATTGTTTGATATCTCTTTTCTAAAGATATAAATTACATAAATATTATTTTCTTCTTCGTATTTCTCTACTTTTTACTTTTATTTCTTTTTTTAATCTAACTTTTTGTATGTGTTCGTTATATAGGTCATGATTATTTTCATTTTTTTTTTTTTTGTATTTGTCTACTTTTAGTTTTATTTCTTTTTTTTAATCTAACTTTTGTATGTGTTTGTTCTATAGGTCATGACCAAGAAATGGGTTTGTGTTTTGTGAAGATTAAATGAGAGACCATTCTAACTTTTTTTTTATTAAATTGTAATTGAAAAATTATATATATATTTTCACTTTTTATTTTTATTTTTTTTCCATGGTTAACTTTTCCATGAATTTGTTATACATGTGGTGATCAATAAATAGATTTATGCAGTGAAGATGATATGAGAGATAGATCCATCGGATAATGAAAACTATAGAGTCATAAATATTGGTATAAGGAGTCTGTTGATGTAATTTTATCTACTTTTTTATTTCAAATTATAATTGAATTTTTTTCATCAGCGTAACATTGAATTAAATGAGTACAAATTTATCTTTCTATTTAAATTAAATTTATCTTATCATGTAATGGATAAAGCTTGCTTAAGATTAATAAAAGAATTTAACATTTCTTTTGAGATTCAAGTTTCACACATGTATGTAACATCATAACAAGAAATTAGTAATTCTTTAAAACTCAAATTTTGCTTATGTACGTGAGTAATTTAATCTTGATTTAACAAAAAGATCCATAAAATATGCATGGTAAATATCTTCTAAAGACCATAAAAATTACATATGGGAAATGTATAAAGAAAATGTATGTTTTATAACTACATGTGTTTTAACATTAATGTAAATATACACTCTATTTTTTAGAGGTCTTATAAAACTATTTTACATTTTATTATATGTCTAACAAAACTATGATAAAACAACTATGTATACAAGAAAAGGTGAATATACACATTTTTATTTTATTTACTTTTTCTAATATTCACACAATCACTTAAGATATGTCTTTTTATAGTACAATGTAAATAATTTGTCTTACTTAAAATAATTATATTTTATATGGTTGGAGAGTTTTTTTATTGGAAATTAGAAGGATCTATAGCATTTTATTATAATTAAGGAGGCATATCAATTGTAGTCACTTTTTTAGAAAGTGAAAATACCTTTATAAGCATTTAGCGCTTTACTTAAGTATGTTAGGATATTCAAATTATTGTTGTTATTCGCTGTTTTATAGGTATGAATCAATGAAAAAAATAATGCGAAATTTCAATTCATAAATATATAAAAGATACTAAAACGATCATATAATGTGTGTGTATAATTAGTACTAATATTAACATGCTTTTTCATGGTAAAGAGTTTTGATTGTTCAATAAGATAACAAAAAGATCTATTGTAATGGAAATTTATTAGCAAACTAATGTTCAAAATATGAATAATGTTAATATTAAGTCTTTTTTCTTGCTTTATTTCTTAATATTCACATAATTACATAAGACATGTCTTTGATAAGTATAATAAACATAATTTATCTCACATAAAATAATAATATTTTTTTTTTTGGAAAGTTTTCGTACTGGAAATAAAAAAAGAACGATACCATTTTAACATAATTAAAGTAGGCTTGCTTATTGATAGCAATTACTGTTTTTATCGATAAATTGATCAAATAGTTGTTGCATCGGTTCTCATTTTATAAGTATGAATCAATTGAAAATTAATAAGGATTTTAATGCATAAAGATACAAAAGGATGCTAAAAGAATCATATAAAGAGTGTATATAAATAGTAATAGTGTTAATTTACATTTACCAAGTAAAGAGTTTTGGCCACTAGATAAAATAACGAAATGATCCACCTTAATGAAAATTTACTAATAAACGAAGGATGACAATATACATAATGTTAATATTAATGTAATTAATGTAAATAACGTCAAAGTTAATATAGGATATATGACTAATATGGACAATATTAATACTAACGAATATTATACTCACATTATATAGATGCTTCAAAATGATAAATAATTAAGTAAATGAATTACCTATAGATTGCATGTAATTTACTATTACTACTACTGCTACTATTATTATTATTATCATTATTAGTTTTGAATAAAATAAAGGTATTATCCATACATTATGTAGGCTCTTAAATAGTTTTATATAATTCAAAAGCCTTTGATTTTATAATAGAAGAATAATTTAACATAATGTATTTTCATAATCTTTTATTATATCATCTTATGATAAATAAGTATACTATCATAGTCAAATTATTATTATTATTATTATTATTATTATTATTATTATTATTATTATTATTATTATTATTATTATTATTATTTCTTCTATTAAGAAAATTATTTTTGGATAAAATAACAGTACTATTCGTGCATTGCACGAACACGTAACTAGTTTTATTAATACTTACCTACCATGAGTAATCTATGTGGTATACAAATACCCTTGAAGTGTTGACTTACCACTATTGACTCGTCTATGTTCATTCAATTGTTTGTATATATATGAGAGTGTGGTTATCTAGTTTAATGTAAAAATTCATGAGAAGCAAACAATGATCAATGATGAAAATCAAAGGGTGATAAATGGAGCTTGATGGTGAAAATAGGAAGGTAGTTGTGAGATTTAATTCTGGTATATAAATGGAGATATATATGGGGTTCATTTTTGTTCATTATGACATGTAAATAAGAGGAAAAAGTTAACAATTATTATGGGACCTTTAACTAATCGTTATTTACATTTTAAGTTATTTGTGTAATAATTTTGTAATAAAGAAAACTAGCTTTTAGTAACCCTAAAGTGAGTGTAATATGTATCTAGAGATATGAATCGAAAAGTCTATTAGGAAACGACTACCCAAAAATATTTAAATGAGTTATGATAATTATTATGAAATCCTACTTATGAGGTTATACACATAGCACATTTTACTTAAATAAGCTAATTAATAAGATAAACCTACAAAGGAACATTGAAAAAAGGATTTAGAAGTGAGGATGTAGGAAAAATTAATAATGTTTGTAGGGGGGAAATTTATTATATTAATATATTGGGCCAAGCCTACTATTTATGTAGCTTGACTATTCAGGTAACTAATAGAGCCTAGAAAGTTCGATTCATACTTTGGATGATTTAAGGACATTTGACTTAGTGAATTCGGAAAATGACTTGTTGGACTGGTCTTTCCACCTCTAACCTTTTTTAGGTAAGCTCATGCACCATGAGGAAGGTTACTAGTTTTGACCCTTTATAAGCTCATTCCAGATAACTATGAAATGAGTAAAATTCTATCTCATTTGTGAATCACCAAAATGATCTAGCGGTTATCCTTAGGTCCAATAACTTATAAATACTTAACCACTGCTCCTCATTTGACATAACTTCGCAGATTAGAAAAACAATGTTCCATTATGAAACCTCTACTCCATGAGATCAAATAATCATTCCAGTAAAGAACGATCTCGATTGCTTATGAACTATACGATTGACATCTTAGGTTCCTTAAACTCCTATGTTTATCATTTATGCATTCGAGATTTTGGGATTGCTTGTTCATCTTCCTTATCATTCGCTCTCTAATCATTCTATTAAGTTTCATCTCTATGTCACTTCTTTGAGATTATGTGTAATGTGATACTTAGTTGACTAGCACTTAAACACTCCAGTTAAAACCTTACATCTACAATGTTAAACCCAGATTAGACTAGCCTGGCTTGGCCATTTCAACCCAATTCAATCAAAACCAACTATAAAAATGGGGTACTTCCTAAATAGAAATTAGATTTACATTGAATTAGTGAAAACTAGGTGACCTGGGTGGTTCAATTGCCACTGAGCTTAACAAGTCACAACGTACTCCTAAAATAATTAAAAAAATAATAATAATAAGAGCAATAATTTAAACAATTATTGGTTGCCTTTGCAATTTCTTCCATTTGGGCTTACCTATCCATTTAAACTTTGAGTAACATAAGCTTAAGCACCTTAGTTATGAGCTATCTTTTAGGATAACCAATATGGAACTTTCAAAAGATTATGATTACTCAGCTTGCATCTTTCTTATGCTTTAACTTACTCAATGGTAAAAGGAAATAAACTAACAAATTGCAACTCCTTAGTGTTAACAATAGTAACTTAAGAAATTGTTTAACCGATTATAAAAGTAATTTATATAAAAGGGCTTACATATTTATGAGAAGTAATTTAATGTAGCAAGAACAAAGGTTGATCTACTTCTTACAAAGTCATTCGTACTATATCCTACAATAAAAATGGTTCAGATATCATAATTTCATTAAAAAATATGCAAATTTTCAATAGATAGTAAATTAACTCTTCTTTATTTTACTCAAACATCAACCCAAAATCTTAATGAAACAAGAGGCAATATCACAGTTTACATTTAAACTTTGTTTTTTTTTTTTTTATAATTATACAACTAAAGTTTCAACTTATCTAATTATACACCTAATACTATATCAAAAAAGACTTAAGGCAACATTAATTTTTCAACACCTTAAGATGTATTACCTATATAATTTATTTGCAATGAAATATTTAAATGTTGCTAATAAGATTACTTGAAGACAACACTTTTAAGCAACAACGTAAAATATGCTACTATAATGAACTTAATGTAACGACATGGTAACAAATATGTTGTGTTGCTAATAATTGTTTTAAAAAAGATAATAATTTTTATAAGTCATTGCCTTAGTTATCAACCTTTGGCAACCGTTTTTAAAATCAATGCTCATATTAATAAAGTATGCAGTGTTTAGAAAATTGTTTTTGCCTCAACATAGGAACTAATTTAAGCAACTGCAATCTCAAATATTATAAGCAGCAATTATCCGAAATAATGCCCAAATAAAGGTTTTTATTATAATAATATAACATTATTGTCAAAGCCAAATTTTCTCGCTATATTAAATATATAAATAATTATTATGGAAAAGAAAAAAATAAGAAAAGTTATTTTCTTTTGTATAATAAGGAAAATTTACTTTTTCAGAAGATAGTAATTTGAGAAAAAATATGCACAAAAGTAGATTTTTTTTTTTAAGGCTAAAGACATATTAAAATTTTAAATGGTTATGACATGAAAATTTTTAAAATAAATAATTAAAAAATTACATGAAAATTCCCTTATTTTTCAAAAATAAAAAGAAAGATAAATCAATAAATAAAAATGATTTTAATTTATAGAAACATTAGTATGTTAATCACTTTTATTGACAAAAATTGGCTAAGTTTATTTATTTAATAATCTTATTTTTTGAAAGAAAAATCTTGGAGAAAAATAATTTTTATCACCAATTCTTGGAAAAGCCTAAATAAACCGTAGTTTTTGGAAACACTAATTAAAAGATTTTTTTATTCTTAAAAAGAAAAAACAACTAAGTGACACAACATTCATTATTCCATTTTTTTTTCATAAAAACCCAAATGTTAGAATTTTCTATGAAAAATATGGTAAAATTAGCAAAAACTTTTCAAATGCTAGAAAAATGCAAATAATACTAAAAATATCATTTAATGATTAAATAGTACTAAAATGCTTGAAAATAATAGGAAATACAAATTTTAGAAAAAGTGAGACAACAACTATAGATTCCTAAAAATGCACCTTTTGATAAATGATGCAATTTTATATTTATGGAAACCCTATAAATACAAAAAAATCCAAAAAAAAAATCAATTTTCATTAAAAATATGATTTTTATAATGTTACATGTAAAAAGTACAATTTTCATAAAAAAAATTATTTTTATGTAAATTTATGGTAAAAGTACGCTTTTTAATTTTTTGAAAGGAAAATGTTCTTATGATGAAAAATATGATTTTGGTAAAAAAAAAATATTTTTATGGTAAAAATATGTGAATATGCCAAAAATATGGAAAACATGGCCATTGTTATTAATAGATATAACACTTTTATTTTTATGACAACACGATATCAATTTAATTATGATATAATCAAACAAACTAAATTATGTATATGAAATCTTTAAGGTTTACATATAATGGTTATTATCTTTAGATCGGTAAAATTGGTTATGGATAAGCACAGGTTAGTTCGAATCCAATTTAGAGATAAATCTCAAATCTTTTCTCTTATATTAGATCCGATTTTATTCATTTTAAATTAAGTTTTTATCAAAATCCACTAAATCAACATATAATAATGGATTGATTTATATTAAAGTTTGATAAAAACGTATTAGAAATAACTTTAAATTAAATCTTTATTAACATTTATTTATATATATAATAATTTCTACACAATATATTAAGTGTATATTTTAATGAATATGATATACTATGATATATGTAAATAAATTATATACTTTGATATATTTTATTGAATATTATGAAAATATATGAAATTACGTAGATATTTTATATCTATAGTAATACGTACATTATATTATTATAATAAATATTATTATTGTATACATTAACAACATGTATATTTGTATTATAATATAATATATTATATTTATTTAATTTATATACATTAATTTTGTATTAAATATAAAATAACAGTTATTAATTTACATGTATTTGCATTACATACATATATTGCATATTTTATTTAGATTTACTATACATTAATATAAAAAGTATTATAGTACATTTCAAATAATAACATGTATGTGCTATGTTATAACAATATACAATAATATAAATAATACTATTAATTACATTCTATTAATGTATTTTAAGAAGTTAAGGTAACATTTAATGAATAAAACTACTTTTTCCCCCTTTTTTTTATCCTTTTCCCTTCAAACATCCTCTCTTCCTTTTACTTTTCCCTCTATTCCTTTTTTTTACATTTATTTTTCTTTACGACAATCCTCTCTTCTTTTTCTGCAGTTCTATTTTTTCAATCATTTATGTGTGTGATTATGGTATCATTATTAGTATTAAAACAACAATAAACTTTTTCTTAATAGTTTGGTTGTAAATTATATTAAAAACTTAACAAAGGATCCATTTGAAACACTAAATCCCCTTAAAAATTTGCAAATTGTATTCCTACTTTGATAAAAGAGAATAACTTTAATGAAGGTATTAATCCTTAACTTTCTTAGAATTATGTATATATTTTTGTGAGTCTTTTTCAATTTTAATTTTGTTTTGTATTTTTTTTTTTGTCTTTCAAAACACAAGTATTTCAAAAGATAATACTTCCATTAATGAAAAAAATTAAGGTTTGATTACTTTGGTTGTGATGGGTTAGGTTTCAAATAACGAGAAGGCAAGTGCAATGATATAACCCTTTTTTCAAAGCATTAAGCTTTCGGTTATCACAATTTCTTGATAAGTTGTGAATTTTCTTTTTCTTTTTGTCTTTTTGCTTATCAAATGAAAAGATATTGTTATGTAATTGAAATTTGATGCTATTATGACCTTTTATATTTGATGGATGATTAATTTTGGTTATGATGCTTTTTTTTTTTTGCTACGTAAAAGTTATAGAATTTAATGTTGTTTTATATTTGTGTATTGAAAGGAATTATGATATATGTAATCAATCAAGTTTCAACTTTTGTTGCAAATTTCATGCGTATATTTGCATTTACATTGAAAAAATCTATACAAATAATGTTCAAGGTTCAATTGCGCTTTTGTGTTCCTTTTTTAACCTTTAAGAATAAAGATTTGATTTTTATTGAGAGGTGTATTTTTGTTGTGTAATGGTTAAACTAGTTTATTTCGAGAATTGAAGTTGAATGTCTTCAACCTATTCTTATAGAATTGGTAATATCAAATGGTTTGATACTTGTATTGAGAGTCTTAATTACACTTTTATATAACTAATGTATATAGAATAAGGATAATAAGAATTTAATGTTAATATTGTTTTAAAATAAAAGAATATAAAAGCTCTACATTTTGCTATTGGATTTGGACCATATATTTTTCTTTAAGGTAAAATCTTAATTTAGTTAGTGCATTTACCTTTTAAAATTATAGAATACTCTTTTCTATAAGTTTTGCTAATACATATTTATAATGTTTGTAGGAGTCAAAGAAAAGTGTAGAACCTTATGAAGAATTCATTTGAAGACAAATGATATTGAATTAGTGAAAATAGTATTAATGAGATAGAAATAATGATGATTTTCTTTGTAATTGCATTTAGTGAAATATTTTATGTACATAGTTTATATTTATTATTTATTTTTCTTTCTCATTTTTATGTTCATAAACATCTTTGTTATTGAAACTATTATATTTATGATTGGTTATATTTATATATATTTTATTAAACTTTTTAAGAGAGATATTGGTGAGATTTCTATAATTCTAATACCCATTATCTATAATCATTTTGAGACTTTATTTAGTTGATTCCAATAAAGATAATTTTCTACTAACATTAATTCCTATATTCGGTTAGAAAAAAAGTTAAATAAATGTTAATTTAAATTATTTATTAAATGTGAATATTTTATTAATATATCGATAAAGAAAAACATTGTATAGAATAAGTAAGTGTTACATTTAATGTTCAAAGGTGTTGCTAAAAAGAAATTAATATTGCTTTTGTATTCATAAAATCGTCACATTTACTTAAAAATTTCGTTGCCTTATAAAAAAAAATTGTTACATTTATATTCTTATCTCTATAATATCCAATGAATTAAACAACAAAAATTTTCATTACATAAAGCATTTTATTTGTTGCTTAATAATTTATGCAATGGGGACTTATAATAACAGCTATTTTTTTGTTGCCTTGACTTATATATAACAAAATTATAGGTGGAGGCAACAAATTTTACTGTTACCTTAGAGGATTTCGATTAACTTTAATTCATACTATTAGTCTAATTGGCACGATTAGTCAACTAGATGGCTGCTTACTATCTTAGGAGGTTCATGCAACCTTGTATGGTTGTAGATGGCTACAAATGGTTCCTAGTAAATCGCGTAACTTATATTTTTAAAGTAATTTGCAACTCATTATTTTGTAGGGGATGACTAGCGGTCACCTATGGGAGGTTGGGTAAGCCCCTATGGCTATAGATAGCCATTCCACTAGTTGATTGTATCAAATTAATTAACTGTATGAATTATAATTAATTGAGATGTAGATCGTAACCACTAAATTTTCAATTAGGTATATAATTAGATAAGTTGAAACTTTAGATGTATAATTGCAAAAAGTAATAAAGTTGAGCTATAAATCATGACATTAACCCATGAAACAACAATAGATATGAAAGAGTCATGTCTAGGTACAACATTACTTTTATTTTTGTAATAGAACTTCAAGATTTTTATGCCTAAAAAAAGAAGTCCATAGGTTTTTTTTTCCCACTTATAATAACTAATATTACTTTTTCTTTTTTTAAAAAATATATAAATAAATATGTAAAACCTAGCAAAATAAAATAAAAAGAATTAATTATAAGGTCAAGGGCATAAAAATAATAAGACCTAAAGTTAGGGGCAATCTTGGAAGACAACAGTTAATTGGAAACCTTATTTATAAATAGGTAACAAGTCATTGAGTTCCTCCTCTCAAGTCAAAACCCTTTCAATATATCTAGCAGTAATCTTAAATGAAATCTTAGGCTTATAAAGAGGTGAGTCAACTTTCTATTTTTTTACTTTTTTAAGGCAATACATGCTTAGATCTAACATTAGGAAATTGTTGATTTAGGTTTTGTAAGAGGGATGGAAGAGTACAAGCCACTAGTGTATGGTAATGGATTGCAAAAATAAGAGATTTGATAAGATAAGATGTGTTTTGCTAATAGAGGATTTCAAAGAATAAGAACTAATATCAAAATTATGCCTTAAGGTATTTAAAAAGAGTGTTGGAAATTGTTGTATGTACAAACTAATAAGTATCGAAACCTAGATGTTGAGGTATGTTGATTAGGTAGATTCAATTATCCTTATTGTTTTTGTTAAATCTCAGTTTTAGGAACATACCTAAGTATAGAATTGTTCTACATAGTAATAGCAAAGTCTTCTCAATGATCTATAAACTACCAAAAAAATAACTCTTCAAACTATTCCCCAACTTCTTCTAAAACTTTCTAGGTAAAAAGAAGATGCAAAAGTCCCCTAAAATATCAACATATGCTTATTTATAGAGAAAATATGGGCTAGCTCATGACTACCTGTTTTTTTTTTTTTTCATTGAAGGTCGGCCATAAGGTCGGCGGTGCTGAGTTGTAAGCCACTAATGTTGAATGTAAAAGTTGGCGATGTTCAATGTAAGCTGCCTGTAAAGCCTAAAGTTAAGTCAAGAGACCACAAGATTGAACTTAGAGCATAAGGTTTAGGACGATCGGTTAAAGGTTCCGATCAAATCCGAATTATAAACTATGGAGAAAAATATTAGTAAAAATGACCCTGTAAACTTGAATTTAAGAAAATAAGTAATAAAATAGGAGACTACAAAATTTTCAAATTTTAAGTATAATAATTGTTAATCATCGAAAAAGCGAAAAGTGTAATCTAATAACTAATAAATTACTAGAAATAGATTATATGTATACTAAAAATCATAGAATGACCTAAATAATAATTAAGAATGTTCACATGTATCCCACATGTATTTACATGTAGGTAAAAATATTAAATTGGCCAAAAACTTAGTAAATAATTAAAGAAAATTATTAAATTAATTAAGAAAAATCAGAAGGGTATGGAATGATGCAAATCAAGTCGTGGCAAGTCAGGAACAAAAGAAGAAAAATTATCCAATTAGAATTAAGTAACATAAAAGCCAAAAATCAAGGAAATAGGGTAATATCATGTTTAATTAACGCATATTAATTACCAAAAACGTCTATAAATAGGAAAAAAATTCAAAAAACTCCTTTGGACAGTTAGGGATTAGAGAAAAATAGAAAGACCTGAAAATTCAAGAGAAAAACTAGAAAAAAAGAAAAAGAAAAGAAAAGAAAAGAAAAGCTGTGCAGTTAAGGCTAGTGAACCAAATCCACACACAACCATCATCTGGGGCTGAGCCGCCACCACCACCCTACGCCAGACCTACCGATACATCAGGACTGGTGTTGGAAGGTTAAAAGCCATCGGACCAGGTGAGTTTTTAATTTGTTCCGATTTTGTATAATTTCTTAAAATTAGTTATTTTGCCCAGAAAATTATGAAACTTGTTATTCTAAGGTTTTATTGTGTGTAGATTTAAGGAAAAATAACGATTTAGTTTAATCACGTCTAAAAATATAGGGTTCTTAACAAATTAAGCAAAACCAAGCATGATTAGAATTAGAAATAAATAGGTTTAGGAGTGTAGTTTAGAGCTCAAAATTTTTCTATAGAATGCTTAAGATATATAAAATAGTGTTATGAAGCCATTTTTTTTTAAAATTAATTTTCAAAAATTTTAAGTTAATTTTTAACCCTAAAATGATGAAAAAATTGGGTAATTTTGGGTTAATTAGGTGATTAAGACACTAATTACTGATTTAGATAGTAATTAGATGTTTAGGGATGATAATCTCTAATGTGGAAGCCTAATCATAGCCTTTGGAGCGTTAAGTATAAGTAATGAAGGCATTATGTGCCAATTATAGAAAATTAAGAATATTATAAAAAAATTAGGTTTAATTAGATAATATAATAATAGAAATCAGAATATAATAAATCAGAAATAAAATTTAATATTAAGTAATTGTATTAAAAAGTGTAAGATTTTCTCACATCAAGAATAAATCCGGTACCCCAATTAGAATTAGTGTATACTAAATAGTTTAGAATCCTAAATTTAGACCCAATGAGATATTAGAATACTCGATCTTAATGTGATTAATTTTACATTAGAATTCGAGCATATTTAAGATTTCAGAATCAAAATTAGAATCTGATTTAGGAACCAAACCTCAAAATAGGATAGAATGAATTATTAGTAAATAAAAGCTAAATCATAACTTAGAATGTGAATCATTAAAGTATAAGAACTAAAAGACCTATTTGTATTATAGGATATTCAGAAACGAATCGGCTTATAATTGAGTGATCAAGCGACTGAGAAACTCTAAGTAAGTTGGATTATTACTTATTGTATTAGAGTGCTATTTTATGGTACTCAGAGACTTAAGATTGTATATGGTTGTGATTGTAAGTAGTCTACGCATGTGTTTGATGTATCTGAATGCGTGTTGAATTTGTAATGTGAGTGATTTTTTGATTGATTGAATTGGTGTGAAATTGTTTGAACACCTTAAATGAAATTTAATTTTATTCGACTCTAATAACCAAAAATGTCATGCATTGCAACCCGTTAGGGGATCATAGGATTCTCTAACCAAATACCGACCCCTTCGAAAGGGATAGTGTAGGATTGCAAAATGGTCCATTCTTCATCCTTAGTCGAACTAAGTGACAAGAGACAAGATTGCGGCGAAGGTGAAGTCAATGGTTCAAAAGTAGTCGTGGGAGGAGCGAGGTCTCCATTGCACAAGCCTGGGTTTGGTTGTGAGCTGCTACATAACATGGAAACTCCTTAACCCGGATTGGAGCGGGTGAAATTTCTCTGATTTCACAACGGATCGGATTACGTTATGCGATGATACTTGCTTGTTGCATTGCATGAAAATAATTGTTTGTTAATCTTGTTTGTGTTTGTATACATTCATGAGTCTCCAATTCAACTTACTGAGCTGTAGTTGCTCATACCTCTATAGATTCTTTTGTAGGTCCTGATCTTTGAACACTTTAAGTATTATGCCGCCTTATAATTATCCAGAGGTTAGTCCTTTTGAAGCCAGGGGTGTAAGGAGCAATTTACTTAGTGATGATGTATAGCGAGAATGTCCTTCGTAGTTTGATGATAAAAGAATGATAATTATTATGTAAATTAGTGAACTGTTGTGTATATGTAAAAATTTCCTGGGAAGTTATGTGGACTTTACATATAATTATATAGGTTTATTTAAAATTTATGAACTTTACTTTATTGGACTGTTTACTTCAAAGCGAGGAATCGTTGACGCCTTGTATAGATTATGTCTATGGTAGGTACTGTGAGGCTAGTTACCATCATAGAATGGTTTACACGGCGAGACTATTGCGACTCTGTGACTTCGGGGTGTAACACTGGCTTAAGGCCGATTGCCTTCAATCCTAAGTGCTGCAGATTGATTCGAACTTCTTTCGATTACGTAAACACCTCTAAATTGCTTATATTTCCACTCTGAATACTTCAAGACTTGAAATATCCAAATGAAAATACTTATGTACCATTTCTTAATTATTTTTATAAAATCAATAACAAGTCTACATAATTCACGGATTGAAATATGAGTAAAATATGTCTTTATCAAATGTCTTTTGAAAAATGCTTAGAGTCACCATTTGATCGGTAATAGGAAAAGGTTTAGATTAAAAATAATTGAGTGGATTAATTTTAATCTAAACACTAGGTTATGTGAAAAATCGATCTTAAAAAAAGGTTTTTGAAAACTAGGGATTTCTTAGTTCGAAAGCTATTTTTTTTTTTAAAACCCTTAATAGGTACCACTTCTTTTAACTTTTTGAGTTTAAATTTATTTTTCAATAATACCATTAAAAATAAAATCTATTCACATGCAATTAAGTTGATTCTACAAAAGGATAAATCGAAAAATTATTTACAAAAGATGGAAAAAGAAAATTTTCTGTATTTTAAGTTACCTTTAATTATTTACTAATATTTATATACCTGCTATTTGAGATCAAACTTTTATAGTTTATCTTTGAAAACATTAGCAAGTTGGTTGATTATAATTTTGAAAATAGTCGGCTATCAGTTTTTTAGTCATTTTAATTTTATTTAAAGAAAAATTTGTAAAAATAGGTCATAATTTGGGTATCTTATTTTTATTTTCAAAAATTATAAAAAAGCTCTAATTTTTTAAGAAGGTTAATTATTTTTATTTTCAAAAAATGAATTTTCCTAAGCGGCAAAATGTTATTCACTTTTTTTTTTATTATTTCATTTTGATTAGTTTTATTTATTTATCTATTCTCTCTCTCTCTCTCTCTCTCTCTCTCTCTCTCTTAATGTTTTGATCAAAATAAAATAAAAGAATAAGCTAAGCTTCCTTATCCCTTTTTTTTTTTATTTTTTTTGTTACCATTACAATATTTATAGAAAAATAAATAATAAAAAATTACATAACAACACGAAATGCAATACTAAAAATAAAGGCCGAACCAAATAAAGTAAGGTGTACGAATTAGTAGGTTAGTTCAAATCCTTTGGTTAGGTTCAAACCTGGAGCTGGGTTATGAAAGGGAAGGGAAGCAGTAGTAGTACAGGGTAATGATGGAGGTAGTTATAGGTAGTTTTTTAAGGGCATGAAGGTGGTTTTATGAGCTTTTTTTTTTTTTTTTTTTTGGGGGGGGGGGGGGGGGGGGGATGTGGGTTTAGGGAAGTGCTCCAACCTAACTTGGCTGTTTAGTGGTGGTTGGTGATTATACGGTGGCGATGGTGGTTGTGAGCTTAGTGGTGGTTGGCATGGATGAAAAGGCACTAGGGTCTTAGGTTTTGGGGGTTATTAAGTTTGACTATTTTGGTTGAAGAGAGTCAGTAGATGGTATTTAAGAGTGGTGCTATTGCGGGTTAGGATTTGCAAGACCTTTATTAACACAGGAGCTAGGGGTTACGACGGTAAGCAAGGATGGTTGGGTTGGGAAGCTCAGATTGTAAGGAAGCTAGTTTTGGTGGTCTTGAGCTTCGGAAATGATAGACAAGATAGATAAGCTAGAAAGAGAGAGGGAAGCTGCGGGTCTAGAGTGAAAGAGTGATTTGTTGTATACTTGGTGTATTAGAGTAGAAGATGATGCCATAAAATCCTCTTTTGAGCTCCAATTTATAGTGTTGGAGCTTAAACTGAAGATGGAAAGTGATAAAAATGCCATTAATAAGAGATTAAATGAGGGAGGATGACTTAGCTTGATTCTTGGATTAGGATGATGATTTGTGTAAATTTATAGTTAAAAGTGCATCCCCCAATGTTCGTTCTTACCCAAAAGATCAAGGGGAAGCTTCACAATTAAGAAAAATACTTGAATCAAGGACATTCAACTAGGAGAAAAATCTATATCGTTTAACTTTCCTTGATTTTCAAACCTATTTCTGATCCTCCATATGATTGTATCTAGACAAGTTTTAGGTTTGATCCTAAGTAGGTTATGTAGAGAATAAGATTGAACAAAAAAAAAAAAAGGTGTGCTCACGCGTGGAAATTTGGTGAAAAATTGAACATTGGGGGAAAAGGAAAGAAAAGAAAAGAAAGGAGGAGAAAGAGATTTTGTTAAAAAATAAACCATGCCAGCTCACGGTCATAATTAAGTAGTGCCACGCCAACGTATGGCAAATGAGCTTTTGTGAAAAAATAAAAAGGGACTTCATGCCTATAGTGAGATTCAAACCGAAGATCTCTATATCAAATACAATGTCAAGTTGAAGAATAGTACCATTAAGTTGTTGGCTTATACCTTATTTTATCTTGCCACTAAATAATACTTAACCTATAAAGCAACCTAAAAATCCTATAAAATAAAGAGCTACTTAATTAAATTATTTTACAATTCTAAATATTATTCTTCTAAAAATAATTTATGTACCTAAAAAGTCCATTTTACATTAAAAATTTTACCTTTCTTCTTCTTCTTTTTTTATTTTCTAATTTTTCTTTTTTTTTTCTTTTCTCTCTAAATTTTCAATTTTTTTTTTACTTTTCTAAAATTTATATTTTTCTAAATTTTTTGTGCTTTTTTTTCATTTAGGACCCTTTTTCTTATTCTAAAAAAATTCTAAGATTACAGGGAGTAAAAATGAGACCTCTATAGTTGTGAATATCCCCGTGTTGCTCATTGGATTAAAATTAAAGATAATTAAATGGTAGTTATTGCTTTATTGCACATGCACTCGTGTATGTGATTGGAGGTTGCATTTTTACGCACATGTGATTGTCGTATTCTAACTAAGCTTTGGTTCACCTTGTTTAAATTTTTTAAGGTACAAGTCCTTGAGTAGTAATTTTAAAGTTTGATGATTATGGATTCGATCGTCGAGTTACTCGGTTGTGGAATGGTGACTAGAATTTTAATTTGGTAGGATTAATTAAAATTTCATTATATAAATTAATAAATTCTTATCATGATTTTATAGTTTTTATTTAATGGTTATCTTGATTCTTTTTTGGACTAAAGGAAACACTTCATTAATAATCAACCATCATCATAAAGATTATACAAATAAGTACCATGAGAAGCAAAAGGAAAATACAATGATTCATAAAAAAGTAGCTTATAGAGGCGAATGGGGTATTTAACCACCAATCCTTTGGACACATTCGCCTCCTAATAAAAGAAGTAATCTAATTCGCAGTTTTGTTAGTTAAACATCGTACAAAGACAAATCCAAAGGACGAACCTATAACCTCATGCAATTCTGCAAGCAATCATTGGAAATAATGTCTAGTGGCCTAATGCAACAATTTAGAGAAACCTAATAACATGTGAAAAATAACTAAATAGTTAGTGAAGAAAATAACACGTATAGCCCGACTTCTTGGCTTCACGAATTCCCATCAAGAATGCTAAGCACTCTGTAGCCTCAACACTAAAGGATGGAGCTACTTTAAAATAACCATGCATAATGAGTCCTTCCTTGTTCCAGGAAATACAAACTAGGCTCGAGTTTTGCCATAAGCCATCCCATGGGCTAACATCACATCATCATGTTTCATTAGGTCAAGCACAATTGAATCACACATAAACACCACTCCACAGACCCTTTGCTTACTATAGCTTCCACGTGCTTATTATTTCTTAACATCACTACCCCAGTCAGAGTTGCATCACCCTGAATTAGGAGGTTATGAATTGCCCTTCTACCCGTAGATCTAAAGCCTAGGGAATCAGAGCTACTAGATGGATGTCGGATATCAGCATGAACAACCCTCAAATTCGATGCATCACCAATTGATTGCAAACCCAATCTTATAAGTACCCTATCTTTGTCGAATGATGGAAGCTTAGATCTAGTGGAGGTCTGAGTAGAAGAAACATCATACACAACTTGACGAGCTTCGGATTGGTAGTTGATTTCAATACTACTACTACCGTCATGGCTTGTCCTATAACCCGTTGGCATTAAGCCCAGATGTATAGAGGTCAGATCTTCACAATTAATTCCCTTGCAATTGACCATCTTTGTTGTATCTTTGATTAAAGTACATGTCTTCATCATTGTAGAATTAGGATTTGGGTTTTGACCACTATACAAAGCATTACACCGTTCTTTCCAGATAAGCTAGGTCGCATCGATCAATTTAGCACCCAAATTACTACTCGATATAGAAATATCATTAGATTGTTGCATTTGATCCCACCGTTCCAAAAAGGTTGAAACCCTAGACCACTCTATCCTAATCCCCAAAGGCCCAAACTACATACATTCAAACTGGTCTAAGCACAATAATGCATGCTCAGGGGTTTCTATGATATCATAGAAAGGATGAAGGGGCTTAGCTATAGCATGACACCCATAAAGATTGGCAAAAGTGAGAAGACATCTTGAAATAATTCTTTAGAAGAAATGGCATACCTTAGGTAAGGTTTTCAAATTCCGTAATTTTTTCCTAAGTACTAGCTCCAATTACTTTAGATGTAGATGCTCCAATAACTTGTGGTTGCATAAAGTGTAAGAAGTGACATGTAGACTTCATAGAAAAATTCCCATTGCACGAGAACAACCCAATTAATCGGCCTTCACCACATAAATCTGAGACAAGTAACTTTCTTATCGCATATATATCTATATGTAGAAGAAAAGGTTAAATTTGATTGAGCCTCCATACTCCCTCTTCTATACCCATAATGTCACTGACTTATAACAATGGGTCTAACTCTAATCACCTAGATAGGACTGTTGATTCCAACCTTAGTACCTAACGATCTCACCCACAAAGACACTTTGACCATCGATTACATCCCAAAATACTACTCCAAACTTAAGAGGCCTGTCCTCCTTTCTTAGCAAATTTGAACTCATCTTGAGGGAAATACTGACTCTTAAAAACCTTCACCCACAATGCTTGTGGTTATTGATGTAACCACCAAGCCATCTTGGCTAATAGGCTGAGATTGAAATATTCTAAACTTCAAAAACCCATCCTGCCCGTCTCTTTTAGCATAGTGTCAACTAAGCCAATCTATCTTAAAAGTGTCACCCCTGTAACCTCACCAGAAATTAGCAATGATGGAATCAATCAACCTACACCAACTCTTAGGGAATTTAAAAATTCTCATTAAGTCGGTCAATATGGCATAAGCAACGGATTTGACCAAAATCTTGTAGCTTACTTTGTTTAACAAGCAATGTTTCCACCTTTAGAGCTTTGTTAAAATCATTTACTTCACGAATCTCAATGCTTTTGTCTTAGAATGCTCCCATATAGTCGGTAAACCTAAGTAGCGGTTAGGTTCCTCCAATGAAGGGACATTTAACACATGTTGCATTGCTGTCCCGACTAGAATAAGGGTGTTTTTGATGAAAAATGGGGTTGACTTGTTGAAATTCACCATTTGACATGTGGCTTTGCAATACACATTAAGTAGATAACGCATATTCATAACATTTAATTCATCAACCTCCACAAAAAATAGGGAATCATCTACAAAAAGCAAATAGTTTAGTATAGCAGAACGGTTATGAAATCTAATGCCCCGATCACTCTTATTGAAGAAGCGTTAATTAATCCTTTTGATAGTACATCAACAACCAAAAATGAAAAAGTAAGGCAATAAAGGATTGCCCTACCTAATTCTTCTTGATGGAAAAACCTTTCCCACTTGCCTTCCATTAATTACCACATTAAAAGGAACAGAAGTCATGCATTCCATGATCCAACCCACCCAATAGGAGAAAACCCCAATTTTAGAAGAATTGCTCTTAGAAAATCCCGCTTAACCTTATCATATGCCTTGCTCATGTCTAATTTTATTGCATAGGAATAACATTTACCACTCCTTCTAGTCTTTAAAAAATGGAACATTTCACGTGCTACTACAATGTTGTCTTGAATTAAATGTCTCGACACAAAGGCGTTTTGATTTTCAGTAATTAAGTTGTCCAACAAGGGTTTTAACCAATTGACTAAAATTTTTGAAATAATTTTATACAATGTGTATTTTGAAGAATTTAGTAAAAGTTCACACCTAATGTGTCAATAAATGTTAGGATTAGCAACAAGCTATAGCATTCTAAGTTTTAGAATGTTACAAAATCATAACAATATAACATTACAAATAAAAGTGAAATTACTAGAATACTAATATTACTACAAATTAGCCATGATGATTTGTCGAATTTACGAATTTGTCACAATTTCATTTTTTTTACCATTAATAATTAAATTATAAATTATATTTTTTTGATATTTTTATCAACCCCTTGACCCTCGTTGAACTTAATTCAATCCCTTGACCCTTAATCCTCTCATGTATTTAGGTTGATCCTTCAAGCCAGGTTTGACGATATTAGGAAAAATATGAACTAATTTGTACTTACCCTTTAAGATGATTTCAAAATCTTAATTTATTGAAAAAACAGATGTTCTAAGCTACATATGGACTACTGATACATAAAATTTCAACTTAAAAAGAGTAAGATATGATCAAAAGAATTTTGAGGTGAAACTAAGTAATCTAATTAGATTATCTCAAGTACCTTTGTTATATCATCTTTAGTAAAAAACTTCTTAATACTCTTACATAATTTAGGTAACCCAACTTATCCTTCTAGTCTTCTCAACGGCTACTTTGATCAACTTTTCATCACGTTTAGGTGAGAAGCTGTTTATGACAGTTATATGGCATATTCATGCTTATAAAATAGTTGAACATCATGTTTTGAAATATTTTTTGTACTTATGTATGGGGTTACTTGGATTAGGATGCATGTAAAAAGTAATCTTTTGGTGTAGAAAAGAAATATGTGACTAGAATTTGCTATTATTAAAAATGTGAAACTAAAAGTTATGGAAAGATAAGAAAAATTTACAATTTCCACAATATTATATTTGCATTCGCCTTTTAGTCCCCCTTGAACATTCTTACGGTCGTGGCTCACTAGGCTTCAACCCGTCTTACTCTCTAATCCACTTCGCTCTCTAAGTTAGCTTGTTATCTAAGAAAGAATACCCTTAAGGAATGCAAGTCAATACCTATCTTACCTTAATAGTCTCGTAGAGGCATAGAAGGGCAAGATCTCTCATTAGCTGTCTTGATCTGATAGTTCCCATATAGCATAGGTGATTCGTGCTAATTAGAAGAGATTTGCCATTTGCTAAGGAAGATTCGATGCTTATCTATTTCTATCTCAAGGGAAGGAGTACTAACTAAGAAGAATCACCATTCGTGCAACCAAATTCTAATGGCCATCTCTAGTTTATAAAACCCCTTAAATGCTTTTGTAGATAGGGATTACAATTCTGAGACTCAAACTTCCATATCGATCTTGGTGCATTCTCCGTATCTTTAGAACTCTCTTAAGTGTTGATATTGAAAGTTCTTAATACTTCTCAAATAACCTCATTGATTTAAGCATCAAAGTATATGCACTATAGCCACCTTCGATACCTTTGCATGTGTTCTCTTTGCAAACTTGAGCCCAAGCCTAAAGCTAGATAGACAAGCCTAAGAAATTTTCAAACATCAACATATAAGGTACCTTATATTCTATAAGTACTCACATGGTAGAGTGAGGGTAGAGTTTCATGCTTATCTATCCTGCAAGCTACTCACCCTTAAGAAATGTAAAATAATGCTTGCATAATATATAGTAATGTGTATCTCTTTGTAAGCCCATGTATGTGTATTAAAAAACAACTCTATATATAAATAAACTACATGATGCATGTGTGTGTGAGAGAGAGAGAGAAGTGGATTAAGAATTACACATGTTATATATTTTGATAAAAAGTTAAATGGATTTCGTTTATATTTAAAAAAAAAAAGAAGAGAAAAACAAGGACATACTAGTAATCTTTTGTTTATATTTTAACTTGATATTGCAATCAATGAGGTAAAGTATATGTGAAAATAAATATTATCGACAATCAAATTTATACGGAGTAAGCATTAGAATGTGACTTTCCAACGTATTCTAGCACTAGTCACTATCAAGAAATAACTTTTATACAATTTATCTATTTTATTTAAAAAAATATAGTCTTTATATACTTTATTGATAAGATAAACGGATTGTAAATGTTTATATGAGAAAAGATCCTTGTACTACTCTCAATGCTTTTTTAATTCTAACATATTTCTACTAATAGCTTTCATTTCCCTAATTGTTATGCTTTTATAGTATAAAATAAAGATAAAACAGTTTATCTAAATCCTAGTTTTGAAAGTATATGGATCAGACTAATATATATATAGAGAGAGAATATTTCTCTAAGCATTTTATATCAAATATAGTCAGTATAGGAAAAAAGAACCGGAGAATACGTCATTCGTCGGCTCTCGTCATCTTACAGGATACGAGTATTTCTTTTTTCACTTTCCCTTGGTACTTCCCCGCTTTCTAGGAAAAGACAAATGAGAGTTCTTCTTCTCTTCGACATTTCCAGTTGGTAACAATCTCGAGGGTTTCAAGTATCCTGTACAATAATGTCTGGAGCAGCCCAGTGTCAATGGGCCGACCTACTGTGCTTAGAGTTAGAGACCACACGATCGGGACTCATTTTTCATACCATGCTTTTGTGGATAAACTGTTTTTCAGACATCCTAAGGAATTCCATAATTAAAATATTAGAATAGTCAAATATTGCAGCATAATGTATTAAGAGGTTGCAAATGTGATGGTAAAAATAAATTCATTGACCGGGGAAATGAAATCGGTAATGAGAACCAGCCCCTCTAGCCGATTAAAGGCTAGGCGGTGAACTTTACCACGTGCCACATGAGTCGTCCACGTGGCTATAAGGGAAGTATTGCCCGCTTAGCTAATTTTTTTCTTTTAAATTTAATTTCTCATGTGAAATACTATTGCTAATTATAATATTATTAATATTTGAAATTAATATATCATTCGTAAATATAACGACGATAATTAATATCATCCTAATTACATAATCATTCAAGAAATAGAGAAATGAAAGTAAACGAACCTTTTTATTAAAATAAAAGGCCATGGTTAAGGTAGCCACAGTTAAGGTAGCATGGCAAACTGTTTACTAATTTGGTGATGCAGCTTTGTGGACTACAATTGCAAAGTTTACGAGCTGTTATACCAAATCTTTATTTGTAAGTCCTTGCGCCATAATTAGTCGATAACGATCTGTTAATAATCAAACTTGAACAAACATTAATGGGCCTTTTTTAATAATTTAATTTAAAAATTTCTAGCCAGTTTTATCCTCATACTCTCTATCCCAAACTTTTATATCACCGCTCGATCTATTTCACAATTCATGTAAGAACTTCATTTACATGGACTATTATAATCTTACCCTTCATTATGTAACATTCTGGTTATAAGTTATTATAATTAAGATTAATTCTTTTTTTCTATTAGTGAGTAATTCGGTTTATTTTTACTATCGTTAACACAATTTATCCTCGAAGTATGATAGGAATCGTATCTTGATAACACTTTCTATCATTCTTGAATCTTTTTTCTAAATTGGGTAAAAATAGGCAAACCGGCTTTCATCTTAGTTTGTCACTAACTCATTCACCTATTGCAATCCTTGGACTCTTATTGTTAGTTGTGATAGCCCCGATTAAAAATAACTAAATAACCAAACGAATAAGTATTAATGGACTTTTTCTAACCATTTCATTCAAAAGTTTTTCAAAATTTTGTAACTTAAATCTTTTAGGCCACTACTCGACCTTTTCCGTGTAATCCATTAACATGGGGTATTATATTACCGCTGTACTGTTGCAAGGTATCACTTGTATGGTGGTAGTGCCGAAGGTGGATCTGCCTATAATGAGGATCCATTGTACTTCGATAGTTTTGACATACTGAATGCTGCTTTACTTTGCTTGCCATGGTTTTTCACCCCATAACAATTGGATTTTCCACATCAAATCCTTGGCCTTTATTTTCTCGCTTCCTTATTTTATTTTATTTTGGCATTTTGTGTGATTTTATCTGTGTTCGTGCACTCATCTAAACAAGTATTATTATTCGTTGATGTAGTGACATGGCATCCGAAGGAGAATATTAGTAATCCTATGGTGAAAACTTCTTTCATGCACTCGTTATATGTAGATTGCATCATAATATTAAAAGGCTTCCACTCCGATCACCGACATAAGTTAAGATGTATCTCTACATCTAAAATTGCTCTTAAATGCACTTAAAAAGAGTTTTCATCAATACCGCCCTCACATCGGAAAACAAAAATTGTATATATAACCTTTTTACTAGGCCTTAGTATGTCCTAAGCAATTGGTGGAAAGATTTGTCAGATTTATTAACTCATATCGAATAGACCCTATCAATTTATACCGTAGAAATGAATAGAAATCAATGAAAATGAAATAAGAAGGAATGAAAATGGAAATGGAGATGGAAGGAAATATAGTACTCATTTCTTATTTGGATTCATATGATAGAAATGAAAAAAAAAATATGTTATTGAAAGACAAAAATATCCATAAGTTTACTCATTTAATTTTACTTATGTGGGTAATTTTATAATTTTACTCAATTTTATTCGATTTTTACCTATTTTTCTCAACTTTTGAGTTTTAAAAATGAAAATATTTCCACTGACTTCTCTCTCATTTTTTTTTTTTTTATTGATTTCTATTGTCACTCGTAATAGCCACAAACAATGCTTCCATGGATTTTTTTCCATTTCCATAGGTTTTCATAAACATAGTGTTAGAGTGTTTGGCAGCGCTCAGCGCATCATCAACTACGAATGAGGTTGAAAAACCTTTCGCTTGAGGTAGAAAGGTATTAACAAGAGTACGGGAGACTAGCAAAAGAATGGTTCATCTCTCTCGCTTGAGAAGGAAAAAGGAATCTAAAGACCGGGAAAAATGGGGATTCATATTAGACGTGAAACATTTCTTGAAATAAGTTGCAATAACTCGTATGATTTAAGGGAATAAACGGTGTACCCACATTTAGCAAACTGTTCGATAAAGCATTGGCAAAGGTTGTTGATCAAAACTCATGCACATGCCTTTCAAGAAAACCAAGTTTAATTGGTAGTAATACGTTGAATGGCGTGCAATAATAGTGTATAGGTTTTTAAGAACTATTATTTATATTAAGATTTATTAATACTTCTATGCTATTAATATATCAATATCATGTGTTCATATTATTTAAACTTTTATCTTACTGTGCCTAGTTTGAATCCTTGCACTTAATTATACATTTAGTTTCAATTTGTAATCATGACATATTTTATGGGTGTGTGCTTTTGCTTATCTTTCAAGAAGCCATTATTATGAACTTATTTTTTATTTTCGCACTGCATGATTAGCGTGTGTGTTACTATTAGGATAGATACATTAGATATCATGTTACCAATACTTATGATGAAGGGAAATTGAATATTCATCTATATTATTAAAGATTAAACTTTTTTTAATTCTCACATAATTATTTTTGGTATCTTTATAAGTTAAATATTAATATCATATTAGAAAATAAAAATCCGAGAATCCAATAGTTAATTAATCAAACCTAAGCCGAAGTATGTTCAAACAATGAATTGGATACTTCGAACTCAACTCCACTTTGTAAATCATGGAGAATGGGTTATTGCCTTAGATGACATGCTTAATTTTCATTTTCAAAAATCTTAAAAGATATAAAAGAAAAAGAATAATTTCCCAACACTTAAATCCTCACTCCTTTTCCTCAATACTAATTTTTTTCCCTCCTTTTTCGTCTAATTTTCCAATTTCATTCATTAAATCAAGACAATACCTAAAGGGAGAAAAAAAACCTAGATTATTTAAGTATAGTGAGATGAAATGAAAACTTAAATGATAGAAAGAGCATTGTTATTAACTATAGAGGGATTTGAAATATGAGAATCACATTAGTGAGTAATTATAAATAATTTATTCATTTGAATGTAAACCATGTGTATTTTAATATAAATAATTTTAATTTTTTTTTTCCACACACACATCACGGATGTGTTCATCGCTTGTATGAATTAATTCGGATAACAAATAAATGTACTAGTGTTACTTTCTTCGGATTGCAATGCGGTTAATGTTTGGGGTAACAACATTCACAAAAGTAACAAGTGGCTATTAGAAATATAAAATTATAACTTTCATTTTGCGTAATTGAATTTTCACTCTTTACACCTATATTTTTGTTGCTTGCACTTTGCACATCAATGTTTTGACCCTATACGGCATTATTGAATGTTGTATTCGTGTTAATTTCATATTGGACCATTATAAACCCAATAAAATAATGTTATTGGATATATTAAATTTGAAAATAATAAGAATTTTTAGAAAATTGTTTTCGTTTAAAAAAAAATGAAAAAATATATGTAGAAAATAACAAAACCCAAAAGGCGTGCCTACTAACCATTTGGCCATGGTGTAGCTATGCAAGACGTAATTGTATACCTTTGTGGTGGGGACATATTCTATAATTATAGGTGGGTTGCCCCATCCACCACCCGTGATCATTTTATGGTAGAAAATGGTCATCTACTATACATAAAAACTAGAAAAGAAAAAGTAAAACTAATAAAAAGCTTTATGAGCAATTACTACGGTAGTTGATTAACTATGGCCTATTGTAACCCGCAATGAATATATGAGATGGTTGGCCACCACATAGCAACTAGTAAGGGTTTGGAGGGTTATACCTCTAGGTTCTCTTTTCAAACATTTTCTAAGTTTTATTAACAATATCAAGCGGCAAATTTTGTAAACAGGCATGATGTTTGACATCTTATATAAGTTCAAGTTGATGACCATTTGATTAGAGCAAAGCCACCACATCATATTACTTGATCTTGAACCAAGTGAAGTGGAGGTATTGTAATTGCCATGGGACTATCATATACATCTATTTTGATTTTGTTTTGACATTATTTTCAAACTGAATGTGTGTAGATACGGGTGTAAGGGTTACACGTTGACCACGTGTTAAGTTGTACTACACGTGATTAGGAAAATGACTTAAACCACACATATGGAATGATTAGGAGAGAAATAAAAGGAGGAAAAGTAGGTGATTTCAATAAAGTTCTAACACTTATGGTGACAAGTGGAGGAGCAAAGAAGTATTAAAGTCCACAATTGATGAAGAATGTGGTAGTGTTTTTAAAACATTCAATTGTTTGATCTTTCATACTGATAATTTGGTAAAGTAACAATGTTTGTGCCAAAATCTCTTTTGTATAAATGAGGGAGCAAAAGAATTATTTATTGGAGTTGGCTATTGATTTCATTCGTAAAATAATAATGTTGATCAATGGACAAAATAAATCCCTTATCTTAATGGATCCCCTATGAGCTCTTTTGGATTTAGGCTTGGTAAAAGCCTTATATTTAGTTTGAGCTAATATTGAGAAAAATTGGATTGAATGGATTGATCTAACAAACCTTACTCCAAACTTTCATGCTAAAACTCTCTTAATCGTTTTAAATATTTGGACTCGACTTTTTCAGTCTCATCACCTTAGCCCAAACAGTCAAACCCAATTAATTAATGGATTTAAAGTCTAAACTTAAATTTAGCTCTTTACATTTTGCCCCTTGACCAAAGTCCTTTAGAATTAGTGGAAGGGGTTTGGGCATTGAATGAGCTTTTCAAATGACTTAGACACGTACACACTATCGAATAACTACACTATTGCCAAATTCATTTAAGATTTGTCTTAGTATGTGAATTTGCAACACGTCTTAATTGTGTGTCATGTCTTAGCTAGGTTGAGTTATACATTGCCTCTTAGGCAACACTTTGAAATGAATTTGCTTTAAGTTGCATCTTTGTAAGTTGATTCGTCGCTTTGATTCAATCCTCATGAGTTATTGGTTCTGTTGAGTGGATTCTTATACACTAATTTCATATTTAGCAATCTCACTAGGGTAAATCTATGTATTAATATTGCTTTGATTTTATTCTCATATAGGATTATTTTTCTTGTAAGGTCTTCACATATATATAATTTTTGAATACCTCAAATTGTAGTTGTATAACCCAAATTGTAACAAAGTGTAATATTTAGGAGCTCAATTTTTTAAAAAGGAATTTTTCGGGAAGAGGGGTGGGGAATTTAAATTTTTTTTTTCTTCTTCTTCTTCTTTTTCTAAGAATATTCACCATGCACTAGTCCCAAATAATCATCTATCCGTGTGATGATATTTTTGTACACTGTAAATGCCGAAATGAAATCCTTTTCATATGGAACCAAGCATGTCTAAAGTATTAAATATTTTTCCTATAAAATTGGCTCGCTGCTACTTTGTACAAGTTCCTAGTGAAATTTATCATCATTCGAAGAAAACTACCAAAAACCAAAATCCATTGAATGATCTTATATTTTTGAAGTCCTCCTTAGAAAGCAATGTCCATCGTGTCAACAAAGCCCATTACCCATTTAGACAAATTCTATGCTAAGCCATTGAGTTTAAGGTCCAAGCAAAGATAGCCCAATCACTTCTCTAGTGCATGCACGCGCCTTAATCCACGTTAAGCTACATGAACCATCATCGGTTCTTTGTTTTTTTTTTTTTGTTTCTCAAGATAGCAGGTGCTGTAGGGTTCTTGAAAGGGGGAATATTGCCTCTCCACTCCTCTTGTTGGTCAAGCAAGTTTTTAACTTTAGCTCAAATTCTTTCTTCCCTGTAGGCGAATTAGTGATTGTGCAGAGCGCAACTCGGTGATGTTATGGAATGCGTAGCTAATGATGCTTGCAAGAGTAGCTCAGCGTGAAGCTCGACTAGTGTTTGGTGGTGGGCACTATCTCGGGCTTCTTCTTTAATACTCGGATCTACTACATGTGGCGTCAAGTGCGCTGTTCAAAGAGCTATTGCTGCTATGTCTTGCATGCGCTTATTAAGTTCGGATCTCTCAGCTTGGTTGGATAATGCGCAACTCTGCGAGCTGCTGTTTTATTAGCATTGGTTAGTTTATGCTGTGCTGGGACACGACACTGCTTGGATTGAGCTTGCTGGTGGCGGTTGGAGTTTGTTCTGCCCACGGAGCTCAGTCCTCTGCTTGCTGGTCTAGAACTACGACTGCGCTGTCATGTGTTCAGCTTGGCTGGAGTTTGCTGTCATGTCCTCGAAAGTGCTCAGTTTGCCGCTAGTAGAGGCTGCTCGGCGAATGGTGTTGATGCTGCTCAGATTTGAAAACATATATCAATTAAGTTGCTGGACCATGGATCTTCGATTCTGCTGCGTTTGCTAGGTTGGAACTCTATTTTAGCTCAATTAATTTATGCTTTGGGTTTTGTTTTCTTATGTAAGTGCTCTCTTTGGTTCTGTCTTGATAGCTCGGATACTGTGAACTTCGATGTCCGTGGTGTCTCTCGGTAATCCTTGCAATGACAGCTGCGTGCGATTTGAATGTTGGTAAACTTAGATAGACACTGAGTGAGCTCGACTCACTGCTGTTGGGTTGTGCATAGGGCTGCAAGGCACTTGATTCCTTCATCCGCTGTGAAGAGACTTTGGTCAAGACACACTTGGGTGATTTGATGTGTTGCTATTCGGTGAACTGTGTAGAGCCACTATCATCGAGTTTGCCTCTTCCTAGTCGGGTTGTATCGCTTGTTGTGAGGCTTAGTTGGAGCGCATGTTCTCAGTTTTGCTCTTCTTGTTTGGTGTGAACAAGTACACAAACTTCTCTTGCACAGCATTATGATTGATTTTGAACCTCATCATTTTTGACTCATATCGAGTTTTTGAATGATTCACCTGTGCTTCCTATTTACACTTCGTTTAAGCCTTTTCTTCTGTTCTGACTATGTGAATGGGTTAAGATGAAAGCGCAACCCCCCCTTTTTTTAGCGAAGGAGTTCCTCGCTGCAATAAAATTGGAGACAAATGTCTCCTTGTCTTTCTTTAAGTGGCTCAATCTGATAGTTGTTTGTTTAGCCATCCCAAAACAAATGCTCTCAATCTGAAGATGTCCTCTATTTTTACAACTTTCTCCACCTGTAATTGTCTCGACTTCAAGCTATTGCTTGCAACAAAATCAGTGGGTTGTTTTGGCATTAGACAAATGTTGGCTTAGCATACATGAAACTTTTAAAGGTGGGCCTATACGCACAACATTAGGTTGATGCAATTGCTTAATTCTTGAGCTGACAAGTGTTTGATCAAATGGACTCAAACTTATGCTTTTAAGTAGCAAGCTGGTATGATATGGATTCTTGCTATAGTAGTGTGTGGGTTTGCCTGAACTTCTCATGAATAATGAGACTTAATAATGATCTTATCTTTGTGATTTCATTAGATTTTACTTGCATCAACCTTCCTCGCATGTATTTATATGTTTCTTCTCTCTCTTTCTTTCTTTTTTTTTTTTTTTTTTATATCAAGTGATTTCACTTGAAATCTTTGTTAAGTATTGGCTCCCTTCATAAATAAATGCACATAACTTGAGTATGTGCTTTGAATCCCATGTTGCAATAGAATTTGTCATTTTTTTTTTATATTGAATAATGAGATAGTTCTCATCACTTGATGCCTTGGTCTTATAACTTTTGCATATATGCCTTCTTGCGTACCTTTATGCCATTGATTCTTGCATCCTTCTTCTCTTCCATCTTTTTTAAGAAACTTATACTTTCTTATTGTCCATCTTTTACAGGCAAGATGATTAATATTTAGGAAATCACAATCACGTTTTGAGTGGCCATTATCTCAAACTTGTTGCAGTCAGTAAATCGATACAATATAAAGAGAATCTCTTTATTGCTTGAGTCGTAGCTGCTTGTAAATGAAGGTCAAAAGTTTGCAATAGTAACTTGATGACCAGATCTCAACTTAGTAATAGTTAGTAAATTGGTATAGTTTAAAGAGAATACTCTTTACTATTTGGATTGTGACTGTTCGCCACTTGAGGGTAAGTGGGTCAAAAGTTCATGGTTATGTCTTGAGGACCATACCTCATCCTTGCAGCGGTTAGCAAATCGAGACGGTTTAAAGCGAGTAGACTCTTCATTGCTTAAATCATGATTATTCGCAAGTTGAGGGCTAATAGAGATCGATCTTTGTAGAACCAATTGCAGTTTGTAGTATGAATCGAACATGAGTCTTGAGTCATAAACACATACATACACAAGTACGTGAGACTTGAGTGTGAGATGAACATACGCGATCTAAACATGAGTCTTGGATGTAAGCATATGAAAGTTAAACTCTTTAGTTGAACATAACCCTTCTTTAACATAAGTGTTTGTGAGGTAATATGTGAAATGAACTTAACTCCCTTTTAATGCGAACACTTGTGGGCTAAACATGTAAATTGAACATAAGACTTCCATGTAAAGTATAGAATATGAATTTGAACATGAGTGTAAAAGAGTTGAGCATAAGTCTACGGGCTTGGCATATATGAATTAGACATAAGCTCTGTACATGAACACATGAGAGTTGAACATATGAATTTAACATAATCTCTTTGGTACGAGCACTTGTGAGCTTTTAACATAAACACTTCCAAACTTTCAACATGAATGTTCATGAATTGTGTTTGTGAACTGAATATGGTACTTTTAGCACTTAAGCTGATAAGAGTCTTGTCATAAGAGCTGAACATAAGCCTTAATACATAAGTCTCAAGCACGGTTGAACATAAGAGTTGCATATAAGTATTGAATATAAGAGAGAATGCAAGTCTTGAACATTAGAGTTGAATATGGGTGAGCATGAGTCTTAATCGTAAGCTTTGAACATGATTTAACATGAGAATCAAATATGAGCCCTAAACATGAGCCTTAACCATAGTGTGAGCCTTATATACGATATAATCTCTAAACATAACATATGTCTTGAATATATCATGAGTCTTGAACATGACATTAGTCTTAAATATGACATGGCGTAAGGCCTTAACGCGATTAAGGCCTTAACATGATGCAAGGCCTAAACATGATGTGACACTAAATATGATGTAAGGTTTGAATGACATGAGGTCTAAACACGACATGAGGTTTGAACACGACACGAGGTCTAAACGTGACGTAAGGTCTAAACATGATGTAAGGTCCAAGTACGACATGAGGTCTTAACATGACATAAGTCTTGACGTCATAGATTAGGCGTAGCACTTGAAATGTGAGTTGAATGCGAGTGGTTAAATTATAAGCCTTTTCAACATATATGTAAATAGACATTACTCCATTACATGAGTTGAACATGAGGCATTAACAACTAGTCTTCTAACTTGAATACATGTACTTGAACATATGAGTTAAACATGAGTGAACATAAGAGTTGAACATAACATGAGGCTTGATCTAAACATAAGCTTTATATATGACGTAGGGCTTGAACATGAGTGTACATTAGGTGAACATATGACCATACAAGAGTTTAACATGTGAGTTGAACATAAGTCCTTTGACATGAACATAAGTGAGTAGAATCTTCGAGTAAAACATGTATCCTTTGACATGAACACACGAGAACTAAACACTTGAGTTAAACATGAACTGAAATGTATGTATCAAATATGAACTTATTAATAATACATGAAATAAAAATTAGTGTTTGGATAAGGCTCCATTCCTTGTACTACCCTTGTCATTTTTCCCTTCAATTTCCCATTTGTATAATTGTACAATTTCTATCTCATTTGCACTTCACTTTATTAACTCTTTTACTTTTCTTGGTTTTTACATATTATTACTCCTTACTCTTCCCCCAAGGGGTAGCAATCACAGTAGACATTGCTATCACTTTTTAAGAATTAACCGGAGTAGGTAGCATGACATCACACATGAGTAATCCTATACGTTAAATAACTCTAATAATGTTATCCTTCAGATCAAGTAAAGGAGAATATCATAAATCAACGTAGTGTATCGAATATTTAGAGCACTTATGTATCAAGCATTACATGTGCATTAAGCCTTCTATGTACGTGCGCTTCTGGCATCACCAGTATACGCCCATCAAGCTTTGCAAACATGCGCACATTGAACATTATACATAAGGACTGCTGTATAAAGCAAATATAATGGGTAATGATCATCACTATGCAACGATAACCTCTTCATGTATCATATCCATTTATAATTTTCCTTCCCCAGTTATTAACTTGTGGAGAAGGGATAAGTCAACAAGTCTTGATATATCTCATTCCCTTATGACATTATTGAGGACCTAGTGCTATATTATAATGCACTAGTCTTTAAGAGTCACGATACCTTACCTTGAAGGGGCATATTGATTTAGCCTTACAACAACAAATTTTTTGTATAGAAGCAATTATCTGAAACCTTGGTTGCATGTGCATATCTATAATTAACCACTTGTGATAGATATTTTCTTAAGCCTTATTTCATATAATTTTCTTGACTAGTCATTTGTAATTCTTATATTTTCTTATAAGTGTGAGTTGTAATTAAATATGAAAAATCAATAATAATGAAGTTCATTGATCGACTTTTGTGCTCTTTATTTGGTCAGTGCCTCTGTTAGCTTTTCTAAAGATGTCTTATCATTATGCACTTAGGAGCAATAGTTGTTCATTTAGTAGTAGTGTGCTAGATGATAATGTAATGGGATGGCTTCAATCCCCTTAATGACTTGCAATGTCTTAGCAAATGGTGAGAAGAATATCTTGACCTAATGGTAATATGACCAAGATTATCTTGTGTCTAAGTATGCTTTGTTCTTAAAGACTTCAAGTGCTCAGGAGTAATGCCTTAACTAAGCAATGCTATTGTCTAGCATAAAGTAATGAAATTGCCTTGTTATCTCTTCTTTTTTCTTAAAAATGACACTATGTAGTAGGAAGTAAAGACTTAACCTAGTCACACTAGTGTTAAGTAATAATGAGCTTTATATTTTGGATTGACATAATTTTGAAATTGCTTAGACTTTTCAATCTAAGGGGCCTCTTGTAGAATAGATGTAATTTGTGAAACTGCTTAGACTTGATGATCTACAAGGGTCTCTTTTAAGATAGGCATAATTGAAAGACTTGCTTAGATTCAGTGATATAAGAGATCTCACATGTCATCTCACGTATTGAGGTAAGAAGCTTGCTAACGATAACATATAGAAGATCCCTTTCAAGAAGTGTTCAATTATGTATATGCAGTGATAATGGTACTGATTGCTTGGGATTGATGATTCTTTCTCATTAGTCAAGGATATATTTCACATTACTCGATTGCATAACATGGCTTAGTAGGATATTACTTAGGTTTGAATGTTAATATGTTAAAGTACTCATAAATGAGATTGTCTCCATTACTTGATGATAAGAAACGGAGAAATTAGTTAGCATGAAAGTTATACATGATCATCACAGCATGATGTGTGCTTGAGAGCTAGTACTCTTACCAGTCGGTAACATATGAGTCAAACCCATCATCATGCAGTTAGTAACGATGTGTAAACTATATGTTATATTCATAATTGCTTTCTTTTGATCGATCAAAGGGTTTAGTTGCTTCCATTCAGATGTAAATTAACTTCGCACGCTAAGGAGACCAGTCTCTTACTTTGTAGTGACAATAGTAATGAAATGAAGATATATAAACACTTATCACATTTTTATTAGAAAATATTAGAGATGGAAAAAGAGACTTTTTTCATGGATAAGAAGCAGTCATTGCTATGCTTACATATGAAATGAAAAGAAAACTGAGATATAACAAGTGAGGACACATTCTAGCTACCGGTAATTCTTGCACTTCTTAGCTTATAATTTGCTTCGTACCTTCATAATATCATTGGTTTACTTATATTTCTTCACACCCCCATGACAACTACACATCCTTTTTTTTTTTCTTGAATACTTAACTTTGAGCTCTTTCCTTTATAAGTAACGATACCTCAAGTGGTTCCTTTATTGATGTCTCCCCTCTATTTACAAACTCATTAAAGAAGGCTACTTTAATAAAGTGAAACTCATTAAGTGTAAAGGGGTTCTTTGTTGCAAGAATGAAGATGTCCTACTCATTTTAATGACCCTTCATGTACTGATGCTATGTTGAGGGTATCATGTTGTGATCATGCAGCCATGTCCTTCCTATGAGGAGATGGTAAGATACAAGTGAATCGATCACGTAGAACCATGTAGAGCTATGGATAGGTTCGGGATCAAAGTCTAGCTTAATACGCCCCATTATATTCACGGAAGACTCATAGAAGCTATTTAGTATAATTGGTTGCTAATACGTCTTTGGGGTCGGACATACGGAGAAACACTACAATGAAATGATTTGAAAGAAAACATGAAAAAAGCTAGTAAAGCTCGAGCATTTATCAACTAGATATGACACACCAATCAATCCTACTCAGCCTATAATCTACTGGATATGATTCACCAGTCCGAATTGAAGGGTTACTCGTTACTACTTACTAAAAGAAATAGATAAGAGTTGAAGAGTAATGAGAACATTAGAGTTACTCAAAGGAAACATGATTAAATTCTAATATTGAGGATTGATGTTTGTGTACAATTAAGTGGGGGATTTATATACTCATCCACTAAGATTACTTTACATGTATGAAAAGACAAAAGGGTATTTCTACAATTAGGTTACATAAAACATATTAAAAAAGATAAAAGAGATAAAGAATATTAAGTACGGAAAAATAAATAATCTTTCTAGAATATTATGCCAGAAGACATGTGTTGATCAGTGGTTAGATGTCAATAATATAGTACAAGTAGACGGGAAGAATTGCAATTAGGAGTTCACCTGATTTGGATTAGGTTAAGGCCCGGTCAGTCCCGTTGTAGAGTAATCAGCATGGGTTGGGGTCGGACGTTTATGGTTGGCTCAGGAGCTCTACTCATATAGTCTTAAGGTTGTATGCTTGGATATCTTATCACAGTACAGTTGTTGGAAAGTTCAGCACATGTGAAAGTTAGGTAGTTAGGTCGGCAGAAAAGGGAAACATAGAGGTTAGGATAGTAATTTCCATATTAGATAAGGCTTTGAGTTAGTATTCTCCAAGTGAGTCCTTGGAGTTCTCTTATTTGGCTTCGTATGATCAGTCTAAGGGATTGATTCCTATCATTTGCCTGAGGGTTGGAAAGATTTGTCCTGAAATCTGAAATGATCTTTGGCTCTTCTTCTAAGACACTCGTCGGGTCTTCTACTGGTTAGTGAAGAATCAGGTTGGATACATTGAAAGTGGGGAAGACCCATAGTCATTAGGTAACTCAATCTGGTAGGCGTTATGGTTGACCTTCTTCAGGACCTTGAATGGACCATTAGCTCGAGGAGATAGCTTGATTTGTCTCAAGTGTGGAAATCGTTCTTAGTTGAGGTGTATCTATAGTAAGTCTCCTGGTTGGAAAGAAACAACTTAGCGGCCTCGGTTACCAATCTCTTGTTGTCTTTGATTGAACTTCGTGATCTTCTTAGATACAAACTAGTGTAACTCTTGCAATTCTTGAGCTTGGTTAACTCTGGATTGACTCTTTTCAATAGTTGCAAGGGTGCCAATCATATCTAAGGAGATAGTAGGATTGAGGTTATAGATGATCTGGAATGGGGTCTTCCCAACGGTGCTGTAGATAGTTCAGTTGTATGCAAATTCTACAATTGGTAGATATATATCCCAGTCACTCAAGTTCTTTCCTATGACAATTCTAAGTAAATTTCTTAATGTCTTGTTCACCACTTCAATTTGGCTATCAATTTGAAGGTGGCTACTGAAGATGAACACAAGTTTGGTTCTAAGTCTCCTCCATGGAGTCTTCTAGAAATAGCTCAAGAATTTTGTGTCCCAATCTGAAACAATGGTCTTTGGCACTCCATGTAGTTGAATAACTTCCTACAAAAATAAATCAGCAATAAATAAATCATAGTTAGTTTGATGGTATGGACTGAAGTGTGTTATTTTGCTGAAGTGGTCATTACAACAAATATATAATCTTTTTCTTTAGATATCTGGGGTAATCCTAGGACAAAGTCCATGTTAAGATTGGCCCAAGGTAAGGTTGGCATTGGCAGGGGCATGTATTCTCCATGGGGCTCTTTATTCCCCTTAGCTCGATTGCATACTTCACGATTACGAACAACCTTATGGACATCCTTGGCCTAACCAGTTTAGTAAAAGTTTTCCTTCAACAAATTGGCCATCTTGGTCTCTCTAAAGTGACTAGATAATCCACCACTACGAACTTCCTTAACCAATAGCTCACATGTAGAACAATTTGGTATGTATAACCTTTTCTCCTTGAAGAGATAGCCATCTTGGACATAATAGCCTCTAATAGTAACTCCATCTCTACACTGCTCTACAATAGGACCGAAATGAGGATTATGAGCATATTGCTTCGTAAGAAGTGAAAATCCTAATAATTTATCTGTAAAGTAGTTAATAATGTTTGCCGACGTAACAGAGTATTGTCAATGAATCATACATGAAAATCCTTCCATAAACTCTAACTACATGGCTTGCCTCTTTGAAAGTTTGTTTAGACTCCCAAGATGCTTCAATGATTCATGGTCATTGTAAATAACAAACTCATGTGGTAGTAAATAGTGTTGCCAAACAGTAAGGGATCAGAAAAGAGAGTATAACTCTTTTTCGTACATAGAATAGTTTAGGGTAGCACCACTAAGTTTCTCACTATGGTAGGCAACGAGTCGTTGCTCCTGCATCAAGATGGTGTTAATTCCAATTCCTAACACAATAACGTTCTAATTTAAAGGGCTTGTCAAAATCCGATAGTAATAAGATGGGGTGGAGGTGAGTTTCTCCTTAATCTCCCTAGAGCTCTGTTCAGCTCAATCATTCCTTCTGAACCCATTACTCTTCTTTGTTACTTAGTCAAGGGGGCAGCTATGGTATTGAAGTTTTTGATGAATCACCTATCGAAATAAGTTAGCCATGAAAACTTTAAATTTTAGTGACATTTCCTGGCATCGACCATTCCAAGGTAACTTAGATCTTCTCCTCATCTGCTTGGATTCCATCCCCTGACATTACAAATACAAGAAAAACCACTTCATATTCGCAGAATGTACATTTCTTCGAATACTCATATAACTACTCAGATCATAAAATGTGAAATACTGCTTGGAGATGTTGAACATGATTGTTTAAGTTGGCATCGTATAGCAATATGTCATCGAAGTACATGACTACACATCTTTTGATCAGAGGGTGCATCACATGGTTCATTAATCTCATGAATGTGCTTGGTGTATTGGTAAGTTCGAATGACATAGCCAACCATTCATAGAGACTGTGCCTAGTGATAACTCTGATTTTAAACATATTTCATATGGTAATTTTATAGTATTTCCCTTACATTTTTGGTTTTCTTTAAAGAAATTGATACTTAAATGTTGATTTCAGGGTTTTAACGCGTTCTAGGCTCGAAAACGAAGAAAAGGAATCAAGTTTCACTCAGTTCCAAGTTCAAACGAAGAAGTTATGAAGTTTTGAAGTTATGAAGTTTTGAAGTTGTGCAGAAAATTTGCCTAAGTGCAAAAAGTTACACGACCTGGAGACACGGCTATATCCCAGGCCGTGTCTGGTGACGAAAACAGAATCTTTGTAATACACATATAAAAGGATATCTTAGGGTTTCAAAAGAAATGGAGATATTACAGAAACAAGAGACGAGAAGATATTGGAGAAGAACATTAATCAAGAAGCGAAAACGACATCGATTTCAAGATTAGAGAGATTGTTCATCAAATCAAGAGGGGTTTTTATGCTTTATTTTACGTTTTTGATGAAACTCGTTTTTAGATTCGTTATGATAGCTTAGAATTCGAGTCTTTAGGATTATGGAACCTAGGGTTTCATGTAACCCTTGGATTAAATTATAATTTCAATAAAGTTTCTATCTTTTCTTGATTCAATTATGTTGTTTAATTGTGGATTGATAATTCTAGAGTGTCAATATATGATTTTATGCATGTTGATTGAGAAATTGCATGTGTAATCAGATCTAAGCATAATTGAAGAGAATTACATGTATACTTAGAGATAAGATACATGTTTCTTCCGGAAAGTTGATTGTTTGCATGGGAATTCATTATACATTAATGTGATTCTAAATTATATTACTAAGTGAAGAGATTCTGGTAAATAATTTAAAATTAGGGTTAATATGCTTGAAAAAGATATTAGCTTTAATTGTGAATCCCTCCAGTCAAGAATAATATAAATTGAATTGGATATATTTTAAAAAGGTTACATGTTAAACACTAGGGGAAATAATTCTTAAATACATCATTGCATACTTGAAGTCGTTCGTAGTTTATTGCTTCCTAATTTGCGTAATTAAGTCTCATAAGTAGTTTAGTTGTTAATTTCAATATTTTTAATTCATTCAATTTATCACAATTTTTCGGTTAGATAATAAAGCTAAAGTTAATATTAGTACTCAAAATCTCTAAGGGATCGACTCGGACTCACATCCGCTATATTAAAACTGATAGGTGCGCTTGCCTCATATCACCTAGTCTTGAACGCAGTCTTCTACTCATAACCCAATCTCTTGCGAATTTGGTGGTAGTTACTTCACAAGTTAATCTTCAAAAATATTTTAGTACCATGAAACTCATCTAACATGTTATCGAGCCTTGGCATTGAATACCTATACTTGATAGTGATTTGATTAATGGCTCGGCTGTCGATACACATGCACTACTAACCATATTTCTTTAGGATGAGTAGAGGTGGTATAGCATATGGATTCATGCTTTCCCTCACAAATCTTCTCTTTATGAGCTCATCTACTTATTATCTCAACTCAGCAGCCTGTTCTGGGTTTATCCTGTATGCAAGTCAGTTCAGCAAGGTGGTGCCTGATCGCAAATCAATATAGTGCTCTATGCATTAGATTAGGGATAGTCCTTTAGCTAATTCCTTATCGAGCCCTATTTCAGTTTTCCTTAATTTTGCCTATATTAAGTCCAATTTGCTTAATACAGATTACTTGACATAAAATTGAGGAAAAACATTTTTCTTTGAAAAAATGTTTAAAAAATATTTTAAAAAAAATTGGAGTCACCAACCAATTAAACTAGTAAAAAGTGAAATTAGGGTTTTCAAGTGGAAAAACTCCTATTTAACTACTGGTTTACGAATTTTCTAAAAAAATGATTATTTTAGAAAATTTAACCAAAAAATTTGGAATTCGAGGCTAACTTATGAAGACCAAGTCACCATGTAAAAAATAAAAAATTAACAGGCTTTTATAATTTTTCTAAGAGTGCTAAAATCTATAGGGAGATGCAAAAATGTAATTAAAATGAATTTTTTATGATTTTTTTATTACGAATTTAAAAGAATAAACAAAAAAATATTTTTTTTATAGTTACCTTAAAGGTACCTACATACTTATTAATCGGGATCAAACTAACATAATTCTTTTTTTAAGAAAAGATTTAGTGGAATAATTTTTTTTAATTTAAAAATGGAGCCAGATTTACGTTATTTAACAATTTATTATTTTAAAAAAAAAACCTAAAAGATCTAACTACATGGATCTATAAAAAACAAACCTAGCTAACTAAATCTTTTTTAAAAAATCTCCATTTAAGAATTTTATTTTAAGAAATCACTACATGTCAAAACCTATTTTTCTAAAACCCTACATGTAAAATTTATGTGGATCTTCAATTTAGATATGCAATCTAAATGTATATCATCACCAAATATATGAATTTCGGAAAAAATATATATCTAAATCGAAAATGTAATTTACGTAAGAAGATGTGAGTTTTACGAAAAGGATGCAATTTGTAAAAAAAATACAATTTTTTTTTCTAAAAAAACATGGCATATAACAAAAACTAAACCAACAACTTGCACTAAAAAAAAAAAAGAAAAATAAAATTAGTAACATAGAACTACTAAAAAAAGAAGAAGTGAAAATAAACTATTAAAAAAACAGAAAAAGAGAAAATAAACTAATAAAACTATTTATAAAAAAAATAAAAACTAGCTTACCTAATGGTCAAATCTAAAGAGAATTATTACGCGGATCAAATCAGGTTGAGTCATGTGCTTGTGACTTGAATCTTTAATTAGACTGTATGCTTGAGTGAAATTGAGAATTGACTTATGTGTGTGTGTGTGTGGATTGTAGCTTACTGTATGTAATTGTGGATTGGATGTGCGATGAAGTGTTGTGCATGTGTGCTTATTGTTCATATAGATTACATGCAGTGAGCTCTGCATGTGAGTGACTATGTTGTGCAATGTGTATAGGAGATTGCGTGTGTGAGTGATGTAGACAGTGTGTGTGTGTAAGTAATTGGCATGTGGAGGAGATTGTATGTGTGAATGTTGTGTAATTGGCTAGATGTGTGAGTGATTATTTTGTGTAATTGTGAAAACGTGTAATTTTTGCAACTGAATGTCTATTATTTATAAACCATAAACTTGAATCTTTTGGATCTTTTTATTGTGAAGATTCAATCTTAACACATTCAATATTCATAAGATATGGTAATACTCGATTAACATTTGTTAGATTCATTAGATTCGTTCAAAATTTAATCCAACCATTTTCAAGATTAAGTTTCTAGAAACCCCAAATTTTTTTAGGCTTTCTATTTTAGGTTGGACTTAGTTTAACTTAATTAACCACAGTCCATAACCCATTTAATAAATCTCGAGTCCTTTTTAGCCTAGTTAAAATATTCAAAATTAGACCAAGGCCTACATTCATGAGTTTAAATATAAGTGGACTTTTCTTAAATAACATTTTTCTAATAAATCCCAAAAGACTCTAAATTTACTAAATCGTATGTACATATTTTATTGTAATTTAATCTGATCCTGAATGACCAACTGATTTGACTAGGATACTTTTAACACTTTATAATTTTTAAAAAATAATTTTTAGTTTTTTTTTTTTAAGTTTGGCCCAAAGCTTAAAAGAAGAGAATTCTAAGCGTAGGAAAAATGAGGTGTCTACATTCCTCGAGAAAGAAGTCAATAAGCTCATCAATTAGCCTTCGAATTTCATTTGGAACATCCTTCAGATCTTTCATCTCTAGCAATCTTCTAATCAACAGAAACATAAGCTCTTCGGCCTTCTCAGCAGCTCAAAGCTCTCTTTGGCTCATCACTAAGGCCTTCTTCTTACTAGTTTGGGTGAGCTATTTACTTGTGATGGGGTCATGAGTTGCTACACAATCTTCTTTCCATCCTTAACAAAGGCATAGGTATTCCTATATTCGTCATGAATAACACGTTAGTTGAATAACCAAGGTCTTCCAAGTAACAGATATGAAGCTCCCATAGAGACAACATTGCACATTACCTCATCCCTATATACATTTTCAATACTGAATGGTACAATTACTTGTTTATTCACGTAAAAAGTATCCTTATTAAGAAGCCAATGTAGCTTATAAGGTCAGGGATGCTTTGAGGTTGGCAAACCTAACCTTTGTACAAAGGATTGTGCGACTATGTTGGTATAGCTTTCTCCATCCATTATAATGGTGCACAATTATCCTTTGATGGTACATTAGTATGAAATAAATTTTCCCTCTAGTCTTCCTTAGAGTTTTGACAAGGAACTCAATACTCGTCTTAGTACTAGGTTCATCACTTCTCCTTAGTCGGCATAGATAAAAGTCTCCTCTTCCTCCTCGGTGTTAGCTTTTACAACATCCTTCTCCTCTTTGAGTTCACTCTCATTGGTGCTATTCACTACATCTCTTCGGAGCACCATGGTACATCGGTTCAGATACTTAGCGACCATGTGTTTGAAGCCTAAGAATTTAAAGCACTTCACCTCGCTAGTCTTCCATTTAGAGGTTTGTCCTCTTTCATATGTTCTTAGGGTTGGCCTAGCCTTAGTTCGGCTCGATTGGCTTACTTGGCTATAGTCACGTTGGTCATTCCTTTACTTAGGTCGATAAAGCATCCTCGGCTTGGCATAAGTGGGTCGATTCAAAGTAGGGGCTCTGAAAAATGTTAGTCCAAATCAACTTGAAGTACTTCTTTTTTGTTTTTCGACCCTCTATGCTATCTTAATGGCTTCTTCTAATATGGTGTGCTTAGGAGCTTAGTTATTACTAAGACTTACTGTGGCAAATCTAAACTAAATTAGGTCCTCTGAAATATCAAAGAAATTAGAGGGATATAGTCCACAGGCAAACAAGAGTAGCTAATGTGAAGCTGCTCAGAAGATGTGACTCACCAATGAACAAAACATGACTTAACACCTCACTTAATATGACGTATAAGTTGATGTCAAGGTCCACCCACCACTAATCTTGAGCTACTCGACAAAATTAGATAAGAGTGTATGAAAGATGGACTTAGAAAGGGTTGTCTCACAAGAACAGAATATTCAATCTTAATTGTAAGTTATTTGCAGCTTACAAGGGAAAGGGACTATTTATAGTAAGTCCCTAGGGTAATATTATAAATAAAGAAATCATAAGAAATCATAAGAAATCATATCTAAAAGGGGATTCCTAGTACATACAAAAAAGGGTAAAAAGTAGAAAAGATAAAAATGGGAAGGTAGTATAATGTTAGGTAAGGTGGATAAGTGGTAGTGTAACATTAGTCCCGCATGAAGATTCTCTGAACACATTAGGTGAGATGGATCAAGATGTTGCAATAATAAAGGGTTCGGGATGAGAGAAATGGTAGCATGTTGAGAGAAAACTACTTAGCCGGTAAGTGAGTCTCTTGTCACTTAGTGAGAACCTCTTGGCAATAGTTGGTCAGATTACTTCGCACAGGGTCCTTGGAAAGGGAATGGTCGATAACATTACTATCAAGGATATAGATCAACGTATAATAATACGGGGAGCTCAAGGAGTTTAGACACATTCCTTTGGTGTAATGTTTCTCGTCATCAGTAGGTTACTAAGAGAGGATTCTTCGAGTGAGGGATTGGAGTCCTAGGAGCTGAGCGCGAGTAATGGGACCGATGTCAGTAGTTTATCATAATGTATGAAACCTTTATACCTCCACAATGTTGTGAATTTCATATTTAAGCCTAAAAATAAACCTTGATACAGTATGATCCTTTAGTTTTTCTACATTAGCTTAGATCATTAGCACTAGAACTCTCTCACATAATCATCAACAGATTGGCCTCCTTGGTGAAGCTCTTGCAACTTTGCAAATGTATCCTGCAAATAAGTCTTGGGCACGAATTTACCCCTTAACAAACTTTTCTTCCCATCCCAAGTCCTTACTCCTTACCTTCCCTCCCTAACTCCAACTATATTTAGAATTTTCCACCACATTATGGTATACCCAGTAAACTCCAATGTAGTAAGTCAAACCTTGACAACATCCATATACCTACAACAGTTAAACACCTTCTTGACATTCTCTTCCTACTCTAAGTATTCATTTACATCTCTACTTCTATCGAAGGATAGGATTTGGACCTTGACATTAGCTAGTCCTTGAAGGGCTTGGCATCTTCGTTCCTAAGCTTGGTAATAATCAACCTCTCCTTCTTCCTCGCCATATTCCTTAGCATCTATCTTTGATGAGAATTAAGCTATGGGACCCCTAACTTGTAACCGAACTCTAGGACTAGAAGGGTTGGTACAATGAATTCTCATGTTCCAACTAACCCCTACAAAGGCCAAATACTTACTTATCGATTCACCTTTAATGTCGTACCGTATGATCGCCCTTTATTCTGTAGCATGTTGAATTGACGATTATAGTCTATTGCTGAGCTGCCCAATCACTTAGCAAAATCCGGACTAATTAAGCCATCCCTACTCAGACAAGCTCATCTCTTTGTACTTTTTGTCCGCATCTCCTAACGACCCTACCAATGTCGCTCCACTACGTGTACAGTATCATATGTAGAATTTGTAGCACCAATGATTATTTTCCTTATATATTCATTTTTGCCCCTTTGTAATATGTACATTGCCCCTTTTAGGAAATGACCTTTTCATCTTTTCCTTTTTGGGCAAGTTGCCTTAGTTTACGTGTATAAATACTCCTGTATTTGTAGTTGTAACATCATCAGATTACTTTCAATACACTTAAGTATTTTCTTTCTTGCGTAAACATTGCTTGTTTACTCTCGACATCACTCTTATCATTTCCCTTAAGCAAAGTTAGGTGGTGAGTAACCTCACTAGACCAATTTGTCTATCATATCGAATTGTACCGTGAGTTCGTATCATATCCTCTGGAACTATTCATGGGTTTTTTGTTCACTGTTCCATTCGTCTTTATCACTCTTTCCGTACCTTTCCCCATTAACTCTTTTTCAAGCTTGGACCCATCGAACGATCGGCCTTATCTGTTCTTAGTCACGATTCGTACCATCTTAGTATTAAAGCAAAGGTTTTATGTAAACTAAAATTAGTTCTTCTTGAATTTCTATTTTGCTTATCTGAAACAGAGTCAGTTATTAAGTTCATTTGATTACTGTGTTATCGGCTGTTCACTTTCTAAAGTGCTTGTTTAAATTCTGAATTTGTAAGGAAAAATGACATAACCAAATATGAATGTTGATACTAGTGATGATAGTAGAGTTGTCCACCATGGGCGTCAGTCTTAAGGAATTCCTATAAATGAGTAGAAGATTGCATTTAAGACTTGACATGGACTTTATGAGTAGATGGTCATGCCCTTTTGCTTGTCGAATGCCTCGAACACCTTCATGAGGCTTATGACCCACGTGCTAAGACATATCATTGGGAAGTATGTCGCGGTGTACTTCGATGATATCCTAATCTACAGTGTCGACATACTAAGTCACTATGAATACATTAGAGCAGTCTTAGATATTCTCAGTATCGAGAGATTATTCGGTAACATAAAGAAATGTTACTTTTGCTAGGAGGAAGTGGTATTCTTGGGTTATTTAGTTAGTAGAGGAGGCTTGCAAGTTGATGATGAGAAGATCCGAGCAATTGTCGAATAGCCAATCCCTATTACTTGTACTGACGTGAGAAGTTTTCATGGACTGGTTTTGTTTTACCAAAGCTTCATCAGGAACTTCAGTACCCTCGCTACACCACTTACTAAATTAACAAAGAAAAACACCAATTTCTGATGGGGAGAAAGGGAGGAGAGTAGTTTCGCCAAGATAAAGGAGAAGTTAACCTTTGCTCCAGTGTTAGTGCTCCCCAACTTCGACAAAATTTTTGAGTTAGAGTGCGACGTGTTAGGCATTGGAATAGGAGTTGTCTTGATGCAGGAAGGCCAACCAATTACCTTCCAATAAGAAGCTTCGAAGACCCCAGTTAAATTACTCCGTGTATGATAAAGAGCTCTTAGCACTAATCTGAGCACTGCAAGTGTAGCAGCACTATCTATTACCGAGAGAATTCATCATATATACTGACCACGAGTCATTTAGTACCTTTGAAGTCAGACCAAACTATCCAAGAGGCAGGTGAGATAGGTTGAATTCCTTGAGGGATTAATTTTCTGATCAAATACAAGCAAAGAAAGAGCAACGTAGTTGCAGATGCTCTTTCGAGAAGGCACGTACTCTTGTCAAAACTGTAGACCAAACTATTTGGTTTTGCGAGTATTAAATAAAAGTACTCCGAGGATCCACACTTTAGACCAATAATTTTGTGATGATTGAGTGGGAGGATAGTGGACGAGTATTATGTGGAGGATGGCTATTTGTTTCGAAGGGGGAAACTGTGCGTACCAACTTGTTCTTTATGAGAATTATTAATCAGAGAAGCTCACAGCAACGGATTCTCCAGATACTTTGGAGAAAGGAGGCCCTATGAACTATTGAATGACTGATTCTTTTGGCCGAGAATATAAAAAGATGTGCACCGAGTGGTTGAACACTGTGTTGTGTGTAAAAAGGCCACGTGTCGAGTTGAACCTACCTATTCTGATGCGATTATGGATTGAACTAAGCATGGAATTTGTTCTTGGACTACCAAAAACTATTCGAGGAAAAGATTCTATAATGGTCATTGTGGATCAGTTCAGTAAGATGGTACACTTTGTGCCCTGCACAAAAATTAACAACGCTTCGGCTATTGCTTCTCTTTTCTTACAGCAAGTTGTGTGGATACACAACGTACCTAGAGGAGTAGTCTTCGATAGGGACCTAAAGTTCTTAAGCCATTTCTAGAGAACCTTATGGCGTTGGCTGGGAACCAAATTACTTTTCATCACCTCATGTCACCCCCAAACCAACAGCTAAACAAAGGTGATTAATTAAACTTTAGGTTCACTACTCCGAGTTTCGGTAGGCAAGAACTTGGTTGATTGGTACATTTGCTTACCAGTGGTTGAGTTTGCTTATAACCAAACCGTATATGACACCACCAAGCAGACCCCCTTCAAAGTGATTTATGGATTTAATCCTAAATTGCCCCTCGACTGTGCCTTCGTACCTGTACCTGCGTAAGAGGATCCTAACGCCTTGGCTAGAGTATAATCCCTTCACCATATCTATGACAAGGTCACTTGGCATATCGACTAGGCTACCAGAAGAATGCATGAAAAGATTAAGGGTCGGTCGGTCGGTTGACCAAACAATATTAGTCGGGAGACTTGGTATGGCTATACCTCAGTAAGGAGTAATTCCCGAATAAAAGGAAGAACAAGTTACCTACAAGAGCGAAAGGACCTTTCAGAATCTTCTAGAAAATCAGTAACAATGCCTGCAAGTTGGGGCTACTTAAGGACTATGGGTTTCTGACACCTTCAATATTGCTAACCTTAGTCCATATCGCCTTAACAAAGGATTGAGCGAACACCATTTGGATTTGATCCCAAATCCAAAACAACCTAGAGGGAATGTAGGAATCAAGCTATAAGACTGTTGACTTACAGCCGAACTAGAGGATTAGAGGGGTTGGTATGACGAATCCTCATGTTCCAATCAACGCTTGCCGAAGCTAAATACTTACTTGCCGAGTCACCTCTAATGCCGTGTCGTATGACCGCCCTTTATTTTGTGGCATGCCGAGTTTATTTCCAAGCTGCCCAATCATTCAACAAAATCCAGACTGATTAAGCCATCCCTACTCGGACAAGCCCGTCTCTCCATACTTTTTGTCCCCATCTCCTAATGACCCTGCCAATGTTGCATCACCACGTGTACAGTATCATATATAGAATCTGTAGTACCAATGATTATTTTCCTTGTATATTCATTTTTGCCCCTTTGTAATATATACATTGCCTCTTTTAGGAAATATCCTTTTTGTCTTTTCCCTTTTGGGCAAATTACCTTAGTTTACATATATAAATACCCCTGTACTTATAATTGTAACATTATCAGATTACTTTCAATACACTTGAGTATTTTCTTCCTTGCGTAAACATTGCTTGTTTACTCTTGGCATCACTCTTATCCTTCCCCTTAAGTAAGGTTAGGTGGCGAGTAACCTCACTAGATCAATTTGTATGTCATATCGAATTGTGCTGTAAGTCCGCATCATATCTTTTAGAACTGTTCTTAGGTTTTTTACTTACTGTTCCATTTGTCTTTTTCACTCTTTTCATACCTTTCCCCATTAATCCTTTTTCGAGTTTTCTGTAAGCTTAGACTCATCCAACAATTGGCTTTTTTTGTTCTTGGTCATGGTTCGCACCAATCTCCTCATCATCTTCCTCAATCTCCTCTAACTCCAGTCTTCATTTAGCAACTCAATGTACAACTCCTCCAGCTCGAGAATGATGGGAATTAGGCTATTGAACCTCTAACCTACAACTGAACCCAAGGACTAAAGTAGCTAGCACAACAAATCCTTTTTTTCCAATAAACCCCTACCGAAGCCGAGTGCTTCCTTGGTGAGTTACCTTTAATGCCGTACCGTATGACCGCCCATTTTTCTATAGTATGCCGAGTTGATGATTACTCTCTAGCATCGAGCCGACCAATTACTCAGCATCTTCCTTGCTGAGAAGCTGAGAGAGAGAGGGTCTAGACTGATTAAGCCATCCCTGCTCGGACAAGCCCATTTATCTGTACTTTTTATCTGCATCTCCTAATAACCTGGCCAATACAGCATCACTACGTGTACAGTATCATATGTAACCAATGATTCTTTTCCTTGTATATTCATTTTTACCATTTTGTAATGTGTACATCGCTTCTTTAGGAAATATTCTTTTTTTCTTTTCCCTTTTGAGTAAGTTGTCTTAACTTACGGGTATAAATACCCTTATACTTGTAGCTGAAATCAATCGAATTACCTTCAATACACTTATGTACTTTCATCCTTGCGTAAATATTGTTTGTTTACTCTCAGCATCACTCTTATCCTTTCCCTTAAATAAGGTTAGGAGGCGAGTAACCTCATTGAACAAATTTGTATGTCATATCGAATTGTATTATGAGTCCTCAGAAGTTTCATTGGTGTGTCATATCCTTTGAAGATGTTTGTGGGTTTTGGTTACTGTTTTCATTCTTCACTTTCATCCTTTGAGCTTTTTGTAAGCTTGGACCCATATCGACCTTGTTTGTTCTTGGTAATAGTTTACAACATCTTGGTATCAGAGTGGAGGTTTTGTGTGAATTGTAGTAGTTCCTTTTTAAATTCTGTTATACTCTATTTTGTGTGTGTGAAATAAAGTACATTATTATATTGAATTGTCTGTTGTGTTGTTAACTATTAACTTGATGTATTGTTTGAGTTTTGAATCTGTGAGGAAAAATGACAGACTAAAATACGAATGGTAGTGCTGGTGATGACAATGGAGTTGTCCACTATGGAAGACAATCTTAAAGAACTCCCAAAAGCACTGATGAGAAACTTGATGAAGTGGCTAACCTCTTAGTAGATCTAACTCGAGCTATTCATGCGCTGTCTTGCCGACCCATTGAGGTTGCACATAACAATCCACAAGCTGTTCAACCTATTAGAGGTCAGAACCCAACTTGACCAGTTTGAGGTGGAGGAGTTCGTAGACGAGTAAGGCGAAGGATAGACTTGAGAGAGCTTGATGAGTAGGAAGAAGAGTATCTTAAAGAGGAGCGTGTATGAGTCCCCAGAGCATCCGACCATGTGAAGCTTCAGATTCTGAGTTTCAATGGATCTGAGAATGCTAATGATTATCTGGATTAGGAAGAGAAGATGAAGCGTGTATTTGATTACTATCAATATGAGGATTATAAGAAAGTGAGGACTGCTGCTATTGAATTCTTTGAATATGCCACCATGTGGTGGAAGAATTTTTAAGCCATGAGAAGAAGAGAGGGGTATCAAGAGATTAACATTGGCCCGGGATGAAGAGAGTGCTTAGAAACAAATTTGTGCCAGAAACATATCTCTAAAGTACTTTCAGTTGACTTCAAGAGTTGAGACAAGGAGGCAGACTTATTGATGAGCACGTTCAAGAATTCCAAATGCGTATGATATGATGCGAAGTGGAGGAACCACCAGCTTGAATAATTGCAAGATTTGTTAATGGGTTAAGAGAAGACATTCAAGATATTGTAGAGCTTCAACTACTAGATACAATAGATGAAGCTGTTAAGATTGCCCAATAAGTAGAAAGGTAAAGGAGCTAAGTAACAACCAAAATGCTGACTAGCCAACTTGGTCAAGCAAGTCACTGAGCTCAATTAAGTATCAAGCCAAGTAGAAGGTTGACCCGATGGTGAAGTACTGACCTGAACTTTTGAGAAGGGGTAAGGGTCTAGCGGGAAGACGAGCCATGTCAAGTGCTTCAAGTACTAGGGGTTTGAATATATGGCTGCTTAGTGCCTAAATCGACGGATGATGGTCATTAAGGGAGACATCCCAAAGTTAAAAGTAGAGAGTATGGATGAGGAGCTCGAGGAGGAAGAGGTTCTAGCTAAGAAAGAGAGTATCGAGAAAGAATTGATTGAAGAGGATGTGTTTCCCGAGGATTTAGACCAGTTACTCATGGTTGTCTGACGTACAATGAGCGTGGAACCCTCACGAGAGAAGGAGTAGAGAGATAATTTATTTCATACCACTTGTAAAGTAAATGATTAGTGTGCTCTCATTGTGGATAGTGGAAGTTGCACTAATGTGGCATCGGCCGATCTTATTTCCAAATTTAAGTTACTGACTGTTGCACATCTTAAGCTGTATATGTTACACTGGTTGAGTGAGAAAGGAACATTACATGTCACTCAGCAAATACTATTGCCAATTACTATAGGGAATTACTCTGACTAGGTCCTCTATGACGTATTGCCTATGATCCTATGTGTTGCAGGGTAGGCCATGATTGTTTGATAGGAAAGTTATACATGATGGCTACAGAAAGATGTATATGTTCGAGAAGGGTGACTGGAAGATCACGCTAAATCCGATGCTGTTGAGAGAAGTTAACAAGTTGTAAACGAAACTTGGCCGCGAATCAAAGAAGGCTTTGGTGATGAGTACAGCCAAGCTCCAAGAGGCTACCAATGCGGACGAGCCGATCCTATTGTTGGTCAGGCGACTATTGGAAATGAAGGAGCAAAGTGAGCTTCCCTAGGAAATCAAGGAGTTGCTAGATGAATATGCCGACTTATTCCCATAACAGTCACCTGAATGGTTGCCCCCAACTCGAGGAATAGAGCACTACATTGACTTAGTACCCGGCACTACACTATCGAATAAGCCAGCTTATCAGATGAATCCTAAGTAGGCTTTTGAACTCCAATGACAATTCAATGAATTGCTGGAGAGAGGTTATGTAAGAGAGAGTCTCAGCCCTGTGCCGTGTCTGCACTTCTAGTGTCGAAGAAGGATGGAACTTGGCGGATGTATATAAATAGTCGAGCTGTAGATAAAATTATGTTCAAATACAAATATCTGATCCCAAAGCTAGAAGACATGTTGGATGAATTTAGTAAAGCCAAGATTTTCAACAAGATTGATCTTAAATCTGGCTACCATTAAATCCTCATGAGGCCAGGCAACGAATGGAAGACTGCATTCAAGACTCGATGTGGACTTTATGAGTGGATAGTTATGGTCTTCAGCTTATCGAATGCCCCGAGCACTTTTATGAGATTAATAAACCATATGTTGAGACATCTCATTGGGAAGTGTGTCGTGATGTACTTTGACGACATCCTAGTCTACAATTCCGACATGCTGAGTCACTATAAATATCTCAAAGTAGTCCTGGATATCTTTCGTGTCGAGAAACTATTCGGTAATCTAACAAAATGTTGCTTTTGTTAGGAGGAAGTAGTATTCTTGAGCTATGTAGTTAGTAGAGGAGGCTTGCAAGTCGATGATGAGAAGATCCGAGAAATTATCGATTGGCTGACTCTTACTACTTTTGCTCATGTAAGAAGTTTCTACGGACTGGTTTCGTTTTACAGAAGGTTCATCAGGAATTTTAGTACCCTTGTTGCATTACTAACTGAACTAACGAAGAAAAACATTAACTTTCGATGGGAAGAAAGGGAGGAAAGGAGTTTTGCTGACATAAAGAAAGGTTGACCTCTACCCTAGTGTTAGTACTACTTGACTTTGACAAAATTTTTGAGTTGGAATACGATGCACTGAGCATTGGAATAGGTGCTGTCCTGATGTAAAAAGGCCAACCAATTGTGTTCTACAGTAAGAAACTCCTAGGATCGCAGCTGAACTACTTTATATATGACAAGGAACTTTTGGCATTGATTTGAGCAATGTAAGTATGGTAATATTATTTACCGTCGAGAGAATTTGTTATATATACTAACCATAAATCGCTGAGGTTCCTCCGAAGCCAAACTAAGTTATCGAAGTGGTAAGTAAGATGGGTTGAATTCCTTGAGGGATTTGATCTTGTAATTAAATATAAGCAGGGAAAGAGCAACTTAGTTGCAAATGCTCTTTCGAGGAGATATGTGTTTTTATCAGAACTGTAAACTAAGCTATTTAGGTTTGTAAGTATCAAAGAGTAGTACTCTAAGGATCCACACTTTAGACCAATAATTTCGCAGTGTATAGATGGGAGGACAGTGGACGAGTATTATGTAGAGGATGGTTACTTGTTTTGAGGGGGAAAATTATGTGTGTTGACTTGTTTCTTACATGAATTATTAATTAGGGAAGCCTACAATGAAGGACTCTCCAGATACTTTGGAGAGAGGAGGACCTATGAACTCATAAATGGCCGATTCTTTTGGTTGAGAATGAGGAAAGATGTGCACTGAATTGTCAAAAGCTGTACCACATGCAAGAAGGTTAAGTGCCAAGTCGAACAAGGGAAAACAATGCCCTTACCTATCCCGACGAGGTTATTGATTGAATTAAGCATAGACTTTGTTCCCGGACTGCCACGAATCGCCCGAGGCAAAGATTCTGTAATGGTTGCTGTAGATCGGTTCAATAAGATGGCACACTTCGTGCCTTGCACCAAGACTAACGATGCTTTAGCTATTGCTTCTCTTTTCTTGCAGGAGATTGTAGGTATACACAGCGTGTCGAGAAGTGTAATCTCTGATAGAGACTCGAAGTTCTTGAAACATTTCTGGAGAATCTTGAGGTGTCGGCTAGGGACTAAATTACTCTTCAATACCTTATGTCACCCCCAAACAAACGACCAAATAGAGGTGGTTAATCGTACTTTGCGGTCACTGCTCCGAGGTGCAGTAGGCAGGAACTTGGCTGATTGGGACGTTTGCTTGCCAATGGTCGAGTTCGCCTATAACCGAATTGTACATGACATTACTAAGTAGACCCCCTTTGAGGTAGTCTATGGATTCAATATCAGATTGCCCTTTGACCACGTCCCTATACTAGCACCTGCACAAAAGGACTCTGGTGCCTCGGCCAAAGCACAATCTCTTCAGCACATCTATAACAAGGTCACTTGACACATTGACTAAGCTACCAAAAGAATGTGAGAAAAGACTAAGGATAGGTCGGCCAAATGATTTCAGTCGGAAGACTTGGTATGGCTACACCTCGGCAAGGAATAGTTCTTGAACAAGAGGAAGAAAAAATTATCTGCAAGAGTGGAAGGACCTTTCGGAATCCTCCAAAAAATTAGTAACAATGCTTACAAGTTGGAATTACTTGAGGACTATGAGGTTTTTGACGCCTTCAACATTGCCGACCTCAGTCCATATCACCTTGATGAAGAACTGAGCGAACACCATTCAAAATTGATCCCAAATCCAAAACGATCCGGATGGAATGATAGGAATTAGGCTACCAGAGCTTTGACTCGTAGCTGAGCCTGAAGACTAGATGGGTTGGCATGACTAATCCTTTTGTTTCAACCAACCCTTACAAGGGCCGAGTACTTCCTTGGTAAGTTACCTTTAATGACGTACCGTATGACTGCCCAATATTCTATAGTATGCTAAGTTTATGATTACTCTCTAGCGCCGAGCCGATCAATTACTCGGCATCTTCCTTGTCCGCATCTCCTAACAAACTCACCAATGCAGCATCGCCATGTGTACAGTATCATATGTAGAATATGTAACACTAATGATTATTTTCCTTGTATATTTATTTTTACCATTTTGTATCATATACATTAGTTCTTTAGGAACTATCCTTTCTATCTTTTCTCTTTTGGGCAAGCTGCCTTAATTTGCGGGTATAAATACTCTTGTTATTGTAGTCGTAATCAATCAGATTACCTTCAATACACTTGAGTACTTTCTTCCTTGCATAAACATTGTTTGTTTACTTTCGAAATTGCTCTTATCCTTTCCCTTATGCAAGGTTAGGTAGCGAGTAACCTTATTGGACTAATTCATGTGTCATATCAAATTGTGCCGCATGTCCTTAGAAATTCCATTGGTGCGTCATATCCTCTGGAGTTGTTGGTAGGTTTTTCTTACTGTTTTCATTCTTTACTTTTACCCTTTCCCTATTAACCCTTTTAAGCTTTCTATAAACTTAAACCTATTCAATGATCGGACTTATCTATTTTTGGTAACAGTTCACAATAGAAGGGGTCAAATTAAGTGATTAGCTCAGTTACCTTGGCTATGGTGTCTCTTAGGAGCATTTTCTGGTAGGTTATGGTGTTGTACTCCCTGAGGTTATTGCTATTTACTTGTATCACAGTAATTAGGCTCTCAATGAGATTAGTGAGCCTGTCAAGCTTATCATCAACTGACCCTTAAGTGTTACTACCATTCTGACTACAACTAGTTTAAGCACCACTATTGTGGTCACTAATAATACTTAAATTTGACATGGTACAATACTTCTCGAATAAATTAACAACATAGTATACGAAAAATACTACTGCTGTACTACCTAAAACTTTAGTTAACACAAACACACTCTAACAACTTCAACACTTAGTAATCACCTGAACAAGACAGAAACAAAACTTGTTTGTTTTCATGGCGAAATAACAAAGTAGGAACAAAGTATTCTCTTACCAATACATTAACTACTACTATACAGCTCACAACTCTAAACTTCCTCCATACGAACACATTGAAGTAGTTATAGAAGAAATACAACAGCTACAAATAGCAAACAAGAACCAAAACTTCACTGCAATTTTGTATACTTCCTTTTGGAACTGTGTTTTGAAACTAGCAAAGTTGATGCGTCACCGAGGTTGGACACAGAAAGAAACCTCACAATAGAACAATCTAAAAGAAAACATAGAAGAAGCTAGTAAAGCTCAAGTAGTTATCAACTAGATATGACACACTAATCAATCTTACTCAACCTATGATCCACTGGATATGACTCACTAGTCTGAATTAAAGGATCACTTGCCACTACTCCTTGTTAAAGAAAATAAATAAGAGTTGAAGGGTAATGAGAACACTAAGGTTGCTTAAAGGAAAGTTGATTAAATTTTGATATTGAGGATTGATGTATGCATACAATTAAGTGGGGATTTATATACTCATCTACTGGGGTTACTTTACATATATGAAAAAACAAAAGGGTATTCTTACAATTAGGTTACATAAGACATACTAAAAAGGGTAAAAAAGATAAAGAATATTCAATACGGAAAAGTAAAGAATCTTTCTAGAATATCGTGCTAGAAGACACTTATCGATCAATAGCTGGCTATCAATAATATAGTACAAATGGACAAGAAGAATTTCAGTCAAGGGCTAACTTGATTTGGATTAGGTTGGTCTAATCAGTCCCACTATAAAGTAGTCAACGTGAGTTAGGGTCAGATGTTTTTGGTTAGCTCGTATAGTCTTAGGGCTGTATGCTTGGATATCTTGTCATAGTACATTTGTTCGGTAGGTCTGGCATATGTGAAAGTTGGGTAGTCAGGTCAGCAGAAAAGGGAAACAGAGAGGTTGTGATGCGGAACAATGGTAGCAGATCTCGAAAACCTAGAATATGTCAAATGGGTATGACGGACAGGAAGTGAAATGGTTGGTTTCGATGGTGAATGTGAATGGATATCACGTACTAAGACACAAATACAATTAGGGTTTTGAGCTCGAAATAAGGTTTGATATGACTCACGAATACTAAATGTTGCTGGGGGTTCCAAATGAGAGTTAGATGTGACTTACTAACCTGTTCAAATGAAAGGTTCACCATAATTTTAGGGTCAAGATTGATAAGAACACATGAGGGATTAAAGAGTCTAATCAACACTCAATAATCTAGCAAATGCTAGCTTAAGAGTAGCCTTGCTCTAAAAGGGAAAGATTCCAAAATGCAGAAATATACTTTTCTATCTATTGATGTATACATTTATCTTTGATGTTTCCAGATGTTGCTATTGATAACAAGTTCTAAACCTTAGTGGCAAAACTGTAAATATTGTAAAAGGCCTTAAACCTTAAAAAATTGGGCCTATAAATAAAATAAAAGAAAACTTGTGCAAGAATACAAAATTGTGCATTTTATAGGGGAAGTTGGCATGTAGTCACTTGGCAAATCCTGGAAGGAGTAGTATCCAAATTAGAGGGGGTCGGCAGTTTGATGTATGGGTTCAGGAAAGAGTCCTTGAGGTCTCGTGTGGCTTGGCCGAGACACTAGAGAGGTTGGCCCACAATTGTCAAGATTTAAAATTAGTCAGCACTAGTCTCTCCGTGTCATGCTGAGTGTATCCTACTCTTGGCATTATGGTCTCTCGGTTACTCGGTAAACGATAGACTTATTGTCGACTGGTTATTTTTCTTCCTCTTATCCTTCTAGCTTTAGCTTGACCTTGGTAAGCATTGATTAGCTCCGCCATTGGACAGGTTAGGCTTAGCTTGGATGTAGTCGGAGGCTGATTCCCATTAAGTTGGGATAAGAATTTTTGTCTCGAATAAGGCTTCGAGTTAGAATTCTTCGAGTAAGTCTTTGGAGTCCTTTAGCTTGGTTTCGTGTGGTTGGTCTAGGGGGTCAATTCCTCTTAGTTGCCTCACTAAGTTTTGGATATCTATCTTTGCAAAATTGATTGATATTAGCATAACATTGAGTGAAAATCCATTATCAATAGATGTTCTCCCGATAAGACAACCATTGAGTATACTTTCCACATATATAGTGCAGTTGAGATTGGGATTCTTTGTGCACATGTCAATACAAGTGAAGGTAATTTCACCTTCATTCATTGAAACGATTCCCTTTATGGGACATGTTACAGTATGTTTCTTATATTAACCTTATGAGATCCTCACGAGCGTAATCACTACCTCGAGCTAGGCATCCTCATCAAAGTTAAGTAAATTAAAGAAATTCCTAACATGGATAGCCCTTAATAAAGCAAGGATAGCATTATCATCTCCATTTGTCTCAATCTTAAGTCATTTATGCTTAACTTCGTATGCCTTAACCGACTACATGTCCATACTTTTCGTCTTCGTAGGGTCGCAAGTGATAACATTTACAGTGCTACGTTGGTTATTATGAGTTGAAAGTTGATTATTCCTGCCATTATTTTTTTTCAATAATCGATTCCCCATTGTGAACGTACTCATCAAATATTTTCTTCAATGTCTAGCAATCCTTCGTAGGGTAGCTTATACTCTTACGGAACCTATAAAACTTGTGGTTGCTATATTCCTCATTTATTAGTAAGCACTCAAATTTAAGGAGTTTGATGTTTCCATCATCTAACCATTAGTTGAGGAGTATGTATACCTTTCCCATTAAGCATAGGTATGTTGAAGACAGTTTGGTGCTTGTAGGCTTCTCACTTCTAGATTTCTTTGTTGCTTTTGGATTCTCCTCTTAGGCTAAGCCCACTAATGGTATGTACTTGTTTCACCTTGCATTTTCACCCTTTTGTCATGCAACCGAGTTGTTAGTCCTTCTTGATTTTCAACCAATGTGGAAAATGAGGTTAGGGAAAGGGTCTCAAGATGTACAACTTACTTAGTAAACATCCCTTGACTAACTCCCTCCTATCACAAACATCTTGGATATCTAAGGAGCATTCCTTGAAGTACTCAATGTAATCCATAGGGTTTCCCTTAGGCCTTTGTCAAATCTAACTCATGTTGGTAAGGTAACTCGTTCCTCGATAAAGAATAACTTCTCCAAAGACATCTTGCATATGTTTCTCCATGAATTGACTGATCTTAGGGGAAGGTTAACATACTAGGTATATGCCTTCTCAGTAAAGGATATAGGGAATTTTTTTAGCTTCAAATCATCATCTAAACTATACACTTCTAGGGTCTTAATAAACTTCAATAGGTGTTCTTTAACGCTCTCCTTCTTGTCATTGAATGGTATGAACTTCAGACTTACGTAGTCCTTGAGGTATGGTTTGGTAGCAATGTGCTATGTTATGGGAGCTTTAGCTCCAACACTTCCATCATGGACTTCACTTGAATTTCTCTCAAATATATGCCTAGATCTTCCTTGGTTATGAATGAGCCCTTTTGAGCGGATGTTTCTACCCTCATTAACATCACAGGGTAGGATTCATGGAGGAGAGATTCATATGTGTTGAGTTTGTAAGTGCATGATTCATGGATGTAGGGTGTACTAATTCAACAATTGCAACATGTGGTATAGCACATGAGGATGATGAGTCTCTGATTTGAACTCCTTGATTCCTTACTTTAGGCAATGAACCTAATGAAGTTATGGGTTCCACTATAGGAAGTTACTCCTCAACTCTAGGAGTAACTTGCTCATTGACAACAGGAGGATTAAGTGGTTAAAGGGCTTGTAGAATGAGTTGTTGCAGTATATTAGAAGGATTTGAGATAGTTGCTCCCTATTATACAATAGCAAAGGTAGCTAAGTTAGGCATACATTGAGTAAATATTGCCATGACTTCACCTAAGTTTCGATTAGTCTCTTGCAACTCAGGTGCTAGATGCAAGTTGTCAAGGATACCTTCTTGCGTACAATTTCCTTTATTCATTAGCTGGAGGTGGATTTTGGTCATTGATCATAGTAATAACATCTTGCTCTTGGTTTTCATTATCAATAGGGTAAGTTGGTCTTCTCCTTATTGGTACTATGATGTAAGTATTAAGTCTTCCTTCCCTAGTGAAGTTGTAAAAAATGTAGGTATATGGGACCGGTGCAAGAGTTACATGCCTACCACATGTCAAGTTACGCTCTAAGGAAATGACTTAAACTACACTTATAGGATAATCAAGAGAGAAATGTAGGGTATAGGAGCAAACAATCTCAATAAGGCTTAACATTCATGGTGATAAGTGAAGGAGTTAAGAGGTATCATACTCCATAACTGATGAAGAATGATGTAGTGTTATTAAAATGTTTAAGTGCTTGATCTTTCACTGTGAGAATCTGATAGAGTAATGACGTTTATGCTAAGATCTCTTTTATGCAAACGAAAGAAGGAAAAAAGTATTTATAAGAGTTGGCCATTGATCAACATCACGATCTCATCCGTAGGATCGTGATGTTGACTAATAGTCAAGATAAATCCCTTCCCTTAAGGATCCTCTATAGGTTTCTTTGGATTCAAGCCTAATGAAAGCCTTATATTTAATGTGAGCTAATATTAAGAAAGGTTTGATCAAACAGACTTATCTAATGAACTATACTCTAAGCCTATCATCCAAAACTTTCTTGATCATTTTGAATATTTGGACTTGATTCTTTGAATTCTGTCACCTTAATTTAAAGAATCAAATCCAATTAATTAATGGGTTTAAAGCCTAAACTTGCTTTTAGCCTTCAAGACAAGCCATTCATTGAATTCAACTATAAACAAAAGTAAAAGGTATGAAATGATAAATAAATCAAACTTGTTAGAAACAAAGCATCTCATCTACGCTAATTCTACATGAATAATGTACGTACAGGTAATGGAAAGAGTATGATAGTTGTTTTATTCAATCAACTTAAGCCTCAAAAACATTCTTAATTGCCATTTAGTATTTTATATAGTTATTTATACTACTACTACGAGAAAATCAGCACATTCCATTTGCTTATTTATTTTTATTTCTCAAATGTTTTTGTCAACTACTTTTCCGTAATTGACTTATTTTTCCATCTATCCCTATTTTTTCTCATTCTCAAAGCTCTTTCTTATTTTTGTTCTTCCACTTTCGCCTTTGAAATAAGTAAAGTGTATTTAAAAAAGAAAACTGTAATCTGCAGACAATGCCACAACTTGAAATTTCCCACTTCGCACATTAAAAAGAATCCACTTTAATAAACTGCAATTTACACACACAAAATTAATTATTAAAATTGAAACTTTTACAATTTAATTATTAGAAATCAAAATGAAAAAGTATGGAAGGGCTTCCAACTTATTTCTTCTTTATTTTTAACTCTTGGATGCCCTATTACTAGTATTTTTAAAGACAAAGCAAATCTCTTGAGGAGTCTTTACAAATTTTACTCCCATTCAATATAAAAAGTAAGAAATTAAATTGATATTATTCTATAATCACAATTTCTAGTCCTTCTGTGTATTAAAATGCATCTAATTATTACTACAATAATTTTGTCAGCAATTTACCCTATATTTTCTGACATCTTGTTCCCTCTCTCTCTCTCTCTCTCTCTCTCTGTGCGTGGTCAAAGCCACTCAAAGAAAGCTTAACGTCTCAGTCCATTTTTCCTCGAGTGTGGTGCAAACTGCAACGCTCGGTTGCAGAAAGTCAGTCCTCAGGTTTGGCTTCTGCAACCCAACATCTCAAACCAACTGCATCATCACAATTGCTTGGCTAATGCTATGGAGTTCGTCGGATCGACTCTTGTCGTTGAATTAGTGACGAGTGAGTAAGACTAAAGTTTTTCTATTACAACATATTTAATATGAATGGCAGAACGACATCGCTGCGGAAAATCTCGATCAGAACTTTTCGATGTCGACTAGCTAGTTTGTTGCAGCCTTTGTTTTAGACAGCCGCCTTGCGTGATTTGTGTTTACTATCAATAGGGGAAAAAAAATGAAAATCGAAAAAATAAAACCTTAAAACTTTAATTTATTATGCATATATTTTCTTCTTCCTTTTCACCGCAGCTCATTTGCTCACGCTGCACCTTCCATCTTCTCTATTCCAATTATTATAACTTTCTTACTAAATCTATATCTTCTTCTTGTTCTTTGTTCACTTCTTTCTTATTCAAAAAGGTTTGCCAATCATAAATACTAAGGTAGTTCATATTTCATTCTTTTATATATTTTATTTTTATGAGAGAAATGTTAATCTTACCATATTGTTTTTTCTTATATAAGAGATATTGTTTTTTTAGAGTGCTCTCCACAAACAAGTAAGGTTTTTTATTTTTTTTTCCTTTTTCTTTTTTCCTTAACTTTGAACTTATTTATAATGCTTATTTGTAATATATTATTATACGGTTAGAGAAGAAAAAAATGATGTAACTACCAAGGTATTTATTTTGACTGAAAAAAAAAATACATTATTTTAGTTATTTTTTGAATATAGTGTTTAAGATATTAAATATTATTTAATTTGTTGTCATTCTACTTTGATTTAATTTATTTGCAAAAATTTTGGATTTTTAAATATCAGAAAATGTAAATATAATTTCACATGATTACTTCATTCAATTATGCTTTATTTAGTTTGTAATTTAAAAAAATTTGATTTTTTTATTTATTATAAATATAATGTAAGTTTTTACCAAAAATATTGAAAATTATGTGGTAATTTCTTAAAGTATATCAATGGATGAATTTTCCAAAATATTAGCCCACAAAATATGAATATAGTGCACATAATACTTCGATTTTTTTCATCTTAATTTATCTTGTATTTACTTTAAAAAATATGGATGTTTTGTTTTTTGGGTTAAATTGCTTATTATAAATATATATAAATTAATTTTATCAAAAGAATCTTAATATAGTGAGAAAAGTTTGTAAAATATTTGAATAAATAGAAAATTTTTGAATGTGATGTACAAAAATTTTCTCATATACAATGTAATTTTTTTGGGTTTTTCTTCATTTATTTGCTCGATTTTGTAATTTTAGATAAAATGAATAAAGTATGATAAAATAGTACAAAGTAGTTAAACAAGAAATAAAGTTAGGTTTATCACGAAGAAAATGCTTTCACTTGATTATGTACTTTAATGAATGTCTTTAAATAGTAATTGCAGAGTTAATAAGTTTTTAGTAAATAAAGTAGGAAAATATTGGAAATATAATTGCCATTACCATAGAAATGGAAAAAAAAAAAAAGGGGAATTACATATTTAGGACTCAACATTTTATACTTTTTTTGTTCAAATTTTTTAGTTAGGTATTAAACGTTTCAGAATTCTTATTTAAGTCATCTACATTGGTAAACACTATTAAACGAGAACTTCTATTAAATCGGTTAAGTTTTCTATCCATTTGCACCCCGTGAAACACCTTAATCGATTCACTTTTTTATTAAATAAATATTATAATAAAATATTTTTAAAATAATGAAAAAATAAAAAATTTTAGAAAAATTCGTAAAAATGAGAAATTATTAAAAAAAGAAAAAACAAATAATAAACCAAATTCCCCATTCCCCTTCCCAATTTATAGCCATTCCTCATACTTTACTTCCTCTCCGTAGATCTCCTAAACAACTTACAAAAATAAAGTGTACAATTTTGACTCTATCTTCCATGGAATACGTCGAGGGGTTTAGAATATGAAGAACAACAGCTGAGATGTTGAGCTTTGACTTTGACTTTGTTTTGACGATTTGGATAATCTTTTAGTTTCATCTGCTGATGAGTCTTCTGTTCATTAACACACCACTACTGAAGCTTTAAGTAAAAGACCAGAAGAGCAGCAGCAAATAACCATCTTTATGATGGGAAAGTATCTGTAAGTGAAGTTACTAAACTTCAGGCAAGACAAATCCTCATGCTTGCAAGTAAAGATACGGTTTGTGAATAGACAAGAACCTCTACCTTAGAAAAGTCATAAGAGCTTAAGATTCTACTAATTGGCCAATCCATGAAAAGGTCATTGTAGAGGTTTTTCCATAAAAAGGTCGTGCGTGAACCCTCTTAAGTGGTTGCCAACTATCATTGGCTTTGAGGTACCTGAAAACAACCTCTTTTTTTTTTTCTTTTTACATTTCTTTTCTTTTTTCTTTATTCTTTAATTTTTGATTTTTACTTTCTTTTTATTATTTTACTAAAAGCATATGTTTATATATTTATTATTATATATATGTTTATTATTTTTTCCTTTTTAATAATTTTTTTCTCTTTTTTGGATTTTTTTTTTGAAAATTTTGAATTTTTCATTATTTTATTTATATTTAAGATATTTTACTATAATATTTATTTAGTAAAAAGTTGGACTAATCAAATTGTATCATGTAGCACAAATGAATGGAAAACTTAACGACATTAACGGAAGTTGTTATTTGATAATACTTGCAAACATAAAGGATTTAAATAGATATTCTAAAACATTTAGAATTTAAACAAAAAAAGTATAAAAAGTTGAGTCTTAAATATATAATTCTCTATTAAAAAAAAATCAATATGAGCCCTTAAAATTGCATTTAGGGTAACCAAATCTAAATTTTAACCTTTCGGGGAAAAACTATTCAATTGAGCTCAAACTTTACGACTAATATAAAAAAGTTACTTGAAATGACTTAGTGAAGTTAGATTTCAAGAATAATAACCAAAAATTTCAATTTTACTCTTAGAAATGTAATTATTTAATATAGAGTAAAAATGATCAAAACTCTTAAAATCGAGCTCGGAATATGATGAGAACTTAGAGATAAGTTAATTAAGCGATAAAAAGAAATAATATAACATAATACACTATATAAGTATACGCGTTATTTTATAAATATACTTGGTATATATAATAATTATATCCATAAATTGACTCAAAATTGTATAATTATATTTAATATGCTAAGAATATAATTATATGAGGATAATTACACACTACATGTAATATATATAGGTTATATATATACATATATAAGTAAATAAACTAAATATCAATATAATATATATAAATTACTAATATTTAACTTAAATATTAACTAAAACTTATCCAATTGCAACCAAATTGCTAGAAATTGTGGTGGCACCTCCTTAGTAGCTAAATTAGATAAATCACCTCCAAATCGTTTGGCACAAGAAACCTCATACAAACCTTTATTGGATAATCAATCAATAAAAAAATTATTAAAAGCTAAAAAAAAATTTAACTGACCCCAACTCCTTATATATAGGACTTCTGGGTTTCAATCAAATACTTTAGGAACCAAGAATACTAAATATATATATAAAAAAACCGTATAAAAAAAAAAAAGAAAACAGAGCATAGGACTGGGTAAGTATAGTTCATGGACCAAACCTTGACCTACATTGAAGCCCTTCGACCACCTTACGACCATTGGAGCTTCAATAAATAAGCAAGTCAAACTTATGTACTATTCTTCATTTAATTTTAAAAATTATTAAATTCATCTAGAAAATTATGGAAAAATTTATATCTAGTTTATTTTAGATATGCTTTCGTATGATATTTTCATTTTTGCAAAATTTAGAATATTTTATGTATTTGCTTAAGAAAGTCACTATTCATCAGAATTTTGACTTTCAAAATAAATATATTAAATGGTATAGTTTTTAGCTCAAAATTTTTGTATAGAATACATATGATTTATATTTAATTGCTACATATCCATATTTTTAATTTAAGTATTTTTAGTATTAAATTTAATTTTTAGCCTTAAAAATAGCTAAAATTAAGGTAAAAATGTGAAATAAATGGGATTTTATGAAATTAATTTATGGAAATAACATATACTGACTTATAATGATTTATAATGATATTAGGATACATTGAAAATAATTTTGTATAAAAATAATAATATTTGGGTAATTAAATGTAATATAGGGGTAGAATTTTAATTTCGAGTATATAGCCAATAAACCAATAGCATGAAACTAAGTAATGGTTGATTTCTCCATATTTTTAGGAGTTTATAGAAATTTTTAAGGAATTATTTGGTTTCCCAAGCTATTTATTTTGAATTTACATAATAAGTAGCTTAAATTATGAATCAAGACTTGTTTTTAGTAATAATATGTTAAAATATAATTAATATTGAAATTAAATTGTAGAGATACATGTTGGTCAGATTTAGTAAAAATGAATTTTTTAATATATTTAATAATAGTTTTATGAACGCGGTACGATATATACATATTAGGATTAGATAATATCATATTATTATGTTATATTTGCAAATTATATAAAATATATGTTAATTATGTAAATAAGTACAATATGATAATACTTATTATAGGCAAGTATGGGTATATTAGAAACCTGAACTACCTTTTATAAGTCATCTCTCAATATAGAATCTGTAATACATATCGTTAGGTATATATAAACCCAATGATACTACTTCTACTAAAATTAGACAATCGTAGATAATATAACATATATCTCTATAATATTACGAAAATTTACATACTACGATAACCTTACTGTAATTAAAACATGTTTTAACTTATTAAAAATACGTTTTGATACAATTGAAACGATATATTATATGTAATAGTATAACTACGTATATTATTAATATTTAATAACTTAACTTAACTTATATAATAAAACTACATTTTATTATATAAGAAAAATAATAATATACTTTATATATATATATATATATATTCATATACATGACCATTTAACTGAATACTTTTAGATAGAATTTTAATTTTTTATAATTTTTACGAAAACTAAATTTGGATTTTGTATATATATAGGATATCCCAGTGATTAAGGTGTTGAAGACATGAGTCTTTTATAATGAGCGTTTGGATAAGTAAGTTTGGATCATGGCTTTATCACTTGTTAAGATACCGTATTAAAGTATTTGGAATCTTAAGAGTACTTTGTTTGTGATTGTAAATAACTATCTGTACGTATGCCATGTGTGTGGTTGATATTCTGACTATGATAGGAGTTAGACTCCTTAGCATGCTATTCTGCAAAATTACTTCATTTTGTTTTGTTGTGAATTTGTCTGGTTACCCTTAAATGGAAGTCAGAGTGAATTGACCGCTAACTTAATTGGACATATATAACAACCATTAGGAAAATGACTAAATACCGACTTTCTTCGATGAGGATAGTTGAAATGGTCATTTCCCCATCCTTAGTCGAACCAAGTGACATATTAGCAGGTCACAATAAAGCTGGTGGTTGTGGTTCAAAAATGGTCATGGGAGAAGGGTGTTCTCCATTGCACAGCCCAGGTTTGATTTGATTTTGAGTCAAGTTGAACTCCTCAATTCCGGTTAGAGCGGGTGTAATTTCTTTGACCTCACAATGGATTGGAAAACATTATGTGATGTGATTGTATTTCATTTCATTATAATTAATAACCTTACTTATGATTGTTTGATACTCTTCTAATTCCATTCTACTTGCGAAACTAGTTATGCTTACATTTCTATAGACTCTTTTGTAGGTGATGAGTGAAGGTCATGATATTTAGATATCAATACCCTCAAGTTAGCATGCAGTTGACTAAGAAAGTGAGGAACAAGGAATCCACTAAATATATGCTTTTGACTTTTCTTTTAAGTTTTGAGAAAACTAATTATGAATTTCTTGAGATGCCCACTAATTTCCTATTTTATTGTAAATAAACTTTAAACCTATAACTTTTGGTAAACTATGATTGTAAATTATAACTCTAGATATAAAATGTTTATATAAATACTGTTGTGTTATGAGATAATAAGTTATATAGAATATGTATTTTGTAAAGCTATACTATATGTTTAGTCATTCATAGGTATTAGAATGGATACTTTAAACTAGTTGAGTTATGTAGGTCTTGTATAGACTATATTTAGATAGCAGCTGTAAGATCGGCTTCTATCTTAGGTTAGTTTATATTTCAGGATTGTTATGACTTCTCCTATTCAGGGCATGGCAATCAATTTTTCTATTTTAGAAAAATTTATTAAATTTTTTTTTCTTTTTATTTAATATATCAAGAAAATAAATGCCATTTTCAAAAAAAAAAGGCAAAAAGAATGGAATTTTTTTGCATGATATATTTACCGTATCTTGTGATATTTATGCTTTTTTATTTTGTAATTTTGTGAAATGACAATAGTTTATCGATTAAAATCATCATAAAATGTGAAAAGGATTCAAAATTCTCGAGAAAAATTGTCTTCGGGACTTTGCTTCATTAAAAAAATTTCATGTTATCGCCGCTATACACATTTAATTTACTAGAAAAATTACTTTTGTTGATACGTTGTGAAATAGAATGCATAAGTTGAATTACTATAAATAATCGACATGTCATGAGAGCAGTACGTATTTGACTTAATTTTTTCTATATTTAGTTTATTATCAATTAGATACTTGCTATTAAATAATAGAAAATTATGAACTGGTTTAGCATTTAGCAGAACGTTGGGTAAGACATGGCACCAAACCTATCACGTTTTACTAGTGAGTATGCTAAATGAGATATGGGTTTTTTTCAAGTGGTGTTTCAATTTATTCATTAGTCTCCTGGCCATGTTTGATGTCTTTATCAAAATTGCTTAAACGTGCAGTAACACCCTCTCTAGCTTATCCAGCATCATCCATTTAATAAGAGTATGGTTTGGGGTTAAAATACGTAGAGCTTCCACTCATTGAAGATTTTATCTACAAAAGAAGTTCAAGTTCAAACTTAGCTCATGACTAGGAATAAGATATACTTTTTGAATGGTATGGATTGCGTGAAAACTTTTGGATAGGTACCCTACACCTCAAGTGAATTCTAGTCTCATAATGTATTTTTTAAATCTAGGAATATAAGTATCTTATGAATACCTTATTGAGAGAAAATACACTTTCCTACATAAATGAGTCCTCCCTTGAACTTCTTTCTACACTTGTCCAATATGGTGGGTAAGGGCAAAGTCATTGTAAGTGGTTGATTGGTGAGTGACCGTACCAAGAAATTCTACCTTACTCCGTGCCTACAATACTGAATTAACCCCCTCCTCAAGTTAGTACCCGGTCATCTATAATATCAATAGTCTCCATTTCAGTATCCTATACGATTATTAGTTCAAGTGGTTAAAATAGCTTTTTACCCTTATTTTTATGTAAAGGAGCTAGTAGATTAGGTAGCTTCTACTATCTTTTTTTCCATTTGGATTTTTTATGCTCCTAATGTTTTGAGGTATCTCGACAATTATATACCTGCTAATCCAATGTCCACCCTACCTCATATTGTGCTGAAATGGTATTTCCTCCGTGCCTTGCTAAAAAACCGATCCTTATTTACCAACTAATTCTCCTCTTTTTTCTTAGTCGCTATTGATGGATTAAAAGATGCTACCTATTTTTGTACTACTTTGTGAGGATCACAAGGCTCGATGCCTAGCATAGTACATGTTAATAATTCAATGATTCGAGATAGTCCATCACCTTCTACCTGACAGTTGAGCATATTAACAATTGCATTACTTGGAAAGCCAGCTCTCTCTTTTCAGGGGGAAAAGAGCAAAGAGACCATTCTCAAGTAAACGATTCCCAATGTTGAGCTACTGTTGGTTTTGAATAATAGAGTCAACTAGCTCTCTATATCTTGTTAAGCCAAAGAAAGAGGACAATGAAAGCGAAGGTTTTGCCCTTCCCCACTCTTATTGCTTTTCAGGTTGGACGTTTGCGCAAGTAGGCATGATTGTCATGTTGATCAATAATTGAGAACAAGTAAAGACTCAAGCTCGAGTGAAAGTTCAACGAATCCAAGATATGGCCCTTTAATCAACAATAGAGAATTTTTCCTTTCTCACAGGAACTATTATCATGATAAAGACCTAACATATCCATTTTAGTTAGTTAAACATGACGTCTCATTTGCAAGTGAGAATTTATGCAACAACAGTCAAGTATTTTTGGATGAAGTAAAGAATGATATTTAAAAGACAATGCTCACGATCATATGAATAGTAGGAATGATGATTCAGATAGTGAAGGAGTAAGAGAAAATTATTAAGATGATTAATGTCATCTGTTTGAAGATGTAAAGTGTGACTCATTATATTCAAAATTTTCTCTTCTCTCGACTAATGTTGAACCTAAAGTTTGATGGTCTACAATCAGAGACAAGTTTTAATGATTTGTTATTCATTCTAAAAAGCCTCTAACCTATAAGAGAGAGGTTTCCCTCTTCATACTATAATACATGGTGAATGTTGAAAAATTTTAAAGCAGACATAAACTTAATTGATGCATGTCAAAATGATAACATTCTATATAAAAATGAGTTTAAGATCTAAATTAGTGCTTAAGAGAAAACACCTAGCAGAAGGGAGAAAGGCCTCCTATTATGAAATGAACAAGACTATTTGACCATTAACCCATAGCCGAGCTCGAAGCCTTGAAGTGTTAACAAGACGAATCCTCTTGCTTCAGTCGACTCCTATTGAAGCTGAGGTGATTATTGTTGTTGACCAATTCCTTTTGCCAAGTCAAGTAACTAATCTCTCGGTAGTTGTATGCTGACTAGAAGAGTACCCTACTGACAACAAAACTCCACAAGCTTACTCGGCCTTAACAAACCAACCTCTTGTTCGGCAACATTAGTGTTAAGAGGATGAGAGATCTCGCATAAGTTTGCAGCTATTCCTTCTTGGACGAGCATAGATCTACTAGGCATCCCTGTATGGCACTCTTGCTTGGCTACCCGTCCTGATCGTACTGTTTTGTTTACATCCTCAAAAGGCGTCACCAATACATTGCTACCACGTGTCTAGGCCCACTTGGAGAATCTACTGCATTAATCATTATTTTTCCTTAAATATATGTTTTTACCCTTTGTATTCCTTCTACATTAATTTTTTAGGACAATACTCTTTTTGTCTTTTCTATTTTTAGGTAAGTTGCCCTGATTTCTCAAGTATAAATACCCATGATACATATAGTTGCAGGAATTATCATGAATCATCATTAATACATTGAGTATATCCTTTTGTGAACATTGCTTCCTTAGGTTGTTCACTCTTTTCACTCTTATCCTAACCCTTAAGTAAGGCAAAATGGCAAGTAATCTCACCAGACCATCTTGTGCATCATATCAAGTTATATTGTGAGTCCTCGGAAGTTCTATGGGTGCGTCATATCCTTTAGAGCTGTTCATGGGTTTGCTTATCTTCTTTCTTTTTATGTTCTTTCACGCACATTCTACCATCCACTATAAACTTTCGACAAGCTTAGACCTACCCTTGTAACAAGCTTTGTTAGTTCTTGGCTTCGATGCACACCATCTTAGTATTAGAGCGGAAGTTTCATCTAGGTTTCTTGTGAAGTATTATCGATGTAGAAGTATGTGGGAGTTGTGTAGCGATTCAGTAGAAATGTTTTAGTAAGTAAGAGAGTGGAGTGCTTTGTTTCCATGTCTATTTTATTTTGCCCTATTTCAAATATCTAAAAAATAAAGTAGGTTCTATGTTAGCGGTTTATTCATAAGTGTTGTTATTATGTTATGACTTAGCTAAACATTTGTGTGAAGAGAATGTGAGTTGTTTGGATTGAAGAGATCGTGCCAATTGTATCTCAAATTTGAAGATTGAAATCATGATTGTCAAGGAAAATAACAGACCCAAGTGTTATCATTGGTATTGGGAATGACACCAATGGAGTTATCTACCATAGCTGACAACCCCAAAACACTCCCAAAAGTACAGACGAGAGATTAGATGAGGTAGCCAACCTCTTCATTGATTTAACTAGAGTTGTTCATGTGATGGCCTATCGACCTATTGAGCTCATATAGAACACTCCTTAGGCTACTTAACTTGTTAGGGGACAGATCTCAGATCGTTGAGTTCAAGGCAAAAGAGTAAGCGAACGAGTGAAGAGAAGGATTGACTTAAGAGATTTGGATGATGATGAAGAGGAAGAATATAATGAGGAAGAAGAACAAGCTCAAGCACCTCGAGCTTTTGACCATGTAAAGCTTCAAATCCCAACCTTCAATGGGTTTAGAAGTGTAGATAATTATTTGGATTGGGAGGAAAAGGTAGAGCAAATTTTTTATTATTACCTATATGAAGACTACGAGAATGTGAGGACTACTACTATTGAGTTCTCAAGATATACCGCCATGTGATGAAAGAACTTTCAAGACATGAGAAGACGAAAAGGATACCAAGAGATCAACACTTAGCCTAAGATAAAGAGAATACTCAGAAACAGGTTTGTACTAGATACTTATTTATAAGATACTTTTGCTCGGCTTCAAGAGCTAAGGTAAAGAGGTCAAAGTGGTGATCAATATGTCCAAGAATTCCAATTGCTTATGATTCATTGTGAAGTAGAGGAACCATTAGTAAGAATAGTCTCTAAGTTCCTTATTAGGTGGAGAAGTGATATTCGAGACATTGTAAAACTCCAGCAATTTACTACTATGGATGAGGCTATACGAATAGCTTAATGAATAGAAAAGCAAAGAAGAAACAGAATGCTAACTCAACCCTCAATGAGCTGACCTGGTCAACCAAGCCAACTTAGTCAGGGAAGTTACCAAGCTTAATCAAGTGCCAAGCCAACTAAAAAGGTAAATGTCTGTGTTGAACAGAGGGGCTAACCAAATAGTGATGTGTCAACTCGAACATACAAGAAGGGATAGGGATTTAGAAGAAAGACGAGTCAAATCAAGTACTTCAAGTATTGGGGATTTGGACATATGGTTGTTTAGTGTCTGAACCAATGAATCATAGTCATTAAAGGAGATGTCTCGAAGATTGAAGTAGATAGTACTGATGAGGAACTTGAGGAAGTGACAATCTTTGAGAAAGAAGCAACCCAAGAGAATGAATTGGTCAAGGAAGATGTCTTTACCGACAACTTAGATTCGTTGATTTTAGTTGTCTGATGTACAATGAGTTTAGAATCATTACATGAGGAGGAGCAGAGAGAGAACTTGTTCCATAGAATGTGCAAAGTGAATGATCAATTGTATGCTTTCATTGTAGATAGTGATAGTTATACCAATGTAGCCTTTTCCAATCTAATCAAGAAGCTCAAGTTGCCGACTATAACATATCCAAAGCCATACAAGTTGCATTAGCTAAACGAGAGAGGAGCACTACATGTCACTCAGTAAGTACTGCTACCAATCTCTATTGGGAATTATTTTGACGAGGTCCTTTATGACATACTACCCATGTGTACTTTACTTGTGCTACTTGTTCGACCCTAGCTCTTTGACTAAAGAATTATACATGACAGATTTAGAAATACCTATGTGTTCGAGAAGGATAGAAGAAGGTTACTATGAATCTAATGATGTCAAGTCAAGTTAGCAAATTGGAGGCTAAACTTTCTCAAGGACCTAAGAGGGCTTTAATACTGAGCAGAGCCGACCTCCAAGAAGCTATAAAGGCTGATATGCCAACTTATATGTTGGTCTGGAGGATACCATAATTGAAGGAATGGTTTGAACTACCTATTGAGGTGAGAAGATTGCTAGACGAGTATGTTGACTTGTTTCCAGAACAATTGTTGGAAGGTTTGCCATTATTTAGAAGCATTGAACACTACTAAACTTGATACTTGGCTTTTCCTTATCGAACAAACTATCTTATCAGATGAATCCCTAACAAGTTGTTGAGCTTTAATGACAAGTTAATGAACTATTGGAGAAAGCATATATGAGGGAGAGCCTAAGTCCCTATACTGTTCAAGTGCTCCTAATACCAAAGAACGATGGTACTTGGTGAACATGTGTTAATAGCTAAGCTGTAAACAAGATCACGATCAAGTATCGGTATCCTATCTCTAGGTTGGATGACATGCTAGATGAATTAAGTAGAGCTAAGGTCTTCAACAAGATTGATATGAAGTGTAGCTACCATTAAATCCGAATGAGGCCAAGAGATAAATGAAAAACTATATTTAAAACTTGGCATAGACTTTATGAGTGGATGTTTATGCCATTTGGTTTATTGAATGCCTCGAGTACTTTAATGTGACTAGTGAACCATGTACTGAGAAATCTGATTGAGAAGTGTATCATGGTGTACTTTGACAACATTCTAGTATACAATGTTAACATGCCGAGTCACTATGAGTATCTCTATGTCATATTAGATGTGCTACGAGCCGAGAGCTTATTTGGTAATCTTAAGAAGTGTTGTTTCTACTTGAAGGAAGTGGTATTTATAAGCTATGTAATTGGTGAAAGAGGCTTACAAGTAAATGATGAGAAAATCTAAGCCATTGTAGAGTGGTCAACTCTAACCACTTGTGCCGAGGTGAGAAGTTTCTATGGACTGGTATCCTTTTACCAAAGGTTTATCAGAAACTTCAGAGCCATTGTCATACCCCTTATTGAATTGACAAAGAAGAACATTGAATTCAAATGGGGAGAAAGAGAGGAAAGAGGTTTTGTTTAAGTGCAAGTAAAGTTGACTTTTACACAAATATTAGCCTTACCTGATTTCAAGAAGATTATTTAGTTGGAATATGATGCGTCAGGCATTGTATAGGCTTTGTCTTAATGCAAAAAGGCCGACCAATTGTCTATTACAGCAAAAAGCTTAGAAGACCTCAATTGAACTACTTCGTATATGACAAAAAGCTCATAGCCTTATCTGAGCGCTTTAAGTATAGTTGTCGAGGGAGTTTGCCATCTTTACCGATCATGAGGCTTTAAGGTATCTCTAATGTCAAACCAAACTATCAAAGTGTCAATATGGTAAAGTATAAGCTAAGCAAGAGTAATGTCGTTGCTAATGCACTGTTAAGAAGAATTGTTTTCCTGACCGAGCTCAAGACTAGATTGTTAGGGTTTGCTAGCATAAAAAAAAAATATCTTAAAGACTCACATTTTGGAATCGTGTTTAAGCATTGTGTCGAAGGAAGGACAATAGATGAATACCATGTAGACGGTGTGTATCTTTTCTAAGGTGGAAAATTATGTGTGCCGACTCGTTCCTTGAGAGAATTACTTATCAGAGAAGCCCATAGTGGAGGATTCTCTGAACATTTTGGAGAGACAAGAACATATGAGTTGTTGAGTGGAAGATTCTTTTGCCAGGAATGAGGCGAGATGTACACTGAATTGTTGAAGCTTGTGCCATTTATAAGAGGGAGAAATGTCGAGCTAAGTAAGGGAAAGCAATGTTGTTGATTACCCAAACCTAACCTTGGACTAAGTTAAGCTTGGACTTTATTCTCGGATTACCTAGGATTGCCCAAGGCAAAGATTCTATAATGGTGGTCATAGATATATTCAGTAAGATGGTACATTTTGTGCCCTGCTCTAAAACTAACAATGCTTTGGCTATTACTGTTTTCTTTTTGCAGGAAATTGTTCAAATACACGACGTACCATGAAGTGTGGTCTCAAATAGAGATCTAAAGTTCTTAAGCTATTTATGGAGAACTATATGGCATTAGATGGGGACTAAACTACTATACAACCTTCTTATCTCCCCCAAACTGATAGCCAAATAGAAGTGGTCAATCATACTTTAGGATTACTGCTCCAAGCTATAATGGGCAAGAACTTGGGTGATTAGGTAGAATTTGCTTACAATAAAATAGTATATGACAACCCCCCCCCCCCTCCCCCCCCTCTCCTTGAAGTTATCTATGACTTTAATCTCGAGTTGCCCCTTAATCACATCCTTATACCCATTCCGAGTAAGAAGACCTTGACACAAGAGCTCGAGCCCAATCCATACAATATATCTACAAGAAAGTTACTAGGCAAATTGATCAAGCTGCCAAGAAATTACGAGAAAGAACTAAGGGAAGGAAGTTAGTATAATTCCAGCCTAGAGACCTAGTATGGTTGCACTTGAGCAAAGAGAGGTTCCTAAATAGGATAAATAACAAGTTATTCACCCAAGTTGAAGGCTCCTTCAAAATCCTCCAAAAAGTCAAAGACGATGTCTACAGATTGAAACTAATAGAAGATTATGGGGTCTTTGATACTTTTAACATCACTAACCTTAGTCCCTACCACCCTAAAGAAGTATTGAACAAAGACTAATTGTATTTGATCCTAAATCCAAATCAATTAGGAGGGAATGATAGGAATCGGACTACTAGACCATTAACCCATAACTGAGCCCGAGGCCTTGAAAGGTTAGCAAGATGAATCCTCCTACTTCAACTAACTCTTGTCGAGGTCAAGTTGATCCTTGCTACCAACCAATTCTTTGTGTCGAGCTGAGTAACTAATCTCTTAGTACTCGTATGCTGACTAGAAGAATGCCCTACTGATAGCCAAACTCCATACCCTTGTTCAATCTTAACCGAATTGACCTCCTACTAGGCAACATTGGTGCCGAGATGATGAGAGATCCCACACGATTTCATAACTACTTCTTCTCAGATAAGCCCAAATCTATCGGGCATCCTTACACCATACCCCTGCTCGGCCACCCACCCTGATCATGCTGTTTTGTTTACATCTTCCAAAGGCTTCACCAATACACTGTTGTTACATGTCTAAGTTGTTGCATTAACCATTATTTTTCCTTGAATATTCATTTTTACCTTTTGTATTCCTTGTACATTACTTTTTTTGGACAATACCCTTTTTGTCTTTTTCATTTCTAGGTAAGTTGCCCTGATTTCTCAAGTATAAATACCTATGATACATGTAGCTACTGGAATTATCATGAATCATCATCAATACACTGAGTATATCCTTTTGTCAACATTACTTCCTTAGCTTGTTTACTCTTTTCACTTTTAGCCTAACTCTTAAATGAAGCTAGGTGGCAAGTAATTTTACTGGAATATCTTGTGCGTCTTATAAAGTTGTATCATAAGTCTTTAAAAGTTCTATTGGTATGTCATATCTTTTAGAGTTATTCATGGATTTTCTTATCTTCTTGTGCATTCCACCACTCACATCAAGCTTTTGGTAAGCTTAGACCTACCCCTGTGATCGACCTTATAGGTTTTGGCCTCAGTATGCACCATATTGGGCTTGATTAAGTTTCGGCAATAGGCTTAAGCCTTTGGAGCCTTAGGTTGGAAGGCAATCCTCAATAATTTCAAATCTCTCTAATTTGGTAAGTTAGCGTAACGAGATAGACATCTAACTTCCTTTTAGAATAAATATGATTTAAATTTCTAAAATGGCTTAAAAATGTTAAGTTCATACCTACTAATGTTTAGAAATTTGAATGAAGAAGACATTGAGAATTTATGAAGCATTGCAAAAAGTAGTTGTCCTTAATAATGATGTGGTATAAGGTAAGTACACAAATCGATTTAGTAGTATAGTTCATTAGAACGGAAGTCATTCTTATGAGGACTACGAGTATTAAAACTAACTGCATCTTTGTTATCTAACCAACGAAGTTCGAATTCAAGAAACTTAAAGAAATTAATCTAAATTAATACTGATAATTAATCTAACGATTAACCAAGACTCAACTAAAGAAATTAATAAGAAAGCAATTAAATTTGGAAGTTAACTTAAGATTCAATGACATACTAGATTTTGCTTCCCCTAGAAATCCATGTATGAAGATAATCTAACTCAATCTCTAGTTTCTTTGATAGAGAGAATTTTCTAATAAAGTTAATAACTTTCTTAAGTCTATTAACCTTAATGTTTAGATTACTTATTAGAATCTTTTCTTAATAGCATCATCAAAGGTTGCATTAAAAAATAACGAATTCTCATAAAATAACAATCAAAATCTAGAAAGACTTTTCAATTTATCTCTAAACTTGCAATATTCTTTATCAATTACGCCTAGATCTAATAATATAAGCAATCTCTTGATTTTTCTACGTAATATCGAATTTTAAATCAATACCTTAGAAAATATCAATCTAAAGCAATCAGGCATACATAATTGAATCAAAGAAAATAAAGATCTTTATTAGATCTAACAAAACGAAGTGTTACATAGTAATTTTAGGTTCTACAAAACTTAGATACAAGAAATCTATGCGCTAATGATGGAAAGAGAACAATGTTGAATAAGATCTAATGAAAACATGGAAGAAAAAGCGATGAAATTAATAAAAATTCTTGAATCTTGAATGTTAAAGTATGTTGCTCTTTTGAGTATTTTGCCCTTTGAGTCTCTCCAAGAATCATATAAAAAGTTGCAATAAAAATCCCTAAGGAGTCTTTATAGAAGATGTGCAAAATTTTTTAATTGCAATGAACAATACGACCGTATCCCAAAGATACACTATATTTTTAACAAATCTTCCTAAATCTTTGCCAAATCTACTACTGACACAACTTGGGATATGGTCATGTCTCCTAAACCGTATCACTCATTATGACCTATTCTTCATTGTTCAAAATTCTTTATTGCAATTGATGTAAGTCTCACAACCAGTCATTCAAGGTTTCGATCGGCTGAAAAATCCGATCGAGCCTAAATTATAAATAAAATTAGAAATATTAGTAAAATGATCCCGTAAGTTTGAATTTAAGAAAATAAATAATAAAATAAAAGAATATAAAAATTCCAAATTTTAAGTATATAACTCGTTATTTATCAAAAATGCGTAAAATACATTCCAATAATTAACAAATCGTTAGAGATAAACTATATGTGTACTAAAAATCATAAAATAACCTAAATAATATTTAGGAATATTTATTTCTACTATATATGAATTTACATATATATAGAAATATACGTAATTACTTAAAATACGGGAAATGTGCTAAAATAATAATAAATAATTAAATAAAATTCATAATTAATTAAGAAAAAATCAAGAAAAAAAAAAGAAATGATCCAGATTTGGTCGTGGCAAGTCAGGAATTGAAGAAGAAAAATTAGCCAATTAAAATCAAGCAACACAAAAGCCAAAAATTGAGGGATTTGGGTAATTTTTTGTCCAATTTAATACACATTAATTACCATAAAGCTTTATATATAGGGAAAAAAAAAAACCACAGAGCTCATTTGGATAGTTAGAAATCATAGAAAAATTAGGAGCATCGAAATTGGAAGAAAAAATTTAGGTAAAAAAAAGAAGAAAGAAAACTGTGCAGTTAGGGCTTGTAAGGAGAGCCAAGATCCGACGATAAGCTGGGAGTGGACGACTACTATCACCATATGGTGGTGGCAGCACGCAGGTGGGCCGACATACCCATGGCCATTGAGGGTGGCCAGAGCCACCCAAATTAGTGAGTTTGATTTCCAGCCCGATTTTGTATAATTTTTTAAAAATAGTAAATATTCTTATAAAATTATGAATTTTGTTATTCTAGAATATTTTTGTATGTAATTTTTAGGAAAAATATTATTTTGATTACAATATGTCCCGTGATATATAATCCTTAAGAAATCATGTAAAATCAAGCATGTTTCGGTTTAGAAATAAATGACCTTAGGAGTGTATTTTTTAGCCCAAAATTTTTATGTAGACTACTTAGATAATATATAACAATGATATGAATCATGTTTTCAAAAATTAATTTTTGAAATTTTTAGATAATTTTTAGGCCTTAAAATGAGATATAAAATAGGTACTTTAGGGTTAATTGAGTAATTAAATGGTTAATTACTGATTTAGTGAATAATTATATATTTTAGGATGTTGAAATTTGATGAAGTATGATACTTGTAGCATTTAGGGTGTTATATGTAATTATTAGGTTAATTATGTAGTAAATAAGTAATAAGGAAAAATAGTAAATTTTAAGTTAATTTTGTAAATTAGGGTAATTAGGTGTAAAATATGATTTAGGATGAATTTAGATATTTTGAAAAGATAATTGATGTTGAGATATGGTAATTAGAGTGATAAAAATATTAGATGTGTATTATGTACATAATAAGTAATATACATAATACACAATTATTAGAAATATAATAAATAGAAGATATTAGAATAAAACTTGATATTATGATTGTAATAAAAATATATAATAAATCTGATAAAAAACTTAAGTTTATGTAATTATATGAAAAATATAAAAATTTCTCACATCAGGAGTAAATTCGGTACACTAATACGGATTTAAGAGTACCAGGTGGAATAAAATACTGATTAGAGATAGTGATAGTATTTAGGATATCGGGAAGTAATGTGATTAATTTCATATTATGAGTTGAAACGAATTTTTAGGGTTCAAGCATAAAACAGTACTTTGAAATCGAACTAGAACCTAATTTAGAAATCGATACGGAAACTGAACTCAAACCTAACCCCAAACCTGGAATAATTGTAAAAGATTTGAGAACCTAGATAATTAGATGTATTAAACCCTAAACAAAACATAGAAATAAGCGTTATAGGATAAAACTAACTTACAATAGTTATATGAAAAATTGAAACCATGTTTGTGTTATAGAGATGATCGGCGATGGCCTGAGTGAGTTGGACCTCGAGTAAGTGAGCGGGGAGTCCAGGTAAGTTGGGATTAATACGTTGTTGTATTTTGGAGGCTTGAAATTATGTTTGGTTGTACTTGTTAGATAGTTGATTGTGTGTATGTGCTTGATTATGAGTGATGCTATGATTCCGTTTATTGTTCTGGCTTATATTGTATGATTTGTGTGAAATAATTGACCATCCTAAATTGGACCTAATCAAATATACGACCTGTAATCATAATTGGACCAGCATGGCAACCCATTAGGGAAAACCTAGGATTTTTCGGCCAAATACCTACCTCTTCAAAAGGGATAGCGTAGGATTGTATAATGGTCCATTCTTCATTCTTAGTCGAACTAAGTAACAGGAGAGGAGGTCGCGGCGAGGGTAAAGTCAATGGTTTGAAGGTAGTTGCAGGAGGAGCGATGTCTATATTGTACAAGCTTGGATTTAGTCATGAGTTGTTGCATTAATGGCAACTCCTCAACCCGGATTAGAGCTGGCGCAATTTCTTTGATCTCACGACGGGTCGAACAACGTCGTGTGATGACATTTACTTGAATATGCATTGCACCTAATAAGTTGATTGATAATCTTGTTATGTTTATGGTATAGTTTTAAGTCCTCCATTCTAACTTCCTGAGCTGTAGTTGCTCACATTCTTATAGACGTTGTGCAGGTGCTGGCTAAAAAGCGGCTTACAATTACTCTAAAGCTAGCAATTGCTGGATCTTGGGGAGTGAGGAAAAATATTTGAAGAACAAACATATATTTTTAAGGTCTAAGCTTTTATTTTAGAATTTTTCATTTTTGAATAATGTAATGAATACGAAATAGTTACGATGAAATATTGTAAATGTTAACTGTAATAACTGAATTTCAGTATATATATATTTTCTCACTTTTTTAGGTAAATGATTTATTTAAATTACAAACTGTTTACTTCAAAGTGGGTTAGTCGTGGACGCCTTGTGTAGATCAAGTCTAGAATAGCGGTTGTAAGGCCAATTTCTATCTTAGAATGGTTTACACGATGAGGCTATTACTACTCTACCGCTTTGGGACGTAACAATTGACACTGTTATATTGCTTGCTTATATTATTTCCAAACTTCATGACTTCTTCATTTTAACTTCAATTTGAGGGAAACTTGTTTCTTCTTTTTTTCTTCCAAAGATCTTTCCAAAATCTAAAAATTAAGATTTTACTCATTTAAGTATCATTTTCTTAAAATAAATCCAAATTTCAAGGAAAACTCACTAAAAATGACAATATAAAATATAGTCAGTTAAGAGATTATCATGATGCATCATATGTTTTTTCATATAATAAACAAAACAAATTCGATTATTATAGTGAAAGGAAATTATGATAAATTATTAAGATTAATGTAAATACATTGACAAGAAAAACTGTTACTTAGATATGGATCAATCATCTAAACCCTCAAAAGGGTGATGTTAACATTCTATAACTTGGTAAAAATGTGCACGCAACTCACAAATTATTAATAATGTTACAAAATCTTCATTAAATTTAATGGCGGCAACTTTTAAGCTTTTGCGATGATTTATGGATATATGTAGTTGTTAAAAGTTAGGAGAGGTAAAAACAAGGAACTTTAAAGGTTTTATTTATAACTGACTAATATTTTCTAGGGTGTATTTATAATAAGAAAAGTATAAAAGGTTCTTAATGTCTAAACATTTTAAAAGTTTCATTTTAATTCATAACGTTTGAAACTTTTATTAAATAAGTCATTTTATAAGCTTCTATTAGATTTTCTATTATTAAAGAAATGTAGTAATATATGATTGATCTATGTATAATTTTTAAATAAAAAATAATAAAATACTTTTAAAATATATGAAAAAATCAGAAAAATGAAAAAAACAAATCTACAAAATTAAAATGACCCCTTAGAGGCTGCGAACTACCCATTGTCATTATGTTGCCGGATTTCATTGTTTAATATTTTTCCAGTTTTCTTTTTATGAATTTTGAAAATTTTTATATAATTTATTATTATATAAACATTTACATATATGTATTCCTCTTTTTCTAAATAATATATATCATTTTTCAACTTTTCGTTTTATTTTTTTAATAATTTTTCTCTATTTTAAAATATTTTTATTAATTTTACTTAAATAATATATAAATTATTAATTTATTTAATTAAATTAATTATATGAATGAATTAAATTACACCACGTGTTGAGACTAGCGGGAGGACTGGTAAAAATTTTTTTGTAAATATTGATGATTGAAATGAAATTTTTGAAATGTTAAAAAATAAAATAGAAAAAGAGGTAAATATTAAGAGGTTTTTTTTTTTTTTGTACATTTTCTATTTGTAACGTGTCATAAATTATTCGTGGATGTGAAAAGGACACAAATTTTCACGACTCTTTAGTCTTTACTTTACCCGACTATGCATATTGTATTGTGTTTTATCGTGCGTTATTTAATTTGACACTTATTATACAGTTTATAATCAGATTTATGATCGGATCTATATGGATAGAGAAATTCATATGTAAGTATTTTCCAATAATGTTAAGTGGTCACGAGTCGTCTTTCTAAAAGTCATCCATAGTTCCAAAAATTCAATATTGCTTTTAAATATGGAACAAGGTATGTTTGTTGGGCGCATATCAGATGACATGAAATGGAGCACACCATGGATAAGGCGGAAAGGGAATGTAGGTCGCGTACAACCAGAATCGTGTAGATAGGACATTAACTCTACGTGTCTCCTTGGCCAAATTTTCTTGCTCACATGTATAGCTTAAGCTCATTATTATATTTCTTCTTACACTAAAATGGAATTTTTCTTGAGTTGACAGGGCATGTGATATGATCAGCCCAGGCTCTTTCAGTCAACCAAGTTGTTGAATAATCCGATTCGATTTAATTCCATCCCGTGTGTTAATGTTGATTTAGCGACAAATTTGTCATTCGAGGTCTCGTCTACATTTGAGAAGTAAGACCACAATAGTGTGACAGGGACAGGGACTTGTAGCTGGTACTTTGCTTTCAAACTATAAATAGCCTAGCTAATGGATGGAACTGTTTAGTTTTTCTTTTTATTTTTTCCTGAGCAGGGGAGCGGTAAGAAATTTCCTATAGCACGTGAAAAACAACTGGATCGATGCTCACCTAGAGAATTAGATTTATAAAGAGAGTCATAGTTCATTTGTTTATTCACATGAGCTTGAATTTGGGTGTTCTAACATCTGGTCAAATCTTAACCGTTAAAACACTCCTTTACAGATTAAAATGGAATTATTATTATTTTCCCAATAAGGATGAATTGGAGAAAGTTACATAAATCATACATACCAAGTCTTACTGGACGGTTCGTAATGGAAATATTGGAATATGAAAACGCAATTGGATGAATCAACACGTCTCTTCAGAAGTTGATTAGTCCCTCACAAAGAATATTATAATTTCTCCTGAAGAAAGAATATTCATCCAATGAGCAAGTACACTAGATCCCATAAAAGGGATAAATAGTTATGTAAAATAGATAAGTTTACTCATAAGTTAATTTGAGTTCGATTCGATCACATTCCAATCAAACTTGAGCTCGAACTACTCGAATAACTTGTCGAGTCAAGCTAGATCTTTATGATGTTTGGCTTGATTATCTTATGAGATTACTTGAACTTGAGTTAAGTTAAAATATTAGTAGAGCTTAAATATTAATGTTATTTTAATTGAGTTTTTTTTTTTTTGTGTGATTATCAAGTCCAAACAAGTTTAATGAAGTCAATCTTAAACTTGTTAAGTATCACCTATAGTCAAGCTTGATCTTAAAATTATAAACTCGATTGAGTTCTAATGCGTGATTAACTTTTGAAATTCTAAATCATGCTTTAGTTGAGCTTAGTACTATATCATATTGATTTAACTTATTTACAACTCTAGTTACATATAAGAATTAACAACTAGAAAAATGCAAAATAACATACATAGAAAATTAATATCGCTATTCTAAAATTATGGATAAACGAATTACCTAATGCATTAGATTGATAACAGTGAAAATTGTAGGAAAATAGTAGATTTGGAATTTTTACTCAATCAAAAAGTAGGGATCAACGTTGAAATCTATAATGGTGGATCTATGGATCTAAAGCTGTGAAAGAAAGGAAGAGGCTTATGAAAAAGGGATGATTGCATGGTCATCCCCTAGCGTTCCAAGGACTATTTTTCTTAATTATATTCAATAATGAAATTTACAATCATCAACTCAGTTGTATATTTATGAAATTAATAAGCTTATTGGAAAAATATAATCTTTATTGGGTATATAATGTCAAAGATATTGGATAATAAAACTCAACAATTGGATATTCAATTTATGAGATAAATATTGTAACTTATGTCATAAACATTGATTTGTCAAGGGGATGGATTAGCTTCCAATCCTCTTCTCCCCAAGTTGTAAGATGTAATATAAATAGGAAAAAAAATTAAAAAAAAAAAACTTATGGGGTAGGTAGAAATGATATTTACTTATCTATTTATGATGTTTGCATACCCGAAAATGAAGGAATTAGTAGTATTTAGAACATGAAAATGCCACTTTTAGATATGTAGGTTTTTTTTTCTTTTTTTTCAATTAGATCATATGACAACTTTCAAGATAGGGAGAATCGAAGACTATCTATTTCATTTGGAGATTAGTATGTATATCATTCAACTACAACGATCTTGCTAGAGAAGACTACCAATTTCAATCACAAGAATTATTGAAATCACTAGAGTTTATGTTTCTACTATTAGTATTGGAGTATCAATTTGTAGTGAAGTTGTTCTTTTAATTTTTCGGTTTGTACACATTACCTCCTCAATTTCCATGATAAGCTCTACATCTTAGAAAACTTCCCAAAAAAATAGATCTTATCCTTAATTTACTTTGTTAATCCAAATAAAAATAGTAAAATAATAAAGTAAAACGGAAAGAAAACTTGTGAAAAGTTCGAGAACTAAGAATAAAGGGAAAAAAAAAAAGAAAAGAAAATTAGACGGTGTAGCAACTATGTTCGGTAAGGGCAATCGCAAAGGTCAAGATAACTAGCTTTGGCCAAGACTTAGAGTTTGGTTGCACGTTTTTTATGGTATTAGACTGGACAAATAATTTTATCCCATGTTTGGTTTGATAAATTTACTTAATAACCGGAAAAAAATGGGATTCATAGACAAGATAAAAAAGTCAAATTTTATTTTATTTACACCATGGTACAAAAATAAATTCACTAGAAAAAAATAAAAAATGTTTTGCATTCTAAAAAATACATTGCAATATTATAGTATTGAGTTAATTAATATTATTTTCATTAAATATTGCAACAAATTTATTTATTTTATAATATAAATAATTAATTTTTAATATAAATTTTATGTCTGGTACCATGCAAACCAAACATGGTACAGTAAATTTAAACTGTCCAATCCTTTTTATATTTATTCAGTGTTGTTTTCTTTGTCCAGTCTAGTCATTATAATCAAATGCTGGTTATCACCCAATGGTAGGCCTTGTAATTGCCACACCTAGATGATGCACCTAGATTCGTGCAGTAGTTTAACCCAGCCTGAGTGAGTCTTCAATCGTTGGTTCATAGGCTGACTAAGGAGTGAACCTGGTCCAATCCCTTAAGAGGCCTGGCCTAAGTTGGTTCAATAACTCTTGAACTAAGGGTTTTTTTTTTCTTTTTTCAAATTTCTCTTAATTATTGTAAATAATTTATATCCTATTTGTCTATTTCTTTTCTTTCAACTAAATCTCAAATTTTATGTCGACATGTCAGTCCTTGTGTATCAAAAATTTTATTTTCAATTCAATTTTTTTAGATTTTGAAATAATTCATTTGGATCAGATGAGTTTGATGTTATATTATAATGTTGAGTAAGAATGCCTAAAGTGAAAGAAATTGAAAAATAGGAAGGTTTCTTAGTCAGATCTTGGAACACATTGTTAAAACGAAAAAAAAATAATGCAATTATAAATTTTAATTTGTAATTATACATTACAAAAGATGATTTCTCATATCGGAGTATAGTTATCGAACAAAAATATAAATTATAGTATATATACAATATAGCATATTATATATAGTATAATATATAATATATATAATAGCATATATATATAATACATTAATTATTATATATTATATATAATATATACTTGTTTTGTGTTATATTATATATATAGAACAAGTGTATAGAATATTATATTTTATTTATATATATAGTTTATAAAATTCATGATTAATTTGACCTTGAACTGGTGGGCCAAAATATCGATTCAACTAGTGGTCTAGCTCACTGGTTCGAAGCCTAATCAACTTACTAGCTTGTGCATATCGAACCAGTTAGGTCTTTAAAACTTGACAGTTTAATGGCTAGTCAAGCTCCTCATGACTAGACCAGCTTGTTCGCAATTCAAAATTGGCCCATGCATAAGTCTGGATGCCACTTATGTTTGCCCTAAACTTCAATGAAGGTTATTATTGCTAAGGTTATAGTTTTCAAATTTCTTTTATGTACATGAACTATGTATTTAGTTTCATGTGAATATAAATTCTTATTTTACTGAAGAAAAAATCTATTTCTTATCCTTTATGATTGTGTTAATAATCTAAACTAGAAATAGACAAATAAAGTAGGAATTTCATTTAGGATACTAATTGTAAAACCACATTGCCACAAATAAATTAAAAGATAACCAAGACAATTATAAAATGGCGCAAATATGAAATAAAAGCACGAAATTTGAAATGATTTGTAGATCAGGAGCAAATATTTCCACACACATTAACTATTAAGGTTGGGAAAAAAAAGGAATGACCTTTGTTTTTTTTTCCTGATTTTCTAATATTGCTGATTATTATTTTCTTATTTTATTTTTTCAAAGCAAAATGGTGAATTGGGGCCTAACTATCATTATGGGGTTGTTCTAAGGTAAGTCCTCACTCAAGAAATAAAGAGGAAAATGAGAAAACCAAAAAAAGTTGAGGGACGTGTTAATTTTCCCTAAGTTTGCCGTCTTAAACGTGAATTAATTAAATATATTTATGAGGATATAAATAATTTAAATACACCTTTGAGATGTTGAAAGCTATAAAGCACTGATTTAGCAATCAAACAATCGCATCGTTTAATTCGGGAGGAACAATTGCCATCTTTAAGTTTATAATTATACTTTTGGCTGGAAAACGCAACGTGGATTTTTTTTTTTTCCTTTCCCTTGCCTGTACATTTTTTTTTTTTCTTTCCTCTTTCGAATGATATTAGTATGCAAACAAAATAGAATAAGTTTCATTCTCTAAATATTTAAAGTTGTATATTTATTATAGTTGAGATTCAATGTGGGTATATAAATTATATTATTTGTCGAAAAATTAGTGGAGTGCTGCTCATATATCGGTAATTCCTGAACCATATAATTCTTGCTAGTACATAATGAACTTATGGGGTGACATCTTACTCAAAAGTTTGTATAAATTTGAAGTCTACAGATATTTGAATTGTGGATTTATATAAAATCAACCATGCCAAAACTAATGAATCATTAAAAAAAAAAAAATTCATTGGTAACTAACAAAAATTATCACTACACCAAAAACAGCTATTGCTGTAAGTGCCCGTTGTTTGAAACAAAAGATAACAAATATTTTGCTTAATGCCATACAAAGTGTTGCCTCCTATGTTCGTAGGTAAAGAATATTTTGCACAATGCAACACTATATGGGTGTTGCCTACCTATGTTAGAAGCATAAGATTAACACATTAATGCAATGAAATTTTAAATTAAAGGCAACTGAACAAAGGTAACAATATTGAAAATTGGCAATGGCTCATCACAACTATATGTAACAAAAATTATTCTTTTTGCATCAATTTATATATAGCATACATACTATAGCTCCATTATTATAAGTATTGGTTTTATATTATAAGCAACAATATTTTATTGATGCAATTTCTAATTATGAAAGCAATTTATTTCTCTTCTTTTCAAAATTTTCTCCACATTATCCTTGTGAATTTTTAGTAAGAGAAGGCTTGTCATATTAGTAAAAATCAATTACAACAAATGAAAATTTAATAGTTACATATCCTTAAAAAGGTTCCTCTAAAATAAAATAATCAGAATGTACAATTTGGACATTTAAAATTGAAATAACAAAAAGCAATAGAAAATCTATAGTTGAGCAATCTTTGATTAATGATCTTCATCTTTATTAAGTTCTCTATCTTGGAAATCTTCCGGTAAAAAGAAAAAATATAAACTATAATTAAATACCTCTCAAAGAAAGAAATACCAAAGGTGAATAATTAATTTTAGTACCAATCTATTAGGGACATAAGCAATTTGTCATCATGAAGCTTATAAGCACTTGATGGGGTTTGTGATTTTCTATACTTTTGGAGTCTTTTTGTTAAATGGTAGTGTAAAAAGTCACACCATTCTTATGGAATAGCCAAATTTGGAATACTCTCTAATAAAAGAATAAAAGTAAAAGTTGATCTAAACATATGTATTATCCCATCATGTTCTTCTACTTTCTTCATCATATCAATATCATCTCCCTATGAATTTTTTTTACTAACACATATTGTCCCTTCTTTTAAGCTTTTGTGTGTAACACCCCTCCCATGAAAATGCATTCATGTTGCTTGTTGCTTGCTCATCACTTCAGTGAACCATTCTTTGGCTTTGAATTATATTTCTCGAAGTAGTGACTAAATTTAAAAAAAAAATAAAATAAAATTAGTGTATTTTCCATTAGCTAATTAAAATATGTATAATTCACTATATAATTTTTTTTAAGCGAATTATCTGTAACCAAAAAAGAAAGAATTTAACATTAAGATCTTTTTTATTTTCTCTATTTTCATTGGTAAAATTAAATTTATTATGAAATTTTTACTTACAATTTTTTCAACAGTGTCTTTATCAAGTTCTACTCCTTAATCTTCGAGTCTTAAGGAACATCTCAATACTTAATGGCTCCTCTTTTCTTCCCTTATTAGCCATCTACATATCAAGACAAGGTAAAATTAGCATATAAATTATCTCGTCACTATTAATAACGATTGAAAACTAAAATGCAAATAATATGTAATATAGAGAAACTTAAATTAAGCTAATTAAAACAACTCATTTTTTCTTAAGTGCTTCACATGATAATGAAATGTGTTCAATGATGATAAATAAAACTAGTGGCGCTCCCTTTTTTATAACTAACAATACCGACATCAATACAAGGACAATTAATCAACAATTGCTCCTATGATATGAAATAGTATGAACAAAAAACTTGCTACACAAATGTAAAAACTTGCTACACAAATGTAAAAACTAAACTTAGATATTTTCTTTCTTTTTCTTTTTTAAGAACTATGAATAAAAAATGGTGAATTAAATACAAAAATTTGATGCCAATAACAAAAACAATTACCTATAGTGAGACAAATCAAATGGATTACTCTAATATTAACATTCTAAGAAAGACACAATACTATTGCACCCTCTAGTATGTAACAATGCAAGTGAATGAGTATGAATTTATTAAAATGTGATGTGGCTCAATGATTACATTAAATGAAAACTAAAACAAATTTTTTTTTTGTCTATGTATATATTACAAACTTATGAAATCAGAATTGAATAAGTTCACAAGAATAATAATGGTATTAAAATGATGTCAAACTTAAAGAATAAAACTCGAACAAGATATTGGGAAATAATGTAGCAACACACTAGAACAAGGATTAAAATTCAATAATTATCACAATCTAGAGAAAATGTGGATACTGATAAAAAAAAACTATCAATTGATAATGAAAAATCCCTAGTCTAAAAATAGAACAAATAAAAGTTCCTCTATAGACAACTAAAATTATCTAGTTATAATCTTTAATAATACAGGCATAACATTCTATACATTATTTCAAAAGTCCCATTGTATGAGATGGTGCATCAACAATTACAAAAACAATACTTTACCTTAGGTTGAATTAGTGAATTCCATGTCAATATCACCTTCCTCTTATAATAAAAAAAAAAAGGTACTTAGTTTAAGGTTCTTTTGTAGGCTAAAATCAATTAACCAACAAGCCAAACAATCCAAAGCCTCTAATTAGTAAATTGACAAAAGGATACTATTCTTCTATACATATAATCTTTGAAGCATACAATTTATTATAGACTCATTACACATACATAAAAAACTTACTAATTCTTCTCTAATATGTGCGAAGATTTTTGGACCAACTCTATGTGTATTTTTTAGCTTCTTTCGATTCTACTGGTTCTTTCTACTTACGTTCTAAAATTTTTAAAAAGTTCAAAACCAATTGTTTTGTAACTAAGCTATCATATTCAAATGTATATGTAAATCATACCTTGACGTCTTTCTTCTCCCAATATCAAAGTAATGTAGTGAATTAGGTTAAGGGGATAGTTTTAGGTCAATTTTGTATTCTTTTTGCAAAACTCTTGTAATTGGTGAAAAACTTTTTTTTTTTGTCTTGATTTGTATACTATCCATGATAATATAATGGTATTTAATACCCATATGAAAAGTACAAATTCTGATGTACATTCACATATTTCCACAATTTATCCTTTTGTTTTTGTGGAAATTTAACCCAATTTTCCATCATAAGTAGAACAAATGCTGGATTACATGCTATAGATCTAAGGAGGCTATTGAATTCATTGCATATCTTATCATTCCCAACTGGCTGCCCATTGTCATTAATGGCTATAGAGTCTTGTTCATTAAGTCCTTAAGCATGTATATGTTTGCATGTCGAAGGCCCTCTTGTATTTTCTTCGAACAATTTGAACAAATTTGTAATTATACATTTAAACAAATTATTATAAAGAACTCATAAAGCATAAGTGTACATAATATTTGTGTAGGTAAGTAAAATCACAATTACAAACTTTTACCTCCATTTGCAACTTAGACTTCATTAGTAGCCTCACTTTCACTTTCATATTCTTCTTGATTTAACATCCCTTCTAGATCGTCACTCTTACTTGCATCACTTTTAGATTCAATATCATAATTATCTTCCTCATCTTCAGGATCCTAATCTTCATTGCTATCTTCTAACATTGTATTTTGTGTTGATTTTCTATTCTTTTCATGAAATTGCTTCATTACCACTTTTCTTGAATACGATGTAGGTTAGTAACCTTGTAATGTCTTCCTTAATCTCTAAAAAAATTGTCTCTTATTAGCAGATGTTATTGCCTCATAGATTGAACATGTTCTTTTCATGGGACTAATCTTCTCCAAGAGACTTCTATGTATCAACTTTACCGTAGAATTACTAGTCATATTTTGTTTCTCCTTTATTTATAGATTTTTTGCTTTCATTTATAGCTTCATTTTTGTCACAAGAAATTAGGTTTGGTTTCTCTCTACAAAAAAATGTGCATCTATTAAAAAATTATAAATTACAAGCAAACAACAAAATATATAATCCATAAGGTACCTTATCACCACTTGGTGGAGTGATATGTTAAGAGTTCTTATGTGCTAACATGACTTCTCTAGATATATAAGCTAAAAGTTCACTCAAACATCATAATGTAAGCTCATTTTAAATTTAATTTCGTTTCAAACTTAATATCCTATGTTTTAATTTAGACAAATAAAGCTAGATAAATAACACTATAGTGCCTAAAAAAATTTTGGAACACTAGAAATTGTCAATTGTTTTATAGCTTAAGGATGAATGATTCTACACATTGTACAATAATTCACTAAGTTATTTAGGTGAAGTTTGCATAAATGCAGTACCATGTATCTCAAAGGAATATTAATTAAGTTGGGTTTTATAATATTTCATATTCATGGATTACATAATGCTGTGAATTGGCTTGTTGATGCAAAATCTACATAGATTAAAGTAATTTGTGGATGTCCATTGAAGGGAGAAAAGAACATATCAATATGCAAACTTTATTTTCATCTCAATGAATTTACAAAAGAACATATATCATAAGTAGAAAGCATATAAAAATCTCTAAACAATGGTCACAAATAGCTAATGAGATAAAAATAGAAAGCAAAACGTAAAAAAAGCTGGAAAGGTGCACATAAGATTAGGAAAATTACCTTCTTTACATTAATAGCTTCTTTAGAGCAAGTTGCCACCTTAAGTTATAAGGAAAATTTCAAACAAAAAAAAAAAGTAAGTAAAATATGCTAAATATGGACTCATTGCGTTTATTAATGAAAAAGGAAAAAGAAATATAACAAAGACTACTCTAACCTTAATCGTTGCTAAGGCAAAATGAGAAAAGGCTTTAACCAAAAGCTTGAGATAAAGAAATTGAAAAGCTTAAAAGGCTTGAAAATAAATTACTGTTGTACATGGAAAAAAAAAAAGAAAATAGAAATCTTACTACATGGAAGTTGGAGCATCATCTTGCACAAGATGAAAAGCTTAAACTACAATTATGGTGAACATAGAAGTACAAAAGAATAAGATAGTAGAATAGCCCATAATGACTATTTTTGGGAGATCTCATCTAACGTGATATTGTTGGAAATAGTTTAGGTTATTTTATTTTTATTTTATTCACTAATTGTCTTTTACCATAAATAGGATATTTATAAATCTTTTTAATAAGAAAGTTGCTTATTTACTTTCCATATTCATTAACTAACCAATGCATTTTTACACTATCGAGATATTTGGCTTCAATAATGCTAGCTTTAAGGTTTTTTATTTTATTTTATTTTTATTTCAAAGATAAGGTTTTTCAAAGGAATTACAGTCAAATAAATATTTGATTACATGATATGCTGATAGAATATTTATGTACATACAAATGTAATATTTGATATAATTTAATATAAGCTTCATATCACTTAACATATAATATATCTACAATATATTATAAACATGTTATACTTATCCAAGACCTTGCATTAGTAGAATGATCTTAAGTTTCAATTTGAAATTTGAAAGGAACCATGAAAAATATAGAGTGTATCTTTTGCTTGAACAACAAATTCAAATTTATATTTGAATAATGAGAAAATATCTAGTAGATATATTGGCGATCTCCTATAAATATACATTTGTTTGTATCTTAAATAAAGTTGAATAAATATCTTAAAGACTTTAGCATAAATTTCTTGGAATTTGTTTAAATTTAAAATCCTCCGATATTTTCTACTAAAATTTTTCTAGCTACAATACAGTTACAAATGAGTCAAACTACGTTTGAGCACGACTTGATATGAGCTACTTTTGAGCTACCCAAGCTTAGTTAATATATAATAGTTAGCAATTAATATGTTTATATGTATGTGTATAATGTATATATTTAAATTACACATATAAAATATAAACATTTGACATGTTATATATATGAAGATATAATATTATATACATATAATGTTACAAATATAATGTTATAATACTATTATATAATTGAACAAATATGATTTTTATAATAATTTGCAACTACAAAATTAATTGCATGGTTATATTATAAGAAAGCACAAAATTGTCATAAAGCTAAAAGTTGAATATTTATTCTAAATGTATATAAAACTATAACTTATGAAATTAGATAAAAAAATTAAAAATAAAATTTTCATAATTATTTATTTTTAAATTAAAAATATTAAAATGTTAATTTTCTAAATTTATTATTACATCATATTCCTTATTCCCCTTAAATAACATAGCAGTGCTAAAAAGAAAGTATTATATAAACATATAAAAAAACTTACTAAAAAAATTAGTAATGATTTCTCGTATGTAAAGTAGGGCCATATAAAAAATACATATAATTTTAAAAAAATTATGTGATCTCTTTTTTTCTTTGTTTTTCAATATCAGCACAACAAAATATGTACCAATTATGAAACAGGTTAGTTTACCATTCCTTTGAGAGCCTTATGTGACTCTATAGAAGACTAACTTAATTTAATGAAACATATATCAAAGCACATAAAACAATAATATGCAATTAATGCTATGTACTCCATGGTATGATTTTTTTTATAAAAAAATCCAATAATGCTACTATAATTAATAAAATATCTAAAAAGATATAATATAAAATGGGTAAAAAATTAAAAATCATATACCCTAACAAATGTTAAGAGTTATTAAAATAGCTAAAATGAAATCAATTTAAACTACTCCATATAAGCTAAATTACTATCATTGATATTTACACCATGTTTTCATTCTTCTTCATTATCTTCTATTTCATTAGCATCATCATCATCTTCTTCTTCTTCTTCTTCTTCTTCTTCTTTATAGTCTTCTTTTTCCTTGTTTTCATCTATAGGAACATGTTATTCATTTAACCGCTTAGTAATAGTCACATCTTCAACCCCTTCTCTTAACAAATCAAAATCATCTTCCAGTTCTAATATTTGGTCTATCCCGATATTGCTTGAATCATCATAATTACCCATAGAAATAGAATCTTCATACGCCAAAAACAAGTTTTAGGAACTATTATGACAAAGTGCCAATTTGTATCTATAGGGTCTTCTACATAAAATACTTATGGTACTTCAGAAGCCATGACAAAAGGATCATCTTGATAAAGGAATCTCTCAAAATTAACTTGTGTCAATCCATAATAATCTTGTTTAGCTTTAAACCAAGTACATTTAAATAAGACGATTTTGAAGCTCCTATAATAATCAAGTTGTATTATCTCGTCAATTGCACCATAATAAGTCACATTAGTAACAATTGGATTTTGATCTCTTAAACTTGCATAACTTGATGTTAAAACAGATATAGTAACTCCACTATTTTGTGTTTTGCACTGTGCATCACACTTTCAAGTGTGAAACCTATATACATTAATGATATAACCGGAAAAAGAACAAGCAATATTGCTTAGACCTCTTGCTACATCTTTGATATAATTAGCAGCACTGTCATCATCTTCAACACGAGTCTCGAACCAACTAGCAAAATCATTTTTATGAGATAATGCATTTTGCCATTTATGCCTTTTGCTTCCACGTTGGTTAGATACTATATTCTGATGCTTATTGTATTGAAATTTTTTATATAAAAAAAAAGTTAAGGGTCATTAAATAAAATATGACCATTAGATTTAATATTTGAAGCATATTAACTTGATGAACGCTTGAACTCCATTACAATTAAACATGATGTATCGATGAGCTACATTTAAAGATGTCTCATCTACTAATATTACTTTTCCTTTCTTATTTTTCTTGCCTCATATTGGATGACTAACTAAAGGAAATATTAGGTGCCTTTACTCTGTTGATGTATTAGTGGATTTACAATTCCTTAAAACCCTATTAAACCTAGTAGAACAGCTATCATGCAAGTACCTTGAGCAAAATGTTAAGCACCCTTCTATTTAGTATCTTTCAACAATAGATCCCTCCGGATGGCTTCTGTTTCGATCATATGATTTTAATTTATGCATGTATCATTCTACTAGGTATATCCAATAGTAGTGTACATTATATCAAAGAAATTTGGTGGGAAAATTCTCTCAAGTTGACAAAGTATTTTTACGATTTCAAATTGCAAACAATGACCATCTTCTAATTTGATAACCCTACTACATAAGTATCTAAAGAAAGATCCCAACCTAATTAAAGCAATTACTACATGTTTTGGCACTGTTCTCTTAATTGCAGCTTGAAGAAGATAATGCAAGATGAAATGTGCATCATAACTTTTATAACTAGATATTTTAGTTTCCTTGAGATTAATACACCTTAAGATGTTTGATACCGACCCATCGGGAAGCTTCACCTTTTTGAAGATACTACAAAATACATTCTTCTCCACCTTAGTCATCGAAAAGTATGTCATAGCAAACTTAGTTTTTTTTATAAGCTATCACATGTCTTTAGCTATAACTTCTTTCTTATGCCCATATTAAGTAAATCTAGACGAGCATTTGCATGATCTTTAGTCTTTCATAGAATATCAAGTAATGTATATAAAATGTTATCACAAATATTTTTTTCTATATGCATCACATCTAGATTATGATGTACTTGATTGTGTTCCCAATAAGGTAACTAAAAAATATATAGATTTTTTTCTCCACGGTCCATCATGTCTTACCACATTTTGTTTCTTCCCAAAACTATTAGGAAAATCATATACATCATGGAGTATCATTGTTCTTGATAGAGGTTCTAGTGCAGTTCTATACTCAATCGTTCCATCAAAAGAATTCTTATCTTTATGCCATGGATGATTAAGATCTAAAAATCTACAATGTCCCATATAACACCCTTTTCTACTATAACGTAGATATCGATATCATGTATCATAATTGCAACATGGATAAGTAAGTTTCTCCTCTGTGCTCCATTACACAACATTGCATGGCCAGGAAAGTCACTTATCGTCTGTAATAGTGCAGCACGTAATTTAAACACTTGATTACTTGCTGCATCATATGTAGAAACTCTAAAAAACCATAACTCTTTAAACTCTTCAATTAATGGTTTTGAATATACATCAATATTGTTCCCAAGGGATTGGGGTTCAAGTATGAGTAATGACAACATAAAATACTTAGACTTCATGCACATCCATAGAGGTAAATTGTATGTTATTAAGACAACTGGTCTTGTGCTATGAGAAACACTCATGGTTCTAAAAGGATTAAAACCATTAAAAGTCAAAGCAAGCCTTACATTGCGAGAATCTATAACAAACTCATGATAAGTGGAGTCAAAATCTTTCCAAGTTTCACTATTAGTTGGATGTCTTAGATTTCCATCATCAATCTTCCCATTCTTATGCCATCTCATTAAATCAATTTTTGCAATCTTGGAATTAATGGAAAGTGTCTTAAAACCTTACTGCAAATCTTAGATTTCTTACTTGAAGAACCATTGCTATTGTTAGTTGCACTTACAATACAACTTTCTTTCCAACGAGATGTACCACATGCTTGAAAAGACTCTCCATTCTCATCCTCCTTCTAATAGAGCATGCAATCGTTAGGACAAGTATGGATTTTTTTATAATCAAGTCCAAGATCTTTAATCACGTTCTTACCGTGGTTGAAAGAATCAAGAATTTTTGCTTGTGGAAATGCTTCTCGTAACTCTTTCATGAGAGCATTAAAACAAGTATACTCATGCCATGAAGACATTTTACATGGTATAATCGAATGGTGAAAGAAAGTTTTGAGAATTTCTCGCATCCAGGATATAGCTCTTCATTAGCTTTTTAAAGTAAATTAATGAACTTTATAGCATTAGAATTAAGCCCATCAAAAACTCCACAGTTAGATTCATTAACTCCAAAAGTATCATGGATTAATCATTTCATATCATCAAAAGCATCACTTGCTTCTCTATCAATATCATTACTTTCATTCTCTGATGATAATAAATCTTCCTACGAAAAATCCATTCAATATATATTGTATAAAAACCTTTCAAAATTAAATGTTCTAGAACAATCTTTCTCTCTAACCAATTACTATTTTTATACCTTAAACAAGGACAAGGGATTTCATCCCCAATAGTTGAATTAGAAAAAGCAAAATCTAGAAAATCTCTAATTCCTTTGTTGTATGCTCAAATTGAGGTTGGTTTAGAAATCTAACTTTTATCCATAATTTAAACTGAATTTTTCAAAATCAACACTATATGTATTGCTTGTTGAAGATTGATATAGAAAACAATAGACATATAAAGAGAATGTCATTAGAAACTATTGGCTTTCTCTTTATTAAGGTTTATAAAATCTTATTTTACTTTTAACCAATAAATAAAGTATCGATATTGAAAAAAAGATTATTATTTAAAAATTTTGTTTTAGATAATTTGAATAGATTTTCATTTTAAATTATAGTTTAAAAATATTGTCTTCTTAGATTATCTTTTCGAACTTCTTGTCAAATATTTATAGATATTATTGTTTTTGTTTATTATAAAGTTGTTAATGCATCTAAGATATTTCTAACTTAAATCTTTGCTTGTGTTATTATGTATATTTAAAATCTAACTCTTTGGATTCAATTTAGAAGAGAAAATCACTTTCTATTTTTATTATTTTATCTAATGTAAAATTTCAACTATACATAATTATTCTTTTTTTTTTTATACTTTGTAGTGATGATTATTGTGAATTTGAATTATGAAGATGCAATATATGGAATTTGCTTGTACTTATCTTTTTCAATAACTATAATTTATTTTAGATATGATTGGATAAAACAAACCTATTTCATAAAAAAGATAGACTCATGTATGTGAATCAAAATCTCTCTAGGGTAATATATTATATAAAAAATTAGTATAAAGTCATTTTAAGTATAAATATTACCATTAAGTTGATTGTATTGATTCTTTTAAAGTTTTTAAAATAGTAGTAAAAAAAATATAATTGCTTAAAAACATTCACTATTGGCATTTTAATGAAAAAAAATTCACTAGATATTATATACCATGTGTAATTTGTACGCAATGTATAAATACCAATAAAAAATTGGTATAGATAATAATAAAATACGTAGTTTTCTAATTAATTACTACTTGAGATTTACACACGTCATATATGATAATATCTTATTGGTATTTATACTTTACTTCTATTACACGTCGCATATAATACTCATTGAATTCTTTCTAATGTACACTCATAGGTTGTTATAAATATGGTACTAATACTATTATTTAATTATATAAATATATATTACACATTGGTTATTTATTTTATACTTATATGATGTGTTAAACTTATATAAAGAATTGCAATTCTTTAAAGGATAAAGATGCAATTTCATTTAGTATGGTTATACTATTTCTAATTAAGTCATGTAAAATTAGAAACTCATCCAAGTAATTTTTTTTTATAATGGACATATCTCTTGAATACAAGTTTTTTTTTTTTAATAAAAAGCAAAAGCATATGATAATGAAAAGTTGTATATGATAAAACAAAATATTATAAATGGCAAAAACTTCAATTAGTAAAAAGTTAGAAGTGATGAAAAGCTACATAAATTTATCAAATCATGCAATGATTATGATTACACTATAACTTTTTTTTTCTTACATAGATTTATGTCTCTAAGATAAAAAATTAAAAGAAAGAAAAAAAAATTTTGATGTTGAAAAGTGAAAACATAATAGATGTTGTAAGTATATCAAAAGAAAGAGATTTTCGAAATTATTTATATTAAAAATATTGATAAATAATGGATATAATCGTCATTTTCAACATTTTTCATATCTTTTTTATATGTTTGAATTTTATCACTGAACATAAGTTACTTACAAAATATTTCATTATACAATCATCTCTATACAATTTATTATCGTATAAATTAGTTAAATCTTAGCCATAATTTTTGCAAAAATTTATAGAGTGATATATTAGTTTTAGTTTAATTGTAAAATATTGTTGAATAAATGAAGATTTGAAGTTATCTTAATATATCAATAAGTTTCATTGTTCTTTTGTTAAAAACTTTTTTATTGGATATAATATGCAAATAAATATTAATTTAGGAAATTATTTAAAGAAAATTTCTATTTATGTTATAGTTTAGTTCATCTTAGTTATAAATTTATGACATCTTAATTGATCATATTGATAAAATAATGATTTTTATTTTCTTTTTGTAGTAGTTGCACATTCTACTAATACAAGTAACGGCTTTAATAATAGTTGTTAAAACTTAATGAGCTAAAATCGTTGCCTTTATTCAATCAATTATCGACAACATTATATTTGTTGTCACAATGTTGCATCGAAGTTCTTATAGTAACGAATACTATGGTGTTTGCTTTTAAATAACCTTTGGTACAACATCAGAACAAATTGATGCATTTAGGCATCTTAAGCATAGTTGTTTAACATGTTGCAAATTTTGTGTTGTCTTAGGTTGTTTTTAGCATAGTGTATGGAAGTGAAAGAAGTTGAGATTGGGTGGTTACATTTCCGCTTGTAAAACTAATTAGATTTCTCTAGAAGGTGGAAATAAGTGGAACATGATATAAAATTATGAAAATGCTTCTAAAAGCTGTTAAAAATAAAGTGAAAATTCATTAAAAAAAAAAAAAACGAAGCAATCCATTTCCTTTTATAATGTTGATCGAATGATATAAAAAGGAAATAGTTTCTTCAATTTCCAATTTATAAATCTAAACCACAAATAAACCTACATTTGTTTTCCTTTCTTTTTCATCTATTTCAACTCATATGTACTCTTTTTAAAATTGAGTTGAGTTATCAGTTTCGAAACTTTGATTTAAATAAACTATATTAGAAAGGCTTCTACCCTATAGATTTATCTAGTCGGATGAATCATGAAGATTCTGTCTTCCCTAAGCTCCAGGTTAGGGAAAAGGAATGTAACATCAGGACAGCCTCTTTATCTTAACTCCATTCAAACGAGGGAAGCTAATAGCAGGTTAACAACGGCAACTTGGAAGTCCCTTGCCTTAGACCGAGGTAACCTATTACCATAATACACCAACCTTGCTCATCCTTAATAAATGGCAATGACAACATTTCTCGAAAATCGCATGATGATTGTAAATACATCCACTAATGTGTAATTTTACCTATCGTAACCTTTAAAAAAAATATAAATATATCTCTCAAACAGTTGTCGAAACTCTTAAAACATTTTAATCAATAATTTTAAAAATATATTTGTGTAAGCCACAAGATAATTGTTAAACCCTTTCTCGTGAATAAATCTTCCTTGGGACATAGATAATAGTTGGTATTCGAAGAATTTAAAAGGAAAGGTTATGTTCTGCTTCAACTTGCTGGGGAGTTAGTCAGCTAAAGAATGATGTTCACCAAAAAAACCGTCCAGTTAGTTAGACTTTGAGGAGGCAAGACAAAAATCTTTTATAATTCAATTCTAGTTGGGACCGGTTCTTTTTTTTTTTTTTTTTTTTTAAGTGCTCATTCTATTAATGCTTTCTCTTTTTCTCGACTTTAATCAATGCCACATGAAATGCAAATGCACGGGGTTGTCCTTTGGTCCTATAAGTGAATGCGTGGCAACTAAGGTGAAAAATTAATTTTAAAAGGCAAAAACGAGGGGAGAATATCTTAACGTTGGGTCGAAGTAAATCATAAATACTATAAGTATATTATCAATTTGAACTGAATCTACGGTATATTATAATATTTAGCCTTTAATTTAAGGTAGGACAGTGGTGATGGTGATTTTTCATCTAACTCATGTTGAGTTTTCTTAAGTATGCAAAATAGTAATAACATGTTCAGGTCATTAAATAGAATGAATAGAGAATGTAATTATTATTCATGGGAATATAATAAGACTTGAATATCTCTTACATTGTCATATTATTTTGTTTATTCCACAAAATTGTTGAATCAACAAGACCTTGATAGGTATATAAGATACCTAAATTGCCCCTTATCAACAAAAAAAAAAAATGCGGCCTCACATCACATGCAAGCATGTGATCTTCTTCTTCAAGAAGAACCTAACCCTAATCTGAAAGCAATATAGAGAGATTGACTGAGAGGAGGATAGATAGTGAGAACAAGTTTTCAATTGGAAATTGAACCCTCACCCCAATATGAACAAATAGAACCTTAACTCTAAATCTAGTACAAGTAGATATCCCTTCTTCAAAAAAAAAAAAAAAAAAAAAAGAAAAACCAACTCTAAGTTGAAACAATAGTGGAATTTGAAACAAACCCTAACCCTAATTCCATGTCAAGTGAGAGATGAGGATAGAGAGCAAGATCGAAAAGCCTAACCTTAGTTTCACATTAAGATCGAGAAGGAGGAGAGATCTCTATCATGAGGCTTCTTGGGTAATAGTTGTAGTCATGAGGCTATTAATAGTGAGAGAGAGAGAGATGATGGAGAGAAATAAATGATGAATGGTGAATAGAGATGGTGATAAAGAGAGGGGTGGAGAGAGAGAGTGAAGAGAGACAATAGAGATGCCATAGAAAAAGACAATGGAAAGATGTTATTTGGTTTTTAGTTGAACAGTAAAATGGAAATAAAAGCAATGAAATTGGTAAGGAATTGAGATTCATTAGGTCATTTCGTTAGTGGTAATTCAACAATTTTGAGGAATTAGGATTAAATGGAATGGCAATTATATGAGGTAAAAAAACAAGCGAATAAGGTAATAAGTAATAAAGGGGGAATGACAATTCCATCAACTTCCCAAGTGAACATGCTGTAAAGGCATTAGAATAGGCATTGGAGTTTTCTCTAGTGTTACTACTCTAATGCTTAAGTAAGTTTCCGATTGATAAAAGAAACCCAACAAGTGTGGTAAAGTATGTATATTAATCACCTTTAGGCTCTCTTCTAATCCTCTTGCAAATACCAAGATGGGTCTCATTTATAGTTGTGGGTTAGCGGAGTTGGCTTTAACTTGGGTAGATCTCATCAGGTAAGGTATAGGTCTTGAAGTGAAGGCTTAACAATGAGCCTATTTACATCCCACCTCAAGTCATCCGATCGCATTAAATGTATTTTAGGCCCTAAGCCACATTGAGAATGAGGCATTTTGTTGGAGTAGGGTGTACGGGTGTCGAGCACCTTCCTTGTCATCCTATGTGTTGTAACTCTAAGGACCTTGCTAAGAATGGGACTTTTGCTTGAGTAGGATGCTTGGAGATTAAGCACATTGCATGATCGTTTGGGATGCTTCTCTTAGTGCATTAGGCTTAGGCTGTCTTGTTGGGCTTTTTGGCTTATTATAGGTGTTGTGGCTAAGGTCGATTTTTGGCCATCAATAGATAGAGATGGACCTAGAATCATGTAGCTAAGGAGCTAGAAATGCAACTTGAGATGTTTAAATGATTTTTGTAGGAGTTGTATCCATGACTTTATGTTTGTGAAGGTGTACACTTAACCACTCAATTATGCCTAACTTTATACTAAATTGTGCTCTTTAAAAACAAATTTAATACATATTTTACCAGTTTCAACAAATTTTACTGATTAACTTTTCATGAGTTTAGGTTGGAATTAGGTACCTGTAACTACGAGCATCTAATCTCAACATATGATATGCCTTCTATTAAATTAGAGAGAGAGAGAGAGAGAGATGAATATTTCTTATGTAGTACAAAATATGCTACACTTTAACTATAATATCAAAGCATTTTCCTTTTAGAGCATAAGTATTATGTATGTTTATCTTATTTAAGTTGTTGCAATAATAAATCATTGGTGAAACTCCTATTGATGAAATGATAATATAACTCAATATGTTTTGTGAGCTCATGGAGTTTTAGGTAATATGAATAACTGTTAGATTATGGCAGCACAATTTTGTAGGCCCATCATCCTTATACCTAAGTTCCTTAAAAATCTAATTAATTCATATTAATGAACGTCATATTAAGGTCATAGCTCTATACTTAGATTCTATACTAGATCTTGGGAAAATGTTTTACTCATGTGTGATCTTTATTACAATACTGTGTACCCTATCCAAGTACTTTCACCAAATAATGAAAATTTATAAAATTATATCCAACGAGAAACATGAGGAGATGTGACAAATTGGCACAACTGCATTGACTACAAAAGCAATATTAAGTCTAGTTACACCAAAATGATTCAACCTATCAATGTTCATCTATGTCTCTTAAATCATTTGATTTCCCATCTTCTAGTATGAACTTTAGACTCAAATTTATTAGATTATCTAAAATTATACAGTTATAAATCTTTTTATGTCAATAAATCCAATACATCCTTATGCCAAGTTAGAAGAATGCCCTTCTAATATAGTACCACCTCTATCCCAAGAAAGCACTTTGATTTTCGTAAGTCCTTAGTTTGAAACTTTGAAGAAAATGCTATAGAGTTTCTATTTCTAGAGAAGCACTCTCAATAACTACAAAATCATATACATATACCACATAAAACATACTTTCCCACTTAATATGTTAGAAGATAAAATGAACTATTCGAGATTAAATAATCACTTCATTTGATCTATCAAATCATGTTCTTGAATACTGCTTTAATCCATATAAAACCTCTTCAACTAACAAACCATCTTGAATTTCTTCTAAAAAACAAACCTTGAAGATTGCTCTATATATATCTCTTCCTTTAAGTTACCTTTTGAAGAAGCATTTTTAACATCAAAAGCCAGTAATGAATTGTTATAAGATAAACAAACAACTAGACGAAAACATGCATCACAACCAACAAAAGCATTTCAAAATAGCCAACCCCATATATCTAAGCATATACTTTAGTTGTAAACCTAACCATTATATGGACTAAAATATTGTCTAAATTAAGTTTAACTGCAAATATTCACTTAAATCAAATTGCACACTTCCCTCATAATAAGGGAATGAAGTCTAATATTTATTTATTTTTAAGAGCATCTCTTTTTTCTTCCATTACCGCTTACCAACCAAAATAGCATATTGTCTCATATTTGATCGTGGAAGAGAATAGATTTCAAAAAAACATATAAATGACTATAAAGAAGAAAACACACCATCATATTGAACAAAATGAGAAATTTGATATTTCATACAATGGTAATATTTTTACAGAGTGTACTAAGAAAATGAAAATCATTAGTAGGCTCATGAACGTCAAGATCCATAGTTGAGAAGACCTCTTTGATAAAAGGTTATGTAGGAATATTAAGCGACTTTTCCTAGTGCATCGAACATATACTTGACCACAATAAGTATTTATAGCGATGGTGGGAGACAAGCTAAGGGCTAGGGATATGATAGCTTGTAAACAAGACATTGATTCAACTCGAGTAAATACACATACTTAAGTGATTTTGTGTCCAATTTACTTAAACATAAGCAAATCCCTAACTAAAACAAGTGTATCTAAAAGTATGTAAGGACAGAAAATAATATGGAATCCTCTCCCTTTAGATAGAAGATTGTAGCCGATTAATGAAATAACAAGTTGTACAAATGGCATCACTCTCAATGTATTTGGCATATGTGTATGAAATAATACTTCTTGTGCTACTTTAAGTCAATGATGAAATTTCAATTTGACTACACCCTATTTTGTTGTATAATGTTTAGAATTGATGGATAATGTCATTTTTTGCCATAACATTTGACAATAATTTTCGACTTAGACATAACTTTTTAAAAATATATAGGGACTTTAGATAGCAAGATAAGAAATGGCCATCTCATCATCTAATATCACATATAGGCCTTCAAAGACATGACATCTACTAATAATCCTCTTCATCATGTGATCTCAAAACCATAATATTCTGGAAAGAATGAGAAACAACACTTATAATTACGACAAATTTGGTTCATTGAAAGTAAATTATATGCAAAATCCCGAAGATACAACACAAAAGACAACTTTAGAGACTTTGTAGAGTTAAGAAGCCTCAATTTCATTTACAAAAAGAATGAGCCATTAGCAAAGGTAACATTTAGGGGGTAGGAAAACATATGACATAGATAAAGATACTGACTTGCCTCTATCACTAGATATATGAGCAAGAGCATTGGAGTTTTCTATTTATGTACACTTAAATGTTGCAAAAAAAAAAATAAAAATTGTAGGTTTACTTGTTTGCACAAGATTAGCACTAGAAGAGGAAGATGTGGCCTAGAGATCTAAATGCTGTCATTATGTAATGTTAAATATCCATGCAAAGAGATAAAAGTATAATTTTTCATTGTGAAACACCGAAAGATTCAACCTTTGACTCCAACCATTCATTAAATAAAATAACAAACCAAAGGAGACAATAACCACTAGGCGCATGTCTTCTAAGGTACACAGCCATTAGTTTGACATCCTTCTTTAAATGTGTGATTATCTCCACTTAGGCATATAACCATGTTAGGTTTGGGGTTAATTTGATAAAACACAAACTCGTCTTGTTACCTTATTAGGTATCCCAATCCCATAGCTATAGTATCTTTTACCATATGCCCAAAACCCCTCATAAGCTAGTGGGAAATTAGTAGCTCACCAGAAACCTATTCAATTAATTAATTCAATTTTATTAAAATACTTTATAATTTGTATTTTCAATGGTTCTTAATTCAAGTAAAAATGAAATATGGCTACAAAACTTATAAGATAAATAACATTATAAGCTTGAGCTTATAATACTATACATATTGTAAGTAATTTATAATATTATTTATTATCAAAATAATAATATGTTTACTTAAACATTTGAATTATACATTTGCAAATCTAAAATAAAATAATAAATCATATGTAAGAGTTAATAGGTTCAAGTTTCTTGTCATATTTTAACCTTATCCTCAAACCTAATGCAAAACCTAAAGGATTCTAATATATTTACTTGAAACTCATCCCAAACTTTATGGAGTATTACTCTATCATATAAATATTAAGTTCTAGTGGGCTAGGTATTTTATAAGAGCCTGCCTAATTATGTCCCTATCTTTACTAAATGGAAGCGTCCTCTAAAGTCATGACCACAAGGGTATCACAATCACAAACTGAAACGATTCTAAGTTCATTAGGCCTTCATCTTGCCATCCTCTTCTACTTAGTCAATGAAAGAATCTTAAGGAAGAAAACTCTAACCTTAAGCTTAGGCTAGAAATAGTTTCTCCTCATTTTTCTTTTTCTTTTTAATTTAAGGTTATGATACCATGATAAGTAGTATTGTTGATAATTTTTCATTTAGCTCTTATTAAACTTCCTTGAGCTTACAAAACAATTTACATGTTAGAATGAGCACTAGAGTTTCCTCTAGCTCGGCCATTTAGATGATTAAGTAAGTTTTTGATTGATAAGAGAAACCTAATGTGTGTAGTAGAAAGTGTATGAATCATCTTCAAGTTCTTAGGAAAAGTCTTAAGATCCTTCTTTCAAATAGTTGAATGGGCCTTATTTATTGTTGAAGGTTAATGGCACTAGATCTATCTTGAACAACTAGGCAAGGACTTAGCAAGTCTCGTTAGGCAAGGGATAGGTCTTAAAGCTATGACCTAATGATGGGCTTATTTGCGCCTTGCTCCTAGATCATCTCATCACATTAAGTGTATTTTGAATCTTGGGTTTGCTAGGGATGGGCTACTACTAGGAGTAGAGCGCTCAAGAGTCGAGCACCTTCTAGTCATCATTTTGTTGCAGTGAGGCTCAAGAGTCCCCATAGGGTAGGGGATGTATTGTCAGGATGCTCAAGGGCTAAGCACCTTCATGGTTGTTCAAAGCATTTCCCCATGTGAAATTAGATTAGCCTATTTTAGTTAAGCCTCCCGATCTCTTTAGGTGTTAAGGCCTAAGCCAAATTTTGGCTGCCAATAAGTAGTAACTAAAATAAGCAATTGTTGTGTGCTTATATCTATGGGCAAGTTAACATGTAAATGATATGCCTCTTTTAAAAGAAAAAGGGGATGTTGATTTCCAATGTGAAACTAGACATACTATACGTTATCTATAATATATACATCATATGTTGTATCATCTATCTGTAATTTCTATTTATATCCTTTATTTATGCTTAGAAGGATCTCGATCATAATTGTCTATCTAATAATTTTTTTTAAAGACAGTATGGTGATTTTTTTTTCATGGAAACATTATAATTACCCGTGTGTTAATTTAAATTTATTAAGCATGGCAAGCAATTGCCACATGAGCCAGAAGAGCAAAAGATGCATATACAAGAGGATCGATATTTGGTTACTTCTATGGGAAATAGGGAGATGCCAATGCGATTAAGGTCAAAACTCTATACTTTAAATAGCAATGTTGGCCAAAAGTGTTAGTAAATTAATCAATAGGATGATGACACACAAGATACAACAAAATGCTAATGGCTAACAAGCCATGACATTGAAAATGCTTGAACTACATGTAGCTAAGGAAAATCCTTTCAAACGCATAGATAGATAATATATCAAACTTAATGCCTCTCTCTCTCTCTCTCTCTCTTTATATATATATATATATATATATATTATATATGTAAGAAGATAAGAGAAATTTGCATGTTTACAATCAAAATCGTAGATACCTAATTTCTGCCCCTCTATAGTCTTAATTTTTATTTTTACAAAAAGGGTCCTAATTAAAAAAAAATAAAAAATAATAAAAATTAACAAATGATGAAAATACCAAAAAAAATAAGAAAAAAAAATTATTATAAATAGTTTTGTAGATTTTTAGGAAGTAACTTCTATTAGAAACAAATAGTTTTAGTTTTAGTTTAGTTAAAAAAATTTATTTTAGGGAATCGGATAGTTTAAGTATAATTTAATTGTATTGAATGTCAAGGCGCAGGCCAATGGCTTAACGGATAAGTATTGGGGTATTTGGATTGGATTTAATTTAAAGTCAATTCGATAAAAAAAATATATTTTTTAAATTTATTAGTTAGTTTTTTGTTTATTTTACTAATTTATTATTATTATTATTTTTTGTTTAAAAAGAACAGTAGTACTCCTAACTCGCTTGCGACGATACAACGCCAACTACTACACTACGAACCACATACTATTACTGATCTTCACTGTTCACGCAAATAGGAAATCCAGGTACTTTCTTACAGTTTTGATTCCTTTTATTTGTTTGTTCATATTGTCGTTATTATTTAGATTTTTAGTTTTAGAAGATTTTTATTGTTTTATGTGAATAGTTGTTAACTAAAGCATCTTAGTTTTATTGATTATGTAGATTGAGGATTTATTATATTATATTGGTTTAATTGAAGGTTTATTTAATAAGTAGTGATATGTTTTAGTATTAGCTATTATATAGGGGTATCATATGGATTATTATTATTATTTTATTTATTTAATTTTATTTTTTGTTATATATATATATATATTAGTTTAAGAGTCGTTAAGATCAGTTTTACTATATATTTACATTATTATGTTTTATCAGTTAAAATAGTATATAATATATGCATATGTTAGCATAAGAGTTTTAGTGATAGATCTTGTATAAATGTATTATATGGAATTATATTATTGGTGAATAGCCATATATATTAGTTTAGGGATTATTATGATTGGGCATTTATTTTTTAGATTTGGCTTTACTTAAGGATTTGTCACATAGAAAGTTATTTTTTTCAATAAAAATTAATAAAAGACCTTTTTTAAAAAATAGGATTTTTATAGTAGTTCTTGATAAAAAAATCTAAACAAAATCACATAAGAATTAGGACCCCTTTAGATTTTTTAAAAATAAATCGAATAAATTAAAAACGTAAATTCGAGCAGTTTTTTTTTAAATTAAAATAAATTAACACATTAAAGATTTTTTGAAAGAACTACAATCGTCTGATCTCGGTTAATGGGTATATAGGCACTTCCAGGGTGACGATAAAATCTGTAGAAACTTAAGTTCTTTTTTCTTTTGATTTTTTGATTTATTTATTTTTAAATATTGTAATTAGAAGAATAATTCTAATTTTGGTAAATAAAAAGTGGTACCCATTAGAATTTAATAGGTTAGCCCCCGAATTCAGAACCATCTAGTTCTTCATTCAAAATTAAAATCAAAGACCAGTAGCCAAACGTAATCAATCCACCCAATTGGTTACGGTTTCTTTTTTTTTTTCCCGACTTAGGTCGGGTGGCGACTCCAAAAATTATTTTCAATAAAAAACCGAAATTTTTTAATTTCTTTAGTCGAGGATTAATATTAAATGGGTTAGGGTTTAGTATTAATCAAGAAATGAGAAATCAATTTTAAATAAAATAAATAGAAAAATCAAGCTCGACAAAAATTAATAAATATTATATAAATACAAATTAGATAAAAAAAATTACCATAATACTATTATGAAGATGCAATATAGTTATTTGTTCTAATGTTACATCTTTAAAATATGATACTGGTATAATACTTATGTTTCATCTTGAAGATGCAATGTTAGTGCAAGATGAGACATTAGTATAATAAATATTATATAAATACAAATTAGATAAAAAAAAATATTACCATAACACTATTATGAAGATGCAATATAGTTATTTGTCCTAATGTTACATGTTTAAAATATGACACTGATATAATACCTATGTTTCATCTTGAAGATGCAATATTAGTGCAAGATGGGACATTAGTATATTGCACAATGTATAATATAGATATAAATATACAAATATTGCATCTTGAAAACGCAACATTAGTATATACAGTAATGTTACACCTTCAAGATGTGATATAATTTGCGATATAGTAATGGTATTTTGATAATTTTTTTTATATTATTTATAATTATATAATTTTTTTCCTAAAGTCAATAGACATTTATTGCACTTAGAGAATAAGATTACATTGTTTTCAAAAGGATTGGGTCGCAATATGAGAAAGTAGAGTACAACAAGTGAAAGGACTCTGCTTTTAAGGTTTTGGAATGTCAACGAGTTCAACATTATTACATTGGGTTCGAGACATTTAACGAGACATACGATCGGTTAAAAAGTGTAAGGAAATTAGTCCTGTGTTTTTGTCCTATCCTAAGTAACTGTAGGGGGTTGTTCTTAATTGTCATTCCTTGGCTTCACGACGGAAGGGAAAAACTTGAATTAGCTAATTTATCATGGTTGGGTAATCTTCTTTTTCTTATTTATTTATTTATTGCAGTTTTATTAGAGATTATTGTTGTTATAATAAGGAATACCATAATCAATAAATTATAAGTAAATGTTGTACTAGAAATGTACCTAAATTGACTTGCAAATGATTCGAACTTAGTGTGATATTAACTTGGGTTCTTTCTACTATAGTTACAGTGGGCTCGAACATAAAGCTCACTAATCAAATGAAGTTCGTATCATAGAGCTCACAAATCTAATCAAGTTCGAATCAAGTCTAAGTGTACATCAATTCTTATTAAATTCATGCCAAGTTTAAGCTTAATAGACAGTTAATTAAAATAATAGTTTCTAGACTTTCAAGACTAATTGAGCACAGTCTAGTGAGCTAATCTTAGAGTTATTAAATAACATTTCAAGCATGGCTTTGAGTTAAAAGTATGGTCGGCAAACTCGTGATTTTACTGTTCATTTGAATATATAGAATTGGTAAAATCGTATAAAATTATATAAAACCGCTAAAATCGTAAACCTATAGAATTGTATATAAAAGTTAATAACTTCATTAAAAGTTTGTACATAAATAATTTTACATCCATTTTAATTAAGAAAAATATTATGAAATCATAAACTCGTAGAAACGTATTTTTGACTTGTAATTTTAATGATCATGGCTAAAAGCTTCAAACTTGATAAGGTCAAGCAAGAAATAAATCTTGAGTTTTCAATATGCAATTGAGCTCAACAATTTAAACTTGATTGAGTTGGAACTTTATTTGCATCTTGAATTTCTTAATCAACCTTAAGCTCAACTTAGTTCATTTATACTCCTCTGCACCTTATATTTCGTGCCTTGCTTTGAGACTCGTAGAGTTTAGGTATAATAATCATATCCTAGCACGCTTATTTAGCTAATCATAACCAAATAAAAAATGATGCAGCATAAGAGAGCACTGCTTGAATAATTTCAATGATATTAATGATAACACGTTACTAAAAAAACATAATAAAAGTACTTAATGCAACCCTGGCTAAGAGACGGCATGGAAAACAAATACAACCCTTTTTCCTGACAAGAGTATTTGATGTAGTTTAGTAGCTTGCTGGAAAAATATTGTCCTTGTCAGCATGTATAAGGATGGAATATTCGTTTAACTCAACCTTTTGTCATAAGGATTTGAATATCCGAATGCTAAAACAAACATGGCTTGTAATCTATATCATACCTATTTAAAACCATACTTTCTACTTCTGGGAAAAAGAAAGTGAAGAAGAACATCTACATAGATGTATACTAATGTAATAATTATATGGCTTTCTTACTTTTATCATTAAGACAACTACGGAATGAAGAGCTTCGATAGGAATCAACCGCCATACAAAATTAAACTCTTCACCACGTGATGAAGTTTAATTTTTTTAGGAAATTCTTAATGGTTGCCTCAATCTTTTTATTAAGGGGTTAAACAAGAGAACTTTTTGTCTTTAAATGCATTTACTTTTTCTTTTTTGTAAAATATATAATTAATCATAGAAATGTATGAAAATTCTAAATCTTTAAGTAGTACCTTAAGGTAGTGTTTGGTTGTGGAATTCTTACTGTATTGAATTAGATAAAAAGTTTTGTCTCATGTTTAATTTATAACTTTACTTGATAATTAAACAAAAATTGAATTGATGGATGGGACAAATAGTCTAAATTTTATCTCATTTACACTATAGGATAAAAATAAAATTCATTTGGAAAAAACAAAAAATATTTTTCATTATAAAAAATACCCCTCCATTTAGAGTTAATTAATATTATTTTTATTAAATATTACAAAAAATTATTTATTTTATAATATAAATAATTAATTTTTAATATAAATTTTGTGTCATATACCATATAAACTAAATATGATATAATGAGCTTATATTATTTATTTTTTATTATATTTATCTTATTTAGTTTTTTAATCCAATCTAAACCTTACAATTAAACATTATCTAAGTATTTGTTAATGGAGAAGTTAATCATTTATATTTCATATAGAATATTTAGCAGTGAGCAACAAGTAACAAAAACTTTACCGATACACCATCATATCATAAAAACTACCATAAGCGATTACGATAACGCCCACTTAGCGAATTCCTATTTACTTCTTAGCCTTTTTTCCTGGTTTTTTCTTATTTTGAATTTATGCTCTGGTTTATTCATTGACTTTTCGTGAAGGAAGCGAATGATTCAATTGTTAATGATTAACACGCACATGGACGCCCCCCAGGAGCACGCTTTTGTAGAAGTTACTCAATCAACTATATTATCTGGTTGTCCCCAATTGGTTCCCAAAAAGCCTACTTTTGCAACTGCGGAATCACTTACCATCCATAATGTCATTTGGCAGTCGAAGGTTCACCTGTTCACTAGGCCAAATTGAACCCAATCTCCGGCATTGAATTGTATAATACGATTTTTTTAATATCTTAGATTGATTTATGATTCAATTTAGAGAAAATCCAAATGATTAACAGTTTAATTTGAGAAGTTAAATCAAATCAAACTATTTCTTATTATAAAATAAATAATAAGCGATATTTATTAGTTTTAATCTCCATGACCGTCGTATCTCATGTCTAGCCAACTCATTGGCCTTAACTATTACCTAAGACGCAATGTTGTCATGATATAATGCTATATGATGTTAATTCTTGTATATTGTTCCTCAATTGACATCAATGTTGCTAGATAACTCTAATAATTAATAGTATTATCAAAAAGAAAATGGTGTTTTAAAAAGTTTTTTTAATCGAACCACATTTAAAATGATACGGTTCATGAAGTATTTGAACCAAATAATTTCTAAGTACAGCTTAGTAGCAAATATGTGATTGGTGAAATACATTAAAGAATATAGAAATTTGATCCACAGCAAGTACAATAGTTGTTATACAGTAAGGCCAATGTATGTGTTAATACAATTCAAACTTAGTGTTAGGTTCACGACATCTAAAGAGTTGAATAGAACTTAGCACATTGTGTGACATTTAATTTATAAAATTAGTCTAATATTAGACAAAACCCTTGTTTATGGCTGAGTGAATCTTAGAATTTTTATTCATTCCATTAGATGGTATAAAAATTATTCAACAAGGTAAAATAAAATCTCATAGTCAACAATCTCTTCTCACCATCTCACCATTGTTATACCACTACCATTACTACCACTACTCTCTTGTCATCTCCATCTTGCCCATAATATCACCATCCTTGCTATTGTTGTCACTACTATTGTTAATGAAACAACAACACCTAATTACCATAACCAAGTTATTATAATCACTCACCCCATTGCTATATCTCCATTATATTATATGATTATTACCATTGTCTTCATCACGTACCCTTCATCTTATCATCGTCATTATTACTACTGATGGACCAATGCATATGCTACTATCATGGTTACTATGGTGGTGGTGGACAATTGTTAGATAGCGATGCAACAAGAAATATAGTTGAAGTAAACATACAATAAATCAATAATATAGCTATCAAAATCACTATTCAAGTGTGGTACTTATGCATTATAAATATAATACAACATAAAGGGAAAAAAAAAGATCTTGTGTTGTATTTAGTGAACCAAACATAGATTATGGAACCTGTGTTGTATTGTCCTTCTTATTCTATATTGTATTTTAAAGTGCTTGAACCATATTAAATTACCAAACCCTAAAGCCTTTTACTAAGACAACCAAATTCACATTGCTTGCTTACTACTAAATACAACAATGATGCATGGAATATTATCAATTTAGGATGGCCATTTGGAATAAAAAGGAAAAAAGAATGCCATGTGATTAGTCACACCCTTGTATTTGTATATGAAGTATCTTCCTAACTTTCCTCTTTTTCTTTATTTACTTTGCAACTTATGTTGAACTTTAGAAATACATGTTAAAAATAAAACCTTTAGATTTCCATATAGAAGTTAGCAAGATCTCATGTGTAAGATTAAAACACAAAATATAATTACAATATTTGCAGAAGCATACCTGAATCTATGGAAATAAACTTTTTTTGAAGGTTATAGTCTTCCAATCTATGGTAGTACCTGCTCTTGATTTTCTCATTGATGGAATGTGGGAAAAAGTAGAAGAAGAAACTGTAAAGTCATACTACTAGATTAGGGACCTCGACTCCCTATATATAAGCTTTATTATTTTATTTCACTATGACTCACCATAATAGGTAAAATAAAATACTTAGGTTTTTACACATTCGACTCTTACCAAAAGTCCATAGAAATGAGTTTATAAGCTATATTTATTTATTTATTAACCAAATGATCATTTTTATTTAATAGCTTAACTCCTCAATTTAATTAGACAGTCAACAATATACAATTAATTAATATAATTGATATAATGACTTAGAAAATTACAACAATCTTCCACTTGGGTCACATATATTACTTGACAATTGTATATTGTAAAATCTTTATGAGCTCAAACTTTTACTATCTATATTAAGTTTCATCCCCAAACAGTTTGGTCCATCAATTACATCAATATAGGATCAAGGTGGTCTCTGTCATCATTTGTCGTGACAAGACCCATCAATGGTCACAATATCAATATAATCAACGACATAGATCAAGTATGGATGTATAATAAGGAAATTGCATGTAATGCAATCCTTAACATGCCTATTTCCAATAAGTTCTATTTTATAACTCATAATATACTCCACTCTTTATGTATAAGCACAATTGGAATATATAAAACTTTATTTCATAAAATTCAAAAAACAATTATATATGAATTACTTATAACCAAATACAGTATACAACTAAACATCAACTAAAAACCAATCTCCTACTATACGGGTACATCATCAAAATTAATAACACCCATATGAGTAACATGCTTGTGAAGCACTTTAGATCGTAAACCCTTAGTAAGCGGATCTACAATCATGAGATTTGCACTAATATGTTTAATTAATACTTGAGAACTTTGAACTCTCTCTTTAACTATAAGAAACTTTATGTCGATATGCTTTGATTTCGACGTTTTTTTGCTATTCTTGGAATATAGTTTAGTAACTTTATTATCACAATTAATTTTCAATAGTCTCTCAATGCCATCAATAATCTGCAGTCCAATGACAAAATTTCACAACCATATTCCTTAACTTGATGCCTCGTAATAAGCAACAAATTCTACTTCCATGGTAGAAGAAGCTGTAAGTGTTTGTTTGACACTTTTCCATGATATAACTCCACTAGCCATCGTAAAAATATAAATAGATGTGAACTTTCTACTATGAAGGCATCTAACATAGTTGGAATCAGAGTCGGAGTCGAAATACCCAATGACCTCCAAATGATCAAATCTCCGATATGTAATCATATAACATGTTTTGTTGCTTTCTAGTGATCCATGCTAGGATTACTCAAATATTTGCCAAGCATTCCAATAATGTATGCAATATCCGGACACGTACAAACTTGAGCACAGATAAGACTCTCTACTGCTAATGCATAAGGGATCCGCTCTATTGCCTTTTTCTCAATGTCATTCTTAGGAAGTTAAAGCAAACTGAACTTATCGTCCTTAGCCATAGGAGTATCTCCTGGTACATAATCTTTCATGCCAAATCTACTAAATACCTTATCGATATATGCCCTTTGTGATAAGCCTAATATACCTCGTGAACAATTACGATGGATCTATATGCCTAGCATAAAGGATGAATTCTTAAGATTTTTCATTTCAAAATTTTTTGAAAGAAATCTCTTAGTCTCATGCAATAATCCTATGTCATTACTTACAAGTAAAATATCATCAACATAGAACACTAGAAAAATGAATTTACTTCCACTAATCTTGTGATACATAATACATACATTAATTAACAATGTTTTCCTTAAAACAAGAAGAGGAAATTACTTGATCAAATTTCCGATACCATTGATAGGATGCTTGCTTTAATCTATAGATAGATTTCTTTAATTTTCATACTATATACTTTGATACCTTAGACTCAAAATTCTCTGGTTACACCATATAAATTGTTTCATCAACATTACCATTGAGAAAAGCAGTATTTACATCCATCTGATGGAGCTTTAGATCATAATGCGCTACAAGTGCCATAATGATTCTAAACGAGTGTTTCGATGAAACTAGAGAGAAAGTCTCTTTATAGTCAATGCCTTCCTTTTGAGTAAAACCCTTAGTGACAAGACATGCTTTATGTCTTTTGACATTACCTTTTGAATCCCGCTTGGTGTAAAAAATCCATTTACAACCAATTGGTTTCATACCTTTAGGCAATTCAACAACATCCCAAATGTCATTATCTCTCAAGAATTTCATCTCTTCTTTCATGGCATCAATCTACTTTTGGGCATTTGCACTTCGTTTAGCTTGACTAATAGATGATGCATAATCTTCCAGTCTTATATCAAACTCATGCTCTTGAAGGTATACGACATAGTTATTTGGAATGACAAATCTTTTTTCCCTAGTGGATCTACGTAATGGTACTTCCTCTTGAGATTGTTATGATTCCTCAATATGTGATGTGAACCATGACCATGAACAGACAAGGCTGGTCACTAGATGGGTCCGAGCTTGCAAAAAGCTCGAAAGGGTTAATAGGGAAAGTACAAAAGGAATGAATAACGAATGAATAAGTAAACAAAAACCCATGAAAAACTCTAGAGGATATGATGCACCAATGGAACTTCCAAGGACTCATGGCACAATTCCATATGATGCATGAGTCGGTCTGGTGAGGTTACTTGCCACCTAGCATTGCTCAAGGGTTAAGATAAAAGTGATGCCGAGAGTAAATAAGCAATGTTTACACAAAGAAGAAGTACTCTAAGTGTATTGAAGATAATTTGACGTTTTTATAGCTACAAGTATAAGGGTATTTATACCCATAAGTTAGAGAAATTTTCTTAAAAGGGAAAAGAAAAAAAAAGGGTATTTCCTAATGAAGTAATGTATAAAATACAAAGGGTAAAAATAAATATACTAGGAAAACAATCATTGGTGCAATGGATTCTACACATGATATTGCATACGTGGCGATGCTACATTGGTGAGGTTGAGGTTATTAGAAGATGCGGAAAAAAAGCATGAACATTTTTCTTGTTCGAATAGGGGTAGCTTAGTCAATTTAGAGTCTCCCAATCTCGGCTTCTCAGCAAGGAAGATGATGAGTCATTGGTTGGCTCGGGCACAAGTAAGTAATCCTCAATTTGTTGCACTATAGAGAGATGGGCAGTCATTCGGCCTAGTAAGAAAGTATTCGGCTTAGTAAGAAAGTATTCGGCCTCGGCAGCGGTCGACAGGAACAGGAGGATTAGTCTTGCTAGTTCTTCTTGTCTTCGAGCTTGGCTGTAGTTCAATCATTTGATAGCCTGATTCTTATCATTGCCTTCGGGTTGTTTTGGATTTGAGATCAAATTCGAATGGTCTTCATCAACTCTTCGTCAGGGTGATACGGATTAAAGTTAGCAACGTTGAAAGTGTCAAAAACCCTATAGTCCTTGGACAAATCCAATCTGCAAGCATTATCATTGATCTTTTGGAGGATTCTAAAAGGTCCTTCATCTCTTGTAGATAATTTGTTCCTCCTCTTGGTCAAGAACAATCCTTTGTTGAGCTGTAGCCAAACTACGGTCTCATGGTTGGAATTGTTTAGCTATCCTACCCTTGGTTTTCTCTCTTATTTTTTTAGCAACTTCATTGATGTGCCGAATGACTTTGTCATAAATGTGCTGGAGAGATTATGCTTGAGCTCTTGCGTTAAGGTCTCCCTGCACGGGTATAAGTACAAGGGTGTAGTTGAGGGGAAACTCGGGATTAAAACCATAGACTACTTTAAAGGGTGTTTGCTTAGTGGTGTCATGCACTGGATGGTTGTAAGTGAATTTGACCATTGGCAAGTAGACGTCCCAATCCGCCAAGTTCTTTTCTACTGTAGCTCGAAGCAATAATCCCAAAGTTCAATTAACCACCTCTGTTTGACCATTATTTTGGGGATGATAAGAAGTGCTAAATAATAGTTTAGTCCCCATTTAATGCCATAAGGTCCTCTAAAAATGGCTTAAGAACTTTGGATTCCTGTTAGAGACTACACTTCTTAGTACGCTGTGTTACCATACAATCTCCCTCAAGAAAAGAGAGGCAATAGCCAAAGCGTCATTAGTTTTTTAGCAGGGCACGAAGTGTGCCATTTTGGTAAACTAATCCATGATGACCATTATAGAATCTTTGCCTCGGGTCATTCGTGGTAGTCCGAGAACAAAATCCATGCTAAATTCAGTCCACGGCTTTGTCAAAATAGGTAAAGGCATTGCTTTCTCATGCTCGGCTTGGCACTTAGCCCTCTTGTATACAGTACAACTTTTGACAACTCGGTACACATCTCTCCTCATTCTCTGTTAGAAGAAGAGACCATTTAACAGTTCACAGGTCCTTCTTTCTCTAAAATGTTTGGAGAGTCCTTCACCGTAAGCTTCCTTGGTCAATAGTTCTTGTAGTGAACAGGTCGGTACACACAATTTTCTACCTCGAAACAAGCAACAATCCTTTACATGATACTCATCTACTATCCTCCCATCAATGCATCGCATGATTATGGGTCCAAAGTATGGATCCTCAGAATATTGCTCTTTGATACTTACAAACCCAAACAACTTAGTTTACAATTCAGTTAAAATGCATGTCTCCTTGAAAGACCATCGGCAACTACGTTGCTCTTTCCCTACTTCTGTTTAATAACAAAATTGAATCCATAAAGGAATTCAACCCATCTCATTTGCTGCTTCGATAACTTTGTCTGACTTCAAAGGTACCTCAGCGATTCATGATCCGTATATATGATAAATTCTCTCGGTAGTAAATAATGCTACCACACTTACAGTGCTCGGATCAGTGCTAAGAGTTCCTTATTATATACGAAGTAATTCAACTAGGGTCCTCAAAGCTTCTCACCGTGGAAGACAATTAGTTGGCCTTCCTGCATTAGGATAATGCCTATTCCAATACCTAATGCGTCACATTCCAACTCAAATATTTTGTCAAAGTCAGGTAGAACTAACACCGGGGCATAAGTCAACCTCTCTTTTATCTTAGCAAAACTTCTCTCCTCCATTTTTCCTTATCGAAAGTCGATGTCCTTCTTCATGAGCTCAATAAGAGATACAACGAGGGTACTGAAATTCTTAATGAATCATCTATAGAATGAAGCTAGCCTGTGAAAACTTCTCATGTCAGCATAAGTAGTAAGAGTCGACCACTTTACAATTGTTCGAATTTTCTCGTCATCTACACGTAACCCTCCTGTACAGACTACATAGCCCAAGAATACCACTTCCTCCTAGCAAAAGTAACACTTCTTCAAGTTGTTGAATAATCTCTTGGCATAGAGGATATTTAATACGGTACGTACGTGTTCATAATGACTTGGCATATCGGCATTATATATAAAGATGTTGTTAAAATAAACCATGACACACCTCCCAATTAGATGTCTTAAAATGTGGTTCATTAGGCGCATGAAAGTGCTCAAGGCATTTGATAAGCCAAATGGCATAACCATCCACTCATATAGTCCATGCTAAGTTTTAAATGCAGTCTTCCATTCATCTCTTGGCCTCATGTAGATTTGATGGTAGCCAAACTTCAGGTCAATCTTACTGAAGACCTTTGCGCTGCGTGTCTTCTAGCTTAGGAATGGAATACCTATATTTAATTGTGATCTTGTTCACAGCTCGGCTATCCACATACATTCACTAAGTCCCATCCTTCTTCTACATAAGAAGCATTGGCATAGCATAAGGGTTGAGACTTGACGTTGGACCTTAAAAACTCGCTCGAGATTCATCCGATAAGCTGACTTATTCAGTAGTGCAACGCCAAGGACTAAGTCAATGCCATACTCTATACCTCGAGTTAAGAGTAACCCCTTAGGTAACTGTTTTAGGAACGGGTCGGCATAATCATTAAGTAACTTTATGATCTCTTTGGGTAGTTCACCTCGCTCCTTCATTTCTAATAATTGCCTGAACAGCATGAAGGTTGGCTTGTGAGCATTGATGGCCTCTTGAAGCTTAGCTTTACTCATTACCAGAGCCTTCTTTGATCCGTGAGCAAGTTTCATCTGCAACTTATTAACTTCTCTCGGTGGCATCGAATTCAACATGATCTTCCTGTCATCTTTCTCGAACATGTACGTATTCCTGTAACCATTGTGGATAACTTTCCTATCAAACAGCCATGATCTACCTAGTAACATGAGGGACGCACACATAGGTAGTACATCGTAGAGGATCTTTTTTGAGTAATTTCCTATAGTGATCGGGAGTAGTAGTTGTCAAGTGACTTGCAATGCTCCTTTCTCGCTTAACCAGTGCAACTTGTATGGCTTCGGATGTACAACAGTCGATAACTTCAGTTTTCCAATAAGATCAGTTGATGTCACATTGGTGCAACTTTTACTATCTACAATGAGGGCACACACCTGATCATTCACCTTACAGGTGGTATGAAACAAATCCTCTCTCAATCTTCTTTTCGTGAGGGTTCTATGTTCATAGTGCGTCGGACAACCATAAGTAACTGGTTTAAGTCCTTAGAAAACATGTCTTCCTCAATCAATTCCTTCTTGACATTTTCTTTCTCGACAAAGATCTCCTCTTCCTCGGGTTCCTCATCTATGTTGTCTATTTCTAGCTTCAAGACATCTCCCTTGATGACCATTATGCTATAGTTCAAGCATTGAGTAGCCATATGTCCGAACCCTTGATACTTGAAGCACTTGATCTAGTTTGTCTTTCTGCCAAAACCTTGCCCATTCTCAAAAGTTTGGGTCGACACTTTGTCATCAGGTTGGCATTTATGCTCAGGTCAGCTCGGTACTTGATTGAGCTTGGAAACTTGCTCATCTGGGTCAACTAGTCAGCATCCTAGTCATTAATCGAATCCTCCTTTACCTTTCTATTAACTGAGCAAGCCTAATAGCTCTATCCATTGTGTCAAATCGTTGGAACTCTACATTGTCTCGAATGTCTCTTCTTAACCCAGTAATGAATCTTGAGACTGTTCTAACTGGTGGTTCCTCTCCTTCGAATGGATCATAAGCATTTGAAATTCTTAAACATACTCATCAATAGTTCAGCATCCTTGTTTCAGCTCCTAAGGCCAAGTGAAAGTATCTTGAAGATAAGTTTCTAGCACAAATCTGTTTTTGAGTACCCTCTTCATCTCGAGCTAAGTATTAATCTCTCGGTAGCCTTCTTGCCTCCTTATGACCTGGAAATTCTTTTATCACATGGCAGCATATCTGAAGAACTCAACAGCAACAGTTCTCACTTTCTCTTAATGATAGTAATAAAAAAACACACTCTACTTTCTCTTCCAACTCTAAATATTCATAAGCATTTCTAAATCCATTGAAACTTAGAATCCGAAGTTTCACATAGTCAGATGCTCTGGAGGCTTTAGTTCGTTCCTCTTCAACGTACTCTTCTTCTTCCTCGTGTCCCAAGTCTACCAAATCAATCCTTTTCCTCACTCATCCACATACTCCTCTATCTCGAACTAGTCGAACTGGGTTCTAACCTCTAACAGGTTGAGTAGCTTGTAGGGTATTTTACGTAGCCTTAGTAGGTCGACAAGTCAATGCATGAACAGCTTGAGTCAAATCTACCAACAAGTTAGCCACCTCATCAAACCTTTCATCAGTGCTTCTCGACATTTCTTGAGATTGTCAGCCATGGTAAATAACTCCGCTAGTGTCATCTCACATACCAATATTTACACTCAAGTCCGTCATTTTTTTCACAGATTCAACGTTCAAATAGATACTTTAGGAATTTAACAACTAACAAACACAATGCTCAAATGAATACAATAACTTGCTCTGTTTCACATACGTAAAATAAAGTATAATAGAACATCAAAAAGAATCAACTATAGCTCACACAAAACCTCTACTCTGATACCAAGATAATGCGAACCGTGACCAAGAACAGATAAGGCTGATTGCTAGATGAGTTTGAGCTTGCAGAAAGCTTGAAAGGGTTAATGGGGAAAGTGCGAAAGGAATAAATAATGAATGAAGAAATAAGCAAAAACCCATAAACAATTATAGAGGATATGAAGCACTAATAGAATTTCTGAGGACTCTCAGTATAATTTGATATGATGCACGAATTGATCCGGTAAAGTTACTCGCTACCTAGCCTTGCTCAAGAGTTAAGATAAGAGTGATGCTGAGAGTAAATAAGCAATGTTTACACAAGGAAGAAGATTATAAGTGTATTGATGATAATCTAATGTTTTTACAACTGTAAGTATAAAGGTTGTCGAGATATATTTCAGTTTCTTTAATTTAACCTATATTAAGTCCAATCCGCTTAATATAAATTACTCGACATTAAATTAAGGAAATATTCTTCTAAAAGATTTAAAAATTGGAGCCGCCAACCAGTTAAACTAGTAAAAAGTGAAATTAAGGTTTTCGGATAGGAAAACCCTAATTTGGCTATTGATCTATAGATTTTCTAAGAAAATAATTTTTAGAAAATTAAATTAGAAAAAGCTAAGTTCAAAGGCTAACTTATTAAGACTAAGTTACCATGTAAAAACTTAAGAAAAATTGATGGCTTTTATTTTTATAATTTTTTAAAAAGTTACCAAAATATATACAAATAAACAAATGATAACTAAAGTGAATTTTTTACTATTTTTAATTACGAATTTTTAAGAAAAAGGCAAAAAAATTTTATATATTTGTCTCAAAGGTATTTATGTACTACTAGTTGGGATTAAATTAGCCGTAGTTCTCTTTTTCTAAAATATTTAGTGCCTGGATTCTTTTTATTTTGAAAACCGAATCAGGTTTATGTTTATTTATCAATTTATTATTTTAAAACAATCTAAGAAATCTAATTTTACGAATCTGAAAAAGCCCTAACTAACTAAATCTTTTTTGAGAAATCCTGGTTAAGATTTTTTTTTTTGTTTAAAAAAACTCACTATGTATCAAAAGATACCTTTTATAAATCTTACATGCAACATCTATTAAGATACTATTTATAAATCCTACATGCAATATCTATTAGGATATGATCTAGATATATATCTTTATATCTTTTCTAAATCTCAACTGCAAGATATATATCTCAATACATATATTTTCTAAATCTCAACTTTAAGATACGTATTTTGATACGTATCTTTTATAAATCTCAACCGTAAAATACGTATCTTAACACGTATCTCGATACGTATCTTTTATAAATCTTAACCACAAGATACGTATCTCGATACACTTATTTAAAAAAAACACGGATTTACTAACAAATGCAATTTAACTAAATTTTATTATAAATTGGGAATTATCTAGAAAAACTATATAATATGAAAATAAAAAAAATGCACTAAAACAATTAGTAAAATAATTAAGCTAACTAATAAAAATAAAATAAATAAATAAATAAAATAAAACATTTTTTTACCGAATTAAATCGTATGTGTATCAACGGTGCATCATGATCGTGCATGAATAGGCTTGTGTTGTATATGGGGACCTCGTGTATCTTCGTGTGTGCGATTAAGTGTTGTACCATAGTGTACTACGTATGTGCTAATGATTTTGGTAGGCAGTGTGTATGGAATCAATGCCGTGATCATGCGGTCATTTGGTATTCATGTGCATGGAGTAGCGCGTCAGGTGAGTTGTGATTCGAATTAGGATGGCATGTCAACTGTAGTGGACATTTGTACGGCAATTGCTGGCGTGTTGTGTTTGTGTTGTTGTTAGCTATGGGCAGTGGGGCATGCGATTGTATTTAGGAGACAGGAGCTGTTGTGCGACATGTTTGGTGATGAAGTATCAGATAGTACATATGGGTGATGTTGTTTTGAAGGGGATGTATGGCTTGTTGATTGAGGGAAACAGACGTTGGCGGCTATGGAGGCCGTTTGTATTTGGGCTTCAGATAAGTGGATTTCTTGGTTAAGTGAATGTGGCATGTGGAATTATGTTTGTTAGTGTTGCTATTGGGCGTGCGAAGTGTTTGGTTTGTTGGTTGAAGGAGGGTACATACTGCCGTGTTATGGGATTTATCTAGGGGAATCGGTTGAACGTACTATGTTGGTCATGGCTTGGTTAGCGATGGACGGATTGGCGTTTGTTGTTGCTTGAGCAGGGGGTTGGGTTGTTATGTGTTTGGATTGTGTAATTAAAAAAATGTCATGAAATTCATCGATAAATTCTTATTTATAAACCAAAAACTAAATTTTTCGTATATTTTAATTATGGATTTGATCTCAACAAACGAAAGATACAATGGATATGATGAAAATTCGACCTAGTTTCTAAAAACCCTATCTGAGTTTTCTATTTACCGAACTTGATCTGATCCGATTCTATCTAATTTGATTTAATCTAAGATTCCACTTAATAAAATATAAATTTAATTTAGATAAAAAATCTATTTTATATTGAACTGGACCTAAATTATTTTAATAAAACCTAATTCTTAAATGACTTAATAATTTATTAAATTAATTACATATCATTATCCAATTTGACATTAAATGATCTGCCATGATTTAACTTGATACAATATAACTCGTCTTGACTTAACTTGGCTTGATTTGATATGATTTGATTTAATACGATTCGACTAGACTCAATTTGATACAACTCAACTCGATTTGATTTGACTCAATACGATTTAATTTGACTCGACTCGACTCAATTAGATACGATTGGACTCGACTCAATTAGATACGATTGAACTCAACTTGATACGATTGGACTCAATTCGACTCGACTCAACTCAACTCTCTTTTTTTATTATTATTATTATTTTTCTTTTTTTCTTTTAATTTTCGTTTTTAATTTATTATTATTATTTTCTTATTTTTGTTTATTTATTTTTTTAACTTGGCTCAATTAAAATAAAACGAAAAATGGCAAAAATGAGGTGCCCACAAGAGTATTTATATCTATAAGTTAGGGTAACTTGCCTAAAAGGGAAAAGATAAAAAGAATATTTGCTAATGAAGTAATATACAAGATACAAAGGGTAAAAACGAATATATAAGGAAAATAATCATTAGTGCAAGGGATTCTACACATGATACTGCACAAATAATGATGCTAGATTGGTGAGGCTGTTAAAAGATACAGACAAAATGTACGGATAGTTTGCTTGTTCGAGTAGGGATGACTTAGTCAATCTAAAGTATCTTTATCTTAGCTTCTCAATAAGGAAGATGCCGAGTCATTGGTCGGTTTGGGTGTAAGTGGGTAATCCTCAATTCAGTACACTATAGAGATATAGGTAGTCATTTGGCTAGGCATGAAGGGTGACTTGACAAGAAAGTACTCGGCTTAGGCAAGGGTCAACAGGAATGGGAGGATTCATCTCGCTAGTCCCTTTAGTCATTGAGCTCGGTTGAAGGTTAGTAGTCCGGTAACTTAATTCCCATCAATATAAGTAAGAGCTTGCTTCTCTGCAAAAGCAGGATGAGTCTTAAGAATATTTTGAACATTTGAATTTTTATCTTGAAAAGCAATAGGCATAATTGTCGGTATACTTTCAGTTGCAACTATAGGAATATTAACACATACCTCCTTAAAAACAATATTCTTGATTGGAGTGTTCTCACTATATGTAACATCCTCAAGAAATTCAGCATTCCCAATCTTGAAAAAAGATCGACTTGAGTGATTATAGAATTTAAATCTTTTTGATTGCTCTGAGTATCTAACAAAGTTGCAGCTAACTATTCTCGAGTTCAATTTTCTCTCATTAGGCTTATATGGTCTAGCTTCAACTGGATACCCTCGAATATGAAAATGTTTAGGACTAGGCTTCTTACTAGTCCATAACTCGTATGAGGTTTTGGATACAACTTTGCTTAGAACTTAATTAAGGATATATACTGTAGCCTTTAATGCTTCTCTCCAAAGTGATTCTGGTAAAGAAGAATGACTAATCATACTTCTAATAATATCCTTTAGAGTTCTATTACATCTCTTAATTACACAATTTTGACTTGGTTGTCCTAGCATAATATACTGAGAAACGATCCCGTACTTTTTTAAGTATCTTGCAAAAGGTCTAAGATATTGTTCACCTAATCCATCAAACTACCATAGTATTCACCACCACGATCAGATTTAATAGCTTTATTTTTCTTACTAAGTTGGTTTTTAACTTTAGCTTTATATTCTTTAAAAATGTCCAAGGATTATGATTTCTCATGTATCAAGTATAGGTTTCCATAATGAGAATAGTTGTCTATGAAAGTAATAAAATATTGTTGAGCATTCCATGAAGTTATAGGGAATGGATTACATATGTTATGACCCTAAGGGGGACCTAGTAGGATGACCTAAAATTTTTATATCATATGTACATTCATGATGTGAAAAGCATCTTGCAAGTTAGAGATTGCAAGATTTTAAACGATTAGTTACTAAATTTTTCGATCCTTAATTTAATTAACTTACTATATCATATAAGTGACTACAGATATTTGATAAGTTACAGTTTATCAGAACCACAGAGAATTAGTATCCCCTATCAAATGATAAAATTAAGTAGAAAAGACTTATTTTAAATTTATTGAAGTTATGAAATCTAAATATATAAGTGGTGTTTACATTTGAAGTTTCAAATGAACTAAACAATCTCTCTAATTCTAGCTTCTAAAACATCTCAATACTTACACTCAACACTCGGCCCTTATCCCATGCTCGATTATCTATCAACCTATAAAAGAAAAATTATTGGAGAGTAAGCTACAAGAGTTTAGTAAGTTATCTCTCGTACTATGCTAGCAAACAAGTTATTAAACAGTTTATTAACAAACATATGAATGTATAAACAAGCAGTATATCAAACAGTATATATGCAGTTGTCCAGTGTTACATACAACATTGAATTTAATGCCCTTTAAAGTAATAGTTGGAGATACATTGGCACCAATCACAATCAGGCTCTAGCACTTGAGTTTTTAACCATATATAAATATATGTAGAAATTCTCTGTTTCACAAAATAGGTTTTTGTTTCCAACAGTCAATAGTACATAAATATCCAGGTTTAGTGGTGAGGTGGCCGTCGCAGTCTACGCTCACACCCTACAGGAATGGTCTCTAAACGCGACCCTCAACCACCTACGGTTAACATATCTAGCATTAGTAAAACCCACAAGCTAAGGTTAGGGTCTTGTTAGACCAATACTTTTGCACTGTACTAATCAAATTATATGGGAATCCATTCCTCTAAGGCCCTTCATTACCAACCGCGTGAGGTGACAACCGGAACATTATATGCAATGTTCGTGCTTATGCATAATCCATTTAATTTTAGTTAAGTCAAATATGATTAAGTCGACTTATGAGGTGGTTAACAAATATCAACAAACCATTCAATTATGCAGTAATAAATCAAGTAATCAATTATTCAGCTATTATGTTTCACAATCTTTTACACAACACACAATTAGTATTCAGACACATGCATAACTTACACCCCCATACATCAAATTATTAATATTTATTTTAGATGTACTAATTACAAACACAAAACAAGTATAGAGTCATTGCGACTACTTACTTGGTTATTGAGTCTATTAATGGTCATAATAGTCCACTTGATAAGTTAATATCCATATCGGGATCACCTGACATTTAGGAAATATGAAAAGTAATAAATTTGGGATTGAAATAACTAAACTAAAATGTTAAGTCATATTGTTTACTTAACTCATCTATTGATTTGCCTAAAATTGTCAATTCAAGCTTTTTATTAAATCGCGCATAACCTTTTTGATTTAGCTCAGATCTTTATGAACTTATAGTTAATTTTGACCATATTCAAGAATACTTTTTCGTAGCAAGGTCCGTTTTGGACTTTGTAATCTACAATTTTGATTGTGATATAAAAATATTACAAAATTCATTGTTTTAACTTAAAAAGCTATAAATATCAATTTAAGCTTTTCTTAGTATATTTATAATTTAATAATTACTTAAATCATATAATTGATAATTTTCTTATTTTAAGCTTATTTTACTTTAATTTTTTATTTTTGAGGTTTTAGAATTACTACTTCAAATTTTTTTCTACTTTATTAATTTTATAATTAATTAATTAATATTATTAATTACAAAAATTAATTATTTTATGATAAATAATAACATGGCAGCATATGGAAGTGTCATGTATCATATTTGCATATTTTCAAAATTTTCTATTATTTTCCTATTTTACGGTATAATTATATATATATAAATACTTATGATTATATTTTATTAAAATTTTCAATTTACCTAATTATAAAAATTTTTTCTCTAAACTTACAGTATTCTTATATATATATATATTAACTTAATTTATTTATTAACTTAATATTACAGTATATTGTATATATTATTCACATATACTCATATTTTTACGTATACATCACTATTCATATACGTACATTTATATATATACTATACGTTATATAATAACTTATTCTAACTTTATTTTTATATTATGAACAAGTATAATATATACATATTTATACTTTATATACTTATGTACATATACAGTTGTACTATATACATGTATATATACTAAAATATAAAATATCATTAATAGTAATATATATTCATCTTCACATCTAGTAATATACATATACATGTATACAAAAATTCTTGTACTTTGAAAATACTAAGTATATATACACATATTTTTAACTATATACGTATGCATGTATATACCTCATATAGTAAAAATAATAATAATTACATATATATACATAATCACGTATATGTACATAAATAATTAAATAAAATGCTAAATATATATACATGTATATAAAGGAAATACCTAGTACATATACATATACTATGCGTATATACATACATATGGTATATACTAAATATACATATATATATTATACATACGCATACATATGTACAAGCATATATGTATAGGAAAATACATATTATATGTATCACTATTTATACGTATATATATATACCGTATATTATACATAATAATACATATACCTATGCCTACATACATATGTGTATAAAAAAATACATAATACATATATATATATCTATTCATTTATACATGTGTACATGTGAATAAATAAATAAACAAATATTTAGTATACATGTACATACTATATGATATATATATATATATGTACAAAAATTAGATAAATACTTACCTAATTAGTTTAGTAAAATATTTGATTAATTTCTTTTAGCTTTCTTCTTCTTCTTCTTCTTCTAATTGCTTTGTTTGTTGAATATGAAGGTTAAAAGAGATAGGAAAGAGAGGTGTAAGTTTTACGGTTTGGATGGAGCAAAAGAATAATGGCAATTGGGATACTTTGTAGTTTATTGTTTCCAATTTGAGTGAAAGGGGTTACAGCTAAAACTTTATGAAGACAAAACAAAATAAAAGAAAAAGAAATCAAGCTAAGATATTGTATTTATAGAGACAAGACATATTCTTATCTCAATTGGATTGGTATCTTATTTTAACACATGGTAATTAAACTTAGCTACACAATTGCTGCACAAGATCTAAACATAAATTGTACTAGATGTAGCAACTAGGAAAAAAAAATAGGAAGAAGAGAAAAGGAAAAAAGAAAAAGGAAAAATAAAAATAAAAATGTTCAATTTTTTTAAATAAAAAAATTATAAATTTATTATTTATAAAATAATATTGAAATTTTATATAAGTTCATTAATTTAATTATTACCTATTATGATTATAATATTTATGAGTTATTTTAACGTTTTCATTAAAAGTTTTACGCGATTATACGATTTAGTTGATAATTGTAATTGACTATAATTATATCACTATTAAGTGATATTTATTCATTTTATAAGCTTAAAGTTATAATTTTAGGGTTTTGATTAAGTTTGGGTTTGATTTTGAGTATTTTCACGTACATTGGATTTAGGGTTTTTGTATATCATTTAGATTTGATTAAAATTTTAAGGTTTTTTATTACTTATAATATATTCAAATTTATAACTTAATAAAATTTTTATCTTACTCAGCTTTATCGACTCCTAAAATTATTTACAATATTTGAGTTTAATCCTATACTCAAATGGCTAAATTTGCGAAGTTTACAACATATATCAATATATATTAATTTACATAAATCTTGTAATTGATACACTCAAAGTATATTTCAAAATCTAAAAAGTCAAGAGAATTCAAAATTCCTTCTAACATAACCCTTTGAATCCTTTGTTTGAAAATATGTCCTAAACACTTATGCTATAACATAAAGGAATTCTCATTTATTAATTTTCGCTTTATACTATAATTACTTATATGGAAGGTTTCTTCTGTATATGAGGCATGCAAATTCAATATGTATAAATTATCAATCAAAGTACCGGTAGCAATAATATTTGAATATTGAAAAAGACTAAATTTTCCATCTCCAATTGAACAAAGATAACTAGATTTGTCTAAATGAGAAATAGAAATTAAATTCCATTTAAATGACAATACATAATAGGTCTCTTCCAAATCTAAATAACAACTAGACTTTAATTGTAATCTAAAAATGCCAATAGCCTCAACAGGAACCTTATTGTCATTGCCTACATAGATAAATCTTTCAGCATCATTTGGCATTCAGCTCTTTAAACAACCTTGCATAGTGATACTTATGTGAATAGTTGTACCTGTATCTATCCATTAAGTCTAGGTTGGTATTAAATCTAATTTAACTTTTGAACAAATGAAGTTAAGAAGTTCACCTTTCTTTACGAGCCACCTTGCATATTTGGGGCAATCCTTCTTCACATGACCTGCTTTTTTGCAAAAAGAAACAAGTGATACCTTTATCCTATTTTTGTTGCACATGTGAAGTCCCAGCATTTGTAGCTCCTTTACCTTTATAATCCATTTTTCTTTTCTTAGAAGTCTTATCCTGAGAGTGAGTCACCATATGGGTACTTTTAGTCTTTTCTTATTTCAATCTTTCTTCCTCTTGCATACATTATGCAATAAGCTCATTCAATGCCCATTTTTCCTTTTGAGTGTTGTAACTTATCTTGAAAGGACTAAATTGAATAAGAAGAGAGATCAAGACTAGGTGTCTAAGAATGTCATCAGACAATTCCAACTTTAAAGCCCTTAGTCTTGTAACAAGATTAGATTTCTTTATGATGTATTCCCTTATATTTCCTTTGCCATTATATCGCATAGAAACGAGCTTTGCAAGAATAATGCTTGTGTCAACCTTTTCAAAACCTACAAATCGGTCTGTGATATGGCTAAGGAACCTTTTAGTATTTTTCTCCTTAGGCATGGCCCCCTAATGGTATCTAGAATGGAATGCATCTTAATCATTAGACTCATGTGGTTAGAACGCTCCCATTTTTTATAAATTGCCTTTTTTTCAATAATACTTTCGCTAATAAGGGTGGGGGTTTATTAGTCTTGATTGCATAGTCTAGATTCATGCATCCAAGTAAAATGGTGATATGTTCCTTCCATTTCTTAAAGTTCTTGCCATAAAGCACTAGAATGTTATTCAAATTGGAAGAAATAGAGGTTGCACTAACTAAATCAAGAATAAAATATGCTTACGATCAATTATAATCTTACACTTTAATGTATGAATAAATATGGAATAAAAATTATCATTTTCATGCACAATCAGTCAATTAATATTGATAAGTAATAAAAGAAATACTTTAATTAAGCTAGTGTGAGACACTTAGCACATAATTGATATTTAGTCTTTGAATAGAAATACTCAACTGTAAATGGTGTCCTTAAAGGAATAATAAATATTGATAAATAAATTATACCAACAACTTACCTTCATTTGGCCAACAAAATTGCATGCATGAAACCAAAATTATCATATATTTATTATCACATGTCTATCATCTGGTTAAATAATAAACTTTCTTTAGATTGATTACTATCCACATAGATATAGATATTTCATGTAAATCTTTCAACTTGGTGTCCAAATATTTTAAAATAAATTTAAATAACAGAGATCACTTTAGCAACATATTACTTTCATTTGTCTTGAAATATTAGATAAGATTTGCGGAATACATATTTATATATAATTACTTTTATCTTATAAAATTTACCATAAAAAGATAACAATGTATCTCAAAAGATTTATTAATATGGATTACGTTTCTTTCATCCCATTAATAGATAGACCTAATTATCATGTCGTTATCATTGTATCAGTAAGATTAATTTTAGACTTTCAAATAAGATAATTTACGCATATCATAGCTCAATCTCCGATGAGAGATATTTACCAATGTTGAAGATGTATTGATACAAATTATAATATATAACATGTTTTATGGCACCATAGTTCATAGAATCATTCGTGATTTCCGTTGAATTAAATTTTGAATCCATGTTGGAGCATACCAAGATGACGGGGAGATTATCCTTGAAAGAAAGAAAAGCAAAATATAGAAACCAAGATTTACACGTATCTTGATTCAAATAAAGAGATGGACATATTCAAAACAGATCATGAACACAGAGCATAAAAAGAAATACAATCAACGTTGCCGTGCAAAATAACTTTGTGAGAATCATATAAAGGATTCATGATTTACGAGGAACGACATCAAGTCGTAATCGTAATCATATGAATTGGTAATCACAATTCACAAATACGAGAAGCTGAATCCATGTCGTAATATATCAAAGTATCAAATTCGTCAGGCATCGGCACAATTCGTAGACAATCAAATAATTATATTGAAACCAGTCGTAGGAAGTATCGATCCATGTCTATGAAGCAAAACAAATTCTTAGAGCTCTATTCCATAATCATAAACATAAACCGAAAAGGATTTCTCAATTGTTAGTCAATTACGAGACTGTATTTATAATTTAGTGAAATCATAGAATACATCTCAAAAGCTCTAATGTTTAAAATTAGGGAAAGAAAATCTTACACAAATTATTCCAGATCTTTAACTAATCTTGATAATTTTAATACTTTAATTTCACACATAAATACTTTGATTCCACTTGTTAAAAATAAAGCATTTAAATTTTCATATAGAATTTAACAAAATCTCATGTGTACAATTAGAGCAAAAAATATAATTGCAATATTACCAAAGGGTAATTAAATCCATGGAGAGAAATTTTCTTTAAAGGTTATGCTCTTCTAGTCTATTATAATGCCTGTTCTTGATTTTCCTCACAGATGATTGTTGGAAAAGGAGGAAAAGGAAACTCTAAAGTCATTATGGCTCATTATAATAGGTGAAATAAAATATTTGAGTTTTCACACATTTATCTTATACTAAAAGTCTATAAAGATGAGTTTATAAGTCATATTTATCTATTTATTAACCAAATGATCGTTTTTATTTAATAACTTAACTCTTCAATTTAATTAAACAGTTAACAATATACAATTAACTAATATAATAATCGATATAGTAATCCTGAAAATTTCAACAATAAACTTAATGCAAGAATTCCACATCTCATCATAAGTTGGATATCTAAAGCGGGAGAATCGAGCAATAAAACAAAAATAAAGTGAAGGAGAAGACATCTTGTTTTTATGAATTAGAATAACATAAAAAGAGGTTGGATCACAAGGATAATAGGAAAGCTTGACTAGAGCTATTTTACACGCTATCAAGTTCTTCCACCAAACTTTGAACCATGCAACATGAGAGAGAGAGAGAGAGAGAGAGAGAGAGAGAGAGAGAGAGAGAGAGAGAGAGAGAGAGAGAGAGAAGGGAAAAAATGAAAAAGAAAAAATAGAAAACCACCAAAACTGATAATTTTTTTTTTAATGATTTCTATTAAATACAATTTGATGCAATACTGCCCTTACGTCCTAAAACATTTTATTACTTAAACGTAGTTCAAATTTTGAAGTAAATATAAATATGTTAAGCTTAATAGCACCCGGCATGAAAATCTAACCCATTTTCTCTACTTTTACTACGAATTGCTTTTGGTACATTGACTAATTGAGGTTGCAATGAACTTTGAAGACACAATTGGCATCCAATGCAAGACTGTTTTAGACATGAATTAGTACAATATTCATGTGTATAATGATTAAGCGTCGGCTAAAGATAGGTAGGTTAAAAATATTATACAACAAACATGCTCATGTATTTGTTGCTTTATTTTTCTACCTTAGTTTCACGATGTCACTTTCTTGTTGCAAACTAGCAACAACGTGGAGTTATATTTGAGAAATGTACAGGACCTTAGTATAATGCGACCGACATGTAAAGCGTTGTATCGTGTATGAAAAAATTTATCCACAAACGTGTAGCAGATCCAGGTAGATTTATAGACTACTATTATTGTTTTACGGTAAAAATGTTATTACCTTAGCTGTTCCATAATATTGTTGTGCTAATCTTAGTGCATCCTGATGTAATATAATACCTTATTTATTTCAATTGGAGATTGTATAAAGTTTACTAGAAGTTTGAAATTGATGAAAAATCTTTAAAATAATCCATGAAATGTGCAAGAATAATTTCTTTTATTTGGCCAAGTGCAAGAATAAATATTGAAAAAGTATGCAATAACACACTATTCTCATAAAAACTTTAAATTATAATCCATACGAATTTTCGGGAGCAAAATGCGATACTTTACGAGACAAAATGGCTCTACCACTATTACTTTGTGAGACATTTCCCCCCAAACACGATTCCTCATTAGTTACGGACACCCAACGGATTATTCTTCCCTGCCTCATGATCATCTCTAGCTCTAATATTAATGTTTGTCCCATAATCATAAGAAATCATTTCATCTGTTTTCTTAAAATTGAATTGAACAATAGGTCCAATGTGATGCACTAGGTGTTTCGACCAATTATAGTAAAACAGATGGATGATGGAAATAATGCATACTCGCTAATATGTTAAAACTGTGTTCGATCGAAATATTACTGAAACATCAAAATCGAAACAGCTAATATCGATCTCATTATGTGCATATAAATTTTCTATTTTTGTGTCTGTTTGAATTTTGAAGCTAAACTAGGGATTAATTTACCATAATAATGTTTTTCTTCATATTCCGGAAATCAAGAAGTCCTTGTACACTTACCAAAATGGTGAGGTTTGGTCAAACTATCTGGAGTTTACTTTTTGGCCTTTCTTGGGTATTAAAGAAGGAGAAGGTTTAATTTGGTGGGGGGAGTTGGGGGATTCCGTGTAAAGCGAGTGGCTCGATATTACGTGAACTGGCAGGCCCCCCATGAAACAGTTAGAGAGCGGGGTGTACGGACCGTTAATTACGGTGATTATGTGGACCCAATGACCTATGTCGGATGCTGTGCTTGGTTTAGTGGAATGGAACCAATATCTAGTTGGTTGTTGAAGTGATGAGTGAGCCTCAACTCGGTTGTTACAAAAGACTTGGACTCATGAATCATTCTCGATTATTTACTTCGTTTATTCCAGTATTTCTATGAAATCATGATACATAACAAAAGGGATCATACAAAAAATAATATCCGAGTTTTTGTGTCATTTTTTCGGTTACATAATACGAATTTTCACGCTTTTTTATTTTTACAATACTAATAAAATTGAAAAAAACTATAATTTATCAAGATATGAACAGTCAAAACTACTTACAAATCATTGGAGCTTAATTCAATATTTACTAAAATTTTAATCTACAGCAATTGGGTTGAACTTTAACTCCACTGACTTGATTACAAAAGAGTTCAAGTTTTGTATTGTTTAGGTCAATCATCACAAGTTTAATCGAGTTCTAATCAAGCCTAAGTGCTAATCTTAGTTTAAGGAAAGTTTAGAGCTTTAAGTAAAAATCTTTTTAAGGGAATTTAGTATTTTCTTTTCTTTTTTCAAAATAAGAGAACTTAAGTTTAAACGAATTTAAAGTTAAGGCTAAAAATTTTAAATTTAATGGAGGGCTCAAATTAAAGTAAAACTTTAACTTGGAACCGTCCATCAAATTGGACGATTTTGTACAATTCAATCGCAAATGAAGTCAAAGTTGTATTTAAAGGGATCTTATCATACTTTCGTGATACTGATGTTGTTTACTCATACTTTTTTTACCTTATTATTGCTTGCAAGAGCATCTCTTTAAATTGTATCATCTTACATGGATGACCCATCCAAATCTTTCGATGGACCCAAAAGGATGCCTTAAAATTAAGTCACAAGTGTCGTTCACGCTTCAACTTCCGATTAACGCAAAGCCACTACCCTTTACTCGCTTCACTTTTATTATCTGATATTTTACGATATTTTCCATTTTCTTTTAACTCCACTCTTCTTCTTTTATACATATTGCTATGAAAATTCCTCTGTTTGCTTTTCGAGTGTAAATGTATGTGCAAGAAATAATGATCCTAGGATAGATAGGAATTTTAGTTACATTTATTCCATAATGCTCTAGAATTCTATAAGCTACAGTCCTATCATGTATCATCTTTAGAAGTCAACATGCTAAGAGATCTAATAACTTGCTATCTATCTATAATCCATAAATTAATAAATATCACTAATCTCACATATAATGTCTCTTCAATATTAAACAGAGTGGTGAAATTAACTCCTTGTTTCAAGTACACAAACACTTGTAAACATTTTGTTCAATTATTGAAACTTTTGAAATTGACAACCATTTAACTTAAATAAACTCATAATTCTAACTAGGAGTTTCATACTCCAATAATTATACAAACCAATAGGAAGTCATACGCTATCCTTATGGTCTACAAATAAAATCACAAGTAAACAACTGTTCAACTATTCAAAGGATCGGTTCAACGACCCTTGAATCGTAGGAATTTTTTTTTTTATTTTACTTTTTCTAATTTTTTTCTCAATTATTATAAATAATTTGTATGCTATTTATCTCTTTTTTTTCAATCAAATCTGAAACTTTATATCGTTATTTGTGAATAAAAAATTTATCTTTCATTTGATTTTTTTTTTATCATGAAATAATTAATTTAGAATGTATGAACGCGAATATATGATGTTATATTATATATATAGTATATATATTATAGTATATATCGAGTATATTAATTATTATATATTATATATAAGGGTGGATACTGTTCGATTTAGTATGGTTTGTCTTCTCTTACTGAACCGAATTAAATCTAATATAATGATTTCGTTTCAAAACCTTATCGTACAGTTCGATTTGTAAATTTTTCGAACATATATAAAATTGATTCGATTCATGGTTTGAATCGTTTATGTCAAATTTTTACTAAACATTTTTATCTCTACTAACATGTTTTCCTTTCTATTGAACTTTCATATATTTCTAATTAATTTTTTATATATTTGTCATGTTTAATGATACTTAGTAAAAGGTTGCACAAGATCTCAACAAAACTTTACTTGATTGAATGAGAATAAGAAACTTTATTCTAGTGAATAAACAATGAGGAGGGAGAAGTAAAGCTGCTCATAAAAAAGCGATGCGAATAAAATGAAAAAGACACATTAAAGATTAGAAGAGAAATGAAAGGCATGCAAAAAATACTAAAGTGAGACCGTTGATTTGAAAACATATAAGAAAATGATAATTTAGAAAAGGAAAATTTTAAATGAAACTCATTCAACTTAATATTAATAATTTACCAAAAAAATAAGACAAAGGATAACAAGCTACGAAAAATTTGATAAAATTCGTAAAAATTGATGAAAAAAAATAAAAAATAACAAAACAATTGAATAAAATTATTTTTGTTTAACTAAAAGATTTGGGTTGGTTTAAAACATAATGCAAACAAATGTATTATATATGTAATTAAGGTTGGGAAAAAAAATCGTGAACTTGAACCTCAAACCATTTATATATAATAAAATTAAATCGAATAGTGACCAAACGGGCTCGTAAAAAAAAAAAAAAAACTATTTTTTTAGTTCAGTTTATGGTTTGATTTGCAGTTCAAGGTATTTTTGCTCATCCCCTAATTACATATATAATATACTTGTTTGCATTATTTTTTTAGTTCAGTTTATGATAAGTTTGGGTTAGTTTAATGGCCTAATGGATCAGTTTACGGTTCGGAATCAATTCTTGCACAAACTCACCCATGCTTACATTACATTGTTGATTAGATTATGCCTGGGTTAAACTTTGTTTGTCATGTTTTGAGCACTAAGTTCATATGCTTAAATAATGATTCTTATTGGGTTTGTGCACCATGGCTACCATTCTAAAACAATTATTTGCTTTGGTTCATCCTTTGACTACTCCTCTTTCACTTATGAGAAGGGTCTTAATATTTGTCTTTCTGTATATGGGTTCCCAATCCCTTTTCCTCCTTCCAAGGCATCACACTTTGGAAAAGAAAAAATATATAAAGAAAAGTTCCCTAAAGGTAGATATCACATTATTGTCTTACTTCTTATATTGTTTAAACTTAATATTAGTATATTACCTTATCCTCTTAAGATCTTAAATAATTTAAGAGGTCTTATCTAATTTCAAGAAGGAAACCATAAATATGAAACCAGGGGTACTTTTATTTTATCAAATTAAAATTTCAAAACTTGAAAACGCAGTATTGTTAAAACCTAGTAACCTAATCGACCTGACCCTTTCAATTGGATTTAGCTATAAAACCAATTTGAATAAACCTTTTACCACTACTTGAGTTAACTAGACTAGTCAACCCAATGCTTATAGGACCCTATAAGGTTTTTAAGATAAGAGTGTACATTTTTTTAGTCACACAATATACTAAAGATAATAAATCTACACTCAAGGAAGAGTAAAAGATTTAAATAAAATACAAACTACATTTAAATAAATTTTTATTGATTTCAATTCGATCTTGATTTAATTATCGATCCATTTTCATTCCCAAATCAACCTTCGGCTCAAATATAAGAACATTAGATGATTAACGAAAACAATGATATGCTCCTTATGAAATAATGGTAGATTAATCTAACAATTTTGAGTTTACAAAATATAGTTGTAAATTACTTCATAATTCTGGTAGACTTATGTTCTTGCTCTCTAATCCTTAAACCTCTACTATTATTTTTCAGTGTTCAACCATTTTATAACCTATGGATCACGCTTTACCTAGCTAATGTCTATGTTTTTAAGGGTTTGATTACCTCCTGAATTGGTTAATATTGTCATATGAGTACAACATAAGTCTTGCACTTCACATGATCTTAGAGAGTAATATTGATATAACAACTTGAGAAATTACATAAGAGAAGTGCTTGAGATGAGGAATATGCAATCATAATAGAGTTAAATTTTAAGCTTCAAGGCTTGCTATCTTCTATAGGATCACCTTGATAATCTATGGATGAGATGAGATTAGAGTTGTGCAAGTGGGTTAAGTGGGCTAACCCGCCCCAACTTGCTTCGCATTGACTCATGGATTAAGTAGGTTAGCCTACATTTAAATGTGGGCTAGAAATTTCAGCTCAACCTGTCCTACCGTAAGTTAGTGTTTTAAGTGAATCAACTTGCCAACTCGTAATGCTCTAAGGTTTTTTTAATACAAAAATTAATATATTAAAATACTCACTAAACTTATATGTGATTATCATCAACACACCATTTCTTATTTATTCCTTACATTATCATTAAGCTATAAAGGCTTTTTCCATTTTTGTTAATTCAAAGGCTACATATATTAAGTATTTTTTATTGCTTAATAATATCATTTTACATGAACAAGTGTATAAATTTAACTTATCCAAAACAAAAAGAAAAAAGTGTATAGATTTATATTCAAGATATGCAATTGCCTTTTTAAACTTATAGAAAGAGATGAAAATTTTAAATTGTAATGAACTCTAAAGATGAGAAGAAGAAGGAAATTTTAACAACAAATTATTCTATTAATATATTCCCAATACGTCAGCAGTAACCATAGTTTATAATTAAGTGAATATTTAAAAAAATTATGGGAAGTCCTCTAACAATATTATTGGTTTTTTTCTTTCTCTTTCTCTTGTCTTTTCTTTTTCTTTTTTCACCTTTTAGATGTACTTAAAATATTAATATAATTAGCTATTACTTATTATATAAAGTGATTGATTAAAAAGAAAAGTGATAAATCATTATGAAGTAAATTAAAATTTAACTCACACCTTTTTTTTTTTTTATCGGTTAATGTAGGTCGACGTATCTTGCAATAGGTTAGCTCGCTTTGGCCCATGAGTTAAAGCAAGCCCGACTAAAAAAAAAGAAAACCCTTTTAAGTGAATAAAAACATTTTGATCCAACCCATATTTTTTTATGAGTTAAGTAGATCGACCATATATCTGCCTCACTTGCATAACTCTACATAAGATGAACTTATTTGTTTAAAGATTATCTTGAGAGCTTGTCACGAAACAAAGGCTTTTAATTATCTATACTAAGTACATAAGCCTACAAACAAGGGTTGAAAAAGGACCGGCTAATCTCAACTATCTTTGTTCTGAATCAGTCAAATAAAATCTCTCTAAATTATCTAAAAGTGTAGATCGACTTATAAATCCTATTACTAGCCCAAATATTTAAACTCAATTTATTAAGTAACCCAACCCTTACTCTTGTGAACAATTCCATCAATCACATTTTAACACATCTCAATCACTACAATCAATCACATTACATATGTGGTCAATAATTATCATTGATCATATATTTTATACACGACTATTTAACTTCATATAGCAATTTTTCCACCCTCGAGCCAGTAAAACTAATCGGATTATTTGAATTACAACGATGACATCGACCTTTCATTTACGTGGACTTCTATTTTCTTTCTTTCTTTCTTTCTTTCTTTTTTTTTTTCTCAATGGTCAACACTTTATTTAGCATGGCATTAGATAGTGAGTTCCATTTCATTGAATTTAATCTTATCAAACGCCGAAAAAGTAAAATAAATTAATCTTATCATTCATTAAGTAATTCGCTATTATGCATCTGGTTTAGACAGTTCAACTATTCTGCACGAAAAAAGGATAAAAAGTGCCAATCACTAAAAGTCGTAAGAACGCACGTAGTGTGATATTTTGATATAGTTAAACATGCAATTTTTTAATTGATCATCCACTTAAGGAAAATTGCTTGATCTCACTACAAGCAAATTGAGAAATAGTTAATTGGATTCCGCCGGTGTAGAGTAGACCATAAAGGAAAGGAAATCAGAGCAAATGGACGTTGACGAGAAAAATATATCAATCTTATCGTACATAACTACGAAAAGATTGCAAACGGATCACTCTTCTTTGTTTTTCATTTTTATGTGTAAATCTTTCTTCTTTTCTCTATTGAAAACACTTATATTTATAATTGTTTCTCCAGAGAAGATGAAAAATATGATAAATATCACTTAATTGAATAGTTGATCCTAATCCAACTTGTAAATAAATTGAATTAAGTTGAGCAATATCATGCAAAATCTCGAGTTCACCATGAAAACTTGAAATTTGTGCTTTTATTACTTGAGGTGCTTTAGGTTGGCTTGAGAAGATTTTTTTTTTTTACACTCCATTATTTAAAAAAAATTTGTTATGTTCCATTAAATTTAATTGAAATTAAAAATTAATTCAGAAATGTTTGATGCATATTTGAGCTTAAGCAATTTGAAGATTTCATCAAACCAAATAGTTGAAGCACGAGCTTGATTAAACTAACTAAACATATTGGATATTGTGTTAATAAATGGCTTCTAATAAGATGAATGGTTTTCTAGAACAAAAGAAATGGCTGGTATTGGATGTCTCATTACATGTTTCCAGAGTATTTGCACCCACCTACATTTATTTTGTTGAAGGTCTGGACATATTTCTCCTAGATTGTGTTTGGTCGACTAAATTTGAAGTGTCATTCTTATTTTAGTACAACTGAATAGCTATTTACTTATTTGTATTACCAAAAGTTTCACCATGAATAATGTCTATTTAATTTAATACAGAATAAGTTAAGAACCTATTCCTTCTCTTTATCAAAAGACTTCCATTAACCAGAGGAACTACTATTCCTCACGGCATATAGCTTTTATTCCAAAAATGTCTCATATTATAAAATAAAATAATGTTAGAGAAATTATTATTCTTTTCCAACCATATTTCTCTTAAATCAATGAAACATAATATTACAGTATGGCCAAAGGATTGTCTGTAGCAATCATAAGAACTATTTATTTACAAATTAGAAATGAGAAAAATAGAGGTTTGGTTTATGGACAATTAGTAAAATATGAAAAAAATTATCAATAATAGATTATTGATAAATATATTATGTCAATATACCCTTAACATAGTTCAAGACATAAGTGCTACGCTACTATCATTTGAAGTGAAATAAGGCGAAATAATATATATGCTATTTTTTAGGAATGGCAATTTTATTTATGTTTTATTCCATTCCACTTATGAAATGTATTTTCAATAGAATTCAATATTATACTTATTCAGCAATCTTTTCAATGAAAATCAAAACCTATTGGTAATAATGCACACCAACTTATTTTCTCTGTGCTTGTAATGCACTAATTCAAGAATATTAAATAGCAAATTCATCAAATGATTAATGGTTCTCTCAACCATCAAATTGAGAAGTTTTCCTAATCAAAATTAACTTAATAGTTATTTCCTAACCTTATAAGATTAGTAAAGTACACATCAACATTATGCATCTCCATATGAGTAAATTTACATCTAGTACATAATCTTATCTATTCTTTTATTATACTATTTAAAATTTAAAAATATCAATTTATTGTTTATAAATTTTTTAAGACCATTATAATATTTGAATCATTAAATTCATTGATAGAGTTTAGATCAATAAATGCAAAAAATAAATTAAGTTCAAGTGGAGAAAGGAATAAAGTTTATGTACTAAAAATTGACACTTTTAAATAGATAAAATTTCGAATATTAAATTTGTGATTTATCTTTTTTTTTTAAATTTAAGAAGGATTTTTTTTTTAAAAAAAGATATAAAATAAAATATTAATCGATTTGACCTTCTTTACACTTGTTACCATACCGTAGGTAGATCCAACGACTCATGTCAATTTCCTTCTTCGGCACGCTTTACGAGGAGCGTGTAATACACTGTCTCCCGTTAATTGGGGAATCAAAAGGGACACTGTTCGGCAAAGCAGTCTAATGGGACCCACGTTACCCCACCCATCCTCACCCACATTAACATAATTGGTGCGTGCTTTTTAAGCATAATGGAAAAAGCGTGGGGATTGCATCTCCTGCGACAAAAAAATTTTCTTAATTCCATGCGCTGCCCCTGGAAACTCTCCATAAGTACTACTACACCATTCGTCTCTTGGATACCATTGACACCAATCTACCTCTCTCTTTCTCTAAACTTAGGTGGCTTTCCTTTTTTCTTTTTTTATCACTTAGTCTAGTGGCTTCGTGTACTGGTGAGTGGTGAAAGAGAAGATGGGTCTAATCAATATCTCGTGTATTGTTTTTCTTTTTATCTCAACAATGTGGAATGCTACTGAAGCAAGAATTCCAGGAAACTACCGTGGAGGTTCATGGCAAAGTGCTCATGCTACCTTCTACGGTGGGTCCGATGCCTCGGGCACCATGGGTATGTTCAATAACTAGTACTACAACCCACATTTGTGTGGAGGAATGTTTTTGGTTTATATTCCACTCTTTGAATCGTGTCACGTGCAATAGTTACTCAAAAGTGTGCCTTTACACAATTCTACAACATGTGGCATAGCAATTGAGCCTTTTTTCTACCTCAAAATGAACAATTTGGTATAAACAACTAATGTTTTTGACGGGTGATACCAAACATAAATCGCTATAAGGCGACTTGTAGGTACAATGCACTATCAGGAAGGACATTAGAAAATGTAAAAAAACTACATTGATTTTTTTGGTAACAAGACGACTTATTTTTATAGACAATTCTTTTTTTTTTTTTTCTTTCTAGTCAATGATTTGATATGTATTTACAGGTGGGGCATGTGGGTATGGGAATTTGTATAGCCAAGGGTATGGAGTGAACACTGCTGCTCTAAGTACTGCATTGTTCAACAATGGGTTCAGCTGTGGTGCATGCTTTGAGCTAAAGTGTTCAAATGACCGCAACTGGTGTCACGCCGGAAGCCCATCTATCTTCATTACCGCCACTAACTTTTGCCCACCAAACTATGCGCTTCCTAGTGACAACGGTGGCTGGTGTAACCCTCCTCGTCCACATTTTGACCTCGCCATGCCCATGTTCCTTAAGATCGCCGAGTACCATGCAGGCATTGTCCCCGTTTCTTACCGCAGGTATACCTTATTCACAGCATTATAGTATATCATAACATGTGATTGACGCCATTTTGGTACAAAGAAACTTGGTGTGGCAATATTAGCCACTTTGTTAGTGCAAGATTGTTAATGATAAGAAAATGTGTAGTTTCCCGAACACCGATTACACTTATTACGTTGAAAATTAGTGTAATAAGGTTTCTTTTTATTCTTAAGAAAAAAAAAAGGATCTAATAATGTGAATGCCCAATGAACCTCGTCAACATGTAAGAGATATAGAAAATGACGTTTACACGTTAAGGATGCAACAGGTGGGTTTTGTCAAACACGAATACCTTTACAGAAATTTTTATATAAGAGTAAACTTTTATATAAGATTAAAAAGAAAATAGAAAAGAAAGAGATTAAGATTTAAATTATATAATAAAAAAATTTGAGAATTAAATATATTATATAATATAGAATTTATATAAAATATATATTGTATAAATTAAAAATAAATAGTTTTATTAATATATAGTTTTTTTTATTAGGTTCATTTCTCATTGGATTTTTATAAAATCTCAAAAATTTGATCATAAATTCTATAAAATTTTATATTATGTTTCAAAACTCTGAGTCTAAATCTTATAAAGTAACATTACAGTATTTTCATCGAATTCGGTGAATAAAGTATTTTTTAACGGTTCATTTAGTTGCATCTCTATGATAAATCAAAATGGAACGTCTACGGGCTATAACCGGAACTTTATAGTACTTGTCATAGTATATGTGAAAATTTTTAATTCAATTGCTAAGGTATTATTATAAGTCACTGTAAATTATTTTTCATTGCTCATCAATATACGTACTGTTAGACGATAATTGATAAATCTCAATTCCTACAATTAGACTAGTTTTCTATATGTGTTAAGTCAAGAAAAATCCTGTATCAATGGAGCTCACTTTAAAACTTCGGAGTCTAAGTTTGATTAAGCTGATGAAGTTCTATTCTAATTTGCATGGAAATTATTTATAATTTAGTCGGACTCATTTAGATCCGACAGTGGTAGGAAGAGGAGCGTCTAGAGGTGAGGGAAGAAAACGCGTTTTCAAGAGGGACCCGAAAGCTGTTTCTAATATTTCTAAAAGGAAGGAAGGGTACCATTCATTACCGTGTTCTTCCTGCTGGTACGCATCGGGTAATGTGGGGTCGAGGACGCCCCTTCGCATTTTTGGTTGGATTCTGGCTAATGACTTTATTGCTTTTGTCAGACCAGTGCCCTTTTCTCCACGCTTCATGCTTAGCATATTCACTTCTCCAAAATACCCCTAATCCCTTACACTATTTACTAAGCCTTCGCGTGGTGGAGTTACTTGTTAGTTTTGGTTAATTGATATTCGGTTCATCCTTCGTCTTTAGCTGATTTAGGAAACTTCTTGGTCACTTTCGGTTGTTCGTGTTCCTTCTTCTTGTCCAATAATGTGATCCCAAAGCCATTAAATTATAGCACCTATTATCCATGTCTAAAAAGTAAATAAAGGTAAGTGTTATGGTGAAAGTGGATGTTCTCCCATTACCAGTTTATAAATTTCTCTCCTTATTTCATGCCTAGATTCATTGAGCATGCTCAAAATTTTTTTTTCTATTGTGAAATTACGATAGTGGGCTGATTGGTATCAATTTATTTACGCAGAGTGCCATGCCGGAAACGTGGTGGAATGAGGTTTACCATCAACGGATTCCGTTACTTCAACTTAGTTTTGATCACCAACGTCGCGGGTGCAGGCGATATAGTGAGGGTGAGCGTGAAAGGCTCGCGAACTGGTTGGATGAGCATGAGCAGGAACTGGGGTCAGAATTGGCAATCAAACGCAGTTCTGGTTGGTCAGTCATTGTCCTTCAGGGTGACAGGCAGTGATAGACGCACATCCACCTCTTGGAACATTGTTCCGGGTCATTGGCAGTTTGGTCAAACCTTTATCGGCAAAAACTTTAGGGTTTGAGATGCGAATAAATAAAATCATTTAAAAAAACCCTAATTATAATTCCATTATGTTTTTCCATGACATTATTACCCTTTGGCGCCAATTGGGTAGATGCAATTTTTTGACTTGGTGTTGGAGAATGCAAAAGTAAAAGGGGGAAAATATGGGACTTTTTGTAACTTAATGGTTGGTGGTTCTTTGTCCTTTCTTTTTTCTCTTTTCTTCTTTTTTTTTTTTTTTTTTTTTTAATAATTCGTGCTGAGACTGAGTGATGGCTCGGTCAAGATTCGTGTTGGAGGATCCTGATCGGTTTATATGGTAATGTTAGTGGTTTTAAGTAAAAGTTGGGGGCAAATGTAGGCAAGGCTGAAGCGGCTGCACAAACATGTAGCCCGCAGCTTATGGATATACTAGTCTCAAGTATGTCAAGCTATTAGTATGATATATCTTTGAGTGAGTGTAATGTAATTTTTATATCTATAGTGAATATGTAACTTATCCTACTTATGAGATTCTCTTTATCTGTATTCGTCTCATGGAGCACTTTACAGTTTACATTGATATCTTAACTTGTTGCATTATTCATTTTAATGAAGTAATTGTATTCTTATTTTTTTCTCTGAAAAATAAAGAATGTGTACTCTTTAAAGTATATCAAATATCTTCTATAGCCGTATCAAAATCTAAAGTAATTTGTACTTTTTAAGGAAAAAAGATATTAGAAGTATTCTATACTTAATGGTAATTTAATTAAGCCCTTCATTTGAGCCGTTTAAATTATTTGCATTTTGTTCAAAAATTCAATAAAGCCTCAAATATGTCAAAAGAAACATTTAGGTCATATATATGTATATGTATATATTAAATCTAAGTAAATTCTTTTATCGATATTTCGCATATTTATGACTACACTACAGAATTTGCTCTGGGATTATACAAACAGAGGACTATAATGGCTCATTTGAAATTTGCAAACTTAACTAAATTTTGACTAGACATAATGTTCTCAAATAACTATATAGATAATTTTATTAAATTTTAACATAAATAAAGTATAGTTCTAATGTATTCACGTTGTAACGTTAATTTTATGTCAATTGAGAAAACTTTGAAAACTTACTGTCCAAATAGCTTTTAGTTCTAATATATTCACGTCGTAACGTTAATATTAGGTCAATTGGGAAAACTTTGAACACTTACTGCCAAATAGCTTTTATTTTTTCATGTGAGGCCGAGTCATAAAAATTGGAAAATAATATTCATTTTCACTGAAAAGGGAAAAAAAGAAAGAAGAAGAAAAGAATTATTAAGCATAATAATAATAATAATAATAATAATAATAATAATAATAATAATAATAATAAACGTTAAACAGCGAGCTGAATTTTTATATCATGTTTGGTGTTTTAAAATATTGGACATGATTTTTTTAAATTAAAAAATATTAAAAATTAATTATTCAGTTTACAAATTATAGTAAAATTCAATACTATGATTTTGGAATTTGGTGTAGTGTTTTTTAGGAATTTCAAAAATATATTTATATAGTATTATAAAATAAATTTTTATACAACTAAAAATTTCTAATTGTAATCCAATACCTTAAATTCCTTTTATCCAATGATGCTAGTTCTTTTATCCAATGATGCTAGTTAATAAGCAAATCAAATAATACATTAAAAATGTATCAAATATTATATTATAAAAATGTGGCACCACTCAGTAACATAGAGGAGGACAAGTGGTTGTCCAAGAATCAAACTAGCACATGGGTGGGGTAAGGTACTTGGCTGATGCTTTGTTCATATCATGTTTCACATCAACTATTAAATTCTTTCATGCAATCCTCTCCCTAAAGATATAAGATCACGTCTGGATTCCACATTACTCCCCTAGTAGACTCCAGCCTTGGACTTTGAAAATGGTGGAAAATTCGTATTTGGGTTTTGTGTTTAAATGCATTCTTATCTAAAAAACCTTAATTTGTAAAACGATTAGTTATTAGTGGTGATTAAAAATATAAACTATTTGGATTATCCATTTATTAACTAAAGAATCTAAAATACACCATGTCTATCAATATAATCTGTATTAATTGGAACACAAGTCTTCAAAAAATTAAAGTTTAACATTTCGTTTAGTTTACTAAAATTTAACCAACATTCTATTTTTATCATTGTAGAATAACTATTTTCTTATTTGATTTGTAAAAACTTATACCATAAATATTATCCATCCTTATGCCGTGGAGTAAATAAGTAACTCCAATTCTTTCTCTTAATTAAATGAGTTGCTGTTCCTCACAAAATATAACTTTTATTTTTAAAAATGCCTCAACTATTAAGCAACATAATGCTAGATTAATTACCCCACCACCCCACTAAAGCACAAACCATAATCTTTTTAAAAGAAGATGCAGAGAAAATGTTTGTTGTAATTTTTATAAAGAAAGAAGAGATTGAAAAACATCTATTCCTAAAATGTCATTGGACAAGATCAATTTGGTTTGAAATCATGGGATTTAGGATGGATTATGTTATTGTTTCTTGCTGGAATGATTGGCTTATGGAGGCATGGCTATCTTTGTGAATGTAAGAGGAGATCTGAAAGTGTTGATGTTGAAAATGGCATTGTGCACTTAGTACATATAACGCCCTAGAACTGGAGAGCGCTATAACCTATCACATATCCCTACCTGTTAGGAATACTTTAAACCTTTAAAACCAATTACGATCTCCATAAATATTAGTAGTAACCTCTTATTTAGTACAAAACAACAAATTTCTAAAAACAACAATTCTTTCGATATAATAGTTTGAGTGACTCATAGGTGAGTTACCTTACCTTTAAACAAACTAAGTAACTAGATCTTAATCTTCTATAACATACATAACTAACCACCTCTTTTTTCCAATCGATGATAGCAAATCCCATACTTATCACAAATACATATGAATGTCAAGCCCAAAACATGCATATGCATATAATGCAACTATAATAATATATAAACAAATAATAGTTTAGTTATCTTTAATTTAGGCCAACAATCATCAAAAGGGTACTCATAACCTCACCATATATGATTTGTGTCTACATACATGGGTGGATATAATATAAATATTCTTTTAAGTCCTTTATGCTCAAAGTCTAGAGTTTAGAGACTAGAAACCTAAAATTATAACTGCATCATCCCATATGAAAGTCTATTAGGGAAACATAACATAAAATCACTGGTTACTCCTTTAGGGAATTGTCACTGTCGCCCCCTAGAGTAAGCGGGTCAGGCAAAATTAGTAAACCATTTATTTAGGCTGAATATAGATTAGTCTGATTAAATCTTGTCTAACCTAGCAAGCATAATTTTACAAATAAGCACCACGTATCTAGAAAGCTGATTTTGAACCAATTACAAAGTCTAAACCAACCATGAAACCCAAATCTAGCAACCTGACAATTAATTGGAATCCACAGCTTGAAGTCCTGTATGGAAAAGCTCCAACCACTTAACAAGGAAGAAACTCGATAATCAGCACAAATCTAAATAAAAACAAGCATACACATTAACTCTCATATGCTCGATAACTAAGTTTTACCTAACCGTATAGTAAAATAAAACTTCTCCTTATTAGCGAGTAATATATTAATAGATTAAATCTTCAATAGATTAAATTTTCAATACTTTTGTCAAAATCTTCTTCCACAATTGAATATCATTAACAATATCTCATTTCAAATCCTGGCTTCAATTTAACAATATCATCAAAGTCATCAAAATACCAAATCTAGAATTTTAATCTTTATCCTTTTGCCTCCATCACTTCTATATTGAGTCTTAATAGATACGCATCTTTAACTATATATATATATATATATATATATATATATATATATATTGCCAAACATGTCTCCTTTAAACTTGATATCATTTGAATTCAAGATACTTTAGGTTCAAATCTTAATATTCATCTTCAAATCTCTTTATGTTTACTATAAATACACATTCACCTTTGTAAATGGTTCTTCTATTTGAGTTTGACTTCATCCTAGCCAGAACAATGAGAGATCTTCATAGTAAGTCTTTCTTTACTTTCTTTTATTTTCGGTTTTCTCTCTCTCTTTTTTTTCAATTTTTTTTTCTTTTCAGTTTAATCTTTCTTGTTGAACTTGTAACCATAAAATATGAAAGTATACTTTCTAGTACTCTGTTACAATGAGTTGAAGGAAATAAAGCAATTTCGTTCGAGCTTTATTTATTTATTTAGTCTTCTCTTACTCTTGATAATCCTTCTACTGAATAGAAGGTTGATTTGGAGACTTCTTATTCTCAATTCTTATTTTATCTTTGAGCATAACTTGTTTTCACAACGTCCCTAGAGATCCTCTTGCATGGATCTTTTCCAAATTGAAGTGGCCATGGCATCTTTTCTCATACAGGTCGATCATTGAGAACATTAGCTAATTCCATTTTTCAATCAAATGAGGTTTGAGGTCATATTTATAGGCTTTTGGATTTTTTTTTGCATGAAAAAGTAAAATTATACATGTCATTTTTCACTTTTCCTTAGGTGCCATGTACCATTTCCTCATTACCTTAGTGTTGACTCATTATTTGCAATTAATCCTAGCTTGACACATCATTTGGTGACTCATCCACGTAATTTTTTTATTAATTTTCCATTATTTTACCTAATTTTGATAATTTATTATTATTATTATTATTATATGTATATATTTAATACATATAATGTATATCACTTGTATATTATGTATAATTCAACTTTATTTATTATTTTTGAAAGTTAATTAACTTATCTCTAATATTTTGTTATATCTAAAAACTCAAATTTCACAATCATTAGCTTTATTGATAAATTAACGTTTTTCTTAAATTAATATTGTTATATAGCTTATTTTGTGAAATTGACTTTATTTAAATTACTTCATCTAACTTTTCTCTGTAAAGTTTGAAATAAAACAGATATTATAGCTTGGCATCTTGAATTTAGGAACTTAGATCTTAGAGTTATTGAACTAGTTGGAAAAAACCTGAGGTATTACAGCCTACTTGAAGTGCATTGCTTATGCTTTTAACACCATGCTTAGAGATGATTATATTGTTTAACCACCTTATGAAAATTGGTTAATGTTATATTTGACCCTAATAATTGGTACATGTGTTGCATCTCGCATTATTATAGGATTCCTACCAACACTAACTATATGGTGAGCAAATATTGTGGTTTCCTTTTTTTTTTAACCTTACAGAACCAAGTAACAGGAGAGAAGGTCGTCATTCAGGGTTAAAAAAGTGTTTTAGATAATCCAAAATGGGTATAAAGGGGACAAAGGGGAATGTCTCTTTTTAAAACCTTGGATTGTTGACAGATTGATCTCATGAGTGATTGGTTATGGTGTGAAACTACTTAAAATCTAAACTAGAGAGGCTTAATTTCTCTAATCTTATGACATATCGGTTAATGTCATGTGGATGGCACTTTAATTGTTGCATTACACTCTAAAAGAACTTGACTTGTCTTACTTGGTTGTGTATGACACTTATCCTTTACTATTTATTGAGCAAGTAGTTTCACTTATGCCCCTATAGTTATTCTTTTGCATGTTAACTCTACCAAAAGCTTAGACTGGAAGTGTTGAGTGAGGTTTAATCAATAAAAGCCGACAAACCTCTATGCTAGGCAATTAAAATGAGAACTTTACAATAAAGTATGCATTGTTCTTTAGGGTTATTGATGGGTATGCTTTGCTTCTACTAAATGCTGTTAGCTCAGATGTTATGCCCTGTGTATATCAATGGTATAATGGTAGTTATGGGCCCTATGCTATTATCAACCCTCTTCATCTTCTTTTAATAATGCTTCGTCATCAAAATTTAAAAAGTGTATTAAAATATTATAAGGGCACTAAAAGGCACATTTTAAATCACACAACTACATTTATGTCTATTCAAACTTGGACGTGCTTAATCGAATTAAGTTTGAACTCGATGAATATCACTTCTAATGAAACTTAAACTATGAAATTTTCAAATACTCAAAAAGAAACAAATAATAATAGAAATTTACCCTAATTTCGTTTATACACTACATAAAATAGAAATAGAAAGCAAATAGAGGACATAACATGATGTGTCTTCGGGTTTGTAAACAAAGAGGGCACATCATAATGAATAGAAACAAGAAAATAAAAAGTGGTTTAGGTTAGAGTTCAAACACTAAAGGATATTTAGATCCTCTCTATGTTGAATGTCGTGGCGGTTTGACTTAGATAGAAGTTTGACATTGGTTGGCTCGGGAGCTACCCAGATCTTGGTAAGAGTTTGGCAATGGATATGGTTACTTGGTAGGTTGGCATATTTGTTAGGTAGCTTGGTTAGCTTTGCACTTGGTAGCTCGGAAATTGTATTAGTTCTTATGAGAGCTTAGCAATTAGGTTGGTAGAAGTGTAAAAGATTAAGGTTGGGATAGGAATCATCTTCCTGAATGGGATGTCGAGCTAGTATCTCCGTGTGAGTTATCACAGTCCTCTAGCTTAGTTGTATGTAACTGGTTCAAGGAGTTAAATCTTATCATCTACTTGGGGGTCAAAAGGATTTGTCCTCAAATTTGAAAGGGTTTCTTGCAATTACTCCATTCTAGCTTTTGTTGGGTCTTCTTTTGGTCTTTGTTGGATCGGGTCGGATACATTAAAGGTAAAGGAAATACCATAGTTCTCGAGTAATTTAATTTAGTAAGTATTGCGGTTGATTTTCTTCAGTAGTTTAAATGGACCATCAACTTGTGGGGATAGTTTACTTTGTCTTAGGTGCGGAAATCTCTCTTGGCTAAGGTATATCCATACTAAGTCTCTTGGCTTGAAAGAAATAGTTTAGTAGCTATGATTACTGATCTTTTGCTGTCATTGATTAAACTTAGCGATCTTCCTGGCCATGGATTGGTGCAGCTCTTGTAATTCTTGGGTTCCAGTGACCCTTGATTAATTCGCTTCAGTAGTTGTGAGGGTATCAATCAGTTTTAAGGGGATAGTGGGGTTGAGGCCATAAATGACTTTAGGAGGAGTCTTTAAAGTGGTACTATGGATAGTTTGGTTGTATGCAAATTCTACAACCGGTAGACAAGTCCCAATCTTTCAAATTCTTTCCCATGAAAGCTCAAAGTAGGTTACCTAACGTTTTGTTCACCACGTTAGTTTGGCCATTAGTCTGAGAGTGTTTATTAGAGCTAAACACTAGTTTAGTCCTAAGTCTCCTCCATAGTGTCTTCTAGAATTAGCTTAATAATTTTTTATCCTGACTTGAGACAACTATCTTTGGCATTTCATGTAGTTGAACAACTTCTTGCAAAAATAAATCAGTAATATATAAAGCATCGTTAGTGTAGTGACATAGGATGAGGTGTGTCATTTTGTTGAATTGATCTACGACTATAAGGATAGGATTCTTTCCTCTAGATGTCCAGGGCAACCATAGGATAAAGTCCATGCTGAGGTCGGCCCATGAGGTGGTTAGCGTTGGTAAGGGCATATATTCTCTATATGGTTCTCTCTTTCCTTTTACCTAATTACATACTTCACAACTTCCAACTACCTTATGGACATCCTTAGTTAAACCAAGCTAATAAAAATATTCTTTCAACAATTTAGTTGTTTTGGTCTCTTTGAGGAGACTTGATAAGCCACCACTATGAGCTTCCTAAACCAACAACTTAGGTGTAGAACAAGTTAGTATGTACAACCTTCTTTCCTTGAGTAGATAGCCATCCTTTAGGTGATATCCTCTAATAACAACTCCTTTGTATTTTTCGAGAATAGGGACAAAATGTAGGTCATGAGCATATTGCTTGGTGATAATGGAAAATTCCAGTAATTTTGTCTATAGGGTGTTCAACAAGGTTTGCTGACGTGACAGGGCATTTGTGACTATGTTGGCATTACCTTTCTTTTGTCAAATTACATAAGAAAAACCTTCCATAAATTCTAACCATTTTGCTTATCTTTCCAAAAGTTTGCTCTGGCTACTAAGATGTTTCAAGGACTCGTGGTTTGTATAAATCACAAACTCTTACGGTAATAAATAGTGTTGTCAAATAGTAAGAGCTTGGAAAAGAAAATATAGCTCCTTTTATATAGAGTAGTTCAATATGGCACCACCAAGCTTCTTATTGTAGTAAGCAATAAGGCGACATTCTTGCATCAGGATTGCTCCAATACCAATACCTGACACATTGCATTCTAACTCGAACAACTTATCAAAGTCTAGTAGAACTAAGATAGGGGTAGTGGTAAACTTTTCCTTGATCTCCCTAAAGCTCTACTTACTTCAGTCATTCCATCATAATCTATCACTCTTCTTTATCAGCTCAATTAAAGGGGTTGTAGTTGTATTGAAGTTCTTAACAAATTTCTTGTAGAAAGAAGCAAGTCCTTGAAAACTTTTGATTTCAATAGCATTCTTAGGTGTAAGCCACTCCATGATAGCTCGAATCTTCTCATCATTTGCTTAGATTCCTTCTCTAGATACTACAAAACCAAGAAAGACAACTTTTCCTTGTAAAACATGCACTTCTTCAGGTTCCCATACAACTTCTTAGCACATATGATATCAAAAATAGCTTGAAGATGTTCTATATGGACGCTTAAGTCGGTACTATACACTAGTATGTCGTCAAAGTATACGACCACAAATTTTCTGACCAGCAGACGTATCACATGGTTCATGAGCCTCATAAATGTACTCAACGCATTTGTGAGTCTGAATGGTATAACGAATCACTTGTAGAAACCATGCCTAGTCTTGAAGGTAGTTTTCCATTTATCACTATGTCTCATGCAAATTTAATGGTAGCCACTTCGTAACTCAATCTTCGAAAATATTTTGGTGACATGATAGGGTGTCTTCGACTACATTGGCATTACCTTTCTTGTGTTAAATTACATAAGAAAAACCTTCCGTAAATTCCAGCCATTCTGCTTATCCTTTTGAAAGTTTGTTTTGATTACCAAGATGTTTCAAGGACTCATGGTCAGTTTAAATCACAAACTCTCGAGGTAATAAATAGTTTTGTCAAACAATAAGAGCGTAGAAAAAAGAGTACAACTCCTTCTACTATACAAAGTAGTTTAGTACGACACTACTTGGCTTCTCACTGTAGTAAGCAATAGGGTAGTGTTCTTGCATCAGAACTGTTCTAATACCATTATTTGATGCGTCACTTTCTAACGCGAATAGCTTATCAAAGTTTGGTATAGCTAAGACAAGGATATCAGTAAGCTTCTCCTTGATCTCCCTAAAACTCTACTCATTTAGATTATTCCAATGAAATCCATCACTCTTCTTCGTTAGCTCATTAAGAGGGCTACAATTGTATTGAAGTTTTTAATAAATTGCCTGTAGAAAGAAGCAAGTCCATGAAAACTTTTGATTTTAGTAACATTCTTAGGTGTAGGGTACTCTAAGACAACTTGAATCTTCTTATGATTTGCTTGGATTCCTTCTCCAGATACTATGTAACCAAGAAAGACAACTTCTCCTTGACAAAACATATACTTCTGTAGGTTCCCATACAACTTCTCAGCATGCAGGATGTGATGTTCTATATGGTTGCTCAGGTCAACACTATATACTAGTATGTTGTCAAAGTACATGATCACACATTTTTCAATTAGCAAATGCATTACATGGTTCATAAGCCTCATAAATGTACTTAGCACATTTGTGAGTCTGAATGGCATAACCAACCACTTGTATAGACCATGTATAGTCTTGAAGGTAGTTTTCCATTCATCACAAAGTCTCATGCGAATTTGATGGTAGCCACTCCACAAGTCAATCTTTGAAAATATTTTAGCACCATAAAGCTCGTCCAACATGTCATTGAGCCTTTGTATTAGATACTTATACTTTATAGTAATATGCTTAATGGCTCGGCTATCAATGAACATATGCCGTGAACCATCTTTCTTTAGGATGAGCAGAGTCGGCACAATATAGTGGCTCATGCTCTCTTTCACATAGCCTTGCTCTATCATCTCATCCACTTGTCTCTTAAATTTAGTAACCTGTTTGGGATTCATTTTGTAACCAGGTCAATTCAACAAGGCTGCTTCTAGTTGTCGATCAATGCAATGCTCTATGCTATTGGTTAAGGGTAATCTCTTTAGCAACTCTTCTAGGAATAGATCGAAGAATTCATCAATTGATTTCCATCCCCCATTAGGCTCATCTTCCAGATCTTTCAGCTCCAACAATCTCTTAATAAATAAAAACATAGGCTCATCGACCTTCTTAACTACTCAAAGCTCTCGACTGCTCGTTACTAAGGCCTTCTTCATGCTAGCTCAGGTGAGTTGATTATATATCTCATTCACCTGGTTTGGGGTCATAGGTTGAAGTACAATCTTCTCTCCTTCTTTGACAAAAGCATAAGTGTTTTCATATCTGTCATGAGTAATATGTCGATTAAATAACCAAGGTCTCTTTAGTAACAAATGTGAAACTCCCATGGAGACAATATCACACACTACTTTGTCCCTATACACATTCCCAACACAAAAAGGTATAGATACTTACTCAATGACGCACAGGGCACCCTTGTCATGTAGCCAATGTAGCTTATAGGGTTAGAGGTGCTTAGAGGTCAGCAGTCTTAAACTCTGCATAAGAGATTATGTGACTAAATCGGTACAACTCCCTCTATTTACAATGATGGTGCACAACTATCCCTTAATGGTGCCCTTCATATGGAATAAATTTTCTCTTTGAATTTCCTTGGAGCTTGGGAAGGAGCTCAGTACACATCTCAGCATTGAAGTCATTCTAGTTGACATAGACATAGGTCTCCTCTTCCTCTTTAGCTTTAACTCTTCCATCATTCTTTCCATACTTACGCTTACTCTCATTGATACTATCCAATACATCTCCTTAGAGCACCATAGCACATTGGTTAGGATATTCAGCAACCATGTGTCCAAAACCTAAGCATTTAAAATACTTCATCTTCCTTGTCTTCCATCTAGAGGTTTGTCCTTTCTCATATGTCCTTAGGGTCATCTTATCTTCAACTTGGCTTTTCTAGCTTGTTCGGCCATCATTAGGTCGATCAGGTTTATCCTTTGCTTAAGTGGGTCTGTTCATCTTGGCATTAGTAAGTCGGCGTAGAGTAGGAGCTCAGGAAAAACTTAGCCTAAGTTTGCTTCGGGCATTTCTCCTTAGCTTTTTGACCCTTTATGCTACCTTAATGGCCTCTTCCAATGTATAAAACCTTTGTATTTCCACAATTGGAAACTACTCTACAAGATTCTTTGTGACGTACTACCCATGTACGCCTTACATGTGTTGCTTGGCTGACCATGGCTGTTTAATAGGAAAGTTATCCATGACAGATACAGCAATATGTATGTGTTTGAAAAGGGTGGTCGAAAGATTACACTGAACTCAATGCCGCCAAGAGAAGTTAATAAATTGTAGACAAAACATGCTCACAGATTGAAGAAGACTTTGATGATGAGAAGAGCCGAGCTTCGAGAGACCCTAAAAGATGATTCGTCGACCCTCATGTTAGTCAGGCGCCTATTGGAGATGAAGTAGTAAGGTAAATTAGCCTAAGAAATAAAAGAATTTCTAAACGAGTATGTTGACTTGTTCCTAGAATAGTTACCCGAGAGGTTACCCTCAATTCGCGGCATAGAACACTGCATTGAATTAATACTCGGAGCCACACTACCAAATAAGCCTGCCTATTGAATGAGTCCCAAATAACCTTTTGAGCTTCAACTTCAAGTCATTGAGCTATTAGAGAGACGATATGTTAAAGAAAATCTCAACCCTTATGCTGTACCGATACTTCTAATGCCGAAAAAGGATGGAACTTGGTAGATGTGTATAGATAGCTGAGCTATGAACATGATCACAATCAAATACAGGTATCCCATTCTTAGATTGGAGGATATACTGGATGAATTGAGTAAAGCCAAGATCTTTAGTAAGACTGATCTGAAATTGGTTACCATCAAATTTGCATGAGGCTCGAAGATGAATGAAAAACTTCATTTAAAACTTAACATGGACTTTATGAGTGGATGGTCATGCCATTTGGCTTATTGAATGCCCTAAGTACTTTCATGAGGTTGATGAACTATGTGCTAAGATATCTAATTGGAAAGTGTGTCGTGGTGTACTTTGACGACATCCTAGTCTACAGTACCAACATGCGTCGATTCATTGTAAGTATCTCTAAGTCGTATTGAATATCCTCCGTGCCAAAAAATTATTCAACAACTTCAAGAAATGTTGCTTTTGCTAGGAGGAAGTGGTATTCTTAAGCAATGTAGTAAGTAGAGGAGGCTTATAAGTAGATGATGAGAAGATTCGAGTGATCGTCGAATGAACGACTTCTAGTACTTATGCTAACGTAAGAAGTTTCTATAAATCGGCTTCATTTTATAAATGATTTATTAGGAATTTCAATACCCTCACCGTGCCACTTATTAAGCTAATGAAGAAAAACATCAACTTCCAATAGGAAGAAAGGGAGGAGAGGAGCTTTGCTGAGATAAAGGAGAGATTGATCTCCGCTTTGGTGTTAGTTCTACCTGATTTTGAGAAGATATTTAAGTTGGAATGCGATACGTTAGTCATTGGAATAGGCATCGTCCTAATACAGGAAGGCTGACCAATTGCCTTCTACAGTGAGAAGCTTAGAGGACCTCGGTTAAATTACTTTGTGTATGACAAAGAACTCTTAGTGTTGATCTGAGTATTGTAAGTATGGTAGCACTATTTACTATCGAGAGAATTTGTTATATATATTTACTGTAAGTTGCTGAAGTTCCTCTAAAGTTAGGCCAAGTTATCAAAGCAACAAGCGGTATTGGTTGAATTCCCTAAAGGATTCAATTTTATAATAAAATACAAACAAGGAAAGAGCAATGAAGTTGCAGATACTCTTTTGAGAAGACATGCATTCCTGAGTGAACTGTAGACAAGATTGTTTGGGTTTGCAAGCATTAAAGAGAAATACTTTGGGGATCCACACTTTTGATCTGTATTTATGCGATGTTTCAATGGAAGAACCATAGATGAGTATCATGTGGAAGATGGCTACTTGTTCTAAGGTGGAAAACTATGCATGTCGACTTGTTCACTGCAGGAAATACTGATCAGGGAAGCCTACAGTGGAGGATTGTTTGGACATTTTGTAGAGAAAAGGACATATGAATAACTGAGTAGTCGATTCTTTTGGCCTAGGATGAGGCAAGATGTGCATTGAATTGTTGAAAAAGGGAAAGCAATGCCTTTACCTGTTTTGACAAAACCATGAACTAAGTTAAGCATAGACTTTATCCTTGAATTACTAGAAATTGCCCAAGATAAAGATTTTGTAATGGTTATGGTAGACCGGTTTGGTAAGATGGTGCACTTTGTGCCTTGTGCTAAAACTAATGATGCTTTGGCTATTGGTTCTCTATTCTTGTAGGAGATTGTATAGTTACATAGTGTACCGAGAAGTATAGTCTTCAATAGAGACCTGAAGTTCTTGAGCTATTTCTGGAGGACCTTGTGGCCTCAAATAGGGATCAAACTATTATTCAGTACTTCTTATCACCCCCAAACTAACGGTGAAATCTAGGTCATTAATTGCACTCTGGGATCACTGCTAAGAGCTACAATAGGCAAGAACTTGGTCAATTGGGATGATTGATTACTAGTAGTTGAATTCACTTACAACCGAACAGTATATGACACCATCAAGCAGACCTTCTTTGAGGTTGTTTATGGTTTCAATCTCAGGTTGCCCCTTGATCACACCCTTATACTTGTGCCCATGCAAGAAGACCTAGACACTAGAGCTAAAGTACAATCCCTTCAACACATCTACGATAAAGTCACTCGGCACATCGATCAAGCTGCTAGAAGAATACAAGAGAAGGCCAATGTGGAACAGCTAAAAATTCCAATAAGAAGACTTAGTATGGCTATACCTTAGTAAGGAACGATTCCTAAGCAAGAGGAGGAACAAATTATCTGCAAGAGCTAAAGGACCTTATAGAATCCTTTAGAAAATCAATAATAATGCTTATAGATTGGAGTTGCTCGAGGACTATGAGGTTTCTAACACCTTCAACATTATCGACTTTAGTCCATATCACCCTAATGGAGAATTGATCGAAGACCATTTGGATTTGATCCCAAATTCAAATCAACCCGAAAGGAATGATAGGAATTAGGTTACTAGGCCTTTGACCTGTAGTAGAGCCCTAAGATTGGAAGGACTAGCAAGGTAGATTCTCCTACTCCAATCGAGGCTAAGTACTTCTTTGCCAAACCACTCTTTATGTTAAGCCGAATGACTGCCCATCTCTCTATAGTATGCCGAGTTGTAGATTACTCACTCGCGCTTAAGCTAACCAACGACTCAGCATCTGCTTTGCCAAGAATCCGAGATAAAGAGACTTCAAACTAATTAAGCCACCCCTACTTGAACAAGCAAGCTGACTATACTTTTTGTCTGCATCTTCCAAAGGCATCACCATATATATAGAATCATGTATAGAATTCATTGCACTAATGATTATTTTCCTTAAATACTCATTTTTATCCTTTTATATCTTATACAATATTTCCTTAGGAAATAACCTTTTGGTCTTTTCCCTTTTAGGCATGTTGCCTTAAATTCTTAGGTATAAATAATCCTTGTACTAGTAGCTGTAAACATCAGAGATAGATCATGATTAATACACTTGAATATTTCCTTCCTTGCTTAACACCACTTATTTACTCTTGGAATCAATCTTATACTAACCCTTGTGCAAGGTTAGGTGGTGAGTAACCTCACCGAACCATCTCGTGCATCATATCGAGTTGTGTTGTAAGTTCTTGGAAGTTCCATTGGTGCATCATATCTATTGAAGCTATTTGTGGGTTTTTGCTTACTTTTCATTTGCATTTGTCTTTTCGTACATTCCCCATCACTTCCTTTTTTTGAGCTTTTGGTAAGCTTGGATTCATTTAGCGACCGGCTTTGTCTAATCTTGGTCATAATTCACAACAAGAGGTGTATATTCTCTATATGGCTCCTTTTATCCCCTTGGCTTGCTTGCACACCTTGCATCGATTAAGAATTTTATGTACATCCTTCATCATCCTAGGCTAATAGAAGTGTTCTTTCAACAACTTAGCAGTTCTCTTCTTGCCAAAATGGTCTGTTAAGCCTCTTGCATGGGCTTCTTGAATAAGTAATTTCTTAGTAGAATCACTTGGCACACAGACTTGTCTTCCCTTCATCAGAAATCCTTAGCTTAAATAGAACTTATCTATTACTCCTCCAATGTTGCATTTGGCCAAAAAAGGTCTAAAGTATGAATCATGTTCATATTGATTAGGCAGGGTACTAAACCTTTGTATTTTAGCCTGCAATGTTGTAAAAAGAACATACCGATGAGAAAAGGCGTCAACCATAGTATTAGAATTTCCCTTCTTGTACTTAATGATGTAACAAAAGGTTTTTAGGTACTTAACCTACTTAGTATGGCATCGGGAGAGTTTTTGCTATCCTTTGAGATGGTTGAGGGATTCATGGTCTGTGTGGATAATGAGCTCTCTTGATAGTAAGTAGTGTTACCAATTTTGAAGTGCTAGGACAAGGGCATAGAACTCCTCATTATATGCTAAGTAATTTAGTGTGGTACTGCTGAGCTTCTTATTAAAATGTGCAATTGGTCAATGCTCCTTCATAAGAATAGCTCAAATGCTAACTCTAGATGTGTCACATTATAGCTCAAAAACCTTATCAAAGTCAAGCAATACTAATATTAGGGTAGAGGTTAACTTGGATTTAATCTCTTCAAAACTCCTTTAAGCTTTCTTAGCCCATTTGAATTTAGAGTTTTTCGTGGTTAGCTCAATCAATAGGGCAGCTATGGAACTAAAGTTTCGAATGAATCTTTGATAAAATGAAGGTTAACCATGAAAATTCCTAACTTTTTTAGCACTGGTTGGTGTTGGCCATTCGAGAATAGCTCGGATCTTTTTATCATCCACTTTAATTCTTCGTCTGGAGACAACAAATTTAAGGAGTATTACCCTTAAAGGGTATAACATTTTTAACTTTTCAATATACCCTTATTTACAAACCTTCCACATACAACTAAATTAATTAAATTAAACAATTATTCACAAAATATGAAAAGAAAAAAAGAAAAATTTTCCATATTTTAAGTCGCATCGTATTTGTGTATGAGTGTCTATGTACCCACTATTCAAGATCAAACCAACATAGTTCTTTTATAAAACTTTAGATATGTTGTTTCTTTTAATTCTGAAAGTGGTTGGCTTTAAGTTCTTTAGCCATTTAATTTTATTAAAGAAAAACACCTAAGAGGAAATGGTCCTAATTTGGTGTTCTTATTTTTGGGAAAATTCTAAAATATCTTAATTTTTTTAAATGGTCCATTTATTTTTATTTGTTTAGAAAAAAAATTTCTAAGTAATAAAACTTTTAGAAAAATCCTAAAATACCTAAATGCAACTTTACATGAAATACGCAATTGTCATGGATAATATGCCAAAATGTAGAAAAGATAACTAAACCATAAAAAAGATGCTTGATTATAGAAGAGAAACCTAAATTGTACAAAAGAAGCCTAAATTATGGTAAAAATGTTTGAATGATAGGAAATATGCCTAAAAGAAAATGGTCATAGATTGGTGTTTTATTTTTATAAATTCTACAAGAAGCCCTAAGAGTTTATATGTTTTATTGGAAAAAGGATTTTTTTGTTATTTATTTTTATGATTTTTTATTATTATTTTCTTTTTTTTTGTTGTTTTATGTTTTAGCTAAAAAAAGAAAATAAATAAACTATGCCTCTCTATCCTTTTTCTCTTCTTTTTTTTTCCCTTTTTTTAGTTTCAATTACAATACATTACAAGAATAAATAAATAAAAATACAAAATACGAAGAACAAAACACAAATTAAAATCAAAGTAAAGCCAAACTAAGTTAGAGTTTGCATGGGTTGGAGTTGGGTGCTTGAGCGGTTAGGTCGGGTTAGAAGCTCTTGCCGTGGGGAGTTTCTAGCACAACTTATCTTAGCTTTAAGAGCCTCAAGCTTACACAAATCCTAGAGAGAGAAAAATGGGTCGTATAGAGAGAGTGGTGTTGTGAATGGGTTTAAGTGATTGTGAGTGACAAGTTAATGGTTTGTAGTAAAATGGAGTCCCCTATTTATAGGTATCATGGTTGCGTTAAGGATGGAAAATGTTAAATGCAATATGATTTTCTTCCATGTTTGGGTTGGGTGAACCTAGACTATATGTGATGCTAAATACAAAGTTGTGTACGGAAAACATAATTAACATGCATCAAGAGTATACCTATTACGCATAAGAGTATGTTAGAGTATGTCTAACATGCATAAGAGTGTGCCTACTACACTTAGAAGTGATATGGTAATGATGTGGTAGTGACGTAGTATGGTGTGGTAATGATAAGGCGATGATGTGGTCAGTGACATGGCATGATGTGGTAATGATGTGGTGATGATGTGGCAGTGACATGGCGTAGAGACGTGATGGGTAATTTAGATGCATGTACTAATAAGGGATGGACGAGTGCCTAAGTGAGAGAAGAAAATAAAAGATGTTTTTTGTACCTTCCATGGATTGAACCCAATATCTCCAAGTCATATGGAATATTAAGTCAAAGTATGTTACCATCAAGCTGTTAGCTTATGCCTTGTTTATATATGTAATCAAATTGCATATGTAGATTAGGTTGGCTTGGGTTATATTCAATTATAAGCTTCAACCCAATATCCCTCTTCTCTTTAATTATTTAAGGCCCTAAAAAATACTAAGGTTAAACTTTAAAAAATCCTGCTCTATCTAAAAAACTATTTTACTATTATTTTTTTCTATTTTTTTTTATGCTTTTCTATTTTTTTGTGCATTTTTTTAATTAGGATCATTTACTCTATTCTAAAAACTCTACAATTATAAGGGGGAAAGGGCAAAAAAATGAGGTATCTATAGCTATTCCTCTTTGTGGTGAAGTTTAAATAGAACTTTACCACAAGAATAAAAGAGATACTATTTTTTCCCTGGGGATGAATTTGTCTTAAGAAGCGCTACAACTAACCAGCTATCTTAGGTTTGGTCCATTGGGGATTTAGGTAATGAAAATGGAACACTTTGATGTGTGATTTAGGTATTTTAAAGGATAACCAAAGTTCTTAAGTTTGACTTGATAACGAGGGTTCCTCAAGGGTAACTTGCACATGAGTAAAAGATAACCAAAGCTCCTAAGGATAACTAGGGTTCTTAAAGTTTCAAGGGAGGATGGTTGAATTATCAAAATTCTTGATTTAAGGATAACTTTGATTCCTTAAGGTTCTTGTGAAATAACAAAAGCTCCTAAATAATAGGATTACTTGATTTTCAAGACTTAGTTTCTACGAAATAATCTAAGTTTCTAAATAAAAGGATTACTTGATTTTCAAGACTAATAATAGCTAAAGTTTCTTGATAAGAATAAATAAGGTTCCTATTGAATAGCTAAGTTCCTAAAAGGAAAGGTTACTTAGTTTTAGGATTAGAGATGGCTAAAGCTTCTTGATAAGTATGATTAAGGATCCTATTGAATACCTAAGCTCCTAATATGAAGGATTATTTAGTTTTAGGATCAGAGATAGCCAAAGCTTCTTGATAAGAATGACTAAGGTTCCTATTTAATAGCTAAGTTCCTAAAGGGAAGGATTGCATAGTTTCAAGATTGAAGATAGCCAATGCTTCTTGAGAAGAATGACTAAAGTTCTTGTTGAATAGCTAAGTTCCTAAAAGGTAGGATTACTTAGTTTTAAGTTCAAAGATAACCATGGCTCCTAATTGAGGATAGCTATGACTCCTAGAGTTTCAGTATTTTTCCTAAAATGAATAATTGTTGGCCCTAAGTTCCTAAACATGAGGATAACTTAGGTTTTCAAGACAGTCATAGATTCTTAATCTTAGGGATCACCAGTATATTCACAACTTTTCCAAAGATGGCGTGTGACTTAAGGTTAATCCAATGGATGACAAAGGAAAAATTTCAATTTTTTGAAAAACATGACTTTATTCCATGATAACTTGAAGAAATTATATATTTTTTTTCTTCTTAAAGAGTTACTAACAAGTATGAATTATTCACAGGTCCTTATGGTCGCTAAATAGATGATGAAGCCACTCTTTTCTTTTCTTACCTTAGGGATAACTGTATGATTGTCCAACAAATCCTCCTTTTTTTTTATTAAAAAAAACATCTCTTGAAGTATTTCAGGCAGTAATGTCATTAGAGCTCACGATTTTCAAAATGTGTTTGAAAATGCTATCTCATAATTGATTGGCTTAGCCGAAAAGAATTTCCTTGTACTTTCGGCTTAAATTTCACTCTAGACTATAATTCCAAAAATTACAATTTGTCTTGCAAGTGATACGTTATGATCAGTTTGTTAGGTCTTTTTTAGATTGTAATATAATATAGGTTTGGTTATCGGTTTAAATAAATGGATAATAATGTGTAGATCTTTCTTAAAAAATTCATTCATTCAGTCTAGGTTTACAAGTCAAGAACTCTTTAGGAAAGCTAAAATTGTGCTTGCTTTAGTTTCAAATGTAACTTTTATCAAGGATAAGTTATCTCCTTCAATCAGATGGGCTTTTAAGGAAGGGTGGAATTGTAGACGGGCTATAAGTCATGTGTCAGTTGCATTTCTTTAAGGATCATAAATTTTAGAGGGAAACTTTGGTATTTGCCCTGGCTTCTTTTAAGTTGTATTGCTTTGACTATTTGAAATGTGGGTCTAAATACAAGAATGAGTTTCTATGCCTCATATCCTTTTAGGCTTTAGGGTTCTAGACTCGATCACCTTGTGAGTGTAGATCTATTTCTGGAGTACACTTTTCATTTTACGTTGCAAAATTTCTCATTTTTCTTTTTTAATTTTGAGTGAAGATAAAGGTGATAGTTCCTTCTTTTGGCCTGCATCCCAAAGTGTATAGTGTTTAGGATATAAGCACTTCTCCATTTCAAAGGAAATAAGTTATTAATGATGAAAATTATAGTTGAATTGATGCAATTAGAGTAAGAACAAATTAGTTTTAATATTTTCTCCTTTTTAATGACCCTAACTTGCAAATTGCCCCATTGTAGGGTAGTTCTCGATAGGGTCTAAATTTTGAAATACTCTATCAAAAGGCTCATCGGGGTTAGAGATGGATTTTGTGTTTAAGATATTGAAAAAAATGAATGTCTATCTTCGTTTTAATTCACATATCAAATTTAAGACGAACCTCCTTTAAGGATTGTGTCCAAATCCTCACATTGAAGACATTTAACACTCAAGTATTTAAGGGTTGGTGTTTGAGATGAAGTTTGCCTCTTTTCATTCTAAACTTTCAAAATGAGATACCAAAAAAAGTACATTCATTTGCCTCAATAATAAAAATTTCTGGATGAACACTTATACTGGACAAACAAAATACTTTTATTTCAAATGATCATCATTACAGAATTATGTCAATTTTCAAATTTTGTCTTTCAAAATGCCCTTGCTCCTTTTAACTTGGGGATATACCTAACTGCTTTAAGTGACAGACCAATTGGGCAGATGGTAGCAATAGATTCTCAAAGTTAGGTATAGTAGGTAGTTCCTTTGAAGTCCCTTCACGGTTGGGCTTGCAACAAATGCGTTCTAAGGTATCAAGTTGTATTATCTTAGCATCAATCATATCTTGAATTTTGTTCTTCAACCTCCAATATCCTTCCATAAAATGCCCCTTTTGATGCATATGGTAGTCACATTACACTTTTGGGTTGAAGTTTTGTGGCTTATAGATTGGATTAGGGGCATTGCAAGCTAAGACATTATCCTCCTTTAATTGATGAAAGATTTGGGTTATTGGAACTTTGAATTTGGTAAACTGTCTTCTAAAGGCATTACAAGTAAGCTTATCTTGACCTTATCTTTTTTGGCTTAATACTTGCTCCTTCCCTTTTGGTTATGTTTGAATAGTAATGCGTGTTGTTTGAAGTCTTTTAAACACAAAACCTATGGCCATTTCTAGATTTGAAATACCCCTTTGTAATGTTTCTACTTTTTCTTCCAAGCTCATAAGTCTTTTTTCAAGACCTAGATCTTGAGATACTTGTAGGCTACTAATTATTTTGATATACCTTTTTTTTTTTTTCAGGGACTTGATCTTCTTGTTGGCCATTTTAATCCTAGTTTGGAAGAATAATTTTTAATTTGAAATGAAAAAGGAGTTTTTCTGACCCTAACTAGCTTATTTGAAAGTAAGGTAATGGAAAGAAAAAGAAGGATAAAAGTATGACCCTAATCAACTAATGAAGAAAATTTACGTCCTGTAAGTATTTAAAAGGTTACTTACAAGAAGTATAAGAAAATATTTATAGAGTATTTGATATTTACACTTGACTATTGATTATTGACAAGGGTAGGGAGTGATTATTTTACAAGAGATAAGAGTGATTTAAGAAAGGTGATTAGTTAAAAGTCAAAAGGGCAATGAATATTTACAACTCAAAGAATTTGTACATAGCAACAATTTTGGATATTTATGAATTAGAGAACCTATGGCATTCTACAAAGTGGTGAATTTACAAACAAGGAAGGAAAAAGTTGATAAACTAAGCCTAATTCTTTTTTAAAGTAAGGAAGACTATTTACAAGTTATGAGGTTTTTTAATTATTATAAAGGCTAGCTAAAATAATCTACAAGTATTCATTTAACAGCCCTATTATAAGATGGTGACTTAACTAGAAAATATTTTACAATATATAGGAAAACCCTTTTCATTTGAAAAACAAGATAAGGCAAGAAAACATGAGGGTACACAGATGCAGTCACAAATGACCGTAACTAAATAGTAATGTAGCAATATAAAAGGGTTTAGTGTTAGGACCTTACTGAAATTCAATAATTACAATACAGGGAAATTGAAATGTTACATAAGAATGTTATTGATATTAAATTTATAGCGAAACTATAATTTACAATGGAAAAGTCCCATATAAAGGATAAAATTACATTTGGTGGTCTAGGGAAAGTATATTACAACTTCTTTTTTTTTTTTTATGATATAGTGGAATATTGGTAAAGTTACAACCTTTTGTAGGTGACATGCCCTAATACTATTTATTTGCTAGTCTAAAAGTTGTAATGCAATTAATGTAGGTTCTAAAGCTCCTTAAACTCTGTAACCTCACATGTTTTTGAAGAAACGATCTATTGGTCATATTGAAGCATAAGTGGAGTGACCTAATCAACTCTGAGTAGTAGTTACCACCCAAAGCCTTTACAATGGTCTCCCTCCTAGGATCCTAAGACAGCCTGGGTCTAACCATATTTACCTTGCATCCTTAATGCAATCATTCACCCAATGTCCCGAGTATGTTACATGCAAAAATGAATACAACAATTTCAAAATAGGTATATTACATGAAATAAATAAATAACATAAGCAAAGGAGAATTTAATTTCGAAAATTTTTAAATTGGCTAACCTTCTTGATGTTCCCAATAGAGTTGTCATACTATCGAGCTTGATTTTTCCCAATTTTTAAAATATTTTCCTTAATCTGATTAATATTAAACCCTAACCTATTTAATACTAACTCTCGACTATGAGTTAAGAAAAAATGGGTTTTTAAATATATTTTGAAAATCCTTTAGAGTTACCACCCTGATCAAAGTTGAGAAAAAGAAGGTTAGGTTAAATCGATTGGGTGGACCGATTTAATCTAGCCACTGGTTTGCTTAAAAAACCAATTTTTAGAAAAAGGTTGGAAAACTAAAGATTTTGGATTCATAGGCTAATTTTTTAGACCCTCAATGGGTACCACATTTTTAACTTTTCGATTTTAATTCCACTTTTCCATATACCTTTATTTACAAACCATTTACATGCAACTAAATTAATGAAAACAAAAGAAGAAAATTTTCCATATTTTAAGTCACCCTATAGTTGGATATAAGTACCTACGTATCTGCTACTTAGAATCAGACTACGTAGTTCTTTTATAAAACTTTAGACATGTTGATTTTTTTATTTTTTTTAATTTTGAAATGGGTTAGCTTTAAATTGTTTAGCCATTTAATTTATTTAAGAAAAAAAAGCTAAGAAGAAAGGGTTGTAATTTGGTCTTATTTTTGGGAAAATTCTAAAATATCCTATTTTTTTTTTAAAATTACATTTATTTTTATTTATGTGGAAAAATTCTAAGTGATAAAACTTTTTAGAAAAATCCTAAAATATCTAAATGCAACTTTTCATAAAATATGCAGTTACCATAAATAATATGCCTAACTATCAAAAAAATGTCTAATTATAGAGAAGAATCTAAATTATAGAAAAAAAACCTAAATCATAGTAAAGATGTCTGAGTTATAGAAAACATGCTTAAAAGAACAGGGTCTTAGATTAGTGTTTTACTTTTATAAAATTTTACAAGAAACCTTAGGAGTTTATTTGTTTTATTGGAAAAAGGATTTTTTAATTATTATTATTTATTTTTGTGATTTTTCTTATTATTATTTTTTACTTTTTTTTTTTGTTTTATGTTTTGGCTATGAAAAAGAAAATAAATAAACTATGCCTCTCTATCCTTTTTCTCTTTCTTTTTTTCCTTTTTTTTTAGTTAGAATTACAATACATTATAAGAATAAATAAATAAAAATACAAAATACAAAACCAAACCAAAGCCAAACTAAGCTAGAGTTTGCATGGGTTGGAGTTAAGTGCTATAACAGTTAAGTTGAGTTGGAGAGCTCTTGCCATATGGAGTTTCTAGTACAACTTATCCTAGCTCGAAAAGCCCCAAGCTTGTGCAAATACTAGAGAGTGAAAAAGGGGTCGTGAAGCGAAAGAGAGTGGCATTGTGAATGGATTTAAGTGATTATAAGTGATGAGTTGATGATTTGTAGTAAAAAGGAATCCCCTATATATAGGTATCATGGTTGAGTTGAGGATGAAAAATATTAAATGCAATATGATTTTGTTTCATGTTTGGGCTGGGCGACCCTAGACTATATGTGATGCTAAATACAAAGCTATACGTGGAAAATATAATTAACATGCACCAAGAGTGTGCTTACCACACTCAAAAGTAAGTCGATAAATGATGTGGTGTTGATGCAACCTATGACATGTTAATGATGTAGCAATGATGTAGTATGACGTGGTGATGAGAAGGTGATGATGTGGTAAGTAACATGGCGTAACATGTCATCATGTGGCAATGATGTGGTGATAACATGGTAATGATGTAAAAATAACATGGCATGGTGATGTGATGGGTGATATAGACACAAGTACTAATGAGGGATGGACGGATGTTTAAGTGAGAGAAGAAAATAAAAGATGTATTTTGCACATTCCATTGATTGAACCTTAGATCTCTAGGTCAAATGCAATATCAAGTCAGAATATGTTACCATTAGGCTATTAGCTTGTACCTTATTCATATATGTAATGAAATTGCATATATAAACTAGGTTGGCCCTTGTTAAATTTAAATATAAGCTCAAGCCCAATATCCCTCTTCTCTTTTAATTATTTAAGGCCTCAAAGAATATTAAGGTTAAATTAAAAAAAAAATCCTAATCCATCCAAAAAACTATTTTATTATTTTTTCTATTTTTTTTTTTACTTTTCTAAATTTTCTATTTTTTATGTTTTTTTTTTCTCTAAATTAAGACCCTTTACCCTATTCAAAAACTCTAAAATTACACGGTGGGGAGGGGGGTTACAAAAATGGGGTGTTTACATCATCCAATTGTAGGATTGGATATCGGTACTTGATAGAAATCTTATTGATAGCTTGGTTATCAATGTACATTTTCTATGAGCCATCCTTCTTTGGTATTGTAATAGCCTATATGGCACAAGGGCTCATGCTATCTTGGACATATCTATGCTCAATTAACTCATTAACTTGTTTCTTCAGCTCGGCTATCCACTTAGGATTGAGTCTATAGGCAAGTTAGTTAGGTAGAGCAGTTCCAAGCTAGAGACTAATGCAATGCTCTATACCTCTAATAAGAGGTAAACCTCTTAGCAACTTGGTAGGAAACAAATTTGGCATACTCTTGGAGCAATGCTTAGACTTGAGCAAGTAAGGCTCTAGCCTCCTTCAACTTTAGAAGTTTTATGACTAATAAGAGTACACATTCTGTCTTCTTAACGTCTTTGGAGTATTGGGCTTGGGAAATTACCGAGGAATTCCTTTGTAGTGATTTGGAAATCTTCTCTTGTGACTCCTAAACTTCTTTGGGGCTCATTAAGGACTGAATAATCTTGTTGCCGTCCTTTTATAACATACAAGTGTTCCTATACCCATCATGGAGTACCTTATGATTAAGGAGCTATGGTCGGCCTAACAATATGTGTGAAGCACAAATAGGTAGGATATCATACAATATCTCGTCCCTGTATCTTTCACCTATAGTGATTGGCACTCTGACTTGTTCAACAATAGGCAATCCTCCCTTTTCTTTAAGCCAGTGAATTTGGTAGGGCTTAAGATGAGGATAGGTTGGCAATTTCAAAGCCTTTACCATTCCTTGTACTACAACGTTGGTACAACTTTGTTCATCTATAATCAAAGTATATGGATTTCCAATCACTTGGAATTCCTATGAAAGAGATTCTTTCTTTGTTCATCCTCCCTTGTAATACTAGTACTAAGAATTCTTTGAACAACCAAATTGAGGTATTGCTCTCTCGATTCGGGTTGAGTAAAGGCCTTAGAATCTTCAAGGAACTCATTAAAACACAACTCGACATTCTCTTCTACTTCTCCTTCACTAGCGTTTTTTTACTTCAAACTGGAGGTTTTCTACCTTAATGGTCATAATATGTTAGTACGGACAATGACTTGCTATGTATCCGAAACTTAGGCATTTGAAACACTTATTCTCTTGGTTCTTCTTACTACAGCTCTAACCTTGGTCCTTTCAAACCTTAGGTTCTTCAGTCTTAGTTTTTCCTTAACCATCATCAGGTCCGCTCAGCATTTGACTTCGATAGTCCACCTTAGAATTATATTGAGCTCGGTCATATCCAAGTTAGATTGGCATGCCGGTTTTCCTCAACAAGCCAGGTCAGCTGCTTTGTGCTTGGTTAAGCTGATTTTGCCTCTACCTTTCGACCCTTTATGCTACTAGGATAGTCTCATCTAGATCTCTAAGCGTCTGCACCTCCATTACATGACCAATCTTAGATCTTAGTCCAGGAATGAACCTTGCTATTTCGTACTTCGGGTTCATCAACATCACAGTGGATCATTTGTAGTTGGTACTCTTGAATATATTCATCCACATATCAATTGTGATACTTGAGTTCCTAAAGATGTTGGAATGTGTCTTATTTATAATGTTCTGGTACAAATATACTACTTAGAATTCTCTTCATCTCATTTCATGTTTGGATTTCATGTATGGCTCGCTGGCATACATTTTACAATTTCTTCCACCACATTGTTGCATACCTAAAAAATTCTAAAGCAGCCACTCGAATAGGCACCAAGTCCTCGTAATCATAAAAGTTAAATATTTTTTCAATCTTCCCTTCTTAATCTAGATAGTCATTAGTACTATTGGACCTATTAAAACTTGGAATTTTCACTTTAAGATGCTTGGCTCCTCTAAGGGTATGAAGTTCGCACTCTTCAAATCTATCATTATTTGAATTTGTCAACCCAAGTCTCCTCCTTGCAAAGCTCTCAACATGTTGAGGTAGAGTTGGGTTCGAGTTGGGTTCACATTAACAGCTTTTAGTGCTCTAAGTTTAGCTACTTATCTTCTTGGCTTGTTTTTTACATCTCGGTCTCCTTCATCAACTCTTTTTTGTGGCCTAGTCTCTATTGCCTTCTGTATAGAAATAGCCAGGTTGGCTACAATAACAATATATCTTGCAATTATTCTTCAGTAGTTCACGGGGTATGTTTAGTAACATAACCGTGACTACGAGCATCACTTTTAGCATCGTGAATCTCTCCTTAAACATTATGATTCGACATTCTCAATCCAAAACTTCAAGAATCCACTACTTGACAGAAGGTTACATACAACTTTGATAATACGATATCACACAGTGACTTAAGGACTTGCTTTATTTTTCCATGAAAGAATAGAGTATAATAGAACATATGCTATAGCAAGAAGTAACTACAACAATACTTATCTTTTAGTTGCAACCTCAAGCTTTGATACGGAGATTATATAATGTGCTTAGGAGTAGAATTGATCACTAGGGCTTACTGTAAGAAGTAGTAACAGTGGGTCCTTCGAGGTATCGAAGAATGAAGGAATGGATAAGTCAACAAACATAGTAGCTTCCGTGAAGTTACTCGAAAGATATCATATACTAAAGAACACAATACGACTTAGTATTTTTCCTAATATGATGCATAAGCTAATATTAAGGTCTACTTACCGCTAATATTAAGGTCTACTTACCGCTAATCTTAAGCTATTCGGTAAGATTAGATAAGACTGTAAGAAAGGGATGTACTTAGAGAAGGGTATCTCACAAGAACAAGAATATTCATTAACTTATAAGTCGTAAGATGATTGCGGCTATAGTGAAAGGGACTACTTATAGTAAGTCCTTTAGGGCAACAATACAATAAAGGAAAATTACATAAAAGGCAATGTAAAAAAGAGATTCCTAGTATGTTTGAAAAAGGTTAAATATGACAAAGGACAAAAAAGAATATAATATAAGTGTTAGAAAAGTAGGGGACAGATGACAGCTTGTCATTAGTGTTTATGTTTTGGGATCTTAGGGTACTGTAACTAAGCTAAGCTAATGTTAGGGTTGCTGTTGGTGAGTTATGCTTAGGGTCATTGAGGCAATTGAATGAGGTTGCAATTTGGTAGGCTAGAAGAATAGAGCTCTACGTATAGGGACCTTAGACATGGTACTTAGTAGGTCAGCTTGGCAAGTAGGCTTTAACACTCAGCAAGTTGATGATTAGGCAAGAGTTTGGGCAAAGAAGAGTGTATTCGAGCTGGGACCTAAAGGAGTTTTGCTACGGCTCTTCCATGTACCAGAGCTCGTCCTCGGCAGGCTGACAAGAGACAATCTTCTTGGTGAGAGATTAGAGACCTCGAAGGCAGGCATAGGTGATGGATCAGAAGGTTGGCAATCCATTAATCTCAAGATTAGGAATTAATCAGAGATATGAGTCTAACTAATTTAGAATTTGACTTCTATTGGAATAGGATTAGGAATCTCCATAGTCCAATAAGGCAATTAAGATTGAATAATCTCCTCGAACTAGGTTGTAAACAGCAAATTAATATTTATTAAGGGAGATGTTAGCTTTTAATTAATTAATTAATTTGTAATCTTATGTTATTTTTAACATTTCCTTGCTTGCTATCATGTTTATGTTACTTTTATTGTTTTGTTGTTAATTGGAATTTTTCTTTAGTAATTAGTAATTAGTAATTTTATTATTTTATTAGTAGTTAGCTATTTTAAATTCTCTATTTTTATTGTTAGTTTGATGTTCAATTTCATAGCAATTCCTACTTTCTATATTTAGTTTATTTAATTGAGTCTTAAGTTATTCCATAAAATCTTCTATTAAGAAAAGTTAGTTAATTGAATAAATATAAAAGTTATACTTGCTAGGAATAATTAGATATACTCATATAACTTAACTCTTTGTAGGATCAATACTTAGACTCAAAATCCATTTTAAATCTATACTATAATTTGACTGGATGCACTTATTTGTAATGTAGTATACACACGATTAAGTTTTTGATGCCGTTGTCAAAAAGCCAAAAATTTAGTAGCCTATTTAAGAAATTAGCATAACCATAGATTTGTGTAATTACGTTAATGCTTTTGCAATATATCTTTTCCTTAGTTATTATTATATTATTTCTCTTTCTATTATATTGCTAACTCTCAATTCTTGTAACTTAGTTATTATTATATTATTTCTCTTTCTATTATATTGCTAACTCTCAATTCTTGTAACTTATGAGAAAAGTAGCAATAAGCAATTAGCTAACTTTGACCTAGAAATTGAAAGTATAATGTAACAACTTTGAAAAGTAAATCATGACACCATGGATCAAAGTTTTCCATTTGAAATGAAGAGGAGTTGGAAAGTTCAAAAAGCGAGCAAGAAGACATGGCTCTGAATAATAGAAACAACTATGAAGCCAACAAGATACTCGTGGAGTTTGCGAAGCCAACGATGATTAAAGTTGAGTCCAGCATCACTAGACCTATAATCTAGACCAACTTTTAGATTCAACCCAATGTCATCCAGATGATCCAACAATTCATCCAATTTGATAAATTGGTTGATGAGGACCCCAATGCCCCTATCTCAAATTTCTTAGAGATTTGCGACACATTCAAAATTAATGGTGTCTCAAATGACTCGGTAAGGTTAAGGTTATTCCTATTCTCCCTGTTAGGTAAGGCTAAACATCGGCTTAACTCTTTACCTAGAGGATGCATCACTACTTAGGAATCTTTAGTTGAAAATTTCCTATGAAGATATTTCTTGCTTGCAAGGATAGTGAAAATAAGGAACAAAATTTCTGCTTTTGTTCTATTTGATGATGAAACTTTGTATGACACATGGAAACAATTTAAAGGATTATTGAGAAGTATCCACATCATGGACTACCTCACTGGATGCAAATCCATACATTCTATAATCGACTTAATTATTCCACTTAACAAACTATTGATGCTTGCAATTGGTGACAATCTAAGTGTTAAGATACTAGAGGAAGCCTATAAGTTAGTTGAAGGTATGGCAATGAATAACTAGCAATGGGATAATATAAGGGCCAAATAGAAAACGTCTGGAAAATATGAAGTTGATTCTACAACAACTTTAATTGCTTAATTTGAAAATCTGAGTAAGAAAATTAATGGCTTAATGAAGCCGATTAATTTAGTTCAGTCCTTTTATTACCAACTAGTCAGCTAAGAATCCTGTTAGTAATACATATAATCCATGTTGGAGAAATCATCCCAAATTCTCTTGGGGAAGCCAACAATAGTAGTAGCACAATTACAATGAATAACAAAACAAGTCTCAAAACTTGGAGGAGATGTTGAATCGGTTTAGTCAATGCTCAAAGGCACAATTTTAAGCTAACAAAGCCATAATTAGGAACACGGAGAATCAACTTGGTCCATTAGCCAGGTTAATCACCAATATGCCATACGGAAGCTTGCTTGAAAACACCGAATCAAATTGCAAACCAACGGGTTTGGAAGTAAACTAAGGGAATACGTTGTCAAATGTCTAGTTAACGATGTAAAACAAAAGCACTCTTTAGGAGGCAACCTAAGCCTCATGAATTTTTATTTTCTACATTTTTGTTTTCTTTAATAAGTTAATTCATGTTTTTTTAGTTAGTTGCTATCCTACTTAACAAATTTAATATAGTTTAAGTGGATAAGAAATTTAGTTAGTGATTTTTGTCATTTAATTTGATTGATCTATTTTGTGTTTGAGTTGATGATAATTTTCATCATTTTCAATTGTTGCAGGAACTAAGTTGAAAAATCAAGTTTACAATGATTTTCAATGTCCAGAGAAGATCATTGTCATAGTCCATGGCCATGGACTTGGACTGTGATCCTCTTGTAAATTAATTTGAAGGAAAAAGGCAAAGGAAAATTCATGATGAGATGAACATGGCTAGGACCACGGTTGTGGTCCTTAGTTGTGTGTGAGATGTTTGCTTTTGCATAGGGGATGGAATACGACAACTCACCTTGGTTATGTTCCCGGTTGTGTTTCCTACCTATGGTCATTAGTAGGTTTGAAAATCATAGGTATTTCTTTTCCTCTTCCATTCTCTCTTCACTTTATTTCACTTACACATACCTATTTTCTCTATTCTCTCTCTACCATCAACATTACAACTCACTAATCTTTTCAAATCCAAGCACAAAAATAGCTAACGTATGTAGATCAACTATATCTCATTATTATCCTTAATTTGTTGTTAGATTTCATAAAAATCTAATTTTTTATCTAGGTTTTTGAGATGGAGTATTTAATGTGTATGTTTGTAGATCTTGTGTTTCAGAGATGATTTAGTGCGTATAATGTGTCGTGGTGTGTTATTTGCTTATTATATGCTAGAATTATGGAAAAAGATTGATCTTTGGAGAGTATTCATTGAAAGGAAAGTCATGGAAACATGTAGAATACCATAAAAAGTGATAGAAAGAGAAATAGTGAAAGAAAATAGCCTGTTGGAATTGTTGATGATCTTAATCCATGTTGAATGAGGAAACTAAAAGTGCTTAGTATGAATATGCATTAAGAAATTAATTTATGTATGAATTTGGCACTTAAACAAGTTTCGAGTTAATTAGTGATAATTGAATATTATTGTTCAGGTGGCTTTAGATGATAAATTATAGGTTAAATATTGCTCTACGAAATCATTCACCTATAATTTTATTAATTAAGAGTCTTCAGAACCTAATAATCCAATAATTTGAAATTAAATGATTCACTTATTGAACCATGATTTTGGAAAATTGCAATCTCAATGTTAATTTTGAAAGGGATTAGGCATAATTAATTTTGAAAGGGATTAGGCATAATTAAATAGGATTCATTTAATAAATTATCTTATTATAATGCTAATCCACGATTTAGGCATTGTATTTTTCCATTTTATTAATGTGGTCACTATCCTAATTGTTTAGTACATTAACTAGCAATTTGATAGAGGCAATTGTCATGGTTTTGTGAGTGACCTAAGTTTTGCATGGATTATTGTTAATTATCACATTTAAACTTGTTACTTGTTGTTTTTTTTTTTGAATTTCTGTAAATGCCTTGAGTCAAGCATGTAGCCTGTAAGAACTCAAGCGCTATTCTATAACCTCTTTGACTCATTTTTTAGCACAACCGGCAAAGGGAAAGATTTGAACAACTTTCCGAGGAAAACATTGGCAAGTTCAACTATATTGATTAGCATACCTTAGCATAAGCCAGTTATGATGCTAGGATCCACTAGCTGATCAGTTTTGATGGATGGGATAAGCTACTGACAAACAATGACTCAATATATAAGGAGCTCACTTTCGAGTTCGTAAGTACATTTAGGTTAGCTATTAATAACCTTGGTTAAGGTAGGTAGGTAGGATACGATTTATTTCAAATGCTGTAATAGGGAAGTTAAAATGCCTATTGATGAGTTTGGAGTTTATTTAAGGATTTATAATGTTGATTATATTACTACTCAAGAGTATAAGGATTTACCATATGAGTTTCTTAGGGGTGTATTTGATTAGGTTATGTGGAATAGATTGACTAGTGAAGGGAGGGTATATAATCTTGGTTAATCTAAAGTATTACATTTGTGTAACCCTACCCTTAAGCTAATACATTATGTTTTAGCCAGAAATTGTACAGGAAGAGGCCATAGTCAAGGTGTAGTCAATGAGAGGGATATTATGTATCTTTAACATTTTTTCTAACCACTACCCTCTCAATTTTGGATTTAGAATGGCTTGGTTCATGAGAATCCAAGCCATTGAGAGGCAGTCTAACTTCATTTTTGTAGGAATTTTCATTACTTTCCTAGTGAGTAATTATCTTAGCTTACACAATGTGACAAACATGAGAAAAATGAAGGGCCCTGACCTCCTCATATATGCTTCTATTAGATCTATGCACCCATCGCCATTACCTGATGTATAGCCTGAATCAATTGCAGAAGCTGCCACTTTATCATCATCCTCCAAGCCATCAATTGATTCATCTTTAGTGATAGGCACTATCAAGAGATTCATCAGGAGGCTTTTCAATAGGAAGATGATTTTGCGATGAAAGGCGAAGTAGTACTTAGTTTAGTAGGTAACGATCATGACTCATCTCCAAATTCAACCACCATCACCACCACCCATGCCTAAGCTAAAATCCATGGAAGAAGTCACTAAAGAGAAGTTTGAAGAAGAAGACGATGAGGATGAGGAGCGATCTCTTATTTATTTTTCTTTTTACAAAGACTTGGTTTATGTTTCTTTCTATTTAGATGATTGTATTAACTAACTAACTTTTTTATTTATTTGCCACTCTAACTACTCTTCCATGCTTTCAAGTTTACAGGATACTAACTCTTGAAACTTTGAATTAGCAAGTAGTTTATTTTAGTTATTTTGAACTACTTAACTTTTGTTTTGTTTTCTTTCTTTAGTTAGTTAGTGTTCATTGGAAAAAGAAAACTAGGCGCTAAACAGTTTGATGGAATTCGTTTTTGGACTTCTGAATTTGAAAGGAATCCAACAATAAAACTAGGGAAGTTTTAATTTATTTTCCTTTCTTTTTATTGCTATTGTTATAATTTGTTTTATCTCCCACTTAGATGCTTAATCTTCATGGTCATGTACATTAAGGACAATGTACGACTCTAATATAGGTTCAGATATATATATATATATATATATATATATGCTATTGTATATCATAACATTCCCACTTGAGCTTTTGATAAAATTTTTCAAAATTTTAGAAATTTATGACCCCCATATGCATTAAGCAAGCATAAGTTTTTCCGAATCTACCTACTCCATTATGAAGTTGGAATACTTTACTGAAATTGAGTTATTAAATCTTTAGACTTTAGAGTTATCTTTCTCTTGAGCTTAGACTTAGACTTGGGATTAGGATAATATGAATGGGTTAAGGTCTTGTCATTCTAATTTCTAAGCTTGATGTTTGAGGATGGCTATCTATTATTTTCTTTCAAAATTACTAGATTGGGTGAACAAGGGAAATTTATCCTTTGAAAAGCCTTTAAAAAATTAAGTAGTTAGAGGAATAAAATAAATTGAATTGATAAAAATAAATTGGTTAAGATTCATTTGGATCAATCTTGGTCCCTTAGAAGAGCAAGACTCTTTTCCATTGCCAATTGAAAAATAAAAAAAGAAAAGAAAAATAATAATTAAGGTCGTTAGGAATCGGCTTTGGTTCATCAAAAGAGTAAGGTACTTTCCCGTTGGCAACCCCTAAAGTAATTAAAAAAAAAAAGGAGTTGAACTAGTAAAGATCGGCTTCAATCCTTTAGAGGAGTAAGGTACCTTCCCAATGCTAATCAAGTTACAACAAAGGAAATTAAATTGACTTGATAATCTTACTAACGAAAATTAAGAGAAGTAGAGGGACAATCAGAGGATGAATCGATGTAACATACACCAAATCTAGTTTTCAAGATAAAAATATTCAAGGAAGATTTCGCTCCTCTTAATTCAAAGCGAAGGAAATTTTTATAACTTTTTCTTGATTTATTTATGTCAGGTGTGACATCTAATTTAGTTTTTGTTTGAGTGTTATGATTAACTTTGAATCTTCTACGTTGATCAGATACTATTTAAGTGTCCCCAGTTCATTGTTAAGTTAAGGAATGAGGGTGATAGGAAGATATCAAAGGGTGCACTTTTCTAAAATAAAAAGTTTTTTGTCATGTCCTTTAATATTTTCTTTATTTTGCTTGAGGATAAGGCAAATCTTAACTATGGGGGAATTTGATAATACAAAATAACATATATTTTCTCTAGCAATTTTGAAATAATTTAGACTTGATTTCTTATAATTTGGTCTTATTTTGAGCCTCATTTGTTTACTTATCAATTTTAGGAACTCTAGGAGCACCTATGAAGATTTTAAGGATTCCAAGATGATTTTGTGCAACTTTGGAGTAAAATCATGGCTAACGAAGTGAAGCAGAGAAACTTCGAGTGAGAATGAAAGTCTAATAACGACTACGGTCATAGATCACACTCATGGTCCCTACCGTGGTCCTTACACAAATAAATTATTTTGAATTTCAAAAGTTTCACACGAAAGGCACAGCTACGGCTTACCACTATGGTTGTGTACTAGGGGTGTGAAGATATTACGAATTCTAGTGTTCTACTTTTTTTTAGTTTTTTTTGTGTGTGTGTGTGTATATGTGTATGTAATCTTAGGAGTATTACCTATAAATGCATTCTTAACCCTAGAGTTACAAAGAGAACCCCTTGAGTAATTGTTAGGTTTATAATATCAGAAGGGGGGCTCCTCCATTAAGTTTTTCTCTTTATTTCTGGCTTTTCTGTTTTATTTTTAATAAACTTAGTAAATGGTTGTTGAACCTTATGTTCCTAGGGGTAGTTTTATTTATGCAATTCCTTCAATGATTTTGTTTATTGCATTTTAGTTACATCACTTTTATTGTATTATATTAATATTACCGGGGATATTAATTTAACATTTGAGTTTGTTGTAGAGTTGTGAAGCCTACAGTAAATAGACAAGTGTAATTAGAAAGGACTAGGTGCAATAAGAGATTAGGTATTTAATCTTTCTGAATTAAGGTAACCTAATAACAAGATCTATGTACTTTATGCAATCTTGAGATGTTCCATCCAACAGTGATATAGGTAAAAAGGGTCTTAGGATTAGGAATTAGCTAGAAACACAAGTCTAACTAATTCAAAATTCGACTTTTATCGGAATAGGATTAAAAATCTCTACGGTCTAATAAGGCAATTGAGATTGAATAATCCCCCAAAATTAGTTAGTAAACAACAAATTAAGATTCACTAAGGGAAACATTAGCTTTTAATTAATTAATTCATAATCTTACGTTATTTTTATGTTTATATGTCTTTAACACTTAAACTATTTTAACATTTCCATGCTTGTTATTTTTTTTAGGTTACTTTTCGTGTTTCATTATTAATTGTTAGTTTTATTTAGTTAATTAGTCATTTAGTTATTTTATTAGCGATTATCTATTTTTATTATTAGTTTGATGTATGATTTCATTGCAATTCCTACTTTCTATATTTAGTCTATTTAATTGAATTTTAGGTTATTCCATAAAATCTTCCCTCAAGAAAAGTTAGGTAATTGAATAAATTTAAAAAGTATACTTACTAGGAATAATTAGATATACTTGTATAACTTAATATTTTTTTTTTTTTTTTTTTGTCGTATCGACACTCAGAATCAAAGTTTGTTTTCGATCTATTCTATAACTGGACCGCGTGCACGATCGAGTCCCATTTCTTTCTTAGCTAGTCACCAATAATAGTGTAGGACATATGATCATCATATCGTGCCACCCAACCATACAACTTGTCTCCTCTGTCAGATGTAGCGCAATACTGCAGTTCTCCACAGCCCTCGGCTCGGTAACTTCTCTCAAATGCCATTGCAATATCAAATCCAACCCTGTCAAATCAACAATTGCCAAGCCCCAATGAGCCCTATAATCCCATAAACGCGTTATCCTCGTAGGATCAAATCCTTTCTTCACAACTTCCTCCTTCGATTTTGTTCCTGTTTTGATGTTTGCAATCATACCCTTACAAGGCCAAACGAGCAACTGGTTGTCCAAACTGGGTTCCTTCATTTTGTCATCGTTTGAACTTAGCTCGCAAGATTCATTTCGTGGCCTTTTGAATGGATTCGCCCTGCAGTGTTTATTCAAGTACCTCTCTAAAGCCAACTGTTTGGCTCTATCTACGCAACTTGCTGATTTTTGAGTATTTATACATACATCGTACGTGTTCTTGAATATCTTCAAATAGGTAATCCCTTTGGCCGCAGTACGGGCATCTAAAATTTGAACCTGAACCCTTTTTCCCAACGAGAGAGTTTCTATCGAGTTAATCATAATACTTTTCTTCATATTCCTCGACGTCAGATTCGCACCAGTGCGTGCTTGTCTTTCAATAACCAGTTGCATTTAGACCTAAAATCCAATTCAAAACGTATCAGACCAACTGATAGTAGGAAAATTATACTAGATTCAATAGCATCATCCAAACATCGAAGGCAACAAACAATGCTCTATTGCGAAAATGAGGCAATACGCTAAACGATGTAGAAAATATGAAACATTTTCTATCATTTTATACTTCAGCAAGAGGAAACAGATTATCAGCACACTTACATCCAAGACGGAACAGAACCCTAAACTTGAACAAAAGATATACGGTACGTTTGATAGAAAAATCCATGAAAGTCGAAGTATCAATGACTAAGAAAAAGCTCCTTATTTCGACAGTTTTAGATTATCTTTGGCAAAAAAAAAAAAAAAAAACAAAGACAGTTTTAGAGTATGCTTCGGTAAATGAAGCAAAGCAGGAAGGTGCTATGTGTTAATAATTTTTTTTTTTTTAAAAAATAATTCCTCGATCATGTATTTTATTTTTCGCATGAACATGGTAATAACATAAAATTGTAAGCACATAACGCTCTAAAAAGAACGTTGAAACATCATAGAATAACGTTTAATTTTATAACAGTTTATACATCGACAAAAATGAAACAGAGCACAAAAGTTTTACGTGTAAAAATCCACACTTTGATCTCATTTTCTCACACAAAAGTTCACAAGGATAGTAGTACAAGGATCAACACTTTAACACGAAAATCCAAAGAATAATGCAAAAGAGACAATACTTCAAACACATCCCAATATATATATATATATATATATATATATATATATATACATTGAATATGGGAAGGTGAAAAGACGACCAGTGCCACCTTAGTTTTGCGATTAACTACTGAGAAGAATAAAAGTGGAGCATAAAGTTACTGTTCATGTACCAAATATTTTTTTGGCCAAAAAAAAAAGAAAGAAAACTTCTTTTAGCGGTTAGTTTTTATATTTTAAAAGAGAAAAAAAGGAAAAAAAAAATTAGATAGCTAATTCCAGAAGGGGCAAGTTTATTATGAATGTTTCATTTGCTTATTTTGGTTTTCATAAGTCAAACATCCACTAAATTCTACTCACCTTTTGCTCAATATCCAATGCGTATTAGAATTGGTCCATAAGTCTTAATGAAATTCCACCAACTATGATAGATACGTATTCAAATAGGATTTTTCTACTACAACGTTATACTAGCATTACTATAACGTTAGCCAATATAATTTACTATAAAAAGTTACTTTTTTATTGTTTACTATTATTTGTAAATTATTTTTTTATTTTTTATTCATGAAACCTATTGACCTCTTGTCAAAGTAATAGGTTAAATTATTTTAATAGAATGAACGATATAAATTAAGTTTTAATAAATGAATGGTTTTAATTACTAGGGTTACGGTAATGCTAGCTTGCTAGCGTTAAATATTACTGATTTTTATCCAACTTTCATTAAAAAATGTAACGTATTAATATTAATGACCATTTCCCTTTTTGCATTAGATAAAAGAAATGTGCTCATAGCATGTAAAATAAATGTTTAGATAACATTTCCCTTTGACTCAACAAGAATTGAGGAATTTTAGTCACTAGAAGAATATAGAAAGCTCTTTAGTAGATAAAAACAATATATTAAAAGAAATAAAAGGAAATAAAAAATATATTAAAGAACAAAATAGCATGATCATTAGCAAACTAAACCAATTAAAAAAAGATATAAAAATAATAAAATCTCACAAAGGACATATAGAAATAAGCCAAAAACTCCAAGAAATATAACAAAATCGTAAGAAGATACTAGGTTTAGTAGAAGAAATAAAACATTTTATGCAAGGTTAATGAGTAGTAATTTCATAACAAAAATAGAATTATATCCTAACTATAAGAAAGTCCTAGATTTAAGTAGAAAACACTTACAAAATTTGGAAGGACTAACAAATTATAATGCTCTTGTTAAACAAGATAAAATAATTATTAGGCAAAACAATACTATAATTTTATTATTCTTATCTCTAAAAAAAAGTAAAAATAGATAAGATGGAATCAAAATTCAAAAACAAAGATAAAGTAGAAAAAGACTATTTACAAGAATTAGAAAATATAATAGGACAACTCCAAGAAATAAAAATCTCGGAAAAACTAGTACAAAAGTAGAGAAACCTAACAATATTTTTGGTATTTATAAACCATTATAAACCATGGCTATAAGAACTAGAACTATTCCATTTACAAGAAATAGTAGAACACTTAAACACCATCTACCTAGAGAAGAGACATAATAGGAGTAGGAATCTTAAATAGATTAACAAGTAGATGTAGACAAGGAGATCATATTGAACAACTTGAAGAAATTATAGACTTAGTTAGGGATGTAGAAATTTATAATAATAGAAATATTAATTTATTAAATCCTAGATTATTGTATATGATAGGACAACTAGACTTAGAAAGATAATGATTAGTAAGAACAAATCAAGAAGAAACTATTTTAGTTACCACTTAACCTGTTAATATAAAGCTATTAAGTGATACAATAATTAGAAAATTAAAATAAGAAGGAAGGAGATTAGATGAATGACAGTAGTAAGGATAAAAGGATTAGTAAGAAAACAAACATGAGCAAAATTGTTATTAGTGATAATAGATAAATCTTGGCAAAATAACATTAGAAAGAAAATAATAAGTACAATGGAAATAGACATTAACAATAATAAAGGCATATTTTACTTTATGCCAAATTTCATGATTAGTATAGATAATATAAAAAATTTAGAAATTGGATTACAAGGTAAAGGATAAGAAGACCATATTGGAGATAATATATTAATAAATATTAAATTTATAGGAAGATTAGTAGATGAAAAAAATACACATTATAAATTAAACATAAATGGTATAATATAAGAATAGCCAATGTAGGAATTAAGTTTATCCAACCTATGAAAATAGAAAGCAAAGAGCTAGAGGGGTTTGAATGGAACATGTCTAAATGCTTAGAAAGCCTAAGTACAAGTATAATTCCTGAAAAAAAGTATAATGCATATAAATCCTGATGAATCATATGGATTAAGGTTTTTAGATTACAAAGAAAAAATAATATCATATGAAGAAGAATCAATAAATGAAAATTTAGAAAATAGAACAAAGATGATGTTAGACGTGGAAGTAGACTTAGGTATTAGAGTATAATGGAAGCCTAAGTAATAGAAGATTTTTTTATTAAAAGTTAGGAAGAAATTAATGAAGCAATAAAAGAATTAAGAAATAGAGGATATTTAGGTAAAGAAAAAAAATACTATTTTGTAGAAAATAGGTGTAACTTAGGAGGAAAAACATATGTAAAACACAGTACATTAAATCATCCAAAAAATTTAGAAATAATACAAAGATACAATATTCAACTTAAAAATGAACAAGAAGAAGATGATGAATAGATAATGGAAACCTTTTTAGATAGTTATTTTGTAGATTCCCAAGAACCAGACCCTTCAAAAGATATAGTGAAAGAAGTAGAAAGATCATTAGGAAATGAACCTCTAGAAAATGAATCAATGACATCAAAACATACGTATAGTAGAGAACCTTTAAAGCTTATGAATTCAACTTCTAATGGTGTAAATAATGCTGTAATATTTAATACAAGGGTAGAAAATCCTATAGGACAACTAAGTAGAACCTTATACATATTATGGAGAACCTGAAAGGGATTATAAAAGCTTAGGAAAACAAATTCTCTTAGAAACATTTGATAAAATAAATTTAGTAGACAATGGAAGAGTACTAAATTTAGCAGCTCATGATCCTTAACTCTGGCCACAAATATTAAGTACCTAAACTCAATTAGTGACTAGACAATGGGAAAACTGTAATGTAAGTGATAATGATATAGTAATGTATAACTTTTTAGAAAAAATTTTAGGAGATAGTACTAAAGCTTTATGGGAAAGTTATAAAAAAAAATTTAAAACAATTTCATGCAGATCTATAATTAGGAACTAACCCTTATGATTTTACAAATAAAATTACTATGTTAGTAATGAATACACATCCTAACGTAGGCAATGTAATATCTTGCTATAAATAATGGTCCAAAATATAATTTAAGTCATGTTGAGTGGAAATTTAAAAACTTGAACTTTAAATTCCATCGATAATTAGTTAAATAATTTTGGGGTGGAATCAAGTTCATTAGAACATATATATAATAATATTAAAATAAAACATTCCGAAGCTTAGAGAAAAATAATATTAAATAAATAAATGAAGAAATATATATTTTTATAAGTTTTAGTATTCAAATATGATACATAGTATAGCGTAAAAGTCGGAAATAAAAAAAAAAATCATATTTTCAATACTGAAAGCTAAGTAAGTAGCTTTTAATATTAATGTCTCAAAATATGAAGCAATTGCATGAAAATATTAACTTCAGTATATTTTTGTATTATATAATAAATTTTAAGCTTGATAATAAGTTTTTGCTGAAATATGATGTAAAAATAATTTTATCATGAGTAAAGGTGATAAAACAATGTTGAAAACTTGAGCACTTTTATCTAAGAATTTTGAATTATAGTTGGCCTAAAATAAGAGAACATTAACCGCCTATACATGTAGCCCAACAAATATTCAATGATCACTCCCCCATTTCCTCTCCTTCCAATACGTATCAATTCAACGCGTAACTTTAATCAAGTTGTATATATATGTCTTAAGCGTTTGAAAAAAGCAATGTAGGACTATCCTTTCCATCCTATCCTCTTCTTCTTCTTTTCACATTTAGATCCAACACAGAGATGTCCCAACTTTCTCTTTGTCTAACTCATTATCTACTCAACCAAATCATAACTTAAACTTACTTGCATAAACTACCCCAACCCAACACCATCACCAAGGTCGAGCCATTACCATATTCTTAGAAATTGTGTAGAAAGAGAGACCCCTAGGTTAACCCCTTAATACTTGGAAAATTTTCTATGTCAGGAACTCTTCAACCTAATTACTTTGAGCTTTGATTTCTTCCATCAGCCACCACTACTTGGAGAGCCTCTGCCACCACTCTGAGAGCCACTACCACCACTCCTCTCTCAACATGGAAAACTTTTGATAATGTCCTTTGGAAGCACTTAAAATAATTGTATGGTAAGAAATTCAAAGTAGAACTCAAAGATTTCTTATCATATATAATAACTCTTATACTAGATGTAAAAATTTGCAGTTTTAGCCTTTCCTCACCCTCCACTTTGAGCATTGATTTATCACTTCTTTGATCACCTATCGATAAGCCACCACCACCACAATATTGTAGACATAGAAAGCTAAAAGAGCAGCCCATTGACATGATCTAACGTTAACCACATGGTAAGAAGTCGAGCCTAAAACTTGAGCACTTTTTATTTCAAAAATCCATGCTATTATGCTTATTAGTATACATGAAAACTTAATAAAGTTTCAATTTTTATAGATGAATCTTCAAATGAGTCGCATGGGACAGAACTTAATACATATTAGAAGGTGTGTGAAGCAATTTTATTGAAAGAAAATGTTTAGAAATGTTTGAACATTCAACTTCAAGTCAAAAAAATGCTGTTGCATTTTGTAGTTATAAGGCCTATTTAACACATTATTTGATTATGGTTTAATCTTGTTTTTGTAAGGATTTTTGCATTAAAGGAAATGTGTTATAAACTAGTTTCTTGAAATAACATCTTCTTTTGATTTGGAGGTGATTTGAGTAGGGAAAACGAAGATAAAAGATGAGCAAAAATAAAATTTTGTTGCTGCAAAAATTCGTGACAGCCCTATGGGGGTCATTTTGATCTAAGTATTGAGTGTGTTAAGATAATTTTCTTGAGAAATCTTTACCTAATCTTAATATACTTATAATAGGATCAAAACATCGTGAATATATGAAAATTGGAAGTGAAATTGTAGGAGAATAATCCCATTAAACTTAGTAGTTCTCCTTTGTGCAACTGCAATTTGCAAAAGCAAACTCTACTCCAAATTACAAGTCCCACATGGAAAATATAAGAAGGGAAAGGCCTCTATATATTAAAAGTTAATGTAACTTGGTTTGAGAAAAGTACACCTAAGAGGCTTGCCTTATGGGTGTATACCTTGTCACTTGTATATCTGGTCTAAGTGTTGTGTCCTATTATGGGTTTGGTCTAGTTCCTCTGGGTTGGTTCGATTCTTTGTAGCTTTAGCCCAAGATAAATATTTTTTAATTATCCCCTTTTTTTATTTTTAGCTAATGAAGCAACAAAAAATGCTTAAGTGTACATATTTAAATAAGATATATTTTAGGAATACGTGTATAACAAATATTTTGAACAATACTTTTTACTATGATAGTATATGAGTAAGAATATATACAAAACACTATATATATATATATATATTCTTTTTCTTCATTAATATATATGTATAAAGATAAGACAATATTATTAATAAGAAATAAATTTTTTGTAAGCTTTAATAGTTGAGATTACTTATTATTCTATGGAGATCACTTCTTAGAAAATTTATGGAAATAATTTTTAGAAAGAGGCTCTTAGCTAATGTTTATTACTTGTGAAAATTTCGTATTAAACGTAATAATGATGAAAACTTCACATATATAAGCTTGTAATGTGGGATGACAATATTAACAAAATCGATAACGAGATGAAGAGTCTTAAATAGAATTCAATTAAATGATTTATTTCTAAAATCTCACTCCGTTATATATAAACGGAGAGCTGATGCATTTCTGGGGTTACACACATGCAGAAGCACCACAATGGAAGAAATGAAAGGAAAACAGAAGAGGATTAGCAAATTTGAGCAGCTACCAATTGGATATGACACATCAATTGATGTTATTCGACCTACAATTTGCCTGATATGTCTCACCGGTTTGAACTATAAGGTCGCTCGCCATTACTCCTTGCTAAAGGGAATAGACTAGAGTTAGAGGGAAAATGAAACACCAAGGTTGCTCAGGAAGGAAACTACTAATATTCAATAATAAAATGTAATAATATATCTGTGTACAAGCAAATGAGGGTTTATATACTCACCCTACTAAGGTTATAATACTTATACGAAAAGACAAATGAGTAATTTACAAATAGAATACATAAAACATACTAAAAAGAGTAAAAGAGATAAAGAATATTCGATACATAAAAAGTAGCAATCTTTTTGGAATGTTGTGTCAAAAGACACATGTTGCATGGAGGTTAGCAATTTGGAATATAATATATTTCAGATGACGTGAAGAAAAATGTCTACAGTTAAAGTAGACCTGATCTAGTTCAAGTTAAAGCTTGGTTACTTAAGGATGTTCAAATCCCTTTCAAGTTAGGTATCTTGTAGCGTAGCTCAGACAAAGGTCTAACTTTAGTCAGCTTGGATTGGGATCAAATGCTAGTTGACTCAAGGGCTCGACTTAGACTAGGGTTAGATGTTAGTCAGCTTGGGGGCTCGGAATTGGTGTTGGTACTAACGAAGGCTTAACTCTTGAGTTAACAATAGTATAAAATTTGGAGATCAAAATAGGAATCCTCATCCTAAATAGGGGTTTGAGCTAGTATCATTCATGTGAGTCCTTACACTCCTTTAGCTCAGTAGCGTATAATTGGCCTGGGGAGTTAATTCCTATAATCCTCAAATCTAATGTAGTTTCTAGCTTTTGTTTTGTTACAGCTTCAACAAGCTCTATCTCTAGCTGGTGGATAATCAAGTCAAATACATTAAAGGTAGAGGAAACACCATAGTTATCAGGCAATTCAATTTGGTAGGCATTGCGATTGATCTTCTTCAAAACTCTAAGTGGACCATCAACTCATAGAGATAGCTTGCTCTATCATAGGTATAGAAATTTCTCTATACTAAGGTGAATCCATACTAAGTCTCTTGGTCTGAAGAAACAATTTGGCTCCATGATTACCAATCTCTTGCTGTCTCTGATTGAACTCAGCAATCTTCCTTGTTATAGATTGATGTAGTTCTTGTAATTGTTGGGTTTAGTCAACTCCAGATTGACGCTCTTCAATAGCTAAGAAGGTACTAATCATATCTAAGGGAATAGTAGGATTGAGGCCATAGACGAACTCAAATGGAGTCTTCCTAATGGTGTTGTGGATAGTTTGGTTATAGGCAATCTCCATAATTGGTAGACATAGAACCTAATCTTTTAAGTTCTTTCCCATGATAGCTTTGAGTAAATTTTCTAGCATTCTGATAACTACTTCAGTAAGGCCATCAATTTATGATTGGCTATTGGAGTTGAACACAAGTTTAGTTTCAAGTCTTCTAGAAAGAATCTTCCAAAAATAAATTATGAATTTTGTGTTCCGATCTTAAACAATGGTTTTCGACACTCCATGTAGTCGAACGACTTCTTACAAAAACAAATTAGCAATATATAAATTATCGTTAATTCAATGGTATAGGATAAAGTGTGCCATTTTGTTGAAGTAATCCATTACAACAAAGATTGAATCTCTTCCTCTGGATGTCCAGGGTAACCTTAGAACAAAGTCCATGCTAAGGTCAACCTAAGGTAAGGTCAATGTCGATAGAGGCATATACTCTTCATGGGGCTTTCTCTCTTTCCCTTGGCCTTCATGCACACTTCGCAACTATCAATTACCTTGTGGACATCCTTAGCTAAATCAGGCCAGTAAAAGTTCTCTCTCAACAGGTTGGTTGTTTTTATCTCTCCAAAATGAACAGATAATCCACCACTATGACCATCCTTAACTAATAGCTTGTGTATGGAACAACTCGATATATACAGCTTTTAATCCTTGAACAAATCACCATCTTTAATATAACAACCTCCAATTGTAATTCCTTTTCTGCACTACTTAAGAATAGGACCAAAATGGGGGTTACAAGCATACTACTCAGTAATAAGTGAAAATCCCAGTAATTTTGTTTACTGGGTGGTCGGTAAGTTTACTCATGCGATAGGGCATTTGAGACTACATTAGCACTACTCTTCTTGTATTGAATCACATGGGAAAATCCTTCCATAAATTCTAACCACTTCTCTTGCTTTTTGAGAGTTTGTTCTAACTCTCAAGATGCTTCAAAGATTCATGGTCAGTATAAATTATAAACTGTTGTGGTAATAAATTGTTTCAACAGACAGTAAGAGCTCAAAAAAAGGAGTATAACTCTTTTTTATATAAGGAATAGTTCAGTGCTGCACTACTAAGCTTCTCACTATGGTAGGCAATAGGTTATCGTTCGTACATTAGAATAGCATCAATTCTAATACTCAATGCATCACATTCCAATTCAAATGGCATGTCAAAATCTAGTTGAGAAAGGACAGGGGCAGTAGCGAGCTTCTCCTTGATTTCCTTGAAGCTCTACTCAACTCGGTCATTCCATTAGAATCCATCGCTCTTTTTCCTCAACTCAATCAAGGGGCTTGTGATTGTATCGAAGTTTTTAATAAATCTTCTAAGAAGCAAGGCCATGAAAACTTCATACTTCAATGACATTCTTTAGCATCGGCTATTCCAAGATAGCTTGGACCTTTTCCTTATCGGCTTAGATTCCTTCTCCTAATACTACATACACAAGAAAAATAACTTCATTTTGACAAAACATACATTTCTTCAGTTTCCCATATAACTTCTTAACATGTAGTATGTCAAGAATAGCTTAGAGATGTTGAATATGGTTGTTCAAGTCGACATTATATACTAATATTTCGTCCAGGTACATGACTATACATCTTCTGATTAGCGAATGCATCACATGGTTCATAAGCCATAGAAATGTGCTTGGTGCATTAGTGAATCCAAATGGCATAACCAACCACTCATAGAGATTACTTAGTTTTGAAGGTAGTCTTCCACTCATCACCAAGTCTCATGTAAATTTGGTAGTAGCCACTTCGCAACTCAATATTTAAAAATATCTTGACACCATGTAGCTCATCTAACATGTCATTAAGCCTTGGTATCGAGTATCTATACTAGACAATGATACGGTTGATAACTTGGCTGTCAATGCCCATGCGCCATAAACTATCCTTCTTTGGGATAAGCAGAGCTGATATAGTACAAGGGCTCATGCTCTCTCTCACATAACCTCGTTCTATAAGCTAATCCACTTGCCTTTTCAACTTGGTAACCTGTTTAGGATTCATTCTGTAAGCAAGTCGGTTTGGTAGGGTTGTACTTAGCTATAGATCAATATAATGTTCAATGCCTTGAATAAGGAATAGTCCTTTAGGCAACTTTTTAGGAAATAGGTCAGAAAACTCATCAATCAACCTTCGAATCTCCTCAGGAACATCTTTAAGATCTCTCATCTGCATTAATCTTCTAATCAATAAAACATATGCTCCTTGACCTTCTCAGCAACTCGAAGCTCTCTTAGGTTCATCACTAAAGATTTCTTTTTATTTGCTCGGGTTAGCTGGTTATGAGTCTCATTCACTTGGGTTAGTATCATCGATTACAATATAATCTTCTTTCCATCATTGATAAAGGCATAAACGTTCTTATATCTATCGTGAGTAACACGTTGGTCAAACAACCAAGGTCATCCAAGTAGTAAGGTTGAATCTCCCATGGGGACAACATCACATACTACTTAATTCCTATATACAATCCCAGTACTAGAAGGCACGGTTACATGCTCAGTGACATATAGAGCACCCTTATCATAAAGATAGTATAGCTTATGAGGTCAGGGGTGGTTAGAGGTCGGCAATCCCAACCTTTGCACAAAGGATTGTGCAACAATGTTGGTACAACTCCCTCCATCTACAATGATAGTGCACAACTGTCCCTTGATGGTACACTTTGTATGGAATAAATTCCCCATCTAGTCTTCCTTGGAGCTCGGCAAGGAGCTTAGCACTTGTCTTAGTACTAAGGTCATCACCTCTCCTTAGTTGGCATAGACATAGGTTTACTTTTCCTCCTTAGCTTAAACATTTCTAGCATTCTGCTCCTCCTCTAGATCATTCTCATCAGTATCATCCACTACATTTCCTTGGAGTACTAGGGAACATCAGTTTAGACACTCAACAACCATATGTCCAAAAGCTAAACATTTGAAGCACTTTACATCACTTATCTTCCTTTTAGAGATCTATCCCTTCTCATATGTCCTGGAGGCAGCCTTTCATCAACTCAGCTCTATTAGCTTGCTCGGCTATCATCAAGTCAGTCATATTTTTCCTTAGTTCAGGAGGGTCTTCTTGGCTCGGCATGAATAGGTTGACATAGAACAGGGGCTCTAGAAAAAGGGCTCTAGAAAAAGTTGGCCTAGGTTGGCTCAGAGTATTTTCTCCTCTACTTTTCAACTCTCTATGCTACTTTAATGGCCTCCTCTAATATATGAAACCTCTGTACTTGCACAATATTACGAATCTCATATTTAAGTCTAGAAATAAACCTTAACATTGTATGGGCTTGAGTTCATCCATGTCTGCTCGGATCTTTAGATCTAAAATTCTCTTACATAGTCATTGATAGATCGGCTTCCTTAGCGAAATTCCTATAACTTTGCAAACGTGTCCTGTAGGTAAGTATTAGGTACAAATCTTCCTCTCAACAATCTCTTTATCCCTTCTAAGTTCTTACGCCTTGTTTTCCATCTCTTGCTTTGGCAGCATTCAAATTTTTCCACTACATGAAAGCATATCTAGAAAATTCAAGTGCAGAAAGTCGTACTTTAATGGCATCCCTATACCCATAGCAATCAAACGCTTTCTCGACTTTTTCTTCCCATTCTAAATATTCATCTACATCTCTACATCCATTGAAGGGTAGGATTTAGAACTTGACATTGTTTAGTCCATGAGGAGCTCGATGTCCGAGCTCTTGTGCTTGGTAATATTCAACCTCTTCTTCTTCCTCTCCATACTCTTCTACATCTGCTTCCTCATCCTCCTCCTCAATCTCTTCTAATTCCAACCTTTGTTAGGTAGCTCAATCTATAACTCCTTTAACCTGATAGGGTCGAACTGGGTGATGAACTCGGCTACCTTAAGTGGGTTATGATATGGTATACCCTATGGTTGTGTTTGTTAACTTGCATTGCAATAAACAGACATTCAAGAAGATTGGTGAGTCAGTTAAGTTTATCATCGAATGACCTAGGAGTATTACTACCATTTTGACTTTAACCAGCATGAGCACTACTACTCTAGTCACTAATGATACCTTAAACACTTGAATCCAATATAATACTTTTCCAATAGATTAGCACAATAAACATTTCTATTTACTACCTAAAACCTTACTAAGACACTTTAACAATTTCAATTACCCAACACTCACTCAAATACAACATAAATGAAATTACTTTGTTTTCACAATGAAAAATAGAGTATAATAAAGTAGTAATAGGAACTACACTCACTAACACATGAACCTCCACTTTACAGCTCACAACCTTAGAACTTACTTCACACGAACACACTATAGTAGCTATGGATGGAACATAACAACCACTAACAGCAAAGACAAACCATAACTTTACCATAACTTCACATAATACCTCTCAAAATTATACTTTGATGCTAACGAAGTTGATGCGTCTTTAAGGTCAAACACACAGAGAAACACCACAACGAAAGAAACCAATAGAAAACAAAATAGAATTATCAAATCCGAGTAGCTACCAATTGAATATGATGCACCAACCGATTCTACTTGGCCTACAATTCACTAAATATGACTCATCGATTAGAACTACAGGGTTACTCGTCACTTCTCTTTGATAAAGGGAATATATAAGAGTTAGAGGGAAAATGAGAGCATTAAGGTTACTTAGGAGGAAAGCTAGTAATATTCATTAATGAGATGTAATAATATATTTGCATACAAACAAATGGAGGTTTATATACTTACCCTACTAGGGTTACAATCCTTACATGAAAAGAAAAAAGGGTAATTTATAAATTAAATGCATGAAACATACTAAAAAGAGTAAAAGAGACAAAGAATATTCAATATAGAAAAAGTAGGAATCCTTTTAGAATGTTATTCCAGATGATACATATCGCATGGAGGTTGGCAGTTAAGAATATAATATAATTCGAATGAAGTGAAGAAAAGAGTTTGCAATCAAAGTAGACTTGATCTAGTTTAGGTCAAAGCTCGATCACTTAAGGATGTTCAGATCCCTTTTAGGCTAAGTATCTTGTAGCTCAGCTTGGATAGAGGTTTGACTCTAATTAGCTCGAATAGAGGTTTGACTCAGATTGAGGTTAGATGTTGGTTGGTTTAGGGGCTTGGAATTGGTAATAACACAAAAGATGGAGATCAGAATAGGAATTCTTGTCCTGAATGGGGGTTTGAGCTAGTATTATTCGTATGAGTCCTATAGTCCTCTAGTTCAGTTCAATGTGATTGGTCCACGAAGTTGATTCCTATTAAGAATGCTAGGATTATACAATGAACACTCCTTTCTCACTTTTCATAATGTGAAGTGGCTGTAAAATTAAACAACCACTCATTCTTTAAATAAGATGTATTGATTTTACTAAAGTTAATAGTACGACTTAATGAATTTATAAATGTTTGTTATGATGAATGATAGTCGTGTGGTTTGTTAGTAAGAGTACATAATGGACATAGTTTAGATATAATGACTTGAGCTTAGAATTATCTATCATGCTGTAAGTGGTATTATATGAACTATGAATGGAAGAGAAGTTATCATAAACTGATAATAAGTGTTTCAATGGGCATGTACTTTAAATTGCAAACCTTGCTTATGGATAGTTATTACTCGGTTATTATTGAAATTGACTTGTATATGCCTAAAAATTGTTGCTTTGTTATCATTAAATGATTTACATCACGTACATTCATGGCATGGCAAGAAAATGGCCTAAGAGCCATATTTTATAAAGCTTTCTTTTGATTTAAGGACCTAAGTGTCATGTTTAAAAGCTTGATTCAAGGAAAGATGACCAAAAGGTTACGTTGAAAGTTCGGTATGCATAAAGGGACCTATGGGTCATAAGTCTTATAAAGCTTGGTTAGTTTTAGCATATAGAATTGCATATTTGGTTCTAAGCCACCAAGTGCCGCTCAAATATTTTGCTCGATTAAGATATTGGCTAGTACATGTTATGTACATTAGCGTGGCATAGCATTGCATACATAAGCTTCTATTGATTGATAAATTACAATAAGCTCAATTATGATTGGTGCTATTATTTGCTAAAATTGTTCTAACGTTGATATTAAATGTAAATTGGAATTCACTTATTATTGTTCATTATTTATTATATGCTTTTGCTCACTTGGCTTGATGATGAGGGGTTAGTTTTGTTATAACCTTAGGACCTAAAGATGGAGATAACACTAGAGCCAAGGTTAGGATGGGAACATCGAGAACAAGATCGAATATTATGTTACTATGAAATAATGTTAAAGGACTTAAATAGTTTACGTTCAATTTGTAAGACCTAAATGGCCATAGGCACTATAGTGTCCTTATCTTGTATAACCTAAAGATGTTTCTACAATTCTCTATAATTATGTGTTATTACAAAATTTGAATTGTGCTTGGTTTTCAATTAGCCTTATTCTCAACTAGAAAATGGCATAGCAATTCGTCTCCCAAGCACTTGTATACTATATGAATAGGCCTTTCGAGATGGGGTATTACAGGCAATGATTTACAAGTTCAAATGAATACGATGAAAGCCTTAGAACAACTATAATTGAAGGATTGGAGATATGTTAAAAAATTCTTGAAAGATTTCTTTTATCATTATAATATGGTAGGATGTTACTATGAAACAAATATAGTAATAAATTTATTTTTAAAATTACCAAGATCATTAGGATAACAAATTTATAAACAATTTAAAGAACAAAAAGAACCCACCTTAACTATAGAACTAAATAATTTAGGTATAGAGTACAATTTGTGTTAGAAAAATTGGTGAAAAAATATACAAGCATACAAATAACAAAACAATTGAAAGGAGAACACAATTTTTGTGGAAATATCTATTCACCTCAGTAATATGGAGATAAAGAGAATAATAGACCTAAAAAGAGACAATACAAGCTTAGACAAAGGAAACTTGTAAAAAGATGTTATCTTAAAAGAAGTAAAGTAGGAAAACCTTATTTAAATAAAGATAGACATGTAAAAAAATATAATAAGGATAGAAATTATAAAAATACATTAACATGCTTTGCTTGTAAAAAAGAAAGACATTTAGCTAGGGATTGTGATAGAAGCTATAATATTCATGATAAATGTGCCACATTAATTAATGCGTAGAAGAAGATATATTAGAAGGAGATAAATTTATGAATGATATAGAAACCATATATAGTATAATTAGCATAGAAGATAGAGGAGAAATTGATTGTGATAAAGATAATGATTATTCTATGGAAGAAATCCTAGGAGCAGAAAGAAGGTTAGAAGCATTACAAAGAATAGATAAAGTAGAAGAAATGCTAGTGTAGATACCTCATTTTTTGCTCCCCTTTAATTTTTAAATTTTTAGAATATGGTAAAAGAGTCCTAATTTTAAAAAATCACAAAAAAAATTTTGAAAATACAAAAAAATAAAAATAAGAAAATTTAGAAAAATTCACAAAAAGTAAACAATTTAAGGAAAATTTAGAAAATTTAAAAATAATAATAATAAAAAATAATAATAAATTTTTTCAGATAGTTTAATAAAATATAATTCTTAATTTAGCTTTAGTGCTTTTTTAAGCCTTAATGATAAAAAGAGGGGAAAGATGTTGGGCTTTGGCTTAGATTTAAATTTAGCTAAGGCTGGCCTAATCCATGTGTGTAATTTAGATAAGGTACAAGCTAACGAGCCTAATGGTTCTAAGCTTTTACTTGACATTGGGTTTGACATAAAGGTCTTGGGTTCGATTCTCACAAAGGCACAACAAGCCTTTTATTTTTCTTCTCTTAACTCCTATCTACCACGTATCAATCAACCAATGGATCATGTGTCTAACTGAAACACATGGCAGACTCCAGTTAAGCAATGCAGCTGATGTGGCACCACGTCATCTTTCTCTTTCTCCTCCTTTCCTTTTCCTTCCCTTTCCTTCCCACACAAGAACTACCTTTACAGAATCCATTATTAATCATCAAACTTAAGCAAATTCATATTCAATACAGTTAAACTCATTAAGTGGAAAATTTCAAATTTAACTCCTAAACTTTTTCACGATTAAAGGAGTATGGACCCATGAAGATTGATCTTAAAAAGGAGGGAGGAAATAATTAAAGAAGAAGAAGAAGAAGAAAGAAACCATAAACCAAGCTCTCTCATTAGACTCTCATTCTTGTCCTGTACAGTACATATAGTCATATGATCATACCCACCACTTTGAGTCCCTACGTACATACGCTAACCAAACCAATACCACCCAAGTACAACAACCTAGTACACTTACGCATGCAACCCTAACCCATCCGATCAACACCGATCCTCGACTCGTTCTCATCTAATGTACACATACACCGAAGATTCTGACTCCATCTTGACCCAACCTTACAACGACCATTAAACCCTAGTCATGTAACTTATCATGCACCTGATGCCAGGGGCTAACAACTACTGCGTACTAACTTAGCCCTACCATCCACGGTGGCTACACTACATCCGCATAGTAGCAACCAAAAGCGACACCAACCAAACCAAGCCACTTCTTCATCATGCTATAATGACACCAAAGCCCATTACACAGATGACACCCAGCAAATAGTCAAATCCATCACTAGCAAGCTTTAAACGCCGTATACAACCACTACAATACCTACAGACCAAACCTAAAATCACATAGCCACTTCAATGCCTCTACAGCTAACATCCAAACTCTACGTCTACTAGCCAATAACTATAGTGCCGATCACTCACTAACCAATATGGCCATAACCCCATGCTGCTAACCATCGAACACCCGAACCCCAATAAGGCCGTAGCAACCCCTTCAAAATAACCATTGCCGTACCTCATCGAGCCAAATTAACCCCACTACGAGACTCTCCATCCTTTAAAACCCCTAAATAGCCTTTGCTTTGTCTCTAAACAATCCAATCATCACCACCCAAGCATCAATCACTACCCTAACATCGTAAACCCTCAAAACAGTTACCAAATATGGTGGCGTTATTACAAACCCCCTATTACCGATCTAAAACACATGAAATCATCCTTTCCCCTTTGAAAAACCACCACCATCATGCCCTCTAAAGCTATTGCTCCCTTCTCCAATGTAGTTAGGTCATTTGACCCAAATTCGACCTAAGATCCAGCCCATAACCCAAGCTTACCCCAACATTCGACCCACACCCTAGCTTATTAGTCTAGCCCACTCTTTTTTTTTTTATTCCGCATCATGCGTTGCATTTTTATTTATTATTTTTTTTATGTTTTTTTGTTTGTTTGTTTAATTTTCATGATTATAAATGTAATAGTAAAAAAAAAAAGAAGAAAAAAGAAAATGAAAAGAAAAATCGAAAAAAAAGGAGAAAGAAAAAGGGATATATTAGTTTATCTTCTATTTTTTCATTCCAATTTGGATAATAAAATATAATAAAAAATGAAAATAATAATTTTACCACTTAAGAGATCATTTCTCAACAAAGATAAAAATAAAATTGATCTTTTCAATTAGAACCTTTTTGAGAAGTTTCAAAAATAAAACCAAATTTATGACCCTTAACAAATTTTTCTTAAACAACTTGAATTGGGTTAAAAACATAAACTTGACCCACTTTTTCAAAATTAAAATTAATCAACCCACTAATATTTTCAAAAAAAACTATGTACGTCTAATCTCGATTAACAGGTACATAAGTAAGTCTGAGGCGATGTAAAAAATGAAAAAGTTAGTTTTTCTACTTTTAGTTCAAATTACTTGGTTTAGTAAAAATAAAAAGAATCTAATTTGGTTAGTGTCAATTTTTAGAAGGTGATTTCAAGAAATTAAATCTAAATTAGGAAATTTTACGGTACTTGTAAGGGTTTAAAAAACCTAACCTTTAGACTCGTTTCTCTAATTTTTTAAAACCCTTTTTTCTATAAAGTCAGTTTTCCCTTTGCAAACCAGTATCTAGATCAAAATTAAATCTACTCATTTGGTTTTAACTTAAACCATTTCCTTAATCTAGTTGGATGGTAACTTCAAAAGATTACAAAATTCTTTCCAAAAATCAATTTTCTTTAAGCCTTAGTTGATGATCAATACTAAATGGGTATAGTTTAGTATTGATCAATTTAAGGAAAATTTTAATAAATAGGGAAAAATCAAGGTCAACAGCTAGAAAATATAAATATTCATGAGTTTTTAGATGATAAAATAGGTTGTAATCACAAATTGATTCAAGGATAAGGATTTGATGATCATCCTTATAAATTCTATCACAAATATCCTTAGTTAAAGCTTAGATACTAGTGTAATAATTGTTTAATTAAAGCTTGTAAAATTTGCTTAGATGGTCAACGAGAAATAGTACAATTAAAAAGAAAAATTTATAAAAAAGAAGATAGTAATGATCTAATTGAAAGAAGAATACTATATTCAGAAGAAAGTGTAGATAAAATAGAAGAAGTATTAGACTTAAAAGAAAAGAAAAAATTAAAATAAAAACAAAGAATAGGAAAATGAATAGTAGTAGAAGAAAAATTAGAAAATAAATTAGAAGATAACCTAATAAATACAACTAAAACATATTTTAGAAAAGAAATAGAAAGTAACTTAGGGTCATTGATAACAAATGTAAGATTTATTATAGGTGATTTTATCTCAGGAATACTAGCCTTAATAAATAGTAGCGCATCAAATAATTACATAGGCAGTAAACAAATTTCAAAACATTTGATTAAAAAATTACCAATAAGTAAATGTGTATATGTAGGGCAAATGGATAATGGACTATATCAATACTATAAAATATTAGTAAAACATAAAATAGTTTTAGAAACAGATAAAGGATGGACAAATGATTTATACAGCTCTAGAACATATGTAAGAGATATGAAACTCCGTAAGTATATATGTATAATAGGATTATAGTTTTTATTAAATGATAATTATGGATTTAGTCTAAACAAACAAAGATTAAAACCTTTAGCTTCTCTCATAGTACCCCTTTTGAGAGAAAATTGTGAATATGATATATAAGACAAATGTAAGAAAAAAATAGTTGATAAAAAAAGTGGAAGAAGAAAAAGAAAAAGAAAACATAGAATTAGAAGAAGAACTATATGAGTAGATAATAAAAGATCATGAGAATTTAGAATTGATAAATAATTGTCTAAATTATAGAAAAATTTATAATTTTATAAAAACAAGGATAATAGAAATAGATAATATAATTAGTAAATTAAAAAAATAAGAAGAAGTTATAGGTGAAAATCCCGTAAAATTATGGAATAGAAATAAGATACAATGTAAATTAGATGTGCTTAATTTAGATTTAGAAATAAGGTCCAAGAAAATAGAATGCAATGATTTGGATAGAAAATAATTCAAAATGTACATTGAAGAATTATTACAATTAGGAGTTATCAAAAGATCTAATAGTCCCCATAGAAACCCATCACTTATTATTAGAAAGCATAGTGAAATTATTAAAGGTTAGGGTAGAATGGTAATAGATTATAATTGCCTAGATGATAATATAAGGATAGATGCATATAACATTCTTGACAAAATAGATTTAATAAATAAAATACAAGAAAGTATTATTTTTAGTAAATTTGACTGTAAATTAGGATTTTGGCAAATTAAAATATATGAAGAATCAATCTCATGGATAGCTTTTACATGCCATTAGGACATTTTGAGTGGTTAGTTATGCTGTTTGGAATAGTTATCAATAGTAAAAGGGCTCAATTTCATAAAAAAAAAATATAGAATTCTTGGGGGTAGAAATAGGAAGTGGAAAAATTAAACTGCAGTCTTACATTTCTAAAAATGTCTTAAAATTTAGTAAAGATTTTGACAAAAAGACTTTGCAACAGTTTTTAGGATTAGTTAATTAAGCTAGAACATTTATAAAAAACTTAGGAAAATATACCAAACAATTATATCAAAAGACAAGTAATTTTAAACCTTTAAGCATAAAAAAACTTAAACAAGTAAGACAAATAAAAGAATTAGTAAGAAACTTACTAAATTTAAGACTATCATTAGACAATGATTATTTAATTGTAGAAATAGATAGCTATGAAAATGGATGGGGAGTAGTCTTATAAAGAAAACTTCAGAAACATGCCCAAAAAATGAAGAAGTTTGTAAATATAGTAGCAGTACGTTTAAGGAAAAAGGGTTAATGATATGAGGTAAGCGCACCTATCAGTTTTAATATAGCAGATGTGAGTTCGAGTCGATCCCTCAGAGATTTTGAATACTAATATTAACTTTAACTTTATTATCTAACCGAAAAATTGTGAAAGTTTGAATTAATTAAAAATATAAAAATTAACAACTAAACTACTTATAAGACTTAATTACGCAAATTAGAAAGAAATAAACTACGAACAACTTCAAGTATGCAATAATGTATTTAGGAATTATTTCCCCTAGTGTTTAACATATAACCTTTTTTTAAAATATATCCAATTCAATTTCTATTATTCTTGACCGGAGGGATTCATAATTAAAGCTAATATCTTTCTCAAGCTAATATCTTTCTCAAGCATATTAACCCTAATCCTAAATTATTTACTGGAATCTCTTCACTTAGTAATATAATTTAGAATCGCATTAACGTGTAATGAATTCCCATGCAAATAATCAACTTTCTGGAAGAAACATGTATCTTATCTCTAAGTATACATGTAATTCTCTTCAATTATGCCTAGATCTAATTACACATGCAATTTCTCAATTAACATGCATAATATCATATATTGACACTCTAGAATTATCAATCCATAATTAACGACATAATTGAATCAAGAAAAGGTAGACACTTTATTGAAATTATAATTCAATCCAAGGGTTACATGAAACCCTAAGTTCCATAATCCTAAATACTCTAATTCTAAGCTATCATAACTAATCTAAAAACAAGTTTCATCAAAAATGTAAAATAAAGCATAAAAACTCCTCTTGATTTGATGAACAATCTCTCTAATTTTAAAATCGATGTCGCTCTTGCTTCTTGATTAATGTTCTTCTCCAATCTCCTCTCGTCTCTTGTGTCTCTTGTTTCTGTCATGTCTTTTTTCTTTTTGAAACCCTAAGATGCCTTTTTATAGTGTATCTCAAAGATTCTGTTTTCGTCACCCGACACGGCTTGGGACATGGCCGTGTTCCCAGGTCGTGCAACTTTCTGCACGTAGGCAAATTTTCTGCATAACTTCAAAACTTCATAACTTCTTCGTTTGAACTCGGAATTGAGTGAAACTTGATTCATTTTCTTCGTTTTCGAGCTTAGAATGTGTTTAAACCCTGAAATCAATATTTTACTCAATTAAGTATCAATTTCTTTAAAGAAAACAAAAAATGTGCGGAAAATACTATAAAATCACCCTTTGGAATATGTTTAAAATTAGAGTTATCAAATTTCCCCACACTTGAGCATTTGCTTGTCCTCAAGCAAATAAATCAAAACAAAACTTTCAGGAAAAGAAATACTTAATTAAAATTTATCACCATTTAGGAAACCTGTGAACGAATACACTTGACCCGAAGAAAAGTAAGAAAATCTTTCTCAACTAACTTGCAATAATATAGTCAACCAATTTCATCTGACCATATTCAAATGCTCCAATAATACTTAATACTAGAGTTCACTAGTTAATTTATGAAAATCAAAGTTTACCCCGAATCATTTAACCAAGGATTCTTAAACTAAAAATTAGATTTAACATCTCGCCAACAGAGAAAGAGTCATAAAAATTTTGTCTATTTGACTAAAGTGTATACAATTCTCTCTTCCATCTCACCAAGCACCATAATCTAAAACAAACACATTTTACATCCATTCTTCCTCTGATCATCCCCCTAGTTCATGCTTTTGTTGAGAGGTCTTTTTAAATCTACCTTATTTAAGCACAATTGTGTTGGTAGCGGGAAAGAATCTCGCTCTTCTGACGGACCAAGGCCGATCCATATCAATTTTTTTTTCTTCATTTGAATTGGCATTGGGACTCAATCTCGCTCTTCTGACGGACCAAGACGAATCCTTACCAATTTTTCTATTCATATACTTGTTAGTACTTTTGACCTCTAATCATTGTGATTTTTCAGGGGTTTCTCAAAAGAAGAATTTCATTTGTTTGTTTGCTAAAAATTATAAGACTCTTAAAAATTTCTAAGAGAAAGGTATACATAAAAGTAAATTTAAAAATAACCATGACTAACTCTTAACTAGTGATGTTGCTCCAATCTCAAATCCTAAAATCTTAAGTTAAATAACTCGTAACTTTACCTTCCAAAAATTTGACTAATCAATTCTAGTAAAGTATAATAAGATCAATAATAATCAAGATGAAACAGTTAATTTGGCTTAATACCAATCAATCACCTATTGCAAGTTAGCTTAAAAAGTAATTGGGTCAAATATGAATAATTGGTTTCCTAAACAGTAACAAATTCATATATGTCTCTTCCCCACACTTAGTAATGGACATTGTCCCCAATGTACGACAAAAACAAAAAAAAAATAGTAGCATGAAAAAGCAGCATAAGAAAAAGGAAACATATGTAATGAAAAGAAACTAATACTTCCCTGACAGTTGAAAAGAAGTGCAAAATGAAGAAGCATCATCATTATTTAAACCGGAGTTCACAAGTCTTGATCAACAAAAGATAACACAGAAAATTTGGAACTAAGAAGAGTGATCAGAATCCGTTTCCTCAGCCTCCTCATCAGATAATGCCTCAGCCATAGTAGCATCATCATCGTCATCACCTTCCTCGTCATCCTCCTCATCCTCATCCTCATCACTCTCTCCAGCCTCCTCCTCATCACCCTCCTCATCCTCCTCTTCATCATTACTCTCATCCTTCTCGTCCTTTTCCGCACTTTCCTCTTCATTAGTAGCCGACGCTTTCATTTTAAGAAATTCTTCCATTCGGTCCTGTCGGAGATGAAGTTTATCCATACTCTCTCGCATATAACGAACCTCAGACAGCAACAAATCAAATTTATCGTCTAAGCTGGCTGAAGACGTTTGGCCTCGAGATGAGCTGCTGCAAGAGCGTCGACCTTGACGTCTTGATGGTATGAGGTTCATGAGGCGGAAGGAATTTAGGCGCATAGGAGTGACTTGGCTAATGAAAGTAAGCGAGGGCCAAGCAATAACCTTAGTCCTCATAGCTTGCACTAGTAGTGTAATATAAGGGCCACAGCAAATATGCCCTTTCTTTCGAGTAGTGGTGGCTTGATGGTTAAAGAGTTCAGCAATTTCAATAGCTAGATTGATGGGGTGCTTATGGATGACACTGTAGAGATATAGGCAATCCTTGCTAGACACCACCCCGGTGCTAAGGCCTCGGCTAGTTGAGGTATGTGAAAATAGCCAGTGAAGAACCCGATATTCAGGCCGGACTAATTGAGAGGCCTTACTCCTGGCTGGATCATAGGCATCGCCAACTGTGATCTCATTCCAAAAAGACCCTGCCGTGACGCCACGAGGAAAATGACATGAGAGACTTTGGAATTCTTTCGTCCATGTATATCTTTCTACATATAAACCAAGATATTGGCCCAGTTGAGCGATGGACATGTGGAATGGATGGCCACTCAAGGTGAAGTGTAATTTGCGGTTTGGGCCCATGTGAGTAGCACTGTCTTTATCCAACTTATAAGTGCACAAAAATTCCAAGGTCAGCTCTTTATAAACTGGAGCTTCAAAGGATAATAGGCGCTCCCAAACGGTACCATCCAAGAGCTCCTTCATTTTGGTGGTGATCTCTAGTTGAGCGAGAACATCCCAATCCAATCGAAGGGTCTCGCTAAAGGGCTTAGACTGAAGCAATTGGTGGCGTTGGACTTGGTAGTCCTCTTTGAATTGGAGCATTGGGTGCTCCAAAGGGGGAAGAGTCGCCAGTGGTTCAATAATTGTGCCGGATTGTGACGAAGAGGATGCCGCAAATTTGGATTTCCGGCGAACGAAAAGCTTAGATCAATTAGCCATTTGGATACCTGAAAAGAGGCAATAAGCTAAATCAAACACGGACATCCATATCGTACATAGTCGGAGGCAAACAGAAAAACAGGAATAACAATGGGAAAATTGTGAAAGGAATGCTCATTGGGGCATTTCATCAAACATATGGAGTGTAGCTAGAAAACGAGGTGGTGGAAAAGAAATGCATGACAAACACGTCCAACGAATTCCACTACACAACAATTAACGAAGAAAAACAGGCATCCATACATAAAAAAAAACGCTAAATGACCCAAACATTTTATCTCCCATTGCTAACCCTAACTAGCATGAATGAATAATGACAAGCAAATGAACCAATAATATGTAGAATTGAGAGAACACAATGAAACCGAACAAGATGAAGTAGCATTATAGCGTAGAAAATTAACAAACTCAACGCAATGATGCATGGCATGTATAAATAATCAAAAGAAATGGGCAGGCCAAATGGAAACAAAAAAAAAAATGCACAAGAGGAAGAATGCACATAATTCAATTGTTGAATCATAAGGAAAAGATAGGAAAATTAAGGAGAAACACTTACTTGGATCAAAATGTGCAATGCAAGGATTTTGGAGAGAAGAGGGAGAATGATATAGAGTGTAAGAGAGAAATGTGTGATTATGAGAGTATAAGAGGGTGTGTGATTTGAATAAACCGGTCATGTGGGAAAACCGTGTTATTTGGGTCGACACGGGCTGGGACACGACCGTGTCCCATGCCCGTGTAACTTACTGTGCGAATTGTGTGGAATCTGCTCGGACACGGTGACACGGGCTGGGATACGACCGTGTCCCATGCCCGTGTAACTTACTGTATGCGGGTGGTGTTTCTGGGCGTACACGGGCTGAGGACATGACCGTGTCCCACGCCCGTGTAAATCTCTGTGGGCGGGTGATTTCACTGGGCACACACGGGCTGGGGACACGACCGTGTCCTACGTCCGTGTAACTCTCTGTGGGCGGGTGATTTCACTGGGCGCACACGGGCTGGGGACACGACCGTGTCCCTTGCCCGTGTAACTCTCTGTGCCCGGGTGGTATTGTTTTCTGGGTGGATACGGGCTGGGACACGACCGTGTCCCTCGCCCGTGTAACTATTTTTTTTTTTAATTTAAAAAGATAAAGGAAACTTAGAAATAATAAAATTAAAGATAGAATGAAAAATTAAAGCTAAGAGAGGAAAGAATTATGACGAAAAAAATGAAAGCAAAAGAAAAGAAGGAACGCAAAGTTAGATTGAACGAAAAATAAAATAAAGAAAACTTAAAGAACTAAAGCATAAATAGAGTTAGACATGGGTTGCCTCCCAAGAAGCGCTTTAGTTAACGTCGTAGCTTGACGGGATACGTCTTCTCACATTAGTTCCGTTGGATGGAGATAAAACTCCTCCCGGCCAACTTGCTCCAAGTTTCGACTCAAGTATAACTTCAATCGTTATCCGTTTACCTTAAATGTGCCCTTTTCCGGGTGTGTAACTTCAACAGTCCCATACGGGAAAACTCGGGTAATTGTGAATGGTCTAGACCACCTGGATTTTAACTTACCTAGGAATAGATGAAGGCGGGAATTATACAAAAGAACATGATCACCTTCTTTAAATTGTCGACCTTGTTTGATGCGCTGATCATGATACTTTTTGGCCCTTTCTTTGTATAATTTGGAGTTCTCATATGCATTTGCTCACCATTCTTCTAGCTCGTTCAATTGAAGCTTCCTGTGAGAACCTGCAAGCTCAAGATCAACATTAGCATGCTTAATCGCCCAATAAGCCTTATGCTCTATCTCTACTGGCAAATGACAAGCTTTGCCATATACAAGTCGGTAGGGTGTGGTACCGAGTGGTGTTTTGTAGGCGGTTCTATATGCCCATAGAGCATCATCCAACTTTTCTGACCAATCTTTCCTATGATACTCTACAGTTTTTTCAAGAATTCGCTTAAGATCGCGATTGGCAACTTCCACTTGGCCACTACTTTGGGGATGGTATGGGGTGGCTATCTTATGTGTAACGCCATAACGTTTCAATACTTGGTCGAGTCGAGCATTGCAAAAGTGTGTTCCCCTATCACTTATAATTGTTCTAGGGGTGCCAAATCGAGAAAATAGGCCTTTCAAAAAATTTTTTACTACCCTAGCATCATTAGTAGGTAGGACTTTAGCTTCCACCCACTTAGAGACATAGTTTGTGGCTACTAAGATATATTTGTTTCCATTTGAATTCGAAAAAGGGCCCATGAAATCGATTCCCCACACATCGAATACCTCAACCTCGATGATGGGGTTTTGTGGCATTTCATCCCTACGGGATATATTTCCCACTCGTTGGCAACGATCACAACTCTCAACATATCTCTGGGCATCTTTGAATAGGGTAGGCCAATAAAATCCTGCCTCTAGGACCTTATGAGCTGTCCTATTGGCACTATGATGCCCACCTGTGGGCCCCGAATGACAGTGGCTCAAAATTCGCCAACCCTCGAGGTGTGGTACACACCTTCGAATGACATGATCTGCACATACTTTAAAAAGGTAAGGATCATCCCAAAAATAATATTTCACATCAGAAAAGAATTTCTTCTTTTGTTGGTGTTGAAGTCCCTTCGGTATGATCCTAGCAGCTAAAAAATTAGCAATATCTGCAAACCAAGGATTTTCCATATCACTTACCTGGGCAATGGCATAGAGTCACTCCTCAGGGAATTCATCCTTGATCTCGTTCTCGTCGAGCGATTCCAAGTTTGAATTCTCCAATCGGGATAGGTGATCTGCTACTAAATTCTCAGCTCCTTTTTTATCTTTGATCTCCACATCAAACTCTTGCAGCAACAAGATCCACCTAATCAATCTTGGTTTTGCATCCGGCTTTGCTAACAAGTACCTAAGGGCAGAATGATCACTATAAACAATTACCTTAGATAGAAGCAAATAAGAGCGAAATTTATCAAAGGCAAAAATAATGGCTAGCAACTCTTTTTCTGTAGTAGTGTAGTTCTCCTGAGCATTCGTAAGAGTTTTGCTAGCATAGTGAATTGGTTGAAAGTGCTTGTCTCGCCTTAACACCAATACTGCCCCGACTGCGTGATCACTTGCATCATACATAAGCTCAAAGGGGGTAGCCCAATCAAGTACTACCATAATTGGAGCATTAGTAAGTTTCTCTTTAAGGATATTGAAAGCTTTCAAACACTCCTGAGAGAAAACATAAGGTACATCCTTCTCTAAAAACTTAGCCAAAAGGCGGGCAATTTTCGAGAAATCCTTGATAAATCGCCTGTAACCCTACATGTCCTAGAAACTTCTTATGGCCTTAACCGAAGTTGGAGATGGGAGTCTTACAATCGCATCCACTTTGGCAGTATCCACCTCAATTCCTCGATAGGAGATCTTATGGCCCAGCACAATACCTTCTTGTACCATGAAATGGCACTTTTCCCAGTTGAGGACAAGGTTGGTCTCTTCACACTTGGTAAGTACCCTGTCCAAATTATCCAAACAAAGGTCAAACGAATTGCCAAAACTGAAAAATCGTCCATAAATACCTCCATTATGTCCTCAATCAAATCATCAAAAATAGCTAACATGCATCGCTGGAATGTAGCCGGTGCATTGCAAAGACCAAAAGGCATTCTGCGATAAGCAAAAGTGCCATAAGGATAAGTGAAAGTGGTCTTTTCTTGATCTTTCGGTGCAATAGGTATCTGAAAATAACCAGATAAGCCATCCAGAAAACAATAAAACATATGTCCAGCTAATCGTTCTATCATTTGATCAATAAAAGGTAAAGGGAAATGGTCTTTTCGTGTAGCATCGTTTAACTTTCGATAATCGATACATATACGCCAACCTGTTACCGTTCTCATTGGGATCAATTCATTCTTTTCATTGGGGACTACTGTCATCCCACTCTTTTTTGGAACTACTTGCACTGGACTTACCCATGAACTATCAGAGATAGGATATATCATACCTGCATCAAGGAGTTTGATAACTTCCTTTTTGACTACCTCTTTCATGTTTGGATTCAAACGTCTCTGGGGCTGCACAACCGGCTTATAGTTTTCTTCCATTAAAATCTTATGAGTGCAAAAGGAGGGGTTGATACCTCGAATATCGGATATTTTCCAAGCAATGGCCCTCTTATGCTCCTTGAGTACTTTCAGTAACCTTTCTTTCTGTTCTTTTTCCAAATTGGATGCTATAATTACCCTAAGAAGGCATATTCCAAATAGTCAGGTAATTGTTTTAGCTCCAATACTGGTGGCTCCTCAATCAAAGGTTTTAATTGTGCTTCCTTCCTCTTTTCAATCTCTTCAAATCCTTTCTCCACAGAGATAGGTTTATTTGCCTCCAGTTGGGCTATCACCTCAGATTTGACAGGATCTTCCGAAGCTTCCTCCATGCCTAATTGCGAGCAACTCTCCAATGGATCCTTAAGAAGAACTTCCTACATATAACTTGAAACAAAAGTGTTAGTAACATCAAGAAGGTAGCAAGTATCATCCTGATCGATAGACTTTTTCATAGCCTCCGAAATTTTAAACATAATCTCTTCATCTCCGACTCGAAGAATGAGCTTGCCATCACTAACATCAATGATAGCCCTAGCGGTAGCTAAGAATGGTTTACCTAAGATGAGAGGCAATTCAAAATCTTCATCCATATCCAATATCACAAAATCAACTAGAAAAATAAATTTACCCACTTGAACTAATACATCCTCAAATATACTTCTAGGGTACGTTACAGATCTATCAGCTAATTGCAAGCTCATACGTGTGGGCTTAGGTTCCCTTAATCCTAGTTTCTTAAAAAATTTATAAGGCATTAAATTGATGCTAGCACCCAAATCAGCTAAGGCTTTGTCAATTAACAGATTACCAATATGACAAGGAATTGTAAAACTTCCCGGGTATTTTAGTTTCTTGGGCAGCTTGTTTTGCACGATCGTTGAACACTTTTCATCCAAGATGATTGTAGAAAGCTCCTCAAGCTTCCTCTTGTTAGATAACAAATCTTTCAAGAACTTAGCGTACATCGGCATCTGTGATAGGGCATCAACAAGAGGTAAGTTAATATGCAGTTGTTTAAAGAGATCAAGGAACTTACTGAATTGTTGATCATTTCGATCTTTCTGGAGTCTTTGGGGGTATGGGATAGGTGGTTGATATTCCTTCACCTGTGATGGCTCTACATCTACCGTTGCATGTTCCTTTGGATTGGTTTCTGTATTTCCTGGTAACGATCCCTGCGGTCTTTCAGAGATTAGCTTCGCAAGTTGACCAATTTGGTTCTCAAGATTACGATTTGAAGCCTCTTGATTCCTCAGCGAGGATTCAATGTTGGATAAGCGAGCCTCATTGCCTTGAATATATTTTGTAAGAAGTTCTTCCACACTGGATTTCTTTTCTTGAGGGAGAGGAGGTGGGAATGGTCTTTGAAACCCAGGTGGGCCAAAGTTGGTCTTTTGCTGGCCTTGGTTTTGGTTTCCCCAGGAGAAATTGGGGTGATTCCTCCATCCTGGATTGTAAGTATTGCTGTAGGGGTTATTTTGTTGCTTAGGTGGATTTCCTAGATAATCCACCTGTTCCAGTGGTTCTTGTGCTCCATACCCCTGCGTACCAAAATCACTTACATCCGATTGCACTTGTTGAGGGCCAATTGAGAGTACATCAATCTTTTTACTTAATAAGTCCACCTTGGCTACCAAAGCAGTGGTCAAGTCCACATCATAAATTCCCATAGCCTTTTGCTTGGCTCTGGTGCTTTCCCACTGATAATTGTTCATCGCTATTCCTTCAATAAGGTTTTGTGCTTGCTCAGGTGTCTTTGTGTTCAAAGTACCTCTTGCGGATGCATCAATCATTTGTCTAGTGGATAAATTAAGACCATTGTAAAAGGTCTGAATCTACATCCATAGTGGGAGGCCATGATGTGGGCACCTCCTGGGCAAGTCCTTAAATCGCTTCCAAGTATCATATAGCGTCTCCGCTTCCAATTGAGCAAAACAAGAAATATCGTTCCAAAGTTTAGCGGTCTTTGCAGGTGGGAAATACTTCTCCAAAAATTTCTCTACCAATTCATTCCAAGTTGTGATTGAATTTCGTGGTAGAGAGTTCAACCACTGTTTTGCTCTACCCCTTAAGGAGAAAAGGAAAAGCCGCAGTCGGATGGCATCATCCGTGGCTCCGTTGATTTTAAAAGTATCACAAATCTCTAGAAAGCTAGAGATGTGGGCATTGGGATCTTCATCTTGGAAACCGTCAAACTGAACATATTGTTACACCATTTGTATGATGTTAGGTGCAATCTGGAAGTTGTTAGCTGTGACGGTTGGCCTTGCGATGCTAGAGTTAGCTCCAACAAGTGTAGGTCTTGAATAATCGGACATGGTCCGATTTGCTTCATTCCCATTGTTCGCCATGTGTGGTGGATCTTCCTGTTCGATGAATCAAGTGTTAGTCTCTTCACCTTCTTCCTTGATTTCAACAATTGAATCGTCATCAATGGTCGCTACACTTTGTCTAGGTCGTGATTTCAAATTTTAAAGGGCAGTTCTCTCAATTTCAGGATAAGTTCTACCAAATCTTCCGGGTTACTTCGAGTCATGCACTGCAAGGGCAAGAAATATAGAATCAATTACAGCTCTTAGCTAATGAAAATAAAAATGAAAACAAAAGAAAAAAAAATGGTTGATGTAATAAAGCAATTAGTGTTCTTAATATCGAAAATCCCCGGCAGCGGCGCCAAAAACTTAATATGAGGCAAGCGCACCTATCAGTTTTAATATAGCGGATGTGAGTCCGAGTCGATCCCTCAGAGATTTTGAGTACTAATATTAACTTTAGCTTTATTATCTAACCGAAAAATTGTGAAAGTTTGAATTAATTAAAAATACTAAAATTAACAACTAAACTACTTATGAGACTTAATTACGCAAATTAGAAAGCAATAAACTATGAACGACTTCAAGTATGCAATAATGTATATAGGAATTATTTCCCCTATTGTTTAACATGTAACCTTTTTTTAAAATATATCCAATTCAATTTCTATTATTCTTGACCGGAGGGATTCACAATTAAAGCTAATATCTTTCTCACGCATATTAACCCTAATCCTAAATTATTTACCGGAATCTCTTCACTTAGTAATATAATTTAGAATCGCATTAACGTATAATGAATTCCCATGCAAACAATCAACTTTCCGGAAGAAACATGTATCTTATCTCTAAGTATACATGTAATTCTCTTCAATTATGCCTATATCTAATTACACATGCAATTTCTCAATTAACATGCATAATATCATATATTGACACTCTAGAATTATCAATCCATAATTAACGACATAATTGAATCAAGAAAAGGTAGAAACTTTATTGAAATTATAATTCAATCCAAGGGTTACATGAAACCCTAAGTTCCATAATCCTAAATACTCTAATTCTAAGCTATCATAACGAATCTAAAAACGAGTTTCATCAAAAACGTAAAATAAAGCATAAAAACCCCTCTTGATTTGATGAACAATCTCTCTAATCTTGAAATCGATGTCGCTCTTGCTTCTTGATTAATGTTCTTCTCCAATCTCCTCTCGTCTCTTGTGTCTCTTGTTTTTGTCATGTCTTTTTCTTTTTGAAACCCTAAGATGTCTTTTTATAGTGCATCTCAAAGATTCTGTTTTCGTCACCCGACACGGCCTAGGACATGGTCGTGTCCCCAGGTCGTGCAACTTTCTGCACGTAGGCAAATTTTCTACACAATTTCAAAACATCATAACTTCTTCATTTGAACTCGGAATTGAGTGAAACTTGATTCTTTTTCTTTGTTTTCGAGCCTAGAATGCGTTTAAACCCTGAAATCAACATTTTACTCAATTAAGTATCAATTTCTTTAAAGAAAACCAAAAATGTGCGGAAAATACTATAAAATCACCCTATGGAATATGTTTAAAATTAGAGTTATCAGTTAACAAGTAGTATAGATATGGAAATTTTAGCTATAATTTATGGATTAAATAGTTTCATTTTTTTTATTTAATAAAGCTGAAATTTTAGTGAAAACTGATTGTGAGGTCATTATCAAGTCTTACAACAATAATAACAATAAAAACATATCACAAAGAAGGTGGATCAAGTTTAAAGATATTTTAATCAATAGTGGATATAACATAGAAATATAACACATAAAAGGGAAAGATAATAATTTAGCTGATGTTTTGAGCAGGTATATTTTTAATGGAGAACTACAATAACAAGTCAATTCAACAATGCACAATAAAATTCCCATTCAACAGTAGATAACTGGACATTACAAATAAACAAGGGCCAACAACTTTTAAGCTTACTCTTAGGCCTATTAGTAGTAATAATAACATATTCCCCATGATGAATTATAATGGAATAGAACTCCCCATTTACCTAAAAGGCTCATCTCTAGAATTTAAATGATCAAGTAAATTAGAAGTAAACGAAGCCCAAAGGGTGCTTATTGATGCAATACAGAGACCTCAAACTACAAATAAAAATAAATTGAAAGTTTATGTAACCTTATCAAATTACTTTACAAAAATAAACAATAAACTTGCCCCTAGGCAAGGAAGCACACATTTTTCACAAAATAAAATGTTTCTTTATTATGCAATAATGAACAAGTTTAATCCAGGTATATGCAAAGAATGGAATAAAGTAATTCCTTATATTTAAGATCATAATAACCTGATTTGGAGTGATTGTAATTTTGTTGCTAAAGCTAGAAAAAAATTAGTTGAATTTCTAAGGAATGATAACTTTTTGATAGATTAACAATCAATTAATGAATATAGACATCAAGTAGAAAAAATACTACTAGTAGAACTGAAAGAAACTTTAGGCAAATAAAAAACTTTTAAACAAACATTTCCTATACATTATATTAGACATGAAAAAGATAAAGACATCTTATACGAACAAATATATGCATATATTTTCTTTAAAAGGCAATCTTATATTAATAAATAACCATCAAAATGTAGATAATACATCTGTAAATTAGTAGAAAAGAATTTTTGGGAACCATTACATGTCTTACAATTTAATATATTGAAAATCTCTTATAAAAATATTTCTCCGTGTGTATTTAGAAATGGAAATAATGAAATAGAATTTTGCATCTATAAATTTGATATAGAATTAGAAAATTTTATGAGTATTTTTATAGACAAATATTGTTTTATAGAAAAGACATTATTAGATTATGGTATAATAAACACAATTAGAGGAATGCCTAAACAATTCCATAACTCTAAATTTGGATCCATAATCAAAGAGGTAATAAATATGCTTGCGTCATATTATCATCATTTAGAAAGTGAAAGGACACTCCTTATAAAAATGACTTTCCATTCCACTCCTCCAAATAATGTAAAACCAGCTCATCATACAATTTATGTACATGTTGAATACGGTCCAAATCTTGAGAAAAATAGAAATGAAATAAATAAAGAATATTTTTGTAAAAAAGCTTTAGTCAAACAAATTAGAAACTGGATAGGCTATCGGTTAGCTTAAAATCTAGAATAACCTTAAGATTATTTCTTAATTTTCAAAACAAAATTTACAGCATTTTTTTCTAAAGACCAATAGATTTTGTGGGAGCTTATTGAAACTAAAACCATGAAAGTCAAAGAAAGGTATAAAAATTATTTCACTCGAGAAAATTTAAGCTCTACAATGGAGGGATGAAGACAAGTCTCGAAAGAGAAGAGATTTCCTCAAACAAACAACTTTGTCAGAAAAAACAAAATTATTGTATTATTCACTACATAAAAAAAGTAGATACTTCTAACTTTAGCAAAATTATTGCACTATTCACTGTATAAAAAAGTAGATTCTTATGATAAATTATTATACTATTTACTGTAGAAAAAAGAATTATTGTACCATTCACTATATGAAAAAGTAGATTCTTTTAATAAATTATTATATTGTTTACTATAGAAAAGAGTAGATTCCTTTATCTTTGTACTCTTTAGAAATTTTTACATTTTTACCCTTTAAAAAGAATCTAATGCAAAGATATGCCCAATCCATTGCTATTTTATATAGGCCCTATATACAAACTTGAAGAGGCTATGAAAAATTATCAAAGAAAAAATATAAGTCCTTGAAAAACTCTCCTAACGCTCTCATTTTGTAAACATCTCCACTTATTATTGTGTAAGCTTATCTTCTAGAAGCAATAATATAACATATTTATCTGTTTTGTAAGTTTTTTATTCCGAATCTTTGTTACTATATTGTCTTTTCGAGTTTTAGCAAAAGAAAAATAGGTCATTCTCTTTATGTTTTCCTTACTGATTATTAATCTTTACTTCTAGTCTTATCTTAATTCTCTTTGATCCCTCTTATTTTTAGATCTTTTTTTTTTTTGAACATATCAAAGATTTTTTCCTTACAACATGCAAACCTTCTCATACCTTGAGTACTTATATTCTATCGCTTGGACGACCTTGGTTGTTCGACCAATATCTTATTGATAACGGTTACAAGAACACCCATGCCTTTGTTAAGAATGGAAGGAAGATTGTGTTGTAACCCATGACCCCAACCTAAGTAAATGAGACTCATAATTAACTCATCCAAGTAAGAAGAAGGCCCCAATGATGAGCCGAAGAGAACTTCAAGCCGTTAAGAAAGCCGAAAGCCTATGTTTCTATTGATTAGAAAATTATTGGAGATGGGAGATTTGAAAGATGTTACAAATGGAATTCGAAGGCTGATTGATGAGTTTTCCAACCTGTTTCTTGAGGAACTACCTAAAGGACTACCCCGGTCTAAAGCATATAGCACTATATTGATCTATAGCCAAGCGTTGCCCTACCAAACCGACTTGAATATAGAATGAACCCTAAGTAAGCTACCGAGCTGAAAAGATAGGTAGATGAGCTCATAGAGCAAAAATATGTAAGGGAGAGCATGAGCCCTTATGCTGTACCAGCTTTGGTCGTCCTAAAGGATGGTTCATGACATATGTGCATCGATAACCAAGCAATCAATTTTATCACTGTTAAGTACAGATACCCAATACCGAAGTTCAATGACATGTTAGATGAGTTTCATGGCACTAAGATATTTTCGAAGATTGATTTATAAAGTAGCTACCACCAAATTCACATGAGACTAGGTGATAAGTGGAAGACTATCTTCGAGACTAGACATGGTCTCTACAAAATGGTTGGCTATGTTGTTTGGACTTATCATTATGCCAAGCATATTCATGCAATTAATGAACCATGTGATGCGCTTTCTAATCAAAAGATGTGTGGTCATGTACTTCGATGACATATAAGTATACAATGCCAACTTGAACAACCATGTTCAACATATCCAAGCAATTTTTGATATTCTACAAACCAAGAAGTTATATGGGAATTTGAAGAAGTGTACATTTTGCCAAGATGAAGTGATTTTCCTTGGGTTTTTAGTATTAAGGGAAGGAATTTGAGCAAATGAGGAAATGATCTGAGCTGTTCTGGAATAGCCTATGCCAAAGAATGTCACTGAAGTTCAAAGTTTTCATGGCCTAACTTCTTTTTATAAGAGATTCATTAAGAACTTCAATAGCATAGCTACCCCCTTGATTGAGTTGACAAAGAAGAGTAATGGGTTCAGATGGAGCAATCGAGCTAAACAAAGCTTTAGGGAGATTAAGGAGAAGCTCACCTCCACCCCTATCCTATCATTACTAAATTTTAACAAGCCCTTTAAATTGGAATGTGATGTGTCAAGCATTAGAATTGGTGCCATCCTAATACGAGAACGACGACCTATCACCTACCACAATGAAAAGCTTAATGGTGCCACCCTAAATTATTCTATGTACGAGAAAGATTTGTACTCTCTCTTTCGAACTCTTATTGTCTGGCAACACTACTTACTGTTACGAAAGTTTGTTATTTACATTGACCATGAGTCATTGAAGAATCTTGGGAGTTAGAACAAGCTTTCAAAGAGGTAAGCTAAGTAGCTAGAGTTCATAAAATGCCTTTCTTGTATGATCTGACATAAGAAAGGAAGTGCCAAAGTAGTGGTTGATGCTCTATTATGTTGGCAAACCTTACCAATCACTTTGTAAACAAAGTTGCTGAGATTTTCACTTATCACCGAGTAGTATGCTCATGACCCTCATTTTGGTCCCATTCTTGAGTAATGCTAAAAAGGAGTTACTATTAGAGGATATTATCTCATAGATGGCTATCTATTTAAGGGCTGAACGCTTGAGCTATTAGTGAGGGAGGCTCATAGTGGTGGGTTATCTAGTCATTTTAAAGATATCAAAATAGCCAATTTGTAATCGTTTGATATATTGTAATGGCACCAAGAGTATTTTATTCACATAAGGTTCTTAACATAGATCAAATGCTAGGCTAATATGAAATTATAATATTTAAAGGAAAACTTTTATTGGCCTGATTTAGCTAAGGATGACCATAATGTAGTTGGAAGTTACGAGGTATGTAAGAGTGATAAGGGGAAGAGAAAACCCCATAGAAAGTATATAGCCCTACCAACACCAACCCTACCTTAAGCCGACTTCAATATAGACTTTTTCCTAGGGTTGCCCCAGGCATCTAAGGAAAAAGATTCTATCTTTGTTGTCGTACACCGCTTCAGCAAAATGACACACTTCATTTTGTGCCATCGAACTAAAGATGCTTTATATATTACTAATTTGTTTTTGTAGAAAGTTTTCCGACTAGATGGAGTGACGAAGACTATTGTTTCAAATCAAGGACTCAAAAATTTTTAGCTATTTTTGAAAGGCTCTTTGAAGAAGATTTAGAAGTAAACTTGTATTCAGCTCCAGTAGCTACCCCCAAACTAATAGCCAAATTAAAGTGGTGAATAGGACACTAAGCAATTTACTCAGAGCTGTTGTGGGAAAGAACTTAAAAGATTGAAATCTATGTCTATTAGTTGTGAAGTTTGCATACAACCAAATCATCCATAGCACTACTGAAAGACTCCATTTGACGTCATCTATGGCATCAACCTCATTATCCCCCTAGATTTGATCAGTACCTCCACAACTGTTGAAGAAAGTCAATCCGAAGTCAACTAAGCCCAAGCATTGCAAGAGCTACACTAGACTATGACAAGGAAGATCTTTAAGTTCAATCAAAGACAATAAGAGATTGGTAGTCAAGGCCACCGAACTGTTTCTTTTAAGCTAGGAGACTTAGTATGGATTTACTTCAACTGAGAATGATTTCTACACTTGAGATAGAATAATTTAGGATTCTAAAGAAGATTAACCACAACGCCTATTAGATTGGGTTTCCCAATGACAATGGTGTTTCCTCTACTTTCAATGTATTTGATTTGATTCTTCACTAACTAGAAGAAGAAGAAGACCTCACAAGTGCCCTAAAAGAATAAGAACCAGAGACCACTTTAGATTTGAGGACAAATTTTTTCGACCCCCAAGCAAATAATAGGAATCAACCTCTTGGATTGATCACACGTAGCTAAGCTAAAGGATTCCAAGGACTTACTCCGAAAATATTGTCTCAAAGCCCCATCCAAGATGGGAATTCATACCCGAACCTCTATGTTTCCCACTACTACTGATAACTCTGATTTTAAACATATTTCATATGGTGATTTTATAGTATTTTCCTCACATTTTTTGGTTTTCTTTAAAGAAATTGATACTTAATTGAGTAAAATTTTGATTTCTAGGTTTGAACGCGTTCTAAGATCGAAAACGAAGAAAAAGAATCAAATTTCACTCAAATCGGAGTTCAAATGAAAAAGTTACGAAGTTTTGAAGTTGTGTAGAAAATTTTGCCTTAATACAGAAAGTTACACGACTTAGGGACACGGCTATGTCCCAGGCCGTGTCTGGTGACGAAAACAAAATCTTTGTAATACACATTTAAAAGGATATCTTAGGGTTTCAAAAGAGAGGAGAGACATTACAGAAATGGAGAGACACAAGAGAAGAGAAAGAGACTTAAGGAACAACATAAAGAAAGAGGCGGAACAACATCAACTTCAAGATTAGAGAGATTGTTCATAAAAAAAAGGGGTTTCCATGTTTTATTTTATATCATTGATGGAACTCGTTTTTAGATTCATTATGATAGCTTAGAATTCGAGTATTTAGGATTATGGAACCTAGAGTTTCATGTGATTCTTGGATTGATTTAGAATTCTCAATAAAGTTTCTATCTTTACTTGATTCAATTATGTCGTTAATTATTGATTGATATTTCTAGAATATCAATATATGATATTATGCATGTTGATTGAAAAATTACATGTATAATTAGATCTTTACATAATTGAAGAGAATTACATGTATACTTAGAGATAGGATACATGTTTCTTCCGGAAAGTTAATTATTTGTACGAGAATTCATTATACATTAATGAAATTCTAAATTATATTACTAAGTGAAGAGATTCCGGTGAATAATTTAGGATTAAGGTTCATATGCTTGAGAAAGGTATTAACTTTAGTTGTGAATCCCTCCGGTCAAGAATAATAGAAACCGAATTGAATATATTTTAAGCGATCACATGATTAACTCTAGGGGAAATAATTCCTAAATACGTTATTACTTTCTTGAAGTCGTTCTTGATGTTATCGCTTTTTCAATTACTTAATCAAGTCTTATAAATAAGTTAGTTTGTCAATTTTAGTATTTTTAATTAATTCAACTTTCATAATTTTCCGGTTAGATAATAAAGCTAAGGTTAATATTAGTACTAGAAGTCTCTGAGGGATCGACTCGAACTCACATCCACTATATTAAAACTAATAGATGCACTTGCCTCATATCAACTACCAACTTGACTACTAAGCTATCACATGCGCTAGACCCGTCAAACAGTTGTGCCACAATGCAACAACTGAGTAACAGCCTCTAAAGACTATCCAAGCTGAGCTCTTAAGCCACCCACCAACGTCCAACCCTAGCCTAAGTTGAGTACTCTTTGGCAAATGTCAAGCTCCGACCTAATCAAGATTAGGTTGTCTCCTAACTTCAAACTGCCTCTTTTCTTTATTTCACCTAATTTGTTCTACAATTTAGAATAACCAGCCACCATGTGACACGTATCTCTTTTATGATTTTTAGAATGTTTTATGTATCCTATTTGTAAAATACCCTTTTGTTTTTTTTGTACATGTAAAGTAACTTCAGTGGGATGAGTATATAAGCCCCTACTTAATGTATGCAAACAACAACTTCATTATCAGAATTTATATAAGTTTCCCCTCGAGCAACCTTAGTATTCTCATTATCCTTCAACTCTTATCTATACCCTTTAGCAAGAAGTAATGGCGAGTGACCCTTTAGTTCGAACTGGTGATTAATATCCGACAAATTGTAGGCTTAGTAAGATCAATTGGTGCATTATATCTAGTTGATAGCTGCCTAGACTTTGCCAGCTTTTCTTTATTTCTTTTTGTTCTCTCTTTATTGTGGTGTTTCTCCGTATGTTCAACTCTGGAGACACATCACTTTCTCCCCTTAATTATCTAAATAAAAGAAGGGCTTAAGTGTTCATTTTTTAGTTTTCTTTGCTCACTTAGGGGAAACTTTGCCAAAATCTTGAGTTGTGAACTAACCATTCCTTCTCATTTGTTTCCAAATTCTATTGATCATTTGCAATGGTTGGTCAAACCACAACTAATAGTAGAGGTGAGTCCTCGCATCCTTATATTTCAAGGGAGGTCGATGAAGGCTACGAGAGCTCATCCCGAATGGAGGTGGTAGTGCTACTCCCCCTAAAATAATGATGACAGTGTTAAGAGAGGAAGACAGGGTAATACTCTCTTAGGAAGAGGGCAAGGAATGCGCGTAAGGATGTCCCTGCGACACATACCCACCAAATGGTGAGGAGGGTAAGGTTAGCTAGTTGTTGTAGATGACATGCACGAAGGAGCATGCTCGTGCTCGTGTTCCATATATAGCAAGCGAAGAAAAGCTAAGGTTAATCCATTTGGCGGTAGGAGCAGTACCTAGGTAGCAAGTGGAGGAGCCCCAAGAAGGACAGCAGGCATATGATATAGGGGATGCCTGATCATTCGAGCTCAATCTATAGCTTCCTTTTTTAGAATTCTTATTTGAGTTCTTCTAGTATTACAAGATTGCACTGGGTAGTTTAAATGCAAATGCATGGATTTAGTTGCTCGCTTTCAAGGTGCTATGTATTTAGGAATTATGGTGCCCAACTATACAACTTTTTAGGCATTTCTATCTCGTAAGGAGGTTAGCCAATGGTTAAGTTTATGTTGCTACTCGAGGGATGAAGTTGAGTATTGTTATGCCTTGAAGTCACAAAATCATAACAATTCTATCATATAAACTAACCTATGATAGTAACTGACCTTACAATCACTATTGTAGATATGATTTACACAAGACATCTATGACTCTTAGCTTTGAAGTAAATAGCTCAACTAAAATTTATGCTAAAATTTACATAAAAGCCAGAAACTTTAAGTCATATATACATAATTATACTCATATTGTCTTATAATCTCAAGAAATTACACATGTTACCATAGTCTGATTAAGTACATATTATAAGACTAGTATATAAACCTAAGAATACTAATAAAACACTAAAGGACTTGATCGTACAGCCAGTTAATTCTCATTCCCCCATAGCACTTCAAAAAGAAACTGACCTCGGAATAATTATATCACGACATATCAATCAGTACCTACAAGAAAATCTATAAGGGTATGAACAACCAATAGCTAATAAGTTAGGATTGAGACTTAAGAATGCATAACACACATAAATAGGGTTTTCAAATAATTAATTATATGCAATGCAACATGTAAATGCCATCACACATTATGGTCCGGTCCATAGTGAAATAAAGGTAATTCCATCCACTCTAATCTAGGTTGAGGAGTTTTCATGTTTATACAGCAGCTCACAACCAAACCCGGATTTGTGCAATGGAGACACCACTCCCCCCATGACTATCCTTCAAACCATTGCCCTTATCCTTACTGCGACCTCATCTCTTATTACTTAGTTCAGCTAAGGATGAAGAAAAGACCATTATGTTATCTAGCACTATTTTTTTCGAAGGTACCGGTGTTTGGTTGAAAAATCCTAACAGTCCCCTAAAGGGTTACGATGCATGTTTGATTAGGGTATTTAGGTTGGTTATAATTAAGTTTAGTTTAGGGTGATCAAACAATCTTACACCACTCAATTCACAACAATCACGAAAACACAACATAGATTTTCAACACGAAGTCAGATACACACAAGCACATGCATATATAATTACCTATAAGTACAATCATGTACAATCATAAGTCTCTAAGTACTTTAAAATAATACTCCAAAATACATTAAAGTATTGAACCCAACTTACTTGAAGTCTCTAGTTAGCTCACTCAACTTGTCGTAGGTTACTTATCTCTACATGTCCTATAATATAAATACTCTTTTAGTATTTATATCCTTATTATATTTAAACTTTATGTCATGATTTGACTCAATTTTCCACATATATATATATATATTATATTGATTACCCATTCATTTTACATTAGTTTTGGAATCGGTTTTTGAATCTGGTTCCAATTTACATTCTAATTCAATTTCAACTAGAGGTATTACATGTAAATCCTAAAAATGCATTCCAAACTATAGCGTGAAATTAATCACATTATATTCGGGTATCCTAAATGTCACATTTGGCCCTTAACCAACATTTTAGTCTGTATGGTATACTATAATTCTAATTTAGTTACTGAATTTACTTCCGATGTGATAAAATTTACATTTTTTATATAACTTACTAAAATTTAGTTTCATATTAGATTTGTTGTGTTTTATTATTATTGCTATAATATCAATTTTCAACCTCATATTTTCTATTTTGCATATTATTAATTTACATATATTTACCACATAATAAACATAATAATTATATGTAACACCCTAAAACCATAAGTATCATAGATATTAGCATCCTTAAATACCTAATTACATACTAATTCAGTAATTATCCATTTAATTACCTAATTATCCCCAAATCATTTATTTTATATATCATTTTAAGGCTTAAAAATTATCTAAAAATTTCAAAAGTTAAATTCTAAAAAATCTCTTCATAGCACTGTTCTACATCCTCTAAATAGATTATACAAAAATTTTAAGTTAACACTACACCCCTAGGGTCATTTATTTCTCAATTGAACAAAACTCGGGTTCTCTGGATTTCTTAAGTACAGTATATTTTTAGGCATAAATTCATCAAACTAAAAATTTTCCCTAAATCTACATACATAAAAACCTAATGATACTAAATTTCATAATTCTCTAAGGATATTTAATATTTTACAAAATTAAACAAAACTGAGTCAGAAATTGACTTACCCGTTTGATTAGCTTCCAACCATAAGTGGTGGCCCTAGAAGTGTCGGTAGCCTTAGGCGGTGGTGGTAGGGTATGATGGTGGTGGTGTTTTGTTTCCAAATGGTCGTAAGTTTGCTCTATAAGCCTTAATTGCATAGATTTTTTTTCTAATTTTTGTAAAAAACCCTAATCCTCTCTTTCTGAGTTCTCTTAAAAGTTTTTGGATTCCAAACATACCAAAATGAGTTCCATATGGGTTTAGGGTATTTATAGGGACCATGATTTTTTTTCTTTCAATTTTTGAGTAATAGTTGGCATCATCCTTTTCCAAATTCACTTTTCATTTGCCTTAAATTGATTAGTTAATTTTTTTCTTCTTTATCCCGGCATGCCATGACTTGGACCTAGAAAATTCCTTACTTTTTTTTCCTTGATTTTTTTGTAATTTTCTTTAATTATTTAGTATTAATTTATTATATTTTGGGCATTTTAAGTAATTTCGCATATTTTTACCTACCCATAAATACATATGGAGTATAAATAAATACTTCTAAATATTATTTATGTTATTCTATAATTTATAATGTATATATAATTTATCTCTAACAATTTGTTAGTTATCGGAACTTGTTTTTACACATTCCCAATAAATAATAAGTAATATGCTTATTATTTAATATTATGCTTTTAATTATTTTATTACTTATTTTCCTAAATTAAATCTTACCAAGTCATTTTCACTAATACTCTTAATTTTGTTGTATAATTTAGACTTAATCAAACATTTTATCCGATTGTCCTAAATTTTACATATTGAATTCAAACTTCCAATTGGAGGGTTTACACGTATTATTGATAAGCCTCTAACAAATTAGAGGGTGGAAGGAGTTCTTTTATTGCATTCGTGCTCACAAGCCTCTTGATTTTTTAATGGAGTGGAGATGTCCCAATAGGGGTAAGAAGTTGTAGGCCTTCAAAGTAAGGACTCGATGGCTAGCATTGAGCTCCTAAACTTAGCGAAGTGGAAAATGCTCAAACTTTTGTCGATATGTGAGAAGTATAGGAGTGGAGCGCTATTGTTTGCAATGGAGATAGCGACTTATTGTGCTAAGCCGGGGAGGGGTAGTTGGTTATCTACCGCATCGCATCACCTTACCATTAGAATGGGGGACATCGAGCTACTAGTCCTTAACATAGTAAGTTCTTTATCTTCCATGAGTCTATTTTTCTAAGGAGGTTATTTGTTCTTTTGCAGCTTCTGAGTTAGTATCGAAGAAGCTGAGGGCAAAACTGCTAGCTATGCAAAACAAGTGGCTCGAAAGTGCTTCAAGTCCGAAAAAGAGAAGGTGGCCCGAGCTAGAAGAGGAGAGGGAGACTGTGTAGTCCCTCAAAAAGGTCCACGAAGAAGAGTGGAAGGCAACGGTCCCTTCTTGAAGTTGTTTAGCGAAGGGGCAAGGACGTGTATAGAGGAGTACCATTGAGGGCTTTAGTAATAGGCCTTAAGGTGTTTGGTGGGGGTATGGCACTAAAGGCTTTGGTGGGGGTATGGCACCAAGTAAGGCCTTAAGGCTGTAATTGCTTGAGTAGACTCGGAGTAGGTAAGTTTGGAGTAAACCCTTAAAGCTCCTACTATGGTTGCCATTGAGATTACCAATGAAGATTATGTTAAACCTTTAGTTTATCGAGGTAAGTGAACAGCCCCTATGCAACTCCCATATTAGCCTGCTTAGAGGCTTAAGCAGCTACAAGTATGATTTGGGTTGCTTGTTGCAAGTCAAAATGAATTGGAATCCTTAGTGGTAATGCTAAGGAGGTACAACAAGGTAAGCTACTCTTATACTTCTATTGGATTGGTTACTTTTAGCTTGATTACTGATGATGTATTATGTTTGCAACTGTACGACTTACTAGACTGCATTCTAGGCTACAACTGCTTAGTTCTTCTATCGGAGAGAAATGAGACAAAGGCCAAGGTGGAGAAGCTTCGAAAGGCATTGGATGTGGAGAAGAAAGTGTATGGTGCCTTAGCCGCTATGTTTAGCAACTTGCAGCACCGACATAGGGAGCTCCTCAATCAGGTGGGCCAGCTAAAGGATAAGCTCAGGAAGATTGAAGAATCCAGCAAAGTCACAGAGGTTAGACTAACTGCTAAGTTGAAGGCTAAAGAGGAGGAACTCAAGGTGCAAGTTGACTTTAGTAGGAGGGAGGTCAAGCTCTTAAGAGGCGAGGGGTTGTTGGTTGAGGTCAAACGTGATATCTTCATAGAGACTGTATTGGACCCCCTGATTGAGAAGGCCATCACCAAGGCTGGTTAAGTAATGGTAGAGGAGGTAAGGAAACAAGTTTGATAGAACATGCCTAAAGTGAACTTATCCTTCTTACATTGGCTTGATGACCTCGAGGTTGCTGCTGGAAGTAGGTTGGGTGGTAAGTCATCCGGTGACTCGTTAGGAATTTCCAACAATGGCTCAAATGTGAGCCTCAAGGTTAGAGGTGGTGACAGTAAGGTTAGGTAAGAGCTGGAGTGGTAGCAAAAGCAGTAGTAGTGATAGCAATAGCAAGTTAAGGGTGCTTAAGAGCATCTTTGGATTTTTTGTCATTTTCTTGTAGTTAGTTCAGGCAATGTATGCCCGTTTCTGAACCTATATATATTTTTTCCAGCTACAAGTCGAGGTGTCAACCTCCCTTTGTGAACTTACTCAAATGAATGATGTTCTATTAATTATCTTTGATCCCGTCCTTCCTTTCCCTTAATCACTACTTCTTATGTTTATACTGTTTGCATACTCGAACTCCATTTGTTTTTTATCTAAGTCTTTTCCATCAAAGAAGATGTTTCCCGAGTAGACTTATGTACCTTGTCTCCTCGTGAGATTTGCTGGATTCTATATGCCCGAGTAGGTGGTCTATGCTCACTGGTTAATAGCTCCTTATGGATTTGCACGCTTACCCATATGTTATTGCCTTATACTTAGCCTTGATTTCTATCTAAGCGTTCTTATCTTGTGATGATGTTTGCTTGTATGCCAACGTATCTTATGTCTCGAGCAAATTATGATTCTTAGGGTTCTTGTAAGGGCTTAATGTCAAGTGGCAACAAGCTTACAAGAATGTATCTTATGATGATGTCACAGAATCTCCTTGGCAAAGGAATTTCAATAGGGTAGATCTCTTATTGACACACACTATCCATTCCATAGAGTTCATTTCGAGAATCGTGCATTTTTGGCAAGTGAAATGCATCGGGAAAGGTACCTTACAAAAAATATTTAATGTATGTATGATTCATCATTAATCTTGTAGGCGTCGCTCTAGTTCTTGTTGCTTTGAGGCCGTATGATGATCAACACTTATACAGTTGGAGATGTCTCATGGCTCTTACATGAAGGGTACGTAGGTCTTTGCCTTGCCACACCAATTACCTAAACAACTTTAGTAGGGTATGCTTGAGAGCTAACATAAGTGTGCTTAAAGCGATCAGGTTAAGGGATGGGGTATTTGAGTTAAGGAGATGGTTGCCTTCAACCTCTTCCATTGAGTTGTGATTGTGAGGCTTGGACAGCTACTCGGCAATGGTGGTTAGATCTGAAGCTGTGACCGGGAGGCATGCATGGTTTTTAGGTTTTCCCCTCTTTGTATCCTAATAAAACCAACAAAAGAGGGGAGCTTGGCGTAGCCCACCGCTTGTCCGTTGCGGCTTCATTATAAAGACATTGGTTTGCGTAAGGTTCTGGGTAATATCTTATATGTATTGTCTCAGATGACCTCGAGTAGGCAAAGGTAATCGCGGTGACTAAGACGGCATAAGGGTCTTTTCTTTACCCTAGCATGTAGATCGAGGTGCTCATGGGAATCCTCCATTTTGAGAGCCTTCTAGTTTACTTTAGGTGAAGGATCAACCTTCCTTTGTTGCCAATAGGGCCTAGATAGTTCGGCACTTTAGGTAGAGTAGTTGAATTAGCTATCCTTACTTTTGCTTCTATGGAAGAGAGGCTCTGGAAGGTAAGGTAAGGACCTTTACTTGGAGGTTAAGTGTCATTGGGAGCTTTGCAATTTAAGGCTCAACTAAGCAGGACTCCAGGGAGGTAGTCACAACATGAGAGTCGATTGCATTGAAGTTGAAAGGAGTTCCTCTTGGGGAAGAGTTTCTAAAGCAAGAAGTTAAGTCAAAGCTGAGAGTAGTCTTTCAAGTGAAGCGAATAGCCATAATGTAGGATGTAGTTGTATGCTTTTGTATCATCCAGTTGTCCATTTTAATGTAATTAGGCTTGATATGTCGACCTACTAAACTTTGTACTTCAATTGATCAATGAAATAAAACCTTCCCATTTTGATCATTACTTCTCGTTAGCTGATTCACTTTGCTTCACTCTTGCTATCCAATTTGACTTTGAGTTGAGTTTAATAATTGTTATGATAATGTTTTACTTAGATGAATGTTTGAAGATGAAAGATTGACTTATGTTAAGGGGCACGAGGCGGATCAATGCCTAAGAGGTGTACCTGTGTCGTTAATGTGGGAGCTAGCTTAAAAAAACCTTAGGGATGAAAATCGACCTAAGGTTAAGGGCTCAATGTGAATCGATGTCAAAGAGGGGTCCCCGTGTCGTCAATGTAAAGAGTGACTTAGGTTAAACTTAGGGATGAAAATCAACCTAAGGTTAAGGACTTAATGTAAATCAATGTTAAAGGGAGGTACCCATGTCATCGGTGTAAGTATTGACTTAGGCTAAATTTGGGGATGAAAATCAACCAAGATTAGGGGCTTGATGTAAATTGAGCCAAAGAGGGGTTCCATGTCGTTAGTGTAGGGACTGAGCTGGTTAAATCTTTGGGATGAAAATCAACCCAAGGTTAGGGGCTCGATGTAGACCAATGCTCGAGAGAAATACCCGTGTCATTAGTGTAAGGACTAACTTGGGCAAAATTTAGGAATGAAAATCAACCTAAGGTTAATGGCTTGAGAGAAGAAGAGAAGCAAATGATAGAAACTCCATAAATTCATTGCATTTAGCCATGATTACACATGCTTTTGATTATCATCACTATACTTAAAGAAAGTAAGGTCTTAGATTCTAGGCATTCCATACCTTAGAGATGGGTTATCGTTCAAGCATCTCAAGCCTGTAAGTACCTTTTCCCAAATAATCAACCACTCATATAGGGTCTTCCTAATTGGGGGTAAGCTTGCCTCGCCCTTATTCTAAGCTAGTAGCCTCTAACTTTCTGCATACTAAGTCTCCAAGATGGAAGACCCTATGTTGGACGCTAGAGTTGTAGCATCGGGTGAGTCGTTGCTAATAGGCCATTGTGCATATCCGTACAGCATTGCGAACTTTGTCAATAGTATCAAGGCTCACTTGTAAGGCCATATGATTAGTGTCTATGTTGAAGTGTAGTATTCTATTGGTTTATAATTCCAACTTAATATAGAGGACAACTTTTACTCTGAATGCGAGACAGAATGAGATATCTCTAGTCAAGGTCCCCTATGTCGTGTGGTAACCCCAAGGTATGTTAAGAAGCTCGTCGACCTACCAACCTCTTGCTCATTCTACCCTCTTCTTCAAACTATTAAGGATTATCTTGTTAATAGCTTCAACCTGTCTAAGGGTAGGCAATCGAGGTATAGTGTAACTTAATGTTATGCTTGTTGCAGAAGTCCTTGAAATGATCGATGTCAAATTACCTCCCCTTATCAGTGATCAATCTCTCTGATACTTCAAAGTAGGATAGTATGTGGGTGAGCACGAATCCTTTAACGGCTTAGGTTATGATGGTCACGACAGCTAATGCTTCTGTCTACTTGGTGAAGTAATCTATTGCAACGAGGATGAACTATTAGCCCATCGAAGCTTTTAGGAAAAGGCAAAGTATGTCTAATCCCTACTGCATGAATAGCCATGGATTGGTCAAGGGGTATAACTTCAAAGTTGGGGCATCAGTGATTGGCACATGCTTTTGGCAAGAGTGACACCTTGGACTATGGCCTTGGCATCTTCCTTCATCGTAGGCTAGTAATAACTCAGCTTGAGTGCTTGAAGGTACAGTGCTTATGACTGGATATGATTACTGTAAATCCGTTCATGGAGCTCTACGAGAACCAAAGTGCTTTCCTTTATTCGAAGGCATTTGAGAAGCAGTGTTGTGCCCTTGTTTATACAGTACATTATTGATTAGTATATAGTTGGCTATGGCTTAGGCTAGCTTTTTTTATCTCAACTCGTTCTTTAGGTAATGCCCCAATTCTAAGGTATTACGTAAGGGAGTCCATCCAGGAGGTCTCAAGGGCTACTTTTGTCATTTTAACGACCTATTTCTATTGTACCTCTATACTTCTTTTGAGGAGGTACTGTATGAAGAGTTGCTTATCGCAATCAAGTGATGTAGGGATGGTGGACGAAGCTAACTTGGATAGTATATTTGCCTTTATATTTTCTACTTGAAGGATTTTGTTGACTTACTAGGAAGCTAATTTCATGAGAAGGCCCTACACTAAGTGCAAGTGCTTGGTCGTTATTTCACCCTTGGTCTCATATTCTCCCTTGACTTACTGTACAACCCGCATGGAGTCTGAGTGTATGCTGAGTTTTCTTGATTCGATATCCTTGGCAATTTGCAAGCCAGTAATAAGTGCTTTATATTTGGCTTCGTCGTTGCTCGTTGGGAAACCAAACTTCAAGGCATAGAGGATCTTTATTCTATTTAAGCCTTATAAAATGATACTAACCCCACTTCCCCCCTTAGTAGAGGAGTCGTCGACATAAAGCACCCAGTTGGGTATGGTGAGCTCCAGTTCGGGCTCGTCGGCTCTAATGTATTTTACTATGAAGTTTGCAAGCACATGTGCTTTAATTGCTTGTTTGGGGCAAAATTAGACTCTATGAGCACTTAGCTTGAGGGAGTACTTCATCATTTAGGTCAAAGTAATGGGCCTTTTTAGAGTAGTTCTGAGTGGTACATCCATTAGTACGATGAGTGGATGCCACTAGAAGTAGGGCCTGAGTTTACGAGCAGCAATGACTATTGCAAAGGCAAACTTTTCTATTTTAGTGTATCGATGCTCAGTCCCTTACAAGATATGGCTGACATAGTAAACTGGTCAATGGTCATGGATGTCAACTCGAACAAGTACCAAAGATAATGCTTTATCGCTATCTTATCATGCTAATGTCCATTTAAACTCAATGGGGCATTTGAGTAGATTGAAAAATTCTACTCACTTGCCAATGCTTCTAGATACAAAACGGTTGAGGGCAAATATCCTTCTTGTTAGTTGCTGGACTTCTTTGACATTGGTCGGGGCTTACATCTCTTGGATTGCTTTGATCTCATCAGGGCTGGCCTTTGTCCTTCGCTTTGTGACCATGAAACCAAGAAGCTTATCGAAGGCAACTCCAAAGATGCACTTCTAGGGGCTAACTTTCATTTGGAATCGGTAGAGGGCTTGGAAGATTTCTTGGAGGTCATCAATGTGATCTTTTGTAGTTTTGCTCTTAGCGATCATATCAACGACATAGACCTCGATGTTCTTGCCAATTTGTGGCTTGAAGATTTAGGTCACCAACCTTTGGTATGTGGCTTCTGCGTTCTTTAGGCTGAAAGGCATCACTTTATAGCAATAAGTCCTAAAGTCTATGATAAAGGATGTGTAGACTTCATTTTCAAGAGTCATCTAGATTTGGTTGTATCTGGAGTAGGAGTCCATGAAACTAAGAAGTGTATAATCAGATGCCAAATCAACAAACAGGTCAATACATAGTAGGAGGAAGCAGTCCTTTAGGCATGCCTTATTAAATAGGCGTAATCTACACACATGCACCATTTTCCATTTGCTTTCTTAACGAACATCGTGTTGGTGAGCTAAGTAGGATACTTCTCATGCTGAATGAAGCCTACGCAAAGTAGCTTTTGTACTCCTTCCTTGATCGCAACCTAACACTCAGGTATGACATATCATCACTTTTACTTGATAAGTTAGATGGTAGGATTGACAGTAAGGTGGTGAGTAGCTTCAGGTATACATATGATCCCCGGCATGTCTTTGGGGGTAGACACAAAGATGTATGAGTTTTGCTTTAGGAATTCTATTAGCTCAAGCTTGTCGTTTTCTAGCAATTCGGCCCCAATTTTGGTTGTCATTTTAGGGGCGTCGAAAATCTGGACTTTGAGGGTCCTTTCTACAGGTACATCCTATATTGCCAAAGTAGGAAGGTTAGTGGACTCGATATTCATAACGTTGTTTCTAGATTACACTTTAAGGCAGAGCATCTTAAACAAAGCTAAGGTGCCCCTAGCCCCGCCGACTCTAGTAAGGCTCATGAACTTCGCTTTAAGGTACTGTTGGCTAATAACAATGTTGAACTTTGTTATGCTTGGTCTACCAATGATGGCATTATATGGTGACCATATGTTAATAACGACAAAGTCTATTGACTGGGTGGCAACATGTTCACCATCACCTAGTCGAACAGGCAAGGTGGTGATCCCTTTTGTGAGCTATCACATCCCAACATAGTACACGATGTACTATCACACAAGAATACTTATTTATATTCAATAAAAGTTCTATTTATAATTAAAGAGTACTACAACGGATTTCAGCGTAACATTTGTTTATACAAAAGAGTACATTCGTCAAACTTCACCAAACCTAAAGCATAATACCTTTTTTTTTTAATTTCATATGTATAGATCCTTCATGGAGATGAAATCAAAATACAGTAAGACTTCTTCAAAAGCGGTTGACTCCGTCCTACATGCTCTCATAAGACTTTTTACCCTAGCTGATGTTGATGCCCAATCAATTCTCTTCATAATCTAAATATACATAAGTATCCCCTCAACTCTCTATGAGCTAAGTAAGAGTGAATAAAACAAGCATAATATACAATGACAAGGATCAATACTATAGAACATTCGATTTCATAACTCGAGTTATCAAGACAAACTGTCTATGCAAGAAATTCGAGCTATGCTCGAAATTCGTGCTATGCTCATGTACGTGACATGCATTGGTATCGATACCCTATGCTTTTCCAATTCCTTATTTGATTAAGTCGACATACTCAGTCATCTATATATAACGTTCAGGAACCTAGGGCAATAAGGAGCTGCTTGCAAGTAAGACCCCCATAAAAAACCACCCACTATAGTTTGAAAATCCAACACATAGCTAGTTTAGCTTAAACCACACATTGTAGCCAATATAAGTTAAGTGATACAATTCTATATGCTCAAAACTGAACTCAACAGTGCTCAAGCTTTCAGACACTTGACCTATAAGTCCTTTCATGCCATGTCATGAATGTAGTAAACACTATAATAACCCAGTATTAAGCATGAATCTCAGGTTCTATATCATAAACTATTTGACTATCTCAACCTTAGCATTATTTCTCAACTTTACAATACATTTCTTCCTATAGGGTTCACTTAGTCAACACACATTCAACAAAATTATGTATCTAATCAATCTAATGCATCATCACAGTTTATGACACAACTAACTCCAAGTCAAGTAGACGTAGGTTTACTTGCTTAAAAACATAAATATCCACTTACTGAGGTTTAACAGTAGCATAAAATCCTAAACTTCATAGTGTAGTCGTTCCTCACCTATGACATCTAGGAAAAGATACACAGATCCCAAATTAACTATGGATCGATTCCAAACTCCTAGAAGCTTTTATTATCACGTTTCCAAGCCTATTTCGATTGTATTTTATTTATTTCTTATTCGATTTTAATAAACTTTATATTGTCACGATTGTTATTTTGAGTAATATTAAGATATTTTAAGAATTAAAACTAATCAATATTGTCAAAAATCCAAACATACCCTTTCATATTACCGATTCAACCATATATTATTGTAGCTTGTAATTGACTCGAGTAAACTTTAATTCTAAACTAGAAGTCCTAAAATTATACTTTTCAATTATGCTTAATATCAATTATGTGTCATAGTTATCAATTTTACATTACCTAGCAATCACTTTAATAGTATTATTCACTATTTTGCATATTAGGCTAATATATAGGTTAATAAAAAGAAAATACATAATAAATAATATACGAGACCGATTAATTATACGAAAAATATTGTGAACTCACAAAAATATACACTTTAGATATTGACCATCATTTGTACTTAACTAGCTTATCGCCTATATTTCTAAATATGGCATTTTATCTCAAAATTAGTGAAAATTAAGAAAATAAGTGAATTTAATCACAAGATAAAAATCAAGTGTTCCAAACATCATTATAAACTTCTAGAAATCAAAATGCATAGGGCTCATACATTGATTTGATCAAAAACTAATTAATCAAACAAAACAGCAAAATTGCTAATTTTATCCAAAATAATTATAATAAATAATAAACATGATTATTTAAAAAAATTCTTCTTACTGCAATTAAACACATATGTTAAGTATATTATGCACAAAAATTTAGGTTGAAATGACATTATGTAATATTTCTAAAATTTAATCTAATTTTCGTCCAAACAGAACAATTCCTTAAGCATCTTATATTTTCACTAATTTTTTAATTAAAATAAAATTACTACATTAATCTACACATAAAATAACCCTTGGAACCCAATTTTCATAATTAATTAACAGCATTTAGTATTTTTAGAAAATTATAAAACATTCAGCTGGAATTTTTATTCACCTAAATCGACCGCCTCTAAACCGCCCAACCTTATTTAAACAACCAAGCACACCCTCTCTTTAACCCCCAAGCCGCTACAAGTCAGGTTGCTCCTAACCTAGTGAATTGCCTTATATCAGATCATGCTCTGATTTTGACTTGGTTTTCTTTTCTTTTTTTTTTTTCTAAATTTTCTTAAGTGATTTTCTTGTATTTTTAGATTTCTAAAATTTTTTTTATGTGTTTAGGTCCTATTTATAATTTATAAGTTGATTAGATTCATTGAAAGTTAGACATGTGGCATAAACATGTCATTTTTTTAGTTTTTCTAAGCTTAAGGTGTCAATTTCCTATTAAATTGTTGATGACTCATGTTTTCCATTATTTCCTATGCTGCCACATCATTAATGACTCATCCATTCACTTTTTAGTTAATTTTCCATGATTTTATATTAATTTTCATTTTATTTTATTATTATTATTATTATTATTATTATTATTATTATTATTATTATTATTATTATTATTTAACACATATAATGCATAATCTATGTTAATATATGTATATTACATATAATTCAACTTCATTTATTATTTGTGAAAGTGAAGAACTTATCTCTAATATTTCGCTTAATCTTAAAGCTCGAAGTTTATATTTTCAATAATTATCAGCTTTGTCGATAAATTGATATTTTTCTTAAAGTAAACCTTTTATATAGCTTATTTTGAGAAATTGACTTTACTAAAATACTTCGTCTAGCTTTTTTATCCTTACTATGAAGTTTGAACTAAAATGGATAACATAACTTAGTATCCTAAATCTAAAGGCTTGAATCCTAAGGTTATCACGTAAGCATGAAACCCTTGGGTATTATACAGGCACTAATCTGCTGCCTCTGAACTCTATGAGGCCATATTTATACAACTAAAGGGGCTCATCGAGCTGTTCTTTCATTTGTTTGAAGGCACTATAGAAAAGTATGTCTACCGAACTCCTATTGTCAATGAACGTCTTTAGAACATCAAAGTACCCAATTTTGGCATTTATAATGAGTGCATCGCTATGGGACAATTTGATTCCCTACTCATCTTCATACATAAAGATTACTGTTGTATCGATCTTTAGCTTCTTATTTCAAACAATATACACCTCATGTTTAGGAGTGAGGGTAGTGTCACTTGAGAGGAGGCTAGGTTCGCCTAATATGGTGTTGACCTGATCACATCATTCCCTTCTGTTTTGTTCATTCGTAAGGGGATTGGCCTATTGATGATGGGGTTGTTGTTGATTCTTTACTCGGCAGCGTTGGGTGAGTTGTTGAATTTGGTTTTTCTCGTATGCGACGAAGTAGTCAATGTAGCATTTGTGAATAAGGCCTTCGACTGTGTTCTTGAGGTAGCGACACTCATTAATGTTGTGTCCATGTGCTCTATAGTAGTGGCAGTATTTCCCTGAGTTTGTCGCTTTTGGTATCTTGCGAATGCTTGGCAATCTCAGAAGCTACTTCGGACCTCAGACATGATTTTGCTGAGTAGTTAGGTTAAGGGTGTGGATGAGGTATAGTCTTTTTACTTATGCCTTTGCTTTTTATGCTTTCTCATAGAAGGGGTTGAGGTTTGGAATCATGAGGTTCCAAATGATCCTTTATTGAAATGCGGGTATTATTTTCTACCTTAAAGTAAGCTCTAATAATATCTTCTTAAGCTATGTATTTCTCAGCAACCTTCATGAACTTGTCCAAGGATTCAGGCTTATCCAGTGATACTGTGTTGAAGGGCTTTCTATTTAGATCTATGCTTGTTAGGAGTGCCTACAGGGTCATCCCTGTGTTTTAGCTTGGAAACTTGTAGATTTGTTTAATTGAAGTGCTCAAGATATGCTCTCAAGGTTTCATTGGGGTATTGCCTAACATTATAGAGTATGGATGAATCTCATTGTAGGACTCAAGAATTGAGGAAGTTTTGTTGGAACCTACTTCCTAAATCATCGAATAAAGTCACGGATGTCTCAGGGAGTGTATTAAACTAAAGCAAGACAGCTTTTGCTACTGTACTGGTGAAGGCCTTGTACATGATGGCAGCTGAGAGGTCATGAACGCTCATCATTATCTGAAAATGGACAAGGTAGTCATCTAAATCCGCAGTACCATCATAAGTGTTGAGATGTGTAACCTCACACCTATGGAGAGCGTTTTCTCAAGGATTAAGAAGATGAATAGCTCTTTGTCAACATAGAGCATACAACTCCACTTTCTTCTAATCGCGCATACTGGAGCCGTGGCAGATGTGTTCATTGAGTTCATCCATGTTCATGTCTTCATAGTCTTTTGGCAATGTCCTTAAAGATAGGCTATTGATTGGTTTGCTTACCGCTATGCGCTCACCCTCTACATGTGTTTTGCTATGGTTATGGTTCAGTTAATCGTGTAGATCTTTGTATGGTTGGTGATTGTAACGAATCTAATTGCGCGAGTGTGTTGCACTGGTCGTCATTTTTGCTTGGCTATGAGGAGGAATCAACAGTCGCTTCTTCATTTGGATGCTTTTGAGATTCATTTTTTAGTAATGTTACATATTTATGCAAAACTATCACAGATTCATGGTATTTTCTATTTTCTTCCGGCATTTGCTAGGCAAGCAACTTGAGTTCTTAGACTTTGATAATTTCATTTTGAGGCAAAAGAAGTTAATTGCCTCTCCCTAGATGGGAGGTACTGGTGTCCTCCATATGAGAAGCTTATGGTTTTTTTTTCTTTTTTCTTTTTTTTTTTTAATTTTAGCCATTATCGTCATGGTAGCTTAAAATTGTAGGCCCCAAAATGTTAATCATATGGAGAGTAACTAAGATATATAGATTCGAATGGGTTTGGGCTGTACCTCTTTCTTCTCGATACCTGCAAAAAATTCCCCTGTACATGATGCCACGAAGGCCCTCCAATGCTCAAGTTAGCAAGGACCAAGAAAAGGGGAGACAAGCACTAAAGACCTAAAGGATTGTGTTCACTAAGTGTGTATGTGATGGGAGTTCAACTTCTGCTCTCTAAGGATAAGGAGAAGAAGAGGTCTTAGAGAATGAGAGAGAGAGAGATGACTTACTTATTGGTGCTTAGTGCCTTTTATGAGGGTTACCTGAACACGTGGAGATCGGGGATTTGATCATACTGGTTACTAGCAAATAGTGCGCTCTAAGGTAAGAGCTAAGCTTCAGTATGGGCAATACATTGTGGTTAACTAAGCTACCAAATTTGCAACCCATTGATCTGGTAGAGGCAAAGGTACTAGGTATGCCAGCCATGCTACACTGTAGTATGTTGTAGGCATTAAAGACAAAAGCCGAGCTGAGATGTTAAAGAAGGCGTCAACTGATGCTCAATGGGGACAAGTTGAGGGGATAAGCTGAGCCTTAAGCTTACCTTAGACAATCGATGAGTATCGACTCAATGGTTGGGGATTAACCTACTCGAACAATTGTTATTTAGCTTGCTAGACAAGACGCGATGTGAAGGGAAATGATAGGAATCAACTTCCCGAACCGATCATGCGCAACCAAGCTAAAGGACTCCAAGGACTCATATGGAGAATATTAGCTCAAAGCCCCATCCAAGATAACAATTTCTATCCCAACCTCTATGTTTCACTTTACTACTAATCTGAATACCAAGCTCCTATGTACGCTAGCATAGTTTTTGAAGCTACCAAGTAAACGTGTTGACTCGCCTAGCATCCGTACAGTGATACAAACAACATTCGAGCTAATTAGCCTCAAACATCTTTCCTAGCCGAACTCTCGAGCCAACCAGCATCCAACCTTAGTCTAAGTTGAGCTGCGAGATACCCAACTTAAAGGGGATCCAAACATCCTTGACTGACTGAGCTCTGACCTAAACTAGATCAAGTCAGCTTTGACTACAAACCCTTTTGTCTTCATTTTGTTAGAATTGTACTATATTTCAGAATATTAACCACCATGCGATACGTGTCTTTTAGCACAACTTTCTAGAAAGATTCTTTACTTTTTCCGTATTGAATATTCTTTCTCTTTTACCCTTTTTAGTATATTTCATGTATTCCAATTGTTAATTACCCTTTTTGTCTTTTCATATGTACTTGTAACTCTAATGGGGCTAGTATATAAACCCCATTTATTTTGTATGCATCACTCATCTCTCATCATCAAAATATACAAGTTTCCCTTTTGAGCAACCCTAGTATTCTCATTATCCTTTTTAACTCTTATCCATTCCCTTTAGTAAGTGTAGTGGCGAGTAACCCTATAGTTCAAATTAGTGAGTTACATCCGATAGATTTTAGGTTGAATATGATTAATTGGTATATCATATCCAGTTAGTAGTTACTTAGACTTTGCTAGCTTTATATATATATATATATATATAATTCTCTTTTGGTTCTCTTTGTTGTGGTGCTTCTCCGTATATTTAACCCCTAAAGACGCATCAACTTCACTGTCTACTTAGGGGTCAAAAAGATTTGACCTCAAATTTTAAAGGGTCTCCAGTTCTTGTTCTTCTTAGGCTCCTATAAGGCCTTCTTCTTCTTGTTGGTGAGGAATCAGGTCAGATACATTGAAGGCGGAAGAAACACCATAGTTCTCCGGTAATTCAATCTAGTAGGCATTACGATTGATCTTCTTCAAGACCTTGAATGGGCCATCAACTCTTGGAGATAGTTTGCTTGGTCTTAAGTATGGAAGAATTTAAGGTCCTAAAGAAGATTGACCATCATGCCTACCAAATTGAATTAGTCGAGAACTATGGTGTTTCTTCAACCTTCAATGTGTTCGACCTAATTCCTCACCAACCAAAAGAAGAAGACCTCACAGGAGCCCAGGAAGAATAAGAACTGGAGACCCCTTTAGATTTAAGGTCAAATCTTTCTTACCCCTAGGCAAACAGTGAAGTTGATGCATTTCTAGGGTGGAATATACAAAGAAGCACCACAACGGAGAGAATTGAAAGTGAATAAAAAAAAAAATGCTAGCAGAGTCCAAGCAACTACCAACAGGATATGATACACCAATCAATCCAACTTGACCTAAAATTTACCGAATATGACTTAAGGGTCTAAACTATAGAGTCACTCACCACTAATCCTTACTAAAGGGAATAAATAAGAATTAAAAAGGACAATGAAAACACTAAGGTTGCTCAAAAAAGAAACTTGTATATTCTAATAATGAGAGATGAGTGTTGCGTACAAAATGAATGGGGTTTATATATTAGCCCCATTAAGGTTAGAAGCACATATGAAAAGACAAAAAGGGTAATTTACAATTGCAATATGTGAAATATACTAAAAAGGGCAAAAGGGACAAAAAAAATACTCAATATGTAAATAAAAAAGAATCCTTCTGAAATATTGTGCTAGAAGACACGTGTTGTATGCTGGCTAGCATTCTGAAATATAGTACAATTCCAATAAAATGAAGAAAAGAAGGTCCATAGTTAGACCCAACTCAATCTAGTTCAAGTTAGAGCTTAGTCAATCTAGGATGCCCAAATCCCCTTCAGGTTAAGTATCTCACAACTCAACTTGGACTAGAGTCAAATGTTGGTTGGCTCAGGAGCTCTACTTCAAAAGATATTTGAGGTTAGTTGGCTTAGATGTTGTTTGATCATGGTACGGATGCTCGGTAGGTAAGCACATCTACTTGGCAGTCTTAGAAACTATGCTGGCGCATATGAGAGCTCAATATTCGAGTTAAGATAGGAATTCTAGTCTTAGATTAGGCTTCAAGCTAATATTATCCACGTAAGTCCTTCAAGTCCTTTAGCTCAACTGCGTATGATCGATTTGAAAAGTTGATTCCTATCTGGTAGGCTCGCCATTGGTTTGCATCCATTATTTATGCGAGCTCATGGCCTCATGAGAGGGTCACAATGCGACATGTGAACTTACTATTCACTTAAGAGCCACTCGGTGCTCCTTGTGATGGGCTTTACAATTAGATGTTGGTTCAGGCAAAAATCAGGTATCAATAGAATATATTTAAAAATTAGTCTCTTTTTTCTTGCTCTTTATTCGTGTGACTTCAATGTTATGATCCTACCATGTTATTGCTTCTATGATGGGAATGATTTTTTTTTTCCAAGCATTTCATATCTTAAAAATGAAACTTTTGGTAATTTACATATAAATTTAAATCATGAATCAAAATGAACCCATAAAAAACTTTAATTATTGAATTCTTAAACCAAACCATTTTTCACGATTTGATGTTGTTTAGAAGGATGAATCAAACTATACCTAACCTAGCTTTTAAAAGCCAATAAGGTAACCAAAGCAAATCTACTTAAGGCATACCAAGACAATCATCCAAACAAGCATACCCTTAATTACCAATCTAATATAGTGAATTCTTATCAAATGAATCTATAAAAAGTCTTGAGAGTAAGGGCTAACAGACTTAATCGAGTTTAGAGTATGCACTAGGCTATCCTGGACGAACCAATTATAGTTTTAGGCTTAATTCCATCATACTTAAATGTACATTGAATTAGGCTATAGCGATTTAGCAAACTTTATGTAGGAATCTAAATCAACATTTCGACTTCCATCAAACATGCTATCATGTCATTCCTTCTAGGAGATTGTCTCACATTTGTATTGCAATTTATCTCTTTTGTTTTTTGAACTCATTTTTTTAATTAATAAAATTTATAAAGGGAATGTTATTTAGTGCTTGTATCATTAAGTGTGACAATGGATGCATGTATGGCAATAAATACATGAATCATCATGTTATGAGCTACTAAAGATGGTTGGGATAACTAATGCTTATAGAAAGATGAGCAGTAGTAATCCTAGCAAGCAAATTGAATTGGGTATATAATTTGACAAATCGAAAGTTAAGGTGTGAAATTATAGAAACTTACAAATTTTAGGTAGTTAAAATGATATTGTCCTAAGAAAGAAATGTTGTTGCCTATTATCATGAAAGCTAAAAAAAAGCTGGTTAAAGTGCTAGAAAAAAAAAATCAGCAAAATTAGGCAATTGTCACCCCACGAAGAACAAAAAAGGAAAAAAAAATCATAACCAGATCACATGAACAGATTATGATCCTAAAAACTTTGAACATTTCTTTAAAAAAAAAAATGTTAGTAGGTAACCACCTATCACCATCGATTTTGAGTCATCCCCAGGCATAAGAGTTGAGTTGCTGATAAACAACCATAGTGTTTCAGCAATTTTATTTTATTTTCTAGATTTTTTTCTTTTCCTTATATATTCTATACTTTTGTTTTATTGTGTGCTACAATTTCATTGAAAATACTTAATTATATTATTTAATTAAATTAATTATCTTAGACCAATTATAAACCAACATGTTTCCCTTACTAACATTAATAGACTGTAATAAATCAAACCTACTTGTAAGTTACTCAATTTCGACTTGATATTTATTCAAATTCAATTAAATAAATTTTGCCTCAAGCTTAATTTAGTATAATTAATCAAACTTGAGTTTTATGATGTTTAGCCCAATTATTGTTCAAATATAATCAATCACAAATCAAGCTCAAATGCCAATCAAATTCAAAAAAAAAAGTTAGATTTTAATATTATTACATTTTGAAGAAAATTTCTTTTTCTTCTTAAATAATCAAGTTTTAAAGAGTTCAATTAAGTTAAGCTAAACTTGTTGGATACCATCATTTGAGTTGAGCTCAAGCTATAAAATTATGAGACAAGCTTAAACTTAAGCTTAATATTATATCATTTTGACTTGACTCTTTTACAACTCTAATTAGTGGGAGTACAAAACAAATTCCATGAAGTTAAGTTAAGGTTATTGAAAACTATTATAACTCGAATTCAAGCTAAGTATTATATCATTTTGTCATGATTATACTAGGTTAAAACCCTAATTGAAATATTGAAACACGATCGTAGTCTAATGGTTTATAAACCAATCATACAGAAAACAATAATAACATAAATTTACACGAAACGATTAAGCCATATTTCTTGTCCACATACTGCGTAGAATGGAAAACCATGCAAACAGAGGACATACACCGTAACTACTCAAGACAATCCAGTGAACAACCATTTTGCAAGTGAAAACCTGAGAAAAATCAAAACAAAAATATATAAACAGAAGTGCAAATAGAAGTTCAAAATAGTGGATGCCCTTAACAACAAAATGCTAAGCAATAAAAAGATCTAACAAAAGGGATAAAATTTTTCATTAGTACTAGAAAACAACGGTCTTTTAACGATCTAAAGAACTATTTCCTTGTATGCTATAACTCCGAAATGTACAATGCTTAACTTATGAATTATATCCCATCGTGCAGTCCATGAAAACCTAGTATCCATTACAAAAACATCCCAAAATCAGGCAACAATTGATCTACTATTTAAAATTGACACAATAACTGAAGTTATCAACATTCAACCCTGAGTGCAAGCAGAGAAGTACCAAAACTACGACAATTTCACGTACCTTTCATCTTTTTTAAGGAAACATGGTATTTCATTTCAAAGGTATCGACAAATATCAAGCTAGAATTTAAATTACTTAAAATAGAACTCATCAAAGGTTCTATACTTGTTTCAAATTTAAGTTTGGTTCAATGGCGACTTCTAGGTTCGCTTTTATTCTATTGGTTTTCCACATCTTAAGAAGGTATACAACCGCCTTCTTCAGGGGAGCTTCCTTTCCTTCTTGGTAATTCCAAAGTTCTGGCACTATCTGTCTGCTACTAGGGTTATACTTGTTGCCAAGTTTTCATTGCTGTATGGACCTCTTCCCCAAACTCTTTAGATAATGCTTTCATCATGCGAAACCACTGAGATAAATAGGAATGCTAAGGGAGGAAGAAAAGACATCAACATAAAAAAGGCACCAAAAAACCAAGAAAATTTTATCTGTTATGGGAATAATATTAAATACGACGTAAAAATCAATTTTGTAATTTTAGAAAAAAGGGGATGGGGCATAGATGTTAGCATATAATTGAAATTGATATTCTAATTACACATGCTCCTTCCAATATTAGAAGGAAACTATGTACTTATAAAAAAATAAAAACAGGAGGAAGCGAAGGAGTGATACAGACTCGTGGATGGACATACGAACCCGGTATCTCACAAAAATCAATGGATGGATCTGGACTACGATATGACCCAAAAAATAAATGAAAGGTGATGGTTTATCAAATCATGCGCACTAACTCTATGGATATGACGTATCGTAAAACCATACACAGACCTAAGACTTGCTAAATATGACACACCAATTCGAGTGATAGGGTTATCCGTCACAATCTTTGCTAAAGGGATTGATAAGAACTGGTAAGAAAGAGCTTTTTAAGAGAAAATACTCAAAGGGTTTTTCATTAATGTTATAAATCTACATAAAACCCTATACAAGTATTCTATTTATACAAAATGGGTAAAGTTGTAAATAAATGAATACATAGATGCCCTAGTGACATTCCGGTAATTACAAATGAAATATGAACAACAATTAAGAGAAAATACAAGAAAAAGGGGAAATCTAAATAATATAAGTAAAATGGGTAGCTACACAAGATTTTCGAGTTAGGGGTTGATGTTTGATTCCAAGGAGCTGTTGGATACTTGAAGCTATGATTTAGGCAAACCTGATTTTGGACAACCTGTCTTGTCTAAGGCCGATCTGATATATCCGTGGTCGCCTTGACATGACCAAAACTAACCTCAAATGGTAGGGCCGACCCCGTATGGCTGGACCAACTTAATATGGTAATGGCTGGGCTGATATGACAGTGGCCAATCTTACATGGTCGGGCCGATCTGGCATGGACGTGGCTAACTTGTTTGATATGTCCTAGTGCAATCAAGCAAATTTTGGCCAAACAGACTCAGTCGAGCAATTCAATCTCAGTAAAGTAGAGCAAACGGGCAAAACAGGATAAGTTGATCTAGCTTATCAAAGTAGACCTAGCAGAATAGAATAGAGTCGACCACAGTAAGGCAGAGTAGACCAAGTATAACAAGGAAGACCTAGCACAACAGGGCACAAATAGTATCCTAGAACAGAACTTGCAAAGCATGTTGGATCTTCCAATATTGCCATAGTTCATGGATAGGTTTGTGGTAAGGCTCAGTCAGGGTAGAGCAAGGCGTACCTAACATAACAAGGCGAACCCAATAGAGTAGAGCAGGCTGTCCAACATTAACATAGCTTATAAACAAGTCACATACTTACACAAAGCCTGCGAACAAGCTTCCCATGTGGTCTGAAACCTAGCATGGCATCGAGTTGATACCTGGACTCTTATCAAGGAGGACTAAGATACACACATTGTGCTTAAAAACCACAATAGCTTTATGTAATTGGAAAATTAAGTAAGCTAAAATAATGAAATCATACATCTTGCATTCTCCATCCATGAAGATCTTAAAAGGATGTCAACTTGGATCTCTAAGATGATCTTGCTACAAAGAATATAACTCAAACACCTCTTTAGTAGCTTTTTCCTCTTGCTGCAATTTAGAAAGGTATAGGGTCATGCTCTTCCACCCTTTTCACCTCAATAAATGTAAAGCTAATAGGTGAGTCAAAAGCCTATAATGAAAAGAGAAAGACTGAAATCATTAAGAATTAACACTATACATGGCACAAGTTTAAGGAGTAGCTCAGGAAATAAAACCTAAGATATCAAAACCAAAATTAAACAACTATTGGCATAACTTTTTGAGATGCTTTAAAGAAGATGGAAAGTTTCGCAACAAGCATAAGTAATTGTTACCATTTTATGGACTGATATAAACAACAAAAGGGAAAGGAAGGTACCAACCTTCATCAACTCCTTCCGAACATCTTGCAATTCATCATTGGTTTTACTTTCTTAACCATCAAGGCTAAGCAAAGATCCTCCAATTCCTCCAACTTTACTTCTTTCTCTAGCAAATCAGTTGATATTGCATCTATCCTTTTTTAGTTTTCTTATTAATGACATCACCCATGTGCTTGTCTTTCAATAGTTGGTTGCATTTAGACCTAAAATCCCATTCAAAACATATAAGAACAACTTATACCAAGAAAAGTATACTAGATTAAATTACATTACCCCAAGCACTAAAGGCACATAAGAAGTGGAACAAATGCTCTAAAATGAAGAAAAAACTCCATGTTTAATGCCTTTGCAACGTAGTAAAAGCACTTTTGAGATAATCAAGATAATAATAATGCCAACAACAATGAAAATACAAGCCATTGACAACAAAATAAGAACTTAAAATGCTTGTTTCATAATCCCAAGAAAGCAAACTAATAAGAAAAATTCCATCTTTTAACAGCATATGCGAATAGAATATAAGGAATGCATTCGTGACTAAGTGACAATTAAAGCTACATATAATAAGGAAAATGACAACAAACAACTCTATAATGTGTAAATGAGACAAAATCCTTAATGATGTAGAAATGATTTCATATTTTTTAACATCTTATACTTCAACAAGAGGAAACAGAGTAATAGCACAAGAATATTCAAGATGAAATGGCAAATCCTAAACATGAACAAAAGATATGCAGTACATTTGATAACAAAACCCATGAAGGATGTAGTATTAAGAACTAAGAAGCGGTTACCCTATAGTATGTACTCTAAGGTACCTTATTTCTATCCTATAAAAAGTTATTAAATAATATTAATAGATGAATAATAAATGATGATATTATATTTTTCAACTAATTAATGTTTTACTAAAAAAGAAAAAAAAATGGAGCCCAAGCCCATAAGTCAAAAACTTTAAAAATCTAGACTTAATATTGTTTTTCTCACATTACTTTCTCCTATTTTTGTCCCATTTTTCCTTTCTAACTTTACCATTTACATTCTTTTTCCTTTACCTTTCTTATATGCTAAGTGATAAAATCACATAAATGTAAAATAATGAAGAACTTTAATATCATATATAGATTTCTTTTTCAAAACTACTTTTTTATTGTCATAGATTTTACTAAGGGTTCCACAGTTTTGCATATGAAGAATTTTAATATAATATATAGATTATTTTTTTTATATCACATAAACTTAAAATTTATAGAAAGAAAAGAGAGAAAACTTATAAGTTCTACAAAAGTCCATGTTCTTATAAGTTTTATAAGATACAGGTTTTAAAGTACTATAAATACATTCTGGATATTTAATGACTTGTACCTTACAAGGTAAGATACAAGTAAGGTCCCATACTCTAACCATCCTATACTTGCTCACCCTTACTTATTCCTCTTCAATTAACCAAACATAAGATAAATGGAATTACTTAAACTTTTAAGCACAACAAATTATAATGTGATAAGAAAAAATCATAAGAAAAGTTTAATCAAATGTAACAAAATAAACATTCATATCTACACACATTAATGTATTGGATTGAGCCATGACCTAATTGGTTATAAGTGCTAATTTTCAAATTAACTACATCCTTTGTTACCTCCTTAATAGAGTTTATCAAAGCTTAAAAGGCATACTAAAATATTATCAAGATTCAAAAGGCACATAAATTATATAAATCCATATGTGCTTTGAGTTTGAAAGACTTTAATCACATTAACTTTGAGTTCATTGAATACTACTTTGCATCGAACTCTAAATATAAAATTTCAAATACTCATTTATAACCTTAATTAAAATGTTATTACAGGATGTTAGATATCTATAATGAATTTTTATGATAACAAAAAGAGAAAAATGCTAATGGACTAACAAGTGTATAGGTATTCAAACAGTATTACAGAAAGTTTAACAATGCAATTTGAGTTACATTCAGAAACTTATTCAGAAGGTTAAAATCGTTTGAAAAGGAGACAAGTATGAAAAATTTTAGAGAATGTTTCATAAGTTTTTATAAGAAGAGTTAATACAAGTACTTTAGAAAATAATTTAAGAACTTTAAAGAAAAGTAAACCAATACTCTTCATAAAGTTATTCAAATAGTTAATCTAGAAGAATAATGTTAAAAATTATCACTATATCAATTTTGAAGTAAACAAGACTTAGCTCTACTAGATTGGGTGTATTAGAGAAATACACTTAGTCTAGTTTCATCTAAGTTGAAATTAAAATCTATAAGGGTTATTTTTAAGCGAATTTATCTTTAGATAAGGATAAGGTTGATTTTGAATTTTGTGGAATTTCCATTTCAAATCTCAAGCTTATTCAAATATTGCTAATCAAAGTATACATGACTATAACAAGATTAAAAGATCTAGTTTAAAAATTCAAACTCTAAGATTTTCTCTAAAAATATTTATGATTTATCACTTACACGTTGAAATGAATAAAAATGAATTGAAGATAATTCTCAACAAATTAGCCGTTAGAAGACTCCAGTATAAAAGAATAAAAGATTCAAAATGTCATGTACAATTTTAAGAAGTAAAATACATATATTTTATACTCTAATCATAGACATTTTCTACTGTCTGAAAAAACACAGAACGTTACTTAAATACTTCTTCTAAGAGTTGAATCGAAACTGATTATTCATCAATCTTCATTTTTGTTTTTGTGCGAAATTATTTGAGAATTATATTATTGTTCTCACTTGTAATTATAAATACCCAATTTTTGCTCCCTTATAGTTCTATTTTTTGTTTTTTTTTAATAGGGTCCTAACTCAAAATTAAAAATAATAAAAAATTGAAAAATGATAAAAATACAAGAAAATAGAAAAAAGAAAAATCATGAATATTTTTTAAGAAAATAGATTTTTAGGAAGGAAAACAATGGTTAGGATCAATTGATTTTAACTCGTTTCGAATAGCTTTAGAGAGTCACATAATTTAAGTATAATTTAATTATACTAAATGTTAAAGCACAAGCCAATAGCTTAATAGATAAACATTTGAGTATTAGCAATGAGTTAGCTTAAGGTTATGGGTTCGAATATTACTACACACACACACATATATATATATATATTTTCATTTTCAAAAATTGGTTAAGCATAGGGGATTCAAATCAAATCAAATCTTTTAAATATATATTTTTTATTTTTTCTTTCATTTACAAAAATCGGTTGAGCATGAGAATTCAAATCTAATCAAATCTTTTGAATCTAATGCAATAAAGATGTATGGGATTCGAATCTAATTTAATTTTTATCAAATCAGATCGAAATCAATATGAAAGATTCAATTTAAAATATTTGTTTTCAAGCTTTATATATTAATCATGTGGCTTAAAATAAGACAATTATACACGCGCTAAAATAAATAAAAAATTCCACTACGCATCTCGCCAAACTAGTCTTTAGCCACAGATCACCGTTCAACCTTGCGACCTAACTCTTCACACACAGCACTGTCATTGACCAACCACTGAACACAACGCATACACATTCACGACAGTCGCAGCACACTTCACAGCTACACTCCATGGCAAGCACACATGACAGACCAAGCATCCCCACTCACTGTCGTCAAACAACAAACCTGAAGCTCCATTACAGATCCTTCATCCTCACTACAAGGATCAGCTCATTCACGCACAAATCTACTCTCTACGACAACACAACACTCGGCCTTATGCACGCATACAATCAGCACCAATGTCTAACACCGCTCGATGCACAATCGCAACACACATCCACTGCGCACAATCTGTAACTCCAACATTGCAGCACTTCAGCTGACTCCCACAGCAGCACTCCATGATCAACCACAACACATCCTTAACCTAACACCAAACAGCAGCTCTAACACCGATCGAACACAGCTCCATCCCCTCATACCAAATACATATCAGTCTCCTTCATCCACGCCTGATCAAACCCAACTATCGCTACACACGCATCATACGCCTAACACATACATCATACCCCTGTCTCATAGTGCACAGCCGCTGTCCTTACCACGCAACACAAGCACAGACCGACTAATTGCTACACCTTTGCTGCCTGCATACAATCTCCAATCAGCTACTGCCCACGCTCAGTAGCTCCCCCACCATGAATTAGCTCCAACAATCCTCTCTCACCAATCACCTCCCTCACAATCTACCAAGAAAGCCTTCGCCCCACTATCATCACTATTCAAATTTCGCCGATTACCACTGTCTACACACTTCAAATACGTACTGTCACAACCAACTCTACTGTTACGTACAGCTGCTTTAGCACCCCAAACAACAAATTCAGGTTCGGGTGTTCACTTTTTTTAAATTTTTTTTATTTATTTATTATTATATTAGATTATCATTATTATTTTAGTAGATCCCTAGTTATTTATGTTGATAACCTAGTATATAAGTAGGTATGTATATATTAGCCTAGGAGATTCTTTTAGTATTAGTTTTTTATTATATAGATTAAGTATATTATATTATATTTATTTATGGATTAGGTTTTTTTTTTAGAATCCTCACATAGAAAGTTATTCTTTTTAAAAAAAAAACTAATAATAATAAAAAAAAACCTTTTAAAAAATATGAATTTTAGAGAGTTTTTATAAAATACAATTACTCGAAAGTTAGGACCTCTTTAAAATTTATTTGAATAAATTAAATTATTAAAAACGTAAACTCGATAGGAATTTTCAAAATTAAAATAAACCAAAACACCAAAGTTTTTAGAAAGAACTACGGTCGTCTAATCCCGACTAATGAGTATGTAATCACCTTCAGGGCGACATTAAAATTTGTAAAAACTTAGGTTTTGTATTTATTTTATTTTCTTAAAAATATATAAAAAGGATAATTATGAAAAATAAACCTAATTTTAGAAAATAAGTAGTGGTACCCATTAGGGTTTAATAAATTAGCCTTCGAATTTAGAATCTCTGGTTTTTATAAAATTAAAATAAAAAACTGGTAGCTAAATCATAATCAATTCACCCAATTGATTATAATTTCTTTTTTTTTTTTAGACTCTAGTTGAGTAATGACTCCAAAAGTTTTTTTAAAGAAAGTAGAATTTCTCAATTTCTCTAATCAAGGATTGATACTAAATAAGTCAAGGTTTAATATCAATCAAAAAGTAGCAAATCAAATTAAAATTAAATAAAGAAAACTAAAAAATCAGGCTTGCTAGTAATCTGTAAACTTTATTTATTGTTTGAGTATAGAGAGAAGTTTAATTATACTCTGTAGATTTGTAATTAGCCTAAATTATAGAGAGACTAAATAGGTAAAATAGGGAGTTGTTGAGGCTAAGTATAGCTGATATCTGTAAACTTCTCATGTTTTTTTTTTATTTAGCAGATCAAGTAAAACGATACTAGTGAAGTAGACTAAGTTCTTAGCAATAGAAATGAAAGAGAGTAGAGGTAGAATGCTGAAACTTTATAAATCCTCAGCTTAATATTCTTCTCTTTCTCTTTATTAATTTGCACTATTTAATTGTGTTATTTGTGTTAAATTACTAGAATACCATTGTTCACAAATTTAAGTTATTAAGAGTGATAATTTTATTGACAACAAAAACTTCCTAAATTTTTACTAAGTGTCCCTAAGAAATTTGGTCGTGGACTAATGGTTTACAAACCAATCAACTATATTAGAGAAAACAATAACAACAAAATTCCAATTACAAGCACCTATTATAAAGAGTTCATATGAAGCTTATAAGCACCTATTGTAACAATGTCCATGTTTTTAGTTAAGATTACCTTTTGTTTTAACTTTTTCTTTTTTTTGCATTATTACTCTTAAACTTCTAGGTTATTTAAATAAGGTTCTTCATATTATTAGACAATTTACATTATTATCATTACTGAACTTTATCTTTGGTTCTTCGTAAAGTTGTGAATTTATCAAAGATTTTATCATATGGCATTAAAAAATTTTCATATTTTTAATACTAGGGTCAAAGGTTTTATTCCCTAATTTTAGGTTTGTTAGAACTTGAATTCTGATGACAGATATTAAGATTTTATGATTTGTTCTTAAGGTCCATATCATTTGGTGTTAATTAATGGGATGATATGGGGGGTTATGCATCAAGAGAAATGACTTGTTCCCAGTCACTATTATAGAAGATTCATCAGAAACCATACATCTTTACTCAAAGTTCTAAAAGAGTGGAAGACTACCACAAGGAGATGGAAATAATCATGATCTGGAGCAATTTGAATGAGGAGGGAAGCAACTATGGCAAATTATTTAATAAGTAAAGCATGACATTGCGAATCTTTTAGAATTGCAGCACCATATGGTGATGGAATATATGGTGCACGTACCGATGAAGGTGGATCAATAACTCCAAAAGAAAAGGCTGAGCAACCATCCACTTCATATGGATTGAATTAGAGGGGTGATAGCAAGGTTGTTCTAAAGTTTGATCTCAAAGCACTTAAAAGAAATTATCAAGACAAGTTGGTATAGTTTTACTCATTAAAATGAAAGAAGCCACTGGAATGAGATCTAAAAGAATGAGATCATTATAAGACATGTCTAGACAAAGAGAAATTGAAATAATTATAGTTCTATGCCCTAATTTTGAATAAGTTAGGCAAAATTATATCGATATTGAATACGTGGAGTTAACTTTTGATCCAAATGAACGAGATCTCTATAAAACATGTTCAAACTATAAAATTCTTATTATAAAGAAGTTAGTACTCAATTCTCTCTTTTTTTTTTATTAAATGAACTAAAAATATATGTGATCGAAGCATTCTATTGTCTTTGTTGAATGAAATAGAAAGCATACAAATGGTAGTGAGTCCACTTCGATCTGTACATTATGTATGCTATGTTGTAGAAGCTCGACTAGCTCTAAAGGCAAAGCAATTTCTGCATTGCATAACCCAAAGGTTAGGATGTATTTATCCGATCTAATTAGATCCCATTGGAGAAAATTGAAATTAGATTTTACAAACTGCACAAGTAGTTCCATGCCTAGATTTAGATTATAAGCATTTGCTTAGGATAATGCCAACTTCTAGTAATTAACTAGCAGGTAAAACCATATATTGAAATTTATATTATTTCACTATTCCATGGCAATACTTGCTTTCACAATGCTAAAGTAGGGACATGGTTATGTATTATGCATGTTCTTGGCCAACAACTAATTTTGTTCACACACTTACAAACCTTTTACAAAGAGTATTAAGTTTTATCAACCACCATGACTAAAATTCCATTAGTAGGAAATATACCATTTTAAGACGGAAACTAAGTGAAGAAGGCTAAATTGATACTTAATTGGAAAACATGTTAACTCCGAAGTAGGCTAAATTGATAACAACCACCATGGTTATTACTTTGAAATGCCCATATATCCTAATTGAAAATGATGGCAATAAGCCTTTAGCTACCATAAATAATCATAATACATAGTGAGACAATTGCTAGTCACATTTAGAGGCATAAAAGAAAGTGAGTCTAATTAAATATAAAAAAATGCATTATTTATTTTTACATTGTACTAATGTGTTAAAATAGTTTTTAGCCTAATTGGATAATAGTGCCAAAATTTCAAAATAACCATATACTTTGCTAACTCCTTAATAAAGATTGTGGAAGATATGGCCAAAAAGTTATTAATATGGTACTAAAAATAATTATGAAAACAATTCACCATCATCTCCATCTTCTTTTAGTAATTCTCTATCATCAAAGTCTATTAATATTGTACTAAAAATAATAATGAAAACAATTTACCATCATCTTCGTGTTCTTTTAATAATTCTCTATCATCAAAGTCTAAATGATGTATTAAAATATTATCAATGTCCTTAAGCATGCTTAATTGAATTAAGTTCAATAATGAATACCACTTCTAATCAAACTCAAACTATGAAATGTCAAATACTTAAAAACAATAATTATAAGAGAAATTTACCTTAATATCTTTCACACACTACATAAAATACAAATAGAGGTCATAACATAACTACTTAAGAGAAATTGAAGAGGAAAGAAGGGAACTAATACGCCATGCCAAGAATCAACAAAGGCGACAATGTTAGGATGAGTCTAAGCTCATAGAAAGCTTGAAAAATGTAGGATGACAAATACATGAAGTAAGCAAACCACAAATGATTTCGAGGATATGATACACAAAGGAACCTTCATAGAGTCACGAACTAGCATGATATGACATACAGACAGTTCTATAAGGTTACTCACCACCTAATCTTACTTAAGGGATAAGATAAGAATAAAAGGGGTAATAAGCAAAAGCAACTTAACACTAAGAGGAAAATGCAGTATACTCAATATTACTAAAGATGATCACTTATAGCTGCTTATAAGTGGGTATTTATATCCGAAATATTAAGGCAACATACTAAATATGGAAAATACTAAAAGGGCATTACCTAAATTAAGTAAAATACAAGAAATAAATAAGGGTATAAAAGATATTATAGAAAATAGAAGCTTCTTTAGCAAATTCTTTCATGTGGATGATTGGGAAATGTAGCAAATAATTACTAGAGAGGCTCTTAAAGAAGCAGACAAGAAAGTACAGTCAGATTCAGTTAATGTCGAGCTAATCTGCAAGTTCATTAAGGTGCTGTCAACTTAGACTTGATCGAGGGAGCACGAAACAGATGTGGCCAAGTTGATGAGTAAGTTGGCCAAGCTGTCAACAGAGTAGTCCTTCAATCAACACTCAGTCATTAATAAGAAAAAAGGAGCTCAACTTAGTATCTTAGGTAGATCAGCAGTCAGGAGCATCTTGGATTCTTTAGATGTAGGTCAGGCTGAGAGGATGCACCTTGCCATGCACTCAAGTCCTTGAGCTTGAGCTTAGATCAATGGCCTACTAGCTCAATTCCTATCATCTCCTCTGAGTTGATTAGGATTTGGGATCAAATCCGAATGGTCTTCACTCTACTCTTCTTCAAATCGGCAGGGGTTGAGGTTAGCAATATTGAATACATCAAAAACTTCGAAGTCTTTAAGTATTTCCAATTGATAAGAATTATCATTAATCATTTGAAGTATCTTGAATGGTCATTTAGCTCAAGCGTACAACTTATTCTTCCTCTTGTTTGGAAACCTCTCTTTACTTAAGTGCAATCATACTAAGTTGCTAGGCTGAAATTGCATTGTCTTCTTTCCTTTCCCTCTTTCCTTCAACTTCTCAACATTCAGTCAATCTGTTAAGCAATTTTCTAGTAGATTTGCTAAAAGGATTGAGCTCTGACTCTAACTTCAGGGTCCTCTTGCTCATATATGTAATTAAGAGGTAAAAAGAAGTTAAAATCATAGACGACCTCAAAGGGTATATGCCTAGTAGTTTCGCATATTGTCCAATTATAAGCAAACTATATCATGGGTAAGCATACATCCCAATCTATCAAGTTCTTTCCTATGGTAGCTTAAAGTAGTGAACCCAAAGTATAGTTGACCACCCTTCTTTTAGCTATCAATTTGGGGGTAGCAAGAAGTGTTGAAAAGTAACTTCATTCCCATCCAACACCAAAGAGTTCTTCAAAATGGCTCAAAAACTTTAGGTCCCAATTTCACACTATGCTCCTAGACACTTCATGTAACCAAATGATCTCCTATAAAAACAAAAAAGAAATAGCCAAAGCATTGTTAATTTTAGTACAGGGCACAATGTGTGTCATCTTACCAAATCTATCTATAATGACCATTACTGAATCTTTGCCTCAGATAGTTTAAGGTAGTCTGAGAACAAAATATATGCTCAAATCAACCCATGGTCTGGTTAAGATGGGCAGAGGCATCACTCTTCCTTACTCAGCTTGGCTCTTTGCTTTCTTATAGGTTACACAGTTCTCAACTACTTAATGCGCATCTCGCCTCATCTTAGACCAAAGAACTGAATGTTCAACAATTCATAGTTCCTTTTCTCCCCAAAATGTCTAGATGGTCCTCCATTGTAAGCTTCTCTCACTAATAGCTCTCTGATGGAATGGGTTGGTATACAAAGTTTACCACTTCAAAAAAGATATCCATCCTCTACATGATAGTCATATACTATTCGTCCTTCTTCACAATACTCATATATTGGGCTAAAATGAGGGTCTTAAGGGTATTGCTCTTTGATGCTTGCAAACCCTAATAGCCTAGTTTGCAATTTAGTAAGAAGAATATGCCTTCTTAACAAGGCATCAGCTACAACATTAGTCTTTCGTTGCTTATATTTGATCATAAAATTAAATCCTTATAGAAATTCTATCCATCGAGCCTATCTCTTTGAAAGCTTGGTCTAGCTTTACAGGTATCTCAAAGACTCATGATTGGTGTATATAACGAACTCTCTTTATAGAAGGTAATGTTACTTAGAGTACTCAAATCAATGCAAGTAATTCTTTATCATACATAAAGTAATTCAATTGCGGACCTCTCAGCTTCTTACTATAATAGGCAACAGGTCGGCCTTCTTACATCAACACAGCTCCTATGCCAGCTCCTAATGCATTACATTTAAGCTCAAATATCTTCTCAAAGTCAGGCAGAGTCAATGCAGGGTACAGAGGTCAACTTCTTCTTCACCTCGCTAAAACTTCTTTCTTCTTTCTCTCCCCATTTAAATTCCACATTCTTCTTTGTTAGCTCAATGAGTGGTTCAACAACGGTGCTAAAACTTTAAATAAAGCTGCTATAAAAGGAAGCTAAACCATGGAAGTAGTCGGGGTCTACCAATCGACAATAGCTTGGATCTTTTCATCATCAACTTGTAGACCTCCTCCTCCAATTACATATCCTAGGAAGACCACTTCATCCTAATAGAAACAACACTTGTTTAAATTTCCAAACAATTTCTCAACTCAGAGCACATCAAATACAGCTTAGAGATGGTCAGTATGACTCAGTAAGTCAGCATTGTATATAAGGATGTCATCAAAATAGGTTATAACAAATTTACTGATCAAATTTCGTAATGCATGATTCATTAATCTTGTGAAAGTGCTTGAGGGTTGGATAAGCCAAAAGGCATTACTAACCACTCATAAGACTATGTCAGGTTTTAAATGTAGTCTTCCATTAATCCCATAGCCTCATTCAAATTTGATGGTAGCCAGACTTTAAGTTGATCTTACTGAAAATTTTAGCTCTATTCAGGTCGTCAAGCATATCATCTAACCTCAAGATTCGTGACCATGAACAGATAAGGCTAATTGCTAGATTTGTCTAAGCTTACAGAAAGCTCAAAAAGGAAGTCATGGTAAATGTGTGAAAAAGGACAAATGCAAATGAAGAGTAAACAAAAACCCACAAATAGCTCCAAAAGATATGACGCACCAATTGAACTTCCAAGAACTCACAATATCATTCGATATAACATACAAATCGGTTCTGTAAGGTTACTCGCCACCTAGCCTTGCTCAAAGGTTAGGATAAAAGTGATGCTAAAAGTAAACAGATAGTGTTTACATAAGGAAAGAAAAATACTCATGTGTATTAATGATGATTCATCCGTTGTAACTACAATTACAAAGGTATTTATATTCATAAGTTAGGGTAACTTTCCCAAAAGGGAAAAGACAAAAAGGGCATTTCTTAAGGAAGTAATGTAAAAGATACAAAAGAGTAAAACTGAATATTCAAGAAAAACAATCATTGGTCTAATGGATTTTACACATGATTCTATATACGTGGTGATGTTGTGTTGGTAATGTCGTATTGGTAATGTCATTGGAAGATGCAGATAAAAAGTACGGTCAGCTTGCTTGTTCGAGTAAGGGTAGCTTAGTCAGTCCGAACTATCTCTCTTAATAGTTTAGCAAAGGTGATGCCAAGTAAGTGATTAGCTAGGCATAAGTGTCGGATGTTATCTTGGCTATCCGTTTCTCAACACACTATCTATGAGAAATAGGTAGTCATTCAGCTTGACATGAAGAACAGGTCGGTTAGGATATACTTGGCCTTAATAGGAGTCAACTGGAGTAGAAAAATCCACCTTGCCAAGCCTTCTAGTCTTTGAGCTTGGCTGTAGGTCAAAGGGCCAATAACCTGATTTCTATCATTCCTTTCGGGTTGATTTAGATTTGGGATCAAATCCGAATGGTCTTCAATTAGTTCTCCATCTAAGTGATATGGAATGAGGTTAGCAATGTTGAAAGTGTCAAAAACCCCATGGCCTTCAGGCAGCTCTAATTTGTAAGCATTATCATTAATCTTCTAGAGGATTCTGAAAGGTCCTTCAGCTCTTACAAATAATTTGTTCCTCCTCTTGCTCAAGAACCATTTCTTGCTCAAGAACCATTCCTTGCTGAGGTACAGCCCAACCAAGTCTCCTTGCTAGAATTGTTTAGCTATCTTATCCTTGGCCTTCTCTCACATTCTTCTAACAGCTTGGTCGATATGCCAAGTGACTTTGTCATAAATGTGCTGAAGGGATTGTACTCTAGCTCTTGCGTCTAGGTCTTCTTGTATGGGCACAAGTACATGGGTGTGATCGAAGAGTAATTCGGGATTAAAACCATAGACCACTTTTCGAAGGGAGTCTGCTTAGTGCAGTCATGTACTATCCGGTTATAAGCGAATTCAACCACTAACAAGTCGACATCCCTAGCTAAGTTCTTACCCACTGTAGCTCGAAGTAATAATCTAAAAGTGCGATTAACCAACTCTATTTGGCCATTGGTTTGGGGGTGACAGGAAGTACTAAATAGTAGTTTAGTCCCCATCTAACACCACAAGGTCCTCTATAAACGGCTTAAGAACTTCAAGTCTCTGTTAAAGACTATACTTCTCGACACGTCGTATAACCATACACTCTTCTACAAGAAAAGAGAAGCAACAGTAGAGTCATCGTTAGTTTTAGTGCAAGGCACAAAGTGCGTCATCTTATTGAACGGATCCACCACAACTATTATAGAATCTTTGCCTCGAGCTGTTCGTCGTAATTTGAAGACAAAGTTCATGCTTAACTCAATCCATGGTTTCATTGGAATGAGCAATGGCATTGCTTTATATTTTTCAACTCGACACTTAACCCTTTTGCACACAGCACAACTCTCAACAATTTGGTGCACATCTCGCCTCATCCTAGGCTAAAAGAATCAACCACTCAGTAATTCATATGTCCTTTTCTCCCCAAATTGTCTGGATAGTCCTCTAGCATGGGCTTCCCTTATCAACAGCTCTCGAAGTAAACAGGTTAGTACACATAATTTTCGTCCTCAAAACAAGTATCCTTCATCCATATGATACTTGTCCACTGTCCCTCCATCAATACAACATGAAGTATGGGTCCAAAGTGTAGATCTCTAGAATATTGCTCCTTGATGCTAGCAAACCCAAACAAGCTAGTCTGCAATTCAGTTAATAGTGCATGCCTCCTTGAAAGAGCATCAGCAACCATATTGCTCTTCCCTTGTTTATATTTTATTACAAAATTGAATCTCTCAAGGAATTCAACCCATCTCGCCTATATCTTCGATAACTTAGTCCGACTTCAGAAGTACCTCAATGATTCATGGTCAGTATATATGACAAATTCTCTCAGCAATAAATAGTACTGCCATACTTGTAGTGCTCAAATCAGCGCTAAGAGTTCTTTGTCACATATAGAGTAATTTAACTAAGGTTCTCTAAGCTTTTCACTATAGAAGGCAATTGGTCAACCTTCCTTCATTAGGATAGCACCTATTATAATGCCTGATGCATTGCATTCTAGCTCAAATATCTTTTCATAGTCGATGTTTTTCTTCGTTGGCTCAATAAGTGGTGCGACAATGGTGCTAAAATTCCCGAAGAATCATCTATAGAATGAAGCCAAACCATGGAAACTTCTTATGTCAACACAGTTAGTAGGAGTCAGCCACTCGACAATAGCTTGAATCTCCTCGTCATCCACTCATAAGCCTCTTCTACTGACCACATAGCTTAAGAATACCACTTCCTCCTGGCAAAAACACTACTTCTTATGATTGCTGAATAATCTCTCATTACGAAAGATATCTAGAACAACTCGAAGATGTTCACAGTGACTTGGTATGTCATCACTATAAACCAAGATGTCGTCAAATTACACTACAACACACTTCCCAATCAAATGTCTCAACACATGATTCATTAGTCTCATGAAGGTGCTCAGGGCATTCGACAAGCCAAAGGACATAACCATCCATTCATATAATCTATGCTGAGTCTTGAATGTCATTTTCCACTCGTCTCCTAGCCTTATGCAAATTTGATGGTAACTAGACTTAAGATCAATTTTATTGAAAATCTTGGCTCCAATCAATTCATCCAGCATATCTTCTAGCCTCGGGATAGGATACCTGTACTTGATCGTTATCTTGTTCATGACTCGACTATCTATACACATCCACTAAGTTCCATCCTTTTTCAACACTAAAAGTATCGGCATAGTACAAGGGCTGAGACTTTCTTTGACATAACCTCTCTCTAGCAACTCATTGACTTGTCGTTGGAGTTCAGAAGCCTGCTTAGAATTCATCCGATAGGCTGGTTTATTCAGTAGTGTAGCATGGGGCGCTAACTTTATGTAGTGCTTTATGCATCAAGTAGAAGGCAACCCCTCAGGTAACTGTTTTGGGAATAAGTTGGCATACTTAGCCAGCAACTCTTTGATTTCTTAGGGTAAACTCCTTCATTTCTAATAGTCACCTGGCCAACATGAAGGTCGGCTCATCAGCATTGATAGCCTCTCTAAGCTCGACTTTACCCATCACCAGAACCTTCTTCGATCTGCAAGCAAGTTTTGTCTATAATTTATTAACTTCTCTCAGTGGCATCGGGTTCAGTGTAATCTTCCGGCCATCCTTCTTGAATGTGTACGTGTTCTTGTAGCCATCATACAGTCTTCCTAGCAATACGTAAGAAGTACACATAGGCAGTATGTCATAAAGAATTTGGTCAAAGTAATTCCCTATAGTAATCGACAGTAGTATTTGCCGAATGACATGCAGTGCCCCTTTCTCACTCAACTGATGCAGCCTGTACGACTTTAGATGTGTAACAGTCAACAACTTCAATTTTGAAGTAAGATCGATCGATGCCATATTGGTATAACTTCCACTATCCATAATGAGGGTATACACTTGATCATTCACCTTACAGGTAGTATGAAACAAACTCTCTCTTTGCTCCATGTTCATGGTGCATTGGACAACCATGATCAACTGATCCAAGTCCTTAACAAACATGTCCTCCTTGATCATTTCTTTCTCGATAAGGATCTCCTCCTCTTTGGGTTCCTCATCTATACTCTCTACCTCTAGCTTCGTGTCATCTCCTTTGATCACCATAGTTCTTCGATTTGGGCATTGAACGGCCATATGTCTGAACCATTGGCACTTAAAGCACTTGATCCGACTTGTCTTCTTACTAGACCCTTGCATCTTCTTATAATTTCAAGTTGGCACCTCATTGTTGAGTTGGCCTTTCTAGTTAGCTCAACCATCTACCCTTCAAGTTGACTCGATACTTGACTGAACTCAGTGACTTCACTATCCGAGTCAGCTAGTCGGCATTCTGGCAAGTACTCGGCTTCTTCTCTATCTCTCCACTCGTTGGGCTATTTGGATGGCTTCATCTATTATAGTGAATCGTTACAGCTCTACAACATTCTGAATATCACCTCTCAATCCTTTGATGATCCTAGAGATTGTTCAAGCTGGAGGCTCCTCCACTTCACATCAGATCATGAGCATCTAGAATTTTTAAACATACTCATCAACTGTTTGGCCTCCTTGTCTCAGTTATTGAAGCCAAGTAAAAGTGTTTTGTAGATAAGTTTCTAGCACGGACCTATTTCTCAGTATCCTCTTCATCTAGGGCCAAGTATTAATTTCCATGTAGCCTTCACATCTCCTCATCGTTTGAAAATTCTTCCACCACATGGTGGCATATCCAAAGAACTCAATAGTAGCAGTTCTCCTCTTCTCATAATCCTCATACTAATAATAGTCGAAAACATATTCCACTTTCTCTCCCCATTCCAAATATTCATCAACATTCACAAATCTATTGAAGCTCGAAATCCGAAGCTTCACATGGTTAGATGCTTTTGGAGTTATAGCTCGTTCTTCTTCAAAATACTCTTCCTCTTCCTCTTCCTCTTCCTCTTCCTCTTCCTCTTCCTTTTCCTCTTCCTTGTCGTCTTCATCTAGTTCCCTCAAGTCTATCCTTTGTCTTATTCGTCCACCTACTCCTCCATCTCGAACTGGTCAAGATGGGTTCTGACTTCTAGTAGGTTAAGCAGTTTGTAAGGTGCTTTGCGTAGCTTCAATAGGTTAGTAAGCTAATGCATGAACAACTCAGGTCAGATCTACCAAGAGATTAGCCACCTTATCAAGTCTCTCGTCGATGTTTCTCGGGGTTCCTTGAGACTGTTGTCCATGAAAGACAACTCCGTTGTTGTCATCTCCAACACTAATGTCTATACTTGGGTTAGTCATTTTCTTCACAAATTCAAAGCTTAAACTCTTCAAATAAGTGATATAACAAACACTTTCATAAACCAAAAAAGGTAATAACTAACCAACATAGCAATCCAACGAACATAGTAACTTGCTCTGTTTCACACACACAAAACACAGTATAAATAAAACTTCAAACACAAACCGCGACTCAAACAAAACCTTCGCTCTGATACCAAGATGTTGCGGACCATAACCAAGAACAGACAAGACCGATTGCTGGATAGGTCTAAGCTTGCAAAAAGCTCGAAAAGGAAGTGATGATGAATGTGCGAAAAATGACAAATGCGAATGAAGAGTAAGTAAAAACCCACAAACAGCTCCATAGGATATGACGTACTAATGGAACTTTCAAGGACTCATGACACAATTCAGTATGATCCATAAATCAGCTAAGTGAGGTTACTCGCCACCTAGCCTTACTCAAAGGTTAGGATAAGAGGGATGTCGAGAGTAAACAAATAATGTTTATACAAGGAAGGAAAAATACTCAAGTATATTAATAATGATTCATCGGTTGCAGCTACAATTACAAGGGTATTTATACCCATAAGTTAGGGTAACTTACCCAAAAGGGAAAAGATAAAAAGGGCATTTCCTAAGGAAGTAATGTACAAGATACAAAAGCGTAAAAATGAATATTCAAGAAAAACAATCAGTAATCTAATGAATTCTATACGTAATTCTGTATACATGGCGATGTTGTGTTGGTGATGCCGTTGGAAGATATGGACAAAAAGTACAATTAGCTTGCTTGTCCCAGTAGGAATGGCCTAATCGATCCGAACTATCTCTCTTGGCAGCTTGGCAAAGGTGCTGCCAAGTAAGTGATTGGCCAAGCATGAGTAAGAATGAAGGTTGGCTATTGTCTCAGTTATCCGCTTCTCGACACACTATCTATGAGAAATAAGCAATCATTTAGCTCAGCATGAAAAACGAGTCAATTAGGATATACTCGGCTTCGGCAGCAGTTGATTAGAGTATAAGAATCTTCCTTGCCAAGCCTTCCAGTCTTCGAGCTCGGCTGTTGGTCAAAGGCCCAGCAACCTAATTTATATCACTTATATTTGATTGTTATCTTATTAATAGGTCTACTATCTACACATATACGACATGTTCTATCCTTCTTTCGCATAAGTAGAGATAGTACAACATAAGAGCTGAAGCTCTCCATTACATAACCTTTTTTCTAGCAACTCATTGACTTGCCTTTGCAATTTGGTTACTTGCTCGGGATTCATCCGATAAGTAGGCTCATTAGGAAAGATGGCACCAGGTATTAAGTTAATATAGTATTCAACCCCTTAAAATGGTTATAGTCCTTCAAGTAGCTATTTAAGAAACAGGTCGGCATACAATTTTCGAATTGCACTCAGTAGTACGAATTGCTCCTTCAATTCAAACAATCTTCTTATCAACAAAAAGTTCTACTCATCAGATCAGATAACCTCTTTGAACTCCAAATGACTAAGAGCCAAGGTTTTCTTATATCCTTAAGCTAGCTTGGTCGGCAACTTACTCACTTAACTATAGGTTATAGGATTTAAGATGATCTTCCTCCTATCTTTCTCAAAAGCATATGTGTTCCTGAACCCATCATGTATGACTTTCTGATCAAATAGCCAAGGTTGGCCTAGCAATACATAAGATGCACACATGGGTAATACATTACAGAGAATCTCATCAGAATAATTTCCAATTAAGATAGGTTGCAATACTTGCTAGGTAACATATAGTGCTCCTTTTTCTTTCAACTAATGGAGTTTGTACGGTCTTGGATGTGATAGGGTTGGCAACTTAAGCTTTCAAACTACATCGAAAGATACAATGTTGGTGCAACTTCCATTATCTATAATAGGTGCATACACTTGTTCATTCACTTTACAAGTGATATGGATTAAGTTTTCTCATTGATCCTCCTTAACGAATGGTTTAAAGCTCATTGCTTATCTAACAAATAAAGTCAGCTTGTTTAGATCTTTAGCCAATACATCTCCCTTGACAACTTCGTCATTACTCTTAGTATTCCTTGCCAATTCTTCTCTTTCCTCAAGCTCTTCATCTATACTATCTACTTCAACCTTCAAAAGTTCGCCCTTAATGGCCATGGTTAGGTAGTTCGGACATTGGGTAGCCATGTGTCTGAAACCTTAACATTTAAAGTATTTAATTTGGCTAGTCTTTTGCCCTGATAGTTGTCCTTTTTCAAATGTCCTCTTAGAGGCTTCACTATCAATAGGTTTGTTCTTCTACTTAGCTAAGACATTTGTCCGCCTATTCTGTTTAGTGTTGTATAAAGCTTAATTACTTCCTTAAACTGGTCAGTTGGATCGGATTCATTGGTATCAAATTAGCCTATTCCACCTCTGCCTTTCCAAACATTGAGCAATTCTTATGGCCTCATCTAAAGCAATAAATCGTTGTAGCTTTACTACATCTCAAATTTCTACTCTCAATCAAGTTAGGAATCTAAACACTATTCGAGTTGAGGGCTTATTAACCTCACATTGGATAATAAACATTTGAAATTCTCATACGTACTCATCAACAATATGGTTTCTTGCTTTAAATCTTAGAGTCAAGCAAAAGTATCCTACAGATAGGTATCTGGCACTAATTTAGCTCTCAAGACTCTTTTCATCTTAAGCTAAGTACTATACTCTCCATATCGATCTCGTCTTTTCATGTTCTAAAAATTCCTCCACAACATCATAGTATATCTTGAAAACTCAAATGCAGCAATTTTGACCTTACCATGGTCCTCATAGTAATAATAATATAAGACTTACTCTACCTTCTCTTTCCAATCTAAGTATTCGTCTACATTCTAAAATCATCAAAGCTTAGGATTTAAAGCTTAGGATTTAAAGCTTCACATGATGAGCAACTCGAGGTACATGAGCTCTCTCTTCCACTTCATAATTGTCCTCCCCATTCTCCTCGTCAACTTCACCCAAGTCTATTCTTCTTCGCACATGTCCTCCTATTCCTCCACCTTGGTCTTGCCGAGCAGGGAATTGTCTTCGAGTAGGCTAAGCACCACGAATAGCATCACCAACTTCAAGAGCAGCTTGAGGAGTATTGTAGATGACCTCAAGAGGTTAAGAGGCCAATACATGAACAACATGAGTCAAGTCAGCTATCAAGTTATTCATTTTATCGAACTACCAATTGAAATTTCTAAGGGTGTTTTGGGGTTGTCAACCATAGTGGACTAAACCATTATTGTTGTCTCAAGTTCTCAAATTTACACTAGAATTAGTCATCTTCTCTCAGCCCAGTCTTGTTGCCATAGCAGAACACACAGTAATCGGATTCCCACTACTACCTCGAAACAATATATACTACCTTCAATCAATCAACCATACACATACACAACTTCCTCATATGAATTCCAAGGTCTAAATACATTTAACTACAGAACACCAGTATGATGGCTACTTTAACGACTAACAAAAATTCATAACTAATGCTTACTCTATTTTACAAGGCTCGAAATAGAGTAAAATAGAGTACCACATAGCAACTATTACAAAGAATAGTGATACGACTTCTACTACTTGCCAAAACATTGTAACTAGCTTTCACACTACCATACAAGTAACAACGCCTATTCTATGCACACTACTATAGTAGTATCCTAACGCATTCCAGCAATAACATAGCATAATAGTAACTTACCCAATAAGAACCTCCATTCTAATATCAAGATAATAGGCCATGGCAAAAATCAACAAGGGCGATACTATCGGGATGGGTCCAAGGTTGTAGAAAGCTTGAAAAATATCATATGACAAATACATAAAGAAAGTAAACCAAAAACGATTCCGAGGATATGATATACCAAGAAACCTTCATAAACTCACGAATTAGCTCGATATGATGTACGAACAATTCAATGAGGTCACTTACCACCTAACCTTACTTAAGATATAGGATAAAAGTAAAAGAGGTAATAAGCAAAAGCAACTTAACACTAAGAGGAAAATACAGTATACTCAATATTAATGAAGATGATCCCTTGTGACCGCTTATAAGTAAGTATTTATGTAGACATCTTATTTTTATTATCCTTTTATTTTAATTTTAGTCTTTTTTTGTGTATGTATGTGTGTGTGTGTGGGTGGGGGGTGAAGAGGGCAGGTTTACCCTAAAAATTTAATTAATTAATTAAAAGATTATGAAGAAAAAATATTGAAAAAAATATAGAAAAATAAAAAAAGAAAAATGTCAAAAGAGTCTGAGTTAAGCCATGCAATCATTTAGTCGAGTCAGGTAATAATAAAAAAGATACATATGATTTAAGAAATTTAGAATCTTTAAATTTTTTGAGCTTCATTAGAAAACTATTTGTAAATTGTCCAATAAAGTATTTGACTTCATAAATGAAATTTTGTATAATTAAAACAACAAAGAAAATATTTTAACTGGACTAATAAAACTATAGATTTATTAAATTTAAAAGTGGTGTGAAAATCACTAAATAAGTATATTTTAAATTTAATTGAGTCAAGTTGGGCTTAATAGCGAAAGAAAGTTAGGTTCGGTGAGAAAACCTTAAATAAATTTAAGTTGCATTACATGGCAAGAAAAATTCATTGGTGTAGTGGGAAGGAGCTTGGTTTAGGGTGGTGGAGTTCAAGATCAGGGGTTTGATGGCCCATATTCCTGCACTTAGAGCGCAATATTTTTCTTGGTATTGTCACATTACAAGCATTTTTCTTAGAAGTTTTCCTAAGAAACTAACAGAAAGGCAAGGAAAATGGATAAGTTTGTATCTTATTAAATCTCCATTGTTTTTATTTGGATTTGGTTATAATCTTACTAAAAGATTATCAGGAACCATCGAATCTATTAAAGATTTTAACAAATATCTAATTAATGGAGATTGCATAAGAGTCAAGAGGGTTGAAATCTTATTCACAAACGAATCAACTTAATCCGAAATTGACAAATGGTTCAATTCCTCATCTTATAAAAAGAGTTTTGGATCTAATACAGGGGATCATCACCATCCTAATCCAACCTTCATTACCTGTACTACAGAAACCACGCCCGCAGTTCCCATTCTCTTTCGAAACCTCATTCTCACGCATCCCCCCCATAACACGGCTGTGACCCAAATCTGATCACATTATACACTGCATCCAACAAAAGACCCAAACCAATTACAGATCCCAAATGCTCCACACCCATCTCCGAGCCTTTCTCTCTCTCAATTCAAGCCAGCCCTACGACATGACCCAGTACAACACAAAACACACACCAGCGCACATGCTCATTGTTGCATACGCAACGTCGCCCATGACCTAATACACAAATCAACCCACAGCAACGCCCTCGTCTTGACCAAACCTGACGCCACGACGAAACCCACTGCACGACTCCTAACCACCATCCACGCGACACCCACCGGCCACTCCCTCGTAACAAACATACACCAAACCCAGCGCTGCACTAGACCAACCACCGATCACCACGTAACTCCACCAAGCATCACCAGTCGCCTTGCTACCCAAAACCACAAATACCATTGTCAATCGCCCAAACTTCAATCACCGCTTAAACCACCACCAAACATCGCGGCGTTAGTGTTCAAGTAATTTTTGCTAATCACTTTATCATCAAAGTACAATTACCTACTCAAAATTCGACTCGGAACGCTCTGAGTGAAATTGGAATCACTGCTATTGTTGGAGAACTAAGCGCAACCTAACCCATACCACTGTGGAACTCCCTGACCCGATTCGAAGTCTGACTCATTATGTGGTGATCCAACCCGAAAGCAGATAGCACCCTTGGCTCGACCGATTAGTATAGGTCCTAGTTTAGTTTTTACTTGTAATTTTAGTGTGCAATTGTTATTTCAAAATAATAATGATAGTAATAATTTTTATTGGAATTGCGTGAGTAGGCTAATTCATTGTGCTAACACAAGTTTTTAGTTTTTTTTTTTTTTTTAAGGTTTTGGCATCAATACTTACTAGTTAGTCTTTTGGACATATCATCATTAAAAAATAAGAAAAAATAAAGGATTTTCGCATGTTGCGTTTTTTAGAAAATTCATATTTTTCCATCTTTAGGCTTAGTTATTTTAAGAAAATTTTCATTTTTTATAAAATTACATTTAAAAAAAATCTATATCTTTCTATAAAAATTACATCTTTTAGATACAATTACATATTTAATATCTAAGTTAAGATTAGATTAAGATAAGATTGTATCTTTTCTATAATTTAAGCATTTTTTATATAATCAGATATCTTTTATATGATTTAGGCATGATTTGTATGATTAGGCATATTTTTTATATAAAAGTTTTATCACTTAGTTTTTTTTTTAAATAAAAATCTTAATTTGAGACTTTTCAAAAGTTAGGTTTTTAGGGTTTTTTATTAGAAATAAAATTAGGCTTTTAGGGATTTTTCTTAATCAAAATAAAACAATTAATATACATATATCTAGCCTACTTTTTTTTTAAATAAAAAGAATTGACCCACTGAAACTTTTTTATTTTTAAAAAATGAGAACTACGGTAGGTTTAATCCTAATTAGCGGGCAACCGTAAAATTTGTAAAATATTTTATTTTCCTTTTATTTTTAGAGAAAATTCATAATAAAAAAAAATTCCTTTTTATACATTTTTACATGTTTTTATATTTTTAAATAATTTCCAAAAATAAAAGCCTGTTAATTAGTTCCTTAAATTTTACATTGTAACTTTTATCTTAATAAGTTAGCTTTTGAGTCAATTTCTCTTGTTAATTTTTTTTTTTAAAGAAAATCTATAAACTATTATTTGAATTAAAGTTTTCTCACTTAAAAACTCTTACTTGATTTTTTTAGTTCTTACTGGTTAAGGATTCCAATTGTTTTTCAAAAGTATTTTTCAAAAAAAAATTTAAGGAAAAATATTTTCCTTCATTTTATATTGAGTAATTTATATTTAGGGGAGCTAGGCAGTGGATTCAATACTGGACGCTTGTTGGCATTCCAGCCTTCCTTCTCCTTTCAGGGCCTATCCAAAAGAGAATACAGTAATTCTTGGTTGTGAATATATGAATAGTACAAACCACCCATTTGCTTCGGAACAAAACAATTCGAATTAGGCTCGATCAACTGGAATGTATATTATCCATATAGGGAATCTTCCAATTGAGATGATCCATCGACTTGAGATGAAGAGAAAAATCTATCTATTTTATTTAGTTATTCAATTAAACTTAAACCAATGATTCGTTATTGGAGCAGATAACAACAACCATTTCATCCAATATGCGTAGTTTTGATTTTCCAATAGATTTCCATCTTTCATTAATGGAAATTTTTTGATGTAGTGAATAATAGCTTTGGTTATTCGCTATTCAAAAATTCTTGTTTAGGCAGTTCATACCATCCATACATAGTGTTTTGATCTAAGATTCAATTGGAAAATCAAAATAGGACTTGAAAATTTATATCCAAAATATTAGAGCAACTATTAAATATGGAAAAGAATAAAAGAGCATTGTCCAAATTAAGTAAAATATAAGAAATAGATAAGAGTATAAAAGAAATTGCAGAAAGTAAAAGCTTCTTTAACAGATTTTTTCATGCGGATGACTAGGATATGTGGTAGAATATCACTAGAGAGGCTCTTAAAGAAGCAGACAAGAAAGTATGGTCAAATTCCAGTTAATGTTGAGCTAATATGTGAGTTCTCTAAGGTAGTGTTAGCTCAGGCATGATTGATGGAGCTTAGAGAAGATATGGCCAAGCTGTTGAGTAAGTTAATCAATCTATCAACAGACCAATCCTTAAGTTGGCACTCAATCATTAACTAATAGAAAGGAGCTTGGCTTAGTATCTTAGGTAGATTAGTAATCAAAAGTAGCTCGGATTCTTCAAATGTGGATCGAGCTAAGAGGATACGTCTTGCTATAATCTTAAATCCTCATGCTCAAGCTCGGATTAATGGCCCAATTCCTATTAGGAATTGAGAAATAAAGATTGAACAATCTTTTATAACAAAAAAACAAAGAAAAAATGAGAACTATATATCTCAAAAGTGCAAACAAGATATACAATTCCTAAATTTTGCCTCATCAAGCAATCATGAATCCTAGGAAAACCAAGTATCCATTATAAAAGCATCCCAAAATCAGGCTGTGATAATAATAATCTACTGGAGAATTTGACAAAATGACTGAAGTTGTTAACATTCAACCACGAGTGCAAGCAAAAAAATACAAAAGCTACAATAAATTTATGCAGTTTTCAACTTTTTTTAAAAAACATAGGACTTCATTTCAAAGGTATCAAGGAATATCAACCTGGAAATGGAACTATTTACAAAAAAGCTCATCAAAGGTTATATAATTGTTTCAAATTAATGTTTAGTTAGGAGCCTCTAAGTTTGGCTATTTCGCCTTCTTTTATTGGTTTTACACAAGGTAAGAAGGTAATTGATCCCCTCCTTTAGAGAATCTTTCCTTCCTTCTTTGTAATTCCAATGTTCTGGCATTGAGTATATGCCACTAGGGTTATACTCATTCAACTCTAACAAAGCAATTTTCATTATTGTTCAAACCTCTTTCCAAACTCCCCAAATAATGCTTTTAACTTCACATCATTTTCATCAATTTCTTCCTATAAGATGACAAGTGAAATCATGAGGTAAACCAGAATGCTAAGGAAGACATCAACATTAAGAAAGGAACTAGCAAATCAAGAAACCTTATCTTCCATTGAATAATATTAAACACAATGTACAAATCACTTTTGTAAATTAGGGAAAAGGGGGATGGGGCATAGGTCTTAGCATATAACCAAAATGGATATTCTAATTGCACAAGCCCCTTCCTACATTGGAAAGAAACTATGTACTTACAAAAGAATGAAATAAAAAGAAGACGAAGAAGAATTAAGAGGAAACGGATTACCATAGGTGTAGGCATGCCTAAAAACCATAAGCTAGAGTAATGAAATCACACACCTTGTTGTTTTCTCCATCCATGATCTTAGAAGGGTGCCACTTAGACCTCTAAGATGATCTTCCCACAAAAAGCATAACTTAAATGCCTTTTCAACAGCTTCTTCCTCTACAAGGAGAAGATCAATTAAAATGATGGCTCTTAAGTTATGCTCTTTATGGGAGGATAATGTTAGAGACATCATCCATTTGCTTATCGTTCAATAATTGGCTATGCTTAGACCTAAGATCCCATTCAAAACATAGAAAATGAACTAATACTAGGAAAAGTATACTAGGTTAAATAGCATCACCCCAAACATTGAAGGCACATATGAAGTAGAACAAACGCTCTAAAATGAAGAAAAACTCCATGTTCAACACCATTGCAACTAAGGAAAAGCACTTGAGATAAGCAAGATAATTATCACATACCAACAGATAGTAAAAATATAAGCCACCAACGAAAAAAAAAAAAAAAAGCATTCATAATGCTGTTTCAACATAGTAAACCCTAAAAAACATGGTGAAAAAACTAAAGAAGAAAAAATCCATCTTTCAACAGCATATGCTTCACCAAGAGAGACAGAGCACAAACACATTACATAATCAGATGGCTTATTGATTAAAGCAAGCGTATAGAACACAATGATTGTATTGGTTATTATAGTGACAATCAATGTTACATATAATAAGGAAAATGACAACAAACAACGCTATAATGTGAAAATGACCAAAACCTTAAATGATGTAGAAGAGATTTCATTTTTTTTTTTAACATTTTATACTTCTATAAGAGGAAACATAGTATCTGCATACTTACAATCAAGATGGAAAAGCAAACCTTAAATATAAACAAAAGATATACAGTACATTTAATAACAAAATTTCGATCTCATCTTCACACATCACACTTTATAGTTCAGAATTACGGTATTATATGTAAGCCTCACAACCAGTCACTTAGGGTTCCAATCAGCTAAAAGATCCAATCAAACCCAAATTATAAGTAAATATAGAAATATTAGTAAAAATGATCTCACAAGTTCGAATTTAAGAAAATAAGCAATAAAATAAAAGAATATAAAATTTTCAAATTTTAAGTATATAACTCGTTATTTATCGAAAACACGTAAAATGCACTCCGATAATTAACGAATTACTAAAGATAAATTATATATATACTAAAAGTCATAAAATGACTTAAATAATATTTAAGAATATTTAATTGTACTATATATGAATTTACATATAGGTAGAAATACGCATAATTACTTAAAATACGCGAAATGCGCTAAAATAATAATAAATAATTAAATAAAATTCATAATTAATTAAGGAAAAATCAAGAAAAATGAGAAAAAAATCCAGAATTGAGGTGTAGCAATCTGGAATTGAAGAAACAAAATCAACCAATTAAAATGCAACAAATAAAAAGTGAAAAAAAGAAGAAGAAATAAGGCAATTGTCTTATCTAATTAATGCATAATAATTTTCCTAATGCTCTATAAATAGCAAGAAAATTTCAAAAGCTCATTTGTTCAGTTTGGAGAGTGATAAAAATAGAGAGGGTCAAAATAGTAAGTGTTTGAATCAATTACAAAAAAATTATTTAAATTTGTGCAATTAGGGCCTTGGAGGAAAACTCAGACTCGACGAGTAGCTGGGAGTGTACAGCCACCACCACCACACGGTGATGGCAGTGCCCAGGTGGGCCAACACACCTATGGCCATCGACAGTGGCCGGAACCACCCAAATTGGTGAGTTCGATTTTTAGTAAAATTTTTATAATTTTGTAAACATAGTAAATATTCTTAGAAAATTATGAATTTTTTTATTCTAGAATATTTTTGAATTTAGGTTTTATAAAAAATATTATTTTAATGAACATATGTCCCGTGATGTATGGTCCTTAAGAAATTATACAAAACCGAGAATGTTTCGGTTTAAAACTAAATGACTTTAGGAGTGTATTTTTTAGCTTAAATTTTTTGTGTAAACTACTTAGATGATATAGAACAGTACTGTAAAGCCTGTTTTCAAAAATTAATTTTTGAAATTTTTAGATAATTTTTAGGCCTTAAAATGAGGTATAAAATGGGTAATTAATTAAATGGTTAATTAATGATTTAGTAAATAATTATATGTTTTAGGATGTTGAAATTTAATGAAGTATGATACTTGTACTATTTAGGGTGTTAAATGTAATTATTAGGCTAATTATGTAATAATAAATAAATAATAAGGAAAAATAGTACATTTTAAGATAATTTTGTAAATTAGGGTAATTAGATGTAACATCTGATTTAGAATGAATTTAGACATTTTGAAATGATAATTGATGTTGGGAAATGGTAATTAGAATGATAAAAATATTAGATGTGTATTATGTACATAATAAGTAATAGTACATAATACACAATTATTAGAAATATAATAAATAGAAGATATTAGAATAAAAATTGATATTATGATAATAATAAAAATATACAATAAATCTAATAGGAAACTTAAATTAGGATAATTATATAAAAAAATTTAAGATTTTCTCATAATAGGACGAATTCGGTGATTAAATTAGGATCCGGGTGTACTGCACGGACTAGAACACTAGTTGGAGACTAAAAATGATATTTAGGATATCTAAAGATAATGCTATTAATTTCACATTATGGATTGAAATGATTTTTTAGGGTATACATATAAATCTTTAACCAAAAATTGAGTTAAAAACTTAATTTAAAAATCAATGCAAAAACTGAAACAGAACTTAACATGATTCAAGAAGAATTGTAAAAGACTTAAGACCAAGATAATTAGGTATATTAAATCCTAAACAAAAGATGACAATAAGCGTTATAGGATAAAACCGACTTATAATAGTTATATGAAAAACTGAAACCACGTTTGTGTTATAGGAATGATCGACGATAACTTGAGTGAGTTGGACCTCGAGTGAGTGAGCGAGGAGTTCAGGTAAGTTAGGATTAATACGATACTATATTTTAGAGGCTTGAGATTATACTTGGTTATACTTGTTAAATAGTTGGTTATATGCATGTACTTGATTATGAGCGGTACTTGATTATGAGAGATACTATGATTTTGTTTGTTATTCTGGCTTGCATTATATGAAATGATCAATCATCCTAAACTGAACTTAACAAAGATATGACTTGTAAATATAAATCGAACTTGCATAGTAGCCCATTAGGGGAAACCTAGGATTCTCTGGCCAAATACGGACCCCTTCGAAAAAGATAGCACCAAATGGCATAATGGGTCCCTTCTTCATCTTTAGTCAAACTAAGTGACCGGTGAAGAGGTCGTAGCAAGGGTGAAGTCAATGGTTTAAAGGTAGTCACGAAAGGAGCGGTGTCTCCACTGCATAAGCCTAGGTTTGGTCGTGAGCTGTTGCATCAACGATAACTCCTTAACCTGAATTAGGGCGGGCGCAATTTCTCTGATCTCACAATGGGTTGGACAACATCGTGCGATGGCATTTGCTTAAACATGCATTCCACCAAATGATTTGGTTGATAACTTTGTTTGTGTTTGTGGTGTCATTTTATATCCTCCTTCCTAACTTACTAAGTTGTGATTGCTCACATCTCTATATACGTCGTATAGGTGTTGGCTAAAAAGCAGCTTACAACTACTTTGAAGCTAGTAACTGCTGGATCCTAAGGAGTGAGGAAAAACATTTGAAAAATAAATATATATTTTTAAGGTCTAAGTTTTTATTTTAAAATTTTTTATTTCTGAATAATGTAATAACTAGAAAATATATTACAGTGAAACACTATAAACGCTAATTGTAATAACTGAATTATAGTGTATATATATATATTTTCTTACTTTCTTAGACAAATGATTTATTTAAAGTACAAACTATTTACTACAAAACAAGTTAGTCGTGAATGCCTTGTGTAAATCAGGTCTAGGATAGATGTTGTAAGGCCAATTTCTATCTTAAAATGATTTATACGGTGAGGCTATTATGACTCTGCCGCTTCGAAGCGTAACATTATAAGCATGAAAAAAAATTTAAAAAAAATTCCAAGAATGTTTACACACACATTGTATAATGTGATGGAGTGAGATGAGAATGCATACAACGAGTTGATATTCCAGATAAAGACGTATACGTAACTCATGTAGGGAGAGAAACTAGGATGGCTTTGAATATGGGAAGATGAAAAGATAGGTTATATACATTGTGTAATGTGATGGACATGGGGTAAGAGCAATTCCTACAACTGATTTGATATTACATAGAGAGAAAGTAGATGTAACTTATTATGATATAGTGAGAGAAGTTTTGATTATGGGAAAATGAAAAGATGACTCTATTTTCAGCAAGAGTGCACGTGCACCTTAAGTGGGAACATGCGATTTTGGTTATCATAATAAATCTTTGGCAACAATTCTACTCTCCTCTTTGCATGATGAAATTATTAAGGTGAAAAATTTGATTTTTCTAAATAAAAATATCTGCTCATATATATATATATATATATATATCATAGGGAATTTCACCATTGTTTTCTTCCTTGAGCAATTTTCTAACTTGGTCACCTATTAATTTTGGTAAACCAGCTAGGAATTTTTCTTTCTAAAAAGGCTGATTACAATCATTTCTAAGGAATATCCTTTGAAAGAATATACCCTTGTATTGTCTGAATTCTCCAAGTGACTTACATTTCGTATTTGATAATAGATCTAGGGTTTTATCCCTAATGTGAGAAGGATCTCCTATGAAATGTTGACTGATTGAAAATATTAAAGTGTTAACCATATCCTGAATTGGTTCATTATTCTCATCTAGAATTCTTCTATTGTTTTCATCTATTTTACATGATGTAAGAATGTTGATTCTCTGTTCTTCAGTGAGATAATTATCCCACCAACCTTTTAATTGTCCTGTAAAGCCAGAAATTAGAAGGAGTGCTACTTGATAATCGGTAACATTTGGAACAGCTTTATTAGTATTTGAAAACATGATCATCTGATTAAAAACATTGAGGATTCTTTGTTTTGAGTATCCATCTATATTCCATTCATAGGTGGATCTTGATAATTATCATTCAAATACTTAGTATTTGAAAACATGATCATTTGATAATTATCATTCTTTTCTTCAATTAATATATCAGGGGGTGTTGCTCTCTGATAATATAATTTTTGAGGTTCTTTCCAATTGATCTTATTAATTTCATCATTGTTTTTATTAATATTTAAAGAGACATTAGACATCAATTCATTTATTGATTCATTATTTGACCTATCTGATTCATCTATTGATCCATTATTGATTGATTCATTGTCCAGAACATGGATTTTCTCTGAGGGTGTATCTTCTATTACTATACCTTTTCTAACTAAAGTTGGAGTATCCATATTTAAGAAATTTATTGGTTTTGTTAACGAAGACTCTTCTTTTATAGATTTGTTTTTTAACATTCTTTTTCTATCTTCTAATGCTTTTAAAAATTCTTGACTAGGATTTTTAGGCATTTCAAATTGTTTAAACAAAGGAGTATTTTTATTGATTGAAGTTTTTTCACTTATCTTATTAATTTCAATATTAATTGTATCTTCCATTTTATTTAATTGTTCTCCTATAGTATGTAAATGTTGATTAGTGTGTAAATGTTGATTAGTGTAATTGTTTTGATTTATTTATTTTTTTATTCCTGATCCTTCTTCTTCAATAGTATTTTTAAATGGAGTAAGACTGATCAGATGACAAATGACAATGAGAAATTTGAATATATTAATAACTTCAAAATTCACACAAACCCCACTCCAAAATTACCAAATAATCTTAATGAAATTCTCGAGAGAAATAAAAAGAAAAGTAAAGAAGTATTAACAATCAGCGATTTACAAAAAGAAATCAATGTTCAAAAACAAGAAATCAAAGAATTAAGATCAATGCAAATACAATTTCAAAAGGAATTAATTGAATTAAATCAAAAAATAATCCAAGAGAACGAATCAGATACTTCAAATGAAGTAAAAGAAACTTCATCAAATGGAATCAATGATTATTTAATGCATCTTGTTCAAATCACTTCAAGAAAATGGATAATCAATATTTCAATCAGGATTAATAATGAATTTGTTTTACAAACACTTGCTTTATTTGATACTGGTGCTGATTTGAATTGTATTAGAGAAGGCTTAATTCCAACAAAATATTTTGAAAAAACCACCCAATCTCTAAGTTCTACATCCGGTAACAGATTAAGCATCAAATATAAATTATCAAATGTTGAAATATTAAAAAATCATGCTTCTTATAAAACCTCATTTATATTGGTTAAAAATTTGAATAAAAATGTCATTTTGGGAACACCATTTATAAATCAAATTCAACCATTTGTGGTAGATAAAGATGGAATCAAAACACAATATCTGAAAAAAGAGATTGTGTTTGAATTCGTAACCAAACCACAAATCAAATATATAAATCAATTAAAAAGTGATGAATTAAATTGTTTAATACAATATAAAGAAAATCATTTAATGTACTTAAAAAATGATCTTGAATTCAAAAGAATTGAAGATCAACTCAACAATCAAAGCATAAAATAAAAAATTTCTCAAATAGAATCGGAAAAAAAAAATTCAATTTGCTCCACACTCCCAAATGCATTTTAGGATAGGAAATCACATATTGTAGATCTCCCATATGAAAATGATTTTAATGAGAAAAGTATTCCAACAAAAACTAGACCTTCACAAATGAATCAAGAAGTCCTTAATCATTGTAAAAATGAAATAAATGATTTACTCAATAAAAAATTAATCAGAAAAAGTAGATCAGCGTGGAGTTGTTCTGCTTTTTATGTAAATAAGAATGCTGAAATTGAAAGAGGCGTACCAAGATTGGTAATCAATTATAAACCTCTTAATTCTGCTCTCAAATGGATAAGATATCCAATTCCCAATAAAAAAGATTTGCTTAACAGATTAACTCAAGCTAGAATATTCTTAAAATTCGATATGAAATCTGGGTTTTGGCAAGTTTAGATTAAAGAAAGTGATAGTTACAAAACTGCCTTCACTGTTCCTTTTGGACAATTCGAATGGAATGTAATGCCATTTGGATTAAAAAATGCTCCTTCAGAATTTCAAAAAATCATGAATGAAATTTTCAATAATTATATCAGTTTCATAATTACATACATAGATGATGTTTTAATATATTCATTTAATATTGATCAACATTTTAAACATATAAGAATTTTCATCAATATAATCAAAAGAAATGGTTTAGTAGTTTCACCTACTAAAATTAATCTTTTCCAAACCAGAATCAGATTTTTAGGATTTAATATCTATAATGGAACCATAATACCTATCCAAGGATCAATTGAATTTACTGAAAAATTCCCTAATGAAATCAAGGATAAAAATCAACTTCAAAGATTTTTAGGTAGTTTAAATTATGTTGCAGAATTTTTCCCAAATCTTAACATAATTTGCAAACCATTATATCAGAGATTAAAAAAGAACCCACCTCCATGGTCTAGTGAACATACTGAAATTATCAAACTGATTAAATAGAGAATTAAGGAAATTCCTTGTTTACATATTGCAAATCCATCATTACCAAAAATTGTAGAAACAGATGCTTCTGATTTAGGATTCGGAGGAATTCTAAAACAAAAGCAAAATAATAAAGAATGTATTGTTCAGTTTATATCAAAAAATTGGAATGATTGTCAATCTAATTATTCAACAATCAAAAAAGAAATCTTAGCCATTGTCTTAACAATTTCAAAATTCTAAGGAGATTTATTAAACCAAAAGTTTCTTTTAAGAATTGATTGTAAAGCAGCCAAAAATGTTTTGTTAAAAGATGTTCAAAACATCGCATCAAAATAGATTTTTGCCAGATGGCAATCTATTCTTTCTGTATTTGATTTCGAAATTGAGCATATCAATGGATCTTCCAATTCCCTTCCTGATTTCCTTACTTGTTAATTCTTGCAGGGAGATGCCTCCCAAAAAGGACAAGGAGAAAGGTAAGGAAAAGGTTTCCTCATCATCAGGAAAAGGACTGACCAATATTAAAACATGGTTGGATGTTTGTAAACCATCCAACACTCCATTAACAATCAAAGAAGAATCCTCATCAAAATCGCCAAAATCAAAATCCCCAAATACTCAATCCTCAAACATTCAATCAGTTTCTGAAACTCAAGAGGTCCTTACCAAATTAATTGATATGGATCTAGCTTATGGATTGCTTAATGCGATCTCAATGGTCTTACAATCACAATCAGGACAAAAAATTCCAGCATTACCAGAAATTCCCCAATCTGTCTCTCAACCAAAAGAAACCCAAAGAAGAAATCAGAATTTTCAGATCACAAAAATATCATCACCAACGCCAGTTGGAACAATCCCTTTCAATCAGAGATCGAAATTTTTTATAAAGCCTGTTTTCAGATATGTTTTCTCAGTAGAAGAAAGCTTATCAGAAAAGGACCCTTTGATTTTGCAAATAAAATATTTACAAAAGAATTTTATTATGTACCATATGATCAAAACAAAACAATCCAGTTTTATGAAAAAATTTTGACTGAAACTAGATCAATCAGATTCAAACATTTTGAAAAGGAAGGGATGATCAATTATTCTATAGCTAGAATATTGAAAGTAATCAGTTTGAAAGAATGGCGAGTTCATCCAATTACTGCTACAAAACTCAATATAGAACCATTTTCTGCACAACCAGGTCATCGAGCTACTTATAATTATTTTGATTATAAGCAAGCCTGGTGGAATGTGTTTTATCAAATGAATTCAAAAAGAACGCATACTTAGTTAATATTTTTTGACAATTGCTCAACATTCAATCTTCCTACTTGGTTCAATCACTGGTGGGAACAATTTGGTGCTACATCAGAAATCATTCATCAGAATGCGAAGGAAGGATTTGATACTTTCTTGAGTCATTACAATCCTACACCTCATGAAAAGAATTTTCCAAAAGAAATGCTGTATTTTATACATCTCAGAGTATCATGGGTCATGGCTTAGTGGTTTGAATACAAGCCAAATAAATCGTCGAACACAATCAATTTGGTCAGAATGTACAAAATCAAATGGTGGGACAGCTTCAAAATGTGGAATAAATGTGAAAAAAATTCAATTTTAAATTGGATCAAGACTAATTCTGCTAAGTCACCACCATCTCCAACAGCAACAAAACAATATCACAATAGAGGATTTTTAATATCATCTCTTGCAAGTGCAAATTCTCCGGATCAATTGAAGCAAATTCTGGAAAGAGCACTAGATCATATCAAAGAATCAGAATCAGCACAAGAATCAAATTCAGGATCGGACTCGACATCTCACCACAGCGGTAATACCAATGAAGATGATTGCTATGGCATAGATTTAGGAGATCCGTGAAAATTGTATCATTTAAATTTTCTGTACTATTTTGCACTGTAAAAGTAGAGATACAGTATAATACACAGGTACCACAGTGCATAACCCAATCAATCAATCAGTCAATCAGAAAAGATTATCACAATCTTGCCTGCCACAAATCACTGTTCAAAACAGTACCCTGTTGGCCATAATACCATTGTTCCAAACAGTACTCTGTCAGCCTATTTCCACTATATATACCTCTTCATTCAGACATCAGGGGATCACCGGCCAATTCTCCTCTTCTCTGATCCAAGAAATCAAAAACCCTCTCTAATCCTCTTCGGCTTTCCTCCTTCACCTTCAGTCTCTTCATCTTCTTTTTCTTTCATCACCATTCACCAATCAGCAACCATCCATATACACTTGCCAATCATCCAAACACCTTCTGAAGCATAAATTGTTTGCTTCTTATCATCAGAGGTAGGAAGATCATTTTCTTGATCATACCTCTTAATCATCCATTTATGCTCTTGTATTTATATGATTTGTAAAAATCAGTTTTAATCAATAAAATCAGTTTGATTCTTTTCTTACATTCAATCTCGTGTGGGGAATCTCCAATTAAATTGGGTGTAATTCCACGAGATTATATCTGTTTAATTTTCTCTTATCTTTTCATAAACCCCATAATCGGCTGGTATTACCGCCTTTGGAGGTTTCATATCTCATATCTGCATCATAGCCCCACTAGCCTTGGCACTGCCGCCTGTGGAGGTTTCATATCTCATATCTCCATTGTAGCCCCACTAGCCTTGGCACTGCCGCCTGTGGTGGTTTCATTCATATTTTTCATATAAATTTATGTCTGTTTCTATATTAATCAATGATTATCATCTTTATCAGTACTTAGATAATGCAATAGAATTCCTTGAATGGTATTATACTGTCGTAGTCAATACTGATTGGTATTATACCGATGATGAATAATCTGTTCTATGTTGTAGATGTCAAAACACTATAATCCGGAAAATTGGGAAGAAGAAGCTGAAGTATTACAATATTTGTTTAGTGCTATAGTTTGGCTAGAGCACTTTCATAAAATTACCTTTGGCTTGCTTTCTCTGTAATCAATATCTTAGATCATTGATCTATTGTAATCATTATTTTATCATTAATAAAATCAAATTTTGCTCCATATTATGTCTGTAAACACAAAAGACAATAACAGAGAAGATTTAATAGAATATAATCAATATTTAGAAGACGCTGTAGAATTTTTTATTTATATAAGTTTGGGCCTATTCTCTACTTGGAGAAAGATTTTATTTAGCTGATATGTATTTCAATCAATAAACAATCAATTAAAAGATTTATTTGGTATTAACTGGGATCGTCTTTGATATCAGAGCCAGGGAGTATATATAGGTGTAATAAGTATATTTGTATTTTCTTATTTGAGACGATTGTCTTTTGTGATAATCTAAAGCTTGTATTTCTACATCATTAGAGACGAATCCTTTGTGGAAAAGTTTTAATATTGTGATAAGCCTACTGAGGCCTAGCGTAAATCCTGCTTGTTTAAGGGTTGCATAAAGGTCATAAATTAGAAATCACAATATTAAACTAAATTTAGTCTCGTGATATAGACCTATAAGATTTAGAAAAATTAGTCTCATTTGAAAATATGAATTTACTTAGAAGATCTATGTCCTCTTCTAGCTTTGCTCCCACTGAGCAATCCGAGGAATCTATGTTGAATAATCAAGATGAGATACATATAAAAGACTTTGATAAAGCAATTGATGAATGGAAAATACCAAAAACATCATATGATCAGATATATCAAATTGGTAAATGGAAAATTTTTGGAAAAAATGATTATGTGATAGCCACAGAAGAAAAGGATATTCCTGTTTCTGATGGTCTAACAACGATCAGACTTTTGAATGAAGAATCAATTAAAAAATATGCAAAAGATTGGAATTATATGCATTTAGGCTTAGTTCAAGTAGGAGCAAAACCTCTTACTAGATTAGGCTTAGATACATCAATTTTCATGGTTCTTAGAGATGCTAGAGAACTAATATATGAAAGATCAATCCATGCCACTATTGAAACTAGTCTTAGTAGTGGACCAGTTCAATTTGAGCGTCATCCAAACATTACCCTTGCCCTTAGGGATAAGACAATTATGAAATCATTAATTCTTCAAATTAAAACACATAATTATAGAATGATAGAAGGATCAATACCAATGGTTGTAATATATAGAATCTATTTCAAATTAATGAAAACTGCTTTCAGATCTAAGGGATATAAAATGGATAAGAGAGGTCAGACTCTACTTATTCAAACAGACTTAACAAAAGCAAATATATCAGTTTCAAAAATGATTCAATGGTCACAAGTTAATTTAACAGATCACTGGGAAATAGAAAACCCACTTCCTAAAAAACCTATATACAATACTGAACCATCAAATATAGTACAACATCCTGATGGTAAAGTTACCATTCAGTTTAATAGGAAATCATTTGATCAGCCAAGAAGACCACTAGAAATAAGATCTATGTCATCTTCTTCGAGGAGATCAGTAGATCTTCCCAATCCTCTTCCTATTATATACACTCCGTACCATAATCAAACTGATAATCAACAAGTTAGACAACCAAATATTCAAGAAAATCCGTCCCTTTCAGGAATTGTTCATGATAGGTCAGGTATAACCCAACCAGTTTACCAACCTAATGAGCCAGAACACGGAGAGCCTTCATTCTCAGAATTAGGTGATTCAGAATTAAATGTCTTAGAAGAATCCTTTATACCAAATAAAATACTTTTGAATCAAGACTTCAATTCTCGAAAGAATGAAAAAATTAGAAATTGGTACTTTGAAACATTTGGTCATATAAAAATAAAAATAAAAAATGAATACTATAATTTCATGGAAGAAATTGATGCTCAGATATATTTCTTTGAATGGTTCGAGAATTATTATCTGAAATCTAAAGAAATCAATGCTATTATATATATATATATATATATATATATATGGGATAGAATCGATACAATTTGAGCAAGTACAATATGTCACAAATTAAGGTTGACGTTTGAATTAGACATTTACTCCAACACTTGTTGTGAGTCCACTTCTACGAAAACTTTCCTAATCTCCATTTTCTTTGCACCTCTAGTATATAACTGATCACTGACAACTCCAATTCTAAAGGGGACACAATGTGAGGCCTCTTCAAAAGCCTCCTGTAGTAGGTTTTTGGTCATCTTGACATATGACTCCCTCTCCACCTTTCTGATCAAACTCATAAACTACACCATCACAAGTGATTTTAACTTAACTTAGATTTGGTTCCTCTGAAATTCCCTCAATAATCTTCAGATTTACTCCTCTTCTTTTAATTTCTTAAGTTTCACCATTCCTTTGCTTCCACCCGAATACTTCCAAGCCAGTCCTCCTCTACTACTTCAAGAGTCTTCTATTTCTCTTGCTTCAAATGCTTCTCAAGACAAAAAGAAATTGGACTTCACTTGGTAGATCCTTCTGGTTCCACTTTCAATGTTTCTATTGAGTGTTCAGTTTAACCCAGTTCGTTTTTTCTTTTTCACTCCACTCCTCCATCCTAGTCTACTTACCTAATCTAACCTATATTTTGAAAATATTACATTTATTAAAATATTATTATATTTCCATGTAGTAGGTAACATTAAATAAAATTTTAATAAGTCATTCATAATGGGGGTATTAATGATTTTATCAATGTCAATTTTATTCAACGTCCATTCCATTCAGGGACCAAATCCCTTATAAACTAATGGATGGAAACAAATAACACGTTCCTCCACTAAAATGAGTTGAAATGCTTATATCTATGTAGAGTAGGCACTCTATTCAATAATATAAGATGTCCTTACATAACTTCTTATAGTATTTCCCATACATTTGACTATTTTTCCCTAATTTTACTCTTAACAACTCTTATATTCGAAGTAAAACATTGTCTAATTAGCCCATGAATTAAAAATATTTGGGAAATGACTATTGTTATTTCCTAAGGCAATCTACGAGTGAAATCATAGAGTTGATACTTGGATTATCATAGAATAAGAAGTTGAAATTATGAAAGATTTCATTTGAATGACAACACAATATAATGATTACTATTGAAAGAATTTCTAACTATATTTAATTTTTTTTATTTCAAATAGAATTCAATTTAAAGTATACTATGTAATTGAAATATCTTATATGATATTCTTGTCCTATATGAATTGATTTACTTTTAACAATTCAAAATTCTAAATCGAATTGCTTCAAATGTAGTTCTAATTCGATGCAATCCAAATCGCTTTTTCTAAGCATGTTATTCTAGTTGATAATACTAATTGTTTTAAGAACTTTCAACCAAACAGTGATTTTTAATTTAGAATAGGAAAAAGTACATTTTTAATTCTAAATGTTTACTTACTTTTCTATTTCAGTCTTCAACCATTATTTTTCTTTTATTTGAGTCTCAACATTTTCAAAATCTTACAAAATTACAACTTCTATCAAATTCATTAAATTATCCATCCATCCATAAAGTGTATCAGCTTTAAATTGGTCGATAATAATTAATTTGGTAAAATGATGATATTAAGTATATATAATTACTTAATTTAAATAAAAATCAATATTAAATGTATTTAGTCATATAATATAATAAAATAATTAAAAATTACAAAAATTCAAAGTAAGAAAAAGGAGCTAAAAAATTTTATATAACCTAGCCATATAGGCCAATTATTCTAAGTCCAATGAAAAGTAAACACACCCAAGATGGGCAAAAAATTTAAAAGATTTTATGAAAGTCTTACTTTTAAAAGATTTTAAAAACGCTAATAATCCAAATAAAAGGAAAAAGAAAAAAAGAAAAAAAAGTTGAGGACACTAATTCAAATATTAGTAAACACTGACACCAAAAGTGAAATGTCAATCTTGATTCTCCTGACCCATACTGTGACATAATCCTGAGACTTGGTCCTCATTTCAAATTGTTTGTGATAATTTAATTACAACTTCTTAAATTTGACGAGGCATTTTGATGGAAACCAACAATTGGACTCTTTGAATCCATTATACATTCTTCATGGCCCAAAACGTAGCTGCAAATGAAATGGACATTCGAATATGGGCACCTGGAATTACATACCTCAAGCTTCTATTAGACCGTCCGTAATGCATGGAGCTTATTGCGTTTCCGAATGCCAGGCACGTTGCTTGCCCATTGTACGACGTTGATCAACCAAACGACATTGCTTCTCAAAGTAACGAAAACAACCATATTTATTTTATTTTATCTTATCTTTTTTATAATTTTGATTGGTTATAAGTATATTATCGAGACCCATGAAAAATTTAAAAAACATTAAGAAACTTTTACAATGAAATATAAGGATAAAGTTATTAGTTTTTTGAAAATATGAGTTTCTTAAGATCTTTACAGAAGATATTGAGATTCGAAAAAGATTATTAAGGAATAAATGTAAAATCATAAAGATGAGGATTGAATTTAGAATTATATTTAAAATTTATTTTATTAAATACATCTATAATATGTATATTCCTCTTTTGTAATTGATTTTTTTTTTCTCTAGCATTTGGAATGGGAACTCCTTTTGGCCCTCATTTGGATCTATCCTTAGAGCACCATTGGAACAACTCTCGTGTTTTTAGTCAAGATTACATTTTGATCATATTTATTTTATTTGCATTATTACCTTTATATGAAATAGGTTATTCAAATAAGGATTTTTCTATGTATTTGTATGATAACGTTACTTTAGTTAGTCAATCATGTATAATGAGTGTACCGGTTAACCTAAGAGAGGTCTTAAGCTAATAGCATATGGAGGGATCTTATTAAAAAAAAGTATGGGAAGGAGAACAGGCAAACTCGGTATCTCAAGTGCACACGTGTAATAGTAAATCAAACTTGAAGTTCTTAACTATTCTTGGATTGGTCTTGATAAATTACCTGTTTGATCTTTTGAGTAGTGATTTTAGTAGAGCTTCAATGTTTATCCAAAGCTTATTAATATTTTGAATAAATCAAAATGAGAAAAGAAACGTCTTGTTTATACAGTTTGAAAATCAATCTTATCAATTGGTTTAAGACAAATGGTTGAGATTGAGGCTTGTAATCGAAGTTTATCCTCCCCTTTAGCCTAAATGGATTGGATTTATCCAAGGGCTTATAATAACCAAAAGAAGCTTGAAGCATATATAGGCTCCCTTAAGGTCTATTAAAACTAAACGAAGCTAAAATGAAATCAAAAAAGCTGTCTTCGAGTCTACTTTTTGTATGCAAGATAACCAAGCAAGGTGAGAACGAAAAATCTAATTTAGCAATCCCTCCTTTTGAGCCTATTAAGTTAGATCTTTCTAAAATATTTTTAATCAAGTCGATTTCCTAGACTCCATTATTAGTGTAAATGATCAGTCTATGGTATTAAATTGGGTTAAAAGCTTAATTATTGAAATAACCCTCTCTTCAGTATTAGTAGACAATTTAGATTATTATCATTACTGAGTTTTATCTTTGGTTCTTTTTAAACTTTGGGAATTTATCAAAGATTTTTATCCTTATGGCATTAAAAACTTTTCATACCCTTATTATGTAGTTCATATAATCAATGAGTAAAGGTTTTACAACTTCATACTTTCTTTTTCCTCACATAATCAATCGATGTAGGTTTCATTTCCTAATTTTTGCTTTCTTGAAACTTGAATTCTAATGACGGGTGTTGGGTTTACGATTTGTTATTGGGGTTCACATCATTTGGTACCGGATGATCAGGTTGATCATGAAGGTAGAGCGTCGGTTTTGTGATGAGTAGAAGAACAGAACATGAGAGGCCTATCAATATGTGGGAAGACATGAAGGCTATATCATGAGAAATGATTTATCCCCGTCACTATTATAGAGAATTTATCAGAAACTATACAGCCTAATTCATGGTTCTAAGAGGGTGGAAGACTGCAGATGAGGAGATGGAAATAGTCATGATTTGAGCCAATGTGAAACAGGAGTGAAGCTACTGTAGCTAGATTATTTAATAAACCAATCGTAACATTGTAAATCTTATAGAATTCCGGCACTGTGAGGATCAGTTGGAATGTATGGTGCATGTGGCAACGTAGGTGGAGCAACAAACCCAAAACAAGGCTAATCAACCGTCCACTTCATAGGGGTTTGAATTAGTAGGGTGATAACAAGGCTGCTCCAAAGTTTGATCCCAAAACACCTAAGAGAAATGGTGAATTGTGAAGTCAAAGCAAAAGTAAAGCCGAATCCTAAGCTCATGATCAACATATTAAATGTTTTTCTTGTTAGGTATGGAAGTTGAAAGTGATAACGAGGTGTCGTTCACTTGAAGATGCCATTAATGATGGGGTGAAATATGTAATCAAAGGAGAACCGTTGGTATTTATGTATGCATTAAATACCCATATTAAAGAGGATGAAACCAAGTGAGGGAGTGAAAGCATCCATCATACCAAATGCCACATCAATGATGAGGCATGTAACATGATTGTTGATATGTAGCTAGCACCACTCTAGTTGAGAAACAGAATTTGCCTACCTTAAAACACCTTATGCCTCATGAATTGCAGTAGTTGAGCGAATATACCAAAGTAACGATGATTAAACAGGTTTTATTCTCACTTTCATCTGGGAGGTATAGTAATAAGGTTCTTTGTTATGTTGTATCGATGCATGCGTGTTATATTCTATTAGGAAAACGGGGATAATTTGATAGGAGAACCATTTATTATGGTACCTAGAAATAGTGGCTTTTTCGAATTGCAAACCCATTAGTCTCATACCTCTGACTCTAAGACCAAGGGGTGGAAGAAGCTAGCCAGCGGACGTTTACGAAATTTCGGTTTTTCAGACCCAAAAAATTGGCGATATTTGATAAATGTTTTGTCCTTTTCCAATTTTACTAGTAATTTTGTGATAGAACATGTGTCATCGGTATGTAAGAACACCGCAATACAAGTCATGTTTCTATAATTTTCAAAAAGAAATTTACACAAAACAATTAATTCTTGTAACTAAACTCCAGCTCTTCAACTACAAGCATACTCTGATAGATATAAACATTGTTGAAATTAGGTGCAAGTACACTAATCCTACTTTGAGTTGCTCATTTACTTGAATTCGATTTAACAAAAATTTTTGACTATTTAACAAAAATTGCCTTACCGGATGTTGAGATAAGATACCCTCTGCGAAACTCGATCATATTACCATGGTTTATAGATCAGTCATACAAAAGCAACACCGGTGACATGAATTTACACTAAAAGAATCTCGTTCCCATACTGCATAAAACGGAAATTCAAGCAGGACATACATCATAACTCTTAAAAGGAAAAATCGAGTGAACAATTTTTCTTGCAAGCGGATACCCGAGAAAATGAAAACGCAAATATATTGTCAGAAGTGCAAACAGACGGTGAACATAGTGGATGCCCTCAGCATCCAAATGCTAAGCATTAAAAGATAGTGAACCCCATTCATCAAACATAAAACCACTTAGAAGGCTAAAATATTTCAGTATTCACATGGACTTAAACTGTAGTCTATTAACAATCAGACGAACTATTACCCCCTATATACTATACCCCATCAAGCAAGAGTCATTAAACCCAAGAAAACCAAGTATCCAGAACTGAAGTTGTCGACAGTCAATCCCAAGTTCAACCGGAGAGGCACATAAATTACAATGGATCTGGGCACTTCTCATCTTGTTTTTAAGAAACATAGTATTCCACTTAAAAGGTGTCGAGGGGTATCCACCTGGAATTTAGATTACTCATAATAGAACTCATAAAAGGTTCTACACTAGTTTCAGATTAATGTTTAGTTCGGTGGTGCCCCTAGGTTCACTTTCTTCTATTGGCTTTCCACATGTTAAGAAGGCATCCAGCCACCTCCTTCATGGAAGCTTTCCTCCCTTCTTCGTAATTCCAGAGTTCTGGCACTGGGTACCTGCCACTAGGGTTATACTCATTCATCTCCAACAATGCAGCTTTCACTGCTGCACAGACCTCTTCACCGAACTCTTCAGATAACACTTTTAACTTCTCATCATTTTCATCAATTTCTTCCTGCAAGACCACATGCAAAATCACGACACAAACAGGAATGCTAGCGCAGGAAGAAAAAACATCAACTTAAAAAGGCACCAGAAAATCAAGAAACCATATCTGTCATTGGAATAATAAATATGATGTAAAAATCACTTCTCCATATTTGGGGAAAAAGGGATGAGGCATAGGTGTTAGCATATAATTGATATCAACATTTTAATTGCACAGGCCCCTTCCTACAGTAAAAAGAAACTATGTACTATAAAAAAATAATAATAATAAAAGGACTTCCATATATGCAGGGAGCCTAAAAACCACAATGGCTTTATGTAATTGAAAAATTAAATGAGATAGACAAATGAAAATGCACACCTTGCTCGTTTCTCCATCCATGATGATCTTAAAAGGATGCCAACTTGGATCTCTAAGATGATCTTCCCACAAAGAACATAGCTCCGTCGCCTTTACAGCAGCTTCTTTCTCCAGATATTTCCCCTCTGCTGCAATTTTGAAAGGTTTTGGGTCTAGTTCTCCCATCCTTTTCACTCTGATAAATGCACGGCTACTTCGTGAGTCAAAAGCCTATGATGAAAGGAGAAAATTGAAATCATTAAGAATTAGCAACATCCATGGTGCAGGTTCAAATAACAGCTCAATAAGTAAAATCTAAGAGACAAAATTAAACAAATATTGTCATAATTTTCAAGATGCTTTTAAAGAAGATGCCTTCTCTAGGGGTGGTTTGCCATGGAAGATATAAACAGCAAAAGGGACATAAAAGAATTGACCTTTATCAACTCCTTTCGAGCATCTTGCAGTTCATCATTGGTCTTCCGTTCCTTAATCATCAAGGTTTGGTTAAGAGCCTCCAAGTCCTCCAACTCTTCTTCTTTTTCCTGCAAATCAGCTGATATTGCATCCATCCTTTTTTTGGTTTCCAGATCAGTGTCATTACCCATGTGTTTAATCACTTCTAAAGCTCCTCTCATACGCTCGATCCCCAATTCTAATGCTTGCTTGGCATCAAGTTGTTTTTCTAGCTCAGTAATTTTGCGGCGGTGTACTTCCTTTTCCTTCTGCCATTATAAGAAAGAATAGACAATATGTAAAAGTTGGTGCATTGCACTCACTAACATAGATAACCATGTTGAAATAAAAATCTAAATAAGTACCTCCTGTTTTTCTACTAATTTCATCATACTTTCATCTGCTTTCTTTTGCTCCAAAATTGCCTTCTCAATCTGAAAGATGTGTAAAATGTCTCTTCTTAGTACTTGTCCTCTAGTAGTACTCTATATAAAGCAGGAATATATAACATATGTGGGAGTTATCCTACCATTTCTTTTTCATGCCAGAGTTCCTCCCTCCTGCGGTCCTCTTTAGCTTCACGGCGCTCCAGCTCTCTCTCCCGCTGTTTGAGCTTATGCTTTTGATTAAGCAGTTCATTCCTTGTTTTCTCACCCTCCACAAGGATTTTCTTCCACAAATTGCAAGTGGTTTGCTGTAGTTTTGTTATTTCTAGGCCAAGGCAAGAGGACAATGGTCAAAACATGGAACTATGTTTAAAATTTTCAATTCAAAGTGGTCCACATATACCTTCATTATGGGTCTTCACCATATCATCCTTCTCTTTAATCAATTTCTCTAGGGAACGTTCTTTTTCCATGGTTTTTCTGTCCATTCTTTTAAGATCTGACTTCTTGCTCTCTAATGTGCTCTTTAAGTTAGATACTAGGCTCAATGCTTTCCGTTGGTCTTCTGCTTCCTTACCGGAAACAGACTTCAAGTCCCCACTCTTTCTTAGACGGTCACCAACAATAGTTTTGGAGTAATAATCATCATCCCTTGCCATCCAACCATACAACTTGTCTCCTCTGTCAGTTGCGGCAAAATACTGTTGTTTTCCACAACCATCCACTCGGTAACTTCTCTCAAATGCCATTGCATTATCAAATCCAACCCAGTCACTCTTAAAATCAACTATTGCCAATCCCAAATGACCCTTAATTTTATCCCATAAAGTTGTAACCTTTATAGGATCAAACCCTTTCTTCACAAGTTCCTCCTTCAATTTCGTTCCACTTTCTCCAACAAACTTTCCATCTTTTTTCTCTGTTTTGATGTTTGCAATAATACCCTTACAAGGCCATACAAACAACTGATTGTCTAAACTGGATTCCTTTATCTTGCCACCTTTTGAACTCGGTTTACAAGATTCCTTTTGTGGCCTTGGTTCACAATATTCTTCTTGTGGCCTTTTCATTGGACTCACCCTGCAATGCCTTCTCAGGTACCTTTCTAAAGCCAAGTGTTTGGCCCTATCTCTGAAACTTGCTGATTTTGAGTATTTACAAACATATCGTGCATGTTCTTCAATCTCTTCAAAAGGGTAATCCCTTCGGCTGCAATATGGGCATCTAAACTTTGAATCTGAAACTTTTACCCAATGAGAGTTTCTTTTCAGTTCATCATAATACCTTTCTTCATATTCCTCCATGTCAGGTTCATCCTTGTGCTTGTCTTTTGCTGATCGGCTGGACTTGCACCTATAATACCATTCAAAACATATAAGACCAACTGATACTAGGAAATCATTCTAGATTGCATGCTAGCATCACCAGAACACATTGAAGGCAAATAAGAAGTAAAACAAATACTCTAAAATGAAGAAAAACTCCTTCTCATCCTTAAGGAGAATGGCAACTCAACTTCATTGTAACTTAAAAAAGCACTGGTTGATAATCCAAATAATTATTACAATCGACAAACAATAAAAATAAGATCTAATCGCAGCAAAATAAGCATTCATGATACGAGCTTTCAACAGCATACGCTTCACCAAAAGACACAGCACAAACACATTAATGTGCCGAGATGGCTTTCTGTTTAAAGCAAGCGTATAGAATATAGTGAATGTATTTGCCAATAAATGACAATCAAGCTACATATAACAGGGAATGTAGCAACAAACCACGGTATGATGCGAAAATGAGACGAAACCCTAAATGATGAAGCAAAGGTCGCGTTTTTTCAACATTTTTGTTTTTCAACACTTGGATTCAAGATGGGACAGCAAATCCTAAAAATGAACAGACGAGATACGGTATATTTAATAGCAAAACCCAAAAAAAAAAAAAAAAAACTCAACAGTATACTTCTGTAGATGACACAAAGCAGGAATATGCTATGCGTTAAAAACAAAAAAACTCATTTATCTATCTTATTTTTCGCGTGTATATTGCAATAACATAAGACCGTAAGCACGTAACCCTAAAAGTAAACCAAAAAGGTTACATTCTTACAACATCTTATACATTTACACAAACGAAACAGAGCACAAACACTATACGGGTTCATACATAAATTGTGTGATGCGATGGAGTAAGGAAGCTTGTAAACGAGTTGATTTTTCCAGAGATAGAGAGTGAGTGTGACTTGCGATGAAGAGAGAGAAACTGGGGTTTGATTTGACTGTGGAAGATGAAACGACGACTATTTTCTGCAAGAGTGCAAGTTCACTCTTAGTGGAAATTCTACTCTTTTTCCGTGGCGTGCTCTGTTTGTTAATTATTTAGGATTAGGATGGCCGATGGCTTCACACGTTCGGTTCGCACCCGTGGAACGATACTACGATCGATAGACATTATATATTACTATTAGGTGGCATACATATATCCACGTCATATATATATATTAATAAAATTCTTATTTTATATTGCGAAATATATAGTTTCCGAGCCCATCATCATGTCTTGTACACTTTTTACATATATTAAATTTTAGTACTGTTTACATATTATTATGTATATAGGACACGTAATATGAAATATATAGTGGATCTTTTTTCACTTGAAAGTAATAGGCAAGACGAATGATCTTAGATAGTGGATGAAATATTAAAATTTTTATTTGATTTTACTTATATTACGCATTATACAGCACGGTATAATTTCAGTTTCGATACTAATGAATCTTATTTCATTAGTTACCTGTTAAAACTCAAAGATCAAATTATTATGTGATCACAGTATCATCCGTATAAAATACGAATTAAATTAAGTTATGACTTAACTAGCATCGATACTTGTTCGGCATGACCAATATGTTGCTAAATTTAAGTTGATTTCAAAAGTAAAATGCACGGTTTGCAGTTAGTGGAGGATGTGGAACAAACAAAGGCATGGTTATTGGGAAGAAGCCAAAATCAGTCCACATGGTATGCTCTCCACCTATTTTTATATTTCAAACACAAATATTTATATGTTTTTATTATAATAAAAAAAATTATCAGATGATTATTAATACCATTAAATCATTTTCTTCCTTTTTAAAGGTTTAACAATATATTCATTAATTTTATACTAAAAATAGACAATTTGTATCGAAGATGAATAAACCCAACCTATTTACTTACAAGTTTCTAATATAAAAATTTACATTCAAGCATTAAGAATATAATCAAAATTTCCAAAAATTCTAGAAAACCACATATGCACATAAACATACCTAGCTATATTAAATGCAACACCTAACATATTCTGAACTTTAGATTAATTCTAAAGCACGAAACACTTCAAGAACTCATGATAAAACTAATAGCCACCTCTGTTTTTTTGGCCCTCCCAAACACGGAAAAAACGTTTAAAAACCATCGATGGAGTCTGTTGTGAGGAATATCTTGCAAACAGCTAGCAAGAGAAGAACCAAGAAGAAGATTGGAAGCCAGTTAATACGGCTCAAGCACAATAAAAAAAATATAGGTTCCGGCAATGCTCCACAAGAAGAACAAAAGAAACTCTCATGTAGAGATTCAGTAGTATATAATACATCGAATGCGTATACGGCGCGTTTCAATTTGCACAAACAAATTGATTGAAGATGAAAATTCTTCAGCAGATAATATGCAAGTGAGCTTTTGATAACATGTTTCAACAATTGAAAGATAACAACAGCATTCAATCAAAACCAAGTATGAGACTTATCTCTATCCCACAAGAAATTAAGCAGAGATTACATTAAGTTGTATGGCCAATCTATGGAATACAAGAAGCTTTATGCAAAGTTAAGATATTTATGGAAGTTTGCTAATCATTTTGAGATGATTAGTATGGGATATGGCTATTTTACTCTCACCTTTATCTCTAAGCATGATTTAAATAGAGTTATCAAATATGGGTTTTGGTCCACTAATGGTTCCTTTCTAACAATTAGACAATGGAAGCCCAATAGTAAATTTCAAAGGCAACATATAATTTGTTTGCAATGTAGGTAATGATAACTAAATTGCCATTAGAGTATTGTGATGTGTAAATTTTGAGATTAATAAGTGAAACAATTGGGCTCATGTTGAGGCTTACATATACAATGAATGCTGAAAGAGGCAAATTTGCTTGATTTTGTATACAAATGAATATTAATGAACCACTAGTTCATTCAATTGCTTTAGATGGCAATTTTTACCACATACAATATGAAGGTATCAAATCATTATGTATGGACTTTCCTCATCAATCCTTTGCCAATGAAAGGAAAGAGCAAGTTTTGATAAGCTATTTTAGTTATGAGCTACCTAAGCTTAGACCAACCTATTGGGGACATAGCTTACTTGTTTAGACCTACATCCAAGTTGTTTAGGCCATTACGAGACTTGCTCGGAGCCCAATCTAAACCTTTTGAGCCTTAGACTGGGCTTCACGAATGACCCAAGCCAATAATAGTTTGGCTACTGAGTAACAAGGGCTAAGGCTAAGCCATAGAGGGAAATGCCTAACTTTCGATAGATCTAAGCGCTTAGTTATAAACAGAGAAGCAATGGCCTGAAGAATGAAAATCAACTGGTTCCTCCTTACCCCTATGTATCTCAAGATCTACTTTAATGGAAGATACACAATTCTATAATATCAAGGTATATTTTCCTCCTAAGCATATCAACTTCTCATCTTTATCTTACTACCCTCTACTATAAATAGGAGCTCAAGCCCACAAGCAAGTTCATCTACTTTCTCATTATAGCCATCAACTATTATTTTTTCTCTAACACATTCTAACTTAGCATCAGACTAGCCCTATTAGATAACGCCTGTCTGTTGCACTCATATACATATGTTTTTCAAGCCTAATTTTAGCTTCTTGAAGGCCCGTCTAATCTATATCATTACCGGTAAATTTCTAAAGATGACATTAAAGAACATAGCATAACTTTTCCTAGCATTGCTATTTCTCTTTTACAAAAATATTTCAAATTGGAATTTATGCTGGCCCTATAAGATACAAATAAGGTAGACTCTTGCAGTGCAAGAGTAAATGGATGAAGACGAAGTTAGGTAGAAGTAGCTAGTGGCGAATTATTTGATTTCCATGTCATACGTTTATATGAAATATCGGTTTTTTAGATTGAAAAATTTGACAATATTAGGTTAATGTTTTGTCCCTTTCCATTTTTTCTTCTAAGTTTCGTCCATCAATATGGTTTTTATACTTTGAAAACAATATTTGAATTTCTTTATAAACTTGTTATTTTCATTCTTTTTTTCAAGTAGGATGGTTAATTGAGGTAAAAAAAAAAAAGTATGTTTTCATAGTTTTTATTATCATCTTTTAAGAGCGATAAAAAAAAAAGAATTATATTTACAATTTTAATGGTTTGACTCGAAAAAAAATTTCTTAAATCCAATCAAATAATAAAAATGTAATGGTATATATGTCTTTTAAAAAAAAAGAAAAAAAAAGACTAATAGAATAGCTTATTGAATCATAAAATCGTTGTTATTATATTTTGTAGATAGAAGTGCCCAAGAGTTTATTTATTTATTATTATTCTCTTTTAATTGTTTTATAATTTTTTATTTCTAGACCAATTTAGAAGATTTGACATATCATATTGTCAAATCTTTTAAACCATTTTATCTCCGAAAAGCATATATTTAAATCCTTTTTTTTTTTTGGAAGATTTGACATATCATATTGTCAAATCTTTTAAACCATTTTATCTTCGAAAAGCATATATTTAAATATTTTTTACTATTATTTCCTAAATAAAATAATAAAAAATTATTAAAATTAAAAATGCATAAGGACAAGGATACGATGATCATCTAAAATTCTAAATGCACTTCCATTTTGATAATTTAAGGTTTAAATGCCCAATTTAAATGACAACAAGACTAAGTGCACGTAAATTAAAGGGTATATTTGCAATTTACTCATTTTTTCTCTTCTTTATTCTTGTGACTTTAAAAATAATAATATTTTGTCATGCTAGTACCTCTATGACGGGGATGATTTTTTTCTTCTAGTATTTCATATCTTAAAAACAAAACATTTAGTAATTATGTAGAGTTTAAGTAGTGAAACAGAATGTACCTATCAAAACTATATATCGTTGAATTATTGAACCGAACCATTCTTCATGAATTAATTTGGTTTGGAGGGATGTAATTAGAGCAGATCTAGCTACAACTAGTTATACTAACCTTTTATGACAATTGTCTAATCAAGCTCAAGCTTAATTATCAACCTAGTCAATTCTAATTTTTTATCAATTCCTTCTATGAAATATTTAGAGAGCTAATAGGTTGATGGGGCCTAAAGTAGGCACTAGGCTTTTATTGACTAACTAATGATAGTTTTAGGATTAAACTCATCATGCCTATATGCATGTTGAATTGACTAACAACAATTTTTATCAGAGAGCAAATTTCACAAACACATCTAGTTCTCTTCTTAACCCATGAAGCAAAAGCCTAATTTGGTACAAATGAAGAAAAGAAACATTGCAATACTAGTCTTATGTAATTCCTCTTTATTATAATTCTGAAAATAAATATAGATCATTATACCATTGTCTCCCTTCTCTTGCTCTATCTTCTCCAAAGATGAAAGGAAGTCAAACATTCATCTAAAATTGTATGGGAGATTACTTAGGTATTGGCAGCCTTCTTTTATTGTAACATCCCTAAAGGAGGCTTAATAGAATTAGCCTAAAGTCCTCATATCATATATGTATTCATGATATGAAAACTACCTAACAAGTCAAAAGTTACAAGACTTTAACTAAATAATCACTAAACACATTTATTTATAGTACATATATTTAATTAATTATAAAATAACTATAGAAACTGATCTTCTACAATTTTGAAAATCGTAGAGAATTGAAATCCCCTACCAAATCATAAAATTGATAGATAAATTTTTTTTTAGACAAGAGTTCAAACAAAACTCTAAACTGAAACAGTGTATAAGTTTTAACTTCTTATCTTAAAATCTAGATCCAAACCAAACAACACATCATCCTATACTTATACTTTTAGATCTTGGTTTGGAACACTAGTCACTCAAATCCTAGCCTATTCCTGGCAAGGGGTAACCTACAAGAAGGCTATAGGAGAGTGAGCAAAACCATGACTCAATGAGTTCATTCCTCATCACTACTACTTAATTAAGTTATCAAGCATTAATTAGCATAATATGCAATCTATCTACATGAGAAATGAATATACACGTAATGAATGCAAGAAACATATTTATGGGAGTCCAGAATCATTAGAGGTTTAGAATTACGTTATCTACACATCAATTCACACTTGCATCTAGGTAACCTCAACTTAAGACATCATTACACTAGGTGAACCCCCATTCAGGACATTCACAAGACAAACCTTAATTCAAGACATCTACCATTAATCGAAAATGCCATAAGGGCTAAACTAAGTGGACCCCGACTTAAACCATCCACCATCAATTAATCATCATCAATGCTATAAAGGCCAAACTAGGTGAACCCTAATTTAAGACATTCACCATCAATTGATTAGGGATGCTCTAATTTAGCTACCTACTAGCCATAAACATGGAAAAGATATATCCATTTATTTAACCTAATAGTTTAAAATTTCTAATTATTCAAGTGATCATACAGATGATAGCATACAAGGCAACTAGTCATTCAAACAAACAATCAATATCAACCAACAAGTGACACATAAATATCAGGTAGTAAACAAATAGTAGGTCATTAGAACTCTCTTACTTAAGTACAATTTCTCACTTAACACAATCCTTGGAATGCCTTGAGTTCAATAACTAAATCACCTAAAGAAATATAAGACTTAATGTGATGGGAATCAAGCTACCGGACTTCTAACCTACAGTCGAACCCGAGGACTAAAGGGGCTAGTATGACAAATCTTTCTATTCTAACCAACTCCTACTAAGGCTGAGTACTTCCTTGCCAAGTTACCTTTAATAATGTGCTGTACGACCGCCCTTTTTTCTATAGTAGGCTGAGTTGATGATTATTCTCTAATGCCAAGCTGACCAATTATTTAGCATCTTTCTTGTCTATAAGCCAAGAGAAAGAGTCTGGACTAACTAAACCATCCCTACTTAGACATACTCATCTATTCATACTTTTTGTCCGTATCTCCTAATAACCTCACTAATGTAGCATAGCCATGTGTACAATATCATATATAGAATCTATAGCACCAATGATTGTTTTCCTTATATATTCATTTTTACTCTTTGGAATCGTGTACATTGCTTTTTTAGAAAATGTTCCTTTTTTCTTTTTTCTCTTAGGCAAGTTCCCTAATTTGTGGGTATAAATACCTTTGTACTTGTAGTTGTAATTCATCAAATTATCTTCAATACACCTTTAAATACTTTCTTCCTTGCGGAAACACTGTTGTTTACTCTCAGCATTACTCTTATCCTTTCCCTTAAATAAGGACAAGTGGCGAGTAACCTCATTGGACCAATTTGTACATCATATTGAATTGTGCCGTAAGTTCTTAGAAGTTCCATTGGTGCGTCATATCCTTTGAAGCTATTCGTAGGTTTTGCTTACTGTTTCATTCAACATTTTCACCCCCTTTTGTAATTTTTCCCATTAACCATTTTCAAGCTTGCTGCAACCTTGAACTTATCTAACAACTGGCCTTGTCTATGACGGTTTACAACATACTAAGTATTTTGGGGAGCCATTTACCAGAATAAGTTAGATGCCCTTCGTAGTACACTTAGTCCTCAATATTGTTGTTGTTATTAGTTACCTTGTTTTATCTATTTATTATTATTATTATTATTATTTCTTCATTATTTACTTATTTTATCTATATATGCATATATTTCTATCATTATTTTTGTTTTAAGTTGAAATCTTGCTATCTTATACCCATTACAATCTAGCTAAAGGGTACATTCGTTTGAGATGGTTATTACTAGTCATGTTTGGTTAGGACTCTTATTAGTTGAAAGTCTTGATCGGGATATAATTATGATGTTGTCATTATCCTTATTATATAATAAATATGTGCGTGAATATATATATGTATATGTATATGATTTTCGAATTGTATTTAACTGCAAATTCGATACTAGATAAGGCTAATAATTTATATAATCATGATAAGAAATATTAAATAGGTCATAGATGAAACAGTGTCCTTCACATCAAGTTTACTCCAATTAAATTTCATAGAACTCCATATTTAGCACTTGTTGATTAAATCATTAATTGTCCTTAAAATGGATTTTAATTGATATACTAATGAATCTCCTATTTTCTTCTTAGCCATAACATACCTACGTTACTCAACATCATAGACTCAAATTTCTACATTTCTAGGGTATTGTGCATGTATTAATATTTTACATCCAAGATTATAAGGGTCCTCTCATTATTCTCAACTTCATATAATAGTTAATTTATTAAATTTTCCTTATAAGTTAGACAAAGTTTGTTAAATTAGAGGTTATATTTACTTAAGTTAGTTTGTGACTAAACGTTAAGGGTTTTAACTTAATTAATTTGTTTAAGTTTTATATCTATATCTTCATATTAATTGTTATAAGTTCAAAATTAGAGCTTAGGTAGGGTTGGGTATAAAGTTCACTAGTTTAAACTGAAGTGCATTAATAGATAAGCAACTATCCTCAATTGAAGGCATTAAAATGTATATCTACATTATATGGTCTTGACGACAAGAGTATATATATATATATGTATGTATGCACCCTACTTAATTATATATAGTCACATGTATTTCTAAATCAATTATGATAACTCCATAATTTGTCTAAAGTTGATGTATACAATTTAAGGTAAAGAGTTGTTCCCTTTCTTTTTTCTATCTAAAATTATCTCTTAGCATGCCCCTATTATATGTGCTTGTTAATAATAATACACTCTTGATTGATAATATGATCTGTTAAAATTATATATACTTAAGATTACCTCCATGAAGTATAGGCACCATTAGTGCTTTATTTAGTCTTTGGCTAATGGTAATTCTAGGGGACAAAAGTGATATATTTTCATTCCTTTAGGGTTATCATTTTTTTATGTATAAAAGGGTGTTGCATATTTGCATCTCATTTTATTTATTTATTTACTATTATTACTATTACTACTACTGTTACTATCATCTGTGTTCAATTTTTTTAGTTTCTACACACTCATCAACTCAATTGAGATTAAATAATCCTAAAGTAAAACAATTAGCATCCTTCTTCATTCTAATTTACTCTAGTTTGTAATAAAACTTAGATTGTAGTATATATATATATCCAAACCTTCTTAAAACTCTATTACAATTTTAACAAATCCCTAAACTATCATAGTTTAAATCATAACATACTCCTCGATCCTTATACTTTCTTAAGGAAGTATGTATAAGTTGCAACCTCTACATTCTAAATGTATTCTTAATATTATTGAAAAGAAATCCCTTTCTCTTACCAAGTGACAATTGATAATCCATGCTAACTATACTTGCGCTAATCTATGCTCAAACAATCAAGGGTTCACTCTTCTTACTAATTCCTTGCAAGTCAAGCACACCAATCCATAACAATGTTCTACTTAAAATGTATTCTAGTCATAACTTGACTCTTGAGTGTTCTAATTCAATAGGCCCTTTCTTACATATTAATGTTTTGAACATAACATTTAGTCATTTCAAATTCAATCTATTGCAATCATTTCTTGCAAAAGCTTTTGTTAACATAAATCCATAGTTTTCTCATATAGAACTCCATTCTCAAAAAAGTGGAGAGATTTTACAACACCTTTGTTCCTCGACCATGGTTGTTTATACGCCCCATATTTTCATGTTTTGTCACAACACTACTCTACACTTTCTCACTCTCCTAGGAGCCTAGTGAAGTAACAACATATGGAAATAGGTTATTTAGGAATCGAAACAAATGCGGGAGCTAAATGTGTTGATCATTATAGCTTACCTAACTCAATCTTGAAGGTTGCAATTTCTTTATCTAACTCGTAGGAGTTTTTCTTTTTCATCAAATGGGGACGGGCAAAAGAAATATTGGAAAAAGAAGAGGTCAGTTCAAGGGTAAATTGATGTCAACAAACTGTTGATGAAGTATGTAAGTCCCTAATAAGATATCAAGAGGGGGGATTAATTGATATATTTTGCAAAAACTAAAACTTTTTAGATTTAAAAATAAAATCCCTCTTAATAGCTTAAATGGCATTATACGTAGTTAAAAATTAATTGTTTAACTTAAGGCGTGAAAATAAAAGCACTAGTAGTAAAAATTAAAAAGTAAATAGAGTAGAGAGAAAGAAGATCAGGTGATTGATATATAAAGCTTCGGCCTTTTTCATAGTTCTCTTCCAACTTTACTATTGGGGACTTAGTCCTCCTCACCAGTATTGTTTCATTAGTCCAATCTTTATACAAAACAAAGATCAATACGAAGTTATAAGGATATCCAGTCGCTACTCTATCATTCTTACTAGCTCTTCCTGAGCTAAATACAAGACTTAGAGAACTCCATAATCCTTACACATTCAATTTACAATGTCAATAATGTTTATAAAGAAAATGAAATAATACAATTAAATAGCTCTTTACAACTTTTGCACAAATGAAATAATAGTGAAATAAGAAAATTGTTTTCGCTTAGTTTCTGACAGAGTTTTCGACAGTGTTTACGAGAGAGATTTTTGAATTTTAGTTCTTATCTTGATTCACTACTATCAATCTTGTGTAGCTTCAATTTATTTTGAATCAATCTTCCATGTAATAGCTAAAAACCCTAGTTCCTGATTTTTCTCTAAGAAAACTTGATTCAAACACAATTGGTTTTGTTGTTGGAGAAATATTCCATGAAAATAGGAACTAAATACTTAAATCATGCTATTCTTGATTTGTTTGCATACTAAGCTTAAGTTATTTGAAAGTTGCTACATGTGATAATTTCCTCTAACTCTCTTTTAATTATGTGGAATTTCAAAAATTTGAAAATCACACTTCAAATATTATAGATAAATGTGAAAAGATACGATCAAACCTTCATATAACTTGCTCTTTAAGAATAGTCTAGCACCCGATCATAGCTTGCCTATTATTTGTCATGAACAAATCTATTCCCTTCTTCAATATCTTTGTTTGAATTTTGACATAAAATTCTCATAAAAAATCTAGTTCAATTTATTCACAATATTTAACCTTATCTTCAGCAAGATATCTTGAAGTTTTTGTATTATTACCAACAAAATAAGTTGTAACTTTATCTTGAAAAACTTGCAAAAATCTATACTAATTTTTTAATTTTTTAGCATAACTTTATCCAATAAATTATCATAAAAAATCTGAATTTTATCTAAACTTTGATATACAACAATAATGTAGCAAATTCTTTTATGATTAATATTCTTAATGTATTTAAAACTTTACCAATTTTGCTAAGAATATCATAATATCTTCTTTCCAAAAATATATTGCTCAAATCTTAATCAACCATTTTACAAATATGATTGTTAAGTATTCTATAAATTAATCTAACTTAAAATCCTCATGGATTTAATCATCTAAGTGGAATGAAATTAAATATATTTTCTTAATATACCCAATGAGGTGGAGCTAGGCCTTCTTGCAAATTTGTCCAACTTAAATTGTTTAAATTATTCAGAAAATAACTTAAGAACAGCAGTTGATCTCAATTCTGTATACTAAATATATTGTTCTGTTCTCTTACTTATGCATTTTCTGACATACATTCTGACAAGCACAAATTCAAACTTATTTTCCTTCTTAACCTTTCGTTTCTCTAAGATGTCTTGCATACTCAAAGAACTTGCTAAGTTCATTCTCATATTTTTGTTACAATCAAAATATATTAAGGGAAAACTCAACATTCCACAACACCCCCCTCCCCCCTCCTTTTTGATGATAACAAAATAACATTTAAACAAAAACATATATCATCATAAACATAACATAAACAAAAATTGATTTTAAACTTTCTGCCTTTAATATGTTTTTGTGTCTTCCTACTCTCCCTTTTTGTTATTATCTTGAAGATATAATTTCTCCCCCGTAAACATAAGATACATGAAAGATGAAAGGCATAACAAAAATCAGAAATCCATTGAATTAAACTACCAAAGGCAGAGTACAAAAGTTTTGATTAGACATGAAACCTTTTAGACTAACATGTAGATACCTAATATCAAAACTAGCTAACATGAAAAGAGAAAGAAACAGACTTTCTTAAATGAAATAAGTCACTAACACAACTATAGAAAATACAGTTAAATGGATCACTTCTTTTTATGTGGCTTGGTTTTCTTACGAGCTGTAGTTTTTGTGTGTGTATTTCCTGGCAAGACTTAATTGAATTGTTGAAGATGTGTAAACAAGTTCAGCAAGAATGTTTGGAGGAATAAATATTGGTACATATGGTACTAATGCAAGAGAAAGCTCTAAAGCTACGTCAGTTGTTGGCTTAAACATAGAAGAATGCTCTTGTTGAACTGATTTTTTAAAAGGCTCGGAAGGTACTTGATCATGAGTTGGGGACTTGTGAGGTGGATCATTAGGTTCAACAATGGTCTTTCCTTGAATCTTCTATTCACTAAACCTTTCTTCTATGATTTTGGTAATAATCTTTTCCAAATCTAACTTACTTAAAACTGGAGGATTAGAAGATGTTCGGCATGGGTTGATCTGAGACGGTTCTAAGTCACTTTCTAATTCAGTTGTTGATACTATTCTAGATTTTCTTTTTCCAAGATTAAGATCTCCCCCTGTCATTGGCATATAATGCTTCTTTTGCCTCTTCTTAGGTCTCTCAGGTTGTTTTCCTTTTCGTTTAGGGTCTTCTGTCACATTTTCTTACTCATTTTCTAAAGGTCAAATTCATCAAATCTAGCTCCTTGAATTTCTATCTTCCCCTTAACTCCATATTTAGCAAAATTAACAAACCTAGTCCGATTGTAGGGATGAATATAATGAGCCATATCTTCAGTAAACCAATGTTTGTTTATCACAAAATCCCCATGTGCTTAAAAATAAGCTCTCCAATTTTCTTGCTTGGTATTGCCATTTTTGACACTTTTGGGATCTTGATTACCTTAAATTTTAGCAATTTCATGAGCATTAATCTATAGGGTTTACTATCATGATTCCTTTTCATATGCCTCAAAATTTGTCTAAGAATATCTAAATCCTTTTTCAATTTAATGCTCAACAAAATTAGAGCATCTTCAGCAAATACAATTGTGGTACTGCCCTTCTTATGCAATATACAACTTACTATCAACTTGTGTATTAATCTCACAATCAGCTCAAAATCAAACATAAAAACATTCCTATCGTTGCTTACTTCAAACCCATCATTCAACAAAGTGACTAACTCCCTTTTGGATAAACCAACTAATTCAACATCATCTTTTACATCCTTCAAACCAAAACATTCTATTAGATCTTTCCTAGTTATTTCTACTTTCTTATCTTTAATTTTTTATTTACCACATCCTTTTTACTAAGATCCACATTTTCATAAAATTCTACAACAATTTCTCCATGCATGACTTCATTAATGTCACAGAACTTCCTACACCCCAATAAATCTACTATCTTATCAAAGTATAAATCGTTCCTAGAAAAATATGAAAAATCAAAATAATTCGATTTTATCAAAGTATAACTTTCTGGCAACTTTCTAACCTTCTTTCTGATCTTCATTAGACTCTTCAAATTGCCTCCTTTTCTTATCACAAGAAGGTCTCTTCTTGGTTTTCTTGGAAGAAACTTCAAAGTTAAAATTTTTCATAGCTTTTGTTACTAATTTTCTCCTTTGAGAAGCTTTCTTTTTTCTTTCTTCTTTAGGGGTTTTTCCTTCGGAAACCTCAATTCCTATAGCTATGCTTTCTGAATTATTCTTTCCTTCCACCCATATAATAAAAACTCGAATCTTGACAGAGATTTGGAATAGGTTTTAGATGAAGGTTAAGGTTAAGGTTTGGATTTAACTAAGGAATAGCCTCAGTTAGGTTACTATGAGGCATTTCAGTAGAGTTAAAGGGTTCATCAACAAGATACATAGTAATTGTCATTGATTTCTTCTTAGACTTATGAAAAATTGTTTGAAGTGGAGTAGATTCTCTAAGTTGTATGGCTTAATGGATAAAGGGAAAAAAAGGCACATATTGAAGAGATCGTGAGGGGGAAGTTAATCCAATTACATAACGTACTTATAGTTTTGTTAAGCACGAAAAAGAAACGTGCTTTTAATGGGCATGATTTAAAAAAATCATACACCCGATTGTACGTGGGAAAATATGAAAAAGAATTACTATAGGAGCGAGAAACGATATCGTTAAGATTTTATAAGTTAATATTTTACATCTTAAAATTCAGTATATTAAAATAATTTTACAAAATAAATGAATAAATATCTAACAAAAAGGATTATAAACCCTTATCTCATTGCTAATATATTCAAAACAAATTTTTTTCAAGAGGTTTAGTAAATATATCTACTAACTGATTACCAGTTAGTACAAAATCTACTATGATATCTCTATTATTTACTTGATCTCTTATAAAATAATGTCTTATCTTAATATGTTTAGATCGAGAATGATGAACCAGAATTTTTGTCAAGTTTATAACACTTGTATTATCACATTTAATAGGAATGTTTTTATAAGGTAACCCATAATCCAATAATTATTACTTTAATCATAAAATCTAAGCACAACAATTACCAATTGAAACATACTATGCTTCCACTATAAAGAGGGTGATAGAATTTTGTTTATTAGAAGATCAAGAAATTAATTTGTCCCTTAAAAATTGATATGTACCAGAAGTTCTCCGCTCATCTACTTTACAACATGCATAATCAGCATCTAAATATCTGTCAAGTCTTATTTCAATTTCTTAAATTTAACCTATATTAAGCCCAGCCAATTTAATATAAATTATTCGATGTTCAATTAAAGAAATATTTTTCTAAAATATTTAAAAATTAGAGTCGCTAATCAGTTCACTGGTAAAAAGTGAAATTAGGGTTTCCGAATAGAAAAACCCTAATTTGGCCACTGATCTATAGATTTTCTAAGAAAACGATTTTTAGAAAATTAAATTAGGAAAAACCGGGTTTAGGGGTTAACTTATTAAAACTAAGTCAACATGTGAAAATTTTAAAAATTGATGGGATTTACTTTTTTAATTTTTCTAAAAATATTAAAAATATGCCTAAGTTCACAAAATGTAATTAAAAATGATTTTTTTATTTTTTTTATTATAGATTTCTAAAAAAAAAAAGAAAAAAATTTATTTTTAGATGGTTGCCTCGAAGGTACCTACATACTCGCTAATTAAGATCAAACCGACCTGTAGTTCTCTTTATAAAATTTTTAGTAGGTAAGTCATTTTTATATTAAAAACTGAGCTAGGTTTATGTTTTTTTATCAATTTATTATTTAAAAAAAACTAACAAATCTAATTTTTCAATTAAATAAAAAAAAACCTAACTAACTAAATCTTTTTAGAAAAAACTCAATTTAATATTTTTTATTTTTCTGAAACCACTACGTATCAAAATATATATTTTTTATTAAAAAATATGATTTAAAAAAAAAACTTAATTCATTAAATTTTATTGGAATAACTAAAAAAAAGTGCGATAAAATAAATAACTAAACCTGCACTTATACAAAAGAAATAAATTAATAAAGGAAAAAAATAACTAATAAAATAAATTAATGAAATAAATAGATAATAAAAAAATTAATGAAAATTTACCTAGCGTTGGATTGTATTAGTAGACTGGGTGCTGCTAAGTGGTGAACTAGGTGATGCTAGGCTTGAGTGGGCGACGCTAGTAGTTGCTTAAGCTGTTGGGCAAGAGTTAGTGACGCTGGGCGCTGTTGGGCGACAGGCTAGGCGAGGGACTGGGCGGTACTAGGCAAAAGACTGGGTAATACTAGGCGAGAGACTGGGTGACACTGGGTGATGTTACGCCCCAAAGCGGTAGAGTCGTAACAGCCCCGCTGTGTAAATTATCCTAAGATAGAAGTTGGCCTTACAACAGCTATCTTAGACCTGATCTACACAAGGTGTCCACGACTAACCCGCTTTGAAGTAAACGGTTTGTAATTTAAATAAATAATTTACCTAAGAAAGTGAGGAAATATATATATACACTATAATTCAGTTATTGCAATTAAAGTTTACAATAATTCTCCGTAATATATTTTCTAGTTATTACATTATTCAGAAATAAAAAGTAATAAAATATGTGTTCATTCTTCAATGTTTTTCCTCACTTCCCAAGATGCAGCAGTTGCTAGCTTTAGAGTGGTTGTTTGCCGCTTCTTAGTCAGCACCTGCACAACGTCTATAAGGATGTGAGCAACCATAGCTCAGTAAGTTAAGATGGAGGACTTAAAACTATACCATAAACACAACAAAGTTTTTAATCAACTTATTAGGTGCAATGCATGTGCAAGCAAATGCCATCGCACGACTTTGTCCGACCCGTCGTGAGATTAGAGAAATTGCGCTCGTTCTAATTTGGGTTGAGGAGTTGCCATTAATGCAACAGCTCACGACCAAACCCATGCTTCTGCAATAGAGACCTCACTCTTCCCGCAACTACCTTCGAACCATTGACTTCACCCTCACCGCGACCTCCTTTCCTGTCACTTAGTTCGACTGAGGATGAAGAAGGGACCAATTGCAATCCTGCGCTATCTCTTTCAAAGGGGTCGGTATTTAGCCGGAGAGTTCTAAGTTCTCCTAATGGGTTGCCATGTAGGTTCAATTATGATTATAGGTCGTATATTTGATTAGGTCCAGTTTAGGGTGATCAATCATTTCATACAAACCATACAATACAAGTCAAGACAACAGACAGAATCATAGCATTACTCATAATCAAGCACATGCACACGTCCAACTATCTAACAAGCACAACCAAGCATAATCTTAAGCCTCCAAAATACAACAACGTATTAATCCCAACTTACCTCGACTCTTCGCTTATTCACTCTAGGTCCGATTTGCTCAGGCCATCGCCGATCATCCCTATAACATAAACATGGTTTCAATTTTTCATATAACTATTATAAGTTCATTTTATCCTATAACGCTTATTGTTATGTATTGTTTAGAATTTAATATGCCTAATTATCTAGGTCTTAAGACTTTTACAATTATTCTAGGTTTGGGGTTAGGTTCGGGTTCGATTTTTGCATCAATTTCTAAATTAGGTTTTAGTTTGATTTCTAAGTAGTGTTTTATACTCCAACCCTAGAAATTTGTTTCAACCTATAATGTGAAATTAATTACATTATTTCCCGATCTCCTAAATATCATCATTACCCCTAATCAGTATTTTATTTTACCTAGTACACTTAAATCCTTATTAGTGTACCGAATTTATTCTTAATGTGAGCAATTTTTACATTTTTCATATAATACATAAATTCAAGTTTCTTATCAAATTTATTGTATATTTTTATTCTTATCATAATATCAATTTTTATTCTAATATTTTCTATTTATTATATTTGTAATAATTATGTATTATGTACATAATACAAATCTAATATTTTTATTACTCTAATTACTATCTCCCAACATCAATTATCATTTCAAAATGTCGAAATTCATCCTAAATCAGATCTTACACTTAATTACCGTAATTTACAAAATTAACTTAAAATGTACTATTTTTCTATATTACTTATTTACTACATAATTAACCTAATAATTACATTTAACACCTTAAATGCTACCAGTATCATACTCCATCAGATTTCAACATCCTAAAACACATACTTATTCACTAAATCAGTAATTAACCTAAATTACCCATTTTATGCCCTATTTTAGGGCCTAAAAATTATATAAAATTTTTTAAATTTTTTTTAAAACGGACTTTATAGTACTATTCTATATCATTTAAGTAATCTACAAAAAAATTTTGGGTTCAAAACTACACTTCTAAAGTAATTTATTTCTAAACCGAAACATGCTCGGTTTTGTACGATTTATTAAGGACCCTATATCACGAGACATATTTTCATCAAAATAATATTTTTCCTAAAAACTACATACAAAAATATTTCAGAATAACAAAATTCATAATTTTTTAATAATATTTACTATTTTTACAGAATTACACAAAATCGGGCTGGAAATCGAACTCACCGATTTGGGTAGCTCTGGCTACAGTCGGTGGCCATGGGTGTGTCGGCCCACCCGGGCACTGCCACCACCGTATGGTGGTAGTGGTGGCCGTCTACTCCCAGCTACTTGTCAGGTCTGGGTTCTCCTTTGTGGCCCTAACTGTACAGTTTTCCTTTTCTTTTTTTTTTCTCTATTTTTTCCCTTGAATTTTCAAGTCTCTCTATTTTTCTCACTCTCCAAACTGACCATGAGTTTTTAAATTTTTCTTGCTATTTATAGAGCTTAAGGAAAATTATTGTGTATTAATTTGATTAGACAATTGCCTTATCTTCTTTCAATTTGACTTTTGTGTTGTTCTAATTTAATTGGCTAATTTTTATCTTATTTTTCCCAACTACCACGACCTATATCTAGATCATTCCTTATTTTTCCTAATTTTTCTTTATTTTTCCTTAATTAATTATGAATTTTCTTTAAGTATTTAGTATTATTTTACACATTTTGCGTATTTTAAATAATTACGCGTATTTCTACATACATGTAAATTCATATATAGTATAAATAAATATTCATAAATATTTTGTAGGTCATTTTATGATTTTTAGTATTCATATAATTTATCTCTAGCGATTCGTTAATTATAGAAATGCATTTTATGCATTTATAATAAATAACGAGTTGTATATTTAAAATTTGGAATTTTTATATTCTTTTATTTTATTACTTATTTTCTTAAATTCAAACTTATAGGATCATTTTTACTAATATTTCTAACTTTACTTATGATTTAGGTTTGATCGAATCTTTCAGCCGATCGAAACCTTTAATGACTAGTTGTGGGGCTTACAAGTGACAGGCTGGGCGATGCTAGCGAATGGTTTGGGCAAGGATCTAGACTGTGTTGGGCGACACGACGGTGGCTCGGGTGTGAGTGATGGTGGCTCGTGGTAATGCTATGGCGATTGTTATGGTAGTGTGTAGTGGTGGTTATGGTGGTGTACGGTGGTTGTGGTGATTATGTGGTGGTGTGTGTAGTTGTGGTGATTGTGTGGTGGTGCATATGTTTGTGGTGATTGTGTAGTTGTGATAAAAAAAAAACCGTTCCTCGAATCCCCCATTGATGTGCTATTTATAAGCTTAAAATTGAATTTTTCATGTCAAAGATACGAAAGATACAATTGTGATTCTTCCAAGATTTACCCTAGCTTTTCGAAATCTTAGTTATTTTGAGCTTTTTATTTAGTAAGCCTAATCCAATCTAATAATTTAATTTAGCATAATTAATAAATTATAAATATAATCTAGCACAATATAATTTAGATAAAAAAAATATTTTATAGTAAACTGGACCAAAATTATCTTAATAAAGCCCAATTCTCCAATGACTTAAGAATTTATTAACTTAATCGCACACATTACTTGATTTAACACGATGTGACATAATACGATACGATACGACATAATACGATACAATACAACTTGACTTTCTCTTTTTTATTTTTTCATTTTCACTTTTAATTTCCGTTTTTATTTTTTTATTTTTCTGTTTATTTAACTTAGCTCAATTAACAAAAAACGAGAAAAATGGCAAAAATAAAATGTCTATAACTGTCTTTCTTTGTAGGGAAATTCGATTAAAACTTCACTACAAAGATAAAAGAGATACCCATTTTTGCCAAACCTAACTTGGATATTTTGAAGAGGATATATCTTTTCAAGATAAGTTGCTCGAAATGATAGATCTTTTGAAGACAAGATAAGATGACATTCTATTGAAGACAAGATAAGACAAAATAAGATAGTACTCTCATAAGCAAGCAATCTTTTAAATGACTGGACAGCGGTCATTTGAGCAAGCGATAAAAAAAAGGAATAGATAGGATAGCGCTCTTATGAGTAAGCAATCCTAAAAAAGGACTAAGATATTACTCTTTTGAGCAAACGATCCTAGATAAGATTGGATGGTGCTCCTTTGAGTAAGCAATCCGTCAAAAGATAAGATAATGCTCCTTTAAGCAAATGATCCTAGAAAAGATTGGATGGCACTCCTATGAGCAAGTGACCCAACTAAGGATAGGATAGTGCTCCTTTGAGTTGGCGATCCAATTAAGGATAGGACAATGCTCTTTTGAGCAAGTGATCCTAGAAAAAATTGGATAGCACTCCAATGAGTAAGTAATCTAATTAAGGATAGGACAGGACTCCTTTGAGTAGGCAATCCTAGAAAGGATTAGATGGCATTCCATTGAGCAAGTAACCCTACTAAGGATAGGATAACGCTCTTTTAAGCAAACGATCCAACTAAGGAATAAGTAGTGCAATGCTCCTTTGAGCAAGCGATCCTAGCAAAAGACTAGATAGGATAATGCTCCTATGAGCAAGTGATCTAGGAAGGAAGAAAACTTTCATGAGTTTTGACAAATTGATCTGTGACTTGAGTTTAAAGGATTTTGATGATCCCTTGAAAATTTTAAGAAATCTCTCTTGATAATTTTCTTTTTAAGTTTCATTTCTCTTTTGAAAAGTTTTTGCTTTTTTTCTTCTTTTTGTCAAGAAATTCAAAATACACTCTTTAATAGAAAATTGTGTTGCTAATAAGTAAAAAAGTCTCAAAAACTCTAAATATCATAAATAAGGGGTTAACTTACCCCTTGCCCGTTGATCACTCATTTTCTTAGTCTTGTTTCCTAAAGCATAATTCATAATTTTTAACTTTTTTTAAAATCACTAATTTCCAACTTGGGATAATAACCATTCACGTTTTTGATAAAGTACTCAATTCTTCAATTTTCTACTCGAAGGATAGATATCATTACTTAAAATTTTTAGTTAAACTAGACTTCCTTACACTCTCATAGGATTGTTTTTGCTCTCAACATCAATTCTAAAAATTATAGCCTATCTTATAAGTGGTACATTTTAATCAATCAATAGGTCTTTTTTTGGGTTTGCAATGTAAGGCTTTTGGTTAATGGTTTAAGTAAATGGATATCAATGTACTTGGACCATTTTGAAAGCAATTGTATACAATCCATCTTGGGTTTACAAGCTAAGAACCTATGAGAAACTAAACACGAGCTTGCCCTAGTTTCATGAGCAAGTTTTGCTTAAGATAATTCCATTTCTTTAGTCAATAGAGTTTTATCAAGGTTGGTATAGTAGGTTCGATCATAAAATGAGAGGTTTGCTTTTGGGCTTAAGAATTAATAATATTTAGATTTTAGATACCATCACAAGTTTGGACTTTAAGCTTTATTAATTATCTGGCTATTCTTTGCAGGTGATCACCTTGCTAATATCTTCATTTTTTTTACTTTTTTTTCTCCCTTCTTTTTTCTTTTTTCCTTCTCTTCTCTTTTTTTTTTTGTTTTTTTTTCCTCTTTTGGTCAAGGTAGTTACCTTCCATTATTGAGGTTTTTTTTTTTTTTACTTGATGGGATTAAAAGCCTTAAAACCATGAGTTCAAATAGTATAACCTTAGGAGAAGTGTATATGGCATGGAGTGCTTAGGAAAGAATCTATGGACTTGATGTGTTTGAATAAGTGTACAGGCCTAAGTGTGGTGTATATGATTTGAATTTCTTCTTCATTCTAAAGAAATCGAATTATCTATGATAATATTTGCTCATGAATTGGCATAACTAAGGCAAGCACATATTAGTCACTCCTTCTTCTCTAGATTGATAACCCTAACCTCTTGATTGCCCCAATTTAGGGTGCTTCTTTGCCGGGCTAATTTTAAGAAAAATTCCTTAAAGGTTCAAATGGGTTTACAAAGGATAATCATGTTTAGGGATAATGAAATGAAGGCCTAATATTATTTTGACACATGTACCAAGTTCAAGATAAACCTCCTTTAAGGAATGAACCTAATTGCTCACATTGATGGCACAATTCTCTCATGTATCTAGGGTTAATATTTGGGACATGGGTTACCTCTTTTCATCTTAAACTTTCAAGTAATGTATTATTATTCCCTTAGGTGGAAAGTTTTAAGTTTCGAGTTCACATTTTCTTTATCCATTTTCACTCATTCGAAATGCCCTTATTTGAATTAAGCTAGCTTCATAGCATACAAAGACAATAATATACATGAAAACTGCTTTATTCAATAACTCGTATCTATTACAAGCTCCAAAAAAAAAATATATATATGGGAACTAAAAATTCTTTTCCATTTCTTACCTTTATTTTTGTCACCTCTTAGCCCATTCAATTAAATTAATCTTTCGAAGATATACCAAACTGCTTCAAACGGTAAGCCACCTTGTCAGATGACAATAGTAGACCCTTAATGCCTAATACTAGAATTTGTCTATTTGATGCTTCTTCAAAACCTGAGGAAGGAATACTAGTGCTAATCGACCCATCAATCTCTAGAAAATTTAGTTAAATAATCTTAGCATCAATCAAATCCTGTACCTTATGCTTCAATCTCCAATAATCTTTAGTAGTATGCCCTACTTTACCTATATGATAGTCACATCATTTGTTGGGGTCACAATCCCTTGGCTTGTATTTCTTTATTGGGTTTTCACACGTCAATAGTCCTACATCTCTTAATTGCTTGAACACTTAGGCCATTGGAATCTTGAACTGTGTAAATCGCCTCCTTTTGTTGTAGACAAGCTTGTCTTGATTCTGGGCTTTCCCAATTGGTACATTCACTCCTGATTTCTCTTTCGTTGAATCTTCTTCATGATTAGGTTGTAATGTCCTATTTGTATTAGGATATAGATTATCGAGCTGCTTGAGCATATAACCTATCACCATTTCTATACCCACGAATCTTTCTTCTATCTTCTTTAACTTTTCTTCTAGGGCTGCAACTCTTTCTACTAGACCCTAGCAGTAATATACTTCTTGGACTTAACCATTCAAATTTGTTTTTGGTAACTTTTCCAATCCTTGTATCATGTTAATAGTGGGCTTTGTGTAGAATTTAGGCCTTGGATCCCTAACAAAGTCCAATTGGACCAATTTTTCATCAATCAAATCTTAGACTTTATTCTTTAACTCCCAACAATAGTTAGTAACATGCCACTGCTGACCTATGTGGTACTTACATTGCACATTAGGATCGTATTTTCGAGGTTTATACCTTGGTGTTGGAGTCTTATGATGTAGTAAACCCTCTTCTTTTAGGTGGCGATAGATCTAAGACATAAGAATTGGGATATGAGTGAACCTCCTTTTGGGTGATTTCTAACTTAGCTTATTTTCCTTGAGCTCTATACCAATACTTAAGGCATTAGGCTTGCGTATCATTAGATAGGATATCGTAGTGTTCACAGCAGCCTCTGAATCTAATAGGGCTGATCCCTTCCCTATCAATCTCCCTACTCTAATAACATCTTCAATGCGACTACCAGCTGTAACTACATCTGCAAACATAGAAGCAGCATGGCCTAAGAGGTGATTATAATAAGGTTCACCTAATGTATTGATGCATATGTTGATCAATTCATTTTCTAGCAATTCTCGAGTAACTGTAGCTCTCCATCTCTAGGCATATTTCTTAAAGGACTCAGTCAGTTTCATTTTCTTATTATTTAAATCCATCAAGGATGAAGCCACTTCTTCATTGAACTTATACTATTGATAAAAGGCTTGAGCTAGCTTATCCTAAGTATCAAGCTTAATTAAGTCTTGTCGAGCGTATCAAATCAATGCCAGCCTAGTTAGGCTGTCTTGGAAAGTTTGAATCTTCAGTTGCTCGTGTTTAGAGAATTAGGTCACCTTACGAACATAAAGCCTAAGGTGAAGTTTAGGGCAACTTGTTCCATCATACTTTTTAAAAATTTGGTACCTTAAACTTCTTAAATAACTCATGGTCTTCAAAAGTGCAAACACTGCTCAAGCCCAAATTACTCTGCACATCATGATCATTGAGAACTCTCATTTTCTAGTTAATTTTCTGGAAGATTTCTTCTTTCATTTTTATCAATTTCTATACCAATTTCTTCCCTAAGCTTTTGCTGCTATTGTTGAGCTCATGAACTAGCAACTCTTTAGACTTGTCTGTCTCAGATGGTACGTTAATAAGCCCTTAGGCTTGGGTATGGGCTATCGTCTCGACTTGCTTTGCATGCGTTCTTAGAACCCCTTCGGCTGTGGTTATTCCATGTTCAAGAGCTTTAGACATCTTGTTTTTGAAAATGAGTGATTATAGGATTCAAGTTGAGCTAGATGAATTAAAAAGTAATCCTTCAAAGCTTGTAAGAATCCCTTCTTATTAGCAATGCTACATTAAGTTTTTAGTTTTGACAACCATTCTTCTTCTTCTTTTTTTTTTTGGAAACTTTTATTGAAAAATCAATGCTTATTTTATGTCATAAGCCTAATGCTGACATCAACCAATCTAAAAAAAGAAAACATTGGGACTGATGAACAATGATATAGGATGGCGATAATATTACAAGGATGATATGGTGAAACGAAAATTATTTTACAATGAGAAACTTATTGAATAAATGGCACAAAGGTGACGACTTATGGAGAAAACTTTATCAAAGGCATGACAACTTAATGGATAAATACGAAGAACGAGAACTTAAATGTTTATAAGATTGATGACTTTGAGATAGAAAATAATTTACAATAGGAATTTGATAGTTAAATCTTTTTTTTGTCTTTTTGATTTTTTTTTCGTTCCTAACAGTATGATACATGTGGGGCATTACAATAAGAATTTACTAAGTAAAAAATTATCATAAAATTGGTTTTTTTTTTATCATAAAATATCTTTTGAAAATTTCACCTTTTAAAAAAAATGTTGGAAAGCCTTTTATAAAAAATTGACAGTTCCATAATACTCTTTATTATAGTTAATTTCCGTAATTACATACCCCGAAAAAATTTTACTAGTTAATACAAAAAGTTTTTTTCTTGTTTTTTTTCTTTGTTTTATTTTATTTTTTTGTTTAGGGGAACTATCGTGAAATTAAAAAAATGATTAAAAAAATTATGCAATTAATAAAGATTATCATTTAATAAAACTGCAAATTTATTAACAATCATAAAATTTAACCTATACAATGGACTAAAATAAAAGAAAGCTCCTAACTAATCTTTAAAAAAAAAAAAAAACTCAAATCCTATATCTATATGAGCCAACGGATCTAACTAGGACGGGCTTTGTAGGGTTAATACTGACCTGACTTTCCATATCTATATTATATAAAATATGTAATGATGCAATTATTTACAACAAGACCACTAAATTTTCAACAAAGCTGGATATGGTATTAATAATTTTGTAGTTTTTTTAAAAAAACAATTTAGAAATTACACGGCTTTTCACTCGCCAAAAGACGATGAAAATAAAACACATATAGTACAAGAAACGAAAATGAATTGATAGAATGAGCATTAGCAAAGTAAAATCAAATAAAAAATATAGTAGCTACGCATGCATATAACACAATAGGGGTCAATAATTAATAAATTATAGGAAGTATGATGGATCCGTGGTCAAGAAATACCCTTATATGTAAGTAGGTTTGAAATAGAATCCTAAGAAAATGAAATTCGCAAATACTTATATATAAGAGTTAATAGTTTTTTTAAAATTTCCCTTTTTTGAAGAATAAGATTGAGCTGGTCACGAATTAATCAAGTCTGTCCTATAATTTAAGAATAACTACCCCATTCTAGAAAAGAATGATGTAAGAAGGTAGGGGTCTATAGATCTCAAGCTCTGTAGCTCTAAAGCTTTCTAAAGAAAAGCCTAGTGGGCTATATCGAAGTCTAAGTGGGCTTGCCTATCACCGCCAAGTGGGAGTAATGACTCCTATGACCTGAGGGTTACATAATGACAGTCCGTCCTAAATTCCTAAGGTAGCCTAAGTCTGATCATATCTAAAAACTCAAATGATCATTGAATTAAAAAAATCCCTACGTAATCCCTTAGAAGGCCCATTGGGCTAGGTTTTTTTTTTTTTAAAGCTTGCATCACTAAAAAGCCCATTAGTACAACTATAATACAAAAAAAGAAAATAATAATTGAAAAGCCCATCAATTCATTTTTAATTTTCACATGGCTAACCCACCAAGTATCCCTAGTGGAGTCGTCAATTCTATCAAGCCTTATTTCGATTTCCTTGATTTAACTTATAATAAACTCAGCCTGCTTAATATAATTTACTTGACATTAAATTAAGGAAATATTTTTTTGAAAAAATTTAAAAAATGGAGTTGCCAACCAGTTAATTGGTAAAAAGTGAAATTAGGGTTTTTCTGGTGGGAAAACCCTAATTTGGCCACTAATCTATAGATTTTCTAAGAAAACAATTTTTAAAAAATTAAACCTGGGAAAACTAGGTTTCAAGGCTAACCTATTAAAACTAAGTCACCATATAAAAATTTAAAAATTTTTATGGACTTTATTTTTGTAATTTTTCCAAAAGTATTAAAAATATGCCTAAGTTCACAAAATGTAATTAAAAATGATTTATTATTATTTTTATTACGAATTTATAAAAAAAAAAATTATTTCTAAACAGTTGCCTTGAAAATGTCTATATATTCACTAATCGAGATCAAATTAGCCATAGTTTTCTCTATAAAATTTTTAGTAGGTGTGTAATTTTTATGTTGAAAACCAAGCCAATTTTATGTTTTTTTATCAATTTATTATTTTTTACAAAAAACCTAAGAAATCTAATTTTCCAAATTAAATAAAAAAAATAACTTAACTAACTAAATTGTTTTGGAAAAAACTCAATTTAAGATTTTTTATTTTTTTCAAAACCACTATGTATCAATATATATATTTTTTATTAAAAAATATTATTTAAAAAAAACTTAATTCAATTAAATTTTATTGGAATGACTAAAAAAAATTGCAACAAAATAAATAATAACTAAACACATACCTAAACAAAAGAAATAAATTAATAAAGGAAAGAAAAACATAACTAATAAAATAAATTAATGAAATAAATAAATAATAAAAAAATTAATGAACATTTACCTAGCGTCGGATCGTATTGGTATTGGGCGGTGGACTAACCGCTATTGCACGATGCTAAGCGAAAGTGGGCAACGCTAGTGGTAGCTCAAGCTATTAGGCAAAAGTGGGTGACGTTAGACGCTATTGGGCGACAGGTTAGGTGAGAGATTGAATGATGCTAGGCGACATACTAGGTGAGAGACTAGGTGACTGCTAGGCAATAGGTTAAGCGATGCTAGTAGTGGCTCGAGCAAGGATCTGGGCTATGCCGGGCAACGTGACGGTGGCTTGGGCATAAGCGGTGGTAGCTCGCGATGGTATGTGGTGTTTATGGTGATTATGTGGTGGCGCATGTGTTTGTGTCAAAAAAAAAAACCCGTTCCTTGAATCCCTCGTAGATGTGCTATTTATAAGCTTAAAATCTAGTCTTTCATATCGAAGATACGGAAGATACAATTTCAATTCTTCCAATATTTACCTTAGCTTTTAGAAACCCTAGTTATTTTGGACTTTCTATTTACCAAGCCCGATCCAATCCAATAATTTAATTTAGCTCAATTAATAAATTATAAATTTAATTTGGCCCAATATAATTTAGATTAAAAAAATCTATTTTATATTGGACTAGACCAAAATTATCTTAATAAAGCCCAATTCTCTAATGACTTAACAATTTATTAACTTAATCACATACATTACTTAATTTAATTTTAAATAATCCGACGCGACTCGATTTTACACGACTTGACTTGATATGACACAACGCAACTTAATACACTCGACTCTCTCTTTTTTTTTTTTCATTTTTTCTTTTAATTTCGTTTTTTATTTTTTTATTTGTATTTTTATTTTTTTATTTTTCTGTTTTTTTTTAACTTGGCTCAATTAACGAAAAATGAGAAAAATTGCAAAAATGAGGTGTCTATAATATCCAATCAAATCAAAATTATGATTTTTAGGATACTAGATTCCTAATTTTGCAGTACTATGGATATACTTAAAAATTTCCCTTATAGCAGATAGGTGTGTCTTTTTTGGATAACTCTAAAATCTTGCACATATGTATACACTAAACAATATATTAGGGCAAGAGGCGATGAGATATAATAAGGAGCCAATTAAATTATGATATAGCTTTTCATTTACTTTCTTACCGTTGTCTTCTAAGTCTAACTTGGTTGATGTACTCATTAGGGTTGATGATCCTTTGGAATTTTCAAAATCAAATTTTTTCAAAATTTGTTTGGTATATTTTTCTTAATGAACAAATATACTATGGTCAATTTACTTAATTTGAAATCCCAAGAAGAAATTTAATTCTCTCATGAGTGCTTTTTGAAAAAGGTTCTAACTTGGTTTTTGACACTGTTTGATCTTTCTTAGTAATCATAGGTGCTTTATCATTAAAATCCTCTTTTCCTATTTCGTCCATAAATTTGACATTGATGGATTCTTCAACTACTTTGAAACTTTATTGTATACTTGGAAGGCTTTGGAATTAAGTGAATATCCCAAAAATACTGCTTCATCTGCTCGTTCCTCAAATTTTCCTAACACTTTTCCTGTTCTCTTCACAAAACACTTACAACCAAACACATGAAAGTACTAAATAGTAGGCTTCATATGATGTCTTGTTTGTCAAAGGTCTTATGTAGATACGATTAATAATGTAACATACAGTGGATGTAGCTTCAGCCTAAAAATACTTAGCTATTTTACTTTCATTCGATAGAGTTCTTGTCATTTCTTGAATAGTCCTATTTTTATGTTCTACTACTCCATTCTGTTGTAGTGTGTATGGAGTGGAGAAATTGTAAGATATGCCATTATTCTCACAAAAAGTTATGAAATCAATGTTATCAAATTTTTTTCCATGATCTGTCCTTAGATTGATTATAGATGCTATTTTTTCATTCTATACTTGCTTAGCAAGCACTTCAAGCCTTTTAAATGCATCGCTTTAATGACGAAGAAACAAAATCTAGGAATACCAAGAAAAATCATCAACAATAACTAAACCGTGCTTATTTCTACTTGACGAGCCCTATTTCGGTTTTCCTTAATTTAATATATATTAAACTCAATCCGCTTAACATAAATTATTCAACATTAAATTATGAAAACATTTTTCTTTTTAAAAATATTAGAGATACCAATTAGTTTAACTGGTAAAAAAATGAAATTAAGGTTTTCGGGTGGGAAAACCTTAATTTGACTACTAGTTTACGGATATTCTAAAAAAAATAATTTTTAGAAAAATTACTTAGAAAAAACTAAATTTGAGAACTAACCTATTAAGACTAAATTACTATGTAAAAATATAAAAAAATAATGGGCTTTCATTTTATAATTTTTCTAAAAAAATAATAAGATATGTACATATAAATAAAATACAACTTAAATGATTTATTATTATTTTTTATTACAAATTTTTCAAGAGAAAGAAAAAAAAAATTATTTTTTATACAGTTGCTCCGAAGGTGTTTACGTATTCACTAGTTGGAATCAAACAAACGTAATTCTTTTTTTAAAAAAATATTTAATGGGTAAATTTTTTATTGTTGGAAATTGAGCTAGATTTACGTTTATTTAACTATTTATTATTATTTTTAAAAAATCTAAAAAATCTAATTTCACAAATCTAAGAAAACCTAAACTAAACTAAATCTTTTTGAAAATCATGATTAAGATTTTTATTTTTTTTAAAAAAAATCTTTCCTAAATCTTAAATGTGAGATCTGCTAAGATACAATCTAAATATATATCTTTTCTAAATCTTATATGCAAAATACATTAAGATAAGTATCTAGATACATGTCTTTTCTAAATCCTATATGTAAGATACGTATCTTCTCTGAAAATATGAATCTCGGAGAAAAAGATATGCAATTTTTAAAAAATGCAATTAATAACTAAAAAATGCAATCTAATTAAACTTATTAAAAATTGAAAATTATCTAAGAAATTATAGCAAAGAATATGACGATTATAAAAAAAATATAAAAACCTAAACTAAAGAAACAAATTAGTAAAAATAATTAACTAATAAAATAATAATTTTAATTTTAGTTTTTTTTTTTTACGTAAATGAGTCGAGTTATGTAACCAGTGCGTTCGTATTGATTTCGTCATGATCGTGAAGTGGATCGTATGTTCACAAGAAATCAATTGTGCACGGTAACGTAGCATTGTACTAATCGTAAAGCATATATCGCATACTATGTGTGATTGTTTGCAATGTTGGGGCCGCTGTGTGTTTGTGTCAGTATGCTGAGTGCTCAATGTATCCATATCCCATTGAGGGCAAGAGAATGTGGCAAGTCAGGCAAAGTAGTATGTGGTCAGTGCTATTGATGTGTTTAGGAGCTGTACCGTGTATGTATAGTGTATCGAAGGTTGTCATGTGTGTGTATCATGTGTTGTATTAGGGAGCTATGTCATGTATATTAGTGAGGATATGGACTTCAACATGTGTTTTCGTGTAATGAGTGGACTTCAGTGTCTGTACGTGTGTTCTGTGTCGACGAGGGATGAGTGTTGTGGTAGTAATGGATGAATGGTGCGTGTTGACTTCATGGACGAGAGGATGTATGAGGCAGTATGCTGTACTATGAAAATTAGATGCATTAGGGTATCAGGAAGCTATCGACATGTTGTGTTTAGGGCATGTACAATGTGTATAAGTGTGTTGAGTGTGTTTAGGCTAAAGTAAAGGGGCTATTTTAAGCGATGGATTATGTGCGTAGGGTTGTGGATTGTTTTTGGTGAAGGAATTGTGCTTGGTGTGGATGAATATAGGCTTGTGTGTTAGGGGATTGTAGAAAAAAAAAAGTCCTCAAGTCCACTGTTAATTTCCTATTTATAATACCCACAATTGAATCTTTCACATCTTTTAGTTATAGATTTGATCTTAACAAATAAAAGATACAATAATGAGTTTTTGAAAATTCAACCTAACTTTGAGAAACCTTATCTTGGGCTTTTTATTCTCCGAGCCCAACTCAGTCCAATTTGATTTAGCCCAATAATTCACTTAATAAATTTTAAGTCTATTCTATCCTAATATAAATTAGATAAAAAATCCACTTTATATTGAACTGGACCAAAATATTTTAATGAAGCCCAATCCTTTAATAACTTAAGAATTTATTAAATTGGACATGCACCATTATTTAATTCAACCCTAAACAACTCAACTTAATTCAACTTAACTCAATATGATTCAACTCAACTTAACTGAACTTGATGCAACTTAGCTCGACATGATTGGACTCGATACAACTTGTCTCAACTTAACACTTTATATTTTTATTTTTCTTCTTTTATTTTAATCTTTTTTAATTTTGTTATTTTTTATTTTATTTTCCTAACTCAATACTAAAAAAAAAAGAGGCGGGAGGGGGGGGGGGGTAGGAATAAGGAGTCTATAGCTACCTCTTTTTGTAGTGAAGTTCAATTAGAATTTTGCTATAAAGACAAATGAAATGCCCATTTTTTCCAATCCCTACTTTAAACTGATCAAATAAGCTATTGTTTTATCTTAAAAATGGATATCAACTTGAAAGATTGATGTAAAGAATAATGGTCTGTCTTGAAAGGACAGGGCAAAGGAATGGGAAACCATCTTAAAAGGATGAGGTAAAAAGGAGGCTGTTTCAAGCAAATAGGGCAAAAGGTTAAGGAGCCTATCTTGAAAGGATAGGGATTAAGGGTACCTATCTTAGAAGGATAAAGAAAAAGTTTCAAGGGGAACATATCTTGAAAGAATATGGCAAAAATTTTAAGAGAGCCTATCTTAGAAGGATAAGACAAATGGATTTAAGGTACTTATGTTGAAAGGGTAGGACAAAAACCACTGGGGGTCAAATCAACTTGTTTTTTGGTGAATAATCTCAAGATGATAGATCTCTTTGAGATTTCAAAAAACTTGTTTTAGTTTAGTGGATGATCTGAAGAGGATAGATTTTTTCAAGATTTCAAAAAACTTATTTTGATGGATGATTCGAAGATGATAGATATCTTCAAGATTTAAAAAAAAAACTTGCTTTAGTTTAGTAGATTATCCAAAGAGGATAAATCTTTTTGAGATTTCAAAAAAAAAAAAAAATTGTTTAGGTTTGGTAGATAATCTGAAGAGGATAAATCTCTTTGAAATAAAAAAAAAAAAAACTTGTTTTGGTTTAGTGAATAATCCAAAGAGGATAGATCGCTTTGAGATTTCATAAAAAACTTGTTTTGGTTTGGTAGATGATTCGAAGAGGATAGGTCTCTTTGAGATTTAAAAAAACTTTGCAATTTTCCTAAATATCTTTTTCAAGGACTTTTAGAATCATTTAACCTAAGAATGGAGAATTTCGTAAATAGCAACCAACCAGCATACCTCATGTTGACTCCCTATATTCACTTATTTATTCGGTAGAATATCACCAAGGCATTTCCTTTTTTCTTTCTTTATTTCTTTCTTCTTCTTCTTTTTTTCTTTTTTTCTTTTTTCTTTTTTTCTTCTTCTTAGACTAAGGTCTTCTTTATGATTGAGACCTTTTGCTTAACTTTACCGTGCTCATGCCTTGATTCTTCTTTTGTCATCACCAATTCTCTATTTCCACCTTTCTATGATTCCTAAAAAATAAATCTCTTTTTGAAAAACTAAATTAAATAATTAAGAACATTCGATTTCAATTTATTTGGTAACTCAAATTCATTGATAAGTGTTTGGTGTTTAAGTGTATGAGGCTAAGAGATATGGCATATAAGGATTTATTGGTGAAGTATTTGTTAGTCGATGACCATCTGAATTCGAGAACATTCATGGATATCAACTTTATTTGTAAATGATGAAAGATCAACCGCAAACAATTTTTAAGAAAAATTAAAATCTTTATTGAACTTAGTTTTCATGGATAATACAATTTGACTGCATCTGAATTTATAGGTCCTCTTAATTCCGGGCCATCCATTTCCATTAACACTAATGTACCTCCCGATAATACCCTTTTCACCACATAAGGGCCTTCATAATTGGAAGCAAACTTGGCCTTAAGGTCTTCTTTTGCATTCAACAATAGTTTCTTCAACACTAAACTTCCTTCCTTGAAGTACCTCGGCCATACTTTCTTGCTAAAGGCTCAAATCATCTTCTATTGGTAACACTAACCATGAAATATTGCTGTAAGTCTCCTCTCATTTAGGAGGTCCAAATGCTCCATTCATTTATTCACTTAATCTGCTTTATCAAGCTGAATTTCCACCAACACTTGGAATGAAGGTATCTTTACTTCCACCAATAATACCGCTTTAGTTCCATATACCAACGAATAAGGTGCTACACCTATAGAGGTTCTAACTGAGGTTCTATAAGCCATGAAAGCAAAGGAAAGCATCTCCTGCTAGTTTCTATAAGTGATCACCATCTTTTTAATGATTCTCTTGATATTCTTATTAGTGGCTTCAACTGCCTTATTCATCTAAGGTTGATATAGAGTTGAATTTCTATGATTGATTTTAAATTGGTTGCATACTTTAACCATTAGCTTATTATTCAAATTTGACCCATTGTCTATAATAATAGACTTAAGAACACCGTATCTGGCAATAATGTCTCTTTTCAGGAACTTGACTACCATTCCTTTGGTTATCGCGGCATATAATGCTGCTTCTACCTGCTTAGTAAAATAATCGATCACAACTAGAATGAATCTATACTTATTTGAAGCCATTGGCAAAATTGGTCCAATCATATCCATTCCCCACATTGAAAAAGACCAAGGAGCCAACAACACATATAATTCTTGGGGAGGAACGTTGATTTTATTAGTGTACACCTAACACAAGTGACAATACTCACGTGCCTGATACAATTTGATCCCATCGCCATCTAAAAAATCCTATCCGTATGATTTTCCTAGGTAACATGTACCCATTTATGTGAGGACCATAGATTCATTCATGCACTTCTTTCATTAATTTCTTAGCTTCTTCTTCATCCAAACAGCTTAGCAATGTTGCATTTAGTGACCTTTTGGACAACGTGGCTCCACTTAATAGGAAATGAGTAGCCAATCTCCTTAAAGCTTTTCTATCTTTTCCATCAACTTCATCAGAGAACTCACTCGTTTAAAGTAACTTTTTGATATCATAATACCAAGGCTTCTTCGATTCTTCTTCAACGGTCAAACAAAAAGCTAGTTTTTCCCTCTACCTCAATCTTTAGGGGTTGGATTTCTATCCCATCCATGAGTTTCACCATTGATGCTAACGTAGCTAGTGCATCAGTAAATGGATTTTAGGTTCTTCGAATGTAAGTAAATGAAATTTCTTGGAATCTTTCAATCAGCATGCATAAATGCTCCTAATAAGGTATCAACTTCTCGTCTTTCGTCTTCTATTCTCCTAGGATTTGGAGAATTATAAGAGAAGAATCCCCATGCACTTTAAGCCTTTGTATTCTCGTGTTTGGCACCATTTTGGGCCCCAAAATATAGGCCTCATATTCTGCTATGTTGTTCATATATGGAAATGTTAACCTTGCTGTTATAGGGAAATGATTACCCTCAAGTGATACCAATACTACTCCTATCCCACGTCTAAACACATTAGCTACTCTATCAAAATACATTCTCCATTTCGATTTTTGACCACTTAGTTCATTTGTCACCATCATATTTTCATCAAGAAATTGAGCTTCCAAACCATCATCTTCTTCTTTTAGTAGGTATTTTGCTAATTGATCAGCTACTGCCTACCCTTTGACGAAAGTCTGACTTACATACTTGATATCACACTCAGAGAGCAACATCTGCCACTTTGATGTTCTCTCAATTAATGCCGGCTTTTCTACTAAGTACCTCAACAAGTCATGTTTTGTCAACAACTCCATTGAGTAATAGAGAGCTTATTGCCTGAGCCTGCACAGTTCCCATACTAAGGCACAACACGTTTATTCCATCTCTAAGTATTTATGTTCGCCTTCAATAAATTTCTTGCTTAAGTAATATATAAGATGCTCTTTTCTACTTGTTTCATCTTTTTGCCCCAGCATACATCCCATCAATTTAGGAAAGATCGTTAAGTAGAGAATTAATGGACTTCCCAGTATAGGAGTGGCCAGTACTGGCAAATTCATGAGATACTTCTTAGTTTCAGCAAATGCTTGCTCATACTCTTCATCCCATTCTATCACTGCATTCTTCCTCAAAAGTTTGAATAACGACTTGCATCTATCAGTTAACTACGATACAAACCGAGTAATGTAATTCAACTTTCCTAACAATCTTCGAATTTCTTTTACAGTCTTTAGTGTAAGCATGTTTACAATTGCCTTAACTTTATCTGGGTCTACTTCGATTCCTATCCTACTAACTACAAAACCTAACAATTTTCCCAAAGTTACTCCAAAGGTGTACTTTTCTAAGTTCAGCTTCAATTGAAACTTCCTCAACCGCTTAAACAACTTATGTACAACATCTAAATGATTTTCATCCTCCTTAGATTCGGCGATCATATCGTCTACATAAACTTCAATTTCCCAATGCATCATGTCATGAAACAAAGCTACCATAGTATGCTGATAAGTTACCCCAGTGTTCTTCAATCTAAAAGACATCACGCGACAACAAAACGTCCCCAAAGAGTAACGAAGGTGGTTTTGCTTTTATCTTCTTCTGCCATCTTGATTTGATTATATCTTGAGAAACCATCCATAAATAAGAAAAGATGATTTCCAACCTTGTTGTCAACTAATAGTGTGGTAAAGGAAAGTTATCATTTGGTATTGCCTGGTTTAAATCACGAAAGTCCACATATACCTTAACTTTCCCATTTTTCTTCAACACTAGCACTACATTGGCTACCTATTTGGGGTAATCCTATACTTCTATAAACCTGACTTCTAGTAATTTCTTCGCTTCATCTTTTATTTTAAGGAGTATATATGGCCTAAATTGCCTAAGCCTTTACCTTTTTGATTTAATATCTTCTCTTATCGACAACTTATGAACTGTGATGGATAAATCCAAAACAGGCATATCTTCATAGGACTAGGCAAATATGTCCAAGTATTCTGATAACAAACATGATAAGTCCTGTTTCTAATCATCCGTTAAATTACGACCAATTTTCAAGTTTCATGGATTTTCTTCTATCTCTAAATTAATCACAACTATTGGTTCATTAATAATCACACGACCTTATTCAAATTGGAGCCAACTCTCTTACATTTCTTTTAAAGTCTCAATATCATCTTCGATGTTTGATCCATCAAAGCTAAAGGTAATATTGGTACTTTCATCGTTTACAGGCGTAAAATACCTATTATGTTTATCATTTTTATTAGATCTGAAGAGTAAAGGAAAAAGCAAAAGGATAATGAATAAATAACAAAGAGGAATTGATAGAAAGAAAGGAACTAATTTTATTGAATAAATTCAAATTGTTTGAAAGAAAAGGGCTTAACTAGTCGGGCTAATTATGAAATTGAATGCTCCTAATTGATTTAGTATTGCTTTTCTGAAGAGACTTATTAACGAGAATAGAAAACCAGTTGCATAAGGAAACTGGGACGCCAATATCTTTCTTCTCATTTGAACCGATACTGCACTCTTGAGTCAAAACCTTAGATAAACTGGCTACTTTAGGTTCTTGAACACCAACCGGTATTGGGAATGTTTAACGGATGTTTGGAAAGTCCATGTGAGCATGGTATAGCTGATCTCCTCTTTTCCTCATGGTTTTGGCCTTCATTTATTAGATTTGCTTTTCAGTGGGCCTTCATTTCCAAGCCCAAACGTTCCAATCTACTGCTTAGGTTGTTTCGAGTGACCTTGTGCCCCTTATCTTGACACTTTAATCATGCTGACCTCATCAAAAATCTGCGATCCTGGTTTAGATGCTTCAGTGGTGATCATATTGATTGAGTGTCCATGATTTGGAGAGGATTGTTATCCACGTTGAGAGTAGGAGTCTAAATGAAATTCAATTAAACCAACTTGGCTTCAATAAGATCTTAGATCTTATGTCTAAATCTCCAACACTGGTCCATAGAATGTCCTACTTACCCCAAATGATAATCGCAATGGAACTCTAGGTTGTAGTCTCTTGGTCTTTGTCCCTCTTTCGGTATTTCAAACATCAAGAGATTCTCCCTCCTTAGTCATGCAAGAACTTAGCTTAGAGGAATGAGGATGTAAGTAATCTATCTCCTTTGTAGGCGGTTACTTTGACTTAGATTCGATAAGGGATTAGATCTTCCTGTCATGGCTACTAGGGCTGTAAGTTTGCTAAGGTTACCGGTATTAACAATGCTTACAGTAGCTTCTTTGGATTTGTTGGAAAATCTTGTAAGAGGCATATTCTTCTCAATTACTTCAAGACTAGGAAGCCTTCCAATAGCAATAGCTTCTACAATTTAGTACCTTGAGGCTACAATTTCTGCAAAATTAGAGGTAAGGTGCCTTACCAAATGTTGATAGTATGGGCTTCCGAGAGTATTGATAAAAGCAAAAGTTAGATCCTTCTTTGTTAAGGGTAGAGTCACCCTAGCTGCCATGACCCTCCATCTCTAAGCATACTCCTTAATGCTTTTGTTGGCCTTCTTTTGCAGATTATTTAAATCCTACATGACTAGGGCCAATTCGATATTGAACTTATGTTGGTTGTAAAAGGCCTGGGCTAACTTATCCCATGTGTTGATCTCGTTCAAATCCAGTTGGGCATATTAAGTTAAGGTCGGCCCAATTAAGCTATCTTGAAAGGTTTGACCCATTGCCTTATCATACTTCGTGTGTTTTCCCATCTTTCTAATATATAGCCTAGTGTGGAGTTTTGAGCAACCGGTCCCATCATATTTCTTGAATTCTAGAATTTTGAACTTTTTTAGGAAATTGTCATCTTCATATGTTAGCAAATTGATCATTCCCATATGCTTAAGCCCATTAACCATTTCTAAGGCTTTTATCTTCTCGATCAACTTCTACACAAACTTTCTTTCCATCTCTCAGTGTTTTTCCTTAATCTCCTTCCTCCATATCTCAGTATTGGGAACCAATTCTGGATCTTCCAATTTAGGGTAAGGGGTTACTTCTGCATTTTGATTTAGGTTGACTTGAGACGCTTGTTTGTCATTGAGAATTCCAATAGCCTAAATTTGTTTGGCTATCTTGTTCTTGTTTTCTTCCAAGGTTACGACTCTTGGGTCAGGCTCGGTTTGAGTAACCTTTCCAGTACCCTAAGTTGACATTCTTGCTTTGGAATGAGTGAATATCGGGCTTCTAACTAAGTTTGCTTACTTAGGCACTATCTTCAAAATATTAAACGAAAACCCGAGTTTTAGACATTTTTGTGAACTAAATTTTTTTGTTGTTTTCTTTTTTTTTTTCTTTTTGTTTTTGCTTCCTTTTTATTTTATTATTTTTATTTTTTTGTTTTATTTTTTTTATTATTTTTTTAATTTTTTTATTTAAAAGGCAACTATAAAAAAAATGTGCAAAAAACTATGCAATTAATAAAGGTTTTTATGAAGCTGCAAATTTATTAATAACCATAAAATCCAACCTATACAATGGACTAAAATAAAAAAAAAGAAAACTCCTTAACTAATCTTTCTAAAATAAAGAAAAAAAAATCAAATCCAATATCTATAAAAGCTAATGAGTTTAGCTAGAATGAGCTTCACAAGGTTGATGCTAGCCTAACTTCCCATGTCTCTATTACATCTATATTACATAAAATATGAAATGATGCAACTATTTACAATAAGACCACTAAATTTACAATAAAGCTGAATATGATATTAATAATTTTGCAGCTTTTTCAAAAAAAAAAGTTTATAAATTACGTAGCCTTTTATTCATTAAGAGAAAATAAAAATAAAACACATATAATACAAGAACTAAAATAATCACATAGAAACGAGCATAAAAAAAGTCAAATATAAAAAAATACAATATGCTACACACGTATGTAATGCAACAGGGGTTGGTAATTAATAAGTTATAGAAATTATTATGAATCTACAAACGAAGAGTACCTTTATATATAAGTATATACAAAATAAGATTTTAAAAAATGAAGCTTATGAATACTTATATATAAGGGTTATTGGTTTCTTGATTTCCCCTTTTTTTGAAAAAGAATGACGAACCGACCGTGGATTGATCAAACTTTTCCTAAAATTTAAAAACGATTACCCCTTTTTAAAAAAGAATGATGCAGGAGTGTAGAGTTAATGGATATCAGGCTCTGTAGCTTCAAGGCTTCTCGAAGAAAAACCTAGTGGGCTACATCGAAGCTCAAGTGGGCTCACCTATTATTGCTAGGCCGAGTTAAAGATCCTAATGACATAAGGGTTACACAATGGTGGCCTGTCATAAGTTTCTAAGGTAGTCTACGTCCGATCACATCTAAGCATGCAAATGATTATTAATAGAAAAATCCCCCACTAAATCCCTAACAAGGGCCCATTAGGCCAGTTTTGTCTTAGGGCTTGCATAACTAAAAAATGGTTTATATAACTATAATACAATAAAAGAAAAAAATACGATTTCCTATTAATTAATTTTTAATTTTTACATGGCTAGCCCACCAGACTACCCCAGTGGAGTCGCCAATTCTATCGAGCCCTATTTTAGTTTTCTTTAATTCAATTTATATTAAGCTCAACCCACTTAATATAAATTACTCGACATTAAATTAAGAAAATATTTTTCTTTTTAAAACATATTTTAAAAAATTAGATTCACCAACTAGTTAAAATGATAAAAAATGAAATTAGGGTTTTCGAATAAAAAAACCTTAATTTGGCCATTAGTTATAGATATTATAAAAAAAATAATTTCTAGAAAAATAACTAGAAAAAACTAAGTTCGAGGATTAACCTATTAAGGTTAAGTAACCATATAAAAAAAAATTAATAGGCCCTATTTTTATAATCTTTCTAAAAAAAATACTAAGATATGTACAAATATATAAAATACAACTAAAATTATTTTTTATTACAAATTTTTCAAGAGAAAGGAGAAAATTTTTATTACATTTTATATAGTTATCTCAAAGGTGTCTATATACCAACTAGTCAGGATTAAATCAATATAATTCTTTTTTAAAAATATATATATATAATGGGTGGATTTTTTATTTTTGAAAATCGAGCTAGATTTACATTTATTTAACCCTTTATTATTTAAAAAAAAACCTAAAAAATCTAATTTCACGAATCTAAGAAAACCCCAACTAAACTAAATCTTTTTTAAAATCCCAATTACAATTTTTATTTTTATTTTAAAAAGAATCACTACATGTAAAAATATATATATATATCTTTCCTAAATTCTATATACAAGACTTACTAAGATACGATCTAAATATGTATCTTTTCTAAATCCTATATGCAAGATACGTTAAGATACGTATCTTCTCCAAAGATATTGATCTTAGAAAAAAAAAGATGAACAATTTTTTTAAAAAATGCAATCCAACTAAAATTATTAAAAATTGAAAATTATCTAAGAGATTATAGCAAAGAATATGACAATTATAAAAAAAATATAAAAACCTACACTAAAAATATAAATTAATAAAAATGATTAACTAATAAAATAAAATGAAATAAAATAATAAGTTTAATTTTATTTTTTTTTTACTTAAACGGGTCGAGTTGCATAACTAATACATTTGTGTTGATCTCATCGTGATCGTAAAGTAGATCGTATGTAAGCAAGGAGTCAATTGTGTACAGTAGTGTGCATCATGTTGATCGTAAAATGTATATCGCGTGCTACATGTGATCGTGTGCAGCGTTGGGGCTACTGCGTGTTTGTGTCAATATGTTGAGTGCTCAGTGTGTTCATATCACATTGAGGGTAAGAGAATGTGGCAAGTCAAACACACAGTATAGATGGTGTGTCGTGTATATGTGTCATATGTATTGTATCGAGGGCTGTCATATGTTGTGTCAAGGAGCTATATCATGTATGTTAGTGAGGATATGGACTTTAGCGTATGTTTTCGTGCATGAGTAAACTTCAGCGTATGTGTGTGTGTTCTATGTCGATGAACGAAGATTGTTGTAGCAGTAAGAGACGAATGGTGTATGTTAACTTTGTAGACAATAGGGCATATGAGGCAGTATGCTATATTGTAAAAATTAGATGCGTCGAGGTGTTAGGGGGCTATCTGCATGTTGTGTTCAGGGGATGTACAGCGTATGTGAGTGTATCAAGTGTGTTTAGGCTAGTGTATAGAGGCTATCGTGAATAAGGGATTATCTGCATAGGGTTATGGATTGTGTTCGATAAAGGAATTGTGCTCGATGTAAATGAATATAGGCTTGTGTGTTAAGGGATTGTGGAAAAAAAAAATCCTTAAGTCTACTGTCAAATTCCTATTTATAATACCTATAATTGAATCTTTCACATCTTTTAGTTATAGATTTGATCTTAACAAATGAAAAATACGATAATGATTCTTTGAAGATTCGACCTAACTTCTAGAAACCCTAGTTTAACTTGGGCTTTCCATTTTCCAAGCTCAACTTAATCCAATTTGATTTAACCCAATAATCTACTTAATAAATCCTAAGTCTATTCTAGTCCAATATAAATTAGATAAAAAATCTACTTTATGTCGAACTAGACCAAAATATTTTAATAAAGCTCGATCCTTGAATAACTTAAGAATTTATGAAATTGGACACACATCATTATCCAATTCGACCCTAAATGACTTAACTCGATTGGACTTGACTTAATACAATTTGACTCGACTTGACTGGACTCAATGCGACTTAACTCGACATAATTGGGCTCAATATGACTTATCTCAACTTAACACTTTATACTTTTATTTTTCTTCTTTTCTTTTAATTTTCGTTTTTTATTATTTATTTAATTTTATTTTTTGTTTTCTTGGCTCAATACTAAAAAAAAGGCAAAAATGAGGTGTCCACGTTACCTAAATTTAATGTTCTAGTGGGACCAAACAAATCCATGTGTCATAATTTTAAAGGTCTTTTAGTGGAGATGACGTTCTTGCTCTTATGAGAAACTGAACTCATCTTACTCTTTATATAGACAACAAATGAATATCATTTTGAATTCAACTTTAGTAAACCTTTTACTAAATTCTTGTTAGATAATTTCTCCATTTGATAGAAGTTCACATGTCCCAATTTCTGATGCCATAGAAAAATATTACCATGTATAGAAAAGAAGCAACCTTTTGAATTAATTTTTGTAACCTTTATTAGATAAATGTTTTTCTTCCTATATCCTTCAAAGAGTTTAGATCCATTTTTATCAAAACCAATGCATTTGTTATGTTCAAAAGTTATCTTGTATCCTTTGTCATAAAGTTAGCTTATACTTAACAAATTATGTTTCGAACCTTTTATAAGAGATACACTTTTGATTATATGGAGTAGAAAACCAACCGTACCTATTGCAACTATCTTACCTCTACCATTATCTCCAAATTTAACATAACCAACTTTCTAAACTAAGTTTATGAACAATGAAACATCACCAGTCATGTGCCTTGAATAGCCACTATCGAGATACCATATTCCTTTCATTTTGGCTTCATGTTCCTGCATACATCACAAACAAATCAAATCAAATCTATTTATGAACCAAGCAAAGCTTAAGTCCTTTAAAATTCAAGCTCGTATTTTGATTTTTCACTTGATAATTGATGAGCATAGAATTTCTATAAAAGCAACGTTTTTCATTATGTCCTAGCTTGTTACAAAAGAAGTAAGCATATGGTTTCTGAATTTTATACTTGTTGCTTACCATATTTCTTGATCTTAGAGTTTGATATTTTCTGACATACTTTCTAATCGAGTTTTTGAAGTATTCGTTAACTTGTGAATACTTTCTGTTCTGATCAGAAGAGGTTTTGCTTGTCTTTCTAACCTACTCAACAACCTTTTCTTCTTTCTTATTATCAATTGTTTCTTTATTACTTACTTCTCTAGGTCTTACAAACACTATCTCTTGTTTAGAATGTGAAGATTCACCATTTTCAAATCCTAATTCAATTTTAGATTGATTAATGATTTGACATGAAATGAGCAACTGGAGTTTCTTATCACTTTCATCAAATTTTTTGAAAGTATTTTGTATTGAATTCGACAAAACATCAACTTGTCACTCCAAGCCTTTTATTTATTTCTTTAATATCAAATTCTCATTTTCTACTGCTTCCTTAACAATGTGTAACCCTTCAACATCATTTTTTAAGATGTAATTTTTGTCTACTAGCAATTTATTCATTTGAATGAGAGCAACTTTTTCTTCTTTTAATAACTTATTCTCATTGTCAATTCTTATGTTCTTGTCATTAGCTTTAGTAAGAGATTTCAATAATTTATCTATCTTAGCACATATATCTTATGGAATTTCATCATCAAATTCACTTTCAGATTCGGAGCTTACCTAAAAAAGGGCCATTAAACATAAGTTTGCTTCCGCAGTCTCATCCTCTGCACTTTTTACTTTAGTAAGTAACAAATGAATTGACTTGAGCTATTGAAAAATTAATACGAGTGAGTTAAGGAAGGAGAGGATAGACATAATTCCAATTAGGAGACCTAGTATGGCTACATCTCAGCAAGGAATAGTTCTCAACCAAGAGAAACAACAAGCTACCTCCCCAAGCTAGAGGACTTTTTCAAGTACTCTAAAGGATCAATAAGAATGCCTATATGCTCGAGCTTCCCGATGATTATGGTGTCTCTAATGTCTCCAATACTTTTAACCTCAATTCCTATATTTATGATGAAGACAACCCTTAAGAGCACTCCGAGGATTCTATCTTAAATCTTAAATAACTTGGAGAAGATGCTAGGAATCAAGCAATTGGACCCTTGACATAAACAAAAGCAAGAGGTCTAGTGAACTTAACTATTCGAATACTCAATTGTTGACCCGACTTCAGCCCTTTTGAATGTAAGACAAAGCCCTTAAGGATGACCTCTAAGTTTTCTGACTTGTTTAGAATGTCACTATGATTAGTCCCGACCTAAACGAAATGGAAGAGGATCACAACCAAAGATCACAACTAAGGATCAAAGCATGATCTTAATCGTGATTCTTACAAATGTATTAAGGGTGAGGCATGTACGCAAAATTAAATGATTTAAGTAGTCAAGAGAATCATAATTAAGGTTTATGACCATAATCTAGGGTGTGATCATGTTATTCTACGAAGAATGAGAAAAGGTTCATCGCTGTGATTTCAGGGTGTGAACTTTCGTATGCAAAAATTTTTGTTCTCCCTAAATTTCAACCCATATTCCACAAAACTAGTTCTAATAATTTGCTATACCTATTGGAAGGGTTTTGTTGATACTAACATTCCAATAGCTACTTTGAATCAGGATTAAACCCTATTTGAGAGTACATGTATAGTCGTTTGCCTAGGAGAGTTATTTGAAAGTGTAATAAGTTGTTTAGAAGAAAATTCTAAAGAAGGCATTACTTGTGGTCAAGTTTTAGACTTAAGACCTTACTTGCTTTATATGACAATTCAAGTAAGAAATACATGTATGATTATTGTACTTGTTTAGCTTAGTTGCTTAATCGGAATTAACTAAAACTCAGACTTATTAATTATGTGTTGTTTGTGCTTAGCTTTAAGCTCCCTGTGGTAGGGTTTAGGAGGGTTGGTAAGAGACCTAGTGATTATGCTTGACCTACCTTGAGTAGAAGTTCTGCATTGAGACACCTCAACTAGATTCTAGGAAAGGTTACTAGGATAATTGGTAAGACCTACACCATTACTTATATAGTATTTTTATATGTTGCTTACTTAGGGATCATGAGTTACCTCAAGTCTTAGAATACTAAAACTGTGTTAGTTGTCAATTAATATCTAAAGATAATATACAGTACTTGTTACATTAGTTATTATGTATGCATGTGATTTGTGATAATGTATATCATGTACATGTGTGTTTTATGTTCTATATTAGGCTTCAGCTCATTCCGTAATAAATTTTTTAGTTATAGGTACTTAAAGTAAAAGTTAGAGAATTTAATGATTTTAGATTCAATTGTTAAGTTTACTAGAATGGAGAATGGTGACTAGAATTTCTATTGCGAGAATAACTTTAAGTTAGAACAATTCAAGTTGAATTTACAAATGGTAAATTCATGTACGAAGTTTTATAAAATTTATTTAGAAGTTATTTCAAATTTATTTAAAGAACTAATTTTCATTAGAATTATTTGGATATTTCAATAGATAATTTTGGAAATTTAAGAAGTTGTTTATGCTTGAGGTATCAGTAGATGATAGGAACGCGTAGCAAGTTGTAACACCTTGAGTTCTAGGGTGTTACATTAAGATACCAAATATGTAATGAGGGCAAAAATACATGTAAACTAGGAGTGAGTAAGGAACCTTATTGTACAGGATACTCACTTATACACCGCTCAATCAAGTAGGTATTGAAAGGTCATAGGATATGATATGGATAAGGATTAGGATATGATATGGATAAGGATTTTTCAAAACCTGCTTCCATAAAATGGAGAATGAGTATGAGGTTTTCCCTACTATGTACCTATCTTAGAACCAACATTCAAATGTATTTCCAAGGTATTTTATATCCCCTAAATAAAAATTATTTTAATAAATGATAATATTATATATTTCGACCAATAGATGTTTTAGTAAAAGAAAATAGAAAGAGCTTAAAACTACTAGTTAATAGCACTAAATTGCAAATACTATCTCTCTTAATTTACATTATCCACTCTTTCCCCTTAGTCTTTCTTAATTGCTAAGTAGTGAGATTATATTTCCCTGAAATGATAAAGATAAAAAAAAAAAAGATTTACTTTTTCTAACATTATAGGTTTTGCTATAAGTTCCATAACTTTGCATGTGAAAAATCTATAATTTCATTTATAATTTAGTTTTTTTGATATCACATAAGCGTGAAATTTAAATAAAGAAAAATAAAATTTTCAAGTTTTATAAGATATCATGTATTCTCTAAGTTTGACAATGTATAGGCTTTAGGGTGGTTATAGAGATTGGTTCCAATTTCAAAATTTAGGAACCTATATCTTATGGGATATGATATAGATAGGGTATTTATCATACCCACCTTATATCTTCTCACTGTTATAAATTATATGTATGAAAAGAAATACTTAATGGATATGTAATCTAGACTTTTCTTATATAAGTCCTTTAAAAACTAAATGTAAATATATTTAAAGATATAAATAATATATAACATTTAGTACATATTATATTTAATTATAATGTCTATATATATAACATATAATAGATTATATAATATGTGTGTAATATATAACATATAATCCATTTAACGATATATATTGTAATTATATAGCATATATTTATTGATAAGACATGCATATCAATATATATGCTCATATGTGTATATATGTCATATATATATTATTATTTTCTTTTTTTTGCCAAATGTATAATTGTGATTTTAATTTCAAAAGCTAAAATATAATCATGATTCTCCATCTCAAGTTTAAGAATTGAAATCTTAGTCAAAGATGGAGTTACTGATTCTAATGTATTGCAATTCCATATTTTAAAGCCAAATCGAAGGTAAAAGGGGATTAGTTATTGGAATTGCAGTATCAAACTATGTTAATTCCTATGTATTAAATGTGCCATTTCAGTTTTCTGAATAGTAACACTAAATTTAATATCTCCATAAAATGATGTGGTAAATACTTATTACTTAAAGAGAAGTTAAAGGTAAAGTAATAAATTTGATAAATAAAAGTGCAATGAGGTATAATATTCAACAACTTTAAAGTTCAAGTATGAAATTGAAGATACTCTTAAGATTTATGCAATGATTTTGACACGATGCCTTTTCATCATAGAGATCCAACATAGCTCGCTATTTATACTTACATAGGAAAGGGAAAGGATTGTCATGACTAGCAAGACGTTACCAAATGTAAGTTTATTTAATCTTATATTTCATAAAATCATTATTTTCAATTATTAATTATTTTCATTAAGGCTCAATGTTTCTTAAGAGTCAAAGAAAAAACACTATTCATTTTGAAAGGTGAAATTTTTATCCTTTTACCTTTTTAACAAGTATTCTTAAAGGACATATTGACATTTTCTATTTCCATTTTATTGCAAATACTAGCCGTTGATACTATTGCATCTTTTGTTCGGTTCACTAGATAAAAGGGAACAAAATTATCATTCCTTAAGCATTAGACCACATTTGGTTCAATGTAGTGGTCCAAGCATGAAAGGCGGTCTAGGCACCAAATATTTTGGTGATTGAGTTAAGGCTAGGTTAACATATTAATTTTCAAACAATAGTTTATGAAAACACTACTCTAAATAAATTATTGACAATGATCCACCCTTAACTTGCTTATTAGTAAGATGGTAGATAATTTTTTTTCAAAATCTTAAGAATACTCCTAAAGTTTTTTAAATTAAATAGTTTTATAGATGCCCTAACACTTACTAAGAATCTTTCCTTCTTTTTCTTCCCCTCCTCATTAGAACACATAGTAAGGATTTTAAAAAAGCAACAATATGATCACCTAAAAAATGATAAGTTTCTAATTATTCATTATCTTAAGACCATTGGGAAGGCTTGTTAATAATTTCTATATAATATGTCGAAAATAGTCATTAGCCAGAGAGAGAGAGAGAGAGAGAGAGTGAAAGAGAGATGAAAATCCCTTGAAACCCTTCCTCAGCTTCCTCTAAAGACAAAGTCAGTGATCGATCTTCGGAAGTAGGAAAAGACTAGCAATTGATGAATTAGATAATGAAAGAAACTCTAGTAGTGTAGCCTCGTAAACCCTAATCATTTAAGGACATGGTTTTAAATAACATTCCTAGTGTGTATGAGAAGTTTTTATTTCATGATGCTACGGGAAAAGAAAATATGGATCATGACATAGATCTGTCCAATGAAGAGGATTTGTCTAGTAATGAGAATGTAAATCTAGGAATCTATGTGGTCAAATTCTCGAAAATGGAGAGAGAAGTCATATGTGCACCTTGGCGGAATATGTTTATAACAAAAATAATAAGGCCAAATCTGGGCTATAAAGTGCTTTGGGAGAGATTGAAACTCATGTAAAAAGAGTTAAATAATTTTAAACTTATTAACATGAGAGTAGGTTGATAACTCAGATTTTAAACATATTTCATAGGGTGATTTTATAGTATTTTCCTCACATTTTTGGTTTTATTTAAAGAAATTGATACTTAATTGAGTAAAATTTTGATTTCAAGGTTTAAACGCGTTCTAAGATCGAAAACGAAGGAAAAGAATCAAATTTCACTCAAATTGGAGTTCAAATGAAAAAGTTATAAAATTTTGAAGTTGTGTAGAAAATTTTGCCTTAGTGCAGAAAGTTACATGACCTGGGGACACGGTCATGTCCCAGGTCGTATCTAGTGACGAAAACAAAATCCTTTTGATTTACTATAAAATGACATATTAGGGTTTCAAAAGACATGAGAGACATTACAGAAACGACGAGACACAAGAGAAGAGAAAGAGACTTAAGGAACAACATCAAGAAAGAGGCGGAACAACATCAACTTCAAGATTAGAGAGATTGTTCATCAATCAAAAGGGGTTTCCATGTTTTATTTTATATTATTGATGAAACTCGTTTTTAGATTCATTATGATAGCTTAGAATTTGAGTATTTAGGATTATGAAACCTAGGGTTTCATGTGATTCTTGGATTGATTTAGAAATTTCAATAAAGTTTCTATTTTTACTTGATTCGATTATGTCGTTTAATTATTGATTGATATTTCTAGAATATCAATAAATGATATTATGCATGTTGATTGAGAAATTACATGTATAATTAGATCTTTACATAATTGAAGAAAATTACGTGTATACTTAGAGATAAGATACATGTTTCTTCCGGAAAGTTACTTATTTGTATGGGAATTCATTATACATTAATGCAATTCTAAATTATATTACTAAGTGAAGAGATTCCGGTGAATAATTTAGGATTGGGGTTAATATGCTTAAGAAAGGTATTAACTTTAGTTATGAATCCCTCCGGTCAAGAAATATAGAAACCGAATTGAATATATTTTAAGCGATCACATGATTAACTCTAGGGGAAATAATTCCTAAATACGTTATTACTTTCTTGAAGTCGTTCTTGATTTTATCGTTTTTTCAATTGCTTAATTAAGTCTTTTAATTAAAGTAGTTTGTTAATTTTAGTATTTTTAATTAATTCAAACTTTCATAATTTTCTGGTTAAATAATAAGGCTAAGGTTAATATTAGTACTCAAAGTCTCTGAGGGATCGACTCGGACTCACATCTGCTATATTAAAACTAATAGGTGCACTTACCTCATATCACAGGTGTATTCCTTATTTCTCTTAATAATGCTCTAGATTGTCAATGGGTCATTAAAAATGGACCATTGTTTATCAACAAGTACTATTTTCCTTTAAAGAGATGGGAACCCAATTTTTGCCCCAATGAAATGAACTTAGGTTTTATGGCTGTTTAGATCCGAATTATGGGGTTGCTAGTGGAATATTATTCTCCACCAACAATTAACAAAATTAAGGAATCTATAGGACCTGTTTTGAGATACGATTCCTATACTGTAGGACTGGAATGAAGGCAATTTGCATGCATCTGTGTGCAAGTGAATGTGGATGTCCCACTGAAACATACTATCATGATTAATAAGAAGACATAAGATTCAATATGAGGGACTACCTAAGCCATGTGATGTGATCGAATAAATCACAATGGAACACATTGTGAGGATCGACCAAATATGGATGCTAACAAAAGGAAAGAGAATGAAGTGACAAAAGAGAACAACTCCATGAGAGAAATTATGAGGAGGAGGAAAGTCAACACTTAGAAACTAGTGAGAAAGATTTAGAAAAGATGGATGGGTATTTAAGGAATAAAGAGGCTACCGTGGGAAATTTTAATCCAATTAATAAATCCTCAGAAGGGGAGAAATAAGGTGAATGAATTAAAGTCCAACAATAATCAAGATTTCAAAAACATTCAGGTAAGAAATATGTTTTAAATGAAAATAAAAATAATCTTGAGGATTTTGATGTATCTTACCCCACTAATTATTATAACCTTTGCATTTTAATACCAATGAAAGAAAGTTAAGTACAGTTACTAGCCATAAGAATAAAGGCACAACGATTGTCTCTCTAACCAATGCACCTAATATTCACCCCTTTAATTGTCCTTACAACAAATAAGAGAAAGAAAACCAAGTTTTCTTTGATAGGGAAAAGCACCTTCCAAAAGGAAAAGAAATCTATGCTGAATTTGAAGAAATTAGCTAAGCCAAATGGTGCATATGCTGGACATAGAGGCATTAATGCAACTTCTAGCAATTGGGTCAAAAACACCTGAACCCTACTCAGACCAAAGAGTATAGGATGTGCATATGGGTTTGTATTCACGTTGAGTGATTGTGGAAGTCTTAGGGATAATGATGACCTAAGTAAATTGGAAAAGAGAGAGGGTTTCGGAAATCATTTTCATCCGACATTGATGCAAGGAAGAACATTCCATCAAAACCAACGAATCATCTTAACAATAATAGAAGGGGTGATAAGGATCAAGATGTCAATGTTTAGATTGGATCTAGTAGGAGGGGACATTCTCCAAGCCTTCAGAAGAACTTGTAATGATTTAGTAGAGAAGGTGATAAGGAATGTAGAGGTTCTACTAGATGTATAACGAGTTCCCTTTACATTGATGTTAATGAAGATCAAAGGAAGAAGCACCCTTCATTGCATGGGTTTCCCGCCAACAAGTTCTTATGCAAATTTAAGTACATAGGTTGAATTTTACTTAGTTTCTTTCTAATATATATGATAACCCTATTGTAAATATGAGATCCATTCTATAGTCTAAACTAAAATATTAGGTGTATAGAATAAGGGTTGTGGAGATTGATTGGAGATTTTAATGAAATTCTTTGTAAGAAAGAAAAGTGGGGAGTATGTGGTATTAATCAGACTAAGGTAGAAAATTATCAATCTTGTATGAATGACTATGGCGTGATGGACTTGGGTTTTGTCAAGCCCAAGTTCACTTGGTCCAAACCTAAGTGAACAAAAAATAAGCCAATTATGAATGGAGAAGATTGTTCCTTGAAGTTAAGGTTATCCATCTTGCCTCTCACCATACAGATCATCTTCCAATTATCCTAAACACTTTACCAAATATGAGAGGTAAGATAAAGAACTTAAGACCCTTCAGGTTCCAACGATGTGATTAGATCACTTAAATTTCTTACATTTTGTGAATAATGAATGGAGCTAGCCTAACTTTAGATATCTAAAAGACTTAGAAGGATTTATTGCAAATCTTAAATTTTGGAATTGAGAAGTGTTTGGTCTTTTCCAAGTAAGGAATAAGTCTACCATTTCAAATATTGTCTAAGTCAGGAAACTTCTACTATCTAATCCAACCCAACAGCTCTTAGATATAGAGAGAAGTTTACAAAAAGAAGTGGATTGGATTTCCAAGTAAGAAGAAAAGCTTTGGGTAGCTAAAGTCTATTCAAAGTGGATCATTGATGAGGGAAGGAACACTAAGTTCTTTCATACAAGTGTCATGGCCTGTAGATCTATATCATGAATTTATAGGTTGTTTAACTCAATAAGTAATTGGATGGATAACGGCGAGAAAAATCAAATAACTTTTCCAGAATTTATTTTCAATAATTATTTTTCTTGGAAAGAGTCTTTGTTTGAAAGGGCTTTCCATTATGGCATGGTGATCAAAGGGTTATTTTGGTAGGGGAACAAATATACTTGGGAAGAACTTGGTCTAACATAGAAATTAAAAATGCTCTTTGGAGTATCAACAATAATAAAAGTCGAAGAATTAATGGGCTGCTTGTGAAATTCTTCCCAAGATGTTGGAATGTTGTAGGAGGGGCAGTATGTGATATTGTAGGGAAAATTTCATGAAGAGTGGTGCCAAAGGAGATTAATAGAACTGTAATAGTTCTTACTCTGAAAGTATTGGGAGTGAATCGTGTTAAAGAATTTCAATCGATTTACTTATATACAACTTTATATAAAGTGGTCAATAAGTACTTAGTCAATAGACCTCGTCCTCACCTCCATAAGTTAATTAACCCTAAACAATCAAGCTTCATTTTAGGGAGAGTGGCTCGAGATGACATTATAATTTATCAAGAACTCTTACATTCATTGGGAAAAATGAATAGCATGAAGTAATGGATGATAGTGAAGATAGACTTGGAAGAGGCATATGATAGCATGGAGTGGACCTTCATAAGATTTTCATTCCAAAGCCTAAACTTTCCAAACTCTTAGATAAATCTGATTAGATTTTGCCTTGCTTCGACTAGCTATCAAATCGTTTTAAATGCAGCCATGTTAGAGGAATTTGCACCTAGTAGGGGATTGTGTCAAGGAGACCCCTTCTCACCCTATTTATTTATTCTTGGGATGGAATTATTGAGTAGAATAATCCATAAAGAAGAGAAGTGGTAGCCAATCAAACTCAAAGGAACAAAGCTTAATCTTTTATATCTCTTTTTTGCTAATGACCTCTTGTTAATGGGGAAAGCAACCGAACAAAATGCATCCTTAATGATGGAGATCGTAGAGGGATTATGTAATCTCTTCGAGCAAAGGTAAACTATGAAAAATCTAGCTTCATTTTCTCAAGAAACATGAGCTAAGATCTAAAAAAAAAAGGATAGTAGACAAATTTGGGATTAGACCCATTACGGATTTTAGTTAATATCTGGGAATGCTAGTTGAAATTGGTGGTGATGTAAGTATTGCTAAACTTAGTTTCATGTTGGAAAAAATGCAAAAGAAACTAACAGGATGGAAAGTAAATTGCATTAGATTAACAGCAAGCAAGATATTAGTAACGTCTTCGCTAGAAAGCATAATGAATTATTATTCACAGGTGCTACCCCTCCCGATAAGATTTATGAGTACGGTAGAAAAAATCCAAAGAGATTTTCTTTGGGGCTCATCCCAAGAGTTAAGAAAGGTACATTAGGTTGGATGGTCTAAGTAAAGGAACCAAAAAAGAAAGGCAAGTTAGGAATGATGGATGCGAAAAAGAGGAACATTGCGAACTTTGTTAAATTTGCTTAGTTTGTATGCAAAAAGGACCTATTACGAACAAAACTCTTGAAACAAAAATACTGGATAGATCAAGGAATTAGGTAAACAAGGGATCAAAGTTCTATAATGAATTGAAGAAAACTAGTAATGAGTGGATGTGAAGAAGAAAGTGCTAGTTAAAAATGAAAGAACAAGCTTTTAGTTGGATAACTACTCAAGAAAGGGAAGAATCAATAGCTAGTTATATGGCCCTCTTAATATGTATGATGAGAAACTGACAATACATCAAGTGTATATACATGACATTGGTTAAAAGGAAAATATGATAAGGTACCCTTTGGATGAGAATCTTAAAGAACATGTTCTACATGATAATGATGAAGGGATTGAGGATGTAGAGGCTTGGCTGTTGGAAATTAATGGGGAAATACCAACGAAATCTATCTACATTGAGTTATGTAAGGAGTCTAATGAGAAGGAAAATGAAGGAAATCAAAAGTGGATTTGGAAGATTCTTACTTTACCTAGCATATAATATCTCATTTAGCGTATTCTACATAATAGTATTACAACAAAGGACAACTTGGAATGAAGAGGAATCCATAAAGGTAACTCCTATCCCCTTTTGGCAAAGAATAGCAAGAGTCAGTGATTTATCTATTCTTAAACTACCAATGGAGTAGGGAATTATGGTAGCTTCTTCGTATTCATTTGAAATCTATAGACTATAGTTATGAAGAAATGAAAAAGTAGTTAAGAAAGAATTGCAGCAATATGGGAATACCTTTTCAATCTTTGACGATACTATCCCAATTCACCCTTCTGACTAAGGGTTTTTTAAGGAGAGGGTGATGTTACAGTTCAAAAGGATGAAAGGAGCTGACACGATTAGAGAGCTTTCTTTTTTTTTTTTTCCATCCACATTCATCTAGACATTATTAAAAATATTTATTGTAGATGAAACAATAAATTGAAAAGGAAAAGAAAAGAAACAAAAAAATAAAGATAGAAAAAGATGGCAAAAGTAAAAAAAAATGCATCTATTTTTGTGAGTTGTGACTAATACTATGTTAAAGAATCAATGAGACTTTGAATAGGTGAACAAACATGACTTGTAATTTGTCCACTAGTTAGTGTAGTCTAAGTGTGAAATTGAAAGGATTATATGCGATTTTGGTAAAAGAAAGTAATGAATGACTTGTGACTTTGCCAAAACTTAAAGAAAGAAATGATTATGGAGAGACATTAATTTTGCTAGAAACATGATAATACAAATAAGGAAGTCAATGAACATTTAAATTTGAACATCTAAAACCAAAGCTAAGAAATTGAATATAGACAAAATTTGCAAATGTAATGAGCATCAAGAGAAATGATTGAAGGAGCAAAGAAGGCAAATGAAATTTGAAATTTTTGAAGTAAATGTTGTATCTTCGACTATAAATACATACATACGCAAAATCTTCGTATAAGCAAAAATCTCATTCATATATACATTTGCTCTTCCTACCTTCATGATTTTCTTTCTATAATATACTCTCCAACTCATATGTAATAGTGTATTTTGCTCTTTTTTTACCTTCATTCATTTGAAAATTTTTTTTTCAGTAATATTTTATGAATCATTGTATTCCCTAGTAAAATTAGTTTTAGGGAAAAAAGTTTTTTGGTTCTATTGGTGTTAGTTTATTAAAAAATTTTCCTTTTTTGTTTGTTCTGTTCGAGTTAGACAGTATCTAAAACTCTAACATTTCACTCTCTCCTTTTTTTCTTCCTTTTGGTTGAATTTTTTTTATTTTCTAAATTTTTCTCGTTCATAAAAAGAAAATAAATCACCATGGGTCATTTTTTTCATTCTTCCTCTTTTGTAAAGAAGTAAGCTTTTAGAAAAATTTCGAAAGGAAAGGGAAAAGCCACCTCATCTTGATAAAAAATTTGTTAACGTACTGGTGTACTCGAAGTATGATTACACTAAGTAGAGACTACATAACGTAAGGCTAGATATTGAACCTCCATCTCAACTTAGATTTGACCTTGCATATAGAAGTGACGTTTTGACCATCTTGAATAAAGAGGATATGATATTCAGATAATTCCAAAGATAGAAAAGCAAATGATGGGTCAACATCGCAGCAGTTCAGGTAAGCCCCCTAGACCAAATAAATCTGAAATGTTTACTATATATTTTTGTAAAGGTATAGATCAAGAAGGAAACTTGCGAGCATTTTACAATTATTACAAGGTTCATTATGCGTAGGAATTAGGTGAGGGTTGTAATACTCTAAATAAGCATCTGAAATCAAAGCATTTCGAAGAGATTAGGATTGAAAAAATGCAACAGTAAATTGCTTGGAGCAGTCATTCATCTAAACAAATATTAATGTAGTATGATATGGACAAGCATCGGTACAATTTCGTAAAGTACCTCGAAAATATGCACCTTTCCTTAAACATAGATACATCTTTGTAGCAAAGCAGATACGAGCAAGATACATTCAATCTCAATATGTGTAAAATTAGTCGAAATACATGGAGTAGGGTTACCTAGGAGCTATACCATAAAGATAAGTAAGAGCTTGTAAGTAAGTTTGCTTCATTTGACACATTCATGTCAATTTGTGCTGACATATGGACTGGTCTGTTTCATAATAGTTCATATATGGGCATAACTTACCGTTAAATCAATGACAATTAGCAACTATATAAATGATTGTTAGCGTTAAAATTGCTTAATGATCACCATATGGCCCAAAATATATATAAAATTATAAGTGTTATTCTATATGAGTATAATTTAGTTAAGAAAATTTTCTCAATCAAATTTGATAATGATAATGCAAACATCGCCTCAATTGGGGATTTAAAAAGCCTTTTGTCAACCAATGCATGGTGGAATATTTTTTCATATTAGATGTATATGTGATGTTTTAAATTTATGTGTCAAGAATAGTATTGTAGCTTTGCAAAACAAGGTTTCCCTGATGAAGGGCACGGTTATACTAATAGTCAAGAAACCCTCTTTATACAAGAAATGGAGGAACATTTGTATCAAAAACGAGAAGAGGCTGAGAAAATTTAAAATTGATGTTAATAACTATTAGGATTCAACTTATGAATTGTTCTAGAGTATTGTACCTTACAGTGAACTTTTATGTAACTTTGTGATCTATAATTTAATGGAAGTTTAAATTCACTCAAGTGACTGGGACATATGTATCTAGTTGCTCAATGTTCTTAAGATTTTTTCATGATGCCACTAAAACTTTTTATCAAGTTTACAGCCTAGTACGCACTTCTTTGTGATGGAAGCCATCAACATCTTAGTGCTTTGCTTAAAGTGTGCACAGACCTAAACATCTATGATTATGCAATTGAAATAGCATACAAGCTTACACCATTATAGGGAAATTTCTTGTATTTATCTAGTTTCTATACTTTTGTACCCTTGTTGTAAAACTAATGTGCTACAACTATATCTCAAAACTTATTATGAATATATTGATTCACTTACAAATTCCCAAGACATGTATAGTGTACAAACACAAGAGGAAGTTACACTAGCCACAATAAACTTAGAAGACCTTTTCATACGTTACCAATTCATGTAAGGTAGCAGACAATTGTTTCTCCCTAACCGCTCCCTATCAAATACCATTACTCATTCGCACATGAATTGTTATTGGCCTAGAAATTGAAACGACAAAGGTTTGGGGGGCTACAAATGGAGTTTCAATACTACATGATCACTAACTTTGAGTTCCTTGATAATGTCACCATAAGATATTTTAACATTTTAGATTAGTGGAAGACACATGCAAAGAGCTACCCCCTTTCTATCATGCATTACTTGTCAAGTTCTCGCCACTCTTGTGTCAATGGTGTCTATCAAATAAGTATTCAGTATGACAAGCCTCATCCTTGATGATCAACAAACCTCCCTTTCCATTGTTAGTATCAAAGCAAGCGCTTGCATCAAAGATTGATACAAGGCAGTGTATAAAGAATAAAAGTCATGTAGGATGTCAATAGACAATGATAAGTACTTCAACGGTTGGAACAAATCGGATGGAAGCTCAAGTGTGGGCTCTACTCTCGATCACACACAAATGCAAGGTCAAACCAATTAACCATTCTTTTGTTTCAATTAAAAATATTTTAAATTGTTTTCATAATTACCATATAAAACTAAATGGTATGTTTTTTTCCAAAGTTAGAGCTTTACACTTAGGTTTTTAAAATCAGCATCCAACGAAAGGTTTTTTTTTTTTTTTCCCCTACAAAAATTAAATGGATAATCACAAAAACTTATCCTTTCCCTAATTTAAAATCGACCAACATATTAAAGGTTTTTTAAAAAATCATATAAACTATAGTGGTATAATTCTGACGACCAGATATATAGGGACCTTTAAGACAACCTTAAAAATAATAATAAAGGTAAAAATAAAAAGCCTAAATTTTTCCAAATGGTATGTATGGAGAAGTCAATGATTGTCCTTATCATTGATCGTTATTAGGAAGAGGTTATGGAGGTTGAAAGCCAAAGCCTTAGGACTGGTAGTACACTTATCATTGCTACTAAAGTTCTTTAATTCTTTGGTCCTATTATCTCTGGTCATCTTTGAGTTTATCAAATTGAGTTTTATATTCTTTAACCATTCCATATATCTCATGTTCTCTAGCACAACCATATCTCTTTGGTACATTTCATCTATTTCTTTTTTTCAAACATCAATTGTATGTTAAAGGGATAATTACTTAGTTTAAGACCCTAAACTCCTACTGGTGTTCTTCTACTTGTTGACTACACCACATTCCCTAACTTTGCTATTCAAGGAATATGTCTAGTGGAAGTTCTTCATCCTCCGACAGATGATGTTACTACTCTTGCAATTATTATCCAACCCTAAACCATACCGCAGTCTCCGCGTCCTTTTTTATGTTCATTTTGTTCTTCAATAATGTAAGTTTGAATGGCTTAGATATACTCTTTGCATAGCCATTCAAATTAACCCCTTGATATATGAGCATATGTGTGATGAAGCACCCATAGCTTAAGTGAATATCCTCCCATGCATGTGGTTACATTTGGCTATAACTTATAATGGTACCAACATTGACTTGTCTTCAAGAGAGGACAAAGTTAATGAGCTAAGGGTCTTCTTTGGAAAAGAAGGTAATGTTAGCCCGTAGGGTGATGGCGTTGTTAAGCAAGAATCTCACCTGAACATATTGGCTTCTCAAACACTCTAAGGAAAGCTTATAACATGTCCCATTTCCTAAGCCTAAAGATGTTGCCAAGAGAAAGCTACAACAAGTTGTTAATATATTCAAGCCTAACCATAAAAAATTAGCCAAACATAAATATAAATGTAGTCAATGTCAATATTGATAGCATGTTAAGGGACCTCATAATCATCATGATAAACAACTTTGCTAGTTGCATTAGAATAGAATATGCAAACCAAGTTAGGATATGTATCACCCCCTAAGTCTAACAATTAGTGTAAGCTGGTGTATTTGAGTTGCTCCTAAATTTTCCTTAAATCATTATGCTCATCCTAATTGTAGGATTGAGTAACTATTATACTAAACCAACAATGAGCCATGTATAAACTGGTCTCGCATCTTACCCATATGTAAGTGTTCATCAAAATCGAAACTATAGGGTTCAGTCGAATGAGGTGGAGATGGTCATGGAGACTGAGAATGAAACCACTTCCTCTTAGATCTAGAGTGATGTTTACATTTTTTAGGATTGGGTATGAAAGGATGATTCCATGACAGTTGGTTGGGGATTCAAGAAAGAAAATGGAATAGAGAATAAGAGAATACAAGTTTTGTAACATGGGCATGTTGTATGTAGTATGGGAATGTTATGAGGGAGGAAAATGGTTTTTATAACCATTCTGGCCACTAAGTAACATACCTACGTTGTCTTTAATGTGGTCACATTAAGCTCCATATGCGCACATTAGAGCTTAACATAATGTGTAAATTTTTTTTCCCTTGATGTAAGCTAAGCTAACTATCCATTGGATAGAATTCTATAAATTCCAACATCTTAGCCTTACCCCATAGGCCATACGAGATGCCAATTGACAAACTCTTAAGCTCCCATTCCATTTGCCTCTTATACTATCACCTTTTCTACACTCAATAACGTGCTGATAGGTATGTGTAGTAATTAGCACATTGCTATATTCCCCATGTCTAGATGAAGTAACGTATGGAAATTTTCCATTGAAGTACCTAGGTAGGATTTTTCAAGATGTATGACTTATGACATACTTTTGAATAGCAAGTCCAATGTAGGCATAGGCTACTTTATTCGACACTTAAACTGACACCAATTTAGAAGGGAAACATTGAAAATGGTTTTAAAGCCAAACTTTCTGTCTGTTAGTAGTTCATCAGATGATAGGGATAAGGGTAAGGAGGGAAAAGTCATTTATTAGATTGTAATTTGTATGTTTTTTGGTTCCCAAAAAGTCAATATGTTATCTTTTAAAAAATTATCTACTAGTATGGTAGTACCAGGTTGAGTTGTATTAATAAACTCAAATAAATTTGTTTTCCACTTGCCAAATAATAAAAAGTTCTATTGTTCCAAAATTTGATTCTTTAAATAAATTTAACGTGAGTACTTCCATAGGCATTATGCTCAAGTTTTATATTAGAGAATAGAGAATTGAAGTAAAATTGAGCTAGTTAAGGAAAGCAATGTAGCTATATTACAATCAACGTACCCATGCTACTTTCCTTTTCACTTAGGTGAGAAGCCAACATGGGCACGTCAAGGGCAACATGCCTATGTTTCCAAGCCAACATGTCCACATCAATTCCAACATAGGTACATTGGTTTCCCACATAAGTGAAAAATGTTGGACAAGAAACTAACATGGGCATATTGTATTTCACGTAAGATATTAGTTTCCTGCATTTTTTTCCCCTATATATAGGTGCAACAATTTAATTGACATCCTTCATTCCTATATGCTACCATCCTAAACTTCTATAGTCCTATAGGTTCCATAAACTTGTATTTACCTAAGTTTTTTTACATCGCACAACCATACGTACTTGTAGACATGGTTGGAAGTGAAAATCCAAATGATGGCATAACTACCCATAAGATGGTAGATCACATCACTAAGATCCATTTTGCAATACGCTATAGCAAGCGAAAGCACCAAGAGTATACATATTTTTGTCGGCTTAAGAGCTATGACTCATACATCCTACCTCGTAATTGCATAACACAATAAAACTCCATGTACAAAATGCTAGATAAATCCTTAAAGGTTATTATTATTATTATTATTATTATTATTATTATTATTATTATTATTATTATTATTATTATTATTATTATTATTATTATTATTATTATTATTATACCTAATGCTTTTTTAATGTTATGCTTAAATTAGTATAATACTTAACACACAACTTAACACTCAAGAGCCTAAGCTTTGATGGATTTGCATAGTTAATTAGAGGAAAACAAATAGTATATGCACATTACCTAATGCCTTCATACAACCAACGATGACTCTATTTGGATGTTATTATCCTACAAGCAATGTTGTATTCCCAAATCATGTCGACATTGTTTTTGTGTTGTCAAAATTAAAAAAAAAAAAAAGCACCATTGCTCCACCCTACTGTCATAGTGATGAAGGCCAAATTACTTACCTACCTTTTCCCCTTCCTCTTCTATTTTATGTTATATCGATGTTGGATCCATGTTAAAGGTTCCACCCTACTTATAAATCATTTGAGGAACTTTAGTGGAATGTTGAAATAGAAGATGCGGGCCAAATTACTTACCTACCTTTTCCCCTTCCTCTTCTATTTTATGTTATATCGATGTTGGATCCATGTTAAAGGTTTCACCCTACTTATAAATCATTTGAGGAACTTTAGTGGAATGTTGAAATAGAAGATGCTACAAATGAAGTCGTTAAGCTTAACACAAAATCCAAAAGTATATCTAAAGCCTTGTTCTTGTATCATAAGGCTAGGATGTAGCCATTAAACAAAGTATCTCATTTTAATAGTCAGATTAGCAATTCTCATGCTTCAACTTTAAAAAGAGCAAATAGATCATTAAGATGAGTCGAAGAACAGAAACTATCAATGATACTACCAATGAAAATTTTAGTGAACTGTCAGTCTATTAGGTATAACAATTAAGGGAAGATGAGGTGGATGTAAATGTCTTCATATGGTGGGTAGTGAAATCCCATATGTTGCCAACCTTATCATTTGGGGTAAGGGATATTTCGGTGTCTACAACTTCAATTGTATCATCTAAATCGACTTTTAACTTAAGTGAGTGAGTCCTCAACCTTTACCACCTTTAGCTCAAAGCTAAATCCATCAAAGTGATTGTATGCTTGAAGGATTAGAAGGATGCTCAAAAGAAGATACGATGGGGTATATAGTCAATTTTTTGTCTTGAAGAAGAAGATGAGGTAGTGGCACCATTCAACGATTGGGAAAAGGAAATGAGATGGATGGATGATGAGGATGAAGAAGAGGAGGACTACTGATCTGGTCATATGTTTGTTCACTTTTAGAAGAGTTATCAAATTTGATGTTTATATATTATATTAGAGATGTTAACTTTCATGTATGCTAGCTTATTTATTTACTATTAAATGACTTAACATAATTTAAGCATCTATCTCAAAATACATTGAAAGATTAATTAGATTAGTCAAATAATAATTATTAAATCAATATAATTAATATTAAATGAGTAATTAGTTATTAATTATTCTTTACCTTCTATGATTATTTCATACATGCAACAGCAATTGTTCTAGAATCTAGATGAAGATATCTTGGACCCTAAGGTAAATGAGCAAGGTCTTTATCAAATTATGTTGATGAATGTATCATGTTAAGTTTTTAACTGTAGTCCATCTTGATGGATTACCAAACTCTAAACCCCTTACTTGTTCTTTTCCATAAAATGTAGAAGAACTGTGGGAGAACTCTTTGAAGTCCTAGCTTAAACACACTCTACTTTGCACCAACCCCTACCCAATCACTGACTTGCCTAATGCCAAGGCAGACCTGCCAAATGCTGAGGCAAAGGTGACTGTGACTTAAGCCCTACTTTTCCATTCTACAAACATGAATAGTGTCGAGGCCAACTTATCGAGTGCCAAGGCTAAGTCCCCTACATGTCGAGCTCTACTCATTCGGTCTACCTAATAGTAGTAACCTTTATTCATCTTAGCAACTCTAAGTACCAATCCCCAACAACAACTACACCCGTTCTAAGCATCCATAGGCCCTAAGATTCCCTTATACAAACCTATTGACAGGCTACCACATGTCCATTAGTTTTATGACATTTGACATTTGTACTATATTCCTTTTTGTCATTTGTCATATTTACCCTTTTTTGTATATACTAGGAATCTCTTTCTTCTTATCTTTTATGTAATTTTCCTTATTTGTATTGTTTCCCTAAAGGACTTAGTATAAATAGTCCTTTTACTATAGCCGCAATCATCATCATATACCTTACACTTATTGAACATACTTGTTCTTGTAAGATACCTCTTCTCTTACTACATTTTCTATACTCTTATTTAATTTTGCCGAGTAGCTTAAGGTTGATGATAAGTAGAACTTAGCATTAGCATGTACATCATATCAAGGAAAGTACTAAGTTGTGTTGTATTCGTTAATGTGTGATATTCTCTAAGCAACTCACGAAAGCTACTATGTTGACAACTCTTTCATTTCATTTTCTTCGATATTTCGAAAGACTCATGTGGTTACTATTCCTAATGGTAAGCCCTAATAATTATTGAACTCCTAGATACATCATATAATCCCAGTATCAAAGCTTAAGATTGTGATTAAAAGCATAGTGTTGAAGTATTTCTTGTTAGAGTGATTGTTCTATTATACTTTGTTTCTCAAGTAGAAAATAAAGCAAGTTCTTAAGTCCTTGTAAGAAGTAGTATTGTCGAAGTTGTGTAAGAATCTTCTTTTGAATAGTAAACTTTCTTAAGTTTATATTAAGAAATGTCGAATCCTAGTGTTGAAGAAGAGATTAATGATGCCAAGAGTGATGCTTACGGTTGTGACCGTTGTCGAGCCCTATTTTGGTTTTCCTTTATTTAACCTATATTAACCCCAACCTGCTTAATATAAGTTACTCAACATAAAATTAAGGAGAATTATTTTTCAAAGAAAAATGTTTTTTAAAAAATACTTTTGAAAAACAATTAGATTCACCAACCAATTAAATTAGTAAAAAAGTCAAATTAGAGTTTTTGAGTAGGAAAACTATAATTTATCCATTAATCTACTGATTTTCTAAAAAGTAAATTTTCAAAAAATTTAACCAGAAAATCTTGATTCGGGAGCTAATTTATTAAGACCAAGTTACCATGTAAAAATTAAATAAAAAATAAAAAAACTAATGGGCCTTTATTTTATAATGTTTCTAAAAAATGTGAAAATATGTAGAAGTACTAAAAGGTATAAACATGAATTTTTTATCATTTTTCTAATTATGAATTTTGAAAAAAAAATTTATTTTTTATGGTTACTCCAAAGGTACCTAAATACATGCTAATTAATATCAACCAACGTAATTCTGATTTTTAGAAAAGATTTAGTAGGTTGATTTTTTTTAATTTGAAAATTGAGCTAGATTTACAATATTTAACAAATTATTATTTAAAAAACCTAAAAAAATCTAACTACATGAATCTATAAAAAAAAAAAAGACCTAACCAGCTAAATCTTTTGAAAAGATTCCAATTAAGATTTATTATTATTTACAAAAAAAAATACTACATGCCAAAAATTTATTTTTTCTAAAACCCTAAATGCAAGATTTATGCGAATCTATTAAGATATGTAATTTAGATATGTATCTTTACTGAAGATATAAATCTTGAAAAAAATATGTAATCAATGTCTAAAAATGTAATTTTTATGAAAAAAAAAGAAAAATTTGAAAAATATTTGATCTAATCTAAAAGAATGTGATTTAATCTAAAAGATGACATGATTGTGATTTATGTGTGAAGTACTTCATTAAAGAAAACTAAACCAAAAGCTTACACCAAAAAACAAAATAAAGTTAGTAAAATGATACTATAGATTAAATAATTCGACTAACTAAATAAAATTCAATTACTCAGATGAGCAGGATAAAAAAAAAAAAACCTACGTAGGTCACATTAAATCGCTGTTCGTCGGTATTACTATGATCACGTGAAGCTATTGTCATGGTGCTGCCATGTGTTCGTAGGGTGTGCGGTTCATGTGTATTACTAAGTGTATGTGTATAAGATGTACTATGTGTGGAACTCAAAAATGGGACCGTGTTGTGACGTGTATGTATGACGTGCAGTAGATTAACATGCGAGATTATATGATGTATGTGTTGAATTTGTATGTGTATGGTGGCATGTGTGTGCAGTAAACTGTGTACATAACTATGCCATATGTGTGCAATGAACTATGTGTACGTGAGTGAGTAGAGTGGGACGTGAATTGGTTTATGAGTTGTGCGCAAGTTGTGTGTGAATTAGACTGGGAAAGGGTCTGACGAAGATGAGGACAGCATTTAGGATTGGAGTAAGGGAGAAATTGTGACCACATGTAGGACTTAAAAAAACGCTCTTTATGATAAGCGAATTCCACAATTTATAAACTATTAATTTAAATCTTTTAGATCTTTTAGTGTAAAGATTTAATCTTAACAAATCTAATTTTCATAAAATATGACAATATTCACTTTAGATTTGTTAATTTATCAAATTATCTAATCACAATTCAATCTAATCCACTCTTAAATTCAAGTTTCTAAAAGCTTCACAATCTATTCGGGCTTTCTACCTTGGCCTCAACTCAATCCAACTTATTTTAAATTGACTATGACTTAAAATGCATATGCTAACTATTCAATAAATCTTAAGTTTATTTTAATTAGCCTAATATAAATTAGATAAAAATCCACTTTATATTTCATTGGATTATTTTAAAAACATTTTTTTATTGAAGTCCAATTATTTAAAGACTCAAAATTTATTAAATTGCACGTACAGCTTTGACTATTATCTAATTCAACCCTAAATTGACTAACTGATTTGACTCGACTCGGACACTTTATATATTTTTACTTTTTCAATTTATTTTCATCATTTTTAATCTTTATTTATTATTTTATTTTTCAGTTTTTTTTTTAAATTTTTTTGTAACTTCTCAAGTTTTTTTTTTATCTTTTTTTTTACTTACTTAAAGTGAAAAGTAATTGAAATTAAAATAGAGGTTAGCAAAAATGGGGTATCTACAGTTGTGTTACTCAATAGACCCTATGAACTACTAATGAGCAAATATAAGACCTTGCTGCAATTGTACTCAATCTAGTTGTTTCTGTACAAAGGGCCATAAAAACTAGGCCACAAGAGAGAGTTGCTATTGAATAAGGCCAAGAAATGAAAGATAAGCCGAGAAGACGAATGGGTGAACATCAAGTACCTAAAGTTATGAACATGAACCCAGCTTTACCCCATCATGTTAAAAGGATTGCGAGAAGGAGACTTAAGTTAGATGAAGTTGAGGAGTATGAGGAGGAAGAGCAGTACGATGAGTTAGAAGAACGTGAGTTCCGTACGCCTAAAGGAGCTGAGTATCTTAAAGTGCAGATTCCAAGTTTTAATGAGTCTAGCAGTACTAATGACTACTTGGACAGATTGAAAAGATATTCGAATTTTATGATTACAAAGACACTGTTTGTATTCGAGTAACTGTATTATAATTTTGTAGGTATACAGCAATATGGTGGAAGAAGTTATAAAATGTAAGTAAGACAGCCTAACGAGAAATGCGAACATGAAACAAGATGAAGAGAGTTTTGAGGAGTAAGATTATTCTAGAATACTATGAATAGGATAATTTCCACTACCTCTAAGAACTAAGATAAGGTAATCGAATAGTGGACAAGTATGTCTAAGAGTTCCAGTTACTGATGATTAGATGTAATGTTGACAAACCCAAGGCATGTACTATAGCACTATTCATTTCTGGGCTAAAGTCTGAAATTGGTAACATAATGGAGCTACAGAGGCTTAGGACTCTAGATGAGGCCATTTAAGTAGGCTAAAGAATAGAAAGAAAAAGGATAAGTTAGCTTAGTTGAGCACTGAGCAGCCAACCTAACCTACTGAATAGGATTATTATGCTAAGCTGAACTAGATATAATTGAGCTCAATATAGTTCTGAGGTTGATCGCCGATGTTAGATGCAAAGCAAACTTGATGATAGCTAAGGCAAGAGTAAGGCCAAGGAGTCTCAGGTCAAAAAGGACCAAGGTCATAGCTTAGGAAGGAAGACTTGAGAGATTGAGTGTTTTAAGTGTCTTAGTTTTGGACATATGGCTAAACAATGCTCGAACTAACAAATTATGACCATTAAGGGAGACAAACCCCAATTTGAGTTGGAAAGTGCTAGTGAAGGTGAAGATGAAGATGAAGTAGGAGTTAATTAACTATTAGAAGAATTTCAAGAAGATTCTGATGCTGTACTCCACCTGAAACGAAAGTTGAGTACTATATGGTCGTATGACAATCTCACAATGCTTTTGTGTCTGACTAGAATTATCAGAGGGAGGACCTCTTCTATACAAACTGCTGAGAAAATTATAAGCTATGTGCTTTGATCATTAATGGAGGGAGTTGTACCAATGTAATAGCTTAAAGAGTGGTAAAGGCCCAGAAATTACCAACCTACCCTCACCCTAAGCTGTACAAGATTCATTAGCTACATGAGAAGGGAGGTCTACCTATTGCCAAGTAAGTTAAAGTGCCGATTACTATTGATGATAAAAAAAAAAAGGACAAGGCGTTGTATGATGTCTTACCCATTTATGCCTTACACATATTACTTAGCCGACCCTGGCTATTTGATTTAAAGGTACTGCATAATGGATATAGGAACACTTATATGTTCCAAAGCATGGGAAGAAGGTTATATTAACCCCAATGAGCCTAAAGAAGTTCGGGAGTTACAAGATAAGATTTGTATATCACTAAAAAGGAAGTCCCTAGTGATTTCCTGAGCCCAATTTTCCAAAGATGTTAAGACGGGGGAGTATGTACTCTTATTAGTTAGGAAACTTCTAGAGTTTAGAGAAGTCAAAACCTTACCTGTCGAGGTGCAAACTTCACTACAAAAGTATGCCAACCTATTTCCTACAGAGATGCTAAGAGGTTTTTACCACTTATAAGAGGTATAGAGCATTGTATTAACCTTTAGACTGGAGCTACTCTACCTAAATGACCTAGCTATAGGCTCAACGTTGAGCAAGCTGCTAAGTTTACTAAACAAGTTAACGAGTTGATTGATTGTGAATATGTCCAAGAGAGCATGAGCTGTATGCTATGTTGACTGTTCTGGTGTCCAAGAAGGATGGCTCATGGAAGATGTGTATCAATGGCCAAGTAATCAACAAAATCATTGTCAAGTACCAATACTCAATCCCACGATTGGACGATATGCTTGACGAGTTGCATAGTGCACGAGTCTTTTCGAAGATTGATCTGAAGAGTGGTTACCACCTAATACAAATGAGACTTTGAGATGAATGGAAAACTGTTTTCAAAATAAAAGACGGTCTGTTTGAATGGATGGTGATGCCATTTGGTCAAACAAATGCACCAAGCACTTTTATGCGACTCATGAAACATGTTTTGAGAACATTAATTGGTAAGCATGTTGTTGTCTACTTTGATGATATTCTGGTATATACTGCCAACCTTATCTCTCATGTTACGCACATGAGATCTATGTTTGATATCCTCCATGACAAGTAATTATTCGATAACTTTAAGAAATGTATATTCTTTCAAAGTAAGGAAGTATTCATTGGTTATGTTATTTCTAAGAGAGGTATTAAAGTTGATGACAAGAAAGTTTGATCTATTCTCGAATGGTCGATGCCAATTAGCGATGTCGAATTAAGGAGTTTTCATAGTCTTTGTTTTACCAAAGATTTATTCAGAACTTTAGTTCCATAACTGCTCCATTGACTGAGCTGACTAGGAAAAACTTTAAATTCAAATGGTCCAAGAAAGGTTAGAGAAGCTTTGATGTAATTAAGTCCTGGTTAACTTCTACCCTAATATTCGTCCTACCCGACTTTAAGAAAGTTTTTGAACTAAAATGCAACATATCTAGAGTTAACATTGTAGCTATTCCTATGAAGGAGAACCGATTAGTTGCATACTTCAACAAGAAACTCAAAGGTGCTACATTGCATTACTTAGTGTATTACAAGGAATTGTATGCCCTCATCCAAGCTCTTCAGAACTAGCAACACTACCTACTACTGAGAGAGTTCATTATCTATAGTAATCATGAATCTCTCAAACATCTTAAGGGACAATAGAAACTTTCTCGACATCATACTAAATGGGTTGAGTTTTTTAAAACCTTTTGCTATGTCATCAAGTACAAGAAGGGAAGTGCTAACATTGTAGCAATGCCCTTTCTTGTCAACATGTTCTTATCACAAAATTGCAGGCTAGAATACTTAGGTTCAATACCCTACCTGATTAATACGAGTATGATTTGTATTTTAGACCTTTAGTAGCCAAATGCAACGTAAGAAGAATAGTAGATGGGTTATATTTGAGCTAAGGATTTCTAATGAAGGAAAGGAAAATTATGTGTTGAGTAGATCTACTAGGGAATTACTTGTCCAAGAAGCTTATTTAGAGACTTAGCCAGCTACTTTGGTGAGAAGAGAATAGCCAAGTTGTTAAAAGAACATTTCTATTAGCTAGGGATGATGAAGGATGTATACAAAGTTCTTAAGCATTGTGAGGTGTGCAAATTAACCAAAGGAAGGAAGGAGCCATATGGAGTGTACCCCCCTTTGTCCATACTTAAATAACCATGGACTAATTTGAACATGAATTTCATGCTTAGCTTACCCACAACACCATAAAGACATAATTTTATTATGGTAGTGGTTGGTTGGTTTAGTAAGATGAGCCACTTTATCCCTTATCACAAAACCAGTGATACTTTATTTGTTGTTCCCCTCTTTTTGCATAGAGTACTAAAGGGTATTGTATCCGATCATGATTCGAAATTCATGAGCTTCTTCTCTTCTAGAGAATACTATAGAAGAAGCTTATCTCTAAGCTTATGTTCAATACTTCTTCCTACCCCTAAACAAACGGTTAAACAGAAGTTGTGAACTAAATAGTAGGTAACCTCTTTAAGCTACTATAGGAAAGAATCTACATGATTGAGATCTATGTATAAGCCCCACAATTAACTACTCAGAGTTCGATTTGTAGAATTTAGGGCGATCGAGCAAACTGTCCAATTTAGTCCAAATTCTACAACAAAGTTAGGAATATTAATAAAAGTGATTCCATAAGTTTGAATTTAAGAAAATAAGTAATAAAATAAGATAATGTAAATTTTCCAAATTTTAAGTATATTACTCGTTATTTATCGAAAATCCATAAAATGCATTATAATAACTAACGAATCACTAGAGATAAATTATATGCACACTAAAAATTATAAAATAACTTAAATAATATTTTGGAGTATTTATTTATACCATAAATATATTTACATATAGGTAGAAATATGCGTAATTACTTAAAATATGAGAAATAGGCTAAAATAATGTTAAATAATTAAAGAAAATGCATGAATAATTAAGGAAAAATCAAGAAAATTATGGAAAAATATGGAAATCTCCAGAAAGTGGTCGTATCATCTTGGAAATGGAGAAATAAAATTAACCAATCAAAATGTAATAAATAGAAAGTGAAAAAAAAAAGATAAGATAAAGTAATCGTTTAATCAATTTAATGCACTATAATTTCCCTAGAGCTCTATAAATACCTAAAAAATTACAAAAGCTCATTTGGACAGTTAGAAGTGTAGAAAATATAGAGAGGGTTGAAATAAAAGAGTTAAGGTTAATGTTAAAAAATTAGACAAAAATCTGTACAGATGAAGCTTATAAGGAGATCCCTAACCAGACGAGCACTTGGAAGTGGACAGCTACCACCACCACCACATGGTGGTAGCAATGCCTAGGGTGGTCGATAAGGCCTTGGTGGCTAGAGGTGGCCAAAGCCACCAGTTCTAGTGAGTCTAATTTTTTCCTTGATTTTATATATTTTGTTAAAAATATTAAATATACTTATAAAATTATGAAATTTAGTATTCTAAGGTTTTTAAATATGTAGATTTAAGAAAAAATTTTATTTTGACGATTTTATATCTATAAATATATCGACCTTAAGAAACCGTGCAAACCCAAACTTTATTTGGGTTAGAAATAAATGATCTTAAGAGTGTAGTTTCAAGCCCAATTTTTTTTTTTATAAACTTAGGTGTTATAGAAGAGTGTTATGAAGCCCTTTTCCAAATTTTTTTTTTTAATTTTTAGATAATTTTTAGGCCTTAAAATGATGCATAAAATGGTTAATTAGGTAATTAATTAGATAATTACTAATTTAATGCATAATTATATGTTTTAGGATGTTCAAATCTGATAAAGTATGATACTCATAGCATTTATCATGTTAGATGTAATTATTAGGGTATTATGTAGTAAATAAGTAATCGAAAAAATAGTAAATTTTAAGTTAATTTTGTAAATTAGCGTAATTAGGTGAAAAATATGATTTAGGATGAATTTAGATTTTTTGAGATGTCAATTGATGTTGGGAGATAATATTTGGAGTGATAGAAATATTAGATGTGTATTATATACATAACAGGTAAATATGAAAAATTGGAAGTGTAATAAATAGAAACTATTAGAATAAAAATTGATATTATACTAATAATAGGAAAATATATAAAATCTAGTAGGAGACTTAAATTTAGGTATCTATATGAAATATATAAAATTTTCTTACATCAGAAGTAAATAAGGTAGTTAAGTAAGATAAGGGGTATACCAAATGAGTTAACATATTGATTAGGGGGTAAATATGATATTTAGGAAACCCCAAAATGATGTGATTAATTTCACGTTAGGGGTCAAAATGAGTCTTTAGGGTTCGCGTATAAAATTGTACTTAGAAACAAAATTAGAACCAAATTTAAAAATCAATACGAAAACTAAACCCAAACCTAGCCTTAAACAAAAAATAATTGTAAAAGACTTAAGAACCTAGATAATTGGGCATATTAAACCCTAAACCAAATATAATAATAAGTTTTATATAATAAAACTAATCTATAACAATTATAAGAAAAATGAGACAACGTTGGTATTATAAGGATCATTGGTGATGGACTGAGTGAATCTCACCTCAAGTGAGCAAGCGAGGAGTCTAGGTAAGTTAGGATTAATATATTATTATATTTTAGAGTACTAATTTGTAGTACTCAGAGGCTTGAAATTGTACTTAACTGTGCTTGTTAGATAGTAGTTGTGTATATGTGCTCGTTAAACAGTAGTTGTGCGTATGTGCTGGTTTCTAAGTGATGCTATGATTCTGGTTTGTTGTTTTAGCTTGTAATTGTGTAAAATTGCTTGAAAAGATTGAACACCTTAAAACAAATTTAACTAAATATATGACTTATAATTCTAAATCAAATTTGCATCGCAACCTATTAAGGGAAACTTAAGGTTCTCCAGTCAAATAACCATCCCTTCAAAAGGGATAGCGCTGGATAGTATAATTGATCCCTTATTCATCCTTAGTTGAATTAGGTAACAAATGAAGAGGTCATGACAAAGGTGAAGTCAATTGTTTGAAGGTAGTCATGAGAGGAGCGATGTCTTTATTACATAAGCTTAGGTTTGGTCGTAAGCTGTTGTATTAATGGAAACTCCTTAACCTGAATTAGAGCGAGTGCAATTTCTTTAATCTCATAATAGGCCGGACAACATCGTACGATGGCATTTGTTTGAACATGTATTTTCACCTAATCATTTGATTGATAACCCTATTTGTGTTTACTATATAGTTTTAAGTCTTTGACCTAACGAGGAAGCGGATTTCAATTACCTTAAAGCTAACAATTGCTGGATCTTAAGAAGTGAGGAAATACATTTGAAGCACATATATACCTTTAAGATCTTAGTTTTTATTTAGAATCTTTCATTTTCAAATAATGTATTACTTAAGTATAGGACAATAAAACTCTATAAACATTATTTATAATACTTAAATCTTAGTGTATATATATGTTTCCATTCTTTCTTAGGTAAATAACTTATTTAATTTATGAATTGTTTACTTCAAAGCGAGTTAGTCATGGATGCCTTGTGTAAATCAGGTCTAAGATGATGATTATATGATCAGCTTCTAACTTAGAATGGTTTGCACAATAGAACTGTTACAACTCTACCATTTCGGGGCATGATACTATGCTTGCCCACCATTGAGTTTGCTTACAATTGCTTTACTCATAGCTCAAAAAGATGGTTACCTTTCGAGGTTACCAATGGACTTTACCCAAATTTACCCTTAGACATGGTTATTGGTTTAACCTCCCAAGGAAAGAGTCAATTAAGCCTGCAGCATATCATAGAATTTCAAAGATTGCATCAAAAGGTTAAACCAATAACCATGTCTAAGTTATCCCTCAGGTTGGATGGCCCTTTCAAGATTCTTCAACTCATCAATGACAATGCTTATGAGTTAAAGTTGCCCGAAGGATATGGAGTGTCTCCCGCTTTCAATGTTACTGACTTAATGCCCTATGTACCAGAAGATGGAGAAGAAGATCACGATTTGAGAGCAAATCTTCAACAACCCTAGAGAATTGATGGATTGCTTACCTCCAAACCCCTCACTTGCACCCATCTTTAAAGCCTATAATCTCTCATTAAAAGGATTATCTCTTGTCAGCCTGTCAAGGGTGAGCACCAGTATACTGAAGAACTGTAAGCAAACTCTCTAAAGTCCCAACTCGGATACACTCTACTTTACATAAACCCTTACCTAGTCACCAACTTACCTAATGCTAAGGCTGACCTACCCAATGCGGAGGTCGAGGTGACTACGACTCAAACCCTACTTTTTAATTCTATAAAAAATGACAAGTATCGAGGCCAACATGCCGAGTGTTAAAGCTGAGTCCCCTACATGCTAAGCTCTATTCATTTAATCTACCTAACAGCAATGACCTTTATTCGTCTTGACAACTCCAAGTGCCAGTCCCTAATAGCAGCTACACTTGTTCTAAGCATCCATAGTGCCCTAAGATTCCCTTATATGAACCCATTAACAAGCTACCACCTTTTGGTTACTTTTCTAACATTTTTACCATATTCCTTTTCATAATTTGTCATATTTACCCTTTTCATATATACTAAGAATCTCTTTCTTCATTGTTTTTTATGTAATTTTCTTATTTTTATTGTTTCCATAAAGGACTTACTATAAATAGTTTTTATACTGTAACCGCAATCATCATCATATACCTTGCACTTATTGAATATACTTGTTCTTGTAAGATACCCTTCACCGAGTACATTTCCTATACTCTCATCTAATCTTACTGAGTAACTCGAAGTTAGTGGCAAGTCGACTTTAGTATCAATTTGTATGTCATATCAAGTGAAGTACTAAGTCGTATTGTGTTCATTGGTCTATCATATTCTCCAAGCAACTCACGAAAGCTACTGTGTTGACGGCCCTTCCATTTCATTTTCTTTGATATCTTGAATAACCCATATAGTTACTATTCTCTACGGTAACCCTTAAAGATTACTGAGCTCATATAAATCATGTCCTATACGTGTACGTAATTTAAATCAATATAATTAAATAATTTAAGTTAATTTGTTCCAATAATCCAATTAGTAATTATATTTAAATAGTTAATTTGATTCAAATAAATGGCATTACTTAAACGAATTAATTAATTCAATATTTTGTTTGAAATAAAAAGGGTTAAGTTAAATTAAGCTACTTATGGATTTAATCTTAACACACCATTGGACTTTACGTTTAAGGTGCAAAAGATTCACTAAGAAGTTTATGATCAACTTCAAAAGAAAGTTAACAAGAATAAGCAACATAGTGATAAAGGTAGAAGGCAAGTGATCTTTGAGTCGAGTGACCTTATGTGGATTCACCTTCAAAAGGAATGGTTTCCTAGAAAGAGATCTTTGAAGTTGGCACCAAGAGTAGATGGAATGTTTAAGGTGTTGGAGAGAATAAATGAGAATGCTTATAAGCTAAAACTTTCAAGTGATACAGCGTTTCAAAGACATTCAAGGCAGTAGATCTTTCACCTTATGTGCCAAACGAGTTGGAATAAGATTTAGGGATATATCTTCAAGAGCCTCGAGAAAATGATGAGAATAAGATGTTAATTAGACCAATTACAAGGGTTAAAGCAAAGGGACTTAAAATCTTCAGATGAGATTCATTACAAATCAACTTGATGAAGACGAATTAAATTTTGTTGAAGGTTTTGACTATCACTTGATGGAGTTTAGAGCTTATTTGTCGGTTCTTAGAAATACTAGTAGTGAGGCATGTGGAAGCATACTGAATGAGATTACCAATTCAAATTTATCTCTTTGACATTGAGTTGATCCAATAGGCATGGACAACAAATTTTAATAATTTTTACTTTATTATTTTCTTTTTGGTATATTTTTAGATATTTTATTTTAATTACAACTTATCCTTAGAAAACCTTAGACTATTTAAAGGGTTGTAACATTACTATTTTTTATTATTGGCTAGCAAATTAAAAACTTAAGAGTTCTTATCAATTCAATATTCTTGAATTGTGGCGAACATTTTAGTTGATCTATTTATGTGTAGTTTTATATAGATTAATCATTCGTTCAACTTCTCTTATTGTGTAATATTCTTGAGAGATTGAATAAATTATCCATTTCTTGAAGAAACACATAAAAATTCAAACTTTACGTAAAGTAACAACAAGAGTTACAATCTTGTTGAAGAAGATCATTCAAATCTATAGTTTTTTGCATCAAATGTATTGAGGTTTGATTGCTAAAATAGAGGTTATAATTTTTTATTTGGGTTGTAAGTAGATGAGAAGTGGAGTGAATAATAATTATGAAGATGGACACTAAAACACTTTAATGCAAGGCAAAGAAGCAATGGGTTACATGAATCAATGGTACTAGGAAGTAATTTGATTGTAGTGGTTGTCGACCGGTAAGTTAAGTTGTCACATGAATTATTATATATAGTAAGAGTCAGTCTCTCTTTGCTGATTAATTTGAAGGGAAATTTTGAAAGTAGTAATGGGAAAAATCTAATAGTCATAATTGGAGATCTAAGGTTTGCATGGTGAAGGGATTATAGATACTCAAATTTTAATTAGAGGATTGTAAATTAAATGGAATGAAGAGAATGATGAAAATTATGTAGATAAAAGTCATATTAAACATGAATCTATAATTGTTACCGTAGGAGTATCTAGTTGTAACCTAGTGGTATAAAGGAAGTAACCTAAACTAAAGTGGACTAAGGGGTAAAGGTGACTGGATTATTGATATTAGAGACCGATAGAATTTATGGTTAAGTGAGAGACCTTGTAGAGAACATCAAAGCTATTTAATTTAAAAACTAATTGGGGAACTGGGATTTTAATCTTATAATGAGACAATAATTAGAATATAAGGTATATTCTAAGGAGTAGGAATGATCAAGTACATTAAGGTCTAAAGAGGCAATGCATGATGAAAGAAAGTTACATGAAAGTATTGGTTAGGAAACTAATAGCAAATTCGAGGAGAACTAACTGTAAATAAGTTGGAATAATTCTGAAAATAGATGATGGAAAGGGAATACTATTATCTAGCTGAATGAAAAGTAGTTACAAGTACATAAAGTAACCAAAAGGAAGTAAGAATAAGATTGAGGAGATAAAGAGAATGGAGTAAAGGGCATTTGAAGAGATGAGAAAAATAAACTAATCAAAATTTGATATTCAAGAGTTGGGAATCTCTTAAGGAAGAAAGTTTTTGTAAAGGGGGAGAATGTAAAACCTTGAAATTCACTAAAAGTAATAATGAGAATGGCAATTAAATAATAACATATTAAAATCTAGGATAGTTTTATAAAAGTCGAGAATTTATTCAAGAAAAAAAAAGGGACAAGGGAGAAATGTTTGAAGGTGGTGGCTCTAAGGGTAATTACAAGTAGTTGAATGAAAAGAAAAAGAGGCATTTAAAGGGCAAGCAATAAACCCTAGGCCTTTTCTCCCCATTCTAAAAGGAGATTTCTCTCCCTTTTACAAAACCCTCTATACAATTAAGCCACGATATTATGTAGGAATCACAAAAATAGAAGAGGTAAGCTACACTTCCTCATATAAACGGATTATGATGTATAGCAACTATTGATAATGGATTCCTCAAATGGTCTTTTGAGATTTTTATGATGCAAATGACTTTGCGTGATCCTAATAGCCTAAATCAAGCAATCAGTTAAGGTAAGATCTATTGTTCAGATTATGATGTTTTGATTCATTAGTTAAGATTCTACCCTAAACTTAGACAAATTGAAATACTATGAGAGGAAACAGTATTGGAAGAAGGAGAGAATTATAAAGTTCTATATCCACAAGTACTATAATCAACTGAATTAACAATCAAGGGAATAATGTAAAGAATCACAAGGATTTGATAATTAAGGTATGTTAGTTATTTTTTATGTTTAAATGCATGTTGGGAGCACATCTGAGTGTTTCATTGTTAGGAATCGTTAAAGGATTAAAATATGTGGAGATTCATAATGATCTTGCGAAGAGTCAACATAAGATTGATGAAACAAAGCAAAATTGAAAAAGAAAAAGGATGAAGGAAATACATGGCATGTACATGATGTACATGTTATGTTCATGGATAAGGGGAATATACGACCTACACTTTAGTACACACTATGTCAATGGAAAGAAGTGGCAAGTATATGTATTGTGTTGGTTGTGTAAGGTATATGCCGTATTTTGTTTTAGAATCCATATCCTTTTTGTATTTTCATTTATCAAATAAATTCCTTTTATTTCTTCATTTCCTAAAAATTCTTAAGTTAATAATAAATAAATAAAATATTATTTTGACAGTTAAGCACATTAAAAGATAGTTAAGAACTTCTAAATAGCCTTAGTTTAAGTATGAAAATGAATAGTTAAAGATAGAAAAACAAATTTTCAATATTGAAATAGATTACTAAAAATAAGATATCTTTTCCATTATTAATTTAGAAGTATGAGTTGATTCAAGAATTATTCACGATGTTGTTGCACTAAATATGAGATGTTTTGTTGTTTGTAGTTAGGATAAATAACCAAACTAGACATAACATATAATTTGCCTTTAAAAATGTTATGCTATAGTTCAGCTTTGGCTAACCACTAATAGGGTCCAATAGAGCTAGAAAAGTACTTAGTGATCTTTATGCAACACTGTCTTGAGTGATGTTCTGCACTAGGATAACCTAACTAGATTCTAGAAGGATTACTTAGGTCTTGGGTAGAACCCACACCAATACTACATTGCATTTATATATTGTTTGCTTAAAGATTATGAGTTATCTCAAGTCTTAGAATGTTAAAATTGTATTGTCTACCAACTGATTAATTAAAGATAAATAAATGATGCTTGTTGCACTAGATGTTGCTTGTTATGCATGTGACTTTATTGATTTTTTTAACTTAGCGCATGTGTTTTTTATATTTTGTATTAAGTTTCGACTCATTCCTTACTAATTTTTTGGGTGCAGATACTTGTGTAGAAAATTATAGGAATTATCGATTTTGAATACAATCAACAAGATTACTAGGTCAAAAAGTGGTGATTAGAATTCTAATTGTGAAGATGATAATTGAGTTTTGATAGCTAGAGTTTCATTGTATAATTATATGAAGTGATGCTTTGAATTTTATGAAATTTGTTTAGTGGTTATTCTACTTCGCTTGAAAATTGAAATTTTATTGTGACTACATAGAGACTACAAAAGGTAATGTTAGAGATTTTAATAAAAATTAAGGCTTGACTTCTCAATAGATGATAAGGATAAATGACGGATTATAACACTCAGCTTCTTGGCTTATTGCAACATGTATGTGCATTATATATACTAGTACATGACAATTTCACGAAGCCAAGTTATATAGTCTGGAAGTAATAAGTAAACACCAAAGCAGTTATGAGACCATCCAAGTGTAATACTAAGTTAAAGCCATCTAAAATAATTAATTAGAAAGAACTTGTGGCAATCTTAAAACAAGGCTTCTGCAATGCATTTTTCTTTTGCCGACAAAGTCCTAGATAGAGATGCTGGCTTCCGTCAACGTCGAACTTGCTGATGGGAAGAAGTTTGAACGCAGAAGCTTCAATGTCCACTTCAACCTACATTAAAAGAAAATGCCAGGCAAGCTATGGAAACCAAGAACTTTGTAATTTGATTTACGCTCCACAATTAGTAAGCATAGCTGCTTGTCAATAGCTTTCTTATTATTCGAATGCATTCTGATTTTGAAGTTGTGGCTACTAAAGAATCCACATTTTGAATCGTGATTAGTTGATACCTCTATTCGATATAACATGATGACTTGCTTTGTATTGGTGAATCAATATCAACTTTGTGTAGTGGTTTACAGTAGCTTAATTGCTATTACTTTTATTTTACTTAGTTTCTATTGGTTCTTATTCAACTTCATTAGTTGGCAATAGGTGAATTTGTGAAACGATGTTGTTAAAGCATACGAGCGGGTTTATAGAAATTTTAGGTTGAGACCACAAATTTGCTTTATTTTGTAAATAAGATGGGTGCGAGACATGATTTCCATGTTCTACGTTTACTTTTGGGAAAGAAAAAAGAAAATAATAATAATTCATGTATACTATTATACTAAGCATTAACCCCATGTTTTGTCTTGTAAAGGGAATTTGTTACGAGTTGTATTGGCGTGGAAAAAAAAAAAAAACCGTTTCGATGAAACTTCTCTCTGTATTATCCAACTTAGCACTTGCGGGTCAGATTGCTTTGTAAAGGGAATATAATGACATCTTAATCATATAGTGGGTTTCGAACCAAACACATACCTTCAATAAGGTAATGGTTAAATAGCAAAGTTTATTTTACATGCCAAATCATACAAAGTTAAAGACAACGACATAGGACTTCTAATATTTCAACTGTTCTTTTCTCTTTTTTTTGGGCAATTAATATTTCGATTGTTTAAGTTGCATCCTTTGACTCTAAAGCATTTGAGCACCAAGATATTCTTCGTCTTGATAGAATCTTCAATAAATGTTAACATTTCTTTCTATAAAACGTATATAATTTAGAAAATATGCCAATATATAAATATAAATACGAGTATACTATAGTGTATTTTAAACAGTTCTCGAAAAGCCATTGTAACAGGATTAAGTCCATTATAGTCGATAAGAAATGAGGATATTATCTAAAGAGGATGATACAAAAGGTATGTCAAAGAGTAAATAGAGGATGTATGGGATAAGTACTTTCTTAAAGATATACTTTAATTCTTAAACCTTGGGCATAAGTAACTTATTATTAACCAACTCAATCCATGGATTAATAACTAAACTGACTTATTACTAAAGCTTGGAAATGTTGTGTTGACAGGTCATGTAGAAGCTAGCTAAAAAGGGTTTATATTTAATTTATATTGCATTTCAAATAGGAATCAACATCAATGCTCTATGAATAAATGGACGATGATGGCTATAATAGATAATGGATTGGGTGCATGCAGTATACTCCCTACTTGGTTATTTAGTACTATGTGGTGGCCAAGAATGTAGACCGATGGTCTATGTGTTATTTATAGTTGTGAAATTCACTTAAGTGAATATCATGACTTTGAGTTATCATTATGATAGAACGATGACTTACATAATGAGTTGTTATCTGAGTTATTGGCATTTGTAATTCGTAATTCTAGTGGCAAGTTGTTGTCTAAGATATTAAGAAATGTATGTTACACTCTTGATGAATGGACATGTGCTTGCCTCCCAAGAATATCTCATGGCAAAGCTTGTTATGGATTTGTGTTTGGTTGTTAAAGATTTATTTTTTGTTGACTATTTGCTTTGCTATGACCATAATGGGTTTCCTTACTAAACCTATACCTTCGTGACTCCTTGTGACTTGGTAAATTTTTTAGTAAAATGGTAATGCAGAGCATATTAATGAGGTATGGAATGAATGTTAGGCTGAGCTTGTATTTGATTTGTGATATATATTCCATGCCTTAATTATTATTGAAAATTTTGATTATTAAGCTAATACTGGCCGAGCTTACCCTTTTCAAGGTTCACTTGAATATGTTGTGACATGTTCATATCATTATATGACACAGATCAATCTTTCTAATATACAGATTTTACTAGGTTGGGCTTTTGAGGATTACTACTCCTTTGAGGATTATAATAGGATTCCCTACATTTTCGCTCAAAGCTTAGTAATAACAATTGGTTAAACACTTTTGCTCATCTCAGAGTCTTTCTCTCAAGGTAATTAGGGATCTTAATATTTGCTTGTTAGGCTTTATATAATTTTATTTTTATTTTTACAATTTAGTCCTTATCTTAAGTAGTTATTTACCTAATTACCTTGAGGTTGTTAGGTTTCATGTAAATAATCTTTCTATTAATTTTATTCAATTAGTTCTGTTTAGTTGATTATTCTTGTGAAAACCTTAAAACTTTTGCTCTTTTTTTTTTTTGTTCTTTTTTTTCCCTCACAAACTTATCAATTCTCTAAGAATTGGGGCATTCAATTTATATTGCTTAATTTTGATTCATGGTGTTTTTAACTTATTAAATTGAATTAAACAAAAACATTTATTTAGTCTAGTTGTGACATCCATAAATGTATCGATTAGATTAAATAAAAACTCAGTTTAATTAATTTAATTGTAGCATCGAAAATCTATCAATTAAATTAATTGTTCATGTCCTTTAGATTTTTCGTATCCCTTAATGAAAAAATCCAAAAACATTCAATTTCATATGGTAGGGGTTAGATTCCCTTATTCTAACAAATTATCTATGAGATTTATTATTTTTTAGTATTTTAGAATATTAGGGATCTTAATATTATTTTATTATGCTTTATATTGTTTTATTTAGTTATCTACAATTTAGTCCTCATCTTTAACTGTTAAATACCTAATTACCCTAAGGTTGTTAGGTTTCATATAAATATTCTCGTTTTTAGTTTTATTCAATTAGTTTAGTTTAGTAGATTAGCCTTATAGAAACCCTAAAGAAGTTTTTACTCTTTTTTTCTCATGAATTTATGGTTTCTATAAGAATTGTGACATTCAATCCATATTAGTTAATGGCTAAAAAAACCTATATTATTTAATTTTGATTCATGGCATCTTTGACTTATCAAGTTAAGTTAAACAAAAATCTTCCTTTATTCTAGTTGTCTCCTTCATCAACTTATCTAATAAAAAAGCTAAAAACATTCAATTTCAAAACCCTGGATAAGGATCTGTCATAAAATCATACGAGTAGATTTATTTACGAGATCTAACTGCATCAGTACAAGAATTTTTATGAGAGTTGGTTTTGAAGCGCTAGTTATACTTTAAAGAGCTCTATGGTCATTTGTCCTGTATACTTGCAGCCCCGTATCAATCAATATAAAGTACAAGGAAAGGAATGGATCGCCTTATTGTGAAGCAAGTTGCTATGCTGAACAGCTGGGTTTGGAAGGTTCCTACATTCCGCGTCCATACATTGAACAAAATTAAGCTGGAAAAGCATACCAATGAAGGACTTGTTGCAAGTTTGAGTTCCAAGGAACCTCTTTCTGAAGCGTTTACAGACGGGACAAACATGAGAAGTAAGCAATCAAAGAGGTGCAATAGCTCATCCATCTTTTATTTAGTCGTCGTAGTAGTGACATTATAATAAGCTCAGACTTACATGTGCAGCATGCTTTTGTCTTTGCATACTAGATACTTAATAAGCACCTTTTTCTTGCATAACTTCAGTTGTACACTTGTCATGGATATTTCTGGTCTACACTATAATCACACATCTCATAGTCACACGAGTTCTGGAAAGAAAAGAAAATTTGAGCGATAAAATGATTGTTCAGATGGCATTTTTCATAGTTCATGGCGACACGATTCTTTCTGCAAAATGATGTCCTCCTGAAACAGAGAGTTGTTAGAAAGAAGAAAAAAGAGGCTCTTCTTTATTTTCACTGAAGATGAGACTGGACACTTGACTTTTTTTTTTCTTGGTAGTTCATTTTTACTTTTATGAAGTGAACCTTTTTTGTCTTCTTTTTTATTATACCAAGAAAGAGCTAGGAACAATAATAAGAATACGATCAATTCGGTTTATTTCTGGGTAAAAATTTTTGAGGTTAAATATAAAAAAGAAAATCAAGGAATCCCTAAGGCAAGTTACAACTAATTCTTCTTAACTAATTGTATAGATTTTGCGAGTCTTGTGCCCTTTCATGTAACTAAGAGCTAGAAACTTAATTCTCTAAAATTTCTTCGAAGATATTACTAGTGAAAATAGTAGTTAGCAAATGTAGAACCAATGCTTTTTGCTTGGCAGAAATATTCTTCTTATGTAAGTTCCCGCAGCTCATTATTTGTCTGCCCTCTATCGAAGTTTCTAGATTAGTAAAGGCAAATCAAGATCCTTCTACTTCGTTTTTTTTTTAACCACTTCCTATGTAGATGGCTTTTATTTTAAGAGCTTGCAGTTTATGGTGTGAATATTCTCTCTATCAGCTTTATGTGAATCGCTTGTTTTAAACAAAGTATTGATGTACTAAATGATCCATTCGTTTGTAGGGCTTCGTCACTCGGCTTTCAGAACAAATTTCTTCACCAAATGATAGAATGCATGAATTTGCACCTCGGATAGAAGATTTAAATTCCTAGTTGCCAGTTAGAAAAGGTTCGCCTAGCTGACAAAATATGGCTCTTCATCCTGAGTCCCGATGCATCCAATGGATCTGCCCCAAAATCCTATTTTATATCTGGTTTAGGCAATGGTTCCTTAAGGGGATCAACAATGTGAAATTCCAACTCATCCTCCCAACTTACCAAGGAGCTGCCTTTAATGGAAGAGTTATAGCATTGATCTGAATTAGTCTAACTACTCATTGTTATTTTGACGACCTAAAGTTTTGATCCACGTCTTGTTTTTTGTATAGATTTCAAGTATTGCGCAAGGACAGTGACCGATGATGCATCAGGTTGACACAGCTTGGAACAGAGATCTCGGTCTGAGATATCAAAATGAGAAGCATTAATCTTCGACAGAGAGGACGTGAAGGTTCCTCTTGTTTGCACCCTGGCTATTGGTGGTCTAAGAATCGTCTTGTTTAGGAAGTTTTTGTCTCACAATCGATTCTTAGCTCTAATCCATTGATTTAGATACTAATTACCATATTCTCATTTAGAATCGCAATGCTATGCTCCACCACCCTTCGTTTTTGTGGGAAATGTAGTCATTAACAGCAACGCTACGAGTTTTATGTTTTTTTGAGCTTAGAAGTGATAAGGGGTCACTGTAGGTTTTTTATCCCTGCAGTTTTGGAGTTCAAGCTGCCTTACCAGCAGTTTTCTCGCAATACTGTAGACATTTCAAAGTAAATGAACATTTCATATACAATTCAAAGCATCCAGTTCGTTTTCTTTAGATTCTGGCTGGAAATAGCAATAAGTGGAAAACGTTGTAGCTTTTTTAATGTATACTTCTTCTGGTAACCTTCACGGTTCGGGTTATTAGCTAGTTTGGTGGAGTTTGCGATGTTTCTTTCTGCTTCTGCCGCCCATGGAGAACAAAATTTCCTAGGCATGTTAAATAATAACCTTAACAGGTGCTTCATCTTCAAGCCAAAGTCAAACCTTTTCAGGGTTATTGGTCTGAAGCTCAATATATGCTTGTTTAATTGGTTTATTGCACCTCATTTTGTTCATATTTTGGGGTAGCCCCGTTGAGCTGGATACTTTAGATTTCGTTCTCAAATAGTGTCCGTTCTTGCCACATTAGAATCGTATATGTTATGTTGTGTCCATTCTAAGTTTTGTCTCTATATGCTTTTTTTCCATCATAATCATTTTAACTTATCTTCACCCATAGGGAAAAGGAAATATAATGATACTTGTATATGAAAGTTGTCGTATGTTTATCTGATCCTTATATCCATTGATCACACATGTCGAGATGTATCTAGAGTGTTGGTTTCACTTCCGACTTTAATGATCGTTTCGATTACAAATGCACGGGGTAATACTCGTATATGGCAAGTTTTTCATTTGCAAAAATTTCTATAATTGCTCCCATGTGATTATTGCCAGTGTTCCGTTAAAAACGGCAAGCGAACTTGCCACATATGGTTCTTCTTGAGTGCCCAAGGTGAACCATTCAGCAGAACAAATGGAACATTTGCAATATGTAACTTGTGGAATATATGAACAGGACATTCAATAGAGCTACATAATTGGCTTGAAAACTGTTTCTCTTGGCCTTTTTTTCTTTTTCTTTTTTCTTTTTTATTTTTCCTTATTCAATATGCAATGCTATGTAGTATTTGTGAAATGACTCGTAGGAACCATATTTACGTTAATTCAAAGTTTTACATTGTTTGTCATTAGTTTCAAGATAGATTGCAATAGCAAATAGAATCCATATAGCTAATCCTAGCTAGTATCAGTAACTATTGGTACTATTTGGTATTTGTTATGGTTGCTATTCGTGAATTGTGAGGAGTAATGTCAGTAGTGGTTGTATCCATAAAATGGGCAAGATTTAGAAAAATGATAGGTACTTATTTGTCTAATGGTTTTTATTTATTTATTTATTTTGGAATGACTTCAGTAGGTTTCCTATACAAGAATAGCATTTCTTGAAAAATCTTTCATGGTGTATGTAGTATATATTATGAGCTCAAATTTATAAAAAGGATTGTAGCAATGAGGTATAGATAGTATGGCTAATGAGAGCTAGTCACAAGCAAGAACAATCGAAGTTCGTTATTTTATTTTTGTGACCAAATTGTTGAATTTTTATAGTGAACCTTAGATTTAATAAAATTGAGTATCATAACCAAAATGATTGGCATTCCTGGAACAGTCTGGGCACTTGCCTATCCACTACATTGGCATCAATTTGCATGTTAAGTACAGTGGCTTTTATTTTTTTCCTTTTAAGTTCGAGCAAAAACAGGCATACTATGCTACTATTTAAAGCATCCCTATCATCTTAGACAATTATAGCTTGTAATTATCATATTTTTGTAAAATTATTTACTCCCATTATTTTCGAGATAATGTCATGGTTACCACATCAACTTTACATGTTTTTGCAATTTTATACCTCAACTTTCAAGTTATCAAATTATTTACAAAATTAGAAATTTAGTTGCTAGATCTCTATCCAACTATTTTCCATTAACAATCATTAGCCAGTCATTAATAGAAACTAATAGTATGCCAATACGGAGAATTCTCGTATAATTGGTTTTGCACAAAATTGTGATTTAATCTTTTTTAATAGCATTCATTTATTTAAATTTTGTCACTTCAATTTTATATTTTACTAATGCTATGTACGCTCTTCTTCATGTGGATGCATAACTGACATTTGATTAGTTAATTAGGAATTGCTAAATTAAAAATTACACATGTTACATTATTATTGACTTTTAATAATAACTGGATCAATGATCACTAATGAAAAAGATGAGGTAGAGATAGTAGTAGCTAAACTTATAATTAGGTGAATAATTTAACCGCTTAAAACTTAAAAGATATAAAATTACAAATATATGAAGAGTTTAGGTAGCCTATTATTTCCTATAACTAACTTATAACTTGCTTCTTTTTTGTGTATGTTATTATAAAAGACTTATGCAATGAAGGTTGCAAAGATCATATGTTATAGCATGTGATTATAAAATACAGATAAAAAGGTTGATATCAAGATCTATGGAAGATGAAATGATCCACAAAAGATTTAATAGAAAGCACACAATTGCTAGTGATGATCTTTTCTTAAAAAAAAATAAAATAAATGGTAAATGTACAACTATTGTCCATGAACGTCATAATGAAGAAAAACATTTTTTTTTTATGAGTATCAAAATGAAGAACATATCTTGGTTCAACTACACAAATGTTGTATAGCTAGCGAGCATCTAGATTACAAAGATGCTTCAGATAGGTAAAGTTGTTGTAAGACATATACAATCATCCAGAACATGTGCATGCACACAAATGAAAAATCATATATTGTGTCTAGACTTCCAATTAGTCAGGAGTTAGAGAATCAAAAATAAAATTTTATGCATAACTGTAATGCCTCAAAAGACATTATGTCATCCATGAATGAAAGAAACAAAGCCAAAACAAGAAAACACATATATGTGGTGCAAAGGGATGTCCATAGCTAGTCCTTACCCAAGCACTAACTAATTTGATCGCATGTTAAGGCCTAACACAGTAGGCCCACCCACTAACCATGCGTAAGGTTACTTTTGTTTAGTCCCTTATACAAATCACTCTCTCGCTCTTTCTATCTCTCAAAAGTTCTCTATATCCAGTTACCACTCTCACTCTCTATCACTCTAAACTAGGGTTTGCTCTCTATGTGATATCCAACCCCTAATTCCTTTCAATCGCCGTACTTTCTCTCTATATTGTGTATTAACTAACACCCTTTGTTTGTTTTGTGAGGTATTGCCTTAATCTTAACCTATTCAAGGCAGCTACTACTCCGAAAAGGAAGAAGAAAGAAAGAGACACCAAAGTTTGTTTAAGGGGTATAATGATCCTTCCCCTTTACTCTTGTTTATTTTTATACTTCTAATTTCAAATACAATCTACAGATGTTTCCTACTCAAATTATGTTACAACTACTACTATGATGGTTACAATCTAAGATCTGTTAGATCTATTATTTACATTCACTATTAGTAGTTATAATGTATGGTTTATAGTTCTATTTTGCATGTGTTATATTGCTATATATTCTCTATGCCATTCTAGTGCTTTCTTTTGTCTAACTTCCCTAGCTGTAACATTTGCCTTCTCATCTTGAAAAACATCCTTATCCATAAGGTTGTAGTCAATATAAGTGTCCCTAAAAGAGTCTTACCCCTCCCAACTCGTGTCTTCAAGTGTAAGGCCTTACCATTGGACCAAAAATTGTCTTACTGGCTTGTTGCCTTCAAAACTAACCCTCTAATTAAGAATCCTTAAGGGTTAAGTGAGTAGGTAATTCTAACAAGAGTTGGATGGTAGGTCTAGAGAAGGAATAGAGGAACCATAGGTACATTTGAGGACAAAAACATGAAAAATGTTGTGAATTTTAGAATTAGGAGGAAAAGCAACCTCATAGGCACCAAAGCCTATCCTTCGAATCATAGAAAAGGGGCAATAGTACCTTTTAGAAAGTTTATAACCACCTTGTTGCGAAAGGGAGAATTATTTATAGGGTTGTAAGCACATGAAAACCATGTCTCCTAGTTTAAAAGACACCTCAATATGATGTCTATCAACAAAATGCTTCATCCTAACTTGAGCTGGAGTTAGATTGTTAGGTAAAATATGCAATGCTTAATCTTAAGACACCAAATCTGAGTCAATAGCTTCTACTTTAGAAGTCCTTTAGATGTAGGTAGGAATGATAGGTGGAGTCTCCCTTAAATTATTTCTAATTAGGTAGTACATGTACCCTTATGATAAGAGGTGTTGTAGGCAAACTTTGCCCATGGTAGGAACTTTACCTACATAGAAGGATAGTTCACCACAAAGCTTTGTAAATACTGTTGAATAGTCTTATTAAGGACTTTAGTTTAGACATCACTTTGAGAGTGACAAGCATTAGTCATTGAAAGTGTAGTACCACTCAAAGCAAATAATTCCTTCTAAAATTTGCTCATGAAGATGAGTCTCTATCAGCCACAATTGTATGAGGAAGACCATGTAATTTGACCACCATTTGTAAGAATAAAGCAACAACCTTGGCTATTGTATGGTGAGCATCAAGAGTCCTTAGGTGGCAATATTTAAAGATTCTATCAACAACAAGAAGGATGATAATAAACCTTAAGATTTAGGAAGGCATGTAATGAAATCCATACTAATGTCTTCTCATATATTGTCAGGTATAGGAAGAGGAGAAAAGAGACATGTTGGTGACCCAGTAGTATACTTAAGTTGTTGAAACATAATGCATTCGCATACAAACTATTCCACCTACTTACATATGCCTTCTTAAAAAAAATTCGACACTCAACTTCTTATAGGTTTTGAGGAAACCAAAATGACCTAAACAAGGAGTAGAATGGTACTCAAGTAAGAAGGAAGGAATTAAGGATGATTAAGACAACAGGAGCAATCTATTGTCATAATATAATAAACAATAGACCATTTTTTCCAAGTAAGAGGTCATTTTAAAGCCAGTCCTTTGTTTAAGTCATCTATAAGTGCTTGAAAAGAAGAAAGGGTAGTATACTCTTGTTTCAAAGTGTTAAGAAACTTGAAACAAAGTGCACAGATCCCAAAATATGACCATTCACCATCAAATTGTCTTGACAAAGATTCTATCACAGTATTGTCTTTGCTAGCCTTATACACTATAGTATAATCATATCCAATGAATTTGGAGAGATACTTTTGTTGTTCTAATGTCTGAATCACTTGATTCAAAATTTCCTTGAGACTCCAATAGTCACTACAAATGACGAAATGGGAATCAAGTAAATATTAGTGCCATTTCCTAATAGTTTCCACCATTTCATATAGCTCCCTTACGTAAGCAGACACATTTTGCAAATGAACTGGCATTTTTTTTTTTTTTTTGCTAAAATAAGCAATTGGATGCTCATCTTGTAAAAGAATCGCCTTAATCCCTTGACCCAAAGCATCAATTTTCACAATAAATTGTTTAGTAAAATCAAACAATACTAAAATAAGAGCTGTTATGATTGCTTACTTAAGCTTGTCAAAGGCTTAAATAGCTAAGCTAGTCTAATGAAATTTTTCCTTTGGCAATGTATCGATTAAGGGGCTAGAAATAGATGCATAACCCTTAACAAAATGTCTATAGTACCCAAAGAGTCCCAAGAAAGCCCTTAGCTACTTAACATTGTAGGCGACCCGCCATTGTCTAATAACCTCCAGTTTAGTTGGTTTTAGACTAACACTATGTAACCCACATATTCTATGGATTGTTGTCTAAAAAGACACTTACTTTCCTTAAAAAAATAATGATGGTCAAGCAATATCTGAAGCACCATACTTAAATGTGACAGATGATTATTAGGAGAGTTACTACACACTAGGATATCTAAATATATATATATATATATATATAACAAACTTGCATAAGTAAGGCTAAAAAAAACTATTCATTATAGATTAAAAAGTAGCAAGTGTAATACTCAATTCAAAAGGCAAGACAAGGAACCCATAGTGTCCTTCATGTGTTCGAAAAGCAGCTTTATGAATGTCCTCAAGGTGGATTCGAACCTGATAATAACTTGATCATAAGTCTAGCTTAGTGAAAATACAAGTGCCATGCAATTCATCCAAAAGTTCATCAATAGTAGGTATAGGAAACTCATGCTTAATAGTCATCTAATTGAAGGCACAATAATCAATACTAAAGGGCCATATGCTATCCTTTTTTCTTTACTAGCAACAAAGGTGAAGAAAAGGCACTATTGCTATGTTGAATTATACCCTATTCCAACATGTCTCTTACTTATTTCTCTATCTCCCCTTTGTAAAAATGCGGATAGTGATAAGGTTTAACATTTACAAGGGACATACTTAAAGTAAAATGGATGTGATGTTGTACGTCTCCCAATGGTGTCTAGAATGAAGGTGTCTCAAAAATACAAGAGAATCTGCCAAATAATTCCTTTATAGAGCTATTGCAGGTGGTAGTCTCCAATGGTTGTTGAAGCATCAGGTAAGCTACCATTTGTAGAAAAGACACCACAGCCTTCATTCTAATGAGACGCTTTAGTTTACGGTGGAAAATTAGAGATACAGTAGGGACATTATCTCCTTATAGAGAAACAAGAACTCCATTATATAAGAAATCCATGTAGGGTGCTATAGTTAATAGTGATAGCCCCCAAATGCTAAAGCGACTAAAGGCCTTAGCCAATATCAGTCCCCAGTATTGCTAGAACATAAAAGTTCTTCTCAAAACAAAGCCCTTAAATATAAAGAAGAACCCTAACACATTGGCTATCACAAGCCATGGTGTTAACATTGCCAATCATTAAGTGAAAGCGTAAGGCTACTTATATAGGAAATCCTAAATACTTGATCGATCTAGTTTGTTAAACATTATGAGTGCTACTAGAATTAATGAATACTATAACTAGATGATTATTAATATGCTCTTGAAATCTAAGAGTGCAAGGCAGTGGATGGCTTGATAAAGCATGATAGCTAATAATACACTAATCATTAGCTTGAGTGTTGCACTATGTCTCAACAGTATTTTAAGCTAAATTTAGATTGTCCTCATTAATTTGTTCATGATCGTCATCTTCATCATCATGTATAAGCAACAAAATTTTGGCTTTGCATTTGTGACCATGATGATATTTTTCATCACAATTATAACTTAAACCTTTCTCTCTTCAAGTTAACATTTCAAAAGCAGTGAGTTTTTTAATGGGTAATGTTGGTATAGAAGAAGCAATAGTAGAAGTAGATATGGTCAAACCGTTTAGTAAAGGAGTTTTAGAGAATTATAATGGAGTAGGTTTAGGGTTTGGTAAGGATGAATTAGGAATGAAAGGTTTAGAAAAAAAAAGTATCAGTTTACTTAGCTTCATACATTTTGGCAAGCCATGTTGCATGCATCATAAAAGTAGGTTAAGCAATTTAAACATCTCTTCTGATGTAAGTTTTCAAGCTAGAAATAAAGTAGCTAACTAAAAAACACTCAAAAAGGCCAACAACTCTATTCAATAAGGCCTCAAAAGCAGTTTGATATTCAGCAACAGATTGCACTTAAACAAGCTTAGACAGCTTGCATTGGACATCTTCATAAACTAAGGTTTAAAAAGATCTTTAAGGGCATTTAAGAAAAGTCCTTAAGGCCCACCTTCTAACTAGACATAAGGTTACTTTTGTTTAATTCCTTACGCAAATCACTCTCTCACTTTTTCTGTCTCTCAAAAGTTCTCTCTATATAGTCAATACTCTCACTCTTTATTACTTTAAATAAGGGTTTATTCTCTATGAGAGATCCAAACCTTAATTCCTCTCAATTACTCATGTTTTCTCTCCATATTATGTATTAACTAATACACTTTTGTTTGTTTTGCGAAGCATTACCTTGATCTTGTCCTATTCAAGGTGGCTACTACTCTAAGAAGGAAGAAGAAAGAAGGAGACACCAAAGTTTGTTTAAGAAGTGTAATGATCCTTCCCCTTTACTCTTGTTTATTTTTATACTTATAATTTCTAATACAATTTACGGATATTTCCTACTCAAATTCTATTACAACTACTACTATAATGCTTACAATCTAAGATTTATTAGATCTATTGTTTACATTCACTATTGTTAGTTATAATCTATGGTTTGTAATTCTATTTAGCACATGTTAAATTGCTATATAGTCTCTATGCTATTCTGGTGCTTTCCTTTGTTTGGCTTCCCTAGCTAGAACAACACATCATACAACTTCATTAAAATTGCTTCACTAAGATGAACTTATCCTCCAATAGATGCATTTTTTTATGTTTCAAGAAAATGCCTCTACATATAGCTACTATGACTTAGACACTTAAAATTCACAAAGCCAATCTGATCTCACACACATGTAACAAGAAAACATCAACTTCACATCATTTAACAATAGCAAATGGGCATGTTCTAATATAGCTTCAATTATTCATAATTCAATAAATGAGTGTGGCAATATAAACAAGGGCACCCATGCTACATGCTACCATTCACCATTGGAGGAATTAGGCTTTCTACATAAATATGAGCTACATCCATTGGTGAACCTTTGGTCATAACAACTTTAGTTGTACCTTTTTTCTTATTGTAAATCAAAATGCCAAGACATCTCACTAGCATAATTTCATCACCCCATGTGTACAAAGATCGAAGATACATTGGTTCTACTAGAGAAAGAGTGGATTTTTACCCAAGATTCTTTCTCTCCAAACTCCTGCATAGCCCACATATCCACATGTAAATCAAGCTAAAATGTGCCACACAAATCTCCACCTAACATGCCAAGTTCAAACTCTAATATAGGAAAATCTTTATATGCAAGTAGTGGATGTATAAGAAATGACTCCTTAACTAAATCAAAAGTCATAAATTTCTTACAAGCTACTGTGTGTTTACAACTAATCCTCCAAATAAAGGCACCGCCACAAAAAGGAAAGGCAGCATGCATTTGTGCTTTATAAGGGAAGTTTGAGACCCTTCTCCAAGAATTTACATGCAAGGAATACAAAACCGTACGCCTTTTACAAGCTATGAGCACCTTATAGTCCTTTGATAGGCTATCATGGCCAAAATTAATGCCTTGAAACTTCTTAGGATATTCGTGTGCCTTCACATCTGGTAATATCTTAGTTTTTCAAGTTTGACGAATTCCATAATAAAAGTGTGTTCATCTTATTAAGTCTACTCAAAAGGATCAACCCGTTGCATGACCTAAAGGTTGTACACACCCTTAAGACAACATCTCGTCCAACCGTAAAATAGACTTTGGGGGGTTTGTAATGGAATCATGATCTTTTGATTTTATTACAGAGTCTAGTGAAATGGTTTCTAAACGAGTGAAATCATAATCATTGAAAAGAAGATGGCGGTGTAAAGGGCAGTCCCTTGATGACATATGAACCAAGTGCTTCCCAATAAAGTGGGGATTGGAGATTAAAGACTTCCAAGACTTACACACGCACCTGAGACGCAATAAAGTCTTCACGGGCAACCATGAGAGAATTTCCACAATGATTTCCCATGGAATCCAACCTGCTAGAAAAGCAAATTAATAAATATCATATAACGAAAAGTTATGACACAAGTTGAGTTTGAAGAAAGAACCTGGATTTGAAGACATTGATTTTAATTTTTTTTCTTGTTTGGGAAATCGAATCCATTGATTAAAGAAGGAAAAAGCAACAAGCTTATAAAGTTGTTCTCAGCAAAATCCCTAAAATATATGAAATAACTACCATCTCCTAAACATCAATAACATACATTGAGCAAGCTTTTAGCATCTACACTATTCTATTATATTGATGAACCTCAGCAACATTCTACTCTATTGCACAAAAAAAAAAGTAAAAAATAAAAAATAAAAAGAAATCCCTACATAAGAAATCATATCCATATTTAAGACAACACTAAACACGGAGAGAGCGATAGAGAGCATATCACCCTTAGACGTCCCGATTGATAGGGCGGCAACAGCGGCTGCAAGGTTATGTTAGAAATGGGGTAAAAGGCCAGTTATGGTCAAGGGTTGAGATCTAAGGGAGAAATGGATTTTATTCACTTTCTAAATATACACCCATTGCATTTTTTAAACTTCTTTTATTTATAGAAAACTTAATAGGTGTACATTTTATTTACTTTCGAAAAAAAAAGGAAGAAGATTTATTTATTTATTTATTTTAGGCAATAAAGGGAGTTTTGTTATGTAAACTTCTACTACAATAGATGGGGCATCTAACAAACACTACCTAACACTTATACCTCGTTCATTTGAGGGGAATTAAAATTCAATCCCTCCTTTATTTTTTATTACAGTGTTCACTTAGTTTTTTGTTTCCAAATCGCAATTCCTTAAGAATCCATATTACGTGAAATCAAGTGATAAGGATTCTTTGATCAACCAAAGAATCATGATTCTTTACAAAATTTCACATTTTTTCAAAAAATAACCTCATATCAATTTAACAATGACCATCACCACCATTGTTATTGCCATCGCTACTATCATTACCACCGCTACTATCGTTACCACCGCTACTATCGTTACCACCGCTACTATCGTTACCACCGCTACTATCGTTACCACTGCCATAACTATCCCGACCTCCCCTCCAAGTCACTACCCTAGCCAGTGCTACCACCATCAACTATCGCCATCGCTATTGCCATCGCTACCATCATCGCCATCGCCACCGCTACAGCTACCACTATCATTATGGCTCGTAACCGCCATCGACCATTACTACCGCCTTCGCCCTCGCAGTCAATTTCCACCACTACCACCTATTACTTTAGAATTACTTAAGAAAAATCAAAGGTATTTTAATCATTAAAATTCTATTACGTATTTATTCTTAAGTTATTTATTTATCTAACTAAACAAAGTAATAAGTATTATACCCTTATTACGTTCCTTAAGAATTTCAATTAACAACTCGTTCACTAAATGGCTAAAATGTCTATAGTACATGTCTATAGTACTTTATATTTATCTTAGCATTTAATATAACAAACGTTATAATATATCATTAATAGTGTAGCATACATAATATTGTACATGCTTTATAATATATTTCATACAAATTAATAATATAATGCTTTATAAGATCTTTCATGTATATCAAAATTAGAAGTGTGTATTTATGTGTGGATATGTATTTATGTGATGAACAATATATTACATTTGGTGATAACTCATAATATGTTATGGAATGTAAAGTAGTACACATAATATATGTATATCAATTTTATAATATGTTGTAATAAATTATATCATATCTATGCATAGTTATGCAATGTGGTGTATGCATTGTATAGAAAACACATCATTGTATAGCATTATTATATATATCGAAATTAATATATATTATATGCCAACAACATCATATGTACAAAATTTAATTGATGATTATGCATATGAAAATTCTGATCAAAATTTTATTTTTATTCTTCCTAGAAGTGTGTAGTTTAAGAACTGGTGATTTTTGAATTAGTAGATTTTAAATTAGCAATTTCCTTGAAATAATGGACATGCTACAAGTGGAAGTGAGAAAATGAGAGAGATAGAGAAATACAATGATCTTTGAATTAGTAGATTTTAAATTAGCAATTTCCTCAAAATGATGGACATGATACAAGTGAAAGTGAGAAAAAGAGAGAGATTAGAGAAAATATGGACGTAAAATAAATCACATTTGGTATGCGAGAATAAATCAAAATCGAATGGTGAATGTGGATTCCATTTCTTTCCCCCGTATTTGAAAGTTCATTTACAAGGCAAAATTACAATTCTATGGAATCAACGATTTGAGCTTCAAGAAAAAAATCAATTTGACTTTTGAGGAGACAAAATCGCAATTCGATTCCCCCTCATTAATTATTATTAATCAATTTTTCTTTATGTAAATTATTTAAGCCCTAGAGGCTTTATGCAATCGCCTTTGGTATATCACCTTGGAAATTACTTATTTAGCCCAAATCCAATATTATTTAATAAAAATATCAATACTAAAATAGCTCGTTTAAAATTATAAATATCTCATATTTTGGATAAATTTGTTAACTTCCTCAATTTCATTTTCCTCCCAACTCCTTTTTCCTTTTTCCTTTTTCCATTAATTTATCTCTCTTCCAATAATATTTTTACCAACCTATTCTTGTCTTTTCAATCTAGAAACATAAATACTTACTAAATAACTTAAACATGTTTACTACACAAATAGATTATCATCCATTAACTATTAGCTTTCTCCATTTTATCCGTATATGTCTATTTTACGTTTTAATTCAGTTTGCTTATGGCAACTTGATTTCAAATCCCCAACTTCCAAAATCATAAGCAAACATACAAATGTGAAATACATAAATCAAAAATAGTTTATTTTTTACTTTTTCTATTGTTTTTTCTTAGATGCAAGTATATTGTTTATATACATATGTTGGATAAAAACTAATGTTTGGTTTCATTTGTTGTGTGAACATTGGGAATGGGATGATGGGTAAATTCCATACCATATGAGGTCTCATTTATATTCTTTACTTTTTGATCACATAAAAACAAAATAATTTTTAACTATGGTGTAAAGTCTGCTAGTATAACACTAAACCTAATTATAACACTCAATAACTAATGTTATGGTATTTTTGACAATAAGTCCTTTTAACTAATAGTGAGTATTAATGCACATAAACTTATTAAATAACTAATATAATAAAATATTAAAAATCAATAAAATAATAAAAATATAGAATAATGAAAATTTATGAGGATCATAAAAATAACAAAAAAAATGACAAAACCTACAAAATTGAAAAAATGCTATGATTATGTATTTGTTGTTAAACCAAGTTCATAATTTGATTTTGATAAGAACAAAACTAAATTAATTAAAAGAATTTGAGTTAATTGTAAAATGAACTTTAACTTGCAATTTGTCGAGAACAATTAACTCTTTATCAAGTTATAGTTCATGTATTGTGTACTCTCAATGGTTGAACTATCTATATTTATATAAAAGTATTTTTATGTAATAGAAAGGGGAAGTTATGCTATGATTTGGATAATCAATAAGTGAGTTTATGAGAAGATCGACAAGTGATAGAACAAAATTTGAGCATTGTAAGATTTAGCCTATCGGCTTGTTGGTCGCAATAAGAATTGGCCTGTTAGTGATGAGGCTTCTAGCAAAAGTTTGGTTGGCTTCTATTCTTCAAGCTACTTGATGGTGTTCCAACATGGTGTTGCTACTAGTGTTTGTAGTACCTGACTCCTAAGGCCTATTCGTCTAACATATTGATGCCTAGAAGACGGATTGCTATACTATCATCGAATTGAGCATAAGGCTTAGAAAGTAAGCACAGTTTAAAATTTATAAATTTCACATGGTTATATAAAAGCGTAAAAGCATCCTTTAGAATACATAACATTAAGGCATCATACTATCCTTGTCTATTAAGGTCACATAAATCGAACATAACTAACTGAAGATTTCAGCATTATCTCCACCTTCAAATCTTAAGGTTAGTACAAAATTAAACCCTCAACATCAAGCCAAGTGAATAAAAATAAACAATAAATTATAGACAACAATAAGAGCATGTCCAATTATAAATTACTATCAATATCTCAACAATTGTAACAAATAGTTATATAAATCATAATCAAGCTTAATATAATTTAACAATCAATAAATACTTATGCATGCAATGATATGCCATGCTAATACACATGGCATGCGCTGGCTAATATGTTAACTGAGCAAATAATAAGCAGCCCTTAGGCGGTTCTCGAGCAATAATGTGTGACACTTGGCAACTACTAAGCAAAATATATGAACAACACTTAGCAACTCTCGAGCAAAATATTTGAATAGCACTTGGCAACTTCTAAGCAAAATATTTAAGCGACACCTAGAGGCTTAAAATTAAGCATGCAAATTTATATGCTGAAATTTAAGCTGTACAAATCAAGCTTTAAAATATCCATGACCTATAGGTCCCTTTATGCAAATTAAGCTTTCAACGTGACCCTTAGTTCATTTTTCTTAAACCAAGCTTTTAAACATGATCCTTAAATCCTTTAATTAAATCAAGCTTTTGAACAAGATCCTTAGGTCCTTTAATCAAAACCAGGCTTTAAAATATGGCCTTTAGGTTGCTGTTGTGCCATGCCATGAATACACATAATGCAATAAATTACATTTAATAATAACCGAGCATATTGTTACAATATTAACTACTATCCACTAGTTATGACTATGAATTAAAATATGGCCCTTAGGCTATTGTTGTTAAAATGTCAATCATTTTCAATCAATTAATCATCATGTTGAACATGTTGTTACAATATTAACTTCTATCCACTAGTTATGACTATGAATTATGGTTATGTTTAACAACCAAGGTGTTCAATCGCTCTAAATCTAGTATCAAATTCATTGAGCATAATCAAATCATAGCAATTAAACCAAGTAATTCTCCAGTCAAACTATTCATACTGAACATGTACAATCATGAGACTACTATCCACAAGCCATGTTGATGAGGTTTTGATAGAAGGCTTAGCTTGGTGTTTATATGTGGTTTTAGTTTTTAGAATAGTTGAATGAATGTAGAGAGAATAAGAGGAAAAGATGAAGGTTCTAGTTGATGTGATGATTAAAGAAGGAAGAAAAAGATGGAAGTATCACATCATTCATAATGTGAACATTGACATCTATATATTACTCCTTTGGCTTGACAATTGTAAAGCTAGACATGTGGTGTGATAGGAGAGATTAAAGGGATTAAGTTGGGATATATTTGCAGGTTTCACATAAATTTTTTAAAGCTATGTTTAGAAGGTACTTTTGTACATTTTCTAAGGCTATGTGTAGTTCTATGGACTTCTCCTAAATTGACTTTATCAAATGCATATAAGTATATATACGTAACAAAATTATTTTTAATTTGTATTTTAATGAAAATTGGCAAGCAAGTTTAAAGTTAATTATATAAAACAAAAATTTACTAAAGTTAATATTTTCATATGATTATTTTACATTTTACGATATTGATACAATGATACTTGTTTCAATTTCAATTAGTTGTTTTGTATTGAAAACTCCTTATTCTTGAGTTTCAATGTTTGCATTGGACTTTGTGACATAATAAAAAATTTATTTATTTGTTTTTTTATTTTGAAATGTTTTTACTATAATTTTTTGTTCAACTGTTTATTAGGTCATATTTTTAATGATGGTAACGTTGTTGTTGTCGTCGTCATCGCCATTATTATTATTTCCTTATGAAGTCATAATTCTCCTAATTTATATTTACTCATATTCAAACATAAAATTTATATTTTATTATATAGGTTTTTTTTTTTAACCATCTTGATTCCTTGCTAAAATTTATTTGATTAATTATTTGTGGAATTTAAGGTTTGAAATTTTGGTTTCCACCCAACATTACTCCTATCATATTCTAGACCATATATCTATTACGAGGTATTGCATTTTATTCCCCCTAAAATAGTTTCATCTTGAAACTCAGAACGTACAAGAATTGTCAAGGTTATTTACTTAAAGTACTAAGCAAACCTAACACAAAATTTAATACTAATATGTTGAGCATAATTTTCTTTTTCATAAACCAATACTTATTAATTCATTACATCAAGCAGTACATAAGGAGTTACAAGTCTTAACTTAATTTCCCAAGTTGCCTTTACTTTTTATGTGTTGGTTCCAAAGAACTTTTACATAATTAATGTTTCTATTTTGCAATTGTGGAACCGGCTTATCTAACATCTTAAGAGGTCTCTCGCATAAGTCTAATTCTCTTTAAGCTCAACTAAGGAAGCTTCCAACACTTCTGATGGGCCTCTAATATATTTCCTCAATGATGAAACATAAAATACATTATGTATTGACAACTCTATGGGAAGTTTAAGCTCATAGGCAATGTCTTTCGCTTTTCTTATAATTCAATAGGGCCTAATGTATCTTGGGCTTACTTCCCTTTCATTCCAAATCTTTTGACTCTTTTCATCAATAACACTTTTATTAACATGTAATCTCCTACTTGAAATTCCAAGGGCTATCTATGCACATCCACATAACTTTTTTATCTACTTTGTATGGCTTGCATTCTTTCTCTAGTTATTTGGACCTTATCCTTAAGCTCTTAAAGCATAGTGGGTCTGACTATCTATTTATTCTCCATATTATCCTAATGAATTGGGGATATACACTTTCGCCCATAAAGTGCCCCATCTAGAGCTATTTAAATAGCACAACAATAGTTATTATTATATGTAAACTCCATTAGTGGTAAATGATTATCCCATTTTCCTCCAAAATCTAGTACACACGCTCTTAACATATCTTCTACTATCTATATAGTCCTTTCCAATTGTCCATCCATTTGTAGAGGATAAGCAATACTAAACTATGGCTTTGTACCCATAGCTTCTTGCAATGATTGCCAAAATCTTGACACAAATCTTAAGTCTTGATCTAAGACTATCAAAACCAGAAACCTATGCAAACGTACTATCTCTTTCACATATAAGGTTGCCAATTTTGATAAAGGCATTCCAAGATGAAATGGTAGAAAGTGAGCTGATTTCATCAATCTATCTATTATGACCCATACCTCATCATTCTTTTTCTGTATCCAAGGAAACCTAACTACAAAGCCATTATGATAAGTTCCCATTTCTATTTGGGTATAGGAAGTAATTGTAAAAGTCGTCTTTGCCTCTGGTGTTCTTTACCCTTTAACAAGTAATACATTGAACAACAAATTTGGCATCATCCTCTTTCATCCCTGGCCACCAAAACTTCAATTTCACATCCTTGTACATGTTATTATTTCTAAGATGGCTTAAATAACTCATACCGTATGCTTCTTTCATTATTATTTCTTGATATCCTCATTCTTTAGGATATACACTCTTATTTTTTAATCTCATGATTACATCCTCACCGGGCACAAAATCAAGATGTTTTTCTAAACTATCACTAATCTTCTTAACTGTAGCATCCTCTATTTGCGAGTTTGCCTCTTTAATCCGGTTCACTAGTATAGGTTGTATAATTAAATTTTCCAAAACAAGCTCATACTCATATATTCTTATTTTTAGTTTGAAGTCTTCCATATCTCTAAGGATCTTTTTCTTATTTGTTATCATAGCTACTAAACTATCACACCCTTATCTACTTAATGCATCTAGAACCACATTTGCTTTACTAAGGTGGTAATGATACATGCACCCGTGTAGGTGGATACATGACCAGTAGTATCATGTGTAACACAAAGATAGGCCAAACCGCAAGATGATCCCAAAATAAAAGAGAATGATGGGCAAGAGTAATAATCTTATATGGCAAGTTTTCATTTGTTTCATTTGCAAAAATTTCTATAATTGTTCCTATGTGATTTATTACCAGTGTTATCATTAAAAATAACGAGTAAACTTGCTACATATGGTTCTTCTTCAGTGCTCGAGGATAACTATTTAGCAAAAAAAATTGAACATTTGTAATATGTAACTTGTGGAATATGAACAGGACAATGGATGAGGAAAGTTTTATCTATTAGGCCTGCCTTTCCCATAGAATTGGCTTGAAAATTGTTTCTTTTGGCTTTTTTTCGTTCTTGTTTTTCCTTATTCAATATACAATGCCATGTCGTATTTGTACAATGACTCATAGGATCTATATTTATGTTAATTGAAAGTTTTACATTGTTTGTCATTAGTTTCATGATAGATTGTAATAGTAAATAAAATTCATATAGCTAATCCCAACTAATGGGATTAAAGATTTTGTGTTAGTTATTGTTGGCACTATTTGGTATTCGTTATGGCTACCATTTGTGAGAGATAATGGTAACCATAGTTGTATCCATGGAATGGGTAAGATTAAAAAAAAAAATAGTTTTTACTTATTTGTTTAATGGTTTTTATTTTTACTTTTTTTTCGAATAGCTTTCATATACAAGCGTAGCGTTTCATGAAAGATCTTTCATGATATATGTAATATATATATATATATTTATATAAACGATTATGGCAATTGGGTGTAAATAGTATGGCTAGTGAGAGCTGATCACAAGCAAGCACGATTAAAATTCGTGATTTGATTTTTTGACCAAATCGTCGAATCTTTATGGCCAACCTCACATTTAATACAATTGAGTATGTTTAGTTGAAGTACCATTGACTATTTTAAGTAGTTATGAAATGATGGTATATGTAAAATAGCAACTTTATTGTTTACACGAATGGGATTAACAAAATTGTTATGGATCTGTTTATGTTAGGTTCTTATATGTTTAGTCATAATCACTAGTTAATATGGTTGTAGTAGTTTTTAGCTTCATTTTACATGTTAGAGCTTGGAAATCTATCATAAATTGAAAGGTAAAGGAATGACAGCTACTACAAAAGCCAATGGCAAAAGAACCAAAATGACTAGCATTTATAAAACAATCTTGATGATTGTCTATCCATTGCACTAGCATTGGTTTCTATGGTAAGTATAGTAGCTTTCATTTTTGTCCTTTCAAGTTCGAGCTAGAACAAGCATATTGTACTATTGTTTAAAGTATCCCCGATCATCTCATACAAGTACAGCTAGTAATTATCATATTTTTGTAAAATTATTTACTTACATTATTTTCAAGACGATATCACGGTTAGCACATCAACTTTACACATTTTTGTAATTTTATACGTCAACTTTCAATTTATCAAATTATTTACAAAATTAAAAATTTAGTTGCTCTATCACAATCCAACTATTTTCCATTAACAACTGTTAACTAGTCATTATTAGAAACTAATGGTACGTTGACACATGAAATTCTCATCTAATTGATTTTGCACAAAGTTGTGATATAATTTGTTTTATTTAATAGCATTCATTTGTCTATTTAAATTTTGTCACTTTGGTTTTATATTTTACTAATGCTATGTACACTTTTCTTATTGCAGATGCATAATTAACATGTGATTAGTTGATTAAGAATTGCGAAATTAAAAATTACATATGTTACATTATTATTGATTTTTAATAATAATTGGATCAATGATCGCTAATGGAAAAGATGAGGTAGAGACAATAGTAGCTAAACTTATAATTAGGTGAATAACTTGACTAGTTGAAACTTAAAAGATGTAAAATTAGAAATTTATCGAGAGTTTAGGTAGCATATTATTTCCTATGACTAACTTATAACTTACTTCCTCTTTAAATATGTTATTATAAAAGAATTGTGTAAAGAAGGTTTATGTCAATGTCTGATTGTGGGAAGATTAGAAAAAAGAGCAAAAAGTCATATGTTATAACATGTGATTATGAAATAGAGATGGATAGGCCAACATCACGATTTGTACAAGAAGATGAAATAATCTATAGAAGATTTAACAAAAAGTATACAATTGCTAATGATGATTTTTTCTTAAGAATAAAAGAAATGTTAAATATGCAAGTATTGTCTATGAATATCAAAATGAAGAAAACATTTTTTTTTCTTTAACTCTTGGTGCAACTATACAAATGTAAAATAGCTAGCAAACATTTGGATTATAATGATGTTTCAGATATGTAAAATTGTTGTATGACATATACAGAACAACCAAAACATGTGCATGTGCACATAAATGACAAGTCATATATTGTGTCTAAACTTCACATTAGGTAAGAGTTAAAGAACAAAAGAAAAATCTTACATATAACTATAATGCCTCAAAAGGCATTATTACAACTTAATAAACAATATACTGTTTTATTAGATATTATCAAAGAATAAAGGATACAAAGCTAAAATGAACATGAATACGTGGTACAAGGGATGCCCATTGCTAGTCCCTACCCAAGCACTAACAAATTTGATAAATAAGTGGTTTCTACGTTATAGAAACTTTGTTAAAATTACTTCATCAAGATGAACTTGTCCTCCAATAGATACATTTTTTAATGTTTCAAGGGAACACCTGTACATATAGCTACCATACTTGGACATTTAGAATTCAAAAAGTCAGTCTAGTCTCACACACCCATAACAGTAAAAGAGTTTTGCCTCTGGAACATCAACTTCACATTATTAGCAATAGCAAATGGGTAAGCTCAATACAACCTTTGTTCTTCATAATTCAATAAATAAGCATGGAAATATAAATAAGGGTTTACCATTGGCGACATTAGGCTTTCCACATAGACATGAGCTACATCCATTGGTAAATCTTTAGCCACAATAGCTTTAGTTGTACCTTTTTTTCTTACAGTAAATTAGAACACCCAGACATTCCACTAGCATAATTTCATCATGCTATGTACATAAATATCAAGTTTACATTAGTTTTGACAAAGGCAGAGTGTAGGTTTTTACCCAAGATTCTCTCATTGCAAACTCCTTCATAACCCACATATCTACATGCAAATCTAACTGATATGTGGACACAAATCTCCACCTAACATGCTAAGTTCAAACCCTAATATAGGAAAATCTTTATATTCAGGTAGTGGATGTGTTCAAAATGGCCCCTTAACTAAATCAAAAGACATAAATTTCTTTTAAGCCACTATGTGATCACAACTTATCCTCCAAATAAATGCACTGCCACAAAAGGAAAGGTAACATGCATTTGTACTTCATAGGGAAAGTTTGAGACCCTTCTCTAAGAATTTACTAGTAGTAGAGTTTGCTTGTAATTAATCTATTTTCAATACCACAAGTAAGACATTATTTGAAGTTGTCTATGGTTTCAACTCTAAGCTACCCCTTTAAATAAGCATACTCACTTATGTCCAACTAAGGAGATCCTAATGTCGAATATTGATCTTAAGCTCTACAATAGATCTATCAAAAGGTAATCAACTAACTCACTTAAGCTGTTGAGAATCTTAAGAAGGGAAGTTAAGGGAGGAAAGGAAGGTAATTTCAAACAAGTAACTCCTTGTGTTTACACATCAACAAGGACAAGTTTTCAAGCAAAAGAAAGAATAAGCTATTGTTACAGTTGAAGAAACAATTAGAATACTCCAAAAGATTAGTGATAATGCCTATGAGTTGGAGTTACCCAAGAAGTATGGAGTACCTACTATGTTCAATATTGCCGACTTAAGTCCTTATGTGCCTAAGGAAGAAGGAGGCTAAGCAAGAAACTCTTCAGATTTGATCCTAAATTCAAAACAACCAAGAGTAGATGATGAGAATCAAATTCAAGGACCCCTCATTATGTGGTCAAGCTAAGGGATTTAAGAGTATGGCACATGTGGATCCTCTCCCTTTGTCCTAGTACAGCACAATTACTTCTACTATACTAACCTAATTTTTCTTACTACTAGAGTTGCAACTTGACAGTAACATTCCTCCCTCTAGTCCAAACCATGTCTAGGCTCCTAAACAACTTGACTAACCCAACCTTTACTTACCTAAGCTACCTTATTAAGTGTCGACTTATCTAGGCACCTCATTAAGCTACCTTTAGACCCTATCTAATTCGTTATCTATGCTTGATCCTAGTTTAAGCAATAATGCCACCTGTCTTTAACATTTGTACTACAAGAATATTAGTTTGTAACTTTATCAACTTACCCCTTTTTCTTCTTATGTGTACATGCATTTTAATATTTTCTCTTTTAGGTAAATGCCCTTTTTTTTGTAATTAAGCGTCCACATAATTTACCTTAGAATAACTAGGTATAAATACCCTTATTGTAATTAGCCATATCATAATCATTACCTTCTTGAATATTGGATACACATTATTCCCTCTACTATAGTTCGTTCTTGTTTATACAAATGCATTTTTCACCTTTAGCTATTATCTAGTTCCTTAATTAAGAACTAGTAGTGAGTGACCTGATTAACTTGGCTAGTACATCATATTTAGCGAGTTTCTTAGTTCGTAAGTGTTTTGAGGTACATTACATCCTTAGAGTGATCTACAAGTTTGCTTACTTCGATTGTTTCACCCATTCATCTTCAATTATAATCCTAGTTTCAACCTACCCCTAATATTGCTAGCCTTTGTTTGTTCTTAGTGTGACATATTAGGAAAGGTATAAGAGATGGAAGCTAGCTGATTAGTAGTGGTAAGTTATATAGGGTTAGGGATAGATCGGCTAGTCAAGATGAGGGAGGTTATTTGGGTGGAGTTAATGGAGTTAGAAGGACAACCAATAGCATTGGAAGACAAGATAGATGAACTAGTTGGTTTGGATAGGGAATAGGCTAGAAAATCTATCAATAAAGGGTTTAATAGGTTCAATATAGTGGGATAGATAAGGTATTCCATGGTAATTTGTATGTGACAGGTGAATGATGGGTAGGAGATAGAGAAGGCATAAAATGTGATCTTTAGAAGGTGATGGATTATTGTTTTGGCAAGACAAGGATGTTGGTGGTGATGGATGGTTTTTGGTGACTAAACAACAATCAAAATGATAGTAGTTGTGAAAAAAATAAAGAAAAAAGAAATTAATTTAAGGCTTACAGATCTCCTATGCTCTAATACCATGTATGGTAATATAATTTTTGTGTATTGATGAATAATAAGTATTATTGTATACTATGTAAATATATGATATTTATACATGAAACCAAACTAACCTTATGATAATATATGAAAAAAGACCATAAAACCTTAGTACTTATACAATTTTATTACATATACAATAATAAAACTGACTTAAAAACCTATTTTAAAATACTTATATTGCAAAGAAGTTTGTATGAAATTTCTAGAATAATATGAAATGAATAAATGTAGGAAGCATGAGTTCGTTGTCAAAACAAGAAAAAAAAAAATCACATTCGAAAGTAGAGTCTCTCTCTTGAATACATTTATATAAAACCTTAAAGCGGTGGCTATTATGTTTTGGCCAATTCTACCTAAGCAATTTGGTGTAATCACTCCCTTCACAATGCAACTAATAAAAGGGTTATCTTGTTTTGAAAATGAGAATTTGCAATTATCTCTCTACCATTAGATAATAGTCACATCAAAACTTTAACCTTTAATTTAGTTTTTAATAATTGTGATTTTTCTCTCTATCATTCCTATTTAGAATTTTTCTTAACTAGTGGTTGATATCATTCTACAATTACATGGAAAATTTCCCATGCTGATATCATCCATCTTTATGCAAGAGGTCAAGGACAGATGCAAAATTGTATAACTAAGGGTGAGGGACTTACTACGTTTAAATTACAATTAGAATTACTTGTGTGTGTTTTATTTATATAAATATGTTTTGCAAACAAGTGTACCACATCACTTTTTAATATTTAACATGAAAGAGATTTTGAAAATTTTTAAGAAAATAATTAAGGATACTTGATACACTTTATAACAAACTAAAAGGAAAAACTTTTAACATTTTAATTGTGGAAAATATTTAATGAAATTTAACCGTTTATAAAAAAATTAAACTAATACATAAAATTCATATAAAGTTTATCATCAACTAAAATTTAACACAAGTATTTGAAGAGTAAATCACAAATAGACCAAAAAAGAAAAACAACATATTTTTTGTTTGCTTATACATTGCCTCTTCTCATTAAAAAATAATGATAATATTTCATATATGATTGAAAGATTTAATTAGTTATTGTTTATTGGTTGAAAGAACAATAAAATGGTCTTGTTTCAAGGAGTTAAAGCATGAGAATAATAAAGACTGATGTTGGATAGAGCACAAATAGAATCTAATCTTCTTTCATTTCTTGTTATTTATTTATTTATTTTTACATTCTATATATTCACTTTTTCCTACATGACCTTATAGATATGTATATGGTATAAATTTCATAATGCAAAACTCTTTTAATTTATCCTATTAGCTTTGTCTTAATATAATATTCATGAAATGTTTTCCTTTTCGGAATGTTGAAATTATAACAGCAAGTTTACTTAGGGGAATGGCATGTCATTCCCCCCTTATTCTTTATTATCATGTTTAGTTTATATTTAGGTCCCATAGTCAAGATTCTTCATGATTCCAGTTACTCAAAATTTGGTAAGAGGAATTCATAAAAGAGACTTAAGAATAAGGTTTCAAAGGGTGTTTTTATTTTTCCTTAAAAAACCCGCTTCCTCTCTTTCTTCACTGTACTACGGAACCATACACTGCTACATTCAACAAAAAAAACATATACTGCTACTATCATCCTAAACGGCCACAACTACCATGCATCTTAACAGCAACCATCCACCACCATCACCATTATTGCACATAATCATTATGGAATACTGCCAACACAATACATCACCACAACTACTACGCATCATTATCTTCTCACAAACCCAACAAAATTCAAAGCAAACAAAAAGAAAAAACATATGATACAAAATAACACCAAATATCAAAACCTAGCACCACCATTACATAACCAACCTACCACTACTAACCTACCAACCTAACCATCCAGATCTATGTGACCTACACCATGCTTACCAACAGCTGTCGGACCCAAACCTACCTAGACCAGATAACCCATAGGGGAGAGAAGAGAGAGCTATAGTTATAGTGTCATCATCTTCTTCGTGTCTTCATCTCGGTATGATTGATTCGACTTACCTTACCTTTAAGAGAAACTTTCAAATCAAGTCACAAATCTTAAAACCATGTCCTTAGTGAAAATATTGGAAACTTAGACTACACAAAACTCATGCAAACATAGGTGTTTTGAAAATTTTGTCAACATGCTATAAATGAGAGATGAGGTTCATGTACTGGAACATCCAAATCTAAGGTTATGTTTATTGAAGGGCAATTTTTTTTTTTTAAATTGAAGATCTAAATAGTGTACAGATTCAAGTGTTTCGCAATGATAAGGAGGATCTAAGGCTTGGGTTGGTGTAAAGGGGTTCCATTAGACTAATCACAATGCATAATAAAAAGATAGAAGAGATGGCTATGGAAGATTGAAGAAGATGGAAAAAGATATAATAAGGGTAATATAGACATTTAGGTTTTATTCCTGGTTAATTCTTGAGTTATCTTTTTACCAAACTAAACAAAGTAATAATAGACTATTACAACCTCATTTAATTCCTAATAAATTAGAATTCATTCCTCGTTTATTTTATTCAATGAAGTGAATAAGCCGTTCGTTTCTATCACTAGCAATACTAAAACAATTATTATTTTTAGAATAAGTGATAGGTAATTCATATTCATTTTTACAATAATAATTATAAGAAAAGTAACCAAGTAATATATTGTTATTATTTACTTATACTTTAAGTTATGGGCCAAAATATTTATAGTATTAGCATTTTAATTATTATTTATGATATAAAAATATTAAATAAATGGCAATTCAAAGAGAGTTTTGTTGTTGTTCTTAAGAATGGAACTTTAAGTCGTTAGTTATTATGTAAAAAAAATAAAAATATCATTCAAGTAATAAATGCACCCTTAAAAAGGTAAAATGATTGCAATAAAAATTAAATCTATAGCCTCTTATTTGTAAAAAAAAAAGAAAAAAAAATTCAACTACTAAACTACATATGCCATTTTGTTAAGTTTTACTTTTAAAATAAATAAATATGTATATAAAACATATATAATCTCTCATTTTTATTAAATTTTCATGATTGATTTTTTTTTTTGTTAGTTTGTAGGAGTCAAGGCACTCTTTGAGTCCCTATAGATTTGTCCTTATAAATAGTAGTGAGCGAATATAGGGTAAGTAGGGTGTGAAGCCTACCTGTACCTTACCCTATAAGTATAATTTCTTAAGTCTTTGTATCCAAAACCTACATTATGATACCATCAAACTACCTTGTACTCTATACCTTATAAATTTTATAAGGTATAGGATATTCTATGAAACTTGTAATATTTTTCTTTATCTTCCTTCAAAATTTTATATTTGATGCATAATCAATATCAAAATTATAACTATACTATTAGTAAATCTATTGATAATAATTTGTATATATTATAATGCATCATGAATTGAGAAAATATAAAATTTTGATAGGTAAACTAGAGAATATTTTTATAGTTGGAAATGTTTAAACACTTGGTTGGGTTATACTTAATTTTTTTTTCTTTTTTTTTAAATCATTAAAATAAAATTTTTATCAAACCATAAAATTATTAAACATAAAATATAAAAATCATGTGTAAGTAACCTTAATATAGTATATTAAATAATAAGTTAAAAACTAAGATACTTTTAAGACTTGACTAGCCTAAGTTAGTTAAAGAGGAATAGAAATGAAAAAAAAAAGATGATAAAAGAAGAGAGTATTTTTTATCAAATGAAGAAGAAGAAAGAGATGAACTAGATAGTAAACACAAACTATAGGATATTATTATGAGTTGAATTTTTGTTTTTATTTTTTTAAGATTGAAATAGAAAAAGAAATAATATTAATTTTTTATTTATTAATATTATTTAATTATTATTACAAAATAGGTACAAAGTCCTATAGAACCTAAATTAGACTTTAGAGTAGAGGTTCCAAGATGAGATAAGGTACCTTAACTTCATACTTATATTCTTCCCTGTGAGAGTAGGTTCTAAGAAACTACAACTCAAAACCTTTTATATGATCCCCATTATCTACCCTAAACATGTTCGGTAGAGCAAGATTCCCGTGGGTATCCTATATGATAAGGTTACCTGCTTACCCTTATCTATAAAAGATGATTACATTTCAGATTAAATTTTTGGATTATAGATTCTTATTTTCATTGTTTCATTTTATCAATATTATATAGGTTTCAGTGCATGCAATTCTTATTCTTTAGGTAAAAGAGGAGAAAAAAAAAAGACCTAGTTAGCCAAAAGCAAATTTTATATGTATAGAGATTAATGCTTAAAAAAATTTTAATTTAGAGAGTTATTAATTAATCGATAAATTAATAATTTATTAATTTAACGAATACTCCAATTACATGAAAGTAAGCACTCATAATGACAAGTCTTCATAATTTTTTGGTATAACTCGAAAACACAATACTTAAGCTTTTGAATGCAATAAGAAAAGTTAGATATAAAATCTATCTAAATTTGAATTTTAAGAAAAAAAGAATAGCAATAGATTCATATTTTACAGAGTTGTTCTAGTTATGTTTATAATTTTATAGAATTATTAATTTATGATATTGATAGAACTATATAATTATATAAAGATTTTTTTTAAATTATTATCTTATCAATTTATTGAAAATTTTAATTTTGTAAACCGGTCTAAAATTATAAGAAAGTGTTATTTTAGAACAATTATTAATTTATCAACTATGAAAGTTTAACCGTGTAATGATGTTGATCGATAAAACCGATCTACCATAAAATAATGCTTTTATGGATTAGTAATTAATGGATATGCACCAGCAATCATTCATGTGTGCTAATGGCCAGCACAGGGCACATGACTCAGAAGCTTGCATTATGCGCTTCGTCCCATGTGCAAGGGTTGGTTTGCTTAATTGACTCTATACTTCGTGTAGCACACTATAATAAGGTAATGTAAATACATACATACATATATATATATATATATATATGCATGTTATAAATAGATAACAAGCGGATACAAATTATACTATTGCCCATAATTCTTTTAATCGTATATATATATATATCGTTATATATGGGAAAGAAAGTATATATTTGATGATATTATCAGACAAATATATGGACGAAAACATTATTTAGAGTTGAAAAAAAATATATTAAAAGCTTAAGTTTATAATAAACCTTAGGTGGTACAAAGTTGTGCTTGCAAGTAATGCGAACGCATGATGGGGATTATAGAAGGCGTGTCACATAGGTTCGTCGGGTGTTAACGAAATGTTTCAAGTGAACCATTTTCATTTTTTATCACTCACTTACGTCGCTAAAGCCATGTTTCATAATTTTCACCATCTTGTATAATGATCATTACATATGTCTGCCACTTGAAAAGCGCTCGATTTTTTTTTTTTTTTTTGTTGCATTACATTATATACATTTCATGGTATATATTTGTACAACTTCAAAGTATACCGTATCACTCTTTTAACTTAGAGTCCAAACCAAGACCGGCTAAAACACAACTTTTATAGTTTGTTGTGCAACTTTATTTTAAATCAAACTGCTTTAAAATGTTGGTTCCATTATGTTCAAAATCTCATTTATTTTTTTTTATCTAGTTTTGTAATTTTACTTTGATATATATATATATATATCATATTATTTGTTTGGCCTTTTTAATTACATTTTTACTTTAAAACTGGAAAATAAACTATATTATATAAAAGAATCATATTTTACAATTTAATTTGATAGGATTTTCAATTTAATTGGATTCCATAAATATCACCTTACTTATCTTGTGGAAAATATCCCAAAGATCACTTTACAGAGGAATGCACCCGAAGTGTATGCGTTCAAAAAAAAAGAAAAAAGGGTCCCTGATAAAAATATTTTGTCTAATGGCTGTGAACATCTTTTGGAAATGTATCTTTAATTGTAATGACATTACAACTTAAGATGAGTGTTTTTAATTATAGTACTTAGCAACTGAAGATGCTTTTTTTTAAAATGCGCCCTCTTTAGAAAAACTTGTAGAAATTCTCGTTTTTATCTAATGAAGAGTGAATCTACATCCTTTTGTTAGATATCAACACTATGGTTTTACAGCCTACCTTGTCACCACATACGTACTGTCTTAGATTCCTAAGAACTAACCCCATGCATCGGTCATCTCATCATCAACTAATGCAAAAGCAAGTGGGACTATATAGTTCGTGTTGTCCATACTAGTGATAACCAATAACTTGTGGTAGTATTTTCTATGTAAGAACGTGCCATCAATACTAACCACAGGCTTAAAGTACTTCTATGCCTATATGCACAAGTTAGAGGACCACCATACCCAATTCAGCTCTATCACCCTCACTTGTCTCAATTGATTCTACGTCTACTCCAACTTCATACTAGGGTTAGTTATTTGGATTGCATTGAGTAGTTGAGACAAATTATCATATGACCTCTTACAGTTTCCATACACGGCTTCAATTGCTAACCTGATACCCAAAACTGCTTCTTGATAATATTGTAAAGCTAGGAAATTTTGGTGTTAGGATCTTTCCTAATAACATTAAAGAACTCCTTAGCCATAGTATTGTTGTCTAATTACAGATGATCTTAATTTATTATGGGATTGACACGTGTGGGGCTCCATCAATCTAGTAATCACAAATACACTCCCCAGTCTCTTCTTACATGCCCATAGTCTCCATTGGCAACCGTCATCATGCTTGGTATAGAGGATATAATATTTACTTTCCTTCGATTCCAAGGACCTAAAGTTGGTGTGATATTTGATGTGGTAATGCTTAACAGCTTTTACTATTTCCTCTTTTATGTTGAATCTCATGCTTATATAAGGATCTTCACTGGCCTATAAGTTACTAAACTCTTTATTCACATCCCTCTTAAAGTTTAAGTAACCAACCTCTACCTCTATTAAAAAAAAAGGAATTGCATTCCTTACCCTTGTTTTTGTTGCATTGAACTTTGAAGCCTACATCAAGGATGGTGTTGGAACTATTGAACTTGAACCTGAAGCGTATGAATATACACCAACAATCTCTAGATGAAAGTTTCGAGTGGTAAGCACCTCAAGCACAATAGGACATTCATGAGGCGTCTCATTACCATCATTATCATCATACTCATCATCGCTACCCTTCTCATCTCCCTCAGGCTCATAATCATTGCCGTCATCATCATTACTAAGTAAGCCTCCTAATTGTTGAATAATGCGATTATGTGAAACTTCTTTTTGCAAAACTAATCTTACAATTTCATCTACCACATTATCATTTTCCCACTAGTGCTACCTCTTCGTTCTCCTCAATTGGAGGTACGTATATTTCTTGTAAGGGGGGCCTTTTTTTGCTTTTCTAATATTGACAAACAAACAATGGATATGGATATGCTTAAATGCTTTTGCCATCTCAAAGAGATTCACGACGTTATTGTCGTCCTTGGTGTCAATGAGAGAATAACTTACGACACCCGAGTAGGCATTAAGACATTTGTAAGAAATCTCAACCTAAGCATTTGGATCAACTTTAACATCTCGGTAAACCCTTTTAAGAAGATAGGAGAAATTCACATTAGTTTTCAATTTCAACATTTTTATTGGGTTATGGTCATGTTCTATCCTTTAATTTTCCCTCAAAATTTTTGTATGAGCGAAAATCATAAGTTTCACTATACCCATCATTTTAAACTTGTCTACAAGATAATTATTATTTTGATTAGCACAAAAGTCATTGTGTACCGTTCAATGTAACCATATGCTTTTTCTTATTTCCTAAACTATACAACTCTCTAATAGTCATTTTATTGAATGCTTGGAGTATATATTTCAAAATAATAAAATTTCAATTCAACAATGCGAAATCTATATGCCAATATACAAATTGTTCATATATATTGCAATAATATGATATAAAACACATATTAACATGCAAGCACAACCTATAAATAACCTAAATCAGTCAAATATACCTACAGCTAAACTTAGGGTTTTAAATGGGAAAATAGAAAAAATAATCATAATTGATGTATGAAATTCTTGAAATTGATATAGATTAAGTATATTAGATGTTTACTTTTGATTATTGGAAGAGATTTTGAAAAAAAAAAAAACATTGAATGTAGAATAGATTGCATTTTTTGAGAGAGAGAATAGAAGCAGATGTGCTTGAAATGAGCATCAAATGGTTATATGATTTTGAGGTTTTTATGTCTCGTGAAGGTGCATTTTGAAAGGGTGCGTTTAGTTAACACTTCAATACAAAAATTAATTAAACAGAAAGACACTTTTTTTAGTGGTATCTTCACACCCTCCAGACGTAATGATTTTTTTTTTTTTTTTTGGTTTTTTTACCATAAACCCCCATTATTTTATTTTATTTTTTTTTGGGTCCACTCCCTTGATAAGTTTGTATCTTTTTCCTCCCTTCTCAAAAGAGAGAGAACAAAATACAGAATTGCCAACACAAAGCCAACTCCAAACTCGCTGTTTCCTGAAAAATCCATACATCCGCCCCCACGTAACCAAAGCTCACTTCATTTCTAAATTCCACCCCGCCTCCTTATTTTCTCCTTGTTTTCCACTCTCTCTCCTCTCTCGCTCTCTCTCTTTGCGGAACAACGATGGGGAGTCCGAAGAAGAACCAAAACAAGGGCTTCTTCGCCGCCATGAGTTCTGGTCTCTCCATGTTCGGCAACGCCTTACATCGATCCGTCAATGGGTACCTGTCTATAAACCCTAATTCCTCTCTCCTCTGCTTTGTTCTGTCTGATCACCTCTATTTGTGTTCTATAGTTGTTCTTCAGTTTCTGGACGAACTGATTACAAACCCATGTTTTACTCGGGTCGAACTACGACATCCATGATTGAATATTCCATCTTTCGCAGTTTTCTATCTAAGTTGATTGATTGGTTGACTTAGGGCTTACGATTGGAAGATAAATGTAGGCGTTTGATTTGAAACCGGAATCTGTGATTAGTGAGCCATTAGTTTCTGGATACTTATTTTTATAGTGGATTAATTTAATTTGACTTTTTTGTTCTGTTTACTCAATGTAAACTTTGCTCTGTTTTGAATTTACATAATGGACATTATATATGGCAATATTATGGTCTCATGCCAATTATGAGTAAGTAGATCTTGAGCTTATAGGATCCTAGCCGATCTGGTGTTCTATACTTCTTAAAATTGAAAAACGTCTAGTTGTCTTTGTCCATTTCTGCTTTCAGAAATCTATTCCCACTTGAAAATAATCAAGCTTTGTGTGTGCTCTCGCTGCTCCTTGGTATTCAGTTATGACTGTTATGTATACTTAAACACTGGACAGTTCCGTTAACTTCTCCTTATGATAATGAAGTCGTGAATTGTGTGGCAACTAGCTGCTTCTACACATGAGCTTAATATGCTTTCTGTTATTTTATACAGGTTGCTAGGTTATGAAGGATTAGAAGTCATAAATCCTGAAGGAGGAAAAGAAGATGCCGAGGAGGAAGCTCAGAGAGGAAGATGGAAGCAGGAGGTATGCATATAGTTTGCCCAAGTGCTAGACAAAAGCATTTCACTTCCAGTGGACTGGCAAAATTTATGATTAGAATAGCTTCATGTTAATGCTCAGAACTGGTTGCCTTAGTGACTGATTAAGATCTATAGGATCTTATCATTTGCATTGATTTATTTGCTCAGAGGTTTATTCTATGAATTTCTTGGTTCCATTTATCATCTTTCAAAACAGTTCCCTCCTCATTTTGTCAAGAAAGGTAAAAACCAAGGTTCAGAATATGAGAAATATTGGATGCTTGAAGGTGCTATTTTATTTTCCCATAGTGTATGTCTTGCAAAGGATGGTACTTTAATTGAACTTTAGTCTGGAAAACATCGTAATTTTTCCATCGAGCTTATTTTTCTGGTCTTGCATTTTTGGGGAATATAATGTAATATAGCTGCTTTGATCTTCGTGTTAAATGAGGCAAGGTGATGCCAATCAGGGACTCATGTAGGAATCCTGTGCCACATGTTGCTTATTCAATGCTTATGTGTAGTATCCCACAGGATTTTATATCTCATTCTATTGTTTACATCACCAACCCCCCTCCACAAAAAAAAAGAAAAAGGGGTTCATTCTATTGGCATTTATATTGTAGTTGCTATTCTGATTGATTTGATATAACCTATTAACACATCAAGATAATTGAGACACAGCCACATCAGGCTGCTCTCAGTTGCCATAAAGAATGTGATTTCATTTCAAACATAGTTGGTACATCCTAGGTTTCAAACAGTGGAACCTTCTTAAACTTTTTTTTCACATTGCACATATTTTTATACTGTCTACACTTTAAAGGTGCCCCCTTTCTTCTTCTGCTTTTGTTCTTCCAGGAGAGGGATAGTTACTGGAAGATGATGCAGAAATATATTGGCTCAGACGTTACATCCATGGTGACACTCCCTGTTCTTATTTTTGAGCCAATGACAATGCTTCAGAAAATGGCAGAGGTCAGAGTTGCCTTCTTGTGAAGTTAGTCTTGTTCACTGCATTCTCATCTTCTTCATTAACTTTGTATAGCTCAAAATTTTTATGGTCATGACAGTTGATGGAATATTCACACTTGTTGGACAAGGCAGACGAATGTGAGGATCCTTACATGCGTCTGGTGTATGCATGTGAGTGCACTTATCTGCTATAGTTGACTCCTACTTTGTCTGAAGGCACCTAAAAAACGCTTTGATCGCTTATGTGATCTTTATGACATGTATCAGCATCATGGGCAATATCTGTCTATTTTGCCTATCAAAGGACATGGAAGCCTTTTAATCCTATTCTAGGAGAAACATATGAAATGACAAGTGATGGCGGCATTACATTTATTGCAGAACAGGTGAGTTTTTTGGACTTCTGCGAACTGCTTTGTCTGTTTGACAATGTTTGAATTTTGACTACTGGCACTGGTACATATATACCTCCAAAGTCTCATCCAGATATGCTGGACCTTGTGATCTCCCCTTATTATCTTATGACTTACATGCTTGGGTTTTCTTTCCTTTCACTACATCTACTTTATTCGTCTGAGGAACAAGTAACATGTAACCTGAATTTGCGGTCTTACAGGTGAGCCATCATCCTCCAATGAGTGCTGGGCATGCAGAAAATGATCGTTTTACCTATGATGTGACATCAAAGTTAAAAACAAAATTTTTAGGAAATTCTCTTGATGTTTATCCTGTAGGAAGGTAAAAACACGAGATCTTCATTTCTTTATTGATATTTTCTCTCATGGTATATGCCCTTGCATTCAAGACCTGGTTTAGTATGAGATTTATAGACTTCCTATCCCTGGAGGTGCATGCAACTATTATGGACAAGCTCAAGGGTTACTCAATTCAAACAAAAATTTCCCAAAATTCTGTTTCCTCATCTATTAGCCAGCTATTGATGTAGTTCAGGACAGTATCTTGCTCTCTTTTTTACTAGAGCATGCCTAAGGAAAGTATGAGGAACTACAGTGGTGATTACTTTTTTTCTTTACGGCAAGGCTTTGTCCTTTTCTTTTAGTGTCATAGTCCCTGTCTTTTTGCTGCAGTCATTGGATTTCATGTTCCACTTTACCCTTTAGTAGGCTATCTCATGCTGATTTGGGAAAACATTTTTTAACTTATCTTTTCCTTTCATTGCAGAACACGTGTCACTCTTAAGCGTGATGGTGTGGTATTAGACTTGGTTCCACCACCCACTAAGGTAAACAACCTTATTTTCGGACGGACTTGGGTGGATTCACCTGGAGAGATGATTATGACCAACTTGACAACTGGAGACAAAGTCGTGTTGTACTTTCAACCATGTGGTTGGTTTGGGTAAGGAGACCAACTTTCTTCATATTCTCTATTAGTTTTTAGTATATCAGTATTAGACGATTTTCGTGCGAGCATTGAATTTAATCCATTGATGAATTACTTTGACAGTATGGCTAATAAGTATTACTGCTATCTTGATCAGTATGATGTCTCACTATATTGCAGAGCTGGTCGATATGAGGTGGATGGATATGTTTACAGTGCTGCTGAAGAGCCAAAGATTTTGATGACAGGGAAGTGGAACGAGTCAATGAGTTATCAACCATGTGACATGGAGGGGGAACCTCTTCCTGGCACAGAATTGAAGGAGGTCTGTACTATCTTCCTCTTACTTTAGCTTTAACAGTCAATCCCTGTGTGTGAATATGTCCATTTTTTGTACATAGAAATTGCACCTGATTTTTACTTTTGTTTTTTTGTTTTTGGCATTTATTTCATGTAAGGACTTCAATAATGCTGGTTGGAAAAATGAAAAGTTAGTGCACACATCCATGACCTAAATTTAAATGTAAAGGAGGATGGTGAGTATTTATACATTTATTTTTGGGCTAATTGCAACAGTGATATCTTGTGCAAACGGACTATCTCAAATGCACATGGGTTGCACTCAACTAAGATCTTTATATATGACTTTGGAGACATTATTGCTCATATATTTTAGACCCTAGAAAATATTTTCAATGGTCTAACACAAACACCATTTTAATTACTGCTGAGTTGAATGGTTTGAGCTCAAGATGTGGTTACATAATCAGTTATGTCACTTGTATTCACATTAATGCTAAACAATATGATGTGACAACCTTTTGTATTTTGGTAATCAACTGAAACTAAAAGACTTAGGATAGCTTTTTATTCCTTGGGGACACATCCAATTATTTCTGAAGTAAATGCTTGTTTTCCACAGGCAGTGTATTTCTTTGGAAAACGTCTAATGTCTGGGTTATACATTGCAGAAGAAAAAAGTATCATTCAAAGTTTTATCATTCACTTCTTCAGTCTTTTATGGTTTACTATTAACATGTTTATCCTATTGCTGCTATAACAGCTTAAAGTCTATTGGGTTCAGCACTCTGTTTTTTAGGGAACAGGTGCATTCATATGCAGAAAGCTGTGTAGTTAGTGTATGTGTAGATTCATGGAAAGCTGTCAAGAAATTTCTTCTCTCTTATACTAACTGTGATTCTCATTGCTAAAAATGCATTTGAGTAGCATTGTTTTTCCTCCATTTATGTAATAGGTGATAAGGTTGAAGATCTTTTATTCTCCTGTCACTCTTATCTGTTTGTGATTTCAAGGTAAATAATCCCATCTGATTGACTCCTACAGGTATGGCACGTTGCTGAAGTTCCTGAAAATGACAAATTTCAGTATACATATTTTGCACACAAGTTAAATAGCTTTGACACTGCCCCAAATAAGTTGTTGGCATCAGATTCTCGTTTACGTCCTGATAGATATGCACTTGAAAAGGGTGATATGTCCAAAGCTGGTGCAGAAAAGAGCAGGTTCCCCCTTCCCCTTCTCTTCTCCCTCTCTAACACACATGCATACACACGTGCCTACATGTACACCCATACGCACTCATGCTCATTTACATTGCTAATGCTAGCGGGTCAGATTCATGAATCACGGTAATTATATTGGCTACTTCTTATAGATCATGAAAATCTTCCCTATGACATGCTTCAAAAGTAACCTAGTGACAAGCATGCTGATTTCACTTGCATAATTATGACTTTAGAATTGATTGTTCTAAGATCAGACTTCATACTGCGGTTTTCCCCTCCAGAAGAAAAATATTGTCAACATAGAGAAGGTTGATTTGTAGAATTATATGCAAAAGAACAGATGCATTAAAGATTAGAACTGCATTTAGCTTTTTTTTTATTTAGCTTTTTCTTATCTAGCTTTATTTATTTATTTATTTGGACTTCTGATTATTGTTCTAATCTTCTATGAGGTAAACCACTGTGACCATGTACCAGAACTGGTCTATTCTTTGTAATTACATGGCTTAATTTATTGTAAACACTGAACTGGCTGTGCAGTGAAAGGGAATCATTGGAGATAATTTCTACTTAAAATGTGCAAAAATAGAAGCTACTGCATACTTGAAAAGTTGGGGGGTTTTCTTGACATACAGAGGTGGGTTTTCCTTATGTGTTCACATTGTGTTGGCTGCATTTTTCCAGTTTGGAGGAGAGGCAAAGGGCTGAGAAGAGGGAAAGAGAAGCCAAAGGCCACCAATTTTCACCTAGATGGTTTGATTTAACTGATGAAGTAACCCCAACTCCATGGGGTGACTTGGAAGTATACCGTTTCAATGGAAAGTACGCTGAACACAGAGCTTCTGCAGATTGCTCGACTGTTGACGTGACTAAAATTGAATTCAATCCATGGCAGTATGGGAACCTATCCACGGAATGAGGTAATTATTCATATTTGGCCTGCCCATCTTCTGCAGGTTGTTATGGGACCCCTGTTGCTTGATGCTTGTCCCTTTCATTCTTATGTAACCGGTTGGCAGTGAAGCGATAGTTCAGTCATTGTAAGATTCATGGTAGTGTATCTTTTATTTTAATTTTTACTTTAATTACAGTTTGGTGTTTTCTCTTTGATAAATCAAGTCCACCACTCTTTTCCTAGTTTGTTCATTAGGATGATATTCTTGTAGTTATTTTTGGACTTTGAAGGTTGTAAGGTTGAAGTATGATGAACAGATTATTGAAATTAGATCAAATTCTTCTTGTTCTAGTTTAGTATTTAAATCTTCAGACTCAGGACACTAAGTCAGTGTTGTGGAGAGTATCAAAAAGGTTATGGGAATGGAACAAGTACTTATCTAGTCTTAGATATTTTGGTTAGTGTCCATTTTAATTCTAAATTATTAAGAATGTTACAATTAAATCCTAATTTCATTTGAAACAATCTTGATCTGCACCATGAGACGTGTTGAGTTGCGTAAAGACTCCGACACACAATAAGTCTAGTAGAAAATGTGTTGTGCTCGGTTGAAGGTTCGAAGGTCACTGATAACCGCAATCTCTCAAGATCGCCTATAATATATTGGACCCAATTCTGATGAGAAAGTTTACCGAAAGTATGAATATTTGACAGGGAAAACAAACTCAACGACTGTCTTAAAACTCTCTCTAAATCCATCTTTCTACTATTGACCCAATATCTTCAGATTCGGCATCCATGCTGAAAATTTTGTTTTTGGGCCAAGTGGATTCATGGTTGAATTAAGCAAGAACGGGCAGGTTACGATGTGGATCAACATACACCCGGCAGTCAAAATGTGAGAAATGTGGATCAACAATGAAGTTTAACTATGGATTTTGGTGATATACATTTAAAAAAAAAAAAAAAACGAATGATAAGGGTTAAAACTTGGAGTTGAGTAACGTGCAACTAAAATGTTCTTGCCATTGATGTGGATATCTTCCTTATTCGAAATCCTAGCGCTTAGGTCGGAACCATGTAAGTATAATCGGAAAGAAATTATGCTGTTGAATTATTTGAGTAGAAAGTAGAAATAGAGGGAAATGGGTTGAAGTGATTATAGTTGTGTGTGTCACAGGTAGATTCCTTTATTCGAATCTGTGCAGCACTTAGTGTTCCTGACCACACTAAAAAAGGTTGAGTCAACCAGTATTGACTCACAATGTTTAGAGAGAAAATATAGAGAGAAAAACTCTGATGTAAATAGTATTTACTTGAAATAATTTGATGATACAATTGAGGGGATCTCTCTTATATATACAAAAGGCCTCTCAAGATGGAGATCTAAAATTAATTCGATCTAACGGTTATAAATGAATCCCCACCTACTTTTACATTAAATGCATCTATCTACCTTATCTACTACCTATTCCAGAACCTTCTAGATCTTTTAGAATATTCTAGATTATTTCCTCTTGAGCTTAAACGAACCTCGTGATTTTAGGCCCTTCTAAATCGGTCAGTGACATTCTCTCTCACCCATTCTGGTAATGTCCTCATCGTGTTTTCTTCGTGGAACTTTTGAATTTTGTTTGGAAAACTTCCATAGAGCTTCAGTAGGTTCCCGACTGGCCTCACTTTCCTACTTTCCTTTCCAAATAACCATATACTTGTGCCTAGGGGAATGGCTTCGTCTTCTCACATATCTATCCGTAATAATTTTCCCAACTTTATTTTCGTATGATTCCCGAATTCCAACTGGAGCCCTCTGTGATATTGTTCTACTAAGGTCATCTTCATCCTTATGATATGGCTTAAGTATACTAACATGAAATACTAGGTGGAATTTTAATTTTGCAGGTAACTCCAACTTATAAGATACTCATCCCACTCGTTTTACGATGAGAAATGGCCCTTCATAATGCTTCATTAGTCCTTTGTGCAATTGGGCCTTGGTCCACTGGATCAGGTGTAACTTCACAAGTACTTGATCCCCTACTTGATACTTTATTAGCTGACGCTTCTTACCTGCAACTTTCTTCATTCTCTTAATAACCTTGTCTAAGTAATTCAAAGCTAAGTCTTGGCTTTCTTGCTACTGTTTTGCAATTTTATATGCTGGGGAACTAAACCCCGTATATCCCTTGGTTACCGTATTGTGAGTTAGCGACTGTCTTCTTAAGACAAACTAAAATGGATTATGCCCTGTTGATTCATTCTTCTATAGATTGAAAGAGAGCTATATGACATCCAATAACTTAGACCAGTCCCGCTGACTTGTACTTACAAAGTGCCTCCAAACTTGAAGACAATGCACTACAGCTATCATTTCCTTCTCATGTACTGGGTATCGCCTCTTCGTATCGTTCAACTTTCAGCTCTCAAAGGTTATTGGATGGTTTTCCTACATCAAAACCAATGGCATAATCACTAGCATCTATGCATACTTCAAATATTTCACCGAAATTAGGGAGTGTAAGAACTTGTTCTTTAATGATTGCTTCCTTCAGGGTATCAAATGCTTTCTGTCGATCTTTCCTCCATACCCATTGAACATCTTTCTTAAGTAAATCCATTAAGGAGGCAACCATTTGGGAGTATCCACGTATGAAACTTCTGTAATAATTTACTAGGCCAAGAAATGACTTCAATTCGGTGGGCTTAGTAGGTTCTTTCCATTCTTGAATGGCTTGTATCTTCTCTTCGTCCATTTTGATCTCCCCCTTTTCTACTACATACCCTAAGAAGGTCACTTCTTCCTTTGCAAAGGCACATTTCTCCAGCTTTACATATGACTCGTCTTCCCTTAAGGCTAAGCAAACTGTATGAAGATGTTCTAGGTGCTCTTCCATAGACTTGCTATAAATCATGATATCATATAATTAAACCACAATAAAATGATCTACAAATGGTGCTAATACTTTATTCATAAGACTACAAAAAGTAGCTGAGACGTTTGTGAGCCCAAATGGCATAACAAAAAACTCAAATGCACCATAACTTATGATGCAAGTGGTTTTAGACTCATCTCCATCTGTTATCCGTCCTTGATGATATCTCAATTGTAGATCCAGTTTTGAAAAAAATCTTATCTCTCGCCATCGATTGAACAAGTCTGATACCAAAGGAATAGGGTACTTATTTTTTTCAGTAACCTTATTCAAGGCCCTATAGTCAATACACAACTGGAGGGACCCATCGTGTTCCTTCTGGAAGAGAACTGAAGCTCCAAAAGGTGCCTTTGACGGTTGGATGAATCCAGCTTCCAACAACTCCTTCAATTGTCGCCTTAATTCTTCTAATTCTTTTAGGGACATGCGATAAGGAATTGTAGCAGGGGCCTTTGTACCTAGTTTTAGCTTAAACGCATGATCCACTTCCCTTTTTAGTAGTAGCTTCTTTGGCAACTCTTTAGGCATGATGTCTTTAAATTCTTCTAGCAACTCCCCCACTCGATGTAGAATTACCCCTTGACTCCCCATCTCTTCTTCCCCCTTCAATGTAGCTATGTACGTGACTTCGTTCTTTTTTAGGCCCTTCGTTAGTTGCATAGCGGAAAGGAATTTCGTGGCTTGACCAGCTTTCCTTGTAACAGGCACCACACATTGAGAGTTGGTCTTAAGTATACATATACAGTTTGCATGAGGAACAATAAGTGTGTTAATATGATCTAAGAATTCCATCCCAATCACAAATTCGAAGTCATCCATAGGTACCACCCTCCCACATGGAGCTTTATCTCCCTAGTAACTCCAATAGTAAGGACTTCTTTTAAGTTTACTGTCTTGAGCCATGTCTTGGTTTTCTCCACTTCCATTTTAATCTTACTTGCTATTACCTCGGAGATGAATAGATAAGATGCCCCTGTATCAATAAGGGCATTTAACTTCTTGCCAGCAACTATCACCTCAGTATACATAAACCCTTTTCACTTCTCCCTACATCTTCATAGTACTAAATAGTCGTATCGAACCCCGTTTGGCCTCATCCCCTTCATCGGAGCTTTCATCTACCATAATTGCTGCCAACCGATCTTTCTTTGGGCATTGCCTGGCATAATGGGGCCCATTGCAGAAATAGCACTTCAATTCTCGAGGCTTCCATCGTTCCCCATCTTTCCCTTTACGAGTCTTTCTCCGATCATTATTTTTCTCTTCCATCTTAAGCTTCCCTCTTGAGGAACTCCAATTCCTTTCCTTCTCAACTCCCCCCTTCCACCTTCCCATTGGGGTCTTATGTTTTGTTTTCTTGAACTTCGTTAGGTCTTTAGCAACTGCTATAGCCTTAGAGATGTCTTCTATTCCTCTTTGATCTTGCTCTAACTTTGACCAAGGTTCCAGACCATCTAAAAACGTCACTAGAGCGTCATCCTAGTTAAGGTTTAGGATCTCCAACATTAGTTTTGAGAATTACTTCACATATTGCTTGATGTCACTCTTATAAGTTACGTGACGCAACTTCACCTTTGCTTCTTTAACAGCATTTTGGGGAGAGAATTGTCCCTTGATTTCAAGTACAAAGTTAGCTGAACTATTGATTTCATTTACTCTCCTACGCTACCATACCATAGCAGAATCTTTCAAATACATAGCAGCAGTACGTACCTTTTCGAGGTCATCCAAGATTCTTACAGCATTGAAATATTGTTCTATTCCCAAGAGGAAGTTGTCTACTTCTTGAGCGGATCGTATCCCATTAAAAGGTTCAGGCTTAGGCACATCGATCCTATGAGCAGATTGGATGGTCACTCCATTTGCCACCATCGCCTGACATGCTGCCAGTTAGTTCTTAAGTTCTTTAATCTCCCGGCACATGGCCACCATTACATCATCCATCTTGGCTTCATAATCTTCCTCCTTAATTTCCAAAGCAATAACTCGAGCTTGGAGTACTTCATTCTTCCCTTCAATCACCTCATCACGCTGCTTCAGCTTCTCAATGGCTTGATTCAATACTCCTTGCAACTTGCCTCGAAGTTTTTCCTCCATCTCTTTAAGGCTGCCTTATGATTTATCGAATTGTTCCTTCGTTTCAGCAATGCTTAACTCCGCTCTATCCATCCTATTAAGGAGGGAGTTCAGCAAGTCCCGCTCTATCCATCCTATTAAAGAGGGGAAATTTCCCGTTAAATCATTGTAGCTATGAAGTTAAGTATGTTCAAAACAAATCAAGCACATAATGGATGATCTCCTAGAAAGTAACCGCATTAAATGACAAAAGCGTATGGCATTTGATGTTAAAGTGGACAAATACCTCGAATGGGATCAAAGCAATGCACTAGTTGGACCTGTGTAACAAAAATAATAAGGACATTAGTTATGTAAGAGGTAGATTGTAATATCTTTTAAATAGAAAATAACAGAATTTTAATTATTGAAATATCTTTTGGAATAGCAACTTATAGTAAATCGAAACTCTGAAGTTTAGTATACTCGTACCAAAATAATCTTAGATTATGTGATCTCTTGGAAAGTAGTTGCACCAAAAAAAAAAAAACCGTATAGTTGGGGAATAAGATAATAAATACTTTTTGTTATTAATGTTTTATTTACGTGGTACATTGTATACCTTTTTCTTTCTCCCTTTTTTCCCACACCCCATAAAATATTAATTACTGATAGGATTAAGTATAAGTTCCAAAATAAAAAATTTTCCCTCTTGATCTTTATATGCAATGTTAAATTAAAAGTACTTAGATATCGTTTGAGATTTGATTCGAATTGTGTAATTTTATCATTTGCATTATGTTTTTATTATCGAAGAACTTAATGTTTTAAAGTCTTGATGAATCTTATGACATGGTAGGGATTTGGAGTTTTTGTAATCTATTTTAAATAATGATTCGAGAATTTCGATATTATCTTTCAATATTGATGTGTTATCAAATGTCATTTGAAGTTTATCGTGTGGGATTTATAGAACTTTATAGTTTTTCTTTTCATCTTTTAGTAAAATTTAGTTTTGTTTGAAAATATAAAAAGTTGCTCATATAGGACAATACTTAATGTTGGCAATCAGTTTACGAGGGTAAATGTGAAGTTAGAAAAATAAAAGTAATCAGTAAAAAAATTCTAACTTTAAGATATTAATAATGTGGATAATTTTATTTGTTTATAAATAAATATAAATTAGATTTTAATGTTTTTATGGATCTCAACTTAATCCCAATTCCATTTCAATATCATCCTATTGAACCTATCCCTTCCTTTTTTTTTTCTTTTCTGTTTTATTTATTTTGGCTCAAAACGATTAAACTTTATTAATCGACCATTGTCCAACAAAATTCAATCGGTCCTAGAACTAGAAGAAGACATATCAAAACTAAGGCACATCCTCCTCATAAAATTTGAAGTAACCCAATCTGCTGTTCTATTAGCAGTTCTAGTAACAAAAGAAAAACTAAGATTAACATCTACTAAAGAGCTTGACTAGCATTGGGCCTCAATAAAAAAGGAAATAGAAGACCAACATAACAAACAAGGTGATTTAGTCAAAGCCCTAAACAATAGTAACAATCTACCAGTACTAGAACATTCTTCCATTCTTTACTTTTAATGAGATTAAGGGCTAGGATGAGAGCCCCACAATCTGTCGCTTTTGGGCTTGGATAAAAATCAACCTTAGCATCTCCACCCAAAATAGTTCCATGTCTATTACAAGCTATCGCTATAGTATTAGCCTACTTTGTTGATCCAATCTACAACAAATCAAAATTAACTTGAATTGCCTTAGAACCACTTGGTGTGGCCGCCTTAGATTGAACCACTTGATTTGCCTTGGTTCTAAATGAACTAGTCTTTGAACTAAATATGCTTAAGACATATGCCAGTTGTTTCCTACCTTATCACAATACATTGAACCACAACCTTCCTCTTCTACCACCCTCTTTCCCTTTTCTTTTGAACCCTAATTAAATTAACACTATCAATCACCTCCTATCGAACAGCTTCCTTCTCTATTGTTGAAACCATAGATGGTTGAATAACCTTAATCCTTGATTTCTCTACGAACTAAGCTTTTACCTTTCACACTATTGATTTAGGGTTTGGAACTGTATGCTTAAAATACGCCTTACAACGCTCCTTCCATACCAACCACGCAATCTTTATCAATCTTGCCCTAAGTTCTTCTCTCCTATGCCTAGATAAACCAAACCGCAACATGCATCCTTCCTACCACTCTGTAAAGGTTTGAACTTTGGATTTATCCACACTCTAACTACATATACTCTTCCAAATGCAAGACATCTACTTGCAACATAACATAGCGTACTCAACAAACTCAACCTCATTACAACAAGGGCAAGAAGACACCCTACTTGTCCACTTATCAAAGAGATTTCCTAAAGTGGCTAATGAATTATTAAGGACATGCCAACAAAAATGGTGGATCTTAGGTAAAGTGTTCATAACTTGACAAAATTTCCAAAAACTTTTTTGAATAATTAAAGATGATGAAGCTTTGCAACTAACATTAGTTTCTTGCGTAGATATGAGAAGATGATAAGCAAATTTGACTGAAAAAGCGCTTGATCGATTATGAGGCCAAACTAGACGATTAGTGCTATAGGCCACATGAATAGGTAAACCCCAAATCGCCCTTTTTTTAGTTTCTGACAAGTGCTGAATAATGCTTCTCATGTCCTAAGTCCTTACCTTATTGTCTATCAACTCTACCACCTTCATTGTAGGTTATATCCTACTCAAATCCTTAATGCAAAATCCTTTTACAGATGGAATCCACCTATCCCCACCAACAAAAACCGAATCTTTGCTCTGAATATTCCAGTAACCGTTTTCAAATAAAATATGTTTCCCTTCCATGATACTTGTCCAAACCTAGGAATTTTTCCACCGCTTCTTGCAAATCTAAAATCCTTATCAACAAAGTAGATCCCTTTCAAGGTCTTAACTTGTAAAGCATTAGGATTTTGTTGGACTCTCCAAGCTAGTTTAATTAATAGGCTTAGGTTGAAAGTATTCAAACCCTTAAAGCTCAATCCTCTTACTTCTTTAGCCTTAGTCAGTCGTTTCCAACTAACCCAGTACATCTTAGGGCTCTCTTGATGCTCCCCCCACTAAAACTTAACCAACGTTGCATTTATATGATTGCACCAACTAAGAGGAAATTTAAAAATACCCATTGAATATGTAGGCACTATGCTAGCTACTGCTTTGAGTAGAATCTCTCTACTCACATCAATCAACAAACTTTGTTGCCAGCCTTTTAACTTACTAAGAACCTTGTCTCTTATAAACTTTAAAGCCTTATTCTTTAACTTACCCCATACTGTCGGAAGGCCCGAGTACTTTCCTAGTTCCATCGTGCGAAGAATACTTAAAATTTGTCCTATAACACCTTATAAGTAATCAGGTGTATTTTTACTAAAGAAAACAATCAACTTTTGGCTATTCATAGCTTGTCCTGGCACTTCATAGTACTTTTAAATCAACTCCTCCAGTCTATAAGAATTAGTAACATTCGCATCCAAAAAGAAGAGGGAATCGTCTACAAAAAATAAGAGTATAAACATAGTACAACTCTGTTTAATTCAAACTCCTTCAATCAACTTTCCTATAGATGTTTTAAGTAAACCCTTAGAAAGTACATTGGTTACTAAAATAAACAAGTAAGGTGATAAGGGGTCACCTCATCTAAGCCGTCTACTCAAAACAACATAGCCTACCTCTCTTCCATTCATTACTATATTGAAATTAACGATCATAACACACTCTATGATTCAATTAACCTAATCACCATCAAAACCCATTTTCAACATTACAGCCTCCAAAAACCCCCCACTCCGCCCTGTCGTAAGCCTTGCTCATATCTATTTTAATAGCATAATAAAAATCATTCCTACATCTTTTATTCTTAAGAAAATGAGACATTTCATGTGCAATTACTATGTTATCTTGAATCATATGTCCTAAAATGAAAGCACTTTGATTTTCGATAACAAGATCATTTAGGAAAGATTTAAGCCTATTTACTAAGATCTTAGACACAATTTTATACAAATTATTGCACAAACTTATAGGATGAAAGTAAGAAACTTCACTAGGATTTTGAATTTTAGGGATCAACATAAGATCAGTAGTATTTTGGATTAAAGGCATTTTACCTATGGCGAAGAACTTCTATACTACTATGATAAGTGATGGGCCAACTATTTTCTAATAAGTCTAGTAGAAAATACTTGAAAAACCATTCAGGTCAAGAGCTTTCAGAGTCCCTAGTTGAAATACTGTAGCTTCTAATTCCTCCTTATAACAGGTGCACAAAGCTAATAATTGATGTCTTCCGATATACTCTTATCTACCCAACTTAGCACTTCACTCCAATCATATCTCCTACTATAAGCAAATAGGTTTTTAAATTTTTCCAAGAAAATGTGCCCAATTTTCTCCTCATCTTTTATAATCTGTCTATTGGCAACATCAAAAATTTTATTTTCATGTTTCCTATGAAGAATGGAGCAGTAAAAAAAAGAAGTATTCCTATCCCCATATAGTAGCCAATTAACTCTAGAACGTTGATGCCAAAAAAGTTGCTCTCGACCTTACAACTCATCAATTTGAGCTTTCAATCTGTCTTCTTCCTCCATTGTCTCCTCCTTCACCCCTGATTGTAGAATTGCCAGTTGCTTCTTGAGTTCATCACAATTTTACTATTAGGGAACTTACTCTTACTCCAAATAATTAGTTCTTTGCTACACTATTTCAGCAGTTCACAGGCTTCTTCAAGGTTAGATACAACATCAAAGTCACGCCACACTCTATCTACCATCTCTCCATAACTTTTAGATAACTTGTACAAGTTTTCAAATTTAAACTTTTTTCTTCCTTTAACTTCTACAAAATCAAAATCTACAAGTATTGCAGCATGATTTGACTCTACTGGAGGCTCATGAATAACTCTCACTTTTGGAAATTGTTGTAGCCAAGAAGAAGAACACATAGCTCTATCAGGTCTCTCACTTACCCCCAAACTACCAACCCTTCTTCGTAACCACATTAATCTTTGGCCGACAAAGCCTAAATCCAAAATATGTGCTTTAGATATCATAGTAGCAAAGGTTGTAGGCTATCTTCTATCTTTACACCATCTCCTACACTTTTCTAAATGCTCTAGCACCTCATTGAAATCCCCCACACAAATCTAAGGTTTCTCTGCTAAATTTGAAATCCTAACAAGGTCTTTCCATAACTCTTTTTCTCATGAAACTCATATGGAGCATGCTCCCATGTAAAATAACCAACCAACAAGCCATCTTGAAGAAAAATTTATGAATGAATTAATCATCTGTTACTCTTAAGAATATTAACTACAATATCTACGCTCTACCAAAGAGAAAGACTACGACTTAATCCTTGAGGTGATACCAAAAAACTACTTGCATAACATAATTTATTCCTCATCTATTCTACTTTATATTCATGATTTTTTGTTTCCATTAAAAAGACAACACATGGGTAATATTTATTAATTCGGTCATGTAGTTGTCAGATCATGAAAAGCAACCCAAACCTTTGACAATTCTAAGATAAGTATATCATGGCCCCTATGTGGTTGTTTTAGGCTAGCCACCACCACTATTGAAATCAAATTCACCCACGAGAACATCAAATAACTCCCAATACTACTCCACTACAACCTTTCTTTTATTTCTATGAAGAGTGCTTCTACCCTTGGAATTAGTTGAACTTCTTCTCAAAACTGGCTCCTCTACCACTACTTCATTTTGATTGGATACTCTGCATTTCTTGCTACTACCAAACATTTCCTCCTCCCTATTTCTCTTCAAGTTGAGTCTACTGAAAGCACTAACCAAATGGGATGACAACACTCACTCCCTTCTCTTCCCCCTTCAAATGACCCCTATCCAACTCTATATCCTTAACCTCCACTACCGTTACAACAGTACTAACAATTTCCACTACTTATAGGTTCTGGTTAATAATGGTCAGGTTTGAAGAAGGAAAGGACCGCGTGTTTGAATGGGTTTTTAGAGAGTAAGGTTCAGAAATTTGTTACACAATGGAGTTACAACAAAAAGTAGGAGGGTTATTAGGTTATGAGTACTCGAAGGAAAGCTTAGAAGAGGTAAGATCAACAATAATATTAGCAAACACTTGATTTTCACTATTCTTAGGCTTTGTTTGATTATTAGAAATGTTGGGATAATTAAACGCATTAGAAAGAGATATCTGATAGTGATTAGGTTTCATTGCTGAGAGGCTATGTTGGGAACTTTTAGGAGTGAAGTTTATTGTTGAATCTACAAGAACATGCTACTAAAGCTTCTACATTAAGATTTGCATTCTCCTGAATCTTAGATCTACTATATGATTTCCTTCGAACTACACTCATGCCCACATCTTAACAAGAAAAGCCCTTAAACTAGTTGCATACTACTCAACCTCCCTTCTAGGATGATCACTACTCTTGCTCACATGCCTTAACAAGCCGTAATCAAAGAAATAATCTAGAATATTTTCATATTGAAAGCTTACCCAATATTTTTGCCCTTCCTTCTTCTTAATCCAAGTACTAGATTTTAAATGCAATAGTACATTAATTCTCACCTTAACCCTCAAAAGTATCCTCATCACGCCATTCGAAGTTTCATTGGATCTACCCTAATCACCAAACCCATTAACGTACTAAGCTTATTAACGTTAATTAAGAGTTAAATGTCCCAGTTGGAGGCCATGAATCTGAACCAAAAAAAGTTAAGTAATCACAACACGCATCCTTAATACGCATATCATGGTTTCACTCCTCTAAGATTAGACAACTACCCATCACAGCCTAATATCCTTCTTAAATAATTTTAAAAGCAACCTCGGATTTAGCAAATGTAAAGAGGAATATACTTGCATTCAAAGATGAAGTATGAACATCACCAAATTCCTTTCAAACTTTGCTAAGAACATTCATGACTCTTGTTTTATTTGAAAGAATTTTCTTGACCATGAGATACTCACTTGCTTCAACTAATTCCACATTTTCTTCTAGATCTAAGCCTTCCTAAGCATTTTCAACATACTTATCGGGAACCCTTTGGTAACAATGGATCCAACAGTAGCCATGTTCAGATCTGGAATAGATAGAATAAGAATTTAGATCTATAAGAATGAAAGAAGAAAATGACCCAACAAACAAACATACAAAATGCCAATGAAGAGGACTTAAATGGAGAAAAGATCGTAAAACTGAAGAAGACTGATGACAAGAAACAAGACTTAAATGACAGAGACCAACATCAAAAGCAAGAAAACAAAACCGAAGAACAAGACCATTATAAAAAATGATGCTTTGTTCACTAGTATGATACAGAAACAATAGCAAAAGCACATAATATTTAAGTAATCACACACCAATTATGAACAATTTGTAGTGGTAGTTATGAAAACAAGCATTAATGATGTATAATAAGAAAATAATGAATGTGGGACCACTACAAAAGAGTGGAAAAATTCTCAAAAACAAGAGGAAATTCTCTCTCTAAAAAAAGAGAGAAAGACTCAATTGTGTGTGTTTAAATATTGAATGGAACCCTTCATTACCATCACCTTGTAAGTGTAGCTTGGCCCCTATAGGTGGTTATCAGCTACTCTCTATAAAATAGTGGGTTTGATTGTACTGACTAGGAACTAACTGAGATGTCAATAATGACAAGTAAATCTTTAATTGAATGTATAATTAAACAAATCGAAACTTCAAGTGTATAATTACAAAAGATAGTAAAGTTGAAGTATAAATGATATTATATCCTCTTTCTCTAAACATGGCAAACATACACATATGCTTCTTTCATTAAGTTTAAAGCCAATGGATAAGGGGGAAAAATCTCTAGCTTCTTCTTTTTGTACATATCTTGTCGGCCTATTTGTAGCCACCTTCATCTCCCTTATCTTCAATTTTGTTACCATTCTCTCATTTTGCACTAATTTCGGAAATAAAACAATCTAAAATGTAGAATTATCATCTTAAAAGTTGTAATTCATGAGTAAGAGGATCCTTAGATCTTAGGATCTTCCAAAATAAATGGTATATATAACTATTCTTTTATTAAGATTAAAGAAAAAAAAAGAGAAAGAAAAGTTCAATTCAACTAATTGTGGTATCAGACCCTAGATATTATTCAGAGATGCTCTATAAATTTCATTTTATGAAAAAAGATGCTATGCATTTGGTTCACCAAAAAAACATGCTTTTTTTTATGACTTGTTTACTGATGTAGTTGGATACTTAGAAGCACATAGGATTTAGATAAACAACAAGCCGAAAAGAGATTATGGGAAAAAAGATTTATTGGTACTAAGTTGTACATATTCTTATGAATGACATAACATTAGTGCATTATTTTTTAAAATTGCCATTCACAATTTCAATATTGTCATCTTAGGATATTTGTTGGTATAGATAATGAGGGAGATTAGGACTTTGCATAACTAAATAAGCCTGCAAAATAGAGAGTAGTGATGGGGCGCTAGGGTGTTGTCCAGTGTAGCCACTCCAATGCTTAAGTTAGATGTGTATTTGAAGAGAGTAAAGAGTACTTAAAGACAGAATGTAGGCTCAAGTGATTCAAGTGTCAAGTTATTTACTGTTGGGTGAAGGTTTTCTATTTATAGAGAAGTGGAGCTGGTAGTTAGAGAGGAGTTAGCTGATAGAAGCAACGTTCGCAAGTATTGGAGAGTGGAGCCATGATGTCTGACGTGTTCCATAAATGTAAGAAGTAGTTGTTTGACTTAGTCACTGGCCATATTCGTGTTCTTCTAGTTGTTGGTGATCATTCTAGTTGGGCAGGCTGCTTGATGGGCTTTGGTTGAGGTTGGCTATGAAGATGAAGGTCGAGTCTTTAAGGAGTGTACCCTATGTCGTTTGTCGGCATAGGCCTGGGGGGCCCATGTCCAAAAGGCCTTATCAATACTTGCACCAACCAACCCTTCCCCCCCTCTTTTTGAGCCTTTACCCCGCTTTGCACTCTCATTGCCATTGTAGAGGCAAGGAAGGGAAAGACGGACTTCTCAAGCATATGGTCGATTTGTTCCAATGGTGTATGTGGTGCAGGTGCTGATGTGGCAGCAAAGACATCTGAGTTGAATGATGCAAGGGTTGATCAGATGTAGTTTATCTAAGTAGGCTGTAACCCGAGCGGAGGTAGGTGTCCAGACCCAAGGTAGGAGATGGGAGGTCCAACCTCCTTGGTCATCAGGGAGTACTGAGTGGTTGGTTCTAAGTCAAATTAGGTCTGAGCTGGATCAACAATCAAAGGTAGATATTCAAATAAGCTAAGCCAAGAGCTCCGAGCCGAGGTAAGGATTTGGTAGGTTGGGTGCTTTAATTAATAAGGTTATTGAGGGGAGGTACTAAGTTGACAAGGCTGAGCTAAGTTGACCGTTGTTTGAGCAGATATAATCTATCTGTGCTAATGTGTAGTGTTATTAGAGTGTTGAACAAGTTCTTTCATGAAAATCAAAGGGACTTCGGGAAAACATTTTGCGAAAGTTACCTTTTGAATTCTCATTTATCGCACGTGTACACAATGTAGTTAATGTGATGTGACAAGTGTTCTATCACAGTAGACATGCATACAATCGTATGCGTTTTGCCTTTCGAATGCTGCCATTTGATTAAAGCTATCTCCACAGGTCAGTGTTTTAGGGGATTTACGCTTATCAAATCCCTATAACAACGAATTTGTTTCTTAAGGCAATTAGCTTATAAATATTAGAATCACTTTGTAATATTACTCTTTTGCAACCTTTCTCTCTCCTTTATCGCAACATCTACCTTCTTCAAAGATTTCTTTTTCTTAAAATTTTCTTCTAAGCTCTTTGTTTCTCTTTGCTTCATCATTAGAATGTCTACAAACACAGGTAACACATCATCTAATACTTCAAAATATAACATAATAGACTCTAAAGGGACAAGAAGTAACCCTCTCCATGGAGGAGAAGACAAAGCCATGTCATTAGAATAGTTGGATATTGCCATAAGAATGGCGATAAAGGCACTGGATAGGACTAGGCTTAACAATGCCATCTTAAGGGACACTTACATGTATGCTTTCTTACTAGAGGTTAGAGATTTGTTCACAATACTTGGGATTGGAAAAGTTCCGAGCTGTTGAGTTAGTGGGAGCAAGTCTTCTACTACTTAACTAGGTCTTGAGTAACTTCATAGTTAGATTGACTCTTAGTTGGATAATACGGCTGCCAAGTAGGGAAGAGAGGCTGTTATTATTGTCGGGGAGGTGTTTTGCCGTGTTTGAGAAGTGTTTGGAATATGGACAATACCTCCCTCTAAGTGAATTCAAGAAGGAGCTCTTCAACTTCCATCGGTGCAATTTGATACAAGTCCTTCCCAATGGGTGGAGGGTGTTAAAGGCATTCCAAGGGCTCTGTGAGTACCTAGTGATAAGGGTTACTCTGAAGCTCTTCAACCATTTCTACCTATGGAAGAGTTTGGGTAGGTGGCCGTACCTCTTGCTTCATCTAGGGAGGAAGTTGTTTGGGGGCCTCATAGACTCTATTAAGGGCTGGCAGTGATAGGGATCAAGGACTAATCATGCGTTCCCAAACCCAAAGGTTTGCTTAGATGGTTTGCTGAGCTATTCAAGGTGAATTAAGTACCGAAGAGCATTGCTTACCCCAATCTAACCTGCCGAGCTAATTCGCTTCCTACATCATCCAAGAAGCTACCAAGGTGATTAGCCGACGTGCCGAGCCAACCTCTCTATCATGCATCATTCCCAACATCGAATTAGAATACTATCAACCTAACTATTGCCGAAGCCGAGCTGATAGCCACCAAGAGCCAACCACTCGAAGGCAATCCAAATGTGAGTTGCCCCTAAGCTAAACTTTATCCAATTCCAGCAATCAAAGCTGCTGAACTACCAACACTGACTAGACCTAATCAAGACCCACCCCTGCTCAGCCCACAATGTTATTGGGACCATAAAAAGAGCAAAATTATGCGCGTGCTGTCCTTTTCTGACATTTGTATTGTCCTTACTGCCAATAGATATTCTTTTGCACGATTACATCAATACCTTTGTAAATTATTCACTTTTCCCTTTACTAATAGGAATCTTTTTTTGTAATTTACTCTCACCTAAGATTTATCCTAATTGAGTCATATAAATACTTGTACATTGTAATAGTTACAAAGGTCATTAGATTAGACTTTTCAAACATACTCTCTTGACTAAGTGTTCTGTTACTTACTCTCGAGCTACTCTTATCTAGCCTTTTGAGCGTGGACTGGTGGTGAGTAACCTCCGGCCATACTTATGTGTCATATTAAGTGTGTCTTGAGCTCGTGTGAGGTATTGGTGTATCATATCCAACATCAGTGCACGGGGACCCCTGTTTAACCCTCTACTATCATTTACTTTTCGAGCTATCTCGCGGTTCGGACCTATCTCTTGGTTATGTATGATATTGGGTTCGTGTGTTCATCTGCGAATCTATATCATCCTGGTGTCAGAGCTTGGTTTCGTTTGAAGCTGGATTCTACTACCGTGTCCTTTGAGTGGTTTGCTACTATTCTCATGTGATGAAAGTTCTATTGTTAACATTGTAGTTTGGATAGTTGAGAAGTCTTGGTGGAAAACTCTGTGCTCTGTTTTTGTCCATTTCCTATACGTAAAATAGAGTACAGTTGTTTGTTTATTCACTGTATGTAGTTATAGTAGTGGGAGTAGTAGTTATTGTTTTGTTATTGTTATTTACAGGAAGAGCTTTAGGTAGTGTATAAAACATCAATTTTGAGAGTTAACCAACAATGTCAGATTTAAGTGTTCAGAGAACTTTAGGAAACCAAGAAAGTGGTACTCGACATGGCCAGCGGCAAGAAGAAAGCTTTACACCTTGGTTGGTGAGTGACTGCTTGGATAGATTTGTTAACTTAGTAGCTAGTTTGGTGACTATTATCTAAGAAGATAGATAATGAGCTAGAAATAGCCCAACTAGAGGACGTGAGCAGCAAGAACGAGATAATGGTCAATTTAGCCAAGCTAATGCCCTAACTTGACCACCTCGGGATAAAGGAATTGGTAGAGTTGCTAAGCGTAAGCTAACACTAAAAGAAATTGAAGAAGAAGAGGAAGGAGATGATAGAGTAAAGGAGTACTAGGTTAAAGGAATTGGTATAGCTGCTAAGCGTAGTCTAGCACTAGAAGAAATTGAAGAAGAAGAGGAAGGAGATGACAGAGTGGAGGAGTACTACGAACTTGGAGAAAGGAATGTATGAGCCTCCAGAGTTGAAGGGTTGAGGATGCAAATACCAAGCTTTTTGGGAAGTGATGATGTTGAGGACTATCTAGATTAGGTAGATAAGATTAAAAAGTAGTTTGAATGCTAAGAAGTGCTCGATAATGCAAAGGTTAGACTTATTGTGTTGGAGTTTACTCCATGTAGTGGAAGAACTTGTAGGCCACCCGATGCAGAGAAGGGGAATGAGAAATTAAGAGCTGGGATGAAATAAGGAGGGCTATGAGGAGAAGGTTTATGCTGAGCTACTATCTATAGTATGCTTCTAAAAGATTGTAGGAACTAATGCAAGGAGGGTCGACTATTGAAGATTATGTCAAGGAATTCTAGATGTTGATGATTTGATATGAAGTCAAAGAGCTAGAAGACCGAACTGTATCTTGATTCATTAATAGACTGAAGTATGAGATCAAAGATATCTTAGAAACCATGAATATCTGATCGCCAGTTAGCAGAGCTGATAGTAACCAAACTAGTCCAAGTAGAACTATGAGAACCGAACCAAGCAGGGTTGTTAAGACCCAGCCTTCTCAAATAACCCGAGTAAAGGAGAAAAAAGTTTGAGAAAGGCTAGATTTTGGGAAAAAAGACGAGTGAGATCAAGTGTTTCAAATGCTAAGGATTTGGACATATGGCTCATTGTTCGAATAGAAGAACAATGGTAATTCGAGGCAAGGTGCTGACTATTGAAGTAAACAGTATTGATGAGGAAGTAGAGGAGCTGGAAGAGGACGGACAAATCGAGCTATCTAAGGAAGAAGTTATTTATAGTGAGGAAGGCAACTTTATGCCGATTACTCTAGTGTTGAGAAGGACAATGAGTGTCGGTCCTGTACCCAAAGATGAATAGAGAGAAAATCTTTTCCACATTTGATGCAAGGTGAATGAGTCACCGTGTGCCCTGATAGTAGGAGTTGCACTAATGCAGTCTCTGCATTTATGGTCTAGAAATTGAAATTCCCAACCAAACCCTACCTAAAACCTTATAAGCTTTAGTTGCTCAGTGATAAGGGAGCCCTGCAATTAAACAAATAAGTTTCTATATTGATCTACATTGGCAAATACCGAGGTAAAGTGCTATGTGATGTGCTTCTTATGAGTAAGTCCTACATTCTATTAGGACAACTGTAGATGTTTGATCAAATAGCAATGTATGATGGAATGAAGAATACTTGTTCCCTAGAGCATGAAGGCAAGAGGGTGAAATTGAGTCCAATGACTGCTGAATGAGTAAAGGTCATGTAGTCCCAATTGAGCCAAACCTTGAAGAAAGAGGCTTTAGTATTGACCCAAGCTAAACTGAAAAGAGAATTGGAGCTTCAAGGACTGACCTTTTTGCTAGTTCGAAGAATACTAGAGATGAGGTTCGAAGGGAGAGAGCATCCCATCAAGGTGATAACATTATTGGAAGAGTTTACCAATCTATTCCTAGATGAACTACCGAAAGGTTTGTCTCTCATTTGAGGCATCGAACATGCAATTGACTTACAATAAGGAGATGCACTGCCGAATAAGCTTGCCTATAAGTTGAACCTTGAACAGGTTACTACACTGTAGATGAAAGTATAAGAGTTGATAAAGAAAGGGTATGTACGTGAGTCCCTTAACCCCTACACCATGCCAACCCTGTTGGTGCCAAAGAAAGATGGGTCGTAGAGAATGTGTGTAGATAGTCAAGCAATCAATCGAATCACCATCAAATACAGGTACCCCATGTAAGACTTGTATTAGCGTAACTAGATTTAATAACCGATTTAGGGTGTTCAAGAAAGTAACCTGATTAAATATAAAAACTTACATATAGGCTCAGGACATTAGTCAAAGTGATTATATAAGTTCATAATTTAAAAATATAATAAAATATCAAGAACATAGCTAAAATAATAAGAATTTATTATATCGTTATTATATTATCAAATACGTGTGGCGTAAGTTCCAAAAATTGGTGAATACTTAAAGATATATTATAGGAGTAATATAATTAATATTGGACAGTAATTAATATGTAAAAGCCATGTATGCACATCGAGTATAATTATTATGTAAATACATATACCCATAATTATCATAAATACCAGAAATTATGTATAAACGACTAAATAAATTAATAAAATTGGGAAAAAACAATAAAAAATTTTCTTAAACAACTATAAAACATGTTGCTCTGTGGAGTGAGTTTAGGAAATGCATGGGATAAGATTTTGACCTCTTGACACCTAAGCATAGCCATGTACACTTGTATTAAGGTTAGAAAAAAAATTAAGAGCAACTCAATTGAAGATATAAAAAAGGCCATCTACTATCCGGAACAAGTTTAGGCAATTACAAGGCTTGGAAAAATTCTGGAAGTGGAAAATATAGAGAGAGAAAGCGAAGAACAAAATTTGGAAAATTTAGTTACGAATTTGGGGTTTTACATCATCCTAGAGAAAACAACCAGTTGGGAGTGAGCTAACCTACCTAAAGATAGAGAAGGTGGCATCAACTTAGGAAGACAAACCTTCATCCTCAGATGGTAACCGGAGCTTAGACTTTCAGTGAGTTGCCCATCACTTTGATTTTATTAAAATTTTGGGAAAAAATAGCAAACAAACTCTAAAAAATTTGAAATTTGGTTTCCCTACATATTTTTACATGAGAATTTAAGGAAGACGACCAGTTGGAAGTGAGCTAAACTACCTTAAGATAGAGGAGGTGGCGTCAACTTAGGAAGACAAACCTTTACCTTCAAATGGTAGCCAAAGCTTAGACTTTCAATGAGTCACCGATCTCTTTGATTTTATCAAAATTTTGGGAAAAAATAGCAAACGAACTCTAAAAATTTTGAAATTTGGTTTCCTTATATATCTTTACATGAGAATTTAGGGAAGACGACCGGTTGGGAGTGAGCCAAACCACCTGGAGATGGAGGAGGTGGCGTCAACTTAGGAAGACAAACCTTTACCCTCAAATGGTGGCTGGAGCTTGGACTTTCAGTGAGTCGCCGATCTTTTCGATATTATCAAAATTTTGGGAAAAAATAGCAAACGAACTCCAAAAAATTTGAAATTTGGTTTGCTTACATATTTTTGCATGATAATTTCAAATCTTTAATTAGATTTTCAAAATTTTGAGTGTAGATATGTGGTCTTTAAGAAAAACGTTCTACGCAAATAATTTTCAATCTAGTTTTTGAAAGATCAATCCATGTAGTTTCAACTTAAAATTTTATTGACATACTCCTAAGATGTTATATTTCCATGTTGAGTGGTCGGATTTCTAAAATTTAGTTGTTGAATTTTTGAGAAAATTATGTTTTTGTGTAAACAGTGCATTGGACAAGGTATTTTATCAAAAGAGATTGATCAAATTTTCTAAAATCATGGTATACCCTAAATTTCCTCACAAATAATAGCTAAAAATGGTTTAATATGAATTTAGGAAGGATAATTTATAAGTAAAATTAGGCATTTGGTGATTTAAGGTTGGATTTTTTAAGTATTTGATATACTTGTAAATTAATGGATAGTAGATGGAGAAAGGAAGTGGATGATTGAAGTTTTAGTTGATACTTACTGGTTATGCAGGTTATACACTTCTGGAAATACAAGGCAAGTGAAGTATATGGTTTCTAGAAATATAGGGCAAGTGGAGTATATGTGAAGTAGTTAAATTACTAGTAGCAGCAGGGTCAAAAAATGTGTTAGAAACTAAGTTAGAATGTGATCTAGTGTGAATATGTTGAATGCACTAGGAAAATGGAATCTATACCAAAAAGTGGATTACATTTGGACTTTACCCTATTTCTTAAGACAAGTTGTAAGTTAGGAATTTCCTAAATAAGAATCTAATATTGGACTAAAGGTCAGAAACTTCATTAGAAACTGGGTCAAAATGTTTAGTATTGGATATCCTTGACTACACCCAGAGTTTGATAGTAGATCAGCTAGTGATCTACTAAATTCTATACCTATATTAGAGTTAAAACATGAGTTATAAGTCACTTAAACAATAGCCCATACCACAAGACTGGGTTAAAACCTAAGTTAGAACCTCAATAAGAAAGAATTTCAATGAAAGATACAAAATATAAGAACAATTAGAAGTTTGATGACGGTTGGTACTGAATATTGGCTCATTAGGAGCCAGAGAATAGATTAGAAAGTTGCTTGATTATACTTTCTAAGAATTTATTGAAGTCAAAACTTGGATCAGAAACTACGGGGTAGCAATCTATACCAAGTCAGAACCTTGGTCAGAATGTATTTTACTTAACTAATATCTAATAAACACCTTAGAAAAACTTACCTAACACAATTAGAAATATCCTTAAATGTCTACAATGAACACATATATTATATATTTGACATGAACTAAAGATGTCATGTTAAATTCTAAGGATAATAAAGAAAGGCGAAACGAGAACGATGCATGAGGAGAATGAACATCAGTGTCCAGGTAAGTGGAATTGGTGTTTCATTTCACTTTGAAGTAGTGTTAATAATACTTGGAAACCTTAGTATATGTTTTGTTTGTAGTTGTAAGTTAGTTTCTTGTATGCATGAAACGTGTTTGCTTAAATATTGTTGTGCTATTTAAGTGTTAAATTGATGTGTTGATTGTTTTATGACATTACATGCTTTGGATTGTTTGAATTTGCTTGATCATCCCAAAAGTAATCTAACACAAATTTAGCTTAACCATTAATTGAACTTGCATTGTAACCTATTAAGGGTAACGATTAGGAAGTGTGAGCTAAATACAGATGCCTTCGTTGAGGATAGCATAAATGGTTCTCTTCCTACCTTGAGTCAAACTAACTGACAGGAGAGGGGGTTACAGCCAGGTTAGGATTAGTGGTTTGAAGGTAGTCTCAAGAGGAGCGTGTTCTCCATTGTACAAACCCTAGTTTGGAGACCAAATTCGCGTGTCTGTAGTGTTAAACTCCTTGAAACCTGGATTAAAGCGGGCGTAATTTCGCTAATATTATGATGACCAATCAATGCGTATAATGGTATTTGCTTGATCATGCATTGCATCTAATTAAATTGTTGAAAACTGTGGTTACTTGGTATTAGATATGTGCTTCTATCTCCTCTTACTTACTGAACAAGTTGCCACTCATTCTCTTATAGTTGTTTTATAGGTTTCCTTAGTAGACTCACCAAAAGGCTAAAAAACGAGATCAGGGAATGAGATTCAAGATTTACCTGACTGGGTTTCTATTTGATTTATCAATTGTATCAACTTGTACAAAAACTAATAAGGTCGCTTCAAGTAACCCCTCGTTTTCAATCATTGAAATTTATTCCATGCTCTATAAGCCTACTGATTTTAGTGCAATTTTAGTTATAAAAATTATTTTTCAGAATTTATTTTTAAAAAGTTACACCACAGGTTGACTCATACCAGGTACAAAAAGGGGCACTTCCAAGTAGTGGAGTGGTGAATGCCTCATGTCGGCTATACCTACGTTAGCAGTTAAGGCAGCTAGCTTCTACAGTAGGTTGATTTATACAACGGGGTTGTTATGACTCTCTTTGGGGTATGATACCCCATACTAACGTTTGACGACATGCTAGATGAGTTGAGTGGAGCAAGAGTATTCTCCAAGACTAACCTCAAATCGAGATTCCATCAAATTCGAATGCGTGAGGGTGATGAGTGGAAAACTGGTTTCAAAATGTGCAATGGATTGTATGAATGGCATGTAATGCTGTTCAAACTATTTAACGCACCAAGTACATTTATGCACTTGATGAATCATGTGCTCTAAGAATTAATAAGGAAGTTTGTCATGGTTTATTTTGATGACATCTTAGAGTATAGCCTTGACTTGGAAACTCACCAACAGCACGTTCAAAGAGTCTTTACAAAAGTTCAAGTTGAATAATCTAAAGAAGTACGACTTTTGCCAACCCGAAGTAATATTCTTAGGATTTATTGTAAGTGATGGTAGCCTATGAGTTGATGAAGAGAAGATTAGAGCGATTACCGAATGGCCAATGCCAACCACTTCAACCGATGTAAGGATTTTCTACGGCTTGGCATCATTCTATTTCAAGTTTATAAGAAATTTTAGTACAATTGTGGCCTCACTCATTGAACTCCAAAAGAAGAATGTTGAATTTAGATGGGGACAGAAGGATTACTGAAGCTTTGAGGAGGTGAAAGAGAGGCTGACTACAGCCCTTGTCTTAGCTCTATCGAGCTTTGACAAAGTGTTTGAAGTAGAGTGTAATGCATTCGAACTAGGCATAGGTGACATATTAATGTAAGAAGGCTGACTTATTGCTTACTTTAGTAAGAAACTTCAAAGAGCTACACTCAACTATTTTGTCTATGACAAGGAGTTTTACTCCTTAATTTGAACCCTAATGGTATGACAACATTGTCTACTACCTAAGAAATTTGTGATGTACATCGATCCTAAATCATTAAGATATTTGAAGAGCTAACCTAAGTTGTCTCAGAGGCAAGCCAAATGGGTTGAGTTTATGGAAGGTTTTTCTTATGTCGTAAAATATAAGAATGGAAGGAATAATGTAGTGGTCAACACCCTATCGAGATGATATTCTCTCCTGACTGAGCTATAGACCAGGGTTCTTGGCTTTTCAATAATAAAGAATTTGTATGTTGAGGATCTAGACTTTCGTCCGATCTATACTTTGGTCCTATCTATACCTGATGTGAAGAAGGACAGACATTGGATGATTATCACAAGAAAAACGGATACTTATTTAGAAAAAGGAGGCTATGTATCTTGACCTGTTCCATAAGGGAGTTGCTAGTATACAAGGTGTATGGAGGAGGATTGACAAGACACTTTAGCCAATGTCGAACCCATAAAGTGCTATTTGCGAGATACTTTTGACTAAGAATGATGAGAGATGTATAGTCTGTGTTGGAAAGTATTAGATATCTCTCATGGATTTTAATAATAATAAAAAAGGATAAATGTTAATGAATCATTACAGATGCAGGTATTCAAAAGGGTTCTCAAAAAGTTTAAAAATCACAATCTTAGAAAGAATAAAATCGCAAACTAAGTTGTCTTCAGAAACTTATTCAGAAGGAATGATTTGATTGAAAAAGGTAATAGTCTGAAAATCTTCAGAAAGTGTTTCAAAAGTTTTATAAGTAAAGGTGGTATAACACTTCAGAAGCTTGTTCAGAGACTTCAAAGAAAAGGAGACTAATACTTTTTAGAAGGTTATTCAGAAAATTGATCTAGAAATATATGACATTGAATTTTAATTTATATTAGATTCAAATTGAACAAGGTCTAACTCCATTAGATTAGGTATATTAAAGAAATACACTTAATCCCATTTCACTCAAGATGGAATCATGATCCTTAGGGATTATTTTTTAATGAATTTATTTTTGATAAATCAAGATATGTACAAGAATGGATAAGGATAAGGTTGATTCAGATTTTGTAGAATTCCAAATTTTGAACATGAGGCTTATCTAGAAGTTATTGGTCTCTTCATCAAATTTAAATCAGAAACTTATCTAGTGGTTGCGGATTGAAGTATATCTGATCAAAACAAGATAAGAAGAGTTGTTTTTGAATTTCAAAATATCGAGATCTTCTCAAAATATCTAAGGATTATTTTTAACAAATAATAGTAAGATAAACACAAAAATGAAGATAATCTTCAACAAATTATTCATTGAAAGATTTCAATATAAAAAGAGAAAAGGATTCAAAACATCATTTTATAACTTTGGAATAAGTTTTCACTACACAAAAAAGTTGTGATTAGATTTTACCTTTGAAAAGTAATAGAAAGTCCTTTAAATCCTTTTTCATAAAGTTACACCGAAGTAAACAATATAACAATCGTTATTTCTCATTACAGCAAAATTAATTGAGAATTATATTTTTGTTCTCACTTGTAATTTGTAAAACTTATTTGTTGTTTGACTATTCAAAGAAGTTAGATTGTATTTTGTTGATTTGTATTAACCTAGATCGTAGAAAGGCTAGATCGATAGAACAGAATGTTGTGAAGTCCATCCGTAACAAATGCTTGTAATCTTCTTGTGATTTGATTTAGTGGATCAAGTAGAATGATATCGGTAAAGTAGACTAGGTCGCTAGCAGTAGAGCTAGAAGAGAATAGTAGGCAAAAGGCCGAAGCTTTATAAATCTTCAGCCTGATATTCTCCTTCCTTGCTCTTTTAATTTGCTTTATTAATTGTTGAGTGTTAAATTATTAAAACATCACTATTCATCATAATAAGTTGTTAAGAGGAGTAATTTTATTTTCTTCAAAAAAAAAAGTTTTCAAAAATTTAAGGATATCAATTTACCCCCCCTTCTTGATATCTTATATGAGACCAACAATTGGTATTAAAGCCTCGTTCTAATACCTTCTAGAGTTTAAGATCATGGGTGAACTAAGTGGTAGTTCAATAGTTCAGCCTGGCAAAGCACCATTTTTTGATGGAACTAACTTTCCTTATTGAAAATTTAGGATGGAGACTTATGTGAAGAAATTAAATTATCAGGCTTGGCAAATTATTTTTGCAAGAGAACTCAAAATTCCAACCATTGTTATGTCAAGTGATGATATCACCAAAGCAAAACTCAATTCAAAAGCTGAGAATTTACTTTTGAGTACTATTGCACAATTAGAATTTTATCTAATTACTTCTTGTGCAACAGTTAAAGATAGTTAGGATACTTTGGTGTAAACCTATGAAGGGATGGAAACAATCAAGGATACAAGAATCAACTTGCTGGGTCAATAATATTAAACATTTCAAATTCTTCCTAGTGAAGAAATCAAAGACTCTTTCAGTAGATTTACTGCTATAACTAATGAATTGTTTTATCTTGGTAAAATTATTAATGATGCAAATATGATACACAAGATGCTAAGGATTCTTCCCAAAATTTAAAATGCAAAGAAAACTGCCATACAAGAAGCTTGTGATCTAAAACATTAACTCTAAGTCAATTGCGTAACAAGCTCATGACATATGAAAATGATATTCACAAATTAGAATGTACTTTAAAAGATGCAAGGAAAAGGACCGTAGCCTTCAAAGCTAAAGAAATAGATGTTGATTCAGAAGAAGAAGATTCATTTGAAGAAGAAAATGATGATGTGATACTTTTAGCTTGAAAGCACAACAAATGGCTTAAGAAAAAGGGTAAGAAAATGTTTACTAAAAGATTTATTACTAATAAGAATCAATTTGTTGATGTGGGAAAGGAAATCAAAGAAAAATAGGAGAAAAAAAAGGAGATTATTTGCAATGAATGTAAGCAGCTTAGGCAAATCAAATACGAATGCCCCATTTATAATTAAGAAAATGGAGAAATTCAAGAAAAAATGTAAATCTCTAATGGTAACATGGATTGACTTGGAAGATTCAAAAATTGAATTAGAAGGTTGAGAAGAATGTGAGGAAGCAAATCTATGTCTAATGGCACTTTCTGAGGTAGATTCTAAAGCTTATTTTGATTATGATTTATAAGTATCTGATAATATTTGTGTTGAAATTAACATTAGTAAAAAGAAAAATCATAAATAATTAAATAATAATCAAGAAAAATATGAAAAAAATGAGGAAAAGTCAAGAAGTTGGATGTGGCAAACTGGAAATGGAGAATGGAAAGCAACCAATTAAAATCAACTAACAAAAAAGTAAGAAGGACAAGAGATAAGGGACACTTGGCAAAGAAAAAATGGAGAAAAAAAAATTCTAAACTCAACTATAAAAATAGAAGACCTTCATCCAAACTCATTTTAGACATTTTAGAATCCAAAAAAAATTAGGGAGAGGAGAGAAAAGAAGAGAGACCAGTTTTACAAAAAATTAGAAAATTATAGTGCAAATAAGGCATAGAAGGAGATCTCCAACTCAACGGCCACCTGGGAGTGGACGGCTACCACCACCATTACATGGTAGTAGCATCGCCTAGATCAGCTGACAAGGCTGTGGTAGCCAGAGCCACCAACTCCAATGAGTTCGATTTTTCTTCCAATTTAACTTATTTTGTTAAAAATACTAATATGTTTTGAAAATTGTGAAATTTGGTATTTTGAGGTTTTTAAGTATCTAGATTTAGGGAATTTTTTTTTTGTTTGATAATTTCGTGTCTGAAAATAAACTGTCCTTAAGAAATCTTGTAAACCTAAGCTTTGTTCAAATTAGAAATAAATAATCTTAGGAGTGTAGTTTTAGGCTTAAAATTGTTGTGTAAACTACTTAAGGGTTATAGAGCAATGTTATGAAACCCTTATTCAAAAATTAATTTTTGAAATTTTTAAGCCTTAAAATGATGCATAAAATGAGTAATCTGAGGCTAATTAAATAATAAAATATGTAATTAGTGATTTAGTGCATAATTATATGTTTTAAGATGTTGAAATTTGATAAAGTATGAATTTGTAGTATTTAAGGTATTAGATGTAATTATTAGGGTATTATATAGTATATATATAATAGGTAAGAATGGCATATTTAAGCTAATTTTGTAATTTAGGATAATTAGATATAAATTTTGATTTGGGATGGATTTAGGTATTTTGAGATGTTAATTGATGTTGAGAGATGATATTTGAAGTGATGGGAATATTAGATGTATATATTATGTACATATTAGGTGATAATATGTAATATGTAAGTAAAAGAAATTAATGAGTAGAAAAGTATTAGGTTAAAATTGATATTATAATAATAATAGAAATATATATAAAATCTTGTAAGAGACTTAAATTTAGGTATTTATATGAAAAATATAAAATTTTCTCACATCGAGAATAAATTCAGTAGTTAAATTAGGATAAGGGGTATACTGTACAAATTAAAATACTGGTTAGGGGTTAAATATGATATTTAGGATACTAAAAAATAATAAGATTAATTTCACATTATAGGTTGGAATGATTTCCTAGGGTTTATATATAAAATCCCTAATGGAAAAACTGAGTTAAAAACCTAATTTAGAACCGACTTCAAAACTAAATCAAAATTTAGCCTAAATTAGAAATCACTTTAAGAGACTTAAAAACCTAAATAATTAACTATACTAAAACCTTAAACTAAAGATAACAATAAGAATTATAACATAAACTAATCTATGACAATTATGTGAAAATTGAAACAATATTTGTATTATGAGGATTTTTGGCGACGGCCAATGGGAGTCGCATCGTGAATGAGTAAGTGAGGAGTCCATGTAAGTTAAGATTAATACGTTACTGTATTTTGGAGTACTAATTTGTAGTACTTGATTGTGCTTGTTAGATAGTATGCTATGCATATATGCTTGTTCTAAGCTGATGATATGATTCTGCTTTGCTGCTCTGATTTGTATTTGTATGATTTGTTTAAAATGATTGAGCACCTTAAACCGAATTTAATTACGTGTTTGACTCATAAATTTAAACTGGATTTGCATAGCAGCACATTAGGAGAACATTAGAATTTTCCAACCAAATACCTACCCATTCAAAAGGGATAGTGCTAGAAAGCATAATCGGTCCCTAACTAAGTGATAGGTGAGGAAGTCGTAGTAAGGGTGAAATCAATGGTTTGAAAGTAATTGTGAGAGGTATGGTGTCTCTATTGCATAAGCTTAGGTTTGGTCGTGAGCTATTGCATTAATGGAAACTCCTCAACTCAGATTAGAGCGGGTATAATTTCTCTAATCTCATAAAAGGTCAAACAACATCGTGCGATGGTATTTGTTTGAACATACATTATATCTAATTAATTTGATTGATAACCATGTTTATGTTTGCTGGATAGTTTTAAGTCTCTATCTCAACTTACTAAGCTGTAGTTGTTCATATCCTTATAGACGTTGTTTCAGATGCTAATTAGGAAGCAACATATATTTACCTTAAAGCTAGCAACTGCCGGATCATATGGAGTAGGGAAATACATATGAAGAATAGATATATTTTTAAGGTCTTAGCTTTTATTTAGAATATTTCATTTTCAAATAATGTATTACTTAGGAAGTATAGGACAATGAAACCCTATAAACATTATTTGTAATACTTGAATCCTAGTATATATATATATATATATTCATACTTTCTTAGATAAATAACATATTTAATTTATGAATCGTTTACTTCAAAGCAAGTTAGTCATAGACGCTTTGCGTAAATTAAGTATAAGATAGCGGTTGGAAGGTCAGCTTCTATCCTAAAATGGTTTGTACGGTGGGACTGTTACGACTCTGTCACTTTGAGGTATGAAAATATGTTTTGCAAGTTTAATGAAAGTGATAAGAAGTTGCAAATGTTGATTTCTAGTCAAAAGATGGATAATTCAAAATTTAAACTAGGTTTTGAATTTGGAGAAACATCTAAAATATAGAAAGAAATAATATTTGTTAGATCAAAAGATGAAAATCAAGAAATGATCAAAGGAAGGGAAAACAACAAAGCATTTGAACCTATCAGAAAGTACAATAGAAGGTTCTCTCCAAACAACAAGAAGTATCCCTTTAGAAGGTATAACAGAAGTTTGAACAGAAGGTATTTTAGAAAGAATTTAAATCAAAGGAAAGTGGTAAGTAATAAGTATATTGAGTAGAAACCTTATGCTTGTTTTCTTTCTAATAAAATAGGTCATATAGAGAAACATTACTTTTACAAAAAATACAAGTTTAGCAATAATCAAGGTTCAATTCAAAAGACAAGCTTGAATTTTCATGAACCCAAGTTTTACTGGGTTCGTAAACAGATTTGCTTATGCTTTGATGTGTTCAAGATCACAAAGCTAAGATAAAAGGAACATGGTATCTTGATAGTAGATGTTCAAGACATATGACTAGCAATGCTTCGTTGTTCATGATTCTAGAATGGAAGGAAGATGGTTATGTGAAGTTTGGTGACAATGGTAGAGGTAAAATAATTGCGGTAGGATCAATTGGTTTAGCACCTCATTTAATTGAAAACATATTGTTAGTTAAAGGATTAAAACATAACTTATTAAGCATAAGTCAATTGTGCGATAAAGGGTATAGAATAGTTTTTGAACATGATAAATGTGTTTGCTTTTATAAGGATGGTTTTAAGCTATTTGAAAGATTTCAAAGGAAGTATGTTTATCTAATTAAACCATCTAAAATATCATTTGAAAGCTGTTTTATTTCAGTAAATGATAACACTATACTTTGGCATAAAAGACTAGGACATGTGAACTTTCAACAATTGGAGAACTTATTTAAAAAGAACTTAATTCAAGGCTTGCCAAAACTACATACTCTTGAGAAAATTCATTATGTTGCTTGTTTTAAGAATAAGATGAGTTCATCTTCTCATAAGAGTAAAAAGATTATCTCTACTCAAAGACCTTTAGAATGATTGCATTTAGATCTATTTGGTCCAACTTGTACTTTAAGTTTAGGAAGAAATAAATATGGATTTATTATAGTAGATGATTTCTCTAGATTTACTTGAATCTTATTTTTGCATTATGAAAGAGATGTTTTTAAAAGTTTTGAAATTTTTTTCAAGAAGAGTTCAAAATGAAAAAGGCCTCTCCATCATCGGTCTACAAACTGATCATGGCAAGGAATTTGAAAACTTAGATTTTATTTCGTTTTGTATAGAAAAAGGCATCACTCATAATTTTTTCAAGCCCTATACTCCACAACAAAATGGAGTAGTTGAATGCAAAAATAGGACTATTCAAGAAACGACGAGAACTCTACTTAATGAAAGTAATATAGCTGATCATTTATAGGTAGAAGCTACTTTAACGACTTGTTATATCATAAATTAGGTAGATGTAAGACCCTTGATAAATAAAATTGCTTACAAGATCTATAAAGGAAGGAAACTTACTGTTTCATATTTTCACACATTTAGTTGCAAGTGTTTTGTTAAGAAAACAGGAAAAGTATTGGGAAAATTCGAGGAAAGAGCTAATGAAGCAATCTTTCTAGGCAACTCTCTGAACTCAGAAGCATATCAGGTATACAATAAAGAAACAAAAGTCGTAAAAGAATCAATAAATGTCAAATTTATTGAAGAAACAAGCCATGAAGAATTGGACAATGAAATTCCATTTGCTTCAAACAAAAATATTATGGTATGTCTTGATTCAAAAGAAGGAAAGACAGAACCTCCTTTAAAAGGAACTTCAGAAGCTTTAAGGATGCTTAATGAATCCGAAACAAAACTTGAATTATAAGGTACTTCAAAAACTAATACCAAGTTTGTTGAAACACATTTAGAAGCTAAGTCAGAAGCTTCTAAACATTTTCATACTCTACCATCAACTCTTAAATTTAAAACTAATCTTTCTCCTGAGCTTATAATTGGTAATATTAGATCTGGAATAAGAACAAGATCGAGCTAACAAAACTTTGAAAATCATTTTGCTCTAATATCTGAATTTGAACCTCATTCAGTTGATCAAGCTTTAAATGATAGTAACTAGATCTTAGTCATGCAAAAAGAACTCAATCAATTTCAGAGAAATCAGGTTTGGAGTTTAGTTTCAAGACCTAAAAATAAGTCAATCATTGGAATTAAATGGGTATTTAAGAATAAGCTAGATAAACATGGAAAAATAATTATAAATAAAGCACGGTTAGTAGCTAAAGGTTATTCGTAGGAATAAGGGATAGACTTTGATGAAACCTATACTCCTGTTGCTATTTGGAAGCTATAAGATTGTTACTTACTTTTGCTTGTTTGAAACATTTTAAGCTATATCAAATGGATGTAAGAAGTGCTTTTAGGAATGGATTCATAAAAGAAAAAGTATTTGTTGATCAACCCTGTGCATTTGAAGACCTCTTTAAATCAGATCATGTGTATAAGTTAAAAAAGGCTTTGTGTGGACTTAAACAAGCTCCTCGTGCTTGGTGTGATAGACTAAGTCAAGTCTTGATTAAAAATGACTTTCAAAGGGGAAAAGTAGATACTCTACTTTTCATGAAACATCATGGAGAAGATATGTTAATCGTACAAATCTATGTTGATGACATTGTTTTCTGGTGCAATTAATGAAAAATATTGCCAAGAATTTTCAAGATTGATGTAGACAGAATTTGAAATGTCACTCATAGGATAATTAAACTTCTTCTTGGGATTACAAATCAAACAATTAGAGAATAAAATATTTATTCACCAAGAGAAGTACACCAGATAAATATTGAAGAAATTTGGTTTTGAAAATACCAAGGATTCTTCAATACCTATGAGTATCTCAATAAAGCTTGACATCACAAGTAATGGCAAAAAGGTAAATAAAAAACTCTATCAAAGCTTAATTGGATCTTTATTATATCTAATCGCTTTACGCCCTAATATTTTGTTTAGTACTTGTGTGTGTGCTAGATTCTAAAGTTCACCAACTGAAACACACCTAACTATAGTTAAAAAGATCTTTAAATATATAAAAAGCATTGCAAAATTAGGAATTTGGCATCCTAAAAGTCAGAATTTTGATCTCATAGGATATTCAAACGTTAACTATGTGGGTTGCAAAGTGGATAGGAAAAGTACTTCTAGACTTGTCAATTCTTAAGAGATAAGCTAGTTTCATGGTCTTCTAAGAAACAAAATTTTGTTACTCTTTCAACTACAGAAGCTGAATATGTATCTATTAGAAATAGTTGTGTACAAATACTTTGGTTCAAACAACAATTGTATGACTATGGAATAAGTTATAAGAATATACCCATAAAATGTGATAATGCTTGCGCTATTAATTTGACAAAAAATCAAGTTCATCACTTAAGATCAAAACATATAGAAATAAGGAACCATTTCATTCATGATCATGTAGCAAATAATGATGTAAGTGTTGATTCTGTTTCAACTGAATATTAATTTGTTGATATTTTTACTAAGCTTTTGGATAAATTAAGGTTTGAATTTATTCGTAATGAGATAGGTGTTTATAATCCTTTTTGTTAAATTAGAGAGCATTTTTATAAATTTTCTTTGTTTGTATATTTTTAACACATGCAAAGCTTTTCTTCTTTTTCATTTGCTGAACGCAAAAAGAAGTAGGGCCTTAGTATGACTTTAGCAGGTCCTCAAAATCCTTGTTAGTAGGTCCATTAAACTAATCCACTCTCTTACGATTAAAGACCATTAACTCTAGCAGTTTAATTTTTCACATCTTATAAAAGCCTCAGGTTATTTTTCTTCTTCTCATTTCATCAAGCTCTTCATATTCTTCTGTTGTGATTTTATTTCAATCAAACTCTATGCACCCAGAAAATCTACTCGAATTGTTGTAAAGGGGAATAAATCCAAAATTCAAAATGATCCCAAAAATTCCATTCTTGTTGATGAATAAGAGGCAGACACCACCATTCCTTCAAACCCTCAACCTAATTCACCCTTTAAAACACACCAAGATTCATCTAAAAAAACTTTAACCTTAGAACTTCGCGATGAACCATTAGAAGAAGCTACTCAAGAAGTAAATCAAAAGAACAGCTTTAAGGTATATTTTGAGCAAGCTTAGGAAGTTAATTAGAAGGCTGATAAGGATGTTCAAGATTTCAGCTCACTTGAAAATCTTGCTGAACCCAAAGGCCTGGATCACTCAATCAAACCATCTAAAGAAATTTCTGAAAGAAATCCTTCAAAACGAACCCCTGTTCCAAAACCAAAGAAGTCTCTTCGAAAGCCTAAGGTTGCTACTCTAATTAAGAAGACTTCGAAATCTTCCAAGAATGTAGAAAAATCACCAGAAGTAAACATGTCATTTTCCTCTTCCAAATCAAAAGACAAACCTAAGAAGAGATACACAATAAAAGTTAAAAATCTCTCCATTAAAGATTCTTTTTATTTAGACTTAGAATTCTTTGACAAGAACGGTTTTTATTGAGAAGAATATTTAGATAATTTGGGTTTAAATGGTCTGGTTAATTTAAGAGGAATGATATATGGATAATTGGTGGATGAATTTTATAGGAAGCTTGATAGCAAAAATCAAGGAGTTTGGAAGCTAGCTGTACTAGGACAAAAGATAGAAATAACAAAGAAGGACATTCTGAACTACTTCGGCATTAAAGAAGTACAAGAGGATGAGAGCTTAGTATTGATGATAGAGGAGAATTTATACACAGAATTGAATGATGGATTTGAGTTGGGAATAGGCAGAGATATCTTCAGTATTGAGTTTGAGTTGTAACTAGAATTTTACATAAATTTGTCAACTCATTTGTATTACCTAGGAAAGGTAGTGCAACCTTTGTAACTAGAATGGATGTATTAGTTATTTTGGCAATGCTAAGGAAGATAAAGGTATATGTTGTGAAACTCATGATTCAACATGTATGACAGCATTTGGATGTTAGGTCATATGGAAATATGTCATGACTCTTTTTAATTTCAAGAAATTGAAAATTCTAGGAGAAGCAAGTTGTCCTTTTTCCCCTATTAAACTAAGTGAAATAATCTTTAAATAGATGGGAATTTATGTGAATGACAAGCTTTAGCATTCACATAATGAAGGAATTTTTGTTCAACCCTCAAATCTTAGAAGAAGGGTAATTATAATTGAAGAAAAGAACAATGAAAAGAAAAGGAAGCAAGGAAAGGAACCTACTGAAAAGGAACAAAAAGGAAAGGGAAATTAGTTAGAAGATCAGGTGGAATAGAATTTAGAGAAGCAACTGGGTTACCTTTAGATAGTGATTTAGAAAGTATAGAGGTATAGCATGATAGGAATCTGGCCCTCGGACAAATCACTCTTAGCCGAGCTAGAGGAATCTAAGGACTTGTGTGGAGAATACTAGCTCACAACAAAAGCCAAGACGGGGATTCTTATGCCGAACATATCTCCTACTAACTTGTCTATTAAATCTTCACATGTGTCAGACATACTCCTGCCCAGCCTATAAATGGCTGAGCTAAGCTCCCATCTCGACCATAGGTGTTTAACTCCAATTCAGCTGACTTCTTTACTGGATTGATTGGTTCCCAACCTAATCTAGATCAAGTCAGCCCCTAACTCCAAATGTTATTCTGCTTCTACCTACCTTGTATCATATTTCTCCCATCTAGCCACTAAGCAACACTTGTCTTCTAACACAATATTCCAAAATGATTCTTTCTTTTCCATGCTAAATATTCTTTGCCCCTTTTAGTATGTTTTATGTAACCTAATTATAGGATATCCTTTTATCTTTTCATATATGTGAAGTAACCTTAATAGATGGGTATATAAACACCCGTTTTCTTGTATGCAAACAATGAACTAACCAAGATAGAATTATTCACTTTGAGTAACCTTATTGTTCTCATTATCATTCAACTCTTATCTATTTCCTTTTGCAAGGAGTAATGGTGAGTGACCCTTAAGTTCGGACTGGTGTGTCATATCTGGTGGATTGTTGGCCAATTAGAATTAAGTGGTGCGTCATATTCATTCGATAGCTACCCGGACTTTACTATCTTTTTCCCTATTTGTTTTTTGTTTGCTTCGTTGTGTTACTTCTCCGTATGTTCAACCCTAAAGACACATCAGCTTCGCTGGCATCAAAGTACGGTTCCATGAGAGAGTATGTGAAGTTTTAGTTCGCTTTACTGTTGGTGGTTATTGTGCTCCCTCTATAGCTACTGTAGTGTCTTTGAGTGTAAGTAAGTGTAGTTTCATTATTACTCAGTTTTTCATTATGAAAATAGAGCAAGTCACTACTATTTTGTTCAAGTGATTATTCGGTATTAAAGTTGTTCGTGAGTTATTAATCTATTTAAGAAGTATTACATCATGTCAGATTTAAGTGTTTAAGGTATTATTGGTGACCAAAGTAGTGGTGCTCAACCTAGTTATAGTCATAATGGTAGTAACACCCGAAGGTCAGTTGATGACAAACTTAATAGACTAACCAACCTTGTTGAGAGTCTAGTCACAGAAATGCAAGTTAACAGACAACAATCCTATGGTGTACAGTACTATAACCTATAAGAAAATAACCCTGAGAGATACGGTAGCTAAGGTAATCGAATCAATCTCCCAATTCGATTGCAGCAAGTTAGAGGAGTAGCAGACCGAGCCATTTGATGAAGACTGGAGTTGGAGGAGATTGAGGAAGATGATGAGGTGGTAAATGTTGAAGAGTTTAAGGAGGAAGAAGAAGGAGTTGACTATTACCAAGTGTAAGGACGAGGACACCGAGTCCCTCGAAGGCTAGATAATGTCAAGGTTAAAATCTTGCCCTTTAGTGGAAGTAAAGATGTAGATAAATACTTGGAGTGAGAAGAGAAGGTTGAGAAGGTATTTAAATGTTATGGGTATACAGATGTTGTCAAGGTCCAACTTGCTACACTAAAGCTTACTGGGTATGCTATTATGTGGTGGAAAAATCTAAATGCAACTAAAATAAGAGATGAAAGATGAGGTATTAAAACCTCGGATGAGATGAAAAGGTTGTTAAGAGGTAGATTTGTACTTAAGACCTACCTATAAGATACGTTTGCAAAGTTAAAGGAGCTTTGCTAAGAAAGCTGATCTGTTGATGATTATGTCAGAGAGTTCTAGATGCTTATAATCTGGGTTGACGTAGAAGAACCTGGGGCTTATACCATGTTAAGGTTCCTCTCTACACTTCAATATGAAATTCTCCATATTGTTTAGGTGTAGAGGTTTTATACCTTGGAAGAGGCGATAAGGATAGCCTGGAGGCTCGAAAAATAGAGGAGTAACGCTTCGAGCCGACCTAGGCCAACATTCTCTTAACCTTCAGTCCTGCGTTGACCTATTTAAACCAAGTTGAGTATAGGACTGGTTGATCTAATGATAGTCGAGCAAGCTAGTAGGGTCGAGTCGGTCAGCTAGGTTGACCCGAAGTTAGGCCAACCTCGAGGATATATGAGAAAGGGTAGACCTCTAGACGGAAGACCAATGAGGTGAAATGCTTTAAATGCTTCAGCTTCGGACGTATGACTACTAAGTGTCCAAACTGATGAGTTATGGTGCTTGAAGGAGATGTTGTAGACAACACTAACAAGATTGTGCCTAAGAAAGAAAAGGATGTTGGAAAACCTGAAGCTTAAGAGGAAGAGGAGACCTATATCTATGCCGACTAGGGAGAAGTGATGACCCTAGTCTTGAGACAAGTACTGGGTTCCTTACTGAACTCTAAAGACAACTAGCAGGAGAATTTGTTCCATACCAAATGAAAGAAAAAGCCAATTGTGCACAATCATTGTGGATGGGGGAAGTTGTACTGATATCATTGCACAATCCTTTGTGTGAAGGTTTGGTTTGTCGGCCTCAAAGCATCCCCAACCTTATAAGTTGCATTTGTTCCATGATAACGGTGCTTTGCAAGTGACCGAACCATCCAGTGTTGGAAGTATGTATAAAGATGAAGTAATGTACGATGTCGTCCCCATGGGAGCTTTACATGTGCTGCCTTGATGACCTTGGTTGATTGATCAATGTGTTACTTATGATAAGTATAAGAACACCTATGGCTTTGTTAAGTATGGAAAGAAGATTGTGTTGCAACCCTTGACTCCATTCTAAGTAAATGAAACCCACAATCAGCTCACCTAAGCTAGTAAGAAGAATGCCTTAGTGATGAGCTGAAGAAAGCTCCAAGCTACTAAAAAGGCTGTAGAACCTATGTTCCTACTGATTAGAAGATTGTTGGAAATAAGGGATTTGGAGGATATCCTTGATGATATTCAAAGCTTACTAAATGAGTTTTTCAATTTGTTCCCTGAAGAATTGCCTAGAGGATTGCCTCCAGTCCGAAGCATTAAGTACTATATTAATCTACAGCCAGGTGCTACCTTGCCAAACCGACCTGCACACTAAATGAACCTTGAGCAGGTTGCTGAGATGAAAAGACAAGTGGATGTAATCATAGAGCGAGGATATGTGAGGGAGAACATGAGCCCTTGTATTATACTAGCTCTACTTGTCCTTAAGAAAGATGGTTCATAACTCATGTACATCGACAACCAAGCAATCAACCGAATTACTATCAAGTACAGATATTTGATATTGAGGCTCAATTCATGTTGATGAGCTTCATGGTGCCAAGATATTTTCTAAGATTGATTTGTAAAGTGGTTACCACCAAATTCTCATGAGGGCAGGTGATGAATGGAAGATTGCCTTCAAGACTAGGCATGGACTCTACAAACGGTTAGTTATGCCATTCAGACTTACTAATGTGTCGAGCACATTCATGAAGTTGATGACTCATGTAATGTTCCCTCTAATTGGAAGTTGTGTAGTCGTATACTTTGATGACATATTGGTATACAATGCCGACTTGAACAAACATGTTTAACATTTCCATGAAGTATTTAACATTTTGTGAACTGAGAAGTTGTATGGAAATGTAAAGAAATGTACGTTCTACTAGAAAGAGGTGATCTTCCTAGGGTTTATGGTGTTAAGGGAAGGACTCTAGGTAGACGAGGAGAAGATCCGAGCTGTTCTTAAGTAGCCGATGCCAAAAAATGTCACTGAGGTTCAAAACTTTCATGGCTTAGCTTCTTTTTATAGGAGATTGATAAAAAACTTCAATACCACAGCTGCCCCCTTGATCAAATTGACAAAGAAGAACGAAGGATTTAGGTAAAACAATTGAGCTAAGCACAACTTTAGGGAGATTAAGGGGAAGCTCACCTCGGTGCCAGTCCTTTCACTACTAGATTTTGATGAACCTTTAGAATTGAAATGTGATGCATCGAAAATAGGAATTGGTGCTATCTTGATGCAAGAGCGATGGCCAGTCACCTACCATAGCGAGAAGCTTAGTGGTCCTACCTTAAACTATTCTACGTACAAGAAAGAGTTATACTCTCTTTACCGAGCCCTTACTATTTGGCAACACTATTTGTTGCCATGAGAGTTTGTTATTTATATAGACCATGAGTCCCTAAAACATCTAAAGAGTCAGAACAAGCTTTCGAAAAGGCAAGCTAAATGGTTAGAGTTTATGGAAGGTTTATCATACGTCATCCAACACAAGAAAGGAAGCGTAAATGTAATCACTAACACTCTATCACAACGGCAATTCTTGCTGACCACTTTATAGACAAAATTATTGGGATTCTCACTCATTACCGAGCAGTATTCTCATGATCCTCATTTCAGCCCCATTATTGAACAGTGTAGGGATGGAATTGTTGTCAAGGGATATTATCTTAAGGAAGGTTATTTGTTCAAGGACTAAAGGCTGTGCATACTGAATTGTTCCATACGTAAGCTACTGATCAACGAAGCTCATAGCTACGGAATATCAGGTCACTTTAGGGAGACCAAAACATCCAATTTATTGAGGGATAACTTTTACTGGCCTGGTTTGGCTAATGATGTCCATAAGATAGTTAGTAGTTATGAAGCGTACAAACGAGTTAAGGGGAAGAGAGAACCCCATGGAGAATACATACTGCTGCTAATACCAACCTTACCTTAGGCCAACCTCAACATAGACTTTATCTTAGGATTGTCTTGGACATCTAGAGGCAAAGATTCTATCTTTGTTGTAGTAGATTGCTTCAACAAGATGGCATACTTCATTATGTGCCATTAGACTAACGATGCTTTATATATTGCTGATTTATTTTTGTAGGAGGTTGTCTAACTACATAGGGTACTGAAGACTATTGTCTCAGATCGAGACATAAAATTTTTGAGCTATTTTTGAAAGATTCTTTGGAAAAGACTTGGTACTAAACTTATATTTAGCTCTAGTAGCCACCTTCAAATTGATGGCCAGACTAAAGTAGTAAATATGATGCTACGCAATTTGCTCAGAGTTGTCATGGGAAAGAACTTAAGGGATTGGGATTTGTGCTTACCAGTTATGGAGTTCGCATATAACCGAACTATCCATAGCACTATTGGAAGGACCCCATTTGAGATCGTTTATGGCTTTAACCTCAGTATTACCCTAGATGTGATTGGCGCTCCAATAGTTGTTGAAGAGAATCAATCTAGAGTTAACAGATACCTTATTTTTGCCATTTTTATTTTACTATTTTTATCGAGCCAAGTTTTACAAATAACAAATAAAATAAATAAATAATAATACAAAAAAGAAAAAATTTTAAAAATAATGAAAAAAAAGTGTTGAGTTGTATTGAGTCGAATCGAGCCAAGTTGAGTCGAGTTAAGTCATTTTAGGATCAAATTGAATAATGGTGAGTGCTCAATTTAATAAATTTTAAGTCATCGAAGGATTGAGCTTCATTAAAATATTTTAGTCCAATCCGATATAAAATGAATTTTTTAATCTAATTTATATTGAGTTAGAATAGACTTAGGATTTATTAAGTAAGGATATTGGGCTAAATCCAGTTGGACTAAGTTAGGCCCAAAAGATAGAAAGCCCAAATTAAGGTAGAGTTTCTAGAAGCTAGGTCGAATTTTCGAAGAATCTAAATTATATCTTCTGTATCTGAGTTTATTATTGTATCTTTCGATACGGAAGATTCAATTATAGGTATTATAAATAGGAATTCGGTGATGAACTTAAGGACAATTTTTTTTACAATCCCCAAGACATAAGCCTATATTCCTTTACTGAACAGCCCTTGATCATACATTGCCTTCACTCACATAACCAACCATCACTCTCACTTGCATTGACATTAACAACACGCATAGCATTGCTCCATGTCCAGGCCAACGTACAACGTATTGTCGATCCATAGCTCACAGCTATATAAGCACACAGGTCACTACGTCTCGGACTCTACCACACGACCCACAATTCATACATGCCCTTGTCTTGGATAGCACAGCTGCACGTTGACTCCACCTGTTGCGCACATATATACCTCATGGCTCTGCCCCTTACAGCATCTAGCATGCCCCTACGCACATCCCTTGCTTAACACGCCAGTACTCACAGCACCCTCACATACCAGGCACTCACTCACGATAGCCTCACGTATGGTCACATGACTGGCACACACATACGACTCACACATACGACCCACCACCTGGTTATACAGAGGACAACACTTGTCCCTTGCCTATCACGTTGATCACAAACAAAAGATAACATATACTCACTCACCGAATTCACTGCTGATCACACACACGAAGTATGATGCACGGAGTCTACATGATGTACACGATCACTCCACATACACTGCATGCGATCAATCCATGCTGTACATCTACTGCTATAAATATGCCGATCATAGACAATTTGATTCGTTGAGGTAATAAAACTATTTTCTTTGATTAATTATTTTATTTTATTAGTTAATTTAATTATTTTTACTAATTTATTTTCTTTAGTGTAGGTTTTTTTTTTTTTATATCGGTTGTCATATCATTTACTATTCTTTAGATAATTTGAATTTTTGATAAATTGCATTTTTTAGTTGAATTGCTTTTTTAGCCAAAGTCGTATTTCTTTAAAAAATAGCGTATCCTTTCTCCAAGATCTGTATCTTCGGAGGAGATACGTATCTAGACATATGGGATTTGGAAAAGATACATATGAAGATACATATCTAGATCATATTTTAGTAGATCTTGTATATAAGATTTAAAAAAAATATCTTTTAATATGTAATGATTTTTTAAAAAAATAAATAATAATAATAAATAAATAATTATAACTAGAGTTTTTTAAAACGATTTAGTTAGTTAGGTTTTTTTTTTAAATGGATTTGTGAAATTAGATTTTCTAAGCTCTTTTAAAAAATATAAATGGTTAAATAAATGAAAATCTAGCTTAATTTTCAAAAATAAAAGAAATCCATCCACTAAATATTTTATAAAAAAAAAACTATATTGATTTGATTTCAACTAACAGGTACATAGACATCTTTAGGGCAATTATATAAAAAAAAAAAAAACTTTTTCTCCTTTTTTCTTGAAAAATTCTTAATAAAAAAAATTATTTTAGTTATATTTTGCATATTTGTATATAGCTTAGTATTTTTAGAAAAATATAAAAATAAAGCCCATTAATTCTTTTTTTATTTTTTACATAGTGACTTAGTCTTAATAGGTTAGCCCTCAAATTCAATTATTTCTAGTTAATTTTATAAAAAATGATTTTTTTTTTTAGAAATGTGTAAACTAGTAACTAAATTAAGATTTTTCTACCCAAAAATCCTAATTTCATTTTTTACAAGTTTAACTAGTTAGTGAACCTAATTTTTAAAATATTTTTTTTTTCAAAACATTTTTTTAAAGATAAAATGTTTCTTTAATTTAATATCGAGTAATCTATATTAAGCGAGTTGAACTTAATATGGATTAAATTAAGAAAAACCAAAATAAGGTTCAACTATCGAGCCCGAGAATTGCATAAACTACACCAATCTGTAACCAAGAAGATCGCCAAATTCAATTAGAGACAGTAAGAAATTGGTAGTTGATGCTGCCAAACTATTTGCTTCCACCCAGAAGACTTGGTATAGATATACCTTAGCCGAGAACGATTCCCAACCTTGAAATAAAACAAATTATCTCTCCTTGAGCTGATGGTTCCTTCAAAATCTGAAAGAAGATCAATTACAGCGCTTACCAGATCGAGTTGCCCAATGACTACAATGTTTCTTCTAACTTTAATGTGTCTAATCTGAACCCTTACTAACTAGTAGAAGAAGACCCCGCGTGCGCCCCAAATGAAGAAGCCGAAACCTCTCCAGATTTGAAGGTAAATCTTTCCGACCCCTAAGCAGATGATAAGAATCAAACCCCTCGACCAATCACTCGCAGCCAAGCTAGAAGACTTTAAGGACTTACTTAAAGAATACTAGCTTAAAACTAAAGGCGATACAAGGATTCTAATGCTAAATTGATCTCCTGCTAACTTATTTGTCAGATCTTCACATGTGTCAAACATGCTCCTATCTAGCAATGAATTCTCATTCCAGAAGATAGCCCACGAATGGCCGAGTCGAGCTCCTATATTGACCATAAGCATCTGACTCCAATTCAACTGACTTTTTTATCGGACTGATTGGCTCCTGACTTTATCCAAATCAGGTCGGCCCCGAACTTTAAACGTTATTTTGCTTTTGCCTACCTTGTATCATATTTCTCCCATCTAACCACCAAGCGACACATGTCTTCTGATATAGTATTCCAAAATGATTCTTTCTTTTCCATACTGAATATTCTTTGCTCCTTTTAAATGCCCTTTTTATCATTTCATACATATAAAGTAACTCTAATGGATATGTATATAAACCTCCACTTTCTTATATGCAAACAATGAACTAACTAAGACAAAATTATTAACTTTAAGCAACTTTAGTATTCTCGTTATCATTCAACTCTTATCTATTTCCTTTAGTAAGGAGTAATGGTAAGTGACCTTTCAATTCGAACTGGTGTGTTATATTCAGCGGATTGTAGGTCAGGTAGGATCAAATGGTACGTTATATCCATTTGGTAACTGCCTGGACTATGTTAACTTTTTCCCTGTTTATTTTTTGTTTGCTTCATTGTGATGCTTCTCTGTATGTCTGACCTTGGAGACGCATTAAAGCCTGTTCACTACAAACAAAGGCAAAGCTCAGCTTTTGTTGAACAACTTTCTAAAGGAATCAAGAAAGTTGTAGGCAAATTAGTCAGGTATCAGATTACTAGAATGAAAAACGTATTCAAAGCTTGGGTCAAGGAAACTATAACTAAATCAAATCCTAATGACCAAGCTTATCTTGTTGTTTTTTTTTTTTTAACCCCTTAAATAGACCCAACAAACTGAACCATCTTTCCTATTTCAAATACTCCCTTCACACCACCTAAACCTAATCTTCCTACTATTCAAACTGATTCCATCCCTGTTTTAGCTTCAAATAAAACTCTTATCATTTCTCTACAATATCCTAACAAATCACCTCAAATTTCTACTCCTGTTATTAATCCTGAAGAACAGATACCTTAATAAGAATCAACCCCCTAGGTCGATCATAAGAAGTCGAGCTCTAAGACTTCAAGGGCTCATATAGAATTTACTAGCTCTAAGCCATAGCTGAGACGGAGACTCCTACCCCAACCCGACCTCTAGTTAACCTATCTATCAGATCGTCATGTATGTCTAATATGCTCTTGCCCAGCTACGAAGTCCTAACCTAGAAGGTAACCTAAGAAAGTCCAGCTAAGCCGAGCTCTCCAACCAACCACCAGTGCCTGACTCCAATTCAACTAACTTCCTAACCAAACTGATTGGCTCTCAATCAGGTCGACCCCTGATTGCAATGCATTCCTACTTTCACTTACGTTGTATCATATCCCTAATGTCCAGCCACTAAGCGATACATATCTTCTGATTCAATGTTCTAGAATGATTCTTTCTTTTCTATACTGAATATTCTTTGTCTCTTTCATCCCTTTTAACGTGTTTTATGTAACCTAGTGTAGAATACCCTTTTTTTATCTTTTCATACATGTAAAGCAAACCTAGTGAATGGGTATATAAACCCCCACTTTCTCGTATACAAGAATGTTTAACTTTCAATATAGAGTTATTCACCTTAAGCAACCTTAGTATTCTCATCATCATTTAACTCTTATCTATTCCTTTTAATAAGGAGTAATGGTGAGTGACTCTTCAATTTAAACCAATGTGTCATATTTAGCAGATTATTGGCCCAATAGGATTGAATGGTGTATCATATCCATTCAGTAGCTGCCCAAACTTTGCTAAGCCTTTTCTTGTTTCTTTTCGGTTTACTTCATTGTAGTGCTTCTTCGTATGTCTAACCTTAGAGATACATCACACCTCCCATAGATACTATTTCTATTGCACCAGCTCTAGCCTAAATCACACCTGCAAAAGAACCAACTTCCTCCTTGGCAACATCTTCTGAAACTAATCCATCTTTTAGCAAAGCTTTAAAAACCTATTTAGGAAGATTCAAATTGTATGCTAGGAAGAAAACTAAGAGATCTAAGAAATATTTCTCTTTCTCTTGTCCAATATTTCACTTTTAGTTGATCTATGTGTTAGGATATTTTGTTTAAGTCTTACTATGGACTTGTTGCTTGTTATTTCTGTTAGTTCTGGACTTAGTTATGATATTTCTTTTAATCAATGTAGTATGAGCTTTTGTTTCTATCATTTCTTTTGATCATTTTGTATATTCTATAAAGATTAAGGGGGAGTTCATTAATGATTTCACAATTTCTTAATTAAGGATGATAACAAAAAAAGGGGAGAGAAAAACCAAAAACAATTGTGGTTTGCACCTTGCATAACATGATGTTTATGTGATTGTAATTTTTTTTTTCATTCTTACGTTTTGTTTTATAATAGTTCTTTTGTTATCATAAAAAAGGGGAGAATGTTAGATATCTCTCATGGATTTTGATGATAACAAAAATAGATAAATGCTAATGAATCATTAAGAATGTAGGCATTCGGAAAGGTTGTAAAAAATTTTAAAAATCACAATCTCAAAAAGATTAAAATCACAAGCTAAGTTGTCTTTAGAAACCTATTTAGAAGGACTAATTTGATTGAAAAAGAGAATAATCTGAAAATCTTCAAAAAGTGCAAAAGCTTTATAAGTAGAAGTAGTATAGCACTTCAAAAGCCTATTTAGAGACTTCAAAGAAAAGGAGATTGAAACTTTTTAGAAGGTTATTCAGAAAGTTGATATAGAAATATATTACGTTGAATTTTAATTTATATCAATTTCGAATTCAACAAGGCCTAACTTAATTAGATTAGGTGTATTAGGAAATACACTTATTCCTGTTTTACTCAAGATGGAATCATGATCCATGGGGATTATTTTTGAGCAAATTTATATTTGATAAATCAAGATATGCATAAGAATGGATAAGGATAAGGTTGATTCAAATTTTATGGAATTTCAAAATTTAAACATGAGGCTTATCCAAAAGTTACTGATAATGCATATCTCTTTGTCAAATTTAAATCAGAAGCTTATTGGTGTTTGCGGATTGAAGTGTATCTGATTGAAATAAGATAAAAAGAGTTGTTTTTGAATTTCCAAATATTGAGATCTCAAAATATCTAAGGATTGTCTTTAATAAATAATGGTTGGATAAACACGAAAGTGAAGATAAGTTTCAACAAATTAACCGTTGGAAGATTTCAATATAACAAGAGAAAGGATTCAAAACGTCATTTTACAACTCTGGAAAAAGTTTTCGCTACACAAAAAAGTTGTAACTAGATTCTACCTTTTGAAAAGTTACAGAAAGTCCTTCAGATACTCCTTCAGAAAGTTGCACTAAAGCAAACAATACAACAATCTTTATTTATCTTTAGAGCGAAATTAATTGAGAATTATATTTTTAGATTGTATTCTATAGATTTGTATTAGCTTAGATTGTAAGAAGATTAGATAAACAGAGTAGAGTGTTGTGAAGTCCATGCATGATAAATACTTGTAATCTTCTTGTGATTTGATTTCGTGGATCAAGTAGTACGGTATCAGTGAAGTAGACTAGGTCCCTAAAAGTGGAGTTGGAAGAGAATAGTAAGTAGAAGGCCGAAGCTTTATAAATCCTCAACTTACATCACTGTTCATCATAATAAGTTGTTAAGAGGAGTAATTTATTTTTTTCAATGAAAAAGTTTTTAAAAATTTAAAGATATCAATTCACCCTTCTTCTTGATATCTTATATGAAACCAACATAAACGTATGCAACCTATCGAAAGGTGCAGAACCGAGCTAAGCCAAGTAAGGGCACTATCTACCCTTACCTATCCTAACCAAACCATGGTTTGACTAAAGTATGGACTTCATGTTGAGGTTACTAAGGACATCTCGCGGGAAGGACTGCATTATGGTAGTTGTAGATCGATTTAGCAAAATGACACATTTTGTGCCTTATTCCAAAACTAACAACGCTTTGGCTATCTTTTTTTCTTTTCTTATAGGAAATAATCAAGCTTTATGGCGTACCTAGAACCATTGTTTTGGACCGGGACCCTAAGTTCATGAGCCACTTTTGGAAGATACTATGGAGATGAATGCGAACTAAGTTCTTATATAGCACGTCCTGCCATCCACAAATTGATGGACAGACTAAGGTAGTTAATAGAACCATGGGAACTTTGCTACGGGTTGCTATAAGACGAAACATGGCTAATTGGGATCTATATTTGCCAATCATTGAGTTCGCTTGCAATAAGACCACCCATAGTGTAACGAACATGTCTCTATTTGAGGTTACCTATGGGTTCAACCTTGAGCTCCCAATAGACCAAGCACCCCAGCTGAGACCTGATGATGACCAATTAGATGCAAAAAGAGTCGAAACCATCAGAACCATGCATCAGAAGGTCATAGAGTAATTAAGCCGAGTTGCTACCAAATTCAAGAGGTGAGGTCGACGATAAAAGAAGAGAGAATTTCAACTAAGTGGTCTGTTCTAGATATATCTTAGCAAGAAACAATTCCTAAACTTGAAGAAGAGCAAGTTATTTCCTTTAGTTGACAGACCCTACAAGGTACTTGAAAGGATCAATCCTAATACTTACAAGATTGAACCACCCGAAGGATATAGAGTCTCAAACTCCTTCAACATTGCCGATCTCTAACCTTACATTCCTAAGGACGAGCAACCTGAAGCTAAGCCAAATTTGATCTCAAATCTCAAACAACCTGGAGGGGATGATTGGGATCAAGGATCGATCATGCACCTCTATACCTGAAGGATTACTCAAATGGTTCACTGAGCTATCCGAAGCGAGTTAAGCACTAAAGAGCAGTGCTTACCCCAATTTGACCTGCTGAGCTACTTCACTTCCTACATCGTCTAAGAAGTTGTCGAGGTGATCAGCAATGTACGGAGCTAACCTCTTCGTCACGTAACATTCCTAGCATTGAATCAAAATATTGCTAACTTGACTGCTACCGAAATCAGGTTGACAGCTGCTAGGAGCCAACCACTTAAGGCTAACCCAAATGTAAGTCACCCCTGAGCCAACCCTTGTCTAATCCCAACAATCAAAGCTACCGAATTATCGACGCTGACCAAACCTAATCAAGACCTACGCCTATTCAGTTAGTAGTGTTATTGAGACCATAGGAGAAGCAAAATTACACGCGCGTTGTCCTTTTCTAACATTCGTATTGTCCTTACTGCCAACTAATATTCTTTTGCATGATTATATTGATATCCCTGTAAATTATTCTCCTTTTCCTTTACTAGTAGGAATCTTTTTTTTTTTTTTGTAATTTACTCTAACCAAAGATTTACTCTAATTGAGTCATATAAATACTTGTACATTGTAATAGCTATAAGGGTCATCACATTGAACTTTTGAAACATACTCTCTAAAGCTAAGTGTTCTATTGTTTACTCTCAAGCTACTCTTATTTAGCCCTTTGAGCATGTGCTAGTGGTAAGTAACCTTCTGCCAAACTTGTACATCACATCAAGTACATCCTAAGCTCGTGTGAGACGTTAGTGGGTCATTTTTAACATTGGTACACAGAGACCCTTACTCAACCTTCGACTATCATTTACTTTTCGTGCCATTTCATAGCCCAGACCCGTCTTTTGCTTATGCATGATGTTGGGTTCGTGTATTCATCCATAAATTCGTATAAGGCAGGATGACTTCTTGGTGGTTGAGCTACCAAAGGAGGTAAACTTCTAGATGAGATGGACCGAACTAGTCTAAATTGGGGCTCAAAAGGAGCTTTGGCAAAATGATGTCAAGGTTGCGAGGGAGATTCGAGCCTTTATGGCCCTAAGAAAGGGTAATGAAATAAATATTGTAGAGACGGTAGAGAGATACTTCAAATATCTGATCTTCGAGATCTTCCCTAGCATGAAGAAGGTTATGGTGAAGAAATCAACGGAAGGTTCAGGTTCATTTTTCACGAATGGCTTCATCTATCATGTTAGTGTGTGTAGAGTTGTACTTCATTTGATGTTATCCTAAAAGGAAACCGGGGGGGGGGGGGGGTGATCTTCCTTATTTGTGTTAGTCATGACAGAGTTGGTGAACGGTGGTGCTTTATACTTTTTTTTTTTGTTTTTTTTCCTTTTTGCTGACCGTTTGTTTAATTCTTTGCAAGCAAGAAATTGGCCGAGGTGATACCTCATCTCTTTATATCCAAACTGTTGAAGCATTGTTAAGTCAGGACAAAGCCAACCACCAAAGCCTTCGACCCTAAAGGCAAGGTTTGAGGTCATGATTAAGGGTGAAAGAGATTAGTAGAGTTAAGTTGGCTACTCTGCCCTAGGGGATTCCCTTCATCGGTCTTCACCTAGAGCTGCTGGTTATCAAGCCTGTGAGTATGGTCTTTCCCTCTACTAATCTTATCTCCACCTTTATACCTATAACCATAGAGGATGAGCCTTCCTCTCTCGACAGGCATAAGGAAGAGGTGGCTAAGGCAAGTGCCCTGTTAGAGATAGCTAAGAAGAAAAGAAAGGCCCTTAAGACTGCTGGGGAAATAGCCCTTAAGGCGAAGAATAAGAAGATGATGGGGAAGGTGCCCCTTAGTCGAGTGACTTGGTATGAGTGGCCTTCGGCTCATCTATACAGGTGCATCAATGAGCTTGGGGATTAGTTATTTGAAGCCTTCAACAAGTTTTAGTTTCTTGGGATAGCATCGGACTTGTTCAAGGACTTGCCATACATGTCCCAAAATGAGGAGCTCCACCTTCATAAGGTCAAAACTAGGACCAAGAAGGCTAGGGGGATGCTCCTGAGGATGAAGTGAGATATCTAAGGCAACGACATTACGTTGCTCCATTGAACTCTCAACTATCAGGCTTCGAGGAGGTCTTACATTCTCGATGATTAGGCCATCTTTGAAGACTTGTCAAGGGTGGGAGGAGGAGATCCCATGAAGATGGTGGGTCATTTGAGCTTGCTTATCCAGTAGGCAAGCCTTCATCTTTTTCAATTGATGTCCTTCATTATCATCATCGATTTAATCTTAATTTATGTTTCTTTACAGTACCATGGCTAAGTATTGCTCTAGCCCAATAACTACGACACCTTACAGAAAGAGGTAAAGGGATTTCGGGCGGTGTTGTCTAGTGTTGAAAAGGGCCTAAGGGAACTACAGTCTTCTTAAAGTAAATATATGGATAATTTTATGAAGGCTAACCGATATGTATGCTGCTCTTATGTATAGATGACTATGCTTAAGGTAAAGTTGTAATAAGTAGAATAGGGTCAAGTTAATGCTAAGAAGAACACTGAGCAGGTCAGCGCTTCAAGACTTAGCTAAATGACAAGTAGGTGGCCAAGGTTCGACTCTCTTAGAAGCTAGATGAGGAAAGGAGAGCTAAGGAAGGGCCTGAACAGGAGAATGCTAAGCTGAAGGCGTTGATTTCCAGGTTGAATGTCATGTCTCGAAACGGTAGAGTTATAATAGTCCCACTGTACAAACCATTCTAGGATAGAAGCTGACTTTATAGCCACTATTTTAAACCTGATTTACATAAGGCATCCACAACTAACCCACTTTAAAGTAAATAGTTCATAAATTAAATATATTATTTAACAATGTAATTATGAAAAATACATATTTACACTGAATAATCTAAGTATGTTTACATGATTTAGAAGCCTAATCATAATCTACTTGAGTAATATATAAATTAATACTCAAAATTTTAAAGACAAAATCCAAACTTAAAAGTGTAATTGCTCCTCAAGTTATTATCCCCACTCCCCTAAGATTTAGCAGTTGCTAGCTTTAAGGTAATTATAAGCCACTTTCTAGTTAACTCTTGCAACAACATCTATAGGGATGTGAGCAATCAATAACTTAGCAAGTTGGGATGAAAACTTAAAACAATACCTCAAATACAAATAGGGTTATCAATCAAATCAGTTAGATGCAATGCATATATAAGTAAATGCCATTGCATAACATATGACCTGTCGTGAGATTAGAGAAATTACACTTGCTCTAATTTGGGTAAAGGAGTTTCCATTTAATACAATAGCTCACGACCAAACCCAAGCTTGTGCATTGGAGACACCACTCTTCCCATGACTACCTTTAAACCATTACCTTCACTCTTACTGCAACCTCCTCACCTGTTACTTAGTCTGACTAAGGATGATAAAGTGGCCAATTATGCTATTTAGTGTTATCCCTTTCAAAGGGGTTCGTATTTAATTAGAGAACCCTAAGTTTCCCCTAGTGGGTTACTATGCAGGTCTGATTTAGAATTTCAAATCATATGTTTAATTAGATCCAGTTTAAGGTATTCAATCATTTTAAACAAATCACACAAATATAAGTCATAGCAATAAATCAAAATCACAACATTAAGCTAAAAAACAAGCACATATAGGCATGCTTACAGTCAACTATCTAACAATCACATCCAAGCATAATCTTAAGCTTCTAAGTACTACAAATTAGTATTTTGAAATACAGTAACGTATTAATCCCAACTTACCTGAACTTCATGCTTGCTCACTCAAGACACGACATGCATAGGCTATCATCGCTAGTCCTTATAATGCAAATGTTGTTTCAGTTTTCACATAACTATCATAAATAGGTTTTGTTATAAAATTCTTATTAGTACCTTCAGTTTAGGGTTTTATTATACTTAATTGTTCAGGTTTTTAAGCGTTTTACAATTATTCTTAATTTAGACTAAGTTCTAATTTAATTTTCGAATTGATTTCCAATTTAAGTTCTAAATCAGTTTCTAAGTATGGTTTTATATGTGAATGCTAGAAATTCATTTTGACCCTTAATGTGAAATTATTCACATTATTTTTTGTTATCCTAAATATCATATTTAATCCCTAACCTATATTTTAATTGGTACGATATACCTTATATCCTAACTTAATTACTGAGTTTACTCCCAATGTGAGAAAATTTTATATTTTTCATATAACTAACTAAATTTATGTTTTCTACTAAATTTGTTGTATATTAATATTATTATGATAGTATCCGATTTAACATAATATTTCATATTTATGGTAATTCCAATTTCATATATTAGTAAAATTACATATATTTTCTACATAATACTCATAATAATTACATCTAGCACCCTAAATGCCACATGTATCATATTATATCAAATATTAACATCCTTAAACACCTAATTACACATTAAATCAATAATTATCCATTTAATTATCTAATTAACCCAAAATCACCTATTTTATCCATCATTTTAAGGCCTAAAAATCATCTACAATTTTTTAAAACCCATTTATGAAAAAAGGCTTCATAGCATTATTTTAAATCATCTAAGTAGCCCACATAAAAATTTTGAGCTCAAAATTACACTTTTAAGGTCATTTATTTCTAAACCAAACAAAGCTCAAGTTTGCAAGATTTCTTACAAACAGTATATTTTCATGCATCAATTCATCAAAATAAAAATTTTCCTTAAATTTACATACATAAAAACCCTAGAATACCAAATTTCATAATTTTCTACAACTATTTAATATTTTTAATAAAATTAGAAGGAAAATTGAATTCACTAGCATTGTTGGCTCTAACCACTATGGCCTTATCGATCGGTCTAAGCACTGCCACCACCATGTAGTGGTGGTGGCGGCTATCCACTCCTAGGTGATCATTAGGTTGGGGATCTCTTTATATACCTTATTTACACTATAATTTTCTAATATTTTGTAAAATTGCTCTCTCTTCTTTTCTCTCCTCTCTCTAGTTTTTTTTTTTTTATTCTAAAATGTTCGAAATGAGTTTAGATGGAGGCCTTCTATTTTTATAGTTGAGTTTAGGATTTTTTTCTTGATTTTTTATTTGCCAAGTGTCCCTTATCTCTTATCTTTTTTACTTTTTTGTTGGTTAATTTTAGTTAATTGCTTTCCATTCTCCGTTTGTAGTTTTCCATGCCCCACTTCTAGACTTTTCCTCATTTTTTTCATATTTTTCTTGATTCATATTTAATTATTTATGAAGTTTCCTTAATTATTTAGTATTATTTTAGCATATTTTGGGTATTATAAGTAATTTCATGTATTTTTACCTACATATAAATACATATTAGTACAAATAAATATTTTTAAATATTATTAAATTATTTTATAATTTTTAGTATACATATAATTTATCTTTATTGGTTCGTTGGTTATCGGAATTCATTTTATCCGTTTTCAATAAATAATGAGTAACATAAATATATTTTAATATTATAATAATTAATTGTTTTCTTATTTATTTTCCTAAATCCAAACTCAAGAAATCACTTTTACTAATATTCCTAACTTCATTGTAAAATTTGGGTTAGATCAAACAATTTGCTCTATCGCCCTACATTTTATAAATTGAACTTCGAGTACCTGATTGCGAGGCTTATATTGAAGACTAAGCTAGCAATGAATGCGTTTGAGTGTGATGGCGCCAAAGCCACATCGTTGGAGTTGGTAGGTCAAATAGTTGAGTTAAAGTAGAAAATCTAACAACTTCAAAGGAGGAGTTTAGAGATGAAGGAGATCATCTCTAAATTGAAGAGTAGGGAGGTGATCAACGATGTCGTTACCAACAAGGTCATCAAAGATTTCCAGAAGACAAACCAGTGGTTGGAAGAGTTAGAGGACATCTTTACTAAGTGCACTTGACTCACATGGAACGAAGTATTCTCCCATCATCATGAGCTCGCTTTGATCTTCCTTGGTTGGCTAGATTAACCAACTAATCAAGAGAGGAGGGCAGCCCAAGCAAGGGAAAGAGAAGCTACTTAAGCAGCTAAAGTGGTCTAAGGCATCCCTTCGACTGTTGGGGTTGGTCAAGACACCTCTATATCCATCTTTGCCTCGATAGTTTAGCAAGAGGTTACTCTTAAGAGTACTTCTTAGGGTGATCAGGGTTAGGGAGATCCTCCTACTGACTTAAGTCAGTAGGTTTCAGCCTTTCCTATAGCCTAAAGCCAATCATTTCAAGGTTTGTCAACGAATAAGCCCTTTGAGCAGATTGAAGCATTATACTTTTTGGAGCTACTGGACTTTGCTTATCCAAAGTAGTACTTATCCCCCTTCCCTTCGCTTTGTACTTCAAGTTGGGATGTTAACCTTAATTTTATATATCCCCCTTTTTACTAATGAAATTTCGAACCTCTTTGGTCAATGTAATTGCTTTACGTACTTCGACTCTTATTTAATGCTTTTTTTCTTTTTTGCTCAGTTCTTTGTAACGTAGCCTAATACTTGGAGGTTATTTACTCATAGAGCTAATTTAGGTAAGTATGGGGGAGTTCCCTGATTGTATAAGGAGTGTTATCTCTTGCCAAGGTTAGCTAAGGGGGGATTAGCTTAGTGGCATTCTAACCTGCTCAGTTGGTAAAAGTTCCTTAGGTAAGGGGTATTTCCCTTTCCAAAGGTTACTTGAGGGGGGTCAAGTTGATGGCAACCTAACTAGTTGGTAGAAGTTCCTCAAGTAAAGGGTATTTACCCTTATGGAGGTTACCTAACGAGGGTCAAGTCAATGGCGTTTCGACCTACCTAGTGGGTGGGAGTTCCTTAGGTAAGGAGTATTTCCCTTTATGGAAATTGCTCGAGGGAGGTGAAGTTGGTGGCATTCCGACTTCCTTAGTTGGTGGGAGTTCCTCAAGTAAGGGGTGCTTCCCCTTATAAAGGTTACCTTAAAAGGGTCAGGTTGGTAGCGTTTCAACCTACCCTATTAATGGGTTTGTTTACCTTTTGAAGGCTAAGACTTAGGATGAGAATAAGAATAAGAAAAGTAAACATAGATAGATCATATGAGAAATGGAATGTTTATTCTTAATTTGTCAAATAATTTACGAAATGATAGTACATTAATCAAAGAAAAGCTAAAGGTTATAGGCATTCTAAGTTCATGGGATGAGCTCGCCATACAACTATTCCAATCAATATGCTTCATTCCTCAAGTTTTCTCTAACTCTAATGGGGTCTTCCCAATTAAGGGCCAACTTGGTCTGTCTTTCTCAAGGGCCTGTAAGCGTAGGTTCTAGCTTCTGGTAGACTAAGTCGCTAACCTTGAACTCTTTGTGTCTAACCGTTTGATCATAGTATCTAGCTACTCAATGCTGGTAAACAGTTACCTAAGCTACCTTAAGGTCTTTGATTTCTTCGATTGTGTCAACATTGGCTTGTAGTAGGGACTCATTAAGGATGTCATTGAAGCTTAGAGTCTAAATGTTAGGAAGCTCTAACTTGATGGGGAGGACTGTCTCTGACCCGAATGCCAGGCGAAATGAGGTTTCACTTATGGAGGTGTTTTAGATGGTCTTGCACCCCCATATGATGTTAGGTAGCTTATTTGCCTAAGCGCCCTAAGCTCGGTCCACACTCTTCTTTAAGCTTTCAAAGATGACCTAATTGGCTACTTCAACCTAATCATTTGATTGAGGATGGGTGATCAACGTGAATTTCGGCATGATGTGGTGCTTAGCATAGAATTCTTCGAATTTGGGATTATCAAACTAACGTTAATTGTCTATGATAAGGGCATAGGGGACCTCAAATTGGGATAGGATGTTATTTTGGACGAAGGACTCAACACTCCTCTTGGTAATTTTTGCTATGGCCTTAGCCTTGACCCATTTGGTAAAGTAATTGACGGCGATGATAATAAATTGCTGACCTCCTGAGGCTTTGGGGAAGGCGTTGAGAATGTTGGTGCCCTATTAGGTAAACGGCTATGGACTAGTCAAAAGCTAGAGATTATTGTTGGTGATGTGACTAATGTAAGCATGCTTTTGGCACTAAGGGCACTTTTAGGATATGGCCTTAGCATATTGCCTCATGGTAAGCCAATAATATTCAAGCTATACAGCCTAGACGTAAAAGACTCGAGATTAGATGTGGTTATTGCACACTTTGGTGTGTAGCTCTTTCATGATGCGAAGGCATCTGAGTAGAGGGAAGCTAACTCCTATGTAGTACAGAACGCCATCAACCAACGTGTAGTTGGTGATGTGGTATCTCAACTTCTTTACCTCTCTTGCCTTCAAGGAGAATGTCCTGCTCTAAGTAACTCCAGATGGGATCCATCCAGCTTAGCTCTAATGGTGTTGCTATTAGTTATAGGACCTTTACTGAGCCTAAAGTTATACTGTTCTCTAGTAAGTACTCTATGAAGATCTTCCTATCTCTCACCTCGAGCTTCTATATCCTCGTAGAGGCGAGCTTAGATAGCCAATTTGCTATTGAGTTTTTGAGTTGGGGGATCTTCGTAATGGTCCATGAAGGAAACTTAACTAAGAGGCTCTTCAATGTCTCTAAGTACCTTACCATGGTGTCGTCCCTAGCCTCGTATTTAACCTATACTTATTGGAAGACTAACTTAGAGTTCGAGAAAACTTGTAGGTGCTTAACACCAATCTCCTTGGCTAGACTGTGATCTTGTACGCTCTGATCAATACGAGACCCATACCTTCACCGCATGAGATGGATGATCCATCATTTGGAGAGTCCACACTGGTTTGTCATCACCTAATGGTGCTTTCCTGCTCTCCTGTATATTCAACCATGAAGTTAGTCATCACTTGTGCCTTATAGGCTGTTCATGGTTGATATTGGATTCCATACACTCTTAGCTCCATCATGTACTTCACCATTCATCTAAACACATTCGGCTTCTATAGCAGTGTATGCAGTAGTTGGTCTGTAAGCATAATGATCTAGTATGCTTAGAAGTAAGGTCTAAGTCGACGTGTCGAGATGACAATGGCTAAGGTGAATTTCTTTACCTTAATGTACTTAACCTCAAGCCCTTAGAGTGTGTAGCTGACATAATATATTAACCTATTCTCTCTCCCTTCTATTCTGACTAGTACAAAGGAGAGTGCCTAGTCATTGACGGCCACGTACAAATACAGGTCCTCCCCTAGGACAGGTTTTGAAAGGACTAGAGGGTATGCAATGAAGTCTTACAGTTGCTTAAAGGCTATTGCATACTGAGGAGTCCATTACCCTTGGGATTCTTAAGGATTTTGAAGAACTTAGTGCATCTATCTACACTCTTAAAGACAAATTTACTCAGTATAGCCATCATGCTAGTGAGCTTCTATATGACTATGACTAAGATAGGGGGCTTCATATCCTTGATAGTATGTATCTTCTCAAGGTTAGCCTCGATTCCTGTAAGTGACTAAGAAGCCAAGGAATTTGTCGAAGTTGATCCCAAATATGCACTTCTAAGGATTCAGCTTCATGTCGTGCTTTCTCATCTGGTCAAAGGCTTTTTGCAAGTCCTTGACATGATCACCATCCGTTGATATGTTACCCCAACATTCTTAAGATTGAAGTACATGATTGTATAATAGTACATACCAAAGTTGGTGCAAAGGAGATTATCTAATTATAACCCAAGAAGGCAGCCATGAAGCTTAATAGGACATGTCCTAATGTGAAATCGATCAACTAGTCAATCATGGGGTGAAGGAAGTAGTTTTTTGGGTAAGCTTTATTGAGGTCGGTATAATCGACACATATGCACCACTTCCTAGACTTCTTAACCAACATTACATTTGTCAACTGGGTAAAGTTATTCTCTTCCTTTACGAAGCCAGTCTTGAGCAGCTTCTACACTTCTTCCTTAATTACAGCCTACCCTTTTGGTGCAAAATGTCTCTTCTTTAGTTTGATAGGCCGCGTGGTTGAGTCAATAGTGAGTTGATGGGTTACTAGGTTGGGGGAGATCCTGGACATATCCAATGCTAACCAGGCAAACCTATCAGAGTTGGTCTATAAGAGGGCAACTATTTCTTCCTTCACCTTAGAAGGGGTCTCGATCTTGACCTTCGTGGTTTAGTCGGGAGAGGTACTAATCTTCACCTCTTCTTTTTTTTTTTTTGTTTTTTGCCTGGCTCACCTTTCTTAGCTGGCTTCTCTTATGGGCAAGTCTCTAGAGTGAAGATCTCGTTTACTCTAGCGTTCTTAAAATGGAGCCCTCAAGAGATCTTCTAGTCGCATTTCTAAATCCCACCCTAGTAGGGGTCGGGAATTTGGCCTTTAAGTAGAAGGATGAAGTGATGACCCTAAATGGGTTCAAGCTTGGTTGTCCTAAGAGAGCTTTGTAGGGGAATGGGGAGTCAATTACAACAAACTCCATTGGTCGTTACTTGATGTCATCATCATCGCCAAGTTCTATGTCGAGGGTGATAATTCCCTTAGCTCAAATAGTACTTCCATTGAAGAAATGATATTATGGTGATGTTGGGCACTCCTAACAGCTTCATCCATTGTGGTGAATCGTTGAAGCTCCATAATGTCTCGAACATCACCTTTCAGTCTAGTAATAAATGTTGACACAGTTCGAGCTGGTGATTTTTCCATCTGACAACGGATCATGAGCATTTGAAACTCTTGAATATACTCGTCAATAGTTTGGTCTCCTTGTCTTAACTCCTGTAACCAAGTGAAGGTATCTTTAATATAAGTTTCCGGCACAAACCTCTTTCTAAGTATTCTCTTTATCTCGGGCTAAGTGTTAATCCCTCAGTAACCCCCTCGTCTTCTTATTGCTTGAAAGTTCTTTCACCAGATGGCGGCATATCTGGAGAACTCAACAACAACAGTTCTTAGCTTTTCGTAATCCTCATACTAATAGTAATCAAACATACGCTCCACCTTCTCTTCCCATTCCAAATATTCATTAGCATTCCTAGATCCATTGAAACTCAAAATCTGAAGCTTCACATGATCGAATGCTCTAGGGATTTGTACACGCTCTTCTTCAAAATACTCTCCTGCCTCGTCTCCCATGTTTGCCAAATCAATCCTTCTCCTCACTCATCCACCTACTCCTCTAAGTTTTGATCTCTAACATGTTGAGCAGCTTATGGGGTATTTTTCACAACTTTAGTAGGTCAACAAGCTAGCGCATGAACAGCTCGAGTCAGTTCTATTAAAAGGTTAGCTACCTCATCAAGTCTCTCGCTAGTATTTCTCGGTATTTCTTATGACTGTCATCCATGGTAGACAACTTTACCGTTGTCATCTTTAGCACCAACATTCACACTTGAATCCATCATTTTCTTTATTGATTCAAAGTTCAAATAAACACTCTCGCTAACCAAAAAATCAATAGCTAACAAAATTAGCAATTAAGATGAACATAGTAGCTTGCTTTGTTTCACATATACAGAATAGAGCATGAATAGAACTCTAGAAGAACCAACAACTCAAACAAAACCTTTGCTTTGATACTAAGATGGTGCTAACTGTAACCAAGAACTAACAAGGCCGGTCGTTGGATAGGTCCAAGCTTGTAAAAAGCTTGAAAGGAGTAATGAGGAAACTGCGCGAAAGAACAGTACCAAATGAAAGCTAAGAAAAACCCACAAATAGCTCTAAAGGATATGATGCACCGATGGAACTTCCGAAAACTCATGATACAATTCAATATGATGCACAAATTGATCCAATGGGGTTACCTGCCACCTAACCTTACTTAAGGGAAAGGATAAGAGTAATGTTAAGCATAAAACAGTAGAGTGTTTACACTAGAAAGGAAAAATACTCAACTGTATTAATGATGATTATGATGTTTACGGCTTATAAAGACAAAGGGTATTTATACCCAAGAATTTAAGGTAACTTACCTAAAAGGGAAAGACAAAATGGGTATTAGCCTAAAGTAGTAATGTACAACAATATAGAAGGGTAAAAATGAATGTTTACAGAAATAATAATTAGTGGGGTAGATTCTAAACGTGGTCTTATACACTTGGGGATGCTACATTAGTGAGGTCATTACAAGATGCGAACAAAGTAGTACAGCTAACTGGCTTGTCCGAGTAGGAATGACTTATGTAATCTAGTCTATCTCTCTCAGTATGGCGGCAAGGGTGGTGCTGAGTAAATAAGTGATCAAGCATAAGGGAGGATTGGATGTTATCTCGGCCATCCGTTTCTTGGCATTCTATTTACAAGAGATTGGCAGTCATTTGACATTGCTTAAGGAGTAACTCGGTAAGAAATTACTCAGCATCGGCAGGATTCAATTAGAGTAAAAGAATTTGTCTCATCAAACCTTCCAGTCCTTGAGCTCGGCTGCCGGTCAAAAGGCTGGTAGCTCGATTCCCATCAAGTGCCCTTAGACCGTCACCTCTAAGGGGCCCTCTCTTCATCGTCTTTGAAACTATCGTTGTTCTTCCATTGGGTTATGTATTGGCCAAAGAAGCCCTGCTAAATAGCATACTCAATTGCATTCTTCAGCTGGTAGTATTTTTTGGTGGTATGGTCATGGTCATTGTAGAACTAATGGAACTATCAATACTTGTCTAAGTTTTAACAACTGGGGTTCCCCTTTATCGTAGGGGGTTTTTACAGCAGAACTCTATTCTATACCTCAGCATAGACTTAAGCGATGGACCGGTTTAAAGGGGTAATCTACGTATAGATGGGAAGGGTAAGTAGGTTATGCTCAACTTGGTGTTTCTTAATACTCGAGCCTTCCCCCTATGCTTTGCTTGGTGCCTTGCCACCGAAGCGATCTTTCATGGACAATCTTTCTTTATCCTTCTTACCGTTCGACCTCTCTCAGTCAACATTGCATCTAGTACCAATGTTGTCCTCTTAATCCATGTATTTCTAGGCCTTATTCTAGAAATCAACTAAGGTCTTTGGCTTACTTTTCATAAGCAATCGGAAGAAGTTTCTTGAAGGTTAGATGCCGAGCTACGTAGCATAGACTGCTACGCCCTCATTTAGCGGAAGGATCTTTACTAAGACATTATTGAACCGGGCCACATATTCACATAAAGTCTCACCTTCGCTCTGCCTTATTAGGTACAAGGATGATGTGTCCTTAGACAGTATCTTACTAGCCTTGAAGTGGAGGCTAAACCTTCGTGCCAGCTCATCAAAAGGAGTTGATGGAGTTTTCAAGCAAGTGGTTAAACCACATCCGAGCTACTTTCCTCAGAGTACCTAAGAAAGCTTTGCACATAATAGCATCCTCATGACCATGAAGGTTTGTGAGAGTGCAGAAGTAGAGGAGTTGATCATCAGGATCACTAGTGCCGTTATATTGGTCTAGGGTAGGAAGCTTGCTATTAGGAGGTAATACTTCATCCTGGATACTGGAGGTTTTGTTGTTGGTGACCAGCTTGGTGTTGCTAGTTGCTTGGAGAGCCTCTTAACGATCATATGGAGCTCATTGAGGTTGGCATCATCTATCGAATGAGCTCAACATGATGCAAAGTATGCCAGTGCTCCATAGGAGTCAACTACCTACTTATTGCTAATTAAAGTACAATTACGAGTGACCACAGATCGCTTTGGCTGTTCTTACACTAGGGATCAAGCTGTTGATTCTTGCCATTCTCCTACTACTACCATTGGTTATTTTGCCTAGTGCAAGCATCAGAAGGTTCAAGCAAATGGGTTGAAGTATGATGCCTTTTTGCCTCTTCAAGGCAAGCAAGGAGCAGCCTATTTTAGGCAACAAACTCCTTAAGTAGGCGCTTCGATTACTCTGGGCATTGCTCAAGGGTTTCCTTAGGTAGTGGCTAGCTTTTTAGCAAGTTGGTTCACCAACTGGTGGTTTTCTAGGTTGATAATGCGAGACACGTCGGTCAAAGATGGTGTTTGAGTAGAAAATTAGATTAGATTTTCTCACAAACGGTGCCAAATTTTGTTTTAGGATATTTTCCGGTATAGATAATGAGGGAGATTAGGGCTTCGTATAGCTAAATGAGCCTACAAAATAAAGAGCAATGAGGAGATACTAGGGTATTGTCTAATATAACTACTCCGATACTTAAGTTACATATGTATTTAGAGAGAGCAAAAAGTACTTAAAGACAAAATACAGGCTTAAGTGCACAAAGTATCAAGCAGTTTACCCTTGGGTGTTGGCCTTGGATTTGTAGAGGAGTATAGCCAATAGTCGGAGAAAAGCTAATGGGTAGAGGCCATGTCCTCAAGTATTAGATAGTAGAGACATGATGTCTAACGTGTTCCATAAATGTAGGAAGTAATTATTTAACTTAGTCACTGGCCATATCCGTGTTCTGGTGATCATTCCAAGCCGCTTGGTGGGCCTAGATTGAGATTAGCTATGAGAAAGAAGGCCAAGTCTTGAAGGAATACACCCTATGTCGTGAACCTTATCAAGTTGATACGAGCCTGAAGGACTTATTTGTAAAAAAAAAACCTTATCAATAAATATTAACACTTTAATAATACTTATACATCATTAATTTATTTATGTGATATGTTGGTGTCATTAAAGCTTTCATAGCATTCGTATAAATATCAATTAGCCGTTACGTGCATCGTAAGATTAGATTAGGTTTTGGTCGCCCACCATTTGCCAGCGGTCCAAGTGTCCCTTGATGCTTTATGCGACAAAGTACAAGCAAGATATGGTGCAAAATTGCAACCGTCATTTTCCCTTGCTGCCTGTTTCATCTAAGTACGTAGTCTTTTAAAAGTCATATATAACACGAAACAGGTACTTCATGAACTCGTCTTTTTACTTAACCAAGCCATCTTAATCGCACTTTTCTTCGAATTTAATTTTCTTTTTAAATTTGTTCTATTGTCGATGCCATTTCAACTTACTATATATTTATATTTTATCTTATTTATGGTCACCTATTTTTGTATCTATCTTAATAGTGTCGGTGTCAAAATCTCTTAAAAATTAACATTTTATAAAAAAAAAGAAAAGAAATTTCTTTGACAAAATAAAAAAGAAATCAATAAGGTTTTTCATGGCTCTTAAATTAAAACTATATCTCTTATTCTACAAACAATTTAAAATTAATTTCACTAAACTAATAACTTTTCTTCCTTTCAATAGTTTTTACTTTCTTAAATATCACATTTTCATTTTAGATATAAGGGTAAATTGAACAAATTAGGTTATGGAAATTAGAGAGATTTCCAACTATTATAGTAGTTTTAATTTTTAACATACATCATATTTAATCTCTCTTCTTCTTCTTTTTTTTAATATACATATTATGGGTATCTATCCATCTGTTTTAGTTAATATACGTAGATTTACAAAATAGATACAATTCATATGGTTATATGGACTGTGGGGGTGTATTCAGCTCCATCTGATTAATGGCAGACAATGTCCTAGAATATCCATGTGGACATAGACTTCATCGCCTGGTCTTAGCAAAGGATAAGTTGTTCTTTGATCTTTAGTCGATCGATTTGCAAGCTGGCCCTTGTATGCAATTATGCAAGCTGCCACTTGTCGGAATGAACACCTTTCTATAATAATAATAATAATAATAATATAAATCTCTATTTTTTATTTTTTTTTTTAGCATTAAGGAGAAAAAAAAAAAACGGTGAAATGAATTCACGAGCATCAAACCGTTGCCCACCAAGGAAGTGTTCCATCAACATACAAATTGTAGTTTCCACTGTGGTGAGAGAGTTTGTTTCACCCAAAAAGCCGTTCATTTGATATTTATTATTACTAAAACTTTACCATAATAAAATATTTATATAACAATCTTATAATAATCTTAAAAGTTTACATTGATTAATGGCTTTTAATGGTAATTTGTTAGTAAAGTAGATGACAGTAGCCTATTACTAATGGTGATGATGATTAACAACTATATCATACCACAACTTTTGGAAAGGGAGAAATATAATCCATCCATTTAATTGGGAGATTATTGTTCATGTCACTGCACTACAGCAACTTTTATGATTAATAACTCCATAAAATTCAAGTAGAAAATGGAAGAAAAAATGCTTTCCCTTTTTTCTTTCCATATATAAAATACTTTAACTAATATTCTATTGACATTTCAAAATGGTTGATTAATATCGATCGTCTGCTATTTGTTCTCTCTATTGTCGTTTGCTGCTAAAAAGCCATCAGTAAATATAACCTCTTAAATTTACTACTATAACCCTGGCGTAAGGAGGGGGAAAAAAAGAATACTACTATAACATTTGTAATTTTACCGTCCAATTATACTAAATGTCAAAAAAAAAAAGTTTTAAATGCTTTCGTAGAATAAAAACACAATAAATATAATAATATAATTATAAAGATTCATCATTGCTAGGTTTGATAGATAAATAGGACAATGACTTCCTAGTTATCATAAAGGTATCAATTAAAACTTTCGGATTTTGTAAATGTGTTGATCCGATTGAAGTAATAATGTATGAATAATGTGAGTCTCGCATTTTACATTATTTATAAGGAAGGATGCAAAGCTAACTTGTGTAGACGACTTGGAGAAACAGATAGTGAGGATTAAGGACGACAAGACAGTCTCAAGGGCTTCAAATGCACAAGTAATAATGATCTATAAAACATCAATCCTGCTATTCTTCTGGAAAAACAACCTGTTCATTATTCTATTCCTCACTTAATATTCTAAAATAACAGATTGATAGTATGATATTATTCTCTAATCTTCGAAATTGTATTAAATGAGAAAGAGATTCTTAAGTATTTATAGAGTCTAACTGTGAACAATGTCCATCGGAATGCATTAGTAGTCAACAATAAAGTGAGTCCTCCTTTTAGTGGATCCCTCCACAGATTTCTTCTAAATTTAAGTCTAGAATTCTCTTTAAATCGACCTTCCTAAAAAAAAGTTGAGAGTAGATTGGCCGATCCAATAGTTTCATTATAGGGTGGCTATGCTAAATTTTCCTAAGTCATTCTAAGTATATGAACCTAACTCCCCATACACTATTACTAATCCATTGAGCCGAACTTAGTTTGCTAGTAGGTGTAAAGTCTAAAATATTGTAATCTATTATAGTTCTTTACATATGCTAATGTTATTTTTTTTTTCCCCTTGCCATACAAATACAACATTTTTGGATGCTTATATGAAAGCTTTAAGAAAACAAATATAATTGTCTTAAATAATATAGTATAGTAAACAAATTGTCTCCTTGTTATACTCCATAGAGAACGTGAATCCATAAGGGGATGTAGTAAGAAAGATCAAAAGGGTTACCTTAAACCCCATAAGTAATAATAGTCATTTGTTTTGGGAAGGTTATTTTCAAAACATAATCCTTATATTTCTTTATTAAGTTGAAAAAGCTTTTTAAAACAAAAATCCTAGAGTTATATAGTTAATTAGTTAAATAGCTCGCGTAATGCACAGATAAGAATTTGAATGATTATTTTAAAATTTTTTGAAAGCAAAAATGTATGTATAATTCAATGTTTTATTTATTAGTAAGGTACACATTTAAAAAAATTATATAAGCAATAAGAAGTCTCAAAAATGATTGATATATTATATATAAATTATATATACTATATAAATTTCACATAAAGAATGAATTCAAGTGAATTAATGATGTTAAAGGCAAGATTTTTTTTAAAATTATATTAAATGTGACAAAAAATTATGGAAAAGTATTATGATACCATAAAAAATGAAATATAAAAAAAATGAAAGAGCTTTTGAAACTATGTATTATAGTATGATTAACAAATGTGCACTTATGATACATATGCATAATCAAAAAATAAAATCACCAAACTTATAAAGTTAATTATGAAATTGATTTTAGAATTAATAGCAAAAGTAATCAATAAAAAAAGTTGATTTAATTGAGAAGAGATTAATTCTATTCCCCCTTGAATATTGGACATTAATATGAGAATGGCTTTATATCAATTTTTTTTTATAATGACGTTTTTACCATTGTGTAGAGACTAACAATATAATTATAAAGATATTGGAAAAATTAAATTTCATTTTGCTTTTCAAGAATAAATACATCCCAAAGTAAAAGCATATGAATAATTGCAAAAACTTTATCTATAACAAAAATATAAAGGCAAATCTATTATTTATTATGGAAGCATTGTGAGAAGCAAAGCACATATTAATAGAATAAATAGTATCACTAAAATTTAAATTAAAAAGGTTGATAATCTTCATAAGTAAAAAGAAACTATATAATTTTAGAAGAAAATAAACAAAATAGACCTTTACATCCTAATAATATCTAAGTCATCATGGAAAATTATAACTCATTAAGTTAAGATTGATGTTGATAGAAAAAAAAAAGGGCAAAAAAAATCATAAATTAATTACTCATTAAGTTAAGATTGTTTATGTCTCGTCACTTCTTTATGATTTGTCATAAATAATATGAATATAAATTATTAGTACCCTTCTTTCAAATATGGATTTCCTTAAATTCAATCGTTAATTGAAGTTGTAATATTCAGGTTGAATCAACATTAAATTTTTCCATGAATTGATATTGATAAAAATAAATAGAATTGTCATACATAACACCTTTTATAAATTGCTACTTGAATAATTAAATAAAAATAATTTGTAATAGAAAAATTATCAACATTACAAAATGAAAGTATAACCAATATGAATTAATAAATTGAAATATCATATAAGATAAATATAATTTATATTTCATGTCAAATGCAAAATTTATTAATACTATATATCTCTTTTCAATAGTGATTCGCTACATTCCATTATATCATAATAAATATTATAATAGATATGTGAGATTCTACGGTCTTATCTATGTTTTTAACAGGATTGGTCCTGCTTTTCATTTGACATTTGATTTACTATCAAGTAAATCTAAACCATTGAACTGATTGTATTTTCTATGGTTTAGATTTACTTATGAAAATTTACTTATGAAGATTTGCTTACTACGGTCTCATTTATGTATTAAAATTCATTAATTAATTTAATCACAATAATGAAAATAAAATTAACAACAATAATAAACTAAGAAGAAACAATAGTTATTATGAAATGACTTTATTTTTCCTAAGCTATCTTGATTAAAAAAATAAGGAAAATAAAAATATGAGAATATAATTCAGAGTAATTATGAAATAATCTCTATCTTTATAACTAAATTTTAAAATTCACTTATAACACGAATACTTATACATAACATAAAATATATGCAGTTTGTAAAATAAATTATGTATATTTCTTTCATTTGATTATCATTAGTAATATATTTATAGTAAATTTGTGATATATTTTGATTAAAAAAACAACATCATCAATGATGAACATGTTAGAATTGCAATAAAATCATCTCATAATTATTATTCACCAATTCAAACTTGTTGCAATAGGTTCACCGACAATCATTGCTTACCCATTTTTTTTTATATAAATGAAAACATCATCTTATTGTATATCAATGAAAAGTAAAAGACATATAAAATTTTTTTAAATATAATCACAAAAAGGATAAAAAGGAACAACATCAACTATTTCTTATAAACAATTAATAAGTTAGAAATAATTGAAGAGATATAACAAAGATTATCTAAATCAATAATCTTTACAGTAAGATTAAAAAAGGAAATTTCTAATCTATGCTAATTGAAAAAATTTAAATTTATCACAAATTTTATGACTAAAAATAAAGAGAAAAAATCATTATTTACAACTAATTTAAGAGATACACTAATGTGTTCATAAATAGCCCTCATGAATATGATTTTCTTTGAGTTCTTCAATCCAAACCTAAAGGGAATTATACTTGCTTTTGTTTTCATTAATAATTATTCTCTCCAATATTTCTTTTGATTGCAACTCAAGATTTCATCCATTGCAAAATCTTAGAGCTCAAGAATCAAATTTTGGAATGATGTCCATAGCATATTAATATTCTTGTGCTTGTTGTGGATTATATAAGGAAAGCAGGTATAAATGTATGGAATGTTAAAATAAATTCATGAATAATTTGATTATGGACATCAATGTACCATAATGGAAATAGAAGAAATGATTAATTTTCAAAAATTAAATGACATCTTTAAATAGCAATTTGAAGAAATTTAATAATGAAAAGGTATTATGATTTTGAAAATATATATTAAAAGTGTTTTAAAAACTATATATTATAATATGATACGATATATATTATAATATGATACGATTAAGTGATTATTATATTTTAAACATAAAATGTTTTAATATAGAAAAGCTAAAAGATATTGAAAATTTTTTAAATAAGATAAAAAAATTATAGTTTTGGATATTAAAAAGATCAATTTCATTTTGTATTTTTATTATTATATAAAGATTTCATATCTATCTATTATATTAAAGGAATAATGAGCTACTCAACTCTATATCTTTGATATATAGTTTTATTTTCTTGTACCTCTTTTCACCAATTTTTGTAATTGATTTATTAACCACTTGAACTATTGATCCTAATTTTTCTACATACCCTTCTCTCTCCACGGGCTCTCTCTCTCCCTATTCTATTTGAGCATATCTATAGCATAATAAGATAATACGATTTCTTTCTATAATGGATATAAATATTATTTTGCTATAGCTTTGATATATTCTAGATCTTATTACGCTAAGTTGCTTTGATTATAATGTTACACTTTCTTTTTATAAATTCAATACTTGTTTTATGTTTTATATTTGAATATAATGTTATATTTAATTTTTGTATTCCTCCACAACACACTCTATTACTATTTTATTTATGGTAATATGATGATAATAATTTGTATACAATTCGGCTAAGAATTACATAAAATTCATAAGTCAAGCACCTTAGAAGTCTTTTAAGACAATTTTATAAAATAATCGAATACATGAAAAAATATTATTTTGAAGAAAGAAATTATAAGCCAAAACATTTTCCACTAAAAAGATGTTCTTACTTAAAACAAAAGGTATCTTATCTTATCTCAATTCAAGTTGAAAAAAAGTTGCTTTACTCATCTCATAATTTTCTCACATAATTGTGGAGTTCTTTAAAACTTGCCTTCAAAGTTTTAATATATATATATATATATTGTGTGTGTTATTTTGTTATTTTCATGTTTTTATTCTCCTTATTTTTTCTTGTAGTGACTCATCTGTCTTCTAATAATTCAAGGTCTACATTATTACTGGACATTTAAGATCTTCCAACATGTGTACAATCAAGATACAAGCTAATATAACTTGAGAAAACAACGAGGTGGAACATTTCAACAAGTTTCTTGAACTAACATTGGATGATTGCCCATTGTTTGACATATTGAGTGGCTAAAAAGTTAGGTAAGACTTTGGTGGTCTCCAATTCGCATGCTCCATCACTAAGTCTCAACTCCTCCTCTTTTACCTAGTACAAAGTACATATTTTTAATGTCTTATTATTTGTTTAGTTGACTTAAACTTTTAAACAAAATTTTTCTATAAAATAGAATTTGGTTCTTGCTACGAGCCACTCTAAGAAAGCCACGTATAACTCATTCACTTAAGTCCATTAGAGCTTGAGAATGAGCAAAATTTTCGTTCGTTAGTGATAATACCCAAAACAGGTAAGGGTTTTGGCTATGAATAATCCATTCTGTAAAAAGTCAATTATTTTGCTGCTTTGACCTCTTTTTTCTTTCCCATTTTTAGCGATAAAGTGGGGAGGGACAAAAAAAAAATGTTGATCTCTTTGTGGGCTCCAGGGCCATCAACTTAGTGTGTACTATTGTGCCATCTCATTTTCAAAATTTTTTGAATTGGAATTGAATTTTTCATTAATTAAATTTTCTTAGGATTTTCCTTTTTTCTCTTTTTAATGGTGCAACTTGTGGTTGGACCAACTATTTTTCCATCACAAGAACCACCCCATATAGATCTAAATATGTGTATCTTTTCGATGCATCAGCTTCTCGACTTACATAAGAAAATGAGAAACCAAGATCAATTCATATGGCTTTTGGGGTCAAGCCAGGTTTGATCCTAATCTACAAAGATAATGGTTTTTTATGTGATATAATAACATATAAAAATGGGCTCAGTATAATTACAAATATAGTTACGAAGAGAAAATACGAAATCACATGGTACTTAATATCAAAATGCAAAATCATGACATGAATAATATAATTTCGGTTTAAATAATTATTTTTTAACTCTATTCAATTTTCTGTAATGTTCACATCAACAAGAAACCAACCTAAACTGTCAATAAGGGAATCTTATCCATATTATATGGAATCCAATTTGCATTGGTGATAGATCAAATTTACGGTTATATTAATTTAATTGAATGGTGTAACTTAATAAAAATGAATACTTAAACAATCTATCCAAATCAAGACTTAAGCATGTGTATGGTCACGATTAATTTACATGTATGTCAATATAAATGATTTAAATTAAAGAATTTGTTGTGTTATTTCACTTCACAATATAACTTGAAAAATAAGAATATAGATTTAGGTCTCACTATATTTCTTACACTAAAGTTTCCCACGTCTAGGAGTTGTAAAAAATACAAGGCCATAAGTAAAGTATGTGCATGGGTTAAGTCGAGTTTTCATTTATATGTGTTGGGACTTGGGTGTCCAAATGAAAGAAGAAAGTGTAGATGGCTCTTTAAAAATTAAAAGTTCTATTTTCTTTTTTAATTTCACGTGGAGATAATATCAAGGAAAAACCAACTAATGAGAGCCTTCTACTTTTCCATAGGGGATGGAATGTTCAAGCCTACGTAACAAAGTTTTCATGATAAGCGAATAAAATACATGACATGTTTATCGGGATAAAATTATTAGTATCAGCACAAATAACACCCTTCGTCATCTATCTATTCATTAATTTGATTAATAAATCTTTTTAGAGCCACATTTGCGATATAATGTTAAATAATTAATTGCTTCGATTAATTTTTGAGCTTTTTGGATCAAGCGTATGCGCATGTGGCAGAACTGATCTGGCGTATTAAAAAATGGCCATAAATTAATCTCTCATGGTACGATGGTTGGTGGGATTTTCACTTCTTTTTTTTAAAGCTTTAATGGTATTAATATATCATATAAATTTTAAGTATAAATAAAATTTTGATATATAAAAATATAATTAATATTTTTCTAAAAAGTACGTTACTGCATTATCTAGTATTTAAATATTATTAATATTTACTATTTACATATTACTTATCAATTCATACAGTATATTAATATCATTAAATTTTTTTTTCTTATATTAGATGGGTGGATTTTTACAATACATAATTTTAAAATAAAAAAAATGATATATAATATATGCTAAAAAATAAAAACTACTATATTATACAATTTTATATGTTTAAATTAACTGGAATTTAATCTTACTTAATTAATGTCAATGACGTTATGCAGGGTTACTATTGGATAAGTTTGGGATAAATACCATAAAACCTAAACCTAACTCCATACTTTATTGAGCTTCCTAAAATGATAAAACTATCAAAAATCCGATGATACTTTTATCTTATTTTTAGAATCTACTCTTATTGGGTAATATTGAACTCTAACTCGACTTGACTTTACTAAATGTTTTTTTTTTTTTTTAATTTTATATATGACCTATGGTTTTAGAATTGTCACTTGAACTTTGACAATAATGTATATTTAAGTTAATATATGAAACTTCTAAACATTTAATGAAATAGAGTCGCCCAAAATAAAAATAAAACCTACTGTGTTTTCATGATGGGATCTCTTTGAACAGGAAAAATGAAGTTATAATAGACAATGAAAAAGGACGAGATTGTAAAGGTCAAAAGGTGATAGGAGGTAATTATGGCTCCTTGAGAATTGAAACATGAGCTATCAAGGATGAGACTAGAGAGAGTTAAGAAATATAATGAGGTGAGAGGGAGTAATTAGTGAGTGTGAAATATAAGAAAGATCATAGATTATAACTTAGTAGATGTTTGGGTTGTTTAAAAATTATTGTTTTATTATATTTTGTTCAATATAAACCTATAATATAGCTATTAGCCATTTAGTATGCATATATATATATATATATTTAATGAAGTTTGAGTTTTCTATCAAGCTTTATTTAAGTTCAAATATCAAGTTTGAAACTCTAACAGATTTTGAAACAATACTTAATACCTTTCTGAAAATCTATAGAGGATTATCTTATAGGTGGCGTTTGGTTATAAAATCAAAACTTGACAAGAACTAGATAAGACAAGATGAGGAGGACTATATAGTATAATATTTTTTTTAATCATAAGATAGTATAAATTTATTGTATTATATTTAATTTGCACACCATTAGATGTAAATTTTTGTGTTATCTCTTATTTAGTATACATAAGTATTGGACTGGTTATTATATTTTGATATTTATACCCTCATTGTTTAATATATATTTTATTTATATTTGAATGGATTATTGAATTCATATAGTTAAACAAATTATATATAATATTAAATAAAAAGTCATAGATTTGATAATTATTAAAAATTAATTATTTATATTATAAATAAATAATTCTTTGTAATATTTAATAAAAATAATACTAATTAACTCAATATTATAAAATAGAGGGGTGTTTTTGAAAAAGCAAGATATTTTTGTTTTTGTTAAGTAAATTTCATTTTTATACCATGGTGTAAATGTGATAAAATTTAGGTCTTTTATCCAATCTATCAATCCAAATTTTTGTCAATCATCAAGTAAAGTTATAAACTAAATATGGGATAAAAATTTTTATCTAGTCCAGTATTACAAAACTTATACAACTAAACACTCTATAGCACAACTATTAAGCTAAGCGGTTACATCCTTAATGTTATGTATAGGAAAGTTACAGTTGCCAAAATAAAGAAATATTGGAGTTGACCTTAAGTTATTCTTAAGAAAAGAGACATTTTTAATTTCAAGATAATTGAAGAATCTATTTTTTAGCTAAAGAAGGAATTTATTGCTAAAAAGATAAATTTTAAGAGATATGTTACCAAAACCAATCGCTTTTACTTTAATGTTGTAGATTATTGTAATTAAATAAAATTAATATACTAACTAGTGTATATTGCTATTTTATTTTTTTATTACTAAACACAATTAAAACAATAAAATGTAAAACAAAAAATAATGAAGTGAATAGGTTTGGCATCTCTCTCGAATCAATATTATATATATAACAATTGGTGCTCGATAGTTGTTATTTTGTTCCTGTTATAATCCATAATTTTTTTTTTGTTTGCAGAATGTTATTATCTATATTCAAAAAAGAAAAATATACTATAAATTAATTTAATATTTCACTTTCTTTCCTTTCAAATCATGAATCTTATAACAAATAACTTCTTGAACTAGAAACTTTAATATCAATGTATTTATATATGTGCATAAAATGCATGTAAGCAATTAACAAATACGATACAAATAAGAGCACAATGTGCAAGCTATAGAACCTGTTTATGAATCGATAGAGGTTCTAAAACCAAATATAGAGGTTAATAAAAATATAAGATAAATTTACTATCTTTTCTCGTAATACTTAATAGTTAATACATTATGTTAAATTACATTAGGTCATTGTAAGAAAACATACTCGATCATTGGTCATTCTTTTCTATTTCTCCTGCGGCTGCTAGTCGATGATATGAAACATTTTCTTATAACATTATTAAACAGTAGCTATACTGTAATGCCCTAGTCCATAAGCAGTGAATAACTAAGTCAACAAATACTAATAGGGTTTTTTCAACTACTGCTCCAAAAGTTTCAAATTTGTATTAATAAGATATTCATAGCTATGACTTTATAAATTAATATCACATTCTCCTATAATTTATATTGGATACTTAACCATGGGGTGTCATAATCTCTCCCTCTTGAATACGCGACATCTTAGTTGTGAGATCTTATAATTGGATTCGAATTTTTCTCCCTTTTCGGTATATGATTCAAGCCATCCATTACCTACAAGTTATCTTAGAAGCATGTAAAGAGTCACACTCCTCACTTTCTTTAGACCTCCTCTAAACTGGAGTTAGACTCAAATCATGCACTGATTGGCAAAGGTTCCACTTTGATATCATTCGTAATGCCTCAATCCATAAGTAGTTAATAATCAAGCCAATAAATACTAATGAGCTTATTTTCAACCATCGACCTAAAAGTTTCAAGTTTGTATTAATAAGGTATTCACAATGATAATCTTATAAACTAATATTATAACCTCCCATAACTCATGTGATACACTTAACCATGAGGTTTCACATATAATAATTGATGGATCATTAGCTAAGATAAAATACATAGTAAATTTTAGGGTTATAGTTTAATATAAACGATATATATTCATTTTTTTTTCATTTAAAAACTACTTATACCTTTTAGATTGTATACAATATATATATTTATATATCTTAAGTTTCTAACTGTATCGTATTCATATTTATATTATCATATTATATCAGAAATCATAAATAATATTCTGTTTATTAACATTTAATATTTCATTCTGTCACTTAGACACCTACTTTTGACTCTTTGTTCTATGGCTATCCATTTTTAGTTTAGCTAAATATTTTTGTTCTAAATTTAGCCAAATATTTTGATTTTAGTGTTAAAAAATTTTTTGTTGTGTATATCCATTTGACCTTTTCACTTCAAGCATCCATTAAGTAGACTGATAGGTCCATTTTATGAGGTTTTATTCATTTTTTCCTTCAAATATAGTTAGTGTAAATGCATATTAAAAGAAAGCAATTTTATTAAATGTTATAATACACCCAAAGCTTAATGCTGACAAAATCATGCACATTTACTCTTTCATCATGCAAAAATTACTTCTAGAAAAAATTATCTACTAATCTATTTTAACCAATGAATGAATAGCAACCATATTTAGATTAATTAGTCACATGATGTCTCATATTTATATGATTTAGAAAATATATTATTATTTAATTGAAAAAATAAAAAAAGGAACAATAGAAAAAAGTTCTATTGTAGTATATAAAGAAATGCATCCTTGTCTGCAAATTCATTAAATGAGTTGCATGGTTTTAAATTTTGAAAATTTTGTTTTGGAGAATATTTTTGCGAATATGAATAAACACCAACTTAAGTGAGTTATGATAAAATAATTTATTATTAAATGAATTTTTTTTAGAAGTACCGATATAAATAAGGGAAATGAATATAATTTAGCACTAGATTACTTCCTATTCCTACCATACTTATCTTAATTCTAAATTTATCTTTTAATTTGTATATATTTTTTTCTTACTCATATACTACGGTATGTGGTTAAAAAATGTTAGTTAAGAAAGTGAAAATTTTCTATATACGTAACAAGGAAAGAGGAACCTTGTCCAAACCAAAACAGCAATAATTTTTCCAATTAAACAGAACAAAAGATAAGAAAACAGCTTCTTATTATGTATTTATTTTGCATAAATATGTAAAAAAAATTGTATTGAGTGACGCAACGTATTTGTCGATCATGCGGACCATACATAGCCACATGAACCTCTATCCTCCACGTGTCACTATCTGGGACCGACAAGAAACTTGTGGGTCTTACATAAGTGAAGAACAGGTCGTTAATTGGTTTGAGAGCATAACCGGAAATAGCCGGTAAACTTAAAGCAATTACCGAAAGTTCAGGTAAAAGGGGTCGATCGTATAAGAGTTGGGGTTTAAGCAAATTTGAAAAAAAAAACAAAGAATTGGGTTGGGTGGTTCTCAGAGGGTTTAGGCGATCAGAGTGGTAGATAGGGAAAGAGAAAGGAGATAGAAATAGAAAAAAGGAATAATGGGTTGTGCTTGAAATTCAGGAATTTTCTCGTGAAAATGGGATAGAAAGTGTGTGAAAATTGGACAAAGTTTGGAGCTTATCTGTACAATGTCGATCGAAAATATTTTTATGGTTTTTCCATTTTTGATTTCTCCGAAAGTGGTCTGATCATAGGTTTGAGGTTGTGAAACTTTGGGAATTTGGACGTCAAGGTGAAACCTTTAGGGGAAATTCATTGTTTAGAGGTGAGAAAGATCAAATTTTGCCACGGTTTCATTGTTTTAACATGTAAAACAACGGTCTTTTTCATTTGGGTTTTATAGTTTGACGAGATTCTTGGGTATCTCTTTTTATCCCTTTTTTGCTAGATATGCATTTTTCGATGGTTTAAACCATTTTTAAGTGGGTTTTAAAGTTTGGATTATTTCAATTTTCAAGCTTTTTTTTACCCCTTACCTCCCCCCCCCCCCCCCCCCCCCCCCCCCCTTTTTTTTTTTTGGAATTTTTGGTTGAAATTGTATCAGGGCGTGTTATCTTATTATTATTATTTTATTAATTTTTTTAGTTCAATATTGGGATCAGACAAAGACGATCTGATCTCTGATGGGTGGCTTTGAAGTTTACTTGCAAGTTGAAGAGATGATTAGCCTTTTATTTTCCTCTTTTCTTCCTTTGCATTTTTTTTAACATAAGGTTTATTATGTAAGTGAATCTGTTCTGATTTCATGTGTGTATTAGATCTCTGTATTGTTAAGTTGGGGTTTTGAGTATATCACAGTTTGTTTTTTCTTTTTCTTTTTCGTGGTATGATCTAATTCTTTCCTGTTTGAGGGTTTACATATGGTTCTAGCGTCTTGTTTGTCCTCCTCCTGTTCTTAGAAACCATAGAATTACGATCTTCCGGGTGAAGATGACAGAGTTTCATTTCAGGTTCAGTTATCTGGTGGTTCTCTTGACCCTGAAATTTTCGGCTTTTGGTCCTGATTCTGCTCAAAGAAGACGCTTCATCTTCAGAGAACTTTGGCTTTTCTTTTCTCTTTTCTTCCTTTTTTTACCCCATGTCTGTGTTATCCACGTACCGTCTGTCCAGAAGAAGATTTGAATGTGGTTGGTGGTTCTTAGAGATGTTGAGCTATCAAACCTCATTGTTTTCTGTTTTTTTTTTTTTTTTTTTTTTTTTTTTTCTCAATCCCCTTCGTCCTAGTCATGATTTTTGTAGAACCGCGACACAGCAGTTCGAATGGGGTTTGTTTATGGTGTTGTCGCCTTGTCATATCCCTTGTCAGTGGGACTTTCTAGTTATGATTTTGGTACTCTTTTTTTTTTTTCCCCCTGCTTCATCTTCATTTTTCATTTATACTATAAGAGTCTCGACTGATTATCTTTTTAGGATTACACAGTCTTTGGCGGGATTTTTTTCCATTTCAGTTTGGATGTTTTGTCTGTTTCTTTTCTATATGAATTTTGAAGGTCATTGTGGATGTGCTCTCTGTTATAATCTTTTCTCTGTTATATTTGCACCTTTTTTCTTGCAATAGCTGAATTTCTAGATGTAGCTTTACAGCCCCCTTTTGTTAATGCGAATAACTGGATTTTGTGCTGTTAGGTTGCATTTCCTGTTGATATATACAATGGATTGAAGGATGCTGGTTTTCAACAATTGATGCATTCTATTGGTATGGTATTCAAGATATGGTGTTGAATAGGAGAGTAGAATATGGATTTAAAGGCTATCAGGTGCCTGCTACTCCCAGGGCCGCCAGATCAGCCAGAGTAAGCTTGTCCTACACATCAACAAATTTGTTTCATAATTACCTTCATTGGCTGCTTGTGGTGAACATTGTTCTTCTTGTTGATTCTTTGATGTTCAGAGAAGAAGTTCCTTCAAGAGGAAAGTTGAAGACAACAAAATGTTTGCATTTGACTTATTGGCCACCGTAGCTGGTAAGCTGCTCATTGGGAGTGATGATTCCCCAACTCCTTGTAATTTGTCGACAAAAAACAATCAGTGTTCACTAACTGACAACGGCACTATGAAGGAATGCCAAGAGCAGCTATATGTACAGGATGAACCAGAAACATGTAATAAAGGGAGTCCTGGACTGGGATCAATGGAGTCTCAGCTTGTATTGTATGACCATGATTCAAATCATAGTTTCAAAGAGATTCCAGATGCAGTAAAGGGTGATAATATGAGCCATGCAGATAAGACCGCTACTTTGGATTCCTCTCAAGGACTAGGTGCTGACAGGCTGGGGATTGACAAAAGTAAAGGTGAAGGAAACTTTGCTAGTAAGGTTGAGTTGGGTTACCCCATCAACTGGGAGTCTGCTGGTTGTAGATTAGAAGAGGAGCATAAGAACAAAGAAGATTTAGTTATAAAAAAAGCTCCATTTAGTACCAATGCTAATATGTACCATTTAGGCAATGCTGTAGTTTGGAATGCCAAACCTCTTGCACAGGTTAGCTCCGAGAGTAGTGCTAAGGTATCTTTTTACGAGAACAAGGATCACCTTCCACACAATACCTTTCCCCAAGTAATGGGTGACGTAGTAGTAGTTAGTAAAGATGATGACGAAAACTCCTCTGGGTGTACTCACCCTTGCTCAAATAGGCCATCTCCATGTATTGGAGATAGAAGAATAAGGAAGGTATTGGCTTCTAAATATTGTAAAGCATCTTCCAACACAAAGAATGAGCCTGCTTCTCGAACTGGTAAGTTGCCGCTGTGGTTTCCTTATGTGTGGGAAGAATCCTGAACCTTGGTTATTTGGCTATGTCCTTTTCCCTATTGATGGATGAATCTATGTATTTGCAGATGTCAAATTGAAGCCATTTTACCGTGACAGAAAGAACTTTTATAAGCGCCAAAGATCTCAAAGGATATATCCTTTCAAGAAGAGGAAATTTTTTGACATAGATTCCGAGTCAAATTCTGATGGAGGAATAAGTGGTAATAGTGATCCTGGTGATTCCCCTGGTAGGTCTCACAGTACTATCCAAACCCCAATCCATTTTAATTTCTTTACTCCCTTAATCTGCCCGAACTTTTTTCTTACTTTCTCCATGTCCTCTTCTAGTGAATTGGCCATCATCACCTGCAGTCCGGCGTCATTCATCATCTCATCAGTCTTCAGATTCCCGTGGTGAGGAGAATTTAATAAAAATTACTTTTTCTCCTCATGTAATGGCTTTTAACATGGAAGATCTCATTCTTTCTTGCAGTGAAGCTTAAGATAGAGTCTTTCAGAGTCCCAGAGCTATTTATTGAGCTTCCGGAAACAGCTACTGTGGGTTCACTAAAGGTATGATGATGCTTTTTCATCATTTTGCTTTCTTTTTCATTGTAGGATATCTGAAAATATGCTAAAAGATGCTTGGAAGTGCTTGCATAATTCGAGTCGCCAAGGAAAGATTACATTAGAGTATGCAAGTTGTCAGGCAGGTCTATAAAAAGTAGGTTGATTTGTTTATTCCATTATCCTTCAACTGCCATTATGGTTTGGCTGCACCTCCTCTTATTTAATTAAAAAAAAAAAGGCTAAAGAAACAAGGAATAAACTAGGCCACTCCATCTTGGATATTCTTGTCCATCTACGATGTTCTTAATTGGCTGAGCTTAAGAGTTCAAATATATGTTGGGAGGAAATATGATGTTTTGTCCTTTCAAACTTAGCCCATCTGTTCTTTTTGCATCGAGTCCTCACTATTATGAATATGTTTATCATGATGACATGGATATATATTTAAATTTTTTGCTTCTTTTGTTGCTAATGCACATCCAGAGGGCAGTTATGGAAGCAGTGAGTGCAATTCTTGGAGGCGAATTACGTGTTGGGGTACTTCTCCAGGGAAAGAAAGTAGGAGATGATAGCAAAACCCTTTTGCAGACTGGGATTTCTCGTAATAATCAGCAAGAGGCTTTGGGATTCGCTTTGGAGCCTATTTCTCTGAAAAATCCTTCATCTGGTAATCCTGGGGCCCCTCATTTCTTGCCTCGTTGTGATTCTCCTCAGCATTGTTCCAGGTGAGTATATGTTCTTGATCCGGTGAAATTATGGTTGTGGTGGAAGAATTTGAAAAGGATGCGCAGAAGCATTTATGCATGTTGAAACCTGTATTTTAAATTCTCTTGTTTAGATAGCAATGATAATTTAAAGAAAGACACATTTTAGTTGCACATGTTTCCAAAATGGTTGAAGTGAATTTGTTATTGTATAAGTTAGGTTTTCTGTGAATGTAATAAGATACCTTTTTCTTTTTGGGGAAATATGTCTGGGTTCTTTGTCACTTTGACTCCCTTAGACTGAGCATTCTTTATGATATTCAACAGGTATCCACCTATTGCAGCTGAAGTTCATCAGAAAAGTAGTGATGTCCTGCCAGAGATTCAAGGGACCAACATCGGGAACGTAGTTGAAAGTGATCGGGACTCAGCAACTTCTCCTGCTGCTATATCACATAAAGCTCCAGCAGAATCTAAAGCATTGATCCCTGTCTCCGCTATATCTGCAAAGGCTTTAGCAGTTGTCCCAGCGCATCGCAAATCCAAAAGGTGTGAGATTGCTCAGCGCCGCATTCGTAGACCCTTTTCAGTTGCTGAAGTGGAAGCACTTGTTCAAGCTGTTGAGAAACTTGGAACCGGAAGGTATGCATTGTTGTGTACGTTGCAGGCCCAGCTGTTGTAATTTTCCACGACATCTGATATGCTTATAACTTGTAATATGCTTAGCTGAAATGAGTTGAAGTATGATCTCGGTAAGCAGACCCTTGGTTTGATTAAGACCTACAGTATAATGTAAACTCGGCCTGATTTTTCCCCCCCTTCCCTTTAGAATCATTGTCTTTTTTTGTACTATTGATGAGCTACCATTTTGCTTCACTAGTCCTATGGTGACTTGACTGACCACGTACACTTTTCGGTTCAATTGCAGGTGGCGAGATGTAAAACTTCGTGCTTTCGATAGTGCAAAGCACCGAACTTATGTGGACTTGAAGGTGCTCGCTCACAGAATTCCCTATCTCCCTCTGCTATTCTATCTTGTCGGCAATTATTGTGACCTCTTCGTGTTTTATGGTCCGATTAGATGTGCTGTGTGCACTATGTATTGTTCTTTGTTTCTCAGAAATGCTTACACCGGTGCAATTGTCAAAATGATTTTTATCTTTGTGTAACCTTGTATGCTGGATTGCTCAGAATCAATCTACTGGGATGCAGGATAAGTGGAAGACACTGGTACATACGGCAAGGATATCCCCGCAGCAAAGAAGGGGGGAGCCGGTACCACAGGAGCTCTTGGACAGGGTCCTTACTGCACATGCATACTGGTCCCAACAGCAAGCCAAGCAACAGGTGAAACAACCTCCAGACACTCCTTGCCTTCTCCTGTCCTAGAAGAGCCGGCCCAGGACATGTTGAGAAGGAACTAATTCATGTGTTTAGAAAGGGATGTTTAGTTTTATTCTTTTTTACTTTTGTAATTATTATAACAAAGTTAAAAAGCGACTTGTAAAAAAGTAATGACAGGAGGTAGGTGTCTGGAGAAAAGCCCTGTAAGATTTAAGATTTCTCGCTTCTCGCTGCGGTTGTTGTTCGATTCTGTGGATAACGTGATGGAGCTGGCGACTGTAAATGGTTGATGGAAAGAAATAAGAGCTTGTCTAGCATATTGCTGTACACCTTGAGTATTAGTTATATTACCTTTGGGTTGAAGAAAGTAGTAGTTACCGAATTCTATCGACGTAATCAGCTCAAAATGTCTAGCTTTTAATTTTTTTCCCCCTTTCTTGTCAAGGTGTTTGGGGTTTTTAATGGAGGTAAAGTATAGGAAATCGGAGCATCATGATGTTGGTTCTACTTATTGTAATGTTATGCTGTCCATTTTGCTTATTCAAACATTTGACCGTTGAAAACAATCTTTGGGTTGCAAGAACGCAAAATGTAAAAGAACATGAGAATTTAAAATACAGGTTTCCCTTTTTCTCATAGTAAGCTTTAGTTGGAATCTTGGTAGCACATCCGAAAACAATGATTAATTTTAGCATGGGGATTTGTTTTATGACATTTAAATTGTAAGTCTGACCTCGGAAGGAAATTTTTACTATGAAGGACCTGAACTTCTCTCTTTTTGGCCACAAAAAAGGTGGGACCTGACATGCCAACACATGATTTAGACGGACCTACCTAGAAATTAGGATTATGTTTGAATCGTTGGGGCCGTACGGCTTTATATGTATTGTCCAAATTATGACCATTTGATAACTTTAGAAATTTAAGATGGAAATCCATACAGTTGCAATCATTATTATGGTTTAATCCAATGATGACCCTACAAACTTAGTCATTATTCAAAATTGTCTTTAACGATTTTCTAAGTTTTTTAGTTGTATATTTAAACCTCCAATATATTATATTGAATCTTAAACAAGTTTTAATAATACACAAATACCCTCTAATAATTAAGAAAAGCTTCATTAAGTATTATAAATTATATATATATATACATATGATATATAAATACCGATAAAATTAAAAAATATGATGATAATAATTGATAATTTTTTAAAAATTATCATTGATACGATCATCTATAGATTTTGTTGGTAGAGTATGGTAGTAAAGTGGGCCTTCAAGAGTATATGTAGAGACTTGAAAAAAAAAAAAAAAAACATAAAAAGAATAGGATATCATCCAATATGACCATGTTAATACTTAATCAGTCTGTGAGAGTAATGTGATAGCAAAGTAATAAGGTAGCAAGAGTATGAAAATGTGTAGATTTACCTCTATTGATAGCACAAGTATGGTGATATTTAAGGAAACTTAGATAAGAATGAATTTTCCTCAAAGAAAAATTACATCCCTCTAAATTAGAAAAGCATGGATATTTACAGATCTCAAGGAAGCATGGATATGGCTTAAGTGGTTGATTTTCATTTCCTAGTGTCAACCCTTTCCTTAGCACTAGGTTGTTACCTTCAACCAAGCTTTATGGCTAAGCACCCATCTTGTTAGAGATTTGGTACTCTTTTGGAGTTGATGATTTAGGACTTCAAAGTACAAGTTTGAGCTGAGGGGAGACCGATCACACAAATATTGCTCGATCACAAGTTCACAAAGCATCAAAGGGATTGGTCAAGGTCTAGAACAGGTGGATCAATGATTGGAATAGGCTGACCAACGATCCAAATAAATTAGCTTCCATTTGGGGAGCTTGTGTCCAAAATCTCTTGTCAATAAGTCCTGCTACGTATTCGAATTTTACTTATACCTAACCACCATTTATATGTACCCATAGTGACTAATATGATCGAATTTTTCCTTGATAATTTAACAATTATGTGTGGTAGCTAGCCCCTGTTAGAGAAACACAAATATAAGGTTAAAAAATATAGGATATCCATATAAGTTAAGGGTTAAGGGTAAAATTTATCCTTTAACTTTTTCGGGATAAGTCAGAATTGATTGTTACTCATTAAGAAAATTATTCCTGCTAATGCAACATAGACATATTTGTTTCATTTGTCTTTTTTTTTAAAAAAGAAAAATAATATCCAGACATGAGGTGATAACTCTGAATCTCAATCTTATTATGTTTTTGTTGATGATAGCAAATATTTCAATATACTAAAAAAAAAATTGTACAAAATTTGAACATTTCATATTAAATTGTCTTAAATATAACAATTGATTATTGATTCGATAATATTAGTATATGACATCATCTTTTTTCTTATAATTTTAACCGGTGATTACTAGTAATAGAATATTGGATGATAAATTCAAAAAAATTTAGTAAAGACTATTTTGAATTGGTAATGATATCATTAAGTTCCTAATCCATTGCATATAATTTTGTATTCTTAAAAGTACCATGTTAACAAATATATAAATTATATGATTTTAGTGATGCTCAAAAGTCAAAACATTACCTCACACACTATCACGAGAGTTATAACTTCTTCCATGATTCAATCACCGCTAGCAATGTCTCTAAACTAAATCAAATCCCAAGCATTACGTAGGGTTTTGTTTATTTACTCAGGATTTTGTTAATTTTATGTAGGAAACGCCTTTTGGACTTTTGGTAATGTTTTTAACTATCAAACTATCTGTCATATATTTCTATCTTGGTCTTAAAAGATTATTCACATTAATGATTTTTAGTGATAAGTGATGGTAAAAAGGATATAATGCTTGCTTAATAGCAACGATGAGCAATCATAGAAAATGTAGGTAAAAGATGAGAAAGTTTTTCTCTTTTTAGTGAATGGAAATAGTTTATCTTAATTTCTGTTTAACATTTTTAGAGATATTTAGTCACTAGGATCGGATATTACTTATGTTCTTCATCTCTTACCATTAATTGCTGCGAAGAACCACTTGTAATTATAACATCTTGAAATTAGTACAATAATATTTAACAATTTTAGGATTGTAATTGTCAAAATTATCGACAAAATGCAATATAAACACTCCCCAATTTCATCTCCTCTTCGTTGAAAGTTGAATTTTCCTCGTATCCACACCGAGGGTATAACTTTATAGATTCCCTTGACAAAATAGTAAGACACTCTGCATTTGGAATATTCCTTTTAAGTTAAAGGCCATATATTTAATTTCGACGAAATACGGAGAATTTTCCGGAGAAAAATTTCCCCTCTCATTTATTAGACGGGTAGGGCGTAAATGAACATCCCTTTCCATCACTTTCATGAAAAGCAAATAGCACTTTTTGAGCCTAGAGTTCTTGGACAAACAATAATAAGAAATAAACAAATGAACACGATTCCCTCTCTTGTGGCTACAAAAATTGGATACTTTTCGCATTATCTTCTTCGAGGACCCATCCCCATTTTTATGGCATTTATCTAGTTCTTTCAACAGTTAATATAGTATGTTTTAAATTTAAACTATTAAAAATACAATTAGGTCATAATATAGATTTAATATATATTATATCAACATGGGATGAAGGATCGGACAAATCTTAAAAGATATGAACGGGATTATAAAAAAATCTTATCCTTTGAAGTTTTGAAGATAAAAATAATAAAAGGAAAATTGCAAATAAATTTAAGTGTTGATATATCTCTTTAATAATTATATATATATATATATGTTTTAATACTTTTTAAATTTTGATAAATTGATAATATTAATAACATTTATTTTTTTAAATAGGAAAAAGAACTAATTGAATCAAAATTTAGATATTTCCTCACTAATATCTCAGTTTATAGGGTTATTTATAACTTCTAAATTAATTTACCACTTCATGAAAATTTGGAAGGTATTGAAACGTACTTTAGATTTTTAAAAGTATAGTATATTTGCACGGAGTTAAAAATTAGAAGTGCAATTTTCCAAAAATAAATTGAAACCTACCTAACTCTAAACTCCTTTATTTTGAGGATTACGATGTTTGTTTTGTGGTGGATATATTTTCGGGCTCGGAGAGAGAAGATGTTAACTTTTTGCAATCATAGTATGTGGTTCACATAGCAAACGTATTCGACTCGTGATTATGAAAAGAAAGGACGAAAATTTTTAAGTTACATGATTTTTCCCCTCAGCCATGGAGTAGAACTTGACATTTGAGCAGCAAACACTATTAAACGGGAAATTTAAGTGATTGTTTCTTTGAGGTTTGGGTTCTTTTTTTTTTTTTTTGGTCAAGGAGAAAAGGATAAGAGAAAATTACGATAAAGTATTAAATTTTCAAAAAATTTGAACTAATCACAACTTTCTTCTAATTGTAATTATCAATAAAGATGAATTTTGTTTAACCAAAAAAGGTTATACCAACAAAACTAACTTGTACATAAGTATAAGTAGATTAAGAATTAGTTTTCATAAATCATAGATTGAATCGCTGAATCGAATAAATTAAATGCAATTATATAGCTTTCTATCAGCTAAATTCATAAGTTACAGATAAGCAGACTTGAATCACTGACATCCGTCACATAATAGGCCATGACCTCTTCGGTCCCTTTGATTGATTCTATCATGGAGGTCAATGATAGATAATAACTCCTCCTTGAACAAAGGTTACAACTTTTATCGTATTTTGCTCTCTAGACAATAAATATTTTTAAAATTTCAAAGGTTAATGAGTTGGATTTCCATTTTAACTAAGGATTTTAATGGTTCCAAGGGATTTAAGTAAAAGACAACCGGAAAAACCTAGATAGCTAGATGGACACATCTTAAAAGAAAATATTTAATATGGGAGACGTTATTTTACTTAAAAGAATAGAAGCTACCTAAAAGATCGAGATAACATAATTTGAATAAACAAAAAACATGACTTGATAAAAGTCCCTTAACTAAATAAGATGAAAAAACCGTATCAAGCAACCATAGAATCTTTGAGTTAATTTATTATGTAAAAATAAATTTGTGGAGTTGGATGCATAATATATGGAAAATTAGCTCAGAAGGGATCAATCAATATGTAAAAGTAAGTTCAAATAAGGAATCAAACTTTCAAATGGTTAAAATAAATGATTAACGTTTTGCAAAGTGGTTTAAGAGAGATTCCATTAACTCATTGTTGTAGCATTGTTCTATGATTGATATGGCTGTTATTTACCATGTGGTATTGACATGGTGCTTGTAAGGCTCTTATATGGATATTTAAATCAAATAAAAAATATAAATATAAATATAAAATTATATAAAAAATAATTGTAAAGTAATAAGAAAAATATGATATTTATGAGGATGGACTTACGATTAAAAGGTAGAGGGGGCTAATGTTATCATTTTATAAAGGAAAATTTATGAACTTAAGATGTCAAATTAAAAAAATAAAACCATCAAAATCTAACTCATTGCTTATCCCCATCAGAAATTCATTTATTATGGAATCTGTATCAATTTTTTAAGTAATACTTCCTTCTCTTTAGATTAAAAGATAATAAGTAAGAAACTAATATCAAATATTATGTTATAGATTATACAATGTGTGATACATTTTAGTCATTATGGTTTAGGTGTTGTTATCTCAAAGTATTTGCTAATAGAGGTTGAGCTTTGTATGTTTGGTAAGCCTGCAAAATAAAACACTGTATGTGGACGCCAAGTTGTTATCCGGTGTGGCTACTCTAATACTTAAGTTAGTAAGATGTTTTGGAGAGTAGAGAATTCTTGAGATCAATAGATAGACTTGAGTGTGCAGTGTCAACTAGTTTACTGTTACGTAGTGATGTGGCATTTATAGTAGAGTGATGCCGGCAGTTAGTAGGCAGAATCCTCTCCCGTAAGTATAGGATAGTGGGCTCATGCATCCAACGTATCCCACATATATCGGAAGGTGATTGTTAACTCGGTTTCTTATCCTTATTTTGTGTCTTTTAGTCATTAAAGAGTCTCTTAGGCTTGGTTAGGCCAAGCTTAGGGCGGTAGGCCCTAAATGGTAAGGTGTGTTTGATTTGGATGGGTTTAAGAGGTCCATGTCTAAAGAACCCTATGAACACTTACACCCCACACCCGAAGAGTCTCATTGCAGAGGTGAAGGCAAGAAAAAGGGATATATGGGTCACTCAGGTAAGTAGTTAATTTGACTCAAGAGAGCTTGAGTTGGTGTTACAGTGTTGAAGTGACTAGGGTGTAGGTCTGGGTAAGCAAAAGGCCAAGGTAATGATGTCCAAGGTGGTGAACAGTTGAGGCGAAGATGCTCAAGGTAAGAAAAGTCAAGGTGTCAACAACTGTTCTAAAGTGAAGTGTTCATTACTTAAGTAGTATGGAGCTTTGGCTAGAGGTCAAAGCAGGACACCTTCACATTCGGCTGGGTGGTTGATCCTAAGTGAGGAGTTTGGGGCCTTAGGTAAGTGATCTAAGGTGTTAAGTAGGCTTGGCCAAACTAAGCTCATCATGGATCAAGCAGGCTTGATTACTAGATTTTGGATACCGTGACCGAGTGGAAGTTGAAGGGACCCCGAGGAAACTTCTTGTGGAAGAAACTTTTCAAATTCTAACCTTACTGTGCTTGTTTTCAATGCATTTAATGTGATATGACAGGTGTTCTATTGTAGCAAACTAGTGTATAGTTACATGTACTTTGCCCTTTAAAGGTCGCTGTTTGAATAAAACTCACTCCACTTATCTACCCTATAGCATTTCAAGGGATTTGTGCTTATGCAGATCCCTAAAACCTCTTATATGGTTTTGTAGACGCTTGGCCTATAAATTGCACAATCATAATGAAAGATCACTTTTTCTGCAATCTCTCTGTTCTATTGTTATGAAATTTGGTCTTTTGCATCAAATTTCTTCAAGAACCCTTCAATCTTTGATCTTCTTTATCACCTTTCACAACCATGTTGGCTAATAGAGGTGAGACTAGTTTAGAATCGTCATGGCTCTCTCTAACTTTGAGTTTACAAGGAGTGATCCCCTTCTACTCACCCCACCTCCCTAAGTAGTAAGGGACAAAGTATTGTCACTAGCATAACTTGATAACTCTATTAGGATGGTAATGAAGGTGCTAGATAGGGCTAGACTCATCAATACCATCCTAAGGGACGTGTATGCATACACCTCCTACCCCTTCCTAGGGATTTATTCAATGTGCCTGAGATAGGCAAAGGCCCTAGTGGTTGGGTGAGTAAGAGTAAGCCATCTACCCTCGAATCCTGAGTAACTCTGTTGTTGAGACGATCCTTGGATGACAGATATGGTTGTTAAGTAGGGATAAGCAAGTGGCCTTATTATTAAGGATGCATTTCGTAGTGTTTGAGAAGTGTTTGGAGTTTGGGCAACGCCTCCCTTTAAGTAGCTTTGAGAAAGAGCTCTTCAACTTCCATTAGTATAGTTTGACACAGGTTCCTTCTAATAGGTGGAGGGTATTGAAGGCTTTCTAGGCGCTCTATGAGTATCTAGTGATAAAGGCTACTCCTGAGCTTCTTAACTACTTCTATATGTGGAAAAGTATGGAGGGTGGTCGTATCTCCAACCCTATCCTGGGAAGAAACTATTCTGTAGCCTTACAGACTTAGTAAAGGGTTGGTAAAATGATTACATAGTGGTCGAGCTGCCCAAGGAAGCAAATTTTTGGACGCAATGGATCGAGTTGGTTTAGATTGGTACTCAAAAGGGGCTTGGCCCTAGTAATGTAAAGGCATATAAGAAATTCAAGCTTTCATGGCCCTTAAACATGGCTAAGTGATAAACATTGTAAAGACAGTAGAGAGATACTTCTGGTATCCGATCTTCAAGCTCTTCCCCAACATGAAAAAAGCTATGGTGAAGAAATGGGCCGATGGTATAGGTTTGTTCCTTTTGTGAATGCTTTCATCTGTTGTGCTAGTGTAGAGATACTTTGTTTAATGTCTCTTTTTGTAAAATCGGGGATCTTCCTTGTTCATATTGGTTATAGCAGAGTTGGCTAGTGGTAGTAGTTGTTTCTCCTATACTTATCCCCACTATCGAGCCTATTATTGTAGGGAACTTGGAGATACAGATGCTTACCCTTTTTGGGGGGAGGGAAGAGGAGTTGGCTGAGGATTTCGTCTTACCTGAAGTGGTAGGGTAGAAGAGAAAGGATCTTGAGATAGCTAAGGAAGTAGCGCCCGAGCTAAGGAAGTAGCGCCCACGCTAAGAAGCAAAGGCCGCTAGCATGGGTGCTTTTGAGCCGAGCAACCTGGTTTAAGTGGTTGACAACTCATCCTTACAAGTGTATTGACGAGCTTGGGGGAAAATTTTTTGATGTCCTCAACAAGTTCAAATTTTTGAAGATTAAGCCAGACTCACTCAAGGTAGTGTCATATGTCTCTCGGAATGAAGAGCTCTTAAGCTAAGTTTCCGAGGCTAAGATCAAGAAGGTTAGGGGAAAGCTCTTGAGGCTAAAGTGGGAGGTCCAGGCTAATGACATTACGTTATAGCACTAGAATCTTAGCTACCATGCCTTATTAAGGTCTTATACCCCTAGCAATTGGGCCGTCTTCGAAGAATTGTCTAGGGTAGGTGGGGGCGACCTCATGGAGATGGTGGGCCGTTTAAGCACTCTCATTTGGTAGGTAAGCCTTCGTCTCTTTACTGTGATGTGCTTCGCCCTTGTGATCTAACTAACCTTAGCTTGTGCTTTTTTATGGTATTACAACCAGGTGTTGCTTCAACTAGGTGAGTACGATGTAGCTCGGAAAGAGGTAAAGGGCTTTTGGGAGGCGTTGGATTGGGCTGAGAAAGATTTACGAGAGGTAGAGTCTTCTATTAGTAAATATTTAGATAAATTTTCAAAAACTAATCGGTGCCTACATTACTCTTATGTGTAGTTAGTTAGGCTTTAAGGGTAGTTGAAGGATGCAGAATGGGAGAGGGACATTACCGAAAGGGCTGCTAAAGGGGTGGTCGATGACTTGAGGGCTTGGCTCTAGAATGAATAAAGGGCTAAGGCCAACCTCCCTTGGAGATTGGATGAGAAAAGGGAGGCTAAGGCCCAACTTGAGAGGGAAAATGCTGAGTTGAAGGCATTGGTTGCCAAGTTATAGACTGAGTTGGCGATGAAGGTGTTTGAGTGTAAAAGTGTTAAAACCATATTGCTAGAACTAGTTGGTTTGAGGGTAAGGTTAGAGTAGTAAGTCTAAAGGCTATAAGGGAGATTTTTGAAGATGGAAGAGATCATCTCTAAAATGGAGAGTAGGGAGGTCCTTAGTGATGTTATTGTAAAGAAGGTTGTCGCTGATTATTGGAAGATGGAGGAGTGGTTGGATGAGTTAGAAGACCTGTCCACCAAATTCGCCTACTTCACGAGGAGAGAGATGGTCTCTTATTATCCAAACCTCGACTTGAGTTTCTTGAGATTTTTGGATTCCCCCACCTTTAAGGAGAAGAGGGAGGCCTAAGTGTGGGATCTTTATGCTTTTCTCTAGCAAGTACTCTATGAAAATCTTCCTATACCTCACCTCTAGTTTCTCTATCCCAGTGGAGGTGAGTTTGGATAACTAATCAGTTGCTGAATTCTTGAGTTAGGGATCTTTATGATGCTTCATGAAGGGAATTTAGATAGAAGGCTCTTCACCTTCTCTAGGTACCTTGCCATCCTATTGTCCCTAGCCTTATATTCAACTCGGACTTGATGGAAGACTAACATAGAGCTTGAGAAGGCCAAAAAGTGTTCAACATCGATCTCTTTAGCTAACTTGAGACCGGTGATGAGGGCCTCATACTTAGATTTGTTGTTGTTGGCATTGAACCCAAATTTGAGGGTATACCAAATTGTAATCTTATGTGAGCCTGTCAAAATAAGACCTGCACCACCCCCCAAGGTAGATGATCTGTCAACATGGAGAGTCCAAACTGGTTTATCGTTGCCCAAGGGTGCTTCTTCTGCTCTCATGTATTTTACTACGAAATCTGCCAACACTTGTACCTTATAGGCTGTTTGTGGTTGGTATTTGATTTCGTATGAACTTGGCTCTATTGCATACTTCATCATTCGTCTATATGCATTAGGTTTCTACAGCATAGTGTGTAGCAGTTGATATGTGAACACAATAATTTGGTGTGCCTTGAAGTAGGGCTTTTGTTAACGTCCTGAAATAATGACAGCCAGAGCAAATTTTTCTATTCGGATGTACCTGACCTTGGGCTTGTGGAGAATATGGCTGACGTAATATAGGGGCCTATGTTCTCTTCCCTTTGCTTTGACCAGCATAGATGAGAGCACTTGGTCACTTACGACCAGGTGCAAGAATAAGTTCTCCCCATAGGTAAGCTTGGAGAAGATTGGTGGGTATGCAAGGAAATCTTAGAGTTGCTGGAAGGTAACGGCACACTCTGGGGTCTATTCAAAACCCTTTAGGTTTTTTAGGATTTTGAAAAACTTAGTGCATCTATCTACACTTTTTGAGACAAAACTACTAGATACGACCACTATGCTAGTGAGCTTCTACATGTCTTAGATTGAGGTAGGGAGCTTCATCCTCCTGATGGCACTTATCTTCTTAGGGTTGGCCTTAATACCTATTTGGGTGACAAACAAACCCAGAAATTTGTCGAAGTTGACTTCGAAGACATAATTCTGGGGGTTCAGCTTCATATTGTATATTTGCATCTGGTCAAAGGCTTCTTGGAGATCCCCAACATGATTTCCTGGCTTCGTGTTCTTGATGATCATGTCATCAATGTACACCTCTATATTGTGCCCAATTTAAGGCTTAAACAACTTCGTTACCATTTGCTAGTATGTTGCCTTGTCATTTTCTAACTCGAAAGGTATCATTATGTAATAGTATGTGTCGTAGTCGGTGATAAAGGAGGTATAGACTTTGTCTTTTGGGTTCATTTTAATTTGGTTGTTCCTCAAGAAGGCAACCATGAAGTTTAATAAGGTGTGTCTTGAGGTAGAGTTGACCACTTGGTCGATTTTTGGGAGAGGGAAGAAGTCTTTTGGGTAGGCTTTGTTGAGGTTAGTGTAATCAACGTACATACGCCACTTCTTGATCTTCTTCTTGACTAGCACCACGTTTGTTAGCTAGGTTAGGTACTTCTCTTCCCTCATGAAGCCAGCCTTAAGCAACTTTTGTACCTCTTCCTCATTTACGGCCTATCTCTTTAAAGTGAAGTGCTTCTTCTTTTACTTGATAGGACGTGTAGTGGAGTCAATGTTGAGGTTATGGGTTGCCAAGTTACGTAAGATCCTAGGCATGCTTGATACTAACCAGGTGAACTTGTTTGAGTTGGCCTGCATGGGGGCAATAATTTCATCCCTCACCTTAAGAGGAGTCTCGATCCTTCGTGATCTAGTTAGGAGAGGGATCGATTTAGATGTCTTTGGTTTTTTCACTTGGCTCACCCCTCTATGTTAGCTTTTCATGCAGGCCATTTTCTAAAGTGAAGACTCCATCCCCTCTAGCGGCCGTAACATATAGCTCTTGTGAGAGCTTCTAATTACATCTATATATTCTCACCTCGATTGAAGTCGGGAATTTTACCTTTAGGTGAAGGGAGGAAGTGATGACCCCAAATGCATTTAGACTTGGTCTTCCCAAGAGAGCATTGTAGGGGGAAGGGCAATAGATCACGACGAACTCTACTGATCATCGTGCCATGTTGTTGTCATCATCAAGCTCTATATCTAGAGTAATGATCCCCTTGGCTCGGACAATATTTCCATTAAAGCTGATCAAATTGTAGTGGTATGGCTTTATCTTGACCGGCAGCTTCTTCCACATCCTCTCATATGTGTGGAGGAAGAGGATATCGGTGGAGCTGCCGGTGTCCATCATTATTTTTAGGACTTCAAAATTCATGATCCTCACTTCTAAGACCAAGGCATCCCACTGGGGGGTGTTAGGGGATGTATCTACCCTCTCCATATCTTTATTGGAGAAGGAGATAGAAGTATTTAGTTTCTGTCTCTTCTCTTTAATTCTCAGCACCTTAGACGGGGCGTAAACTGAGCTATTGGTGCTCAACTACTTGTTAGGGTGTGGCCCCCCAACTATTATATTGATAACGCCATTAGGGGCACGGTCATTGCGACGGTTAGCATTTTGCTATGCTCTAATACCCTCTGTTAGTTGCCTTTAAGGTGTTTGGTCCTCATTGTCATTGGAACAATTATCGTTCCTTGTTTAAGCTACATACTCATTGATAAGTTCCTAATTACATATATTTTAACTAGTGAATTTTGATGATTTTCCTTGATATTTGAGTTTATTTTTTAATAATAATAATTAGTTGAGTAATTTTTTTTCTAGGTTTTAACATAATCTACACAAGAAAATGAGAAAATAGAAACAAATTTTACTTAAATCGGAGCTAAAATGAGTAAATTATGAATGTTTGAAGATCAAAATAGTCGAATGACACAAGTTGTGTCATTTCTAGAAGAAACGTTCATATCATTGGTCGTGTTGTTTCTAGTTTTTTTTTTTTTTAAAGATAAACATGAAACACAGATTGTTATACAACTAAAAGATACGGTTATGTCCTTGGTCGTGATATTTCCAATTGACCTAATTTTTTAAGCTCTTCATATATAAAGTCTTGTTAGGGTTTATTTTAAAGAGAACTTTTATGCGTAACTTTGAGAGAGTTTTTGAAGCTAAAAACAATCAAGAAAGCAAGGAGAAGAGAAGATTTCAAGATAAAATTTTTGTTTGGATTTCATGATGATTCTTTCTATGATTTTCTATACTTTGCTTTTAAATTCCTATTTTATGATGTATAGAGAGTAGAATCTTGGTATCTAGGTTTTGTGAAACTTAGATCTATTCATGTGACATGATTGGTATTGATTAATTAAATGCTTTATTGATTTCTTGATTTAACTATGTTTGCTTCATGATTTAGATTATTATTTCCATGGATAATAATCTAGAGTTTGATATCTTATAAGAGAGAGAATTGGGAGATTTCTTATAAGATTAGATATAAGCATAGTTGATGAGAATTGTTGCAAGATTAGAGATAATTTGCAAGATTCTTTTGGATTTCAATTTAAAGCATAAAGAATTCATTATTCAATAACGCAATCTTAGGTTATGTTATCGATAAGGAATTCTAATAGGTGACTCTAGGATTAGGGTTAATTGGCTTAAGAAAGTGATTAATTTTAGTAGAGAATTCTCTCAATCAAGAAAAATTAAAAAATAAATTAGATTATCTTTAGGAAAATCATATGTTAGATCTAGGGGAAACAAGATCTACATACAGTGTTGCATCTTTAATTCTTTGAATTGCTTTCTTGATAATTTTTTAATTTCATGTTAGTTAATCTTTAATTTAGTTTTAGAAGTAATCTAGCTTTACTTCTTTAAGTTTCATGAAATTTAATTTGCCAGTTAGATAATAATGATGTAGTGAGTATTAGTAACCGTACTAGTCCTTAAGGTACCGACACTTAGACTTAATCTACTATGTTATTAATTAATAGGTGCACTTGTTGATAACATCACTCATTGAAGAAGCCTTATTGAATGGTGTATTCGATTGTGTTCTTTAGTTGGAAGCATTCGTTAGTGGTATGGTTGTAGTTACCGTAGAACTGACAGTACTAATCCAAGTTTCGACGACTAAGGTTCCCCTTTATTTTCTGGGGTCTTTATAGCAGGTTCTTATGCTTTACCTTGGAATAGACCTAAGTAATAGGTTTATTCAAAAGGGTATACTACATGTAGATGGGAGGATGGAGAGGGTCTTGCTCAAATCGACGCTTCTTCTTTCCTAAGCCTTCCTCTTTGGATTTACTAGCATTCTCTCCCTAAGGTGATCCTTCATGGATAATCTTTCTTTGTCCTACTTTTCACTCGGCCTCTCTTAGTTGGCATTATGTCTTATGCGAATATTGTCCTTGTGGTCGATGTACTTTTGGGCTTTATTTTAGAAGTTAGCCAAGGTCTTTGGCTTGCTCTTTGCAAGAGATCAAAAGAAATCTCTCAATGATTTGATGCTGAGCTGAGTATCATAGACAGCAACTCCCTCATTCAGCTAAGGGATCTCGACCATAGCATTATTAAATCGAGCTATGTAGTTGTATAGAGATTCACCTTTGCTCTGCCTTATTAGGTATAAGGACAACGTGTCCCTAGACGGGGCTAGCCTTGAAGTGAAGGCTCAACTTTTACGTTAGCATATTAAAGGAGCTAATAAAATTGTTGGGAAGGTGGTTGAACCACCTTTGAGCTGCTTTCCTCAGAGTGCTCGAGAAAGCTTTTCACATTATCGCATTCCCATGACCATGGAGGTTCATAAGGGTGTGAAAGTGGAGGAGGTGATCATTAGGGTCACCTATGCCATCATATTGGTTTAAGGACGGAAGTTTGCTATTAGGGGGTAACACTTCGTCTTGGATGTAAAAGGAGTTTTGTTTCTGGTGATCGGCCTGGCCTTGCCAACAGCCTTGCTCCCCTACTGCTCGGAGAGTCTCCTTACTATTGCATGGAGCTCATTGAGGTCGATGTCGTTTGTCGAATGAGCTTGGCATGCTACGGAATATGCCAATACTCCTTAGGAGTTGGCTACTTGCTCATTTTTAACTAGGGATTGGCCATGGTTGGCCGCGAACCTAGCTGGCTGCTATTGCATTGAGGGATCCGATTGCTAATCCTTGCCATTTTGCTGTTGTTGCTGTTGCTAATGGTTGTTCTACCTAGTACAAGCATCATAGGCTTCATCGGGGGGGGGGGGGGTAACTTTGCATGTTGCACCTCTTGGCTTCTTTGAGGTGAGTGTAAAGTAACCTATTTTGTGCAGCTAATTCCTCAACCAGGTGTTTTGTATGCTCCTTTAGTATTCCCTTTGGGTAGGCTTGGTTCCTTGCAAGTTGGTTATTCACTAATTAGTGGTTCTCTTGCTCGTCATGGTGAGACATGATGTTCAAGTATTGCGTTTAGGGAATGTGTTTAGTTTATTCAACGTAATCACTCCAATACTTAAGTTAATAAAGTATTTTGGAGAGTAGAGAATGCTTGAGAGTAGTGGACAAACTTGAGTATGCAAAGTGTTAAGTAGTTTACCGTTAGGTAGTGGTATGATATTTATAGTGGAGTAGTGTTGGCAGTTGGAGGCAATTAGTGGGCGAAATCCTCTCCTACAAGTATGGGAGAGTGAGCTTGTGCATTCAACGTGTCCCACTTATGCTGGAGGTAGTTGTTGACTTGGTCTCTTATCTTTATATGGTGTCTTTTAGTCATTAAAGAGCCTCTTGGGCCTGCTTAGGCTGAGCCTAAGGCTTGAGCTTAAGGCAACAAGTCCTAGTTGGTAAGGTGTGTCTGATTTAGACAGGCTTGAGGAACCTATGTCTAAAGAGCCTTATTAATAGGTATCATATACTGTAAATTATATATAATTATAATATATTATATGCGTTATATATTATAAGATGTAATTGATATTTATATGAGTTAGATGATATTTAATTATATAATTATATCTATTATTTATAGTGTTTCTAATAAATGTAATGTAGATGATGATGGCAATGCCTAAGTTTGTGTGTGGTATTTCAATGTTTAAAAGCTTATGATATTTAATTGTGACTCTTACTCTTAAAAATAATACTTTCGTAGTCCATATGTGATAACTTAAATTATGAATACTACATAACATTTATAATTGATTATTCTTTATGTGTGTGTATGTGTGAAGGAGAGAGAGAGAGAGAGAGAGAGAGAGAGAGAGAGAGAGAGGACCTTTTCTACCAACAAATAAGGTGGAGGTGGCTTGTTGATATATTTGAAATAAATTATAAATATAATAAGTTATAATTCTGAGATTACCTTTAAATAGAAAAGCTACCTATTGTTATTATTAAGATAGGAATTGCACACTAATCGATTTTGGAGTAATTTGTTTTTATTAACAAAACATTAAAGTAATATTATAAAATGGATAGAAAAAGAGAAAAAAAAAATCAATAGACATCAAATATGATAAATGTGGAAAAAAGATTTTAGTTCAATGGTCAATATACAGGAACTTAGGTGATGCCATGGAAATGTGGAATAATACAACAAGGAAGGTTATAAGCTACATTAGATGAAATTTATTAATGAGTTCTCATTAAATTAGCATGGAGGATAGTAGAGTGGGCTTCGATTGATGAGCTTCCATAGGCTTGACTTCTTTCTACTTTTCATTTTTGTCTAACCAATACAAGCTTTGTTAGAGATAACTTTCTTAGGCTGGGGCACTAAGGCCTTTATGGGCCCCCCTTTGAGCCTATCCCAAGATATGTACTAGAAAATTTGGGAAAAAGAAAAAAATCATAGAAAGTAAAAATTGAGTAATGGAATTATATTTATAAATATTAATGTATTTAACTAAAAAAAAGTAAACATAAAAGGAAATTCTAACAAAATGAAAAAAAAAAAATCTAGCCATCTTAAGGTTAGGAGATGGTCGGATTGGCCATGAAAAAGCATGATGAATAATGTGACCTAACATAATTATTTTATATTGTTTTGTTATGTCATCTGATTGAACAGTTGTAAATGTTCACTCCTTAGAAGTGTCAAATTAGAAAAATCATCTGGTATATGTTTTTATAGTTCTTAAGAGTGCAAATGTTAAGGATGAGCAGCTCTATTGTATATAAATAGAAATCACTATCGTATATCTTATGTTGTAAGTACCAGTTTCAAATGCTTATAAGGATGGACATATTTAATTTTTTTTTATTCACTCCATCTAATAAATTATCGTTTTACACTATCTTCTACCAATTACAAATGTTACCTCCATCTTGTTATGATAGGTACATAAATGAAAGCTGTACGTAGTTCATCATCATAACTTAAGAAAGAAATCACATTTTTGACAAAGTGGTTTTGGTTTTAATTGGCCATATGAAATCTATTAACAAGAAATATATTGTAATAAAATGCTAACATTAATACTCTGAAAAATTTTCACCTTTCAAAAATAAATTATGAGATTCTTTGTTTATTAAGGTAAGAAATTAGTTTTATGTTACAACTTAAGAATACAGTAGGACATAAATGTAAAATAATCAATAATAATTGTATAATTTTAAAAGTTATCAATTTAATAGATTGTAAATCGTGCTTTTTAGTAGTTATAATATAGTTTTAATAGATATTTTTTGAGGAAAAATTAGTTATTAGTAATAATAAGTAGATCCTAAATCATGTATTTTTATAAATAGTAATATATCAATAAAAATTACATAAGGATGTTTTCAACCAAATTCTTATGTGCTTATTTCTTTGAAAATTGGCATGGAGATGAGCTATCTCAAAATAAGCCAAAATTCATCTTCAATATTTTCATTCTTTTCTTTGGTTCCATACTTACCACACTCTATACCAACATCCATGACACAATTTACGATAACTTAGTAGGCTACGATTGCTAACATTGGTGGTTTCGTTTTTTTCTTGACTACAACTGAGAGAACTTAAACCATTAAACCAACAATGATGGAGGATTTAGAAGCATTAACATATTCTCTAGAAGAAAATGTGAAATCCATACAAATACAAATGCAGGAGTCTCTTAAATTGAATATGCAAGTTCAAGAATCTATCTAGCATTTATCAACTGTTTTGCATATTTCTATGCAAACTATTTAAAACAAATTTGACAATTCTAGAAAGAAAATAGTGTATAATGATGAGATTCAAGTTAACTCAATGGCTGAAGAGAAAGACCTTAGACGAAGATAAAGTTATTGGAGTAGTAGATGTATAGGCCAATAAGGAAGAGTAAGTAAGTGGAGATGGATGGGAAAAATGATTTTCGCTTGAAGAGTTTGCATACTTCAAAGGATAAACTCCAGATTGTACGTAGAGAGGACCTTGGAACCGACGACTATGGAGGATATTTTAATCAATACAAGATCGTCTACGAAATATTAGAGAATCATTTACTTGAAGTTTGTCTCTTTGCTAGGGAGTAACTTGAACATGTTGGTGATGTCCATATGAATATTATAATGGTGAAGGATGCATTTCTTGCATATACATAGAATAATTCCATGATAAAAGGCAATACGATCAGGCAAAGGTAGTATCATCACAATCATTGTAATCATTATATACGGGTCATGTAAGCATTAGGATGTGAATCTACAACCCTTAAATAAAATACAATGGAGATCTTTAAACATTATAATTGGAGATTTTCAAGATCAGTCTCTTTCTACTTAACCTTGAGGATAAAGTTGATTTCATGTAAGGGAGAAATTAGTACATTTTAAGAATATAGTAGGGCATAAATGTAAAAAAAAAAAATCAATAATAATTGTACAATTTTGGAAGTTAGCAATCTAATAGATTGTAAATAGTAGCTTTTAGTAGTTGAAATATAATTTTGGTAGTTATTTTTGGAGGAAAAATTAATTACTAATAATAACAAGTAGATGCTAAATCATTTATTTTTATAAATAGTAATATATCAATGAAGATTGCACAAGGAAGTTTTTAGCCAAATTTTTAGGTGTCTATTTCTATGAAAATTGATAAGGAGATTGACTATCTTTAAATAAGCTAAAACTATATCATTTTCAATCTTTTATTTGATTCCATCCTTACCACACTCTACACCAACATATATAACATAATTTACAATAAATTAGTGGGCTACGATTGCTAACGTTTTATCTCTTTCGATAGTAAATTGTAACTTTATTACCTAATATTATTATATTAATTTAATTGTGTCATCTTTTAACGATATTAATTTTAATATAAACTTTTCGAAGTATTAATAATATATTATCCGTTAATAAGTTAATATTATCCCACATTTCGTTGTAGCAACGGATAGAGAATGCTCGTTAGATTTTATATTTGTGTTAGAATCGATGGCTAACTTCGATGTACTTGTTTCTTAAATTCTCTATAAATCCAAAGTTTCATTGGACTTATAATTTTATATATGTCTTGGGATTAATAAATTAAAAAACTACCAAGTCGAAATAGTGCCCTTGTGGACTGAAATCATTAAACGACGGAAAATATATTACTTGACATGCGCTAACGTACTGTTTGTCAACATTGACTCTTGAGCAGTTGATCGACTTGTGGATTATTTTATGTTGGCGGAATTGTAGGATTATCATACGAACGGTACATTATGGGTAATTCATTTCGACAAATGGAAAAAGAGGGGAACAAAATTGCAATTATGGAGCTATAAATAAGTTAGGAATGTATGCTGCATTATTACTGGGCTGTAATGTAATTGCAATTATATTGTTTTTAACTGAATTGAGTAGCAATAAAGAATGAATAAAAATTAAGCGTTCCGAAATACTTTTATCAATTAAATAATAAAATTAAAAGATAGAAGAAACAATTTTCTGTTACATGGATCTTAGTGCTAGCACAGAAGAAATCTAAAGACTGCAAACCTTAACTCCAGCGAGAAATAAATCGAGCAACCACTCAGGCTGAATCAATTCACCATGACTAAGAAGCGCATTTGCGTCATTTTTTTTTTTTTTTTCACCACAAGGTGAAATTCCCAAATTGATGATAAAACATGGATCCTCTACAACAGTCAACTGGATCAACACCAATGAAATTAGTTGCTCGGCTTCTCAATGTTGAAACTAAAACCCTAACCTTCTTCACAGAGAATGCAAATTAGAGAGCCCAAATTAGGTATATAAACCCTAACCCCAAATTAACAAGACATCAACCTTGACCCCATATTAACAACGCATCAGCCTTAACCCCAAATTTCTATTATAACTTCTAAAGTACAAATTGACAAAACTAGGTCACTTACTATTGCGATTCCTCTTCTTCTCCTCCTAGTCTCATGATTGATGCTATTAAGATATCTACTATCAAAATGACAATGTTCTCTTCGAAGCCCACCTACAAGTTCTTTGAGGAAGTACAAGCAAAAGTAGAAGCACAAGCATAGGCATTGCCAATCAAGGTTTTGAACTGGAGGAGTAGATAAGGAGGAGTATGAGTGAGATGTGGTAGTGGTCGGAGAAGAGTATTGTGTAGACGAAAATTCCAATGGAGTCCTTTCTCAAGAAGATGGATTTGTTCATAGCATAGTTGTTTTAAATTGAGGGTGAGATGTGTCATTTTTGATTTTGACTAAGGGAGATAAGTTTATAAACTTAGAATTGCAATCCATGAGTTTGGGTAAAGAATGACCATTCTAATTTTTAGGAATTACAGTTCTTATGGAATTTCTATTATGGGAGTTAAAAACCAACTAAACATGGTAATAAGCACTACATAGGAAATAAAGGGGGAATGACGATTCCATTCTCCCTAAATGGACACCTTATTAGTATTTCCTTCTTCTTTAAGGATTTAAATTACTAACAATTATGTCAATCTGCATTAGGGGTATATTGAGCTCCTCTCTTACATGACTATGTAAACAAGTTGAGTGGGGAAGGTACAACATTGAATTCAAGCTCAACTTTGATTTGAAATTTCAAAGCTTTGATTTGGTTAAAACTTGATTGAATTTGAAAATTTGAACTTTAGTTTAACTTGATTTGGTCTTCAACAATCTCAGACTTGATTTTAGGCTCATTTTACTTGTTTGTGTTGTTTAAACTTCATTCAGGTGATGTTTATGATGTTATTAAATTATTAAAAGAAAGAAATTTAAGTTTAATGGAAAACCCTAGTTGTCCCCCCTCTCTTTCAAAGGATTAATTGAGTGACAAAGCTCAGCGAAGTCGAAAGTGGCTAGCAATCGAAGAGGAGGAGGGGAAGACCCCTATCACAATGGATGTGTAGTTTCTAAATTGAATGGAAAATAGTGCACCAAAACTATCCTTTTAGGATACGAGTTTTATGAATATTCCTGGTACTTATGAAAAATTTTGGTTCTCAAATTCTATGCGAAGGAGATGATAGAGGAAGAAAATAGATTAAACCAAGGAGCAGATATGGGAGTATGCTACGTTAAATTCTCCAAAGCAAAAAAAGATGTTTTGTATGCCCTATGGCAATAAAATTTTATAGCAAAAGTTATGGGACCTAATTTGGGCTACAAAATCATGAGTGATAGATTAAATAAAATGTAGAGAGAGTTGAGCACCTTTAAATTAATTCACGTAAGATCAGGAATATATTTTATATCACTGGATAATAGCATTGACTACTAATGAGTCATAAAAAATGGTCCTTGGTTTATTAATAGTAATTATCTTGCATTAAAAAAGTGGGAACCAAATTTCGAAATGGAGTTAGCGGTTTGGGTAGGGATTACTAGACTATTGGTTGAGTTTTATTCCCCTTAGCTATACATCATATTGGTGAAAAAATTGGATTGATTCTTCGGTATGATTCTTATACTGTGGGGTTAGAAAGAGGTCATTTTTCCCATTTCTATGTTTAGGTTGACATGAATACTCCACTAAAGCACACTTTGGTAATTAATGGCAGAAGATATTTGATTCAATATGAAGGTCTCCTAGGGTTTGTGAAATATGTAGTTGCATTAGCCATAGTAAACTGGCTTGTCGTAGTAAGAATGTAAATTCTGGAGTAAAGGAGATGCCGGACAATCAGCCAAGAAGTCTACAGGGTCCAGTTTGCAAGTTAAGTAGGGATGAGTTAAATGCTGTATTAATGAATGACATTGAGGAAAGTGCCAAGAAATTGAATAGGGTAGATCAAACCAAGGAGGACAACCTTAATGAAGAACATTTTATAGCAAGTCAGCTAGAAGAGAGGACAGAGGTGGATTAGGTAAAGGAGATGGAAATAATAAATGATCAAGAGCAAAATATTAATGTGCATATGGACATTGTACTTATAGAAAATTTGGCAAAAGATACCTGATACAAACTATGGGTTAAAGTACAATACAAAAAGGCAGCGCCGGAAAAAAAAGGAGAACAAAACTACATGACAAATTGATAAACATGCCCAAAAAGGAAAGAACATGTCGTTTAGTAGCTTAAAAGAGGAGGAGCTGCTAGACGATTAGACTAAGGTGTCTTAACCCAAAAGACGTGAATATTACCACACAAGAATTAAAAGGCACATACACCCTTTTGAATGCTCCTTCAAAAGGAAAATGAATAATTACTTTATCATCACCTGCATTGAAAGAAGGGAAAAAAAAACTGGTACTTCACTGAAGAAACTAACACACTAACATGATGAACATGCTCAAAGTCTAAGTCATGTTGCAATTGTTTACTGTAGATCGAACAGGCTAAAATAGCATATCGATAGCAAGATTTGGAAAATTCATGGGACTAAATCTTTAAGGCTGGTTTGGGTAGAGACTTAAGGAATGGTTCTTCACCTGGTTCAATGGAAGAAAATGCAAGTACCATGAGTGCTTTTCTGCCTGATTGTTCGAAGAGCCCAAACGTTCAATTGGGGCAATAGAGTCATCCAGATAGCACATTTGTGTTTTGTATGGTGAAAATGCCAATGTAACTAGACAACTTACTAAGGATAGATGTTCTTCAAATGTTGAAGTGGACATGCAAAACTGTGATGGAGAGGGCTTACATCAGGTAGATTATTTTGGTAGAAATTCAGAGAATACCTTTTGTCATATCAATGATGGATGAGGGAGATAATTCGGTGATGATTACTACATAGGAAATGTAAATGGTAATGTTCTATACGGTATTCCAATTGTATCAATGGAACATGAACATTGATTTCTTTTAACAATGTTACACCACGAAGTACTGGTACAAGATGACAGTGTCCATGAATGCTTTGAATTTATTTAGCACACTTTCATCCGATATGATACACATTTTGTTCAAAGCTCTTGTTTAGAATGCTAGAGGACTAAACTTTAAGAGCCACTGGAGGGCTACTAAGAAGTTAAAGACATACTATGAACCATATGTGCTTATTATCACTATAACTAAGATGGCAAAGCAAGTGGCTTCTAATTTGTGTGACTCCTTAGAATATAGCCACATGATGTGTGTGGAAGTGGAGGGCATGAGCAATGGCATACTGGTTATGTGGAATGCCGAATTAATGATTTTAGATGCATAACACATGTCTAGATAGTAGATTCTCATGAAAATTCAGGTATGTAATTCTCCTTCCTCTTAGTTCTTTTTCGTTATTTACACCAGTCCTAATAGATCTATTAGGCACCTGCTATGGGGAGGAATTAAATCAGTAGGCAAGAAAGATCTTGGGTCCATAGATTCTTATGGGGGACTTCAATGAGATTATCTAGAGAAGAGAAACGGGGTGGTATAGAAGTAAACCAAGAAAAGGAGTAGGAATACTAATCTTGCACGAATGCATGCAGTATGGTTGATATTGGGTAGGTGAGACTACAATTTACATGGTCTAAATGGTTAAGAAATCTTTTCGACCTTATTTAGACTCGGTTGGATAGAGTATGGGCCAACTATGACTAGAGAAATTTGTTCCCAGAAGCAAAACTTTTTCAGCTTGCATCAAATCATTCTGATCATCTTCCTATCTTCCTTGTCACTTGGCTAAACCTTTCCTCAAATAACAAAACCCTTTGACCATTTTGATTCCAACCTATATGGCTGGATCATTTGGATTTTAAGCCTTTGGTTGCAGTTTCTTAGCAATAGGCATCGTTTGACTATTTAGGTATCTTGATGATTTTATTGAAAGGGTGCAGATGTGGAATAGGGAAGTTCTTAGTATCATCACCAAAAGGAAGAAATAGACTAGTGAGGAACTCGCTGTATCAGAAAGAAACTATTTGATAGACCTTATCAAAATCTTATAAATAGAGAGAGGGTTCTGTAAGAGGAGTTAAACTGGATTTTAAGGTCGGAAGAAAAGCTCTAGGTTGCTAAAGCTAAAGCTAATTGGATAATCCAAGGGAAGTGAAACACTAGATTCTTTCATGTAAGTGTAATCACTTGAAGATCTAAAAGCCGCATCACGGGCATTTTCAACTTAGTTAAAAATTAGGTAGTAGATATGGAAAGTGTGCAAAAGCTTTTTATTGACTTCTTTCATAGCCTATACTAAACAAAATGAGCCTTTGTTTGGAAAGAGCTATCAGAGTGGAAAAGTAGTTAAAGAACTCTAAACTCTAATGAGGTTAAGCTTTTAACATGCCCCCTAGATTAGTAATGAAATAAAAAATGTCCTATGGTGTATTGGGAATCATAAATCATTGGGCATTGACGGTCTTCACATGGAATTTCACAAGAGATGCTAGGAAGTAGTGGGAAGGAATGTGCGTGATGTTTTATCAAATATTCTCACATCTAGAGTAGTTCCATGCCAGTTAAATGAGACTTTAGTTGTTTTGATCCCAAAAATCATTGGAGTAAATAAAGTCAAAGTTTTAGCTTATTAGCTTATGCACTACCATATACATGATAATAAGCAAATTCTTGGTAAATTGTCTCTAGCTTCTTCTTGTAGAGTTAATAAGCCTTGAGCAATCTACTTTTATACCAGGGAGAGTTGCTAAGGATAATATTATCCTCTTTCAAGAACCATTGCACTCTATGAGTAAGAGAAATGGCTGTAAATAGTTTATGGTTATGAAATTGGATTTGGAGAAGGCCTATGATCGCATGGAGTGGGACTTCATTCGATTCACCTTCATGTCACTAAATTTCCCTCTAAAGTGGATCGAATTAATTAGCTCTTGCATTGCCATGGTATCATATCGCCTACTATTTACTAGAAATATGCTTTCAGTCTTTCCCTATTAGTAGGGGCCTTAGTCAGGGTGATCCATTGTCGCCATATCTCTTTATTATGGGAATGGAAATTCTTAGTAGGAATATTAGCACCATAGTCCTTGTTAGAAAGTCGAAACCTCTTTGATTTAGAGGTATGGACTTATCTTTGTCACATCTATTTTTTGTGGATGATCTTCTTCTCGTGGGAAAAGCCTTGGTGAAAAATGTACAAGTGATGATAGAAGTTATGCAAGGGTTTGGGGATATCTCTGGCCAAAGAGTCAACTATAGCAAGTCTTGCATCCTTTTCTCAAGAAACACTCCTTTGGAAATGAAGAATAGAATATTAAATTTCTTTGGGATTAGACTAACTACAAACTTTGGACAATATCTGGGCTAAGAATGGCTGATTTACACTTTATACTTGCAAAAGTAAGAAGAAAATTGATAGGATGGAAGTCCAACTTACTTAGCATGGCAGGATGAAAGTTGCTTGTGACATCAGTATTGGAGGGAGTAGTAAATTGCTATTCACAAATTGTTTTGATGATAAAAGGCTTTATTAATGAATTAGAGAAAGTTCATAGAGATTTTATATAGGGTAGCTTTGATGAAAGGAGAAAAATGCATTGGATATGGTGGGATAAGTTTAAACTCCTAAAACAAAATGGGGGATTGGGTGTAATGGATCTTAAATAATGTAATAAAGTAAACTTTGCCAAACTGGCGTATCCACTAAAGAGGAAGAAACTGTTGTGGACTACCTTAGTAAACTAAAAGTACCTAAAGGAAAAGTAAGGAATCTCCGCTGTTCTCTAAAATCTTGTAGGCAATGAATTGGATAGAGATGCATATTCATATGAAGATCAAGAATGGGAGAGTAACTCATTTTTGGGAGGACATTTGGTCAAATGACGAGCTAATAGCACACTGGCTATATGGACCATTGAACAAATATGATAGAAATCTTACCATTCACCAAGTCTAGGATCCTTAGATTAGATGGAAAGAGGAAGTCATAGCCAATCCTTTAGATGATTCTTTTCGCCATAAGCTGGGAATTATACATTTGAGGATGGGAGAAGAAGAGAAGGATGTGATTATATGGATCCTAGAGATGGATGGGGAATTATCAACAAAATTAGCTTATGCCCAACTTATTCAAGAAAAGTAACTAGAGCATAACTTAAAGAAGTGAGATTAGATTTGGAAGCTTCCAACCTATCTAAGTATACAATTCCTAGTTTGGAGAACCATTCATAATGGTTTTACTACAGGGGAAAATTTGCAAAAGAAGGGTGTACTAGTAAACTACTTTTGCCACTTTTGCAATAGTGAACTAGAAACTATACAACATATTTTCCTCAACCACAGATGGGTTAAAGCAATGTGGAGTCATGCGGGAATAAGTCTAGAGTAGAGAGATTATACTTTTGAGGAGATGCTAGTCTAGATTGCAAGGAACATGAAGAAAAGTAAGATTGATTAAAGACAGCCAACTTTACTGAGGCAAGTTGTAGTGTTAGCCACCCTTAAGAATACTTAGAAAAGACAGAATAATAGAATTTTTAGACCAGAATAAGAAAAAGAGGTTTGTGCAGATAGTATTAGAAGTGAAGTCTCATAGTAGTAGACTTACAATAGGAAAGAGAAGCTGAACATTAGATATCGAGAGTTGATGCTACTAGAGGTCTCCTTAAATCTAGGGTAGGTGAAGATAGAAACTGATGAGGCTTATCTTGAAAGATCAAATATTATGGCCATTGGAGTACTGTATAAAGACAACAATGACACCATCCTTTAGGCTCTACACAAATAACTTTGTGGAGGCTCACTCTTGGAAGTAGAACTGAGTGCTATCCATGAGGGACTAGACTTTGCATGGACATGGAGGTATCCTTTGTGTCTTAGACTCCCATCAAGCACTTGATTAGATCTAAAATAGAAATGTTGACATTGATTGTTGCCATACTATTCTTCAATAATGTAAGATAATCTCATTATTGTTTGATAATATTTCCTTTTACAGGATCGCCCATGAACATAACTTAACAATAAACATCATGGCTAAGAAGGGGCTCCAGCTTTAAAAAAGCGTTTACTTTGTTGACTTTATTCCTTTTTATTTAGTTGCTTCATGTTTTGTTAAGGACAAAGACTTTAGTTTTTTGTTTGATTCCTTTATGAGGACTAATAGTACAGATAATTTAGGTATAGGGCAATTTTCTTTATTTAGTCTTAGTAAGCTTGTATGCGGACTTTCTTAGTACGTTAGTCAATTCTTTATCCTACGAAAAGGAAAGAAAAAAAACAAAACTTCATTTAAACTCAACTTATAGATAACTTGACTCATACTCGATTAAATTAACGAGCTTATCAAGGTAAATAGTATGAAACTTAATGTTATGTAACTTAACTTAAACTGTGGATGAACTGTCGAATTGGACTCAACAGTAAGTTATTTACTTCTCAAAGTTTACATTGCCTCTTTGTTCTAATGCAATATATTCCTACATATTTCCTTATGGCCTCAAAGGATTGCCCTTTTCTTTTTTCCTTCCAATTTTCAATGATTCTTATCCTTGTTGTTACCATTATATATTGCAATATTTGCCATATCAATTTAAGTTAAATCAAAGAAAAACCATCATATTAATTATTTAATAATTATATACCATAAATAATAATGATTTAATGACCCGTAGATATAGAGCACATAAATGTTTACTATTACAAATTGTTGTCAGGTAATATTGCACTTGAGTTAGGGAAAAAAAAATCCACTTGCAATTTTAAACGTTAGAACACTTTTGAATAAAAGAATGTAGAGAATTGTTTCAATAACAAATTGATTTGATTTATTGTTTGCACCAGTGCATATTTGCTTGGTCTATGCCATAACTCCCTAAAGAAGTAAAAGAAAAAAGAAAGGGATTTTAATATCTTCATTTGCACCATTAGTTACTAAGGAAAAAGCGACCTAAGGTTATACATTAATTACTTTACATAGAAGGATTGCTTACAATTGAATTACAAAGTAAATGTATTGTACCATACTTGACACTCGACAGTACTCCATCAACATGAGTACAAAAGAACACATACACGTTCTCTATTTCCTTAGGAGACAAGTCCATAGTTGTTGTAGCTTTCCAATAGTTTTTCAATCAAGCCATAATCTTGTTAGATGAAATATCTTCATGAGAAAGAAATCAAAATAAACCAATTTTTTTTTAATAAAATATAACAATAGAATGTTCTACAAAAGCCTTTGATCACTTAGACAAGGAACACACCCATAAAAAAAAATAAAAAAGGGGGTTACTGGGCAAAATATTATGTTTATGGGGTCGTGAACACACTTTTTGGAAAGGTGCCTTCAGTTCTAATATAATACATTGAAGATGCCATTTTGAAAGACGTCTTTAGTTATAATTACTTACATGTATTTTGAAAATGCATTCTCTTTGGAAAAACCTACATTGCATAAAATAAGTAAGTTAAAGAACCCCTTGTACGCATAAAATAGAGTGAAAGCAGGAATCACATTACTACTAAAACCTTGAAACTCTGAATCTAACCCAACTTCCGGCCTCTCGAGACATAGCTCTAGCATGTGGTGATATTCATTACTCCATATCTAATTCACTTCCTAAAACCTTAAATTATTTACTAATACGATAATGCAAAAAGTGAAATGTAAGTCATACAACTTATTGAAACCATTATGAATAAGTTAGACTAATTTTAAGATCTAGATAAACACAAATGTCATGAAGTGTAATTTATAACAAATACAATGTCATCGTCTCTTAGTCCTAGTGAACACTCGGGATACTTTGGATGCTAGACTCTTTACGTCTCCTCTCCTCAAGAATAGGTGGAGCTTGAGACTCTTGGGTTAGTAGTAGCTGCTAAGGTAGGTTCGAAAATTGTGGGGCATCGATAGTAGCCACCTGGGAAGAATTCTTGCCCCGAGAACTGATGGACCTCTCCCCTCTCTTAACTGGTATTGGTAGTGTGCAAGTGGGCTCATCTTGGAAACTTGAAGTTAGGGTCTCGAACATACTTTCCCCATGCATACCCTTAGACGACCCTTCTAAAGAGGGTAAAGCTGTACTGTTACCACCATGATGGCCCTATCCTTGAGCATGCCTAACCTTTCTGATCTATGTCCATTTGCCTTAGCTAGGGGGACTAGAGGGTTAAACTCCACCTCGGTATCCTTGTTTATCTAAACTTAAGCCAGATGGGGAGGGTAAAGAGTGATTAGGAGATGGTCATGTAGCAACTAAATCCATACTCGGTTGAGGATCAGGAAACTTAGTAGTCGACCCCATTGAGAGAGATCCTAATTTGCTAGAACTCTTCAACCTGCAAAAGATAAGAGGTTTAATACATTGCATGATGATGAAAGTAGGAAGAAAGTAGGCATACTTGCAAGTGGTCTTACCAATTGCCTAAGTAGTGCTCTAGTTTGGCTAATGTAACATCGAGCAAGCCTCTTGTACCACTATTAGTTCTATGCTTCACTCCTCTAGGTCCATCGATCTGGATGACCTGAGAGTAGTGATCATTCCATGTGGTGATATGGGGAAGATGCTATGTGATTTAATTTACATTTGTCCTCCTATGTAGGTTAGTGCGATGCAACACTTCCTCTGTATCACATTTAAGTGAAATCCTCTGTAATCCACTAAACTACTTGACAACTCACTCGGGAAAGTGTCACTTAATAATGTGGAAACATATGAGTGGCACTTAAGCTCCCTAGTTATGTTGGCCATTGTAGCAGAAACGAGGTAGAATCTCCAAAAGCTTGTTTGAATATGGTTGCTAGACTACTTGAAAGACATATTTGTTATAATTATTGTAATGGCATTGGAGTGAAAGAGCTAGTAATGAAAGTACATGAAAAATAAGTACCTGATTAGGGCTCTATTCGTAAAAGGCATTACGGTAGGCTGTCATGACATGGGTGGGGTGCATCCTTGTATTACGATTAGTCATCTACTTGGCAACCAATGGTTTCTCGCTATCTACTATGATGCCATTCTTGGGGAAGGGACCTATGTATAGGAACCTATCCCATACCCATACCTAAAGGAGAATCACCGCACTTCCCATCTCATCAACAGTCTTTGATGAGAAGCTTCATAGCTGCTTGTATAGCTATGTGAGGCACGTAAATCCCCAATTGTATTGATTGGCTCTCTTAAAGTCATCTAATAGAGGGAGGAACATAGCATGCACCAGGTTGCCTGATTTGTCGGCAAATACGACCTCTTCCCAGCATCTGTTAGATGTAAGCTCTAGTATGCCGTCTAACTTACTCATCATCCGCCCACTCTGGCAGGGAAGTAAAGTGGTCAGCTAGCCAGCCCATATGTAAGTAGCTTCCTTGCCCATCAGTGGTGTCCTCCAAAACTACCCCAAGGTAATTAGCCCATACCTGTAGCCATGTCTTGTACGTACTCTTTGTCACATGCAATCCATCAACTCTAAGGCCTAACTAAACCTCTACATCCTGGAGTGTAATCGTCATCTCTCTATAGGCCATGTAAAAAGTATGAGTCTCCCTCTTCCAGCTCTCTACTAGTGCAGTGATTAAGTGGTGATCTAGCTGGATGTATGAAAGACGGCTCAAACCTATAAAGTCAACCAGATTAAGGTAAGGAAACATACAGTCATCTACTGCAATCTTGTAAACTTGTTGGTTTTGCCTAAGTGTCCTGTCTTGTAGTCATATATTTAAAGCCTCCATGCCTTGCTAGCGATGTTAGTTAATATGCTATGAGTAAGTGGAGTAATTTATGTTGGAAAGAAAAGATGGTTCTCTTACATGTCCTACCATATATGTTTGGACCTGTACCTATTTTGTCTAGTGAGAATGGATCCATCAACTAGTTCGGGCTCCATCTAGCTTGCAAATGAACGAAACAACATGGTTAATATAGTGAAATTACGAAATAATTACACATCGTTAGTGTCATGACCCTAAAGGGATCCTAGTAGGATTGCCTAAACTTTTCATATCATGTATGCACCCAAGATTTGAAAATCATCTTGTAAGTCAGAAATTGTAAGATTCTAAATAATTAGTTACTAAAGTTTAAATTTATTTATTTAATTAACTTATGACCACATATATGTGACTATGGATATCCAATAAGCCACAGTCCATCAGAACCGTAGAGAATCGGTATTTCCTACCAAATAATAAGATTAGGTAGTAAAGTTTTAAAACTCAAACTTACTAAAGTCACAAAATTTAAAGGTAGTATTAATAATTATATATATATAATAATTCAAATGAACCATATAGTCTGTCCTTAGAGTCTAACTTCTATGCATCTTGACATTGGTATTCAACTCTCAGTTCTTAACCTATGCTCGATTATCTAGCAACTTGCAAGAGAAAACTATTGGAGAGTAAGCTACAAGAGCTTAGTGAGTTAACCCTCGTATTATACCAGCAAACGAGTTATCAAACAGTTTATTACCAAACAATGAATGCATGAACAAGCAGTATGCCAAACAGTATATATACAGTTGACCGGTACTGCATATAACATCGTATTTAACGCCCTCCGAAGTAAGGGTTGGAGATACATTGGCACCAATTACAACTAGGCTCTAGTACCTGGGTTTTTAACCTTATATCATTATATATATATCAATTCCCTGTTTCACCGAATAGGTTTTTACTTCCATCAGTCAGTAGTATACAAATATCCAAGTTTAGTTGTGAGCTGGCTCCCGTAATCCATGCTCACACCCTACAGCGATGGTCTCTAGACGCGACCCCAAACCACCCACGATTAGCGTCTTCGATGCCAATAGAACCTGCGAGCCAAGGGTAGGGTCTTGTGGTACTAATACTCCTGCACTGTACTAATCAAATTATGTGGGAATCCATCCCTCCAAGGCCTTTCATTACTAACCGCGTGAGGTGATGGTCGGAACATTATATGCAATGTTCGTGCTTTATGCATGAACCATTTAATTTTAGTTGGGTTGAATATGATTAAGTCAATTTATGAGGTGGGCAAACATTATCAATAAATCATTCAAATAATTCAACAATCAATTTTATCACATTTAACAGTATTTTACACAGTAATCCATCAATATCAATCGCATGCATAACTCAAAACCCCATGCATCAAGTTATTAATATTTAATTCATGTGCACTAACTACAAGCAGAAAACAAGTATAGAGTCATTGAGAGTACTTACTTGTTCATAAATGATGTCAAGGATTGTAATAGTCCAAAAGCAAGTCGGTCTCGATCTCAGGATCACCTAGCATTAGGAGAATGTGGAAAGTAATAAGCTTAGGAATTTAAATAACTAAACCAGCATGCTAAATCATACTATTTACTTAAATCGATTATTGATTTACGTGAAATTATTGATTTGAGTTTTTCATCAAATTGCATATAACTTTTTCATTTTAGCTCGAATCGTAATAAACTTATAGTCCATTTTGATTATTTTCAAGCATATTTTCTTGTGGTGACGTCCGTTTTGAATATTATGACTCGCAATTTGAATTGTGACATAAAAATATTACAAAATTTATTATTTTAGTTTAAAAATTATAAAATACTAATTTTTGCCTTTTCTTAATAGATTTATGATTTAATAATTATTTAAATCATATAATTGATATTTTTAATATTTTAAGCATATTTTTCCTATTTTTGAGATTTTAGCTTTGTTATGATTATTATTATTATTATTACCTTTATTATTTTTATTATTTCTTATTTTCTTATTATTTATATATTTCACGATTTATACATATATATATACATATACTTATAATATATTTTATAATTTTATCTTATTTGAAAAATCTTTATTTACAGTAATATATATATATATATATACATGTACTTACTCTTTATATAATTATAAATTTATTTTAGTTTATAGATATTATTACATATATTTTCGGTATACTACATATATATACTATATGTTATACACCTTATGTGTATATATATATATATTTAGTGAAAATAAACATACTCTTATGTACATCTTCATGTATTCATGTATTTATATTTATACGTATAAGTCTTACATGTGTACATAAATATAAATACATACATATATATATTCGGTATATATATATTTATATAGTATTTGTTATAAAATATGTATACTGGATATTATATATGTATTATATGGTATATGCCGTATACCATCATATATATACTCTAAATTATTCCTATATATATGTCCTATATACATATTAATACTATACGATTATATATATATATATACAAAAATAATTATACATGGGTACATATATACTATAGTTATTTAATGAAATACATAATACTAATTATATGTATTTCTAAAAAAATACATAATACATATTCTTTCGTATAATATACTTATGTATATACATGTATACATGTATACATACATAGCCTAATACATGCATATATTATTCAATTTATGTATTTAAGCAAATATACATGTATTAGTAATGTTATATTTATAAAAACACTATACAAATACTTCATTTATATATGTAGATACTATATAACATATATCTATACAAAATAAAACAAATAATTTACTTACCTATGGATTTATTTTTTTCTTTTTCTTTTCTTTCTTCTTTTTCCTTCCTTCTTTTTTCTCACTTTTTTGCTTCCAGAAATTTTTTTTCTTTTGTTTTCGGTTTTGTTTACAGACTTTGATTTCCAGAGTTTTATATCTTCCTTTTTGTTTACGTGATTAGCAAGTTAAAAGGGAAAAATAAGAAAAAAATATCTTATCCTAATCTATCCATTTAGGAGCATTAATTAAAGTTAATCATATGTAATCTTTTTCTTTTATTTAAGCTCAACACTTGGCACTTTAATTTAGTCACATGGGTTGTTGATTTTTGTTGCGGTTCCAGGATGTGTAACAAGGAGAAAAAAAAAAGAGAGAAAAGAGATAAAATGAAAAAAAGAGAGAAGGAAAATAAAAATTAATAATAAATATATGTAATTTTTCGAAACATAAAAACTATAACAATTCTCATCATAAATTAATTTTTAAATTTTTATGAAATTTTATCAATTTAATTGGCACCCGTTACAATTTTAATTTTTATAAGTTATTATAGTGATTTCGTTAAAATTTCACGCGAATAGGCTATTTAGTTGAAATTTGTAATCGACTATGATTATATCTCTATCGAGTAATATTTAACTATTTTATAAGCTTATATTTATAATTTTAGAGTTTCGAATAAATTCGGATTCAATTTTGATTAATGGTGTATAAGTCAGTTTTAGGGCTTTAGTATGCGACTTAGGGTTTTGGTCAATTTTTTTGTATAGTTTTTACTACTTATAACATATTTAGATTTATGATTTATTAAATTTTTATCTTTGCTCGTCTTTAATGACTCTTCAAGTCATCTATAGTATTAGGGTTCAATTCTACTTTTAAATAACTAAATTCGTGGGGTTTAAGTTAGTTAATAAAAAAATCAAATCGAGTATAAGTTAATATAACTAGTTCTAAGTACCTTATTAATTCCTCTAGGGATACGTTCTTTTATTGTATCCCTCCTTGTTACAGAATGTGCAAGTCATTCTATCTAGTCAGTCTCTAATGTCCATCTCTATATGTAAATGCTTAGTCTTAGGCTTACCCTTCTTTCTCTCTAACTACAAGTCTAGTCATACTTTCTAGAGATATGGAATGATTGGCCAACTTCATTTATCTCTGATTGGGAAGAGGTGGGCTTTGTACATCTGTACCTGATACGTGGACTTATACTAATCCTTGACATTTGACATCATGTCGAAGTGCTTGAAACTGGCAGTGGCAATAGCATGTGAACAGGGAATCCTATAGCCAGTTGTTACATGTGCAAATGCGCCTATTGAAGTCTACTGTCTGCACTTGCCCACCTCTTTTCATCTTGTTCCTAAAATGTTTGCTTCTAATCTCTACCTCATAAATTTTTCTATATCGACCGAAATGGACTACTTGATGAGAATTTGCTTACTTAACCCACTCTTCTAACATCTCCGCTGTATATTTGGTGTATGCTCAGTTTACATGTACCTACTGAAGCGCCTCCCTATGTCTCTTATCCTAGTAGAATATATAATTGTAGAAGATCTTCCTCACAAGCAATGTTATTAGAAGGCCATGGGTATGCTTCAACACCGAATTATACGCTTCCATAAGGTTTGATGGTATATATTTGATCCAATAACACTTGTCATGTACAAGTGTCCACTATTGCATCAACAAAAGACGAAACCAATCCAGTGCACCAGGCTTGATACTATGAACCTTCTCTAAGCTTTCTTTAAACTTTCTAATTGAGCTTACATGGCTATGAAGGTTGCCAACGTCTTGCATGGCTAGTTCTTGTAGACTTTGTTGAAATTTCTTGTAATATGTCGTATGCACTACCACTACACAGCAAAAGGAGGTTTCTAACTGTTCTTGTCTTTGTCCTATGCTAAGTGAATCCCCAATATATCATAGATGGTTTTACAGTTGGCTTTATCCCCAAAAATGTGTTGTCTCAGGTTCTTAAGAAACCATCCCCATGCATCAACCGTCTCATCATTATCCAGTGCAAAGGCAAGCGGAACTATGTGGTTCTCCCTATCCATATTGGTGGTGACCAATAACTTATGGTAGTACTTTCCGTATAAGAATGTGTTGTATAGTGCTTCCATGCCTCTATGCATGGGCTAAATGACTATCATACCTACTTAAGCTCTATTACCCTTAGCCGACTCTATTGGTTCTACATCTACTCTAACTTGGTATTGGGGTTAGTCATTTGGATTGCATTGAGTAGTTGAGGCAAATCATTGTATGACCTATCTTAGTTTCCATACATAGCTTCAATTGCTTTTGTCTTTCCAGCCCATACCCTTTTATTGTTGACTTGATACCTAAATTGCTTCTCAATAATACTATGGAGTTAGGAAATCTTGGTGTTGGAATCTTTCCTAATGATATTTAAGAACTCCTTGGCTATGGTTGTTGCGAACTAAGGACGGTCTAGTCACGGTAGACGTTGTATGCTGTATGAAAAATGCCTGATTGGTTACCCTTCCAATCATGAACTTTTCACACAATATACAAGGCTCTACAACTACTAGCTTCCCAAGAACATACAGATTAACAGGATATCATCACATAAACATATTTATATAAAATTCAAGCTATAAAGATTACATTAAACAGTAATATAGTATATTTATATCTACAATACTATCAAAATGAAAAGTACACATATAAAAGTCTACACATCTATGTTCTCTCGATGCTTTGTTTAACATACTCATGCCTAAGGTCCCGTACTAACCTCTGGCATTCCATGTCTAATGTCGACAAAAAGCTCACCTTACATCAAAAGCCTAAGTGGGTGTAAGTTAACGCTTAGTGAGTAAAACCCTTAGTTACACCAACAAGTAAGTTATACATACATTATATTCAAGCATATGAATGGATGAACAAATAGCATGCAAAACAATATAGACAGTTAACTAGTCACTATATGCAACTTAGATTTAATGTCTTCTAAAGTTAGGGTTGGAGTATACACAGCATCAATCAGATTCGGGTATTATATTAGAACTTATTTTCCTACGGATTTCCACATTCTATATTTGAATAAAACAATATTTTATTTTCATAAAAATTAACTTCTAAGTATAATTGTGAGTAGGCCCTTGCAGTCCACACTTACCCTTAAATAAAGGCCTTTGGATTGGACCCTTAGCTAGGTGGTTGGCGCCTCCAACACCTAGTATCTTGTGGGCCAAGGTAAGGTTATATTGTACAAATGCACCGTACTAAACTAATATACTTATAATAACAATCCCCGTATGATCTCTTCTTATCTTCGTGTGATGTAACGGCCAGAATTATGTCTTACATTGAACCATATCACTAATCGCATGTAACTTTTTTATTCTATCTCTGATATTTACAAGCTTATAGTTGTTTTCATTGTTTTTAAATGCACGTTCACACGATGATGTCTGTTTTGGACGTTAAGACCTGTGTTTTTATGATATGGACTAAATTTATTAGAATTTTAATTATTGAAGCTTAAATATTCTTATTAGCTAGTCTTATGTCTTATTTTAGTAGTTAATGATTTCATTAGCCATTAAACTCTTACACTTAGATGATCTTATATTGATATTACTAATTTATGTGCTTGATTAAGTCTAATTCAATTTAGGATATGCATTAGGGGCTTAAGGTGTTTTGGTCTATATGTATATGTATACATATATATATATATATATATTATTTTCTTATGTGATCATATAGTTTATTATTTTATAGGTTTATGGCATTGTTTATGTCATCAATTACTTATATCATTACTTATGTCACCAATTGCTTATGTCATTGCTTACATATGTCTATACTTCATGCTTAAGTGTTTTATGTACCTTATACATATGTTATGTATATACTTATACTTTTACTATACTTGTATGTAAACTAGTATACTTATACATATACCGTATTTATACTAGTACATATACTCGTATGTACATATACCCATAAATACATACGGTTATATACATATTTTTATATTTATTTTCATATGCCTAGTATACCCTCTAAAGAAAGCTTCACAAATTTCATATTTTTGCACTTTAAAGGCTTATTTAGTAAAGTATATGTATGTATAGTTAGTATATTCATCATTTTAGGTTATGTACATAAAGGATACTTATGTATAAGAGTATCCATACATATGCTCATCAAGTGTATTTTTGTATACACATGCTTAAGCATATATATATATGTGTTCTTCTTCTAATTATCTACGGATGTCCTATACTTATACTAAGCATCTCACCAAAACCCTTACACATACACTTCTTATGTATTCACTTGTTGTATGCACATAGGTATTTCCATATGTATATATAAGTATTTTTACACTTCTAGACATAAATATGGAGCTTTTTACCTTCAACAACACATATGTACATATTATACAAAGTTTCTATATTAACCTAACTTATACATCTAACTGCTAAATAAGATGAAAAATTACATAATAACATACCTTTTTCTCCTTTATAATATAAATAGGAAGACAAATATATATGGTATGATGGTTTGTTTTAGTAGTTGGAATTGTGAAAGTGAAGTTGAGAAAGTGTTTGGAATTAAAGGAGTAAGGGGGTCATGGTTTTGGTGAGGGAAGAAAAGGGCTTTGTTTTGTGTTGTTTTTGTGTTTTAAAAATGAAGACAAGTGGGGTCCTAGGTGGGGAAGAAGTGGATAGCAAAAAAAGAAAAATTGGACAAAAAAATCATGTGCCAAAAGTGTAGAAAGTTAAAGAAAAGATAAGAAAACTCTAGATGAAAATGATATATTTGTTGACTTTGGTCAATGTGTGTTGACGTAGTCAACCTTTTGAATTTGGTTAAATGTTGACTTGTCAACTCCTTAAGTTTATATGTAATTTAAGTGTACATAATGAAGTAATTAGAGAAAATTGGGAAGAAAATTAAGGAAATGAAAGGAAATGTGGAGTTTATTGAAATAATTAGTAAGAATAGTTAATGAGATCTTCCTTTAGGTATTTATTTCCTTTAGGTATTTATATTCTATATACATCATTTGGTTAGCTACTTAGTGTAATTATCATGAAAAGTATCATTTAGAGTACTAATGCTTACTATATGTAGTATAATCATCCATTAAGCTCTTAACTTTATCTAACACTAACCTAATTATATAATTAGAAAATGGATGTGATCTATAATGCAATGTCCTAGTTTCTAATGAATTACTTTAGTATTATATGTATTTATGAATGATTGAAAGTTATCTTTGATCTTTTATTAATGTTTTAGTATAATACTAAGGATATATTATCAATTATGATTTTAGAGTAATTTATAGTGAATTAATACTTTTATATCCTTAAAGTTATAATTTTAGGGTTTTATCACTTTTGGGTACAATTTCTAGTGCTTAAGTACATTTAGGATATAAAAGTTTTATACGCGATTGAATCTTTGGTTATTATCTTAAGGTCTTTATCTTAACTAGTCTTGTTGGCTCTTAGGAATATCTAACATACTTGAGTTTATTTGAGATGTTAGATAAAAAAATTTAGGGGTTTACAATGATGTTATTGTCCAACTATGAGCGATCTTGATTTATTATTGGATTAATACATGTGTAGGGCTTAACCAGTCTTGTAATCACAAACATGCCCTCTAGTTTCTTCCTACAAGTAAGTAGCCTCTATTGGTAGCCATCTTCATGCTTCATGAAAAGGATGGGATACTTATTTAGCTTTGATTCTGAGGACTTGAAGTCCACATGATGTTTAATGCAGTAGTGCTTAATAGCTCTTAAGAGTTCCTCATTTGTGTTGAATCTCATAACTATGCTAAGATCTTCATCGACCTACAAGTTGCTGAACTTTTCATTCACTTCCCATTCGAAGTTCAAGAAACCAACCTCCCTACCCCTATTGTGGAAGGGAATGGCATCCTTTACCCCTGTTTCTGCCCCATTGATCTCTAAAGTTTGTATCAAAGCTATTGTTAGAGCTATTAAACTTGAACTTGAAACATACAAATATATACCAAGCATCTCTTACTGGAAGTTTCGGGTGGCAGGTACCCTAACCAAAATAGGAGGAACAATACGCATCCCATTACCATCATCACCATCATACTCATCCTTGTCATCCTCCTCATCTTCCTCAAGCTTGTAATCATCATCATTGTCATCTCTTAATAAGCCTCCCATTTGCTGAACCATGCGATCATGTGAAACTATCTTTTGTAAAACTGATCCTACAGCCTCATCTACCACATTATCATCTTCTCACATGGGGGTAAACATGGACAATGACTCATACTCATATACCATTTGTTTATTCTCTTCAACTTATGCTACCCTTTGCTCTCTTCCATTAGAGCCACATATGCTTATTGTACAGGGCGGCCTTTCCTTTCTCCTCCAATCCTAACATACAACTGGTGGATATGGGTATGCCTATGTTATGCCCCGAAGCGATAGAGTCGTAATAGCTCCGCCGTGTAAACCATCCTAATATAGAAATTAGCCTTATAACCGCTATCTTAAACCTGACCTACACAAGGCGTCTACGACTAACTCGGTTTGAAATAAACAGTTTGTAATTTAAATAAATCATTTACCTAAGAAAGTGAGGAAATATATATATACACTATAATTCAGTTATTGCAATTAAAGTTTACAATAATTCGCCATAATATATTTCCTAGGTATTACATTATTCAGAAATGAAAAGTAATAAAATATATGTTAATTCTTCAATGTTTTCCTTACTCCCTAGGATCCAGCAGTTGCTAGCTTTAGAGTAGTTGTTTGCTGCTTTTTAGCCAGCACCTGCACGATGTCTATAGGGATGTGAGCAACCATAGCTTAGTAAGTTAGGATAGAAGACTTAAAACTATACCATAAACACAACAAGGTTTTCAATCAACTTATTAGGTGCAATGCATATGCAAGCAAATACCATCGCACTACGTTGTCAGGCCCGTCGTGAGATTAGAGAAATTACGCCTGTTTTAATCCGGGTTGAGGAGTCACCATTAATGCAACAGCTCATGACCAAACTCAGGCTTGTGCAATAGAGACCTCGCTCCTCCTGCGATTACCTTCGAACCATTGACTTTACCCGCGTCGCGACCTCCTCTTTTGTCACTTAGTTCGATTAAGGATGAAAAAGAGACCAATTGTAATCCTGCGCTATCCCTTTCGAAGGAGTCGGCATTTAGCCGGAGAGTCCTAAGTTCCCTTAATGGGTTGCCATGTAGGTCCGATTATGATTATAGGTCATATATTTGATTAGGTCTAATTTAGGGTGATCAATCATTTTATGCAAACCATACAATATAAGTTAGGACAACAGACAGAATCATAGCATCACTTATAATCAAGCACATGCGTACATGCACACATCCAACTATTTAACAAGCATAACCAAGCATAATCTTAAGCCTCCAAAATACAGCATCATATTAATCCCAACTTACCTTGACTCCTCGTTCACTCACTCGAGGTCCGACTTGCTCAGGCCATCGCTGATCATCCCTATAATACAAACGTAGTTTCAGTTTTTCATATAACTATTATAGGTTCATTTTATCCTATAACGCTTATTATTATGTGTTGTTTAGGGTTTAATATGCCTAATTATCTAGGTCTTAAGTCTTTTACAATTATTCTAAGTTTGGGGTTAAGTTTGGGTTCGGTTTCCGTATCGATTTCTAAATTAGATTCTAATTTGATTTCTGAGTATTGTTTTATACTCAAATCCTAGAAATTCGTTTCAACCCATAATGTGAAATTAATCACATTACTTCCCGATTTCCTAAATATCACCATTACCCCTAGTCAGTATCTTATTTCACCCGGTACACTTAAATCCGTACTAGTGTACCGAATTCACTCCTGATGTGAAAAATTTTTACATTTTTTATATAATTACATAAATTCAAGTTTCCTATCAGATTTATTATATATTTTTATTCTTATCATAATATCAATTTTTATTCTAATATTTTCTATTTATTATATTTCTAATAATTATGTATTATGTATTATCACCTATTATGTACATAATATATATCTAATATTTTTATTACTCTAATCACTATCTCCTAACATCAATTATCATTTCAAAATGTCTAAATTCATCCTAAATCAGATTTTACATCTAATTACCCTAATTTACAAAATTAACTTAAAATGTACTATTTTTCTATATTACTTATTTACTACATAATTAACCTAATAATTACATCTAACACCTTAAATGCTCCAAGTATCATACTCCATCAGATTTCAACATCCTAAAACACATACTTATTCACTCAATCAGTAATTAACCATTTAATTATTTAATTAACCCTAAATTATCCATTTTATGCCTCATTTTAGGGCCTAAAAATTATCTAAATTTTTTTAAAACGAGCTTCATAGCACTGTTCTATATCATCTAAGTAATCTACAAAAAAATTTTGAGTACAAAACTACACTCCTAAGGTCATTTATTTCAAAACCGAAATATGCTTGGTTTTGCACGATTTGTTAAGGACCCTATATCACGAGACATATTTTCATCAAAATAATATTTTCCTAAAAACTACATACAAAAATATTTCAGAATAACAAAATTCATAATTTTATAATAATATTTACTATTTTTACAAAATTACACAAAATCGGGCTGGAAATTGAACTCACCGATTTGGGTGACTCCGGCCATCGTCGGTGGCCATGGGTGTGTCGGCCCACCCAGGCGTTGCCACCATCGTGTAGTGGTGGTAGCCGTCTACTCCCAGATGCCCATTGGATCTAGGTTCTCATTTGTGGCCCTAATTGCGCAATTTTCCTTTTCTTTGATTTTTCTCTCAATTTTCGCCTCTCCCTAATTTTCTCTAATTTTTAACTGTCCAAATGAGCTTCTAAATTTTTCTTGCTATTTATAGGGCTTTTTAGTAATTAATATGCATTAATTAGACATGACATTGTCCCATTTTCTTAATTTTTAGCTTTTGTGTTGTTTAATTCTAATTAGATAATTTTTATTTTTTTCAGATTCTGACCTGCCACGACCATATTTGCATTAATCCACACCCTTCTATTTTTTTTTCTGATTTTTATTAATTAATTTAATAATTTTCTTTAATTATTTACTAAGTTTTTGGCCAATTTAAGTAATTTTGTATATTTTTATCTACACGTAAATACATGTGGGGTATATGTGAAAATTCTTAATTATTATTTAAGTCATTCTATGATTTTTCGTATACATATAATCTATCTCTAGTAATTTATTAGTTATTAAATTATACGTTTCGCCTTTTTGATGATTAACAAATATTATACTTAAAATTTGAAAATTTTGTAGTCTCCTATTTTATTACTTATTTTCTTAAATTCAAACTTATAAGATCATTTTACTAATATTTCTAGCTTTACTTATAATTTAGGTTTGATTGGATCTTTCAGCCGATCGAACCCTTGAGTGACTAGTTGTGGGGCTTACAGCCTAAATGCCTGTACTATCTCCAAGAGATTCTCGATATCATCGTCGTCTTTGATGGTAGCAAGTGAATAATTCACAACCCCCAAGTAAGCTTTGGGATGTCTGTACAAATCTCAACCCTAGCATTTGGTTCCACTTCAATACCCTGACAAACTCTTTCGAAGAGATGGGATAAATTTGCATTAGTTCTCAACTTCAACAACTTTATTGGGTCATGGCCATATTCCAGCCCCGAACTTTCCCTTAAAATGTTTCTATGGCAAAAATCATAAAATTCACTGTACCTACCATTTTCAGCTTATTCACAGGGTAATTATCATTTCAATTAGCACATAATTGATGCTGTCCTATTCAATAGGATTGCAAGCTCTATCTTAATTCCTAAACTACACAACTCTCTAATGGACATTTCATTGAACACTTAGAGTGCACATTTCAAAACAATAAAATTACAATTTTAGAGCACAAAATCTATACCCAAATACACAAAGTGTTTACATATATTGCTAAAATACAATTAAGAATGCATATTAGCATGCAAACACAACAATTAAACATCATAGATCAGTTAAAAAAACACATATATAAACCTAGGGTTTAAATGGGAAAGTATAAACGATGCATGAAATTTGTGAAATTTGCATAGATTAAATGTTTAGGATGTTTATCTTCATTTGTTGGAATAGATTTTGCCAAAAAAAAGAAAAAAGGCTGTTAGTGATTGGTTTTGGGGAAAGATTGATTTTCTTTTTAGAGGGAAGTGAGGAAGAGAGAGAATTTATGAAAGAGGAAATGAATTTGTTTGTGTGAGTTTTGTATATATTGACAATAAGGCGCCTTCAATTGTAATACGATATAATGAAGGTGTTTTTTCAAAAAGCGTAAATATGTCTTCATAACCCGATAGACGTAATATTTTTCTTAGAGACCCCTTTTTTTGATTTTTCTTTTTAAGGAACTCTTCAAGATCAAAATCAATTGGATAACCCTTATTAAAGCTTAAGTAAAACGTAGTTCCATCCATGAGTTTTCCTTGTAGAAAACTGATTAAGATTAAATCTTCATCTAAATATGCAAACAATAAATCAAGCTAATGACAAAACTTGAATCCTTCTATGCTCCTATGTACTAGTGCTCTTACTATAAGACATTTTTTAGAACCAACAATAGGAATATATAGCTGGACGAACAACTTATTTTAACAATATTGTTCATTAAAAGTGTGATAGATAAGAAATTAGTTTAATAATGGAACTACTAAAGGGATCGCATGTGGGACTACTTTCTTATGTGGTACACATTTGGTGGAAAATGTTGTTAAAAGTATTTAAATCACTTAAAAATAGGAAAAAAAAGGAAAAATGATAGATTAAAAAAAATTAGGGCATTGATGAAAATTGGTACATTATTACCCAAAAATAGGAGAAAAAGGAAGAAAAGGTAGATTTAAAAGATATAATGGTTTGATAAGAGCAAGCAATGATTTCCTAGGATGCAACTAGCAAGGACCTTCTATAGTTCCACTTTTCATCTTTATTGTGATTGATTTAAATTTATCTCTCACACAATGTGTCTTAATCAAAATTGTTTCTTCATCAAAATATTTCTGATAACTTTGATGATTGTCATATTAGGATAAAAGCAACCAAAGTGCCTATACTTTTAATTTTTGATAGTTTAAGACTTTTTTTTTTATGATTTAGTGCTTCTTCTTTTACTTTGGTTTCGATTTACTGTCTTCATTTATGACAAAGTTAATGGTTGTTATAGCTTTTTGCATTTTAGTGCCTATATTTTACTCATCATTGAATATTGGTGTCTGTATTTTAATTTTGATGCATTTTAGTGTTTCTTCAGTTGATAACTTATTTAAAAGCAATTTTTAATTTTCTTAATTAGTATATTATTTTCAAAATTAAAAAAAGTTTGTTTATATCTAATATTTTCAATTCGGCATGATTATTACATCTGATGTTTAATTTTAGAAAATCTTATTATTTTAAAGTGGTAAGATCTATTTTTATTTCAAAATAAGATTTACTATTTGTTGAGTACATGAATCAAGTAAAGTTTTGAAATAGTTAAGAAGATATAAATCAAACCTTACTAGACCATATGATATGAATTTTCTGACTTGCCAAATGACATACTTCTATATAATAATATTTTCCTATATATGTGGTATTGATTTTTATAATTTCACAATCTCATAATTTGCAAATCAAACATTGTACACTTGTAATTATATAGTAGTTGAAAAATTTAAATTATGTGTTACTTAAAAATTGTTATTTATAACTCAAAATTATAAGTATACTTATTTGAGCCCTTATATTTTCTATACATTGTAATTGATCTTAATTTTATGAATTTATTTGTTTTTATATAACATCATAAAAAAAATGTCTATAATATATAAAGGTCATTCAAAATAAAAAATAAATGAATTCATAAAAGTAAGTTCAATTGTAATGCATGAAAAATGTAAAGATGTAGACAAGCACACTTATAATTTTGAGTTAAAATAGGTATTGCTTAATTTAAGCTTTCAAACTATTAGTTATACAATATTTGATATGTAAATTATGAGATTATAAGATTATAAAAACTAGTATCAAGACACCACTAAATGTACAAAAAAAGTATTATTATAAAGAAGTATATTTTTTGATAAGTAAAAAAAATTGACGTTATGAGGTCAAATGAAACTTGACTTATAAGTTATGACTATTTCAAAAATTTACTTGATTTTTGTACCCAAAAAACAATAGATCTTATTTTCAATTAAAAGTAGATCTTAAAACTTTAAAATTATAAGATTTTTAAAATTAAACATAGCATGTAAAAGACATGCACAAATGAAATTATTAGATATAAACAAATTGTTTTAATTTTAAAAATGATATACTAATTAAACAAAATCAAAAATTGATTTTAAATAAATTAAGAAGTAAACAAATATTAAAATGCATTAAAACTAAAGTATGGGCTCTAAAATGTAATAATAACTAAAGTATAAATACTAAAAAGAAAAAGTTATAACGACCATTAACTTTGCTGTTAACGAACATACTAATTGGAACTAAAATAAAAGAAGAAGCATTGAATTGCAAAAAATAAAAGTATAGATACTAAATTGCGAAAAATTAAAAGTACAGACACTTTGTCTACCTTTATACCTTGTCTTATTTTAAAGAACATCCTTGATGCAAAAAATAGCTCATATAACTTAAGCTAACAATTGAATCGCCAAAGATAAAATGCACACAATAGCTACATTTAAAAAAACAAAAAAGGGTAAAACTTGAAGCTAGCATTCCAATTTCAAAATTTTACATTCACACTTATCAACTATAATATTTATAATACTACATCGATGACCTACTTAGATTAAAATCCAATATGATTAAAGTAAGGATAAAAAAAAAAAAAAATCCACCTACTACAACCGATAGAGGAAAAAAGATTCAATGATATTACCCAAAACATGTACGTATAAATAATAGATAAGTATTAATAGAACTTAGACTCTTGGTGGTATAAATATGGATAGAAAAACTACTTATTACTACCATCTTATGTTTAAACTTCATTGCAAATCGACTGACCACATGTATATACATGTAGTGTACAGAATGCAGAAGTTTTTCATCAAAAATCCAAATATCACACATTAAGTAAATTGAAGTTCAGCTTAATCAATAGGAGTATTGCAACATAAGATTCACCAAATTGAAGTAAAAAAAATTGATCAAGGCTAATGTATTTGTAACTAAATAGTGTTGTCCAAAGTATCACAACCTTCTTATCATATCTTGTAAAAACTTAGCAAACTTAAGTAGGGTTCTAAACAAGTGAAGCTTATCCGAGCTTTTGAAGGTTCAAGTTTGGCTTGTTTAAAAATTATCGAGTTCAAGCTTAAGCCGAACTTTTATTGAGCTTATGAATTGATGCTTAAGATCGGCTCATTTAGATAAGCAATTTTTGTTTTGAGCTCAAACTTGACTAATTAATTAATTGAGTATGAGTAGGGCCAAACTTAAAGTAAGTTGAGCTTGAGGTTTCTTAGAAGCGTGAGTATATAAAATGAAGAAATATATAATTAAATAGATTAATGAATATTAAATAAGGATTATATTATAGATTATGTATCATCTCATAATGTATTATAGGTTTATATATGTTATATAGATTTTAGCTTTTAGGTTTTAATAATATATAATATATATAATATTTGCAATATACATAAAGCTTGACTAAGAAGCCTAAACAAGTCAACATGCAAGCTAAAACTAAAGCTTAAGCTCGGTTTATTTGGATAAATGAGTTTTATCTTAAGTTCGAGTTTTGCTCATTTACTAATTAAGCTTGAACCTAACTGAGCTCAGGTAACTCGCGAGTAAATCAACTCGTTTGTAATCCTAAATTTGAGTTAGCTTTAATAAACGAGCAAAAATCCTAAATAGTTGCATTAATTACAAATAAGGAAATAACGTAACTTTTGGGAAGAGAGAAAAATGTTTGAATGGAATCTACTAGAAGTGTGCAAGTGGGCTTTAGCCTGTGAGTAGACCTGTTTAACTCACTTTTTTAATAGGTTTAGGCAAAGGTTTTTTTGGCCCATTTAAAAGTAAGTTGAATGATTCAGATACGTTTAACCCGTGGGCCGATTTGTGTTAGCCCGTTTAATATATTTATGCTTTTGGCCTACAGGTCGACACATTTAACTCGCTTTTTAAACGGGTTAGGGCCAAGGTTTTTTAGCTCGTTTAAAAGTAGGGCCAAATGAGCTTGATCCGTTTAACCCGCAGGGCAAAATGGGTCGAGCCAGATTGATTCGAGCCAGATTAGCTTGTTTAACCTGTTTGCACACCTCTAAAACCTACATATATTCCTTGCATCTTTTCCTTTTAAAAAATCATATTTATATAGTCTAAAATACAATAGACACTAGATAGTTTGAATATAGTTATATAGAATAAAAAATGAGATGGATAATTTAATTAATATTATTAAGGAATTATGAATACATTACTTATATTTTGATACATTTACATATAGATGATCAATTTTTTTTTTCCCTTTGACAAAGACATGACCTCTTCTTTTTTTTTTTTTTTAGTTTTTTTGTTAATAACACCTAATAGGCATGTGGCATCCTTTTTTTTAGCTGATTCTATTATTGAATAACTTAAAGTAATACATGGAATTAAAAATTATAAAAAAAATTAATTAAATGAAAAAAGAAATAATCTAAAAGATAATAGAGGTGAAGCAGCAATAGCTGTTGCCACTTACTCTTGTTGGCTATCATAAAACTAGGAGGTGACCAGCAAGTGGCGTTTTAGCTACTATAGTTTGCAACCCAAAAGTTGCGGTAGGTAGTTGCTTACCACTCGAAAAATAAAAGAAAAAAATTATAAAAACCCTACAGATTAAAGTTGAGTTATTCAACTTAACTTTAACTCATAGAGTTTTTGTTCTATTTTCCTTTTTTTTTTTTTTAGCTTTCTAGTTGCTAGACAATCACTCATCATAATTGTATGGGTTGTACAACCCACACAAAACTAAGTTGTAGCTAACAAGTAGCGTTTTGGCCACTATTGTTGATTCCCCTTTATTTTTTTTTCCAATTTTTCTTTTGATTCTTATTTAATTTTTTATTTATCAATTAAATCTTGTTGAAAACTACTTAATAATATATATGTCCGGTAAAATGCTAACACCTATCCTTTGTATAAGATTAATGAAAAACTAGAAAATACTGGTAATATCTTTATTGAAAGAAAAATCACAAGTTATCTATTTGCAAATGTACTAGATAATGTATTTATAATTTACTTAACATATTATCATAGTACCTTATATGTATGTCATTAAGATATCAACTAGATATAGCAAATATATGACATATTATAGTTAATAGCTTATTTTGTATTATATGATGAAATATGCATAGTACAATTTATGATAATTAAAGATTATAATGTAATATACAATATAATATTAGGGTAGATGTATAATATATACTAGTAGAGAATATGTTGCATTGCATTTAAAAGAAATAATTATATGTAAAATTATTATACAAAATGGATAAAAATATGAGAAACCTATAATATATGTACATAAAAATTTAAATATTTGTTATTAATATCTATGAAATTTTAAATTAAGAAATTAAGTAATATTCATGATTATTTTTCCAAAATTCAAATTATGAAGAATTTATTATATTATATGTTATTATTCTATATGTTTCAAATTTAATGTAATATATGCAACATATATATTTAATACTATACAATTAAGTATTTATACATGCAATATAGGTATTTACATATAATATATATGTATATGTATATATATATTTTGAAAATTCTCAATGTGAACTAAATAAAAAATTTATAGGTAGTATCTAGGAAACTAAACCCAAAAAGTAAAAAATTGAACCAAAACCATATGAAGAAATAAAGTAACATTTTACTTATGATAAGTTACTAGAATATGTACGTAGAATGATGTAAAATTTATTTCATTGCTAGCTTTATGAATAAAACTTAAGGTAAATTATACTTTAAGTACTTGTGTTTTGTTCTTTTTCACTTTGGGTACATGTGTTTTCTTTTTTAACACTTAAGAGACCCGTGTTTTAATAAACATAAAATATAAATAAATAAAACAAGATGAAAAATAGAAAGGGAATGACTAGGTAAGAGGGAGAACAAGAAAATGAAAGACCGACCTGGAAGAAGAAGAAGCGAAGAACAACAACTTCTTATGTCTAACCCTAAATTAAAAACAAGAGAAGACTCTAGAAGGAGCTTGTGAATAAACCATGATTTATAAATTGAATAAATTAGTTTATTCTATAGTGGGAAGTATCTTTTCTAGAATGAGTTTTTAATTGAAAGTAGCAATAAAGTTTGGATCTTTCCCACAATTTTGAGCAATTGGCTGCCACAAAATCACAAATCTTAATGCAGTTTTAACTAGGGCAAAATTCTGGACTCAATGCTTTGAAGTGCAGCATTTAAGAATTAGTGGTTGTGAGTGTCTTCCTTAGTGGCAATAATAGTGGTGATTTTGGAGGCGATAGAGGTAGCTTAAGAATTTTTTCAAAAAGGCTTTGTGATTAAAAGTTGTCATGATGGTGATGGGAAATTAGTTGGATTAATACCACAAATTGCATATACTTTGCTCTTACATACTCTCATGGAAAGCTTGATACAACACATTCCTTTTTGGTTTTTTAGATTACAACCATGGTGAAATATACATACTAATACTTAAAGTATATTGTTTCATATCCATATTTATTGCTAAAATGCTAGCCTAAAAAAAAATTCCTTGCTTATCTATATGATTTATTATTTGAATATTGACACACTATTGCTTAGAAATATAAAGTGTGAGATTAGACAAGTAACCTAAATCTAACATGAGAGAGACCTTGTAATTTCAATAGGGTACTGTTAAACAGCCATTTTTTGTATGTACAAAAGAGTTACTTTACCTAAAAATTATTTTATATAGTATTGTTGAAAGGTGGAGATTAGTTCTATCATGTTTGAGCAATCTAGACAAAGAACATCTATTGCTTTCAAATAGCTTTCCTCATGCTAAGTTTTATTCATTAACAATATGTTTTTATCCTTAGTTTTCAAACGTTAATTGGATTTGATAAGTTTATAGCAAAATTTTCTTCTTTATAGTTGAAGAGCAATAACTATGTGGATTGTCTTAAAATCTCTCTATTAATTTAAAGGGGAAGAACACTATATGTTATTCCGAGAAGCAATCCATAATGATTTCCATGGAAGCTGGGAAGTTTTGAAAGAAGATTATGTGAATGCTCAGAGTATTGGTTATGGATTTATTTGTAGTCTTCTATACATTTGTTTTATCAATATGATTGTACTATTATGTAGAGGGTTGCAAGTTTTTTGAATAAGTAGATCCAACAGCATCTACCTATGGTTGAGTTTGTGTAGAAGGTTTTAGAATGGACTGGTAAGTTGGAGAGCACAAGAAACGAAAAGTGTTTGGAATTGAAGAGTGAAGTAATGAAGTTTGTGAATCAAAATTAAGAAATATAGAATTAGGCAGTTAATGTTGCTAGAATTTATTTTTATGTCATAGGTGATCGTCATTACAATATTCATGTATTGTATATTTAGTAGGAACAAAAATGTATAAGGCGAATTATCCAAGGCTAACATAATATTGTATTATATTTTTATAGTTAATAAATGTAATATGGAGCACTTACAAACTTCTTAATTATCTCTTATGTATGTGTTTTGTTTAAGACTAGTGTTTAAACATGGAAGTATTTCAAGTTGCTGCTTTTAGTTTTTCCTTAGCTTATTTCCATCGAAAGGAATATTTTTTTATACCTTATATATGGTGTTCTTGATGTTTTGGTAATACTTGATTATAGCCAAATGACACAATTGGCATATCATTAGGACTTGAAGTTCATAAGATCCCATATATCATCGAAAATTGTTCGTGATGGAAGAAAGAAAGAAAGTAGAAAAAGCCTTTAACTAAATAAATTCACTATGAGATTTTGTTTCATAGCCGCATTCTTTTAAGGGGAAAATGCAAAAAAACCCTCTAAACTTTGACTTAGGTGCGAATTGACTCCCTAAACTTTAAAGTGAGGTTTTTGTTCTTCTAAACTTTAATAAATTGACAAATCAACTCTCGTAACCCCTAAACTTTAATTTTGGTGTGTAAATACCTCTTAAATTTTGATTTTGGTAAGTAAATAACCCCTTAAACTATGAGGTATTTAGAGGGTATTTATGTACCGAAATCAAAGTTTAGGGCATGTTTATGTACTAAAATTAAAGTTTAAAGGGGTTATGGGAGTTATTTGTCAATTTATGAAAGTTCGGAGGTTGAAAACCTTATTTAAAAAGTTTAGGAGGTCAATTTGCACCTAAGTTAAAGTTTACAGGAGTTTTTTTACAATTTTCCCTTTATTTTATGTATTGGAGAGGAAAATAAGTAGAAAGTTAAATTATTATTATAATAATATAAAAAATTCTATGATTGTGCAAATATAAGGATGACATTCCCTAATATGTTTTAAATGATATTGTCAAAATAATCCCTATTTATACTTCACATGAGAATGAAGTCATACTTGCAGCAAATGATGCTTGGTTGCGCAGCTTTCTCTTATAGGGGTCTATTTTCTCTGACTTGACTCAGCTTGACCTACTTGACTCAGTGGTTAGAGTATCGCTTTCATACGGCGAGAGTCATTGGTTCAAATCCAATAGCAGGTAAACCGACCCAAACCCCTGCTTTTCCCAACATGACAGCAAGCACGGACTGGCAGCAAGGAGTCAACTGAATCACAAAAGCATCAGTAGCAGCTTCCACTTGTGGCCTTCTTCGACCGTAACCCTCAAGGTCATTGAACTCCCCCCTCTCTTCTTCTCTTCATGTATGTGAGCTGCCTGCCCCATCCCGAATACTCAATAGTCTTGAAAAAAAGTCACAAGAAATATTTTTTTGCAAAAATAAAACTAACCCCAATATAAGGGATTCCAAAATATATATCTATAATAGTTTTGTCAATTAAAAATGAGATTCCACCAAAAGGAATACAAAAACCATAAGTAACTATATATCTATAAAATCAAAACTAAGACAAAACAACTTGAACTGTAGTAGTTTTGAATAATGTTTCTATTCTTTGTAATCCAGAAAAAAATGAAAAGAACAAATCCAATCTTAAAAGTTGCACGAAAATGCAATCCAAACACTTCCTTTAAACAAAATACATTATGAGATTTTGTTTTGTAGCAGTATTGTTTTCATTAATTTATTTTATATATTGTAAGAGAAAATAAAAAAAATTAAAATTGTTATTATAATTATATGAAAAATTCCATGATTATTTAAGTATAAGGAAAACACTTAAGCAGTAAATCAAAATTTAAGAAAAAAAAATTGACAATCATTAGAATGAAAGTACAATGGCATAATTATCTTAGTTCACATCAAAATGGACATAGAAATGTATATAATGACATTCTTTTTAATATTTTTAAAAGGAAATTCCCCAAGTAATCCTGTTGCATGAAAATACAATCCTAAACACCTCCTTTGAACAAGATTAACACAAACTACAATCACTAGTCATATACTTTTCTCCCTTCCACTTATTTGCTCACCATGAGATATAAAATTACCGCGAATAAACACTCTACGTCCTTTATGTCTTTCTATATGCCCATGTATAGCCATTAGGTGTATTCTTCCAAAGTTACTACTTGTACTACCTTCTCCAAGTGTCTCGCTAATAGAGACATTAGCATTAGTAGGATATGAAAACCATATAGCAAGTTGTGTATGACCTTAATCCAATAAAGTAACATTTAAAAACCTTCAAATGTTAGTATCTGTAACGATGGCTATCTCCTAGAAGTTGGTTAACTACCTTTCATTTTGTTCTAGGATCCTTCTTATTCGTGGGTCATTTATGGCACGTAGGAAGAGCTCATACAGCCACAGCAGGATTTGAAAAAGGAATTGGTGGTGATTTTGAACCGGTTCTTTCCATGACCCCCTTAACTGATTAACTAATATAGGAGCCCGATGTTTGCAATAAGAATCAATTTGATTCCACTACCCTACATATTAGTAGGATCGGGTGAGCCTAAAAAAAAGTATTCCTTTTCCTTTCTTTCATTTAGATCTAATAGATTCGATCTATTATATTTTTTCTGGCTCAAACTATTGCTGCATAATCTGATATCCAAACATATTGTTGCACTTCATTTCTTTGTAATATCATTTGAGCCTTTTTCTTAGCTTAATATGCTAGACCAATTCCTATTTCCATAGCAATCTCTTTGATAACATGTTTTTGCATTGTAGCTAATTCCTATTTTAGACCATTATTACGAAATTCTTGTAAGTACTTCTATGTGCATTCTTAAAACTCCGAGGACAACTATAGTTACGATTAAATGTTTTGACTTGAAAAGTCTCCTTGTCACTAACTTTTGATGCATAAACTCGCTAACCACACTTGTTAATGCAATAAATAGAAACTTTATGTTTTTTTGCTCAAGGCATACTGATAATCAATACTTTTTCTAATAGTAAAGGCTTTAAGACAATCTCTAAATGTCTTTGAATTGAGTTCCAATTAATCCTTGTGTACTCCAAGCCTTTAAGCTTAACAACATTTCTAATTGAATATAGCTTATCATCTTGCAAATAATTTGCAGCCATAATTCCAAAGTTTTACTCAATTCCATCATCCCCACATCTCCTCCATATGAACATGCTCATTCAACACATCATTCACATCTTTACCCATAGTTTGATTCAACTACTCACTCATAATCTCATCTAAAACGTTTTCCCTACTATATTAGGTGGCATCATAGTATCTAAAACCAATAGGTGAACATCAACATATAAGATTACAGTGCAAACTCCTAAAGAATTATGGAATTCTAACATAGCGACACTATTGTTGTAATTTTCAAGAGACTTAAGTCTATTATCTAATGATTGCTTAGGGATTAAATAATAGATAAATGTACTCCTTACTTGTTTGAATCTTAAAAAAACTTAGACCTGCCATCATATGTTTGCATCATCCTTTTCATCAACCTTTTGCCATAGTAGATATGAAAATTCACAAGACTTGGAACAACCATATCTTAATCTTGTAACATATAACAGAACTTATTAGTAACATAGAAAAAATATTTATTGGAAGTAGAAAATTAATTACACATTTTATGGAAAAAAATAAAAATAAACAATTAAAAATAGTAGTTGCGTATTGTTGCTTGGTAAGAATTGTGTTATATGTATGTGCAATTATTTTGTTTCTAATGAAGGTGTAAGAAGTATACCGTTTGAGCAAGATTGAATTGTGGAATTAACTCATGTCGATTAAACATTGACATTCTTCTAGATTTGTTAGCTGATATCAAGGAAATTCAAATAAGAAATAATTGAAAACATAGCTAATCTCCAGAAAATGGAAGAAGGATATTTGTTATAATCATGGGCCATTCCAAGATAATTTATGGTTGCAAACATGACTAAGAAAGAAAAAAGAAAATGCTTTTTACTCATTTGCTAAGTCTAAGGATCACAAACAAGGAACCTAACAACTGTATAGTATCATACATGGATATAAAAAGATATTTTTCTGTTCCACTTTATTAAATCATCTCTAACATAGCATAGAGAAAAACTAATACTTAGTAATATAACTTATCCAATTTTCTATATTATTACATGAAAGAAGGATAATCATTAGCAAAACACCATCATAAGTGCTAACACTATAATTTCACAATGACCATTGTTGGATTAGGTTTCCATCCTGAAGTAGAAAGTGAATTAGTATTAAGATAAAAAATTTGGGTTTTAGGTTAGGGTTTAGAGAAATTGGTAGTTAAGTGAAAAAGTATCGATCTTTTTAGCAAATATGAAACTAACGAAGGATTTAACCAATGCTAGCTTTTCATTATTTATTAAAATACAAAAGAAAACATAGGTACGTTAAGTGAAAAAAGAACAAAAACATAGGCACTTAAAGTGTAATTTGTCCTAAAACTTATTGTCAAAAAACTTTTGAAATTCCTAAATTGTATGAATGTTGATTTTATTGATCTCTTTATAGTGATAATGTATGTTATTGAAAAAGTTTAGTACCTATAATATGAGGTTATATCTCATGCACTTAATTTCCAAATTATGATTTAATCCATAACTTAATAACGTTGAAGTTCTATGGTTTGAAAAATTATTAAATCAAATGGCATGATTTACGTCAATGTGTTAACAAAATTGAACTGTATTTTATGATTTTGTTGGTTTGTAGGAAAACTGAACTAAGCCCAACTACACATGCCTTTAATTATTATACATTTTGATATATTTTAATATAATAGTTTGCTATTATATAATATATAATGTATGTAACTATGGTAATTACATGTGATGAATAAATATAAAATTCAAAATTTTACGTAATTAGTATACATACATACATACATACATACATACATACATACATACATACATACATACATATATAGGGTTATAAAATTAATTTTATATTAGTGAAGGGGAAATAAATTCGTAATTCTACCACCCAAGACTTGGATTCAAATCATCATTTAATACTAAAATGATGAATTTTAAACAATCTCAATTCTAGTTAACCCAAAAGACTTGCCTAATAAGTGGAAGATTCCCTTAAACTTAAATGCTACACTTAATCTATATTACTTTTTCATGTAGGATTGTAACACTACTATATTCTTTTGAAAGTCTATGCGTACGTTAGCTTACTCTAGATTGCCTACTTTAGGTAGCTTTTACTTTTGTGAGGTTGACCTCTTAATAATAACATTAAATGTTATGATCCAAATCTAAGGGGAGAGCTTAAGCTAAAAGATTAGTCTGATTGGTGAGAGTGTTTCTCAGATTTAAGTGTTATACTTAGTTTATATTAATTTCCCATATAGGATTATAACATTTTTCTAAGTTACTTCCAAACATATGATGGAGTTCATATATTAAACGTAACATTAGTTGACAATACTTATAAAGTTGTGAGGGGCAAAAGCAATCTCAACAAAAGTTAATGGTAATATTATATCAACACAGATTTAACAAAAATTTAAATATCGAAGCTAAATATGATGTAACAACCACACACCAGATGGCCTTCTTGGTAATCCTTCCAACCCACGTTTACAACTTCCTTATATTATACAATGAAAACTGTAAATTATAAAAGCTGAAAAACCGATAAGTTAAATGTAGAACTAAATTATTAAGGCATTGTAGTATGGTGATATTAATATTAGTTTTCCAATAGAATAGATCAAATTCCCCTAATATGTAATGTTGTTGGCAAGAAAATATAAAACTAAATTCAACATTTTGTGGTTCATAATAGTATAATGTATCAATGAATTAAATATTCCTAAAATTTAAGTCTGATATTTAGTTGTATGAATCTTTAAGAAGAAAAAGCTAATCTTCATCATGCAATACTTAACCAAGACCCTTCTGGAAGTGGAATTTTCTTTGGATGATTATTTATCATTTTATTCACTTTTGTGTGTTATCTTGCTGAGGCATACTCATTTCACATCTCCTTTTATGTTCAAGATAGTTATAATGTAATTGTATGAACACCAATCTTTCAATAGGATAGATCAAATTTGAATATATCATCATTAAATTATAATATATAATGTAGTATAGAGGAAAAAAAAGTCTTTTTTAAGGATTTAATTATAAAACCCAAGTTTAAAATAATAAATAAATTAATTTGAGCGAATTAAATGAAACAAGTAATTTTTATATGTAGCCTTTGGTATGATATGTAATCAAGAATTAAGTGTTGGGGGAAAAACGGTCATAGGAAAAGTTTTAGATATCGGTATGCATATGATTATACATTAATGCTAGGGGCATTTTAGTCCAAAAAAAAGGAGGAGTTACCCTTCCATTAATCATCTAAACGTACTTTTTAGTTACAATAACTCCCTCTCACAAAACTTACGATACTTTTCAAAGAATTTATAGAACTCATCTCAACCTTAATTCCTAAATCAAGATTCGTATTCTTGAAAGAGGAATTCAACAAGAATCAATCTTTCCTCCTTAATTAAGTAAGTTATCCTTTTATCTTCATTCTACCTTTTCCAATTTATGCTTTTAAGATTCCTTTAAGTTTTGGGAATGGAGGTGTAGTTACTGTTAGTGTAGTGGTGGTGATGTGGTTGTGATGTAATTTTATCTTGATGGTGTTGCAAAGTGGTGTTAGGATATGTAATGTGTGTATATCATGTCTTGTATTAGTGTACATATCATGGAATTTCTGTGTGTATATGTGTGAAAGTTGTGGTTTCAAGTAGTAGGTGTATGTACGCGTGGATTAGAGTAGTGATGTGCTCTATGTGTGTACGTGTGGGACAACATGCTAGGACTTGTGTAAATGTCGATATTGCGTGTGTTTATGTTAAAAGGATATTGGAAGGATATATGAAATATGGTTTAGAAGCTTAGAGTATGGAGTTAAGGGTAGAGTTAAGGAGAAAGAAGTATTGAGTCCTGAAATTTTAAGCTAACTTTTATATCTTGGACAAGTACAAGAGAATGTATGGTGTTGGATCAACTTGGGATAGGAACTCTAAGTACGGGATATAGTTTGTTGAATGCGTGCGTTAGGCTAATATATATGTAAACCGGACTAAATTGAATATCGAACTTAATTGATAGTGTTGTTTGTGCTTGGCTTTGACCACCTACTGGTTAGGTCTAGTGGTGTTGGTGAGGTACCCGGTGATCTTTATACGACGCTGGTCCTAGTGGAGTCCCCCATTGAAAGGACCCAAGTAGATCTAGGTTGGTTTATGGCACTCGGGTGTTGGACAGTACCCCACACCAATACTCATATAGTATCTATATATATTGCTTGTTAAGGGTTATGGGTAACCCTAAGTCTTAGGACGTTGGGATTGTGATGATTGTGGGCCTCAATGAAACATTAAATCTATTGCTTATTCATTTAGTAGCAGTATTTGTGTGTGTATTTTGAGTTATACTTATGTTACATACGCATGTGAATGTTATCTTGTATTGGGCTTTGGCTCACCCCATGGGGATTGTTATTTTTCAATTGCTGGAATGGGTTATGAGGTTAATGATGGGGTTTTTGCAGAGGATTATGGGTTTGGCTATCTGTACTATGATGAGTAGGGGGATTATTACTACTTTGATGATGGAGCTGGGGCGCTATAGTTTAACTGTAGGGGTGGACTTAAGATTGTAATTATTTTCTTTGGAATTGCTTATTGAGTCTTATGTGGTTATGGAGTTGCTTGTGACTCTTGTTGCTAGGTTTAGTAGATTTAATTGTTGTTGGTGTTATGAAAATCCAGTTCACGATCTAAAGTACTTTTGTGTTTTATAGAGTTTAAGTGGACTTCATTCCAGTCTTATTTAAATACGAGGTTATTATTTTATGAATTTGTAGATTTAATGTTATTTTTATGTGGATTTTAGGCAAGTTGTAGGTTCCTAAATGCTTGATGTATCAATAGAAATTAGGGACACATGGTGAGTTGTGGTGTCCTGGGTTTCTAGGCATTACAGCTTTTAGTGGTATAAGAGCCTAGGTTGAAGATCTTTAGGGAAATAAAAATGATAACTTGTTGGTAGATAGCATTTAAGTGATCAAAACCCATCACTCCCTTCATCACGGGTGTGATAAGAGAGAATTAAGCGAACAATAGTCGTCATGCCCTCCATCATGGTCGTGATCAAGGGAGTGATTGTTGCTGGAGTGAAATTTTTACTTTTCTTCATAGTTATGATTGAGCATTTGGGAGTGATTCCCCTTCCATCATGGTCGTGACCAGTGGAGATGTAGTAGATAGAAAAAAAAAAGGGGGGCGGGGGGGGGGGGGGGGTTGTTAGGTTTGGGAAGAGAGAGAAAAAGAAAGAAGAAGAAGGAGGAAGCTCAGGTAGCTAAAGGTTAGGCTTGAATTTGGGAATGAATTGTTAAGTGTTTAAATTTTGTCTTCAAGTTACCTTATGTCCTCTTAATGTTCCCTATTGCCTTATCATTCATTATTTCTTTTGTTTACCCATCTCTTAACTTTCTTTTGGTTGATTGCCTTTGTTCCTTAGAGTGCTACCTAGGAGAGCAGGTCCAAGTTCTTCTCAACCTTAAGACTACCCAACTGAAGGGCAAGATGCTTAGGGTGGTCAGAATGTGCAGGGAGGCTAGGGTACTTAGGGAGGTTATGGATTACTTGGAACATGGAGGTAGCAGGATTGATGGGGGTACATGCTTATGGAGGTCAATGTAGCATAGTTACCGAATCCTATGAACAATCTGGTTGGTGCTATGGTCTAGCAGTAAAAGCAAATTAGACAAGATGTGTGAATGATCTAGGCTAATGTTGATGCCTGGCGTTAAGAGAGGCAAGTAGTCTGGTAGCTTAGGATGGACCATTTCCTGAAAATGGCTAAGGAGTCTGACTTTAAGCCTAATGATATTATTGTTGCTGAGGAATGGATCAAGCAGATTGAGAAAGCTTTTGCCATAGCTGAGGTTCTACATGATAAGAATGTGGACTATGCATCGTTTATGCTAAAGGGAGATGCATTGAAATGGTGGAATGGTATCTCGTGCGTAAAGCTTGATTTGGGGGCTTAGACTTAGGAGAGGTTCAAGAGTAGATTTTTCGAACATTTCATTCCCTTTAGTGTGAGAGAACAGATGTAGCTAGCATACCAGATTCTCTAGTAGGGGTGTAAGATTGTAGCGACCCTTGAGGCCAAATTGGATTAATTGGCCCATTTTATTCCCGAAGCCTCTAGAGGGGATGAGTAATCAAAGATTAACAGGTTTGTTCATAGGTTGGAGCTTGAGTTATCGGAGAAGGTTGCAGCCTTTCAACTTACAGCTTATGCAGCAGTAGTTGATAAGGCTAAGTGTTTAGAGCAACTTATGAAAAGGAAGTAGGATCAGTTAGCTCGTAGGATAAGGGTGGCTTTAGGGAAAAGGCCTATGCCAGGTTATGTGATGCTAGGGGTAGATAGAGCAAAGAGACCAGTTCCAAGGGTAATTATTAGAGAGGGTAGAGACAAGCCAGTGGTAGTGCAACCTAAACCCGTGGCGTTGCCAACACCAGTTTAAACGAGAGCAACTGCACTAGTTGTAAAGTGCACCTGATGTTTTGGGCCCCATGAGGTGCCAGCTTATCAGTGGGTAGTAGGAGCGTGCTTTTAATGTAAGAAGACGGGATATGTGAGTAGGGATTGTAGAGAGTTTATCATCCTATACCAGGGATTTTGTTATAGTTACGGACAAGGAAGACATCGTATGGAAAATTTTAAGGATATAGGGAGGTAGGTAGCCTAGGGAACACCAGTTGTGAGACCCTAGGTAATTCCTAAGGTAACTCATCCTCCGCAGGTTGGCCTACGGTAGAGAGCCCCAGCTCATATTTTTGCGCTGCAGCACTAGGACACTACTTATGACATAGATACCTTACTAAGTACACTCTTTGTCCTATCCTATAGTGTTTATGTACTTTTTAATATTGGTGCTTCCTACTCGTGTGTGCCTGAGTCTTTCATACATCTATGTGGTTTGCATGTTTTTGTCTTGGATACTTGTTTGGCTGTGAATACCTCGTTGGAGAGTAGAACGGTTTTAAATCGAATTTGTAAGGATGTAGAGATAATGGTTGAGGGAAAGGTTTTAGCGGTAGACTTGTTGGTGTTGGAATTATCAAATTTCAAAGTCATTCTGGGGATGGATTGGCTGTTAAAGCACCATGCTACACTCAATTGTTATAATCAAGTAGTGTCCTTTCAACCTTTAGGAGGAGTACCCTTCACTTAAAGAGTAGAAACTCAAAGGCCCACTTGATGTTTTTTATACGAGTTATGGGAAAGGCCTATTGTAGCAACCTTAGTGGTAAAAGAGTGGAAACTCGAGTCAAAGTTACATTTGACACTGATAGTACAAGAGTATCAAGATGTGTTCCCTAAAGACATACCGGGTATTCCACCTAACAGGGAGGTCGAATTCAGAATTGACTTAGCTCTTGGGACAGAACCTATTTTGAAACTGACTTACTGGATGGTGCTTATCGAGTTAGTGGAGTTAAAGAAGTAGTTGTAAGTGCTATAGGATAAAGGCTTCATTAGGTATCACCTTGGGGGGCTTTGATACTATTTATAAAGAAACAGGATGGGATTTTACGGAAATGCATTGATTATCAAGAGTTGAATCAAGTTATGATAAAAAATAAGTATCCCCTTCCAAGGATCGATGACCTCTTTGATTAGTTGCAGGGTGCATAGATCTTTTCTAAAATAGACTTACGTTTAGGGTATTATTAGTTGAAGGTTAGGGCTGGGGATGTAGAGAAGACAACTTTCAGAACTAGATACAGGTTGTATGAATTTCTAGTAATGCCTTTTGGTTTGACAAATGCTCCAGCGGCATTCATGGACCTCATGAATTGAGTATTTAGAGAGTACCTTGATAAGTTTGTCATTGTTTTTATTGATGACATCCTTATTTACTCCAAGTATAGGGAAGAACATGGAGAGCACTTGAGGATTGTATTAGGAAAGTTGAGAAAAGAAAGGCTTTATGCTAAGTTTAATAAGTGTGACTTCTGGTTGGAGCAAGTAGCTTTCTTAGGTCATATAGTAAATTAAGATGGTATAGCTATAGACCTAGAGAAAATAAAGACAATTGTTGAGTAACCTAAACCTGATACAGTAACAGAGGTTAGAAGTTTTTTAGGGTTAGCTGGATATTATTGGAAGTTTGTGGAGAGCTTTTCTAAGATTGCAGCGCCTTTGACTCGGTTGACTCAAAAAGGGGTAAAGTTTGTATGGGATGATAGTTGTGAAGTAAGCTTCCAACAGTTGAAGGATAGATTAGTGATGACCTTGATATTGACCTTACCCTGTAGTGGGGAGGAGTTTGTTATTTATAGTGATGCCTCCATTCAAGGGTTAGGGTATGTTCTTATGCAGAATGGTAAAGTGATAGCATATGCATCTCGCTAGCTTAAGCCATATGAGAAAAATTACCCAATTCATGCCCTAGAATTGGTAACCGTAGTACATGCATTGAAACTTTAGAGACGTTACCTAGTGGGGGAGAGGTGCAATATTTATATAGAGCACAAGAGTCTCAAGTATTTCTTCACTCAAAAAGACTTAAATATGAGGCAAAAGAGTTAGTAAGAGCTGATCAAGGACTATGACCTAGATATTAAGTACCACCCAGATAAAGCCAATGGGGTAGCTGATGCCCTAAGTAGGAAAAGACGAGGAAATCTAGCTAACTTGATCACTACTTAGAAGCCAATACTCAAGTAAATGCGTCAACTTCAGTTAGAGGTGTTGACTAGAGATGTTATAACCATATTGGAAAGTTTAAGGATACAACCCACCTTGTAGATCAAATTAAAGTTGCATAGTTAGAAGATCAAGAGATTCAAGAGATCTAGGGCAAGTTAGGAGTAGGAAGGGCTCCAAACTTTACAGTAGATGCTGAGGGAGTTATGAGGTTTAAGGGCAGACTATGTGTGCTAGCATAGTTGGGTTTGAGAAGTGAGATTTTGAAAGAAGCACACTACTCTACCTATTCCATTCATCCAGGGGATACAAAAATGTATAAAGACTTAAAAGATCACTATTGGTGGAATAATATGAAGAGAGAAATAGTAGAATATGTGTCTATATGTCAAAGCTAATTAGAATTGAGCATCAAAGGCAGGTTGGTGAGTTACAACCTTTATTAGTACCAAAATGGAAGTAGGAGCATGTGACTGTAAAACTCATAATCAGTTACTCAGGATTTAAGTTGTAGAATTTAGGGAGATTGAACAAATTGTTCGATTCAGTCCAAATTTTACGACAAAGTTAGAATTATTAGTAAAAGTGATCTCGTAAGTTTGGATTTAAAAAAATTAGTAATAAGATAAGAGAATATAAAATTTTCAATTTCTAAGTATACTACCCATTATTTATCGAAAATACGTAAAATACATTTCGATAATTAACGAATCGTTAGAAATAAATTATTTACGTAATAAAAATCATAAAATAACTTAAATAATATTTAGGAGTATTTAATTATATCATATATGAATTTACATGTTGGTAGAAATGTATGTAATTACTTAAAGTACATGAAATATACTAAAATAAGGTTAATTAATTAAAAAAAAATTCATAAATAATTAAGGAAAAATCAAGAAAAATAAGAAAATTTACGGAAATGTTTGGAATGGGGGTGTAGCAAGCAGAAAATCAAAGAAGAAAAATCAACTAATAAAATTTAGCTAAATAAAAAGGCAAAATTGAATTGGATATGGCAATTTTCATGTCTAATTAATGTACTAAAATTCGTTTATAACGGTAGTGGAATGACCGGTAAGTATAGTTGACACTAAAGTACAACAACTATGGAGAAGGACTATTCTTTATGACAAAGTTTAGTACCTAACCGGTTAGAAAGAGAAGCAATTTGGGAGCTTGAGGAAGAGATCAGGAGCAAGTATCCAAAATTATTTGAGGACTCAAGTATATAAACTTTTAAGGATGAAAGTTTTGTTGAGAAGGGGAAAACTGTAAAACCTAAGTTAAAAATAATAAATAAATTAATTTGCGCGAATTAAAGGAAATAAGTAATTTTTTATATCTAGCTTTTGGTATAGTATGCAATTAAGAATTAAGTGTTAAGGGAAAAATGATCATAGTAAAAGTTTCAGACATCGGTATGGCATGGATCGCATATTAATATCAGGGGCATTTTAGTTTGGAAAAAAAGGAGTCACACTTCCATTAATTATCTAAACGTGCTTTACAGTTACCATAACTTCCTCTCACAAAACTTACAATATTTTTCAAAGAATTTGCAGAGCTCATCTCAACCCTAATTCCCAAATTAAGATTCGTGTTCTTGAAAGAGGAATTCAACAAGAATCAATATTTCCTCCTTAATCAAGTAAGTTATCCTTCTATCTTCATTTTACCTTTTCCAATTTATGCTTTTAAGGTTCCTTTAAGTTTTGGGAATAGAGGTGTAGTTACTGTTAATGTGGTGGTGGTGATGTGGTTGTGATGTAATTTTATCTTAATGGTGTCGCGAAGTAGTGTTAGGATATGTAGTGTATGTATATCTTGTCTTGTATGGTTGTACATATCGTGGAATTTCTATGTGTGTATATGTGTGAAAGTTGTGGTTTCGAGTAGTATATGTGTACATGCGTGGATTAGAGTGGCAGTGTACTCTATGTGTGTACGTGTGGGACAATATGTTGGGACTTGTGTGAATGTTGGTATTGCATGTGTTTATGTTAGGAGGATATTAGAAGGATATATGGAATATGGTTTGGAAGCTTAGGGTATGGAGTTGAGGGTAGAGTTGAAGAGAAAGAAGTATCGAGTCATGAAATTTTAAGCTAGCTTTTATATCTTGGGTACAAGAGAATGTATGGTGTTGGATCAACTTGGATGGGAACTCTAGATACGGGATACAATTTGTTGAATGCGTATGTTTGGTTAGTATATATGTAAACCAAACTTAATTGAAAATCGGACTTAATTGGTAGTGATTTTTGATATGAGGCAAGCGCACCTATCAGTTTTAATATAGCGGATGTGAGTCCAAATCGATCCCTCAGAGATTTTGAGTACTAATATTAACTTTAGCTTTATTATCTAACCGAAAAATTGTGAAAGTTGAATGAATTAAAAATACTGAAATTAACAACTAAACTACTTATGAGACTTAATTACGCAAATTAGGAAGCAATAAACTACGAACGACTTCAAGTATGCAATAATATATTTAGGAATTATTTCCCCTAGTGTTTAACATGTAACCTTTTTTAAAATATATCCAATTCAATTTCTATTATTCTTGACCGGAGGGATTCACAATTAAAGCTAATATCTTTCTCAAGCATATTAACCCTAATCCTAAATTAGTTACCGGAATCTCTTCACTTAGTAATATAATTTAGAATCGCATTAACGTGTAATGAATTCCCATGCAAACAATCAACTTTCCGGAAGAAACATGTATCTTATCTCTAAGTATACATGTAATTCTCTTCAATTATGCCTATATCTAATTACACATGCAATTTCTCAATTAACATGCATAATATCATATATTGACACTCTAGAATTATCAATCCATAATTAACGACATCATTGAATCAAGAAAAGGTAGAAACTTTATTGAAATTATAATTCAATCGAAGGGTTACATGAAACCCTAGGTTCCATAATCCTAAATACTCTAATTCTAAGCTATCATAACGAATCTAAAAACGAGTTTCATCAAAAACGTAAAATAAAGCATAAAAACCCCTCTTGATTTGATGAACAATCTCTCTAATCTTGAAATCGATATCATTCTTGCTTCTTGATTAATGTTCTTCTCCAATCTCCTCTCTTCTCTTGTGTCTCTTGTTTCTCTAATGTCTCTTTTTTTTTGAAACCCTAAGATGTCTTTTTATAGTGTATCAAAAAGATTTTGTTATCGTCACCCGACATGGCTTGGGACATGACCGTGTCCCCAGGTTGTGTAACTTTCTACACTTAGGCAAATTTTCTGCACAACTTCAAAAATTCATAACTTCTTCGTTTGAACTCGGAATTGAGTGAAACTTGATTCCTTTTCTTCGTTTTCGAGCTTAGAACGCGTTTAAACCCTGAAATCAACATTTTACTCAATTAAGTATCAATTTCTTTAAAGAAAACCAAAAATATGCGGAAAATGCTATAACATCACCCTATGAAATATGTTTAAAATTAGAGTTATCAATGTTTGTGCATAGGTTCAACCACCCATTAGTAAGGTCTAACAATGTTAGCGAGGCACTTGACGATCTTTGCACAATGCTGTCCCTGGTGGAGTCTCGCATTGAAAGGACCTAGATAGATTTAGGTTAGTTTATGTAGCACTCAGGTGTTGGAGAATACCCAACACTAATATTTATATAGTACTATATAAATTACTTGTTAGGAGTCATGAGTAACCCCAAGTTTTAGGACATTAAGATTGTGATGGTTGTAGGCTTAAATGAAATATTAAATCTATTATTTGTTGTATTTAGTAGCGGTATTTGTGTGTATGTTTTGATTGATACTTGTGTTACATGTGCATGTAAATAGTTTTCTGTATTAGGCTTTGGCTCAACCTATGTAGATTGTTATTTTTCAATTGCAGAGACATGTTATGAGGTTGATGACGGGGTTTTTGCGGAGGATTATGAATTTGGCTATTTGTACTATGATGAGTAGAAAGATTATTACTACTTTGATAATGGAGCTGGGGGCGCTATAGTTTAACTGTAGGGGTGGACTTAAGATTGCAATTATTTTCTCTGGAATTGCTTATTGAGACTTATGTGGTTATAGAGTCGCTTGTGACTTTTGCTATTAGGTTTAGTAGATTTAATTGTTGTTAATGTTATGAAACTTCGGTTTACGATTTATAGTACTTTTGTGCTTTATGGAGTTTGAGTGGACGTCGTTTCACTCTTATTTAAATTCGAGGTTGTTATTTTATGAATTGGTAGATTTCATGTTATTGTTTTATGGATTTTAGATAAGTTACAGGTTACTAAACGCCTGATATATCAGTAGAAATTAGAGATACGTAACGAGGTTATGATATTTTAGGTTTCGAGGTATTACAATAATATTATAGAACTTTTTATAAATACATTGTTGACTAATGCATACATACACAAATATAGATATCTCACTGTAGTTTTTACATATCATTATTTTTTATATGCAAAGAAAATAGAATTTGCGCATAGAAAAAGGGGTGGTTGGGGCGGGTCGCGGTGATCTAGTTATGGAAGTGTCTCCAAGATTCTCAATTAACGGTGTGAAAACATTTTGATTGGAAAGAGGCTAACGGTCAAATTCAAATACGACAGATTTACAGAACCTAAAACGGAAAGTACATCTGCTACAGTAATTAATATTTAGGGCAAGCGTAGGTGTCCAAACAATTTTTACATCAACGGAAATGGAAACAATCTATCACAAAAGATTTTATAAAGACAATATCTTATTAATTGCGTGTATATATATGTTCTTTGAAAGAAACATGTTTTAAATATAACCAAGATTCCATAATTACCAAGGTTAAATAATCTACAGTATTCCAAGATTTGTCTTCTTTTCTCTTCTGTAAAAGAAAAGTTCTAAAAGTTGAAAAGGTTGGTTTTGCATCTCAAAAAAGTTAAGAGGAAGGCTTAAGGTATGTACTAGGTTTCTTCTTTACGATATTGTTTTCTTCTTTCCAATTTCTTGCTGTCAGTCGTCTTTCTTACTTGATTAGCATGTTGTTTATATACTCATTGTCGCAAAAAGAAAGTTTTTATATATGTTTTTAGCACATTTAAAGATAATCATAATTCGTAACCCTAAATCTAAACCCTATATATTGTTCACCTTTTCAATGGTGATCCATGTATCTATCGTCACGTATATGTGTTTGAAAGTTTCATTTACATCGGAAGAGAGTCACACTAATTGAAAGACAAATATTCATAAGATGTTTTATAAAAAAAAAGGTTAAATAATATTAATATATCATGTATATTGATGAATGGAGTATAAGTATTAATGAAATTTTGATATATGTTAATAAAATAAGTATGTTTTTAAAAAGTAACAATTATATTTTTATATATTAAAATTTTATTGATATTTGCATGTCATTTATTGATCCTTCGTATATGATATTAGTACCATTGAAGCTTTTCTTAATGTTTTATTGATATTTTCAAAGCAATTGAGACCTAATCAACAACTTTAAGTTAATCAACAACTTTAAGGAGTAATGACACAATCATAAATGAACAAAGATATATGGCTGATGGAATTAATAAGATTGTAAAAACTAAAAGTCCGTGTGTACAAACAACAATTATCATAGGCCTTAAAGTTATATCATCGATCCCGTGACTATCCTTCTATTAGGTGTCACCAAAACAATGTAACGAGCTACCATAAATGGGTCGTTCTAGGATCACCAAACCTTTGCTTACAAGAAGCACGAACCCATATTTGATAAGGTGAAACTTAAACCTTTTTTCCTTTAAACAAAAGTGGAAACTAGATGTTCGATGGAAAAGGTAAACACGTTCAGTATATCAAATGGACAACTACAAGTTTACTAGAAAGTGCAAATGAAATAGCCTTACTGATATCTTAAGGCGTGTCATTGTCATTATCCTGACATTTAGGGTTTTTTTTTTTTTTTTTCTCGTTGGATGCACATTTCTCCTATTGCTTTTATTAAGAAAACTTGTGTTCTTCGGATTAGGTGAAGAAGATGGGTCGAGGCAAATTAGCCCTAGAACTCATACCTAAGGAAAGATCACGGCGGACAACATACGAGAAAAGGAAAAAGGGTTTACTAAAGAAGGCTGAAGAATTCTCAATCTTATGCGGTGTAGATACTTGCGTGATCATGTATGGTCCTGATGGTAGTGATGCCTCAGCGGAGCCAACAGTTTGGCCTCCGGACCACGAAGAGGTCAAGCGCATTATGGAGAGATATCGATGCGAGGGCGTGGATCGCTGTGCTAAAAGGACTACTGGATTGTATGAATTCTTCATGGCTCGGAAGAGGAAGGTTAATAATGAGTTGATGAAAGCGAAGATAGCGAGTTGGAACGCGAAATACCCCGTCACGGATGAGTTGATTGGTAATTTCAACGATGAGGGTGAGCTGAAATCGCTCTTAGCTGGGTTGGCTGCACGGCTTGAAATGGCAAAGAAGTTGCACTCTATGATGAAGCAAGATCCAGTGATAAATCCAGGTAAATGAGGAACCATAAAATCTTGAGATAGGTTCTATATTTAAATAATCTTAAGTTTTACTCTTTATGTTGTTTTAAGGTAGAAAAACCAAATTGTTTTAAAAGAAAAAAGATTCAATATTACTAATACATCAAGTAGATCAATTTTATTAGTAAAATTTTGACATAAAATCATAAAAGAATATAATTTTTAAAAAAGTATCAATTATAACTTTTATATATTAAAATTTTATTCATACTTATCTACCATTCATCAATTCATGTAATACATTAATATCATTAAAATTTTTTCGATCTTAGAGATTAATTCACTTCAGGGTTAAGTTGATGCGAGAAAAGATTCGCACATTTCATATTGATAAAATTTTATCAATATTTATCAACCTTTAATCAATTCACGTGGCCTTATAAATACGAATTAGCTTTTTCACCCAGACAAAAATCGACTGTTTATGGCTATCTATGTGTTGATTTAACCCATTGCATATCTATATGCCATATTGAACATAATTGTATTATTCATGTACTAATTCTTGGTTTTTCACTTTTTTAAGTTCCGGGCGATGAAAGGGGAACTAGATATTTATGTTAGTTTCTATTTTCCATGACTGGCTCCATTTAAAAAAAAAAAAAAAAGAAAGAAAGAAAAAAAACTTTTACACGGGTAAGAAAAGCCATTCCACCCTCTTTTCGTACTCGATTCATAAGTCCCGTGTAACAACTTAATAATATTACATACCTTAGAGTTGGATTTTCCTACAATGACGTTAACAATATAGTAAGTAAGTAATGTATTTTTGTTAAGGTTACCGTAAAAAGCTTCTTTAGAATTACATGTTGGCATGATAATTTAGTATATTTGGTTAATAAATGATACATACATCAACTTAACTTATAGCTAATAAACATTGTCGCATGTTTACTAAATAGAAAGAATTGTACGAGTGTGATATACTAATCGGAAAAAAAGATTTAATAATATTAATATGCTACATGAATTTGATAAATAGTATATAAATATTAATAAAAATTTAATAATAAAAAAATATATTTTTTGAATATGTTTTCACTCATTAAATTTTTAATAGTGCTAAATGCTGCTAATTGATCAATATATCTGACTAATCGGCTAGATATATTAAATTTATCGTGTTGATAGAAGCCAATTATAGCTCTTTATTTGATTCATCTGTTGTTGTCTTATATCGGCAGGTGTGACCACGGAGGATCTATGTTTTGCAAGCCATGCCCATGCACATTACATGCAGGTGCACGGCGTGTTTCAGGATCAACAATCACCAATACCAATACCAATACCTGTGAAGCCACTCGATGCCAAACCTCTCATGTTGCAATACAATTTCAGCTCCTGCTTGCCTGCATCATCAAGTAGGGACCATTCAAGTTCCATGAACAACACTTTAGGTACAATGATGTTTAAGGACAACAACGATTGGCCTCCTTTCAGTGCTGGCATAAATCCGTCCTTAGGGCTTGCAATTCCTGACACGCAGCAACAACATGACTCTAATTCGACCAGGTTTTGGGCACAAGCACAAAATGAAGCTCGAGTACAGTCTGCTAATTCCGGTTGCTACCCCTTTTCGTCTTTGATGAACACGTCTATGCAAACCAACGATCTACTTTACCACCACCCTGGCTCGACATCTAACAACAACTTGCATCAAAATTTGCTGGCTGGTCAATACCAACTAATGGATCATCCAACCCACATTGATTATCAAAATAATGTTCGGGTCACCGACAACACGATCATGTTCGACCACTCTAGTTCCTCCATAATGTGCTACAATAATAATGCATCGGTGACCATCCAGCCACAACCGCCAAAGCTTCAGTACCCGGCTGCGCCGGCTAGTGCTTCTGTGGCGGATGCTTCTCAGGAAGATCGATGCCATGATCTTTCTCAAACGTTTATGAAGAAGATAGAGAGAGAATATTAGTTATGTCTTTAGTACGTGGTTGCAAGCTTGTCCGAATTTAAGGTTGACAAATTGTTACAAGGTTAAGACTTTCTCAATAAAGTTTATTTACTTTCTTGTGGTACCATTTAATATTGAGGGCTCGTGAAAATTCTTGTGGCTTTATAAATATCATTATTTTAGAAGTTATTGTATATGTTATTAGATGATTTTACTTTTATTTTATAATAAACTGGGTTGTTCGAATCATGCCAATATTATGCTGGAGGAGCATTATTTCATTTGATGTTACTTGGTTCTCATTCGTTAATTTATGCACTTCTTCACTATACTTCTAAGGATTATAATTATGAAACACACCTATTTTTAAGTTTATTGTTTGTCATAATTAAGGAAAGTATGATGCTAAACCAAAAATAAATACATCACTTAAGCGACACTCTTAAAATGGAAGTTAATTTCCGAAAGTAAGCACTTAAGTTTAATTAATTTCCACCTTCAACAGCACTCTCTATTCAAAATTTATAACTAGGCATGACACATGGATGTCCCTAGGAGATGGTCATAAAATTAACCATGAAATTAAGAAAAAATAAAATAAAATCCAGCTCAATTGATAGCTGAAAACACTAAAAATAAAAACAAAAGCTTTACATAATTCAAAGACATTGAACGTCCCCGTTTACAAAAAATAATTGAAGATAAATCGAAAGGCCAGTCTGATACATACATACATACATATATATATATATATATATAGTTGCGCTTACACCACATCAAAGCACAAAGGCAGAGAAAAACTTTAAGAGCAATTATAGCATTATACTGTTTTATTGGAGACATCCGATTGATAAAATTGGAACGAAACTATAGCATTATACTCTATTCACCAACTAACAAAATTGCAGACAATTTCAGCTACCAAGAAAGAGGAGCAACAAATGAATTGTTCCCCTAAATCGTCTAGAATAATAATTAAATATAAGTATCGTCCGTTAACTAATAACTAGTCCATAGACGGACATTAACATAATATCTATGCTCATCACAATCTTATTTCTTAAGTAATATTTTATAATTAGAGCTTGACATAGAAACATAATGATGCAAGAACAACAACAAACAAGGGTTCTAATAATTATTACAAAATTTCGACAATTACAAAGATAAAATCAATATATAAAAATTACAAGATTTGAAAAATAAAAATTACCATAATAGGATCTTAACCATAGTTAGACAACATCACATCTCTTTCGTGGAGCCTAGAGGCATGAATAGCATAAGAGTGGACTGAAGCAAGAGGAACTCTCGTCAGGAAGCGTCATCTCTAGGGCTTCGGATTGGGTTTATAGTGAGAGCCCTTAGCTTATTAGATACTTCACTCGTTCAACACTCATTAGACTGACAAGTAGTTTATAGAATGTTGAATATTTGGTGAAGACTTTTAGTGCTAGAGTAGACAGAATAGCAAACTCAATCAAGGGGGCAAGGGTAGCTACGCTCATTACATTAGTTCTACTTCAGAGGCATCCACTTCCTTAAGCAAATAAAAATAAAAATAAAAATATCTATGTAGCTGTACTTCTCCGTTATTCATCTATTGGGGTTTTCTTTAATAGTGATATGAGCACGAGTTATAAGATAATTCGCACAGCCAGTTGAACTCAAATAGATATTCTCAATAGAAAAGATAATACGTAATCTCAATAAAATATTAGGAAGAATGGAATTGATATAACACACAAGTCCAAATATATTATTAAATACTATGTGATACACAGCTTTTAATAATTTAATAGAGTTGCCACAATCTATTACTAATTGATAGATGAAAATTAAAAGAGAAATCCACCCTTGGTAATTACTCTCAAAATAAAAGATATGACAACTAAACTGACTAAACATTGGACTAATATGTATTTACATAAGAAGCCTAAAATCAAAGTTTAAATAAAGTACGAAAAGGAAATAACATGAAGTAAAATAACTATGCAAAAGAAATTAAGTTCGTGCCCAATCAAACGACACACGGCATGTAGTCCAATAATGCTTCAATATACACGGCGTGTAGATCTTGAAGCCAACCCATGTGTTTACCTTGTGAAGGGATCACGGTGTGTAGATCCTTGCAATGATATACACAGCATTTATCTCTTACTGGGGTTAGAAGTACATGGCGTGTACTTTCCAAAATGCATGTCATCATCCTTGTTCGGTCTTCGTACGCAGGCTTATCGAGCTGAATTGTGATCAGTTCTTCCTACTTTCTCCTTACAGTTCTGAATAATTTGTTGCTTGGACTTACATGCATAATTTTGGGATCTCCTAAAATTCTAATAAGGACGAGCTATTGAACCCGAGTTACATCATACCGAGGGGTGGTAAAGATTTACCCTTGAATCTTACGCCTTCTTGCTCGTACAAAATATCCTCCATCTTTTTGTACCCGTAGAAAAGCTTTCAGGAATTGGTTACACACTCGTTGCATAAACAAGCTTTGCTTCATTCTCCTGGACTTGGTAAGGGCTTGTTGGCCCTTTTGAATTTGCTTTCGTGTCGTAGGCAATAATGTGATTGATAAGTTTTTATTTGTATATATTTTATTTAATGATTTTTTCTTGAAATTTGAGTTTATTTTCAGATAATGATATTTAATTGAGTAAAATATTATTTTTTAGGTTCTGAAACAGTTTACATAAAAGAAAATAAAAACAAGTTTTACTAAAATAAGTAAGTTATAAAGGCTTGAAGATTGATACAACCAAATGACATAATTGTGTTGTTTTCAGGAGAATTTGGAGTCAATTTTAAAGTATTGCAACTAGTGACATGAACAAAGGACATAACCATGTCCTTAGTAGTGTCGTTCTCGGTTAAAAAAAAAAAAAGGAAGATGCAAAGGAATGACAATGAGTTATATGACTAGGAGACATGGTTGTATTGTTTGCATAGGCTTTATTTTTCCATTTCCTATATATAGTTTTATTTTAGGGAGAACTTTTAGATGAATTTTGGAGAGTATTTCAGGAGGAAAACACTCAAGGGAGCAAAGGCCATTAATACTTCAAGGTTCAATTTTTATTAGATTTCATGATTCTCTCTTATTCTCTTCTCTATTAATTGATTTAAGATTATTGCTTTATAATGTGTAGAAAGTAGATTTTTGGTATTTGAGTCATGTGGAACCTAGATATACTCATGTGATATGATTTTTTGTTAGATCTAATTAATTCTTTATTCCTTTCTTGATTCAACTATGTATACTTCATGATTTAGATTATTATTTTCATAGGTAGTGATCTAATATTTAATATCTTAGAAGAAAATTGAGAGATTTCTTATAAGATTAGATATAGGCATAATAGATAGAGATTATTGTAAGATTATAGATAATTTGTGAGATAATATGCAAGATCTTTCCAGAATCTTGAATTATATTGTAGAGAATTCGTTGTGTAATAATGCCATTTTAGGTCATATAATCGAGAAGAAATTTTAATAGGTAATTTTAAGATAAGGATTAATTGACTTAAAATATGATTAACTTTAGTAGATAATTGTCTCGGTCAAGAAAGATTAAATAATAAATTAGATTATCTTTAAGGAAAATCACATATTAGATTTAGAGGAAGCAAAAATCTAGATACGGTTTGCGAATCTTGAAGTAGTTTATAATTTTATTGTTTTCTTGCTTAGTTATTGAACAATTCTTATTTAGTGATAATTTATTATTTGCTGTAATTAATTTTAGATTTTTTAAATTCTCAAACTTGAATTTATAGGTTAGATAATAAAGATATAATGAGTATTAGTAGTCAAAGTCCTTGAGGGATTGACATTTGGATTTAATTCACTTATTACAAATTGAAAGGTGTACTTACCTAATACTAGTGATTTGCTACCCATCTTTAGTGAAAGAACACTTGTTCGTCCTTCCATGGTGAAGAGTATCCTTATCATATTACCAAGGATGGCCTAACAATATGTGCATAGCCTTCATAGGCACTACGTCATAAACAACCTTATTAGAATACTTCTTAATGGTAAAAGGAACATGTACTTGTCTATTAACTTGGACTTTAGCCTTTGAATTAAATTATTTCAACCCATAAGGTGAAGTACTAGCCAATCCCATCTTTTGAACCCATGCATCAGATGCAATATTGGCATAACTTCCACCATTAATTATTAGAAAACAAATTTTCTCATTCACTAAACACCATGTGTGGAATAGATTCTCTCATTAGTCATCATTAGATCTAAGTTTAACATACAATAGCTTCCTCAAATTCCAAACTAAATAGTGGAGCATCAATTACCTTTTTCCCACTCAACTCAATTACAACTGCCCCTCTCTCAATCTTTACCAACCTATCTTCATCATCTTCTTCACTATCTACTTCAAATTTAGGCACTCTTTCTTTAGCTACCATAATATGCCTGTTAGGACACTTAAAAGCTATGTACTTGAACCCTAGGCATTTAAAACATTTTATTTCACTTGCCTTGTGCCTTGATTGCTTAGGTTCGGTTTTCTAGCAACTTCTATACAACTAGGCTCTTTAAATTACTAATTCCCCACATCTTTCTACTTTTTACACATGCTATGGTTCATCAACAACCTTTGTTTGACAGACAGGAGCTTTTGACTTATTTCTCTTGAATTGCTTCTTAATTTTTCTAGCCATTTTAGTGACATCCTCTAGATTATTATTACTCTATAGAATTAGAATGTAAAAAATTTTATACCTCAATCTAATAATGTATGTAGCTATGGTTTCTCATTGACACTATATCGCTCCACATCTAATAATTAACATCTCTAATTCTTTTATGTACTTTTCGACATTTATGTTGCCTTGCTTCAAAGATTGTAGCCGGAGATACATCTTATCTTAATAATGGTGAGGAATAAAATGGTGCCACATCGATCGCTTCATGGGTAGCTAGGTTCTCACCCCCTCTTCTCCTTCTCTTATTCCCTGAGCCTTCACACTTTCCCATCAAATACTTACATACTTGAACAATCCAGTGAAGTTAACTTTGCATTGGTTAAGCTTGCAGCAAGAAAAAAGTTTCTCTACCTTAAATTCCCACTTCAAAGAATCTTCAAAGTTCCACTTCCTATATATATAGGAATCTTCACTTTGATTATATCTAGTCCCAGATTAAGATTGTTGCAGTCCCTTCACCTATTTCTAGCATAATCTTCATCATCTTAGTAATTTCTTCTCTTAAATTCATAATCATCATTCTCATTCCTCCTAATTACAAAATTGTCATTGATACGCTCCTCAACTTCCATCAACAACCTCTAATTCTCCGCATAACTTTTCACCCTAAGATCGTTCGACCTCCTTTTACATTCCCATTCCTAAGTCATCAGATACTACATAGAGTCATTCAACCATCTCATTTGCTCCTTTAATGCATTCTACCTCCTAGCACTAACATTCATTCTCTGCAATTTACTACTGTGATTCCTAGATTTATGATTACCACTATTACTACTAGCAATTGACATGATAATTCTCAAAATCCATAAATAAAATTTCAAGCTTTGTCTTTAGTTGCATCAACAATCTCTTAAAGAAACCCTAACTTCACCACATTTGTTGATAGTCAATTTTTGTCCATTCAGTTTGATAAGCGTTGATATGATTTCAATTATTCATCCATTTGGCTATTGATAGGATGAGTAATATATATTCTCGACACCTTGCAAAGTAATTGACATTTTTGGCATTTCATCGAATAACACAGATTTGTTCCTGATTTGAATTCAAGTTCATTACACGAACAGTTATCATAAGCACGACTATATTACATAACTACTTGCTCTCTTTACAATTCAGGGAAGGTATCTAATCAAGAGACTTCCATATGTCCCAACAGTTATTTTGATAACTGTTACTTCAGATATGACAAGTCATTATAAATACGGAAAAGAAACTCTGTAAGTGACAACTGATAACTCATAACCACTTATTTTACTTTCCTCATTCTTGCTTATTGACTTAAGCATTGAAGTGGTCACACAGAACTGGCCTCGATACTAAGGAATTTTCTATTCGTTGCAAGATATTTTCAACCCCCAAAATTCACCAATAATAGTTGGCACCATCTATTTGTTCCTAAACAAATCTACATGGCTAAGACTAGGATGACCAATAGTGTGGGTGTTGACACTTCCTCCCAACACCTTGAGGAGGGGAGTCAGCATACTAATGAGTAATGACTGACTAAACTTAACCAACTTTGCCTTGATTTAGCCAAGCAAAAGTCGGAATTAAATAAAAAACATGAACAGATCCTTAACCTCCTTCTTAACAGTATTCATCTATATTAGAACAAAGAGCATGTCAATCATGACACCGTGAATAGTGATGATTCAATTTATTCACTTAAGTTGCCGAAAAAGCAAGATGAGGTCATGATGAGATCCTCGGGTCCTACATTAAAAAAGAATGATAAAGGCAAGCAACTATAGTAGGTATACCATGCAGGACCCTCACATGTCAGCAGCCTTGTTGCAGCGAGCAAGCAATTCCAAATCAAGAAGAGTCCCTTTGTTCTTGAGATTTTGGAGGAAGTGGTACTACGACACATCAAGCTACACAATTTGAAACTTATGATGGAACAAAAGATCTCGAAGACCACTTAGAGTACTACCACACATAAGCCAAAATGCATGGTTTGAGTGATGCAGTGTCCTGTTAAGCATTTCCCTCAACTTTGAGGAATGCAGCCAATACATGGTTCAAACACTTTAAACCAAATACGATTTCTTGTTTCGATGAACTAGTAGAAGTATTTCTTCAACACTTCCTTGTAAGTAAGCTTCCTATTAAGGATTCCTCAATCCTTAACACAATCAAACAAAGATCATATCAGTCAATCAAAGACTACCTCGCTAGATTTATGATTGAGATAGTTCAAATCCCAGAATTAGATATGAGCATGGTCCTCAATGCTGTAATCGATGGAGTTAAGCCCCATGGAGACTTTTTCAAGTCTCTCGCAAAGAATAAGTCGAGAACTTTCATCGAGTTTAAGGCTAAGGCCACCTCATACATTTGACAGGAAGATAGCATAAACGCTTAGTGAGAGGTCGATTAGAACAAAGGAGATAGAAAAAAATGACAAGAGAAAAAGTGCAATGGACAGACTTGACACAGATGATGATCAAAGTTCGAATGTTGAGAGAAAGAGACTAAGGATTTCAACATTTTCATCCTACATGCTCATCAATCATCCAATTTCAGACATATTGATGGAGGTATATAGGTAGAGAGGCATTTTGTAGTAGCCGGAAAGAATAAGAGGAAATCCCTCAAGGAAAAATTCCAATAAGTACTGTAACTTCTACTACAACAAAGGTCACAACATAGATGAGTGCATTCAGCTCAAGAATGCGATTCAATGTGGGCATTTGTGAAAGTTCCTACGCATGATGCCGAAAATATCAAGAGATTGTCTTAGAGGAGATGTGAGGAACAAGGGAATAACACGTGGCTAATTGTGGCTGGGAGAGATGTAAGGGATGCTATTGATAGTCAATTTTCATCCACTCGATTTGATAAGCGTTGATATAACTTCACTTACTCGTCCATTTGGAGAACATACATCTTTGTCAATACCTAAGAGGTTGTAGACCAATCAAAGTATAGATTTCATGCTCGGTATATCTAGAACACCTCGAAAACATAACTCTATTATGGTGGTGGTTGATTAGTTTAGCAAAATGAGCCACTTTATAATGCTTTATTTTTTGCTAACTTCTTTTTGTAAGAGATCATATAGTTGCATGGAGTTCGAAGGAGTATTATTTCTAATCATGATTCGAAGTTCAAGAGCTTCTTTTGGCGAACATCATGAAAGAAGCTCGATATCAAGCTCATGTTTAGTACTTCTTGCCATCCACAAATAGACGACCAAACAAAAGTTATGAATAAGACAGTAGGCAACCTCCTTCGAGCTATTGTTGGGAAGAATCTATATGATAAGAATCTCTGCTTGCCCATCGTTGAATTCTCTTACAATCGCTCCACTCGTAGCTTGACAAGAAGGATGCCTTTCAAGGTCGTCTATGGACTTAACCCCAATTTATCCTTGGATATGGTTATCAGCTCGACTTCCCAAAGAGAAGGTCAATTAGACTTACAATGCGCCAAAGAGTTTCAAAGACTGCATTAGAAGGTTGCCAAGAAATTAGCCAAGACTATGGCCCTACAGAGGGAATAAGGAAATCGAGAAAAGAGGTGAGTCATTTACAACCTAAGAGACCTTGTTTGGATCTACCTCATCAAAGAGTGATTCCCTAAGGAAAGGACAAAAACAAGTTATCTCCCAAGTCGGATAGTCGCTTAAAGATCCTTCACTACATTAATGATAACACCTATAAGTTAGACCTATCCAAGGGATATAAAGTGTCTCCTACTTTTAATGTCACCAACTTGACGCCCTATATGCCAGAAGAAGAAGAATAAGATTTGAGGGCAAATCTTCATCAATCCTAGGGAACTAATGGATTGCCGACCTCCGAACCCCTTACTTATGCTCTTCTCCAAGGCTTTTAATCTCTCACAAGAAGGACTCTCTCTTACTAGCTTACTAAAGACAAGCTCCTATATATGGAAGAGTTATGGGCAAACTTTCTAAAGTCCCAACTCAGACACATTCTGCTTTGCTTGGATCCTTACCTACTCGCTTACTTGCCATATATCAAGGCTAAGGCTTCCACATACCAAGCCCTTCTTTTCTAAACTATAGAGCTGCCATGAGCCAAGGCTGACCCACTAAGAGCTGAAGCTAAGGTCACTACACGCCGAGATTTACTCATCCAACCTATCGAACAATAGCACCATTTTTTCACCTTAACAGCTCTAAGCATAGCTCATTAATAACAACCACAACATCCCAAGATCCTAAAACACAAACCCAATCATAGCATGTCACCTATCATTTCTTTTTCTAATATTGTACTATATTTCTTTCTACTATTTGTTCCCTTTTACCCTTTTTGCAATGTACTAAACTAGTATTATTATATTACCCTTTGTTGTAATTGCATATATTTCCTTGTTGATCAAGGGACTTACTGTAAATAGTCCCTTATCTTTTATAGCCAAAATCATTTTATATTTTACAAATGTTGAATATACTTGTTCTTACGAGATATTCTTTTTTAAATATATTTTTTCTATGCTCTTATCTAATCTTATCAAGTAGTTTGAGATTAGTAGCAAATGAACCTTAATATTAGCTTATGTGTTACATCAAGTGAATTACTAAGTTATGTTGTATTCATTGGTGTATCATATCCTTTGAGTAACTTTACGTAAGTTATTATGTTTATCAACTTTCCATTCTTATTTTTTTCGATATCATGAAGGACCCACTTAGTTACAGTTCTACAATAAGTCTTAGTGATCAACTCAACTCTTAGGCGTGCATCATTTAATATGAAGGAATACTCCGAAATGGAATGAGATTGAATGAAATGAGAAATTATTTCATATATTTGAAGGGAGAAGTGATAAGTAGACCGAATCAAAATCTACCAAAATCAAGTCGAAACACATGGACTTTACCTTTTTCAAACAGCGGAGTAATTTTATCACAACATATGGTACATACAATTGAAAAATATCATTTCGGTAGTCTGATTGGCATCAACTTTTGTTGCAAGAATCTTTTTTCATTTGAAGGTAGCTATAGAATGAAATGACATTAAATATTTAAATAGTATTATTTATAAAAAAAATACCCCTAATTATTACATGTTATAATTTCTTTGAATATTAGAAAAACAATTTTAATTAATCATAATTAATGAAGCAAGAATAGAATTAGGATTCTGCCTTCACAAAGGTAGAATTAATTTTTCCCAATCCCATGAAATTGATGATTTCAACTTTAAAATGTACTTCTAAACATGGAGAAGGAATGAAACCCCTAATCATGATTTTATCCCAATTCATTCCCATACATCAAACGTGATATTAAAGTTTCTCTACTCATAAAACCCTATCTACTGTTAATGTTAATTTTTCAGATGTAGTACTAATTTTCAGTAATATTGTTTGTTAAGTAAAATTTCAAAATAAAGCAAAAGATTAATTAGCTTAAATTAGATTTAAATAACCATAGTCATATATTTAGTTGGAATTTACTCGAGATAAAAAGGAAGACTTTGGTTTCTCATTATATATCATTTGTACAACCCATATGCTTCATTGAGGTATTCGCAAAAAATTGTTTCTATCCAAAACTAGTTCATTTAGTATTGTTTTAAGAAAAAAATGTATAAAATCTCCATAAACTTTAACTTAAGTGCCGTTTAGCCCCATAAATTTCAAAGTGTGGTGGTTTTGATTCCAAACTTTTATAAATTGACAAATAACTCAGATAATCTCTTTAAACTTTAAATATTGAATGTAAATATCTTCAAAATTTTGATTTTCATCAAAATCAATATTTAAAAGGTTATTCTCAACTTAAGGGGATTGTTTAGTGAGATTAGAAAAGTTTACAAATAAAAAATTATACTTTAAAAGTTTAAGAAATTAATTTATATCTAAGTCAAAGTTTGGCTTTTATACAATTTTCCCTTGAAAGGATGAAGCAAGCCAAGCAGGCAAAGGCTACCATTTTTAATCATTTTCTCTCTCCGTGGCATCTTCTAACGTGTTGCTGCTGGTGCTTGTACGATGGCAGCGGTGGCGAGTTTGGTGGTAACGGGTTGTCAACAAGCTTAATCCTGGTGAAGATGGTTACTAAAAATTTCATGAATTTTGAACATCCCAGTGATTTGTTATGCAATTAATTAAAAATGTTCTTTAATTTTTATTTATCCAGTCAAAAAAAAAAAAAAACCCTCTTTGTCTTGATGCAAGTGAACCATATTTTGATTAATTAATGTTAAAAATTAAATTTGTCTCTTCAATTTATTAATTCACTTTCATATTTTTGGAGTAATTATTAGATTCTAAAGTACTATAGTACATTCTTTGGGCTAATGGTTTTGAGCCACAGTTATCTTATTAGATTATAGTTTATCAATACTATACGACATATAGATTCCAAACTCCCACTGTTGGGAGTACAATATGAAGTACAACGGTTCTACTTCTTTCTTGCGCTACAGTGGTCAGTCCAAGTTTTGTGAATTATTTTGTTATAATTTAATTTTTCTTTTACCACCATTGTTATAATTTAATTAGTATATAGCAATATTAACATATTGTGTGTATATAATATATTTATTTTTGGCCAATATATATATATACACACACATACACATACTTGTATACTTGCCGGGCTATTTCTCTATCTATTTCTAATTATGGGCCGTGGTGATCTTTCTAGACACATTTAAGAAACTAACTAACTTATTAATTTGGTTTAAATTATTATTTTATTGTTGAGCAATTAAATACAGGAAATAAGTATATGCGTACGTATAAATATTGGGCATAATGGGCCAGCATTATCTGAGCTAATGGGCTTACTTGATGAGACCATTTAATGTGTCATTACCAGTTGTTAAGGTCATAGGAGTTCCAAATCGGGATTACAAATAACAACATAATTGTTTTATCATTTTAAATTCATGCATATAAGATGGTCCAAACCTAAATGGCTTCTCGGTGAGTCCACTAAATGTGTTATTATTAGTTGTGATGGTTTTATAATTAGCTCCGAATGAAGTTTTCGAATAAGAAAATAATAATTTTATCAATTTAGACTCTCTCCGGTGAATTGAGACGCCACTTTGAAATAACTCCAAACTCTTTTAATATGGTCGCTAGTAGAACAATTGTAGACATGGTGTCACATCCTCCTCGACACCCTACCCAACGCTAAACTAAGTTTATATTTGTTATTATTTACTTATAAGTATTTAAAATAATTAGTTACACGAAAAACATTTGAAGGCAATTATTTGTAACCCCAAGCCATGTGAATTTTTGTGGTTAATTATTTTTATCCATTCTATTTTTCAACTTATCAACAAAAGTTATTTTCTAATAAATAGAAGCAATGCATGTTATAGGAAAAATACATGAAAACATTTTCACACAATAAAACTGTAGAGTCAGTATTTTTTCAAGAATTTAGGATATTTTTATTTTTCTCATTTACAATGATTTTAATTGATAAATAATTATTATATTGTTAAAAAAATCTCTTACTTACTTTCTGCATTTTTTATTTTCCCCGAGAAGGAATTATTTTGTAATATTAAACAAAATGCAAAAGAAAAGGAAAATTAGTGAAAATTTTTTCAAAAATAGAAATGTGATTTTTGTTTATTTCTTATAGTAATTTAAATTATTTTCTTGCATTTTTATACTAAATTTACAAAATCTTTTTAGTTCACAAAATTACTAGTTGAAAGAACGCAACAAGATACAACATTAGATATTTTCTATGTAATAATTCTAATTTATTCTGGTTGTTCAACTGCTTTTTACTATTTTACCATGTTTCAGTAGCTTTAATGTAAAACTAGAAAAACCAACAAAGAAATGAATACAAACACATAAAATTACATATTATATATGGGGGAATTTCCAGAAATCACATCCATCTTTTTCTCTTTATTTATATATTTTGAAAAACTTTCCATTATTTTAAGCATTTTCTAAAATCTAATTTTTCTATTTATTTACAAAAAAATAATAATTCAAAATTTTATATATCAAATATTCTCATTCATTTGAATATTTTAGAAAAATTCTCCATGCTTCTCTGGAATTATTTGAAAAAATGTTTCGCTAATAAATTTAGAAAGAAGCAAAAAAAAAAAAAAAAAAAAAACTCTAAAACTAAAAAAGTTTTAGATTTTTCTATTCATTTAAATATTTCAGCAAATATCCCCATGTTTTTCAAACTTTTCTAAAAATTATGTCAATATTTAAGTTAAATAGAATAATTTAAAAAAAAAATCATTATTCCATTTTTCTATTCACTTCATTATTTTTTCAATCTTTTCTGCAATTTTTTTGATAAAAATGTTGAATAAATTAGATAAGGATAGAAAAGTATCTCAGCATTATGTACGACAAAGCAAATATTTAATATGATAAGTATTAAATACTACACTTGAATAAAACAATGTAGAACAAAAATAGATTTAATGACAGAATAAAGATGCCCAATATATTTAGCACCTTTTTTTTTTTTTTGAACCGTTAGACGTAATTAAATTCGAGCATACGACATAAGAGTAGGACAATCGATCATACTACTGCATGTAGAAAAAGTACGAGGTCTCGAGGATCCCGAAGTTCTTTCTTAGCACTTTCAAAGATTGGAAGGTTTAGGTCAATTTAGGTGTCCATGACCAAAGGGAACTCCGGGAAAGATCATATCAATTATCAATAATACAACAAACATGCACGCCTATCATGGGCGTGGAAGATGGAGAAAGAAACTATATATCATTCATCTAGAAAAATTCTAGGGTTTTTGGTCATCAATACATTGTAATTCAAAAGAATATCAGCTTCTCAGATTCGTGATATTAGAATTTACCTTTGTTAATATTCTACCACTGAATAATTCCTTTCATCCATCGCTTTCCCATGGGTCAAATCATAGGGCATTTATATCCACCTTGTTGAAGCTGAAAACAAATAAAATTCACTGGCAAGCCTCATTTCTGCATGTTATGATTTTGGCTTTCACTGGATATAATGTTGAGATTCGGGGATCATTAGATCCTATTCATATCATGTGAACCACAATGAGATCGCTTATACTTGCTGCATCCACTTATAAAACATTATAACCGATACAATAAATGTTGATTTCTCAACTGTGCATTGGTTAATGTTATTTAATTTAGATGCAAATTTCATTAATGAGTAATTGCTTATTGGACTTCATACCCCATTCATTGGGATCTCACTTTTAAAAACGTTTCGAGTTGTTAAAAAGACTGAAATGCGTAGGATTTTCAACTTTGCATTGTTCTTATCATGTAGAAAGGACACACGATGGACTATCACTCACTTCGGATTATTCGTGTGGTAATATCAATATTTTGATTTGGGGGACCCATTTGTCACAAACTCAAGCCAATGTTGTGGAGACGGTTCAAATATCCGATAATCCATTTATTTAAATATATTACCTTCCAAGTGTTTCACATGTAAAATGAAGAAAAAAAAAATTAGAATGTCGTTAAAATCGCATTCTTTTTGTTAGGTTAATGCTTTTTTATTTAATAAGGTACTTTTGATGAGTATTCTTAAAACATTTATTAAGAGATTATGGAAAATAAAAAATAAAGAGATGGAGAGATTTTTCATTCGATATTTTACAAGGCTCCGTTCGTATCAGTAAAAAAAAAAATCTACTAATATCAATATATATTATATGAATTAATAAATAACATGCAAATATCAATCGTATTATTTAGTTCTTAAAATATTATTATTTATATTTTTTACGTATTGAAATTTTATTATTAATACATATATACCGATTGTATAACCATTTTTCAATTTAATTATTCTCCCACTACAAAACATGAATCATCTGCTTACCTCCATTGATGGGCAACTTTCTATTTTCTCGTTCTATTTAAAACCGACGTATCAATATTGATTATTCAACAGGACGGTCTAAATTCCAATACAATTGATAAAATAAAATAAAAGACGATAAGAACACCATATATAAATTAAGTTATGGTTTGATTTAATTCAATTCAGTTAAAAAAATAAATCTAATTATTTGAGCGAATATCATCATAACCTAATCATAAATTAAACCATTGAATGAAAAATTCCTCTTTTTTTTTTTTTTTTTTGAACTTCATTATAATCATGGTTTTGTTTGATTTTCTGTTGATTTTCAGTCAGCAATTGGAGCTTTTCCCCCCCTTTTTTAAAGATGAGTTACACCATAAAACTGTAAGCTAGATTTCAAATCATTCCATGAAGCAAACATATTTTTTTTAAAAAATGATAATAATTTGGCTCTATACTACCAAATAATTGATAATCAGTGTATATTTTTATTTTTTCCCCTTGACAATGTCTTGGTGGTTTCTGGGAATGCAATGGATGTATAACGTACTATCTTCATTTATAACACTAAAATCTTTATATGACATAGGATCCTTACCATATATTTCATTTCAAAGTTTTTACCAGAGGTATGCTTTGATTTCATGTAATAAACTTATGGTTGTCAAAATTACGATTTTATTATTTATTTAAATGCAGAAAATCGATAAAATCGTATAAAATCTATAAAATCATAAATTTATAAAATCATTTATAAAAGTTTATAACTTTACTAAAGATCTGCACATAAATTATTTTACATCCATTTTAATTAAGAAAAATATTATAAACTCGTATAAACGTATTTTTGACTTATAATTTTAATAATCATGAATGAGCCTAATTTATAATATTCTCACCAAGAAGATAAATTTACTCCTATTAATGTTTTGGTATGTACGTCAATATATATATATATATATATTTTGCTAATAAAAGGTGATTTCATTTATATAAAAAAAGTCTTACTCCCATTATAATGAAACCAGTACAATTCTTCATCTAACTTTTAATTTATATCTATTAAATCTGAATCGTTGAAAATACGATTAGCTGAACAATTTAAATTTGCTAGATGCAAAATAAAAAACGAGATAAAAGACTTAACCATTTTTGAAAAATGAAATGAAATTGTAGAAAAATTCATAACGAAAACATAGTTACAAAAGTAGCATTAACCACCTCTAACATGGCCCATCTTAGGCAATTGTTCATGCAAGCTAGTAGTCAATTTTGGAGGCTTGATTTTTCTGTCAAAGTTAGAGTTGTAAATGAATCGAACTACTCATAGGCTACTCAAACTTAACTTGACTTGACTTGAGCTCAATTAGTAAACGAATTGAGCGTAAGCTTAAAATAAAGCTTATTTAATTAAATAAGCTAAGTTTGAGCTTTAAGTTTAGGCTCGAAAGCTAGCTGGTAAGTAGACTCGTTTATATTGTTAACGAGTTGACTTATAAACAGACTTACGTGTAGGCTTGTTAATAGGCTTGTAGCTTATATTATATTAATGTAATAATTTTTATTTTTAGTTATATTAATAAGCTCGATTAAAGATTATCTAGATATACTAGCTCAAACTCATTTACAAATTTGTTTAGATCTATAAGCTCAAGCTCGTTTATAGGTTTGTTATGATATATGAGCTTAAGCTCACCTAAACAAGCAAAACTCAAGTTTCAAAATCCTTAATGAGTTTAAGCTCGAGTTTTTAATTTTTAAACTCGGTAAAAGCTCGATTTGAGTCAATTCAACTCACTTATAATCCAAGTAAGCCAAAAACAATAAAGATATCATTAAGTTTAAAGCACAATTATCCATAAATTCTTATAGATTTCATTTTCCAAATCTTCATCAAGAGAGAGAGTTTTCACATTCATGGGAAGCCCTTTCTCCATTATTAACTTAAGGTTCTAATCACGAGGAGCTTGAAGACCTTATTGTGAGGAAAATAACATTTCAAAATTAATAATACATTTCAGGAAATAAAAACCGATGCTTAAAAGTGTCACTAGCCATCCTTTTATCATTTTCCTTACTCTAATGACACTTCTTGGAATCTATTAATAAATTATTTTAAACATGAGCCTTCAAAATTACACCGACCCTTTTAGAACATAAGTTGAACTTTTGGAGCCTAGTCCAACCTCCAAAACTTGGGCTCAACTAACCCCAACTTAGCCTCTCTCAACAAGACTTTGCTCAAATTTGCTAGCGCTTAACCGACATTACCAAAGGTTGTATCAAGTTACCGGCTTCAAAATGAAGATCTTCAAGCTCCTTAGATCCTAGATCTTCTGGTGTAGGCTAGACTTGTGAATTTGAATAACAACTAGGTGGGTATAATTAGACTAATAAGGCAAACCAACAACTGTCACTAGACCTGCTCCACAAAATTCTGAGCAGATCTAAAGATATTTATCTTGACCCTAAAGTGGCTCAACTGTTCACTTATAAATAGAGGATTAGACTTCTTAATAGCAAATTCAACTCTTTAGACACTTCCATTACATATTCTCTCTCTCTTATCAACTTAGAAATTGGAGTGACCACACCTCCAACACTCCTCTCTTTAGCTTAATTATTTTATTTTGCAAATCACCAACCACCATCCGAAGATTAACAATCAAAAAATCCGATGAAAAAGTCATCTCGTAATGGATGCCTAATTAGGACCAAAAGATCCAGCTATTGTAGATGAATAAGTACGTGTAACCTTTCCTTTAAGTGCGGACCTATAACTTTTAATATTATCGCTCAAATTCCACTTCTTCTTATAAATTCAATTGAGTGCTGTCTATGTCTCCTTTCTTCGCAAGATCCTTTATATTGATCTTCTTCATTGATTTAGACTACTTTTACGCATTGCTCCACTTCTTTAGATTTATTGCTTTTGATGTCTTGAGAAAACGAAATTGGACACTCATAAATTCATGCAAGATAGAACGCATGTTTAATGGCAGAGCTCTTACTTTCTTTTATCCCTACATCCTGAAGTTTATTACTCCCACTTAGTAGTGTTGACGAACCAAATGGATTCGTGAGCTAGTTGGTGGATTCAGTTCGATAGTTTTTTAAGTGCAACTTGATAACAGTAGAATCAAGTCCGAGCTCAAATACAGGACCATATGTTTTCGATGCAACGCATTCATAGTCTTATTAATTCTCAAACTATGTTCAGTAATAAAATATTAATTTTTAGAATTCTTTCGGTAATAATAAAGTACAAATGAAGTATTCAAAAATCTAACTAAAGTTCCGTTTCCAGTTTCCACTCAACAAGCTCAGACAGATGGTTGTCTTATCCAGACGCAGGGACAGACAAAGGAAGATCTGAAATGGGCGTCCGCCCCTAAGCTTAGAAAAAATTTAATTATAAAGGAGGAATGTTACAGCTCGGGAAAAAAAAAAAAAGGGACGAATATTACATATTATTTGTATATTTTATAAAATAGAGCTTAATTTTTTTTTTTTAATTTAAAACCCCTCTGTGGTTCTATTTCTATCCTTACGTATAAATGCTTTACTAGCAATCTTACTTAACAAATATGCAAGAGATTTAAGAGTGGACATTCACAGTGAATTAGATAAGCCCAAATTATTCGGCATTTTCCTAACCAAATCTATTAGTATGAAATCCATCATGATTTTTAATCTTTTCATACTAAGGCACGTAACACACACACCACCATAAATATTACTTGTATTATTAAAATCAAATTACCGTAAACAAATTGCAAATAGACTCTTTAACTATTGATTAGATGTTGTAGAGAGCTAAATTTAATACTAGATTTCAAACCCATTAATTAATTAAATAGATTTGACTCCTCGAACTAATGTAACAGGATCTAAGAAGTTAAGCTCATAAATTACTAGGATGATCAAGATAGATTTTATATGTTAAGTTTAGAGTAGAGCCCAATAGATTAGTCCGTCTAATCCAACTTTTCTTGATTTAGCTTATACTAAAATAATAAGTAAAGTTTTTATTCGAATCTAAACTCATGTGTAGCATGACTTTACATGTGATACATACGTGATACTTGCATTCATATCCATACCTTGCATTTTCCGGTGACTCCATTGGGGAGTAAAGACTTAATACTTACATCATGGTACGTCTAAGGTAAAGATAACTTAATCCTATTGATGGCATTAATTAAGAGCAAAATGCTGCTACTATAACCAATGACCAAAATTCATCTCCAGCTGGAGATACTAGTCAAGGAGATGGCATACAGGAAGGTGTCCTTGACAATCCACAATTAACACACGAGCTGTGGGAGACTAATCACAACCTAGGTGAACTTATGACGATGTTTGCTCAATGCATGCCTGCTTTGGTTGCCTTTGTTGTTGCATAACAATGAGTAACTTCCTCGAATCCTTTTAATATGGTGTAATAACATATCTTACCTAACCCTCCTATTGTTAATGGCCATGTCATTCCTAGAGTTAAGGAATAGCTTCTTATTGTGGAACCTATAATTATGCAATATTCATTATTTGAAGTAAGGAACTAGAGAGTTTAGATTGGAGGCTCGCCATCCTCACGTGCTACACTACATGTTATGATTGTTGACTCTGCATAATCAACACTAATGAATCCCATGCCTACAAGCTCTATACCTATGAATCTTGCACTTATGCACTCTACTCCTATGATGTCAATAAGAGTGGAAACATCTACCTAGAGAAGTTCATTTGTGCCTAAAGAAAGTTTAGATGTATATTTAAAGGAGATACAAGCAAAGTCTACGACTGGGTTACTAGATTTGAAGCTTCCATATCACTAACACGTTGCTACGAAGCCATATCCTAAGTACTAGATAAGTTTGAAGTTCATGTTGTTTAATGGCAAAAAAAGGGAGTACCAAAGAACACTTGTTAAAGTTCATCGAAGTATTGGAAGTATATGATTTGGATAACGATTTGAAACTAAAGGAATTTTCTAAGTCACTCATTAAGAAGGCGTACACCTGGTATGTCAACCTTCCCCCAAGGTTGGTCAATTCATAGGTAAACATCTGCGAAATGTTCTTGGAGAAGTTCTTCTCTATTGAAGAAAGAGTCATCCTTACTGACATGGGGAGGATTTGACCAAGGCCTAAGAAAGATCTCATGGATTACATTAAGTGCTTTAGAAAGCGCTGCTTGAATATACAAGACATTTATGATGAAAGAAAGTTAGTTAAGATTTGCATTCAAGAGATGTTTAGTGAGTATGCAATACATCTTAAGAACCTCTCATTGGTTTCTTTCGCGGTGATGGTTGAGAACATGTGAAGGACTAACAATTTAGTAGCACAACAAAGAGGTGAAAACATAAGATTTAATAAATGCACACCATTAATGAACTTAGCTTATGAGGAGAATCCAAAAGAAGCAAAGAAATTTAGAAGTGAGAAGCTTATAAGCACTAAACCATCTTTGGCACCCTAATGCTCAATGGGAAAAGTGTACATACTCCTCGATCAATGGTTACATGATGGGATATTAGACTCATAAGGATTGAGCATTTACTAACAAATGAAGAAAAGAGTGACCCTAAGTATTACAGATTTCACGGGAGTGTAAGGCATCTTATGAAAGAATATTGGACTTTGAAGAAGATATTTAATGAACGAGTTCAAAATGAAGAATTGATCATCGAAGATAATGATATCGGGAACAATGAACTCCTAGTTCTTAACACCCAACATGGTGTTATGAATGTTATCACTCATGATTCCACAAAGACGGAAAGTATAGACGTGCAACCAATTAAGACGCACGAAGTTAAGCATGAAGAACTTGAGATCAAGAGAAATGGAGATGACAATATTACTCTTGCTTTGTTGAAGACTGCCAATATTAGAAATTTCTTTGATTTACTTAGCCTTGATGAGGATACCCGGCTTAAGGCGGCAATCGTACTCATGAGGATCTCGTAAGGTTAATACAAGAAACATATTATAGCATGTCCCATACAAAGAATTGCTTTAGTGAATTACGTTGCAATTACATTTACTAATGTTGACATTCATACATTGAATCTTAGCTATAATCGCTCTCTATATGTGGAAAGCATACTCAATGGTCACTTTATCAAGAAGACATTTATTGACAGTGGATCTTCACTTAATATTATGTCGTTGTTAACTTTTAAAGCTATAGAGATAGATATTCAAAACTTAGTGAGACAACAAATCACACTAAATAGCTTCTACGAGTGTTCCATGAAGAAAATGGGGCATGTTGAAGTAAACTTTAACATTGGACCTATCCATAGCCTCACGTGGTTCCATGTGATTGATATGCCTATATCTTACCATCTCTTTATAAGAAGAACATGGTTGCATGATCACAACATGATACCCTTAACATAGCATTAATGCATGAAAGGTCATTAGAATGAGCAAGACATCTTCTTTCCTGTAATAAAGAATCCATTCGTACGTAATGAATCTCACTTCAGTAAAGCAATATTCTTTGACAAACATGTGAATGAAGGGAAAACACCCTTAGTGGAACCCCCCCGAGGCATTGCTACTTATAGAGGAAGAGACTCAGACTCGAGCATTTAAGAAGAAGAGGATGTATGGTTGTCACGGGGGTGTAAAGAAATGAAAGTAAACCGATATTATGAAGGTAGAAAGCACATTATAACTTAAGAAGTGCAAGAACTATTGGTAGCTAAGTATATCCTCACTAGTTTTATCCTAATTTTTATTTCATTTCATAGGTAAGCGTAGTGATGATTGCTTTTTGTCAATGAAAGTTTATCTTCCTGTCATTGATATTTTCTAATGAGAATGTGATAAATGTTTGGGTATCTTTATTCTATTACTATTGTCGCTTCAAAGTAAAAGACTAGTCTCCTTAGCACGCAAAGTTAATTTCATAAAATTTTTTACGTCTAAATGGAGGGAAATTAAACCTCTCGATCAAACAAAATAAAGTAATAATTAACGTAATATATAGACTACACATCATTGTTGGCTAATAAGAGCTTAGTCTCCTAAACATTCATCACACCATGATAATCATGTATAGTTTTCATGCTATCTAATCTCTATGTTTCTTCTTGTTAGGTAGTGAAAGCAAACCCATTGATGAGCACTTTAACACATTAATATTCAAACCTAAGAAACATCCTAGTAAGCTATGTTACACAATCAAGTAGTAGTAAATATCCCCTTGACTAATGAGAAAGAATTATTGATCTTAAGTAATCAATGTCACTATCGCTGCATATGTAAGATTGAACACTTCTTAAAAGAGATCTTTTGTATATTATCATTAACAAGCAATAGTTTTTTTTTTTTAATATGTGAGATGACATGTGAAATCCCTTAGATCTCTGAGTCTAAGCAATTTCACAATTATATCTATTGTACAATAGGCCCCTTAGATCAAAGAGTCTAAACAGTCTCGAAGTTATGTCAATCCAAAATTTGAAGCTCATGATTTCTTAACACTAGTGTGACTAGGTCAAGCCTTTGCTCCTTATCGCATGGTGTCATTTTTAAGAAGAAAGAAGAGATAGCAAGAGAATCTTACTACTTTATGCTAGATGTAAGTCCCACAACCAGTCACGTAGGGCTTTGATCGGCTGAAAAATCCGATCGAGCTTAAATTATAAGTAAAGCAAGAAATATTAGTGAAATGATCTCATAAGTTTGAATTTAAGAAAATAAGCAATAAAATAAAAAATATATAAAAATTCTAAATTTTAAGTATATAACTCGTTATTTATCGAAAATACATAAAATGCATTCCGATAATTAACAAATCGCTAGAGATAAATTATATATATACTAAAAATCATAAAATGACCTAAATAATATTTAGAAATATTTATTTGTACTCTATATGAATTTATATGTGTATAGAAATACGCGTAATTACTTAAAATAAATGAAATGTGCTAAAATAATACTAAATAATTAAAGAAAATTCATAATTAAGAAAAAATAAAGAAAAATCATAAAAAATAAGGAATGATCTAGAATTAGGTCGTGACAACTGGGGAAAATAAGAAAAAAATCAGCTAATTAAATTAGAGCAACATAAAAGCAAAAAATTAAGGGATTTAGACAATATCTTGTCCAATTTAATGCACATTAATTACCACAAAGCTCTATAAATACCACAATTTTTTTAGAAACTCATTTGGGAAGTTTGGAGAGTGATAAAATAGGGAGAGGCTAAATTGAGAGAAAAATTAGGGTTAGGAAAAAAATAAGAAAAAATTGTGCAATTGGGGCTTGTAAGGAGAACCCAGACTTGACGAGCAGTTGGGAGTGAACAGCCACCACCAACATACGGTGGTGGTAGCACCTAGGTGGGTCGATACTCGGTGACCGGAGCCACCAAAATCGGTGAGTTCGATTTCTAGCTCGATTTTGTGTAATTTTGTAAAAATAGTAAATATTCTTAGAAAATTATGAATTTCATTATTCTAGAATATTTTTGTATTTAGTTTTTAGGAAAAATATTATTTTGATGAAAATATGTCTCGTGATATATGGTCCTTAAGAAATCATGCAAAACCGAGTATGTTTCGGTTTAGAAATAAATAACCTTAGGAGTGTAGTTTTGAACCCAAAATTTTTGTATAGACTACTTAGATGATATAAAACAGGTCTATGAAGCTCGTTTTCAAAAATTAATTTTCAAAAATTTTAGATAATTTTTAGGCCTTAAAATGAAGCATAAAATGGGTAATTTAGGGTTAATTAAGTAATTAAATAGTTAATTAATAATTTAGTGAATAATTATGTGTTTTAAAATAAACACATCGCTGGTGTAAGCCCTGCAATTAGGTATTTAGGGTTTGATTCGTAAAATTTAAGGCAATTGAGCAAACCCCAAATTTTATGACAGAGCTAGAAATATTAATAAAAGTGATCTCGTGAGTTTAGATTTAGGAAAATAAAGAATAAAATAATTAATTATTACAATATTAAATTATATGTATATTGTTCATTATTTATTGAAAATACTTAGAACGGATTCTGATAACTAACAAATCGATAAAAATAAATTATATACACACTAAAAATCATAAAATAACTTAAATAATATTTAGGAATATTTATTTGTACTATATATGAATTTATATGTAGGTAAAAACACACAAAATTACTTAAAATACCTGAAATATGTCAAAATAACGTTAATTAATTAAAGAAAATTCATAATTAATTAATAAAAAATCAAGAAAAATAAGGGAAAATAAGGAATGATTTAGATTTGAGGTGTGGCAAATTAAAATTGAGTAAATAAAATCAACCAATTAAATTAAGATAAACAAAAGGCTTATTTGGAAGACGATAAGGACATTTGGTAATTAGAAATTAGGAGGAAAAAAAAGTAAGGAAGCTCTATAAATACCTAAAATATTTCAGAAGCTCATTTGGTCTATTTGGAGAGCAAAAAAATTAAAGAGAACTAAAAATTTTAGGGTTAGGGTTTAATTGAAAAAATTACAAAAATCTATGCAATTAAGGCTTTATAAAGGAACCACTACCCAATGGCAACCTGAGAGTAGATAACTACTACTATCACCACCACACAGTGTCGGTAGTGCCTAAGCTGGATGACAAGGCCTTAGTGGCCGGAGCCACCAATTACGGTGAGTTAAATCTTTCTCTCGATTTTACATATTTTGTTAAAAATACTAAATATACTTATAAAATTTTGAAATTTGGTATTCTAGAATATTTTTGTATTTAGTTTTTAGGAAAAATATTATTTTGATAAAAATATATCTCGTGATATATGTTGCTTAAGAAATCATGCAAAGTTGATCATGTTTCGAATTATAAATAAATAGACTTAGGAGTGTAGTTTTGGACTTAAAATTTTTATGTAGACTATTTATGTGATATAAAATAGTGTCATGAAGCCTTTTTTTGAAAATTAATTTTGGAAAATTTTAGATAATTTTTAGGCCTTAAAATAATGCATAAAATAGGTAATTTGGGGTTAATTAGGTAATTAAATAGATAATTACTTATTTAGTACATAATTATATGTTTTAGGATGTTGAAATCTGATGGAGCATGCTATGTATAGTATTTAGAGTATTAGATGTAATTATTACGGTATTAGGTAGTAAATATGTAATAGGTAAAAAAGGTAAATTTTAAGTTAATTTTGTAATTTATGATAATTAGGTGTAAAATCTGATTTGAGATGAATTTAGATATTTTAAGATGTTGATTGAAGTTGAGAGATGACATTTCAAGTGATAAGGATATTAGATGTATGTATTATGTACATAATAGATAATAACACATAATATGTGAAATAGGAAATATAACAAATAGAAAATATTAAAATAAAAATTGATAATATTAATAATAATATAACTATATAACAAATTTGGTAGGAAACTTAAATTAGGGTAATTATATAAAAAATGTAAAATTTTCTCACATTGGAAGTAAATTCAATATAGAAATGAATATTAGAATATACCGAGTAAACTGAAGTACTAATTAAGGATCCAAAAGTGATATTTAGAATACTTGAGCCCAATGTAATTAATTTCACATTTGGGTTCGAAACGTATTTTTAGGATTTACGTATAATACTTATAGTTAAAACCGATTTAGAACCAAAATTAGAAATCGATACAAAAACTGAATCAGAACTTAACATAATTCAAGGATAACTGTAAAAGACTTTAAAACCTAGATAATTGGGTATAATAAACCCTAAACCAAAGATAACGATAGGTATTATAGGATAAAACTAATTTATAGCGGTTATATGGAAAATTAAAACAACACTTGTATTATAGGGATTTTTTACAATGGCCAGTATTAGTTGCACTTAGAGTAAGCAAACGAGAAGTCTAGTTAAGTTGGGATTAATACGTTACTATATTTTAGAGTACTAATTTATAGTACTTAAAGGCTTGAAATTGTATTGGATTGTTTTTGTTAGATAGTTGGTTATGCGTATGTGCTTATTCTAAGCTGCTGATATGATTACTGATTTGTTGCTTTAGCTTGTTTATTTGATTTGTTTAAAGTGATTAAACACCATAAATTGGATTTAACCGAATATTTGACTCATAAATTTAAACTGGACCTACATAGCAACCCATTAGGGGAACATTAGGATTCTTTAGCCAAATACCAACTCTTTCGAAAGGGATAACACTGGATAGCTTAATTGGTCCTTTCTCCATCCTCATTCAAACTAAGTGACAGGTGAGAAGGTCATGATAAGGGTGAAATCAATTGTTTGAAGGTAATCGCAGGAGAAGTGATGTCTTTATTGTACAAGCTTGAGTTTGGTCATAAACTGTTACATTAATGGAAACTCCTAAACCTTGATTAGAACAGGTGCAATTTCTCTAATCTCACGATAGGCTAGATAACGTCGTACAACGGCATGTGCTTGAACATGCATTGCACCTAATAATTTGGTTGATAACCCTGTTTACGTTTGCTGTATAATTTTGAGTCTTCGTCCTAACTTACTAAGCTATGATTGTTTACATTCCTATAGACGTTTACAGGTGTTAGCAATGAAGCGACTTATAATTACCCTAAAGCTAGCAATTACTGGATCTTGGAGGAGTAAGGATATAAACTAAAGATCAAATATACTCTCAAGTTTAGATTTATCTTTAAAGCTTTTAGTATTACTTTACAAATTACTCGAGTAGATTATGTTAAGTTGCTAAATCTTATAAATACACTCAATTATTTTAATGTGAATATTTATTTTTCTTAAGTTCATAAGTAGAAAATTATTTAATTTATGAATTGTTTACTTCAAAGCGAGTTAGTCGTAGATGCTTTGTGTAAATCAGGTCTAAGATGGCGGCCGTATAATTAGTTTCTATCTTAGAATGGTTTGCATAGCGGGATTGTTATGACTCTACCGCTTTAGGGCATGATAGCTGAGTCCTCGATGGTGTTATAAGGGAATGAAAGGTATCAAAACTAGATGATTATCCATTCTACACATGTCAATAACTGGAAAGGGAAAATTATAAGTAGATACAATATATGAAGAGGTTATTCTTGCATGGTGACGATCATTACCCATTATATTTACTTTATATACTACTCGTTGTACATGATGTTTGATGTGTGAGTGTTTACAAGGCTTGATGAGCATGTGCTTGTGATTCTTGAAGCATACGTACACACGAGGGTTAATATACACGTGGCACTTGACACATGAGTACTCTAGATATTTGATACACTACGTTGATTTATAACATACCCCTTTGCTCAATTTGAATGATAATAGTATTAGAGTTACTTAATACATGAGATTACTTATATCTGATGTCATGCTGCCTCCTCTAGATGACTCTTGAAAAATGGTAGCAACATCTATTGCGATTGCTACCCTTTGGGGGGAGGAGGATAGAGTGATTACATTTGAAAACAAAGGAAAGTAAGCGAGTTAGTAAAGTGAAATACAAATAGCATAGAAATTGTACAATTGTATAGGTGGAAAGTTGAAGAAAAAATGATAAGTGCATTACATGGGATGAAGCCTTATTGAAGACTCATGTTTAACTCGAAGATTTGACTCACTTATGTTCATATCATAGGATAATTCACATGTTGTTACCAAGTTCATGCTCAATTCACATGTTCAACAGGAGATGCTCGTACACGTTCATCTTAGAGAAATTATGTCCAGCTCATATGTTTACCTCACGTATATTTATGTTAGAAGACTCATGTTCTACTCTCATGTCAAGGCTCATTTAAGATGAAGCCTCACATCATGATCAACTCTCATGTTTATTCATTATGTTGAGAAGGCTCATGATTCAACTACTTGCATTCAGTTCGCATTTCAAGCGCTATGCCTATCCTATGATGTTAGGACCTATATCCTGCTCAAGCCTCACATCATGTTTAGGGGTTATGTAGTTATTAGGCCTCACATGATGTACGTACCTCATATTGTGTTCAATACTCGCATCGTGTTTAGGCTTTGTGTCAAGTTCAGACCCCATGTTATGTTTATGCCTTACACACATCAAGTTTAAGCCTTGCATCATAGTATGCTTAAGACTCGTGACATGTTCAAAACTCATTTCATATTCAAAGCTATGTGTTACATTCAGGGATTATGTCATGTTTAAGACTCATGTCAAGTTTACGACTCACATCATGGTTAATGATCATGTTTAAGGTTAAAGTTCAATTTTGACGTTAAATCATGTTCAAGGTTCGTGATTACGACTCATGCTCACTCATATTTAACTCAATGTTAAAGACTTGCATTTACTCTCATATTTAATGCTCAAGTGCAATTCTTATGTTCACTCATGATTAAGACTCATATGATAAGACTCGTATTCAACTCAAGTGCCAAAAGTTCTGACGTTCACTTCATATACACAATTCATGTGTGATCATATCAAAAGTTTAGAAGTGCTCATGTTAGAAGCTCACATGTACTTATGTCAAAGGGATTATGACAAATTCAAGTGCTCAACTCTTATGTGTTCATGCACAAGGCTTATAATTGGTTCATGGGTGCTTAAGTTGTAGACTTGCTCTCAACTCTCATGTGCTTGTGTTCAAGGTTCATGTTCAAATTCACATTTTATTGTTATATGGAAGCCTCATAGTTATTTTGCATGATTAGCCCATAAGTGTTCGTATTAAGGGGGAGTCAAGCTCATTTACATATTACTTCACAAGTGCTTATGTTAAGGGGAGGTTGTGTTCAACTCAAGCATGTTACTTTCTTATGCCCATGTCTAAAACTCATGTCCAAATCGTATGTACTCAGCCTACGCTCGATTCTCATATACTTGTATGTGCATGTCCTTACGACTCGAGACTCATGATTCAATCCATATTTTAAGTTACAATTGATTTAGAGGCCATATATGACCCATGTATTATACCTCTTTGCTATCACCTATTGATGAAGATCGGTACTCCAGTCATGACTATAGACTTTTGACCTTCGGTTGGCAAGCAATCATAGTCTAGGTGGTAAAGAGTCTACCCTCCTTAAACCGTGCCGATTTGTTGAGTATTGCTAGTTCGAGATGCGGTCCTCAAGTTACAATCGCAAACTTTTGATCCTTAGTTGTAGGCAGCTATAGTCTGAGTGTGAAGAGATCCTCTTTAAACTAAATCCTCAAATTTTAATTGTTCTACCTACAAAGCATGGAAAATGAGGAGATTTCATATTCAAAATTTAAAGAAAAAGGGGAGGAGAAGGATGTTATGATTAATTACCTAAAGGCATGCATCAAAGCACGAGTAAAATTACAAGAACAAATGCACTAAGTCATGAGGATTGTATCATTACTCATTGCACAAGGAGAAAAAGGAAAAAACAAATACTATCATACAGTGGAATTCAAAAAATATATTCAAGTTATACACACTCATTCATGAAGCAACATCAAGCTTTGTTTAGAAGCTACACTAAGTAAAGAATGACACATTTATGAGGGATAAAGCACATTAAAATATAATTCCATAAATTCAAAAATAATATTAATTGTGATACATTTTCTAGGGAATAATACTTTGAAGCTCGTATAAAACGATTCAAAGGTCGTATATCATTTGAGAGATAACACCAACAATGGCCAACATGGAAAAGAACACAGTAGCTCCAAGTGACAAACACATAAATAAAAGAAAGCATAAGTGCATGTGTAACCTCTAGATAAAAAATTTTTAGATTAACAAGAAGTGAAGGCCTAGATTCACGATTTATGAGAGCTATTGTATCTTCTAATTATAGTTCCACAATAGTTGTTCCATCTCATGAGCCTTATAAGGCTACAAAATCGAGCTAAAGATATGGAGTTCATGAAAGTGGACTTAAGGATCATTTTATTTCCACATGTTTGAGTTCCAGTAGATGTTTGTGGTGGAGACAAAAGTGTAATGGTTTTTGCTACCTCCTTTAATGGCTCTACTCTTGCATCTTGATGTAAAGAGGAAGAAATGGCTATAAGAATCTTAATGAAGTAGGCTTAGAAGTGATGTGTCTCTCAAGTCGGACACATAAAGAAGCACTATGACGAAGCAAACTGACAATAAACAAGGAAAAAGCTAACAAAGTTTAGGTAGCTACTGAATGGATATAACACACCACTCAATCCTACTCGACTTACAATTCGTTGGATATAACATACTAGTTCGAATTGAAAAGTCACTCGCTATTACTCCTTACTAAAGGGAATAAATAAGAGTTGAATGATAATGAGAACACTAAGGTTGCTCAACGTGAATAATTCTATATTGATTTGTTGATTGCTACATATAAGAAAGTGGGGGTTTATATACCCATCCACTAGGGTTACTTTACATGTGTGAAATGAATAAAAGGTACTCTACAATTAGGTTATATAAAACATACTAAAAGGCGTAAAAGGGGAAACGAATATTCAATACGAAAAAGAAAGAATCATTTTAGAATATTGTATCAGAAGACATATGTTGCTTAGTGGCTGGATGGGAGAAACATGATACAAGGTAGGTGAAAGCAAAATAATGTTTACAGTCAAGGACCAATCGAATCTAGATCGGGTTAAGGGTCAATCAGCCATATAGAGAAGTTAGCTATATTAGCGTTAGATGTTTGTAGTTGATTAGGCAGCTCGGCTCGAATAGTCTTGGGTTGTCTTCTAGAGTAAGGCATCGTTATAAGGTAGGAGCAGATCTAATACATGTAAGGATCTAACAGACAGGTCAACGGGAGATTAGCTTGGCATAAGGATTCTGGTTTTGGATTTGGTTTTAAGCTAGTATTCTCTATGTAAGTCCTTAGAGTCTTCAAGCTCAGTTATGAGTGATTGATCTAGCAGCCTGATTCTTATCATCTGCTTGGGGGTCGAAAAGATTTGTCCCTAAATTTGGAGGGGTTTTTGCTTCTTCTTTTAGGGCGCACATAGATTCTTCTTCTACTAGTTGGTGAGGGATCAGATCGGACACATTGAAGGTGGAAGAAACATCGTCGTCATTTGGCAACTCGATCTGGTAAGCTTTGCAGTTGATATTCTTCAGAATTTTGAATGGACCATCAGCTCGAGGAGATAGTTTGTTCCATCTTAAGTGTGGGAATCATTCTTGGCTGAGGTGTATCCATACCAAGTCTCTTGGATGGAAGGAAATAGTTTGGCAGCCTTGGTTACCAATTTTGTGCTGTCTCTGATTGAATTTAGCGATCTTCTCAATTATAGACTAGTGTAACTCATGTAGTTCTTGGGCTCAGTTAACTCCAGATTGACTCTCTTCAGTAGTTGTAAGAGTGCTGATCAAATTTAGAGGATTAGTAGGGTTAAGGCCATAGACAACCTCAAACGGGGTCTTCTTAGTAATGTTATGGATAATTCAGTTGTATCTCCACAACTGGTAGGCATAGATCCCAATTCCTCAAGTTCTTTCCTATGATAGCTCTAAGCAGATTGCTTAGCATCCTATTTACCACTTCAGTTTGTTTATCAATCTGAGGGTGGCTACTGGAGTTGAATACGAGTTTAGTTCTAAGTTTTCTCCAAAGAGTCTTCCAAAAATAGCTAAAAAATTTTGTGTCCTAATCTGAGACAATAGTCTTCGGTACTCTATGTAGTTGGACAACTTCCTACAAAAACAAATCAACAATATATAAAGCATCATTAGTTCGATGGCATGAAATGAAGTTTACCATCTTACTAAAGCAGTCTACTATAACAAATATAGAATCTTTGCCTCTAGATGTCCGTAGTAACCTTAGGACAAAGTTTATGCTGAGGTCAGCCTAAGGTAAAGTTGGCGTTGGTAGTGGCATGTATTCTCCATGGGGTTCTCTCTTCCCCTTAGCTCACTTGCATACTCTACAACTACTAACTACCTTATGGACATCCTTGGCTAAACCTAGCTAGTAAAAGTTATCCTTCAATAGATTGGTTATCTCGGTCTCCCTAAAGTGACTTGATAATCTGCCGCTATGAGCTTCCTTAATCAATAGCTCATACGTAGAGCAGTTTGGTATGCATAACCTTCGATCCTTAAATAGATAACCTTCCTTAAGATAATATCCCTTGATAGCAATTCCATCTCTATATTGTTCTATGATAGGGTCGAAATGAGAATCATGAACATACTACTTTGTAATGAGTGAGAATCCTAAGAATTTGGTCTACAAAGTGGTCAGTAAGGTTTGCCAATGTGACAAAGCATTGGTGACCACATTCATGCTTCCTTTCTTATGTTGAATGACGTAAGAGAAACCTTCCATAAACTTTAACCACTTGGCTTGCCTCTTTGAAAGCTTATTCTAACTCCTTAGATGCTTCAGAGACTCATAGTTTGTTTATATAACAAACTCTCGTGGTAGCAAATATTGTTGCTAAACAGTAAGGGTTCAGTGAAGAGAGTACAACTCTTTCTCATATACAGAATAATTCAAGGTAAGGCCACTAAGCTTCTTACTATGATAAGCAATGGGTCGTCACTCTGCACCAAAACAACGCTAATTCCTACTCTTGATGCATTGCATTCTAATTGGAAAGGTTTGGTAAAATCTAGTAGTGAAAGGACATACACCGAGGTGAGCTTCTCCTTAATCTTCCTAAAGCTTTGCTTAGTTTAATTATTCCACATGAACCCTTCATTCTTCTTTGTCAACTCAGTCAAGGTAGCAGCTATGGTACTAAAGTTTTTGATAAATCACCTATAGAAAGCAGCTAAGCCATGAAAGCTTCAAACCTCAGTGAAATTCTTTGGTGTCAACTACTCAAGAACAACTTAGATCTTCTCCTCATTTGCTTGGAGTCCTTCCCTTGACACTATAAACCTTAGGAAGATCACCTCTTTCTAGCAACGTACATTTCTTCACATTTCCATAGAACTTCTTAGTTCGCAACATGTCAAATACTTCACAAAGATGTTGAACATGGTCATTAAGGTCAACACTTTATACTAATATGTCATTAAAGTATATGACCACACATTTTCCACTTAAAGGCCACATTACATGGTTCATTAACCTCATGAATGTGCTCGGTGCATTAGTAAGTCCGAACGACATAACCAACCATTCGTAGAGTCTATGCCTAATCTTAAAGACAGTTTTCCATTCATCACCCGTCCTCATACAAATTTGGTCGTAGCCACTTCACAAATCAATCTTCAAAAATATCATAATGCCATGAAGCTCATCCAACATGTCATCGAGCTTCGGTATTGAGTATCTATACTTGATAGTAATTCAGTTAACTGCTTAGCTATCGATGTACATGTAACATGTTCCATCCTCCTTAAGGATGAGCAAAGCTAGTATAGCACAAGGGCTCATGCACTTGCTTACATATCCTTGCTCTATTAGTTCATGCACCTGTCTTTTCAGCTTGGCAACCTACTTAAGGTTCATCTTATATGCAGGTCGGTTTAGCAAGGTAATGCTTGGCTGTAGGTCAATACAGTGCTTAATGCCTCAAGCTAGAGGTAGTTTTCTAGGAAATTCTTAAAGAAATAGATTGGAAAACTCATTTAGCAAACTTCAGATTTCATCAGGGATATCCTCTAAATCTCTCATTTCCAATAATCTTCTAATCAACAGGAACATATGTTCTTCAGCCTTTTGAGCAACTCAGAGCCCTCTTCATAATCTTATTTCCATCCTTAACAAAGGCGTAGGTGTTCTTATACCCATAATGAGTAATATGTCAATTAAATAACCAAGGTCATCCAAGCAGTAGATGTGAAGCTGCCATGGGGATGACATCGCACATTACTTCATCCCTATACATACTCCCACTACTGAATGGTATACTCACTTATTCAGTTATATGCAAAGCACCCTTATTATAAAGCTAATGCAGCTTGTAAGGTTAGGAATGCTTTGAGGTTATCAGACCTAACCTCTACACAAAGGACTATGCAACGACATTAGTATAACTTTCGTCATCCACAACGATCATGTACAATTGGCCTTTGACGGTACACTTAGTATGGAATAGATTCTCTCTTTGATCCTCCTCAAAGTTCGATAAGGAACTTAAGACTTATCTCAAGACTAAGGTCATCACTTGTCCTTGGACAGCATAGATACAAGTCTCTTTTTCCTCTTAGGCTTCAGGTTTTCCAACATCTACTTCCTCTTCGGGCTCACTCTCGTCGGTGCTATCTGCTATATCTCTTCAAAGCACCATGATGCATTGGTTCAGAAACTCAGTAACCATATTTCTAAAGCCCAAGCACTTAAAGCATATTACCTCATTAGTCTTCTGTCCAAAGGTCTGCCCTTTCTCAAAGTTTAGCAAGGAACTTAGTACTCATCTTAAGATTAAGGTCATTAGTTCTCCCTAGTCGGCATAGATACAGGTCTCCTCTTCCTCTTCCTCTTCGACTTCAGGTTTTCCAACATCTTCTTCTTTCTCGGGCTTGCTCTCGTCAGTGTTATCCATTACATCTCCTCGAAGCACTATGACGTGTTGGTTCAAACACTCAATAGCCATATGTCTAAAGCCCAAGCATTTAAAGCATTGCACTTCCCTAGTCTTTTGTCTAGAGGTCTGCCCTTTCTCATATATCCTTAGGGTCCGCCTAACCTCAACTCAACCTATCTAACCAGCTCAGCCCTACTAGCTTGCTCAGTTATCATTAGATTGGTTATTCCTATCGTCGGCCTTGTATAACCTCCTCAACTCTGCTTGAATAAGTCGGCATAGAACTGGGGGTCAAAAGAATGTTGGCCTAGGTTGGCTCAAAACACTTCTCATCTATTTTTCAACCTTCATTGCCTCTTCCAAGGTATAAAACCTCCTCATCTCCGTGATGTAGCAAATTTCACATCGGAGTTAAGGGATGAACCTTGATACAATGTGAGCCTTGTGTTCTTCTACATCAACCTAGATCATAAGCATCTGAAACTCTCTGATATAGTCATCAACAGATCGGCTTCCTTAGCGAAGCTCCTACAACTTTGCAAAACATATCTTGAAGGTAGGTCTCAAGCACAAATCTACATCTTAACAATCTTTTCATCCCATCCTAGGTTCTAACACCTTGCCTTCTATCTCTTATTTTAGCTGCATTCGAATTTTTTCACCACACAATGGCATACCCAATACACTCCAGTGTAATAAGTCAAACTTTGATAATATAGATACCTAATTTTTGTCCCCTTTTATTTTTCAAATTAGATTATTAGGTCTTAAACTAGAAAATTAAAGAAAACCCCAAAAATAAAGAAATTTAGAAAAAAAAAGGAATTCTAGAAAAATTTTAAAAAGTAGGAAAATGGGAAAAAAAACAAAAAAAATTTAGAAAAGAAAATACAAAAAATGAAAAAATTTAGGAAAATATATAAGAAATTTGAAAAGTTACAAAAAATTTTAAAAATAAGGAATTTAGAATATAATAAATTTTTTAGGTTGTTTAAATAGAATAGGATTTTAATTTAAATAAATTTGAATAAAGGACCGTTGGACTTAGGTTTAGATTTAAATCTAGTCTAAGCTAACCTAGTCCATATGTGCAAAGACATAAGCTAATGGCCTATTGGTTAAACACATGGACATAACATTAGCATTGAGCATAAGGTCTTAGGTTGGAAGCTTGGCAAAGGAAGGGAGGCTTTTTTTTATTTTTTGTTTTTAATCACATCAGAGACTACCACGTATCAAGATTTGATTGCGCTATGTGTCTTGACATGTGGCAGGACGGGATTGGACGACATGCTAACGTTGCACCACGTGTTAGCTATGTATCAACTATGTCAGCCACCACATATCACGTAATGACACATAGTACATCAGGGTTGGCCAATACAACTAATGTGGAGCCACATTAGCCCATTTTTCCCTCCCTTCTTTCTTTTTCCCTTCATTTTCCTCTCCTTCCCTCGTTTTTCTCCAAATTTCCAGTAGTTTCCTCTTCGAATAGCCAACTTCAACACAATTTTTGAACCTTTTCTTGTTGCAGTTTCGCTAAATCAATGGCGAAATTGCAAACTAGACATAGCTTATTATGAATTGAGCCCTTTAACACATCTAAATACAATCAAAGGAGCATTTAATTTGAGCTCTAAAGATCGAAAAAAAGCTGCTTTTCTGGGAGTTCTTCATTAATCCGATTCGAGCTTTCAATGTTTTCTAAGAACAATTCGAGTATAAAAGGAGCTTTAAGGAGTTCATACGGACACACATAACCACTCGCGAACACTTATGAGCTCTCTCTCTCTCTTTCTCTTCAAATCTCTCTCCCTCTAGCTTACCACCACCAGCTACCACCCTCACTAGCTTCCTTACACCATCAGCTTCCAGATGCAACCACCCTCAGCAGCCGTTGTGCCCCCTACCAACCCCGAAGCCAAACCCTAACTGTTGCCCCTCTCTCTCTTCAAACCACCACCACTACCACTCCCTCTACGAAAACAACTCCACTATGAAGTTTACTACACCTTAGAACTTCGGTCCTAACCCCTATTGCACCTACAACATCCATATCGTACACCACCCAAACATCACCGCCAATCGCCACCTCCAATAACAACCAAACGACTACCCCAGGCTACGACACTCGACTTACCCCTCCAAGTCCAATCCGAAACACACGAATCTGCCCTCACCCACTAGAAATTCGTCTTGAATCATCCTGAATCGTACCCTCCAACTATCATTGTTGTTGACATTAGTAAAGCCCAGCTTGACGACCCCAATTTGACTTGACCGCTTCGACCCGACCGACTCAAGTCCGACCTGCGCATCCAACTGTCTTCGTCTGAAGCTTATTTTATTTTTAATTTATTTAATTATTTGTTTTACTTATGTAAATGTAATAAAAAATGAAAATGAAGGGAAAAAAAAAAGAAAAAAGAAAAAATTAATTTTGTTTTATTTTATTAAATAATATATAATGAGTAATAAATAGATTAGGTGATAAAATAGGATAAAGAAAAAAAAATAAATAAGGAAAAATAAATAAAATAAGGCTAAATAATTGTTTTTATCATCTTGAAAAATTGATTTTCCAGAAAAAAAAATATATATATATATAAAATAATATAAAAGATCAATCATTTTTCAAAATTATGGCCCTTTTTAGATTTTCCAAAAATAAAAATTTGAAATTAGGACTTTCAATTTAGAAATTTCCTCAAATAAACCATATTGAACTAAAAACATAAAGCCAACATGTTTCCAAAATTAAAATCAATTTAACCTACTAATAGTTTTCATTAAAAGAACTACGTACGTCTAATCCCAAATAACAGGTACGTAAGCACTTACAGGGCGACAATAAAAAATGAAAAAACCTAATTTCCCTTTTCCTTTAGTTTAGATTATTTTGTTTTTCCAATTAGAGTAATTAAATTGAGTCTCATCTTTCAAAATTAAAAAAGGTGATTTTTAAGTCTAATTCTAATTTTAGAAAGTTAACGGTACCTACAAGAGTTTAAAATTCTTAATCCTAGGACATAAATCTTTAGTTTTCAAAAACCGTCTTATAAAAAATTGGTTTTAATCGTTAGACTAGTAGTTAAATTATAATCAATCTACCTAATTAGTTAAAACTTCACTATTTTTCCTAACTCTAGTCAGGTGGTGACTCCAAAGTATCTTCAACGTAAAAAATTAAAAAAAAAAACGGTTTTCTTTAAACCCTAGTCAAAGGTCAGTATTAAACGAGTAGGTTTAATACCGGTTGGTTTAAAGAAGACCTAATTTTACTAGGAGGGTGAAAAATCAGGCTTGATAGCTTGGCGACTTCATTGAGGATGTCAAGAAGGTTATCCATTCAGTTTTCTAAAATTAAGATTAATCTCTAAAACCACCTTAAATGTAATTTATTTACTCTTTTCTTTATTATAATTATACTAACGTTTTTTGCAGGTTTGGTTTTATGTATTTGATTATGTTAGGGGAGGGATTTATTTTTTCACACCATGAATGCATCATAGATATGGTCAAACCTAAGCCGTCTTAAGACCTTAGGACGAGGAGCCATTGTATAAGTTTCGGACGTAATGGTGTAACCACCATTCAAGGCAGATTAGGCTACCTCACTTAAACTTTGATGTAACCAAGCAATTGTTTTTCCATAAATACGTAAGGTCACAGAGTTTAAGGACCATTAGAACATACCTTTCTTGCATACATTTCATAAGGTCAACAATTAACTAACATAGTGGCAACGTTATATTAAAAAAAAAAAAAGAAAAAGAAAAATGGCAAGATTCGAAGTTTCTTTCCCTGTATTCTTCCTAGAATTGATGTACATAGGAGGTATGTATATTTTCTTTTCATGTAACTAGTCTTTCCTTTGTAATTTATGTTTTCTTTATAATATTTCAGAAATGGCCAGCTCATCTAATGCCAAAGTTTTTGCTAAGGAGATTCATGTCCACTAACCTACAAACCCAAAGCCCATACTTAGCTAGTGGTTTCAGACCTTCAACCTAAGAGAACAACAGTTCATTACCAATAAGATTAGAACCATACCTTCACTAGCCAAAGTGGATGTTAACATCATGGTAGTAAGGGCCTTAGTGCATTTTTAGGAGACCAAAGAAGTGGGTATTCAATTTGAACTATACCTAATCAGTCCAACTCTAGAGGAGTATACCCAACTGCTTCAAGCTCCTCCTTTGGATGAAATATACGTCCTAGAACTTAGCTTTAGTCCAACCTCCATTTTTTCAAAATTCTTAAGGATCTGTAAGACTGAGATAAATGAGGCCTTAGATGATTGCAACAAACATGCCATCAAGATATGGTATCTAGTCCATTGGTTCTAGAACGAGCCCAACTCTAACAAATAAGGTCTGTTTCTTAGAGATTGGAAAGAAAACCAAATCAAGGCTTATGTACTAGTAGTATTCACCACTATCTTGTTTCCAAATAGGTCTTTTCTTATTCACTTTAGGGTGACAGAGTTAGTGGCTCAATTCTAGGAAGGAAAGTCTTACATTCCTACCTTACTTACTGAGTAGATAAGGAACCTTAATTTCCTTAAGAAAAGGGGCTGTGGAGATCTCAAGTCAAGCATAGCACTATTAATGAAGTGGTTCATTAGTCACATCAAATGCTTTGGGTTGGACTTAATAAAGGGAGCGTTCGCTAATAAGATTGATCTTATTGATTCTTTTATCGATAAGATCAAATTACCAAAAGATATCCTTACCTTTCTCTGGATAAAAGTTCTATGAGATTTCCGAGTAGAAGACATACTGTACATTACCAGGTGGAACAATTACACTAAGGTCATACTGATTTGCAAAAATTACCATGTTGTACCATTGATTGGAATGAGTTAGTGTATAAATTACTACCCAAACAACATGGTAAGACAATTTGGAAGAATTCAGGACATAGTTGACAAACCTTCATTAGAGCCATTCACTCTTAATCTCGAAGAGCCTCACTCTACAAAAAAGGCATACAAACTTCACAAGATGAAAGCTTGGTGGGACACTCGGACTATAAGCCTAAACATCAATCTGAGTCAGTTCATAGGAGAAGTGGATAAGCACCAAGTTACCAAAGAGTATTTATACAATAAACTTCACAAGGCAGGCACACTGTGATACTGAGCACCAGAAGTCCTTCAACCTTCCCCTATATACCCTAACTCTAAAATGGTGACTTATATGGACCAAATGAAAACTCGTATGGAGATCTTCTATGATGAAAAAGATAGATGGGTAAACCTATGCCGAAAGTCTAGACAAAGGTCGCATGCCTTAGAACACTAGCTCAAGATGGCCCAAAGAGAATTCAAGAGTTTGAAGAAGCGATTAAGTGTGACCAAAAGAAGAAGAAAATGTCATTCAGCCCATAGAAAAAAAGAAAATTAGTATAGATGAATTTGTACCTTTTGCTTTCTTTCATGTAATAAGACTTCAAGAATTCAAAGATAATAAGTAACTTGCTGTTCTGTTAATTATTCATCAATTAACTCCTTTCCATCCATGTGGCTCATTTTCATTTCATTCATTTTTCTTTCAAAAATAAAAATATCCATGTGCTAACTTATTGAGCAATGGTTTTACTGAGGTCACCAAGATAGCTCTCAAGCGTCAAACCCTCTAAAGAAGCCCTATCAAAACTTGGTCTCAAATTAGAATGGCCAACTAAGGAAACGACAACACCAACACCAATAATGGTAATGTCAACCCCGAGGTTATCGATCCCACTAAGCTAAGGTTCTATTCTTTGGAACGAACAGTAGAGAAGATTGCGGATTAACTGAGTTTTCTTGCTGATAGCATCTCTTTGCTTAGGTCCATGGCTCCATCAAATGAAGAAAGTTCCAAAGCTCAATACATAAAGAATGTTGAAGCCCTGCCTTCAAAGAAGCCTACCCCAAGGTCAATCAGGGCTTCAAATCTTTTGAAACAAAAGGGGTATTTCCAAAGGCCAACCCAACTTTTGAGCCAAATACTTACTCATTCCCGATCAACCCAAAGCTTAAAGTTGACCAGGACAGATTGAAGGAGCTTGAGAAGTGGCTAACTTAACAAATTACCAAAAAAATGAAAATACTCGAGGGATGTGATGGATTCAAGCATGCTAGCATAACAGACTTCTCTATCTATGATTATGGAAGCTTCCCAGGTTTCTTTCAGGACAACTCGAATGCAAGGCCTAACTCTCAGGTTTCTTTTAAGACAAATCCTCCACCAGCTCAACAACAATATAGAAGCCAACCATAAGTTAGTAAAGCCCCATGGCAATTCAGTAGAATATTCATTCCACTCAGTCAAGTACTTGAAAAGTTAAGTAGAGATAACCTACTCCATTCTGAAGCTCCTAGTGAAAGGTACAAGTTAAGGTTTTTTTATCCCAATGTAAGATGCTAGTATCGTCTAGGGCAGGTGGGACATTCAACCGACTCATGCTAGAGGTTGAAAAACAAAATCCAAAACTTGATTGATGAAGGTACAGTACAATAAGATTTTGTAAAGGCTCTTACTCCAAACGTCAACAATAACCCCCTGCCACATCAATATGATATCTGACCACTCAAAGCCTACCATCAACATGATCAATCCCAATCAAGAACCCAAGGTTTATAGATTCTACAAAAAATAAGAGAATCAAATTCCACAAACTAAAAGGTATACTTTCCATGTGCCTGTGGCCCCCTAAAATTATAAAACTGCCCCTCTCAACTACTAGGCAATAAACCAAGGGTAGTGTCGAGCCTAGTTTTTCACTTTCCCGGTTTTTTTATAAAATTAAATCTTCTCTAAACCGATCAATACTAAACTCTACCCATTTAATATTAACCCTCGACTAGGGTTTAAAGAAAACCATTTTTTCTAACTTGAAAATATTTGGAGTTGCCACCCAACCGGAGTTGGGGAAAGGGTTTAAATTATAACCAATTGGGTGGATTGGTTATAACTTAGCTACCGGTCTATTGATTAAAAAAAAAAACAAGTTATAAATACGGTTTTTTTTTTTTTCAAAAACTAGAGATCTAGATTCGAGGGCTAATTTATTAAACCCTAAACAGGTACCACTTTTAACTTTTTGAATTTAACTTCTCTTTTTAAATATACCCTTTTTAATTTCTAAAAAATATCTAATTATGATACATGCGACTAAATTGATTAATTTTTATAAGTATCTAAAAATAGGGAAAATAAAAATTTCCATATTTTAAGTCGCCCCATACTTCCGTACAGGTGTCTACATACCTGCTATTCGAGATCAGACGCATGTACTTTTTTTCAACAAAAATATAGCAGGTTGATTGATTTTATTTTTGGAAAAACCACTGGGTTTACATTTTTACCCATTTTGAATTGTTTTGAAAAATAAAATGATAAGGGGTCTTAAGCTAGATTTTATTTTTGGAAAACCTTAAATGCTCTAGTTTAGAAAAGATTTGTTTTATTTTTATTTAAAAAAATTGATTTTCTAAGTGTAAAAATAACTTTTCTATTTTTTTATTATTGTTAGTTTTTATTTTTTTTTTGTTCTTCTTGTCTTAAAAAAAATAACATAAAATACTTTCTATTCTTTTTGTTTGTTTTTTTTTTCTATTCTTTTCCTTTTTTACTTATTACTATTATTTTTTATTACATTTAAACAAAACAAATAATAAAAAACAAAAAAACAAAATAAATAAAAGAAAAAGCTTCGAACAAATTTGGATGTGCAGGTCGGACCTAGGCAAGTCGAGTCAGGTCGTTTCCACTAGTTCCAGGTTGAGCTTTAATGCCTTCAACAGTAACAACAGCAACAAAGGGCTATTTGGGCAGTTGGCCAAAGCGAGGGGGTAAAGAGTTTTTTGTGAGTTTTGGATTGGGAATATAGGGGGTAGGCCAAGTGCCGTAGCCTGGGGTAGTCATTTAGCAGTTGCCGAAGGTGGCAGTTGGCGATGGTGCTTGGATGGTACTGCTAGGGGGCACGGCGGAGATCAAAGGAGATCGTGTTCAGGAGCTAATGGAGTAGGGGTGACGACCATGGTGTTAGGTTGTGGCGATGGGCTCAGGGAAGAAAGTTGCAAAGAGAGAGAGAAAGAGAATCGCGAGAGAGAAGGAGAGCTTGAGAGTTGATTCTGAAGCTCGGGAATGCTTCTCCTGCTCATTGACGTCCCTATTTATACTTAAATTTCAACCAACAACAAAGGAAAGCTTGGATTGAAGTTAATGGGAATGGCCAAATTTTCAATTTTTTTCCAATCTTTGAAGCTCAATTTAAATGCCTAATTAACCGAACTTGGATGCGTTTTCTATACCAATTCATAGTAGGTTATGTCTAGTGCGAGATTGATGCAAGAAACCATGAGCCTATGTATAGAATTTGTGTAGAAATTGAAGCTAAAGTGGAGGGAGTGAGCTACTCTTGAGAAGGAAAGCTGAGGAAAATCAAAAGAAAGTGCAGGAAAACCGAGGGAAAGAAAGGGAAAGTGATGACGTGGTGCTGACGTAGCGCTAGTCGACTTGCCACGTGTCATACTTAACACATAGTGGTTAACGTGGCATGCCACATGGCTAACACGTGGCACCACATCAGTAAAGGTCTTCCAATCCGATTATGCCATGTGTCAAGATACGTGGCACAATCAGATCCTAACACGTAGCAGTCTCTAATGTAAGAAAAACAAAAAGTAAGAAAAAGGCCTTGCTGCCTTTGCTAAGTTTTGAACCTAAGGCCTCACGCTTAATGCTAATATTATGTCCATATACTTAACTGTCAGGCTGTTGGCCTATGCCTCGTCCATATGTACAATTAAGACTCGGTCAGCGTGGGCTATATTTAAATCTAAGCCCAAGTTCAATAGCCCAACTTCTAAACCTAAATTTAATCTAACGAAATGTTATTTTCTAAAATCTTTTATTTATTTATTTATTTCTTTTTTTTTGTATTTTCTTAAATTTCTTATTTTTTGTGCTTTTTTCCTATTTTCTTATGATTTTCTAAAATTCTTATTTTTCTAAATTTCTTCATTTTTAGGGGCTTTCTTTAATTTTCTTTTTTTTTTGAACTTTTTCTAATTTAGGACCCTATAACCTAATTTGAAAAGTAAAAAGGGGTAAAAATTAAGTGTATACAAGTAGTTAAGCTCGCTTATAGGGGGGATTACCCACTCCGATAGAATCTATAATTTGAAGGAAGACTTGAAAAAGAAGGTCGTATCGGAAATGCCAAGCACTAAATAAGCTGAGCATGAAGAAGGATTGATTACCTTCACTAAGATGATCAAGTCTAGCAAGCATAAAATAATGGATCAGCTCGCTAAGACTCCAGCACAAATATCCCTCATGAGTCTGCTAATGGCATCAGACCTACATTGAGAAGCTTTGTTCAGAACGCTAAAGGAAGTCAAGGTCCCTCATGAAATCCCGGCTAAAAGGATTAGCTTTGTCACCAATTCCATCCTCACTATGGATTCAATTTCCTTCTTTGCCAAGGAATTGGGCGAAGAAGGCAACTAACACATAAAGCCTCTATTCATAATAGTGAGGATAAATAACATCATCACAACAAGAGTCCTCATTGACAACGAGTCATCGCTAAATGTCTGTCCTTTGGCCACCTTAGATCTATTAGGCACCGATACAACTGCTATCAAACCGAGTTCATCGATGGGAAGAGCTTTTGATAGATCCAAGAGAGAGATAATAGGAGAGATCAACTTACTAGTTGATATCGACCTACAGACGTTCAACATCCCATTCTAAGTTTTGGACATTCCAAGGACCTTCAATCTGTTATTAGGAAGGCCTTGGATACGTTCAGCAGGGACCATACCATCAACTCTTCGCTAGAAAGCTAAGTTAATCTCTAATAGCCAGGTCATCATAATTCTAGGTAACTAAGATTATGAAATCAATAAAGAGATGACCATACCCTATATTGGTACTAAAGAACAAGAGGACTTTGGACTCCAAATGTTTAATGAGGTGTGCATGATTACCAATCAGCAGAAGGAAGAAAGGTTGAAATTCAAAGAGGCCAGTTTGAGACCTATGGGCTAGGATACATTTCAACCTCAATGGAAGTGTTACAAAGAATGCAAGCTAGTAGCAAAAAAGGTGACAGGTTGTATCACACTCCGATGGCCTTCCCCCCATTGTCAAAAACTTTCATTCAGGCCGAAGCCAAGAACTTAAAGCCCACCAAAGAAGACACTTCCAATAGAAATGAAGGGGCTGGCCTATCCAACAAATCCCAATACTTGAATACTTAGTTCTCCATCCCTATGAATAACAATAAGTCTTCCCTAAGGTAAAAGATCAATCATGATCTAATATTTTATGGAATTTTGTAATAAATTACCTCTATTCTTCAAATGATTGTACTCAAAAGAGAGTTCTCCTAAATAAAATTAATTTATTTTCCCTTTACTCCTGCATTACTTATACTCTTCCTTTTACATACTTTTCTTTTTCTCTAGATCCAACGATCCAAATAGAGGCCATGGATACCTCATGCAAATAGGTGATGAAAATATTGATATCACTTTCAGCTCTACTAGGTTAGTCATCGGGAGTGATGCCAATGACCATAATGACATGCAAGAAAGCTGGCAAAAACATGAAATGAGTAGAATTTCCACCAACAAAGACAATTAATGTTGGGACCAATGATAACCCTAAGGTATTGAAGATTAGGGGAAATTTGAAAGAAGTTCAAAAGACAAAGATGACCACATTACTATCTGAATACCAAAACATATTCGCATGGTCTTATGAAGACATGCTTGGATTAGATCTATCGATTGTAGTCCATTGTTTACCCACACAAGAGGATATCAAACCTGAGAAACAAAAGTTAAGAAAATTCTAACCGGATGTTCTGTTGAAAATCAAGGAAGAAGTTAGAAAACTATTGGAAATCGACTTCATTGAGGTGTTTGATTATCCCGAATGGGTGGCTAACATCGTGTCCGTAACAAAGAAGAATGGAAAAGTCAGAGAGTGTGTGGACTTTTGAGACCTTAATCAAGTAACCCCTAAAGATAATTTCCCTTTACCCCATATCGATGTCTTGGTCGATAACGTAGATGGAAACCATATTTTCTATTTCATGGATGGATTTTTCGAATATAACCAAATTCGAATAGCTGAAGAAGATAAAGTCAAGACAATGTTCATCACAACTCGGGGCACATTTTGCTACAAAGTGATGTCTTTCGGACTCAAAAATGCCAGAGCAACTTATCAAAAGGCCATGGTATGTTGAAGATATGATTGCTAAGCCTACGAAAGGAGAAAATCATGTGGAAAGTTTGAAGAGTTTATTTGATAGGTTAAGAAAATTCCAACTGAAGCTCAACCCAAAGAAATGTATTTTGGAAGTGACTTTAGGGAAATTATTGGGTTTTATAATCAACTAAAGGGACATTGAAGTAAGCGATAGTAGACTTGCCCCTATTACACACACTCAAAAAAATTAGAGGTTTGTTAGGCTATCTAAACTATATAACTTGGTTCATATCCCAACTTACAGATAAGTATCGTCCCTTGTTTAAGATCAACTAGGACGAAGAGTATAAGTAAGCCTTTACATCAATCAAAGAATACCTCATGAGCCCTCCAATACTGGTAGCTCCAAAACTTGGGAAGCCGCTATTCCTATATTTGATAATATTACCAGAGTCCATAAGGTGCATGCTCTGCCAGAAAGATGAGGAAGGAAAGGAATAGGCTGTATACTACTTAAGTAAAAAATTCACTAAAGAGGAGCAGAGATATTTAGAAATTGAAAGAACTTATTGTGCTTTGGTCTAGGCAATGCATCAACTCAAACAATACACACTATACTACCAGAGTGAATTGCTGACTCAATACGATCCCCTAAAGTAATTGGTAGACAAATTGGCAGACAAATTGGCCCTAATTGGTAGAATCTTAAAATGGCAAATGTTGGTATCAGAGTTTGACATTACGTACGTGAACTAGAATTCGGTCAAGGGCGAAGCTCTAGCAGATCAATTGGTAGAAAATCCCTCTAATAGCACTCCCCAAGAGGTATAAGGCAATTTCCCCGACAAGGATGTCTTAGCGATTGAGGGAAACTCTGATAAAAGAGAAGATGTCGAGCCACCAAAATGGAAAATGTTCTTTGATGGTGCAGCCAACTTGTTTAGGTATAGAGTTGGGGCAATACTAATATCCCCTGAAGGTACTCAATACCTTATGGCCATAAGGCTCATTTTCCCATACACTAATAATATTGCTTAGTATAAAACATGCATCATAGGACTTAGGATGGCCTTAGATAAAGACATTCAAGAATTAGAAGTATATGGGGACTCTTTACTCATTATTGGCCAAGCCCAGGGAGAATACAAGACTAAAGATCCTAAACTGGTGCCTTATCACCAGCACTTGACTAAATTGGTGAAGAACTCAAAGAAATCACCTTTAATCATGTATTGAGGACTTATAATCAATTTACTGATGCCTAAGCTACACTAGCATCTATGATCCAGATATCTGGTGGAGTCGAGATTCAGCCTCTTACTATTGAAATTAAAGACAAGCCTGCCTTTTGCCTAATAATTGAGGGTATGGATGACCAAAAACTGTAGTACCATAATGTTAAGACGTTCCTACAACAAGGCACATACCCTGAAGAGGCTGAGAAAAAGGATAGAAAGATGATTAAGAGATTGGCCACTCAATTCTTAGTAAGCAAGTCCACCTTATATCGACACTTATTTAACAATACACTCTTAAGGTGTATAGATGATAAAGAAGCTGAAAAGTTAATGAATGAAGTGCATGAAGGGGTATGTGGCCCTCATATGAATGGATATATACTGGCGAAGAAAATTATGAGGTTAGGGTATTATTGGTCAACAATGGAAAATGATTATATCAAAGACATTAGGCATTGTCACCTATGCCAAGTTTATGCAAATAAGATAAAGGCCCTACCCCAAGAACTATATGCCCTCTCAACACCATAGCCTTTTTCAATGTGGGGAATAGATATTATCAGCTCGATCACTCAAAATGCGTCCAATAGGTATCACTTCATACTAGTCACCATTGACTAATTTAGCAAATGGATTAAGGCTTTGTCTTACTTGAACGTTACTAAAGGGGTCATAGTTAAATTCATCCAGAGAGACATTTTAGCCTAATACGGGACTCTACAAACGATCATCACTAACAATAGCACCAATCTCAACAACAAGCTTATGTAAGAATTGTGCCAATAGTTCCGGATCATTCACAGGAACTCTACTCCTTATCAACCCAAATGAATGGAGCCGTTGAAGCAGCCAACAAAAACCTCAAAAGAATCATTGAAAAAATGGTTGTCACATACAAGGACTAGCATGAGATGTTACCCTTTGCATTCATGGCCTATCGAACTTCCATCAAAACGTTAATTGGGGCAACACTGTACTCTTTAGTATACAACACTAAAGCAGTGTTACCAGTAGAGGTTAAGATCCCGTCACTTAAGGTATTATTAGAAACTCAGTTGGATGAAGCTGGTTGGGTAAAGAAACACATAGAGCAGCTGAATCTGATTGACGAAAGGAGATTGACAACCCTGTGTCATAATTAGTATTATCAACAAAGAGTGGCTCATGCCTTGAACAAAAGGGAATGACCCTAGAACCTCAAAGAAGGAGATTCAGTGTTGAGAAAAGCTTTCCCTAATGCATAAGACTCTAAATGGAAATTTTCTCCCATTTAAAAGGTCCTTATGTTGTAAAGCAAGTATTATCAGGAGGGGCTTTGATTCTGTCCCAAATGGATGGTCTAGATTTGAGAGACCTTGTGAATACCGACACTATGAAATTGTACTATCTTTAAGAAGTCAATAGAAATTTTACTCAAAACAAAAAAAAATATCAGTCATTTTGAACGTCATTGTAGTCTAAATTTCATTATCTACAAGCAAATTTGGTATCTTTGGCTATTGTTGTCGTTGGAATAACCACCCTCTCCATGGAAAGGTCTAATTCCCTTTAATCCATTTAATCAAACCCATACACTGCAAACATGAGAGGAGCTAAGGAATGAGATCTAGAACATTGGTAAGTAATGAAATTCTTTAAAATACTTTATTGCAGATTGAACCCCCTCAATGGGGAGTTTTATTGTCTGTTTTTTAAGGAGAATGTGAAACCCAAGTAAGCAATCATAGCAAATGAGAATAAGGCTTTTGGCTCATAAAAGTTACAAAGAGACAAAAACAATGGTTAGCTTTCTATATCAAGTTAATTTCCAAAAGAGTCCGCAAAGTTTTAAACATTCTACATCAAGAGCATCTAGGTTGATAAAGGACTAAAATAGGAGTTAGTGATTTCTGATGGGCCTTTTAGAAAAGGGTTTGACAGTTTTGGGCACTATCGACAAAGACCAGGTAAGTATTTCCACAAAATGTTAGCACATCGATTTTTGAATCTTGCACTTGCATTTAGACTAGTTTTTTACTTCCAACAATATTTTTGAACTAACCCATAAGGTATTCACTTTCTGCATTTAGTGTTTAACCAACCTTCGAAGATACAATCTTAACTTGGCTCATTCTTCCAATCCATAGGGCACTTCCCCTCACCAAGTTTCTCTCAAGTAAGCCTATAGGGCACTCCCATTCTGTTCATCAAATTTTTCTCAAGTGGGTCCATAAGGTATTTCCTTTCACTAAGTTTTCCCTTAGCAACCCTGTAGGGCACTTCTCTTCATCGATTTTTTTCGACACAACACAAAGTTTAAGGTTGCTAGTCTCCGAGAGACGTTCCCACCTAAGTTAGTAAGCCTTATGAGGTATAACTAAGTTTTAGATCAATCCCATTTTAGGATTGCTAGTCCTTAAGAGACACTCTCACCTAGGTTAATGAGCCTTGTGAGGCACAACTAGATTTTAGATCGATCCTAGTTTAAGGTTGCTAGTCCCTAAGAGATGCTCCCGCCTAAGTTAGTCAACGTTGTAAGGTACAACTAGGTGTTAGATTGATCCTAATTTAGAGTTGCTAGTCCCTGAGAGACACTTCCACCTAGTTCAATGAGGCTTGTGAGGCACAACTAGGTTTTAGATCAATCTCAGTTTAAGGTTGCTAGTCCCCAAGAGATATTCCTACTTAGGTTAATGAGCCTAGTAAGGCACGAACAGGTTTTAGATTGATCCCACATTAGAGTTGCTAGTCCTCGAGAGGCGCTTCTACTTAGGATAGTGATCCTTATGAGGTGTGAGTAGGTTTTTAGATCAATCCCAATTTAGGGTTGCTAGTCTTCGAGAGATGCTCTTGCCTAGTTTAATAAGCCTTATAAGGTACGACTAGGTTTTATATTGATATTAGTTTAGGGTTGCTAGTCTTCGAAAGACACTCCCACCTAAGTTAGTGAGCCTAATAAGGTACGACTAGGTTTTAAATCAACCCCACATTAGGGCTGCTAGTCCTTGAGAGACGCTCCCACATAAGATAGTAGGCTTTGTGAGTCACGACTAGGTTTTTAGATTAATCTCGAATTAAGGTTGCTAGTCTTCGAGAGACGCTCCCACCTAGGTTAGTGAGCCTTGTGAGGTACGACCAGGTTTTAGATTGATCTCATTTTAGGGTTGCTAATCCCCGAGAGACACTCCCACTTAGGTTAGTGAGCCTTATGAGGTACGACTGGGTTTTAGATCTATCCCGGTTTAGGGTTGTTAGTCCTTGAGAGACGCTCCTGCCTGGGTTAGTAAGCTTAGTAAGGTATGACCTAGTTTTACATCAATTCCAGCACCAAATTGTTTATACCCTAGATACACCCACACCCAAGTTAGTAAGCCTTAAAAGGCACAACCAGATTTCATTCCTCATCTAAAGCGATTTTAGGATAGCTATTTGTCTTCCTAGAGGCAAAAACAGTGTCTATTTTTTTTTTTTTTTGTTATAAAGTTTTGCTCAAACTTCACTACAAAGAGAAGCAACTATAGACATCTAATTTTTGCCCCATTTTATTTTTCAAATTAGATTATTGGGTCCTAAATTAGAAAAAATTCAAAAAAAATTGAAAATTAAAGAAAACAAAAAAAATGAAGAAATTTAGAAAAAATAGGAATTCTAGAAAAATACAAAAAATAGGCAAAAGCACAAAAAGATAAGAAATTTAATAAAAATATAAAAAATGGAAAAATTTAGGAAAATATATAAGAAATTTGAAAAGTTTAAAAAATAAAGAATTTAGAATATAATAAAATTTTTAGGTTGTTTAAATAAAATAAGATTTTAATTTAAATAAATTTAAATAAAGGACCGTTAGATCTAGACTTAGATTTAAATCTAGCTCAAGCTAACTTGGTCCATATGTACAATTTAATTGCATATATTGAAAAGGCATAGGCCAATGGACTATTGGTTAAACAAATAGACATAACATTAGCATTGAGCATGAGGTCTTGAGTTCAAAGCTTGGCAAAGGCAAGGAGGCCTTTTTCTTTTTTTTTTTGTTTTTTTTAGTCACATCAAAGACTGCTACGTCTTAGGATCTGATTATGCCATGTATCTTAACATGTAGTAGGACTAGATTGGACGACATGCTAATGTGGCGCTATATGTCAACCACGTAACATGCCACGTCAGATACATGATACGTTAGGGTTAGCTAGCACGGCAACGTAACACTACTTCAGCACATTTTTTCCTTCCCCCTTCTTTCCTTTTCCCTTTATTTTCCTCTCTTTCCCTTGTTTTTCTCTAGAGTTCCACTACTTTCGTCCTCGAACAACCAACTTCAACATGATTTTTGAACCTTTTCTTGCTACAATTTCACCAAATCCATGGCAAAATTGCAAACTAGACATAGCCTACAATGAATTGACCCCTTTAACACGTCTAAATGCAGTCAAAGGAGCATTCAATTTGAGCTCTAACAATCAGAAAAAAAAAAAGCTGTTTTCTAGGCATTCTTCATTAATCCAATTTGAGCTTTCCATGTTTTCTGAGAATAATTCGAGTATAAAAGGAGCTTTGGGGAGTTCATACGGACACATACAACCACTCACGAACACTTCTAAGCTCTCTCTCTTTGAATCTCTCTCCCTCTAGCTCACTACCACCCTCATTAGCTTCCCTACACTATTAGCTTCTATACGCGACTACCCTCAGCCGTCGCTGTACCCCCTACTAGCCCTGAAGCCAAACCCTAACCGTCGCCCTTTTCTCTCTTTAAACCACCACCACCACCACCACTCCCCACACGAAAACAACTCCACTACGAAGTTCACTACACCTTAGAACCTAGGTCCCAACCCCCATTGTACCTCCAACATCCGCGCCATGCACCACCCAAACATCATCACTGATCAATACCTCTGACAACCACCAAACGACTACCCCCTACCACCCCTCCCCCCCCCCCCCCCCAAGTCCAATCCGAAACACATGAATCCACCCTCATCCATTAGAAATTCCTCTTGAATCATCCTAAACTGCACCTTCCAGCTATCGCTGTCGTTGAAGTTAGTAAAGCTTGACTCGATGACCCCAATCTAACCCGACTGCTCAGATTCGACTAACCCAGGTCTGACTTATGCATCTAACTGTATCTGTCCGAAGCTTATATTCTTTTTAATTTATTTAATTATTTGTTTTACTTATGTAAATGTAAAAAGAAAAAGAAAAAGAAAATAAAGAAGAAAGAAGAAAAAACTAATTTTTGTTTTATTTTATTAAATAATATATAATGAGTAATACATAGATTAGGTGATAAAATAAGATAAATAAAAAATAAATAAATAAGGAAAAATAAATGAAATAAGGCTAAATAATTGTTTCTATCACTTAGAAAAATTGATTTTCCAAAAAATTATACATTAAAAAAATAATATAAAAGATCAATCATTTTTTAACATTAGGGCCCCTTTTAGATTTTCCAAAAATAAAAATTTTAAATTAGGACTTTCATTTTTAGAAATTTCCTTAAATAAACCATTTTGAACTAAAAACGTAAAGTTGACGTGTTTCCAAAATTAAAATCAATTTAACGCACTAAGAGTTTTCATTAAAGGAACTACATACATCTAATCCTAAATAGTAAGTACGTAGGCACTTAGGAGGTGATGGTAAAAAACGAAAAAACCTAATTTCCCTTTTTCGTTTAATTTAGATTGTTTTGTTTTTCCAATTATAGTAATTAAATTGAATCTTGTCTTTCAAAATTAAAAAAAAAGGTGATTTTTAAGTCTGATTCTAATTTTGGAAAGTCAATAATACTTGTAAAGATTTAAAATTCCTAACCCCCGAACCTAAATCTCTAGTTTTCAAAAACTATCTTACAAAAAACTAGTTTTAATAGTTAGACTATTGGCTAAGTTATAACTAATATACCCAATTGGTTATGACTTCACTATTTTTCTTAACTCCGATCAAGTGGCGAATCAAAAGTAACTTCAACTTAAAAATAAAAATAAAAAAAAATGGTTTTCTTTAAATCTTAGTCTAAGGTCGGTATTAAACGGGTAGGGTTTAATACTAATTGATATAAAGAAAACCTAATTTTACTAGGAGAGCAAAAAACCAAGCTCGACAGACAACATCCATATACCCATAACATTCAAACACCTTCTCGACCTTCTCTTCCCACTCCAAGTATTCATCTGCATCCCCACTTCCACTAAAGGGCGGGATTTGAACCTTCACATTGTCTAACCTTCAAAGGACTCAACATCCTCACCCCTATGCTTAGTAATAGTCAGCCTTTTCTTCTTCTTCCCCAAACTCTTCAACATTCAGCTCCTCAGCATCTTCCTCGATTTCCTCCAACTCCAATCTTCGTCTAGCAACTCAGTCTACTATTCCTCTAGCTCGTTGTGGTCGAATTGGGTGATTAGTTTGATTGCCTTGGCCATAGTGTCTCTCAAGGGAATTTTCTAGTAAGTTATGGTATTGTACACTATGGGGTTATTTTTTGTTAACTTGCATTGCTATGACTAGACTCTCAACAAGGTTGGTCAGTTTGCCATTAATCGACCCTAAGGTATTACTACCATTATGACCATGACCAGGTTGAGCACCATTACTTTGATCACCAATAATATCCTAAATAATCGAATTTGACATGAGGCAATATTTCTTAGACAGATTATTAACTCACTAACAACTTTAATTCCTAATAATCACTTGAACAGAACAATAGCAAACTTAGTCTGTTTTCATAATGAAAAGCAAAGTAAAATTAAACTATACTCATACATACATACATACTGTAGCAGCTACGAAAAGGAATACAACAGCAACTAACAATAAGGTGAACCTAAACTTCACTACAACTTTATACTCTCCCTTGCGAAATCGTGCTCTGATAATAGCAAAACTGGTGTGTCTCTAAGGACGAACACATGGAGAAGCACCATAATGAAGCATACTAACAACAAATAAGGAAAAAGCTAGCAAAGCTCGAGCGGCTACCGAATGGATATAATGTACCACTTAATTCTACTTAGCTAACAATCCGCCAGATATGACTCACCGATCTGAACTAAAGGGTCACTCATCACTACTCCTTACTAAAGGGAATGGATAAGAGTTGAATGACAATGAGAATACTAAGGTTGCTCAACATGAATAATTCTATATTGATTTGTTGATTGCTGCATACAAGAAAGTAGGGGTTTATATACTCATCCACTAGGGTTACTTTGCTTATGTGAAAAGACTAAAGGGTATTCTACAATTAGGCTATATAAAACATACTAAAAGGGGTAAATGGGGCAAATAATATTTAGTACGAAAAAGAAAGAATGATTCTAGAGTATTATGTCAAAAGACATGTGTTGCTTAGTAGCTAAATGGGAGAAATATGATACAAGGTAAGCGAAAGCAGAATAACGTTTACAGTTAGGGGTCAACTTGATCTGGAACAGGTTAGGGGTCAATCGATCCTATGGAGAAGTCAGCTGTATTGGTGTCAAATGTCTATGGTCGGTCCAGCAGCTCAGCTCAAATAATCTTAGGCTATCTTCTAAAGTAAAGTATCATTGTTAGGTAAAAGCAGGTTTGATACATGTGAGGATTTGATAGATAGGTTGGCAAGAGATCAGTTTAGCATAGGGATCCCCATTTTGGCTTTAGTTTTGAGCTAATATTCTTTGTACGAGTCCTTAGAGTCCTTTAACTTAGCTACGAGTGATTGGTCTAAGGGCTTAATTCCTATCAAGAAGTTGAAAAAGTGGGGTGCTTTGTACATTTGCGAGTTCTCTACTTTAGGAAGTTACTATCATCTATCAGCAACTAACATGTAAGATGAACTAAACCCTTGGCATAGTTAAATCCCCAAGAACTCTCTTAATGAACTAGATTCAAATTACATGGATTTCTTCTTAGGCTAAAAGAAAAGAAAAAAAGAAGAGGAAGAAATGAAGAAGAGAAAGCGAGGAGAACAAAAAACATACATTATTCATTAGATGCACAATCAAATTATACCATCATCACAATAGTGAAGCAAGAAAGGTATAGCTATCTTTTTTTCGTCAATTAGCCGCCTAAGGCACTAAAAGATTAAAAATGAATAGACCAAGCTATAGCCTGTAGGGGGTGAAACTAGTAGTTCTAGAGCAATAAGAACTCATGCTACTATAGGATTTTTTACTTGAAGAACATGGATCTAGTATGGAAGGATTGCAATCACAAAGGTCAAAACTTACACTTATGAAAAGGAGAAGTTGGAGAAGATAAAAATTATTCACCAAGGAAACTTTTCTGATAGTCTACTGCTATCGTTGTTTCCGCTACCACTAATACTAAAGCTACCAATGATGTCTACAATCTCTTGAAACACAACTCTATAGTTTGTAAATAGTTGTCTGATGAAGCAGTAAAGCATTTTAGCTAGCACTATTCTAATAGGCTCAATGCTAAAGCCATAACAATAGCAAGCTTTATGTATTGTGCAATACCCGTGCTATACTTTTACATAAACTATGGCCATGTTTCCTTAGCCATTAACGTTGCTCTCATGTTAATCATTGGTATGCTTATGAACAAAACATATGCCCTCATTTCCACAATTTTCATGGTTGAATTGGGAACTCATATCTCTTTAAAAGGGAATTCATGAGCATTGGCTACCATCACATTATGGCAATCATAGATGGAACCGGCTCCATTGGCACTGCAATTGAACCTCTCCTGACCAGTTATATTTCTACAAAGAGCTGGAATGGAGCTTTTAAAATATTGATGGGCATAGCTCTGCTTCTAGGGCCTCTTCTCACTAAGCTTATGGTTGCTAAGGTTAAGAAGCTAACATAGGGAGCAAAATGTTTTCATAAATATTAAAAAAAAAAAGAAAAAGAGTCAAACCTCAACACATAACACTACATGTTGAATTGACCTTACCAAGCAGTAGGTTAAGTGTTGAAAATGGAAGCTTAAACAATAGTTGTGACTTCAAACACACTACACCCAAGCATAGCAGCTACAACCCCAAACTAGAGCATCAAACCCAAATAGCAATGAGCTAAAAACTCCATAACTAACTAAAACCAAGCGAGCAGTAGCTCGACAACAACTTCAACAAGAATGGGGCTAATACATAGAAAAACATAGTGACAAGAAAGCAAAGTTGCACAACTACTTTAAAAATGTAGTTCAATGCAATAAAGGAAAACCATGAGTAAGGAAGAAAAGCTATTACATATCTTGTACAGTGAGGGCAAAGAGAAAGAAAAAGTGGTCGAACACCTATCAAAATTTCTAAGGAAGTGAAGGAGAGGCATTTTAAAATTTGCCTAACTAAACTAGGTAGGCCTCTCCTAGTTTACTTGTTACCGAAGTGGAATGGGCCCTTGATTTTTTTTTTTATTTGTTATTTGGTCTATCTCACAATGATGCCCAAGTGAAGCTAATCCTTTTAGCGTGGGATCCTGCATGTTAACAACATTCTACAACTAATGATAATCACATAACATTATGTAAGCTCATGGTTTGGCCCAATACTTCTTATTGAAGATTAGTTTCTCAAAATAAACTTCAAATAATTAGAAGTAGATTTAAGACTCTCTCTTTCCTTCTAAAGTCAAATTATTTCTATGGAAGATTTTGCACTCTTCCTTATCAACCATAAAAGAATTGAAAAAAAAAAAACAAAGAAATATTGTTAATTTAGGAACTTTCCCTAGGTGTGGAGATCAAAATGAAACTTTGTAGCATGTACTTTTTGAATATGTTGCTATTCATGACATTGTAATGCAATGGCGATCTAGTCCTTTACCATTCAATATCAATTGGCATGATTTCATAACTTAGATTAAAGCAAACTATTCGATAAAGAAAAAAGTTCTTACAAGACTAGGGGCACCAAATCAATTTATATTTGGAATTATGCTTTGGAAAATATGGATAAACAAAAACTTTATTCTACATAATCAATCACCATCTATTGCCAATCTCCATCATAGTGTCGGGATTTATGCCCATGAATGTTAGGCTTCCTTAAAGAAAAGGAACTCTTAGGTTTTCACCGAAACTATCAACTTTATTTGGACTCCACCTCCATAAGGATAGGTTTAACTAAACACCAATGATTTTATTTTTTTATTCTACTAAGCAAGCCACCATAGTTGTTGTAGTTCATGATCAAAATGGTAAATGGATTTCTCATTTAGTAAGAAAATTATGCTATTACGATATTCCCTTAGTTGAACTGTAGGCAATTTATTGGAGATTATCCTATTTCATTAATGCAAGATTATTATAATTCAAAATATGCATAGATTCAATAACCGTAGCATCCTTACTTTAGCAAAATTCATATTATAAACTCACTTATCATAAGGTGTTATATGCTTATAGGGTAAAGTTCTCAAGATAGAGCAATGGACAATTGAAATAGTGCCTCAAAGCTCAACCAAGTAGCTAACTCCTTGTCTCACTTGATGTAAGGACAAGAAAGTGATTGTGGAAATTTTTTGTTACCTCTTATTGTTTGCCTTCCCTTGTTAAGCAAGATTTTTTAGCTTAGTCCTATATAAGGAGGAAAAAGCTCATCTTTTAATGTCTTAGTATGATGTTTCGATTAGTTCCCTTGCTACTATATAAGGAAAAAAAGCTTAGAGCTCTACTATTAGCTATGCTAGGGGTTAAATCCCCTCTTTTGCTTTTTAGTTAATATAAATTATATAGTTAACATCCCTAACCCACCCTTAACCCCCCCCCCCCCTCCGGTATAAATAAGTTAACATATGCTTAAGAGACCCATGTCCAAAACATCGAATCATCACTTGCCCCCTTCCCCCTAACCCCTTCTTATTCTCTAATAGTCTCATTATTGATAAGGTAGCAAGGAGAGTGAATGGCTAGATGGATTCCTTAGATGTATGGCTAAATTTGATCTAAAGTGACCTAACGTACCGATTATCTAATTTATCATGATAAGGAGACGTCTTAGTATCTATAAGGGAAAAGGCCAACATGTAATAGTTAGAGTTTAACCTAGGAAAGACATTTTACCAGATCATTTAAGCTAATCGCCTCTTATCAAAGCTAAGCACTTAGAGGGTCAAGTGCTGAACTCAAGAGCAAAAGACCAACTTCTTTGATCAAGGTGGTGTGCTATACCAAGGAGATAATTTGAGGGAATGTAATATGATCACATCTGACTGAGCCAAAGTCATGTTGATAGGCTGGATTGTTTCAATCTTTTTGTATCAAACACAGTGACTTTCCAGGCTATTCTATTGAGGGAAAGCTGCAATAGGCGAGGGAGCTAGAGGGACATCAATAAAGCTTCTTAAGAAAGTTACCATTTTCTAATTCTAGGCTTAGTGCACATTTTCGAGGTATATTTAATGCAACATGATAATTATCATGCCTGTATAGTTACTTGTGCAATTTCAAACTTTTTGTTGCGTTATCTCAACCATCCAATTTAAATTGTAACCATGTATAAACAGCGTAACACCTCAAGGGAACTATACTCGATAACCTTCAATGCTTTTCCCGATACTTAAGGCCTATAAATACCCATTAGGTCAGCCATTTTCATACTTTACAAGTTTTACGCTTCCAAACTTCTTACTACAAATCCTCTTACTTCTCTAATTTTCTTCAATCATTTCTCTAACTTTCTTTATTATCTTCTTCAATAAAATTGTTGAAAGAAGCTAGTTTATGGCTTAGTCTCATCCATCAAGCATTGGAAGGATGAGTTCCTTATTGTAGAACTATCAAAAGAGGCAAATTTTTGGACTCACTGGACATCATTGGTCCAAACTGGAAATTTAAAGAAGTTTAGTCCAAGTGACTTTGAGGTTACGTTGGAGAATAAGGCCTTTATGGCTCTAAGGCATAATAATCTAATAAATGCAAATGAGACCATACAAAAATACTTATCTAAGTCTGTCTCCCAACTCTTCCCAAGTAGGGAGAAGGCCATGATAAAGAAGTGGTTAGGAGATATGGGTTTGAACTTTGAGATAGATTGACTAATCTATCATACTGGTGTTGGCTCAAAAGAAGCTATTCTCTATCCATTGTCATTTAAGGAATGGGGATTCCTTTTTATCTATATCAATCATAGCGGGGTTTGTAAGTACTTGTAATTACTTTTGCATGCATCAACCTTACTTATTTCCTTTTACAAGTGAGAAGTTGGCAAGGTCCAGGAAGTTTCCTTGACCTGGTGGATTGGAACTCCTTAAGCAGTGGGAAGCTAGGATGAAGCCTGAGAAGAAGGTCGTTGAGCAGAAAGTTAAGGCCCTTAAGCTAAAGTTGGGTGCAGGGGAGACAAGTCAAAGGGACACATCAATTCTGCAAAGGATCCCCCTCAATACCCCTGCTACAAAGTTGGTTGTGATCGAGCTTAAGGCCATAGTAGCTCTGGTGTTCAACCTGCTCACCACTATGAGTGAACAGGAGCTTGCTATCATCGAGCAGGAGTTAGTGGTGCTGTTCTCTCTTGAGGATGTTGGGAAGAGGCTCAAGGCTAGCGTCAAGAGGAGCCGGCTAGCCAAAAAAGGAAGGCCCTAGAGGTAACTAAGAAGAGTGAACAACCTCAAACAAAGGCCAAGGAGGTTATCAATGCCCTGCAATTCTCCAAGATTACTAGGGAGCTGCTTAACTAAGTTAACGTACTTCAATTTCCCCTTGCTCATCCCTACCATACTTTTAAGCAAATGTGGTTGACGAACTTAGATGAGTTGAATGAGGGTCAGAAGATGGGGGTAATCCCAAATGCATTCAAGAATGTCTTATATGAGTTTCGAGACACCTAACTATATTAAGGGGTGAATGAAGCTACTACTAAGTAAGTTAGGGGGAAGATCCTCCGCCCATAGTATGGAATCCAAGTGAGTGACATGATGTTACACCATTAGGAGCTCAATTATCAAGCTACGATGGGTCTTACACCTTGGCTGACTAAGCCATCCTAGAGAAGGAGATGGAGACCAAGTACGACTTGGTTTCTAGGATGGAGAGACTACTTTACTACTTTGGCTTGTTAGGTAAGTCATGGTTTCATTATGTAGTTCTTTTTCTTTTTTTTTGTAATTGTTTGTTGTTTGGCTCAAGCATTACAACCACTTCCTTAAAGAGGTGAAGCTCCTTTGAGATGAGTTATTTAGTAAAATGAAGGAGTGTAGGGAGTTGGAGTCCTCTTCCAAGAGATACCATAAAAAACTTCATAAGGCTAACCAATGTCTTTGTTGTGGTTCTTTATAGAGATTAACACTGGAGGTTAAGTTAGAGAGGTAAAGGATAAAGCACAAGGAAGCTAAGAAGGGGGCGTTAAGGAGATTGCTATGGTGAAGCAAGAACTAAAGGAAGAGCGAAAGTCTAAAGCTGCGCTCACTAAGGACTTATACAATGAGTGAAAGGCCAACACCAAGCTTAATCATTGCAACCAAGAGCTTAGTGCATTAGTCTCCAAGATGCAAGCTGAGTTGATAATGAAAGAAGAGTAATGGTCCGACTAGCCAAAAGGGAGATCTGGAGAAGAGAATAAGGGATCTTCAGCGCAAGGCTAGTGAGATGAAGGAGCTTATCACTAGCCTTGAAAAAGGAGATGTCATTCATTCTTCCACCGAGTAGAAGATAATTAACAATCACCTATCATTAAAGTTGTAGAAGGATGAATGTGAAGACATTACAATAGCAATAGGCCAAGGGATCCAAGATATAGTACTTCAATAGCACTCTAGCCTAGACTTAGGCTTCCTAGATGGTCTAACCCATAAGGAAGAAAGGGAAGCTAAGGCCAAGAATGATGCGACCGCTCCTACCACTAAGGCCCCCTAAGAAGACACTTTTGCATCTTCTATAACTTTAACAACTATACAAGGGATCACTCTTAAGGACACTCAAGGAAAAAATCAACATTAGGGTGACCTTCCTATTGGTTAAGACTCATGTAAGGAGACTCCTTCTCCCCCTTCTTTAACTTAAGATCCTCTAGCGCAAACTCCAACAGACTAGTCCTCCGAGCAAATTGGTGCTCTATATTTTTCACAATTGCCTAAGCTAACTAATTCAAATTAGCAAGCTAGAGTTTCTCCTCTCTTTTTTCTTTTATTGTACTTGTTTTTCTTGTTTCTGTTTTTCTTGTAAATGAATGTAAAGAAATCCTTATACTCATACCGATCGATTTGTAAATGCTTTCAATTGCAATGAAAGACTTTGATTTTATGGTTACTTTACTGTATACTTCATTCCTTTTTTCATATTTCTAACTCATGGTATTTAGCATACTTAGTTAAAGAGTTAGGGTTACTCTTTCATAAGACCTTTTAGCTATTAATAGCTAAGGTCATGATACTTTTGGGAGGAGTTAGGGCTACCCTCCCAAGTGGACCCTTTAATCATTAGTAACTTAGGTCATTTTGTTTAGGAAAGAGTTGGGGTTGCTCTTTTAAGGGGACTATTCAGCTATTAATAGCTTAGTTCATTATGAAAGAGTTAGGGTTGCTCTTCCAAGGGGACCATTCAACTATTGTAGCTAGTGGTGTTCTAGCAGGCATTATGGGAGTTCTTCAGTTGCGTATGGGACATTCTCTGTTGCTAAGGTTACCTAATGGGGATTATGTTGGTGGTGTTCCCACCTATCCATGCCTCAAAAGGTGAACAAGTTAAGAGACCCTTTCAGGACTTTGATATCTATAGGTCCATTTACCCATTACAGGTTAGAATAAGTTAATATAAAGATAAAAAACTTATAGCAACTTGGAGGAATGAAATTTCACTAATGAATCTTAAAGATATGATCATATTTACATTGAACTAATCGAAATATAGGCATAAATTGTCAACATTCTAAGTGTACAGTATGAGCTCTCCATGTAATCTCTCTAGCCTATAAGCACCATTCCTTGGGTCTCCTCTAACTTAGATTGGATCTTGCCAATTAGAGGCTAGTTTTCCTTGTCCTTCTCATAAGCTAGTTACTTAAAGTCTTTCATAGACTAAGTTTCCTACTTTGAACTCTTTATGCTAGACCTTCTTGTCTTAATATTTAGCTACCCTGTGTTAGTAAGCGACTAACTAAGCTACAGTAAGGTCTTGGGTATCTTATATGGTGTCCATGTTAGCCTAGAATGGACTCATTTGAGAGGGCATTGAAAGTTTGAGTCTTGATATTAGAAAGTTCTAGCTTTATGGGTAGGACTGCTTCTGATTCGAAGGTGAAGGGGAATGGGGTATCACTTATTGAGGTACGATGGGTAGTTCTATACCCCTACAGAATGTTTGGGGACTCATCTTCCCATTTTCCCTAAGCTTAGTCAACCCTCTTCTTAATGCTATCGAAGATGATCTTATTAGTCACCTTAACCTAGCCAATAGATTAGAGGTATGTGACCAAGGTGAAGTAAGGGTGATGTGGTGCTTCTCATAAAATTCCATGAACTTGAGGTTATTGAACTACGGTCTATTATCCATTATAAGAGTGTATGGAACCCCAAACCTAGAGAGAATGTTGTTGTTGGCAAAGGACCATACTTCTCTCCATGATCTCAGCGACGACCTCGGCCTCAACTCACTTAATGAAGTAGTCGACTACCAATATGATGAATTGGCATCTTTTAAACGCTTTGGGGAAAGCATCGAAGATATCAATGGCCTACTAAGTGAAGGGCCATGGACTCATGATAGGTTATAGATTGGAGCTAAGAGCGTGTATGACTAGACCATGCTTTTAGCATTGTGGAGACTTCTGGGTGACAACCTTCATATCTTACCTCATTGTTGGCTAGTAATATCTAAGTGAGAGAGCCCAAATATAGAAGGGCTTATGATTGGATATGGTTACTGTATACCCCAACATGTATCTCTTCCATAACATATAAACCTTCTTCAAGATAAAGTCACCTCAAAAGAGGTAAGTTAACCCCTCTTCAATATAGGACATCATCCACCAGATCGTAGTTGGCTATGTAATACCTTAACTTCTTAGCCTTGTTGTCAGTCAATAAGGTGCCTACTCCAAGTAGTCTCAAATAGGGTCCATCCAACTCGGTTCTACTGATGCTGTACTAAGCTTAAGGACATCAACACTATTTAAGCTTATGCTCTTCTCTTGCAAGTATTTATGAATATTTTTCTATCCTTTACCTCGAGCTATGTATCTATATAGAGGCAAGCTTGGATAGCCAATCTACTGCTAAGTCTTCATCTCGAGAAATTTTTGTGATATCCCGCCAAGGGAACTCAACCAAGAGAGTCTTCGCCTTCTCTAGATACCTTAGCATAATATTGTCCCTAACCTCGTACTTACCTCAGACCTGCTAGACAATAAGCATAGAGTCTAAGAAAACTTCTAGGTGCTCAGTGCCATTCTCCTTAGCTAACTTAAGACTAGCAATTAATGCTTCACATTCATATTCATTATTACTTGTGTCAAACTGGAATTGAGAGTGTAGCAAACCATGGTTTTGTATGGTCCAATGAGCTCTAAACCCGCATCTCCTCCTCTAAAGGTAGATAAACCATCGACATGGAGAATCTACATCAGTTTATCAGCTTTGGTCGGTACTTCCTCCTCTTTGATATACTCTACAATGAAATCAACTACTTGTGCTTTATAGGTCGTTCATGGCTAGTAGTGAATTCCATATGTGCTAAGATCTAATATATATTTAACCATCTGACCAGATGCATCAGGCTTCTATAATACTGTTTACAGTAGCTATTCTATCAGTACAATGATCTGGTGTGTTTAAAAGGATGGCCTAAGCCACCATGCTGAGATTACTACTACTAAGGTAAACTTCTCCACCATGGAATACCTAACTTCATGCCCTTAAAGGATGTAGCTAACATAATATACAGGCCTGTATTCTCTACCTTTCACCTTGACCAAAATGGAAGAAAGCACTTTGTTACTCATTACTAAGCATAAGTAGAAGTCTTCTCCTTGGATGAGCTTCAATAGGATTGCTGGATGCTTTAGGAAGCTCTACAATTCCAAGAAGGTGACTTGGCATTGGGGAGTGCATTCAAATCCTTTAAGATTCTTAAGGATTTTGAAGAACTCTTTGTTCCAATTCGCGCTTCTAAAGACAAATTGGCTTAGTGCAGCAACTATGTTAGTAAGCTTCTAGACATCCTTGATGGTGGTGGGGGGCTTCTTGTTTCATATAGCAGTGATCATTTCAAGATTAGCCTCGATCTCATACGGAGTCACCATAAATTCTAAAAATTTGCCAAAGCTAACCCCAAAAACGTACCTTTGGGGATTCGACTTCATATCATATCTTCTTATGTTGTTAAAGGCCTCTTGCAAATCCTTGTTATGATTGTCGAGCTACTTACTCTTGACAATCATGTCATCCATGTATACCTTCATGTTACACCCAAGCTAAGACTTGAATAATACAATCACCATTCGCTGGTATGTTGCCTTGACTTTCTTAAGGTCAAAGGGCATCACAGTATAGTAGAAGGTGTCAAAATCTATGATGAAGGAGGTATGGACTTCGTCTTTCAGGTCCATCTTGATCTAATTGTAATCTAAGAAGACATCCATAAAACTCAGTAAAGCGTATCCCGACATAGAGTCCACCAACTAATCTATCCTCAAGAAGGGGAAGCAATCCTTCAAATAGGCTTTATTAAGGTCGATGTAATCAACGAACATTTGCTACTTCCCATTCTTCTTTTTAACTAGCACAACATTTGCTTCCTAGGTCTGATAGTTCTCCTTTCAAAAGAAATCTGGCTTCAACAACTTTTGCACTTCTTCTTCTATCGCAGCCTGTCATTTGGAGAAAAATGCCTCTTCTTCTTCTTGACAAGCTAGATCTTCTTGTCAATCTTAAGGTTGTGGGTTGCCAAGTCAGTCGAGATACCAAGCATATCTGACAACAACTAAGCAAACTAATTAGCATTGGATAATAGGAGCTGAATGATAGCTTCCTTCAGCTCAATAGGCATCTCAACCCTAACCTTAGTGGTCTGGTCGAGCTTGGTGCCAATTTACACGTCTTCTGTTTCATCCTTCAACTCGCCTCTTTTAGTCGATTTCTCATATGGTTCTATCTCTAATGTGAAGAGGTTGTAACCTTAAGTTGTCTTTACATAAGACTTCCTTAAGAGACTCTAGTCACATCTGCAAATTCCCACCTTGGTTAGAGTAGTGAATTTGGCCTTTAAGTAGAGGGACGACATGATGGCCTTGAAGCTAGTAAGGCTGGATCGTCTCAAAATTGCATTGTAAGGAGGCGAATAATCCATCACCACAAATTCCATAGGTTACTTAACTAGGTTGTCATCATTGTCGAACTCCATGTCCAAGGTAATGATGCCTTTAAGTTTGACAATACTCTCATTGAAGCCAATCAAGTCATGGTTATACGACTTCATTTGTACGAATAGTTTCTTCCACATCTTATTGTATGTGTGCTTAAAAAGGATGTCGATAGAGTTGCTGATATCCATCATGATTTTTTAGACCTTAAAGTCTAAGATCCTTACCTTTATTACAAAGGTGTCTTGATAAGGGGTATCGACCCCCTTAAGGTCTTCATCTAAGAAGGAGCTAGAGGTAATTTACCTCTGCCTCTTCTCCCTTACTGCCACCACCTCAGATGGGGCGTTAATCGAGCTACTATAGCTTGGTCGGTTCCCTAGGCAAGGCCCCTAAACTATAATATTGATGACGCCGTTAGAGGCTTGATTGTTATGATAATTGCTATTGTCTTCATCTCTAGCATCCTCAGTTTGTCGTCTCTTAGGATCCTTCTTAGTACCTTTGCTAACGTCAGCATTCTTCAGTTAGAAGCACTCATTTATCGTGTAGCCATAGTCCTTATGGAACTAATAATATGATAGGAATCAAGCTACTAGACCTTTAACCTGAGCTCGAGCTTGAGGTCTTAAGGCACTAGCAAAGTGGGTTCTATTATCCTCACTATTGACTAACTCCTTATGCTAAGCCAAGTAACTTTACGTCTCTCAATAGTTGAGCACCAACCTAAAGTATACTCTGCTGATAGTTCGATCCCTTACATGTCTACTTAGACATGATCAAGCCAACCTCTAACTTAAAAGTATTGGTGCCAAGAACCCTAGCATACATCCATATCCACATCTTCTCAGGAAGATCTCAGGTCTACTCAATGTTTCTACTTGGCAAATACCCAGCCTAACACTACAACTTATTGTATTTGCTAGAAGTGCCTCCAATGTCCTAATGCTACTTGTCTAGTCCCCTACGTGAAAGGATCTACTGCACTAATAATTAATTTCTTTACATTTTCATTTATACCCTTTATTATTCCTTATATATTAATTCTTTTAGACAATATCCTATTATGCCCCAAACTCAATAAGTTGTAATAACTCTGCCATGTAAACTAACTTAAGCTAGAAGCTATTCTCCTTAGCTGCTAACATAGGTATAATCTACACAAAGCGAACAACAACTTAACCAGCTTTGAAGCAATTAGATAGGCACCTATGATGCATAATATTTATGGTGTAACATTTTACAAAATATAATTTTCCATATTTACATATAGTTCAAGTCTTTACATAGTTTTATATACATAGGTTTTAAGACTTCCAAAAGGATTATACAACCCCATAAGAAGACCTCACTACATAACATAGATACATCAGTGAGCCAACAAAAACTATAAGGCCTCCTAAGAAGACTTTATAGTCTTCCCATAAAAGAAAAGCAAAAATGACATGAACATTGATCCATTCATTAATCTTCAACTTGTCACTCCTTAACCTGTTAGAACTAATCTATGGATTATTCTAATGAGGCATCCTTAAGTACTACTCTACGTTTACAAAACAATCTATTGGGATGTAAGCTCAACTAGCTCAATAAGAAGGGGTGAAAACATAAGAGTGTAATATGCCTTACATGCCAAGTGATGGAATTCTAAATTATCGAGGTGCCTTTTGGTGTAACTTCTCGGATTACATCAAAACTCCAAAGTTAAGCATGCTCAGACTGGAGCAAAACCGTGCGGTGTTCTATGCTAAAGCGGACAATACTTCGGTAGGAGGAGTTCCGATCGAATCATTACTGGTAGTATTAGAGTAATCCATCAACTGGAAGGGTGGAGCCCTGCCTAATGGTTATCTTAGACTTATGTAACAAAATTGACAAGGGCGTTAATTCTGTAAAGGGGGTAGATTGTAATACCCCTTATATGCCAAGTGACAGAATTCTAAATTATTAAAGTTCCTTTTAGTGTAGCGACTTGAAGTACATTGAAACTTCGAAATTAAGCGTGCTCGAGCTAGAGCAATCCCAAGATGGATTACCTCCAATGAACCTATTGCACCAGGGGACAAAACCGTACGGCATTCTATACTAAAGTAGACAATAACTTAGTGAGAAGAGTTCTAGCTGGGTCATTACAAAAGTATATTAGCAAATATGGTTGTTCAATCTTTAATTAAATGCAATTTTAATAAGCAAATGATAGATCATTTCACGATGTTTAACTGGTTCATTGTGAAGTTAGAGAAATCTTGTCTACTCTAACCTAGATTTTCAAGAGTTTCAACATAACATAATCAAATTGAATCGAGCTTATATAATGGAGATACTCTCCTCCCTAAACAATATTCGAGCCACGATTCCAACCTTACCACGAGCCCCTCTCTTATCACTTAGTTCAACTAAGGGTGGGGAAAAGACCATTTCTGCTAGCCTCATCAAAGTGTCGATATTTAGTCTGACAACCTAATCATTACCCATATTGGGTTATATGAATGTCAAATTAGATCTTAGTCGATTCAAGATTAGTCCAAATTATGAGGTAAGCAACCAAGTTCATACATACAATAAATGCTATGTTTAAGTAAAAAAAATAAAAACACTCAAAGTTCAACTCCCAATCATCAATCAGTATCACAAGCACACACACACATACAAAAATAATTTAGCTACACACACAAACAAGCACTTTTAATTCTCCAATTATCTTGATATGATACTCCAATATACCATTAAGTATCGATCCCTAACTAACCTAATGTCAACGTGAGTTAATCTTGCTTCTTGTACTCATTCCCTTAGTAAGTCCCTAAACAATCAATATAAATACTTTAGTTTTTGCTAAATAGAAAGTATATGATTAGTTTTTAATGTCATACATATAGTTTGGATAAGTTTATTAAGTCTTGGATTAGATTTTAACTTGTTACTAAAGTTTCTAAACAAGGTTCTAAACACTAAAGTTAATGTAGTTTTTACCTTAGAACCTTTTGAGCAAGTATCAAATCAATAGTGTTAAAATAATTTTTATTCTAGAAATCTCTATGAAAGTATCTAAAAACAATTTCTTAACTAGGAACTCTCTAAAAAAGTATCTAAAAATATCCTTATTTATTAGGAACTCTTGAAGAAGTATCTATAAACAGCTTTACTAACTAAAAATTCTCTAATTAACTTACAAATGCTATATCATCCAAGTATTTCATACTAGATAACTCTCTGATTAAGTCTTTAGACTTAGAATTAACTCATTTTTCTAACAAACCAATCTTCTAAAGAACTGTTTGAATAAGGTGATTTTACAAGTTTACTCAAAATAACTCATCCAACACCATACTCCAGATTATAGACATGTTAAATCATGTTTATATATCAAATTTATTACACCAAGCAACACCATAGTACTAAAAATTTCAAATTCACATACTTACATATTAGTGCTTTAAACCCATATTCGCCAACTTGCCTATATCTCATCTCCAACTCAAACTATACAACTTCATATTATTATTCACAATAGAATGTGATCTAAGTAAACCTCAAAACTTGGCACAAAGGTTTCATCAAGTTCCATACGCAAAATCTTCAAGAAAATGACATTTTGTACCTAGTTTAAAGGCTTGTAAAATCTGTAAAAATTATAGAAATTCTTTTTGTCTGAAAACTCTTCATGCAATATTTACATGTAATATAAGGACTCTCCAAAATGTTTGGTGTTAAAACTACGTTAATAAGGCCATTCAAATCAATTTTGAAAATTGATCGATTTTACTCAATTTCTTAAGTACTATATCTAATTAAAATTTTTTCAATCTCATATTTTTTCCTAATATATATATATATATATATATATATGTGTGTGTGCAAATCAATTTTTCCATAATTTTTGAAGTTTATTAGATATTTTTTACAAATTAACTAAAATCGAATGCAAAATTAGACTCATCAGAAAATTAGCTTCTGGGCACCAGTCTGTCAGCACTTCTAAGCGTTGCCATCGCTATTAAGTAGTGGTGGTGGTTCACTCCCAGGTTACCTCTACACTTAGGTTCTGCCAAGTTGTTCGATATACACAGTATTTTTTCCTATTTTCTTCTTCCTGATTCTATAATTTTCCTAAAGTCCTAAGAAAGTAAACAACATTTTAAAGAGAGCTAATGATATTTTCTAGGTTGTAGAATGATAAATGGCATTTTTTTCTCTCTAATTAAGCTTAAATTCCTTAGTTTTGGTGTTGCTAAGTGTCCTAAGAGTATACCAAATCACCAACAGCTATCCATGGAGTTGTCGATGCTTAAACCATTGCAAATTTGTTGTTTTGTGAATTTTTTTTAACATTTTTCTATGATTTTTCCCCAGTTATTTGGTTAATTATACTTATTTTAAGGTATTTTAAGATTTTTTCATATATATATATATATATATATATAACAATTATACCCAAGGCATACGTGCTATATTTATATATTAGTTTAGGTCACTTTATAATTTTTGTATCCAAATAATTTATCTCTAATGTTCACTTATTTTTCATTACCTAATTTACGTGTTTATGCAAGGTAAATTACAATATAATGTAATTTAGTAAAATTATCTATTTTTAGCTATAATCTTATGATTTTATTATATTTCAATATTCTAAACTCACGACGTGCCATCATCTAACTCCTATAACCCATACATGAAATATTACCTTAATCAGTTAACTTTCACGTACATCCTAAATTATTTGCTCAAATTTTTATACGTAAGACTACGAGCTCTTGGAATCCATTACATGAGCTTACAAAGCTCACATACCTAACTTTTCCATTTTAGGTAGGTTGTCCTAACATTTCGGGTATAAATATCCTTGTAAAATGTAGCCGCAAAGAATATACATCAAATATTAAATAAATTCTTCTCCGTTTGTGAACATCACTCTTTATTAGCATATTTACTTTACTCTTATCTTAACCCTTAAGTAAGGCTAGATGGCAAATAACCTCATTAGACCATTTCGTGCATCATATCAAGTTGAGCCATGAGTCCTTTGTAATTCCATTGGTACGCCATATCCTTGGAGTAGATCAAAGGTTGCTTGTTTTACTTTCATCGTTATTTGCACATTTCTTATTTTTCATCTTTGTTTTTTAGGTTTAACTTTGACCCACCTCAATACCATCACCCTTATCAGCTCTCAATATGGTGTATCATCTTTAGTATCAAAGTAGAGGTACATTTAGGTAAGTTATATTTGAGCTTTTGTGAAGTAGTGTTTGTTATGGTAGTTTGTTGAAGTTGTGTAAAGATTCATTGTAAGTGTTCGTATAAGTAAAAGGGTGTAGTAGTTTGCTATAATTGTATAATTTGTTTTGCCCTATTTTAAACATATGAAAATGAATCAAGTTCAATGTCGTTCTTTGGAAGCAGTTTTTATGTTAACTGTTAGCTTGAATTCTCATGTGAAGAAGTGTATGTGTGAACTATTTGGCTTAAGAAGATAAAGTTTGTTGTTTCGTAGATTTTGAGTTTGTTTATTGAGTATTGTCAAGATGATGGATCCAATTGATAATGTTGAATCAGAGATGATAATAGTGATGTTGTCCACCATGGACGACAACCCTAGAACATCCCTAAAAGTACAGATGAATAGATTGATGAGGTAACTAACCTCGTAGCTGATCTAACCAGAGTTGTTCATGCATTGGCCTTTTGACCTACCAAGGCCATATAGAATACCCCTAAGCTACTCAACCTACATAAGGATGGAACCCAGCTCAATAAGCTTGAGGTAGAGGCGTAAGATAATGAGTACGAAGGAGAATTGACTTAAGTGATACAGATGGAGAAGAAACAAAAGAGTAACATGAGAGAGAAGGGTAAGCTTGAGTACCTCGAGCTATCAACCATGTAAAGCTATAGATTTTGAGCTTGAATAGATCTAAAAACGCTGATGACTAAATATATCAAGAAGAGAAAATGGAGCATGTTTTTTATTATTATCAATATGAGGACCGAGAGAAGGTGAGGACTACTACTATAGAGTTCTCAAGTTATCCTGTAATGCAACGGAAGAACTTTTAAACTATGAGAAGAAGAAAAAGATATAGAGAAGTAAATACTTAGCCTGACATAAAGAGAATACTCAGGATCATATTCGTGTTGAAAACCTACCTATAAGATACCTTTGTTAGACTTTAAGAGCTAAACAAGGAGGCCGAGCTAAACAAGAAGGCCGAGCTAAACAAGGAGGCCGAACTATTGATGAATATGTTTAGAAATTCCAGATACTCATGATTAACTATGAAGTGAATAAACCATCGGCCAACCAATATTTAGATTTCTCACTGAATTGAGAGCCAACATCTGAGATGTCGTAGAACTTCAATAGTTTACTACATTGAATGAGGCTATAAGAATAGCCCAACGCGTAGAAAGGCAAAGAAGAAATAGGCCGAGCCGACCTCCAATAAGCTAACCTATATGATCAAGCCAACCCACTTAAGGAAGTTACTAAGCTTAGCAAAGTACCACACTAACCAAAAGGATAGATGTCCAAGCTAAACAGAAGGGCCAACCAACTAATAGTGATGTGCAGCCGAGAACTTATGAGAAGGGACAAGGATTTAGGAGGAAGACGAGCTAGATTAAGTGCTTTAAATTCCAAAGGTTTAGGTACATAGCTGCTTAGTGTCCAAACCAACAAACTATGATTATTAAAGGAGATGTCCCAAAGCTCGAAGTAGATAATACTGATGAGGAACCCAAGGAAGAGGTTGTTCCTAAGAAGAAGACCACTTCAGAAGATGAATTGGTTGAGGAAGATGTGTTTGTTGAGGACTTGGACAAGCTAACTTTGGTTGTCTGATATGCAATGAGTATAGAACCATCTACCAAGGAGGACTAGAAAAAGAATTTGTTCCACATTACTTAGAAGGTAAATGAGTAAGTTTATGCACTTATTGTAAAAAGTAGGAGCTGCACTAACATGGCATCTACCAACTTGATTAAGAAACTCAAATTGCTAACTATTTCACATTTAAAGCTTTATAAACTACATTGGTTAAATGAGAAGGGAGCACTACGTATTACTCAGCAAGTGTTGTTGTCAATCTCAATTGAAAACTATTCCAATGAAATTCTCTGTGATGCACCACATATGAGTGCATCTCATGTACTACTAGGCAAACCTTAGCTTTTTTATAGGAGAGTTATGTATGATGAATTCGGGAACACCTATATGTTTGAGAAAGATGGGAGGAAGATTACTTTGAATCCTATAACACCAATCAAATTAGCAAGCTGCAAGCCAAAATTTCTTAAGGATATAAGAAGACTTTGATTCTAAGTAAAGCCAAGCTTCGAGAAGCTATAAAGGCTAATACACTGACTTTTATGTTAGTTAAGTGACTACTAGAGTTAAAGGAGTACATTAAGCTACCACTTAAGGTGAAGGTGCTACTAAATGAATATGCCGACCAATTTCTAGAACAATTGCTTAAGTGATTACTCCCTTTTCTGAAGTATTAAACATTATATTGACTTGATACCTAGCGCTATCCTACCAAGCAAACCAGCTTATTAAACGAACCTCGAATAAGCTGTTGAGCTCTAAAGACAAGTGAATGAACCACTTGAGAAGGGATATGTAAAGGAAAGTCTCAAATCCTATGTTATGCTAGTATTCCTTGTACCAAAAAAGGATGGAACCTAATGCATGTGTAGATAGTAGAGTCGTGAACACAATCACGATCAAGTACCAATTTCTTATCCCTATATTAGATGACATGTTGGATGAATTGAACGGAGCTAGGGTCTTCAATAAAATTTATTTGAAGCTTAGCTACCATCAGGTTTGGATAAGGCTAAGAGATAAGTGGAAACCTGCATTCAAAACTTGACATAGTCTTAAAGAGTGGATGGTGATGCCCTTTAGCTTGTCAAATACCCTAAGCAATTTCATGAGATTGATGAACCATGTGCTAAGAAACCTAATCGAGAAATGTGTCGTAGTATACTTTAATGAAATCCTTATATATAGTGTCAATCAATCAAGTCACTTTAAACATCTTCATGCTGTATTTAACATACATAGAGTTGAGAAGTTACTTGGTAATTTGAATAAGTATAGCTTTTGCTAGGAGAAAGTGGTTTTTCTAGGATATGTTGTTCGTGGAGGAGGCTTGTGAGTCGATGATGAGAAGATCCAAGCTATTGTCAAGTGGCTAACTTTAACCACTTATACCGAGGTGAGAAGTTTCTATAGACTAGCATCCTTTTATTTAAGATTCATTAAAAACTTCGGTACCATTGTTGCACCCCTTACTGAGTTGATAAAGAAGAATATTGGATTCAAGTAGGGAGAAAAAGAGGAGAGGAGTTTTGTTGAAGTAAAGATGAGAGAAGTTTTGTTGAAGTAAAGATGAAATTAACTTCCATACCAGTATTAGCTTTGCCTAACTTCGAGAAGATTTTTAAGCTTGAATGAGATGCGTTAAGTGTTGGGATCAGTGCTATCTTGATGTAAGAATGCTGACCAATTACTTACCATAGCGAAAAGGTAAGAGGACCTCAGTTAAATTACTCATTATATGACAAAGAACTCTTAGCCCTTATCCGAACATTCTAAGTATAGTAGTATTATCTATTGCAAAAAGAGTTTGTCATTTATATGGATCATGAAACTTTGAGGTACCTTAAAAGTCAGACTAAGCTATCAAAGCAACAAGTGCAATGGGTTGAATTCTTAAAAAGGATTCAACTTTGTAATCAAGTATAAGGTAGGCAAGAATAACGTAGTTGCTAATGCTCTATCGAGAAGACATGTTCTCTTACTGAATTGTAGACCAAACTGTTACGGTTTGCAAACATTAAAGAGCAGTATCTTCAAGACCCCCATTTTGGTCCTATATTTAGATGATGTGCCAAAGGAAGAATAGTGGATAAATACCATGTGGAGGATAGTTATCTATTCTAGAGAGGCAAACTCTGTATGCCAACTTATTCTATGTGAGAACTATTAGTCAAGGAAGCCCATGGTAGATGACTCTTCAACTATTTTGGAGAAAAAAGGATGTATGAGTTGTTGAGTATACTGTTATTTTAGCTAAAGATGAGATGAAACGTAATGTGTACCGAGTTATTAGCAGTTGTCCTACTTACAAGATGGCCAAATGTTAAGCCAAACAAGGGAAAGCAATGGCTTTACCTCTCCTGACCTAACCTTGGATTAAGTTTGAGCATAGACTTTGATCTTAAATTCCCAAGAATTGCTTAAGGCAAAGATTCTATGATAGTTGTTATGGATAAATTTAATAAGATGGCACACTTTGTACCTTACTCTAAAACTAACAATGCTTAGGTTATTGCTTTTCTCTTTTTGCAAGAACTTGTTCGGTTATACAGCTTGCTGAAAAATGTAGTCTTTGATAGAGATCTAAATTTCCTGAGCCATTTCTAGAGGATTATTTGGCATCAAATGGGGACTAAACTACCATTCAGCATTTTATGTCACTCCTACACCAATAGCCAAATAGAGGTAGTTAATTGTACTTTAAGATTACTACTCCAAGCTGCAGTAGGAAATAATTTTACTAATTAGGACATCTATTTGCCTATGATGGAATTTGCCTTCAATTATACTATACACGATACCACCAAACAAACACTCTTTAAAGTCGTCTATGGCTTCAATCTAGAGCTACCCCTTGACTACACTCTTGTACCCTTGTTTGAGCTAGAAGACATTGATGCAAGAGCCCGAGTATAGTCTCTGTAATAGATCTAAGAGAAAGTTATTCGACAAATTAACTAAGTTGCCAAGATAATGCAAGAAACGAGTAAAAGAAGGAAGTTAGCACAATTTCAACTCAAAGATTTAATGTGGTTGCACTTAAGCAAGGAGAGGTTTTTGAACAAAAGGAAGAATAAATTGTCCACCCAAGCTAAAGGTCCCTTCAAAATACTCCAAAAGATCAACAACAATACCTATCGACTAGAATTACTCAATGACTATGGAGTATCTGATACCTTCAACATTATTAACCTTAATCCCTATCGACTTAAGAGAGAACTAAGCTAAGACCGGTCGAACTTGATCCTGAATCCAAATCAACCCAAAGGGGATGATAAGAATCAAGCTACCAGACCTTTAACCCAAGCCCGAGCATAAGGTCTTAAGGGCCTATCAAAGCATGTTCCATTGATCTAGCCAACTCCTGTTGAGGCCAAGCTGATCTTCACTACCAACAAACTCCTTACACCAAACTGAGTAACTTCACATCTCTCAATAACCAAGTACCAACCCAAAGTATACTCTACTAAAAGTCCAATCCCTTATATGTTTGCTCGACCATGACTAAGCAACCTACAGCTTGAAAGTATCGATGCTAAGAACCCTAGCACACATTTGCACCCTCGTCTTCTCGGGAAGACCCCAAGTCTACTCGACTCCTCCATTTAGCACCCTTGCTTAGTACCTCTACTTGGCAAATACCCAACCTAACCATATAACTTGTTGTATTTCCCAAAAGTGCCTTCAATGACCCAATGCTATGTATCCAGTCCACTACATGAAAGGATTCACTACACTAATTATCAATTTCTTTACATTTTCATTTATACCTTTTATTATTCCTTATATATTACTGGACAATACTCTCTTTGTCTTTTCCATTTTAAGTAGGTTGCCCCAACATTTTAGGTATAAATACCCTTGTAAAATGTTGTCACAAAGAACATACATCAGATATTGAATATATTCTTCTCCTTTTGTGAACATCACTCTTTATTAGTTTGTTTACTTAACTCTTAAGTAAGACTAGGTGGCAAGTAACCTCATCAAACCATCTAGTATGTCATATTGAGTTAAGCCGTAAGTTCTCGATGGTTCAATTGGTACATCTTATCCTTTGAGCAAATCAAGGGTTGCTTGTTTTACTTTCATTGTCATTCACATATTTCTTAATGTCCATCTTCAGTTTCTAAGCTTTTTGCATGCTTGGACCTACCTTAATATTGTTACCCTTGTTAGCTCTCAGTATGACATATCACAATACTTATAAGAGTTTCTACAATTGGGATTCCCCTTCATTTTAGGGGGCTTCTAAACCAGACCCCTCATACAGACCTCTATGTAAACTTGTCTAAGGGGTTGCTTCAAAGGCATATGCTGGGCCTACGTTAGAGCAAGCGATAAGCACTTCTTGTCTTTACGGTTTCCCCCATCAGAGTTCTTAGTTGCTCGTCACCAAAGTGGTCTTTGATAGACTCCTTATCCTTATCCTTCTTCCCTCCTGATTTTTCCAATTCGACTTCATGCTTAGTGCAAATATTGTCCTCCTAATCCATATACTTCTAGGCTTTCTACCATGATTTAGCTAAGGTCTTTAGTTTGCTCTTATAGACTAATTGGAAGAAGTCCCCAAACGGCATTATGCCAAGCTAGGCGACATAAGCTGCTACTCACTCATCAAGCTGAGGGATCTATACTATGACATTATTGAACCATTCCACATACTTATAAAGGGTTTCCTCACCATCTCTTAGAGCTTATTAAGGTTGGAATTGTCGATCGAGTGGGTTCTGCAAGTTGTAAAGGAGGCAGCACTTGTATGGAAGTTTGCTATCTATTCGTTACTGGTAAGGGCACTATCGCAAGTGGCTGTAAACTGCACCTGCTAATTATGAACTGTAAGGCAAGGCTAAGGTGCCCTATTGTTCTCTTGCTAATTTTGTGTAACAGGTTGACTATTTAGGTGGCTTTGGACATCCGAGGCATCAAGGAGAGAAGGCACCCTGCTTTACCTCTTTACCTCATCCAATTTGGCTTAGAGTTTCCTATTTCGGGCCTTTATCTAAGCGTTCTTAGCCACAAGCTCTTCAAACAACTTTTCAAGCTGTTCTAGTCAGTGTTGCTCAGTAATAAGCTCAATTGGAACCCGGTCATCATTAGGATTCATTATTTGAGACATGATGAATAAGTTAAGGGAAAAGTATATGCTATGTGTTTGTAAAGGTTAAGTGAGTTTGGAATTCCTATAGATGGTGCCAAATTTTGCTAGTAGGATTCAGTCAGTAGAGTTAGTTGGTTTAGACTTCATGTTAGGAAGTAATTGACTTACAAGATAAAGCATAGTGAGGAGTGTCAAGCCTAATTTTTCTCTCGGTTTTTAAAATATTTTCCTTAACTTGGCCATTATTAAACCCTAACTTATATAATATTGGTCCTTAACTAAGAGTTAAAGAAAACGGGTTTTTGTTAAAAATAGTTCGGAGTCGCCACCCAACCAGAGTTGGGAAAAAGAGTTAATTTATAACCAATTTGGTAGATTGCTTATAACTTAGCTATCGTTATATCAATAAAACCAATTTTTAAAATGGTTTTTAAATCCCTAAGCAAGTACCACCTTTTAACTTTCCAAATTTAATTTAGCTTTCCAAATACCCTTCCAATAGTATTTATTTACAAGCGATAACAAAAATTATACCCATTTGCAAGAAATAAGAATTTAAAGAATTATCTACTAAAGGAGGGAAATAAATTTTTTCCATATTTTAAGTCGCCTCGTATGTATGGATACCTATTACCCGCTATTCGGGATAAAACTTTCGTAGTTTGTTCCAAAAATATTAGTGGTTTGGTTGATTTAAATCTTTGAAAGAAGACTAGGTTTATGTTTTTAATTTAGTTTGATTATTTAAGAAAATTTTCTAAAATAGTTTTTTTTTTTGGGAACTTCTAGAGAGGGCCCTAATTTTGAAAAAGGATCGATTTATTTTTATTTGGAAAATTGATTTTTGTAAGTGATAATACTTTTTTATTTCTTTTTTATTATTTTTATTGTTTATTCACTTATTTATATTTATTACCATTATTTATTTTGACCAAAGGATAAAAATAAATAAACTATGCTTTTTCCTTTTATTCTTTTTTTCAAATTCTTGTCTTCTCTTCTTCTTTTTTCTCCTTTTTTTTATTTTCTTTTGTTTTTTTTAACTACAACAAAATTACAATCATTAAAAAAAAAAAAAGAATACAACATAATGTGGAATGAAAGAGAAAGGAGTAGGTCGAATCTAAGCACTAGAGCAATCGGTTGGGTTGAATTTGGATTGGGTTCAAATTAGGTTTTGTAGCTCCAAATGAGTAGTGAGTCGAGTCTTAGAGGAAGAAGAAGGTAATGGTTGAATCTACACTCTAAATGGCTTGTAGGCGTCATTTCAAGTAGGGAATAAGGGTTTTATGAGTATTTTATTGGTGAATGGGGTGTCTATAAAGTGATTGAGGTTGAAAGCAGTGGTTTGGTGGTGTTTCAAGCATTAGCCACCAGTGCTAGAGAAATCTGTCGTACGCGGTAGTTGCTAGGTAAAAGATGGTAGATTGCTGCAAGAGAAGGGATTGAAGATTGGTGTTGCTGGTAGCGGCTGTTTGGCTATTTGCTACTAGTTAACATTGAGGAAAAGATGATTTGGTGGGACTATTTGAAGATGGTGGCATGGTCATGCGAAAGGGGGGTTGTTGGTTGCTAAAGGAGAATGGGGGCAATGTCACTACTGCTGGGCATTGGACTAATGGTGAGACAGAAAGGTTGAGGATGCTGTTGCATCGAAGCAAGTAGGCTTCATTACATACTGTAGCTTCCGTGGGGCTTATCACTAATTACTGCTATGAAGCATGGGGCTGGTCACATGTTTGCGATGAAGAGAAAGATAGGGTTTGCTTATGGCATGCATAGGTTGGGAATGGGGTTCGACTAGATTGCTTTCAAATCAATGTGGTAACAATGTGTGTGTATCAAGGATGAAGCCTGGACGATGTAAATATGGTTGATCAATGATGATAGAGGGCATTTGGTGATGAGAATGTTGGGTCGTGCTGTTGTATGTGTAAGAGAGTGCTCAATTGTGTAAGTGATAGGAGGTAGATGGCGTATGAAGTGTCTGTGTGTATGAATCAATGGTTGTAGGCATTGGTTTGCAAGGATGAGGGTGGTTGGGGAAGGTGAATTGGGGTAGTTGGAATTGGTATGTGCTTAGTTGTTGTATCGTATCTATTCCAAAGAGATGAGATGGTCTCCAATCTATGTATATGGACGAGGGTCAAGAATCAAGAAATAAAAATATGACCTATCTCAAACTTCCTCTTTTTTTCCATTTTTCAAATCCCGATTTGAATTAGCAAGTGAATGAATCCGACCTTGATTTTAGATTCAACTTACAATAGACTATGTGGAGAATAGAAATTTTCCTTAAATTAGTGTATTTATAAATGGAAATCACACAAAAAAATGAGGAGAAAGTAAGGGGTATGGATTGGTTTTGCTGGAGAAAAGGAGGGAAAAGGAAAGAACTGAGGGGATATTGACGTGGTGCCATGTGTGCACCAAGTTAGCTGTACGACCCAAAGATTGCTTACTACATGTTGCAGGGAACACATGCTTAAATCAGATTGCGATACATAGCAGATAGGAGTTAAGAGAAAAATAAAAAGGCTTGCTATGCCTTTTGTGAGTTTTGAACCCATGACCTCCAATGCTAAATCCAATTACTTAACCATTAAGCCATTGATCTATACCTTATTAATATATGTAATTTAATTGCATATATGGACAACATCAACCTGGGCTAGATTTGAATCTAAGTTTAAGCCTAACTACCTTCTGCTATTAAATAAAAAAAATTATTATTGAAACACTAAAACATATTTAAAATTCCTAAATTTTTTTATTTTCTATGTTTTCTATTTTTTGTGATTTTTTCTAAAAAAAAATTATTTTTTGTATTATTTCTAAATTTCTTTACTTTTTACTCTCTCTTTTTTATTTTTATAAAATTAGGACTCTTTACCCTATTCTAAAAATTTTGAAAAATAGAGAAAGGGAAAAAATTAGGTGTCTACAGCTATCCCTCTTTATGGTAAAGTTTGAGTGAAACTTTATCATAAAGACAAATGAGACACTATTTTTTTCCTAAGGTAGAATTTATCCTAAGGAGTGCCTTAGCTAGATATGCTAGGTTTGATCCATTAGGGGTTTAATGGATAGAGAGGAGAAAGGAGGCGCTCTAAGAGCTAGCCGAGTGAGTTTAGAATGGTCTAGTACCCTAAGGGGCTAGCTAGAAAGATTAGTTTGAAACCTAGTTGTGCCCTTCAAAGTTGACTAACCTAGGTAAGACAGGTGAAGCACTCCTTCAGCTAGCTAAGACCTTAAAGAAATGTCGAAGACTTGGTTATACCCCTATGAGCTGACTAACTAAGGTGGAACAAGCGAAACGCTCTTTGAGCTAGCTAAGACCCTAAAGAAATGTTGAAGACTTGGTTGTGTCCCTATGAGCTGACTAACCTAGGCGAATGGGTGAAGTGCTCCTTAAGCTAATTAAGACCTTAAAGAGATGTTGAAAACTTAGTTGTGCCGAGATGAAATGGGTAAAGTTCTCCTTAAGCAAGCAAAGACCTTAAAGAGATGTTGAAAACTTGGTCATGACCCTATGAGTTGACTAACCAAGATGAAATGAGCAAAGCACTCCTTAAGTTAGCTAAGACCCTAAATTGAATGAGATGAGTAAGCGCTCCTTGAGCTATTTAAGAGATGTTGAAAACTTGGTTGTGTCCTCATGAGCTGATTAACCAAGATGAAATAGGCGAAACGCTCCTTGAATTGGCTAAGACCCTAAAGAGATGTAGAGGACTTAGTTGTGCCCTTATGATTTGACTAACCAGGATGAAACGAGTGAAACACTCCTTGGGTTGGCTAAGACCCTAAAGAAATGTTGAAAACTCAATCTTATCCCTATGAGTTGACTAACCAAGACAAAATGAGCGAAGCATTCCTTGAGCTGGCTAAGACCCTAAGAAGATATTGAGAACTTAGTTATGCCCCTATGAGATAACTAACCGGATGAAACGAGCAAAGTGCTCTTTGAGCTGGCTAAGACCCTAAAGAGATATTGAGGACTTGGTCGTGCCCCTATGAGCTGATTAACTAAGATAAAACGAGTGAAGTAATTCTTAAGCTGGGTAAGACCCTAAAGAAATGGTGAAAACTCGATCATTCCCCTATGAGCTAACTAACCAAGATGAAATAAGCAAAGCACTCCTTAAGCTAGCCTAAGTCCCTAAATAGATATTGAAGATTTAGTTGTGCCCTTGTGAGCTGACTAACTGAGATGAAATGGGTAAAGCGCTTCTTGAGCTAGCTAATACCCTAAAGAGATGTTGAGGACTTGGTTGTACCCCTATGAGCTAACTAACCAAGATGAAATAGGAAAAGCGCTCCTTGAGTTAGCTAAGACCCTAAAGAAATGTTGAAGACATGGTCGTGCCCCTATGAGCTGACTAATCGAAATAAAATGGACAAAGCACTCCTTGAGCTAGCTAAAACCCTAAAGAGATGTTAAGGACTTGGTCATATCCCTATGAGCTAACTAACTAAGATGAAATGAGTGAAGCGCTCCTTGATATAGCTTAAGACCTTAAAGAGATATTAAAAACTTGGTCATACTCCTATGAGCTGACTTACCAAGATGAAACAAACAAAGCACTCCTTGAGCTAGCTTAAGACCCTAAAGAGACATTGAAAACTTGATCATACCCCTATGAGCTGACTAAACAAGATGAAACGGGCAAAGTACTTCTTGAGCTATCTTAAGACCCTAAAAAGATGTTGAAAACTCATTCATGCCCCTATGAGTTCACTAACCAAGAGGAAATGAGCAAAGCGTTCCTTGAGCTAACTAAAACCTTAAATTAAATGAGATGGGTAAGCGTTCCTTGAGCTGGCTAAGACCCTAAATTGAAATCCAATAATGCCCCATTAAGCTAACTAACTTAGGAAAGAGCATCTCTAGTAGATTAGCAACCCTAAATTTTGGAATCAATTCAAGAAAAACCTAAAAGTGCTCCTTTAAGTTGATTATCCTAGGTAAACAAGCATGAGCCTTCAATTAGCCGATAGGTCTATCACATACCCTAGAGGCATCATAGAGGATGTTTTAGTGCAAGTAGACAAATTCATCTTTCCCGTGGATTTTGTTATACTTGATATAGATGAAGATATTGAGGTGCCAATCATTTTAGGTCGACCCTTCTTAGCCACTACTAGGGCTATTTTTGATATAGTGAGCATAAGTTGATATTATAGGTCGGGGATGATGAAATAGTTTTTAAAACTCCAGAGGCAACGAACAAATTTCTTAACTCAGAGGACATATGTCACGATGTTAATGCCACTGATATCGTTATATCTACATGTGTGCAGGAAACGCTTTCCAATGATTCCTCAAGCTATTGCTTGCAAAAGGGAGATGAAAATTTGGTGATCAACCCCAATTGTGCAGAAGTGGCAGCTCAAATAGAGGTTCATGAATCCATTGTGGATAAGAAGGGGATTAATCCACTCCACAAGCCAAAGGATCATAGGTTAAAATCTTTCAAAGAGAAGCCATTAATTTTGGAACTAAAACTATCAAGAAATCATTTGGAACATGTCTTTGCAGTGAAAAGTTCAAAACTCCTAATAATAACCGGATCTAAGCTAAAAGCGGACAAAATGAAGAAGCTTAGGCTACATGAATTTGATAAGTGGCATGATAAGGAGAGAAACTATGGAAGTAATGCACCAATGAAATGGAATTGGCAAGGTCGATGGCCGGAGGGTAAATTTACACTCGTATGGAGAGTTCGAAAGCGAGATAAAGGAGGAGTTCTATCTCCACTTGGATGAAGAATCATGGGTTACAATCATATCTCGTCAAGCTATCGACGTTAACTATAGCGCTTCTTGGGAGGCAACCCATGTCTAACTTTGCTTACACTTTAGTTTTTTAAGTTTTCTTCATTTTATTTTCCTTTTATCTAACTTTGCTTTGCTTCTTATATTTTCGTCATAGCCTTTTCCCTTTTAGTTTTATTGTTTCTTTTTCTCTTTAGTTTTATTACTTTTATTTCTTTAAGGTTCCTTTATTTTTAAATTAAATTCATAATTTAAAAAAAAATAGAACAGAAAATTACATGGGCATGAGTTACAGTCGTGTCCCAGCCCGTATCCATCCAGGACCCTTTAATCTGCCATGCCCACAGAAAGTTACACGGGCGTGGGATACGGTTGTGTCCCAGCCCGTGTCCGCCCAATTATCCTTTGCGCAAACATAAAGTTACACGGGCATGGGACACAGTCGTGTCCCAACCCGTGTGTGCCTAATATTCCCAAGTGCCTACAAAATGTTACGCAGGCGTGGGACACAATCGTGTCCCAACCCGTGTCCGTCCAAGTTTAGCACATGCCTATAAAAAGTTACACGGGCGTGGGACATGGTCGTGTCCCAGCCCATGTGCGTCCAGAATTTACGCATGAATAAAGAGAGTTACACGGGCGTAGGATACAGTTGTGTCCCAGCCCGTGTTCACCCAGGACAGCCACCCTGCAATCAGAGAGTTACACGGGCGTGGGACACGATCGTATCCCAGCCCGTGTCTGCCCAGAACCCATACAATTCAGCACGCGCCCTATTTATTTCAACACACACACTCTCTCACACACTTCCACACATCAACACATATTTCTTTTCTCTTCTCTTCTTCTTCTCCTCATGATTTACTTTTCATCAACACATTTCTTCATCAAATCCAACCCAATCTAATGTTTCTTCTCAGGTCGTCAATGGAAAATCATAAAAAGTAGATTGTTTGAAGGAGGTCCACATCTGTTACATCATGTTCTAATCATGAAGGTACTATTGTCGAGCTACTAGTCACTGTTTCTCCACTAGAGTATCTTGTGCTTCAAGGCAGGGAAGTATTAGTTTCTTTTTCAATATATGATTTCCTTTTTTCCCTATGATGTTTTTTCTTATTTGATATCTTGCTATTGTGTTTTTTTAGTCGTACATTGAGGACAATGTACGTTATTAAGTGTGGGGAAGGGATATATATGATTTTGTTACTGTTAAGGATACCAATTATTCACATTTGACTCAATTAATTTTTAAAGTTAACTTGCAATAGGTGATTAACAAGTGTTGAGCCAAATTAACTGTGTCATCTTGATCATTATTGATCTTATTATATTTTACTAGAATTGAATAGTCAAATTTTTGGAAGGCAAAGTTACGGGTTATTTAGCTTAGCACTTTAAGACTTGAGATTGGAACAACATCACTAGTTGAGAGTTAGTCATAGTTATTTTTAAAATTTACTTTTATGTATACCTTTCTCTTAGAAATTTTTAAAATTCACTAGTTGAGAGTTAGTCACTCACTAGTTGGGACTGTTTGAAGATGGTGGCATGGTCATACAAAAGGGGGCTTACTTAGTGCTAAAGGAGAATAGGGATGGCGTCACTACCAGTAGGCAATAGAGTAATGGTGAGAGAGAGAGGTTAGGGATGCTATTACATCGTGGTGAGTAAGATACGTTGTGCACTGTGGCTTCCATGAGGCTTGTCACTAATCACTACTGTAAAGTGTAGGGCTGGTCATGTGTTTGCAATGAAGAGAAAGATAGGGTACACTTGTGGCTTACATAGGTTAGGAATAAGGTTCAGCTGGACAACTTTCTCATCAATGTAGTAGCAGTATGTGTATGTCGAAGATGCAACCTGGTTAATGTAAGGATGGTTGGTTAGTAATGCTTGAGGGCGTTCGATGATTGGAGTGTTGAGTTGTACTATTGTATATGTGGGAGAGTACTCAATCATATGGGTGATAAGCAGTAGATGGCGTGTGAAGTGTCCATGTGTGTGAATCAGTGGTTATGGGGATCGGTTTGCAACGATGAGGATGGTTAAGGAAGGTGAATTGGAGCGGTTAGAATTGGTGTATGCTTGGTTGTTGAGTTGTGTCTATTCTAGAGAGATGAGATGGTCTCCAATTTATGTGTGTAAACAAGGGTTAAGAATCAAAAAATGAAAATAATGACCAATCCTAGATTTCCTCTTTTTTCCATTTTTCAAATCCCGATTTGAATGAGTAAGTAAATGAATCTAACCTTGATTTTGGATTCGATTCATAGTAGACTATGTGGAGAATAGAAATTTTCCATAAATTGGTGTATTTATAAATGGAAATCGTATAAAAAAAATGAGGAAAAAGTAGGGGGTGTAGATTGGTTTTGCTAGAGAAAATGAGGGAAAATGAAAGAATAGGGCAGTGGGGAAACAGATGCTAATGTGGCACCATGTGTATGCCATGTCAACTGCACGACCTAATGATTGCTTGCCACATGTTGCAGCGGACATGTGCTCAAATCATATTGCAACACATAGCAGATGGGAGTCAAGAGAAAAATAAAAAGGCTTATTATGCCTTTTGTAAGTTTCAAACTCAAGTCCTCAAATGCTAAATCCAAGTGCTTAACCATTAGGCCATTGACCCATGTCTTGTTCATATATGCAATTAAATTGCACATATAGATAAGATCAGCCTAGGCTAGATTTGAATCTAAGATTAGGCCCAATGCCTTTCTCCTATTAAATAAAAAAACTTATTATTGAAACACTAAAACTTATTTAAAATTCCTAAATTTTCTTATTTTTGTAAGTTTTCTATCTTTTATGATTTTTTCTAAAAATTTTTATATTTTGTATTTTTTCTAAAAATTTTTACTTTTTACTCTCTTTTTTTTTTGTATTTTTCTAAAATTAGAACCTTTACCCTATTCTAAAATTATAGAAAAATATTTCATTTTTACCAATTTAATTGGTTGGCAACTCCAATTTTTCTAAATATTTTCTAACTATCTTTTAAGAAAAATGTTTTTCCTTAATTTAATGTTGAATAATTTATATTAATCGAGCTAGGCTTAATATAAGTTAAATTAAGGAAAACCGAAATAAGACTCGACACTAATCAACGGAAATCTTGAAAACTAATTTATAATTCCAAGTGGATAATCTCTAGGTATATGGGAAGTTTTTATAGGTATTTGATCATAACTGAGTAAATAATTCTCATTAGGTCCTATTATGGAAAGAAAATATAATACCAAAACCGTCATTGATACAATTCCCTTATCATGCATATACTTTTTCTCAAAAGCTACAACTGCAGTATATTCATTATACAAAGGACCTAATTCCTCCTCCATAATTTTGTAGTCATCTCTCATACTCCAAAACAATCTCCTCTTGCAAGTAATTATAATCTCATCTATCATATAAAATATCATCCAATTTGTCAGTTCTAATAACAAGTTTTACAATCAAACTCGATAGTCAATAAGGGATTCATCTACTTCCCATCGAAAGTGTAATCAAGTATAAACAAGCCCATATTTAAAAATCTAAAAGTAAATGTGAGACCTTACAAAACCTACAATTAAGATTTAACACTTAGATGTAGCATGATTATGAGAAAAATTGTGTCTAAATAAATTGTAAGTTCTAAACTCCAATAAATAGGTTCTAGGCTTTTGGTTTTAAGGTATTTAGGAAGATAGAATGGTTAAGCTAATATAATATGATTGGGAAAGAAATATATATATGTATATATATAGATACACACACACACATATTATATAGACATTTATATAATAAGCACAATGACTTCTCGTAAGTTTAGATTTTGTAAACATAATAACAAAAGCATAAACTAGCTAAAAGGCTAAATTCACATGTAACGTTTGTAATTTATTAGAGGCACATAAGATGGGTATTACAACGGGGACACAGAGATAAATTATATACATAATAATATTCATATGACATGAAGTAATATTTAAAAATCATGTACGTACATTCAGTATAATTAATATGAAGGCTTATGCTTACATGATTAGGCTCCAATCGGGCAATTTAGAGCATTTGTGAAATTAACTCGATTAAATTAGAAATTTATGAATAAGCTAAGAACTTTAGCCAATGACTACTCGTAAGCTCAAATCTCAAAAATATAATAAAATAATAAAAATATAACTAAGATAGTAAATTTTTACTATACCATTTAATAATTATCATAATCGTACAAAATAGGTTTCGATAGTTAGTGACTTTTAAAAATGGATGATGTGAGTAATAGAATTATTAATTGACATGAAATAACTTATACAATATATATGTATATATGTATGTGTGATAAATAAGGCCCTCAATATAGGTATGAACATATTATTTCAATTAATATAATATAGGTAAAATATATTTCCAAGCCACCATATTTATTTGAAATGTGGCAAAGAGAACTTACATAAAGAGAGAGAGAGAGAGAGAGAAAGGAATCAAAGTAAATTGAGTATCAACCAACCAAAATAAATAAATAACTTCAAGGCTCGATACTTAGAGACTAACATAATTTTAGGCATGTGTATCTTTATCTTGATTATTACATTAAATATTTTCTCCATCAAACCAAAGGATTAAGTTACCTAATGGATTTGATATATTACATTACTATTGTTGCTAGACGTATAGGAAATAAAAGACAAACAAATTTATCATATAATTTAAATGCAACAATACCTATCAATTAGAAATAATATAAGCATATGATGTTAGTTAATTACACAAATATGTATATATATATATAATCTATTTTACTAAGGGTATATAAGGGTTCATGATAAATATAAATATATATATTGCTATAACTATTAAGTATAAATGGAATATAACACTAGATTCTTATATTAACAACAAAATAAATAAAAATAAAAATAAAAGTCATGCACCACTTATTTAGTGCAGCAACAAATTAATGTAGCATTGTTACATCATATAAATTAATTTATAAGACATGAAACTCTAGCTAGTACATGCAAATATATGTTTAATAATGACAACACATGAATTTTATTGCACCCTTTATTGACTAACACCGATAGCTCATAAATAACAAAGAGAAGACTTAGGAAACAAGCTTAGCATGAAAAGAATAAGAAAGCAGGGCCAAAAGTTATCAATATAAGAAGAAATAATTGAAGGGAACTCAAAAGAAAACCATAAGGAAAGAGGAAGCGAATTACTTCCACTTGCACCAAAAGATGATTTGGGGATGGATTGTGAATCAAATGTAAGATGGACACTCTGACTTTGTACTTGATCTTCCTCTTCGCTACTCTATACCTTTTGTGCTCTAAGATCTCACGAAAATGTTGATGGGTCATGAGTAGGTTCTGATAAAAAGAAGCCTCACTATAATGCATTCAAAGGTAGCACTTCTAACTAAACAAGAAATTTCTTCCATTGTTTGCTTACTATCTAATTATGCATGTATATAGTATTTTCCTTTTTCAATTCTACTAGTAAAACATCACTTGTTAATGATTTTAATACTGTGATCTAAAAGAAAAAAAAATAATAATATCAATAAGATGTGCACATACATATATACACTCCATTATAGATATATATATATGTGAATATCCTTTAATTGTATGGTTATATAATATATATATATATATATATACACACATACACAAAAGACTTCTATTATGATTGAATAATGCATAACATTGGAAGATAGAATTTGATGATCTACAACATATAAATTTTACTATACTTAATCATTATAAAGATTGATTACGATGATAGATGTAAACTAAAATGAATTAAGTAAGTTGAATTTTTTATAAGTTCTAACACTTCATTATGTTATATAAAAATTCCGTACAAAAAGAGATTCGAATGTAGCGAGCCTGTTTAAATGAGTTTAGTTACAAGTAAGTGGTGACAATGCTTAACAGCATTTTGGTATATTATTTCAAAATATCTGAAGACTTTAGTATGTATCTATTTGTGACCATAATTAGCTATTTGTGTGTGTGTGGTGCTTGTATCTAAAATTCAATTTGCTATGATGGAAGCTCAGCTCCATGTTATGATTGTTCTATGAACAGTATTATATTTGAATTGTCTAAGCTTGGTTGATCACCATAGAAATGAACTAACTTAAACTCGACTTAACATCCAATCTAACATGCATTACAACTCACCAAGGATAACAACTATAATTCTCAAGCCAAACACGGACTCCCTTCTATGAGAATAGAATAGCTAAAACGGTCATTTCCTAACTCTTAGCCTAACTAAGTGAAAGGAAAGGAGGTCGTGGTGAGGTCCGGGGCTATGGTTAGAAAGTAGTCACGGAAGGAAGATGTTCTCCATTGTACAAGCCTCGGTTTGGTTTTGATTCATGATTACATAGCATCAATCTTCTCAACCTGGATTAAAGCAGGTATGATTTCTCTGATCTCATGACGAATAGAAAATGTCATGCGATGACATTTTTTCGTACATACATTGCATCTAACTAAATTGGTTGAAAACCTTGTTTGTGATATGCTTAATGCATACTTCTATCTCTATCCCACTTATTAAGCAAGTTGTCGCTCATTCCCTTATAGTTTGGTTTGCATGTTCAAAGTAAAAATACAAGTATTGTATCTAAAATCAAAACTTTAACAAACAGGATTAAGGAGTGAGGATCAAAAAGAGTCTAGCTAAATTTTGTTTTTATTATTGACTTTTTCCTAACTACTAAGAAAACTACTCCAGCCTTCTCAGATGGCTTGCTAGTTTTCAATCTTTTGACTTATATACCAAATAGCATATGCATGTAGGTTTTACATGTACTCTTTTATAAATTCAAACTACAAGTTTGCTTATCAACTATTTCCAAAATTATTCCACAGGTTCCTATCAAGAGAATATTGAGCTAGATGCTTCAAAGCGATAAAGTCAAGTATACTTAGTGTAAACTAATTCTATGATAGTAGCTAAAAGGTTAGCTTCTATGATGGTTCATATAAAGGGATTGTTGTGGCTCCACCTTTTCGAGCACAACACAAGTTAGATTAGTATTATCCTTTACTTGTTTTCATTTTACATTATTTAAGTTCTAATATTATATATATATATATAACTTAAACATATGCCTATAAATCTAAATCTTTTATGCTCACTTACTTTCCTTACTCTTAGTGTTCCTAATATCTAAGTCATTTTAATTAGATGCTTCAAAACCTAGTTCTCTACAAACTATGCTTTAATAGCACCTAGAAACTGTCACACCCTAAATTCAAAGAGTTATAACAGACCCACCATATAAACCAACCTAAACTAAAAACTATCCCCTTAGTTGCTAACATAAGTATAGTCCACACAAGGTGAACAACAACTCAATCAACTTTAAAGTAGTCAAATGAGCACCTGTAGTATATAAAACCTATGGAGTAACCTTTCACATTATACACTTTCTATTACCTATAAATAGATTAGTTCATTACATAATCTTAAGTACATCAAGAGTCGAAAGTTTTCAAAAGAAACTCTACATCTTTATAGTAGATCTACATTACATAAGTATATAACAGCTAATCAGCGAAGACTATAAGGCCTCCCAAGAAGACCTTATAATCCTCCCACAAAAAAGAGAGAGAGAGAGAGACTTGAGCTCCATTCCATTCATTAGACTTCTTCACTTTACTCTCTAACCCGTCAAAACTAACCTATAAATAAGTGTAATGAGACATCTTCTAGTACTACTTGGTACCTATAAAACAATCTATAGGGATGTAAGCTCAACTAGCTTAGTAAGAAAGGATGGAGTTGTAAAATTACATTATAAACATAGTTGTTCAATCATTAATTAAATGCAAATGCAATAAACAAATGGTATAGTTGTCACGAACTGAGGACGGCCTAGTCGTGGCAGACGCCGTATACTGTATGAAGAACCCCTAATTGGTTACCCTTCCAATCAAAAACTCTTCACACAATATACAAGGCTCTACGACTACTAGTTCCAAAGTACATCCAGATTCACATGATATCATCACACAACATATTTATATAAAAGTTAAGCTATAAAGCTTACATTACACAGTATTTAAGTATATCTAAGTTCATAATAATAAGGTAAACATAAGTACATGAGTAAGAGTCTACATAAACTATTTCCTCTCATCACACAGGATACCTCGCTCTTGCCCAAGTCCCTAGGCTAACCTGTGGCATCCTTCGTCCTGTCTCTACGAACAAGCTATCCTGCAACAAAAGTCTAAAGGGGTGTAAGCCTAAGCTTAGTGAGCAAAACCCTCAGCCACACAACAAGCAAGTTATAAGTACATTATAGTCACGCATATGAATGAATGATCAAACAGAATGCCAAACAATACACATACTTAACTAGTTCATATATGTAACTCGGATTTAACGCCCTCCGAAGTCAGGGTTGGAGTTTACACGGCACCAATCAGATCCGGGTATTACACTAGAACTTACTTTACTACGAAACTCCATGCTCCGTACTTATATCAAATAATTCTTTTATTTTCAGAAAAACACAAGTTCTAGTATAATTGTGAGTGGGCCCCCGCAGTCCACACTCACCCCTAAACGGAGGCCTCTAAACTCGACCCTTAGCCAGGCGGTTGGCGCCTCCAACGCCTAGTGTTCCCGCGGGCCAGGGTAAGGTCATTTTGTACGAGTGCACCATACATAACCAAATAAATCAATAATATCAACCCCCGAATGGCCTCTCTTTACCTCCGTGTAATGTGACGGCCGGAATGATATCCATGCTATGCATGTTAATGCATGTTCCAGTTTCTTTTTATAGGCCAAGTATAATTTAGTTTAAATTATGCTGTGACCATCCACTAATACACACAATCATTTTCTATACTACCATGCAACAAACAAGACATTCTGTGCATTTAAGGTAAATTCACAACTCAACATACAATTACATACACAAGCATTTCCCGAACCCCACACAGTAGTTAATTAACAATAATATTTAAGTCCACTATCTACAGTCACAATCAAGCATGGAATCATAGGGTAAATACTCACTCGGCCATAATGGTTCGCCCTAATCGTAGTAATCAATCAGGAGGTCCTCGCTCACCTTAGGGTCACCTGATCATTATGTGATAACAACGCTAATAAGTATTTGAATTAACTACTAATTCTAAACATCTAATTACCTAGTTCTACTTAAATCACTATCAACTTTTACCCGGTAAGACTTTAATTTCAATCGTATGTAACTTTTTCGTTTCATTTTTTATATTTATGAATTTATAATCGTTTTTCATCATTTCCGAACATATATTCACATAGTAATATTTGTTTTGGATATTAAGACCTCTATTTTACGTTATGAGCTAAATTTATAGAAATTTTTAGTTATGAACACCTAAGTACTTTTATTACTTATGTTTATGTCTTTTATTCCTTAAATTCTTATAATGAAAGGATTTCACTTTGCTATTACTAATTTATGTACTGAATTAGGTATAATCTAATTTAGAAGAGGTATTAAGATTTACTAATTTAGTTACCTAATTACCTACACTTTTCTTAGTTTTCTTATTTTCTAAACTTATACTTATGTCATCGCTTACATCATCACTTGCTTATGTCATGGCTTATGTCATCACTTGCTTATGTCATGGCTTATGTCATCATGTGCTTATGTCATCACTTACCTCATCATATGCTTACATAAGCCTTTCCTCATGCTTATGTCATATGCATATGTATTATGTACATGTTATCTCTTTCTCTTACACTTATGTACATATACTTTATACATACTTATACTCATACCTATACTTAGGCTTATACCGTATTTATACGTGTATAAATACCCGTATACCTATACGGTTGGATACGTATTTTATACTAAAATTCGTATGCCTAAGCTTTTCCTTAAGAAAAGCTTTCCAATTCCATGTTTTTGTGTTCTTATGTATATATTTAGTGTAGTATAGGTATGTATAGTTAGATTTGATCTTAAATTAGGTTACGTACATGATAAATACTCATGTACAAAGGTTCATATACTTATACTCTTTTGGTATTTCCTTATGTATACATACATAGAAGCATATCCTCATGTCTTTCTTTCTTCTTTTTCAAAAGTTCAAGCTTCTACACTTAAAGATAGAAACTTTGTTTCCTCTTCTTTAAGACAATACTAACCACATAACTACTTATCTAATCTACCTAATTAACTAACTAATGAATAATAGAAAGTAAGATAAAGCAACTTAAAGACATACCTTTAATGATGTTGAAATTATGGAGACAAAAGTGAAGGAATGAAAGGGAAAGAAGAGAGGGAAGTTCACGGCATGAAAAGGAGGTTTTTTTTTGTTTCTTTTGTTGGTTTCTTTTAATAGAAGACAATATGTGGTGGGGTTTAGAAGCACAATTGTGGACGGCAACAATAGAAAAAAAAAAGAGAGAAAGAAAAATAAAAAAGAAAAGAAAAGAAAGACATCATTAAGTAAGAGATATTTTCCTTATCTCTTAACTTTTATTGACTTTTCAAAATGTTGACTTTAGTCAACATGTGTTGACTTGGTCAACATTTGAACTTTGGTCAACATGTATTATCTTAGTCAACATTCCTTAAGTATGTGCAATTTTGTGCACATAATGTAGTAATTAAAGAAAATTAGGGGAGAAATGAAGGAAATGAGAAGAAATGAGGTATATGATGCATTGATGTGTAAATATGGTTGATGAGATCTTACTTTAGGTCTTTAGAGTCCATATATCTCATTTGATAAACTACTTTGGATAACAAGTGTAAAAAGTGCTAATTTGAGTCTTAAAGTTCACTATATGTAACCTAATCTTCAACTATAACCCTAACCCTAAGTAAGACTATCTTAATCATATATTTAAGGAATAAGTATAATCTATGACTCATTATCTTAGTTCCCAATGGATTACTTGAGAATTCAAATCATATAAGCACGAATGAGGGTTATCTCTAACCTTTTACTAACGATTTAGCAAAATGTAAGCATTATATTTTCAATTAGGGTTTTAGGGTATATCATGTTAGATTGGTGTACATATGTCCTTAATGGAATCATTTTTAAGGTTTTTATCACTTTCAAATGAAATCTTTAGCTTTTAGAAACATTTAGGGTAGAAAAATTATTTACGCAATTGATTAATTCTTTTAGGGTTTTCACTTTAATTAGCCTTGTCTACTCCTAAATTGTCTAATATAGTTGAGTCTATTTCAAAAACTAAATCGAAACTTTTAGGGGTTTACAATAGCATCCTATAATGTTTAACCGGTTCATTGTGAAGTTAGAGTAATTTTGTCCACTCTAACTTAGATTCTAAGGTATTTCAATGTGATACTATTAAACTAAATCTAGGCTTATGCAATGGAGAGCACATTTCTCCCTAGAAAACATTCGAACCACAAACCTCAACCTTGCTACAACTCCTTCTCATGTCACTTAGATCAATAAGGGTGGAAAAAAGATCATTTCTACTATCCTTAATTAATGAGTCGGTATTTAGTTTGACAACCTAATTGTTACCCCTATTGAGTTATCATGAATGTGAGGTTAGATGTTTAGACAGCTTAAAATTAGTCCAGATTATTAGGTGATCAACCAAGTCATGTAAGCAAGATATGATGTATGTTTAAGCAAAAAATAACGCTTGGAGTTCAACTCTAAATCAACAATCAATATCCCAAGCATACACATAGTATATGCACAAACAATTTAATTACAATCACAAATAAGTACTCTTACTCCTCTAAGTATCTCGATATGATACTTTAATATACCATTAAGCATCAATCTCAACTTATCTAGACGTAATATCACATGCTCCCATACGTTGTGTTTGTGATCTTCGTTAATAATCCTTAGAAACTAATACAAACCTTTAGTTATAAATTCACATATAAAGTAAGAACTTAATGTTATTATTAAGTAGGTTCACATTATGATATAAGTAGGTTCTTTAGTTATTTATCTAACTTTTAATAGACTTGAGATAGGTTCTGACTAAGTTTCCAACTAAGGTCCTAACTAAGTTTCTAGCCCACTATCGTAAGTTAGGTTTTTGTTTAAGAAGTTCCTGACACACACTATGACTCCAATATATTCATAAAGTTCCAAAATCAATTACTTTCTGACCTAAATCCCATTTTTAGTATAATCAAGTTATTTACTCTTAAAGTACATTTTAATCTTCTTTTTGACATAGTTTTTTATTCTTCAACCATTACTACAACTTATTATTTAACTCTTACACAAGCTTACCTTATATTTCCAAAATTTTCCATACTTTGCAATATCAATAAATATCCATTAAGAACTTCAATTATATATATACCAACTCCTAATATACTAAATATTCATTCATACTTATATAGTAACTTAGAGATTTAATGTCAAATTCACCAAATACCAACATTTTACTTAAAAATCACCATTTCTTAAATCATAAAAATCCACTTCAAGCTATTATAGAGTAATAATCAAATATTGCACTATAATTTTACAAAGAATCACTAAAGATTTTTGGAAACACTCATCTAGGGCACTATTTTGACGAAATTGAGTTTTTCCCCAAAATCCAACAACATAATTTTTATAATCCAACCACATAACATCAAAAGTCAACATCTTAAAAGTATAACCATAAAATTTCAGGTCAAAACTACATCAATTGGTCTTTCAATTACTCCTTTAAAATTGGATGCGCAAGACGTTTTTCTTAAGTTCCCTATATCTACGCTCAAAATTTTGAAAATTTGATCAAATATTTGAATTTCTTATGCAAAAATATGTAGGGAAACCAAAATTCATAATTTTTAGTGATCATTTGCTATTTTTTCCTAATTTTTGACAAAATTGAAAAAAAAAATTAACGACTTATCGAAAACCCGAGCTCCATCCACCATGGAGAGGGGAAGGTATGTGGTCCCACCTTATTGCTGGCCACTCCTTCAAGTCACCACTTGTTTTTACTTCTAGTTGATCATTTTCCTTAGGTACTTGAAAAACGTCAAACTTACTCTCTATTTCTTTTTTTTTTATTCCCTTCACACTCTCTCTCTATTTCCTATCTTACAAATTTTTCTTAGACTAACAAAGGACTAAACTTGTTCCAAATTATAGGAGATAATTTTTATCACTTCATTTGAAATTCTTTGTTTATTCCTTATCTTAATTAACATGTGTAAAAGGGCATGATGAGGTGTCAAAATGGCTAATCTTCATTCCATGCATTCTCAATCCCATTGCCACACCTCTTACAACACCCCACGTCTTAGGTAATTTTCTATTAATTTTCTTATATTTTCCTTTATTTATTTAGTAATATTTATGCATTTTTTGGTATTTATAATAATTATGGGTATATATATTTATATAATAATTATACCCAATATATATACATGTCTTTTATATATTACTTAATGTCTAATATAAATTATATTACTCCTATAATATATATCTATGTGTTCGTTAATTTTTGGAACATACTCTATACGTATTCAATAATACAATAACGATATAGTAAAATCTTACTATTTTAGCTAATTTTAATATATTTTTAAATACCAAGATTACAAGATTTCCTCAACTAATGTCCTAAGCCTATGTGTAAGTTTTTATGTTAATCCGGTTAGTTTTACTAACATCTTAAATTTACCTACTCAATTCTTATTTACCTAGTAGGAGCTTAATTCCTATTGGCTTAGTACGAGACTCACAATACAGTTTATGAAATACTATCTATTAGTAGCATAAAGTAGTCATATATAATTTTTATATAATTAAATAATTGTATTTACATCATATTGCTAATAATTTGTTAACATGCATTGTTAATATACTAATTATAATAACATTTTAAGTAAATTTATTGTTTTTTCTTAATAAGTGCTTTAAACTAATATCTACATAGTATATTTGGTTTTAACTAGTTATACTAAAAAGAAAATTAAGAAGCCTTCTAGTCTTCGATTTGGAAATTATATAATTTTTACTATAATCTTTAATCCTTTTATTTCACCAATCATTTTTTGTTGATTGTATAAGAGTCTAATCTTCTAATAATTAATATCTTTTAATTATAAATATTAAATTATTTTTAATAAGTGATTAGTTAAGGCAATTAAGCTTTGGGACCTCATAACTACTTTAATCTTGCAAGTGGTAAATATCGGAACATGTGGGACTTTACATTGTTAGGTAAGTTCTATGTAATGTCTCATGTCAAAAATAATAAATAATTAAGACAACAAATACTAATAAGCTCGTTCCAACTATTTGAACCAAAAATTACAACTTTATATTGACAAGGTATTCATCACTGTGACTATAAATTAATATAAATTTCTCTCATAATTCATACAAGACTTCACTTAATCATGGGGTATCATAATTTCCACCTTCACCTCCTCTCCCTCCTTAAAACGCGCAACCTTAACATGAAATCTCATAATTGGGCCTAGTTCTTCCCCTTTTTAGTATACAATTCGAGTCACTCATTATCTACAAGTCATTTTGAAAACTTATTAGGAGTCACCATTCTGTTAACAGTCCTTATCCTCCTTAAACCTCTTATCTTAAGAGAAGCTAAATCCAAATTATCTACCTACTACTAAGAGGACAAATTTCATACAATTTGTAACATCTAAGACCAAAAGCATTAAATAACTAAGTTAACAAGTGCTAATAGATCCATTTCAATCACTTGACTTAAAAATTATAATCTCGCATTGACAAGGTATTCACCACCATTACCTTATAAATTAATATCAATTCTTCTCACAATCAATATAGGACTTCACTTAATCCAAGAGCACTATGTTCTAAAATAGGTTTTAGATGTTATTATTGAGATACGTTATTACTCGAAATTTTTTAATTTTTAATCACATAATAGGATACAAGGCATGATCTTATAACTTACTTGGAATATGTATTCTAATAATAATCCTTTAGTCACAAGGATTGCATGCTTCGGGAGTGGCTCATGTACTTAGGTAGTCTCTGCTCCCCTAGGTAATGCACGAAGAGCTGGCATATCCTCATCAGTAGGGGGTTCCTAGTCCCCCACAATGGTCCACATGGAGTAGCTCATGTATGCCCTCCTATTGTGGGTAGAGAATAAGACAACTGTGCTGCTCAATGAAGTGAAGTACCTCATCTACAATACCCAGCATTGTAGGATAATCAAGTGCCAATATGACACTCCTGAGCGAGTCTACCTAAAATAAGTAGAAAAAACAATTGTTAGTACATAAGTAGCAAGTAAGTATGATTACAAAAAAATAATGAACGATTTTAGATATACATAGCAGTCGACCGATGATAGCTTTGTAGTGTGTAATAGAACACTAGGTGATCTATTTATACCAATGCCAGTAACTCTTATCGACCCCTTGAGGACCCTAGATGTATACTAGGAATCGGTATCTCTATCCCCAAGCCTAGATGTAAGAAGAGTGTAAGTTAACATCCGTCTTACCCTGAAGGTCCAGCTGATGGAGCTGCTCTGAGGTGTTAACCTCTTATGGAACGTACTAATATCCACTAAATTGCTAGACGACATAGTCTAGAAAGCACCACTTAATGATGTGAAAACATATGAGTGGTACCAAACTTGATACAAGGCAAGTGCACCTATCAATTTTAATATAACGGATGTAAGTCTAAGTTAATCCCTTGGAGACCTCAAGTACTAATTCTAACCTTAGCTCTATTATCTAACTTGAAAATTGTGAAGGGTTGAATAAATTAAAAATACTGAAATTAACAAACTAATCTAATTATAAGACTTAACTAAGCAATTTAGGAAGCTATAAAATTAAGAATGACTTAAGGTAAATAATGTATTTAGAAATTATTTCCCCTAGTGTTTAACATGTGACCACTAAAAATCTATCTAATTCCATCTCTATTATTCTTGACCAAAGGGATTCATAATTAAAGTCAACACCTTTCTCAAGCATATTAACCCTAATCCTAAATTATTTACTGGAATCTCTTTACTTAGTAATATAATTTAGAATCGCATTAATGTACAATGAATTCCCACATAAAAAAAAAAATTGGAAGAATCATGTATTTTATCTCCAATTTTGTCAAGATACCATCATTTATGTGATTTCTCAATCATCATGCATAATATCATAAATTGATACCCTAGAAATATCAATTAACAATTAAAACACATAATTAAATCAAGAAAGATAGAAACTTTATTGAAAATTATTAATAAATCTAATAGTCACATAAAACCCTAGGTTCCACAATCCTAAATACCATAATCTTAAACTATCATGATGAAATTAAAAACGAATTGCAACAAAATTAAGAAATAAAACATGAATTACCCCTTTTGTTGATGAAAAATCTTCTTCAATCTTGAAGTTAGGTGTTCTACCTTTTTCTCCTTTTTCTCTTCAAGTCTCTTCCCTTTTAAATGTCAAAAGTTATGTACAAAACCCTCGCAAGTCCTTATATAATGTACTATGAAGTTTTTTTTTTCATCACCAAACACAGCTTAGGAACAACTGTATCCCCAGGTTATATAACTTACTGACAAAAAACAGTTACTTTCTCCTATTATTTATGTAACTTCAAAACTTCATAACTCATTCATTTGAACTCCAAATTGAGTAAAACTTAATTCCTTTTCTTCATTTTCAATCTGAGAACTTATTCAAACCTTAAAAGAAAAATTTTACTCAATTAAGTATCAATTTATTTTTTAAAAACCAAAAAATAAGGGAAATGCTATAAAATCACCATGTGAAATGTATTTAAAATAAGAGTTATCATACCTAGGCAGTCCAAATGTATCGCCTAGTAATATAGAACTAAGGTAGCAACTACAGCAACTCCTCCGTATAAGGTTCTTAAACAACCTAAAGGACACAAGAAAAAGAAAAAAAAAATAAACAACTAGAGAAACAACAATGGTTATAACTTACGGCCGAGAAAAGGACAGCAAAGAGAATAATTTATCATATCATACTTACTGTATCGTCTACATGTCAAAAGCTATGCGGTACGCATCTATGACATGCATCGGATGCTAAGTCGTATCCCGTACTACTGTCCATCTGGCTATCAATGGCCTATCCCCATCGATAATAAACCCACATTAACTGAGGAGGGCGACATGTAGGAATCTATCCTAAGCCTAAACCTACAGTAAAATCGTAGCCCCTCCAAGCTCATGCACGTTAAATGACAAGGCAAAGCATAATTGCCAATACAACCATACCAAGCAAGTGCTGCTCTAGCTAAACTACCGAGCTACTAAGAAGTCCTCTAGCTATGATAGGAACATCAAGTGAATAAGGTAAGAGGATTTATTTGCAAATATGAATCCTCCCATCAAGCTGAGTATGTATACATAAGCGTACTGCCAAACCATCTCGTCGTCCACCCCATAGGGAAGTATCTGAAAGTACTCTCGTAACCACATTAAAGATAAGCAATTAGCCTTCATCCAAGTAGGCATCATGCCTAGCAGTCTCTCCCCTATGTCAACCTAACTCTCCTCATCATTCGTCTCAACCCGGCCTACTACCGCAAACCCCTCAATTGGAAGGCCAAGTTAGGCTTCAACATTCTATAGTGTAATGGTTACCTCTCTAGTAGGTAAGTGGAACATGTATGTCTCAGCTTCCATCTCTCAACAAGTGTTATAACTAGATGCCAATCTAACATAATAAATGGGAGCTGTGTAACTCCCTAGAACCTAACCTCCCATATGTAAGGCTCTACCTTAGGATGTATAGGGATGTCCCGCTCATCCTTACCTAATGACATCTGACCGAGGCATACTCGTAGTGCATAGGCCACCTCCTAAACAAACATTCAATTAAATTAGCAAGTAATACATCTTTAATAAAAGAATTGATTGTAAATGATAATCACATTACTCACCCTGCCCTCGTAGATAGCTTGTAAATGATAATTAGCATGCCTCACAAGTACACGTTAATCAATCGATCCTGACTCCATCTATCCTCCGAACACACACAAATGTGTTTAGTAAATTAAAAAAAAAAATTAATCATTACACTTATGAATGTATTATAATGTAATGCCTAAATAGAAAGGGAACACATACAAACATGTTTTGTCCGACTGCTCTCAAACGTCTATCTCCATGTGATATCGCTTACACCTAAGTTTACCTTTCTTTCGTCGTAAATCAATGTTCAGGTGGAGATAAGGGAAGCTAACTTATGGCTAGTTCAACTCATCACCATTTAGATAGAAATGAGCTCGGCAACAATCTATTTGGTTTACCTACTTATACCATGGCCCTATTGTCGATTTGTTATCCACCTTCATACTCATTGTAGCAGCACATGCATGGGAGCAAAGAATCATATATATTTGCCACTTCTGACAAGTGCAAGTGTAGCCCTTAAAGTCAACTATATGTGTCATTCCTCCTCCCTTAATCCTGTCCTTATCATTTAACTACTAGTTAAAACCTCTAAAATACCATTCTTGAAGCTAAATAAAATGACTTTATGTACACTTACCTGCCCCCTCCAAGTTTCATACATCTTTAAGGCGTAATCAGTGTATGTTTTGCTAGAATCGATTACCTCCTTAGCATCCTTATGTCTCTCCTCCCAATAGGCAATACGGTTGTAAAATATCTTCTTCGCTAATGGAGCAACAGGTAATCCATTCACTGATTTCAAAACAAAGTTATAACTCTCAACAATGTTTGATGTCATACATCCGAAATGATAACATCCATTATATGCAAGAGTCCACCAATCCAAATCAACATTGTCAAACTACGTAAGAGCGTCATCCTTGGCTTAGGCCAACTTCTCCATGAAACATTCGAATTTCTTTTATTGTGCTTGAGCACTTGCAAACCATGCAAGTTCCTTGTACAATTAGTTTTTGTAGACCGTGTTGAAGTTACCAACAACATGCTACATACAATATCTCTAAACTACAAATGGTAGCTACCAACCTACTGATGCTTCCTTATACACGGAATCAATACCAGATGCCCTGTCGAATGTAAGACATAAGATTTCCCCCTTCTAGGTGACTACATGCACTTTAAGCTTGCATAGGAACCATCCCTAAGTTTTCACTGATTTTGTACCAATAAGAGCAAATGCCAATTGAACTATTAAATTGTCCCCATCCATGCTACAAGCTACCAACAACTTATGCCTATACTTTCTATATAAGAATGTATCATGGACACATAAAATAGGTCAATAGTATTTCAAGGCTTCTACACACTACCTAAATGTCTAGAAAACCCACTTGAACTGAGACTAACCTTGCTTTAGCGAACTAGTCCAAGCCCAATCCTCTTGTGTCTCCAGGTTGCTCAACTTCATTGCATTTAATAGTCTCGACAACTTATTATAAAACTTCTCCCAGTTACCATATACCATCTCAATGGCCTTTCGCTTTGCCTCAAAAACCTTTCTATTGCTTACCGTATACTCGTACATAGTTTGTACGTTAGCTACAAGATCAAGTATCTTAACATTAGGGTTATTCCATATACTATTGATGAATAGTGTAGCCATTATGTTACTATCAAGCTAAGGATGATTCCGGTTCATCATCGAGTTCATATAAGTGTGTGGACCCTCTAGAATTGTTATTTTGAAAAGACCCTTTACTTTCTTTAAATAAGCTTATAGCCTCTACTTACAACCTTGTTCTTTCTTCTTATAGTAAACTGCATATATGGTTAGTTTTAAAATGTCCACATGAATATCACAGTGGTTTCTTAGGTGGAATGACTTCACCGCATCTATAAGATCCTTTTTCGTGTTGAAATGCATACCGACACTCAATTCATTGGAATTGCTAATGTTGCAGCACATTTCATTAACATCTCTCTCAAATGTTATGTAACCGTTACCATCGTATCTGCTGTTGCAAAATGGGGTAGGATCTCTCACAAGCCTGTTCACCGGTTCATTTATTGGCAGTAAGTCTTGAAACTACCTACTGGATAATATTTCACTAGTATGATGATGGAGCCTACTCAGGCCATCTTCACAAAATGGCTGGATCGGTACACTGCTCCCAACAACATATGATCTCACTTGGGCCTCTCCTGAATCCTTAGTATGGTCATCTTTGAGGCCAACATCATCCCCATCATCCTCATTACCGTCCACATCTACCTCATCCTCTCCATCATCATCAACATATATGTTCATGTGCATTCTCTCTACATACGAATCATAACACTCTTCATGTTTGATAATGAGACCTAATGCTTCGTCAAGCTACTCTTCTATGATATTCATGTGCCTGTACTTAAAGAAATCTATGTAAGGTCATTTAACTGATCAACATTTTTTTACTCTACACAAATCATTATTGAATGCACATTAGGATCCAGAAGAGTTAGATTATCTGGCTCATATATTTCATGCTCGTCCTAGGCACTCGATTCCCCAATATGTCTTATATACACTTCCTAAATACTCCATTCCCCAAAAGATTTCGCTATCTTAATGAAATTTTCAATATTCTCATCGTCTCTAATGGCCATCAACTTGTAGACAACTCCAACATCATGAAAAAAGGGATATTTGTGCATGAGTTCAACACTAATCAAGTCAACTTCAGTGTGTCCACAAATTCTCTGACTGAAATGAAAGAAGTTCGAATCATTCTTAATTTTCAACTTCTTAACGGGGTCACTGTCATACTCCAGCCCCTAGTTACCCATCACTATATTTCTATTCGTATAGACAATAACTTCCACATAATCTACCATTTTAACTTAGTAATGCAACGATAAACTGAATATTTAGATGACATTAAAAACTTTATCTACATAACAAGTGATAACTTTACAAAATTTACTTAGTCATCTCGTTAAGCTACGTTGCAAACTACCTAACTTTAACTTTTTAATTTGACCCAACACAATAAAAACACAAAATATATATAAATATATTTACACAACAATTTCCACCTACATTCCAACATTTGTCATATCTATATTCATATAACTTATTTATCGCAGTACAAAAAATTTCTAAATTTAGACAACATATAATAAATTTTCATGAAATATTAATAATTTACACAACTTATGATACATCTATTGTTACGAAATCTACGTAATGAAGTAACAAATTTTTTTCTAGAAAAAAATTTGCATAATGTCAATTATTACTAAAATAAAATATAAATAAATAAATAATATGGCTATAAGTTATAGATTATTACCTGTTTCAGATGTATACTTACGTTGAGAAATGGTCCAGTACTTCAACTATTAGTTTCCATGAGTTTTCTCTATGTCTTGGAAATTTTAGAAATTGACATAAGTAAGAATGAACTTTGACCGCATGAATTGGAGTTTATATAGGTAGTATAGTGAAGGCGTATCCACTGTATGTGCCTTCAATGTAAAAAACATAAGTAATCGAAGGTGCATTCACTTGATGCGCCCTTACTATACCATATTCATATTTTTTAAAAATAAAAAATAAAAAACGAGCCCTTTTATAGTAATATTTTTCGAAAAAGAGCCCATATTCATAGAAAATTCCAAAATGCTAGGGTCTACAGTTTTTGGGTAGCCTAATGGTAAACCCAACTTATGAGGTCAGCAATTGAAAAAAAAAAGAATAGAACATTAGAAAATGAAACATTTACTTAAATAATGTTGAAAATTTACATTATTTCCATATAAAATAGAAAAATTATTTTCCAATTATAGTATTTAAGAGTATGTCTAGTTAGATATTTATAGACTTTAACCATAAGGACAATATCCATGAGATTAGTTTTTATTTTTTTAATTTTCCTTATAACCTTGAACTGTTGACTTGGTGAGTTCATGGATTTTCTCCAAAAGCAGTTGACTTAGGGTAGTGCTAATTCTCAAATTTTCAAACTTGAGGCATCAATGTAGGTACTGTAGCCCTTTGAGACATTATATCAATAAAATCATAGAATGATACATATACTTATATGTGTGTGTATGCATATATGTACGTATATTTTCTTTTATTAATCCTGAAGCGAGTATATATCTAATGCTTTTAACTCATTGCCAGATGTATCTACTAAAACTAAGATATTAGACTAAAAGGAAAGAGAAAACTGGAACGAGGAAACTAGCTCATTTCAGCCTCATTTCAAGGGCCACCAAATTAGCTCGGCCTGGGGTATGATAAGCCTCAAGGGCTTATGCAGTTCATCTAGTAAAACTCATCAAACCAATAAGCTGACCTGCTAGTTTAAGTTCATTTCAATCCAGCAACATAAAAAATAAATAAATAAATTCTCTCTTTCTTAACATCTTCTTTTACATTTTTTTTACGTAAAGGAAGACTAGATTGAGGATAGTACCTAAGTAGCACCAAGATTACATTGTAGCATAATAGATTTGTACCAATACATACTAAATCCAACAAATTACAATTGTAACTAACAAGAAAATAGCAAATGTAACGCCAACAAGAATAGGAAATAACTATATGTAGTATAGCATACGATCCAAATAAGCAATATAAAAGAAAATACAATAGTAGTAAGGGAAACAAGTTCATTCCTTGAGAAATCTTGGTATCTCTTTCTTTTTCCATTTCTTGGAGTTTTACCTATTCTAACAGGCCAAGATCAGTAGAGTACCTCACATACACAACAGTTAAGGGAAAGTTAGTCTTACAATAAACACAAAACCAAACACGAAAGAGATAGAAAGGAGATCTAGGCTAGGATCTCGCTATGAAACCAAACCCTAGATCGAGAGAGAGGAGAGAGCAAAGGACGTACCTCTTGGTGACTATTGAGAGAGACAAAATATCAAAGATATTTCTAATTATTGTATCCCAAGTGTGGTAAAAGGGCTAGGCCTAACAAATTGGTGCTCTCGTCCATGGTTGGTAGCAATAAGAATACCAACAATTCTTATGATGTAGACAAACTTCAAGCTATGGTGTTTTCTTCAGTTGAGACAATGCATACGATGCAATCTCAAATGCAAGAGTATTCTAAGAATGCCTTTAATATTCAAGATTCCAAGCAAGAACTTCACTTGAAATGGGACAATGTTCATAGGAATCAGAACCCTATTTCAGATAGTACTGATCATACTCCTACTCAAAGATCATCATTTTCTAGTGCAAGTGGTCATGGCACATCAAATTTCCTTTTAAAGGGCATTAAACTAGAAATCCGCAAATTCACTAGGGAAGACGCTTTGGGATGGATTTTCAAAGCAGAAAAGTTTTTTACTTTCCATGCTATACTTAAGGAACAAAGTTTAGTAATTGTTTCTTTCGCTATTGAAGATGCTGCCCTTACATGGTATCAATGGATGCAACGTAATAATCAAATTACTACCTAAAGTGTCATTTCGAAAGCTGTAAAAGAGCATTTTGGTCCATTTTGACGATATTCAGGGCAAGCTCTCCAAACTTATTTAAGTACGTACAGTTTTAAAGTATCAAGCAACCTTTGAAGCTCTTTCCAATAGAGTTGTTAGTTTTTCTAAAGGATTCCTAGTGAGTTGCTTTGTTTCGAGTCTAAAAGCATATATTGGAAGAGATGTTCAGATTGCTAAACCATCTACTATGATGCATGCAATTTGGCTTGCTAAGATGTATGAAGCTAAACATAGTGACACTTCTTTTTCCAAACCCTATTTACCTTCTTCTCTATTTATTCAAAAAACTCCTCCCTTACAATTTTCCAAACCTTCATCATCCTTTACTCCTACTTTTACTTCACCCCCTCCTGCTTCTAAAATCCCTTTACCTATCAAATGCCTTATTACTTCTAAAATGTTGGCTCAAAGAGAGCAAGGGTTACGTTATAACTGCGATGACAATTATCATCATGACCATAAATGTAAACCTAAATTCTTACTCCTCCTTCACAACGAAGATCAAATTTTTGAGTCTTCTAACATCCTTAATACCAATGACCATCCATTACCCACAGAATCTATTAAACCAGAGTGTCTTACCTACAATTCAAACTAGTGTACTGTTAGCCATCATGCTCTTTCAGGCTAACCCTTGCCATCTACACTTCGCTTTCAAGGGCATATTAACAATCATGCAGTTATAGTGCTTGTCGATTCAAGTAGTACTCATAATTTTCTCTAATCACGACCTATTAAACATTTGGGCTTATCCCTATAGAATGCCCCACGTTTTCATGTGATGATTGGCAATGTGAGTGCTTTGGCTTACGATAGTCAATGTAAAGGCATCTCCTTCTATATTCAAGGCTTATGCTTTGAGGAGGATTTTTACATTCTCCCTATTCAAGGGGTTGATATTGTTCTTTGGGTTTGGTAGCTTTAGAATTTGAGGCTATCACCATTGATTATAGTTCCCTCACTATGGATTTTCTGTATTAAGGGGTACCTGTATTTTTATAAGGCAACCATGTTTCGATTGTTTCTCTTATTTCCAATCATCAATTACGACATCTTATCAAAACTGATGCAGTTGTCTCCTTTCTACATATGGTTCACAATCATCAAAGGCTATTACCAGCAATGACTCACTTACAGAGTTATTGGGCAAATTCTCTCCTATTTTTGAGATACCGTCATCATTGCCACCTCTATGAGACATTCAACATTGTATTCATTTGACCATAAGTACGTCACATGTTAATGTCAAACCATATCGCTATCCCCATTTCAAAAGGGAGAAATTGAGAACCAAGTACGTAACATGTTAGCTCGGGGAATAATTCAATAAAGTATAGCTGCTTTCTCTTCACTAGTACTCTTAGTTAAAAAGAAAGATGGTACATGTTGTTTTTGCATTGACCATCATGCACTTAACCACGTCATGATTAAGGATGAGTTCCTTATCCCTACCATTGATGAACTTTTTGGATGAACTTCATGAGTCTTGCATTTTTTCTAAGTTAGATTTATGGTCGAGATATCATCAAATTAGGATGTACCTTGAAGATATCCATAAAACTGCATTTCACACTAACAAGGATCATTATGAGTTTCTTGTTATGTCGTTTGGCTTAAGTAATGCCCTTGCTACATTTCAATCCATTATGAACAAACTTTTTCAACCTTATTTATGTAAGTTTGTGATTGTCTTTTTTTATGATATTTTGGTTTATAGTAAGTCCCTTGTTGACTACTTATCTCAACTCAAGGTTATGCTACAAACCCTCATTGACAATATTTTCTTCTTAAAGAAAGAAAGTATCTTTTTGAGCAATCTTCTATCAAGTATTTGGGCCATATAGTATCTGTCTAAGGGGTAAGTCCGAAACCCACAAAGGTAGCAACCATTAAACAATGGCAAGTTCCTCAAAACATCAAATAGCTCGAGGCTTTTTTTAAGACTCTTAGGATATTATAAGTGTTTTGTGAAGGGTTATGCTTCTATTGCTAGTCCCTTGACAAATATGTTACAAAAAGATAGAGTTAAGTGGATAACTTCGGTAGTAGATGCCTTTGACAAGTTGAAGCACTCACTCACCCGTGCTCCCATTTTGGCCTTACTCGATTTTACAAAGCAATTCGTAGTTGAAACGGATGCTTTAAGACAAGGCATTGGAGCAATGTTATTACAAAATGAACACCCTATTGCTTATTTTAGCAAAAAAAAAGCCCATTCATTTGTAGAAAGCATTTGCTTATGTACAGGAGCTCTATGCTATTGTCTAGGCTATGCACAAGTAGCGCCAATATTTACTAGGCTCTCATTTTCTCATTCAAATTGATCATCGCAGTCTAGAGGAGATATTAACCCAAGTGATTCAAACCCCTGAGCAGCAAAAGTATCTTCCTAAACTACTAAAGTATGATTATACCATTGTATATAAGGCAAGGAAAGATAATATGGTAACTGATTCTTTATCAAGATAGTTTGATGGTGAATGCTCTCATTTTGGGATGTTCATACCATGTTTCAAGTTACTTAACACATTGAAACAGGAGAACTCTTCCCTTTCTCAATTTCAGAAACTCATTTCTGACTTGAACCGAGGAATTGTTCTGAAATGGCCTCTTTTATGGAAGAATAGGTTTTTATACTTCTGCTAACAGTTGTTTTTGGTGCCTTAGTCTTCCTTAATTCCCTCTTTGTTGGTTGAGTACCATTCCAGTCCTGGTTTGGGTCATTTTGGTTTCATTAAAACCTATAAGAAGTTGAGTGCTGCATTTTATTAGGAAGGTATGAGGGAGCATGTTAAGACCTTTATTAGGGAATGTGCCATTTGTCAACAACTTAAATACTCTGCATGCTCACCTATTAGGTTGCTTTCCCCTCTTCCTATCCTTGACCGTATTTAGGAAGACATAAGTATAGATTTCATCACTTGTCTTCCCAAATCCCAAAGCTACACTATCATTTTTGTCGTTGTTAACCATCTTTCTAAATATTGCCACTTGCTCTTGATACTCATTACACAACAGCCAAAGTTGCTACTTTATTCTTACACATGGTTGTTAAGCTTCATGGGTTCCTACAAACCATTGTCACCGATAGAGATTCTATTTTCATGAGCAAATTTTGGAAGGAGTTATTTACTTTGAGTGGCACACGTCTAGTGCCTATCACCCTCAAAGTGATGGTTAAACTAAGGTACTCAATAGAACCATCCAACTATATCTTAGAAGTTTTGTCATGGATATTCCCTCCCTATGGGTCAAATTCCTTCCTTGGGCCGAGTTTACTTATAATATGTCTTTTCATAAGGGAGCCCATTTTACCCCCTTTGAGATAGTCCATGGTCGGCCTCCACCTACTATCCCATCCTATGTCAAAGGTACTTCTACTATTAAAGCTGTTGACTCAGACTTAGTGTCTCGCGATGAAGCTTTGTGTGCTTTATACAATAATTTGGCTCAAGCTGAAACCCAAATGAAGCATTTTGCTAATAAGCATAGGATTGAGTTGACTTTTACTCCAGGTGACAAGGTGTTTGTCTAACTCCAACCGTATAAACAACTGTCCCTTTCACAAAATGTGGGTCACAAGCTTTCTAAGTGTTACTATAGACCCTATCAAGTTTTGCGAAGGATAAGCTCTTGTGCCTATGAAATTGCTTTACCTTCACATTCTAAAATCCACAATATTTTTCATGTCCTACCCTTACAAATGCTTATGGTTCTTCTATTCCCTCTTTGGATCTCCAACCCCCACCCCCTACCTATAACTCTTTTCATAATTCCCCTTTACTCAAACCCTTAGGGATTATGAACTACAGAAATATTTTTCATGATAATCAACCTATCCAGCAGGTTTTGGTCCAGTAATAAGGTTTAGCGCTAGAAGACATTAGTTGGGAAGATTGGGACTCTTTTCGAACGACTTACTCAGACACCAACCTTGAGGACAAGGTGGTTTTTCCAGTAGGGGAGGCATCTATTACACAAAGGAAGACTAAATTGAGGATAGTACTCAAGTGGCACTAAGATTACATTGTAGCATAACAGATTTATACCAATACACAGTAGATCTAACAGATTACAATTATAACTAACAAAAAAATAGCAAATGTAACATTAAAAAGAGTAAGAAATAATTGTAAGCAATATAGTATACGATTCAAATAAACAGTATAAAAGAAAATGCAGTAGTAGTAAGGGAAACAAGTTCATTCCTTAAGAAATCTCGGTGTCTCTTTCGTTTTCCATTTCTTGGAGTTTTGCCTACTCGAACAAGCTACGATCAATAGGGTACCTCGCATATACAATAGTTAAGGGAAAGTTAGTCTTACAACTAAGTGTAAGAGAAACAGAGAGGAGATCTGGGCTAGGATCTCAATGTGAGACCAAACCTTAGATCAGGGGAGAGAGCATGGGACAAACCGCTTGGTAACCATTAAGAGAGAGAAAAGATCAGAGATATTTCTGATTATTGCATCCTAAGTGTGGTAAAAGGGGCTGGCCTATAGTGAGTCGAGCCTAAAATAGGCTTAACATTTTTCCTTTCTCAACATATTCTATCTTTTACATTATTATATATATATATATATTTTCCATCCATCATCATCACCTCTTTTCCATACAATACATTTTCTTGTTTCCAATATTCAAATGGGAATTCTTCGTCTTTTACTTAACATTACTCAATATTTTCTTATTAAACTCACACGGTCCAAATCAATTATTTCAGAACAAATAAAGTTTGAACCAAAGATAATGATAAATTATTTATACGTCATTATATGTAATGTATATGTACACATAAAGTGTTATAATAATCTAGTAAAAAAATAGAAATACGGGAGAAGACGGAAAATTATTTATGGGAGTAAAGGAAAAAATATAAAAAGAACTAATTATAATAAAATAAAAAAAACACTCCCTAAATTGCCGATTAGATCAAACTAATCTGAATATATGACCACAAGGGCTAAGCCCGATTTAACCTTAAGTTGACCTATAAACCGGCAATGTTTCCATCCGATAACTAAGTCTATATGTACCTTTATTTTATACTAGATAATGCTCTCGCACCTGGATGTAAAAACAACACGATGCACCTGTAATTCAAATGACTGAAAAATATAAAAACTATATAATAAGTATCGAATTTACTATCATCTTTTTGAAAACTATGTGTTAACGTATTGATGAATTTTTTTTTTCTAAAATTTAAATTATGAAGAATCTGTAACTCCCAAATATTGTATGGACTACAAAGATCTATAAGTGGTCATCATCCATAAGTCTTACGCAAATAATCCAAGGAAGAAATATAAGTTCAGAATTTTTTAGGCTCCCACATCATTAGAGATTACATGACATATCCTTATAAAAAAAATTGATAGTGGAATTAACACCCAAAAATCTTGTAAAATGGAAATATGAATTTCTTTCAAATCATGCATAGATGGAAATTAGTTGAAACATTGCATATATAAGGCTCGTTACGTCAACTAATTAATTAACAACTCAAATAGGGAATAAAGGCTCGAAATCATTTATCATATAATAGAACATTATCTTGAAAACTCCGTAAAATTAACTGATTGATTTTCTTTGAATGGTTTGTTCAAGTCAACATAGAATAGAATTTTCCATTAGTCCCTTTTGAAAGTGGGAAAATCACTTTTTCCAAATTTTCCTTTACATCCCATTATAATGCAATATTTTTCTAATAAGGTTGACTATATTAGACTAAAAGATATATGATGTATGCCTCGGTGATTAGATGTTTGGTTAGGTTGCTGAACCTCATGAAAGGTAGAATAATAAAGTTTTCCTGATTTGTTAATCTCGTGAGAAAATATAAATCTATTGTTTTTAACTCATTTGAATATTTATTTACCGATTTCAAGATTATTATATGTATATATATTATTTTTGAAACTTTTTTTCTAAAGAAAACTTCTTTAATATATTTGGTAAAATTTGTAGTATAGTTTTTCCCTTTTTTTTTTTTTCTTTAGTGTAGTTGCAATATTTACATTCCCATTTTTTTTTAATTAAAGATTTAAACTTCCCAAAACAATACATTTTATGGAATACTATCCGATAGTTACATATATTATTTCATTAAAGTTAAATAATCGTAAGCTTTCAATAATTTATAAATATATCCTGATAAAATATCTATTATGGTAATAATTAAAGAAAACTAACTGCTTTTACCAGTAGTCATCCTCTGAACCTACGTACACGTCCAGTGTGTTTTGACTATAAAACTAAACCACGAAGCCGGCCCAGCCCGGGTCGATTCGTACGTTGGTGTTGGTCAGTTCAGCCGCTGCCCTCACGAACACGAGAACTTGACAAACGTAAAAGCACTTCGACCGTCACCCAGTAGCAGTTGGCCACTAGTCAAACATCGCGTCCACAACACGACAAGGAAAACTGCATCTGTAGACACGACCGATTTGACGACTAATGGGGCACCACGTGTCAACACGTCGAAGGCATTAATTGCTTAAACCAACAACACGGCGAACGCATTAAGTGCCTAAACCAACAACAACTGGGGCTGTGGGGTCGAAAGGAAATTTAGGTAGGAGGCATGGACGCGCCGAAGTTAAGCTTTCTAACAACGTTGGATTAAAAAAAGAAGGAGAAGGGATTTCATTTCCTTCCCTTGCTAATTATAAAAGATATATATGTTTGCACACAGAGCAGTTACCATAAAATTCTCATTTTAAGATTATTGTGGTAATATTTGATCATTTTTTTATTTTAAATAAAAGAGTTTAATTTTTTTTTTTTTTTTTACAAACAAAACCACAAAATATACATAACATATGTGGATGATGCCATGGAGTACCTCAACACAAGTTAAAATAGCTTGCAAATTTTAGGAATTGATATTACTTGGTAGAGGTTAAGAAATGTCGATTCATATTTTGATCCTCTTATGTGTAAAATATTCTTAATCTCTAAAATTTTCCCTTTTTCTAATACTTCCTATATCAACCACTATATTGATTATAGTGTTAATTGTAGGGGAACCAACTAAGCATGAAGGAAGAGATTGGGTTTAGATCTTATGCAAGAATGTATTAGTGGGCCTTGTTATCAAGTAAACTCCTTGCTCCAAGATACTTTGCAAAAAGATTTCAGTAGGTTTATCCATAAGAACTCTCCAATTTTCAAGGGAAGGAAAGGGAAACTTTAGGGGGTTCTCAAACAATATTCAACTTAGAGGGAAGGTGCTCAAATGGTGTAGTGTCTTAAGGTTAATAAAGAGCTGAGAGTTTCAAAGATTCGAAATTAGAATCATCTTATCTTTTGGTTCTTTACGCTATTTATAATATAAGGAGTTTACTTGTTAAAGGCAAGTGTTAGCTTGGGATTTGTTCATACTTACTGCTAATGGGGCTTGTGCTTTATGGAGCTAACAAATTAGCTCTAGGCATTGGTTGGCCATGAATATGCTAGCATGTCGAGTGTGCTAACCATACCATGAATGTCAAGCCGCCATTAATGAGGGGAGGAGAAGAGTAAGCGCAAAAGGCGAATTACCCTAGGAAGAAGAGAGGAGGCTTTAACAACCCGCGAGCAACGAGCTAACCTTTTAAAGGGAATCTATAGGGGAGAGGGTAGCTTTGAGTAGCGAGTATATGCCCTAAGGTCAATAAGGCTCGCATAACTCGGGCATATCTAAGTAGGTGGCCAAGTCTTTAAAGACTTAATGTTCGGGAGAGGGCCTCTAAGGTGTTTGATGGTAGGCAAAGTTCTTGGGGACTACGGGGCACTTAGGTAAGGTGAGATGTTTGGTCACTTGATTGTCAACAAGCCTTCAAGGGTCTTTACTTGAAATGGGCCTCATGCTGACCCAAAATGGCATGTTAACATAGAGGATTATTGTAGTAGTTAGACTTTTATCCAAATTAATGCCATCAACCAATTTGATAAGTTAGTGATAAGGTTTAAAAGACCGCATCCAATTAGGAATGTTTTAAGGAGATTTGATTTGGTAAAACTAAAATAAAATTGCTAAGTTAGGTTTTTTGCTTTTAGCTTTACTTAATGCAAGAATAGGCATCAAAAAGATCTTTTTGAGTCAATTTTGGTCTCGTTTAGCCTTGATAGGTCTTTAGAAGACTTAAATAGGCTTATGGGCTTATTTTATATGAAATGAGCTAAAGGAAGTTAGGTCTGATTATGCCCATCATCTGAAGCTAAGCCCATGAATCCATAAGGTTAATGAAACTTTAATCTTAGCCATCCATCATTAGAAGTGATTGATGGTCATCATCAATGATTCATTTGATTTTTCCATTTCAGTTTCATCTAATAATTGAGATTAAGGGTCGAAATCTATATATGAACATTCTCCTCTTCATCAGCAACATTAAAAGCATTGGCAAGTTTTAGAGAAATATCATCACTCCATCAAAAACAATCCACAAAAGATCAAACATTAAGATTCACCCAAAAAAAAAAATCAAGAATACATCATTAACACATAACTTAATCTACTATCACATGCATACTCTAAAAATCGAAACTTGCCTATTTCTTCTCCCATATGTTTCTTGCTTCACATGTCATTAGATTAAGAAAATTGAATTGTATGTACATTGCACATAATCAATCATTAATAGTAACCCCACTTACATCGATAAAACAAGCAATCACTTCGTCTAAGCTCATTAATGACTTGAATTACACTAACCATTCTAACATGCCATATAACCTTTTATTCATGAGCTTCTAAGCCCAAACCTCTCATCTACAACACACATTCAATGTTTATCGTTTATATTGACAATCAATAATCTTTGGTTGAAAGTAACTTTCAAGCACCATAATCTCCCTTAGACATAAATCGCTTACAAGGCCCATGAGCCATTTACGTGCTAGTGGCGACCCTTTACGTTGTAAACTTATTTTGTGTTTTCTTTATCCCCTTCATCTTTATATAATTTAGGTAATGGAGGCTTAACTTTTTAATCTTAAACATTATGCGTTTATATTTTAAACTTTTTAAAAAAGCACCTTTTGTCTACCTAAATGACTATTTTTCTTTTGAAAAATCATAAAATAAGTATTTTTAATATCCTTTTATCAAAGGGCAAGATGATGTAATGGAGTTTAGAACTACTTTTTCAAAATTTGGGGTTTAAGGTTCCATTAAAAAAGTAGAATAGGTCAATTAATATAAGAGCATATATTTACAAATTTACTAATCATAAAAGCTTTTTCATTCTCTTCTTTTCATTTTCAAACACCTATCATTTATTTTTCAATAAGTTAAGTAGATTTCTTAATCAGTCATTATGTTCCATATCATCATATGAAACATTTAAGAATCCTTTTTTATTCGTGATTTAAAATACTAGAGTATGAAAAAACGATATAAAAATACTAGCTTTATGGAGTTGAATTTGGAATAAATTGCAAATATGTCTTTTATATTATACTTTTTTTCTTGAATGTTAGTGTTTACACCTAAATTAAAAAAATAAAGTACATTTAATCTCTTATATGACCATTTATTTATTTTTATACAATTTTTCTTTTTTTGCAGAATGCATTTTTTATTATTTTATTTAAAAAAATATTGAAAAAGAGTCTAAAAGAATATTTATGAAAGATATAAGCCTAAATATTCAATTTTAAAAATAAATGATTAATCCTACTAAAATAATTAGAAGGGAAGTGTGGGCCATGCTATAAATTGCCCTAAGTAATAAATTAACTTTGATGAGTAACCTGTGAAATTGGAGAAATGCCATCAACCTGTTGTCATTTTCCACTGCCTTTCAACAGTAAACAAATAACAGATAGATTAAAAGGAAAAGAAAGAACCTTACTTTTTCCTTTCCATTTTCTCTCTCTCGGATTCATGGAAATTTCTTCGAGTTATTAAACTGTGCAAGCTGACAGCTTTTCTGCAATATAAAGTCGGCACCGAGCTGGGTTTTTCTTCAACTCTCATATTAATCTCATTTTTTCAGGTGAATGCCAACTACAAACTCTAAAGTTCATAACTTTACTATTTAGTTTTTTATTCTTGTTATGTAATTTTTTTTTTCCAGTTTTAACTCATGGGTAGGATTTAATTATGTATATATTTTTATTAGTTATTGATCTTTTTCCTTCGTGCTTACTGGGAAATTTTATATTTACATGATTTGAGCTTCAATTGAGTTAAATTTTAGTTTTTTTTTTTTAAATTAAATTTTGACTTGAATTTACTTGATAATTAGGTTAGATATTTCATGTCATATCATAACCATATGTTTGGTAGATATTCATGTCTTAAGGCTAAATTATGATCTTAAAAATATGGAATTAGGATTTGAAAGACCCAGATTAGGAAGTTTGGTTGACTAAACAGCAAGGTGCCCAAATAGGTTGGGAATTTCACTTGTTTATAATTACAAATACAGTAGAGAATATGTTTATTAGAAAAAAGAAATGTCTATAAATATTTCCTGATTTCTTTTTGATCTTTCTAGTATTTGATTGGTTTCAGGTATTACAAATAAATTTAGCTTGTTGGGTGGTATATGGCAAATTAGGTTTAGGTTTATGAATTTCTGGTAAGCAGAATTAGGATCAACCAAGGGGCTTCTGTTCTGGTGGCAGTGAACTCATAGTTGATAATGGAACCTCAATATGCGGGGTTCTTTGGTCCTTTTGATGGATTCCTGTTAAATGGTGCTTATGAGAAGGTGAATTTTACACATGGGTTAAACTACAACAACCCATCTGTGGATATTGGCTACCTCATGGAAAATCCTTTTGTCGCCCCTAATCCTCAACCTTGCAATTCTAGTGTTTCCTTGTGTATGGGCACAGGAGATGGTGAACGTTCTTCTGATGAGAATGACCATTCTGATGCAATGTTTAAGTTCATCAACCAGACGCTTATGGAGGAGGATTTCAATGAGATGCCCTGTATGTTTCATGATCCTTTGGCTCTTCAAGCTGCTGAGAAGTCGTTCCAAGATGTTCTATGTGACAAATATACAACTTCTTCTGATACATCACCTTTACATGTCCATAGTCCTGATGATTGTCACTCGGGATGTGGTAGTGATTATGGTAGCAGTAGTAGTTGTATTACTACTGGTGGTGGGATTGGCAATTCTGTTGATTCTCAATGGATTGGTGATATTGGTGATGGAAGGCCTTCTATATTACAAACTCCAGTGCCAGAAAACTATGTTTTCCAGGCCACAGAAAACTGTCATACACAGCAGCCATCATTAAGGTCCAAAGGTGTCCGCAGCAACAATAAGAGTGTGTTGAACACCTTTGCAAATGGGAATCTTCTGGCTGCAGCCTTGTTCTCCAAGAACGAGTCAGCAGTATACTTCCAAAAAGGGTTAGAGGAAGCCAGCAAGTTCCTTCCCTCAGGTGATCTGTTAAAAGTTGCTCCAGACACGAGCATGTCTCATCCTTTGTCAAATAGGAAGATTTTAGCTAATGTTGTCGAGATGGAGGGGGAAGAAACTGGTGATTCTTGTATATTTGGGCCTAGGGGTAAGAAGAATCACAAGAGGGATGAGATGCAGTATGAAGAGGAGAGGAGCTGCAAGCAGTCAGCTGTTGACTTCGATGAGGCAGAATTATCTGATATGTTCGATAGGGTCTTACTCTGTGCTCCAACTGGAAAAAGACTTGACCCTGAGGTAGATAACATGCTACAGAATAGAGTAATCCAGAATTCTGGGCAGAATGTGCTGCCAATTGATTGCAGAGACAATAAAATTCAGAGCAATATCCTTGGTAGTAAAAAGAAACTGGTTGATTTGAGAACCCTCCTGACATTATGTGCAGAAGCAGTTTCAAAGGATGACCGTGAAACTGCTAATATGTACCTGCAGCAGATTAGGAAGCACTCCTCAGCTTTAGGGGATGGTTCTCAGAGATTGGCTCATTGTCTTGCCAATGCACTCGAAGCACGCCTGGCTGGTACTGGAAGTCAGATATATGCAGCTCTGGTATCAAAAAGAGTATCCGCTACTGACATGTTGAAAGCATACAGAGTTTATGTAACCAATTGCCCGTTTCAGAGGTTTGCTATTATCTTTTCAAACCATATGATCTTAAGTGTTTCTGACAATGCATCAGTACTCCATATAATTGACTTTGGCATCTTGTATGGTTTCCAATGGCCTGCCCTCATCCATTGTCTCTCGAGGAGGGCAAAACCCCCTAAGCTACGTGTTACAGGGATAGAGATCCCTCAAAGCGGTTTCCGCCCAGAAGAAAGAGTTCAGGAGACAGGTCGTCGCTTGGCAAAGTACTGTGATCGTTTTCATGTTCCATTTGAGTACAACTGCATTGCAAAGAAGTGGGAGTCCATCCGAATTGAAGACCTAAAGTTGAGGGACGATGAGGTGGTTGCTGTAAATTGCATCTATCGATTCAAGAACCTACTTGATGAGACAGTTGTTATGCCAAGTCCGAGGGATTATGTCCTGAATCTAATAAGGAGAATCAAGCCACAGATTTTTGTCCATTCAATAGTGAATGGATCCTATAATGCTTCATTCTTCCGAACACGGTTCCGTGAGACTCTCTTTCATTACTCTGCACTGTTTGATGCCTTTGATACCAAATTAGCTCGTGAAGATCCTATGAGGCTAGTGTATGAGAAAGAGTTTTATGGTCGAGAAGCTATTAATGCCATTGCTTGTGAGGGCACAGGAAGAGTTGAGCGACCTGAGACATACAAGCAATGGCACATTCGGAACACGAGGGCTGGGTTCAAGCAACTTCCACTGGACCCAGTAATTGTGAAGAAGCTGGCCGATAAATTAAAAGAATACCATGAAGATTTCGTAGTTGATAGAGATGGTCACTGGATGCTGCAGGGATGGAAAGGCCGGATTCTCTATGCTTCGTCAAGTTGGATACCTGTATAGAACTGGGTTAGAGATTTTTGCTTGCGTATATTACCAGTTGTAGGCAGGCAGAATATCCACACCCCAGAAAAGTGGTTGACATATGCGATGGCGTTACATCTAGAGGTGCTGAGTATTCCCTTGCAACTTATCTTCTAGCAATTATGTCTTGAGTTTTCTGGTTGGTGTAGAAGTTTAGGATATCTCTTGTTATTATTATGTGATGATAGGTATTTTCACTGAGTACTCTCCTCAGCTTGCTTTGCCAGCAATTTAAGTGCTTATCCAATATCCATGATGTCTTGGTCTTTGATTGGCTAAACCTCTAGTATTGCTGGCTATAAATAATAGGTCTACATTTCTTGACCATGTAAAGTGAACTCTTTTAATACCATAGTGTAGCCTTTCTTAAACTGTGCCTTTTCTACTTGCTTTGGAATGACTCTGGTGTGTCTACTCATATTCTAGCAAGTGCTATATCATGAGTTACTTAGAAGAGGTTGAGCATTTTGGAGATGAATCTATGTCACATGAACTGATCCTAATGAAGTTATCTAAACTCATTTTGATCTGAAGTCTAAACTCCGAACAGTAACACATCCATGCCATGACCGTAATCAAACTCACAAGGAATATCTCTGAAATTCTTATATTTATACTTGAGATATACTAGCTGACATTACCTGGAGGCTGGAGGATGGTTACCCATCTCTTTTTGTCACAGGTTAGAGCAGTTGGAATAACAAAACTTGCAGGAACTCCAATGATGGATGCTGAGACCCTGAAAAAGCCTTCCCATTTTTATCAGCTTAATCATTGATCACACGTTCTCTAGTAAGTGCATGATGTAGAAGTTGGATCTAAGTCAGACTTGCCTGCTCACTATCTTGATACCACCTGTAGGAACTTATGCCAAGCTAATTTAAAAGTTCAGCTCAATAATTATAGGTTATAATTAAGGAAATATTTTTTCGGATGAAATCAGATATTGAACCTGGAGAAATGTTCTCTTTAGTCATTGTCTTGGGTTCCATGCTTCCTTGCCTCCCTGCTGCTTCCAGTGGATAGAAGATCAGTTCATCTGATTATATACAGAGCTGAATCACAAGATATGGCATCATTTTCTTTTGGCTATTTTTCTTATTTCAGAGGTTATCCTGTTCTAGTTGTATTTTTCTTCATTTCCTTTTCTAAATAGTTACTTAGAAATGAAGAAGTTGTCTTCATTTTTAGTTTCATGTAGTTGGGTCCTTTCTGTTTCCATCTTACAGAAATTTTGTATAGAAACTTCCTTAGGGTCAGTTGATGATGTTTGCAGGATTCTCTGGTTTCACTTTCAGCTTGCCTTGCCAGCATTTTCTGTGTTTACTTAGGCTCTCGTCGATTAGCTTGATCTATTACTTCTAGTTATAAGGTTATAAAATTACCTAATGATAAGAATTGAGCCACTGGACCATTGATTTGAGCCCGAATTCAAGGACTTGATAGTATGGTAAGGCGCATCCTTACATCCTGACCTACACCAAAAGAATCCGAGCTCTTCTTAATTGTCGAACTACCACAGGTGTCAAGATGAGCCCATTCCTGTTTGTCAACAACCGAGTACTAACTCGAGGACTGCTCTGTTGATAGCTTGGCCGCACTTGTTTCAAGCTCCCCAGATCATGTCCGAGTTGACAAAACCCTAGAGAACTCTCAAATTGGCTCAGCATCAATCATACTTTCTTGTTTGCTTCTACAGGAACTGCTCTAGTGCCCACCTACTACTTGTCTCTATACATCGCATGAAAGAATCTGCTACCGAAGCTTCTGATTCTACATTTTCTTTTATACCCCTTACCTATTCCTTTTATATTACTTGATTTAGACAATGCCCTTTTAATATATTTCGGATATAAATACCTTTTTATAAGTAGCTGTAATCATTACCTTCATTAATATTGAATATACTAAATTTCTTGTTTATTGTTAAGCTTTTGCTCTCTACTCTTACACTTATCATATTTCTTGAGCAAAGTTAGTTATCATATTTCTTGAGCAAAGTTAGTTAGGTGATAAGTGACTTCATTAAGCTACTTGTACGTCATATCGAGCTAATTGGTGAGTTAACGGAGATTTCTTGGTGCATTATATTTTCGGACTTATTCATGATTTTGCTTGTTCTCTTTCTATTTCACGCATTTGCCATTTTACATTTTCAAGTTTTTTGCAAGTTTAGACGCACTCCAATAGCGCTGCCCTTATCTGTTCTTGATGCAACGTATCACCTTCCTTGATCTGGCTTCATTTTTATGCTATACCATCACCTTATCATAACTAGTATCCTGTTACTTCACTATCTATTGCTTCTTGCCAATATTGATGACATTCTGCAGAAGATGCATAGTGAGTGCAGGTTGGATGAACTTTGATCTGCTCGGCTCACCTGCGTTTCTGCCCAATGAAATCTGTGATGCTCATCTAACTATTGCACCCCAAGCAACCAATTATCTAGTGCAGAAATATATCTGCGACCGGCCTCAACGAAAATGTTGCATATGTTTGCACATAACTCATTAAGAATTGTGTCAACTGTCTTCTGTTTCATGCAACTCTATTTCTATTGATCTTTCTGATATACCTTTCAGATTCGGATGTTCTTGTCCTGCAGCTTGAGCATCAAGTTAACAAACTTTTATGGATAAAAATTGCGCTGGTACTGGTGGCTCTACTTTGCTGGAGTGTGATTGTTTAGGATCCAACATCTGAATGGCCAAAAGGAATTTATACATAATAACATGTGGGAGTGTCCCGGGCACTCGCTAATAGTTATATAAACTAAGTTCAAGGTTATTCCTCAAAACAGACCAACAATTATACCCTCCGATTTCACATGTAATGGACTAAGGTAAAAGAGTAATAAAAGAATAAAATTTGCATCACTCATAATAGATTAATTGTTTCTTCATCTTACATTTATTTTAATGTATTGTTCACCAAAATTTCTACTTGAAGTGAGATGCAATAAATCAATCAGTGTTCCTTTTTTTTTATATTAAATAATCACAACTTGCTAAATTAGCGGTAATCCTATCATCAAGTTTGAAAGATTTTCTGAGAAGTTTAGACGTGCAATAATAATGTTAATAACTATTCCACATTTATTTAAGGGAAAATTAATAGCTGGTGAGAAACTTTTTCTTACTAAAATAAAATTTACGTGTTTTCATTTATTTGGTTGTTTTTACATAAATATGTGAAAAAACCCTATTCGATTAACAAATATTATGGTAACAGTGTTGTAACCTGATGGCATAAAGATTAGTCTCCCAACGAGATGAAATAAATTAGATCCCCATTTCTTTAAAGATGTAATATGAATATGACATACCGGAAAAAAAAAAAAAAGATAAACGAAAATTTGATGTATTTTATATAATCCTTAGTTGAACCTAAATAAATTATTGTTAATATGTTGTAGAAAATTACACTATGTTAAACCTCTTATACAAATTATTTTTAAATTCATGATTAAATCTTTCAAGCTTATTTTTACAATTTTTCCCAAGTCTTTGAAATATTATTTGTAGATTAATTACTGTGAAATTCCATTATAAGTCATTTTGGTTGGATTGGATGGCTCTAGGAGATACCGGAAAATGACTCTCTGTTAAAAAAGAAAATAAATTATTTCCTTGGAAATGACACTAAGGCCGGAGATAAAAATATTTTCTTTAAAGAAATATATTTTCCCAATACAAATAGGCCAAAAATGTCCTACAAGTTCGGGTTTGGGCCTGGCCCACTTACTCATGATAATCTTAGAAAGATGGTCGCTTCATTAGGATATTATTATTATTATTATAAGAAACAGAACTTAGTTGCATAGATTAAATAATCTGGCGTTAATAATTTAATGAATCGATATGATTTCAGGATAAAGTGCTTAATTTCTCAAAAAGTTACATGAAGATGCGGTAACAAATTAGTTAGATGGTAATATCAAAGTTGTTACTGTTATGCAAATATGTGGCATGCACACTTAGGTAGCATTTAATTGCATAATTTTTATAATATTGAGTTGGATAAAAAATTTTATTTTATATTTAATTTATAAATTTACTTGATAACGGAACAAAAATTAGATTAATGAATTAAATAAAATGCCTAAATTTTGTTCTATACACTATGATATAAAAAATAAAATTCATTAAACAAAAGAAAAAAATATCTTACATTTAAAAAATATCCTTTTATATTATAATATTAAGTTAATAAATATTATTTTTATTAAATATTACAAAAAATTATTTATTTTATAATATAAATAATTTATTTTTTAATATAAATTTTTTATTCAATATTATGCAAACCAAATATAATATAATAAGTTTGTATTGTCCAATCTTTCTTATGCTTATTTTATCTAATTTTTTTTCCAATTCAATTCTTACGATAACCAAATACTACCTAATCTGTTAAAAGAATAAAATAAGTTGATTCCTCCATCACTAAAGTTATAATATAATAATTAGGGTAAAAGAAAACCTATAACTATCATAAGTGGATTTTTCTACTACCCTGTTTTTGTATTTTATAAGTTGAGGTGATATAGCACCGCTGCACCCCCAGGAAATTAGCTTTTACTTCTATCAAACAAAATTTATAAAAAAAAAAAAATTGTGTCTTTGGGGTTTTAAAACCAATGATATATATTTTAAATAAACATGTTTTATTTACACATGATCTGGTCTTTATAACTATTTATTAATATAATCTCATAAGCACGTTAGTTTTTTATTTGTCAATAATAATTAATTTAATAAGATAATATTATTAATAGTATTTATTTAAATAATCTAATAGAATATTGCATAAAATTAAAAATAAAAGTAAAAATTTGGAAACAAAAACCTTACAAGCATTGCAATTGGTGGGATCATTGCTAGCTATCTTAAGGCCCAAGTAACTATCCCAAAATACCATCTCAATTTTTTCCCCTAAGAAAAAGCTGTACGAAGAAAATCAGAATGTTTTTCCATGAAAATTTTTTATATAGTTGCAGCTGATTCTGGCAGGGACAAGACGTTGTCTTTGAGTTGGAGACAGGGCAGCTCTATCATTCAGCTGGGATGGAAAATAATAAGAAAAAGCTTTGATTTTGAGTATTTAGACACTACTATATAAAAGAAAATATAAAATTTTTAGGAAAAATTAAAAGGTTGTTGAAATTATGAAATTAATTGATTAAATTTTGATGTTTCGTTGTATGCTTTTAACTTTTGTTAGACTCGCTTTATTTAATATGTTTGCATTACCAAAAAAAAGAAAGAAAACCTAACAGCCATAACAAATAAATTATGACCCAATCAATTTTACGTCAGTACTTTTCTTTTTCTTTTTTTTCTATTTAATATTACATACTACCTTCATAGGATGGTCAATAGCTGCGCACCACACCATCTCAATGTTAGTTTATTTTTTCTTTTTTAGACTTTGAATTTTTTTTTCATTTCTTTAAGTTTCTAGAATTTTATTAAATTATTTAATAAACATATTTGATATATCTTTTTTTTTAAATAATTAGAAGTTCGCAAATATCCCTTATTAAAATTATCATAAAATACAAGTTTGAAAATTCTAAAACACGAATCATGCTTATATAATTTTCACTTTATTAAATCCATATTTGAAACAATCCATAAGAAAAATCTCTTCTTGCAGTTATATCAAATTGTTATGGGACATTTTATTAATTAAAACCTCAATGATTTCCTCATAACACAGAAGGAACTTAATAGATACCTGGGCACTCACTAAAACAATCATATATGATATATATATATATATATATATATGGGATCAATATAATTTTTAACTTTTAAGAGCATCACAAAAAATTTACTTATTATTAAAAGAATAAAACGAGTTCATTCCTCCATCATTAAAGTTATAATAAAATAATTGGGTGAAAGAAAACCTATAACTATTATTTTTTGTATTTTTTAAGTTGAGATGGTTCTTCCCACGACATGAGCTTTTCGCTTCTATCAAACAAATTTTATATAAACAAAAGTTGTGTCTTTGGGTTTTTCAAACCAATGATATATATTTTAAATAAACACGTTTTATTTACACATGATCTATTCTTTATAACTATTTATTAATATAATCTCATAAGCACGTTAGTTTTTTATTTGTCAATAATAATTACTTTAATAAGATAATAGTATTAATGGTATTTATTTAAATAATCTAATAGAATATTGCATAAAATTAAAATTTAGAGTAAAAATTTGAAAACAAAACCCTTACAACCATTGCAATTGGTGGGATTAGACCCACTTATCGAGCCGGTCTAGCCTGAATCAGCCGGGCAAAAAAGGGAGGGAGGGGCGGTTTCAAGCTAGTTTGATCTTTGAATTTCTTTTTATATTTAATTTTATTAATTTATTTTTTTTAAATACTTAACAAATTCTAATAACATGATCTTCTTTCTCTCTTTTTTAAATGTATTAATTCATTGATAATTTTTAATTTTTTTATCAATTTTCAACTTAATGTGATTATAACTTTTTATATATTTTTTTCTTAAATTTTATCTTTTTCTTACATACAAGTTCCTAACATCTGACAAGTTTTACAAAAAGAACCTATAATAACTTAAATTGATTTTTTATCTATTATTAACATATAATTAATTTATAATTAGTTATATATAATTAGTTTAATGATATTATTTTTAAAAATTTTTTTTTTACTATTATGAATAAAGTAGTTTTGATATGTTATTAGTTAATGGATATCATTTAATTAATTTTTTTCAACTTAATGATCTTTTTTTTTTCTCTTTATCTTTTTTTTCTTTTTTTTCTTTTTTTTTTTGAATCAATTGAGTTGACTCGCTGATTCAATAGCTAGTTAACCCTATAGTTTAGTCTAGCTTCCTATGAATCAGATTGATCAATAGTTCACTAGATCGATTTACTATTTAACGCTTGTATAAATATAGATTAAGTAACGATCTCAATTTCGATGGTAGGTCATACCATCTCAATTTTTTTTTCCCCAAGGAAAAAACGGTTAAAAGAAAATCCGAATGTTTTTCCATGAAATATTTTTATATAGATGCAGGTGATTTTGGCATCGACAGGACGTTGTTTTTGAGTTGGAGGCAAGGTAGCTCTAGCATTCAGCTAGGATAATTTTGATGTTTCGTTGTATGCTTTTAACTTTTGTTAGACTTGCTTTTGTTTAATATGTTTACATTATCCCGATAAAAAAAAGAAAACCTAATAGTGATAACAAATAAATTATGATCCAATCAATTTTATGATAACGTGTTTCTTTTTTTTTTTTTAAGGACTATAGAAAGGGTTATGCTACCTCGTAGCTACCTACCACCATGGTAAGTCATTACCCACCATTTATTTGAGGCCGTTGCGAACCTCTTAATGCAGCCATTTCAAGGCCTTGGGGTAGTTGGCAACAAACATAATAGGTGCAATGTCTGTTAATTTTTCTTTTCTAGGCTTTGATTTTTCTTTGAATTTCTTTAAGTTTCTAGAATTTTATTAAATTATTTAAATAAACTTATTTGATATATCTTTTTTTAAATAATTAGAAATTGGAAAACATCCCTTATTAAAATTAATAAAATAGTCATCAAATACAAGGTATATATTTGTCAAAATAAATAAATCACAAGTCATTTGTCTTTAAAAATTCTAAAACACAAATCATGTTTATATAATTTTCACTTTATTAAATCCATATTAAAACTATCCATAAGAAAAATCTCTTCTTGCAATTATATCAAATTGTTATGGGAAATTTTATTAATTAAAATCGCAATAAAGTAAGAGACATGAAATTCCTAATTTCCTCATAACATAAAAGGAACTTCTTAATAGATATTTGAGCACTCACTAAAACAATCATATATGATATATATATATATATATATGGGGTCAACATAGTTTTTAACTTTTAAGAGCATCATAAAAAATTTACTTATTATATTTTTAGAATATTTCCATATTATTATTTATTTTGCAAGATATTTTATTTATTAAAAATGCAATAGTATAATACTTAAAAATATATATTTAAAATATTAATCATGCACTTCTTACATTCATTAGAGATTTTATAATTAATGTTTTAATTAGGGGTGAGCAAATAACTTTATTGTATAAAGTATTTATCCGAATCATACTCTATTGAGTAGGTTCCATATAGGTTTCAAGTAGGTAACGATGATTACAAACTCACAAGTTCAAATAGTAATTCTCAAGAGTCTATTCCTACAGGATTGGATATGGTCAAGGTACATTGTCTCACCTTGGGAATCTCTAATTTAAATATATGACGTACAGGTTTTATAAACAATAATAAATTGGATCATAATAAAATTGTAAAACTATATGCTGATTGTATCCATTATCTAATCCCTCTCTCTTCGTCTTCTTTTTTTTTTTTTGGGAAAAACCTATTTCTTCTTTTAAAGTATTTTCTTTTTCTTTTTTTCCTTATCTTCTTGTTTCTATTTTATTAACTCCAGTTTAGTAAGGTTTAAAAATATCTCATTTTTTAACTTATTATCTAATATATTATATTAGAATTACTCACACATGATTTTTGTATTCTACATATAATAATCTTGTAGTTTGATGAAAATTTTATTTTGATTATTTGAAAAAAAAGATAAAAAAATTAAACATGATCCAACCATGGGTTTAAACATTTCCAGTTTCGGAAGTATCCTTTATTTTACTTATTAAAATTTTATATTGAGTTTAAAATGCGTTACAACCTATTCAAATTATTATTAACTAGTCTAGCGATAATGTAGTTATGAAATTGATATTAATTATGCATCTAACATAAAGTTTTGAAGAAAGATGAATAAAAAAGAAATACATGTTCTATAAGGTTATATCATGTATCCAGTAGAATTTGTAAAGTATAGGGTATAAGGTACAAGAGTACATGATAATTTGAAAGTACCATAAAGTAAGTTTTGAATATAAAAGCTTAAAAACCTATACTTATAAAGGGAGATATGGTTAAACTCTTATATCCTATTCATTTTATATGTGTTCATATCTCGTTTCGAGAGTGATATATTCTTTTAATAAGTAACTTATGAAATTTTTTGGAGTACACAATCATAAAACCCCGTGCAATGTATCTTTACAGGTCCACAAACCTTTATCAATCATCACGCAAAATTGGGACAGAAATTTTCTTGTTACATTATGGCGGGTAACTGAGAGAAATATGTATTTTTAAACGATATTATAAAGGTGCGGCCAAATTATTTCAAGTAATAAGACATTGGTTTTCTATATATTTCAATTATTATATCTGTTTAAAACATATACCAATATGGATCATTTATTTAATTTACTTAAATTTTTAGGAGATAATATCAAAATTATGACTTGAACTTTACATATTTTTTAAATTTCATGTTTGGAACTCGAAACTGTTAAATATTATGTCCAATCATTCAAATTCTATACATAAAATTTGAAGTTGTTAAATCATATCAAATTAAATTTTTACTTATTAAATTTTGTACGGAAAGTTTAAAGTTATAAAATATTATGCCCAAGTAAACTTTTTATTTGTTAAATTAAATACTGATTGATGTCAAAATGATTGATTTCAAAAAGATGACATAGTAGATAACATCTGATCAAATAATACAAGTGTAAATAAGATACTAAATTTAACAAGTAAAAAATTAATTGGATAAGACGCTTAATAACTTAAAACTCCTTTAACAACTTATCGAGTTATAAAAAATAAAATACTGCTTGATTTACATACCAACGTGATAATTTGTTTGAATATGGCCAAACATTCATGACTTCGAGTAGATTTATTCCATTGCCAAAAGTATAGAACTATCTTTGGTATACATAATGTTACATAAATGAACGAAATATGAAGAAAAAAAAACATACATAACAATTGCATGATTTGGTTATGATTATCTAAGATGAAATCCTAAACGTATGCTCAAACTATAAAAACTTTATTTCACACTCATAAGAGAAGAAGGCAGAGTCGCATAGATATCTATTTTTGGGTATTTATTTCATCAATGCATTGATGTTAAGGATTTTTAAGCCTGTAAATATATATATACACACATGTATAAGCATAACGGTATATGAGTCCACTTTTCTACATAATTTACAATCTGTCATATCGACAATTTCTTTTTTTTATTTTTTTATTTTGAAGGAATAGTATCAAATTCCTAGCGGCGGCTGTGCTGGTGACGGTTGAGCCCTCGGTCACACCGAATGCAAATATAAAACTTGATGTGACATCACTAACCTTAATAATTGAATATCACCTTTTCTAAATAAAAAAAAAAAAGTCACCTTATCTTGGCAATTAAGAACCTTATTATGAAGTCACTATCAAAGTGATTAGTGCAAAGTTTGAATTTTCTGGGCGCTTGATTGTAGGAAAGTGTTGATTCAGCCGACCAGTCACGATACAACCCATTGTTTGAACCAAAGGTCGTGTCCATCATTCAACTAATCCAATTTTATATTTCCCCACGTTTTGATGAAAGTTAAAGGCAATTTTTCTCCAAACCTTGATCCTCAAGAAACTTTATCTTTGGATGAAAATATTTACAGCATGTCCATTTGAAAGGAATGACATCCGTTTTCTTCTTATTACTTTATCCACTTATAATATAGTATTAATGGATCTCAATTCCAATGTATTCCAATTACTCAAGATCACTTGATCAACATTCCTTCTTTGCACCATATGAATCGCAATTAAAAACTCATTCCCCTTTTTTTATTACAAAATTACCCGCCTAGGAAATAAAAATTTACAGCATCACATGTTTCTATTCTCCATCTTGCACCATAGCTACACACTACTATTCATTATACATCACCACGATACTCCACTGTCCTCTATCATTGTGAGACCCAATAAAAATTTACAAATAAAAATGTAATATTTAGATGTAGCATAGTTATAGGAGCTATCAAGTAAAGAAAATTGTAAACTTCATACTCTAATAAATAGGTTTTAAGTATCTAGCTTCAGGATATTTGGTAAAGTAATACGATTAAGATAGTATTTTCGATTGGGTTAAAAATATATAGATACATCTATAAATATGTAAATATGTATACAATATATAAAATGATCTCCGCTGGTTTGAATTTTGAAATTATAATGACAAAACTATAGTATAGTCAAAATGTCAACTCTTAGACACAACATTGGTAAATTATCGAGAATACATAAGATGAGTTTTAATACCAAGTCTTTAGAGAAAAACTATAGGGACATTAATATTTAAGAGATGATATGAAATAGTATTTAGAAGTGTCTAGTATATTTAATATATAAGCCATATACTTTTGTGATTATGTTTCAAATGGATAATTTAGGGCGTTGGTTACACTAATCCGATTAAGTTAGAATATTACAAGTAGACTCAACACATTATTCAGTAAGATTCCGTGGACTTAGATTTCGAAAATATAATAAAATAATAATATGACTAAAATAGTATAATTTTACTAAATTATTTAATAATTAATATACTCGCGTAGAATAGGTATCATTAGTTGCCAAATTTGTAGAAATAAATTATATATATAATAAAATTACTATATGACATAAAATAATATATTAAATATATGTATATACATCACGTATAATCATTACACGTAATTATATAATTGTAATTATCCAAAATACTCGATTTATAAAGAAAATTTATAAAGAAAATTTATAAAGAATCAATAAAAAATATAAGGTAGCTGGCATGAATTTGTTTAGGTGTGTAGATGCTGTAGGACAAGTGTTAAGTAGTTCATCAAATTTAATAGCATTAAGACTTAGCATATAAGAGTAATTCACGCATAGAGGAGAGAGAAAATTCACTTTAGCCTTCCAAATGCTCTAAAAATTTCTAAAAACCTCCCTATAATATTATACATGCAACTAAGAATTTAGGAAAAATAAAGTTGGTTATTCAAGAGGAAATTCTGAAAATATAGAAGGAAAATAGGCATAATTTTAGGTTTTTAGAGATTCATTGGTCTAAGCAGTTGTTGGAGTGCAATCACCACCACCTAGTGTCGAGTCTATTTTTTTGGTTTCTTTTATTTAAATTGATTTCCCCATTTCCCTATTAATATTAAACTCTAATCCATTTAATATTAATCATCGACTAAAGAAATTGAGAAATTTTGGGTTTTTTTATTAAAAATAATTTTTGGAATCGCCACCCGACCAGAGTTAGGAAAATAAAAGAAACAGTAATCAATTGGGTGGATTGGTTACGATTTAGCTATCGGTCTTTGATTTCAATTTTAATAAAGAACCAGAGAGTTCCAAATTCGGGGGCTAACCTATTAAACCCTAACGGGTACCACTATTATTACCGAAATTAGGATTATTTTTTAATTATAATATTTAAAAAAATAAATAAATAAAATCAAAAGAAAAAAAAGAACCTAAGTTTCTACATATTTTATCGTTGAAGGTGCCTATGTGCTCGTTAATCGAGATCAGACGATCGTAGTTCTTTTTTAAAAGAAAAATCTTTAATGTGTTAATTGATTTTAATTTTGAAAACCGACCGAGTTTACATTATTATCAATTTAATTTTTCAAAGAGCCCTAATTCACTAAGTCTTTTATTTTATTTTATAAAAACTCTCTAAAAGCCTTTTTTTTTTAACGGGGTTTTTTTTTTTATTTTATTTATTTACAAAATAAATTTTTCTAAGTAAGAAAATCCTAAAAATATTCCTAATTTTAAAAATTCCTAGACTAATATATATACATTATTATTGAACAATTATCTTCCTAAATAGATTAGTAATATTACGTAACTTACTGAATATATGAAAAACTAATACTAATAAGTCATCTAAACTAATATAGTCATATACATATATACTACAGCAAATAAATAAGGAACTAATAATATAATGATAATAATGATAAATAAATAAAAGAATGAAATAAATAAAATAAAATAAGAAAACTAAGATTTGGAAAAACTGAACCTGGCTTGTTTTTGCACGATAATGACGCAGAGGGAGTAGCGACGCTATCGGACTGTGGAGTGTACAAATCGACGTCGGGGCTTACTGTTGTGGATTCGTTGCGAAGTTACAGTGGTGGAGAAGTGGTTGCTGTTTTTGGATGGAGCGGACATTGACAGTGTTCTGACGATGTGCAAACGACTGCAGCTGTCGTGTATGGATCTGCTCAGGCGTTGTTGTCTCGCGCGCGCCACTATGTTCGAAGTAAAGACAACGTTATTGCAGTTACTGACGAAGAAGAAGTCGCTATAATTTTAGCACTGGACGCGCGAGTATGGCTATGCTGCTGTCCAGTTGATCATGATATTGGTGCTGTTGACTTGCAATTGAGTTGTTGATAGGGGGCGGGGCTATGCTGGTGTGTGGGCGTGATTAAACTAGATTCAAATTTTATTCAAATTTGATTTAACTAACATTCATATGATTTGATTAGATATGAATCTGATTTTAAATCTTGCTTCTGTATAGACAGAAAAATAAAGACATAGGTATGTGCTGAGACTCGAACCAATGACTTCCAATTAAATCCACCCAAATACTACGTTGCTTATCTATTAAGTCATTGACTGCACCTTAACATTCATTACCATTAAATTATATTTAAACTATCCGATTCCCTAAAATAAAATTTTTAACTAAACTAAAACTAACACTAAAAATAATTATTCCTAATATAAATTACTTCCTAAAAATCTACGAAATCTTTATGATTTTTCCTTTTCTTATTTTTTTGGTATTTTCATTATTTGTTAATTTTTATTATCATTTTATCTTTTATTAATTTTTTTTGTTTTGATTTAAAACCCCTTTTTGTAAAAATAAAAATTAGTACTATAGAGGAGCAAAAATTAGGTATCTACACCTAGCAACAAGAGATCCACCACCTAAACTAGCTATTGGTAACCAGCGATGGTAGTTCTGATGAGTGCTCTAAAATTGGCCAAATCTCAAAAATTAATTAAAAATATTAATTTTCTCTAGAAAATTCTATAGAAATTTATTCCTAAGTAATTTTTATGTATAAACCTGAGAAAAATATTATTTTGTATAGATTTAGTAGTTACAAAATGGAAAGATTTGGACAAATTATATCTTTTGTCATCATTTTGTGGAAAATTGTTCAATAAAACCAAGCTATTTTCGATATTGAATTAAATTGCTAAATGATATAGTTTTGAACCCTAAATTTTTATATAAACTTCTTTATACTTATATTAAAGTGTTATGAAAAGATTTTTTCACAAAATTATTTTCTATAATTTTTATGAATTTTTAAGCCCTAAATTATAATTAAAGTTGTGTTTTTAGCAAAGATTAGTGTATTTTTTTCTAAAGACCTCTCTTAGATTTTAAGCTCAATTATTTAATAGAGTATTTATACCACATAGAAGCTATTGAATGAAGTTTTATAGTAAGGAGTTAAAGAGAGTAATGATTTTGCCATTACATGTAAAGTTAGTAATGTATAATTTGGAGAAATGAGGCATACTAATGTGTTGTATAATGAATTTTGAAATAACGAAATTATGGAGTATTAACGAGAATTTCTAATTGAAGTGCTAGGTTAATTTTATAACTAAAAATTAGTAGAAAGTCAACAAATTAACTAGTTATAGTAGGTTTGTTAAATATAGAGGATAATTTAGAGGATTATTGAATGAATATTATGCTAAGGACTTTATTCAAAAGCAAAATCAAAGGTAAATATAAAAGGGAAATGTGAATATAGGGAAATTCATAAGCTAAATCAGAAGGTAATTTCTAAGGACTCTAAGGCGGGTGAAAATCATAAGGTAATTCAAAGGATTTTATAACCTAAGATAGCTTATAAAAATTAGTAAACTACATAAGTAATCCTAACTCTTAAAACTAATGTTAAAACAACTAAAATCATATAAAATTAATTAATTAAATATTATTAATCTAAGGATTCAATATGGATTGAATCTAATCTATTGTGTATATATAAGGATAGTCAAAGACCATCAGGGTAAAGGTCAAAATTAGTAAACCAGTAAAGTCCATATAAGTGGAGTTAGTACTTCACCGCACTTCGAAATATTATTTCAGAATACTTAAAGGCTTTAGTATGCATTTGGTTATGGTTGTTAGTTAGCTGTCTGTATATATGCAATATATGTGCTTGAATATTGTTCTACTGTTGTGGATTGCTGAACTCCATGCATTGTTGTTTTATGCTTATTGCTTCATTGATTGGTTTGAAATTGCTTGACCATCTAAAAAATGACCTAACTTAAATATAGCTTAATCGATTAACTTAACATGCATCGCAATCTATTACAAGTAATAATTGTAAGCCCTAAAGCCAAGCCAAATAACCGTAGGGTTGAACTTAGAACCTAAGGTTTAGGGCGATCGGTTAAAGGATCCGATCAAACCCAAATTAGAAACTATTGAGAGGAATATTAGTAAAACTGACCCCGTAAACTTGAATTTAAGAAAATAAGTAATAAAATAGGAGACTATAAAATTTTCAAATTTTAAGTATAATAGGTATTAATTACCGAAAATGCGAAAAGTGTCATGAAATAACTAATAAATTACTAGAGATAGATTATATGTATACTAAAAATTTTAGAATGACCAAAATAATATTTAGGAATGTTCACGTGTATCCTACATGTATTTACGTGTAGATAAAAATACGCGTAATTACTAAAATTGTCCGAAAACTAAGTAAATAATTAAAGAAAAATACAAAATAATTATAAAAAAATCAGAAGAGGATAACTGCAACAAGATCAGGTCGTGAACTGAAAAGAAAAAATTAACCAATAGGAATTGGACAAACAAAAAGCCTAAAATGAAGGAAATGGGGAAAAATCCCATCAAATTAATGCATATTAATTACTACATTTGTCTATAAATAAGGAAAAAATTCTCAAAAGTCATTTGGCTAGTTTGTGATCTGAGAAAAATCGAAACACAAAAAAATTCAAGAGAAATTCCAGAAAAAAAAAAAGAAAACTGTGCAGATTAGCAAGGTGAACTAAAACCACTATCCACCACCACCTGGGACTGAACCACCACCACCACCCTACAGTAGACCCACCGCCTGGACCGGACGACAACATTGGACTGGGTTTGGATGGCCCAAAAGCTTCGGACCGGTTAGTCATATATTCACCCGATTTTTGTATAATTTTGTAAAATTATTTATTTTGCCCAGAAAATTATGAAACTTGTTATTATGATGTTTTATTGTATGTAGATTTAGGGAAAAATATTTATTTAGTTTAATTATATCTGGAAATATAGGGTGCCTAATAAATTGTGTAAAACCGAGCATTTATAAACCGGAAAATAAATAGGCTTAGGGATGTAGTTTGGAGTTCAAAATTTTTCTGTAGGATGCTCATTTGATGTATAACAGTGCTATAAAGCCATTTTTTTAAATTTAATTTTCAAAATTTTTAAGTTAATTTTTAGCCCTAAAATGATGGTAAAATTGGGTGATTAAGGGTTAATTAAGTGATTAGGATGTTAATTACTGATTTGAATCTTAATTAGAGGTTTAGGGAAGTTAATCTCTGCAGTGAAACCTTAATCCTATCCTTTAGGTACTAAGTATGGTTAATTAGGGAAATTAGGTAAGTAATATAATAAATTAGTAATATATGAAAATGTAGATTAATAAATTTAAAAAAAAAATAAGGTTATTTAGATAATATTATAATAGAAATCAAAAAAATAAGAAATCTGAAATGACATTTAATTTTAAGTAAATATCTTAAAATGTAAGATTTTTTACACATCGGGAATGAATCCGATACCTCAATTAGGGTTAACGTGTACCGAATAGTTAGAATACCAAAATTTCGACCCAATAGAATATTTGAATACCCAAACATAATGTGATTAATGTCACATTGGGATTCGAGCCTAATTATGACTTAGGAATTAAAACTAGAATCTAGTTTAGGAGCCGAACCCCGAAATAGAACACAACGAATCATTACTACGTTATAGGTATACATGAGGAAAATGAGTTATATTATGAGTTAGAATAATAATCCATAAAATATAAGTACTAAAAGAACCTATTTGTATTATAGGATACCCAGAAACAAATTAGCTCGCAACTAGAGGATCGAGCGATCGAGCAAATTCAAGTAAGTTGGGTTATTGCTTATTGTAATAGAGTACTAGTTTCGTAGTACTCGGAGACTTAGGCTTGTATATGATTGTGATTGTAAATAGTTTGCGCATGTGCTTGATGTATCTGAATTCGTGCTGGAATTTGTACTGTGAATGACTTTGTGACTGATTGAATTGGTATGAACTTGTTGAATACCCTAACCGGCATTTAATCTCAGTCGACCCTAATAACCGAAAATGTCATGCATTGCAACCCGTTAGGGGATCATAGGACTCTCCAACCAAATACCGACCCCTTCGAAAGGGATAGCGCAGGATTGCAAAACGGTCCCTTCTTCATCCTCAGTCGAACTAAGTGACAGGAGAGGAGGTCGCGGCGAGGATGGAATCAATGGTTCGAAGGTAGTCGCGGGAGGAGTGAGGTCTCCATTGCACAAGCTTGGGTTTGGTTGTGAGCTGCTGCATAACATGGAACTCCTCAACCCGGATTGGAGCGGGTGAAATTTCTCTGATTTCGCAACGGACCGGACTACGTTGTGCGATAACACTTGATTGTTGCATTGCATGAAAATAATTGTTTGATAACTCTGTTTGTGCTTGTATGCATTCATGAGTCTTCAATTCAACTTACTGAGCTGTAGTTGCTCATACCTTTATAGATCCTTTTGCAGGTTCTGATTTGTAATCTCTTCAAGTACTATGCCGCCCTATAATTATCCAGAGGTTAGTCCTTTTGAAGCCAGGGGTGTGAGAATCAAGTTATTTAGCAAATGTGTAACTAGACTGTCCTTGTAGTTAAAGGTTGAAGACTGTTAGTTATTTTGTAAATTAGTAAACTGTAGTTACTATGTAAAACTTCCTGGGAAGCTCTGTAAACATTATTATAAATATCTATGTTTTATAGAACTTTATGGTAATTATCATAATTGTTGTATAATCATTATCAAACTATTTACTTCAAAGCGAGGAGTCATCAATGCCTTGTGTAGATTATCTCTATGGTAGGCACTGTGAGGCCAGTTACTATCATAGAATGGTTTACACGGCAGGACTGTTGCGACTTTGCGACTTCGGGGCGTAACAATAATTAGGATTCTCGAGCCAAATATGAACCCCTTCAATGAAGATAGTTGAAATAGTTATTTCCCCACCCTTAATCGAACTAAGTGATAGGACAAGAGATTATGGCAAGTTTGGGGGCCATGGTTCGAGAGTCATATTAAGAGGAGAGTGTTCTCTATTACACAAGCTCCGGTTTGTTTCGATTTGTATATAAAATGTCAAACTCTTCAATTTGGATTAGAGTGGACACAATTTCTCTAATCTTATGACGGATTGGATAACGTCATACAATAACATTTGATCATATAGACATTGCATGTAATTAAACTTGTTTGAGAACCTGGGTTTCTTAGTAATAAGTATATTCTTCTACTAGAATTTTAGCGAATGGGGTCGAAAAGTAAGGATAAAGAGGAATTTGGCAAGATTTTTTTTTGTACTTATTATTAACTTATGTAATTGCTAAGAAAACTACTCAAGTCTTCTTAAGGGGCTTGCTTGTTAGTTTTCAATATTTTTGTTTATATACCAAGTAGTATGTACCTATAATTTTTACAATTACTTTTCTAAAAAGTCAAATTATAAGTTTATTTTATCAATCATTCCTAAAGATTATTCTACAGGTTCATATCAAGTAAGTACTTAATTGGGATGTTTTAAATCAATTTAGTTGAGTACGCTTTGTATAAACTAGATCTATGATAGCAGTTATAAAATTAACTTCTACCTTATGATGGTTTACATGGAGGAACTATTGCAAGTCTACCTTTTTGGAATGTAATAATTGTACACCATCATAGCATACTACTGTCCTCCATTGTGCACCACCACTACACTCCACTGTCCTCCATCGTCATTCTCCATTATGCATCACTACTACCATTAAGAGTTAAGATTAAGAGAAGGTTGGGTTCGAGAGAGAGAGAGGAGTTGAGATCTAAGAGTAGGCTTGAGAGAGAGAGTCGATGAACGAAAGTTGAGATTTGAAAGTAAGAGAGAGACTATTGAGATTTAAGAGTTGACTGAGTGATCAAGAGAGAGAGAGAGAGTTACGAACAATAGAGAGTTGAAGTAGAGAGAGAGAGCTACGATCCTTTGTATTAGAGAGAGAGAGAGAGAGAGAGAGAGCTAAGGGATGGAGAAAGAGGAAAATGGAGAAAATGAGGGAAAATCAATCATATCACCTTCTATTATGGCTTTATTCTTATTGTATATTTTTTTTTCTAATTAAACAATGTAATAACCATCGCAATATCCATTTCCCCTTAATTCCATTCCTAATAAATCCCAATTACATTCCCATTTTTGCGAATTAAACGAGTCCTTAGGGTTTCATGTCCATGTAATCACTATAAAACCTACAACTAAAGAAATAAATAGATGGCATAAATGTAGAAAGTATTAATTATATATATTTCAAAATTTTTTACTTTTTTTCTTTTCTTTTCATGTTAGCATGCTAGAAGAAGAGATAAATAACTATTAATACAGTTAAAGGAGCTAGAATCCATCCTTACCTAAAGAATTCACCTTCCATCATTATATTAAAACTTTGTAAAAAGTTACAATAAATTCAATCATATGTAAAAAGTTACAATAATTCCATACTATGTAGTAAATCCATGAGTAGAGCATTGGTCTACCTATTTTAACAATATTCTTCAAGTGATATCGTAATCAAAGAAATAAATAGGTGGCATAAATGCAGAAAGTATTATATATATATATATATTGAATTTTTTTTACTTTTTTTTCATGTTAGCATGTTAGAAGAAGAGATAAATGACTATTAATGCAGTTAAAGGCAGTAGAATCCATTCTTACCTAAATAATTTACCTTCCATTAATGTATTGTAACTACAATGATGAAAAATCATTACATGTAAAAAGTTACAATAATTCGATACTATGTAGTAAATATAAGAAAGGAGCAATAAATAGATAGACTAATAGCTTATATATCTTAACAATACCCTTCATTGAGAGTACAATTTATAGAATAAGTAAGATCGTAGTCTTGTTTATCTTATGTGTCACATCCTCAATGGAGGGTATTACTTCCCTAGGGAAAGGTCAGTTTAGAATCGTGAAGTAGCCTGGAATCAGCTCAACCATTTAGGTTTAATGAACTGACCTATACAAGGCGAGCTTGAATTGGCATAAGAATCACCAATTCATATGGATTTAGGCAATTCAACCCACTAACCTACTTGAGCAAATGGGCTTAAATTATATAACTAGTTGAAATGTTCTTATTTTTCCTATGTGTCACACTCTTAATGGAGAATATTATTTCTGTTAAGAAAGGCCAGTTAAAACCAAGAAGTAGCCTAAGATTAGCTTGATAGTTCAAGTTTAATGAACCAACCTATGCAAGGTAGGCCTAAACTGGTATAACAATTGTCAATTCATATAGGTTTAGGCAACCTACCAACCTACCTAAACCGATAGGCTTGAACTATATAACCAGTTGAAATGGTTCACAAGCATAAGAACTAGCCTTAGATAGGCCAATTATAGTTCAAGGTTTTCTTGAATCGTAGTTTATTGGTTCTAAACTAGTTTTAGATAGGTTTGGGCTCGTCTTTATTTGTATTACGTCAACTTTTGAATGTTGTAATTATGGACTATGATGAAGTGTGCTTACCTAAACCTTTTGATTTTATAATCTAAAAGTTTTACAATCTATTGATGAGAATATCCAATTCATCATCGAGCCATTGAAATCTTATTATATTAAGGGTAGATGTAAATTTGGTACTTCAACTTTATTCATTTTTACAATTAGCTACTTGAAGTTGAAAGGTATTAATTTGGTATCGGAATTTGATCTATATTTGTAATTATCTAGCTTTACTTTTCCTATTTTTGTAATTAACTATCTAATTCAAGTATTACAGATGATTTCAAAAAATTTTTAGATAATACATTAACACTTTAAAATTTGAGATAATTATTAAAATGAGTAAAATTTAGACATCAAATGTGATGTTTATCCTTATATTAACTTGCATGAGTACCAAAAATATAGTAATAATTGAAAGGATGTTACTAAAAGAAATATCCCCATTTGTTTCAAGGAAAATCTTTTGTAAATGGAAAATATTTTCTAACTGAAAATATTTTCTTGAAAATTGTATATTTTCATTTTTATAATTAACTATCTAATTCAAGTATTATAAATGAATTTGAAAAGTTTTTAGATAATAAATTAACACTTTAAAATTTGAGATAATTATTAAAATGAATAAAATTTAGGCATAAAATGTGACATTTATCCTTATATTAACTTGCATGAGTACAAAAAATATAGTATCAATTGAAAGGATGTTACTAAAAGAAATATCGCCGTTTGTTTCAAGGAAAATCTTTTGTAAATGGAAAATGTTTTCCAATTAAAAATATTTTCTTAAAAATTGTATATTTTCATTTATTTGGATGTTTTTATAAAAAAAATGCTAAAAATGAATTTTCCATTGTTTGGTATGAATTTTATGTAACATGTAGTTATATTTAAATAGAACATCATCATCGTAAAATCATGTGTATATTATAAGTCCTTTATATGAACGTATAATATGTAAATTAATTTTTAAAAATTATTTTAAGACCTATTCCATGTATTGATTTGTGTGAAAAAAATGATAGAGGAATAGTCACATCCACTTCTATCATGCTCGTAACTTGGGGAGTAATAGTCTCAAAACACACGAATCTTCACTCATCATAGTTGTGACTACTATGGATATGAACTCTTCATCACTTCATTATATCTCATTACACCCATGATTGAAGACGTGATCACTCTCTTAATATTCAATCACGAACATGACTGATAGGAAGATTAACAAAACTTCATCAATCACGTCCGTGATAAAAAGGTATGATTAGTGCTGGCTACTCCAATTCTTCATTATCACCCTTGTAATGGATTGTATATTAGTTTTATTTCAAGGTTTTCTTCTCCTCACGATCACGATTGCCTTAAAATTCATTATTTTTATGTAAACTTAATTTCCTTATTTCTAATTCATTTGAAATCAATAAATTACACAATTAAGTACTAAAAACTTAAAAATTGAATCACAATTTATAAATAATTTATACTTAAATATGTCTTGAAAGTATAGAGTAATTTACACTTATTATTTATATAAATGTATAACATGTAATTTAATTTTTAACATTGATTATTGTAATATCCTTGCTTATATTTTAAAATTTTATCAATAAGTATTTTGAGTTATTTTTCATTAAAGTCCCCTTATATTTATAATTTATAGGTAAATTCTAATAAGGATAAATTTAAAAATCATTTTTTTTCAAAATTAGAAAACTTATAGAAAGTAATTCAGAAAATGGTTTTTCATTTTAAAAAGCGTAAGGCATTTTTCTAAAAAACATTAGGATATTTTCTTTAATAGAAAAAATGTCTTCTACTAACAAATAAAGAAAAATAAGGACAAAATTTTCTGATTTCTCTAAAACAAACGGGGACGAACCTAATAAATGTCCAGTTTGCTTGCAACCGTGGTTTTGTCCTTGGTGAAATTGTAAAACCCTTGTTCCCCAAGGCAGCCAGATGCTTGACCGGTGCTACTAGTGCTAGGTCGCCGGTGATGATGTCGGATTTGACCAAGTCCCAAACGAGAAAGTTAAAACTCACATGTCATCGTGTCCCGTCATTCTTTTTCTTTTATTTATTTTATATACATATAGGAACCATCTATATAAGCAACTCACAAGATGCCACGTGTAATATTCTACCCATGAAACCAGCTGAAAAATACAATATCTTCAAGCTTGATTTTCATTTTTTATCACGTAAGCGATGGGGGAATATTTTGAGTATGTAAAAATATGCAAATATCAATCTTGAAATGTGTAAATATCACATCCCGAAATTAAGCATTAAGTATCGCAGACAATAAATTAACCATTTTAGGTGAAGAAAATTGCAACATACAGGACAAAGGTTACCATTCATAGTATATACTGAAGAAAACATATCATAGATCTTTGTAGGAGGAAAGTATCTTGGTATAATGCGTATCAAAATCTAAATTAATTTTTATGATTCAATTTGATTTGATAATAAATTGGGTTTAATTTAATCTTAATCCAATTTTAGTTGAATAGTGATTGGATTTGATTTCAATTATTTAATTTTTGAACTTCTTATTTGTGTGGATCAACTATTTGGACAGTAGTTTGACAATATTAGTTGAAAATAAAATTTATTTTTAGTTTTACTATTAAATATTTAAGAAGGTGTATTATTGATTTACACTTGAAAACATATATAAATTCTCTCAACTATAATTATACTTCAAATGAAAGATGTTCACATTGAAATTGACTAATCCCACCATCAGAGAGACAAACTGATAATACAAATACCAACATTCAACGGCTCTAATAATTTAGTTCACTCCAAAATGGTTTGACCAGTTTCCAGCCTTTCCTGGCTGCCTACTGAACTCGGGTTACAACATAGGAGGATTAATTAATGTTATCCTGCTTCGCGAACAATATTCGACACGGCTGAACTTAATTTTCTGTAAAAATCCGATCTATCTTCTAAAACGGCAAAAAAAAAAAAAAGAAAAGAAAAGAAAAAGAAAAAAGAGTGCAAGATATATGATTTTACAAAACGGAAATGAAATTCACATAATGATATTTGGAGATTTAATAATAATAATATATGATAAAAAACCAATAAAGCCAGAAAAGATAATAAAGAAAAAGAAAAGGTGTATAGGTATGGAAATATAAGTATCACGTTTAGATTTATCATGTATTTTAATTATCGTTTTTTTTTAAAATTTATTTATTATTATTATTATTTTTTTTTATTATCGAGTAATGATCAACATTATCAAACTTAGTTTAAGTGATTGAATTAAACGTATAAAAGAGTTAAAGATGAAAAAAATATATCATAATTACATTCGATAAAGATTCAATTAAAATTAAATCAGGACATAATTAAACTAATTTTATAATCGAGTTAGGCCATAACAATTCAGATTTAATAATACTTTGATATAATGGAATAAACGAGAACTGGTGGCAATCCGATGGACGGTCCTAATCCAAAACAAAATTTCCAAGCAAGGGTGCCTTCTAATAGTCACATTGGTCCCTCAACGATTGGCTTTTAACAAGGGGATTGGACCGTATTTAGCCATTTGTACAGTGTAGCAAGTACATTTGTGTTCACATTCTTAATTTAAGAAAAACGTCCAAGGATGCTTCATAGAAACTGATCTCAACATATAATAGAATGTTTGCAACTCAAACTCAAATGTTCTTCTGATTATGATTCTTTGTTTTATTTATATAAGAGAAAGTACGCACGTCTTATGTAAGTTTAGCTTTCATGTCCTAGACTCCTACTCGTCTATCTACAAATTCTCTTTCTTTCCTCTTTCAAAAGGTACAACGTAAGCAGTATTGGTGATCTTTACAAGGTATTTTTTTTTTTTTTAAACACTCTATAGGTTTAGGGTATTGATTTTCCTTCATTAATATATTTTCCATTCAAATCTCAGCATGAATTACTAAAATCATGAGCTAGGTTATGGAAGTTGAATCTGTGGAATTATGTGAAGGGAAAGATTGTTTTTTCCTAGGATGGAAATAACTGTTGAAAATATCCTTTATTGTGATTGTTTGGCTTGTTTGTATATTATATGGGTATTTTTGGAGTGAATTGACTTTGCTCTTAGTGTGTAAGACTGGTTTACGCATGCGAATGTTCAGTGTATATATGCCTTTTCTATGTTTCTATTGTAGGTCATATCGAAAGGTATGTAAGACCCTGGTCTTTTTTTTTATATGAATATGTTCATCCGATAATTAAAATTCCTTGATAGAGATAAGGTTTTCACGATAGTTTTTATTTTTCGTGGTGGCTAATTATGCGCTTTTGTATTATTATCTGCTGATTTTGCAGTTCTTGACTTGAGTTTAGGGTCTAACAAGTTGTATCCCAATTTGACGCATATGTTGCAGTTCTTAACTTGTGGTCCTTTTTTGTTGCACATCTGAAGTGAAGTTCTAGCAGACAAGATCGAGTTTCGTTTCTATTTCAGATTGCAGATGGCAAAGGATCCCCGTTCGGTTGAATTTCCCCAACTCATAGACAATTTTGAAACTGATGAAAAAACCAATTTGCCTAATTCTGATCAATACCCTTATCACCCAAATGACCTAGAAACCAATGATGCTTCTCTTGATCTGTATTACTCAGGCCATCCTTCTTTATCACCTGATATTGATCTCCTAGACCACAAACAATTAGTTTCCAGTAATCTTGAGGAGGAATTGGGATTTGGCCCTGCGGATGCAAGCCAGGAGAACAAAACATCAGATCCTCCTACAAGCTTAAACACAGGTTCAGTCGAAGAGGGAGCCTCTCCTGCCCTCTCAGATGACAGTGATTCATCATCTGATCCGGTTCTTAGGTACATAAGCCAGATGCTTATGGAAGAGAACATGGAGGAAGAATCCTGGATAATGGATGAACAGTTTGCTCTTCAAAACACGGAGAAATTATTGTATGATGCATTGAAGAAGGACAGCCCTGTTTCTCCTGACCTGCAATTTGATATCAGCCAGTTCATTGATAGCCCAGATAGCGGTATTTCTGGAAGTAATAGTGATCGTGGCACCAGTGATGCTTCTGTAAGTAGTTCTATGTCTAGCAACTCAACCGATGCTCATTGGATCCATGATCCTGGACAATCGGACCATGTTTTGATTCAAGATCCATACCCCAGTGTCCAAATCCCCCAAAATCATACAAATTCAGATTCACGGTTTGGGATCAATCCTGCAAGCAATGCGCCTAATTATGGTAATGGATTGCTGGATACTTCTGCCACTGAGATAATGGCTAGGAACATTTTTGGCAACAGTGACTCAGTTCTTCAATTTATGAAAGGACTGGAGGAAGCCAGCAAGTTCCTTCCCAAAAGTAGCCAACTACTTATTGACATTGGTGACAATAAGTTGGCTTCAGAGAAAGATGAGAACAGTGGCTTGTTTTTTCCTAACAGATCGAGGGCAAGAAAAACTCATGAGAGGGAGGATGATGGTGATTTTGGAGATGGAAGGGCTAACAAGCAAACTGCTCTTAATGTGGATGAAGGTGAAATCTTGGAGATGCTTGATAAGGTGTTGTTATGGAATGAAAAGTGTGCGCCCTGTGGACCACATTGGGGTTGTCCACCGCAGCAAGAAATTTCATCCAGGGACTCACAGCCTAATGGGCAGGCACGTGGTCGTAGTGGTGGTGGTAGGGGGCATAGTAGGAGGCAGGGAACTAAAAATTCTGTAGATTTGAGAACTCTTCTGTTATTGTGTGCACAAGCAATCTCTTCAAATGATTTAAGGACCGCGAATGAACTCTTAAAGCAACTTAGGGAACACTCTTCTCCCACTGGCGATGGATCTCAAAGGTTAGCCCATTACTTTGCAAATGGTCTCGAGGCACGATTGGCAGGAAGTGGCAGTAGCATTCAGACTTATTACCAATGTGCTGCTAACAAGAGGACAACGGCAGCTGATATACTCAAGGCTTATCAGCTTCATCTTTCAGTTTGTCCATTTAAGAAACTCTCGATTATCTTTGCCAACATCACGATTTTGAATCATGCTGCCAATGCAAAAGTGCTTCATGTTATAGACTTTGGTATTGCATATGGTTTTCAGTGGCCACTTCTCATCCAGAAGCTCTCACATAGAGAAGGCGGCCCTCCTATGTTGCGCATCACGGGGATAGAGATTCCTGTGTCCGGTTTTCGTCCCACAGAGAGAATTGAAGAGACTGGTCGCCGTTTGAGAAAATACTGTGAGCGCTTCAACGTTCCTTTTGAATACAATTACATTGCATCAAAGAATTGGGAGAGCATCCGTATTGAGGATCTAAAAACGCAAAGAGATGAGGTGGTAGCAGTAAATTGTCTCGGTCGATTCAATAATCTTTATGATGAGACGGTCGAAACTGATAGCCCAAGAGATGCGATGTTAAGTCTTATCAGGAAGATAAAACCGGATATCTTTGTTCATGTTATAACTAACGGATCATACAATGCTCCCTTTTTCCTTACAAGGTTCCGTGAAGCTCTGTTCCACCTCTCTGCAGTGTATGATATGTTTGATGCTACAACTAATGCCGACAACGACGAGAGGTTGGTTTTAGAAAGAGAGTTTTATGGTCGGGAGGCGATAAATGTTGTTGCATGTGAAGGCATAGAGCGTGTTTGTAGGCCTGAAACATATAAGCAGTGGCAGGTTCGTCACTTGAGGGCCGGTTTTAAGCAGTGCCGTTTGGATCAAGAAATTATGAAGAAGTTGAGGGGGAAGTTGAGTACATGTTATCACAAGGACTATGTGCTTGACGAGGATAACAACTGGATGCTGCTGGGTTGGAGGGGTAGGATTATGTATGCTTCAAGTTATTGGGTGCCCCGTGTAGGACTAGGACAGCAAAAATTCAATCCGTCCTAAGGGGGCCGGGGGGAATTGTTGAAGTTGAGGCGCTTCTTTCCTTCTTGTTTTAAATATGTTTGTCCTACTATGGGTGCACATCGGGGTGCACGGCCTGCTAGTATTTTCTGTAAGAGATTGTGCGCCACAGCAAACGTATCGCTTCAATGGGCTGATAACTTCATCGTTTTACTTGCACCGTTGCTCGCATCTCAATGGGCAGGCTTCACCTTTATGAAAGCATAGATTTCGTCAAGTATGCAGAGAAAGATTACTCTTCTCTAACCTTAGCAGAACGTGGAAAAAACAGACTGAGCCGTTTGTTTATGTTGGAACTTTGTTTTCTATCTCATGTTCTTTGTAATTGATGTGAAATCAGTTAAAGAGTTGTCATAATCCATTCTTCGTATTTTGCACTAGTATTTGTAGTAGTGATGTAAGATGAGCCATATAGTTGATGAATGCTTTCTGGAATGCTTCCATATATATTGAATCAATATCTTTTCCGAATACAAGACATGTATATATGTTTGAAACAACAGAAGAAAAGGTCGATCTTGTTACTTCAGCGTGTTCAGCTGAATATTAGAGAAAGGTTGTTTCGTCTTTGGTGATGAAATTAAGACTTGGTAGTGGAAATCCAACCTATTGTGCTTTTCTATTACAAAAATGACATATTCCAGGTAAAGGCTTTGTGGCGGAAATCTCACCAAGTATGAATTTGTAAGGTGGTTCTTATGTTAGCTTTTCTTTTCATTCACTAAGCCAATTTACTTAACCCAGTGTGAAATACTAAAATTACCATGTGATGTTGGAATATTATTCAGCAAGGTTGACTTGTGCATGTTTCTTCAAATGTAAATAAAGGTGACTTTTAAAGTTATTTCTTTACAAGGAAAACAAAAATGTGGACCAACAAATTATTTGTTATAGTTTCTCATTCAAAGTCAACATTGCACAAAGTTTTCAGTCTACCTCAACATTAAAAAGCATAAGTTTAAGTTGAAAAGTAGAAGTGAGTAGTTGGGCATTGTATAGGATGAAATCTAAACCAAATCCTTTAGTCATTCCCACGCATCCTCAATATTACTTTCAACTCTTTCTTTTACGGTATTTTGATGAATGCTGGACATTTTACATGATTTAACAAAACCATTTAACTTTATATCTCAATTGGAGAGAGGTGATTTCTATTCATATAAATAATTAAATACCTTGTTTTGATAATATAGCACGCCCTAGAAGTTAAAAGGCTTGCCGTGCTGAATGCGCCGGCAATTTGTTTTTAAGATACGATAAATCAATGTTAATTTGTTTAAAAAATAAGATCTCTATCCCTTTGTAGTGTGTATGTAAAATTGAAAAGGCAAAAAGTAAAAAAAAAAAAAATCACCTTTTAAGACCATGCTAAAACTAATTTCAAAACTATGACATTTGAAATCGTGTTTTCAAGTTACAATTTTATTTTGTTAAGTTTCAAGAAGTTGAAATGGTGTTTTGCAAAAACATGTTTGAAGAACTTGTTTTCTATGTTTAGAAATGTCAAAAAATAGAAGTGTATATAGGTATAAATATATGAATATCACCTTTAGATATTCAAATACAATATATTTTCTTTATTAATTATTAATAAACATGTTGATAGCTGGCTTTCAACCTAAGGTTTCAAAGGCCCAAGCCCACCTAAGAGCTATCCAACCTATCTTACTCGGACTCTACCCCGAGCACTTTAGGAACCCTTTCCTTGGTAGGCTTGAGAAGGTGAATTCTCCTACTTTAGCTAACTCCAACTAACTCATTCTAAGGCCGAGTACTTCTCTGCCGAGTCAAATGATTACCCATTTCTTTGTAGTATGCCATGTTGTAGATTACTCACTCGCATCCAAGCCGACCAATGACTTAGTATCTCTTTTACCGAAAAGCTAAGGTAGAGAGACTCTAGACTAATTAGGCTACTCCTGCTCTAATAAGTAAGTTGACTGTACTTTTTGTTCGTATCTTCTAATGGCATCACTAATACAGCATTACCTCATGTACATAATCACGTGTAGAATTTATCGTATCAATGATTGTTTTCCTTAAATATTCATTTTTACCCTTTTGTCTCTTGTTCATTACTTCCTTAGGAAATACCATTTTTGTCTTTTTCTCTTTTAGGCATGTTGCCTTAAATTCTCGTGTATAAATACTTCTTGTTTTTATAACTGTAAACAACAGATTGATTATCATGAATACACTTAAGTATTTTTCCTTCCCTACATAAACACTGCCTATTTACTTTATGCATCACTCTTATTTTAACCCTTAAGCAAGTTAGGTAGCTAGTAACTTCATTGGACCATCTCATGCGTCATATTGAGTTGTACTGTAAGTCTTCAGAAATTCCATTCGTAAGTCATATCCATTGGAGCTGTTCATGGGTTTTTGCTTACTCTTCATTTGTATTTATCCTTTCACACATTCGCCATCACTTCTTTTCGAGCTTTGTACAAGCTTAGACTCTTCCAGTAACCAACTTTATTTGTTTTTTGTCACTGTCCGCACCATCTTGGTATTAAAGTAGAGGTTTTGTTTAAATTATAGTTGGTTTTCGAAGTTCTGTTTATACTCTATTTTACATGTGTAAAATAGAGCAAGTTACTGTGTTCATCTTAATTGCTGTGTTTGCTTGTTGTTAGTTTTCTAGTTTGTGGAAGTGTTTGTTTGAGCTTTGAATTAGCAAAGAAAATGACTAACCTAAGTGTAAACGTTGGTATTGGAGATCACAATAGTGGAGTTGTTCATTATAGATGGTAATCTTAAGGAACCCTTAAGAGCATTGATGAAAGACTTGATGATGTGGCTAATCTCTTGATAGATCTGATCCGAGCTATTCATGCGTTGGCTTGCTAACCCATTGAAGCTACGTAAAATACCCTACAAGCTACTCAATCTGTTAGAGGTCAAAACCCTACTTGACCAGTTCAAGATGGAGAAGTAGGCAGATGAGTAAGACGAATGATAGACTTGAGGAAACTAGACGAAGAGGACGAGGATAAGTATTTTGAAGAAGATTGAGCTAGGGTTCCTAGAGCATCTAAACATGTAAAGCTTTGGATGCTAAGCTTTAATGAATCTATGAATACTGATGAATATCTGGAATGAAAAGAGAAAGTAGAGTATGTTTTCGACTATTATTAGTATAAGGATTATGAGAAGGTGAGAACTGCTGCTATTAAATTCTCCGGATATACTGCATTGTAAGAATTCCTAGGCCATAAGGAGGCAAGAAGACTACCAAGAGATTAATACTTGGCCTGAGATGAAGAGGATACTTAAAAACAGGTTTATATGGAAAACTTATTTGCAAGATACTTTTACTTGGCTTTAAGAGCTGAGACAAGGAAGGAAAATAGTTGACGAGTATGTCTAGGGATTCCAAATGCTCATTATTCGATGTGAAGTGGAGGAATACCCAACGTGAATAATCTCTAGATTCATTATGGGATTGAGAGATGATATTTAGGACATTGTAGAGCTCCAACAATTCACCACAATAGATGAGGCCATTAGAATAGCCTAATAAGTAGAGAGGTAGAGAAGAAGCTGAGTACTTGCTAGAATGCCGATTAGCCAACTCGGATAAGGAAATCATTGAGCTCAGTTAAGTATTGAGTCAACCCTAAAGGTAGATGTCTAAGCTAACTAGAAAGGTTGACCTGACAGTGTTGTGCCGACTCAAACTTATGAGAAGAGGTAAGGGTTTGATAGGAAGACGAGCTAGATCAAGTGTTTTAAGTACTAAGGGGGTTTGAACATATGGCCGCTTAGTGTCCAAATTGAAGAACTATGGTGACCAAGGGAGACATTTCGAAGCTAGAGGTCAAAAGTATTGATGATGAAATTGAGGAGGAAGAAATCATTGCCGAGAAAGATTTTATCCTAGTTGTTCGATGTATAATGAACATGGAACCTTCATGAGAGGAGGAGTAGAGGGAGAATTTATTTTATACCACTTGTAAGGTGAATAACTAGGTGTGAGCATTAATTGTCGATAGTGGAAGTTGCACTAATGTGGCGTCAGTTAAAGTGATTAAACAATTGAAGTTATTGACCATTGCATACCCGAAGCTCTACAAGTTGCATTAGCTGAATGATAAGAGAGCACTACATGTGGTTAGGTAAGTACTGCTGCTAAATCACAGTTAGAAACTACTTCGATGAGAATCTTTGCGACATGCTGCCTATGTATGCCTCATATGTTGATAACTCTTATTTTAAATACATTTCACATGGTGATTTTATAGTATTTCCCTTACATCTTTGGTTTTCTGTAAATAAATTGATACTTAATTGAGTAAAATTTTGATTTCAAGGTTTGAACGTGTTCTCGGATTGAAAACAAAGAAAGGGAATCAAGTTTCACTCAATTTGGAGTTTAAATGAATAAGTTATGAAGTTTTAAAGTTACATAAACAATAGAAATTTTGGTCAGAAAGTTACACAGTCTGGGACATAATTATATCCCCAGGCCATGTCCATCCAGGGAGATTTACCAAGATTAGAAAGTTACAAGACCTAGGGACATGACTATGTCCCAGGTTATGTCTGGTGACCAAAAAAAAGAAACTTCACAATACATTATAAAAGGACATACTAGGGTTTCGTACAAGAGATTGGACATTAAAAAGAGAAGAAACTTGAGGAGAAGGAGAAGAAAAAGGCGAAAGCAACACCCAACTTCAAGATTGAAGAGATTTATCATCAATAAAAGGGGTTTTTCATGTTTTATTTATTGATTTTGTTGCAATTCGTTTTTAGTTTTATTATGATGGCTTAAAACTCTTGTATTTAGGATTATAGAACCTAGGGTTTCATGTGACTATTGGATTTATTGATAATTTTTAATAAAGTTTCTTTTTTTTTTCTTGATTCAATTATGTTATTTAATTGTTAATTGATATTTCTAGAGTATTAATCTATGATATTATGCATGATGATTGAAAAATAACATGAATAATGAGATCTTGACATAATTGGAGAAAATTACATGTGTACTTAGATATAAGATATATGTTTCTTCCAGAAAGTTGTTCTTTTGTATGGGAATTCATTATACATTAATGCGATTCTAAATTATATTACTAAGTGAAGAGATTCCGATAAATAATTTAGAATTAGAGTTAATATGCTTGAGAAAGGTGTTAACTTTAATTGTGAATCTCCCCGGTCAAGAATAATAGAAATTGAATTGGATATATTTTAAGTGGTTACATATTAAATACTAGGGGAAATAATTCTTAAATACGTTATTTACATTCTTGAAGTCGTTCTTAATTTTATCGCTTTCTAAATTACTTAATCAAGTCTCATAATTAGGTTAGTTTGTTAACTTTAGTATTTTTAATTCATTCAACTCATCACAATTTTTCGATTAGATAATAGAGGTAAGGTTAACATTAGTACTTAAAGTTTCTGAGGAATCGATTCAGACTCACATCCACTATATTAAAACCGATAGGTGCACTTATCTTGTATCATATGTATTGCTTGGCCGACTATGGCTGTTTGACATAAGAGTTATCCACAACGGATATAGGAACATGCATGTATTCGAAAAGGATGGCCAGAAGATTATACTAAACCCCGATGTTACCGAGAGAAGTTAATAAATTGTAGAAGAAACTTATTCGCGAATCGAAGAAGACTCTGATAATGAGTAGAGCCGAGCTCCAAGAGACCTTTAAAGCTAATATACTAACCTTCATGTTGGTTAGGCGCCTATTGGAGATGAAGGGGTAGGGCGAACTACCCTAGGAAATAAAGGAGTCGCTGGACGAATATGCTGACATATTCCCAAAATAGTTACTTGAAGGGTTACACCCAATTTGCAGCATAAAATACTGCGTTGACTTAATACCCAACACTGCACTATCGAATAAGCTTACCTATTGAATGAGTCTTAAATAGGCTTTTGAGCTTTAATGTTAAGTCAATGAGCTATTGAAGAGAAGATATGTTAAAGAAAGTCTTAGCCTTTGTGTTGTACTAACGCTTCTAGTGTCGAAAAAGGATGGAACTTAGCGGATGTATGTAGACAACCGAGCCGTGAACAAGATTACGATCAAGTACAGGTATCTTATCTCGAGATTAGAAGATATCCTGGATGAATTGAGTAAAGCCAAGATTTTTAGTAAAATTGATCTTAAGTATTGTTACCATCAAATTCACATGAGGCTAGGAGACGAGTGGAAAATGACGTTTAAGACTCGAGATGGATTATATGAATAGATGGTCATGCCCTTTGGCTTATCGAATACCCTAAGCATCTTTATGAGACTAATGAATCATATACTGAGGCATCTGATCGGAAAGTGTGTCGTGGTGTATTTTAATGACATCCTGGTCTGTAGTGTCGACATGCTAAGTCACTATAAATATCTTCAAGCCATTCTAGATATCCTCCGTACCGAGAAATGTTGTTTTTGCTTGGAGGAAGTGGTATTCTTAGGCTATATAGTAAGTAAAGAAGGCTTATGAGTAGATGATGAAAAGATCTGAGCTATTATCGAGTAGCTGACTCCCACTAATTATGCTAATGTGAGAAATTTCTACGGATTGGTTTCATTTTACAAAAAATTCATTAGGAATTTTAGCATCTTCGTTGCATCGCTTATTGAATTAACAAAGAAGAACATTGACTTTCAATGGGGAGAAAATGAGGAGAGGAGTTTTACCGAGATAAAGGAAAGGTTAACCTCCATTCCTGTACTGAATTTGCTTGACTTCGAGAAATTATTCAAGCTAGAGTATGATGCATCAAGCATTGGGATAGGTGCTGTCTTAATGTAGGAAGGTTGACCAATTACCTACTACAATGAGAAGCTTAGGGAGCTGTAAACACCTTATTTTTGCCATTTTATTGGTTTTATTGAGCTAAGAAACCAATAATAATAATAATAATAATAATAATAATAATAATAATAATAATAATAATAATAATAATAATAATAATAATAATAATAATAATAATAATAATAATAATAATAATAAACGACAATTGAAAAAAATAATAATTAAAATGAAGTATCAAGTCGTATCGAGTCTAGTTGTATCGAGTTAATTCGTATTGAGTCCAATTGTATGGAATCTAGTCATATCGAATCGTATCGAGTCGAGTCATTTAGCGTTGAATCGGATAATGGTATGTGTCCAGTTTAATAAATATTAAGTTGTTAAAAGATCGAGCTTCATTAAAATATTTTAGTCCAATCCGATATAAAGTGGATTTTTTTTTATCTAATTTATATTAGGCTAGAATAAACTTTGGATCTATTAAGTGGATTTTTGAGATAAATCAAATTAAACTAAATTGGGCCCTGAAAATAGAAAGATCAAATTAAGTAGGGTTTCTAGAAGTTAGGTCAAATTTTCAAAGAATCGTTATTGTATCTTTCGTATCTCAGTTTATGATCATATCTTTCGATATGAAAGATTCAATTGTAGGTATTATAAATAGGAAATTGACGATAGAGTTTAAGAGTTTTTACAATCCCTAACATCACTACATGCTATTGTCCTTCACTCACAAGTATTGATCATGAGAGACACAACACCCAACATATGAACATTTCTTCGTCGAGCACTGCCACATCACATTCTCTTCCTTAATACAAACAAGCCCCCTGACATAACACTATCCATAACATTCTGCACACACCAAATTCTACAAGACATTGTACTATATGCCCTGGTACCCTGATACATACTTACGACCCCCTAACTAAACACATTAATCTACTACATGTCCCATAGCACTTAATTAAGCATGTTGCACTACTGCACATCCTACAATACCTGACCTACGCACACTAGCCTCACTCCACTCGATACAATATATGCTCTACGCCACATTCACTGACACATTTTAATCCCTAATGCCACTTATTGATCACGATTTTAGATGTACACAACACATTGTTGTTGCATAAACTGAACACGCCACATTTACAAATCAATGCTGATGATTACACATGAACACAGTTGATGTGACATGGACACAGTCACTAGGATAATGAGCACTAATACAGCCACACTTGATACAATACGTGCTCATAGCCACATGCATGAGCCACTTTGCAATCATACGAGGTTCATGGCCACATACGATTAGTATGTCGCCGCTTACATGCACAATCACTTTCACATTGAGCACGTAAACGTAATCCAAGCGATCATGATATGGTTAACACAAACACGACAATCATGCTTGACTCGATTAGTTTAGATTAAAAAATTATTATTTTTTCTTTTCTTTTATTTTATTAGTTAATTAATTATATTTACTAATTATTTTTTTTAAGTGCAAGTTTTTTTTTTGAATTGTCATATTATTTTTTACATTTTTAGATAATTTGAATTTTTTTGTTAATTTAGTTAAGTTGCATTTTTTTAGTAAAATTACATTTTTTTTTTAAAAAGTAAGCGTATCTTTTCTCCGAGATTCATATCTTCGGAAAAGATACATATCTAGAACATATCTTGCATATAAAATTTAGAAAAAATACATATCTAGATATGTAGCTTAGCGTATCTTGCATGTAGGCTTTAGGAAAGATATTTTTTTGACACGTAGTGAATTTTTTTAAAAATAAATAAATTCAATTGGGATTTAGAAAAAGATCTAATTAGTTAGGTTTTTTAAAATAGATTCGTGAAAATTAGATTTTCTATAATAAATGATTAAATAAATGTAAACTTGGCTTGATTTTCAAAAATAAAAAAATCTACTTACTAAATATTTTATAAAAAAGAACTACGTTGATTTGATCTCGACTAGTAAGTATGTAGGTATCTTTGAAGAAACTATATAAAAAAATAATTTTTTCCTTTTTATTGAAAAATTCGTAATAAGAAATAATGAAAAATTAATTTTAGTTATATTTTTCATATTTGTATATAGTTTAGTATTTGTAGAAAAATTACAAAAATAAATCTTGTTAATTAGTTTTTTTATTTTATATGGTGACTTAGTCTTAATAAGTTGGCCTTAAACTTAATTTTTCTAGTTATTTTTTGTAAAAATTATTCTTTTAGAAAATATGCGGATTAGTGGGCAAATTAAATTTTTCCTACCTAAAAACCTTAACTTCATTTTTTGTTAGTTTAACTGGTCAGCAACTCTAATTTTTAAAAACATTTTTAAAGAAAAATGTTTTTTGAATTTAATGTTGAGTAATCTATATTAAGTAGATTGGGCTTAATATAGATTAAATTAAGGAAAATGAAATAGGACTCAATAGGGTCCTCGACTAAATTACTTCATATATGACAAAAAACTCTTAGTACCGATCTAAGCACTACAAGTATGGCAGCATTAGTAATTGTTGAGAGAATTTGTCATCTACACTGATCATGAATCTTTAAGGTATCATCGAAGCTAGACGAAGTTGTCTAAGTGGCAAGCGTGATGGGTTGAATTTCTTGAGAGATTCAATTTTGTAATAAAATATAAACAAGAATAATGTAGTTGCAGATGCTTTTTCAAGAATACATGCACTTTTAAATGAACTGCAGACCAAACTATTTAGGTTTGCGAACATCAAATAGCAATATTTTGAGGATTTACAATTTAGACCCATAGTTGTATGATGCATTGATGGAAGAACGGTAGAAGAGTATCATGTGGGAGATGCCTACTTGTTACGAGGAGGAAAATTTTGCATGTCGACTTATTCATTGTGGGAGCTACTAATCAGGGAAGCCTACAGTGGAGGACTGTTTGGACATTTTGGGTAGAAAAGGACATATGAGTTGCTGAGTGGTTGATTCTTTTGGTTGAGAATGAGGTGAGATATGCACCGAGTCGCTGAAAACTGTATCATGTGCAAAAGGGCTAATTGTTTAGCTGAGAAAGTAAAAGTAATACCATTGCCTGTTCCAACAAAGCCATGGACCAAATTGAGTAAGGGCATTATTCTCGGACTATTGCGAACTACTCGAGGCAAAGATTTTGTAATGGTTTTTGTGGATAGGTTTAGCAAGATGGCACACTTTGTGCCCTACTTTAAGATGAATGATGCTTTGGCTATTGCTGCTTTTTTCTTCTAGGAGATTGTGGGGTTACACAGCATGCTGAGAACTGTAGTCTTTGATAGGGACTTAAAGTTCTTAAGCTATTTCTGGAGGACCTAGTAGTGTCGATTGGGAACCAAACTACTATTTAGTACTTCCTATCACCCCCAAAATGATGGCTAAACAGGGGTGGTTAATTGCACTTTGAGATCACTGCTTCGAGCTGCAGTGGGCAATAACTTGGTTGATTGGGACATCTGCTTATCAGTAGTCGAATTCGCATACAACTGGATAGTACATGACACTACTAAGTAGACTCCCTTCGAAGTGATCTATAGTTTTGATCTCGAGTTACCCCTTAATCACACCCTTATACCTATGCCCACTTAAGAGGACCATAACGCGAGAGTTATGGCATAATCCCTTTAGCACATTTACGACAAAGTCACTTGACACATTAACTAAGTTGCTAGAAGAATGCGAGAGAAGGCCAAGGGTAGAATGGCTAAACAATTCTAGCAAGGAGACTCGGTATGGCTACACCTCAGCAAGGAACAGTTCTTGAGCAAGAGGAGGAACAAATTATCTGCAATAGCTGAAGGACCTTTCAGAATCCTCTAGAAGGTCAATGATAACGCCTACAGATTGGAGCTGCTCAATGACTATGGGGTTTTTGATACTTTCAACATTGCTAACCTCAGTCCATATTACCTTGAAGAAGAAGTGATCGAAGACTATTATGATTTGATCCCAAAATCCAAAACAACCTGGGGGGAATGATAGGAATTAGGCCACTAGGCCTTTGACTTGCAGCTAAACTTGAGGACTAGAAGGCTTGAAAAAACAAATTCTTCTACTCTAGCTGACCCCTATTGAGGTTAAGTGCTTCTTTGCCGAGCCACTCTTTATGCTAAGTCGAATGACTGCCCATCTCTTTGTAGTATGCTGAGTTATAAATTACTCACTCACGTCCAAGCTAACTAATGATTCGACATCTCCCTTACCAATAAGCCAAGATAGAGAAACTTCAGATTGACTAAGTTACCCCTACTAGGATAAGCAAGTTGACCAATTATTGTTTTGCTTGAAAACTAGCCGAGTTTACGTTTTTACCCATTTTGATTTATTTGAAGAAATTTCCTGAAGGGTCTTCAATTGAGGTTTTATTTTGGAGAAACTCTAAAGTGCCATAATTGGAAAGGGTCAATTTATTCTTGGAAAATCAATTTTCTAAATGATAAAACAATTTTATTATTAAACTATTTATTTCATTCTCATTTCAGTTTTTTCTTATTTATCTATATATATTTTATCTTATTTTTTATTTTTATCTAAAAAATAAATAAATGAGTAAACTACTTTTTCTTCTTCCCCTCGCACCCCCCCTTTTTGTTTTTTGTTTTCTCTTTTTTTTTCTTCTTTCTCAGTTTTCTTCTTTTTGTTTTCTTTTTCTTTGTTTTCTTTTTTCTTTTTTTTTAGATATATAAATTACAAGTACATAAAAACAATAAGCAAATAAATAAAATAAAAGAGAAAAAGAAAATAAAAACACAAAACCAACTAGACTAAAATGTAGAGAGGAGATTCGCGGGTGGGTTGGTTAGGAGCAGGTTGGATCAGATCTCCAGCAGGTCAACACATGACCCATAAGTGCATTGTAATAACGTGTTGACAAGGGTGGCAAGGGAAGTTTTCCGATTGTCTCCTGGAGGGGGTAAACACGCTTTTGTGGGTATTTTATTGAACTTAGTGGGGGTAAGATTTACAATGAGGCCAACAATGGCCGTTTGGGAGGTGGTTGTTCTTTGGGTAACTATAGCGGTTATGGATCATGTGACAATGGAGTGAGTAGCAGTGTTTGGGTTTGGTTGGAAAATAGGGGTTGAGGGTATAGCTTGGTCTGTAGGTTATGCGGCTGTAGTTTGTTGGATGTGAGAGAGAGATGGTGCGGAGAGAGTTGGTTAGGGTACAGTGTGTTTGGGAGTAAACAGTGGGCATGGGTCTTAAGGGGTGTTGTGTGTGTATGAGAGAGAGAGAGAGAGAGAGAGAGAGAGACGATGAAGAGAGAGGAGGTTGAGAGAGGGTCCTTATGTGTATGTGTATATGGGTTTATGGGTGGTGGGGCTTGTTTAGTTACGAGGGTGTAAGTTCAGTGGGTGGTCGTACTAGTAGGCAAGGTCCTGTGTGTATAGGTACAAGTTCGATGGGTGGCCGCACAAGTGGGTGAGGGTCGAGAGTGGGTGATGGGGCTTCGGGGTTCAATCGAGAGAGGTCGAGAGTGAGAGATAGTGGGAAGAGAGGGAGATGGTGGAAAGAGAGAGAGATGGTCTGTTCTTGTTTTTTTTTTTCCACTCTGGGTCCCCTCCTTGTGCACTATATGTGTGTGTGTGTTTTCTGAAAATCAAAACCCCCCTATTTTGTTTTGAATGTCCCCCCTTTTTCTTCTGTGGGGATTTTTTTTTAAAAAAAAAACTTCCCCCATTTCCAATCTTTGTATCTTTTAAAGAAAGAAAGTAAAGGGGAAAAAAAAAAGGAAAAGGGGAGAAAATAGAAGGGAAAGAAAATTTGTTGTTGTGACCAGTTATAAAGCGCCACGTATCATAATTAGATATGTGGCCTAATGATAACTTGACATGTGGCCACATGTGGAGTTTAAGAGAAAAAAAGATAAAAAGAAAATAACTTTTATGGCTCTAATGAGTTTCAAACCCTTGAACTCCAATTAAACCTAATGCTAATATCCAATGCTTATCTGTTAGGCCATTGGTCTATATTTTGTCCATATGAGCAATTAAATTGCACATATGGACCAAGTTAGCCTAGGCTAAATTCTAAGCCCCAGCCCAACAATCTTTTATTCAAATTTAAAATTCTATTCTACTTAAAAACTTAAAAATTTATTATTTTTCTAAATTTTCTATTTTTTAAATTTTTTCATGACTTTTCAAATTTCTTATATATATATATATTTGTATTTTTTCTAATTTAGGATCTTATAACTTATTTTAAAAAATAAAAGGGGGCAAAATTAGATGTCTATAGTTACCCTTCTTTGTTGTAAAGTTTGAGCAAAACTTTGTCATAAAAACAAAAGAGACTATTTTTGCCTTAAAGGTGGATTTTATCCTAGGAAGTGCTAAAGTTAGCTAGCTATCTTAGGTCTAATGCATTGGAGATTCGGTGAGGAGAGGGGTGGTGCTCTAATAGTTGGTTGAAAGATGGAAAGAAGAATTGAAGTCTAGTTGTGCTCATATGACCTAAAGAAACAAAGTGAAATGGGCGAAGCGCTCCTTGAGCTGGCTAAGGCCCTAATAAGAATGAGGAAAACTTGGTCGTGCCCTAATAAGTTGACTAAGCAAAGCAAGTAAAGCGCTCCTAGAGTTGGCTTAAACCCTAAACTGAGATGAGAAAACTTGATCATACCCCAATGAGCTGACTAACCAAGGCAGGCAAAACGCTTCTAGAGCTAGTTAAGACCCTAAACTGAAACCTAATAGTGCCTTACTTTGCTAACTAAACTAGGCTGGTGCGTTTCTCGAGGATTAGCAACCCTATAATTTGATCAATTTAGAAAACCTAGCAGTGCTTCTTTAAGCTGACTATCCTAGGTGGGCACGTCTCTCAAGGACTAGCAACCCTAGAATTTGATCGATTTGGAAAACCTGGTAGTGCTCATTTGAGCTAACTAACCTAAGCAGGCGTGCTCTTAGAGTTGGCTAAGACCTTAAATTGGATGAGAAAACTTGGTCGTACTTAATGAATTGACTAACTAAGGCGGGTAAAGTGCTCCTCAAGCTGGCTAAAACATTAAAATGGAATGAGAAAACTTGGTTGTACATTAGTGAGCTGACTAACCAAGGTGGGTGAAGCGCTCCTTGAGTTGGCCAAGACCCTAAACTTGGATCAATTTGGGAAACCTGATAGTGCCTCACTAAGCTTACTAACTTAGGTAGGAAGCGTCCTTCAGGGACTAGCAACCTTAAAATTTGATCAATTTGGGAAATATGGTAGTATCTCACTAGGCTCACTGACTTAGGCGGAAGCGTCTCTCGGAGACTAGCAACCCTAAAATTTAATCGATCTGGAAAACTTAGTAGTACCTCACTAGGCTTACTAATCTAGGTGGGAGCATTTCTCGGGGACTAGTAGCCTTAAAATTTGATCAATTTGGAACTTTATAGTGCTCCTTTAAGCTAACTAACCTAGATAAAATGGGTGAAATGCTCCTAGAGTTAAGACCCTAAATTGAAACTTGAAGAAGAGAAGCACCACATGGGCCTGTTATAAGATTAGTGGAAGAGAAGCGCCCTTTGGGTTCGTTTGAGAGAACTTGGTGAAAGAAAGCACCCTATGGGCTTTCTAAAGGAACATAAGTGCCTTATGGGCTCATTAGGAGGTAGTTCAAAGAAAGCTTATGAGGGGATGCGTCCTATAGGCTTGCTTGAGAGGATTTGATGAGAGAAAGCACCCAACAGGCTTACTAAGAGAAAGTGGATGGGGAGACATGCCTTATTGGCTTTCTAAGAGAAAGTTGGTGAAGGAAGCACCCTACGGGCTTGCTAAGGACCCTATATTGAGTTAACAATAGAGGGGTTGAAAGTTAGCTAGTAGCCCAAAAAGAAAGATGAGATGATGCCTTAAAGGTTAACGGGATCCATAAAATGAAAGACCGGATAGTATCCTAAAGGCTGGCTAAACTTTTGAGAAGAACAAAAGAGGAGTTAGTGCTTTAAGAGCTTGCTAACATTCTTAAAAGATAGGACAGCGCCCTAAAGGCTACCTCGAATCCTAAGGGGACAGCACTCTAAGAGTTGGCTAGAACCCTAAAAAGAATAGAAACGAAGATATCGCTCTAAGAGCTGGCTAAAACCCTAAAAAGATGGGACAGTACCTTAAAGGCTGGCTAGAACCCTAAAAAGAATAGAAAAGAAGACATCGCTCTAAGAGCTGGCTAAAACCTTAAAAAGATGGGACAGTGCCTTAAAGGTTGGCTAGAACCCTAAAAAGAATAAAAGAGGGCTCAGTACTTAAGAGCTAGCTAACACCCTAGAAAGACGGGATAATGCCCTAAAGGCTAGCTAAAACCCTAAAAAGAATAGAAAAGGGGATGAAACTCTAAGAGCTGGCTTGAACCTTAAGAGGAAATTGATGAAGGATTGAAGAATTAAAGGAAGGAAAGCAACCAGTTTTAAAAGACTTGTTGACTTGGAAAAGCATTTATAGGAAGATTGTTAAAAAACCATTCATGAAAAAGGAAATAGGGATAGGCCTATTGATTTGAAAAAGAGTTAAGAAACTACAACAAGGAAAAAATATCTAAACTATTAGGGTTATTTTTAAAAGACCACCCTAGAAAGGAAATGGATGGCATGGATTGAAAGCTTGGTTACTTGAATCGACATGGATTAGACAAGAATTTTGTGACAAGCCTTTACTTTCTCTCTCTCTCTCTCTCTCTCTCTTGTTTCTTTTGTTTTTGAAATTTTTGCCAATGGGTATAAATTCTTATTTAAGGAACAATCTTATTACCTATCCTTGGTAATCATGTGGAGTTTCTTAATGCCTTTGACCCTAGTGCTTCTCATAGGGCTTTTGTGATTTTAAGACATTCCTTTCTTAAAAAAGGTAACCTAAGATTAGTTTAGTCAAAGAGTTCTTCCTTACTAGGTCTTCTTTGCTAGCTCTTGGTCTAGATCTCGCTCTTGACTACAGTTCCAAAAATTATAGTCCATTTTGTAAGTGATATGCCTTGATCAATCTGTTAGTTTTTTTTTTTCGGTTTAACCTTGTGAATTTAAGCTTTTGGTCTAAGGGTTTTCAAAGAGGATTAATGAAGAGACAAAAATACTTTTATTAATCTCGGTTGTAAAAATCAAGAACCTTGGGGAAAAATTAGAAGCATGCTTGCCTCAGTTTAAAAAAAAAAAATTATTAAAGATAAATAATCTTTCAAGATTAGAAGATTACATGTGTAAGGGTGTTATTGTGGGTAGAGAGGCCTTATGTGATTCAATATAGGTAGTAGAGGCTTCTGAGTATTAGAATGGATATGGAGATTTGGGTTTCCAGGCTTAGGAGTGTAATTTAAGGCCTTGTGTTTTCTAAGGCTATTTGGGCATTGACTCCCAGTCCTTTGGTTTAGTTTGGTTGCCTCTATTGGGATGTGAAATATTTCTTGGGGCTTTTCATCCCACATTTTCGAGCCCAATTCTTTGGCCTCTTTTCTTCTTTTTTAATTGCTTCTCCCCATCATCTCTTACTATTCTCTATCTTCTTTTGGCCCCAAGAGTGATTGTTTCATTTGTTGAGTTTTTTGTTTTTAAATGATTCAAGGCCCTAAATCCGTGAAATTCTAGTGTATGGGTTTAAGGTGCATGAAAAGGAAATTGGCTCTTCTTTATTTCAAAGAAAAACAATTTATCAGAAATAAAAGTTTTTTTTTAATTAGTGTTACTTAAACAAGCATAAACCAATCTTACCCTTATCTTCTAACCAATAACCCCTCCAAATTTCCCCATTGTAGGGTAGTTCTTGACAGGGTTTGAATTTAGAGATTCTCCAAAATAAGTCCAATGGGGTAAACAATAGATGATTGTGTTTAGGATATAGAAATGAATGCCTAAGTTCACTTTAATCTACGTATCACATTCAAAGTGAATCTCTTTTAAGGAATGAGTCTAAAGTATCCTTACCATTATATCGCTCATCTTTCAAAGTGTTTCAGGTTGGTATATAGGATACATCTTGCCTCTTCTCATCCTAAACTTTTCAAAAAGTGAGTTATTGATTTCCTAAGGAAGAGTCTGTTTTTATTTTCCCAGGATGAGGATTAGTTTTGCCCCCAGTTTCTCAAATTATGCCTTAGTATTTGATTTTGTGTTTTGGTTTCGTTCATGATTGAGCCTAGCTTTCTAAACAAGTTAGGGGTTTTGGCTTAGCTTGGTTATTTTTAGGGGTTAAGGATTGTTCTCAAGTCGGTTGCCTCGATGGGCCATGATTCATGTTTAAATTAGCTGCTTAGCCTAATGGCTTATGTTTGGGTAGGCCGATGTTTAGGTTAAATGCTAAGCTAAGCGGCCTATATTTGGGTAGGTTACTTAAATGGGCCTAAGGTTGGCATTGGCTAAGTTGCTTGTGTTTGGATTTGATGGCGACAGAGGACTCATGTTGGCTTCTTTAATAGATTAAAGGATCTGGTGTGGGTTGAAAGCTAAGTATTTGGGCTGGCTACTTAAGTGGGCTAAAGGGCTCGTGTTTATTGAATAGGCCAAGGGCTCATGTTGAGGTCGAATGGGCCAAGGAGCTCGTGTTTAGCTTCCTTAATAGGTCGAGGGACCTCGTATGGTTTAGAAACCAAGTATTTGGATTGGTTACTTGAGTAGGCTAGAGGCCTGAGATTATGTTGGTTCCTTAGGCTCATAAGAATTTATAGCCATTGGAAACTTTAATTTTTTTTTTCTTTTTCCTTTTTTTAGGAGAGAGAAAGGCAAAATTTTATTTTCAAAAAATAATTTACAAATAAGGATGATGATTTTTTGGGTTTTTATTTACAAGTCTATGGATTTTATATACATTTCGTTAAATGAGAATGAGTAGTGGTAAGATAACTATTTATTGAGAGCTTATTTACAAAGATGGGAAAAGAATAAAGAATAATGAACTAAAGAGAGCTTTATTATTTTGAAAAAAAAAGGGATCAAAATACAAAAATAAAGGCAGAGAACTGAAAATTTATTCAGGAATTTATTTTAGGCTCTTTAGATCTGAACTAGAAATACCTTACATTAGGTCCCATATAAGGGCCTTAAGATCCTTTATCATCTCATAAGTATCCCCAATGACCTGTACCAAAAGGGATCTTAAGGCTCCATTGTGAGCTTTAGAATACTTAAGCTTTTCCTTCAAATAGGCAATTTCATCTTTTAGCACCTGCTCACGAAATCTAGAGGTGTCCAGTAGCCTATTGTTTGCCTGATCATTTGCTTGATTATCTGTCATCCTAAGTCTACACATTTTATGGACAAGAGTCGGTCATCAATGTAATAAAAGAAAAACAAAAACGTGGAAATATACAGATGTTAGGGTCATTTGGGTTAATACATTACTCTTTAGGTTGTAACCCTACTGTAATTTTCAAAAACTGTTCGCAGAAACTCTTGAATGATCAGTAGGGTTGCAATTTCTTTAAGAGTATTGTATTAACTCAAGTTTCGAGGGAAGTACATGCAATCAGGGTAAGTTCTAAAAGGTCCTTAAGCCCTATGACCTCACTTGTTTTTAGAAAATACTTTCATTAGTCACATGAGCTTAAGTAGAGTAGCTTAATTAGCCTTAAACAGTAGTTGCCCCATTATGCTTAAAACTTACACAATGACCCCCCTCCTAGGGTCCTAAGATAGCTTGGGTTCAACTGCACCTACCTTGTACCCCTAATAACCTGGTGTATACTATTTGCAAAATAATTATGGTAATAAAACAAGTATATACACAAAGTTAACAACAAATAAACAAATGAATATACAAATAAATAAACAAATAACTAAACAACATGAGTATTTTGAAAAGCAATTTTAATTTTGGAATGTTTTTAAGTGGTTAATCCTCTTGACGTCCTTAGTAGAGTCGCCAAACGTATCATATTTAGTTGTTTTAGAAATTAAAAAGGGTATATTTGAAAAACGAAGTTAAATTCGGTAAGTTAAAAAGTGGTACCCGTTTAAGGTTTAATAAATTGGCCCTCGAATCTAGATCTTTAGTTTTCAAAAAGACATTTTTATAAATTGGTTTTTAATCGATAGATCGGTAGCTAATTTATAACCAATCCACTTAATTGGTTATAACTTAACCTTTTTTTCTAACTCGAGTCGAATGGTGACTCTAATAACTTTTTGAATTGAAAAAAAAAGTTTTCTTTAAATCGTATTTGATGATCAGTATTAAACGGATAAGATATAGTACTGATTGGTTTAAAGAAGACTTAATTTCATAAAAGAACCGAGAGGGTAAAAAACCAGAGATTGTAGGTTCGATCCCTAGTGCAGTTGCTAAGCTATCGAGCCTGGATTTTCACTATCCCGGTTCTTTTTTTTTTTTTTATAAAAATTAGGCCTTTTTTAAATCGATTAGTTCTAAACCTTATTCGTTTAATATCAATCCTCAACTAAGATTTGAAGAAAACTATTTTTTCAATTTGAAAGGTATCCTAACTGAAGTTGGGAAAAAGAGTTAAGTTATAACTAATTGGGTGGATTGGTTATAACTTAGCAATTGGTTATATAACTACCAATCTATTGATTAAAAAACCAATTTATAAAATGGCTTTTTGAAAACCAAAGATCTAGATTCGGAGGCTAATTTATTAAACCCTAAACAGATACCATTTTTTAACTTTCCGAATTTAACCTTGCTTTTCAAATATACCCTTTTTAATTTCTAAATAACTAATCATATTATACGTGACTAAATTAATTAATTTGCATGAATACTTATGATGATGGAAAAAATAAAAATTTCCATATTATAAGTTACCTCGTACTTGAGTACAAGTACCTATGTACCTGTTATTCGGGATTAAACTTCCGTAATTCATTTACCAAAAATATAGCTGGTTAATTGAATCTTAATTTTTAAAAAATAGCTAGGTTTAGGTTTTTATCAATTTTGATTTATTTAAAGAAATTTGCTAAAGGGTTCTAAATTGAGGTTTTATTTTGGAGAAACTCTAAAGCGCCCTAATTGGAAAGGGTCAATTTATTTTTTATTTATTTTTGGAAAATCAATTTTCTAAATGATATAATAATTTTATTATTAACCTATTTATTTCATTCTCATTTCATTTTTTATTCATGTTTTTCTTGTTTATCTATATATATTTTTATCTAAAAAATAAATAAATAAATGAGTAGACCACTTTTTCTTCTTTCCCCCCCCCTTTTTGTTTTTTGTTTTCTCTTTCTTTTCTTCTTTCTCAATTTTCTTCTTTTTTTTTTTCTTCTTCTTTGTTTTCTTTTTTTTTTAGATATACAAATTATAAGTACATGAAAATAATAAGCAAATAAATAAAATAAAAGAGGAAAAGAAAATAAAAACACAAAAACAACCAGACCAAAATGTGAAAATGAGATGTGTGGGTTGGTTGGGTCAGGAGTGGGTTGTATTGGATTTGAAGCGTGAGTTGGATGTAGGTCGTGGTTTAGGTCGGAGCTCCACAGGTTGGGTCAGTTTGAGCTCCTTATAATAGCGGACAAGGAGGGCCTTTTTGGTGGTTCTGAAGGGACTTTCGAGTAGGAAAGAGCACTTTTATGTGCTTTTCATTGGAAAAAAGACCAATGGTGGTTGTACCTTGGCCAGTGGTGGTGTTTTTAAGGTGTTTAGATTAGAGTTGCGGTGGTAGTGGTACGGTATGTACAATGAGTGGTCGAGAGAGAGAGTGTAGATCGAGTGTGTCTAGTCTGAGAGAGGGAAACTAAGAGACAAGGCTAAGAGAGATCTATGTATCGTTATGTGTTATTTCGGAGAGAGAGATGGAGTCGACTGAGAGAGGGTGAGATTTGTATATAGATGGTTTGATGGTGGTGAGGGTTGAATGGCTTGGGGTTTAAGGGGTAGGTCTGATGAAGGACGACTGTTTGGTGGGTAGTTGTGATTATGCATCGAAAGAAGTCAGGCCAAGAGTGTGAGAGATAGTGGAGAGAGAGAGGGTTCAACCTACGTGTGTTGAGAGAGAAACTTAGTAAGAGAGAGGGAGAGAGCCCTCCGAGAGAGAGAGAGAGAGCCCTCCGAGAGAGAGAGAGAGAGAGAGAGAGAGAGAGAGAGAGAGAGAGAGAGAGAGAGAGAGAAAGAGAGAGAGGTCTGTATCATGTGTTTGGTGGCTTCGATAGTGACTAAGCAGAGAGAGAGATGATCAAGGGAGAGGTCAAGAGAGTAAAGGATAGAGAGAAGACAGAGAGAGAGGGAGATATGTTAGCAGTGGAGAGAGATAGGGTGAGTTATGTATGTCTAAGGCTGCTTTGTGTAGGGATGAGGCAGTCGATGGTGATATGGTAGTGGGTGTGGGGTTTGATGGGTCATGCGTGGGTGGTTTGTAGTATGGGTACTCGATTACGTTGGGGCAATGGCATTGGGGAGTTAAGGTTGAGTGGTGCTCAGTAGATGAGAGGGGGAGAGAAGGAGAGAGTGAGTATCCAAGAGTGTCGAGTGTTTAGGTTCAGACGGCACGACCTGTATATGTAGGTTCGGACGACGTGGCCTTAGTGGTTCGGTAAAGAGAGGGTCATATTAGGTGGTGGCCAAGAGAGAGTATTGTGAACCGTGACCAAGAACAGATAAGGTCGGTCACTAGATGAGTTTAAGCTTATAGAAAGCTCAAAAAAGGATTAATGGGGAAAGTGTGAAAAGGACAAAAATGAGGAATACGAATAACTCCAGAGGATATGATGTACCAATGGAACTTTTGAGGACCACGGTATAATTTGATATGATGCATGAATTGGTCCGATGAGATTACTCGCTACCTAACCTTATTTAAGGAAAAGGATAAGAGTGATGCTAAGAGTAAACAAATAGTGTTTACACAAGGAAGAAAAAGTACTTAAATCGTATATTAAGAATGATATGATATCCATAGTTATAAGTACAAGGGTATTTATACCCATAAGTTAGGGAAACCTGTCTAAAAAGGAAAAGACAAAAGGACATTTCCTAAGGAAGTAATGTATAAGATAAAAAAGGGGTAAAAATGAATATACAAGAAAAACAATCATTGGTGCAACGGATTTTGCACATGATACTGTTCATGTGGAGATGCTTTATTGGCAAGGTCGTTAGAAGATGCGGACAAAAAGTACAGATAGATGGGCTTGTTCGAGCAAGGATGGCTTAGTCAGTCTGGATTCTCTCTCTTGGCTTCTTGGCAAGGAAGACGCTGAGTAATCAGTCGACTTAGCACTAGAGAGTAATCATCAACTCGACTTACTATAGAAAAATGGCCAGTCATACAGTACGGCATGAAGGTTGACTCAGTAAGGAAATACTTGGCCTCGATAGGGGTTGGTTAGAATAGAAGGATTCATCGTGCAACCCTTCTAGTCCTTGGGCTTAGTTGCGGGTTAGAGGTCTAGCAGCCTGATTCCCATCATTCTCTTCGAGTTGTTTTGGATCTGGGATCAAATTCGAATGGTCTTCACTTAGTTCTTCATTAGGGTGATAGGGACTGAGGTTGGTAATGTTGAAGATGTTAAAAACCCCATAGTTTATGGGAAATTCAAACTCGTAGGCATTGTTATTGATTTTCTGGAGGATTCCGAAAGATACTTCTACACTTGTAGATAATTTGTTCCTCCTCTTGTTCAAGAACTATTCCTTGTTAAGGTGCAGCCATACCAAGTTTTCCGGTTGAAATTGTTTGGTCAACCTACCTTTGGTCTTCTCTCGCATTCTTCTAACAGCTTGGTCGATGTGCTGAGTGACCCTGCCATAGATGTACTAAAGGGATTGTGCTCTAGTTGCTGCATTAGGGTCTTTTTGTACGAGTATTGGTACAGAAGCATGGTCGAGCGGTAACTTGGGATTGAACTCATAGACTACCTTGAAGGTAGTTTGCTTAGTGGTGTCATGTACTGTTCGGTTATATGTGAACTCGACTACTGGCAAGCAGACATCATAATGAGCTAAGTTCTTGCCTACTGTAGCTCAGAGTAGTAACCCTAAAGTATGATTAATCACCTTTGTTTGGCCGTCAGTTTGGGGGTGGCATGAGCTACTGAAGAGTAATTTGGTTTCCAGCCGATGCCACAAGGTTCTCTAGAAATGGCTCAAGAACTTTGGGTCTTTGTTGAAGATTACACTTCTCGACACGTTATATATCCGCATAATCTCCTACAAGAAAAGAGAAGCAATAGCCAAAGCATCGTTAGTCTTGGTACAGGGCACAAAGTGTGCCATCTTATTGAATCGATCTACGATGACTATTATAGAATCTTTACCTCGGGCAGTTTGTAGCAGTTCGAGAACAAAGTCCGTACTCAATTTAGTCCACAGCCTTATCGAAACAGGTAGGGGCATTGCTTTCTCTTGTTTAACTTGGTACTTAGCCTTCTTATACACGGTACAGCTTTTGACAACTCGATGCACATCTTTTCTCATTCTTGACCAAAAGAATCTGCCATTTATTAGTTCACAGGTCTTCTTTTCTCCAAAATGTCTAGAGAGACCTCAATTGTAGGCTTCCCTGACTAGTGGCTCCCTTAGTGAACAAGTTGGCACGCATAATTTTCTACCTTAAAATAAGTAGCCATCCTCCACATGATATTCGTCCACTGTCATCCTGTCGATGCATTGTGAAATTATGGGTCCAAAGTGCGGATCCTCAGAGTATTGTTCTTTGATACTTACAAACCCAAACAGCCTGGTCTACAGTTTTGATAAAAACGCATATCTCCTCGAAAGAGCATCTGCAAGTATGTTGGTCTTTCCTTGCTTATACTTTATCACAAAATTGAATTCTTCAAGGAATTCAACCCATCTCACCTGTTGCTTCGATAACTTTTTTTTACTCTAAAAGTACCTTAGCGATTCATAGTCAATATATATAACAAATTCTTTCGTTAGTATATATAACAAATTATTTTGACAGTAAAAAATGTTGCCATACTTGCATTGGTTAGATCAATGCCAAAAGTTCCTTATCATATACAGAATAATTCAATTGGGGTCCTTGGAGCTTCTCATTGTAGAAGGCAATTGGTCAGCTTTCTTGCATTAGGATATCGCTTATCCTAATACCTGATGCATCGCATTCTAGCTCAAAAATTTTGTTGAAGTTAGGTAGTACTAACACCGGGGTAGAGGTTAAGCTTTCTTTTATCTTGGCGAAACTCTTCTCCTCCCTTTCTCCCCATCGAAAGTTGGTGTTCTTCTTTGTTAACTTGATAAGTAATGCGGTGAAAGTGCTGAAATTCTTGATAAATCTTTTGTAAAACAAAGCCAGTCCGTGGAAAATTTTCACGTTGGCATAAGTAATAGGAGTCAGCTGCTTGACAACTGCTTGGATCTTCTCATCATCAACTTACAAGCCTCCTCCACTGACTACATAGCCTAAGAATACCACTTCCTCCTAGCAAAAGCAACATTTCTTTAAATTGCTAAATAGTCCCTCTGTGCGGAGGATATCCGAGACTACTTTAATGTATTCATAATGACTCACCATTGATCAAGATGTCGTCAAAGTATACCGTAACACACTTTCCTATGAGATGTCTCAATGCATGGTGCATTAGTCTCATGAAAGTGCTCGAGGCATTCGATATGTCGAAGGGTGTAACCATCCACTAGTAAAGTCCATGTCGAGTCTTGAATGCAATCTTTCATTCATTGGCTGGTCTCATGCGAATTTGATGGTAGCCAGATTTAAGATCAATCTTGCTGAAAATGTTGACTCCACTCAATTCATCCACCATATCTTCTAGCCTCAGGATCGAATACTTTTATTTGATCATGGTTTTGTTCATGGCTCGGTTATTTACATACATCCACCATGTCTTCTAGCCTCGGTTGTTTACATACTAGAAGTGCAGGTACAACACAAGGGTTGAGACTCTCTCTTATATAGCCTTTCTCCAATAACTCATTAACTTGATGTCGGAGTTTAGAAGCTTGCTTGGGATTCATCCGATAAGCTGGCTTATTCAGTAGTGCAATGCCAGGTGCTAAGTCAATACAATACTCTATGTCTTGAGTTGGAGGCAACCCCTCAAGTAACTGTTCTGGGAACAGGTCGACATATCCATCTAACAACTCCTTAACCTCCTATGGTAACTCACCTCACTCCTTCATTTCTAGTAATCGCTTGACTAACATGAGGGTCGGCTCATTAGCATTGACAGCCTCTCGAAGCTTGGCTCTACTTATCACCAATGCCTTCTTCGATCCACGAGCAAGTTTCGTTTGTAACTTATTAACTTCTCTTGGTGGCATTGGGTTTAGTGTAATCTTCTGATCATCTTTCTCGAACATGTATGTATTCTGGTAGCTATCATGGATGACCTTCCTATCAAACAACCATGGCCTACCTAGCAACACGTGGGTAGCATACATGGGTAAGATGTTGTAGAGAATCTAGTTAGAGTAGTTCCTAATAATGATCGGCAATAGAATTTGCCAAAAGACATGTAATGCTCCCTTCTTTCTTAACCAGTGTAACTTATACAGCTTTGGATGTGCAACAGTTGGCAATTTTAGTTTTGAACTAAGATCGATTGATACCACGTTAGTGCAGCTTCCACTATCCACGATGAGGACACACACCTGATCATTCACCTTGCAAGTTGTATGAAATAGATTCTCTTTTTGCTCTTCCTCTTAGGAGGGTTCCATGCTCATAGTATGTCAGACAACCATGAGTAACTAGTCCAAGTCTTCGGCAAACATGTCTTCTTTAATCAGCTCTTTCTTGGTAAGAACCTCCTCTTCCTTGGGTTCCTCATTCGTACTCTTTACTTCGAGCTTTAGGATGTCTCCTTTAATGACCATGGTTCGTCGGTTCGAGCATTGAGCAGCCATGTATTCGAACCCTTGGCACTTAAAGCACTTGGTCTGGCTGGTCTTCCTAGTAGACCCTTGCCTCTTCTCATAAGTTCAAGTTAACACTTCACCATCAGGTCGATTTTTCTATTCGGTTCTTACATCAACCTTTCTACTTGGCTCTGTACTTGATTGAGCTCAGTGACTTGCTTGTCTAGGTCGGCTAGTTGGCATCCTTGTTGGTACTCGGCTCCTTCTTTGCCTCTCTACTCATTGGGCAACCCTAACAGCCTCGTCTATGGTGTCAAAATCATTGGAGCTCCATAACATCTTAAATGTCTCCTCTCAACCCAGTAATGAACCTTGAGACTATTTGAGTAGGTGGATCCTATACTTCGCAATGCATCATAAGCATTTGAAATTCTTGAACATACTCGTTAACAATTTAGATTCCTTGTCTTAGCTCATAAAGCCGAGTGAAAGTATCTTGGAGGTATGTTTTTGACATGAATCTATTTCTGAGCACTCTCTTCATCTCGGGCCAACTTTTAATCTCTCAATACCCCTCTTGTCTTCTTATGGCTTAAAAATTCTTCCACCATATGGTGGCATATTTAGAGAACTTAATAGTAGTAGTTCTCACTTTCTCATAATCCTCGTATTGATAATAATCAAACATACGCTCCACCTTCTCTTCCTATTCCAAATATTTATTAGTATTCCTGGATCCATTGAAACTTAGAATTTAAAACTTCACATGGTCGGATGTTCTAGGGATTCATACACACTTCTCTTCAAAATACTCCTCTTTCTCTTCATCAAGCTCTCTCAAGTCCTTACTTGTTTGCCAACTCTTCTACCTCCAACGAGTTGAGCTGGGTTTTGACCTTTAATAGGTTGAGCAACTTGTGGAGTGTTTTATATAGCCTTAATGGGTCAGTAAGACAGTGCATAAACAGCTCAGGTCAGATCTACTAAGAGGTTAGCTACCTCATCAAGCCTTTTGTAAGTGCTTTTGAGAGTTCCCTAAGATTGTCGTTCATGGTAGACAACTCTACTGTCATCACCAGTACCAACATTGATATTTGGGTTTGTCATTTTTTCTCACAAATTCAAAGATTAAACAAACACTTTGGGAAGTCAATGGTTAACAACACAACAATCAAATGAATATAGTAATTGGCTTTGTTTCACACATGCAAAACAGAGTATAACAAAACTTCAAGAAGAACTAACAATAGTTCATACAAAACCTCTGCTTTGATACCAAGATGTTATGAACCATGATTAAGAATAGACAAAGCCGGTCATTGGATGGGTTTAAGCTTGTAGAAAGCTTGAAAAAGGATAAATGGGGAAAGTGTGAAAAGGGAAAAAATGAGGAATGAAATAATAAGCAAAACCTGTGAATAGCTCTAGAGGATATGATGCACTAATGGAACTTCCGAGGACTCACAACATAATTTGATATGATACATGAATTAGTTCAGTGAGATTACTCGCCACCTAACCTTACTTAAAGGAAAGGATAAGAGTGATGCAAGTAAACAAATAGTGTTTACGCAAGAAAGAAAAAGTACCCAAGGAGTGTATTAAGAATGACTTGATATCCATAGTTACAAGTACAAGGGTATTTATACCCATATGCTAGAGCAACCTGTCTAAATAGAAAAAGACAAATGGGCATTTCCTAAGGAAGTAATGTACAAGATACAAAAGGGGTACAAATGAATATACAAGAAAAACAATCAAGGACTAGAGGGGTCATACGGTACGGCATGAAGGGTGATTCAGCAAGGAAATATTCGGCCTCAGCAGGGATTAGTTGGAATAGAAGGATTCATTGTGTTAACCCCTCTAGTCTTTAGGGTTAGCTGCGAGTTAGAGGTCTGGTAGCTTGATTCCCATAAGAGAGAGTGGGCTAAGTGAAAGAGAGAAACATGGTGGAGTAAGAGGGGTAGAGTCGGCCAAGAGTAGGGGTTTGGAGAGAGAGTGACAGAAAGTGCAGTGGAAAGAGAGAGAGAGAGAGAGAGTTGTACGATGGAGAGAGAGTGATAGAGAGTGCAGTGGAGTGAGAGAGAGGATTGGTTAGAGAGAGAGAGAGAGAGAGAATGTAGTGGAGAAGGAGAGAGAGAATTGAGAGTGAGAGAGGGGATCGATTAGAGAGAGATTGTAGATAGAGGAAGATGGTAGAAAGAGAGAGGGTCGGAAAGTGGAAAGAGAGTGAGATAGCTGAGAGTGAGAAAATCGAAAGATAGTGTGTGTGGATTGTGTGAGTTTTTTTTTTCGTGGACCCCCCACCCCAAACTGTTTGTGTCTATTTTCTTTTTAAAAATCAATTCCTTCCCCCTTCATGTGCGTTTTTCTTTTTCTGGAACAAGAAAGTAAAGAAAAAAAGGAAAGGGAAGAAAAATTTGTTATTTAATCCAATCACAAAACGCTACGTATCAATTTTAGATACGTAGCTCAATGATGGCTTGACATGTAGCCACGCATAGAACATTAAAAAAAAAAAAGATAGAAAAAATATCTTCAATGCCTTTAGTGAGTGTTGAACCCTTGACCTCCAGCTAAATCCAATGCCTTAGTCCAATTACTTTACTGTTAGGCCGTTGGCTTGTACCTTGCCTATATGTGAATTAAATTGCACTTATCGATTAGGTCAACCTAAGCTAGATTCAAATCTAAACCCAAGCCCGACAATCTTTTATTCAAATTTAAAATTCTATTATACTTAAATAACTTAAAATTTTATTATCTTTCTAAATTCCCTTTTTTTTAAAAAAAAAAAATTTTGTGTGACTATTCAAATTTCTTATATATTTTCCCATTTTTTGTATTTTTCTAAATTTCTTATTTTTTGTGCTTTTTCCTATTTTCTGTTTTTTTTTCTAAAATTCCTATTTTTTTTCTAAATTTATTCATTTTTTGGGGTTTTCTTTAATTTTCTATTTTTTTTTCTAATTTAAGACCTTATTTGAAAAATATAGGGGTGGGATGGGGAGGCTATGGGGGCGCAAAAGTTAGGTGTCTACACACTACATTATTTGACTTCCTTGTTCTTACAAAATACATGAAACAATGGCAATCCATTATATTGTAATGGAGCATGCTGACTCATACTTTTGTTGCTTTGTAGGGTGAGTTCATACCTACATTAGAGGACGTGTTTGTGCTTTTGAAGCTTTGTGAGTTTAGCAAAATCTATATTATCACGGCTTCTATTAGACATAAAGAACATGGCATTCAGACTAAGCTTCTAGCTACATTAAAGGAGAGCAAAGTTAGACAAAAGAAAACTATCTTCTCTTCTTAGATCGACTAATTCTTTGAGAGTCAAAAAGAGAATGATGTCACGGTTCTAAGGCCACGCTTCAGGTGTGAGTAAGTAGTGACATTCTATTCAATATAAGCATTTCCCTTATATATATATATCATATACTTATAACCTTTTCTTTTTCTCTTGACAGTTTTGAGCTTATAGCATTTGTTGCTTTATGGTTATCTCCATACGTTCTTCTAGGAGGTCTAGAGGAAGGTGTAAACCCATGACTATTTTTGTTGGCCATTCATATAGCCAAAGATGAGTGCTTCACTTTAGCACCTTTTTAATTAGGCTCCTTCTATCGACGGTTGGATTTATATCATCATGCATTAGTACGCTCAAAAGGTTGTTATAACATATATTCTCATGTTGACTTAGTATTCTTGCAATTATTTATGTTAGAGTAGTTTTGGACATTCACCTCTTCATCGAAAGTTCAAGACAATGCTAAAACAATCTATCTTAAGGAGATGGCATAGGTAGAGAATTAGCCTATATGATCCCTATTCCAAGTCACTGATAATACTTGTAAATTTATACCCAACCTTATGTAGAGAGGATAGCTGGTAATGAGGATCGTAAGGGATTTTACCTAATAGGAATTGGATCACTAGATGTTTAACCCAAGTCAAGCCCGATGTCTAGAAGAACTAATAAGGGGAATCCTTATGTTCCGGCTAGCTCTTGCTGAGGTTGAGCTGATCTTTATTGTCGACTAATTCCTTATGTCAAGCTAAGTAACTATACGTCTCTCAATAGTTGAGTGCTAACTCAACTTATGCTCTGTTGATGACTTGATCCCTCATCTGCTTGCTTGGCCATTATCGAGCTGACCTTTAGCTCAACAATATTGGTGTCGAGAAGTCGAGAGCTCCAACATACATCTACAGCCACTTTTTCTCAGATGGACTCAAGTCAACTTGGCACCTTTGCTTGATATGCCTATCTTAATCATACCATTTTTCTGTTTCCACTAGAAGCATCTCCAATAATTTGTTGTCATGTCTTCTAGACCCACATGAAGCATTCCACCACATTAATCCATTGATTTCTTTGATTTTTCATTTGTATCATTTATTATTCCTCATATATTACTTCTTTTAGATATTAGCCTTTTAGTATTTTCCATTTTAGGTAGGTTAGCCTAGTTTTTTGAGTATAAATACCTATTGTACATGTAACAACACATCATCTTATCTTGGAATATTGAATATAGTCTTTGTGAACATTGCTTTCGTTAACTTGTTTACTTACTTCGTTCTTATCTTAACTCTTAAGTAAGACTAGGTGGCGAGTACTCTCATCAAACCATCTTTTGCATCATATTGAGTTGTGCTATGAGTCCCAAAAAGTTCTCTAGTGTGACATATCCTTGGAGCTATTTGAGGGTTTGCTTATTTTACTTTCATTGTTGTATGCGCATTTACCATCTTTGTTTTTAAGCTTTTTGAAAGCTTAGACCTACCTTGATACGTACGCCCTTGTTAGCGCTTGGCATGACATATCATCTTTTGGTATTAGAGTGGAGGTTTTTTTTTTAAGTTGTGTTTGAACTTTCTTATGAGTAGTGATTGTTGTGTCAGTGTATTGTAGTTGCCTAAAAGTTAGCTGTAAGTGTTGGAATAAATAAAAGGAGTAGTAGTCTGTTTTGACTATATACTCTGTTTTGCCCTGTTCTGAACATACAAAAACAAAGCAAGTTTTGATTGATTTTATTGTTCATAGGGATAGTTGTAGTGTTCGTGGAGTAGTTAAATATTCGTATAGAAGAAGTGAGTGCATGTATTGTTTGGCTTAAAGGAACGGTATCTCTTGTTTCTTAGAACTAGAGTTTGTCGAAAGAATGATGGATCCTAGTGTTAGCATATGTATTGTGGATGACAATAGTGGTGTTGTCCACTACAGTCGACAACCCCCAAGTACCCTTAGGAGTATAGATGAATGACTTAATGAGGTGGCTAACCTCTTAGTTGATTTAGCCAGAGTTATTCATGTAAAGGCTTATTGACTTGTTAAAGCCATGTATAACACTCTATAAGCTACTCGAGTTGCTAGAGGATAGATCCCAGCTTGACAAGTTCAAGGTGGAGGTGTAGGAGGACAAGTACGAAGGAGTATTGACTTAGGTGATATGGATGAAGAAGAAGAAGAAGAAGAAGAAGAAGAAGAGTATAATGAGGAAGAAGGGTAAGCTAGGATACCTAAAGTTGCTTACTATGTGAAGCTTTAGATTTTGAGCTTCAATGGTTCTGTGAATACAAATGATTACTTAGATTGGGAGGAGAAGGTTAAGCATATTTTTTATTATTACCAATATAAGGGCCATGAGAAGGTGAAGACTGCTGCTATAGAATTCTTAGAATATACTGCGATGTGGTGGAAGAAGTTTCAAATTATGAAAGATATAGATAGGTAAATACTTAGTTTGAGTTGAAGAGGATACTTAGAAACAACTTTATGCTAGATACTTGTTTGCAAAATAATTTTGCTTGGCTTTAAGAGCTAAGGTAAGGAGGTTGAATTGTTGATGAATATATTTAAGAATTCTAGATACTCATGATTCTCTATGAAGTGAATGAACCATTGGCCCGAACAGTATCCAGATTTCTCATTGGATTGAGAGGTGACATCTAAGATATGTAGAGCTTCAAAAATTTACTACATTGGATGAGGTTATAAGAATAGCCTAGTAAGTAGAAAGGCAAAGGAATGGCTGAGCCGATCTCTAATGAGTCAACTTATGCAATTAAGCCAACTTACTTAGGGAAGTTTTCGAGCTCAACATAGTACCTAGCCAACCAAAAGAACAGATCATCGAGTTGAACAGAAGGGATAACTATTTGATGGTGAAGTGTTGTCAAGAACTTATGAGAGGTGACAAGGATCTGGAAGGAAGACGAGCCATATCAAGTGCTTCAAATGCCATGGGTTTGGGAACATGGTTGCTCAATCTCCAAACCGACAAACTATGATTGTCAAAGAGATGTCTCGAAGCTCGAAGTGGATAATACTGATGAGGAACTCAAAGAGGAGGTTGTTGAGGATGGATTAGTTGAAGAGGATGTGTTTGCCAAGGACTTAGATAAGATAACTTTAGTTATCTAATGTACGATGAGTATAGAACCATCTATTGATGAGGAGTAGAGAGAGGATTTGTTCCATGTTACTTACAAGGTAAACGAGTAAGTTTGTGCGCTCATAGTGGATAGTGGGAGCTACACCAATGTAGCATCTGCCAACCTAATTAAGAAACTAAAGTTGCTAACTATCTCACATTTGAAGTCATATAAGTTGTATTGGCTAAGTGAGAAGGGAGCACTACATGTCACTCAATAAGTATTACTGTTGATCTCTATTAGAAATTATTCTAATGAAATTCTTTATGACGTGATACCCATGTGTGCATCTTATATTCAACTAGGCAGACCTTGGCTTTTTAATAGGAGAGTTATGTATGATGAGTTCAAGAACACCTATATGTTCAAGAAAGATAGGAGGAAGATTACTTTAAACCCTATGACGCTGAGTTAAGTTAGCAAGTTACAAGCTAAACTTGCTCGATGATCTAAGAGGACTTTGATTCTATGTATAGCCAAGCTATGAGAGGCTATTAAGGCTAATGTGCCAACTTTTATGTTGGTTAGTCGACCACTAAAGTTGAAGGAATAGGTTGAGCAACCCTTTAAGGTAAAGGAACTACTAGATGAATATGCTAACTTGTTTCTTGAAAAGTTGCCTAAAGGATTACTCCCTTTTTGAGGCATTGAACATCGTATTGACTTGATATCCAATGATGCCTTGCTGAATAGACCAGTTTATCAAATGAACCCTGAATAAGCTGTCGAGTTTTAGAGATAAGTTGATGAACTACTTGAGAAGGGATATGTAATAGAGAGTCTCAATCCGTGTGCTATGTTGGTGCTCCTTATGCTGAAAAGGATGGTACTTGGTGTACATGAGTCGATGGTAAAGCCTAAATAAGATCACGATCAAGTACTAATATCTTATTCCTAGGTTAGATGATATGTTGGATGAATTGAATGGAGTAAGGGTCTTCAATAAAATTGATTTGAAGTATGCCTACCATTAGATTTAGACGAGGTCAAGAGATGAATGGAAGACTTCATTCAAAACATGATATGGACTCTACGAATGGATGGTCATGCTCTTGGCCTATCAAATACCTTGAGTATTTTCATGCGATTGATGAACCATGTGTTAAGAAACTTGATCTGAGAGTGTGTCATGGTGTACTTTGATGATATTCTTATGTATAGTGTTGACCTGCCAAATCATTGTCAATATCTTTGTATTGTACTTAATTTACTCCAAGCAAAGAGGTTATTCAACAATTTAAAGAAGTGTTATTTTTGCTAAGAGAAAGTGGTATTTTTAGGTTATGTAGTTGGTGGAGGAGGCTTGCTAGTGGATTATGAGAAGATCCAAGCTATAGTTGAGTGGTTGACTCTAACCACCTATACTGAGGTGATAAGTTTCCATGAACTGACATCCTTTTACTGAAGATTCATCAGAAACTTTACTACCATTGTTGCACCCCTTATTGAGTTGATGAAGAAGAATATTAGTTCAAGTAGGGAGAAAGAGAGGAGAGGAGTTTTGTTGAAGTAAAGGCAAGATTAACTTTCGTACTAGTCTTAGCTTTGCTCGGCTTTGAGAAGATTTTTAAGGTAGAATATGACGTGTCAAACATTGGTATAAGTGCTATCTTAATACAAGAAGTTCGACCAATTGCTTATCATAATGAGAAGCTTAGAGGACCTTAACTGAATTACTCAGTTTATGACAGAGAACTCCTAGCCCTTATTTGAGCACTCCATTTAAACCCCTAAATTTCTTGACCTAACCTTTGAAGTAGACTTAAGTGTGTTAGATAATCTAGGAGTTGACAAGGCTAATAAAAGTGAAAACCCTAAAAGAACTAATCAATCGCATATGAAACTTTTCTACCCTAAATGTATGTAAACATTAAAGATTTCATTCGAAAGTGATAAAAACCTTAAAATGATAATCTTAAAGACATACGTGCACTATTCATCATAATATACCCTAAAACTCTAATTGATAATATAACCTTCATATTTTGCCAAATCATTAGTGAAAAATTAGAAATGACTTTCAATCATGCATATATATTTGGAATCCTTAAATAATCCTTTAGAAACTAAGATAATGTGTCATAGATCACATTTATCTTTTAAGTATATAATTAAGACAGTATTATATAGAGTTAGGGGTGTAGTGGAAGCTTAGGTTAAATGTAGTAAACCTTAATACCCTAATTGTTACTTTCCATACTAGTTATACTAAGTAATCTACCAAATGATGTATATAGAATATAAATACCTAAAGTGAGATCTCATCATCTATTTTTACTAATGAATTCACCAAATGCCTCATTTCCTTAATTTTTCTCTTAATTTTTCTTAATTACTACATTATGTATATTAAATGGCATATGCTTATGGAAAGTTGACCAAGGTCAAAACGTTGACTAAGTCAACATTTAGAAAAGTCAACAAAAAACACTAATGCTTTAGAAAATGTCTAAGTCATCTCATGATTTCTTTTCTTTTAGCTTTTCTTTTTTCTTTTCTCTTTTCTCCTTAATTGCAGTCTACTCCTTTTCCTCCTAGACCCTACCATCTTCTTCATTTCAAACACAACACAAGACAAAAGGAATTAACCCTGTAGTGACCTAGGGAGGGGCTTAGTAATATTGCCTAAAATTTTCATGTCATGTGTGCACCCATAATAAGAAAATCGCCTTGTAAGTCAGAGATTGCAAGACTCTAAATAGTTATTTGCTAGAGTCTTTAATTTTAGTTCATTAACTCATTGTATAATATAAATAATTATGGATATTCATTTTTTTTTACAATTCCTTAGAATAGTAGAAAATCGATATTCTCTATTAAATAGTGAAATAAGATAGACAATTCCAGAAAATTCTAAACTTACTAAAGATACTAAACTTAATTGAGACATTAGTCTTTTCTTGAAGCATTTCGAATTAACTACACAAGCTTTTCATCATATTGATTCAATGGTAGCACTCTGCACTAGATTCTTATCTCATTTCCAACTATCAATCAACTTGTAAGGAAAAGAACTGTTGGGGTGTAAGCTTATGCTTTGAGAGATAATTACCCTCATCAATACTGCATGATAGAAATTTATTAGATACACAATCATATGAATGCATGAACAATCACTATGCCAAACAACGTATGTAGTGGCCTAAGAACTGCATACGACTCAAATTACGCCCCTTATAGTCGGGGTTTGGAGATAATTAACCAATCCAAACCAAAATTTAGGTTCTAGACCATAGGTTTTAATTCATTAGCACTATTGTGCTTCAGTCAAAACAAAACTATGTATATATATATATATATACATATATATACTTTCATTATCGAATAATAAATCATATTTTCAAAATCCTAAGTCTAGCGGTATGGTGGCCTTCGCAATCTATAAACACATGCCCTAAGCAAAAGCCACAAGACTCGACCCCTTACTGACAGTTGGCGTCTTCCGACGCCTAGTAAGCCCATCAGCTTAGGACAGAGACTTAATATATATGATGACATAGCTAGTGCCTAATCCTGCAGGAGGTACGTCCTCCTGTTAGTCCCTTCCCATCTTCTGCGTAAAGTGGTAATCGGTGTTATCTATATGCAATATGGGGAATACATGATTCATTTTGATTTCTTAATCGTATAAGTGATTAACTCGATTTTCAAGGTGATCAGACAATTTCATTCCATACAATTTGCATGTATATATTAGTACAAACAATTCCCATTATTATATATAATTAACAAGTCATCGCATTCATCTACAAATTCAAACACATGCGTTTCCTATATCCCACAAGTATCCAAATTTATATATATAAGTTTAGGTGCATCTATTTTATAAGTAAAATCAAGTAAAGAGTCATCAGGAATTTACTCACTTAGCCATGCAGATCAATCAAAATAATCCGGGATAGGTCGTCTCCCAAAAGCTGGGTCCCCTAGACATCGCAAATACGATACTATAAGGATTTGAAATAAAACCTAGAAAACTAAGCTAAAACCCTTTAAGTTATACTTTTGATTTGGTTTCATAATTTTTTCCCGATTTTACTTAAAAGTTCAATCACATATAACTTTCTCATTTTAAATCCGATTTTTATGATCTTATAGTCAATCTTCATTGTTTTCAAGTGTACTTTAACGTGGTGAGGTTATATTTTCGAAATGAGAAATGAAAATCTGTCCATGGGTCAGAATAGTAGCGATTCTCATGTTTTGGAGTACTTTTGGGCCTTATTTGGTAAATGGGCTTTTTGATAACTTGAAAAATCCTTTGGGCTTGGTCTTAAGATTTTATCCTAAGCTCAAAATACTCCTTCAGATCAAATTTACAACTTTGATTTATACTCCTAAGGCTGACAACCATTTCATAGGCTCTTTAGTGGGCTTAAGTTATCAAATAGGCTTGTTTTTAGTTTAAACTAAAATTAGTGACTTTGTTGGGCTTATAGAGTCTTAGGTGGATTTCTTGTGGGCTTCAAAACAACCTCTCTTAATGTTTTAAAGTGCTGGTCAAAATTTTATTGGAGGCCCAACTTAGAGTTTTAGGCTCGTTTTGAGAGTTTTAGGCTCAGTTTTGAGTTTTAGGCTTTGTATACTTATTATACTTGCTTTAGTTGATCTTTTCACTTTGTTCACTTACTTTTATCATGTTTTTAAGTGTCTTTTACCCATGTTCCAGATCTGGTCGTTATGATTCCAAGGGTTCTCACTTGGTCTTTCAACTTGTTTCATCATTTCCTTGAGTTTAGGTGTTAGATCATGCACTTAAACTACTTATATCCAAATCTTAACTTAACTTTTCTTACATAAGATGATTCTTTAAATCATGCTTCACACAAAGAAATAGGAGATCTTACACTTATTACAACTTCCATATCATAGCTCATGTCATACAAAGTTGATTTCTTCATAAAAGCTTCATGTAATGGATTTTCCTTTACCTAAGGCTAGTTTTGAGCATCTTTAACTTAATAGAAATGGAAATAACATCTAAATGGCTCACATGTACTCCACGTCTAGTGTGATGTCTCCTCATTCATGTACACATTTCATGATTTTCTTAACTTAAAATCTTCCATTTTAAGTGTTAAACATATATCTTTACATAACACCAACTTAGCATGCTCATAATTCAACTTTCATGTAAAGGGGTTCATAAGCTTGCTTCTTAAGGTGGTCTAACTATTTTATTGTCTTATGATCATGCTAATATCTTCATGAAAACATGGTCCCCTAACATATAACACTAAAACACTAACACAAAGAAACAACTTACTCGTCCTAAAAGCGTAGAAACGGTGGTTATGCAATTAAGTACCCTCTTATGTTCCTTGTGTTTCCTCTTTTTTGCAAGGTCCTTTGGAACTAGAGTCTTGTTCTTTGAAGTGGGGCTTTGAGGATATTTTAAAGTTCTTAAAAGTGGTTTTTGAAGTTGACAAATAAAGGGCGTAAAATAAAGCTTGGTGCCATGAGTATGGAAGCAAAAATGGTGGCGGCAATGTTAGGATTTTGTGGAGTTAGATTTCTTCTTTTGATTTATGTTTAAAGTGAGAGAAAATGGGAGTGAAAGAGGGAGAGAGTGGTAGATTTTTGAATGAGAAAAGAAGTGTGTGTAAGAAGCTTTAATTGATTGTCTTGTAGCTTACTCAAAAGTCAACAATTGCAACTATTGATGATGTAAGCATTAAGGACTGAATAGTAGTGTGTAAGAGAAAGTAATTGATGGTTGAAAGACAAGAGTATGACCCTCCTTTTCTCCTCGTTCAAATATGCCATTTAATGTCCTTTAGGGTCATTGAATGGTCCTGTCTCATTTAATGAAGTTAAGCATGTGAAATTTTGTGAAAAATTGTCCATATGTAGTATTAGTGAAAGGGTGATAGGGAAAATGTCTTATCACTAGGTTTTCATAAGTTATCAATTGATAAATGATTCCAACTCTCAATTGATAAGTCATCTAATGTGATTGGTTGGTCTACTTATTGATGTGTAAGGCTTAGATATAAAGATAAGGACATTGTCTTATAGGGAATTATTTTAGGGTTTTCATCTTGCATTATTTTGTAATTTATGATTCGATTCCTATAAAATTGTGAAATTTTCTAAAGTTGAATGAAATTATTCAAATTAAATTTATTGATTTATTACTTAGGGTTAAAATTCCTTAATTATTTTAGGGTTTAGGGTTTTAAGTGACTTTAGAGCTTGTAGTTTTTCAAGCTCAGGTTTTATCGATAATTGGTTTTTAAATTGGAAAAATTTGATTTGTTTCTAAATGTAAACCTAAATTCTTAGTTTTGTTGATCCTTGGGAATGTTTAGATGGTGCTTTTAATTGAATCATGGACCCACTAAAAGTAGGGTTTATATTTATCAATTGATAAGTTATTTAGGATAATTGGTTGATTTACTTATTCATATGCACAAATGTTATGCAAGAAAATAAGGAGATTGTCTTATAGAAAATTCCTTTGGAGTTTGTCTCTTAAATTGATTTGTAAGTTATGATTTAATTCTTATAAAATTATGAAAATTTATAGACTTGAATAAAATTATTCAAATTAAATTCTTAATTAGCCACTTAGGGTTATAAATCTTTAATTGTTTTAGTGTTTTGGGTTTAAAGTCTATGGTTTTCGTATTCGAGTTTTATCGATAATAGGGTTTCGAATTGGAAAATTAAATTTGTTTTTAAATGTAAGCTTGAATTCTTAGCTTAGTTTATCCTTGGGAATATTTGGAAAGTGTTCTTAGTTGAATCATAAGTTCGCTAAAAAGTAGGATTTACAACTTATCCATATATAACATGGCTTATAAGTGAAAATAAGGAAATTGTTTTATATGAAATTTTCTTATGGTTTGATTCTCAAATTAATTTGTAGGTTGTGATTTGCCTCTTAAGATATTTTAGATTTTTCCAGAGTTGAATAAAATTTATTGAAATTATATTTTTAATTATTTATTTAGGGCTATAAGTCCCTAATTATCCTAAGGTTTAAGGTTCGAGTGAGTTTGTGTATCCTTTGGGGTTCGAGTGAGTTTATGTATCTTTTGGAGTGAGATTATGTATGTTTTAGGGTTTTTCACCAACTTGGGAATAACTTACTTTCACTTAGGATCTTAAGGATTAATTAGCTTAATTATTTAGGAATACCACTTTATTACGCAACATATATATATATCATATGATAGATTAAGAAAAGAGAAGGAAATTGCTTAATAATATATTTGTATATATACATATTGTGGGGCTCCTTATATACATAAGTAAAATAATTTTTGTAAATTTATTAATTTATTCCTTTAACTAGCTTAGTTTTGTTGTTTATTATTACTTGAAATAATTCTTAATTCATTTGTTATCAGTTGTATATGATCTCACAAAATTATTGATAATTTTATTGATTTATGGCTTTTCAAGCATTAAGATAATTTTATAGAGTTTTTAAAAGTTTTTATGATTTGATATTTATGGTTTCTACTAAGTTTAGGTTTACATTTTTAAAAGTACGCGCTTGTAGTGATTGGGGTTTTCTTGCATGATTAGGGTTTCCAAATCGTATAATAGTGTTTTTCAAGTTCGTTTTAAGTTCCGAGTTTAAAATTTTAGTCGGTTTTCATTTTACGTGATTTTGTTGACTTTGGAAAATATTTACGATACTCGAGTCTAAAATCATGTTTAGAAGGTTAAATTTATAGAGTCTACAAACCCCTTACCCTACTCCATTGCCGTGACCATCCCCTTTCCCTTTCAAAATTTTCCAACTTTGTCTCCATATTTCAAGAACAAATTAAGGTATGTGATTATGTTATTATGTATTGCTTTATATTACTTATTAGTTAGGTGATGAGGTACATTAGATGAGTAGTTAGGTGTTATCTGTATCCATGTTGAAGAATGCATAAAGTTTCTACCTTTAGGTGTAGAAGGATAGAGATCATGGTGAAGAGGAAGGAGATGCATGTGTATATGTCCTTAAGTATATTGACATAAGGATATACTAGAGGAATACAAGTATGGAGATCTTTGTACATAAGTATTTACTTTGTACATAAGTATTTACTTTGTACATAACCTAAACTAAGACAAATACTAACTATACATACCTATACCATACTAAATACACTCTTAAAATACAAAAAGAATGAAGTTAGGGAAGTTTTCCTAAGAGGAAAATTTGGCATACGAAATTTGTACAAAAATATGTATATGATCGTATAAGTATATGGGTATATGTATAAGTATAAATACGGTATAAGTATAAGTATAAGTATAAGTATAAGTATAAGTATAAGTATACTAGTATACATATAAGTATAGTAAAGGTATAAGTATATAGTAGTTTATGTAAAGTGTACATAAGACACTTAGGTATGACATAAGTATAAGGTAAGGCATATGTAATTAAATGATGAGGTAAGCAATGATGTAATTAAAAGATGACATAAGCGATGACATAAGCAAATGATAATATAAGCGATGACACAAGCGATTGATGATGTAAGCGATGACATAAGCATAGGTTTATAAAATAAGAAATAAGAAGAGTGCATAATAATTGAGTACATAAATTAGTAAACCCTAATACACTTCCTTAATTGGATTACACTTAATTAAGTACATGAATTAGTAATAGCAAGGTAAAATTCTCTAAGTATAAGAATTTAAGGGTTAACTAAATCATTAAGTATAAACAAAGGATATAAATATAAGCAATAAAAATAATTAAGTTTCCATAGTTAAAATTTCCATAAATTTAGTCCATATCGTAAAACATAGGTCTTAACGTCCAAAACGGACATCACCGTGTGAATGTACATTTGAAAAAGATGAAAAACAACTATAAATTCATAAATATCGGAAATTGAATGAAAAGTTACATATGATTAGTAATAAAGTCTAATTGGATAAAAGTTGATAGTAATCTAAGTAGAATTAGGTGAATAGATATTTAGAATTACTAATTAATTCAATTATTTACTAGCATTATTATATCTTAATGATTAGGTGATCCCGAGGTGGGTGAGGATCTCTTGATTGATTACTACGACTAGAGTGTGTTATCATGGCCGAGTGAGTATCTACCTTATGATTCCATGCTTGTATGTAATTGTAGATAGTGGACTTAAATGTTATTGTTAATTAACTATTGTGTGGGGTCGGGGAAATGCTTGTATATGTTATTATGTGCTAAGTTGAGAACTTACCTTAAGTATAGATAATGCTTTGTTTGTTGTATGGTAGTATAGAAAATGATTGTGTGCACTATTAGATGGCCACAGCATAATTTGGAATTAATTATACTCGGCTTATAAAAAGAAACTGTTACATGCATTAACATGCATTGCATAGACACAATTCTGGCCGTCACATCACAAGAAGGTAAAGAGAGGCCATTCGGGGGTTGTTATTATTAATCTATTGGTTCTGTATGGTGCACTCGTACAAAATGACCTTACCCTGGCTCGCGGGAACACTAGGCGTTAGAGGCGCCAATAGCCTAGCTAAGGTTTGAGTCTAGAGGCCTCCGTTGAGGGGTAAGTATGGACTATGAGGGCCCACTCACAATTATACTATAACTTGGTTTTTATGAAAATAAAAGACTTATTTGATTTAAGTACGGAACATGGAGTTCTCTAGTAAAGTAAGTTCTAGTATAATACCCGGATCTGATTGGTGCCGTGTATACTCCAACCCTGACTTCGGAAGGTGTTAAATCTAAGTTATGTATATGAACTAGTTAACTATACGTATTGTTTGGTATTCTATTTGATCATTTATTCATATGCGTGAATATAATGTATTTATAACTTGCCTATAGTGTGGCTGAGGGTTTTGCTCATTAAGCTTAGGCTTACACCCCCTTAGACTTTTGCTGCAGAATAACTTATTCATAAAGGCTAGCCAGGGGATGCCACAGGTTAGCTTGGGGACTTAGGCAAGAGTGAGCCATCCTGTGTATTGAGAGAGAACAGTTTATGTAGACTCTTACTTATGTACTTTTGTTTTACTAGTATTATAGACTTAGATATACAAAAATTACTATGTATTGTAAGCTTTGTAGTTTAAATTTTGTATAAATATGTTTGTGTGATGATATCATGTGAATCTGTATGTTCTTGGGAAACTAGTGGTTTTAGATCCTTATATATTGTGTGAAGAGTTCATGATTGGAAGGGTAACGAATCAGGGGTTCTTTGTACAGTATACAACGTTTACCACAACTAGGCCATCCTCAGTTCATGACACTCCAAGTATGGTAGCACTATCTATTGTCGAGAGAGTTTGTCATTTACATAGATTGTGAATCCTTAAGGTACCTTAGAAGTTACACCAAACTATTGAAAAGTAAGCATGATGGGTTGAATTCTTGTAGGGATTGAACTTTGTAATCAAATACAAACAAGGCAAGAGCAACGTAGTTGTTGATGCTTTATTAAGAAGACATGTTCTCTTAATTGAACTATAGGCTAGACTGTTAGGGTTTGGAAGCATTGAAGAATAGTATCATCAAGACACTGACTTTGGTCTTATATTTGGGCAACGTGTCAATGAAAGAACAATGGATGAGTACCATATGGAGGATGGCTATTTGTTCTAAGGTACAAAATTGTGTATGCTAACTTGTTCAATCTGAGAGTTGTTGGTGATAGAAGCTTGCAATGGAAGACTCTCTAGTCATTTTAGATAAAGAAGAGCATATGAGTTGTTAAGTAGATGGTTCTTTTGGCCAAGGATGAGACGAGATGTGTATCGAGTTTTTAGAGCTGTGCTACTTGCAAGAAGGTCAAATGCTGAGTCGAACAAGGGAAAGCAATGCCTTTACCTATCCTAACCCAACCTTAGATTGAGTTAAGCATGGACTTTGTTCTCAAATTACCAAGAACTACCTAAGTCAAAGATTCTATGATGGTTGTTGTGGATAGATTTAGTAAGATGGCATACTTTGTGCCTTGCTCTAAAACTAATGATGCTTCGGCTATTGCTTGTCTCTTTTTGCAGGAAATTGTTTAGTTACATGGTGTACCTAGAATTGTAGTCTCAGATAGAGATCCAAAGTTTTTAAGCCATTTCTAGAAGACTTTGTGGTGTTGTATGAGAATTAAACTAGTATTTAGGACTTCTTGTTACCCCTAACCCTAAACCTATGGCCAAATAGAAGTAGTCAATCATACTTTAGCATTACTTCTTCAAGTTGTGGTGGGGAACAACGTAACTAATTAGGATGTCTGTTTACCAGTGGTTAAATTTGCTTACAATTGTACTGTATATGATACCACTAAGTAGATGCCCTTTGAAGTCTTCTATGGCCTTAATCTAGAGATATCCCTTAACTATGCCCTTGTGCCTATGTCTAAACAAGAAGACCTTGACGTAAGAGCCCGAGTCCATTCTCTATAGTAGATTTACGAGAAAGTTACTTGGTAGATTAGTTAAGTTACCAAGAGAATGAGATAGGGGAGAAAAGGAAGGAAATCCATATAGTTTCAGCCCAAAGATTTGGTATGGTTGCTGAGTAAGAGAATGAATAAGTTATCTACTTGAGTTGAAGGTTCCTTTAGAATACTCCAAAAGATCAACAACAATGCCTATCGATTAGAATTACTAACGACTATGGAGTCTTTAACACCTTCAATATTATTGACCTCAGCCCCTATTACCTTAAAGGAGAAGTGAATGAAGACCAATATAATTTGATACCAAATCTAAATAAACCCCGTAGCGATGATAAGAATCGAACCACTGGACCTTTAGCTCAAAGCTGAGCTCTAGGCTTAGAAGGACTAACAAAGCGAATTCTCATGTTCTAGCCAGCTCCTGTTGAGGCTGAGCTAATCTTTGCTACTAACCAATTCCTTGTGCCTAGTCAAGTAACTACACATCTTTTAGTAGTTGAGTGCCAACTTAACTTATGTTGTAAACCTTACTTTTAGTGGGCCTATGATTTGATTAAGAGTACTTTCCGAATGTTCTTAGGGATCAACTAAACTAGGAACTCAAGTTTACAATTAGAAATGAACTTATTTCCCCAATTCAAAAGCCTATTATTGATAAAACCCAAATTTGAAAAACTACGAACTCTAAAGTCACTTAAGACTCTAAACCCTAAAACAATTAAGGACTTTTAACCCTAAGTGACTAATTGATAAGTTAATTTGAATAATTTCATTTAACTCTAGAAAATTTCACAATTTTATAAGAATCGAATCATAAATTACAAAACAATGTAAGAAGTAAATCCTAAAACAATATCTTATAAGACAATGCCCTTATCTTCATGCCTAAGCCTTACATATAAATAAGTAGACCAACCAATTACCTTAGATGACTTATCAATTGAAAGTTGGAATCATTTATTAATTGATAACTTATCAAAATCTAGTGATAAAACACTTTCCTTATCACCCCTTCACTTATATTATATATGGATAAATTATCACAAGAATTCACATACTTAACTTTAATAAACGAGACAAGACAATTCCATGCCTCAAAGGACACCCCATGGCCAGTTTGAACAAGAAAGAAAGGGGTTGGGGGGGACATACTCTTGTCTTCCATCCATTAATCATTTTATTTTATACACCACTATTTACTCCTTAATGCTTACATCATCAATAGTTGCAATTGTTGACTTTTGTGTAAGTTACAAGACAACAATTTTAAGCTTCTTAAACATACCATCACCCCATTCCCAACCGACCACATTTTCTTGCATTTCTCTCACTTTGAATTTCATTCTCACTTCTTTTTTTTCTCACTTGAAAACCAACACAAAAGTGGAAACAACCATACCCCACAAATCCTTCACTTTGCCACCACTTTCAAGCATACTCACACTTACGACACATTCAATTTTTTTTTCTTGTATCCTTTTCCTACATTCAAGCTGCTTTAAGACTCTTAGAACATTCCACAAGCCCCACTTCAAAAGATCCAACAACTCGAGTTTCAAAAAGGTGCAAAAGGAGGAAGTAAGATAAAGAGCATAATGGAACCTTTGTGCACAACCACCATACTTCTACTTTATGGACGAGTAAGTGTATCTTTGTGTTAATAGGTTAGTATTCATGCTAAGAGATTATGATTTCTTGAAGATATGAGTATGATCATGAGTGGTTATAACATCAAATACTACCTTAAGAAATAAACTCATGAAACCCTTACATGAAGTTGCAAAATGAGCATGTAAAGTTAGTATTTCGTAGAGATACTTGTTTAACACTTTGAATGGAAAATGTTAAGATGAGAAAATCTTGAAACAAGAACTTGAATGAAAGAGGAGTATGCTGGATGTGAGGATTCAAGAGTCATTTAGATGTTGATTTCAATTCTCTTAGGTTGAACATGCTAAAATCTAGACTTAGGTTAAGGAAAAATTCATCACATAAAGTTTCATGAGGAAACCAACCTTCTAAGACATGAGCTATGATGTGAAAATTGTAATAAGTATGAGATCTACTATTTTCATGAAAGTATGAATCAAATAACCCTCTTATGGAAAAGAAGTTAAGATAAGATTTGAATATAAGTAACCTAGGTTCATTATTTAACACCTAAACTTAAGAAAATGATGAAATAAGTTGGAAAACCAAATCGGAAAACTAAGTCGAAAGCCCTCGTATTCAAACCGAACAGATCTGGAACATCCTTAAAAGACACTTAAAAATATGATAAAAGTAAGTAAACAAAGTAAAAAGACCAACCAAGGCAAGTATGATAAATATATTAAGCTTAAAACTCAAAACCGAGCTTAAAACTTCTAATGCAGGCCTCGTACACCAAGTTGAACCACCCTTAAATTTCTGACTAACAACTTGACACATCAATAAGAGTTGTTTTAAGATTCTCAAGAAACCCACAAGATACTCCCTAAGCCCAAAAAAGTGGTTAAATTTGAGTTGAATAAAAAACAAGCTTATTTGACAACTTAAGCCCATTTAAGAGTCTAAGAAGTGGTTGATAGCCTTAAGAGTATATATCAAAGTTACAAGTCTGACCTTAAGGAATATTTTGAGCTTAGAATAAAATCTTAAGACCAAGCCTAAAGGATTTCCCAAGTTACCAAAAAGCTCATTAACTAAACAAAGCCCAAAAGTACTCTAAATCATGAGGATCGCTACTGTTTTGACCCATGGATAGATTTGCGTATCTCATTTTGAAAATCTAACCTCGCCACACTAAAGTAAACTCGAAAACAATGAAAATTGACTATAAGATCATAAAAATAAGATTTAAAACGAAAAAGTTATACACGACTGAACTTTTAAGCAAAACTGGGAAAAGATACAAAAATTAGTCAAGAGTATAACTTAAGGGATTTTAGCTTAGTTTCCTAAGTTTATTTCAATCCCTTATAGTATTATGATTTTGATGATTGGGGGACACTACGTACGGAGACGACTTGTCCCTAAACTACTTTGACTAATCACATAGCAGGGTGAGTAAATTCATAATGACTCTTTATTTGATTTCGCTTATAGAATAGATGTACCTATATATAAATTTGGATGCTTGTGGGATATGAGAAATGTATGTGTATGAATTTGTGGATGAATGTGATGGCTTGTTAATTATATAATGATGGAAATTATTGTGATAATTTATTCCTGTAAGTGTACAGAATTAAATTGTCTGATCACTTTGAAAAATCAGATTAACGAACTATATGATTAAGAAATAAGATGAATCATGCATTCCCCATAATTGCATTTGCATAACACCGACTACTACTTCACGCAGAAGATGGGAAGGGACTCATAGGAGGACAAGCCTCCTATAAGATTGGGTACTAGTTATGTCATCATTTTTATTAAGTCTTTATCCTAAGCTGATGGGTTTACTAGGTATCGGGATACGCCAATTATCAGCGAGGGGCCGTATCTTGTGGCTTCTGTTTAGAGTGTGTTTGTGGACTGTGGGGGTTGCTATACTGCTAGACTTGGGATTTTAAAAATATGATTTGTTATTTGGTAAAGAAAGTATATACATATATATATATATATATAGTTTTGTTTTGGCTTAAGCACAATAGTACAAATGAAATAAAACTTAAGGTCTAAAACCCAGATTTTGGTGTGGGTCGGTTAATTATCCTAAAACCCCGACTATAGGGGGTGTAATTATAAGTCGTATGTAATTCCTAGGTCACTGCATGTGTTGTTTAGCATATTGATTATTCATGTATTCATATGATTGTACATCTAATAAATTCCTGCCATGTAGTACTAACGAGGGTATTTATCTCACTAAGCTTAAGCTTATACCCCGATAGATTTCTTTTGATGTAGGAAAATCTCTTCACTAATTCGGGTTAAGGCATGCCCGTGGTAAGTCTCGTGTTAAGAGGGGTTGGAGTGATCAGGGAACGAAGAGGAAATTTTGTAATAGATTTATAGATAACTAGTTACTTTTACACTTTTTTTTTGTTTGTAACATAGATTAAAATTTCTAATGAAGTTTCCTTATGAATTGCATTTGTTTTTAATATTCTTTTAGTGTGGATCTTACGAATCTACACGTCTAATTAATTTATACCATAGAAGTAAATTTAGTTAAATTGCTTTATATTACATATCAATGGGCTTGGTGGTAACATATAGTAAAAAGGAGTCTTGTGTGTCATATAAAAGGCTTGCGATTAGCAAGGGAGTTGATAATAAGCCTTTATGGGGTATACGACAACTTATCAATACAACAATGCTGTTGGGTAGTAATATATGCTCTATTGATGACCTAATCTCTCACATACCTACTCAGCTATGATTGAGTTGACCTCCAGCTAGACATTATTGGTGCCGAGAAGCTAAGGGCTCCAGTACACATTTATAGCCATTTCTTCTTGAATGGACCTAGGTTTGCTTAGCAGCCTATCTTCACCATACCATTTGTCTATTTCCGTCAAAAGCATCTCCAACAATTTTTGGCCATGTCTTTAAGACCCATGTGAAGCATTCTACCACACTAATCCATTGTTTTCTTTGATTTTTCATTTGTACCCTTCATTATTCCTTGTACATTACTTTGCCTTTTTAGATAGGTTGCCTTAGTTTTTTGGGTATAAATACCTACTATACATGTAGCAGCACATCATTTTATCACAGAACATTGAACATATTCTTTGTAAGTATTGCTCTCGTTAGCTTGTTTACTTACTTTACTCTTATCTTAACCCTTAAGAAAGGCTAGTTGGCAAGTACCCTTACCAGATCATCTCATGCGCCATATTGAGATATGCTGTGAGTCTACAAAGTTCCCTCGTATCTCATAGCTTGCATTCACCATCTTTGTTTTTGAGCTTTCTATAAGCTTAGACCTACCTCGATATGTTTGCCCTCATCAGCTCTCGGCGTAGCGTATCATTACTCCTCATATTCAAATTTGTTTGTAACTTTAGTTGAAACTGTGAGAGCCTACATTCTTTTGATATGGGATTTATTTTATAGTGCACTCTTAGATATTTACTAGCATAGCAAGATAGCAAGGACACCAAAGACTCTACTAAATGTTTTCTAGAGAGAAAGGTTATGGTGTACTCCTTGCATAAGGTTGCTTGCTAGTTCGACTTTAACCAGGGAGTACCTTACCTAATTTCATTAGTAGAAAACTATAACCATTATTGTGAGCTACTGTCCCTACATGTGCGACAACTATTTTGTCCCTATATTAGTCATGTTGAAGTGGCTATTACTAGTTGGTCAACTTATTAGGCAAGTTATATGGAGAGATTTTGAGAATATGTGTATGTTGTAGTAGGTAACACTTTAGCGGTGTTGATTATCTCTAGATATGAGTATTATCTACACCTTTTACCAAAGTCGTCAAAACTATCTAGTAATCCTCAACCTAAATCAAAAGTCCATCATTCAACACCTCCTTTACCAGCTACTAAGCAAGTCAAGTGAACCTGCAACCATGAGGTAACATTCTTGGATAGCTTTACTTCTGTTAGCTGTTTCTCCCCTCTCTCTTTTTTTTTTTTTTTAAGGCACATTCATATCTTTTAGTATCCTTCGCATTTTTATTGTATTTCTTTTTTTAAGTTAAACAAAGAGTTGATGCAGCTCAAGCTTTAACTAGTTGTAACCCAAAAGGTATTGTTAGCTCAAACCTTCATTCTACCATCACATACCCTTTTCTTCATTGGTATGACAATGGTAAACAACTTTGCTCTATGGATCATCATGTTCTAGAGGCTACTATAGATAAGGAAACTCTAAACTATATACAAATATGCAAAATATAACTAAAATTAATTTTTCATTATTTTTTATTACAAAGTTTTCAAAAAAAAAAGAAAAAAATTATTTTTTTATACAATCGCCTCGAAGTTACTTATGTACCCGCTAGTTGGGATCAAACTAATGTAGTTCTTTTTTATAAAATATTTCGTTGGTGGATTTTTTTTTTTATTTGAAAATCGAACCAGATTTATGTTTATATAATCATTTATTATTTTTAAAAAGAAATCCTAGAAAATCTAATTTTCATGAATCTATTTTAAAAAACCTAACTAATTAGATTATTTTCAAAATCCCGGTTAAGATTTTTTATTCTTTTATTTTTTAAAAAATTCTCTACGTGTCATAAAAATATCTTTCCTAAATCTTATATGAAAGATACACTAGGATGCATATCTAGATACATATTTTCTCTAAATTGTATATGCAAGATGTTGTTAGTGAATTTTAGGAGAAAGGTAAATCCTACAAAAGAGAATGAAATGCTTGGTACCGGGGCCAGTTTAGTGTGATCACTTTGATGCCTAAGTTAATAAGGTGACTTTGTATAGAAAGTAAGTATCTGTAAGATCTTATAGAGTTTCTTTCCCATATTTATAGGTGGTTGTAATGACTAAGGCGGTTGTCGGAGTAACTATTAAGATACATGGAAGCTTCTTGATTTCACATTTCTCCTCATATGTAAGGATAGCCGGCGGTTATGTAATATAACTATACTTATGATAACTGTTCACGCCATAGGCTTAAATTCAAACCAGGAATGGATTTATGCTACTCTGTAGAAATGCCATGTATCATCTTTGTATGCCAAGAGATTCGACTATTTAGCAAATCGGTAGCCGAATGAACGAGTAGTGGAGGAGTGAAATATATATATGGCACTAGAGGCTGAGTGGAGGAGTGATTTTTTAGATTGATGGCAAGTAAGATGGGAAGTGTAACAGATCACATCTCAGTCGAAAGGTCACAATTTCTAAACTCCCCACCGTTCGAGAAACTAAGAAATTAGAGGCTTGACATTTGTTGCTTAGGTCATCATTGTGTTGTAGCCTAATAACTGCTAGAAAGTTGTCAAGTGTCAGATTTCTGTCATGAAACATGTGTCAGCAAATAGCACAATTACCATATCAACGTATCATTACTGTTAGAAGCAGATTTGCAGTTACGAGGACGGTTTGTCCATATATAAGGTATTGTTCACAATTTGGTTTCATTTCTTTGGTTGCATCTTAAACTTTCATTCGCTTTCTCATCTTCAACTTCACATTCTTCAACTTATGTTATATCATTTCGTACAACCATTCAGGTATGGTTAGTAACGTTGCTCATCGACTTATCCTATCTGATTCTAAGGCAACGGAAATTGAGGCCACTTTTCTCCCCCAAATAAGGAGTGAGGTGACATGTTCTTTAGATGGTTTGACTGATAATATGGAGGCAAGGTGGGATAAACTTGCTTGGATTAACAAGCTTCCTGTAGATAATTATCTCGAGGATAAGGAAGGGAGGTCTTCAGCAAGATATATGTACATAACAATAGCTTACTCTCGTGACTCTCCTGATGGAACCGCCAGTTTTATTAATAAAGTTCTTGTCATAAAGTACAATCAATACTGGCGAGATCTTCTTGGAACATGGAACTTGAGGAGGCCGAGAGATGGGGAGAGAGTATGTTCCCTAAGGGAGTATAAGTTCCACCTATATCGACTGCGCTTCCCTTTTTTGGCTTTTGTTTAAGGCTTTTTAAACTACTTTAGAGTCGAGTTGAGTATGTTCTCACCAAACACATATCGGTTTTTGGTGGCTTTTGAGATAGTTTGTAAAGAAGTCGAAGTTAAGGATACACTTTAGCTGCTTAGGTTTTTCTTCACTATCTAGAGGCAGCCTAACAGGTGGTACTTCGTTGCTATGAGGCATGGGCGTAAGTTCATGGATGGGTTAGAGTCCAAGATCTACAAATGGCATGACAAATTCGTGTTCATAGTGTCTGATGGGGACTTAGACTTCTAGACCCAATGGACTGATCCGATTTGTATATAAGATATAGATCTGATGCTGAATGATGCAGTAACAACGAGGAAAATTTGAGAGAAAGGGAAGAACAAAATGTTCTTCTGGGATGCCAGGAGGATTATATGACGATATGAAAATGGATACCTAATCTTTTCTGAAAAAGGAGGTACGCTAATGAGTTATCACCATGCTAAATATTGCCATGAGGAAAACCGTTCTTGAAACTTTGGGGAGAATTGTAGCCTTTGAGCCTTGCTCAGTATAGAAAATGTAAGTTCATCTTTTTCCCATGTTTATATTAATTCGTTTACTTGTATCACAGATATGGGTACTGGTGACGTGAATCCTGTCAAGATACCAGCTTAGGCTAAAGCCAAGAAATCCAAGGCTAACAAAAGGGAAATTACCTCAACAACTACCACTAGGCCTGCTGTAGCAAAAAAGGCCACAAAGGAGGTTGTTGTGAAATAGGTGGTTGTATAGAAGATCTTTCGTCCTACCGAGAGGTTAAAGGAGAATGAGAAAAAATTGCCGATCGAGGTTGTTCATTCTAAGGAGCCTTTGGTCGAGATTATTCAATCTTCTATCGAGTTGAAGGATAGCGAGCATTGAAAGACACATCCCGTCAAGGAGGATGAAAATTCCATTACTTTAGAAGGCTCATCGCTGGCAATTACAGTGACTTCGAGTGGTGACAAAAGAGTAAGGAAGAAACTCACCGGCCAACCACTTACCAAGAAGTCCAAGGGCTTGGACGAAAGGGTGAAGGAGGCAATGTGGTCTAAGGCTCTCGACATCACTAGTGCAAGATTTGTCCCCAATAAAGATGTTGGTGAGTGCTTCATTCCTTGCAAGAGCCACCAAATTTTGGACATCGACTTGGCTCTAGGAGATAGGATGAAATCTTTAGCTCTAATAGAAGGGATTATTCTTCTGAAAGATAAAGATATCAATAAGAAGGATGTCAACAAGGTCAACGATTGCAATATGGCCCATATCGTGGCCAAATTGTATGATGTGAGTATCCATAACCATTGCTTTTAATTATCAAATTCATTTGGGTAATTAACTTATTTCCTGTTCCAGATGAGCACCCATATTCTGATGGCTTTGGACGAGGCTGACAAAGAGGCAAAGAAGGTAATATCTTCAGTTGTATCTATGTCATACCCATTTATTCTTGATTGTATTAAATAAATTTGTTGCAAAAAGTTGAGGATGCATACAATGCATCAAAGGCCTAAACTGCTACTGTTGAGAATGCAAGGATTAGGGTTGAGATGGAGGCGAGAAATCTTTAAGAAGACGTCGCTACCGAGAAGTTGGCACATGACCTTGCCGTCGATGAAATCTCAAGCCTGAAGGCTAAAATGGAAGAGTAGTAAAAAATGTCTGAAGGCCTAAAAGAGGAACTGCAAAAGAAGAAAGAAGAGTGCTAGGGCTTAAGCTGAGCTATTAACACAATGAGCGAGGATGAAGATAACCTCAGGATGCAGATAAAGGATTTGAAAACCAACAACTCGAACTTATAAAGCCGTATGGCCGAGTTGGAGGAGACTGTGAGGAGGGGACCCTTTGTTGAAGAGACTCTCAATATAGTCACCCTTAGTCAGCAATACAAGAGGCTTCTACGGAAGAAGTTGTTGGAGGGAGCTCAAGCAATAAGAAAAGAGGTCTTGAAGCTTCATCTTGGTTACAATCTCTCCTGTCTTGACTTTGTTGACATTGACAACAAAGTTAGTATTACCAACAAAGATGAAGGCGATAAGACAGGTGCCGAAAGTATGAATCAAGGTAACAATGAAGCTCATGTTGAGGAAGTTGCTGGCTTTGAGACCCTAGTTGCTGAAGAAGCCCCAGCTACTAATTTAAAAATCACTTCTGCTAAATTTAAGGATAGGCCATAAGACTTTTATTATATTGGCATATTGCATTCTGGTGTAATTATCAATTGAAATATATTCAAGGTAATGTCTAGTGCTTATGAAACTTATAGAGTGAAAATAGTTTACAAATCTCCAATACGTTTAATTTCAAATACTGTACTTTCACGGTGTATACTATATATGTATGTTGCTTCATGCTCTTATTTGTCAGCATGTTTTATTTTACACGCTAGTTATTTCTTAGCATCTTTTGTTTCACACATTAGTTGTTTCTTAGCATGTTTTATTTCATACACTATTTGTTTCTTAGCATGTTTTATTTCACATGCCAACTATCTTTCGGCATGTTTTATTTCTCATGCTTAACTATCTTTCTGCATGTTTTATTTCATATACCCAACTAACTCTCGACATGTTTTATTTCATACTCCCATCTATCTTTCGACATGTTTTATTTCTCACGCACATCATTTTATACTATCAGTTAATCATTTGAGGCGTGGACTAGCCACATTACTTGAACATAAGGTTAATTTGTATAGTTCGTTAACCGTGTTAGGCTAGAACCTAGGTTAGTTCATTTGCCGTGGAGCCTAAAACTTATTAATTCAGCAATCATAATGAAAACTATATAATGAGACTTCAAATATAATTCTCATAAAATTGTAGTCTTACAAACATGTTAAATATCGCTAAATGAGTGACAACAGAAATCATCTAACATTAATTGAAATAAAATTTCAAATTCTCGGCCTTCCATGCTCGAGGGATAATAGATCCATCTAACCTTTCTAGTTGATAGGCTCCCGCGCCAATGACTTCATAGATCTTTACAGGGTCCTTCCAACTCTTGTCAAGCTTTCCTTAATTCGCTTACGCACCAGTGGCTTCCATCTTACGACAAACCAGATATCTAGGTTGGAAAACCTTGTGCTTCACTTTCTGATTGTAGTACCTTGCTACTCTATGCTTGTATGCCACGACCCTAGCTCTTGCAATGTCTCGAATTTCCTCAATAGTGTCCAAATTCACTGTCAATCTAACTTGATTAAGCATAACATCAAAATTATGCGTCTGTAGATTAGGCAAGTCTAGCTCAATTAGCAACACGGCTTCCGTATCGTATGCTAACTTAAATGGTGTCTCTCTTGTTGCAGTTCTATGAGTGGTTATGTATCCTTATAGGATGTTTTGCAGTTTGTTTGCCCATCTCCTCTTAACTTGATTTACCTTCCTTCTTAAGCCGTATAATACGATCTTGTTGACAACTTCGACTTGTCCTTTCATCTAAGGGTGTGCTATAGACATATAGTTAAGGTAAATGCCTTACTTCTTGCAAAATGGTTGGAACTTATTGTTGTCAAATTGCGGGCTGTTATTTATGATTATAGTGTAAAGAACTCCAAATCTTGATATGATGGAACTAGAGACAAATGCTTCCATCGTTTGCTCGATGATCTTTGCCACCACCTTATCTTAAGCCCATTTAGTAAAATAATCCATGACAACAATGACGAATTGTCACTAGACAATAGATTTCGGAAAGGGTTTGAAGATGTTTAGCCCCCACTAAGCAAAAGGCTAAGGGTTAGTCAAGTTACATAACTCGGTGGTTGGTGTATTACTTAGTGAGCCATGCTTTTGGCATTGTGGATAGTGTCGAACAACGTCCTTCCCATCTTCTTTCATAGTCGGCCAGTAATAGCCGAGTCACAGAGCTCGAATGTACAGTGTTTGCGCCTTTACATGGTTATTGCATATTCTACCATTTAGTTTAGATAACACCCTTTAGGCCTCTCTCAGGGAAAGGCATCGAAGATAAGGTTGAGATATGCCACGCTTATACAGCTGATCATTAATCAGCATGTAGTTCGTAGCCTGGTAAGCCAATCTTTGTACCTCTTTTTTATCGTTAGGGAGAGTGCCATCTTTTAGATAATTCACTAGGGAATCCATCCATGATTCTTCTCTCGGGTAAGGAGCTAACTTATAGCTCTACAAGAGACTAGATAAGCTTTTTTTATGGAAGAAACTCGACGAAAAGTTTCTCGCTTAGCTTAGGGAATGCCAGACTGGCCAACTTCAACAACTTATTGTCAGCAATATTCTTGCTTCTCGAAATTTTGTGAATGAAGAAAGATAGGAATTCTTCTGTGAGTATTTATATCACCAATAGGTACTTTCTCATCTCTTCTTCTCTTGCCATGTAACTTCTAATGACCTGATTTACCACCAATTAGGAATCAAAGAACACTTCGAGTTTCTTGGCACCAATTTCTTTTGCAAATTTCAATTCGGTAATTAAAGCTTTGTACTCTACTTCATTATTACTAGCTAAGAATCTAAATTTCAAAGCATAACGAACTTTGACATTATGGGGGCCTTAAAGAACTAGGCTTGCACCACTTCCTTCTCATGTTGAAGAACCATCAACATAAAGAAACCAGATAGGTTTCTCAGCTATCTCCACATAATCTTCCTCTATTATGATTCGGCTATAAAATATGCCAATATTTGGGCCTTTAGTGCTGTTTTAGGTTTATATTGTACACCATGGGCATTGAGCTCTAAGGTATATTTCATCATCTTCCCCGAGGAATCAAGCTGCTACAATGGTTGATTGGTGAGGATAACAATTTGATGAGCTACAAAATACGACTTTAACTTTCTCATCGAGAGAACCACTACTAATACAATTTTTCAATCTTTGTGTACTAAAGCTCTAGCCCCCGTAAAACATGACTCACGTAATAAATAGGTCGATGCTCTTTGCCATCAATTTGGACCAGTATGGAGGAAAATGCTTAGTAGCTGACTAATAGATATAAGTATAAATTTTCTCTAAGAAAGGGTGTCAAGAGTATCCAAGGTGATGTAAGAAATTTCTTGAGCTCGTTGAAAGCTCTTTCACAATCATTGGTTTAGTTGAATTCTTTTGGATTCTTTAAAATTTTAAAGAATTCTGCGCACCTATCTACACTTCTTGACATAAATCTATTGAGGGTAACAATTTGACCAGTGAGTTCTTGTACTTCTTTGGCCATGTGAGGTGATTTCATATTCCTTATGGCTTCAATATTTCTCAAATTGGCCTCAATGATGCGTTGTCTAACCATACACTTGAGAAAATTACCTGATGTTATGCCAAAGACTCACTTTTATGGGTTGAGTTTCATACTATATCTCCTCAATATGGCAAATGTCTCCTCCAGATCGGCAAGATACTGATCTTCCTTCATGCTCTTCATAATTACGTCGTCCACATATACTTCAACATTCTTATGGATCTGAGATTTAAACATTTTCGTTACTAATCTCTGGTATGTGGTACCAGCATTCTTCAGCCTAAAGGGCATCACCACATAACAGTATGTTCCAAAATTGGTAACAAAAGATGTGTAGACTTCATTTACCTTATCCATCTTGATTTGATTGTAAAAGAAAGTAACGTATCTTCCGTAGTTACGTCTACCATTTGATCGATTTTTGGTAATGGGAAACAATCCTTGGGACAGGCCTTGTTGAAATTCATGAAGTTTATGCACATTTGCCACTTCCCATTAGAATTCTTGACTAGCACACATGCTAGCCAAGTCGAATAAGGCTCTTCCCTTGTGAATCTTGCCTTCAATAATTTCTAGACCTCTTCTTCTATTGTAGCTTATCTCTATAGTGCAAAATGTCTCTTTTTCTATTGGACCACCTTCACAGTTGGGTTAATCTGGAGCTTATGTACCATAACTTCTCTCGGAATACCCAACATGTCTGAAGGTAACCATACAAACACGTTAGCATTAGCTTGCAGGAATTCAATTAGACTTTGCCAAACATTTACCGACTAGGGTTTTCCTATCCTTGTTATCTTCTTGAGATCATTTCCCAAACGAATTTCCTTAGTATCATTCTCGGCATTTTCTATGCCAACTGACTTGCCTTTTGGATAGGTTTCAAGTTGAAATACTTCCTCTTGTCTTAAGGCCCTTATATATAAGGACCATGCCAATTATTGATCCCCTCTACACACATTAACTCCCATGGGAGTAGGGAACTTGGCCTTAAGATGTGCAGTTGAAGGGACAATGCCACATAGATGTTGACATGGTTGTCCCAATATCATGTTGTCAGGGGACCAACATTTGATGATGAGAAAGTCCATTTTGTCCTCTGCAACATGCTCATCATCACCGATTTGTATCGGTAAAGAGATAACTTCGACTACTTGGATGGGTTGATTTTTGAAGGCATAGAAATCATACTTGTAAGACCACAGTTGCACTTTGATCTTGGGCCTTATTTGATCAAAGGCATGTTGAAAAATGATTTCAGTCGAACTTCCCATGTCAATAAGAATCTTCTTGACTTTAAATTTGGCGACTCTCACATTTGGCGACTCTCGCATTTATGGACACAGTGCATCATCGTGCGGCCTCTGGATACCCTCAAAATCTTCTTCCCCGAAAGATATTGTATTTTTTATCCTAACCTTTTTTTCCTTAAATATTATAAACATAATTCTTGGCATTAATCGAGTTTAAAGAACTTAATTGGCTTATAATAGGTTTGTCGACAATGGTATTAATTACTCTGTTAGGTGCTCTCCTAGGATTAACATCCTTTGCATCACTTACGGCCAATGCTTGCCAAGTGTCATCCTCTTGTTCCTCTCGTCTCTTCTGAGATGGTCTTTCAATTCTTTCAGCATCATGAGCTAGAAATTTTTGCAGGTGCCCGTATTGCATCGCATCTTCAATTGCATTCTTGAGTTAAATGCAGTCATCTGTATTGTGACCTTTATTACAGTGGAAATTACAGTACTTGTTCGAATTTCTTCTTAAAGGATTCCCTCGCATTCTTTCCAGCCATTGGAAGATGCCTCTCTCCTTACATACCTCCATCAAAATATCTAAGATTAGACGATTGACAGGCGTATAGGATGAGAATGTCAGGATATTCAGTCTCTTCCTCTCAACATTAGAACTATGGTCATTGTCTATGCTAAGTCTATCCTTTGCACTTTTTCGCTTGTTATTCTTTCCATATGCTCTTTTCTGATTGGCCTCTCGTCATGCCTTTTGGCTTATTCTTTACAAGAGAATTGAAAAAGTTTCCATGAGGCTTGACTTCATCGATTACGGCATTGAGGATCATACTCATATCCAATTCTAGGATTTGGACCATTTCGACCATAAATGTGGCCAAATAGTCCCTGATTAACTCATCGGACTTTTGTTTAATGGTGTTAAGGAATGAGGAGTCCTTAACAGGAAGTTTACTTGCAAGGAAGTGTTGAAGGAACACTTCTACTAGTTCATCAAAATAGGAAATGGTATTATGTTTCAAATGTTTGAACTAGGTGTTGGTTGCATTCCTCAAGGTTAAAGGAAAAACTTGATGGGCTACTACATCACTTAAACCATGCAACTTGGCCAACGTACGATAGTACTGCAGGTAGTCTTCAAGGTCCTTTGTTCCATCATAAGTCTCAAACTGTTGTAGCTTAATGTGCTGAGGTATCACTTCTTCCAAAATCTCTAGAACAAAGGGACTCTTTTTAATTTAGAACTGCTTGCTTAGGGCAGCAAGGGTGTTGACATGCAAAGGACCCCCATGGTGCACTTGTTGCAATTGTTTGCCTTTGTTAATATTTTGAAAAGCAGGAGCCGAAGGTTTAATCACATTCTCAGCTTACTTTTTCTACAACTCAGGTGAATAAATTGAATCCTTGCTATGTTCAGCGTTGTAGTTGTTTTGGTCTTTATTTTGGGTCGGATTTGGGTAAATATTACTATGGAGGAGGTTAAAGAATTGCTCGTGTTTTTTGTTTAACTATTGGTTTTCTTTGGCTAAGTTAAGGTAGAGTTGCTCGAGCCTAGCCAATCACATGAGCAAGTCCTTAACCTCTTCCATAGTAATATTTACCTAAATTCAACCCAAAATAAAGACCAAGATGACTACAATGTTGAACATAGCAACGATTCAATTTACTCACCTGAGTTGTAGAAAAAACAAGCTGAGAATGTGATCAGACCTTCAGCTCTTGCTTTTCAAAAGAGTATGCTAACTCTCCCCTTCAGGGTATTAAGGAGTACTAGCGCCTATACTCTTGGATACTCTGGTTTTAGCCATGTGGGTATGTTTAGAAAAAATAGATGATGCCAAATGTTGTTAGTGAATTTTGGGATGAATGTAAATCTTACAAAAGAGAATGAAATGCTTGGTATTAGGGCCAATCTAGTACGGCCACTTCGATTCCTAAGTTAGTCAGGTGACTTTGTATAGAAAGTAAGTGTTAGAGAGATCTTACAGAGTTTCTTTCCCCATATTTATAGGTAATTGTAATGACCAAGGTAATAATCGAAATAACTATTAAGACACAAGGAAGCTTCTTCATTTGTCATCTCTCCTCATATGTACGGAAAGTTGGCGGTTCTATAATATGACCGTGCTTATGATAACTGTTCGCGCCATGAGCTTGAATTTAAACCTCGAACGAATTTATGCTACTCAACAGAAATGTCGTATGTCAACTTTATAAATCGAGAGATTTGACTATTCAGCATATCGATGGCTGAATGAACTTGTATGTCTGATGAAAGAAAACTGACTATCAACACAAGATACATCAAGATACGTTCTAAAAACATATCTTCTCCAAAGATACAAATCTCAGAGAAAAGATACACTTACTTTCTTTAAAAAAAATGTAATTTTACTAAAAAATGCAACTTAACTAAATTAACAAAAAATTCAAATTATCTAAAAATGTAGCATATTATATGACAATTAAAAAAAACTATAATTAAAAGAAAATTAATTAGTAAACATAATTAAATTAACTAATAAAATAAAAGAAAATGAAAAAAATAATAATTTTTTTACCTAAACGAGTTAAGTCACGCGTGATCGTTGTGTTCGTATTGACCATGTCGTAATTACCTAAACTATGTTTGCATGCTTGGTGCAGATTTGATCATGTACGTGGCTGGCGTCATGTTAATCGTGTGCGGTAGTGAATCTTGTGTGATTGCAAAGTTGCTCATACATGTAGCTGTGCGCGTATATTGTGTCAAGTGCGGCAGTATTAGTTCTCGTTGTGTGAGTGATAGTGTTCATGTTGCATTAGCTGTATTCGGTGTAAGCATCAATGTGTGTGCGTGATTTGTGAGTGTGGAGTGTTTAGTTTATGTAGCAACAATGTGTTGCGTATGTGTGAATCATAATCAATAAGTGGCATCAAGGATTGGAATGTGTCAGTGAGTGTAGCGTGTAGCATATGTTATGTCAAGTGGAGTAAGGCTAGTGTGTGTCGGTCAGGTGCTGTGGGACATACAGTGGATTAGTGTATTCGGTCAAGGGGTCATGTGTATATGTTAAGGTGCTGGGGCGTAGAGTGTAGTATGCTGTGGAATTCGGTGTGTGCATAATGTCATGGTTTAGTGCTATGTCAGGGGGCTATTTGTATTGAGTAGGGGAGAGAATGTGCCGTGGCAGCGCTTAGCATGGAAGTGTTCGTATGTTGTGTGTTGTATGCATTGTGTTTAAGGACGGGGGTTGCTATATAATGTAGATTGAATGATCAGTGCTTATGAGTGAGGGATGACAACGAGTAGTGATGTTAGGGATTGTAAAAACTCCTAAACTCTACCATTAACTTCCTATTTATAATACCCACAATTGAATCTTTTGTATCGAAAGATATGATCATAAACTCAGATACTGAAGATACGATAACGATTCTTTGAAAATTCGACCTAGCTTCTAGAAATCCTATTTAATTTGGGCTTTCTATTTTTTAAGCTCGATTCAGTCCCATTTGATTTAGCCCAAAAATCCACTTAATAAATCCTAAGTCTATTCTAATCCAATATAAATTAGATAAAAAAAATTCACTTTATATCAAATAGGACTAAAATATTTTAATGAAGCCTAATCCTTCAACGACTTAATATTTATTAAATTAGATACACATTATTATTCGATTCGACCTAAACAAATTTACTCAATACGATACGACTCGACTCAGTACTACTCGACTCGATATGACTTGACACTTCATTTTTATTATTATTTTTTTCAATTTTTGTTTATTTATTTATTTTTATTTTTTCATTTTCCTAGCTTAATAAAACTAATAAAATGGTAAAAATGAGGTGTTTATAGATGCCCCTCTTTATAGTAAAGTTTGATTAGAACCTTGTTACAAAGACAAAAGAGATACCCATTTTTATCAAACCCTACTTTGAATTGATTAGCTAAACTGTTTTTTTTTTTTTTTTATCTTAGAGAAGGATATCGACTTGAAAGCTTGATGTAAAGAATAATAGCCCATCTTGAAAAGGGTGGGGCAAAGGAATAGGAGGTCCGTCTTGAAAGGATGGAGCAAAAACAAAATAGGAAGCCCTTCTTGAAAGGACGTTGTAAAGGGAGATTGTCTTGAAAGGACATGGGAAAAGATCAAGAGTCCTATCTTAATAGGATAAGGCTAAAGATTTAGAGTGGCTATCTTGGAATGATAGGGCTAAAGAATTAAGGGGCTTATCTTTAAAGGATAGGGCTTAATGGTACCTATCTTGGAAGGATAGGGCAAAAGGATTATGGGGCTTATCTTGAAAGGATAGGGCTTAAGGGTGCTTATCTTGGAAGGATAGGGCTAAAAACCACTAGGGGCCAATTAACTTATTTTTGTTTGGTCGATGATCTAAAGAGGATAAATCTCTTTTAGATTTCAAAAAACTTGTTTTAGTTTAGTAGATGATTTGAAGAGGATAGATCTCTTTGAGATTTAAAAAAAAAAAACTTGTTTTGGTTTAGTGGATGATCTAAAGAGGGTAGATCTCTTCAAGATTTCAAAAAACTTTTTAATTCTCCTAAATATCTCTTTTAAGGACTTTTAGGACCATTTTACTTGGGAATGGAGAATTTCGCAGATAGTAACTAGTAGAAATACCTTACGTTGACTCCCGATATTCACCCATTCAGTCAGTAAAATATCACTAAGGCATTTCCTCTTTTCTTTTTTTCTTCTTTCTTCTCTTTTCTTTTTCTTTCTTTTTTTTCTTTTCGGGAATAAGGTCTTCTTCATGATTGAAACCTTTAGCTTAATTGTAATATGCCCATGCCTTGATTCTACTTTTGTCATCGTCAAGTCTCAATTTCCACCTCTCTATGATTCTTGAAAGATAAATCTCTTTTCAAAAGAAACAAGATTAAATCATTAAGAACATTTAATCTCAATTTATTTGGTGACTCAAATTCATTGGTAAGTGTTTGGTATTTAAGTGTATGAGGATAAGAAACATGGTATACAAGTGTTTATTGGCAAAGTGTTTGTTGGTTAATGACCATCCAAATTCAATAACATTCATAGATATCAACTTTAATTGTAAAGGTTGAAAGATTAACCACAAACAATTCTCAAGAAAAATTGGAATCTTTATTGAACTCAGTTTTTCATGGATAATACAATTTGACTGCATCTAAATCACAGGTCCCCTTAATTCCAAACCATCCATTTTTGTCAACATTAACGCCCCTCTTAATAATACCCTTTTCACCACATAAGGGCCTTCATAATTTGGAGCAAATTTGCCCTTAAGGTCTTTTGCATTTGGCAATACCTTTTTCAATACCAACTCTCCTTCCTTAAAGTACCTTAGGTGCACTTTCTTGTTAAAGGCTCAGATCATCCTCTGTTGGTAATATTAACCATGACATATCGTTGCAAGTCTTCTTTCATCTAGGAGATTCAAATGCTCCATCTATTTCTTTACCCACTCTGCTTCATTGAATTAAATTTTTGCCAGCACTAGGAAAGAAGATACTTCTACTTCCACCAGTAGTACTGCTTCAATTCCATATACTAATGAATAAGGTGTTCAACCTATAAAAGTTTTGACTGAATTTCTATAAGCCTTGAGAGTAAAGGGAAGCATCTGATACCAATCTCTATAAGTGATTGCCATTTTCTTGATGATTCTCTTGATATTCTTATTAGTAGCTTCAACTACTTCGTTCATCTAAGGTCAATATAGAGTCGAGTTTCTATGATTGATCTTAAATTGGTTATGTAAACCCCTAAAATTTTCGATCTAGTTTTTGAAATAGACTCAATTATATTAGACAATTTAGGAGTCGACAGGGCTAATAAAAGAGAAAACCTTAAAACAATTCATTAATCGCGTAAGAAACTTTACTACCCTAAATGCATCTAAATGCTAAAGATTCTATTCAAAAGTGATAAAAACTCTAAAATGATCACTTTAAAGATATATGTGCACGAATTCATCATAATATATCCCAAAACCCTAATTGCTAATATAACCCTCATATTTTGCCAAATCATTAGTAAAAGAGTAGAGATGACTTTCAATCATGCATATATGTGTTGAATCCTCAAGTAGTCCTTTAGAAACTAAGATAATGAATCATAGCTTACATTTATTTCTTAAGTATATGATTAAGATAGTCTTACTTAGAGTTAGGGGTATAGTTGAAGATTAGGTTACATGTAGTGAACTTTAATACTCGAATTAGTACTTTTTGCACTTGTTATCCAAAGTAGTTTATCAAATGAGATATATAGGCTATAAATACCTAAAGTAAGACCTCATCAACTATGTTTACTAATCAATTCACCAAATACCTCATTTCCTCTCATTTCCTTAATTTCTCCCTTAATTTCCCTTAATTACTACATTATGTGCACAAAATTACATATGCTTAAGGAAAGTTGACCAAGTCAACATATATTGACCGAGGTCAAAGGGTTGACCAAGTCAACACATGTTGACTAAAGTCAACAATTTGAAAAGTCAACAAAAGACACTAAGAGATAAAGAAAATATCTAATACTTCATGATGGCTTTTCTTATCTTTTCTTTTGATTTTTCTCTTCTTCTTTTTCTCCTCAATTGTTGCCGTCCACATTTTCCTCTTCTAGACCCCACCATTTGCTTCCTTTCATCATGAAAACAAAATAAAAGAAACAAACCAAAAATTCCCTTTCATCGCCATGAGCTTCTTCTTCTTCTTTCACTTTCACAACTTCTCTTTTTGTCTCCATAATTCCAACACAACTAAAGGTATGTACTTAAGTCACTTTATGTTGCTTTATATTATTCATTAGTTAGTTAATTAAGTAGATTAGACAATTAGGTACATGAAAAGTATGATCTTGAAGAAGAGGGTACAAAGTTCCCATCTTTAAGTGTAGAAATCTAGGAATCATGAAAAAGAAGAAAGGAAAACATGAATATGTGCTCAAAGAATGTGTACATGAGGTAAACCAAAAAGAAGGGAAGCATGAGAAGCATGGCACATGAGTATTTTCCATGTACATAACCTAAATTAAAACAAAACCTAATGGTACATACTTATACTACACTAATTATATACTTAAAAACACAAAAGAATGGAATTAGGAAGCTTTTCTTAAGGAAAAGATTAGGGATACGAATTTTTGTATAAAAATACGTATCTAACCATATAGGTATATGAGTATGTATATACGTATAAATACGGTATAAGTCTAAGTAGATGTATAAGTATCTATATGTATAAGGTATATGTATATAAGTATAAGGGAAGAAGTAAAATGTACATAAGACATGTACATATGACATAAGCATGAGGAGAGGCTTATGTAATCACATAATAAAGTAAGTGATGAAGTAAGCACATGATGACATAAGCCATGATATAAGCAATGACCTAAGCAAATGATGATGTACTCATTAAGTATAAACAAAAGATATAAATATAAGTAATAAGAGCAATTAAGTTTTCATAGTTAAAATTTTTCTAAATTTAGTTCATATCGTAAAACACGGGTCATAACGTCCAAAACGGACATTACCGTGTAAACGTATGTCCCAAAACGATGAAAAACGACTATAAATTCATAAATATAAGAAATAAAACGAAAAAATATACAAATGTTTAAGAATAAGGTCTAACTAGATAAAAAATAAGATAATTTAAGTAGAAGTAGGGAACTAGAATTATTAGTTAATTCAGTTACTTACTAGCGTTATTATAACATAATGATCAGGTGATCCCAAGGTGAGCGAAGATTTCTCGATTGATTACTATGAATAGGGCGAATCGCTATGGCCGAGGGAGTATTTACCTTATGATTCCATGCTTGTTTGTGATTATAGATAGTTGACTTAAATATTATTGTTAATTGACTATTGTGTGGGGTTTGGGAAATGCTTATGTATGATCTTGTGTGTTGAATTGTGAAATTATCTTAAGTATAGAGAATGCTTTGTTTGTTGCATAGTAGTATAGAAAGTGATTATGTATATTATTGGATGGTCACAGCATAATTTGAACTTAAGTATGCTCGGCTTATAAAAAGAAATTGAAACATGCATTAACATGCATCGCATGGATACAATTCCAGCTGTTACATCACACGGAGGTAAAGAGAGGTTATTCGGGGGTTGTTCTTATTCATTTATTGGTTCTGTACGGTATACTCATACAAAATGACCTTACCTTAGCCCGTGGGAATACTAGGCGTTAGAGGCACTAACCGCCTGGCTAAGGGTCGAGTCTAGAAGCCTCCGTTTAAGGGTAAGTGTGGATTGCGGGGGCCCACTTACGATTATACTAGAACTTGGTTTTTATGAAAATAAAAGACTTATTTGATTTGAATACGGAGCGTAGAGTTCCATAGTAAATAAAGTTCTAGTATAATACCGGGATCTGATTGGTGCCATATATACTCCAACCCTGACTTCGGAGGAAGTTAAATCTAAGTTACGTATATGAACTAGTTAAGTATACGTATTGTTTGGCATTCTGTTTGATCATTCATTCATATGCGTGAATATAATGTACTTATAACTTGCTTGTGGTGTGGTAAAGGGTTTTGCTCATTAAGCTTAGGCTTACACCCCTTTAGAGTTTTGCTGCAAGATAACCTGTTCGTAGAGGCTGCCTAAGGGATACCACAGGTTAGCTAGGGGACTTGGACAAGAGCGAGCTATCCTATGTATTGAGAGAACAGTTGATGTAGATCTTTACTCATATACTTTTGTTTTATTAGTATTGTAGACTTAGATGTACAACCTTACTGTATAATGTAATCTTAGTAGTTTAAATTTTTTATAAATATGTTAATGTAATGGTATCATGTGAATCTATGTGTTCTTGGGAGACTAGTGGTTGTAGAGCCTTGTATATTGTGTGAAGAGTTCTTGATTGGAAGGGTAACCAATCAAGGGTTTTTTATACAGTATACGACGTTTGCCACGATTAGGCCGTCCTCAGTTCGTGATAGGTTACATACTTCAGCCATCAACTTGTTGTTCAAATTCGACCTGTTGTCCATAATAATAGACCCAGGAGTATCGTATCTTGTAATGATTTCTCTTTTCAGAAATCTGACTACCACTCCTTTGGTCACCATAGCATATGATGCTACTTCCACCCACTTGGTAAAATAGTTGATTATGACTAAAATGAATCTATACCCATTTGAAGCCATTGGCGAAATTAGATTGATCATATCTATCCCCCACATTGAGAAAGGCCAAATAGCCAACAATGCATGCAATTCTTGGGGAAGAGCGTTGATTTTATTAGCATATACCTGACATAGATGATAGTGCATTACATACTTGATACAGTTTGATTCCATCATCATCCAAAAATATCCTAGCCTCATGATCTTCCTAGCAAATATATATCCATTCATATGAGGACCACATACTCCTTCAGGTACTTCTTTCATCAATTTGGTGGCTTCTTCTTCATCTACACACCTTAGCAATGCTATATCAGGTGATCTTTTGTACAATGTTGCTCCACTTAACAGGAAATGAGTAGCTAATCTCCTTAAAGCTTTGCTATCTTTTCTATCAACCTCATCAGGGAACTCACCCGTTTGGCGTAACTTTTTTATATCATAATACTAGGGCTTCTTTTGTTGTTTCTCTTCAATGGTCAACCAAAAACTAGTCTTTCCTCTTCTTCAATCTCCAGGGATTGAATTTCTATCCCATCCATAACTTTCACCATCGATGCAAACGTGGTGAGTGCATTAGCAAATTGATTCTGGGTTCTTGGAATGTAAGTGAATGAAATTTCTTATAATCCTTCAATTAGCCTTCCTAAATGCTCATGGAAAGGTATCAACTTCTCGTCTTTCGTCTTATATTCTCCTAGGATCTAGAGAATTATAAGAGAAAAATCTCCATACATTTCAAGCCTTTGTATTCCCATGTCAAGTGCCATTTTGAGCCTTAAAATGTAGGCTTCATATTCTACCATATTGTTCATATGTGGAAATGCTAACCTTACTGCTATAGGGAAATGATTGCCCTCAAGTGATACCAGTACTACTCCTATCTCATATCCAAACACATTGACTGCTCCATCAAAATATATTCTCCATTCCATTTTCTCTCGACTCATTTCATTTATCACCATCACATTTTCATCAGGAAACTGATCTTCCGAACCATCATCTTCAACTTTTAATGGGAATTTCGCCAATTGATCAGCCACTAGTTGCTTTTTGACTGAACTTTGACTTACTTATTTGATATCAAACTCAGGGAATAGCATCTACTACTTTGAGATTCTCCTGATCAATGTTGGCTTTTCTACTAAATATCTCAACAAGTCATGTTTTGTCAACAACTCCACCGAGTAATAAAGAGTGTACTACTTGAGCTTATGCATCACCCATACTAAGGCACAACATGTTCTTTCTACCTCTAAGTATTTCTATTCACCTTCTGTGAACTTCTTGATCAAGTAGTATATAGGATGCTCTTTTCTGCCTATTTCATCTTTTTGCCCCAACATGCATCCCATCGATTTACAAAGAATCGTCAAGTAGAGAATCAATGGCTGTCCATGTGTAGGAGTGACTAGTACCAAAGGATTCATGAGATACTTCTTGATTTCAACAAATGCTTGCTCACACTTTTCATCCCATTCTATCGCTGCATTCTTCCTTAAGAGTTTGAATAATGGCTTACATCTATCGGTTAATTGACATACAAACCGAGTAATGTAATTCAACCTCCCTAATAATCCTTGAACTTCCTTTGTAGTCTTTAGTACAAGTATGTTTACGATTGCCTTGACTTTGTTTGGGTCTACTTTGATTCCTCTTCTACTGACTACAAAACCCAACAATTTTCCCGAGGCTACTCCAAAAGTGTACTTTTCTAGATTCAGTTTCAATTGAAACTTTCTCAATCGCTTGAACAGTTTATACAAAATATCAACATGATTCTCATCCTTCTTAGATTTGGCGATCATACCGTCTACATAAACTTCAACTTCCTAATGCATCATGTCATGTAACAAGAAAACCATAGCATGCTGATAAGTTGCCCTAGCGTTCTTTAAGTTGAAAGGCATCAAGGGATAATAAAAGATTCCCCAAGTGGTAACGAAGGTGGTTTTGATTTTATCTTCTTCTACCATCTTGATTTGATTATATCCTAAGAAACCATCCATAAATGAGAAAAGATAATTGACGGTCGTATTGTCCACCAATACGTTAATGTGTGGTAAAGGGAAGTTATCCTTAGGTATCAACTAGTTTGAATCACGAAAGTCCACACATACCCTAACTTTCCCATTTTTTTTCAACACCAGTACCACATTGGCTAAACCTAACTTCTAGTAATTTCTTTACTTCTTCTTTTATCTTAAGGAGTATATTTGGCGTAAATTGCCTAAGCTTTTGCCTTTTTAGTTTAATATCTTCTCTAGTTGGCAACTTATGAACTACGATTGAAGAATTCAAACCTAGCATGTCCTCATAGGACTAGGTGAATATGTCTAAATATTTCGATAACAATCATGACAACTTCTATTTTTGATCCTTCACTAAATTACCCCCAATTTTCAAGTTTTGCAGATTTTCCTTTGTTCTTAAATTAATCACAACTATCGGTTCATCAACAATCATCCTACTATGTTCAAATCGATACTAACTCTCTTGTATTTTGCTTGGAGTCTCAATGTCATCTCTAAACGTCTAACCCAATAGGGTTAAAGGTCATATTGGTACTTTCATCGTTTATAGGCGTGAGATATCCATTATGTTCATAGTTTTTATCAAATCAGAAGAGAAAAGGAAAAAAAAACAAAAGGATAATGAATAAATAACAAAGCAGAATTGATAAAAAGAAAAGAACTAATTCTATTGAATGAATTTAAATTGTCTGAATAAAAAAGCCTAACTAATCAGACTAATTATGAAATCAAATGCTCCTAATTGATCTAATATTGCTTTTCTAAAGAGACTTATTAATAGGAATAGAAAACTAGTTGCACAAGGAAATTGGGATGCCAATATCTTTCTTCCTGTCTGGACTGATGCTGCATTGCTGAGCCAAAGCTTTGGATAAACTGGCTACTTTGGGTTATTGAACACGAGCTGGTATTGGGAACGTTTTATAGATGTCTGGAAAATCTATACAAGCATAGTACGGGTGATCTCCGCTCTTCCCTCTAGTTTTGGCCTTCATTTCTTAGATTTCCTCTTCAGTAGACTCATAGTTGAGTCTGAACATTCTGATCTGCTACTTAGGTTGTTCCGAGCAACCCCGTGCCCCCTATCTTGACACTTCAATCATTCTGACCTCATAAAAAATCAGTAACCCTGGTACTTCCAATTCTTCACTTCGGACATACGGATTAGCCCCCTCTTTGCAAATCTCGTTGTCTTACTCCCCAAGAATAGTAACCAACTACCCATCAGCTATGAATTTCACCTTTTAATGTAGATTAGATGGAATTTCCTCTACCGAGTGAATCTATGGCCTCCCTAATAGAAGATTGAAAGTTCACGGTATATTTAGGATTTAAAATAGAATAGTAAACATTTGTGGACTAATCTCGACTTGCAACCCAATTTCTCCAAGTATCTCCCTCTTTGATCTATCAAAAGTGCTTATTGAAATTGAGTTACGCTTTATTTCATTCAAATCTACCCCAAGAAAATTTAGTTTTGCCAGTAGACACACATTCAGTGAAGACCCATTATCCATCAGTACTCGAGCAACTACTTTCCCTGCACACTTGACCACTATGAAAAGAGGCTTTATGTGCCAATCTCCCTCTTCGCCTAATTCATATGGTGAGAATGAAATCAGATCCATCACAAATATTGAATTAACCATCAATCCTAGGTTGTTAGTGGAAATCCCTTTAGGTACTTTAACATCTTTCAAGATTTTGATTAAGGCTTCTTAGTAAGTATCTGATGACAACAGTAAGCTCATTAGGGAGATTTGAGCAGGTACCTTGGCTAATTGATCCGTATTCTTGTACTTACTAGCTTTCACTATCTTCTTAGCAACATTTTGATCTTTCTCATCTGTATCTTCAAAGATCTTTCGAGAAGCCTCCTTTACAGTAGTCTTCCTATTGGTCTTTTTGTTCTGGTCATAGACTCGACCCAAGTGAGTAGGCCCATTGACCATAGGTGATAAGGACCTAACTATTTGATTCAGCGTTTGGTAATCTAGAGGGGTTACTTTGTCATTTTCTAGAGCTATCAGGACAATAGAAGAAATTTTCTTAGGCTTACCCAATTCTTTAACCTTCTCAGTCTTCTTGTGGTACTCAAAAACCAAAGGTTTAAGCCCACCTCTAATCATTCCAACTATCTTGGCTGTCTTTTTAGCTTCTACAATAAGCTTGTCTTCTTCCTTAAATTCAGAACCCCATCCACTAGGTAGTTCATCAGCATATATGGCGGGTGAACTAACGTAATTAACCAAATACTCAAACTTTCCTGATGGCTCTCCCAAGGTGTTGACTGTCAAATCTTCGGCTTTATACATTTTTCTAAGCTCCTTCTAGGTACATCTCTTTCGTGGTTTTGGAACCATCATAGCCATAATGTCCACTTTCTTTATCATCCCATCCTTTAACAATCGTTACATTGTTGATCTAGTTTGGGTTCTATCTTTGAGATTCATATTTTACAAGTGTCTGGCCTGCCTAAAATTCTAAGCTATCTCTTCGATGGTGATGGGGGGACTATCTAGATCAACTTTTAGTTTAGATACTTCAGCAATTATCATATTGATTGAGTGTCCATGATCTGGTAGAGGATTGTTACCTACGTTGGGCGTAGGAGTCTAAATGAAATCCAATTGCACCAACTGTACATCAATAAGATCTTGGATCTCATGTCTAAGTCTCTTATACTAGTACGTAGAATGCTTTACTTACCCTAAATGATAATCACAATGAAACTCCGGGTTATAGTCTCTCGGCCTTTGTCTTTCCTTCAGTACTTCAAATGTCAAAAGATTCTCTTTCCTTAGTCGTGTAAGAACCTAGCTTAGAGGAATCAGAATATGAGTAAATTGTCTCCTTTACAAGCGGTTATTCTGATTTAGATTCAGTAGGGGATTAGATCCTCCTGTTATGGCTACTAGGGTTGCCAGTCTGATAAGGTTGCTAGTATTGACAATGCTTATAGTAGCTTCTTTGGCCTTATTGGAAAATCTTGCTGGAGGCATATCTTCTTAGCTGCTTTAGGATTAGGAAGCATTCTAGTGGCAATAGCTTCTTCGATTAGGCAACCTGAGGCTATAATCTCTGCAAAATTAGAAGCAAGGTGTCATAGAAAAAGTTAGATCCTTCTCTATTAAGGGTAGAGTCACCCTGGTTGCGTTGCCCCTCCATCTCTACGCATACTCCTTAAAGCTTTTGTTGGCCTTCTTTTGAAGATTATTCAAATCCTACATTAATGGGGCCACCTCGATATTGAACTTGTACTAGTTATAAAAAGCTCGAGCTAACTTATCCTAGTTATCGACCTCATTTAAATTCATTTAGGCATACTAAGTTAAAGCGAGCCCAGTTAAGCTATCTTGAAAGGTTTGGATCATCACCTTATCATATTTCATATATTTTTCGATCTTTCTGATTTATAGTCTAGTATGAAGCTTCGGACAACCATCCCATCATATTCTCGAATTTTGGAATTTTAAACTTTTTTGGGAAATCATCATCTTCATACATTAGCAAGTTGATCATTCCCATCTGTTCAAGCCCGTTAGCCATTTCAAAGGTTTTCGTCTTTTCGATCAACTTCTACATAAACTTCCTTTCCATCTCTCAGTGTTTTCCTCAATCTCCTTCCTCTATATCTCAGCATTGGGGACTAATTCTACATCTTCCAATTTAGGGGGAGGGGTCGCATCTGCTTTTCGATTCAAGTTAACTTGAGATCCTTGTTTGTCATTGAGAATTCCAATAGCCCGAGTAAGAGCTTGGATTTGTTCGGCCATCTTGTTCATATTTTCTTCCAAGGTTGTGACTCTTGGGTCGGACTTGGTTTAACTAACATTTCTAGTGCCTTAAGTTGACATTCTTGCTTTAGAACAAGTGAATATCGAGCTCCTAACTGAGTCTGCTCACTTAGACACTATCTTCAAAATTCTAAGTGAAAACCTAAGTTTTAAACATCTTTGTGAACCAATTTTTTTTTTTATTTTTATTGCTTGTTCTCTTTTTTTTGTTTTTGTTTTTGATTTCTTTTCATCTTTTATTTTATTTTTTATTTAAGAGGCAACTATTAAAAAAGAAAAAAAATGAGCAAAAGACTACGCAATGAATAAAGGTTTTCATTTCATGAAGCTATAAATTTATTAATAATTACAAAATCTAACCCATACAACGGACTAAAAGAAAAAGAAACAAACTCCTAACTAATCTTTCTAAAAAGAAGGGAAAAAATTAAATCCTATATCTATAAAAGTTGATGAATCTAGTTAAGACAGGCTTCATCAACTTCTCTCATCAGCTTTCAAGCTGTCGTATCTCTTTCTCGAATCTTACTCCCCAAGAATTGATTTTCTTCTAGCAATCTCCCATTCTCCATCTTTAATTCTTTAATGATTCTCTTGCATTCTTGTAACTGGGCTTCAACTTTAGCCCGTATGGTGTCTTAATAAGCCTGCTCAATAAGCTAAAGGTATTTTAGCTCTGGCTCATGCTTGAATACATTTGGAGCTTCATACTGTATCTTTCCAGTCTTCTCCAACTAATCATAGATGGATTGCTTGGTAACTGGTATTCTCTAACTTTTCCCCTTAAAGTTCCCACGTTGATTATCTTCTTGACTTCCCTTCGTTCCCATAGCTTTACGAGTTCAGCTAGTTGTTGAATCAAAGCAGTGGTAGGTAAACAAGGGTCTTGAGAACTCAATGTGACATTATCTGAGGAGTCTCTATATGCTATCTTTTGAAGTGGACCCAACTATTTAGTGACACAAGCTAGGAAATATCTTGTATAACCCGTACTACTGATAAGAGGGACCCCTGCATAATTGATGCACCTTAAGATGGCTCGAGTGCAGTTGCTCATCCTGGCTATTTACATAAAATCCATTGGCTGCATCTTGCTTATGACTAATACTCGTCCTTTAAACTAAGCTTCTTTTGGTACCTTAAGGTGATGGGCAAAGTTGTCTATTAGATTCACATTTTTAGTTACGGATGCTTTGAGAAGATTCCCTCCATACCCCTGTGTATGACCGAGAAACCATATGGTAAGGATTGTAGGATTAGCCGTGAAGTACCTATGCCACTGCTTCCTTAAGTGGGTGAGTACCTTGAATTACTTTGCCAATAATGCTGGTATATAGGATTTACCAGCTAAGAATTGGATTACAAGCTCGGCTACCCTATAATGGACATGACTGTATCTAATAGGAAATAGCACTGTCCCAAATACTGCAATGGGCCGGGTTCTTTCTTAAGGCCTGCATTACCAGAAACCAATTAGTTAACTATAATATAATAAAAGAAAAATAATACAAAAAGCCCATTAATTAATTTTTAATTTTCACATGGCTAGCCTACTAGGCTTCCCCAGTAGAGTGGCCAATTTTATCGAGCCCTATTTCATTTTTCTTGATTTAATTTATATTAAGCCCAACCCACTTAATATAGATTACTCGACATTAAATTAAGGAAACATTTTTATTTATTTATTTTTATAAAATTAGAGTTACCAACCAGTTAAATTGGTAAAAAATGAAATTAGAGTTTGCGGGTAGGAAAACCCTAATTTGGCCACTGATCCACGTATTTTCTAAAATAATAATTTTTAGAAAAAAAAATGAGTTCGGGAGCTAACTTATTAAAACTAAGTCACCATGTAAAATAAAAAAAAAATTAATTAATGGGCTTTATTTTTGTAATATTTCTAAAAATAGTAAATTATATACAAATATGTAAAATATAGCTAAAATTAATTTTTCGTTATTTTTTATTACAAATTTTTCAAAAAAGAAAAAAAAATTATTTTTTTATACAGTTGCCCCAAAAGTGCTTAGTACTCGCTAATCGAAATCTAATCAACGTAGTTTTTGTTTATAAAATATTTACAGGGTAGATTTTTTTTTTTATTTTTGAAAATCGAGCCAGATTTACGTTTATTTAACTATTTATTATTTTTAAAAAAAGATCCTAGAAAATCTAATTTTCACAAATCTATTTTAAAAAAACCTAACTAATTAGATCTTTTTAAAAATCTCAATTATGATTTTTTATTCTTTTTTAAAAAATTCACCACGTGTCAAAAAAAAAAATCTTTCCTAAATCCTACATGTAAGATACGCTAAGATACGTATTTTCTCTAAATCATATATACAAGATATACTAAGATATGTATCTTTTCTAAACCCTATATGCAAGATACATTCTAGATATGTATTTTTTTTCTAAAGTTACGAATCTTGGAGAAAAGATACACCTACTTTTTTTAAAAAAAATGTAGTTTTACTAAAAAATGCAACTTAACTAAATTAACAAAAAATTTAAATTATCTAAATATGTAGCAAATAGTATGACAATTAAAAAAAAAACCTATACTTAAAAGAAAATTAATTAGTAAACATAATTAAATTAACTACTAAAATAAAAGAAAATAAAAAAATAATTTTTTTTTACCTAAACGAGTCTAGTCATGTGTGATCGTTGTGTTCATGTTAACTATATCATGATCACTTAAACTACGTTAGTGTACTCAATGTAGAATTGATCGTACGCATAGGTACCATCATGCTGATCGTACATAGTAGTGAATCTCGTGTGATCGTGAAGTGGCTTGTACGTATGGCTATACACATGTTTTGTGTCAAGTACGGTTGTATTGGTGCTCATTATATGAGTGACGGTGTCTGTACTATGTCAGCTGTGTTCAAGTGTGAGCATCATTATATGTGCATAATTTGTGGGTGTAACATGTTTAATTTGTATAGCAACAATGTATTGTGTGTGTATGAAATTGTGATCAGTAAGTGGCGTCAAGGAATTGGAATGTGTCAATGAATGTGGCGTATAGCATGTGCTATATCGAGCGGAGTAAGGCTAGTGAGTGTGTGTTAGGTGTTGTGGGACGTGCAGTGATGCAGCATGTTCGGTCAAGTGCTGTAGGACATATAGTGGATTAGTGTGTTTGGTCAGGGGGTCGTATGTGTCTGTCAGGGTACTGGGGCATGGAGTGCAATGTGCTATGGAATTTAATGTGTCCAGAATGTCATAGATAGTGCTGTATCAAGGGGCTATCTATATTGAGTGAAGGAAAGAATGTGCTGTGGCAGTGCTCAGCAAGGAAGTGTTTATATGCTATGTGCCGTATGTTTTGTGTTCAGGGATAGGAGCTGTTATATAATGTGGATCGAATGATCAATGCTTGTAAGTGAGGGATGATAATGTGTAGTGATGTTGGGGATTGTAAAAACTCCTAAATTCTATCTTTGACTTCCTATTTATAATACCCACAATTGAATCTTTCGTATCAAAAGATATGATCATAAACTCTAATACTGAAGATACGATAACGATTTTTTGAAGATTTGACGTGGCTTATAGAAACCCTACTTAATTTAGACTTTCTATTTTCCGAACCTGATTCAGTCCAATTTGATTTAGTCTAAAAACCTTCTTAATAAATCCTAAGTTGATTCTAGCTCAATATAAATTAGATAAAAAAAAAAATCTACTTTGTATCGTACTGGACTAAAATATTTTAATGAAGCCCAATTCTTCAATAACTTAATATTTATTAAACTGGATACATACCATTATCCGATTCGAACCTAAACAACTTAACTCAATATGATTTGATACAACTATACTCGATATGACTAGATTCGATACGACTCCACTCAATACGTCTCCACTTGATACGATTGAACGTGATACGGCTTGATACTTCATTTTTATTATTGTTTTTTTCAATTTTCGTTTATTTATTTATTTTTATTTTTTATACATTATTTATTATAATTTTTTTTATTTTCTTGGCTCAATGAAACTAATAAAATGGCAAAAATAAAGTGTTTACAATATGGATGTTGAGTTAACAATCAATTTAGATTGTCACCCTTGATGGAATCTACCTATCTTTATTTTCTGCTCATGTTTCTTCTCCCTTTTCTCTTTCTTTTTTCCTTTGTTTCCAATACTTGAGGGATTTTGTTAGATTTATAACTGAACAACTTCATTACATGAAATTTGATTGCTTTATATATATTTTTTTCTTTTGTTTCGACTATTGTGCACATCTAGAGATGTCGTACTCATTTAGCAATGACAATATTGTATTTGCATAACATAATTGATGTTACTTGTTGACCTATTGGGCCTTTGATTGGATCTCCCGCATTAGAGTAGTAATATTCCTTACAAGTGATGAGCCTTCATGATATTTTTCATAGTTATATGTTAGTGGTGATATTAAAACCACTTCATTGCTAGTTGATACAAGGCAAGCGCACTTATCAAATTATAGTGAAGCGGATATAAGTCCAAATGTCGATCCCTTAAAGATCCTGAATACTAGTACTAATCTTATCTTTATTATTTAATTGATGAATTCAATTTTCAATTTCAAGAATTTAATTCTTTAAATTAAAATTGCAGCAACAAATTAAACTAAGCAAATAATTAAGAACTAAACAAGAAAGCAAAATTTTAAAGATTTAATTCAAGACTTCACGTCGTACCTAGACCATGATTCCCTCCATCTATACATGCAACTTTCACTAAAGACAATCTAATCCTATCTTTAATTTTCTTGACCAAGAGAATTCTCTTTTAAAGTTAATAACTTCTTCAAGCTTATTAACCCTGATATCCAGATTACTTAATATAATCTCTTCCCCATAGCATAATCTAAGATTGGATTAACGCGTAACGAATTCTCTTAAAAATAATATTAATGATAATATTATTGATCCAAAAGAATCTTGTAATTTATCTCTAACGTTACACAAACTCTCATCAGCCACTCTAGATCTAATTATATAAGAAATCTATCAATCTTTTTGTATAATATCATATTTAAATTAATAACCTATAGAATTATCAATCTAAAACATACAAGTACATACAATTGATTAAAAAAGAATAAATATCTTCATTAGATCTGAATAAAACCAATCGTCACATGGGAGATCTAGGTTCCATAAGACCTAAATAACAAAGATCTAATCTATACACATTATAAAATAACAATCTAAAATGAAAGAATAGAGAAAAATAGAAGAAAGAATCATGAAATCTAAAAAAATATTTGAATCTTAAAGTTTTCTTAGTACCTTGCTCTCTCGAGTGTTCTTGGCTTAAAAAAATCTTATAAAGTTGTGCCAAAAGTTCTCTTATGTAAACCTTAAAGCGGCTTTATATAGATGTTGTAAAAAAATATAATTGCTACAAAACACACAATCGTATCCCTTGGTCGTATACTTGGTTGTGATGGGCTTTTTTCTCTTTTTTTCCTTAAATTTGGAAATGACACCACTAGGGATATAACCATGTCCCTAGGTTGTATAACTGGCTGTGGTCAATGAAAATTTGGTCTAAATAAAAAACAATACATTCATGTTGTTCGATTGTGTCGATCTTTAAACCCTCATAACTTACTCATTTTAGCTCTAAATTGAGTGAAACTTATTTCTACCTTCTCATTTTCTCATGTAGTTCGTTTCAAAATATAGAAAATAAAGTTTTACACAATTAAGTATCATTATCTAAAAATAAACTCAAATTTCAAGGAAAAATCACCAAATAAAATACATCTAATTTAGAGCTTATCACTAGTAAAGGGGGTATTACCCATTACTTAACTATTTAATAATGATTATGTAACCTAGATGGACAACTTTAGTACAATAGTTTATGCATAAATATCCTCAAGTAAAATAAAACTCTTTAAGTTATCATGAGGGCATTATGTCATTGCCTGCTCATAAGAAGAATCTCTTACTAAGTAACAATAATGTATCAATTTAATGTTTGTATGAAACACGAATAATGTGTGCTAAGGAGACGAATCTCTAACTTTACAGCAACATAAAGATAGAAAGAATGATAGCAATAGATATGTGAAAAGCTAACAATAGTGGAGCTGTAAATTTTATTGAGTACGCTTACATTAGACTTATAAATGAAATTTCTTAACATATTGAAAGTTGTCTGGGGGAATAATAGCATCAGTCCTTGGGTTTTGAAGCTTGCAACATCCACTGTTATGAATTCCTCAATGATGAAGGGTCCTTCTTACTTGGGTGTAAACTTTGGGGTTGGAATGCCTCATTATATATAGTCTGCTACTTGAAGGATAACATTGCCTTATTGAAAGGAATGTTTTCTAACTAATCAGTCATAGGCTATAATTAGGCACTAGTGGTAGTTAGCAAGGTTACATTTGGCAATATCTCGCCATTCATCTAATGCTTTTAAGTCCATCATGCAATGTCTAGTTCTAGCTCAACATTAATCGCCAAACATATACAAGGGACTAAGACTTCTATCAGTACCATAACCTCAGACCTATAGACTAAAGAGAAGGGTGTTACTTATGTTGGTCCTCGCTTTGAGGTTTTATAAGTAGTAGCGGTAACTTTTCATGCCATTCTCTATGATTATCATGCACCATACGATAAGAACTTTCAGTAAGCTCTTATTTATGGCTTATGCCTAGCTATTTCCCTTAAGGTAGTAGGGCATAGACTTGATATGGTTGATATTATATGAAGCCAACAATTGTTGCACATGTGAAATAATGAAAGGAGTTCCATTGTCCAAGAGCATGCACTTCATATTGCCAAATCTGCATAAGATATACTTTTTTATGGAACTTGTTACCGCTAGTCTTGTTGCCTTTTTCAAAGGAATAGCCTCTACCCATTTAGTGAAGTACCTAGCTCCTATTAGAATCTAGATGCATCCTTTGGAAGGTAGTTATATTGGTCTGATCAAATCAAAAGCCCATGTATGGAATAGCTGTAAGCTCCCAAAATAGAGTTTAGGACAACCGAGCCTAGATTTAGCGATTTTAGGAAAATTTATCCAATTTAGCCCAAACCTTACGACTATGATAGAAAAGTTAGTCGAGATAATACAGTGAAGTTAGATTTTAGAAATAATAACCTGAAACCTAATTTTGCCCTTAAAAGTAAGAATATTCAATATAGCACTAAAATGCTTAGAACTCTTAAAATCAAGTTCAAATTGCGACGAGAACTTAGAGACAAGTTAATTGAGCTATAAAATGAGATAATAGAGTATAATTTACCATATAAAAATACATGTAATTTTATGAGTATACTCAATATAAATAATAATTATACCCATAAATTAACCCTAAATTATGTAATTATATATATATATTATGTTGAATTCATGAAATTAACTCTAGAACATATCCTAAAAATAAAAGATATGTTAGAAATTTAATTATATGAGTAAAGTTATAAATACACGTGATATTTATATAGGGTATATATCTATATACTAAGTAAATAACTAATTTGAACATAACATATATATATTATCATTATTCAACTAAAATATACTAAAGTTGATCCAAATCAACTCTAAAATGTATGGAAATTGCTGGCTGTTGCCGGGGCTACTAGAGAAGAAAAGAATATGATGATTCAAAAGTAGGAGGAGGAAAAATAGACACCTCCTACTTCATTAAATGGAGAAAACAAAAGAAAAAAAAAGAAAAATTCCTAGGTGGTAAAAAAAATTCTATAAATACTACACTTTCAGCAGATTAGCAACAGTTTAGCAATTAGGAACCAAGAATAGAGAGAAAAAAAAATCTAGAAAATAGAACAATTTAAGAAAATTAGACAAAAAAATAGAGTAATTTTCGTGCTAAGTTAGAACCCAAACCCAAACTAGTTCTGCTGTAAAACCTAGCTAACCCTATACAGTCTACCTACCATGCAAGCCATCCGACAACCACTCAACTGTCGTCGGTAACCAGAGCACCCAAGAATACCAAGGTCAATTTCTTCTCCTATTTTTCAATAATTTTTAAAAATTAGTAAAACCACCCAAAAAATTATGAAAAAAAATTTACTTAGGTTATTTTGAACATGCTTTCACATGATAGTTTTATTTTTGAAAAATTTGTAATATTTAATATACTTTCTTAAGAAATCTACTATTTATCCGAATTTCGATTTGTAAAATAAATGTACTAAATAATATTGTTTCTAGCTAAAAATTTTTTTGTAGGATGTGTATGATATATAGATAATTACTATATAGCCTAAATTTTGATTGGAATATTTTGAATATTTATTGCATTTTTTTACCTAAAAATAGCTTAAAAATAGGATGAAATTATGAATTAAATAGGAAATTATGAAATTAATTGATGAAATGGACATGTACAGATCTATAATAAATAATAATAGTATTGAGTCAGATTGAAATTAATTTGGTGTAAAAATAATTACAATTGGGTCATTTATAATAATTTAGGGGTAAAATCATCAATACCAATATATAGGTGATAGGTCGGAAACTTAAAACCAAGTGATAACTGAATTCCCCATAATTTTAGGAGTTTATAAAAATTTTTAGGGAATCATTTGGTAACTTGAACTATTTATTTCGAATTTACTAAGTAAAATAGCTTAATTTAAGTCAGGGTGTATTTTTAATATTAATAAAATAAAATGAATTAAATAGTTAAATAATATGTATATATAGGATTGCTGATCAGATTGGATTAAATGAATATTTTTATTATATTTATTAATATTTTCTGGTCGGGATATACTTTAGGTATATTAGAATTGGATAATACTTATATTGTAACAATATATGGAAAAATTAGGTAAAATAAAATTTAATAACGTAAATTGCGTATAATATGATCATATTTATATAATTATGTATAACTGTATTAAAAACTTGAACTACCCGTTAAAAGTCATGTCTTGAAATAAGACTTGTAAAACGTGTCATTAGGTCTATACGAACCCAACAATACTAATTTTGTTAAAATTGAATAACCTAAAGTAATTTAACCTATAACTTTATCATATTCAAGAATGTACGTATTTTGGTAACCTTACTGGAAGTAAAACGTAAATTAATAAATTAAAAGTATGTTTTGATATGATCAAAACTATATATAATATGTAATAGTATATATGATGTACAATATCAATAATTAATAAGTTAATTCGATATATAGTAATAATACGACTATATATTATGGAAATAATTGTAATATATATATATATAACCATTTTAAATTAAACCTTAATGTTTTCATAATTATTATGAAAACTGAATTCGGGTCTTTTGTGTAATTAGAATCTTCTAATACAAAGATGGTTGACAATTCAAGTTAAAAATAGCGAATGTCTAAACAAGTAAGTTGGGATTGTAGCTTCATCGCTTGTTTGGATACCGTTTAACATATCCGAAGACCCAAGAGTACTTCTAGCTATGTTTGTAGTTAATTGATTATGCGCATGCTATGTGTGTGGATGATACTTAATTTTAACTAGAGTTTAACTCTTTGGTGTACTGTTCTGCATGTTTGCATGGATTCTATATTATGTGAACTTATTGGCCACCCCTGATTAAAACTAACATTTATTCAACTAAATAAAATAAGACATGCATAATATCTATTGGGGGAAACAATTAAGAGTGCCGGGCTAAATATCAATTTCCCTCGATGAGGATAGTTGAAATAGTCATTTCCCCACTCTTAGTCGAACTAAGTGATAAGAGAGGAAGTCGCAGCAAGGTTGGGGGGGCCATGGTGCGAAGGCGGTCATGGGAGGAGGGTATTTTCTATTGCATAAGCTCGAGTTTGGTGTGACTTGAGTCGCGGTGAAACTCCTCAATTCGAGTTAGAGCGGATGTAATTTCTTTAACCTCACAATGGACTGGATAATATTGTGTGATATTTCATTTGTTTAATTGCATTGCATTTCATCATAATTATTAACTTTATTTGTGTTTATATAGTACTCTTCTGACTCCATCTTACTTACTGAGCTAGTTGTGCTTACATCCCTATAGACTCTTTTGCAGGTTTTGAGTGAGGTCAAGATGTTCAATGCCATCGTTCCTAGGTTAATGTGCTACTGTTTAGGAAAGCGAGGATCGAGGAATCAATTGAACCTGGGCTTTTGATTTTGTCTTTGAGTTTTTGAGGAAACTAATTGGGAATTCTCTAGGAGCCCACTAGTTTCCTAAATTATTGTATATAGACTACAAAACCTGTGTTTTTTTTTTTAATAAACTTTGATTGTAAACTTTATCTTTGAATGTAAAATGTTTATATAAATACTGTTGTGGTACTACACAACAGATTTATAGAATAGGTATTTTGTAAAAGCTCTACCACAGGTTTGGTTATTAATAGGTGTCAAAACAAACGTTTCAAGCTGGTTGAGTTGTGCGCCTTGTGTGAACTGTATCTACAATAGTAGCTGTGAGGTCAGCTTCTATCTTAGATTAGTTTACATGGTAAGACTGTTATGACTCTTTTTGTTCAGGAGGTAACAATAGCCATGGGGTTATTGGGCTATGAAGTGCAACTATAGGGGTGTGATTGCATCACCATATTGTTGACAAGTGATACACTTTTTTGTAATGTTAAAGGCATCCAATTCCATAGTTAGCCAATAGTAACCCCTATTGAGCAAGCGATGACACAACTTTCTTCCTTAATGTTCCCCACAATCTCTAACATGTACTTTGGACAATATCGTATCCGTCTAAGAAGGTGCTACACATCTAAGGGGTTTACCCATAAGTGAAACTTTAAATAATTCATCTTCATGCAGAAGGAATTTTCTTGCTTTCCTTTTCACAAGTCTAACATGCATAACATTAGTAGGTAATGCATTATTCTTCAAATAATCCATATAAGAACGTCACCAATCTCTTGCACTTATCACAAAATTGCATTCTCCGACATCGGGAAGTTTAGAATAGTTAAGGCAATCCATTTGCACTGAAGATGTATCTTTAGATGTTAATGGCCAATAATACCTTTACACTGAATTTGGCAATGGTATAAGGGTGGGCCTTCTTCTCCACATCACATCTTATGGTATTTATCTGACTTTAGGCAAGCTTCCTTTACACCAATATATTGTGGTGCTATACCCTCTAGGCTTTTATAGTACAATACACCATTAACACGAATGAAGTTCTTTAATTTAGGAACAGAAGTAGCATTAAGGTGTGCTAACTATTCCTAAATTGAAGCATGCCAATCATCATAAGCTTCATCTTCTTTGTTAATAAGTTGTAGTGCTGTACTAGACTAGATTTCTTAGTCACCTAAATATTTAATTTATTGTCCACATCCTAAATTGGAATTTTAGATGCCAATGTGGCCAATACATCTACATATCTATTAATGAACTACATAGTGTTCTCATATTGCATTGATTGGATTTTTGCAACTAAAGCTTGTATTGCAGCCTTGTAAGGCACTAATGCAAGCTCCTTAAGGCCAAACTCACCATTGGCCTATTTGATCATCAGATTAGAATCACCCTAAATGCATAAGTGACATACTCTAATCTCTTGAGCAGATATTAACCTCGGTAATAGGGCCTCATATTTGGCTTGGTTATTAGTATAAGCAAAATCAAGTTTAAAGGCTAGAGATATCTCATGGCCTTTAACAGAGGTTAATATAACTCCTACTCCCAATCAATTGCTCCTTGTAGAGCCGTCAAATTGGACTGATTATTCCCCATCTATTTCAGCCATCAAAGAGTTTGCTTAGAACTTTACTGGAATGGTATCAGTGATCAAGCTTCCATTTGAATTTAGGAATTGTGCTAATAGGTTAGCTAATTCTTGAGATTCGATAGCTCTTAGAGATTTAGCTATAATGTTAAAATCTCCTAAGAGGAGTAGCCATTTAGTGATCCGTCTAGACAATACTAAGTGGGATAGCAAATATTTGATCTAATTTGAGTGAGTTATGAAGATGATCTTATACACCAAGAAGTAGTGTCTTAACTTTTGTGTTATGAATATTAGTGCAAGATAATGTTTTTCGCAAGCAAAATAGTTAACCTCACTACCTTGAAGAGTTCAAATTAGGTAATAAACTGGCCATTCCTTGCCATCTACTTCTTCTACTAGCAAAGCTCCAATGGACTTGTCAATTGTTAATATAAGTAAGATATAATACAATTGACACCCCCTTAATAGGCATTGTTGTAGTTTGAGGGGAAGCCAAGATCTTGTTGATTTTTTGAATAACCTCCTCATGTGCTTATCCCTACTCAAACATGACTCCTTTTCTCATGAGTTGCTGTAAGGGGAATGCAATCTTTGTTAGAATCGGTATGAATCTCTGTACGTAAGAAACTTTCCCCATGAAACTCTTTAGCTCTTTATAATTATGCAGTGAAGGCATAGATTGGACCCCTTGCACCTTCACTAGATCTACTCGATGCCATTATGATGGACCACAAATCCCAATAATTTCCCAAAAGCTACTTTAACTTCAAAGGGTTCATTCGAAGCTTATTTGTGCAACATCGTTCGAATACCTTCTTCAAATGAATTAAGTGATTAGGTGCTCTCTTAGACTTGATAACTATATAATCTATGTAATCTTCCATGTCATATCGTAAAATATAACGGTCATCACCATTTGATAAGTGGCACCTGCATTCTTCAATCCAAAAGGCATTATAATAAAGTAGAAGTTTCCTATAAGTGTTTAAAAGGCAATGCATTCAGCATCTCCAAAAGCCATCTTCATTTTATTGTAACCATAGAAGCCATCCATAAATGAGAATAGTTCGTGTCCAACTGTTCCATCAATTAATGTATAAATGTTTGGAAATGGGAATTCATCCTTTAGGCATACCCTATTGAGAACCTAGAAATCTACACCTATACGTATTTAGCCATTTTTCTTTCTTGCTTGGACAATGTTCGCAAGCTAAGCAGGATGCTTAATAGGCTTAATAAAACTAGCTCGAAGTAGCTTTTCTATCTTTTCTTTAATTTGCACTTCTACCATAAGGTAGAAAACCTACTATCCTTGCTTTACAGGTTTGGCACCTGATGCAATGTTCAGTTTATGCACCACTAAGCTAGGGTCCAACCTTAGCATCTCCTTGTATGCCTAAGCGAATGCATCTCTATACTCCTTAAGTAGTGTGATGAGGGGGACTTTATCTCTTATGGTAAACCTTTACTTATGAAGAGTCAAGGCGACTTTCTAGGTCATGCTAGATCCAACTCCTCAACTTCTTCTACTTGAGCCTTAATTTAATCTTACATTTGTTAGGGGACAAGCTGGGGTTCTTGAACTAGTATGGGGTCTAAAGAAGACAAGCAAACTTCCTTAGAATCCCAAGACCATCATAAGCTATATACCCTCTGCCCATTTGCTCTAACAAAGCTTCCAATCTCTTTCCCCCACAAGAGCTATACATCCTCCTTTTCTTTTGTTCACCCTGATAGACTTCCTCTTATGTAGAGAATGGCACGTTAGCGAGTTTCCCAATGGCCATTTCTCCTTCCTTAACATATTCGTCAAAATGAGCTAACTTGGCAAAGTATGACTCATTATGCTTGAAAGGTTTTTTTTTTTTTGTGGTAGGAATAGAAAAATCCTTTCCCTTCTAGTGGTCCTTAATGCATTGGCGCAATGTAGAGGCTATCAAATTGTAATTATGTAGCCATTTTCTACTAAGAAGCAAGTGGCAAGGCACAAGTGCATCGTTCACATGAAATGTAGTAGAGCCTTGGATTGGTCTAATTTTCAAATCCATATTAACATATCCTATTGTATTCATTGATGGGTTACTGAAACCATTTATTGACATAAACTACTTTACCAAGTGTGATACATTAATCTTAGCTACCTTAAATGTAGACATAGGCATGATATTCAAAGAGGAAAAATTATCAATAATCATCCTCTTAACCTGATTACGTTGACCATATTCTCTACATATAAGGGGTAGTTATGGTTTGGATTCTTTACATAAATATTTGTGTTGGTGAACAAGATTGCATTGTCATATACATGTGCCATCCTCTTCATAGGTTGTGTTGTGTTGCACTTCATATATTATCCTTTGGAGATTTACATGAGTGCAATTATTGCTACAAGCCATGCCTTCTTGTCAAACCCCAACAAATAAAAAAAGTTACGAAAATTAGGAGTCTTTAAAAGTGCTACCACAACAGGGGAATATTCATCTCCTATATCCTCAATCAACTTGTCTATATCTTGCTGTGCCTCAATAGGTGGCACGTCAGTCACATCCATTGCTGTAAGGTAATGAGTAGCAACATTCACAACACTGTACTAGTGTTGGTAATGGATTATGCTTATTCTCAATGATAAGCTTTACATTCTTGACCCTTAACCCTTTTGTTGAAGATCCTTTTTAGGGTCTAGCAATACTTGATAGGATGACCTACAACCCTATGGAACCTATAGAATTTTGGTTCGTTCTTCTCTTGTGTAGTAGGAAAGCACTCAGCCCTTAGGAGCTTTATATTTTCGTCTTATAACCATTGGTCAAGCATCGCATGTACTTTACCCATTAGGTTTAGGAATGACAATATAGGTGCATAGCCATTAGACTTCTCCACTTTTGGTTTGTTACCTTGATCAGAGCTTTCACCATAAGCTAAGTTTACGGATGAGATCTACTTATTAAACTTTGGACTCCTTTCTTTTTATCGCGTGACAAAGTTATTAGTCCTTCGAGTTTTCTCAACTAATGTAGTAAAGAAGACCAATGAGAGGTTCTCCAAATGCATGGGATACTCTATGAACATTCCTTAAATACAGATCTTTACTAACTCCTTTTCATCACATATGTCCTAAATATCTAAGAAGTATTACCTGAAGCGCTCAATGTACTTCATTATATTTTCTTTGGGTTTTTGCCAAGTCCATCCCATGTCAATAAGAGTAACTTGCTCTTTAGTGGAATTTTTTTTTTCAAAAACATCTTATACATGCTTCCCTATGAATATATCGATCCAGGGGGAAGGTTAATAGACCATGTGTATGCCTTCTCCATAAGGGACTTCAAAATTTCCTTTAACTTCAAGTCATTGTCTAGCCCATGGACAATTAATGTCTTTATGAATTTCATCAGATGTTCTTTGGCATTCCACTTCTTTCCAATGAATAATGAAAAATTAGGACTAACATAGTCCTTAGGATATGGCTTAGTGGTGATGCATTGATTGTATGGGAGTTTAAGATTTAGTACTTCCATAATAATTTTGACCAGTATCTCTTTCATATAGTGATCCAGATCTTCCTTAGTGACAAATGAACCCTTTAGGGTCGATGTTACATTTTTTGTAGGTATGGTAAAGGTAGGATTAAGGTAACTTGTAGGCCTATGACTGCAACAAGTGGAACAATGCATGATGTTGAAGAGCCTTTAGGTTGAACTGTTGCATCTTTCGCTTCAGGAGCAGGGTATGGCCCCAGCATGATTGTAAGACTTGGTATAGGAACTTGTTCGTTCTCATAGGTAGCATCTTCATTAACAACAGGAAGATTAGGTAGTTGCACAAGTTGGGGGATGCGTTGTTGTATAGCTATAGTAGGGTTTGAGGGGGTTGAACCCTATTGCACGACAGTGGTAGCGACCATGCTGGGTATAAGCTAGGCAATCTATAAGCTCTATAATTAGATGTTTAGGAGTTGGTACATAAAATTTAGGACGATTAGCTAAATTATCTGATCGAGCCCAAATTTTATGACCAAGTTAAAAAATTTTAGTGAAAGTAATCCCATGAGTTTAGATTTAGGAAAATAAGTAATAAAACAATTAAATATTATAATATTGAATTATAAGTAGATCACTCGTTATTTATCGAAAATACGTAAAGTGAGTTCTTATAACTAATGAATCGATAAAGATAAATTATATGTATACTAAAAATCATAAAATAACATAAATAATATTCACGAGTATTTATTTGTACTATATATGTGTTTACGTGTAGGTAAAAATACGCAAAATTACTTAAAATACCTAAACTAAGCTAAAATAACACTAAATAATTAAATAAAATTCATAAAAATTATAAAAAAAAAAATCAAGAAGGTGGAATGGTTTAGAAATAAGATGTGTCAAGCTGAAAATTAAAGAAAGAAATTAACCAATCAAATTCATCAAAATAGAAAGTAAAAAGGAGAAGATAAGAAGGACCCTTAGCACAAAATAAACCCAAAATATTACAATAAATTCAGAAAACCACTTCCCAAGCCTCATTTGGTCAGTTTAGAGCTAAAAAAAGACAAGGAGAAGAGAGAAGAGAGAAGAAAGAATTTTTAGGAAAAATTAGCAAAATGTAGTGTAATTAGGAATTATAAGGGGAACTTACACCCAAAGATAACCTGGGAGTAGACGGCCACCACTACTGGACAATGGATGTATTGCCCATGTCGGTCGATAAGGCTATAGTGGTTGGAAATAGAAACACTGTTGAGTTCTAAATCTTAGTATGATTTTGTCCAATTCATTTAAAATATCAAATAATTATAGAAAATTATGAAACTTAGTATTCTAAAATATTTTTGTATGAATTTTTTAAAAAAGAAATATTGTTTTGTAAAAATTGGGTCTTGAAATATATCATGCTTAAGAAACCTCTAAACTTGAATCGATTTTTTATACTGATTTAAATGATTTTAAAGAAGTAATTTTAACTTCAAAATTTTTGTGTATATTATTTAAGGTATATATTACAGTGCTATGAAAATTTTTTCCTAAATTTAATTTTCTAAATTTTTACTTAATTTTTAGGCCCTAAAATTATGTATAAAATGCAATTAATATGCTTAATTTTGTAATTAAAGGTTAATTTGTTGAAAATTCTGGTTTACTATGAATTTAGATATCCTTGGATGTTATTTGTTGATGTAGAATGATATTTGTGGAGTTTGAGGTGTTAGTTGTATATATTATGCATAATATGAAATAAATATGTAGGTAAAGGGGTATAATTAAGTTAAATTTTTTTTTTTTACGGTTAATTAGGTGAAAATTCCAATTTAGGCAATAATTAGACATTTTGATATATGATTTGGTGATGAAAGATGATATTTGTAGTGTTAGAAATGCTAGATAAGTGACTTAGTGGTAGATTAGGTAATAACATATAATATGTATATATATGAAATTAATGAGTAGAAAAAATAATAGGTCAAAATTAATAATATTAATATGATATAAATCTAATATGGAATGAATATTTAGGTAATTATATGAAAAATGTAGATTATTATCATATCTAGAAGAAATTCGGTAGTTAAATAAGAAATATAGTGTACTGTATCGATGGTACAAAGGTGCTAGGAGTGTATAGATGTGATGGCTACCTTATTGGTGATGATAGGATAATGGTGGTGGTGGTGTAATGGTAAATGTAGTCGAAACAATGGTAGTGGTGCGGATGATGTGGAGAGAGGGGGTGGTTAATAGTGATAGTGATAAAACAGTAGTATAATTTTGATAAAAGTAAAATTGATAGATAATTATAAAATCTATGTCTTGTTCCAAGAGAATAAAAAATTCTCATGGAATAGTTATTCGAGTTTCAAATAAATAAGGGAATATATATTACTAAAAGAATAATTTTTATATGCCCTCTTTGTTATCTTAAAGTAAATGGTGCATGAGATTTGGTTCTTTCACCCATTTCTTTTCTTTTTTATAACTTTAGCCTTTCTCATATAAAATTATTTTCATTTACTATCTTATCTCACTTACAATCTCTTTCAAGTGTTGTTAAAAATGGATAAAATTAGGATATAGAAAAAAAAAATAGAAATTTTCAATATGAAAGAAATTATTCTTAACGACAAAACATTACATTGCAATTTGAAGATTTCCATTAAAGCTTGGATCCCCTATAGGAGCTTTAGATGATGACTTAAAAAATGTCTTTTGTTTTTATAATATCCATTAGGAAGGGAGAAAAACAACATCAATACTAGTACATCATATTAATAGATTAGTTACAGATAAGTACTAATAAAATTTTAACTTATAAAAACATAAACGGTAGAGCAAAAAAGATATTAGGCTAAGGATATAAGTATATGCTTTAATTAATTTATTGTGGATATTTTAATTTTATCATATGTTCAAAGTATTCAGTTATTATGGTACATTTATGATAATAAAAATTATCTAAGCCATCATGGTTCACTAATTATAAATATATGCTATCAATGCATACATATTTTATTTCAATAGATATAATAGGAAGACACAATTAACTAATAAAAAAACTCGATAAAGTAAAATGTTTAACTAGATGTTGTTGCATAGTATTTAGCTACACTTTTTTTCTTAATCTATTTATGCATATTTAACTTGATAAAATGCTCTTTAGTTGTATTGCCCCTAAGCTTAGAAGCGCTACAAACTCCTACTTGTCCTTAACAATCTACTGATACATCAGGCTAAACGAATTACTAAAATCTCTGATTAACAAAATAAATAACTTTACAAAATCTCATAATAAATAATTCTTCAAAAGTAGTTGAATACAACATCTAATCTCCTTAATAAATAAAGTTGAAATAACATAACTAAATTCTCATGGTCATTTGACCAAACAAATCTTCTCAATAACAATTTCTCTTCAACTATCTAAACCTAACTCTATATTTCATCCTCGTAATAATAATATTCTTTGCTATCCTTATCCTAATAATAATAGTACATGTCCCCATTTTCATCATAGTCTACTCATTCGTCTAAAGTTCTTACAGCTAAAAAAGGACAAGACTGAGTTGGAGCCTAGTTTGTACAACCCATAAGGAAAAGCGTATGTAAGGCAATATATACAAACACATGCATTAGTGTAATCTCAATAATAAGCAACACATTCTTCGATTTATATCATTTATTTTATCCTACAACACAACACAATTAGGATTATTTGTGACCAACCTCAACTTGGAGTATCTCATAACTCCCTATGTTAATCCTCTATGGCATTATAACCCCCATCTAAACCTAACATTGGGATACTAACACTATGACTCCTAGATACCACCTAACTTACTTGATTCTAAGACATTAGTATTTTGATCCCTAGACACCAATTCTATCTACCTCATATCATTTCCAAAGAAGACTCTAATAGGGACAGCTTGTTCTAAGGATCGTTGAAGTGCTACCTTAAGGATGTCAGTGCAATGACCCGCTAAGCCTAACCAAGCAAAAGTAACATACAATTAACTATCCAAATAGTCTTCAATCCAGTTATAACTATACTAACCTACATAACCACAAGCAACAAATAAGGGAAGCATGCGCCTAGGTCCTGAGAGCAATCGAAAATCTCTAACTTAAAAGTCTTTTCAACATTAACACTTGAAGGATTCAAAAAATGACTTGTTTTAGTTTATATTCTCGTATTATCTTATCCTAATTAGGTTCACTTAATTATCTTTCCAAGTCTATGAATTGAATTCTTAGCTTAAACTAGGGTTTTAGGTTTGATTTAGATTCTTCGATGCTTTTAGGATGGTTTGAATTGAGGTCTAAAAAGGTTGGAAACAAGAAATAAGAGGAAAGAGGGAAGGTACAAGGGCACACTGAAGAAATGCTGTCAAAATCTTAGATCGTAATCCTTAAACTAAATTCTACAGTTCACGCTCGTGTTCTTAACCATGATTGCAAGTCCACTCCTAAGTTCATAGTCATAGTCTTAAATTATGATCCTCTCAGCCTTATTTTTCCTCATAATGCTTCTAACCAAAATTTATGACAAAGGATTTATAGGTAAGAAAACAACTGTGGACCTTGCCTATGTTCCTCTTGTTGGACAATTTCTTCTCTTTTTTGACTTCTAATCTCTCTAAACTACCCCATAACAACTCCAATCCATCTTATACTCCAATTTCTTCCTAAGGTTTAATCTTTCCCATTAAATGAAAAATAAGGAACACTCGGGTGTGTTTCAATCCCCAACACTATAAACAAATCAACAACAAGTATACAAACTTTGATTAAGATCACTAGAAATAATGGAAAACTACACCGTACAATAATTGATCATAACTCATAGGATTTATCACATACAAATTATGGATTGCAAACATCCAAACCTCTTATTCATGCTCGCCTCCAAGGCCTACAATCTCTCACTAAAGGAAACTCCTGGACATGGAAGAGCTATGGGTGGATGGTCTAAAGACCTAACTCGGACACAGTTTTGCTTGTTCAGATTCTTGCCTAATTGCTGACCTACTAAGTACTGAGGCTAACCTATTAAGTGTTGGAGCGGATTTGTTGAGTGCCTAGTCAGATGTCCTTGTGAGCCAAGCTTTCCTTTTCCATCTTATTAAGCTACAATTTCACCCAATCACCTCAACAGTTCTCAACATAGCTCAACACCAACAGCAATAACATCAACGTAACATAGCCACAATGCCCTAAGATTCTAAAGAACAAACCCATTGATAGGTTCCTACCTATCTATCACTTTTCCTGTACTATATTCTCTTTACAGTAATTATGTCATTAACCCTCTTTTAGTAATATATTAGGTTATTATCTTGTATTACCCTTTATTATAATTGTACACATTTCCTTTTTTCCTTAGGGACTTACTATAAATAGTTCCTTATCTTTCCTAGCCAAAATCATCTTACATCTTACATCTTACATCATACACATCATTGTTAATGAATATTCTTGTTTTTGCAAGATACCATTCTCTGAGTACATTTCTCCCATACTCTTATCTAATTTGCGAAGTAACTTAAGATTAGTAGTGGGTAAGCCTTAGTAATCCTTAGATATGTTGTCTCTGGTAGAGGAATCAGAGTTGATGAAGAGAAAGTCTGAGCTATTCTTGAATGGATGACGCTAACCAATGCTATTGAAGTTAAGAGTTTTCATGGTCTAGCCTCATTTTATTGTAGATTCGTTTGGAATTTTAGCTCCCTAGCTACCCTACTGATCAAGCTAACTAAGAAGAACCCTAAATTCAAATGGTTCAAGAAAATCTCAGAAGATTTTTTACAAGATCAAGTCCAAGTTGACCTCTGCCCTAATACTTGTACTACCAGATTTCAAGAAGGTCTTTAAGTTGGAGTGTAATGCTTTAGGAGTGCGTATTGGAGTTGTTTTTATGCAAGAGTGTAAACCAATTACATATTTCGGTGAGACGCTCAGAGGTGCCATATCAAATTACTCAACATATGACAAGGAGTTCTATACCCTTATATGAGCACTTTAGAACTAGTAACATTACTTACTACTGAGAGAGTTCATTATCTATACAGATTATGAATCTCTTAAATATCTCAAAAGACAACAAAAACTAGATTGTCACCATGCAAAGTGGGTCGAGTACCTAAAAACCTTTTGCTCTGTCACTAAGTATAAGAAGGGAAGTTTTGACATTATGGCCGAGGCCCTTTCTTATCAGCATGTTCTTATCATGATATTATAGGATAAAATACCTAGGTTTGGTACCTTATCCAATCAGTACGAACATGATCCGTACTTTGGGCCTTTAGTGGCCAAGTGCAACATTAGAGGTGTAGTGGATGGGTTCTATTTAAGCGAAGGATTTTTTATGAAGGGAAAACAAGTATGTGTGTTGAGCAGTTTTGCTAGGGAATTACATGTTCAGGAAGCCTATGTTAGGGGGTTAGCCAACCATTTTGATGAGAAAAGAACAGTTAAGCTACTGAAAGAACATTTCTATTGTCCTGGAATGATGAGGGATGTATGTAAAGATCTTGAACGTTGCGAGGTGTGCAAACAAGCTAAGGGAAAAAATACATACCTTTACCCATAGCTAAGTGGCCATAAACTAATTTAAGCATGGATTTCATGCTTGACCTACTAAGAACACCTAGGTAACATGATTCTATTATAGTGGTGGTTGATCGGTTCAATAAAATGAGCCACTTCATCCCTTACTACAAAATCAATGATGTTTTATTTGTTGCTAACTTCTTTTTGTGGGACATCGTATGACTGCATAAAGTCTTATGGAGTATTGTATCAGATCGTGATTTGAAGTTTATAAGCTTCTTATGGTGAACATTATGGAAGAAGCTCGATCCTAAGCTCATATTCAATACTTCTTGCCATGCACAAACAAATGGCTAGACAAAGGTTATGAACAAAACAGTAGGTAACCTCCTTCGAGCTATTGTTGAAAAGAATTTGTATGATTGGGATCCATACCTTCCCATCATCAAGTTCACATACAACCACTTTACCCATATCTTGATAAGAAGGTTTCCTTTCAAGATCGTCTACAGACTTAATCAAAACTTTCCATTGGACGTGATTACTAGCTTGACCTCTTAAGGAGAAAGACAGTTAGGTCTGCAGTATGCCAAAGAGTTTCAAAAACTACATCAGAAGGTTGTCAAGCAATTAGCCAAGACTATGGCCCAACAAAGAGAATAGGGAAGCCGAGGTAGGAAGAGAATTATTTATAGCTTAAGAGACCTTGTTTATATTCACCTCAGTAAGGGGCAGTTCCCAAGAAAGAGAACAAACAAGCTATTTCCCAAGTCGAATGGCCCTTTTAAGATCCTTTGATGCATCAATGACAACTCCTTCAAGCTAGAACTACCTGAAGGATACAGAGTGTCTCCAACTTTCAATGTTATTAACCTAATGCCCCATATGTTAGAAGAAGAAGAAGATCAAGATTTGAGGGGTAATTTTCAACAACCTTAGGGAGTTGACTAATTATCGACATCTGGACCTCTCAATTGTACCTACCTCCAAAGCCTATAATCTCTCACTAAAAGGATCATCTCTTGTCAACTTATAGAAGACGAGTTCCTGTACATAGAAGAGCTATGGGTGAATGGTCTAAAGCCCTAGCTCGGATACACTCTGCTCTGTTCAGACTCCTACCTAATTATCAAGTGCCAAGGCCAACCTGCTAAGTGTTGAGATTGATTTGTTGAGTGCCAATTTAAGGTCCCTATGCACTAAGCTCTCCTTTTCTATCCTTCTATGTTGTAGTTTCACCTAAGCACTTCGGTAGCTCTTAGTACAGCTCATCAATAACAACCCTAACATCAACGTAGCTCAACTGCAATACCCGAAGACTCTAAAGCACAAACCTATTGATAGGTTGCCACTTGTTTGTCACTTTTTTCTAACATTATACCATATTCTCTTTATAGTAGTTGTCTCATTTACCCCTTTTTAACAATGTATTAGGTTATTATCTTATATTCACCTTTATTGTAATTGCACACATTTCCTCGTTGCCCTACTATAAATAGTCCTTTATCTTTTGTAGCTAAAATCATCTTACATCATACACATCATTGTTTTCTTGTTCTTGCAAGATACTATTGTATGAGTACATTTCTTCTACACTCTAATCTAATCTTGCCGAATAGCTTAAGATTAGTGTTTAGTGGGCCTTAGTATTAGCTTATGCATCATATCAAATGAAATACTAAGTCAAGCTATGTTTTTCGATGAGTCATATTTGAAGAGAAGCTTCATGGAAACTATTGTGTTTACTAACCTATCCATTCTTTCTTTCTTCGATATCTCAAAGAACCTAGTATTACTACTTCCTTTGGTAAGCCACAATGATTAATTAAGCTCTTAGGCACATCATAACATAATTTGATCAATGCAACAATAACAATGACAATCAATATTCTATTAAGGATTCATGTATCACTTACAGAGTCAAGCTTTAGACTTTGCCCTAACTTTCACTTTACGAGTCTCAAAACCATGCATTTCTAATTTTAGGGAACTGTACAAACCAAATGTAAAACAAAAGGACTCGTTGTGCTATACCTTCGTAGCCTTGTTCTGACGATTCACTTAGAGAAGGTTCTACAAAGACAATATAATGAAAAAATGAGCCCTAGTGTTTTGAAATACCTTTTATATTTGATGGTGGAAAAGACCACCATACCATCATAAAAGCATGTTATTACTTTTCTTACCCTGTCTATTATATTTCTTTTTTTTAATTAATTCATTTGTTTATTTGATTTTCTATGGTCTCACATTAGTACAATGACATAGACCTAATATAGCATCATTGTAATATATAATTTCAGATATGTCATTTTTTATAGTATCATTAATGTATTTCCATAATATTTTACAATATCATTTTATAATATATGTTGATACTTGAAATTGGTATTAAGGAAAATTAGACACTTCACTTGAAATTGTTTTACAAAACAAAAGAAATGTAAGGCCATAGGGGGGTGCCAAGGCGACTTCGATGTGTTACTCAAATTCTTAAGTTAGTTTAAAGAACTTAAGGTAAGAAGGAAGCTAACAAAAATTGCCAAAGTATCTAAAAGAACCTGCTTGCTGCAATTCGATTTCCTTTTATAGCCGAGGGTTGGTTTGAATCTAGTAACCATTGCCTCTAAAATGTACCACATGTGTTAAGTTTGATCTTCTCAATATTGGAGGATGTAGCTGACGTCATGGCAGCTGGTGGGTAGTTATTTGGGCAAAGAAGCTAATTGTTCACACCTAATGTTAGAATTCGATTCCTCTAAGGTTGATTAAGTCAAAATAAGATCTGTAAGTAGTTATTTCGAGCTAAATAAGGCTAATCTAATCTATTCTAGTCAGGTTATTCTGTCTAATTTAGAGGCATTTAGCTCATTAGTCTTCTTGACCTGGCCCACATACACATAGTGATCTAAAGGAGGTCAGGAATATCAAAAAAGGAAGATGTGGGCATATAGTAGCTTAAACACCACTCTATTTAGGTTGATCTTGACCTTTGGGAGAAATCACTATCAACATTTGCCTTTCGACTCCTTTGATGGGCACATTAAGGGGAGTAATGATATTCTTTTAATTGGGTGCTTTGATTGTAATCCTTCAATCATGAAAAGTAGCTTTAGGAGGTATGTGGATATTTGAATCTGAATCATAGACTTTGTGTCCTAACCTCAACCATGATGGTAGCTTATTGCTCCTTTCCTTTCCCAAAATATATCCTAATTTTGGGCCTAATTCTTCTCCTGATGATCGATTCAACTTCTGGAGTTGAAGTTACCAAATTCTGAAGAGTCGGTATCAATTTATGCCTAATTGCTCGTGGGTCATTTATGGCACGCAAGAAGAGCTCGTGCAGCCGCAGCAGGATTTGAAAATTGGCTAGTTGTAAATAGCCCCAGGACTATGGAACAAGGGGTTATCCCAGAACTATACCGAGATACTTCACAAGCAATACATTTATCAAATTCAAAATGGATTTAGCACGGTTAATAATATTAGCCCAGGTATTAATTACAATATCTCAGTGTAGGTCTAGGATAACCCCTTGATAGAATAAGGGTCCATTAGAAAGGATTTGTACTTCGTAATTTAGACAAAAATGGAATTGTGATGCTAAATTTTCTACAAGAAAAACAAAACAACAACCTAATGTATTACTAATTTTGAGTTGAAGAATACTCGATGGAGTTCAAAAAAGAATGGATTTATCTTATTATTAATCAAAGATTTCCTGTATAGCTAGTTTGTTTTTTACTTAGATTGCTGAAGAAGCTTTATATCTACCAATCATAATGTTTCATGTGCTATATCATTATGATTCACATAATTGTATCAGAACCCACACGTACCTCTTAGAAACACCAATTAATAGGGATAGTTTAATTTAAGTATGATCAAATGGTTTATTAACTTATACAAAAATCCCAAAGAACCATAACTCTAAGTACCCTTTATTTCTTCATTTTTGTACTTCCTTTCATCTTTTCTTCTTCTTCCTTACTGTTAATTCCCTTACTCCTTTATGCAACTCTTATTTCTAATTTCCCTTCTTCCTCAATCTACACATTGCTCAATCCCTTACTATTCTTTATTCTTTTCAGCCGTATTGCTAAGGCATGCCCTGGCGACCATTGAATCTGACAACTTAACCATGAACAACAATAAAGCTAGGAATTGTCCACGATGCACTAAGTAGGGTAAAACCTAATATCATTAATTGTCCTTAGGATGTATTTGGGTTGAATACGTTAGTTAGGATCATGTTTTTAGGTCATGAAAGATTACAAAACTTCCGTTTGATGACTATCTTCTGGAAAACAAGGGAAATTCTCAAGCTTTCCCCTTGCACATAGGAATCAAGTATGAAATATGCTTGAACAGTATTGCTAGCATAAGTAACCAAGTAAGAATTCAAAGCTCTAAGGCTCAACTTCTACGATTCCCATCAAGCTTGGACAATCAAAAGGCCTTAACCACATGAGTAGATTACTACGCTCAAGGATCAAGAATTTGCCCTCTTCAAGAAATATTTGAAGGTTAGTTTGAGGTTACCCTTTTCTATTTCCCAAAGTCTTATTTTACCTATCATCGTATCTTTTCTTTCGTGCTTACTCTAAAATCCTATAGGTTATTAGTGGCCTTCGAGTATACTTGTGAGGATTTGGAGGTTAAGGCCATAGTTACCTTATTTTAGTACTTCTTCACATTGAAAAAGAAGGATGGTGGGTTTTACGTATCCACCCGACCTCGTAGAAAATTTTTAGTTGGGTTAGAATCCTCAATTCATAACTGGTAGCAAAAATAGGTTGTAGCTAGGTTAGCCTCCCAATTGGATTTCCTTATGGTTTGGAGTCATCCAATCAAGCTATGGGGTATCGAACATTTTCTTCCCAATAACCAAAAGGTCATGAAAAAATCATGGAAGGCCTATGACAATAGATATTTTCTTCAATATGTAGACATCATAATTTCCAAACATTCAAATGGTGCTCCAATCTTCCTTGAAGATGAAGAAAGAGTGGTTGAAGGTGCTAGTGGTACTCATGACGAGAATGTCAAGGGTATAAATGAAGGTACTATTGTTGACCAAGGTACAAGCTTTTGTGATCTTACCATGTTAAGAGGGGGCTCGTAAAAGGAAGGGTCTCCAAATTTAATTCGAAAGCTAAGTGGTCTTCTTTGCCTGTGCTTAGTACAGCATCTATAAGTTTTTAACTTATATTTTACTATTTTTCTGATCTAATCTCTTGAACATTTCATCGTAGATGTGATAAATCAAGGATTACAACTCAAAAGACTTATTCACTAAGCTGAAAGCTGGTAGGTTAAAAGGGAAGGAAGAATCCAAGAAAGCATCTATTAAGTAAGCTCCTATTAAACCACCAACTAAGCCACCAATAAAGTACTACTAAAGGCTCCAATGAAACCAGCGGCAAAATCCACCACCTCTCAACCCACTAAGGAAAGCCAATAAGCAAAGGTATTGAGGATACCCAACAGGCAAAGGCTGCTACTAAAAGAAAGGTTACTGAGGTCATTGAACCAAGGAAGCAACCTAATACTCATGATTGCCTACCCTTAGGAAGAGATCACAAGAAGGGAAACACTTAGGAGTGATAAGTCTGGGGGCAATTCTAAGAATCTAAATGAGAGTATATAGGCCCCCCTTTAGCATTTAGAGCTCAATTACTCCTCCCCAAAAGCAAAACATTAGGGCCTTATAGTTCTTCCCTTTTTAGAATGTCAACATCGTCAACTAAGATCAACTATCATAGTCTTTCACACTTTTTTGACGTGGTGTCACTTTGTTGCATGGCCTAATAACTGCTTGCCACGTGCTACAATGGGCACTAATAACTGCTTGCCATGTGCTATAGTGGGCATGTGCTTCAATCACTTTGTGATACATGGCGGATAAGAGTCAAAAGAAAAAATAAAAGGCTTGTTATGCCTTTTTTGAGATTCGAACCTAAGACCTTTATGTCAAACCTAAGTGCAAGTCTAAGTATATTACCATTAAGTTGTTGGCTATGCCTTACTCGTATGTACAATCAAATTATACATATGGATTAGGTTGGCCTAGGCTAAATTTAAATCTAAACTTAAGCATAAAATCCTTGTTATTTTTCTTATCAAAGACCTAAAATATACTAAAACTACTAAAATTTTCTATTCTACTTCAAATTATCCAAATCTTTTCTTTTTTTTAATTATATATTTTTTAATATTTTCTTTCAATTTTCTATTTCTTTGATATTTTATAAACTTTCTATTTTTTTTTGTGATTTTCCTAGATTTTTAATTTTTCATACTTTTCTAAATTTTCTATTTTCTGTAATTTTTTTTCTAAATTTTCTATTTGTTAGTATTTTCTAAATTTTCTTATTTTTTGTGATTTTCTCTAAATTAAGACCCTTTTACCTTATTCTAAAAATTTTTAAATGGAAATAAAATGGAGTAAAAATGGGTTGTTTACAGCAAGAAATATAATAATTTAATGTAATAAAAACTGTTGGATGGGATGAATCTAGCTTGGGGCGTGGTCCTCATTCACCATCTTAATTATGACCTAAGCTATTTGGATTTTGCTAAACAAAGGTCAGGAGAGGGAAGCTTTTGTCAACGAGGCCAATGTTAGAGAGGCCAAAATAGAAGAACATTTAGGTGAAGGTGTTGACAGTCCTATAGCTAATGAACCTAACAACACACAAGAACCACTCAAAACTCTTAAAGTCGTCAAGGTACTTGCTCCTAATTAAAGCTCCTAACAACTAGACTCCTACTATTAAAGCTCCTGACAACTAGACTCCTACTACTGATCAAGTCCATGAAGAGTGATCTTTCCTTTTCTTTCTTCTTCTTTTTTTTTAACTGATTGATTGTTACCTATAATTTGTTTCTCAGTTGGCATGCTAACCTTTTATACTTGTAATGATTTTTTATTTAGCCATTTACTCCAGACTCATGTTGGACCCTTTGAATGATCCCAATGTTATCAAATATTTATATATCTATTTATCAAATTCTTTGATGAATTCTTTTCAAAATACTCATTAGCATGAATTGTCACTTAGCTCATTGCTAATCATATTGGTTGGTTATCTGATGGTAGACTTATAATTTGATTCTAATTGCCATTTGATAGCTTCGAAATTTCAAATGGCTCTTAGTCTATTTGTTAGACCTAAAGCAGTTAAATTTAAGATAGCTTGTTATTTATACATTAGACTTAGAGCATTGTTCTTATTGTCGACTAAGGACTTAGGGACTTCTAAGTAACTTACCATCCTTAGGAGGACTGGTAGCTTCCATGTTTGTCACTCTTAGGAGAGATTAAGGCTTTTACATCTTGTCATCCTTTCTTAAGACTTAGAGATCCATAGAAATCCTTTTCCTATCATCCATCAAATATAGGACTCAGGTATTTAATGCTTTATAGCTTGCTTGTTGCTTTTACTAAGGCTTAGAGACTTTCAAGCTCTCTCTTATTAGAGAGATCAGGAGAAGATCAAATCTTCATTTATCAGTATATTTGTGCTTTTGGAACAAGTGTTACATTAAGACAAAGTAAAGTATGAAATAGAGCAATGTCAAACAACAAGCAAATACATCATTATATGAAATATTAGAAAGGAATAGATTGGTCTATTTGCTTTGAACTTTCATAACATAATTACATCACATATGTAAAGAAATAAACAGAACATGTTAATCGAAAAGAAACAAACATTCCAACAAGTTTATAGAACAAGTCCACCTACGAACACATCATAATTCACATAAACACCAACATTGGAACATGATAATAGCGAAATACATAAACAAACAAGTGGGCATATCTTCTTCTCCTCTTCTAGATGCTCATCACTCAAAGTATGGCTTGAGGTTGTTATCATTCTATACCTTAGGGATTAGTTGTCCATCAAGCCTTTCTAACTTATAGGTATGTCCATTCCCTATCACCTCCTTCACTCTGACAAGATCTTCCCAAGCAAGGGTGAGCTTCCCCTAGCATTCCCTTGTTCCTAATACTTCAAGCTTCCTATAAACTAGATCACCAAGTTGAAAGCACCTAAGCTTAACCTGCTTATCATAGTACTGAGTTGCTTGCTGTTGATAGGCAACGAGATGAGCCTTAGCTAATGTATTTATCTCATGAATAGTATCCAAATTAACTTGGAGACCAATGCCATTGTACTCGAGGTTGTACTCTTAGACCCTTGTACTCTCCACTTTTCGATTGGTAATATAGCCTCTCACCAAAAAGCCGATTGATATAAGGTATGACCTATTCAAGTCCTCTATGTAGTGCTATACCCTTACAAAACATTTGGCATCTCATCTGTCCATTTATTCCTAACTCGGTTTACCCTTTTATGCAAACTTTGCAAAATAACCTTATTACTGCCTTTACTTGACCATGGCTCTAAGAGTGTATAACAGATGTGTAGCCTGATCTTCTAAGCTTCACTAAACTCTCTAAACTTATCAATATCAAACGATGATGATCATCTATTATTATAGCATAGGGTATCCCAAACTTGCTCAAGATGTTGCTAACTACAAAAGCCTCTATTATTAGCTTTGTTATGCTCGCTTTAGCCTTGGCTTCGACCCATTTAATGAAGTAATCTACTACTACAATGATGTATTGCCTTTTGCTTAGTCATCTTTGGGAATGGACCAAGTATGTCCAATCCCCATTGGGCAAAAAGCTAAGGACTAATGAGGGGAATTAGGTATGAGCTCAGGGCTCTCTCAACTAGAGCAATCCTTTAATACTATCACGACCCAACAGTATCGTTGTTGTGGTAGGTCGCCGTGTACTATATAAAGGTCTATTATCAACCCCCTTGCTGATCATAGGCCTTTCATACGACACACAAGGTTCCTTCCACTTTACGTTACCACTAGGCCCATAGACAAGTAATATAGAGTAATTTAACTAAAATTACTTCTATATTATAGATTAGCTAATTGTGTGGGCTCGTGGGACCCACACCAAAAAATATTACATACAAAGGAAATTCATAACGGAACTGCATTAAATTTGTGTTAAAAACACAAAAGTATTTAAACATCTATAATTCTATTACAAAAAGTCCTCTTCGCTCTCCGATCACTTCAACCCGTCCCTACACGAGACTTACCACGGGCATGCCTCGACCCGGATTAGTGAAGAGGTTCTCCTGCATCAACAAAAATCTATAGGGGTGTAAGCTTAAGCTTAGTGAGATAAATACCCTCGTCGGTGCCACATGACAGAAATTTATTATATGCACAATCATATGAATGCATGAACAATCAGTATGCCAAATAACGCATGCAGTGACCTAAGAACTGCATACGACTCAGAATTACGCCCCCTGAAGTCGGGGTTTAAAGATAATTAACCGACCCAAATCAAAATCCGGGTTCTAGACGTTGGGTTTTATTTCCTTTGCATTATTGTGCTCATGCCAAAACAAAACTCTATATATATATATATGTGTGTGTGTGTGTGTATACTTCCTTTACCAAAATCAAATCATATCTTTTAAAATCCCAAGTCTAGAGGTGTGTTGGCCCTCGCAGTCCACAAACACACGCCCTAAGCAGAAGCTACAAGACTCGGCCCCTCGCCGACGGTTGGCGTCTCCTAGCGCCTAGTAAGCCCATCAGCTTAAGACAGAGACTCAATATATATGATGGCATAGCTAGTGCCCAATTCTGCAGGAAACTCGTATTCCTGTGAGTCCCTTCCCATCTTTTGCGTGAAGCGGCAGTCGGTGTTACCCGTATGCAATATGGAGAATGCATGATTCATTTTGAGTTCTTAATCGTATAAGTGATTAACTTGATTTTTAGGGTAATCAAACAATTTCATCCCATACAATTCACTTGTATATATTAATACAAACAATTCCCATTATTATATATATATAGCAAGTCATCACATTCATCCATAAATCCATACACATGTATCCCCCATATCCCACAAGCATCCAAATTTTTATCTATAAGTTTAGGTGCATCTATTCTACAAGCACAATCAAGTAAAGAGTCATCGGGAATTTACTCACTTAACCATGTGGGTCAATTAAAGTAATCCGGAGGCAAGTCATCTCCGTAAACAATGTCCCCTGGTCATTGAAATAATTTTTATAAGGAATTGAAATAAACTTAAGAAACTAAGTAAATTTTCCTTAAGTTATATTCTTAACTAGTTTTCGTAATTTTTCTCAGTTTTTACCTAAAGTTCAATCGTATATAACTCTTTCGTTTTAAATCTGATTTTTATGATCTTATAGTCAATCTTCATCATTTTCGAGTGTACTTTAATGTGGTGAGGTTATATTTTCGAAATGAGGTATACAATTCTATCCATGGGTCAGAATAGTAGCGTTCCTCATGTATTGGAGTGCTTTTGAGCCTTGTTTGGTAAATAGGCTTTTTAATAACTTAAGAAATTCTTTGGGCTTGGTCTTAAGATTTTATCCTAAGCTTAAAATACTCCTTCAGATCAAATTTACAACTTTGATTTATATTCCTAAGGCTAACAACCACTTCTTGGTCCCTTTAGTGGGCTTAAGTTGTCAAATGGGCTTGTTTTTTGTTCAAACTAAAGTTAGTGACTTTGGTAGGCTTATAGGGCCTTAGGTGGATTTCTTATGGGCTTCAAAACAACCTCTCTTGATACTTTAAGGTGCTGGTCAGAATTTCATTCAAGGCTCATCTTAGAGTTCTAGGCTTGTTTTGAGAGTTTTAGGCTCGGTTTTGAGTTTTAGGCTTTGTATGCTTACCATACTTGCTTTGGTTAATCTTTTCACTTTGTTCATTCACTTTTATCATATTTTTAGGCTTTTTTCTCCCACGTTCCAAATCTGTTCATGATGGTTCCAAGGGGTCCTTACTTGGTTTTTCAACTTGTTTCATCATTTCCTTAAGTTTAGGTAATAGATTATGCATTTAGACTACTTGTGTCCAAATCTTAACTTAACTTTTCTTCCACAAGATGATTCTTTAACTTATGTTCCACACAAATAAATAGAAGATCTTATATTTAATACAACTCCCATATCATAGCTCATTTCATACAAAGTTAGTTTCTTCATAAAACCTCATGTGATGGATTTTTCCTTAACTTAAGTATAGATTTGAGCATGTTTAACTTAATGGAAACAAAATGAACATCCAAATGACTATGGAACCCTCACGTCCAGCACGCTCATCCTCCATTACAGTTCTTATTTCATGATTTTCTTAGCTTAAAATCTTTCATTCAAAGCATTAAACAAATGTCTTTACAAAACACCAACTTTACATGCTCATGTTTCAACTTCATATAAGGGCATCATGGTTTGTTTCTTAAAATGATATTTGGTGTTATAACAACTTAAACCTTACTCATATCTTCAAGAAATCAAAGTCTCCTAACATAAATACTAATCCACATATCACAAGAAACGCTTACTCGTCCGTAAAGCAAAGTTTGGTGGTTGTGTACTAAGGTTCCACTTAAGCTCTTAACTTTCCCTGCTTCTTTTTGCCACCTTTTGGAACCCGAATCTTTTGGTCTTTTGGAATGGGGTTTTTAGAAGATTCTAATGGTATTAAAAGGTCTTAGATGGTGAAAGAAAATGACACAAGAACAAAAGAAAAAATTTCCGTGAGTGAAGCTTCAAAAATGGAAGAAAAGTTGATTTTGTGGGGTAAGGTTGTTTCTCCTTTTTATGTTTGTTTCAAAGGAGAGAAAGAAGATGTGAAAGTGAAATTGAAAGTGAGAGAAATGATGGAGAGAGTGGCTGGTTGGAATGGAGAGATAATGAGGGTTTAAATGTCTTGAAATTGTTGTCTTCTAGCTTACACAAAAGTCAACAATTGCAACAATTGATGATGTAAGCATTAAGGGGTAAATAATGATGTGTAAGAAGAAGTGATTGATGGGTGAATGACAAGTGCATGGCCCCCCTTTCTCCCCTTTTTAGATCTTCCATTTAAAGTCTTTTTAGGCCATGGAGTGGTCTTGTCTCATTTATTAAAGTTAAGCTTATGAAATCTTGTGAAAAATTATCCATATGTAGTATAAGTGAAGAGGTGATAAGGAAATTGTCTTATCACTAGATTTTGATAAGTTATCAATTGATAAATGATTCCAACTCTCAATTGATAAGTTATATAAAGTGTTTGGTTGGTCTACTTATTTATGTGTAAGGCTTATACATGAAGATAAGGGCATAGCCTTATAGGAAATTGTTTTTAGGTTTTCAGCTCACATTGTTTTGTAATTTATGAGTTGATTTTTATAAAATTGTGAAATTTTCTAAAGTTGAATGAAATTATTCAAATTAAATTATTGATTAATTACTTAGGGTTAAAATTCCTTAATTATTTTAGGGTTTAGTATTTTAAGTGACTTTAGAGCTTGCAGTTCTTAAAACTCGGATTTTATCGATAATTGGTTTTTTTTTAATTGGAAAAATTTAATTTGTTTCTAAATATAAAATTAAGTTTTTGATCTAGTTGATCTCTAGGAATGTTCGGAAAGTACTCGTACTCAAATCTTAAGCCCACTAAAAGTAGGGTTTACAAACACCAATCACAAGTTTTGGCTAGGTGAAGTGCATCCTTCCTCATTGTAGGCCACCAATACCCTAATCGAAGTGCTCCAACGTACAAAGCTATAGCTCTAATGTGGTTACTACACACCCTAGAGTGTAGATCAAAGAGAACTTGCTCCACTTCAAATGGTCATAGGCACCTTAGGTATGGTACACTTATGTCCCCTCCCTCTTATATAGATTTTCGTCAATTATTGTAAAATTAGCTGCCTTATAGATGCCTCCTTAATATCTTAAAGAAAAATTCCATCCTTCAAGTATTCTAAAATAAGATCTATCTAACAATACTTAAGATCCAAACATTCTTCTTGTCTTCTCTGGCAAGTTTTCGATGAAGATCCTTTCCTCCCAACTTACTAATCTAGTAGAGGCTAACTTAGATAATTTGTCTACTGCATAATAATTTGTTTTAGGGATTTTCATAGTTGCCAAGCCTCAAAATCTAGACCGATCTCCTTTGCTAGCTATAGGTACTTGATTGTATTCACATCCTTAGCCATGTTACTTCCTACAACCTGATTAACTACCAACTAAGAGTAAAAAAAAACTTCCAAACACTCTGCTCCAACCTCTTTTGCTAGCTTTACCTTTGCCAATAATGCTTCATATTCCGACTCATTATTGTTAGCCGAGAATCCTAATTTCAAAGAATAAGTGATCAGATTTCCCATTAAACCTATCAAAATGAAGCCTACTCCACTTCCTTCATACGTCAATGAGCCATCAACATACAACTTCTATGTTGGCTGCTCTATTTTTGCAATAAATCTCTTAGTCCTTGTAAACTCCGTTATAAAATCTACCAAGGTTTGAGCTTTATGCCTCTCTAAGTTGGTACTATATCCCAAGAGCACTAAGTTCTAAAGCATATTTTACCATGCAACCTAAGGCATAAGGGTTAGGTAGAGCTTGCTTCAGTAGCTCATCATTAAGAACCACAACCTGGTAAGCTTCAAAAAAAGGTTAGAGCTTCCTAACACCCACAATGATAGTTAAAACAGACTTCTCCAATTTCGTATGCCTCAACTCTAGCCCTTGTAAAACATGGCTCACATAATAAACTGGTAGATACATCTATCCTTCTACTTATACTTGATAAGAATCAACCCCTCAGGTCCATTACCCGAAGCTGAGCTAGAGGACTACAAGGACTTGCTTAGCATATATAATCTTGAGAACTTAGAATTATTTCATCTTACCCGGCCTAAGTGTCAAGGTTTAACCATGATTAAGACAATACTAAAACTAATAAACACCAAGTTTTCTACTTTCTTTCCAACCTCTTTCAAGATGATTCTAACGAATGTCAAGCTGTTAGATAGCTTAAACCTATAGGAACAACCGAGCATCATACCACCAACACCAACTTGATACGTATCTTATGACACAATATTCTATAATGTTTCTTTCTTCCATATATTGTATAGCATTTGTCCTTTTCACCCCTTCTAGTATGTCTTAAGTATTATATTTGTAATTTACCCTTTTTTCTTTTCCTTGTACATACGTAACCTTAATAGAGCTAATATAAACCTTATTTATCTATACCCAAACATCATCACTTCGATTATGAAATTTAGAAATTTACCCCTTTAAGAGTACCTAGCCGTGTTTTCTATTTTCCTTAACTCTTATCTATTCCTTTTAGTAAGGAGTAGTGGTGAGTGACCATAATCCTTACTTGTGTATCACATCAAGTAGAGATTAAGTTGAGTAGGATCAGTTGGTGCGTCATATCTAGTTAGTAGCTGCTCAGGTTTTGCTATACCCCTTCTATTTTTAGTTTATTGTAATGCTTCTCCATACGTATAACCTTGGAGATTCGTGAGTACTAGTACAAAAGAAAGGACTCAATCACTTATAGACAAGTATAAGTAAAGAGTCTCTCCCTCAACAGGCTTTGACAAGAACAGTGGTTTAGCAAAGAATTCTTTTAAGGCCTTAAAAACCTTCTTACAATCTTTGATCTTGTGAAATTCAAATGGATTTCTTCTAACGCAAAAAGAATCCACATATTTTTAAACATTCTTAGAGATAATTTTAATAGGGATCACAGATCAATCACATGCTCTGGAGCTTGTGGGCTTGCTCAAATGGTTCACCAAGCTATCCATGGTAAGTTGAATGCTGAGGAGCAGTACATTCTACAATCCAACCTATCGAGTTGCTTCACTCTCCACATCTAGGAAGCTATTGAAGAGACCAGCTGATGTATCAAGCTAACCCTTTTGAAACATACTTGTTTAAGCATCAAATCAAGATGTTGTTAAACCTAACTGTACTAAAGTCGATCTATCAATTGTCAAGAGCCAACACCCCCCCATCCCTAAGGCTAATTCGAAAATGAGTCACCCATGAACCCATACCTGCTAGGTCTTGATTGTCCAAACTGTTGCCGCCGATACTGACCTTATCTAACCTCGCCCTTATTTTGCTAACAATGTCATTAAGACCACAAAATGAGCAAAATGACTTGCATCCTATCTTTTTCTGACATTTATACTGACCTTTCTATAATCGAATATTCTTTTTGCGCAATTACATTGATACTCCTGTAAATTATTCTCCTTTTCCTTAACTAATAGGTATCTTTTTTGTAATTTACTCTAACTTAAGATTTACCTTAATTATGTCCTGTAAATACTTATATATTGTAATAGCTACAATGAATGATACATTTGAAATTTTAGACATACTCTCTTAGGCTAAGTATTCTGCAGCTTACTCTCAAGCTACTCTTATCTAGCCGATTGAGTATAGACTAGTGGTAAGTATCCTTTGGCTATACTTGTACATCATATCAAGTGTGACCTAAGCTCGTATGAGGCAGGGTGCTCATATCTATTGTCGGTGCATGGGGACTCCCTACTTAACCTATGACTCTCATTACTTTTCAAACCATCTCATAGTCCAAACCTATCCCTTAGTTATGCGTGATATTGGTTTGTGTGTTCATCCACAAATTCATATCATCTTGGTATCAAAGCCTTAGTTACATTCGAAAACTAGTTTCTGCTATTTTGTTCTCTGAGTAATTTGTTACTTTTTTGTATGTTTAAAGTCCTATTGCTAAGATTAGGAATTTGGCAAGCGAATAGTGTTGAAGACTTTTAATACTCTGTTTTCCCCTGTCTCTCATACACAAAACAAAGTGTAGTTGTCTTAGTGTTGGGAGTATTATTTATTGTTCTACTGTTGTTATTCATGGAGGAAACTCTGAGTGATATTTTAACCATTAATCTTGTGAATTAGCCAACAATGTCATATTCAAGTGTTCAAGAAACTCTAGGAAACTAAGAGAATGGTGCTCAAAATAGCCAATGATAACAAGGAAGCTTTATACCTCAATCAATGGGTGACCGACTGGATAAGCTCACTAACTTAGTAGTTAGTTTGGTAACTATTATCCTTGAAGATGGATAATGAGATAGAAATATTCCAAATAGAGGACGTGAGCAACAAGAGGGTAACAGTGGTCAATTTAGCCAAATTAATCCCCAGCTCAATCGCCATGAGTTAAAGGAATGGGAAAGGTTGCTAGTGTAGGCTAACACTTGAAGAAATCGAAGAAGAAGAAGAAGAGGAAGGAGATGACAAAATAAAGGAGTCCTATGAGCCTAAAGAAAGGAATGTCTAAGCTCTTAGAGTTGAAGGGTTAAGGATATGTATTCCAAGTTTTTTTAGGAGTGGTGATGCCAAGGACTACTTGGTTTAGGTAAACAAGATTAAGAACCAATTTAAATGCTACAAAGTACCTGATAATGTAAAGGTTCGACTTACTATGTTGGAGTCTACTAGTTATGCCATCCTAGGTGGAAAAACTTGCAAGCCATCTGAAGAAGTGAAGGAGAATGACAAATTAAGAGTTGGGATAAAATGAATAAAGTCATGAGGAGAAGGTTTGTGATGAGCTATTATTTGTAGGATGCCTTCAAAAGTTTACGAGAGCTAAGGTAAGAAGGATCGATTATTGAAGCTTAAGTTAAGGAATTTTGGATGTTAATGATCCAATGCAAAGTCAGTGAACTAGAAGATCGAACTGTATCTTGATTCATTAGTGGATTGAAGTACGATATCAAAGATGTCCTAGAAACCATGGATATTAAATCACTTAACGAGGCAATCTGAGCCACTTAAAGGATAGAAAGACACCAAATAGGTAGGTTTTGATCTCCTATCAACCAACTTAGCAGTATTCGATCTATTCCAAGTAGACTTGTATGGACAAAACCATGTAAGGTTATCGAAGCCCGACCCGCTCCAATTGCCCGAGCAAAGGATAAGGAGATTCCAAGGAAGTATGAGAAAGGTTTGAGCTCAAGAAGGAAGATGAATGAGATCAAGTGTTTCAAATGCTAAGGATTTGGACACATAGCCACTCGGTATCTAAATAGAAGAACTATGGTGATCCAAGGTAAGGCATCAATTGTTAAAGTAGACAGTACCGAAGAAGAAGTAAAGGAGCTAAAAGAGGATAGACAGACCGAGCTGTCTAAAGAGGAAATTATCTATAGTAAGGAAGGTAACTTTATGGCAACCACTCTACTGTTAAGAGGGACAATGACTCTTAGTCATGTACCTAAGGATAAATAGAGGGAAAATCACTTCCACATTTGATGTAAGGTAAATGAGTCACTATATGCCTTACTCATTGATAGTAAGAGCTACACCAATGCAATCTCTATGTTTATGGTCTAGTAATTGAAATTGCTGATCAAGCCCCACACAAAACCTTATAAGCTTCATTGGCTCAGTGATAAAGGAGCCTTATAGGTGAACAAATAGATGTATGTGCTGATCTGCATTGGCAATTATCAAGATGAAGTGCTCTATAATGTGTCGCCCATGAATGCATCCTTCATTCTACTTGGATGACTATGAATGTTCGATTGAGCTATGATATATGATGGAAGGAGGAATACATGTTTCCTAAAACATGAAGGCAAGAGGGTGAAATTGAGCCCTACGATTGCCAAATAGGTAAAGGTCATGCAAACCTTACTAAACCAAACCTTGAAGAAAGAAGCTTTGGTAATGACCCCAAGTCGAGCTGAAAAGAGAGATGGAGCTCAAAGGACCAACTTATATGTTGGTCCAAAGAATACTGGAGATGAGATCTAAGTAGAGGGAGTAGCTTATCAAGATGAAAGCGATATTGGAGGAGTTTACCGATCTATTCCCAAATAAATTGTCGAAAGGTTTATCCCCTGTCTGAGGTATAGAACATGCCATTGATCTATAGCCAACAACCGCACTACCAAACAGGCCTGCTTATAGGCTGAACCGTAAATAGGTTGCCGAGCTACAAAGGCAGGTAGATGATTTGATGAAGAAAGGGTTTATGCAAGAATCCCTTTGCCCTTATGCCATGCTAGCTTTTTTGGTCCCTAAGAAAGATAGGTCATAGAGAATGTGTGTAGATAACGAAGAAATCAATCAAATCATCATCAAGTACAAGTATCCCATACCAAGGCTTGATGACATGCTAGATGAGTTGAATGGAGCAAGAGTGTTCTCTAAGGTTAACCTCAAATCAAGATACCATCAGATCTGAATGTATGAAGGTAATGAGTGGAAGATCGCATTCAAAACACACCACGGATTATTTGAATGGCTTATAATGCTATTTAGACTATCCAACGTACTGAACACATTTACGCGCTTGATGAAATCTTAGTGTATAGCCTCAACTTGGAAACTTACTAAGATTATCTCTGAATAGCCTTTACAGAGCTCCGAGCTAAACAGCTTTACGCTAATCTGAAGAAGTGCAACTTTTGCCAATCCAAAGTGATATTCTTAAGGTTTATAGTAAGTAGAGGGAGCATACGCGTTGATGAAGAGAAGATTAGAGCAATTACTAAATAGCCAATGACGATCACTTCAGCTGACATGAAGAGTTTCCATAGCTTGACATCATTCTATCGTAGATTTATAAGGAATTTTAGTTCAATTGTGGCCCCACTCACCAAACTATCAAAGAAGAATGTTGAATTCATATGGAAAGAGGAGTAAAGGAGTTTTGAGCAAGTAAAAGAGAAGTTGACTACAACCCCTATCATGGCTTTGTTGAGCTTTGACAAAGTATTTGAAGTAGAGTGTGTTGTATCTAGACTAGGCATAGGTACCATGCTAATGTAAGAAGGCCGACATGTTACTTACTTTAGCGAGAAACTTCGAGGAGCTACACTTAACCATTCTGTCTATGGCAAGAAGTTTTACTCCTTAATCCGAGCCTTAATTATACGCAACACTATTTGCTACCTAAGGAATTTGTGATCTACATGGATCATGAATCCTTAAGATATCTGAAGAGCTAACCCAAGTTGTCTCAAAGAAAAGCCAAATGGGTCAAGTTCATGGAGGGATTTTCTTACGTTGTGAAATATAAGAATAGGAAGAACAACGTAGTGGTCGACACCCTATCAAGACGACATTCCCTCCTAACTAAACTCCAAACTAGGCTACTTTGTTTCTCTACAATAAAGAATTTATATACGGAGGATCCACACTATAGTCCCATCTATGTTAGGTATGAGGATGGAAGAATACTAGATGACTATCACAAGGAGGACAAATACTTATTCAAGAAGAATAGGCTATATATCTTGACCTGCTTATGAGAGAATTGCTAGTGTGCGAGGTGCATAGAGGAGGATTGATATGACACTTTGGCTAACATCAAACTCATGAGGTATTATCCTCAAGATTCTTTTAGCCAAGAATGATGAGAGACGTCCAATCTATGTTGGAAAGGTGTACAACCTACCGAAAAGTGAAGAATCGAGCTAAGTAAGGACACTATCTACCCTTTCCCATCTCAAATAAACTATGGCTTAAGCTGAATATGGACTTCATGTTAAGATTACCGAAGACGTCTTGAGCGAAGGACTCTATCATGGTGGTTGTGGATCAATTTAGAAAGATGGCACGTTTCGTGCCCTGTTCCAAAATTAACAACACTTCAGTATCTCTTTTCTTTTCTTGCAAGAAGTAATCAAGCTTTACGGAGTACTAAGATCCATTGTTTTGGACCAAGACCTAAAGTTCATGAGCCACTTTTAGAGAACACTATAAAGACGAATGGGGACAAAGCTATTATACAGCATGTCCCATCATCCATAAACTGATAGATAGACTAAGGTTGTTAATAGAACTGTAAGAACTTTACTATGAGTTACGATCAGATGGAACATAGCTGATTAGGGTCTATGTCTGCTAGTCATTAAGTTCACCTACAGTAGGACTGCCCATAATGTAACAAACATATCTCCCATTGAGATTGGCTATGGGTTCAATCCTGAGCTCCCGATGGACTAGGCCCCCTTTCCAAGACCCAATAATGATCTGCTAACTGTAGAGAGAGTCGAAGCTATCAAAGCCATTCACCAAAAAGTTATAGAGCAATTAAGTCAAGCTATTACCAAGATCAAGAGGTAAGGTCGAGGATCGAAAAAAAGAGAATTCCAACCAGGTGATTTAGTCTAGATCTACCTCAACAAGGAGCGATTCTTGAATTGAGGAAGAGTAAGCTATCTCCTAAAGCTAATAGACCCTTTAAAGTACTTGAAAAGATTAATCCTAATGCCTACAGGATTGAACTACTTGAAGGATATGGAGTCTTGGAATTCTTTAACATTACTGATCTCTACCTGTACACTCTCGAAGACGAGCAACCTAAAGCCGAGCTAGATTTGATCACAAATCTCAAACAACCTAGAAAAGATGATAGGGATCACAAACTAATCATGTGCTTCCGAGCTCATAGGCTTGCTCAAATGGTTCGTTAAGCTATTCGAGATGAGTTAAATTTCAAGGAGCAGTGCATTCTATAGTTTGACTTGCCAAGTTACTTTGCTCTCCACATTTAAGAAGCTGCCGAATAGACCAAATGACATTCTGAGCCGATCCCTTCAAAACATACCTGTCCAAGCATTGAATCAGGATGTTGCTAAATACAACCATACTAAAGCTAATCTATTAGTTGTCAGAACCCAACCTCCCTACCCCTCGCGCTCTCCACCACCAACCCCTTTCCTTCCCGAAGTCAATCCAAAAATGAGTTACCTATGAACCCATGCCTATTGGTCCCAACTATTCAAACCGTCGATGCTAACACCAACCTTACCTAACCTTACCCTTGTTTAGCTAACAATGCCATTAGGACCATAAAATGAGTAAAATGACATGTATCCTACCTTTGTTTGATATTCCACTATCCTATCTACAACTGGATATTCTTTTTACACGATTACATTGATACCCCATTAAATTGCTCCTCGTTTCCTTAACTAGTACTAATCTTTTTTGTAATTTACTCTAACCTAGGATTTACCCTGCTTACTCTTGAGCTAAGTATTCTACTGCTTACTCTTGAGCTAAGTATTTTCCTGATTACTCTTGAACTACTCTTATCTAGCCCATTGAGTGTAAACTAGTGGCGAGTGACCTTCAGCTACACTTGTATATCATATCAAGTACAACCCGAGCTCATGTGAGACGTTGGTGCATTATATCCATCGTCAGTACACAAGAACCCCCTGCTCAACCCACGAGTCTCATTTACTCTTCGGATCATCTCATCGTCTAGATCCATCCCTTGGTTACTCATGATATTGGGTTCGTGTATTCATCTATGAATTCATATCATCCTATTTAGTGCTACCATATAACTAGTTAGTCTTTAGACCTCCTTAGTAGGCTTTAGTGACTCCATGTCAAGCATGGCCTAAATCTTCTCTAAGTTGCTTCAATTCCATGCTGTGTTACCATAAAGCCCAAAAACTTTCTCAAAGATGCACTAAACACTCATTTTTGTGGATTCAATTTCATATTATACTTCCACAATGTGTCAAAGGTCTCTTGGAGGTTGGCGAGATGGCCATCACTCATCTTGCTCTTAATTATTATATCTTCTACATAAACCTCACCGTTCCTATGTATCTAAGGTTTGAACATCTTCATAACTAACCTTTGGTATGTAGCACCTACATTCTTTAACCCAAACGACATGATATTATAACAATAAGTTTCAAAGTTCATAATGAAAGAGGTGTATACCTTGTCAAAGGAATACGTTATCTGGTTGTACTTGGAGAAAGCATCGATGAAGCTCTAAAAGGCTTGTCCTAAGGTTGAATCGACCATCAACTCTATTTAAGGTAAGGGAAAACAGTCATTCATTCACACCTTATTTAATTAGATGAAATCAATGCACATTCTCCACTTTCCATTTTCTTTCTTAACCAAAACACAATTTACGAGCCATGTAGGATAAGGCTCTTCCTTGATAAAACTTTCCTTCAACAACTTTTGGACCTCCTCTCTTATATCTGCTTGCTTCTCCAAGGTAAAAGGTCTCTTCTTTTGCTATACAACCTTTACATTCGAATCAATATTCAGCTTATGGGTGATAACTTCCCTAGGGAATCTAGGCATGTCAAATGGAGACCAAGTAATGATATCTCTGTTATTTTTTAGGAAATGTATCATGCTTTCCCGAAGGTCGACTAGCATACTGGCTTCGACCTTCGTGACATGTTTATAATTGTCAATTAATTGAATTGTTAACATTTCCTCTACATGTTTTCATCTAACTTGTAAGCAATTGCTCTTTCCTTACTCAACGATGTAAATTCAAGCCAACTTCAAAGCCTTTAGGTACAAAGCTTACGCTAATTGCTAGTCTTCATAACATGTGCCTACCTTAGTTGGGGTTAGAAACTTCACCTTTTGATGGTCAATTGACATTACCATCTTAAAAGCATTTATGGAAGGTCTGCCCATTATGTCATTACAAGGTGAAGGACAATCCACTATCACAAAATCAACTTCCTTCTCTACCACATTCTCATCATCCCTAATATGTAAAATTAAGGTAATTACTCCTTGCACTTTCATTAGCTAATTGTTAAATTCGTATAAATTGTATTTGTACAACTGCATCCTAATATTTTCAAGCTTAGGTCACATTTGATCAAATGCGTGCTTGAAAATGATATTAGTGGAGCTTCTTATGTTGACCATTACTTTTTTTACCTCAAAATCTACCACCTTGGTTGTAATAACCAATGCATCGTCTTAAGGGAGTTGAACTCCTTGCATACCTTTCTCTGAAAAATGATCATATCATCAATCTTACATCTCTTTGCTCTTAAATTCAATACATGATCTCCCCGCATATCCAATGAATTCACTGTGGTTAAAATGTTCCCTACTATTGGCCTACCAAAAATCACATTGATAATGCCTCAAGGAGCTTAGTTGTCGCCCCTTTCATTCTCTCATGCCACCAATTCCCAATTATTAGGTTAAGCCTCCACATTCTGAGGTTGTTGTTCAATTTTCCTCCTTTGCATAAGTTGCTCAATGCACTCCTCCCTGTCAATCGCAAACTTCCTTAAGTATCCCCTTTGAATAGCATCCTTGAATGCATTTTCAAATGTATGCACTCATCCATATTTATGGCTTAGTCTTTATGAAAATTACAATACTTGTCAGAGTTCTTTCTTATAGGATTATTCTTGATTCTTTCTAGCCAAGCCAAGAACCTTGATCGCATAACTTCATCAAAATATCCACCATAGGTCAATTGAGGGGGGTATGCTCAACAAAGGTTGGAATTAGCTTATTCTGATCTCCCAAGGGCCAACTAAGCTTATTGCAAACATCAAAACTCCTTCTCAACCTACTTTAAGGGATCCCTTATCGTTTTCCAACCTTCTCTTGCTTGTCTTTCTTTAACTCTCTCCTTGCTTGCATCTGATCCTCCTTATGAATAAATTTTTCCAACCTCCTAGCAAAGTCATCCAAAGAGGTTAGTAGGTGCTTAGTAAAGGACTTGAAGAAGTCCAAATCTACCTTAACTCCTCTACAGATGGCATGAAGCACTACTCCCTTATCACAGTTGATTATTTCGATCATCAATTGATTGAATCTTTAGACATAATCCCTAATCAACTTCCCTAGTTTCTATCTAATTAAGGTTAGGAGTAAAGAGTCTTTGGCTGGAGGTTTACTAGCTAGGAAATATTGGCGGAATTTGTCAACCAACTAGTTGAAAGAAGAAATAGAGACTACTTTCAATAAATTAAACTATTCATTAGTAGACTTCCTCAAACTAAAAGGGAAGACCTTACAAGCAATCACGTATAATCACGTCGGATAAGCCATAAAGTTCCTTTAATGTCCAAAATGTATTCAAAGGGTCATCTGAGTCCTTCCTTCCATCATATGTATCAAACTAAGGTAGTCAGATACTTAACAGAAGGACCTCATCCACAATACTTTATATGAAAGGGTTCGCCTTTTTGCCCATCAGACTAGTTTCCTTCTTAGAAGCCCCTTCCATGGTCAATTTCTTAATAATCTTCTAAGTCTTGCAAACTCATTTTCACTATTGCTCTTTGTGGTAAATGAGCAGTTACATGCTTGATTCTCCCATCTACAAGTGTTTGCATGTATGAGGTAGTAAGAGCATGAAGTGGGGTCTGCTAGCAATTTTCCTCCACTTGTGACTCCTATCTCTACAATGGGTCGATCTCATCCATCATAAGGGCCTTTCCTCAAAGTTACCATAATACTTCTTCCTATATGAGTAAGTCAACCTCTCGCCTAACTTGCTATAGAGAGGGAGTAGAAGAAGAGGTAACATCCCTCTTGTTGAGCCTTTATTGTAACTCTTTATTGATGGCTCAGACTTCCTCAAGAAATTTCATGAAATTGGCACATAAAGCCTCCAACTAAGCTATATGTGAGCTACCATCATCTTACCCTTAATGCTGAGACATTTGATTGCGAATTTGAACCTAACACACTTTGAAGGTGCATTGTTGTAGCAATTATTCTTCCTGATTTGCCTAGGGATCCTTACTCCCCCTCGAAGTGTTGTTATCCTTAGACTTAGTTCTAGCCATAGTAAGTGTTTAGAAATAGACGATGACATATTGTTGATACTTGATGGTATTAGGGAAAATTAGACACTTTGCTTAAAATTATTCTATAAAACAAAAGAAATGTAAGGTAATGGGGTGGAGGGGTACCAAGGCGGCTCTACCATAGCCACTCTAATACTTAAGTTAGTTTAAAGAACTTAAGGTAAGAAGGAAGCTAAAAGAAGGCATCAAAGTGTGTAGAAAAATCTACTTACCATATTTCAATATCCTTTTATAGTCGAGGGTTGGTTTAAATCTAGTAACCATTGCCTCCAAAACTTAACACATGCATTAAGTTTGAATTTAGGATCACTTCTTGATATTGGGGGATGTAGCTAAAGTCATAGTGGTTGGTGGGTGGTTATTTAGGCAAAGCTACCTGTTTACACCTAATATTAAATTTGAATCATCTAAGGCTGACCGAGTCCAAATCCAATCTATAGGTAGTCACTCTAAGCTAAACAAGGCTAATTTGATCTATTATAATCGAGTTCTTCTATCTAGCTTAGAGGGATTTAGCTCATCAATCGTACCAAGCTAGTCCACACAATCATAGTGATTGAAAGGAGGTTGGGAGTAGTGAAAGAGGAAGATGTAAGTGTATAGCAGATCGAACACCAGAGACTATTTAGATCAGTCTTGACCTTGCAATGAAATTGCTATCAATAATATATAGTTTTAGAAACTCTTTCTTTTCTTATATTCCACCTTTTTATTATACCATTAATGTATTTCCATAATTTTAGTTATCAAATTATATCATATTATTTATGTCATAATATATAGTTTCGGAAGCTCTATCCTTTTTTATTTTTTCCAATAATAAAACATCCTATTAAGAACAACCAAATCCTAATGTGAGTTTAACATAGACAACAAACATTCAAAATTAGTTTGGTTAAGTAGTATCATAACCCAACCTCCAAGTCGTAATGACACTCTTGCCCTTGCTAGAGTCAACAACAACTAAATAAAAAAAAACCATAGGGAACGTCGAAGAAAAGACATTATTAGTTTCTAACTTGAGACATTCATTAGCAAGAGTATCTGCCATTTGGTTAGCATCACGAACAATCCTGCAAAAGTAAATATTTGTGAACTTCCATGGCAAGAGTATACAATGTCTAACTATAGCTGAATTTAAATCATTCTTAAGTCATCCTTGTACGATAAGATCAATGGAAAGAGAGCTATTGGATTCAATAATTAAGTTATTCCATCCCTTTTCATCCGCTAAATGAAGAGTATGTACAATAGCCCAAATCTCCATTCTATCGGGGTTACGTTGGTAAGTTTTTTTCCAAATGCTACATAAGATACTACCCTCACAATCTCGTCCAATAGTAGCTATTGATGCTTATAAAAACTGCATCATAATTAATTTGATCCATCCTTTAGGTACTTTTCTCCAACAAATTGGGAAAGACACGCCCATCCCCTCTCTCTTTTCTCTCTTATTAATCGTCCACCATTCATAAGATTCTTTTTAGACTAGGCGTATCCAACTTTGTCCACCATTTCCTACGTTGAAAATATTATCATTTCTTTGTTGCCAAATTCTTCTCAGAGCAAATAAAAATATAGTCATACGTAGTCAAGCACCATTTCTCCATGGTAGCTTCTTGGTGTAAGCATTGCATCAAATCCATTCTATAAAACACTCCTCTTGGGCATTATTCGGGAGATCATTCTAACCTAGCTATAGCCATACTTGTCTAATAGTAAGGTAGCCTAAGAATAAATGTTGATTTTCTACACCGCCCCTATGAAATATGCATGACTAATCAACTACAATCCTTCTCTTAGTCAAATTCTCTTTTTTCGGTACTCCATTCTAGGTAATTTTCCATAAAAGATGTTGAATTGAGGGAATAGTTGGTATACACCATATCTAATCCCATTTCCCATCCCATTGTTAACTCCCTTCCTCTTGGTACATCATTTTATAAAAAGTTTTACATTGGACTTCACCATTTGCATCATGTGACCATATGAACTCAACTGGGCATCCAATCTCATCTTCCCTACCCTATGGATCAGTTATCTGGAGTTGAGGTTAAAAAAATCCAAGATTTGTTACTACAAACTTGTCAATTTGGTGTCCTGGTTTCTCATCATCCCATCCTTCCCTTGTATTCCATGCATTTGAAACCATGATCTTATTTGCATCTCTCATAATTGGGCCTATAAGCCAATTTCTCCCTTGCTCGCTTTTTAACTAAGGATCTAACTAGAAATTTGTTGAACCTATTTTGCATGAAGACATAATAAGCTTCTTCTCAAGCCATTCCTTCTGTTGAGGAATCTATAAATGCTCAAGCCCTTTGTATTTTGGAAGCCTCCATTTTTCCAGTGGTATTTACCTTTCATAAGTTTAGTCCACAACAAATCCTTCTTACGAACGTACCAGACCAGTTTAACAAAATTTGCCTTATTCTATCATTGCAAATCAAGAATTCTAAGACCTCCATCCTCTTTCAAACATTTGATTTGCTCTTAGGTGATCTATTGAATTTTTCTTTCCCCTTCGTTTAGGGCATTAGAACTATCTGAGAGTAGTAGTTACAAATGCTTTCAAAGGTTATGGTCATGAGTAATTTTCTTGTCGAAGCGCTCAACAACTTTGCTTTCCATTGAAATAATGATAGGAATCAACTCCTTAAATTAGTCACATGCAATTAAGCTAAAGGAATGCAAGGACTCATAGGAAGAATACTCGCTCAAAACACCATTTAGGATGAAGATTCTTATTATGATCTCCATCTTTTATACTATTGCTAACCAAGTGCAAAGCTCTCATAAGTGCCAACACAGATTCTAAGATTCTAAGTAGTCATGCCAACCTATTAGGCAACCATGACTATTACCGAGCTCTAATCATGATCCAGATTGCGTCCGAGTTAACCTACTTTATACGTCAGACTGAGCCAAGCTGCTAAGACACCCAACCTAAAGAGGATCACAATACCCTTTAGTAGCCAAGCTCTAACATGAACCAGACTAGGTCAACTCTAACTACTGACTATCTTCTTACCTCATCTGAGCAGGATTGTACAACTACCAAGTGACCTCAAAATTTGTTACAACTTACCCAACCACACTACAAGTTTCTAATTGCCCCTTGACACGTATCTTTTGGTACAATATTCTAGAAGGATTCCTTACTTTTGTCATATAAAATAATCTTTGTCCCTTTTGCCCTTTTTAATATGTTTCATATATTTCATTTGTAAATTACCCTTTTATCTTTTCCATGTATGCCTTGTAACCATAGCAAGGCTGGTATATAATACGCATACAACATATTATTGCATTATTGCTTATTATAAGTTTCCTTTCCTAAGCAACCTTAGTGTTCTCATTTGTCTCTTAATTCTTATTTATTCCCTTTAGCAAAGAGTAGTGGTGAGTAACCCTATAATTCAAACCAGTAAGTCACATCCAGTAAATTGTAGGCCGTGTAAGATCTTGTTGATGCATCATATCTAGCTATGTAGCTCCCGGATTTGCTAATCCCCCTTTTATTTTCTTCCATACCCCTTCTTTATGGTCCAACCCCCATGTGTATGACTTCGGAGATGCATCATCTTCGATGTTATCAAAGTGTGGTTCCACAAGGGGGTATATAAAGTTGTAGTGAAGTCTTGGTTCATTTTTACTACTAGTGGCTGCTATGCTCCTTTCGTAGTTGCTGCGGTGTGTTCGAGTGGAGTAAGTCTTCTAGTTGTGAGTTGTAAAGTAGAAGTTCGCATGTTAGTAAGTGTTGTTTCTATCATTACCTTATTTTTCCCTATTTTTCATCACAAAAACAAAGCAAGCTCATTTCTGTTGTATTCAATTGTATGTTGAGTGTTGGAGTTATTAGAGTGTGTTAGTAAGATTTTAGGTAGTAAATAGAAGTGTTTATTGCATATTATGCTATCAACCCGGTGGAAAAGCATTACACCACGTTGTATTCAAGTGTTTAAGGTGTTATTGGTGACTTAAGTAGTAGTGCTCAAGCTAGTCGAAGTTAAAATAAAAGTAATACGCCTAAGTTAATCGATGATAAACTTAACGTTCTCACTAATCTTATTGAAAGTCTGATTACTGCGATGTAAGCCAACAAGCATCAACCATAAAGTGTACCCCATCATAACCCACTTGAGAATATTCTTAAGAGACAATATGGCCATGGTGGCTGAACTAATCACCTAATTTAACCCCATCGAGCTATAAGAGTTGTAAACCGAGCTGCTAGATGAAGGCTAAAGTTAAAAGAGATTGAGGAGGATATTAAAGATGTGGATTTAAAGGATGATGGAAAGGAAGGAGAAGAGGTTAAATATTACCAAGCACAATTGCGAGGACGTCGAGCCCCTCAAAGACTTGACAATGTCAAGATCCAAATCCCACCTCATAATGGAAGTAGAGATGTAGATGAATATTTACAATGGGAAGAAAAGGTAGAAAAAGGTATTTGGTTGTTATGGGTATATAGATGTGGTTAATGACCGACTTAGAGGGCTGAAAAGTAGAGGAGAAATGCCCCGAGTCAACTTAGGCCGACTTTTTCCCGAGCTCTTATTCCATGCTGACCTACTCAAGCTAAGCCAAGGAGACTCCTCTAAGCTAAGGAAAAACATTACAACTTGATGGTAGTTGAGCAAGACAAAAGAGTCAAGTCGAGGATAGGCCAACCTCAAGGATATATGAGAAAGGATAAACCTCTAGACGAAAGATAAGCCAGGTGAAGTACTTTAAATGCTTGGGTTTTAGATAAATGGCTACTAAGTGTTTGAACCGATGTGCTATGAGGCTCTGAGGAGATGTAGTAGATAGCATTGACAAGAGCAAGCTAGAGGAAGAAAAGAATGTTAGAAGAGTTGAAGCCAAGGAAGAAGAGGAGACCTGTATCTACACCTACTAGGGAGAAGTGATGACCTCAATATTAAGACAAGTGCTGAGCTCACAAGATGACTAAAGAGAAAACTTGTTTCACACCAAGTATACCATTAGAGGATATTTGTATACCATTATTATGGATGGAGGGAGTTATACCAATGTCGTCACATAATCCTTTATATAGAGGTTAAGACTGCTGACCTTACGAACTATGCTGGCTTCATGATAAGAGTACTCTACACGTCATTGAACAAGTAACTGTACCATTTAATATTGGGAATGTATATAAGGATGGAGTAGTGTATGATGTCATCCCTATGGGAGCTTCACATTTATTGTTGGATGATGTTAGTTATTCGACCAACATATTACCCACAACTGTAAGCCTACAACCAGTCACTCAATGTCCGATCGACTGAAAGATCCGATCAAGCCTAAATTATAAGTAAAGCTAGAATTATTAGTAAAAATGATCTCGTAAGTTCGAATTTAAGAAAATAAGTAATGAAATAAAAGAATATAAAAGTTTAGAATTTTAACTATATAACTCATTATTTATCAAAAATGAATAAAATACATTCCGATAATTAACGAATTACTAGAAATAAATTATATACATACTAAAAATTATAGGATAAACTAAATAATATTTAGGAATATTTATTTGTGTTATATATGAATTTACATATAGGTAGAAATACACATAATTACTTAAAATACACGAAATATGCTAAAATAGTACTAAATAATAAATAAAATTCACAATTAATTAAGGAAAAATCAAGAAAAATATAGAACAATGAGGAAAAGTCCAGAAGTGGGGCGTGGCAATTGAAAATTAAAGGAGGAAATCAACCAATTAAAATGTAACAAATAGAAAGTAAAAAAAAAAAAAAGAAGAGATAAGGTAATTGTCTTGTCTAATTAATGCATAATAATTTTCCTAATGCTCTATAAATAGCAAGAAAATTTTAGAAGCTTATTTGGTCAGTTTGGAGAGTGAGAAAAAATAGAGAGAGCTGAAATAGTAAGTATTTGAATTAATTACAAAAAAATTACTCAAATCTATGCAATTAGGGCCTTAGAGAAGAACCCAAACCCGACGAGTAATTGGGAGTGGACGGCCACCACCACCATATGGTAGTGGCAGCAGCCAGGTGGGCCGACACACCTATGGTCAGCGATGATAACCAGAGCCACTTAAATCGGTGAGTTCGATTTCCAGCCTGATTTTGTGTAATTTTGTAAAAATAGTAAATATTCTTAGAAAATTATGAATTTTGTTATTCTGGAATATTTTTTTATGTAGTTTATAGAAAAAAATATTATTTTGATGAACATATGTCCTGTGATATATGGTCCTTAAGAAATTATGCAAAATCGAGTATGTTTCGATTTAGAAATAAATAACCTTAAGAGTGTAGTTTTGAGCCCTAAATTTTTGTGTAGACTACTTAGATGATATAGAACAATGCTTGAGATTATACTTGGTTATACTTGTTAGATAGTTGGTTGTATGCATGTGCTTGGTTATGAGTAGTGCTATGATTCTGTTTGTTATTTTGGCTTGTATTGTATGAAGTGATTGATCACCTTAGACTGAACTTAACAAAGATATGACTTATAAATATAAATCAAACCTGCATAACAACCCATTAGGTGAAACCTAGGATTTTTCAGCCAAATACCGACCCCTTCGAAAAGGATAGCGCCGGATGGCATAATGGGTCCCTTCTTCATCCTTAGTCGAACTAAGTGACAGGTGAGGAGGTCACGATAAGGATCAAGTCAGTAGTTCGAAGGTAATCATGGGAGGAAGGGTGTCTCCATTACACAAGCCTAGGTTTGGTCGTAAGCTATTGCATTTACGGCAACTCCTCAACCAGGATTAGAGCGGGTGCAATTTCTCTAATCTCACTACAGACCGGACAATGTCGTGCGATGGCATTTGCTTAAACATGCATTGCACCAAATGATTTGGTTGACAACCTTGTTTGTGTTTGTAGTGTAGTTTTAAATTCACCATCCTAACTTACTGAACTGTGATTGCTCACATCCCTATAGACGTCGTGTAGGTGCTGGCTAAGAAGCGACTTACAACTACTCTGAAGCTAGCAACTGCTGAATCCTAAAGAGTGAGGAAAAATATTTAAAGAATAAACATATATTTTTAAGGTCTAAGCTTTTATTTTAGAATTTTTCATTTCTTAATAATGTAATAACTAAGAAATATATTACGGTGAAATGTTGTAAACGTTAATTGTGATAACTAAATTATAATGTATATATATATTTTCTCACTTTCTTAGGTAAATGATTTATTTAAATTACAAACTATTTACTTTAAAATGGGTTAGTCGTAGATGCCTTGTGTAGATCAAGTCTAGGATAGCGGTTGTAAGGCCAACTTCTATCTTAGAATGATTTACACACTGAGGCTGTTACGACTCTGCTACTTCGAAGCATGACAACAACAAATACAAGAACACCTATGCCATTGTCAAGGATGGAAAGAAGATTATGATGCAACCCATGACACTAATTCAAGTGAATGAGACCTATAACTAACTCACCTAAGCTAATAAGAAGAAAGCCTTAGTAATAAGCTAAAGAGAGCTTCGAGCCACTGAGAAGGCCAATGAGCCAATGTTTTTATTGATCAAAACATTATTGGAAATGATAAATATAAAAAATGTATTTGATGAGATCCGAAGATCGATTGATGAATTTTCCTACCTATTTCCCAAAGAGCTACTTAAAGGAAGACCCCCAGTTTGAGGTATAGAACATTGTATTGATCTATAGTTAGGCACAACCCTGCTAAATTGGCCTACTTATAGAATGAATCATGTGTAAGCTACTAAGATAAAAAGGTAAGCGGATGAGTTGTTAGAGCGAGGTTATGTAAGAGAGAGCATGAGTCCTTATGTTTTACCAACCTTACTTATCCCAAAGAAAGATGGATCATAAAGCATGCACATCAATAGCCAGCCATAAACCATATTACAATGTATAACTAATGCTAAGGCTTGATGAAATGTTAGATGAGCTTCATGGTACCAATATATTATCAAAGATTGATTTGTGAAGTGGCTACCACCAAATTTGCATAAGACCTAGTGATGAATGAAAGACTACTTTCAAGACAAGATATGGTCTCTATGAGTGGTTGGTTATACCATTCAGACTTACAAATGCACCAAGCACATTTATATAGCTTCTAAACCTTATGATGCTTCCACTGATCGAAAGATGTGTGGTCATGTACTTTGACAACATATTAGTATATAGTGCTGACTTGAATTATTACATTCAACATCTTTAAATTATTTTTTACATTTTATATGTCAAGAAGTTGTATGGGAACCTGAAGAACTATATATTCTGTCAAAGTGAAGTTATCTTTCTTGGGTATGTAGCATTTAAAGAAGGAAGTTGAGCAAATGAGGAGAAGGTCCAAGCTATTTTAAAATGGCCGATGCTAAAGAATATTATTGAAGTACGAAATTTTCATAGTCTTGCTCTTCTACAAGTGATTCATTAAACACTTCAATACAATTGCAGCCCCCTTAGCTAAACTAATGAAGAAGAGTGAAGCAATCTAATGGAATGACCAGGCTGAGAAAAGCTTTAGGGAGATCAAAAAGAAGCTCACTATTGCTCCTATCTTGTCCCTACTAGATTTTGATAAGCCAATTGAATTGGAATACAATGCATCCGATATTGGCATTAGTGTAGTCTTGATGTAGGAACATCTACCAGTTACTTATCATAGTGAAAAGCTTAATGGTCTTGTACTAAACTATTCTATGTATGAGAAAAGTCATACTCACTTTTCCAAGCTTTTACTATATAGCAACACTATTTATTACCATGAGAGTTTGTGACACATACTGATTATGAGTCCTTGAAGCATCTTAAGAGTCAGAAAAAACTTTCAAAAAGTCAAGTAAAGTGGGTAGAATGTATGGAAGGTTTTTCTTATGTGATCTAATGCAAGAAGGGTAATGCCAACATGGTCACAAATGCCTGTCATGTCAACAAACCTTGCTAACCACCTTACAAATGAAATTACTGGTTTTTCATTTATTACCGAATAGTATGTTTGTGACTCCCATTTTGGTCCTATTCTTGAGAAGTGTAAAAAGGGTATTGTTGGATGATATTATCTCAAGGATAACTTTCTATCAAGGAAAGAAGGCTATATATACCAAGTTAATCTACAGACGAGCTATTGGTGAGAGAAGCTCATAGGATGGATTATCTAGTCATTTTGGAGAGACCAAAATAGTTAACTTATTGAAAGAAAACTTTTACTAGCCAAATTTGGTCAAGGATGTTCATAAGGTAGTTAGTAGTTACAAAGTGTACAAGAGGGCCGAGGGAAAAGAAAGCCATACAGAGAGTATATGCCTTTACCTACACCGACCTCAACATGGAATTTTTTCTAGGGTTGCTTCGGACATCTAGGGGAAAAGATTCAATCCTTATTATAGGGAACAGCTTTAGCAAAATGGCACACTTCATCCTATGCCATCGAACTAACAATGCTTTATATATTATTGATTTGTTATTACAAAAAGTTGTTCGATTGCATAGAGTACCGAAGACCATTGTCTTAGATTGGACACAAAATTCTTAAGCTATTTTTAAAAGACACTTTAGAGAAAACTTGGAACTAAACTTGTGTTCATCTTTAGTAGCCACCCTCAGAATGAAGTGGTGAATAGAATGCTAGGTACTTTACTTCAAGCTACCATGGGAAAGAATTTAAAGGATTGGGATTTATGTTTACTAGTTATGGAGTTTGCATACAACTAAACTGTACTATGAAGACTCCTTTTGAGGTTGTCTATGGCATCAATCCCATTATCCCTTTAGGTCTAATCGATACCGCCACAACTATTAAAGAGAGTTAATCTAAAGTTTCCTAAGCCTAAGAATTACAAGAACTACATCAATTCATGGTAAGGAAGATCACCAAGTTCAATTAAAGACAACAAGAGATTAATAGTCATGACCATCGATTTGTTTCTTTCAAACCAAGTAACTTAGTATGGTTCACCTCAGTTGAGAAAGATTTCCACACCTAAGATAGAGTAAGTTATCCCCATACACTGATGGTCCATTCAAAGTCCTAAAGAAGATCAAGCACAACACCTACCAGATTAAGTTACCCAAGAGCTATGGTGTTTCCTCCACCTTCAATGTGTCAAACCTGATTCCCCACCAACCAAAGAAAGACTCAACAAAAGTTGTGATAGACTAAGAGCTAGAAACCTCTTTAGATTTCACGATAAATCCTTCTAATCCTTAAGCAAATGGTATAAATCAACTCCTTGGACTAGTCATACCCAACCGAACTATAGAACTACAAGGACTCACATAGAGAATACTAGCTCAAAACACCATTTAAGATAAAGATTCCTATTCTAATCTCCATCTTTTACACTACTATCAACCCAAGTGCTAAGTTCAAGTAAGTGCCAACACAATTTCCAAGCTTCCAAGCAATCATGATGACCTGCTAAGCAACTATGACTATTATCGAACTCTTACCATGATCTGGATTACATTCGAGCTAACTGACTTCAAATGTTAGATTGAGTCAAGTTGTTGAGATACCTGACCTAAAAAGGATTGAGACACCCTATAGTACCCAAGCTTTAACCTAAATCGAACCAGGTCAACTCTAACTGCTAACTCTCTTCTAACCCCATCCAAGTAGGATCTTACAACTGCCAAGCAACCTCATAATTTGTTATAGCTTAGCCAACTACACTATAAGCTTCCAATCATCCCTTGATGCATGTCTTTTAGCATGACATTCTAGAAGGATTCCTTACTTTTTTCATATAGAATATTCTATCCCTTTTTCCCTTTTTAGTATGTTTCATGTATTTTATTTATAAATTACCCTTTTGTCTTTTCTATGTATGCCTTATAACCCTAATGGGGCTAATATATAAACCTCATTTACTTGTACACAAATAACATATTATTACATTATTGCTTATTGCAATTTTCCTTTTTTGAGCAACCTTAGTGTTCTCATTTATCTCTTAACTCTTATCTACTCTCCTTAGCAAAGAGTAGTGGCGATAACTCTATAGTTCAGACTAGTAAGTCATAACTAGCGACTTATAGGCCGTATAGGATCTTATTGGGGCATCATATTCAGCTAAGTAGCTCACGGATTTGCTAATCCGCATTTTGTTTTCTTCTATTCCCTTTTGTTGTGGCATGACCTCCGTGTGCACAACCCTAGAGATGCATCAGATAATTTTCATCGAGTTTTTTCTATTAAGAAGGACAGGTCTTCTAATTTTATCTAACTACCCATTTTTATTGGCCACCCAAAATAGTTTCCCAACTCTACAATAAAATTAATGCTGAAAATGTTGAAGATTTGTTCTTTGAGTTATACATCCAAAGTTTCTAAGAATAAGGCACATAACTTCTTGTAATTTACCTTTTGGCCTGACATCATCCCAGAAGCATTCATGACTTAATGCATTACTCTTGCATTATCTAATGTGGCTTCCCCTATGAGAACCAAGTCATCCACAAAAAACATATGTGAAATATCAATATTTAAGCCCCTTAGCCCAATTGGTTTCCATGTCCCATTTTTAACAAGTTTCTTAATGCATCGGCTTAACACTTCCATGGCGATCATAAAAAGGTATGGTAACATGGGGTTTCCTTGGTATACTCCCTGACTTAGGTAGAATTCATTCAGCATAGCTCCATTGAAAAGAACCCGAAATGAGCTCGTTGTAAGGCATGATCTAACAATCTTGATCCTCTTCTCAGGAAAATTGAAGCACATCATCGCATGGTAGATATAGTCCCATTCTAATCTATCATATGCTTTCTTTAGATCTAACTTAATCATCATCTATAATTTCCCTTCTTTCTTTTATGTAAGGGAATATAAAAGCTCTTGGAAAATGATGACACTATCCCTTGTTGATTTTCCTTGCACACAAAACTAGATTATTTTGGACTAATGAGCTTTTGGAGATATGGTCTTAGACAATTAACAAGAATCTTACCCAAAGTTTTATACAAAGTCATACATAAGCTTATGGATCAAAATTCATTTAGCTAGTTTGCACCATCTTTCTTAGGAATTAGAACTAATAAGGTTCATTGATCTCCTTAAGTATTATTGCATTCCTTTAAATGTCTGCAATGATTTGGTAAACTTATTCCCCTACCATTAGCTAACAATCTTTATTAAATTGTAACTGCAAACCATCCACCTTAGGTGCTTTCATGTTCACTATACTCCACATTGCCTTCTTCACATCCTCCTGGTTCAATTTTTTATTTATAGAAATAGCAATATGATCAAAAGATTCCCATTTAGGAATCTGACTCATAGACAACAACTTTGCAAAAGCCCTTTCTATACAAAATAGATTTGAAAAAAAAAAATGATAGTCATATTTGCTAGCTTATAGTGATCTATGATCTAATTGGAAGAATCATCAAATAAAACAACAATTCTCCCTTCAGCTCTTCTTGCTAACATGGAAGCATTAAAAAATCTTGAATTATGCTCACCATCCACTATCTACTTAATGCGTACTTTGGCTACCTATAATTTCTCTTCTTAATTCAATACTTCTTTTAAGGCTTCCTACAAGAAGCTTTCTCTATCTAATAATGCTTAGCTAGGATCACTTCAAATCTTCTCTCGAAGATATTCCATCTTCTATTGCAATAACTTTTTCTTGACATGTGCAATCCTAAACACTTCTTTATTCCACTCTCAAAGTTTTGCAACAAATGCTTCAAGGTCACCCCTATGTTGGTTTTTGATAAGGACCATGTGATGCAACAAACTACTTGAAATTGGGGTATTCAAGCCATATAGGTTTGAAGTGAAAAGGTAGTTAATCCTTTGATCCCATTCTAATTGCGGGGTAAGTAATTAAAAGTAATAAGCAGTAGTCTAAGCTAGTACTCAATAAATGATAAACCTTTGTTTCAGTATAAAGGGCATGCCATTCATAATAAGCCCACACCCTATCAATTCTCGATTGAATTAAATTTGTCAAATTTCATATGTATTTTGTCCAAGTGTACCTATGTCCCATAAAGCCTAAATCAACCATGCCACATTCATCCATACACTCTCTATACTTCCTGGCTCTTGATTGTACAATATGTCTTCCTCTTCATCTCTGGTCATTTGTCAAAGCTTCATTAAAGTCCCTAATTAAAAGTGATGGATCATTCATCAAAGCCCATGCCCTATCTCTCGTCTTGCCATAAAACCTTGTCAAGTGTTAACAAATGGGTGTGCATATACACCGAAAATAAACCACCAATTGAGATTAAAAGGATTTACCTCAATGTGAGCAAGCATCTATTGGTGAGAAATTCAATGGTTTTTTACTTGAACAGCTTGTTGCCACTTCCACATAAAGCATTTCTTCAAAACCCAAGAACACATGCAAGTTATCTGCTCCTGCCTAATTCAGTTTCGTTTCAATAATCACCACTAGCTACAGATCATATCGCTTGATAAGAGAGAGAATTATAATAGAGGGGATCAACATTTGCAGTTAAGTTACAATAGGGGATTAATATTTTGAAAAGTTCAAGTAAAATATCAGAGTTTCAAAAAGTAGTTCAAATAAGAGATCAACGTTTCATAAAATAAAAAACAGGAATCAATGTTTCACGAAGTGGTTTAGATAATTTTATAAATTGACTATTATTAATCCCTCGTTTGAACTGCTTCATGAAATGTTGATTCCTTATTTGGACTTTTTGAAACGTTAGTCCCTTAATTGAACTTACCCCTAAATGTTAATTCCTTTATCCCCTTAATAAGACCCCTCATCAACTTGCTAGGCTCTAAATGATGCTCCTCTTATGTTATAAGCAAGCACTTTGAAGAGGTGAGGGTGCATATTTAAGGAATACGTGTCTATTATTTCAAGGTTGAAAAGCTTACATTGAAAGTTATACTACTCAAAAGTCAATGGTTCATTGCCTTTCCTTTAGATTCTCAAGTTCCACTTGCATGGCCAAAACACCATCCATGCCATTGACATGGTTGCTTCAATAGTCAATATCGGTATTGCACTATGAATCTCCTCGAACGTTAGCATTATGAAGGGAACACACTTGTAAGCACCCACTTTCTATCCCCTTATTTTTAGAATTTTTTTTTTTGTAAGAAAAGGGTATTAATTTAAAAAAAATTAAAAAAATAGAATATTTAAAATTAAAAAAATTTACAAAAATAAAAAAATTACAAATTAAAAAGATACAATAAAAATAAATGAAGAAATAAGAAAAATAAGATTTTTTTTTTATTTGGGTCTTGGTCATTTCTAGGGCCATCAAGTCATTTTGGAATGAATCATCTCAAATTTTTTTGGGTCAAAGAGAATCAAAGTATAAATATACAATTTAACGATTCCAAACTTTTTTCTTCCTAATAATTTAGTATTTTGATCAAGGTCGATGTTAAATATTTTTGTTTCATAAAAATGAAATTAATTTAAGTTAATCATGACTTCATACAACACTTTGATCTAACTCAAATTGGTTGAGTTACAAGAAAACAAATTCAAATAATCATGCGATCGATGAATTGAAATTCATAAAATGGTTAAATTAGGTTTAGTTTGAAAATTATTTTTCACATATGTGCACTAAACTTGCTTGTGAAAACTTTTAATTTTCAATTTATTAAGAGTTAATCAAATTAAGCTTGAAGCGGCCCCTTTTATTTAAATCGATTCAGGTTATTTAAGTCCTTGTATAGACTTAAGTTGCATACCATATTAAGTAGATAAGCCAGCTTTGGTGGTTGAAGAGCAAGCGAGCCTTCAAAGAAGTGCTGGGATCAAATTACAGCATAGGCATTGTACCTTTTATCTTTGCCAACCTTAAGCCACATTCAGCCATCATTAGCTAGCATAACTTTTCCCTTCACTCTCTCTCTCTTTTTCCCTTATTTTCCTATGCATACCTAGCTTCATCCCCTAAGTTCATGGTGATTTTTAACCCTTTTTTCTACACGATTTCATCAATTAATGATGGGATCATATAGATTACGCGGAGTAATTTCAATCCATGCCATAAACACGTCTAGATTGACCCATTTGCTTGGTCTAAAATTAACTTGAAAAAAATTTTACTCGAGATTCTAGCTATTCTTTTAATCTACCAAATCTGTCTAAATTGTGTAAGAATGAGAACTTATCTTTGATCCTTATTGCATTCTTGATCATCCCCAGTTCATAAGCATCTCAAAAATCAAGTTTTTTCCTCAAACTTAAAGATTTCTTAAGTTGGATGATCATGGCCAACTCACCATTAATGGAGCTTTCCAAGATTGTTGAAGCTCATACTAGTATAAATAGGACCTAACAATTCTCATTTCAATCTTCAAAACACCTTCAAACCAATTGGATCTACTCTCCCAAGCTCTATCTCTCTAAGACCAATCGTCCTACATTCTCTCTAAAAATTACTCTAGCTTGAAACTTTTCAAGTCAAACCACTTATTGCAATAGATTTCTCACCTTCTAAGCTTTCAATTGATACCACTTTCAACCCTTGTCATCGTGTTTAATGCCAACATCAACCACTTAGGGTTTCAAGCTTATGGCCACTCTACAAAACCACCACCACCATATGTCCCCATACGAAAACCACCAAACCACAATACTCAACACCCATTGAAACCCCCAAGTCGACATCCTTATCCACCTCAATGACCATCACAACTAGCTGCCTAACCCTTTCTCTCTCTACTACAAACATCTAAACACCTAACACTACCACACATTGAAGCACCACTACTGATTAATAATTTGTCAATGAAAAACACACAAAAGTATTGTTTCCCACTTAAAATAGCCCTTAGAATTGCTAAGAAGAAGCTATCTCTATCGCTATTGCTAGGCAACCTATTCTCAACCTACGACCCAATCCAAATCTAGATCTAACCCACTTGCAACCCAACCTTGATTCACTCCAAATCTATGCTAGACCAACCCTATCCATGTTTGGTTTCTTTCTTCTTCTTCTTCTTCTTCTTCTTCTTCTTCTTCTTCTTCTTCTTCTTTTAATTTTCTCTTTTTTTTTATTTTCCCTTCTTGTTTTTGTAATAAATTAGGGAAAATAACAATATTAAAACATGAAAAATATGTTTAAAAAATAATATTTATTTATTTTCTTTCTTTTAAAATATTTCTTTTTTTTTCTATTTTGTAAAGTTTTTTCACAAGTTTTCATTTTCAACTAAAATGGACATGAATAAAGTATTTTAAGTACTTAGAAAAATGAATAAACAAATAAATAAGTAAATAAAGGAGTTCTATCACTTAGAAATATCATTTTCCAAAGTAGATTTTTTTTTAATTGACCCTTTTCAAAATCAAAACTCTTTCTTAGAATTTTTCAAAAATACACACTTAAAGAATTAAGGCCTTTTTTAGAACTTTTTCTCTAATGAAAAATAAAATGACTAAGAGAAGTAAACTCGGCTAATTTTTAAAATTAAAATAAATTAACCTACTAATGTTTTCGAAAATTAACTATAGAAGTTTGATCCCAAAATAACGGGTACATAAACACCTATAAATAATTACGAGGTGAGTTAAAAAATGAAAAAAATTATTTTCCCCCTTTATATATATAATTATATTTGATTATTTTCTTTCCTTCAATTTGTAAAAGTTAGTTTATATTTTTTTTCAAATAAAAGTATATTTTTAAAGTTAAATACTAAATTCAAAAAGTTAAAAGTTATATTCATTTAAGGTTTGATAAGTTAGCCCTCGCCCTCGAACTCAAACTCTTTGGTTTTTCAAAATCATTTTTTTTTTTAAAGTGATTTTCTCATAAATTAGTAGCTAAATTAGAATCAATCCATTCAATTGTATCGAGCTTAACTTTTTCTCAACTCTCGTTAGATGGTAACTCTAAATATTTTTTTAATATTTATGAAAGACTGGGTTTTCCTTAATTTTAGTGCATGGTTAGTATTAAATGGGTTAAGATTTAATACTATTTATATTAAGGGAAACGAAAACTAAAAAATTCAAGCTCGACAACGTTGTATCTTCGGGCAATCTACCCTTGGCACCATAATGAACTCTACTATGCCTTTGCATGTTGCCTCTACATGCACCAAGAAGTTTGCATTGGTCATATTTTGTTTTAACATCAGCATCCTAAAGAGAATGGTCCCTTCACTTCTCCCCTCCACTAAGCCTTATTGTGTCATGTATGCTAGTTAATTCTGGGACATTGGCTTGAAGGTTACTTTTAGAACTTTCTTTCGCCTCCATCGTATAGCTGTTACTTCGATCCTTATTATCTTGACATAGAGATTGATGGTCATTCTTTCGTTTTGAGTTTGCTAAATCATCGAGTCTATGTGAACTTTTGGCATTAGACCTTGATTTAATAAAAGGAGTAGTATGAGTTTGATTTTTACCATAGCATCCATGTTGTTGTGCTAGTTTTTTCAATGATGTACTCTTGGTTATGGATTTGAATTGGATGAAAAAAAAAATCTTTTTCAAAGTTTGTCTAGTTTGTTTCCTTCATAACTCTTTACTTTCTTAAAAAGAATCGATCAATTAGGAAAGAAAAGATTTAATTGCATAAGTTGCATCTTTTCATATCTTTCCCTTTTCTTGTAACTCCTCCTTTTCATTCACTATATGAGAAGACACATTATCCTCTTCATTAACTTCTCTATCAGCCTTGTCTCTATCTCCTTCTCTTCTTTCAAACGGCAACTTGGAATAATTATTACCTAAGAGTTTTGATTAATTTTTGTCCCCATACACTCAACCTACATTCAATACTCTTATTTTCCCCTTTCCTTACCTCTTGAATCTAACCTCAATCCATCCATTGTTCTCATTTGCTTCAATTGGAGAATCTTAAGGGTTGCAATATTCAATTATATTCTTAACCACTTCATTACTTTATACTTCCCCTGGCTCCTTGGTACACATATTCATTTAAATGTCCTCTTCCCTCCTATTATCAACATTAATTAGGTTAGTGGTAAGGTAAACACATGTTGTATTCGTTTCGGTATTTCTATTGAGACACTACAATTTATTATGATTAATACATCTACAAAACTCACATATTCGTTAAAACCCTTCGTAGAAAATTTTATATGCTATTTGATTAGTAATAACTGTATGTTTCAATGGTTTGTCCATGTGCACTTAAATGCATATCCATGCAAATCTTCCACGTTCCATATTTATGGTGAAGGAATCAACCTGAAGGATCAGATCGATTTTTTCCCCTATGCATTTGATAGCCATCAATGAAAGAGTTCAATGGGCAATCCTAAGATTCTAATCCATACTACCATCGCATTAAATTCAGAGATTTCTGTCTGGAAATCTAGTTCCCATTGTTTTAAGGCTAGATAATATCCATTTATGAACCATATTCCATTTTGAATTATCCATTATAATTCTTCTTCACTATTTAGTGAAATAATATAGTATCCTATACAAGAGTGAATTAACTTAAAATCTGAAATTGAAGCCTACATTTTATTTAACTTGTGCTCAGGATTTTGTATCCTATATTCGATCCCATGATTTTTGTGATAAGGGCATGTCTCCAAGGTGCATAAATCATTTCTTTTTCAATATTAGAGAAATTAACATAACAAATTCCTACATCTGCTTTTTTATTCAAAAGATCTTCCTCCTCTTTAGCTTGATTCGTCTCTAGATTATGTTCCATAATTACACTAAGGTAGTATACTACTTGATCACATCATCTTTGATCGCCAGTCACTGTCGACTCTAGCGAGACCTATCAATTTTGATATCCTTGTTGATGCCTAGTTCTTAACCTCTGGTCATCATATTCTCTTTAATATAGAATAAAGTAGCTAACATGGTCATAGTTTTTTTTTTCCATGTTTATATATCATTTTTTTGTGTTGTATTATTAATGTATTTCGATAATTTGTTTGTCATATCTAACCTATTATTATCTTAGAAACCCTAGTCTTTTATATTCAATTGCAACAAATTTGTAGACAATTTGAAAATTGGATACTATTCAATAATTCATCTTAAGTATAAAAATTACAATCATTATTTAAACTTTTATCTATGTATTGTGTGGGTTCTTAAACTTTGTTTATATAGAATTATAGAAGAAAAGGTGTTAATTATGGAATCTTATGTACTGATTACAAAGGGAGATAGATGTTAATTTTGTGACAAATTATAAACTTAGTAAAAGCATTAATCTACAATTTTATTATCCAATTGATTTCATTTCATTTAAGACAAGTCAAGTCTTTTAGCTTTAAAACAAACTAATGCCAAAAGAACATATTTAATTATTTATATAGATAGAAATCACCTATCTCCAATCATGCAATTCTCTATTATAATTGTTGGTAGCTGATTAAGGTGGTTCTCTTGATAGTATAAGGTCAATAATGTTGAAGTGAACTTAAAGTTTTGTGCATTGTTGACTTTGATGAGAAACAAATAAAAGCCCAAACTTGTTAAACAATATTCAAACATGATGTGGTTACCTTAGTAATTTACACTTGGTCAAGTAAAAATAAGCTTACTGATCAAGTTTTCCTTTTTGTTCTTTTTATAATGAGGGTCGTGGTAACAATAATCACTAACTCTAATTACATGAACCATCTTATAAAACTCATAAATTGATCCAGTATAAATTAAGCCATATAATCACGTAAAAAATATACTTAGTAGGATTTTTTGAATAAATGCTATAAAAGTAACTCAACTTTTGATTTTTACCTATTTAATATCTTTTTTTTTATTTGTACAATTTAGATTGTAAAATAGTATCCACATTAAATTGTAAACTTGCATTTTAGTTAGCTAAAAATCGAGAGTTGAGATACTTCCATAACATTTATCTCGGATTACTGCTACCAAGTCTTTACTTCACCTCGAAGGCAAATAGAAATATATTAAAAAGACCAAAATCTAGTTTGTCCACTTTATTGTTATAGACAAATGTATTCTCTTATTAAATGGCATATTAGGTAACAATTGCAATGTATGCAAATTAAGAAGTTGCGCTTGAAAGTGGGATGGTTTGTAAACAAATCATTTTAATTTTATTCATATCTACTATCATTTTATGGTAACAAAAGTTTAAATTAAGAATTAGATAAATGATTAATGGTACAATGAAGATTGATTTATTTATGCATTACTACTATTATCTTATAACAACAAAAACCACTAACATATGTACCATATGAAATTTGTAATGCATTATTAATGTACCATGGTGCAATGTAACTTATTTTTTAAATGAAAATTTAATGAAGTTAAGTTGAAAAAATTGAAATCATTAAAATAGTATTTAAAAGTACACAAAAGTTGCAAGAATGAACTTAGAAAACATGTCGTAATACCTTGTTGAAATAGCAATTGAAATGTTGATCTCTAGAACTTTTTGAAACGTTGATTTTTCATTTGAATTTACTCGCAAACATTAATCTCCTCTCGTACAATTTTCTCTATTGTAAATGCAAGTTTCACTGAAATGGCCAAGGAAAAGATAAGTAACATTAATAAAATTATGATATGTAAAAGAGATGATACCTCTTACTTCCTTTAAGAAGATACGTGTATTTGAGTTAAAAATGTTACTTTCTTACGTTTATAAGTTGCACATGTCATAAAGAATTTTTTTTACAAAAGCTATTTGACATACCCTATCTATGTTTCTAAACATAATTAAGGCTAACAATTCAAGATTCGGACATGATAGACTTGAACACGGCACAATATGATTTAAATGGATTAATGTATAGTAAAAATTGATATAAGACCCAAATAGGTCATACCCATTTAAGTACGATTAAATTCGCATCCAAATTCATGTATCTAAGTTCAAGACTTATTTAAATAAATAGGTCTCATAAAAAGGTTCAAGTTCAACCCATAAACCTATTTAACATTAAATTTATACTTTCATTCTTTATTTATTTATCTTTTCATTTTCACCGTCGATACAATAATATGAAACAAATGTAAAATGTAATAAAATATCAAAAGCAAAAAGTAAAATACATCAAGCCACCGCTGGGGTTCATTCATTCTTCCCGAATTATCTAACTTTTATATTTAGACAGCCATGCTTACACCGCATTTTCTTCTTAGGTAAGTCTTACTCTTTTAAGAAATTCATATTTTCTATAATTTAGAAGGAATTACTTAACTAACTTCAGTTAAGCCTTTGATTCGTTGTTGTTGATTTTATATAAAACCTTACAGAAAAAATTACATCATCGTATTAGAAATCTTTTTTTTTCTCATAAATTGTTTTATAACACTTAATAAACCAAGTATATTAAATTAAATGGATGAGGACTAGATTATGAAGCTTGCATAGATTAAATATGTGCCTAAACCAAAATAAAAGAATTTAGATTATGAAGCTTACCATCATAAATTTTTTCGAATAAGGTTTTTTAAGAGTAATATATTTGCTATGAAACAATAATTAGCAAACTAGTTAAAAATTTGTTCTATCTTTCTAAGTTACTTAGATTCTTAGAGAGTTGATAAGTAATTAATCATTGATTCTTATTTTCCAAGCAATAATTTCTTTGATTCATTATTTGTGTATATTATATTCCCATGGTATATGTGACACATCAAATAAAGAAAACACTTATTTATAAGACAACATAAAAGAATTTTACAAATAAGCAACCAATATAGAATTGTTAACTTATGAGGTAACTTTAAACAAATTAATATATAATTAAGAGAGATAATAAACAAGTTCAACCTAGATAAGAGACATAGTAGGTCAAAGATTAAAGTGTTTATACAATTAAGAAAGACAATAACATAAATTGCTTACCCTAAACATAATGCGATTCCTAATGAACACTTTCATCTAATGCTATTTCATCTTTTTCTTATTTACTACTCACCTCATTTCTATTTATGATATTTCCATTATTACCCTTTAAGCTTCTTTACTTTTTTAATACAAAATACAAGAAATAAAGTAACTATTAATAACCAAATAATATATATAATTCATTATTTACCCTTAACATATCCTCAAGAACAACAATTTCATCATTTATAGATATTATTATATTACATTGTTGGATTAACATTACAATAGAGGTGCCAATATGATCTTTTGGTAGAAAATGCCATCCATGCCATTGCAACAATCTCCATTAACCATATCATCACCATCACATTTATTCCCCTTCAACTACCACCTTTACCACTTTATCATCACAAATACCAACCTCAACACTACAACTTCAGACCAATAGTATGGCTTTCCTCAATATACAACTATTATAATGTCATTATATACCCCTATTATTGTCTTATCATCACTAAATCGTTATCACCGACACTACCTTTATCATTGTCACTACCATCAAGCTACTACTACCATCAACATCAAAGTGGTAGTGATGGTTGTATTATGGTACTGATGTAATTGTTGTTGTTACTAATGGTGGTGGTGTTATTGATACAATGATGGGTTATTAGTGTCGAATAATAACAATGGTGGTGATATGGTAGTGATGGTGTTAGTTTATGTGTAAGTATCAACTATGGTAAACTCTCTCCATTGAGTTCGTATTTCACGTAGCAAGGTTGTAATGGTAATAATGGCTGTAATGGTAAGAATAGGAAGAGGTGCTTATAGCAGTGGTGTCGAAGATATTGATGTAACGGTTGTAGCAGTGTATTAGCAAATATGATGGTGTGGTGATATAAGGTTAGTGGTAATAAAAGCCAATGACAATTAGGATAATAATGCTTATAGCGGCATTAGTGATGATTGTCATAAGGTGATGGCATAGGGTGGTAGGTTGGTGTTAAATAGTGATGATGCAACAGTGATGACTATTGAGAAAATAGTGGTAGTATCAAATAGCAATAGCAAGAGAATGGAGGTGATGATGGTATTCTATCGTAATAGGTTGGTGGTGACTGGTGTGGTGCAACAATGACGATGGTGTTGAAAATAGTGGTGATATTGGTGGTAGAAATGAAGGGATGGTGCTAATGATGGTGTATACAGTAATAGATAAGAGGTGACAAATGGTGAAGCGACAATGATGCCAATAAGGAAAATAGTGATAATATAGGTGATAATAGTAAGAGGATAGTAGTCCTAAGGGTGGAAATCATTTGTGGTCATAGTAATGATGACAATGGTATTGATTGTACAAAGATACTAATTATGTATAGATGTAGTGGCTACCTTATTGGCGATGATAACAACAATGATAGCGGTATTATAATGGTAAATATGGTAGAAACGTTGGTATGGTGTTATGATTAGTGATGTTGATGATATGGAGAAAGGAGGTGGTTGGTAGTAATAGTGATAAAAGAGTGGTGTAATTTGATGAAAGTAAAATTGATGGATAATTATAAAATCTATGTCTTAAGAATAACTAATATCACTTAATAAAAGATAACAATTATTCCTTGAGAAAAAGGCATATAAAGGTCTCATGGAATAGTTATTCAAGTTTCAAATAAATAAGGAATATGTGCTATTAAAAGAATAATTATTTTAGTCTTTTGTTATCTTAAAGTAAATGACGCATGAGATTTAGTTCTTTTGCCCTTTTCTTTTCTTTTTATAACTTTAACCTTTCTGATATAAAAGATTATTTTTACTTACCATTATAATTATTAAAATCGTGATTTTATCAATACGATTCTATGAGTTTATAATTTTAAGAAGATTTTTCTAGTTAAATCATATATAAAATCGTTTCCATATAGAAATTTACATTTTAATTGAGTTTATATGTAAATTCAATGAAAGCTTATATTTTAAACTAAATTTATCGATTTTACATATTTAAGTTAAATGCGCTAGAAAATGAAAACTACAAGTTTTTACAAGCTATTAACTATTAGAGCATTATACCATCTTCCCTATTCTATTTTAGTTTTTTTTTTTTTCCCTTTCTCTATCTTTTAGTCTCAAAATTTATGTTCATAACCTTCATTCGAGTTTAAGCTCCACTAGCAAAGATTATAAGAAAAAACTATATGCTTCAAGTTATACCATTAATAATTTAAAATGAATTAAAATATTTGATTTTCTTTAATTTATTACTTTTTTCAAAAAAAAAAGGAAAAAATTTAGTTTTCAGTTTGTTGATATTTGTTCTGTAAATGTTAAATTATATATTATTAAAAATTATTTACAAAAATAAAAACTTAATTTCTTTATTTTTTATTTACATTATATATTTCAAGTTTTTAATAATTACTAAAAGTATATCCACAGTTTTTTTAAATTATTTTATATAAATTGTAGAAATTTACAGTTTTACATTTCGATTTCACGTTTTAATTCTATTGACTCTCTAGCAATCCTAAGTAAAATCACGAGTTTGATATTCTTGCTTACCATCTTATCACACATGCAATCTCCCTCAAATGTTGTTAAAAATGGAAAATATTAGGATATAGGAAAAAAATAGAAATTTTCTGTATGACAAAAATTATTCTCAATAACATTACATTGCAATTGGAAGATTTTCAATAGAGCTTGGATCCCCTCTACGAGCTCCAGATGATGACCTAAAAGAATGTTTTTGCTTCTATAATATTCATTAAGAGGGAAGAAAAACAACGATACCAATATACCATATAAATGAATCCATAACAAGCAAATACTAATAAAATTTTATCTTATAAAAACATAAACAGTAGAGCAGCAAAGATACTAGCCTAAGGGTAAAGTATAAGCTTTAATTAATATATTGCAGATATTTTAATTTTATCATATGTCCGAAGTATCCGTTTATTGTGGTTCTTTCAAATATTCAACATTTGTGATAATAAAAATTATTGAAGCCATCATGGTTCACTGATTATACATGTATGTTATCAGTGTTTACATATGTTATTTCAATAAATATAATGAGAGGACACGGTTAACTAATAAAAAAAAAAAACCTGATAAAGTAAAACGTTTAACTATATGTTGTTGCATAGTATTTATCTACTCTTTTTTTTCTTAATCTATTTATGCAGATTCAATTTGATAAATACTCTGTAGTACAATGACGTAGACCTAATATTGCATAATATTGTAATATATAGTTTTTGATATATCATTTTTTATGATATCATTAATGTATTTTTATGATATTTTATAAAATCATATTATAATATATAGTTTCCAAAACTCTTTCTTTTTTTATATTTCATCTTTTTAGTATATCATTAATATATTTCCATTATTTTATTTATCAAATCATATCATATTATTTATGTTATAATACATAGTTTTAGAAGTCCTGTTCTTTTTTTATGTATTATCTTTTTATTGTATTATTAATATATTTCCATAATTTGTTTGTCATATCTAATCTATTATAATTTCAAAAACTCTTACCTTCTATATTCAATTGCAACAAATTTTTAAAAATTATTTTATTTAAAAATTGAATACTATTTAGTAATTCATCTTAAATACGAAAAATATAATCATTATCTAAACTTTTAACCATACATTATGCAAGCTCTTAAACTAGTTTATATAGAATTAGAGGGAAAGATGTTAATTTTGGAATCTTATGTATTGATTACAAAGGGAGATAGATGTTATTTTTATGACAAATTATGACATTAGTAAAAGCATTAATCTACCGCATTTTATTATCAAATTAATTTTATTTCATTCAAGACGAGTGAAGCCTTTTAGCTTTACAACAAACTAATGCCAAAACATGTATATAATAATTTATATGGATAGATATCACCTCTCTCTGCTCATGCTGTGAATGAGACATTTGTCATATTCTTAATTTTTTTTTTTTTTTTTTTTCCTACTTAGGTAAAGCCTTTTTCATTCATTTGATATATTGACTTCCACAGCTTTTCTTTTTCCCAACAACCACACCACACCACCACCGCGCCACCCCCCACCCACCCCAACTTCCTACAATTCTCCCATTGCGACTGCTAGCGGTTGATTTGGGCGGTCCTCTCGACGGTACAAGGTCGATAATCTTGAACTGAATGTTGACTTTGAATGAGAAACATGTACAGGTTAAAACTTGCTGAACAATATTCAAACATCACAAGGTAATTTTAGTATGTTACCCTTAGGTCAAGTTAAAATAGGCCTACTGATCAAGTCTTCCTCTTTGTTCTTTTTGTAACGAGGAGCATGACAGTAATAATTTGCTATCATCCTATAAAACTTATAAACTAATTCCATATAATTTATACCATATAATATAATAACCCAAAAAATTACTGAATAAATACTATTAAAATAACTCAACTTTCGATTTTTACCTATTTAATATCTATTTTTTATATTTGTGCAATTTAATATCTGTACCTTTTGAATACCGTAAAATAATATCTCTATTAAATTGTAGACATACATTTTACATTTCCATAACATTTACCTTGGATTGCTGCTACCGAGTCTTTACGTCAGCTCCAAGGCAATAACCCATTTTTCCAACAGTGAGCTCTGCAGGCTGAAACAACAAGACCACCTTTTCTTATGTTGTTTCGAACCAATATGTCTCTTGTATTTGGAAAAGGTATTTGATTCAATATATATTAAAGCATTTACCAACTATATGGCTCATTTTAAACCAGGAGAACAAACACTGTTGCAAAATACGAAAGAATAGATTATGAAAATGCTAACCGATTTTGCATCCCGCTAGACTTAATTACAAGGAACAAGAGGCAACCCAACATGAACAGTCAAAATCTGTAAGTTTCTTATTCAGCTTTCAAAATGGTGAAGCACAACTATTGAGACGCGATCGATGTTGTTAATAAAACCATAACAAATATCAGCCTACTGCCTGGTTCCATGTTTGGAGCGATTCTTGTGCTGCTGCACACAATCTGTGCTAGAGAAATATCCAACATGCTCCAGGCTCCTGAATCAAAATCGGCAGAGAAAATCGAATGGCAGAAAAAGCTTGTGCGTCCATAAACAGGACATACATTTTAAATGAAGAAGCACCACGACTTCAGCAGTTACAAATGATCAAAGGGACCCACATCCCTTTGGACAGATTGCAATTCTCGATGTCCTACACGGGCACCCAACAACTCGATGCATACATAACCCTACCTCTCCAACCCAGCAGCATCCAGTTGTTATCTTCGTCGAGCACATAGTCCTTGTGATACCATCTAATTAACTCCCCCCTTAACTTCTTCATAATTTCTTGATCCAAACGAAACTGCTTAAACCCAGCCCTTATGTGACGAACCTGCCACTGCTTGTATGTTTCAGTCCTATAAACCCGCTCTATACCTTCACATGCGACGACATTTATCGCCTCCCGACCATAAAACTCCCTTTCTAAAACCAACCTCTCCTCGTTGTCAGCACTAGTTGTAGCATCAAACATATCATATACTGCAGAGAGGTGGAACAGGGCTTCACGGAACCTTGCAAGGAAAAAGGGAGAATTGTAGGACCCGTTAGTCATAGCATGAACAAAAATATCTGGTCTTATCTTCCTGATAACACTTAACATCGTATCTCTTGGGCTATTGGTTTCAACGGTCTCATCATAAAGATTATTGAATCGATTGAGACAATTCACTGCTACCACCTCATCTCTTTGCAATTTTAGATCCTCTATACGGATGGTCTCCCAATTCTTTGATTCAATATAATTGTATTCAAAAGGAATGTTGAAGCGCTCGCAGTATTTGCTCAAACGGCGACCGGTCTCTTCAATTCTCTCTGTGGGACGAAAACCGGACACAGGAATGTCTATCCCCGTGATGCGCAACATAGGAGGTCCGCCTTCTCTATCTGAGAGCTTCTGGATGAGAAGTGGCCATCGAAAACCATATCCAATGCCGAAGTCTATAATGTGAAGCACTTTCCCATTGGCAGCATGATTCAAAATCATTAAGTTTGCGAAGATAATCGAGAGTTTCTTAAATGGACAAACTGAAAGATGAAGCTGATAACCCTTGAGTATATCAGCTGCCGTCATCCTCTTGGTAGCGGCCGATTGGTAAAAAGTCTGAATGCTACTGCCACTTCCGGCCAATCGTGCCTCAAGACCATTTGCAAAGTAATGGGCTAACCTTTGAGATCCATCGCCAGTGGGAGAAGAGTGCTGTCTAACTTGCTTTAAGTGTTCATTTGCAGTCCTTAGGTCATTCGAAGAGATTGCTTGTGCACACAATATGAGAAGAGTTCTCAAATCTACGGAATTTCCAGTTCCCTGCTTCTTATTACGCCCCCTTACACCACCACGACGTGCCTGCCCGTTTGGCCGTGAGTCCGTTGTTGAAATTTCATGCTGCGGTGAACCGCCCGAACACAGTCCAGGGGGCACACACTTGTCATTCCACAACAACACCTTATCAAACATCTCTGAAATTTCACCTTCGTCCACATCTAGAGCAGTTTGCTTGTTAGCCCTTCCATCTCCAAAATCGCCATCATCCTCTCTCTCGTGAGATTTTATTGCCTTTGATCCATTAGGTAAAAACAAGGTACTATTCTCATCCTTCTCTAAAGCCAACTTATTGTCACCAGTGTCAATAATTAGTTGGCTACTTTTGGGGAGGAACTTGCAGGCTTCCTCCAATCCTTTCATAAATTGAAGAACTGAGTCACTGTCGCCAAACACGTTCTTAGCCATTATCTCACAGGCAGAAGTATCCACCAATCCATTACCATAATTAGGCACATTGCTTGCAGGATTGACGTGAAACGCTGAATCTAAATTTGTATTTTTATGGGGGTTTTGGACACTAGGATGTCGATCTTGAATGAAAACATGGTCCAGTTGTCCAGGATAATGGATCCAATGGGGACCGGTTGAGTTGCTGGACACGGTACTATTGACAGAAGCATCACTAGTACCATTATCACTACTACTTCCGGAAGTACTGCTATCCGGGCTATCGGTGAACTGGCTTATATGAAATTGTAGGTGAGGGCAAACAGGGCTGTCTTCCTTTAAGGCATTATACAATGATTTCTCTGTGTTTTGAAGAGCAAACTGTTCATCCATTATCCAGGATTCTTCCTCCATGTTCTCTTCCATTAGCATCTGGCTTATGTACCTAAGGACTGGATCAGATGATGAATCGCTCTCATCTGAGTGGGCAAGAGAGGCTCCATCTTGGACCGAACCACCCGTGCTTAATCCTGTAGGAGGGTCTGATGTTTTACTATCCTTGCTTGCATCCGTCGGGTCAAGGTTACTTGAAACGAATTGCCTCTTGTCTAGGGAATCAATATCAGGGGATACCGAAGGATGATCTGAGTAATACAGACCAAGAGAAGCATCATTGGTTCCAATGTGATTTGGGTGATAAGGGTAGTGATCAGAATCACGTAAATTGGTTTTTCCATCGGTTTCAAAGTTGTCTATGAGTTGGGGAAATTCAACCGAATGGGGATCCTTTGCCATCTGCAATCTGAAATCGAAACAAAACTCAATCTTGTCCGCTAGAACTTGATTTCAGGTTTGCAAGAAAAAAGGACCACAAGTTAAGGACTGGAAAATATGCATAAAATTGGGATACAGCTTGTTATTAGACCCTATACTCAAAGTCAAGAATTGTGATCAGCTGACAATAATACAAAAGCGCATAATCAAACACCGCAAAAAAAATAAAATAAAATAAAAAAATAACAAGAACACTCTAGACTCTATCGAGGAATTTTATCAGATGAACATACTTATATAAAAAAGACTACGATGTTACATGACCTTTCAATATGACCTACCACAGAAATATAGAAAAACCATACATACACTGACATTTGCATGCCAGTCTTATATGATTTTAGACTCTAAAAGCAAAAGTAAATTCACTCCATTAATATCCATATATACACAAACAAGCCAAACAATCACAACACAGGATATTTTTCACAATTATTTCCATCCTAGGGAAATATATATATATATATATATATATATATATAATCATTCAACTTCAGCAACCTACCTTATGGTTTTACTAATTTATGAATTGGAAAAAAAAAAATTAATGAAGGAAAATTAATTCCCTTAAAATATACAGTAAAAACAAAAAATACATTGTTAAGCAATTAAATGTATACCCGATAAAGATCAGCAATTCTGCATAACTTGTACCTTTTGGCAGAGGAAAGACAACTTCTAGATAGAGGACTACGAGTCTAGGACTTGGACTAGGTGGTGCAAAATGTAAGCAAAACACATGCATTAAGAATGTTGAGATCAGTTTCCAGGAAGCATCCATGGACCCTTTTTTTTCAATAAGAATGTGACAACAAATGCACGGAGAAACTAAAGATGGTCAATGTTGAATGGTGATAGGTCCAAGCTACATGGTGAATGTGACTTCTAGCACTCAATTTCCGGTTAACAGGGTCTTATTTCTAGGTATAAATGGGTTTACATTTAAAAATTTTTAATTATAGATAAGAATTGATCTACTAACATGTTGTTTATCCCTATCAAAATTGTTTATCATAAGAAAATTCTACTATAAATATATAATGCCTATTGAATATTTGTTTGGAAGAAATATTTCTAAAACCGTCTTCAATTTTCATAATGTTCACGGCGGAAAATACATTGAAAACTCTACTACTGCTTTCAGAGACAACTTTCTATTTTTGAACTAAATTTATGAATTTTCGCAAAAAAAAAAAAACACTAAATGAATGGATAATCCTATGAGAACACAATGGGTCAAGAATTCAACTATTGAATCAGATTTAAGTCCTTTCTAACTAACCTAAACTTATGGTGGAATAGTTGTTTTATAGTTCAACTTACAATATTACGCGAATAGCTTAAAAAAATAAAAAGAGGAACCAATTAAAACATTTGATTTGGCTTTTACTAAGAATATCGAGTGATTTCATTGATAAGTTTGGAATTGATAATGCATGCTTAGATGAATTTATAGACAAAAATGAAACTTCAAATGTATTATATCATACCCTCTTTTTTCTTTGAATTCTGGAAATTAAATTATAGAAGAAATATTTTAAGAAGATCGAATAACGTGAGTGTGGAAATTGCACAGGTGACTACTAGATGAGAGACTAGACTGAGAATAATAGTGTAAAATTAAACAGTAAATATTAGAAATCTTAATCTCAAATGGGCTTACAGGTAGAAACTCAAATATGAGTATTTATTAAATGAGTTTAAATGCTAAACCCCAACTTGGAAACATTTATGAACGAATCCAAATGGTTTGATCTATTTGTTAACAGTGTCAAAATTTGCTCATAAAAATCCGATTATAATTGTATTGTATAGTGGAAAATGATCCTCTAACTAACTAGATGCCCTATTGCTTGGAAATTTTATTTTGGATTAGAAATATCAACTCTCGTCCATTTATTCATGAAAAATCATAAAACAGCAAACAAAATTTTACAAAATCATGATAATGAAAGTATATGATAAGGTAATGGCAATGGGCAATTATTTAGGATAGTGGGTGGTTTTAGTAGTTTTTTTTTTTTTTTTTTCCTCCAACTATGTTACAACTTGGATAAAAAGGAATTTGAACTCGGTCTATTATATTCAAAAACTAATATTAAAATCACTAAACTACAAACAATCATGAAATGAGTAGTTTTGGTTTATAGAACACTTTACTAAAATATCATTTTTCATATATATGTTTATATTAGAGTATTTTTTGATAAAATGAAATTTTAAAAGAAAACTAATAATATTAAAGACATTAAAAGTAGGGCTTCCCATTTTAATATCACAAATTTGTTAATATGGTGTCATTTATAATGAACGAATAATTAAAGAAAAATTTAATTTTTTTTTCTTCCTTTGTTATTCATTTGCCTCTTGACACATAATACATTTTATATAAGCAAATGACGCATATGCTACGAGTGTGCAAAAGAAAAATCATCTACACTACTCGATATTATTTGTTATGAGATACAGAGTAAATAAATATAAAACTAATGATAATATTGAAGAAAAAATAAATATATCTAATTGAAATGTAATAGGTATAAACTTATATAAAAAGAAAGATTGAGATGGACAAAAAGAAAGAAAGATAGATGAGTCAATCATTTCGTATTTAATTTTTTTTCATAAATTTAGGTCGATATTTAAATCTTTAAAATTGTTTATATTTTATATAATTAACTTGAGTCATGATGGAATTGTATAGGAATTAATAATTTTATGTAATGTTCATCTTGAGTTTGTTTTTATAAGGGGTGAGCAAATACAACATGGGTAAGATATGAGGCCTACCCATATCCTATCCTGTAAGTACAGGTTTCCAAGTTTTTGTATCTAGAACTTACTTTATGGCACATGCAAACCACCCTATACCTTATACCTTACAAATCTTATAGAGTATAAGGTACCTTATAGAACTTGTATTTTTTTTTTATCTTCCTTCAAAAATTTTTATTATATGTATAATTAATATTATAATTATAATTATAATTATACTATCAATAGATACATCGATAATAATTCGTATAGATTATAACACATCTTAAGTTGAGATAATATAAAACTTTGGTAAGCAAAATAAAGAGCATTTTTACAGTTGGAATTGTTGAAATCCCTGATTGGATCATACTTAAATTTCTTTTATATTTTCTCTATAAATCATCAAAATAAAATTTTTATCAAACTATAAAATTATTAGACACAGAATGTAAAAATCATATGCAAGTAATTCCAATATAATACATTGAATGATAAATTAAGAACTAAGATATTTTTAAGACTCATTAGTTTAGTGTTAATAAAAGAGGAGTGATGATGAAAAAAAATAAGGTAATAAAATAAGAGAGAGTTTTTTAACAAAAAGGAAGAAAAAAAAGAATAGTGAACACAAGTTGCGTATAGTCTCAGGATATTATTCTTAGTTAGGCTTTTGTTATTATTTTCTTTAAAATTGAAATAGAAAAGTAATAGTATTAATATTTATTTATCAATATTATTTAATTATTGTTACAAAGTAGGTCAACGTACCATATAACCTATACCCTATATATATTTGAGTATAAGTTCCAAGGAAGAATAGGATACCATGACTTCATACTCGTGCCCTACTCTGTAGGAATAGGTTCCAAAAAACTATTATCTGGAATCTACGTCCTAAAAGAGCAAGATTCAGGTGAGTACCATATACAACCTAGTCTTTATAAATACATTCTCTTTTTTTTTTAATGTCATAAAATAAAAGATTAATAGAAAGTATTACTAATAAAATATCATAAGTTTCCACAATTATCTATATAAATATTAGCATACTCCATCTTGACTATACTAAAAAATAAAGATAAAAAGATAAACCCATTTTTAGAATCCGTAAGACCATAATGTTTTTCTCGATCATTTGCAAAATCACTATGATTTAATAAAAAAAAAATGTTAGAATAAACTTCCTTTACATTATTTTTAGCACCCATTTATTTCCATTATAAAAAAATCATGGATATTATTTAAAAAGATTAAAAAAGTCAATCTCTCATGCTATATGTATAAGTGTACTATTAAAAAAACATAAATATAAATATAAAAAGAAATACTAAGTTAAAAGGAAAAAAAAATTAGACAACCATGCTGCCTATACCATATATATATATAAACATCTTTATCAAACCATTCTAATGAGACATAGCAAACTTGAAAAGAAGATGTAATACGTGAGTGACAATTTTTTTTCACAACATATGTAAAGAGACATTATGGCTTTGAATTGCAATGTGATAGATTTGTGGGAATATAAAGTGATTAAATTAAGAACAAGATAAATGTGATAGGATAGATGAGGAAAGCTCATTATGTAATTTCATATATAAAATTTGAATTATCAATTGGAATTGAAATGTATTATTAATGACAAAGGTTATTCGTACAATAAACTAATGAGTTATAATTTGAAGTGTGGATGGAAATTTATACTAACCGGAATGAAAATATATTATTATGGTGAATATAATGATACCATAGGATACAACAGAGTAAAAGATGTATATAAAATGGTATCCTTTGTTAAAAATGGAAAATACGACAGACACCAAATTAGTGTTATTATCTTTAATATTATATATATTATGTATACATAACTATATCTTCGTAACATAAACTCATTATCGATTATTACCTATATAACAAATAAATATATCAGTTAAGGGAGTAGTTCAAGTTAAAAGTGAAAAAATACACAAGAATTTCAATTACAATTAAAAAAAAAATCAACTACACCTACAAAATCCTACATCAATACTTTTACCTTCGTAGTCTCTATTACCTAATTTGAGTCTATCTCTATTTTATCTATATAACAAATACATACAATTAAATGCATCACTAAATAATTGATAAACATATAGTTTTTCTTTTACTAAAATTAAAAAAAAAAAAAAAATCATGCAGTTTGATTCAAGAATTATTAGGACCTCAGCAGATGTAAGAGCTATAATTGGAAATTTATTTTATTCAAAATCTAATAATTTGATTGACGAATTATTAGGACTAATGGATGTTAGAGTTAAATTGGAAACTACCATTTTGATGGAAGAATTTTTGGATTAGATACGGAAATTTAGCATATTTTTTTTAGCATAATAAACTTAATGTATCGATAATTTATTAAGAACTATTAAATATGTAGGGATTGTTTGGTAATATCAAAATTAAAAGAAATTTTATAACTCCAAACACAAACTCTTATTTTATAAAAATTGAAAAACGTTGAAAATTCATATATGGTATATATTGAAAATTAAATGTGCGAGGTTTTCCGATACTCCCTCTTCCCTCAAGAGCCAAATAGATTCTAAGTTTGAAATAATCACAATTACACTAGATGCCAGGACCATGAGTTTAAACACTATTACGACCATCCTAAGGGATGATGTAGGCTTTCTAATAATGGAGAGAACTGTTTCTTACAAAAGGATTTCGAAAGAGAATTTGATTTCAAATTATGAATCTTCATTTGAGGAATTCCATTGCTAATTTGTCATCCATCTCCTGAAAAACATAACAATTGATTGGTTTATACGTGTTGAATAAACATAGCAATTCCTTCTATAACATGGCAACGAGCTAACTATAAGAAATGGTACTATGCCTTGGAGGTGAAGTAATGGTCCGGGTCACTATGCTTAGACATGGACACGGATCAAGTTTGATGTTTATCTCAAACTCGGGTGTGAAGAAAAAAAAAAAAAACATAGATACACCGGTGTACTACACCCTCAATAGATGGTGTTGCTAGCCTACCCATCTATTTCTCCCATTTGAATCTATCAATAAGATCGAGACCTATTCTAAGCTTATCCGTAAGTAAGGTTAGTAACTCGTATTATCATGTCATGTTGTGTCTTATTCTTTTGTCTAAACGGCTTCATGTTAAAAAAATTTAATACTATAATATGATTCATTTATTAATTATATATGAATATCTCAACACGTGACTTATCATATCTTATGTCCTTATTGATCCATTTATCACATTTCCTAATTGTATATTAATTTGTTTAAAGTTATCCTTTAAACTAACAATTCCATATTATTACTTATTGATAAAATTCTTCTATGATACCATATTTAATTAAGTGATTTCCCTACTTAAGGTGTCACATATACCATTAGAAATACAATGTATACAGATAATTAATTAAACAAATTATTTCTCTTTTTTTTTTTTGCAAGCAATAATTAATTATTAATTATTTATCAACTCTGTAAGAAGTAAAATAATTTAAAAAGTGGGACTAACTTTTAACTAGTATGTTAATTATTGTTTCACAATAATTATACTACTATTAAAAACTCTTGTCTAAAAAGGTTCAAAATGGTAAGCTTCATAATCTAAATCTCGTAAATATAAATTCTGGTTTCAACACATATTAAGACTCCGTTTGGTTTATCTTTTTGTTATCTTATTAGTATCTACTCAAATATTGCGTTTGATAAGAATAACACACCAAAAAAGATAAAAACATAATTTTATATATATAAATTAAAAACCTAACAAATTCCTATAAAGTTGAATTTATTTACCCTTTATTTTATTCATATTTATAAAAACATCAATTAAAATAAATATTTACCATAAAATATATATATTTTTTCAAATCTTTTTTTTTAAGTCTATGGATTTTTATTTTCAAATTCTAACACTTTAATCATCACTTTCATCACAATTATGAAGCAAAAATAAAAAAAAATTCCAAATACCATTTTTCAAATAAATATAGATAAGATAGAAAAAAAAAAAGGGGACAATGCAAACAAGTCCTAAATCTATGGAAACTTCACAATCCGGTCTCAATCCCTTTGGTTTAATTCACTTATTTTATTAAGTGCTATAAAACAATTTCCAATATTAAAAAAAAAAAAAAAGAAAGATTTCCAACAAAACTATGTAATTTTTTATGGAAGGTCTTAAACAAAACCAACAATAATGAATTAGAAGTCTAACTAGAGTAGATCTAGCAATTCTTTTTAAATTACAAGAAACACGAATTTCTTAAAAGAAGATTAAAAAAAAAAAAAGATTTGATACGGATAAAACTACCTATATGAAAGTGATATAAAGAGAAAAGAAATAATAAACCCTAGTTGAGACTCGATCTCTTTTACTTTTTGAAGGAATGAACCTTAATTAAGACTTGGTGTATTTTTCTTTTTATTTTTAATGTTTTATTTTTTTTTTAACTTTTGTTTTTTATTGCTACATCAATGGGGAAAATGAAAAAAAAAATTAAAGAATGAAAATAAATATTTAATGTTAATTGGTTTTATGAGTCAAACATAAACATATTTATTTAAACGGATCTATAAATTAATTTTGAACCCAAACACAAACCTTAATACAAATTTAACTGTGACCTATAGGAAGCCCTTATCAATTTTTTTTCATATACAAATTACTTTAAATCGTGTCATGTCCGGAACTCAAATCGTCAGCCCTGTCCATTGACCAGCTGCTACTGGATCCAACTGATGGATCCGGAAAACGGCAAGACGGGTGACCCGTCCACTCCTAACTATATTGATTACTTGATCAAATGGAAAGACAGGACAGTAAACAACCCTAATCTTTGTTATTTTACAAGAAAACAAAAGTGTGGGACCAACTACCAACACAAAGGGTTTATCATTTGGTGATGTGTTCAAAGTCAAAAGTGGCAGAAATTGTGTCCTAATCAGCCGCCAGCAGTTGCAACGAAGCATGAACTCGAGGATAACCCTTTTAATTTAATCCGATTCATTTTAATCCATCATAAAATCTATTTATACCGGTCATTTTACATTCATGAGCAGTAATCTTGATTCAACTAATTAATCCAATCAATTCAATTTGATTTTTATGTGAATCTGCTAAGTTTTTTTCGAGTTAAAACATATTATTATTTTATATTTTTTAAAAAAAATTATAAGCTTAATAAAAAAATAAAAAATAAATTATAAAAAACTCTCAATAATTTTGAAAAATATATATAGTTTTTATTATTTTATATATATATATAAATTATATTATAATATTCATGTTAATCATGATCGATCCTTTTGATCCTTAGCCTCTTCTCATTTTCAAATCAATCTTTTGATTCAGATTTAACAATATAGTTATCGATAACATAGATCATAATCGTTAAAATAAAAAAAATAAAAAAAAGAAAAAAAAGGTGCTAATAATTAACATGAAGAATAGAAATCATAGGTAAAAAATATTAATAATGACGAAAGTTAGATAATTTGAATGAATCATTTATTTGTTTACTTTTTAGTGATTCATATAAATTACGGATATTGCGAATTTACTCTTATTTCAAGTTAGAAAATAAAACCATAATACTTTTAAGGAAAACTTAAGCTTTCTTTCTAGTAATTTTATAAAAATGAATAGTTTCATTTTCCCAATCAAATCGTAATATATATATATATATATTTGGATTTAATTCCAAATACATAGTTTTACCATAGATTTACGATTAATAACAAAAACCTTTATCCTGCAAGTATTAATCATTTTTATTTTTGTAAACCTAACTACATAATTTGCATAACATAGAGGATTAATTTAGAAATTAAAATTTGAGCTAGTGGTAAAATGAAGAGAATTGGACCAGCTTATTTAGGGATATCTTATAGAGATCTGGATTGATAGGTTTTAAAAAAAGATTACTATTATTGGGTCAAAGCTCTTGTGGTTTAATGGAACAAATATTACTTCTCAGTAGAATAGATTCAAATCTTCTCTTTTTAATTGTAATAAGTTGATTGATTATTATTATTTAGTGCAGGTAGTAATGCAAATAAAATTAGAAAAAAAAAATCAACTGGAAAGAAAACCATGATGATTAAATAAGCCCACGCAAAGAAAGTATCAAAGCAATAAATTTTATCCTTATCATAGAAATAATAGATCGGTCAGATTTCCTTCACGACTCCATTATAAGGGACCTTATAATCTCTCGTCCTGACTTCAAGTTTAGGGTGTATTTGCTTCAAAAACATCATTTTTCTGTCAAATTTATTTTAATGTTAAGAGGGGAAAAATTCCACCAAAGGTTATTAACTTTTAAAAATAAGTTTAAATAAAAGATTAATATTTTGAAAATTTTAAATATAGAATTAATATTTAAAAAAATTCAAATAAAAAATTAACATTTTACAAAACTGTTTAAATAAAAATTCATAATAATCAATCAATAAAATTTTTTGAATCATTTTATGAAATATCAATTTTTTATTTAAATTTTTTAAATATTATAATCACTAGAAACTTTTAGAAACTTTTAGAAACAACTAATAATGGGAGTGAAGGTTACAGAGGCTGGTCGATGGTAATAGCTTGCTATTATGGGAAAATGCCACTTGGAAAATGGAGGAAACGATTTTTTCTTTTCTTTTTCTTTTTTTGCATTTTTTCTCATTTTCCTTTAATATTTGTCATGCTTACTAATAACTTTTACTAATGCTAAGCTACTGTTCCCGCTTTTCATTATGGCTACTCATTATAAACCACTAGTGTATGCAATCTCTTAAGTATGTTATAATAGTCAAACTCCTTACAATTTAGCGTTATAGATATTTATTTTTCAATAAACTTGATTAGGTTCAAATTCCTCTCTTTATCATATTCGCTGGAAAAAAATTATATTATAATAATATTTGACAATTATAAAATTTGGTTTTAACAAATAGATATCCAAAAAGTATTTTTCCGTCAAACAAACAATGCCCATCAGATTAAATCCTCTTGAAAATTAAAAGCAAGGAAATGGACGTGATGGCTAGTAATCCTACTTTGGGCAGGACACGAATCATGCGTTTCGAATCAACCTTAATGAAAACTGAAACTCTATGAAGCAACAACCTTGCCTCAAATTTCTCGACGATCTTGACAACAATCACCTGTTACTTTTGTGATCTTCCTAAAACATAAGGATACATGCATAACATCACTTATATCACAGCGGATGAAGAAAAATTGAAAGAAGTAACAGCAAGATCCCCCTTACCATGCTTGGAGGCCACCGCATGTGACAATGGAAAGAAGTTTTTCTCAAATATATTGGGACAAAACCAGGGCAATAATTTGAACTTTCTTATTTCTTTTTTTTTCACCTAAAATTTAAATTCGTTCATTTTAATATTTCAATTTTTTAAGTGAGACAAATTGATATCTCCATTATAACGACCATTATTATAAAATACTAAAATAATAATATAAGTATATCAATTTCCATTTTATTTCTATTTTAGTGCTTGAACATTATTTTTGGTACTTCAATTTTTTAAAATAAAACAAGAAGTATTCTTTATAACAGTTGTTATAACATATATACTAATTTGTCTAATTTAAAAAGTTGTAGTACTAAAATGAACAAATTTAAAATTTAGATACTAAAATGAAAAAAAAAAAAAAAGAAAGTTCAGCTACTTTTAGTGACTTTATCCCTAAATTTATTTGTAGCTTAGAGTTTCATTGTAGTAAACAATTATTGTTGTGTGGAGCCACATATTGAATCATCTTAATCTATAATTATATAAAACATAAAACTTTAATAATTACATATTAAGTAACCACAAGAATTACATAAATGTTATTTGATTTAAATTTATTTTTTTAGGCATTTCAATGGAATTCAAACTTTTTTTTTTTCCTTTAGAGAAAAGAATGCTACTTTTGTTCTACATTTTTATTTGTTGATAGATTACTTTGGATATAAGCCTCTAAACCTAAACAAACCTCCCGATAGCATAAACAAAACCTATAAGCCTAAATTAACTCGATTAGAATCCTTGCTAAGCTCCCAAGAGCTCAATCATTCTTATGATGTTCCAAGACAAGCTATTAGTGTCAATGATGACTTCATTAGTTTAAATTGAACTTCCAAGAGTTCAACCGACCTTATTGGAAGATATACCCTGAGCTTCTATCACCATATAACCCCTTAGAACCTAGGTACTCAAGTTTACGATGTGTAGGCCTAACCCATAAGTTTAAAAGACAATTAGGCAGAGGTAGTTGGAGAAGATAAAGAAAGTTTACAGCTAGCACATACTTAGCCTAAGATCCTCTCCTCAAGATCTAGAGTCAAAGGGAGGATCTTCGAATCACAATTCATCTTCTATAAGTAACTTGTCTACCATACCTACAAATACAAGTGAAGACTATAGATGAAGGGTTCTGATTGGATTGGTCACATGCGAGTTACACGAGTATTACATTACACATGGCTATAGAGTAGTGATGTGAACATAATACTCTTGATGAGATAATTGGAGAGAGAGAATGGTAGGGAAGAGGAACAAACAATTCTAAAGTCTTGAATGCACAAGTGACAAGTAAGAGAGTTTAGGGGACTTAAAATGTTAACCTTATAATTCTTGAGTGAACCAAGATAAATCTTTTGCCCAAATGTTGTTTAATCTTAAAGAGCAAATGTTACATAATGGAACATCATTTCTCTGATCTCTGCAGTTGTGTCAAATGTAGAGGAATAGTTTGAGTATTTATAGGCACTTAGGTTTGATCTCATATGTTGGATCGTCTTGGCGACTAACAGATAAGATGGAGTTTATTCATTCCATAATTATCTAGAATGAGCTCGCAAGGGCCTAAGGCCTGTACCTTCCTCATGGTGCATGAGTTTGTTTAAGAAAGGTTGGATATGAATGGCTTAGTCCAACAATCCATGTTTAAAGCCCATTAAGAAAAATTTCCTTAAATTATCCCAAAATAAACCAAACACCTTAGACCCTATCACCTAGTTTAATGAGTAAAACCTAAATAAATAATAGGATTAACCCAATAACTAATATAGTAATTTTCAGCCTTTATATTTTGCCTCTTGACTAAGAGTCCCATAGACACAGTCAAGAGGCTTTTTAGTACTTTTAGAAGTTGTTTTTTTCAACTGTTATGTAGACGTATTGAATACTAACTTTGCTTGCTTGATTACTTCCAAAATTGATGGAATTAATGCTTCTTTCGAATCATCAACGAGTTAAGCATGATATGCTAGTATTCATTTCGTTGCTATGGAACACATATTTTCGATATGCTTTTGTATCGCACTATTGACCATGATACCAATTTGCTAAGTAATGTATGGTGGCTCCTTTCAGTATTTCTTCCTTATTTTTTTATCATTAGCATAAAGAATAAAGCCATTAGAGCATTTAAAAAAAAATGTTAAAGCTTCGCTAATATTCTATCCGACCATGCTATTTATCTCATTCATACCAGTAAATAAGGTAGTGATGTCATGAAGTAAAGACAAGCTTCAGAGTCTTGTGAAATGAAACGACAGCGTCTACCCCCTTTCAGAGATTGCAAAAGTCACATTGCATTACATTGAGAGAGTGTAGGGGCGTAAGGGCAATACCCATGCAATATAGTACCCCTTTTTTTTTTAATTAATCCATACAAAGACTAACATGACATGAAGTCATAGTTCTTTATGCGTCCAGGTTAACAAATTGAAAGTGAAGTTATGTATTTTGTAGATTCATTTCCTTACTCCTCATGCTCATCATATCAAGACAAATCTCTTCAAATCTTCTTCTTCTTCTTCTTCTTTTTTTAATACTGAAAATAATATGGCTTTAAATCTCTTCTTCAAATATTGCCTATTGTAGAAAACTTCACTCATAATATTTTCTCTTTCCAAAAAAATTTTGATCAATATCATATCCCATTTTAGATACCAATGTTTCTTTCAAATCTATCAACTTCCAAGATTAAGTCATATCCACATCTTTTCGTTTCATGCTTATAGTTACTATATATATACACACAATAATCACTATTTTTTTCTATGTATTTTATACTTGCATTCTTCAAACTCTAGTCTTCGACTTATGAATTCAAATGGAGTTATGCTTATGTTGCAATACTCCTTCAAAGGAAGCATCAAGTTACTTCAATACCCTTTAAGACTTAAGGAATAGAAAGGCATACTTCTTTCCCCTTTTCTCATGTCATAAAATACAAGTACCAACTAATAAATGCTCGTGACTATTAAAATTTTTAGACCTTTCTTATAATCATCGTGAACCTAAATCCTGGACATCTTAAGCTCAAATAATATTAAAACAAAGACAAGACCCGACGATCCAATATTTGATAGCAGCACTACGTGTTGATCACAACCAGGTTATGAACACACAATTGTTTCTTGTTTATTTACTTAAAAAAAAAAATAAGTCATGTACTTTCTTCGTTTATTTTCTTGTACCGTTATTCTTGCCTTTAGGCATTAATCATCTTCACTACATATGTCTTTAACAAGTTGAAATCTACTAGCCATATTGGGTAGAAACGGTTTTCTTCCATTATTTCAAATTGAGTCTCCTAACATTAGAATAAAATTGAAAAATTGTCCCTCTCCATAATGCCTTCTCATAAAAGAAATGGTACCAATATTTAATATAATCTATCTTCGAAAAATAATATAAGGATTTCATGATATCATCTCATATTTTCTTCTTCTTCTTTTAATTGAAATTCATTCAAAGATAGCTACTTTTGATATTTTATCCTTAACCTATATCGTGTATATCTCATGTTATGCTTGCATGCTTATAGTCTGCTAATTTCATATCTCCCTGTCTTCTGTTTTGACTATTCATGTGTGTATATTGACACTTATGATTTGAAATTCTCCACCTCGTGTAATTGAATTGATCCACTTGTTCTTTATTTTTATTTTTTTTTAATTTGTAGGTTTTGTCTCATAATCAACATTGCTTCCAATAATATTTTCGACAAATGGGAAAGGATTCCAGGAATAACCAAACTTAGAACAAGGAACCAGTCAAGCAAAAAGATTTATTAGTGCATTCGAATAAGCATCCACTGCCAATCTCGCGCCCTAGGGAAAATTGGCTAGATAAGACTATCTTCGAAGACACATTTTGGAACAAGACCAAACGCCATAAATTATTCAAAACATCTCCTATTGATAGAAAACTTCACTTTATTGAGTAGGAGTCTCGTGTTAGTTCCAGGGACCTCATTAGTGAGGATTCTGTGTTACAATTTAGAAATGAGAGGAAAGAGATGTCTATTTCCAATACTCAATTTGCTTTTCTTAAGGAATCACCATTGGGATGGAGGTCTTGGGTAGATTACATTACTACAAGACCAAACTACATTGCCCTCTTGAAAAAAGCTAAGGTGCTTTAAGCTATTATCACTTCCACACGACTATAGTTTCCACAAACAAGTACATGGAAGTATGGCGAGCTATTGTTTCTCGATGGAGTACTCAAACCCACACATTTATTACTTCATGGGGAGAGATCACGTCGACACTAAAAGATATGGTTATACTTTTGGACTTACGTTGCTTTGGTAGAACCAATATCACAGCCTCCTCGATTTCTTACAAAGAGCATAGCTTTGCAATATCTTTACAAGAAGCTTTGAAAGTTTCCTACAATAAAAAGAAGAAGTCATGCTTCTCTACTTGGCCTGCACACTTTTTTTAGGAGCATAGGAAAGATAGGCCTCGAGTATCAAGCCTAAGTCGTTGTTAAGATTGAGTATTTTCATTCTTGTTTATATATATATATTATATATATATATTATTTATATTCCTTACTCGTGCCTTTTCACTTATTCTTGCAAGTATGAACTTACGACTTTTGTAGTGCATTGGCTTTCCCTATTTGTGTTTCCTGGAGGTCCTAAAGAAGGCGTGACCCTATGACTCTTCTCTTTAACCATATGCATTGCCTAGGGTGAGTGCTTCGTACTAACTTCTTTCTACCTAAGTTCATTTTATCAATGTTTAGACCTATACATAAGGCTTCTATACACTCGAAAGGTCATTATGAGAACATATCACACATAGACCTCTGGTTCCTTCAGCTTTTCTTCTGTAAGTGATATCGAAACCATTTTACTCCTCTTGCTGTTAATGATGAAACAAGTACTACTATTCCTAAAGTATGGGCTTGGGTTAAGGGAAACATTGAACAACCACTGTTACAACTCATTAACATAGAGGACAAGTTTACATTTCTTCCTTATGTAAAACAGATAGCCAGATATGATGATAGTAGTGGATTCTATCCTCTTGGCTCAAAGGATGAGGTAACCTTAGTAAGAAGGCATGAAAGTCTCCATAGTTCTAAAGCAAGGTTCCTTCTAGGGTATACCCCTAGAGGTATGCCTTCCCTTCTTGACAATAGAGACTTCTCTAGGTACTTTCTATAAAACAGAGTTATGACATACTCTCCTCATAGAGTTGCATGCCAATTTAGCTTTGAATAGGGAGTTTCTCACCTCATCACTATTACTGAGAATTTCAATTCATGTTGTCAATTGCTCTTGCCAAGTGATTTGAAGAAATTTTGCCTAAGGGTATGACAGCTATTTTTTCCTTCTTTGAGTGGTTACGAAGTTGCCTCTATAGGTTGGCTAACTCACCAGTCAAATTGCTTAGATATCTTTTGATCATATGCTTTTGCTTCGATAGGTGATGTACTTCTAGCTCCTAGTGTATATCGTTGTGAATTCTACCTTAAGTTGCCAAGGCTTGTGCCCAGGTCAAATGGAGATATTCACAAAGTTACTAAACAAGATCTCAACAGTTAAAGCCTTGTAATATTGTAGGAGTAGTAAGGTCACCTTCAAAATCAAACGTGAAACATATGCTACCTAAATTAGAAAATCCCAAAGAAACCAAACATGCATTTTTCCAAAAGTCAACATTCTTGCTTATATCTTGTTGCCATTATACATGTATTTTTGTCCTTAAACTATTGCTTTTCTTCATATAACTTTCTTTCTTTAACTATTACAAGATGAGACTAACTCTCTTCCATTAACTAGTATAAGGGAGGTTGTTGTTATTTCAAACCCTGAACTTCATTTGAGCTATACTACTACACTAGTAATGGTTCCAAATGAGAAAGATGATGGATAGGACATGGTAGATTATAGGGAATCACCAACCCAATCTAAAGGTGGTAAGGATGGTGATAACCATACCAAGTAGTGCAACAACTCCTTAGAGGCAGGTAAAGTAATTCCCGATACTAATGCGCCAGTTGCAGAAGTAAGGAGAACTGGTGATGGCTATGCCGATGCATTGCTTCATGTAAGACTTTGTAGAGACAAGTTGTACTTAGCACCTGCTAATATCTATCCTCCCATAGTTGATGGCATGTCCCCTTGAGACATGGGAGCAACTTCAAATGTTATTACAGTGTAACTGACTGTATTTTTCCGAGAGCTTATTATACCTCCTCATTTGTTAGAATCTTTGGAGAGACTTGATACCATGGATAGAATCTTATGGATTGAGTCCTCTATGATGGAGATGAAATTAGCCAACACTATGGTAAAGATGCTGGGAGTAGCCATGCTATTATTAAATAAGCCTTGGAATTCTTTATCAAATGTTCAACTAACACAATTGATTAAGTCTATAGAGGGAGCTTTTCTTTTAAAGTTCAGGATTAACAGCTTAGACCCTACTACTGATAAGGCCAGACGAATATGGAGTTATCATGCTTCTATAAGATGACATGATGAACTAAAGATGAAATTACAAGAGATACAAGAGGCAAATGAAATAGCGAATCTTAAAGCAAAAGCAGTGCTAGGACGTATAGAATAGAGTCTAAAGTAGCCTTAGATCACAAGCGTTAGCTTAGTAAAGCACTTTTTGTTTCGTTTATGGTTCTTCTTCTTTCAGTGTTTTTTTTTTTTTTTTTGAACTACTTTAGTGCTTTGTAACAAGACATCCTAAATGCATAAATTTAGATTGCCTTTTCATTCATTTCTATTTATGCATTTTGATCTATTTAAGAACCAAAATTTGTAAAAATCATCATGCACTGAGGAGGCATAACCTTCCCTTAATAGTATCAATGTAAACAGTGCTTATAATGAGTAGTCATAACCTGTATGATTATAGTGTCACACATCTAAGGGAAGCTCTCACTTGCTAGCGACAATTAGTAGAGCATTTTTTAAATCAATTACCATTTATTATCCTTAATGTTTAAGAGGGTATTTCCTAATACTTAACTATTTATAAATTCTATTTCATAAGAGATTATTCTCCTATTTAGTAATGATGGGCTATCATCAAGTGCTTGGGAGCATTGCTCTTACCAATCAACAATTATTATCGTTACGCACTTTAGGAGGCAATGCTCCTATAATTTGCAGCAGCAACAACTAGAATTATACATTATTTATTGCAAAATGTGACCAAGAACAGATAAGGTCGGTCGCTAAATGGGTCTAAGCTTGCTGAAAGCTTGAAAAGGAAGTAATAGGGAATGTGCAAAAGGGACAAATGTGAACGAAATGTACGCAAAACCCACGAACAACTCTAATGGATATGACGCATCAATAGAACTCTCAATGACTCAAGGTACAACTCAATGTAATGCAAGAATTAGTCTAGTAAAGTTACTCGCCATGTAGCTTTGTTTAAGGGTGAAATGAATGTAATCAAAATAATATTCACAAGAGGAAAAATGTCACGTATATTAATATTCAATCCGATTGTTTATAGCTACAAATACAAGGGTATTTATACCCAAGAATTTAGGGTAACATGCTTAAAAAGGAAAAAATAGAAAAGGATATTACCCTAAATAAGTAATGTACAAAAATACAAAAGGGTAACAATGAATAATCTAGAAAAGTAATGACTAGTGTGGTAGATTCCACACGTAGTCTTATACACATGGCGATGATACATTGGCAAGGTCGTTAGAGGATACGGACAAAAGTGTACAGTCAGGTTACTTATTCGAGCAGGGGTGGCTAAGGATCAGTTGGGAGTCTCTCCTACCATTTTGACATGATTAAAGCCAAGTAAGTGGTTAGTTAAGGTACAAGTATAAGAGAACAAGGATTGATAGTTGTCTCAGCATACTATTTCTCAGCATACAATCTCCGAAAAATAGGTAGTCATTCGGCTCAACATGTAGAATGAGTCGGTAATGAGATATTCGGCTTCTATAAGAGTCGACTAGAGTAGAAGAATCCGCCTTGCCAAGCCTTCTAGTCCTTGGGCTCGGCTGTAGGTCAAAGGCTTAGTAGCCTAATTCCTATCATTCCCTTCGAGTTGATTTAGATTTGGGATCAAATCTGAATGGTCTTTGATTAGCTCTCCATCAGGATGATATGGGTTGTGGTTGACGATGTTAAAGGTGTCAAAAAGCCCATAGTCCTCAAGTAGCTCCAATCTATAAGCGTTATCATTAATCTTTTAGAGAATTTTAAAGGGTCCTTCGACCCTTAGGGATAGTTTATTCCTCTTTTTGCTCAGAAACCTCTCTTTGCTTAAGTGCAGCCATACCAAGTCTCTCGATTGAAAATGTTTGGCCATCCCACCCTTGGCCTTCTCTTGCATACGTCCGGCAGCTTGATTGATGTGCTGAGTGATTTTATCGTAGATGTGCTAAAGGAATTGTGCTATAGCTCTTGTGTCAAGGTTCTCTTACGCAGGTACAAGTATAGAGATGTGATCAAAGGGTAACTCGGGATTAAAACTATAGACCACTTTGAAGGGAGTCTACTTAGTAGTATCATGCACTGTTTGGTTGAAAGCGAACTTGACCACTAGCAAGCGAACTTGACCACCAAGTTCTTGCCTATTGTAGCTCGAAGCAGTGCTCCCAAAATGCAATTAACAACCTCTGTTTGGCTATCAGTTTGGGGGTGATAGGAAGTACTGAGTAATAGTTTAGTCCACATCCAATGCCATAAGGTCCTTTAGAAATGGCTTAAGAACTTCGGGTCTTTATCAGAGACTATACTCTTCGGCATACCGTGTAACCACATAATCACTTGCAAGAAAAGAGAACTAATAGCCGAAATATCGTTAGTTTTAGAGTAAGGCATAAAGTATACCATCTTACTAAACCTATCCACGAAAACCATTACAAAATCTTTTCCTTGGGCAATTCGTGGTAATCTGAAAATGAAGTCCATGCTCAATTTGATTCATGGCTTCATCGGAATAGGCAATGGCATTGCTTTCCCTTTCTCAGCTCAACACTTATCCCTTTTACACATGGTACAACTTTCAACAACTTGGTGTACATCTCACCTCATTCTCAACCAAAAGAACCGACCACCCAACAATTCATATGTTCTTTTTTCCCTAAAATATCCATACAATCCTCCACTATAAACTTTTCTGATCAGCAGCTCCCATAGTAAACAAGTCAACACGTATAATTTTCCTCCTTAGAACAAGTATCCTTCTTCCATATGATATTCATCTACAGTCTTCCCATCGACACAACACGCAAGTATGGGCGCAAAGTGTGGATCCTTAAAACATTGCTCTTTGATACTCATAAACCCAAATAGTCTAGTTTGTAGTTCGATTAAAAGCGTATGTCTCCTTGAAAGAGCATCTACAACTACGTTATTCTTTCCCTACTAATATTTTATCACAAAATTGAATCCTTTAAAGAATTCAACCCATCTCGCTTGCTATTTCGACAGCTTTGTCTAACTTCGGAGGTACTTTAGGGACTCATGGTCAATATAAATGACAAACTCTATCGATAGTAAATAATGTTGCCATACTTTTAGTACTCAAATCAATGCCAAGAGTTCTTTATCATATACAAAATAATTTAATTGAGGCCCCCCTAAGTTTCTCACTATGGTAGGCAATTGGGTAGCCTTCTTGTATTAAGACAGCGCCTATTCCTATGCTCGACGTGTCACATTTCAACTCAAATATTTTTTCAAAGTTAGACAGAGCTAATACAAGGGTGGAGGTCAATCTTTCCTTAATCTCGATGAAACTCCTATCCTCCTTTACTCCCCATCTAAAGTCGACCTTCTTCTTTGTCAATTCGGTAAGCGATGTAACGAGGGTACTAAAATTCTTAATAAACCTCCTATAGAATGAAGCCAATCTATGAAAACTTCTCACGTCAGCACAAGTAGTCGGAGTCAACCACTCGACGATTGCTTTGACCTTCCCGTCGTTTACTTATAAGTCTCCTTTACTTATTACATAACTTAAGAATACCATTTTCTCTTGGCAAAAACAACACTTCTTTAAGTTACCAAATAATCTCTCGACATGGAGGATAGTAAGTATGGCTCGAAAATGTTCACAGTGACTCTACATATTAGTACTATATATAAGGATGTCGTCAAAATAAACCATGACACACTTTCCGATCAAATGTCTTAATACATGGTTCATCAGCCTCATGAAAGTGCTCGGGGCATTCAACAAGCCGAATGGCATGGCCATCCACTTATAAAGTCCATGTTAAGCCTTAAACACAATTTTCCCCTCATCTCTTATGTAAGCCCTAAAACTAAGCCAAGTAACCGTAGAATTGAACTTAGAACACAAGGTTTAGGGCGATTGGTTAATGAATCCGATCAAACCCAAATTATAAACTATGAAGAGAAATATTAGTAAAAAAAACCCCGTAAACTTGAATTTAAGAAAATAAGTAATAAAATAGGAGACTATAAAATTTTTAAATTTTAAGCATAATAAATACTAATTACCGAAAAGGCGAAAAGTGTAATTTAATAACTAATAAATTACTAGAGATAGATTGTATGTATACTAAAAATTTTAGAATGAGCAAAATAATAATTAGGAATGTTCACATGTACCCCACATATATTTACGTGTAGATAAAAATACGCGAAATCACCTAAATTGGCCAAAAACTAAGTAAATAATTAAAGAAAATTATAAATTAATTATGGAAAAAATCAGAAAAAAATCAAAAGAGGCTAGAATAATCCAAATCAGGTTATGGCAGGTCAAGATCTGTAAAATTAAAATTAACCAATTAAAATTAAACAACACAAAAGCCAAAAATCAAGAGAATTGGGCAAAGTCATGTCTAATTAATACATAATAATTACAAAAAATCATCTATAAATAGGGAAAATTTTTTCAAAACTCATTTGGACAGTTTAGAATTAGAGAAAAATAGGAAACCTAAAAAAATCGAGAGAAAATCTAAAAGAAAAGGAAAAGAAAAGAAAAGGAAACTGTGCAAATTTGAGTAGTAAGAGAAACTCATACATCACCACCACCTGGGACCGAGCCACCACCACCACACCACTCTAGCCCCACCGTCTAAACCGACCGACAACCTTGGACCGGGTTTGGACGGCCAGAAAGCTTCAGACCGGTTAGTTTCTTAAATTTCCCAATTTTGAATAATTTTGTAAAATTAGTTATTTTGCCCGTAAAATTAGTTATTTTGCCCAGAAAATTATGAAACTTGTTATTCTGAGGTTTTATTGTATGTAGATTTAGGAAAGAATAGTGATTTAGTTTAATTATTTCTAAAAATATAGGGTTCTTAACAAATTGTTCAAAACCAAGCATGATTAGAACGGAAAATAAATAGACTTAGGAATGTAGTTTGAAGCTCAATTTTTTTTCTATAGGATGCTCATGTGATATAGAACAGTACTATGAAGCTATTTTTTTAAAATTAATTTTCGAAGTTTTTAAGTTAATTTTTAGCCCTAAAATGATGGGAAAATTGGATGATTTGGGGTTAATTAGGTGATTAAGATATTAATTACTGATTTAGATAGTAATTAGATGTTTAGGGGTGTTAATCTCTGATGTGGAACCCTAATCCTAGCCTTTGGAGTATTAATATGGTTAATTTAGGAAATTAGGTAATTAATATAAAAAATTAGTAATATGTGAAATTGTAAATTAATAAATCTAAAAAATTAGGGTTATTTAGATAATATTATAATAGAAATCAGAAAAAATAATAAATCTAAAATAACATTTAATTTTGAGTAAATGTCTTAAAATATAAGATTTTCACACATCGGGAATAAATCCGATACCTGAATTAGGGTTAGCGTGTATCAACTAGTTTATAATACTACATTAAGACCCAAGAGGATATTTGGACACTTGAGCTTAATGTGATTAATTTTACATTAGGATTCAAGCATATTTAAGGCTTAGGAATGAAAATTTAAAATCTAATTTAGGATTCGAACCCCGAAATAGAGTACAACGAATCATTAGGACATAATAGGTATATACGAAAAAAAAAAAGAGTTAAAATATAACTTAGAATATGAATCCATAAAGTATAAGTACTAAAAAGACCTATTTGTATTATAGGATACCTAGAGACACATCAGCTTGCGATTAAGGGATCGAGTGATCGAGCAATTCCAAGTAAGTTGGGTTATTGCTTATTGTAATAGAATACTAGTTTTATGATACTCAGAGACTTAGGCTTATATATGATTGTGATTGTAAGTAGTTTACGTATGTGTTTAATGTATCTGAATTTGTGCTGAATTTGTAATGTGAGTGATTTTGTGACTAATTGAATTGGTATGAAATTGTTTGAACACCCTAAATGAAATTTAATCTTATTCAACCCTAATAACCGAAAATGTCATGCATTGCAACTCGTTAGGGGATCATAGGATTCTCCAACCAAATATCGACCCCTTCGAAAGGGATAGCGCAAGATTGCAAAATGGTCCCTTCTTCATCCTTAGTCGAACTAAGTGACAGGAGAGGAGGTCACGGCGAAGGTGAAATCAATGGTTCGAAGGTAGTCGCGGGAGGAGCGAGGTCTCCATTGCACAAGCCTGGGTTTGGTTATGAGCTGTTACATAACATGGAAACTCCTCAACCCGGATTGGAGTGGGTGAAATTTCTCTGATTTCACAACGTACTGGACTACGTTGTGCGATGACACTTGATTGTTGCATTGCATGAAAATAATTGCTTGATAACCCTGTTTGCGCTTGTATGCATTCATGAGTCTCCAATTCAACTTACTGAGCTGTAGTTGCTCATATCCTTATAGATCCTTTTGCAGGTTCTAATTTCTGAACACTTCAAGTACTATGATGCCCTACAATTACCCAGAGGTTAGTCCTTTGAAGCTAGGGGTGTGAAGATCAAGTTACTTAGTATCATGTGTAACTAGGGTGACCTTGGAGTTAAGGATGAAAGACTGATAGTTATTATATAATATAGTGAACTGTTGTGTTTATGTAAAACTTCCTGAGAAGCTCTGTGGACTTATAAATAATTATATATGTTTATTATAAATTGTACTATTTATCATAATTGTATTGTTAATCGGACTGTTTACTTCAAAGCGATGAGTCGTCAACGCCTTATGTAAATCATGTCTATGGTAAGCACGTGAGGCTAGTTACTATCATAGAATGGTTTACACGGCGGGACTGTTGCGGCTCTACGACTTCGGGGCGTAACATCTTAGCCTCATGCGGATTTGATGGTAGTCAAACTTCAAATCAATCTTACTAAATACCTTAGCTCTATTCAACTCATCTAATATGTCTTCCAATCTCAGGATCGGATACCTGTACTTGATCGTGATCTTGTTCACGACTCGGCTGTCAACACATATCCATTAGGTTCCATCCTTTTTCGGTACTAGGAACGCTAGCACAGCACAAGGGCTAAGACTTTCCCTAATATAACCTCTTTCCAGCAACTCATTAACTTGTCGTTGGAGTTTACAAGCCTACTCAAGATTCATCCGATAGGCTAATTTATGCAGCAACGCAACACCGGGTACTAAGTCAATACAATACTCTATGCCTTAAGTTGGGGGCAACCTCTGAAGTAATTGTTCTAAGAACAGGTCGACATATTTGTGCAACAACTCTTTGATTTCCTAAGATAGTTCACTTTACTTCTTCATTTCTAATAATCACTTGAATAACATAAGGGTCAGTTCGTCAGCATTGATAGCCTCTTGAAGCTTGGCTCTATTTATCATCAAAGTTTTATTCGTTCTGTGAGCAAGTTTTATTTGCAGTTTATTAACTTCCCTCAGTAGCATCGGGTTCATTGTAATTTTTCGGCCATCCTTCTCAAACATGTACATGTTCTTGTAGCCATTATAGATAACTCCCCTATCAAACAGCCAAGCCTACCTAGCAACATGTAGGAAGTGCACATGAGCAATATGACATAAAGAATCTAGTCAGAGTAATTTCCGATAGTAATAAGCAGTAGTATTTATTGAGTGACACATAGTGCTCCTTTCTCACTTAACCAATGCAACTTATATGGCATTGGATGTGCAACAATTGGCAACTTCAATTTTGAGATAAGATCAACTGATGCCATATTGGTACAACTTCCACCATCCATAATAAAGGCACATACCTGATCATTTACCTGATCATTTACCTTACATGTGATATGAAACAAATTCTCTCTCTGCTCCTTCTCTTGCAAGGGTTCCATGTTCATTGTATGTTAGACAACCATGATCAACTGGTCCAAATCCTTAGCAAACTCATCTTCTTCAGTACGTTCTTTCTCAGCAATGCTTTTCTCTTCTTCAAGTTTCTCATTAATACTTTCTACATCGAGCTTCGAGACATCACCCTTAATGACCATAGTCTTAAGGTTTGGGTGCTGAGCTGTCATATGCCCAATCCCTCGGTATTTAAAATACTTGATCTAGCTCATCTTCTTACCAGACCCTTACCCTTTCTTATAAGTATGGGTTGGCATGTCTTATAAGGGAATTGTTAGTTCTTCTTGTAGTCTTAACGAGTGTAGAGAAAAAACTTAAGTTGAGATTTTTTAGGTGGACAACATACTCTGTGAACATTCCTTGGATGCAAATCTTCACTAATTCGCCCTCTTCATATATATCTTAGATATCCAGGGTGTGCTATCAAAAGCACTCTATATAATTCATCAAATCTTCCTTTAGGTTTTGTCTTGTTCATCCCATGTCAGTGATTATAACTCTTTCTTGCATAGAGAAAAAATTTTCTAGAAATAGCTTGCAAATAGTCCCCCATGAATTGATTGACCCTGAGCAAAGGTTGACATACTAAGTGTATGCCCTTTCAGTTAATGACTTAGAGAACACTTTCAATTTCACGTCATCTTCAAGCCTATATGGCTCCAAGGTTTTAATGAACTTCAACAACTGTTCTTTAGCACTGTCCTTTTTGCCATTAAACGACATAAACTTAAGACTTACATTATCCTTAGGGTAATGTTGCGTAGCAATTCACAAATGATTAGGAAGCTTCAATTCTAGTACTCCTATAGATGCTTAGCTTAAATTTCCTTTATATATTGATCTAAAACTTCCTTTTGTTATTAAAGAAGTCCTTAGGGCTGGTACCATAGATGTAAGAGTAAGTATTGTTGATGTTGGAGCGGACACTACGAACATAGGATTTGGGGCCAGGTGGCCCGTAAGTCCACCAAAAGTTGTACGAATGGGAACTCAAGAGGATGAAAAGTTACCGATCTAGACTCTTGTATTCTCTGGTTCATATACCAAATTTTATATAGCTATAGGCTATGGTGAAGGAGTTTGCTCATGCCCTGCTTGAGGTATACCTTATGTAGTAGGAGGAGGGTTAGATGTTTGAGTAGAGGGGATAATACCTATTTGCACAGCAACAATAAAGTTTAGCAAAGCAGCTCCATGTATTGTAGCAGTAAAGGCGACTAACCCCATCACAGGGGGCGAACATAGCTATGAACTAATTCAATGCTCTTGTTGCCTCTTGCATAGCTCACATCATCTCTGTAGTATCTTGAGGAGGCTCAAGGATTGGATTATCTTGATTAGTATCTTAAGGTGGTAGAAGCAAATCTTGCTTAACTTGTTCAATATTGGCATCTTGCTCTTAAGAGATAGCTTCACTCGTTGTAACCATTCTCCTCCTAAGAGGTGTTATTACTCTAATATCACACTCTTTCCCCTACAAAAAGTCGCCAAAATATAGATGAAGCGTTATGACTAGAGCGATCACGTGCGAGTCACGCGAGTATCGTGTTATACGTAGCTACAGAGTAGTGATGTGAAGATGACACTCTCCATAAGATGATTGAAGAGAGAATGGTAGGGAGGAGGAATAGATAATATTAGAGTCTTGAATGCACAAGTGACAAGCAAGGAAGCCTAGGGGACTCAAGACATCAACCTTTCAGTTCTTAAGCAAACTAAGATCAATTCTTTTGCCTAAGCGTTGTTTGATCTTAAAGAGTAGAGGTTGTATAATGGAACATCGTTTCTTTGATCTTTGGATTTGTATAAAATGTAGAGGAATGGTTGGAGTATTTATAGGCGCTTGGGCTTGATCTCATTTGTTAGATCATCTTGGCGACTGATGAAAGAGATGGAGTTTATTCATTCTATAATTATCTAGAATAAACTCATAAGTGCTCAAGGCCAATGGCCTTTCTTATGGTGTATGAGCTTGCCTAAAAAAAGGTTGGATACGGATGGTCTGGTCCAACAATCCCTATTCTGATATCTCCAAGCCAAATCTTCCTGAATCATTCTAAAGTAGATTGGACTTTTTAAATCCTATTACCTGTTTTAAGGAGTAAAGCCTAAATAAATAATGGGCTTAATCTAATAATTAATATAGTAATTTTTAGCCTTCTACAAAGACTACGAATGAAGGATCCTCACTATGATACAATCTTTTACTTACCCTTTCTTCAAACCCAATACAAACTTAAGCATCAGAATAGTTGCGCTAAAACCACTTCAATCGGTCCTCTTAGATGGTTTCGGTACGATCCTTGTAAGCTCACATTGTGTTTTTTTTTAGGTTGCCTCCAACCTTTTATCACCCTCTCCAAAATCTAACCGCAACAATAATAAAAAGCTCTTTTCTTTTTGGGAATATCCTGCCATTGGGTTGCTTGATAATGATCTCTTGCAGCTTTTTAAGGGTCTATTTAACCCGAACCCGGTTGATTTTCTTTCTTCTCTTGAGAGTGGGCCAGTTAATTTGGTATATTTGCGTAAAACGCATAGTTTTCTCTTTTTATAGATATTTGGTTTCCCTTACTTTGATATAATAATATCTAGTTCTACCGAAGGGGAAAAGGAAAACTTTCATTTACTCTTGAAATTAAATCCATTTTATATGCGCAATTTTCTTGGATAAGTCAACAATTCATTTTAACTTAGCAATTGCACCAGAATGGCAAAATGCAAAAGAAAACAGAATAAAAAATATATATCATTAAATGAAATGATAATCGTGTTTTATCCTCGCTACATAGTCCATCCCTTGGCATAATTAGTGGATATAATTCCTAAGAAGACTATAACATTTTAACCTCCCAGTTTCTTTGATCCTAACTTCAAGTACTTGTTTCGTAATACACCTTTTTTGGATTCTTTTAAATATTTATTATAATATATAATTTTACATTATTAAATATTATTATAGTAATTTCAAGAGATCACGGTTATTATCTATCTTTAGTAACAACTAATGGCAAAAAAATGAAGTCACAACTTATGGTCGGTGGCTGTGATTAGCTATAGAAAAAATGATTTTTAATTCTTCTTTCCTCATTTTCCTTTTAACATTTTTCATAGTTCCTAACCATCTCGAGCAATATCTAACCGTAGACAGACATGTCTTCTTGACAGTACAGCAATAATGTTCGACAACTGCTAACTGTTAATTATAACAAATATAAGTTTAGAAATCATTAAACAAGCATCCTTAACAGTAAATAATTTTGAAAGCTGAAAGCAAGAAAATGGACAAGTAAGGAGAATTGATCGAAAAAGGCGGCCCAATGGGTTTCTAAATGTTTATAAGGAATTATGACAAAAAGGAGAACCCAACTAAGTTGAAATGAATCTATTCAATAAAGAGCCCTTTCATGCAATTTGGAATTTTCGTTTAGCATTTGGCATTGACCTACTTCACCAGTTTCCTTACCTCCATTTGCTGGTTCCTCAAATCTAGTAGTACTAGTAGCATCAAACTATTGATACAAAGATAAGATTCGGGATAATTACCAAGTTTTTATATATTTGAAATTTGGTATTTAACATGACCCAAAACTTTTGGTAATTAAATTTTTTAATTTTATGTTTAAACTTTTTGAATATAGCCAATAGGGATATCATTCCTTCTTTTTGTACACTCTAAACCTCGGCATGAGCCCCAAACTAATCAAAAACCATAAGTTTATAAGTCCTAAACTAGGACCGACTCGCTCAAAAGCAGTTATGGACGGGATTCTTGGACCCACCACTTTTACCGAAATTGAGTGGTAACATTAGTAATTTTTGTCTAATTCACATGAAAATAATTTAAATTTTTAATGCTCTATTTTATTATATATCTTTTTTTTTTTTTTTAAGTTCTCTTTCTTCTATAATTATTTTTTTTGGTTAATTTTCTTCCACCAATTGCTATAGACCCAGTAGGTCCACAACCAGTTTGAAGAATCGTTGATTCAAATCGAGTTTGGACCCGATACGCTGATTTACAGGTCCAATCCAACCTATGCATAGATCTAGTTAGACCTTTGTTAAACATGTCTATAGATATTATTTGTATTACTGGGATCACGCACATCATGTGTGTAATTAAGAGTATACACCATGAATAACATGATAAAAATATCATGGCATTGACACAATGAAATAATAGGAAGAAGAGTAAGGAGTTTGGGTTTCTATGAGGCTGGGTAGTTATGTTTGATAAAATTTTCAATGACCATCCATTTCAAATGTTTCTCTCGCTATACCGAGCCTATTTAGTAATCTCAAAAGTAAAACAAATTCTATAAAGAATAAGACAATAATGAGTCTCCCCCTCTTTCATTTCACAGATGAAAATGCATAACTAGTTAGTTAAACCGGAGTAATTATATGTAGTCTAACATAACTTAAATTCAATTTGATTCTAGTGGATAATTTTACATATTTGGCTAATTCCATGGTATAAATTTGTGTATTGAAGTAAAGTAAGAATAGAATTATAACTCCTAAATAATAAAATAGAGAAATAATTGCTCTTATTTTGTTTTATATAACTAACAATTTAATTTCAATATGAATATAAAAATTTTCCATGCATACTAATCTTTTTATATTAACTTGACCTAAACAGTTTATCTCTTAATATTATTATCTCGCACGAATACATGAAGTCCCAATCTGTATCTATTGTCTATTTCTATTGTAGATGTAATAGTTGGCTTCCCCAAATCAGATGCTTGATATTTTAGCGAAGAAAGGAAAATATTAAGAAAGAAAATCTCAAACTCTCTCTTTCTTCCGCCGAATCTATCCTAGATTTCGTCATTGGGTCATAGACAAGTCTCCTTCTAACGTAATGTAAATATTAATGTAGTCCAGTTTGAAATCAGTACTCCTCATAAGCACCATTAGAGCACCTGTTAACGGGCTTAAAAAAGAAACCTTTACTTCTTATATAGATCATATATTCCATGAATAAACGAGATTTTGTACAAATTTATTCTTTCAGTTATTAAGTTTTTAGAATGCTCCCAAAAACTCATGTTGATAGATGCTTCAAGAGACTTTTTTGTCTTTTCCTGTTGCACTATCAATCTCTTAACTAGTGGTAGGAATATTTTTAAACTAGATACTCTAGTTTTATATAATCATGACTGTAGATTTATTCGAGCCCGCGTTTAATTATTGAAATAGTTACGAAAGTTGGGATTTTTCTATTATTACATCTTTGTCTTTTATGAAACCGATCCCATTATTAATTTCACTTTTAATTTATACTATTTTAAATGTAAACTATTTAATAAACTATAAATCCAATTTGTTAAATTTTAAAAAAAAATGAAAATAAATTGTAAGACATACGGTAAAACCAATTCCTTCAAAATAAAAGATAAAACCATAAAGTTAATAATTAATATAATAACTTTTAATAGTTAAATTATGAACTAGAATCGATAAAATGTAAATTAACCCCACTTTATATTATTAATCATGCATTTGCTAGCAAGTGGTGGACATTGGAAACGGCGTGGGCTCCGGGCTCCATATTTCTTGTCTACAGGAAATGAAATTGTTTTTTTATTAAAGTTTATGGTCTCATCTCTGGTTTGTGGAAATTGGGAGTCTGATATTCTGAAATTGATATGCCAACATGGGGGGACACAATAAAGCCGATATGACGAGTGCCGACCAACAATATGCCAGGCCATGAATTGGAGAGTACGCCAAAATGATTTTCTTAGGTTAAAAGAAGAGAAAGGAGATCCACTTGTGTAATTGAGTACAGGTTAAGATAAAGAACAAGACATTAAACATGGACTGGTTATATGACTAGGACACATGGTGTAGTGGACGTTGGTATTGCAGTTCTAAACCATTAAATTAATGTAGGATTAGCTTTTGCAATATCTTTTTAAGAATGTTGAACTTTTCAAAAGCAATGAAATTTCAGTCATTAGGAGCTAATAGCACAAGTCATAATAAAACAAATCAAAGATATAAAGTTTTGAAAGATAATATTGAAATAGATGTAACTTTTACGTAGAGAAAGATATAGATATTCTAGAACATTTCATGAAAAAACCCTAAAAAGTTATAGAAATAAATATAGAATTTGAAGTACAGTATCTTGATAAGAAAATATTTGACACAATAAATGGGTAGATATACTAAATTTGAGTAGAAGTTAGTAAAATATTTCCATGGAGCCTCAAATTTTCATAACTTTGAAATTCATTTGTTCATTCCTTATTATTGCTTTTCTGTCAAAACGTTGCAATTTAATTAAAGCTGCTCATTTGTACATCATCGTATAAGACATGTAGAAAATATTTGGATGGCAGGTTTTGAAAAATAGAACATTAGCAAAACATCCAAATAATTCCTAAACTTCTACCTTAGTGCAAATATAATCCCTATACTTAATACAACGTATTTTGACAACCATCTTTTAAATTGAAAAGATTAACGTCTTTTATTTGTTTAAACACAGTATAAGAGTTTAATGATATATTTACATTGACATTAAACTTTAGGGGGTTTAAAAAGTTTATAAATAGTTAGAAGGAACGAGTCTTTTAAGAAAATAAAATTTCATTATAGATTGGAATAATGATGAAAATATGTTGAGACGATGGATTTTCATTTCAAGCGCCCCCACCTCCAACTACATACTGAAATAAAAAGATATATATATATATATGTATGAATGTATATATATAGAGAGTGAGAGAGAGAGAGAGAGACGTTCTCGGAGAACACATGTAAATGGAGTGACGAGACTTTCTTATGGTACACTTTGTTTCTACTTTATTTTCCGATAATAAGAGAATAATTAACTAAAATACATTCAAATAAGGCTCAGTCAAATACTAGATTATTATATCTTATCTCTATCAAAAAGTTGCTTATTCAAGTTGCAGCAGAAAAATCCCTGAGGATCATCTTTTATTCCCCAAATTCATGTGCACACGTAAGAAAGATGCTCCTCTACTTATAAAAAAATAAAAAAAAATAAAAAAACAAAGATAAATAAAGTGAAATATAATATAACAAAATAGACAAACTCCAATATGAATTTAAAGAATTCTATAGATCTGTGCAAAAATTATTATTTTTTATTTAATTAAAATTGCAACTAGGATCTAAGTTCTTTGAACTGGGTCCATGTCATTGTCTTGATTACTAGGTGTGTAATAATATATATATATATATCTCTAGAAAGTTGATTGCGACGTGTGCTTGCAAGTAGGTAAGAAAAATGAATTAAATAAAATCCAAATGGGGAAGTTTTATCTCACCCACTTGTGCCACTTATAGAGCATCTCCATATCAATATGTGTTCACACTATTACCTATTGACGGGACAAATATTTACATTAAAAAAAAAAAGTGTCAAATTTTCTTATATATAACATTTGCATATTATAATAGCAACTCAATTTATTGAATAATAATGACATAAGGACCTCGGATTTATCTTGATAATCAAATAATGATGGATAGAAGAGACTACAGTATTATCGCTCTAAAATGATTACATGAGAGATATAAATTTAGTTAAGATCATTACAATCTAATAGTACGAGATAATTACTTTTAAAAGTAAGTCTAAGCCCAACTCTACCTTAAACCACCTCTAATTTTCTGTTGTAGTTTTCTAAAACAAGGATTTGCTATTTGTTTTTAAACTCATGGACACCGACCCAATCCACAAAAACATAATGGAACCAGTTCTTAAGAGTTAACTATTAGATTTCATGGAAATCTTATCATTTTTACAACATGCTAATCGATTGGTCAAATAATTTTAAAGAGGAAAATACATTTTTAATCTCAATGTTTAACTAATTTTATATTTAATTTTTAAATCTTTTTTTTTTCTATTTTAGATATCAATATTTGCAAAAGTTTGTAAATGATTTTTCATGATACTGTTGATTTTTTTTTTTAGTCAATTGATATATTTTGACTTATCCAAGTAATTATATTATATAACTAATAAAATAAAATATACAAGATTAAATAAAATTATGAAAAATATGATAGAAGAGGGGGAGAAAAGATCTAGCCACCCGTTAACCTTGAGTAGCTAGAATAATCACTTAAAACCTAGAATAATAAGTAGTGGTGTGTAAATTGTTGAAATTGCAATTGTACCCATGCGATTTGTAAGTTTACAATTTTATAAAGTGCTAATAAATTAAATAATATATTATACCCCAAACTAGAGAATCGCAACAACCTCACCATATAAACCAACTTAAGCTAAAAGGTAACCACTTCAGCTATTAACTTGAGTATAGGTTACACAAAGCGTTTATTACTTCTCTGCTTTGAGCTATCTAATTCAGAGTCTAATAGATATCAATCTATGATTTAACTTTTCAAAATAGCTTTAGAAAATAAACTTGTGACTCAAATAACCAAGAAAATCAAACTTTATAAAACATTTAGAGAACAAAATATCAATTTCAAGAAAAAGTTCTAAGAAATAAATTGATATAAGAAAATAACGCAATTAATAAAAGATTTATAAAAGGTCACAAGTTTACAGAGTATAGCAACGGTACCCATAATTGAAAATTAGAGGGTCACCAATGGAAACCCTATTAATTTTATTATAAGTTAGTAAAATTAATAAGTACGTAGGAATTTAGCTCATCAATCTTGAATCTTACTCCCTAAGCCCCGTTCTCTGATCTTTTAGAACTTCAAGTAATACTAGTGATTCTATCGAGAAACCTGCAAAATAATTATAAGAAAATGAGCGACAAATTGCTCAGTAAGTGAGATAAAAACAATAGCATATATCTATCATCCAGCAACCAGGGTTTTCAAATAAGATTAATTAAATGTAATATACATTCAAGCAAATGTCATCGCACAATATTGACCGGTCGTCATGAGATTAAAAAAATTATGCCTGCTTTAGTTTAAGTTTTAAGGAGTTTGACACTACACACTTCGTAGATGGGAACCAAACTGGGGTTTGTATAATAGAGAAACATTCTTTACCTAAAATTACGTTCGAAGTATGGTCCTTACCCTTGTCATGACTTCCCCTCTTGTCACTTAATTTGACTAAGGGTAAGAAAAGGACTATTTCCGGTATTCTCATTGAAAGGTCAGCATTTGGCCCAAGATTCCTTATCGTTTCCCTTAGTGGGTCGTAATGTAGGTCTAGTTAGAAGTTAGGTTAAGTTTGAATTAGTTTACCTATTAAGGTGATCAAGTAATTTCATGTAATTTCATATAATTCAATCAACACAATACCATAAAGCAATCAATACATAAAATCCAGCACTTCATAACAGCAATATGATATTCAAGTACATGTGCTGCACACACATAAGCTACTAACTTGCAATCATAAATAAGACACACTAAGGTCTCCAAATATTCTTAAGTAATACTCTAAAGTATGGTAAAGTATCGATCCCACTTACTTGAAACTTAATTGCTCACCAACTTGGTTGTTCACTTATCCTATTTTCGAGAAGTCCCTATATATTTAGTCAATTTGTTATGTTAGTAACTATCTAAGACATAGAAAACTATTTACTTACTCATTCCCTAGAAATTAAGTTGATTTAGAACTAAATTTATAAGTTATATTGGCATTAATATAGGAAGTTAGAGTCATTTTGTCAAGGAAATATACCTTTAATATCCTTTGAGCTATCTCTTGAGTCAAGATGCCCTTGAAATATTTACTGGAGAAGCTTTTGAGATATCTTCTATATTACACAGACATTGAAGTTCACCACAGATTTGGCCTCTACATCAATTTCTAAGGTTGGTAAATCCATAAGATTTTCAATAGACACCTTCTGAGCTAAGTTTTAAGTTAAGTTACCCTTAAAATTTCTAAGTTGGAAGCTTTGAGTTATCCCTTAAGCCATATTAGGGTTAAGGTTTCAATAGAATTATTGTCTAAATCATTTTCTAAATTTGATAACTACCTAAGATTTCTTATGAATTACCTTCTAAAACGACTTTTGAGTGCTCATAATCATACATTTTCACTTCAAGTATCCTTTAAGGCACCTTTTAAGCTAATCATGTATTTTACTCAACTTTTAATTCTTTTGGTAAAATATCCTCTAAGCTATCGTCTGAGCCCAATCAACTTCAAATTCCTTAAGAGTCCACCCTTTAACTTAGTCTCTGAGCCTTCCTAACTATACTTCTCTTTAAGTTTTTGTCTCCGACTAAACTTCTGAGTGATTATCAAGTAGAATGTTTGCCTTCACTTCCTCTAAAATTTCCTTTGACTCTGTTATCTATAGAGATTTTAAGAAAATCATCCTCTGACTAAGTTTCTAAATCCCCTGTTTTTAAATTTTATTCATAGATTTTGCTTTTGACTCACTCTCTGAATATCTTTTTAATTCAAAACTCATTCACAAATTCCTTTAAGTTATCATTTGCCCAAGTTCGAATTATATACAAATTATTGATTTATTCATTTCCAACCCAAACTCTAATCACAAAACTCATTAACACTTCATGAATCAAACCCCAACTTAATTACTTCTCAAAACTTCACATTTAACATATCATCACTCTCCAATTCAAATCCACAACTACCCAATTTCACTTATAAGGGCATTTTCTTAGATACATGTAATTGCTACTCTTAAGATTCACTTCAACAACATTAGTAGAAAGCAAATTACTCCAATAACTAGCCTACTACAGATTCCAAGTGAGGTTCATAAGAAAAACATATTAATTTGTACTTAAGATTATCATTTTATTCACAATTTAAGGGTAAAAAATTAATAAAAACATAAAAAATAGTTTCACGAAAAATCTTTTTGTAGCTATTTAATATAAGTATAGGGAAGTTTATATAAACATTTTGATGATGAAACTACATTATTAGACTAATTTATTTTATTATCGAAAATTGTCCGATTTTATTGATTTCTTAGGGACATATATGATAACTACTAAATTTATATAAACTAATATTTTTCTTGGATTCTACATATGTAAATACTTAGAAATAATTTTTTTTATAGAATTTTCTAAGCATTATTTATATTTTTTATAATTTAACAAAATTCGGACTAAAGTAGGACCTTCACCAAAAACCTAAGCTTCGACCACTAACGATAGGTTCAAGTATGTCGACTAGTTCAAACGGTAGTTGCTACTCCTAGTAGTGGCAGTGGTTGGTCCCCAATAGCAACCTAAGTCGACGTTCCTTCCATAACCTAATATCATACACCGATTTTGTATTTTTTTTAGATTTTTCTTCTTTAACCTTCTAAATCCAATTCTATTATTTCTAAACTCTCCTTTACATAGGGAAACTTGTGATATAATTCTTGAATTTTTCTAGAGTATTTTGATGATGAATGATGATTTTTTTCTCTCTCCTCCCATAAGAAATTCACTCTTCATACTCACCTTTTGGGTGTCACTTTGTTGTTCTTCACAACACCAACTGTCTTGAAGCCTTCTACACTGTTGTTAAAATCATTCCAACTATTCTCTATGTTTTTGTTTATTTTTTATTATTTGCTTTTGCTTATTTTAACTTAATTAATATTTTATTTGGTATGTTGGATAATTATGGATATATATATTATTATATAAAAATTACATGCGGGGTATACATAATTAGTCTACATGTTATGTTATGTCATTTAATATTTTTATTACATATATGCTTTATCTCTAAATATTTATTAGTTATCGTAGCTTATCCTACGCAATCCCAATAAATATTATATTATATATTTAAATTACACTAACTTAGTTATATTGATATTATTTTATTATATTTTTAGCATCTGAATCTCCAAGGTATCTTTAATTAATATTTTGAGTTTTCTTGTAAATTTTTAGGTCAATCAGATTAGTTTCAATAATGCCCTAAACTACTCGTTCGAAGCCACTAGATAAAATTGTAAGTCTCACATTGTATATAAAATCATTTTCATGTAGAATTTTACGTCTTCAATTAAGTATATATTTAACTCGGTAGAAACTTATATTTTTAATTAAATTTACCGATTCTACATTCTAAGTAGAATGAGATAAAAGTAATTTAAAAAAAAAAAACTAGGCTTGCACTGACCCATTGACTATTAGGAGACCCCATTATCTTCTTTATCTTATTCTAAATTTTTTTTTCTCTTTTCCTCTCTCCTAGTTTCTTTATTTAATATTCATTGTCTTCATTCATATTCTAATTCTAATAGTAAAGTTTATAAGGAAGACTATATAATTAAGTTTATATCATCCATAATTCAACTTAAGTTGAAAAATTTGGTCATCTTCAATTCACCACTTTTTCCAAACAAAATAATGGAAAAAATAATTTAGTTGCAACTCCACTTGCCCTTGATCCATACATATTAGATTATGAATTAAGAATTTTTTATAAAAAAAATAAAGAATATAATTTCTTTATTTTCATAATGTATTTCAAGTTATCTATAAATGTATCTATATATTTTTAAAGCTATTACATAGATTGTGGAAACTAACTTTTCCACATTTCCATTTTATATTCCCACTCCATAGGTTCTTTGTCTACTACTACAAAATTATAAAAAGAAAGAAGTGAAATCACAAGTTTAACAATCTTCAACCACCTTTTATTACAAAATTTAGAAAAGAAGACAAAGGAGGAGGAGGTGGTGTGGAAACCTAATCTAGTTTTTACATGAAAAACATTGTCATTTTAAATTTTCTTGGTGCTGGGAGGCAGCCACTATCTTGAGGAGGTTGTGCTACTCTTGTATGCTAATAAGTATCTACTTAACATCATGGATGTTAGTGCCAATTCCAATCACTGGCAATGGGTAGTAAAATCGTTTTTTTCATTATTTTTGTCATTTTCATCGTTTTATTTTTAATCTTTTATTAGTTGAATTTAATTTATATTTTTACTTAATTTAACTTTTTGGACCAATGAGGTTGCGTCACGCAGCAATTATAGGTGGAAAAACTAACAATATTAAAAAAGAAAAAGCCTAACTTTTGAAAACATTTGCAAGCGATAAAGATTTGAATCTAAAAAAAAAAAAAAAGGAAAGAAAGAAGAAAGAAAACAAAGTTTAAAACTCAAATAAAAATTTGGTCAAATATTGAATACTGAAATGGTAGCTTATCAAAATCTAAACTCATGCTTTCTCATTGAACATAAAAAGCAACGTTTTTTCATATGAATTACTTTTCTAAAGGGCAAGAAGCAAATTTTACTTCTTAATATTATGCCTTCGTTATTTGCGAGTCCAAATCACTGGTAATGACAATATACCTTGTTCAAAAAGCCAACAACTCTTGTTCGAAAACTTTCATATACAGCCGTGTGTGTATCCTTGGTGAGCTTTCATAAGTTTGACCCCAAAGGCCACATGGAACAACAAGTCGGCCATTCTCAAGCCGGTTTCAAAATTTTATCCAAAATTCCCAAGACTCCCTAAGGAATGGATTAATTACTTAGATGCTGTCATTAATTTAAATAATTAATCTAAATTATTATTAGGCTTAACCCTTTAACATAATTGTATTTTTAGCTATTTAAATAGTGAGAATAGAATATATATATTACTTACTCCTACGAAGTAATATCACATTTTACAACTATTTATCTCTTGGGCACACCTAATGTTTTAAACATTTTACTTTCAAATCACACTTTACAACTATTTCCTTTCACGTAAAAACATTCTAGAAGATAAATATACACATGAAATTCATTTATTTACCACTAAAGCCCTTTCTATAAATCCATGCAAACAAAATATACTAAAACTATGAATTGATTCGGAGTAATGAACTACTCCAAAGTTGATTTAAAGGTGCAAGGTACTTTCATAATAATTTATATGAGGTTTAAATTTTAAATTCTAGTAAATGCGAACTATATTGAATACGGTACATAGTTCTTATAGGATGGTTCATGTTGTTAATCATACTAAAGATATGCTCTTCCAACTAAAAGAGAAAAAGAAAAAGAAAATAAATTGAGGATCAACATCCATATTATTACCCAAAAAAGGAAAAAAAATACCGTGATTGTATTTGCGTTGTCCAGGCTATTAAATATCTAATTAGCGTCATTAGTAAAATTTAATAAATAATTTTAGTCTAATAAATTATGCACTGATAGGGCATAAAATCTTGAAAAGAAAGAAAAAGAAAAAGTCGTGCACCTTCAATAGCAAATATATAATTCAGATCTCTGTCCAACCATTTAAGAAATAACTTGCCATTTTCGTGCACACCGTACCAGCATTAGACAATCCCTACCACATATACACGCATAAGAGGGGAAAAAATTTAATAGGTTTTACCCACTATGGATGTGTGTATATATATATAATTAATATATAACTATGATATATGATAAAATAAATGGTAGTTTTCTTAGAAACTAACCACTATATTGACCATATATTCGAAAATAATACATAGCTATATATTATATATATATATATATAGTGTATATTAATAGCAGGTTTTAAATGATAAGATTTAGATCTAGACTACCTTAATTATTACTGAAGGAACACCCCTGATCATTTGGTTTAAACCATTTAATTACACGTTTTATGTACTTATCCTATGAGTGTGACCGCAACCGGGTGAAGACTCAATAAAAAGGAACTTATTAAAGTCAAAACACATGCATGTTCCTAACAACTGCAACAAATAGACCGGTATTTGTCCGTGTAAAATGATAAAGGTCTGTTGTTCAATGATGTTTTTATTTGTATTGGTTTTATTATATATTTTCTATTCTTGATGATATGTGATTGGAGAAATCATTTGGGGATGGAAAAACCTAATCCACAACCCGGTTTTAGACAAATACCAAAGTCAAGATGGTTTTCGGTTCTTGTTTAGCACTAGTCTGGTATTTATATTTAAATAAATAGATAAATAAATTTGTCGAACCATGCAAAGCAATGGGGCTGGTTCAACAAAAATTTCTTCATATTCTAAAGCTTGGTTGGTTCTAGGGTTATATCCAATTAGAATGATATGATATCGTTTTTCCATATCCATTTTATGTACATTTCGTCTCCATATTTGTGACTAGTTAGCTAATTATTAGACATAAAAAAATGTAAGATGGATTTGGTATACTAATTAATTATTACACATAATAGCATAGATGAGAGCCAAACTCGTATGGAAAACTTTGATTATTATTATAGAAGACACTATGCGATTGGAGGAATACAAATGAAAAACCATTCCAAAACAAAGAAACTTTATTTACAAGAAAAGATCGGTCGTTAATCTTTGCCGATTTTACAAACCACCGGTCCAAGATGGTTTTCAATTCTTTTTTATTGTTGCCAGGTTATCATTAGGATGATTAAGGTTGGAGACAATTTATAAAATTAATAAATATAAGCTAAGATGACCATCGGAAGTGGTTTCGACACAAATACTCTATTGCTCAAGTCAGTAAGGTATTTAAGAGAGAAGAAATAAGTATATAATTCAAAGGAGAGAGTGAAAAATGGAATCTTTTATCATGTTCTTTTCACCTGGAATTTATAGGTATAGCGGGTAAGCTATTTGTAGAAAGAGATCATTATTTCGAGATCTTCTCTTTAACTTTGAATACTGTAGAGAACAGAGGTGTAAACGAATTTACTAGTGAGCTATTCAAGTTTAACTAGACATCTACTCAAGCTCGATTTAAGAAAAGTTAAATCAAGCTCGAGCTTGAGTTGGAGCTTGAGCCCAAGTAATTAGTCGAGTTGAGATTGAGTTTCATGACACTTGGTTTGATTAGCTTATAAGCTTAATGGAGTTTAAGTTAAGTTTAAATATAAATTAAGTTTGAAAAATAATATTACTATAATTAGAAAAAAAATATTTTTCAAAAATAAAAAAAGCAAGTTTAAATTAGCTTAGTTGAGTCGCACTCGAACTTATTAAGTATCACTTTGAATTGAGCCTCAATAAAAAGTTTTAAGTTTAAACAAACTCGAGTAAAACTCAAGCTTTAAAATTTTAAATCGAGCTCAAATTCAAATTTAATATTATATTGTTTCGACTCAATTTATTTACAATACTTATGGAGATAATCTTGAGAACAATCGTGTGTTAGTTGTGAATTTTCCATATCTAGACATTGTTTCCCCATATTCCTTTTTTGAACCCATAGACTAGATCTTAATATCTTAGACTTAAAAGTCGAAGTTCAAAAGTTTGAGACGTTTTTTTGCTAAGGCCAATCGAGTTCATAAGAGCTTAACTTAAGCTTCTTAAAGCTTAAGGTTTACTTAAAACATGATAAGGTCGATTTTAAGGAATTTGGTCTTAACTTCAAAAACACCTAATCAAAACTTTACGTGCTTCCATATATGAAGAAAATTGGTTTAAAATTGATGGTTTATATTTAAAATAGTTTATCAATACGTTTGATACTTTATTTTTAGCTTTAACTTTTAGAATGATATGATATATATTTTTTTATATATATGTATTATTTCCATATTTATAAATTCCTAATTAATGACTAAACATAATAAAAGATAAAAACAAATTTAATATAATAAGCATAAATAAATACGGACCACGCGTACAGGGAAACTTTGTCGATTGTGATGTGGCGGCTTTCTTTGTCATATTTCACGGGACATTTCCATGAAGGTTCAATACAAGTATGTGCACAATATTATATTTGAGGATTCCCCATTTTATTTTTATTTTTTGACGCGTGTGTATATATAGCATCCCAATCAGCTTTGTGTCCACTAGCCAATGCCACTTGAAATGATTCTCCTTTTCAGTTAAGGATATTCTCTCTAGGTATTATCCCAGGTAATTATTATTACAATTTTTAGTTTCCTTTAAATTTCTCCAATTCAATTTCATTTCTCTATCAAATCCATCTTATTTTTTAACTTTTCTTCGTTCTGAATCTGTGGGTGATGGGTTGAAATCGCAATGAAATCTCTCGGAGCACTGTGTTGTTGAATATGTGCATGAATACCCAAGTTGTCTACAACTAGGAATTCTGTCTTTTTCTCTTTTCTTGATGTGTTTATACTGTTCTCTTTGGATAAAGATCTGATCTTTACAAATCTTGTGCCTGATATTGTTGGGAAGATACACTAAAGTTGCAAGCTTTTATGATCTACACTTGTTCCTTAGGCTGAAAAAACAAAAAGTATTGAGAAAAATCGAGAACTTCTAATACCCGTTTTAATTTTCTCAGGTTTCTGCAAAAATTTTTCAATCTGGATTTCAATATAAGTTGCCATGGATCTTCTTACAGAACCTTCCAATTCGGGGAACGGATTGAAATTAGACCACAGTTCGATTTCTATCCTTTCAAATCAGAACTTTGTTAATGGGTTTAGATGTAATAATGGATATATAAATGGGTTCACGAATCGGTTGAATATGGATCCCATGCCACTGTCTGGCGCAAGCTTCGAAGTCGAGTCTCCAGAAGATGGTGATACGTCTAAATCTATTCTCAAATACATAAGCGAGATACTAATGGAGGAAGATTTAGATGAGAAGAATTGTATGTTGCAAGATTGTTTGGCTCTACAAGCAGCCGAGAAATCTTTCTATGAAGCTATTAATCCCCCTACACCAGACCACCCGTCTACTGTTGATCATGATGTTGAGAACTTGTGTGCTTGCTCTCCTCAATATAGTAGTTCTGATAGCAGCAACAGCTGCAACGTAATATCCAACTCTTGTGAATGCAATTATATCCACAATCTGGGTGGTTTGGAAATCTCGCCTGCTGTTCATGTGAATTCACCATCAGATTCCTGTCTGGATCTTGCTTCATATTGTAAGTCGCAATCCATTGCACGGCTAGGAAAGGAAATATGGGAACGGAGTAAATTTCTTTCTAATGGGAGCAACAATTCATGTGATTTGGAGAATAACAACAGTGTATGTTTGGGACTACATGGGCAATCACCAGATGTAGCATCTGGACGAAGTCAGCGATCCCCTACCACATCAAAAGGGAAGAAAAATCATGAAAGAGAAGATAGTGAAAATCAGCAAGGGGAGAGGAGTAACAAACAATCAGCTTTGTTTGTGGAAGAGGCTGAGCAATCACAGTTGTTTGACGAGGTATTGCTTTGTCGAGGTGGAAAAGATGAACATTTGTGTACTCTTTGGCACGGATCAACAGAAGCTTTGCAGCACAATGGGCAGGTGAAAGGATCTGGGGGGAGAAAAGGACGCCGGAAAAAAAGGGGCAACAAAGGGGATATGGTGGATCTGTGGACTCTCTTAACTCAGTGTGCACAGTCCGTGGCTAGCAATGATCACAGAAGCGCCAATGAATTGCTCAAGCAGATCAGGCAGCATTCTTCTCCACGCGGTACTGGGACTGAGAGATTAGCACATTATTTTGCAAATGGCCTTGAAGCTCGCTTAGCTGGCACAGAGACACCATCCTATTCAGCCCTTCTAGCAAATGGGAGGACATCTGCAGCTGAAATTCTGAAAGCTTACCAAGTTTATGTTCAAGCTTGTCCCTTCAAAAGGATGTCGAATTTCTTTGCTAATAGAACAATCATGAAAAAAATAGAGAATGCAACGAGAATCCACATCATCGATTTCGGCATCCTCTATGGGTTTCAATGGCCCTGCCTCATCCAGCGTGTCTCCAAAAGACCTGGTGGAGCTCCCAAGCTCCGCATGACGATGATTGAGCTTCCACAACCTGGTTTCAAGCCCACAGAAAGGGTAGAGGAGACAAGACATCGCTTGGAAAATTACTGCAAGAGGTTCAATGTGGAGTATGAGTTCCATGTCATCGCAAAAAAGTGGGAGACTATTCAATTGGAGGAACTGAACATTGACAGAGAAGAGATGACTATTGTAAACTGTCTGTATCGGTTGAAGAACCTGCCTGATGAATCCGTTGTGATGAACAGTCCAAGGGATGCGGTGCTGAAATTGATAAGGAAAATCAACCCAGACATGTTTGTGCATGGAGTCGTCAATGGGACATATAATGCACCTTTCTTTGTGACAAGGTTTCGGGAGGCACTCTTCCACTTCTCATCATTGTTTGATGCTTTCGATGTCAACATAGACCGAGAAGATCCGCAAAGATTAATGTTTGAGAAGGAGGTGTTTGCTAGAGACGCAACGAATGTTATAGCATGTGAAGGCTTTGCTAGAGTTGAGAGGCCAGAAACTTACAAGCAGTGGCAGGTTAGAAACATTAGGGCTGGATTCAGGCAGATCCGGCTGGACAGTGAAATCTTCAAGAAAGTGAAGGAGACGGTGAGATTAGATTACCACAGGGATTTCATCATCGATCAGGACGGGAATTGGATGCTGATGGGATGGAAGGGAAGGGTAATCCATGCTGTTTCGTGCTGGGTACCGGCCTAGCAAACTGGCTAGCAATATTTGCCTAGTCTTCCATGTAGTCCTTATTATATTCTTGTAGCTGTTAGGAGTGTATATACTGCATATTAGTTTGTTGCCCCACAGCCTGCCATTGGAACGTATAGTTATAGTTCCTTGCAACCAATTTTTCATGTGTTTATTGAGGTTTGTCTGACTAGTTTCAATCAAATCACATGTAGATGCTTCAGTATTGATAGCACATATATTGCCAGTTGCTATATTTTCTTGTCGTGTTTTAGGTTGATTTGCTGCTTTTATGCTATTCGCCATATTGTAGCTTTGCTGATGCATTCATGGCTAGGGGCTTTATCTTCATGACACACCACCCATCGCCTCTTTCTATATGATGGCATGCCTCTTGGTTCCTAGCTCCCTAGACTATAGCAAGAAAGTGAAGAGTGAATCATCCTTCAAAGGAGAAGTAAAATGAATAATTGAATACATCTCAATCAAATTAAGTAAACATGAGCGAGTATGGCTTGTAAACTATCAATAAACTAAGGAATCAACCTCTTGTAAGCGGAAACAAGAAAGAGCTCGTACGTTTCTAATATTAGAAACCAAACCAGTTTCATGTATGTTTTTTGGAATTCTCTCTAGAGTGCACTAGCATTGTATGAATCATAGATAACATTTGTATCTATTTCATAAAGTTTCTCTTTGAAACTTCTTAACAAGTGCCCTAAATCTTCATTGCTGAAAAAAAAAAAGAAAAAAAAAAAAAACTCTGTCCATGATTATGGAGATCATGAAAATCCCAACCATACTCTGGAACAGGGCTTGCCTGCTTGGGGAAGATCTTCTAGAGCTGGAAATAGAAGTATTGAATAGCTTCGAATTTAAACGAAGAATTCAGATTTAAAACAGACCTTGTTTGATATTAACTTCACACGAGGAAGTGGGAATACTGTCGGATTGTTGGACCAACAATGGTACTATGTGCGACATGATAATGTAAGAGAGAGATAAATTAAGAATAAGCTATTAAGATGATGCAATCTGCTGTTTTTCATATAACACTGCTTGAAGATTCAATCGGATAAAACAATCAACTATCATCTAAATCCTCAACACTATTACCCAAAATTTGCCTATGCTTTTCTCTGCTGACCCTTTGGTGGCCTCAGAACATTCCAATCAAGCTTTTCACGTTTCGGCTGCTTGAAAGAACCTCTGCTCGTAGAGGGTGGCTCACTTTGCATGTACTTCGGGGATTTGTTTCGAAATTGAGTTTCAGTTGAGACTTCAGCTTGCTTTCTTTTAAGGTCTCCATTTTCTTCGCCATTTGGCTTATCATCATCCATATGATCAGCTCCAGCTTCCTGAATTGAGGACCCATCGCCTTTCTCCCTCTTGCTATCAAAAGGAGGGTACAACATCAGAACTTCCCAAAGGTCACCTATCCTAGAATTAAATTCCACTATTTATACAATTCTAGCTAGAATAGATCTGATTTCTATATTGTATAGCATGATAATTACTATACATAATTCAATAATTTATTATGTAATTTGATTTATATTCATGGAATGGGGTATTACAACATTCACTTCATTTTTAAGGACAACAATAAAATAAAAGAAAAGAAAAGGGAGGCCAAATCATTCCAGCAAAAAATCCACTGTCAAGTTCCATAATATCGGATTGCTATCCCCATCATGCCATAGACAACAATCCCTACCCAGGGGAGCCTACACAACATACAACTTTTCTTGTAATTAGCTTTCCAAGTGAGAGTGTGTGTGTGTGTGTGTAGAGTACCATTCCCATAGTTTTTTCTTCAATTTCTTAGGCCCTCTGAAATTTTTGCGATCATTTTCACTCTTGATACAATCACGATACATGATTGGGACTTATTAGGTAGAATTCAATTGTCTCCTGAACAAAGAACATTGCAACCAGGAGGTAGCAAATAACCATTGCAGGTTAGACCATCCAGCCCAGGCAAATTTTCTGATAGTTTTAGAAGTAATGTTAGATGTTGATATTCGGATAAAAGCTGATCAAAGAAGGTTGTGCATACCTTAAAGGAACCCCCTCGCTCTTAATACTTGAAGATGTTGCTGGAGTTTCTGGCTCACAGGGATTTGTGGCTGCCTCATTCATTTTCTAAGGGCAATATTACTTTAATAAGCATAAGAAACTTAAAAGCATACAACAGCAGATAAATATAAGCACCAACTGGACCACATACATCGATAGAGGGATTGAAACTTTGAAAAGACATCCGTCCTATAACCGCTCCAGGATGAGGATCCCCTTCCATCATAACCACGCTGCATTTTATTTTGAGGTATGTCATTAAAACGAAGGGTTAAAAAACCAACTAGGAGATGCAAGATTTCTTTGTAGCCACAGATGGATAAAAAAAAAAGGTCCACTTAAGAAGGAATTCTCAATGTGGCATCAGTAAAATATCTATTGCCACTAAGAAAAGCTAAACTGAACCGTGGACATCTCTTAACTCTTTGCAAAGCATGTTAATCTAATTAATTTTTAAGTTGATTCAAGAGAGCTTCACAGAGTGATTTAAAGAAGGTAAGTATATTTTCATTATATTGGCTAAAAGGTATAGAAAAAAGAAACTATATAAAGGCAAGTATTATTTTATTTTCCTTTTATCTTAGAGATATATGAACTAAAGTAGCTAATGCAAGCATTGTCCTCAAGAGAAAATTATCCAATACATCTTTAAATTGCATAACATTCTAGAATAAATGCATCAATCAATTAACAAAATTCAATGTCAACAGGACTGTTGATCCTCCTCGTCTTACTTGTGTAACATCATTCAAGCAGCTATATATCCATATTCATGCTGATAAGGTATGAATTAAAGTCATAGACAGCTCCAAGACCATCATCCACATGCAAGATGTACAGCAAACTAAAAATCTTTCCTCGAATATGCAACCTTCAAACCTATAACAACACAAGGGAAACAAACAGGGCTAGATGGCAAAAGACAAATGAGATGCATGAAGATGGATATAATTGTAAAACCCAGAAACTTCTATCCCACTAGATTACACGATCCCTCTATGATATTCTACTCTAACAAGGATCACACTTTTCATAAGATGCACCTATGTCCATATCGTAAACATGGCAGCCAAAAGAAAAATTTTGCCAAACATGATAGGGCCTGCAAAATCTGGAAAAACACTTGGCAGCAGTATGCCATACTAATTAGCAACTATCATTACAACTTACTGCTTTAACAGTATTAGTCATGTCAGAAAACAGCACCACAGGTTTCTTTCTTCCGATTGTTTTTTATTTTCCCTCCCATAAACTTGTCAGGATATATTTGCTCACTAGTCTGCTCCAATCAATCAACAAATGCAGACACTACAGGCCCATTAAAACACACCAGTCATTGATGGTAGATTGATGATAATCCCTGGAACAAGATCCTTCAACCAAATCATTTTGGACTTAAACTGATTGATCAGACCATGTCCAAGTCCAAATTGTAAATGTATATAAAAGGAGACTGAATGGCTAGAATAACGATGCTTTGAGCCAAAACAATGGTCAGCTGGTGGAGGCGCTTGGCACATCTGGGGGAGGGTGCAGGGATTAGTAGCTATTGTAGTCTAAGAAATGGGCCCAGATGGGCTATTAAAGGCCCAGGACCTTTTAGTAGTGAATGTAACTATCTATGGCTAGATATTATAGATAGCAAAAGTAGCACATTAAAAGCATCATCTGCTGAGAATTAAATGTAGAGAGAGAGAGAGAGAGTGAGCCCATATGAGCAACTTGCTCATGTCATCATTAAACTTCATACACACTGACCTAACCCTAACCATAACACACACAGCCATACTTATCCATTCCTCACCTCATGCACATATACCCACGTAATTCCTTACATAACATACATCCACAATACCCCCACACCACCCAAAAAAATATTTTATGTAGATACACACTCATACACAGACATACCATACCCATACCGATATAACACATACCTATTCTCTTTAAGACACACTTAATCCATACTTTATCACTTCTACACAGATTTGCGTTCATAGTGCATACATCTTACTTTTACATGTTCTTGTTTTTCTGGGCCCGAAACATTGTAAATACCCTCACAGTTGAAATGAAACATTACTCTTTTCTTAGCTAATCTCTGTGTTGTCATTTTCTGCATTATACTGGTTTCATTGTTAGATTCTACAACTGATTTTTCTTGATGTTTCCAGATAGAGAAATTAGTCATTGCATTGTAAATAAGACACACAGCTCTACAGGTTTTCTTGCTTTCAGCTTTTTCTTCCGCGGTTGTTCAAACTAATACCAACCACAACAACACGCTTCAGAAGCTATAAATCTCTACCAACAAATCCACCCATTTGTTATAGATAGATGACAATCCATGCAACAAGGCCTCCAACCAAATCATTATAATTAGGACACTGATGTTCTTTTACATCTCCCCATACACTGGATACACAACATATATTCTGCAATGAAAGACAAACATATGGCCAAGGTCCCAAGAATTTCAATCGCCAATAACCGATTATAACATCTCATGGAGAAAAGTCCTCTTCAATGTTTATCTGAGCTTGATTTGACTGCAGTTCCTTCGAGCTTAGGTTATTCAATAACTTATAAAGTTGAGCACAAATTTCAAGATACCTGATTCAATGAGCTAGCAAGCCTAATCAGCTCGCAAACAATCATTATACTTTCACATTTTCACCCTCCATTGAACCCTAACAACAAGAACACTCAAGCTTTGATCCCAATAGTTGATGTCGGCTTTATGAATCTATGCCATTTCACTGGAATGTGGTTGATAAGGGATCTTCCCTCCTTCTTCCCCTTCCCATAGCCAAGCATCTGGCTAGCACCTCTCACATCATAGGTCCTCTCTATTATCTACCATCACTTTCCCAACAGAGAAACCAATTTACCTTCTCAAATGCTACCAACCAAACCAACCTTTCTTCATCATCTTTCTCTAGAGTCCTCTTTACTCATGGTAAAAATCCAGCAGGCTCGCCAATCCTTGGAGGCTTCTCAAAGAGAGAAGATTCAAGTGCCACACTATTGTATACATCCTCCTTGGCAAGCACAACTGACTCATCAAATTCAGAAGTTTCTTTTTTCTCTTTTTTTACCAGTAATTTGAACGCAATACCATCTAAATCTAGTCTGATAAAACCTCTTATACATACATATATACATACATACATACATATATGTATATATGTATATATAACACATCCGAGCACATCCAAGGACATGAACCACTCTACAAGACTCATGCACTAGATAAAAATAACATGCTACATGCGCTATGTAGCTAACCTCAAGAAGTGTTCGTAGTGGGATGTGAACACAAAACCTCATATAAGTTGTCATAAGCATGTCTTAAGCCTTTACAACTAGGCCAACCACTTGAGATTTATAAAGCCTTATATATTGTCCATAAATGTTATACATCATTAAGAGGCCTTCATCCATCTCTGCTACAAAACTATACCATGGAGCTTTCCCTCAAGTTAGTAGATTTGGCAAACTACCATGGCCATTTGTCTGAATCTGCTTCAAGACAGAACTGCTACCAAAACTCAGAATAAATTTCTCAAAGTTTAGTAGTTCACTCATTTCTATTTTTGAAACAAAATATACATTATAAATTGTTCTACATTTTCATATGAAGTTTAAGGAAGATCTTTTACCAATCATGGGGGGGAATCACTCAGTATCTTTAGCTACTGCATCTGTCATCAAGTAACATCAAATGGCGTGTAAGATTTGCAGCTTCAGTTTATTCAGCTGGAGGACAAGTAACTCAGTTTGTTTGTGTTCTCAAATATCCCCACCGTCATCTCTTGTGACGAGAAATTATTTCCCATGTTGGTTTACTTTGTATGAACTAGGAGTGGTTCAATCTTGTCACTGCTTACAGTTGACTCGTTGAGTGATATAGCTTCATAGAGCTTTTCACATACATTGCATAGTTTGTACTTTTTTTCATAATCATCTGCATCGAGCATCCCGTACATTCTTCATAGTTGATGAATTTTTACTTACTTACCATTAAAAAAACAAAAAGATTCTATTGTTATATTTTATGTATTGTGAGTTAAATTTGAAATTTTCATATAAAAAGAAATCAATAAAGTAAACTAAGCTGAAGCTTCAAAGCTTAACTACTTCAAACTTGAGTTTGATTCAAACATTTCAACAAACTTGATGAGTCCAACATCAAGCCACACATAATTTCAAAAACGAATGTTTGATCTTCTTTAAGCTTCGAATTTATTACCCGATCCTAAGTTCAACCTGACTCTACTCATTTACACCAAGTAGAACATCACAAACACGAAATACAATAACTGCACATTCCATTTGGAACTGCATATTATTCAAGGAGATCATTCTTTTACAGCATTAATTTGCCTATGGGTATTCCTATAATAAATACTGTCATCTACATATAACACTTGACAATCAAAGAACCATCAAGCATGCATCTAGAAATAGAATTTGCAATGTAAGATACAAGAACATACTAAGAGTCATCAACAAGAAAAGGAAAAAAAAAAAAAAAAAAAAAAAGGAAAACACACAAACTTACCATTTTGTCCTTACATTCGTTGGAAATAAATTCCCATGAGATTTCACATCTTCTTCTTTCTTAGGTTTTTCTTCCCTCTGAGTGGCTCTTTGCATAAACTACAAAACCAAAACCAAAAATCTTCAACACCCACATAAATTCAAAACTCCTAATAGCTTAAAGTTCGAAACTTTACACAAAAAGAGATACAAACAAACACTACCCAGACAAGAAAGAAGGCATGAATTGAGGTATTGAATCATGGGTTTTATGCTACCTTGAGGTTCTTCAAAGTGCTGGAGAGTTCGCGTTTTGCCATGTCAATTCACTTGAGTATTTGGTGACTACGCTATGAGTTGTGTTGAAAAAATTAACGGCTACAAAACATGGGTTTTGGGGGTTTAATGGAGGGAAGATAGAAACCCTTTGATTTCTATCAAGACAAGATCTCCTTGGGACGGAAAGGAGCGAGGGCGATGAGTGCGAGCGCCGTTTCGATTAAAGCCAAAATGACCCTCTTACCCTTTTCACTTTCTTGGTTTACTTACCAAATCTATCTTGGTACATCTGAAGCAACAAATAACCCAAATTTCTTTTGGGGTCGGGGGCAAAATAACTTATTCTGTTAACTCAATTGAAACATTTCGCCAAAAATTGATAAGCGTTTTCACTCGAGAGACCAAAAAATTTTTTAATAAATTGCATATATGACAATAACCAAGATGATACGATAGACGGCATGAATTAGGAAGAATATTTAAAAAAAAATCATAAATTAGTAATCTAATGCACAACCAACTATTCCCGATCTTTAGATATTAATATCATCAGTTAAAATGTAATAGATCACCCAACCTACCAATCTATAGAATAATCCAAATAGGTTAAATGGATTAGGTTAGCTAAGTTCACAATGATGTACAGCAATCTAACTTGACACACTATAGTTTTATGGGTTAAACAAATCAACCAACCCAAATGTATGATCAAAAGGAAAACAACGAGTAATAAAAACCCATGATAAAATAGAATTATTTAATTAGTGGCATCTCTTGAAAAAAAATGAAATTCAATCATTATAATTTGTGAGTATGATTGCAAATTTTATACTTTTTGAGTAGTAATCATATTTGTGAGTTTGCTAAAATGAAATAATTTAGACATATGAATTAAAAATCGCCAACTTCACCCATCCATATCAATCTAAAGTTGAATGAGTTAATTATTTTCAACCTAACTTGACTCATCATGGATTGGTGGGTTGAACATATTAACCACCCCAAATATATGACCATGAAAAGATTATGATAAACTAGAACTTATTTAATTAGTGACATTCTTGTGGTGAAAAAAAAAAAGAAAACAAAAGAAAAAATCAATGACATTTTTTAGATAGAAAAATGAAATTCAATAGTCATGATTCATGAATAATGAATCGTAGATATCATATTTTAGAGTTGTAAATTAAAACCAAATACACTCTAATCCTTTTTTAACCACAAAACTATCACTAATTAGTTGAGATTTTCGCGCGATTTTAAAAGTAATAATCTATTTTTCTTATTCATAAACTGCAAAGGTGATGGCTCCATGATCTCGTGTTGAGAGAATTGTTGGTTCATGAGGGATGAGAGAGTGAGAGATAAGAGCTAAGGTTGAGGCTTGTTGTGACCGTAGTTATAATAGTGGTTTAGCAACGGCAACCGCGGTATTTGTGTAAACTTGTTGTGATTAGATGGAGTAAATGATGGATGGTGGTGGCATTATCAATGATAGATTTTTTCACAAAATAAAGTCATAGTAATTTTTATCTTATTCTTAATTCAATAATATAATATGATATCATGATTCAAATGATTAAATACTTCTTTTCATTTCCCTAATAATATAATATGATATCATGATTCAAATGATTAAATACTTCTTTTCATTTCCCTTAAAACAAAAATTCATGGAAATAAACCATAGAGCATATACTTAATTACTTTAGGTAATAGTTCAGAAAGTAACTTTTTCATTTGTATTTATTCCATTTTTTAGACTAAATAGCTTTTAAGGTGCCTTGAATGGCATAAAAATATGTCGTCATGAAACCTAATGTTATGATAGTATGAGATAGTGGTAATGGTAATGATAATATTTTTCAAAAAATATGGTCATTTTATTTTTTATCTTATTCCTTTTCCAATAATGCAATATAATATTAAGAGAAATAATTAAATGGTTTTTCTTGCAACAAAAATTTATGCAAGTCAAAAATGAAACATACACTTGACTATTATGAGTAATAGTTCAAATATTTTTTCCAATCCTCATCTTTTCTATTTATGAAAGTCAAAGGAGTTTTATATAATCTATCCTCCTTAATTTATTTATTCTCAAACATTAATATATATACATACCAACCATAACAACTTTGGATAATATGGGATCCCTAAAAAATAGCAAACTAACTATCTTAACTATATCTTATATATTAACCACTATATCTACTATCTAACAATGAAAATAAAAATAAACAGAAAAACATAAAAAATAAATAAATAAATCCATGCATTACACATAAGACTCTAACCATAGACACCAACTTTAATAACTAACAACAAAAAAATCTACTATTCTCATCACTCCCTCTTAAGTTAGGAATCTATGTCTATCATTCCTAATGTGGCAATATTCTCAGTAAAATGCTACTTTGACAATGATTTTGTTAAGATATCAGCTTCTTGATCTTTTGAAGGCACATACTTTAGTTGCATACTTCCACTCTCAATCTCTAATTTGATGAAGTTTCGATTATGCCGAACATGTTTCATCCTATTGTATTGTATAGGATTTTTCACAATACTAAGTGATGACTTATTGTCACATAATAGCTACACTTCTTTTACATAAATCTTCAAATCTTCTAACACCCTTTGAATCCAAATTGCCTCACATACTCTTTGAGCTATCACTTTATACTCAACCTTAGCACTGCTCTATGCTATTATAGATTGTTTCTTAATCCTTTAAGTTACTAGGTTACCCCACGATTTAGTGTAGAATCCAAATGGTTACTTCCTATTTATTACATCACCTCCTTATCTGCATCAACAAACACTTCAAGATTTTTGGACTATTTTTTTTTTATATATAGAAGACCTTTCCCTAGAGCACCCTTTAAGTATTTAAGAATGTGTTTTACTCCATTTATATAATGTCTCATAAGTGAGTGCATGGCTTACCTTACTAGCCTCATGGGATGGGCTAAATCAAGCCATGTATGGGAAAAGTAGGTCGGCTTCCCTACTAAACTTTAATACTACCCTTAATCAGTAAGTAGGTCGTTCTTTGATGCACTTGTCTTCCAATTTTAAGGCAAAGGAGTACTTATAGGACGACATCCAAGCTTCCCTATTTCCTACAATAAATCAATAATATATTTTCTTTGATTAATAAAAATTCCATTCTTGCTTCTTGCCACTTCCATTCCTAAGAATATTTTCAAATTTTCAAGTTCCTTTACTTCAAATTTCCCTCTTATTTCTTTCTTTAACTTCTGAATCTTTACTTCATCATCACTTGTAATTATCATGTCATCAACATAAATAATAAGAATTGATTTTAATCCATTCTCACCAATTTTGATGAAGGGGGTATGCTCTGGTTGACTTCGTGTATATCTAAAGTCAATCATTGTCTTGCCGGATTTCTTGAACCATGCACAAGGAGATTGTTTTAAACCATATGATGATCTTCCTAGCTTACACACTTAGCCTTCATATTCACTTGAAGTGAATCTAGGAGAAGGTCTTTTGTAGATCTCTTCCTCCAATTCTCCATTTAAGAAGGCATTCTTCATGTATAACTAATGTAATGGCCAGTCTAAATTTGTAGCTATGAATAAAATCACTTTGACCAAATTCAATTTAGCCATTGGAGTGAATGTCTCCCCATAGTCTATTCCATATCTTTGAGTGTATCCCTATGCTACAAGTCTCACTTTATAACGTATAATACTTCTATCTAAATTGTATTACAAATTGAAAACCCATTTACTCCCTATTGGCCTTTTTCCATTAGGTAGGTCAACTATATGCCATGTATGATTTTGGCATAATGCTTTCATCTCCTCTATTACAACCCCCCTTCCAACTCTCGTAAGCTAATATCTCATGAATATTTCTTGGCACTTTCACTTTATCCACCTAAACAATAAAATGCATGAAATTTAGGTAACTTACATAGTTTGAGATTAGATAGTTGGCACATATCCTCCCTTCCTTCCTCAAATCAATAGGTAGGTTAGTTTCTACCAATTCAGCTTCCTCAACTTGTGTTGATGGGTTGTGATCTTGATGTACATGTTCCACAACTTGCTGTAAATGTCCATCATTGCATATATGTGAATTAGATTGCAAGACCAGTTAATCGGGGTCAAATGATTGGACTTGATGAGAGTATCCTCCTCTTCTAGTATAGACACAAATGGGTTGTTTTTCTAAAGTAATATTTTGGATGAGAGGTTCAACAGTAGCATCACTAGATTGAACTTTAGGAGGACTTAACTGAGATGTGTCTTAGGTAGGTGAAACTGGCATACATTATTTAGGTTTTAAGCACTCTTCAGAGGAACTCATGTGAGAAGACTCAAGAGACTTAGATGGACTTGGAGTTAACACAACTTCCTATGATATAATAGACAATAGGTTAAATGTCCCTCCCTTTGGAAAACACTACTTGCTACCATCATCCAGTGTTTCTTCTTAGCTAGAGGAATTATGATATGGTTTTGTTTCAAGAAAAAAAACACATCTGAGGTTACAAAAGACCGCTTTGTAAGAGGGTGAAAAACTTTGTAACCTTTCTTAGTAGATGATTGTTAAGCCCTGAAATCATAGAATCGCAACAGTCCCGCCGTGTAAACCATTCTAAGATAATAATTGGTCTCACAGTACCTACCATAGACATAATTTACATAAGGCATCGACGACTTCTCATTTTGATATAAACAGTCCAATTAAATGTTTAACTACTATTATGGTAAATATCACAAATTTTGAATAAACATATATAATTATATGTAAAGTCCACAGAACTTCCCAAGAAATTCCACATATACATAACAGTTCACTAATTTACATAATAATTATCAGTCTTTCATCCTTAAATTACAAAGGATATTCTCGCTACACATCACTACTAAGTAAATTGATCCCCACACCCCTGGCTTCAAAAGACCTAACCTCTGGATAATTGTAAGGCGGTATAATACTTGAAGTATTCAGAAATCATTATCTATAAAAGGATCTATAAGGGTATGAGTAACTACAGCTCAATAAGTTGAATTGGAGACTCGTGAATGTATATAAACACAAACAAGATTATCAAATAATTATTTTCATACAATGCAGCAATCAAGTGTCGTCGCACAACGTAGTTTAGTCCGTTGTGAAATCAGAAACATTTCACTCACTTTAATCCGAGTTGAGAAGTTTCCATATTATGCAGTAGCTTACAACCAAACCTAAGCTTGTATAATGGAGACCTCACTCCTCCCGTGACTACCTTCGAACCATTGACTTCACCTTCGCCACGACCTCCTCTCCTATCACTTAGTTCGATTAAGGATGAAGAAGGGACCATTATGTAATCCTACGCTATCCCTTTCAAAGGGGTCGATATTTGGTTAGAGAATCCTATGATCCCCTAACGGTTTGCAATGCATGATATTTTTGGTTATAAGAGTCGAATAAGATTAAATTTCAGTTAGAGTGTTCAAACAATTTCACACCAATTCAATCAATCACATTACAAATTTCAACACGCATTCAGATACATTAAACACATGCGTAAACTACTTACAATCACAACTATATACAATCCTAAGTCTTCAAGTACCATAAAATTGCACTCTAATACAGTGAGTAATAACCCAACTTACTTAGAGTTTCTCAATCGCCTGATCACTCAATTGCAAGCCGATTCATCTCTAAATATCCTATAATACAAATAGGTCTTTTTAGTTCTTATACTTTAATGATTCACATTCTAAGTTATAATTTAGCTTTTTTTTTCCATGTATACCTATTATTTACTAATGATTCATTCTACCCTATTTCGGGGTTCAGTTCCTAAATTAGATTTCAGTTTTGATTCTGGAATCTTAAATATACTCGAATCCTAATGTGAAATTAATTACATTAAGCTCGAGTATTCTAATATCCTATTGGGTCTTAATTTAGTATTCTAAACTATTCGGTACACGTAAATCCTAATTGAGGTATTGGATTTATTCCCGATGTGAGAAAATCTTATATTTTTTTATATAATTACCTAAAATTAAATTTTGTTTCAGATTTAGTATATTCTGATTTTTATTATAATATTATCTAAATAATCCTAATTTTTCAGATTTATTAAATTTTCAATTTTTCATATTCCTTAATTTTTGGCTTTTGTGTTACTTTATTCTAATTGGATAATTTTTCTTCTTCAGCTCCTGACTTGTCTCGACCAGATATTCATCATTCCCTATCCTTCTAATTTTTTCTCAATTAATTAATAATTTTCTTTAATTATTTACTAAGCTTTTGGCCAATTTAAATAATTTCGCATATTTTTACCTACACGTAAATACATATGGGGTACATGTGACCATTCCTAATTATTATTTAAGTCGTTCTATGATTTTTAGTATACATATAATCTATTTCTAGTAATTTATTAGTTATTAGATTACACTTTTCGCCTTTTTGATGATTAACAATTATTATACTTAAAATTTAAAAATTTTATAATCTTCTATTTTATTACTTATTTTCTTAAATTCAAGTTTACAGGGTTATTTTTACTAATATTTCTCTCCATAATTTATAATTTAGGTTTGATCGGATCTTTTAACCGATCGCCCTAAACTTTGTGTTCTAAGTTCAATCCTATGGTCACTTGGCTTAACTTTAGAGCTTACATTTCCACCCTCCTTCAAAAAAGTTTTGTTCTCAAAACTTCTGTATATTTAAATTGTACTTAAATGACTAAACATATTAATCATATACTTTTACTAACCTAGAAGTCAGAAAAGCCATGGATACTGCTCCACCATTGCAACTTTTGGTTCCCAAGTCATCTCTAAGTTTGGACCTTCATTCCATTAAATCTTCATGTACTCCACATCTCTATTCCTTAACTTTTGAACCCGACTATCCAATATTTTTATGGGTTGCCTCACAAGTTGAAAATTTCTTGTTAACTCCACTGGCTCTATCTCCACTATCGTATTCAGGTTCTTAATGAATTTTCTTAACATAGAAATATGGAATACATTATGATAGCCTGCTAAACTTAGAGGTAAAGCTACTCTGTAGGATACATTGCCAACTTTCTTCAATACTTCAAATGGACCAATGTATCGTAGGCTCAGTTTTCCCTTTGAGCCAAATCGTTTGAGTCCTTTGAATGGGCTTATTTTGATATAAACATGATGACCAACTTCAAACTCCAATGGTCTTCTCTTCAAATAAGCTTAACTCTTATAACGGTCCCAAGCTTCTTTTATCCGCTGTCAAACAATCTTAATCTTCTCACTTGTTTGATTAATCATATCTGGTCCAATCATGGCATACTCTTCGTGATCCCAATATAGTGGCGATCTATACTTTTTCCTATTTTATTATACTTAAAATTTGAAAATTTTATAATCTCCTATTTTCTTAAATTCAAGTTTACGGGATCATTTTTACTAATATTTCTATATATAGTTTATAATTCGGGTTTGATTGGATCCTTCAACTAATCGCCTTAAGCCTTATGCTCTAAGTTTAATCCTACGGTCTCTTGGCTTAACTTTAGGGCTTACACTAACCATCTTCTTTACCTTAAATTCAACTCCTTCTAAGTAAAGAAATACTTTAAACTCTTATGATGAGTGTACATCTCACACCGTTGTCCATAAAGATAATGTCTCCAAATCTTTAAGGCAAATACTATAATTGCTAACTCTAAATCATAAGTTGGATAATTCATCTCGTGTAGCCTTAATTGTCTTAATGCATATGCAACAATTTTTCTATCCTGCATCAATATACAACCTAATCCATTCCGTGAAGCATCACTGTATACATTATAAGGCTTATCCGGATCAGGTAATGTTAATACTGGTGTTGTAACCAGTCGTTTCTTCAACTCCTGAAAACTCATTTCACAATCTTTACTCCATTCAAACTTTATATCCTTCTGGGTCAATCAAGTCAATGGTTTGGCAATTTTGGAAAAATCCTTTATGAACCGTCGATAGTATCTAGCCATACCCAAAAAACTCCTTATTTTAATTATAGTGGTCGGTTGCTTCCAATCCATTACTTCTTTCACTTTATCAAGGTCTACAGAGATTCCTTCACCAGATATAATATGACCTAGAAAAGAAATTCTATCCAACCAAAAATTACATTTACTTAACTTGGCATACAATTTATTCTCTCTTAACTTCTGTAATGCCAATCGTAAATGCTCTGCATACTCCTTCTTGGTTTTTGAATAAATCAAAATATCATCAATAAACACCACGATAAACTTATCCAAATATGGTTGGTATGTGTGATTCATCAGGTTCATGAATACAGCCGAGGCATTCGTTAAACCAAATGGCATTACCAAAAATTCATAATGACCATATTGAGTTCTAAATATAGTTTTATGCACATCTTCTGACTTAATTCGTAATTGATGATATCCTGATTTCAAACCAATTCTAGAAAACACAATTACACCTTGGAGTTAGTCAAACAAGTCATCAATGCGAGGTATACCTATTCTTAATGGTAACCTTATTTAACTCTCGATAGTCTATATACAACCTCATAGTACCATCTTCTTCTTCATAAACAATACCGATGCTCCCCATGTTGATACACTTGATCGAATAAACTTCTTATCCAATAGCTCCCGAAGCTGCTTCTTTAGTTCCTGAAGTTCCATAGGTGACATTCGATATGGAACTTTAGAGATAGGCTCAGTTCCAAGAACTAATTCGACAGTGAAATCCAATTCTCGGGATGGAACTAACCTTGGTAAATCCTTCGGAAATACATCTGGAAATTCATTAACTACCTGTAAGTCTGCTACCTTGGGTATCTCTTTCTTTGTATCTACAGCAAACACCCAACAAAATTTCCAATCATTCTCCTTTACTTTTGTCTCACATAGTTTATCACATATCTCCATTACTAATAAATTCAATCTACTTCCACCAGCCTTTCCTTGAAATATCTTTTCTCCCTCATTAAGATTGATAATTTTATTTCTACACTGCACAATGGCTTTATTCTTAGACATCCAATCTATTCCCACTATTACATCATAACTTTATAAAGGTAATATTACAAGACTTATAGGATACTTTTTCTCCTGAATTTTTATTCTACTATCAACTACTACTTTTGGGGTTGTTACTTTCTCTCCAGTCGGAGTTCTAACTTTATAAGTTATATTAACAGTAACCACATTAATCTCTTGTTCATTTACAAATTTCTGACTTGCAAAGGAATAAGATGCATTAGTATCAAACAACACAAAAGCAGGTTGTTCATTTATCAGCACATGTCCTGGAATATACTAATACTATGGTTACTAACTACACTAGCATTCACAAATCTTAAAAATGCAAATATTTCAATTTAATTCATACTTAGAATTATCTTTACAATAGATAGTCTGAGTACATACCAGTTATAAGTCTTTCATCATTTTCTTCTTCAACTCCCATAATCTCTTCGACATCATCATGGTAATATTCCTCCATAAAATTTGAGAAATCCTCATTCTCCTCAACTTCCATATCCTCTAGAGCAAAGATACGAGCAGGTACGGTAGTGTTATCAAAACCTTCCATCCGCTTAACTCCTTATCTAAACTGTGAACAGTATCTGGAGAAATGCCCCTTCCTACTACATCTATTACACTTCACTAATTTCATCCTAGGGCATGCCTTCAACACATGGTTCGAATCTCCACATATAAAACATTTTCCCTTAAGCTGAGCACAATTTCTCAGGAAATGATTTGCACCACACTTCCAGCATTTGGCATTACCATCTTTGTTGTAAAAACACAAACTAAGCACTGATTGTGCTGGGTTACTAGCTAGAGTTACTGTCTCTTTCTCTTCTGTCTAAAACTGCTATTAGCAGCACTAGGATATGATCTCTTAAATGATAAACCAGGTCGATATCTTCTGTTGATCTTTTGAATCCACATTGCTTGCATCCTCATACGATTATCTTTAAGTTGTCTTACCTTATCTACCACTTCATTGTAAGTGGTGAAACCATAATCCAACAACTTGCAACACATTGTGGGGTCAAATCTGGAAAAAAAAAAACAAATCTTTCTTCAACTCAATATTATCTCGGTATGAGCCAGGTATATATTGTGACAATCTATTAAATTCAGTCTCATACTGGGTTACACTCATACCTCCCTTCTTCAGTTTAAATAAATCTCGCACCATTCTATTTTGAACACTACGAGGGAAATACTCCTTCCTAAATTCCTCCTTAAATTGTTGCCAATCAATGTTATTTTTGAGTTGCCTTGCTCTCGAGTGCCACCATACTCTCGTAGCTAACTTTAACATAAATATACCATAAGATAACTTTTGAGGTTCAGAGACTCTAAAAGCCTCAAAACTCCGTTCAATTTAGGCTAACCAATCATCAGCTACATTTGGCATACTTATCTCCCCTTCAAAATAACAGTTGGCTTTTATAAACTCAGAAAGTTTATTTACCTCTTGAGGTCGCTCCATTCATTGTTCAACTTCTTGGGGTCTTCTGTTTCCTGCATTACCACCAGTCATAAGATGTTGAATCAACATTCCTTACTGTTTCATCATCATATGCATACTGGCAAGTATTTGTCCAATGGGCATATTTTCTTGTAGAGGCGGCAAGGGTAAATCTTGTCTATGTTGTTCTCTCGAAGGTGATGGTGCTCATAATGGAGGGTTTTGATTCCCTTCAGTTCCTCCTTGACTACTCCTATTTCCAACTTCAACCATAATTGCTTAACAGTTTATAACTTATAACCTTACATTCATATCTATTTATAAGTTATCCATGCTTTTGTTTAGAGAATTTTTATAAATTAATAAATGTTTACAACATATTCTCATATAGAATAATAATAACAATATCATTGTGATCAACATACTTAGTAGTCTGACTTGTACTATTAACTTCATTCAACCTTACATCATTATCATTACAACTTCAAAACAAAAAGATACAACTCGATAGCTTTTGAATACATACATAAACTTTACAGCTCAATTACATCATTACTTACATAATTTAGTACAGACTTGATCTTTACAACTGTACAAGACAAAAGATTACATTTATTGGTTACATCAAACTTAATTACAGTGTATACCTAGCTTGATCCAGAAGCTATAAAATACATCAAAAGTCAAAAGGGTACATCAAAAGTCAAAATACATGAAAAGATCCTAAAATACATCAGTTTCCATCAAAATTGCTATTGGATCATATCAAAAGATCTATCCGACCAAAACAAGTCAGCCACCTAACTAAGCTAATCCTCCTCTGAATCTGTGGCAGCTACTCCATCAAAGGGATCATGACCCATATGACCTCTTACCAAGTGATCTTCATGCTCGCTATTTGATGCAGAGTTTATATATACTATCTTTGGAGTCTCAGGGATCACAATCACTTCCTGTACATCATCATTATCTGACTCAACTATGTTACCAGCTCCTACTCCAGCTATCCCGGTGTGTGTAATCACTTGCATAACTAAGGCATGTATGTCCACACCAGGTTCATCTTCATTCTCTTGCTCCTCCTCAGGGTCTTCTTCTGGATCTTCCTCTAGGTCTTCCTCTACATAAACTCCATCCTCCTAGGGTTTAACTAGAGGTGGGTTTTCTGGTGGTGGTCCTAGTATCTCAAGTTCAAGTTCAGGGTTAGGGTCCAATGGTATCTCTATACCTTCCCCAACAGGTTTTGGAAACTGAGGAAATCAATCAATAATCCCTGATGGGTACTGTCTGGGAATGTATGGAATGTCAGTAGGGATGTATGCCATACTAGCCGGGTATGGTCTCCAATCCTCCAACTTAGCGGGAAAATACCGTAAGGGCATCATCAAAGTTATGATTTCCTCTGTCTCCAACCACTTCTGCTCAAAAGTTGCTATGGCAGTATATCTATTATACTGAGGTCCTAGACTCATCTCCATCCATACCCACTCATCTTTCCAGCTATAGCACATCTTATCATGAAACTTGTCAATAATCTCATCATGAAACTTGTCAATAATCTCATCAACTGTTCTAAAGATATTCCAATCAGCTAATTCCATCAATAATCGTTGTAATCTAACCCTATAATCAATAGGGGGTACTTCTCCATTCCATCTGAACCGTATCCAACTATATATTAGTTCTCCCCTTCGACCTTGCAATTATAGTTAAACTAATTAGCATTTATTATGTTAAACGTTATGCTTACCTATGTTTTCATATGCTTAATACAATATTTTATTGCCCATTTAATATTACCTACTCTCAATATTCCTATAATATCTATTTTTTTTTTAAGTATGATGCTTCAAAGCGAGTCCACTAAAACTACGCTTTGATACCAACCAAGAACTGTTACGTCCCGAAGTCACAGAGTTACAACAGTCCCACAGTGTAACCCATTATATGATAGTAACTGGCCTTACAGTACCTACCATAGACATAATTTACACAAGGCGTCGATGACACCTCGCTTTGAAGTAAATAGTCCAATTAAATGTTTAACTACTATTATGGTAAATATCACAAATTTTGAATAAACATATATAATTATATGTAAAGTCTACAGAACTTCTCAAGAAATTCTACATATATACAATAGTTCACTAATTTACATAATAATTATCAGTCTTTCATCCTCAAACTACAAAGGACATTATTGCTACACATCACTACTAAGTAAATTGATCTTCACACCCCTGGCTTCAAAAGAACTAACCTTTGGATAATTGTAAGGCGGTATAATACTTGAAGTATCCAGAAATCAGGGCTTGCAAAAGAATCTATAAGGGTATGAGCAACTACAGCTTAGTAAGTTGAATTGGAGACTCATGAATGTATACAAACACAAACAAGATTATCAAATAATTATTTTCATGTAATACAACAATCAAGTGTTATCGCACAACGTAGTCCGATCAGTTGTGAAATTAGAGAATTTCACCCATTCTAATTCGGGTTGAGGAGTTTCCATGTTATGCAGTAGCTCACAACCAAACCCTGACTTGTACAATGGAGACCTCATTCCTCCCACGACTACTTTCGAACCATTGACTTCACCCTGGCCGTAGCCTCCTCTCCTATCACTTAGTTCGACTAAGGATGAAGAAGGGACCATTATGTAATCCTACGCTATCCCTTTTGCAAGGGGTCGGTATTTGGTTAGAGAATCCTATGATCCCCTAACAGGTTGCAATGCATGACATTTTTGGTTATTAGAGTCGAATAAGATTAAATTTTAGTTAGGGTGTTCAAACAATTTCACACCAATTCAATCAATCACATTACAAATTTCAACACGCATTCAAATACATTAAACACATGCGTAAACTACTTACAATCACAACCATATACAATCCTAAGTCTCCGAGTACCATAAAATTGCACTCTAATACAGTGAGTAATAACCCAACTTACTTAGAGTTTCTCAGTCGCCCGATCACTCAATTGCAAGCCGATTCGTCTCTAGATATCCTATAATACAAATAGGTCTTTTTAGTTCTTATACTTTAATGATTCACATTCCAAGTTATAATTTAGCTTCTTTTTTTTCCATGTATACCTATTATTTACTAATGATTCATTCTATCCTATTTCGGGGTTTGGTTCCTAAATTAGATTCTAGTTTTAATTTTGGAATCTTAAATATGCTCGAATCTTAATGTAAAATTAATCACATTAAGCTTGAGTATTCTAATATCCTATTGGTTTTTAATTTAGTATTCTAAACTATTCGGTACACGTAAATCCTAATTGGGATACTGGATTTATTCCCGATGTGAGAAAATCTTACATTTTTTAATACAATTACCTAAAATTAAATTTTGTTTCAAATTTAGTATATTCTGATTTTTATTATAATATTATCTAAATAAACCTAATTTTTCAAATTTATTATATTTCCAATTTCTCATATTCCTAATTTTTTACAATTACTACCTAATTCCTAAATTAATTACACTTAATACTCCAAAGGCTAGGATTAGGTTTCCACATCAGTGATTAACATCCTTAAACATCTAATTACTATCTAAATCAGTAATTAGTGTCTTAATCACCCAATTAACTCAAAATTACTCAATTTTTCCATCATTTTAAGGCTAAAAATTAACTTAAAAATTTTAAAAATTAATTTAAAAAAATGGTTTCATAGCACTGTTCTATGTCACTTATTCATTCTACAGAAAAAAATTGAGCTCTAAACTACACTCCTAAGCCTATTTATTTCTAATTGTAATCGGTTTTGCTTAATTTGTTAAGAACCCTATATTTTCAAACGTGATTAAACTAAATTACTATTTTTTCCTAAATATACATACAATAAAACCTTAGAATAATAAGTTTCATAATTTTTTGGGCAAAATAACTAATTTAAAGAAATTATACAAAATTAGAACAGATTAGAGACTCACTCGGCGCGATGGCTTTTGGCCTTCCAACACCAGTCCAGGTGTATCGATCAGTTTAGGCGGTAGGTCTAGAGTGGGGTGGTGGTGGTGGCTTGGTCTTAGGTAGTGGTGGCTTGGTCCTAGGTAGTGGTGGTGTATGGGTTTAGCTCACTAACCCTATCTGTACAGTTTTCCTTTTCTTTTTTTTTCTCCAATTTTTCTCTTGAATTTTTTAAGCTTTCTATTTTTCTTTGATTCTTAACTGTCCAAAGGTGCTCTGTAATTTTTCTCCTTATTTATAGAATTTTTTGGTAAAGAATATGCATTAAATGAGATAAGACATTGTCCAAATCCTTTAATTTTTTGCTTTTGTGTTACTTAATTCTAATTGGATAATTTTTCTTCTTCAGCTCCTGACTTGCCATGACTAGATATTCATCATTCCTTATCCTTATGATTTTTTCTCAATTAATTAATAACTTTCTTTAATTATTTACTAAGTTTTTTACCAATTTAAGTAATTTTGCGTATTTTTATCTATACGTAAATACATGTGGGGTACGTGTGACCATTCCTAATTATTATTTAGGTTGTTCTATGATTTTTAGTATACATATAATCTATCTCTAGGTTGTAAATACATGTAGGGTACATGGGAGCCTTTTCCTCAAGTTTATGTTTATGTGGCTAATTATCTAATATATAAGTGGTACAACAAAATATCTTAGGTGGTAAATGATTAAAGACTCAGTTCTTAAGATAAGCACTTAGTAAGACACTTAAGGGGGTTCTAAAGTTAAGGATTTTGGTATGGAAGTCAATTGATTAGGTAAGCTGATGCAAGTATTGCTTCCCCCCATAATCAATGTGGCACTTTACTTGCAAACATAGTTGTACAGGCTGTTTCTAAAAGATATCTATTTTTTCTCTCAACTACTCTATTCTATTGTAGAATATATACATAAGAGCTTTGGTGTATAGTGCTATTTTCACTCAAGTAATTCTCAAATTTAGTTGAGAGGTATTTTCTCCCATAGTTTATTCTAAGTATTTGGACACTTGTAGAGAACATATTTTGAACAAATTTGTGGAATTATCTAAATAAATAAAAAATTTCTTATTTTTTTTTTCATGAGATACACCTAACACACTTATGTATGATCATCGATAAAAGTAATGAACCACTCATGACCCGAGTGAGTTAGAACACATGTTGAAGCCCAAATATCACTATGGATCAAGTGAAATGGTCTTGATGGAATATATGATTACATAGGATATGAATTCTTAGAGAATCTGGCTAAAACATATGATTCACACTAAAAATCACTAAGCTCTTTATTCTTGAATAAATTTAGCTAAAAACGCTTCGTATACAAGAAACTAAAATGCCCAAGGCATTTGTGCTACGTCATGACGTCATATTGGTTATTTACAGACACAAGAGATTTTTTAAAAGACTCATGACTCAATCTATACCCTATACCAGACACATAGTACAGGCCATTAAACTCTTCAGCACTACCAATCATCCTCCTTGTAGTCTAGTCCTACAAAATATAATTATTTTGTGAGAAGATGATGTAACAATTCTAATTTTTAGCTAATTTGCTCACTAATATCATATTATATTTGAGCTCTGTCAAAAATAGCACATTATTCAATTTCAAGTTAGAGATAATCACTATTCCTTTTCCCTTTGTCATAATCACTCTGATCTAGGTGTTCAAAGAATATTGATAAACAACACATGTGATCAAAAGCTCTTATATCATATGTCCTTGTATTTCTACATGTTTTAAGTGAAAATTTTTGGACATTACCTTGCTGAGCTACAACTACTGTAGTGTGTGTTTTAACACCCTTACCATCATCCATACTTAATTTTGTTTGGCTAAGGATCTTTTATAATAACATTACTTGTTCAGCTGTTGAATTAATGGCTAAGGGAGAATTCTTGCTAGCTTATGTTTCTACCACTTATGCCAATTTGACTAATTGAAACCATTCTCTGAAATTTATGCCATTGAGTTTATGTTGCGTAATCTAGAGAGAGTGTAAGTCGCTTGCCATAAGTTGAATGGCTTTGCACTAGTTGGTTGCACCAAGATTTCCTAAGGCTCCGAATCTCTATTTTGACCTAAGAGTGGTGTCGGTTGATCATGTTTACTACTCACCGTAAGTTGTCAAGTTATGATGTTAGAGAGCTTTGATACCATGGAGTTTTACAGAATCTCTCCTCCTTAGTTTATTTATTACCGAACATCAATATATATACACACCGGCTATAATAACTTTGGATAACATAGTATCCCTAAATAATTGCAAGCTGACTATGCTAACTTTATCTCATGTACTAACCCCTATATCTAACTTTATTTACACATTTGACCTTGATCACAAACACCAACTTTAATAACTAACAGCAAAAAATATCTACAATTCTCATAAAAAGTAAATAGACTTTGGGTGTAATAAATGGTATAACGATCTCTATGAAAATCTAGAGGTGACAACCATTATTTTTTGCCTTACACACCGAACTCAACTGGTGTGAATTTACAAATAAAAGTTGCATCAGTCATATTTCCAAAACTAGGTTTATGTCGGTTGTTTCTGTTTTGTATTTTGTTTATCATCTCAATTTGGAATTTTTCCCAACTAAAGGATTGGGTTTTGACTCATAATTATGCAAAAATTTTTCTAAAACAATATCAGTGGTCTTTATCTACAAAATGTCTTTGTTTTTTCAGTTGTAATTTCAGATTTCCATTTCTTTTAATGTATTCTGTTATTATTATCTATACTTATATTGCAACTTGTTTCAATAAACGAAATTCAGATCTTTAGTTATAAAAAGAAAAAACAAAAGGAAAAAAAAAAAAATGAGATAAGGATATAAGGGCGTAAAAACCAGCTTTGAAAGTTCAAAGTTGTATGATTAGAAGAAGCAAAATTTTTAGATGAAACAATTTGTGCTCAATGAACCAAAATGCAAACTCAAACTAGAAAAAGAAAACAAATCATAAGGCTTTCAAAAACAACGGAGAAAACAGCATCCAGCCAAATCACTTCCCAAGACTAATCAACATCATTAGTCATATTGAGGTTAATTTATCAACTATTCTTCAACATTTATCAGCATCATTAAACATACACACGCCACCATCTCTTCCTATGCACCTGCCATAAAGCACTAATCACCAATCCTAAGCTTCCACTGGCGTCTCAATCGCAACTTTCCTTGAATAACTAGTGATTGCAGATTTCTCATCAGCTTCCCAGAGTTCTGGTAGAGCTTCCCGGATGTTATGGATGCTCTCAAGTGCATAATCTACCCCTTTAGTACGATGAGAAGTGCCGATCTGGGGAGACAAGTTGTAATTAGTTATAGGATATCATAACAATCTTAACAATCTTCACTTAGTCCTAAATCCATAATTGTTTGTTCCTGTTTTAGTAGCAGTAGCTTACCAATACGGTGTGGAGTCCCATTTGCTTTCCAGTTTGCAAATTACGGAAACTATCATCAAAGAACAACTGCAAAAGCAACAAATGCGATGTTAGAAAGACATGGATGTATAACAGATCACACCGGGTGCATCTTTTTCACCAAAGAAATTCCTGATCTTTTCCAAATTAGTTGTTGTATATGAATGATTTCACTACATTGTGAACTAAGCAGACATGCAACTTTTGTATAGATTTGGGATGCTTTTGTTTCATGGAGGACATTCATGACCTTTTCTAATATAATTGACATATAACAGTCACTAACTAAATCAAAAATGTTACGAGTAAATTAATTTCCATTCCATATCATTTTTCAGCTTTAGTTAACAACCGCAACCGTGAGCTTGTCACCTTCCGCAGGCCAGCATTTTCTTAATACGAAAAATGCTAATTGGTAACATTTGATTGCTGTAAACGCCAGGTTACAATAAACACTTGAAAATCTAATATTGAACACATGCACAAAAATCTTATGAAACCTTAAATATCAATGGAACTGATAAAAGGTAGGAGATCTTTACTGTTTTGCGATGATCAATATTTGCTATCTTGAAAACTTCTTTAAATGCCTCTTCAAATGGTTTGCATACAACTACTGGAGTCCTTGGGACCGTTGATTTAGCCTCACTTCTGGATGAGTTCACCGAAACTGCTTCATCACTGGAAACAGGACTCATCTTCGGATATCTTATATCAACAGCATTACCATTAGCAGGAGGGTTACTTGGGTTGCTAGGGTTAAGGGTCTCGAAGCATATAATCCCTTCAAAGCAGTCCTCCAATCCTAGCCTCCTGAGAGCCCTATGTGCATGAGCCTTGTCTGCATTCGTAAAGACCTAGAGTACAAGATAGACATTTTTTTTTTTCTCCATAAGCAAATGACTGACAGCATAATCTTGATATATTAACCAATGTCGACTGGATATAATTGTAGCATATAGGCACAGTGCAACGCAAACTTACAATTCTGCGGACAGGCATGCCGAGCAAGAGTTGCCTTAACACAAGGTCAGGTTTCAGCAAATCGTATGGTAATCTCCCGTGAACAAAACTGCAAAAAGCGAGAAAATCAAACACATTCTTATTGTTTAATTGAATAAAAAATTTTCGTGTCACTCAGGAAAAGAGAAAAGAAAAGAAAGGAACAAAAGCACTGGATAAGATAGGCTAGAGAAGAAGCAAGTACCCATGGAAGTCGTCATAGTCAAAATCATAGCCAATGGCCTGAAATAAGTTAATCACCGAAACAAAAGTCAATTAGCAATTTTGATGAAATGCTCTGCCAAAAGTACGTTAGAAAAAAGATGAAGCTTATATCCATACCCTTAGACCGGCCATTGTCGTCCCATACTCCTTGTACAATGAAAGACACATCTCAGGCACTTTGCTTTCTTCGATATGAAGTTTCTGAACCATATACTCTACAGAGGAAACCCAGAAAATGTCAGAAATTGCTAAGAGAGGTAAAGCAAAGCACATCTACATATCGAACATCTAAAAGCTGATTACCTTGAATATTCTTGGTGACTTCCTTAGAAAGGCCCGAACTAAAGGGATAAAGGGTGTCATCTAGATCTAAAAATACAAAAAAAATCAACCATTAGATTCGCCTCCGTAAGCACATTATGCATAAAAGGATTGTTCTGAGACAGAAAAGGCAAAACTTACCAAATAACAGGCATTCGTATTTGGGTTCTGAAGCCTTCTGGTAGTTATCTTCATAAGCCATTTTCTAAAAGATTGCAAGAACAAATTGGATAGAGAGAGACTTCTGAAGACAAAACTGGGCATCAAGAAAAATCATCAGGAAATCAGAAAATTAGGTAGCGACATTAAATTGTTTACACAACACATGCCCCATCCTTCTTGATAATGCATTTATGACAGTTATCAAATATCACTATCTACAGTGCCTCGAAAAACTAGGCTATCTTATAACCCGATTTTACTCTACATACACAAGTTCAGATAAATTTAGTTAAAGATACGGTGGCCGCATGACAAAGACTGAGTAAGAATAGTTGTGAAATGATATTTGGACACATGCTTATAATATTTGCACACCTAACTGCAAGGAAAATTATTGTGTATTGGGCATGGAGAAAACAAAAATGCTTTTGGATATGTAAAGATCACACTTTTCAATCCAACTACCCTTGCATAAGAAAGCATTTTGTACACTGAATAAGATCGTGGATCATCCAAAATTCAGAAGCACAATTCTTATCCCCAACGGATTGATCGATTCGGCTTTTCAATCCAACCACCCTAGAATGATAAAGCATTTATACGCTAAATAAGAGCAGGATCATCCCAAAATCAAACACAAAAACCCCAACTTAATTATCATAAAAAACACAAACTTTATTATATACTTGTGGAGCAATAAATGTGTACCATGTACTAAACCGCAAACCCAAAAAGAAAACCCGAACTTCATTACATTCTTGAGAGACTTATGATTGCTAATGTGTAAAATGTACTTATCTCCCCAAAAACCCCTAACCTTCTAGTGGAAAAAATAAAACTGTAACATATGCTCAACCCTAAAACAAACAAAAGCGAAATTTTTTTTTAACATGATATAAACTTAATCACATTCTTTTAATACAAGAAAAATACAATGCTTCCGAGATTTTCTTCACATGAACAATGAGAAAAGACCGATCTTATCATCAATCGATACAAGTAACCCAAACAAGACAAATGATGCACCATAAAAACAAAAGTTATCAATATTAACAATTGACGAATCCTCATAAGACACAACATACTGCATAAAACATGTCACAGTGGAAACCGGGATGAAAAAGAAAAAAGAAAGAAAGAAAGCTAGTACCTGATGTAAGATGCAAAATGCCACAACTTTCAGGGAGAGGAAGAGAGAGAGAAATGAGGAAGCATAAATGTGGGTCTTTTAAGAGATGGGGTTGTGCATAAATAAAGGAAGAACGTAACCTTCAACAGTTTTTTAAACGAAGTGTGAAAAGCTTTATGTCAGTGAGTCGTGGTCTGCTCACGGGACGATTCAAGTCGAGTCGACTCGGGACTAACTAAAACTCAACCGTTGGATTTGACTTTTTCTTCTTTTCAAAAAAGACTTATCGCCGACACGTAGACACATTCTTGATGTTTAATTCTTGGACGTTGTTGTTTGATATTCCTTTAAATTAAGTTCACTGGACACGTCTCGAAGGTCAGGCTGTGTTGTGTCGGGTGGGACGGATCTGGTGCGGGAAGCATCATTGCATACATCATTGTTTATGGACGAGTTTCCTTGGGAATAGAAGTTTCCTCTAATCGGTTCTCTTTTGCCAATTACCTCACACGATCCAATGTTTTTTTCTTTTTCCAAACTATTATAAGCATCATGTACATATAGTTCGGTTCAAAACGGTTTACTTACTTTACTAAATTAAATTTAATATAATGATTTGATTTTTTTTAAATCGACCATAATCATACGGTTCAATTCATAAATTTTTCGAATATAATTAAAACCGATTCAGTTTAGTTTAATCTACAGTTCAAACCATTTATATCAATTTTTTACTAAATATTTTTATTTCTAATAAATATAAAAATTTAAATAGAATTTAATCAACTTAATTTTAATAATTAATTCAAAATTATGATAAAAAATAACAAAATATAAAAAAATTGATGAAATTTATGAAGATTGGTGAAAAAAATATAAAAAAATACAAAATAATTACATTTTTTTTAACTAAATAGTTCGATTCAATTCGGTTCTCTAAATAAGACCGCAAACCGTTTATACACAACCGAATTGAACTATAAATTAAATGATTGGAAAAAAAAACCCCAATCTTTATGTTTAATTTAGTTTGGTTTATAGTTCGATTTGTAATTAGTAGTTTTTTTGCCAAGCCCTAATAAGCATCGTAACTAAAAAAAAAAAAACCCAATAAACCTAACCCACCCATCTTAATAAAAGCCCTTACTATTGAACTACAATAATTTTGACTTGCTAAGGTTAATTGAAAATGAAAAAATGCTTATAAACATAATATTTGGTTATATGTATGTATAACAAGTGTTTGGCACCACACAAAGTCTCAATAGGTTGAAATAGAATAACATGTAAAGTATGACAAAGAGAAAAAGGAGGAAGAAATAATCTTAGAGATTAAATGTATGCATTACAAACAAAGGAATTATTCCGATTTTCCAAAAGGTAATAATTATTCCCTATAGAGAGATAGTAAAAACACTATCATAAATAAAAATTCCTAGACCAATTTTCAAGAATAATTATTCCATTCTCTTTATACTATTTCCAAGTAAATGAGCCATAAGTCAATTAAAATAAGAGGAGCTTTAGCATATTTATAGAGTATGGTCATCCATAATGTTTATCAGATCGTACTATAACTAATGGTTAAGATTGACCCTCCTACTGATTAATCCCTCCAGAGATTCCTCTTAAGACTAAGCCCATGGAGAGGCCTTCTAAGTACATTAACTTCCTTAAAAAAAATTGAGGGAAAAAGGTTAAGGAAGCGCCTCAACTTTTAAATAGGACACTTTAGTGCCTAAACATTTAAAAGGTATGATTTAGTACTTAAAATTTGAAAAAGTATTCAATAGAATATTTTTATAATCTTAAGTTCTAACCAACATTTATGTTAGAGTATGTGGTGCTTATGTAGCATTTTTTGAACACATGGGTAAGTGATGTTTGATTAGATTGATAAAATAATCATAATACTCCTAAAATAAATTGCCAAATATTCCTCCAATTGATTAGAGGGAAATTTGACGATTTATTTCAATGTTATGGTAATTTTAACAACCTAATCGAATATAACTTATCCATGTGCTAAAAAAAAAAAAAGAAAGGTCACATGGATGCCATGTAATTAGAATTAAATGTTCGTTATAATTTGAGATTACAAAAATACTCAATGGAAAACTTTTTAAGCACTAAATTGCAACTTTAAAAAGTTTAGACACTAAAATACTCAATTTTTGAAATTTAAGTATTTTTATGACTGTCTTATCGAAAGTTGAAAGCAAATGAGACATACTCTTTCCTTCAGGAGGACTTGCCCTTGATGATGGAACAATGCTACCTTAGTCTCCTATTTGCTAAACCATCCTAAAGAGCTAAGTAAATAGCATCGAGTTGAATAGGTTGCTTATAACTATTTAAGTGAGTCTTGTTGATAATCGGATTTCATTCGTCACAACTTACTCAGCTGCTTAGCTACTATCATGTGAAATAAATCACTTCTCGATAAATGCCATTCAATATAGATCCGTATTTGATTTGAACTTAAGAAATGTGGTACGAACAATTATTACTTGATGTGGTTATATTATATATTTGCCCACTATTCTTATATCTTAAGAATGTCAAAAAACTCTATGTATCCCAATAATTATGTGATTAACTACTGTTTCAGGTACTCGATATTCGTCTATAAATATGAAAAAGAAGTGCTATAAAAAGGATTTGATAACCCAACTATTTATTTTACCTTCTCTAACATTAATTTATTGACTTAAGTATCGAAATGACTGTATCAAATTAACTCAATAATATTTAATTATTTATATTTTGCAAGAAGGAAATCATTTGAAAACCATGTAATAAGTCTCCCCTAAACAAACTAAGTAAACTCAAATTCATTCTTCATAGCACACCTTCACATATTCAGTCCAACGGTTCTTATGCATATCTATTGCGCCAAACCTTCCTTTAGCTAATGGACTTAACTCTTTTATGTCTTATCATTTAACAAAAGCATAAAATCCATTTTTGTCCATTATAATACTCAACATCACATATGCGTAGGTCTAAATGCATCACTAAAACATTGTTAATTACAAAAGTAAATGACCTGTACCTTTAAATACTCTGCTGATTATCAAAATCCATTGATATATATAGAGAGAGAACGGTTGGATTTCGTGAATACACTTGCGCGTTGTAATGCGAATTTCGAATTAATAGATTCATTTAAAAAAATATTTCTTTTAATGTATCAACAATGCATATTTATAGTACTTTTAAATGTAATGTGAATAATATTATTTAATTATATAAATGTATATTGCATATTATAATTTTATAGAACTGTTGTTGTTTTTATATATTTGAATGAAACGATATGTTATTTAAAAAAGTGATGGAATCCTTAAACCGGTAGAAAAATAACATTACATGCCGGAAGTTGCACTATTTCACGTAAAATTGAAAAATAAAAATAGAAAAAAAGTGTATTCCTAATGAAAAAATCATCTGTGATTTAAAAGGACGAGCTGCAAAATAAATTAGGTGAATCCTGTTTCTATAGCTTTATTTAGTTTTTCAATGGGTGTCTTACTTAGAAAAAGTTGGGTCCAAAATAATTGTTTTTTTTTTTTTTATTACATATAACAGCAAGTCACTAACTTGGATGAAAATTATCCTCAATACTCATCTATAAATATATTACCAGTCAAGTCATACCAATAACCATCGTATAGATTTAAGTTTTTAATTATTATTGTATATTGGATTTTGAGTGTTTAATCGTTGGTCTTACCGAATATCGAGCGGATTAGCAGGTAGATAGTTGTTGTTCTCAATTGTAGTACCTACTAGGATAGTAAACGAAACTAAAATAATATTTGGCCTATAAAATATTTGTGGTGTTTAATCATGCCGATAGTGTGGCAAGCATGAACGAGAGTATGATGGTCACGTACTTTTTAAATGAAGTAATTAGATTGGACGTTTAAGTCATTGTAGTGACTTATTCATCGATATGAGGAAGCCACATCTGATCCAATTCGCGACCGGAAAGGATATCGCAACGACGTAGTAATTAGTGAATTGTAGACATATAACAATCATCTTACCTACCTTATTTTAATGGCATTGACTTGGTAAAAATAACTTATATAATGACTCCGATGCAATATCATAAATATTCTGAATAACAGCTTTGCCTACGATATCACCAAGATAAAAATAATTCAGTCAAACATATTTTGCTTAATGAGATATTATATATATATATATATATATATCCATAAATAACAACAATGGTGTTAGTTAAAATTATTTTTTTAAGTTTATAATCTCTTGGAAGAACCTAACTGTTGTCTATTTCATTATCCTAATCATAGTCTTAATCTGCAGCAAACACATGCATTGATGCATGTAAAACACGTTTAATTGACTTAAACAAGGGCATGGCAAAGCCTTACGTAAAGGGACGCCAAAATGGAAATGCATGTATGGTTTTCCTCTTTTATTTTATTCTTTTTATGACGACGATACAAGAAATGGACTTCCGGAATACTTGGCGGACAAGAAACCTTATTCGCTCAAATTGGGCTGTAAATGGGGTAGAAATTTGGTTAATTAATTACATAAAATGCACTACTTTTCACTTTATACGTTTGTATCTTAATTAAGGATGTAATACCAAGTTGGTTTGCAAATTACTTAAATTTGAATTAAGTTTCACTCATATTTTATTCAACAATGGTTAAAGTTTTACTTGTATTTGATTTTATAATGGCTAGATGGAGTTGGAGCTTGAGCTTAAACTATTCAAATAGCAAATCAAGTTATTCTCGAGTTTTAGAATACTAGTATAGTCAGACTCGTAAACCTTATCCAACTTGATATAAGTTTTATATAGTTTTAATTTTTTAAAACATAAGCAAGTTTGAGGTTGATTATAAGAAATTCGAGCTTAATCAAATTAATTGAGTCGAAATTAAGCTCACCAAATATATTTTGAGTTAAGCTCAACTCAATATTTAGAGTATGGTCAAACTGAAACTGAGCTTAAGCTTCGAGTTTTTTAAGTCATGTTTCAGCTCGAGGTCAATATTATATTGTTTCAACTTAACTTGATTGCATCTTTTATCTTGATTTTCTATACTTTTGATATTAAAATAGAGATTAGAGAGAAAAAAAGAAAAAGAGGAATGAGTTTTTGAGTTTGTTTTGATTGGTGGTGACAATAAATAAATGTTCAGATTTATATGCTATCAAAAATTTCATTTAAAGGCCTAAGATTTTAAAAATAGGTCAAAGTAAGACCTTCGCCACTATCATTACAAGTGCTTTTAAAGTTAGTTCTTGAAATGAAAAAAAAAAAAAACACACACACACATGGTTATTGAGATGAACAAGCTTAAGGAAATTAAACCTAAATTTTTTATACTTTTCGTTTTAGAACTTACATTTTTATCTTTTTCATCTAAGCATTTATGCTCTTAAGGTTCTTTCATTTCAAAACCTAGCCTTTCACACCACTTGTAGTGGGGAGTAACGAAGGCATTATTTTGATTATTTTTCAAAATTTAAAGGTATATAGAAGCTCTAAAATGGAAACTTCGAGAAAAAAAATCAGTCATTTTTTTTTTCCTTTTATGTTTTATTATTTAATTAAATATTTTTTCAAAATAGTATTTATCAAATTATTTTTTGTGGATGACTCAAAAGTTTATCTCCCCGGTAACTAATAACGAAAAAAATGAAAATGTGAGTATGCAAGCAAAGCGACAAGGGTATTATTAAAGAAAAAATTGCAGTCATAGTTCATTAAGAATATGATGCTTGCTTTTTTGGTTTTTCACTTTGCCTATTTTTTTAATAGAAAACGTTAGTCAGATGGTAATAATAAACACATTATAAATATTGTAATCCCAAGGTATGAAAATAATTGATGCACAGCACAGACCCAAAAACTAGTGATGGGCCGGCTATCTAACTCACAATTTGCAAATCCATACAACGTTTAAATGTTTCTACATTAAATAACAATTTGCAATTCATATTGATCAACTTTCTTGTACGTTATTATGTTAAATTAATTCATAATCATCATTTACGAGTTAATAAATATGATTCCATCTCGAATCAAATCAGAAAACATGATATTTTGTGATTTGATCCGAAGCTCGACGGTTCTACTAGAGTGAGCAAGAACAAGAGATTGTCAAGGTGCATCCCGCAACTGCAAGTACTTAATGTCACAAGACGGATGCGAAGCCAGAGAGAAGAAACGTTGTTAATAACCGTCTCTCACTCGTATTAGCAGTTCAATTAGACAGGTAAAAGAATGCATGCCCTAAGAAAAAAACATAAAAGCATAAACTATAGATTACAGAGGGCACATAAAGGCAATGGCCATTCGATGATCACCACATGTGTCAATAGTTGCAACATTTAGTCTCTTAGGAGGAGTAATCACACAATAATCCGACCCTTCTTCCACTGTTGCACCAAGCTGAAGTAGGAAACGTGAGTGTCAACAAATCATACAGGCCAACCTGCTTCTATCTTTGCTGCTAAATTCTCGTCTCCTCACTCGAACCCTAAGAATACGGGGCCTAAAGCTATGGGGAATGCTAAACCTCAAACCAGGAAAATTGAGGATTATTTAAGAAAGCAGGTAACAGACCTTCCCACGCTCCGTGCAAACAGCGATCATGCACTCCATCTTTTTATACTCCAACTTGCCACTGAAATATAATAAACAACTCACGGAAAATCATGGAGTAAAATGTACAGTCTGCATTGCCTAAAGGTTGCAATATTTGCAATCTGCATTGAAATTACTATGCAGAAATACTAGGAAAAATATCAGAAAAAGATATGCACTTCATGCTGAAATTAAGAAGCTAACGCAAGATCATACCATCTCGGATGGCAGAAGGACCATCAGCAACAAGTGCGGCTACAGCAAGAGTTATCGCTACCTCTGGCATTTTATTCATGCTGACATCAGTAGCACTTAATGTGTTTTCTTCTGAAAGCTTTACCGGGGCGGTCCAGTTACATTGACACTTTTCTCTGTCCAGGTCACTTTAGCTCCCATTTGCTCCAAAACTTCAGCAAACTTGACATCTCCCATGAACAAGGAAACATTTGTTAAATATGATACTTCATGAGCTAAACTTGTCTACTTAATCAAATTGAAGGAGGTGTCCAGGCATTCCAAGGTCTTCAAGCGCCCTAAAAAATTGAAATGATAGCGCATATAAGCTGGATAAACATGATTATATCAAATGGGGAGAGCCACCTGTAAACTGCTTGTTCCATAACCTACAACGGTGACACTTCCACCAATAACTGCCACACTGGAAAGAAAGTAACTAGCACTTGAAGCATCACCTTCTACATATGCGTTTCCAGGAGTCCTTTCAAAATTTAATGGGTTCAATCATACAACAACTTGAATTCATGAAAAAACAACTAAAGTAAACAATGAAACCTTAATTGTATCTCTGCCTACATTGGATCAAGAACCGATCCCAACTTCCTCTCTGCTCTACATAAACTCCAAAACGTTCCTTCAATTTCAACGTCATCTCAACATAAGGAATGGATATTAACCTACCAATTATCCCTATCTCCACATCTCCATGAGACCAAGGAGTTGCCATTAGCATAGCAGAAAGACATTGACCACTTATAGAACTTGATAATTTCGCCGGCAAATTTCAAGTGCCAAAAAATCAACTAAATATACTTGATAAACTATATTTAACACTAGCCACCGGCGATAAATGCAATTATCGTAACAAAGACATACTTTTCTATTAGAAAAAAAAAAAAAACAAAAAAAAGTTAAGCCCACCTTACCCCCAGGAAGGCCACCCCTTGCATTAATACGTATAGTGGGCAGTCAGTGACAAGGAAACAATCAACATCTACACCAAGTTGTTTCAGTCCAGTGACCAAATCCCCTATTAGTCTCTCTCTCATTAGGGGCATTCCATCAAGCATATAGCTGAATTATTACAAGCTAACAGAATTATCCCAAACTAACAGAGTTATTACAACAAGAAAAAGAAATCAACAAATTCCTGACCTTGAATTCCCATCTACAGCAGCAAGAGCAGCTGTCAATGTATGTGTAGCTGTTCCTGCATTTCCAAGGAAAAGTTGAACTTCATCCTTCGTTTCTTTGCCCACTGGAAACAAACCACCACTTCCTTCCATAATTGCGTGTTTAATAGACTTCCACCTTCAAATCCACAGTTCTCATGCTCCAAGCATATAATGGATATCATCACTATTCAACAAGTTGTCTACTACAGTTGTTCCCTGATTTGAAACAGAAGTACAAGGAAAGGAATTAAAACCACTATAACATTAGTGAAAGAACCAAATTAATAACCAGAAGTAAGATAAATTCTCAAGGACCCAGAATTATAAACCTCAAAGAGAGCAGCAAGAAGCAAAAATCTATTTGAAAGTGACTTCAACCCAGGCAATTTAACAGTTCAAAACCTTATTGATGGGTCGCAATACAAGCTCTGAAACCTTTGCTGACTTCTCAGTCATAGCAACAGAGGCTGAAACCTTCAAGCTGCAATCGTTCACTGGTCTAAAAGCAGATTGCTTTAGATGCAAAGAAGAAGAACCCACAAATTGGGACTCGAAGGAAATGGAATTTTTGAATCTGGGTATGTTGGGTTCTGAGAGATTGGAGAGTACTTGGGAGCATTGGGTGTTATTAGAACATGAGCCAATTCTAGTATAGCATTGAGTGCTATGCTAGAATGAAAACTAAGAATTGCTCTTCTTTCTCCCGCTCTCACAAGAAGAAGAAGAATGAGAAGAAATGGGGAAGGAATAAAGAGGAGTTTGTTCATGCGGGGTTTTGTGGACTAATACAGATAGTAAGCTTCTCCAATCTGTTGAAAAGCAGACAGGAGAAGCTTACTGTTTTCTCACTCATTGTCGACGAACTTTTATCCAGTCCACCATTATTCAAAGTATTGTCCATATATGACCTTCAAAACATCAAAATTATCACCATTTGATTTGGCCACTTACTAAAATCCCACCTTTTGTGCCAATATTGCATATTTGTAAATCAATTAACTCTACGGATTGCAACAAAGCTAAATATATCTTCCAAAAAACAAAAAAATACCAAACAAGACAAATGGAGATCCATAAAAATAAAATGTTATCGACATTATCAGGTAAAGAATCCTCATAAGACATAACATACTGCACAAATCATGTCACCAATGGAAAACCCAGAAGAAGAAAAAGATAATACCTGATGTGGTATGCAAATGTCACAACTTTCAGGAAAAGAGAGACTAGAGAGAGAAGAGATGAGGAAGCATAGAAGAACATACCCTCCAACAGTGTACCATTCTTCCCTTGAAAAGCTTCGTGTAAAAGTAAGTCCCTCTTCAGTCATGGGACGATTCGAGTTGAGTCAACTCGGGACTAACTAAAACTCAACCATTGGATTTGAACTTTTTAAAAAAAATAGACTCGCTCCCTCTAGAAGGAAAGGTTCTGACTTTAGAAAATGGACGATTGGATCACCTGACACATGGACATTCTTGATGCTTAGATTTAGGTTTTCTTTTTTTTGTAATCAGAAGGGATTGGATTAGCATATCAAAAGTACAGCAGTTCAGCAGTACATAACATTATGATAACAGCAAAGCTATTTACAACCAAAGTGCAGAGCTAACTTAGCCGTGTTCAACACTATCATGGCACAAAACTAGGAGACTAATATCAGCCTTTAAGATAGGCAACAAAAAGTCTGGTGGCACAAAACCGCAAAACTCAGGATTCTCCATGTTGCATCCAAAATTTGCCAGACAATCAGCTAAACAGTTTGCTTCACGTGCAATGTAGGTAATTTTGAGCTCTTCAAAGTGGATAGATAGAGCCCTGCATGCAGACACAACCAAATGATACCTCCATTGCAATTTAGCTAAATTATTTAATTTAAAATATGTGCAGCAGTAAAAGAATCAGTAATAATAATCAGTTTAGAGATTGCCATGCGGGATGCATATAGTAATCCATAGTAGACCGCCCACAACTCTGTCGCTATTTATTATATCCACAGAACCAACTTTTCGTGCAAACCTAAAAACCCAGCAGCCTTCCTTATCCCTCATAACTCCAGCAATTACAGCAGTAGCACCCTGCCCATGGAGAGAGGCATCGGTATTCAACTTTAACCGGCCTTTCATTGGAGAATGCCATTTCACACGGCAGGGAACTACACGCTTTATCCCAAATTGCTTGTGCCAATACACCCAAAATTCATGAGCAGAAGCTCGGATAAGTGATGGACAGCTTCTTAGCTGCTGATGAACCATCAGATTTCTGTCATACCAAACTACCCAAATTGCAAAAGCAGCCAACACTTGGTCAGGATGGATTTGTGAAGCATCTTTTTTACTTTAGGCAAGCAAACATTTAAGCAACTCATGGAAAGGCAGGGAATGCATCTATCCGATATGTGACTCCAAGCCTAAATCACACCAAACATATTGTATATAGGGGCAAAGCCCAATTGCATGTTCTTCATTTCTGCATGGCCACAGATGCTTGGACATTGTTCCAATACTAGAGGACTGATTCTATGCACTTCACTACATGTTGGCAGTCGTCCTACTAACACTCTCCAAACAAATACTTTGATTTTTGGGGGTAACACAGCTCTCGATAACCATTCCCAAGAAACTCTTTGGTAAGCTGGCGAATGTAAAGCTTTATATATTTCCCCAACAGATGGCATTGCATGTAGTGAGTGTGAAAGCATAGATTGGTCCGAGACTCTTGGGCGGAGCACTATTGGCCCAAGCTTTTCTCTCAAAAGCTCCGTTATTGGAAATCCAATCAAATCCTCATTCCATGAGAGCTCATTTCTGTTAGCCTCTTGGACTGTTAAGTTTTCTGCTCCTTGAGGCTATGGCCCTTGTACGAGCTAGCATAAGGACTGATTGTCGGTCCAAAATCTAGTAGATGCTCTATCACCCAACAAAATTATACGGCTACCTCTTATACTCTATGAAGAAGTGACTTAACTCCCTCCATACAGGCGAATCAGCAGGAGAGCTTTGTAAATGAGTACCATTAATTCTACGCTTATATTTCTCAAAGAAAAGTTGTGCCCCTAAGGTCCCTTTTTGAAAAAATTGAAATAGTCTTCTAATCATACAAGCTTCATTCCTTGCAGACAAATTGTGAAGCCCAGGCCCCCAATTATCCTTCAGCCTTGTCAGGTGCTGCCAACTAACGCAATTACACTCTGTCCTGGGCCTACACCTTGCCAAATAAAGTCTTGGACTACTTTATCAATTCTATCAATTGACCCTTGCAGCAAAGAAGCAACTTGCAACTGATAACTTGGAATTGCGTTAAGGACTGAGTTTGCCGAAACTATAAGCCCTGCGAGACTAAGGAATCGTCCCTGCCATCCATTTAACTTTGCATTTAACTTATCTAGGAGGAATTGGAAATCAGCTTGCTGTAGCTTCAAGCCTTGACCAATAGGATATTGCAAATAATTTCCCAAGCTACAGCTTTCCTTTATGCCAAGACAATTACAATAGATTGTCTTTTTGATTGTGTAGTGTTTGGGGAAAAGTATGCAGAAGATTTATTAAAATTCACCTTCATCCCTGACCATAATTGAAACTGATCTTGGATCCCTTTAATTGTCACCACCATCTGGATTGAAGCCTCCCCAAAAAGCACAATGTCATCCGCAAATAGAAGATGAGAAAAGCACAGCGAGGCACCTCTGACCTTGTATGGTTTCCAGGCTTTGTCAATTACAACCTGGTTAATCAAGAGACTCAACATCTCTATGGCTATAATCAATAGACATGGCAATAGCGGGTCTTCTTGCCGAACACTTCATATTGGCTGAAAAGGATCCAAGGCAGCTCAGTTAAGCAGCACTCCAATGGATGAAGTAGTGATACAACGCATTGCCGCCCATTGTGACAGAAACCCAATACTAATCATTGACCCATAACTGAAACTCCACTCTAACTGATCAAATGCCTTCTCCATATCAATCTTGATAATCACATAACTTTTTCTTCCCTTTCCCGTTCTAAAAGAATGCATCAACTCTCGCATCAACAGAATGTGATATGAAGCCCACCTAGCAGGATTAAAGCTTCCCTGCATTGGACAAATAAGCTGATCTAGATGAGGTCTAAGTCACTGCACCAATGCCTTAGTGAACAGCTCATAAATTGTGTTACATAGGCTGATTGGCCTAAACCGAGTAATTAGATTGGCTCCCAGTTGCTTAGGAACCAATACTAACAATGTCTGATTAATTTCCTTTGGGAAACGCCTAGTCTGATACATTTGCTTCAAATGATTTATAACTGACATTCCTACAGTAGGCCAACAAGCTTGAAAAAGCATAGCATATAAGCCGACTTTCCCAGGGGCTTTCTAAGGATTCATAGTTTTCTACGCCTGCCTGATTTCCTCATCGGTTAAGGCTCTAGTTAGATTCAATGCATCTACCCTGCTCAATCTGCCATGTAATTCAGGTGCTATAGGATTTTACAGAGGAGAAAACTGATGATCAGATGTGAACAAAGTGACAAAGTAATTCCTCACATGATTCTTCAACTGGCGAAAGTCTGTAAGCTAATTACCCACTCCATCTTGCAAACTAAATATTCGATTCTTTATTCACTTGGGCTAGTATCTTGGCTAGCTGCTTAGCAACCTTCTTTTGTAACCTCTGGAACTCTTTGGCTTGCTGCAACCCAGATTTGCTTTCTCCTTGGGAGGTCAGGCCAGTGATCATGTCTAAGGGCAAATTTGGGTTGAGCCTGTAAATGACCTCGAAGGGTGATTTTCCTGTCAAACTGTGGGAAGAGTGATTGTAGGCAAATTCTACAACCAGTAGACATAAATCCCAATTGCGTAAGTTCTTCTCAACAGTAGCTCGAGGCAGATTTCTAACTGTTTCATTTGCAACTTCAATCTGGCCATCTGTTTGAGGATGACAGCAAGTATTTAACAACAGCTTGGTGCCCAACAGATTAGTGAGTTGGTCAGACAAGCTACTGTCCAACTTTGTCTCTAATAGGGCCAAACAATGCGGCCTGAGATGCAACAACACCTGCTGGACTATTTTCTGCTTCTTTGGAGAATTTAGCCCTTGAATATTCCAGACTAAAAACTTCATCACTTGTAGTGATATATTAGTAGCCATATTTCTAGTAAGATTAGCCATGGGAACACACACACGAAAAAAAAAGGTGTAGAAAAGCATTACAAGCCGCAAGGGCGCACACACATAAATTAGCTGGTACTAACCACATGAAGGACTGTAACGGCCAAATACAGTAGACAGCAGTAGAGTGTAAAAACAAAACCTGTATCATGAAAGGCATCTCTTGGCTATCCTAGTCAATTTGCTGCACATTGTAAAGAGGTGACTTCTCCTGTCAGTCATGGGAAGGCATGCGTAGCCACCATAACTGGAAAGACCAAAAAGCTGTGAGGATCCATCAGCATCAAGTTTGGTTTCCAAATTAACAGGGAAGTCCGGCACCATGCTCTCGATAATTCCTTGATGGCCTCCTGTTCTCGATGCGAGGTAGCTCCCCGAATGCTCCGGATCAGAATTTTAAGTGAGTTGAAAGCGGTAGGAACCTCACTATTCATTGTCATTAGAATGACTCTATAGCACAATGTGCCATCTTCTAGACGAATATTATCCATTACATCAAGATGAACTGCGCCAAATGGCCTTTTAGTTTGTAAAAGAGACATAGTTTCCTCAGCATCATTTGGGAAATAAAGCATACGCGGCTTATTGTGCGGCAGGAGGAAAGTCGCTGGCATTGGGAACATCGGTATTTCCATGTGTTGCAGAAACAATATCAGAATGCCTTGTATGGTTGGAGCCCAGTACTCCATTATTTTTGAGGGATCTGTTTGCCTCTCCTGAAACACCGTTGAGAATTTGATGTGAAAGTTCATCCGCGATGCCACCGTGAGGTCCTCCGCGGTTTCCTCCAGTGTCCCATAGGGTTCTGTCACTTGCTTCAAAGGGCAAGTCTGATGCATGCTGATCAGCCTGGTGCGGTGAGGACCCCACCAGTATGTCTTTGGTGTGAGATTCATTCGTTGAAGTATAAGGCTCACTTGTAGCTTGGCTGACAGGTGGAATAGAATCCTCCACACTTGGCTTATTAGCGTTGACATGAGATGGAGGATGAGTTGGCACAGAACTTTGTCCCCTGAGCTTGCGGGGTGGAAGCTTGAACGCAGCCTTCAGGTGTTGATGGGGACTTCTCTGGACAATGCATGGTGATATGATCAAGATGTCCACATTCATAGCAAAGCGTACGTATACGTTCATATCGAACCGAATATTACATTACGAATAAGAAGGCACTTTGAAAACCCTAGCCCCAATTCAGATACCTTTCGAAACCCTAACCCTTCAGAAGAAATCAAGAAAAGATCTAAGAAAGACAAATCGAAGAATGCCCATGACATCTAACTGGAAGCTTCTCTCCAAGAAACCACTTATCGATTTCGCACTGACTTGCAACGATTGCACCCCAATGAAGGCAGATTCTTTACGTTGATTTCCTACATTTTGATCGTAGTAGCAAAACCATGCATTGCTGTTCATATGTGCATCTCGTGGCAGTGAAATTTTCATGTGACATTTCACGTATGTATAAATTAGCACTTTAGATTTAATCACTCCATGGATATTGAAAATTCTTACTCTAGATTCCATAAGTACCTGCATTTAAGTGTAACTTGTAGTATTCTTATTATAAGGACCAACATTGAATGTGAGGCGTTCGATGAAATTTCTCAATGAAGTATCCTCAAATATCTCTCTTTACTATTGAAGTATTATGTCAAAGTAACACTTGTCTACTCATTTTGATTTCGAGTGAATTAGGTGTTTGTACGACAATTGCCCCTTTCTTTTTCAAAGTTAATCTAACCTTATTGACGGTAGGGAAAAAAGGTCAATATCCCTCTATCTCCATTCAAATCCTGATAAAAAATCTAAAATGTTTGGTTAATTATTTTGCTTTTATTTATTCTACATATTGTAATTTGATGTAATACTGATATTAGAATGATAAGTTTCATGTATCAAACTTGATTTTCTTGATGACTTTCATCTATCTTCAAATTTTGAATTATATATTAGTAATAGCAAAAAGAATAAGAGCTCTTCACTATAACAAAGCTTGATGAAAATTAGAATCTTTCTTTTATGATATTTAGTTGTACTGGTGATTTAACTCCTTCTCCCCATGTAATGATGTGAAAAGTTTCGATCTTTTCATCTTATGCATGGTCATTGAGATATCAAGCAATGAATATGAACCTTCTGAAAATGATTATTTTATATGCTGGAGGTACTCTAAGCAATCACCTTGCCTTTATCAAATTCTCATCATTTGATGACCAAAGTCCTATGTTTGAGCTGTACAGTGAAAACTTTGAATGCAGCCCATGCATGACAAAGTAATTTATTCATTTTATTAGGGTTTATTTTTCTGAACAATTTCAAGCATTAGCAGCTTTAGTAAACTGCTTTTATACTGTCCTGCTTCAAGTGCCAACTCATTCGGATAAGTTCAAAGGACTTTATGATGGATGTAAATGATGGGAAATGTTTGAAGATGTTAGAGCAGTGATCTTCTATGTAGCTTTGAGTGACTATGACTTGACAGTCTAATGGTACTGGCCCTCAAAATAAGATGCTGGCAAGCTGAGGATTATCCAAGAATTTAGTGAGGCATTGCTCTTTCGAGACATTCCTTTCAATCTCAATGCAGCCCCATGGAGCCTCACACTAGCACTCAACACACTTACCATTTCATCGAACCGTTCTGCTCCATAAGCAACCTGATGTTATTTATAGGAAAGACTAAAGTTTTGAATGCATAGCTAGTTGTTGAGGCACTCAAGTATGTTAGGAAGTGCTCCAGTGGGACAAGGAAAAGGATGCCGTCATGTAGGGATTTATGGGAGATGAAACTTTTTATAGCATGGAAGTGTTTGATTCTGATTTGAGTGTTGTATGCAAGTCAAAAAAGAACAAGGATTTTTGTTTTTTGTTTTCTGGTGGAGTGATGTGTTAAACAGCCTAGCATTTATTTGTTCTGTTTGAATAAAACATGACTTTGTCTCATGTTTTATCCAACTTTTACCTCATAAAGTGTGCATCAGCTTTTACCACGTGTACTATTTGTGTTAATGCTAGTCATTGTTGTAATGAGAAGTAGTTTACTAATGAGAGGCTGCTTATTGCTATAATTAGGAGAAGTCTATTATTGTAGTGATGGGAAGCTAACAGACCACGCTAGTTCCTACAATATATAATGTAGGTGATGCTTTGTGCTTTCGAGGATCACAGAGGCTGCAATGGTCTCTTATTAAGTGTTGAAAATATAATCATCTCAACTTTCTCCTAACAACATTCGGTTCTAATATTCACATCCACACCTGCTGTTTATTTTTTATCAGACAACAACTGCAATTTTGGCTTAGAACATAATTTGGCATGTCAAAAAGGAATAAAGAGGAAGCAGCTTAACTCACTTTTTGGCTAATATTATAAGATTTTCAATTTCCTCAATGGAACCTCCGTTGTCGAAAAAGTGATCAACCACAGTTGTGAGTACACTATTTTTTGCATTAGTTTATCGATCCTATTTCTAGAATTCAAGATTATTGACAGCATTCTTTTGCATTGCTGTATTAAATAGGTAATATAACTGAAGAGTCTGGAGGTCCAAATACTAGTTACTATAAACATGCTAATGGGCACCACATGAATACTTACTATGATTTTCTTTTTTAAAAAAAAAAATAAAATAAAATAAAAGCAAATGCAACCTATGTGGTTGGTATTCTGTGAACAACTATTAGTCGAACCCTTCCAATAAGAAGAGTACTCTTTAACCATTATCGACAATACCAGATCTAATGCAATAGTTAAAAATATTCATTAAAAACTTCTTTAGTTTTCTCCTTTCCTTTTGAAGTTCTTCAGTTTGCCATTTCAAAAAATACGTAGATAAATATCCAACACTAATTATCTGGTAGTCATTTGATCAAAAAATTGCAATGCTCAATAACAGCACAATTCATGTAGGAAATTGACAGAAACTTCATCTTTTTATTAGGTGGTATCATACTCCAGCTTTATCACATTGGTCAACCCTTTTTCAACAAAATGACAGCAATGGTCGAGATTTTATCTTGTTAATGGAATGGGGGAAAAAAAAAAAGAATAGAAAAGAACTATTGCTTCTTTCCCATTCTTCCCAGCTTGTTGCTGTTAGTCTGTTTTGTAAAGAGCAGCAATAGAGTGCCAATTACTCCGGCGAACAAATCAACCCTCACTAAATTAGACAAGATCAGTAACACCATCCCTTTAATCTATCTTAGCAATGAGCATTTCCAATACCACATTTAACACTTGTTGTAAAACAAAACCTATATAGTAATAAAACAAAAAGAAAAAAAAAAAAGGTGCCTAAATGTTCCAACAAAAATCAGAACACCACTGTGAACTTCATTCTAACCACAGTGTTGTAATTTAAATTTGAATTCTTTTTCTATTGCAAGCTGCTCGGTGCCACCACTACATTATATTAACAACAAACTGATACAACATCATATGTACAAGAACGAACAACTCGTTCGAAAGGATGTCTATTGCAATCTGACTATGCCTTATTGCCTATCTCCATGTCTACTGCAATCTCGCTGACAGACATAGAAGCTTTAACTCCAGCACGAATTTTATCAGCCAAGCCAATCCTCTCGCTTAACTCGGTGACTTTTGATATTGCAATAGCTAAAACTTGGTGATACTCATCAAAAGCTTTGGCTCTGCTTAATGCATCTTTGCCACGTGATTACGACAACCCCACACTCTTCTTTAGCTTCGCTTGCTTGACTGCAATTAGTGGTGATTCCTCCAACGTCCTTTCCAAGCTAACTCCATGTGATCCAGCTCATTGACAACCTCAACCTCCATGTTTGTTCACTAGGCTCTACACAAAATACAGCATATGGAGCACAATATACATGTGAAGCAAATATGTCCAAATACTCATAAATGTTAAATGCGTACCGGAAATGGGATTTCCTAAACAGCATAAAAAGGGCAAACAAGAGAGTGAGATGATTAATAATGAAAGTAATGTTAGTTTGTTTTGTGTACAAATTATAGTTATAGCAATATTCCAAAACAAGAAGGTGCTAACTTATCGGAACTCTTATGTCTTATGAGGCTTAAATGAGACCTTATATTGTTAACTTTATTGTTTGCATATCCAACTGGACTTATAATTGTGAACGTATTGGCTCACTCAATTTAAACGATGAACAGTGTTTGGATAAAGTATGTAGGCATATGAGATAAGATGTAGACTATTGAACTTAAGACGTGGATATCCAACCCTCACGAAACCGAGCAGCTTCATTGAGACAATAAAAATCCACAGTAGTTTTACTTTAACGAAAGCTCTTTAGGAGCTTGAAAATATGGGCAAAATACTCAACTTGCTTTGAATATCGGGACCAACAAATATGCTGCATTAATTGAACTACTTTTTCTTCTTTTTTTTTTTTTTAAATCCAATCGAACTAAATACTTACGAGTGCTACCGTCGCATGGAACATTGGTCTATTGCAGTTTCTTTTCTTTTCTTTTTTTTTTTTCAAGTGTGTTGCTCAGATAAATACTCGATTCGTCTGCTGGTTGTTGTTTGGATTTGTTTGCCTGAAGTTTAGCAGCTGCTTGGCTTATTGGTTCTTAGCTTAGTGCTTGGAGCTGCTACTTGGGGAGGTTCGATTCTTATTTAGAAATGGAAATGCTGTTGCTGAAAATTGCAGCTCTGTTCACTTAGATTTTACTACAGGGGCTTAGATTAAATCAACTACTAGTGTTGACTGTGGTGTGTTGGAGCACCAATTAGGCACTCAATTTGGTCATCACAGGTTGTTCAAGTTCTGCCAATGATGATACTCTTCCGTGCACTTCTCCCTCCTCCAAGCATCCAAATCGAAGATGAACAGGCCAAACTTTGACTATTCAGCTAGACTAGCCTACAAATCTAACCAAGCTAATACCAATCTTATGTTCCAATTTTTTTATATAAAGACTAAATTATTTAGAGAGGAGGAAAATTTTCGAAGAGAACTCAAGCATTAAGCCAAACCAGCATAGATGCTTGCAACTCAAGTCGGTTGAGTAGCATATAAACAAATTTCAAATGTTAAAAGCAAAACAAGAAATTACACATAAAAGATAACAACGTAGAAAATACATCAACTCACAAACATATGCCTTGCAGCCATTGCATAGCAGATTTACTACGACACATACATCAAGAGATTTGCATTTTGCAGAGAAATGCAACCCTTCATAATCTTTCTCAAATATTTAATCTAATCATTGTATCATAAGAGATGACATATCATCAATAGTTTAGAAACATGCAACAAATTTATTACTTAGATCATAAAGATATTATTTTAACCTCCTGACTGAAAAGCTCTATATTTATGCAATATTCCATAGATTTTTAGCCTGATAAAGAACCTTAGCATGAGCTTAGTTGAGATGCGGTAAACTAGGTGAATACTTAAATGAACAACAGCAATGCAATCAGAAAACCCCACATATTGTTCTAGAACATAAGGATAGTTGGGCTATTTTACTTACTCAAATAAAAAAAAGAAAAAAGAAAAGAAAAAAGAAAAGGAACAAGTAGAAGAAGAATGGCTAGTTCTTTTGCAATTTAATGTCTGCTTAAATTCCTTCGTGAGGATTCCATCTTGTACATACACCAAAAGGAAAAAATTAATTTAATTTGGAGTATAAACCAAAACTTGAAATGATGCATTGTTCAATCAACATGCTGATAAAAATTAAAATAAATTTATCTTTTTATTCTTCAACAAAACGAAAAATATTTTATTTATGTAAATCATTCTTTTCATGACATTTGACCAAAACTAGGAAAGCTATTATTTTAGTCAGCTTCTGCGTTTTAGGGAATAGTTACCATATCCAAAAGCTAAACAAACCCAAGAGTGCTCTCAATAATTGGTAACAATAATACTGTCTTCAAGCACGAAAGATGAATCACAAAGCAAATATGAGATTAACAAGGATCATTGAATGGAATAAATAGGACAATCTTTTGAAATTCTTCTCACAGTTCATGAAGTAGCACAAGGTTTATAGTAAAAAGTAAGAAAAGAAAAGAGCAGAAGATATGATCTCAGCTCTTCCACCTTCATCCTGATCAAGAAAATGCTAGATACATGAAATATTGAAGGAAAAAAATTGAAAGACTTTATACCTTTCTCTTTCGATCATTCGCAAGAGACCCATAACGGTTTTGTGCTCAACTTCCGAAAACAAAGACAGATGCTTTCTGAAAAGTTCCAAGGCCATGTCCTATAGTGAACGAACATTTGGGGTTAAGTATCACAAATGTCCAATCCCGATACAAGGCTATGCTCCTAATCGTCAACATCTGATCACCAAGGTCCTGCTAACATCTCTCCACACGGGAAAAGAACACTGCCAGATCCGGGCTCTACCCAACTAGTGATTGCAATGCTGCTGGCTGATGAGATTCATACTCTTTTTCCGAATCTTTGATAAAGATTGCCTACCAACTTGTGAAGGCAAGGATCATTGACAACCTAAGGAGCAGATTTAGAGCTATAAGTTGCTACATAAAGAAAATAACCAGTAGAGGAAATACACAATTCAACCAAAGTTAATGCAAAAAATGGTTTAACCTACTTGGTAAAGATTTCCTAAGTCGCAAGAAACTGGTTGCTTCATGAATACGGCCTTACTAGCTGATTTAAACTTTGACCATGTATTTTCTTCAAAATTTGCAGGCAGGGGTGATGTAGCTTCATCAATTTACACAAAAATTGTAAGCTTGCGATGATGTAACTATATCAAAAAAGCAATTTCCTACCTTACAATGATAAACTTAAAATAGCATTTCAAAGTAAGACAAGCAATGGGAACATAGAAAAAAAAAATGTTAGTAAGTAAATAAATCCTAGAAGGACCTCTCATAGCAATACGAAGTTTTGATAAATGCAATCAGAGAGACAAAACAGTCAAGCAAGTAGCAAGTCCATGATTCTAAGTTAAATATAACAACCTATGATGACAGCATCATATAAAGAGCATAGAGATTGCCTGCCCATTAAACAATTTTCCTTTGTCTTTCCTTAGTAACTAGTCAGGCATATCCTTTTTCATATTTAAAATGATATATCTGGTCATAGCCTAAATGTAACTAGGAATATAGTAGCGTTACCCTTACCAGCAGCAATCTAACTCGTTCAATCCCATTTTGATATCTCAAATACCTCACTTCTTTGAATTGTGAAAGAGCATGTCTTGAGACTTAGAGAAAATGTGGCCTAAAGTCTTATTCTTCCACATATGCAGCAAGGAAACTAAAGAACACTCATGTTTCTGATTAAGAGCACGCCATAATTGATGATTGGAAGACTTTGTAGAAGTTTCATTTCTAGACAGCAAGGATAGCTCCGTCAAATCAATACCAATTTCCATTTGAAGCTAATGGTAGCATTACACTTTGACGGAATAGCTCAATTCACATACCAAACTGCAAGTCGAGAACCCAGCCAAACAGCAGCCCAACTGGATCAAGTAGTTGGTTAGGTTGAGCTTCAGGAGATTTACATGCCAAAATACTTTTGATTGTCCCTTCCCAGCGTTTTGTTTGTCTTCATATTTATGGCGTATCCTCCACTACGCCTTATTGTGTGAATGAATAATGCAGATTGTTAGGAATATTAAACCACTTCTTGTGTCTTAATTCTATAATTATTTTCATTTTGTAATCTGGAAACTAGCTGTCTATTTCCTTTTGTATGTCGCACTGATTATTTCGCATTTTTTTTTTTTTTTTTTGTAACTAAACCATATGTACTGCACTATTATGTGCCGCGACCAGTGCAGATTAATTCTATAAGCAGGGAATTTTATAATGAATATTTTATGAATTTCAGATTTTTATCATTTGAGGAACAACCAATTGCTGCCGCATCTATTGCTCAGGTCCATCATGCAATATTAAGGGATAAACAAGAAGTAGCAATTAAGGTCTGTGAGGCATTGCTCTGAAAGAGTTTTGTGTTTTAAATTTATCTTGATGGGACTCATCATCCTACAAGCAATTGCTTTGAGAACCTGTAATTATAAGACCTTTGGGTAATAGTTTCCTCCTACAAAGTTTAACTATAGATTTTTGTTTTTTTTTTTTATTTGAGCACATTACACATTTTTTTGTGGCCATGGCAAACAAATTATAGATGCCAATGGTGCATGATACTGTGAAATGGACAAAAAAAAAAAAAAAAAAATAGAAAAAGGATAGTGCAAATAAAATGGGAAATGAAGAATATTTTAAAATAGCCACCTACTACCATCCTCTTGAAAAGCCAATTCACTTTTCACAAAAGATATGCATACCTATATGGTAGTGTATGTATAACATAATAATTGGAAGAATAATGGAAAAACTATTTAGTCAACTCTTTTTAGATTTAGTTTACCTCTCCTAGCTCCTCCATATCTTCTCCTCGAAATTCTTCGATCCTTCAACCTTATCCGTTTATCAAAGATTATTGTTTAACAAAATTTATTATTAGAATTACTATAATAAACATAACAGAAAAGTAGAGCTACAGTATTCTACCTATGTTCAACCTAAAGTGGTCATGATGAATGTAGATTAAATTGTTATAGATCTATAGTCGAGGAACAATCTAATTTTTCAACACATGTTAGGAATACTGAAGATGTATAGACTACTTTTGGCCATTCATAATTTAAAACTGAGAAGTAGCCTCTAGCCATTTTTCAGCATCAATAATAGTTTCGACTTGAGCAACGTACTATAAATTCCGAAGAATGTCTTCAAATGAAGGGCGTGTCGATGGATCAGGAGCTATGCATTTATTCCCAATGGATAAGACAATGATAATGACTCTGGTGAGCTTGTAGTTAAGACCATTGGATCCATAATTCACTTCCAACCATCCTAGCTACTGAAAGATGGTCGTATACCATTTTATGTATACCTCAGGAAAAAGGACATATAACCAATACTATGGCAATGGACATTACTTATCAAAGTTAGTGGTCTTGGGGCATCGAATTATATTCATTAACCATTTTCTTACATAAAAAAGAAAAGCACAAGTTAATTCGGAAAACTGGAAGTTTAAGATGAAGTCTTCAATAATTCATGTTATTTGGCTTGCCTCTAAAACAAAGCCTTTTGATTACCATTTCATTTAAAAGAAATTCCTTGCCTTTACCAATGACTACAAGTGATTCAAGTAATATAAATCCGAATGTTGTGAACATCATCCTCCAAATTTGTCCTTTGGCTGCAATATAAAGAGTAAAATTTCAACATCTATCAATCACGATAGAAGTTTGCTTCAAATGGAAAAATAATCCATCAAATCTAGTCTTGAAGATTTTTCTTGTACCATAACATACCGTGTATAGTCATCTTTATATAAACAACAATAAACATCTAGTAATATCTTAGACTCTAGTAAGAGGGGCAAATTACAGAGTCATAAGCACATCAAACATTGAGAAATTATTATCTATTTCACTATGATGCGCCAAATTCAGTCATTGGTCAATGGTAAATTAGATGAAAATGGCATTAGCATCGTAGTGGTTTTTTCCAATAAAGATGGCTAGGCACAAGCTAAGGTTGTTCTTGGTAGACCGTGTAACAGCTTCTACTAATGGTGTGTATAGGGTGAATGTCGCTCATGAATCTATATATAGGTAGGTTCATGAGGCAATATGTAACCCTATGTATAAATCATTATTGGTAATATATCTATGGCCCTGCAAACTAAGGTCTATAAGAAATTGTAAACATAACAAAAATTAGACAATCACTAAAATGGCTAGGTGTTGACTTCAATTCCTAAAGAAATTTATGTGAATGAAAGAACAAAATCTAGTCATATCCATTTCTGAAAGGTCAACCAAACTAAGGTTACTCCTAATATACTGGTTCTTGAGTTGTCAACCTATATCACATGTTAAGAGAAATTGTTTCTTTAATGTTATAGACATAGAGGATGTATAGAAAGGACCAAGACAGTACTCATGAAATCAAAACTATTATGTTTTCAGCTTAGCAGCTACACAGATGTTCGAAGTGGCACCATGTAGGCAAGATCTATATTAAAGATCAAATGAACTTTGTTAGTAATTAAAAAGTAGAGGCCAAAAAAGAGGAAAATGTGTACCTTATTTTTTCCCCCTTCCCCCTTAGCCTGCATTAAACCTAAAAGAACATAAGATTTTGAGATAAAGACCAAGAAGTAGCCATAGGTTAAGTCATATTATTTGCAGAAACATTTACCTCAAGTTTTTTGCTTTCATCGATGAGGATGGACATACCATAGTCACCGAGTTTAGCAATATTATACCCATCAAGCAATATATTATTTGTTTTCAATCTGTTATTGAAGGAAGGAGGAATTACTCCAGAATGTAGAAAATGCACAGCCTTACAAAAACAATTAGAATGGCCAATCTATCTAACCAATTTAGAGCAATCTCAGGATAACTTTCTGTAATCATGACCTGGTAAAACCAAATTAATGAAACTGCTCAATCTTAATAAGGAAGCAAAATATTCAAATCTATCAATAAAATTCCAAGTGTTAAGTGAACACATAAAATTCTAGCTATAGGCTTAGTAACTCTCATATACCAATTTGAACTCTTGAGTTACATAAGATAGAGGTGCTACTAGGCTAGGTTTTTCCAGGGCTTTGAGATATAACCTTGAGAATTTCATCTCAACTTAGTCTTGGTGTCTCTAAATGTGAAATATTATCCTCACATATTATCATTTTTAGGTTTTCTCTTGTGCATTATATGAGGTTACTAAGGAAGAAATGTAGAAGAATGCATCATCGTAAGAGCATATAAGCGGTTCCATTTATACACAAGAGCAATAAAGTCCCAATATTAATTGTAATAAAGTAGTAGATAAGGAATTATGACTACTATTTTAACATTTTCATTAACTTGCCAAGTGGCTGCAGTAACTCCTATTCTACACATATTCATATACAAGCAAGACTTTAGCATTGGAATTATTTGCTCCACTACTATCAAAACTTATTAACAAACCACAAAATGAGCTTAAATAAAGAAATAGTTGAAAGACCAGGTTCATAGAAACAAGAGTTTGATAACATAAGTAATAGAAAATTCTATATCTTTCTTTTTGAATGATTGCCATTATTTCAAATTGTGACCTTTGAAGTAATGTGATAGTATTATTGCACATTGATAAACATCAACAAGTTAGGAAGACCTCAATGGAGGTGTTATCTATAAGGCATACCTATCCAATGGAGCCCTTACCCATTCCAAGTAGCAAAAGCATTGCAACAAGACATACTCCAATAGTTGCTACAATTAAAATGCATAATTTCCCTGTTAGGAATGATCTCTTTTTCACTTCCTTATTCTGGCAATTGAAATGATTATCTATCAAATCTAAAACATGCAATCCACTTAAAGTAGTCAAACTAGGCAATTTTCTTGAAATCTGTATCTTTTGACAAGGCTATGCTAGTAAGTGTCCTGATATTACACAATGAAGATGGAAACACACCCTTAAGTTCATTGTTGTTGCAACTCAAAGCAGTGAGATTTGACAATGTATCCAATACATCAGGAACACTACCATTCAAATAATTCCTATCAAAACACTTCACCAACCTAGAAATATCCTTAAAAATGGAACCAAACAAGTAATTTGAGCTCAAATCCAACGCTTCAAGTGGATTAAGCCTATGGACAAAAACTAAGTTAATGTGAAGCTATTCAATACTTCAAAGAAGATAGAACTAAGCTATTGATTTTTAAGTGCAACAAACATCTCCATGCATGCCAAGCACCAATTGACAGGTACAATTGTAGATTTTGTCAACAACAGCTCAATTGAAATAAATAATTAACAACAAACCTTCAAAGATATTCACTGCCACTATCTTTTAACTGTAAGCTGTGGACTTGTTATTTAAGCATCCGGATGTTATAGACTAATAGTTGATGGAACCATGCGCTTGGCGATAGCATATTTGAGTCGAAGTTTTCCAAGCATCCCATAGTAGCTACAATTAAAGCAGCTAGCTGAGCTCCTTTGTTGCTAATAAGAAGCTCCAACTAAACTGTCTTAGATGCCCAAAATAGTAGCTCACTCTTCTTCTCAACTTCAACAGCTATTGAATTTAAATTAAGCAAATTTCTCTCTTGCTTAAGGACTAAATTGACTTGACAATAGCTATTCTTTTATACAGATTAGAGGATTCCAACATCAAGTCAAGGAACTATCCAATTAACAACATCTCCAATGTATATGACAACTCCCAGCCCCATCCAATGTACAACAAGACATTATATAGTCTTCTACAATCAATATAGCTGACATATGATTCTAATCTTCCATTTCAATTGTCATCAATTCTATCATGACCTCCATAACAAGCACATTAGCATTCTAACTATTGGTTAAGTCACTAAATTTCCTATCTTTCACAAATAACAAGTCACTAAAATTAAGGCCTTCAGAAAGGCACCTGTAAGGATTACTTATATCACCTACCTACAACTATATAAATTGAATAAAAGGTGTCACAAACTCTAACACATACAGCAGTGTACATGGTTTTGGGATTGAATGAGTCCTGAGTTATGTATTTCAAATTTCCCTACATCAAATAAGCCACTATCTAAGAGCTACTAAGACCATTATACACTGACTCATTTCACACCAACGAACTTCGATAAGCCAAACTAATCCATAAGCAAAAAAAGTAAAGATCTTATTCTTTGCTGCAACTATTAACTAAGAAACCATGGAACAAGTATCATTAGCACAAAAAATGTAATTATAGTGTTTCATTGATCCTGTTGCAACATATGTACACTAACAATTAAATTATCCAAAGTGAAGTATGTTGTCAAGCAGTCAATCCATACGATACCAAAACAAAACATTTACATACATTAATTTATAAGCATAGTCTACACTTCAAGTGAGAAGTAGTATATCAAAAGCATCTTACATGGTAACCCACCAAATTTCAAAGCACTACATGTTCCAATTGCATCTACATACAACAGTTGAAACATTAATAGACCTTTGTGCAATATTAGTAAGTTCGATATATAACAATTGCTTCCAAAAGACACAAAAAACCTTGGGTCAACATGGACAATAAGAAGTTGACATAATCAACAGTAGCGCACAAAAAGACAACCTACGAAACATAACATTGTAGAAGCTTCTTCTTAATATGGTGTACATTGTAAAATCAAGCAGACATTGTCTAAACGCTCCTCAAGTGGTAAGTTGTAAAGAACAACAACCTTATATGGCTTCTTAGGGAGTTTATCTAGTGCATCATAGATTTCTACTTAAGACAAGCCTTCAATGCCTCTAAGAAACCTCCTTAACTACGACATGTTCATTGTTGTCTTGTTTGTTGCCAAAGTATAAACCAATTCATGAATAGAACTCTTCTGCTCCTTCATTCCCTCAAAACTCCGAACCATGTCAAACATTTCATCATCAGAATGCATAAACCTCTTTATCTTCAAATTAGGTCGAGTTGCACTATAGCAAATGGAAAGCTCCTCTGCTAGAGGGGTATCATCCCTAATCTCCTGTGCCTATGTTTGCTTCCTATCCATCTCTTCAATAATATCTTCGGTTGTTTGTGCATCTTGGCCTGTAGCACAATCTCTCCCGTATATTATAAAAAATTCAAATAGATATCCTTGTTATAAATGTGGAGGCAACAGGGTAACTTTGCAAGAAAAAGAGAATGAAGTGATGCAACAACCTATAGGAAAAACCATTCATTTAAATCAAGTTAGGTACAAGAAAAATATAAGGATTTGTAATAATGGATTGGGCATATGGCAATAAGTAGGTCACTTTAGCATTTATATAGGTAGAATCAAATCGCCTAAAGTATGTCTATACAGATAAAGCAAAAAAAAAAAAAAAAATTAGAAGAACACCCTTTTGGATCAAATGAACATACCATAGGATTTGATGATAAAAGAAAGCATATTGTTCTAGTCTTATTGTATAAACTAATCGTTTTAGTTAGGAACTTGTATTGTGATGACATGTAATATCTATTTGTAGATATGCATGTGTCATGGGAGGAAAATAGAGAAAGGAACATATGTCATGATTGGCAACTAAAATTTAGTAACATTTAGATTTACGTGTATGTTGCGTACCTCTAGATATGCATCCCATACATGTTTCTTAGCCATTACCATTTTTTTATTGCTATCCCATCCAAAACCATTGGTAGATCTTCCGTATATCATGTCATACACAATATTCAATTCTTCTTCAATGTTTTGATCCATGGCTCTATATTAGGCTTAGCCTTCGACCCATTGTTGGGCAAGGTGACACTTAGTTTTCTCTCTAACTTTAGTAGGTACCTTGACTTGAAGCTATAGTCAACATTGTGTGTCTTGTTGTATAGGTCAACCATTATCGCAATTAAAGCATTATCTTCTAGGAAAGTCCGCTTCCGCTTGGTTTGTTTGTCTGCCTTTACATCTGGTTATGTTGACTACACCTCCTCCATCTATGTATTCTTGGACTGAAGAGCAATGAAACAAAAACAAACGGTCTATGATGGAGCAATCCAATGAGCATAAGGTAACATACATAACCTAATACAAAACAAAGGTACATAAATTACTATGGATTCATTACATACAACCATAGTACATAACGTAATAATGCACATAAATAGGCTAGGTGGTATAATCTAAGCCTAGCTACATAATAGGATTACTCAAAGGTCAAGTTATAGCAATACGAAGTGCAAAAAAGTCAGTGCAAAATAACTTTGGAACAGAATGTTACATAACCCAAACTCCTATGGCTACCATAATAGAAATTTCATATCTCAACATGATAACGTAAAACTAATTGCTTCTATTTCTAGAAGCTCTTTACTCACTGAACATGTCATTAGCTAGTTACAACCTCCATGAGTACCACACATCATTGTTCTCCAATGTCATGATTAAGTCATCACCCGTATCCATATTGTTACCTTCTATATCAACCACTTCCTCCTTTAAGGGGACTTGAGACATTTCTGTACATATGAAGTTATGCAACAAACAGCAAGCTCAGATGCTACGGTTGTAGATCTTAACTAAATAGAATGATGGATTTCTTAAAATACCCCACCTCATCTTGAGAAGTCTAAAGCACCTCTCTATTATGTTACGAGTAGATGTGTATCTTAATTGAACAGTTATTCTAAGGTTCTTAGCTGATGACCATGACTTTGATGCCATTCATTGAGATGATACCATTGACCCTTGAAAGTTACGAAGAAGCCCTCACACACCATCCACTAGGTAGTAAAGGCCTATTTAAAGGATAGAAATATGGTTATTTCATGTCAAACATTATCAAATAAAGGGATGGCAAAGTTGGATAAACCGAGAAATATTACCTTAGGGAACTTAAAGACCATTCTACCGAGTTATTGCATTCTAAAGAACCCTACTATCCATTATACACCTCTCTTACCACAGTAGAACATACACAAATTGCATACTTGGGGTACAAACACCTAGGACATTGGTTGTAACGTCATTCTTCAAGGTTTTGTATCCCGGTTTGTCTTTCATAGGAACTCATATGGAGACATGTGTCCCATCTAAAACACCCAAACAATTCTATATGAGGAGCAAACAGTTAGCATTCTACATTCTGTAACTTATGCATAACAAGTATAACAGCTGTACATCTCTAAGAAGGATGAGGGTATACCTTAAAAAACTTCCATAGAATATTTGAACATGTGTCAGTAATCACTTCAGGCTTCTTAAGTAGGCGATTACTAAGGTAAAGAGTTATATTTAAAACACTGTGGAAGTATTGGCTTAATATTGCACCAAAACGCTTAAAATTGTGCTTTATAACCCTATTTTCTACATGATGAGCATGTTGAAGAATATAGCTACTTGCTCATCAATAAGCAAATGTCTACCGACTCTTAACTGTCTTACACCATCTAACAACTTGCATATTTTAAAAAAGGAATGCCTATCTAGTCATAATTGCTAAGTGCATGCAATATCATCACTATAGACAAGCTTCCTAATGAATTCACGATACTAGTAGAAATTCATTTGGTATGACCAAACTGGAGAACGGTAGGAGTGCAATGACAAAGCACATAAATGGAAAATAAGAAAATATGCAACTTCACAAAATTCTAACCATAAAGCTAAGACAAAGCATGCAAGTTTTGTTCTTCTTCATTGTTCGTTGTTGTGAAAAGTCAACTGGTCCACTATTGTAATACATTTTGTACATATTAATTAAGGATAGAGATATAAAAAAAAAAGAGAGAGAGAGAGAGAAATTCATGACATACACATATACATACCTTTAGCAAATGCAACTAAAATATTATCGTATCGCGATAATCTTACATGATGTTTTTCTTAAATAGTATACGATGGTAATGAAACTAATATGATTTTGTTTTGCATACAAAAGGGAATGAAGAGAGTGAGATGCATAGAATATTCTACTACCTGGTGTGCTTGTCTTATGACTTCACTTTTGTCTTACTACAACTTCTCTATTTCTTGAATATTCTATTAATTAACCTACTCCTACTTTTGCTAAGTCATGAGGATAAATGGAATGACTATATAATTGTCCTTGGATGATAACCATAATCCAAATGTGGTGCTTCTTATGCATTTGGTTGAATATTTTGCTCTAGTTTTTAACACAATTGTAGCACATTTACACGGATGAAAGCTTTTATTATGTAAACTAATGGTTGGCAGGTTCTATACATATGTGATACAAAGATGCCCTTGCTTAGATACATACTTAGGTAACTTAGAAAAATTTTAACATCTTATGATATGTTATATACTAATAAGTGTGGAACCCACACAATTTATAGATCACTAATAAATAGAAAAATGTGATAATAATTGAATCAATCATATGAAGACTAGCTTTTATTTTTTTTTCCCCTAAATTTACAACTAAAGAGACAACAAAGTACGTACTTTTGCTACATTATAAAATACATAGATTAGGACTGAGGCATCCACTCTCTTTAAATACATCATTTTTTGGAAATTTATACATGAGGAGCTTTTGATAATTTCCTAAGAGAAGGATAATGTTGTCTTGTATGATGTGCTTGCAAAATGGCAACACAGTATACTATTTTACACAAATAAAAAAGATGAACAGGTGTTGCTACAGACAGAGGAGAACACTGCATTACTTACTTGTCCTTCATGAGTCTTAGATGTAAGTGGCAGTTGACGACAGCTTTGGAGTTGTAGAAGGGTGCCATTGAACTGTAGCTCTAGTGGGAGAGGCCAATGAACTAGGGATGAAGATCTTTCTACCTCAATGGAGGAGTCATCGGAAACATGTGTTGTGGTTTCATTAGGTAGGGTTAGAAGCGATCGAGAATGATAGAAACCTTAGCTCAAATGTAAGAGTGAGGAATACTAAATGTGGTTTGTTGAATTTATTAAAGGGTAGAAATTTCCAATACTTATTTTTTATGAGGGTATTGTGGAGAATAAGGAATTGAGAAAGGGAGGGAATGCAGATTCATTAGGCACCATTAGGAAACATTAATTCTATGAATTATGGGAAAAGAGAATTCACGAAAATCCATATTTCCAACGACTAGATGCAATTAAATGAGGGTATACAGAGTTGGCTAGGGAATAAAAGGGGAATGGAATTCTCATTCTCCCTATTGAATGTACCATAAATGTGGTGCATAAAGAAATAACTTGTCTAGCCATGTTTTCCAATCCTCCAGCTCAAGCTTGGGTCAAGGGTTTGGTGGTTTGATTCCTATTAACAATAGTAATGGAGCTTAACAAAGTCGCTTCTACTATAAGGAAGTAGTAACAACTAAGTTTAGTATGAATTGAGAACATGGCTAAGAGCTAATTCATGACCTCATGATCTCCTACATAGTCTACATCATCTATGCTCCTCCTTAAAGAATGTTGTCCTTGGTAGTAAAAAGGTTGAATAATTGAAATGTTGCTTGTACGATGGTAGTAGGGCTTAGCAAAGCCATACCCTACTAAGCCCTAGCAATGGTAACTTGGCATGACCTAAGAGAACATAGCCTAAATCAAATTCTTGACTGTGATGGTCTCTTGTGTAGTTTAAAGAAGACCTTAGGTGTTAAATTGTCTTAGTTATTATTTTCAAGTAATGGGAGCAAGTCCTCCTTGATAAGTTCAATATTGATATCTTGTTCTTAAGAGGTTGCATCAAATGTACCAATCACCCTCTTCTTGCGAACTGTCATATCTCTACTATCACCTTACTCTTGTCCATAATAAAGCCGTGAAAATATAGATGTAAGGGTTTAACTAGAGTAATCACATGCGTACTACATCATTTACTTGCTATACGTGACTTAAGAGAAGTGAAGCTAGAATAATACTTGAAAGGATGGTTAGGAGAGAGTAAGGTGCTTGCTTAAGTAAGGTTTGCTTTCATGGTTATCCATAATAAGCTACTTAGTAGCTTTTCTTATGGGTAAAAAGCTATGAATTTACCTAAGAAAGGTTGGATGTGAACAAACCGATCGAATGATCTCTGATCTAAGCTCACTAAGCCAAATCTTCATAAGTCATCCTATATATAAACCAAACTCCTTGGACTCTACCACTTAACCTAAAGAGTTAAGCCCAATAATTAATATAGTAATTTTTAGCTATCTATATCCTTCAATGAGTAACCAATATATATGTTTTGGTTTTTCTTCATTGTCCTCCATTCCCTTTGCAATTTCTAAGATTTCAAGATTGAACTTAAAAAGAAAAAAATGTACCTTTTATTAAGAGCATCGAGTAAGTTTAAAACATAGTTTTGGAGTTAGGGCTTCAACTATTGTGGATTGGAGTTTCAAGATTCATAGGCGTAATTTTAGATTGATGGGTGCGATTTCGAATTAATGTTTTGAGGATAAGTTTGAGCATATTAGTTAGGTTTATTTTTCGAGCAAATTTTAGACAAAGTACTAAAGGAGAGGGGTTGGGCTAAGAGGGAGAGAGAGAGAAGCTAACTAGGGAAAGAAGACTTATTGTGATTTTGGATTAGTTTTCAATGGAGCAATGAAAGAGATTGAGAAATGTTAAATTTTAAAATATCATTTAGGTTCAATTAAAAAAAGAATTATTTCAATTTCTAGCCAATATTTAAAAAGAAAATTGTATAGAGATATAATGATGTAGTAGTTCGTGTTGGTGATCTACGTCAACAATTTTAACATACGACACTGAGATGTTGAATTATGTTAGTGCTTGATGGATGAAGGCCCTCAAAAGAGAGCATCTTACAAATATAGGTCCTTGTATGCATAGCTATAAAATCCAGGTCTTTTCTTGCATATAGCACATAAATACAGAACCTTTTTCTGCATTTTTTTCATTTCAAAACTATTATTTTCATTATTACTCATATCAACATTTTATTAGTATTTATACATCACATGTACATAATATGTGCTGTTTAATATCTAATGAATTTTTTTTCGTAGCTATAGGTTGAGTAGCCCTCAATTGTGGATCATTTTTCCCTGGTTAATCTCTCATTACGAAGAGAAGAAAGATAATATGCATATTCATAATGATCCCACTTTTCTCTTTTTATTTTTTTAGGTGAGGAAAAAAAGAATCTTAATTTTTGCTATTCTCTCCAAATTAATATATATATATATAAATGGTAGCTTTTGAGAAAAATATAATGACAAAAAATTTATACCAAGATGGTACTATTTTGAAAAAAAACATATTAAAAAGATATGATAAAATAGACCAATAGACATACACCTATATAGTATCTGACAAAAATAATTTATTTGATAAATAAAAATAAGATATGAATTTTAAGCATTGCTTTATATCTTGATGTAAGGAGGTAAATCAAAAGAAAAACACTGTAAACATATAAAGAAGCTGATATATAAATTGCTAAAAGAGTAAGAAATTTTTAGAATATGATACAATCCTTAATAATATATATTCAAAGATATATATATATATATATATATATTTAGAGATATAAAGACGGATAAAGCATTAATGGCTTAATAATATAGATATAGATATAGAAGATATGGATGCACAGTGTATAAATACAAACAAAGTGAATGTATGAGAAGGATAAAAGATAGTTAGGATATGAAAAATTATATTAACAATATATAATTAGAAATATGGAGACAAACAAAAGTTTTATTGGCTTAATAGAGTAGATGGAAAAGCAAAAGTTTGAAAAGGATCAAGTTAGAAAAGCAGGAAAAAAAGAACTTAGAAAATCATATGAGGACCGGTGATGTATGTATGAGCCCTATACAAAAACTTTTCTTGACTCATCCCACCAATTTCAATTTTTTTTTCCCTTTTCTTTTCCCCTTCTCACATTTATCAATGTATGGCAAATTATACAGAAACAACTAATTAGTTTGAATCAACCCAATCAAGTATAATAATAGTTTTTATTTAGGAAAAACACATACATGGAAATACTACTCCCTATATTGTGAAATACATATATATCGAAAATAAACAAGATATTACAACTATTCTTACATGATAACATAACAAAAGAAAAAGAAGATAAAATCATTGAAGTCCACGTGTTGTTATCATCTTATAATGTTAAATACTTTTCAACACATTATATAAAAATACATATATAACTTGTATTACAAGTAGTATTAGTTTCTCTCCATGTAATGCTACTCTTACATATAAAATTAAAGTAATAATCCTCTTGTTTTTCATTAAATTTTGAAATGTTATGGTAAGAGACTGGTATTAAGCAGAATATAGAAATCAACAATTAAAGAGAGATGAAGATGACAATTCCTTTAATGGTTTGTTGATTCTAATACCAATGCCATAAAGTACTTTTAATTTTGGAGATATGGATAAAAAGTTGGGTTAATACTCAGTATCATAAACGGTACCTATACTTTATCAAAATATCCAATTTACTAAATATACTTTTAAAAAATCAATTTAATACCTAATTAAAGTTTTTGTAATTATTTTTCCTATATGAACTAACTCTATTAAGTTTATATACGGATATAGATATAAGAGTGAATCAGAAATTGAACATTTCAATCACCTACAGGTAGTTCTGTGACCCCCCATCAAGGGGTCACTAGCCATCCCTAGGCCTATAGGTTTACCAAAATGGCCGTTTAAGGCAAAGTTGTGATTCACTTAAAAAAGTGAGTTGTTTAACCTTTTGGTAGCCCTGAATTTATCTCTATATTTAGTAAACGAACTTTATAAAATTAATTCATGTAGCAAAAATGATTACCAAAGCTTTAATTAAGTAACAATTTGATCTTTTCAAAAGACAAATAGTAAGTTACTTGTTTTGTAAAAGTTTTAGTACTATTTGTGATTTTAACCCTAAAAATTTTTTTAGAGTTAAATATGTTTTGCAAAATGTATTGCTATTGCTTTCTATGGAGCTATCTACATTGGTCAAGTGTTAGTAATGGAAGTCCTTATCTTGCATGAATTATTTGCCACCAAATTCGCTCTAATCTAGTCTCTTGCTCAAATTTCAATGCCAATCGTATCTTTATTAAGTGATACAGATATTCAGGTAAGTGATTGAATTGCAATAGATTAGGTAACATATATTTGGTGAAAGTAGGGAATAAAGAGAACTTGCAAAAACTAACACAAATAGCAATATAGAAAGGGACAGTAATTGCCGACTCGATTGCATACCAAGGTGAAAGGTGGTATACAAATTCTTTAGTGATTCCAATCTTATACCTCCTCTTTGTTATCTTTTGTTTGTTGATGCTAGCTTTAGACCCTCTAACTTGTAAGTGGACATGCCCTGTTATAAACTCTTGTTTATACTCTTTATTCCAATTATTTTTTCTTTCAAGAAAAAAAAAAACAAAAAACAAAAGAAACGAAGAAAGGGATGGTAAAAGTGATTAATACACATTTGGAATATTTTTCCGTGCATTTTTAAAGTTTTAAAGTATCATACTGCATCAAAAGTAAAATACATAAAATACTAAAGGAATTGTCCTCTTCATCTCTCTCTATTTCTTTATCTATATAATTAACTTGATACCAATCCTATGCATCATTGCTAAAATATTTAAAGAAAAAGGCCAATTTTGATACAAATAGTGCCATATTTGTTATAATACTTATGCAATAGAAATGCGTGTTTGTGAATGAGTGCAAAGTAGGCAGGCAAGCTTCAATTATGGAAAAGTGTTCATCCTAATAGGACTTATGATTGATCTTCTTCGTTTGTTTTTTTTTTTTTTTTTTTTTTTTTTTTTTTTTTGAAGGCACGTGAAAATGCCCATGTTAAGGAGAAGAAGCAAATTTAGAGTGGTGCCTACCAAATGTCGACACAATCCGTTCCAGACCCATGGATCCACTGAGTCCTAAGGTATGTCTCAAACAACCTCATATGCCAGGTTTGGGCCAAGGACACGGCAGAGCGGTTCGTAGCCAGGGTGCAAATCTAACCTCATCCATACCCACGTCTGGAAACCGCCCGCTCGAGAACCAAAATTGGATTATATTTCTAAAAACCACGTGGTGAAATTGAGACAGATCCAAACAAAGAACAGCTCTTGAAACTGCCGGGTTGGACCGTTCCTGATGCTAGCTAGAGAATTGATCCCGGCCGGTTTTGCCTTCTATCCTTTTCATTTCCACATAGGAAACTACCGGTTCTGGTTCCTTTACACGGAATCAACACAGCCCAACAAAACTTGTTTGATTCAGCACATTTTCCGGAACCGCTGAGGCTGGGTCCAACCTTTACCCCCACCAGGTTTAATATTTGTTATGGTAAGGCAAGTTGTTTTTCCTATGAGGAAATTTCCATTTATAATAGAACTAAAATTCTTACGGGGGAGTTCATTAGATAGTGTATATTTGAATATGCCGATCCATCAGGATACTCCTGTTAATTTCTGTAATCATGTGGTTTTATTCCTTAAAAGCATATTCAAGCAGTTGGTAAACCAGAATCATTTCAACCATTAGAAATCCCAGAAGCACGCGTTAATAAAGAACATGCAATTAGAATCAAACAACTGGCAGCTAAAGTTTGTTGCATTACGTATTTGTTACACTTAAATTTTCTGGTTGCAAAATTTCTAAAAGTATACCAAGACTATAGTAACCTAGCAACATTGCCACTAATCCCCCGTATAAACCAAACTTCGAATCTCCCCACCTCCATAGTTATCAAAAATAAAATATAAAAAATAAGTCTCGAGCTTACACATAGAATAATGGAACTAAAAAATTCATTGAAGATACATTTATTTTTTAATACAACCCGTCAACCGTTTCCGGTAAAGAGAGATCTTCATTCATAGTAGCATGAAGGACCATACTGCAAAAAATGACATTTTGCCTAAAAATGCTCAATGAAGCGTTTATGGTCAAAACAATAGGTCCTTATTCAGCCACAGCACCCCAAAAACAGCCCACTTCAAGAGGGCTTTTTTATGGGAGTATCATCTGCCCAATGCCCAAATTCGCAGTTCCTTCTCCATAAATTCACTAGGACTCAAATACAACACCAAAGAATTTCAGCATACCTTTACTTGCAATTTGAATACTTCACAAATGGGAATCCTCCTGTACAACAAAACAGTTTGTAACTGGAAGACGACAACAGAATTACCTTTATCTAACATGCAAGATGGAGCTAGAGCAATAGGGGAAAAGAGCATCAAATTCTTTCTTTAAGAAGTTTACCTTTTCTAAGTGATAAAAAAAGATTATGATGCAATGGAACACTTCCATTGCCAGGCAAACATTTAAAAAAATTTCAGATCATGTACAGAAAAGTCATAGCAGCATGGCCCCAGTAAAAAAACTAAGTTGGGACTACTTGAGGGTCAAGAGGTGATGGTCGATCATCATCCACGTTACTGTTATTTGAAACCTGTTCACTCTTTTCTTCTTCCTCCTCTTGGAAACCTTGTTTGAATCTATCATAATTTGTCACCTCAGCCGGTTTGAAGGGCCGCTCACCCAACACTTGAACTAAATCGTCCTGGTGGAGGACTTCCTTTTCAAGCAACAACTCAGCAATCTCGGCCACTTTCTCTCTGTGTTCTGTAATCAACGCTACTGTTCGTTCATATGCCATGGTCACCCATTCTCGCACTTCACCGTCAATAATAGCAGCAGTCTTACTGCTATAAGGCTTTGTCATCTCAAATTGATCATCCCTTTGTGGGAAGGAGAGGAGTCCAACCTTGTCACTAAAGCCATATACTGCCACCTGAGCATAAGTCATCTTGGTCACCTTCTCCAAGTCATTTTGGGCTCCAGTTGAGATTTTCCCTATTAAAACCTGCGACAAAAACAAAGTATACTCTGAGATTTTTTAGGACAATCATCCTATTCTCTGTGTGCTTCTAAATCCTTGAGGACTTTTACAATAACCTAAGGTCAATGAGCAAAAAATCACGATTAAGAAAGGTAGAGTCCTTCCTCAAGCAATCATAACCCACAGGACCATCAAATAACTCAGAATAGAGTGACAGTTCCATCTCACCTGTTCGGCTGCTCGACCTCCAAGAGTCATGCACGTCATGTCAAAAAGCTGCTCCTTAGTCATAAGAAGATTCTCATTTGGAACATACTGTGCAAAACCCAATGCAGCCGTTCCACGAGGAACAATTGTAACTTTTAGTAAAGGTTCTGCATGTTCTAGAAACCAGCCAGCCACAGCATGGCCTGATTCATGATACGCAACGGTTCGGCGCTCTAGCTTGCTTATTACCTGCTTGAAATTAAACAGATTTTAACAGCAAGCTCCAATCATTCATGCACGTAAAATGACCCGAAAAAAAAAACCTGGAATGATGGCAACTTAAATTCAGCAATTAGGGACTAGGAGGTAGAAACCAGTATTTTAATCATTAAATCATATGAGAAGCAATAATAGAATGAAATGGGAATAAGTGTGTGTGTGTGAGTGTGAGAGAGAGAGAGAGAGGATGGGGGAGAGAGAGACCTTGTTCTTCTTCTCAAGTCCACCAATAATCCTATCTATAGCTGCCTCAAAATGTGCCATAGTAACCTGGCTTCCCTCACCCCTTGCAGCAATCAAAGCTGCTTCATTACACACATTTGCTATGTCTGCACCAGCAAATCCAGGAGTAAGAGCCGCCAACCTTTGGGAGTAGAATGATGGCTCATGATCAAGCTTGATCCTTTTCAGGTAGATTTGGAAAATTTGCTCTCGGCCTTTGATATCAGGTTTGTCAATTGTTATTTGTCGGTCAAATCGACCAGGTCTTAATAAAGCTTTGTCCAAAATATCGGGTCTGTTAGTTCCAGCCAACACAACCACACCAGAAGTAGTCCCAAAGCCATCCATTTCAACTAGCAGTTGATTGAGTGTGCTTTCACGTTCATCATTGGCACCAGAGAAGCCTCCACGTCCTCTTGCACGACCAATAGCATCAATTTCATCAATAAATATTATACTGGGAGCACACTGCCTTGCTTCCTGGAACAAGTTTCTCACCCTTGATGGACCAACACCAACGAACATCTCCATAAAATCAGAACCTGATATAGATAAGAAAGGCACTCCAGACTCTCCAGCAGTGGCTTTGGCAAGAAGGGTCTTCCCTGTGCCTGGAGGACCAACTAAAAGGGCACCTTTAGGAATTTTTGCTCCCAACTCTTCATACTTCTTGGGATTCTTCAGAAAATGGACAAATTCCATAATTTCTTGCTTAGCTTCATCACATCCAGCAACATCTTTGAAAAATACCTGTCACCAACAGTGTTGAGAAAAATCTCAAAATACTGTTAAGAAACAAAGTTCTGATACAGCAGGGTGAAATAGATATGGTCAAGCATTAAAAGAACAGCAAGAATGACACTTACCTTGTTCTTTGCATTCTTATCCACCTTTGTGACGTGAGCTTTCCCTATGTTGAAAATTCCACGAGCACCCCTGCCACCAGTGCCACCAACTCCAAGTCCACCTTGCATTCTCCGTCCCATGTACCAAAGTGATCCCAAAAGCAGAAGAGTCGGTGCAAATCTCAACAACTCTTGGTACCAGACCATTTCAGATACGTAAGTAACAGGAACATAATCATGAGGGTCCATCCCCAATGCTTCTTGGGCCTCTTCTAATTTTTCCTCAAAAGACTCAATGCTTCCAATATTGAAGTAGTATTTATACTGGCCTCCATGCCCTCTAGAAACTGTGCCATTTGTTGGACCTTGGATGATTTCATCAGTTGTTTGACTACGAGGTGCATTCCGAACAAACACTTTTGCAACTGACTTGTTTGAAACAACAATGTGGTCAACTAGACCTGGTTCTAGAAGCTTATTCTTGAATTCCTGAAAGCTGATCTGCATTTCAGAATTTTCACAAGGATATGAGCAACTGCTTTCTCTATTTGAAAGGATTAAGAAATTCAAAGAGTGGGCAGTTTAACATTATACATCATAGATTCTCACAAAGCATAAGTGAAATGATTTGATCATGTAGACATAAAAAATGATTATGCAACATACATATTTATTACCGAAAAGGTTTGATCCAGGTAAGTACACTATTTTTTCATGGCTAAAGAGGAAAAGAGATAAAACATGCCCGTTTCTATTAAAACAAAAGGGATCTCATTTTAGAATTTGAAAAGAAAGAGAAGATACAAGAATAAACCAGTCTCATAATATTGGAGTTCTTTTGACTTGTGTCCACTGCACTTGGACAAGACAAGAACACCATCAGCATGAACATCAGCAATATTTCTGAATATAACACTCAGCCTTATTCCTGCTATGTGGGGAGAGCTATATTCATCCATTCCGCTATTGCACTCCATCATGGTTCATATTTCATATCATTTATAATTTCATCATTCTTTATTACCTCTCCAGATCCTTTTGATCTCTCCCACCTCCATTTACCAAAGCCCCCATCCTTTTAGAGTACCAATCCTAAATACCTATATATCTAGCAATATCTCTGAATGTTTAGCCAATTTGTTGTGAGTGAACTTAGATCTCAAAAGATATAGCTACATCCAAGGCTAATAACATAACTAACCAATCTAAGCATTTAAGGAACCCTTGCCAATTAAACTTCAAGCAAATCACATCTGTCCAGCATCATAGAATGAAAGGAACTTCCCATTCATTATCTTTTATATTACAGGATTTCATGGTAGACATCCCAACATCTGGTACTCATAGTAACTCAAAAAGACCAAGAATCCAGAAAGACAGGACCTTGGGAAAAGCCTACATCGGATAAGAATACAGAGGCACATATAATTCTAAAACATACCTGTTGTTGTTCATGGGGTCCAAAAGAAAAGGATGAAAGAAACAGTGCAATCACAACCAAAGGGGTGAGTATATTCTGGATATTCTTGACGAAAGCCTCCTGAAAATTAGTCTGGTCATCTGTGTTTGAATCCTCTGTGGACAAGGCAAGGGAAAGTTAGGGAAAGAGATTGTAATGTCCTGTGAATACATTTTTACAGAGGGAAAAAAAAATATTCAGGGCAAATAAAAGCAATGCACTTCTGCAATGCCTCAAGCAATTTGAGTTATCCATTTTTTCATATAAATGTAAGTTTGGCACACTACAATGAGTGCCATGACTACTCCATGGAAAATATTAGCATGTTGCATTTCAATGATAAGCTGATTTTCAATTATAAAGGCTAGGACTGGGTTGGCAGTCAAACATGAGTGGCTTCTGGAATAGTAAAAGCTGATAAGACCCCAGACACTCTGACCAGGTAGCAGTTTCAGTTATGAATTCACTTGGCTAGATGCCTTGGCAAAAGACAAAACTCCAGAATTGGGGAGTGGCACCTATTTCTACACTATTGCTAACTAAAAGGATTCTGAAAAACATCAGTATCGACCCTTTGCATGCACCTTCTCCAACCAGCCTCTGAAAGAAGTAAAACATGTTTATATGCCCAACCAACTTCATTGATGGGAGAGATGTCTTCTGTGGCCTTTACTAGTGGCGAAAGCAGATATACTATTTTATCATGAGGAAAGAAGTACTAGCTGGTTCATCCTTCGCAAGCATGTTCCGTATCTAGAAAAATCATATATGCTTGATCTCAAGCTTTAGGAAGAAAATCGTAGAATTTCATGCATAGATTGATTGAGTTTTTAAATCTGCCAGTGCAGTACCATAGTTTTGGATGGGTTATTCTATTGTAACAGGCTGCAATCCATTCATAGCCATAACTTACTAGGCAATAGAATATATCCATGGTTATACCACAAAACAACTTATGCCATAACATACAGGAAAAAGTTCTTTCAAATCTTCATCTTCAGACTATTCACATCAAAATCACTGGTAATTGATGAGCCTCTCCAAAAAGCTAGATATCCACCAGCAAGAGACCATATACAGCAGACACACTACTTTTATAGGCACTTCCTCATAAGGCCATCCAGGCAAGATCCTTTCCCACTTAAGTGTCCATAAGATGCATTATGGTCAAGAGAGTTGGCATACAGAAGTATATCCATGGTTCAATCATAGAACAAGTCATGCTAGAACCCCAACATGGAAAAGTTATTTCTTCAGGCCATTCATAACAAAAGCACATATAATTGATATGCCTCCTCATTCCTAGAAGTTAGACATCCACCAGCAAGAGACCATCTACATTAACACATTACTTTTATGGGTACTTCCTCACAAGACCACCCAGGGAAGATCCTTTCCCACTTAAGTGCCCATAAGATGTGTAATAGTTGAAAGAGTTGGCATAAAGGAAAATATATCCATGGTTCTACCATAAACAAGTTATGCTAAAACGCCAACAGGCAAAAGTTCTCTCTTCAGGCCATTCACATTTCAAGCACATGTAAATTGATACGCCTCCTCATTCCTAGAAGCTAGATATCCACCAGCAAGAGATATAGAGTAAACATATTACCTTTACAGGCACTTCCTCATGAGCCCACCCAGGCAGGATTCTTTACCACTTAAATTCCAATGAGATGTACGATAGTCTATAGAGTCAGCACAAACGCTGCTGCCTTGTGTTCTCAAGCCCCTTGTTTTTTGCCATATTTTACAATGCCAGCAGCTGCCCTAACAGACAGAGCAAAAGGAACAAATACTGCAAATGGACAGGCTTTTTTACACCAACTCCAGCTGCCGAGTTAAACTAACATAAAATATCATCTCCTACAACTATGAAAAAATCCTGGTTGTATGTCCAAACTGCAAGCAGATAAAACATCAAGCTCCCAGCACAATCCGGACCAACTAAGCACAGACAAGACAATGAGCTACAAGAGAGTTGGCGCTTAGCTGATATCAAAACTAAGGCAGGAAATCAAAACATTTTATCGATGCATTACAATGAGCAGACCTGGAAGAGTAACCTCCTAACAATAACTTTTAATAAGATATAAAAACCAGAAAACCAAAAGAAAAAAGAAAAAACAAAATTACCTTTGGACTCGGACTTCTGCTCATCTCCTTTTGGTACTTCCTTCCTTTCCTTTGGATAATAATTCTCATAATCTACACAACCATGACAAAAACTTATCAAGAACCACGCTATCTCTAAAATCATTTAAAACCCAAATAACAGTCCGTGATATCAATTATATAAAGCCAACACTCACTCTTCTTTTTCGGAGCCTCGTCCGAGAAGAACCGGTGAAATCTAGGGTTAGCAAGAATGTAATTCAAATCCGATAAACGAGACTTGGGTAGTAACTTATTCTCATGAGCTCCAGCTGGCACCAAATATTCCCTAAAAAACCCCAACCCTAACCCTAGTCTGCCATCTAATTCCCCCAAGTACGAATCAAAATGTCCTGTCTGCAAAAACCCATTATTTGAAATCGAAGTTCTTGCACCTCCACTACGATTCAAAGCATTCTACAACCAAACCCAAAAACACACATTCAGTACATTAACGAATCAAAAACCCCAAACAACAACTACAATGATTGAAAAAGAAAAAAAAAATCATATAAGTAAACACATCAACAAAAAACTTACTTTGGAGGCTGATGATCGTGATAATGAACGTCCAATACGAGAAATAATCATTGCTCTAGTAAAACAAAAAGCGATTTTATTATTTTTATGATCAGATCTGAGATTACACCAATTGAAACGGTTTAATCGGGGTCTATAGTTTATAAATTAGTTCTTGTTGGGTTTGATCCAGGGTTAAACGTAAAATAGACACGATTTCGCCATACAATGGCTGGTCTGATGATAATCTGTGAGAGAGAGAGAGAGAGAGAGAGAGAGAGAGAGAGAGAGAGCGGGGCAGGGTGGGGGGTGGTTTTGGAATTGGATAAGTTAAGACCGTGTTCGGATGCGGGAATTGGATATTTATTGGTTTGTCCTGTGTTGGTTCTCCGCGCACGTACGAACAGCAATGAACATAGAAAAATAAAAGAGTTGTTTGGTGTGTGTGTTCCCTCAGTCTCGCTGTCTGGTGCGTCAATACATAATAAACTTGATCAACAAGGCACAGCCCATAGATTTTCCTAAGACTACCTTAGAATACCAATTGGACTTTTGTTTCTCCTCAATAACATGAGTTAAAATAATAATAATAATAATAATAATCATCATCATAATCATAATAACAAAGCAAGATGTCAGCATATCATATTGCCCAGATTGGTCAAACTCAACTCAGATGGTGCTATTATTAAAAACTTGGGATTGATGGAGTTATTAGGATCGAGCAAAAGTAGTTATGTGGCTAGATTGAATTCCTATAATGCAAGGCTTTTTACGATATTATAAATTCTTTGCAATTTGAAGTTTAGAAATATAGTTGTTGAGGCGGATTCAATTAATATAGTCAACATTTTAATCTTTCCGTTATAATTATGAATGTGAAGATATGCTTCAGCAATTTAAAGATTCAGAACACAGTGCAATTATCACGAAACAATGACAAAATATAATAGCGAATCTAGAAAAAATGATTAATAGAGTGTCTTTTGTTGTTCACACCTCCTAGCACCTTGCTTATGATAAGAGAAAGAAATAGGAAACGAAGAATGTGGGAAGAAAGAGTTACTGGATAATAAAAAGAAGAAAAATGAAACTAATTTTAATCATTACTAAAGACAAAATAAAATATAACATTAAATTACTAATATACCCATATAAAATAACAAGAGAATAAAAAGATAAGGTAAAGCAAATTAAATAACTTGGATTAATATCATAAATAGTACCACAATTTATTAAAATGTACAATCTACTACTTATAATTTAAAAAAAAAAATCAATTTGTTACATAATTCAAATTTTGTTGATCATTTTTGTTAACTAAACAAACTCTATTAAATTTGTTCATTGAGATAATCTAGGGATAAACAAAAAATTGACCCATAACCGTTGGTAAGTCAAATGATCTACTTCTAAAAGTGGACGATGATTTACTTCAACTTAAGTGGTCCTTTCAATTACCTCAAAACTAAAGATGGTCGGTAACCACCTAGTGAAGGGGTAGAGCAATTCTTATGTGCAGCCTCTAGCCATGCCTTAGCCTTAGAGTGGCTAAAACATCCAAATTTTGATTTGTTCTTATATCTACATCAATAAAAAGACTTAATAGAGTTACCTTAGATAGCAAAAATAATCATAAAAACTCCAATTATGTAGAAAATTGCTTTTTTTCCAAAATACATTTAGTAAATTACATATTTTAACTAAATTTAAATACCATATATGATATTAACTCAAATAACTTTCCTCTCATTTTCCTCCAATTTGAAAAGGAACAAGATTGATGGGGTCCACTCCATTCCTTCCCTTTTCCTTCTTTTCCTTTGTAAGGAAAGTGTAAAATAACATTCAATGTATTTTACTTCCTCTCTTAATTCCTTTCTTCATTCTAAACATTGGTCGAAGGATTTTCAAAATTGTTGTCATTAGTTTTCTAAACTTTTTTTTAAAATCTTTTTAGGTAATGAAAGCAATGTTTCGAGTGGTATATGGTTGTAGGTACCCCATTCCACCCCTTACCCTACTTTATTAGAATTTTTTAGAAAAAATATAAAATAAAATAATTTTACAAATAAATAAAAAAGTTAGAAAACTAAAAAAAAAAAGAGAAAACTTAAAAAAATCATAAAAAAAAGAAAGAAAAAGGTAGAGTAGTGCGGGTTTAAAATTTGTTTATTTAAAATTGAAATAAAAAATAGATGATAAAAGAACAAAAATTAGATAAAATAAAATGAAAGAAATTTAAAATTAAAAATATATATTTTATCACTTAGAAAGAAAATTTTTCCAAATAAATAAAAATGAATAGACCCTTTCAAAATTAGGAAGTTTTTTTTAGAACTTTCAAAAGATAAGACCCTAATTTAGGACTTTTTAAATTTTTCTTCAACAAATTTAAATCGACTTAAAACGTAAACTCAGCATCTTTTGAAAATTAAAATAAAATAACCCGCTTTCAAAAAGGAATTACGTACATTCGATTCTGAATAATAGGTATATAGGCACTTTTAAGGCGATATAAAAATAAAAAAAAATATTTTTTCCGTTTTAGTTTAAATTATTCAATTTATTCTAATTTATTAACTAGTAATTGAATTTCATTTTTATAAGATAATTTTGAAAGGTGATCTTAAGAAATTAAGTTTAAATTAGAAATGTTCATGATACCCATAATGGTTTAAAAAGCCTAATCTTTGAACTCGTTTCTTTAGTTTTTCAAAATCTTTTTTTTTTTTTTATAAAATTGGTTTTTCCAACACAAATCAGTATCTAGATCAAAACCAAATTTACCCATCTGATTTTGACTTAAACCATTTCTCAACCCCGATTAGGTGGCAACTCTAAAAGTTTATAAAATTCTTTTAAAAATTAGTTTTCTTTAAATCTTACTCTGAAAGTTGCAAACTAATGAATAAAATCACCATATTGCTGGGTAATTGTTGGTTATGTTTCTATGCATCTGTATGCTATATATCTTTGCATTCTTGTATATTTATTTATTTTTCATCCATCTCATTTCTTTAAAATATATGTGAGCTAACTTGTTAAGAAACTCCCAAATGTCAAATCTTTTAAATAAGTCCTATTTGAACCAGCTCATAGACCAAGATGGTCAGTCAAGGAAACAACAATATCAACAACAAAAATGACAACGGTGTCAACCTAAAAGCTATCGATCTTACTAAGCTGAGGTTCTATTCTTTGAAACGAATAGTGGGAAAGATTACAGATCGGTTAAGCTTCTTCACTGATAACATTGCTATACTGTAATCTATAGTACCATCAAACAAGGAAAACTTTAAGGCTCGATATGGAAAGAATGTCGAAGCCTTATCCCTTGAAGCAAAAGAAGCCTATGCCAAAGTCAACATGACCTTTGAATCTTTTGAGACAAAAGGGGTTTATCCAAAGGTCAACCTAACTTTTGAGCCCAACACTTACTTATTATAAGTCAACCTAAAGCTTGAAGCTGATCAAGATAGATTAAAAGAATTAGAGAGGTGATCGACCCAACATATCACTAAGAAGATGAAAATGCTCGAAGGGTATGATGGTTTCGAGCAGGCTGGTATTATGGACTTCTTTGCTTATGACTATGGAAGCTTTCCAAAAAAATTCAAAGTACTTAACTTTGAGAAATACAATGGAACTAGCTACCTTAAACTCCACACTAGGCTGTATGTACAAAAGATGGGCAAGTACATACAATACGACCTGCTCATGGTGCAAACTTTTTAGGATAGCTTGATAGGTCCTACTTTAACTTGGTACACTTAATTGGATATGAATTAGGCAAACACATGAGAGAAGTCAGCTAAGGTATTCTATTAACAATATAAATTCAATGTTAAAGTAGCACCAACCATGATGGACTTGGTTACCTTACGAAAACGGCATAATGAATTGTTCACAGAATATGCTGGAGGTAGTGTCCCTAGTTACAAGGGTATCCACCCCCATAAACAAAAAAGAGCTAACTTCAGCTTTCATCAATACTCTAGAGTGACCATGCTTCTCCCATTAGATTAGACAGGCCTCCTCTAACTTAGTAGCTATAGGATAGCAGATTGAGAGTATTGTCTTTGTTGGTAAATTGCAAGAGCCATCAGATAGAAGACCATCCTTTATGAAGACCATCCTTTACAAAGCCTACCACCAGCAAGCCTAAAGAAGCCATTGTCAGTATGGTAAATTCAAACACTAAGCCTAATACCTAGGTTTCCTTTAGAACAAATCCTCCACTAGTTTAGCAACAATTCAGAAGCTAACCACAAATCAATAAGGCCTTAAGATAGTTCACCAAAATACTAGTTCCTCTCAGCCAAATCCTTGAAAAATTAAGAAAAGATAATTTGCTCCATTTTGACCGTCCCAATGAAAGGTACAAACTAAGGGTTTTTTTTTATCCAAATCCAAAGTGTCAATATCATTTGGGGTAAGTAAGTCATTCTGGTGTGCTTAAGAGCTTAGTTATCACTATGACTTATCATAGCAAATCTAAACTAAATGGATCCTTCAAAATAACGAAAAAAATAGAGGGAAATGGTTTATGGACGAATTGGAGTAGCTGACTTAAAGTTACTCAAAGGATGTGACTCACCAACGAGCATAATACAACTTGACACCTTACTTGATATAACGCATAAGTTGATGTCAAGGTCCTCCCACTACTAATCCTGAGTTACTTGACAAGATTAGATAAGAGTGTATAAAAGAAAATAAACTTGGAGAAGGTTTTCTCTCAAGAACAGAATATTAAATGTCTAATTGTCAAGTTATCTGTGGCTTACATGGGAAAGGGACTATTTATAGTAAGTCCATAGGGCGATATTACAAATAAAAAAATTACAAGAAAGTATATACAAAAAGGGGATTCCTAATACATACAATAAAGAGTAAAAAGGACAAAAGACAAAAGACAAAAATGGGAAAGTAATACAATGTCATATGAGGTGAATAGGTAGTAGTGCAATATTGGTCCTGTATAAAGATTCTCTAAACATAGTAGGTGAGAGGGATCAAGATGTTGTGGCAATAAAAGGGGCCAAGACAAGAGGAGGGTGACGAGAGAAATGGTAACAGGTAGAGAGAAAACTACTTGATCGGTAAGTCAGTCTCTTATCACTTAACAAGAACCTTTCGACAGTGGTAAGTCGGATTACTCGGTATAAGGTCCTTGGTAAGGCAATGGTTGGCATCATCACAACCAAGAGTATAGATCAACGTTTAACAATGTAGGCAGCTCAAGGAATTCAACCACCTTCCTTTAGTGTAAAGTTTCTTATCATCAATAGGTTGCCGATAAAGGATTCTTTGAGTGAGGGATTGGAGGCATTATAGCCTTGCGTGAGTAATGGGATCGATGATCAGTAGTTCATTAGTTCTCTGAGGTTGCTGAAGATTTGCTCTCAAATCTTGGTCTTCGTCATCATCAGGCACATAGGGAGTTAGATCGATAACGTCAAATGTAGTAGATACACTGAAACCTTCGGGTAGCTCAATCTCATAAGTGTTATCATTAATGTGCCTCAAGATCCTGTTAAGTCCAATTGTTCTAAGAGATAGTTTGTTTGTCCTTTTGCTATGGAAGTGTTCCTTGCTAAGATGGACCTAGACAAGGTCTTTGGGGTATAAATGACTCGTCTCTTTCCGTAGTTTCCCACTTCTTTCTGTTGGGCTATAGTTTTGGCCAACTGCTCAACAATCTTCCGATGTAACCTTTGGAACTCCTTACCACGTTGTAAGTCGGATTAACTTTACCCTTGTTTTAAATCTATGGGTAGGTTTGAGTTAAGTCCATAAACAACCTTAAATGGTGATGTTCTAGTTGAGCTATGAGTTGAGCGATTGTAGGTAAATTTAATGATAGGTAGACATAAATCCTAGTCATGAGAGTTCTTTCCAACAGTGGTACGTAAGAGTTTATGGACGGTTCCGTCTATTACTTTAGTTTAGCCGTCTGTCTAGGGGTGATAAGAGGTACTGAACAAGAGTTTAGTGCTGAGCTTCCTTCAAAGGGTCTTCCAAATGAAACTCGTAAATTTTGAATCATGGTCGGACACTATACTCCTCAACACTCCATGTAGTTGCATAATTTCTTACAAAAAGAGGTTAGTGATGAATAAAGCATCATTAGTTTTACAGTAGGGAATGAAGCGGCCCATCTTGCTAAACCGATCGACTACTACCATGATTAAGTTGTGTCTTCTTAGCATATGGGGAAGGTTAAGCATGAAATCCATGCTTAGATCGGTTTACGGCCGCTTTAGAATTAGTAGCGGTGTATATTCTTCATAGGGCTCTCTCTCTTCCCTTTTACATATTTATACACCTTGCACCTCTAAAGTATTTGGAACACATCCTTCATCATCTCAGACTAGTAAAAATACTCCTTCAATATCTCAATTGTCCTCTTTTCCCCAAAATGGCCTGCTAGACCCCTAGCATAAGCTTCTCAAACGAGTAACTCATTTATAGAACCACTTGGCATGCAAATTTGGTTACCCTTCATAAAAAACCCTTCACTTAAGTGGACCCTTTTGTAGCTCCTTTAGTACTGCACCTAGTTATTAAAGGTCTAAAATATGGGTCATGTTCATATTAATCAAGTAAAGTGCCAAATCAAAGTACCTTAGCTTATAATGTTGTAATGAGGGTATGATGGCGAGAAAGTGCATCAGTCACTGTGTTCTCTCTTCTCTTCTTATACTTGATGACATAGTAAAAAGTTTCCAAGAACTCGACCCACTTGGCGTGATACTGAGAAAGCTTTTGTTACCTTCAAAGATGCTTGAGAGATTTATGATTTGAATAGATGATGAATTCTCTTAACAACAGATAATGCTACTAGTTCTAGAGTGTTCAAATAAGGGCATAGAACTCCCTATTGTAGGTTAAGTAAGTCAGAGCAGCACCTCGGAGTTTTTTGCTGAACTAAGTAATAGGTTGTCGCTCTTGCATAAGGACAGCACTAATGCCGACACTAGACGCATCACATTCAATCTCAAAAACCTTTTCGAAATCTGGTAGGGTGAATACCAAAGTATATATTAGCTTAGACTTCACGTCTTCAAAACTCATCTAAGCCTTTTTTGTCTATCTAAACTTAACGTTCTTCTAAGTCAATTTAGTCAACAGTGTAGTTATGGAATTAAAGTTCTGAATAAATTTCTGATAAAATGAGGCTAGACCATGGAAGCTCCTGACTTTGGCAACACTAGTCGGCATAGGCCACTCATTAATAGCCTTGACTTTTTCTTCATCAACTCAAACTCTCTTCCCTAAAATGACATATTCAATTAATATAACCTTACTTTAACAGAACGTGCATTTCTTCAAGTTGCCGAATAATTTCTTGATGTGAAGTATGTTAAACAGTAATCTCAAATGTTTGACATGAATGAAAAGGTTGGTATTGTAGACTAAAATATCATCAAAATAAATCACAATGCATTTGCCGATCAACGATCTGAGTGCACAATTCATCAGTCGCATAAATATGCTTGAAGCATTAGCCAAACTAAATGGCATCACCAACCATTCAAATAGACCATCCCTTATCTTGAAGGCCATCTTCCATTCATCTTTAAGTCTCATTAGTATTTGATGATAGCCATTATTTAGGTCAATCTCAGAAAAGATACAATCGCTATGTAACTCATCAAGCATATCATCAAGCCATAGGATCGGGTATCAGTATTTGATAGTGATCTTATTGATAGCTCGGCTGTTAATGCACATTCGCTACATTCCATCCTTTTTTAGCATGAGCACAGTGGGTACGATACAAGGACTCATGCTCTCACGGACATATCCATGATCCATTAACTCATCCACCTATTTCTTCAGTTTAGTTGCTTACTCTGGATTGAGCTTGTAAGCTGGTCGATTTGGTATGGTAGCCCCTAGTTGGAGGTTGACGCAATGCTCGATACCTCTCAAGGGAGGCAAGCCTTTCGACATCTCTATAGGGAATAGGTCGGCAAAGTCTTAAAGTAGCTGCTATACTTTAGTAGGTAAGTTCTTGGTTTCTCTATTCTCTAAGAATCTCTTAACTAAAAGGAGTACATAGTCTTCGGCCTTTACTTCTCATGTAAACTAAGCTTGAGAAATCACTAAGGACTTCCGTTGTAGAGATTTAGCAACCTTTTATTGGGCTTCTTACACTTCCTTAAGACTTATAGGTGTTAATATAATTTTCTTCTCATCCTTTTGGAACATGTAGGTGTTTCTATACTCATCGTATAACATTCTCAAATCAAATGGCCATGGGCTGCCGAGTAATATGTGAGAAGTACACATGGGAAAGATATCACATAGCACCTCGTCTCTATACCTATCACCAATGGTAATCAGCACTTTAACTTATTCAGCAATGTATAGTCCTCTTTTCTAGTTCAGCTAGTGAATCTTGTATGACTTGGAGTGTAGAAAGGTTGGCAATTTCATGGCCTTAACTACCCCTTGCGCAATAACGTTGGTATAGTTCTCTTCGTCAATGATCATAGCGCATAACTTGTTATTCACTCAGCAATTTGTATGGAAGAGGTTCTCTCTTTGCTCATTTTTGTTAACTATAAAAAGACCGAGAGATCGTCAAAAAACAAAGCAATATTTGGCTCTGCCCTTAGGAGGTATCTCGATATCGAGGTCTTCTTAAAATTCTTCCAGCGTCTGATCGATTGTTACTTCTTTCTCTCCTTCGTTCATACTTTCTACTTCAAACTAGGGCTTGTCTCCCTTTATTGTCATGACTCGATGGTTTAGACATCGATTAGCCACGAGCCCATAGCTAAGGCATTTAAAACATATGATTTCTTGGGTTTTCCTTCCTAAGTTTTGACCTTGGTCTCTTCGGATCTTGAGCTCTTTGGTTTTGCTCTTACCTTAGCCTTCTTCTAGTCGGCTTGGCATCAGACCTTGGTGTTCCATCTCGGAACTGTTTGATGCTTTGTCATTTCTTGGTCGGCTAGGTAGGCCACTCCTATTCGACATCAATGTTTGGCTACTCAACATCTGATTGACTTGGTTTTACCGTTGCCTTTCAACTCTTCAGGTTACATGGATGGTTTCATCCAGAGTTGTAAGGTTTTACAATTCCACGATGTTACCAATCTTAGCTTGTAGTCTAGAGTGAACTGCGCTATAGTTCAGGTATCAAGTTCGTTGACATCACATCATATCATAAGCAATTGAAACTCTCGGACATAGTCATCTACAAATTTGTTACCTTACCTTAAGTCTTAGAGTCGTTAAAAAGTGTCTTATTTGTAGTGTTTAGGAATGAACTTGCTTCTTAGAACTCTCTTCATCTCGTTCCATGTTTGGACTTTGTATCGGGCATTCAGGTGAATGTTTTGTAGTTTCTTCCACCACATTGCCACATACATAGAAAATTCTAATGCGATTACTCGAATGTGGACAGTATCTTCATAATCGTAGAAGTCGAATATCTTTTCAATCTTCTCTTCTTAATCTAAGTAGTCATCAGTACTATTAGACCTGCTAAAGCTCTAAACTTATACCTTAAGATGTTCGGCACCTCTTGGCACCCTAAACTCACGCTTATCAATCCTAACATATTGGTCTTCTTTTTCTTTGTACTCTTCTTCTTTGTACTCTTCAACTTTGTCCAACTCCAACCTTCTTCCCCCGACTTTGTCGATATGTCGCAGTGGTGCTTAGTTCATTGGAAAGGCTTCTAAAGCTCGCTCATTCATCTGCCTTCTCGGCCTATCTCTCATCCCTTAGCCCTGCTTAACAACTCTCTCACGCGATCTAGTTTCTAGGACTTTGTTTACTAAGACAGCTAAGTTGGCCACAATAGCAGCAAGATCTTGTATATGCTTATTAGTAGTACATCATGTTTGTTGGGTAACTTGACCATGACCATGAGCATCACTCTCACTATTGTTAATCTTTTCCTATACACTAAGATTCAACATTCTCAACACAAAGCTTTAGTAAATACACTTCACAGAAATGCCTTCAACATACATACAAGTAACTCGAACAGTAGACTGACTATCACTACACAGCTTTCGGTATTAACCTTAAGCTTTAATACCAGGATTATATGGTATGCCTAGGAGCTTAGTTATCACTAGGACTTACCATAGTAAATCTAAACTAAGTGGGTCCTTTGAAATAATGAAGAAAATAGAGGGAAATGGTTGATGAACAAACTGCAGTAATTGATATGAAGTTTATCGGAGGATGTAACTCACCAACAAACACAACACGACTTGACACCTTATTTGATATGATACACAAGTTGATGTCAAGGTCTACCTACTACTAATCTTGAGCTACTTGGCAAGATTAGATAAGAGTGTATGAAAGAAAATAAACTTGAAGAAGGTTCTCTCTCAAGAATAAAATATTCAATGTTTAATTGTCAAGTTATTTGTAGCTTATAAGGGAAAATGGGCTATTTATAGTAAGTCTCTAGGGTAACATTATAAATAAAGAAATTATGAGAAAGTATATACAAAAAAGGCATTCCCAATACATACAAAAAAGGGTAAAAAGGATAAAAGACAAAAATGGGAAAGTAGTACAATGTTAGATGAGGTGAATAGGTGGCAGTGTGACATTGGTCTCATACGAAGATTCTCTAAACACAATAAGCGAGATGAATCAAGATGTTATGGCAATAAAGGGGTTAAGACAAGAAGAAGGTGACGAGAGAAATGGTAACGGGCTCAGAGGAAATTATTCGATTGGTAAGTGAGTCTCTTGTCACTCGGCAAGAACCTCTCAGCAACAATTGGTCAGATTACTCAGTATAGGGTCCTTAGTAAGGGAATGGTTGGCATCATCACAACTGAAAGTATAAATCAATGTATAATAATACGGGGAGCTTAAGGACTTCAGCCACCTTCCTTTAGTGTAAAGTTTCTCGTCATTAGCAGGTTGTCGAGAGAGGATTCTTTAAGTAAGGGATTGGAGGTCTCGAAATCGTGTGCGAATAATGGAACTGATGGTCAACAGTTCATCACATTCAATTGACTTATGCTAGAGATTAAAAAATAAAGTTTAAGATCTAATTGATGAAAGCTAGATCCAGCTTGACTTTATGGAAGCCCTAGTTCCAAATGTCAATAATAACCTTTTACCTAACCATGACCCTATCATTAATATGATATTTTCAAACCCTACCATCAACATGATTAGTTTCAATCGAGAGCCCAAGGTCTACTGATTTTACAAACAGGAAGAGAAGTAAGCTTTAAAGACCAAAAGGTACACCTTCCATATACCCTTAGCCCCTGAAAGTTATAAAACTACCCCTTTTAACTACTAGGCAATAAATCAAAGGTAATTGAGTTCTCTTATAGGAGGGATTACTCGCTCCAATAGAATTTAGGACCTAAGGGAAGACCTTAAAAAGAAGAATATGCTAAAAGAATCAAGCAACAAACCAATTAAATATGAGGAAGGATTATTTATCTTCACTAAGATGATTAAGTCTAGTGAGTATAAGATAATGGATTAGCTTACTAAGACTTCAGCATAGATATCCCTTATGAGTCTGTTGATGGCATTTGAACTACATAGGAAGGCCCTATTCTGAACTTTGAGGGAGGTCAATGTCTCTCAAGAAATATGAGCTGAAAAGATGGGATCAATTGCCAACTCTATCCTCACAATGGATCAAATTTCTTTCTCTACTGAAGAATTAAGTAAGAAAGGTAATCAACATACTAAGCCTTTATTCATAATAGTGAGGGTAAACAATATCATCACAACTAAAGTCCTCATTAACAAAGGGTCATCATTGAATGTTCGCCCTTTTGCCACCTTGGATCTATTAAGTATCAATGCAATCGCGATCCAGCCGAGTCTAACAACAATTAGGGCTTTTGATGGATCCAGGAGAGAAATTATTGAGGAGATCAACCTTCCAATTGATATTGGCCCACATCCTTTCAACATCCGATTCTAGGTTTTAAACATCTTGAGGACCTTCAACCTCTTATTAGGAAGACCTTAGATTCATTTAATAGGGGCTATACCTTCAAGTTCAAATCAGAAGGTTAAGTTCATCTCAAATGGTCAACTCATAATGATTTTGGGTGACTAGGATTATGAAATATATAAATAAATGACCATACCCTACAATGGCGTTGAAGAGCAAGAGGATTTTGGGCTCCAAATGTTTGAAGAAGCATGCATGATTACTAATTGGAGGAATGATGAAAGGCTAAAATTCAAAGAAGGACAGGTTGGTACCTATGGGCTCAGCTACATTCCAACTCCAATGGAAGAGTTGTAAAACATGCAAGCAAGTGGCAAGAGAGGTGGCAGATTGTATTATGCCTTGATGACCTTTCCATTACTGATAGAGACATTCATTTAAGCTAATGTTTAGATCCTAAAATCTGCCAAAGAGGACACCCCTAGTAAGAATGAAATAATGGGTCCATTTCACAAGCTTTAACATTTGAATAATTGGTTCTTCGTCCCTATGAATAGCAATGAGTCTTCTCTAAGGTAAAGGATGGATTACGGTTTAGTATTTTCTTGAGCTTTGTAATAATTACCTTTATTCTACAAACATATACTTGAAAGAACTGTTTAATCTAATAAAAGAATAGTTTCCATTTTCTTCATTACACTCCATTACTTCTTTACTTACATTCCTTCCTTTACATACTTTTGGCCCAGATTTAATGCTTTGAATAAAAGTTAAGGATACCTCACATAGATAAGAGATGAAAATATTAATATTACTTTCGGCCCTACTGGGTTAGTCATTGGGAGTGATGTCAATAACTACAGTGATGTACAAGAGAGCTAGAAAAAATATGAAATGGGTAGAATTTCCATTGATGATCCAATCGAGACAATCAATGTTAGGATTGAAGACAATCCCAAGAATTTGAAGATCGGAGGGAATTCAAAAGAGGAAAAGAAGTCAGAAATGATTGCACTATTATCTGAGTATCAAGATATGTTTGCATGGTCTTATGAAGATATGCCCAAGTTAGATCCTTCAATTGTGGTCTACTACTTACCCACATAAGAGGATATCAAACCTAAAAAGTAAAAGCTAAGGAGATTTTGACTAGATATCTTGTTGAAAATTAAAGAAGAAGCAAAAAATCTATCGGAGGTCAGTTTCATTGAAGTATCTAATTACCTTAAGTATGTAGTCAACATTGTGCTAGTGATGAAGAAAAATAGAAATGTTAGAGTGTATGTGGATTTTTGAGACCCTAGTAAGGGAACCCTTAAAGATAACTTCCCTTTGCCCTACATTGACGTCTTGGTAGATAATATAGCTAGGAGCCATCTCTTCTCCTTCATGAATGGATTCTCTAGATATAATTAGATTTGAATGTCTGATGAAGATAAAGCTAAGACAACATTCATTATAACGTGGGGCATATTTTACTACAAAGAAAGGCCTATCAAACTTAAAAATGCCAAAGTAACTTACCAGAGAGCAATGTCATAATCTTTCATGACATGTAAAGAAGTTAAAATACATATTGATGATATGATTGCAAGGTCCAAAGAGGGAGAAAATCACTTGTATAACTTGAGGAGATTATATGATAGGTTGAGAAAATTCCAACTGAAGCTAAAAATAGAGAAGTGCGCTTTCGAAGTAACTTTAAGGAAACTATTGGATTTCATAATCAGCCAAATGGGCATCAAAGTGAATCCTAATAAAGTTAAAGCAATAGTCAACTTGCCTCCTCTACGTACACTTAGAGAAATCAAAGGCTTATTAGGTCACTTAAACTACATGGACCGATTCATATCTTAACTTACAGATAAATGCCGCCCCTTATTTAAGTTGTTGAAAAAGAATGCCAATATAAATTGGGATGAAGAATGCAAGCAATCATTCACAACAATCAAAGAGTACCTCATGAACCCTCCAATTTTGGTAGCTTATAAACCTGGGAAGCCGTTATTTCTATACTTTACAATACTACCATAATTCATACAGTATATACCCGGTTAAGAAAATGAGGAAGGAAAAGAATAGGCTATATACTACTTGAGTAAGAAGTTTACAGAAGGGGAACAAAAGTATTTAGAAATTGAAAGGACGTGTTATGCTTTGGTTTAGGTAATGCATCAGCTTAGACAATATACACTTTATCACCAGATTGAATTACTAGCTCAACATGACCCCTTAAAGTACTTGGCAGAAAAGCCAGCTCTGATTGGTAGAATCTCAAAGTGGCTAATGTTGCTATTAGAGTTTGATATTATGTATGTAAATTAGAATCAATTAAGGGGTAGGCCTTAGTAAATTAACCAACAAAGAACCCCTCTAAGGGTACCCCTCAAGAGATAGAAGTTAGATTCCCCAATGAAGACATCTTAGTAGTTGAAGGAAGTTTTAATGAAGAAAAAGACAATAAGCCTACGAAGTAGAACATGTTCTTTGATAGAGTTGCTAACATGTCTAGGTGTGGAATTAGGGCAATACTAATATCCCTTGAAGGTACGTAGTTCCTTGTAGCTGTAAGGCTTGTTTTGCCATATACTAATAATATCGTTGAATATGAAGCCTACATTATAGGACTCAAAATGGCCCTGGATAATGACATTCAAAAATTAGAAGTATATGAGGATTCTTCACTCATTATTGGCCAAGCTTGGGGGAAATACAAAACGAAGGATCCTAAATCGATACCCTGTCACTAGTACTTGACTAAATTAATGGAGAAATTCAAAGAAATCACTTTCACTCATGCATTGAGGACCCAAAATCAATTTGTTGATGCATTAGCTACTCTAATATCTATGATCCAAATAATCAATGGAGTTGAAATCTAGCCACTCATAATTGAAGTCAAAGAAAAGCCTACCTTTTGTTTAGTAATTGAAGTTACACATGACAAAAAGCCTCGGTGCTATGACATTAAAATGTTCACACAACAAGGCATGTTCCTCAGTAAAGCTGAGAAGAAGAACAAAAAAACAATTAGGAGATTAACTACCTAATTCTTAGTAAGCGAGTCTACCTTATACCGACGATCTTTTGATGGTATGCTTGTAAGGTATATAGATAACAAAGAAGCTAAGGTGTTGATGAAGGAAGTACACAAATGAGTATGTAGCCCTTACATGAACGGTTACATGCTTGCCTAGAAAATTATAAGGCTAAGGTATTGCCGGTTAAAATGAAAGGCGATTGCATCAAATATGTTAAGAATTGTTACTTATGCCAAGTTTATGCAAACAAGATAAATGGTTCGCCTCAAGAATTATACACACTCTCTACGCCATAGCCATTTTCGACGTAGGGTATAGATATCATTAGCCCAATCACTTCAAAGGCATCCAATGGGCATCACTTCATTCTAGTTTCCATTGACTACTTCGGTAAGTAGGTTAAGGCCTCATTTTATTCAAGTGTTACTAAAGGGATAGTAGTCAAGTTTATCAAGAGGGATATCTTGGCTCGATATAAGGCACTAGAAATGATCACCACGGACAATGAAACTAATATTAACAACAAGCTTATGTTAGAATTGTGCCAACAGTTTTGGATCATCCATAGGAACTCTATACCTTATTGACCCTAGATAAATGGGGTCGTCGAAGTAGTCAATAAAAATCTCAAAAGGATAATTGAAATGATGGCTATTAAATACAAGGATTGGCATGAAATGTTGCTATTCACGCTCATAGGCTATCAGACTTCCATCAAAACATCAATAAGGGCAATGCCTTACTCCTTAGTGTATGGTACTGAGGTAGTATTATCGATAGAAGTTGAGATCCCATCTTGCAAAATATTATCAGAAACTTAGTTAGATGAGGCTGATTAGCTAAAGAAGCGTATCGAGCAATTGAATTTGATTAATGAGAAATGATTGTAGCCTTATGTCATAATCAATATTACTAAAAAAGAATAGCTTAAGCTTTTAACAAAAGGGTACAGTCCCGGAAATTCAAAGAAGGTGATATGGTGTTGAGAAAAGTTCTCCCTAACACACAAGACTCAAGAAGAAAATTTACTCTCAATTATAGGGGCCCTTATATCGTGAAGCGAGTGTTACTAGGAGGAGCATTAATTTTTTCTCAGATGGATGGTCTAGAATTAACAACCTTGTAAATACTAATGTTGTAAAGTTGTACTACCTATGAAATTAATGGAAAATTTTTACTCAGAACACAAAATGCTAGTTGTCTTAAATGTTATTATGGTCTAATTTTCATCTTCTATAAGTAAAATTAGTATCCTTGGCAATTGTCAGCATTGGAATCATCTCCATCCCTTTTCTGGCTCCATCAAAAGGTCCAATTCCCTTACTCCATTTAAATGAACCCATATACTAAAAACACAAGAGAAGGTAAAAGTATAGAACATTGGTAATTAACAAAACTCTTTAAAATATTTTATTACAGATTGATCGATCCCCCTTGATGGGGGGAGGGGGGGGGGGGGTTTATTGTCTATTTTTCAGGGAAAGGCGAAATCTAGATGGGTAAATACTTCATGGAAGATATTTACTAGTTAAGGATAAGAGATTTAGTTCAGAAAAATCTGAAAGGCAATCTATTAATGAGCATAAATAGTGGATGATACTTTGTGTTAGGTTAATTTTCATGACTTCTCTAAAGGGCCAACAAAGCCTTAAGAGGCTCCATGTTAAGATCAATTGGGTTGACGATAGGCGATTAGATTGGAGTCCATTTCAAAAGATGAATTAGCTGGTTTTGATAGGAATTTTTGAAAGAAAGGTTTGATGGTTGGGATGCTACCAACAAAACTAAGTAAGTACTTTTATACAATGTTAGCATATTGCTTTTTAAACATCACATCTCATTACATTTAGACTTTATCTCCTCAAATAGTTGGTATTCAAGATAGTTTCCTCTTAACAATCTTTTGGGGTAAAGTTCTTAACTAGCCCATAAGGTGCTTACCCTTTGTTTCATCTTTTGCATCTTAGCCAGCTTTTAAAAGCGCTATCCCAACTCATTTCCCTTAAGATCTTAGCCATCAATCAATTCTCCTTAGGAACTTATTAAGCCCATAGGGCACTTCCCTTCACCAAATTCTATTTAAGGTCTTCACAAGCCCATTAGGCCGCTTCCTTTCATCAATTTCTCTCAAGGCGCTTCCCTTCAACGAGCCCATAGGGTGCTTTTCTCAAATCAATTTCAATTTAGGATTGCTAGTCCCTGAGAGATACTCTGGCTTAGGATAGTGAGCTCAGAAGAGCACTACTAGGTTTTTCAAATAAATTCCAATTTAAGGTTGTTAGTCCCCAACAAATACTCCTACTTAGGTTAGTAAGCTCAAAAGAGCACTACTATGTTTTCCAACTTGATTCCAATTTAAGGCTGTTAGTCTCCAAGAGATGCTCTCATCTAAGTCGGTAAGCTCAAAAGAGCACTACCAAGTTTTCCAAATCAATTCCAATTTAGGATTGTTAGTCTTTAAGAGATACAATTTCCTAGGTTAGTAAGCTTAAAAGAGCACCACCAGGTTTTCCAAATTGATTTCAATTTAGGGATGCTAGTCCTTAAGAGACGTTCTTGCCTGGGTTAATGAGCCTAGAAGAGCACTACCAGGTTTTCCAAACCGATTCCAATTTAGGGATGCCAGTCCTTGAGACATGCTCCTAACTAGGTTGGTGAGCTTAGAAGAGTACCACCAAGTTTTCCAAATTGATTCCAATTTAAGGTTGTTAATTCTTGAGAGATGCTCCCTCTTAAGTTAGTGAGCTTAGAAAAACACTACCAGGTTTTCTAAATTGATTCCAATTTAAGGTTGCTAGTTTTTTAGAGACATTTTCGCTTAGGTTAGTGATCTCAAAGGAGCACTACCGGGTTTTCTTAGTTGATTCCAATTTAAGGTTGTTAGTCTTTAAGAGACGCTCCCACCTAAGTAAGTGAGATCAGAAGAGCACTACCAAATTTTCCAAATCGATTCCAATTTAGGGTTGCTAGTCCCCAAGTGATGCTCCCGCTTAGGTTAGTCAACTCAAAGGAGCAAATTCTTTTAGGGTTCTTACCAGCCTATAGGGGCACTACCTTCTTTTTGTTTCTCGATTAGCTCTCAGAGCACCACCTTTCTCTTTTACCTTTCACCATTCATCAAATCCCCAGTGAATAAAGCCTAAGATAGCCAGCTATTTGTAACACTTCTAATCACCTCTAAACAGAGCTTCCGAGTTTTACAATTTATAAACTTATATCTTATCCTTAATTTAGTTTGACAGGCAAGTGTACTTATCGTTTTATAGTATGGATGAGTATAAGGTCATCTTTACTAGGAAAAATGGCTTAAACACTAGTACTTAATAATACTTGTTAACTTTGGGAAATTACAACATATAAGTATTCTTCTCAGAACTATTTACGTCTAATCCTAATTGTATCTATTAGAATCTCTTCCTAATTAATAGCCAACTAGGATTGCATTAATGTCATGTTAATATATTGATTCCCCTAAGGATGCAACAACTTTCCTAATAATATCTCTATTATCAGGTATAAGTTATTCCAATGAATTAGATCTATTCATTAGAATCGTCTCTTGATATATTCTATTGAAATCTATCCTAAGTCGATGTTGTGCACTACACCATACTTAGATTCATTAAGTGCAATTCATCAGAATTAACAAATGTTAGGAAATTACTTTTTTTTTTAAAAAAAAAACACTCGATCATGCTAATGATGTAGCAAGTCCTAACAGATTACTCACACATGATGAAACATTAATACAAACTAATATGAAACATAATTATACAGAAATGAATCATGAAATAAGTGAAAAGTAAAACCCTCCCCCCCTTTTATTCCAATGAAGAAGTCTGATGAATACATGAACAAAGAACTTCTGTCGTCTCTCTTAAGTAATTCCGGGAATAGTACATCATACAATACTTAGAACTATACAATAGATAACTTGGTACAAAAAGGGTAAATGGATGTGTGTCTCTGCAGATGGTGTTTGATCCACTTGAAGTTTATTCTCCTAAAATTTGATCTCTAAAAAAAAAAAAACATTTTCCTCCTTTTCTTTTTCACCGGTTGTGGTAGCTTTTTATATTTTCTCACTCAAAAGACTCGAATTTACCCCTTCATGGCATTACTTGACGTTTCTCATGTGTTAATTTACGTGAAAAGGTTGAAAAGAACAGTTGTGCCCCTTTTTTATTACGCCTGTAACTTGGGGCATGATAGTCTTGAAATGAATTATTTTTCACTAATCACTACCATTATTAAGGCTGTGAACTCCTCGTCGCATTATGAACTCTTATCATGCTCGTGACTATGGCTGTGATTATCCTTTTGCTATTCAATCACGACCGTGATGGATAGAGGGATTAAAAAAACTTCCCTTGATCATGGCCGTAATTGAGGGCATGACTAAGGTATATTCTTCATTGCTTTGTTATCATGCTCGTGATTGATGCTGTTACACTTATTTCTTCTCCTTTACGGCTGTGACTAACTTAAAAGTTATTATTTTAATGTATATTTCCTCTATTTGCTTGTGATTTACCTGAAATCATTATTTTATTCAATTAAGTACCTAATTTATACAATTAAATCACATTTATGATCAATTCTATGTCTAAACATGCTTTAAAAGTATAAAGTAATTTACACTTATCAACTTCTTAAGACAATTCCATCCTTGAGGCAAAAATAGTGTTTCTTTTATCTTTGTGTTAAATTTTTACTCAAACTTCATTACAAAGAGAGATAGCTATAGACACCCTATTTTTGTCCCTCATTCCCATTTCTTTTTTTTTTTAATTTTTAGAAAAAAATACAAAAATAAAAAAATTACAAAAAAAATAAAAATTTAGAAAACTACAGAAAATAGAAATTTTTTTGAAAAAGAAAGAATAAAATAGAATAGTGTAATTTTAAATTTTTTCAATTAAAACTTAAATAAGAAATATATGATAAAAGAACAATAATTAGATAAAATAAAATGAATTAAAGATAAAATTAAAAAATTAAAAAATATATTTTACCACTTAGAAAGAAAATTATTCCAAATAAATAAAAATGAATGGGCCCTTTCAAATTTAAGAAGGTTTTTTTTTTTTTTTTAGAAATTTCAAAAAATAAGACCCTAATTTAGGAATCTTTTGATTTTTCTTTAATAAACTTAAACCCACTTAAAATATAAACTCGACATTTTTTTTTTGAAATTTAAAATAAACCAACCTTTTAAGATTTTAAAAAAAGAACTATATACGTCTGATATTGAATAGTGAGTATGTAGGTACCTCCAAGGCGACGTAAAAAATGAAAATTTTAGTTTTCCATTTTAGTTTAAATTATTCAATTTAGTCTAATTCATTAACGAGTGATTGAATTTCATTTTTATAGGGTAATTTTGAAAGGTAATTTAAAGAAATTAAATCTAAATTAAGAATGTTGATAGTACCTATAAAGGTTTAAAAAACTTAACCTTTGGACTCATTTCTCTAGTTTTTCAAAACTTTTTTCTATAAAATTGGTTTTCCCCACGTAGACTAGTGTTTAGATCAAAACTAAATTTACCTATTTGATTTTGACCTAAATCATTTCTTGACCCTAATTAGGTGGTGACTCCAAAAGCTTATAAAATTCTTTTAAAAATTAGTTTTCTTTAAACCTTAGCCAATGACTAACATTAAATAGGTATGGTTTAGTATTGATCGATTTAAAGAAAATTCTAAAAATTGGGAAAAAAAGCAGGTTTGACAATGGTGATGGCAGATTATTACAATAGGGTCCCCTAAGTCAACTTTGAGAATTCTCCTTTAGCCGTAAATGACGGGAATCCTATAAAAAGCCCCTTATAGCTAAGCTAATAAGGGCTTTCCAATGCTCAAGTTAGTTAAGAGAGAGAGAATGCAAGCAAATAAGTGAGTTCCTAGTAAAGGATAAAAGGGTAATAAAAATACCAATCCCTTTACTTGAAAAGCTTACTCTTATTTATAAGTTTGAGGTGCTTAATGTTGTGGATATGTAACGAGTTCTAATTGAACTGCACATGATCCGATAAAGTAGCGCTTCTTGTACTCGATGGGTCATCCTTCCCTCTATTGGTTAGTGGAGACTAGAGGTAAGGGTCTATGCCATCAGTAAAGGGTAGCCACCTTAGTTTGGTGGATAGTAGGTAGGTTATGTGATAAGTAGTCAATTAGCATTAAATGGAGAGAGAAAAAGTGACTAGCGGACGAAGGGTTAGTTCGGCTGATGGCAAATGTTCCTTTTGTTAGCCTGGTGCATGCATTGAGAACAATGGTTGGGCATACCTAGGGTGCCTAAGGATTCTCGGAGTGGAGGGAATAACTCGATCTTACTCGAGGTGCTTGTGAGTAGCTTAATGGGCATATATGGCTTGAGGCAGGCCTGGATAGTGATCTATGAAACTTGGGCCCAGTGGTGGCTTAGGCTGTGTGAGCCTCTATGGTAGGAATCAACCATCAACATTTGCTACGCCCCATTCTCCTAATCATCTAGTCGATAAGGAGGATACTAACGTTCTAGGGTGTGAGAAGGGCCAAGCCTACACTTGTTTAGGAGCATAGGACCAACTATATGGAGGCTGCTCTTCTAGAAGGCTATCTTATGGATATGACAGTTAACATACCTATTAGTGATAGTCTCTCTGTATATTCATACCTTCCTAATGCCCACATCTTTTCTAATGCACAGTGATGATGCTTCGTAAGGTGTGTGATACATGTGCATCATTGATTGCATGGGGGAAATTGCTATCTATCATTAATACCTTACTTAATGCTTGACCTTTCACTATCATTCTTCCCTGACTGTTAGATGGGTTAATTGGTTATCTATGGATGGATGGGATTTTCTTATGTCTTCTTATATAAGGAGACCATGGGGACCATCTTCCTCCATTTTATCTTGCCCTAACTTCAGCCATTGTATCATATGATAGGCTACGTCAAGAGCAAAAAAGGTCAGCCGTATTGAGAGTGAGTTTAAGCTTATAGAAAGCTTAAAAATGAGGATGGAAAAAGTGTATGAAATAGGAAATGAACAAGAAAACTACGATCAACTCCAAGGATATTATTTATTAAGGAACTATCATGGACTTATAAAGTGAACTCGACATGACACATAAGTTAGCTTGATGAGGGTACTCACTATCTAGCCTTGCTTAAGGGTTAGAATAAGAGTGAAGGGAATGTTCATAAAAAGAGACAATGAAGTATATTTAATATCAAATATTTGTTGCAACTACATTTACAAGGGTATTTATACCTAAAAAGTTAAGGCATCTTACTTAAAATGGAAAAGACGAAAAGAGTACTATTTAAAAGAGGTAATGTATAAAGAATAATATAGAGTAAAAATGAAAAATCGAAGAAATCGGTAATTGGTGCAGCAAATCCTTACACGTGATGGCAGACATGTGGTGTTTAGTCATTAGGGCACTTCTAGCAGAAACAAATGTATGGTCAAGTTTATTGAGCAAAGGTACCAAACAGACTTGAAGGTTCTTCCAAGGCGACATTGGCTTGGAAGCATTCAGGGGTTCTAAGCATAAGTATTGTTGAGCTAGTGGTTGGCATAAGTAAAGTAGAGTAGGTAGCAGGACTGGCCGAGCATTTAAGAAATGTGAATTTGGTTCGTACATAATGGCTGATAGAATTGGAATAGCTCAGCTCAACAGGTGAAGCCATTTGGTAGTAAGGATCAATTCAGCCTTAGCTAGAAAGATAGAATTCTCTTTGTTAGTTCTTTAAGACCTCGAGTAGGGGCTTGGGTTAAGGGTCCAGTTTTCTAATTCCCATCATCCCTTCCAGGTTGATGTAGATTTAGGATCAAATCTAGCTGGTTACTACTCTATTCTCTTCTAGGTTGGTAAGGTTTGAGGTTGGTAATATTGAAAGTATTAGAAACCCTATAGTCTTCTAGTAATTCCAGTCGATAGGTACTGTTGTTCATCTTTTGGAGTACTCTGAAGGAAACTTCGACTCGGGTTGACAACTTACTCCTTCTCTTACTTGAAAACCTTTTCTTTCTCAAGTATAGTTATACTAAATAGCTGGGTTGAAATTGTACTATTTTCCTTCCTTTACTCTTCTTTCTCAATTTTCTGATAACTTAGTTAATCTATTGTACAACCTTCTAATAGATCTATTGAATAGACTATGCTCAAGCTCTTACTTCAGGGTCTTCTTGCTCGGGCATAGGTATTAGAATGTGATCAAAGGATAACTCTAGGTTAAGGCTATAGATGACTTCAAACAGTGTTTGTTTGGTGGTGCTATATACTGTGCAATTATAAGCAAATTCCACCACAAGCAAACAGACATCCCAATTAGTTAAGTTCTTCCCCACTGCAGCTCAAAGCTATGATCCCAAATTGCGATTGATTACCTCTATTTGGCCATCAGTTTAGGGATGACAAGAAGTACTGAAGAGTAGTTTGGTCTCCATACGACAATAAAGAGTTCTTTAGAAATGGCTTAGAAACTTTGGATCTCTATCTAACACTATGCTTCTTGGTACATCATGAAAACGGATGATTTCCTATAAAAAGAGAAAAGAAATAGCGGAAGTATTATTAGTTTTTTAGTAGGGCATAAAGTGCACCATTTCATTGAATCTATCCATAATGACCATTACTGCATCCTTGCCTTAAAATCCATGCTTAACTTAGACCAAGGCTTGGACAGGACATGTAAGGGCATTGTTTTCCCTTACTTAGCTTGATACTTAGCTCTTTTACACATAATGCAAGCCTCAACAATCTAATGCACATCTCACCTCATCTTAGGCCAAAAGAATCTCCCATTCAATAACTTATACATTCTCTTCTATCTAAAATTCCCAGAGAGCCCTCTACTATGAGCCTCTTACATTAATAGTTCTCGTAAAGAATTGGCCAACACACATTGTTTGCCACTTCAGAATAGATAAACATCTTCTACATGATATTCATCCATTATTCTCCTTCCTCCACAGCTTTCATAAATAGGACCAAAATGAGAGTCATGCTAATACTACTCTTTAATGCTTATAAACCCCAACAATTTAGTCTGTAACTCAGTAAGAAGAACATGTCTTCTTCATAGAGCATCAGCAACTACGTTACTCTTGCATTGCTTGTATTTAATGAAAAAATTAAATCTTTCTAGAAATTCAATCCATTAGACTTATCTCTTTCATAGCTTTGATTAGCTTCTTAAATATCTCAAGGCTTATGGCTAGTGTATATAATGAATTCTTTTAACAAAAGATAGTGTTGCTAGACATGAAGAGCTTGGACCAATGTCAAGAGTTCTTTATCGTATATAGAGTAGTTTAGTTGTGCTCTTATGAGCTTTTTACCATCATAGGCAACAAGTCAGCCTTCTTGCATCAGCAAAGCTCTAATGTTGACACTTGATGCGTTACATTCAAGCTTGAATACTTTCTCAAAGTTTGGCAGAGCTAAGTTTAGGGCAAAGGTCAATCTTTCTTGCACCTCAGCAAAGTTTCTCTCTTCTTTATCTTGCCATTTAAACTCCATGTTCTTCTTCATAAGCTTTGTAAGAGGTGCAACTATTGAATTAAAGCCTTAAATAAAACAATGATAAAAGGAAGCCAATCGATGGAAACTCCTTACCTTGGCATAAGAAGATGGGGTTGACTATTCAATAATGGCTCAGATTTTCTCTTGATTAAGCTCCAATCCTCCTCTACTAACTACATACCTAAGGAAGATCATCTCTTCTTAGTAGAAATAACACTTCTTCAAATTTCTAGACAATTTCTCTACTCATAGGACATCGAAAATAGCTCGGAGACAGCCAATATAATTCGTTAGGTCGGTATTGTATACAAGGATATCGTTTAAGTAAACTACTACAAACTTCCTAATAATATTTTTTAAGATATGATTCATCAGTTTCATAAAAGTGTTTGATAGTCTAAATGGCATTATCATCCACTCATACAAATCATGTTTAGTCTTGAAAGTAATCTTCTACTCATCACCTTGCCTCATATGAATCTAGTGGTAACTTGACTTCAGGTCAATCTTGCTAACACTCTAGCACTACTCAGTTCATCTAACACATCATTTAGTCTTAGAATGGGATACTTATACTTGATCGTGATCTTGTTCACGACTTTACTATCCTCACACATTTGCCAAGTATCTTCCTTCTTCAACATAAGTAATGTAGGCATAGCATAAGCGTTGAGACTTTCTCTTATATACCCTTTTTCTAGCAACTTGTTCACTTGCTTAAGGAGTTTGGCAGCTTACTTAGGGCTCATTCAATAAGCTGGTTTGTTTAGTAGAGCAACACTAGGTATCGAGTCAATATAGTGTTCAATGCCTCAAAAGGGGGGTAATCCTTTAAGTAATTGCTCAAGAAATAGGTCTACATACTCATCTAATAGCTCTTTGATCTCTAAGGGTAGCATAACTTGCTCCTTTAGTTCTAAAAGTCACTTGATCAACAGAAAGGTTAGCATGTCAACCTCAATAACTTCTTAAAGCTTAGTACAACTTAGAATCAAGGCCTTCTTTGATCCTTGAGCTAGTTTAGCTTGCAATTAGCTAACTTGGCTCAGTATGGTAGGGTTTACAGTAATTTCCTTCCATCTTTCTTAAACATATATGTATTTTTGAAACCATCATGAATAGCCCTTCAATAAAAAAGCTAAGGTCAGCCGTGAAGGATTTCATCAAAATAGTTTCCAATAAAGATTGGCAACAATACTTCATGGAGTGCTCCTTTCTCATAAGCTAGTATAGTTTATAAGGCCTTGGATGTGAAGTGGTCAGAAAATTGAGCTTCCGAACTAGGTCGATAGACATTACATTAATGTAACTTCTACTGTTTACTATAAGCACACATACTTGCTCATTCACCTTGTATGTGATGTGGAATAAGTTTTCTCTCTACTCCTGTTCGGTAGAGGGTTCAATACTCATCATACATTAGACAACTAAAGTTAACTTATCCAAATCCTTAGCAAACACATCTTTCTCAACCATTTCGTCATTAACCTCAACCTCTTCCTCTAATTCTCTTTTCTCTTCAAGTTCCTCATATATGCTATTTGCTTCAATCTTTAGGGCATCGCCTTTAATGATCATAGTTCTTTTGTTTGGACATTAGGCGGCCATATGCTTAAGTCATTGGCTATTAAAGCACTTCATTTGGCTTGTCTTCCTCCTAAATCCTTATCCTTTCTCAAAAATTCTTTTTGGTGACTCTTGGTTAGTAGGGTAACCCTTCAGTTTAGTTACTGCCTCAGCTCTTTTACCAGGGTTAGAGTTCTTTGGAACTCAGCTACTGCTCTAAATAGGTCGATGAGATTAGCCAGATCAGCTCATTAGAGGTTAACTTAACCTATTTCTCATTTGTCTCTCTACTTATTGGGCAATTTTGATGGCCTCATCTAGTGTGGAAAAATGTTGTAATTCCACTATGTCTTAAATATCATATCTTAATCTAGTAAAGAATCTAGAAATTGCTCAGGCTAAAGGTTCATGTACCTTACATCAGATCATAAGCATTTGGAATTCTCGAGCATACTCATCAATAGTTTGACTACCTTGTCTTAGCTCTTAAAATTGAGCAAAAGTATCTTGCAAATAAGTATCTGACATAAATTTATTTTTGAGGAATCCTTTTATCTCAAGCCAGGTGCTAACCTCTTTGTATCCTTCTCTCCTTCTCATGGCTAAGAAGTTTCTCCACCACATCGCAGTATATCCTAAGAACTCTATAGTTGCAGCTCTCATTTTCTCACGATCCTCATATTGGTAGTAATCAAAGATTCGTTCTACTTTCTCTTCCCAATTGAGATAGTCATCAGCATTTCCAAAACCATTGAAGCTTTACAAGATTAGTAGCTCGGTGTACTCGACCTCATTCTTCTATTTCAACATACTCTTCTTCTTCATCTACTTCACCTAAGTCAATCTTCCTTTGCACACATTCTCTTAATCTTTCACATCAATTTTGTCAAGCTGGAATATGTCTTCTCATGGGCCGAGCAACTTAAGGAATGTTTTGAATAGCATCAATAGGCTAAAAGGCTAATGCATGAACAACTCTGGTTAGGTCAGCTATCAAATTGGCATTCATCAAACTGCTTGTCATTGCTTCTAGGAGTATTTTAGGGTTGTTGGCCATTATGGACAACGCTACTATTATTATCTCCAATACTAAAGTTTACACTTGAATTAGTTATCCTTTACTTAACCTTGTGTTTACCCGAGCAAACAACACTAGGGTTTCTCATAAAACAATACATACTTATGGTTCCTAAACACCTAACTTACTACTTCACAGTAAACGTACAAGTATTACTTGATTTGTTTTCATAGCTTAAAACAAAGTACAATAAGGTACATGCAACCACAAACCACTATGCCTTCTATTAACTTAAACACTCACAATTAACTCTAGCATAACTACAACACACTCTATTACAACCATTACTATATATAACACAATAATAATCACAGTCGACTATCAACTTATCCACTACAAACCTCCGTTTTGATACCAGAATGATAGGTCATACCAAGAGCAGACAAGGTTAGCCATATCGGAGGTAAGTCCAAGCTTGCAGAAAGCTTGAAAATGAAGATGGAAAAAGTATACGAAACAAGGAATGAATAAGTAAACTATGATTAGCTCCAAGGATATTATGTACTAGGGAACTATTGAGGACTCACAAAGTGAACTTGATATGACATATGAGCTAGAGTACTCACTACCTAGTCTTGCTTAAGTGTTAGGATAAGAGTAAAGTGAATGCTTACAAAAAGAGACAATGAAGTATATTCAACATCAGATATCTATTTTGGTTACATTTATAAGGGTATTTATTCCCGAAAAGTTAAGGCATCCTACTTAAAATGGAAAAGACAAAAAGGGTACAGTTAAAAGAGGAAATGTACAAAGAATAATAAATGGTACAAATGAAAAATCCAAGAAATTGTAATTGGTGTAGCTAATCCTTTTACATGGTGCTGGATATGTAACATTTAGTCGTTAGGGCACTTTTGGTAGAAACAGACAAAGCTGTACGGTTAAGTTTACCAAGCAAACTTGGGGGATTCTTTTGAGGAGACATTGGCTTAGAAACATTCAAAGGTTCTTGACTTAAGTATTGCTAAACTAATGGTTGGCATAAGTAGAGTAGAGTAAACAGTAAAACTAGTCAAGTAATAAGGGGAATATGAATTAGGTAGGCATACGATGATTGACAAAGCTAAAACAATTCGACTTGGTAGGTGAAGTTATTTAGAGTAAGGATCAGCTCGATCTTGGCTGGAAAGATAGAATTTGCTTCGTTAATCCTTCAAGACCTTAAGCATAAGCTTTGGTTAAGGGTCTAATTGTCTAATTCCCGTCATCTTTCACCTTCAGTGAATTCTCTATGAGAATAAGCATGGCTTGGACGATCCTCGTAAGTGGGAGAGAGTTAACACTGGGGCTTTACCCCTTTTGGTGGAACTTATGAGTATTGATTAAGAGGTGTAAAGGGTTGTTTAGTGATGTGAGGTGGCCTAGATCACTAATCGGAGGGTGTATGAGGATTCATATCCCCAATCAGTGATTTGTTGTCCTTACCATGTCACTGGACTCTCATATCATTGGTGTCCAGGTCCTCGAAACATATTTTCGAGCAATTCTTGGAGTTGATGGTGTTTTTGATGCTAAGAGGGAAGAACTCCAGCAGTTTGAGGCTTCTTGACCTTTGTCAGCCAAAGGACTCCTGTGGAGCCTTACAAGGCCTTAAAAACATGGCATGATAGTCCATTTTTTTTTAGCTTGCAATGGTTGTTCCTACGAGCTTCGAGTACTTAGGTAACTTCCATAGGCTTTTAGGTGTCCTTTTGGTTGAGTCTTCCAAATAAGTTAGGTGTAGCTTGCGAGTATGAAAGAGACTTCCTCTAAGGTTGGCCGCAGTACAACAAGCTCATCATTTGAATGACATACTGTCATGGCCTTGCCCCGTAGTGACTATAGCGGCAGAAGAGGAGCAGCAACTGCTATTCTCTAAAGTTTCTAATCATTTGCTCGGGGTAGCTCAAGTTGAGCTTGATTTGTTAATGCAAAATAAAGAGTTGAGTTGAAGTTGCAAGCCGACTGATCTACACCAAGCTTCTTTCCATCAACTTAGGATTGCATACAAACTGGGTTGAGCAGGTCATCTATTGAAGCTGAGTTGAAGTTATGAGGTTGAAGACCAAAATTGAGTAGTAAGATAGGGGTTCTAACCTATGTTGTGTATTCTATATTTTTCATTGTAATTTCCCTCGTATTTTTCACTATGGTAGCTTATATCTAGGATGGTATGCTGACTCTTAAGCTTCATACCGAATCTTGGAATCTAATGAAAGTCAAATCTACTTTTCACATGTATAATTCTTTATTCTATCCTTCTTGTTCAATAGGTTGCACCTTGTTACTTTGTTTTTCCTTGCTTGTTCGATTTTTCTTCCACATTTTACCCAACTATAGAAATACACTCATGGTTCGGTGCCCTTTGGAGCTTACACAGATGCTTGTTTGATCTCGTCTTTTAGAGTGCTCAGAGGCTGGGGCCCTTTAGTAACCGTAAAAGAGCTCACATAAGAGCAGGATCGGTTTTGGCTTTTAACATGCTCGATGGTTTGAGCCTTGCTCGTTTTGACATTACTATTGATGTGATCAATGTAACTGTTGAAGTATTTGAGGTCTTAAAAGTCGCACGCAATTAATACCTTTTCACGCTTATTCCCCGTTGGCAATCCATCTACCTGTGCTATCTTTGCCATTGGTTCAGATACCCCAATACATGCCCGTTTATGGGAGCGCCTATTAAAGTAACTCTTCGTTTGGTCTAACCATCTTATAAAAGGGCTTAAGGGTAATCACTTTTCACTTATGTAGTTTCTACTTTGCCAGAATTACTTCAAAGCACTCTCTTGTTTCATCAGTATCCTTTAGCTTTCATTTTCCTCCTGCTTTCTCCATTTTCATTCGTTTTCTTCTAACTTCTTTTGGAAATGGCTAGTCAACAAACTCAAGAGACTTGCTTCAAAGGTGAGGAAAGCATTAGTTATGATCAAAAGGGATGAGCTAGTCCTTACCCCCTTCGAATAGACTATGGTGGTGACAGACGACGATGCTAATAGGAGCTACAGTTAGAAGGTGTGAAGGAAATTTACAAAAGTAATGGATCTATGCAAATACTCACTTGCGAAGGAGGAGCTAAGTGAGCACTAAATCAATATTTTCATCAATTTGTCAATAAATTACCAAAATAAATCCAAAATCATTCTTTTATGTATCATTTTAAGGCATAAAACTCAAAAATTAATTTTTGAAAAATCTCTTCATGGAATTGTTTTAAATACTCTAAATAGTCTACATAAAAATTTTGAACTCAAAATTACGCTATTAAGGCTATTTAATTCTAAATAAAAAACATGCTTAAAGTTTTGAGATCTCTTAAGTACTGTATATCTAAGGATCTAATTTTATCAATCTAACATTTTTTTCCTAAATCTACATACATAAAAACCTTAGAATACAAAATTTCATAATTTTTTAGATATATTTGATATTTTTAATAATTTAAATAAAATTGATGTAAAGATTGGACTCACCTATTCGATCAACTTCTAGCTACTGGTGGTAGCTCCAAGAGTGTCGATAGGGTGTAATAGTGGTGCTAGGGTATGGTGGTGGTAGTCGTTTGACTCCAAGTGGCCGTTGATCGTAGACTTTCTTTACAAGCTTTAATTACACACTAATTTTGTAATTTTTTCTAAAAATTCTTAACTCTTTCTTTGTGGTCTCTCTCTATTTTTCCTATACTCCTAACTAACCAAAATGAGTTCCAGTTGAAGCTTGATAAATTTATAAGGTTGGTTTAGGCTGTTCGTTAATTTTCTAAGTGACAAATGTCCTTTATCTTCTTCCTTTTTGCTTTCTAGTTGGTTAAATTTAATTGGTTGATTGTGTTCTTCTTAATCCCAGCATTCAACACCTCAATTCTAGACATTTCCTCATTTTTTCAACTTTTTTCTTGATTTGTTATAATTTTTTATGAATTTCTTTAATTATTTAGTGTTATTTTAGCTTAGTTTGGGTATTTTAAGTAATTTCGTGTATTTTTACCTATAAGTAAATACATATATAGTACAAGTAAAAACTCCTAAATATTATTTATATTATTTTATGATTTTTAATATGCATATAATTTATCTCTATTGATTCATTAATTATTAGAACTCGTTTTATGTATTTCTAATAAATAACGAGTAATATGCTTATAATATTTAATTATTTTATTACTTATTTTCCTAAATCCAAACTCGGGAGCTCGCTTTTATTAATATTTTTAGTTTTTTCGTAAAATTTAGACTAGATTGGATAACTTATTCGAACGCTTTAAATTTTATGTACCAACTCTTGAACACTTGATTACGAGGCTTACATGGAGGTGTATCATGGTGTGGAAATGTGCTAAGCAATTGTTTAGATCACTAATTTCATCATAACAATTAAGGTGTGGGAGTTGCGTACCTTGCGGTAGGGTTTTATTAAGGTGTTAGTAGTGAATGGGCTTTTACAAATTGCTACACCTAATTTCCTTGTGAATGACTCAATACGTTTCTGGTCGTGTAGCCTGGATGTATGGGATATGTACTCATTGAGGTCCCAACTGTTCATGTCATCTAATTATTTAGGGAACTGTTTGAAGGAGTGGGGTCTTCGAGAATGGCTTGTCTCTAAATGAGTATTAGGGAGGTATGCCTTACTATGATTATTGTTAAGGTGTTCGCGTAAGTCTAAGAGGGGATGTTGCTTGTTAGGAGCAACAACTTGTAGGCACACATGGTTTGTGGGTGGTGTGGGTAAGTACTTGAGGCACCTACTTTGGTGGCTGTGTAAGCTAGTAGTTGTGTCTTCGAGGTGGACTTTGTCATTAGGGTAGATTTTTTCTTTTAATTTTTATATGGCATTAAGTTGTTGTCTTAATTATGCATTTTCTTGAAGCATTTTGGCATTGGTTTCCATAAGTTGTTGGAGCATGGTTTTTACTTGCTCCATATCCAAGAGTTATGGCTTTATTGGCAATGGTAGTGGGTTTATGTTGATTTAAATCACCACCGCCTATGAATGCTATGAGTAGATGAGTGTTTTTTCTCTTTGCCATTGTGGAAAGTTCGCTTAAACGGTGTGCAGCAAATGGTAATGATGGACAATCACAATATAAGCTCTTGGGTCAACTTCAAGTTGTCCTTTAGCTACAAACGATAAGAATCCTGCAAAAAGCCACTTATAGCTAAGCTAGTGATGACCCTTTGACACTCAAGGTAGTAAAGAAGAGAGAATGCAGGCAAATAAGTGAGTTCTCAAGATATGATAAAGGGGTAACAAAAATGTTGATCCTTTTACTTAGAAAACTTACTCTTATTTATAAGTTTGAGGTGTTTACTGTTGCAAACATATGGTTGGTTTTGATTGGCCAGCATATGATCAAATGAAGTAACGCTTCTTAGACCGATGGGACATCCTTCCCTCTATCGATTGGTGAAGAATGGATGGATGGGTTTATCCCATCAGTAAGGGGTAGCCACCTTAGTTTGGTGGCTAGTAGGTAAGTCGCGTAATAGGTGGTCAGTTAGCATTAAATGAAGAGAGAGAAAGTAGCTAACGGATGGGGGTTAGCTTGGCTCACAGCAAATGCTCCTTTGATTGGCTTGGTGCGAGTACTGCAAATAGTGGTTAGGCGTACCTAGGGTACTCGAGTATTCTTGGAGTAAGTGGGAATAACTTGGTCTTACTTGAGGTACTTATGAGTAGCTTGATGGGTTTACATGGCCTAGGGCGGGCTTAGATGGTGATCTATAAGACTCGGGCTTAATGTAACAATACGTTTGGGCTATGCGAGCCCTTATAGTGGGAATCAATCATCAATAAGATGATTTTTGTTTGTTTGTACTAACATTGTGTTTGACATTTTAAAATAAAAAGGAAATTAGCAGAAAAAGAAAAGAAAGAAAATAAAAGTTTATTTTTTTTATTTAGGTATATAAGAAGCGTAGTATTCCTTAAATAGAAGGCAAGAGAACCTTAATTATCAAAGTACTTTAAGTAATGACCTAGAGTTTATTAGGACTCTAAGGTTAAGCGTACTTAATTAAGAGTAACAGATGACCTCTTCTGAAGTAGTTATATTAACTGACAAAATCATGCAGCATATCACATAAAGGCGAATAATACGTCGGTGATAGAAGTTCCAATTAGGTTGTTACAAATGATGTCAAAGGCAAACAAATCATAGATATAAAGGTGAACTTAGAAAAAATGATTAATCAAGAGTGCCTTTTGTTGTTCATACCTCCTAATACTTTACTTGTGATGAGAGAAAGAATTAAGAAAAAAAAAATGTAGGAAGAAAGAGTTATGAGAGTATCCAATTACTTGTTTAGATAATAAAATAAAAATGAAAGTAATCTTAATCGAAACAAAATGTAAAATTAAATTACTAATATACTTGTATAAAATAACAAGAAAGTAAAAAGATAAGGTAAAGAAGTAAAATGGGAAATAAAATAATTTAGGTTAACATAACAAATAGTACTCAAATTTTGCTAAAATATACAATTTACTACATGTATTTTGAAAAGACCAATTTGCTATTTAATTGAATTTTTGTTAGTTATTTTTGTTACCTAAACTAAATTTAATTATTTTTATTGCTGACTTGAATATAAGGATGAAACATACATTGATCCATTGCTACTAATAGTTTGAATGATCTACTTTTTGAATAGTGGTCTATCGTAAGTTGTCGTTTTGGTTACCCTAAGGCTCGAGATGGTTAGCAACCACTTGGTGGAGGGAATGGAGTAACCCCTTTTGATACGGATCCACGGGTGGACACATGAACCCAGTATCACACAAAAAACCAAGGAGTGGGTCTGGACTGTGAGATGGCCCGAAAAGTAAATGATAGTTGTTGGTTTTAGCAATTTCGTACATTAACTTTATGGATATGACGTACTGTAGAACTATATACTAACCTAAGACTTGCTGGATGTGACATACTGGTTTAAGTGATAGGGTTGCTCACTACAATCCTTATTAAAAAGATTGATAAGAGCAGATAAAAGGAAGTTTTCTAAGAGAAAAGTCTCAAGGATTTTTCATTAAAATGTCAAGTTTGCTTAAAACCTTATAAAAGTGCTCTATTTACACAAAAGTGGTAAAGTTGTAAATAAATAAAATGACTAAGAATGCCTTAGTGGCAATTCTATAAATATAAGATAGACATGAGGCTAAGTACAAGTAAAATAAAAGAAATAGAATATTTGAATACATAAGTAAAATAGATAGCCAAGTGAGATCTTTAGGTGAGGGTTGATGCTTTTATTCTAACGAGCTGTTGGGGACTCTAAGCTGTAATTTGGGTAGGCCTGATTCTAGACGACCTGTCTTTGTCCAGGGTCAACCAATATGCTTGAGGCCGACCTGACTTGACTAGGGCCGACCTCTTATGGGTAGTGGTGTAGTTGGTATGATAGTGGCTAACCTCGTTTGGTCAGTTCGATCTGGCGTGGACGTAGCTGACTTATTTGACATGTCCCCGTGCTGCCGAGCTAAAATGAGATAGTTTGGCAGCCTCATCATAACCAAGCAGATCTTGACTAAACAGACTCAATTAAGCAAATCAACCTCGATAAAGTAGGGTGGATGGGTAGGGCAAGATAGTCCTGAGTAGTTAATCCAAGTAGACCCGATAAAATAGAATGAAGCCTAACATAGTAGGGTAGAATGAATCAAGTATAGCAAGTAAGACTTGGCAGAGTAGGGCAAAAATAGTAGGCTAGGATAGAACTTATAGAGCACATCGGGTCTTCCAATATTGCCATAGCTCATAAATAAGTCTGTGAGAGGGCTCAGTTAGGGTATAGCAGGGAATACTCAGCATAACAGGGTATACCTAGTAGAGTAGGGCAGGGCGTTTAGCAATGATAGAGCACATAAACAGGTTTTCTATTCATGCAAAGCTCATGAACAAGCCTCCTATGTAGTCTGAAGCCTGCCATGTTGTCGGGTTGGTGCTTGAAATCTTACCACCTTTGGCCTTAAGCGGCTAGAATGTTCAAATCTCGATTCGTCCATATATCTATATTAGTAAAAGGACTTAACAGAATTATTTTAAATAGCCAAAATAATCGGGAAATTTTGAATTAGGTAGCAAATTACATATTTTGGCAAAGTTTTGGTACCATCTATATCATTAACCTAACTAACTTCCTCCCATTCTACTCTAAATTGAAGACGAACAAAATTTGATGGGGTCTACTCTATTCCTTCCCTTTTCCTTCTATTTCCATATAAGGAAAGGGTCTTGAAAATACAATTTTCCTTCTATTTTATTTCCTCTCCTAATTCCTTTCCTCATTTTAAACATTGGCTAAGGGATTTTCAAAATTGTTGTCATTAGTTCTCAATTTTTTTTTGTAGCTAACAATGTGTTTGTTTGTATTAATAGTGTATTTAACAATTTAAAATAAAGAGGAAATTAGAAGAAAAAGAAAAGAAAGAAACTAGAAGTTTATTTTTTTTTTAATTTAGGTATGTAAGTGGCATAATATTTCTTAAATAGATGGTAATATAACTCTAATCATTAAGGAACTTACTGTGTAATGACTTGAGTTTATTAGGATTCAAAGGTTAAGCATGTTCAAGAAGGAGAGATGGATAATCTTTTGCAGCGGTTGCATTAACTAATAAAACCATATAGCATATCATACAAAAGCTGATAATACCTCATCGAGAGGAGTTTCAATTAGGTAATTATAGGTGGTGTTAGAGTAGTTTACTAGCCAAAAGGGTAGAGTCTTGATATATGCAAGTATACCTATTAGTTTATAATATAACAGATTAAGTCTAAGTGTTGATCCCATAGAGACTCTGACTACTAGTATTCACTAGGTCTTTATTATCTAATCGGCAAATTAAATTTTAAGAAATTTTAAAAAGTAAATCTAAATTATTGCTAAAACTAATTTAAAAATTAACTAAGATGCAATTCAAGAATTAACAAGAAAGTAATTCAATTGGAAATTAGTTCAAGATTCAATGTTGTACTTAGATCTTGTTTTCCCTAGATCTAATATATGATTTTCCTAAAGATAAGTAATTTATTCTTTAATCTTTTCTAACTGGCAGATTTCTCGACTAAAGTTAATCACTTTCTCAATCCAATTAACCATAACTATAGAATCACCTATTAGAATATCTTTTTAATAGCATGACCCAAGATTGCATTATTCAATAATGAATTCTCTATGCTTTCATTTGAAATTTCGAAAAAATCTTGCAAATTATCTCTAATCTTGCAATAATCCTCATCAACTATGCTTAGATTTAATCTTACAAGAAATCTCTCGATTCTCTTATAAGATATTAAACTTTAGATTATTACCTGTGGAAATAATAAGCTAAATTATGAAATAAACATAGTAAAATCAAGAAAATAATAAAGAACTAAATTAATCAAGCAATTATAATATCACATGAATAAATCTAGGTTCCACAAAACCTAGATACCAAGGTTTTACTCTGTATACATCGTAAAATAGAAATCTAAAAACAAAGTATAGAAAAGAATAGAAAGAAGCATCATGAAATTCAAACAAAATTAAATCTTGAAATCTTCTCTTCTCTTTGATTTCTTGATTATTCTTGACTTCAAAAACTCCTTCAAAGTCATGCTAAAAAGTTATTTTCCATAAATAAACCCTAACAAGCCTTTATATATGAAGAGATAAAAAAAAAAAAGATCAGCTGGAAAAGATATAACTAAGGATATAACTGAGGATATAACTATGTCTTTTAGTCATTACTTAATTGTGCTTTACGTTTGTTTTCTTTTTTCTTTTTACTAGAAATGACACGACTGATGATATGGTCATGTGTTTTGGTCATATCCTAGGTTGTAACAATAGAAAATTAGCTCCAATTTTGCCTGGAAATGACACAATCATGTCGTATGGCTGTATCGATTTTCAAACCTTCATAACTTGCTTATTTTAGCTTCGATTTGAGTAAAATTTGTTTCTATCTTCTCGTTTTCTTACATAGATCATTTCAAAACCTAGAAAATGAAATTTTACACAATTAAGTATTATTATATCAAGATAAACTCAAATATCAAGGAAAATCATAAAAAATCACTAATAAAATAAGTGTAATTAAGAACTAATCAAGTGCCTACCAATGTGGTCATGGACCTATATAATTAGTTAACAAGGACATCAATTCTATAAGAAAAGTAGATGTAATATCCTTTAGATAGAAGATGATGAAATGATAATTGTTGAGGTGCCTTTTGATGTAACGATTTCAAGTTCATCAAAACCCTAAGGTTAAGCATGCTCAAAGGAGAGTGATTGGTAACCTCCTATGAAACAACTACATTAAGAGACAAAGCCATGCGATGAGTTATGCTAAAGTGGAAAATATCTTAGTGGAAGAAGTTCTAATAGGGTCATTATAACGCCTCAAAAGGGGGCTTAATAGTTTTGCCTCAAATCTTTATATCACGTATACAACCATGATATAAAGATCACTTTGCAAGTTAGAGATTTCAAGGCTCTAACTAGTAAGCTTCTAAAGGTGCTTATTCAATTTACATACATTTGCTTAACTATATATAAAACTATAAGTGATTCAACTATCCATAGTCACTAAAATTGTAAAAAGTCGGAATCACCTTCTAAACAATAAGAAAGGGTATCTAAATTTTGACAATCATGCAGCCACTAGACACTTTTAACAGTTTAATTCAACTATCCTACTTGCTTTTTTAAATTGATCATTTGACTTTCTCAGCTCATTGGAGTACTTTACACTCGAATCCTAGCCTAGCCCCAACTTTGTAAGACTTATAAAAGAAACTATCGAGGGGGTAAGTTACATCCAACTAAGTGAGCTTATTTTACCGTCAGACAATAACAAACAAGTTATTTATTGAACATATGAATGCATGCATAAGCATATGCAACACAAACAGTATATATAGTCGGCCAGTAATTGTATACAGCATGGTTTTAATGCCCACCATTGCCCTGATTGAGAATTATTTAGGCACATCAGGACCAGATATCCATATCCATATTTCAATAGTAGATATGGCTCAACCTCAAGCAGAAGGTGACACTCCCCGAAGCCTAGTAGTTCCTAAAAGTTGAGACTAGAACATGTCATATGAAATATGTCGTATGATAAATAATCACAATGCATAATATCAATATGGATCCATCTGAGCATGATCTCCCAGTCTACTGTATAGTGCTGACGCCCTTTAACTCATGTTATGAGATGTAATGCATGTTCAATTTAATTAGAAGTCGAATATTTGTTAATTTTGGATTCATGGGTTGGTCAAGTAAGTATATTCTAAACACTCCAATACCCTACATTCTAATGCAACAAATAAGGGTATTTTAAATATTTTAAGATATTCTGCAAGATAATTCAAACAGAATAAGCATACATAAGTTCCCAAATACCCCAACATGCATTAAGTTTAATTATCATATATAATTAGATAGTGCACTAATTATAACCATGAAACAAAGTAAAATAGAGGGCAATATATTCACTTAGTCTTAAAGTCAAGTATTCTTAGTAGTCCTCGATAGTCTCAAAATTGGTATCCCAAATCACCTGAGTAAGGTAACTATAGTAATTAAGACTCATCTTAAACGTAATCTATTCACTAGCCTCGCTATAATTTCCCTATTTCTACTTATTTTGTATATTAGTTATAACTTTCTCGTTTTAAGTTAGAATTTCACATTTTTATAGTCAATTTTCACCATTTTCAAGTGTTCTTTCATTTGGTGAGGTTATTTTTAGGCTTTTAGATCAGCACGGTTTTGGTTTGGGCTTGACAAGTTCGTAGGCCTAAAGGGTGAGTTTGGCCATTTCAAGGTTTAGGCTTACTTTTAGGCTTTAAGCTTAACTTTTGATCTTGGACCTTATACTTAATATTTTAGGCCTCCTTTTAAGTATTTTAAATGAATTTTTTTGCTCAACACTTTAAATTTTCACCTTGGGCCTTGGTGTTGCTCTTGTGGGCTAAATGGGCTATTTTTACTAGTTTAAGGCCCTTACTTACTAAGGGGCCTATAGAGGATGGCTTTAATGTGCTTTTGTACTTAATAGAGCTTTTATATTTTATTTTATGAGCCCTTTAATTTAGGGTTCGGATATAGCCACTAAGTTACTAGGCTCTATTTTTGGTTTTTTAAAGGGCTTTTGGGCTTATCTTACATTTTAGGATCTTAAGCCCAACTAAAAGCCTTAAGATAAGTTCATTTTCTATTATGATTTAACCTAATTTCCATTCTAGGACCCTAAACTTGATTCCAGCTTATTCCAATGGGCCAAATATCCTAATAGGTTCACTAAATAACCCATTTTACTCAGTGTTTCAAATTTAGTTCAATTCATTAGTGGGGTTTCTAACACTATTCCTAAGGCCTTAATCACCAATTTAACTAGTTTAGGCTATTAACTCATCATTACCCTATTTAACTTAGTTAATTACATCATAAATCATACTTAACACTAAATAATCATATTATTAAGGTAATAAATAAAAATTTATAGATTTAAAACTTTCATGAAAGTAGTAGCCAAGTAAGGTTCTTTTAGCCTTTCCTTTAACTTTTTCCATCCATAACTTATTCTAGTGTGTTTCCTTATTTTAATCATATTTTTACTTGTTTTAAGCTAATAACATCACCTAACATGGTGAAAACAAGATAGATACATATCAAGAAAGGGGTAGCATGGATAGTACTTAAGGGTTCATGGAGTTTAATCAACAATTTTTTAAGTTATTTACATAAAACTATCTCCTACACCTCTAAAATGTAAATAGCAAACTAGCTAAGTGCATGAATGAATGTGTAATTATAAGACTCTAAAATGATATGTACATGATTATAACATATTTATATAGTATTTTAAATCTTAAACTCTTAAGATATTATTAGTATAACTTATGTGAATAAGAAAGTCAAGTTGGGTGAGTTTTATGTTAGGTTGGCTTGTATGAGTTCTAACTTTTCTACTAAAAAATGAAGTCAAAACTTAATCCTTTGAGGACAAATGTTTGTTGACAAGAAACTAGGGTATGTATGTGATTTTTTAGTGGTGGTGGCTTGTCATTTGGTGGTATGTGATGGAGGTAAGGCTAAAAGGTGTTGAGGTGCATAAGGGTGGTCCAATAACTCCTTTTGTTTTCTTCTCTTTTTCCTTTGGTTTTATTTAGATTTCTTGAAAGTGTTCCTTAAGGTTTTTTATCTATGAAGAATGGTGGCAAATGAGAGTTTTAGAGGGGTGAAATAGAAGATATTGAAGGTAGATCAAGGCGGGCAAGAGCTAACTATTTTAGGATAAGGATACACGATCTCCTCTTAGTGCTATTATATCTTATTTGCTTTTTGTCAAATGAGAGAAGATTTTGTCTCCTAAAGGATAAGTGTCCTTTAATTCCTAATCAATCCTTTTTCTTTTGTTCTTAATTGAGTTTGACTTATTACTAACTAAAATGTAATGAGAGTTAGTAGATGGATTAAAGGGTAATTAAGATCATTAATTTTAATTGTACTTAATTAAGCAATTTAGGCCTAATTAGGGTGTAATTAGGGTCTTTTGCCATATTTTGTCACTTTAATAAAGTTAATTAACCTATATTACTTCGTTTGTTCAAATCTTTTATTATTCAAGATCGATTAAGGTTTTTGAACCACGTACACGGCTAGCAATTTAAGGTTTCCTGACGATTGGAGAAATTATTTGCGATTAGCGAATAGTTTAAGGATATACTTAGGGTTTATTAGTTGAACTAGGGTTTTAGACTTCCAATTAAGGTTTTGCTTAGTCTATTAATATTTTCCAATTGTTTTAAGGTTTCTTGTATTTTAAGGGTTTTATATATACAATTAAGGTTTTAGAGTTTTACTCTCTTTAGAGTTTTCTGACTTTATTACATAGAGTTTATGACTTATTATTTAGGGTTAAATCGTTTAATTTATGGATTTTATTATTTTATCATTTGTTATTATATATTGACCAGTTCTAGGGATTACTTATTAACTCCTATATCTGACTTTGAATTTAGACCCAAAAGTTTATAGGGTTCATATTATCTCCCCAAGTATAAGGTTAGCATCATTGAGAAGATATTTTCATATAATTCCTTTGGTTTTCTATGATTAATCACTCTTGACTTATAGTTAATTATGATGTAAAACCCTAATTAGCGAATTAAGGTGTAATTAAGTTTCTTAATCTTAATTACTCATACACTTGACACAATTAGGTGTATTTTAGGGCTTAATGTGTTAAATTAAGTTGGTTAAGCCCATTAGGTCATCTCATCTAATTATTTTAAGGAATTAAGACAATTTATTATTGTTCAAGTATGTTTTTGAGGGTATATTAAGGTTTTAGGGTAATTAAGCAATTAGCCTCCGATTAGTGAATAGTTTTACTATTTAATTAGAGCACACTAGTTGGATTAGGGTTTTCAATCGTAGATTAGGGTTTTACAATTTAAAGGCTTGTACATATTAGCGTTTCAATCAAGATTTTTAGTGTTCGAAAGTTCATTTAATGGCTACAATATTCATTTTAAGCTTTTGAATTCATTGTTAGGGTTATATATACTAATATTCATTTTTAGTTTAACTTACCCTTTATCATTTTCGGGGAGCTCTCTTGGACTTTAACTATTAGTCTCTTTCCCATTAAGATTTTGGGTTAGTTTCATCAGATTAGGTTGACCTTAGGAGTTAATATTAGTTATTGGCATTTGTTTATAAGATTTTAAGACTTTTATGTATAAGGGTTAAACTAAGGTTAAGATTGCCATTTAAGGATTTAGAGGTTTGCATTAGGGTTTTTGAGCATAGCCCCTCAAGTTCAAGGTTAGTTATTGTGTCAACATTATGTGTATCTTTCATAAAAACTTATTAACTTATAAACCCTGTTCTAGGGAATTTGCAAAGTTTATAGTTATTACATGAAGAACATTAAAGGAAGCATTTTTTTTCCCTTCTTTTGTTTAGAGTATAACACAAAAAAAGAAATTAACCAAAAAAAGAAAAGATGAAGTATCTACACAATCTTTAGATTTTTTTCCTTAAGATTACTTCTAGGGAAATTTTCATAGTTTACATATATTTCATAAATTCTTCTTTAAGGCTTCATATTAGAATATATAATTTTAAAAGTATTTACCTTTTTTGTATGCTATCTTTCTATTTTACATCTTTCCATTACCACTCTTATACGCTTTTAATGGTATTTATTATAATTCAATTACGTTTGCTTTCCAATATATTTATGAGCCCCTAAAATTACTTTTAGAATAGCCATACTCAGATTTAGGAACTTTAGGGAAAACTAATACGGTTAAATCTAAACTTTATGATTAAGTAAAGTTAGATTTTAAATATAATGTCCAAAAAAACTTAATTTTAGCCCTAGAAACCCAATTATTCAAAATTGTGTAAAACGGGTCAGAAGCCCTAAAACCAAGTCTAAAATGTGATGAAAACTTAGAAATAGGCTACTTAAGCTATAAAAAGGGACAATATATTATAATATACTATATGAATATAGGTGTATTTTTATGAATATACTTAGTATATGTAATAAATATGCCCTTAAATTAACTTGAAATTTTATAATTACATACAATAAGCCATAAATTCATGAAATTAGGTAATAAAGATGCCTTAAAAATAAGCGACATGCTACAAACATGATTACATGTATATAAGTACTCATTATGTGTAATATATATATATATATATATATAGGATATATACTTGAATATTAACAAAATTATCAAATATTAGCAAAAAATACCAAAAAAACACTAAAATATCATTTAAAAAATATAAAAATATAGGAAAATGACTTTGATTCACTAAAAAATGACATGGAGTAGCTTAAAAAGAATAAACAGCTGCATCAAAATCAAATAAATAAAAAAATGACGCCTTCTACTTGCAATTTTCTTAAAACAATAACTAAATAAACAAAAAATAATTACTTAATAGTTAAGAAAAAATTACAATTGACCTAAACTATTATAAATAGGACTCTTAAGATTAAATTATACACTTTAGACATTTAGGACATTTCAAGAAAAATTAGAAGAAATTAGGAAAAGAAGAAGAAGAAAAAATAGAGGAGAAAGTTGGAACCAAATTCTTGCCTTATTTTTCATGTATTTTCTAGAAATATTAAAAAATTCCATAAGAATATTAAAAAATTAATTCCTAAGTTATTTTAGGTATACTTTCATGTTGTAATTTTATTTTTTCAAAATTATGAATATTTTATATACTTGCTTAACAAATATATCATTCACCCGAATTTTGACTTTTAAAATAAATGTACTAGATGATGTTATTTTGAGCTCAAAATTTTTCTATAGATTACATATTACATATAGTTTATCAATATGTAGCCTGATTTTGATTTTACATTTTTTTAGTATTTATTGTATTTTTAGGCCTTAAAAATGGTTAAAATAGGATAATTTATTAAAAAAATTGATTTTAAGAGAAATAATTAATGAAATTAGAATCCAATTAATTCTAGATGTTTCAAATGATGAAAAGATAGGTTGAAATTATTTTGGTATAAAATTCATATCATTTTCCTAATTAACTGTGATTTAGGGGTAAAATTGTAATTTTGCGTATATAGGCGATAAACCCCAATTGCATGAAATAAGTTGCTAGTTGAGTTCTATATATTTTTCAAAGTCTAGGAATTTTCGTAGAATTATTTCATGAGCCATGCTATTTATTATGAATTTTACTATGTAAATTGCTTAAATTAATGATTAGGATATATAATTAGTAATAATTAGTTAAAATATGTTAATTATTTGATTAAATCATACTTGAACAAACCTTGACCAGTTAGGATTATTCATCATTTTTGTTATATTTTGTACTATTATAGATATTAATATTTGATATACACATCCTAAGATTCAATAATATATGACTTATCATATTTTATCTCAAAATTATGTAATAATATATTTTATTTACATGATATGGTATCAATGTGATATTAATTACTATATAGCTTTACCTAGATACTAGGATTACAAATATCATATAGGAATCATCTTTTGAATAAAACCTATAACCTATATCGTTGAGTTCGAACGAACTCTACAACACCGATCTTGTTAGAATCAAGTAACTTTAGATAATGTAATATTGCTTACATAATAAGATGTAATACTTAAAGTATATATGCAGATATATATATATATATATATAATGTGTAGATAGATCAATATATATGTACACATATCACTTTACTGAATAGCTGGATAAATGATCTCTGAACTAAGTACTAGATAAAACCCTAACATTTTTGTAAATTTTATGAAAATTGAATAAGAGCTTTAGTATATGTAGGAATTTCAAGTGAGTTAAGCACTGATGTTCAAGACTTGTAGATTGAGTTTCAGTACAAGTAAGTGGGATATGTGGAGATTGGAGTATATGCTCGCTTGTGGTTGTAAGTAGTAGTTTATACGCATGTTACTCCTGTGCTTGGTTATTGAAATGCTGATTGGTAGTTGAGTTGCATGTTATGCTGTATTGTTTGATCTTGTTTGGTGTGTTACAAGTTGGTTGATCACTTTTGACTTGACGAATTGAAACTCGAACTAAAACTATAAATGGACATACATTACATGCTACTAGGGGATGGTTAAGTTTCTTTACCTAAATTCTAATGCCTTTAATGAGGTTGCAATGATTTAGCTTTTCGCCATTCTTAATCGAACTAAGTAACAAAAGAAGAGGTCGTAGCAAGGTTAGGGACATCAGGTTGAGGATAGCTATGGGTGGAACATAAGCCTCAATTGCATAAGCTCGAAATTAGCCGTAGGAAGGCCTTGTAGCCTTCATGATTGGCATTGTGGCTATAATATTGTAACTCCCCAATTCGAGTTAGAGCGAGTGAAATTTTTTTAACCTCACGATGGATCAGATTACTTCGTACAGATAACACATTGCTTGTTTATACATTGCACGTAATAATTGCTTAATAACTTAGTTATACTATTTCGCTTATATATGCTTTTTTGTCTCCTACCCTTTACTGAGATATGGTTTACTCATTCCCCTATAGATTTGCTTACAAGATCTGAGTAATCATGTTACGTAGTGTTTATCTCCAAGTGTGAATAATGGATGTATTTAGGCTTAAGTGAGGCAGAATCGAAAGGAATATGTTTTTGAAACTTTTTGTTTTCTATAGGATCAGTAAGATCTTCTAAGCGATCTAGGTGGATTCCAACCTTTGAATCATATCACATACTTATATACTTTTATAAATACCCTATACTTAACCTTATTATAAATATAAGTTTATTATGAATATAAATGCTAGTATATCTATAGAACTGTAAATACTTTAGAGCGGTTTATCATATTAACCTTGTGTATATTAATGTTACACTAGCATCTAAGCGATTAATTTCTAGCATAAAATTGATATACACGGCGAACTATCATAACTTGACATCATTCAGAGCATGACAATATTTACCATTGATTTTAAACATTTAGTAAGTTCAATTAATTGCTTACTAGTATATTTTGGTCAATTTTAATATTCATTCATTGTATTTCCATTTATTAATTTAATGTGTTATATGTATCCATCGTAAATAGGTTATGAGGCCATTGTTCTTAGCTCTTGCACTTCTCTCTTTCATTATTCTCTTCTTTGGTTCTTATTCTATTTCTCAACTGAGTCTTTGTAATGTAGGGTAATATATTAATATATTTCTTCATACTATTGTTTTTCCCTTTTATTTAGAAAATCAACTAAACAAACTAAGTTTTTGTATTAGAAGATCATAGTTAAGTAGCATGATGTATTAGCATAGAGTAAAAATTGTTTGACCTTAAAGTATATAATGTTATGAAAAATGGTTGACATTTTATGAGTTTGGTAAGAATTACTAGATAGAACCTATAGGATTGTACTTCATATTTACATAAGAAAAGCTTAATTGTTGTTGTTGGTTTTGTTAAATAAAGAATTGTATACTTTGATTTCATATCTTTAATTTCAGGTACATGACAATTTGAAGAGCATTTCAAGTTTTCATGGTTGTCAGTTAAGAAGGCATATAGAAATTATGCAAATATGTGGTCATATATATAGAGAGAGATGTTAACATATGGTTCATATATTTGTTAACAATTTTTTTTAGCAAGATGTTTACTAAAATTGCTCACATATCAATATAAATTGTAATATTATCAATTACTGTAAATAATTTCTTATAAGAATTGTACTCATAAGATCCAATGTCTTTTTTTTTTTTTAACATTCTTTGCCAATACTATGGATACATGAGTAAGAAAAAACAAAACACATTAACTTTCATAGATCTTTTTTATTTTGATATAATATCTAATTTTCTTTACTTCATCTCTTTCTAAGTGAAAAGTTAATATACTATTATTAATTACACACACACACACACACACATGTATATGTTGTAATAGTCTTAAAAGAAAAAGTATAAAAAAGTCCTCAATATTTACTTCATTTTCTATTTCGTTTCTTAATGTTTCAAAATTTTCATTTAAATCCTCAATGTTTATTTCTTTTTCTGTTTTAGTCCTTAATGTTTTAAAATTTTCATTTAAGTCATTAGCATTTATAAAAATTTATAGATTAGTTATTTTGACTGATAATATTAAATTATTATTTATACATTAACTCGTGGCAACATTCTATTAGTCTACATATTTCTTTTATATAACTAATATAATATAATATTAAAATTAATTAATTAAAAAAATAATATGAAAACATTAAAAAATAATGAAAATTTATCAAAAAATTGGAAAAATGAAGAATAAGAAAAAATCTATAAAACTAAGAAAAATTACTAAGATAATACATTTAGTAATTTATATATACTTAGATACATGTACATATTAATATTAATTTTAAATTAAATTAATGAAAGTTACGGGCCTCCCCGCGCCTTGATGGTCAAGTTTTCTTTATATATATATTTCCATTTTTTGTAATTTTTTATTTTATTAATTTATTTTAAATTTGATATTAATATATATATGTAGGTATATTATCTTAGTAATTGTTTTTTCCATTTTACATATTTATCATTTTTCCAAAATTTTTGACAATTTTTCATTATTTCTTAATATTTTTCTATAATTTTTTAATACCTTAATTAATGTTTAATATTATATTGTATTATTTATTTAAAATAAATATATGGACCAACAGAATGTTGTTACCTATCAATATACAAACGATAGTTTAATGCCATAAATTAAAAGGATTATTTTATAAATTTTTGTAAATATTGAGGATTTAAATGAAAATTTTGAAATGTTAAGGACTAAAATAGAAAAAGAAGTACACGTTGAGGATATTTTTGTAATTTAAAATCTAACACTATTACTTAAAAGGACTTATGTGTAAATTTTTGCAAATATTAAGGTTGAGGATATTTTTGTAATTTAAAATCTAACAATATTAGTTAAAAAGGCTTATGTGTAAATTTTTACAAATATTAAGGACTTAAATAAAAATTTTAAAACATTAAGAATTGAACTAGAAAATAAGGTAAACGTGGAGGATTTTTTTGTACTTTTCCTTAGTCTTGAAAAGTGGAAGAAAAATGATATATTATTTGATTTTAAAAGAAATATATATATATATATGATTTAACAACATATAGAATTTGAATTTTGGTATGTAAAGTAATTGAAAATTACTGAAAAAAAAACAAAAGTAATTGAAAAACCTTTTATAACCACCAAAAGACAAATGGTGCCTTAGCCTCTTTTCTTCTTCTTCACCTTGCTTTGTTTTTAAATAAAAGATCTCAATTAATAATATTACACTATGTTGACAATAGAAGTTGACGGTACTCTAGAGATAGACAAATGTGTTTTTTTTCTTTTTCTTTTTGGGTATTAGATTTTTTTATCTATTTCTTTTCTTTCCAAATAAAATGTAGAATTAACTTGCTTTTCATTGAATTATATTTTTAATTATATCTATATCTAAAACATGATATATACTTTAACTAATGTTTGTTATGTTTTGTGGCTAAAATTGATAACTTAGAATAAACTCTAAATGTCCTTTCACTTGCTATAATGTCAATCTTTATTTTAAAAAAATCACTATAATACTTGTACGTACAAATATGTTATTTAATGCTTAAAGTGATTTGTTTTTTTTTTTCTCTCGAGAATAACCTCAATAAATAAATAACAATGTAATATTGGTTCATAACTTATTAAGATTTTATTTCATTCATCAATAATAACTATTAAGTTACAATTTATTCCATTCACCAAAGCAAACGGACTGTAATACAGTTGAGGGTTGGAAACATTTACCATTTTTTTTATGAATATTTTCTTTTATGTATAGTTTTCTATAATTTATTAGGGTCTTACCATCCATATTATTATCAACTGAATATACCTATTCTTTTTTTTTTTAGCATAGACTACACTATCATTATAATCATTCATTTATTACTTATTTTTGTGTATTGTTCAAATAAATGGTTTATAGATGGAAAGCGTTTTTTCTTTTTTGTTCACTGGGGTTATTTTTCATAACAACCAAATAACTTTACAAATTTTCTTCTACTCTATAATATACTACTTTAACTTTTTAAATAAGCTTTTAAACAATTTCTCATATCAACTAACACTTTACATTATTTATATAATTTTCTAATGTAGTAATTATACTAAATTTTGTACTAGTCTTTATTTTTCACTATCAATCACTTTTAGGCTATTGTTATTATTCCCATTAAATTATCATTATTATTATGTAAAAGTAATCATTTAAGCAAATGAAAATTACTAAAAAAATATAAATCATTTTAATTTAATGTAATAATGATAACCTAAAAGTTAATGTGTAATCTGTAACTATTTTCAAATGACATTAGTGCTTTTCATGACTATAATGATGGTTTTCAATACAATAAATTCATATATATATATATAGTCAATTAGCTTAAAATATTATTAGCCAAATCTACACTTGCAATGTGTATACAAATGTAAGAATATCAAATGGATGAAACATTAATTGCAATACAACTATATATATATTTTTTTTAATTGAAAAAGGATTATAAAGGAGAATGGGGCATAGATCTGGCCTTTTAAAATACCATTGTATGGTTAATTATATGTGCAATTCACGATTAGTAATGTAGAAAGAAGAATCTTTTTTTTTTTAACATAATGGTTATTGAAATATATGAATAATAGAGAACTTGTATAAATCCTTAACTTTCTTAAAATTGTTAATACTATAATGGCAATCATGATTTATTTGTGTTATTATAAAACTTACCATATATGCATAAAAAATAATGGGAACCATGTTTATCAACTATATTATTATATAATGATGTAAGAATTGCATATATGAACACAAATAACTTATCAATTGTCTAATGTTGATTGTCATTTAATACTTATGACAATTAATGTTGATTTGTTTGGTATTGTTAACGTTGACTATCAATATTTTCTTAATTATATATTATAGTAATTTTGTTATTTATAAATTATGAAATCAGCTATTCATTTCATGATTTTGAATTAAATATATAATTTCATTAAATCTTTCCATTTTGATTTTTGAAGAAAAAACAAGTTAATTGTCTCTCGATGTTTATTGCTATTAATGTTAATTATATTTTTTTTCCTTAAAAGAATGTTAATGTATTTTTTTGTATAAACAATGATTATCAATTATTCATTTCCTACATCAATGATAATTAGCACATTATATCTTTTTTTTTTAAAAATTTTTTTGTTTCAAATTTGTTAAAATGCAATTTTTTTTTTCCAAAAATACTTTCTCCATACATTTTTTTCCCTTCTAAAAACCCATTTTATGTTAGTTTGGTTTATTTGCAGGGTCAATTTCTCATAAATACTCTAAACAATACAAGTGCATATTCAAGATGTAATATTTAATATAATTTTAATATATGCTTCATATAACATAACATAACATACATATTTTAAAAGTATATGATGTCAAATACTCGGTAATATGACATATATATGTCTATATATATTTTTATTCATAGATTATATGGTTTTTTAAATGTATCTCAAGAATTTTATTTGTCAAGTACATATCATATTGTATCATAAAATATTAATTTGAAAGATCTTTCATTATTATATTGTATCATCCTTTTATCATATCATTAATGTGTTTTCATAATTATATATTTATCAAATCATATCATACAATATCATATTATAATATATAATTTTAGAAACTTTTTCCTTTTTTGTATTCATTTCTTTTATTTCATCATTAATGTATTTCCTTTTCTATTTATCAAATCATATTGTATTATATAATTTCGAAATCTCTTTCCTTTCATATTTAATTATATATAGAAACATATACAAATATTTTCAATTTGAGATCTTGTTCAACTATTTCATACACTTGAATTGTATAAGAAAAATAATCAGTTTTCATTTTTCTAATTTTTTTTCTTTATAATCACTTATATATTTTATTTTCCATTAAATATTCAACAAATCATATATATGAGTCTTTCATTTTTGGAACCATTTTTAATGTGTGTTTTTTATTAATATATAAAAATTATTAGATTATATTTACATTTTTTTGAAAAGATTATAATCATTATTTAAATTTTTATCTACGCGTTATATGAGCTTTATAAAGTGTAAAAGTGGAAGCATTTTGACACATTTATCTCATATTTAATCAATTTTCTCTTTCATTTGAACTTTTAAACCATTAGCTTTTATTGAATTCTATCATTCCCCTTCCATTTCCTTTATTTTCCATAATCTAAATACAATTTATTCTCTCTTTCAACTATTGAGAGATTAACCAAAGATCGAAAGAAAATCTAAAGATCCAGAGAGAAAAAAAAAGAAAAGGAATTATAAATTGTATTACAAACATAGCCTATTCACTATTTTACGAAAAGAACCTTTAATAAATTGGACATATCATACCAATCATACAAAATAGATTTAAAATTCTTTCATTAAAAGAAAATCGATGAGAATTGAGGTCTTAAGCAATGCTGTCAAGGTCCTAAGCTGTGTAGAAATGAGGTTAGGAGGAAAAATAGTCAAAGAAAGAAGTACATCAATGATTAGAGTTACTACAACAATTTATAAAGCTAGAAAATCCAAAGTTCTTATAAAAAGTTTGAAATATTTAGAGAACAAAATGTCTCTAATTCTAAAACCTTAAAAAGTTTGAACTTTATGTAGAGGTCCCATAGTATTCAGGGGTTAAGAGAAAGAAGTAATATTCTGAAGCTTAATCAACCTGAACTTTCCTATATAATTTAAATTCTATAATTTTACAATTTTTGAAGTTTTATGTTTATTTTTATTTAGAGAAGTATAATTTTTTATTTTATGATTATTTTTCATATAATTACATGTTATTAAGGGTTTTCTTCATGTTAGGCAATAATCTAGCATCCTTTTGAATATCGAACAACATTTCTTTTTATTAAATGGTTTTCATCTCAATACAATCGGTCTTATTGATCCTTTTGTTTTTTAGCTAATATAGTTTAGGAAAGATGATAGCTAGACGAAAGTTTTACTCCATACTAGATGTCAAGCATATGGTAAAGCTTATTCCTTGATCATGAATGGAGGAAGTTGCACTTATACGACACGTAGTACTATTATGATCTAAGTATATAGTAATAGTATAAATATAAATATAAATAATCAATAGATAATTGTACAATTTTATAGAAGTTCATACTTTTTACTATATTATAATAGTAGTTTTAATAGTTGTATTAGGAAGGAAATTTAATTACTTACAACAAACTAGTAGATTGATATATATTTTTATAAATAGGATAATATCAATAAGAATAGATAGATAAGACTCAATCTAGAAAAGTGGTATTGTATCATTTAGAGAGTGGTTCTCTTGAATGAACCAAAACAAAATTCTATTTCCATTTTCATCACCTTCATTATTTCATCTTTTTTTCATTGATTTACTAATGCCATACTTCATACCAATATTCACAATATCATTCACAATATAATAGGATTTACGGATGCTAACATTTGGTACTCTCATCACCATGTCAAACTTTACTTGTGTTGCTGTATTGGAAGAGAAGATTAAGTCCTTACAAAATAGTCAACAACAAGTATAAAAAGATATAAACAACAAGTTTGATGGCATCGATGAAAGGTTTGATATGCTAATGCAACAACTTTTTGAATTATAGACTATGGCATTAGTGAAATAATTAAATTAGAGTAGCTTCGATTTAGAATATTCCTTTGTATCCAAGTTAGATGCCTCAATGGTAGAAGAGAAAGAAGATAAAGTGATGGGTGAAAAAGAGGATATAGAGGTATTTAGGAAGTGTGGCACTTAGATATTGGTTGTGAAGACAAGGAAGATTTGGAAGATTCACTTTTAAATCTTAAGGTCTTGAGGTCAAATCTTGATATGCCTATAAACGTTCATCTAAAGGAAGGAGTTCTCCTTTTGTACGATTTAGATTTTAGCTATTCAATCTTGTTCGTGATCCATCTAGCTTAAAAAAGTTCATTAGGAGGATATGCATGCTTATTGGACAACATGTGAGGTTGCATGATCTTAATTCCCTTCCTTATGTTGTGATTTATAAACATACAACAATGATTGTTCTGGAGGTTTCACGCAATGTCATAAAAAAAAGTTAGAGCTATTTGCTTAAGAGATTATAGAAGTGTTATTGATATTAACATTCAAATAGGTGAATTTTCCGTTTCCCTATACTCCTTATATTTGGTGATGTTTAAGTTGGTGATAACTCATTGCATGCTTTGTAAAGATGTTACATGCACTTGGATAAAGCTACTGTTACTACTATTTGAATAATTGTTACTGATGGATCACTAATAGAATATTTTAACAGCTAGTGGCAAGTTTTATGGGCATGGAAATCAAGACCTCCGGATTTTACAATGGAGATTTTCAAGATCATTCTTTTTCTATTTCAACCTTGAGGACAAGTTTGTTTTGAAGATGTAGGGAAATTATTATGATCCAAGTATATAGTAATAGTATAAATGTAAATAATTAATAGATAATTATACAATTTTATAAAAGTTTGTACTTTTTAATACAGTGTAATAGTAGTTGTATTAGAAGGGAAAGTTAGTTATTTGCAACAAATTAGTAGATTGAGATGTATTTCTATAAATAGGGTAATGTCGATAAGAATAGATAGACAAATTTCAATTTAGAAAGATGGTATTGTACCTTTTAGAGAGTGGTTTTCTCAAATTAACCAAAGTCAAATTTTATTTCCATTTTCGTTGCCTTCATTCTTTCATTTTCTTTTCATTGATTCATTAGTGTTATACTTCATACTAGTATTCATACTATCTTTTGCAGTAAAATAAGAATCATGGGTGCTAACAATTACATGGATGCAAAAGATGAAATTACAAACTAGTTGATGTGCCTAGGAGCTCAATTATCACTAAGACTTATTGAGGTAGATTTGAATCGAAATGGGTCATTCGAGATATCAAAGAAAATTAGAGGGAAATGGTTCACAACTAAACAAGAGTAGTTGATGTGAAGCTGGTTGGAGGATTTGACTCACCAACGAATACAACACGACTTGACACCACACTTGATATGGCGCAAAAGTTGATGTCAAGGTCCACCTGCTACTAATCTTGAGCTACTGAGCAAAATTAGATAAGAATGTGTGAAATATGAACTTGGAGATTGTTGTCTCACAAAAATAGAATATTCAGTATAAAAAATATAAGTTATCTACGGCTTATAAAAGAAAAGGACTATTTATAGTAAGTCCCTAGGGCAGCATTACAAATAATGAAATGAAAAGAAAGTATATACAAAAAGGGGCTTTGTAGTGCATACCAAAAAGGGTAAAAAGGACAAAAGACCAAAAATGGAAAAGTAGTATAATGTCAAATGAGATGGATTGGTGGCAGTGCAATATTGGTCCCATATAAATATTCTCTAAGCATAGCAGATGAAAGGGGTCAAAATGTTGCAGTAATAAAAGGTCAGGACAAGAGAGATGGCGGCATGCCGAGAGAAAACTATTCGACCATTTAAGTGGGTCTCTTGTCACTCGATAGGAACTTCTTGGTAGTATTTTGTCGGATTACTTGGCATAGGGTCCTTGGTAAGCGAATGGTCAACATCATCACTACTGAGTGTACAGATCAACATAGGACAATTAAGAGAGCTTAAGGAGTTCAACCACATTTCTTCAATGTAAATTTTCTAGTCATCAATAGGTTACCGAGAAAGAATTCACCGGGTGAGGGATTGGAGTCCTTGGAGCTGTATGCAAGTAATGGGACTGTTGGTTAGCAGTTTGTCAATTCCTCGAAGTTATTGAAGATTTGTCCTCAAATCTTGGTCTTCATCATCTTCGGCTACATATGGAGTTAAGTCGGCGATGTTGAATGTGGTAGACACATTGAGACCTTTGAGTAGCTCAATCTTGTAAGCATTATCATTAATGTGTCTTAGGATCTTATAGGAGCCATCTGCCCTAGAAGATAGTTTGTTTGTCCTTTTGCTAGGGAAGTGTTCCTTGCTAAGATGGCTCCAAATAAGGTCCCCAAGGGAATCAACGATTCATTTCCTTTCACGGCTTCCCAATTCCTTCTATTAGGCCACAGTTTTAGCTAGTTGCTTGGTAATTCTTTGATGTAACCTGTGAAATTCTTCGATAAACTGCAGGCTAGATTGAATTTCACCTTATGTAGTTGGATTGTTAACCAAGTCTAGGGGTAGGTTCAGGTTAAGTCCATAAACAACCTCAAATGGTGATGTTTTAGTGGAGTTGTGAGTGGAGTGATTGTAGGCAAATCCAATGATGGGCAAACATAAATCCTAGTTACAAGAGTTCTTTCCAACAGTGGCACGCTAGAGATTACCAATGGTTTTGTTAACTACTTTAGTTTGGTAGTTTGTTTAGAGGTGGCAAGAGGTACTAAATAGGAGCTTAGTGCTAAGCTTCCTCTATAAGGTCTTCCAAAAGAAGCTTGTGAATTTGGAATTACGGTCGGACACAATACTCCTTGGCACTCCATGCAGTCGCACAATTTCCTGCAAAAAGAGATTAGTGGTGAATAAAATATTATTAGTTTTGTGGCAGGGGATGAAGTAGCCTATCTTGCTGAATCGATCGACCACTACCATGATAGAATTGTGTCTTCTTGGCGTGGGGGAAAACTAAGTATGAAATCCATGCTCAGATCGGTCCATAACCGCTCGGGAATTGGTAGGGGTGTATATTCTCCATAGGGTTCCCTCTTCCCTTTTGCATACTTACACACATTGCACCTCTTAAGTATTCGGTGCACATCCCTCATCATCTCAGGCCAGTAAAAGTGCTATTTTAATATCTTAATCATCCTCTTTTCCCCAAAATGGCTAGCTAGACCCCCGGTGTGAGCTTCTCGAACCAATAGCTCCCTTATAGAATTACTTGGCATGAAAATCTGCTTTCCTTTCATTAAGAACCAGTCATTCAAATAGAATCTATCTATAGCTTCTCTATCACTGCACTTAGTTACTAAAGGCCTAAAATGTAAGTTATGCTCATATCAATCAAGTAATGTGCCAAATCCAAGCACTTTAGCTTGCAACGTTATAATGAGGGTATGATGGTGAGAAAGTACATCAGCTACCGTATTGGGGCTTCCCTTCTTATACCTGATGACATAGAAAAAGGTCTCCAAGAACTCAACCCACTTCGCTTGACACCGAGAAAGCTTCTACTGCCCGTGAAGATGCTTGAGAGATTCATGATCTGAATAGATGATGAATTCTCTTAGCAACAGATAATGTTGCTAGTTTTGAAGTGTACTGATAAGGGAAAAGAACTCCTTATCGTAGGTTAAGTAATTCAAGGTAGCACCTCTGAGTTTTTCGTTGAAGTAAGCAATGGGTCGATGCTCCTACATAAGGATAGCACCAATGCTGACATTAAACGCATTACACTCAACCTTAAAAACCTTCTCAAAATCTGGTAGGACAAGTACTGGAGCAGATGTCAACATACACTTCACATCTTCAAAACTCCTTTAAGCCTTTTATGTCTATTTAAACTCAACGTTCTTCTTAGTTAATTCAATTAACGGTGCAGTTATGGAGCTGAAGTTCCGAATAAATCTTTGATAGAACGAGGCTAGGCCATGGAAGCTCTTAACCTCTGTTGCATTAGTCGGCATAGGCTACTCATTAATAGCTCTGACCTTTTCCTCATCAACTCAAACTCTACTCCTTGAAACGACATATCCGAGGAATATAACCTCGCTTTGATAGAAAACGCATTTCTTTAGGCTACCGAATAATTTCTCGACATAGAGTATGTTAAACACCAATCTCAAATGTTTGACATGAATGAGAAGGTTAACACTGTAGACCAAAATAACGTTAAAATAGACTACAACACATTTGCCAATCAATGTTCTGAGCACATGATTCATGAGCCGTATGAATGTACTTAGTGTGTTAGTTAAACCAAATGGTATAACCATCCCAAGTCTTAAAGGTTGTTTTCCATTCATCACTTGGTTTCATTCGTATTTGATGATAACCACTCTTTAGATCTATCTTCGAAAAGATGTGTGCACCATGCAACTCATCAAACATGTCATCCAATTGCAGGATTAGGTATTAGTACTTAACAGTAATCTTATTGATGGAATGATTGTCAATGCATATCCTCTATGATCTATCTTTCTTTAGTATCAGCACGACTAGGATGGCACATGGGCTCATGCTCTCACGGACATATTTGTGATCTACTAACTCATTAACTAGCTTTTCAGCTTGGTTGCTTGTTCAGGATTGAGTCTATAAGTGGGTTGATTAGGCAGGGCTGCTCTAGGTTGAAGATCGATGCAATACTCAATTCCTCTCAAAGGAGGTAATCTTTTTAGCTTCTTGGTAAGGAAGAGGTAAGCAAATTCCTGAAATAGTTGCTGCACTTTGGCAGGTAAGTTCTTAACCTCTCTAACCTCTAAGAGTCTCTTGACTAAGAGTAGTACATAGTCCTTGGCCTTGATCTCTCATGCAAACGGAGCTTAGGAAATCATCAAGGACTTTCGCTGTCGAGATCTAGCAACCTTTTCTTGGGCTTCTTGGGCTTCCTTAGGACTCATAGGTGTCAATATAACTTTCTTCCTGACCTTTTGAAACATGTAGGTATTTCTATACCTATCGTGTAACACTTTTAAGTCAAATAACCATGGTTGGCCGAATAATATGTAAGATGTACACATGAGGAGGACATTACCTTACCCCTGTACCTATCACCAATAGTAATCAACACTTTGACTTGCTCAGAAACTTGTAATTCTCCTTTATCGTTTAGCTAGTAAATCTTATACGGCTTGGGGTGTAAAAGAGTAGGCACATAGCTTGCCATTCACCCGGTACATAGCTTGCCATTCACTCGGTACATAGCTTGCCATTCACTCGGCAATTTGTACGAAAGAGGTTATCTCTTTGCTCATTTTCAGTAGCTATAAAAGTACTGAGAGATCATTGAACAACAAAGCAATACTTAGCTTTGCCCTCAGGAGGTATCTCAGCCTCCTGATCTTCCTCAAATTCTTCTAGCATCGGACCTGTTGCCACGTCTTCCTCTCCTTCACTTGCATTTTCTACTTCAAATTGGGGTTTGTCTCCCTTTATGGTAATGACTTGGTGGTTTGGACATTGACTAGTCATGTATCCATAGCTAAGGCATTCAAAACATTTAATTTCTCGGGTATTCTTCCCTGAACTTTGACCTTGGTTTCTTTGAATCTCAAGTTCCTCGGTCTTCCTCTTACTCCAGCCCTTGTTTGCTTGGCTCAGCATGTAACTTTGTTGTTCCACCTCGAAACTGTTTGACACCTTATCATTCCCTGGTCTGCTCGGTAGGCCAGTCCTATTTGGCACCATGGTTCGATTACTTGGCATTCGGCTAGCTTGGTTTCGCCATTGCCTTTCAACTCTCTGGGCTACATGGATGGCTTCATCTAAATTTGTGAGGCTTTGCAATTCCATGACACAACTAATCTTAGCTCAAAGTCTCGAAATGAGTAATTGAAACTTTCGGACATAGTCGTCTACGAATCTATTACCTTGCCTTGAGTCTTAGAGTCATCAAAAAGTGTCCTATTCATAGTGTTCGAGAACGAACCTATTCCTTAGAACTCTCTTCATCTCGTTCCATGTTTGGATGTCGCGTCAAGTCCTCAGGCTAATATTCTGTAGCTTCTTCCACCACATTGCTACATACTTAGAAAATTCTAACGTGGCCAATCTAATGTAGACAACATCTTTATAATCATGAAAGTTAAATATCTTTTCAATCTTCTCTCCCTAGTCCAGGTAGTCATCAGCATTACTAGACTCGTTGAAGTTCGGAATCTGTACATTAAGAAGTTCGGTACCTCTTGGCGCTTTGAACTCTCTCTCATCAAGCCCAACAGACTAGTTTTCTTCTTCTTTGTACTCTTCCACCTTATCTAACTCTAACCTTCTCTTCATGACTCTATCAGCATGTTGCGGTGGTACGTGGTTTACTAAAAAGGCTTCCAGAGCTCACTTATTCATCTACCTCCTTGGCTTATCTCTCATTTCTCATCCCTATTTAGTAACTCTCTCACGTGGTCCATTCTCTAAGACCTTATTTACCGAGATAGCTAAATTAACTACAATAGCAGTAAGATCTTATATTTACTCATCAGTAGTACGTGGTATTTGTTAGGTCACTTGACTACGACCATGAGCATCACTTTCAACATCCCGAATCTCTCCCTATACACTAAGGTTCAACATTCTTAAGACAAAATTTCAATAACTACACTTTATACGGATGGCTACAATCACACACAGTATCTCGAATAGTAGATTGACAATTACTACATAACTCTCGATCTCGATCTCAACCTCAACCTCAACCTTAATCTTTGATACCAGGAATGTATGATGTGCGTAGGAGCTCAGTTCTCACTAGAACTTATTGAGGCAGATTTGAATTGAAATGGGTCCTTTGAGATATCGAAGAAAATTAGAGGGAAATGGTTCACAACCAAACAAGAGTAGCTGATGTGAAGCTATTTGGAGGATATGACTCACCAATGAACATAACACGACTTAACACCACACTTGACATGGCATAAAGGTTAATGTCAAGGTCTACCCGCCACTAATCCTAAGCTACTGGGCAAGATTAGATAAGAATGTGTGAAATATGGACTTAGAGATGGTTGTCTCACAAGAATAGAATATTTAGTATGAAAAATGTAAGTTATCTACAGTTTACAAAAGAAAAGGACTATTTATAGTAAGTCCCTAGGGCATCATTATAAATAATGAAATTACAAGAAAGTATATACATAAAAAGGATTCCTAGTATATACCAAAAAAGGTAAAGATGGCAAAAGACCAAAAATGGAAAAGTAGTACAATGTTTGATGAGTTGGACAGGTAGTAGTACAGCATTGGTTCTGTATAAATATTTTTTGAGCACAACAAGTAAGAGGGGTCAAAATGTTGTAGCAATAAAGGGCTGAGATGAGAGAGATCGTAGTATGCCGAGAGAAAACTATTCGGCTGTTTAAGTGAGTCTCTTGTCACTCAATAGGAACTTCTCGGCAGTGTTTGGTTAGATTACTTAGTACAGGGTCCTTAGTAAGGGAATGGTTAGCATCATCATTGTCGAATGTGCAAATCAACGTACGACAATTAAGGGAGCTTAAGGAGTTTAGCTGCATTCCTTCAACATAAACTTTCTCATCATCAGTAGGTTGTCGAAAGAGAATTTGCTGCGCGAGGTATCGGAGTCTTTAGAGCCGTGCGCGAGTAATGGGATCATTAGATGACAGTTTATCACTAGTCCACATACATCTCCACATAGATCTCATTTTCTATTGGTCAATATTTTAAATCTACTTTTTGTGATGTAATCTCAATGAGAGTAGCTCATGCATTTTTTGGTCAACACAACCATACGAAAAAATTATATATAATGATTAATGAGTTCAACAACACTTATTCTTTCCATAAGAATGACAAGATAGTTGAACTATTACCAATGTTCATGGAGGAGGTTCAATTAGATCAGGAAGCCTTTAATAAGCATAAGAAGAAAAAGAAATAGAGCTTATTCATAAGTTGCAGCATAGAAGGAAGTCAACGTAGTGCATATGTGAGACGTTAAGCCAAGAAAACATTTGATTCAGGGGGAAATCTTCGCCTCCTAGGGGAAATAACATGAATCGATGTTTCAAGAAGTGTATTTATAGTTTTAAGGTAGGTAGGAGTGAAATTAGGAGGAAATATAGTCAAAGGAAGAAGCATATTAATGATTGGAATTATTGCAGAGGTTTGCAAAGCTAAAAAGTTTGAAGTTTTCATCGAAAGTCTAAGTATTTATAATACAAGATAAGGTTGCGTAGCCAATAAAGATTAGATTTTTAGGATTGAGAACGAGGAAAGGAAATATATTTTTTATGGGTCTTCTATATAAATTCAACAAAACTGAACAAACTACAGGATATGGATGAATTAATTTAGAGGATATAGTGTACCAATAAATTAATTCGAAGTGGTGTTTTGATTAATTCCTAAAGATGATATGACTCACAAATCTAGAAACTAGCGAAAGCATAACTATAATTTGATATGATTTATAAATTATAATAACAAAGTTTTCAAATCAAACATTTGATATAACATATGGATGATTAACAAGAATGTTGCCACAATCAATATTGATTGATAAGACAACAAATGGAGATAACTCCTAATTAAAAAAGGTTTGTTTATTTGTAACGGTATTTTACAAGCCTATTTATAAAGTGTAATTAAGGTAAAGTACAAATAAGGAAAGAATATAAATAAAAAATATGAATTAATATTATGAAATATAAAGTCATATCATTCAATAGATATGTTTACAATTAGGGATCACGGTGATGATCCTTAAGTGTGCTTCAAACAAAAGGTTTATGCCTAGAAGCACACTCATGATTCCCAATTGTGATCTTTTCGATTGCTTATTTCCTTCCATTTAACTTGAATTTTGCCTTCCATTTTGATTGTATTAGTGTCCTCATCAATTTACAGAACAAAATGTCCCTGAGTCTAAAACCTTAAAAGGTCATAGTTCTTGAAACCTAACTGATATAATCCTTCTTATAAAGTTCTAGACTATTTATTATTTTACATACTTACTAGTGTAATGTTTATTTTAATTAGACATGTAATGTTTTCTCCTTTATGATAGATTTACCTCTATTTACATGTTATTAAGGGTTTTCTTTTATTGGACAATAAGTTAACATCCATTTAATATCGAGTGATGTCTTAACTTGCTCTTTAAAATACACACCTAATATGTATTTGTTTATTTTTAAATAATTTTTAAAAATCAACTTTTTTTGGAGCTTAGAAGCTCGGACTCCTCTTAACCCTCCTTAAATCCATCTCCACTTGAGATAGATAAGACTAAAATTGAGGTAGTAAAGCAATTAAAGAGAAAGAAAAGCAAAAGCACAAGAATTAACCTACCATCTAAATGATAAGAGTCAACTACCATCTAAATGGTTCTTATCATCATAATGATAGCCTAACTATCAATTAAGGATAGTAAATATCATTTCTCAAACTTTTTTTCCCCCTTAATATCTCATGGTTCATTATCTTCATTTTAAATATATGGAGACGGTGTTGTTATCTTGATAGTATGGATTAAGGGTGAGTAGGTATAAAATGGATAAGATATGAGACTTTACTCGTACTTTATCTTATAAGGTACAGATTCTCAAATTTTGGTATTATAATTTACCTTGTAACATCCTAGAAACACCTTGTAACTCGTATCTTGTATAACCTAGATGATATAAAGTATCCTATGTGGATCTGTAAATTTTGTTTTTTCTTTTTCTATAAATTTCTAATTTATGTGATATCATAAAAATGTATAGTGAGAGAAGCAGTATTAGGTTTAATTGCTTAAGGTTATTAGTTGATAAGCTAGGTCTTCTTTTTTTTTTTCCCTTTTATTAAAATATTTATTGGCCAAAAAATATAATGTTATCATTTATCAATATTAATTCATACGTTTTTAGACTAGATATGAGGTACTCTAAAACTTATATCTTGATGTCTTAACATATAGGCTCTACTGTGGGTGTTGAGTAGGAAGACCTTGTATATGAGGAGGCTACGTTGCAATCCTTAATACTCACTTGGAAGTTACACAATTAGTATAGTATGGTTTAATAACTTATATAATAGGGTTACTCACTTATTCCCTTGTGTGTGATTTTAATTCCACCATATATGCTATACCTCTATTAATAAATCACAATAAGAATCTAATAAGAATCTTTCAAGAGTTAACGACAACTTTTATGCATAACATTTTATAGGGAAATGACTCATAATGTAGTAATACCAATGAATCTTTATTTTTATTTTTTTCTTTTTTCCTTCATCTGTATCAGAATAATGTGGAGGGTTATGCTCTAACGTTGAGGTTACAACCTCGGTTCTCCCTCTTTGCTGGGGCTTTCTTCAAACTTTGGTTCCATGCAACTCGTTGGGTTGCTAGAGTTTGTTTGGTCTTTGAGAAAATGGAGCAAAGTGGGAAGCAGCATACTTTAGATTGAATTCTATGTCTTAGAACAGCTGTATTGAGTTTTATTTTAAGTGTAGATAAGAAAGATCATATCGAAGAAAAATCATACTCAAAGTAATGTTACTGCATTGAATGACATTGGGTTGTCACAGTGGATATCGGCGATTATCAAATTCAATTTTTGAGGATCTCTTAAATTATGGAGCTAGATCTTGAATGGATTGAAACACTCATAATTGAAGGAGTTATGGTTTTACTTCTTTGGATGATTTTCGGGTTTGTTTGTGTTTACAGCATTTCCATTGTTGTAGTGAGCTTTTCTTTTTACTTACAAGATGAGAAAACTGGATAATGTTTAGATAGATCCTTGCCATACGTTTGTTCATTAATCGTTTTCAGCTTTCCGTTCCTCACGTGTCAACGCTCATAGAAGTTGCTTAAGGGACGAGAAAATCCAAAATGTAGATAAGACATTATACTACGAGTTTTGCTTAATGTTTTGCTCACAAAGCCTTTCTAAGGAAAGTAGCATAATACAACGATTGTTGCTTAAAATTGCTGAAAAAATTTGCATTATATTTTTCTTTCCTTCTATCGCATTACCTTCTAAAACAATATTTTATTTTAAATTTTTAATTACTCCAACGAGTCCAACGTGCTTGGTTACGTGGATCAAAGAGCTCAAGGGCAACTACCAGAACATTGGCCGTTTATAAGTTATTTATGTTTAGATAAGAGGATACGACGGCGTTTTACTGATGACCGTCCTTCACGATAGCATTCGTAATGCCACTTTGTGCTGTAAATGTTCGGAAAATATGTTCCAAAAAAGCAAAAGCACCCATATATAAGTTATGTCAAATGACTTAAAATTATAACCAAACTGAAAAAAAAAAATAAAAAATTCCACGAAGAAAATAAAACATACCTACACCAAATTCAGAGACAACAAAGGGGATGCAATTATGTGGGTTATCAGAAGATATCTGGCCAATTTAATTTGATTAAAATTCTAGAGTTTTTATAAGGTTTTGTGACGTGATCCAAAACCTTATAGAATTTAGGATTGGCGTTTTAAATTAGAAAGCTAATGGAAATTTGATTGGATAAAAATATAATATATTAACAAAAATATTTGCATAGGCCTTACACTAACTCTACACTTGATTTTCAAACTTTATTTTTAAGTCAGTAAGTATAATCTTTTTGTCTTACCTAGCCATTTTCTATTTTATTCTCTCATTCCTCTCTTTTGAATCCTTTAAAACGTGCTTTTTATGTATAGGGTCATAAGAACTTTACAAAAATCGGACCTTATAGGTCCAAAGACTCTAGAGGGATGGATTTTGGGATTAGGAAGTGAAACTCTAGAGTTTTTATGGGTTCTGGGATATGCAAGATTCTATAAGAATATATTTGTGTTTTAGAGAATTCGTCTCAAATTCGCTCGGATTGTATCGCTAGAGGATAATAATAATAATAATAATAATAATAATAATAATTCTTAAAGAATGGTAATAAAACTATACTAAAAGAGCAAAAGACATAAAAAGAATTATATATATATATATATATATATATATAAAAGATACTTCCATAGAACACATTATACATAATCTCTATTTAGAAAATTGTAATCCCAATATATGTATATATACGTGGCAAATTAACACATTTTACACCACCACTCGTGGGAGACAACTTATCCAACGTAAATATAGAATGCAATGGGTGGGGATCTTCTCTTCATCCTCACTCTTGCATAATAATTAAAGGATGCCACCATTGAATGAAGACAATACCCACCATAGGAAGAAAAAGAAGAAGAGGCTAATCCAGCTAATAAGTGGGTGGTGAAGTGAAGAAAATGAAATAGCAGGTAACACAAAGCAGCCATGGATCAGGCTAACTTCAATCGACCAAGTAGGAAAATGAACGAATGAAAGAAGTCCTTACAAGTTCAATACATTTTCACAAGCCAGCTCCTCCTTAATGTTGATTTTATGGTTCCCTGTCCCTGCAAAGTGCAATCTATGATATACATTTACATTATAATATTATGTTGTTGAATCTGTTGCCATACTGAAAGAATTTATATGAATGCATATCACAGAAGAAAAGCCTTCCAATATAGTCATTCAAATACACTATCATAAGGGGAAGAAAATTGAAGCAAGAATTTCTCGAAGGGTAACTTAGTTGCAAGAAAGTTGAAGTGACATATTCAAATTAAATAATAGATATATAATTTTTACAACCATTATTATTGAGAAAATAATTTGTATCTAACACTCAAAAAAGAACATCAAATCGTAGTTTCAAGCTATTTTCATATGCAGTCGTTAAAGTTCTTTTATGGACATAAAAGCACAACTCTAATAGATATAAATAAATTCCACATATTCCATGACACATACTTTAGTGTATATAATTTGAATTTACAAAAGCCATACTCATTATATATATAATAGCTGATGTCGCGCTTGCATTATGGTTGCTATGAAATAATAAATGGTTGAGTAAAATAATTTGTTTAAAAAAAAATAAAAAAAATCGATCACATAAAAAAAAGCTCATAAAAATAAAAAATTTTCTTTTTCTTTTGAATGAAGAATGAACATGTGTATTAATTGATGATTTGGTTGTATTTAATATCAACTATTATGAAAAATTTATAAGAAAGATCTTACAAATAATTGTTTTTGCTTAATATAATAAATAATAGACATATAAGGAAATTTTAAGTGAGCATGAATGCATATGATTTTAAATTTGCATCAAAGTTGAATGTTGTGTAGAATATATGTAAGATGTGAGAGTGAAATTAGAGTTGGAAGTGGAACAATGTAGGTTAAAATAATTTAAGTTATTATGGATATGGAGAGAGAGATGAAATGAGAAATTACGAAAAATGCTAAATGTACCTATATTATAATATATTTATATTACTTTTATTGTTGGATTTTTCTACAGCCCATTTATGTTTTTCATGGGATCGGACTTGCTTTTCATTTGACCTTTGATTTCATACTCATTAGATCTCAATGATCAAACTGATTGTGTTTTAAATGGTTCATATTTAATTAGTATTAAATTAAAGGTTAGATGAAAAGTAGGATCCGTTTAATAAAAAACATGAATGGAATAGTAGATGTTCTTGTTAGTGTTAGTTTTTTCGTTATATAATTTTGAATTGAAGGTCTAAATAATAATTTTATATAGAGTAGTTACTTAAGGTCATTTCGGCTTTAATAATATAGATGTTATATATCTATATTATTAAAGCCAGTCAGGGCTTAAGTAATCTCTATTAGTGTCTTTCTTTTAAAATTAATATTCAACTTTCCAATCTTATAACATATAATAAAAGAACATAATACTAAATTAATTATAAGGTAGTGTTTGGTTGTAAGGACTGGACTAGATTGGATATGACAAGTACAAAGTGGACTGGATATGACACTAGATATGACAAGTACAAAGAGGACTGGACATGACAAATACAAAAAAGACTGGATATGCTGGACATGACAAATACAAAGAGGAGTGGACATGACATGATATGACAAATACAAAAAGGGACAGTATAGGCTTATTGTACTATATTTGGTTTATTGGATACAAAATTTTGTGATGTCCCTTATTTGCAATGCATAACTAGTAGACCTGTTATTGTATTTTGACAATTATACCCTCAATATGGTTTAATATATATTTTAACTATATTTTTATATTATTTGAAATATGATTTGAATGCATTAGTGAATTTATATAATTAAACATATTATATACAAATATTAAATAAAAATTCATAAATTTTTTAGCTAATAAAAAATTAATTATTTATATTATAAAATAAATAAGTTTTTATGATATTTAATAAAAATAATATTAATTAACTCAATATTATAATAACCTAATACATACTATAATATAATAATAATTCAACAAGTTACAACAATTTTCCTATGATTTAATAGCTATAATATTAATAATTAAACCAATATTCCTAATTTAACAATTAAGAGTATTAATAATTACAATATGTTGCAAATGATCCAAATGTTTTTAAAAATTAACCAAAAACAAAAGTCGAAGTATTAACATCCATAGAAAGTATGAAAACATGAGAGCATGACAAAAAAAAAAAAAAGTAAGAGATGAAATCCATTATCATTATAAACTAAAGTAAATCTCAGAAAAAAAAAAAGAAAATTACAACTTTATTGACCAAAACCTTAAATATGATCTTACTATAAAACCCCCACCCCCACTATGCTATAGTACCTACACCCACCCCCCTACCCCCATCCACCCTCATATTCAGTTTATTAAACCCTAACTGATAACTCTGATTTTAAATATATTTCACATAGTAATTTTATAGTATTTCCCTTAAATCTTTGATTTTCTTTAAAGAAATTGATACTTAATTGAGTAAAATTTTGATTACAAGGTTTGACTGTGTTCTTGGATCAAAAACGAAGAAAAGAAATCAAGTTTCACTCAATTTGGAGTTCAAATGAATGAGTTATGAAGTTTCAAAGTTACACAGTTTCGGACACAAATGTATCTTAAGGCTGTGTCCATCCAGGAAAATATACCAAGGTTAAAAAGTTACACGACCTAGGGATACGACTATGTCTCAGGCCGTGTCTAGTGACGAAAACGGAAACCTTACAATACATTATAAAAGGACATACTACGGTTTCGTACACAAGATTGGACATTCAAAAGAAAAAAGACTTGAGGAGAAGGAGAAGAAAAAGGCGAAAGCAACATTCAACATCAAGATTGAAGAGATTTATCATCAACAAAAGGGGTTTTTCATGTTTTATTTATTGTTTTGTTGCAATTCGTTTTTAGTTTCATTATAATAGCTTAAGATTCGTGTATTTAGGATTATGGAACCTGAGATTTCATGTGACTATTAGATTGATTGATAATTTTCAATAATGTTTCTATCTTTTCTTGACTCAATTATGTTATTTAATTCTTAATTGATGTTTCTAGAATATCAATCTATGATATTATGCATGATGATTGAGAAATCACATGTGTAATAAGATCTTGACATAATTGGAGAGAATTACATATATATTTAGAGATAAGATACATATTTCTTCCAAAAAGTTGTTCTTTTGTGTAGGAATTCATTATACATTAATGCGATTCGAAATTATATTACTAAGTGAAGAAATTCCAGTAAATAATTTAGGATTAAGGTTAATATGCTTGAGAAAGGTGTTAACTTTAATTGTGAGTCCATCTGGTCAAGAATAATAGAAATTGAATTGAATATATTTTAAGCGGTCACATGTTAAACACTAGGGGAAATAATTCCTAAATACGTTATTACCTTCTTGAAGTTGTTCTTAATTTTAACGCTTTCTAAATTGCTTAATCAAGTCTCATAATTAGGTTGGTTTGTTAATTTTAATATTTTTTATTCATTTAACTCATCACAATTTTCCGATTAGATAATAAAGCTAAGATTAATATTAGTACTCGAAGTCTTTGAGGGATCGACTCGAACTCACATCCGCTATATTAAAACTAATAGGTGCACTTGCTTGATATCAAGTTTTTGGCGCCGCTGCCAGGGAATACAGAAACCAATCTAAAGGAACATGTCAAGGCAGTGACACTTCGAAGTGGGAAAGAGTTGCATGCTAAGAGGAAGGTTAGCGAGGAGACTAGTAAGAGCAAGGAGGGGATGAAAGCAATAGAAGACGTAGAGTCATCTAAGGCGAAGGAATATCAACCACCTATCCCATATCCCTAAAGACTCAAGCAAGATTACAATGACCAACAATTCAGTAAGTTCCTTGACCTCTTTAAATAACTACATATTAACTTACCTTTCGTTGATGCCTTGTCACAGATGCCGAAGTAAGCTAAGTTCTTGAAAGATTTGTTATCCAATAAGAGGAAGCTTGAGGAGCTTTCTATAGTCATATTGGGTGAAGAATGTTTTGCGATCGTGCAAAACAAGTTGCCTAAGAAGCTAAAAGACCTAGGAAGTTTTACAATTCCTTGTCATATTGGTAACTTGTTAGTTGATAAAGCTTTAGCTAATTTGGGTGCTAGTATCAATTTAATGCCTTATAAATTTTTCAAGAAACTAGGATTAGGGGAAACTAAACCCACATGCATGAGCTTGCAATTAACTGATAGATTTGCAACGTATCTTAGAGGCATTATTGAGGATGTATTAGTCCAAGTGGGTAGATTTATTTTTCTAGTTAACTTTGTGATATTGGACATGGATGAAGATTTTGAGTTGCCCCTTATCCTAGGTAGACCATTTTTAGCTACCGCTAGGGCTATCATTGATGTTAGTGATGGCAAGCTCATTCTTAGAGTAGGAGATGAAGAGATCATGTTTAAAATTTTATAGGCTATGAAAAAGTCTGTTAATCAGGATGATACTTATTACCTTTTGGATGTTACTGACACTTTTGTTTCAAGTTATATGTAGGAAGTTCTTTTTAAGGACTGGAGAGTTACTTGCAATTAGGTACGAAAGAAGCTCTGGAAGATCCTATCAAATCCGAGGTGGTAGCCCAACTGGAGGCAAACAAACCTACCTTTATTGCGAAAGGGTTTGAAGAGATTGAAAAAATGAAGGAAGCACTGTCAAAACCTTCGATTGAGGAGCCACCAGTATTGGAGTTAAAGCAATTACCTGATCACTTAGAATATGGCTTCTTAGAGAAGGAATCCAAATCACCGGTAATTATAGCATCCAATCTAGAAGAAGAATAGAGAGAAAGGTTGCTGAAAGTACTCAAAGAGCATAAGAGGGCTATTGCTTGGAAAATATCCAATATTTGAGGTATCAATCCCTCCTTTTGTACTCATAAGATTTTGATGGAAGAAGACTATAAGCCGGTTGTACAGCTTCAGAGAAGCTTGAATCCGAACATGAAAGAGATAGTCAAAAAGGAAGTTATCAAACTTCTTGATGCAGGTATGATATATCCTATCTCTGATAGTTCATGGGTGAGTCCACTGTAAGTAGTTCTAAAAAAAAGGTGGGATGGTAGTAGTCCCTAATGAGAGGAATGAATTGAACCCAATGAGAACGGTAACAGGTTGGCGTATATGTATCGATTATAGAAAGTTAAATGATGCTACACGTAAGGACCATTTCCCCTTACCTTTTGTTGATCAAATGATAGAGCGACTAGTAGGACATATGTTTTATTGTTTTCTAGATGGCTTATTTGGTTAGTTTTAGATATCTATTGCACCGGAAGATCAAGAGAAGACCACTTTTACTTGTCCTTATGGTACCTTTGCATACCGTAGAATGCCTTTTAGTCTTGTACCAACGATGCATGTTAGTCATTTTTGATTATTTAATTGAGGACATAATGGAGGTATTTATGGATGATTTTTTAGTTTTTGGCAACTTATTTGACCATTGTTTGAATAATTTGGACAGGGTACTTACCAGGTGTGAAGAGACTAATCTTTTACTCAATTGGGAGAAGTGCCACTTCATGGTACAAGAGGGTATTGTGCTGGGCCATAAGATCTTATATCAAGGAATTGAGGTTAATACTGCCAAAGTGGACGTGATTGCAAGACTCCCATCTCCAACTTCGGTTAAGGCCATAAGAAGCTTTTTAGGGCATACAGGTTTTTATAAGCGATTTATTAAGGACTTCTCGAAAATTGCCCACCCTTTGACTAAATTATTAGAGAAGGATGTACCTTATGTTTTCTCTCAGGAGTATTTGAAAGCTTTCAATATCCTTAAAGAGAAACTTACCAATGCCCCAATCATGGTAGTACCTGATTGGGCACTTCCCTTTAAACTTATGTGTAACGTAAGTGATCACGCAGTCGGGGCAGTATTAGGGCAAAGACGGGACAAGCATTTTCAACCAATTCACTATGCTAGTAAAACTCTTACTAATGCTCAGGAGAACTACACTACTACAGAAAAAGAGTTGCTAGCAATTGTTTTTGCCTGTGATAAGTTTTGCTCTTATTTGCTTCTATCTAAAGTGATTGTTTACACTGATCATTCTACCCTTAGGTACTTGTTCGCAAAACGAGATGCAAAGCCAAGACTGATTCGGTAGATCTTGTTGCTACAAGAGTTTGATGTGGAGATTAAAGATAAAAAGGTGTCGAGAATTTAGCAGTAGATCACTTATCTCGATTGGAGAATCCAAACTTGGAAATGCTCAACAAGAATGAGATCAAAGATGAGTTCCCTGAGGAGCGACTCTATGCCATCGACCAAGTAAGTGATATGGAAATTCCTTGGTTTGCGGATATCACTAATTTTTTAGCTGCCAGGATCATACCGAAAGGACTTCCATACTAGCAAAAGAAGAATTTTTTTTCTGATGTGAAACATTATTTTTGGGATGATCCTTACTTGTTTAAAGTATGTGTAGATCATGTTATTCGTAGGTGTGTACCGTACCTCGAAGGATGGAGAATTTTGAGCCACTGTCATTTAGGGCCTACGGGTGGGCATCATAATGCCAATAGGATAGCTCATAAGGTCCTAGAGGCTGGATTTTATTGGCCTACCTTATTCAAAGATGCCTAGAAATACGTTGAGATTTGTGATGCCACAAACCCCATCATTGAGGTTGAGGTATTCGATGTGTGGGGGATCGATTTGATGGGTCCTTTCTTGAACTCTAATGAAAATAAATATATCTTAGTAGCTATTGACTACGTCTCTAAGTGGGTAGAAGCTAAAGCCCTACCTACTAATGATGCTAGGGTAGTAAAAAAATTCTTGAAAGGCTTATTTTCTCGATTTGGCACCCTTAGGACAATTATAAGTGATAGGGGAATACACTTAATGCCCAACTCGACCAAGTGTTGAAATGTTATGGCGTTACACATAGAATAGCCACCCTGTACCACCCTGTACCACCCCCAAAGTAGTGGCCAAGTGGAAGTTGCTAATCATGATCTTAAGCGAATTCTTGAAAAAACCGTGGAGTATCATAGGAGAGATTGGTCAGAAAAGTTGGATGATGCTCTATGGGCACACAAAACCGCTTACAAAACACCACTAGGGACCACACCCTACCGACTTGTGTATGGGAAGTCATTTACTGGTAGAGATTGAACATAAGGCTTATTGGGCAATTAAGAGTGCTAATGTTGATTTTGAGCGTGCAGGTTCTCACAAGAAACTTCAATTGAATGAGCTAGAGGAATGGCGAGCGAAAGCATATGAGAACTCTAAATTATACAAAGAAAGGGCCCAAAAGTACCACGATCAGTGAATCAAACAAGGTCGACAATTTAAAGAAAGCGATCATGTCCTTTTGTATAATTCTCGCCTTCGTTTATTCTTAGGTAAGTTGAAATCTAGGTGATCTAGACCATTTACAATTACACAAGTTTTCCCGTATGGAACTATTGAAGTTATACACTTGGAGAAAGGTACCTTTAAGGTAAATGGGCAATGATTGAAGTTATACTTGAGTGGAAATTTGGAGCATGTTAGACGAAAAGAGTTTTATCTCCTCCCGATAGAACAATCATGAGCTACAATCGTATCCCGTCGAGCTATCGACGTTAACTATAGCGCTTCTTGGGAGGCAACCCATGTCTAACTTTGCTTACACTTTAGTTCTTTTAGTTTATTCCATTTTATTTTTCTTTGCTTTAGTTTTGTTTTGCTTTGCTTCTTTTATTTGTTTCAATTTTAGTTATAGGCTTTTCTTTTTAGTTTTATTTTTTTTTTCTTGAGTTTTCTTTGTCTTATTTTTCTAGTTTAAGCACTTTTATTTCTTTAAGTTTCTTTTATTCTTAAATTCATGAATTTAGGCTAAAAAAAAAAAACCCAGAAAGTTACACGGGCATGGGACACGGCCATGTCCCAGCTCGTGTCCATCCGGGCCCCTTCAATGACCTATCAACCATAGAAAGTTACACGGGCATGAGACACGGTTGTGTCCTAGCCCGTGTGTGCCCATCCATATGCTATCCAAACAGAAAGTTACACGGGTATGGGATACGGTTGTTTCCCAGCCCGTGTGTGCCCAGTATTAACTCGCAAGCATAGAGAGTTACACGGGCGTGGGATACGGTTGTGTCCCTGCCTGTGTTCGCTCAGCAACATGCATCCACCATAGAAAGTTATACGGGCGTAGGACACGGTTGTGTCCCAGCTCGTGTTCACCCAGGTAAGGCACCGTAAATAGAGAGTTACACGGGCGTGGGACACGGTCGTATCCCAGCCTGTGTCTACCCAGTACCCATACGATTTAGCATACACCCTGCACAATTTATTAAAACACACACACACCCTCTCAAACACTTACAAACATCAACACATAATCATTTCACATTTCCTCTTCTCTCCATCTTCTCCTTACGTTTCTGGTCCAAGTAAATTCTCCTAATTTTTTTTTCTGTCCTTTCTTGTTTATGTTTATTTTCCTCATCATTTAGGCATGTTTAGCTACCTGACATTTATGTCTTTTGGGAATCGGTATATGCATTTTGTTTGAGAATTTACTTCGTTTTTATTCTCTCATAATAGACATACACAATTGCCTTGTGTTGCTAGATTTCAATGCCTTTATGATGCCTCTTCTGGTTAGATATTCCTGTATGATCTCTCAAATTTGAATTTTGTGTGCCAATTTGATAATCATTATTCAATTATGCTAGTTAGGGTTAGCATTGTGAGAGTGATTTTGGGTCATTTAGCGTCTTTGATGTGTTGGGACACTTTCTTTATAAGCTGATTGTAATGTAAAGCGTCTAATGTATACTTAGTTGGATGAATTTGCTAACCATTTCTTTTACACCAACTAGTTTTGTGGATGCACTCTACATGTTTGTTTAAATGTCCCAATGAGAATTCTTTCAATATTCTTCACTGATAATCCTTTATAACTTTGTCTTCGTTTGAACTAAGTGTAGCAAGGATGCGCGTTTTTTATTTGGTTTGGTGTTTCTTCTCAGGTAGTCAATAGCAAATCTCACAAAGCTTACCGTTCGAAGAAAATCCAAATATGCAGCATCTTCTTCAACACAAGAAGGTGCCATTGTTGAACCATTAGCAACTCTCCCTCCGATAGAGCATCCAATGCTTCAATTCAAAGAAGAATATTAGTCGCAGTGCTATAATTTACTTAAGAACAAGCCCTTCAGTGACACCCTTCGTTTGGATTGGGATGTTCTCGCTCAATTGGAGCTTATAACGGAAATGAAGGAACTATTTGAAGGAACCATTTGGGAGCGGTTTTTATCTCTTGAAGCTCCAGTTTATAAGGAGCTGACATTAGAGTTTTTATGCACATAAAAACTTGATAAAGAGAGTGTTAGTGGCATGGGCCCCAAACGCAAACTCCATTTCACTTTAAGTGGCTACCCTTTTCACATGACAATAGCTCAATTGGGCAAATATCTCGGTCTTTATGAGGATAGATATATACGGACAGAAGAGTTCCAACGTTTAACATGTCATTTTCCACATGGAGTAACACCAGGGACGTTTTGGAACGAAATTACTATTGGTGATGCTTATGACCCAGCAAAGAGTAAGGCTTCTCAATTGGTCAAACCTGAATATCGTGTTCTTCATTGGCTCTTTGCACATACATTGACTAGCTGAGGCCTCAGCACCAGTGTGGTTTCCAACAAGGATTGTCTTTATTTGTATAGTGTTATTCATAAACACCTAATCAATCTAGCCATTGAGCTAGCTGAACTTTTCAGCTACTACCACCACTATACGAAAGAAAGGGCATATTTGTTGTGCCCCCTACATCACCTTACTAGTGCAGGCCATGCGGACTAAGGTTGTTGTTTGGCCCTCACTTACCTTAGTCACTTAAGTCACCCCTATGCGACTTAATTCATTTCGACTCATGAACCTTTTACCAATGAAACGTCAAGGTCGGTACTCACACAGCACATCTCGAGGCCAGACGTCTTCAGCAAGCTTTGAAGATAAATTTGATATGTTGATGATTGAGGTTCATTATATCCGAGAAAGTGTGGATAAACTTCATATCTGCCAAGATAAATTGGAAAAATTTCTCAAGATGAAAGAGTCGGATGCAAATGATGAGGATAGTGAGAGTAAGGAAGAGGATGATGAGGGTAGTGAGGAAGAGGCAGCTGAGGGTAGTAAAGAGGATGTTGAGGGCAGTGAAGAAGACGATGATAAAACTATGGCGGAGGCACCATCTGATGAGGATAATGGAGAGACGGATTCTGATCCCTCTTCTTAGTTCATTTTTTTTTTATTGTTTTTATTTGGCCAAGGCATGTGCAATCAGACATGTAATGATGATGGCTTCCTTGTTATGAACTTCTTCACCTTATTTTCGACTGGCAGGGAAGTATTAGTTTCTTTTTCAATACATGTATTTCCTTTTTCCTTATGATGTTTTTTCTTGTTTGATATCTTGTTATTGTGCTTTCTTAGTCGTACATTGAGGACAATGTACGTTATTAAGTGTAGGGGGGTATATATATGAATTTGTTACTGTTTAGGAGACCAATTATTCACATTTGACCTAATTAATTTTTAAGTTAACTTGCAATAGGTGATTAACAAGTGTTGGGCCAAATCAACTATGTCATCTTGATCATTATTGATCTTATTATACTTTAGTAGAATTGATTAGTCAAATCTGTGGAGGGCAAAGTTACGAGTTATTTAGCTTAGGACTTTAAGACTTGAGATTGGAACAACATCACTAGTTGAGATTTAGTCGTGGTTATTTTTAAATTTACTTTTATGTATACCTTTCTCTAAGAAATTTTTAGAGCCTTATAATTTTTAGCAAACAAACAAATGAAATTCATCTTTTGAGAAACCTCTAAAAAATCACAATGATTGGAGGTCAAAAGTAATAACAAGTGTATGAATAGAAAAAATTGGTAAGGATTTGTCTTGGTTCGTCAGAAGAGCGAAATTGAGTCCCAATGCCAATATTAATGAAAAAAAAATTGGTATGGATCGGCCTTGGTCTGTTAGAAGAGCAAGGTTCTTTCCCGCTATCAATATAAGAAATAAGTTGGTATGGATTGGTCTTGGTCCGTCAGAACAGCGAGATTCTTTCCCTCTACCAACACAATTGTGCTTAAATAAATTAAATTTAAAAGACCTCCCAACAAAAGCATGAACTAGGGGGATGATTAGAGGATGAGTGGATGTAAAATGTGTTTGTTTTAGATTATGGCACTTGCTGAGATGGAAGAGAGAATTGTATATACTTTAGTCAAATGGACAAAATTTTTGTGACTCTTTCCCGGTTGGCGAGATGTTAAATCCAATATTTACTTCAAAAATCCTTGGTTAAATGACTCAGGTAAACTTCGACTTTCATAAATTAACTAGTGAACTCTAGTATTAAGTATTGTTGGAGCATTCGAATATGATCAGGTGAAATTACGACATTGTTAAGGGTGAAATTGGTTAACTTTATTATTACAAGATAGTTGAGAATGATTTTCTTACTTTTCTACGGGTCAAGTGTATTCATTCATCGGTTTCCTAAATAGTGATAAATTTTGTTTAGCGTTTCTTGTCCCGGAAAATTTTGTTTTGATTTATTTGCTTAAGGACAAGCAAATGCTTGGGTGTGGGGAAGTTTGATAACTTTGATTTTAAATATATTTCACATGGTGATTTTGCAGGATTTTCCTTACATCTTTGGTTTTCTTTAAAGAAACTGATACTTAATTGAGTAAAATTTTGATTGCAAGGTTTAAATGCGTTCTTGGATCGAAAACAAAGAAAAGGAATCAAGTTTCACTCAATTTGGAGTTTAAATGAATAAGTTATGAAGTTTTGAAGTTATACAGTCTGGGATACAAATGTGTCCCCAGGCTGCGTCCATTTAGGGAAATATGCCAAGGTCAGAAAGTTATACGACCTGGGGACACGACTATGTCTCAAGCCATATCTGGTGATGAAAACGAAAACCTTACAATACATTATAAAAGGACATACTACGGTTTCGTACACAAGATTGGACATTCAAAAGAAAAAAGACTTGAGGAGAAGGAGAAGAAAAAGGCGAAAGCAACATTCAACATCAAGATTGAAGAGATTTATCATCAACAAAAGGGGTTTTTCATCTTTTATTTATTGTTTTGTTGCAATTCGTTTTTAGTTTCATTATGATAGCTTAAGATTCTTGTATTTAGGATTATGGAACCTAGGATTTCATGTGACTATTAGATTGATTGATAATTTTCAATAAAGTTTCTATCTTTTCTTGATTCAATTATGTTATTTAATTATTAATTGATATTTCTAAAATGTCAATCTATGATATTATGCACGATGATTGAGAAATCACATGTGTACTAAGATCTTGACATAATTGGAGAGAATTACATATATACTTAGAGATAAGATATATGTTTCTTCCGGAAAGTTATTTTTTTGTGTGGGAATTCATTATACATTAATACGATTCTAAATTATATTACTAAGTGAGGAGATTCCAGTAAATAATTTAGGATTAGGGTTAATATGCTTGAGAAAGGTGTTAACTTTAATTGTGAATCCCTCCGGTCAAGAATAATAGAAATTGAATTGAATATATTTTAAGCGGTCACATGTTAAACACTAGGGGAAATAATTCCTAAATATGTTATTACTTTCTTGAAGTCGTTCTTAATTTTAACGCTTTCTAAATTGCTTAATCAAGTCTCATAATTAGGTTAGTTTATTAATTTTAATATTTTTTATTCATTCAACTCATCATAATTTTTCCGGTTAGATAATAAAGCTAAGGTTAATATTAGTACTCGAAGTCTCTAAGGGATCGACTCGGACTCACATCTGCTATATTAAAACTGATAGGTGCATTTGCCTGATATCACCAACTTACCTAACTTAAGCATTATCCCAGCTCTCACTTTATTTTACATTATACTACTACTTAGTAGATTTGACCTACAGGCTGTAGCAAGTGTTTTCTTTGTCAGCTTATTGTCCTTGACGATCTTATAGTCAGTGAATGTTGCAAAATTGTTCTTGAACAAGTCAACCAGCTTCAGGAGTGTTTCCTCGTAGGCTTTCTTATTTTCCTACTACGACTTCAAGAACAAGTGAGCATAACAAATACTAATAGACAACCCTGGTTTTGAGTTTACTAAATATTAGGAAGAAGGGATGCCAACTTACAGTATCGAATGGATCTAGGATTTCTAAAGGAATGTGCTCGATCTTGGTAAGGATCTCGAGCCTAAACACCATAGTTTTCTTATATTCTACCTTTAGTAGGCTTTTAGTGGATAGCATCAATAATCTTCCTTGTGTATGGTAGCTTGATGTGGCTACCACTTCCATAGTTGGACAAAGAAAGAAATGGTTACAACCAAGGAATGAAAAACAAGGCATATGGAGCACTATACGTTGCATAAGAAAATATACCTACCACTAGACCATCTAGTGTTAACAAACCATCTAGTGTTAACAAGCCATCCAGTCATACTATGTTTTTGCATCTTTTCAGTAAGCATAACTACATATTTAGTGGGATACAACATGATGGATGCTACATCGAAGTAAGTGAAGAATGTTGCTATGGCTCCTTTATTCCATCCTCCGTTCTAGTAACCTATGGAAAATTATGAACACATCCATTTAGCCCTCTCATTCATTTAAAACTTGATATTCATTTAATAGTCTAAAGGACTTTAATTTGTTCTCTACAGCATGGCATCAAGGAAATGGAAGCTGGTCTTTATCATGGATTTAATATAACATGACTGGTAAAAAAAGGACAAAGGTTTTAGATACTATAAGCAAAATCTAGAGCCATGATTTATTATAAAGGCAGAACAAATATAGAAATCCATAATCATGCTTATCATAAAACTATAGTCGAACCAGCAAGAAGTGATACGATAAGGGATATAATAAAAACATGACTATCATGGCCACTTCAAAACCCAATAATGCAAGTAGGGATTTATTAGTAGCCTTGTGAAATACGATAACATAATACCTAGAAAGCTAATTCTATTAAGTCATTTGTTAACACCACAAACTATATAAGCTACAAACATGTCCTACTATTACATGCATGTTATGTTCTATTCTTATCTTTGTCATAAGGCCTGAAGCGAGACCGGTATCATTCCAACTTGGAGATTCAAGTCCTACAAACATATAAGTATGGGGGGTGATTTTCAAAATCAAGAGACACTAAAAAGTACTTTTAGAAAAGACTACTCTAAATAATTAGGTAGCCATGTACATATCACAAATTAATGCTTTTTCCATGTCATTGACTAAAGAAGCTTCATTTCTATCTATTACTTTACTTTTTACCTAACTACACCATACATGGTTTTGTTATTACTCACGTTTTAGCTTATTGGGTTTCAGTTCTAATTATATATGGTAGTTTAATAAAAGCGGCTACTAATAGCCTTCAAGGACCAATAATTGAAATAATAGCAAATCCATCAAAGTGATAGAGAGAGTGAAAGGATGTTGAAAAGACCTTGAAAGCATGAGTTTTTCAAATGTTCAATGAAAGATATGGCCCATTTATGTGGCACCATTGTGAAAAATGTATGGTAGAAAATGTCTACTCCCATTAACTTAGGAGAAAAAGAAGAGAATGAAGTTTTTTGCTCACATGTAAGTAGAGAAAAAATAAAGGTAGTAGCTAGGTGTATAGACAAATTATGGTGTTGAGTTTGTGTAAATCAAGTACCTTTATAATAAGGTGTTGATTCTTGTATTATAAGTATTGAAGTTAGAGGAAAATGATTTTCCAAAACCCCTCAAAGAAAAAAAAATCCCATTTATATTTGTAATGGTACAATCACATTTGATTAAAAAAGTTTTTCATTACTCATCGATTCAAATTCAAGCGTACTTTTCCATTATTCAACTTAGAGAAATGCTTTCTTGACAAGCAAACTCATCCCTTTATTCCCCAATGGCCTTACCTTCTCCAGGACCACACTTACCCTACACTTAGAGAAATGTCCTAATGCTTCTCTAAAAACAACAAACGCATAAAATGGATTTACAACAAGACATAGTAATTGAAAGAAGGATAAGATTTGAAACTAACCTCACATTCTACTATTGTTTTTTCCCTTCTTGAAACAATGGTAAAACCTATAAACGATGATGAAGTAAAACACATCTTGTAGACAACAGCAAATGGTAAAAAATGCAATATCCTCACTTGATTTAATGGCCATGCCAAACAAAGATGATACAAAAGTAGACATGCCATAAAGAAAAATCAAATTTTAGTAATTAACAGGTATATAAAGTATTTTATACTAAAATTGAAATTGATCCATATGAAATCAAAAAAATAAAAATTAAAAAAATCCCCATAGCTAAGAGTACTTTACACTGAATAATTTGATCCTAATTGTTGAGAGTATAGAATGATATAGCATAGAGAGAGAGAGAGGTGACCTTGAAGTTTCTTAAAGCACAACTTCAATGAATAGTGAAGCTCCTACCTACACATCTACTAAATAGACAAAGATTTTTAAAGGAAAGAGAGTGATATAAATACGTGGGTGAATATATAAACCCAGTATTTCGCGTAACCAAAGCTGCGAGATGGTTGTAAAAGTAAATGATAATTGAGGGATGAGCAGGAGTTCCCATGCACCGACTATGAATTTTACATATCAACTCCTTACACGAGCCCGAGATACACTTAAAATAACGCACAAGTATGATCGGAGTTTACCCTCTACTAATCTATGCTCGAATGAGCTAGATAAGAGTAGCTTAAGAGTAAGCAAAAGGGATACTTAGCTCGAGAGAGAGAGTGATCGACTCTAAATAGAGCTTCCAAGTTTTACAATTTATAAACCTATATTCAATCCTTAACTCGATTCAACAGGTAAGTGTACTTATCATTTTATAGCATGGATGAGTATATGATTGTCTCCATCAGGAAAATAACTCAAACACTGGTACTTAATAATTTTGCCTATTATCTAATAGTCGATTTCATCAAGTGATTGTTTATTAAGATTCTCAATGTTAACTAAACTACACTAATCTACCATCTTGCATGATTAATACAATGATTACAAGAACAAGTACGAAAATACACTTAAGATGCAGGCTTGCTCATCATTTACTATAATCTTACCAAAATACTTTTCATCCTAATATTTGTTAATTGTGGGAAATTACAGTATATAAATATTCTTTTCAGAACTACTTACTTCTAATCTTAATTATGTCTATTAGAATCTCTCCCTAATTAATAGCCAACTAAGATTGCATTAATGTCATGTTAATGTATCGATTCCCCTAAGTATATCAACTTTCCTAATAATATCTTTATTATCAAGAGTAAGTTATTCTAGTGAACTAGATCTATTCAATAGAATTGTCTCTTGACATATTCTATTGAAATCTATCCTAAGTTAATGTCCTACACTACATCGTATTTAGATTCATTAAATGTCATTCATTAGAATTGACAAATTTCAGGAATTACTTTTTTCAAGTACTCAATCATACTAATTGATGAAACAGGACCTAACGAATTACTCACATATGATAAAACAACGACAAAAACTAACAGGAAACATAATTAAACAGAAATAGAACATGGAATAATTAAAATAAACCCCCCTTTTTATTCCATTGAAGAAGTTTGACAAATACACGAATAACGAATTCCTATCGCTTCTCTCAAGTGATTTTGGGAAAAATTCAATACACACTTGGGAAATGATATAGAATACAAACCGGTACAAAGATGGGTAAAAATGTGGATGTATGTTGGCAGGTGCTATATTGTTTTAAATGACATATACTCTCTTAAAATTTGATGTCTCTACTAAGAAATCTCTCTTCCACAAGTTGCGGTAGCTTTTTATATTCTCCTCATCAAAAGACTTGAATTTACCCCTTTACAGCACCACTTGACATTTCCCATGTATTGGTTCGTGTGAAAAGGTTGAAACGAACAATTGTGCCCTTTCCTATTATGCCTGTGATTTGGGGCATGATAGTCTCGAAAAGAATTATTTTTCACCAATCATAGTCGTTATTGAGGCCGTACGCTCCGTATCATATTATTGAATCTCATCACTACTGTGACCATAGTCATGATCATCCTTCTGCTATTCAATCGCGACAATGATTAATAAGGGGATTGATAAAACTTCCCTTGATCACGGCCATGATTGAGGGTGTGACCAAGGTGGGTTCTTCATTGCTTCGTTATTACGCCCATGATTGATACTTCTACACTTATTTCTTCTCCTTTACGGTTATAACTAACTTGAGAGCTATTATTCTTATGTATACTTCCTCCCTTTGCTCGTGAATTACTAGAAATCATTATTTTATTCAATTAAGTACCTAATCAAAAGAATTAAATCATATTTATGATCAATTCTATGCTTAAACATGCTGTGAAAGTGTAAAGTAATTTATACTTATCAAAGAGTAAAAAGTTTAGTATATTCTTTTGTATTTTATTCTTGCAGCTATTACATTATGCGGATATTTATAGTACCTTGTTAGGGTAAGTTCTAAATTAAAAAAATTACAAAAATGGATCCCTACCTACTAAACAAAAGGAGAATAATTTACAAAGAAAGCATGAATTCGTGTATAAAGAACATCATCTTTCAGAAAGGACAACGTACGTGTGTTTTACTTAGTTTACGATCTTGACAACATTGTGAGCCAAACAGGGGTATTCCTTTGATTAAGTTTATTTGACGTCGGTAGTTTGGTACTCTAATTGCAGGGGTTAGCTTAGGGCGGACTCACATTTGGGTTGATCTTGGATGGTTAGCTCTTGACAATTATCAACTTGGCCTTAGCACTATGGAAGACTGTTTTCCTAATTTAGTGTTTGGATTAGGGTACTACAGTGGGGTTGGTTCCGCATGTCGGTTGCTCACTTTGATAACTTCCTGGATGGTGTGGAGAGTGAAGTAGCTTAGTAGATCAGACTGGGTTAATCATTGCTCCTTATTGCTTAACTCACCTCGGACAGCTTGGTGGATCATTTGAGAAAGCCCCTGGGCTTGGAGTGAGTGATCAGTCCTTAATCCCTATCATCCCCTCCCAATTGTTTGAGATTTAGGATCAAATCTTTAGTACTAGATTAGTCGTTCTTGGGATTGTAAGGTTAGAGATCAGCAATATTGAAGGAGTTTAAGACCCCATAGCCTTTGGGTAATTCAATCTTATAGGTATTAGGATTGATTTTTCTAAGCACTTTAAAAGGTCTGTTGGCTCTAGGAGACAACTTACTCTTCCTTAAGTTTGGGAATTGATCCTTGCTAACATGTATTTAAACCAAATCACTTGGTTGAAGTTCTCTCTTCCTCTGTCCTTAGCTTTGCTTTTTAAGCTTAGTACTAGCTCGGCTTAACTACTCTATAACGTTTTGGTGCATAGCCTTGATGGCCTCAACTCTTTCTATGGTTGGCCGGTCATCATCAGGCCTTGGTTGGGGTGCTTGGTCCATTAAGAGCTCAGGGTTGAAATCTTAGGCGACCTCGAATGGAGACATGCTTGTTACGTTATGGGTGGTCCTATTGTAAGTGAACTTGACGATTGATAGACACGGATCCCAATCGGTTATGTTTCGTTCAACAACAACTCGTAGTAAGGTTTCCATAGTTCTATTGATAACTTTGATTTGTCTATTTATTTGTGGATGGTAGGACATGTTGTACAATAGCTTGGTTCCCACTCATCTCTATAGCGTCCTCCAAAAGTAGCTCATGACTTAGGGTTCCAATTCGAAACAATAGTTCTAGGTACGCTGTGAAGCTTAATCACCTCCTATAAGAAAAGAAAAGAGATAGTTGAAGCGTTGTTAGTTTTGGAGCAAGGTACGAAATGTACCATCTTGCTAAATCGATCTATGATCACCATGATGGAGTCCTTCCCTCGGGACGTCCTCGCCAATCTTAACATGAAGTTCATACTTAGTTCGGACCATGGTTTGGTTGGGATAGGAAAGAGTAAATAATGTCCTTGTTCAGCTTGGCTCTTTGCCTTCCTATAGGTTATATACCTTTCCAGCAAAGATTGTACGTCTCTCATCATTCTCGGCCAAAAAAATCTCATAGATAGTACTTCATGGGTTCAACTCTAGCTAAAATGTCCTTTCAATTGTCTTCTATGTACTTTATGCAATAGTGATTTTCTCATGAAATAGGTCGGGATACATAGCCTCCTCTTCTTGAATAGGTATTCATCTTCCTTGTGATAGTCTTCTAATGTGTATCCTTCCTCACATTGGGCATAGATAAGACTAAAGTATGAGTCCTCAAAATACAAATTCTTTATGGTTGAAAAACCAAGTAGCCTTATTTGCAACTCATTCAGGAAGGTATGTCCTCTTGATAGGGTATTGGCTACTACATTGTTCCTTCCATTCTTATATTTTATGACATAAGAAAAACCCTCCATGAACTCGATCCATTTGGTTTATCTCTAGGACAACTTCAATTGGCTCTTTAGATATCTCAAGGATTCATGAATGGTGTAGATTACAAATTCCTTGAGCAACCGATAGTCTTGCTATACCATTAGGGCTCAGATTAAAGAGTAGAACTCCTTATCATAGACATAGTGGTTGAGTGTATCTCTTTGAAGTTTCTCACTTAAGTAGGCAATAGGTCGACCTTCTTGCATTAGAATAACTCTTATGCTTAGTTTAGATGCATCACACTTTACTTTGAACACTTTTTCAAAGCTTGGTAGAGCTAAGACAAGGGTTATAGTTAGCTTTTTCTTCACTTCCTCAAAACTCCTCTTCTCCTTCTCTTTACATCTGAATTCAACATTCTTCTTTGAGAGTTTGATGAGTGGGGCCACAATCGTACTAAAGTTCATTATGAATCTATGATAGAATGAAGCCAAGTCGTAGAAACTTCTCACATCAGTAAAATAGGTCGGAACAAGCCATTATATGATTGCTTTTATCTTCTCATCATCGACTCAGATGCCACCTCCATTCACAACAAACCTTACGAAGATCACCTCGGGTCAGCAAAAGTTGTACTTCTTTATATTGGCGTAGAGTTGTTCAACTTGGAGTTTTGCAAAGACTCTTTAGAGATGCTCCTTGTAAATCTCTAGGTTAGGGCTATATACCAAAATGTCATCAAAATAAATTACAACAAGTCTTCTTATGAATTCTCGAAACACACAATTTGTCAGGCTTATAAATGTGCTTGGCACGTTGGACAGTCCAAATGGCATTACAGGCCATTCATATAAACCATGTTGTATCTTAAATGCGGTCTTCTACTCATCACCTTTGTACATTTAGATGTGATGGTATCTAGATTTGAGGTCGATTTTGGAGAACACTCTTACTCTACTTAACTCATCTAGTATGTCATCAAGACTAGGTATGGGATACCTGTACTTGATTGTGATTCGATTGATCGCTCGGCTATCGACATATATCCTCCAAGAATTTTCTTTCTTTGTCACTAACAAAGCTGGTACGGTAAAGGGGCTAAGGGATTCATATACATACCTTTTCTTCATAAGTTCGTCTACTTACCTTTACAGCTCGGTAACCTATTTAGGGTTCAGCCTAAGGGAAAGCTTGTTTAGCAGTGCGACTATTGGTTGCAGGTCAATTGCATGCTCGACGTTTTGGATTGGGGGTAAACCTTTTGGTAGCTCTTTTAGAAACAGGTTGGCAAATTCTCCTAGTAAGGTTTTTACCTTGGTAAGTAGCTCCTCTTCCTTAGGTCTCAACTTTAGAATTCTTCGGATCAGTAGATAGGTCGGTCATTCGAGCTCTATCTCTTTCTTTAGTTGAGCTTGAGTCAATATCAAAGCTTCTTTTTTCAGGGCTTGGCTCAGTTGAGACTGCATGACCTTTACTTACTCAATAGTTATAGGACTCAATTTTATCCTCCTACCTTCATGCTTTACAAAACATATATTCCTCCTCTCGTCATATATAATTGCTCGATCAAATATCCATAATCGTCCAAGTGGAACATGGGATATACTTATGGGAAAAATATCACAGAGCACTTCATCTCGATATTTGCCAGTGCAAATCGGCATAAACAGCTATTTATTCACCTATAAGGCTTCATTACCATTGAGCCAATGAAGCTTGTAGGGTTTTAGGTGGAGCATGGTCGAGAATTTCAGTTGTTGGACCATAAATGTAGAGGTTTCATTAGTGCAGCTTCTACTGTCGATGATCAGTGCATACGGTGATTCATTCACCTTCCACCTAATATGGAAGAGGTTTTCTCTCTATTCATCTTCGGGTACAGGGTTGGCACTCCTTGTCCTTCTCAACATTAGAGTGGTTAGCATAAAATTGCCTTCCTCATTATAGATAACTTCTTTCTCAGATAGGTCAGTCTATTCATCCTCTTTCAACTCCTCTATTTCCTCATCAATGTTGTCCACTTTGATAGTTAACATCTTACCTCGAATCACCATTGTTCACCTGTTTGGGCGCTGAGCAGCCATGTATCTAAATCCTTAGCATTTAAAACACTTGATCTCACTCGTCTTCCTCCCTGACCTCTAGCCAACTTCCTCGGGGGTTCTTTCTCCTCATCTCGAGTAGCTGGAATGGGTTGGGTCTCAATAACCTAACTTAGATTCGTTTGTATAGGTTTGCTTGGAAAGGTTTGACTACCGCCTAGTTGGCTGATTGGCAGTTGGAATCTTCCTGTTCAATGCATTTCTATTCTTTGGGCTGCTTGGATTGAGTCATCAAGCAATCCAATATCTAGGGTTTCTAGGACATCCTTAATCTCATTCTTCAACCCACTGATGAACTGAGATATAGTTTGGTCCTTTGGCTCTATGACTTCACATCAGATTATTAACATCTGGAACTCCTTAACGTAAGTATCTACACTCGATCATCCATGTCTCAGTTCCTGTAGTCTTTTGAAGGCATCTTGTAGATAATAGCTCAGCACAAACCTTCTTTGCATAACTCTTTTCATTTCATCCCAACTCCTAATCTCTCATTCTCGTTCCCTTCTTTTAGTGGCTTATAAGTTCTTTTATCATAAGGTGGCATAACCAGTGAACTCTAACACAGCAAGTTTAACCTTTACATTATCAAGCACTTCGTGGTATTCAAACTATTTTTCAATCTTATCTACCTAGCCTAAGTAGTCTTTGGTAACACCACTTCTAGAAAAACTCGGGATACACATTCTCAATCCTTCAACTCTAGCTTTCCTTAAGCTCGTAATACTCATCTACCTCATATTTCCTTCTGCTTCCTCCTTAATCTCTTCAAGCGCTAGTCTTCGTCTAGCATCTTTGCAAACTCCTTCAGCTCAGGGTGATTAAGCTAGGGCATTAACTTGGCTAAATTGAATATTGCATTATCCTTGCTATTTTTGTTCCTTAGTAGGACTATTTCTAGCTCGCTGCTTGTCTTCTTGAATAACAGTCACTAAGTTAGCTACCAACTCGGTAAGCCTATCTAAGCGATCACCTACTACTAAGGTGTAAAGCTTCCTTCCTGTCCTTGGCCATGTCGAGTACCACTTTCCTGGTTTTCCAAAATTTCTTGAACACTTGAGTTTGACATTGTTGGTTACTTCACCAAATTGACATCTAATAATACCACTTATAGATTAATAACTAATACTCCAATGACTACGACAGTTACATAACAATAAATAGTCAACCATACTCTATTCTGCGTATCGAAAAATAGGGGAAAATAGATCACATAACACTTCTTAACTACTAAGTACCAGGGATAACAATAGAACCGTTATCTCATGAGAGTAGTAATCAAACTACTCAAAGAACATCATAGTAGAATCCAGCTTCGAATATAGCCAAGCTCTGATACCAAGATGATACAAACTTGTAGGTGAATATACAAACCTAATATCACACGAAAACCAAGAGGTAGGTCTGAGTCGGGAGATGGCTCGAAAAGTAAATGATAGTTGAGGGATGAGCAAGGGTTCTCATGTATTGACAATGGATATTATGTACCAATGCTTCACACGAGCTCAAGACACACTTGATATGATGCACAAGTATAGCCGGAGGTTACTCACCACTAATCCATGCTTGAATGAGCTAAATAAGAGTAACTTAAGAGTAAGTAAGCAAAAGGGATACTTAGCTAGAGAGAGAGATAAAAAGTTCAATGTATTCTTCTGTATTCTATTCTTGTGGCTATTACATTATATGAATATTTATAGTATCCCGTTAGGATAAGTCCTAAGTTATAGAAAATTACAAAAATGGATCCCTACCTACTAAGCAAAAGGAGTATAATTTACAGGGAAAGCATGAATTCGTGCATAAAGAACATCATCTATTAGAAAAGATAGTATGGATGTCAAAAAGAACAGCGCACATGTGTTTTACTCAGTCTGCAATCTTGACAACATTGTAAGTTAAGTAGGTGTGGGCCTTTAATCAAGTTTGTTTGGTGTTCGTAGTTTGGAATTTTGACTGTCGAGGTTGGATAAGGTTTGGCTTAGGGGCGATTCACATTCGGGTCATTGGATGGTCGACTCTTGACAATTGTCAGCTTGGCCTTAGCACTATATAGGGCTGTTTTCTTGATTTGATACTTAGATTGGGGTATTGCAGTAGGGTCAGTTCCATATGTTGGCTTCAGTAGCTCCCTAGAAGGTATAGAGAGCAAAGTAGCTTGGCAGATCATATTGGGGTAAATACTGCTCCTCATCGCTTAACTTACCTCAGATAGCTCAGTAGACCATTTGAGAAAGCCCTTGGGCTTAGCAGTAAGTGATCGGTCCTTGATCCCTATTAGAGACAAAGAGAGAGAAAGTCACCTGGATTAAGGTTTAGTATAGTGTCACTTGGATTAGGGTTTAGCGTAGTGTGTTGCACAATCAAGGTTTAGAGTGAAGACAAAGGAGAGAAAGGAACGAGATGTCCGGTATTTTTGGGTATGCTTTTGTAGAAGGCATTTTTGCAAGTTCAAAATAAATAATTGGAACTTGTCCTGTGATTTTAGTTTTTTGTATTGTGTCTATGAAGGGACAAAAAAATTAAATTTTGTCTTGTCCTTTGGTATTCTTTTTATCTAGTAACTCTACCAAAATAACAAATTAAATGGTGGACAAAAGTTTTTGTCTAATCCTGTCCTTAAAAAATAATGTAACCAAACATTACCTAAATATATTGTACTATGAATGAACTTATTAACTTTTTAAATTTTCTTTTTCTCACAATTTCTCTCTCTTTTCCCATTTATTCTCTCTTTCCCCATTATTTCTACATTCTACATTCATAGTATTCACTTTCTCTCCACTATTGTTATGTTCTCACTACTCCATATTCCTTTCTCTCTCTCTCTTTCCCTCCTTCCTACCCCTAACATTTTCACCACCGCCTATTCCTCTTCCAATAACCCTCTCTTTCTCTTCCTCATCTATTAATATCTTTTATTAATGTTATAATATATTTGATTATATTGTATAACCTTTTATTCATTTTATGCATACATAATGTGGATGCATCTTTCGTTAGTTATAATTTCAAAAGCTTTTTCAATGGCTATAATTTTTTAGTTTTACATGGAAAAAAGCAAAAAGGTATATAAAGAAAACTACTCCTATCTCCTTCATTTTCTTCCTTACTTTACTTTTATCTCTCAACTTTTCAAAATTTCTCATTCTATTTAATACACAAACTAAATGGCAATATAGAAGAAAGCTAAAAGTAACTACTTCTTCCTTTTTCTTTTTTTCCCACAAGACTACTTCTTTTAAGTTTACATTTTTATTACTTGTTCCCTTCTACAATTTTGTCACCTATCACAATTTAACTATTTAAGATAGATCTCAAATTCCGTAAACTCCGTAAATTTAGCTTTTTGATTATAAAGTTGAACTTGAGTATTGTAGGTAATTTTTTCAAGTCAATAGAGTTGAAAAATTTAAAACCAATTAATATTTTAAATTCAAAACCTAAAATGAATATGAAAAACCTTAAATTATTAATCGAAACCCTAATCGCGTATAAAAACTCTTAGCCTTGTATTCATATAAATACAAAAGATTAAACTTGAACTTAACAGAAATCCTAAAACTAAAACCCTATACTTGTAAAATGTATAAATTTACCTTAATAGTAATAAAATCCTAATTAGATATAATTACCGATCAACATCTGTAATCACGTATAATTGCTAACAAACTAGTAAAGATAACTCCTAAATATTTATAAATGTAAAGAGTAATGAATTGATTAACAAAATCAACATAATTACGAATATTATTTTACGATTATTTTTAACTTCATATATGTGTATATATGTGTGTTATTTTTGTATTGATTTAATTTTACTACATATCTTACATTTATGTATTAGATAGTGTAGAATAATTTTTCATTATATATTTTATATCATGATTATGTCATCCTAAACATTATCTAAAAGCTAAGAATACTTTTTGAAAAGTCAACCTAATAATTCTATAATTTTCCTTTTCCCTTTTTCTTTTTGCTTTTTGCTTTTTTCTTTCCTTTCTTTTTCTTTTCCCTCCTCTACTTTTTCTTGCAAAGTTATGGCTACTAATTGCTTTCATTCAATTCCCACATGTGATTAAATAGGAGATAAAAATCAAGGGGAATTAGATAGGGATAAGGGTCAAATCTAATATTATCCTCTTATCTTATCTTCTTTTTCTTTTTCTTCTTTCTTTTTACTTTTTCCCCTTCGCTCTTGTGCTGGTTGCATGTAGATATATGCTCCCTTATTTGTTTACTTTTGTTTTGAAACCAAATATAAGTTAACGCACATATATATTTTTTTCTTCCAAAATCAATACTCCCTCATCTCCTTTTTCCCTTTCTTTCCTTTAGTTTCTTCTTATTTTTGTTCCCACAAATTGAAAGAGAAGAAGGGTTTTTGCTTCTGCAACTTTTTAAGATACAAAAAAAGTAATTAATTAGTATTAATGCTATATTTGATTTATCTGGTAATATCAATTTTTATGTATACTTTGTTACATATGTATTTTAGGAGTATATAAGAGGAATTATATATATTTTGATATCCTTGTAATAAAATATATATACATGTATTTGAAATATATGATTAAGTTGTTATTTTCATGTGTATGTGTTCATATATGTATATGTCTATTTATATATATATATATAATTATGTGTACATATATGTTATGATTAACTATGTATATGTACAATACATATCAATATATAAATAGTGTGTGTATATACATATGGTACTCAGTACATTTAGTTATCAAACATATATGTAAAGTATAGTATGAGATTGAACGAATACATATATATGAATGGAGTAAGAAAACATAATTATATGGATATATGTATAAGTATAAATATACGTATAGTATAAGTATAAGTATGTGTACATATCTAAATAATATATGTATATGTACATTAAAATACTAATTCTCTAAATAAAAATAATATATATATATATATATATACACATGTACATATGGGCCATGACCTTAAGGAGAAATATGGGGTTGATTTCCAAAATTTAATAAATTATAATAATAGATATATAAGTATAAATATCAATTAATACTTCAAAATTGGAAAAATATAAAAATTAAAAGAATTAAGAAAATGATAGTGAGCCAATAAGAAGCTGCCACATCAGCACTTCTATTTGTTTAATTAAATTTGTAAACTATAATAATAATAAGAAAATAATAATAGTTACTTAAATAGAAAATTATAAATATAACACAAAAGTGATTCAAATAGGAATTAGCCTTAAAAAAGTGAAATAAGTAAATAATTATAAAATAGACTAAAAAATGAGAAAAATTCAAAAATATAAAACTTAGAAATTAATTAAATCATAAACTAATAAGGAAAAGCTTAAAATAATAATTTAAAAATATTTGGGCTAAAATAATAAAATTCATGACATTTCTAGCTCATGATGAAAAATGTGAGTTACAACGTCCAAAACAGATCTCACTATGTAAAAATAGTCCGAAAATGATAAAAATTGACTATAAATTATTGAAGTTAAGATGAAAAAATTATACACGATTTAAAATTTAGGAAAAAAATAAAAGATACAAGTAAATTGATTAAGTTATTTGAGTGATATGGTTTTGTAAATAATTAATTAGGGTAAAATCCAACCAAATAAAGGAATATCCAAATATAATTATTTATAAGTATACAAGTAAACTTTCTTATGAAGGAAAACTGATTAACACATATTACATAGTATTAATAAAACATAATTATAAAATGTAAAGTTATTCAAAAAGTTAAAGTCCTACGCTTACACACATATCCTTAAAAGTCAAAACATTTTAAAAATGATATGTTGTTATATGTATAAATAATTAAAATTATAAAATGTAATAACAGCATTATATAAAACAACAACAACAATAATAACTAGTAACAATAACAATAATAATAAAAATAATGATGATAACAATAGTATGGGATCATACATCTTTGATAATTAAAATAAGTATATTTATATATGTATGTATGCTAGTACAATATGTTCTTAGAATAATACTATATTATGATCAAGTTAGAGTTTTCATTATCAAGCTAGTTATTTAAATATATAATTTTAAGATTTTCTACCCAACTCTATTACTTTGTTTGATTTGTATTATTACATTACTATTTATTCCACTATATATGAGTAATATAATTAAATTACACTATAACAAAATATCGATACAAAATTTACAATTAATTGGTTAATCTAAACATGTATAATATTTAATAAGTTATATATTATTACTCATAGGATAAAGTAATACTTCTTCTTTACTATAATAAATAACTTAAGTGACGTGAAATATTCTTAAAAGTTTTAACTAAATTATATCGTTAAAAAAGTACACTCAAACTAGATAAGGATTGACCATGAAAATGTAAAGATTTAAGATAAAACTAAAAAGTTATATGAGATTCAAAACCTAAACAGAAAGGGAATTATAAGTAGATAGTAAGCTGATTAGGTTAGTTAATACTATGCCTAGACACTTATTAGGTTTCTTTTATTATTATTTATCAAGAGACATTGATTAGGAGGGTAAGCTACCCGTTGAATGCTAGGATCCATATCGACTTTAGTCAAGTAAGTGCTTTTGATGATTCTATACTTGTTTTATGCTCATAGTTAGTGCACTTAAATTAAATATTAATAACTTATTGTTTGGGGGTTTAAGGGTTTGGGTTATACATGTGCTTAAATATTGATTGTCTATTGTGTAAAATATTATGAAACATAATAGCTAAATAACTAGTTGCTTGATTTATTGCTGCATAATTGGATGGCTTATTGATATTGATTGATCATTTAATAATTTGACTTAATCTTACATGACATAATTAAATAAATGGATCATGTATTGCACGAACATTGCATTTACTATCCTGACTGTTACCTCATGTGAATAGCAATGAAGAGCCTTGTAGGGATAGAAATTCAATATGATTTGATTAGTATAGTGTATAAGCATTTATATAACAAGACCCTATCCTTGGCCCATAGGTTTACTTGGTACCGAAAATGCTAACTGTAGGTGGCTAAGGGTTGAGTTCAGAGACCACTGCTGTAAGGTGTGAGAGTGGACTGTGAAAGCCATCTTACCAGTAGACTTAGGAATTTGTATATTACTGGATTTTTAGAAATAGAAAGATATTTTATGAAATATGGAATTTCAATTTTTAGTTAAAAACCCAAGTGTTAAAACCTTGCTATGATTGGTGTCGATGAGTCTTTAATCTTTACCTTGGAAGGAGTTAAATCTGATGTTATATATATCACTGGTTAGCTGCATATATTGTTTGGTACACTACTTATTCGTACATTTATATGTTTGTTATTTAATTATTTCATAACTTGCTTGACAATATAGTAGGAAAGATATCTTATTACGCTTGTGCAGCTTACCGCTTAGCAATTTTCCTTATAGGTTGATTGATAGCTAGGCACTGATTAAGAGTCGAGTGTTGAGTACAAGTATCGAGTTACATTAGAAGATAGAATATATAGTTGGTTTAGATTTTTAAATGTAATTGATATTCTTATTTTGAGATTATGTAGCTTTAGTTAGTTTAAATTTTAGAATTTTACAATCTGATCTTATCGTTTAGTATGAGACATCGATTCTTTGCAATTTTGAGAAATTATGGAATATTGGATATCCATAGTTATTTATATTATACAATAAGTTAATAAGTTAAAATTCGGAAATGCTAGTGGATAATTAATTAGAGTTTTGTAATCTCTAACTTGTAAAGTAATTTTCGTATTATAGATGTACATGTAATATAAAAATTTTAGATAATTCTACTAAGCCACTCATAAGGTCATGACAAATTCACTTATTTCATATTTATACACGTTAATATATATTATAAAGGCTCATCTCTTATATAGGCATTAGTCTTATAGGTAATTATTTAATTTTATAAGAAGGATCTTAAATTCACTTCTTTCATATTTGCACATGTTAATATATATTATAAAGTTTAATCTCTTATAAAGGCATTGGTTTTATGGGTATCATATTTCGTTCTTTTTGTTTAATATTCCCAACTTTTTCATTATTGTACTTCATGTCTCATATTTATACTTTACATTTCCAATAAATGGAGAGATATTTATTTTGTTAATAGTGTAGATATTTGAAATATGCCATGTTAATTTTAATACAAAACTTGCTATTCAAGTAATTATGGTTATTGGAGTTAATTTGGTAAGAAAATAATCATCCCATGCAAAATGATTCATGGCTTATAAATTTTTTTTATTTTTTTTTCTCTTTTGTTTTGGTGTGGTGTTTTCTTTTTTATAACTTGCATGGAAATTTGCAATGATAATGATGTGAATGTAGGTGGATTGAGGATGATTTAATTTTATATATTTATGCATAACTTTCTTTTTTTTCTCGGGATGTTTTGTTTAGTGTTAGCACTAAGAGCATCATTAAATGGATACATGTATTAAAATTAATAATTACACATTTTTAAAGAACATTGCTTATTAGAAAAAAAAGGTAACTTATGTAAAAATATTTGAAATATATAGATCATAGCCTAGTGAAAAATTAATGAAGTATGCATTAGAGAATTATATATCAATGAAACATATTTTATTTTTTCCTTACTTAAACTTTTCGTCGATGCGTTGGAAGATATTTTATACATTATTAAATATAATTTTACATTGAAAAACCTTTTATAATAGCAAATTAATATGTATTTTCAATAAGTTTATGATCATTATATATATATTGTTTAATATAGAATATTTTTCTTAACTTTTATTATTAGAGTTTTATATTATATGAAACCCGTACATTGCAATATAATTTTGAAAGCGTTTTGTTATTTTATTACTTTTAATCATTTTCATGTCCTTAAACTTTATTAAAAGCCACTAAGTTAATGATGGCTATCAGACTTTTCACTTAATTATTTTTTTGACATTTTTATTCTTTTTTAAGATACTTTTATATTTTATTAAGAATATTCTTTGTTGTTCCGTAATGGATTTTTTTCTTTTCTTAAGAGACATATTTATTTATATGTGAAGAATGGTATTTATAGAAGAGTTGTAACATTTATGTAAATGTAAGTAAAATAATGCAATTCTTGATAGTTGATATATTATGATGTTTTTTCATGAATTAAAGAATAATGACTTTTTTAAATATTATAACATTTTGTATAACTATCAATAATGGTATATATTACAATAGATAAAATACATATATATTTTCAAATAATTGTGTTCATATGATCTTTCAAATATGAAGTTGTTAATAAATAAATTATGATATTGTTTTACATAAATTGTTATTTTTATGAAATAAAAGCCAATATCCGCACATCGTATGGGCTGTTACCTAGTATTATATAAAATTAAAAAGACGATTTAAACACATATTGGAGAGAATAAAGATAAGTGGGCAATTTATATTAAAAATATGTATATATTTTTATGTTTATGATATTTTTTCTAAATTGTATATTCATCATATTTTTAAATTATAGTTGCTATTACAAAGACACATAAATAACATTTATTTGATTATTTGTAGTCATTTTCAAGTTTGTATTTCATAATAAATCCTAATTTGTATTTATGGGTGAAGGAGTCTAAATGTGAGACAATTGTGCTACTTGTGATAAAAGGAAATAACTTGACTTAGGTAGCACTTGTGGAATGATTAACCCTTTGTTTAGGATGAAGGAAAGAAAGGAATAGGGGAGGAATTGGAAAGGAAAAGATTCCTTCCTCTTGTTTGATAAAGAATGGAAAGGGGGAAGATAGGGATTTGAGAGGAAAATATTTTCCTTAGTCTCACAAAAACCATTCCTTCTACATATGGAGAGAATTAAAAGGAAAATTTATAAAATGACACAAAAACTCTTTGAATAAAACTATATTTTAAACTTTCAACGTTGTTTTGATATTTTAACATATTTTAAAATACACCCACTCAACTTTCTTTCTATAATCATTCCTCTCTTACCTTAATAAATATTTTCCTTTCATTTTCATTCCCTCTTAATTTTTTCCTCTCATTTTCTTTCCTTTATCCTAAACACAGTCTAAGAGAAAGAGTGGAAGAGAGGAGGAGCAGACATTTTCAGTAAGGCTTTAACATAAGGTGTGATAAATAAAGGAGTTAAATAACATCAAACTTTACTATTTATAATGAATAGGGTTTGTGTTCTTGAGGAAATTGAGTGTTTGATTCATTTGAGTGTAAAGTAGGGTAGAGTAATGACATTGTGAGAGTTTCCCTATATCAAAATGAGGAAGTAGAAGGGGTACTTATAGAGGATATATTTGACCTCATCCGTTAGATTGATATCATGATTAATGGTCAGGATTAAACCTTTCTCTTATGGACCTCAAATGGACCCTCTTTAATGGGTTTAGGCCTAATAGTAGCCTTATTTTCTTAGTTTGAGCCAAATTGAGAAAAGTTGGATCATATGGACAAATACAATGGGCCTTACTCTAAGCCCACCATGCCAAAACTCTTTTGATTATCTCGATAATTTAAGAGCTCAACTCTTACTCATTGGGTTTTATCATCTTAGTTCAAGGAGTCAAATCCACTTTGATTATTGGGAATAAAACCTAATTTTAGGATTTAGCCCCATATAATATTAAAATATTTTCATATCTTTAGAAAATGTAACATATATTTTCATCAAGAAATATTGAAATTCTTAAACGCATATTACATTGGCTCATACTTAGTTTTGATTTCAATTTCAAAATAAGAATATGCAAATGCATAATTATTATTCTAATAATCTTGTGATAATGACACGAACGCTTCATATCTAGAACAAACACATAATTTAGGAAGATTCTATTGTCCATCCACGTTTTTGAAGAGTTCGATTCAACTCATGATTTGAATATTTAATATCTTATTATATTAACTCCTATGATCACATGTACAGTCATATTATGAGCAAAATGGTCTCGTCATTCCCCATAATTTAATACTAGAATGACTCTTGACTTAAACAATTCTAACTCTTTATAAGAGCCTTGATTACCATAAACTTAGTACCCCTGTAGTTACCTACTAGACACTATCATAGACAAAGTACAAAGTCTGACTTTGTAACTTAGAAACCATTACAGCCTTTCATGAAATGACAACATAACACATCCAATTACCATGATTCAAGCCTTATTAACGTAATGACAATAGCACTAAGTTAAAATAAAGACACTTGCATTATCCAAAGTTATCTTCTTATAGCATCATTTCTAGTGCATTTCATCCATTCACCCCCGAGTTGATAAATGAACCATGAGGCATCCTTGAACATCAAAGTTAGATTGTACAACTTGTTTTACAGTTTAAATTGCCATAGATGACATGGAAATGTTCCAGTTTAAGGTTTTAAGGTAGTGTTTGGTTTGTATAGTGTTAAGAGACTATATTAGATAAAATATCTAGTTAATATGAATGTAGTATTGGACAAAAAGCTTATTGAAGAACATGATAAAACTTGAAAATATCATACCATCTAATGAGTAGTGTAAGGAACATAATAAAACTTGTCACTAGACAAAATAAAAGACATAAAAAACTCCTAAGATAATTGTCTTATTTCCAAAAGAACATATACCTAACACAACATAAGAAGTTGTACTGCATTACAATTCTTATATCGTACTATCCCTTCTTTTTTTTTTTTTTTAATGTTGTCCTCTTATGGTAACCAAATGCAACTCACATGAAAAGAGCCATAATTTATGCTCTTCAATCTTTATGGCCTTTACACTTAAAAAAAAAAAACCTTTTTAGCTTGGAAATACTATGATACATATCATCATTATTTCAAAAATTGTTAAAATAATGAATGGTGTGTCTATTGTCTATTACTTATACCCCTTGCCCTTTATCCAATGTGAGTGAAAGCCTAAGCCCTTAAATCCACCATCTTAACCCTCTAAATAGACCTATTTTTAATGTTACTCATGCAAGGAGCTTCGGGGCTGCATTGAACACCTGACATGAGCCTAAACTTTGTACGAGACAAATAAGTGCATTTGTTTAATTTGAGGTACATTTTATTTTAAAATTAAAATATAAGTGTTTCTCAACTCATGATGACTAATATGGCTATATAACACGTCTAATAATTTTAACAAGATAAGTAAGCAAAATAAATTGAGGAAAATTAGGTAGACCAAGTATTTAGTCGAAAGGATACAACGAAAATTATATTGTTCAATCATTATTTAAATTAAAGATATAAACTTCAATGCTTGCCAAAAAAATAAAAAATAAAGGTAGGAACATAATTGTTAAAATTGTGATTCCACTATTATTTTGACTACATAGAACTAGTGGAATCATGTAAAATCGTATGAAATCAATAAAATCGTAAATTTAAAGAATTATATTTTAACATTTATAATGTTACAAAAAATCTATATCTGTTAATTAAGAAAACATTATAAAGTTATAAATTCGTAAAATCGTAAGTTAACTTACGATTTTAACAATTATAGGTGAGAACGTTTCAAGTTGAATTTCAATGGAGCATTTTTCATTATAGTTATCTTTTCCCAAACAAATTTGCTTCATTCTTTGTTGACACACTAGTTAAACCTTTTCGATCAAACATTTTAAATTGCCTAATAAAGCTAGTAAGCTAGATAATTTGATTTTGGGTAAATTAGACCTTTATATATGTATGCTTTCTCCATTTTAATTTTATATACTTGTATTTTATAACTATTTGTTATTGATAGTGTCAATAAGTAATTGGTTTACAATGGTTAATCAAATAAATTAGCATTATTGAGTATATAAAATTAAATAATATTCTAAAAGTCATAAAAGATAGAAAAATCATTGCAATAAATCAATAGTTGACAATGGTAGGTTTCAATTTGAGGTTATGACTAGCGGTAATAATGAGTTAAGTGATCTATGGTGGCCACTCACCACTCTCAAAAGAGAAAATAAAAGAAAATTGAAAGAAAAACCATTAAGTCAAGGTTGCATTGTATGTACTCGTGCCATTTTTTTTTTCAAGGATAATGGATAAATGATAGGATTCCAGATACTGACTCGACAACATGCTAGGTATAGATTATATGGGAAGCTTGCTCATGAGCTCTGTACAAATGGATGGCCTATTTATAAGCTCTATCAACATTAAATGGGTTGCCCTACTTTGTTAGGTTCGCCTTGTAATGTTGAATACGCTCTACTTTATCCTGACCAAGCTCTCCTGCAGACTTATCTATGAATTATGTCAATATTGGAAGACCTGGTGTATTCTGCAAGTTCTATCATAGCTTATTATTTGTACCTTGTTTTGTTAGGTTTTTCTTACTACACTAGATTCACTTCACCTTACTTTGGTTGGGTTTGCTCCACCTTTCCAAGTCTACCTTGATCATTTCAATGTGCTCTACTTTAGTCTAAATGAATGTGTCCTGCTTTGCTAACATCCTTTATGCTACTAACTTGTTTTGCTTTATAAGATTGTCCTACCCTACCTATCCGCTCTGCTTTGTTGAGATCGATGTGCTTGCTTAAGTCGACTTGAGCAGTTTTGCTTGGTTTGGTTAGTCAGCCCGAAACAGGTTAGCTATGTCCATATCAGAATGGCTTGGCCATGCCAGGTCAGCCACTATCCATGTTAGATGGCCTTAGCCATGTAAGGTCGGTTACTTTCATGTCAAGTTAGCTTTGGATCGGTTATTATTATATCAGATTGGCTTAGTCATTTGAGGTCAACTACGATAACATCAATTTAGCTGTAGACATGTTAGATTAGCCCCGAATAAGACAGGTCATTTAGAATCAGGTTTGCTCAGATCAAAGCTCCAAAGTCTCTAATAGCTCTTCGGAATTAAACATCAGCCCTTCATCCAAAATTCTCATTTGACTATATATTTTACTTATGTTATTTGGATTTCCTATTTCTTGTATTTTCCTTAAGTTATCATAATGTTTTATTTGCAATTACAGGAATGCCACTCAGGTGTACTTTAGTTATTTTATTTATAACTTTACTACTTCGTATAAATATAACACTTGTATAGGGTTTTGGGGAGATTTTACAACATTAATGAAAAACCTTTTTAGTCTTTTCTCATGGAATGCTCTCTTACTAGCTTTTATTAATCCCTTTAATAAGAATTGTGGTGGGCAACCCTAGTCTTAGTAGTTGTGCGTCATATCGGGTATTAGCTTAAGTTCATTTGTAGTTCTATGGTATGTCATATCTATAGAGTTAGTGTATGGGATTGCTAAACCAACAACTTCCATTTATTTTTCAAGTCATCTTGTGGCCCAGACCTATCTACTGGTTTTTGTGTGATATTGAGTTCGTGTGTTCATCTGCGAATCTATATCAATAGTCATCTACCAATAAAGGTGGATGGTAATTGCATAACCACTAATAGCTATATATTGTAGTAAAGAAATGAAAATTAGCCTAGGTTGGTCATCTAAGACCTTATTGGCTAGGTGTTAAGAGTTTTTTTAGTGCTTTTTTCTTTTATTTGGTTTTGATATATTATAATATTACTATTTTATAAAATTAATTATTGTGGACTAATTATATATTGACACATGTTCGTTTAATAAGTAGTGGACATTTAAAATATAAAGAGTAAAAACATAGATACATGAAATAAAAAAAGTGAAAATATGAAAACAAAAATACAAATAAGATATTAATATGTATAATAATTATATGGGTAGTTTTTAAATTAACTAGTTTTTAAATTAACTACTACTTATGATTTATACTTGTCATATATGGCAATACTTTATTGGTATTTATATGCCATATGTGTATTATAGATGCCGTAGAATACCAATTGAATCCTTTTTTGTGAAAATACACACGCAAATTGTACTTTTCCTTTTAATTTTGCTTGGAATTTAAAAATAAAAATTGGGTTGTAACTTGATATTTCCTCTTATTAGGTCATAATTGGGCAAGAACAAGGCAACTTTTTGAGGAGGTAAGAACCTTTTCTTTCAAGAGCTTATATTTGTTTATAAGTGTTGGGATAGTGTTAGAATCACTATATAAATTTTGGGTATTTTTGCACGTTAAATGAAGTTGAAAATTATTAAATCTTATATTCAATCATATTTTTATTTATCAAGTTTTGTACTTGAAATTAGAATTTGTTAAGTATTATACTTAATTAGATTTTTACTTGTTAAACTTGCTAATAGTGTTATTTCTAAAAAAAATATCATGGAAAATACTTATGGGTCATAAAGAATTGGTATTAACATAAGATGAGATTGTGATAAGAAAAAGTTTTATTAATTATGACATTTAGCAAATTCATAATTAATGGGTAAACTTGAAAAAAAAAAAAACTAAGAATTCTTTTGATATTGTCCTTAATTATGGTGATTTTTCCCCCCTTTAAAAAGACACCCAAAGGCCAAAAATATAGAATCTCTTCGAACAAAAACTTGCACAATCTTGTAATTTCCTTAGATTGATGCTTTCTTGCTCTTCACTACATGAAACTTATATTGTTTTTTTTGTTTAACTTCGAGGTTTTTCTTCTTATTAAAGTGCATGTGGTGCAAAATTCTTGTAAACTATTATACCAAATGAAATGAGATGTGTATAAAAAAATACGATTCTAGGTTGACAATAATGTTTCCAAAGGTTTTGCATTTTTTTGCAAAAAAAAAAAAGAAAGAAAAAAAAGAAAAAAGATTTTTCATCTGCTTTCGTCCTTACAATGTCTCAACAATTTGAATAAAAGTAAGTTCATTTAGAGGTACAATTACAATACAATGCATTTATTTGTTTCATTACCTTCATGAGTTAGGATGAAAATGTCTTTTGATTCCATCCATTCATACAAGATAAGAAATTCATGAAAGGTGTAAAAGGAATAGCTATTAATCAAAGTCCATAAATAGAGAATGAAATTTCTAGTAGTTCAACTAAATGAAGAGCATTATATGAAATGAGGCAATCAAAGTTTGTTGTTATGCCTCTAATTTAAAGTTGTTATACTTTATTGATATGATACGTTAAATACCTGTAACGATATTATAGTAACATGTGTGTAAAAAATAAGACGAAAATAAAGAGAGATTACCCAAATCCAACTCAAACCAGCTTGATATATTTTACAAGAAACTAACATAACAAACCTAAACCTTACTTTGCCTACCAAAATAAAACTTAAACTTAAAATTCCCTAAATTAGCAGTAATTTTTTCAATTAGGGTTTCTAGATTAGTTAATTCATTTGCAGTGTACTCTATTTCAAATGCAAATGTTTGCATCTATTTTGTGGTGGCTTTTAGTGAAAAGGGTAGTGGTGATGATGGCTTTTTGTGAAATTGTGATGAAGTACAGTGTAATTGAGTATAGTAAGCTAGTTTGCTCAATTTGGCTATAGGAGGAAAAAATGGGGTTGAGGCTTTTGTTGAGGAGAGTTAAGATGTAAATGTATAATTTAGGATATGAATTTGTAGGTATAGAATAGAGTGATCCATGATGAACTTTAGATAGTTTAGAGAATGGATATGATGATAATTATTAAGAAGGGAAACTTTAAGCAATTCGCTTTTGCTTACTAATTTTTTTCATACTTTTGTTTAATTGATTAAATGGTAGATTGTTTATGTTGATGAATAGATATATGAAGGAATATTATACATTTCAAGCAAAAAAAAAAAAAAAAAATTGATGCTTATATTGTGGTGTTAAGGTAAGTTGACATAAATAAAACCCCAAATCATTTGTTAGGATGATTTAGACACCACATTAGCATCCCAATTATAGTTTAGGTTTTAAACATAATGACATCTTTTCATTACCTTACTTTACACATTAATTTCCTGATACGTTACTAAATAATTTCATCCTTTATCTAAACTTTGACTCTAATATTCTCATGTAACTTTTCCATCAATAAAATCTATTGTTATCAACTAACATATACATCAACGGATAAAAAATGGGTTAAGGTTCAATTTGGTATATGAACTAGTCATTTTGTATTAGATAACCTAATCTTTTTTAATAGCAATATAGTTACCAATGAGTATCTAACATGTATTTTATACTATTAAGTTAAAAAATAAAAAGCTAATAAGGACTTGCTACATCACAATTTTAATAACGAATAGAATATTTAATGTAACCAAATAGTGGATATTATTACATAATATAAAAAAAAAATAGAATAAAGCCAAAGGACATAACAAAATATTAAGAAAACCAAGATAACAAATAAGAGAAGTAAGCTAAGACCTCAAACTAGCTACTTTTAACCTTACCCTACCAACCAACAGTAGCACTTCTTAAGCATCACTATCAAACCCTTGCTGAATATTCAACCATGGATTGCACAAATCTTTACTTGTTTTGTCCTAGTGACTATACATAGATATCTTATTGTTTCCTTAACCTTCTAAATTTGCAACCACCACTACCTAAATAATACCAACTTTCCTCATCTATAAGCTTATAATTATATCACCCTTAAACTCTCAATGTTATGTACCCCCCATTATAAACCCAAATTTTAGCCAACACATTGATATGATAGCTACCTATTAGACCTAATACCACAAGAGATGCAACCTATGAAACATGATAAGGAGCAATAGCATTGAGAACCTTAATGATAAAGCTACTTTTATGACGATCTTGAAGGATTGGTTTTTCTAATAATGTTAGACATGGTGTCTATGGAGAGAGCTACCCGACTTATGGTAATAATAGATATTGAGGTGGAGAAGGTAGAGGTCTTATGGTTTGAAGGGGATGAGAACATTCAGGGTTGGTTCTTGTAGTGTTAAGGTTATAGAATATGAAAATAATAACAGCTTTGAGCTAATTTTTGCGAAAAGTATACATTAACGTTTAAGTTTACCTATTGTTCTATTAAATCTTTAATGTTTTGTTCTAAAAAAAATTGAAAATAACCTCCATAAACTTCATCATAGATATACCCCCTTAACTTTCAAGGTGCCTTTCAATGACCCATAAAATTTAAAAAATTGATAATATAAAAGATATTTACATTTTCAATTCAAAGAAAGTTTACTTAGGTTAAAGTCTATGTGGTGTTGGAGTATACTTTGATAACTTCAAGGGGTATTTTCACTCCAAGGTCAAAGTTTATGGATTGTTCGTGCTCTAGGCTCTTTATCAATTCATAAGAGTTTAAAGGGTGTTAAGATATACTTTAAGAAATAAGGGGGTATCTCTACACTAAAATTACAATTTAGGAGGGATTATTTGCATTTTTTTCTTAATTTTTTTTCTTCTATTTGAGTCCTCAATTAATTTAAACTCTTATGAAATATGGCTTTTGTGAACTTTACTAAGTTTTCAATCAATCTTTAACATGTATCAACTCCTAATCAATCAATAGTAATTAATTTAAAGAAAATGATAACTCCAAATATATTTAATTGTGCAATATACTAGAAGATAATATTAAATAAATTTATTTACATAATGCAATAAAAAAAAAGAAAAAAAAAGGTGAAACAAAAGGAGGTAAAGATACTTAAATCTATATTTTTTTCCTTTACTCCTAAGGTAGGGACTCTAGGGGTTTTAGGATGACGATAGAAGGGGATGAGAAAGAACCGCTACATTAGATTACTAGAGTAGTTATTTTGCCAAGCTTAGACTTCTCATAATTCTAAGCCTAACTAAGGTTCTCTTGACATGATAACATGATTATTTAGAAAAATTGTAAATATGCTTTTTAAACAATCAATTAGATATGGATTAACCTCCTATATTCTTAAAATGTAAATTGATCTCTTTGTAACTTTTGACAATATGTATATATATCCTAGAATGCTATTCAAGCCCTAGAATCATAGCTATACATGGTCCCTTTAGTTGGACAAAAGGATTGTTTATCACATTGATTGAATTAAATATACGGGTATATGGAATAGACGACAATCATGATTACTTGGAACACTTGTTAATAAGTTAAAAAAGACTTTAAACTTTCACTTTTTTACCAAGTATAACCAATGTTTTATTTTAGCCATTTAATAGTGGTTTCGAATCCTCATTGATGTAACTTTAATAGCTTATGTTATCAAACTTACAAATGGTGAAACTTTTAATTCATGTAATTACCTTTATTTAGTGAGGTATATCATAAACCTTGAAAATACAAATGGTTTTTGATCAAGTTCTTACATGGAGGAAAGATTCATTTCATAATATATACAATGTATATATATATATATATATATATATATATACATATATATATATATATATGGTATATAAATGCTGATAGCTTTTGTACATGTGATAATATGAACGATTGTTCTTCTGCACACGTTGTCGAGTCTTTTCCACATATGTATGCAGGACGATTCCAGAGAATCATATAAGCAGCTATATATACTATAGCAGAACATTTCATCATAGTACGGTGGTTGTCGGATACATAATTGTATGGCTTATGAGGCTCGCCATTGTAGGTTTTGGATGGTAAGGGTAGATTTCGCTGACATGCTTTGAATTGTGAGAACAACAGCATTGTAGTTTTCTTAGAAGCCAATCGTGTCCCTGACAAGAACCGGATTTATCAAATGATGAGATACATTGGTGGACGGTGGTTTTTTTGGGCTCAACACCACCCTATTCTGAGAGCCAATCAATATCATCATCGGAGGTTCATCGTACCTAACAATAGAAAACAAGGACGATTTTTCATATTAATTCTGTGGCTTGCAAGGAGTTAAAAGTAGCTGTGGAACAGCAATAATGAATGTGACCAAGAAAGGATCGGTTCAACTGGATTTTATCACCAATCGATGCTCTCATTTTTATCAAATATTGGATGATACGATGAAGACATAGATTATTGTTAATCATCATGTGCAAACGCAACCAACATCAAATAAAATGTATCTTAAATTAATGAATATTTTCTAAGAAAATGTCAATAACATCTTGACACTTGTTAAAAATCTAATTAAATTTTTTTTCTCAAATTTCGTTATGTGCCAAGATAGACAGATAAGTTGTTATACTGCAAAATCCAACAGGAAAAGAAGTGATTATTATGAAAAAACCATGAGCGGAGAGTATGAAATTGAAATTTACTATGTGCAGTAATATATATACATATATATTGGACTCGCTTTCATATCGATGAGTTGCCTATGCATTCTTGAGCTGGAGTTGCCCCAAAATAATCTAAGCTGGATGTACATCCGACATGACAATACGAATGAACCAAGATAAAATCGACATCCCTAACCGACAACAATTAGACCATGGTCGACTGCTTCCAATCGATAGAAAATCTAAATTTTGACATGATTTTGGAATTTTACAAACTTTAACATGTACAATGTTGTGGAGGCATTATCGTTTAGACTCATGATATTAGCAACAACGTTTGTAATAAATGTTTAAAAATGTTGAAGTGGTTCTCTCTGAAGCCTTCAATTATAGCTTCGAAAGCACCTAGTTTCTAACGGATTGTTCTATGGGAGGATTTATGCACACGTGTAACTAGAAAACACTTCGATACTCTTATGGATGATTGGATGTTTTTATTTATCCATGAATGCCACATAATATAAATGTATCGGCTTTTCGATTAATTAGTGTTTTTTAGGTTCCTTGTACCCTCAGTCAGAATACTCTTTCTCCCCCGTATCCATCTATAGTGCACAAAAAAGTAGAAGGGGAGTTCCGTTTTTCCAATGTATTTCAAAAAATTCCCAACCTTCGAAGTTCTATCCAACGTTGGATGGACTGCGAGATCTAAACGAATGTAATGTAGGGTAATGTATTGTCCTTTGTGTTTCCAGTGACCCTATCCTGCTCAAGATCAGGACGAAGACTTTCTTGTGGTCCCCGGCCTTGAGGCTTCAAGAATAGAGATCTTTCATCTTTATCTCCAACTGGGCATGATTAGTCATCCACGTTGGCCAAAAAAAGTTGTGTTGGGACAACGTCTTACGTGGAACACTACACCGCACTCCATGCACAGTCCTAGGGATCACCAAAAAACTTCATTTTATTTTTCCTGGTTCGATGATTGTGACCTACCCTTTTGATATTTTCACACTAGGCCTCAGGAATAAGTCAGACTAGCCGGCGTTGGCTCGGCATGCTATGAACATGGCCCAGGCAATGCTCGACCCCAACCGCCCAATATGAGTATGATATAATGGGAAAAAATGTTCATTGGCGAGTGCTTAAGAAACCATTGCGTTTTAAAGCATTTATTATAATTTTATGAAAAAAAAAGATTATTTATAGAAATGTGAAACTAGAACAAACACGAATAACCACATAAGGCATTAAAGGTAAGAACACAACTTGTTATTTTACCTAATCCCGCCATAAAGTTATTTGTATAAACTGCCATGAGTTCTAATGAAGTTACGAGCTAAATTATTGCTAGCTCCTCCTCACTACAAAATCGCACCAAATTGTAGATCACCCCAAGTGAGTCACTCTACATCCGGTTTTTCATTTTTCTTCTTATTTTTTTTTTTGTCAACTATATATAAATATTATAACTTTGAGAGAAGAGATAATTAAACGGATTCCATATTATTAAAAAATTAATATTCATATCATTAAACTATAATAATTTTGTGATACTATATTTTATTTTATTTGTCTTTAATTGAATGCTCAAGTATAGTTTGTATGCTCTTTTGACTTCAAATTAATGATACATGTCAAAAAAAAAAAACGAACCATATTGTAAAATCTATTGATTGAATAGGACAAATTTCGTAGTGATTCCCAACTATCAGTTATACTTTAAAGATCAAGATTATAGATTCACTTCTCCTCCTATAGAGATGATTTGTATGACTTGTGGTGCAACTTGTTGATCCAATATGTGGAATTTCGAATTTGAACAACATCTATCCAAGTTATCCTGTAACTTGAAAACTGGATTGTACGAAACCCTTTGTCCACTTATTACATTTGAAATGACGATACTTGTATTTTAACATTTATCCATTGTAGACTTTTGATTTTGACAATGTTGTATAAATACATTACGAATTAATTATATCACGTAGTTGATTAGTGAAATTTTACATAAGAAATGAAGGTGCCAACATGTATTTTAATGTTAATTTGGGTTATAAAATAGCAAGTACCAATGTATGGAAGTAATTTCCATTTGACTTGGACTTAAGAAAGAAGCATATTTGTATACTGCAGTGAAAAGCCACCATTGATATGAACTCATCTCATTTTGACCGTAAAAATAACTGGCCATTAACATTGACAAACATCAATATTCGTGCCTATTTAGCATAAAGAGTTGGAATTTTTCTGACAAGGGATAAAAGAAAGTTTCCAGCAAAAAAATGGAAAATTTTCCTAATTGTTCTTCTATATTCTATATACAATTAGATTCTTCATCCCGATTGACGGATGATTTTCGGGTAAATCCTAGGAGTGACCTCAATGGGCAAGCCCCACTTAGGTACAGGAAAAGGACCGTATTGTATGCCATCATCCTTTGCCGTCACTTCCCATCTAGTGCCAAAAAAGAAAAAGAAAAAAACAAATTTAGTAAGAATTATTTACATGTGATGGAAAATGAGCAATTTTCATGACTAAAATCTATTTCAAGATAAAGAAAGGAAGGCTCAAATCATAATATACCATCAATAAATCATCGATAATGCATAAATGAAAGTCGAAATGAGTCCCTCTTAACCTCATGATGCATCCGTAGAAATGGTAAATACTTTAGACTAGAGGTTTCAATGATACTCCTCCTTCTTTCGACATACACCGACCTAAATTCTTATCATGTAACATTGTACCCCTTATAACGAAAATATATAAGTATCCTAAATAAGTCTTACAATTGTACAGACAACGTTTGCACAACAATCGTAAAAGTAGGCTCATAATTTTAGCACTAAATTTCAGAAATCAAGTTTAAAGAAGATCCAAATCCCTATAATAGCTGTTTTAAATAATTAAAATAGAACTTTATATATTGGTACTCTGTCCATTTGACTAATTACGTAAATACATGTATATATATCATCCATACAAAGTTATATAAAATATTCGGGATCCATACAAATATTTGACTGGATGTAAATTTTCTGAAAGAATGAAAAATTTGAAACTCTTTTAAGTTATTTCAAAGTACACGTGTGCACTGTTCAGAATAAACAAATTCAAAAATTAAAATCATAACGTGGTGTGAAATATGTGCAATTCATATATTGCATAGGATGTGGTCTATAACAATACATATATTTTCTGATGCGTTCATGACCATGTACGTCTGGCAAAATTATATTCCAGACGCCTGGTAGCTATTTAAACAGGACTAGACACAGCTGGCCAAAATAATTCATCGTCCAAACAACGGCGGTGTTTTTGGAGTGAGAGTCTGATAGAGATGTTTATGGAACTAATAAATGGGGGTAGAATCCATTTTGGAATCAGGAAAACAATTGTCAGAGTAATAATGGCTAGGGAAGTGATGGCATTGACTTTAAGACATACGAGTCCCACCAGAAAACTGATTTATTGTAAGCACGGACATTTTTTTTAAAGAGGATATCTGGTTATGGTGGATAATCCGCCAGCATAGAGTTGAAGATCTCGGATATCTTCCTTCTCCATATGAGGAGAAGAGAAAATGAAATCTGGATAAGGAAATGAATTTTATAATAACTTTTGCTTCATGGTTTCAAAAATTCCGGCCAAAGCATTTACGGTATGATTGGGAAGAGGAAAGGGAGAGGAAAGAATGGAAAGGGAAAAAAGTATGATATCTTTATTTTTTTAGGGGAAAGAATTAAATTCTTAGGGTCCACATGTTTTCATTCCATATCAAAATAGGAGAAAGAATTAAATTCTTAGGATCCACATGTTTTCATTCCATATCAAAATGGAGAGAGAGGGGAGGAAAAATGAAATTAGAAATGTAATTTTTAAGTCTACCCTTGTTTTACTTACCTTTTTTTCTTCCTTTTTTTTTTCTATAAATATATTTATAATTTATATTATACTTATTTTATTTTTCAACAATCATTACAATTATTTCAATTTTCCTTCCTTCCCTTATACATTCACAACGAAAGAAATCAAATCTTTCATAATTTTACATTCATTTCTTCTTAATTCATCCTCTCATACTAAACATAGTGTTAATAGATTGTTGATATTCCCCTCAGAATAGGACTTAAAATTAGAATGCCAATAGTATGGAGTATAGATTAGGGATCACAATTATTTTATTTGAATGGATTAATATAGTATCATGAATAATAGTCTACGAATGGAATATTAAAAAAAAAAAATCGAAATGCAATTATCCTTTTCAAATCCTAGGCTTCGATTGTAAGCATTAGCCACCTCATCTGACCAAAGCAACATAAACAAACCTTTACGGCTCATTAACAAACCACCTAGGACATGCGGATCCATAGCCAGTTGGTTCCCAAAAAGAGAAATCAAAGCATCGGAATGCATGACCGACTGCTTCTAACCACCAATAACGTGATCAGGCCAATGTGCCTTAGCTTGAGCCAAGCACATTTCCGGTTCGTGCGACCAAGTGCAATCTAGGTTTGCTGTTATGCCTCAGTCTGAAGGTGGTCAAATCCTAAGCTACCAAACGGCTAATAACTCTTTTCAAATGCTAAACTTAAAAATTTCTAGTTAGTGTTAACTTTATATTTACTACTTTAGCCTTATTATCCTATATAAATTTTCTTTCACAATCCATGAAGTGGTTTACTAGCATGGAGAATTACAATCTTTTTTCAAACATGTAATATTTTCGTGTAAGATCTTATAATCGAACCCCATTATTTTCCCTTTTTTAGTGTGAGGTTTGATCCAATCTTACCGTTCACTATCTATAAATCATTTTAGTATCCTATTAAGAGTCTTTTATGGTGATGCTCCTTACTCTCTTTAGATCTCTTCTCCTAATTGAATTGAAATAAGTTAATCGAATTCTGCATTACTTCTTTCTTGAATCTTCCATCTACCAATAAGGCGTTAATTCTAATACCATTCATAACATCTCAACTTAAAAGTAGCTAATAATCAAATTAATAGTTGTTTGATACTCTTTGCAACTATCAAGCCAAAAACTTCCTAACTGGGAATTTGCTGCCTTAGCTTCATACATCACTACAATTAGACTCTTATAATCCACGTGAGATTTTACTTACATAGGTATCACATTTGTGCAAACATGAATGACATGGGGGTCCATTGGTTAAGCCTATATGTGATTTTTGCTTTGGGTTTAAGACAAGGGTCAGCTGCCTAGGACTTGTGTGGTGTTCGTGGTTTAAGGTGGTTTAGGGTCAGCATGTGCGAGGAGCTAGTCAAACTAATTTCATGGTAAAATATGGAACAACACGTAGTACTATTGCACCTATAAAGTAAATCAAGAATATATATTGGAATTTATTAAAGATCTCCAAATTATGTTTTTACTTTCTAACAAGTATGGGACATGCTTTATCATTTATTTTGTTATTATAAACAATAACCATTCTGGATAGTTTTTCTAATATGGTAATACGACGTTTGTATTACCTTTTACTAACAATTAAGCATTATACATGATAGTTTTTTTGAAACATAAGTAGTGTCCGAAGGTGTTGATCGTAATGTTTGGAGACTAAAACTTGTCTAACTATACATTATCGAGTATGTTTCAGGATTAATATTAGATATCGATGTTCACGAATAAATTCCGATTCTAAGTTTGGGAAAAGTATGGCCCCTTATTTATGCAAAGCAACCTCAATACTTGGACCTCCAATATGATAGTTTTTTAATTTCTCGATATCCCTATACTTACTTTATTGTATTCGCAGGTTCTATAGGTAATTGGTACTAATTTTGATTTTAAAAAGGTTTTAGAAGGTTAACCAATAAGCCTCGATTCTAAACTTTTGAGATTGGACTCTATAAGTGTTATTAATACAAAACTTGCATCCCACCAACCATATATACACTTCAACGTGCGTTTCCTTATCTTTGACTCCACCTTCACAAACTTTAACCCATAGGTAGGGTGTGTCTTTTATATATATATATATATATATATATATATATATATATTGTTCACTCTTTATGTGAATATTTTCTTCAATCAGAGTATCGATTCTCCATTCTTTTGGTGTAACTTTCTTCTGCTTAAAAATTGTTGATACCCAATTTTAGTTCAAAGAGATGTGACTGTTTAGTTTAGGTTCCTATCCTCCATTTTATCCGTTTATTTGCTTTGCGGACTATTCGGCAAACAAGGTAAAATAATATCAGTAACTTAAAATTAAAATAAAATACTAGTAAGGTATAGTATAACTAAATGGTCGAGACATCCGGCTTGATCGTTTGAATAGTATGGTTCGGTTCTCTTAAGAAACGGGATAAGAGAAAATTTTCTTTTTCCTCGTGAATCGCCTAAAATGAGGATAAGCTCGCTGCGTTTTACAAGTTCCAAACACACACATGTAAAACAAAGGTTAGGAATTAGAAACCTGTAAGTTATGGTGAGGTGGTGCAGGAAGACGAGCATCTCGAGTTTGGCCAGCTCATTGCCTGGGCAAGCGTGCACTCCACTCCCAAATGGCATGTACGTATAAGGTCTTGGTGGCACCTGCACCACCACAGAAACACCTACTTAGTAATTCCAAATTTCTCAGACACATACTTAGCTTTCTTTCACGATTGAGTCTAAGGATAGATACTTCCAATGTCTATACAAATACATACACACACTCACTCAACTAAGTTTAACTTACGTACAAAAATAACTCACGGGTTGCCCGAATTTTAAAAGATTCTAGGAATACACATAGATACAATCTAGGATCTAGCTAGGAATAACTATATTCATCTAAGATAAAATGTAGTCCTCCTTATATTTTGTACTACTTAGTGTGGAAGTACTGCTTTTATTATTGTGTACAAATTTTATGAAATAATGAAAGTTTGGATTTGCAACTTTTAAGTTACTTTCTCTAAAATTTTTTAAGTTACCCTATTATAATACTAATGTATATAATTAATGGTTGAAATAATAATTTCATGATGCTATTATAATGTGCCAAAATATTTCAAAAATTAAAACAATTTTAACCATAAAATTTGTAACTTTATATAAAGTAACTCCAGAGCATCCCTCCCTATAAAGTTCATTATCAATTTCGTGTGGACCAATTTTGAAAAGAAATCTTTAAGTAAACGTGTGGCTTGATAGGTACATGTGTTTCAGAGAACACCCATTTTAGAGAATGATCTTTTTTGAAATGGTACTTTTAGAATTTGCATTCGAATTTTCATATGAAGACTGTGTATATCCAAAAATACGGCGGAAAAGCCACTACCAATACAGCCACCGAGTTACATGTTCTCATTTAATTTCAATAAAACGATTGCTTGTGGTTTAAATTCAAAAAGATTTGATCTTCCATGAGAATTTTCGGCAGATCACCAAGTCAAAGTTTGGGTCCTTGTAGTATAATTCATATGGAAAAATGATAATGGAGCCCTGAGTTACTTGTTAACCTATAAGAAATTGAAAATTTTAATTTTTAGAATTTTCAATTTAAGCTTAAGTTGAAATAGTATTAATTAAACTCAAGCTTAAATTTGAATTCTTAAATTCAATTACATTAAACTCATTTAGACTCGATTGTTCTAAATAAATATTTTTCATTTAATTAAGATAATATTGATATTCATATTTAGTTCAAATTTGATTAATATTTAAATTAGGCTTCAGCTTGATTAGATTCATTAGGGAATGAAGGAATTATCAAGCAATTCAAGTTTCGGTCAAACTTGAATACCTGAAAATAAATTCTACCGTCTTGCTGTCCGCTATACTCACGTAGTATGTAGCTGGAATGTGATTATCTATATCAAATAAAAGATGATAAAAATATCCTAAAATAATCTACATCGGTATTCACAATTTATGGCATATAGCCAAAAAAAAAAAAAAAGTTAAAAAGGAAAAAAAAAGAATCACCTTAAATCTTGAAGGGTCAAACTTCTCGGGGTGTGGGAAAAAATCTTCACAGTGATGGATACTTCTGAAGAGGGGAAGAACCTTCCAACCTTTGGGGATTACGTATCCATCCAACTCCACATCTTCCACTGCTTCTCTAAACGTAAATGAAAGTATGCTGGCTGCTCTCAGCGTCTCCTGAATAACCTGATCCATAACAATATTATATATTTATCAACACTTTTATGTTTCGGCTTGTTTTCATAATATTATTTTGACCGAGACATGAAAACGGTGCTAACACAGCCATAGTATGGTGGTATGGATACTACTGTTTTAAGAAGATAGATTAGGCTTACAATCCTTTTTCCAAGTTGTAATATGTCATGTAATTAGTAAAGAAAAATAAAAATGGCAATACACATGTCGAATCATTAACACATAAATGTATCAAAAATATAAAAGATGACTTGAATTTAGATAATCATTAAAAAATATAGAAATGAAATAAGATAAATTAAAAGAAATTTTTTTGGAAACCGTCCAAAATTACAAAGAACTTCAAATTTTTAAAATATCATACTTAATACTTTTTGAAAAATGATGACATCTAAAATAACATTTTTCTCGTGAAAAAAGAAAAAACATTTTTATAGTAAAATGCTTAAAACAAACATCGACAATCCCGAATCGATCAAGGCAAGAGAAATTAAAAAGAACTATTTGATACCCTGCTGGTCAATGGCATTTGTCTTGTGTCATCCCACATAAGGCTACGATTTTCTTCGATTATCTTGTGTCGTATTGCCACTTGTTCCCTCTGATAAGAAAGAACAACATAAATATTTAATATAAATGTAAAATGATTGTCCTCTAAATAAGGAAGATATTTTTATGAACAATTTATATTATATGGTGAAGTATTTTTTTTTTTTTTTGGTTCTATAAGTACCGTTACAGCTTCAAGAATATCCCTTTGATCATGCAAATACTTGAGCACCCAAGTCGATACGCAGGCAGTAGTGTCGTGAGCAGCGAATATGACACCGATGATGTTGTCAGCAATCTGAGATTCTGTGAGCTGATCCAATGGACGATGTTGTCGGTCTTTCGATCCCAATAAAACTCCCAATAATCCTCCTCTTTCTTCTCCACCTTCTCTCCACCTCTTTATTAATCTCCTTATGTTCTCATTTAGAAGCCTCCTTGCCTGTAGAATGCCATAATTAATAACTACTTTCTAGTTTTCAACGTATGGGTTTCTAAAATAAGGATCATTCCACGTTCCTACGAACATTGAGAAAGTCCATGTGATCCTATCACATCTATGCTATGAGATAGAGTTAAAAGAATCACCGGTCGCACAACCACTTGGAGTGATGGTTGATGGAGATCGAACCAATAAAAATACGATACAAGATAAGTAACTTCAAGAAATGATCATGAATGAAAATCATAATTAGTTATATTTTACTGGTTTTTGCGCCCACAAATAATTCCAAATGGCTCATCACTGCAATTGAATCTTTGTTCGTCATTTTGATTAGTTTTTTTTTTTTCTTTTTTTTTTTTTTAACATCATAGTAGTTACTACAGGTATGTATGAGATAACTCCATTTAAATTGTCTTCCTCAATGATTACGACTCACCTTCATTGCTTTGTGAAAGGAAGTTCCGCGGAGATTTAGAGGCATGGAGTTGTATCCTTTTTCAAGTTGCCGATATAGATTCTTGATACTCTCCATCTCTAGTGAATCCATTCTGTCCCCAAAGGCCGAAATCATTGCCACGTCGAAAGCATACTGACAAAAAAAAAAAGTCAAAACAAAAAACATTTTAAGATTCATTCATTGGAATAATAATAATAATAATAATAATAATAATAAATCTCTTATTCATTAACAAAAGTATATATATTTACATGTATTATTGCATACCATCTTCATTTCTTGTAATGTATTGACGTTGGAATTTTTCCAAGTGGGAAGGAACTTAAGGACGATTCGTTCAATCTCGGAGACAGAACTTCTAATTGCTGAAGGTGAAAAGGAGGATTGGACTATTCTCTTGAGACGCGAATGGTATGCACCTTGATGAAAAAACAAGGCATCCGGTCCAATCATTTTCTCTTTACTAGGTGGATACGTTGGTTTGAACAAATTGGCTCTTGTCACTAGAACAAGTCTAACAGCTTCTCGGCTCGATATCATGACGCACGGACATCCCAATATGCGTGTCTTGAAGATATCCCCATACCTAGTAATACAACTATAAGATTAGACAATAGTATTAAGGCTAAGCTTAATTAATGAAACCGACCATTTGCTATGGCATAAAAGAATTACGTTTAAGTTTGACTTGGCTGAATGCCCTAGGAGATAATTAAAATATGGCCAGGTCGAGTAATATGAACATTTTCGTCTATGGCAAAAGAGAACTGCTTGAAAATGGATAATTGTAGGTTTTTCTTTTGCAAGATACATGGATGAAAACTACAAATATTATGGTTGATTTGGTCAATCGCTGTACCGTTTTTTCCGAATAGAGAAGAAGGAATTCGGGTTTTCGGTGTAGAGCTTGAGAGTCTCTCCTAAGTAAGGCCAACCCATTGAACCGGGCGGTAGCCGCTTGTACTTAGGGTGTTGCCATTGAAGGAACGATAGAAGTAATAAGCAACTGATGATGAGTGGTACTAGGGATATGATTAGGAGGTGGAGCTCCAAATTTTGAGAAGAAAGTGGATAATAAGACCACCAAAATGGTGGTGGAAAGTTGTCGTGCATGGTGGAGAGAGAGAGAGAGAAAGAGAGAGAGAGAGAGGTGGTAAAGACTAAGTTGAAGGGATGTGTGCTAGGGCGAGGCAAGGACCAAGTTCTCAAGCGGTTTATATAGAGATTGGAGTGCTAGGAAAAGAGAGGGGAAAAAAAAAAAAAAAAAAACAAAATTTGTTTAGGAAAATGATAAAATGTGGAGAGTGTGGGTGAAGAAGGGAAAAGGATAGACTTGGGACATGCGTCGCTAATTTGATGTGAACACCATCCTTTGCGGCTGTGTTTTATTAGGGAATACTCTCATTAAAATTTAGTAAACGGACACTTTAGGTACGACACAACTTGTCAATCTGTTCAGATTGAATTTAGGTTAAATTCTGCCGCAACATTGAATATTGGTAACAAACAAATTGGGAAAAGAAAAAGCGCTTTACGTCTTCATAGCGTGGAAATTGTAGCTCTAACTAGTTTTGATTGTAATTGCTTGCCTTATTTACTCATCAAATAAACAAAAAGTATAAATTTGAACAGTTATACATCACCGATTGATATATTGAAAAATTTAAAATTTATAGTTTAACCTAAAATATCTTAGAGGATCAAGTTTCGAATTCAAAAATTAAAAATGAGTATTACATGTAATGTGTATATACACATAACTAGTAAATATTAATACAGTTTTAGCAAATGATAGCAATAATGGATAGTTTTATCCATATTATCAAAAGTGAAAATTCTATTGATATTTACTCAAAACTTATATATATATATATATATATATATATATATTGATAGATAATAGCTATTGCTTCTTTTTCCCTAAAATTGTCGTTTGTAACATTAAAAATATGTGTAAACCCTCTAAACCAAAGTCAAAGTCTCAGAATATTTGCTAATCATAGTGCCTTTAGCATTTAGTTACTGGGTTTTAGCAACTATTAGAAAATATGTGTGCATTTTCCAAATCATAGGGAGGTAAAGTCTCAACTTGAACTTCTAAGAAGTTTAACCCTATTGTAATAGTTTCCATGGTGTATTTTATTATCATGAATATATTATCTAAAAGTTTAAATAAATATGATGTCAACTATAGTACTATTGACACTCATTTTATTTTGTGGGCTGGAACTTTCAGTAAAACCCATCATTAGACAGTTTGATTAGATGGGCTTTGGATGATGAAATAAGGGTTTCAATGCTAGCCTCCTACTTTGTTACCATCTTAAGTTTGCCACTATAATCAGCTAATCCGAAATATGGTATGAGGATGTCTTGGTTCAAAACCACACTGAATTGCTCAATACTATTTAGTTAGGTCTTCGCTTGATGTTATCAATACAGTGTCATTTACTATATAAGGGTTGGATTATCCAAACTTAATCCAAAATTGCAATACTTAATTAGGTTTGAATTACCTATTTCTTAAACTAATTATGCAGTCAATACAACATCATTTACTTCTTTACCATCTTAACCATTGATTATGTGTGCCAGTTTCTAAATAAGGAACATTGTAAGGATCTAAATGAAAGGTATCACATTTTCATACTTTATCACTGTACCCACCCTGGAAGACATCTCCTCAAAATTTTGTGCCGGCAACGCTTGCCCGGACCAGCCAATACAAACATCCTCACGTAGCACAAATCGAGGCCTTATGTGGTCGCGCTACGATAAAAGTGTCTAACGTAAGGCTAACTAGCAAATGCTAATGTCGAACTTCGTGTCCGACAAGGGTGGAGCATTTTCAAAGTGATAAAAAAAGCATGCTGTGTCGATTTGGTGCCACCTCCTTCACTGATGCCACTAACTACTAACGTAATGGATTGTCCTTGCAGCAATAGAGTAAAGTACGTAAACTTTAGCTACATATAATTTTTTCGGGTTACCATTTTTGAGAAAGCAATTTTTATACTTTGCATGTTGCACTTATCCATAAAAATAATACTCGATCTATATATATACTCTTACGTTAATTTCATATTTACACAAGAAGATCCACACATAAGAATGGAATAAGTTCAAACAGCATGGTTTCATATGGATAGGATATACTGATTTGGGAGCATTTAAGGTTTTGTACGCATTCAAAAACAACCAAGAAAATGAAAGTAAAGAAAAAGGTTAGCGGAGAATACCAAGAATTTCACATTGAAAAAACCTTTCAATGTGAAGAGAGAGAAAATTCATTCATATTATATACTACATATTAGCACATGCTATATAAATACTAACAGAACTTTGACATTTGCAGTAGAGTGTACAGCATATGGGAGTAACTAATTTAAAAATGATTTATTCCACTACAATAAATATAAAAATTTTATTAATATTTAATATCATGTATACATTCACATGGTATGCAATACCTCATGAATTTTTTTTAATGTGAAAAGGAAAAACCATAGAACAAGGATAAATTTCCTCTATAATAATAATGGGATGGCCAATAGGTCATTCTTGACACAAGCAAGAGCTTCTTTCTAGTTAATCTCATCTAAGGTCTAGCTTTTTTGTTTTACTATTGTAATGATTTTGATGCCCTATGTAAGTGAAATTTGACATTGAATTGCTTGAGGGAACTACTAATAGTTTATAAGTCAATATAATGAATATTAAATTAATATTATTTAAAAACTTTTTATCATGGATTGAAAAAGCACATCAATTATGTGATGACTTGACTCTTTTGACTATTTTTTTTATTGTTATGTTATAATAATTGGATAACTAAGTTTTTTATTTGTATATTTTCAATTTCCTCACTTGAAATGGATAACACATCACATTAAGTGTTAAATACATCTTTCATAAAGTTGTTTCCAATGCAATGTTTATGTTCTCCAATACTATAGAAAAAATTAAGACCAGTCCATCTTTTCATGATGAAATGAACTTATCCTATAATGAAACGAAGTCATTCGTAATGACTTTATGATCACATGAATCACCCCCTTCATTGAGAGGTATGCAACCCATTTGGGTATAACAAAAAGATAAAGTAGACTTTTATTATATGATTTGTTCATATATTAAATTTAGAGCTTTGGACAAAGCCACTTTGTCTATTGCCTTATTTCATAGATTTGTGACTAATTGTTTAGATTTAATTAATCAGCTAGTAACCTACGCACGATGTAAGCTTTGGATGGATACATACACACTGAGAATTTGCTTGAATGTTTTCTTTTTTTAATATTTTACATTTACATAAATACATATACATATATATATATATATATCTATGAGAATTTGGTCGTAACAGTTATATGTTTACAATGTGAATTTTGCTGGTATATGACTTCAAAAGAATTAAGTAGAATGATACATAGAGTTGACTTAGAAAGAGAGGTTGGAGGAAAAAGTATACAGTTTCTAGATGCTTAAATACAAATGCAATAGATGTGTTAGAAATTATCAATTTCACTGTTCTTGAGGCGAGGTAGAGTCTTTTTCATTTTGAGCTTTATCTAATCTTTTGTAATAATATTTTTATTACATGACTCTATTTCTTTGAATATTTCAATTATCAAATGTAGAATAGTTCTTGAGTATTTATAGATTTTGGTAATGTATGCATCGCATTCTTATCCCCTTGCTATTTTGTTTTTTAGAATAGGGTATGAAGTCCTAATATAGAAAAAAAAATAGAAAAATATAAAAAAATTAGAAAATTTTGAAAAATTAAAATATAAGGAAATCACAAAAGTAGAAAATTTAGGAAATTTAAATAAGTATTTAAATAACAAGTTTTAGTGTTTTAATAATAAGTTTTTTTTTAGTGTTTTAATTAGGAGAGAGGTGTTGGACCTAAGCTCTAGCCGGGTTGACCCTATCTTAATTGTATATATGAACAATGCATAGATTAACGGTATAACGGTAAAGTACTTAAACATAGTATTGGAACTAGCTAAAAGTCTTGGATGCGAATCTTACTAAAGATATAAAAATGACTTTTGTTTTTTCTCCTTCACAACACACATTGCTACGTGTTAAGAATTTATTGTATCACGTACCCTGATACGTAGTATTCGATGATTGACCACGACTGACGTGGCACTATGTTAACATTGTTATCCACATGTCATCCAAATCAGCTCTGGCAAAAACAAGCATTTTGGATGCAACTTTGACTAAACTTTATCTTCAAACCATGCTTAAATTCAAGAATCAAGCCAATTCTTTCTTTGTACTTTATTTTGAATTCATTTTAGATCCTGACCTCTCATGTTTAATTTTCACTCTCCTCTTCATGTTCTAAGCATCGTTTCTTCTCTCCATACCCGTAATCACAACTCTTAACCTCTTCCTCTCTCTACCACGTCTCTCTCTCTCTCTGTACATCTCTCTCTCTCTCTAGTCGTCTCTAAGTGAGCTGCTACCACCACAAACCTCCCCATGACCTTAGCTCTCCATTCCACCAACCCTTTTCCTTGCCTCATGCTTCTAAGTTACATTATCGACCCTTCACCATTGGAACTCTCACATCACCGCAACCTCTCTTCAAAATCCCTACATGTAGTTACTATAGAGAGTAACCAACACCACCACAAGCCTCACCATACTCCACAACCTCAAACTTAGCCTCCCTTTAAGTCCTAACAACCGCCACTCACACTAGCCGCTAACCTATAGCCTAATTCTGACGATTACCCAAACCGTCTCCAACTGCCTCGACACTTGGCTTACCCCCTTCATGTCCAATACAACACTCACAAAAATCCCCTCTCTTACTTAAATTGGTGGTTGGTGCAAGTCCAAACATTCTTGTAAGCTGTAGTTGTTGAAGATTCAACCCATGACTCGTTGGAGCTCTAAGTTCGGTCAAACTTGACTCGATATTTGCACTCTAATCCAATTCCTGACCTGCATGCTCAAGTCCGACTATCTTTCCTTTTTTAAAATTTTTTATTATTTATTTATTTTATGCCGTTATTTGCTTATTTATTATTATAAATACCATTCTAGTTGTTAAAAAAAAATGAGAAGAAGAAGAAAACAAAAGAAAAAGAAAAAAAAAGAGATAGAGTAGCTTAGTTTTTTTTTTAATTTTCTTGGTTAAAACTTAAATAAGAAAAAAAATAAAAAAATAAAATAATGATGAAAGAACCAAACAAAATAAATTAAAATAAAGAATAATAATAAGAAAGTGAAAAAAAAAACATTTTATAACTTAGAAAAGTCCTTTTCCCAAATAAATGAAAAATATATGAATCCTTTTAAAATTAGGGCTTCTTTAGAATTTTTTCGGAAACAAAATAATAAAAATTAGGACCCTTTTTAATAAAATTTTACAATAAATTAAAAAGTTTAAGGTACCTAAATCCAAACATTTTCTTATATCAAAATCAACTCATTAAAGTTTTCAAAAAAGAACTATGTATATTTGATTCTAATTAGTAGATACGTAAGCACTTATTAGGAGATGTAAAAAACGAAAAAAATTAGTTTTTCTTTTAGTTTAAAATTATTCGATTAAAAATAGTTTTTTAAGCTATTATTTAGAAAAGGTGATTTTAGAAATTCCTCAGCATCATATATGCTTAGTCTTTTCCGTGTGCCCGCCCGGTTTATGAGCCCCTTTCCGATTCCCTCACCCAATCTCATGAGAAGCAAGCCCAGCAGGACCTGCCTTAACCTGTCTTTCTTTTTACTAAAAATCCTGGGAAACTCCGGGATTCTGACCTTAGCGATTGTTTTTGCGGTGAATGCTCTTATAACTGCCGAGGTCGCTACCGCTATGAATATGGATGCTGGGGGTTCGGGAGCATCTACTTCATTTCCCAAGCCTGAGTGGGAAAAGTCTAAATTTAGAAAGTTGTTGTACCCATAAAAGTTTAAAGCATCTAACCTCTGGACTTATATATCTGGTTTCTTCAAAACCTTTTTTTTTAAAAAAAAAAAAATTGGTTTTCTTATGTAAATTAATGCCTAGATCAAAACTAAATCTACCAATTTGGTTTTAATTTAAACCGTTTTTTGATTCCGGTTGGGTGGTGACTTAAACAATTTTCGAAATACATTTAAAAACTAAGTTTTTCTTAACTTTTGGTTAAGGTTTAATATTAATCGAGTTAAGGATAATAAAAAAACTAAGAAAACATCAGACTTGACAAGTAATTGCCAACATTTGTTAGATGGTATGGATAGTCGATGCTGGAGACGAGTAATCCTCTTGTTAGATTCTTTCATGGACTTCTCTTAAGTCTAACCTCATACAATGTCTCCTTGAGTGTATAAGCATCCTTAAAAAAAGATTTACAATGGGTAAATTGGTTCGATGGTCTCTATTGTAAATTTATTATGTCAAATTTTCTTAAGTCATTCTACCTCAGTGGCTTAAACTCCTTAAATCATATCATTTAGCCTGTAAATCATAAGCCGTTGAAGAGCTAAAAGTTGAAAAATGTTTGTAGCCCTCTATATATGTAAAATACATTTTGATTTTAAACTCCTTATCTATACTTTACACAAGTTGAAGACAACAATCAGTAAAAAGTAATCCCAAAATAAAAGGGATGTTAATGCATTCTCCTAGTAAATAATCCAGCAAAAAGAACAATTGATCCCTTAGGGAGAAAGCACTTAATTCATATGTTCACAATAATACATGCATAAACGTTGGAAAAGACTTGATCATGAAAATGTCACGTAAAAGATAAATTGATAAAAATTAAAAGAATATTACTTAAGATAATCCAAATTGATGACTTTGACATTAACAGATGATATCTCTAGTTCTATATATGTGTAGATTGCAAGTCGTAGTGAACCTTATGTATGCTTTAACATATATTTATACATATTCATCTTGTTGATATAAATATTTTGGCAAGTCTTAAATTTAAAACTAATGTTAACTAAAACTTTCTAATTAAATAGTATGGACTATCATATTCTTATATAATGGATTAGATTTAAATTTTTTTTTCTTCTATCCGTTGCAATCATGAGAATGACAAATTCAAGCAGGTCCACTTGGTGACATAGATTCATAAGCTTTTTAGGATTCTGAATTGATGGAACAAGTGTCCATTTCCTTCTACATATCGACTTGCCCTTGTCATGAATTAACCGGTGCCACTTAGCTAATTTAAACTGTGTGTCTGTGTAGCGTGGGGTTTTCGTTGTAGCAGTGACTTGTATCATTATTTCAACTCAACCAAAATGCCTACTTCATTTCGTATCCAACGCCGCCTTACGTGTCGCCTCCACCTTCCGGCTGTAAGAATCCGTATAACCACACACTTGTTATCCTACGCTTGCGCACGTGTAGCCTTGGCCTTGGGCCAGCCGACCCACACACACCCACCTCGCTCCCCCTTGAATTTGACAAAAGAGTAGGCAAGACAGGACAGGCAAAGGACAGAAGGAGGAATTTAACACATCGAAACCACAACAAAAGACGGACACGTCGTTTGTATGTATGGCAAGAGATGCGATTTGACACGCGGACGGTGGTGATTCGTCCATGTGTGGTCGGACCTCGAGATCGCCGTCAGCTTTTGACCTGGGACTCTTCGACGTGTGAGGGTTTAGTTGGTTGTAGTTGCAGGGAATCATTATTTGTCTTGATAACACACTCTCTCGTCCTAGTCGTCAACGCACATGTGGGCTGATGTTTGACTCTCATCGTCATCGACCTTGATCTTCAGCAGACAGGACGATGAATGTTCGCATATCTGCCGGTGATGACGGAGTCGTCGGGAAGTCTGGAGGCACAAATTGCTGATATGATAACTGATAAGGATCATCCGTGTCAAACTTAGGAGCCTTTCATATGTCAAACCATGATTTTCAAGATATTCAACGGATGATATTGAATAATTTAAATAAAAAAAACTATTATTTATAAGAAAAAGTGCAATTATACTAACTCCCTTTTCTTTCTTTTTTTTCTTTTAATCTACATTCATTATATTTGTTTCATATACACTAGGACCTCTCAATTTTCAAATTAAACACTTAAACCCCAATATCTTTTGAAAATGTATTTTGAACCATATTTTACTATTATTTTATAAAATAATTAAAAAAATACTATAATCATTTTCTTAATTATTCTTTAAGGGGCAAAATAGCCATTAGGCCGTCATCATCCGAATTTCCGTTGCTTAGTTTTAAGAAGTAAGAACTCCCTGTGGAGGTCCTTTTTGATAGTGGGGATTCCCCGGCGAAGCAACAGTGCTCTGATATATACCTCAGGAGTCCATTTTTTTTAAATTTATAAATAAATGAAAAGGCTTGAAAGTAATTATATTGCAGGACCCATAAAAACTTAAAAAAACAAAAATCTAAAAAGCTCTTTGAAGGATTTTAAAGATGAGTTGTAAAGGTCCTTGAGAAGAAATGTTACTTAAAGTGTTGCTATAACATTATAAGGAACTTATAGAGTCATTTAGGATTGCAGATGGCCTTAGCAGACAAAAAGAAAAAAAAAACACACTTTCTTAAAGACTTGGTGATTTAAACACTTTCTTAAAGATAACATGTTAGCCAAGGTAGAGGAGCTTGGCATGCTTCTACCTTGTAGACTTCCTATCACACCTCAAAGATGTGGCATCGTAATTGCTATGTTATGTAAATTATCTTAAGATAAAAATTAACCTCACAACTATTATCGTAGATTTAATTTTACATAAAGTGAACCTAACTTAATTACTTTAAAGTATTTGATGTTATACTCGCTTGTTATAAACTTGGGCTGTAATCTTTAAACATGATTATAAAAAATGAATTTTGTAATCAAAGCTTTCCAAAAGAATTGAGCTTGGTTAGTAGTACTATACTAAATATTCAAAATTTATAAGTATTTATAAGATTATATTTGCACAGGAAACAAAAAAAAAAAAAACAAGTCTAAGAAGAGAATTATAAAAGTTTATAGATTTACAAAACTTAATATATATGTCAATAGTAATAAAGTAGAGGGCCACAGAAAGAGTCTCTAGTATTTTTATAAAAATTAGTAAAATTGACATTTAGAATAATGGTTAGTCAATTCTTCATAATCCTCACTTTTCGACCTCGCTTTCTAATCTTTTAGAATTAGGTGACGTGTTTGTAAATCTATCATGAACCTACAAAACCATTATAGAAGAGTGAGCGACAACTTGTTTAGTAAATGAGATGGAAACAGAAATATGCATTTAGCACATCATAATTGGTTTTCAATTAAGTTAGTTAGATATAATATATGTATAAGCAAATTTCATCACATGATGTTATTCGATTCATGATGAGAATAAAGAAATTTCGCTTGATTTAATTCAAGTTGAGGAGTTTGACATCTTACATACAAATTAGAACCAAACTAAGGCTTGTATAATGGATAATACTTTCCACCCGAAGTTATCTATGAACTATGGCCTCAACTTTGTCACGACTTTCTCTTTTATCACTTAGTTCAATTAAAGATATTAAAAGGATTATTTTAGCTATCCTTGTTGAAAGGATCCATGTTTAGCTTAAGAATTCTAGCCGTTACTCCTAATGGGTTGTGATGTATGTCAAGTTAGACGCTAGGTCAAGTTTAAGTTAGTTTATTTTTAGGGTGATCAATCAAGCTCAAATAATTCAAGTAGAACAATATTCACAAAGCAAACATAAAATGGAGCTTAGCTCTTGCCATAACAAATTGAATCCCAAATATATGCACTCTATCCGCATAAATAACTAACTATAATCTTGAGCAAATAAATACCAATGTCTCTAAGTGTTTTGAAATAATACTTCAAAGTATAGTGAAATGTCAATCCTACTTACCTTGATGTAGTGTCACTTTATCTTTAGTTGTCGTGTGAATCCTGATTTATAATTTATAAAATTTAATATGCAACTTTAGTTCTTATTCATCATATGAAGTAAGAAGTTGTTTTTAATATTAGCCAAGTTTTTAGCTTAAGTTAATTGAGTTTTTCTAACTATTTATTAAGTTTTAGTTAAATGAAGTAGGTTCTGACAAAGGTGTTAATCTATTGCTTTAACTTAGATTCTTATTCAGGAAGTTTCTGACTTACATTTTGATTCTAGAAGGGTCTAGAGTTCATATACAAATTACTTTCTGATCTAGGTTCATTTCTTAATGTGTTTAAAATATTCAATACCAGGTTACATTCTCTATTTCTAATAAAGTTTCTGACCCTACTATTACTTTTACATTTTATGACTTTACACATAATTCATTCTACCTTGAGTTTCAAAACCTTAATAAACTTATATATGTAGCTCGTTAACAACTCAGTTCTATAGTTACTTATTACACTTCTATATTACACCTTTTACTTTTTTTATAAATTCATTAGAAATTTTATGATTGAACTTATAAACTGAAAACTAAAAAATACCTCACTTTTAGCTATTGCATGTGGATGGTTATAGATTGTAACATGGTTTTATGAAAATTCGTCAAGCTTCCTTAGAAATTCATAACTACTAATGCATTATTTTTGTGAAAACGAAAATTTTCAAAAAAATCTAGTGATTCAATTTTGAAAATTTGATCACATAGCAAAGCATATCATTTTAGGAGGGTACTCATAAAAATTTAAGTTGAAACTACATTAAATGGTTTTTTCGAAAATGCAATTGAAAATTAATGGTTAGGATGTTTTTCTTAAGGACCCTATATTGGTACTTGAAATTTTGAAAATTTGGCTTAGGTTTGAATCTCTTATGCAAAAATACTTAGGAAACTAAGTTTCAAAATTTTTAAAGATTATTTGCTATTTTCTTTAAATTTTAGTTACAAACTAGGAAATTCGATCATCCATCGTAACCTGGTGCTCTGACCACCATTGAGTGATAAGGGTTTGTCTACTAAGGTAAGTGTAAGATTTTCCTTCAGACCATAGTCCTTGTTTGCTTTCAGAAGCTCTCTAAGTACGAGAACTCCAAAAATGACCTCAATTACACTATTTTCTTCTACAATTTTTCCTTACCACTTTCTCTCACTTAAACTCTCTCCTAAGATTTTTATAGACTTTCAAAGGAGAAAACATTCATCAAGAAGGAGTTTTGCATTTTTATAATAAGGTTTAAAGGTGTTTTGGAATTCTTTCCCTTAACAATATGTGTTATCTACTTATATTAACTGTTAAAATGAGGTTTCCTAATTTACTAATTCTCTTCAATCGACTTCTTGGTTTGCCATGCCTCAAGGAAGTGTTTTTCTAATTTTCAAGCATTTTCTAATAATTTTTCCATATTTTTCTTTATTTATTTAGTGAATTTTGAACATTTTAAGGTATTTTTTTTTTATAATTATGGCTACATATAATTATGGCTACATATAATTATATATTAATTATACTTGGTGTATATACATGTCTTTTACATAATGTCCATTAATAGTTTTATCACTCTTATAATTTATCTTTAGAAATTTGTTAATTGATCAGGCCTAATTCATGCATTTCCAATACATATGTAATAAAACAGTAAGATTTCATTATTTTAGCCACATTTTTAATATTTTTGAATTATGAGCCTCTAGGGTTTCCTCAACTAAGATTACTAAAACTCCTTGTAAAATCCTAGCTTAATTAGATTACCTTTTCAAACGCTATAGATTTTCTATCAAGAACTTAGTTGTGCAAGTACATAGCTTACACCTACAACATGGTGTTAATGACCCTATTAGGTGCTCGATTGTTATTATTGTCTCTATATTTGCCATTATTGCCTACTCTTCGATTATCAGCTTGGTCCTCTTTAACCCTTCTTATTTGAGTGAGTTGCTCAATCATGTCTTGTTTATTGGCAATAAATTGCCTTTGATAACATCTTTAAACTATGTCCTCTAATGCAATCCTTAATTGAATGCATTCATCGGTATTGTGATCTCATTCTCTATAAAAGTCATAATACTCATTAGAACTTCTTCTAAAAGGATATCCCCCCATCTTCTTAGGCATGCTAAAAAGCTTTGGCTCCTCATTTCCATCAAAATGTCCCCCTTAGGTCAGTTTAAGGGTATGTAGATTGAGTGAGTTGGGATGGCATGCTTTCGATCTCTTGTATTGTTACCTTCCTCTCAAAAGCCCCTATTAGCCTTAGGGCCAATTCTATCTTTAACTGAGCTTTTGTCCTTATCTTGTTTCTTATTTAACTTGCCTCTCTCGGTCTTTCACCTATGCTTTATATCGTCCTCTTAGTGAATAAACTTCTCAACCTCCTTTTAGAAGTCCTTGAAAGAGATTAGTTGATGTTTGGTAAGAGATTTAAAGAAATCTCTATGTAGCTTAACCCCTTAGATAACGGTGTATAGTGCTACGCTCTTGTCCAAATTGAGGATCTCAATCATGGTAGTATTAACATGCTTTTTGTAATCATGGATGGGCTCATTTATCTTTTGCTTGATGGACTTAGGATAGGAAAGTCCTTCGTAGGTGGCTTATTTGTTGAGAATTGTTGTTGAAATTGATCAGCAAGCTCGTTAAACAAGAAACTGGACACTCATTAAGACTATAGGTTCATGCACTTGCTGATTTTCTTAAGGTTGCTAAAAAAGCCTTATAGGAAATAGCATCACTACAACCATGTAGGCTCATCATAGTCAAGAAATATAGCAAGTGGTTATTGTTACGCTTCAAACAGAAAGAGTCATATCAGTCCCACTGTGTAAACTAATCTAAGATAGAAGTTGACCTCAGAACTGCTATCGTAGATACAATTCACACAAGGTGCATAACTCAACCAGCTTGAAACGTCTATTTTGACACTTGTTAATAACCAAACCTGTGGTAGAGCTTTTACAAAATACCTGTTCTATACAACCTGCTATTTAGTACCACAATAGTATTTATACAAACGTTTTACATCCAAAGGTAAAGTTTACAATCAGAGTTTATTAAAAACCATAGGTTTTACAGTCTATATACAATAAGTTAGGAAACTAGTAGGCTCCTAAGGAATTCCTAATTAGTTTTCTCAAAACTTAAAGACGAAGCCAAAAGCCCTGGTTCAATTGATTCTTTGATCCTCACTTTCCCAAACAGTAGCATACTAACCTAGAAACAGTGGTACTTGAACATCTTGTCCTTACTCAATACCTACAAAAGAGTCTGTAGGGATGTGAGCACAACTAGCTTAGTAAGTGTGATGGAGTCAGAAGAGTACTGCACAATCACAAATAAAGTTAATAATTCTGATGAAATGCAATGCAATCACTCAAATGAAACGTCGCATAGTGTTATCTGGTCCATTGTAAGGCTAGAGAAATTACATCCGCTTTAACCTAGATTGAGGAGCTTCATTGCGACTCAAGTTAGACCAAACCCAAGCTTGTGCTGTAGAGAACACCTTCCTCCCATGACCACTTTTGAACTACGGCCCTTAACTTTGCCGCAACCTTCTCGCCTGTCACTTAGTTAGACTAAAGATAGGGAAAGGACCATTTTAGTTATCTTTATTGAAGGAAGTCGATATTTGGCCTAACACTCTTAATCATTTCCCCTAACGGTTGTTATGCATGTCTAGTTTCATTTTAGTTGAATAAACGTTAGTTTTAATCAGAGGTGATCAATAAGTTTACACAATAAGAATCTATACAAGTATGCAGAATGGCATACCGAGGAGTTAAACTCCTGTCACAACCGAGTATCGTCTATACACACAGCATGCGCATAATCATCTAACTACAAATACAACCAAAAGTACTCTTGAGTCTTCAAATACTTAAAATAGTATCCAAATGAGTGATGAAACCACAACCGCAACTTGCTTGTTTAGACGTTTACTATTGCTGACTCGAATTGTCAACTGTCTTTGTATTGGATGGTCCTAATTACGCAAAAGACCCAAATTTAGTTTTCGTAATAATTATAAAAATACTAGGGTTTAATCTCTAATGGTTATATACATATATATATATATATTATTTCTATAATATATATATTATTAGTCATGTTATTATTATATATCAAATTAAGTTATTAATTGTTGATACTGTACATCATATATACTATTACGTATTATATATCGTTTCGATCGTATCGAAACATATTTTTAATTTATTAATTTACGTTTTAATTTTGGTAAGGTTACTGAAATATGTACATTCTTGAATATAATAAAGTTATAGGTTCAATTACTTAAGGTTGTCCGATTTTAATAAAATTAGTGTCATTGGGTTCGTATAGACTTAACAACACGTTTTACGAGTCCTGTTTATAGAGACAGCTTTTAACAGGTAATATGAGTTTTTAACATAGTTATACATAATTATATAAATATGATCGTATTATACGTAATTTACGGTATTAAATTGTATTTTATCTAATTTGTCTATATATTGTTATAAAATAAGTATTCTCCAATTCTAATATATCTAAAGTGTATCCCGATAAAAAAATATTAATAAATATAATAAAAATATCTATTTAATCCAATTTGATCAGCAATCTTATATATAGTTTTTATTTAACTATTTAATTCATTTTAATTTATTAATATTACAAATATACCCGACTTGTAAATTAAGCTATTTTACTTAGTAAATTCGTAATAAATAGTTCAAGTTACCAAATAATTCCCCGAAAATTTTTATAGACTCCTAAAAATATAGGGGATTCAGTTATCACTTGGTTTTAAGTTTCCGATCTATTGCCTATATATTCGTATTGGTCATTTTACCCCTAAATTATCATAATTACCCAATTATGATTCTTTTAGCACCAAATTAATTTCATTCTAACTCAATACTGTAATTATTTATTATAGATTAGTACATGTCCATTTTATGAATTAATTTCATAATTTCCTATTAAATTCATAATTTCAGCTTATTTTCTAGTTATTTTCAAGCCTAAAAATGCAATAAATATTAAAAATATTCAAATAAAAATTCAGGATACATAGAAATTATCTATATATCATAAACATCCTACAAAAAATTTTTCAACTAGAAATAACATCATTTAGTAAATTTATTTTACAAATATAAATTCAGGTGAATAGTAGATTTCTTAAGAAAGTATATTAAATATTACGAATTTTGAAAAAATAAAAATATCACATGAAAGCATGTTTAAAATAACCTAAGTACAATTTTTTTCATAATTTTCCGAGCTGATTTACTAATTTTTAAAAATTATTGAAAAACAGGGCAAGAATTTGACCTTATTGTATCTCCGGTAGCCGTAGGGTGGTGGGGGTGTATTGGAACACCTAGACACTAGGGGTACTCCTTGGTGGTAGAGTGGCATAATAGCAGATCGAAGGATATCCTAGGAACTAGCTCAACTTGGTAATTGCTCTGTTTTTCCCTTTTTTTTTCTATTTTCTACGATTTTTTTCTAATTTTTCTTTTTGTTGTTTCTGGTTTCAAAAGATGTAAAATGATGTTCTTCAACAGATTTATAGTGGTTTAGGTTAGTTTCTTTTTTATTTATTTATTTTTAATTTTTATCTTGCTTTTTCCTCTATTAATTGCAAATAAGAGTTATCATTTGTTTGTAGATTCACCTTTTGATTCAGCAATTGTCTAGCTTTGATGATTTCTAGCAGTTTCTAGACTTATATCAACAATTGGAAGGCTTTTGAATAATATTTTGCAATTATTTAGGTATTTTGAGTATATTTTATTAATACTTAATTATTTACTTAATATATGAATATATATTCCTTGTAAATATCGCACATAATATATAACTATACTCATATAATTAAGTTTCTAACACATTCTTTTATTTTTAGGATAAGTTCTAAAGTTAATTTTATGATTTCAACAAAATATATATATAATTGTGTAATTCAGGGTTAATTTACGGGTATAATTATTATTTATATCAGGTATACTCATAAAATTACGTGTATTTTTATATAGCAAATTATACTATATTATCTCATTTTATAGCTCAATTAACTTACCTCTAAGTTCTTGTTGTAATATAAGTTCGATTTTAAGAGTTTTGAACATTTTAATGCTATATTAAATATTCCTACTTCTAAAGGTAAAATTAGGATTTTGGGTCATTATTTTTAAAATATAACTTCACTGTAATATCTCGACTAACTTTTTTATTCTAGTCGTAAAGTTTAGTCTCAATTGGATAAGTTTTCCTAAAAGTCCTAAATCTAAGCTTGATTGTCCTAAACTTAATTTTGAGAGCTTACAGTTATCTAGATCTTGAGTGCTATCATAGGTCTCAAACCGAAGGAGTTGGATATGAGATAGCATCACTTCCTCTTGAATAGTTAAAAAAAAAATAGGCTTTTATGGATAAAAAATTTGTGCTATAATTGTTTCTTTATGCCACAAGCACCTAATAACTTGTGAGCGAATTTGATTGATTCCTAAAGGCTCATGTCAGTAATAAGTCAGTGAGAGCATGAGTTGGCCTCTAAACGCTCCATCTTATCGTGCAATGCAAAGATGTAGCACTTGTCTTTATTTACTTGTCTTCGTGACATAGTAGGTTGATTTTTTCTTGTAAAGGATGGTATCCATTATTTATCATCCTACCTTTGAGATACAATTAGCTGGTTTCCACTAACACGAGCATGATTAAAACATGCACGATGAATATTTCTATTGACAATAGTAGGAGAATCTTCATGTGCTTTAGGGGAGTAGATGGATAGAATATTTGCACTTGCCAAAGGTGGTGGAAACTTAAATTCCTCTACTTACTTTTGGAGTTCTTCATTTCTGGTGAGGATTTCTTCATTTTTAGCTAGAATCTTCTCATTCTATTTAGCCAAATTCATACACAATTGCTTCAACCATGCAAATTTCTCCAGACCGCTATCATTTTGAAGTGGTTGTAGTAATTCTCTTTGGTGGGATTGTGTAGAAGTTTCACCATTACCATCAATGTTGTTGCTCTTAGTTTGGCATGATTTTCTAGCCATATGGAGGGTTCCCATTGACAACGTCAAATATTTTTCCTTTAACTTTGTAATGGGCTTAGATTAAGCATACAATGATCTTACAATCTACAAAGTACAAGAAAAGTAGGCTAAGAGAGTGTTGGAACTAACTGGTACAATCACTTTGATACCTAAGTGAGTGAGAGAGAAGTGTGTTGGGTTTTGAAAATATATTTGTGGGTAATGAAGAGGTAGAAAGAGATATATGTAGGGTTTACGGAGCTAATGCCTATTTATAGGCAAGCCGTCTCAACTTTTTGAGCATGGTAGTTGAACTGCTTGCAACTACTTCTATGTGCTCTATTAACTGTTTGGACACTTTCTTGATTTTTAAGGAGCGGGCTGCTTAGTGGTTATCAAGTATAATAACTGTTGAACTATTCATGCCTATTGTCTTAATTCAAACTTTCAAATATGAGCCTAAATTCTAGTAACTCAAGCTTCGTGAGTTAGTCTCTTATGGCATTTATTTCGACCTACTCTTAGATCTTCCCTTATGGTTCGAGTTCTTCTAAAAAACATATCAATAATGCCCTTCATCTTGAACTTGGTTGAGGTGCTTGTAATTTAAGCCTTGAGAAAATCTTTAATCAATAAAAATAGGTTGGAAAAGGTCTAAAAGAGCTCGACTTTAGCCCCTAAGGAGTCATTTTGGACCTTTTGGGCCTCAAACAAAAATTTGTTATCAACACTATATTTTTTCAGAATACATATTTAAAAATAAATTATAATTCCATTCCAAAACTATTTGTCTAAAATTAATAATCCATAAGCTTCTAAGATGCTCCAAAAGAGCCTCAACAACTTTTATAATTTTTCAGGTGTATTTCCCTCTATCTATCTAATATTGTGCATTTAATTGCCTTAAAACTTATAAAGAGATGCTAATTTACGCCCTTCTATAGCTAGATTACAAATTTTATCATGATTTGCAAAGGAAAATCATCTTTCAAAAAGCTTGGATGCATCTATCTGGTATTCAAGAAAAAGATTTATCAAATATTACACATAACATATGCAATACCAATAAAATTTAGTATATATATATATATATAATATGTATAAAATATACATGATAGTTGTTTTAAAAACTTTCTATTCTATTATTATGTATATGAAAATTCTATTTACTTATGTAGCATATCTGCATATATAGAGCCTGTAAAACTCAATTAATTGTTTTTCACTATTGATCATGCATTGAGCCAAGAGTAGTTATAATTTTATTTTTTCCAATTACATTATTATATTTTTCTATGTCCGATTAGGCTATTCTCAGAATAACCTCTACTCCACCGCTGGCTCAAATTTGAAATATATATAAATATATTTTTCCTGGAACAAGTCATATTATCTCCTAACGAACAGCTAATTACTGCGACTAATTTGCGGACTCGTGGTTATATATCTGAATAAGCTCCTTGCAGCAGATAATTGACATAAGAAGATCAATGTACTCTCGCCAAAATATCATGAAGCCATGATGACTAGCCTAATAGTATTATTATTGGACTTGTTATATGATAATTTCAATAATTAATGGAAGATAAAAGTATGATGAAACATTTGATTTTGAATATAAATATATTATTTTGATGCATTTGTGTAATATTTAGTATATTAAATATAGTCCTAATAGATTTGGTGCTCATGAGACAATTTATCATGATCCTTCCTGCATTAGAGAAAATGGATCTTCTTAATGTTTTTTAATTTATAGATTAATAATTGAGATTGTTTAAAATTTTAAATAATTTTATAATATTATTATGGTATTATTTATATTTTTATACTAAATTTTACTTATTAGTTATATGTATTGATATTTTAAAGGGATAAATTAAAAGGAATTCCGATTTTATAGGAACCGGATTCTTTGATCCCTAAAATCCAAATAAAAACACATCTTCTGGTTGTGGATATGGTCCGCCATAATTCATTAACTGTTCCACTCCCCTATATAATTAAAGAATAATCTAATGGAGACCCTGTGACGTGCCGCATCCCATCTTTTCTTTTTGCAGTGATTTGTGAAAGAATCTTGAATTGGGAGGCCTGATACATGCTTTTCGATCATAAAAAGGAAAATTCTTTTATTCTCTTACCATTATGATTTGAACAGATGTCGTAGTGGGGTTTCCTTGCTACATTTTCTTATTTTTTAATACATATATGTATATTTTATTTTAGCAGCTGTAATCATATTAATATGAAAATAACTATTTTCACGGAAAAAAGAATGAAATAGCTATTTTAGTTATTTCTACGTTTGATATACAGAATCGCTATTTTAATAAAATTCTTGTTATTCTTGAATATTTTTTCAATTTTTATAATATATCAACTTTATCGATATATTGGTACTTTTATGTGAATTCATAATATATTACTAATATTATTTTAAGTGAAAATCTAATAAAACAATAATGATTATTTCTCTATTATATTTTCAAGAATTGTAACTTTATTCTCGTCGTATTCTATTTTGTCGAGGTCAGCCATGTTGTTAATACAATAAATAATCAACCATAAGTGTTAGTTAGACACTTGTACCTCAACTAGAACAAAATAAATCTCGTTTTCCTAAAAAAATACATGGCCTGAAAAATGTTAAATAAATAAATGACAATGTTAATGAAAGGGTTATACACATTATTGTTAGACAAAACTCAGACGTCTAGATCCGCAAGCAGCCCCATTTTCATTTTATGTTTTTTCTTCCCTTTTATTTTAGATAGCTTTTGAAGACCAAATATAGCATGAAAATCTCTTCTTTAGTAAACTAATATCATATTATAACTTTAGGGATAAGAAAAATCAAATTTAATTTATTTCATTAAAAAATCAATATTAGTATGGATTACAACGCCTTAGCAGCATGAAAATATCTTCTAATGTTCACATATATTCCGAATAAAAAATGTTGTTGCGGAAAAATAATACAAGTAATGATGACTGTGATATGCAGCAGTTGGAAGCGCGGAGGGGGCACTGTAGGTATTCTTATTATACATAGCACCGACAATCTATCTAATAATGTGTATAATGAATTCTAAGGTCTAAGAAAGGAAAAAAAGACAGAAAAGAAAACCTTATCTGAACTTATATAAGATATTCGAACTAGGCCAGTACCACATTGTTGGTAAATTTTAGTCCAACATGAATAAACGGTTGTCTATAGGAACATCATTTGTATTGGATTTTTTTTTTTTTTTTAATTCCTCCTTACAAGGTTGAAAAAAAAAAAGAAAAAAAATGCCCAAACAAATGACTCTACCATAACTGGGTTCGTTAAATATGGAGAGCTCCCTATATTACAATAGCATCTTTGGTGGAGTTCTTATTTTATTTTATTTTTTGCAAACCCCAACATTTAGCAATAGTTTTCTTAAAACTAGGAGAAGGCACATGTCTTCCTTTTCATACTCCTAAGCATACATTAACAATAAAAAACAAAGGAAAATCAATACTATCAAACTTTAGCCACAAATAGACCTAAAAGTATAAAAGCTAAAAAATCAAAGGTTAAGAATTGAAGAATTGAGTTAAGGTTAAATTGGTGTTGACTTAGGATCAACGAAATGATACATGTGCTTGTCTTATTATTATAAAATTTTGGAGTAAGATATGTCATAGGAATCTACCTCTTAAACCAATTACTTATAGTTGAGTTAAAGGATTCCAAGGAGTTAGAGGACTCTAAGGACTTATGCGGAAAATATTAGCTTGAAACCAAAGTTGAGATATCGATCCCTAATTTGAATAGATCTCTTATTGAGTTGTTTGTTAGATTCTCATATGTATCAAACATACTTCTACCCTGGAGCGAAGTCTTATTCTAAAAGACAACCCTAAGATTAGCTGAGCTAAACTCCTTAATCAACCACAAGCGTCTGACTTCAATTTAGTTGACTTCTTTATTGGACTCATTGGCTCCTAACTTAATCCAGATTAGGTCAGCCCCCTGATTGTATTGCTTTTCTACTTTCGCCTACTTTATATCACATTTCTAATATCCTACCACCAAGCGATACATATCTCCTGAACACAACCCTCTAGAATGATTTTTTCTTTTTGTACTAAATATTCTTTATCTTTTTTTACCCCTTTTAGTATGTTTATATAACCTAATTGTAGACTACCCTTTTATCTTTTTATATATGTAAAGTAATCTTAGTGGATGGGTATATAAAACCCCACTTTCTTGTATGCAGATAATCGACTAATGAATACAGAATTATTCATGTTGAGCAACCTTAATGTTCTCATTATCATTCAGCTTTTATCTATTTCTTTTAGTAAGAAGTACTGGCGAATAATCCTTCAATTTGGATTGATGTGTTATGTTTGGTGGATTGTAGGTTGAGTAGGATTGAGTGGTATGTTATATTCATTTGATAGCTGCTCAAATGTTGCTAGCTATTTCCCTATTTATTTTTTGTTTGCTTCGTTATGGTACTTCTCCGTATGTCTAACCTTAGAAACGCATCAATATGATTTGACAAAATAGAGATGACAATATACATAAAAGCTAAACAATTTATAATCTCGCTTTATCGACCTACTTATATTAGTAGGTCTATTACTGGTCTTAAACCTATTCTAGTTGAAAGATCTAACTCAAATGTACAACTAGACCCGATAGATCCAATTTGGTCACATGGGAGGTCATTGGACAGTTGGTGTTTCTCACCTAAGTTAAAGGCAATTTGATTTCAATGATCATTTTGTTCTTATGTTGCGATTGGTTGAATTGACTAAGGGAATTTGTGATAAAAATTAGTTTTATTTACATTTTAGGCTTGGAGTAAGGCCCAATTAGCTTGTTTGAGCTAACTTTTCTCAATTTGGCTCACACGAATAAGGCCTTTATTATGCATGAACCTATGAAGGAGTCTGGTTAAGGTTCATTGAAAAAGGGGATTAACTATGGCCATTGATTATCATCATGATCTATTGAATAAAATCAACTGCTAACTCCTATAAATAACATACTCCATCCCTCATTTGGACAAAATAAAAGTTTGGCACAAATACGTTGTTAGAATCTCATCCTAAAGAATCAAACACTTGATTATATTAAGAACGTAATCCCATTCTTCACTAATTGTAGATTCAATTCCATTGAGCTCCTCCACATGTCATAACTTGTATTAGAACATTTGAGATTACTTATTGATTCCTCACTCATTCATCCGATATGTGTAACTCAAGCCATTTCCCTTAGCCAAATATAATGTGACTTACACATGGCATGCACATAACCTTGACATTTAGAATCACACACATACATACATGAAAATGTACCCCCACTAGAAATGAATATGAAATATTATTTAAGAAAATTGCATAAAAAGGGAAAAGTTATAGAGTTATCTCTATATTGTAGGTATTCAATTTCTTTATTGTATTAAAAAATGAATAACATAGTTTTCTTTTTTCAATTACATATTTAAGAAGGTTTAATACAATGAAATTAAATATTTCATTGTAATTAATTCAATAAAGTATTATTAATGAATATATTATATTTAGTTAAATTAAGTATTAAGAAACCAAAAAAAGACAACTTTAAAAAAAAAAAGTAAAAGATTAGAAAAAAGGGAAAAATCAAGTTGGCTACCAATCGAGAATAATGACCTAAAAACCTAACCTTAGAATTTGCAGATGTTATAAGTTTTTTTTTTCTTTCTTTTCTTTTTTGTCAAGGATAGACATGGGAATAAAGAGAGTATTAACATTTAAAATATCGAATTTTAAATTGCTACTCTTTCTTATCATAAAATTCATTTATAATCAAGTTTGTATCGATTTTTTCAACGATGTTTTCTTTCTATATAAATCAAAAGATAGTTAGCAAGACGCTCATTATTGACCTATTGTCTATGGTCATATATGGCAATATACATAAGCATATACACATAAAATATTATATGCATTATACGTAACCTTTATTTATAAATTATAATATAATTTCCTATAAATATTAAATTGTACATAATATAATTAATATCTATGTGATATATATATATATATAAGTTATATGATATTTAATTATATAAAATAAAAATTTATATATTATTTATTGTGTTTTTAATAATTGGTATATAAAATATATGAGAACACAGTTATGAAGAATTAAGTAATAAAAAAACTTCATAGGAATAATAAGATAAAGAAAAAGACAATACAATATAACAAAGTTTATATTAGTACCATTATAACAAATCATATAATTTAAAAAAAGTCATAAGTAAAATAAGGCATAATAAACTATATATAATAAAGATTTCTAACCCAATTGCGAATAGTCATATTGATGATAATGTTTGTATCCATGTGATGACAATGGTAAAAGTAGTATTTCAATGCTAAATAACTGATAATGTTTGATTATAACTCTTACTTTTAGAATAGGATACTTTTAAGTTCAATATCTCATAACCTAATCTATGAATGGTATACATTATTTATAATTATATGCTTTTCTTAAAAAAGAAAGAAAGAGAATCCAAAGAAAAGCTATTCTAATTTCTAATAAATAGGTGTATTGATATGGTTCTTTGGACATGAGTTCCTTAAGGCCGTCTTGATCTAGAGTGGTTCATAGCTTATGGCTGGCCACTTTTGGCTCAAGCCTAAAACATGACCTAACTAGTTAAATGAGGCCTCCAATGGCTAGAAGACTTCGGATAAGCCTAATGGACGAAGTCAATAACTACTTTATACATATTTGGACTAGATCGGATGCCATAATCCCATTCTTTAGTACTTGTGGAGGAGGCTTTACTCACTAACTACTCTCCAACTGTCGACGCCACTCCTTTATAAATACAAGATTATATCGCTTAATGATAAACTACTGGATACTTTGCACACTTACACTTGTTAATTGCTTTCAAGCTCTTATACTTTCTAAATACCTATAAATAACTTAAGCATCGAAGTAGTTACGCTGGATAACCCCCTAGTGTACCTTCATTGTATTCCCTTTTGCAGGCCTCACCACTCGTATGAAGTCCAATCTTTGTTTAATCAATATCAACAAGATCCTTAAGATGACATTTGGTGCAATCTATGGGAAGATTGATCCCAATTCCTACCTAAACACATAAAACATTCTCCTTCGAATGCCACCTATGATTACCATGTCTTGCAGTAGCAACATTGGCAATTGCCAGTTGGTAAATAACCAACCTGCCGATAACTAGCCTCTTCCAAGGGAAACATTAGAGGAGCACCTGGTGGAGGAATATGCTGCCTAAAATAGGTTGCTCCATGCTTGCCTTGAAGACGTTAAGAGGTGTAGTGCATAGATATACCTTCCTAAAGATTTTGACACTCATACTAGGAAAAACAACCACCATCAGCAGCAACTGAATGGTAAGGATCAATAACCCGATCCTCCGATGCAACAGTAGCTAGCTTTGTTTGTGGCTACCCGTGATTGAGCCTTAGCAAGAAATGGGGAAGTGGTTGATTCCTAAGGAGTATGACATACTCTATAGTGCATCGAGCTCATTCGGCTGATGATGCCGACCATAATGAGCTTTGCGTGATCATAAGGAGGCTCTTTGAGCAACGGGGAAGCAAGGTAGCTAACGATGTTAGGCTAGTCATTAGCAACAAAGTCCCATTCACCTAGGGCGTCTAGGACGAAGTGTTACCCCCCCAATAGCAAGCTTCCGACCTTTGACTAATATGATGATATAGGTGACCCTAATGATCACCTCCTCCACTTTCATACTTTCGTGAAACTCCATGGTTATGGAGACGCCATAATATACAAGGCTTTTCTAGGCACTCTATGGAAAGCAATTTGGATGTGGTTTAATCACTTGCCTAACAACTCCATTAGTTTCTTTGATGAGTTAGTCCTGAAGCTTAGCCTCCACTTTAAGGTTAGTAAACCTCCATCTAAGGACACATCGTCCTTGTACTTGATAAGGCAGAGTGAAGGCAAATCTTTACATGATTACATGGCTTAGTTTAATAATGCTGTGGTTGAAATCCCTCAACTGGTCAAAGGAGTAGTAATCTACGCTGTGTAGCTTAGCATTTGACCGGTGGGGGATTTCTTTCGATTGCTTATGAAGAGCAAGCTGAAGACTTTGGTTGATTACTAGAATAAGGCCTTAAAATACATTAACTAGGAGGATAATATTCATGTTAGGTGTAATGCCAATCGAGAGAGGTCGAGCGGAAAGTAGGATAAGGAAAAAATTTCCATTGAAGATTGCCTCGGTAGAAGGGTGCTGAGCAAATTAGAAGGAGAGGGCTTAAGTAAGAAGAAGTGTTAAGTCGAGTGAAACCCACTTCGCCCTCTTATCTACACATAGCGTACCTCTTTGAATAAACCTATTTCCCAGGTCTACTCCAAGGTCAAGTATAGGAACCTACTATAAAGAGCCCCTAAGATGAAAGGGAACCCTAGCTATTGGAACTCACAAAAATATTACTAGTTCTATAGTGACCATGGCCACACCATTGATGAATGCTTTCAGTTGAAGAATGCAATCGAATATGCCATTCAGTAGAGCTTCTTTAGGGAATACATAGTCCAATAGAGGAACAATGACCATTCCAATGACAATGATGATAGGGGACCTTGAAGGTAGTAGACCGAGGGAACTTGAGGAGAATAGAATGATGATCGTCGCAATGACTATGCCCCTAATAACGTTATTAATATAATTGTTGGGGGGCTATACCTTAGGAGTCAGCCAAGTACTAGTGACTTGGTTAAAACTCCATTTAAGGTGCTGGTAATGAGGGAGAAGAGACATAAGTTCGACGCTTCAATCTCTTTCTCCAGTAAAGATTTATAGGGGGTAGACAGCCCCCACCAAGATGCCCTGATCATAGGGGTGAGGATCATAACTTTTAAGGTCCTTAAGATTATGGTAGATACCAGTAGCTCCACTAGTATCCTATTCCTCCACACATATGAAAGGATGAGGAAGAAGCTACCCCTTCAAGATGAAGCCATACCACTATAATCTCATTAGCTTCAATAGGAGTATTGTCTAAGCTAAGGGAATCATCACCCTTAACATGGAACTTGGCAATGATGACAACATTGTACGGTAACCAGTAGAGTTTTTCTTGATTGACTGCCCATCCCCTTGCAACACTCTCTTGGGAAGACCAAGTTTGAATGTGTTTGGGGTCATTACATTTTCCCTTCACTTAAAGGCCAAATTCCTGACCCTGATCGGAGTAGGAATATGCAAATGTAACTATAAGATCTCCTGAGAGCTCTATGTTAGGGCCATTAGAGCTAATGGAGTCTTTACTTTGTAGACCGGCCTATAGGAGAAGTTGGTCAATAGAGGTGAGCAGGGAGAAAAAACAGAAGAAGTGCAAATTGGCCCTTGTCTCGACTAGATTACTAGGGTCGTGATTGAAACTCCATTTGAGTTGAAGGATGAGATAATTACCTTCATGTTGGCCAACTTAAACAAGTTTGCCTGGTTAGCGTTAGATATGCTTAGGATCTCCCCTGACCTAATGACCCATAACTTCAATATTGATCTTAGCATGTGGCTTGTTAAGCAAAAAACGAGACACTTTGGCCTAGAGAGGTAGGCCGCGATTTAGGAAGAAGTGTAAAAGCTGCTAAAGGTCAACTTTGTGAAGAAGGAGAAGTACTTGACTTGGCTAGCAAATGTAGTGCTAGTCTAGAAGAAGTTTGAGAAGTGGCACATGTGTATCGATTATATCGACCTTAATAAAGGTTGCTCAAAAGATTACTTCCCCTTCTTCAGAATCAACCGGCTGGTCGACTTTACTTTGAGGCATGCTTTGCTGAGCTTCATGGATACCTTCTTAGGTTACAACCAGATAAAAATGGCACCAAAGGATAAGGTCCATAGCTCCTTTATCACTAACTTTGGTACGTATTGCTATATTGTCATGCTTTTTGGCCTAAAAAATGCTAAGGTAACATACCAACGCATGGTGATGAAGCTATTTAAGTCTTAGATCAGGTGCAACATGGAGGTGTACATTAATGACACAATTGTCAAGAGCAAGGAGTTGAGTGATCATGTTAAGGACCTCTCCTTTGGACTCACAGACTAGTCGCTATGCACAATGCTACAGAAGTCAAATGCATTTGGATTGATGGTAAAATACGCAATGGAGTTGAGCGTGTATGGAATCTAGTATCAGCTACAAGGCCTATAAGGTATAAGTGCTAGTCGACTTCACAGTTAAATAAATAAGAGTGGTGGAAGCACCACTTGGCAATGACAAACTGGTGTGGACTCTCTATGTTGATGGATCATCCATGTCAAGGGGTGGAGGTATGGGTCTTATTTTAATTGGCCTACATAAGATCATAGTTTACTATGCCCTTAAGTTTGAGTTCAATACCAGTAACAATGAATCTGAATATGAGGCCATGATAATTAGTCTCAAATTGGCTAAAGAGATCAGCATTGAGTACTTATATGTCTTCTTAGATTCTATGCTAGTTGTTTAGCAAGTCTGAGATGAATATGAGGTTAGGGATGATACCATGACAAGGTACCTAGAGAAGGTGAAGAACACTTATAAACTTGCCTCTATTGGGATATGAAACTTGAGGTAAGGGATAAGAAGATCTTCATAGAGTACCTACTAGAGAAGAGCATAACTTTAGGCTTAGAAGAAGTTTTGGAACTAATAGTAGCAAGATCAGAGCTGAGTTAGATAGATCCCATTCGGAGTTATTTGGAGTAAGGCATGCTCACGAAAGATAGGAAAGAGGTAAAGAAGTTGAGATATTATGTCACCAACTACACGTTGGTCGATGGCATCTTGTATTACAGAGAGGTTAGCTTCCCTCTACTTAGATGCCTTCGAGAAGGTAAGGGCTTACGTGTTATGGATGAGCTGCATGCCGAAGCATGTAGCAACTAAATTTAGTCTCGAGCCCTCTACATTTGGGTGTTATGGCTCAGATACTACTGGCCTAGTATGAGGTAAGATGTTAAAGCCATAGCCCATAAGTTCCCCTAATTCTAGAAGCATAACCCTATCAATCATGTACCTAACACTATTCTCCAGCTTCTAACCAGTCCATGGTCGTTCCCTTAATAGGGCATCGACATCCTCAATACCTTTCCCCAAGGCTTCGGGAGGACAATAGTTCATCATAGTTGCTGTTGACTACTTTACCAAGTGTGTTGAAGCCGAAGTTGTGGAAAAAATCATAGAGAGGAGTGTTAAGTTCTTTGTTAGGAACAATATCCTCTCTTGATTCAAGGTTCCTTTCGCCTTCATCATGGATAATGGGCATTGGTTTGACAACCCCAAATTCAATGAATTATGTGCCACTATACTTCACATTAGTTTCCCAACCCAATCAATGGCTAAGTAGAAGCAGCTAATTGAGTCATCCTCGGTAGTTTGAAGAAGCGAGTGGATTGAGCTAGTAGCACTTAGGTAGATGAACTACCTAATATTTTGTTGGGGTATAGGACTACCCATCGCATTTCCACAGGTGAAACCCCTTTTTACCTGGTGTTCAGGTTAAAGGTAGTCCTCTCCATCTAACTCGAGCTCCCTAACATCCAGACTAAAAGTTTTAACTCCATCCTTAATGAGTCCTTGTTGCAAGTTAGCGTCGATACCATTGAAGAAATCAAAGACCTCACCATGGCTCGAGTAACTGCTTACCAATATCAAGCTGCCAAATACTATAATCAAAAGGTTAAACATAAAGAATTCAAGGTTGGTGACTTGGTTTGTTGGAAGTTGGAGGCCATAAGTTTACGAGAAGGACTGGGCAAGAATGTCAATAACCTTCAGCTTTACTTTGATTAGTATATCATTATGTAAATCATATTCAAAGTTTCAATAAAAATTTCCATTTCATATAAGTTATCTATGTTTTCTCTCTTTCTCTCTCTCTCTCTCTCTCTCTCTCTCTTATAGTTATGCCAAGTGCTAACCCCTAAAGGGTGAATAGACTCATTTATTAGGTAGGTCAGAATGCCAACGATGTGACCCTATTGAGTAAAATTGGTAAGGGGGAACACCCCTGTATAAAGGAACTCCGACCTACTAAGTAGGTCGGAATGCCACTAACTTGACCCCCTCGAGTAATTTCACTGAGGGGAAACACCCTTTAAACAAAGGAACTCCCGCCTACTAGGCAGGTTGGAACACCACCGACCTGATCCCCTTGAGTAACCTTGGAAAAGGTAAATACTCCATGTATAGAGGAACTCTCGCTTATTGGGTACATCAGAATGACATTGACTTAACCCCTTCGAGTAATCTTAATAAGGGGAAACACCCCTTACACAAATGAACTCTTACTTACCGGATAGGTTAGAGTGCTACTGACCTAATCCCCTCGAGTAACCTCAGTAAGAGGAAACACCCCTTGCATAAAGGAACTCCCACCTATTGGGTAGGTTAGTATGCTACTAACCTCATCCCCTTAGGTAACCTTAGGACAGGATAAGGCCCCTTGTATACTTAACCGAGCAAGAAAGGAAAAACATTTAATATAAAACAAAAAGTTAAAGTGCATAACTAAGTATGTAAATAAATTTAAGTGTCATTCATAACATGTGGTTTACAAATTTAAGGCTAGTATCTTGGCCTATGGTACAAAAAGAAGGGGAATGGATAAATATTGCCTAGAATTAGCTAACACCAATAACTTTGAAAAATTTAAAGCTTCTTTCTATTCAAAGGGCTGGTTCGTTGATGGCCCTTAGGAAGACTTGCTTTAGGTTAAAGCGAGGGCCAAAAGTTGCTGAATAGTCAGTAAGAGGATTACCCTAACCTTGATTACCCTAAGAAGCACCCTTAGGGGTGACTTCTTGCTAAGTTGCTAGGATAGAAGTGGATGTAAAAGTTTCTTGTCCGAATTAGGCAACAGAAGGGGCATCTTGGACTTTGGCACCTGCATGAGCAACTTCACTATCTTGTACTTGGGCTTCTTTCTTCTCCCAAAAAGTTAGGTTATCCAGAACGTTGAGGAAACCTAGGTTGAGATTGAGATAATGGGTGAGCACCTCTTTCCCCGTGAAGCCAGTAGACTCAATGGAGAGGTCCTTTAGCTCATCTAACCTCTCCTCTATTAATCGAAAATTGGTGACAGCTTGCTTAGTAGTGGTGTCATTGGGGACTTCCCTATACTCCATTTTGGATATGTTCCCTTCTATCTCCGAAGCTCTCTCTTAGAGCTCTTGGATCTATTGTTCCAGCCCAACTTTTAGACTGCCTAGCTCTAACGAGGTATCTTTGGCACTATCGCACTCCAATGCCTTCATCACTAACTCGGTTCGTAGCTTGGAGACTGATGCCTTTAGTTTGACATTCTCTCCCTCAAGGTGGGCCTTAGCTTCCCTCTCCTCATCTAGTTTCTTAGACAGACAGGCCTTAGTCCTTTGGTTGTCTTCAAGCTGAGCCTTCAAGTCGTCGACCTTCTTAGTAGCATCTTCACTAGCAAACTTCTCTCGCTTTGCATCATTTAACCATCCCTTAAGCCCAGTCACTTGCACATAAGAGTGACGCAGGCGCCAATTAGCCTTGGCGAACTTATCTAAAAATTTATTAGATGAGGACTCTACCTTGCCTTTCTTAGCCTTAGACAATGCTTCTAGATAGCTCTTTTTGTCTTTTCGAGCGGCATCATAATCACTTAATCAAAGTAATACCTAGTCGTCGTACTATAAAGAAACATAAACTAAGTTCAGTTTAGTGACTAGAAGAAGGTACATGAATGGAAAAGGGTGAAAGCTTACCTGCCAGATGAGCAAGCTTAAGTGGCTTACCATTTCCATTAGATTACCCCTCCTTACCTTCGACAAATCCTTGAGGTTAACCCAGTCGCTAGGGGTATAAGACCCCAGTGAGGCCTAATAGTTGAGATCTTGGTGCTGCAACATAATATCATTGCCCTAAATTTCCTACTTAGGCCTCATGAGCTTCCCCCTAAGCCCTTTGTTCTCGCCTTAGGAAGAGTGAAGGTGACGTCCTTCATTACAGGAGATGTACGGAACATCCTTAAATGAGTTTGGCTTGATCCTTAAGAACTTGAACTTGTTGAGGACATAAAAAAATTTGTCTCCAAGTTCATGTGTGCACTTGCAAGGGTGAGCCATTGGCTACTCATAACAAGTCGCCTGGCTTAGGGGCATCCTCCCTAGATGCTTTTGCTTCTACTTCTTAGCCTTGGGTGTTGCTTCCCCAGAACTTTTGGGAGCCTTCCTCTTTTGCGTAGTCACTTTAGACGGGGTGATGACCTCAACCTTCTCCTCTACTAAGAAGGGTAAATACCCTGATGTTTGACTTGTTAACATCGGCAGGCTTATCCCCCATGGTAATGGGCTTGAAAGTGGGGACAAAGGCAAGGAAGGAAGAGTTAGACTTATAGGCTTGATAGCTAGTGGCTCGGCCTAGGGACTAAGAGGAACCCCTTAAGTAGAGCTGTTGACTCGACCCTGTTGGTCTCCCTAACCTTTTACCTTGACTATACGACCTTACTCGTCAGGTTAGAGGCCTTTATGGTTGGCTTTGACTTGGCCTACCAATGACTTATTAGCTTGTTTACTGAAGGATGGGGGACCCTCTTAACTAAACTCTTTCCTATAAAGGATCAAATAGGCAGTAAGGAAAAAGAAAACAAAACAAAGGCAAAATACAAAGCATTATGATTCATTGATTCCACCATGACCAATACAGATAAGGAAGATCTCCTCCTTCTACTCCTCTTATCAACATCAGATGAAGCATAACTTTACAAATTAGATGAAGTTGTTCATAAAAAATCGAACTTGTACCTTTAGCTTACTTCTATACTATAGCTTTCTTTATGCTAGGGAAGTGCTTAGAGATTGGGTAGTTGAAGTACCTCTCAACTGTCTCTGCAGTATTAATTTCATTACCATGTCCGAGGGCCATGAAGGCTTGGATCTCTCTTATGGCCTTCACGTCATTGGGCCTTGGCTCCTTCTAGGCCCCTATTTGGACCAATTTGGACCATCTAGTTTAGAAGTCCACCTCATCTAGCAACTCAACCATTAGGTAATCATCCTACCAATCCTTAATAGAGTTAGCAAGGCCACAGAATAGCTTTCTCCCTGAACGAGGCTAGAGATATGGCCACCCACCTACACTTTTCCACATATAGAAGTGGTTAAAGAGTTTGAGGGTAGCCTTTACTATTAGATATTCATATAGCCCCTATAAGGCCTTTAACACCCTTTACCTATGGGAGGAATTTGTACCTGTGGAAGTTGAAGAGGCCCTTCTCAAAGCTGCTTAAAGGGAGGGGTTGCCCATATTCTAAGCATTTTTCAAAGATAGCAAAGTGGCTCACTGTCAGTAGCGGTACCCGTTCTTCTCATATTGGCACTCATATTCTCTAGTCAGGAATCAGTTTGACTATAAAATTGCTCAACACCTAGTTAGGAGTAGAGACCTTGCTCCCATTAACTTAGATGCTTAATCCTTTGCCTATCCTAGTAGCCTTGTATAAGTCTTTGGAGGCTGGTAAGGGAGCATATACATAATCATCCCTTAGGATAGCCCTAATAAGCCTTGCCTTTTCTAGTGCTTCCACCACCATTTTGGTGGCATCATCTAATTATGCTAACGAAGTGATTTCGTCCTCTCTTCTAAGGGGAGGATTACTTCTTGTAGTCTTAGAGTCAACAAGATTGAATCTTGATGCATCTGAAGGTATCTCACCTGTATTGTTTAACATGATTGATAATACAGCAAAGAGGAATGAACTCTAGAAATGTTTGCAAGAGAAAGTTTTGAAGAAGTTTGAGGAAAAGAGAGAAAGTGTTGCAGTTGTGTAGTTGTGAAAAGGTAATATTTCTAAGCAACTGTTGTATTTATAGACTGAGTGTGTTGGAAAGTGTATCGATCATTATAGGGATTTGTATAAGCACAAATCCCTTGAAATGCTGCGATGTGTATACGTGGAGGTGATTTTAATGGGATGGTCACATTTGAAAGGCAAAATACATGCTGTTGTATGTAAATATGTTGCCATAGGACACCTGACACATTGCATTAAATGCATTGAAAATGGGATCAATAAAGTAAGAATTTAAAAAGTTACTTCACAAGAAATTTCCCTAAGCCCGCTTCAACCTCCACAAGAAGACTTGTTCGGTACTCTAACAACACTATGCTTTAGGTCAGATGCATTGCATCTGCTTGGGCACTGATTAGCTCAATTCGGTTTAGCCCACTTAATGCCTCAGATTGCTTACCTTAGGCCCTAGATTCCTTACCTTGGATTCAACCATCTAGCTGTGTATATAGGCGCTGTGCTTTGACTTTCCTATTGAGGTATCGTTATGCTAGGATCTCCAACATTCCACTTTAGAATAGTTGCAATCATCTCTACTCAAAAGGTAGTCTATTTAGATATGTCATGCTTGCTCAGCCTTACACCCTTCTAGACATCTCACCTCGGCCTTTTGCTACATCAAACATCTTCACCTCAGCCTTCCACTAGTCTAGACCTCCATCATTGTTGTGTCGGCATGATAGCATCAATACGAACACTTCTAAATTAGATTAACTACATGCTTGAGAAGCCTATATATCCCTTTAGACATGAGCTCTTCAAGCCTATCTTGATTTGGTATCTTTCACAGCTTATGGTCAACTACTCTTGGCTTAAGCCTAGAATATGGCCTGACTAACTAAAGGAGGCCCCTAATGGTTAGAAGACTCTTGATAAGGCTAATAGACTAAGTCAACAACCACTTTCTACATATCCGAACCACATCAGATGCCATGATCCCATTCTCTAATACTTGCATAAGAGGCTCTGCTTACTAATTTCTCTCCAACTGTTGGTGCCACTTATCTATAAATACAAGACTATCTCCCAATGATAAACAACTTAATACTTTGCACACTTATGCTTGCTAAATACTTTCAAGTTCGCATACTCTCCAAATACCTACAACTGACTTAAGTATTAGAGTGGCCACGCCAGACAACCCTTTGGCGTACCTTCATAGTGTTCTCTTTTATAGTCTCACCATTCATGTGAAGTCCAATCTTTGTTTAATCAATACCAACAAGATCCTTTATACAACTATGTGGGTCATTGATAGTTTTAAGAAAAGTAATAAATGTGATTATTTATAATGATGAAATTGAATTTTAATGAATTCAAATATGAAAAATATTTTAATTTTATTCATGAAAAAGAAAATTTGGAACATATTAACCAAATTTTAGATTTACCTATTACAACTAAAATATTTTAAAATTTCAAATCTTAACAAAAGATTACTTTTGCTAAATGTTGCTTTAGTATTATAATAGACTAGGCAAAATAAGTAAGAGTATAAAATGCTATGGGAATCAACAGCTCCCCTTGTTGCAATGTTGTAAGGCTACATAGTTATTGCGGGATATTGGGATTTAGGCATTAATTATTCTACAGTCCTATCCTTATTTTTGACGAGATTGATCCCACTCTTTATCTGCTAGTTATTCACATTATTTTAAATTTGAATAATTAAATCAAAAGTTTATTTAATGATTGAGATTTAAATGAATGTAAATTAAGGGTGAGATGGAGAACTATACCAATCCTATTACATGTTGATAGTAAGTGTGATGGGCTCTTATTTATGGATTTGGCCTATTTCCCATTCAATGCAAGGGTTAAGGCCCATATAGAGCCCATTTGGCCTAACTCTTATTTTAGTGTCTTATTTCCTAAGGTAATCAATTAAGTAAATTTGCCAACACCTTTGTGGTCAGGTGACATAAATACTAATGTTTTCATGAAATGTAGCAGTTTCGATTCTTCCCTCCTTTATTGTTGTTGTAATATTAATTGGTCAAAAAAGAAAAAATATCAAGTAAATTTATCTCACTCTTAATTGTCTTTTTCGATAATTTTTCATTATGAAGGTATCCTTTTAGAGATATTTTCCTTAATCAAATAAGCAGTACTAAACCTAATGCATTAATTTTCTCAAGCTATGTCAACTTGCACTTAATCTACTGCAACAAGGTTTCAAGTTGATTATATCAACTTTTTATAATAATTGGAATCTACCTTTATGGTTCTTGTATGAAGAGGGTAAGAAATATGTGTTAAAGTTAACTCAAATAACTTGGGTGACATTGTTGACTTATACTTTGTGACCATCTATAGGTCCTATTATCCATTTTGTGTTTTTACCTTTATATTGATGGCATGTTTAGTTATGGTAATGGCTATTTCATTCTGCCCCTACTCTTTGAATAATCTCTATTATTGTGTTTAATTCTTGGAATTGCAATTCATAAGGAATTGTACTTCAACAAAATGTTGTTTTGCAATTTCTTACTTTCACCTATCGATTGCAATTTAGCATTAGAATTACATCCTTTACCCACCTTTGGCCTTCTATCTTCCTTAGATCTACTTCAACCACTAAAGAACCACCATTGTGAACCACCCACCACCTTACCACACTACCTTTTCGTCTTCTCAATATAGCACCACCACAATACCCACCACCACTACTCAATACCCACCATTGTAATCACCATTATTGTCATGCACGCTAACTAACACAAATGAATCCAAATCTTTGAGATAATTACAAGAGTTGGCTAGAGGTGGTGAAAACTTCCACTAGGACTTTGTTTACTAAAGAGAATGATTTAATCAAGAAGTCCTATTTAAGTGAGATAACTCAAGAAGTGTAATGGTTGTCTTTGTGTTCCTCGAACTCATTGTAGAAAGCTCGAATTTTTTTGCCAAAAAGAATGTTACAGTTTCTTGATATGTACGTTACATTCTCTAAGAATTGATCATAGATCGAGTTAATCTTCTTATTCGAGTTAATCTCCTTTGTCTGATCACAGGTGCTTAACTCGTTAGTAGAACTTAGTGAGTCAATTTACTCATTGTTTAGCGAGTTCGAATAAAAAATCTTGAATAGATAAGAAATTATTATAATTTACTTAAGTTCTTGTAATTACATGCTATATGGATATTATTGTTTTGTTTATATTAATGTATGTACAACTATAAAATAAGAAGTAGGGTATGCTTTTAGAATTATGGTTATAATTTGAGTGTACAATAGTTTTTTTTTCTTTTTGTCTTTTTGATAGGATCGGGAAAGAAAGAAGTTAAGGGCAATTTTTTCATTTATATTTTGTTTCTTGTCTATTTTATGCTTTCATTTTTATCCAACTAAAAGACATAATAAGTATTATAGCCTTATTTGATTCCCAACGAATTATAATTCAATTCACCTCTTATTTAAAAGTGAACAGGCAGTAAGAGTTTTGATAGAAATATATTCTCTATAGATTTAGTATTTTTAATGTATTTGCTTAGAAATCTTAAACCGTTTGATGCCAGTTGAAGATGACGAAGGAAAAGTCTCTCATTGGTCATAAATGGGAAATGAGATGATCTTATAATGTAATAGGTTGTAAAGGTAAAGTGGCTTAGGCTATTTTAACATGAAGCAACTCTTACATGAAAAAGGTATGTTTTTTATGCACACTGGCACTCTCTAGTAACACTTGAATTTGGCCCATCATTATTTTAACAAGTGGTACTAGAGCATAAAGGGCCTAGCGGCTCATGATAAAGATCCAAGGTCCAAGGTCTAAGGAAATGAAGGAATAAAGGCTCATGTCCTAGTAGATTGGGCTAGTAAGAAAGAAAGAAAGAAATAATAATAATAATAATAATAATAATAATAATAATAATAATAATAATAATAATAATAATAATAATAATAAATGCTAAGACCTAAGGAAGATAAAGAGATTGAAGTTTTGTAGCCCAAGAGCACAAATTAAGAGAAGGCTTAATGAAGACGACCTAGGGAAAAAGTTCAGAATTGTGGTCTTTGAGATTCAAGAGTATAACCTCAGGCTAAAGAAAAGGAGGAGACATAAGGCCTTTAAGACTCAAGAAGCATAAGCCCAAGCTTATAAAGGTAAGTCACAACTATATTAGGCCAGTTGAATTTGATAGGAAGTGTTGAAGATGATGAAAGAAAAGTCCTATATTGGTCATAAATGGGAAAGGAGATGACCTTATAACGTGATGGATCATAAAGTTAAACTTGCTTAAGAGATTTTAACATAAAGCAACTTTCACATGAAGAGACTTTTTTTTTTATGCATATTGGAACTTTCCCATAATACTTAGATTCTACCCATCATGATTCCAACAATAATCAACTAGTTTTTGGAAGTAATGATATGACACCCCAAAGAAGCATTTAAGGAACCATCCATTACAAAGAGCTAAGAGTCTTATGAATCATACCATGATAAGTCTAAAAGATTGGATATATCAAATTGATTTAATATGGGATCTAATTTATAAGAGAAAAGTTTGTGATAGCTTTGTAGTTTGAATGTGAACTAGTTTGCCTTTGTATTGCAATTTGCAATTATAAGACCACAATTGTACTCATGTACCGCAGGCAAGCTAATAGGTGCATCACCAATGAGATCATGAATGCCATACTAAACTCTTATAAAGGTCTTTTTAACCACTAAAATGGCAACCTAATTCTTTGATATTGACCAATTCCTAAATATTTCCTTTTGACTTTTTTTCCTTTGTCAACTTTGATATTTATAAGGTTTTTTTTTTAGTATTTATAAAATAATATGTGTGAATAACTGGTTTTAAAGGAAATAGCTCAATTAAATACTGATATAACATTTTAAGAAAATTTTAACAAAAAAAAAGAAGTAAGTTTTTTGGTGAATATATCTTAAGAAAAATTATATATTAGACAATGAAAATTTTGGTTTAAATCTAAATAGAGGATGAAATGTTTTAATAGTATAAAAAGGACAAATATTGTCAAGAGTAATGTATATGAGGATATTGTTATACCACTATTATAACTCTATTTAAAGTCATTGCTAAATGTTACATTAATATCTACCTTGTCACTTACATTATCTTTAGGAAGAGGGAAAGAATTAGGAATGAATGAAAGTGAAAGGATGGAATTATAGAGGAAAGAAAGTGAAAAGGGTAAAAAAAAAAGTTTCCTCATTTGAATAAGGAATGAATAATAATCGAAGAAAAATTAGTAATTTTATAAAAAATTCAAAAAAATCTTTCTAACTTTAAGATATACTTTTATGATAAGGACAAATAACTAATTTTAAATTAATTACCTCTAACTCTCTCCAATTTAAGGAAAATGATTTTTATTAAGCCCAAGGGAAACAATTTCCTTCCAAATTCATTCTTTTCACCTTTCTTTCATTTACCAAACTATGAAAAGTACCATGAAATTTTAACTTTCTATCCCCTTTCTATTCCTTCCCTCAATTCATACATGGCATTGACATGCCCTACTGGTGATAATATAATTGATGTACTTTATTTATATTGTTTTTAATAGCATTCATCATCTTTGAATATACCTTTCATCTTTTAATAAACTTAGACCTAAATATTTACCCATTTCCATAAAAATTTTTCTAATTTAAAAGTAAAGCTTTTTACTAAAATTTTATAAGGTTATTATTGAACTTTGCAAGAAAGCACTTAAGGAAGAATTAAAGTACGAATCTTCTTGCATTCACCTATCTATAAACTTTTTAGTCGTATCATTTTTCTTAGTTTAGTCACAATGAATTTTCCTTCCCTATCGACATTTGTCACTCCCTATCAATCTCCAATCTTTGTCTCTCTTAGATAAACAATATCACAGACTTCTCCATTGTTGAAAAGAGACTAATCAAAAGAGAAAAACATTGAGACATCTTCAGCATCACCATCATCTTCTCCATCGTCTCCTCTTCTACCATTATCCTTGTTGCATGTACTTTGTAGAAAATGCTTGAAAGATGAGAGCACCATCTAAAATCATCATAATGCTAGTGAGACTACCCCATGCACTACCCATGTATAAATAAAGTTATCAAGAACTATTAGCTTGTTCTAATTGTAATAGAACATAGAAGGTAGAGGATACATATCTCAGGTTAAGTGAGGCATCTTCTATTGAATTTCTTAAGAAGATGGATTGTTCTATTTCATTAAGTAAAGTGTTTAGTTAGTTATTTGCTTTTGTGTTTTTAATTTGTTTATGATGTTAGGATTTGTGTTTACCTTTGAAGGCATTAATGGTTAGTGGCATAGTAAAGGGGGGAAACCTTTAGTGAAAACTAAGACACATAGCAAATACAATGCAAAAACACTAGAGACTCTATTTAGGAAACCTAAGAGAAGAACACCTAATGCAACAACACTACAGACCTTCTTCTTCATATTTATCACCATGATGTGGAGCATTTTATAAAAAATGCATAAGGTATAAAAAAGTCTCTTTAGCACCATGCATGTGTGACTATCTTGTGTGTCAGAGATGTTTCGATATAGCTTACTAACGCTATTCTATAGAATGTTTCATGTTTCTATGTACAACAAGTGTCCTTCTTCTCACACTTAATAACCATTCCTACCATTCGATTATTTTTGCTTAAAAGAATCCCTCTTCTCTCTCATACAAAAATACACCATGGAATCTACCACCATAATACCAAAGACTACTCAAACAATGCTATCTAAAAAAAAAGTGCCTACTATTGTGATGCCTAATTGCAAGAGTACATTTATCTTCATCTTCATCATCATCATCATTATCACCATCATCGAAACGCTTTTATAGAAGATGCATGAAGAGTGAAAATAATATCTCTTCAACACTACAAATGTGTGACTATGTTGAGCGCCAAAGATGCTTAAATAAAGTTACTGAGGATACTAATCCATAATAAGTTTCATATTGCCACCTATAACAAGTATAATTTTCCTATACGAAAACCAATGTCGTTGCCTCAATTGATTTTTGTTATAAGCATCTCTCCTTTTTGATGGGGATCATGGGCTAACCAGTCACTTCCAAGCTTAAGAACTCATCCATATGGTTCACTAACATGTTCAAGGAGAGTTGAACCATGAAGACCGATCCTATTTCCAGTCCAACCTACCAAATTACTTTACTCTCCACCTCATCAAAGAAACTCTTGAGGTGATCGGCTTGTTGTCGAGCTGACCCCTTTACAACATACCCTTCCAACGTTAAGATCTAACTTGCTTGCTGCCGACCTGATATATTGCTGAGGTTGAGTTGCCCTCAATCCTGAGTCAATTAGTCGAAGCTGACCTAACAATAAGCCACATTTGGAACCAATCCTTCTTTAGTCTAGAACATCTAAGTTGCTGAGTTGCTAAGCACCCAACCTTGACATAATTTGCTCAAAACCTGTTTTGCTTGGCAAACAGCATCATTAGGACCATAGAATGGATAGTTGACATGCGCCCCATTTTCTGACACTTGTACTATCCTATTTTGTACCTGAATATTCTTTTTGTTCTATTACAACTCTGCCCTTGTAATTTATTCATTTTTCCTTTTCTAGTAGGAGTCCTTTTTGTAATTTTCATATAATTAAGACTTTCACTGATTAGTTCATATATATACTTGTAATTCACATCAGCCACAATAGTTAGTAACATTGAATTGGAGACATTTTCTTTCTTGTGTAAGCTAAGTGTCCTTTGTTTACTCTCGTTACTCTTATCTAGTCTATTGTGAGTATAGCTTAGTGGTTAGTACCCTCTGGCTACACTTGTACATAATATCAAGTGCGACCTGAGCTTGTATGAAGCTTTGGTGTATAATATACACTGTTGGTGCCAGAGGACTCCTACTTAACCTTTGACTATCATTTACTCTTTAGTCTATCTTGTGGTTCAGACCCATACCCCATCCCCCCCCCCCCCCCCCCCCAACCCACCCCCCTCGCCCGACCATTCATATGATACTAGAAGTCATGTGTTCATCTAAGGCGATCTGTATCATGTTGGTAGCAGAGCTTGGTTATGTTCGAGCAAATTCCTATTATTAGTACTTGAGTGGTCTACTGTTGTTGTAAGTATTTTAGAATATGTTTATTGTTGTTTTGAGTGTTTGAAGTGTTTAGAGTTAAAGAGATTTTGTGCTCTGTTTTCCTCTGTTTCTTGCTCAAAAAACAGAATGTGTTTGTTTTGCTTAGTCGATCATGTATTTGGTTGTAATAGCTGTGGTGTTGTGTTGTTTTGTTGTTGATCTTAGAGAGAGGAATTTTGGGTTATATTTTTAGTTGTTAATATACAACAATGTTTAATGTTCAAGGAATCTTAGGAAACCAAGAGAGTAGTGCTCGTAATGGCTAAGGTCAGTAAGAAAGTTTCACACCCCAGTTTGTAGGTGATCGACTAGATAAACTTACTGACTTGGTGGTTAGTTTGATGACTGCTATAAATGGAGATAAACAATGAACAAGAAATGATCCCCATAGAGGAGGAGCCAATGAATAACTTAAGAGAGGCAATGACCACTATGTCTAAGCTAATGCTTTGGTTGGACCATACCGAGCTAGAAGAGTAAGTAGAGTTGTTGGATGTAAGCTAGTGTTTGAAGAGATTGAAGAGGAGGATGGGGAAGTAGGAGATGAAGTAGAGGAGTATTATGAACTGACAGAGAGGAATGTCTGAGCTCCTAGGGTAGAAGGGTTAAGGATGCATATGCTTAGTTTTTCTAGGAGTAGTGATGCTAAGGATTACCTAGGCTGGGTAGATAAGATTGAGAAGCAGTTTGAAGTCATGAGGTATGTGATAACACTAAGGTCAAACTTATTGTGTTCTCGTCATCTAAATTTGAGTCGTCTCCTCTCTTTCAAGTACTCTTATTAATAGAGTATAGCTTCATCTCCTATACTTTTATGCCACCTTATGGTAGAAGAATCTACAAGCCACCTGAAGAAGAGAAGGAGAACATGAAGTTAGGTATCGGGATAAAATGAAGAGTCATGAGGTGCATTCAAAAAGTTACAAGAGTTGAAGCAAGCAGGATCAGGTGTTGACACCTACATGAAGGATTTTTAAATGTTGATGATTTGTTGCAAAGTTATTAAGCTTGTAGACTGAACTGTGTCCTGATTTATTAGTGAGTTAAAGTTCAAGATTGGAGATATTCTAGAAACTATGGATATTGGTTCATTTGACAAAGATATCAGAGCTGCCTAAAGAATTGAGAGGTATCAAGTAGGAAAATTCCGATCTCCTGTTAGCTGACCTGTTTTGAGCAAACCTGTGCAATCGAAACTTAGCAAAGTTGCTGAAGACTGACTTACTTAAATTGTATGAGTAAAGGAGAAGGAGATCTCAAGGAAATTTGAGAAAGGCTAGAGCTTAGGAAGAAAGATGAGTGAGTTTAAGTGCTTTAAGTGTCAAGAGTTTGGACAAATGGTTGCTTAGTATTTGAATAGAAGAACCATAGTGATTTGAAGAGAAGCGCTGACCTTTGAGGTAGATAGTATTGATGAGGAAGTAGAAGAGCTAAAATGTACTAGAAAAACCAAATTGTCTAAGGAGGAGCAAATCATATATAGTGAAGAGAGTAGTTTTATGCCTGCAACCTTGGTATTAAGGAGAACAATGAGTGTAAGTCTTGTACCCTAGGATGAACAGTGGGTAAAATTTTTTTCACATTAATTGTAAAGTCAATGGATCGTTGTATGCAATGATTGTTGACAATGGTAATTGCACTAATGCCACATCCGCTTTCATGGTTCAGCAATTGGAGTTGCCGACCAAACCACATCCAAAGTCTTATAAACTACATTAGCTTAGTAACAAGGGAGTCCGATAAATGAATAAACAATTAACCGTACCGATTAGTATTAAAAACTATTAAGATGAATTGCTCTGTGATATGTTGGCTATGAGTACGTCCCATATTCTACTTGGATAACCATAGATGTTTGGTCGAAGTGTGATATACAATGGAAGGAAGAGCATATGTTCCCTAGAGCACGAGGGCAAGAAGGTGAAGTTAATCCCTATGATTGTCAAACAAGTTAAAAGCATGGAAACTCAATTGAGTTGAGTTTTGAAGAAAGAGGTTTGGTGATGACTTGAGCTGAGCTAAAGAGAGAAATGGAGAGTGAAGAATTGACCTATCTGTTGGTCAGAAGGTTACTTAAGGTGGGAAGATTAGAAGAGGAACTACTGCTTGCGAGGTGAAAACCTTACTAAGTGAGTTTGTTATCCTGTTCCTAAGTGAAATGCTAGAGAGTTTACCCTTGATTTGAGGCATTGAACATGTAATAAACTTGAAGCCAAGAGCTGCTTCACCAAGTAAGCCTACCTATATGCTGAATCTTAAGCAAGCTGTTGAGCTGTAGAAGTAGGTAAATGAGCTAATGATGATAAGGTATGTAAGAGAGTCCCTAAGCCCATGTACCTTGCCAGCTTTGTTGGTACCAAAGAAGGATGGAACATGAAGGATGTGTGTGGATAGCCAAGCAATCAATTGCATTACCATCAAGTACAAGTACCCTATACCAAGGCTTGATGACATACTTGATGAATTGAATGAAGTATGAGTATTCTCTAAGATTGATCTTAAATATAGATATCATCAAATCTAAATGTAAGAAGGAGATGAGTGGAAAATCGCATTTAAAACTTACCTTGGATTGTATGAATAGCTTGTAATGCCATTTGGCTTATCAAATGCCTTGAGCACATTCATGGGCTAATGAACCATGTGTTGTGAGAATTCATGGGAAAGTTTGTTGTTGTGTATTTCAATGATACACTTGTCTAAAGTCTTGATTTAGAAATTCATTATGAGTACCTCTAAATAGTCTTTTCTAAACTCTAAGTTGAGAAGAATTATGCCAACTTAAAGAAATGTGACTTTTGCCCACCTAAATTAATCTTTCTAGGATTTGTTGTAAGTAGTGGTGGTGGTATATGAGTTGATAATGAGGAGATAAGAGCGATTATTAAGTGGCTTGTATTAACCTGTTCAGCGATCGTATGAAGCTTCCACGGCCTAGCATCATGCTATCACTGATTTTTAAGGAGTTTTAGTATAATTATGGCCCCACTCATCAAGTTGTCAAATAAGAAAGTTGAGTTCAGGTGGGTAGAAAAGGAACATAGGAGTTTTGAAGAGGTAAAGGAGAAGCTAACTACTACCTTTGTCTTAGCTTTACCGAATTTAGACAAAGTATTTGAAGTGGAGTGTGATGCATCTAAACTAGGCATAAGTGCTGTGCTGATATAGGAAGGTCGACTTATTGCCTAATTTAGTGAAAAGCTTAAAGGAGATACACTCGCCTATTCATTTTATGATATGGTGTTTTACTCCTTAATTCAAGCCTTAACTATATGGCAACATTATCTATTACCTAAAGAATTTGTGATCTACATTGATCATGAATCTTTGAGATATTTGAAGAGCCAGCCTAAGTTATCTCGAAGACAAGCCAAGTGGGTTGAGTTTATGGAGGGATTTTCTTATGTCATCAAGTATAAGAATGGCAAGAACATTGTAGTAGCCAGTACCCTATCGAGATGACATTCTCTCTTGACCGAGTTATAGACTAGAATACTTAGATTTTCTATGATCAAGGACTTATATGCTGAGGATCCATACTTTTGATTGATCTATACTAGATGTGAAGAAGGCCAAGCATTAGATGATTACCATAGGGAAGATAAATACTTGTCCAGAAAGAGGAGATTGTCTATCCTAACCTGTTCTATGTGAGAATTGTTGGTACATGAAGTGCATGGTGGAAGGTTATCTAGACATTTTGGTAAGCATTGAACTCATGAGGTATTATCCTCTAGATTCTTTTGGCCAAAGATGATGAGAGATGTCTAAGCCATATTGGAAAGGCATGTTACCTATAGAAAGGCATAGAGCTGAGCCGAGTAAGGACAATATTTACCATTGCCAATCCCGACTAAACCATAGTCCAAGTTAAGTATGGACCTTATGTTAGGATTGCCAAGAATGTCTTGAGGGAAGGACTCCATCATAATGGTCATTGACCAATTTAGCAAGATGGTACACTTCATACCCTATTTCAAAATTGCTTTGGCTATCTCTTTTCTTTTCTTATAAGGATTCATCAAACTTCATGTAGTACCCAGGACCATCATTTCAAACTATGATCTAAAATTCATGAGCCATTTCTAGATAACATTATGGAGTTGAATAAGATTCAAACTGTTATTCAGTACATCTTACCATCCATAGATAGGCAGACAAACTAAAGTTGTCAATAGGATAGTAGGGACTCTACTTTGAGTTGCCATTGGCCGTAACATGACTGATAGGGACCAATGCTTATAACAGGATTGCCTATAGTGCTATGAGCATGTCACCCTTTGAGATTACATATGGATTCAACCTTAAGCTTCCATTAGACCAGACACCCTTTCTAAGCTAGAATGAAGATCAACCAGCTATAGAGAGATCTGAGGCCATCAAGACAATGTACTAAAAGGTCATAGAACAACTAAGCTGAGTTGCTACCAAGCTTGAGAGGTAAGGTAAAGGACAGAAGAACAAGGAATTTCAACCAAGTGATTTGGTTTAGATCTACCTCAATATGGACTGATTTCCAAATTTGTGGAAGAGTAAGCTGTCACCTAGAGTCGATGGATCATTTAAAGTGCTATAAAAAATCAATCCTAATGCCTACAAGATTGAATTACTTAAAGACTATGGGGTCTCAAACTCCTTCAATGTTGCCAACCTCCATTCATATGTTCTTAACGAAGAGCAATAAGCAGCCGGGCTAGATTTCACCCAAACCTCAAACAGCTCGGAGAGGATGATGGGGATTACAGACCAATCACTAGCTCTTAAGCTTGAGGACTTACCCATATGGTTAGTTGAGTTATCTGAGGAGAGCTGAACCATGAAGAGCGATGTTATCTCCAATTTGATCCGCCGAATTACCCTGTACTCCACCACATCAAAGAAACTCTGGAGGTGACCAACTTGTTGCAATGCAGACCTCTTCACAACATACCCATCTAAAGTCAAGCACTAAACTTACCTATTATTGATCTGATTTATGATCGAGGTCAAGCTGCTTCCGATCTCGAGCTAATTAGCCAAGGCCAACTTGATAATAAGCTACATCTGGAACCAATCCTTCCTCAATCCAGAATAGCCGAGTTGCTAAACACTCGACCCTAACCTGATTTACTTTGTAAACAGCATCATTATGACTATAGAGTGGACAATTGACATGTGCCCCACAATCTAATACCGGTACCATCCTATGTTGTGCTAGAGTATTCCTTTTTGTCCTATTACAACTCTATCCTTATAACTTATTCCTTTTTCTTTTTCTAGTAGGAATCCTTTTGGTAATTTGCACATATTTAGGACTTTCCCTAATTAGGTTATATGAATACTTGTAATTTATATTAGTCATAACAGTTAGTAACATTGAGTTGGAGACATTTTTTTTCTTGCATGAGCAAAGTGTCCTTTGTTTACTTTCATTACTCTTATCTAGTCTATTGTGAGTGTAGATTAGTGGCAAGTATTCTTCAGTTACAATTGTGTGTAATATCAAGTGTAACTAAAGTTCTTATGAGGAATTGGTGCATCATATCCTCCATTGATACATAAGGACTCTTGTTCAACCTTCGATTATCATTTACTCTTTAGACCATCTTGTAGTTTAGGCCCACCCTTCCATCCCCTTCCTCTCATGATTCATGTAATATTGGAAGTTGAGTGTTTATCTACGACGATTTGTATCACTTTCACTCATAGACATGCTTTAAACTCAATAACCATCAGGTATAACTCCAAATATAACAAAAGAAATTGTATGGAGGATTGATATGCTGTACTGTCTCATTTAATTAAGTAAGAGAAAAGGAAGGTATGAATAGCTAGACATTACTTAAAGTCTTTTAGGATGATTTTGGAAATTTATCATAGATCAGTATTGCTACAACTTGAAGCATTAATATTGAAGCAATCCCACTATATAAATCATTTTAAGCTAAAAGCTAACCTTTCAATTGCTATTTTAAACTTGATTTACACATGGCATTCTTGATTAACTTATTTTCAGGAAAGCAATCCACATGTTTGTAATAATTAACTTGGGAAATTCTTTAAGATGTATATTTATAGCCTAGTTTATCAAAATACTATTAACATAACTTTATAACATAGTTTACTTGGATACATAAACATATTTTAACACTAAAAATTTAAAAGATAAACAATAAAAGTTCCAAAAGTCTAGTTGCTCTTTAGTTTCCTATCCTTACACCCTAGTTTCCAACAGTAACTAACCTTAGGGTTGTTTTATCGCAGCATCTTAGTTAGCACTTGTAAAAAAGATTTATAGGGATGGGAGCAACCAACCACTTAGTAAGTAAAGATGGAGATATAAGACTATACAATATGCATAATTAGGGTCATCAAATAATCAATCAAATGTAATGCAACAAATCGAATGGTATTCCATGATATTATCTATTTTGTCATTAAATTAGAGAAATTATACCCGCTCTAATTTGGATTTAAGGAGTTTTAATGAAAATGTAACAACTCCCATAACTACTATCATCACCTAAGTAGTATCATTGTCATGGTAGATCATCGTATACCATACGAAGATCTCCAATCAATCTCTTCGTTGATCATAGGCCTTCCATACAACACACAAGGTTTTTTCTACTTTACGTTACCATTAGGTATATAGATGAGTAATATTAGGAATATTAACTGAAATTACTAAGTAACTTTGTAAATTACCAAAAATAAAGCGTGAAACTTATAATACCACAACAAAATATTACAGTACATTAATAGTCCATCAAAGTTTGTCACAAGTCTATCATCAGTCTATCTATTTATACAAAAATTTAGCTAATTAGAATAAATAAGCAATTATTGGCCATACTGAACTTTTCTTTTCACTCTCCTAATCACATAGCCCCGTCTATGCATAAGACTCACCTTAAGCATTCCTCAGCTTAAATGGATGAAGAGATGGTCCTACATCAAAAGAAATTTATCAGGGTATAAGCTTACGCTTAGAGAGTTAATCCCTTTAGCATACTGCATCCTAATTTTATTAATGCACAAATATATGAATGCATGAATACTTAGAATGCCAAATAATACATGCAGTGACCTAGGAACTGCATGCAACTTAGAATTACGCCCCTTGTAGTTGGGAGTAGAGATAATTAATTGACATAAACTATCAACCAGGTTCTAACACCTAGGGTTTTATTCCACTTACACCAACATGCTCAAAACATCTTAAACTTATACATAAGACAACAACTTTACTTTTCATATGAAAATACATTTTTCCTTTTTCAAAAAGACCAAAATCTAAGTCAAAATTCCCAAGTCTAGCGATGTGGTGGACTACAATCCACATTACACACCCAAAGTAGAAGTCACAAGATACGGCTTTTCACTAATGATTAGTACCCCTTGGTACCTAGTAAGCTTGATAGCTAGGATAGAGACTCAAATATATAATAATAGCATAACTGTTGCCTAATCTCGGTAGAAGACCCCGCTCTTGTAAGCCCCTTCTCACCTTCCATGTGAGATGATAGCTGGTATAATTTTGATGTAATTATGAGAAATGCATGGCTCATTGAACTTCTTAATCAAATACTTTATTAATTCAATTTTCATTGTGATTAGGCCAATTTCATTCCATACAATTATGCATAGCTATCATCACAAACAATTCCCATTATTATTTGATTAGTAAGTTGTGGCATTCAATCATAATATCATACACATGCATTTCCCATATCCTATAATCATTTTAGTTCACTATATAAATTTAAGTATATTTATACTACAAGCAAAACTAAGTATGAGGTCATCGGGAATCACTTACTTAGCCATAGTAGATCAGTCATAGTAGTTTAGGGGTAGGTCGTCTCCAACAGTAGGCCCCTTAAAAATTGCAAATATGATATTATAAGAAATTGAAATAAAATTAGAAGGCTATCTTAAAATCTTCTAAGTTATACTTTTAACTTAGTTTTCATATTCTTCCCAATTGTACTCAAAGCGTATAACTTTCTCATTTTAAACTCGATATTTATGATCTTACAGTCAATTTCCATCGTTTTCAAGGGTACTTTAACATGGTGTGATTAGATTTTTGATATAAGACTTGTAATTCTATCCAATGGTCAGAATAGTAGGGTTCCTCAAGGTTTGATGCTCTTTTGGGCTTAGTTTAGTTGTTGGGCATTTTGTTATCTTACAAAATCTTTTGGGCTTAGGCTTAGGACTTTATTCTAAGTTGAAAACACTCCTTAAGGTCAAATTTCTGTCCATACCTTGATGCTATCAAAATTTTCTTAAACTCTTAAGTGGGCTTGTTTTTTTGTTTAAATTAAAGTTAATGACTTTATTAGGCTTAGGGAGTTTTATCTGGACTTTTTATGGGCTACAAAACAACTTTTGTTGATTAATTAAAGTGATGATTATAATTTCTTGGGGGCCCAATTAGAAGTTTTAGGCTTATTTTAGATGTTTTTAGGCTTGGTTTTGAGTTTTAGGTTTTTAGCATCTATTATACTTGCTTTAGTTGGTATTTTCACTTTGTTTACTTTGTTTTATTATATTTTTAAGTGGGTTTCTTTATGGTTCCATATCTGGTTGGTTAGGTTTATGGGCTTCTAACTTGGTTTTTCAAATTATTTCATCATTTTCTTATGTTTAGGTAATAAATCAGGAACTTACATTACTTATATTCTAACTCCAACTTAACTTCTCTTTTATAAGAAGATTATTTAGCTTAAGTACTAAGTAGAAGTTATAAATCACATACTTATCATAAGTTCTATACCTTAGTTTACATCTCAACAAGTTGTTTTCCTTATAAAATATCATGTAATGGATTTTCCTTCACTTAGAGCTAGATTTAAGCATATGTAACCCAATATAAATAAAAATAACACCTAAATACTCTTCTAAAAATTCATGTCCAGCATGTTATTCCATCATCCATGTACTCATTTCATGATTTTCTCTACTTACAAACTTCTTTTCTAAGTGCTAGGCATGTATCTTACATAATATTAAACCTAGTATACTCATAGTCCAACTTTTATGTAAGAGATTCATGAGCTCATCACCTAATGTAAACTAACTGTGGTATCATCTTATATGTATGTTAATATCCTCATGAAAATATATACTCCTAAGAACTGCATACCAAAGTACTCAATAAAGAAAAGAACTTACTTATTCTAGATGAGTATAAAGAATGTTTGTGTACTAAGAGTCCATGTTTTCTTTACCCTTGTGCAAGCTCCTTATGTTTCCACAACTTCAGGATTTAAGGTTGGTTTTGGGGTATCCTTACGTTTCTAAAATGGTCTTTTAAGTTGGCTAAAACAAAGTAGCAAGATGGCACTTCCGTGTCATGAGTATGTGTGTGTATCTATAGCGGCAAAGTAAGGATTTGTGGGGCTTGGGTTGCTTTTGTGTTTATAAGTGAAATGTATTTGAAAGATGAGTGAAAGTGAGAGGATTTAGAGTGAAGAGTGGTCGGTTTGGAATGTGTATGTATGAGTTCCAAACAAAGTCCTTTTTGTTGTCTTCTATTTAGTACAAGAGCCATACTTTATCATGATTTAATGATGTAAGCAATAAGGGGTAAATAATAGATGCGAAAGATTATTGGTTTAATGGATGATTGGCATGGTATGGCCTCCCCTATCCTTTCTTTTCAACTAGCCATAGAGTTGTAATTTAGGGTATGGACCTTGTCACTTCATTTGTTTTAAAATTAAATTGATAATGTGATGATATAACTTATTCATATGTAGTATAAGTTATGGTAAGATATGGAACTTGTCTTATCATAGGCTTTTTGATAAGTTATCAAATGATAGTTGATTCTAACTCTCAATTGATAAGTTATTTAATGTGATTGTTTGGTTTGCCTATCCATATATATAGCATAGCATATAAGGGAAATAAGGAAGTTATCTTATGTGTGATTCTTTTAAGGTTTGGTTCTTAAATTAATTCATATGTTAGAATTTGCTTCTCAAGAGATTTTATAGTTTTCTAAAGTTGAATTAAAAATTATTCAAATTAGATTTCAATTATTTACTTAGGGTCACAAGTCCTTAATTATCCTAAGGTTTAGGGTTTTGGTTGACTTAGAATCGTTTTTTTTTTTTTTTTGTATTCGAGCTTTTATCGATAATGAGCTTTTGAATTGAAAAAGTAGGTTCATTTTCCAAATGTAAGCTTTAAATTCTTAGTTTAGTTAATCCTTGAGAATGATTGATAGGTACTTTTAGTCAATTACATGTCCCTTAAAATAGTAGGGTTTACAACTACCTTTGAACCAATATCTTTAACCTTGTAGCAACTTTCTCTTTTGTCACTTAGCTCGACTAAAGGTAAAGAAGGGATCATTTTGGTTATCCCTTTTGAAAGGATTGGTATTTAATTAGAGAATCCTAATCATAAGTAGTCAAATTAGAGACACACAAGCATGCACATAATCAAACCATTTACAAATATAACCAAGTATAATTTTAAGTCTCTAAGTACTATGAAATAGTAGTTACGTATTGATCCCCAACTTATCTAAACTTTTCCATCCACTCACTCAGGTATGACTTGTGATATAACTTTACCACGACTTCTTATAATGTAAATAATGTTTTAGTGTTGATACAAATACAATATATACTATTATTTTATTTCTCAATTGCCTAACTTTAGTTTAAGTTTTTAGTATGCTTAAGCTTTTAAGTCTTTAAGTCATTTATTAATAGTTAGCATCTAACAATTCTTTGATTCATCCCCTAATTGTAGCTTATTCAAAAGTCTTAAGAATCAATGTTGTTAACCTAGGTTGACAGTCTAGTTTAACCCCATTCAATCCAATCCCTCCATAAAACCAGTTTGAGTCATCCCTTCGACCCTCCATAAAACTTTATTTTTTTTTATTTCATTTTGGAACTTCAACTTTTTAAAGTAAAACAAATTAATATTCTTTATAACAATTATTATAATTGAGATATAAATTTGTCTCATTTAAAAAGTTAGGATACTAAAATGAATAAGTTTAAAATTTAAGTACTAAAATGAAAAAATATGAAAGTTTGGGTAATTCTAGTGGCTTTATCCTAATATATTATTTTCTCTTGTATTTTTTCAAATATACATCAAATTTCTTAAAAAAAAATAAGTCAAAGAAAAACAAGAAAACAAACTATGAAAAGCTTTCAACTTTCAATTATCACAAATGTAAATAATTTATTAATCTATAAATAACAATGAATAATATTATAATATTTTTATTGACTCCGATTCAATTAGGTTCGACCCTAGTTTGACACTTTTAATCCTTCATACTTTCTCATTCCTAGATTAACCTTCAGGTTCGGGTTTGACAACACTACTAAGAATATCTTCTAAGGTCTACCTAACTATATGTCATATATATAATCTCTGATTCAACTTTTGAACATCTTTCTAACATGTTACTTACCTATAGTATTTGATCAATCTTTTGATTTATTCTCTGATTAGCACGTACACTTTTTCAGCCAAAATCTCTACAACCTCAACATATAATTTCATAACTACAATCAGGATCAATACCCAAATATCCTTTCCAACCTTAATCTCATCCCATATAAATAAATCTCAACTTATACTACAATATATACAAGTGCATGTAAATGGAACATTCTTTTTCCTACTTCCTGCTCATTAAACTAGTTGTGAACTATCTTCTTTACTTCAAGAAAATCATTTTCCTTTTAATTTATCATCACTAAACATTTGGTATTCCTTATTATGACTTAAATTATGATAGACTCTTAAAGAAACTTAAGGAAATTGACCTCTAGAACACTATTTTTATAGAAAATAAAGTTTCTACAAAATCTAACTTTACAATTTTCACAAAATTTTACATAGCATAAAAATATAATAAGTGAATATCTTATAGTTAAGGACTAAAGTCAAAACTATGACATTTGCCCTTTTGAAATGTAAGCAAAAATTAGTACGTACATCTAATTTCTTAAAGAACATATATTTATAATCAAAATTTGGAAAAACTAGTTTGATTTTTGAATTTTACACACAATATTACTTGAGAAAACCAAAATTCATAATATATAGAAAAAACTTATTATTTTTAAATTATTGAAAGTTGGAATAAATTTGGCAACCTACCAACAACAAGAGTAGCTTAGGCCAACGGTGGCACCTTCAACCTTATCGGTAGCTCTTAGAGTGGTGGCGGCTACTAAGTGGTGGTGTTGGTAATGGTCCTTACAAGTGTGGAAGTGGATTAAGCAGCCCAATTCAGGCCGACTTACTTTAGCCCATTAATTAAACAAGTCGGATTATTTTGGTTCACTTCCAAATGGGCCATTGTTTGGCTAGCCCAACCTAGCCCACATGGGTTGATGGGTCAAACGGGTTGGGTTGGGTCAACTTACTAACCCAACTCATTTAAGCCACTTTATTGGGTTGGCTAGCCCACCAACCCAACTTGTTTAGCACATTTAACCCATTAGTCCACAAACAATAAATTTATTATTTTTCCATTTAACCCAACTTGTTTAGCTTGGTAATAGTTGTTATTTCTTGAGATTATTTTATTATGATAATATTTGACAGTTTTATTAACTTGATTAAAATAAAACGCCTCAAATCCTTGATAACATTTTTGTTGTAATCTTTTACTCCTCTTTCTGTATTTATGAAAGTAATAAAATCTCAGTAAATGATAAACAATATTAACATATCCATTTACTTATTAAAATATATGGAGTATTTCTATGTAACATATGTAACACGATCCCCTGGTAAAAAATATAATATGAAATCTGCTAGAAAAGATGATGGCATTGGACCCACATGAAAGCTTTATATGCGAAAATACAATGTCGACTCTTTGGACGTAATTGGTACAACATCGATGCAGCTAATACAAATCAAGGAAACAAAACATAAAAAAAAAAAAAAAAAACTTAGTTTCTTCTTGATTTTGAGTTTCAGGAGTTCAGCAATAACTTATGCTACCTTTATCTAAGTAATTGTCAAAATTATATTTATCTATCCATCATTGTCTTCACGTAAAACTCAAATTGTTGACAAAAAAATACATTTAAAGAGAATTGTCCATTTCAAGTTAACAAAAGAGTAAAAAAGCACTAACAATCTCCCAAATACAATCTAAGCAATAATATTGTTAGGATGCACGTTGTGATCAAGGTTAGGCAGATATTCCAAACCGGGGAAAGAAGAAAGCTGCAAAAACCAGCTACATCCAGCTCTTTAAAAATTGAAAGCCACGGTAAGAGTAGGGAAATAAGCATACATATTCATGGAGGAGATAACTACATAACAGGGATACTGATTATATCAACTTTGGAAGAGGACCAAATGGCTTCATTTGGTAAAGAGAGAATAGGGATGAGAAGATTAGGTAAGAGATTTATATTACTTCAGCCTTATGTCTACTACACTTTTTCAGTTCCACTACTGGGGACCTAATTTTCATACCAATATCGTTCCACTATCTACGTTCTAATAACCAATCAAGAGAGAACAATAATATAAGTTTTGTGCTTAATCTCGCTAAGTCACTCTTGCTTATATACAGATCTATAGAATCTAATGTCTCTCTGCTAGAGCACAATCTTACTTTCAAAATATGAGTTAAACAATAATAGTGAGGATAGAATACAAAAATCCTTAGAACATAAGCTTTAAAAACAAAAGAAAAAAAATCGAATGTAAAACAATCATAGACAGTGTTGACTCTAAACTAGGTTCCAAAAGTGATTTTGATTTTTCTTTAGTATGAAGTTTTTAGTAAACAAATGCAACACTAATTTTTTATCTTGAAAATTTGAACTCCTTCTCTTTTTTATAACTTGTAGTGCAATGTCTCTTTTCTAAATCTTTGGATAACTCTTGAAAGCTTTTAAAAAATGAATCTTAACTTAGCTGTTAATAGATGTGATCACTTAAAATGTGGAAACCAAATCATACTTGAAGTTGAATTCAATTTGAACATTGTAATGTTGCTCTTTTATTTGATGAAGTTATAGTATTCTTGAACAATTACCCTAGTTTCTTCTCATGTTTCTTCAATATAATTTTCGAAAATTGAATCCTTTTTGAAAATAAACATCTCCTAAGATTTAAGAGTAAATCTTGATGCTCGATATCTTCAAAGATTTGAATCTTGAAACTTTTAGAATAATCTTGCTACTATCTTGTTCATAAGTATTCCATTATGTTTGGTATAATTGAGTAAATATGTTTCAAAAATATTTGTAAATAGCTCCTTTGAATCTAATAAAAATTTGCATCAACAAAATAAAGTTCATCTTTATCCCAATATATCTTCTCGCATATGTCGTTATCCTTTTTTGTTTTGAATTCAAATAAAATCTAAATTGAACTGCTTATCTTGATAATAATCCTTCAATAATCTCGTGAAAACTCTAAGAAAAATGCCTTTAATAAAATCTACCCACTGTTATGAGATATAATATCCAATCAAGCTTATCCTTGACATAAATATTTTAATTCCAACTTAATCCTTGTGGATTTAACTAACCAACTTTGTGAAACACATTGGATATATTAATCAAATATATCTAACAAGTAGAGCTGGGCCTTCAAAGACCTATAAACCAAAAATACTTCTTGAAATATTCAGCTTTGTAACTTCTAATCCTGTACTAATTAGTCTTTGAATTTGGTTTTGATTTTCAAAATCAATACTAAGACAAAATTGTTATCTCTTGTTCATTTACCAACGCACTAGATAAACTTGTTAGATATCTATACTCTTTTTGTTAATATCAAGAAATTTATGAGAGAACTCAACATTTTCCCCCTTTTTGATGATAATAAAACCCTTCTCGGAAAAATATTGAACAATTTATGAAAGGTTTTGTAATACAAGTCATATTAGTTTCTAACAAATTTACTTAGAGTGTTTTAAGTCCAAAAATTGTTTGGAAATCCTTTATATTAGTTCTCGTTCTTAATGAGTCATCAATATATTTCTAAATTTCTCTCCCCCTTTTGTTATCATTACCTAGTTTTTACTCCCCCTGAATTTGATATGGGTAAAAGGTTGATAACAATTTAGAGAAACAAAAACTAATATTTCATAGTCAAGACTAAATAAATTAGTTTGCTTCTAAATTAGACCTTGGACATGATTCTAAAAAGAAAGTAGTAGAACACAACTTTGAACTTCTAACCCTTAACATAACACTAGACAAAAAAAATAGAAACAAACTTAAAACAAGTAGATAATGACACTTAAACACAAAATACTAAAACTAGGTAGTCTTCTTTGTTTTCTTCTTAAGGCAACTCTTCTTAATTTGAGGAGTGTTGGGGTAGATTCCTTCCATGGTAGCATTAAAATAATTGTTAAAGGAACTTATGGTAGTAGTTCCTTTAAAGCTTTAGCTTGTGGAGATGGGACTTTTGGAGGTTAGGATTGTGGCTCTAATGTAGTAGAATTAAGAGATTGTTGTTGTTATTCCGTTGGAGCTGGAGGTTGTGAAGATGGTGGATGATTAGTTTGATCATAAGTTAAAGGATTAGAGAGTAGAATCTCAAGTTTTATAGATAATTGAGGAGAAGATTTCTTTAATGAAGTGAGAGGTGTTAGAGAATTCTTAAGTGATGGTTTTTTAGATTCTTCTTTTAGAGAAGCCTGAAGTTGACTCAACAACTGTAGAGGGCTAAATTTAATGTTGAGCTTTAAGCCCATTAATCAAATGGGTTTGACTCCCCGGGCTAAGGTGACAGAGCCTGAGAAGCTAAGCTCATAAATTATCGGGATGATCAAGAGAGATTTAGCATGGTAAGCTTGGAGTAGGGCTCATTAGATCAGTTCATTTGATCTAATTTTTTCTTAATTAGGCTCATACTAATGGAATATAAAACCCTTTTCTTGGGCCTAAACCCATGGAAAAAGCCCATTTAATACCCATATATAAAAGGTTTCAATCTTAGCCATTAATCAACATTATGATCCAACGTATCAAATTCACCTACTATATTCTATAAATACCCCATTCATTTCCTCATTTGGATAAGAAGAAAAACTCCCATTAACGTTGTTACTTTACCAAAACTTTGCCTCAAAGATTGAACACTCAAACACATAAAAAACACCACCTCGTTCTTCATTAATCTTGAAGTTTGATACTATTGTGTTGCTTCACCTATCACCATACGTGTTAGAGCCTTACTAAGATTCCCTAATCTTCCCCCTTATACCTCCCCACATTTCCCTCCTGATCATCCCGCGCAAGTCACTCAAGTCATTTCTTTGGTCATGTGTAGTGTGACTTCACACGCGGCATGTACATGACACTTGCATCTATACCCAACGCCCCTACAACAACTAATTCATTTTTGAATCAATCATAAACTCAATCTCCTTTCTTAAAACTGCTTTTGTTTGGGAACTCTCTAAGTCCTTCCTTTATAGGTGGTTCTGAATTTGAATATGAATCATCTTTTGATTCAGGGACCTTCACTTTCCCTTAATCTCAAATTTGTCTCTTGTATTGATCTCATAATCCTTCTTGGATTTCTTTTTCTTTTCTCTTGAAATTTCCTTACCCTTTCTCTTGTTGGTGGTCTTCTTCATAGGTTTTAAATCAGATTTGGCAATAGTTTCTAATAACTCTCCCTTAAACAATGCTTTGGGTAACCTATTCTTCTTATGTCTATTGTGGATATAAAATGCCCAATCATCAGTATACTCAATTTTGTTCTTTATAAAATCTCATCCAATAACATGAATAGGTATTTCCTTACTTGTTACCTTTAGAATCTTGACTCTCTTAAACTCAAACAACTTCATTAGCAAATTCTCATATGTTTTCTATCTCCTTATCAAGAAAGCATATCTAATCATTTGTTTAGCAATGTCTAACTTCTTCTTCCTTAGCATGACTAAGATAACCATGGCATCTTCTTTCGAAATGCCAGTTGTACTTCCTTTCCTAGGAAGTATACAACTAATAACCAACTTATGGAACATTCACGCAATTAGCCTAAAATTAAAAATACTGACTTCCTTTCTAAGACAAATCTTTTCACCTTTATTTAGCTCTTTGAAGATCTGTTTCCTAAACCATTTCATCAACTCCCTATTGTTATTCATCCTAGGAATTCCAAAACAATTTTGAATATCTAATTTTTGTACATTCATATTGGACAGCTACATTTTCCTTTGGTCTATATCAAGATTATCATAAAATTCAATCAACATTTCTCTATGCACAACAGTCTCAATTTTATAAATGTTCTTGCATCCTAGAACATCTAAGAACTCATCCCAATAGAATCTATTCTTTTTGAAAAATTCAAGTTCTACTATGCTTGGCTCTATGAACTGTTTTTGTTTGGAAGATGAAACATACACAATTCTAGGCCTTACCTTTTTCTTATTGGCTTTAATTTGCTGAAAACATTTAGCAATAGTGTTTGCTTCTGGTTTGAATTCTAGATTCGATTTTTCCTACGGTTTTGATTTTGATTCTAACTTCTTTCCTGTTTCCTCACTTGAATATTTTCCTTCTTCTTCAATTTCCTCATCATCCTTAAACTTTTTATTCAAACTTTTCCTCAGTTTTAGCAATTTCTTCACTCATGAAACTCTCAAACTTGTCACCATTTCTCTTTTCTTGGCTAGTGGTTTTAGTTTGATCAAGTTTATGGTTAGGGTTTCCAAAACTAGGTTTTCGAGATTCTTGAATAGGGGTTTGTAAAGAATTTGAGAGTTCATCCACTAGTGAGTATGGGTTCTCCTTTGTATTATTGGAATCCTTCTTGGTTTTAAGACCAAGACGTAAGGATTTTCTTCAAGCCATGAAGGAAATGAGAGAGAATGAGCTTAAAAAAGAAATTAGAAAATGTGAGAGAGAATGAGGAGATAGATTATGGATGAAGTGGTTTGCAGTTGTGAGTGAATAGGAATTTAAAATGATTGAAAACAGGACATGATGAGAAGAATATAAAGAAGTGGAAGTGAGGAAATAGAATTACAATGCGAGAGAGAGATATAGCTGTTATAAAATCTATTAGGTCATTGGATGTGGAGAATTGCATGTATGAAAATAAAAAAGTAAGAGAAGTGATTGTTGAAAAGCTAATGTAGGAGGAGCTTAGAAAAATAGCTCAATTATTTCTTCTAATGGTAAAAATTAAGACCTAATTCCTTAATTTTACAAAAACTATTGTCCTAAGATTATATGTCAAGTGATTAATATTATTTTATTGGCTAAAAATTTGGTAATTCAATATACAACAAAAATTAATAAGCTACAAAATAAATAAATAAATAATTGCATAAATGTACATATGCGCATGGTTTACATAAATTTCAAAAATTAATTAAACTACATAAACATGCGAATAACATACATAGTTTCTACAATATACTCATTATTCAAATATTCATGCAAATGGATAACAAACACTAATTTCATTTCTTATAAACTAAAATTTGGTCTTATCAAGAGGCTTGGTGAAAATATCAGCTAACTGATTCTCAATTGGTAGAAATTCAATATTTATATCTCCATTGTTAATGATCTCGTACGAAATAAGTCTTACCTTAATGTACTTAGATCTAAAATGATGCATTAGATTTTTCATTAAGTTAATTGTACTTGTATTAACACATTTTATTCGAATATCTTTCAAATTTAGCCTATAATCATATAATTATTGTTTAATTCATAGAATTTGAGCATAAAAATTACCAATTGAAGCATACTAAGCTTTAGTTGTAGATAGGGCAACATAATTTTGCTTCTTAGATGACTAAGAAAGTAATTTTCCCTTAGAAAGTGACAAGTACCTAAGCTACTTTTTCAATCTATCTTACATCCAACATAGTTAGCATTTGAGTAGCTAATCAAATCAAAGTTTTGATTTTTTGTATACTAGATTCCTAACTTTGAGGTACAAGATATATATTTGAATATCTATTTTACAGCTGATAAGTGTATTTCAGTTGGTTTAGATTGAAACCTAGCATAGATATACACATTGAACCAATATGTTTGGCTTAGATGCAGTCAAATATAATAGTGAACCAGTTAAACTTTTATAAAGGTTTTCATTGACTTTCTTACTTGAATCATCAGTATCTAACATGGTTAAGGAAGTCATGGGTATAGATATACCTTTGACATTTTTCATTCCAAATGTCTTTAGGATCTACTTAGTATATTTCTCTTGATGAAAAGATCCTATCATTGGTTTGTTTGATTTGGAGTCTGAGAAAGAGGTTCAGCTCATCCATAAATGAAATTTCAAATTTAGCTTGTATAAGCTTAGAAAACTCGTTGCAAAATACCTCATTAGTAGATCTAAAAATAATATCATCAACATATATTTAGACTACTAAAATATCATGACCACAGTGTTTAAAAAACAAGGTTGTATCTACTTTACCCCTTCAAAATCCATTCTTAATTAGAAAGTCACTTAACCTTTCATACTAAGCTCTAGGATCTTGTTTTAATCTATATAAGGCTTTCCTTAATCTATACACATAGTCCTTTTTAAATGGATCTTCAAATCTTGAAGGTTGCTCAACATAAAAAACTTCATCTTCTATTCATCCATTTAAAAATGCACTTTTAATATCCATTTGTAACAATTGAAAAACTTTATAACTAGAAAAAGCAAGTAGAAGTCTTATTGCCTCTAACTTAGCAACTGAAGCATAAGTTTCATCAAAAGTCAATTCCTTCTTCTTGAGAATAGTTGTTGGCAACCAATCTTACGGTATTCCTAACAATTTTACCATATTCATCTAGCTTATTCTTAAATATCCACTTTGTTCCTATGATAGATTAACCTTCAGGTCTAAAAACAAGTATCCATACATAGTTTCTTTGAAATTGATTTAGCTCTTCTTGTATGGCATTTATCCAACTATTATTAGACAATGCTTCTTTAATCGAGTTAGGCTTAAATTCAGATAACATAGTAAAATGGTTTTCAATGTTTCTCAAGTTAGCTTTTGTTTTAACTATAGTATTGATATTATCCCTTACTTGTTCAAGTAGATGATAAGTTTTAAACCTAATAGTTGTGTAAGGTTCAAACATTATCTGGGTAAGTTCTAATTTAGTTTCTGAATTTGCTTCTTATTATGATTTTGAATTTGCTTCTGATCTAGGTTTTGATGAACTTTCTACCTTAGGTTCTCCAGTTTGATTTTGCTATACATTATTATTCTTACCTCTAGCTTTGTCATGTGAATCATCATCATATTCGTCAACTTTAATCTCATCAGCAAATTTAACATTTATGGATTCCTTAATCGTTTTAGTAACCATGTTAAATATATGATGTGCTTTAATACTTAAGGAGTATCCTAAGGATTTGCATTTGTTAGCTCTCTCCTTAAACTTCCCAAGGTTAATATCTGTTTTCTTGATCTAACTTGTATAACTAAATACATGAATATATGATACTGTGGATTTTCTACCTTTATAAAGTTCACATGATGTTTTCTTAGTGAATGGTCTTATGTACATACGATTGATGATATAGTATGATATAGACATTGCTTCAACCTAAAAATATTATGCTACACCACTTTCATTGAACAAAGTACATGTCATTTCTAGAATAGTTTTATTTTTATGCTATAGTGCTTTATTTTGTTATAGAGTGTAAGGTATAGAAAAGTTACAAATTATACCATTATTCTAACAAAGCATTATGAATTTTAAATTATTAAAATTTTTTCCATAATCTATCCTAAGACTGATTATAGAAACTCTTTTTTTTTTTTATTTTTAACATGTTTAGCAAAAACCTCAAAATGTTTAAATGCATCGCTTTTATGTCTAAGAAAAAGAACTCATGTAAATATAGAATAGTTATTTACTATTACTAAGTCATACTTGTTTCCACCTAAGCTCAATATACGTAAAGGAACAAACAAATCAAGATACAATAATTCCAAAGGTCTCTTAGTTGACATAACATTCTTTGGTTTATGTGAAACATCACTCATTTTGATCTTAATGCATGTGCATAATGAAAATTATCCTTAATATGCATTTTAGGGAAACCAAAAACAAGATTATTTTTAGACAAATTATCTAATTGATGGAAGTTAATATGACCAAGCTTTTATGCTATAAAAATGCATTATTAGAAACACTAAAGAAACAATTTTCAGTTTCTACATTGGTTAGTTTAACAATATATATGTTCTTTTTTCTATAGCCTTAAAAAAACTTAGTATTGTTTTTATCATTGGCAAGCCCTATTTTAGTTTCCTTAATTTAACTTATATTATGCCCAGCTTGCTTAATATAAATTATTCGATATTAAATTAAGGAAAATAAAAAAAATTATGTTTAGAAAAAATGTAGTTGTCAACCAATTCAACTGGTAAAAAAAAAAAAAAGGTTTTTCAGGTGGGAAAACCTTAATTTGATCACTAGTTTACTAATATTCTAAAAAAATTAATTTTTAAAAAATTGAACCAGAAAATTGGGTTCAAGGGCTAACCTATTAAGATTAAGTCACTATATGAAAAATAAAAAAAAAAAATTGATGGGCTTTATTTTTTTATAATTTTTCCAAAAATATTAAAAATATACTTATGTTCACAAAATGTAATTAAATTGATTTTTTATTAAGAATTTCTAAGAAAAGGGAATTTTTTTTTAGTTTTTAACAATTATTCTAAAAGTATCTAAGTACCCACTAATTGGGATCAAACTAGCCGTGGTTCTTTTTATAAAATTTTTAATAGGTAGGTTATTTTTATTTTGAAAAATGAGCCAAGTTTACATTTTTTTATTAATTTATTATTTTTAAAAAAAAAAACTTAAGAAATCTAATTTTCTAGAATTGAAGAAAATCCTAACTAATTAAATCTTTTTTAAAATTCTAGTTAAGATATTTCTTATTTTTAAAACCACTACATGTTAAAACATTTTTTCTAAATCCTAACTATAGGATATATTGAAGATATGGTTGGATACGTATCTTTTCCATATCTTTTCCGAATCCTCAACACAAGATACATATCTCAATATGTATCTTTCTAAATCTGAACTGTAAAATACGTATCTTGATACTTATCTCAATCGCAAGATATGTATCTTAATACGTTTTTTTTTTAATCTTAATTATAAGATACGCTGAAGGTATGTTTATTAAAAAAAAAACACAATTTTACTAAAAGCTCAATTTAACTAAATTTTATTGGAATTATCTAAAAAATATCATGCAATAATAATAATAATAAAACCAGAACTAAAACAAAAAAATGGGTTACTAAAATACTTAAAATCCTGTACTAAAACAAAATATCATGCAGTAATAATAATAATAACAAAATACTTACAACAAAAGATACGATGAAGATTTGATCTAACTTTTAGAAATCTTATTTCAGCTTTCTATTTACCGAGCTTGATCCAATTTGATTTAGTTAAAGACTCTACTTAATAAATTATAAATCCAATATAGCCTAATATAAAAGATTTATTTTATGTCGGACTAAATCAAAATTATTTTAATAAAGCCCAATTCTCAAATAACTTAATGATTTATCAAATTAATGACACTCTGTTATCCAATGTAATATTAAACAATCCACCGCTACTCAGTTTAACATGATTTGACTTGATAGGATACAACGCAACGCGATGCAACTCTATACAATACGATACGACTCAATATGATACGACACGACTCGATACGATACGACACAACTCAACTCTCTCTTTTTTTATTTTTTCTTTTAATTTTCCTTTTTATTATTTTTATTTTTCTGTTTATTTATTATCTTAGCTCAATTAATGAAAAATGAAAAAAAAAGGCAAAAATGAGGTGTCTATAATCATATGTCTCAACTTTATCTTTATCAAACACCATTTTATAATCCTTATCACATAATTGACTTATGCTCAACAAATTATGTTTCAAGCCTTTAAAAAGACTAACATTTTCTATAGTCTGAGGACGTAGACCGATTTTACCAATTACGATGATTTTACCTTACTATCATCCCCAAACTTCATGTAGCCTTCTTCTTTCTACTCTAAACTTGTAAACAATGAAGAATCACTACTCATGTGAAGTAAACACCTACTATTTAGGTACCACATTTTTTTCAATCTTACTTCATGTTCCTATAAGCATCAAAGCAGAGTTTATTTCTTTTTGGAACCTAGACTAGCTTGGGTCCACCAAAATTTAAGCTTGTATTATGTAAAGAGCTAGCTTATTGTATACTGAGCTTGTTCATTTTATGGGAGTAATGTTATACTGATTTCTATACACATCATGCTTAACTTGAACATGCACATTGTTATTATCAATAGATTCCATACCAACTACTTCCTTGCCTTTAACCAATTTGTTACTAGACTTATAAGTTTCACCATGTTCATAACCAAGTCTACTTTGAGAACTATCTAGCCTTTGTGATGATAACAACAATTGTGATTTCTTGTCACTTTTATTGAACCTGTTAAAGGTTGTATCTATTGTGCAAGATAGATCATTAATTCTAACCTTTAAGTATTTAATTTCTTCTTTAGCATCAAATTCTCCTTTTCCAAACTATCTTGGATTGTCCTTATGTTTTCATTATCTATTTGCAATACTTCAGTATCATTCTTTAATATATCATTTTCATAAACTAACAATGAGTTTGTTTGTAATAATGTATCCTTCTCACTTTTTAAAGCCTTAATCTCATTATCTTGTTTATTTAACTTCGAGTTAGCCCTTCCAAGTGCTTTTAAATGACTCTTAATTTGTTTCCTAACACTCTTAAGCATAATATCATCATTGTAATCAGAATTTACCTCTAAAAGAGCCATTAGACATAGGTTGGCTTCATCATTTATTTCTAAATTTGGTTCTAAATCATCTAGGTCACTTTAAGTGGCTAATAAAGATTTCTATTTCTTATAATTTTCTAGTGTCTTCAACAACACTAGACATTCATTCTTGATGTGCTTAGGCTTCTTGCACTCATAGTATACTAATTCCTTTTTCTCTTTCATCTCATTCTTTTCCTTTTTCTAATCACTATAATTCTTTCCTACATCATACTTGGAACGATTAATTAAAGCGTTTATTAAGAAACTTTTATTAGCTTTCTTCTTAAGAATCCTATTTAGTCTTATTATTAGAAGTGTGGTGCCCTCATCAACTTTTTGTTTTGAATCTGATTCAGATTCATATTCTAAATTAGCTTCTTGAGCCTTGAATCCAATAGTCTTCTTACTACTCTCTAGTTCAATGATGTGCTTGATGAGATAAGTAAGTAGCTTTCCTTTATGTTAGCTTATAGTCATCTTTGTCAAATCTTAGGTTTCTTCAATTGCTATTTTCTTGGCATCCCATGATCTAGGTAAAATCCTTGGTATCTTGCAAATAAGATCGAAGTCTTCAATCTTTTTATTTAGTAAGGCCAATTCATTAGTAATAGCAGTAAGACGAATGAACGCATCTTAAACATTTTCACCTGATTGAAATCTAAACAATTCATATTGTTGAAGTAATGAGTTGATCTGACAATCCTTGATAGTGATTGTTCCTTCATATGTTTCGCTTAAGGTATCCTAAATGTCCTTTGTGGTCCTGTAAGATGAAATAAGATAATATTTAGATGGTGTTATTATCATTAATATTAGATGCTTAGCTTGATTATTCTTCTTAATCTTTTTCTTCTCGGCATCCATAAATGTTGAATCCCCATCCATAGCAATTTGGATGTCTTCGTACCTAATGATTTCCTATGATCTACAATCAATTGGTTTGACATACATCTCCATCCTACATTTCCAATATGCAAAGTTAATACCATCAAAATAAGGAGCATGATTTGTAGCATCAGATATATTATTTTCCGCTATAGATCTTTGAACTTCAGATAATAAAGAGAGAATAGAGATGAGAAGATTAGGTAAGAAACTTATAGTGTTTTAGCCTTATGCCTACAATGCTCTTTCAGCTCCATTGATGAGGACCTGATTATCTATACTAGTGTCATTCCACTATCTACGTTCTAATAACCAATCAAGAGAGAAAAAAATATAAGTCTTTGGCTTGATCTTACTAGGCTACTGCTACTCATATACAGATCTAAAGAATTTAAGGTCTCTCTATTAGCTCACAAGCTTATGCTCAAAGTATGAGTTAAACAAAAATAGTGAGGATATAATACAATAATCCTCAAAATAAGCTTAAAATAAAATAAAAAACCAAATCTAAAATAGTCATAGATAGTGTTGACTCTAAATTAGGTTCCGAAAGTGATTTTGATTTTTCTCTAGTATGAAGTTTTTAGTAAATAAATGCAGTATTGATCTCTTATCTTGAAAATTTGAGCTCCTTCTCTTTTTTTATAACTTTCAGTGCAACATCTCTTTTTTGAATCTTTAGATAACTCCTAAAAGATTTGAAAAAGAAATCTTGACTTAGCCATTAATTGATGTGATCCCTTAAAATGTGAAAGCCAAATCATACTCGAAGTTGAATTCAATTTGAATGTTGTACTAGTGCTCTTTTATTTGATGAAGTTTGCAAGCATTCTTGAGCAATTACCTTAGTTTCTTCTCTTGTTTCTTCAATATAATTTTCGAAAATTGAATCTTTTTTGAAAATAAACATCTCCTAAGATTTAGGAGCAAATCTTGATGTTTGATGCCTTCAAATTTTTGAATTTTGAAACTTCTAGAATAATCTTGCTACTATCTTATTCGTAAGTATTCCATTATGTTTGGTATAATTGAATAAATATGTTTAAAAAATATTTATAAAATAGCACCTTCAAATCTAATAAAAATCTTGTTGATCGCATATGTCCTTATCCTTTCTTATTTTGAATTCAAATAAAATCTAAATTGAACTCCTTAAGATTCCCTTCATATCTTGATAATAATCCTTCAATAATGTCGTGAAAACTTTGTGAAAAATGCCTTCAATAAAATCTACCCGCTGTGATGAGATATAATATCTAATGAAGCTTATCCTTGAAATAAATATTTTAATTCCAACTTAATCCTCGTAGATTTAACTAACTAACTTTGTGAAATGCATTGGATATATTAGCCAAATATATCTAAAAAGTAGAGCTGGGCCTTCAAACACCTATAAGCCAAAAATACTTCCTGAAACATTCAACTCTGTAACTTCTAATACTGTACTCATTAGTTTTTGAATTTGGTTTTGATTTTCAAAGTTAGTGCTAAGACAAAATTGTTATCTCTTGTTCATTTACCAACACATTAAATAAACTTGTTAGATATCTTTACTCTTTTTGTTATTATCAAAACATTTATGAGAGAACTTAACACTAAAGTGGCATTTAAGAGAGTTTAAGAGAAGAAGAGTACCTGGTTAATGATTGAAGAATGATGACAATGACAAAAGTTTTATTTTCCTCGACAAAGAGATAATGATGAGAAGAATGGAAGATGATGATTAATGAGTGGTGACTTGATTTTGTGGCAAGGGTATGAATTTGATTTTCAAAAAGTAAAGAAGAGTGGAGTGTAAAAGAAAAAGAGTAAAGGAGTATAGCTTGTAGTCTATTGCTATGTAGACCAAATGGCTCTACTCTTCACTAGGACTTAGGTTTTTTTATTTTTATTATTATTCTTTATCAAAGTGGGCTAACCTAACCCATCACAAGTTAACCTGCTTTAACCAATGGGTTAAAAAGGCCAAGTTTGTTTAGCTCGCTAAATGGGTTAAAAAACTTAATCTAAACCCATTTTTAAAGTAGGTTAAACTGATGACAAGACGATAAGAACTTTGAATGAAAATTGATGGATTTGAAGACACTTTAAAAATAGAAAGTTTCAAAACAGTATCAATCTCTTAACTAACTAGTGTGTCAGATTATTTGCAATAATACAACTGGTGAGTATTCACCAAGTCATTTCCTTAAGGAAAAAGGTTTGGTTAAGTACCAAATTCTAACTTACTACTCTAATCTGGACAAATCAAATAAGAAGCAGTAAATTGAAGATAATTGCAACTAAACAAGAACGAAATTTAAGAACAAATAGAAGTTAAAGATGTAGGCTTATGACATGTTTTTGAAGTAGTGATGAAGGTAAGTTGTTAAGATATTAGGGATGGTTTTTAATTAGGTTTTGACAAAACTCACTAGAATTTGATCCCGGGTAGGATACCTCACTCAACTATTTAGTGAAAAATCTCCTCTCGATCTCATTTTCCAATGCAATTAGCTAAATTACTTTGCAACTATCATCAGTTAAGTAAATTAGTCCCAATCTCCTTTCGACTAATAACCTATCCTAATCTGTTAAGACCGCATAAAGAATTGTGAATTCAATGGAGAACACCTAATCTCCTCTTGGTCTCATAAGCAAAGAACCCATCCTCGATATTCTACCAACTAAATGACTCAAAGTGGGAATTACATAATTAATCTCCTCTTGGTCTCATAATCTTACCACCCTATAAACTTTCAAGGGCACTTCTTAGGACTAATCTCCTCTCAATTTCATCATCATAAGGAAACCAATTGAAAATTTCATTAAAAAACATCTCAAAGAGCCTAAATGCAATACTAATCATCAAAATCCTAATTAAACACACATACCTATATCACTACTACAACGTTACACCATCTACAATATCCACATATTCACAAATCTACTAAAATTAACTTAGCTACTCATATTAAGAACAATGGTAGTAAGAAATGATAGAAAAATAGTAACAAACTCCATAAATGAATAAGCAAATAAGAGGATAACAACTTAATAAGAGATTTAATGAAAAAAATGGAGCAAATACTTCATAAATAAGCTTAAATGTGCATCAAATATCATAAACAAGTAACTAAAACAAGAAAACAAATAATTAGCTCACAAAACTAAACCTAAAAATGTTAAAATCTTAATTAATGCTAACATTTCTAGTTGCAAATGCAAGTATTTATAGAATTGGGCTATTGATCAATCGATAGACTTATATTAGCTCTAGGTCATCTCAATGTTCAATGAAACACTGTGCTTAGGAGAATTAGGGTTTTAGTTAAAAAACCTTAACCTTAATTTCTTTTACCAATCGATCAGTATTGGAGTTACTAATCGGTTAGCATGGTTGAATCCATCCCTATATGTTCTGTTCATGATACTGGCCTCTCCTATAATCGATCACTCAATAAGTTGCTATATCCTTGATCCTCAAGGCATATCGATTGGTCGTGATCGATAAGCTAAATGTACTGACGCCTTTCATTTTGGCCATCTTTGATCGAACGATGGGGGCTATCAAGACCATGGTAGCTATAGTATACTTGTACTTAGGATATAAAATGCATTAAATTCATTTAAAAATAACACTTTTTCATGCGTTCTTAACAATTTTGCACAAGTTGGTGCATTTTGCACTAAAACTCCAATTTCATGAAAAATTAACTAAACATTGCAAGAATTTATGCACAAATACAAGTTTTAAAGTTAGAAAAAATCATGCATTTTGAGTCATAATTAATGGATCAGCTCGCAAGCTAAAGGCCATTTGTATAGCTTTAGTGGTCCTACATTAGGTTTTGATTTTGTGGCTAAACCCTAATTTAGCCGTATTTCCTCCCAATGTGTCTAAATTTTCTTAAACATCTTCCTAAGCTTGTTTCTCTTCTCACTCAATTTTTCTAAAGAGTAAACTTATTGTAGAAACCTTATTTTTGCCCCTCTTTTTTATTTTTTCAAAATTTTTAGAATAGGATAGAGTCCTAAATTAGAAAAAATGAAAAAAAAAAGAAAATTAGGAAAACCCCCAAAAAAGAAATTTGTAAAAATACAAAGAAATAGAAAATATAACAAAAACAAAAAAAAAAGAAGAAATAAAAAAATAGAAAAAATACAAAAACTAAGAAGTCACAAAAGGTAGAAAAATATAAGATTTAAGAAATTTAGAAAATAATAATTTTTTAAAATAGTTTTGTAGAATATATTTTTTAAATTTATATAAAACAAAGAGAGGGTTATTGAGTCTAGGCTTAGATTTGAATTTAATCCAAGTTAACCTTATTTATTTGTGATTTTATTGCATATTTGAATAAAGTATAGACTAACGACTTAATAGATAAGCACTTGGATTGGCATTTGCATTAAGCTTGAGATCTTAGGTTTGAATCTTAGTAAAGGCATGGAAAACCTTTTTTTTTTTCTTTAGAAGATACACTGTCACATCATCCATAGCACATGATGCTACATATCAAGGCATCATTGCGCTATGTGTCTATTATGGGATACATGGCAGTATCATACGATACATGTCGCCATGTGTCTTCGAGGTACGTATCGGTTCCTCGTTGGTTGATACTGTTGACATGGCACTACGTCGGTGCTACATCTATGTTATGTTAGCACTTTCTCTTTCTCTCCATTTCTCTCATTTTCCTTAAATTTTCTTATACTTTCTTTCTTAGTCAGTCAACTTTAACATTAATTTTAGGCAATTTATTATTGCAATTTCACCAAATTAATAGTGAAATTACAAAATAAGCATAACCTATTGTGAATTGAATCCAAGAACCGAATCGAATTCACTTGTCTAACCATTTAAAACCAAGATTGAAAATTGGGAAAGGGGAGAAAATTCGACTTAGCCATTAATGCCATATGCAAGCTCCATATTACCTTATCTCTCTCATTAACTAACTCTCCCTTAAAAACTTACTGAAAAAAAAAAACCAATGCCATTGGAACATAGGGGGGGCTCTCTCTTATTTCAAACCCTGACCATAAACTGTTGCAAGTCTAATACCAATCTCTCTCTTACTTGCAAACTTTCCCTCATCCATCCTTTAACTACACTCGTCTATGTAGGCTGACATCGACTTACTCACTAACCAAACCACACACACATACATCGATCACCCTGAACACATATACGACTTAGACCGCTTCTCTCTCTCTCTCAAACCTTACCCATACACCTAACAGTAGCACACACGTAACCCAATACATACCCAATAGTAACCCCTAATTTTCTAATTATGTTTACTCTCTCTCTTAAATCGCTCTACGTCCTTACCCATCGACATAGCCCTTTCGCATGATACATTCCCTTGCCTACATATGCGACCCACGCCCAATCATAAATGTAGCCACCACTGCAATGCTGCCTAATACTAAACCCCAATCTGAGCACCCTCTCTTTTGTACCTGCGAATTAAACACACACATAGTAGCACTACTTTGACCCCCCTTCACGCGATATGTACTGACCCTAGACCCCAACTCCCCAAGTTCTCTCTCTCTCATGCAACAACACGAAACACCATACACTACCAACACCGACAGTACCTTCTTAATTTTCTCACAGCACTCAAACCACCGCACATCCTCACTTACCACTATAGTAATGCCTAACACCAAACCCTTACCATCATGACCGCCACCATTAAACTGAACCACCGCCAAACCACTTCCATTGGCCATGGCATTCCTTTAAACTCACTAAGCTTAATTGAATACACATGAAAACCCTTTTTCTCGCAAAAAATATAGACTAAAATCAACTCTAAGAAGCCTTCATAATTGTCTGCCCTCCTCTTCATTATGACTCGGATTCAACTTGTAGGAGCTCTAACCTAACCCACTTTAAGACTTGATGATCCGACCTACGATTCGGTTGTTGGTTTGACCTTTGACTGATTTGTTTCTTTCCTTTTGTTTTATTTAGTTTCTTTTTCTTTTATATTGTTAGTTTTTTTTTTTTGTTTATTGTAAATGTAAATGTTAAAAAAAAAGAAAAGGAAAAAGAAAAAGAGGGAAAAGAAAAAAAAAAGGAAAAAGATACCAAAAGAAAAAAAAAAGAAAAGAAGAAAAAATTACTTAGTTTTATTTTTACTTATTTTCACATTTTAACAAAATAATAAATAAAAATTAAATAAATAAATAACAAAGTTATTTTATCACTTAGAAAATCAACTTTCCAAAAATAAATAAAAATAAATGAACCCTTTCCTAATTAGGATTACTTTAGAGTTTCCAAAAAGAAAATACCAATTTTCACCCTTTAGAAGAATTTCCTTAAATAAATTGAAATGGGTAAAAAAGTAAACTCGACCTTTTAAAACTAAAATCAATCAACTTAATAATGTTTTTAGCAAACGAACTACGAAAGTATGATCCCAAATGGTAGGTATGTAAGCACTTGTTCATAAGTATGGGGCTATTTAAAACATTAATTTTTTTCTTTTCTATCTTTTGTAAATAATTGATTACTATATTTTGTTAGAATTAAATTAAGTTGAATATAGATAGATTTCATTATAAGAGTATATTAAAAGGTAAAATTAAATTCGGAATGATTAAAAATGGTACTCGTTTAAGATTTAAAAAATTAACCCCGGATTTAGATCTTTGGTTTTCAAAAATTGTTTTGATAAAAATTGGTTTTATCGAAATATCAGTAGCTAAGTTATAACCAATCCACCTAATTAATTATAACTTAATGATTTTCTTGAATCCGATTAGGTGGTGAATCCAAAAACATTTTTAAAGTTAAGAAAACCGTTTTTTTTTTTTTAAACTCTAGTCGAGGGTCAATATAAAATAAGTAGGGTTTAATATTGATCAATTTAGAGAAGACTTATTTTTAAAAACTGGGGAAAAAATCAAACTCGATACTTCCTAAAATGAATTAAGGAAGTGGAGCTGGAATTTTATAAAGCATGTTCAACTGGAGGATTTCCACGTATCTTAGTGTTAAGCTTTTCTTTCATTTTAGGTTCTATAGGTCTCCTAATCCACTCTAATGTGTACTAATGCCCGATGTCTGATTGTCATGCCCTTAAACATGGTTTCCCATACTATTGCATGATTTTTCCTTATTTTATTAATTTTTATTTAATTATTTTAACAAATTTTAGTATAATTTAGGTATTTTATGTAATTACAGGTATATATTTATACATGTAAATTGCATTTAATATAAATAAACACTTCTAAATATTATTCACGTCATTGTATAATTTTTAATGTTTATATAATTTATTTTTAGTGATTTATTAATTATCAGAATTTGTTTTTTGCATTTTTAATAAATAACGGATAATATACTTATACTCTTTAAGTATAATATTTAATTATTTTATCATTTTACTTTCTTAAATCTATACTAGTAAGGTCAATTCTACAAATTTTTCTAACTTTGTTGTAAAATTTGAGTTTGCTTGAACAACTTCTAAGATTGTCCTAAATTTTACATATTGATTTCGAACCATCATATTGCTAAACTTACAGGTATGACATAAGCACTGCAAGTTTAATGCATGAATAGGAAAGTTTTAAGTATTTAGAACTAGAATATCATGTCATTTCTTACAAAATGTAGCAAAAAGTTAAAAAATATATTTGATGCAAACATATTAAAACTGCATCGATTTTTAGTCTATTTGGAAACTTTTGCAAAGCTAAGAAAAAGTAATTTATATTTTTAATGATGCGTTTTATTTGAGATCAATAAAATAGAAGTCACATATGCTTAAAAAATATTAATATAGTCTTTTATATTTTAGTTGAGTCATTTGTAGCTTTTGACAAAAATACATATGTGTTCAAATTTAAAATACTTAATAAATTTTGGTATATGTATATAAGGAATAAGGATATAAAAATCAATGTGAATGTGAAGTCATACTTTGATAGTTTAATTTTATATCTCTGTTTGGTCAATAATTTGAAGGAATTTATATATAATTCGTTTTACAAGTATTTATGATTATTCATAATTTAGCAATATGTGCACATGATTAGATAGTTGCAAAAAGGAATACGTATTCAAATTGTATTCAAGTAATATTAACACAAAGTTACGATGCTAGAATTTTATTGTTTATTTGGAAAGAGAGTATGTCGTATCATTGTCATTGAGGAGAGTAGATTGACTCATACAATAGCATACCTTATTACTGTGCATCTGCATAACCATCTTTTGAATGTCTTGTGCTAGTACTTCCTTTTTCTTCCTCTTTATATCTTCATCATTTGGAGATTTATATTGAAATTGTTTAAATAGTAAAAATGACACATCACTTTAGCATTATACAAGTGTGGCTACTGTATATGGTAGAGATGTTTAAATTATTATTTTGAGGTTCTTGATCTACAATAAGCTGTATACTGTTGTGTATGATGAGTATACTTCCATCACACAACAATCGATCTCGTCATCTATACACTTTTCACTCACAAGCATCTCTCCTCTCTCTCATGTAGAATGTATAATAAATTGCACCACCTTATTATCACAAATAACTTTAACTAAGACACTAGAAAGAAAAGCACTCACTATAATGATATCTAAGAGCAAAAACACACAAAGAATACTGTCCTCTTCATTTCTTCATCATCGAGAAACTTTTAGCATTATAGATGTGTTGTTATCTTGTTTACTGTAGAAGTTTAAATAAAGCTATTGAGGCTGTTAATCTACACTATGAACTCGACCACCTCAAGAACAGAGAAAATAAAAATAGAACTACCAAATGTAAATCATATCATAATATTCATCATTAAAACCTCTCAAGTTGATTTTTATAATATTTTACAGAGTCTTTAATTTTCTGGTTGTGTACTAAATTTTTCATATGCTTAAAACATAATATGTAAGTTAAGTTTTTTGTGAAAATTTTAGAAGGTTAACCTGAACATTTTGATAAAGCATTAGCAGAAGAATTAAAGAGCCAAGTTTTCCTCCACTACTTATTTACGACTACAACCATTTTATTCATATCATTTAGCAAGTTTATTAGCAATAAATTTTATCTCTATATTAGTATCTATCTTTGCTAATTGATCTTTGATCTTTGTTTTTCTCATACACAAAAATCATGGACTCCTCCACTAGTAAAGGGTAGACTATTTGGATAAGAAGAGAAAAACAATAGATATACCATCACCATTATCATCATCTTCCTCTCCAATATCTCCTTCTCTATTATTATCCTTATTGTATGCACTTTGTAGAAGATGCTTATAAGATGGAAGGGAGTGCCATTTAGAACAATTAGCATGCTAGTATGAATACCCTATCTACCATCTATGAATAGGGGAAACAATCAAAGCTAGTTGAAATGCTATAATTGTAATAAAATATGTAAAATGGAAGCTAGTAGTTTAGGTTCACTACCAACATCAAATTTAAAACTTGAACAAAGTAAGCTTCTTCCATTAGCTATTTTAAGTAGAAGGTAGTTCTACCTCATCAACTACAATCATTTAATTAGTTTTTTTCTTTTTCTTTTATTGCCATTAATTTGTTTGTGTTGTTAAGCCAAAGTTTAGCTTTAAGAACACTAATGGTTATTAGCCTATAGAAAGGTATTACCTATAGCAAAAAAATACAATACATAGCTATTGCATTTGTGATACCATGTGTTTATAGTTCTACATAGATCGTGGAAAAGGAATTATATTGGTTTATAAAACTAATGTGGTGAATACTGTATTAATACTAGTTATAAACTTTTGAACCAAGTGGTTGAAAAGGACCTTTTAGTATTTGTTAGTATGACTATTAATGACTTTTAGCCTGGGGCGTTATAAAAGGTATTAAAGTTAAACTCCTTCCAATAGGTGGACGATTTGAAGACAGTTTTGAATGGGTTTAGAGAAGAGGTTTGAGGAGGGTAGGAAGTGTGATCGAGATATGACTCTTGATATGTTTCCTAGATGAGCCATAGGCTAAAGATGGCAATAATAAATCAAATTGTGCACCAATGAAGATGAAAAGGATGAAACCTAATTGTAAGGTTTGGTAATGAGGATGTCGCATATTTAGGAGGGAGGTGAAATTGTGATATTTCATGTGTTTGTACTCCTATGTGAATTGTATGAGAGGAGTTGTTTAGTTTATAAGGTTAACTTGGTGAATAACATGTTAACACTAACTAGACAAATTTGAACTAAGTGGTTGAAAAATGTCCTTTAGTTTATATTTAGGTAATAATTGCTAAGGAACTTCGTTATGCATAGAAGTTAAACTATAATATCATGGAAGCAAATCTTTTATGATGGAGTGACCTTTGTTTTCTCTTAGGCTTTATATGCTACGATTTCCTAATGGATTTATTTAACTTCTTTTAGATTGATCCTCACTTTTTGTATGCCTCACTTTATATCGTAAGAATCAATTTAATTATAGAGAAATGATTTGATTGTTAATTTTAGTGTTGTTAGTATGTTTGTGATGTTATGATTACAGTTTAGGTGTGTGAACATTTATGGTGGCCTAAGGAAGGGGGAGTACTCCTTAGTTAGTGAATTCCATTTAGGCACTACGAAAAATTGTGACAATTGATTTGTAGTAAAACGATTTAGTATTTTACTTATACTAATATTAATTGTCAGCAAACTTCAACATGTATAAAAGCTAAATTCTAATATCATGGAAGTAAAATTTTTACAATAGAGTAAACTTTGAGAACATTAATGATCACTAACCTAAGAAAAAGGGAAAACCTTTAGTAAATAATAAATTGCATAGATACTACAAAATAAATATACCTACGAGTGTAACTACAACATCTAAAGAAAAACCTACTGTAACGATAACTAAGAGATGTTTAAAACATAGCCATCTTTAGTTCTTTCTAGTATATTTTGACATTTACCCTCGAAACCTTAGCCCAACAATCAAGGCATGGATTGAGTAAGGGAATCATAACTCTATTTCTACTTTATTTTATTCTATAATACCTAACGTACCATTAGATCATATATTATTATCACTTATTGTAATACTAGAATTTAATAAATAGTAAATAAAAAGGATTTTAAAAATATAAGAGTTTAAAAGTTAAAGAGGATGGTATGACATATAAATGGGTTTAAGTAACAAAGGCAAAAGGGTCTAGGGGAAAAGTCTAGACCCTTCTTTTCCCATTAGATTACTTTAATCTTACACTCTGCCAAAACCTACCCTTACAGTTTTTGCATTGCTATAGCAGAAAATACATAAGAAGCCTTTGAAAGAGCCTTTAAGGTTGGATTTAGGGATTTGTTTGCTTCTCAAGTGAAGTAAACACAAGATTTCACAAGGGAACATTTTTTTTAGGTAAGTTCTCTATGTTCTCCACATGGAACTTTAGTTTTCTTTAAGGATAGGTGAAGAAAACTCTAAGGAATTCGTTTTCCTATAGAGTTAGGACTATTGGGTCATGTTTTTTATCTTTCTTACAAGGGAGCTTGAGAAAAGGCATATCTTGGTAAGTTTTCTACCAAATCTTGTGAGACTCTTATGTTTTCTTGAAGAGTAGTGTGTGTAAAACGTGAAAAACTCCTTGTGGCAATGTTTGAAAGTAAGGTTTACGTTTAGGAAGCATAGGATTAAGTTAGCTTTTGTGTAAGTTGTTTTAACCCACTATTATTCAATGTCTTTAATTTTGTTGTTGAGGTGTTACACTAGTATTTTTCGCTTTGAGGGTGGATCGAAGGTTGTTTTGATTAAGTTTGGGGTATGGTTAGGTTAAATCTGATCATGTTGAGGATTGGTGAATTGTTAAGGTTATGTATGATGTTGCTTCAGTAGTTGCGAATGGTTTTTGAAGGAGAAAAATGACCATGGGTGTAGTTGTGATCATGTTCTTCCCAAAGGTGTTGCAATGCATTAAGCGTGGAGAAAGGAAGAAAATTTTAGAACTAGAGGATTACAACCAAGGTCTACGGTTGCAATCCCTGCTTGTGCTCTTCCTATAGTACAAGAACAAGAACTACGACCAAGGTTTATGATTGTGATTCTTAGCCATGCACTTGTGTTATCTTTTGTTCCTTCTTTTTCATCCAAAAATAATCTTTAACAAGTTTTTAAACAAGTTTTCTACATTGAAACATTTGTAAAACTTCGTTCTTTCAAGGATTGATTTGAAGATTTTTGTAAAGGCTTAAGTCTTAATGAGGGGTTTAGGTGTAAGGAGTGAGTAGTGACTATAGTTATTAGTTTAGGAGTTGAGTTACTTCTTTATATGGTATACTAGGTTATAGAGTATTGAGAAACGTATTGAGCACTTTGTTGGAGTCAGGTATGGGATGCATGAATGTTGATTGTATGTGTTAAGATAGTAACTTAACCAAACTTAACTAAACTCAGACCTCAACCAAGTATACTACTTATGTTTAGCTTTGACCACCCACTGGTGGGGTCTAATAGTAGTAGTGAGGCACCTAATGATCTATGTGGAGTTATAAACACCCAATTTTTGCTTCTCTTTTATTTTTTTAAATTTTTTAAGTTGAGGGGTCTCAATTTAAAAATTTTAGAAAAATAAAAAGATGGAAAATTAGAAAAAACTAAAAACTAAAAAATTATAAAAAAAATAAAAAAACTTAAGGAAAGTAATAATAATAAATATAATAATTAGAAAAAAAATTGAAAAAAAAATGTAGAAAATTTTTGAAGAAGGCTTAAGTAGTCTAGGGCTTAATTTTAAGATTAGTGTTTATTTTTATTTAATAAGAAAAAAGAAGTGCATTGCAAATCAGACCAGGTTTGAACCTAGTTCGTATGATTTAGATTAGGGCCGAAGATGTAAGGGGGGTGTGCTTTCGCACACTAGAATATTTTTTGCAATACACATGTAGCACATGCCTGGCATGTGACCACACACTTGTTTTTTTTCTTTCTTCTTCTTCCTATTTCCTCCTTGATTTCCAATATTTTTCTTTCTTATTTACAAGCGTGGAGCGTTATGTTTAAGGACAATTTGCAGGAATTTCTCGTACATTAACACTCGTTTTTTTTTTTTTTTTGATAAAATCATACACTATGCATGGCCTAGTTTTGAATTGAACCCAAAACTTATCCAAATTCAGTTATTTACATGGTTAAAATTGAGCTTCAAATTTAGAGAAAACCAAATCATGGGTCAAAAACCATTTAATTTGAATCTTCAAATTAATGGATTTTTTTATGCATGTCTAAGCTTTAATCAGTATAAAAAGGGGGTTAGAGAATACTATTTGACCATCAATCCTTATCAATCCATTCAACAACACATACACCACATTCTCTTCCTCTTACTAACACGAATTTTCTCTCTCTAGGAGTAGCTACCTCCATAATGGTTTTCAATAAAAACCATCACCACCATCCACTTTCCCATCCTTAATAGAACAAGAGTCCACCCACATTTGAAGCCCATAACTACTACTTGAAGGAGGCAACCACCATTATTGGCAGCCGATTTCAAAACATCCATCAAACCACCGTGTTAGGCCGTAGCTTCAAGTTTACCCCCATATTCACCAATAGGAAACTCATGAGAGTGCTTCTCCCTAGTCGATTTGGAGTACGAAACAACTAAAACTGCCTTTGCCATTATACATCTCCATCAAATGCAACCCGGACCGACCCCAATTGACTCAAAGCCGACCTGCATGTCCAAGTTTGATTTAGTCACCCATCTTTCATTTTTTATTGTTGTTGTATTTTTTTTAATTTTTATATTGTAATTGAATATGTAATTGTAAAATTAAAAAAAAAAAGGAGAATAAATAAAAAAAGAAAAAGAGATAAAGTAGCCTAGTCTTATTTTATTTATTTTATTTTAGTAGTTAAAATTTAAATAAAAATGATAAAAGAAAAATCAAATCAAATAAAGTAAAATAAGAAAAAAATTTCACGACTTAGAAAAATTTATTTTTCAAATAAATAAAAATAAAATAAATAAATCAATTCTTTTTTTTTTTCACAATTAGGATCGCTTTAGAATTTTCCAAAAATAAACAAACTGATTAGAACCATCTTAGGAAATTTTCAAAGTAAAAAGCTAAGGAAAGTAAACTCGATTGTTTTTTTAAATTAAAATCAACCAATACACTAAAATATTTTTTGAAAGAACTACATACATCTAATCTTGAATAACGGGCATATAGGCATCTCCAAGGTGACGTAAAAAATTAATTTTTTCATCTTAGTTTAACTTATTAAATTTAGCTTAATTTACTAATCATTGATTCAATTTTGATAATTTCTGAATGGTGATTTTAAGAGATTAAGTCTAAAATTGGAAAGTTGATGGTAACGTAAGGATTTAAAGAATCGAACCTTTGGACTCAATTTCTGGTTCTTAAAACCATTTCATAAAATTTGTTTTATAAAAAGGCTAATAGTTAAATTATAACAAATCTACCTTATTGGTTATAATTTAACATTTTTCCTCAACTTCAATTATGTGTCAACTCCAAAATGGTTTCAAAAATAAAAGAACTGGTTTTCTTTAAATCTTAGTCAAGGATTAGTATTAAATGAGTAAGGTTTAATATTGATTGATTTAAAGAAAACTTATTTATAAATCGAAAAAAATCATGCTATAGGGTTAGCCATCTAACTTCCCATATTTAAAATTAACTCTAAAAATCACCTTATAAATTGTAATTATTTATTCATTCATTCATTATTATTTATCCATACATATACTAAAATTCTTGTAGTGTTAACCTTATTTAAATTTTTTGGATCTTTAGAACCTGTCCTAATTAGCAAATTAACATGATGTAGCAAGACAAAAAAGAAAAAAAAAGATTAAATGTTAATTTTCCTAATATTGTCCATATAAATGTTTTCTTTGATGGCTGGAGATTTGTTTACCTTAAAAAAGGGGAATAAAAGTGTAACTCAGTATGAAACAGAATTCAATAAGTTATTGTAGTAGGGTTTGCTTTCTTATAGAGATAATTAGGAGCTCAAGAAAGATTTGTTTCTTAATAGTTTTGATCCCATTATGTAATGTAAGTTAGAGGATTGTGTTCTTACCATGAATAATGGGATAGTTGATAAGGCTCGCCAATTGGAAAATAATTGTTCGATGATGCAAATTAAATGGAGGAAAATGTTGAGCAAAGAATTTAAGCCTAGATCATCATTTAAGAGTCCTTATCTTAGTTCTAGTGGTTCTAAACAAAAAGGGAAGAAATTAGCTACAATGGCAGATAAATTTGTGCTGTCTATAATATCAATGTAATTCCCGTATAAATAGTATAGTTGTGATGTAATTTTCTTTTCATTCCTTTTTATAGAAAATGGTTAGATCCTCTCTCACACTAGCCCTTTTCAAAGATGTTAACATTCATGAGCCTCTAGAGCCCAAGGGGATACTCAAAAGGTGGTTTCGATTTTTCAATCTAAACCAATAGAAATTCAATGAAGACAAGATTAAGCCTGTCCTCTCACTGCTTATAGTCCAAACTAATAGCACCATGGTATAGGCTTTGGTCTACTTCTAGAACCTTCAGAGTTAGTCTTTTCATTTTTGGCCCATGCTAATTGAGTCCAACTGTTGAAGATAACTCTTATCTGTTAGGAGTCCCCTCTATTGGAAATGAAAGATATGTCTTAAATATCACGATTAGCCTTATAAAGATTTTCAAAAAGCTCCTAGACCTCCATGGATCTAAAGTATGCAAAATATGGGAAAATCCCCATAAGAGAATCATTAAGGTGGGTGATCTTTTTACTTGGTTTGCAACCTCATCCAACTACAACTAGAAACTTTTTTGTGATAGCTTTAAAGACTAGCAGCAACATAAAATCAATGCTTATATCTTGGCAGCATTTCTGACTATCTTATTTCCTAATGAGATATTTCACATACATCATAAGATTGCAGAGCTAGTGACCTAATTTTTAGAAGGGAAGTCTTTCTTCCCAATGCTACTAGCACCATAAGCTAGATCGCTCAGTTGTTTCTAAGAAGAGAAGAATGAAGAATTAGAGACCAGTATGGCCTTACTCATGGTTTGGTTTATTAGCCATACTTAGAGCCATAAACTTAACTTTCTTCATAGGACAAATGCCTAGAAGATGAAACTTATTGATGCGTTTGCTACTGTTATTAAACTCCTCAAAGATGTTGCTACCTATTACTGGGTCAAAGCTTTTTAGAAGTTCCATGCTAAAGACATCTCCCAGGTTGCAAGATGGATTGAGGTAGCTGAGCTAAAGAAAAGAAAGAAGATTGAAGAGGAGCTAGGACACTACAAGAAGAAGAATGTTTGTAATAAACTTTTGGATAAATGTAATGGAAACTTCAATTGCAATAAAATCTTTCCCTTGTCACATCAAAGTTAGTTTGCTAGCTTCCCTCTCAGCATCTACATGCTCTCATATTGTATTCATTAGTTTTATTTGAAGAACATCATAAGAGTCACATCCATAAGTTTCTAAATATTTTGATTTCTTTATAGGTTCTTTTCTATGTGCCTTTTACATCCTTAGGATTATTTTTCTTGTAAGTTACCTACAATGATCGATTGAAAATATTTAGGCTCTTGATCCCTTTCAAATATTTTTCTACTTCTTCCTCACAACTTGTAAATAAGTCTTATCTTTGTATTCTACTTTTTAAGCCCTTTTCTCTCTCTCGAAAAGAAGAGTATTCTTTCAAAATAAAACCAAGAAGTTGCTAATAGGTAAGGACTTTTATCAAGAGTAATGGCCAACAGCTGAAATAACGATAAACTTAATGGCACCAACCCTGCAAAAGTGAGGTTTTGTTCATTAAAGCAAATACTGGGGAAAATAACTGAACAGATGAATTTTCTAGTTGATAGCATCATCCTAATTAGAGCTATAATGTCATCAAATGAAGAGCAATCAGAAGCCGAACAAGAGAAATTTGTTGAAGCACTTCTTCTAAAAGAGAAGATCCATCTAGCTTTCCAGCCTAAGACTTATTCTTTCCTGGTTAACCTAAAGCCAACTCAAGAAAGTATCAAGGCATTGGAAAGGAAGCTATCTCAGCAGATAACTGAAAAGATGAGAGCACTTAGGAATGATGATGGATTTAAGCAGGCTAGGATCACTAACTTTTTTGCATATAATGTCAGAGCTTACCTAGAAAAGTTCAAAATACTAGAGTTGGAGAAGTACAATGGGACAGGATGCCTAAAGCTACATATTAGATTATATGTCTACAAGATAAGTAGATATGTTCAAAATAATCAACTCATGGTACAAACTTTTTAAGATAGTCTGATAGGGTCTGCATTAACCAGGTATGCCTAACTTGATCTTAGCCAGATTAATACTTGGGAGAAATTGGCTCGGGCATCCTATGGGCAATACTACTACAACATTGAGACAACTCCTTCAATCTGGGACTTGTGCATAATGAGAAAGAAGAAAAAGGAGTCATTTAAGAAATACACCCAAAGACGGAGGGACATGATAGCTAGAATCATTCCTCTTCTCTTTAAAATATAATTAATATCTGTCTTTATTGACTCAATGGAGGAATCATATTCTGGGCACTTATACCAAAGTTTTATAGACATTATACTTGTTAGGAGTCGAATTAAATGGCTAGTTTTATGGACATTATACTTGCTAGGAGCCGAATTGAAGAAGCCATAAGGATAGGGAGGTTGACAAAAAAAAAAAAGACTTACCCTACCAAATTCAAGAGCATATATAAATACTATGATGTCAAGACTTGCACCAAGCAAAAAAAGGTCCAAAAATACCTAGGAAAAAGTTTACTCAAATCCCTGCCTCATCATCTCAAGTGTTTGACTACCTAAGAATTAAGGGCTTATTGTAATAGAAAGCCCTAATGATAGGATAGAAGCTGAGGAAATACAACCCAAATGCACAATGTGAATATAAAATGAGTCAGTAAGAGCATTCTACTGATGATTGCTGGGAATTAAAAAACAAAGTTCAAGACCTAATAGATGTAGGGGCAATCTAATTGGACTTAATTTAAGGATAGGCTTAGATTTAATGATGTTTGTAAAAGATAAGTGAGTTAAATAAAGTGCTTTGTTTGCATTTCCCTTGTTTTAAGATATCTCATTAGTTAAAAGGTTTAAAATGTAGAAAGGCAAGACGAATCCCAAACACCAACCTTGAGACACTTTGAGAGTCGAGTTACATCATTGTGGGACTATTAGACTCATTCCTTAAAGGAAGTTTGTCTTTCATTTAATATACAAATCAAATGAAGTTAGGTAATCTTTTCAATATCCTAAATACAAAATCCTTTGTTAGCTCTATTGAACCTTTCATTTGGGTATTTCTAAAATTAAACCTTGTTGAGAACTACCCCTACAATGGGGTAAATAGGAGGTTAGGAGCATCTATGAGAAGAAAAGAATAAAACTAATTTGTACTTGCTTTAGTCACATTAGTTCAAGAGTAATTGTTACCATTGATAACTAATTTCCTTTAAGATAAAGAACGACATCCATTTTAAACACTAAACACAAACTACATACACTTTGAGCTGTAAGCTAAAAGAAAGAATAATAATCTTTTTTCGTTAAATGAAAAAGAAAAGAAAAAAGAAAAAAGAGGAAAAATGAGAAAATATGAAATGAAAAATAAAAAGTGTGCTCGACACAAATAAGATGATTAAGTCCTAAGCCCTAAAACCCAAAAGGATATGGGGTATAGAAACCCATTCTTAAATTAAGACCTACATTTCAAATAAGGGCCTTAAAAACACAATTAAAGCAATTAAGCTTGAAAGAAGCCAAGGAAAATACCAAAGTTTTCCCCTAAAAAATTATTATGCCCAAGGAAATTACAACTAACACATGGCTTAAGGGTTACCACAATTCTACCCTTCCTTGAAGGCCCTTTTGATTAAAGGAGATAACTTACCCTTGGTAAAAGTTACCTTTGAAACTGGGGTAAGCATAATTTTAATTTTATTTATAGGGTTCTTGACTTATAAAATCAAGTTAAAGAGTAGTTCTTTCATAAAAAGCCATTTCAATAATATCCATTGTGAAACCGGGGACCAAAATCCTTTTGTTACATTACAATATAAAAAAAACCTAATGGATTGATTAAAAGTGTATTGCTTACAAAGTGGACCATAATTTTTGGAATTGAAGTTAAGAGAGAGGAATTTAAGCCAAGAGTGTGAGGGAGTCCTTTTAGACTAAAACTTATCTTTAATGAGATATCTTTTGATAAGAAGAAATTTAAAGAAGTCATGGAAAGTTATTTGCCCCTAAAGCAAAGAAAGAGTTCTCTTAAATAAAGGTAGCTCAGAAGATCAAGTTGTTATGTCACTAAAAAGCCTACATAATAATGGAAGAATCCAAACCTATTAGTAATAAATTTGATTCCTTCTCATTTTAGTCCTTTCTTTTTTTTTTCTATATCACCTTAGTGGTCTAGGTTTTTAACAATTTAAAAGTTATTTTCTCTAGAGTCAACCTTAGTAATAAGCTTGTGTCATTACTTTAGCAACTATTGTCTTCAAAGGAGTTCACTTCCCTTTATCCAAAGTTTAAGGATTTGCTCTTTTGTAAAAATTGATCCTTAGTTAGCCTTGGAGGCCACAATCCTCTTTGTTAACATGATCACCCTCATGGCAAATGTTACCTACTTCTCTTTCTATCAAGGGACTTTATCCCTAATGTTTGCTCCTTCTTTCATGATTTCCAATAAAAAAAATCTATCTTTTTCAAGTTGTAAGAATGTTTGCATAAGCTCTTTTTGCCTTAGTTTCCACAGATCATTTACTCTTTAAAGCACTATCTATGTAGTAAAAATGTTAGTGATCACATGCTCTCAGAGCATTATCCTAGCCTACCTTAAAATCCTTTAGATCACATGCTCTCAAAGCGTTATCCTGACTTAAAAGCTTTTGGATTGCATGCTCTCAAAACATTATCTTAACCTACCTTAAAATCGCCAAATTGAATGTTCTTGGCATGCTATCTTGACCTAAAAGCCTTTATATTGCATGCTCTTGAAGCGCTATCCTAGCCTACCTTGAAATTGTTAGATTACATGCTCTCAGAGTGCTATCCTAACCTAAAAGCCCCTGGATCACATGCTTTCAAAGTGTTATCTTAGCTTAAAGCCTTTGGATGGCATGCTATCATAATTCTTTTCCCTCTTCGAATTTTCATTGTACTTGAAGTATGCCCACTTAGTTTGAGCTTGCTTTCAGAGTACACTAGGTCATAACTTAACTTTACCAACCTAGGTTAGTCAACTCATAGGGGTATGATTAAGCTTCGATTCCATCTTTAAGGATCTTAGCCAACTCCAAGAGCATTTCACCCATCCACTTAGGTTAGTTAGCTCAAAGTAGTATGACCAAGTGTCTCTCAAATTGATTCTGATTTAGGGTTACTATTCCCCTAGAGACGTTCTTGACTAGGTTTCCTAAATCGATTCTAATTTAAGGTTACTAGTCCCTTAGAAACGTTCCCATTTAGGTTAGACTAATTTTCAAAATGATCATTCTAGTTAGCTCTTAAGGCACCAGACCTTCCTAAACTCACTCAACTAGCTCTTAGAGCACTTCTTCTCTCTTTCACCCTTCACCATTCAATCCTTAGTGGACCAAATCTATGTTAGTTAGCTAGTTGTAGTGCTTCTTAGAACAAATTCTACTCTTGGGGCAAAAACAATGTCTCATTGGTTTTTGTGGTAAAGTTTTACTTAAATTTCACTACAAAGAGGGGTAACTATAGACACCTTATTTTTGCTTACTTTTAATTTTTTAAAAAAACTTTCTAGGGTAAGGGATCCTAAGTTAAAAATTTTAGAAAAATACGAAAAATGGAAAATTTAAGGAAAGTAATAATAATAAATATAATAATTAGAAAAGAAATACAAAAATAGGGAAAATAAAAATAATGCAGAAAATTTTTGAAAAAGGCTTAAGTAGTCTAGGGCCTAATTTTAGGATTAGTGTTTATTTTTATTTAATAAAAAGAAGAAGAAGAGCATTATAGATTGGACTAGGTTTAAACTTAGTCTGTAGGATTTCGATCAGAGCCTAAGGCCCTTCATTTAAAGAAGACTGTAGGGGGGTTGTGCTTTTGCAAGCCCCAATTTTTTTTTACAATGCACATATGGGGCACATGCCTCGCGCATGACCATGCGCCTAATATGTGACTACGCGCTTATTTTTTTTTTTCCCTTCTTCTAGTTTCCTCTTCGATTTCTAGTTTTCTTTCTTTATTTTAAGCATAGAGAGCTATGTTCAAGGAAAATTACGAGCATTTCTTGTACATTAACACCCTTTTTTTTAAATAAAATTACGCATTAGGCATGGCCTAGTTTTGAATTAAACCCAAAACCTATCTAGATTTAGTTGTTTATGTGATTAAAATTGAGCTTCTAATTTAGAGGAAGAACCAAATCATAGGTGAAAAACCATTTAATTCAAATATTCGAATTAATGGATTTTTGGACCTTCTATGCATGTTTAAGCTTCAATTAATATAAAAAAGGGGTCGGGGAATACTTTTTGATCATCAATCCTTGTGAATTTGCTAAAGAACACATTCACCATACTCTCTCTCTCTCTCACTAGTATGAATTTTCTCTCTTTAGGAATAGTTACCTCTGTAGTGGTTTTCAATGAAAACCACCACCATCACCATCCACTTTCCCACCCTTAATAGCATAAGAGTCTACCATCATTTAAAGCCCCGTAACCATCACTCAAAGGAGGTAACCACCACTGTTGGTACCTGAGTTCAAAACATCTACCAAACTACCATGTTAGGTTGCTGCATCATAGCATCAAGTCTAACCCTATATTTATCAATAGGAAACTCACAAGAGTACCTCTCCCTGGTCAATTTGGAGTATGAAACAACCAAAACCCCCTTGCTACTATTCATCTCCTTCAAATGTGACCCGGACATACCTATTCAACTTAAAGCCAACCCATATGCCCAAGTTTGGTCTGATTACCCATCTTTTGTTTTTTATTGTTGATGTATTTTTTTTTTTAATTTTTATCTTGTAAATGAATTTGCAATTGTAAAATAAAAAAAAAAGAAACGAGAATTGAAAAAAAAGAGAAAAAAAAAGAAATAAATGATAACAAGATAAAACTATGTACGTTTAATCTCGAATAACAGATATGTAAGTACTTCCAAAGCGACGTAAAAAATGAATTTTTTCATCTTAGTTTAACTTATTCGATTTAGCGTAATTCACTATTCATTAATTAATTTTTTATAATTTCTAAAAGGTGATTTTAACAGATTAAGTCTAAAACTGGAGAGTTAAAGATACTCGTAAAGGTTTAAAGAATTGAACCCCCGAACTCGATTTTTGGTTCTTAAAACCGTTTCATAAAATTGGTTTTATCAAAAGGTTAGTAGCTAAACTATAACAAATTCACCAAATTGATTATAATTTAACTCTTTTTCTCGACTTCAATCGGGTGGTGACTTTGAAATGGTTTCAAAAATAAAAGAACTGATTTTCTTTAAACCTTAGTCAAGAGTCAGTATTAAACAGGTATGATTTAATATTAATTAGTTTAAAGAAGACTTATTTATAAAACTAAGAAAAAATCAGGCTTGATAAGAGTCTCACACTGAAGGGACCTAAGTAGATTTAAGATGGTAATTGGTTACATGAGCATTGGGGAGGATCCCCCACCAATATTTAAACATTATCTATATTGTTGTGTGTAGGGGTCATGAGTAACCTTAAGTCTCAAGACGTTGAGATTGTGCTACTTGTTAGACTTCATAACTAAGACTAAATTGATTGATTGTAGCATTTAATAATGTTACTTGTATATGCCTATGCCTTATGCTTGTGTGTTCATGCACATGTGTATGGTATCCTATAATAGAGATTAGCTCACCCTTTATGAGTTTTTTTTTGGCTGTAGGTTCAACATATGAGGACTTTAGTGATTATTATATAGATGATATGAGTCATGACCATTATTATAATGATGAGGAGGGTAATTACTACTACTTTGATGATGGAGTAAGGTCAACATAGAGTCAATGTTAAGGTTGAAATTTTGGAGACATTTGTAAATATCTCTTTATTTATGTTTATTGCAACTTTTATGTAACTGTTTAGAGTTGCTTGTGACTCTTGTGGTAGTTGTTATTTAGGTAGTCATCAGGTGGAGCTATGAGACTCCATTTCATCTGTTTTGGAGTTTGTTTTGAGTTTCAGATTCTTATATCATGTTAATCAAAAGTTTATGATGATATATTTGGAGATTGAGTGGTTGGCATTCCACTCCTATTTCATATTTGAGGTTATTAAATTGTGAGTTTGTAGATTTTATAATTTATGTGGTTTTTAGATAGGTTTTAGGATCCTTGGTTACCTTAACATGTCTACCTCTAGGGTTGAGACATGGTAGAGCTGTAGCTACCTTGGTTTTAGGGTGTTATAGTTTTTGGTGGTATCAAAGCTCAAGCTTAAGATCTTTAGGGAATTAGGATGTTGATATGCAGATGGTGAGGTTTGAGAGGCTTGGGTAGTTGAGGGTTACATTGGAATCTAAAAATGGAATTGACTAAGTGTTTGAGTAATAATATTGAGTTGCCTTTATTTCTTCTAATACCTCTTTTTTATTATACTACTTTAGTGTTTACCTAAATTATTGTTTTCTAACTTACCTTTAACTGTTTATTTTGTTTCTTTCCCTTAATATGTCACCTAGATGGATAGGTTTTAGCTCTTCTCAATCTTAGGACTACCTAGCTACTAGGCAGGATACCTAAGTTGGTCAAAATGTACAAAGAAGTCAGGGTGTTAAGGGAGGACTTGGTTTGCTAGGTATTTAGGGTGCTAAGTAGTAGGCCCAACAGGGGTATAAGCCAATGGAGCTTTATGCTGCTTAGTTCTTGAATGTAATGAATAACTTGGTGGGTACTCTCGTGCAGCAACAAGAGTAGATTAAATAGAATTAAGAGAGGTTCAAAGATAAGTTCTTTAAGTGTTTCATCCTTACTAATGTTAGGGAGTAAATGCTGTTGGCCTCTTAAACACTCCAGTAAGGGAGCAGCTTAGTAGTAGCTTATGAGGTAAAGTTGGATCGCCTAACCTGTTTCATTCTAAAGACTTTTAGGAGGGATGAGTAGTCATAAGTTAACAAGTTTATTCATTGGATGAAGCCTATGTTACAAGAGAGGGTTACAGCTTTCCAACTTATTCCTAATGTTATATTAGTTAACAATGATAAGTATTTAGAGTAGCCTATGAAGAGGAAGTAGAAGCAGTTGTCTCATAAGGTAAGGGTAACCTTAGGGAAGGGGCCTATACTAGGTTATGCCATGTTAGCACTAGGGAGGGTAAAGAGGCCAACTCTAGTGATTGTGATTAGAGAGGGTAGAGATAAGCTAGTAGTGGTGCAACTTAGAATTATGGCGCTACCAGTAGCAGATAAGACCAAAGCTTCTACGCAAGTTGTGAAGTGCACATGTTGTTTTAAGGCCCTGATGGGGTGTATACTACTCTCATAAGCAAGTGCACTTAGTTAAATTATAATATAGAATAAAACGGATATTGAGTCTAAGTGTCTATGTAAACCCTATAAGTTTTCAGTAACTAAAAGTAGAGTAAGACAAGAGAGGCATGACCAATCCCTAAAACCACTCAAATATAATAATAAAAACCCTAAATAAAAAGAATTAAACCTTAAATGCTAATCCAAAACCTTAGAGCATGTAAAATCTTAAAACCTTAACTATACGTGTAAAACCCTAGAAACCTTAATATTTAAGAAACCCTTGAATAATGATAAAACCCTAAAAAAATTATTGAACCCCAATTGGATAATAAAAAATCCTAATACAACGAAAAATCCCTAATTATGTCGTCATACCAATCATTAAAAGTAATCAAATTCACTGATCACCTAAAACCTTAAATTCTAAGCATATACACTATCCAATAACTACAAATCGACACCAAACCCTAAGGAACTAGGTACATGTGTAAGACACTTAGTTTATCTAAAGTGTAGCAACAAAACAAGACAAAACCCTAAACATGTCCTAATTATACTTAACTAGCCTAATTATACCTAATCACTATTAATTACCTTAAGTAAACCCTAATCCATAGCCAACTATCATTACATCTTAATTAACAACAAATCTAACACAATTAGGGACTAAAGGACAATGTATTAATTGGCATCAAAATATCTTGTACCTTGAGGGGATAAGATCTTTCCTGAATAAGTAATAAGTACAATGGTCCCAAAAGAGACCATATATTTCATTCACTAAAATGCATACCCATTTTCCCATCTGCTTCTCTCCCTTTGTGTGCTATCCAACCCCTCTTCTTCACTCCCTTTCTTATATTTTCATTTCACTCACTCCCTCTCAAACACTCACAAAACCTTCCCTAAAAAAAATCGTACAACACCCTACATCAAGAGCCATCTTGCTAACCTATACCTCCTACCACCACCTTTTATTACTCCATCACCACTCCACCAAGTCTGATGCCATAAAGAGCTACACCACCCATACGTACTCTACTTCACCACCAATAACCATAACCTTGAGCCCTATCTTCTACAAACCATTGGTTATCCCTTGAAAGTAAGCTAACACTCCTACCTTCGATAAGTGGTTAAATTAAGTTTTTCATTATTTTTCCGTAGGTACATATTAGTATCTTGTAACTAAGATACTATCGACTTTATGTACAGCCATTACTTAGATGTTTTAGGATGATTTAATGAAAAAACAAGCATGATTAATGACGGAAATAGACTCCTTAGTTGAAGTTTTAGCACTAACATGTAGGGAAGTTTAGTATTTTGATGGTTTTAGGGAAGAATCAACAAGAAAAACCCCAAACCCCCATTTTCTTCAGCATGCCACCCCTCCTATAGCCCTCACTTTACTTGTCATCATTATATTATGTTGTCATACTGGTCATAAGTAAGTAAAAATATGGTTTAGATTAAGGAAAACACCCTAAAACAAGTGTTGTATGAGGAAATGAATGGAAACCTTAAGTTGGCTGCCACTTTCATGGAAGTCTTAAATCTTTAATTTTTTTAATTTATTAACTTAATGACAAGATTATTTAGTGCTAAGTATGATTTAGGACTTGATTAACCAAGTTAAGTAAGCTAATTATAAGTTAGAACCCTAAACTAACTTAGTAAGTGATTAGAGACTTAAAAATGGTGTTAATGGCCCTCATATGAACAAGACTAAATATGTAACCTTGGATAAAATGGACTAAAATTGAGGCAATAGTAGGCTTAGACCCAAAAAGATAGGTAGGCTTAGGCTTAAGGTCCTAAATTACAAAATGAGCCCAAAATACCCTAAAAAACCTAAGAATAAGGCCTAATAGTTGAGTGACTAGACCTAGAACCAACCTCAAAAGACCTATAATAAGAAATTTAAGAGCCTACTAGACCTCGAAAGCCTATCCAAGACATCTACCTTAGGCCCTTTAGTAGGCTAAGGCAAAAATAAGCAAAAGAGCTTGTTTAGGCTTACAAGAGTCATGACAAGGCCCAAGTTAGAAACTAAATGACTTGATCAAAAAAACCTCACTCAAAATACTTAAAAGAAAGCTTGAAATGTTAAATGCAAGGCCTAATATCAAAAACATCGCCCAAAGCTCAAAACTAGGTTGAAACCTTAAAGCGAATAAACTCACATCTTAGGCTAATGAACTAATTGAGCCTAAGCCGAAACCTTACCAATCCAAACCTAAACATGACCCCACCAAATGTAAGAACATTCAAAAACGATGAAAACGATTACAAGATCATTAAAAATATATTTAAAACGAAGAAGTTATAGCAAAAATATGAAAATGGTTAAGGTAGGAAATTTAGGGCAAGGAAGAGTAGATATTTAAGCATGAGTAGTATGGTTATATGCCTTAATTATATTTTTTGGGTGATGTAGACCCTGAGATTGATGTAATTGAGGACTATTGGGACCGTTAGACTTCATGGCTGAGTGAGCATACCAAACCATGTCATATCTTGCTTATGCTTGTAGTGTAGAGCACTATTTAATTATAAAAATGCATGAATTGATTATGTTTTGGGCTAGGGTTTTATTCATGTGCTTGAATTGGTTATATTTGCTTGTTAAGGTACAATAATATATCAAAATCGAAAATTGGTTGCTACATTAGTAGATAAGGCTTATAGAGTGTTTGTTATATATTTGATTAGTCACCTATAAATCAGACTAATAATTACTTGACTCTAATAAGAACCTATTATGCATTGTATGTTTATGCATTATATATGTAAAGGGCATCACCACTACATAGTGGAAAGGGAGATTATGCTTATTGAATCCATCTTGATATGTGTTATTATATGATGAACTTATATGACATGTTCTTATCTCGATCTTTAGGATCTATGTGGCTCTTAAGAGTGCTACCCTTTACTTGAGGCTAAGACGTGTCTACTAGTTTAGGTCTACTAAGAGCAGATTATAATATTTGTATGTTAAGTGTAGAGACCCAAGTCTGAAGGTACCTAAATATTTCCCAACCTAGGCAATGGTGAGCATAAAATTGTGCTTCACACAATCACCGGCAAGCTATGATGATATTTGCATCTCAAATGCTTGCTTGCATTGCATATGCTTGCTAAATTAACTTGTTTGTATTTTTCTTGGTGATAAGATACGAATGATACTTACTAAACAGTTGTAGCATATCCACTTATAGTTTATTATTACAGTAGGATCTTTGGTTGGTATTGCATTGCAGGATGCTTGAAGTTAGTGCTATCGGCATAGGGATTGTCATTAAGATGAGGAGAGCATGAGTGGTCTTTTATATGATATTTAGACTTTATAAAATCATTTATATCTTTTAGTATTTTGAGTAGCATAGATTGCTAGCTTCATTTTATTTTAGATTCGTAAGACTTAACCGGGGATCATTTAACCCCATTCATTTATGTTAGACCTATTTATGATGATTTGACTTATGCTTCATGCTATGTTATTTACTTGATACCAATTTCCAAGTGGTATTCAGAATTGTGTTGATTCCTTAAGTAGTGTGTTGAAGGTTCCTGATTAAGAATGGGACTTGATCTTGGATCTTCACATAGTACATGGTGGTACTACCATAACTTGATTGCTCCTTTAGGTTGTGATAGTTTATCCCATAAGGAACCAGATGTATGAGTATATGTAATTATTTTTAGCAATGATACCCTTAAACTATTCAATTACCTAACTTAAAACAATAGAAGATTTAATAGAACAATTAAAAAAAAAAGAAAATGGAGACTGCAATAAAATAAAATATCAAACTAAAGATAAAGAAATTAAATAAAGATAATTAACTAATAATGGAATAACATAAAATTAAACGACTAATGAACAAAATAAAAATTATCCTCAATTAATTAATAAAGAAAGGAGACATTTTCCAACCATCATGTTCTAGAGGATCGTTCAACATTAATTTCCTTATTAGACTGTAGATAGTCTTAGCCCTATTATAATGAAAATCGGATTTTGGATTAGCCAAACTTGGGTCTCTAACTAATTCTTAGTATTAGAACCCTCTCTACGCAAATCGCTTTTGAATAGAGCATTCCGAAATCGTATGAAGCACTTGGATCCCGTTATTAGGTTCCCTTAATCTGGAAAGATTAAATACCTAATCTCTTAATCCACTTAATCTCTTCTAATTACACTCATTTGTTTACTACAAGCTTCGTAAACTTACAGCCAACTCAAATGTTAAATTAATACCCCTGTAATATTAGTCTAGTGACAATAATAATGGTGTAACTAAATCCCTATAAGCAAATTCATCGGTTAAATTTTATAAACAAGGATTATCTTTTGAACATAGGGTTCAACAATGATTTACTAAGTTATTGAATAAAAACAAAAAAAAAAAAGAAAAGAAGTGTCGAGCTGAAAATTTAGTTTCTCTATTTTCTTAACTCAATTTAATTAAGCCAGGCCCATGTAATATAAATCTCTCAACCATGCTAAGAAAAGGTTTTATAAAAAAGAAACTTTTGAAAAAAGAATTACCGCTTGATCGAAATTGGGAAAAAAGTGAAACTAGGGTCTATGGGTAGATGGACCTAATCTCAACTATTGCCTTATAGGATTTTTTTTTAAAAAAAAAAAATTAGAAAAATAGAAACCAGAATTATTAGGTTCAGAGGTTAACTTATTAAAATCTATGCGGTTTTCATAAAAAAATAAAAAAGGCCTACAAAATCACTCAATGGTCTTAAATATGTTTTTCAAATAAATTAAGCATTTTATATTAGTTTTTTGTTTAAGGAAAAGGTGAATTTTTTTTATTATTATTTTAGGTTGCTCAAAGTGCTTGCATACCTACAAAATAGAATCAAGTCCACATAGTTCTCAATTGATGAAAATTTTAATTTGTTGGTTAGTTTTATCTTTGAATATTTTTCTTTTCACTTTAAATTCATTAGATTTTACTAATTTTGGAAAAATAAGTTTTTCGGTCTATATTTGAAATATTCGAAAAAAAGATCCTAAACTTTGGAAAAGGCCAATTTATTATTTTTTTATTTATGAAAGAAACTTTATTTGTAAAAAGAAATTTGGGAAGAGAAAAGCTCATTGTTTGAAGACATTGATAAAGCCCATAAATAAAAATTAACATTTAGAAAATTAATCATGTCACAAAATATTAAATCTAAAGCTATATGCTAACAGTTAACATGGACAGAAAGTCTATTACCTATCATATTAATTAAATTAAAGCATCTAAACAATTAACATAACATTATCATATTAAAATCTACTTAGCTAATAAACAGAACATGTTAATTAATTTATTAATCCAAACTTAAACATATAATATTTAAAGAAATTATCACAAACATGTTAGATTCATAAAAACACATCAAAACTAGATCGAAGCATACTTAACATCAATTTTTTATTTTTCTAGAATTTTTCTTTTTATTTTGTTTATAAACAAACTTAAAAATCATAATAACAAGTTGAAGACTTACATATGCAGCAAAAGAAAATTGGTTGGTTCGAGTAGTTTTTAACTGGTTCTTCGAGCATAGCCAGTAGCATTCGACTCTTGAGATGTTGAACTTTAAAAGGTACCAAATTAATTTCTAGAAAATCTAATATTTCCCCCTTCGATTTTTCTAGAAAAAAAAAGAACGTAGTATACAATAACTTCAAAATGTTTTATTTTTTTTTTAATCTTCCTCCTCAAGATTAATTAAATCCCTACAAAATTAGATGAAATCAAAGCCTTGTCTTTGTTCATAACCATGAATAGGTTGTTCCAAAAAATTTTATCGAATCGATTTTCTCTATAGAGAGAGAAACAAGTAAATTGTGGATTTGTAATTGATTTCTAATGAAATGATGCTCTTAATGCATGAAGAAGGTGTTAATTTATAGTATTGAGTCATGCTTCCTCTCTAAGAAATTTTTGTTTAAGAGAAATATTCAATCTTCATTTATTAACGGCACCCAGATTGTTTATTTTTTTTTAATTTCTTCCTTTTTTGCTTAAATTGATCACAATTTTATAGAAATTTTGAGTGAATTAATGTTCCTTTATAACGTAGGGGATGCAGTTTCCAAGTTATGCATTAGGTTATCATGGATTATGGCAAAGAAAACACTTGGATTTGCTTAATTTGTTCATGGTGGATTAAATGGGTATTTATTTGTCATCTAGATTTGTTATTTTTATTGCTCTCAATTTCCTCAACAATAATTCATAAAATGTACCTTCCTAAAAAGAGGACTTCTTGAGTTTTTGTTTCCATATTTTTTTAGATTTTTTGCTTGACAAATGATGCATGAAATCGAGTATAAAAAATAGGGTAGGTTGCCAAAAATAAAACCACTATTTCCAATTCCATTATGTTGGTGATTAGGTAAGGTTGACACGTAGTATCATGTGTTGGCCATGTGCTAGCCACATATCGACCCTAAAGTATCGTGTGGTGACATGTGTTGCCCCCTTGTGTCCTTTTTTTTTCATTTTCTTTCTTTTTTTCTTTCTTCTCCTCCATTGGTTCTTTTGCTTGCAACTTTTTCCTTTTCAATTTATTTATTTATTTATTTTTACATATGAGACACAACCACATTAATTATTTAATTCCAAAAATATACTACCCCTTTTCTTATAAAATGTAGAGTCTAATAAATATGCGCTCAAAATATTTTCAAAATTTTCTTTAATTTGATTGAATTAGGACCTCGATTTCTACCAGTGTTTGACATTTTATATAAAATTTTAAATGGTTGCAAAATGTTTATTTTAATTATGATTGAGGCGTAGTTGAGGATATGAACTCCTAAAAATATGAAATTTTAAAATATTTCAAAATGAGTTGTTGTAACATAGACTAGAAAAATTAATTTTCAATAATTTTCCATTTTTATTTAAGATTCCAAATCCAGTCAAATCACATATACTTATTTTTACTCTAAAAACCATTCTTGACCTACAAAAATGAATTCCACCACAAACCAACTCAAATAACCCACTGTACGACACTTTTTATGAATTTTTAAAATTTTGAAATTTTTTTATTGATTTTTGGGTTTTCTTTTTTGCATTTCTCATTATTTTAATTTTTAATTTATCTTTTTATTTTATTTTTTTCTAATTTGTTTGTTTGTTTTTGCATTGTTTCAATTTTTCTGTTATAATATATATTTTTGGCCTTTTTTGAAAACTAGGAGAATTTGAATTAAAGATGGACCTAAGAATTACCAAAATAGGGTGATTACAATTACCCATATTTGTATTAAGGTTTGGTGAAAACTTTATTATAAAGACTAAAAAAGAGACTGAAAAAAGTTCTTAATGATAACTTTTGGAAAATGAAATAGGCTACTTGTAGATTAGGCCCCTTTGATAAGTTGACAAGATAATGCTTTATCAAGCAAGTGATCTAGTTACCAAGATACTTTTAAAAAGAGGGCAGTGCTCTACTGAACAAGAGATCTGGAGACTTTTTAGGATAGCACTCTAGTGAGTAACCGATCCTTAAAAAGAAAAAGGATAACACTCCATCGAGTAGGTGGTGTGTAGAGAGTATGATAGTGCTCCACCGAGCAAGCGATTCACATTGGGAAATTTATGACAATGCTTTAATTAGTAGGTGATTTAAATGAAACATCACAACACTCTACTAAGGAAGCGATCCTTGGGAATTTAAGACTGCGCTCTACTAAGTAGGCGATCTAAATAAAACAAGATAACACTCTATCAAGTAGGCAATCCTTGGGAATCTTAGGATAACGCTCCACTAAGTAGGTGATCCAAGTAAAACAAGACAATGCTCCATTGAGTAAGTGGTCTAAAAGATAGTGATCTAATGAGTATGTGGTCCATGAAGAACAAGATAATGCTCCACCGATCAAATGATCCAAACAGGATAGGATAGGACAGTGCTCTACTGAGTAAGTGGTTTACAAGATAGCACTCCACCTAGCAGGTGATCCTTGGGATTTTAAAACAAATTTCTATCGAGTAGACAATCTAAACAAGATAATGCTCCATCAAGTAAGTGATCCAAATAAAATAGGATAAAGCTCTACAAGGTAAGCAGTCCATAGGACAATGCCTTACTAAGGAGGTGAATCTAATAAAATGAGATAGTACTATACTGACCAAGCAGTTCACAGGAATTTGACAAATTTTAAAACTAATATGTGAAGGAATTGTACGATTTCACTTGTTAAGAAAAAACTGATCAAGTGGGTAAATCATGGGAGCAGAGTTCTTAAACATGAAAGTTGAAAAAAGTATAAAGACTTAGCCATTAAGACTAAAGGAAAGAATGGATTTAGACTAAAATAAACTTAGACTTTTGGTAATTTTTTTTAAGATTCCCCCTTCCTTCTTCTTCTTCTTTGTGTTCCTTTTTTTATTCTTTTTTTTTTAATGAAATTTCTCTCTTTCTTTTTTTTTTTCCTTCCAAAGATTTGCTAACAAGTATGGATTCTTCATAAATTTTGAGAACACTATAATTAAATGTTAGACCTTCTCATCCGTTTGTAACAACTTGGGCATCTTCTTTTTTAGGGCTATATCATTGTCTTCGGGGATTCCTTAGGTTCTAAACTTTCAAGGGGCAAATGCTAGTTAGGATGACGAACTAATTAGACATCTCATCAAAGATTGGTTTAGTTTAAGAGGACTTCATCATACTCTCTTAGCTTGGATTTTACACTTGATTAAAATTCCAAAAATTATAGTTGATTTTGCAAGTGATACGCTTTAATCAATCTGTCGAGTCTTTTTTATACTTACAATGCAACATGGGCTTTTGGTCAATGGTTTCAAAATGGATTGATGAATAAGCTTATTTTGAAAGAATTATCTTCTCAACTCAAGCTTATAAGTTAAGAACTCATAGGAAAAAACTAAAATGAGGTTTCCCCTATTTTCCTTAACATGGCCAATATTAAACCCTAACCCATTTAATATTTTTCCTTAACCAAGAGTTAAAAAAAAAATTGGTTTTTCTTTAAAAATTGTTTGGAGTTACCACTCGACCGGAGTCGAAAAAAAGAGTTAAGTTATAATCACTTGGGTGGATTGATTATAACTTAGTTACCGATCTTTCGATAAAATCAATTTTTAAAACTGTTTTAAAACGGAAAATATAAATCTGAGTGCTATCTTGTCAATCCTTAAATGAGTATCACTTTTTAACTTTCCAAATTTAATTTTACTTTTCAATAATATCCTTTTTCAATTTCCAAACAACAAATCATATCACATGCAACTAAGTTAATTAAATTGATTATTTATGAAAATGAAAAAAGAAAATTTTCCATATTTTAAGTTACCTCGTAATTGCTATGAGTGCCTATGTACCTACAATTTGGGATTAGATTTCCAAAGTTCATTCAAAAAATGTTAGTGAGTTAGTTACTTTTAATTTAAGAAAAGCATCTAGGTTTACACTCTTTAGCTTTTTATTTTATTTTTAAAAATTTCCTAAAAGGATCCTAATTGGTCTCTTTACTTTTGAATAGATTTTTAAAATTTTCTAATTTGGAAAATAGTTGATTCATGTTTTTATTTTAAGAAAAGCTCTTTTTTTAAGTGTTAAACACATTTTTTTATTATCAGTATTTTTATTTTATTTTATTTTTATTTATGCACTGAAGAATAAAACTAAACTAAGCCTTTTTTCTTCTTTTCTTCTTCTTTTTTTTTTCTAGCTTCTTTTTTTTTCACCCTCTTTTTTCTTTTTCGGATTACAATTGCAATAGAGTTAACATAAAAAAGAAAACATAAATTAACAAATACAACTTAGAATATCAATAAAGGAAGCAAACCAAAGATATAAGTAGAGGGTGTAAGTCAGACTCAACCCGACCCCATTCACATGTACTGTACGCATTTAGGTTGAAGGAGGAGAATAGTGATGCGGTGGTGGTTTAAAAGGGCTAAAACCAACGGGAAAAGCCACTTTATGGCTATTCTATTGGAGATTGTGGGTTTGCCTAAGCACTACGGCGTATAGTGATGGTTGATGCTTAGGTAGTGGTGAAGGATGTATGTGGTTGGTGTTTCCTTATGGCTGCTATTGTGCGAGCGTATGGGTCATCTGGTAAGAGGGAGAATGGGTATAGTTTATGTGTATATGAGGGTCGATTGAGTGGGTTATTGTTCTGGTTGAGGTTTGTTGGAACAAGGGTCTAACAGTAGGTTGATGCAGTGGTTAAGTGTGACTTTTAGAGAAAGGGTTTGAAGGTGAAGGGGATTGAAAGGACTATGTATCTTGTGTTTATGTTAGGTTGTTGATTGGTGAAGAGGATGGTGTGGTGTTGCTCATTTGAGGTTTGGCAAGATAGAGGGGGGTCGAAGATGGGTCTGCTATTTGTGAGTGCTTATCATGTTATTTTGCTTGAGAGAGAGAGAGAGGCAGGTGTAAGAGTGGCGTACATGTGTGCTGTTTAGTCAGAGTTATCAGGGATTTAGGCATGCAATGCTATGTGGGATTGAAGATTAAGGGAGGTGGTGCATGGTGGTGTCAAAGGAGATCGTAATAGGGGTTGTTGTTGTACTGGGCATTGTTGTGTAGTGTGGTTGTGAGTGGAGTGTACGACAAGGAAGGGGGTTGGGTGTTGTTTGTTCCATGGATCAATGGTTGTTGTGTAATGTCTTAGCGAAGGAGATCTTTAGTCGGTGTGTGTATGTTAGAGCTGTAAATGGGAATTGAAAATGCAATTAATGACGAATCCATATTTCCTCTTTTTTCCATTTTTCAAATCCCGATTTAAATGAGTAAATGAATGAATCAAACCAACTTTCTTGTCCTAATTCATAGTATCTTATTTGTGCTTCGCAACTTCACCATTAATTTGGTGAAATTAGGAAGTAAAACAAACTAAAAATGCTCTTGAAGTAAGCTATTTGAGAAGGAAAGTGCAAGAAAGGGGAGGAAATCATAAGAAAGAGAAGGAAACAAAAAAGAAAGTGTTGACATGGCGTTACGTTAGCTATAGGGCCGAATCATGTTATGTTACATGTTAAACACATGACTAAGGTTAACGTGTTGTGTGCTACGTGTCTAACACATGGTGGATCTGCTAATGTAGCATGCACATGTTGCCTTATCAATGGTAGGGGTGAATGTCATTATGCCATCGGTCTTAATGTGATACATAGCCAATGATATGGTATTAACATGTTCGTATGCTATGGGTGATGTGGTAATGTGTCTTGTGAAAAAGAAAAAAAAAAAAAGGCATTCTATGCCTTTAGTGAGATTCAAACCCAAGACTTCAAGCTAACCTAATGCCAAAGTTCAAGTATTTATCCGTTAGGCCATTAGCTTATACTTTATCCTCAACCTAGGCTAGATTTAAATCTAAGCCTAAGCTTAAGCCCAATGCCTTTCCCTTGTAAAAAAAAAAAAGAAAAAAAAAGAAAAAAAGAATTTTGTTATTGAAACACTAAAACTTATTTAAAATTCTTAAATTTTCTAATTTTTCTATGTTTTCTATTTTTTTGTAAATTTTTTCTAAAATTTTTTATTTTTTTGCTTTTTTCTTTTTACTTTTTCAAATTTTCCACTTTTTTTTTTCAATTTCCTAATTTTTTTTTATTTTTAGTGTTTTTTCCTAAGTTATAACCTTTTATCCTATTAAAAAAATTAAAAAAATAAGAGGGGGTTAAAAATGGGGTATCTATAGCTATCCCTCTTTATGGTAAAATTTGAATAAAAATTTATCACAAAAATAAATGAGACATTATTTTTTTCCCAAGGGTGGAATTTATCCTAAGAAGCCCCTTAGTTAGTTATCCTAAGTTCAGTCTATTGGGGATTTGGTGAAAGGTGAAAGAGACAGGAGGCACTCTAAGAGTTGGTTGAGACACCATAGAAATTGAAAGAGGGTAGTGCCCTTATGGCTAGCAAGAACCTTAAAAGAATCTGAAAAACTTGGTTATTAAACCTTAAATGAAAGGTTGAAGCCTGGTAGTACCTACTAGGCTAACTGACTTGGGTGAGTGGGTAAAGTGCTCCTAAAGCGTGTTAAGACCTTAGAAAGATGGATTGAAAACTTAATTATGCTACTATGAGCTGACTAACTAAGATGAAACAAGCAAAGCACTCATTGACCTTGCTAAGACCCTAATGAGATATTGAAAACTTAGTCGTACTCCTATAAGTTGACTAATTAACATGAAACAGGCAAAGTGCTCCTTGAGTTGGCTAAGATCCAAAGAGATGTTGAAGAGTTAGTCCTACCCCTATGAGCTAACTAACTAAGGTGAAACGGGCAAAGTGCTCCTTAAGTTAGTTAAGACCCTGAAGAGATATTGAAAACTTAGTTGTACCCTTATGAGTTGATTAACTAAGGTAGGATCTTTATTTAAGGGACTAGTTTCCTTGATTTGGAATTGACTTGAGAACTTGGTCATACTCCTTTGAGCTCACTAACCTAGAAAGAAGCATTTTTAGGAGATTAGTAACCTTAATTTGGAATCGATTTGGAAAAATCTAGTTGTGCTCATCTAAGCTTATTAACTTAGGTAGGTGCATATCTAGAGGACCGACAACCTTAAGTTAGAATTGATTTGGAAAAGCTTAGTTGTGCTTTTCTAAGCTCACTAACCTAGGTGGGAGAGCCTCTAAAGGACTAGCAGTCCTAAATTAGAATTGATTGAGAAAACCTGGTTGTACTCTTCTGAGCTCACTAATCTAGATAGGAGCGTCTCTAGGGAACTAACAACCTTAAATTAAAATTGATTTGGAAAAAACCTAGTGGTACTCTTTCGAGCTTACTTACCTAGGCGAACAAGTGAAGCACTCTTTGAGTTAACTAAGACCTTATATTGAAATTTGGTTATTCCTTACTAAGCTAACTAACCTAGGCAAACGGGTAAAAGGCTCTTTGAGTTAGCTAAAACCTTAAATTGAAACTTGGTAGTGCTCCACTATGCTAACTAACTTAGGTAAGAATGTCACTTAGGGATTAGCAACTCTTAAATTGGAATTGATTGAGGGAAGCACCCTATGGGATTATTGAAAAAAAATTGATCAAGAATAGTACCTTATGGGCTCATTAATGTACCTAAGGGAAATTAGCAAAAGGAAGTGCCTTACGGGCTCACTAAAACAAATTGGTAAAGAGAAGCACCCTATGGGCTCGTTACAGTAAATTAATGAAGAAAATCACCTTATAGGCTTGCTAAAAGGATATTGGTTAAGAAAAAGTGCCCAATGGGCTTGCTAAAAGCAAGTTGGTGAAGAAAAGCACCCTATAGGCTTGCTATAAGGAATCGATGATGAAAGGAAGCGCCCTATGGGCTCACTTGATAGAAATTGGTAAAGGAAAGTGCTATACTGGCTCATTGAAAGTAATTGACGAAGAAAAGTACCCTATAGGCTTACTTGAAAAAAATTGATGAAGAGAAATACCCTATGAGCTTGCTAAGAGAAATCGATGAAAGGAAGGCACCATATGGGCTTGCTAAAAGAGAAATTGGTGAAGAGAAGCACTTTATGGGCACATTAAAAGAAATTAATGAAGAAAAGTACCCTATGGGCTTGCTTGAAAGAAATTGATGAAGAGAAATGCCTTATGGGCTCGCTAAGAGAAATCGGTGAAGGAGATGTACCTTACAGGCTTGTTAAAAGAGAAATTGGTGAAGAAAAGCACCCTATGAGCTTACTAAAAAGAAAATGGTGAAAGGAAAGTGCTCTATAATGGGCTTGCTAAAAGAGAAATTGGTGAAGGGGAGGTGCCTTATGGGCTTAGTAAGACCTTAAGGGAAAATCATGAAGGGAAGTACCTTATGGTCTTGCTAAAACCTTAAAAGGAAGTTTGGAAACAAGAACCACCCTATAGGCTTGCTAGAAAGATTGCATTGAGATAGTGCTCTATGAGCTAACTAAAAACGCTAAAGAAAAGATGGAAATAGAAGTGCCCTACTGGCTTACTAAGATCCAAATAAAAATTGGGCTTACTAAAAAGATTGGTGAAGAGAAGCATCCCATGGGCTTGCTATAAGGAATCAATGATGAGGAGCTAAAGAAAAGATGGAAATAGAAGTGCCCTACTGGCTTACTAAGATCCAAATAAAAATTGGGCTTACTAAAAAGATTGGTGAAGAGAAGCATCCCATGGGCTTGCTATAAGGAATCAATGATGAGAAGTACTCCATGGGCTTGTTAAGAGAAATCGATAAGGGGAAGTGCCCTATAAGCTAGTTAACGACCCTAAAGAGCATTGACGAAAGAGAAGGTAGCGCTGTGAAAGCTAGCTAGAACCCTAAAAAGAAAGGTGAGATAGCACCCTAAGAGCTTATTAGAACCCTAAAAAGAATGGATGGAAGATGCGATAGCACTTTAAGAGCTGGTTAGAACCTTGAAAATCGAAGACAGGATAGCGCCCTAATGGCTGGATAGAAACCTAAAAACAATGGATTGAAGACGAAGATAGTGCTCTAAGAGCTAACTTACCCTAAAAGAGATTAAAATAGGGGATAGTACTATAAGAGCTGATTAGAACCCTAAAAATGATGAAAGAGAGAGGGATAGTGCTCTTAAGAGCTTGCGAGAACCTTAAAAATGATGAAAGATAAAGAGGGTGGCGCTTTAAGAGATGGCTTAAACCTTAAAGAAATTTTATGAAAGATTGAAGAAGTAAAGTAAGAAAAGTAATTAGTTTTTTAAAAAAGAACTTCCTAGCTTGAAAAATAATTATAAATAAAGAATTTGGTGAAAAACCATTTAATGACAAAGGAGACAATAGGGATAGTTCCTTTATTTGAACTAATATGATCAACTTAAAATGTGTGACCACATTGAAAAGGAAACACATGACTTGAATTGACAGATCAGTTAATTAGGTCGACACGGATTTAAAAAATGGACCAAAAAACCTCTAACTAGCCTTTACTTTCTCTCTCTTCTTTTTTTTCTTAAAAGTTTATCAATGGGTATAAATTCTTATTTAGGGAACAAGTTTATAACTACCCCTTTCCTTGGTAATCATGCAAGGCTTCTCAATACCCTTAACCTTAGGGTTTTCTCTTGGGATTTTGTGATTTTAAACATTCCTTTCCTAATGAAAAAGTAACCTATGATTAATTTAGTCGAAGAAAGCTTCCTTACTAGCTCTCAGTTTAGATTTCGCTCTTGAGTACAATTCTAAAAATTCAGTCCATTTTGCAAGTGACACACTTTGATCAATCTATTAGGTCTTTTTATGATTCAACATTATGAATTTAGGCTTTTGCTTAAAGAGTTTCAAAGAGGACTAATGAGAAGGCCTATTTTGGAAGAAATACCTTTATTTATCCCAAGTATACAAGTCTAAAGCCTTAAGGAAAAATTAGAAATATGCTTGCCCTAGTGTGAGAAATAATTTTTATCAAAGATAAATTATCTTGTGAGATTGGAAGAACTTTTATTGAGTAAGGGTGTTATTATGGGTAGGAAGGCCTTGTGTGATTCAACATAGGTAAGAGAGACTTCAGAGTGGATATAAAAGTCTTGTGTTCTTGGGTTTGGAATGTGTTTTAGGACCTTATGTTTTTAGGGTTATTTGAGCTTTGATTCTCGGCCTTTTGATTCGATTTGGCTACTCTTGTTGGGATGTGATATATCTTTTAGGGCTTTCGTCTTTCACTTGGGCCTAATTTTTCAGCCTCTTTTCTATTTTTTCTTATTATTATTATTATTATTTTCTTTCTCTCTTTTTAATTACTTTTCCCCATTATCTCTTGCTATTCTCTCTTTTCCTTTGGCCTTAAGAGTGATTGTCTCCATTGTCGAGTTTTTTCCTTTTAAGTGATTCAAGGCCTTAAATCCATGAATTTCTAGTGTATGGGCTTGGGTGAGGTATGTATAAGCTTGGGGTATTTGAAAAGGAATTAGCTTTTCTTCATTTTAAGGAAAAAAATAACTTATTAGAAATAAAAGTCATCTTTGAATTAATGTTACTGAAGCAAGCATAAACCAATTATATCCTTCTATCTTGATCAATGACGCTAACCTCCAAATTGCCTCATTGTAGGGTGATTCTTGACTGGGTTTAACTTTGAAAAATTCTCCAAATTGGTCTAACGGGGTTGACAAGAGATAATCATGTTTGGGATTTGAAAATGAATGCCTAATTTCATTTTAATATACGTATTACATTCAAAATTGACCTCCTTTAAGGAATAAGTCCAAAATATCCTTATTATTATGTCACTCAACTCTCAAAGTGTTTTAAGGGTTAATGTATAGTATACAGTATACCTCTTTTCATCCTAAACTTTTTAAAAGGTGAGTTATCAATTCCTTAAGGAGGACTTCATTATTTATCTACCCTAAGGTAGAGATTGAATTTACCATATATCCCAATTCTTAAAACATGCCTTAGTTTTGATACTTTATACTTGGTTTGAGTTTGAGACTTGGGTTGTGTTTTGTTAGTTTTGATACTTTATACTTAGTCTGAGTTCGAGAATTGGGTTGTGTTTTGACTTTGTTTATGATTAGGCTTGTCTTTTCAAATGAACTAAGGGTTTCGGCTTGGCTTGGTCACCCTGTTGGATCGAAGATTATGCTTAGGTCAATTGCCTTGATGGGCCTAATAGCTAAGGGTATGTATTCAGATTGGTTACCTAAATGGGCTGAAGGTTAATGTATAGATTGAATGGGCCAAGGGGTTAGTGTTTGGATTGGCTTCCTTAATGGGCCAACGATTGTGTTTTGGTCAGCTATCTTGATGGGTCGTAGTTCGTGTTCGTTAGATGCCTTAACAGGCTAAGTGTTTAGGTTGGCTACTTGAGTGGGCCAAAGGCTTAGGCTTGGGTTAGCTCTTTCATATTTGAGTTGAGCCTATAAGGATTTATAACCACTAGCAACTTTTCTTTTCATTTTCAAATATTTGTTTCTTTTTTTTTAAGAGAGAGAAAGATAAAGTTTTATTTTATAAAAATCAAGAAAATATACAAGTCAATCATTTACATTTCCCTAAGGGGGAGAGGAGATTAGTCAAATGAGTCTTATCAAAGCATTTATTTACAAGGGAGAATGAAGAATGTTAAACTAAAAGAGAACCTTTGATTATTTTGAAGAACCAAAGTATAGAAAACAAAGGAAGAAGGCCTACACCTATTCTCAAAACTTGACATTTATTCTAGACTCTTTAAATACGAACTCAAAAAACCATAAACTAAGTCTTATAGATGAGCCTTAAGGTCTTCTAATATCTCATAGGTTTCCCCAATGACCTACCCTAGAAGGGTCCTTAAGGTCTAGTTGTGAGCTTTAGAGCATTCGAGCTTCTCCTTTAGATAGCCAATTTCATCCTTTAGCGACTACTTGTAAATCCTAGAGATGTCTTATAGCCTATCATTCCTCTGATTGTTTGCTTAGTTATCTGCCGATCTAAGTCTACACATTTTATGGACATGAATAAGTTATCAATGCAACGAAAGAAAGTACATGGAAATATCTAAATGTTAGGATCATTTGGGTTAATACATTACTCCTTAAGTTGCAACCCTACTATTATTTTCAAAACTGATTGCATTAAAACTCTTGAACAATTAGTAGGGTTGCAATTCTTAAGAGTAATGTATTAATCCAAGCTTAAAGGGAAGTATATACAATTAGGGTAGCTTCTAAAAGGTCCTTAAACTTTGTGACCTAACTCGTTTTTAGAAAATGCCTTCATTAGCCGCATCATAACTTAAATAGGGTAGCTTACACAATTAACCTCAAGTGATGGCTACACCATCACACTTGGAGCCTACATAATGGCCCCCTTCTTAGGGTCCTAAGACGGCCTGGGTTTGATCGCATCTACCTTGTATCTTTGATGCAACAAATGATCCCCTCATCTCCCAATGCATGTTGTATAAAAAATAAATACAACAATCAAAGCAAGGTATATACATGAAGTTAATAACAAATAACAAATAAATAAACAAACAAATAAATAAATAACATAGGTATTTTTGAAAGGTAAATTTAATTTTGAAAAGTATTTTAAGTAGCTCGCCCTCTTAACATCTCCAGTAGAGTCACCAAGCTATTAAGCTTAGTTTTTCTCCTAGTTTTTAATATTTTCCTTAACTTGGCTAATATTAAACCTTAATCTATTTAATATTAGTTTTTCACCAATAGTTAAAGAAAACTGGTTTTACTTTAAAAATTGCTCGTAGTCATCACCTGCTCGGAGTTGGGAAAAAGACTTAAGTTGTAACTAATTATAACCAATTGGATGAATTGGTTAAAACTTAACTAGTGGTTTTTCGATAAAACCAAATTTTAAAATAGTTTAAAACTAAAGATTAGATCTGGGGGCTATCCTATTAATTCTTAAATGGGTGCTACTTTTTAACTTTCTAAATTTAATTTTACTTTTCAATAATACCCTTTTTCAATTTCTAAACAATGAATGATATCACATGCAACTAAGTTAATTAAATTGACTATTTATTAAAGATGGAAAAAGAAAATTTTCCATATTTTAAGTCACCCTGTAATTGTTACAAGTACTTATGTACCTACTATTTGCAATTAGACTTCCATGGTTTATTCAAAAAATGTTAGCAAGTTAATTACTTTTAATTTAAGGAAAGTACTTGAGTTTATGTTCTTTAGCTTTTTATTTTATTTTAAAAATTTTCCTAAAAGGGCCCTAATTAGTTTGTTTAGTTTTGGAAAGATTTCAAAAATGTCTTAATTTGGAAAAGAATTGATTCATGTTTTTATTTTATGAAAAGCTGATTTTCTAAGTGTTAAAACACATTTTTTATTATGATTATTTTTATTTTTCTTTATTTTATTTTTATTTATGCATTAAAAATAAAACTAAACTAAGCCATTTTTCTTATTTTTGGGCTACTTTTTTTTTGCCCTCTTTTTTCTTTTTCTTTTTTCTTTGGATTATAATTACAATAAAGTTGACACAAAAAAAAAAACATAAATTGACAAAGACAACTCAAAATACAAATAAAAGAAGCAAACCAAGGATGTAAGCAGAAGGTACGGGTCGATGTAGGATCTGAGTTGGACTCGATTTATGTGTACCGCAGGTGTCTAGGCCAAAGGAGGAGAAAAGCAACACTGTAGTGGTTTAAGGAGCTAAAACCAGTGAAAAAAGCTACTTTTGTGGCTATTTTATGGGAGATTTTGGGTTTACCTAAGCATCGTGGCCTAAGGTGGTGTTAATTGGTGCTTGAGCAATGATAAAAGATATGTGTAGTTGGTATTTGGTTATGGCTACTATCGCATGTGTGTAGGTCATTCAGTAAGAGAAGAGTGGGTTTAGTCTATGTGTATATGAAGGTTGATTAAATGGGTTGTTGTTCTGGTTAGGGTTTGTTGGAACAAAGGTCCATTAATGGGTCAATGTGGTAGTTAAGTATGAGTTTGAGAGAGAGGGTCTGGTGGTAAGGGGATTGAAAGGCCTGTATATCTTGTGGTTATGTTAGGTTATTGATTGGTGAAAAGGATGGTATGGTCCTGTTTGTTTGTGGTTCGATGAGAAAGAGAGGGGTTGAGGATGGGTTCGCTATTTAAAAGTGCTTGTCATGGCTGTTCTATTAGAGACAGAGAGGTAGTCTATGTGTGAGAGTAGTGTGGGTGTGCTGCTCGATCAAAGTGGCCAGGGATTTAGGTGTACGATGCTATATGGGGTTGAAGATGAAGGGAGGTAGAGTTAGTGGTATTGGAGGAGATCGTGATAGGGGCTATTATTGTACTAGGCATTGTTGTATGGCCTGATTATGACTGGAGCGTGTGATAAGGAAGGGGGTTGGGTTTTGTTTATTCTATGGATCGGTGGCTATTGTTTGGTGTGTTAATTATGTGTGCGAAGGAGGGAATTTTTGGTTGATGTATGTGTATTGGAGCTGTAAACGGGAATTGAAAATGCAATTATTGACGAATCCAGATTTTTCAAATCCTGATTTGAATCAATAAATGAATGAATCAAACTAACTTTCTTGTCCCAATTTGTACTATCTTATGCGTACTTCACGATTTTACCATTAATTTGGTGAAATTGCAAAGAAAAACAAACTAAAAATGCTCTTGAAGTGAGCTATTAGAGAAGGAAAGTGTATAAAAGGGGAGGAAATCATGGGCAAGAGAAGGAAATAGAAGGGGAAGTGCTGATGTAGCATTGATGTAGTGCCATGTCAGCCATAGGGCCAAATCATGTTGTGACATGTGTCAAACACATAGCCAAGGTACATCAATGGTAGGGTAAATGTCATCATACAACGTATCTTAATGTAATATGTGGCCAATGACATGGTGTTAACATGTTTATGTATTGTCGGTGATGTGACAATGTGTCTTGTGAAAAAAATAATAATAAAAGGCATTCCATGCTTTTGGTGAGACTCAAACCCAAGACCTCAATCTAACCCAATGCCAAAGTTTAAGGTCTTATCTATTATGGAATGCCTTAGGTTTGAATCTCACCAAAGCCTAATGCCTTTCTCCTATAAAGTTACACATATGGATAAGGTTAGCTTAAGTTATATATGAATCTAGGCCTAGGCCCAATGCTCTTTCCCTATAAAAAAAAAAAAAGAAATTTGTTATTAAAACATTAAAACTTATTTAAAATACCTAAATTTTCTTATTTTTCTAAGTATTCTATTTTTCCTAATTTTTTTTGTATTTTTTCTATATTTTTTTATTTTTTCTAATTTTTGGAAAATTTCCTTTTTTTTTTGCATTTTTCTAAATTTTCTTTTTTTTTGTGCCTTTTTCCTAATTTAGGACCATTTATCTTATTCTTAAAAAAATTTAAAAAAAATAAAAGGGGGGAAAAAATGAGGTGTCCACAATGATAATCCATTCTCTTTAATCAGAAAAGCTTCCTATAGGTAGTGTTATGAGAGAGCTCATAAAATGGGATGGCTCTTGATCTTTGAGCTATAAGCCTAGTCCTTGATTCTTGAGCTTCCTTAGGCTTTTGAAAGGTAGCATGAGACTATAGACGTCAATTATGTTTTGGTGCTTGTTTTAAACAGCTTGATGTCCCTTTTTCTCTTTTATTCTATTATTTCCTTTTTTTTTTCTTTTTCTTTTGCCTTTGACATCTTGTTCTCTTTTTTTTTTCACTTTTTCCTTTCTTCTTTTCTTTCTTTTTGTTCCCTTTCACTCACTTTGGGTAATGATTACCCATGAATTGGTGTGATTAGGGTAAACACAAATTAGTTTATCATTTTTGTTTCTTGATCAATGACCCTAACCTCCTGATTGTCCTAATGTGAGGTGGTTCTTGACAAGGTTTTATTTAAAAAAACACTTCTTAAAAAGGCTTAATGGGGTTGGCAAGGGATATATCTTGCATTTGAGATGATGAAAATAAATGCCTAGCATCATTTTGATTAGTGTATCAAATTCAAGATAGACCTTCTTTAAGGAATGAGTCCAAATCCTTACATTAATGGTACTCTTCTCTTAAGTGTTTTAAGGGTTGGTGTTTAGGGTGTGGTTTGCCTCTTTTCATCCTAATCCTTTTCAATCAATGAGATATCTCTATTGTTTTAAGCCAATAGTTGAAAAGTAGAAGATGGTAAAATAGACAGCCCAAGATATAAAATTCGCTCGTTAAAAATCATTTTCTTGAATATTATTCAAATTGTCATTACATTCTTTTTTCGAAGGATTAACTTTCTTTTACCCTTACTATCTCTTCAACTTGCTCCATTAAATTAGCTTCTAGGAGATATGCTCAATTGTTTTAGGTGACAAGTCAACATGTTAGATGGTAGTCGTAAGCCTTCAATATCTAATGCTAAAGATGGCTAGCTTAAATTCCCTTCATGGCTTAGAGGAAAGTCACTACTACAAATGAACCCTTCTAACAACCCCAATTGGATAACCTTAGTATTAATGATGTCTTGGACCTTTTCTTCAACCTCCAATGACTTTTAGTGGAATGGCTCATTTAACATTCATTGTAGTCATAGTACATGCCAAGATCAAAATTTCGTGGCCTATGGTTTGGTTTAGGGGCTACATAAGTTATAATCCTAACTTCCTTTAACTTGTTGAAGACTTAGGTCAATGGGACCCTGAATTGAGTGAAGTGTCTCCCCTATATTCTCTTGTTTTGTGGATTAGCCCATGTTTCCTTTCCCTTTAGCCCATTACTAGAGCTCAATACGTCATTCAATGCTTGTGAGCATGGTATCTTCTTAGTAGGAGTAGTTAGAGATTGGAATCTCTTTAATACAAGGCCTATGGTCATTTCTAACTTAGAAATCCTTTTTCCTAGAATTGTTACCTTTTCCTTTAAGACCATGAGCCTTTCTTCATAAGATGCAACTTTTGGTTAAGTAACTAGCATTTTCCTTATGACCTTTTCACTTGTGAAGCCTTCAGGCAACATTAATCTTTTTGCTTTAGATTTGACTTAGGCCTAAAAGTTCACTCCCCAAAGATGATTGGTTCGCTTCAATCATTCAAAAGGTATAGGTGATTCCAATTGGTTTTGAACCATGTCTATTCCGTCTAAACTTAGCATATTAATAGTATACTTAGTGCCTTGAATGAAATGCAAATAAATTGCCCCTACATTTATTAAGTCTTAAGTTCTATTTTTCAGCTCCAACAATTATTGTTAGAATGGCCCTATTGCCACATGTGGTGCTTACATTGTGCACTTAGGTCATACTTTCGTGGTTTGTATCCTGGCATTAGGGCTTTTTAATATAATAAGCTACCCTTCTTGAGCCTATCAAAGACTTGTAATAATGGGATAAGGATCTCATTAAACTTCATTCTGGGTATCTTTAAGCTTTTTCTACTCGGAGTAGGCTCTAACATTGTAACATTCACATCTACCTTAAAGCTTAATGAAGTTGGCCTTTTTCCTATTAGTTTCCCTATTCTTATAGTTTCTTCAATTTGGCTCCCAATAAGCACAATATCTGTAAAACTAGCTGTTGTGCCATTCAATAAATGCCCATAATATAGTTCATCCAATGTGTCGATCAATACATATGTTAGCTCTTTTTCTAAGAGAGAAGGAGTCACTCTAGTTACCATAACCCTCCATCTTTGGGAATATTCTTTGAAAGTCTCTATGCTACTTTTGCTCATCTTTTGTAAGTCCTAAATTGAAGAGACTATCTCCATACTAAATTTATGTTGCATATAGAAAGCTTTCACCAACTATTTGTAGGTATTCATCTAATTGAGATCAAGTTAGGCATACTAGGCTAATGTAGGGCCTGCTAGGCTATCTTGGCAAGTTTCAACCATTAGTTGGTTATTTTGGGCATATCTGAACATTTTGCAAACATATAGCCTAATATGTAGCTTAAGTAATCTAGTTCCATTATATTTCTCAAATCTTGGTGTCTTGAATTTCTTTGGAAAAACTTTGTTATTGGTTATAGCTAAATCAGTGATCTCAAATTCATTGTGCCCCTCAATGGCCTTTAACCTTTATGCAATTTGTTAGGCCAGCTTCTTCTCAATTTCCTTATGTCTATCTTCTACCTCTTTCCTCAGATCTTCAAAATGAGGGACCATGTTAATCCTAGAGATAGGACCATTGTCGATTGCTTGTTTAATTGATTTCCTCGACTTCCAATCCCTTAGACAATTTCAACATTGTCTATTTTAAAGAAGTGACTCACTGAATAGTCGGGTCGTTGGAGATGTTACTACTATTACTAGCGATGGACTTGATAACAGGCTTAATTACTTCCTACCAAGAATCCAACCTTGTTAGCAATTCTTTTCCCCCTCTCTCTCTCTCTTGCCCTTTTTTCTTTTTCTTTTTACAATAAACTTGTATTTTAAAAGCTAAAAATTAAATATTTATAAAGGGACTATCATAGTAGAAAGGAATGAGATAGAAAGGACAAGACTTAAAACATAACATTAAGAGGATGAGATTAATTAAGAAAGTGAACTATAGAAGGGTTACACTTAGATTATGAGTTTGAGAAGCTTAACGGGATTACTTGTAAATGAGTATTTTACAGAAATATTTACAAGCTTTTTTAAGTTGAGAGACTAGATATTTTTTTATGTAGTAAAAAGGAGAAAATTATTTACTTTTTTTTCAATTGACATGAGGATACTTTAAAAATCTTATTTCCCTTTTTTTAAATTTTTAAATTTCATTAAATTATTTGTTTTTTGGGCATAAGGATTATAAAAAATTTGGCTATAAAATGACTCATAAGGAACCGAAGGAAAAAATGGTTAACTTAGATTAGTTAATTTTACTCTGAGAAGGACTTTTGATTTTACTTTTCTTTTTTGTTACTTATTGAAAGAAAATTATGAGAAAGACAATATTTACATAACTATTTGTAAACTTAAGTAAATTTGATTTTATTATATGTACTTCATTTTGTTATTTTTTTTAAAAAGACATGAATATTTACAAATTCTAGAAAGTAAAAATAAGAAGTAAAAAATGTGATACGAAGACATGCAAATGCTGATATTGGAGCTAGTAAGTAATTTATAATGTGGCAAAAATATTATTTTTATTAAGATTACAAATGATGGAGTTTGATTATAACTAAAGGCCTATTTACCAGATCTTCTCTTAGTTGGTTGGTTAGATCCCACTTCATTGCTTTTCTTCTTATAAGTTGGACTGGGCTTTAGTGGTGCTTCCAACTTTTAGATCTTCTCATGGGTTCTTATCAGTTGGAACTTCAATGTCTCAACCCATTGATTTGTCGCCACGTATAAGGTCTTTGAGATTTTCCTGACCTATTTGCATCTTCATAGATAACTTTCACTCGGGCTTGGACTTGCTTCATATAAGTTTCCATTTTAGGGGGTAGGATTCTTCAAGGTTGGCTACAGCACATTAGGGGCCTCGAATTGTTGTAAATATAATCTTTCATGGCCTGATACTTCTTAGCATTCTTTACTAAATTCTCTTGTTGGAGTGTCGGAACTATAACTCATTTGCTCTATAAAGTCCTAATGGTAAGTAGATTGGATACCTTTTCATGGATCATAAGGTGATGGTCATAATAACCCATGGTTACTTTGTTTAATGATGGCCTATGGACTAGTCTGAATGGGCCTAGCCTATGAGATCGCAATAGCTAGATAATAGCCTATGCACCAATTTATCCCACTAAGTGGAATTGCCTCATAATCTCTACAGTCCTTTATCATCTCTTTGGTAGCATAACATCTAGTTATCTACACCAAGTCGTTAGTACCAAAATTTTGAAGGACCTTAACTCGATAATGAGTAGGAGCCTCTAGCAACATAACCCTCACAAAGGTCGGGATTATGTCAATTTTCACAACAAACTTGGCCTTATAGAACTTAAGTCATGTAGCTAACAAACTACATCATAAGTAAGACAAGGGAAGTTTTCTTGTCTCCATGTCTTTTGGTCTTGAGGTGACCTAATGATCTGATTTACTTAGCTAAGAGGACTAAAACATATGATTTTCCTTTTAGAAAATGAGGCATTATCTCTATAACTCGAAAATGAATGCTAAATACAATTTATGGAAACAAGATGATCTTAAATACTTCTAAAATATATGCATGACATTGATTGCATTGTCATCCTTGGTTGCCCCCTCCAAAAGACGTTGTGTTTCTCTTAGAATCTGGACTTTCCACAAACCAATTTAATAAATTAGATAACTTAAGGTATCTTCAATTACATTCTTTCAAGGCCCAATCTAGTTCATTCCTTTTCACTCCTCGATGCTAAAGATGCTAAGGGCACCTTTTTTAAGGTTTGGGATGTAAATCTCATTCATATTAGCATGAGCCTTCAGTAACTAGGTATATTCTTCAATTAATGGGCATAACTGGTGAGGTCTAAAACAAAAAGCTACAAGTTCTAAATTCTAGAAACAAACTAGGGCCCATATAGAAGCAAGGTTGATAGAAATTTCCATTAGAATCATAATGAGCCCAATCTTTGTTTTGATGTAGTTCTATTACTCAAGTTTAAAATACTAGAATCATCCCTTAAGCACATCCCTAAGGTCCTTACGCTTGTTAATGTAGATTTCCTTATTCATTGTCCTAAAAATTTATACATAAAAAAAAAAGAAAACCAAATTTTACACATATTTTCTTTTACAAAAAAAAATTTAAGAAATTACAAAAAAAAAAAAAGAATATAAGGTGCATTGATCTTTTACAAGCTTTCAAAAAAAAAAAATAGAAAAACATAATATGGACACTTCAAATTCCATCAGGTTGCAGCCTTTGACTTTGATGGCTTCACTACATATTATTTACTTGTCAACTCATGCAGGCTCATGAATGCAATTGGGTAGGCTTTAAAAGGTCTTTAAGTTTCAAAAGAGCAGTTTTAAAAGGCCTTATGTGGATCATTAGCTCATTTGAAACTTAAGCAGGGTTAAATAACTTGGCCCTAAGTAGTGGTTACATCATGTCACCTAAAACTTACACAATGGCTCCCTTCTTAGGTCCTTAGGACAATCTAAGTTTAATCGCATTTAAACACACATTATGATTAAACACCCCCCCAAGAGGCCCATTAGGACAAACCCCCTTTTTTTCTTTCTCCCACATCACTAAAACCCACATTAAGACAACTATATATAAAAAACTAAATACTAAAAAGGAAAATCAAATCCCAATTATTATTTTGTTATTATTTATTTAAACAAATTAGGCCTAATTAAATTTTACGAATTTCTTTTATGGTTAGCCCACAAATCATCCCTAGTAGATTCACTAAATATGTTGAGCTAAAAATTTAATTTTTCTCTTTTCTTAGAAGGATTTACATTAACCCTTACCTACTTAATATAAATCTCTTGATCAGACTAAGAAAAACATAAAGAAAAATCTTTGGAAAAAGGAGCTATTACTTGATCAAAATCAAGAAAAGAAGTGAAATTAGGGCCCATAGGTAGATGGACTATAATTCTAGCTATTAGCCCATGGGTTTTGTAAAAATAAAAAGAAAAGAAAAGAAAAGACTCTAGAAAAAATAAAAAACTAGAAAACTTTGGTTTAGAGGCTAACTTATTAAAATCTAAGTGATTTCCATAAAAGAAATCCATAAAATCACTTAATAGGCCTCAAATATGTTTTTTAAATAAATTGGGCTTTTTACAGTTTTTTCTAAAAGAAAAAGGAGAAAAACAATTTTTTTTTTATTATTTTGGGCTGCTCGAGATGCTTGATTACTCGTAAAGTAAGATAAGCCTACATAGTTCTAAATTGATGAAAATTTTAGTTTGTTTGTTGATTTTATTTTTGAAAATTTTATTTTTACTTTAAACTTATTAAATTTTATTAATTTTGGAAAAATAAATTTTTTTCATAGTTGAAAAATCCTAAAAAAAAAAAGCTCTTAAACTTTGGAAAAGGCCATTTTATTATTTTTATTTATGATAGACACTTTATTTTAAAAAAAAATTAGGAAGAGAAAAGCTCATCCTTATTTGGAAACATTGTTAAAGCCCATAAGTAAAAATTAATATTCAAAAAATTAACCATGTCACAAAACATTAAGTCTAAAACTATATGATAAAATGAAAAATTAACATGGACATAAAGTCTATTAACTAACATATTAATTAAATTAAAGCATCTAAGAAATTCAAACAACATGATCATATTAAAATATACTAAACTAATAAATACAACATGCTAATTAATTTATTAATCACAACATAAACACGTAATATTTAAAATAATTATCACAAATATGTTAGATTCATAAAAACACAGCAAAACAAGATCAAAACATGCTCAACATCAATTTTTTATTTTTTTGAAATTTTATTATTATTATTTTTTCTTTTTGTTTTTTGATCAAGCTTAAAAATCATAAGGTTTCATATTTAGTAATTCTTGAACTGTTTCTTTTGTATTGAGGATCATCGAAATTAGCAAGAGTACTATTTCTACAGAAAATACCATTTATAAGTAGTTCCATTGAGATACTTCAATTAGCTATTAATGCTTTCTCTTGTTCTTGAATCAATTGGAATGGAATAAGAAATCTATTTCTTCATTGTTTTGCCACTAAATCAAAATTCTCATATAAAATAGCAAGATATATGAGATTCCACTATCTAGTACATATGATTCGATTAAGTTTTGAATAATCAGGAATCCTATCTTGTTCTTTTTTTTTACTCGAAAAATTAGAACTAAATAATTTATATATGATTTGATCATTATTCATTGAAAGACTTGAAAGAGATCTTCGTTTATGTCCTTGAATTCATTCGCAACGTTAGCAAAATCTAGATTGGAGAAGAACATGGTTATAGGTTCCTTTTATTGGAACTATGTTCCTATTTATTTTTGTTTTGAACCGGTCTTGGGCTCTTTTACCATGGAAACTCATGGAATTATCTCATGGGTAGCTAGTCATGCCCATCAATCCCTAATGAAATGGATGTAATAGTGGCTTGCTGGAAACCCAAAGTCTTTACTTGATCTAGAATGTATGTTGTATATGCGATTCTGAAGTGATCTATTAATCTGCTAATACGTCTTTTAGTGGTAGTTCCATCAAATACTTTATTGTAAAAGACTAGATTAACTTGTTTTGCCATAAGTAACTCCATTTTCTATTGAGTGGAATTCGACAATGAGTTCAATCAATGATTAGAAACCTTCCTTTTCTCAACTTGAATTAATATTAGTAAATCTTCACTTCAAATCTAGAAATTCATTTTAGACATTTGAACCTTCTCAAGCTATTTCTTCTTAATAACCAAAAATTTGTGCCAAGTTAATAGATGCAAGGAAGAATAAAAGTCCTTAAACATGTAATGGATCTTGAAGTACTATTTTTACATCCCCTTAACCAAACTTACCTACATTAGGATTATTCATTAATGGCTCATCAAGTTTGATAGATTCACCTAGTCTATAATTAGATATCACTATATTAATAGTTATGCTTTATTTTATATTTTATAATAATTAAACTTATTTGATTTAATTTATTTGAAATTCGACTTTTCTATATCCAATTCATAGAAATCCATATTTATTATTAATAGCTATTATTAATAGTTAAGATTAATAGAAAAGATCCTAAGGGTTTAATAAATTCATATGCATGTACAATCCCGCATTCTTAGCTTTCATAATAATTTTTTATTCATCTAAATGATAAAATATATCACTTTGCTTGATATTAAAAAAAAAATTCATTTCATTTTTTATGATAAGAACAAGTTGAAAATTACTTGTGAAGCGAAAGAAAATTTGTCAATTCGAGAGGTTTTCAATCAGTTCTCGGGGTATAGTCGATGGCATTAGACTTCTGAGATGTTAACCTTCAAAAGCCCTACATTAATTTCTAGAAAACTCGAGCTTTCCCCCCTTGAAGTTTTTGGAAAAGAACAACCTAGTGCATAGCAACTTCAAAACATTTTTTTTTTTTCAAATTTTCTCTTCAAAATTGATTAAATCCCCATGAAATTGGACAAAATCAAAGCTTAGGCTAACAAAGAATAAGATCTTCTAAAAAAAATTTTCAGATCAATTTTCTCTATAGGAAGAGAAATTAAAGAGAGAGAATTAGTTTTTAACTTATAGGCATCTAAGAGAGAAACTAGCATATTGTGGATTTGTAATTTATTTCTATTGAGTGTGATGCTTTGAATGCATGAAGGAGATGTTAATTTATAATGTTGAGTTGTGATTGCTCTCCCATAAAGCTTCTGTTTAAGAGAAATATTCAATCTTCATTCATTAATGGTACATAGGTTCATTTTTAGAATTTCTTCCTTTTTCCCCTCAAATTAATCATGATTTTATGGAAAATTTGGGTGAATTAATGTTCCTTTATCTCATAGGGGATGTGATTTCCAGTTTTGCATCGGGTTATCATGGATTGTTGTAAACAAAACACTTAGATTTGCTTAATTTGTTCATGGTGTATTAAATGGGTATTTATTTGTCATTCAAATTTGTAATTTTTATTTCTCCTAATTTCCTTAACAATAATTCATAAAATTCATCTTCCCAAAAAGAAGACTTCCTAAGCTCTTTTTCCATATTTTTTCAAATTTTTTACTTTATAAGTGATGCATGAAATAGCGTATAAAAAATCAAGTAGGTTACCTAAAATAAAACTGATGTTTCCAATTCCATTTTGCTTGTGATCAAGCAGGGAGGGCTAAAGAGAGATGTGGCTTGAACTTTAGCCTACTAGGCGTTATGTCAGTGTCACGTGTCAACCCCAAATGGTGCTACATGGCGATACATAGCGACACATGTTGCCTTCTCAAGACGTAGACACTTATCCTTCTTTTTTTTCCTTTCTTTCTCTCTCTCTTTCTTTCTTTTTTTTTTCTCCTTTGACGGTTCTCCCACTTGCAACTTTTTCTTTTTCATTTTTTTTTTTATATCCGAAACACAATCCTGATTAATTATTTCATTCAAAAACATGCTACCCCTTTTTTATAAATTGCAAAGCCTAATAAACATGTGCTCAAAATATTTACAAAATTTTCTTTAATTTGGTCAACTTTTTATTTAAAATTTCAAATGGCCATAAAATGTTTATTTTAACTTCGATTGAGGTGAGGTTAGAGGCTATGAATTCCTAAAAATATGAATTTTCAAAATAAGCTAACCAAACCTAGGTTATAAAAATGAATTTTCAATAATTATCCATTTTTATTCGAAATTCCTAATTCAGTCAAATAACATATATATATTTTGACTCTAGAAACCATTTTTAACCTCGAGATATGATTTCCACCATAAACTGACCCAAATGGACGACCACACAACACTCTTTATCATTTTTTTTTTGTTTGTGAGTTTTCTTTTTTTTTCTCAATCTTTAAATTTTCTATTTTTTTTTTATTTTTTCAATTTATTTATTTTTCATTTTTTCTATTTTTTTTAGCCTTTTCTAAAAACTAGAGGAATTTAAATTAGAGATTGACTTAGGGAAGGAAAAAGTGGGGTTTCTACTAGAAATATGAAGGAGAGGCCCTATTGTAATTCCAAAACCTAATAACTACTTAACAGGGCTCTCTTTTTTCCTCCTGATAACCTTAGTGATAAGCATAAATCACTATACACTTTTTAGACATATTTAGATAAAAATTTATCATAAATGTGTTCATTTCTCAAGTTCTTGATATCTAATTATGTAATATATTGGTTTTACATGATTCAAGAGTAAGGAGATGAAGTTTGCACAAAAATAATGCAATTTGAGGAAATCAAACCTATGAGGAATGGAAAACTTTGAAGGAAGAATATCACTCCCACCATTACAGGTGTGATCATAGAAGAATTAAGTGCCCAATGCCTACCACGTCATCTATCACGAGTGTGACTAAAGGAAGTATTATGATCCCCCTATTCATTAGACCTATTATTGTATATCACTAGAGTAATCACTTACTCTATCACTAGCATGATGATGTGAATTAATTGAGACGAAAAGATCACTCATTGAGTCATGGGCATAATGGGAGTGGACATAATGATTCTTTTTAAATTGTTTCACATGAACCGATGAGTGGAACGAGTTTAAACATCAGGGAGTGTCTTAAAGTGAGGTATTTCAAGCCTTTTGACAAGAAGAATATAAATATTCTACAATTTTTAGACAAAGAGAATGAATCATCATCAAACATCATCAGATATCACATTGCATCATAAGACAATCTAAACCATGGGTATAGAGTTTTAACTGCAACATATTTATTTATCTTTATACCCATTTGTGTTTTCCATTTTCTGTACAATCACTAGTGTTATACTGTATACTTTTCCAAGAACTACTAGAGAAAGCCAATGGAATTTCATTGTTCATATATTTATGAAACTTCTACAGTAAAATCAAAAAGGGGGTTTTACTTTTTACTGAATCTATATTTTATTTGTTGTAAATTATGATTTCTGTTAGTTTATATTACTATTTTATCATGTCTAAGTAATAATTTAAGACTTGCTACATCTACTTAATATGATTAAGTGCATGAAGTAATAGGTTCCTAATAAATGTTAATTCCAATAAATTGAACTTAATGAATCTAAGTTATGTATAATTCATGACACTAACTTAGGATAAATTTCAATAGAACAAGTTAAGAGATAATTTTGTTAAATAGATTTAATTCATTGGAACAACTTACTCTTAACAGTAGAGATATTATTAGGAAAGTTGCTACATCCTTAGGGGAATTGATAAATGATTATGATGTTAATGCGATTTTAATTGGCTGTTAATTCATAAGAGATTCTAATAGATACAATTATAGTCAGGAGTAAGTAATTCTGAAAAGAATACTTATAAGCTAGTAATTCCCTATAGGTAACAAATATTTAGATAAACGTGTTTTGGTAAGATCATGCTAAGTGATGAAGTAAGTTTGTAAGTTAATCATTATATTGTTAACAGTTTCTATAACCATTATGTTGGATAAAAGTTGTTGTGGATTAGTGTAGTTTAGTTAGTAAATTAGACGTTTTAGTCATTAATCACTTGATAATTTGGTTGTTAGATCATAGGAAAATTAACTAGTACTAGTACTTCTATCTGTTCCTAATTGAGATGACTTATACTCATCTATGCTATAAAACGATAAATATACTTTTCTATTGAACCGAGTTAAGCATAGAATAGGTTTATAAATTTAAAACTCGGAAGGTCTAATTAGAGCTGATCACCTCGGCTTAAGAGTCTATTTATAAGCAATGATCCTATGATTAGAACAAAAACCAAACAAAAAATGGAAAATTGGAGATCATAATATCATTACACCTAAAGCAAATGGTTATGGTGGCTGGTCGTAGTCATGCTTTTCGAGTGAAACTTCAAAATTTAAAAGAATTCTTTATGAAAGGTTCACGAGTAGGGACCATTGGCATGATCCTTAGCTGTTGTCTCTCCTAGATTTTCATTCTTACTCAAAATTCTTTAGCATCACTCTATTATCCATGATTTTACTCTAATAAACTCCAAATTGCACAAGAATCTTTAAAATCTTCATAAAGTACTTCTAGACTCCCTAGAAATAATAAATAAACAAATCAAGCTAAAAAATATCACCAAATTAATAAGAAAAAAGTCAAAATTAGTGCAAATTATTATAGAAAATATGTGCTATTTTTACATTATCAACCCCATGATGTCTTAGCTTACAAATGAATAGTTAGACATTTTTTCTTTGTAGGAAGATTAGGCACTTGGACAAGGATTGTAAGGAGACTACCATACTTCATTAGAGCTTTTGCTATAGATGTGGTCAATGAGGACATCGAATAGCTTATTATAGAAATAGGGGTATAGGGAGCCAGGTAGTTGAGGGGGCACTAGATGTAAGACCCTCAACAATTCCTAGAGTGGTACATCTTCGATAGGTAAGTCTGCACTAAAGAGCCCTAGCTCGAGTCTTCACTCTCGAGCACCAGGACACCATCTACGACATAAACACCATGGTAAGTACCTTTTTTATTTTATCCCATAGTGTTTATGGTTTTTTTAATACCGGTGCATCCTACTTATGTATATTTGAATGTTTTATGCATGTGAGTGGTTTGCATGTTACAGTTATGGATTCTTATTTGGCTATTAATTAACCAGTAGGGAGTGAAATGGTTCTAAACTAGATCCATTGAGATGTAAAGATAGAGATTGAGGGAAGAATATTACTGGCAGATTCGTTAGTATTGCAGTTATCAAATTTTAATGTTATTTTAGGGATGGACTAGCTATCAAAACATCCTGCCATGGTTGATTGTCACTATAGGGTGGCATTCTTTGAACTTGTAGGAGAAGAACCTTTCAGTTACAAAGTAGAAGTTTAGAGGTTGATTTGATATCTAACCTATAAGTTATGGGAAAGGCCTATTGATTAGAATTAAGGACCTATCACGTGATCAAGGGCATATGGCCTTATTTCCTTGGTATGCTATACCATTAAGTAAGATCTAACCCTAAATGAGGAGCACTTCATCTAAGCAAACCTAGGACTTATTTCGAGCTCCCCCGAACTATTTACCTCATTTAAGTAGAAGTGGACAAAGCCACCAATGTTGCTAAGTTGACAAATGACCAAGGCCAAGCTGCCCTACTACTGAGCCGACCTGCTAAGGCAAATTGGACGAATGACAAATTAAGCCTGCATTCTCTAAATCTTATTCTACTGAGCTACCAACCAGTTAAGCCATTGACTTAATAAACTCTACACACCTTCCAATACCACTTAGACCACTGAATTGAGAAATGGATGCAAGTCCATTTTTTGACATTCATACTATCCTTTCTATACTCGAATATTCTTTTATCCACTTTACAAAATTACCCTTGTAGAACATTTTTTTACAACTTGTAGTAGGTAACCCTTTTTGTAAATTTTAGCAACCTAAGACTTACCCTAAATGGGATGTATAAATACTTGTAGTATGCAATAGCCGTATCATCAGTAGCGACAAATTTTCAAACATTTCCTTTGCGAGCTAAGTGTTTTTTCTTACTTAGTCTTACTTAGCGAAGAAGAGTACCATGAGCTTAAGGAAAGAAATGTCTAAGCTCTTAGAGTAGAAGGACCAAGGCTATAGATTTTGAGCTTTTCTAGTAGAAGTGATATTGAGAACTATCTTGATTGGGTTGATAAGATAAAAAACCAGTTTAAGTATCATGAGATGCTAGAAAATGCTAGAATGAGACTTGCTATTTTGGAGTTTATAGGTTATGCCATCTCATGGTCGAAAAATTTGTAAGCTACATAATGGAGAGAAGGAGAGAGGAAGATTAAAGGCTAAAATGAGATGAAGCAAGGGATGAAAAGGAGATTTATATTGAGTTACTATCTATAGGATGTCTTCAAAAGGTTACAAGAGCTGAGGCAAGGAGAGTCTAGTGTTGATGCCTTGTGAAGAAGTTTTAAATGTTGATGGTTTGATTTGAAGTTGTAGAGCTAGATGACCAAACTATCTCTAGGTTTATCGATGGATTGAAGTATGAAATATGTGATATCCTTAAGACCAGATAAATTAGGTCATTGGATGAGGCAATTTGAGCTGTTCAGAGAATTAAGAGGCTTCGAGTAAGCAGATTCTAAGCTTTAATTAGTCAAGCTCCCCTTAGCCAACCTAATATAAGTAAACTTGTACAATTGAAACCAAGTAAGACCAATGATGTTTAACCTATTCAAGCCAGCCAACCTGTGAAGAAGGAACCCTTGATGAGGTTTGGGAAGGGATAAAGCTCAGGAAAGAAGATCAATCAGATCAAGTGCTTCAAGTGCTAAGGGTTTGGATATATGGTAGAACAATATTTGAATAGATGAAGGATGGCAATAAAGGGTGAAATGCTAGTCATTGAGGTTAGTAGCATTGATAAGGAGATTGAAGAACCGAAGGAGTCTAGATAAGCTAATCAATCTAAGGAGGAGGAGATTATCTATAGTGAAGAGGGTAACTTCATGCTTGTAACCATAGTACTAAGGCAAGTAATAAGTGTAAGTCTTATGCCTGAGAACAAATAGTGCTAAAACTTATTCCACATTAGATGCAAGTTTAACAAGACATTATGTGCTTTCATTATAGATAGTGGTAACTATACTAATGCAACATTTGCTTTCATGGTCTAACAATTAAAGTTACCAACCAAACCCCCTTAAGCTTTACAAACTGCACTAGCTCAGTAACAAAGGAGCCTTACAAGTGACTAAGCAATTAGTCGTACCAATCTATATTAGCAAATAGCAAGATAATGTTCTTTATGATGTATTACTTATGAGTGGTTCACATGTTCTCTTAAGAAGACCCTAAATGTTTGACTGATAAGTGATGTACGATGGGAGGAGAAATACTCATTCATTTGAGTATGAAGGAAGAAAGGTAAGATTAAGTCCCTTAACTATCGAGAAAGTCAGGACTATGTAGGCTTAGCTTAGCTGAGCCTTGAAGAAGGAAACCCTAGAGATGACATATGTTGAGTTGTCGTGAGAGATGAAGCTTGAAGAGCTAACCTTTTTATTAGTTAAAATGTTGTTTGAAATAAGTAATCTCATTGTTGAACTACTACGTAAGGTGAATGACTTATTGAAGGAGTTTGCCAACCTATTCCTTAATGAGCTGCTAGATGGTTTACCTCTAATAAGAGGAATTAACCATGCTTTAGATCTACAGCTAAGAGCCACATTGTTAAACAAGCTCATACAGTTTGAATCTTGAATATGCTACCCAGTTGCAAAGGCAGGTTGATGAGCTAATTGAAAGAGGTTTTATTCGATAATCCTTAAGCCCATGCGCTATACCTGCTCTATTAGTGTCAAATAAGGATGGTACATAGAGAAAGTGCATAAATAGCTAAGATATCAACCATATCACCATTAAGTACAAGTATACCATACCGAGGCTTGATAACATGCTTGATGAACTACATGGATCAAGGATATTCTTGAAGATTGATCTCAAGTCAAGATACCATCAGATCTAAATGTAGGAAGGTGATGAGTAGAAAACCACATTTAAGACCCATAATGGATTATACGAGTGGCTAGTTATGCCCTTTAGATTGTTAAATGCGCTTAGCACATTCATGAGGCTGATGAACCATTTACTTAGAGAACTAATTGGAAAGTTTCTTGTTGTTTACTTTAACGATATTCTTGTTTATAACCCTAACATGGAGACACATCTTAAGCATCTACGAGCTCTCTTTGACATGCTCCAAGTTGAAAAACTATATGCCAATATGAAGAAATGTGATTTTTGCTTACTTGAGGTGATATCCTTAGCATATGTTATGAGTGGACATAGCATACAAGTTGATGAAGAGAAAGTCAAGGCAATCATTGAATGGCTTGTACTAACCTGTTCTCTAACGTATGAAGCTTTCATGGCCTAGCATCATTTTACCGTCATTTCATAAGGAATTTCAGTACTGTTTTAGCCTCATTGACCAAACTATTGAAGAAGAACATTGAGTTCAAATGGGAAGAGAAGGAACAATTGAGTTTTGAGAAAGTGAAGAGGAGGTTAATTACTACCCCTATCCTAGCTTTACTGAGCTTTGACAAAGTGTTTAAGGTAGAATGTGATGACTCTAGAATTGGCATAGGTGTTGTATTGATACAAGAAGATCAACCAATTACATATTTTAGTGAGAAGCTCCTAAAAGATACCTTAAATTTATTTATGTATGATAAGGAGTTCTACTCCTTGATCCGAGCTTTAACAATTTGGCAACATTACTTATTGCTCAGAGATTTTGTGATTTATACTAACCATGACTCACTGAGATACTTGAAGAGCCAACCCAAATTATCTAAGAAACAAGCCAAGTGGATTGAGTTCATGGAAGGATTTTCTTATGTTGTTAAGTACAAGATTGGCAAAATCGATGTAGTGGTTGATGCCCTAGCTCGATGACATGCCGTCTTGTTTGAGCCTTAGATGGGACCTCTTGGATTCTCAATGGTTAAAAGTTTGTATGTTGAGGACCTACATTTTAGCTTAGTCCATGCTTGATGTGACGATGGCCAAGAAATTGATGATTATCATAAGGAAGAAAGATACTTGTTTAGGAGAGAAAGATTGTATATCATGACCTGTTCTTTATAAGAACTATTGGTTTATGAAGTGCATGGAGGAGGATTATTTAGCTATTTTGGCAAGTACCGAACTTATAAGTTATTAACCTCTAGATTCTTTTGGCCAATGATGATGAAGGATGTATAATTTGTAGTTGAAAGATATGCACCCTACTATAGAGCCAAGAGCCAAGCTAAACATGTACCTTATCTACCATTACCCATCCCAACCAAACTATGGTCTGAGTTGAGCATAGATTTTGTATTGGATCTACCGAAGACAACCTATGAGAAGGACTCCATAATGGTAGTTATGGATCAGTTTAGCAAGATGGCACAATAATTAAACTAATGATACTTCGGCTATCTCTTTTCTCTTTTTGTAGGAAGTGGTCAAGTTACATGGAGTGTCGAGGACTATAGTTTCTAACAAAGACATTAAGCTCTTAAGCCAATTCTAAAACACCTTGTAGAAGCGACTTGAAAACAAGGTAATCAATTATACCTTAAGGAAGCTACTGCGAATTGTTGTTAGAAGAAATCTAGTCTATTAGGATGTATTGAAACTTTTGAGAGCTACAAAGATAGTTATTAAATCGTTAACATTGCATAAAAACATTCCTCCTAGAGTAGCTATTAATATGAATAACAAAAACTCTATTATAGCCATTTTTGTGCGTTCAATGTACTCTATGGATAGAGCAATACATAGAGTGTGCATGCCAATCATCAAGTTTGTCTACAAAAGGATTGCCCATAGAATCACCAAGAAGTCACCCTTTGAGGTTGCTTATGGATATAATCCTGAGCTACCAATTGACTTAATCATCCCGTCTAACCAACTTGAAGACCCTTAGGTTGTTGAAAGATCCGAAGCCATTTGATCCATGCACCAAAAAGTTGTAGCCCACCTGACTTGAGCTACCTCTAAGCTCGAAAGAAAAAGCTGAGGATATAGAACTAGAAGATTACAACCCAGTGATCTAGTGTAGATTCACCTCAATAAGAAGCAATTTGTTAATCCTAAGAAGAGTAAGTTGTCTCTATGAGCAGATGAACCATTCAAGGTGCTTGAGGAGATCAATTCGAACACTTATAAAGTTGAACAACTTAAAGAATATGGAGTTTCTAATACCTTCAATTTACCGATCTCCACCTATACATCCCCGAAGAAAAGCTATCTAATGCTAAGCAAGATTTGATCCCAAATCTCAAATAACCTGGATGGGATCATAGGAATCGAAGACCTATTACGTGATTAAGGGCGTGTAGCCATGTTTCTTTGGTACACCATGCCATTGAGCAATAACTAACCCTAGATGAAGAGCACTTCATCCAAACAAGCCTAAGACTTCTTCTAAGCTCTTCCGAACTATTCACCTTCAACCAAGTGGAAGTGGATGAAGCCATCAATGTTCCTAAGTTAAGAAATGACCATAGTTAAGCTGCCTTACTACCAAGCTGACCTGTTAAGATAAAGCAAACAAATGGCCATTTAAGCCTACCGACCTGCTGAGCCATCGACTTAACTAGTTTTACTTGCCATCTACTACTACTTAGACCATTAGATTAAGAAACAAACAATTGTCCATAATCTAACATCCATACTATCCTTTCTATACTCAAATATTCTTTTATCTACTTTATAAAATTACCCTTGTACAACATTTATTTACAACTTGTAGTAGGTATCCTTTTTTGAAAATTTTAGCAACCTAAGTATAGTATGCAATAATTGCATCATTAATAACAATCAATTTTTAGACATTTCCTTTGCGAGCGAAGTGTTTTTTTCTTACTTAGTCCTACTCTCATCAATCCCTTTAGCAATGATTGTAGAAGTAACCCATCTTACTTAGACTAGTGTGTCATATCAAGTAAGTCACCTGATTTGTATGTGGTTCCACGGTGCATCATATCCATGGGGCTAGCAGTTGGTTTTTGCTAAACCATTGACTTCCATTTGCGGTTCAAACCTATGCCTTAGTTTACATGATATCGATAGCCATGTATTAACCTTTCCAGTGACCGGTATCGCTTACCTTAGTTGCATTAGTGGTAGAATCAAATAAAGCTAAGTTGAGGTTGGATCGAATGCCGATAGTCAACAGTACCCATATGTATTTCCAATGGATCTACTATATATCCTACTTAATAGAAAGGTAGAGTTCAAAATTGATCTAGTGCTTGGAACTAAACCTATCTCTAAACTGGCCTACTAGATGGCGCCTACTAAGATAGTATAATTAAAGAAGTAGTTACAGGAGCTAAAGAATAAGGGTTTTATCATGCCTAACTTGTCTTCTTAGAGAGGCCCAACATTAATTGTAAAGAAGAAAGATGGAAGTCTATGAATGTACATTGACTATCAGGACTTAAACTAAGTTACTATCAAGAATAAGTACCCTCTTCCAAGGATCGATGATCGTTTCAATCAATTACAAGGTACATAAGTCTTCTCTAAATTAGATTTGTGCTCAGGTTATTACCAACTAAAGGTCAAAGCTGAAGATGTGGAGAAGACAACCAATGGAACTAGATACAGGCTAAATGAGTTCCTAGTGATGCCTTTCAGCCTTAGCAATGCGCCAACAATGTTTATGGATATCATGAATTGGGTGTTCAAGGAGTATCTTGATAGGTTTATTGTTGTATTTATTGATGATATCCTCATTCACTCTAATTGTAGGGAAGAATATGAAGAGCATCTAAAGATTGTTTTAGGTAAGTTGAGAATAGAGAAGTTCTATGCTAAGTTTAGCAAATGTGACTTTTGGCTAGAACAGTTGGCATTCTTAGGTCATATTGTAAACCATGATGGCATAACTATAGACCTAAAGAAATTAAAGGCAGTTGTTGATTAGCCAAGACTTACCATAGTGTTAGAGATAAGAAGCTTTCTAGAGCTAGCTAGGTATTACCGAAAGTTTGTGGAGGGTTTTTCAAAAATTTCATTGCCTTTAACCTTGTTAACTCAATGAGGGTTAAAGTTTGAATGGGATGACATATGTGAAGTAAGTTTTCAGTAACTGAAGGATAGGCTAATGATAGCTCCTATCGTGACATTAGCCTACAAGAGAAGAATTTATCATATACGACAATGCCTCCATACAAGGACTAAGATGTGTCTTCATGAAAGATGGTAAGGTGATTGCATATGCCTCTTAGAAGCTCAATCCATATGAGAAGAAAAACTTAGTACATGATCTAAAGTTGACAACCGTGGTACATACACTAAAGCTCTATAAGCATTACTTGGTTGAAGAGAACTGCAAAGCATACACATATCACAAAAGCCTCAAGTATTTCTTCACCTAGAGAGACCTAAGTGTGAGATAGAGGCATTGGTTAGAGCTAATTAAAGATTATGACCTAGACTTTTAGTACTATCTAAGGAAAGCTAATGTGGTAGCTGATGCCTTAAGCAAAAGAAATCTAGCCAGCTTGATTACCTCATAAAAATCGTTGCTTAGGCATATGCGTTAACTTGAGTTAGAAGTGTTAACTAGAGAGGTGGGTAGCAAGTTAGCAAGCTTCAAAATATAGCCTACCTTAATAGACATAAGTAAAGTAGCATGGGCTGAAGATCAAGGGATCTAGAACATCATAGGTAAAGTGAAAGTAAGGAAAGCTTCAGATTTTATTGTAGATGTCGTAAAGTAGTAAGATTTAAGGGCAGATGGTGTGTATGCTAACATAACCAAGGTTAGGAAGTCAGATATTGAAAGAAGTACACTATTTAGCTTTCACCATTCACCTAGGGGGCACAAAGACGTATAAGGACTTGAAAGATCGCCACTAGTGGAACAATATGAAGAGGGAAATAATAGATATGTATCCAGGCATCAAACATGCCAATTACTTAGAATTGAACATTAAAGATAGGTAAGTAAACCGTAGCTACTACCAGTACCTAAGTGCAAATTAGAGCAAGTGACTATGGAATTTGTCGTAATCCTACTTAGCACCTTGGCAAAACAGAATGCAATTTATATAATTGTGGATAAGTTGACTAAGTCTGCTCACTTTATTCCCATAAATATTAAGTAACAGTTAGGAAGCTTGCTAAGTTGTATACTTAAGAGGTGGTAAGGTTACATGGAGAACTTATGTCTATTACTTCTGATAGGGAAACTTGGTTTGTTAGTAACTTTTAGAGATGTTCAAAGAATCCATTCGGCACAAAACTTAGGTTTAGTATCGCTTTTCATTCACAAAGATGGTCGATTAAAGCACACCATTCAAATTTTAGAGGACTCGTTAGGAGCATGCGCACTTGACTTTAGTGGTCAATAGGATGAGCACTAGCCTTTGTAGATTTTTCCTATAATAACGGCTATCAAACAACCATTTAGATGGCTCCATTTAAAGCATTGTATGGTTGGAAGTGTAGATCACTTATTCACTAGAATGGGATAAGCAAGAGACAATTGGTGAGACCATATTTGGAGTGAGAGGTAGTAAATAAGGTCAAGCTGATTTCATTGAGGATGTAGCACACCTAGAGCAAATGGAAAAGTGATGTCAATAAGTGGTGTCACCTTTTGAAATTCCAAGTGAGAGATGAGGTATTGCTAATGGTTTAACTAGTTAAGAGAACAATCAGTTTAGTTTGAGAGGAAAGTTGCATCTAAGGTATGTAAGCCCTTTTAGAGTCATAAAGAGAACTAACAAGATGGCCTATAGATTGGAGCTTCCACCATAACTAGAGGGTATGCATAATGTATTCCATATGTGCATGTTGAGAAAGTATAAGAAACCTAGTATAGATCATGAGTTGGAGCTGTATGTATTGATAGTTGATTTAGAGTCACTAGAGTTATAGCCAGACATGTTAGTAGTTATTTGTTCATCCCAGCATGACCATAGGTTGATCTGAGCATAGACTTTTCCTTCAGTTTACTCCAAACTGCTTGAGGCAAAGATTTAGTAATGGTTATCATGAACAAATTTAGTAAGATGGCACACTTTGTGCCTTGTACTAAAACTAGCAATGCTTTAATTATTAATTCTTTGTTTTTGCAAGAAATTGTTCACCTGCATGGAGTATTAAGGAGTATAGTGTTAGATCACAACTCAAAATTCTTGAGCCATTTTTGGCAAATTCTTTGGCATTGGATGGGAACAAAGTTACACTTTTGTACCTCTTTCCATCCCCAGACCGATGGTTAAACAGAGGTTATCAACTGTACCTTGGGTTCATTGCTCTAAGTTGTAGTGAGGAAGAACTTAACTGATTGGGGTGTTTACTTACTTGTAGGAGAATTTGCTTACAATAGGCTTGTACATGCCACCACTAGGCATTCACCATTCAAGGTCGTTTACTGTTTTATCTCTTAGCTTCCTCTTATTCATGCACCAATGAAATCACTTGACTAAGAAGATTCAAAAGCAAGAGCTCGAGCTCAATCCTTCTAATAGATCTACCAGCATGTTGCACAACACATTGACTAAGTTGCTAGAAAACTAAAAAAAGAAAGGCAATGAAAGGAAAACTAAGCAATTTTAGCCCAACAATTAAGTATGGTTACACCTAAGCAATGAGAGATTTCCTAACAAGAGAAAGAACAAATTGTCTACTCGAGTTGAAGGACCCTTCAGGATACTCCATAAGATAAACAACAATGCATACCAGTTGGAGCTACTAGAAGACTTCGAACTATTTCACATATTCAATATTGCTAACCTTAGCCTTTACCAACCAAATGAAGAACAGAGTGAAGACCAAGCTCACTTGATCCCAAATCCCAATCAACTCAGAGGGGTGATACAAACCAAGCCATAGGGCCTTTGACTTAAACTCAAGCTTAAGGCTTAAGAGCATGGCCAAGCGTATTCTCTTATTTCGATCTATACCTAAAAAGTCCAAGCTACTTTAAACTGTCGACCTAATGCCATGTCTAGGCTAAATTCTCTCATATATATCGATTGTCTTTGAATGCTGACTTAAAGAACACTTAGACAATAGCTAGGCTCGCTTAACCATTAGCTCGCCCGATCTACTTCCAAGAAGACCATAACATGTTTGAGCTAAATTCATTTTGGAAGAATCTATAACTCTGTTAGGCATCTTCAAAACCTGATTGTACATTTTTGTATGCTTTTGTAAAAGCCCATCCAATAATCATTAGCCAGGTATCCCTAGCATCCATATGAAAAAATCTACAACAGAAGTTTCTATTCTTTAATTTTTCTTTTATACCCTTATCCCTTTCTTGTATTTTACTTATGTTGGATAATACCCCTTTAGTATTTTTCATTTTAGTAGGTTGCTCTAGAATCACGAGTGTAAATATCCTTGTACGTTATAGCTATACATAATCTTACCTATTATTGAATATATAGAATCCCTTTTGTAAGCTCTTGGCGATTATACTTTCAACTCTTATCCTCACCTTTAAGTAAGGATAGGTGGCAAGTGACCTTACGAAACTAACCTGTACATCTTATCAAGCTAGTTCATAAGTCTATAGGGGTTCCTTAGTGCTTCATATCTTTGGGATTATTTATTGGATTTTGGTTAATTCCTTCCTGTTTTTATGCATTCCTTCTTCATTTCGAACTTTCTTCAAGTTTGGACCCATCCCCGATATTACCATCCTCATCTATTCTTGGTATGACATATCATCTTAGTATCAAAGTGAAGGTTCACTTTTAATAAGTAACTATTGTAATGTGTTGTTGCTTTAATTGTCATTTCTATTTTGAGTGTATTAGGTAGCAAAGTAGCTGTTAAAGTTGTGTTTGAACTTGTTGCGAGTGTTCTAGTGAGCAAATTGAAGTGGTGGTTTGCTGCTATGTGGTGATTGTTAAAGTGCTTTGTTATACTTTCTTTGAAGCTGTAGAAAACAGAGCAAGTAGTAGTTATATATATATTTTTTAAGTTAGTGTGTTGACTTATTAAAGGTTGTGAGTGTGTTGTTTCTTAAGTAATAGAAGTACTTTCTAATTGCTGTAAACACAAAATTGAGTAAAGAATGATCGATTCAAGTGTTAAAGCTGGCATTGGAGAAGATAACACTAGTATTGTCTACCATAGTTGATAAACCTAGAATAACCTTAGAAGTTTTGATGAGCAGATTGATGAGAAGAAAAGGTAGAGGAGTAGGTACTACTGTCCATAATGCTCAACTTACCTAAGGATAAGTCTTAGCTCAATAAGTCCAAGGTAGAGGAATAGGAGGCAATGTACAAAGGAGAATAAGTTTGGGAGGAATGTAAGAGTATAAGGAAATAGAAGAGAAAGCACGTGTGCCCTAAGTTTCCTACCATCTATAGCTTCAAATTTCAAGCTTTAATGGTTCCGAAGAGGTGGACGACTATCTTGATTAGGAAGAAAAGGTAGAATAAGTGTTTGACTACTATCAATATGAGGACCGTGAGAAGGTGAGGATTGCTATTGTAGAGTTGTCAGCTTATGCTGCAATATAGTGGAGAAACTTCCAAACGATGAGGAAGGGAGATGGATATTGAGAGGTTAGTATGTGGCTCGAGATGAAAAGGATTCTTAGAGCTAGATTTGTGCCAGGTAATTATTTAGAGGATACTTTTTTCTTAACTCTAAGAACTAAGGCAAGGGAACCATACTGTTAATGAGTATGTGTAAGAGTTTCAAGTGCTTATGATCCGATGTGAAGTCAATGAGCCTTCAACTTATATAATATCAAGATTCTTGACTGGATTAAGGTCAAATATATGAGATGTAATAGAACTATAGCATTTTAACACATTGGATGAGGCCATCAAAATTACTTAGTGGGTGGAGAGGCAAAGGATGAATAGTCCGAGCCAACCTTTAATAAGTCGACCTATCTAACCTAACCGAGCTGCTTAAGGCAATCACTACAGTATTGAGTTGAGTAGAAGGACAGGTGTCAGAACTGAGTAAAGGAGCCGACCTAATGATAGTGAAGTGTAGCTAAGGACATTTGAGAGAAGACAAGGGTTTGGACGAAAGACTAACTAGATCAAATGTTTTAAGTGTTAAGGGTTGGGGTACATGGCCACCTAATGTCTAAACAAATAAAACATGATTATCAAAGGCGATGCTCTAAAAATTGAAGTTAATAGCATAGGTGAGGAACCCAAGGAAAAAAACTAAAGGAAAGTGTTAGGGATAAAGAAGAGTTAGTCAGGATGTGTTTGCCGAGGATTTGGACAAACTAACCTTAGTCATTAGGTGAGCAATGAGCATCGAACCATTAGTTGGAGGAAAATAACACAAGAACCTATTCCACATCACCTTGAAGGTGAATGAATAAGTGTGTACCAACCTAATTAAGAAACTCAAGTTATCAACCATAAAACATCCAAAGCCATGCAAGCTATATTCACTAAATGAGATAGGAGTACTACATGTCACTCGATAAGTGCTACTACTGATCTCTATTAGAAATTATTCTAACAAAATTCTCTATAATGTTATACACATGTAGGCATCCCATGTACTATTAGGATAACCTTGGTTATTTGATCAAGGAGTCGTTGATGATGGGTCCAAAAATATACATGTTTTTGAGAAGGATAGAAGAAAGATTACTTTGAATCCTATGACTTGAAGCCAAGTGGGCAAGTTATAGGCTAAGTTATCCCAATGATCTAAGAAGACATTAGTTTAAAGCTAATCCAAGCTCTAGGAAGCCATTAAGGTTGATGTGCTAACCCTTTTGTTGATCAAAAGATCATTAAAGAGAGTAAACTGAACTACCTAAGGAGGTTCAAGAACTATTCGATGAATATGCTAACCTGTTCCCTAAATAGTTGCTGAAAGGATTGGTCCCTCTCCAAGGAATTGATCATTGTAATGACTTGATACTTGGTGCTACCTTACCAAAAAAGCTTGCTTATCAAATGAACCCCAAGTAAGCTATCAAACTTTAGAGGTAAGTTAACAAACTACTAGAGAAACGATATATGAGAGAAAGTCTCAGCCCTTATGTTGTACCTACATTACTTGAATCAAAGAAGGATGGTACTTAGTATATGTATGTGTATAGTAAAGCTGTTAATAAGATTATCATCAAGTATAGGTACCTTATTGTAAGGTGAGTTGATAAGCTAGATGAATTAAGTGGTGTTAAGATTTTCAACAAGATTGACTTGAAGTCTCGTTACCAATAGATTTGTATGAGGTAAGTAGATGAGTGAAAGAGTATGTTTAAAACTCAACATGGTCTATATGAATGGATGGTGATGCCTTTTAGTCCACCAAATGCCTTAGGCACTTTTATGGGGTTGATGACTCATGTTTTGAGAGATCTGATGAGAAAATTTGTTGTAGTCTACTTTGATGATATCCTTATCTATATTGCATATTTGTTACATCATTTTGATCATCTCCAAGCTGTTTTTAATGTTCTCCTAGAAAAGAAGTTGTTTGGAAATTTAAAGAAGTGTTGTTTCTACTGGGAAGAAGTCATCTTCCTTAGATACGTTTTGAGTAGATTGAGAGAAAGTTCGATCCATTGTTGACTGGCTGACCCCATCTTCTTATACCGAAGTAAGGAGCTTCCATGGGTTAACTACCTTTTATCACCGATTTATTTAGGGTTTTAGTTCAATAGTTGTACCCCCTACCAAGCTGACAAAGAACAATGCATAGCTCAAATGGGGAGAGAAATAGGAGAGGAGTTTCACTAAGGTGAAAGAGAGGTTGACCTCTACCCAATCTTACCTCTGCTTAACTTAGAGAAAGTATTTAAGCTTGAATGCGACACATCAAGTGTTGGCATCTGAGTTATATTGATGCAAGAAGGTCGACCTATTGCTTATAGTAGTGAGAAGCTCAAAGGGGCACAACCGAATTACTATGTATACAATAAGGAACTCTTGTCCCTTAAATGAGCTCTTCATATATGGTTACACTATTTGTTGTTGAGGGATTTTTTCATTTATATAGATCACACATCCTTAAGATATCTTAGAAGTCAAACCAAGCTTTCAAAGAGGTAAGCTTAATGGGTTGAATTTTTCAAAAGATTCAATTTTGTGACTAAGTATAAACAAAGAAAAAGTAATGCGGTCACCAATGCCCTGTTGAGAAGATGTATACTTCTTATTGAGCTGTGGACTAGGCTTTTAGTATTAGTAAGCATCAAGAAGAGTACCCTCAAGACCTTATTTTGGTCCCATATTTGGGTGATGTGAAGAAAGAAGAATAATAGGTGAATATCATGTAGAGGATAGATGTCTATTTTGTGGAGGCAATTTGTATGTGCTGACCTATTCTATAAGAGAGATGTTAGTGAGAGAAACTCATAATGGAGGAGCTTCTAGACACTCTGGCAAGAAAAGGACATTTGAGCTATTGAATCTAAGGGCCTATTAGCTTAAGATGAGATAAGATGTATACCATGTAGTTGAAAGTTTTACAACTTGAAAGAAGGCAAAGAGTCGAGCTAAATAAGGGAAAGTGATGCATTTACTCGTCTTGATGAGACCAAAGGTTAATCTGAGCATAGAATTTCTCCTTGGTTTGCCCTAAGCTGCTCGAGGCAAAGATTCAGTAATAGTCATTATGGATAGATTTTGTAAGATGGCACACTTTGTGCCTTGCATTAGAACTAACGCGCTTTGGCTGTTGCTTCTTCGTTTTTATAGGAAATTGTTTACTTGCATGGGGTACCAAGGAGTGTGGTGTTAGATCGCAACTCGAAATTCTTAAACCATTTTTAGTGAACTCTTTAGCATTGGATGGGAACAAAGTTACTCTTCAACACCTCTTGCCATCCCCATATCAACGGTCAAACAGAGGTTACCAATTTTACCTTAGGTTCACTACTTCTAACTATAGTAGGGAAGAACTTAACTAACTAAGATGTATACCTACCTATGGTAGAATTTGCTTACAATAGGACAGTATACACCACTATTAGGCATGCACCATTCGAGGTCATCTATGGTTTTAACCCCAAGCTTCCTATTGATCATGCCTTAATGCCATCACTCGACTAAGAAGATCTAAAAGTGACAACTCAAGTTCAATCCCTCCAATAGATCTACTAGTGCATTACTCAATACATTGACCAAGCTACCAAAAAACTGAAAGAGAAAGGCAATGGAAAGAAGACTAAGTAGTTTTAGCCTAACGGTCAAGTATGGCTGCACCTAAGCAAAGAGAGATTTCCTAATAAGAGGAAGAACAAATTATCCGCCTAAGCTAGAGTACCCTTTAAGATACTCTAAAAGATAAACAACAATGCATATCAATTGGAGTTGGCAGACAACTTCAGAATGTTTGATGTCTTCAATATTGACTAGAAGAAGAATAGAGTAAGGACTAAGCAGATTTGATCCCAAATCTTAATCAACCTAAAGGGGATGATAGGAATTGAGCCACTGGACTTCTAATCTAAACCTAAGCTTGAGGGCTTGAGAGCATAGCTAAGCATATTCTCTTGTTTTAACCTACACTTGAAGAGTTCGAGCTACTCCAAATTGCTAACCTACTATCATGTCTAAGTTAAACTCTCCCATATCTATCGATTGTCTTTGAATGTCATTCTGAAGAACACTTAAATGATAGCTCAACTTGCTTAATCCATCTTTAGTAAGTTGCCCTAGAATTAAGGGTATAAATGCCCTTATATGTTGTAGCCGTACATCATCATCCCCAACATTAAATATATAAAATCCCTGTAATGAGCTCTTTATGCTTACTCTTTCAACTCTTATCCTAACCCTTAAGTAAAGCTAAGTGGTAAGTGACCTCACTAAAGTAACTCATACATCATATTGAGCTTATTCATGAGTCTATGGTGGTTCCTTAATGCATCATATACTTAGGATCGTTTGTAGGATTTTGCTTAACTCTTTCTTATTTTCCAACATTCCTTCTTCATTTTTAACTTTCTATAAGTTCATACCGATCCTTAATACTGTCGCCTTCTGTTATTCTAACGCATCGAATTAAATGAAGTATTATACGATGTTGTCCCCATGGAAGCTTTACATCTACTGTTAGGAAGACCTTGGTTGTTCAATCAACATGTCATTTATAATAGATATAAGAACACTTATGCCTTTACAAAGGATGGAAATAAAATCTTATTGCAACCTATGATACAAAACTAGGTAAACGAGACACATAATTGGCTCTTCTAAGCTAGCAAGAAGAAGGCATTAGTAATGAGTCGAAGAGAGCTCCAAGTTGCTGAAAAGGCCAATGAGCCTATGTTCTTATTGATTAGGAGACTACTAGAATTAATAAATTTAGAAGATGTACCCGTAGAGGTTTAGAAGTTGGTAGATGAATTTTTTGACCTATACCCTGATGAGCTGCTTAAAGGACTATCCCCATTCCAAGGCATAAAGCACTACCTTGACTTATAGCCAAGAGCAGCCTTGTCAAATGACTTGCTTATAGGATGAACCTTGAGTAAGTTACCTAATTGAAGATATAAGTAGACGAGCTGATACAACATAGATATATAAGAGAGAGCATGAGCCCTTGTGCTATGCTAGCTCTACTTACCCTAAAGAAGGATAAATCATGGTACATGTACATCGATCAAGTTGTCAATTGAATTACTATCAAATATAAGTACCTTATACCAAGACTTGATGACATGTTGGACAAACTTCATGATGACAAAGTATCCTCAAAGATTGAATTGCAAAGTAGCTACCATCAGATTCGCATGAGACCTGATGACTAGCAAAAAACTGCATTTAAGATTAGGCATAGTCTCTATAAGTAGTTAGTTATGCCATTTGGACTTACTAATGCATCGAGCACAGTTACAAGGCTTATGAACCATATGATGCACTATTTGATCAAATGACGTATGGTTGTGTGCTTTGATGATATACTAGTATGTAGTGCTAACCTAACTGACCATGTACAACATGTTCAAGTTGTTTTTTATTTTCTTTATGTCACGAAATTGTATGGGAACTTAAAGTAGTGTACGTTTTGTCAAAGCGAAGTTGTTTTTCTTGGTTATGTAGTATTAGGAAATGGAACCTAAGCTAATAAAGAGAAAATTTGAGCTCTTTTAGAGTGGTCAATGTTGAAGAGCATCACTAAAGTACGAAGCTTCTACAGCCTTGCTTCTTTCTATAAAAGGCTTATTAGGAACTTTAGTGCCATTATTATCCTATTAACCAACCTTACTAAGAAAAGTGAAGGATTCCAATGGAATGACTTAGCTAAGCAAAGCTTTAGGGAAATCAATGAGAAACTTACTATTGATCTTGTTTTAGCTTTACCTAACTTCGACAAACCTTTTGAACTAGAGTGCAACATGTTACGTATTAGTATTTGTGCCATACTAATGCAAGAGGGCCGACCTATTGCTTATCACAATGAAAAGCTCAATGGTGGTGCATTGAATTATTCTGTATATGAGAAAGAGCTATACTCTCTTTTTCGAGCTCTTATTGTATGGCAACATTACCTTTTACCTCAAGAGTTTGTGATTTATACAAACTATGAATCATTGAACCATCTTAGAAGTCAGAACAAAGTTTTAAAGAGGTAAGCAACATGGTTAAAGTTTATGGAAGGCTTTTCTTACATAATTAGGTACAAGAAAGGCAATGCAAATGTGGTCACAAATACCCTATCACATCAGCAAACTCTGTTGACTACTCTTTAAGCAAAATGACCAAGTTTTTCTCTTATTGCCAAATAATTGCTTAGGACTCACACTTTGGCCCAATCCTTGAAAAGTGTAGAAGAGGACTTATTGTTGGAGGATATTACCTAAAGGATGACTATTTATCTAAGGAGAAGAGATTGTGCATGCCAAGCTATTCCATTCACAAGCTATTGGTTAGAGAAGCTTATAATGGTAGATTATCTAGTCATTTTAGTGAGACCAAAGCTACTAAATTATTGAGAGAGAGAATTTTTTTTTGCCTGGTATGGTCAAGGATGTCCATAAGTTCGTTGATAGTTGTAAAATATGTAAAAGGGAAAAAGGGAAGAAGGAACCACATGGAGAATATATGCCCTTACCTACGCCAATCTCCCCTTAGGTTGACCTTAACATGGACATTATCTTAGGGTTGCCTCTAACATCTAGAAGAAAGGACTCGATCCTTGTAGTTATAGATCAATTTAGCAAAGTGGAACACTTCACTCTATGCCACCGACCTAACTATGCTTTATATGTTGTTAATTTGTTTTTGTAGAGAGTCGTCTGCCTACATGGAGTCCCAAAGTTCATTGTTTCAAACTAAGATACCAAGTTTATAAGCTACTTTTGGAAGACCCTGTAGAAGAGACTTAGCACTAAACTTGTGTTCAATTTGAGTAGCCACCCTTAGATTGATGGCTAAATGGAGGTCATAAACAAGACATTGGGTGCTCTACTTCGAGTTGTAGTAGGAAAGAATCTAAAGGATTAGGATCTATTCTTACTTATTATGTAGTTCACTTACAACTGAATTGTCTATAGTACTACTGGAAAAACTCCTTTTGGGGTGATCTATGGCTTCAACCCGACCATCCCACTAAATATGATAAGTACCCATGAAGCTCCTAAAGAAAGCCAGTTTGGAGTTAACCGAGCTCATGTATTGCATAAACTACACCAATAAGTGACTAAGAAGTTTACCAAGTTCAATGAACAACAACATGAGATTAATAGTTGAGGTCACTAAGCTATTTCCTTTAACCTAAGCAACATAGTTTGGATCTACTTCGATTGAGAAAGATTTCCCTACCTCAAGAAGAGCAAGTTATCACATAATTTTGATGGTCCATTTAAGATCTTGAAGAAGATTAACCACAATGCCTATCAGATTAAGCTACCCCAAGAATTATGGTGTCTCTCCCACCTTCAATGTATTTAACTTGATCCTACACTAACCAAAAGAAGTTACTAAAGATGCTAAAGAAGAGCAACCCTATGAAGCCCCTTTAGATTTGAGGATAAATCTTTTTGACACCCCAACAAATGATAGGAATCAACTCCTTAGACCAATTACACGAAGTCGAGCTAGAGGATTGCAAGGACTAACCCAATGTACACTAGCTTGAAAACCCTTCTAAGATAAGGATTCTTTCATTAATATTGGAGTTCTACACTTTTACGGCTTAAGTGCTAAACTGTAGCTGCCATTAACTCAGCTTCAGAGCTATTAAACACCAAGCATCTATCTAAGTCAAGCTGCCTAACCATCTAACTTGAAGAAGCTCTAAATAACTCTAAATGCTCGAGCTCTAACTTGATCCAAATTAAGTTAGCTCAGTTCTCTAACCTCCAAACCTCTTTTGAGTTGAATCTTGCAAATGCTAAACTATCTAAAAATTCACTTCAATAAGACCAATAGTGTTGTAGACTACCAATCACTACCTGACACATGTCTTCAGGCACAACATCCTAAAGGGACTCTCTACTTTTCTGTACAGGATGTTATTTGTCATTTTTTCCCTTTTAGTATATTTATGGAATATTTAATATCTTATCTTTTTTATCTTTTCTTAGTACACTTATAACCTTAATGGGTTTAGTATATAAACCTTATTTTCCTTATATACAGACATCATACTTTCATTATTGAATTACAATTTCCTTTTGTAAGGTAACCAGTATGTTCTCTCTCTTATCCTTATCTCTTATCTAGCTTCTTTAGCAAGAGTTAATGGCGAGCAACCTTAATACAATATTCATAAGTCATATCAAGTGTCAGGATTAAGCTTAATAAGATTAGTTAATGTGTCATGTTCAGCTGATAGCTACTTAAATTTGCTTTTTGTTGCTCTTAAGGTCGATCGAAGGTCGTTTTAGTTGAGTTTAAGGTATTGTTAGGGTTAAATTTGATTGTAGGGAGGATTGGTGAATTGTCGAGGTTGTATGTAATGTTGCTTGGGCAGTTGAGAATGATGTTTAAAGGAGAAAAACTACGTCTGAAAGGAACACGATCAAGGACCATAAGCATGGTCATGACCATAGCCTTCCCATAGGTGTTGCAATGCGTTGAGCATGGAGAAAGAAAGAAAATTTTTGGACGAGAGGATCACAACCAAAGTTCATGACCATAATCCTTACTTGTGTTCTTCCTATAGTATAAGAATAGAAACAATGGCCATGGTCGACAACTAGGATTCCTGGCCATGTACTTGTATTATCTTTTGTTCCTTCTTTTTCATCCTAAAATCATCTTTAATGAGTTTTTAAATAAGTTTTCTACTTCAAAATGTTTATAAAACTTTTTTATTTCAAGGACCGATTTGAAGTTTTTTGTAAAGGCTTAAGTCTTTATAAGGGGTTTGGGTGTAAGGACTGAGTAGCAGTTATAGTAATTGATTTTAGGAATTGAGTTACTTATTTATATGGTGTATCAGGTTATAGAGCATCGAGAAATGTGTCAAGAACTTCGTTGGAGTCAAGTACAAGATACATGGATGTTAGTTATGTATGTTATGATAGTAACTAAATCGGACTTAACTAAACTTAGACCTTAGCCAAGTATGCTGTTTATGCTTGGTCTCAAGCACCTACTAGTAGGGTCCAATGGTGTTGGTGAGCCATCTGGCAATATTTGCACAACATTTTCTCAAGTAGAGTCCTACTCTAGGAGGAACCAAGTAGATTTAAGATGGTGATTGGTTACCTAGGTATTAGGGAGGACCCAATACCAATATTTATGTATTATTTATATTGTTATGTGTAGGGATCAAGAGTAATCATTAGTCTCAAGACATTGAGACTATGTTGCCTATCGGAGTTAATAATTAAAACTATACTGGCTGACTATTATATTTAGTAATGTTACTTGTGTATACTTATGTTGTGTACTCATGTGTTCATGTGCATGTATGTAGTATCCTATAATGAGCATTAGCTTACCCTTTAGGGGTATTGTTTTTCAGTTGTAGGTTTAAGGTACAAGGACTTTAGTGATTATTATGTAGATTATGTGAGTCATGACTATTATTATTTTGATAAGGAGGGTGATTATTTTTACTTTAATGATGGAGTAAGGTCAGTGTAAAGTAAATGGTAAGGTTGAAATTCTAAGACATTTGTAAATATCTCTTTATTTCTTTTTATTGTGATTTTTGTGTGACTGTTTAGAGTCACCTATGACACTTGTGCTAGTTGTTATTTAGGTAGTCATCTAGTAGAGCTATGAGACCCCATGTTATCTATCTTAGAGTTTATTTTTAGTTTTAAGTTCTTTAGCTCATGTTAATAAGACATTTATGATGATGTATTTGGAGATTAAGTAGTTAACATTCCACTCATATTTCAGATTTGAGGTTAATAAATAATGAGTTGGGAGATTTTATGATTTATGTAGTTTTTAGACAAGTTTCAAGATCCTTGATTACTTTAGTGTGTTATAAACACTTAATTTTTGCCCCTCTTTTTATTTTCAAATTAAGTTATAGGGTCTTAAATTAAAATAAAAAAGTTCAGAAAAATAGAAAATTAATGAAAACCACAAGAAATGAAGAAATTTAGAAAAAAAATAGGAATTCTAGAAAAATACAAAAAATAGGAAAATAGGATAAAGCATAAGAAATAAGAAATTTAGAAAAAATACAAAAAAAGACAAATTTAGGGAAATATAAGAAATTTGAAAAGTCATATAAAATTTATAAAAAAATAAAACATTTAGAATATAATAAATTTTTTAGGTCATTTAAATAGAATAGGATTTTAGTTTAAATAAATTTGAATAAAGAACCGTTGGACTTAGGCTTAGATTTAGTGTAGGCCGACTTAGGCCAATAAGGTGCAGGCCGACCTGGGCCGACAAGATACAGGCCCATGGCCTAACAGTAAAGCATTTGGACTATAGCATTATGTTTGGTTTGAGGTCAGGGGTTCGAAACTCACTAGAGCTATAAAAGTTGGTTTTTTTTTTTATTTTCTCTTAAACTCTATATGTGGCCACATATCAAGTTATCATTAGGCTACGTATTTGAAATTGACACTTGGTACGTTGTGATTCACTTAGACAGCATACATTCTTTCCTCCCAATTTTTCCTCCACTATCCTTATTCTTCCTAATTCTTTTCCTTTTTTTTTATCAAAACACACAAACATGTACAAGGGGGGAATTTTGTTTTAAAAACTCTTACATAACCGTCTCTCTCTCTCTCCTCAGTACACTTTCTCTCCTTCTACCCTTTCTCTTAGCAACTCGTTCTCTCTTCACTTCCTAACTCTCTCTCTTTCTCTCTCTCTCTCTCTCTCTCTCTCTCTCTCTCTCTCTCTCTCTCTCTCATATACTCAATCCATCTCCCTCTTGCTACCTTCTCTCTCCCTAACTCCCTCATTGTCCACCGTCTCTCTTACTCACCACCATCTCTCAACCCTAACCCCCTCGCACAACCAGACATCAACCCACAAACTTACCGCCAGTGAAAAGCCACACTCCAACACGATCGGTAACCACCATCACTACCGAGCTTACTTATAGAACTAACCCCCTTGCCACTCCACTGCATAGTGCATGTACTCCACCCCCATGTGCACATTAGCCAAACCTACACATACAAGACCCAACCACTGCATCCCCTCTCCTTCTTGCAAAACTCTTAAACACCAAACCTAAACCTAACTATAGCAAGCTTCATCCTCGAACCCACTCTCTTACTCTCAGCCTCCTTTCTCTTAGCTACGCAAAACTATGCCCACATACAAGGGCCCTCTCACAGCCGCCATTAGATGCAAAGCCACACTCTGACCTCACTGCATACACTCGCCCATTCACCACTATTGCCATTCGAACACACTTCTTCAACTATATACAACTGCGACCCCATCATCTAGTACCTTCACCAACTCAAACCACCCACTACCACCATATGACCACTAAACATGGTAGCATAAAAAAAAACCCTAAAGTCCAATATAATACATACAAAACCACCCTTTCTTAATTGTTTTGGCCACTAAAATGGCTTCTAAAACGCCTTCTCTGAGGTATTGCACGTGACTTGACCCAGGAGCAACAATCCGATCCATGACCTATGTTTAAACCTATGATCTAGATCCGATCCAACTCCAACCCGAGGATCCAACCAGGTCCAAACCCAACTCAAACCTAAACCGTACCTAGCTGACCCAAGTATCTCCTGTATTCGACCCTCGTGCAATTTTGTCTTTGATTTATTTTTTATTTTTATTTATTTATTTAAATTTAATTTATTATTATAGTTTGCTATAATAAAAAAGAAAAAAAAAACAAAAGAAACAAAAAAGAGAAGGTAAAGAAAAAAAAAGAAGAAGAAAACCAAAAGCAAAAAAAGAAAAAAAGAAAAAAGAAGAGGAAGTATTTTATTTTAGTTTTCTATTTTCACGTTTAAACAAAAGAAAAACCATGAAAAGAAATAAATAGATAATAAAAATAATAAAACAGAATAAAAATAGTAAAGTTACTTTTGACACTTAGAAGATCAATTTTTCAAATAAATAAAAATAAAACGGATCCTTTCTAAATTAGGACACTTTAGGTTTCCAAAAAATAAATGAATTTAAGACCCTTACGAAATTTTCTTAAATGAACTCAACACAGGTGAAACACGTAAACTCGACAATTTTTCCAAAGTTAAAATTAAATCAACCCGCTCTATTTTTGGTAAACAAACTATGAAGCTTGATCTCGAATAATAGGTACGTAGACACTCATACGTCAATATGGGATAACTTAAAATATGGAAGTTTTATTTTTTCCATTTTTAGATATTTATCTAAATTAATCAATTTAGTCGTGTATATTATGATTAACTGTTTTTAGAAATTACAAAGGGTATATTTGAAAAGCAAAATTAAATTCGAAAAGTTAAAAAGTGGTAGTTATTTAGGGTTTAATGAATTAGCTCCCGAATCCAGATCTTTGGTTTTCAAAAAACCATATTTATAAATAGGTTTTTAATTGATAGACCGATAGCTAGGTTATAATCAATTCACCCAATTGATTATAACTTAATCCTTTTTCTCAACTCCGGTCAAGTGGCATCTCCGATATATTTCAAATTGAAAAAAATGGTTTTCTTCAAACCTAGTCAAAGATCGATATTAAACGGGTAGGGTTTCATACTAATTAGTTTAGAGAAAACCTAATTTTATAAAAGGAATTGAGAAGGTAAAAAACCAAGCTCAATATGTGTTTATGTCGAGCCTAATTTTTCTTCAATTTTATAAATTAGCCTTTTTTAAACCAATCAATATTCAACTCTACCCATTTAATACTATCCCTTAACAAAGGTTTAAAGAAAAACAATTCTCTTATTTTTTAATAAATTTTAGAGTTACCACCTAACTAGAGTCGGGAAAAAGAGTTAAATTACAATCAGTTTGGTGGATTAATTATAAATTAGCTACTAGTATTTTTGATAAAAAAAAAATTTATAAATGGTTTTAAAACTAGAAAATCGAGTCTGAAGGTTAGACTCTATAAACTCTTACAAATACCATTAGCTTTTTAATTTTAAACTTAATCTCTTAAAATCACCTTTTAAAAATTATCTTAGAAAAAAAAAGAAATCTAATCATCGGTTAACAAATTCTAACAATTTAAACCAAAGTAGAAAAATGGGTTTTTTTAGTTTTTTACTATCATTCCTTAAGTGCCTACGTATCTGCTTTTCGGATCAAATGTACGTAGTTCCTTTTGTAAAACTTTATTACGTTAGACTAGTTTCAATTTTGAAAACATGCTAAGTTTACGTTTTTAAGTACATTTGATTTTATTAAGAAAGAACTAAAAGTTCCTAAATCTGAGTTTTACTTTTGAAAAGTTCTAGAAATGTCTTAATTTAAAAAAGGATTATTTATTTTTATTTTAGAAGACCGATTTTTTAAGTGGTAAAATGGGTTTTATTCACTAACCTATTTTTATCTTATTTTTTTATTATTTTTTATTATTCATCATTATTTCTTCCTATTTAAATCTCAATTAAAAACAAAATTAAAGAAAGAAAAAAAATGATAGACCCAAGGTTTTCTCTTTATTTTTTATTCACAAATACATGAGTGATAAATAAAATAAATAAATAAAAGGGTAAAAGATTAGGTCGGCTTTAGATCAGCTCGAGTCACATAGTGAAGAAGGCAACAACAGTGATTAGGCTTAATCTAGCCACTAATTAAAGCGAGAAAAGTGTTTTTTATGGGTTTCAAATAGGGGATATGGGGGTTAAGATTGATGCCTTAGTGATTTAAGTTGCTTTTGGTGGTGGTTGGAGGTGGTGGCTTGTAGTGGTTAGAGGTAGTACCATGCGGTGGTTGTTGGAAGAGAATAGGAGGTCGGGTCATGGGTTTTTACCACCATGAAGTTAGTTGTGGTGGGGTTTCGAAAGAGGGTGCCTAAAGAGAGAGATTCGAAGCAAGAGAGAGAGGTTGTGAGTGTGAAGAAAGAGAATAATCGAGAAAGAGAGAGATAGAGTTCATGAATGGGATGATGCTAAAGTGCTGGCAAAGGTCCTATTTATAGACTTGGAGGATCAAGCTTGGAAAACTCAGAATTTTCAAAAATCACTATTAAATCACGATGACTTGAAAATTTTTTTCAATTTTCTTAGCTTGATTCTTGCTGTGTAGGAAGATGAATCTGAACAAATTTTTATCCTGATTCAAAGTATGCTAAGTATATTATACGATTTCACCATTAATTTTGTAAAATCGTGTAGTAAATGAGGTAAAAAAATGACTTGAAGCAGCCTAAATAAAATGGGAAAAAGCTGGAAGTAAGAGCTAAAATCGAGGAAGAAGATTGGGGGCACAGGTCAAGTATTGGGCATGTGCCATACACCCTTACGTACTCGTGCAATGCACGTGTACGTTGTAAAAAGAAAGGTTATGCAACTATATATCCTTTGTCTTCTTCGCTTGATTAAGGCGAAGCCTTATTTCTCAATGTTGCAAACTAGGTAAACCTGGTTCAATCCAAACAAACATTTTTTTAAAATATAAGAATAAAATAAACTAAAAACTAAAATTAGATACCTATTGATTAAGTAGCGTATATTAAGATATTATTATTATTATTATTATTATTATTATTATTATTATTATTATTATTATTATATACTATTTCTTTTAAAAAGAAAAATGTACTTTATGCTTAGCATTTCAACTCTAATACTAGACTCAAATACTTATCCGTGAGGTTATTAATTTATGCCTTATCCAAATTGCATATATAGACTAGGTCAACTTGGGTAAGATTCAAATCTAAATCCAAGTCCATCCCTAACGACACTTTCCTTAATTTTATCTAAATTAAAAATTTCTACTCTGTCTAAAAATTTATTATTTTCTAAATTTCATAAATCCTCTATTTTTTATTTTTTGTGACGCTTCAGTTTTTTTTTTATATAATTTTCTTATTTTTGGTTTTTCTTAAATTTTCTATTTTTTTGTATTTTCCTAAGTTTTTTCTTTTTTTTTTTTTTGCTTAGCCTTTCCTAAATTATAACTCTTTACCCTATCCTAAAAATTAATAAAATAAAATATAAAGAGAGAAAAAATTGGATATCTACGGTCTACCTTTAAGACTAAAACATGGTAGAACTATAGCTATCTAGTTCCAAGGCATTACATATATTTTAAAATGTTGTGTGAAAGCTAAATTGACGCATTGTTATTGTGCAGCTCTAATAATAAAATGAAAAAGAGATTTGGATGAATAGAAAACATCAACATATGTGGAAAACCACAAATGAGTTCGGAGTGATAAACCACGAACACCAAAACAACAAATTCATTATGATTATTTATGTAGAGCCATGTATTATATCTCTTTTATGCAAATGATCTTACTACAATTTTATATATAGTAATGAAATTATCTAGAAGGGAGATAGATATGAATATGTAATGTAATAATTAAAACATTATGGAATCTGCACCCTCGATCGACTATTAACATGTTGCTAATCCCTTGATCTATTAACATTTAAATTTGTGTAAATGAATTAAATTGACTAACTGTCCAATTTGTTTTAACCTACAAGTTAAATAGGTCTACTTATCATTCACTTAATAAATAAGTTAAAATTTTAGGTTTGATTAGCCTACTATGAGTTGGTAAGATAAACAACTTAACTTACTAACCCAATCCGTTAACTACTTTATCTATTTTTATGAGTTAAATGAGTTAATCCGACCTATTAACTCATTTAAACATTTTAGTGGTTATTAGCTAGCTCACCAACTACTGAAACTTTCATTCTTTGATGCAAAAACTCAATATTGTAAAATCTGCCAGTTAGCAACAAATGTTATTTTTTAATTAAAAATATACAAAACGAAAATGACGTTACATATGGGAGAACTTACAAAATAGTCATTTCGTCATGTAATACATATTAATTCATTACATGTTAATAATCTTTGAATTTGGATTTTCATAATGTCGTCAGACTATCCACTAATTTTCCGAATCCTAAAAATGTTGGAAATGTAAAATGCTATGTTAACATTTATGAATTCTCCTGGTAGCATTTATCAGTGACAATAATATATAACACATTATTTTCATTTTATAAGATTTCGCTTATAATTCCCTCGTATATATAGTTTTGTTCTTCATTGTTCACTGTTCACTGCCTTCCCATTTCGGAAAGGAAAAATGGATAGTTTATACTACGATTTTATTTACAGATGCTACTTTATATTAGGAAGTACAATTTTCAACTATATCTGAATTATATTATATAATAATATCCTTCGTCCATTAATTAAAGCAAATTATATCATAAGTTTTAATGTTTATTAAATCATGTTGGCTTAGACTTATTCTGAAATTTGTTCAGAGTTATACGTAAGAAAATTAAATGTTATGTTTTGAATACATGAAGGTTATATGTTCTATTACTATAAATGATTGTATATTGAAAGAATTGTAGAAAAAAATTAAAATGTTGAAAACTATCATGGTACATTCAGTTTGCTAAATGAAATAAAGATGTAATGAAATAGTTATTGCATCATAATGGAATAGAGACATAATAAAGTATGAATGTATTTAGTTTAAAAGTAACAAATGTGGAAAAGGAAAGGAATCGATGATCTTAGTTATTGGGATGTAATACCCATTAGGTGATTGAATGGAATCATGAGTCCATAGAATAGAGATTACAGGAGGAAAAAAAGTTAAAATAAAAAAAAATAAAAATCTAGAGTTGGAAATTGTTTATAAATGTGGTAAATGGGAAGCCAAAAGGATGGATATTGTTTTTCCACACAATTTGTCAATTCATCATAAAGTGATTATAATTCTTCCATATACTGGAATAATTACATGATCCTCCTTTCTTTTTCTTTTTTGTTTTTTCCTTTTAACATCGACTCATTTTAACTTGGTGTTAAATGGGGCAATTAGACTATTCACTTTTTAAAGGGATTAAATTTTCAATATTATCTTGCTATTTAGCAAAAATGGTCAGAACCATGGGACCTGACCAGTCTACTAATATCCCCATCAGTGCATCGCCAATCACCTACCTAATTAGAGATGTGAAAGTATCGTTTTAGTTAGAGATATATAAATAAATTAAATAGATCATTTCAATTTAGCTTATTTCGGTTCGTTGGTTAAATAAGTAAAAAAAACTTAGTTCTAACCCATTTAAAAGTAAATAAAACAAACCGATTTACAAGCTAAAAGTGTAAATGTAATAGATTAACTTAAATTGATTCATTTTGTTTCACGAGTTAAATAGACCAAGTTTATTTGATCTATTTTTTAAATAGACTAAAATAGCTCGATTAAACTCATTTAAAAAATGAGCTATATAAACCTACTTGTAGATCAAAATCCATTTACACAACTGTCCTAGTATTACAATGTGCCCCCTCTGCTTTGAACTTCCAAAGTTCAACTTGATTTTAATTTATTTTCTCCAACATTCATCATACATTCTCAATTTTTATTAGATAAATATAAGAGATATCGGGCAGACCTTAATTGCTGCACTTATTTTTTGATTTAGTGAGTTTTCCTCCCCTTTAATCCTGTTTTTTTTTTTTTTTTTTCATATAGGAATTTTTCAATGTAGTAACTCCGCGCTAGTATCCTTCTTTGTGTTACTTGTGGTCTGTTGTATATCATGCCGATGCCACGGAAGTTATAACTTAGAGAAAGATTATCCTATTATTTGACGATAAATATTTTCTAGCTGTGAAGCTGAAGAAAATGTCAATCCTAGGCTAATTTTTAGAGGGTATAAAACATGAATTAAAGTAACTTGGGCTGTGCCGATGTAGTTATACAAATTTGTAAGAAGATTTTGATGTAATCTATCCTATTATTTATTTGGTTAATGAAAATCATTTTTAGGAACGAGAATTCGATAAATACGGAGCTACGACTAACGACAGGGGTGTAAAGATTAATGTTAAAATACCATTTATTCTTTTTTGTTATTATTCTACTATGTGCCTACTCTGAAAATAGGCAGAGGATTTGATTCCGAGAAAGTTTGGAAAAAACTTGTGCCCTCATAAAAACCTCGAAAATTTTAACTAACAGACAGAATCTAATAAAAGTTTGTTATTTTAACTATTATATTGGTCTAGCAACCAAAGATGGTATGCAAGTACTCTTACATATCAAAATTTTAATTTATCCATCCTGTCGGTAATCAGAATGCAAATCCACGAATGCTGCAGTACGTTGGGCCTAAGTGCTGGATTTGTACTCGAAAGTTTATGTCCGCAAATGGGCCTGGAGTCACGGTCACTGACCTAATTGCAAGCTACGTTACGTTATCAACTCGAGTAAAAAAAATTTAATATTACCAACTCGAGATTATCCGGACACGCTTTTCAGACGTGTGCGACCACCTGCAGTAAGCCTATGCTACATTTATAATTGACGGTCGCCACACATCAGACAACAGTTGAAAAGAAAAACCATTGGAATTGTGAAAAATGAAGGTAATCTTAAGCAAGTTAAAAAGTAGCATAAAGTTCAAGCCACATGTGTAGTTGTGCTATACATGATTAGGAGAATGACTTGAGTGACTCGTATAAAATGATTAAAAGAAAAGTATAAAGAGGACGAGCAAGCGATCCAATAAGGCTCTAACACTTTAATGACAAGTAGAAAAACTCAAAAGTATCAAACTCCACTAATGATAAAGAATAAGGTAGTGTTTCTTGAGGTGTTTAATCTTTTATAGTGAGAATCCGGTAGAGTAACGGTATTAGTACTAATTCTTCCCTATCTAAATTGAGGGAGAAGGGGTATTTATAAAGAATGGCCTTTGATTTCATCCATTGGATCTTGATGACTATCAAGGGCTAGAATTAATCCCCTCCTTTTCATGAACATGAGATAGCTTTCTTTATGAGCTTAGGCCCAAATGGCCTTATTCTATTAGTGTAAGCTAAATTAAGAAGGGTTGAATCGAACAGATTGATGCAACGGCCTTACTCCAAACCTACCATATTAAATCTTTTTTTATCATCCTGAAAATTTATGGGCTTGGCTCTTTAAGCCTTATTACTTTAGTTTGAAGAGTCAAATTCATTTAATCAATGGGCTTGAAACCCAATATCGAATTTAACCTTCTATAAAAAGTTTATGCTTATCCATTAGAACAGATTGTGATCGAGTTTGGTTTAGTATTGTCGTATGAGGATTCTATTGATAAAGTATTAAGGAGTTAGACTTTGACGTCTGCAAAACAAAACACAATGAAGGATATTGAAGAGTTTTCTGGATATGTGGGGCTATTTTTATGCCCTAGTACTCTAAGTAAGCTTCAATCTCTTTGAATTATTTTTCTTTGTGACATAATTTAAGTTCTTAAACTTTTAATTGTGTTTGTTATTTGTCCCTATGCATTACAATGGCTTGGTGCTCCAATGGTTGACTAATATGATTATACCTATAAAGAGGTAATGTGTCTTCAAACAAGACGATGAGTCAAAGGAAAAAATACATTAAACTAAATTTCTCCTATCAACATTACTGTTCAAAGTTTTCAAGGTTAACTAGCATCCCTCTAGTGTGTCATAATAGAGGGCGAAGTTAGAGAGGAGAGAGAAGGAGCATGCAGAAGCTAAGAGGAAGGCTACTAAGGCAATTGCTAAGCTATAAAGGTAGCTTGAGGAAGAGTGAAAATTGAACTTTAAGCTCACTAAATGCTTAAAAGAGCAAGCGATGGCTTGGACTAAGCTTGACCAGTGCAACTGGAAGCTTAGTACATCAGTCTCCAAGATACAGGCTAAGTTGACCCTCATACACAAAGAGTGTACCCCTATGAGGAACATCTCATTGGGCTTGGCTAGCCAAAAAGGGGAGTTAGAGGGGCAAATAAAGGAGCTTCAAAGGGAGGCTCGTGAAATGAAGGAGTTGATCCCTTGCTTTGAGAGAGGGGATGTCATTCACTCCACCACTAAAGAGAAGATCATTGAATCCTTCCTCATGTCGACTTGATGGAAGGATGAATGAGGGGATATTGTAGTGGAGTGACCTAGGGGAATTGAGATATGGTGCTTAAGAAATACCCCGGCTTGGATTCAGGGTGCTTAGACATCTTGGATAGACTAACCTACTAAGAAACTAGGGAAGCCAAAAAGGAGACCAATACACCTGCTACCCAAGGCATCTAAGATGGCGTTCCTCTAGCTTCTCCATCTAAAAATGCTCTACAAGAGGTCATCCCTAAGGGAAATCACATAGAAAATCAAGGTTGGGTTGAGCCCCTTACTGGCTAAGATCAACAAAAGAAGACTCCTTCTCCCTTTTCTTTGGTTCAGGACCCTTTAATTCAAACTTCTGTAGATTAGTCCCCTAAGCAAATTGGAGCTTTAGACTTTTCGGAATTGTTGGATTTGATTGATCTTAAGTGATGGATGTTGGCTATTTTTCCTTGTTTGTGTTTTTTTTTTTTTTTTGTTCTTTGTAAATGGATATCTTGTAAACAATTTATAAATACATACCCAGATTGGTATGTTAGTCTTATCCTTTATACTTTCCCAAATCTGATGGAAAGATCTACACTTCTCTTCTATTTTGCTATTATGTTCCTTACTTCTTGTTGCTTAACACATTATTAAGGGGACAGTTACGACTTAAGATACTTTGTTTGTTAAAGAGTTAGGGTTACTCTCCTATTGGGATTGATCAACGTAGCTTGGGTCACTTTGGGTGCCTAGTAGGTAGTGTTCCAATAAGTAAAATGGGATTTGCTTAGTCTTATGAAAGAATACTCCCCATCGCCAAAGTTACTTAGTAGAGGTCAAGTCAGTGGTGTTTCAACTTACCTAAGCCTAAAGAGTGCATTAGTCAAGAGTCCCTTCGAAGACTTTGACACTTATTCGTCTGTTTGCTAGTTGTGGGCTTAGATAACTTATGATAAAATTTGATAAAGATAAACACACAATGAATTGGGGAATGAAATTTTATTGATAACTGATAAGTACATCCATGGAATTTTACAAAAATTCTCAAACTACAATTGTAAGTTATCAACGTTCTAAGCATACAAAATGAGCTCTCCATTCAGTCTTTCCAATCTATAGGCATCACTCACTAAATTTTCCCTAACTCTAATTGCATCTTCCCTATTGAGGGCTAGTTTCCCTTACCCCTTTCATGACCTTGTAGCCTGAAGTCTTCTACAAACTAAGTTTGCCACCTCGGATTCTTTATGTCGAACCTTCTTATTGTATCACTAAGGTACCTTGTGTTAATAGGCAGCCACTTATGCTATAGCAAAGTTATAAATCTCTTCTATGGTATCAATGTTGGCATATAAGATAGACTCATTTATGAAGGAATCAAAGGAATGAGTTCTGATGTTGGGAAGCTTCAGCTCTATAGGTAGGATGACTTCTGATAAGGAATTGAAGAAGAAACAACAACGAATCTGGAATGAACAAAATAGGAATGGGTAATCAAAAGGAAGATGGGTACGAAGAATAGGAAGGTTTTGATGGTGAATGAGAATGGATGTAACTCACCAAAACACAAACACAATCAAGGGGGTTTAAGCTCAAAATAGAGTTCGATATGACTGTGAATACAAAATGTCGTTCAGGGTTTCAAATGAGTTAGATGCAACTCACTAACCAGTTCAAAGGAAGGGGTTCACCATAATTTGAGAACAAGATTAATAAGAAAGTGGGGATGATTAAAGAGTCTAATCAACACTCTATAATCTGGAAAAATACTAACTCAAGTATAACCATGCTTAAATGAGGAAAGTTTCAATCTCTATATATTCTTCTATATATATGTCTATCTATCTCCTCTAGTTGTACAAATGTTGCTATTTATAGCAAGTCCTAAACCCTAGTAGCAATACTATAAATAACATACAAAGCCTTAAACCTTAAAGAATCAGGCCCATAAATAAAATAAAGGAAAACATATACAAGAATATAAAACTGTGAATTTTATAGGACTCGGTATGCAATCACTCAGCATATCTTACGAGGAATAGTATCCGAACCGGACAGGGTTAGTAGTTGGATGTACCGGTTTAGGAAGGGGTTCTTGAAGTCTTGCATAGCTTGGTTAAGACACCAGACAGGTTAGCTCATAATTGTTGAATCATAGAATTAGTTGGCACGAGTCTCTCTCTAATATGCTGAGTGATTCTTTAGTTCTGATTACTCGGCTGTACGATTTCTCAACACTTCAGCTAAAAACAGACCTAATGTTGAGTGTTCATCTTCCTTCCTTTCATCCATTTGGCTACAGTTGGGCTTGGTAAGCATTGATAGGCCTCCGCTTAGATGTGGTCGGAGGCTGATTTCCATCATTCAATATGATAAGGAATCGAAGAAGAAACGGCAACGAATCTGGAACGAATAAAATAGGAATAGGTATTCAAAAGGAAGATGGGTATGAAGAATAGGAAGGTTTTGATGGTAAATATGAATAGATATAACTCACCAAGACACAAACACAACCAAGGGGTTTTGAGCTCAAAATAGAGTTCGATACAACTCACGAACACTAAATGTTGTTTGAGGTTTCAAATGAAGGTTAAATGTAACTCACCAACTAGTTCAAATGAAGGGGTTCACCACAATTTGTGAACAAGATTGATAAGAAAGTAGGACAATTAAAGAGTCTAATCAACATTCGATAGTTTAGCAAAATGCTAACTCAAGTATAACCTTACTCGAAAAAGGAAAGTTTCACTCTCTATATATTCTTCTGTAATTATGTTTATCTATCTCCTCTAGTTATACAAATGTTGCTATTTATAGCAAGTCCCAAACTTTAATGGCCAAAATATAAATAACAAACAAATCTTTAAACCCTAAAGAATTGGGCCCATAAATAAAATTAAGGAAAACATACACAAGAATAAAAAACTGTACATTTTACAAGACTAGCATGCAATCACTCAACGTGCCCTAGAAAGAGTAGTATCCAAACCGGATAGGGTTGGAAGTTAGATGTATGGGTTCGAGAAGGGGTCCCTAAAGTCTTATATGGCTTGGCCAAGAAACTAGAAAGTCGGCCCATAATTGCTGAGTCATAGAATCAATCGGCATGAGTCTGTCTCTGATATGTCGAGTGGTTCTTTGGTTCCAATTACTCAACTATGTGATTTCTGGACACTTCAACTAACAATAGACCTTATGTTAAGTATTCATATTCCTTCCTCTTGTCCTTATGGCTATAGTTTAGTCTTGTTAAGCATTGATAAGCCCCAGCTTAGATGTGGCCAAAGGCTGATTCCCATCATTATGGCAGGTTTGAAAGGAAGTCGTCTTCAACATTAAGTATTGAGTACGGGCCAGAATGTTGAATAAGCCTCTCTTTCCTTTTCTCTTCACTATGGGTACCAAGTGTCTCTGGATTTCCTCAATGCTTATGGGGGTCAAGCAATGGCTCTTCCTATCCTTCCAAATAGTATAAGTATTAAGGAAGCCATCATGGATCACTTTCTAGTGATACTCCTAAGGTCGGCCAAAAAGTAAATTCGCGGCATTCATAGGGACCACATTAAACTTAATCTCGTCTTCATACTGTCCTGCCTTGAATGAAATCCAAGCGAGCTTATGTACATGGACCATACCCTTATCGTTAAACCACTTTAATCCATAGGGTCGGGGGTACGAGTAGGTCGGTAACTTCATCTTTTCCACTATCTCGGCAGAGACGATAATTGGTGCAGCTACCTCCATCGGTAACTAGGGAATAGGTCTTCTCATACGCCAGGCACCGCATATAAAAAAATTTTTCCCTTTGTCCAAATATTGCCCTTAGGTCAGTTCGTATTGCCATAACCAAGAGTTTATCAAAGTTCTTAGGATAGGCATCTTCTTCTATCAACTGGACGTCAGAGCTCTTATCACTCTAACTTTCGATTTGAGCCTCGGGCCATTCATCCTTCAAGACCATGACCCTTTTATTCAGGCATTAGGATGCCATGTGTTTGTAGCCTAAGCATTTGATGCACTTCACTTCTCGGGCCTTGTTGCCAGGTGCCTTCTCTTTCTCGGCAAATCTTTCTCGGCATGGGTTGGTCTGCTAGGCTTTCCTTTATCCATCTTCTTTTCTCACCTTCTTTCGCCTACCTCTCAAGCTCAGGGCTGCCTTGTCGAGTTTGACTACTCGGCCTCTGATGCTTTCTCTTCCTTGCCTCTCTACTTTTAATACCAAATTAATTAGCTCATTTAAAGAGTTGAACGGTTGTAATTCAACAACGTGGGCAATGTCATTTCAAAGTCTACTTAGGACTCTGGCAATGGTACAATCCTATGGCTTAACAATTTCACATCTCGTCATCAAGGTCTCGAACTCTTGCAAATACTCTTTAACAGTATTTCGACCTTATCTCAAGTGCTAAAAAGCATAGAGCATCTCTTACTTGAAATAAGTCGACACAAAGCATTGGTTCATCAATCTTTTTGTAAGCCTCTAAGACCTGATTGGCTCTTCTCCTTCGGCATCTTACATGGCAACTAGCTAATCCCACAAAAAACTTATGTATTCAATAAGGGATAGTGAGGCCAGCTTAACCTTTGTTCAATCATCACACTCATAGCACTTGAGCAATTTCTTAACTCGAGAAACCTAATTAAGGAACTCTTCAGGTCAACTAGTTCTACTAAGGGTCGGTAACTTAAGCTTTATATTGTCAATTCCTCGGCTAGGTGCTCAAGGTTCATCCCTTGCATTCCAAGCTGGTTGATTCTCTTCGATTCAACCACTTCTGTTAGAGCTCTACTCGGCTACACCTCTTCTTAACCTCGGCTCCCTTCTCCGAGCCTCTTGATTTGCTTCGGAGTCAACACTCCTTTCATTTCCTCTTCTTGGTACTGGATGGTATTATTTTCTTCTCGACTTAGTAGCTCTTCTCGACTATTGCTCATCATGATCAAGCTCATTAGAACCACCTCTACTTGTGGGTGTTCGCTCCCTTCTTCCTTCTCAGCCATCACATTTGTGGCCCCTAACTAATCTAGTGAGTTCATGGATAGAGTCAGTAAGATTCTGAATCTAATATTCTAATTTATCAATGCAATGTCTCAAGCTTCCATAAGGGCTATCACCAATGTTGTTGACACTATCCTTAAACATTCTTGTTCGTATAGTAATTTACCATAAAATTGCAGAAAACACAAAACAGAGTTACTGTAACTCAGAAATAACCACTACTCGGCTTCTGCAGCTACTTACTACTACAACAACATACTACACTAAAGAACAATGATTAACAAAAATGTTAGGACCACAAATCTGTTTCAAAGAACATTAGCTCGCGTGTCTCCCTAAAGCTCTTATACCAATATGATAAGGAATCAAAGAAGAAGTTGCAGCGAGTCTAAAACGAATAGAACAGGAATGGATATTTAAAAGGAAGATGGGTATGAAGAACGGGAAGGTTTTTATGGTGAATGTGAATGGATATAACTTGCCACGACACAAACACAATTAAGGGGTTTTGAGCTCGAAATAGAGTTCCATATAACTCATGAACACCAAATATCGCTTGGGGTTTCAAATGAAGGTTAGTTGCAACTCACTAACCGATTCAAATGAAGGGGTTCACCACAATCTAAGAACAAGATTGATAAGAAAGCATGGATGAAAGTAGGGATGATTAAGGAGTCTAATTAACATTCGATAATCCAGCAAAATGCTAACTCAAGTATAGCCTTACTCGAAAGAAGAAAGTTTCAATCTCTGTATATTCTTCAATATATATGTCTATCTATCTCCTCTAGTTGTACAAATGTTGCTATTTATAGCAATTCTTCAATATATATGTCTATCTATCTCCTCTAGTTGTACAAATGTTGCTATTTATAGCAAGTCCTAAACCATAGTGACAAAACTGTAAATAATGTACAAAGCCTTAAACCCTAAAGAATTGGGCTCATAAATAAAATAAAGGAAAAAATACATAGGAATACAAAACTATACCTTTTATAGGACTCAGCATGCAGTCACTCAATATGTCTTGGGAGAAGTAGTATCTGAATCAGACAAAGTCGGTAATTAGATGTATGGGTTTAGGAAGGGGTTCCTGACGTCTTGCGTAGCTTAGCTGAGACACTAGACAAGTCAACCCATAACTGCCAAGTTATAGAATTAGTCAGCACAAGTCTCTCTCTGATGTGCCAAGTGGTTCTTTAGTACTAATTACTCAGCTGTATGATTTCTCGACACTTTAGCTAATGAAAAACCTAATGTTGAGTGTTCATCTTCCTTCCTCTCATCCTTCTGGCTACAGTTCGGCCTCGGTAAGCATTGATAGGCCTCCACTTAGATGTGGTTGGAGGTTGATTCCCATCAACTTTTAAGCCAAAGGCTAGCCAAATTAGGTTTTGTTGATTGACGTATGATAGGTAGTCCTATATCCCTATAAGATATTTAAGAGCTTGTTTACCCATTTGTCTTGAGCTCGGTCTACCTTATTTTTAATGATGTCGAAGATGATCCCATTAGTTATTTCGACCTAGCCATTATACTGGAGGTATACAACTAAGATGAAATGAGGGTTGATATTGTTTTTGGCATAAAACTCCCTAAACTTAATGTTGTTGAACCGATGCTCGTTTTCTATTATAAGGGAGTAGAGGACCCCAAATCTAAAGAAGATGTTATTGTAGACAATAGATTCTATTCTCTTCTTTGTAATCTTGGTAATGCTTTAGCCTCGAATCACTTAGTGAAGTAGTCGACAACTACTATTATGAATTATCATCCTTGAGATGCCTTTGGGTAGGTGCTAAGGATTTCAACACCCCATTAGGCAAGGGGTTAGGGGCTCGTCAAAGGATAAAGGTTGGAGGTGGAGGCATTAGTGACCGAAGCATGCCTCTAGCATTAGGGCCACTTCTAGGCTACTACCTTTGCATCTTATCTCATTGTTGACCAATTATATCCAAGTAGAAGAGCTCAGATATAGACAATTTAGGATTAGATGTGGTTGTTACACACACAAGCATGCATTTCTTCCAAAACATACAGCCTGTCTTTAGGATGGAAGCATTGTAAGAGAGGGAAGCTGACCTTTCTTCAATACAAGACGTCGTCAACTAAGTGTAGTTGGCGATGTGATATCCTAACTTCTTGGCCACCTTCTTGTCGGCTGGTAAGGTATCTTACTCTATGTAATCTTTGATAGTTTCCATCTAGCTCGGCTCAGCTAGTGCCATGTTAAGCTTAATAGTTATGGCTTAATCTAAGCTTATGTTCTTCTTTAGTAAGTGTTGAGCTTGATTTTTCACTCTTTTAGTTATTTTTATAAAATTAGGTCTTCTTTAAACTAATCAGCACTAAACCCAATACGTTTAATACCAATTTTTAATTAGGATTTAAAAACAAAACAATTTTTTTCAACTTAAAACAGTACTAGAGTCACTCGACCAAAGTCGGGAAAAAGAGTAAAATTATAACCAATTGGGTGGATTGGTTATAACTTAGCTACCAATTTATTAATTAAAAAAATCAATTTATAAAACGTTTTTTTTTTAAAACCAAAGATTTAAGTTCGAGAACTAATTTATTAAACCCTAAATGGGTACCGCTTTTTAACTTCTTGAATTTAACTTCACTTTCCAAATATATTCTTTTTAATTTCTAAAACAACTAATTATGATACATACGACTAAATTGATTAATGTACATCTATATTTTAAATTGCCTCTTACTAACATAGAGGTGCCTACATACCCGTTATTCGAGATCAAACTTCCGTAATTCATTTAACGAAAATATAGCAGGTTGATTTAATTTTAATTTTTGAAAAAAACAGTCCGATTTACGTTTTTACCCATTTTGATTTATTTAAAGAAATTTTCTAAGGGTCCTAAATTGAATTTTATTGTTGGAAAATCTAAAGTACCCTAATTTGGAAAGGATCCGTTTTATTTTTATTTATTTGAAAAATATGTTTTTTTAAGTGGTAAAACATTTTTCTTTATTATATATTTTATTATTATTATTATTATTTCTTCTATTTTTTATGTTTTTATTACATATCCCTTTTATTAAAATGTGAAAATAACTAAAAATAAAACTAAATAAAAATTTGTTCTTCTTTTCTTTTTCTTTTTTTTTCTTTTCGTTTTCTCTTCTTTTCTCTTCTTTTCTCTTTTTCCTTTTTCTTTTTCATTCCCTTTTTTTTTATTTACAACAAACTATAAGAATGAAATAAAATAAAATAAATAAAAAAACAAAAACAACAATGACAATTTTTAAAAAGGGTCAAACCAAAGGCTTCACATGAATTGGATAAGAACTAGTACGGGTCAGACTTAGGGGCTCTGGATCGGCTTCGAGTCAGGTCAGTTTGGACTAAGTTGAATCTAAGTTGTGTCCAGTGATTAGAACAGTGCAACAAAGGCTTTTTCGGGGTGTATTTTGAGTAGGTGAAAGCAATTTTGTGTCGGACTTATTGGCCTTAGGGGGTGTAGGAACAACACCGTACCCTAGTTTAGCTTGTGGTGGTAGTTACCACAGTAGTTTATACGAAAGGGGGTTGGAGTGTAGCCATGGATTGAGTAGCATAAGTTAGCATTGGTCAAGAGTGGGGGGGTTAAAGAGAAAGAGAGTTATGCGAGAGAGAGAGAGAAGGATTGGATGGTGGATGCGTGGTGTTGGGTATGGCTATCGAGAGGGTGTGGTAGAGCGAGAGAAGGATCTGAGAGAGAGAGTATGTCAATGGAGAGAAAGATGCCAAGAAAGAGGTTTAGAGAGAGGTAGAGAGAGAGACGGATCAAATGGTGAGTATATGCTTAGAGAGAGAGATGCTAAGAAAGAGTTTTAAAGAGATAAAGGCGATGGAGATCCAAAAGTGAGAGTCAGTGGGTGTCGAGAGAGAGATCTGAAAGTATGTTAGGTTTCGGCTCATGGATTACAGGAAGGGGGGTTGTGTTCAGTGAACAGTCGGTGTGGTGTTGGAGTGCTATAGCAATTCAGGTTTATCCATAAGTGAGGGAGTTGGTTCAGTGAAGTTCAGCATATGGTGGAGGCGAGAGGGTCCGAGAGGGAGAGAGAGCTAAAAGAGAGTAAGGTCTATGTATGCGTAGGTTCGATGGGGGTAGTGAGCATAAAGAGAGAAATGGTTTGCAAGAGAGAGAGAGAGAGGGTTTAATTTTTGTGTGTGTGGACTCTAAAATGCATTCCACCCCCTATGTACATGTCCTGTGTATTGTGTATGTTTTTCTTTTTTTAAAGAAAGAAAGAGAGGGAAATAATAAGGAAAGGGGAGGAAGAAATGGGGGGAAAGAAAGTTTGCTATCTTAGTTAATCATAAAGCACCATGTGTCGTAATTAAATACATGGACCAATGACAACTTGATACGTGGCTATGCAAGGAATTTGAAAAGAAAAGGACAAAAAAGCATTTTTATGCCTACAACGACTCTTGAACCCTTAATCTCCAATTAATCCCATTTGCAATGTCCATGTGTTTTACCATTAGGCCATTACCATGTGCCTTATCCATATAGACTCGGTCAGTCTGGACTAGATTTAAATCTAAGCCCAAGCTCAATGGCTCAACTTCTAAACCTAAATTAAAATTAAAAATCTACTCTAATAAAATATTATTTTCTAAAATCTTTCACATTTTAATTTTTCTATGACTTTTCAAATTTCTTATATATTTTCCTAAATTTTTCCATTTTTTGTTTTTTTTTTCTAAATTTCTTATTTTTTGTGCTTTTTCCTATTTTCCTTTTTTTTGTATTTTTCTAAAATTCATATTTTTTTCTAAATTTTATCATTTTTTTTTTAGTTTTCCTTAATTTTCTATTTTTTTGTATTTTTTCTTATTTAGGACCTAATAACCTATTCTAAAAAATTAAAAAGACGGCAAAAATTAGGTGTCTACAACTACCCTTCTTTATGGTGAAGTTTGAGTAAAACTTTACCACTAAGACAAAAGAGATACTATTTTTACCTTAAGGGTAGGTTTTATCCTAAGTAGTACTATAGCTAGTTAGTTATCTTAGGTCCAATCCATTAGGGATTTGTAGAAGAGAAAGATGGTGCTCTAAGAGCTGGCTAAAAGATGAAAAGAAGAATTGAAGTCTAGTCATGCTCTCATGAGCTGATGAAGTGAAGTGGGCAAGTCGCTCCTTGAGTTAACTAAAACCCTAAAATGGAATGAGGAAATTTGGTCATGTCCTAGTGAGCTAACTAGCCAAAGTAGGTAAAGCACTCCTTGAGCTAGCTAAAACCCTAAATTGAAACTTAATAGTTCTTTACTATGCTAACTAAACTAGGCAGGTACGTCTCTTGGGAACTAGCAACCCTAGGATTTGAGCAATCTAGAAAACCTAGTAGTGCTCCCTTGAGTTAACTATCCTAGGCGGGAATGTCTCTCAAGGACTAGAAACTCTAAAATTTGATAGATTTGGAAAACTTAGTAGTGCTCCCTTGAGTTGACTAACCTAGGTGGGAGCGTCTCTCGAGGACTTGCAACTAGAATTTGATCAATCTGAAACCTGGTAGCATTCTTTTGAGCTGACTAACCTAGGTGGGAGTGTATCTTAAGGACTAGCAACCCTAAAATTTGATTGATTTAGAAAACTTGGTAGTGCTCCTTTAAGTTGACTAACCTAAGCAAGAGCGTCTCTCACGGACTAGCAGCCCTAGAATTTGATTGATCTGGAAGACCTAGTAGTGCTCCTTTAAGCTGACTAACCTAGGTGAGAGCATCTCTCCGGGACTAGCAACCCTAAAATTTCATCGATCTGAAACCTGGTAATGCTCCTTTAAGCTAACTAACTTAGGTAGCAGTATCTTTGAGGGACTAGCAACCCTAAAATTTGATTAATCTAAAGAACATGATAGTGTCCTTTGAGCTAACTAACCTAAGCAGGAATGTATCTCCAAGACTAGCAATCCTAAGATTTGATCGATCTGGAAAACTTAGTAATGCTCCTTTGAGCTGACTAACTTAGGCGGGAGCGTCTCTTAGGGACTAGTAACCCTAGAATTTGATAGATCTGGAAGACCTAATAATGCTCCTTTGAGTTAACTAACCTAGGTGGGAGCGTCTCTTAAGGACTAGCAACCCTAAAATTTGATCAATCTAAAGAACTGGTGGTACTCCTTTGAGCTAACTAACTTAGGCGAAAGCATCTCTCGGAGACTAGCAACCTTAGAATTTAATTGATCTAAAACCTAGTAGTGCTCCTTTGAGTTGACTAACTTAGGTGGGAGCATCTCTTAAGGACTAACAACCTTAAAATTTGATCAATTTGGAAAGCTTGGTAGTACTCCTTTGAGTGACTAACATAGGCAGAAGCATCTCTTGAGGACTAGTAACCTTAAAATTTGATCAATTTGAAGAACCTTGTAGTGCTCCTTTGAGTTAACTAACCGAAGTAGGACTGTCTTTTGGGGATTAGAAACCCTAGAATTTGATCAATCTGAAAGATCTAGTAATGCTCCTTTGAGCTAACTAACTTAGGCGAGAGCGTCTCTTAGGGACTAGCAACCCTAAAATTTAATCAATCTAAAAGACTTGGTAGTTCCTCACTAGGCTCACTAACCTTGGCAGAATGGGCGAAGCACTCCTAAAGCTAGCTAAAACCCTTAATTAAATCCTGATAAAAAGCAACACTCGATGGGCCCGCTAGAAGATTGGTGAAAGAGAAGTGCTTGATAGGCTAGTGAAGAGAATTGGTGAAAGAAAGCACTCCATGGGCTTGCTTGATAAAAATTGGAAAAAAAAAGCCCCTAATAAGCTCGTTAAGGGAAAGTTGATGAGAAGAAGTACCCTATGGGCTCGCTTGAGTAGATTTCATGAGAGAGTACCTTATAGGTTTGCTTGAGAGGATTTGATGAGAAAAGTGCCCTATGGGCTCGCTAAGGTATAGTTGAAAGAAAGCGCCTAATGGGCTCACTAAGAGACACCCGATGTAAAGATGTGCCCTATGGGCTCGCTAAAGACCCTATATAGAGTTAACGATAGAGGGGTTGAAAGCTGGCTAGTAGCCTAAAAAGAAAGATAAGATGATGCCCTAAGGCCTACCAAACTCCTGAAAATGAAAGATGGGATAGTGCCTTAAAAGCTAGCTAAAACCCCTAAGAAGAATAAATGAGGATTCAATGCTTTAAGAGCTTGCTAACACCCTTGAAAAATGGGATATCACCTTAAAGGCTAGCTAAAACCCTAAAAAGAATGAAAGAGAGGTTAGTGCTCTAAGAGTTAGCTAATACCCTAGAAAGATGGGACTTTAATACCCTAGAAAGATGGGACTATACCCTAAAGGTTAGTTGGAACCTTAAAAAGAAAACAAAAGGGGACAGTGCTCTAAGAGCTGGCTTGATCCCTAAGTGGAAAAAGATGGAGGATTGAAGAATTAATGTAAGGTAAGCAACTGGTTTCAAAAAACTCTTTGACCTAGAAAAGTATTTATAGAGAAATTATTGAAAAACCATTTATGAATCAAGGAAAACAGTAAGGATAGGGCCCTTGATTTGAAAAAAGAAAAAAGAAAGAGTTTAAAGGATGTTTAAAAAAAAAAACACAATTGGGGGAAAAATGACTTAAACTAACGAATGACGACCTTGGAAAGGAAACTGATGACATAGATTAAAAGCTTAGCTATTCAAGCCGACAAGAATTGAAAATTTTTTTGTAATAAGCCTTTACTTTGTCTCTCTTCTTTTTTTCTTTTTGCTTTTTCTTATTTTTTTTGTTTTTTTGAAAGTTTTGCCAACAGGTATAAATTCTTATTAAGAAACAATCTTATAACCATCCTTATCCTTGGTAATCATGTGAAATTTCTTATTACCCTTAACCCTAGGGCTTTTATGTTCGCAAGACATTCCTTTCTTAAGGAGAAGGTAACTCAAAATTAGTTTAGTCAAAGAGATCTTCCTTACTAGCTTTCGGTTTAGATCCTGCTCTCGACTTTAGTTCCAAAAATTATAATCCATTTTGTAAGTGATACTCCTTGATCAATCCATTAGGTCTTTTTCGGTTTAACCTTATGAATTTAGGCTTTTAGTCTAAGGGTTTCAAAAAGGATCAATGAAAAGGCTTATTTTGACAAAAATACTTTTATTGATCTTGGTTGTATAAACTAAGAACCTTAGGGAAAAATTAGAAGTATGCTTGCTCCAGTTTCAAAAACAATTTTTATTAAATATAAATTATCTTTGAAGATTAGAAGAGCTTTTAGATGTGTAGGGGTGGTATTATAGGTAGAGAGTTCTTACGTAATTCACTTTAGATAAGAAAGGCTTTAGAGTATCGACGTGGATATGGAAATTTGTGTTTCCAAGCTTAGGAGTGTGATTTAAGGCCTTATGTTTTCTGAGGCTATTTAGGCATCAACTCCCGGCCCTTTGTTTGGTTGCTCCTGTTAGGATGTAAAATATTTCTTAGGGCTTTTCGTCCTATACTTTTTGAGCCTAACTTTGGTGTCTTTTCTTGTCCTCTTTCTTTTTTTTTTTAATTGCTTTGCCCCACCATCTCTTACTATCCTCTCTTTTCTTTTGGCTTCAAAGTAATTGTTTCCATTACTAAGTTTTTTTTTTCTTTTTAAATGATTTAAGGCCTTAAGTCCATGGATTTTGCGTATGGGCTCGAGGTGCTTGAAAATGAAATTGGCTCTTCTTCATTTCAAAGAAAAAATAATTTATCAAAAATAAAAGCTATTTTTGAATTAATTTTACTCAAACAATCATAAGCTAATCTTACCCCTATCTTCTAATCGATGACCTTAACCTCTGAATTACCCCCATTGTGGAGTGGTTCTTGACAAGGTTTTGAACTTGAAAATTATCCAAATAGGTCCAACGGGGTGAACAACAGATGATTGTGTTTAGGATTTAGAAATGAATGCCTAACTTCATTTTAATCTATGTATCACATTCAAAGTAAACTTCCTTTAAGGAATGAGTCCAAAGTATCCTCACCATTATATCACTCAACTCTCAAAGTGTTTCAAGGGTTAGTGTATAGGATATAGTTTGCCTCTTCTCATCCTAAAGTTTTTAAAAAAGTGACTTATCGGTTTCACACTGATCAAATAAGAGTTGGGTACAGGTTGGACTTAGGGGCTCCAGATTGGCTTCAGGTCAGGTTGATTTGGTCCAGGTTAAATTTGGGCCATGTCCAGAGATTAAAACAATGTAGCAGAGGCTATTTTGGGCTATATTTTGAGTGGGTGAAAGCGGTTTTGTGTCGAACTTATTGGCCTTAGGGGGTATAAGAACAATGTCGTGGCCTATGTAAAATGAGGTTAGAGTGTGGCCGTAGATTAAGTAGTGTAGGTCAGTATTGGTTGAGAGTGGGGGGCTAGAGAAAGAGAGAGTTATGCGAGAGAGAGAAGGATTGGACGAAGGATGTATGGTGTTGGGTATGGCTATTAAGAAGGTGCGATGGAGCGAAAGAGGGATTTGAGAGAGAAAATGTGTCGACGAAGAGAAAGATGTCGAGAAAGAGATTTGGAGAGAGAGAGGTAGTGGAGATCCAAAAGTAAGAGGTAGAGAGAGAGACAAATCAAACGGTGGGTGTGTATTTAGAAAGAGAGATGCCGAGAAAGAGTTTTAGAGAGAAAGAGGTGGTGGAGATCCAAAAGTGAGAGTTAGTGGGTGTTGAGAGAGAGATCCGTGTTGGGTTTCTACTCGTGGATTACAAAGGTTTGGGGGGGTTATGTTCGGTGAACAATTGGTGTGGTGTTGGAGTACTGCAGCAATTCGGGTTTAGCCGTGAGTAAGGGAGTCGATTTGGTGGGGTTCAATGTATAGCAAAGGTGAGAGGGTTCAAGAGAGAGAGTGCCGAAAGAGAGTAAAGTCTGAATGTGGGTGGGTTCGGTAACGGTAATGAGTGTACAGAGAGAAATGGTCAATGAGAGAAAGAGTGAGGGTTTGACTTTTGTCTATGTGGATTCCAAAGTGCATTACACCCCCTGCGTACTTATCCTGTATGTTGTGTATGTTTTTCCTTTTTAAAGAAAGAGAAGGAAATAATAAGGAAAGGGTTGGAAAAAATAAGGGGAAAGAAAGTTTGCTGTCTCGACCAATCATAAAGTGCCACGTGTCGCAATTGGATACGTGGCTTAATGATGGCTTGATACGTAGCCACGTAAGGAATTTGAAAAGAAAAGGACAAAAAAGCATTTTTATGCCTGCAGCAAGTCTCAAACCCTTGATCTCCAATTAATCCCATTTGCAATGTCCATGTGTTTTACTATTAGGCTATTGGCATGTGCTTTATCCAATATACAATATAGACTCGGTCAACCTGAGCTAGATTTAAATCTAAGCTTAGGTTCAACGACTCAACTTCTAAGCCTAAATTAAAATTAAATATCTACTCTAATAAAATGTTATTTTCTAAAATCTTTTATTTTTTAATTTTTCTATGACTTTTCAAATTTCTTATAAATTTTCCTAAAAGTTTTTATTTTTCGTATTTTTTCTAAATTTCTTATTTTTTGTACTTTTTCATATTTTTTTGTATTTTTCTAAAATTCCTATTTTTTCTAAATTTCTTTTTTTTTTTAGGTTTTCTTTAATTTTCTATTTTTTTTTCTAATTTAGGACCTAATAACCTATTCTGAAAAATAAAATAGAGGGTAAAAATTAGGTGTCTACAATAGGTACTCATTATATATCTTTTTATCCTTTACCTCAAGCTTTTTTATCCTTGTAGAGGTAAGTTTGGATAGCTAATTAGTTACTAAGTTCTCAATTTATGAAATTTTGGTAATACTCCACGAACAAAACTCAGCCAATTGTCTCTAGCTTCATATTCACCTTAAACTTATTGGACAATAAGTATGGAATTGTAGAAAACATCTAAGTGCTCAACACCGATTTCCTTAGCCAGTTTGAGGCCAGTAATCAATTCTTTGTATTCAGACTCGTTGTTACTTATGTTGAATCTGAATTTGAGGGCATAGTAGACTATTGCCTTATGAGGTCTAATAAGCACCAATCCTGTACCTCTACCTCCGGAGGTGGATGAACCTTCGACATGGGGAGTCTACACCAATTTGTTGTCTCTTTGCAGTGTTTCCTCCTCTCTAGTCTGTTCCACAATAAAGTTAGTTAGGACTTGTGCCTTGTAAGCCGTTTGTGACTAATACTAGATGCCATATGCACTAATGTCTATTACATACTTCACCATCCTTCCAAATGCAATGGGCTTCTAAAGTATCGTATACAAAGGTTGATCTATTAGTATGATGATCTAGTATACTTGGAAGTATGGTTGAAGCTATCACACCGAGATCACTATGACTAAGGTGAATTTTTCAATCTTGGAATACTTGATCTTAAACCTCTAAAGGATGTGGCTGATACAGTATACGAGCTTGTATTCCCTTCTTTTAGCCTAAACTAAGAAGGATGATAGCACCCTATCATTAATGGCTAAGTAGAGGTATAGGTCTTCTCTTAAGATAGGCTTTAACAATGCTAGTGAATACCTTAAGAAGTTTTGCAACTCCTTGAAGGCAGCTTCGCATTATGAAATCCATTCAAATTCTTTGGATTTTTCAGGATTTTGAAGAACTCAACACATTAATCGATGCTTAGGGAGATAAAGTGGCTTAGCATAGCTATCATGTCGATGAGCTTCCATATTTCCTTTATAGTAGAAGGGGCTTTCTTGTCTCTTATCCCTGTGATCTTCTTTAAGTTAGCTTCAATGTTGCATTAGGTGACTATGAAGTTTAGAATTTTACTGACGGTTACCCCAAAACCTATTTTTAGCAGTTCATCTTTATGTCGTACCTTCTCATTCTGTCAAAGGCCTCCTGCATGTCATGGATATGGTATTTGGGTTGCTTGCTTGCTTTTGATGATCATGTTATCAATGTATACCTCCATGTTCTACCCAAGTTAAGGCATAAATAGATTGTTCACCATCTGTTTATAGGTTGCCTATGCATTCTTGAGGCCAAAGGGCATCACTACATAGTAGTAAATGTCGAAGTCAGTAAGTAAGGAGGTATAGACTTCGTCTTTGGGGTCTATCTTGATTTGACTATAACCTAGGAAGGTATCTATGAAAATGAATAAAGCGTGACTTAAGGTGGAGTCCATAATCTAGTCTATCCTTAGGAAGGGGAAGTAGTCTTTTAGGAAGCCTTTATTGAAGTCGATATAATCAATACGCATTTTCCACTTACCATTCTTCTTTTTTACTAACACGACATTCGCTAGCTAGGTTAGATATTTCTCCTCCCTAATGAAGCTAACCTTCAATAGCTTCTATATTTCCTCTTTTATTGTAGCCTGTTGTTTTAAAGCAAAGTGCCTCTTCTTTTGTTTGACAAGCCAAATCCTGAGGCTATGGGTTTCCATGTTAGTTGAAATGTTTAGCATGTCTAACGGTGACTAAGCGAACCTATCTGTATTAGATCCTAGATCTGAACAATAGCTTCTTTTAACTTACGGCTTGTCTCGATCTCGCCTCTAGTGATCTAGTCTAGATTATTATCCATCTAGACCTCTTCAATCTTTTCTCCTAGCTCGCCTCTCTTAACTAGCTTCCCTTGAGGTCCAATTTCCAATGCAAAGATAGTGTCACCTTAACATCCTTCATATAAAGCTCTCTTAAGAACTTTCTTGTCACATTAGCAAATTCCTATCCTACTTAAGATAAGGAAGTTAGCTAATAGGTAGAGGGACGATGTAATGACCTTAAAGCTAATAAGGCTTGATTATCCTAAAATCACATTGTAAGGGGATTAGCAATCCACTACCACAAATTCTACTAGTTTCTTGGCAACATTATCATTGTTGTTGAGCTTCATGTTAAGGGAAATGATGCCCTTAGGTCGAATGGTCCCCTTATTGAAGATGATCAGATCTTGATGGTATGGCTTCATCTATATGGACAACTTCTTTTGCATCTTATCATATGTGTGCTTGAAGAGGATATCGATAGAGTTGCCAATAGAAAGCATCACTACCTTACACTCTAACCTAAGTAGCATGGGGCACGTAGAATCCCGTATAAATTAGCAAGGACCACCTTATAAGGCTAAATACTCCTAGGTGACTAATAGCAAAGTAGTACCATGAGGGAAAGTTGAAAAGAACCCCCATCGAAGAGTACCATAATCTTTAGGACCTCTAATCCCAAGATCCTTTCCCCTATTACAAAGATGTCTTAGTGAGGTATGTTAACCCCCCTCAAGGTTTTCATCAAAAAAGGAGAAAGGCATGTCCTTCATCCACCTCTTCTCCTTTACTGCCATCACCTTGAATGGAGTGTTAACTGAGCTACTAGCTTAACTGTCTCCTTAGGTGAGATCTCTCAACTATAATGTTGATGACAAAGTCTCGATTGTTACGATGTTCATTATTGTCTTCTTTTCGTGCATCCTCAATCCATCATCTCTAAGGTGCCTTATTAGTACCATCATTGGTGTCAGCTATGTATGCCCTAAAGTAGCCTCTCTAAATGGCATACTCTATGGCATTCTTCAATTGGAAACATTTTTCTATAGTATGGTTGTATTCCTCATGGAATTGATAATATTTGTCCAAATTTCTTTGGTTAAGGTTACCCCTCATCTTATGCGGCTTTTAGAGCAAACCCCTTCCATAAACCTCCATATACACTTGGCTAAAAGCTAGTTACGAGGCATATGTCAGAAGTACACCAAAACAGGTGATGGGCCTTCTTATCTTTAGGGTATCCCCCATTAAGGTAGTTAGGTTGTTTGTCGCTAAGGCAATGTTTATCAAACCCCTTGTCCTTGTCCTTCTTCCCTTTCAATGTCACTTTTAGCATGGATGCTGTCCTCTTGGTCCATATATTTCTAGGGCTTCTACCAAAATTCGACTAGTCTTTGGCTTACTCTTATAAATTAAGTAGAAGAAGTCCTTAGACATCCTGATGCCAAGCTAAGTAGCATGAATTGTACTCCTTAGTCCTGCTAAGGTATCTCTACCATTACATTATTAAACCATGTAAAGAATTCACGAAGGGTTTCCCCTTCCTTCTAGAAGATTAAGTACAAGGATAATGTGTACTTAGATGAAGGCTTACTAGCCTGGAAGTGTAGACTAAAGTGACAAGTGAGCTTGTCAAATGAAGAGATAGAATTCTCGAATAGACGGTTGAACCCTTTCTGAGCTACCTTCCTCAACGTACTTGGGAAGACCTTGTACATGATGGTATACCTATGACCAAAGAGGTTTAAGGTGTCAAAATGAAGTAGGTGATCATTAAGGTTACTTGTTTCGTCATATTGGTCTAAGGTAGGGAGTTTAGAAATCAAAGGAAAGACCTCATCTTAGATACCCCCAGTGAAGGGGGGTTTTTTTGCTAGTGACGTAGCCAGCACTTTCAATAGCCTTGCTCTCTTATTTCTTAGAGAGCCTTTTCACCATCTTACGACGCTCATTCTGAGATGCATAATCAATTGAATAAGTTTCACGTATTGTTGAGTAAGCAATACTCCTATAGGAGTCAACTACCTGTTTGTTGCTAACAAGGGCATAGTCTCAGTTAAGTGCAAACCACACATACTGATCTTATACCTGTTATTCTCCTACTAAGCATAGCAATTCTAATTGCCTTGAGCATCTAAGGCATCAATAAGGGAAGGCACCTTACTTTGCCTCTCTACTTCATCCAGCCTGGCTTAAAGTTCCCTATTACGGGCCTCCATCTAGGCGTTCTTTGCCATAAGCTCTTCAAACATCTTCTTAAGCTGCTCCAATATGTGATGCTCGACAATGGGCTCAACTAGAGGTTAGGTTGTCATTTGGGTTCGTTGTTCTCAACATAGTGATTGAAACAATGAGGAAAATATTAGAGAGAAAGAAGGTGTTTGATGTGTTTAGTGTGTTTAGTGTGTTTGGTATATCAATTGAGTAGGTTTCCCATAGATGGTGCCAAATGTCATTTGATAATTCTACTAGTAAAAGGAGTTAGGCTTTGAAGCCTATAAAACAAAACATAGTGAAGGCACCAAAAGTTTGTCTAGTGTAGCCACTTTTATGCTTAAGTTAATATTAGGTGGAAGATAAAGTAAGTGAAGAAGCTCAAACTATGCAAAGAAGGTTTAGTGCACAAAGAGTCAAGGTAAGTTACCATTAGAGTGCTGGAAGCCATTTGTCGAAGAGGGCCTTTATGAATCAAGGGAGCACGTTTTACATATTGCCAAGTTTGCACAATTTGAGTAATGAAACCATGAAGTCTGATGTATATTGAAATTTTAGGGCCATGATTGTAAACCTTACTTTTAGTGGGCCTAAAACTTGATTAAAAGTACTTTCTGAACATTCCCAAAGATCAACTAAACCAAAAACTTAAGTTTATATTTAGAAATGAATTAAATTTTTCGAATCCAAAAACCAATCATCGAAAAAACCCGAGCTTGAAGAACTGCAAGCTCTAAAGTCACTTAAAACCCTAAACCCTAAAATAATTAAGGAATTTTAACCTTAAGTAATTAATTAATAATTTAATTTGAATAATTTCATTTAACTTTAGAAAATTTCACAATTTTATAGGAATCAAATCATAAATTACGAAACAATGCAAAATGAAAACCCTAAAACAATTTCCTATAAGGCCATGCCCTTATCTTCATATATAAGCTTTACATATAAATAAGTAGACCAATTAATCACCTAGATAATTTATCAATTGAGAGTTGGAATCATTTATCAATTGATAACTTATCAAAATCTACTGATAAGACAATTGCCTTGTCACCTCTTCACTTATACTACATATGGACAATTTTTTACAAGATTTCATAAGCTTAATTTTAATAAATGAGACAAGACCACTCCATAGCCTAAAAAGACTTTAAATGCAAATTTAAACAAGGAAGAAAGGGGGGGGGGGGGGGGGGGGGGGGGGGGGGGCATGCTCTTGTATTTCAACCATCAATCACTTTCTCTTACACATCACTATTTACCCCTTAATGCTTACATCATCAATAGTTGCAATTGTTGACTTTTCTATAAGCTACAAGACAACACTTTCAAGACATTTAAACACTCATTCTCTCTTCATTCAAACCAGCCACTCTTTCCATTATTTCTCTTACTTTCAATTTCATTCTCACTTCATCTTTCTCTCATTTGAAACAAACATAAAAGGGAGAAACCACCTTACCCCACAAAATCAACTTTTCTTCCATTTTTCCAACTTCTCTTCTTGTTCTTGTGTTATTTTCTTTCACCATCTAAGATCTTTTAGAACCATTAGAACCATTAGAACCTTTCACAAACCTCATTCCAAAAGACCAAACGATTCGGGTTCCAAAAAGTTGCAAAAGAGGAAGCAAAGTTAAGAGCTTAAGTGGAACCTTTATGCACAACCACCATATTTTGCTTTAAGGACGAGTAAGTATTTATTGTGATTAGTGGGTTAGTATTTATATTAAGAGACTTTTATTTCTTGAAGATATAAGTATGATTTAAGTTGTGATAACAACAAAGACCATTTTAAGAAACAAACTCATGAAACTTTTATATAAAGTTGAAGCATAAGCATGTAAAGTTGGTATTTTGTAAAGACACTTGTTTAATACTTTGAATGGAAGATTTTAAGTTAAGAAAGTCTTGAAACAAAAACTTGAATGGAGGATGAGCATGCTGGACGTGAGGGTTCCATAGTCATTTGGATGTTGATTTTGTTTCCATTAAGTTAAACATACTCAAATCTAGACTTAAGGAAAAATCCATCACATGAAGTTTTATGAAAAAACCAACTTTGTATGACATGAGCTATGATATGGAGATTGTACTAAGTATAAGATCTTTTATTTCTTTGTGTGGAGCATGAGTGAAAGGATCATCTTATGGAAGAAAACTTAAGTTAAGATTCGGATACAAGTAGTTTAAGTGCATAATCTAATACCTAAACTTAAGGAAATGATGAAACAAGTTGAAAAACCAAGCAAGAACCCCTTAGAATCATCATGACCAGATCTGGAACGTGAGAAAAAGAAGCTTAAAAATATGATAAATGTGAATGAACAAAGTGAAAAGATCAACCAAAGCAAGTATGGTAAGCATACAATGCCTAAAACTCAAAACTAAGCCTAAAACTCTCAAAGCAAGCCTAAAACTCTCAAAGCAAGCCTAAAACTCTAAGTTGGGCCTTCAATGAAATTCTGACCAGCATCTTAAAGTATCAAAAGAGGTTGTTTTGAAGCCCACAAGAAATCCACCTAAGGCCCCATAAGCCCACTAAAGTCACTAACTTTAGTTTGAACAAAAAACAAGCCCATTTGACAACTTAAGCCCACTAAAGGGCCCATGAAGTGGTTGTTAACCTTAGGAATATAAATCAAAGTTGTAAATCTGATCTGAAGGAGTATTTTAAGCTTAGGATAAAATCTTAAGACCAAGCCCAAAGGATTTCTCAAGTTATCAAAAAGCCCATTTACCATATAAGGCCCAAAAACACTCCAACACATAAGGAACGCTACTGTTTTGACCCATGGACAGAATTGTATGCCTCATTTCGAAAATATAACCTCACCATGTTAAAGTAAACTTGAAAACGATGAAGATTGACTATAAGATCATAAAAATCAAATTTAAAATGACAAAGTTATACGTGATTGAACTTTAGGAAAAAACCGGGAAAAATTTCGAAAACTAATCAAGAGTGTAACTTAAGGAAAATTTACTTAGTTTCCTAAGTTTATTTCAATCCCTTACAAATATTATTTCAATGGCCAGGGGACATCGTGTACGGAGACGACTTGCCTCCGGATTACTTTGATTGAATCACATGGTAGAGTGAGTAAATTCCCAATGACTCTTTACTTGATTGTGCTTGCAAAATAGATGCACCTAAACTTATATATATAAATTTGGATGCTTATAGGATATGGGAGATGCATGTGTATGGATTTATGGGTGAATGTGATGACTTGTTAATTATATATATAATAATGGGAATTGTTTGTATTAATATATACATATGAATTGTATGGAATGAAATTATTTGATCACCCTAAAAATTGAGTTAATCACTTATACGATTAAGAAATCAAAACGAATCATGCATTCCCCATATTGCATACGGATAACACCAACTGCCGCTTTACGCAAAAGATGAGAAGGGAATTACAGGAATACGAGTTTCCTGCAGGATTGGGCACTAGCTATGTCATCATATATATTGAGTCCCTATCCTAAGCTAATAGGCTTACTAAGTGCTGGGAGATACCAACCATCGGCGAGGGGCTGAGTCTTGTGGCTTCTGCTTAGGGCGTTTATTTGTGGACTGCGGGGGCCACCATACCACTAAACTTGGGATTTTAAAATATATGATTTGATTTTGGTAAAGGAAGTATACACATATATGCAGAGAGAATTTTTGTTTTGACATGAGTATGACAGTGCAAATGAAATAATACCCAAGGTCTAGAACCTGGATTTTAGTTTGGGTTGGTTAATTATCTCCAAACCCCGACTTCAGGGGGCATAATCCTGAGTCGTATGTAGTTCCTAGGTCACTGCATGCTTTGTTTGGAATACTGATTGTTCATGCATTCATATGATTGTGCATCTAATAAATTTTTGTCATGTGGTACTGACGAGGGTGTTTATTTCACTAAGCTTAAGCTTACACCCCTATAGATTTTTGTTGATGCAAGAAAACCTCTTCACTAATCCAGGTCGAGGCATGCCTGTGGTAAGTCTTGTGTAGGGACGGGTTGGAGCGATCAAAGATCGAAGAGGACATTTTGTAATAGATTTATAAACGTTTAGATACTTTTATAGTTTTACTCATAACACAGCTTTAATACAGTTCCGTTATGAACTACATTTGTTTGTAATATTTTTTTGGTATAGGTCTCACAGGCCTACACAATTAGCTAAATTATAACATAGAAGTAATTTTAGTTAAATTGCTCTCTATTACTTATTAATGGGCCTAGTGGTAACGTAAAGTGGAAGGAGCCTTGTGTGTCATATGAAAGGCCTATGATTTGCAAGGGGGTTGATAATAAACCTTTATACGGTACACAACGACCTACCACGACAATGATATTGTTGGGTCATGTTAATTATATTTAACCAAGTCTCCATGCTTTATCCATATGTATAGTACCCTTTGTGATAAACCTAAGGTTGGGCAAGTCACTTAGAGGAGTTGACTTGTTTGGAGATCCTTTAGAGAGGTCGGCTACTTAAGTAACCAAGTCAGGTGTCGATAGATCAGGTCGGCCATGGGCTTAATTAGGTCAAGCCATGGTATAAATTGGTCGATATGAACATAAAAGACCCATGTCTAAAATACTCTATCAACAAGTACTATATAAAATATAGTATTTCAATCTACTGGACTATATCTAGATGCATATCCATTTGATGTTTGTTTTTTTATTTCTATCTTTATTTTCCAACTACATTATTGCAACTAAGAATGTTCATGGTTCAATTCAGTTTGATTCAGTTCAAGAGTTGAACCCAACCCAACTGCATCTAAAACAGTTTGGCTCAAACCTATAATGAACCAAACTACTTTTAATGGGTTGAGATTTCAAACTAAGCTACACTCTAAATGTAGTTTATTTTGATTTGAATTACATTTAAAAACACTTTGTTCAATTTGTTTATTTTCATAACCATCGAATTTTGAACCAAATATTGACGTTCATATTGAGGAACATTATGCAAGAAGAATAGTCATATAATGGTATATCATGATGATATTGCATTTTAGTTAATAATGAAGGCACATGATTTTGCTTGAGGGATAAGAGACAACAATGATGAAAAAAGAATGGAGCATGAAGGTTGAAAGTGAAGGGAGATATAACCAATAAAAAAAATGATATAAGGCTAGTGAAATGTAAGAAGGTTTAAAAATAAAAAATGTCGCCTATTTTTTTATTTTATAGTAATAATTGGTTTAGTTTCAAGAGTGTCAAGCTTGGATTTTCACCCTTCCAGTTCTTATATAAAATTAGATTTCCTTTAAGCCAATTAACATTGAACTTTTACCCATTCAAACCTAATCCTCTACTAGGGTTCAAAGAAAACCGTTTTGTTTTTTTTATACTTTGAAAACATCTTCGAGTAGCCACTCAACCGAAGTCGGGAAAAAAAAAAGTTAAGTTATAACCAATTGGTTGGATTGGATATAACTTAGCCATTGGTCTTTGATAAAACCTGATTTTTGTAAAACGGTTTTAAAACAAAAGATCTAGATTCGAGAGTTATGATTTTTAAACCCTTACGAGTACTATTATCTATCTAAATTTAATTTTAATCTTAAAAATCACCTTTTAATTTTGTGAAATAGAACTCAACTAGTTGTTACTCTAATTGGACAAACGAAATAATCTAAAAAAAAAAAGAAAAATATTTTGTTTTTTACCGTCATCTTGTAGATATCAATATACCTACTATTCGAGATCAGACGTATATAATTCTTTTTGTAAAACTTTAGTAGGTTGGTTTTGTTTTGATTTGAAAATAATCAAATTTACGTCTTACTCAATTTGATTTATTTAAGGAAAGTTCGAAGAAAGAAAGATCTTAAATTGGGTTTTTCTTTATTTTTGAAAAATTCTAAAATGCAATAAATTGTAAAGGTCCATTTATTTTTATTATTTTTGAAAACTTGATTTTTTAAATTGTTTAAAGAAAAAAATTAATCTTTATTCCTTTCATTCTATTTTATTTATTTATTATTATTTATTTATTCTTATTTTATTTTATCTATTCCTAAAAATAAATAGATAAATAAAAAGCGTGCTATTTTTTCTTTTTTTTAATTATTTTTTTTTGTCTTTCTTTCTTCCTTTTTTCATTTTCTCTTTTCCTTTTCTCCATTTTTTTATTTATTTACAATTACATTTACAAGTTGAGGAACAAATAAATAAAACATAAAAAATAACAAAATAAAATAAATAAATAACAGAAATAAATAAAGAAAAAACTAAATCGGATTGGTAGAGGTCAAACCAAGGAGGAAAGAACAGGTTAGAGTTTGAATTTGGTTGGGTCAATGTAGATTGTTGGGTTGGGTCGGATGTAGATCCAAGTCATCTTCAAACTCTACTATCGTGGCTTAGCAAGGCGCAATTTAAGTTGATCCAATGGCCAAAATGAATGGGGGAAAGGGGATTTGTGTGTATTAGATTGGGATTTGGGGGGTAGGTAAAGTGCCATGGTGGTTAGAGGTTGTTTGGGTAGTGGTCAAGTTATGGATAATGGTAGTGGTAGTGGTGGTGTTTCAGTTGTGCATGGGTTGCTGGAACTTAGTAAAGGGTTAGGGTTGATGTTTTAGGTAATGAAGAGCTCAACCGTAGACTTAATTTGGGGCTAAGGTGGTCGGAGGTGGTTATTCGAGAGGTAGTAATAGTACGATGGTTAGGGTTTTGGGGTGGTGGTTCAATAAGGCTACCAAGGGGTACAGCCGTAGTCAAAAGGGGGTAGAATAGGAAACCTGAGCTAAGGGAAGTACTCTTAAGGTGGTGGCAAGGTTCAAGGTTGAGTCAAGAGAGAGAGTCAAGGAGAGAGAAAGAGAGAGAGATTGGTGGAGAGAGAGAGCTTATGAATTGGTTGTAGATGAGTGTGGATGCTTGTAAGTCCCCTATTTATACATGAATCCATCAAAAGAACAAGGAAAACTCAAATTCAGATTAATTGAGAGTGCTCGAAAATTAAGTATTTTTCCAAATTTTAGAGCTCAATTTGAATTCTCCTTTGAATGAATTTGGATGTATTATTGGGTCTAATTCAAAGGAGGCTAGGTGTTCAACAAGATCAAAGCAAGAAAATTGGAGCTAAAGTAGAGGGTGTGGATTGTTCTTGACTAAGGAAAGTGGAGGAAAATTAAGGAAATGAGGAAAAAGAGAAGGAAAGAGAGAGAAAATTGGCTAACATGGCACCACATCAGCTAGTCCTACCGATTATAGCATGCCACATGGATGCTACATGGCGTCACATTAGCACGGGTCGTCCAACCCGATATTGCCATATATCAAGATACGTAGCGTAATGAGATCCCGATACGTGGTAGTTCCTGATGTGAAAAATATGAAAAAACTTTGTATGCTCCCTCCAAGATTCAAACTCAAGACCTTTAACCAAACCCAATGCCAATATCCAATGCTTGGAGATAAGGAGGTTCAAGGTTTTACTTACAGGGTAAGTATTCTTGTGCCTTCTTTTTGGGCATGTATTCTACATGCACGTGCTTACCACATGACCTAATGCTTCTATCTTCACTAAAGAGCTCGACAATGGGAGGAAATGGGGGGGGGGGGGGGAGGGGGGGAATGGCCATGTGACCTTTTTATTTTTTGGTCCATTTCAACCAGATTTTTCACCATTTTCCACCAAACAAAATGAGAAATTAATAAAGGACATGGAGCATTTTGAATAAAGTTCGATAATTGATTTGAAAATATAAGTTTAATGGATCAATTCTAGGCTTAAAAATTTAGGAAAAACTTAAATGCAAACATTTTAATCCAAATTGACCAAGCATGTTCAAGCTTTTATTGTTGACTTTTGAAGCTTTTTTCGTACTTTTTAAGTTAGTATGGACAATAGGGAAGCAATGTTGACTAGGAATTAACTCCAATTTACATCAAATTTTGAATTTTTTCCAATCAACCACCCTTCATTCATTTTTTAAATTCATTGTAATTCAATGCTTTCCATGGTTAACCGCCACCATAAAAGTTTGCTCTACCATCACGAGTGGCCAAACATCAAATAACCACCACTTTAGGCCATCGTATTGTCTTTACACCCCCATTCCCCAATTTAGAACACATGAGACCGACCTTTTCTACTTGAAATCATTGCTCATTCTTCTTCTTCATACAACCAATGACCTACTCTTAACCCATATACCTGATTAAAATCTAGGTCTAGACTCGAGCTCTAACCCACATCCCCCTTAAGCCTAACTAAGTCTGTCCCTTCCATTGTTTATGTCATTTTATTTATTTATTTATTTCTTCTTTTATTAAATATTGTTTTTCTTTTATCTTGTAAGAAAAGGTTTCCTTTCTTTTAAACATTTTTATAATTTTTAAAATTTTTTTAAAAGAGACTTTTCTTTTTACTTTTATTTTCTTTTTTAAAAAATGACAAAGAATTGAAAAAGAATTTTTTTCTATACTTAATAAAAAATCTATATTTTCAAAAATAAAAAACATATAAATTAAACCTTTACAAAGTTAGAGCCCTTTAGAGTTTTCAAAAATCATACCACTTAAATTTATGAACCTTTTTCTAGAATTTCTTTGATATACTAGATGGTATAAAAAACTTAAATTTGGTTGGTTTTTCAAAATTTAAATAAACTTACACAATTAAGTTTTATAATAACCAAACTACAGGAAATTTGATTCCAATTAGAAGGTACTTATCAGGTGTAAAACGTACTATTAGGCAAGTGTACCTATATTTGGTTATAGTATAGAATAAAATGGATTTGAGTCTAAATATTGCTCACATAGGGAACTAGTGTATGAGAACTTATTTACTAACAATTTATCTAAGATTTTTAATTATCTAACTTAACAATATGTGGGAAATTGTGAATAAATAAAAGAGATGAATAAGAAGTGATAAAGAATAATAAAATAAATAAGAATAAGTAGAATAATGAAACTAATTAAAACTAAAATTAATTAATAATAAGAAGCATGATTCAATGAAAATAAAGAAAGCATAATCCTTAGTGAATTTTTATTATTTACATTTTAGTTCCATGCAACCTTTTAATGTCAATTATTCTTTGAACCGTAGAGATTTCTAATTTTATTCTTATGGAAATCGAATTATGAATTAGCTGGACTTATGTCTCTAGCTAATTCCTAACCTTAAGACCCTTTCTACCCGCATTGTTGCTAAATAGACATCTCAAGATTGCATGAAGTACATAGATCCCGTTATTGGGTTTCCCTAATCTAGAAAGATTCAATACTTAATCTCTTAGCGCTGAAACTCTTCTAATTACACTTAACTGTTTACTATAGGTCTTGTGACTTTGTAATAAACTCAAACATTAATTTAGTAACTGTAGTAAATACTAATCGAAGACATTATAATTTGAGTAATTAGATCATTAGAAAATAATATCATAAATTGAAAGAAGATTGTTCCGAAGAGAACTAGATTTCAATAATATTCACTAAAAATGATTTAACAAAAAAACAACATAATAAAAGAAGAAAGAAATAAACTAAGAGACCCCTAACAATAATTCTATGATACAATTCTACCAAAGGGGGCTCTATCTGAAAACTCTAACCTAAGGATTTATTTATAATGATTAGGGCTAGGTTTACAAAGAGTGACTTGATAAAATAAAAGATTCAATGAATATTACATATCTTAATATAAATTGTCGAGAAGGATGACATACAGCTATCGATATCATACGAGCTAAAAAGGGTAGGTTTGAACCGTGAGATAGTTTGAAGGATAATTAGAAGTTAAAGGTTGAGCAGGGGGTCCTCGTGCACCAACAGTAGATATACTCACCAATGCCTTACATAATCCCGAATTATATTTGACATAATGCATAAGTATAACACGACATTACTCACTACTAATCTATGCTCAATGGCCTCGATAAGAGCACTTTAAGGTCTCAGTCCTCATTAGGAAAACATAAGCTTAAGAAGAAGGAAGGGTAAAATGCCTAAAGTTCAAATATCACTATTTTGATTGATGCGAATATCACAAATTACAAGTATTTGTATGGCTCAATTAAGGCAAGTCTTAGATACACATAAATTACAAAAAGGATTCCTACTAGACAAAGTAAAAGGGAATAGATTACAAGGGCAATGTTGTAAAAAGACAAAAGAATATTTGCTTACAAAGGGATAGTATGGATGTTAGGAATTGATGTGCCTATCAATGGTCTATTTTGTGGTCCCGATGTTATTGGTTATCGAACAAAGCTAATTTTCAGTAATGTTCATCAAGCCAGATACTTGACAACTCAACATCTCAGCTAGTCAAGGCTTAGGTAAGGTTGGTCTAATGGCCGACCATTCTGCAACTTGATATCGGCTGGTCAAATTGGAAGTGGGTAGCTTAGCCTTAGATATGTATCAACTTGGCCATATGCAAATTCAGTGCTTACCTTTGGTATGGCAATCAATAACTAGTCAAGTACCTTGGAAACCTTCTTAATGAGACAAAGAGAGGTTAGAGTAAAATACCTTTATGTTTCATAATGGAAAATGCAATGTTCTTCAAGGCTTAACTCTCCTTAGACGGCTCAACGAACCATATGGGCAAGTCCTCGAGCTTAGGAGAGAGTGATTCTACAATCCCTATCATCCCCTATAGGATGTTTGAGATTTGGGATCAAATCTGGCTCAGTTGATTGTTGCTTGTCTTTGGAGACATATGGATGGAGGTCAATAATGTTAAAGGAGTCTGGGACCCTATAGTCTTCAGGTAATTCAATCTTATAGGCATTAAGATTAATCGTTTCAAGCACTCTAAATAGTCCATTGGCTTTACAAGATAACTTACTCTTCCTTAAACTTAGAAATCAATCTTTACTAAGATGGATCCAAACCAATCAATAGGTTAAAATTCTTTGTTCTTTCTTCCGTTCTCTCACCTCTCAAGATTGGTGGTAGCTTGGGTTAATTATTCTATGACCTTTTAGTACGTGACTTTAATCGCCTCGGATTTCTCTACGACTAGTTGATCTTCATTTTAGGCGTAAAAGGGGTACCTGATCCAATAGAAGCTCAGGGTTGAATCCCTAAGCGATCTCAAATGATAACATGCTTATTGCACTGTGGGCAGTCATCTTTTAATCGAACATAATTATAGGCAATCATTGATTCTAATCAATTATGTTTCAACCAGCAACAACTTAGAGTAGAGTTCCTACTATCCTATTGACAACCTCAATTTGTCCGTCTGTATGTAGAAGGTAAGACATGCTAAATAAGTTTTTGGCTCCCATTTGCCTCCAAAGGTAAATATTGCCCTTGCTCAACTCTTCTCTTTGCCCTTTTACAAGTAATACATCTTTCCAGTATAGCTTGGATATTTCTCATCATCCTTAGCCAAAAGAATCTAAAGGATAATACCTCATGAATTCGGTACTTACCAAAATGTCTAGATAATCCTCGACCATGCACCCATACGCCAATAATTCTCACAAAGAACAGGTTGAGATATACAATCTCCTCTTTCTAGAGAAGAATCTATCTTCCTTGTAATAGTCATCAAGTGTTCAGCCTTCTTTACATCTAGCATATATCAGACCAAAATTTGGATCCTCAACATACAAATCCTTAATCATAGAGAAACCAAGTAACCTGGTTTACAACTTGGCCAAGAGGGAATGTCGTCTCGATAAGGTATTGACCACTTCATTGTTCTTGCCATTCTTGTACTTTACGACATAAAAAAATCCCTCTATGAATTTTACCTACTTATCTTATCTCTAGGATAACTTATGATAGCTCTTCAAATATCTCAAAAATTCATGATTAGTATAGACTACGAATTCTTTAGGTAACAGGTAATGTTGCTAGAAAGTCAAAGCTTGAATCATCAAGTAGAACTCCTTGTCGTACACAGAGTAGTTAAGTGTAGCTTCTCTAAGCTTTTCACTGAAGTAAGCAATAGGTTGATCCTCTTGCATTAGTATAATACCTATGTCTAATCTAGATACATCCTACTCTACTTCAAACACTTTGTTAAAACTCAATAGAGCTAAGATAGGGGCAGTGGTTAACTTTAACTTGACCTCCTCAAAACTCTTCTATTCCTTCTTTCCCTACCTAAACTCAACGTTTTTCTTCAACAGCTCAATGAGTAGGGCTACAATAGTACTGAAATTCCTTATAAATTTGCAACAAAATAATGCTAGGCTATGGAAGCTTTGCACGTCAATTGAATAGGTTGGCATAGGCCATTCAGTAATTACTCTTACCTTCTCATCATCTACTTGTATACCACCACCACTCACAATAAATTCTAGAAAGATCACTTTAGGTCGATAGAAGTCACATTTCTTCAGATTAGTATAAAGCTTCTCAACTTAGAGTCTTGAATAGACTGCTTGGAGGTGCTCATAGCGAGTCTCCAAGTCAAGGTTGTATATTAGCATGTCATCAAAATATACCACTACAAATTTCCTTACCAGTTCTTGAAGCACATGGTTCATCAGTCTCATGAATGTGCTCAGTGAGTTTGATAGTCCGAAAGGCAGTATAAGCCATTCATATAATCCATTGCGAGTCTTGAAAACGGTTTTACATTCATCTCCTTATCAAATTCAAATTTGATGGTATCTAAATTTGAGATCTAAATTTGAGATCAATTTTGGAGAATACTTTTACTTAATGTAATTAATCAAGCATATCATCAAACTTGGTATAGGGTACCTGTACTTGATGGTAATGTGGTTGATTGCTTAGCTATCCACATACATCCTCTATGTCCCATCCATTTTTGGCACCAATAGAGTTAGTACGACACATGGGCTTAAGGACTCTTATATATACCCTCTCTTAATTAGTTCATCTATTATATGTTCAATGCCTTAGATGGGAGGTAGACCTTATATTAGTTTGCTGGAGAATAGGTCGGAAAACTCATCTTATAGGGACTTCACTTTGATAGGTAGTAGTTCTTCCTGTGATCCTCTCATCCCAAGTAACCTTCTAACTAGTAGATAGGTCGGCTCTTCAAGCTTCATTTCTCTTTTCAGCTCGACTCAAATCATTACCAAAGCCTCTTTCTTTAGAACTCGACTCAATTGAGTCTAAATATTTTTAACTTATTCGATAGTCATTGGGCTTAACTTTACCTTCTTGCCCTCATGCTCTAAAGAACATTTTTTCTTCCATCTATCATATACCACATTCTAATCAAACATCCATTGTCTACCAAGTGGGATATGAGATGCACTCATAGGCAATACATGATAGAGCACTTCGTCTTGGTAGTTTCTAATACAAATCAAAATGGTAACTTACTTAGTCACCTGTAGGGCTCCTTTATCACTAAGCTAATGTAGTTTATAAGGCTTGGGGTAAGGCTTGGTCAACAACTTCAATTGCTAGACCATGAATGTAGACTTTGCATTTGTACAGCTACCGTTATCAACAATCAATACATATAATAACCAATTCAACTTACAGCTAGTGTAGAATAAATTCTCTCACTACGTGTCTTCTAGTGTAAGACTCATCTTCACAACTCTTCTCAATACCATGGTTGTGAGCATTAAATTACTTTCCTTACTATAAATGATCTCCTCCTCCTCAAACAACTCATTTTATTCAATACTTTTCAGTTCTTCCACTTCCTCATCAGTACTATTTACTTCAATGGTTGCCTTGAATCACTATGGTTCTTTTATTCAAACATTAAACAACCATGTGTCCAAACCCTTAACACTTGAAGCACCTGATTTCACTCGTCTTTCTTCTTGAACTCTAGCCCTTCTCAAGCTTCCTAAGGATTTCCTTCTCTTCTACTTGGGTAGTTTGAACAGGTTAGACCTTAGCAACTTTGCTTAGTTTCGATTATATAGGTCTACTTAGAACAGGTTGGCTAGTGGTAGATTGACTAATAAGAGCTTAGAATCTTCCTACTCAACATCTCTCGATTCTCTAGGAGGCTCAGATAGAATGTCTCTAATCTCATACTTTAGCCTCATCAAGTAAGCTAATATCCATTGCCTTTAGAATGTCTCCAATCTCATACTTCATCCTACTGATGAATTGGGATATAGTTTGGTCTTTAGGTTCAACAACATAACATCGAATCATTAACATCTAGAAGTCCTTTACATACGTATCAACACTTGATCCTTCTTCCCTCAACTCCTGTAACCTCTTGAACATGTCCTACAAATAATAGTTTAGGATAAATCTTCTTCTCATGACTTCTTTCATTTCATCCCAATTCCTAACTTTATGTTTGTTGGGTTACTGACCATTGGCCCACATACTTACACATGCCTTAGGGGCCTATAATCCCTCATCCAAAGAATTTTCTCTCATTAACTTGCCAATGATGAGAAACTATACACAAAAGGTGGGTGGTTAAATTCCCTAAGAGCTCTGGGTTGTTATATTATTCTTTGTTCTCTCTCTTGTGCCGATGTTGACTATTCTCTAGTTGATAGCCTTATACCTATTGACCAGACCTTCAACTGCTAAGAGTTTCCTACCGAGTAACGAGAGATAGTCTCCTATAAGCCGAGTACTTCTCTCTTGGCCTCCTTCCAGTTCTTACGACATCCTTTTCTTGTCTCGACCTCCTTGTCACCACATCATCTTACTTCCATTTGGCTACTGTAACCAAAGAACCTTTTGTATGGAACAAATGTTGCACTGCCACCTGTCCAACTCATCTAATACTATACTATTTTTTTCTTTTTATTATTTATCCTATTTACCATTTTTTTTATGTATTAGGAACTCTTTTTACGTATGCCTTTTTGTAATTTTCATTAATTATAATGTTGCCCTAGGGACTTATTATAAATAGTTCCTTCTCTTTGTAGCTAGAAACATTACATTGATTATTGACATTGAATATACCTATTCTTACGAGACGACTCTCTTCAAGTCCATTTTCCTTACACTCTTATCTAATCTTATTGCATAACTTAGGATTAGTGATAGGTAGACATTAACATTAGCTTATATGTCATATTAAGTAAAGTGTCAAGTTGTATTGTATTCATTGGTAGGTCATATCCTCCAAGTAGCTTTATGTTAGCTACTATTTAGCATTCATTGACCTACTCACTCACTTTTCTTCGGTATTTCGAAAAACCCATCAATTCCTTACCTCCTACAGTAAGCACTAGTGATAACTAAGTTCCTAGATACATCATATAATTTCTTAATATCAGAGCTTGAGGTTATGATCGAGAGTTGTATTACAATAGTTCCTTTTAGTCTGTTGTTTTTTATACTCTGTTTTCATTTGGGAAAATAGAGCATGTCCATAGTTCACTATTAGATTGGTAATTTCTTTATATAGTAGCTTCCTACGTAAAGGGGTGTGTTCTAAAGCTTATTCTTTGTGAGAATGACAAATCCAAGGGTTCAACGAGAAATAATGATGCGAAGAGTGATGCTTAAGGATGTAGTTGTGTAACTCAACAGATACTATGCACTATTGATGAGTAGATACAAGACTTCACCACTATTTTGGCCAATCTAGCTATCTTACTACAAAGAGTTTTAAAGACTAGGCCACGAGATAAGATTGCTACTGAATAAGATCGAGAAATGACGAATAGGTCAAAAAGGTGAGTGAATAAACAGGGAGCACCTCCTATGAACTAAGCACTACCCTGTCGTGTTGATAGAGTTGTGAGAAAGAGGTTGGAGTTGGATGAAGTGGATAAGTATGAAGAACAAGAGGAGCAGTATATTGGAATTGATGAGTCTGAGTTTAGGGCTCTTCGGGGAGTCAAAAACCTCAAAGTATAAATTTCAAGCTTCAACGGGTCTAATAATGTTGACAACTACCTAGATTGGGAGGAGAAGATGAAATAGATATTTGACTTTTATGATTATGAAGATGATATCTGTATTCGAGTAGCCACGTTATAATTTTCTAAGTATGCAACAATATGGTTGAAGAAGCTGCAAAATGTTCACTTGAAGGCCTAATGTGAAATCTAAATATGAAATGAGATGAAGAGAGTTTTGAGAAGTAGGTTCATTCTTGAACACTACGAGCAAGACACTTTCCAACGTCTCTAAGACTTAAGATAAGGTAACAAGTTAGTAGACAACTATGTTCGAGAGTTTTAGTTACTCGTGATCCATTGTAATGTTGATGAACCCGAGACATGAACTATAGCAAGGTTCATTGTTGGACAAAGAACTGAGATTAGTCATATTGTGGAATTGCAGAGATTAGGAAGTTCATATGAGACCATCTGTAAGCCTTAAATATAAGCCCTGTAACTGAGGATCGAATTTAGCATATAACGTTTAGGGCTATCAGTTAAAAAATCCAATTGAGCTTAAATTACAAAACAAAATTAGAAATATTAATAAAAGTGATACCGTAAGTTTGAATTTAGGGAAACAAGTAATAAGATAATATAATATTATAATATCAAAATTTAAGTCTATTATCCATTTTAATAAAAAATGTGTAAAATGAGTTTTGATAACTAACTAGTCACTAAAAATAAATTATATACACACTAAAAATCATAGAATAATATAAATAATATTTAAGAGTATTTACTTATACTCCATATGTATTTACGTGTAGGTGAAAATATGCAAAATTACCTAAAATGCTAAAAAAATGCTAAATAATTATATAAAATTATTAAAAAAATTAAGAAAAGATTAGAAAAAAATTAGAGAAGTGTGGAATGATGCAAATCAAGGCCATAGTAGCTAGGAGAAGCAAGAAAAAAATTAGTCACTTAAATTGGCACATTTAAGATGTCAATTTAGAAGAGATAAAGCACTTATCAAGTTAAATTAATGCACCAAAATTTCCCAAGAGCTCTATAAATAACCAAAATTTTTCAGAAGCTCATTTAAGTAGTTGATAAAATAAAAAAAAATAAAAAAGGCTAAAACAAGAGGGTTAAGGTTTAGTTTTCAAAAATTTCACAAAAACTATATAATAGGGACAATTGGACTGAACCCACGAACCACTACCAACTAGAACTGAACCACCATCACTGCCGCCACCACCACCATACCCCATACCTACCCCTTAGACTGTTGTTAGTGGTTAAAAGTCGAACAGTCAAATAAGTCCAAATTCCAACCAATTTTGTGTAAATTATTAAAATTATTAATTTTATCTAGAAAATTATGAAGTTTATCATTTTGATGTTTTATTGTATTTAGATTTAGCAAAAAATATTGGTTAGATTTAATTATATCTGACAATATAAGGTGCTTAAGAAACTGAGCAAAATTGAGCAAAATTGAGCATGTTTCGACTTAGAATTAAATAGATTTAGGAGTGTAATTTTGAGCTTAATTTTTTTTGTGTAGGCTACTTATGTGATATAAAACAATGCTATGAAACCATTTTTTAGAAATTAAATTTTGAAAAATTTAAGTGATTTTTAGGACCTTAAAATATGTATATAATTAAGGATTTTGGGGGTTAATTAATGATTAATTGAATAATTACTGATTTAGTATATAATTAGGGATTTTAAGATGTTCATATCTGATGTGGTGTGATAATGGTGGTATTTAGGGAGTTAGATGTGATTATTAGCAATATTATGTAATAAATATAGGTAATTTTGATAATATGTGGAATTGGAATAATGGTAAATATAAAATTTTAAGTTAAAATAGATAATATAATAATATTAATACATATTAAATCTTGTACAAAAATTACATTTAAGTAATTATAAGAAAAATGTAAAATTTTCTCACATTGGGAGTAAATTCGATACACTAATGAGGATTTGAAGGTACTAAATAGACTAAAATACTGATTTAGGACCAAACATGATATTTAGGATACTCAAACTTGATGTAATTAATTTCTCATTGGGGTTGGGAACGAATCTTTAGAATTTATGTATAATACTCGTAGTCGGAACTAATTTAGAACCTAAATCAAAATCGGATTCAAAAACTAAATCCTAAACTAACTTAAGATGAATCAGTAATGAATAATATGTATATATCAAAAATTGAGTTGAATCATAACCTAATATATATATATATATATATATCATAAAGATATAAGTACTAAAAGAGTATATTATAGGAAATGTGTAGATAAGTCAACCTACGACTCGTTGAGTGAATGACCTACGGATTTTAAGTAAGTTAGGTTTAATACTTCATTATATTTTAATGTACTATTTTAAAGTACTAGAAGACTTATGATTATATTTGATTGTGTTTGTAAGTAGTAAGTAGTTATTTACGCATGTGCTTAAGTATCTAATTTTGTGATGAATTTCATGTTGGGTTTAGTGATTGATGTGAATGGAATGGTGTAAAATTGTTTGATCACCCTATACCGTACTTAATCATAACCAACCTAAATACCCTAATTAGACATGCATTGCAACCCTTTAAGGGCCCATTAGGATTCTCTAATCAAACACTGACACCTTCAAAAAAGATAACATTAGATATCATAATGGTGTTTTCCTCATCCTTAACCGAACTATGTGACAGGAGAGGAGGTCGCGATGAGGATGAGGGTAAAGGTTCAAAGGATAGTCTTGGGGGGGAATGATGTCTCCATTGCACAAACTTGGGCTTGGTTGTGAGTTGTTACATTAATGAAAACTTCTTAACCTAGATTAGAGTGAGTGAAATTACTTTGACTTCACAATGGACCGGACAATGTTGTGCGATGGCACTTGCTTGTTGCATTACATGATATCAATTGTTTGATAACCCTATTTATGTTTGTTATACTTTCATAAGTCTTCAACTTAACTTACTAAGCTATGGTTACCCATACTCATATAGATTTTCTTATAGGTTTTGACTTCTGATTGATATGCCGCAATACAATTATCCAAAGGTTAGTTTCTTACTAAAACTATGGGGGAGTGAGGATTAACTAGCCAAATGATCAAGTTTCTAAGGTCTTGTTAGTATCTTTAGGATTATGAACTGATATATGCTATGTAAGTTAACAGACTATTGTAATATGTAGAATCTCCTAGGAATTCTACAACAATATGAATGTAAATATGTATATATATGACTTAAGGTTCTAACTTCTATGTAAATTCTAGTTTAATTCTTAATTGAATTGTTTACTTCAAAGCGAGGAGTCGTACATGCCTTATGTAAATAGTATGTATAATAAGTACTGTAAGGTTAGTTACTGATAACTCGGATTTTAAACATATTTCATAGGGTAATTTTATAGTATTTTCCTCACATTTTTTGTTTTCTTTAAAGAAATTGATACTTAATTGAGTAAAATTTTGATTTCTAGGTTTTAACGCGTTTTAGGATCGAAAATGAAGAAAAGGAATCAAGTTTCACTCAAATCGGAGTTCAAATGAAGAAGTTATAAAGTTTTGAAGTTATGTAGAAAATTTTGCCTTAGTGCAGAAAGTTACACGACCTAGGGACACGGCCGTATCCCAGGCCGTGTCTGGTGACGAAAACAGAATCTTTGTAATACACATATAAAAGGATATGTTAGGGTTTCAAAAGACATGAGAGACATTACAGAAACAAAGAGACACAAGAGAAGAGAAAGAGACTTAAGGAGAACATCAAGAAAGAGGCAGAAACAACATCAACTTCAAGATTAGAGAGATTGTTCATCAATCAAAAGGGGTTTCCATGTTTTATTTTATATTATTGATGAAACTCGTTTTTAGATTCAGTATGATAGCTTAGAATTCGAGTGTTTAGGATTATGGAAACTAGGGTTTTATGTGATTCTTGGATTGATTTAGAAATTTCAGTAAAGTTTCTATCTTTACTTGATTCAATTATGTCATTAATTATTGATTGATATTTCTAGAATATCAATATATGATATTATGCATGTTAATTGAGAAATTGCATGTGTAATTAGATCTTTACATAATTGAAGAGGATTACATGTATACTTAGAGATAAGATACATGTTTCTTCCGGAAAGTTAATTATTTGTATGGGAATTCATTATACATTAATGTAATTCTAAATTATATTACTAAGTGAAGAGATTCCGGTGAATAATTTAGGATTAGGGTTAATATGCTTGAGAAAGGTATTAACTTTAGTTGTGAATCCCTCCGGTCAAGAATAATAGAAACCGAATTGAATATATTTTAAGCGATCACATGATTAACTCTAGAGGAAATAATTCCTAAATACGTTATTACTTTCTTGAAGTCGTTCTTAATTTTATCGCTTTTTTAATTGCTTAATCAAGTCTTATAATTAAGTTAGTTTGTTAATTTTAGTATTTTTAATTAGTTCAAACTTTCATAATTTTCCGGTTAGATAATAAAGCTAAGGTTAATATTAGTACTCGAAGTCTCTAAGGGATCGACTCGGACTCACACCCGCTATATTAAAACCGATAGGTGCACTTGCCTGATATCAGTTACTATCATAGGTTCGTTTATACAGTGGGATTGTTATAACTTTATGACTTTAGGCCATAACATCATCCAAGTGGCATAGAGGGTTGAGAGGTAAAGGCAGAGCCAAACTAGCCGACCAGGGTTGCCAAGCCAAAGTAGCATGCTAAGAAGATTAAACTATGGTTATACACTTGAGGTAGATTGTTGAGGATAAGAGCAGAGCCAACTAGAAGAAGGCTGAAGTAAAGGTAAGGCTAAGGAACCTGAGGTCCAAAGAGACCAAGGTCAAAGCTCGGGAAGGAAGACCCAAGAGATCAAATGCTTTAAATGTCTTGGCTATGGACATGTGGCTAGTTAATGCCCGAGCTGACGTGTCATGACTATTAAGGGGGATAAGCCTCAATTCTAAGTGGAGAGTACTAGTGAAGGAGAGGAAGAGGTTAAAGTTGGCCTAACGCTAGAGGAATTTGAAGAAGACCCTAATTCCCTTACACCACCCAAAGCAAGAGCCTAATACTGTTTTGTTGTGCATCAATCTCTTAGCGCCTTTATAACTGACAAGAATGCATAAAGGGAGAATCTCTTCTACATGAATTGTAGAGTGAATGGTAAACTATGTGCCTTGATCATTGACAGAGTTAGCTGTACCAATATTATAACACAAGCATAAAGGCCATGAAGTTACCAACCCTCCTACACCTTAAGCCATATAAGATTCATTAGCTAAACAAGAAAGGAGGTTTACCTGTTGCTAAGCAGGTTAAGGTACCAATCGCCATTGGCAATAGGTATAAGGAAGAGGTATTGTGTAACTTCTTACCGATATGTGCCTCACACATCTTACTCAAGCGACCTTGGCTGTTTGACTTAAGGGTATTATACGATGGGTATAAGAACACTTACATGTTCCAAAAAGACGAAAGAAGAGTAATTTTGACCCCTATGAGCCTTAAGGAAGTACAAGAGTCTCAAGAGAAGGTTGCTCGATCTATATAGCGGAAATCCCTAGTAATTTCCTATACTCAATTTAACTGAGAAATTAAAGAAGAAGTGTATATGCTCCCATTAGTTAGGAAACTACTGGAGTTGAGAGAAGCCAAGAACTTACCCGAAGAGGTAAGAGCTTTACTAGAAGAGTATGCCAACCTATTTCCTATTGAGATGTTGAAAGGTTTACCACCCTTAAGACGCATTGATCTTTAGCCTAGAGCAGCCCTACCGAATCGACCTACTTATAGACTCAATCCCAAGCAGGCAATCGAGCTAAAGAAACAAGTGGATGAGTTGGTGGATCGTGGATATTTCCGAGAGAGCATGAGCCCATGTACTATCCCAACCATGTTAGTACCAAAGAAAATGGGTCATGGAGAATATTCATTGACAGCCATACCATCAACAAAATTATTGTTAAGTACTGATATTCAATCCTACAATTAGATGATATGCTCAATGAGTTGCATGTAACCCACATCTTTTCAAAGATTGAGTTGGAGAGTGGCTACCACCAAATATGAATGAGACTTAGAGATGAATGGAAGACGGACTTCAAAACAAGGGATAGTCTATTTGACTACACAAGGGGAATGCCATTGCGGCCTACAGCAAGCCGAAGAACTCCAAAAGTTGCATCAGAGTGTTGCCGAACAATTGGCCAAGACTGTGGCCCGACAAAAGGAATAAGTAAGCTAAGGAAGAAGACAAGTCATTTATACCCTTGAAGACCTTGTCTAGGTTCGTCTTAGCCTAAGATTTAATTATCTATCTGACTACACAAGGGGAATGCCATTGCAGCCTATAGCAAGCCGAAGAACTCCAAAAGTTGCATTAGAAGGTTGCCGAACAATTGGCCAAGACTGTGGCCCGACAAAAGGAATAAGTAAGCTAAGGAAAAAGACAAGTCATTTATACCCTTGAAGACCTTGTCTAGGTTCATCTTAGCAAGGAACACTTCTTTAGTAGGAGGATGAACAAACTATCTCCCAGAGTAGATGTACCTTAAAAGTTCCTTAAGCATATTAATGATAACGCTTATGAAGTTAAGCTACCTAAGGGATACAGCATGTCTACCACACTTAATGTCACCAACTTGACTCCCTATGTACTAGATGATAACGAAGATTATGATTTAAGGGCAAATCTCCAACAACCTCGAGGAGCTAATGGGTTACCAATTATTGGCCTACTTAGTCACGCATGCCTTAGGGGCCTCTGGTCCCTCACCTAAAGAATTCTCTGTTATCAACCTACCAATGATGAGAAACTATACATAGAAGGTAGGTGGCTAAATTCCCTAAGAGCTCTAGGTTGTTATATTATGCTTTGTTCTCTCTCTTATGCCAACGCCAACTATTCTTTGTTCGAGGGCCCTATGCTGAGTAACCAAGCCTTCAACTACCAAGAGTTTCCTACCAAGTAACGAGAGATAGCCTCCTACAGGTTAAGCACTTCTCTTTCAATCCTTCCAGTTCTTGCGACATCCCTTTCTCATTTCGACTTCCTTGTCATCGCAAAATCTTGATTCCACTCAACTGCTGTAATTAAATAATCTTTTGTATGGAACCAATAATGTACTACCACCTGTCCAACTCATTTGACACTATACTATTTTTCTCTTTATGTTATTTATCTTATTTACTCTTTTTTCGTATGTACTTGGAACACTTTTTATGTATGTCTTTTTGTAATTTTCCTTAATTATAATGTTGCGATATAGACTTACTATAAATAGTCCCTTCTCTTTGTAGCTAGTAACATTACATTGATTACTAACATTGAATATACCTATTCTTGTGAGATGTATACTATTATCTAATATTGCCAAGTAGCACAAGATTAGTGGTAGGTGGACCTTGACATTAGCTTATGTGTCATATGAAGTGAAGTATTAAGTTTTGTTGTGTTCAGTGGTAGGTCATATCCTCCAAGTAACTTTAGTCAACTACTATTGTGTATTCGTCGACTTACTCACTCACTTTTCTTTGATATTATGAAGGACCCATCAATTCCCCACCTCCTGTGGTAAGCCTTAGTGATAACTAAGCTCACATGCACATCAACGTTCTCGTTCTTTTCTTCGAGTAGCCTGCAAATTCTTCCACCTTAAGGCAACATTACTAGTAAACTCCAATACAACAATCCTAAACTTAGTGTTATCAAATACCCATGATATTCAAACTATTTCTCATTCTTATCTATCCAATCTAGGTAGTCATCAGCATCACCATTCCCAAAAAAAAAAAAACTAAAGATATGCATTCTCAACCTTTCTACTCTATAAGTTCAGACATTCCTCTCCTCCGATTCATAATACTCTTTCACTTAATCACCTACTTCCTCATCCTCTTCTTCAATCTCATCTAATGTTAGTCTGCATCTAGCAACTTTATCTACTCCTCTAGTTTGGTATGGTTAAACTAAGGCATTAGCTTAGCCATATTAGCCATTGCCTCTCTCGAGCTGTTCATTGGCTCGTCTTTATAGGGATCATTTCTAGCTTATTGTATATATTCGTTTATGGAAGTTACTAGACTAGCCACTAGGTTAGTAAGTCATTTTAGTTGGTCATTCATAGACTCGAGTGTAAAACTTCTTTGTTGACCATAGCCATTTTGTATGCCACTCTCTTGGTTACCTAGAGTTCTTTGAACATTAGAATTGGACATTGTTGTCAATTATAAGAGACTAATAGCTAAAAAATAACTCAAAATTTCTTCCTACAAACTATAACAAAACAATGCCTAACATACAAGTAGCTATTACAACCAATACGAACACTTAACACTCTATTTTATGAACAAGAAATAGGGGAAAATAGAGCACTAAATTTCTTTAACACTAAACACTTTCCAAACACTCATAACAACGATAAACAGCCTTCACAAAACGCTGCAATAAGTTACTCATAGTATAAAGTAGCAGAGACTTGCTCAAATGTAGTCAAGTTTTGATACCATGATGATACGAATCATTGGGGAGGATGATATACGGCTACTACTATCACGTGAGCCAAAAAGGGTGGGTCTGAATCACAAGATGGTCCAAAGGATAATTAGAAGTCAAAGGTTGAGTAGGGGGTCATAGTGCATCGATAGTGGAAAAGACTCAGATGAGCTTGAACTATACTTCATATGATGCACAAGTATAACACGAGGTTGCTTGCCACTAGTTCATGCCCATGGCGTAGATAAGAGCTCTTTAAGGTCTCAATCTTCATCGAGAAAACATAACTCAATAAGAAGGAAGGGTAATATGTCTAAAGTTCAAATATCACTATTATGATTGATGTGGCTATTACAAATTATAAGTATTTATATGGCCCAATCAGGGTAAGTTCTAAATATACGTAAATTACAAAAAGGATTCTTACTAAAAAAAGAAAAGGGAATAGATTACAAGGGCAAAGTTGTGAACAGACCAAAGAACATTCAGTTACAAAAGGACAATACGGATATCAAAAATGATATGCGTGTCAACTGTTAAGTCTGTAGTCCCAATGCTGCTACTTATCGAGTAGAGTTGATTATGAGTAGAGTTCATTAAGTTAGATACTCAGTAGCTCGACTAGTCAAGGCTTGGGTAGGGTTAGTCTAGTGGGTAACCATTCTTCGACTCAATCTTAGCTGGTCAAATCAGAAGTGGGCAACTCTATCATATGCAGTTTCAGTGCTTGCCCTTAACATAGCAATAAGTAGTTGACTCAGTAACTAATCGGGTGCCTAAAAAACCTTCTTAATGAGACAAAGAGAGGTCGATAAAATACCATAGTCATTCATGATGGAAAATATAATGTTCTTTTAGGCTCAAATCTCCTTGGACAACTCAGCGAACCATATGGGTGAGTCTTCAAGCTTAAGAGGGAGTGATTAGTCCATGATCCATAGAACTCGAGAGCGAGTGATTGGTTTGTAATCCCTATCATGTCTAAAAATAGAATATTTACTATAAAAATAGAAGATTCACTCATCATCTAGCGACCACACCTTAGGTATATGGTTGTGGTGGCAAACCATATACTTATGCTTCATGCAAAATCTTGAAATTTGAAGAAATTTCTTGACGAAAGGACCATGAGTGAGACTACAGCTATGGTCCTTGGCCATAGTCGTTCCTAGACACCAATTTCTACTTCATTTCTCGCTCATTTTCTCATAATTTCAATGTATGTTCATTACTAATGGATATGGTCCTTTCCAAGGCTTTAAAATTCATCCAAAATATCTTTAAATCTTCCGGAACTTGATCTAAAATCTTCAATCTCTCTAAGTCAAATAAAACTGGACTTTGTTCTTCCCTCTATTCGTGTCCAAACTTTCTTTACCACATTCTGTGATCAATGCTTTTGCTTCAAATTACTCTAAAAAGTGCTGAAAATCTTCAAAAAATCATAAAATACTCTAGAAGTCCTTGAAAATTAAATTTAAAATGAATTGTAGATACATAATTTTTGTCCTTCCCTTTTATTTTTTTTTTAAAATAAGTTAAATGATGTTAAATTAGGAAAAGTACAAAAAATAGAAAATTAAGAAAATCCAAAAAAAATAAGAATTTTAGAAAAATAGAAAAATAAGAAGAAGCATAAAAAATAAGAAATCTAGGAAAAATATCAAAAGATGGGGAAATAGGAAAAACACAAAAAAAATACAAAAAATAAAAAAACTGAGTAAAATACATAGAACATTGAAAAGTTACCAAAAAAATGAAAATTTAGGGAATTTAGAAAAAATAATAAATTTTTAATAGAATAGATTTTAAATTTTAACAAATAAAGGAAATGACCGTTGGGTCTAAGTTTACATTTAAATCTAGCTTAGACTAACCTAGTCTAATTGCACATATAGACAAGGCATAAACTAACGGCCTAACAGATAAGCACATGGACTTGCGTTAAGTTTGGTTTAGGATCAAGGGTTTGAATCTCATTAGAGGCACAAAAATTCTTTCTACCTTTTTTATTTTTTTTCACTCCTTATATTGCCACATGTCAAAGCATCACTACGCTACGTATTTAATTGTGACACATAGCACGCTATGATTTGCCATAACAACAAATTTTCTTTCCTTTTTTCCTTCTTCCCTTTCCTTTTTTCCCTCACTTTCTCATTTAAAAAAAAACAAACAAAAAAGGACAGGGAAGGGAGGATTTCATTTTTAAAAGATACACACATACATGCAAGGGGGGTTCCATTTTCAACTCATAAGATACAACACAAGAGATCTACTTTCAAATAAAGATATACATACAGATTGGGGGGATCTCTCTCTCTCTCAACCTATCTTACACATTATAAATAGAGCCACTCACTCACATACAAAAATACACACTACCACAATATAACTCTACCATCGTCCTCTCTCTCTCTCGGATGCCACTCTCTATCTTGGACACCACCCTTAACCAAACCAAACACATCAAACCCCAATGTCCTGCACTGTAGCACCCATAACCTAACTCTCCATCTACAAGCAGATATTCAAGTCACACTTTTTCATACAATCAACCAACCAACATCCACGTTCAACATAAGTCAACAATCCACCGTCTACTTCACACATACTAACATACTACTACACTCTACACATGCACTTCCCATTTCACATAGTCGCTGAACACATACTCTTATCACTATCTACATCTCACACAACATACACAACTCTCACTCTCTTGACTACATCCCTGAAAACTAAGCATAGTAGTCCCTATCCCCATCGAAAACCTATACATAAACATACCAACAAACTACCATCGACTACCTCAATCTCTTTCTTGGCCTTCACCCCAAACACAATAGACTCCCAACCGACAACCCACAAATAATTCGTAACCACCATTCACTGTCCAAATACTGACCTCCTCTAAAACGAGTGCCATTAGCTGTGGCACTTCTCTAAACACCCTTAAGCCCAACCTAATTTACACAAAAGTGTCATCCCCTGCTTATTTTAGTGCTTGAATCGAGCTAAAACACCATCTCTAAGCTACTAGGCATGACCTAACCCATGACCCCCCCCCCTCCCCCCAATCCAACCCAACTTAATCTAAGATCCAATCTAAATTTGCACCCTAGCTGGCCAACCTGCGTGCCACTTGGTTTGAACCCCACTTGTTATTTTGATTTTCATTGCTTTATTGGTTTTTTTTTTATTTTATTATTCATTTATTTATCTATTTTTGTTTTAATAAATTGGAGTAAAAAAAAAAGAAAATGAAAAAACAAGACAACAAAAAAAAGGAAAAGAAAATAAAACAAAATAAAAGGGAAGAAGTGTTTGTTTTAGCTTTTATTTATTTTCTTGTTTTAACCAATATATATATATATATATATATATATATAAACAACAAATATATAAATAACTAAACAAATAAAATAGAATAAATGAGCAAATAAAATTCATTTTATCACTTAGAAAATTAACTTTCCAAAAATAAATAAAAATAAATGGACCACTCTAAAATAAGAAATTTTTTAGAACTTTCCAAAAAATTAAATTGATTTAGGACCCTTTAGGAAATTTCTTTAAACCAAAATAGGTAAAAAAAACATAAATTTAGCCCTTTTTTAACTAAAATCAATTCAACCTGCTAATATTTTTGGGAAACAAACTATGAAAATCTAATCCTGAATAACGAATACATAGGCACTCATACGTAAGTACGGGGCGACTTAAAATTTGGAAATTTTTGTTTTATCCATTTTTTTTAATATTTGTGTAAATTAATTAGATTAGTCGTATGTAATATGATTACTCGTTTATAAATTAAAAAAGGGTATTATTGAAAAGCAAATTTAAAATAAAAAGTTAAAAGTGATACCCATTTAGGGTTTAATGGGATAGTCCCGGATCTAGATCTCTTATTTTAGAAAATCATTTTGTAAAATTGGTTTTCTTGTTAAAACCAGTAGCTACCTAATTGATTATAATTTAACTTTTCTCTCGACTCTAATCAAGTGGCAACTCCAAAGCATTTTCAAAATAAAAAATATTGGTTTTCTTTAAACCCCAGTCGAAGATCAATATTAAACAAGTAGGGTTTAATGCTAATCAGTTTTGAGAAAATTAATTAAAAAAGAATTGGGAGTGAAAAATCCAAGTTTGATAGCTTAGTGACTCCATTAGGGACCTCAAGAGGGCTAACTACTTAAAAACTTTTCGAAATTAAAATTGCTTTTCAAAATACTCATGTCCTTTAGTTATTTGTTTATTTATTTGTTTATTTGTTATTGACTTCAAATGGATATTTTGTTTTGGTTATCATGTTTTACTTTGCATATAACATACATTGGGCCATGGGGGGATCATTTGTTGCATAAAAAATGTAGGGTAGATGCAGTCAAACCCAAGCCATCTTAGGACCTTAGGAGAGGGGCCATTGTGTAAGCTATGAGTGTAGTGGGGTAACCACCGTTCAAGGTTTATTAGGCTACTCTACTTAAGTTTGATGTGACAAATGAAAGTATTCTTTAACAAGCGAGGTCATAAAGCTTAAGGTCCTTTTAAAACCTACCCTAATTGTATATACTCCATTTCGAGCTTGAGTTAATATACTACCTTTAAGAATTGTAACCCCTTAGACTGTTTAAGAGTTTTAATGCAATTAAGTTTTCGAAAATGGTAGTAGGGTTGCAACTTAAGAAGTAAAGCATTAACCTAAGCGACCCTAACATCTACATATTTCCATGTGCTTTCTTTTGCTGCATTGATGATTGATTCTTGTTCAAAATTATGTACACCTAGAATGACAAACAACTAAGAAAACAATCGAGGGAATGATATGCTACAATACATCTCTAGGATTCATGAGTAGATGTTAAAACATGAGATTGCCTACTTGAAGGAAAAGCTTAAATGTTCTAAAGCTCACAACCAAGCCTTAAGGTCCCTTCTAACATAGGTCATTGGGGATAATTATGAGATGATAGAAGACATTAAGACTCGTATATGAGACTAAATATAGGGTTTTTTCCATTTCATAAAGCCTAGAATAAATATCGAGTTTCAAAATAAATGTTAGGTTCTCTGCCTTTCTCTTCTGTATTTTGATTTTTCAAATTAATAAAGTCCTCTTTAGTCCATTGTTCTTCATTCTCTAACATTCCCTTCCTTGTGAATAATCCTTTAATAAACATTTATCTAACTACTATTCCTTCTCATTTAGGGAAATATAAATAAAATCCATAGACTTATAAATAGCACCTTAAAAAATCACTATCCTTATTTGTAAATAATTTTTTGTTTTCTATACAATAAAACTTTATCTTTCTCTCTCTCATAAAAAAAAAAAAGAAACAAACAAAAATTGAAAAAAAAATATGAAAAATTGGAAAGAAAAGTTGTTGACGGCTATAAATCCTTACGAGTTCAATGAATCAGCACAAGCTCAGGCCTTTGGCCCACTCAAGCAACCAGCCCAAACACTTGGCTTCTAACCTACATAAGGCCCCTGAAACTATTAAGGAAGCCAATACGAACCTTTTGGCCCATTCAACCCAAACACTATTCCCTTGGCCCATTCAATATAAATGCCAACCTTAGGCTCATTCAGTTATTTAACCAAAACATTAGTCCCTCAACCTACTCAATCTAAAAACACCAACCTTAGGCCTATTCATCCATTCAACATAAACCACTTGGCTAAGCATTTAATCAAAACACCAACCTTAGGCCTATTCTGGCAACGTACCTAAACACAAGCCACTCGGCCCGGTAGCCAATCTGAACACGACCCACGGCCCATCAAGGTAGCTGATTTGAATATAACCCTCAGCCCTTAAAGGTAACTAAGCCAACCCAAAACCCCTAGTCTATTTAGAAAACCAAGCTTAATCATAAATCAAGCCAAAACATAAAGTCAAATACTGGGGCATGATTTGAGAAACCAGAAGAGGGGGCTTGAGAAATTGGTAACTCACTTTTACAAAAGTTTAAGATGAGAAGAGGTAAACTATATCCTATAACACTAACCTGAAACACTTTGAGTGTTGAGTGACATAATGGTGAAGGTACCTTAGACTCATTCCTTAAAGGAGGTCCACTTTGAATGTGATATGTAAATTAAAATAAAGATAGGCATTCATTTTCAAATCTCAAACATGATTACCCTTTCTTAACCCCATTGAACCAATTTAGAGAATTTTTAAATTTAAACCCTATCAAGAACCATCCCATAATGGGGCAATTCAGAGATTAGGGTCATTGATTAGAAGATAAGGGTAAGAATGGTTTATGCTTGCTTAAGTAACGTTCATTCAAAAACAAAATTTTATTTCTAATAAATTATTTTTCTTTGAAATGAAGAAGAGCTGATTTCCTTTTCAAGTACGTTAAGCCCATATACTAGAAAACTATGGATTTAGGGCCTTGAAGTGTTTACAAAGCAAAACTTGGCGATAGAGACAATCATTCTGAAGGCCAAAAGAAGAGAGAGGATATGAAGAGATAATAGGGCAAAGAAATAGAAAAAAAAAAAAGAAGGAAGAGAGGCTCAAAAATTGAACCTAGGTTTAAGATAAAAAGCCCTAAGAAATATTTCACACCTTAGTAAGGGCAATAAAAATAAATCAAAAAGCAAGGAATCTAAACCCAAAAAGCCCTTAGAAACATAAAACCTTAAATCATATTCTAAAGCCTAGAAATCTAAAATCTTTATACCCACTCCAAAGTCTTTCCAACCTATGTTGAATCACATAAGGCCTTCCTACCCACATTACGACCCATACGTAGTAAAAGCTCTTCCGATCTTTAAAGATAATCCATCTTTAATAAAAATTATTTTCGAAACTGGGGTAAGCATACTTCTAATTTTTCCTAAGATTCTTGATTTGTACACCTAGGATAAATAAAAGTATTTTCTTCCAATATAGGCCTCTTCATTAGTCCTTTTTGAAACCTTTGAACCAATAGCCTAAATTCATAATGTTGAACCGAAAAAGACCTAACTAATTAATCAAAGTGTGTCACTTACAAAGTGGTTTGTAATTTTTGGAATTGTAGTCGAGAGCGAAATCTAAACTGAAAGTTAGTAAGGAAGCCCTCTTCGATTAAATTAATCATAGGTTACCTTTTTCCTTAAGAAAGGAATGTTTGAAATTGCGAAGCCCCATGAGAAAACCCTAAGGTAAAGGGCATTGAGAAACTCTACCTAATTACCAAAGATAAGAGTAATTATAAGATCGTACCTTAAATAAGAATTTATACCCATTGGCAAAAACTTTCAAAAAAAAAAAAAAGGAAAAAAAAAAAAGAGAAGAGAGAGAAAGTAAAGGCTTATCGGGTTACGTAATTCCGTTTCCTTTTCAAATTGTCACGCTTCTTTCAATTGACCTTAGTAATCTAGATCATTCTTCCCTAATTGCATTTTCTAATGTCCATTAACTCTTTTTCTAATCAAGGGCTTTATCCCAAATGCAATTTTTTCATAAATGATTTTTCAACAATTTCTTTGTAAATACTTTTCTAAGTCAAGAATTCTTTTAAAAACTAGTTACTTTCCTCACTTTACTTCTTCAATCATTTATCAACTTCCCTTAGGGTTCCAGCTAACACTTAGAACGTCATCTCCTTTTCTATTCCTTTCAAGGTTCCAACCAGCCTTTGGGGTATTGTCCTGTCTTTCATTCTTAAGGTTCTAGTTAGCTCATAAAGCACTGACCCACTTCTTTATTCATTTTAGGGTTCCAGCCAACATTTAAGGTGCTGTCTCTTCTTTCATCCTTAGGGTTCAAGCCAACTCATTGAGCGCTGACCCACTCCTTTATTCTTTTTAAGGTTCCAACTAACCTTTAAGTCATTATCCCGTCTTTCATTCTTAAGGCTCTAATTAGCTCCTAGAGCACTGACCCACTCCTTTAATCTTTTTAGTGTTCCAGCCAGCCTTTAGGGCATTGTCTCATCTTTCATTCTTAGGGTTATAATTAGCTCTTAAAGTGCTGATCCACTCATTTATTCTTTTTAAGATTTTAGCCAGCCTTTAAGGCACTGCCTATCCTTCATTCTTAAGGTTCTAGCTAGCTCTTAGAGTGTTGACCTACTCCTTTATTCTTTTCAGGGTTCCAACCATGCTTTAGGGCACTATCCTATCTCTCATTCTTAAGCTTCTAGCCAGCCCTTAGAGTGCTAACCCACTACTTTATTCTTTTCAGGGTTCTAGCCAGCCTTTAGGGCACCGTCCCCTCTCTCATTCTTAGGATTATAGCTAGCTCTTAGAGTACTGATCCACTCCTTTATTCCTTTCAAGGTTCTAGACAACGTTTAGGGCACTATCCCATCTTTCATTCTTAGGGTTATAGCTAACTCTTAAAGCGCTGATCCACTCCATTATTCTTCTCAAGATTCTAACCAGCCTTAGGGTGCTATCCCCTCTCTCATTCTTAGGTTTCTAGCCAACTGTTAGAGCACTGACCTACTCCTTTATTCTTCTTAGGGTTCTAGCCAACTCTTAGAGCACTAATCCACTACTATATTCTTTTCAAGGTTTCAATTAGCCTTTAGCGTACTATCACATCTCTCATTCTTAAGGTTCTAGCTAGCCTTTAGAGCAATGACCTACTCTTTTATTCTTTTCAAGGTTCTAGCTAAGCTTTAGGGCGCTATCCTGTCTCTTTTTCTTAAGGTTATTGCCAGCTCTTCGAGCATTAATCCACTCCTTTATTCTTTTCAGGGTTCTAGCCAGCCCTTAGGGCATTGTCCCGTCTCTCATTCTTAGGGTTGTAGCTAACTATTAAAGCGTTGACCCACTCCTTTATTCGTTGTAGGGTTCTAGCCAGGTCTTAGAGTGCTAATCCACTCCTTTGTTCTTTTCAGGGTTCTAGCTAACCTTTAGGGTACTGCCCTATCTCTCATTCTTAGGGTACTAGCCAGCCCTTAAGTACCGACCTACTCCTTTGTTCCTTTCAGGGTTCTAGCCAACCCTTAGAGCGCTGTCCCATCTCTCGTTCTTAGGGTTATAACTAGCTCTTAGAGCGCTGATCCACTCCTCTATCCTTTTCAAGGTTATAGCCAGTCCTTAGGGCATTGTCTCGTCTCTCATTCTTAGGGTTCTAGCCAATTGTTAGAGTGCTACCCACCCCATTATTCTTCTTAAGGTTCTAACCAACTCTTAAAGCGCCAATCTACTCCTATATTCTTTTCAAGGTTCCAACCAGCCTTTAGGGTGCTACCTCGTGTCTCATTCTTTGGGTTCTAGCTAGCCCTTACAACACCAACCCACTCCTTTATTCTTTTCAAGGTTCAAGCCAGCCTTTAGGGTACTATCCTATCTCTCATTGTTAGGGTTCTAACTAGCCTTTAGAGTACTAACCCACTCCTTTATTCTTTTCAGGGTTCTAGCGAGCCTTTAGGGCGCTATCCCGTCTTTCATTCTTAGGATTATAGCTAGCTCTTAGAGCACTAATCTACTCCTTTATTCTTTTCAAGGTTCCAACCAACCCTTAGGACACTATTTGGTCTCTCATTCTTAGCATTTTAGACAACTGTTAGAGTATTGACCCATTCCTTTATTCTTTTTAGGGTTCTAGCCAGCTCTTGGAGCGCTAATCCACTCCTTCCTTTTAGGGTTCCAGCTAGCCTTTAGGGTACTGTCCCATTGCTTATTCTTAGGGTTCTAGCTAACTTTTAAAGTGCTAAGCCTCTCCTTTGTTCTTTTCAAGGTTCCAACCAACCATTAAGGTATTGTCTCATCTTTCATTCTTAAGGTTATAGCTAACTCTTAGAGCACTAATCCACTCCTTTATTCTTCTTAGGGTTCTAACTAGCCTTTAAGGCATTGTCCTATCTCTCATTCTTAGGGTTCTAGCTAGCACTTACAACGCTGACCCACTCCCTTATTCTTTTTAAGGTTCCAGCTAGCCTATAAGGCGATGTCCCGTCTCTCATTCTTAGGGTTCTAGCCAGCCCTTAGAGTGCTGGCCTACTCCTTTATTCTTTTTAAGGTTCCAGCTAGCCTTTAGGGCACTATCCCATCACTCATTCCTAAGGTTCTAGCCAGCCTTTGGAGCACTGACCTACTCCTTTGTTCTTTTTAAGGTTCTACCCAACCTTTAGGGCGCTGTCTCTTCTCTCATTCTTAGGGTTCTAACTAGCTCTTAGAGCATTAACCCACTCCTTTATTCTTTTCAAGTAGCTCTTAGAGTGTTGACCCACTCCTTTATTCTTTTCAAGGTTCTAGCCAGTCTTTAGGGCGTTATCTTGTCTTTCATTCTTAGGGTTATGGCCAGCTTTTAGAGAGCTAATCTACTCCTTTATTCTTTTTAGGGTTTTAGCCAGCCATTAAGGTACTATCCCATCTCTTATTCTTAGGGTTCTAACCATCTCTTAGAGTGTTAACCCACTCTTTTATTCTTTTAAGGGTTCTAGCCAACCTTTAAGGCGCTCTCCCGTCTCTCATTCTTAAGATTCTAGCTAGCCCTCAGTAAGCCTTTAGGGTACTGTCTCGTCTCTCATTCTTAGGGTTATAGCCTACTCTTAGAGTACTGATCTACTCCTTTATTCTTTTCAAGGTTCTAGCCAACCTTTAAGGTGTTATCCCATCTCTCATTCTTAGGGTTCTAGCCAGCTCTTAAAGTACTGACCTACTCCTTTATTCTTCTTAAGGTTCTAACCAACTCTTAAAGCGCTAATCTACTCCTTTATTCTTTTCAAGGTTCTAGCTAACCTTAGGGCAACGTCCTGTCTCTAATTCTTAGGGTTCTAGTCATGTCTTAGAGCATTGCCCCACTCCTTTATTCTTTTTAGGATTCCATCTAACTTTTAGAGTGCTATCTTTTCTTCTCTTAGGGTTCTAGCTAACTCTTAGAGCACTAGCCTACTCCTTTATACTTTTCAAGGTTCCACCCAGCCTTTAAGGTGTTGTCTCATCTCTCATTCTTTAGGTTCCTGCCAACTCTTAGGGTGCTGACTCACTCCTTTATTCTTTTCAAGGTTCTTACCAACCTTTAGAGCACTTTCCCATCTTCCCTTAGGGTTTTAGCTAACTCTTTGAGTGTTAACTCACTTTTTTATTCTTTTTAGGATTCTAGTTAGCCTTTAAGGCACTATCCCATCTTCTATTCTTAGGGCTCTAACCAGCCCTTAGAGCACTAACCCACTCTTTTTCTTCTTTTTAAGGTTTCAACTAGCCTTTACGGCACTATACCATCTTTCATTAAGATTCTAGCCAACTCTTAGAGCACTATCCCTTCTCTCTTTTAACCTTTTTTAGGGTGTTAGTCAGCTTCTTGAGCGTTGTCCCCTCTTCTTTTCTTTCTAGGGTTCAAGCTAGCGCTTAGAGTGTTGTCCCCTCTTCTTTTCTTTTTAGGGTTCAAGCTAGCGCTTAGAGCATTGTCCCCTCTTCTTTTCTTTTTAGGGTTCAACCTAGGGCTTAGAGCGATGTCCCCTCTTCTATTCTTTTTAAGGTTAGCCTGACTTTAGGGCGTTGGCTTATCTTGATAAGGTTTTAGCCAACTTTTAACCCCTTATTTGTTGACTTCTCTTAGTAAACCCATAGGGCCCTTCTCTTCATCAATTTCTCTTAGCAAACCCGTTAAGTGATTTCTTCACTAATTTCTCTCAAGCGAGCCCATAAGGCACTTCTCCTCATCAAATCCTCTTAGTAAGCCCAAAGGACACTTACTTTCATAATCGATTTCTTTTAACAAGCCCATAGGGTGCCTTTCCTCACCTAATTCTTAGTAAGCCCAATTTCTATTAAGATCTTAGTGAGGCCATAGGGTACTTCCATCTCCAAATTTTCTTTAGGACTAGGTTAATAGGCTTGAAGGAGCATTACCAGGTTTCAATTTAGGGAGTTAGCTAGCTTTAAGAGTGCTTTACCCAGTTCACTTGGGTTAGTGACCTTAGAGGGGAACGGCTAGGTTCACTAGATCTATCCTAACTTAAGGTTGTTAGTCCCCGACAGACGCTCCTGCCTAGGATAGTAAGCCTAAAGAGGCACAACAAAGTTCTTTAGATCGATCCCAACTTAAGGTTGCTAGTCCCCAAGAGACCCTCTCGCTTAGGTTAGTGAGCTTAGAGAGGCACAACCAAGTTCTCTAAATCAATCCTAGCTTAAGGTTACTAGTCCTCAAGAGACACTCCCACCTAAGTTAGTGAGCCTATGGAAGTATGACCAAGTTCTCTAGATCGATCCTAACTTAAGGTTGCTAGTCCCCAAGAGACGCTCCCACCTAGGTTAGTAAGCTTAAAAAGGCATGACCAAGTTCTCCAGATCGATCCCAACTTAGGGTATACTAATCCTCAACAGATGCTCCTACCTAGATTAGTAAGCCTAAAGAGGCACGATAAGAATCTCTAGATCAATCTCAACTTAAGGTTACTAGTCCCTAAGAGACGCTTCCGTTTAGGTTAGTGAGCTTAGAGAGATACAAGCAGGATCTCTAGATCTATCCCAACTTAGGGTTGCTAATCCTTAAGAGATACTCCCACCTAGGTTAGTGAGCTTAGAGAGGTACAAGCAGGATCTCTAGATCTATCCCAACTTAGGGTTGCTAATCCCCCAAGAGACTCTTCGACCTACGTTAGTAAGCCTAGAGAGGCATAACAAGGTTCTCTAGATCGATCCCAGCTTAGGTTGGCTAGTCCACAAGAGATGCTCCTACTTAGGTTAATAAGCCTAGAAAGGTACAACTAAGTTCTCTATATTGATCTTAGCTTAGGGTTTTTAGTCCCCAGGAAACGCTCCCGCCTAAGTTAATAAGCCTCGAAACGCACAGCCAAGGTCTGTAGATTAATCCCAGTTTAAGGCTACTAATCCCCAAAAGATGCTCTTGCCTAGGTTAGTGAGCTTAGAGAGGTACGACCAAGTTCTCTAGATCGATCCTAGTTTAGGGTTACTAGTCTTCGAGAGATACTCCCTCTTAAGTTAGTGAGCCTAGAGAAGCATGACTAAGTTCTTCATATCGATCCCAGCTTAAGGCTACTAGTCTCTAAAAGACAATCCTACTTAGGTTAGTGAGGCTAAAGAGGCATGATTAGGTTCTTCAAATCGATCCTAACTTATGGTTGCTAGTTCCTAAGATACGCTCTCACCTAAGTTAGTGAGGCTAAAGAAGTACAACCAAGTTCTTTAAATCGATCCTAAGTTAGGGTTACTAATCCCTGAGAGATATTCCTGCCTTAGTTAGTGAGCCTAAAAAGGTATAACTAGGTTTTTCAAATTGATCCTAGCTTAGGATTACTAGTACCTGAGAGACGCTCCTACCTAGGTTAGTGAGCCTAGAAAGGCATGACATGGTTCTTCAGATTGATCCTAAGTTAGGGTTGCTAGTCCTTTAGAGACAATCCCGCCTAAGTTAATGAGCTTAAAGAAGCATGACCAAATTCTATAGATCAATCCTATGTTAAGGTTGCTAGTCCCCAAGAGACGCTCCCACCTAAGTAGTAAGCCTAGAAAGGCATGACCCAATTCTTTAGATTGATCCCAACTTAGGGCTCCCAGTCCTTGAGAAATGCCCCCGACTAGGTTAGTAAGCCTAGAGAGATACGACCAGGTTCTTCAAATGGATCCCAAGTTAGGGTTACCAGTCCTCAAAGGATGCTTCTACGTAGGTTAGTAAGCCTGTAGAGGCACGACTAAGTTGTTCAAATCGATCCCAACTTAAGGTTGTTAGTCCTCAAGAGATGATCCCTCCTAGGCTAGTGAGCCTAGAGAGGCATAACTAAGTTCTTCGAATCAATCTCAGCTTAGGGTTGCTAGTCCTCGAGAGATGCCCTCACCTAAGTTAGTGAGCCTAGAGAGATACAACCAGGTTCTTCAAATCGATCCCAACTTAGGGCTGTTGTCCCCAAGAGACACTTTAGCCTAGGTTAGTAAGCTTAGAAAAGAATGACCAGATTCTCTTGATCAATCCTAACTTATGGTTACTAATCCTCGAGAGACGCTCCCGCCTAATGAGCCTAGAGAGGCACAACCAAGTTCTCTAAATCAATTCTAGCTTAGGGTTGCTATTCCTAGAGAGATACTCCCGCCTAAGTTAGTGAGTCTAAAGAAGTACGGCCAGGTTCCCCAGATCAATCCTAGCATAAGGTTACTAGTCCTCAAGAGATACTCCCACCAAGGTTAGTAAGCTTAGAGAGGCACAACTAGGTTCTCTAGATCAATCCGAACTCAAGGTTACTAGTCCTCGAAAGACACTCTTGCCTAGGTTATTAAGCCTTAGGAGGTATAACCAAGTTCTCGAAATCGATCCCAATTTAGGGTTGTTAATCCCCAAGACATGCTCCCGCTTTGGTTAGTGAGCTTAAAGAGGCACAACTATATTCTCCAAATCAGTCCCTACTTAAGTTTGCTAGTCTATGATAGACGCTCCTACCTAGGTTAGTGAGCTTAAAGAGGCACGACCAGGTTCTCTAAATTAATCCCAACTTAAGGTTTCTCATCCCTGAGAAATGATCTCGCTTAGGTTAGTAAGCTTAGAGAGGCATAACCAAGTTCTCTAGAATAATCCTAATTTAAGGCTGTTAGTCCCCATGAGACTCTCCCACCTGAGTTAGTGAGCTTAAAGAGGCACGACCAGTTTCTTTAAATCAATCTCATTTTAGAGTTACTAGTCTCCAAGAGATACTTATGCCTATGTTAATGAACCTAAAGAGGCATAACCAGGTTCTTCATATCGATCCTAGCTTAGAGTTGCTAGTCCCCGAGAGACGCTCCCGCCTAGTTTAGTGAGCCTAGAGAAGCATGACCAAGTTTTTCATATTGATCCCAACTTACGGTTGCTAGTCTTCGAGAGACGTTCTTGCCTAAGTTAGTGAGCCTAAAGAAGCATGACTAGGTTCTTTAGGTCAATCCCAAGTTAAGGTTGTTAGTCTAATAGAGATATTCCCCCCCCACCTACCTCAGGTTAGTGAGCTTAAAAAGGTACAACCATGTTCTTTAGATTGATCCAAACTTTGGGTTACTAGTACCTAAGAGATGCTCCTACTTAGGTTAGTGAGCCTAGAGAGGCACAACCTAGTTCTTCAAATCGATCCCAAGTTAAGGTTGCTAGTTCCTGAGAGACGGTCCTGCCTAGGTTAATGAACCTAAAGAAGCATAACTAGATTCTTCAGATCAATCCTAAGTTAAGGTTGCTAGTCCCCAAGAGACGCTCCCACCTAGGTTAGTAAGCCTAGAAACATACGACCAAGTTCTTCAAATCGATCCTAACTTAGGGTTGCTAGTCCTCGAGAAATACCCCCACTTAGATTAGTAAGCCTAGAGAGGCACGATAGGTTCTTCTAATCAATCCCAAGTTAGGGTTGCTAATCCCCAAGAGACACTTCTACCTAGGTTGGTGAGCCTAGAGAGGCACGACTAGGTTCTCCAGATCAATCTTAGCTTAAGGTTGCTAGTCCTTGAGAGAATTGAGCTTAGATTTGAAATTTTTAATAAAATAGATTTTAAATTTTAATAAATACAGGAAATGATCGTTGGACTTAGGCTTAGATTTAAATTTAGCCCAAGCTAACATAGTCTATATATGTAATTTAATTGTACTTATGGATAAGGTATAGACCAACGATCGCCATTAACCATGGCTCTTGTCTAAACCCCCTAAGCCCAATCTATATCATACAAAAGCATCATCTTTCGTTTATTTGGGTGGCTGAATTGAGCTACAACACCTTCTCCAAGCTGTTAGGTGCAACCCAATCCATGACCTACTAATCCAACCTGACTCAATCTAAGATCCAATTCAAATCCGCACCATAGCTGACCAACCTGCGTACCACTCGGTCTGAACCCTACTTGCTATTTTGATTTTCATTGCTCTATTATTTTTTTATTATTATTATTCATTTATTTATCTATTTGTTGTATTAGTAAATTAGAGTAAAAGAAAAAAGAAGAAAACCAAAAAAGAAAAAAGAAAATTGAAGGGAAGAAGTGTTTGGTTTAGTTTTTATTTATTTCCGCATTTTAACCAAAAAAATAAATATATAAATAAAAAATATATAAATAAATAAAAAAATAAAATAGAATAAATGAGTAAATAAAATTCATTTTATCACTTAGAAAATCAACTTTCCAAAAATAAATAAAAATAAATGGACTACTCCAAAAGAAGACATTTTGTAGAACTTTCTGAAAAATTAAACTAATTTAAGACCCTTTAGGAAATTTCTTTAAATCAAATAGGTAAAGAATGTCAACCCAACCTCTTTTTTTAACTAAAATCATTTCAACTCACTAATGTTTTTAGAAAACGAACTATGAAAGTCTAATCTCAAATAGTCGGCATATAAGTAGTCATATGTAAGAATGAGGTGACTTAAAATATTAAAAGTTTTTTTTTTCCATTTTTGTGAATATTTTTTTAAATCAATTAGATTAGTCACATGTAATATGATTAGTTGTATAAAAATTGAAGAAGGGTATTATTGAAAAGCAAACTTAAAAATGGAAAGTTAAAAGTAGTATCTGTAAACCCCGCGAATTTAGCTTCCTAAGAATAGAAACAAATGGTCAAACTGTAGATGATTTCCTAAACTCAAAAGAGCTAATGAGATTTAAAACCGATTAAAATCTCAATCCAAAACCTAAAGTGGATACGAAAAACCTTAAATCATCAATCGAACCCCTAACTGCATACGAAGACCCTAAAACCTCGAACTACATCAAAACCCTAAGATAACGACCGAAGATTTAATCGCGTAAGAATATATGAAACCCTAAATGTGGAAAAACATTAGAGATTGTGCCCTAAGGTAATAAAAACCCTAAAATTATAACTTTGAGGATACAAAAGCACTAATTCACCATAATTTACCTTAAAACCCTAATTGATAATATAATACTCATATTTTGCCAAATCATTAGTAAAAGGTTAGAGATGACCCTCATTCATGCTTATATAATTCGAATCCTCAAGTAATCCATTAGAAACTAAGATAATGAGTCATAGATTATATTTATCCCTTAAGTATGTGATTAAGGTAGTCTCACTTAGAGTTAGGGTTAGAGTTGAAGATTAGGTTACATGCAGTGAACTTTAATACTCAAATTAGTACTTTTTGCATTTGTTATCCAAAGTAGTTTACCAAATGAGATATATAAGCTATAAAGGCCTAAAGTAAGACCTCATCAACCATACTTACTAATCAATTCATCATATACCTCATTTCTTCTCATTTCCTTCATTTTTCCCCTAATTTCCCTTAATTCCTATATTATGTGCACAAAATTACACATACTTAAGGAATGTTGACTAAGATAATGCATGTTAACCAAAGTCCAAAGGTTGACCAAGTCAACATTTTGAAAAGTCAACAAAAGACTAAAGAGATAAAGAAAATATCTCCTCCTTAATGATGGCTTTTCTTTTCTTTCTTTTTGATTTTTTTCTTCTCCTTTTCTTCTCAAGTGTCGTCCACATCTTCTCCCTTCTAGACCCCACCATTCTCCTTCTTCCATAAGCAAAACAAATCAAAAGAAACAAACCAAAAATCCTCCTCCATTGCTGTGAGCTTCCATCTCCATTTTACCTTCAACATCTTCCTTTTTGTCTCCTTAATTCCAACATAAGCAAAGGTATGTATCTAAGTTACTTTCTCTTGTTTTATGTTCTTCATTAGTTAGTTAATTAAGTATATTAGATAAGTAGTTATGTGTATAGTGTTGTCTTGAAGAAGAGGAAACAAAGTTCCCATCTATAAGTGTAAGAATTAGGAATTATGAAGAAGGAGAAAGGAAGACATGAGTATATGCCTATAAGTATATGCACATAAGGGAACACTAAAAGAGTATAAGTATGTGAACCTTTGTACATGAGTATTTATCATGTACATAACCTAACTTAAGACCATATCTAACTATACATACCTATACTACACTAAATACATACATAAAAACACAAAAGGATGAAATTAGGAAGCTTTTCTTAAGGAAAGCATTAGGCATACGAATTTTTGTATAAAAATACATATCTAACCGTATAAGTATATGAGTATGTACACACGTATAAATACGGTATAAGTCTAAGTATAGGTATAATTATATGTATGTATAAGGTATATATACATAAGTATAAGAGGAGAGGTAATATGTACATAATACATATATATATGACATAAGTATGAGGAAAGGCTTTATGTAATCATATGATGAGGTAAGTGATGACATAAGCACATGATGACATAAGCCATGACATAAGCAAGTGATGACATAAGCAATGACATAAGCAAATGATGATGTAAGCGATGACATAAGCATAGGTTTAGAAAATGAAAAAATAAGAAGTGTGTATAATACTTAGGTACTTAACTTAGTAAACCCTAAGACACTTTCTAAATTGGATTATACTTAATTAAGTACATGAATTAGCACTAGCAAAGTAAAATCTTTTAGGTATAAGAATTTAAGGGTTAACTAAATCATTAAGTATAAACAAAAGATAAAAATATAAGTAACAAGAGTACTTAAGTTTTCATAGTTAAAAAAAAAATTGCAATAAATTTAGCCCATATCGTAAAACGCAGGTCCTAACGTCCAAAACGGACATCACCGTGTGAACGTGCGTCCGAAAAGGATGAAAAACGAATATAAGTTCGCAAATATCGAAATCAGAACGAAAAAGTTACAAAATACATAAAGGAAGCCTCATACCTTACTAATATAAGAAAATAGTTACTATTAATCTCATGGGGTATGGTAACCCTATACACACTATACTCGGGTTAACCTTATATACACTATACTCGGGTTATATTGGAGGAAACTAGATAAACTACAATAGACTTTTAGTTAACTAAGGAGTTTGAATTCTCAGAACACTTATAAGTTTTACCATTTTGATTTAGGCGTTCGATATCGAGTCCTGCAAACCCTAAAGGCTTGGAGAATGAGCAATAATCCAGGTGAGGGAGTTCTGATGACCCGCTACTTACTTGTGCGTGTTACTTGTATGATGTTTTGCTGTTTGCTATTGCTTGTATGTTTGAATGACTGTTCTGCTTGTATGCTATCATCCGTGTGAGTACCTTTTTAAATTGATAAATATTAATATCTGCCTAAATAACCGGTTCTACTCGTCGCATGTTTATGACTTGGTAAAGGTATGAATGGAGAGTGCTAGCCTTGCAAAAATCTTAAGAAAAGTATTTTTGGAAAAAGCTTTTCTATCCATAAACAAATTTTTACATGATCGCTGTAAGGGCTTGAGGAGCCATAAAGAGTATTTTTAACATTAAGGCAAAGCTAGCATGAGTTCTCCACTTGATAGCAAGAGGACTCGCTTTATTGTGCTTGTAAGGCCTTGGTTAAATTTTGGTTGCGAGAGGACTCGCATGTTTGTGCCCGAGGGGCCTTGGAGGGTGGATAGTCCTAGTTTGGACTCCCCCTATTTGGATTGAAACTCTTTTCTCGGCTAGGGTAATAGTCGAGTTTTGCCTAGTGGGGTGGTGCCCCTAGGTAGCCTCATGTGGGTAAGCTGAGGTGCCCTGTGCGGGTAAGTTCAGGGGATAATCGAAGTGTAGACGACGTGATTCTACACCTTCCATAGTTCTGGACTCCTATGGATGTGTTGCTTGCATTCATCACGCCTGAATTCATTATGTATGTAGATAGCTTGCTTGCATGTATGATAATAATGTGTGAAAACTTGCTTGACCGGTAGTGGTGAGGAATGAACTCACTGAGCTGTTTTATGCTCATTCCCCCTTAGTTTCATTTGCAGGTTTACATACGATGGGATTGGGATATGTCTCGAGTGCTGAGTGCGAGATGAAGATATGTACATTAGTATTAGAAGTAGCTGAGTACTTTTTAGATGATACATAGACATCATTTGCAGAAAATATTTATTTATTAAACCTTACTCTAATGCTAGTATATCCCGTCTTATTATTTGGTAGGGGATACCGATTCTCTGTGGTTTTGAGGAACTGTGGGATATCGGATACCCATAGTTATTTATATTTGTATTCTACAGTAAATTCATTACTTAAAAATCAGTAACCTTAGTGATTAATCGTTTAGAGTCTTACAACCTCTGACTTGCAAGGCGGTTTTCATAACATGGGTGCACACATGTTGTGGAAATTTTAGATAATCCTACTAGGCCCCCTTTAGGGTCCTGATAGTATCCATCTAAGGTTTAATAAGATAGTCCTCGGATCCAGATCTCTCATTTTAAAAAACCATTTCGTAAAATTAGTTTTCTCGTTAAGACTAATAACTAAGTTATAACCAATCTACCCAATTAGTTATAACTTAACCTTTTTTCTGACTCTATTCGGGTGGTGACTCTAAAGTATTTTCAAAATATGAAAACTAATTTTCTTTAAACCTTAGTTAAGGATCAGTATTAAACGAGTAGGGTTTAATGCTAATCAGTTTAGAGAAATTAATTAAAAAAGAATCAAGAGTGAAAAATCCAGGCTTGATACGAATGAAGCTCAAAATAATACAAAATTAACTTGATTAATGTCTAAAATAGCATAAAATAACCATAGAAAGTATGCTATTTTGCATTATCAAATACCTCTACACTTAAGCTTTTGCTTGTCCTCAAACAAAATAAAGAAAATGGTTAAAGGATAAGATGAATAATTTTAATATTAGAAAAGTGCATTCTCAAAATCACAATTTCTTATAAAAAATTCTTTTTAAGACCATCGTTATTCCTTAACTTTATAATAAATTTAGAACACCTAAATAATAGCAAAATTGAAATTTACAAAATTTCAGTGATCAATCTAGAGAATTAAGAGTTAATCACAACGCTTATGTAGAAACTAAACTAGATCATAACAAATATAAACTAATCAAGAAAAAGTCATATGGATTTCTTTCACTCTAACTCAAGAGGAGCAAAATCTGCCTTGAGTATTTTCAACTTAAAAAATTAGTTCGAATGCTTGTTACATCAATTCATCCTCTTATTGTCCCTCTACTTCTCTTAATTTTTGTTAGGAGGCTCATTAATTCTACTTAATTTCCTTTGTTGAAGATTGATTAGCATTGGAAAAGTACACTCCTCTTCTAAAAGACCAAGGCCGATCCTTACTAATTCGACTTCTTTTAATTACTTTAGTGGTTGTCAATGAGAAGGTAGCTTGCTCTTCTAAGGGACCAAAGTTGATCCTTAACAATTTTAATTAATTTTATTTTTTCCAATTGGTGGCAAGATATACTAAGATTGATCCACACTAATCCTTAGCAATTTATTTTATCAATTCAATTATTCACTTTACTTCTCCAACATCCAATCTAATTTTTTTTCTTTAAAATGAAGGATAAATAATTATCCTCTAAAATTAAGCTTAGAAGTCAAAATAAATAGTTCCTAACTCATTCATTTGTATCATAATCCTGATTCTAAGTCTAAGCTTAAGAAAAAGATAACTCTAAATTTTAAAGATTTAATAATTCAAAATTAGCAAAGTGTCTTAAATTCATAAAAGATTAGGTAGATTAAAAAAAATTATGCTTACTTAAAGTATATGGGGATGGAAAATTTCTAAAATTTTGACAAATTTTATCAAAAGGTTAAGTGGAAATGCAATAAAAGAAAATAGCATTTATAATCTATTCTTCCCTTGATTTTTTGGATTGATCTTAAAAAATGTGAAGTCCAAATTCAAATTCCTTTAACCGATCAAGTAGTACAATTTTCTTTGCATGAAAAACAAGATAACTAAGAAAAGAAAATAAGATGTGTAATTAACCAAAAGAAAATTCTACTACTGCTATTAGTTCAAGTACTAGAGTTAGTTTCTTGCAAAACTTACAAAACATAATAAAAACAGTTATCTAAGAAGAGGAAAATAATAGTATATAAATTAGGAATGTAGTCATCTAGAATAAATGGTGATGAAAAGGAAATAATTAATGTTGCATAGATAATAGCTAATTCAAGAATCTAATAAAACTTAATTGTTAGTCCAAGTTAATTGCAGTTTACCTACCTGAGCAACATAAGCAATGAGTAACCTTATCAACAGAAGATTTGTATAGAATAATCGTAATTTTATCAAAGTCATAGATTAATGCATTTATAGGAGCAATTAATTCCCAGTTGCATGTTCCTATTGACATTGCTCCTATTGATAAAAATGTTAACATTTAAGAAATACGGATTCTTCAAACTTTTCTCATCATAAAAATTTCTTAAAATAGCATGATACCATATATTAAAATACTAATTTTTCAAACATGGATTAATGAAATTAATAGGCTAATAAGATGTTAATTTGAATTCTTTATCTTAACCTATAATTTCATACTCTCAATTAACAATGAATATTAGCATTCACTATTGAAACTTGTTTTCACGATCCTCTTGTGCAATTACTAACACTAAAATTCCTTATTCTAACATGAATTTAGGATATGGGCTAAAAAGAATCCATGTTAACAATCTCTAGAAATTTATGTGAACAATCTTTAAAAATTCATGTTTTTAGAAATTTACAGATTCATGTTAACAATTTCTAAAAATTGATAGGTTTACTACTTACAGAAACATTTCAATGCCAACAAGTTTCAATAATTTCAACATGAATCACATAGCATCAACCATGAAATCCATTACCTTCTCATTTTTTTTTAACACTGTCCTATTATTTCCTTTACTTTATTCTACTTTCTCACACTTTTCTATTCACCAACCTTAACAAACATGTATTTCTCATAATAGAGTTTTTAACAAGCAATGCATGGAAAACAAACTTCATGACATTATGAATCTTAGTTGACTTTTAAAACCAAGTTTTAAATACATACACGCAAAAGCAAAACCTTCGTCAAGAATCAAAGTTTTTAACTAATCTAATAGCGAATCTAGCAAAATAATCAACAAAAGATGATGTACATACCTCGAATTCATAGCATGCGGTGTTCGATCATTTTGTTTTGTGAGGTTTTAGAGCATGCTAAGAGAGAGAAATAAGAGAAAGAGATAGTGTAGGGAGAGAAAAGGGGTTTGAGAATGGAAGAAGTTTCTTTTTTCTATGTTCATTAAAATATGTAAGACCACAAGCATGGTCCACAATTGTATACCTCGATCATAGTCTATGTTTTATTTTATTTCCACTTACCTAGAGCAACTACAGGTGTGGTCTACAAGCATCATCTTTACCAGTAGACATCTCATTCATGTTTTCATAAAATTCTTCATGAATTCTCTTTATGAGAGGAACATGTGCCAAGTCTATGGGAATGGACCTTGGTTGTATTCTTCTCTAAGCCTTCAAATTCATGCAATTTCACTTCTTTGATTTGGTTTTTGCAATTGTCTTAGCAATAATTCAAAAATAGATCAAATTAAAATATAAAGAATGTATTAAATATCAAATTAGATGACAACTTTAAATTTCACTATTGCATAAACAAATCTAGCAACTATTTTTAGATGAAAGAAAATTGTTTGAAGCAAGACAAAACTAACTTATTCAAAAATTGATACTTGAATCAACTAATGACACAATGAACAAAATAAACGAACTAACTAACAAAAATAACTAAATCGAAATAAACCAAACCAAATTTGGGCTACCTCCCATGAGTATTGGTATTTTACGTCGTTAGGTTGACAACTAAATCTATCCTAATTACAATTCCTTGATTAATACTTGCAGACTTGACTGGTCAAAAAGCATACTAAGAAAATATAAAAAAAAAATGTAGAGAAGACTATTATAAAAATGTTAAAATAGTTGAAAATTTAGTTTATTACTAATTCTAACTAGATTACTCATTTTTACTCCTCAATTGGTGCAAAAAACTTAATTAAGCATAAAACACACTAGCAAACAAGTGGACTTAGACAGGTTATAGTATAGAATAAAATGGATGTGAGTTTGAGTATAGATTCCACAAGAAACTAATATATGAGAACCTAATTACTAGTAATTTACCTAAAAGTTTCAATTATCTAATTTATCAAGATGGAGGGAATTGTGATTAAATAAGATAGATGAATTAGAAGTGGTAAAATAAGAATAATAAAATAAATAAGAATGAGTAAAATAATGAAACTAATTAAAACTAAAACTAAATAACAATAAGAAGCATGATTCAATGAAAATAAAGAAAGCATGATTTTTAATGAATTGCTATTATTACTCTTTAGCTCCTTATAACTTTTCAATCTCAATTATTCTCTGGATTGTACAGATTCATAATCCTCCTCTTATAGAAATTGGATTTTGAATTAGCCGAACTCACGTCTCCAGCTAATTCCTAACCTTGAGACCTTCTTTAAACTACATTGCTGCCGAACAAAGCATCTCTAAATTACATGAAGTACGTAGATCTTACTATTAGGTTTCCCCTTTAATACCTAATCTCTTAGTGCATTGAAACTCTTCTAATTAACATTTGTTTGTTTACTATAGGCCTTAAGACTTTATAGTAAACTCAAACATCAATTTAGTAACGATGGTAAGACATTATAATTTGCATAATTAGATCATCATAAAATAATATTATGGAAAGAAAGAAAAGTGTTGCAAAGACAATTAGATTTCAATAATATTTACTAAGAATGATTTAATAGAAAAAACAACATAATGAAAGAAGAAAGCAATAAATTAAGAGATCCCTAACGATAATTCTAAGATACAATTCTACCAAATGGGGCTCTCTCTAAAAACTCTAGCCTAAAGATCTATTTATGATGAGTAAGGTTATGTTTACAAAAGGTTAGGTTTATAAAATGTAACTTAGCAAGATAAAAGATTAAATGAATATTAAATTTCCAAAAATAAAATATTTGTTGCAAAAATAGAATATTCACTCATCATATAACAATCACACCCTATGTACATGGCCATGATGACTAGCCATGTACTTACACCTTTTGCAAAACCTTGAAATTTGAAGAAATTGCTTGAGGAAAGGACCATGGTTGTGGTCCCTAATAGTGGTTATTCCAGGACACCAATTTATACTTTGTTTCTCTCTCCTTTGCTTGCAATTTTAATGCACATTCGTTGTTCATAGATATAGTCCTTTCTAAGGCTTTAAAATTTATCCAAAACATCTTCAATTTTTTCAAAACTTGATCTAAAATCATAAATCTCTCCAAATAAAATAAAATTGACTTTGTTTTTCACTCTATTCGAATTCAAACTTTCTTTGCTTCATTTTGTAATCAATGCATTTGCTTCGAATTACTCTAAAAAGTACTAAAAATCTTCAGAACTTCATAAAATGCTCTAAAAGTCTCTAAAAATGAAAATCGAACCAATTAAACTCAAAATAACACAAAACTAACTTAACTGATGTCAAACATAACATAAAATAACTACAAAAAAGATATACTATTTTTACATTATTAGGTATGTAGGCACTTACGCAATAACTTAAGATGGGAAAAAAAAATTTTCCATTTTTGTACACGGTTTTTTTTTTGTAAAAAAATGTTAATTTTGTTTATTTGTAAATTATAATTCAACTTTAATATTAAAAAGGGTATTTTAAAAAATAAATTTAAAATTAGAAGGCTAAAGTAGTACCTGTTTAAGGTTTAAAAAGTTAGCTCCTGAACTTAAGGTTTTAGATGCCAAAAGCATTTTTCAAAAATTAGTTTTATTGAAAACCGGTAATTAAATTAAAACCAATCTACCAAATTAGTTCTAACTTAACTTTTTTCCCAATCTCGATTGAGTGGCGACTCCAAATATTTTTCAAAATATATGAGAAAGAAATTTTCCTTAATTCTTAATCAAAGGTTGGTATTAAATAGATCTAATACTAATTGAACTAAAGAAAATGAAAAACTAAAAATTCATGCTCAACTACTTGATGACTCCATTGGAGATCGTAAAGAGAGCTAGCTACTTAAGCCTTCTAAAATTAGAATTTTTTTCAAAATACCCTTTTCATGTTATATTCTCTTTTGTGAATATATTTTCTTTATTTATATATATTTGTATTAACCCATATAGGTTTATTAAGGGCATATATTTGGGGGGGGGGGGAGGGGGTGAGGTTAAGCCATTACATCATACATGTGTGATAGATACGGTCAGATGCAGTGCATCTTAAGACCTCAAGAGGGAAGCCATTATGTAAGCTTTGATTGTTATGAGGTAACCACCTTCTAAGGTCAATTAGTCTACTTTAATTAGGCTTTAATATGACTAATGAACTATTTTTCTAAAAGTGTATGAGGTCCAGGAACTTAAGAACCTTTAGAACTTACCCTAATTGCATTGATAAACCCTTTCCCGAAATTGGCAAAAATAACATAATGTGACAAAACCAAAAATTATAACCATGAAGTTTCTTAATCTTTTCCTTGTAAATTTTTCCTTTCTTTATAAAATATCGGTGTAATTCCCATAGTTTTTATGTAATTTCTTTTTTCTAGAAATGAGTAGTTTATCCTTCACATCCCCTCTTTTCAAGGAGGTCTACATCCATAAACCTTTAGAACTACAAAGAATACTCAAGAAGTGGTATCAATTTTTCATCTTAGATTAGCAAAAGACCATACAAAATAAGATAGGGCCCATCCTTTCATTACTTAAGATTCAAATTAACATTATTATGGTGCAAGCCTTAGTCCCTTTTTGGGATCCTAAAACATCAACTTTTTGTTTCGGCTTGCATCATTTAAACCCAAATATTGACGAATACTCCCATCTGCTAGAGGTCCCTTCAGTTGAAAATAAATGGTATGTTCCAGATTTTATAATTAGATCTACAGAAATATTCAATAAATTCATGGGTCTTCACAAGTATGAAGTACATAAGATTTAGGTAGATTGCAATAGGACAATCATTATAGTGGATGATCTTTTTACTTGGCTTACAACCCCATCTAGTTACAAGTGAGGCAACAACATAGGATTAATGCTTACATATTGATAGTCTTTAGGTCCATTTTATTTCCTAATAGGGTATTTCACATACATCACAAGATCGCAGAGTTAATAACCTAATTTTTAGAAGGAAAGTCTTACATCTCAATGCTACTAGATGAACAAGCCATATGATTTAGTTGCCTTAAAGAAGACAAGAATAGACACTTGAACACCAATATGGCCTTGCTCATGGTTTGGTTCATCAACTATATCTGGAGCACTAAACCTAACTTCTTTAATAGTAAAGGCATCTAGATGATGAATCCTATTGGTATGTTTACTGTTGTCACTAAACTACTTAGAGACATTGCTACCTATTACTAGTTAAAGCTTTTCAAAAGCTCTACATTGAAGATATCTCCCGATTTGCCGAATGGATGAAAACACCTAAGATTGGAAAGAGGAAGAAGGAAGACAAGTCAACACATCAAAAGAAAAAGAGAAACAGGACCTTATGGTCATTTTTATTGTTATAATCAAATAATGAAGTTAGAACAATGTATCTAGAACTTTAGAGTTACAATAGTAATAAAATATAAATTTTACTACATCATAGTAAATTTGCCAATTCCCTACTATCAATTTGTGTGCCTTCATATTGTATTTCTACTTCTTCTTGTCCTTATTTGTAAATATTCATTGTTAGTCATATTAATTCAACAAATATTGTAAGTTCGCTATCGATTTTTCAAAGCTCATGCTTCAATAATTAAGGGTGAAGAAGAAATAAAAAGAAGGAAAATCCAATTTTTGTAATTGCATGTAGTCTTCATTAAATAGGATTCATGAAAGTCACATCCTTAGGCTTTTAGTTGTAACTATGTGATTTCTTTTACCAGTCCTCTTATCAGTCCTTTTCCAACTCTTTTCATTTGATTTGATTTTTTAGTCATTTTTAAGTATCCCATTTTCTTTTTTCTCCTTTAAAAGGATAGATGCCCGAATTATACTTCTTAGAGGTAACCTTTTAAATACCTGTATATGTCGGTAATTGATTGTAAAAGTTTAGTCTTTAGGCTCTTATTCCTTTTCTTTTTCTACTTTATGAAATTTTTATCTCATAACTTATAAATCATGTAAATAAACCTCCTCTTTCTATTTTGTTAACTAATTTCTTTTTTGAATAAGTCCTTTTTTTCTCTCAAAAATAAGGTTTTTCAAAATCAAAAGTAAAAAAAGAAAATAAATTAAAAAAAAAATCCAAACAATTGCTAATGGTGTGGACTCTTATTAGGTTCAATGGCTAATGATGGAAACAACAACAACTTTAATGACACCAACCCTATAGAATTGGGGATTCACTCATCAAAGTAAGTTGTAGAGAAAGTGGCTGAACAGATGGACTTCGTGGTTAATAGTGTAAAAGTAGGGGTCTGATTGGAGTGATCATGTACGTAATGCGTAAGTAGTACACTACACATAGCTTTAAAGAAGTGAAGTGAGATTATCCCTTGAAGGGATGATTAGGTGAGAATAAGGTAGAGAAGAGGAACATGCAATCTTAGTATCTCAAATGCACAAGTGACAAACAAGGTAACCTTAAGGGACTTCAGGTATTCACCATGTAGCTTGAGTGAATAAAATCAATTCTTTGCCTAAACACTATTGATCTTAGAGAGCAAAGTTTTTACAATGGAACACTATTTCTCCGATCTCTGTAAGAGTTGTAAATGATGAGGAAATGCTAAGTATTTATAGGCTCTTAGGCATGATGGCATTCATTAGATCATTTAGGTGATCAATGGATGAGATGGAGCTTGCTCAATTCATGGTTATCTAAAATGAGTTAACTAATGGGCCCAAAGCCAATGGCCTTCCTTATAAGTGCATAAGGCTACCTAAGAAAGGTTAGAGGTAGATAAATTGATCCAACGATCACTGTTTTAAGCCCACCAAGCCAAATATTCCTAAATAATCCTAATATGAACTGGACTTGTTAAGCCCTATCACCTGACTTAATAAGTTAAGCGGGCTTATCTTGATAACTAATATAACAATTTTCAATCCTCTATAAATAGCACAGCTTTGCTCAAGGCAATAACACTAGTAATAAAGAGCACTTAAAGGATTAGCATGGGAAGAAAGCTATTGAATTCCTAAAAGTTAACGTAGGATTAAATCTCAATTCCTTTACAGTTAACACAAGACCAACCAATTTTAGACCAATTATCTCAAAGCCTAATCAAGGCAGCCTTAAAGAGTGGGAAAGAAAGCTAACCTAACAAATTGATGAAAGGATGAAGACTTTTGGAAGTTATGATGGGTTTAAGAAAGTTGGCATCACCAAATTTTCTACATATGATATTGGGGCCTATCTTGAAAAACTCAGAGTACCATAGTTTGAAAAATATAATAAGGCTAGATGCCCCAAGTTCTACGTCAGGTTGTATCTAAGCAAGATAGCTCATTACATTAGAAACTAGCAGTTATTGATCAGGCTAGCTTAATCTTGGTATACCCAATTGGAGTTAAGGCAACTTGATACATGGGACATGTTAGCTCGAGTACTCTTTGAGCATCACAAATTTAATGTAGAGATAATCGCATCTATTTGGGATTTGAGCAATATGAGGAAAAATGACAACGAAACCTTCAAGGAATACGCCCAAAGATGGAGGGGCATTTATCCATCAAATCACCTCCTCTTTATCAGAGACAAAACTGATTGAGGCATTTATTTAAACACTGAATAGGCTATATTTTAATTATCTTTTAAGACAATTAATTATTAGCTTTATCGATGCAGTTTCAATAGGCAACCATGTAGAGGAGACAGTAAGGAAAAAAAAATTGATTGAGGACCAAATTATCTCAACAAGTCCCAAAATGGTTGTAAATTCAATAAACATTGAAACAAAGACATTCGTATGGCATCTTACCCCAATTTCAATCCCAATAACTTGACACCTCCATCAACTAAGGGATATAAGAATGCTAAGCCATACATCTCCTCCACTTGAACACAAGTGCAGAGGCCAGATCTCATCCCATCATGTAAATATCACATATGTTTGATGGGTCACTCTATAGAAGAATGATAGAAATTGAAACATAAGATTCAAGACTTAATTGATGCAAGGCTATTTCAAATAGACCATACCAACTCTAATGGACCAAAAGTTAAGGTAAACATTCCTTCACAATATGCTCGATCATACATCAACATGATAGGAACATCTAAATGGAAGAAGGGAGTGGCTAATGGGAGTTTAAGTTAAGGGAAACTAGGGCACTTCAATAAAAACTAAAGAATGAGGGAAATTATTAAGGAAGTCCAAGTACATTGTGATTTGTAATGCTAGAACTTTCCTAAATAAAAGTTCTTCATTTCTTGAATATATGCCCATAAAATTTTCCATCATTGGGGCAAATGAATGCTCATTTTTTGCATCTCACTTTTAAAGTATAGAATGAAAAGAGGTAAACCAAATCCTAAACACCAACAAAAAAAATACACTTTGAGAGTTAAGTGATGTTATAATGAGGCTACTGGACTCCATCATTAAAAGAGATCTATTTTAAATCTGATATGCAAATTAAAATGAAGTTAGGTAATCATTTCTAATATCCTAAACCCTTTTGATAGGAAATCATTTCTAATATCCTTGTCACATCTCCACTTAGCACGGAATACACTATCATATAGGAATTCGTGTTGAAATCTTAACTTAATCTATTCATTTATCAAAAGAAAACATTGTTTACATGATAAAAGGGTTGCTATATCGGACTTCAGTTCAACATAATATTTATATCAAAACACGAACCACCTTTTTCCTTTGTTATCTTCACTATAATAAGATTCTTGACTTAGTATAGGTTCCATACGAAAGTGGTTGACTCTGACTCATGCTCTCAATATATATATCCCCCCTTAGTATTAGGCCCTTCACGATGCAATTAACCTAAGGATAAAACATTTTATCCCCTTAGCTACTAAAGCTGAGTGAGAGTGGATAACAAATAATATAATATAGACAATATGATAAACAATATTATATATCACAACTGAAATATTTCAATCATACCCACAGGTTCAAATTCTCATATGCATCTGCCCAACCGAGCATTTACTGCTAGTAATGTAGTATGCTATGCTCATGTATATAGCATGCATCATTACTGATATCCTATGCGCTCTAATCTTCTTCCAATTAGTTGACATAAATGGGCATCTAGATACAGTGTCTAGGAACCTACAGGCAATAAGAAGCTACCTAAGAGTAAGACCTCTACCAAATTAGACTACATACTATAGTCTACCATTTTTTAGAAAGGGTAACAAAGAGCTTCCTGGGAGTAGGATTACCAATTTTGCTTTGCAAAATTAGACTACACATTATAGTTTACCAAATCAAAGTAGCAACACTACCAAATTAGACCATATACGATAGTCTACCAAATCAAAGTGTCAACACTACTAAATTAGACCATACATTGTAGTCTACCAAATTTGACTATCAAAATAGTCACAATGTTTAGGCAATGCAATTTATATGCTTCTAAAAACTAAGTTCATAAAGCCATATTCTTTCCCTGATCACTTAGAAGCCCCATTTTGAAAGTTCTGACTCATAGGTCCCTTTTTGTGCTATGCCATGATATGTAATAATAACTTAAGTATATCACTCAACACAATTAGTCTTTCAATTTTATTCAATCTAATGATCTGAATCTAGTTTCCAAACTCTCTCTAGTAGAATTCTAGCATCTTACTTAGGGTTCACTTAGGTAAACACCTACAAAATTAAGTTAGCAATCACTTAACTTCCTTATGCTCTAAAAGATTGAGTTACCAATCACTCAACTTCCCTTATTAGCACAATCAATCTTAAGCACAAATCATCACCCAACATAACAGTATAACAGTTTAACCAAGATACAGCTACAGTCATTCATAATCACCACATCAGCATTTACCATAGTAGCATATTAGTTCACCCAAGATATACTCATGTTCAATCAACATGGCATCAAACTGCATACAGTGTTATGAGTACCAATTTATCTACTCCAAGCATAGGTTAGATCTACTTACTTAGACTCAGTAATAGCGTAAAATCCTAAAGTCTGCCACATGGTCCTTTCTTACTTATCACACCTATGAAAATATAAATTAATCTTCAAATCAAGTATAGGCTGAAATCGAACTATTATAAGCTTTCATTTCCATGTTTTTAAACTTTGTTTGACCACAGTTTCCAATTTGATTTTAGTAAACTTTATAACGTCACTATTGTTATTTTAAGTACTATTAAGATATCTTAAGCATCAAGTCTATCAATATTATTAAAAGTCCAAAAATAACCTTTTCTCACTACAATTCGACCATATGCTACCCTAACTCTATAATTAACTCGAATAAACTTTAATACTGAACTAAAAACCCTAAAAATCAAACTTTCTGAGCTTATCCAATAACCCTTAATATACCCCCAATGTGTTTATTTTACGTGAATTCGATAAGTATTTTACTAGTACTCATTATTATATTACATATTAACCTAATATATAGGCCTATTTTAGGAAAATATGTAATAAATAGTATATGAGCCCAATTAATTTCATAAAAAATCCTATAAAGTTACAAAAATATATAGTTTAATTATCAACCATTAATTATACTAAACTAGTTATTATCAATTTCTACAAAAATAACGATTTTAGCTTGGAATTATAAAAAATTAGGAAAAATAAATAAATTTATGCGTGAGATAAAAATTAAATATTCCAAATATCATTATAAACTTCTAGAAGTCTAAACATGTTGTGCTCATTCATTAATTTCATCAAAAACTAATTATTTCAACAATTAGGTTAATTTGGTAATTTTATTCAAAATAATTATAAAAAATAGTAAACATGCTTAATTTCAAAAATTATTGTACCATAATTAAATTTATATATTAGGTGTATTATATACAAAAATTGAGCTTGAAACAGCATCATTTAATATTTATAAAAATTTATTCAATTTTCGCCCAAATAGGACATTTTATTAAGGAACCCATATTTCCACTAATTATTTAATTAAAATAAAATTACTACACTAATCTACACCTAAAATAATCTTACAAAACCAAATTTCATAATTAATTGACGACATTTGATATTTTTAGCAAATTAAACAACTTACAGGTGGAAAATTAGTTCACCTGAATCGGCCACCTCTAACCACCATTAAACTGCTACACCTTGTTGGAAAGCCATCTCTGGCTACTCTCTATTGGGCTCCAAGCTGCTCCCGGTCAAGTTGTTGTTTGGTACATGAATTGCCCTATACCTATTCTAACCTTCTTTCTTGTTTTATTTTTATTTTAATTTTTCCTAATTTTTCTAAATTGTTTTATTTTATTTTCAGAGTTCCAAAATATTGAAATTGTGGTTTCGGTCCTATTTATATTTTGTGAACTTTGCATAATGAAATAGAGTTTGGACATATGTATGATACATGTCAATTTTCCATTTTCCCAAATAACATGTGTCATCTCCTTATTAATTAAGTATTAACTCATCATTTCCGATTAATACTAAGTTGACACATCATTTAATGACTCATCCATCTAATTTTTTATTAATTTTCTATTATTTTATGTTAATTTCCCTTATTATAATAATTTATTATTATTATATGTATATATTTAATACATATCATGTATATCACATGTAAATGTATGTATATTATGTATAATTCAACTTCATTTATTATTTTTGAAAGTTAATTAATTTATCTCTAATATCTTGCTATATCTAAAATCTCGAATTTTACAATTATCAGCTTTATTGATAAATTAACCTTTTTCTCAAATTAATATTTTTATATAGATTATTTTGAGAAATTGACTTTACTTAAATTAATTTATTTAACTTTTCAAACTTTACTATAAAGTTTGAAATAAGATGGATAATATAGCCTGATGCCCTAAATTTAGAGACACAGATCCTATAGTTATTGAACTGGCTCAAAATCTTGGAGTATTACAATCCTAAACCCTTTTAAGCCTTTGTTAGCAGTGTTTTTCTTTTTAAATAAATTATACCTTATTAAGAACTATCCTATATTAGGAAAATGTGGAGGTTAAGGTCATCAATCAAGAAAAAAAGATTAAACTTACTCATGCTTATCTTAGTAACATCAAATTCAATGATAATTTTCGTTATTGATAATTTGTTTCCCTTGAGATGAAGAAGAGTTAATAAGGCCCATACACTTCTTCAAACACCTTGCATTAATCTAAGTCCAAAAGCCCACTCATGAGTCCTATAAGGAAACTAATCACCTTAGAAAAGAAAGAAAGAAAAAAAGAAAGAAAGACCTAAAATCAAATAACAATAATCTAGGCTCAAGCACAAAAATCCCTAAAAGGCTTGAAAATGCCAAAGGCACTCCTAGCATGCCAAAGAAGCTAAAATGGATACCATCCCTAGTTGACCAAGAAGGCCCAAGCTTAAGCCTAACACTTACACCTCTAATTGCAAACACAAAACTTTCCATTACAGGGAACAATTTATCTTAGATAAGAATTATTTTTTAAACTAGGGCAAGCATGTTTCTAGTTTTTTCCTAAGGTTCTTGACTTGTAAACTCAGAATGAGTAGATAATCTTTCAAAACAAGCTTTTTCATTAATACTTTTTAAAACCATTAACCAATAGCCTAGAATTGTATTACTCAATCAAAAGAGACCTAATAGATTAATTAAAGCATATTACTTGTAAAATAGATCATAATTTATGGAATTTCAATCAAGAGTGAAAATTTAAATCGATAGAAGTTAAGGAAACCCTTTTAGACAAAATTGATCAATTACGAGATATTATTGCCCTTATTATAGAAAAAAACCACTTACTCTGAAGCTGAAAGCTAGTGCCTCAAAGAAGAAAGTAGAACAACTCAAGAAAAGAAGATTCCTTGAAGACAAGGTTGATAGATCATTTAAGCAAAGTTAGGAAAAGAGAAAGTTGTCAAAAGTATGCATTCATTAGGACTTGTGAAGAGTCCATACTTGTGAGGGAATCTTAAAAAAAAAAAAAAAAGCAAGAAAGAAAAGAAGAAGAGAAGAGAAAAAGGATAATTTTTCTTTAATTCTATATTAGCCTTTCTATCTAACTTCAGTTATGTTTGGCCTTAATATTTGGTTTTGTCTCTTTCAAACATATTCCGGTCCCGATATGAGTCCAACCCCAATTTTTCTTCTCTCTCAATCCTAATGGCCATTTTTATTAGTTTTTAAGATATCCACCCAGGTTCAAATAAAGGGACTTAATTCCTAATTCCTAGTTCAAGGTCTCCATCTAAGATAACTGAGTTTAAACATTACAATAAATATTTACCAACTCAAGTCTCGAATAACCAATTCATGTGTCCTTAGTAGTTTAGTCTCTCTCATAAATTAACCTTTGGGATCAATTTTGTACATCCTAGATACTAAGGACCGTATCCTTTTGTTTAGTTTAAGGAGCTTCATCTTGGATGTTTCTTACTTAAGAACACTAGCTAGTAAGGAAAATTTTTCAAATGAGTTGATATTTGATTGAATTAAATTTGTTTTCCAAATTCATCAATCTATGATGGTGATAAAACTTTCAAGGCCCATCAATCTAAGATGGCGCTTAATCTATTAATCCAAGATAGTGGTAAATTTTCAAGATCTATCAAGATGGCGATAAAATTTTTAGATCCATCAATCTAAGATGGTGATAATATTTTTTTCAAATCAATCAATCCAAAATAGTAGTAAATTTTCAAAGATCCATCAATCCAAGATGACAACCAAATTTTTTACCCATCAATCTAAGATTGTGAATAAATAAGCCTATCAATTCAAGATGGTGCTAAACCTATTAGTTCAAGATGGTGATTTAAGTTTTAAACCCATTAATCTAAGATGGTAATAATTTTTTACAATCCATCAATCTAAGATGGTACTCAGATTAGTGTTAAATTTAATAAATTGAAAAATCATCCATCCAATATTATCATTTACAATTTGTTTTGTTGAAAATTTTCCATCCATTCTAAAGTGGCTTTTTTTTTTTTTTTACCATCTATCTAAGGTGGTATACTTAGGGAATAACTGATTCTCTTCCCTAAGGAACAATTTCTTTCTCTTATCTCCATAAATTCCTAATAGATCAAGTTTAAGGTAGCTAGCTTGCTATAGCACTTCTTAGTAAGTATAGTTTATCTATAAGCAAAAATAGTATCTCTTTTGTATTTGTGGTAAAATTTTGCTCAAAATTCACCACAAAGAGGAGTAGTTGCAAATACCTTTTTTTTTTTTTCCCTTATGTTTTTAGTAATTTTCAAGAATGAAGAAAAGGGTTCGAATTAAAAAAAATAAAAATATATAGAAAATTCAGAAAAATAAAAAAAATACATTAGAAAACTTTTAAATGCAAAAAAAATAAGAAAATAGGATTTTTAGGTCTTAGGTCATTTTAAGAGTCATTGGGGTCTTACTTCAACAATCTTTTAATTTTTCAAAATCAAAGGTTCAATTAGAAGTTAATTAGGCATATGCAATTTGATATAATCAAGGTTTCTGAGCAAAAAGTGACATTTTATGGAAAAATAATTTTTTTGGCTTGCTTATTTTATTTTAAAAATAAACAATTTAAGTTGATCGTAACTTTAAACAATATCTTAATTGGACTTAAATTGACTATTTTGTGAGCAATTGAAGTTTTATGTAAAGTCAAGCACCTAACGAAATCAAAGTCGTAAATTTATCAAATCAGTTTTCTTTTTTTTTTCTTTTTTGGACTTCCTATCAGGCTTAGTAACTTTCTAAGACAAAAAATGAAAAAAAAAATCAAGACTTAGAAGGGTTGAGTTGATTCGCAAGGCTCAAAGTTTAGTGAGTCTTTTATTTAAGTTGTTTGAAAGAGAATATTTGTGTTTTAATATAGATATGGGTAGAGAAAAAAGTTTAGCCTAATGGTCTAAGGTTTAACCTAGTGCTTAACAGGGAGGTTTAGGGATTGAGTCACATTGTAGGCACTCTTGTGGCTTCTTTTCAAGTGTACGCTAAGCATATGTATCACAAACCAAGAGGCTTACCCCCTTCTTATGTGCCCATGTGGTGCTTGACTTACCTTTCCCTCACCATATTTACTTGGATTATAAAAGGCATGCTAGCCTTTTCCCTTCTTATCTTTCCAAGATTGTTCCAAGCCCTTCTATCTTTACGAGTGCTAACCGAAATTGTCATCATCCTACGTATGATTAGGAGGCCCAACTTTTCTATTAGTTTCAGCCTATTATGGCCATCATTAAGAGAGTGACATTGGCTCCCAACCAATTTACTCACAAGAGGCTAACCTCGCCTTAAGAGACTTCTCCACCTTGTGAACAAACTACTAGCTGATTCTGCTTGCTTCTCATCAAGTTCCAAGTTGAACACATCTGCTTCCTTCTAAAATACAAACCGTGACATGTGACATTCTCCCCCACCTAAATTCATGATGCCCTCATTATGGGCTAACTTTTCACCACTACCCTTTCACATAAGATCATCAACCCTATTTATCTATTACCCAACTCCATGCTAAGATCATCTCTGCTAAGACTTCAAGGCTTCTATAAACATCACCTCATCTTCGCCTTCACCCTTGCCCTTACCTTTACCCTCTATTATTATCCTCTGAGATTGCCTCTTGTTGAGTGACCCAACGGTATACTTTCCCTTTGAAGTTCATTTTTCTCTTTTTCTTAAGATTCAGGTAAGGTCTTGTTACAATGTTGCTTACGATATAGTTACTTCTTTGGCAATGATGTCTAATACTTAATAGCCGCTCCTTCCCTCGAGCTTTATCCACATGAGCCTAGTTATTAACAAGAATTACCCCTCTCAATTTTAGCACATTGGCTAGTATTTAGGTGGTTCTTTTAGGTTGGAACTTTATGCTTTGATACCACTTATCATGAATCGAGAGGTTTATCCCCTCCTTATGTATCCATGTAGCGCTTGACCTACCTTCCCTTGTAATATTTACTTTGATTACGAAGGGTGAGCTAGCCTTTTCCCTTCTTGTCTTCTTAAGATTGTTCTAATCCCTTCTATCTTTAAGAGTGATTATCGACATTGTCAACGTCTTCCATATGATTGAAAAGCCTAACTTCTTTTCTGGTTTCTGCCTATGATGGCCATCATCAAGAGAGTATATCAACTCCTGACTAATTTGCTTACGGGAGGCTAACCTTGCCTTAGAAGACTACTTTACTCCACTCACAAACCGTCAATTGATGCCACTCACCTTACACTAAGCTTCAAGTTAAATACCCCTACTTCCTTCCAAAACACAAACCATGACATGTGTGACATGTGGCATATGCTTGCCATGTGACCTAGCGTTTCCATCTTCACCAAAGAGCTTGAAAATGGCAAGAAATGGAGGAAAAGAAAAGGCTACCTAACCTCTTGAATTTTTTGTCCATTTCAACATGATTTTTCACCATTTTCCACCAAATAAAATGTAGAAATTAATAGAGGACATAGAGCACTTTGAAAAAAGTTTGAAAATTCATTTAAAAATACAAGTTTAATGGATCAATTATGGGCATAAAAAATTTAGGAAAAACTTGAATGCATACATTTTATTCTAAATTGACTAAGCATGATTCAAGCATTGTTGTTAACTTATGAAGCTTCTTTTGTACTTTTTTGAGCAAGAATGAATAATGGGGAAGCTGAAATATTATACTAAGAACTCAAGAGGGGGAAGGGGAGGGGGCTTTGATAGCAAATCTCAAACAAATTGACAAATAGGTGCAATATAGAAATATTTAAGAAACAATTAGATTGCAGAAATATAAAGTGAAAGGGATAGAAAAATCAAGCCCAAAATTTTAACGTAGAGTTTAGACCACCTCCTACTCTCTACAAGTACCCAATGCCTCAATCGAGGTCTTCACACACAATTTTTTTATTAATGACAATCTCAAGGGCACAAGTGCCTATACCCAATCTCTATCATAAATGATCTTTCTATCACAACAACTCACAATCACTTAATATAGTACTCTCTTGAGTTAAATTGCAAATATGAAGCTTGGCATTATACTAAGGTTTACAAAAGATTACAAATAATGAGCATAAGACAACTGGAATGAAGTACAACTAGACAAGAGGAATAATTGTAGGAACATAGATTTATGAATTGTACTTCAAGTACCTACAAACTCATATTTATATCCCTTAACAAAAATCCAATTGTTGGTCCTATTCATCCTACATTAAATGCACTATAACGACTAATTTCTATATGGACTAGTCGCATGGTCCATTCAAATGGTGTCACCATTCAAACAGTCTTCAAGTCACCAATCACATGGTTTAACAAGACTTACTAACCTTTATCAACCATCTAAATAGTCTATGGATAACCAGTTACATAGTCTAACACTTGCTACCAATCTATAATAATCAACAGGATGGTCTAGAGACAACCAGCCCCACAGTCCGTAACCTGCTACTAACCATAGTAGCTGATTCCAATACAGCTAACCAGATAATTCATACTAAAATAGCTAAAAAGCATGCTTCGATATAGTAGATAGTGTTTGATCACTTTTTCTTCTTTCAACAACATTAGAATTAATTTTAATAAGTTGTAAAATATTTCCAAGTTAATTGTATTTCCTTAAAAGATATAATTGATAGAGTTCTTGTGAGAATTTACAAATTAGTTTATTACAATATTTGATTAGTCATGACTTACATAGATTTGTTTTCATCAAAATAAAAAATAAGAACTTTTAGGTTCAATAGAAGTAACATTGTTAAGCCTGGTTTTTCGCCCTCCTTGTTCTTTTTATAAACTTAGGTCTTCTTTAAACTGATCAATGCTAAACCCTACCCGTTTAATATTGACCTTCAACTAGGGTTTAGAGAAGATCATTTTTTCCAACTTGAAAAAATTTAGAGTCGCCACTCAACTGGAGTTGAGAAAATGAGTTAAGTTGTAACCAATTAGGTGAATTGGTTATAACTTAGCTACATGTCTACTGATTAAAAAACCAATTTATAAATACAGTTTTTTAAAAACTAAAGATCTGGATCTGGGAGCTAATTTATTAAACCCTAAACGGGTACCACTTTTAACTTTCCGAATTTAACTTCGCTTTTCAAATATACCCTTTTAATTTCTAAAAAATATCTAATTATGATACATGCGACTAAATTGATTAATTTACATAAATATCTAAAAATGGAAAAAATAAAATTTTCCATATTTTAAGTTATCACATACTTGCATACGGGTGCCTACTACCTGCTGTTCGGGATCAGATGCACGTAGTTCTTTTAATGAAAATATAGCAGATTGATTGATTTTAACTTTGGAAAAATTGCCGGGTTTACGTTTTTTCCTATTTTAAGTTGATTTGAGAAAAGATTATAAGGGGTTATAAGTTGAATTTCATTTTTGGAAATTCTAAATGATCCTAATTTGAAAATTGATTTATTTATTTTCATTTATTTTTAGAAAACTCAATGTTTCTAAGTGTCAAAATGATTTTTTTTTACTAACATATTTATTTATTTTTATACTTATTTTATCTAATTCTATAAATAAATAGACTACTTCTTTTCTCTTTTTTTTTTCTTTTTCTCTTTTATAACATTTATAAATAAACAAATGAATAAATAAATAAAAAGAAAAAAGAAAAACTAGGTCGACTCAAATTGGCTTGAACAGCTCGGATTGACTCACTCGGCTTAAATCGACTTACTTCGGCTCGGTTGGCTTGAGTTGGCTCACTTCGACTTCGATTGGCTTAGTTGGTTTGGATCGGCTTGGAGTTGGCTTAGTCAGCTTGTGAAATTCGATAGTGGTAGTTTTCGTAAAAACACTCGAAGGAATGTTATCCTAGATAAAGAGGAATTATGCTACAGAGAGGAAATTTCAATTTTTGTTTTTCTAAAGTGTTTTGAAGTTTTTGTTGTGTTTTGAAAATGAAGAGTAGACCCCTATTTATAGGTGTCATGATTGTGTTAAGGATAGAAAAAATTAAATGCAATATGATTTTCTTCCAATTTTAGATTGGACGAACCTAAACAATATGTGGTGCCAAAAACATAGCTGAGCGTGTATGAATGTGCCGGAATGTGTCTATAATACTTAGAAGTGAGTGCGATGACGTAACTCGTGACGTGGCGATAACATTGCAATAAAGTGAGAAAAGAAAATAAAAAATACATTTTGCACCTTCTATGGATTGAACTTAGGATCTCCAAGTCATATGTAATATCAAATCTAGATGCTTATATAACTGAACTATTGGTTTTTCCTTATTCATATATGTAATTAATTGCACATATAGATCAAGCGTAGACCTAACAGCCTTTTATTCAAAACTATTGAAATTGGAATAAAAATTATATTCTAATTAAACAACCTAAAAAATTATTATGTTTGAAATACCCTATTTTATTTTGTGACTTTTCAAATTTCCTTTTTTTTTGTATTTTTTCTAAATTTCTTCATTTGGGGAGATTTCTTTAATTTTCTATTTTTTTGAACTTTTTCTAATTTAGGACCCTATAACCTAATTTGGAAAATAAAAGAAGGGTAAAAATTAGGTATCTACAAACATTAACAGGGAATTAACTATAATTTACATAAAAAAATTTGAATTTTTTCCAATCAACCACCCATCATTCATTTTTCGAATTCATTGTAATTCAATGCTTTCCATGGTTAATTAAGCCTCAAAAAATATGACAAGCACTTCGGGCATCAATTTCCCATTCTCTCTTCTTAAAATCACTTGCCCACTCCCTTTCTCTCTCTAATTGACCCTCAATACTGTCTCTCTAACTCTTTCTTGCTTGTGGTTCCACCACCACCATCACACTCGCTCCCTTCGAAAACATAGGACATATCCTCCCTTTGAACTATAGCCACCAGCACGAAAGTTTGCTTCACCACCACCAATAGCCAAACATTAAATAACCACCAAACCACCACTTTAGGTCATAAAGTCATCTCTATACTACTATTCCCTAATCTAAAACACATGAGATCAGTCTTTCCTACTTGAAAATCTACTTGTAAGCCATTTTAGAACATCCGTCATCATTATTTATTCTTTTTCTTTATACAACCTATGACTCGATCCTCATTTATATGCCCAATCCAAATCTGGGTCTAGACCTATGCTCCAACCCTGTCCTATATAAGCTCAACTAGGTCTAACCCTTCCATCTTTTTATGTGATTTTATTTTGTTTTTACTTTTAAATATTGCTTTTCTTTTATCTTTTTAAAAAAGATATAAGATAAAAAAGATGGTTTACTTTCTTTTAAAAATTTTCATAATTTTTTTAAAATCTTATTAAGAAAAGATTTTTTTTTTTACTTTTATTTTCTTTTAAAAAAATGACAAAGAATTAAAAAAGCATTCTTTTTTTGGACACTTAGAAAAAATCTGTAGTTTCAAAAATAAAAAATATAAATAAAACCTTTAAAAAGTTAGAGCCTATTAGAATATTAAAAAAAAAATACCACTCAAATTTAGGAAATTTTTCCTAGAATTTTTTTAAAATATAAACTAAATGGAATAAAATAACTTAAATGTGGTTGGTTTTTCAAAATTAAAATAAACTTGCACATTTAAGTTTATAATGATCGAATTACTGGAAGTTTGATCTCTATTAGAGGATATGTAAGCACCTACGAACGACTTAAAATGGAAAATTTTTTTATTTTTCTCTTTTGTAAATACTTTTTTTTATTTCTTATCTTTTTTGTAAAATGAAAATTATTAATTTTTTTATTTGTAAATTACAATTCAACTTTGATATTAAAAAGAGTATTTAAAAAAATAAATTTAAACTCAGAAGGTTAAAGTGACACCCATTTAAGGATTAATAGAATACCTCCCGAGCTCAAAATCTCATATTTCAAAATCAATTTTAAAAAATTGGTTATATTTAACCCTAGTAGTTAAGTTATAACTAATTCACTCAATCATTTCTAACTTAACTATTTTTTTTTTATCTCAATCAAGTAACAATTCCAAATATTTTTCAAAATATATAAGAAACCAATTTTTTTTTTTAAAATTCTTAATCAATGGTTGGTATTGAGTGGGTTAAGGTTTAATACTAATCAAACTAAGAAAAAAAAAACCCTAAAATTGACGCTCATCAAGAAGAATTTTGTGTACCATACTTTTAATTAATTATAGTTAACTCATTGAGACTCACTTTTAAGTTATTTAAACAAACAAACTATAACCTATCACCAATAAATAGATGAATAGAAACATTAGAACTTTTCTATTCATGATTTGCCAGATTTTTATTTGATTATCTATATGTTCAGTGAATCACATCATTTCTTCAACTTTATGCTAATGTTTAATTAAGTATTTTATGTCTTAAGACAATCATTTAAATCATATACGTTTATGTCGTTGAAACAAATATCTTCTCAATTTTTATCGATATACTGAAGGAAACAGTGATAGAAAACTTATTTGATTTGATAGCACAAATATAGAATATTGAAATGATATTTAATAAGATAGGATAACTTGATTGTATTTTAAAACAAACGTGGATGGTCTACTATCTCCTTCGATAAGTTATAAATACTATTTATAAAATGCTACGTTTTTCTACGATTACTAACTAAACATGTCTATCCTTAAGGCATGCATTATGGCGTGTTTATTCGTAAAAATCATTTTCAGAATCTTGTTCAACATTTAAACAAATCTTCTACATCTCATAGAAATTGCAAGAGATTGATAATTCTAATAATATTTAGTAGTTTATTGTTGGGATGGTTAAAAACACTCAAAACTTACATGAAAAATGTATAGAGAACTGGGGTTAAAAAAACCTAATCAATATTCTATAGTATAATAATACAATAACGTACAGTGATTCTTTCAAAATCCCGTAATATTTGCTTCCTCTAAAGTATTATGTTCTCTTTCTTTCGTTATTAAATATACATGAAAACATATATTTAGAGTTATGGAAAGTCAAACCTAAATATACATGATAAGAAATAACTTATGTAAATATGTATAAATATATATATATATATTTATAAACGTCTATATAAAATAAGAAACTGCTACGATACAACAATCTTTGATTTAGTCGTATATCCATCCTTTTAGCTAAATGTCTTTCCATGTTATAGTCTCATATAAATTTAAGACGTTCACTAGGGTGTCTTAAATTAATACATCTCAAAACACATGCGAAGAGTGCAATATATGGTTATTGATTTAAAAAAAAAATTACATGATTATGAGTTACATAAATAAAAAACTATCAAAATATTATTATTATATCACATCTATATTACTATTTATGCTAATGTGACATTAACATTTGGTTATTGTGTTTATATTATGTCTTCATACATAAATATATTAATGTTGTATCTTTGAGATATAACATAAGTATTTTATTAATACCGCATTTTAAAGATATGATATTAATATAAATAACTATATCATATTTTTAATAATAGTATTTTAATAATATTTTTTATTTAATTTATATTTTTATAATATTTACCGATTTTAATGGCATACATGTAAAATTTTTCGCTTACAAATCTACCGGAGCAACACTTGTAGTGCACTATACATTTCTTGAATAGCCTGTAATGTAGTTTATCTGATTCAGTCTTGCAAATCGCTTGCTTTCAGGCTACTGATGCCCTAGACAGAGTGACTAGCCTTCGCCAAACTAAAATCTGGAAGATGTTTCTCTAGTCTAACAATCATGTGCAGTTATGCCTATTGACAAATGACACCTGTACATCCTCTTATTCTCTTCATCAGCCAATACACTGGACCATTCAGTGCATTTTCGACCATCGAAGCTCCATCTTTCTGAAGAGTCCCTTAACCTCCAGATTTCAATCAACACATAAGTAAAGCTAAACCACGAGAAGCTAAATCCTACTTTACATAATATAAAAACTAACTAAGAAAATATAAAATAGAAAGCTACAGGGATATGATCACCCTGGTGTTTAACCTTTTACCCCATTTTTCCTAAACAATCTTCTAAGATATAATCCCATGTAAACTAAATTCAAGACGTAAGCGATATAAATTTTTACTATATTATATATATATATATATGTATATATAAACATGTGAGATGGAATAGTAATAGTTGTTTGTTTATAACAGATGTATGAATAAACTAAGTCGATTTATAAATAAGTCGAGTTCGACTTGAGTTTTACTCGAACTCAATTAGGTAATAATTAAGTTAAGCTAGAGTTAATCAAATAACAAAACAAATCGAGTTTGACAAATATTAGATTCATTTTCTTTCCATCCATTATCCAAATATTATAAATAAATCAAATACTCTCGTAATTCTTTCCTCCCCTATTCTTTCCTCCTCAAATTATTCCTCTTATAAAATAAACATTATTTTTCGCCACGGCCACAATTATATACCTCGTTCTGTTCTACGAAAACATGACTTTGATACATCGAATATTGGTTTACACTGGACGAGCAAATAAAACTAACATTTGGTACAAATTATTCACCACGCATTATAAATATAAATAAATTTTCGGTATATATATATATATTATTAACAGATAACACATTCGTGTTATTTATGAAAAAAATATATAAAATTATACTGTATAATCAAAATATTATAGTATTAATATAAAATATCAATAAATAAAAAAATAGAGATAGGAGTGGTGAGAAGAAAAATAAGGTGGTAAAAATGTTAGTGGAAAGAAAGAGAGAGATAGAAAAGAGACGTGAGGTACAATTAATAGTAAATGAAAGAGTAAGAAAAAAAGGTGTAAAAGCAGGAAAATAATAGATAAGGAGAAAGAAAGATAAGTCAGTAGATTAATTCATCAATTATTTATAATTTTAATAATTTATTTTATTATTATTTTTTTAATTAAATAATATTAAATAATAAATAAATAAGTAAATATAATATAAATAATTATTTAAGTTTTAAAAAATTTTAATAATATAAATAACAATTATTTTATAAACTAACTATCCGTGCAAAGAGTTTATAAATTTTTATTCATATTTTTTTTATACGCCATGGCAAGGTGAAAGTTGAAACCGTAGCCCACGTAAGATTTTCCTGCGCAAACCGACCATGTCCGATCGAACTTTTGTTTTTTTTTTTTTTTTTCCGTTTGGCCAAAACGAACCAACGTTTTTTAAAATACGAAAATTCGCATGAATGATTTCCACGCGTCCCTATCAATATGGTACTAGACCTTGCCACGTAGCCCAGCGCTTGCTGAGCTGTCACGCTTCACAGCCTCAAGTTTTCTCTATAGGGCTTCACTTCACTAGCAACTTCCAGAACCTTGATAACAACAAATCCCCCACCACAAAACCTAAAACAAACACATCACCGCCCCATCAACGTTTTCACTGCTATCAATCAATCTCCAAACCAAACTAAGCTCAGCGAATCATTTATCCTTAAATTAAATAAACAAATAAATCATCCTATAAATATTATTGGTACTAAATTTTCATTTTCTAGCACCAAGTTCTGTCTCTTTTTCTTTAAGCATGGTGATGACAATGCAGGAAGTGGGTTGTGCAACACCTAAACGCCCGGAGTTCCGAATCCCAGAGGCTGCTGTGCCACCTCCACCGCCGAGGAAGAAACCGCTTATCCTGGAGCCAAAAGGGGTTCCTCCCAAGGAGGGATATTTTCAGCCCCCCGATGACATAGAGGCACTTTTTGCAACGGTACCTAAGAGGAAGGAGTGCTTCTGTGTTCCTTAATTTAAGCTACCTCTTCTGGGTGTAGTTTAGGTTTTTGATCTGGTCTGTTATTTTTTGTCGGTCTTTTTGCGCTTGTTGACTTGACTTAAAAGCTGGATTATTTTTGGGGATAGTGAGTATTGTACTGGATTGCAATGTAAAGAGCAGGCATAGATAGCTAGTCTTATGTTGTATAGTTTGTTTTGGAGATTGTACCGATGATATGTTTTGTTTAGGCTATCAAAAGGAGGAAGAAGAAGAAGAAGAAGAAGAAGAAGAAGAAGAAGAAGAAAACTTTTGTATGTGTGTGGCGAGAAAATTTATATAAATTTAGAAGAGAGCACAAAACTATATATAGGACTTTATGATCCCTGCCTCATTCGATCCAATTTGGTGGGACTCGATTTCTCCTTGTTAGTAGCCTTAATTTATGTTTGGTACAAGGGAAGGGATTATTGGGAGGAAAGACATGGAGGAAGGGGATTGTGGGTTTGAAGGATTGATGTTTATTAAAGACGGAATGGGTACAGCTGAAAATTATTAATATATTTTAATTATCATCTTAATAAAACATAATTAGAAAAAAAAAAAGTAAGTGAAAAGGTAGAAAGGATTGCTGATTTTAAAAATTTTCATGAAAGTAATTCCCCCCATTTTACTTTAGATAGAATTCAACTATTTTTTCTCCATTTTTTTCCCCTTTTCCTCTCTCAAGAAATTTCAATGCCACCATTGACGGCAGAAAAAGAATCGAATAGTGCCTCGTTTATCCTTCCCCCTTGCCCCTTCTGTGGCAGCTACACGGTCAGCTACGACATAGGCTTTTTGCAGGACTGCTTCAAATCTTATCCTCCAGCAGAAGGTGTTATGTTTTAATTGCAATTGGATCATGCATAAATTGAATTTGGTGCTACTTCGTACGATGTATGGAGATTTATATGGGATAATATAAATTTAGAGGAATTAAATAAGATTTGAGAACAAGATTGAATAAAATAGAATCGTCTATCTTGGGCCAATTATAGATGTATATCCTGTAAACTTTCAATATTTTAAAAATAAATAATGTATGATATCTGGACTAGCACAGATTTACTTAAGTTGCAATAATCTTATTAGATTTACTTAAGTTGCAATAATCTTATTAGATTTGGATGGTGGTCAATTCAGATATATTAGAGGATCAAATGTTAAAGAGATTTATAGGTCCAATCACTAGAATTGGATTGAATAGGTTTTACAATTAAATCAAGTTGAATTAGGTTGAGCTATAAAGGCTAATCTATATTTGGTATAATTGAAGTTATTAGCACATTCTAAAGATAAATCAGGGAAAGTATTAACCTAAAAGCATATTACTCAATTGAATTAATGGAAGTTTACCACAAAAATTTGAAGGCATGACTAAAGCACCCAACAATTTTTAAGGATAAAATCTCAAATAGGATTTTTAGGAAAAGATCAAAACAAAACCAAACTCTTAAAGGAAGCTTTTTGCTTTATTATTAAAATTTTTTTAACAAGTGGAAGGAGGAATAAATATTATAAAATACTTAAGGAGGAATGAATATTATAAAATACTTAATGTTGATTTGGGAAAATTTATTTTTAATGGTTGTTGACTTTGTTTGTATGTACTTAAGTTATTGGATCACCAAATCAGCTAGAGCATTCTAAGTCCAAAAATAGTTTAGAGCTTATTCATTAATCTATTTTCCATGGGCCTATGAGACTCAAGAGAGCAAAGACTCGATCTTAAGTCCTATAGTCCTATGAAATTATTTGATCACCAAAATCATATGTATTTCTCATTTAAGAATATTATATTAGCTCAAGATCATGAAATTCGATGTATTTGAAATGTTCTAATAATCAATTGAAATCTTCTCTTATAAAGACCTATTAAGCATAGTTGTGTTAGGTAATTTAAACTAGATTTATAAGTTTAAATCTTTATGGTTGTGAGAAAATTCCTAAAATTTTCCTAGTTTCAAATTCTATGCTACAACCTTCATTTAGTTTTGTTGATCCTTTCATGAGTTTTAATTATGGCGTTCAATGTATTTCATCGTATCAATGCAATTCCAACAATCCAAATCCTAAACAAGTTAGGTTCCCCTCTCATAACCAAGCTTGAATTGCTACTTAGTGCCTTTTACAACACAAAGATATTTTAGCCCTCAACCACGAAACTTGAAACACAAATAAAGTTTCATAAAAATCAACAAAACATGGTTAGTCATATAGACCTATGTTCTACCAAACACACACATTAGCATCGTGGTTAACTTTATCCATTAACACCTAAGTTTTGTTTCTATAAAACCATTATTTCCAATTACTCTAAGGTTTGATAATTCATGAAACCCTAATTTGATGGTCTTTATATCCTTCACAAATATCTTATAAATAAATATCATTGATTGTGAATCTATTCTTGACATTTTTTTTTCTTTTTAATAAATCTTTGGTTAGTTTATATGCTTATGTAGTTAAAGATTTAGGATTAAGGTTTACTTGATGTAAGAAGCCATACCTCTTTTCTTCCTCCAAGTTGCAACAAGAGAAACTTGCTAAGCTGAAGTTATAAGGAAAGTTTGGTTCTATTTATACTAAGAGAAAGAAAATGGATAAAGGCATACGAGATGCTTGTACTTTTAATTTTTGGTAATTCAACATTTGATTTATTGTGTACGATTTACTGCTTATTATCTAAATTTGGTTTTAATTTAGGAAAAAAAAGTTAACGATACTAATACACCACATGAATTAATGAATGGCATGAAAGTATTAATGACATTTACATGCTTGAAAATGAATAAACTTATTTTCTGAAAAAGTACCAATTATATATTCATGTATCAAAATTTCATTTATACTTACTTCACAAGAAAGCTAATGACTATTATTATTTTCTCTTTTTTTTTTATTCGGTGTATATGTTTAAGTTTTGATTACATCTTAGCATATATACTTTAGTTTTGATGTGTTCTAGTGTTTGTTACTAATAAATTTATAGAAAAGAAGGAAAAACAATTTTCATTTTTCTCAATTAGCGTTCTATTTGGAAACTAGAAAAAAAAAAACTATGTCAACTAATTTTAATTGTGTATAAATTTTGCATGACACATTTGATCTTATACTGTTGAAAAAATCTTGTTGACTACTTTTATTTGAAAATAATATCCACCATGTGCTTTAAGAATACACAAATCAGGCAAATTTTAAAGTGGTCATACTAGTAAACCAAGCATTATTGGGCCTTGTAACATGAATTATTAGATTTGTCAAATAATACACATCTATTTATCGAACTATTTTTCTAAATTTTTTATTGCACACAAATACTTATTCTTATAACTATTCAATTCATAACTTGTAAAATATCATATAACTGTAACTATATAACCATTAGAAAGTTTGGCTTATAAGTTACCCAAAAACCATTATTTTGACTTTAAATTATATAATTCTAAATCATTAATTTTTAGGTATGCTAATCCATATCTTTTATATTTTAGAACTAATGGATTGCTAAAGGGGAAAAAAAAAAGAGAATGGTTAAAGAAAAATTTAATAATTCTACTAATCTTTTCTTGTATTATTTTATTTTTGTTTTCATAATTTCTATTTTTTTTTTGTATCTCTCTTTCATTTTTTTTATTACATTAGTCCACATAGATCACAATAACCGCTTATACCTTACTCGATAAGGTTGGCTTGAGGTGTATATTAAGAGTTACAAGATAAGTTTTGAGTATAGACTTTCTAGAACTTATTCTTGAAAGGTGAAGTATGGGTATAAGGTCTTCTTATCTCATGCTATCTTGGAACATATGCTTTATAAAAAGAGTACATGTTCCAAGGTGTCATGTATTTACCTACAAAAAATTGTTAAATTATATTAATAAATGATAATATTATATATTTTTTACCAATAAATATTTTAGTAAAGAAAGAAAAAGAGTCTAATCTCACTTTACGTTTTCTAGTTTTTTTTCTTATTCTTTCCAATTTTACTTAATAATAAGATCTTATAAATTTAAAATAATGAAGGTAGTAATTTTTTTTTTATTTCACAAATTTTGCTTTGCATATGAAGAATTTAAAATTTCACATATAATTATTTTTTTGATATCACATAAATGAGAAATTTATAGAAAGGAAGGTAATATTTACAAGTTCCATGGGTTACAAGTTCGAGGATGGTTTTGAAGTACTCCAAGGTAGGTTTTGGATTCAAAATTTGAAAATCTATATCTTACAAAATAAGGGGCCTCATATTATATCCACTCTATACCTGCTCATTGATAAAAGTATATATTTTATGTTTTAATGTGCAAATTAAATAGAATTATTATTGATTTTATAGAAATCATCAAGAAATAGTACTGTATTATTTTCATTTGGATATTTTAGGAATTAGAGAATCTAAAAGTGGAATTATGGACAATTTAGAAGAGTTTTACGCAAATGAACGAAGTCCTAATTAACACAATACAATTTGGAATTGCAGCCAGCCAGCCTATAATGTATACCATTGGCCTTGAAGTTTACACCGCTGGCTTATCAGTAGGCCTTCATGAAAAAGAAGCCTTATGCAAGCTAACCTTGATTTTTTTTTAAATAGCTTTATGTTTCACCATTTGAGAGACTTTTTTGACACACACACACACACTTTCCATAGACTTGGAAAGTCGTAGAATAATCATTAGATGGTTTTTAAAGAATTCTTCAGTAGAATCGATTGGATCATTGAGAAGATTTTTCTTTTGCTGTGGAGACCAAGTTTTGGAGTTGCAAGTTACAATTTAAGTTTATCTTTTCCAATTACAGAATTGGTGATATCTATTTTAATTATATTTATACAATTCTGTGAATTATTCATACTTTTAATTATGAACTTCCTTGCAATGTCAATTAATAGTTGTGCTTTAATTTCAAATTTCATGGCTAGCTAAATTTATTTGTGGAAATTGATGAAACCCTAGATAACTAGGATGATAATTGGTTCATATTATAAGATTAATAAATATATGGACGATTCATGATTGGAACTTTTATGATTTCAATTATAGTTATTTAATGGATTAAATTGTTAAAAACCTTAGTGATACAAGAGTTGTATAGGGTTTGTTAGAAATTCTTGGTTAATTTGATTAATTAATGTGGAAGCAGCATTAATTGAATTAATTAGAAATTATTTAGAGATTAATGCATTGTTTAACCATTGATTATTCACTAAAACATTAGGAATAATTGGTTTAAGGTTTGTTAGAAATCTTAAAGCATGCTAGCTTCTATAAGAGATTTATCAAGGACTTCTCTAAAATCTCTAAACCACTTTGTAATTTATTTAAAAAGGATTCTACCTTTGTTTTTTATGACAATTATTTGTAGGCATTCAATTTATTAAAGGAGAAGCTTACTTCGGTACTAGTGATTGTTGCACCTGATTGGGAGCTTCCTTTCGAGATGATGTGTGGATAAGTTATTTCATGTTATATACTATGTGTCGAGTCTGATTTTTCGATTTTGGTTTAAAATTGATTTCTCATTTCTTGATTAATACTAAACCCTAATCCATTTAATATTAATCCTCAACTAAAGAAATTGAGAAATTTCGGTTTTTTATTGAAAATAATTTTTAGAGTCGCCACCCAATCGAAGTCGAGAAAAGAAAAAGAAATTGTAATCAATTGGGTAGATTGATTACGATTTTGGCTACCGGTCTTTGATTTCAATTTTAAATGAAGAGCTAGAGGATTCCATGTTCAAGGACTAACCTATTAAACCTTTAATGGGTATCACTTTCTATTTATCGAAATTAGGATTATTTTTCTAATTATAATATTTAAAAAATAAATAAATAAACAAATAAAATCAAAAGAAAAAAGAACCTAAGTTTCTACATATTTTATCGTCGTCTCGAAGGTGTCTACGTATCCACTAGCCGAGATCAGACGATCGTAGTTCTTTAAAAAAAAATGTTTAATGTGTTGATTTATTTTAATTTTAAAAACTGCTCGAATTTACTTTTTAATTTATTCAATTTATTTTTAAAAAAATCTAAAGGGATCCTAACTCTTGAATATTTAAATTTTATAAAGAATCTCTATGAAAATCTTACTTTTCTAAAAGGGGGTTTTTATTATTTTTATTTTTATTTTTTTCATTTTTATTTATTTATATATATATTTTTTAAAAAAATTATTTTTCTACATGAAGAAAACCTAACAACATGATGCTAAAAGCCCCTACACTAATATATATACATATATATGAACAAATCATGTTATGAACCTAATTGACTAACTAACAGAATAATAATATAATAATAAAACAATGATAACTAAATAAAGAAATAAAAAAACTGGAAGAATACCGTACTTAAACTTGGTTTCAATCGTAGCATGGAGTTGGCACTAATCAGAAATTGGATAGCAGCTCCAAAGTTCATATGCAAATTAAGCTCCAGCAAGTAATAGACCCAAACTTTTAGCCAACTATTTGAGTTCCACACTTCAACTTGAGTTGTACAGCAATAGCAATTGGATACTGGCATAAATTATTGACCGTTAACAGCATGCTTGAGATGACCCTTGTTTACCCTACAAGAGATATGGACAGCACCAAAATAGAAGAAACCAAGCTGTTATCCTGATTGCAGTAATGGTTATCACTATGAGAGGCTGATCATGCGTTGTTGGACAGGGGGATGAAGACAATGGCTATGTGTTTGTGACTCTGCTGTCGTGTTTCATGCTCACTATTAGGTGGTTGTTGCTGCAGTGGATAGATCTTCCAACTATAAGTGGAATCGTACGTGATCGTATCAATGTTGTGTCTGTTGTGATTGTGATCGTCGGCGTATGCTATTTGTAAGTCAGGGAATTGTGTGTCATGAATTAGCGTGCCGATTGGTGCATATCTGGCGATTATGTTTGGGACTATCAGCGTGCGTGAGGCTGCTGTAAATTGTTGTGTTCACTTCAGATAGTTGGTTGAAAAACGGAGGGGGATGTAGCTTGTTGTGTGCGTGGACTTAGATGTCTGGTCGGCATGGAATGTCAAGGCGTGGGATATTGATTTGTGAGGACGTATGTGTGTTTGGAAATTTTGTCGTCAGGTGATCTGGGCTTCGGTAAGAGTTTATTGGTGAAAGGACATGGCATGGAAATTAGATAGTGTCAGATGGAGCTGCGGTCAGTTTTGGTGTATTAGGGGCAACGTTGGTGATCTTGTAGCCAGCGTGCAATGGATTGTGAATTGTTTTTATGGATTAAGGATGAGGGGTTGGTGTAGATTTGTTGCAGTAGTGTGCGTGGATTTGGATAGCATGACGCAGTGTGGGCGTTGCTGTCCTTCGTGTAATTTGTAGCGTGCTTGGGGTTCAGCCTGCCTTGCTGCAGTGCTTATGATCATGGCAGTTGCAATTCATTGGGAGATGATTTATTTTAATGTGTGTACTGTTTTGGGTATATCTGGATTATTGTTGTACACCCATGGAGTTCCGCCTCCTGTTTTTTTTTTTTTTTTTATCTCCTCTTTTCTGACTACTAGAGTGTGTTTATATAGTCTAAACCATATCATATCTTATCATATCTGATTCGTTAATTAAACTAGATTCAAATAAATTCAAAAATGATTTAACTAAATTTATATGATTTAATTAGATATGAATCCCATTTTCATCTTGATTTTGCAAAGATAGAAAAATAAAAACATAAGTGCTTGTTGAGACTCAAACCCAAGACCTCAAATTAAATCCACCTAAATACTTCGCTATTTATTCGTTAGGCCTTTGATCCATATTTTGACATTTATTATCATTAAATTATGTTTAAACTATCTGATTCCTTAAACTAAAATTTTCGACTAAACTAAAACTAAAACTAACACTAAAACTAATTATTCCGAACATAAATTAATTCCTAAAAATCTACGAAATTTTTATGATTTTTCCTTTTCTTTTTTTTTTTTTGATATTTTCATTATTTGTTAATTTTTATTATTATTTTTTATATTAATTTTTTTGTTATCTTTGAATTAGGACCTTTTTTGTAAAAAATAAGAATTAAGACTATGGAAGGGCAAAAATTAGGTGTCTACAACTACCCCTCTTTGTGGTGAAGTTTGAGTAAAACTTTACCACAAAGACAAAAGAGACTGTTTTTGCCTCAAGACAACTCTATCTTAAGGAACGTTAAGATGCTTGATGAGGGTTAGAATAGCAAGGGGTAGTGCCTTTGTGAGTTGACAAAAATCTCTAAAAAGAATAATGAGAACTTGGTTGTTCCTTGATGAGCTGACTAACCAAGGTGGTCAAAGCGCCCTTTTAGCTAGCTAAGACCTAAAAAATGAAGAAAAACTTAGTCATACCCTTATGAGCTGACTAACTAAGGCGGTCAAAGCGCCCTTTGAGCTGACTAAAACCTAAAAACAAAAAAAAACTTGGTTGTGCCTTAATGAGCCGACTAACCAACGCTGTCAAAGCGCCCTTTGAGCTGGCTAAGACCTAAAAACATAGAAAAACTTGGTCGTGCCCTAATGAGTTAACTAACTAAGGAGGTCAAAGTGCCCTTTGAGCTGGCTAAGACCTAAAAATAAGGAAAATTTGGTGATGCCCTAATGAGCTGACTAACCAAGGCAGTCAAAGCGCCCCTTGAGTTGGCTAAGACCTAAAAATGAAGAAAAAAACTTGGTCGTGTCCTAATGAGCTGACTAACCAAGGCGATCAAAGCACCCCTTGAGCTGGCTAAGACCTAAAAATGAAGAAAAAAACTTGGTCGTACCCTTAATGAGCTGACTAACCAAGACTGTCAAAGCGCCCTTTGAGTTGGCTAAGACCTAAAAATGAAGAAAACTTGGTCGTGTCCTTAATGAGCTAACTAACCAAGGCGGTCAAAGCGTCCCTTGAGTTGGCTAAGACCTAAAAATATGAAGAAAACTTAGTCGTGCCCTTAATGAGCTGACTAACCAAGGTGGTCAAAGCACCCCTTCAGCTGGCTAAAACCTAAAAATATGAAGAAAACTTAGTCGTACCCTTAATGAGCTGACTAACCAAGGCGGTCAAAGAGCCCCTTGAGCTGGCTAAGACCTAAAGAATGAGGAAAACTTAGAATTGGGATAATGCTCTATGAGCTTGCTAAATCCCCAGGAGATTATAAATTGGGACTGTTTAGGAGTTAGGCAGAAGCTTAAGAAGCTTTAGATTAGGACTGCACTTTATGAGTTGGCTAGATCCCTAAATGAAGAAAAAAACTTGGATAGCACTCCATAAGCTGATTGAAGCGCTAAAGAAGATATGGATAGGAATAGTGCACTATAAGTTAGTTATATCCTTGAGAAAACGGATAAAGGGTAAGTACCCTTCGGACTCGCTTAAGCTCTATTGAGAGTTGAAAGTAAACTGAGGAACATAGCCAACTTGAAAAAAACTCTTGATTTGAGAAATTTACAAACGAGGAATATAGTGGAAACTGTTTATAACATGAATTGAAAATTTGGCTACTATGGATGAAATGGACTGGGAAATGAATGGAAATACTTGTAACAAGCCTCCACTTTCTCTCTCTCCTTTTCATGTCTTTTCATTTTCTTTTTTCCTCTTTTTCCATGAAAGTTTGCTAACGGATACAAATTCCTATTTAAAAGGGAAACACTATAATCATGTAGGGTATCTCATATCCACCCTAGTTTGTAACCTAGACAATGAGCTTCTTAGATAGGCCTCAAACATTCATTTCATAAGAAAAAGGTAACTTACAATTAATTTAGTCAAAGAGGACTTCCTTACGTACTCTTAGTCTGGATTTTACTCTTAATTACTATTTTAGAAATTATAATCCAGTTTGTAAGTGATACGCTCTGATCAATCTGTTAGGTCTTTTTGGGTTTAGTATTGTAAATTGGGCTTTTGGTCAAATGGTTTCAAAAGAAGTTAATTGAGAGGGCCTATTTTGAAAGAAGTGCTTTCGTCCAACCTGGGGGTACAAGTCGAGAACCCTTAGGAATGAACTAAATGTGCGCTTGCCCCAGTTTCAAAAATAATTTTTATCTTAGATAAATTATTCTTCAAAATTAGAAGAGCTTTGAGTAGGGAGGTATTGTAGGTAGGAAGGTGTTGTATTTGAGAATCAAGTGGGTAGAAAGGGTTTTCTGAGTATGATTTGGAATTCAATATCGAGTTTTTGGTTTGTAGTTGAAAACATGATTTTAAATGAATATGAGGTTTTGTGTTTTTGGTTGGGAATGCGATTCAAAACCTTTTGTTTTTAGAGCAACTTGGGCCTTCTCTGATTGGGGATTTTCTTAAGCCCGATATTTGGGCATTTCTTCATTTTCCTTTTTCTTGGTTTTTTCTTTTTCCTTTTCTATTTCTTTTTCTTTTCTCTTTTTTTTTTTTTATTTCGTTTCATTTCTTTCTTTTCTCTCCCTAAAAATAACTATCTCTTTTGTTAAGTTTTTATCTCTAGATGAATCAACGCCCTAAATCCATAGGTATAGGTTCAGAATGCATTGGCTTAGGTAAGGTATGTGTACCCTTAAGGGTATTTGGAAAAATGTTAGCTTTTCTTCAAAGGGAACAATTTATTAAAAATAAAAATTATCCTTGAATTGTTATTACTAAGGTAAGTACAAATCAGTTTTATCTTTCTCTTCTAATTAATGAACCTATCCTTTGAATTGCCCCACTATAGAATGATTCTTGATAGAGTTTACATTTGAAATGACTCCAAAATAGTTCAACGGGGTTATCAAAGGATAATTGTGTTTGGGATTTGAAAATGAATGCCTAACTTCATTTCGGTCTGCGTATCAAATTCAAAATGGACCTCCTTTAAGGAATGAATCCAAAGTATCCTCACCATGATGTCTCTTAACTCTCAAAGTGTTTAAGGGTTAATGTATAGGATATAGCTTGCCTCTTTTCATTCAAAACTTTTTAAAAGTGAGTTACCAATTCCTTACATAGGGATTGATCGACCTTACTCCCCAATTCCTTGGAACATGCCCCAATTATGAAATTTCAAAGACTAAATACCCCATGCCCCAGACTTATAGGTCTTAACGCCCTTAAGCTTCCATATGTGACTTTGGGTTAGTTTCTTTAGAGTTCGAATAGGTCGGAACTAACAACTTTTGAAGTAGAAGGGACTAATGAATTGCCCTTTTTGTTTGTACTGAGGATCAAGCTTAGGATAGTGTTTAATGGCTTTGTGTTTTGGTTCGGTTCATAGTTGGACTTGATGGCTTAAAGGAATTGAGTTGGTTGAATCATCTTGATGGGTTAGGTTTCGGGTTTGGTTAGTTATTTTCTCGGGCTAAGTGGATCTGTTTAGGTTAGCTGCCTTAACGGGTCAAGTAATTGTGTTTGTCCCGAACCCTATAAGGATTTGTAACCGTTAGCAAATTTCTTTTCTTTTATTTTCTTTTTTATAAAGAGAAAGAAAATGTGAAGGCTTTCATGTTACAGAGTCCAAGTGATGAGATTGTAAATGGATGATTGCGGAGGATTGCTTTCATAGAATTCTATATACAAGCTTATACAATTTATCGTTACTAAGGGTCTATTTACAAGCGAGGAATTCTGAAGAATAAAAGATTAAACAAAGAAAATATCTAAATCTTATTTATTCCAAATGAAGAAGGCTATTTGCAAAATGCTAAATTTACATAAAAGAATAAATATTTTTTGTTGGTAGAATATGAGGCAAAATGATAACTACCTATTATTTTACAGGTTTAATTCTTTTCATTTTGTTTCTTTTTTTTTATTTTTTATTCTATTTATTCCATGAGGTTTGGGCTCAATTGATGGGGGCCTAAAGTGATAGATTCGAGCCCTAATAGATGTATTAAAGCCCTCACTATAGTAAATTTATAGGGCTCTTCTATAAGGGTAAGATGAGCCCAATCTTGTTCCTAATGAATTTTTACTTATTTGGGCTAAAAAGTTATATCCATATCTAGAGTATCTTTTAAGGCTAATGAAGTGGGCAAATGCGGATTTGTTTGGAAGCCCCTTGACTCGATCTAGCCATGACTGATCAAAATCAAAATCAAAATTAAAATTACAATTACAACGTAATCTAAACTTTATATAAAATTATTACAACTTATTTATAAGGAAATATTACAACTACAACTTCATAAGCAGCTTTATCCATTTAGGTCTGCCACATCATAGGTTCTTATAATTTTTTTTTTAAAGAAAAGTTTTTGTGTAATGCAAAGGGTGGGTTCTAAAGGTTCTTAAGTTCTGCAACTACCACGTTTTTCGAAGCAACGATTCTGTAGTAGCATCTGAACTTGAGTGGGGTAGCCTGATTGGCCTTGGAAGGTGGTTACCCCACAACATTCGAAGCTTGCATAATGGCCCCCCTCCTGAGGTCCTAAGACGGCCTAGTTATGACTGTATATACCATGAATTTATGATGCAGAAAAATAAAATAAAAGTAAACCCCCCAAAATAACCCTCCTTAAATAAATTGCAACAAAAAAAAATGTTAGCAATAAAATAAACAAATACATAAAATAACATACCTAAGTTCATTTTTTATTATTTTTATTATTTCATCTTTTTATTTTTTCAAAAATAATCCTATTTTCAGCAACTTTTAGTGGCTAGCCCTTTAGCGGTCACCACTGGAGTCGCCAAACTGTCGAGTCTGATTTTTTTATTTTTGTTTAAAATTGATTTCTTGTTTCTTGATTAATACTAAACCCTAACCCATTTAATATTTAATCATCGATTAAAGAAATTGAGAAATTCTGATTTTTTATTGAAAATAATTTTTGGAGTCGCCACACGATCGAAGTCGAGAAAAGAAAAAGAAATCGTAGTCAATTGGGTGGATTAATTACGATTTTAGCTACCGGTCTTTGATTTTAATTTTAAATGAAGAACTAAAGGGTTCCAAGTTCGGGAGCTAACCTATTAAACCCTTAACGGCTACCACTATCTATTTATCGAAATTAGGATTATTTTTCTAATTATAATATTTAAAAAATAAATAAATAAACAAATAAAATAAAAAGAAAAACGAACCCAAGTTTCTACATATTTTATCGTCGTCCTGAAAGTGCCTACGTACCCACAAGCCGAGATCAGACGATCGTAGTTCTTTAAAAAAAAATCTTTAATGTGTTGATTTATTTTAATTTTAAAAGTTGCCCGAGTTTACGTTTTAATTTATTCATTTTATTTTTTAAAAAATCTAAAGGGGTCCTAACTCTTGAATGTTTAAATTTTATAAAGAAACTCTATGAAAATCTTACTTTTCTAAAAGGGGGTTTTTATTAATTTTATTTTTATTTTTTTTCATTTTTATTTATTTATATATATTTTTTTAAAAAATAGTTTTCTACATGAAGAAACCTAACAACATGATGCTAAAAGCCCCTACACTAATATATATACATATATATGAACAAATCATGTTATGAACCTAATTGACTAACTAATAGAATAATAATATAATAATAAAACAATGATAACTAAATAAAGAAATAAAAAACTAGAAGAATACCGTACCTGAACTTAGTTTCAACAATAGCGTGGAGTTGGCGCTAATCAGAAATTGGATAGTAGCTCCAAAGTTCATATGCAAATTAAGCTCCAGCAAGTAATAGACCCAAACTTTTAGCCAACTATTTGAGTTCCACACTTCAACTTGAGCCGTACAGCAGTAGCAATTGGATACTGGCACAAATTGTTGACCGTTAACAGCATGCTTGAGATGACCCTTGTTTGCCCTACAAGAGATATGGACAGCACCAAAATAGAAGAAACCAAGCTGTTATCCTGATTGCAGTAATGGTTATCACTATGAGAGGCTGATCATGCGTAGTTGGACAGGGGGATGAAGACAATGGCTATGTGTTTGTGACTCTGCTGTCGTGTTTCATGCTCACTATTAGGTGGTTGTTGCTGCAGTGGATAGATCTTCCAACTATAAGTGGAATCGTACGTGATCGTATCGATGTTGTGTCTGTTGTGATTGTGATCATCGGCATATGCTGTTTGTAAGTAAGGGAATTGTGTGTCATGAATTAGCATGCCGATTGGTGCATATTAGGCGATTATGTTTAGGACTATCAGCATGCGTGTGGCTGCTGTGAATTATTATGTTCACTTCGGACAGTTGGTTAAAAAACGAAGGGGGATGTAGCTTGTCGTGTGCGTGGACTTAGATGTCTGGTCAATATGGAATGTCAGGGCGTGGCGTGGGACATTGATTTGTGAGGAAGTCTGCGTGTTTGGAAATTTTGTCGTCAGGTGATCTGGGCTTCGGTAAGACTTTATTGGTGAAAGGACATGGCATGGAAATTAGATAGTGTTAGAAGGAGCTGCGGTCAGTTTTGGTGTGTCAGGGGCAACGTTGGTGATCTTGTAGCTAGCGTGCAGTGGATTGTGAATTGTTTTTATGGATTAAGGATGAGGGGCTGGCGTGGATTTGTTGCAATAGCGTGCGTGGATTTGGATAGCATGATGCAATGTGGGCATTGCTGTCCTTTGTGTAATTTGTAGCGTGCTTGGGGTTCAGCCTACCGTGCTGCAATGCTTATGATCGTAGCAGTTGCAATTCGTTGGGAGATGATTGTTTTTTTTTAATATGTGTACTGTTTTGGGTATATCTGGATTATTGTTGTGGCCCCATGGAGTTATGCCTCCTGTTTAAACCATATCATATCTTATCATATCTGATTCGTTAATTAAACTAGATTCAAATAAATTCATATCTGATTTTACTAAATTCATGTAATTTAATTAGATGTAAATCCCATTTTCATCTTGATTCTACAAAGATAGAAAAATAAAGACATAAGTGCCTACTGAGATTCGAACCCAAGAACTCAAACTAAATCCACCCAAATACTCTACTACTTATTTGTTAGGCCGTTGACCTATATCTTGACATTTATTACCATTAAATTATATTTAAACTATTTGATTCCCTAAACTAAAATTTTCAACTAAACTAAAACTAAAACTAACACTAAAACTAATTATTTCTAATATAAATTACTTCCTAAAAATCTATAAAATTTTTATGATTTTTCCTTTTCCTATTTTTTGGTATTTTCATTATTTGTTAATTATTATTATTATTTTTTATTAATTTTTTTTTGTTATCTTTGAATTAGGACCCTTTTTTGTAAAAAATATGAATTAAGATTATGGAAGGGCAAAAATTAGGTGTCTACACTATGTGAGTAGAACCTTAAATGAGGTATAGAGAAATTATACTACGATAGAGAAAGAACTTTTAGTAATTATATTTGCTTGTGACAAATTTAAGTCTTATCTCATAGGTTCTAAGATCATAGTATACACAAACCATGCTGCTCTAAAATATTTGTTTGCTAAAGCTAATACTAAACTTAGGTTAATTTGTTGGATCTTATTACTACAAGAATTTGACCTTGAAATTAGAGATAAAAAGGGAATTGAAAATGTAATTGCTGATCATTTATCTCATTTACAATTGGAGTGTTTAAAGCCACCCATTAATGAAAAGTTCCCTAATGAACAATTATATGCAGTAGATATTTGAGGATTACTTTAGTATGGTAATATAGTCAATTATCTAATTAGTAAAATCATACCATACGGTTTCTCATTTAAAAAAAAAAAGAAGTTTTTACATGATGAGAAATTTTATTTCTGGGATGAACCATATCAATTCAAAAGTTGTGTTAACTAAGTAATTAGACATCGTGTGCTTGATATAGAACAGCTTAGCATAATTCATTACTGTGGTTCTAAAGAAGCAGGAGGCCACTTTAGTATGGAAAGAACTGCGGCTAAAATTTTATCTTGTAGATTTTATTGGCCTAGTTTATTTAGTGATTATAAGAATTATGTTATGACTTATGCTCAATGCCAAAAAATAGGGAATATTTCTAGGAGACGTGAATTACCACAAAATAGTATTCTAGTAATTAAGCTTTTTGATATGTGGGGAATAGACTTCATGGGTCTTTTACCTTTATCTTTTTTAAAAAAATATATACTTCTAACAGTAGATTATGTGTCAAAATGGGTAGAAGCAGTTGTTATACAAACTAACGATGCTAGAATGGTAATTAAATTTTTTAAAAAGAACATTTTTTCTAGGTTTAGGATACTTAAGGCTATTATAAGTGATGGGGGGTCACATTTTTGCAATTGGCAATTTCAAAAATTGTTAACAAAATATGGAGTTACCCATAAACTTTCCAACCCGTATCATCCACAAACTTGTGGGCAAGTTGAGGTGTCCAATAGGGAAATAAAGCGTATCCTAGATAAGACTATAAATGCATCTAGGAAAGATTGGTCTTTAAAACTTGATGATGCATTGTGGGCTTATAAGATAGCTTTTAAAACCCCTATAGGAATGTCACTATACAAAATCATTCACGGTAAATCATGTCACCTACTTGTAAAGCTCGAGCATAAGGCCTATTAAGCCACAAAATACCTTAACTTTGATTTATAAGTTGCAAGTGAAAAGAGATTGCTCCAATTGAACTAGCTAGACGAGATCAGAGAAGAAGCTTATGAAAATGCTAGGATCTACAAGGAAAGAGCCAAGCGATGGCATGACAGGAATATTCAACAGTGAGAGTTCGTGCTTGGTTAGAAAGTGTTATTATACAACTCTTGACTGAGGTTGTTTCCAGGTAAGTTAAAATCTCAATGGTCTAAGTCATTTGAAATAACTAATGTTTTTCCTTATGGTACGGTTGAGTTAAAGATAGGAGACAATCGCACTTTTTAAGTAAATGGTCATCTCCTCAAACATTATTTTGAAGGAGAAAACATGAATAGTAACACCACTATGGTAGTGAGCAAGAACCTACAGTAAGATCGGAAAAGTCAGGCTAGTAACTATAAACTAAGTGCTTCATAGGAGGCAACCCATGTCTAACCAAACTAATGACCTTATGCTTAGAATTTTCCTTGTCGCTAAAAATTTGAATCTTAGGGAGTATTGGTTTTTTATTTCTTATTGATGCAAAGTTTTATTTCCTCTTGAATATTAAATAGAAGACAGTATGGACATTGTCTATTCTAAAGTGGGGGGGGAAAGGAATATAAGAAATGGATTTTGAATTAAATTGAATATCAATTTTGATGTTGGTATTTTTTTTACAAATAGTTCTTCTTTCTTATCAGCTTGAACTTTATTTGTTCTTAAGTATTTGGCAATGTTTAAGCCAATTTTTTTCATAATTTTGAATTTCTTGTTTGGAATCTAGAGATTATACAAAGAAAGAATTTGTTAATAGCTTCTGATTGTGATTTGAATAATTGACTCACTAAGGTGTCCTACTCACCAATGTTGATATTTTTGTACTCAATTAAAATTAATTAATCAATTCTTTAGGAACCCAATCTACTTAGTTTTTAGACTTAGAATTTGATAAGAGCCGGTTGAGTTCTTAAGTGAAAAGTGAATAGGTTCACTTCTATGCAAAGTTAGTTAGTATGTAGTCTTTTAGTTATTCTAATGGCACTTTAACACTTAGTGAAGGAGATAAGCGAAGCTTTGAACTTAGTGATTCCTATAAAAGAAGTTTGAAAAATTTTAGCAAGCATTCAAAAAGTGATGAAATGAGAGCCTTTATTCCAATAACTCGAGAAATTGAGTTAAGAGTATCATAACTTGAATGTTAAAGTGAGGAAGCGTTTATAGGGGTCCATTTAAAACCTGGTCGCTTGGGTGATGAGCTCGAGATGTGTCGACTCAATGCACTCACTTTAATGACAAGGGTGGAAAGACAAAAGTTCAATATCTGAACTAAATAAGGGGAATGGAAAATGAAAATTTGAATGCAATTCAAGAAATGAATTAAGGCTTGTAATAAAAAGGAAGAAAACTTAGGGATAAAGCAGATACCATATGCTTTCACTACTTTGTTAACTTGTTTGTCAGAATAATTAGAGAGATAATATGCTTGCTAACAGCTGTGAAGTTTAAATGGGTGTTTTTCCTTCTAGGATTGAGTATCTTCTTTTGAAATAGAAAACTTAGGTTAAACGCTTGGATTAAATTTTGTTTTCTCTAGAATGGTTGATTAATTTCAATTGTAGTACCGTGATCACATATTTCAACTTGGTTTGAGCGATAGGCATTATAAATTAGCGAGTCTGAAAATGTGAAATATCAGATGTCTGGGATTAACAATTGGAAAATTTGTATTTTCAATGATAGATTTCTTTAGTTATGTTTATGTTGCTTGAGGACAAGCAAAAGTTTGGAGGAGTTAATAAAGGCATATTTTTCATGTTTTAATATGCAAATTAGATAGAATTATTATTGATTTTATAAAAATCATTAAGAAATGGTACTTTATTATTTTCATTTAGACATTTTAGGAATTAGAGGATTCAAGAGTGAAATTACAAACAATTTAGAGGAGTTTTATGCAAATGAACGAAGTTCGAATCAACACGTTAAAATTTGGAATTGAAGGCAACCGGCCTGCAATGTATACCACCAACCTTGAAGCCTACACCACCAGCCTTCATGAAAAAGAAGCCTAATGCGAGCTAACCTTAATTTTTCTTATAAATGGCCCTATGTTTCACTATTTGAGAGACTTTTTTTATATACACACACACACACACTTTCCTTAGACTTAGAGAGTTATAGAATTATCATTAGATAGTTCTTGAAGAATTCTTCTATAGAATCGCTTAGATCGTTCAGAAGATTTTTCTTTTGCTGTGGAGATTAAGTTTTGGAGTTGCAATTGAAGTTTATCTTTTCCAATTATAGAATTGGTGATATCTATTTTAATTATATTTATGCAATTCTATGAATTATTGATGCTTTTAATTATGAATTTCCTTGCAATGTCAATTAATAGTTGTGCTTTCATTTCAAATTTCATGGTTGACTAAATTTATTTGTGGGAATTGATGAAACCTTAAATAACTAAGATGATGATTGTGTTTGTGTTACAGGATTAATAGATATATGGATGATTCATGATTGTAATTTCTATGATTTCAATTCTAGTTATTTAATGGATTATAATTGTTAAAAACCTTAGTGATACGGGAGTTGATATAGGGTTTGTTAGAAATTCTTGGTTAATTTGATTAATTAATGTGAAAGCAACGTTAATTGAATTAATTAGAAATTATCTAAAGATTAATGCGTTGCTCGACCATTGATTATTCACTAAGATATTAGGAATAATTGATTTAGGACATTAGACGATCATAGTATCGGGAGATATATGATTGTAATGTAAAGTCTATTGTTAATTGGAGATGCGAGAACTGACTAATTAATCAAGGGTTTAAATCCTTAAGTTTTAAGGCATAATAATTTCACTTGAATGACCATATAGCTATTAATCTTTATAACATAATAACAATTTGATTTGCATAATCTAGGTTAGATTCTGTTTTCCCACTATTTTCAATTTATTGCTTAGTTTTAGATATTTTATAGTTATTTTCTTTTCAATAGTTTTAAGGTAATTATAAGATTAATTAATTTAATTTTGATTGCCTAAATATTGATAAGAACTAACATATGATTAGTAATTTTTTAGTCCTTGAGGGATTAACAACCTTACTTACTTTGTATTACTTGATTTTGACCCAGTATACTTACTGGAGTATTCATGATTTATTTTTTATATATAGTTTAAGCAAATCGCTCACCCCTAATTTCTACTCTATAAGTTATGAAATAAAAAAAATTTAGAAAATCAATATTGGAATACTATAAAAAAAACATAATAAAATTTTATAGTATATGAAATCTTATTATTCAATGAGTTAGAGAATTTATACTTTGAAGCCAAATGGCAATTGGATTCCATGTTATAATCATTTTAAATCTTATCTAGTTGTATAGTTAGAGGAAATACACTATATCTTTTTTTTTTTTAAAAAAAAAGATAAATGTACAATCATTAAATGTCTAGGTACAACCATGCACTAAGAGCCACTACGCCTATAACATATTGAATACGAAAAGATAATCATAAGGCTTAAAGTCATCATGCCACCTACACCTTAAGCTTTAAAAAAATTTACTAATCCCAAGCCTCAAAACCTCAAACAAGATGTCTAAGGTTGTATGCTATTAACAAATTAGGGTCTTATAAACCATAGCCCCTTTCTCTCATAGTATATTTGAATAACTCATTACACATTCAAATAGATGCAATTAACACCCCGAAACAGATGCTATGTGCAATTAATAGCATCTATTTTTAGGTGTTAATTACATCCACTTAATTTGGTCCTACTTTCCATCCTACTTAACTTAGGTATCGAAATAGTCATACTAAAGGAAATTTCAGTACACATTCTAGTTGTATGCTCTTCTTGCAGGTAGATCAGATCCCATGCCATGCTTGCTTCATAGGCTGCTTAATTCTACTTCAAGGTTCCATTAAGCTTAAAATCTCCATTGATATAATCTAAGATAAACAAGTATAAATACGAAAATAAAAAAAATAATAAAAGAAGAAGAAACAGTAATGATTGTTAATTTTCTTGTTATTGAACTAAATTGAGAAAACTAGCTCTAAATTTCATAAAGGAGAAATTTAGGCACTATGCCTTAGCAAAAAGTATAAGCACATTTTTATGCCTTTATCTCGAAGGAAAATCAATGAAACCTTGTTTTATACTTGTTAATAGAGTATTTTAGGTTAGGGTTGAGGCCCAATTTGAGTAATGACCTACCAAGGCCATTAGCAGGCAAGGAACAAACATCACCTCCACTTGAGCACTCCATAGCCTTACCAAACACTTTACCTATGCTTAGATAATCAGAAACCTGCTCTCTATGTGCTTGAGCACTTGGGCACTTTATGGTCTAACTGAATGCTCCACCATCTACTTGACCACCCTCGAGTTGTACGACCTTCTTTAACTTCTAAGTGCACATTTGTCGCACAAAAGGCACCTTCTCCCTTACAAGCACTCCACAAAAGGTTAGTCCCAAGTATATGGATTGATTGGCCTCATCTCTCTTGGAGTCCTTTGTCTTTTGCTCCATCTCCTTCTCTCCACATTAATTACTACCTAACATCCATAGTATGGCCAACATACCCTACATCTATTAAGAATGTTAGTATCCCAAGTTTTAGATGTAGTTGCTAGTATGTTCATGGCCGAATGGCTAGTATAGCAACCCTATCACCCCTATAGTGCATATCCCTTGTGAATAGCAAGTACGGACGAATGTTGGGTCGATACATATCCTTAGTAGATGAGCTCCCTGTACTATTAATAGCATAAGGGGCTAAAAGGTAGAGGATACTCTTCCTCTCATCCATTATACATACACACATATAATTTACATCACCATTAATTGAGTACCATCTCTCCACCTTGAAGAAGAGTGCTTAAATCCCTCCTCACACTTCATTTTTTCTTATCCTTCCTCATTGACTTGAGCATTTCCTCTTAACCATCATACACATACATATACATATAATTTGTGTCATCATTAATTAAGTACCCTCTCTTCACCTTGAAGAAGAGTGCTCAAATCCTCTCTCATACTTCATGCTTCCTCACTGAATTTAGCATTAAAGGGCTTTCATTGACCAACCTACCAGGAGCTTCTTATATTTATACGAGAGTAAGGAGCATGCCCAACTTTAAGGCCCAAGTGCATTCAGCTTAGCATTTAAGCCTGTTTTCGCCAATACACTCAGTTGATTACTACTTCAACATTTAGGTACCCACCTTTATTGGTCAATCTAGTCCAAATGATGAAAAGAAAAAATAATAACCCCCAAGCATTGCACTAAGTTGAAGGTGATAGGTTATCACTACGACACTTACCAACTCCTCTAGTTATAGGCACTCAAGCCTGCGAGATGCATCAACTCAGAATGCTCATTTAGTAAGTATTCAAAGACAACCGGAGGACCTAAGAGTCTAACACTACATTGCAAAGGGAGGTGTCCCCCCTTAACAATGCATTGTAGAAATGCCCCTACTAAGAAGTAACGGTTTGCTTATCTATACAACCGAGCAAAAATAACAAAACAAGTACTAAGCACCTAAAGCATTCATATGATTAGGTTTAGCATAATTGTTAGCCTATCAAGGACTTGTGCGATTGACTGAACTACTATCAATATAAAATGCATATGTAAGGTGAACATTCTAACATGAATAGAGCACCTAGAGAATTATCCCCAAGATGCCCCTAAAAACTACTTAACGACACGAACGTCCAAGAGTTAGACGAACATATACATCACATCTAGGTTGTACAACCAAAAGAAGGTGGAATCTTTAGCCCGCGCATCGCGGTCAACCATAAGAAAGAGCCCATTTGCGCCAATTATCCTCAAAGAAGCGTTACCTTAAGGAGTAGACTCCCTTAATAACACATAAGGTGGCTTAAGGACCTAAATGACCACTTGGTGCACTTTTGCACAATGATGAGGCTCCAAAACTTCACAAATGCCATCATGTGCAAATCCTTCCCCATCACACTAGCAAAAGTCGCACTACTATGGTTCAACACCTTACTAAATAGCTCCATTAGCTCTTTTGATGAGTTGGTGAGAAAATTCTAATAACATTTTCTAAGCTCCAAAGTCTCGTGTAAGGACTCTTCTAGACTTTACAACATTAGATAATGCCCTGATAAATCCTTTTGGGCGTAGTTGGAGCAGTTCAATCATGCAAAGCTCTAAGTCTCCAAACTTAGCACCGGAAATGCCCTTGAAGCTCTAATAATCGAAATCAACCCTATAAGGAGACTATTCAATGCAATCTCCCTCAACTAGCCTAACTCGCTTGATGAGTTCATATGAGTAACCAAGATGTGTATATCCTAAGAGGATGCCATAAGAGTAAGGCTAGAAACTAAAAATAACATATAGGGTTCGATGAAAGACTACTTAGGACCAAGGGATACCAGGTCATCCTCTTCAAGAGAATAACGCGAGAGGCAAAAGCAAAAACTTGTCGACTACATGTCCTATACACCCCTAAGTCGCCCTCTTAGAGAAGTTGTATATGAAGTCCAAGGAAAACTCCTATGAGTACCTTATGCCAGGGAGACGTCGGAAGTGGTCGATTATAGTATATACTATGATTACTACTAAGTATACAATCATAACACTGATGAATGTGGCTACCTGAAAAACATGGTTAAAGGCTTCATTTGTAAAGACCACATCAACTACCTCATTGCAAATGAAAAAAACCTAGCCCAATGACCGACCTAGTGTCATCAAATCAAACAACAACGACAACAACCACAACAATAATAGCTACACCAAACTAAGGGAGATGCCCTTGACAACCAAAATCATTAGGGTAAATGAAGTTAGGTCAACACTATTTTTGGAGGCCCCAGCCTTACAGGAGACATATCTTCTACATCAGTTGAACATGAGGTATACCTTGTCCAAAATAAGAAACATAAAGTAGATATTACCACCAGTTGAACAAGGAAAATGTTGACTACCTTTGTAATCACGCATTAGTCATCAACGTAGAAATTGAGCACTTCAATGTCCTTAAGATATTCGTAGATAGTGGAAGTTCAGGGGACATCCTCTTCTACAATGCATAGAAGTAGATGAAGGATCAACTTGATAAGCCCTAACAACCTTATAAACATAGCCTTACAAGCTTTAGAGGTAGCATACCCATGTTAAACAAAAGGCTCATTACCATACTAGTTCGATTAGGCGACGGCACATACATCGCCATACAATTGATTAACTTTGCTGTCGTTGATCAATAGTCACCATATAGTTATCTTAGGAAGACTGAACATTATAAAATTCGATATGCTCATAAGCTAATGATGCTTAAAGGTAAAGTTCCCAACACCATTAGAGGTTGGCAAAGCATAAGGAGATAAGAAGTTATCTAGGTCCTTCTACTTAAAAGCCTACACCCGAAATAATGTCATGCATATCAAGTCCACCTTAGAAGAGAAGTCCAATTCCCATGGAGAACAGCTTAAAGAAATCAAGGAGATCAAGATTGGAAGCACATCAACACTCATAACTCGGGTCAGGACAGCCCTACTTGAAGAAAAAAAAACTAAGTTCATCAACTTCTTCCCCCCAAAACATTGACATTTCACATCTACACCAGAAGACATTCTCGTCATAATGGACATACTCGACGCTACCCACCATATCAACATTGATCCTAAAGTAAGGTTAGTTAAATAGAAGAAACAACATTTTGTACCTAAATGATAGGCCATGATTGAGTAAGAGGTCTACGAGCCACCTTAGGCTGGGTTCATTAGATAAGAAAAGTACCTAACACGGCTCCAAACATAACCATCGTCAAGAAAGCTAATGGGAAGTAGCGCATGTGTGTTGACTACACTTGCCTCAACAAAGCTTTCCCTAAAGATTACTTTCCTTTACCCCACATAGACCAACTTATTAACTCTACATTAGGTCATGCCTTCTTTAGTTTTATGGACACATACTTAGGTTACAACAAGATTTGCAAGGTACTTAAAGACACAATTTACACCTTGTTCGTCACTAACTTTGGTACATATTGCTGTAAAATCATGCCCTTTGGCTTAAAGAATGCTAGGGCGACCTACCAAAGATTAGTAACCACCATTTTTAAGCTTCATATTGGCATAAATGTCGAAGTATATGTTGATGATACGATCATAAAGAGTAGGTAGAGAAAGCATCACACAGAGGACCTTGGCGAAACCTTAATACCCTTTTGCCATTATCAGATGAAACTAAACCCTTAAAAGTGTGTCTTAAAGGTATCATTTGAGAAATTTCTTGGCTTCATGGTCACTAAGTGTGGCATCGAAGCCAAACTAGACAAAATCAAAGCAATTTGTGCTATGGAGGTTCCCAGGATAGTTAAAGAGGTTTAGTGTCTCATTAGAAGAATTACAGCCCTCAATCGCTTTGTTTTTAGAAGCGTAGACAAATGCTCCAAGTTTGTTAAGCTCTTAAAGAATCCTTTTGAATTCAAGTGGATAACCCAATGCCAACAGGCCTTTGATAATCTAAAAAAGCTCCTTGAGAGCTTACCCATACTCTCAAAACCCTTACTGGTTGAAGAGCTGTACTTGTACCTTGCCGTTAGTAATTGAGTATTGTCTTCGGTACTCATGCATGTAGACAGATGAGAACCCAAGCTTGTATACTATGTCAGCCACATTCTCTAAGGCTTAGAAATAAGATATACCAATATTGAAAAGCTTGTCATTGTTATAGTAATTGGCACATGAAAGCTAAGACCATAGTTTTAGGCTTACCCCATTGTCGTCCTTACCAATCAACCACTTTGAGCCATCCTATAAAGGACAGATGGCTTAGGTAGAATGGTTAAGTATTCCTTATAACTTAGTGCCTATGGCATCCAATATCACCCCAAATGAGTAATTAAAGCTTAGGTTCTTGTCGACTTTACTATAGAATACACTAGAGAGGAAGAAGCATAGTTGGACATCAAGATACCAGTGTAGACTGTCTATGTTGATGGATCCTCCACTCGGGATGGGTATGGAGGGGGTAGGGGAGGAAGTAAGGTAGACATAGCATTGCATGGCCTATATGTAATGAAGGTGCTTTACATGTTGAAGTATGGATTCTTGGTTCATCGTTAAATTAAAGATCACTAAGGACTTCAAAGTAGAAAAGGTAGAGATCCACTCAGACTCCATGTTAGTACTCCATCAAGTGAAGGGAGAATACGAAATAAAGGGAGAAATGATAGTTAAGTACCTTCGAACAGTTTAAGGACTGCTTTCGGGTTTTAGTTCCTGGAAAATCTACAAAGTCCCCTTAGTAAAGAATTCCAAGGCTGATAAGCTATCTAAGTTACCTTCTACCATTGTCTCAGTAAGATACGATAGTGACAAGCCGCTATTTATGTAATACCTCCTTGAGTATAGAATAAAAGAGCAAGAATAGGAGATGCTTGAGATTATACTCGCGAAATCCTAACCTTTCTAGATGGACCCTATAGTGGAACACTTGAAGACCGCATCACTATAGTAGGATAGAATCAAGGCAAAGATACTAGCTTATGCCTCGATAAATTGCACACTTATAGACGATGTCTTGTATCGCTTAGGTCATAGCGTATTACTCCTGAAATGCCTTATGATGTGCTTTAGAGCTAAGTTGTCACAAGGGCTTATTGCAAGGAAGTAGAATAGGTCCTTCGAATTATCAAAGAAAGTACAAAATGGATTAATCGGACGTTTTGGTAACTTTGTGAAGCTAGTCACTGGATATGACACACTGATGAGCATCATATGACTTAACCTCTATTTGATATTATACACAAGTAAAGAACTAAGGTCCACTAGCTACTAACCTTAAGTTATTAATAATATTGCATAAGTATGTAAGATATGTACTCGAAGAGAGTTTCTTATAAGAATACAAGGGAATATTCATTAGTAGTAAAAAATGAGATGATTTTAGCTATAATTATAAGGGACTATTTGTAGTAAGTCCCTAAGACAATAAGACAATGATGGAAATTACAAAAAGGGGTACTGTGGAAAGAAAAATTCCTAGTACAAACTAAAAGGGATAAATGTGACAAAGGACAAAAAGAGAATATAGTTCAAATGTTAGAATAGTTATGACAAATAGTGTGTTGTTATTACATTCATATGTAAGGCGGTGAAGTATTGGAGTCAACCTATTTAGATACAAGAATAGGTTAGTAGAGAAGGGCTTGGAGGTTAGGGTTAGGGACCTCAACAATAAGTAGATTGGCTATGCTAGAAGGAATTATGAGCTTAGCATCGTTGTTGGTAGCTAAGTAGAGGAAGGTGTGTTCAAGCTGGGCTTATAAAGAGTTCAACAGTAGGCCTTCCTAATACTGGAGCTTATCTTAATTGAGCTAAGAAGGCTGTGTCCTTCTTATAAGACCTTACAAGCCTTTAAAGCGAGCTCGGGTAAGAGTTCCTACGGTCCACAGTCCATTTGCTCCTTAGGATTGTTGAAGATTTTCCTTCAAATCTTAGTTGACATCTCCTTCTAGTACATAGGGCTTTAGATTAGAGATGTTGAAGGTCAGCAACACTCCATATCCTTTTAGTAGCTTTAACTCTTAAGCATTGTTATGATTTTGTTGTAGAACCTTAAAAGGGCCATTCGATTTAGGTGATAATCTGCTTGTCTTCCTCCTTAGGAACTATTCTTTATTGAGGTGAACCTAAACATGGTCTCATGGACTATAGACAATGCTCTTTCTACCTTGGTTTCCTTGCTCTCCTTATTGGGCTACTATTTTGGCTAACTGTTCGATGAACTTCTTATGCAATCTTTAGAATTTCTCAACGCATTATAGGCTGGATTGACTTTCTCCTCTAGAGGCCGAGTAGGTAATCATGTCCAAAGGTAAGCTTAGGTTGATTCCATAAATGACCTCGAACGATGACCTTTTGGTCGAGCCATGGGTAGAGCGGTCGTAAGCAAATTTGATAATGGGTAGACACAAATCCCAGTCATGTAGGCTTTTCCTAACTGTTGCTCGTAGTAGACTACCTTAAAACTTAACTTACTGAAAGAGTAAGTGTAAACCAACAATTGTATCGAGTTGTAGAAGTGGTATAAATGGTGAGTCTCGAGCTTGGTTTTTCACCCTCCCATTTTTTTTTATTTATAAAATAAGGCTTTCTTTAAATCGATTAGTACTAAACCTTACTCATTTAATACCGATATTAACTAGGAATTAAAGAAAACCATTTTTTCAATTTGAAAACAACTTTAGAGTCACCACCTGGTTAGAGTCGGAAAAAATAATTAAGTCATAACCAGTTAGGTAGATTGGTTATAATTTAGCCACTAGTATAAAAAAAAAAAACAATTTTTGAAATAGTTTTTTGAAAACTAGAGATTTGAGTTCAAGGGTTAAGGATTTACACTCTTACGGGTACCATTAATTTTTCAAAGTTAGAATTAAACTTAAAAATCACTTTTTAATTTTACGAGACAAAACTTGATTATTGGTTACTCTAATTGGATAAATAAAATAATCTAAATTAAAGAAAAAGGGAAATTAGCTTCTTCTTCTTTTTTTCATTTTTATCGTTACCTTGTAGATGTCTACGTATTTGCTATTCAGGATCAAACGAAAGTAGCTCTTTTTCATAAAACTTTAGTAGGTGGAGTTGATTTTAATTTTTGAAAACAATCGTGTTTATGTTTTTAGTTCAATTAGGTTTATTTAAGAAATTTTTTAGAAAAGATCCTAAATTAGATTTTATTTTTGGAAATTCTAAATGATCCTAATTTGGAAAATTATCAATTTATTTTTGACAACTTGATTTTTCTAAGTGCTAAACAATTTTTATTCACTAACCTATTTATTTTATTTTGATTTCATTATGTCATCTTATTTATTAACTACTAATTATATTTTATTTATTTTTATTAAACTAGTAAAAATAAAATAAAATAAAATGAAATTAACCTTTTCTTTTTGTTTTCTTTTCTTTATTTTTACATTTACATTTTACATGGATGAAATAATAAAAAAATTAAAAAAATAATAATAATACAAAATTGAAAAAAAAAAAACAAGACTCGGACTAGAAATGTAATGCAGGTTGGATCAGACACGAATCACGGGTCCAATCTCGAGTCAGGATTGCGGATTCGGGTTGGGCTCTACCAACTTCAATAGCAGTAATAGCTTGATGGTGCGATTCAAGGCAATTCAAGGGGAATTTCTGGTGGGTAAGGGCACATTTGTATGTTTTGGATTGAAGATAGTGGGGGTAAGTTCAATGCTATGGCTTAGGATGGTGGTTTACTGGTGTTTGTGAGTGGCGATCGGCGGTGGTAGAGCTTTTCGTCACTTGGGGGTTGCTTGAGGTGAATGGGTGATCTGTTTTGGGGTTAGGGAACTAGACGAGCTTGGTCATGGGGTCGGTTTAGGCTTAGGGTGGTTAGGAATGGTGGTTTGAGTGAGTCATGGTGGTGGCAATGATAGGTTAGACTATGGTGGTTTGGTGTAGCTACTAGGGGGTACGGTGATGGTCGAGAAGGGCTGGAATGGGTATCTTGAGCTATGGGCAGTGCTCCTATGGTGGTGATTCAACTTAGACTAGAGTGGAGTAAGAGAGAATTGAAGAGAGAGAGAGTTAGAGGGAGAAAGATTGCAAAAATGAGAGAGAAGGGGGAGTTGATTGTGAATGATCATATTTGTTCATGGACGTCCTTAAACCCCTATTTATACACGAACATAACCTAGAAACATGGAAAGTTCGAATTGAAGATGAATTAAAAAAATCGAAATTTTAGTTTTTTTCCAATTTTTGGTGCTCAATTTGATCGTATTAATATATGAATTTAGACATGTTCTTGATCACTATTAACACTAGGCCTTATGTACTCTGCATTCATCACTAATTTGATGAAATTGTAATGAAGAAGGGGACAAATTTGTGTACAAAGTGCATTGTTTGGAAAGGAAAATGCAGGAAATCCTAGGAAACTGGAGGAAATTGAGGGAAAGAAGGGAGAAAGAAAAAGAAAGGAAGAGAAATCAGTTGAAGTGGTGCTACGTTAGCCGACCTAACCTATCACAGTATGCCACGTGTCAACACGCGACACGTGGTGATTGACATAGCATACTATGTGGATGCCATGTCAATAAGGTTGTTTAAGCTGATGATGCCATGTGTCAGGACACATGGCGCAATGAGACCTTGACACGTGGTAACGTAGTATTTAACAAAAAATAAAAAAAGCTTCCTTGCTTTTACTAAGATTCGAATCCAAGACCTCACACTTAATATCTAAACCAAGTCCATATGCTTAACCATTAGATCGTTGGCATGTACCTTATCCATATGTACAATATGAACTTAGTCAACTTGATTTGGATTTAAATCAAGTCTAAGTTTAACGACTCAACTTTTAAACCAAAATTAAAGAAATATATCCTAATAACATGTTATTTTCTAAAATCTTTTATTTTAAAATTTTCTAATTTTTTTTTTCCAAATTTTCTTATTTTCTAAATTTCTCAAATGTTTCTTATCCAATTTTCTTATTTTTTATGCTTTTTCTTATTTTTTGAATTTTTTTTTGCATTTTCCTAAAACTCTTGTTTTTTTTCTAAATTTCTAATTTTTTTTATTTTTTTTAATTTCCTATTTTTTGTATTTTTCTTAATTTAGGGCTTATAAAATATAAAAATAAAATAGAAATAAATGAGGCAAAAATTAAGTGTTTATAGAGAATTAAGATCATATTCCATAAGGAGCTAGGAGCTAGGAGCTAAGTATTAAATCACTTGAGTTTTTTCCTAAGTCAAGCCATTGATAATTAAACTAAAAAAGAGTAAAAACTAATTAACAAGGTGAACACTAAATTAAATGTCCTACCTATATTATGAGGATCCCGGGTCTAAGAGATAAAAATCGATCAAATTGAGATTCACAAATCTATTTTTATTTGAATCAATGTGATGTCTTAAATCGATATTTCAAATTGACTAAACGGTGTTTAACTAAATTTACTAAAACTCGCCTACCTCTAGTAGTAGCAAAGTTTTAATTATAGCATAAATCCACTCGCCTAAGTAATTTATCTATAATTATTAGGTAAATAGTAATCTGTTTATATCGGAATCATTACTTTAGTTAAAAATATAGATTGAGGATGACCCAATGAAACAAATGATATTTTCAACTGTATTAAGTATGTGACTTTATGAATTTAATTAAAACTCACATATTACTATTACAACCTTTTTAAAAAATTTAAGTTATGTTTATTACAAGTTATTGAAACCCTCTTGATTATCTTATAACTTTATATAACTAAAAAGTGACAGTCAGACACCAAATGATTAAATGATGAATATAATAACAAAATACCCAATTATTCAATAATGATAATGAAATAAATTATAAAATATATTAATCTATCAATACAAAACCCAATAAATATAAATTCAATCTCATTTCATAACATGAATATATTTAGATACAAAACAAATAAAATCACAAATGAATAGAAACATCTATAATCGACTTTATGGGCTCGATATTAAATTGGCATATCTTGAAATATACAAAACTTGGGATGGTACTCAAATGCCCTAGAACAAAAGTTTTAATGTCCTGAAATTAAACAAAAATATAATGTAAATAAAAAAATGAAAGTTTCTTCCATACAAAATGCTATTTTCTACTAAAAAGAAAACTAAGCTACTGCTGTTGTATCTTCATAAGCTACTGTTTTCTAAAGAAAAACCCTAAGCTACTGTATTCTTCTATTCTCAGCTATTGTGTTCCATCTCTCTATTCGACTCCCTTAACTCTCGTCCTCCTCTCTTATTTCTAAGCTCCTCTACCCTTCTTCCCGCACATATGCCTTCACACTGTTTAACAAACTGGACCCCTAAATGTCAATGACGCCAATGAAGAAAGGGCCCCCAAAACTGGAAATAGGATCCACCAACAAGAATATGTAGACAAATAAGTGCTATTGGACCTTCTGCAATATGCGGTGATATCCATCATTTTCTCTCCACGTGGGCCACTAAATATAACAATGGGCTAAAATTTCTTTTCCAAAATGAAGCCCCACGAGTATATGCTCTTCACGTCACAACAAATTTCTTCTCTGCTATTTGGTTTTGTGAAGCTCAAGCGTGTTGCTGTTCATAAGGCTAGGAGCTGGAGTTGTTCAAGTGCTCGGTTCAAGAAGCTCTCGACTTGGTTATGTCCTTCACGGAGCTCAGTCTTTGGTCACATAGGTGGAGTGGCTCGGCCCCAACTGCTTTGCTGCTGATGTTCGGCAACTTGGACAGAAATCTGCAGCTTGGTCGATAACGTAAAGCTGCTCAGCAATGCTCGCGGATGCTACTCTTCAATTATTTGGCCTCGGATTTTATAAATTTGCAGCTCGTGTCAACTGTTTGGAGTGCTAATTCTGCGTCAAATGACGTTGGTCGGGCTGCGGCTACTGTCACTTGGTTTGTGCGAGTGGCTGGCTCGGGATTTGGCTGTCACGTAGGAGCTACTGGTTGCTGCAACATTTGGTGGAGTTTGCAATTGCTATTTGGTTCTTGCTTCGCTGGAGTTAGCTCAAATCAGCTTGGTCTCTCGGTTTACTACTTCAATCTTACCATCTGTTTGGAGGTGACAGGAGGTACTAAATATTAACTTGGTGCTGAGCTTTTTTTACAAGGTTCGCCAAAAGTAGCTTGTGAACTTTGAACCCCAATTTGAAACCATACTTTTAGGGATTGCATATAGCCACACAATCTCCTGCAAAAAGAGGTTAGCAACACGTAAAACATTATCAGTCTTATGGCAGGGGATGAAGTGACTTATTTTGCTAAATTGATTGACCATCACCATGATGGAATCATGTTTCCATACTATTAGAGGTAATCTGAGCATGAAGTCCATGTTCAGGTTAGTTTAAGGCCAATTAAGCACAAGGAGGGTTATATATTCCCCAAAGGGTTTCTTCCTTCCTTTAGCTCATTTGCTCACATCCCACCATTCTATAACCTTGTGTACATCCTTCACGATCCCTGGTTAGCAAAAATGCTCTTTTAATAGTTTGAGTGTCTTCTTTTCCCTAAAATGGTCGGCTAGGCCTCTTGCATGAGCTTCCTAAACTAGTAACTGTCGAGCTTAGCTGTTAGGCACACACAAACCCCTTACCATTCATCAGAAACCCTTAACTCAAATCTAATCCATCCATGACACCTCCATAATTACACTTGACCACTATGGGTCCAAACTATGGATCTTGCACAAATTGATTTGGATAGGGGCATAAAACTCCTTATCATATACTAAATAGTTTAAAGCAGCTCTATTGAGTTTCTTGCTGAAGTAGGCAACAAGTCTATATTCTTGCATGAGAACGACACCAATACTAACTCTAGAAGTATCACATTCCAATTTAAAGACTAATTAAAGTCAAGAATGAAGTATTAGGGAAGAAGTCAATTTGAACTTAATATCCTCAAAACTCTTCTGAGTTTTCTTTGACTACCTAAATTTGGAGTTTTTCGTGGTTAGCTGGGTTAATGGGGCAGTTATAGAATGGAAGTTTCGAGTGAACCTTTGATTAATCGAGGTTGGACCATGAAAAATCCTGGCATTAGTAGCACTAGTAGGTATTAGCTAGTTAAGTGTAGCTTGGATCTTCTCATTGTCAACTTAGATACCTCTATTAGACACAGTATATTTGAGTAACACAACCTCACTTTGACAGAACATACATTTCTTTAAGTTACCGAACAAGTGTTCAGCTTGAAAAATATCAAACATAGCTTTCAATTGCTCCACAGAAGACGAGAGGTCGGTATTGTATACTAAGATGTCATCAAAATCATCCTCAATGCACTTATCAATTAATGATCTCAAGATATGATTAATGAGTTACATAAAAGTATTCGGGACATTAGTTAGTCAGAAAGGTATAACTAACCATTCAAAGAGACAGTCCTTCGTTTTGAAAGCTATCTTCCACTTGTCTCTTAGTTTCATTCAAATCTAGTGGTAACTATTCTTCAAATCTACCTTTGAAAAGATTCGTATACCATGTAGTTCATCTAACATGTCATCTAATCGAGGTATTGGATACTTGTACTTGATAGTGATTTTATTGATAACTCGACTATCAATGTACATCTACCAATTTGTATTAGAATAGCGAGATGGTACAAGGGCTCATGCTTTCTCTAACATACCTTCAGTCAATCAACTCATCAACTTACTTCTTAGGTTTAGCTGCTTGCTTGGGATTGAGCTTATAAGCTGGTTAGTTTGGCATAGTAGCTCCAAGGTAGAGATCGATACAATGCCTAATGCCTCTAATAAGGGGTAACCCCTTAGGTAGCTCATCAGGAAATATGTCTACACATTCTTAGAGCAAGGCTTGCATGCTGGCTGGTAGAGTTCCATCTTCCTTAAGCTTGAGTAATGTTCTTACCAAGAGGAAGACACACTCTTTAGTCTTAACTCCCTTAGAGAATTGAGCTTGAGAAATCACTAAGGACTTCTTTAATAAGGACTTGGAGATCTTGACTTAGGATTCTTAAACTTCTTTAAGGTTCATAGGGGGTTAGTATTACTTTCTTGCTGTCTTTCTGGAACATGTAAGTGTTTTGGTATTTGTCATAGAGTACTCTTAAGTCAAATAACTAAGGTTAACTAAGATGTATGTGTGAGGTACACATAGGTAGGACCACACATATTACTTCATCCTTGTATATGTCCTAATGGAGATTGGTAGCTTTACCTGCTTGGTAACTAGAAGTTTGCTTTTCTCGTTAAGCCAACGGATCTTATAATATCAAGGATGAGAATAGGTTAGCAACTTTAAAGCCTTCATTATTCCTTAAGTGACCATATTAGTATAACTTCCTCCATTTATAATTACGTCACATAGATTACCATTCATAAGGCAATTCATAGGGAAGCAATTCTCTCTCTATTTATTCTCATTAGTAGCAAGGGTACTAAAGGTTCTTCAAAAAACCATATAATATTCCCTAAATTTAAGCTAGGCTAGGGCTTCAGGATCTTCTTGAAACTTGTCTAACAAATGCCTAACATCTATCTCCTCTTCTCCTTCACTTGCACTCTTCACCTCAATTTGTTGGGTCTTATCCTTTATGGTCATCACATGGCAGTTCAAACACTAGTTAGCAAGATGTCCAAAGCTAAGACATTTGAAACATTTAATTTCCCTAACCTTTCATCTTGAGCTTTGACTTTGGCCTATGTCAACCTCATTCTCCTTGGTCTTAGCTTTAGCTTGACCATCATCAGGTTTGTTTAGAGCTTATCCACGTTGATTTACCTTGGAAATATAAGGAGCTTAGCCTTATCTAGGTCGGCTTGGCATACAGAATTGGGTAGGTTGAGCTTAGCTGAGTTAAGTTCGTCTTTGTCATTCTATTTGTTAGGCAATTCATATTACCTCCTCTAAAGTCCCTATCCTTTGTACCTCCATTATGTTCCTATCTCAAGTTGCAAACTAGATATGAATATCATGATGGTTCATGCTTCTGGCTTATCAACATCACATCGAATCAACAATAATTGAAATTCACAAACATACTCATTTATAGATTAGGCTACCTTACTTGAGCTCTTGAAGATGTTGGAAAGTGTCTTGCTCATAATATTTTTGAAAAAATCTATTCCTTAAGACTTGTTTCATTGATTCCAAATTTGGATCTCATGTTGTGCTTGCTAACGTATTGTTTGTGATTTCTTCCATTAAATTACTACATGCCCAAAAAACTTTAAAGTAGCAACTTGAATTTAGATAGCATTCTTATAGTCATAGAAGTAAAAAAATTTCTGTACCTTCTCTTCCCAGTCTATGTACTCATTTACACTTCTTGTTCCAAAGAAGTTTGGAACTTGCACTTTAATATTCTCAGTCCCTTGAGGAGCTTGAAGCTTACGCTCATCATACTTAGGAAACTGCTATTCTTCTTCATCTTCTTCAACTTCTTCCAAATCAAGTCTCTATCTCATGAATCCTTCAACTCAGTGGGGTTAAGCTGATAGTGCATTCATAGCATTAGGAGCTCAGATTTCCACTTCTTCCCTTCTCGGCTTATCTCATACACATTGACCATACTTAACCGTCCTTTGTTGTGGTTGAGTTTCTATTAGTCTTTATAATGACATTGCTAAGTCGGTCACAATGGTGGTTAAGTTCTATATTTGTTCATCCATAGTTTAAGGAGTCTATTATTCAATACGATTATGACCACGTGCATCACTCTTAACATTAGTTATCTCTCCTTATACACTAGGATTTGATATTCTCATAACAAAATTTCAATAAGTTCACAACCTATCAAAAGACTTTACATCACACTACTGTAGACACCTAATTTTTGCCCTTTTATTTTTATTTTTATTATTTTTCTTTCTTTTCTCAAAAGGCCTTAAATTAGAAAAAATTCAAAAAATAGGGAATTAAAGAAAACCCAGAAAATTAAGAAATTTAGAAAAAATAAGGATCATAGAAAAATACAAAAATTTTCAAAAATAAGAAAAAATACAAAAAATAAGAAATTTAAAAAAGAAACCCTAAAAAGATAAAAAGTTAGAAAATGAAGTTTTAAAATTTAGAAATTTGAAAAATTACAAAAAAATAGAAAAATTAAAATTAAATAAAAGATTTTATAAAATAACATGTTATTAGGATAGATTTTTAATTTTAATTTTGGTTTAGAAATTAGGCTGTTGAACTTAAGCTTAGATTTAAATCTAACCCAAGCTAACTAAATCTATATGTACAATTTGATTGCACATATGAATAAGGCACATGCTAATGACATACCATTAACATTGAGCAAGAGGTCTTAGATTTGAAGCTTAGCAAAGTAGGGAGGCCTTTTTCTTATTTTTTGTTTTCAATCAGGATCTGATTGCACCACATGTCAGGATCTGATTGCACCACATGTCAGGATCTGATTGCATTATGTATCATGATATGAGGTTAGGACGAGATTGGATGACCTATTGGCATAGTGCCACATGCCAACCTTCATGTGTGACATAATGATAAGTAGCACATCTGGGTTAGTTGGCACAACTGATGTGGTACCACATCAACCCTTTTTTCCTTCCCCTTCTTTCTTTTTCTCTTTGTTTTCCTCTATTTCCCTCTCTTTCCATCACTTTCCCTAGATTTTCTCGGCTCAAGAACACCTGACCCCCTTCACTTCAGCTCTAATTTTGGCACCGGTTTTGTACACACTCACGCAGTTTCTTGCTTTAATCCTATTGAGCACATAACCTACTATGAATCGGACCCAATAACTAGCCTAAATTCGATGAAATATGAATTCAAGTCAAGCTCCTAAGTTGGAAAAAAAAATTGAAATCTCGACATTTACATTTAAGGTCGATTCTAGCTTTCCAAAGTTTTTAAGTCAAATTTGTGTATAAATAGGGGCTTAGGGGCATCCACAAATTAGACACAACCACTCACGAACATTCATGAGCTTTCTCTCTCTTCTTTCTGTTGTTTTCTCTCTCTAACCATAGCTCTTTCACTTTCTCTCTCTTTGAATCTCTTTCCTTCTAGCTCACTACCACCACCCACCACCCTCACTAGCTTCCCCATACCATTAGCTGCTCAACCCAACCACCTTCGACCTCCGCCTAGCCTATGGCATTGCTACCAACTCGCAACGACCCAAACCTTGATTGCCGCCACTCTCTCTCCTTTAATTACTACCTTTAGCCATCTTGACCCAAACTAACACCATGGCTACTCTCCCTATACCCTTAAACCCCCGAGCCAACACTTCATTTGTACCCAACTGCCACCACATTGGAGGAGCAAACGCCACCACCGATTACCACTTCCAAAACCACCTAAATGAGCTATATTAACCACGATATCGAACAAACACCTCCAAACCCAATAAAAAATCCTATGAAAACGTCTTTCCCCATTTAATTCTGTCATGCTGCTGCTATTGAAGAAGAGTTGAAGACGACCCAACCTGGATCCGTATAACAACTCGAACTCGACTCGATGACCCAATCCAACCTGCTCAGGTCTGACCCACGTATCCAAATCTATTCGAAGCTTATTATTATTATTATTATTATTATTATTATTATTATTATTATTGTTGTTGTTATTGTTTTGTTTTGTTTATTTATTTATTTGTTTGCTTTACTTATTTATGTAAATTTAATCAAATAAAAAATGAGGAAAAGAAAAAGAAAAAGAAGAAAAGAAGAAAAAAAAAGTAATTTTGTTTTATTTTATTAAATAATATATAATAAGTAATAAATAGATTAAGTCATAAAATAGGATAAAGAAAAAAATAAATAAATAAAATAAGAATAAATAGTTGTTTTTATCACTTAGAAAAATTGATTTTCTAGAAAAAAAATATTAATAAAAATAAATCAACCATTTTTCAAATTAAGACCCTTTTTTTTTTTAGATTTTTCGAAAAATGAAAATTTCAATTTAGGACTTTCATTTTTTAGAAATGTCCTTAAATAAACCAAATTGAATTGAAAATATAAATTTGGCATGTTTCCAAAATTAAAATCAATTTAACCCACTAAAGTTTTTATTAAAAGAACTAAATACGTTTGATCCCGAATAGTAAGTATATAGGTTCTTACGAGGGGATGGTAAGAAACGAAAAACCTAATTTCCCTTTTCCTTTAGTTTAGATTGTTTTGTTTAGAGTAATTAGATTGAGTCTTGTCTTTCAAAATTAAAGGGGTGAGTTTTAAGTTTAGTTCTAATTTTAGAACATTAATGGTACCCGCAAGAGTTTAAAATTCTTAACCTCCAAACCTAAATCTCTGGTTTTCGAAAAACCATTTTACAAAAAATTGGTTTCCATAAAACCATTTTACAAAAAATTGGTTTTTAATTGATAGACCGATAGCTAAGTTATAACCCTCAACTACGGTTTAAAGAAAACCATTCTTTTAATTTAAAGAGGTATTGGAGTTGCCAACCGATTAAAGTCAAGAAAAAGAATTAAGTTAACCATTTCACAAAAAATTGGTTTTCATAAAACCATTTTACAAGAAATTGGTTTTTAATTGATAGACCGATAGCTAAGTTATAACCCTCGACTATGGTTTAAAGGAAACCATTCTTTTAATTTAAAGAGGTATTAGAGTCGCCACCCGATTAAAGTCAAGAAAAAGAATTAAGTGAGGATCGATATTAAACAGGTAGAGTTTAGTACTGATAGGTTTAAAGAAAGACTAATTTTATAAAAAACCCGGGATGGTGAAAAACTAAGCTTGACAACTACTAAATGATATATTGCACAGCAACTTTAACAACATGCTTTGTTTTAAAGTACAGAAAATAGAGTACAATTGAATATGTATATCATGCACAATAAACCAGTCATTGTAAACACTTTGCTTTGGATTGTAATCTCAATCTCCGATACCTAGATATATGATATACCTTGAAGCCAAGTTATTACAAGGGCTTATTGTGAGGAAGTAGAATGGGCCCTTCGACCGATATAAAGAGCATGAAATGGATTGGTCGGATGCTCCAGTAGCTTTGTGAAGCTGTTCGCTAAATATGACATATTGATGAACACTAAATGACTTAGCCTCTACATGTTATTACGCACAAGCAAGGAACTAAGGTCTACTGGCTACTAACCTCTAGTTACTAACAAGATTAGATAAGAGTGTAAGATTTGTACTCAGAGAGGGTTTCTCACAAGAGTACAAGTGAACAATCATTAGTAGTAAAAAAATGAGATGATTTCAACTATAATGATAAGGGACTATTTATAGTAAGTCCTTAGGGTAATAATATAATAATAGAAATTATAAAAAAAGGTAATGCAAAAAAAAGATTCCTAGTACAAACTAAAAGGGGTAAATGTTAGAAAGGATAAAAAGAGAATATAGCACAAATGTTAGAAAAGTTATTACAGATAGTGCTGTTATTGCATCTGTACATAAGGTAGTGAAGTACTAAAACTAAGCTATTTTGATGTGGGAATAAGTTGGAAGAGAAGGGCTTGGAGGTTAAGGTTAGGGACTTTAGCATTAGGTAAGTTGGCTATGTTAGAAGGAATTGTGAACTTGGCATATATGCTAGTAATAGAGTAGAGGAGGGTATGTTTGAGCTGGGCTCATAAAGAGTTCAATAGTAGGCCTTCTTGGTAGTAGAGCTCGTCTTGTTTGAGTTGAGAAGACTATATCCTTCTTACAAGACCTTGTAAGCCCTTGAGGCAAGCTTAAGGTGAGAGATCTTGAGGTCAGCGGTTGATGTACCTAAGAGCTTAATAATTACTAAGGCTTATTGTCGGGTATAGTTATCGAATGGGTCCTTTGTAATAACAAGGAAAATGAAGTAAAGAAGGAAAATACAGTAGTTTCCGTGAGTTGTTCGAATGATATTATACACCAACAAATATAACATGACTTAATACTTCACTTAATATGACTCATAAGCTAATGTTAAGGTCCACTTGCCTCTAACCTTAAGTTACTTAGCAAGATTAGACAAGAGTGTAAAGAAGATGTACTTGGAGAAGGATATCTTGCAAGGATAAGTATATGCAATATCAAAAAGGTGTTAGATGCCTTGCGGCTATAGTAAAAAAGACTATTTATAGTAAGTTCTTAAGGCAACAAAGAAACCTAAGTAATTACAGTAAAGATATTACAAAAAATACTATCATAGTACTTTTCTAAAAGGGTAAAAAGGGATAAATAGAGTAAAGGAATGTAGTATAATGTCACAAAAAGGAATGATAGGTAGCATGCTGCAGTTGGGTACATGTTCTAGAGTCTTAAGATGCTGAAGTTGAGTTGTACTGATGTTAGGGATGTTGTTGACAAAGGGTACTCAAAGTTACTAAGACAAATAGAGGATTTTGTAGCTCGATAGGCCAAGTAAGTAGTACTTAACATGTAGGCACTTGGCTTCAACACTTGTCAAGTTAGCTTTAGCAATCGATAGTTTTGTACATTAAAAGAGAGAATTTGGCATGTAGTTGCCTCGAGCTCAACATTTGATAGATCGGCCTTAGCAGTTGACAATTTGTTGATTAGGTAGGGGTTAAAGAAGAGTAGTATGTGTCTGAGCTTGGACTTCATAAAGTTCACCTATTATTCTTCCATTTAATGGTACTTATCCTTAGTAGGTCAGCAAGAAAGAATTCTTCGGATGAGAGATTATAGGCCTTAGAGATGGGCATGAATATGGGGCATAGAGGTTAGCAGTCCTTTAGTTCCCTAGAGTTGTTAAAGATTCACCCTCAAATCTTGGTCTTCTTCTTCTTTCGACATATAGGGTGCCAAGTCAACAACATTGAAAGTAAAAGATGCTCCATATCCTTTAGGTAGCTTGAGCTCACTAGTGTTTCCATTGATATGCTGAAGGATCTTAAAAGGTCCATCTGACATGAGGGATAACTTATTTGTCCTTTTTCTTAGAAACACTCCTTATTGAGGAAAACCCATACATGGTCTCCTGGTTTATAAATGACTTACCTCCTACCTTGGTTTCCCTGTTCCTTTTGTCAGGCAATAGTCTTGGTTAGTTGCTCGATAACCAATAGGATTCTAAGTATCGACCTGATGCCATGCTAGGTTTTAGACTACAAAGGAGGCTCGCTCGCTCGCTTCGCACGAGTAGGTGACCTATTTATAAGCTATGTTAACATTGGATGGCCTACCCTACTCTCTTAGGTTGGCCTTTTTATGCTAAGTACACCCTGCTTTACCTTAATTGAGCCCTTCCACAGACCTATCTATGAACTATGACAATATTTGAAGACTTAACGTACTCAACAAGTTCTATCCTGGCTTACTATTTGTGCCTTACTTTTCTAGGTATTCCTTACTATACTTAGTCCATTTTGCCCTACTATAGTTAGCTCTATGCTATTCTACCGAGTCTACTTTAATTAGCTATATAGGACTATCCTGTCCTGCCCATTTGCTCTACTTTACTGAGATTAATTTGCTTGACTAAGTCTGTTTGACCAAGATTTGCTTGGTCATGATGAAGTTGCTTGGCTATATTGGGTCATATTAAATAGGTTGGCTACGTCTACACCAGATCGGCCTAGCCATGCAAGGTCGACCATTGTCATGTTAGCTTGGTCAATGCCATATCAAGTTGGTTTAGCCATGCGAGGTTGACCACTATCATGTCAAGTCGGCTATAGACATATTAGATAAGCCTTGGACAAGATAGGTTGTCTAGAATTAGGTTCGGCCATATCAATGCTCTAAATCTCTAATAGCTCTTCGGAATCAAATGTCAACCTCTTACCTGAAAATCTTATGCAACTACCCATTTTACTTATGTTATTTGGATTTCCCTTTTCTTGTATTTTCCCTTAGTTGTCATTTATGTTTTATTTGTAATTATTGGAATGCCACTAGGGCATCTTTTTATTTATTTATGTACAACTTTACCGTTTTTGTATAAATAGAACACTTGTATAAGGTTTTAGACAGACTTTTGACATTTAATGGAAAACCTTGGAGAATTTTCTGTTGGAAAACTCTCCTTTATCTACTCTTATCAATCCCTTTAGTAAGAATTGTAGCAAGCAACCCTATCACTCGAACTAGTGAGTCACATCCAGTAAGTCTTAAGCCATGTTAGATTTTATTAGTGTGTCATATCTAGCTAGATAGCTCATAGATTTGATAAACCCCCATTTTATTTTCTTGTTTTTAGTTTGTAGTGGTGCTTCTCTGTATGTCCAACCTTGAGACACATCAATTTTGTTGATATCAGAGTACGGTTTTGATGAGGGAGCATGTTAGGTTTTCTGAAGTTTCTGTTCATGTACTATTGGTAGCTACTATGTTCCTCCCGTGGTTATTGCAGTAAGTGTATTACAGCTATAATGAGTATATTTCGTAGATCTAGAGTTGGTCCAATTGGAGTAAGTTTTGAAAATATTGACCTACAAATCAATAAGTTTATTTCCTATTGTGCTCTATTGTACTCTATTCTCCATTGCAAAAACAAAGGAGGGTCATTTTTATACATACCCATACATTTGAGCGTATTGATTACCTAGGTTAAGTTGAAATTAGACCTATGAGATTGAGTCATATTGCCCGTAGTTTGGTGTGACGTCGTGCTATTATAGTAGTACTGGCTAGAATTGGAGTCCCATGGGCCTATTACTGTATTGTGGTGAAGTATGTGATTAGTTCATGAGTGTTGGGAAAGTGACTATTGTAGGGTTTGGAGTTAAGAAACCATAACTACTGAAATTACAAGGAATTAGAATTGGGTACCTTAAATTGTGAGTGGATGTTTGATTTTCTAGCAAATGTGCTCAAATTCTATGGTTTGGATCATTAAATTTGGATGGAGGGTCGTTTATTGGGATTCTTCCTTATAGTTACAACAACAATTAGTGGAACGTGTTTTGGCTACTTGCGTTGAAATTAGGGTTTTTGACATTTATTTGTAGTGTTTAGTGGTTGTTAGTTGCAGAAGCCTTATTGGTATACTTTGGAGAAGCTATCTGAGTTGTTGTGTTGACTAAAAGTGCTAAACTAAAGGAGTGCTGACATGTCCTTCTAGTGAAGTGTTATTCAAATTGAGACTGACAAAAGGCGTGCACATCTAAGCGGCTTCAACCTAATAATCGAGTTGATTCTTGTATCTAAGTTGAGTTGAAGTATCGAAGTGAAGTGGAATATCCAAGCTATGCAAGCATTCGAGCTACTGTATTCTTGAATCGCCAAGTGTTGGATAGTTCTAGTCATTGCTGATGAGACTTCTTATGAGAGAGCTAGTTTGCTAAAGTGATACCTCCATTTAACATGGCTTATGACAATTGAGGAAGATATGGTTATGACTATGACTATAAGGATATATGGTCGAAAATACCCATGTTTGATGGTTATGGATCTCTAGACGAATACTTGGATTGGGAATTTTGAGTCAATAGAGTCTTTGAAAAGTATCTGTACCCTGAACATGACAAGGAATACATCATAGAGGATAAACTGTAAGGCCTTGCTAGGATTTGGTGGAAGAATGTATTAAGGCAAAGGATCATAAGAAGGGTAAATATTGCATGGAGCTTAATGAGACCTGTAATAAGAGAAAAATTTGTACGCTTATCATATTAAGATGAGTTGTGTGAAGAGCAATCTACCTTGAGGTAAGGACAAATGAATGTCTAAGAATTTGCTAGGGAATACAAGACATTCCTGAACCAATGTGAGTTGTATAATCTCTTCTTTGTATTATCTTATGATTCATAATAATATTGAGGCTGGAGATTACCTAACATGTTAACCCCTCAAGAGTAAGTAGCTTAAATGAGATTATCCTACTAGCTTTGAGAGAAGAATTTTCCATTAATACTAACCATTATGATGTATAGGAATAGCTAGAGGTTATACTTGATCAGCTTGAGGAGCTTAGAGTAGAAATGAGGTAGCAAAGGGATACTCGAGTAGAGAAAGTCAACGAGAAAGAAGCCTGCGTAGAGGAATTAGGAGAAGAAGGAATAAAGGTTGTTGGAGAGATGACCAGTAGAAGTGAGAAAGACCAAGTTAAACTATGGTTGAAACCCCATGCTCTAGAATAGTACCATTACCTATTAGAAATGCCATAGATTGTAGCTCCAAGAATTACTATGTTTTCCTTTCTCATATCAGGATCTTGCGTCCAAGTCTAATAGGTTTACATGGCACTGATATGAGCAATTATCGCATTTCACTTGTGAGCTATTATCAATTGTAGATTGAAGTTTATCAGGGTCTAGGTGATGGATATGTGTATTGTGGATATATGATATTGACTCTCGGTAATCTTGTGTTAGAAAGATTTGAGGTGTGTAGATGGAAGGAGAAGGATGAATTGATTTATTGGGAAGTAGAGGGAATGCTAATTACAACTAATGAGGAGATCATGATGTCTACAAGTGGAAGCACTTGCAATTGATGAGCCATCTTATGACCTGCTGACACTAGATCTATGAGCCCCCAATCTTTTTTATAACCATGAGACTGTGTTACTTCTAATAATAGATCGTTGCTAGGACTACCAAGATGTTGTTGATTGGATCCATGATGAGTGGAATGAAAGATCCAAGATAAAAGATTTGATTGATAGAGCCTATGGCAAGTAGAGAGAGTATTGGTTGGTGATGCCCTTGTTGTAAGAACTAAAGTGTATTCCTATGTTTAAATTTCAATTTTTTCAATTGGTATCTGACCTTGGAGGGATCTGGAGCCACCAATTGCTAAGTTTTGAGTCGAAACTCTTCGAATTACATGGGAAGCTTGCTTGTGAGCTCCACGTAAGTGAGTGACTTATTTATAAGCTATGTTGGCATTGGACGGCCTATTCTACTTTGTTGTGTTTACCCTGTTATGCTGAGTATGCCCTACTTTACCTTGATTGAGCCTTCCCATAGATCTATCTATGAACTACGGCAATGTTAGAAGACCTAACGTATTATACAAGTTCTATCCTAGCTTACAAATTGTGTCTTGCTTTTCCAGGTCTTCCTTGCTACACTTGGTCCATTTTGCCTTACTATGGTCAACTCTATTCTATTATGCCAAGTCTACTCTAATAAGCTATAAAGGACTATCTTGTCTTACCCGCCCACTCTAGATCAATTTTCTTGACCTAGTCTATTCAACTAAGATCTATTCGGTCATGATGAGGCTCCTTGACTATTCCATATCAGCTTGATTATACAGGGTCAAAAACTTTCTTAAAGTAGTGTATGATGAGTATTGGGGTAGAAGTTAACCTAGACTTAATCTCATCAAAACTCTTCTAAGCCTTCTTAGACCACTTGAATTTAGAGTTCTTCTTGGTTATCTTGATCAGTAGAGTAGCTAGGGAACTAAAGTTTTGAATGAATCTTCAATAAAATGAAGCTAGTCTGTGGAAACTCTTTACTTCGATAACATTAGTCGGCATTGGCCATTCGAGAACTGCCTGGACTTTGTTCTCATCAACTCTAACACCTCCTCCAAAAACAACATATTTAAAGAGTACCACCTTGCTCTATCATATCACACGCTTCTTCAGATTGCCGCATAGCGTCTCGATATAGAGGATATCAAATACAAATCTTAAGTGCAAGACATGGGACATGTGATCGTCACTATATACTAAAATATCATTGAAGTACACCACAACACATTTGCCAATTAATGGTCTGAAGACATGATTCATGAGTTACATAAAAGTACTTGGTGCATTTGTTAGACCAAATAGCATAACCATCCATTTGAATAGACCATCCCTTGTTTTCAAAGAAATCTTCCATTCATCTTTGGGTCTCATTTGTATTTGATGATAGCTACTCTTAAGATCAATCTTCAAAAAGACTCGAGCACCATGCAACTCATCGAATATATCATCTAACTGGGGGAATTGGATATCAGTATTTAATAGTGATTTTGTTGATTACTCAGCTATCAATGTGCATTTTCCATGAGCCATCCTTTTTCATTACTAGAACAATCAGTATGACATAGGGGCTCATACTCTCTCGGTCATATCCGTGACCAATCAACTCATCCACTAGTTTTTTCAGCTTGGCGACTTGCTCAAGGTTAAGCTTATAAGCAGGTCGGTTAGGTAAAGCAGCTTCAGGCTGAAGGTCAATACAACATTCTATACATCTAATTGGTAGTAAACCTCTCGATATCTCTATAGGAAATAGGTCAGCATACTTTTGGAGTAATATCTACACCTCGATAGGAAGAGTTCTAGCTTCTCTTAACTTTAGGAGCTTCTTGACAAACAAGAGCACACATCCTTCTATCTTAACGTCTCTAGAAAATTGAGCTTAGGAAATTACTAAGGATTTTTGTTGCAGTGATAAGGCAATCTTCTCTTATGACTCTTGTACTTCCTTAGGACTCATTAAGGTTAGTATAACCTTCTTCCTATCTTTTTAGAACATATAGGGGTTCCTATATCCATCATGAAACAGTCTTAAATCGAACATCCATGGTTGGCCAAGTAAAATGTATGAAGCTGATATGAGGCAAGTGCACCTATCAGTTTTAATATAGCGGATGTGAGTCCGAGTCGATCTTTCAGAGACTTCGAGTATTAATATTAACGTTAGCTTTATTATCTAACAGGAAAATTATGAAAGTTTGAAGTAATTAAAATTACTAAAATTAATAAACTAACTTAATTATAAGACTTAATTAAGCAATTGAAAAAAGGATAAAATCAAGAACGACTTCAAGAAAGTAATAACGTATTTAGGAATTATTTCCCCTAGAGTTTAACATGTGATCGCTTGAAATATATTCAATTCAGTTTCTATTATTCTTGACGGGAGGGATTCACAACTAAAGTTAATACCTTTCTCAAGCATATTAACCCTAATCCTAAATTATTTACCGGAATCTCTTCACTTAGTAATATAATTTAGAATTGCATTAATGTATAATGAATTCCCATACAATTAATTAACTTTCCGGAAGAAACATGTATCTTATCTCTAAGTATACATGTAATCCTTTTCAATTATGTAAAGATCTAATTATACATGTAATTTCTCAATCAACATGCATAATATCATATATTGATATTTTAGAAATATCAATCAATAATTAAACGACATAATCGAATCAAGTAAAAATAGAAACTTTATTGAAATTTTTAAATCAATCCAAGAATCACATGAAACCCTAGGTTCTATAATCCTAAATACTCGAATTCTAAGCTATCATAATGAATGTAAAAACAAGTTTCATCAATAATATAAAATAAAACATGGAAACCCCTTTTGATTGATGAACAATCTCTCTAATCTTGAAGTTGATGTTGTTTCCCTCTTTCTTGATGTTGTTCCACCTCTTTCTTGATGTTGTTCCGCCTCTTTCGTGATATTGTTCCTTAAGTCTTTTTCTCTTCTCTTGTGTCTCTTCGTTTCTGTAATGTCTCTCTTGTCTTTTGAAACCCTAAGATATCCTTTTATATGTGTATTACAAAGATTCTGTTTTCATCACCAGACACGGCCTGAGACATGACCGTGTCCCTAGGTCATGTAACTTTCTGTACTAAGGCAAAATTTTCTGCATAACTTCAAAATTTCATAACTTCTTCATTTGAACTCCGATTTGAGTGAAATTTGATTCCTTTTCTTCGTTTTTGATCCTAGAACGCGTTTAAACCTAGAAATCAAAATTTTACTCAATTAAGTATCAATTTCTTTAAAAAAAACAGAAAATGTGAGAAAAATACTATAAAATCATCCTATGAAATATGTTTAAAATCCGAGTTATCAGAAGCATACATGGGTAGGACGTTGTATAGCACCTTATCCTTATATCTATCACTAACAGTAATTAGTACCATAAAACTTACTTAGCAATAGGTAGACCTCTTTTTTCATTTAGCTAATGAATCTTGTACGGCTTAGGGTGAGGGTAGGTTGGCAATTTCAAGGCTTTAACTACTCCTTGTGCTATCACATTGGTACAACTCCCTCTGTTAATGATTAGTGCACAAAGCTTGTAATTCATTCAGTAGTTTGTATGGAAGAGGTTCTCCCTCTACTCATTCTCATTAGACATAAAGGTACTGAGAGATCATTGTACAAAAAAACATTATTCAAGTCCTATTTCAAGTGGGGTCATGGCATCGGAATCTTCTTAGAATTATTCTACTACCTAATTGACTCTTACTTCATCTTCCCCTTCTCTAATACCTCTACTTCAAATTGAGGCCCATCTCTCTTAATAATCATAATGTGTTGGTTTGAGCACTAACTAGCCATGTGTCTAAAACCAATGCACTTAAAACACTTAATCTCTTAGGCCTTTCTCCTCGAGCTCTAACATTGGTCCTTCTTAACCTTGAGATCCTTAACTTTGCTCTTGCTTTGGCCATCATCAAGTCTGCTTGGCATTTTCCTTCAATGATCTACGTCGAAACTGAGTTAAGCATATTCAAATCTAGGTTGGCTCAGTGATATAAGGCAAGCGTACCTATCAGTTTTAATATAGTAGACGTGAGTCCGAGTCAATCCCTTAGAGATTTTGAGTACTAATATTAACTTTAGCTTTATTATCTAACCGAAAAATTGTGATAAATTGAATGAATTAAAAATACTAAAATTAACAACTAAACTACTTATGAGACTTAATTACGCAAATTAAGAAGCAATAAACTACGAATGACTTCAAGTATGCAATAATGTATTTAGGAATTATTTCCCCTAGTGTTTAACATGTAACCTTTTTAAAATATATCCAATTCAATTTCTATTATTCTTGACCGGAGGGATTCACAATTAAAGCTAATATCTTTCTCAAGCATATTAACCCTAATCCTAAATTATTTATCGGAATCTCTTCACTTAGTAATATAATTTAGAATTGCATTAACGTGTAATGAATTCCCACACAAACAATTAATTTTCCGGAAGAAACATGTATCTTATCTCTAAGTATACATATAATTCTCTTCAATAATGCCTAGATCTAATTATACATGCAATTTCTCAATTAACATGCATAATATCATATATTGACACTCTAGAATTATCAATCCATAATTAACGACATAATTGAATCAAGAAAAGGTAAAAACTTTATTGAAATTATAATTCAATCCAAGGGTTACATGAAATCCTAAGTTCCATAATCCTAAATACTCTAATTCTAAGCTATCATAACGAATCTAAAAACGAGTTTCATAAAAAACGTAAAATAAAGCATAAAAACCCCTCTTGATTTGATGAACAATCTCTCTAATCTTGAAATCGATGTCGTTCTTGCTTCTTGATTAATGTTTCTTTCCAATCTCCTCTCGTCTCTTGTGTCTCTTGTTTCTGTAATGTCTCTTCTTTTTCTTTTGAAACCTTAATATGTCTTTTTATAGTGTATCAAAAAGATTTTGTTTTCGTCACCCAACATGGTCTGGGACACGATCGTGTCCCCAGGTCGTGTAACTTTCTGCACTTAGGCAAATTTTCTACACAACTTCAAAAATTTATAACTTTTTAGTTTGAACTCGGAATTGAGTGAAACTTGAAATCAACATTTTACTCAATTAAGTATCAATTTCTTTAAAGAAAACAAAAAATGTAAGGGAAATACTATTAAATCACCATATGAAATATGTTTAAAATCAGAGTTATCAAATTTCCCCACACTTAAGCATTTTCTTGTCCTCAAGCAAATAAATCAAAACAAAACTTTCGGGACAAGAAACACTTAATCAAAATTTATTACTATTTAGGAAACCTGTGAACGAATACACTTGACCCTTAGAAAAGTAAGAAAATTATTCTCAATCAACTTGCAATAATAAAGTCAACCAATTTCATCTGACCATATTCGAATGCTCCAACAATACTTAATACTAGAGTTCACTAGTTAATTTATAAAAATCAAAGTTTACTCAAGTAATTTAACCAAGGATTCTTAAACTAAAAATTAGATTTAACATCTCGCCAACCAAGAAAGAGTCATAAAAATTTTGTCCATTCGACTAAAGTGTATACAATTCTCTTTTTTCATCTCACCAAGCACCATAATCTTAAACAAACACATTTTACATCCACTCATCCTCTGATCATCCCCCTAGTTCATGCTTTTGTTGAGAGGTCTTTTTAAATTTACTTTATTTAAGCACAATTGCGTTGGTAGCGAGAAAGAATCTCGCTCTTCTGACGGACCAAGACCGATCTATACCAACTTATTTCTTATATTGATAGCGGGAAAGAACCTTGCTCTCCTGACGGACCAAAGCCGATCCATATCAATTTTTTTTTCATTTGAATTGGCATTGGGACTCAATCTCGCTCTTCTGACGGACCAAGACGAATCCTTACCAATTTTTTTCTATTCATACACATGTTATTACTTTTGACCTCCAATCATTGTGATATTTCAGGGGTTTCTCAAAAGAAGAATTTCATTTGTTTGTTTGCTAAAAATTATAGGACTCTTAAAAATTTCTAAGAGAAAAGTATACACAAAAGTAAATTTTAAAAATAACCATGACTAACTCTCAACTAGTGATGTTGCTCCAATCTCAAATCCTAAAGTCCGAAGCTAAATAACTCGTAACTTTGCCTTCTACAAATTTGACTAATCAATTCTAGTAAAGTATCATAAGATCAATAATAATCAAGATGAAACAGTTGATTTGGCTTAATACCAATTAATCACCTATTGCAAGTTAACTTAAAAATTAATTGGGTCAAATGTGAATAATTGGTCTCCTAAACAGTAACAAATTCATATATATCCCTTCCCCATACTTAATAATGTACATTGTCCTCAATGTATAACTAAAAAAACATAGCAGCACGAAATGAAACAAGAAAAAGCAACCTAGGGAAAAAGGAAACATATATACGGAAAAGAAACTAATACTTCCCTGCCAGTCGAAAAGAAGTGAAAAATGAAGAAGCATCATCATTATTTATATCGGAGTTCACAAGTCTTGATCAACAAAAGACAACACAAAAAATGAAGAACTAAGAAGAGGGATCGGAATTTGTCTCTTCATGTGCCTCATCAAACGATGCCTCAGCCATCGTAGCATCGTCATCGTCATCACCGGCCTCATCATCCTCATCACTTTCGCCAGCCTAATCATGAGGAAGAGAGAGCAAAATTAAGTAGGAAACTTACTTGGATCAAAATGTGGAATGCAAGAATTATGGAGAGAAGAGGGAGAATAAGAGAGAATATGAGAGAGATATGTTTGATTGGGAGTGTGTGAGAGGGTGTATTTAATTTAAATAAAACCGGCCGTATGCAAAATCGTGTGAGTTTGGGTCGACACGGGTTGGGACACGACTATGTCCCTCGCCCGTGTAAATAATTTTTTTTTAATTAAAAAGATAAAGGAAACTTAGAAATTATAAAATTAAAGAGAAAAGGAAAAATTAATGCTAAGAGAGGAAAGAATTATGACGAAAAAGATGAAAGCAAAAGAAAAGAAGGAAAGCAAAGTTAGACTGAACGAAAAGTAAAATGAAGAAAACTTAAAGAACTAAAGCATAAATAGAGTTAGACATGGGTTGCCTCCCAAGAAGCGCTTTAGTTAACGTCGATAGCTCGACGGGATACGTCTTGTAATTCATGATTCTTCATCCAGGTGGAAATAGAACTCCTCCTGTATCTCGCTTTCGAACTCTCCATACGAGTGTAGATTTACCCTTCGGCCATCGACCTTGCTAATTCCATTTCATTGGTGCATAACTTCCATAGTTTCTCTTCTTATCATGCCACTCATCAAATTCATATAATTTAAACTTCTTCATTTTGTCCGCTTTTAGCTTAGATCCGGTTGTCATTGGAACTTTTGAACTTTTCACCGCAAAGACATGTTCTAAATGATTTCCTGATAGTTTTGGTTCCAAAATTGATGGCTTCTCTTTGAAAGATTTTAACCTAAGATCCTTTGGCTTGTGGAGTGGATCAATCCTTTTCTTGTCCATACTGGATTCATGAACTTCTGTTTGAGCTGCCACTTCTGCACAATTGGGGTTACTCACCAAATTTTCATCTCCCTTTTGCAAGCAATAACTTAAGGAATCCTTGTCAAGCGTTTCCTGCACACATGTAGATATAACAACATTAGTGGCATTAACATTGTGACATATGTCCTTTAGGTCAAGAAATTTGTTTGTTGTCTTTGGAGTTTTAAAAACTATTTCATCATTCCCGACCCGTAATATCAACTTATGCTCACCAACATCAAAAACAGCCTTAGCAGTGGCTAGGAAGGGTCGACCTAAAATGATTGGCACCTCAATATCTTCATCTATATCAAGTAGAACAAAATCCACGGGAAAGATGAATTTGTCTACTTGCACTAAAACATCCTCTATGATGCCTCTAGGGTATGTGATAGACTTATCGGCTAATTGAAGACTCATGCTCGTTAATTTAGGTTCTCCTAACCCTAGATTTTTGAACAATTTATACGGCATCAAATTAATACTGGCTCCTAAGTCTGCCAAAGCATTATCTACTAACAAATTGCTAAGCATACAAGGAATAGTGAAACTCCCTGGATCATTTAATTTTTGTGGCAGCCTTTTCTGGAGAAGTGCCGAGCATTCCTCGTTCAAGGTGACGGTTGTAAGCTCCTCCAACTTCCTCTTGTTTAATAGAAGATCTTTTAGAAATTTCGCATACTTTGGCATCTGCAAGATGACATCAACAAGAGGTAAGTTAATGTGTAATTGTTTGAAAACATCAAGCAATTTACCGAATTCCTTATTCTGATCAGTGTAACTTTGCTTAAGGCGCTGCGGGTAAGGGATGGGAGGCTTGTACTCCTTCACTTTTAGTGAGTCCATACTTTCTTTTGATTTTAGTGGCTTTGCATCTTCCTTACGGTTGACTTCCACTTCTTTCTCAACTACTTCCTCACCATCCTTCTTCTCCACTTGTAGTTTTCTATCACTTCTTAAGGTCACTGCATTAACATGTTCCCTAAGATTGACTTCGGTATTCCCTGGGAGTGTCCCTTGTTGCCTCTCAGAGATCATTTTTGCAAGTTGAGCAATTTGATTCTCAAGATTACGATTTGAAGCCTCTTGATTCCTCAACGATGATTTAATGTTGGATAAGCGAGCCTCATTGCCTTGAATATATTTTGTGAGAAGTTCTTCTATACTGGGCTTCTTTTCTTGAGGAGGAGGAGGTGGGAATGGTCTTTGAAATCCAAGTGGGCCAAAGTTGGTCTTTTGCTGGCCTTGGTTTTGATTTCCCCATGAGAAATTGGGGTGATTCCTCCATCCGGGATTATAAGTGTTGCTGTAAGGGTTATTTTGTTGCATGGGTAGATTTCCTAGATAATCCACCTGTTCCAGTTGTTCTTGTGCTCCATACCCCTGCATACCAAAATCACTTACATCCGATTGCACTTGTTGAGGGCCAACTGAGAGTGCATTAATCTTCTTACTTAATAAGTCCACCTTGGCTGCCAAAGCAGTGGTCAAGTCCACATCATAAATTCCCATAGCCTTTTGTTTGGCTTTAGTGCTTTCCCACTGATAATTGTTCATCGCTATTCCTTTAATTAGGTTTTGTGCTTACTCAGGTGTTTTTGTGTTCAAAGTACCTCCTGCGGATGCATCAATCATCTGTCTCGTAGATAAATTGAGACCATTATAGAAGGTCTGAATCTGCATCCATAATGGAAGGCCATGATGCAGGCACCTCCTAAGCAAGTCCTTGAATCACTCCCAAGTGTCATATAGAGTCTTCGCTTCCAATCGAGCAAAACAAGAAATATCATTTCGAAGTTTAGCGGTCTTTGCAGGTGGGAAATACTTCTCCAAAAATTTCTCTACCAATTCATTCCAAGTTGTGATTGAATTTCGTGGTAGAGAGTTCAACCATTGTTTTGCTCTACCCCTCAAGGAGAAAGGGAATAGCCGCAGTCGGATGGCATCATCTGTGGCTCCGTTGATTTTAAAAGTATCACAAATCTCTAGAAAGCTAGAGATGTGGGCATTGGGATCTTCATCTTGGAGACCATCAAACTGAACATATTGTTGCACCATTTTTATGATGTTAGGTGCAATTTGGAAGTTATTAGCCACGACGGTTGGCCTTGCGATGCTAGAGTCAGCTCCAATAAGTATAGGCCTTGAATAATCGGACATGGTTCGATTTGCTTCATTCCTGTTGTTCGCCATGTATGGTAGATCTTCCTACTCGATGAATTGAGTGTTAATCTCTTTACCTTCTTCCTTGATTTCAACAATTGACTCGTCGTCAATGGTCGCTACACTTTGTCTAGGTCGTGATTTCAAATTTTGAAGGGCAGTTCTCTCAATTTCAGGATCAAGTTCTACTAAATCTTCCGGGTTACTTCTAGTCATGCACTGCAAGGATAAGAAATATAAAATCAATTGCAGCTTTAGCTAATGAAAATAAATAATGAAAACAAAAGAAAAAAAAAATGGTTAAAGTAATAAAGCAACTAGTGTTCTTAATATCGAAAATCCCCGGCAACAGTACCAAAAACTTGATATAAGGCAAGCGCACCTATCAGTTTTAATATAATGGACGCGAGTCCGAGTCGATCCCTCAGAGATTTTGAGTACTAATATTAACTTTAGCTTTATTATCTAACCGAAAAATTGTGATAAATTGAACGAATTAAAAATACTAAAATTAACAACTAAACTACTTATGAGACTTAATTACGCAAATTAAGAAGCAATAAACTATGAACGACTTCAAGTATGCAATAATGTATTTAGGAATTATTTTCCTTAGTGTTTAACATGTAACCTTTTTAAAATATATCCAATTCAATTTCTATTATTCTTGACCGGAGGGATTCACAATTAAAGCTAATATCTTTCTCAAGCATATTAACCCTAATATCCTAAATTATTTACCAGAATCTCTTCACTTAGTAATATAATTTAGAATTGCATTAACGTGTAATGAATTCCCACACAAACAATTAATTTTCCGGAAGAAACATGTATCTTATCTCTAAGTATACATGTAATTCTCTTCAATTATGCCTAGATCTAATTATACATGCAATTTCTCAATTAACATGCATAATATCATATATTGACACTCTAGAATTATCAATCCATAATTAACGACATAATTGAATCAAGAAAAGGTAGAAACTTTATTGAAATTATAATTCAATCCAAGGGTTACATGAAACCCTAAGTTCCATAATCCTAAATACTTTAATTCTAAGCTATCATAACGAATCTAAAAACAAGTTTCATCAAAAACGTAAAATAAAGCATAAAAACCCCTCTTGATTTGCTGAACAATCTCTCTAATCTTGAAATCGATGTCGTTCTTGCTTTTTGATTAATGTTCTTCTCCAATCTCCTCTCGTCTCTTGTGTCTCTTGTTTCTGTAATGTCTCTTCTTTTTCTTTTGAAACCCTAATATGTCTTTTTATAGTGTATCAAAAAGATTTTGTTTTCGTCACCCGACATGGTCTGGGACACGATCGTGTCCCCAGGTCGTGTAACTTTCTGCACTTAGGCAAATTTTCTACACAACTTCAAAAATTCATAACTTCTTCGTTTGAACTCGGAATTGAGTGAAACTTGATTCCTTTTCTTCGTTATCGAGCCTAGAACGCGTTTAAAACCTGAAATCAACATTTTACTCAATTAAGTATCAATTTCTTTAAAGAAAACCAAAAATGTAAGGGAAATACTATAAAATCACCATATGAAATATGTTTAAAATCAGAGTTATCACTCAGCATACCACTTTTGCTTAGTAAGCTAGGTTGGCTGCTCGGCATTTGGCTTATCTAATTCTAGCTCTACCTTTTGACCCTATGTGCTACTTAGATGGTCTCATCTAGAGTCCCAAGCCTTTGAATCTCCATTATGTTACCAATTTCACTCCTTAGCCCAAAGATGAATCGTACTATTGTATGTATCTCAAGTTTATCAACACTACACATGAACATCAATAATTGCAATTCTCAAACATACTTGTTTACTAATCTGTTATCTTATGTCAAATCTTGGAGACATTAGAAGGTATCTTGTTTATAGTATTCAAGAACAAACCTACTTCTCAAGACTCTTTTCATCTCATTCCATGTTCAAAACGTTGGACTCTATAGTGTACGTTTTGCAACTTCTTCCACCACGTTACTACATACTTAGAAAATTCTAACATAGCTACTTGAATACGAACAGTATCTTCGTAGTCATAAAAATCAAGTATCTTTTCAATCTTCTCTTCCCAGTCCAAGTAGTCATCAGCATTCATGACCCATTAAAGTTCAAAATCTATACCTTAAGATGCTCAATTCCTTTGGGAATTCTAAGCTCACGCTCCTCAATTTCATCATATTGCTCCTCATCATACTCCTCAACTTCATCCAACTTTAGTCTTCTTCTAGTAACCTTATCAACATGTTGGGATGGAGCTTGGTTCATAATAATTGGTTTTGGTGCTTGTTGCTCACCCATCTACCTTCTTAGCCTTTCTCTCACTTCTTAGCCCTGCTTAACAATAACCTGCTCTTGCAGCCTAGTCGCGACAGCCCTTTGTATAGTAATAGCCAAGTTGGCTACAATGGTAGCAAAGTCTTATATCTACTATTCAATAGTTTGTGGAGTAAGTTGTAGGATATGTCTATGACGATAAGCATTACTTTTAGTGTCATTAATCTCACCTTGAACACTAGGATTCGACGTTCTTGATACAAAGCTTTAGCAATTACTCTACTCATAGAGGAAATTTCCACATACTTAGAAAATACGATTCAAAAAACTAACTATGAACTTGCTCTATTTTTCTACAAGGAAACAAAGTAAAACAGAAATCACAAACATACACATTATAACAAGAACCACTTCAAAACTTAGCTTTTGATTGTAACCTTAAGCTTTGATACTAAGAATTATTATGATGTGCCTAAGAGCTTAGTGATCATTAGGGCTTATAGTAGGAAATAGTTACCAAATGAGTCCTTCCTAATAACAAAGAAAATGAAGTGAAGAAGTTGGAAAACATAGTAGATTTCATGACCTGCTCAAAGTATATTACACGTTAATGAATACAACACAACGTAACACTTCACTTATGACTCACAAGCTAATGTTAAGGTTGACTCACAAGGAAATGTTAAGGTCTACCCACCATTAACCTCAAGCTACTCAGCATGATTAGATAAGAATGCATACAAAATGTATACACAGGAAGATATCTCGCAAGGACAAGTATATGCAATATTAGAAAGGTGCTGAATGCCTTACGACTGTAGTAAAAAAGACTATTTATAGTAAGTCCCTAGGGTAATAAGGAAAACTAAATAATTACAATAAATGGTAATACAAAAATACTATCATCGTACATTTCCAAAAAGGTAAAATAAGGCTTATCATAGGAACTAGTTACCAAATGAGTCCTTCATAATAAGAAAGAAAATGAAGTGAAGAAGTTGGAAAACACAATAGCTTTCGTGAGCAACTCAAAGGATATTACATGCCAATGAACACAACATGACTTGACACTTCGCTTATGACTCACAAGCTAATGTTAAGGTCTACTCACCACTCACCACTAACCTCAAGCTATTCAGCAAGATTGGATAAGAGTGTAAAGAAAATGTACTTGAAGAAAAATATCTTGTAAGGACGAGTATATGCAATATGAGAAAGGTGTTGAATGTCTTATAACTATAGTAAAAGGAACTATTTATAGTAAGTTCCCAAGACAACAAGGAAAAATAAGTAATTACAATAAAGGGTAATATAAAAAAACTATCATAATACATTTCCAAAAAGGTAAAAAGGGACAAATAAAATAAATGAATATAGTATAATATCAGAAAAAGGAATGATAGGTGGCATGTTGCAATTGGGTACACGTTTTGGAGTCTTGGGATGTTGGAGTTAAGTTGTATTGACGTTAAGGATGTTGTTGATGAAGGGTACTTAGAGTTGTTGAGAAGAATAGAAGATTTTATAGCTCGATAGGCTAAGTAAGTAGTATTTAGCATTTAAGCACTTGGCCTTAGCACTTGTCAAGTTGGCTTCGGTAGTCGGTAGTTCAATATATTGGAAGAAAGTTTAGCACGTGGTTACCTTAGCCTCAACATTTGATGGATCGTCCTTGGCAGTTGATAGGTTATTAATTAGGTAAGGGTTAGAGTAGAATAATGTGTATCCGAGCCAGGACTATAAAGAGTTCACCCACTGTTCTTCTGTATAGTGGTACTCTTCCTTAGTAGGTTGACAAGAAAGAATTCTTCCAACGAGAGACTGTAGTCCTCGGAGATGGGTATGAGTGAGGGGTCCAGAGGTCAACAGTCTATTAGTAGTCTACAACCTTAGGCCAAAAGTGGGCATCCATGCCCTAAAAGAGCATTACATTGAAGTGTGTAGTAATTACATCCAGTACTAAGCCTTATACATCAAAGCACTCCATCTAGGCTATTACTAGCCAACAATGAAGGATGACGAGAAGGTCATAGTCTAGAGGTATCATAAGTGTTAAAAGCATGCTCCCATTTCTTACGCATTGAGCTCCAATCTTTGCCTTATGACAAGCTCATGGCCATTCACTCATAGGGGTCTAGACTTGTTTAGGCATTTCGCAAAGTCATTCAGAGGCCAACAATTCATCCTAATGGTTGTGGATTATTTCACAAAGTGAGTAGAGGCCTAGACAGTAGTGACCATCATTACTTAAGCAAATAAGAGCTTTGTCCTCAGGAACATTCTCTCCCACTCGGGGTGCCTTATGCCCTCATCTCAAACAATGGAAGATAGTTCAATAGCACTAAGTTTTGGGAATTCATGGTAAGCACAATATCACTAAATTACCCCCTCCCATGTATGTTAGAGCCATCTGTAATTTCCTAAAACATGTTGGGTCATATAGAATGTTTATTAAAGATTTTTCAAAAATGCCTAGACCTTTAACCCAGTTACTAAAAAAAAGATATTCTATTTATATTTTCTTAAGTTTACTTTGATGCATGTAATACTTTGAAAGAAAAAATGACTAATGTCTTGATTATGATAGCCTTAGATTAGAGCTTACCATTTGAGTTAATGTATGATGCTAGTGACTATGTTGCAAGGGCAGTTTGAGGTTAAAGGTAGGAGAAGCACTTTTAGCTAATTTATTATGCAAGAAAGACTCTTACTAAAACTCAAGATAATTACACCACCATAGAAAAAGAACTCCTTATAATAGTCTTTACCTTTGATAAATTTAGGTCATATCTTATCCCTTTTAAAGTTATTGTTTACACTTACCACTTTACTTTGTGATATTTGTTAAATAAGACAAATGTCAAGCCAAGATAGACCAGGTGGATCCTTTTACTTGAAGAGTTTAACCTAGAAATTAGAGCGAAAAAAGGAGAGGAGAATTTAGCAACTGACCATCTATGACGTCTAGAAAACACTTCATTGGAAAAGCTTGATGAGCAAGAGATCAATGATGATTTTCTAGATGAGAAGTTGTACTAAGTAAGTCCTCATGAAACTCCTTAGTTTGCTGACATAACTAACTATCTAGTAGCTAGGATTTTTCCCTTAGGGCTAGATTATAGACAAAAGAAAAAACTTTTTCATGACATTAAAAGTTACTTTTAAGAAGACCTTATATTTGTTTAAAATTGGTGTGGATCAAATGATTCATAGATGTATGTCTTATTTAGAAGGTTATAAAATCTTATAACAATTTTACATAGGACCAATAGGAGGATGCTTAAATGCAAATAAAATGGCTCATAAAATCATTGAATGTGGTTTCTATTGGCCAACATTATTTGGAGATGCCTAAAAATTTGTTGAAGTATGTAATAGATGTCAAAGGGTAAGAAATACATCTAAAAGAGATGAAATGCAACAAAAATTGGTTTTTATCTATGAAATTTTTTACATTTAAGGCATTGACTTTATGGAACTGTTCTAGACTTAAATGGAAACAAATATATCTTAGTAGCTATAGATTATGTATCTAAGTGGGTGGAAGCTCAAGCTCTACCAACTAATGACTCTAGGGCAGTAAAAAGGTTCCTAAAAAGCTTATTTTCCATAATTAGTGCTCATAAGTGATAGAGGAAACCATTTTTGCGTTGCCCAGTTAGAGAAGGTACTAAAATGATATGGAGTTAAGCATCAAATCGCAACTCCATACTACCCTTGAACTTGTAGATAGGTTAAATTAGCAAACAGGGACCTTAAACAAATCTTAGAGAAGACTGTTGAGTAAAATTATAGAGATCAATCTGAGAATCTCCATGATGTTCTTTAAGCTTATAGAACTGCATACAAAATACTAATTGGAACAACCCTAAACTAGCTTATGTATGGTGAAGCAAGCCATTTACCTATGGAAATTGAACATAAGGCTTACTAGGCCATAAAATGTACTAACCTTGATCTTGAGTGTGCAGGCGAATACATGAAGCTTAAGCTACATGAGCATGAAGAATGTCGAGATATAGCCTCTAAGAACTCAATGATATTCAAGGATTGAGCCAAGTGATATCATTACAACTGGATTAGGTAAGGGAAATAATTTTGAGCTAAGAATAAAGTTCTACTATACCAATCTCGGTTGAAGCTTTTCACAAGTAAGCTTAAATCTAGATGGTCATGACCTTACACTATGATGTAGGTATTCTCGTATGGAGCAGTGGTGATTTTGAATCCCAAGAAGGAAACTTTCAAGGTAAATGATCATCAACTTATGTTATACTTAGGAGGAGAGTTCAAAAGGAAGAATAATCTCAACAGTAACCTCCATCTAATAAGAGAAAATAGGTAACTCTATACGTAACTCGTTAAGTAAGCGATGTTAACCAAAAGTGCTTCTTGGGAGGCAACTTAAGTGAAATTCCATATTTCTTTTACTTGCTTTTCTACTTAATTTTTTTTTTTTATTTAAGGTTGGTTTTTTAACAAGCCAATGCAAATGGTTTTCAAATTTTTCTTTAATGTTTCAAGATAAATGCAAAAGATAAGGAGCACTGGTGGCTAAGGAAGAAATAGGAAAGGAATTATGATCACGAACTAGAACATGAAACTTAAGGAAGAGAGGTAAGTCAAAGTCTAATAAGGACTATCATTAAAGACCATAGCGGTGGTCTTGACCATGTCCTTCTCATGGTCAAATGAACTTAAAATTGAAAATTTGTATTTTAGTTCCAATAGTGACCATGACTTAGGAATATGCTCGTGTTCTTAGCCATATACTTGTAAGACGTGGAAAGTATGAAGTTTACACTTGATAATGGCCCGTAAGGACTACGGCTAGTGACTAAGATTGTGGTCATGCCTGTGCTCCTCTTGGTGAAAGATTACACTTTGGAAAGAATTTCAAGACTCAACTCCAGTAGAGACTATGGCCATAGATCATAGTTGTGATTGTGCCTATGTACTTCCAATGGAAATTAACCAAGATGGATCCTAATATTCCCTTTAGTGAAATATAGTGCACTTTCCTAATTTGAACTCCTCTCATCGAAAATTCGCTTCCCCTTTCCTAAACAACCTTCCTTTTGTTGATAAGCAATAAATATTCAAAATAATCTCTTAAATTGCTAATTCTTAGATCATAAGATGTTATTGCAACTTTCCTAAAAATTAAGTTGTAAAATTGAAAATATACTAATAATTTAGGATACAAGTATTTAATTAACCCTTAGCTTTTAATAACCCTATTGCAATTCCTAAACACTAGCCTAAAAACTAAGTATAGGGAAGAGAGAGATAACCACTACCACAACCACAATAGTACCAAGACCCATCTATCTTATAGCTTGAAGGAACTCTTTGCAACCAATAAAGGAAGATGATCCTCTAGCAGCTCTTCCACCTTACCCAAAACACATGTTGCAATTTGACAATCCTCAACATTAAACCTACTATGAAGGTCTTACCAAAAAGACCATTTCTCAATCAAGCTTCCATGAAGCTAGCCAACATGGAACCCGAAATCTATGCTATGGTTGGGAAAGAGGGTTGTGATAGGTTATTCAATATCTAAGAGCCCTCTTACAAGGAATCGGCCTTATAATTCCTTACCACTTTGTTACTGGAATATGACTAAGTACCGTGTTGAGCTCAAAACATAATCTCTTTTCAACTTAGAAACACCGAGTCTAATCTTTCCTTAGCAAAATTTGGAGCCTTGATGGGAGTTTATGATAAGGAGTTTGTTCGTTCATCAAAGCTTTATACACTTCCATCTGAGTTGACTCGTGGTGTCACCTTTGCTAATTATTGGCTCAAATTGAGTGGTGAGCAGATGTATAATCTAAAATTCGCGAGATGTTCTCACTTGAAAAACTTGTTCCATAGAGTCCTTCATTGGCTTCTCACTTACACCATTAGCAGGAGAGGAAAGAGCACTAAAGTAGTGACTATGCATGAGATCTTCTATCTTAATATCTTAGTGAAAGGATATTTGGTCAATTTAATGGTGGCACTTAAATTCTATATATGACATTAAGCAACCAATGCCTAAGTGAACCCATTGGGGTATAAACCTTATGTCACGGTGCTAACTAAGCAATTTAAACTTCTTATCAATAATCCCTAACTAACTATGATTCGAATGTCACCTCAATGAGCATTTTGACTTTCCACTAGATGGGACTCCTTCTTGATGAAGTCGATAAGCCATCCCTAAAGAGGAAAGAAAGTGGAAACTCCCCCAATGATGAACTAGTAAAGGAAGTGAAGTTAAAAAATTAGTGGATTCGCAAAAGATAATTGAATAATCCTTAAAAAGATTGTTTTGGAGGCAAAGTAGAATGATGAAGTTTTGTAGTAATCTCACTAAGTAAGTCAAAATGAAAATTCCTTCATTGATGGATGAGGAATTAATTGATGTGGTGAAGGGAACGAACTCAAGGGATACGAAGGAGGAAATGATATTTATGACACAAGAAGAGGAAACTCTTAAAGGTAATGAAGAGAACGAATCCATTACCATTGATTTGGAGGATGACACCTATGTTGAAGACTTAGATTTCTTTTAGGAATTTAGAGTTTATTTGTTTTGTTTAGGTGTTCTATGATATTGATGTTTTTATGTTTTGTTTCAATAAGTAATTAGTTAGTTAGGTGGATGGATTCTTAAGTTTCCATGTTTTTCTTCATGTTCATTCAATTTTGATGCAATAATAAAATCTTCTTTTCCACATATGCTCTTATCTCTTCATTTTTAAGTATGTTTGTTTAGATCTCTCTTAAGTCGATTAGTTCCAACAAGTTGTAGTGAATTCTCATGGATAATTTGAGCAATACCAATATTTAGGGGAATATCATTTTTCCTAATCTCATATTTTCTTCTTCACTATATTTGCTTGAGATTATTTAGAATCAAGTACATTGAGGATAATATACTAAATTAAGTGTAATAAGGGGTATACAACTATTATTTAGAAATCAAATTGTCATTTTTGACCCCATTTTTTTTTTTTAATTTACAATTCCCACTTAACAAGAAAATTGTATTGTCTCTAAATTTTCTTAAGTCACTACTACACATGGAACACATTACTAGAATTGGATGGTAGAATTCTTGTGGAGTGAAAGTTACATGGTATTTAGCCTAGGATTTAGGACATTAATTAATTAATCACTTAAGCTGAGATTTAGTCATATGTTATATCTAAAATTTACTTAGATGTTTACTTATCCCTTTTGATTTTTAGAGTTTTATAATCCTAAGGAAATAAGTAAATAAAGCTTGTCTCTTTTGATTTCCCTTTGAAAATTTAATTTAATGAGGGCATTATTAAAAGTAAAATGATAAAAAGTGGTTAGCAAGGATAGGTCACAGTCCCTCAAAAGAGCGAGATTCCTTTACGCTACCAATTTATTAGAAAAAAAAAAAGAAAGGAAGAAAAAGAGAAAGGCTAATAAAAGAAAAATTGATAAGGATCGGCCTTGATCCCTCATAAGAGTAAGGTATTGTCCCGCTATCAATATTAATTATAAAAATGGTTGAATTAGCAAACATCAGCCTTGGTCCCTTAGAAAAGCAAGGTACCTTCTCGCTGCCAATAAGCTTCAATAGCAAAACTCTATGATAGGGGAATGAGCAGGGGATGAATCGATACAATATATATTTACTCTTGACTATGGCATTCGATAGAGTTAAGAGAGATTTGTATACATCATAGCTAAATGGAAAGGTGTCATATATGGTTTTTGCTTAACTAACTAAAAAATGGAGTAGTTTAGGAGAGAATCCTTGGTTAAACATTAATTTACATAAATTAGCCATTTAATTCTAGTATTTGTGTCCAAGATGCATTGAAAAAGTGGATAAGGAGAAGGGTATGCAAGTGACTAGGAAATTTTAAGGGATGCAATGTTTGTTTGTAGGGGGTTAACTGATGCTTTCAAGATTCTCGAATAATAGTAGTTAACTTGGGAAAATCTTGTCTTAATTTCTTTTGTCGATCCTTGTTAATGATTGATTAATTTGCTTGAGGATATGCAAATGCTTTAGTGTGGAGAGATTTGGTGAGTGTAAGATTACACTCATCCTTCATGATATTTTCCTAAATATTTTAAGCTATTTTGATATAATTCTACTGAATTAGCTATTGATTTAAGTTGTTTTTTATTTTAGGACTCAATTGAAGCAATGATACGAAAAGATGAGAATTCAAGCAATTTTTAAGAACCCTTCTACAACTCCTTTAGTGCTGCACCTGGCTACTAGAGGTCCAAAATATGGGCCATGCTCATACCGATTAGATAAAGTGCCGAATCTAAGTACTTTAGCTTGTAACATTATGATGAGGGTATGACAGTGAGAAAGTGCATTAGCCATTGTGTTGGCGCTTCCTTTCTTATATTTAATGACATAGCAAAAGGTCTTCAAGAACTTGAATCACTTGGCGTGACATTGAGAAAGCTTTTGTTATCCGTGAAGATGCTTGAGAGATTCATGATCTGAATAGATAATGAATTCTCTCAACAATAGATAATGTTACTAGTTCTGGACTGTTTAGATAAGGGCATAGAACTCCTTGTTGTAGGTTGAGTAATTCAAGGTAGATCCTCGGAGTTTTTTGCTGTAGTAAGCAATGGGTCGATGCTCTTGCATGAGGATAACACCAATGTTGACACCAGATGCATCACATTTAACCTAAAAAACCTTCTTGAAATCTGGTAGGATCAGTATTAGAGCAAACGTCAACTTAAAATTCACATCTTCAAAACTCCTCTGAGCCTTTTCTATCCATCTAAACTTAACATTCTTCTTGGTCAATTCAGTCAATGACGCATTCATGGAATTGAAGTTTCAAACAAATCTTCAATAGAACGAGGCTAGTCCAGAGAAGCTCCTCACTTCAGTAGCACTAGTTGGTGTTGGCCACTCATTAATAGCTCTGACTTTTTCCTCATTAACTCGAACTTCCTTCTCGGAAATGACATATCTGACGAATACAACCTCACTTTGACAGAACATGCATTTCTTCATGTTGTCAAATAATTTCTCTATACGAAGTATGTTAAACACCAATCTTAAATGTTTAACATGAATGAGGAGGTGGGCATTGTAGACCAGAGTATCATTAAAATAAACCACAACACATTTGTCAATCAATGATTAGAGTGCATGATTCATCAGCCGCATAAATGTACTTAGCACATTAGTTAGATGAAATGGCATTACTAACCATTCGAATAGACCATCCCTTGTCATGAAGGTCGTCTTCTATTCATCCCCAAGTCTCATTCGTATCTATTGGTAGCCACTTTTCAAGTTAATCTTAGAAAAGATGTAGGTGCCATGTAATGCATCAAGCATATCATCAAGCTATGGGATCGAGTATCGGCATTTGATAGTGATCTTATTGATAGCTCAACTGTCAATGCAATTCACTACGTTTGATCCCTTTTCGACATAAGTATAGTAAGTACGGCACAAAGACTCATGCTTTTATGGAAATATCTGCAATCCATCAACTTATCCACCTATTTCTTCAATTTAGCTGCTTGCTCTAGATTGAGCCTGTAAGTGGGTCAGTTTAGTAAGGTAACCCCTAGTTGGAGGTCAATGCAATGCTCAATAACTCTCAAGGGAGGTAAACCTTTCGGCATCTCGGTAGGGAATAGGTTGGCAAAGTCCTGAAGTAGTTGCTGCACTTCAATAGGTAAGTTCTCAACCTCTCTAACCTCTAAGAATCTCTTGACTAAAAGGAGCATATAGTCCTTAGCCTTGACTTCTCGTACAAACTGACCTAGGGAAATCACTAAGGACGTCTGCTGGAGAGATCTAGCAACCTTTTCTTAGGCTTGTTGTACTTCCTTAGGAGTCATAAGTATTAATATAATTTTCTTCCCATTCTTCTGGAACGTATCGGTGTTTCTATACCCATTATGTAACGTCTTCAAATCAAATAGCTACGGTTGGCTAAGTAATATGTGAGAAGCACACATTGGGAGGATATTACACAGCACCTCATCCTTATATCTATCACCAATGGTAATTGGCACTCTAACTTACTTGATAACATATAGTCCTCCTTTCTCGTTCAGCCGATGAATCTTGTATGGATTAGGGTATGGCAGGGTTGGCAATTTCATAGCCTTAACTACCCCTTTCATGATGACATTGGTACAACTCCCTCCATCAATGATCATGGTGCATATCTTACCATTCACCTAGCAATTTTTATGGAAGAGGTTATCTCTTTGCTCATTCTTGTTTGCTACAAAAGCATTGAGAGATAGTCGAACAACAAAGCAATACTTGGCTCCACCCTTAAGAGGTATCTCAGCATCGGGGTCTTCCTGAAATTCTTCCAGCATTTGACTAGCTTAACTAGCCATCTTAAATAGCTAAAATGTCAATATAATTTTCGCAAACCAAGATTAAAAATGCCCCCCTTATAGCCTAACTAGCCATCTTGAATAGCTCGTTTTTGTGCACATGATCAATGTATGTACAAGCTTTTTCATTGGTATTGATTGTACACAGATCTTCTATAACCTTTTTGTCATCATGACCTAAAGCATAATTATCCCAAGGCATCAACATGGCCCAATCTCTCCTCTTTACTCGACTCAACAACACCCTATTGTCATCACCATTGCTGTTGCTATTGTTGTTTGGGGAGAGTGGGATTACTACCCCTTTCTAGAAGCATCTCCTTGTACCCCTCTTCGATTTCCCTCAAGTAGAAGTGGTCGGTCACTCACCTTAGGGGTCGAACACTCTCTAATTAGCCATCATAGATTTGAGGACAAAAGGTGAAAATTCAATGAAAGTAAAGTAATGAATTCAAAAATGCGTAAAGTGCTCTAAAGATGAAAATTTGGTAGAGTTTCGACATATTCAAAAGTGAAAGCAAAAAATACAAGCCTTAAGCACCCATTATATAGACAAAGGAGAAGGAAGGCAAACGATTTCTTAATAGCCTAAATGTAAATTGCATCTCCACATTCTACATGCCTTTATATAACAATCAATGGCCTAGATCTCCTATAGACATAGATTACTGTCATAGCTACATACATCAAAGTCCTATAAGCATTGCCTTTCCTAAGAAGCCATCATTATAGCTTGAGTAGACCAATAGTCACATTCATTAAGTGAAAAGTCACTGTACAATGCAATAGGTCTTGTTAGACATGTCAAATATCACTACAACTAATGGCAAGCTTAGGAGCCTCTCTTAGGAAGAATAACCATTGATGCTTCAAGCCTAAACCTTAGAGCTCGAGTGTACTTACTCTCCTTACCTCCTTAATGCGAAGAGAGTGGGAGGTTAAGTGTTGATAGACTATTTTATGCTCGACCCAAAACCTAATTCAAGTAAGGACTTACTAAAACTAAACACCTCACCTCCACCTAAGCACTTTGCAACCTTACCAAGCAACTTACCTATGCTTGAATGGTTAGAGGCTTACTCTTTGTATGTTTAAGCACTTAAGTGCTTTACGATCTTACCAAACATTCTGCCATCCACTTAGCTACCCCCTAAGCTCCATGACCTCCTTTGACCTTTAGGTGTGCATTTGTTGTGTTAAAGGTATCTTACCCCTTACAAGCATTCTGTAGAAGGTTGTTCTTTGGTTTATAGATTGATCTATGCTCTCTCTCTCTCTTGCTAAGTTCGTTGCCTTTAGCTCCTTGTCATTCTCTCCTCATTAATTATACACTTGACACCCATAGTACAACTAGTACACCTAATATCCCTAAAGAATGTTGGTACCTTAGGTTTTAGACGTAGCTACTAGAGTGTTCATGGTCAACCCGTTGGTAAAGCCACCCTATTATCCTTGCAGTACATGTAACTATGAACAATAAGTACGGACGAAGAGTGTTCATGGTCAACAGGGTCCTCTTCCTCTCATCCATCACACAAATGTACATACATTATTTACGTCACTGTTAATTGAGTACCTTCTCTCTACCTTAAAGAAGAGTGCTTGGATCCCCTCTTACACTTCATCCTTATAGGTCCCAAAAGTAACCAAGAATGGGAGAGGGGTGGGGGTGGTATAGTAAGGGGATGAATTGGTTACAGTAAAACTTTTAACTTTTTCACAAAATAAGATTAAAAATGTCCTCTTTAATTAGTTGAGCAAGACTAGGTGTGAAACAATACATGAAAAAAAATAAAGCATAAATTAAAGGAAAGTAGGGATGAGAAGATCAAGTAAGAGATTTACAGTACTTCAGTCTTATGCTTACTATACTTTTCTAGCTTTACCACTATGGACCTAGTTATCCAAGTAAGAGATTTATAGTACTATTTACATTCCAATAACCAATTAAAAGAGAATAATAATACAAGTCTTTTGCTGTATCTCACTAGGATAACCTTACCTATACACAGAACTAGAAATTTGATTCTCTCTCTATCACAAATCTTATCATACGACCAATAGAGTTTACAAAAGCCATGAGGATAGATTACAAAGATCCTCTTAAATAAAGTACATAATAAAATTAGAAACTAAAAGTAGTCTAGACAGTATTGTCTTTAAGTAAGATTCTGAATATGGTTCTAAATTCTCTTGAATATCGAGCTTTTTAGATAATGTAAGCAGCTTTAATATGATCTCAAAAAATTTAAACTTGTCTTCTTTTATATCTTCTGAAGTAACATCTCTTTATTGTAATATTAGATAACTCTTGACCAAATATTGAATAATTTGAAAATGTCTTGACTTAGCCATTGGTTGTTGTAATCACATAAATTGTGCAAACTGAATCACTTGAATTTAAACATTGCACTTGTTGTATTTTTATCTGATGTATTTAAAAGACTTTCTTGTCTAAAATACTTTGATTTCCCTTTCTATTTCTTTAATAAAGGTTTCAAAAGTTGAATAAATATCTCCTAAAAAGTAGGAGAAAATTTTAATGCTTAATGCTTTTAAATTTGAATCTTAGATCTTTTGAAATAATTTCCTTGATATTGCATGCTTGTGAATGATCCAACAAATATGATATAACTGAGTAAATATGCCTCGAAAATACTTGTATAACAGCTCCTTAGATTTTGATAAAAATCTACATCAATTAAGATAAGATTCATCTTTATGCAATGTATCTTCTCACATATGAGCTTATCCTTGCTTGTTTTGAATCTAACTTGAACACCTTAAAAATTCTCCATTATTCTTGATGATAATCCTTCAATAATCTCTTGAATAATCTGATAAGATAACTCTAACAAAAATCTATTGAAATATGATAATTTGTTCGGTTATGCTTATCATTAAAATATTTCCACCTTAAGTGCCGTTGATTTAGTTAACCAACATTATGGAATGTATTGGATACATTACCCGAATATATCGAATAAGTGAAGTCAGGCCTTTAAACACTTATAAGCCAAAAATACTTCTTGGAGTATTCAGCCCTATAACTTTTGATACAATATTCAAGGTTTAGAAAATGTATCTGAATTTGGTTCTAATTTCAAGAATCTGTACTAAGACTAAATTTTTATCTCTATGTTTATTAACTTACACACTTAAGAAACTTCTCAAATATTATTACCCTTTTTGTAATCATCAAAACATTTATGAGAGCTCTCAACATTCTCCCCATTTTTTATGATAACAAATCTCTTTCTCAAAAAAAAAAAAAAATTGATTAAATTATCATAGGTTTTCCTAAGAAATTCATATCAAGTCGCACAAGATGTAAGCATAAATTACCAGAGCATTTTAAGTTTAAGAATTTCATCAATTCATTAATTTTTGTTATCATCATATACTTTTTACTCCCTTTGAATTTGATATGGATAAGAAAGATAGGTAACAAATTTAGAGAAAGCAAAAAATTGATATTTCATTAATCAAATTGAGTACATCAGTTGGATTCTAAATTAGACTCTAACAAAACATAACACAAACATTTGACTTGGAACATGACACTAGACAGAATTTTGATAAATAACATAAAAGAACAAAAACAGACAAACTCAAACTAAAATGACTAAAACTATGTACACTTCTTCTTTTTCTTCTTGGGGCAGCTCTTCTTGATCCAAGGAGTATTAGAAGAACTTTATTGTTGAGGTGCTGGAGCTAGAGTAGTCTCCTTCCATGGTAGCATCAGAATAGTTGTTGAAGGAACTTGTATTGGTAGTGCCTCTGATGCTTGAGTAGACTCATCAGCTTAAGGATTTTGTTTTGTAGGCAAGTTAGGTTTAGCTTAAGGAGATGGAACTTTTGCATATGGAGGTAAAGATTATGGTTTAGCAAAAATAAGAGATTATTGCTGCTCTTCCAGTAGAGCTGGAGATTGTGAAGATGATGGACGATTAGATTGATCATAAGTTGGAGGATTAGAGAGTGGAATCTCAAGTTCTACAGATGGTTGGGGAGAGGATTTCTTTGGTGAAGTGAGAGGTGTGAGAGATGGCTTAGATTTTTTTTCAGATTCTTCTTTCAAAGAAGCATGAAGTTAACTCAGTAGCTATTCCATTTTTCATTCTATGATGAATTATATGTCTTTCCTTGGGACTGCTTCTATTTTAGATGTTTCTCTAAGTCCTTCTTTCATAGGTGGTTTTGAATCTAAATCTGAATCATCTTTTGATTCAAGGACCTTTACTTTTTCTTTAATTTCAAATTTACTGCCTGTCCTGACCTTATAATCTTTCTTGATTTTCTTTTTCTTCCCTCTTGAAATTACCTTATCCTTTCTTTTCTTGGTGGTTTTCTTCATTGGTTTTGATTTGGGTTCTAAATCAGATTCTTCTATAGCTTCTGATAACTCCTCCTTAAACAATGCTCTAGGCAACCTGTTCTTCTTGTGCATATCATAGACATAGAATGCCCAATTATCAGTGTAATAGATTTTGTTCTTTACATTAATACCCATGTGATGATAATGAGCTCCTCGAATCATAGGAATTGTTATTTCCTTACTTGTTACTTTTGGAATCTTTACCCTCTTATACTCAAACAACTCCATTAGTAAGTTACCATATGGCCTCTATCTCCTTGTCATGAAAGCATGTTTGACCATTTGTGCAGGAATGTCTAACTTCTTCTTCCTTAGCATGGCTAAAATAACTATGGCATCTTCCTTTGAAGTATTAGTTGTACTTCCCTTCTTTGGAAGTATACAACTAATAATCAACTTATTAAGCATTCGTACAATCAGTATAAAATTATAGATACTTACTTCCTTTCCAAACCAAATCCTTTCACCCTTATTCGACTCTTCAAAGATTTGTTTCCTAGACCATTTCATCAACTCCCTATTGTTATTTATTCTAGAAATTAATGTTGTTATAAAACTCAACTAGCAGCTCTTTATACACAACGGTCTCAATACTACAAATATTCTTGCATCTTAGAACATCTAAGAACTCATCCTAAAAGAATCCATTCTTTTTGAAAAACTAAAAATCTACCATATTAGGCTCTATAAATTGCTTTTGTTTGGAAGATGAAACAAACACAGTTTTAGGTCTTACCTTTTTCTTTTCTTCCTTAATTTGCTCAAAACATTTAGTAATGGTCTCTACCTCTGGTTTGAATTTTGGATCTAATTCTTCCTGTGGTTTTGATTTTGATTCTAGCTTCTTTTCATTTTCCTCACTTGAATTTTTCCCCTCTTCCTTAGTTTCATTGACATCCTCAGATGTTTCTTCTTCAATCTTAGCAATATTCTCACTTGATAAACTCTCAATCTTGTTATCAATTTCCTTCTCTTTAGTGGTTGTTTTGGTTTGATCAAGGTTAGGATTAAGGTTTGGATTTTCTGAACCAAGGTTTCGAGATTCTTAAACACGGTTTTGTTCAAAATCTGAGGTTTCATTTACTATCAAGTATGGGTTTTCCTTTGTGTTCTTATGATCCTTCTTAGTTTTAAGACTAAGACATGAAGATTTTCATAAATATCATGACCCAACAGTATCATTGTCATAGTTAATTATTGTGTACTGCATAAAGATCTATGATCAACCCTTCATTGATCATAAGCCTTCTATATGACAAATAAGGCTCCTTCCACTCCATCTCACCATCAGGCCCATAGATAAGTAATATCATGCGGAATGACTGAAATTAACATTTAATTACAACAAAACTAAAGTTAGGGTATGGAATCATCAAATTCTACAACAAAAAAAATATTATAACATAGTCGAAACTCTAAGACAATCTGAATAAAGAAAATCTAACTAAATAAGTAAATATATTTACAATTCACTATTTACACAAAAATTCTATCTTCTCATACTAGATCCATACCTCATCTTAACGTGAGACTTACATCAAGCATTTTATGGCTCGGATGAACAAAAAGATGATCCTGTAACAAAAGAAATATATCGGGATGTAAGCTTATGCTTAGTGAGTAAATCCTTCCACTATGTTATACAAACAATATCATTTAAATGTATAACATATGAATGTATGAACAATCAGAATACCAAACAACACATATAGCAACCCAAGAGCTACATTTAACTTAGAATTACATTGCCTATAGTCAAGGTTAGAGATAATTAACCAACATAAACCATCAACTAGGTCCTAGCACCTAGTTTTTTATTTCACTTGCACCAACATGCTCAAATCAACTCAAACAAATACATAATATATATACAAACTTTACTTTTTATACAAAAAATATACTTTCCTTTTTTGACAATCAAATTTTAAGCTAAAATTCCTAGGTTTAGTAGTGTGATGGCCTTTACAATCCATATCACATGCTCTAAGCGGAAGCCACATGACACGGCCCATTGTTAATGGTTACCATCTCTTGGCGCTTAGTAAGCTCAAAAGCTTAGGACATAAACCTAATAAAATAAATAACACATTTGCCTAATCTCAACAAGAGACCCTACTCTTGTGAGCCCCTTTTTATCTTCCACATGAGGTGGTAGTCGATATAGTTATAATGTAAATATGAGAAATGAATGACTCATTGATTTTCTTTGTCGGATACTTAATTAGTTCAATTTCCATTGTGATTAAGAAATATCATTCCATACAATCCAAGAATACTATTATCACAACAATTCCCATTATTATCTCATTAGCAAGTCACGGCATTCAATCATAATACAGTACACATGCATTTCTCATATCCCATAAGTATTCAAATTCATCTTATAAATTTAAGTGTGACTATACTACAAGTAAAATCAAGCATGAAATCATCGAGAATCACTTACTTAGCCATAATGGATCAGTCATAGTATTTAGGGGTCAGTCGTCTCCCTCGGTCGGGTCCTTTGAACATTGCAAATATGATAACGTTAAGAGTTTGAGATAAATTTGGAAGGCTAACCTAAAATTGTTTAAGTTACACTTTTTAACTTAGTTTCGTATTTTTCTCGATTTTACTTAAAACTTTAATCGCGTACAACTTTTTTATTTTAAATCCAATTTTTATGATCTTATAGCCAATTTTCATCATTTTCAAGTGTAACTCAACATGGTGTGATTGTATTTTCAAGATGAGGTATGCAAATCTGTCTACTGATCAGAACAATAGCAGTTCTCAAGTTTTAGAACTTTTTAGGCTTAGTTTGGTTATTAGGCTTCTTGAAATTTTAGGGAATCTTTTGAGCTTAGGCTTAAGATTTTATTATAAGCTTAAAATAATCTTTAAATCCATATTTCCATCTTTGTCTTATGGCCTTAGTGCTATTAACATTTTCTTGGAATCTTATGTGGGCTTAAGTGGTCAAATGGGCTTGTTTTTTTTTCTAAACTAAGGATAGTCACTTTGTTAGGCTTAGGGAGTATTATATGGGCTTCTTATGAGTCTTCAAACAATTTTTATCAATAGATTAAGGTATTGGCATAAAATTTGGTGAAGGCCCAACTTAGAGTTTTAAGCTCGTTTTGAGTGTTTTAGGCTTGTTTTTAGTGTTTTAGGCTGGTTTTTAAGTTTTAGGCTTTATATACTCGTTATACTTGTTTTGGTTGGCCTTTTCACTTTGTTTACTTGATTTTATCATATTTTTAAGTGAATTTTCTCGTAGTTCCAGATCTAGATGGTTTGGTTCAAGGGTCACACATTTGGTTTTTCAACTTGTATTATCACTTCCTTAAGTTTAGGGGTTAGATCATGAACCTATGTTACTCATTTTCCATTTCCAACTCTAACTCCAACTCAACTTCTCTTCCATGAGGTGATTATTTAGCTTATGTACTACATAAAAATGATAGATCACATACTAAACATAAACTCTATGCTATAGTTCACATCTTAAAAAGTTGGTTTCTTCGTAAAAGCTTCATGTAATGAATTTTCCTTTACCTATAACTATATTTGAGCATATGTTACCACATGAAGTAAAAAATAACATCTAAATATCCTACGTACTCTACATTTCCAGCATGTTATCTCCCTTTCCATACACATGTTTCATGATTTTCTCAACTTATAATCTTTTATTGTAAGTGCTAGACATGTATCCTACAAAATACCAACTTAGCATGCTCATAGTTGAACTTTCATATAAGAGATTCATAAGCTTATTTCTTAAAGTAGTTTAGGTATTTTATCACTTTATGTTTATGCTAATATCTTCATGAAAATAGTCTCCTAACATGACGTACTAAGGTACTTCAACAAGGAAATAAACTTACTCATCTTTAAAGCATAAAAATAGGTGGTTGTGCAACTAAGAGTCCTCTTAACTCCTTGCTTTCCTTCTTCTTCTTGTAAGTTCTTTTAACAACTAAGGTCTTGATGTTTAGGGTAGGTTTTGGGGATATTCTAAAGACTCCTAAAATGGCTTTTGAAGTTAACAAAGAAGGCAACAAAATAATGTTTGTGATATGAGTGTAGAAGCAAAAGAAGTTATGGCATGTGTAGATTTTGTGGGGTTGGGTTTCCTCTTTTGTTTTGAGTTTGAAGTGTGAAAAATGAAGTGAAAGGTGAGGAAAAAGAGGAGAGATTATGCCAGTTTTGTTAGGGTTGAAGTGTATCCAATGAGCCTCATTTAGTTATCTTTTATCATGTACAAAAGCCACTCTTTGACATGATTAGATAATGTAAGCATTAAAAGGTAAATAATAGATGTGTAAGATAATTTGATTGATGCGTAAATGACAAAGCATGCCCCCCTCACCCCCTAGCTCTCTTACAACTGGTCATTAGGGTATCCTTTTAGGATATTTTTTTGTCTTGGAACTTGTTTGAAAATTGAATTGATAAAATAATATGATAACTTGTTCTTATGTAGTATAGATTATGGTGATATATGGACAGTGTCTTATCAGTAGCTTTTGATTGGTTATTAATTGATAATTGATTCCAAATTTTAATTGATAAGTGATTTAAAGTGATTGGTTGGCTCACTTATCCATATGTATATGGCTTATCCATTAAAAAAGGGGATTATCTTATATGTAATTGTTTTAGAGTTTGATTCTTAAATTAACTTATAAGTTATGATTTATTTCTCATAAAATTATGAAAATTTCTAGAGTTGAATAAAATTATTCAAATTAAATTCTCAATTAGTCACTTAGGGTTACAAGTTCTTAATTATTTTAGGGTTTAGGATTTTAGGTAGGTTCGTTGTTCTTGTATTTGAGTTTTTATTGATAATGAACTTTTGAATTGAAAAACTAAGTTCGTTTTGAAATATAAACTTAAATTCCTAGTTTAGTTGATCCTTGAGAACGTTTGAGAAGTACTCTTAGTTGATTCACATGCTCATTAAATAGTAAGGTTTACATCCTCCCCCCCTTAAAATAAGTTTTTTCCTTAAAACTTAGAAACGTACCTAGTACTTCAAATAATTAGGGGTAGTTTTGTCTCACTTCTGCCTTAGAGTCTTAAGTGGATTCTTCTCTTTCGTGATTCCTCTAGAGTAATTTTACATAACTGATTACCTTATTCCTTAACTTCTAAACCTTACTATCTTTGATTTGGATTAGGTGTTCTTCGTAGGTTAGATTCTCTTTGCGTTGTATTAGTTCTAACTTAATGACATTATCTGGGTTAGGTATATGTTTCCTCAATACCGACACATGAAATACATTATGTATTTCGGTCATATTAGGGGGCAATGCTAAGCAATATGCAAGGTTTCCTACTCTTTCAAGAATCTTAAACGATTTGATGTACTTAGGGCTTAGCTTCCCTTAAGTCCTTACTCGATGTATGCTCTTGATCAAACTTACCTTCAAATATACATGGAGGACGTGATCAGTGTTGGCCATTCTAATCCTTCATTATCATTCTCGTGATGGAGGGCGTAATTAGTGCTGGCCATTCCAATACTTCATTATCACTCTTATGATGGATTTGATCTTGGTTTTACTTCAAAGTTTTCTTCCCCTTATGGCCATGATTGCCTTAAAACTCAATATTCTTGTATAAATTTCATCCCCTTGCTTATGATTCATCAGAAATTAATACATTACCTAATTAAGTACTAAAAACTTAAGAATTGAATCACAATTATGAACAATATATGCCTAAATATGTCTTAAAAGTGTAGAGTAATTTATGCTTATCAGAAAGGTAATAATTTGGCTACTTACAATATTTTTCTATTTATAATAAATCTTAAACCTTAGTGGAAAAACTATAACAATATATAAGGACTTAAAACCTTAAAGACTAGGCCCTCAACTTAAAAGTAACAAAAATATTTACAAGTATACAAAACAGTGTTAAACAATGCATTTAATATGAAGGTTAGCATATAGGGCATTCGAACTGTTCTAGGTCAGTTAGGTTCAAGTATGATTAGGTTAGTAGTTGGTTATTCGAGCTAGAATTAGATTCCTTAAAGTTATAATGTGCTCAACCGAGCTTCCAATGAGGTCAGCCTATAGTTGCACTTAGCACTAAATTCCCCATGCCGTGCTGAGCTGGTCTTTAGACTTGGGACCTCGATTGTTTGGTCCTTGGTTTACTCGACAACCCATAAGGCCATTGCTAGGATGTCTTTCTTTTCACTCTTAGCCTTCTAGCATTAGCTTGGCCTTGACTAGAATAGGTTAGCCATGTCCTTGTTGTTTAAAAGATAAGGGAAACAATCTATAGTAATGAGTTAAATTAATTTTGGAAGCTAGATAGGATGAACAAGCATGATATGATAAAAAGAAATAACTAAATATTTATGTGTTTATCAAACATGAACTAAGATTAATCATATGACATATTGGTATTATTAACAAACCTTTAAAGTTAAATAGAAGAATTTAAGTTTATAGATAATAGAATTGCACAAATCCATATCGATCGATAAGAGTCTAAATACAATAGGCAAGAGTTTATCTTATCTAGACTATACAATTTGAGACTCTAAAAGATAAGAAAGAACATAAAGAATTAGAACATTGAAGAAGCATGGAAAATTATAGAGCGACATAAGAAGTTTTGCAAGCCGCTTCAAAATCATCCCTTCTTGTATATATTTCATCTGACTCTCATTTGTATGCTCTATCCTACTAAGCATGTTTTTTTCTAGTTATGATGATCTTGCACCACTATGCTTTGCATATTCTTGCTCATTACCTTCTGATACTCTATATGTTGTTAAATTCAATTTAACTTTAGGATAATAAACAAGTTAAGTCAAGACGATATAGTACTCAACGCAATTCATGCTTGACTTAAAATTTAAAACTCAAGCTTAAACTCAAACTTGATCGAGCTTATAATCCTAAGCTTGAACTTGGCTCAATGTAATACTTGGCATGCAAGAACTCAACTAGATTATTTTAACTTGATAATCTTTAATAAATTATAAATTTAATTAAAATAATAATAAAGGTTATACTTAATTGTAACTTAACCGATATTCAAACTCGACTCAGTTCAATAAGCCTTACAAGCTTGTTGAGTCGAACATCATAAAACTCTAGCTTAAGCTTGATTCGACTTTAGCTAATTTGAATTCAAGTAATTGCTAAGCCTATTTGCATAGGCCTACTCACAAACTCAAATAGTTTTCAAACAAGCTTGTCTCATCTATACTTTTAATTTAACTCAAATAGCAAGTAAGATATTTCATTGCCTATTGCCTTAATAAGTCCTTAAGAAGAGCTCTAACTCACCTAATGATCATTCAACTATGTGCTCATGATGTGCTTATTGGTAGATACTAAACTTTAATTGGTCTCCTCACCTTGCTCATACTTTGGGTATTTCACTAGTTCTCAAGTTAGGGGTAAATGAAGTAATAAATATAAAACTGAAATAGAATATATAAATTTAAGTTTGAAGTAAGATGATTGTGATACTAACTTTAGTAATTTGGAGAAGTTAAAATTAAGGATACTGATGGGAAGCAAAATTGATGTACTCACCTACTATATTTAGTTGTGAATTATCGTTTGATTATGAAACTGAAAACAAATAATTGGAATGCATTTATATTTTACTTGTAACCAACCATCTTTTTCTTTATCTAAATAAATATTTGAATCTCTACTTTCGTTAGGAAAGAAAACATATTAATTTTTTACTATCTTCTATATACTATTGTGAAGCAAGGTTGTAAAAAAGTCAATTTAAAATGATACATTATTGAGTTTGAGCTTGAACTGCACTTGAACTTTTATGTCCATACTTTACTTGAAGTTGATTGACCTTATAATTGAAAACTTGTATTTAACACAAAGTGCACTCAAACAGTTTGTCTCGACTTAACTATGTCAATATAATACATCTCCTTGACAATGTCAAAAGAGATGAAGAAGGACCAAGGTAGATGGAGCCAAGGAAATAGCATCCTAAAAAGGAGAGATATCTTGAATCTATTTTGGCAACAACATTTTAATTCTATATTGATAACAATTGTAACTCCATTTATGTAATAGAATAGTTTATAAATAAGCATGAAAAATCATTCAGAAAAATAACATAAGAGATAGAGAACAAAAGAAAACCAAAATAAAGAGTTCATTTTTCATGTAAAATCTTTATGTTCATATTTTTATTTTCTAATTTATTAACTGTAATCTTACTCCATTCAATCCTATTTAAAGCCAATCTCTATAAGTGGTATTAAAGCTAGATTTGGGTGTATATATTTACTTATTATATGCTTTATGGTTACCATTAAAGTAGATCCTCTACGCACACACACATACATACATATACATATATATATATGTATATAATAAGTTAAATATTATTCATCCTTAATAGATATCGAATACTATTCATATATACAACGATAATGCATGTGAAATAGTGAGAGTTGTTTTTGTAGCTTAAAGCAATTATAATAAAAGCAATACTAGTAAGATTCAAAATTGAAAAATTTGATGGAAATAATTTCTCATAATTTAAATCAAAGATGAAGGCAATTTTGTGTAAAGATAATTGCTTAGCAACTATTAATGAAAGACCGATGAATTTTATAAATGAAGCTAAGTGGAATGAAATAGACAAGAATGCTATTACAACTCTTCATCTATGACTAACCGGTGATGTATTATTAAGTACAGAGGAGAAGAAGATGACAAATGAGATTTAGGATTATACTACCAAATTATGTGAGGATAAACACTCTACAATAAAATTTTTCTTATAAGGAAATTATATACTCTTCAAATGTTAGAATCCATTTTCGTGACAGAATACATTAACACTCTGAATACTCTATTTTCTCAACCCACATCATTAGGTTACAAAATAGAGTTGAATGAGCATGTTGAAATTTTACTTTAAAGTCTACATGATTCATATAATTAACTAATCATTAACTTAACAAACAATATCCTTATGAACAACTTAGTCTTTGATGACATTGTAGCTATTATTCTTAAAGAAGAGAGTTAGTGCAAAAATAAGGAAGATAAGTAAGGAAGTGCACACCATATAGAAGCATTTATAGTGATGCGAAGGAGATCAATGAATTGTAGCTTAATAGGAGCCAAAATCATAATAGATTAAAGTCAAGAAACAAAAAGAATTTAAAATGCTACAACTATAGTAAGAAAAGTCACCCAAAAAAGGATTGTTAGAATTTAAATAAGAAAAATTCCAATCTTTAAGAAAATGTGGTAAACACTTTAGACAATGGAAATGCTTGATTTTGTGAATAAAGTCAACTAAAAGAAGAACAAATTTGTTGACATTTGGCTCTTTGACTCAAGAGCTACTTTTCAGATGACTTTTCAGAGGGACTAGTTCTATCACTATGAACCCATCTCAAGAAGATCTATATACAACTATAATAATTATGCTTTGAAGAATGTTGATTGTGGGAGTATAAACTGAAGATATATGATGATACAATTCATACTATTTAAGAAGTGTGACATTTAAAAGGCCCAAAGAAAAATTTATTGCCTTTAGGATAACTAGAAGATCGTGGATGCAAAGTTGAAACTGAGAACAAAATTATAAAATTAGTTAGAGGAATGCTTATACTTATGAAGAGAGAAAAGATATTTGCAAATTTAAATATGTTAAAGGGAGAGACTCTATAAGAGATAGTAGCATCAATCGCTTCATGCAATTCAAGCAAAAGAGCTACAATGATATGGCATAAAAAACTTAGATACATATTTGAATAAGGAATAAGAATTCTTGTTGAGAAAAGCCTACTTTTTGTTATCATAAACATTTCACTAACTTTTTTTGGGTATTATGTTACCAGTAAGAAGCATTACTTAAAATTCAACTCCTTGAATTCAAGAAGCCAAATTATTCTAGGATTGATTCACTCTGATGCATGGCAAGCATCAATCTCATCTCTAAAAGGAGCAAAGTATTTTGTATCTTTCATTGATGATTATTCTAGGAGATATTGGTGTATCATATTAAGAAGAAAGTAGATGTGTTTACAACCTTCAAAGATTTCAAAGCATAAGTTAGAACAAAAATTAAGTATCTGAGCACAAATAATGGAGGAAAGTACACTGGCGATGAATTTGATAAATTTTGTAAGTAAGAAAGTATCAAAAGATAGTTTACTTGAACATATGGTCCTCAATAAAATAGAGTAGCAAAGTGGATGAGCAAAACTTTGTTAGAAAGAACAAGGGCAATGTTGGGAGCTATAAGCTTAGATAAGGTATTCTCAACACAAGTAGACAATACTACATGTTATGTTGAAATTAGGTATTATTAATAGCAATTGAGTTGAGGACACCGATAGAGATGCGAACTAGTAAACTAGTTGATTATAAGAACCTCCATATATTTGGATGCTTGGCATATGTAATGTATAATGCCTAAGAAACTATAAAGTTGGACCTAAAATCTTGGAAAAGCTTATTTTTAGGATATGCTAATGGAGTAAATGGGTATCTCGTATAGGATCCCATTGCCCGTAAGGATAAAATCAGTAGGGTTGTTATCTTTATCGAAGACAAGCTATAAATTACAAAAAAAGAGTATAGCACTTTAAAAGAAAATTTAGAGATTACAACCTTATAGGTAGAAAAAGAGTTTAAACAAAAGGATTCCTTTGAAGTAACACCAAAGCATGAGATATAAGAAGCGTACAATCTTGAAACTCCAAGAATGTCAAAGTCAAATTGCATAAGAAAAAACCAAGTTGGCATTCTGATTATGTTATTGAAAGCAATCTTGCATATTATCTTCTAACCGAGGATGGAGAGCCATCAGCATTCAAAGAAGTAACGATTAATGTAGATGCATCACAATAGATGACAGTAATGCAAGAAGAAATTAAAGCTCTTCATAAGAATAAAACTTAGGAGCTTATTCCACTATCACAAGGTAAGATTAAGAGAAATAATGATGATTAGATGAAGCAATATCATGCAAGATTGGTGATAAAATGATATAGTCAAAAGGAAGGGATTAACTTTAATGGAATATTTTTCCCTGTAGTTTGAATCACAACAGTTCAGATGGTCTCAGCAATGTGTGCTATATTTGACTTATATTTAGAGTAACTACATGTAAAAACATCGTTTTTTCATGATGACTTAGAAGAAGAAATTTATATGTTTTAACTAAAAGGATTTAAAAATAATGGAAAAGGTAACTTAATTTACAGGTTAAATAAATCTTTATACGAACTAAAATAGATGCTAAGGTATCGATATAAGAGATTTTATTCCTTCATAACGAGCCTTAGATACAATAAACTTAATGTAGACTTTTATGCATAGTACAAAAGGTTTGAAGGAAATTGTTTTATCATCTTGTTATTGTATGTAGACAACACGTTAGTATCAGGTCCTAACAAATATCATATAAAGGAATTGAAGGCACAATTGGCTAAGGAATTTGAAATTAAAGACTTGAGACCAATAAGGATGCAAATTCATTTAGATAGAAATGATAGGATGATTTTGCTTTCCAAAAAGAATCATTTGAAAAAGATCTTGTGACATTTCAATATGTAAGTTCGTAAGCTAATCTCTACCCCTTTCTTGTTAATTTTAAGTTATCTTCTAGTATGAGTCCTAGTAATGAAGAAGAGAGGAATGAGATGTCTTGAGTACTGCATGCATTAACAGTAGGAAGCTTAAGGCTTGCTATGATATGTAAACCCCTAAATTTTCCGACCCAATATCTAAAGTAGACTTAAGTGTGTTAGATATTCCTAAAAGTCGATAATGCTAGTTAAGATAAAAACCTTAAGATGATAACCAAAGATTCAATTGCGTATAAAACTTTTATAAACTAAATGTACTTAAACATTAAAGATTGTAAATAAAACCCTAAAACTATAACTTTAAGAATATAAATGTACTAATCTACCATAATTTACTCTAAAATCCTAATTGACAATATATCCTCAGTATCTTTCTAAGTTATTAGTAAAAGATCAAATATAACTTTCGATCATTCATAAATACATATAATATTAAAGTAATCCATTAGAAACTAGAATATTGCATTATAGATCGTATCCATCTTCTAATTATACAACTAGGTTAGTATTACATAGAGTTAAGAGCTTAATTAATGATTATACTTTATATAGTAAGTGTTAATACCCTAAATTATACTTTTCATGATAATTACATTAAGTAACCTACCAAATAACTTTCGATCATTCATAAATACATATAATATTAAAGTAATCCATTAGAAACTAGAATACTGCATTAGAGATCGTATCCATCTTCTAATTATATAAATAGGTTAGTATTATATAGAGTTAAGAGCTTAATTAATGATTATACTTTATATAGTAAGTGTTAATACCCTAAATTACACTTTTCATCATAATTACATTAAGTAGCCTACCAAATGATATGTATGGGATATAAATACCTAAAGGAAGATCTTATTATCTATTTTTATTAATCATTTCAATAAACTCCATATTTCTTTTTATTTCCTTAATTTTCTTCCCAATTTTCCCTAATTACTTAATTATGTACACTTAAATTACATTTAATTTTAAAAAGTTAACTAAGTCAATATTTAACCAAGTTAAATATTGACCAAGTCAAATATTGACTAAGTCAACAAATATATCATTGTCATCTAGAGTTTTCTTTTCTTTTCTTTTCTTTAACTTTCTATACATTTTTTTTTTCAATTTCAACCCTTTGTTGCCATCTACTTCCTCCTACAATTAGACCCACTTGTCTTCATTTTTAAAACCCAAAACAATACAAAACAAAGCCCTTTCCTCTCACACTCAAAATCGTAACCCCCTTGCTCTTTAATTTCAAGCACTTTCTCACTTTGCTTTCATAATTCTAACTACCAAAATAAACCATCATCTCATATATATTTGTCTTTCTTTTCATATTATGAAGGAAAAAATGGTATGTTATTATGTAATTTTCCATCTTATGTAGTAGCTAGATATATAAGTTAGGTTAGTGTAGAAACTTTGTATAATATGTACACATGTATTGTTGAAGGTAGAAAGCTTCATATACATGTTTAGAAGTGTAGAAAATCCTTAGATAATTGGAAAAGGCATACATATACATATCTATAAGTATGTGTATACAAGAATACACTTGATAAACACATGTATGGATACTCTTATACATGAGTACCTTTTATGTACATAACCAAAAAGGAAGAGTATACTAACTATACATACATATGCCTTGCTAAATAAGCTCTTAAAGTGCAAAAATATGAAATTTATGGAACTTTCTTAAAAGGATACACTAGACATACGAAAATACGTATAAAAATACATATGTAACCGTATATATATATATATATATATATATATAGGTATATGTATTAGTATACATATGAATATACAAGTGTATATACTAGTATATTAGAAGCATAAATATATACATAACATATGTATATGGTAAAAAAATACATAACATATGTATAAGGATAAGTATGGACATATATAAGCAATTGATGATATAAGTAATAACATAAGCAATTGATGATATAAGCAAATACATAAGCGATGACATAAGCCTAAGATGAAATAAGGAAATATTATATATATATATATGTATATATGTATATATATGCATACGGGCTGAAACTTCTTTAAGCCCCTAATACATATCTCAAATTGAATTAGACTCAATTAAGCATATAAATTAGTAAATACAATGTAAAATCATCTAAGTATAAGAATCTAATAGCTAATTAAATTATTAAGTCCTAAAATATTATATGAACATAAGCAAAAAGAATATTTAAGCTTTACTAGTTAAAATTTCAATAAATTTAATCTATATTGTAAAATAGGGGTCTTAACGTCCAAAACGAATGTTACCTTGTAAACGTATGTTCGAAAACAATGAAAAATGACTATAAGTTCGCAAATATCAGAAACATAATAAAAAAGTTACATATGATTAGTGATATGGTTCAATTAGATAAACATTGATAGTAATCTAAGTAGAATTAGGTAAATAGATACCTAGAATAATTAGTTAATTCAATTGCTTAATATCGTTATTATATCGTAATGATTAGTTGATTCTGATGCGAGCAAGGATCTTTTGATTGATTATTATAACTAGAGCGACTTGTCATGGCCGAGTGAGTATTTACCCTATGATTCCATGCTTGTATGTGATTGTAGCTAATGAACTTAAATGATTATGTTAATTGAATGTTGTGAGGGGTTAAGAAATGCTTGTATGTGCTATTGTGTGTTGATTTGTGAATTTACCTTAAATATGGATAACAAATTATTGCTGCATAATAGTATAAAGGATGATTGTATGCGATGTTGTTTGGTCACAATATAATTAGACTTAACTATACTTGCTAATAAAAAGAAACTGGTATATGCATTGACATGTATCGCATTGACCTAAATATCGGCTGTCACATAACACTGGGATAGCAAGAGACCATTTAGGGATTGTTATTATAAATTTATTGGTTCTGTATGGTGTACTCATACAAAATGACCTTACCTTAGCTCACGAGAATATTAGGTATTGAAAGTGCTAACCACCTAGCTGAGGGTCGAGTTTAGAGGTCTCTATTTAGGGGTGAATATGGATTGCAAGGGCCAACACACGTTATACTAGAACTTGGTTTTCATGAAAATAAATGATTTGTTGATTTAAATACGAAATACGGAGTTTCATAGTAAAGTAAGTTCTAGTATAATACCTGGATTTAACTGGTGCCAAATATACTCCAACCCTGACTTAGGAGGGCGTAAATCTGAGTTGCATATATTGACTAGTTAACTATAAGTATTGTTTGGCATTCTATTTATTCATTCATTCATGTGTGAATATAATGTATTTATAACTTGCTTATGGTATGGTTGAAGGTTTTGCTTATTAAGCTTAGGTTTACATTCTTTTAGACTTTTGCTGCATGATGGCTTATTCGTTGAGGCTAGCCAGGAGATGCTAAAGGTTAGCTTAGAGACCCAAGTAAGAGTGGGTCATTCAATGTGTTGAGAGAACTGATTATGTGAACTTTTACATATGTACTTTTGTTTTGTCAGTAATATGACCTAAATGTACTAAATTATTGCTTACTGTAAACTTTATAGTTTAAATTTTATATAAATATGTTTATGTAATGATATCATATGGATCTGTATGTTTTTGGGAAGTTAGTGATTGTAAAGCCTTATATATTTTATAAAGAGTTCACGATTGAAAGGATAACCAATCAAGAGTTCTTCATACAATATACAATGTTTACCACGATTAAACCGTCCTCAGTTCGTGACATGATATGTATAAGACCAAACATTGCGCATGTAGTGGGAGTCATTAGTCGATATACCGCAAATTCTAGTTGAGAGTATTAGAATGCTGTAAAAAGGATTCTAAGATACATTAAAGGAACCTTAAATGTTGTGTTATGTTATGGAGGATCAGACTTCATTATTAGAGGTTACATTAATTTTAATTATGCAGGAGATCTTAATAAAGCAAATCTACTATATATTATGTATTTACACTTACTAGCAGAACTATAAGTTGGGTTTCTAAACTGCAATCAATTGTGGCAATATCAATAACCAAAGTAGAATATGTAGCAGCAAGACAAGCCAATAAGACATTATGGTTAAAAATGGTATTGGAAGAGCTTGGGTATGAACAAGAGAAAATTGCTTTATTTTGTGACAATCAAAGTGCCTTGCATCTTGCAAAGAATCCAGCCTTCCATACAAAAATAAAACATATTCGAGTTCAATATCATTTCATTCTTAAGAAAGTTGATGAAGGAATTGTAGATATGCAAAAGATCCATACTTAGGACAATGTAGCAAACTTCATGACAAAGGTAATTAACATTGATAAGTTTATTTAGTGTCGATTCTTTTGTTACCTAATGGAAATGTAAGCAACATGAAATTATAAGGTAGAATAAATAGTGTAAAGATCTGATTGATCCTCAATCATATCTTCAAGTAGGAAATTGTCAATATAACATATCTTCTTGACAATAACAAAGGAAATATAGAAGGAACAACGTAGATGAAGGCAAGGAAAATAACCTCATTAAAAGGACGGATATCTTAAATCTATGTTAGCAACAACATTTCATTTCTATATTGTTAACAATTGTGACTTCATTTATGTAACATAATAGTCTATAAATAAGTATGGAAAATCATTTAGAAAAATAATATGAGAGAGAGAGAAGAAAAGAAAACCAAAATCGATAGTTGGTGTGATGTAATCATTATTATTATAATAAATTCTTCTACCTTTGCCATTATTTTTACCTTCAAATTAATTAGGAGTTTCTACGTAAACTTTTTTATACATCTTTTTAATCTCAAATTTTTTAGTTATGATTTTACTTCATTCAACCCTATTTAAAGAAAATATCTATAATAAACTAAACTCATTTAAGTTGATTTTCTTCTAAATAGATTGGTATCAATATTTGAACTCAATCTAAACTTAGTTTACATTTAAGCTCGACTTAAACTTAATCAAGTTATCTAATTAGTCGAGTGGAATATCATGAAAATTGAGTTTGACTTTATCAATTACTACTTGAGCTCAAGCTCGAATTTGAATTTGGACTTGACTTGACGAACTTAAGGAAATATTGAGTCGAGCTCAAAGAACGTGCAAATAGGCTTGACTCGTTTATACTCTTAATCTTAAAAGGGAGAATTTAAGTCTTGTAGTTTTGTTTTATAAGATAATACAATGAAGTTTGCTAATATTCATAATGGTTATAATTCAAGTTTTATAGTTATATTTTAGATTATAACTATCAATATGATCTTTAGCCAAAAAGTAATTATTGACCATGATTGTCAAAATCGTGATTCTACTAATACGATTTTATAAATTTATGATTTTAGGAGTTTTTTTTGAGTTAATTCATGTATAAAATTATTTTTATGTAAAAACTTATGTCTTTAATTGAGTTTATTAATTTTTGCATATCTAAGTTAAATGAACTAAAAAAATACGACTAAGTTTTTATAAGCTATCGACTATTAGGAGATTATATCATTTTCTCTACCTTATTTTAATTCTTTTATTTTTCTCTCACTCTTGGTCCATTATTTTATGTTTATATCATTTATCCAAGTTTTATCTCCAATAGTAAATTTTACAAGGAAAACTATATATTTTAGTTTATATAATTAATAATTTAAAATAAATTAAAATGTTTATTTCTCTTTAATTCATTACATTTATAAAAAAAAATAATAATGGAAAAAATTTGGCTTCAACTTTGCTTGCTCTTCTTTCATATATGTTAAATAATATATTATTAAGAATTTTTTATGAAAAAAGAATTTAACTTCTTTCTTTTTTTTATTTTATCGTATATTTCAAGTTTGAATAATTAATATATATACATCTATAATTTTTTAAAACTATTTTATATAAGTTATAGAAACTTACGTTTCTATTTCTTGATTTTATATTTTAATTCTACCAACTTTCTAATGATTAGATTTAAATTTATCTAAATTTCCTTTATTTTATACATGAAACCGGAGGTATTTCCTTGGTCTATACACATTTCATCTTTTCGCTCACTAGTGACAGGCATCTTTGGTGTCAACAACACAAAGCATAGACAAATGTACAGCATCATCGGCAAAGGCAAGTCCTAGTCAACAAGAAGGACCACAGCAAACCAAACAGTATCAACATTTATTTAATGCAACTGACTAAAGTAAAAGGGAAAGACCAACAGTTTAGGGTTTCTTTTGGTTTGCTAATTGCAAATATATCCCCCCCAAATTATAGATGAGATGCAGAATAAATTCATAAATTCTCAAAATATAACTTCACTATATCTTTTCCTTAACTCTCTAAAATATACACATATTCCTAAAATTCTCGGTAAGAGTTTAAAACCATCGCTCAAAGGACTATAAAAAACAATAATTATGGAACTTTAATGATAATTCAGAGGTATGCATATATTTCAAGAGTGGTAGAGAGATGAAAACAAGTTTTGAAGAATTAAGGATTAATTTGTACCTTAGTTAAAGTTTTAATGGTGTATTTGCAGTTATCTTTTTGCTGCCAGAAAAAAAAAAAAAAAAAAAAAACTGTTCCCTGAATGTGAAGAATATGATTTTGGGACCATTTTCATTAATGACTCATGGCATGAATTCTCTCTTTCTTTCAGAAAGACACTGTTCGAATCAGCTGAACCTTTGAAACGAGCCAAATCCCTATAGCAACTTTGACCATGTATCAAGTAGAATAGATACTTGTCTATATCCAAACTTTTTAAATAGATTCAGTGTTTATATAATACATTATAAGTATTTAATATATAATAAAACACAAGTATATTGTTATATTTGCTATAGAGTTTATGTCACGTTTAAAAAAAAAATATTCAATAGATATTACTCATCATATATATGTATACATGGTAGGTAATTATCTATAATAATTAAACGCATAACAATATTAATGGTAGTCTTTTAGAAATTACCAATTGTTACTGTCACATATTTGAAAACTATTGAAAGTTACACATCACATGTATATTTACGTGATATATATTACTCAATGATTTTTTTTCCATCTAAATTTTACTCATTGTTACAATTAATTACTTAAAATTTAAAGTACAAATTTATTTCCAACAAACTTTTCAAGATCACTTATGGTGTACATGGATTAGATAATTAATTGCAAAAATTAGGAGAGTTTGGGTCGTGAATTGTGAAAATGGGTATGGTTTGGGTGGTTAACTATAAAAATAGGTATAATTTATTTATTAATTAAAACTTTCAAATTTTAGGTAATTTATCGTAAAAATAAATAAAATTTAGATATTAAATATAACGCTTATCTATTGCTATATCTCCGATGGTTTATGATGAGATTTTTATCGGTTAGAACTTTATAAATTAGACCCATAGTTAAATTTTTCCCATCACTATATGTGAAGTACCCAAGTTCACCATTTTATTTTAATATATATAGGGGGGCCGGACCCTCTGAAGTTTGCTAGGGTGTTCACATGTCACATGTTTGCATGTGGACCCTTGCAAATGCCAATATTCTTTACCCACATGATTATTTACCATAAACTTCTCTAAACTCGGTTTCGAAGGAGGGCTGTCTTTTATTTAAAGATTTGAGGTGTTTTTCTTCGACCTAAACCTTGTTATTTGTCGAAGCAAACATGTCATGTGACACGAGATATTCAATTTTGACCCATTATTCGAATTTCTTTGACCAAAAACCACTGGAAATCACATTAATAGTACCCTCCCTCTCTCTCTCTCTCTCTCTCTCAATTATTTTATGTAGGAAAGTACCAGTCTATTGTTGAAAATGTACAGTGTGCTTAATTCTTGTTCTTTCCAATGCGTTTGTTCACTGGAGTCTGATAGAAGAATACATTTGGTCTTTTGACTATTCAGAATTTTTAAAGAAGAGCGAGAGATTTTTTATGCAAATTCAATTCACACACTACATCCGCTAACAAAATGGGAAAAAAAGAATATTTCCTACTAAGTATATTATATTATACGTTATGTTTGGTTTTTGGAAAATTATAATAAAAAGTTTAAAATTTTTGGTAATTATTATTATATTAATAATTTCAAGAGATTGCAATTATTACTAATGGCTTTCAAAATGTTATAGTTAAAACAATGTAGCATTGATAGTCAATGGTGATAGTTAACCTTTATGGAAAATAAAATCAGCAATTGGGTCTCCAACGTCTTGAGATTATTACTTTATATTTAGCAATTGCGTAGCTATGATTATAATACATATTAAAAAGAAAAAAGAAAAAGTCTAAAACGGTTTTCCTTTTCATTTGGTCGAGATTTGATAGCGAAAACTCTTTCTCTCTCTCTCTCTGTCTCGACAATGTGTCAGTAATAATTTGTGTTTTCGAAACTTGCAAACACTAACTCGGTTGAAAATCCAACAGGACAAAGGGTATAAAACATATGGATCGATCTAATGTAATTCTGAGCTCAGCATTGATTTCAAAAGACCGGGGGGCACATTTTTTAAATTGATGGTCGTACAGCAACGGGAAAAAATATCTTATACGATTAATCACGTAGTTCGTAAAATTTTTGAATTTACATGTGTACTCATTTGCTTAGCCGATCCGATGCTGCATGTGCGTGTGAATTTACTTCCACCTCGGTATAACAACTAGTGACAGAGCACAAATTCGTAATTAACTTGATCGATTCACATTAGTATATGGACATTATTCAACGTTCATTGTCTGGGTTTGTTCTTACTGATTATACTCAATTATAATTATGATTCTACTAAGCACACGCATGTAGGATATAACATGATGTGGCTGTAAAAGATTATAAAGAAAGAAAAGGGACAATATCAAAATTATTATCTGAATTGTGAATTCCTAGTGATTCTTTAATTTCGTACTTAGAACTTAAAGTTACTAAATATTATTTCTAATTGATGTTTTATTTGTCACATTTGACTATCTTATACTTATACTCTTTAACCATTGCTTGTTTTGTCTTGTCATCTTTGTTTTTTTTTTCTTCGGATCAACTTTTAAAAACTATAATGGTTGTAAACTTGATAGGCAAATTTTTAGTTGGTTATGATATTTACTAACTTTAAACTTTAAATATCAATCAAAAGTATTATAATCTAATAGTATAAATTATAGATATTCAAATAGGTTAAACGAGACAACCCAGCTTTATCCATTTTGGCTCATGGGTTAAATGGGTTGACTAATTTAGCCCACTTTTAAACAGGCTAAATAATCTTAACCCTAATTCATTTAAAAAACGGATTAAACGAATTGGCTTGCGAAACAAATGTATAAATATATTAAATGAGTTGACTTAAATTGGCCCATTTCAGTTTGAGAGTTAAATAAGTCAAGTTCATTTGGTTCGCTTTTAAATTAGTCAAAACCAGTTTATAAAACGGGTTAAACGGAGTAAACCAAAGCCTATTTACACACCTCTAATATAAATAGTGATTTTTTAACAGAATACACCAAAGCACAGTTACCTCATTCCTCAAAATTGTACTATATATATATGTAGTGTGTGTGTATGTATATGTATCTCAAAATTAATAAGTAAAAGTTTGATTGAATATGATATTTAACAACTTTAAATTTTACATATAAAATTGAATAAACACTTAAAATTTAGATAATAATTTAAATATTACCTAGAAAACAAATATTGAAAATAAAGAAAAAGGTAATATTTTCAAACCCTATGGGGATAATTTTTAAAAAATTCTGAAGCTTAGGATGGCTCGAGGTCCTAGCCTCATCCATCTAATTCAATATAGGTTTGACAGGAGCTATTTGAAAAATATTCTTGTAACTTTTTGCTAGCAATTTTCGGTTATTAACTATTATATAGTTTGCTTAGTGCTCAACATGACTGAACTCACTTATGGATAATCTAATAGGGTTGTACATCTATTAAATCAACTTTATCTCATTGGAACTCTCAAAATTTCTTATACCATCATATTAGATTTTTCAAGAACTGAACACTTTAAGTAATTTTGTATTTTATCTTTAAGTTTCTTCATCAAAAGTTTCTAATTTTTTTTTTTTTTTGATATTTTTTGAGCTCTATAATATAACTTTTAAATCACTATTCTTTATATTTTGTAAATACAATTCTATTATTGATAAATGTAATATTTGTATAATATAATAAATATTATTATATTATCATTAAATATTACATTTGTAATTCATTTTGTCAGAATAAAAAAAAAAAAAAAAAGGAAGGAGAACGTCCCTCGTCAGAGGAACGTCTCCATGTGAAGGGACTTGATCTATTGTAAGAGGAATGGTAGTGTCATCTTACACATCGGATAGGAAACCAGCAATAAAACCGGTCTTAGTAGTCCAATTTGATATTTAAATGCACACCTAAACTGAAATCTTCTTTTGATTAAAATACCAATAGAGAGACACACAGAGGGATATAATATTTCATTAATGCCAAGATCTCATATGACTTTATTCATTATAAAAAATAAATATACCTTATTCGCACTAAGTGGGTTGATTACATGGATATTATTTTACCGTGCTTCACCTTAAACCAGGTCTTTTCTAATTCCTCAGTATGTCAGATCTATTTCTTTCTACTTCTCTATTGTAAAGAATTTCCTCTCTGTATTATCTCAATGGAGCTTCCATCATCTTTTCATCCACTGGATATTGCTCTAACCTTTTATCCAATACATTCATCATTTATTTCAACCTTGTTCCATATCTCTGCACATTCTTCTCTATGTTTTAATCTTGCGTACCTCATCTCTTGCTTATTATACATAATTTCACTACCCTATATTTACAGCAATAGATGATCACCAGTTCCATGATTGGAATGTAGCTTTAAACTTTACGAGAATCGTCATGCTAAGAGAATATATTTCAATAAAAATTAAATTGCAAGAAAAATAAAGCATGCAATAGAATTTATCACGTGTGCCTATACCACATGAAGGAAGAAAATTCTTACTCCTTGGACCATGTGAAACTCTAGCAACATATATATACATAACCGAGGCATCCTGAAAATTTTCCTTTTCGGTTGAACTCCTGAAAAAAAGAAAAAAAAAATCCAGTGGGTTATAATTTGGGCTTATATTTGTACTCAACTAGAAAAAAGGATTTAATAATAATAATATGTCTTATAAATTAATTAATAGCGTATAACTATTGATAATATTTAAATACTTAAAAATAAAAAAGCATACTTTTTAAAAAAATACCAACTATGCATTTATATATCAAAATTTTATTAATATTTATATTATATTCATAAATTTACGTAGTATATTAATACTATTGAATTCTTCCTCAACGAGAACCTTAACATAATTGATAGACCTCTCTTCTTCAACCACATTACTTTTTCTAAAACTTGAAACTTTCACTTGAAGACATCTCATGTTTCCTTACTTAAATTTAAGATTAAGGATGTAAATGAATCAAATCAATTTATAAATTATTTGAGTTTAACTCAAATTTTATTCAAATTCAATTTGATAATAGTCTAATAAAACTTGAATTTGAGCTTAAGTTTGAGCTTAAGCTGTTCGAATAGTAAATCAAATCGAGCTCGAACTTTATAATATTAAGCTCATTAGGTATATGAGTTTAATTGAGTTTTATATAATTTTTATTATATTTTGTAATTTATTTAAATATAAGTAAATTTGATATTAATGAGAAAAAATTTATAAAAGATTTGAGTTTAATCAAGCTATTCAAATTGAGCTCGAACTTATAATATATATTTTTGAATAAAGATTAAGTTTAAAATTTAAAATTTAATTGAATTTAAATTGAACTTAAACTTCAATTTTTTAAGTCAAATTTAAACTTAAATTTAATATTATTCTGTTTTGTTTAATTTGATTCGATTTAAAACCCATGTAAAAGGAAATGTAAAAGGGGAGCGAACTTTTCACCTTTCTGATCTCTTCTTAAAATTTAAGTTCATCATTAGCCCCTTCCCCTGTCTCATCTGCCAAAATGACGTCACGTACAAACTATGTTGACATCTTCGTAATATCTGTAGTGACTCGCCCATACACGACGATCGTAAGGAAAAGAATATTGATTAAGATTAAAATATTATGTATAAACTTAGTGGTAAGTAAGAATAAATACTAACGTGATATATGTGTTACCATATTAAGAAAATCATTAAAATGGCTATAAATACTTTTACGTAATAAAATTTATCCATTTCTATCTATTGGTAAACAAAATATGTAATATATCACGATTTCATCGTTAGGAATTGAAACTAAATTAAGAATACAACTTTAAAATCGATAGACGATAAAGTTGAATTTTGTCTCTTACCATAATTCTAAAGGTCATATTAAGTTAATCAAACAAAATAATGACATTAATATTTTCATTTATTATAACTTACCAAACAATGGATTGTTAAATACATCCAGGCAAATTGAATTCAAACGAATTTAAGCTAAACAAGGCCTAGGATTCTTAGAAAATGAATAACTTCCATTTCCGATATAGAGGAAAATTTTTCTTTGGGAGAGCGCATCAGAAATGAGTTTCTCTATTTTCCATTTTCTTTTCGCTTTTTTCCGGACGAGCGTAAGAAGACCTCTGTAATTCTAATAAGAAGCTTTTGTACTCTTGAAGAGTCAGTGAACCATGTGGAGTGAAGGGAGATTTTGCCCCCTTTAAGTCCTTCACATATGCGCAAGAAGCCAAAAGACGCCATGCTCTGAACAGTTGTAAATGTGTGATGTTAAACCATCAACAGTTTGAAACTTAAGATACGTGAGAAAATAGAAATATTTCACTAACCGAGAATGTAATATTAACGGATGTCCCGGATCCGCTTACTAAGGATTAAATGGAATCTAAAAGCTCAAGAAGTTTTAAGTTTATTTATTGACCATTGGAATCACTTAATAAATTCTCGAGATTACCATATAATGGATTTATGACTAAGAAAATCTGCTTTTGTTGAATTTAGTGGACCATAGCCCACAAAGGTATAAAATGAATAGGATATTAAGAAAGGTACTTGAAAAATTTAAAGCTAATGTACAAGACATAACCACATTATACACCAAAGACTGGATCCAAAGTTACTATATATGGTACTCACACTAAAACTAGAACAAAGGCACTTGCCGTGGCATCAAACCCACCTTTTGCTATTACTGGGGAATCTTCCTCCCAAGTCCATTATAGACCCAAAATTAACCCTTAGAAATCCCATTGACATCCATCCATTTCATCGGTTTGGTTTCGTTTTGGCCCGTATATCGACATCATCGAGTATATGCATGTTCATCAATGGATGATACATGGAAGCACTCAAAGAGAGAAGGTTCTAGCAAAACGAGCGGTCTCCTAAGAAGTTTTTCTCATAAGAATACAAGTTCATCATCTTCCTCGTCCTCCAAATTTTCGATCCCTAGAAGTCACTCGTTAAGGAACTCTTCAACCAATAATGCCACTTCTCTCCTAAGGAGTTCTTCAACAAAATGCTCTTCTTCTTCGTCTTCCAAGCATTGCGTGGATCTTCCATCACAAAGCAAGCATGGTGGCTCCAGTTCTAGTAACATAACTCGAAAGTATAGCAGCTTGGCTAAGGAGCATAAGGCTAGATTCTACATCATGAGACGGTGCGTCGCCATGCTCGTTTGTTGGCACAAACATGGGGACTAATTAATTGAATTTTCAAGACAAGAGATCATGTTCTGGTGTGTTTTATTTAATGTGTGCATGAAATTAGTTAACACACCTCAAATTTACATGAATTTATGAACCGATCAGGTCCAAATTGGTCGAGTTAGGGACGAGATTTTATTGATGATGATGTTGATGAGCATGCTATTCAATATTTATTTTTTTTCCCCTTCATATATTAGGTACATTTTTTGTAATTAATTTACGTGTAATGAAGTTGCGTTTATACAATTTCAAGGGAATATGAACATATAATTAGTTTGAAGGGAGATTTTGACATCAAATGGCTCCATCCCCATGTAGATTAATAATAATTACTAGCTAGCATGGATTAATGATATTACAGTAGCATTTCTATGTGCATATAAACATCCTTTTTTTTTCATAATTTCCCCCATTGCAATATATTACACTTAGGGAAGGAGGAACCACGCCCGCTCCATCTCATTGGAAAGTAACCTTCACAATATTGGGCTGGAAGGATTTTAGTCATGTATATTTATTTTGTATATGTTGATATGTATATATGTATATAATATAAAGAATTATTATAAGATCTGGCTGAAATTTAATGAAGCACCGACCTAGCTAACCCTGTCGACCAAATTGACTGATATATTGTACGGGGAAGAGTATTGAATAATAATTCCACTAGCTAGGAGGAGTTCTTTCTTCTTTTTTTTTTTTTTCCTTTATAAATTTTTTCTGGCTTTAGTTTTTTTTTTTTTTTTTTTTAATAATGGACATGCTTATTCAGTAGTGTACTAGTCACACCTTATCTGTTGTTGTTGTTTTGTTTGAGCATTCTTTTTTCTGTTGGTGTGTCTGGATGAAAGAAAAGATTCCTTTCAGATGTTGGAACCACCGATACAATAAGACAATTTTCGATTATTGGATCCAACATTGGAAAAAGCATATGCCCACTTTCTTCACCATCTGAAATCTAGTAACTTAAAGGCACTAAAAGCAAGATCCTCCACAAAATTACATGATCTTAAGTCCCTATTCTCTCTTCTATTAACAAACCTTTTGCCATCGTGGGTTTAAGTAAATAGGTATCTATATAGACTATGTAGCACTTTTTCAAATCATACCCGCTTTTTTTTTTTTTCTTCTCATTTTGGATTCTTATTGTTATTGGTACTTGATGAAGAAGATGAATTGTTTATTTCAAACATTTCGAATCGATTAATGTGTCCTTTTTGATCTAATATTGGAGCAAAATATTAAAGTAGAGTTTTCATTTCTTCCATCTTTCGGATGGTGAATTTTTTACTTAATGTATTCTACATTAACAAAAACAACATATTTACTTGAATTAATATCAAAATTAACATATTAATAATTTAAGTTCATAAAAAATTGTTTTTGACATGTGCAAATGTATTCATAAATATACATCATGTTTACTTAACTACTCATGGTATTTTCATATTTATATAAATTAGGGATGATTAAGTATAAAATGGATAGGGTATGGAAATATATTCATATCTCATCCTACAAGTATACCAATTCTTAAATTTTTAGAATTGAAGCCTATTTTATATTACCTTAAAAGCCACCTTAGAATCTGTACCTTTTAGAACATAAAGGGTGCAAAGTGCTTTGTGAAACTTGTAATTTTTTTTTTCTTATTTTTTCATAAATTTCTATTTCACGCATTATTTTAATAGCAAATTTTTATTATGTTTTCTTCCATGTTAAAAGATTTCATTGTAAACACTACATGGAACTTCTGAATGGCATTTTTATTAGCAAAACAATTCAAAAACAAATGCATAAGGGCGCATGTATAAAAAAGAAGATACTAGTTCTTAAGAAAAAATAAATATTATTTGTTGAAGCTTAAAGTTGCTAGTTTTAGGTTTTAATTATTAAGAGAAAATAGGCACTTCATTTTCTTGTACGGATAAAATGTGAACAAACTACAGTTAGTAATAGCATTTCGTTTTAGAAATGAAGATGCAAAAAGATGGAAAGAGAGATACAGTGTAAAATTATGTTATCAAGAGAGTGACAAGAAGTTTTAAGTTTAGGATACATATTGATTTAAGGCCTTTATTTTTTAACATAAATATAATATTTTTTTTATTCTTTTAGTTTTCTTAATAAAAAATATAAGATTATTTTTCATTCATTAATATATATTCCATTATCTAATAAATTTAAAAAATTGGATACATGCTATTATAGAATCGGTACCCTCTATATTTTAGACTATAGATTCTATATATAGTAGATATATAATATTACACATCAAACCTGTACTCTATACTGTAAGAGTAAGTTTTAAAAAATTACGACTCGAAATCTATCAGCACACCACGGATAACACGATATTTTGTATGCACCTTGAAATCTTTAATAATTTTAGATAACCCTGTCGTGTAAGGAATCGGCGTGTTGTACTAGCTACTTATGTACATGGAATTCTCTTTATTTAGTGGGGTAGGGGGCAGTGACTGTAGAAGAAGGGTAAATGAGGAAAAATGGGTGATACAGAGAGTAAAATAGAATACAAGAAATGGAGTACCATATATGACTCAACAGCGTTGTCTTTTTAACTCTAAATCAAACAGGTCCTTCCCAAACATCTTCGTGCTACAGATTGTCATTTTCTTAGGCCCACTTTAGTTCCTGGAGAGGGACAGGAGTTCCTTGAGAGTTTGTAGAATCATCTAATAAAAAATCCAATATCCTCTCAGTAATTGGTTGGAGTTAGTGGCTTTTGATAATTGATAGACAAGTAAAAATTCCAAACAAATCACTATATTCACGCGCGCACATACACACACATACACAGAAAGAAATTTAATCATTAACCTCGTCATGTAAAATGCAAGTTCTTGTGATCGGTGTAGAAAGGAAAAAGGACCAGATTCGGGAAGTTTCGTTTTTAACTTTTGATTGATCTGTTTGTTGTGGAGTGAATCAGATTGCCATGGTATATAGCTTCTTGGCTTTAGTATATGCGTACGTACATGAATAAGCTCAGTCATGTATGAAATAGATTCATTAAGAGTGAGATGTTACATATATATCTTATTAACCGGCACTAACGAATATGGAGTTGAAGATGGGGTGATTTCCATTGAACAAATAATAGTCCTTTTGGAGAGCACACATTCATTGCATTATGACCCCCGACGACCAAGAACGATCTAAAATCTATTTTTGCAGCTTGCTATGTAACCAAGTTATTAAACATCGTATCAAAATGTATGCACGAATATTTTTATGTGGGGATTGTCATCTACTTCTCCGAATATACCCATGCCCATATCATTAATATATATATATATAACAAGCAGGTCTTTAATAGCGGAACTACCGTGTTTTGATTCCGTTCTGTAAAACCAAAAGTTAATCCCATTTTCATATTGTCCCGCTCCATTTTGTTTATTTATTTAAATTTTTTTTTTAACACGTCTGCAACTGTCCCAGGCAAATTCTCACGCTTAACACCGTAAGTCCCTCACAGTGGATGTAGGGTAAGTCTTACATGGATTAGGGAGGAAGAGTAAGAGTGGATTATAAATTGAGACAGTATGTATCTAAGTCAATTTTCTAGCTAATTGGATATATAAAAAGTTATATATATGCTAGGATTCATTATTGCTTGTTTAATGGGAGAGATTTTGAAATCCCTGTTGTACATTAAAAAAAAAAATAAAAATCAGTCTCCAATTACTTAAAAATTGGATTTTTTTTTCCTTGCTTTTCTTTGAACGTCTTGTTAGTTACAATAATACCCTTTCTTACTCTTCTGAAACAACTAGAATAAGGAGTGGTTTCTTGTGACATGGGCCCAAATGAATCGTAATTGGTGGAATGGCATATGGCCTGATCTTGCTTCCATCTTGCTAGTGATAACATACTAATATTTTCTAAAAATTTTTTTGACGAGGCCTACCTTAATTTTTGTTTTTAAGGGTTAAGTTATGAATCATATTCTCTATTTATTATATAACGCTGTTGGAGTAACATTTGGTCTCTATTATAGTACAGAACCAAAAAAAAAAAAAAAATGACACTATAATACAAGAAGAATAATATAGCATGAGTTTTTTGTATGTAAAATTTGGAGCACTAAGTATAACACTTTTTTTTTTCTTTTGGTATTTTATGTTGCTGATATGTATAAATATTATACTAGAATAGTGATCTGTTATATATACTACTTATACTAGCCATCTTATATTTATTTAGGTACATTTTCTATTTCCATCATTGTCTCGTTATTGTTGCCATCGCAACTGCGACCTTCACCATTGTTAACCCCCCTCCAAACGCTGAAAGACTGGTAGTACTAGTGGTGATGACGCAAGTAGTGGGTGGTAGCTTGATCGTGATAAATGTGATAATGACTTGTATTAATATTTTATTAATTGTAACGGTGATTGTGATGGTAACAGTACATGATGGTAACTTTGATTTTGCACAATCCGTTACTATAATTTTCGTATGAATATTTTCTTTTATTATTTGACAAAACAAAGTTGAAAATATATTTTCATAGGTTGTAAGACTATCACAACCAATATATTGATGATATATTTTCATAGGTTGTTCTATAGTATAAATACAATTTAGTTTAAATTAATAGTTTTATATAATCATTGTACATCTCTTTAAAGATATTTAGAGTTATGCCTTTTATATCAAAGCCATGTTTCTTTTTCTACGATACGAAATATCAAATTTTATTAAGTTGATAAAATTTTGAATCATCAAAATATGTTACAAATATAATACTAATGAAAATTTGTCACCAATTAAAAGTTTTCAAAATTATATGTTATAATAGATTTATCCTAAAATTTTGTATACTTGAAATGTTCTATTCTTTTCCTCTTATTTTCATTATCTTCAATTTTAAATTCAATCACTAAGAGGAATTATAAAGTGGGGAAGTTTGAAGATCGTATTTGGCTCCTAGGCTTTACGTTATCTAGTTAAACTATGGGTCAAGACCTTGCAGCTTAATTAGCATGATACTATTCTCCCTTAGAAATTGAGCAGGTTTGAATTTTTCCATGTATAAATTAAGCAATCGATTATAAGCTTCCTGAAAATTTTCCCTTTTATCTTTTACTTTTCAATTATTAGCAATTCCACGCGAAATCGCAAGCCTGTTATTTAAACTCGTTGGATGTGGAAAATCTAACTTTGAAGTGATAGCGTCTACACCGTTTAGCGCAGTAATTCAAACTCTATAAAATCTTAAGTACCAAGATTAAACTGCATAAGAGCAAATTAGATGTTGGAATGGTTGAAATGGAAAAAGTTTTAATTAGTATTATCCATTATGTATATGTAAAAATGATAGATAAATATTAATAGAATTTATATAAATAGTAATGTGAATGGTATCTTTATAAAATACTAGCCATTTTTTTTTTTATAGTGTGTTCAAATTTCATTGTTACTTATTTACCGTGTGTATACACTAGTGGCAGATAATTTTCTTGATTTGATTATAAATATGAGGTCCAATTAATTTGGACGAGCAATTGTAACTTAAAAAAGAAAATAAAAAATACATCACTAGTTATCATTTTCGTTGTTGACAATCCTATTTTTAATTTAGAAAAAACTGCAAACATCTATAAACCCGGAAACAGATAGAGAAAAATTGATGGAGTGATTTGTATTGTTATTATGGCTCCAACAGAAGCATCGGAAGTCCATGTATTACAAAATCTATGGAATTTGTGAAATCAAACCGGGGAAAACAATTGCATCCAAACACTGCCTTCGTTGGCCTTAGCTGCCAATCTTTTTTTACCTCAAGCAAAAAAATTAAAAAAAAAGAATTGTAATATAAGTTAAAACAACGAGGGTAAAGGATCCATTCGAGGAAAAGGAAATCACAGGGTCAAAAGCTCAACATTGTGGCAGATCAGACGGTGGAGGAGGCAACTTCTGATTGGGGAGCTTCCCATCCAACACAAGCCATGCCATCTTTAGTCCCCAGCTCAAGTGAACTTCGAAGTGACAATGCATGAACCAAACACCTGTCGGATTATCATTTGACACACAAACATCAATTTCAGGTTACCCATATGCTGGTTGAGATTAAAATAAATAACTAGTTCGCAAATGATTATCAATAGATAATTGCATAGAATTGATATGCTAATGCTAAATAAATGTAACATATGATTTATGAAATATTTGACCTGGATTGTCTGCAAGGAAGCGAATAGCTACCCAACCACCAGAAGGTACACTAACGGTATTTCTCTCAACAGGATCAATTAGGTTGTAATTATCAGGGTCTGTACTTGGATCAAAGTTTCCAAAACCTTGTCCAACCACATAGAAGTTGAAACCATGTATGTGGAGAGGGTGGCTTTCAGCACCCAAAATACTAGTGTCTTGCATAACCAATTCCACACTTGTATTGAATGGTAACACCACCACCTTTGTGCCATTACTAACGTGGGTATTATTCGGCGAAGTGCCAGTGTAGTTGAACGGAATCAATGGAGTTGCTGGGAAATCGGTAGTGAAAACCCCATTTGATTTGCCAAAGAAATAAGATTGTAAAAGTGCTGTTGAAGGAAGAATGAAGGAGACATTGTTGACTGAAGCTGAAAATTTTGAGCTATTGTTAGGTCCTTGGCAGGTTTGGTTTTTTGGGCAAGGGTTGCTTCCGAGTCCAACGGTGAAAAAGAATTTCTTTTGGACTGTCTTAGGAACATTGGCAGGGTATTTGGCATTAGCCAAACTACGAAACTTTTGAGTGAAATTAGTCACATAATTTGTGTCATTGATTTGAGGTAGGGCAGGCAAAAGACCAGTTAGATTTATATTTTTAGGATTTGTTGAATTTCCAATTAAGGGATGTGATGGGTTATATTCGACAATTCCTACGACTGTGGAATTGTCAAATGTGCCTCGACCAGTGAAGTATGGTCGGGCTGCCATTAAGTAGGTGCCATGGTGTGGGTCGGGTTTGGTCTTTAATAGGACATTGGCGGTCTGGCCTGGTGAGATAACTACAATTTCGGTTTCAAATGGCTTGATGTAGTTTGCATCAGCTTCCACCACCGTGACGGTGTGGTTGGCAATGCTGAAGAAGAGCTCGTCATTGAGTGCAGCATTGATCAGTCGGAGGAGATATGTCTTGCCAGGCTTTACCTTAAGCTTGAAGGTATCTGCATAACAAATGCAATGGCAACAGTTTAGGCAAATATTATTAGTTTATGAAAATTTATGTCAATGGATGTTGAAAGTGTAAAATCACATTGGTGACTGGTTTTCTTAACTCTAAAGGACATAGTGGTTGCTACTAACACATATGAATTTGAGACTTAGGAATTTTCATAATCGTTTAAAAAAATTTCTCTAACTCAATTGATTATGTATCGAATTTTCATTTATTATTTCACAATAGCTAGGATTCCATAAGGCATATCACTCTTTATATATATATATTTTAAGAATATTCTCCTGTACTTTATTGAAACCCAGTTATTTTATAAGGAGTGTCTTAATTGTGGCATTTTACTTATAATTTTGATCACTCCATGAAACACCATGCCCAGGGAATCTACAAGAGTTAGAAAAGTCACCTTTGGCGGAACAATTATATAGTGGCCCAGGTAGGCCATTAATCGTGTAGGCCTCTGATACATTTGGACCTGCTCCTGTTTGAAGGGACTGGTTAATGATCGCCTCCGTATCCCCAATGTACCACTCCCCTATGCACATTGTCACACTATATAGTTAGTTTAATATATATAATAAGTGGGTAGTGATTTTCACCAAAAAAAAATTACAACTTTTTAATATAGGCTAACAAATCCAGTCATAATTATCAAATCCATAGCAATATTTATTGTGCACTGTAGAGCTTAAAAAGTAAAAAAATTGTAATTTAACTAAAATTTTAATGGATGGATATCTCATTTGGTGCCTAAACTTCATCCCTTTTTGCAAATAATAGTTTGATGATTAAAAGTGCCAGTTAATGCTTTCAGACTTATCATGATAATTAATATATAGTAGTCGGATTAAGTATTTAATTGTAAAAATGAGTAAAGTTCATATAGTTAACTATAAAAATAGACAAAGCTTAAGTAGTTAATGTAAAAAGAGGCAAATTTCAATTACCAAATTTATTTTTTTAAATTTCGAGTTTTTCATGATAAAAATTAGTAAAGTTTAAGAGTAGGAATACAACAATTACCCAATTTCTAATTTATGTAACTTTTAACAACGAGGCTAAAGAAAAAGGCAAAAACAGATGTGCATCATACCGAAAATTATTGGAACCTCCTTGTATGGCCTGGCAAATGGATATGAGACATTGATTTTAGGGAGGATGATGAAAGCTCCATAGGCGGTAGCTCTAAGCCATGAGATGTGGGCATGCCACCAAAGAGTGCCTCTTTGTCCAGTAATTGTGAAATTATAAAGATAACTTTGATTTGTTTGAATCGGACATTGGGTAATATATGATGGTCCATCAGCCCACCCGCTTCGAAGTTGTCGAATTCCATGCCTATATCCACCAGAAGGACAATAAGAATTCTACGATTCACGTATGTCCATTATTATAAGGCAACTATACCCGGTGCGTGAAAGTATTTTTCCACCCTTGTTATACGATGTTACAACCTACATTATTGAGCACTAGTTGACATTGTGACAACGTAAGTGATAGAGATGACACAGTATCATACCAATGGATGCTAATGTTGTTGGAGACATGGTTGACCACCTTCACCAGCACCCTGTCTCCTTCTCTTGCTATAATACGAGGCCCCGGGAACTTCCCGTTCACTGTCACTGTGCTCTTGGTACGACACAACCTGGTCACATTATGCTTCTTTATCTGATTAAATAAAGTACAACAAACATGTTGTTAGGCTAGATATTCCTCTTTTTGAATACATATATGTTTCCCTTAGAGCCCATGTGAGCTACGTCAAGCCTACATCCTTAGAGATGTAGCACATGGAAAAATAGCTTTTAAATAGGTTTGAAATTGCATTGATTATGACTACATTAATGTAGCAATGGATACAGAGTTAGTAGGTTCCTACATTCATTATCTATTAACTTCAAGTATTGTAAATATATATATATTTTTCGAAAATCATTGATTTTCATGGTTTTACCCTCTCTAGAAAATGAAAATTGCGTCCTTGAGTCAAAGCCTGAGGTTGCCACTACTAAATAATATATATACTAATAATTGTGAGTACGTATTTTTTATATATTTTATCTACATGTACTTGACATTCTGATTGGTATAAATAAATCACGTGATACATAAAATAGAGAGAAATAAATTCTATCAAAAAAATCCGATATATAATAAAAATAGAGAAAATATTTATAACAAAAACCATATAGAGGTAAAAACATACGGTGAAGGTATATTTCCTCGTAATGCCATTTGGCTTTGACATAGCAATATGAGAGAGCATCCATAAACTTCCTAGGACTAGAAGTAACATAACGCCAATATTCTTGCAACCCATGGTTTGATTTGGTTGTTTTTACTTTGGGGTATTAGGTAATGAAGCGAGACAAGGAGAGCTAGGGTTGCTGAATTCAAAGAAGAATTGCTGGTCTGAGCAGTTGTAATGGGGACTAATGGGAGTTACGATTTCTTATATAGATTTATGGATGCATGGATTCCGTTGGTTAGGTATTGGGTAAATTAGGTTTCAGATTTGAGGAAGAAGTTAATTACCTACTGAGTGGCCCATCTTCACTGTAGTAGAGTGTGTACTAAGTCGAATTACTGATAGCTACACTAGTATTTTTGGCCATCGAGACAGCCTTATCCTGTAAACAAAATTTCTTCCCACCTATTACCTTTTGGGAAGCAGATGAAAGAAAATGACTTTGTACCCTCGTCCATCAATTTTGATAAACGTATAAGGTATTCCTAGCCAAAACATCACAACTTATTATTGAAGAGTAATTTCTTGTACAAAAAATTGCTATAATAACCGACGTATGCTATGATAACATAACGGGCTCTTTAGATAATATTCTCTTTTTTCTTTGTTGATTCTTCTCATTTTAGTGGAATGGCTTTGTATCCGGATACATATCTACTTTATTGCATTTATTATGTGCCTCGTAATTTACTCTCATAAATGTAACAATTTTCATATGACATGATTCATAATAGTTTTAACAATACAAGTCTTAATATATAAGCTATGATGTCTTATTTTACTTAATTTCGTAGCTTCTTTCTATTATCCTTATTGCTTAGACTTAACTTTGGAAGTAGAGTTAAGGTAGCACTTGCATACATCCCTTAGAAATTGTACAATCATTAAAATCATTGAGGATTTATTGAGCATCATTCAAGCACAATACTAAACCGTTCGTAATATCGTGACCAGTAGATACATGCGCATGCTATATATCCATGAATATTTAATATACGTGGAAAACTTGTTAAACCGTAACAAATCTATGCGGAAGTGCATTTACGAATATACAAAATACGTTAGCACTTGACCACCCGACAAATATCTCAGAACATAATAACTAAAGAACGAATTTTAAATACAACCATAAATTATTGGTCCAAGTGTGATAAATTTCATAAATCATAAAATGTACCTTTTTTTATTTTATAATTTTTGAAAATATATACATAGTTTCGAACAATGCTAAAGCCTCAAAATTATAAACATTTATGATAATTTTAGCCTGAGTTCAGAAAATGAGTTTGAAAGACATTTATACATTTTTAAAAGTATAATAAGGTGAATTTATATTTTGGAATTTATACCACTATCCATGTCTAAGTAATAGTTTTTTATTTAATTAATCCAAAATCAACACTGTCTTTCTGTGTAGTTTAGTACAAAGCTCCCGAAGCAACTAGTTTGTTAATAAATAATACCGTGATAATGTTCTGGAAGCAATTTTTCTTCCGACAAAGATCCTTTTTATAATCACATTTGACATTCTCTAACAATGGTTACACTAGAACCGCCTATAACATTCCGTTAATTTAAATCACAAACCGATTATTGGTCGAGCAAAAGACTTACACGTTGTCTTTGCAAACACGACAATACCACACATTGGTCGACCATCGTGACATGATATTTGATCCATCCTTTCTAAGTCACTTTAACGTCGATGTTAATCGTCGTTTCCCATAATAAGATCCGACTAACGAGGACGTGCAAAGTTAAAAAGAGTTGGTGCATGCTTGGCGTCTCTCTTAACCAAACAGGTAGAACACCTCCAATAGTGCTCAAGATCAAGACGTTTGACCCACCCATTGTTGTAGTTGGAAAAATTAACGCATTTTTGAAAGAAATTTCATTAAATGGATCCTCTCAAACAGAAAATGTTTATATCGAAAGCATGAAAGGTGAATATTTTGATCTAGTGCATTGGGTCAAACCAATCTAGAACCGTCGATTTATGGATTAGTAACATGATGAATTATGATTAACTTGTGAGTTGGTGATTTCAAGCCAATTCATTAAGTTCGGTGGTTTAAGAGCTAGTTCAAGACCCTTGAACTGTCTTTTTCTTTTTTAATTTTAAATATATAATTTTTTATTAATTTATTTTTTAATACATTAATAATTTTTAATAATGTAATATCCTTTCTCTCTCTCTTTGTTTTTAAAGTTTACTAATAATTAATAATTTCTAACTTAATACAATTCTAACTATTTTATTTTTTTTCCTTAAATTTTTTTTTTCTCATATTCAAATGTTTAACATTTGATATGTTTTATAAAAATGACTTATATTAATTGAAATTGAATTTTCTATCTATCCCTAATACATAATTAACTTATAATTAGTCATCTATCATTAGTTTGATGATATTATTTTTTAAAAAATTGTCCTTCACCATTACAAATAAAGTAGCTTTGATATATAATGACTTATTAGATATTATCAAATTATTTTTTTTGACTTAGTTACCTCTATTTTCTCTTTCTCTTTCCTTACTTTTTTTTTTTTTTTTTATAAGAGGGTGAATTGGTCGGTCTAGATGGTTCCGTTCTCTTGAACCTCTTAGAACCTTAAAGCCTAGCAGTTCGCTCCACTTACTTTCGGACAGGGCCGATTTATTGTTCGGAACCAACTCTTATCAAGGTCTTTTCCAATGTAAGGGCATGCAATTTCATAACTACAAGGAAAAAAATATATATTATATATCAAAAGTTTAAAAGGTGAATATTTCGTGTGGTTACTAGGATATTAGGTTTTAAACTTTATCCTCTTATGAATTTTTAAGGGGGAATGAACACCATTGTTATTGTTTTGTCACAGGTGTCTTTCTCGTACCCGATTATCCAAAGAAAAAACGTGGATGTTGTAACCGAATTAGGAACCTGTCCAATAGCGAGAGCTTGGTTTCTTATTTTGGATTTTGTCAAGTATTAAATATAAATTCAATGGTTAAAATATTTCACAATTTTTACAATTTTTATATCTTATTTTTCCTTTTGTTTAATCACCTATACACATTATTGAATGTCGCATGGCAAAATCATGAAAATACTACTAAATCCTCCGATATACATAAAGCATCCTAATCCCAAAAGTACTCTTGGTAATCATGGTGTACACGTGTTTTAGCAGCAAGTTAAAAATAGACCGATTTGATGACATTAAATCATCTCAGATGAATTTGCATTTATATAATTTTAGAAATATGAAAATTATAAAAATATTCCGAATTCCAAAAATACTACTCTCATATCTGTAAAGATTTTCCTCCCAGCATACTAGGTTATATTTTTCTGTTATTATGCAACTAATTATTATTTGAAGTAAACTTATAACCCAATTTGACCTACATTGACCGATGGAATTTTTTCCAAGTCAAGAAAACCTCCAAATCATTTAATGCATCAGCGGCAGTGAAGAAATCATTACAACCGTAAATTTTTGAAAATGAATGACTTAAGACTGCATTACAGGATAAACTTGTTGTTGCCAATATTTTCAAGAGTATTAAGTCTATTATCTTCAGAAACTGGCCATGCTTTTATGATTTTGATTATTTTCGAGGGGTATCATTGAAATCTACCAATATCTTAAGCATGCACCCCATACCTCACTCTCTAAAATATTGGTCAAATATAGATAAATGTTGTAAACTTTTAATACGTGACTTCATTTTATCATCATTTATAAAAGTATATAATTAATAATTCAAACATTGTTGTAGCCCTAAAACTTTTCGTTTAAAGGACTATCGATGGTTTGGTTGACACCAGGGAAAAATAAAAAATAAAAAGGGACCATAGATAGTAAAAATTTTGTGGTTCGTTTATTGAGAGATAATTGAATAGGTAGAAAATAGAAAAGTTATATTTTAAGAATGATTATTAACAAAAATAGACTACGGATTTTTATTTCAATATTCACTTCATTTAATTTTTCTTTTTAGGAAATGTTCATTTAGTTTTTACTGTACTTCATTAATTATAGTTTTAAATTGGGAATAAAATTATTAGTTTGTCCCTAGTAATTATTTTGGAAAATAACCATTAGAGCGGGAATAGAAAATAACCATTTAATGAGACAGAATGGTCATAGTATTTAAATATTTTATTCTCTCTATAGAGAGAATTAAAAAAAGCATCACATCTTCCTAGTTAATATCTATTTTCAACGGAGTGGGAATAGAAAAACTTTAGAAATTGTGATATCCCTATTTTCTTCAAATAAATAAGATAACTGATAATTAACATGCTATAATTATTTTATTCCATATCTATTATCTCTAACTGTCTGGAAATGATTTGCATGTTTTGAATAGTTACCCATAAAATGTTTTATTTTTTTGAAGTTATAAAAATCCTTATCCGTATTTGACCAATATTTCAGACACTGCAGCTCAATTTGCCCCTTTTTTAGTTCATAAATTAATTATATCCTAAGATTTCCCCGCAACACTGGATAGGCAGGAAGCTAAACTAACAACGTTCTTCACGAAGATAGAATCATGATGAGAGATAAAAAAAAAACGATAACTAAAAGGCGTGCTCAAGATTTTGCTTAAGCAAGGGGGTGTATAAGCTTTGTCATGCCCTACGATTTTGCTTAAATTGCGGGGCTGTATATATGTTCACCACTGTAAATATGGGGTAGGCTTGTCGTTATACCAACTACGGTTCTTGAAGGATACTATATATGTGATGCATGTATGACTTTTGTTCTGTCACACGATGCGCATTTTCTGCGGTAGCGGTAGCTTACATCAGGAGATCTAAAACAGTACTAAATGATTGAAGTAACTTATGAACTGACGTGGGCCTTTGGAGACATAATCATTACTTTAGTAAAAGCAATATGTTCCTCACTCAATTTATTTTTGTTTTGACGAAGATTTTCAGGAGCTTGGGAATTGGCAAATGCTTATATCGGATTTTCTTATAAATTAAGGAATGTATCTTTTCTTCTAGCTAGGGCGTATGGTATTTTGAGGATGAATATTTTTACAATAACGTTAGCAAGACAAAGTAACTGTAACGTTAGTTTTTCTAGCAAGTTAACTAAGAAACTCCAATCTTCCATCTACTACTATGGATGGGAGATAATAGGCTATTTTTTTTATACATAAGCTATAGAGGGTATATTAAGAGGAAACGAAATAATAAAATTATTAATGAAAGTTTAAGGAATAAGTTTAATTATGTAACCAAATTCTAATTGCTTAATATCAATATGAATTAGGACATTTAGTATAATTTAGGATTTCTGAAAAAAGTTGTACGAATTGATTTAAATTTTGATAGGAGATCATAAAAGTTAGACAAAGAGTCACAATAAAGTAAACTTCTCAAAATAAAGTATATATAATATTTAATTTTGACAAAACGTATTTTTACTAAGTATGTTTGATAATTATGGAAAACTAAAAATATGAGCTCCAAAATATAAGGAGACTTTAGAGGTAAATTATTTAACTAATAAAAATAATATTTACAGTCAAGTCCCATTTAACGTAATTATATAATTATATTATACTAATTATATATACTCGATATGTAAATATATTAACACAATATACTAATAAATGGATAAAAGTTGTATTAAATTATTAGAAAATTATTAAAGAAAAAAAGAAAAACATGCCTATAGCGTCTAAAAGTTGGCGTGGCAGGAGGGAACGGTCTTGGATTAAGGTAGATAGGAGCTAGCCAAAGTAAATATGTGTAATAGTGACACTTGGAAAGGGGGAAAGAAAAAGAAAAAAAAAATAAAACAGAAATCCCACTGACTCAATTGCTTGTAAGTAGATAATAGGAGCAAGCTTTTGCCATTTTACAACATGAAGGAAATAGGAAAACCCTCTCAAAATATTTAATAGACCGAAATATAGAAATTTGAAAAAATAATGTAAAATTTGGAAAATAACAAGAGAATTGGAGTTTCCATACCAAATGCAAACCTAACATGGTGGTGGTTTGGTGGTTGAAGTTTGACACCAAGGGAAGTCTAGCTAACTACTTCTCTCTAGCTAACTGTGGTTAGAGCTCTAATGATAAGGTGATGTAATTTTTATATTATAAATTAGTTTGTTTCATTAAAAATATCAAATGATATTAAAAAATTATGAAAATAGGTTTTCAAGGGCATTTTTGTGTATAGAATTAAAATATCAACCTAGAATTTTAAAATTAAAAGTGCTTATATATGTTCCTTAAGAATTACCTTGATTCCAACAAATTTTATATAAAATTTTCAAAATAGTAAACGATGTTATTTTAAGCTAATTTTTGGTATACATATTTCTTATATGATATATTTAATTTACAAAATAAGAATTTCTAATAAATTATATGTTTAGTATTTATTAAAGTTATTTGTTAAATTTGTAGTGTTTTTCATAAGAAAGAAATATTATGTTTTTAATTAAATTTCTTAATGAATCTGATTTGTAATGATTTTTAGAACTTAGTTATGATTTTCGTGAATATTTAATTCAAATCTTATGGTTTTATTTGGTCATTTAACTAATTAAAGCTAATTTTTAGTAAAATTAGACCTAAAATCGATATTTTAGAAAATATTATATATTGCACTATCTTAGTACTTTTCATGATTATAATATAATAACTATAATTTACCGTGTATAATATATTTTCCACAGCTTTAATAGAGCTTGGATACTAAGCATTATGTATTTTTCTACCTTTTATGTATATTTTGTCAAATATGATGATGTAAGTTAAATTTATATAATTGACATTGTAGTAAGAGGGAGTTCTAGCTATTATTATATCTGAAGAACACTTTACTGATCTTAGTTTGGTTTAATTGAAAAGTGAAAATATTGTAAGCAAGTAAAGTGCTCTATTCAAATCAGAAACTAGATTACAGGCAAAAACGGAAGTAGTTATAGTTAGGTGTTCTTGTACAAGCAAAACTTACACAACTAAGTAAGGTGATATACTAGGGATGTTAGTTAGAGAAATGAAGATATATGCTAACTGGTATCTGATTAGGAATTTTAAAGTTAGACTTGATTAGAGAGTACTTTGGAAGTTATTTCAGAACCTCAATCAAAAGCGAAGTTAAAAACTAAGTGAGAAACAATTGGGGAGTAAACTAAAAGTCAACAAACTAATATCAAGCTAAAATATATTCACATAAGGTATGCAATTAACCTTAATAATATTTACTCTTATTAGGTGAAATCACAAAGGAAGGAGGTCACATTAATGAGTAAGTTTGGAAATACATTGCTAGCTAGGTAAGTAGATATTTATGTGCTTTGAGTAGATTTATGTCTATTCCTAACTTTGCATGCTTGGTGATGTTATGGCTTGGTTGAGTGTTTGATGTGTTCTTAGTGAATCACATAGAGTTTTCTATTATAACTACTATTGATTGAGTGATGATATGATATTGAACTTGACTGTTATGGTTACACTACTTATTGATGTGACACATTCTAGGACTTATATTAACTTAGAAAAGAATATACGGACTAACTTTACCTCCTAACGTGCTTACTTAAGTGAAATCAATACTGAAGTTTTAAAATTGACAAAGATACTTAGTAAAGGTTGGTCTGATAAATAGAGTAAGCTTACTTAGATTTGCTAGGTACTGCTCGGTGTATAATTCAATGCATTTGTGACATGGTATGAAAAGAACCTATGAGTCAAGTTTTCTAATAATCGAAATTTTGCTAAGTCAATTTTTATATGAAAAGTTGAGTTTACCAAGTAAACCACTTGATTTATAAAAATTAGGTTTACGAGCATATATAAATTGCTAAACCAAGTATATGTTGAATTTTCTAAGCACTCTATGTGGTTATTGCTAAACTACTAGGTTTTGGCAACTAAGTATTGCTTTGTTAGGTTCCTAGATCTTAGTTTATGTCTAGATGCTCAGTTGAAGTTGACTAACTAAATGAGTTCCTAGGCTAACTAAAGTATCGATATCGATGTATGTTATGTGCATTAGCATAGCATGGACTTCTTGTATTTTCATTGATTACTTGGTTGAGAAATGATAAGTTGATATAATTTGACTAACAACCTATTAATGTGCTTATGATACGATATTGCTTGTATTTTGGTTTATCTATCTACTCTCGCTTGACTCACAATAGCTAAAAGGATAAGTTGTCTTATCTTCAAGTTAAGATTAAGCTAGACAAAAGATTATACCATGAAGGTAAAGGGACTTCAAAGTACTAGTTGAAGATGAGCTCTTTAGAGAAGTCATTGGCCATAGGATACGATTTAAGTGTATGATGGCATATGTTTAGGGAAGATGATGGTATTACTTTACAAAAGATTTAGTGTAGCAAATATAGTCAAATGTGTGTATGTAGAAAGGATTACTATGTTGTGTAAAAGTATATAACTACGATACTTTAAGTACGACCCACTTATGTAAAAACTTCCATAGTTGTTTGCTAAGTTGAATAAGATGTTATTTGGAATCAAGTGTTATATGAAGTGGAATGGTACTTTGGATACAAATTTCCACCTTATTTCTAAGTGAAGGATGGAAATAACCAACTATCTTGAGGTATCAAAAGTTTGAGAAAATTTTTTAAGCAAATTTTTAGAAGGCAAGGCAATGCATTAACTAAGTTACCACTCTTCCTACCCTCTTTAATAATATTTTCTTTCTTTTTTTTAGATCTCTCTCTTATATCTACCATTTAATAATTTTTTAATTTATTAATGCTATTTGTATCCTTTTCTCTCTCCTCTTTTCCAATATATTCCCTTATTCTTTATTTATTTTAAGGTATTCTTTAGCTAATTTTTCTTTATATATAATTTAGATTATTTATATACAATTTATATAAACTAAAAGTAAATATTTCATACAATTAGTATATGGTCAAAATAATCTGTACATTGTCTACATGCTATCATTACTCAGCACGAAGTTACATTACTCCCTATGTTGCTTTTATGATTCATAGAAATCCTATACTATGTAATCCATATATATTTATAGTTTGTACATATATTTTGTATGAATGCAATCCATATAGATTATTGTCTATATGTTATACTATGTATATTTTTGAATCGTAAGTCATATAAACCATACATATAAACTATTATACATATAATCTGTACTATTGATGTCCATATAATATACTATATAATGTATTGTATGCATATAGTCAATAAATATTACAAAATACTATTATCATATAATAGTTTTCTAATGTGCATCCATATTATACCAAGTAATTTCATATTATAAATGTAATATTCTATTTATTGTAAGGGTATTAGATATTGTAAATGTAATGCTCAAATTCTATGTGTATTTTTGAACTGTGATTCATAAAAATTGTACACATAATTAGTATTAACATAGTCCATACTATTAATGTCCACATACTATATTATATAATATATTGTATACATATAATCCATAAATATTATCAAACACTATTAGCATATAATAGTTTTCTAATAAGGATATTATGTTAAATAATTTGATATTGTAAATATAATGCTCAAATTCTAGGTATACTTTTTATTCTTAATTCATATAAACCATGCACATAATTAGTATACATATAGTTTATACTATCAATGTCCATATATTACACTATAGAATCTATCGTATATATATATATATATATATATATATAAAATCCATAAATATTATCAAGTACTATTAGCATATAATAGTTTTCAAATGTTGGTCCATATTACATTAAATAATTTGATATTTTAAGTGCAATGCTCTATCTATTATAATAGTATTTGATAGGATGCCAAAAATAAAATCAAATAATATTAGTGTTTATAATATTTAGAAATTAGGGTTAATAGCACATGTAGTTAACATATTATTCATAATACTATAATACAACTACAATTTAATATTTTATAGTAAAACGTAGATCATGCATGTTGTGAACAAATCTTAGCATTATATTATATGATATGATATTTCAAACCTTGCTCTATAATAGTACTATCATATGATTATTTTATATAATCACTATATAATACAATATAAGTGTAATCGTTTAGTTCCATATATTTAAAGATGTATTTGCAATGATATCATAATAAATATATATAATGCTTTAATATTAAAATAATGTTTCAAATAATATGCTATAACACTATGATCATACAACAATACTATATAAATCATGTTAATACACTATACATAATTTTATATTTGAAATAGTAAGCTATAATATTTCGATCATGTAATGATTATATATAGTATCAAATATAATACGATACTAGTATAATTTTTTTTAATCACACAAATATAAAAATAACTTAGCATGCTAAGAAATCAATTATAATGTTTTCTTCTCTCTCCATATATGCAATTCAACTTCCTTTAAGATGATATAACTCTTTTCAGCACATGTAAATATTTACTAATAGAATCATGCTCAGAGCTAAGTAACAAAAATGCCACTTTGAATTCATGTTAGTATGAAATTTTCTCATTGCCATATATTATTATAGAGATAAGTCCCTAAAATAAAGTCTATAATTCTAAATAAAGCCCATAGTTTCATACCAAGCATGGTAGTGTGCTTTCTAGAAAGTCCCATTATGCATTTTCTACATTTGTTGTAACCATTAGACCTAGCTATATCTCTAGAAGCTAAGCTAGTAAATGCATACCAAAATTAGGGAAGAAAGGTTCCAACTCGAGTGTAATCGATCAAATGAAACCTTGACCATGTAGTACCTTAGTTGTTCATAGGCACTATTAACCTACCATAAGAAAGTCCTACTAAGCTCTATTCCAAAGGACAAGATGATCAGGTCGATATGCAACAAGAGGAAAAAGCAACTCTTTCTCAAGTTCTTAGGCATAGCTAGGAACTCATGCCTCTCATATGCATAGGCTAAGACCTTGAGGACACTAAGAGATTAGGTTAGCCATCACATGTTTAACTTGACTACCTCCCAATCCATCCTTTTCCCAATTCAAGCCCATGCATTAGCCTAGCCATTAGTAAGTGTATTGAGGATGCTTTTTTAATGAATGCTAAACTACTTAGCACTCCATGAGTATAATTGACCAGATCAGGTTTGCTTCGTTTCCTTTTTTGACCTCTATCTAAAACACATAATATCTTGTAAATAACATAGTTATTTTACTATCTTTCCCCTTTTATTTACTGTTAGGGTTTAACACACTTTATCATAATTGTTGGATTACCACTAGGGTTTAGAATATAAGTACCTTACTTGTAGTAGTCATAGCCAACTTAGTACTTACATCTTTTTATTTAAAGACTTATTATGTTATTACTTTGAGATTTATGAGTGACAATAACTTCTTTAGTCAATTCATGTTCTTATCAATCATTTACTTAATTGGTAAATGGTATAAGGTAAACACACCTATTGACTTAGTAGTATAGTTCAAAAGAGCGGATGTTGTTCATACAAGGACTATGATTACTTATACTAACTTTCTCTTTATTAGTTAACTAGTAAAATTCAAATTCGAAAAACTTAAAGGAATTAATCAAAACTACTACTAATGACTAATTTAACAATTAATTGAAACTAAACTAAAGAATTTAATAAGAAAGCAATTAAATTGAAAATTAACTCGAGATTCAACGTCATACCTACATCTTGCTTTCCTTAGAATTAGATGTGTGGCTTTTATTAAAGATAATTTAACTCAATCTCTAAATTCTTTGACCAGGAGAATTCTCTTAATAAGTTAATAACTTTTTCAAGTCTATCAACCCTAATATTAGATCACTTATTATAATTTATTCTCAATAGCATAATCAAAGACAACATTAAAGAGTAATGAATTCTCGTAAAATAACAATCTAGATTTGAAAAGTCTTTACAACTTATCTCTAACTAAACTTACAAGAATCTTCATCAATTATGCTTAGATCTAATTACATAAGGAATCTTTCAATTTTCTTGCATAATAGTAAATTTTAGATCAATATCCTAGGAAATATCAGTCTGAAATAATCAAACACGAATAATTAAATGAAAGGAAATAAAGATATTTATTGGATCTAATTAAACATAGCGTCATATAGTATTTCTAAGTTCCATAAAACCTAGATATAATAGTTCTAGAAGCTAATCATGGCAAAGAAGCAACCTTGAGCAAAATCTAATAAAAACATAGAAGAATAAGCCATGAAACTAATAAGAAGTCTTAAATCTTGAATAATGAAGTGTATTGCTCTCTTGAACATTCTATCCTTTTGAGTCTCTCCAAATGTCATCTAAAAAATTGTAACGAAAATCCCTAAAGTGCCCTCATATAGAATGTACAAAATTCCTTAGTCGCTATAAACAATACGACTTAGTGATACGATTGTGTCATTTAATTGTATTCTAGAGATACGCCATATCTTCAACGAATCTTTCTACATCTTGCCAAATCTACTAGTAACATGATTTAGGATATGGTCATGTCTCCCAAGTCATATCACTCATTGTAAACTACTCTTCTTTACCTAAAATTCTTCACTACAACTGATACAGTCATATCACTTACATACGTCGCTGTCAAATTTCATAACTTCTTTATTTTGACTTCAATTTGATTTAAACTTGTTTCTATTTTCTCATTTTCATCCAAAGAATGTTTCTAAACCTAGAAATCAAAATTTTACTCAACTTATTATCATTTTCTTAAATAAACATAAATTTTAAGGAAAATCACTATATAAAATGTAGTTAATTAAGAGCTTATTAAACTTTCCTATCCTTAAGAATTTGCTTATCCTTAAGCAAATAGATCAGAGAAAAATTAGGATGAGAAATTCTTACTTAAAATTATCACCACTTAAGAGACTAGCCAAGAACTAACACTTAACCGGAGAAACAATTTAAAAGATCAACTCGCAACTTCACTCAAAATTCTTTATACTCAATCTCTTTACAGTACTCAAGAAATAAAAAATACTGGATTTTATACGCTAATATATGTAATTAAAGTTTTCTTGGATCATTTAATCAAGTATTACTATACTCAAAATCAAGTTTAACATCTTGCCAACTAAGAAAAAGTTATAAAAATTTTTACCTACTTAACTAAAATACATACAACTTTTTCTTCAATCTCGCTAAGCAACATAATTTAGAGTAAAACACATTTTACATCCATTTATCTTTTAATCACTCTCCTAGTATATATTTTCATTGAAAGGCTTTGATTTACTTCAATTATTTTACTCATGCACAATGCATTTATTTGTGACTAGAGTCCATTAGTAGTGGAATTCATACCTTGCTCTTTTGATGAACTAAGGTAAATCCATAACAACTTATCCTCAAGTTGGTAGTAGGAAAGAACATTACTTTTTTAAGAGACCAGCGCTGATCCTTGCCAACATGACCACTTTCATTTCCTTTTTCTTTCTCTTTCTTTTCTAACCTCCAACTAATTTGATTTTTCAAGGAATTTTCAAAAGACAAACTTCATTTGTTTATTTAGTAAAAATTATAGGGCTCTAAAAACTTCAAAGAGAAAAGTATACATAAAAACAAGTTCGAAAATAGTCATGACTAACTCTTAGTTAGTAATGCTACTCTAATTCTAAGCCTTAAAATCTCAGGCTTGATAATTCGTAACTTTACTCTACACAAATTTCACTTATTAACTCTGGCATAGTGTAATTTCAATCATCTAAAAATCAAGCATTAGATATTTAATACGATCCATTTGGAAGTCATCAAATTCTATTATAATTGTAAGTAAAACAAAACAATTGGGTTAAATGAGTAAAAAAAAAAAAACAATTCTCATAAATAACAATAATTTCTATACATGCCTTTCCTCACACTTAAAACTGTACATTATCCTTAATGTATTGACTAAGTAATGCAAAAAGAAATATACCAATGTAAATAGTCATGGTGTAAGAAGACATTAAAGTGGAACAGAATACTAATACTTTCTCGAAATTCGATTTACACATATATCAACCATGAAGATTGAAGTCATCCTATCCAAACGCAATCTTTAATACAAGCTTCAAAGTTCCAAAGACCAGTATATCACAACACAACTCACTAAACATAGAATAAAGAAAAGAAAATTAATGAAAGAAAATCACGAAAATAGAAAAAATTGTTGTGGAACTAAATAAAGTCTAAGAAAAGCCAAGTATAGAATAATTAGAGAAAATAACAAACAGCCACATCAATTTCTTAATCCTCCTCATCGGAGGCATCACCCATGACTTCATCTTCGTTATCCTTGTCCTCTTCTTTGTCTTCCTCTTCCTCATCAACTTCTTTACTTAAGTTTTCATCATCTCCTTCCTCCTCTTCCTTACCTTCCTCATCCTCTTCATCTTCTTCCCTATCTTCTACTACCTCTTCACTTGAAATAGAGGAAAGGAGTGAGAAAAATGCATTAAGAAGCTTCATCTCACTCTCTTGAGCAACATTGCAAAAGAAATGAAGCAACTTGTTTTCCTTGTCAATCACTTGCCTAATCTTATCATTCATCTTTTTCTCCATCGCATCCTCCCTTATCATCATAGTCTGCAGCATGTCTTCAATTCAATTCAATTGAGAAGCTAGTCTTTAACTTAAGCTAGCCCCCCATATTTGCTCCTCATCACCTAATCGCAACCTCATATGTCCAAAAGTATCTCTCCTCAATGGGACTATATCTCTCACTAAAGTCATTTAGGGCATTTGTTGATCCAAAAGTCCTATCCCTTAAGTGGCAACAATGATGTAAGCCTTACCACAAATTTTGCCATGTTCTTTAACCCTTAGTGGACTGTTTTACTAAAAACTCAACTAACAACATTGCCATGTTCAAAAGGCACTGCCTAATCATGCTGCAAAGAGATAGCAACTCCAATGTACCCACTATACTAGTACTTTTCCTTTGTCCCACAATAGTATTTGATATCAACCAATAGGCTACTCTATATTCAGGACATTGCATGGTAGAAACCTTACTAGGTTTAGTTATGTAAGGATGTGAACAAGTCAGGTCCTTCTAGAATTAGGCAGTAAAAACTCTATGTGGCAAACAAAATGGGAGATCATAAAGTTCTTGGGTTTGAATGTAATCCTCATTGTATAACCCTATTAGACCCCTAACTCGGTAATAGAAATGCGATAAGCTTGGCCATTAACTTTGAATTTCACTCCTTCTTTTCCCCCATAGTGCTCTCGTAAGGGCTCTTCTAAGTGCAACATACATAAGAACTCAAGCATAAGTTCTTGCAGAATCTATGCTCGAAGAGTTAAGTACTTCTCTCATGGCTCAACAGAAACCATTACCCTCACTTAATCCATTAGATTCAACTACTCAATAACTCCTCAATCCAAGTAGAGAGTTTCACCAAATGTATACAATTAAGACTTTCGAAATCATGTTCATGTTGTTTCATCCTGAAACTGTAGCATTGGATGTGCTAGAGGTTTACTAGCCACTAATGGTTAGGGAGATGGAGGTAGTTGTGATGAGGAAACAGATGCAATAGATTTATCCTTCCATTTTACTAGGAGTTTTGCTCTTTGTGCCATTTGCCTATTCAAAAGGAAACAAGATTCAAGTCGCATTTTGAACACATAAGAGCTTCCCTACACTTAGAATAAAGAAATAATGCACTAATCCTATGGAAGAAAGAAACTCTAGAGTACAATGAGGAATTTTATCAAAAACTTGGTATACATGCATGATATTGTTTTGCTCTTGAAAAATTCTTCATACAATCTTAACAACTAATCACACAAAAAAGATTTAAAGCACGATTATCACTAATTCATCAATTGCATGAATCAGTAGTACTTTTATATTAGTAAAACACTAAAACCCTAAGTGTTAAAATGAAGAATAAAGCATATGAATCAAGAAAATCTAACACTCCAACTTAAGCAATCATGACATCTATATACTAAATTTAATGTATTGCAAGTGGTACGATCGTGTCATAACTCGTGTCTTTGAAACCTAACAAGTGGTGCCTAAACTAAACAACACAATCGTATCAACTATGATCTACACTTGAATCACTTAAGATCATGCATAAAAGTACTTCGATTTCACAAAGAAAATAAAGTAATGCAAAAGCCCTAATTTATAAGCAAGATTCATCATGCAAGAGTGTAATTTCTCAACATAAATTGGCAACAAACATGACAAGATTAGAGATTAGGATACTTACCTTGCTCTTGAAATGACACCTAAGTGTGTTAAAGAGTAAGGAGCCCTTTTGATGGAAGAAGATGAAAGAAGTAGCGTATGTGTGAATTGGTTTCAAGTGGATTTATGAGAGAAGAAAGCGAAGAGAGGAAATGTGCATCTTTGGGTAAGCATAAATGAAAGATGAGAGAGAGAAAGACCAAGCATATGAAGTTTATATATGGTAGGTGACATGTTTAGGAGACATGACTATATCTCCCAAGTCATTTATCTTACTATAAATGAGAGGTGTTATAGTGCTGCAATTGACACGATTGGAAGACATGACTGTATCTCTTAAGTTGTGTATCTTTCTGTGAATTACGCGACTTGTGCCCTTGCAACCAATACAATTTCGAGATACAGTCATATAACTCTTTGTACATGACTTTGATTTTTTTTTTCTTTCTTTTTATTTTTTATTTTTTTTATAAATGCTTAGCCTAGATGCATGAACTCAAGTGTAAAAATAGAAATAAAAATAAATGAAAAGAAACAAAAATGCTAAAATGGAAGATGAATAAAAGATATCTAAAACACAACTAGATAATCAAAATGCTAAAGGAACTAAAATAGATTATAGACTTCGGTTACTTCCCAAGAGCACTATATTTAACATTGATAGCTTAACCAAATGCTAAATTAACTTACTTTTTTTTGGCAGCAAGGAGTCAAAACGCTTCGAATTCATGGTTTTCTATCTCTTTACCTGCATAAAGCTTTAAACAATGATCGTTAACCTTAAACATACCTTTTTTAAGATAAGTGACTTCAACTGCTCTATGAGGAAAGACCTTAGTAACCGTGAAAGGATTGAACCACCTAGACTTGAGCTTCTTAAGGAACAATTAGAGTCAAGAATTGTATAAGAGGACATGATCCCCTTCTTGAAAGTTCCTCCCTCACCTTATCTATTGGTCATGATATTTATTGGTTCTTTCCTTGTAGATTCGGGAATTCTCATAAGCTAAATCTCACCATTCACTAAGCTTATTCAATTAGAGTTTCTTATGATTTCCTATAAGCTTAAAGTCTAAGTTAGCAGTTTTAATAGCCTAAAAAGCTCTATACTTAGTCTCCACTAAGAGATGACAAGCCTTCTCGTATAAAAGTCTACATAAAGTGGTGCCTATTGGTGTTTTGTAAGCTATTTTATGGGCCTAAAGAGCATCATCTAACTTATTGAACCAATCCTTTTAGTGATGTTCCATCATCTTTTCTAAAATTCACTTTAGATCCCTATTGGTTACTTTCAATTGGCCACTCGTTTGTCAGTGATAAGTGGTGGCTATCTTGTAAGTCATGCCATAGCATTTTAGGACTTTTTCAAATTGGGCATTGCAAAAGTGCATGCCCCTATCACTGATGATCGCTCTTGGAGTACTAATATGAGAGAAGCTTTTTCAAAAATTTAGTGACTACCTTAGCATCATTAGTTAGTAAGGCTTAAATCTCAACTCATTTAGAAATAGAAACAACAACCACTAAAATATATTTGTTCCCATATGAGTTCGAGAACAAGCTTATAAAGTTTAGACCCTACACATCAATTACCTTACATACCAGAATAGGAATTTGGGGAAACTCATCCTTATGAGAAATGTTACTTTACTTTTGACAACTTTCATAGAGCTTTATAAATTTTTGGGCATCCTTGAAGAGAGTGGGCCCATAAAATCCTACCTTTAAGACCTTATGGGCTACATTATTAGTACTATAATGTCCTCATGGCAATGGCTAAGAATTTACCAATCCTCAAAATGTGAAACACATCTTGTATTCACATGATTTGCATAAACTTGAAAATGATAAGGGTCTTCTTAAAAGTAGTATTTCAAATCAAAGAAGAATTTCTTCTTCTACTAATGTGAAAACGCTTTGCGAAGGATTTTAGTGACAAGATAGTTAACAAAATATGTGAACCATGGAGTTTCCAAATCAATTACCTAACTGATAGCATACAGACACTCCTCGAGAAACTCGTCATTGATCTCATACTCTTCCAATTTCTCCAAATTTAGATTCTCCATTCCTGACAAGTGATCAACAGCTAGATTTTCCATGCCTTTCTTATCCTAAATCTCTACATTAAACTCTTGAAGGAGCAAGATCCACTTAATTAGGCATGGCTTGGCGTCCATCTTGATCAATAAGCACATAAAAGCATAATGGTCAATATACATTATCACTTTAGATAAAATCAAATAAGAACTAAATTTATCAAAAGCCAAAACAATGACCAATAGCTCTTTTTTAGTTGTTGTATAATTTTCTTGGGCATCAGTCAAAGTTTTGCCAATGTAATATATAGGTTAATAATGTTTATCCTTCCTTTGCCTTAGGACAACTCCCATAGCATGATTTCTTGTGCCACACATCAACTCAAATGATAAGCTCCAATCAAGAGCTACCATTATGGGAGCATTAGTGAGCTTGTCCTTAAGAGTGTTGAATACATCCATGCATTCCAAGGAACAGTCAAAAGCAACATTCTTCTCAAATAGTCGTATTAGGGGTTTGGTGATCTTAGAAAAGTCTTTAATGAATTACATGGGTCCAAGAAAACTTTAGACTACTGTCACTGAAGTTGAGCATGGCAACTTAGCAATTGTATCAATCTTAGCATTATCTACATCAATTCCCTTCCTTAAGGTCTTATGCCCTAAAACAATGCCCTCTTGAGTCGTGAAGTGAATTTTTCCCAATTAAGAACCAAGTTTGTTTCTTCACACCTCGTTAGGACCTTTTATAGATTAGTCAAATAGTACTCAAACGAATCCCTAAACACTAAAAAATCATCCATGAAAACTTACATAATATCCTCCATTAAGTCTTTAAATATGGCCATCATGCATCTTTGAACCACAAGGCATTCACTTGTAGGCAAATGTGCCATATGAGTAAGTGAAGGTGGTCTTTTCTTGGTCTTTTAGTATTATTAGTATTTGGAAATACCTTGATAGCCCATCCAAGAAGCAATAGTACATTTGTTGAGCTAGTCTCTCTAACATCTAGTCAACAAAGTGGAGGAGGAAGTGGTCTTTGCATGTGGCATCATTCAATTTTCGATAATCGATGTACACATACCACTCTATCATTGTCTTCATTGGAATTAACTCATTCTTTTCATTTAGCATGGTGGTCATGCCACCCTTCTTTAGGACAACTTATACTGGGCTCACTTATGCACTATCCAATATGGGATATATCTTCCTAGCATCTAACAACTTAATCACTCCTACCTTTACAACCTCCTTCATATTTGGGTTGAGCTGTCATTGTGGTTGCACCACAATCTTATGATTCTCCTCCAAAAGCATCTTATGGGTGCAAAAAGGACTAATCCATTTTATTTTTGAAAATTTCTATGCTGATGCCTTCTTGTGCTTCTTTAGGACTTCCAACAATCTCTCCTTCTAATCTTTCTCTAAGTTGGAAGCAATGATCATTGGTGGCTTAGAATCCTTCTCTAAGAAGGAATATTCTAAATAGCTAGGGTATTGCTTCAACTCAATTGCCAATAGGTCTTCAATTGAGGGCTTTAATCGTGACTCCTTTGCCCTTTGTATTGGTTTAAGCCTCATACCATCTCTAATGGGTTTTCTCAATTCTGATTGTTTAACCAACTTGTTGCACTTGGGGTTATTCACTTCTTCTCCACTACTTAACAAACATAATTCCAATGAATCATTTGTTAGCATCTCCATACAATCATAAATGATTGAGTTAGTAGCATTAAAAGGATAGCATGTATCATCTAACTCAGTAGACTTATTCATAGCTTTAGAAATCTTAAAGACTATCTCTTCATCACCTTCCCTTAAATATTAGTTTCCTATCATTAACATTAATAATAACCTTAGCAGTGGCTAAGAAGTGCCTTCCTAATATAAGGGGTACCTGAAGATCTTCATCCATATCCAAAATAACGAAAGTCTACTAAGAAGATAGCTTATCAACTTGCACTAGAACATCTTCTATGATCCCTCTGGGGTAAGTGACTAACCTATTAGTTAATTAAAGACTCATGCATGAGGACTTAGGCTTACCTAACCCTAACATTTTAAATAGTTTATATGGCATGAGATTAACACTAGCTCCTAAGTCTATTGAAGCCTCATCAACTAGAAAATTGCCAAAAACATAGGGTATAGTGAAACTCCCTAGATCCTTAAGCTTCTTTGGCAACTTCTTCTACAATAGAGCTAAGCATTCCCCATTCAAGGTGATTGTTGAGATTACCTCCAGCCAAGAGCATGACATACTTCGACATCTGCAAAATAACATCAATAAGAGGTAAGTTTATACGTAACTGCTTAAAAAGGTTTAGAAATTTACCAAATTGTTTATTGTAGTGCTCTTGTTTCAAGCGTTAAGGATATAGAATTAGAGGCCAATGTTCTTTCACTTTAGGTTGCTCTTGGGTTTCATTCTCTTGGACCTTGGTTAGTGCATTAGAAGCTTCCTTATCATCCATCTTCTTCTCAGCTTACATTTCTTTCTTGATTCTAAGACTCTCCACCTTGACTAGTTCTCTAAGATTTACTTTAGTATTTCTAGTCAATGATCCTTATTGCCTCTCATTCATCATTTTGGTAAACTAGCTTATCTGATTCTTTAGGTTATGAATTGAAGCTTCTTGATTCCTCAGAAAAGTCTCTAATAGTTTCATTTGTGCCTCATTGGTCTGAATATATATTTTTAGGAGACTCTAACTTCCTTTCTAGGGCTGGTGGGGGAGTTGCAAGTTGTCGAAACCTAGGTAGAGGCAAGTTTGATCTTTACTGTAGCTAGTTCCTTACCCATCACTACTATCCTTGACTTTGATTTCAACTACCCTATGAAAAATTCTGGTGATCTCTCTACCCTAGACTGTAGCTATTACTATTGGGATTATACTGGAGTCTTGAGGGTTTCCCTAAAAAATCAACTTACTCCATCTATTCATTAGCTACAAATCCCTCTTAGTAGAAGTTGTGTGAGCCTCATATTTGGTAAATAGGTATTAAAGGGATAAATTTAGGATATTAGTGAAACTAACCTAATTAACCTAAAAACTTACGAATAGACTTAAGACATTAGTTGAGAAGACCTTGACGACTCAGATATTAAAAATATGATAAAATAATAATACCATAGTTAAAGTAGTATAATTTAATTATATTGTGTACTATTAACCATAATTGCATAAAAATAGGTTTTACTAGTTTTTAAACTTTTGGAAATAAATTATATATGTAATAAAATTACTCTAGGACATAAAATAATATATGGAATATATGTATATGTGTCGTGTGGAATTTTCAAATATATACGTATACCCGTAATTAGTAAAAATACCCTAATATATGTATTTTAGGCTAAAATAAGATAGAAAAATCAATAAAAAAAGCTAACGAAAAAAAAAAGTGAACAGTTGGGAATTTAATAATTTAGGAGTGTAGACTGCCATAGATAGCTATTAGTGTAGGTGATAAAAATTTCATGCAAATTAAGCATAGTACTTAAGGCAAATTGCATGAGGAGAGAGAAAAAACTCCAATTCTACACCTTATCAACTTAGAAAAATATAGAAACCCTCTCTACTAGATACTATATGCAAGTGAGGATTTAGGAAAATTTAGTGTGGAAATTGGAGATCAAAGAAATAAATATATAAAATTATATAAAAATAAGGTGTAATATGATCATTGGAGGGTACATAAGCTTAGATGGTTACTATAGCTTAACCATCACTACAAGCAAAAGCCACACCTATTGCCTGGATTGGTTGACAAGCTTGGAGTAGCCAATAAGCTTAGAGCAACCGTGGGTGGTTAGAGATCAATTTTCCAACGAGGTCCTTTTTTGATCCAATTTTGAGTAATTCAGTAAGAATACCAAAAAAACCTAGAAAATTATGAAAAAAAAAATGATCCTATATATTTTTTTGGATAGAATGTAGGAAAAAAAAATACCATTTTGTGTAAATTTAGTAGATGACATATATATCCCTAAGAAATAAAAGAAACCAAACAATTTTTAGAGTTGAAATAAATTGGGCAAACAGCATAGTTTCCACTTCAAAATTTTTCTATAAACTATCATAAGTTAATAGTAAGTGATTATGTGAAATTTTTTCATATTACTATTTTCTATATTTTTATTTGATTTTTGAGCTTTCAATGATGCCTAAAATAGTGTTTTTAGTAAAGAATAATGTAATTCTTTGAAGAATCTCACTTAGATACTAAGCTTAAATCATTATTGAAGTATAATTACCATTCTAGAATGGTTAGATTGATAAAGTGTGAAGTTATAAAAAATTGCAAATTGATCTTTAAAAGTGAAGTTGATCATTGATTATTTTGTTGAATTTGGAAAACATTGATGAACTATGATGAAGGGTATAAAGAGTTGAGAAGTAATGAAGTCGAGGAAGGTTTGTTTAGAGTGATATTTGCTGTTTGAAATTGATTCTATAGTTTTAACTTGAAAGTTAAGTGAGTAAATCAACTAAATTTGGGACTTTGGTTAAAGGAAAAAGATAATTTAGAGGATTCTATAAATGGATTTTTCACTAGAATGACACTTAGAGTATAGGTTAAAAGTAATACTTAGGAATAAAATGTAAAAACAGGGGAAGCAAAATATTAGTTAGAGGATGATTTTGTTAAAAACTTTAAAGAAAATAGAGTTAGAGGGTAGCTTAGAAGATAGCATAATAAGAGGCTTAACTTGGAGAAGTTCAGAGGTTATCTCAGAGGCTAAATCTAATGTAATAAATAACCCCTCTAGAGCTTAAAGAGTAATTTAGATGATTTTTTACTAAAGAAAAATCTTATAAATCCATTCAGAACTTAACTAAGAGGATTTGCCTTATTAGGGTAACTTATAAAATTAATGAATTGTAAAGAAATCATGATTTTCAAGTGGAAATAACTTATGAAATTTATGACTAAACAACAAAAAACATATAAAACAAACTAATGGTTAATGAATTAAGGCTTGAAAACTAATCTATTGTGTAGTTCTAGGGATAATTGAAGATTAAGGAGACAACTGTCAAGAGTAAGTTACATGTAAGTGCATGTAAGTTGGAATTGATGCTTTGTGGCATATTGAAGTATCATATCAAGATATTTTGAGAAGTAAGAGTGCTCATTTGTGGTTGTAGCTAGATTGTATGTGCGTTTGCTATGTATGTGCTTATGATATTAATTGTTGATTGAGAGTTGAACTTTGAATGCTATTTTTTTCTTGAATATATATCATGTCTTACGTATATGACCTTAGTCGCTCACCTGATAATCTAAACTTATCTTTAGTTGACTAAAGATATAACCTAACATTCGAGATAACCCAGTAAGGGTAATGATTAGGTTGTTATACTAAATAGTGACACTTCAATAATGATAATACAAATGGTCCTTTTCCTACTCTTAGTTGAACTAAGTTATAAGAGAGGAAGTCGTGGTAAGGTTAAGAATCGTGTTTGAATGTCATTTAGAAAGAAGAGTATTCTCTATTGCACAAGCTCGAATTTAGTCTAATAGTATCTTATTGAAACTCTTTGAAATCTAAGTTAAAGTGAATGAAATTTCTTTAACTTTATAATAAACTGGCTAAAAATTGCATGATGTTCTATCATTTGTCTGTTACATTTGCATTTAAGTAATGATTGAATAACCATGTTTGTAATGTACTCTTATGACTTCGTCCCTTCTTATTGAGCTAATTGAGCTCTCATCCTAATAGATTGTTTTGTGAGTATGGAGTAGTTCTAGAAGATGCTTTGTTACAATTGTCCATTGGTTAATTTCAATGAGCTGGGAAGTGAGGTGTCGAAGACTAAAGAATGGATCAATGCTTAAGTTACTTTTTCTTTTCTTTTTGTAGGAGGATTATATGGTCTTCTAAGGAGGTCTTCTTAGGAGGCCTTCTAGTTTTCGTTGGCTCATTGTTATATTTACTATATGTAATGTAGTCCTCCGATGGAGATATACAGTTTCTATTAAAAACTTTGGCACATTTAATATATATAAAGTTATGTAAAAGATCTAAACTATTTGTGGATAAGAGAAATTATATTTTATAAGGTGTTACTCCATAGGTCTTATTTATTATAGATGCCCATTTAACTGTTTTAAAGCTAATTAAGTCATCATTCATCTTGTGTAGACTATACTTATGTTAGCAGCTAAAGAAGGTAGCTTCTAGCTTAGGTTGGTTTACGTAACGAGATTGTTATGACTCCTTAAGTTTGGAGTGTGACAAGTTGTTGGGGTTGAACTGAGGTTGTTGTGGACCAATTGAGAGTGAGTCGATCTTTTAATTTAACATTTCTACCTTAGTGGCCAAAGAATATACTACATTGAACCCAAACACACTTGTGACTCTTTGCCTTCCCTTGGGATTTTCCTACTAGTAGTTGTTCATGGCTATCCCTTCAATTAAGTTCTAAACTTGCTAAGATGTTTTTGTATTGAGTGTACCCTATCTGTTGTGTCTATCATTTACCTCGTAGAGGAGTTAAGATTGTTGTAAAAAGTTTGAATTTGCATACCAAAGGGGGAGGTCATGATGTGGAAACTATCTTAGTAGGTCCTTAAAGTGCTCCCAAGTATCGAATAATGTCATACCCTCTAGCCAGGCAAGTAAAGAAATATTAGCTATAAGTTTAGCAACTTTTAATGGTGGGATATACTTTTTGAAGAACTTTTTCAGTTGTTCATTCCAAGTTAGGATTGAATTCCTTGCTAAGGAATTCAACTACTGCATAGTTTGACCATGCAATGAAAATAGAAATAGACACAATTGGATGGCATCATCAGTTGCCCCATTAATTTTATAAGTATCACATATTTCCAAAAAGTTGGAAATATGTGCATTAGGGTCCTCATCTTGTAAGCCGTCAAACTGCATGAACTATCGTACCATTTGTATAATGTTTAACTTAATCTCAAAGTTGTTAGCTACAATGGCTGGTCTATTTATGCTAGACTTTACTCTGGTCTAAGAAGGCTAAGAATAATTTAATATGGTTCTATTTTCCTCCCCATTATTGGCGATGTCATCATTAAGTATGCTCTTGTGATTAGATTTGTGATCATCCATGTGCTCTTTCACTTCCCTTTAGTTCAATTCAACACTATCTTTAATTTTGATGAGAGACCCTTGATTAATTGCCTCCACTATTTCCTTTACTGTTAATTGTTTGAAATTCCTTAAAGTTGTCCTTTCAATTTTGGAGTCAATCTCAATCAAGTGTCATGAACAACTTCTAGTCATGCAATGCATAAAAGAAAATGCAAAATTAGTTTAGGATCACACCAATGAAATAAATGAAAACAAGAAAGAAAATAAATCAAGAAAAATAATGAAATTATAGCTAGATTAATAATGTGATCAACGTTATTAATATCAAAAGTTCCTAGCAATAGCACTAAAAACTAAGTATCAAGCAAGAGTACCTATTGATTCAATAGTATAGTTCAAAAGAACTAATGTTGTTCCCATAACGATTGTAATTACTAATACTTTCTCTTTATTATCTAATTGGTAAAATTCAAATTTAAGAAACTTAAAGAAATTAATCTATATTATCACTAGTGACTAATCTAATAATTAATCAAGACTCAACTAAAGAATTTAATAAAAAAGCTATTAAATTGAAAATTAACTCGAGATTCAATGTTGTACCTAGATCATACTTCCTGTATAATTGCATATGGGGCTTTTACTAAGATGATCTTCCTTAATCTCTAAATTCTTTGACTAGGAGAGTTAATAACTTTCTCAAGTTTGTTAAACCTAATCTTTAGATTACCTATTAGAATCTTTTCTCACTAGCATAATCAAAGATTGCACTAAGGAGCAACAAATTCTCATAAAATAACAATCAAGAGTTGAAAAGACTATGTAATTTATCTCTAAACTTGAAAGAATCTTCATCAATTATGTCTAGATTTAATTATGCAATCAATCTTTCAATTCACTTGCATAATATAAGATAATAGGTCAATACCCTAGGAAATATCAGTTTAAAACAATCATGCACACATAATTAAATGAAAGAAAATAAAGATATTTATTAGATCTAATTAAACATAGTGACACATAGTATTTCTAGGTTCTACAAAACCTAGATACAATAGTTTTACACACTAATCATGGCAAAGAAGCAACCTTGAATGAAACCTAATAAAAACATAGAAGAATAAGCTATGAACCTAATAAAAAGTCTTGAATATAGAACAATGGAGTATATTAGTCTCTTAAGTATTTCACCCTTTTGAGTCTCTCTCCAAAAATCGTCTAAAAAATTGTAACAAAAGTCCCTAAGGAGCCCTTATACAAAATGTGTGAAATTCCCTAGTAGCTATAAACAATACGACCTAGTGACATGATTGTATCACTTAGTTGTATCCTAAAGATACACCATTTCTTCAACAAATCTTTCTAAATCTTTACTAAATCTACTAGTAACATGACTTGAGACATGGTAGTGTCTCTAAAGTTGTCACTTACTGTAAACTACTCTTCCTTGCTCAAAATTCTTTACTGCAATTAATATAGTCAAGTCGCTTGCTCATGTCATTTCTAAACTTCATAACTTTGTCATTTGAACTGTGATTTGAGTAAAACTTGTTTCTATTTTTTTGTTTTCTTCCAAAGAATGTTCCATGACCTAAAAATCAAGATTTTGCTCAACTAAGTATTATTTTCTTAAAACAAACCCAAATTTTAAAGAAACTTACTATATAAAATATAGTCAATTAAGAGCTTATCAATAAACCTCTTTTAGGAATCAGTGTTAAATATTTATGTTCCCTTTAGAACTATTGATTGTTTTAATGTTTATGTGTAATGTTTAACCCTTATGTGAATCACAAACCTAGTTCGTCTATGTTGTTGGTATGTAACATCCAACCACATTCGCATTCATGCCCTCATTTTACTGCTTAAAATAGAAAACCCCTGAAAACTTTCCTCATTTCCATTCTCATATATAGTGTTGCACCTTCTTTTAATATATATATATATATCCTTGGTTCTATCATGTACAAGATATTTCCTTTATCTTGAGAGCTTATTGATTTTTTAGACTTAGGCATATTAGCATTCATCTCTCATTATTCCTCCAATAGTTGCTTGATGCGCAAGATGATTAACTAATACATCAATCTTAAGCTTTCTCCAACTATGTTCAAGAAGAGACTAAGTGATGACCATAGGCTAAGTCTTGAGGAAAATTCCTTTCCAACATGTTCTAGTATTCATTAGCTCTCCACCTAATAATCTAATGCAATTGGATCTCATTCTATTCATATTTGAAGGTCCTTCTATTGTGGTGAAATGCCTTATAAAATATATTTGAAAAGAATGTTATTTTAGTAAGTACCCTATATATATGCATGCATATATTTGTGATTAAAATTTTAATTATTGGCCTATTAATTGTAGATGTGAATAAATATTAAGCATATATGGTGCGCATATTTCACAATAATTACAGTAGACCAAAACTAAAGATCCTAGCTTATATATAAAAGAGAATCAAACTCTAGGACATCCTTATTTCCTTATGGACAAGAAGAAGGAGGGGTAGGGGGCTTTATTTCTTCAACTTTGTTCTTCTTATGTTTTCAATACAAAAAAGTTCCTCACATGCTAATCACTATGTGTTAAGAGATTCAAAAGAAATTACCTAGGAATGCTAGCACAAATTATTGGAGATCTAAGAAGAAAATTTCATTAAGTTAGACAATCTCTCATTATAGTTTGATTTCAAGACAAATCAAGACCTTGTTGCTTGTTATTACATGAATTCAAGTGATAAAAGGTAGTAAATGTATTTTTTATGGTGGCATAATTCCTATTAGGGTGTTAGGGTATTATATGCCGAAAAGGTAAGAATTCACAATGATAACAATTTAATGGTTAATTATTGTTAATAGAAGAGCATAATGTATAATTTACTCATAATGAGATTTAGAATTAATGTTTGGTGGTTCTTGGTAATTAGCACATACGAGAATCTTATTTTGATAAGATTGTAAATTAAAAAAAAATGCTTCATTTATCAATTATAAGATTTTTTGTTTATAAGATTAGTAGATGGATTGGCCTTTAAGTGCAAGAAATCATGAAATAAAGGAGTTTTATGGAAAAATAACCAAATCTTAATTCTGGTAGAGGCATAAAGAACTTGGTATAAGGTTCTCTTGTCATAGACATTAGTGTTAGTGTAGATACCTTGAATTAAGAATTGTAGATAAGGTTAATGTCGATAAACTTAGCAAATCTTGAGAAGAAAAAGAAATTAAGTACTCAAATAAAAAGCAGGTAAATGTTAAAGATTAAATTCCCACTTTTCCTTTTATTAGATCCTAGCCATATTTACTGTTATAGATTGGAAGACCATGCATAACAAGAGATAAACAAGTAGAGGAGGAGAAGATTTAACACATAGACTTAATATGGAAAACCTTATAATAAATGGAGTGAGAAACCAAAGGCCTACTGTAAATATATTATAATATAATTATATAGATATAATAGTTCTCATAACCACTTAATGCTCCAAAATCAAGCCTCTTATGGTTTACATGGTTTACTCTCTCTTAATTACTCTATATATTGCACATAACATCATTTATGTATATATATAGTTAGTTAGAATTACCCTAAACTCTAATGTTTAATAAGGAAAAAACTTAAGTACCATACAAAGGAAAAAAAAAAAAAGCATAAGACAATATGTACATGCACTTACAATTTGGACATATTACCATTTGACTTGCCTTAGCTATTTGCTAGCCCTAATTGGCTGGATCCTCTCTACCCAAGTCTTATCTTCACCCTTATTCCATTTCTTCATCTATTGTTCTAATCTAAATCTCATGTAAATTTGGCAAAAAAATAAAAATAAAAAAATCTCATGTAAATTTGAGATATACATTTTAACAATAATATTCATATAAGTTGAGAGGAAAACTCATAACTAACTAAGAACTTTATGAGTAACTTACTAACCAATCTCATCAACTAATTTTCATGAATAGAAGGGGTGGTGTCACTTTAGCTAATGTACTTGCATGTGATTGAACAAAATTTACTTACTTCAAAGTTTGATTGCATCAAACATATTGATAATACATATCTCTCTCTAAATTTATATTAAGAATGCCTAAAAGTCTTTGTAGGTTTGAATCAAACATTTGGATGTTGATAAAGATCTAATGAGTAAGAGTAATCTGAAGCAATTTTAACAAAAAGAGTTTAGCTAAGAAAAGACATGCTCTTATAGTAAGATGATAGGTTGGAATAAGATTACTAAAAGACCTAGTTATGGGAAATGGTTAGTTGATGGTATAGTTTCATTGATCAAGGTTTTACTTTAGGATTAGCATGGGTACTAATAAGCTTTCATTATCTCCTATAGTATAATATAATGAATGGGGTTTCTTTCTTTCTTTCTTTTTTTTTTTTCTTTCTTTTTTGTTTAACCTTTCTTAGTAGGATTATAGAATTGATTCTTCATAGTTACTTCCATAGTGTACCTTAATGAATTTTTAGAGCCAAAGGTTGAATTCTTAAGTGACTCAAAGATTAAAGGCTACATAAATGGGTAATTTAGAGCATAAAGCATTGTGCTTATGTACACTCTATCTAATAATTATTATGTGCATAGATGTGATTTAAATCCATCTACATGTTAATGTCTATAAAGAAGTTTGGTTTAAAGACGATGGTGTGACACTTATTATGTTGTAAGTGCAAATACTTACTCTTTTGTTGCCCATTATGAGGGGTTTTGCGAAGGTAGAGTTTTTACGTCTAAACCTTATGGCAAGCTTATAAACAAAGAGGTTGTTTAGGACATCTATAGTAAAATTTGATCATTTTGAGACTTTAATATAAGGACTAGACACTAGTAAAACAAAATATGGAATTGAAGTAGTTTAGTTGGTATATATAATTTGGCTTCGCATTGACTGTTACTAACGGTAAAATGATTTATATAATTAGTTTGGAGAAGGTTTGTGTAAGCTAACTAGTTATGGAAAACAATGGATCGATAATATAGTTTAGTAAATCACCCATAATTTATTTTATTAATTTTCTCTTAGTTTTATTCCTTTTTTTTTTTTTTTTGCTTGAGCTCTAGTTTTATTAGGACTTGTTGATAGGTTAATAAGGGAGTAATTTTTTCTATCTTTGGTACTTTAATAGTTGATTATTGTTTCTTCATCTTTGATTTGTTATCATTAGGGTTTTTTTTTATGTAAAACATTACACTTAGTTGTTATTTGTTATAAAATAAAAGGATTTATTATTCAATATTAGGATTTTTTTTTCTACAATAAGGTTTTTTATGTAAAGCATTTAAGCTCTATTTCTTATCTTGTCAACAATAAAAGGATCTATATAATTAGTAGGTGTGCATTACTTATGCTTCTTCTTCTTCTTGAAATTAGTAGGATGAGTGAGTAAAGCAATAGACCTTAAGGGCATTTTCGAATAGGCAAGTAATCAAGATATTTGAAAGTGACTTTTAGAGCAATCTCAATTTAAGTCATGATGATGGCTCCAAGTATGTTTTCAATAACTCTTATTTCAACTTCATAGGGGTAGAATAAGTCTGAAAAGCAAAAGCAAGTCAAAAGAAAGGACAACAACATAGTTGAGACATTCATTTGCATTAAATGATGGATGACTTCATTTTAGACTATAAGTGAAGCATCTTTTTACTCGATCCTCAATCAACTTCATTTCACGTATACTCTTATTTTGATCTCTTTTTTTTGGTAATATAGTTGATCCTTTATTAAAAGAAAATAATTACATACATCACATGCTTATTCTCATAACTATTACATATTACATATTACATAATTAAGTTCCAATTCCCCCTTTTAAGGGAAGATCATAGGAGGGCAACACAAAAAAGTCTCATAAGAGCATCAACAAAACTAAGTCTTAAAACTTTTATAATAGCCATAGCGTTTAATATCCTTCTTCAAAAGTGGTAGCAGGGCAATTATCAAGATATTGCTCCTACCCTCCATCTATGTGGTTGTGATAATACTTTATTCCCTGTAATTATCAAGAACATGCTTATACTTAGCTTTCGGCATATCATTCAATAATAGTAATTGTACTACTATTTTTGAATTTATTTCAGTTTCAACATTTAGGAAACCTTTTTGTATAGAATGAACAATCTCCTAATAGATTAGCCAAAGTTCTCCAACAACAATATCCACCTTTACTAATTTGTAAGAAAAACCTAGGATTCATTTGCCATTGTGATCAAATATTACTCCTCTTGTTGAGGATTGTTTTATCAATAAGTTTACTAACCCGTCTATGTTTAATTTAACACTTGACTCTTGAGGTGGAGTCTAAGCAAAATTTCTAATTTCACTTTCGGCAAAATTTATTCTTTTTTCTTTTTAGCAATACCTAATGTTCATGCCTAAGCTTCTTAGTAATTTGGTGTAAGTTATCTTCTCATGGGTTAAGTCAAATAATGCTTGATTTCTAATAAAACACTTATACTAAACTATGGAGCCAAATAGGTAAGAATATGGTAGATGAGGTTTAAATTGCTATTTTTTTTTAACTAAGCAATTGAATTTAATCCATGTTTGGATATTTTCCCATACTCTTGGATTATTTATATTTGTTGTTCACTAGAGGGTTGGTATATGATTAATTTTGTACACCAATAAAAAGCATGAAGGTTTCTTCACTATGATCTCCATACTTATGTTAGTTCCCATCTTCTTTAATATTACTTTTTCTTAGATTTACTGTTGTTGGTAAGGAGTCATGTTGTATTCTCCAAAACAACAATGTGAAAATTGATTTTTAAATCTAACCTTACTTTTCCACACCAATCTCATTGTGACATATAAATTATTTGTAAATATTAGCAAGTTTGATATCACTTTTAACTTTTGGTGATAGGAGCCTCTGGTCCTCCTTGTTATGTAATACAAGAGGACCATTTTTCTTGACCAACATTTCTAAGATTGAAAATTCAATCTTCTCCTCGTCCAAGGCATATGGGTTAAGGTAACAATCAGCCACACTTAATTTACTAGCTTTTTGATGGATTAGTCCTTACAGTGGTTATCTCACTAAAAAGTTTCCTCTTCATTTATCTAACCACAAAATTATGTTTTTACCATCACCTATAACCACTAAGCCATTTTCTATAAATCATTCATAGATTTGAAGCACAAGAGAGCTTTGGCACTTCATCTTTTCCTCTTAATGTATTGTGCTTATCTTTGATCAGTTTTGCCCAAAGAACATGCTTCTTCTTGAATTGTCAATATCCCTTACTTATATAGGCTTCATTTCTTTTGTATAAATCTGTGAATCTATGGCTTCTATGTTCTTTAGGCTTTATTATTTTATTCTAATTGATCTTATATGTTTTATTTGATTCATTTACCCCATTCCATAAAAAGATTCTAATAATTTGTATGAACTTGTTTAGCACCTTCCTAAGGATTTTTGAAACTTGCATATAATAGGTTAGTAGAGACTTAAGAGTAGATTTAATTAAAATTACTCAACAACACATGCTTAGTTGTCTTCCTTTCCAACCTGAAAGCTTCTTTTAGGCTTTTCTATCGATCATGTTTAACTGATCCAATGTTGGCTTGCTACCTTCTTATAAAGAGAAACCAAGATAGTTTCCAAGTGCTCAATTCTTGCAAAAATGAAGTACATTGAGAACTTCCTTTACTTAGATAAAAATTCTTCTTGGAAAAAAGATATAAGAATTGTAATAATTTATCCTTAATCCTGATAAATTTGAGAAGATATCCAAGACATCCTTTATTGCAAGGGCATTACTTAGGTTTGCTTTTGCAATTGGGAATACATCATCTACAAACAATATATGTTACATGCATAAAGAATTTCCTTCGATTTTGAATCATTTCCTTTTTCCTTTAGATGCTTTCTTCTCAATTATTTTACTAAATATTTCCATGCCTAATGTAAATAAGTGGGGAGAGATTAGGTCTCCCCACCTAATACTACAACTAGCATGGAAGGGCTTGATAAGATAACCATTAACTAAGATTGTTGTTGATGTCATAGCTAAATAGGAGATAATCAACTTAATCTTCTTTAGAGGGAAATTTAGGCTTCGGAGAGCCTAGTAGATGAAATCCCATTCAATTAAGCCAAAAGTCTTCTCAGGATCAATTTTTATCATCATCCATCCATGCTTACTAGATTTCTTATTAAAATAGTGTAATATTTCATTTACAAAAATTAAGTTATCAATTGCTTTCTTGCCTTATGTAAAGCTTGCCTATATAGGATGAATGAGCTTCTCTAAGAAACACATAAGTTTGTTAACTAGAAGCTTAATAAGAATTTTATAAAGAGTATTACTTAAGCTTATAGGCCTAAAGGATTTGATATCACTTACCCTTACTCGTTTAGGAATAAGGCTATGTCTCCTTGAATGAAGCACCTTTCAATCAAATGTCCAATTTCATTGCTTAATAAACTCTAGCATATCTTATAAAAGAATGCATCGAATCCATCACATCTTGGTGCCTTCCAAGACCTAGTTTGCCTTAAGGCTTGATAAACTTTCTTGAGGCTTATTTCCCTTTCTAGAAGCACTCTATATTGCTGACTCAAACCATATCTCAAAGACTCCTCAACTGGGTTAATTAAAGAGTAAGAAAGTTTTAAAGAAGAGTAGAGTTTGTGGTAGTATACATAGATAATATTGTATTCCTTTCTGATCATAACATTACCTACCTAATTTATCTTGCAATCTAAGAATTTTCTTCCTGACATGCCATTTTGGTACCATAGCATAGTAATAAGTTGTGTTTTTCCCCACACCTCTTATCCACTTTACTCTAGATTCCATTTTCCATATCTAGCAAAATATTTAACTCCTTTTTAAGTTGACATTTCAAATTAGTTAAAAAACTAGAAGGAGCATTAGCTAAAGGTTTGTCAATGCCCTTAAGTCTTTTTAACAATTTTCTTTTTTGATAGTGTACAATAACAAATTCCCTTCTATTTTTCTCCTTAAGGTGCTTGGTTAGAAGGTCAAGTGTATTTAATAAATTATAATTTGTAGAAGTCCATACATCTTTTACTCTTCGATCTTATTTGTCTATATACACTGTGTTGTAGCCATGCACTACTTTAGGTTATACGTTTGCTTGACATCTATTTTAACATTGTTTCATCTATTAAGAAAATCAAGTTTAAGGCAAGCAATTGTGTGGGCCAAAATTTTATAAAATCTATCCCAGTGTATTGATAGGTCACATGTTAATTCAAAATATAAATTATAAATATCATTATAACCTAGTGGTATAAATATGAGTCTCTCAATAAAATGGATCATATTCGATTTTCCCCTTCATAAGTCATAATATACAGTTGGTCCCAAAAATGATTAAAAATATAAACCATTAATTCTCTATGGTATACCAAATGTCAAACCATTTATGGCTAGAAATTTATGATCTAATAAGATACTATGTAGTATGCATTTATAGATAAATTATTTTAATATTTCAATTTGAGTAATCACCATGTCTTGTTCTTTCCATAATACCATAGGTCATTATAAATTACTCATGAATAATAGCCCATTATGATTGTATAAAAGCTTAAGCAAATCACTAAAGTGCTATGAAATCCTTTTAAATTTATATAATGATTATCAAAATTAAATGAGGATAGATAAAGTTGTTTGGCTGGTAGAGTTTAATAAAATAAAAACTTAACAATGATTTTTTATGAATAGAATTGAGAAAAAATAGCTATTAGTTTACTTGATTGAACTCAAAATAACATTAGTAACATATTAAATATAAGTTTTAACATACCAATATACCATTGCCAATTCCTTAGCTTAATTGTCTAGCTATAATCCCATGGGTTAATTAGGGAAATATACATAAAAACTAAAGTAGCTGTTTCTTTAATTTTGAGAATGAATTACAATTCCTTATTTAGCAATGACAGGAATTTCTATGGAATAACTATTTCACAAAATAGATATAGTAATTGGTTTATATGATAAAGCAGTTATTCCATTCCGCTCTCATAGAATAATTGTAATGTGTTGCTGATAAATTGCTACAAGTAATTATGACTTTAAAGATTATTTTAAGAAGCTCTATTTCAGGGTTTCAATAATTTTTTCATAGCATCCAAGCATATAACTCCCGATATTCTTAGATTGTGAGAATTGGAATGTGATAACAAAGAGAAACTTAAATTATAAGGAGCATTCTTTCATATACAAGAAGAAAAAAAATCGAAATTCACTTTTTCTACATTAAGAGAGATTAGACTTTACCATTATTTAATCCCAAATCATGACAACAGCTATAATAGCTACTCCAAGAAGCACTGCGAAGAACTTATAAAAGGGTGTGTCAAAATAACATTTATTTTGTAGCTTAAACCCTTTTGCTATAAGATGATTAATGGCAACATATATAAATACACCACAAGCAATTCCCATAGTGATTGCATAGATCCAATCAGCCACTCTTCCTTCGGTTGTAGCATCAATTGCAATGCCTATTCCAATGCCAATAGGGCTGGAGACAGCAAAGGCAAAGGAATAAGTAGCTGTTGTTAAGAATGGTTTCTTTGGGTGCATCCTTAGAAGAGTGATTCCCATTGCAATAGCTGTAAATATCTTATGTAGGGATATGGTCCATAGGTTAGTCCATGCATTTGATTTTGTGTCTGTATGTAAGTTGGAGAAATCGATAAATTTGATAAATTATCAAATAAGGACAATGACAATAAATAAATTACAAATGGTATAAAGTATTTTCATTAGTATAATTGGTGTCGGATAAAAGATTCATAGATGGTTAGAAATATCACATGATCAATTCTTATTACAATCATAAAGTGAACCTGCCATCTAAATATATGGGCCTATCAAGTGTCAATTCTAATGTGGAGTTAGATTCAAGGAGAATAAGGATTGAAATGCAAATGACCCTCTTCTAATTCTCTTTTAGAGGAAATGGACCCGTGGATTCCCACCGCATTAAAAAGAATAAAGAAAAGGAAAAATAGAAGATATTAGAACTTGTGACCTTTAAATAGGTAAGAACTGAGAACCATCAGACTTGTTGGATGTAAAATAGCTAGGCCTAAGGTTGATTATGGTTCTATCATTTATAGAATGGGTTAATATCATAAATGATACTCAAAATTTGTCAAAATGTGTAATCCACTATATATACTTTGAAAAAATCAATTTATTGCTTAATTGAAGTTTTTTCTGATCATTTTCATAACTTGAAATAATTTTGTTAAGTTCATTTGTTGACATTGATATAAAGGAAAACTAGGAATTGATCATTTCAACTACTCCAATGTTAAGTAGCAATCAACGGTCACTTATAAGAAGTTATAGGACCCCTACCAAATGTTTGTTGACCAACCTTCGCTTTAGTGTAGCTAAAATGACTGCTTAAGATAAAGTGGGCTGCAAACCACTTTAAAAAGTGGGTCGCTTGAACCAGTGGAAGCCATTGACCAATTCCTAGCTTATTCTTATATCCACGTTAGCAGGTGAATTTAATAGAGTAGTTTAGGTATAAAAAATAAACATAAGAATTTCAATTAGGTAGAAAATTATTTTTTTCAAAGTATATGTTGTAAATTGCATATTCTAGCAAAGTTTAGATTTGACAAGTTAGAAAAATTTGTCATTATAGGGTCTTGCTCTCTGCATACATGCATACAAATGATTTCGGAGCTTGCATAATGAACTTTATGATTGTTTTAATAATGACAGTCTCCTTGTTGAGTGTTTTCCATTATCAATTAAAAGGCCTAAAAAAACTTTTCAATCTTTTAAAGATTGGTTTCATACTCCATGAAAGGTTAAACGCATGAAACACTGTCAGAGTTTACGGTTTTCTTTTGCTCGAGAAAAATAATTCGAACATACATAGAACCTTAACAAACACGACACTTGACGCACTAGAATAGAGTGATAAACCAAATAGATGGGATCATAAATCCTATTTATGGTGGACACGTCTCCTATAGTAAAAATAGATATCGACTCTTAAAAACTAACAAGTCTATTTAAGAGAACAAAGGTCCAATACTCTGATCAGAGAGAAACTCACACAAGGGGCTACTCGGCCACACTAATTGAAAATAAAAACAAGAAGTAAAAAAAAAAAAAAAGTATAATACGCATTGAAACTCAAGAAGGTAGAGAAGGTGCCACAATGAAAAGATGGTGAAGGGATACGGTGGACAATACTTCCAACGACCAGAATGGAGGGACGAGTTTAGAAGTACGATGCCAACAATGTACGGTGCGTTTTCGATGAATGAGGAGAAGTTATTGGACTTGAAGAGGGTAGAGGAGAAAGTAAAAAGGATGGAAATAGTGGACAAACTGAAACTAAAAGACATAAAAGATATGGAGGAAATATTATATGGGATCCTAGGAGGCTAGCAATCTAAAAGTTGGGGTTTTTCTTTCTATTTTTGGAAAAAAAAAACTTTTCTAACTAACAAGAGTAATATCGAACATCTATTGATATTTCCTTAAAAATGAATTATATTATAAAAAAATACACTTCTAATTAAGCATAGCAAAAGACAAGATTTTGCATTTGCATTGGCATGAATATATTTTTTCATAAAATAATATATATATTGTAATCATGGGAAATAACCTTAAAAAAAAAAAAGGAATAGAAAAAGAGCGCATGAAGTGTACCTGAAACTCCGACGGCAATACCCTCAAAAATTGAATGAAAGCAAAGAGCAAGAATAAGCAAAATGGTATCACCAAACGAAGTCGCTCGTAAAAAGACAGGATTAGGATTAGGACTAACGTCTCCTTTATTTCCATTATCCTCCTCTAATGGTCTTTGGTTATCCACGCCGAGCTTAGTCTCCGAATCCTTATTTCTCGTCACAGACATTACCACAACATCACTTAACATGGTCAGCAAATAACCCGACGATGCCAACATGAATGGAAAAGGGTATGATTTCGCAGTTAGATCACCGAAAGTCGCCACGGAATCACTCAGGAAATGGATTAGAGACGTGCCTAAAAACACCCCTCCAGCGAATTGTGTGCCTAGGACAAGAAAATTCTCGTCCCATCTAAAGAAATATGGAGACACACCACCAGCAAATGTTGAAACCAGCATCATTACCAAGCACCATACTTTCACTAATATTAATCCCCTCGAGTGTAGGTCTGATTTCGTAACCGTGTCGTGGGCGTCTCCAGAGCCACCGTGGGCGTTGATGAGGGGGACTTGGAGGATGGTCATGATCAGATGAAAGGTGATGAGAACAAAGGTTGACTTGAGATTTCTTGTAGGTGGTATGGAAGCCATGGTTGATGTATTATGGTTAGATTATCTTCTGCTTTTGCTGTCTGTTTGCTAGAAATTTTTTAGTCTTTACACATGGGATTGCATTGGCTTTGATTGTTTGATATTGATTTATAAGTGTGGAAACAACGTTGTTGCTCACTGATATGGCTTCCCCTTTTTCATCGTTGCGGTACAGCGTTGACTTTGCAACTTGTACTACACACTAAATGCTAACATGTAATCCATTTCAAAGATTAATTATATATTTTTGTATAATTTGGATTTGGCGTATTGACTATGATAAATCATTTAACTTAATCCTTCTGTCATTTTTGCATAAGACATTACCAGTTGACAATAGCAACTCTCGGTCTCCCAGGAATTTGCATTGCAGTGTTTGGTTTATCTAAATAGGCTATTATTGAGGAAGAGCTATGCGATAAAAGTATAAGTACCAAAATATCCTTCAATAAAATATGGCACTGTGAATATAAGGAGATTATAGATGTAATTTTTAAAATTCATCAGGATATTATTTTTGGAAAATAAGTTTAAGATTACGTTTTGGTTGATAAGTAATTGTTACTATCATGGTCATATAAAAACAGCTATTTTCTCCCTAAAAAAAATAGTTGTTTTTGATAAATTCCTATTACTTTTAAATAAATAAGATAATAGACTTGTAAATAGAATAAGCATTTCCAAAAGTATCAATTTCCTTCCAATCAGGTATTATCTAAAAATTTTTAACATTTTTATTTCAATCTTCATCATAATTGAAATAGAAGATTGAAGGAATTTTGTTAACACCTTCAACCTTCCCATTATAAATTTGATGATTTTCCGTTATAAATTGTGAAAGACGCACATATCAAACTTCTTATCAAAAGTATAGGCCAAAAAAATATAAAAAATTTAATGCACTAAACTCCTATTTAGGTATTGTAAAGTATCTGCTAGCTTTTGTGGCATAACATTTCCCACACGTGTGCGTTGCAAGCAAAAAACACAATATTATTTTATTGAGTAGTATATATTATGTGAATGGATATATGGTGTATGACTATTTATCACATTAAAACATGTGGTAGTATCAATAGATAGTTTCTGTTAAGAAAAGAAAAAAACTATCTAATTGTTAGATGTTTGACTGTAATTGATATGTGGTAACACCCATTAAAACTTTTTCCCCATAGGTGCGTGAATTAAAAGGTATAAATAACGCAGCAAAGACAAGTTGGAGAAGGTATAACACCTTAGTGGAAGAGTAGAAATATTTTTGTTTTTCTCTTTTTCTTTAACAAGTTTTAGCCCTTTCCCACCGAAGTTCTCTTCACCAATGATCCACCGAGCTTTTCTATCAACCAATTAGTCTCTCATCTTAGAGAAAAAAAAGTTGAATAGTATTAATATTTTACGTAGAATAGTAAATGGTATATAAATATAAATAAAATTTTATTATAAGATAATAAAGGAGTATACTTTTTAAAATGTATTAATTATAATTTCATATATTAAAATTTTATTAATACTTATATAGTACTCATTGAAATCACTTTAAAGAGGATTAAACAAGCAACTCAATTAAGAATGATTAAAAAAGGATCAAGATCAAGAACATCGAGTTTGATTTACTATCATATGTACGTATTCGAGATACTGAGTTTGCTTGTTCTTCCTCCTATGCCTCTTCTTAACGACGTCCTTCTACATGTCATCAATTGAAGACGTCTTCTAAGTCAATCAGCAAACCTATTATATGTGATTGGCCGGCTACAATAACCCCACCACACAATATGAAAACAATAAATCTATCCAGATTGACATTTTAGTACAACCACTATTAGCCATTTAAATAGAATGATATGCATGATTTCATTGGAAAATATTAATCTTATCTTACAATATTTTTAATAGTTAATTTTGGAACAATATCATGTTTGTACCTAAATTTTAATTTTTTTTTTCAATTATACACCTAAACTTTTAAGTTATCTTATGATATATCCGATTAGAAGTTTTCTTATCACCATCTACTCTTTTGTTCTCCCTCTTTAATTGTGTCACTAGAGTCAACACAATCACTTAATCATTTCAAGACACCTATCTTTTTTAATTTTTCATTTCCAGATAACATTACCTTTTTTCTACCCAACTATGCATGTAAACAATTAAACCCCACCTCAGCATAGATAAAATAAAAATTATTATTGAAAAGGGGATAGAAAAAAGAATAGAAAAACCTATGACCATAGAAAAAGAAACAAATTACCCTAATTGTTGAAATTAAGCAACTACCCCATGAAAAGGCTTTGCAAACCCTAACCCTAAATTACCCATTCCTTTCTTTCAAATAGGAACCTTAGAATCGAGGCACCCAGTCCCCTTCCCTTCCATAAAGACAAAACCCTAACCTTAAAATTTCAAAACCCATCATTTTGGAAAGGGAGAGATGAGTCAAATCTAAAAGATAGATTTTGTTAATTCATTGAGTTGTTTATAAGGAGACTATGGGTAGATAAAACTAAAATCACTTTTTCTAAGATGTTGATTTTGCTGCCACTGCTGTTGACGTTGTTGTTAGGTTGCTATAATGACTTTTTTACATTGAAGATAGTTGATATTTTCCATTTGATTTTTCCACATGACATAATGGGGAATACATCTAGTGTTTGTTTATTCAATAATATTGATGAGAAAAAAAAAAAAAAAAAGAGCTTCATTAGATAAGTTTGTAACCCATCATAGAAGCAATGGTTCTCAAGTGCATATGGGAAGAACCATTTCTTATAGATAATAATAGATTATTTAGATATGGGTTTCAATCCATTACATACAAATTCATTAATGTAACACAATCATTTGAAGATTTTTTTGGGGTTTCAATCCCTGGTGCTTCCATCTCCATCATCGAAAATTAATCTGTACAACATAGATTTTTGGGATTTTGTTGTAGGTTTCTATAATGCCTTAAACTCAAGACACCATAGATCGTCACATCCCCTTAGTTCTCTATTGATACATTGGGTTATAATTCGAAGGCTAAAATCTCCAATTCACGACAAATAACATTCACTAACATCATTAAATACTAAACTCCAATTATAATTATTCATGTGTCTCCTTAAATGTACGTCATAAAAAGTAAATAACAACTAAACAACATCTGAGAATCTCCTCACTATAACATAAAAATAACTAAACATTATCTTGAAAGGCAATTGTTGCACTAAACTCAATTTTTTTTTTACTCTTAATACTAATAATAGTCATCATAATAGAAACTTCTCGCATAAGGATCTTGATAATAATCATCTCCCCAATCCTTATATCTAGAATAATTCTCTTAATTAGCTTGATAACTATAACTCGCATAATCTCTATAACTAACATCCTTAACTACAATTGTAAGGAACAAAAAAGAATGAATGGAAGCTTAGTAAGTAATACACAACCACATGCGTAGAAACAATCAAGCATAATTACAATCATATGCGTTAAAATGAAAGTAGGTAATCACACCATAATTTATTCATCTTCAAATTAGCTTATCACACATCATATAATGGAATTTCTCTTAACTTCCATCACAACATGGATCGACTCATCATCTTAGCCAAGGTTGTCAAACTTATGATGTTACTTAGAATTGGTGAAGAGTCTATAAAATTGAAATGTAAAATCAAAACATAAAAACATAAGTTTTTATAACTTATATAAAATAGTTTTCAAAATACCATAGATATGCTTATAATAGTTAAAAAATAAAACTTGAAATATATGATGAAAATAAATAAAGAAATAAAGTTCTTTTTCCATAAAAAAATTATTAACATATAATTTATCAGTTATGGAATAAGGATAATTAGGGTCAAAACAAAAATTTTCCATTATTTTGACTTAGAAAAACCAATGGAATGGAGAAAAACTAAATTTTTCAACTCATTTTGAGTTGCTAATAATATAAATTTAAATGTATGGCTTTTCTTATAAACTTTTCTATTAGAGTTAAAATCTTGATGAAGGTTATGACTATTAAATAAGGGAATAGGAGAAAGAGAAACTCATGTACTTAGAGTCTATTAAAAGAACTAGATTTATTCTAACTTAGAAAGATGAATATATAAAGAATGATGAATAAAGATCGTTTTAGTAATACTTTACAACTTCTTATAGGCTTTCTAAAGGTTTTAGATAGCAATCTTAAATTGAATAGAACTAAATTTAGGTTAGAAAAATGAAAGGAAGCAATTATAGGGATCACAAGTAGGGATCAAGCCAATAATCCTTTGTAAAAGCCGAACCACATGTCTATACCCATAAACTATAACTATGTACTTGGTCATGGTTTACCATAGAATGATCATGGTTTGGATCATGGTCGTGAACCTTAGCCGTGATCCTCTCATCTTTAATTTTCCTTCAAAATTTCTTGTGTCTAACTCTCTAAAGAGGACCACCATGAACTACGCCCATGGTTGTTAACTACGTTCTTAGCTCTTCGAATTTTTCTTTTCTTTTTTCTCTAAAAGACAACTTTACATCCTAGATCTAACCTCCAATCTTAACCTTAATCTAACAACACCATAGTCCCTTTTTTGTTTCAACAATGCTTACCTCAACAACTCCATAAGATGACCAATAACATAATTTATATAAAGATACAAGATTGCAAGGGAAATGATATATTACCTTATGATTGTAGGAACCCTAAGGAGATCCTTTGAATTCTTCCAATCCAAACAATTGTTCATTATCTTGAAAATCAAAAACACACTTTAAGATTCAATCTAATGCTTAACCACAATTATCAAGAAACTTACTGACAATTGTTCTAGGGTTCACTATAAGTTTTGTAATTTCACCTTCCTTACACTTCTTTTTGTATTATGAGCAATTCTTTGTTTAGGATTGCAATTATCTAGCAAAAATCAATAAAGTCTTGTTAAAAGAACCTTACCTTCATGAACTTACCATACGCTCTATAGTCGAGTCTAGCTTTATAATGGAATGGATTCTATGTTAGAATGAGAGTTTTGTGAAAGGGGTAGGACTTTTGTTTATTCTAAGCCTACCCCTTCTTAACTTTTGAAATTCCTAAGTTACCCTTACAATAGAAAAAAAAAAAAGAATCCTTTTTTCAAATAATATGACCTTATCTTATCTTCTGTGTTTTAATTTTATGTTAGGTGTTACAATTTCGATCTCTAAGATTTAGTTGGTTCAAGATGATAAGGACTTAGGCTTCCCATTTGTGGGGTTCCAACATTTGGGGGGGTTTCTAATATAGTTAATATGTAAGGTTAAGGTAGTTTCTTCAAGATTGTTTAAATTAAGGAAAATGATATTGAATTTGGGGAAAGAGGCATAAGGGTAATGTTACTATTCTCTGATTTTTGTTTTAGGCTTTAGGTTTTTCAATTTCTTTTATTTATTAGTTTTTAGATTTATTAGTTTCTTTTCTTCTTTTTTTTTTCTATTTTGTTATGTTGGTTTTGATCTATTCTAATTTTTTACATGGATGGTTGACTTGGAAAAATGAAAATGTGATTAAGAAATTTAAAATAAAAATAACACATGTTACATAATGATTTGATGATCATGTTGACTCCACCAATGGAGTTAATTTGAGCTATCAGATGTTTATATTATGACATGTTAAACTTTGATTAGATGTACATTAAGATAACCTAAAAGTTTAGGTATACAATTGAAAAATTTGTAGAGTTTGAGTACAAACCATGACATTACCCTAATAATTTTTATTTAGTTTTTTGAACAATATCTATACAGAAGTATAAATAATATATTGCCCATAATATACATGCATATATATATATGTATGTATATATTAATATTCTTTACCTATGTCGAAAATGTATTGTATCATCATTTTATAATTTGGCTGTATCGCATGTCATTGTCAATATATCATTGTTGACGCTTCATAGCTCTGCATTTTTTATTTATCTTCCAACCTAAAGAGCATTTGTTAAACTGTCTCTTGCTATTTCAAAGGCACATCAGCAAAATAATACTGATTATTTCATGATTGAGAAGTTAAATAGAAGATTTGAATGCTTTACATAAAAAATCCTAATATGGAATAATAAATCCTTTTATTTTATAACAAATAATAAATGAATCTAATGCTTTACATGAAAAACCCTACTAAAAAATTAAAGATGAAGAAGCAATAATCAACTATTAAAGCATAAAAGAGACCATTAATTACTGCTTTATTAACTTATCAACAAGTTCTAATAGAAGTAGAGTTCAGGCCGAAAAAATAGGAATAAAACTAAGAGGAAATTAATAAAATAAATTATGGGCAATCCACTAACCTATACCATCGATCCATTGTTTTCCATAACTAGTTGACTTAGACAAACCTTCCCTAAACTAATTATATAGATCCTTTTACCATCAACAACACTCTTCGTGAAGCCAAATTTTATATACCAATTAAACTACTTCACTTCCATAATTCATTTTACTAGTGTCTAAACTTCATATCAAAGTCTCAAAATTATCATATTTTACTAAAGATGTCCCAAACAACCACCTTGTTTATAAGCCTACCATAAGCCCCAAATGTAAAAACTCTATCTTTGCAAAACCCTTCACAATGGGCACCAAAAGAGTAAGTGTTTACACTTGCACCATAATAAGTGTCACATCATCTTTTTTCAAACAAACTTCTTTATGACCATTAACAGGTGTATGGATTTAAATCACATCTAGGGACATGAAAATTATTAGATTAAGTCTACCTAAGGACAATGCTTTGTGTTTTAAATTACCCATCTATGTAGCCTTTGGTTTTTGAGTCACTTAAGAATTCAACCTTTAGCTCTAAAAATTCATCAAGGTACACTATGAAAGTAACCAAGATGAATCAATTCTCTATAATCCTACTTAGAAAGTTTAAACAAAAAAAAAAAAAGAAAGAAAGAAACCCCATCCATTATATCGTACAATAGGAGATAATGAAAGCTTATTGATGCCTATGCTAATTCTAAAGTAAAACCTTAATCAATGAAATTGCACCACCAACTAACCATTTCCTATAATTGAGCCATTTAGTATTCTTATTCCAACCTATCATCCCACTATGAGGGCATGTGTTTGCCTAGCTAAACTCTTTTTGTCAAAATTGCATTAAATTACTCTTACTCATTGGATGTTTACCAACATCCAAATGTTTGATTCAAACCTACAAAGAATTTGAGGCACACTTAATATAAATTTAGAGAGAGATATGTATTACCAATATTTTTTATGCAATCAAACTTTAAAGTAAGTAAAATTTTGTTTAATCACATACAAGTATACTAAACAAAGTGATACCATCCCTTATATTCATGAAAATTACTTGATGAGATTGGCTAGTAAGTTAGTCATAAAGTTTTTAGTTGGCTATGAGTTTTCCTCTCAACTTGTATGAATGTTATTATTGAAATTTGTATCTCAAATTTACATGAGATTTAGATTGGAGCAATAGATGAAGAAATAGAATGAGGGTAAAGATGGGGCATGAGTAGAAAGGATCTAGTCAATTAGGGTTAGCTAATTGCTAAGGCAAGTCAAATGGCAATATGTCCCAATTGTAAGGGCATGTACATAATGTATTATGCTTTTCTTTTCTTTTTATTTTTTTTTTTGTATGGCACTTATGTTTTTTCTTTATTAAACATTAGAGTTTAGGGCTATTCTAACTAACTATATATATACATAAATGATGTTCTATGCAATATATAGAGTAATTAAGAGAGAGAGTAAACCATGTAAATCATAGGAGGCTTGATGTTGGAGCATTAGGTGGTAATGAGAACTATTGTATATATACAATATGAGAATATGATAATGTGGCAAATGATTGGGGACAGATCAATTTTTGTATTTCTCCATTTTATCTATATAATCATCTTTCATGTACAATTAGAGTTGATTTGAACTATCAACCATTGACCATATTAGAGATTTCAGAATGAATTGTAAATAAGATCTCCATGGCTAGAGTCTAACGTGATCTTTTGAGTTGTGAAATAAATTTAAAATTGGAATATCATTATGTCTCATAGATAAATTAATTTTTTCTCTTTTCCAATATGTTTGACAAATGAAAAGAATACATAGATCAAGGTTAAATATTTTGCAATTAAAAATAATTTGTTAAAATGGAAATAGTAATTTTCTTTCACAATATAAATAACATATTCTTTATCACATCAATATAGAGAGTCATACAATGATGAAATATTACTACAATCACTACTACTTCACTCTTTTTGTTGCTATCTACTAGCTATTAGCATTGTAGCTCTCGATTACTAAAGTAAAATTTTTGTTCATTTGAGAGTATAAAGTAATCTCAATTAGATAAATTAACTATCTAAACTTTTCAATTATATCAAATTGGGAACCATACCTATATGATGACTGATACTAGCATTTTCTCCATAGCTTTGAACATACTGGGCATTTTAGTTATTATAATAAAATTCTCGTATAAAAATGTAAAAAATATAATTCAAATTCGACATGGCAATCCTAGTAAGCTATTCAACAAAAAATCATATAAATAAATCATCATGCCAAACATTTTAAAATGACCATAAGGCTCATTTATGCCAAATGAAGGTAAATCAAAACTGAGATTGGTTTGAAAGCTTCGAATGATACAGATATACATTTGATCTAATTAGAAAGTTCAAGTTTTTAATTGTTGTGGAATTAATCTTAAGTTTTAATTTCTAATTTAAGTAAAGAGGATTAATAAAAAAGGAAAAAAGGAGAAGACAACAAATTTCTAATATTACCCTTAAGTGATTAGCCTAATGGTTAAGGCTTAAAACATAATATATGATAATTAGTATTGTATGAGATATTAGGTTCTAATTCTACTATGGGTACTTTTAGGGCTTATCTATATAGAGCAAGTTATCTCATGTGTATGAGTCTTGTAAAGTGATTCATATGTCCAAAAGTAGTAAATTATAATACGGTAACGCTGCTATATCATAATTGATTTTAAAAAAAAAAAGAAAGTTGGTTATTATTATACTAAGTACAACATATACCATACCGTGATCAGACAATATCATAAAGACAATGAAAATCCTGCATACTTCATAATATTGATGGGATGGGGGAGGGACAGGCTTATGTAGTTATATGCACAGTCCATCCCTGCTCCAGCAAGGTATTAGGAAAATGGCAAATAATATTGGGGCTACTTCCAGTTGGACAGTGAGGAAGGTGGCTTATACACCGTATCTGCAAACACCATATATTTTATTTCATTATATGTGTGAAGTCATTAGTTAAGATTGGGACACCATCGATGACAATAAGGTTGCAACCGGCTGATGCTGTGCTCATATATCATGCGTATATTATATATAACTTCAAGTATCAATTTGTAGAGGAATATTTTCAGCGAACGCTTGGCATTGACTAATTGCAAGGAGAAAAAGCATTAAGGAATACGCATGTGCGATTATTACGAGTTTAAAAAGAAGAAAGGAGTTTTTATTTATTTTTTGAAAATATGTATAATTTACTTTGAAAATATGAGAAATTTCCATTTAAGTTTATTGCCTCCGAAGTGCATGTTAAGGTTATTTTCAATTAAAAATGACCATTGGAGGGGAGACTGAAATTTTTGCTTTCATGGTTTTTTGGGAATATTTTAACAGCTACATTGAGGACTTTTTTCCCATAAACTCGGCTTATGTATAGACTATACATTTTAAACTTAGTCGATCATACAAATTTAAGAATATAAATTTCGAAAGAAGATGCGATTAGCACGAGCTGCATGTATCATGCATACGGCTAGCTTTTCCTTAAGGTCAAGTTTTGATGTTTCACGATTATGGATAAGTAAGTATTTCCATCCTTTTCATTTTTCACCAAAACCACTCCCATACAATGGCTAGCTTTCCCTAAGGACAAACTTTCAAGGTCACTAGTAGTTTTTGAATCGAGTTGTTTGTTTCGAAAAATGATCCTAAGTTCATGTAGTTAATCATAAAATTAAGCAAAATTTAGATAGTTAATCACAAATTTAAGTAAAGTTTAGGTATTAAATCGATATTTTTAAATTTTAAATGGTTAATTATAAAAAATGGGTAAAGTTTAGATATTGAATATGATATTTACCTTAAAAAAAAAAAAAATTGGAAGAGGAGTTACTATTTGCTTGGTTTCTGTTAACCCTTTTCTTCCCATCCGAAGATTTGTCCCGGAATTCATTGAAAAAAATGAGAAAGTACTTTGGACGATGGTTTGACATAAAAATCAGGATGCAATTGTTTTGAGCCAGCCATGTAAAACTTTTTTTAGTCCTTTCCATTTTGTTTTCTTTTAATTTTTTCTCTTTCGGCAACACTCACAAATAAAAATATCATGGAAAATTTCGAATTGGCCTGAAAATCAATCCACAACTGCAATGTCTAGTAGGACGTTTATCAAAAGGAAATTTGGAAATTTATAAACATCATTGTAACCTATCGGCATAAACTCTAATCTTCTAATGAGATGTAATAGGTTTGAATTCCCTCTTTATCAAATTATAACATTGTTAGAAAAACATGAAAAGAAAAGTAACAAAAATTTCTCAGTGAATATACCTCTTTTCCATTTTTAAATATCGTTGGGTATATTGATTATCTTTACAATACAAGCTTAGCCGGTAAACCTTCTGAAATTGTATAATCGTTACCGAATTTAATTTGAACCAATTGGTTCATAAACCACTAAAAGGCAAATTTAGTGATATTCATAACCTCAAAGTTGTATCCGATGTTGTATAATGGGCTGCTAATGTTTAGTCGGGACGCGACAATGAAATTCATGGATACCGTTATATATTGTACTAATTTTTGTCTTTTGTTAGCTTCGAAGATTCCATTAGCTATTTGATTTTTTTGCCTAAGTATGTTACAGCATGGGAAGGAAGATTGGAATCTAATTTAACTTAATGAAAAATTAATATTGATACCATTAGAATGCAACAATCTTGACCGATTGATTTATTGAGCCAACCTTTTCATCGTTAATTAGTGTTTAAGTCTACATCCCCATTGATTACAAGCTTTAATGACACAAAAGTTTTTGTATTCCTAACCGGTGTGTAAATCTACCAAGGGATGGCATATCTCCATGAATGAAGATGATTTTAATTATTTATTGCTTCAACATGACAATATGTAATTAAGGAAAATATTGAAGGCAATACTATTTATAGATGGGATAATATCATGCTTTTTACTACCTTCCTACTTGGTTTTTTCATAAATTGAATGTAATTGATCCGAACGGACCCGTTTAATACTATTTTATAAACGTGCACGGGGGTTTGTTCATTTATTCTTATAATTTTAATTCTGTTAGTTAAATGAAAGAAAAGATTGAATTTAAAGTGAAAACATTACTAAAAATAACATTCAAAAACCATGTGTAATAATTAAACCTACCCCCCTTTAATAAAGAAAATAAAACCAAAAAAAAAAAAGGGTACCTTCAATTGAACTCTAGCTAAAAGTTGAGGTCCTGTTTTCACCTCTTGACGGGCTCTGATCGAGTTCTCAACTACAAAGTTCCAGGTAGGGTTCCCGCCGAAAGCAAAAGAGCTAAAGAGTCTCAACAAAAGCATTCATGTAGCTCTTCCCTTTAACTTTTGCTTCATGTGTATGGGTCTTTCTTCTACATGAAACATTTTCAGTTTTATGCCTTATTTTATTTTATTTTATTTTTCACACTTCACTTTTTTTTCCTCAAACATTAAAAATCTCTATCCCTTTACCTAACAAATAAATATATTTACATACTTTATGTTACATAAAGACATTACAAATGACAAATGTATCTTGCACTCTGCGATAACCTATATAAAATAATATTGCCATCGGCACCAACTTCGACTCCCTTGATTAATTATTCCTTTCTAGATTTAACTTAGATTCAATTTTATAGTATAATACCCAATTTATAAGTGCAAGAAAAGTTAAAATGTTTCTTTATAGAAATACGGAAAAATACCGTTTCAAAAAGTATTTTTACCTCCTCTCAATCCGTCTTTTTCTTTTTAGAGATTCGGGAGATACTCAGTCCAAACCTCGCTTCCCAACATGTTGTTTCCTTCTAAAACTTCAAATAAACCCTTTTACTAGGTCAACCTATACAAACATTCAATCACAAGCTTTATCCTTCTTTGTTATACTAGATCTAAAACTAAAACAATGAGTCATGGTGGACCAAAATCAGTTAATAATTGATCCTCCTAAAAATATGGGAGCTTATAACTAGAGTCAAGAGGGCACTTTTGATGAGAAGGATAGGCTTAGAGCTATCTTGGATAATTAGGAAGAGAAGGCATTATGAGCGTGTAAACCTAAGAAAATGATAAGCTAAAAAATGGTTGTGTATCGTATATGTTGTTGGTGAATTTTGAGATGGAGGTAAATCTTGCAAAAAAGAATAAAATGCTTAGTACCGGAGTAAGTCCGATATGATTACTTTGATACCTAAGTTAGTAAGGTAACTTTGTATAGAAGGTAAGGAAGTGTCAAAGAGATCTTATAAAGTTTTTTTTCCCATATTTATAAGTGGTTGTAATGACTAAGGCAGTTTTTGGAGTAATTGTTAAGATATGTGGAAGTTTCTTGATTTGACATCTCTCCTTATATGTATGTAGAATAGGTGGTTATGTAATATAATTGTGTTTATGATAATTGTTCACGTCATGGGCTTTAATTCAAACCAGGATCGGATTTATGCTACTCGGTAGAAATGTCGTATGTCATCTTTTGTATGTCGAGAGATTTGACTATTTGGCTTACTGGCAGTTGAATGGATGAGTATGTCAGATGAGCAAAAACTAACTATCAACATTAATCCCCAAACTCCCGTATTCGAGTAGTTAATAAAGGGAGTGATATATAATATATATATATATATATATATTACACTAGAGGCCGAGTGGAGAAGTGATTTTTCATATTAATGCCGAGAAAGATGGGAAGTGGGATGGATCACATCTTAGTTAAAAGTCGCAATTTATAAACTCCTGCTCGTTTGAGAAACCAAGAAATTGGGGGCATAACATCTGTCGCTTATGTCATCATTTTTTTACAGATCTAATAACTGTCAGAAAGTTATCAACCGTTAAATTTCTATCAAGAGACACATGTCAACAACCCACACCATTACCAAATTAGCACATCATTACTATCAAAAGTAGACTTACAGTTACAAGGACAAATCATCCATATATAAGGTACTGTTCACAATTGGATTTGATCTCTGGTTGCATCTTAAACTTTCATTTGCTTTCTCATCTTCAACCTCATGTTCTTAGACTTGTATGGTTTCATTTCATACAAACATTCAGGTATTGTTCACAACGTTGCTTATTGACTTGTCTTATCCGATTTCGAGGCAACAGAAACTGAGGCCACTTTTCTCCCGTAAATAAGGAGCAAGGCAACATGTTCTTTGGGCAGTTCGACTGATAGTATGGAGGTAACGTGGGATAAACATGCTTGGATTAACAAGCTTCTCATAGATAATTATCTCGAGGATAAGGAAGGGAGGTCCTCAGTAAGATATCTGTACAAAACAATAGCCTATTCGCATAACTCCATCGATAGAGTTCTCGTGACAAAATACAATCAGTACCGGCGAGACCTTCTCGGAACATAAAACTTGAGGAGGTCAAGAGATGGGGAGAGAGTATGCATCCTAAGGGAGTGTGAGTTTCATATATACCTGAAATATTTGGATTTTAGGCTACACTTCCCTTTCTTGGCTTTTGTTCAGGGCTTCTTTAAATACTTTAGAGTTGCGTCGAGTATGTTCTCACTAAACACATAGCGGCTTCTAGCGGTTTTTGAGTAATTTGTGAAGAAGTTGAGGTTACAGCTATGCCTAAGCTGTTTAGGTTTTTCTTCACTATCTAGAGGCAGCCTGACGGGTGGAACTTTGTCACTACGAGGCATACGTGCAAGTTCATGGATGGATTAGAATCTAAGATCTACAAGTGGCATGACAAATTCATGTCAATAGTGTCTGATGACGACTCAGACTTCTAGACCCAATGGACTAAGCCAATCCATACAAAAGGTATAGATTTGATGTTGAATGATGCAGCAGTAGTAAGGAAAATTCAAGAAAGCAAGAAGAACAAAATGTTCTTTTAGAACGCCGAGAGGATTATATGGCAACATGAAAATGGAGAACCAATCTTTTCTAAAAAAGAAGGTACACTAATGACTTATTGCCGTGTCAAGTATAGCCATAAGGAAAACCATTCTTGAGACTTGGGGGGGAAGGGGGAATTATAGCCTTTGAGCCTTGCTTGGCATGGAAAATGTAAGTTCATCTTTCTCCTATGTTTATATTAATTCGCTTATTCGTATCATAGATATGGGTGCTGGTGAGGTGAATCTTGCTAAGCTACTAGCTCAGGCCAAAGCCAAGAAATCCAAGGTTGACAAAAGGGTAACTACTTTAGCAAATACCACACAGCTTGCTGTTTTAAAGAAGGCTACAAAGGAGGTTATAGCAAAGTAGGTAGCCGTACAGAAGATCTCTCATCCTATTGAGAGGCTGAAGGAGAATGAGAAAATATTGCCAACTGAGGTTGTTTGTTTTGAAGAGCCTCTAATTGAGATTATTCAAACTTCTATCAAGTTGAGGGGTAGCAAGTGTTGAGAGACACATTTTGATGAGGAGGATGAAAATGCCATTGCTGTAGAAGGCTCATTGCTAGCAATTGCAGCAGCTTTGAGTGGTGACAAAAGACCAGGGAGGAAATCGCCGGCCAACCACCTACCAAGAAGTCTAGGGGCTTGGATGAAAGGGCAAAGGAGGCAATGTGTTCTAAAGCTATTGGCATCAGTAAAGCCGAATTTGTCCCTAACAAAGAGGTCAATGAGTACTTCATCCTTTGCTGGAGCCACCAAATTTTGGACACTGACTTGGCCCAAGGGGATACAATGAAATCTTTAGCTCTAATGGAAGATATCATTCTTTTAAAACACAGATATTACCAAGAAGGATGTCGATAGGGTTGACAGTTGCAATAAGGCTTATATCGCAACCAAATTGTACGATGTGAGTGCTTATAACCATTGCTTTTAATTATTGAATTCGTTTGGGCAACTAACACATTTCCTTTTCTAGATGAGTAGCTACATTCTGACGGCTTTAGATGAAGCCGACAAAGAGGCAAAGAAGGTAATATCTTCAGCTGTATCTATGTATCTTACCTAATCATTCTTGATTTTATTAAATGAATTTACTATTGAAAGTTGAGGATGCATACAATGCATCAAAGGTCTAAATTGTTGTTGTTGAGGATGCGAGGATAAGGGATGAGATGGAGGTGAGAAAGCTTTAAGAAGACCTTGCTGCTGAGAAGTTGGCATGTAACCTTGCCCCCGATGAAATCTTGTACTTGAATCCTAAAATGGAAGAGCAGTACAAAATGTCTAAAGGCCTAGAAGAGGAGCTATAGAAGAAGGAAGAAGAGTCTTGAGGCTTGGGCTGAACTATTTGCATGATGAGCAATGATGAAGATAAGCTTAGGATGCAGATAAAGAAGTTAGAGACCAACAACTCGATCTTACAAATCCATGTGGTTAGGTTAGAGGAGACTGCGAGGAGGGGACAATTAGTTGAAGAGGCTCTCAATATAGTCACTCTTAATTGGTAATACGAAAGGCTTTTATGGAAGAAGTTGTTGGGGGGAGTTCAAGTGGCAAGAGAAGAGGTCTTGAAGCTTCATCCTGATTCTGATCTCTTCTATCTTGACTTTATTGACATCGACGACAAAGTTAGTAGTACTGACGAAGATGAAGGTGACAAGATAGGTATCGAGAGTATAAATCAAGGTGACAATGAAGCTCATGTTGAGGAAGTTACCTGCTTTGAGACCCCAGTTGTTGAAGAAGCCCTAGCCACTGATTTAAAAATCACTTCTACTGAATCTGAGGATGGGCCATAGGACTTATTGTATTGTCACATTGCATTCTTGTGTAATCATCAATATATTTAAGGCAATGCCTTATGCTTATGACACATTGTGCAAAAATAGTTTACAAATCTCCGATAAGTTTAATTTCACGTATTACACTTTCACGGTATGTACAGTATACATATGTTGCTTCAACTATTATTTATCAGCATGTTTTATTTCATACGCAATTTATATCTTAGCATGTTTTATTTCACTCGCTAGTTGTTTCTTAGCATATTTTATTTCACACGTTATTTGTTTCTCGATATGTTTCATTTCATACACTCAATTTTCTTTCAACATGTTTTATTTTACATGCCCTTCATTTTATACTATCTGTTAATCATTTGAGGTATGGATTAGCTACATTACTCTACTGTAAGGTTAATTTTTATAGTTCATTAACCGCGTTAGGCTAGATCCTAAGTTAGTTCGTTTGCTGTATAGCCTAAAAGTCGTTAATTTGGCAATCATCATGGAGACAACAATGAGACTTGAAATATAATTCTCATAAATTAGTATTGCAATCTTACAAACATGTTGGTTGTCACCAAATGAATAATGACATAAATCATCTGACATTAATTGAAATAAAATTTCAGATTCTCACTGTTCCAAGCTCAAAGGATGATTGATCCATTTAACCTTTCTAGTCGATAGGCCCCCTTGCCAGTGACTTCTTGGATTTTGATAGGATCTTTCCAACTCACGTCGAGCTTTCCTTGACTCACTCGCACACTAGTGGCTTCCATCTTATAGGAAACCAGATCTCTGGATTAGAAAACCTTATGCTTCACTTTTTGATTACAGTACCTTATTACTCTATACGGGTATGCCACGACCCTAGCTCTTGCAATGTCTCAAATTTCCTCAATAGTGTTCAAATTTGCTATCAGTCTAACTTGATTAAGCACAAAATTAAAATTATGCATCTGCAGATTAGTTAAGTCCAGGTTAATCGGCAACACAGCTTCCGTACCATATGCTAACTTAAATGGTGTCTCTCCTATAGCAATTCTGTAAGTAGTTTCATATCCATATAGGACGTTTAGTAGTTCGTTTGCCCATCTCCCCCTAACTTGATCTACCTTCCTTCTTAAGCTGTATAATTTGATCTTGTTGATGGCTTTGACTTGTCCATTTGTTTGAGGGTATGGTATAGACGTATAATTAAGGCGAATGGCATGCTTCTTGTAAAATGCCTCGAACTTATTGTTTTCAAACTGCGGGTTGTTATCTGTGATTATCATGTGAGGAACTCTAAATCTTGATATGATGGAATTGGAGACAAATGCTTCCACCATCTATACAGTGATTTTGCTACTACCTCAACCTTGGCCCATTTAGTAAAATAATCCATAGCGACAATGACGAATTGTCACTGGGTAGTAGATTTCGGAAAGGGTCCAAGGATGTTTAGCCTCCATTAAGTGAAAGGCTAAGGGCTAGTCAAGCTACATAACTTAGTTGTTGGTACGTTACTCGGCGAGTCATGCTTCTAGCATTGAGGATAATGCTGGACAACGTTTTTCACATCTTCTCTCATAGTCGGCTAATAATAGCTGAGTTGCAGAGCCCGAATGTATAGTGTTTGCATCTTTACGTAGTTACTACATATGCCACCATATAGTTTAGATAACACCCTCTAGGCATCTCTTAGGGAAAGACATTCAAGGTAGGTTGAGATATGCCACGCTTATAAAGTTGACCATTGATCAGTGTATAGCTCGCAGCTTAGTAAGCCAATCTTCGCACCTCTTTTTTGTTATTAAGGAGATTACCATCTTTCGGATAATTCACTAGGGAATCCATCCATGATTCTTCTCTCGGGCAAGGATCTAACTCCTAGCTCTATGAGAGACTAGATAAGCTTTTTTATGGAAGAAACTCGATGAAAAGTTTCTCGATTAGCTCAAGGAATGCCATATTGGCCAACTTTGACAACTTGTTCGCAGCAATATTCTTGCTTTTCAGAATTTTGTGAATGGAGAAAGATAATAATTCTTCTACAAGTGTTTGCACCACCAATAGGTACTTACTCATCTCTTCTTCTTTTGTTGCATAACTTCCAATGACCTGATTTACCACCAGTTGGGAATCAAAGAACATTTCAAGTTTCTTAGCACCAATTTCTTTTGCCAATTTTAATCCAGCAATTAGAGCTTCATACTTTACTTTATTGTTACTAGCTAGGAATCTAAATTTCAGAATGTAATGAATGTTGACATTATGGGGGCCTTAAAGAACTAAGCTTGCACTACTTCCTTCTTGTGTCGAAGAACCATTGACATAAAGAAACTAGATTAGTTTCTCAGTAATCTCTACACAATCATCCTCTTTAGTGAATTCGGCTACAAAATCCACCAGTACTTGGGCCTTTAGTGCTGTTTGGGGTTCATATTGTACACCATGGGCACTAAGCTTTATGGTACATTTCATCCCCCTCCCTAAGGAATTAGGCTACTGTAATGCTTGCCGCAATGGCTGATCGGTGTGGATAATAATCTAGTGAGCTTCAAAATATGGCTTTAACTTTCTCGTCAAGTGAACTACTACTAATACAAATTTTTCAATCTTTGTATACTGAAGCTCTGGCCCCTACAGAATATGACTCACATAATAAAGGGGTCGATGCTCTTTACCGTCAATTTGAACTAGTATAGAGGAAAGTGCTTAGTAGCTGATTGATAGATACAAGTATAAATTTTCTCCAGGAATAGGTATCGAGGGTAACGTAAGAAATTCCTTGAGCTCATTGAAAGCTCTTTCGCAATTGTCGGTCTAGTTGAATTCTTTTGGATTCTTTAAAATCTTAAATAATTCTATGTACCTATCTATACTTCTCGATATGAATCTATTGAGGGTGGCAATTCGCTTAGTGAGTTGCTGTACCTCTTTGACTGTACAAGGTGATTTCATATTTCGTATGGCTTTAATCTTTCTCAGATTAGCCTCGATGCCATGCTATGTAACCATATACTTAAGAAATTTCCTTGATGTTGCGCCAATGATGCACTTTTATGGGTTAAGTTTCATGCTATATCTTCTTAATGTGGCAAACGTCTCCTCCAGATCAGGAAGATGATGATCTTCCTCCATGCTCTTCATAATTACGTCATCCACATATACTTCAGCATTCCTATAGATCTGAGATTTGAACATCTTTGGTACTAATCTCTGGTATGTGGCACCAGTGTTCTTTAGCCCAAAGGGCATCACTGCATAACAATATGTTTCAAAATTGGTAACAAAAGATGTATGGAATGCATCCACTTTATCCATCTTGATTTGATTATAACTAGAGAAAGCATCAATAAAAGAAAGTAATGCATATCCTATACTTGCTTCTGCCATCTGATCGATTTTTGGCAATGGGAAACAATCCTTGGGATGGGCCTTGTTGAGATTCGTGAAGTCTATGCTCATTCACCACTTGTTGTTAGATTTCTTAACTAGCACACAATTTCTTAGCTAAGTCGAGTAAGTTTCTTTCCAGATGAATCCTACCTTTAATAATTTCTAGACCTCTTCTTCTATTACCGCTTGTTTCTCTGATGCAAAATGTCTCTTCTTTTATTGGACTACCTTCACATTCGGATCAATCTGGAGCTTATGTATCATAACTTCTCTTGGAATATCCGGCATGTCCGAAGGTGACCATTCAAATATGTCAGCATTAGCTTGTAAGAAGTCAATTAGACTTTTCCGGACATCTGCTGACAGGGGTTTTCCTATCCTTATTGTTTTGTTAGGATCATTTCCTAAAGGAAATTCCTCAGTATCATTCTTGTCATTCTCTATGCTGGCTAACTTGCTTTTTCGACAGGTTTCAACTTGAAATACTTCCTTTCGTCTCAAGGCCCTTATATATAAGGACTGTGCCAATTGATGATCTCCTTTACACAAACCGACCCTCATGGGAGTAGGGAATTTAGCCTTAAGATGTGCCATTGAAGGGACAATGTTGAATAAATGTTGGCATACTCGTCCCATTATCATGTTGTAAGGAGACCAACATTTGACGATGAGAAAGCTTACTTTGTCCTCTACAACATGCTTGTTACCACCGATCTATATTAGTAAAGAAATAACTCTAGCTACTTGTATGGGTTGATTATTGAAGGCATAGAGATTATACTTGTAAGACTATAGCTATGCTTTTATCTTAGGCTTCATTTGATCAAAGGCATGCTAAAAAACGATATCGGCTGAACTTCTTGTGTCAACAAGAATCTTATTGACTTTAAAGTTGGCAACTTTAGCATTGATGATGAGTACATTATTGTGCAGCCTTTGGATACCCTCAAAATCTTATTCTCTGAAAGACATTGTATTGTTGATCCTAACCTTTTTTCATTGAATATTACAAACATAATTCTTAGTGTTAATTAAGTTTGAAGAACTCGATTGGCCTATACTAGGTCTACCGACAATGGTATTAATTACTCCGTTAGGTGCTTTACTGGGATTAACATCCCTTGCATCTCTCACGACCATTGCTGGTCGAGTATCATCCTCTTGTTCCTCTTATCTCCTTTGAGCCAATCTTTTGATTCTTTCGGCATCATGTACTAGAAATTTTCATAGGTACCGACGTTATATTGCATCTTCAATTGCAATCTTGAGTTGAATGCACTCATTTATATTGTGACCTTTGTTATAATGGAAATTACAATACTTGCTCAAATTTCTTCTTGAGGGATTCCCTCATATTCTTTTCAACTATTGGAGGACGCCTCTCTCTTCACGTACCTCCATAAGAATATCTAAGATTTGATGATTGTTGGGATCTTCTGTCTCTTCCTCTCGACATATAAATTATAGTCATTTTTGGTGCTAAGTCTATCCTTTGCACTTTTTTGTTGGTCATTGTTTCCATCTGATCTGCTTCTCATCATGCCTTTATGTTTTCTTCCTATCAAATGTATGAGGTAGCTTTAGTCTTAAACTTAGTGAAAGTTTTTAGCTTGCTCTTTGTGAGAGACTTGAAAAAAGTATCCATGAGGCTTGACTTTGTCGATTACGGCATTAAGGGCCAACTCATATCTAGTTCTAGGATTTGGACCATTTCGACCGTAAATCTAGCCAAATAGTTCTTAATTGACTCATCGGACTTTTGTCTAATGGTGTTAAGGACTGAGGAGTCCTTGACAAGAAGTTTACTTACAAGGAAGTGTTGAAGGAACACTTCTGCTAGTTCATTGAAATAGGAAATGGTATTAGGTTTCAAATGTTTGAACCATGTATTAGCTACATTCCTCAGTGTTGAAGGAAAAGCTTAATAGGTCACTACATCACTTACACCATGCAACTTAGCTAACGTACGGTAATACTCTAGGTGGTCTTCGGGGTCCTTTATTCCATCATAAGTCTCAAATATGGTAGCTTGATGTGCCGAGGTATCACTTCTTCCAAAATCTTTGGAACAAAGAGACTCTTTTTAATTTGGAATTACTTGCTTAATGTAGCAGGCGTACTAACATGTGAAGGACCCGCATGGTGCTCCTATTGCGATTGTTTACCCTTGTTATTCTTTTGAAAAGGAGCCGAAGGTCCGATCACACCCTTTTCTTGCTTTCTATAACTTAGGTGAATAAATTGAATCGTAGCTATGTTCAGTGTCATGGTCACCTTGGTCTTTATTTTGGGTCGAATTTGGGTGAATATTACTATGGAGGAGGTTAAGGACTTGCTTTTGTTTTTTATTTAATTCTTGGTAAGTCGAGGTAGAGTTGCTCAAGCCTAGCCAATTGTTACTCATCAGTATGCCGACTCCCTCCTTCAGGGTATTGGGAGGGAGTACCAGAACCTGAACTCTTCGATACTCTTATTCTATCCATATGGGTGTATTTAGGAAAAAAAAACAGATGATACCAAATGTTGTTAGTGAATTTTAGGATGGAGATAAATCCTGCAAAGGAGAATAAAATGTTTATTACTGAGGTCAATCCAATGTAGCTACTCCAATGTCTAAGTTAATAAGGTAACTTTGTATCAAAAGTAAGGAAGTGTCAGAGAGATCTTATAGAGTTTTTTTCCTATATTTATAGGTGGTTGTAATGATTAAGGCAATTGTTGAAGTAACTATTAAGATACGTAGAGGCTTCTTGATTTAACATCTCTCCTTATATGTAGGGAGAGTAGGTGGTTATGTAATATAACTGTACTTATGATAATTGTTTGTGTCATGGGCTTGAGTTCAAACCATGATTGGATTTATGCTACTTGGGAAAAATGTCGTGTGTCATCTTTTGTATGTCGAGAGATTCGACTATTCTACTTACTGGTCACTGAATGGATAAGTATGTCAGATGAGCGAAATGATTATTAACAGTATAAGCTTTGCGGGAGGGTGAAACTCCCATCCCATGACACTAAGCATAGCCTTCTTTGGTTCTTTGATAGTGTTTGGCTCCATTTGAGGCTTAACTTCTTTGAGTTATATATTAGCTACTTACTTAGGTTGATTTTACCTACATAACTACTATGCTCAAGTGGAGTCTATTAGATTATTTGACTATGCAGGTTAACATTAATCAATTTTTTATAATATCCTTTTGAATTATTAATAAAAAAATTATTGAACTATTATTTGTTTATAGCACTTGGCTAATATGAACATGTTAATTAAACTTTTAATGTAGATGACTCGTAATGGATAGGGCTACTTATTTTGTTATCTAATGAGAGGTTTTTATTTTTCTTATCTAACATGGATATAAAAGCTGCTCACCTATTAAATAGTTTTAACTTGACCTTAACCTTTCTATAAGGAAGAGAATAGTTTTCTATCATACTCTAGAAAATATTAAGAAGAACATTTAAGATGGATGATCTCTTCAACTCGAAGTACACAAATTGTATTGTTAATTTATGATGAATGTATCATAATCTCATATCTATATTAAATTTTAATTTGAATTTATGTATACATATATTGTAATTTTCCATCAATTGGTATTAGAGCTATTGTAAGTACAAATTATGGTTGTTCCTCTTGATTTTTTACCATATAATTGAAATAAGAATCTATGAACCACACTTATATTAGCTTCAATTTTAACCAAATTAACAAATTAAATTATGGTTCTTTGGTTTATATAGTTTTTGTATACCACATATATAAATAATTGAGAAGAGACTTAGATCTTCTCTTATAATTTTCTCTCGATAATATGAAATTAGTAGTGGCATACCAAGTTATTGGAGTTGATATTACATGAACATGGATAAAAAATCTAGTGAAGGAGATTTTATCAAAATTTTCTTGTGATTTGCGTTTGATTTTTTTTTTTTTCACAACTATTTGTCTTAGAATTAGTGCTATTAGGTGATGAATAATTGTGATTGGTAGAGGCTATCTTTTCCATATAAGATATGGCTTATTTCGCCCTATTGCTCTTCTACCTATTGTTTTCTTTTTACTTTTCTTGAAACTTTCTATTAAATCTTCATATTATTTCATGATTTTCTTGAGAAGTATCTATATTGTATATGGCAAACAACATGTCTTATCTCATCAATTTTGTCAAAACCAATCTCACATTCCAATACACATAGGAAAAAAACATAAAAACATATTATTGTCTTTATGGAAACTAGCATAACATGATGCCCTACTGACAAACTAATGTGATTATAATTTTTAAATAAATTGATTTGGTGGTATTTCTTTTAAAAGATTTGTAACTACGCACCCATAAGTACGTATTGAAAGTTAAATCTTGTTACGTATTTGATCATGAAGTAATTTATATGATATCTTAAGGAATCTATTAGTTTATACATTACTAGCAATATAATTATTTACTTACTAACATGTATCATTATCTTTTAATTTTTTTTTTGAATTTATTAGTTTCTATATTAATAGCTATAAAACTATTTTTCTTATTGATATGGAATGAATTGTATCAGTTTTGATTTGCTAGTAATTTTGTGAATATTTTATATTTAAATTGTGGTAAGAATATTAGTGAGTTTGAATTTTTGTTGGTTTTTAATATTTTCCTTAATTTGATCAATATTAAACTATACCCATTTAATATTAACCCTTAACTAAGAATTAAGGAAAATTTAGGTTTTTTAAATATATTTAAAAAATACTTGGAGTCATTACCCAACTGAGGTAAGGAAAATGGTTATATTAAAATCAACTAGGTGGATTGATTTTAATTTAGTTATCGAGTTATGTTAAAAACTGATTATAAAAAAATAGTTTTTAAAAAACAAAGATTTGAGTCATAGAGTTAACCTATTAAACCTTAATTGAGTACTATTTTTAACTTTTTGAACTTAAATTTATTTTTAAAATATCACTTCTAGCATGAAAGAATAATTTTAAAAAGAAGATTAAATCTACTTGTACGTAAAATAAAACTTATTAACAAAAGGAAAATAAATTTTTTTCCTATTTTAAGTTGTCATATAGGTGTCTATGTACCCTTTACTTAGGATCAAACTTTCCATAAATCATTTTTCGAAAACTTTAATAGGTAAATTCATTTTAATTTTGAAAAAGCTAGCTGAGTTTACGTTTCTTAGACAATTTATTTTGTTTCGAAAAAATTCTAAGGAATGATACTAAATTGGTATTATTTTTTTAAAAAATTCTAATATATCCTAATTCTGAAAAGGATATATAACATTTTTATTTTTCTTTTTTCTTCTTTTTTCCATTATTATTATTTATTTATTTTTTATATTTATTATTTTTTTCTGTTTATTTTGACTAAAGCATAAAAATAAATAAAGCAAAAATTCGCCTTTTCCCTCATTTTTTCTTTTTTCTTTCTTTTCTTTGTCTCCTTTTTTCTTTTTTTGGATTTTTTTTTTTTACAATTTCAATAAATTTACATAAAATAAATAAAAAAAATATACACATAAAACTAAATTAAAATAATAAAAGAGATGGTTGGACTTAGACAATAGCATGTGGATCAAACCTAGGCTTGAACGTGGATAAAAATTAAGTCATTAGGTTAGATTTAGGTCAGCAAGAGGAAAGAAGAGCAGCGGGTAATGGAGCTTCTTTGGGGTAATTCTACTAGGAAAAATGAATGGGTAAGGGGTGTTTTGTATATTTCTAATTAGGATTAGCAGGGGTAATGAAAAGTACTGAGGTGTTTAGTGGTGGTTTAAGAAGTGGTTGGAAGTGCTAGCCGAAGGTAGTGGTATATGGTATGTATGGGATGTTGATGGGAGTGATTGAGTGGTTGGGCCTTAGGTTTTGGAATATGGTGAAGTTAGTCGTATGCTTGGTTTTAGATTAGATCATGTGGTGTTGGTTATTGGGTAGTAGTAGTCGTGGTTAAGGTTAGGACTTTGAGGTGATGGCAGTGGCGATGTTTGTAGGTCATAATGGAGCAAGAGAGAGGTTGAAATTAGAAGCTTAGATCGAAGGGAAGCTCGTGAGTGGTTTAACTAAGCTTGAAAAGCATTGAATTAATGAGAAGATCTAGAGAGAGAAAGGATAGGCACGGTTAGAGAGAAAGAGTTTAGGGATGATGTATTCGAGAGCTCGTGAATGAAAATCGATGTCTAGATCTAGATAAGGATAGCCTATTTATACTAACTAAAGTCTAAATTAAACATGGGAGGTTAGGATTCAACATGAATGTGAAATAAAGTACGGAGAAGGACTTAACATGATTCTTGGATTTGAGTGTAAATGGGAGTAAATTTCAAGTCAAATGCATATCCTAGAGGTTTTTTTTTTTTCCAAAAACAAACATTAGAAGCTTTGAAATTCAATTCAAAGCTTAAATCAAGCTTGGTCAACTTAGATGTTTAAGTTGAGCATCTATGTTTCTTTCCACTTGTGATTTGATTTTGACTACAATAATGCATGAATTTAGACAAGTTATTGTATCGTATTTGAAGTAGACCATGTGCTTATCACATTTTTATCATTGATTTGGTAAAATAATGTTAAGAACTTGATAAAAAAAATGGATAAGAACATAAGGCATTAGGCTAGGAATGAACAAGAAAGCATGGGAAAGGAATAGAAAAGGAAAGAAAGGGAAATAATAGGAGAGAAAGAGTTTGCCCACATTAGCCACATAGTTAAACAAGTGTGTGCTACATGTCTAACATCGACACATGGCCCAATGGTCCTCTTGCCACATGTATTTTGCTATGGAAAAAAGAAGAAAGGCATAAAGTGTTTGTTAAGGGACTTGAACCCATGACTTCTCTCATGTATCAACACCAAGACTAAATGTAATAACAATTGGGTTGTCGACCTATACCTTGTCATGTCCTGTAACTAAAATACATTTAATTTATAAGACAACCTAATAATTCTATAAAATAAAAAGTACCCAAATAAAATGGTCCATTTAAAGACTTAACACAATCTTAAGTTCCTAATTTTTCTTAAAAACTATTTTCCTAAAAATATTTGTTTGCCTAAAAATTATATCTTTCTATAATAATTTTATTTATTTATTTTATTTTATTTTTCACTTTTTTTGATATTTAAGTATTTCTTGATTTTTGTACTATTTTTTGAATTTTTTATTTTTCTCGAATTAAGACCCTTTTCTTTAATCTAAAAATTCTAAAATTACGGCAAGGCAAAAATTGAGTGTTTACAACTACCCTTCTCTATCTATAAGAAGATGCCCTAAGAGTTGGTCTAAACCCTAAAAGAGACATTTAGGTGGAGGGTAGCACCCTATGAGATAGTAAGGACCCTAAAATAGTATTGAAAGAAAGATAGTGCCTTAAGTATTGGCAAGGGAAATTGACTTGAAAGTTGGTTGGGCTCCTTTGAGTTGACTATCCTATGTAGGAGTATCTCCAGGGGACTAGTAACCCTAAATTAGAATTGATTTTAGAAAACCTAGAAGTGCTCCTCTAAGTTGATTGACTTAGGAGAGAATGTCTCTAAGGGATTAGTAGCCTTAAATTGGAATCAATTTTAGAAAAACCTGGAAGTGCTCCTTTGACCTCATTAACCTTGGTGGGTGTATCTCTAGGAGACCAGTAACCTTAAATTGAAATCAATTTTAGAAAACTTGGCTATGCTCATTTGAGTTCACCAACTTAAGCAAGAGTATCTTTAGGGGACTAGTAATTCTAAATTGGAATTAATTTTTGAAAACTTGGCTGTGCACATTTAAGCTTACTAACCTAGGTGGTAGCATCTCTAGGGGACTAACAACCCTAAATGGGAATCGATTTGAGAAAACTTGGAAGTGCTACTTTGAGCTGACTAACCTCGACAGGAGCATTTTTAGGGGACTAGTAATTCTAAATAAGAATTGATTTGAGAAAACCTGGTTGTACGTTTCTAGGGGATTAACAACCTTAAATTAGAATCAATTTGGAAAACATGGGAGTGTTCCTTTAAGCTGACTAACTTAGGCAAGAGTGTCCTTAGGGGATTAGTAACCCTAAATAAGAATCAATTTGAGAAAACCTAGCCATACTCCTTTCAGCTCACTTACCTAGGCGGAAGCGTCTCTAGGAAATTAGCAACCTTAAGTTGGAATCGATTTGAGAAAACTAATAAGTACTCATCTGAGTTGACTAACCTAAGCAGGAGCATCTTTATAGGACTAACAACCCTAAATGAGAATTGATTTGAAAAAACCTGGTCATGCTCATTTAAGTTGACTATCCTAGTTGGGAGTGTGCTTAGGGGACTAATAACCTTACATTAGAATCGATTTAGAAAATCTTAGAAGTGCTCCTCTAAGCTAATTATCTTAGGTGGGAGCATCTTAATCCTAAATTGTAATTGATTTTAGAAAACCTGGATGTACTCATTTGAGCTCACTAACCTAGGTAGAAGCATCTCTAAGGGACTAGTAACCCAACAATAAGACATCGATTTGGAACCTGGTATTACTTTTCTAAGCTGACTAATTTAGGTGGGAAAGAGTTCTCTTTGCTAAATCTTGAAAACTTGCTAGAAATGGGGAAGCACCCTATGGATTCTCTAAAAAGATAAATTGGTGATGGGAAGCGCCATGTGACCTTGCTAAAACTCTAAGAGAAATTGGTAAAAGGGATTGTAGATACCTAATTTTTGCCTTTCCATAGTCTTAATTCTTATTTTTTACAAAAGGGGTCCTAATTAAAAAGATAATAATAATAATAATAATAATAATAATAATAATAATAATAATAATAATAATAATAATAATAATTAACAAATAATGAAAATACAAAAAAAAAAATAAAAAAGGAAAAATCATAAGAATTTTGTAGATTTTTAGGAAGTAATTTATATTAGGAATAATTAGTTTTAGTGTTCGTTTTAGTTTTAGTTTAGTTAAAAATTTTAGTTTAGGAAATTAGATAGTTTAAATATAATTTAATGGTTATGAATGTTAAGATACAGGTCAACGGCTTAACAGATAAGTAGCGGAGTATTTGGGTGGATTTAGTTTGAGATCTTGGGTTTGAGTTTCAGTAGGCACCTATGTTTTTATTTTTCTATCTTTGCAAAAGCGAGATTTAAAATCGGATTCATATTTAATCAAATCATATGAATCTAATTAAATCAGATTTGAAATGAATTTAAACCTAGTTTAATGGTTATTAAATCAGATACGATAAGATATAATAGGATTTGATTTGGACTCTATAAAAGGAAAAATAAAGACAGGAAGAAAGGGGATTTGCTTCATTCAAAAAAATCACTATTGCAATCTAACCCAACACAAACAAATCAGCACCATGTACATTCCCTAATCACCAACGCCCCGCACACATGAACACGCCGAGCCCATCTATAGTAGTGCCGAACACATCTTTTACTGTGCCAACGCTACTGAACAAGTAGATAGCCACACACGCACGAAGCTCCACGCAATCTGAAGACACCGCGGCATAAGCTATTACTGCACTCGTTTCGTGCACCACAGCCACGATCTTGCTTCAATGCCATTGCTGGACATTACCGACGGCACTCCAATACAGTGCCTAGTCATCATCTGTACCTACGATAGCCGAATAGTTCGCTGCTACAATTTCCTTGACCACCTGAGCCACGCTTGACAAGCACACGCACTGCTGCAGACAACAACTTAGGCCATATATCAGTCTTCTTTGTTACTGTTGAGATGGACCCGACTGATTAGTAGTGCCACATAACGTCCTTTGCCAGCAGCTTCGGTCATACACACACATACAAGCAATGTGCATTGTCTACTGACCAGTGTCGCGATAGCCAGCACACGCCCACACGACCACTACTACAGATCCCTATCAGTGGTTATCTTCATCCAAATTCATACTGTCTACACACTCCAATGTCGACTCTAGTCTACACTTCAGCACAGTGTATAGACCGCACACACATCCGCACAATAATCCCAACAATGCCCCCAGTGACGTCCATAGCATACACACGAGAAAAACCAACCAGAGTACGCTGCGACCACTCTGACCACATCTCCTCATCCACCATCCAAAGTCGAGAATCCGAGCTTCAATATTTAACTGCACATCCTCAATCCGATTGAAGCCTTTGTAGCAGCAATCCATGAACTGATGCACGACTCAGTCGACAAGTCTATGCTCTGATCATCGACGGTCTGGACAACAGCGACTATGTTCATGCATAGGCCGCATTGACGACAGTAGCAAGTTTACCAACTAGCTCTCGTCCGAGTCGCAACACCATATCGGCATATATATCCAACGCTGCAACAGCAGCGTTTGCTGTTCGCTGTACATCCTTCATCGCCATAGCATGTCCCTTGATCCTTCGATAACAATTAGGTTTGGTTCGATCTCATTTTATTTATTATTATTATATCATGTTATGTTATCATATGATTATACATAAATATGTGCATAGAATAGTATATGTTTAGTGTTACTTTCATAATATTACGTAGATTAGATAAACGTTTAAGTAGATAATCATTTAATAGTAGTCATTTAAATAGGGATGTGAATATTAGTTTAAGAGTTGTTGATATTAGTTTTTTTAATATATAGATCTGTATATTTTACTAGTCAAATATAATATAATGTGTGAATATGTTGATATAGAGGTTTTAGTATTAGTTTTCACGAAAACGTATTATATAGTAGTTTGTTACATATATTAGTTTAAGTTTGGCATTGGGTTTTTTAGAATTTCTCATTTAGAAAAGTTATTTTCTTTATTAGAAAAAGTAATAAAATCCTTTTAAATTTTAGGACTTTTAGCGAAATTTTTTTAAAACAATAACATTTAAGAGTTAGGACCCCTTTAGATTTTTTTAAAATAAATCAAATAAATTGAAAATGTAAACTCGGGCAGTTTTTTTAAATTAAAATAAATCAACATATTAAAGATTTTTTGCACGAACTACGATCGTTTGATCTTGACTAGTGGGTATGTAGGTACCTTCGGGGCGACAATAAAATATGTAGAAACTTAGGTCTCTCTTTTTTTTTCTCTCTCTTTTCATTTGATTAATTTATTTATTTTTTAAATATTATAATTAGAAGATTAATCTTAATTTCGGTAAATAAATAGTGGTACCCGTTAGGATTTAATAGGTTAGCCTCAGAATTCAGAACCCTCTGGTTCTTTATTAAAATTGAAATCAAAGACCGGTAGCTAAATCATAACTAATCCACCCAATTGGTTACGGTTTCTTTTCTTTTCCCGACTTCGGTCGGGTGGTGACTTCAAAAATTATTTTCAATAAAAAACCGAAATTTCTCAATTTCTTTAGTTGATGATTAATATTAAATGGGTTAGGGTTTAGTATTATTCAAGAAATGAGAAATCAATTTCAAACAAAAATCGAAAAATCAAACTCGACAGTTTGGTGACTCTACTAGGGATGCTAGAGGGCTAGTTACTAGAAGTTGTCGAAAATAGGATTATTTTTCTTAAAAAAATAAAAATAAAAATGTGAAATAATAAAAATAATAAAAAAGAACTTAGGTATTTTATGTATTTGTTTATTTTGTTTATTTGTTTTTTTACTAACATCTTTTTTAGTTGTGGCAGTTTATTTAAGGGGAAATTTTTTAGGGGTTTTACTTTTATCTTTTGTTTATTTATTTACTTATTTATTTTTGTTTTTATTATTTTTTTTCTTTTCTGCATCATAAATGCATGGTAGACATGGTCAGAACCAGGTCGTCTTAGGACCTTAGGAGGAGGGGGGAAGGGGTACGCATTGTGTAAGCTTGGATGTTGTGGGTTAACTACCTTCAGGGGCCGATCAGGCTACCCCACTCAAGTTCAGATGTGACTACAGAATCTTAGCTTTAAAAAACGTAGTGGTTACAGAACTTGAGGACCTTTAGAACTTATCCTTTGTATTACATGAAAACTTTTTCAAAATTGTAAGAATCTATGATGTGGCAAACCTAAATTGATAAGGGTAGTTGTGAAGTTGTGATTGTAATTGTAATCTTCTCTTGTAAATAATTTGTAATAATTTTTTATGTAAAGTTTAGAATACAATGTAATTGTAATTTTGATTTTGATTTTGATTAGTCATGGCTGGATTAAGTCAAGGGCCTTTTGAAGACATTCATGTCCAGTTACCACATTGGCCATAGAAGCTGCTTCAAACGTGGTTTCGACTCTTCAGCCCAGATAAACAGGAGTTTATTAAGAATAAGATTGGGCCCATTCTCTCTCTATAGAAGATCCCTGTGAACATCACTCTAATGCGGGCTTTACTCCATCTTTGGGAGCCTGAATCCACCAGTTTCTGTATGGGCCTACATCAGCTAAGCCTAACCTTAGAAGAATATTCTCAATTGTTGTGGGCTCCTACAATCGTAGATGATATTTATGTCCCAGACTTAGAAGCTGTAGCACCAAAGATTTTCAGCAAGTTGCTGGGAATCAAGAAAACTGAAATAAATCGGGTTCTAAATCAAGGAAAGACCATTCGATTAGAGGATGTCATGGATTGGTTTTCTACTGAATTGAAGCATAGAGAAAAACGCAAGGTTTTTTCTGCAAATTTAGAAGCATGGCACCAGTACTGGGTTAACGCTTTTATATTGGTAGTCTTCAATATTATCCTGTTCCTTGATGAAAGACGTCGAGTCCATTTCAGAATTGTAGAACTCGTAGCCCAATTCCTCAAAGGGAAATCATACGTCCCGACCCTTTTGGCCAAGCAGATCTGATTACTAAACCATCTCAAGAAAAAGAAACGAGGAGATCTGAAAACTAATATGGTCCTACTAATGGTTTGGTTCGTTAGCCACATGAGAAGTTACCAGCTTGATTTTAATCGAGCTGAGTTTACTCAGCAATGTGATCTCATCAAATCTTTTGGAGAAACAATTGAGCTGCCAGAAAATATAGCTAGCCGCTACTGGGTCCAATACTTTCAGAGTGTGGAAGTGGAAGAGTTGTTGTTGACACCCAGGTGGTTTGCAAGCAAGGAAGCGATAAGAAGATGTAGAGACTTCAAAGCGGTTCCTTTGATCAGCTTCAACCTCTACACCGCATACGTCCTAGCCAATAGACTCATTGAGGAAATGATCCCCAGACCATCATTAGAACATGTTTTGTTGGACTTCCTTAACCTCGGCATGACGATGGTTGAAAAAGTAACCAAGCTTCAGAGCATCCGAGCTGTTTGGTGTACGAGAAAGACCACCCCTACCACTAGAGGGATAACAACCAGGAGCCAAACAATGAAAGGATTTCTTTATCACCAACTAAAAGGGCTGAAAGATATGGAAGACAACTAAGAGAAGGGGGAAGTTCAAGCTGGACCAGAGAGGACGAGCAAAAGAGAGCAGGAGTTGGAAAGCCGTTACAATGAGTATCATCAGAAGATAAAGGCATTAGAAGCTCAATTGAAGAGGACCAAGGGAAAAGAAGAGCAAGCTCCCATGATCCGAAAGAAGAGAAAGTTGCAGGATAAGCCCACTAGCCACTAGGAGAGAAAATTTTAGATTTTAGGTTTTTTATGTTTTCATTAGAAGTCATTTTTTATGAATAGAATAAGAGGTGTAAATCTTCACATTGCAAAAATTAATAAAAGTTAGTTAGGTTTTGCCACATTAGAGGTTCTCCCTAATTCTTGATTTTTCATTGCACTCGTATGACATGCATTTTATGTTTGTACGATTAACAACCCTTTTTAGGAAAATATAATATGTACTAACTTTTTGTTGAGTTGTTCAATTCAAATCAGGTAAAATTTCAAGATAACTCTCAAACATCAAGTCTTTTAGAGAAGTTTGATTAGAATACGTTCCCAGACCAGGATGGCCACTACTCAAGGAAATGATGGAGACCCTGACATCAATGAGCCCTCCGAGCTGAGGTTTCGTTCCATAGAAAGGGCTATGGAAAAGATGGGAGAACAAATGAGCTTCCTAGTAGATAGCATTGCTTTACTGCGAGCCACAGCAACGACTAATGAAGAAGGTTTCAAAACCCGTTATGGGAAGAATACATAAGCTCTTGAAGTAGAACACGAATATCAAAAAGACCCATTCGAATTAGAAGGAGTTTACCCGAAAGATAACCCGACCTTCGAGCCTAATACGTATATGGCCCCGAGACCTGTCAACCATAGGCCAAGTATGGATAGCTTGAAAGAACTGGAAAAGAAATTGACACAATAGATCACTGAGAAGATGAAGGCATTTGTAGGGTGTGATGGATTTGAACAAGTAGGGATTACAGAGCTTTCCGCGTATGACATGGGATCATACCCTGAGAAGTTTAAGGTACAAGAATTCGAAAAGTATAACGGGACGGGTTGCCCCAAACTCCACACCAGGTTGTATGTCAGGAAGATGGGTAAATATGTTTAGTACAATCCACTCTTGGTACAGACATTTCAGGATAGCCTGATCGGACCAGCCCTGACTTAGTATGCCCAGCTTGATTTGAATCAGATAAATACATAGGAGAAACTTGCTCGAGCATTTTATGAATAATATAAATTCAATGTGGAAGTAGCCTTAACTATGATGGACTTGGTTACCTTACGGAAGAAGAATAATGAATTGTTCAAAGAATACGCTCATAGATGGAGGTCCTTAGCTGCAAGAATCTCTACTACAACGATTGAGAAAGAGCTCACATCGGCTTTCATTAGTACCTTGGAGAGGTCGTATTTCTCTCATCTCATTGGGCAGGCCTCATCCAGTTTAGCTGAAGTAGTAGTGGCCAGGTAAAGGATTGAAAGTGCCATCTTTTCCAGTAAGTTGCAAGACCCAGCAGATAGAAGACCACCAGCGTCATCATTTGGTCTTAGACCAGCCGCCAGCAAGCCGAAAGAATCTACAGTTGGTATGGTGAATTTAAATGCTAGACCAAATGTTCAAGTCGCTTTTAGGGAAAATCTACCTCCCGCCTAGCAACAGTACAGAGATCAGTTTTAAACTAACAGGACTTATAGGTAATTTACCAAGATACCGATCCCTTTGAGTCAAGTCTTTGAAAAGTTGTGAAGGGATCATTTGATATGGTATAAACTTCCTAGTGATCGATATCGACCAAGATTCTATGACCCTACAGTAAAGTACGAATATCACTATGGATAAGTGGGGCATTCAACTGATGTATGCTGGAGACTGAGGAATAAGATTCAGGACTTGATAGATGAAGGGACAGTGCAGTTGGATTTTGTGGAAGCCCCGGTTCCTAATGTTAACAATAATCCCTTACCTAACCATGGGCCGATGATTGGTTTGGTTTTTTACGACTGTGTTGTCAACATCATTGATGCAAATAAGTAGCCTAAGGTTTTTGAGTTCTATACTAGCAACCAGACTCCAGAAGTGAAGAGGTACACATTTCACGTACCGTTGCCACCAGAAAATTACAAGGTTACCCCATTTAACTATCACCTGGTAAATTGGAAGAAACCAGGTTCTCTGGTAGGGGGCATTACTCGATCAGGAAATATTTATCACCCAAGAGAGGAGTAAGGGAGGAAAGTCATGTCGGGATAATTGAATGATAAGACGGCGGCCGAATGCATTGAGGGGCTATCGACTTTTACCAAAATGATCAAGTCAAGTGAGTATAAAATCTTGGATCAACTTATTAAGACTCTTGCACAAATATCGTTGATCGGCCTATTAATCGCATCTGAACTATATAGGGAGACTTTGTTTCGCACTTCAAATGAAGTAAAGGTCTTGCGGGAGATTCCAATTGATAAGATGGGATTGGTTACTAATTCAATCCTTGTAATAGACCAAATTTCATTTTCAGCTGAAGAATTGGGCGAAGAAGGGAACAAGCATACAAAACCACTCTTTATCATGGTAAGGAGCAATGACATAATTATCACCAGTGTGTTCATTGACAACAGATCGTCGCTGAACGTCTGCCCACTTGCTACCTTGGATCTACTGGGCATCAACACATCTGCAATTAAGCCTTCTTCCGCAACAATCAAGGCCTTTGATGGTTCTAAAAGAGAGATTATAGGGGAGATTGATTTATCCGTAGGTATTGGCCCTCAGCACTTTACTATTTGATTCCAACTCATGGACATTCCAAGATCTTTCAATCTACTTTTGGGAAGACCTTGGATTCATACAGCAGGGGCCATACCTTCGAGCTTGTACCTAAAATTGAAGTTCATCTCCAATGGCTAAGTGATTACAATTCTGGGAGATTAAGGTTATGAAATCTATAAGGAGACGGCTATACCCTACATAAGAAGCGAGGGACAAGAGGAGTTGGGTTTACAAATGTTTGAAGAAGTGAACATGATTACCGATCCCGATAGAGAAGATGATAGAAGTAAGGGATTCAAGGAAGGCCAGATTTGTACCTATGGCCTTGGTTACAATCCTACCTCGGTGGAAGAATTCTAGAAGAAGCAAGCAAGGGGCAAGAGAGGTAACAGATTATACCATGCCTCGATCACCTTTCCACTGCTAGTTGAGACGTTCATATGGGAAGAGACTTAAGCCCGAGGATCTGACAAAGAAGGATTAACAAACTCACCACCCAAGTTCCAGCATCATTTGAACAACTGGCTCTCCATCCCGGTGAATAGCGACAAGTCTTCCCTAGGGTAAAGGGGTGACCTACAGTTAGTATTTTTTGAATTTTTATTTTTAATAGTCATTGTTTCAAATGTATCGTTGAACCTTTTCGTTCAAAATTAGTTAAGCCTTTATCTCATTTGAGACCATACCTCCATTTATTCAATGAAATCTTAGTTTATTTCTTGCCTATGTTGCTCTTCAATTCTCTTTCGTTTACATACATTTTTTATATATTCTCATTTAGATTCAATGAACCAAGCAAAAACCAGGAATACCTCGCACAGGTAGAAAATGAGAATATCGATATCACTTCCGGATCCACTGGGTTAGTCGTCGGGGGTGATGTCGATGACTACAGTAATATACAAGAGGAATGGAAAAAACATGAACTGGGTAGAATCACTATTGATGAACCGATTGAGACAATTAATGTGGGGAACGAAGAAAATCCTAAGAATTTGAAAATTAGGGCGAGTTTAAAAGAGAAACAAAAAACAGAAATGATTGCGTCATTAGCTAAGTATCAAGATGTGTTTACTTAGTCTTATGAAGATATGCATAGGTTGGACCTGTCAATTGTAGTCCACCATTTACCCACACAGGAGGACGTCAAACCAAAAAAGCAAAAATTGAGGAGATTTCGACCTGACGTCTTGTTGAAAATTAAAGAAGAAGTAAAGAAACTACTGGAGGTTGGGTTCATCGAGGTGTCGGATTACCTAGAATGGGTAGCTAATATTGTTCCAGTAATTAAAAAGAATGGGAAAGTTAGAGTGTGTATAGACTTTCGAGATCTTAACCAGGCAACGCCGAAGGATAATTTTCCATTACCTCACATTGATGTCTTGGTGGATAACGCTGCTAGAAATCATCTATTTTCTTTCATAGATGGTTTTTCGGGATATAATTAGATTTGGATGTCCAAAGAGGATATGACAAAGACGACTTTTATTACGACTTAGGGAACATTTTGCTATAAGGTGATGCCGTTTAGGTTGAAGAATGCAGGTGCATCATATCAGAGGGCCATGGTTGCAATTTTTCATGATATGATGCATAAAGAAATAGAAGTGTATGTTGATGATATGATTGTGAAATCTAAAGAGGAGGAAGATCACTTAGAAAACCTGGGGAAGTTGTTTGATAGGTTAAGGAAGTACCACTTGAAATTGAATCCAAAGAAGTGTACCTTTAGTGTGACGTCAGGAAAATTGTTGGGATTCATAATTATCCAAAGAGGTATTGAAGTCGATCCTGATAAGGCCAAAGCTATAATTGACATGTCTCCTCCACAAACGCTCAAGGAAGTGCGAGGATTGCTGGGTCATTTAAATTACATAGCCCGATTCATTTCATAGTTAACGGACAAACACTGCCTTCTTTTTAAGCTGTTAAAGAAGAGCGGAAAGATTAGTTGGAATGAGGAATGCGAAGAGGCTTTCACAAAAATCAAAGAATATCTCATGAAACCTCTAGTGTTGGTAGCACCTAAATCTAGAAAGCCGTTGTTCTTGTACCTGACCATAATACCGGAATCTATGGGATCCGTGCTTGGCTAGAAGGATGAAGAAGGGAAAGAGCGAGTCTTTTACCATTTAAGCAAGAAGTTTACAGAAGGGGAGCAAAAATACTCAGAAGCTGAAAGAACCTGTTGTGCATTGGTCTGGGTTATGCATCGGCTTAGACAATATACGTTGTATTATCAGATTGAGTTAATAACACAATACGATCCTTTGAAATACTTAGCTGAAAAATCGACTCTCATTGGTAGAGTTTCAAAGTGGTAGATGTTGCTGACAGAATTCGACAATAAATATGTGAGCCAAAGTTCAGTTAAGGGGCAGGCTTTGGTGGATCAATTAGTGGAGAATCCTTCTGAGGATACCCTTCAAGGAGCATGGGTTGAGTTTCCTAATGAAAACATCCTAGTAGCGGGAAATGATTTTGATGGTGAAATAGTCGAAAAATATTCAGGATGGATAATGTTCTTTGACGGAGCAGCCAATTTGTTTGGATGTGGAGTAGGGGTATCACCTGGAGGTATATAATTTTCAATGGCTGTGAGATTGGTTTTCCCATATACCAATAACATTGCAGAATACGAGGCGTGTATTTTGGGACTCAAAATCGCATTGTTTAAGGAGATATGGGAATTGCAGGTATATAGAGATCTTTCATTGATTATAGGCTAAGCTCAAGATGAGCATAAGACGAAAGACCCTAAATTAGTGCCTTATTGCCAACACTTGGCCGAGTTGATAACCAAGTTTAAAATGATTACCTTTATGTACGTACTGAGGGTTTAAAACCAATTTGTCGATGCTCTTGCTACTTTGGCATCAATGATTTAGATATCAAAAGGAGTGGAGGTTGAGCCACTTAAAATTGAAATTGAGGAAAAGCCCGCTTTTTGTTTGGAAATGGAAAGTTTATGTGACAAAAAGCCTTGGTATCATGATATCAAAATGTTTTTACAATAAGGTGTGTACCTTGAAGGAGCAGGGGGGAAGGACAAAAAATTAATTAGAAGATTTGCAGCTCAATACTTGATGAGTGATTCTATGATGTACCGACAATCGTTTGACGGTATGCTTTTACTTTGCGTAGATGGGAAAGTGTCAGAGATGCTAATGAAAGAAGTGCACGAGGGAGTATGTAGCCCTCATATGAATGGTTACATGCTTGCTAAGAAAATCATGAGGATGGGATATTACTAGTTGACTGTAGAAGTGGATTGTATCGCACATGTTAGATGCTGCCATTTATGCCAGATCTATGCGAACAAGATAAATGCTCCATCGCAAGAATTATATACACTATCAGCACCATGGCCTTTTTCAATGTGGGGAATACATATCATTGGCCTAATCACTCCAAAAGCATCTAACGAGTATTGATTTATATTGGTAGCTATTGACTATTTCACTAAGTGGGTCGAAGCCTCATCCTACTCTAGTGTGACGAAGGGAGTAGTGGTTAAGTTCATCAAAAGAGACATACTGACTCAGTATGGTACACCAGAAACGATTATTACTGACAATGGTACAAATCTGAATAATAAATTGATGTCCGAGTTATGCCGACACTTTAGGATCATTAATAGAAATTCTCCTTATTAGCACCAAATGAATGGAGCCGTAGAAGCAGCTAATAAGAACATCAAAAGAATTATTGAGAAGATGGCCATTACGTATCAAGATTGGCATGAGATGTTGCCATTTGCACTCATGGCCTATCGAACTTTTATCAGAACATCAACAGGGGCAACCCCCTACTCATTGGTATACGGAATGGAGGTTGTACTACTAATGGAGGTTAAGATCTTGTTTCTCAGAATATTGTCGGAAACTCAGTTAGATGAGGCTGATTGGGTAACGAAGCATATTGAGCAGTTGAACCTAATTGATAAAAAGAGGCTAACAGCTTTATGTCACAACACTTACTATCAGCAACGAATGGCCAGGGCCTTCAACAAAAAAGTACGACCCCGAAGTTTTGAGTAAGGAGATATAGTGTTGAGGAAGATGTTGCCTAATACAACTGATTCAAGAGGGAAGTTTGCCCTAAACTATAAAGGACCTTATGTTGTGAAGAAAGTATTGCCTGGGTGAGCTATTATTTTGTCTCAAATGAATGGTTTGGATTTTAAGGACCCAGTAAACGCTGATGCGTTGCAGATGTACTATCCTTAAACATCAATGAGATTTTTGCAAATAATCTTACTATTACTATGGTCTCATTTTCATTTGCTACATGTAAAGTCGGTATTCCTAGTAGTCGTTAGCATTGGATAATATCCTTAGCCTTTCTTTTCCTCATTTCACTAAAAGACCCCACTTCTTGCTCTATTATCTACCTAAATAAACCTTACACACAAAGAAACACAAGAAAAATAATCATTTAATTTGAAGCGATGACTATTGATAAAAATTCTTTTAATACTTTATTATGGTTAACCTGTCAAAGAAAGGGAGATTTATTTCCTAATTTTTAGGATAGGGCCATGTTCCAAAAGAGTAGCATGCAGCGTATAAGTAGAAACTCATTTAAGAATAGATGCTTGCACGGAAAGCCAATGTTTAGGCCAGAAGTTCAATACAGGACATCCTTGTTCAAGAAGAATATGTTTTACAGCTTAATTTGTTTTTTTTTAAAAAAGGGGGTTTTGGAAAGAGACAGTAGAAGAAAGAAGAAGAAGAACGAAAACAAGAAAAGCAATGGTAAGGGTCGGAATCATTGGTTCTAATCGGACTGCTCACTAAGACGTGGGACTACTTGAGAGCTATCAATGAAACCAGATAAATGGTTTTAAACTTAATAAAACATTGTATTGGCAATTGGTTTCCCCTAAGGATAATAGCTTATTTTCCAAAAACAATTTCTTAAGATAGTTGGCACGTAAAGCATGGTCCTAGTGTTTCTTCAACTTCCAATCGTCAAACTCACAGAATATTACTTGACTCAAGATTTCTTCAAGGGATAGAACTCAAAATTTAGCACTTCGGTCAGCTTATGGAGCGCTATTTCGACTCATATTCTCATTTAGGGATCTAGCCAGCTTATAGAGTGTAGTGCTAATTTAAAGCTTCTTAAGCTTCTACCTAACTCCTAAAACAGTCGCAATTTATAATCTCCTAAGGATTTAGCAAGCTCAGGAGCTCTATCCCGATTCAAAGTTTTCTTCATTTTTAGGTCTTAGCTAGCTTAAGGGGCGCTTTGACCACCATTGTTAGTCAGCTCATTAAGGGTACGACTAAGTTTTTCTTCATATTTTCAGGTCTTAGCCAGCTTAAAGGGTGTTTTGACTGCCTTGATTAGTTAGCTCATTAAGGGCACAACTAAGTTTCCTTCATTTTTAGGTCATAGCTAGCTCAAGGGGCGCTTTGACTGCCTTAGTTAGTCAGCTCATTAAGGGCACGACCAAGTTTCCTTCATTTTTAGATCTTAGTCAACTTAAGGGCATTTTGAACGCCTTAGTTAGTCAGCTCATTAAGGGCACGAACACGTCTTCCACTGTGCCAATGCCGCTGAACAAGTAGATAGCCACACACACACGAAGCTCTACGTAATCTGAAGATACCGTGGCATAAGCTATTGCTGAACTCGTCTCGTGCACCACAGCCACGTACCTACTTCGATGCCATTGTTGGATACTACCGATGGCACAACAATACAGTGCCTAGTCATCATCTACACCTACGATAGCCGAATAGTTCGCTACTGTAGTTTCCTCGACCGCCTGAGCCATGCTTGACCAGTACATACACTGCTACAGCCAACAACTCAGGCCATATATTAGTCTTCTTCGTCGCTGTTGAGATGGACCCAACTAATTAGTAGTGCTGCACAACGTCCTCTGCTAGCAGCTTCGGTCATACACACACATACAAGCAGTGTGTGTTGTCTACTAACCAGTGTCGCAACAGTTAGCATACACCTATACGACTACTAATACAACTCCTTATCAATGGTTATTGTCACGAACTAAGGACGGCCTAGTCGTGGCAGACGCCGTATACTGTATGAAGAACCCTTGATTGGTTACCCTTCCAATCAAAAACTCTTCATACAATATACAAGGCTCTACGACTACTAGTTCCAAAGTACATCCAAATTCACATGATATCATCACACAACATATTTATATAAAAGTTAAGCTCAAAAGTTTACATTACATAGTATTTAAGTATGTCTAAGTTCATAAGGATAAGGTAAACATAAGTTAAACATAAGTACATGAGGAATAGTCTACATAAACTGTTTTCCTCTCATCACACAGGACACCTCGTTCTTGCCCAAGGCCCCAAGCTAACCTGTGGCATCGCTCGTCCTGTGTCTACGAATAAGCTATCCTGCAACAAAAGTCTAAAGGGGTGTAAGCTTAAGCTTAGGGAGCAAAACCCTTAGCCACACGACAAGCAAGTTATAAATACATTATAGTCACGCATATGAATGAATGATCAAACAGAATGCCAAATAATACGCATACTTAACTAGTTCATATACGCAACTTGGATTTAACGCCCTCCGAAGTCAAGGTTGGAGTTTACATGGCACCAATCAAATCTGGGTATTACACTAGAACTTACTTTACTACGGAACTCCATGTTCCGTACTTATATCAAATAACTCTTTATTTTCAGAAAAACACATGTTCTAGTATAATTGTGAGTGGGCCCCCGCAGTCCACACTCACCCCTAAACGGAGGTCTCTAGACTCGACCCTTAGCCAGGCGGTTGGAGCCTCCAACGCCTAGTGTTCCCGCGGGCCAGGGTAAGGTCATTTTGTACGAGTGCACCGTACATAACCAAATAACTCAATAATATCAACCCCCGAATGGCCTCTCTTTACCTCCGTGTGATGTGATGGCCGGAATAGTATCCATACTATGCATGTTAATGCATGTTCCAGTTTCTTTTTATAGCCGAGTATAAGTTAGTTCAAATTATGTTGTGACCATCCATTAATACACACAATCATTTTCTATACTACCATGCAACAAACAAGGCATTCTTTGAATTTAAGGTAAATTCACAACTCAACAATCAATTACATACACAAGCATATCTCGAACCCCACACAGCAGTTAATTAACAATAATATTTAAGTCCACTATCTACAATCACAATCAAGCATGAAATCACAGGGTAAATACTCACTCGGCCATAGCGGTTCGCCCTAATCGTAGTAATCGATCGTGAGGTCCTCGCTCACCTTAGAGTCACCTGATCATTATGTGATAATAATACTAATAAGTGTTTGAATTAACTATTAATTATAAACAACTAAGTACCTAGTTCTACTTAAATCACTATCAACTTTTACTCGGTAAGACTTTAATTTCAATCGTATGTAGCTTTTTCGTTTTATTTTTGGTATTTATGAATTTATAATCGTTTTTCATCGTTTCTGAACATATTTTCACACGGTAGTATCTGTTTTGGATATTAAGACCTCTATTTTATGTTATGAGCTAAATTTATAGAAAGTTTTAGTTATGAACATCTAAGTACTTTTCTTATGTTTATATCTTTTATTCCTTAAATTCCTCTAATGAAAGAATTTTACTTTGCTATTACTAATTCATATAGTGAATAGGTATAATCTAATTTAGAAAGTGTATTAGGTTTTTCCTAATTTAGTTACCTAATTACTTACACTTTCCTTAGTTTTCTATTTTTTTAATCTTATGCTTATGTCATCGCTTACATCATCACTTGCTTATGTCATGGCTTATGTCATCATGTGCTTATGTCATCCTTTACCTCATCATATGCTTACATAAGCCTTCCATCATGCTTATGTTATATACATATGTATTATGTACATATTATCTCTTTTTCTTATACTTATGTACATATACTTTATACATACTTATACTCATACCTATACTAAGGTTTATACCGTATTTATACATATATACATACCCATATACCTATACGGTGGAATACGTATTTCATACTAAAATTTCGTATGCTTAAATTTCTCCTTAAGAAAAGCTCTCTAATTCAATGTTTTTGTGTTCTTATGTACATATTTAGTGTAGTATAGGTTTATTTAGTAAGATTTGATCTTAAATTAGGTTATGTACATGTTAAATACTCATGTACAAAGGTTCTTCTACTTATACTCTTTTGGTATTTCCTTATGTATGCATACATAGAAGCATATCCTCATGTCTTTCTTTCTTCTCTTTCAAACTTCAAGTTTCTACACTTAAAGAAGGAAACTTTGTTTCCTCTTCTTCAAGACAAAACTAACCATATAACTACTTATCTAATCTACCTAATTAACTAACTAATGACTAATAGAAAGTAAGTTAAAGCACTTAAAAACATACCTTTTATGATGTTGAAATGGAGGAGACAAAAGGGAAGAAATGAAAGGGAAAGAAAGGAAGGGAGCTCACGGCATGAAAGAGGAATTTTTGTTTTGTTTCTTTTGTTTGTTTCTCTTAATGGAAGACAATATGTGGTGGGGTTAAGGGGACAATTTGTGGACGACAACAATGGAAACAAAGGAAGAAAGAAAAATCAAAAAGAAAAGAAAAGGAAGACATCATTACATAAGAGATATTTTTCTTATCTCTTACCTTTGTTGACTTTTCAAAATGTTGACTTTAGTCAACATGTGTTGACTTGGTCAACATTTGAAATTTGGTCAACATGTATTATCTTAGTCAACATTCCTTAAGTATGTGTAATTTTGTGCACATAATGTAGTAATTATGTGCACATAATGTAGTAATTAAGGGAAATTAGGGGAGAAATGAAGGAAATGAGAAGAATTGAGGTATATGATGCATTGATGTGTAAATATGGTTGATGAGATCTTACTTTAGGTCTTTAGAGTCCATATATCTCATTTGATAAATAACTTTGGATAACAAGTGTAAAAAGTGCTAATTTGAATCTTAAAGTTCACTATATATAACTTAATCTTCAACTATAACCCTAATCCTAAGTAAGACCATCTTAATCATATATTTAAGGGATAAATATAATCTATGACCCATTATCTTAGTTCCTAATGGATTATTTAAGAATTTGAATCATATAAGCAAGAATATGGGTTATCTCTAACCATTTACTAATAATTTTGCAAAATATAAGCATTATATTTTCAATTAGGGTTTTAGGATATATCATGATGGATTGGTGTACATATGTCCTTAATGAAATCATTTTTAAGGTTTTTATCACTTTCGAATTGAATCTTTAGCTTTTAGAAACATTTAGGGTCGAAAAATTCTTTACGCGATTAATTAAGTCTTTAGGGTTTTCACTTTAATTAGCATTGTCGACTCCTAAATTGTCTACTATAGTTGAGTCTCTTTCAAAAACTAGATCGAAACTTTCAAGGGTTTACAGTTATCCTCATCCAAATTCACATTGTCTGTACACTCCAACGCTGACTCCAGTATGCACTTTAGCACAGCGTATAGACAACATACACATGAGAAAAACCAACCAAAGTATGCTGCGACAACTTTGACCGCATCTCCTCATCTACCAGTCGAAGTCCAAAATCCGAGCTTCAATATTTGACTGCACATCCACAATCTAATCGAAGCCCTTGTAGCAGTAATCCACGAATTGTTGCACGACTCAGCCAATAAGTTACGCTTTGATCATCAACGGTCTAGACAGTAGCGACCACATCTACGCATAGGCCGGAGTGACGACAACTGCAAGTTTGCCAACTAGCTCTCGTCTGAGTCGCAACACCATATCGGCATATATATCCAACGCCACAACAGCAGCAGCCGCTGTCAGCTGTACATCCTTCATCACCGCAGTACATCCCTTGATCATTCGATAACAATCGGGCTCGGTTCGATCTCGTTTTATTTATTATTATTATATCATGTTATGTTATCATATGATTATACATAAATATGTGCATAGAATAGTTTATGTTTAGTATTAATTTCCTAATATTATGTAGATTAGATAAATGTTTAAGTAGATAATCATTTAATAGTAGTCATTTAAATAGGGACATGAATATTAGTTTAAGAATTGTTAATATTAGTTTTTGTTATATATAGATCTGTATATTTTACTAGTCAAATATAATATAATGTGTGAATATGTTGATATAGGGGTTTTAGTATTAGTTTTCACGAAAACGTATTATATAGTAGTTCGTTACATGTATTAGTTTAAGTTTGGCATTAGGTTTTTTAGAATTTCTCATTTATAAAAGTTATTTTCTTTTTTAGAAAAAATAATAAAATCCTTTTTAAATTTTACGACTTTTAGCGAAATTTTTTTAAAACAATAACATTCAAGAGTTAGGACCCCTTTAGATTTTTTAAAATAAATCGAATAAATTAAAAATGTAAACTCAGGTAGTTTTTTAAATTAAAATAAATCAACACATTGAAGATTTTTTGAAACAACTACGATCGTCTAATCCTGGCTAGCAGGTACGTAGGCACCTTCGGGGCGACGATAAAATATGTAGAAACTTAAGTCCCTTTTTTTTTATCTCTTTTTATTTGATTTATTTATTTATTTATTTTTAAATATTATAATTAGAAGAATAATCCTAATTTCGGTAAATAAGTAGTGGTACTCGTTAGGGTTTAATAGGTTAGCCTCCGAAGTCGGAACTCCCTGGTTCTTTATTAAAATTGAAATCAAAGACCGGTAGCTAAATAGTAACCTATCCACCTAATTGGTTATGGTTAGGGTTTCTTTTCTTTTCCCGACTCCGGTCGGGTGGAGACTCTAAAAATTATTTTCAATAAAAAATCGGAATTTCTCAATTTCTTTAGTCTAAGATTAATATTAAATGGGTTAAGGTTTAGTATTAATCGAGAAATGAGAAATCAATTTTAAACAAAAATCGAAAAATCAGACTCGACAGGGATAGTACTCTATATGTCGACTATAAATCTAAAGGAGAGGCTAGTAAAAGGAGAGCGATAGGCTTGCTAAAACCTTAAGAGTTATTGATAAAGGGAAGCGTCTACTAGACTCACTAAAATACTAAAGAGAGATTGGTAATGGGAGGCGCCCTACGGGCTCGCTAAGATCCTAAAGAGAGATTAGAAACAAAAAGCATCCTATAGGTTTGCTAAAACCTTTAGAGTGATTGATAAAGGGAAGTACCCTATGGGCTTACTAAAACCCTAAGAGAGATTGGTAAAGGGAAGTGCCTTATTGACTCACTAAAATACTGAAGAGAGATTGATGAAGGGGAAGCACATTATGGGCTTGCTAAAACATTAAGAGAGATTGGTAAAAGAGAGCGCCTTATGAGCTTGCTTAAAATACTAAAGAGAGATTGGTAATGAGAAGCACCCTATGGGCTCGCTTAGATCATAAAGAGAGATTAGAAATAGGAAGCACCCTATAGGCTTGCTAAAACCTTAAGAGAGATTGAGCTAAGATAGTGCTCTATGAGTTGACTAACATCCTAAAAATGAATTGAAGATGAGATTGCCCTCCATTTGTTGGCTAAAACCCTATAAATGGATTAAAGATGGTATATCACTCCAAAAGCTAGTGAGAACCTTAAAAAAGGATTGAAAATGGGATAGTGCTCTAAAGGCTAGTTAGAACCCTAAAAATGGATTGAAGATGGGACAGCGTTCTAAAAGCTAGCTAAAACCCTAAAAATGGATTGAAGATGGGACGATGCTCTAAAAACTTGCTAAAGCCTTGATGAAAATGTGGGTTAGGATAGTACTCTATAAGCTGGCTAGAACCCTACAAATAGGTTAAAGATGAGTTAGTACTCTAAAAGCTGGCTTGAATCCTAAAAAAGGATTAAAGATGGGAAAGCACTCTAAAAGCTAGCTAAAACTCTAAAAATGGATTTGATGAAGTATTGAAGAAGCAAAGGGTAGAATGTAACCAATTTGAAAAACCTCTTGACTTGAAAAATTCACAAATGAAGAATTTGGTAAAAACCATTTATGTCTAAGGAAAAATAATAAAAAAAAAACATTAGGGATAAGGTCTCTTAATTTGAAAAAGTATTAGTGGACATCAAGTACTACATCAAGAAGAATGACTTAGACTATTTTTGTCGACTTAAAAGGTGTGACCACATGGAAAATAGAAGTAGGTGAGATAAATTGAAAGCTTAACTACTCAGGTCAACATGGACTTTGAAAATTGATGAAAAAACTTGTAACAAGCCTTACTTTCTCTCTCTCTTTTATTTCCTTTCTTCTTTTGTCATTTTCTTTTTGTCTCTTTTTTTTTTCCTTGAAAGTTTATTAAATGGGTATAAATTCTTATTTAAGAAGCAAATGTTATGACCACCCCCTTCCTTGGTACCTATATGAGGCCTCTCATATTATTCTTAGTCTTTGAAAATGTCTTCTAACCTTGATGTTGAGCTTCTTGGTGGATTCTTATGGTTTTAAACATTTCTTTCCTAGGGAAAAAAGGTAACTTATGATTAGTTTTGTCAAAGAGGACTTTCTTGCATTCTCTTAATCTAAATTACACTCTTAACTATTGTTCCAAAAATTATAATCCAGTTTGCAAGTGATACACCTTAATCAATTTATTGGGTTCTTTCTAGTCCAATATTATGAATTAGGCTTTAGGTCAAATGGTTTAAAAAATGATTAATAAGAAGGCTTATTTTGAAGGATTTACTTATTTAACCCAGATGTATAAGTCAATAACCTTTAGGAAGAATTTAGAAGCGTGTTTGCCTTAGTTTCAAAAATAATTTTTATTTAAGATAAATTATTCCTTATGAATAGAAGAGCTTTTATTAAGTTTAGGTAGTATTCAGGGTAGGAAGGCCTTATATTTGTGATGGGTAAGGGTTTTGTGTTTGTAATTTGGGAGTGTGAATTGGAATAGATATGGAGGTTTTTTGTTTTTGGGCTTGGAATATGGTTCAAAATGGGTACGAGGGCTTTATGTTTCTTGAGAATGTTTGGGCTTTGATTCAAGTTTTATTACCCTTATTAGGATGTGATATATCTAATGGGATTTTTCCCTCACATTTAGGCCTCTTTTCTTTCTTTTTCTTTTTTCTCTATTTTTTATTATTTCACCCCATCATTTTTCTTCTTTTTCTTTTCTTAAGTCTTTGTCCTTGAGATATTTAAAGCCTTAAATCTAAGGATTTCGAGTGTATAGGCTTGGGTAAAGTATGTATAGGCTTAAGGTGTTTAAAAAATTATTAGCCCTTCTTCATTTCAAAGAAAATAACTTATTAGAAATAAAATTGTCTTTGAATTAATGTTACAGAAGCAAGCATAAAATAATTTTATTCTTCTCTCCTAATGCTAACCTTTGAATTACTCCATTATGGGTTGGTTCTTAACAGGGTTTAAATTTGAAGGTTCTCCAAATTGGTCCAACAGGATTAACAAAGAATAATTGTGTTAGGGAACTGAAAATGGATGCCTAACTTCATTTTAATAAGCATATCAAATTCAAAATGGATTTCCTTTAAGAAAGGAGCTTAAGATATCCTTACCATGTTGTCACTCTATTCTCAAAGTGTTTAAGGGTTAGTGTATAGGCTATGGTTTGCCTCTTTTCATTATAAACCTTAAAAAGGTGAGTTACTAATTCTTTAGAGGGGAATTTATATTTATTTATCCAAGCGTAGATATTGACTTTGCTCCAATTTCTCGAAACATACCCCAGTTTTGATACTTTTCACTTGATTTGAGTCCGAGACATTTGACTTCATGTTTTGACTTGGTTCATGGTTAGGCTTTTTCCTAATGGACCAATGGTTTTTGCTTGGTTTTACTACCTTAATGGGTCGGGGATTGTGTTTTGTTTAATTGCCTTGATGGGCTAAGAGTTAATGTTTAGGTTAACTGCCTAAATGGGCCAAGGGTCGTGTTTAGGTTGGCTGTTATAATGGGCTAAGGGTTTTGGGTTAGCTACCTCAATGGGTTAAGGGTTATGTTTCGGTTAGTTGCCTTAGTGGGCTAAGGGTTAAGTTGGCTAGCTTAATGGGCTAAAGTTTCTTCTTTTGTTAGTATATTAGTTTTTTTTTTTATATTTTGCTTTTTTTCGTAAGAGAGAAAGATGGGGCTTTACTTTGCAGTAAGTGAGAAATCTAAATACAAATAAGGATGGTGATTTTTAGGCTTCTATTTACAAGTCTATGGAATTTATTTACACTTCCCTAAGTAAGGGAGAACAATAGTTAGATGAATGTTATTGAAAGACTATTTATAAAAAAGGATTGCTAAAGAATGAAGAATGATAAGCTAAAGGGAACTTTTATCATTTTAGAGAATTGAAGTGTAGAAAACAAAGGAAGAGGGCCTACATTTATTCTTAAAACTGGACATTTATTTTAGGCCCCTTAGCTATAAACTAGAAAAACCTTAAACTAAGTCTCATAGACAAGCTCTAAGGTCTTTTAGTATTTGATAGGTTTCTCTAATGACTTGTCTAAGAAGCGCTTTTAAGGCTCGATTGTATGCTTCAAAGCATTTAAGCTTCTCTTTTAAATAGGCAATTTTAGCTTCTTACAACTGCTTGCGAATCTTAGGGAGGTTCTAAAGACTATCAGTTCTCTAATTGTTTCCTTAGTCACTTGACATTATCTTTAGCCTTAAACATTTCATGGATAAGAATTAATTTTCAATGAAACAAAAGAATGTACTTGGAGACATGCATATGCTAGAATCATTTGGGTCAAAACATTATTCTTTAAGTTGCAACCCTACTGGTTGATTCGATGTTTACAAAAAGATAGGTACAAAAATTGATCACATTAGTGGGGTTACAACTTCTTAGAGTAGTGCATTAAATCAAGGTTTAAGGGAGGCATAGGCAATTAGGGTAGGTTCGATAGGTCCTTAGGCTCTATAACCTTACACATTTCCAAAGAAACGGTTTATTGTTCACAACAAAGCTTTAGTAGGGTAGCCCAGTCATCCTTGAGCGGTAGTTACCCCACTACATCCAGAACTTACATAATGACTCCCCATCCTAGGGTCTTAAGATAGCCTTAGTCTGATCATATCTACCCTATATCCTTAAAGCAGTTATTCCCCTAAAAATCTCAAGTATGATAAATGCAAAAAGAATATTTAAATGATACAAATACATAAATAAATAACGTAGATATTTTGAAAGGAAAATTTAATTTTGGAAACTTTTTTATGTAGCTATTGGAGAGCCTCGATTTTTCATGGCTTTTAACATTTTCCTTAACCCATTTAATATTAAACCCTACCCATTTAATAGTAATCTTATTGAACCTGATTTGGAATTGGTTTCAGCAAACCTAGTCATACACAGTTAAGTACACTAAGTTAGGTGAGAAATCTCTTAGAGACTAGCAACCCTATATTGGAATTGACTTGAAGACCTAAAAGTACTCTTTTAAGCTAATTAACCTGGGCGAAAGCATGTTGAGGGGACTAACAACACTAAATAAAAATCAACTTGAGAAAACTTAGTTGTATTCCTTTTAGCTCACTAACCTAAGCAAGAGAGTCTATTGGGAACTAGCAACCTTAAATTGGAGTCAATTTTAGAAAACCTAGTCATGCTCCTTCGACCTCACAAACTTAGGTGGCAATAGTAGGGACGGTCAACCTTAAATGAGAATCAATCAGAGAAAACCTAGTTGTGCTCTTCTAAGCTCACTAACCTAAGAGGGAGCATCTTTAGAGGACTCATAACCTTAAATTGGAATTAATTTAAGAAAACCAAGTCATACTCCATTGAGCTTACTAACCTAGGTGGGAGAGTCATTCGGTGACTAACAACCCTAAATTACAATTGATTTGAGAAAACTTGGTCGTACTCTTTTAAGCTTACTAACAAAGGTAGGAGCATCTCTTAGGGATTAACAATCCTAAATTGGAATTGATTTGATAAAACTTAGTGATGCTCCTTTGAGCTCACTAACTTAGGTGTGTACGTTTACAAAGGATTAGCACCCTTAAGTTGGAATTGATTTGAGAAAATTTGGTTATGTTTTTTTAGCTCACAAACTTAGGAAAGAGTGTCATTTAGGGAATATCAACCTTAAATTGGAAACAATTTGAGAAAACTAACCTAAGTAGGAGCATCTCCAAAGGACTAGCAACCTTAAATTGGAATTGATTTGCAAGAACCAGGTTGTACTCCATTGAGCCTACTTACATAGGAGGGAACATCTTTAGAGGATAAGCAACCCTAAATGAGAATTTATTGGAGAAAACTTGGTAGTGCTTCTACGAGATCACTAGCAAGGATGTGAGTGTCTCTAAGGGACTATCAACCTAAAGTTAGAATCGATTTGAGGAAACCTAATCATGCTCTTTTGAGCTCATTAACCCAAGCAGGAGTATCTATTAGGGACTATCATCCCTAAACAAGAATTAATTTGAGAAAACCTGGTCGTGTTCTTCTGAGCTCATTATCATAAGTAGGAGCATCTCTAGGGGATTAGTAAACTTAAATTGCAAATGATTTGAGAAAACCATATCTTGCTCTTCTAAGCTCACTAACTTAGGCAGGAGTATCTCTAGGGGACTGGCAACACTAAATTGAAAATGATCTGAGAAAACTAAGTTGTACTCCTTTGAGCCGACTGACATAGGTAGGAGGGTTCTAAGGGACTAGCAACCCTAAATGAGAATCAATTTGAGAAAAATTGGCTGTACTTTTTTGAACTCACTAACCTAGGTGGAAGCATCTAATGTGGACTAGCAACCTTAAATTACAAATGATTTGAAAGAGCCTGGTCGTACTGCTTTGCGCTCACCAACTTAGGTAGGAGCATCTCTAAGGGATTAGCAACCTAAAGTTGGAATTGATTTGAGAAAACCTGGTTATGTTCCTTTTAACTCACTAACCTAGGCTACAGTGTCTCTAAGGGAATTGCAACCTTAAATCGGAACCGATTTGAGAAAACTTAGTCATGCTCCTTTAAGCTCACTAACTTAAGCAAGAGCAGCTTTAGGGGACTAGCAACCCTAAATTGAAATTAATTTGAGAAAACCTAGTCATGTTCCTTTTAGCTCACTAACGTAAGTAGGAGGGTCTCTTAAGGACTAGCAACCCTAAATTCGAAGTGATTTTAGAAAATTGGTTTATGCCCCTTTGAGCTAACTAATTAAGCGAGAGAGTCTCCAAAGGACTAGCAACCTTAAAGGAGAGTTGATTAGAGAAAACATGGTCGTGTGCTTTTGAACTCACTAACCTAGGTGGGGGCATCTAATAAGGATTAGCAATCTTGAATTGGAAAATATTTGAGAAAACGTGGTTATACTCCTTTCAGCTTACTAACCTAGCAGGAGTATCTTTAAGGAACTAGCAACCTTATGATGGGATCGATTTGAGAAAACCTGGTTATGTTCCTTTTAGCTCACTAAACTAGGCGATAGTGTTACAAAGGGAATAGTAACCCTAAAGGAGCTTACTAGCTTAAGAGGGAGTGTCTTTAGGAGTCTAGCAACCCTAAATGAGATTGAATTGAGAAAATGTGGTGGTGTTCCTTTTAGCTCACTAACCTAAGTGAGAGTGTCTCTTAAGGACTAGTAACCTTAAATTGGTTTGAGAAAACTCGATTGTGCCCCTTTAAGCTTCCTAGCCTAGGTGAGATTATCTCTAGGGGACTAGCAACCCTGAATTGGAATTGATTTGAGAAAACCTAGTAATGCTTCTTCCTACTTACTAGCCTTAGTGGGGACATCTTTAGGGGACTAACAATCCTAAATTGGAATTGATTTCAGAAATCCTAGCCATACTCTTTTGAGCTTACTAACAATGGTAGGAATATCTCTTGGGTACAATTAATCCTAAATGAGAATTGATTTGAGAAAACCTAGTTGTGCTCTTCTAAGCTTACTAACTTGGGTAGGAGTGTCTCTTGGGGACTAGCAACCCTAAATTGGAATCAATTTAAGAAAACTTAGTCTCGCTCCTTTGAGCTTACTAACCTAGGTTGGAGAGTCACTCGAGGACTAGTAAACCTCAAATTAGAATCGATTTGAGAAAATCTATTCGTACTCTTTTGAGCTTATGAACCTAGGAGGGAGCGACCCTTAGGGACTAACAACCCTAAATTGGAATTGATTTGAGAAAACCTGGTCTCGCTCCTTTAAGCTCATTAACCTAAGTAAGAGCATCTCTAAGGAACTAATAACCCAAAGTTGGAATCGTTTTGAGAAAGCTTGGTTGTGTTCCATTTAGCTCACTAACCTTAACGAGAGCGTCACTTAGGGAATAGCAGCCTTAAATTGGAATCGATTTTAGAAAACTTGGTCATGCTCCTTTATGCTCACTAACTTAAGAGGGAACATCTTAGGAGACAAGCAACCTTAAATGAGAATCAATTTAAGAAAACTTGGTTATGCTCTTTCGAGCTCATTAACTTAAGAAAGAGCATTTAGAGGGGACTAACAACCTGAAATTCGACTTTATTTGAGAAAACTTGGTCATGCTTCGTTGAGCCTACTAACTTAAGAGAGAGTGCCTCTAGGGAATAAGCAACCTTAAATGAGAATCAATTTGAGAAAACCTGGTTGTGCTACTTTGTGTTAATTACCTAGGTTGGAGCATCTCTAAGGGACTAGAAACCTTAAATTAGAATCGATTTAAGAAAACTTAGTTGTGCTCCTTTAAGCTTACTAATCTAGGTAAGAGCATCTCTTAGGAACTATTAACCCTAAATGAGAATCGATTAGAGAAAACTTGGTTGTGCACTAGTAGTGTCTCTTGAGGAGTAGCAATCCTAAATTGGAAATGATTTAAGAATGTTAGGTCATGCTCTTTTGAGCATACTAACGTAGGCGAGAGAGTCTCTAGGGAAGTAGAAACCTTAAATAAGAATTGATTTAAGAAAACATGGTTGTATTCTTTTGAACTTACTAACCTAGGTAGGACCATCTCTTGGGGACTAACAACCCTAAATTGGAATTGATTTGAGAAAACTTAATTGTGCACTGTTGAGCTCATTAACCTAGACGGGAGCATCTCTAAGGGACTAGCAACACTAAGTTGGAATTGAATCGACAAAACTTGGTTGTCTTCCTTTTAGCACACTAACATAGTCGAGAGTGTCACTAAGGGAATAGCAACCCTGAATTGGAGTCAATTTGAGAAATCTTAATCATGCTCCTTTAATCTCACTAATTTAGTTGGAGGTATCTTTAAGGGACTAGTAAACCTAAATGGGAATTGATTTGAGAAAACCTAGTCATGTACCTTTGAGTCTACTAACTTAGGAGGGAGTGTCTCTAGGCAACTAGAAACCCTAAATGAGAATCAATTTGAGAAAACCTGGTCATGTACCTTTGAGCCTACTAACTTAGAAGGGAGTATCTCTAGGGGACTAGCAACCCTAAATGAGAATCGATTTGAGAAAACCTAGTTGTGTTTCCTTTAGCTAACTTACCTGAGTTGGAGTATCCCTTAGGGATTACCAACCCTAAATTGGAATCGATTTGTGAAAACATGGTTGTGCCCCTTTAAGTTCACTAGCCTTGGTAGGGGTATCTCCAAGGGATTAGCAACTCTTAATTTGAATTGATTTGAGAAAACCTAGTAGTTCTACTTTATACTTACAAGCCTAGGCAGGAACATGTCTAGAGGACTAGCAACCCTAAATTGGAATTGATTTGAGAAAATCTAGTCATGTTCCTTCGAGTTCACTAAATTTAGTAGGAGTTTCTTTAGGGGACTATCAACAATAAATGAGATTTGATTTGTGAAAACCCGATCGTGCTCTTTTAAGCTCACTAACCTTGACGATAGCATCTCTTAAGTACTAGTAACCCTAAATTAGAATCGATATAAGAAATATTGATCGTACTCCTTTGAGCTCATTAACCTAGGTAGGAGAGCCATTCAGGGAATAACAAACCTAAATTAGAATCGATTTAAGAAAACCTAGCCTTGCTATTTTAAGCTTACTAACCTTGATAGTAGCATCACTTATAGACTAATAACCCTAAATTGGAATTGATTTGAGAACACCCTGTTGTATTCTTTTGAGCTCACTAACCTAAGTAGGTGCGTCTTAAGAGGACTAGCAATGACAAGTTGGAATTAGTTTGAGAAAACCTATTTGTTTTCCTTTTAGCTCACTAACTTAAGCAAGTGCGTCACTTAGGGAATAGCAACCCTAAATTGGAATTGATTTGAGAAGACCTTGTAGTGATCCTTCTAGTTCACTAGCCTAGGTAAGAGCATCTCTAAGGGACTAGCAACCCTAAATTGGATTCGATTTGACAAAATTAGGTTGTTCTCCTTTAAGCTCACTAACTTAGGTAGGAACGTCTCTTGGGGACTATCAACCCAAATGAGACTCGATTTGAGAAAACTTGGTCTTGCTTTTCTAAGATCACTAACCTAGGTAGGAGCGTCTCTTGGGGACTAGTAACCCTAAATTGGAAATGATTTGAGAATACTAGGTCATGCTTCTTTGAGCACACTAACTTAGGCAGGAGAGTCTCTAAGGGACTAGCAACCCTAAATGAGAATTAATTTGAGAAAACCTGGCCATATTCTTTTGAGCTCTTTAATATAGGTGAGAGCATCTCTTGGGGACTAGCAACCCCGAATTAGAATCGATTTGAGAAAACCTGATCCCACACCTTAGAGCTCACCAACCTATGGGGGAGCATCTTTAGGGGACTAATAACACTAAGTTGGAATCGATTTAAGAAACCCTAATTGTGTTCCTTTTAGCAACATAGGCTAGAGCATAAAAAAGGGAATAGCAATCCAAAGTTAGAATTGATTTAAGAAAACCTAGTCATGCTCCTTTGAGCTCATAAACCTAGGCGAGAATGTCTCTAAGGGACTAACAACCCTAAATTGGAATTGATTTGAGAAAACCTGGTTGCACTCCTTTGAGTCCACTAACTTAAGCGGGAGCGTTTATAAGGGACTAGCAACCTTAAATAAGAATCGATTTCAGAAAACCTAGTCATGTTTCTTTGAGCATACTAACCTAAGTAGGAGTGTCCCTTAGAGACTAGTAACCTTAAATTGGAATCAATTTGAGAAAACCTAATCATGATACTTTTAGCTCACTAACCTAGGTGGGAGTATCTCTTAGGGACTGGCAACCCTAAAGTGGAATTGATTTGAAGGAACTTATTTGTGCTTCTTTAAGCTCACTATCTTAAGTTGGAATCGATTTGAGAAAATCTAGTTGTGTTTCTTTCAGCTCACTAACCTTGGCGAGAGCGTCACTAAGGGAATAGTAACTCGAAATTGTAATTGATTTGAGAAAACTTAATCATGCTCATTTTAGCTTACTAACCTAAGCGAGAGTGACTCTAATGGACTAATAATCCTGATTATAATCGATTTGAGAAAACTTAGTCATGCTCATTTTAGCTCACTAACCTAAGCGGGAGCAACTCTAATGGACTAATAATCCTAATTAGAATCGATTTGAGAAAACTTGTTCATGCTCATTTTAGCTAACTAACCTAAGTGAGAGTGGCTCTAATGGACTAATAATCCTAATTGGAATCGATTCGAGAAAACTTAGTTGTGCTGCTTTGAGCTTACTAACCAAAAAGGGAGCAAATCTAAGGGACTAGTCACTCGAGATGAGAATTGACTTCAGAACACCTGGACATGCTCTTTTGAGCTCACTAACCTAAGTAGAAGCATCTCTTAAGGAATAGCAACCCAAAATTGGAATCAATTTGAGTAAAACTTATCATTCTCCTTTAAGCTAACAAACCTAGGTAGGAGCATCTCTAGGGTACTAGAATCTGTAAATTGGAATCAATTTGAGAAAACTTGGTTGTGCTCTTTTAAGGTCACTAACATAGGTAGATGCATATCTTGGTGACTATCAACCTTAAATGAGAATTGATTTGAGAAAACCTACTTGTGTTCTTTTGAGCTCACTAACCTTAGTAGGTGCATCCATTGGGGACTAGTAACTTTAAATTGGAAATGATTTGAGAAAACCTGGTCGTACTCCTTTGAACTCACAAACCTAGGCGGGAGCGTTTCTCGTAGGCTAGCAATGCTAAATAGGAATCAATTTGAGTAAACCTAGTCATGCACCCTTGAGCTCACTAAGCTAGGTAGGAATGTCTCTTGGGGACTAGCAACCTTAAATTAGAATTGATTAGAGAGAACGTTGTTGTCTTCTTTTTAGCTTACAAACCTAGGTGGGAGCATCTCTTCGAGACTAGCAACCCTAGATTGAAACAGATTTGAAGACCTACAAGTGCTACTATGAGCTGACCAATCTACGTGGGAATGTCTCTATTGGACTAGCAACCCAATTGAACTGACAAAATATAGTTGTATTCTTTTTAGCTCACTAACCTAAGCATGAGTGTCTCTTGGGGACTAGCAACCCTAAATAAGAATCAATTTGAGAAAACTTGGTTGTGATCTTTTGAGCTCATTAACTTAAGTGAGAGCATCTCTTAAGGATTAGTAACCTAAAATTAGATTCGAATTGAGTAATCCTCATCATGCTCCTTTGAGCTAACAAACCTAGGTAGGAGAGTCTTTAGGGTACTAGCATATCTGAATTGGAATCAATTTGAGAAAACTTGGTCATGCCCTTTTAAGGTCACTAACACAGGCGGGAACATCTCTTAAGGACTATCAACCTTAAATGAGAATTGATTTGAGAAAACCTACTCATGCTCTTTTAAGCTCACTAACCTTAGTGTGTGCATCCCTTAGAGATTAGCAACTTTAAATTCAAATCAATTTGAGAAAACTTAGTTGTACTCCTGTGAACTTACTAACCTAGGTAGGAGCATCTCTCGAGGGTTAGCGACACTAAATAAGAATTGATTTGAGTAAACATAGTCATGCACCCTTGAGCTTACTAAGTTAGGTTGCAAGAGAGTCTCTTGGAGACTAGCAACCTTAAATTAGAACTGATTTGAGAGAACCTAATTGTTCTCTTTTGGGCTCACTAACCTAAGTGAGAGCATCTCTTTGAGACTAGCAACCCTAGATTAGAATAGATTTGAAGACCTATAAGTGTTACTACGAGCTAACAAACCTATGCGAGAGTATCTCTACTAGATTAGCAACCTAATTGAATTGACAAAATATAGTTGTGTTCCTTTGAGGTCAATAACCTAGGCAGAAGCTTCTTCAAGGGATGAGTAACATTAAGTTGGAATCAATTTGAGAAAACCTGGTCGTACTCCTTTGAGCTCACTAACTTAGGAGGGAGTGTCTCTTGTAGACTAGTAACCCTTAATTAGAATTGATTTGAGAAAATGTGGTTGTGCTCCTTTGAGCTCATTAACCTAAGCAAGAGAGTTTCTCAAGGTCTAGCAACTTGAAGTTAGAATCGATTTGAAAAAACCTGGTTGTTCTCCTTTTAGTTTACTAACTTAAGTAGGAGCATCTCTTGGGGACTAGCAAGGCAAGAGCATCACTAGGGGGGTAGTAACCTTAAATGAGAATTGAATTGAGAAAATATAGTCATGTTCCTTTTAGCTCACTAACTTAAGTGGGAGTATCTATTAAGGACAAGCAATCCTAAATTGGAATCGATTTGAGAAAACCTAGTTGTGTTCCTTTTAGCTTACGAACCTAGGTGAGAGCATCTGTTTAGGAATAGTAACAATAAATTGGAATTGGTTTGAAAAAACTTGGTCATGAGCCTTTGAGCTCATTAACCAATGCAGGAGTGTCTCTAAGGGGACTAGCAACCCTAAATGAGAATCAATTTTGAGAAAACATGGTCATGCTCTTTTGAGCTCACTAACCTTTGTGGTAAAGACTCTTAAGGACTAGCTACCTTAAATTGGAATCGATTTGATAAAACCTATTTATGCCTTTTTGAGCTCACTAACTTAGGTTAGAGCATTTCTGGGGTACTAGTAACCCTAAATTAGAATCGATTTGAGAAGACCTCGTTGTGTTCCTCTCAGCTCAAGATCATAGGCCAGAACATCTCATAGGGAATATCAACCTAAAATTGGAATTGTTTTAAGAAAACTTAGTCATGCTCTTTTGAGCTCACTGACCTAGGAGAGAGCATCTTTAGGGGATTAACAGCCTTAAATTGGAATTGATTTGAGAAAACTGAGTCATGCTCCTTTAAGCCTATGAACTTAAGAGGGAGCATGACTAATAGGCTAGCAACCTTAAATAAGAATCGATTTTAGAAATTTTGGTTGTGCTCCTTTAAGCTCATTAACTTAGGTATTAGTATCACTTGGAGCCTAGCAACCTTAAATTGGAATTGATTTGAGAAAACCTAGTCATGCTCCTTTAAGCTCCCTAAGTTAAGCATGAGTGTCTCTATGGGGCTAGTAATCCTAAATTGGAATCAATTTGTAAAAACCAGGTCCTCCTCCTTTAAGCTCACTAACCTAGGTGGGAGCATCTCTCATGGATTAGTAACACTAAATTGGAATCAACTTATGAAAACCTTGTCATGCTTTTTTTAACTTGTCAACCTAGGTAAGAAAATCTCTTAGGGACTAGCAATACGAAATTGGAATCGATTTGAAGAACTAAAAGTGCTCTTTTGAGCTGATTAACTTAATTTGGAGCATCTTTAAGGGACTTGCAAGCTTGAATGAGAATATATTTGAGAATACCTGGTCATCTTCCTTTTCACTCACTAACTTGAGTGAGAGTTTCTCTTAGGGACCAGTAATCCAAAATTGGAATTAATTTGCCGAAACTTGATCGTACTCCTTTTAGCTCACTAACCTTAGAGGGAGCATCTCTAGGGGATTAGCAACTTAAATTGGAATTGATTTGAGAAAAACTAGTTATGTTCCATTTTGCTCACGAAACTCAGCAAGAACATCCCTTAGTGAATAGTAACCTAAAATTGGAATCGATTTGAGAAACCCTAATCATGCTCTTTTAAGCTCTATAACCTAGGCAAGAGCATTAACCTTAAATTAGAATTGATTTGAGAAAAGTAGGTCATGTACCATTGAGCCTATTAAACTAGGTGGGAGCATCTTTAGTGGACTAACATCTCTAAATGAGAATCAAATTGATAAAACTACGTTGTACACTTCCGAGCTCATTAACTCAAGTGAGAGTGTCTCTTAAGGACTAATTACCTATAATTGGAATCGATTTGAGAAAACATGGTTGTGTTCTTTTGAGGTCCCTAAGCTAAGCGGGATTATCTCTAAGGGATTACCTGATCATGCTCTTTTTAACTCACTAACATAAGCAAGTATGTCTCTCGAGGACTAGCAACATTAGATTGGTATCAATTTGAAATACTAGAAGTGCTCTTATGAGCTAACTAAACTAGGTAGAAGCGTCACTAGGGGAGTTATAACCTTAAATGTGACTTGATTTGAGAAAACCTAATCGTATTCCCTTTGGCTCATTAGCCTAAGCAATAATATCTATTAAGTACTACTAACCCTAAATTGGAATCGATTTGAGAAAACCTAGTTATGCTCCTTTAAGCTCACTAACCTAGTCGGGATCGTCTTTAGGAGACTAGCAATCCTAAATTGGAATGGATTTAAGAAAACTTAGCAATGCTCCATTGAGCTCATTAGCTTAGGCAAGAGTGTATCATGGGGGCCATCAGCCTTAAATAAGAATCTATTTAAGAAAACCTAGTATCACTGCTTCGAGCTTACTAAACTAAGAAGGAGTGTCTCAAGGGGACTAGCAATCTTAAATTAGAATTGATTTAAGAAATCCCAGCTGTGGTCCTTTGAGCTCACTTACCTAAACAAGAGAGTCTCTTAGGGTCTAGTAACCTTAAATTAGAATCGATTTGAGAAAAACTAGTTATACTTTATTTAGCTTACTAACTTAGGTGAGAGTGTCTCTTAAGGACTAGTAATCCTAGATTGCAATCAATTTGAAGACTTAGAAGTGCTTCTCTAAACTGATCAACCTAGGTGAAAGCATCTCTAGGGGACTAGAAACAATAAATGAGAAAGCCTAGTCATCTCCCTTTTAGCTTCCTAACTTAAGCGAGAGTGTCTCTAAGGGACTAACAACACTAAATTGGAATCAATTTGTGAAAACATTGTGTGCTCTTTTAAGCTTGCAAACCTAGGTGGGAGTATCTCTTGTAGACTAGCAACACTGAATTGGAATCAACTTATGAAAACCTTGTCATGCTCTGTAAATCCCTAAAATTTTTTATCTAGCTTTTGAAATAGACTTAACTATGTTAGATTATTTAGGAGTTAACAAGGCTAATGAAAGTGAAAACCTTAAAAGAACTAATCATTCGCATATGAAAACCTTGTCACGCTCTGTAAATCCATAAAATTTTCGATCTAGCTTTTGAAAAAGACTTAACTATGTTAGATTATTTAGGAGTTAACAAGGCTAATGAAGGTGAAAACCTTAAAAGAACTAATCATTCGCATAAGAAACTTTTTTACCCTAAATGTATCTAAATGCTAAAGATTTCATTCAAAAGTGATAAAAACCCTAAAATGATCACCTTAAAGACATGTGCACTAATTCATCATAACATATCCTAAAACCCTAATTAATAATACAATCCTCATACTTTGCCAAATCATTAGCGAAAGATTAGAGATGACTTTCGATCATGCATATACATTTAAAATCCTTAAGTAGTCCCTTAGAAACTAAGATAATAAATCATAGATTACATTTATCTCATAAGTATATGAGTAAGATAGTATGACATAGAGTTAGGGATATAGTTGAAGCTTAGGCTAAATGTAGTTAACCTTAATACCCTAATTAATATTTTTCATACTAGTTATACTAAGTAATTTACCAAATGATGTATATAGGCTATAAATAACTAAAGGAAGACCTCATCATCTATTTTTACTAATCAATTCACCAAATACCTCATTTTCTTTTATTTCTTTAATTTTTCCCTTAATTTTCCTTAATTACTACATTAGGTGTACAAAATGGCATATGTTTAAGGAAAGTTGACCAAATCAACACATGTTAACTAAGGTCAAAAGTTTGACTAAGTCAATAATTAGAAAAGTCAACAAAAGACACAAATGCATAAGAAAATATCTAACCATCTAATGATTTCTTTTCTTTTAGTTTTTCTCTTCCCTTCTCCTCCTTAATTGCTGTCCACTTATTGCTTTCTAGACCCCACCTTCGTCTTCCATCCATAACCAAAACAAAACAAAAAGGAAGAAAGAAAACCCCACCTCTATTGCCACGACATCCTCTTCCCCTTTCACTTTCAAAACCTTCCTTTTTGTCTCCATAATTCAAATACAAATTAAGGTATGTGATCATGTTACTTTATGTAGCTTTATATTACTCATTAGTTAGTTAATTAGGTAGATTAGATAAGTAGATATATGTTATGTGTGATATTGTAGAATAAGACATAAAGTTTTCATCCTTAAGTATAGAAGAATAGGAATCATGATGAAGAGGAAAGGAATACATGTGTATATGCCCTTAAGTATGTGTACATAACGATAGACTAGAAGAATACAAGTATGGGTATCTTTGTACATAAGTATTTACTATGTACATAACCTAAACTAAGACAAATCCTAACTATACATACCTATACTATACTAAATACACACTTAAAAACACAAAGAATGAAATTAGGAAGGTTTTCTTAAGAGGAAAATTAAGCATACGAAATTTGCACAAAAATATGTATATGACCATATAGGTATAAGAGTATGTATACAAGTATAAATACGCTATAAGTATAAGTATATGTATAAGTATACTAGTATACATGAGTATAGTAAGGGTATATATGCATAGTAGTTTAAGTGAAATGTACATAAGACATTTAGACTTTACATAAGCATGAGGTGAGGCATATGTAATTAAAAGATGAAGTAAGCAATGAGGTAATCAAAAGATGACATATGCAAACGATGACATAAGTAAATGATGATGTAAGTGATGACATAAGCATAGGTTTATAAAATAAGAAATAAGAAGAGTGCATAATAATTAGGTACATAAATTAGTAAACCTTAATACACTTTCTAAATTGGATTATACTTTATTAAGTACATGAATTAGTAACAGCAAAGTAAAATCTTCTAAGTATAAGAATTTAAGAGTTAACTAAATCATTAAGTATAAACAAAAGATATAAATATAAGTAATAAGAGTAATTAAGTTTCCATCGCTAAAATTTCTATAAATTTAGTACATATCGTAAAACACGGGTCTTAACATCCAAAATGGGCATCACCATGTAAATGTATGTCTGAAAATGATGAAAAACGACTATAAATTCATAAATATTAGAAATAAAATAAAAAAGTTACATAAGATTAAAAATAAAGTCTAACCGGATAAAAGTTGATAGTAATTTAAGTGGAATTAGGTAAATAGATATTTAGAATTACTAGATAATTCAATTACTTACTAGCATTATCATATCGTAATGATCAGGTGATCCTAAGATGAGTGAGGATTTCCTGATCGATTACTACGATTAGGGCAAGTCGCTATGGCTGAGTGAGTATTTACCCTATGATTCTATGCTTGTTTGTGATTGTAGATAGTAGACTTAATTATTATTGTTAATTGACTATTGTGTGGGGTTTAGGAAACACTTGTATATGTTATTGTATGTTCAGTTGTGAACTTACCATAAATATAAATAATGCTTTGTTTGCAGCAAGATAGTATAGAAAATGATTATGTGTACTATTAGATGGTCACAGCATAATTTGAACTTAATTATACTCGGCTTATAAAAAGAAACTAGAATATGCATTAACATGCATTACATAGACACAATTCTAACCGTCACATCATACGGAGGTAAAGAAAGGCCATTCGGGGGTTGTTATTATTAATTTATTGGTTATGTACGGTGCACTTGTACAAAATGACCTTACCCTAGCCCACGAAAACACTAGGCGTTGGAGGTGTCAACCGCTTGGCTAAGGGTCGAGTCTAGAGGCCTCCATTTAGGGGTGAGTGTGGACTGCGAGGTCCCACTTACGATTATACTAGAACTTGGTTTTTACGAAAATAAAAGAATGATTTGATTTAAGTACGGAATGTGGAGTTCCGTAGTAAAGTAAGTTCTAGTATAATACCTGGATCTGATTGGTGTTGTGTATACTCCAACCTTGACTTTAGAAGTAGTTAATTATACGTATTGTTTAATATTCTACTTGATCATTCATTCATATGCGGGAATATAATGTATTTATAATTTGCTTGTTGTATGGCTGAGGGTTTTGCTCACTAAGCTTAGGCTTACACCCTTTTAGACTTTTGCTGCAGGATAGCTTATTTGTATAAGCTGGCTGTGGAATGCCATAGGTTAGCTTGTTTGTAAAAGCTGGCTGTAGGATGCCATAGGTTAGCTTGTTTGTAGAAGCTGGCTGTGGGATGCCATAGGTTAGCTTAGGGACTTAGGTAACGACGAGCTGTCATGTGTATTGAGAGAGAACAGTTTATGTAGACCCTTACTCATGTACTTTTGTTTTACTAGTATTATATACTTAGATATACTAAATTACTGTGTATCGTAAGCTTTGTAGTTCAAATTTTATATAAATATGTTTGTGCGATGATATCATGTGAATCTGTATGTTCTTAGGAAACTAGTGGTTATAGAGCCTTGTATATTGTATAAAGAGTCCTTGATTGGAAGGGTAACCAATCAGGAGTTCTTCATACAGTATACGACGCCTACCATGATTAGGCTGTCTTCAGTACGTAACATGCTCTTTTTAACTCACTAACTTAGGTAGGAACATCTCTCAAGGACTAACAACATTAGATTGGATTTGATTTAAAGAACTAAAATTGCTCTTTTGAGCTCATTAACCAAGTCTGGAGCATCTCTAAGGGATTAGAAACCTTAAATGGGAATTTATTTGAGAATACTTGGTCATGTTTCTTTTTGCTCACTAACCTGTATAGGAGTTTCTCTTATGGACTAACAGCCCTAACCTTGGAGGGAGCATCTCTAGGGGACTAGCAGCCCTAAATTGGAATCGATTTGAGAAAACCTAGTTGTGTTCCATTTAGTTCACGAAACTCAGCAAGAACGTCCCTTAGGGAGTAGTAACCTAAAATTGCAATCAATTTAAGAAACCCTAATCATGTTGCTTTGAGCTGTCTAAGCTAGGCAAGAGTTTCCCCAAGGGACTAACAACCTTAGATTAGAATTGATTTGAGAAAGCAAGGTCGTATACCATTGAGCCTACTAAACTAAGTAGGAGTGTTGCTAGTAGACTAGCATCCTTAAATGAGAGTTGAATTGATAAAACTTGGTTGTGTATATCCAACCTCACTACCCTACGTAGGAATGTCTCTTGGAGACTAGTTAATTTAAATTGGAATCAATTTGAGAAAACATGGTTGTGCTCTTTCGAGGTCCTTAAGTTAAGAGGGAGTGTCTCTAGGGGATTATCAACCTTAATTTGGAATTAAATTAAGAAAACTGTATCGTGCTCCTTTGAGCTCATTAACCTAGGTAGGATCGTCTCTTGGGGATTAGCAAAACGAAATTGAAATTGATTTGAGAAAACTTAGTCATTCTCTTTCTAACTCTCTAACTTAGGCAAGAGTGTCTCTCGAGGACTAGCGATTCTAGATTGGAAATGATTTGAAACACTAGAAGTGCTCTTCTAAGCTGACTAAACTAGGCAGTAGCATCACTAGGGGACTTACAACCTTAAATGTGACTCAATTTGAGAAAACATGGTCTTGTTCCCTTTAACTCACTAACTTAACCAAGAGTGTCTATTAAGTACTACTAACCTTAAATTGGAATCGATTTTAGAAAAACTGGTTATGGTCCTTTGGGCTTACTAACTTAGTTGGGATCATCTCTAGGGGACTAGTAATGCTAAATTAGACTGGAATTGAGAAAACCTAATTGTACTCTATTGAGCTCATTAACCTAGGCAGAAGCATCTCTTGGGGACTATTAGCCCTAAATAGGAATCTATTTGAGAAAACCTGGTATCATTCCCTTGAGCTCACTAAACTAGGAGGGAGCGTCTTTAAGGGACTAGCAACCTTAAATTGAAATTAATTTAAGAAAACCTGGTTAGGGTCTTTTGAGCTTACTTACTTAAGTGGGTAAGTCTTTCGAGGTATAGTAGCCCTAAATTAGAATCGATTTGAGAAAACTTAGTTGTGCTTTTTGTAGCTAAGTAACTTAGGTGGGAGTGTCACTTGAGGACTAGCAACCTTAGATTAGAATTGATTTCAAGACCTAAAAGCACTCTTCTAAGCTGACTAACCTAAGTGGAAGTGTCCCAAGGAGACTAGTAACCTTAACTAAGAATTAAATTGAGAAAGCTTAGTTAAGTCCCTTTTAGCTCGCTAAATTAAGCAAGAGTGTCACTAAGGGACTAGTTATACTAAATTGGAATCAATTTGTTAAAACCTACTTGTACTCCTTTGAGTTACTAAACTAGGTAGGAATGTCTCTTTAGGACTATCAGCCCTAAATGAGAATCAATTTGTGAATACTTAGTCATGCTCATTTGAGCTTAATGACCTAAGCCATAATTTCTCGTAGCGACTAACAACCTTAAATTGGAATTGATTTGAGAAAACTTAGTCATACTCCTTTGAAGTCACTAACTTAGGTAGGAGCATCTTTAGTGGACTAGCAGCCCTAAAATGGAATCTATTTGAGAAAACAAAGTCATGCTCCTTTGTGCCTACTAACTTAGGCAGGAGCGTTTTTAAGGGACTACCAACCTTAAAAGAGAATCGATTTAAGAAAACTTAGTCACAATCTTTAGAGCTCACTAACCTAGGTTAGAGTATCTATTAGGGACTAGCAATTGAAACTTGGAATTGACTTGAGAAAACATGGTCATGTTCCTTTAGGCTCACTAATCATGGTAAGAGCATCTCTAAGGTACTAGCAACCCTAAATTAATATCTATTTTAGAAAACCTAGTTGGGTTCACTTTAGCTTAGCAACCTAGGCAAAAGCATCTCTTGGGGACTAACAACCCTAAATTGGAATTGATTTGAGAAACTTGGTCATATTCCTTTAAGCTTACTAACTTAGGTGGGAGCATAGTTAGGGGACTGGCAACTCAAAATTGGAATCAATTTGAGAAACCTAATTGGCTCCATAGACTAACTAACCAAGGTAGGAGTGATTCTAAGGGACTAGTAACCCTAAATTGGAATTGATTTGAGAAAACAAAGTCGAACTTCTTTGATCTCAATAACCTAGGTAAGAGTATCTATAAGGGACTGGCATTTCAAAATTGGAATTACATTGAAAAAACCTTGTTGTAGCCCTTTGAGCTAATTAACCTAGGTAGGAACGTCTTTAGGGGACTAGCAACCTTAAATGTGAATCAACTTGAGAAAACCTGGTCATGATTGTTTCAGCTCACTAACCTAGGTTGGGGTATCTCTTGTAGCCTAGCAACCCTAAATTGGAATCGATTTGAGAAAAACTAATCATGTTCCTTTAATCTCCCTAACCTTGGTGGGAGTATCTTAAGGGGATTGATAACCATAAATTAGATTCGATTTGAAAAAGCCTTGTTGTGCTTCTTTGAGCTTACTAACTTAGGTGGAGCATCACTCGGGGACTAGCAACACTAAATTGGAATTGATTTGAGAAAACATGGTCATGCTCATTTTACCTTACTAACTTAGGCAGAAGTGTCTCTTGTAAACTAACAATGCTAGATTGGAATCAATTTGGAGACCTAAAAGTGCTCCTCTAAGAAAACAAACCTAGGTGGAAGCGTCTCTTAGGGACTAACAACTATAAACGAGAATTGATTTGAGAAAACCTAGTCGAGTTCTGTTTAACTCACTAACTTACACGGGAGTGTTTCTTAGGTACTAGCAACCTAAAGTTGGAATCAATTTTGGAAAACTTAATCGTGCTCCTTCGAGCTTAATAACATACGGGGGATCGTGTCTAGGGGACTATCAACCCTAAATTGGAATCAATTTGACAAAATCTAGTCGTACTCCTTTATGCTCACTAACATAGGCAGGAGAGTCTCATTGGGACTTCCAACCATAAATGAGAATCTATTAGAGAAAACATAGTCTTACTCCTTTAGGCTTACTAACCTAGGCGAGGAACTAGCAACCCTAAATTAGAATCGATTTAAGGAAATCTAGTTCTGTTTATTTGCGCTTACTAACTTAGGTAAGAGTGTCTCTTGGGACTTTAAACTCTAAATGAGTATTGATTTGAGAAATCCTGGTTATGCTCTTTTGAACTTACTAACCTAGGTGATTGCGTCTCATAAGGATTAGAAACCTTAAATTAGAATTGATTTGAGAGAACTTGGTCATGCCCTTTTTAATTCACCAACCCAGGTAGAAGTATCTCTTGGGGACTAGCAACCCTATATTGGAATCATTTTGAAGACATAGAGGTGTTAGTCTTAGCAAACTAGCTTAAGTAGATATGTCTTTAGGGGACTAGCAATCTTAAATTGTAATCGATTTGAAAAAACCTGATTAGGCTCCTTTGAGCTTACAAAGTACGGCAAGAGTGTCTTTAAGGGACTAGAATCCCTAATTTGGAATTGATTAGAGATAACCTGCTTTTGTTCCTTTTTGCTCACTCACCTAAGCGAGAATGTCACTTAGGGATTAGCAACCCTAAATTGGAATCGATTTGAGAAATCTTAGTCATGCCGATGTAGGTTCACATACTAAGGTAGAAGAGTCTTTAGGGGACTAGCAATTCAAAATTGGAATTGAATTGAGAAAGCTTGGTTATGCTTCTTTAAGCCCATTAACCTTAGTGGAGGAGTCTTTAGGGGACTAGCAATCCTAAATGAGAATCAATTTGAGAAAACCTAATTGTGATCTTTTGAGCTCACTAACCTGGCTAGGAGCATCTCTTGGGGACTGGCAACCTTAAATTGGAGTCAATTTCAGAAAACTTGGTCATGGTCCTTTGAGCTCCCTAACCTAAGTGGGAGTATCTCTAGGGGATTAATAACCCTAAATTGGAATAGATTTATGAATACTTGGTTGTGATCTTTTGAGCTCACAAACCTAAGCGAGGGCATCTCTTAGGGACTAGTAACACAAAATTAGAATCGACTTGAGAAAACATAGTCATGCTCTTTTTAGCTCACTAACTAAGGAAGTAGTGTCTACAGTAGAGTCTCTCAAGGATTAGCAATAGTAGAATGGAATTGATTTAGAGACCTAAATGTGCTTTGATAAGCTAACTAACCTAGGTAGGAACATCTCTATGAGACTAGCAATCCTAAATAAGAATCAATTTGAGAAAACCTAGTTGTATTCCTTTTAGCTCACTAACATAAGCGGGAGTGTCTCTTGTACACTAGAACCTTAAGTTAGAATCAATTTGAGAAAACTTGGTCATGCTCCATTGTGCTTACTAACCTAGGCAAGAGCATCTTTAGGGTACTAGCAACCTTAAATTGGAATTGATTTGAGAAAACCTGGTCATGTTGCTTTGAGCTTACTAACTTAGGCGAGTGCATCTCAAGGTGACTAACAACCCTAAATGAGAGTCAATTTGAGAAAACATAGTTATGTTCCTTCGAACTCACTGACCTATATAGGTACATCTTTAGGGGACTAGTAACCCTAAATGAGAGCTGATTTAAGAAAACTTAGTCATGTTCCTTTGAGCTCACTAACCTAAGCAGAAATATCTCTCAATGACTAGTAACCCTTAATTAAAATCGATTTGGAAACTGAGAAATACTCTTCTATACTAACTACCCTAGGTGGGAGCATTTCTACAAGACAAGTATTTTTTCATGAGAATCGATTTGTGAAAACCTAGTCCTATTCCTTTTAGCTCTTAAACCTAAGTGAGCTTATCTCTTGTGGATTAGTAATCTTAAATTGGAATCGAATCAAGAAAAGTTGGTCTTGCTCCTTTAAGCTCACTAACCTAGGCAGGAGCATTTCTAGAGGACTAGTAACCTTAAACCATAATCAATTTGAGAAAACTAGGTTGTGCTCCTCAAAGCTCACTAACCTAAGAGAAAGCATCTCTTAAGGACTAGCAATACTAAATTGGAATCAATTTGAGAAAAGTCGGTCATGTTCTTTTCAATTCACTAACGTAGGTAGGAGCATCTCTCGAGGACTAGAAAAAGTAGATTGTCATTGATTGGAAAAGATTAAAGATCTCCTATGAGATGACTAACTTAAGAGGGAGTGTCTTAAGTGGATTAGCAACAATAAATGAGAATCGATCGGAGAAAACCTAATCATGTTCCTTTTAGCATAGTAACCTAAGCGGGAGTATCTCTTGGGGACTAGCAATACTAAGTTCGAATTTCAGAAAACTTGATTATGCTCCTTTGAGCTCACTAAACTAAGTAGGAGCATCTTAAGTGGGCTAGTAACCCTAAATTGGAATTGATTTAACAAAAATTTGGTTGTGTACCTTTATGCTTCTCAAGCCTAGTTTTTCACCCTCCTAGTTTTTTTATAAAATTAGGTTTTCTCTAAACCGATCAACACTAAACTCTACTTGTTTAATATTGACCCTTGATTAGGGTTTAAAGAAGACCATTTTTCCAACGTGAAAAGATTTGGAGTCGTCACCTGACTCAAGTCGAGGAAAGGGGTTAAGTTATAACCAATTAGGTGGATTGGTTATAACTCAGCTACCAGTCTATCAATTTAAAAAACCAAGTTATAAATATGGTTTTTCAAAAACTAGAGATCTGGATTCAGGGGCTAATTTATTAAACCTTAAACGAATACCACTGTTAACTTTTTGAATTTAATTTCGCTTTTCAAATATACCCTTTAATTTCTAAAAAAATTTGATTATGATACGTATGGCTAAATTGATTAATTATATAAATATCTAAAAATGTGAAAAATAAAACTTTCTATATTTTAAGTCGCCCCATACTTGCGTATGGGTACTTACGTACCCGCTATTCGGGATTAGACGTACGTAGTTCTTTTATAAAAAAATTTTAGTGGGTGGTTTGATTTTAATTTTTGAAAAAGAATTGTATTTACGTTTTTATTTAGTTCAATTTATTTAAGGAAATTCTTTTAAAGGGTTCTAATTAATGTTTTATTTTTGGAAACTCTAAAATAAACCTAATATGGAACAAGGTCTATTTATTTTTATTTATTTTTAGAAAACTTAATTTTTCTAAGTGTGAAAATGATTTTTGTTTACTAACCTATTTATTTATTTTTATTTTTCTTTATTATCTTATTTATTTTATACTTATTCTATCTATTTCTATTAAAGTAAATAAATAAACTACTTTCTTTCTTTTTCTTTTTTTTTTATTTTTCTTCTCTTTCTTTTTTCTTTTTCATTCTTTTTTTCTTTTCTTTTTCCTTTCCTTTATTTATATATTTTTATTAGTATTTTCTATTACATTTACACAAAACAAATAAACAAAAATAAAACAACAAAAAAAAATAAGAATTTTTTAACAATGAAAAATTCGAATAGATTCAAATGTATAGGTTGTACCTCGGCGGGTCAGACATGTCGACTCTTCGCTTCTTCTTCTCCGGAACCAACGGGGCACGATTCAACTTTTTAGAGTGTAGGGTATGTGGTTGTAGGCTTAGTTTCACTCGAGAGTGGCAAGGGATGGTGGTTCAAAGAGAAAAAGAGAGGGGGCGGTTAGGGTTCAATGGTAGTTGCTTGGTGGTGTAGCTGGGAGTCACGGAGGAGGCAAAAAATAGCTGCGTTGGAGAGCCTGAGTTGTGAGTAGTCTTCCTAGAGTGGTGGCTTAGCTTGGGTCGTAGTGGAAAGAGAATCAAAGAGAGAGAAAGAGTGGGTTAAAGAGAGAAAGTGATCGGGAATGGATAAAGAGAGTGTAAGGATTGATTCTGTTCATTGTGTATGCTCGCCTATGTCCCATGATCATCAATTTATATACAAATCTAACTTAAAAACAAAGGAAAGTTGGAATCGGATTAATGAAGAATGCCTAGGAAAACAGTTTTTTTCCAATTTTTGGAGGTCCAATTGAATGCTTCTTTGACTGTATTTAGACGTGTTTTTGGTATCTATTCACAATAGGCTATGTCTATTATGTAATTTTGCCATTGATTTCTTGAAATTGCAATGAGAAAGGGTAAAAAAATCATGCTGAAGTGGGTGGTCTAAAGCAAAAAGTGCTGGAAACCAAGAGAGGGAAAGAGAGGAAAAGAAGGGAAAAGGAAGGAAGGGGGAAGAAAAAGTGGGCTGACGTGGCACTGACGTAGCGCAATTAGACCTTAATACATGACAGTTCCTGATGTGATTGAAAACCAAAAAAAGAGAAAAATGCCTCCCTACCTTTGCCAAGTTTCGAACCTAAGACCTTATGCTTAATGTTAGTGTTATATCTATATGCTTAACCATCAAGCCATTGGCCTGTACCTTATTCATATGTGCAATTAAATTGCACATATGGACTTAGTCAACCTGTACAGTATTTAAATCTAAGCCAAGGTTCAATGGCTAACTTCTAAACCTAAATTTAATCTATCAAATTGTTATCTTCTAAAATGATGTATTTATTTATTTATTTTTTGATTTTTTCAATATTTCTTTTTTTTTTTTGTATTTTCTAAATTTCTTATTTTTTATGCTTTTTTTTTTCTATTTTTCTTATGTTTTTCTAGAATTCCAATTTTTATAAATTTCTTCATTTTGGGGGGCTTTCTTTAATTTTCTAATTTTTTGAACTTTTTTCTAATTTAGGACCTTATAACCTAATTGGAAAAATAAAAAGGGGCAAAAATTAGGTGTCTACAACTGCCCCTCTTTGTAGTAAAGTTTGAACAAAACCTTGCCACAAAGATAAAACTGATACTATTCTTGCCCAAAGAATGGATTTTATGCTAGGAAGTGCTATAGCTAGCTTACTATCATAAGTCTAATCTATTGGGGATTTTGAGAAGAGAAGGGTAGCGCTCTAAGAGATGGTCAAAAGATGAAAAAAGAATTAAAGTTTAGTCGTGCTCGTATAAATTGACAAAGTGAAGTGAAATGGGCTAAGTACTACTTGAGTTGGCTAAGACCCTAAACTGAGTTAAGAAAAGTTGGTCGTACCCTGATGAGCTGACTAACTAAGGTGAGCAAAGTGCTCCTAGAGTTGGTTAAGAACCTAAAAAAAATGAGTAAACTTGGTCGTACCTTAATGAGTTGATTAACTAAGGCAGGCAAAGCACTCTTAGAGCTAGCTAAGACCTTAAGAAGAATGAGCAACCTTAGTTGTACCTTGATAAGCTGACTAACCAAGGCAGGTAAAGCGCTCTTAGAGTTGGTTAAGACCCTAAAAAGAATGAGCAAACTTGGTTGTGCCCTAATGAGCTAATTAACCAAGATAGGTAAAGCACTCTTAGAGTTGGCTAAGACCCTAAAAAGAATGAGCAAACTTGGTCGTACCATGATGAGCTGACTAACCAAGGTGGGCAAAGCGCTCCTAGAGTTGGCTAAGACCCTAAAAAGAATGAGCAAACTTGGTCGTGTCCTGATGAGCTGACTAACTAAGATGGTTAAAGCGCTCCTAGAGCTGGCTAAGACCCTAAAAGAGAATGAGCAAACTTGGTCATGCCTTGATGAGCTAACTAACCAAAGCGGGCAAAGCACTCCTACAGTTGGCTAAGACCCTAAAAAAGAATGAGCAAACTTGGTCGTACCCTGATGAGCTAACTAACCAAGGTGGGCAAAGCACTCCTAGAGTTGGCTAAGACCCTGAAAAGAATGAGCAAACTTGGTGGTGGCCTAATGAGTTAACTAACTAAGGCGGGCAAAGCTCTCCTAGAGCTGGCTAAGACCCTAAAAAGAATGAGCAAACTTGGTTAGAAGTTGATGAAGGTAATTAACGAATCGGTTAAGAGAAACTTAGTTAAAGAAAGTGCCCCACAGACCTTGGTGGAGGTACCTTCTAGGCCTTGGTGAAGAAAAGGGCTTGTTTGCAAGAAATTTGGAAAGATGAACTGAGCTAAGATCGTGTCTTCATAGGTTAGCTAAATACTAAATGTAGAAAGTAAACGCCTCTAGGTTGATTAAAAAAGTTTGTTGGAAGTAAAAATGGTCTAAATGCAAGAAAAAATTGGTGTACTAACATTGTATAGAAATACTTACCCGGTCTCTGATGATAGCTCCCAATCTATCAAACCTTTTTTGAAAAGCCCCCATTGGAAAATTACTGACTCTTGTTTTAGTCCCATGTTATTAGCCTAGATGCTCTTGACATACAATGTTCGAGACTTTGCTGGTTCTTTTTGGAGAAATCATGGAGATTAGCCTGATGCAGGAAAAACCACCTAATATTTTTGTTTCTTTGGAATTTTTATGAACCCAAAAGCCTCATTCCCATCTACTATCATTACTTACTTGAGTTTCACCTTCCTCCGAAAAAATAGACAATAAAACTACCCATTGAGGGGGATCAATCCATAATAAAGTATCTAAAGAATTTTGTTAATTACCAATTTCTAGATCTTATTCCGTAACTCCTATCGTGTTTGCAATATATAGGTTTGGTTAAATGAAGTCAAGGGAATTAGACCTATCCATGGATAGGGTGATTATTCCAACGCTAACAACAGTTAAGGATACCAAGTTTGCTTGTAGATAATGAAAATTAGACCACAATGACGTTCAAAATGACTGGCATTTTTGTATCTTGAGCAAAATTCCTATTGATTTCTTATGGATAGTACAATTTTACAGCATTAGCATTTATAGGGTCTCTCAAATCTGGACCATCCATTTAGGACAAAATCAAAGCTCCTCCTAATAATACTCACTTCACGACATAAGGACCCCTATAATTGCGGACGAAGTTCCCTTTGGAGTCTTGTACATTAGGGAGAGCTTTTCTTAACACCAAATCTCCTTCTTTGAGGTTACAAGGTCACACCCTTTTCTTGAAGGCCTAAGCCATTTTTTGCTGAAAGCATTGATTATGACACAAGGCTGTCAATCTCCTTTCATCAATCAGATTTAGCTGTTCGATGCATTTCTTTACCTAATCGGCTTCATCCAAGTGAATTTCTAATAGTACCTTAAGTGTTGGGATTTCGACCTCTACTAGCAACACTACTTCAGTATCGTATACTAAAGAGTATAGTGTTGCCCCAATCGACGTTCTAATGGAAGTCTAATAGGCCATGAGTGCAAAGGGTAACATCTCATGCCAGTCCTTATATGTAAAGCCATTTTTTCAATGATTCTTTTGAGGTTTTTGTTTGCTGCTTCGACAGCTCCATTCATTGAGGGTCGATAAGGAGTAGAGTTCCAATGAATGATTCGAAATTGCCAACATAATTTTGTCATAAGCTTATTGTTGAGATTGGTGCCATTATCAGTGATGATTGTTTTAGGAGCCCTATACCGAGCCAAGATGTCCCTCTTGATGAACTTAACTATGACCCCTTTAGTAACGTTCGAGTATGATGAAGCCTCTACCCATTTGTTGAAGTAGTCGATGGAGACTAATATGAAGCAATGCCCATTAGACGCTCTTAGAGTGATAGGGCCGATGATATCTATGCCCCACATTGAGAAAGGCCATAGTGCTGAGAGGGCATGCAATTTTCGAGGAGGGGCGTTAATCTTATTCACATAAACTTAGCATAAATGATAGTGCCTAACATGTTTCATGCAATCACTTTCCATTGTTGACCAATAATACCCTAGCTTCATGATTTTCTATGCCAACATGTACCTATTCATGTGAGGGTCACATGCTCCTTCATGTACCTCTTTCATTAAATTCTCAGTCTCTTCATCAACTACACACCTTAAGAGTGTAACGTCAAATGAGCATTGGTATAAGGTGGACTTACTTACTAAGAATTGGGTGGCTAGTCTCCTAATCATCTTTTTGTCTTTTTTCTTCGCCTTTTCAAGGTATGCACCTTGTTATAAGAACACCTTAATATCATGATACAACAGCTTTTGGTCATTTATACCCTCAATCGTTAGGTAAAAGGTAGGCTTGTCCTCAATTTCAATAGTAAGGGGTTGAATCTCAACTCTACCAGATATCTAGATCATAGATGCTAGCTAAAGCATCAGCAAATTGATTATGAGTCCTTGGAATGTGATTGAAGCTGACTTCTATAAAACTTTTCGTTAACTCTATCAAATGCCGATAATAAGGCACCAACTTAGGATCTTTAGTTTTGTACTCTCCCCGTGCTTGGCCAATAATGAACGAGGAGTCAACATACACTTCTAATTCTTGAATATCTTTCCCTAGGGCCATCTTGAGTCCCAAGATGCATGCTTCATATTCAGCAATATTATTAGTATATGGGAAGATGAGCCTTATGGCCATAAGATACTGAGTACCTTCAGGAGATATCAGTATTGGCCTAATTCCACATCCAGATACATTGGTTGCACCATCAAAGAACATTTTCCATTTTTGTAGCTCGTCATCTATTCCTTTATCAGAGTTTCCTTTGACCACTAAAATACCTTCATAAAGAAAATTGATTTGTACTTCTTGGGGAGTACTATTAGAGGGATTTTCTGCTAATTGATCTGCCAAAGCTTGCCTTTTGACTGAATTTCGATTCACATATGTAATGTCAAACTTTGATAGCAGCATTTGCCACTTTGAGATTCTGCCAATTAGGGCAAGTTTGTCTGCTAAGTACTTCAAGGGATCATGTTGAGTCAGTAATTCCACCTGGTAGTAGAGTGTGTATTGTTTAAGCCAATGCATTACCTAGACCAACTCATAACAGGTTCTTTTAATTTCTGAATATCTCTGCTCCCCTTCGATGAATTTTCGACTTAAGTAATATACAGCTCATTCCTTTCCTTCCTTATTTTTCTAGCCAAGCATACACCCCATGGACTTTGGTAATATTGTCAAGTATAGGAATAAAGGCTTCCTAGGTTTTAGAGCTACAAGAATTGGAGGGTTCATGAGGTATTCTTTGATTGTTGTAAAGGCCTGCTCACACTCTTCATCCCAATCGATCTTGGCATTCTTTTTCAACAACTTAATTAAAGGACAACACTTATTTGTGAGTTGGGATATGAACCGGGCTATATAGTTTAAACTACCTAACAAACCTTTGATTTCTTTAAGTGTGCATAGTGGAGGTAGGTCAACTATCACTTTAACTTTATTAGGATCCATTTCAATGCCCCTTTGGCTGATTATGAAACCTAACAACTTCCTTGAAGTTACCCCGAAAGTACACTTCTTTGGGTTGAGTTTCAATTGGAATTTTCTCAATCGATCAAACAATCTCCCTAGATTATCCATATGATTTTCTCCTTCTTTAGACTTGGCAATCATATCATCGACATATAACTTAACTTCTTTGTGCATCATGTTATGAAAAATTGCTACCATAGCCCTTTGGTAAGTTGCCTCAACATTTTTGAGTTCGAAAGGCATCACTTTATAGCAAAACGTACCCCAAGTTGTGATGAACGTAGTCTTGGTATTATCTTCTTCAACCATTTGAATCTGGTTATACTCGGAAAATCCATCCATGAAAGAGAAAATATGGTTTCCGGCTGTATTATTGACCAATACATCAATATTGGGCAAAGGAAAATTATCTTTAAGGGTTTCTTGATTGAGGACTCGAAAATCTACATATACCCTGACTTTCCCATTCTTCTTCATAACTGGTACTATGTTGGCTACCTACTTAGGATAATTGGAAACCTCAATGTAGCCTACTTCAAATAATTTGTTGACTTCTTCCTTAATTTTCAACAATATATCTAGTCGAAACCTTCTCAACTTTTTTTTTTTAGGCTTAAAATCCTCTTGAGTGGGTATGTGATGGATCACAATCGATGGGTCTAATCCAGGCATATCATCATAAGACCATGAAAACACGTCTTGGTATTCAGATAGCAATGTGGTCATCTTTATCTTTTGATTTTCTTCTAATTTTCCCCTAACCTTCAATACCTTAGGGTTTCGTTGGTACTGACATTAATCATCTTTGTTGGCTCATCAATGGAAATTTTACTCATTTCATGTTTTTTCCAACTTTCTTGTACAACATTATGGTCATCAACATCACCTTCAACGACTAACCCAATAGAGCCGAAAGTGATATCAATATTCTCATTGCCTATCTGTGTAAGGTATCCATGGCCTTTATTTGAGTCGTTGGATCTAGAAAGAAAAAGAAAATGTGTAAAAGGAAGAATGTAAGTAAGGTAGGAACAAAGAGAAAGGAAGCTAATTTTATTTTAGGGAACTCTCTATTGAGTACAAGCATTTGGAGAAGAGAGGCAATTTATTGCAAAATTCTATAAAATACTGGATCATGATTCATCCTTTACCCTAGGGAAGACTTATTGTTATTCATAGGGATGGAGTGCTAATTATTCAAGTCATGGGCTTTGTTGATTACGCTAGCCCCTTCATTTTTGTTGGAAGTGCCTTCTTTAGCGAGCTTTAAGTTTGGGGTTTCGATCTTCATGAATGTTTTTGACAATGGTGGGAAGTTAATTGGAGCGTGATACAACTTGTTAGCCTTTTTGCCCCTGGTTTGCATCCTTTGCAATTCTTCTGTTGGGGTTGGAATGTACCCTAACCCATAGGACCCAAACTAGCCTTCTTGGTATTTCAGCTTCTCTTCTTTCTACTGATAGGTGATCATGCATACCTCATTAAACATCTGGAGTCCAAAGTCCTCTTGTTCTTTTGTACCAATATCGGGTATGACTGTCTCTTTATAGATTTCATAATCTTGGTCACCCAGAATTGTGATGACCTAGCCATTGGAGATGAACTTAACTTTCTGGTGAAGAGTTGACGGTATGACCCTTGCTGAATATATCCAAGGCCTTCCCAATAACAGATTGAAGGTCCTTAGAATGTCTAAAACCTAGAATAGGATGTTGAACGTTTGCGGGCCGATATCAACTGATAAGTCTACCTCTCCTATTATCTCTCTCCTGGACCCATCAAAAGCTCTTACCATTGTTGAACTAGGTTTGATAGCGGTTGTATTGACACCCAATAGATCTAGGGTGGCTAAAGGACAAACATTTAGAGATGACCCATTGTCGATGAGGACTCTTATTGTGATAATGTTATTTATCCTTTCTATTATGAACAGAGACTTTGTATGTTGGGTACATTCTTCGCCCAGTTCCTCACTAGAGAAGGAAATTTGATCTATGGTGAGGATGGAATTGGCAACAAAGCCAATCCTTTCAGTTGGAATTTTATGAGGAACCTTAACATCCCTTAGCATTCTAAATAAGGCCTCTTGGTATGGGTCTGATGCCATCAATAGACTCAAGGCGGATATTTGTGCCAGAGTCTTAGCGGATTGGTCCATTATCTTGTACTTACTAGACTTAATCATTTTGGTGAAGGCAATTAATCCTTCTTTATGTTTAGCTTGTTCGGTGTTTGGCATTTCCTGTACGCCCTTCTTCTTTAAGTCTTCCTTTGGATTATAGATTCTGCTAAAGCGAGTGATCCCCCCTTTAAGCAAGCATGATTGTCCCTGGTTTATTGCCTGGTAATTGAAAGGGGTAGCTTTATAATTTTCGGGGGCCACAAGTACGTGGAATGTGTACCTTTTAGTTTATGGGACTTCTTTTTTATAGAACCTATAAACCTTTCATTCTTGGTTTCGATCGATCATGCTGATAGCAGATTCTAGGTGGTCAGATATCATACTAATGACAGGTCCATGGCTTGGCAGTAAGTTATTGTTGATGTTTGGGGTAGGTGCCTCTACAAAATCCAATTGTACTATACCTTCATCGATCAAATCTTGGATTTTGTTTTTCAACCTCCAACATGAATTAGTTGAATGGCCTACTTGCCTTAGATGATATTGACATCTTACATTGGGATCAAAGAACTTCTGCCTATACCTTTCACTGGGAGCCTCAGAATGTAGCAGATTATCTCTTCTTAACTTCTCGAGCACCTAACTAAGTGGAACAGGTATTTTGGTGAACTATCTTGGGGCCCGGTTAACCTATAGTTGGTTTCTATACTGTGGTTGAGCTGGCGGGAGATTCGTCCTAAAAGAAACTTGGGAGTTAGGTCTTGCATTCGAGTTGACCATGTTAATAGTAGCTTCTCTAGGCTTGCTAATGGTGGGTTTAGTAAAGGGTGGTCATCTATATGCTGTTTCTTGTAGCTTGCTAGATGAAATAGCATTCTCAATTCGGTACCCTGCTGCCACTATTTCTGTAAAGCTAGAAGAGGCCCATCCAATCAGGTGAGTAAAGTAAGGCTTCTTAAGAGTATTAATGAAAGTTGTTGTCAGCTCTTTTTCAATTATAAGGGTAAATACCCTTGCAGCTAAGGACCTCCACCTTTGAGCATATTCTTTAAAGGACTCACTGTACCTTTTCCTTAGGGCAACCAAATCCATCATTGTTGGTGCCACTTCAATATTAAATCTATATTTCTCATGGAATTCTTTAGCTAGTTTCTCCCATGTATTTACCTAATTTAAGTTCAATTGGGCATACCAAGTTAAAGTAGGGCCTCTCAGGCTATCCTGAAAGGTCTGGACCATGAGTTGATCATACTATGTATACTTGCCCATCTTATGTACATACAGCCGGGTGTGTAGCGTGGGGCATCCTGTCCTATTGTATTTTTCAAAGTCAAGTACTTTGAATTTTTCTGGGAAGCTTCCATAATTGTAGGTAGAGAAGTTTGTTGTTCTAGCATGCTCAAATCCATCATACCCCTCAAGCATTTTCATTTTTTCTATGATTTGTTGAGTTAACCGCTCTTCGAGCTCCTTTAATCTATCTTGGTTAACTTCAAGCTTTGGGTCGATTGGGAATTAGTAAGTATTCGGTTCAAAGGTTGGTTTGGCCTTTGGAAATACCTGTTCAGTTTCAAAGGATTCAAAGCCCTAATTGCCTTTAGGGTAAGCTTCTTTTGTTTCAATGGGTGGAGCCTTAGGATTCTTTCTATATTGGGCTTTGGAGTGCTCTTCATTTAATGGGGCTATAAACCTAAGCAGAGAAATGCTGTCAGCAAGAAAGCTCAGTTGATCTACCATCTTTCCCATTGTTTGTTCCAAAGATTGGAACCTCAACTCTATGGAGTCAATAACCTTGGGGTTGCTGTTGCCATTATTGTTGTTGTTTCCTTAGTTGTCTATTCTGGATAAAGATTGAGTTTTCATGGGGCTTCTCTAGAAGGTTTAACGTTTGGGAGCTATCTTGGCAACTTGGGCAAAAACCACTTCTCAACAAGTTAGCATAGGGATATTTTGAAAAAAGGAATGTAAATGAATGAAATGTAAGTGAATCATACAGATGAAAAGGAGAGGATCGACAAATGATTAACAGAACAACAAGTTATTCATTATTCTTATTACATGAAAGAAAGAAAAAGGTACAAATTCATCTATGCTAATTTCCTTCCTTTCTGTGGGGCAAATGACATTTTCTTCTTCTTTTGGTCATGCTTAGCTACTTCTTCAAACTCTTGAATTTTCTTCTGAGCCATCCTCAGTTGGTGTCCCAGGGTGTGTGACCTTTGTCTAGATTCTTAGCATAGGTTCGCCCATTCATCTTTCTCATCATGGAAGATCTCCATACGTGCTTTCATTTGGTCCATATAGGTCACCATTTCAGAGTTAGGGTGCATAGGGGAGGTTTAAAGGACTTCTGGTACCCGATATCGCATTACGCCTACCTTATGAAGTTGATTGTATAAATACTCTTTGGTAACCCGGTGTTTATCCACTTCTCCTATGAACTCACTTAGATCGATGTTTGGGCTTATGGTCCAGGTGTCCTACCAAACTTTGATCTTATGAAGTTTGGATACCTTTTCTATGGAGTGAGGCTCTTTGAGATTAAGAGTGAATGGTTCCAGTGAAGGTTTGTGAACTATGTCCTGGATCACTCCAAATGGTCTTACCATGTTGCTTGGATAGTAGCATGTACACTAGCTCATCCCGATCAGTGGTACAGCATGGTAATTCTTGCAAATTAGTATGACCTTAGTATAATTGCTCTACCTAGCAATCCACAGTATATCTTTTGCTCGAAAATCTTGTAGAACCTTTATCCAGAGAAGGGTAAGGATATCTTCTAGTAATTTGATCTTATCGACAAAAGAATCAATAAGGTCAACCTTATTCACGAATGCTCCCCTTATTAAATCTAACCCAAAGGACTTGATGTGACTAACAAAGCAAACCATTAATAATGCTATGCTTGACCTAAGATCTCCGTAGCCCCTTTCTTTAAGGAAGTTAAGATTCCTTACCTACTTAGCATGTAGGGCAGGAATGTAAGATTTACCTTTGCAGAACTGAGCTACTAACTTTGTTACCCCAAAGTGTATAAGAAGAGACCCACTTAGGAACAAGACAGTGGCGAACACAACTAGCACATAGGCCTTGATTTGGTTTTCTCTCCAATTCCCAAAAAACAGCGCTTGATTGTTGGAGCTGGGCTCATTTTGGAACCAATGGACTAGATCCCATATCTTGATGGCATATTTGTTGTAGTTGTTTAGGACCTCATTTATCTCAGTCTTACGGATCCCTAAGAATCTTGAGAAGATATATGTTGGGTCGAAGCTGAGTTCCGAGATGTATATTTCATCTAAAAGAGGAGCTTGGAGCAGTTGGGTATACTCCTCTAAAGTTAGGCTGATTAAAAGTGGTCTAAATTGGAAAGCTACTTCTTTAGGCTCCTAAAAATGGACTCAGGCCCTCATTAGCGTAATATTAACTTTCACTTTGGCTAGTGAGAGTATGGGTCTAATTTTGTTGGTAATGAATTGTTGCTCTCTCGATTGAAGGTTTGAAACCACTGGTTGAGTATAGGCTTTGCATCTATAGGTTTGTGGACATGAGTCTCTTTGGCAAGAACCTTGGCATTGGATGAGCTAGCCATTTCTGGAACATTACAAACAAAGCATAAATTACACAGAAAAGACTAATATACAAGATCTCCTATGTACATCAATTCTTGGAAGAATATAGGAAAACTAAAAACTCTAGAATCTTTGTCATTTTTTTTCTTTCTTTTTTTTTTCTATGTAACATTGCCGTTTTGCTAATTATTTGTTGACCCTATGAAGTATAATGCAAGACAGGTGGGTTCTAATGGTCCTTAAACTCTGTGACCTTACATGTTTATAAAGAAATGTTATTTGGTCACATCGAAGTTTAAGTGGGGTAGCCTAATCTACCACAAATGGTGGTTGCCCCATTACGTTCGAGACTTTACACAATGGCTCCCCGTCTTATAGTCCTATGATGGCCCGGGTTTAACTACATCTACTATGCATTCAAGATGTAGTAAAATAAATCTCATGCTTACTAAAATAAATATGCTAATTAGAACAAATATGTACACGGAGCCAACAATAAATAAACAAATCAATATATAAAGAAATAAATAAATAAATAAACAATGTAGGTAATTTGAAAAGCGATTATAATTTTGAATTTTTTTTAAGTGGTTAGCCCTCTTGACATTCCTTAGTGGAGTCGCCAAGCTATTAAGCTTGGCTTTTCATCTCTTCGGTTCTTTTATAAAATTAGGTCTTCTCTAAACCAACCAAAACCCTACCTTTTTAATATGGACTCTCGACTAGGGTTTAAAGAAGACCATTTTTCCAACTTGAAAAGATTTGGAGTCGTTACCTGACTGAAGTTGGGAAAAGGGGTTAAGTTATAACCAATTAGGTGGATTGGTTATAACTCAGCTACCGGTTTATCAATTTAAAAAACTAAGTTATATATTTTTTATTAGAATTTTCTATTACATTTACAAAAAATAAATAAACAACAAAAAAATGAATTAAAAATAATTTTAAAAAAATTTGGACAGATTTAGATGCACGAGTCGGACCTGGGCAGGTCGGACGGGTCAAATCTTGGCTTCTTCTTCTTCAACACCAGCAAGGCACAATTTAACTTGTTTCATCCACTAAAATGAGCGGGTGACAATCTTTTTATGAGTATTAGATTAGAGATGGGGTGGGGGTAGGTTTAGTGCCTTGGTGTTTTGGAGTCGTTTGGGTGGTTTTCGAAAGTTAGCCATGCGCGACGGTGGTGGTTCGGCCGTATAGGGGCTACTGGGTATGATTGTTGGGTTAGGATAGGTTTTTCAGAGTGTAGGGAGTTTGGTTGTAGGCTCAGTTTTGCTTGAGTGTGGCTAGGGATGGTGGTTCGAAGAGAGAGAGAGAGGGGGTGGTTAGGGTTCAATGGTGGTTGCTTGGTAGCACGACTGGGGGTTACGGTGGAGGTAAAAAACAGCTAGGTTAGAGAGCTTAAGCTACAGGTAGTCTTCCTAGAGTGGTGGCTCAGCTAAGGTCGTAGTGAAGAGAGAGAATCGAAGAGAGAGAGAAAGTAGGTTAGAGAGAGAAAGTGATCGGGAATAGATAGAGAGATTGTACTGATTGATATTGTTCGTTGTATGTGCTCACCTATGTCCCATGAGCATCAATTTATACACAAATCTAACCTAGAAACAAAGGAAAGTTTGAATTAGATTAATGAAAAATGCCTAGGAAAGTAGTTTTTTTTTTTCCAATTTTTGGAGCTCAAATTGAATGCTCCTTTGACTATATTTAGACATGTTTTTTATACCGATTGACAATAAGATATGTCTATTCTGCAATTTCGCCATTGATTTGGTGAAATTGTAACAAGAAAGTCTCTAAAAATCATGCTGAAGTGGGTGGCCTGAAGCGGAAAGTGCTAGAAACGTGGAGAAAGTTGAGGGAAAGAGGGAAAGAGCCTAAAAGAGAGGAAAAAGAAGGGAAAAGGAAGGAAGGGGCAAGAAAAAGTGGGTTGACGTGGCACTAGATCGGCCATGCCGACCAACGCTTGCATGCCACGTGTCATTTTGTGACACATGGTAGCTGACGTGGTACGCCACGTAGATGCCACGTGGTGCCACGTCAGCAGGCCAACAAATCCGATGATGCCATGTGTCAAGACATGTGGCGTAATTAGACCTTGACATGTGGTAATTCTTGATGTGATTGAAAATAAAAAAATGAGAAAAAGACTTCCCTACCTTTGCTAAGTTTCAAACCCAAGACCTTATGTTTAATGCTAATGCTATGTCTATATGCTTAACCATCAGGCCGTTGGCTTGTGTCTTGTTGCACATATGGACTCAATCAACTTGGGCCATATTTAAATCTAAGCCCAGGTTCAATGGCTCAACTTCTAAACTTAAATTTAATATAACAAAATGTTATCTTCTAAAATCTTTTATTTATTTATTTTTTGATTTTTTTTTGTATTTTCTAAATTTCTTATTTTTTGTGCTTTTTTTTCTATTTTTCTATTTTCTTATGTTTTTCTAGAATTCCTATTTTTCTAAATTTCTTCATTTTTTAGGGCTTTCTTTAATTTTCTATTTTTTTGAACTTTTTCTAATTTAGGACCCTATAACCTAATTTGAAAAATAAAAGGGGGCAAAAATTAGGTATCTACAATACTCACTGACTTAGGTGGGAGCATTTACTGGGGACTATTAACCCTAAAGGAGAATCAATTTAAGAAATCTTGGTTGAGCTCTTTTGAGCTCACTAACCTTGGTAGGAGCATCTCTTCGGGACTAGCAACCATAAATTAGAATCGATTTAAGAAACTTGGTCATACTCCTTTGAGCTCACTAGCTTAGGTAGAAGTGTCTCTTGGGGACTAGTAACTCTAAATTGGAATCGATTTGAGAAAGTCTGGTAGTACTCCTTTACGCATACTAAACTAAGCGGGAGAGTATCTTGTAGACTAGCAATTGGAATTGATTTGAGAAAACCTAGTCGTTCCCTTTTTAGCTGACTAACCTTAGTGGGAATATCCTTTGGGGACTATAAACCTAGATTGGAATAGATTTAAAGACATAGAAGTCTTCCTCTAAGCTGACTAGCCAAGGCGACTGCATCTCTAAGGGATTGATAACCTTAAATTGGAATCGATTTGAAAAAACCTGGTTAAGCTGCTTAAAGCTCACTAACTTCGGTAGGAAAGTCTCTAGAGGACTAGTAACCCAAAATTGGAATTGATTTGAGAATATCTCACTCTATTTCTTTTAGCTCATTAACCTAGGCGAGAGCATCTCTTGGGGACTAGTAATGATAAATTGGAATCGATTTGAGAAAACCTAGTAGTGCTCCTTTGAGCTCAATAACCTAGGTAGGAGAGTCTTTAAGGGACTAGCGATTCTAAATTGGAATTGAATTAAGAAAACTTAGTTATGCATCTTTGAGCCTATTAACCTAAGCGAGAGCACCTTCAAGGGACTAGCAACCTTAAATGAGAATCAATTTCAGAAAACTTGGTCTTGGTCTTTTGAGCTCACTAACCAAGGTGAGAGTGTCTCTTCGAGAATAGTAATGCTAAATTGGAATTGATTTGAGAAAACCTGGTCAAGCTTCTTTAAGCTCCTTAACCTAGGTAAGAGCCTCTTTAAGGGACTAATAACCTTAAATTGGAATCGATTTAGGAAAATCTAGTCATGTACCTTAAGTACACTAACCTAGGCAGGAGCGTCTCTTAGGGACTTACAACACTAAATTGGAATCGATTTAGGAAAACTTGGTCATTTTCTTTTTAGTTCACTAACCTATGTAGGAGCATCTCTGAAGGACTAGTGATACTAGATTAGATTCAATTTGAAGACTTAGAAGTGCTCTATCGAGCTAACTAACCTAGGATGAAATGTCTCTAAGGGATGAGCAACCCTAAATGTGAATCAATTTGGGAGAACCAATTCGTGTTGGAGTATCTCTCAAGGACTAATGATATAGATTATATTCTATTTGAAAACTTAGAAGTGCTCCGCCGAGCTAACCAACTTAAGATGAAATGTCTCTAAGCAACGAGCAACACTAAATGTGAATCAATTTGAGAGAACCAATTAGTATTCCATTTAGCTTACTAGCTTAAGCGAGAGTGTCTTTAGGGGACTAGTAACCCTAAATTGGAATCGATTGGAGAAAACCTAGTCGTGCTCCTTTGGGCTCATTGACCTAGGCAATAGCATCTTTAGGGGAATAACAACCTTAAATTGGAATCAAATTGAGAAAACCTGGTTATGCTCATTTGAGCTCACTAATCTAAGCAAGAGCGTCTCTTGGGGACTATTAACTCTAAATAAGAATCAACTTAAGAAATCTTAACAATGCTCTTTTGAGCTGATTAACCTTAATGGAAGCATTTCTTTAAGACTAGGAACTCTAAGTTGGAATCAATTTAGGAAAACCTAGTTTTACTCCTTTAAGCTTACTAACCTAGCAAGGAGTATTTATAAGGGACTAACAACTCTAAATTGAAATCGAGTTGAGAAAACAAGGTCATACTTCTATGACCTCACTAACCTAGATAGGAGTCTCTCGAGCTCAAGTAACCCTAAATTAGAATCTATTTGGGAAAACTTGGTTGTGATATTTTTAGCTAACTAACCTAGGAGGGAGCATACCTTAAGGATTGGCAACTTTAGATTAGAATCAATTTGATCACCTTGAAGCACTCCTCTGAGCTGACTAATCTAAGTGGGTATGTCTTTAGGGGTCTAGTAACCCTAAATGAGATTCGTTTTGGGAAAAACTAATGGAGTTCCTTTAAGCTCACTAGCCTAGGTAGGTACTTCTCTAGGGGACTAGTAACCATAAATGAGAGTCAATTTGAGAAAACCTAGTCATATTCCTTTGACCTCACTAACCTAAGCAAGAGTGTCTTTCAAGGACTACTAACCCTAAATTAAAATCAATTTGAAGACCAAGAAATGCTCCTCTATGCTGACTAATCTATGCAAGAGCATCTCTAAGGGAGTAGCAATCCTAAATGAGAATTGATTTGTGAAAACCTAGTCGTGTTCCTTTTAGCTCACAAACCTAAGTGGGATTGTCTCTTAGGGACAAGTAACCTTAAATTGGAATTGAACTGAGAAAAGCTTGATAGGGATCAAGGATTAATCATGCACTCCCAAACTTGAGGGCTTGCTGAGATGGTTAGCTGAGTTGTCCAAGGTGAGTTAAGCATAAAGGAGCAATACCTACCTTAGTCCAACCTACCGAGCTACTTTGCTTTCTACATCATGCAAGAAGCTACAGAGGTAACCAACTGATGTATCGAGCCAACTTTTCTATCATGTAACATTATTAACATTGAATTAGAATATTATCCACTTGATTATTGTTGAAGTCGGCTGACAGCTATCACGAGCAAACCACTCGAAGCTGACTCGAATGTTAGTCTCCCTTGAGCTAATCCTTGTCTAGTCCCAGCGATTAGAGCAGTCGAACTCCTTATACCGACTAGACCTAATCAAGGCTTACCCTTACTCAATTCATAGTATTACTAAGACCATAGAATGAGCAAAATTACACATGCGTTATCCTTTTTTGACATCCGTACTGTTCTTATTATCAATAGATATTCTTTTGCACAATTACATTGATACCCTTTTAAATCATTCTCTCTTTCCTTTGCTTTGTAATTTATTCTCACCTAAGATTTACCCTAATTGAGTCATATAAATACTTATACATTGTAATAGCCACAACATTTATCAAATTGATCTTTTTAGACATACTCTCTTGAGCTAAGTGTTCTGCTACTTACTCTTTAGCTACTTTTATCTAGCCCTTTGAGCATAACCTAGTGGTAAGTCACCTCCAGTAATGTGAGGCATCGGTGCATCATATCCAACATCGATGTATGGGAACCTTTGCTTAACCTTTGAATATCATTTACTTTTTGAGCCAACTCGTGGCTTGGATTCATCCCTTGGTTACACATGATATTAGGTTCGTATGTTCATCAACGAATCCATATCATCTTGGTATCAAAGCTTAGCTATGTTGATAAAAATAGAGTGGTTGTTTGTTTATTCGCTATATGTAGTTGTCATACTAGTAGGACTAATAGTTATTGTTTTGTTATTCTTGTTCCCGGAGAGGACTTTGAGTGGTGCTTTAAACAACCATATTTTCAAGTTAACCAACAATGTCAAATTCAAGTATTTAAGGAACTTTGGGAAATTGAAAAAGTGGCACTCAATATGGCCAAGGGCAAGAAAGAAGCTTTACACCTCAATTAGTAGGTAACTGTTTGGATAAGCTTACCGACTTAGTAACCATTTTGGTGATAGTTATCCAGGAAGATAGATAACAAGCTAGAAATAACCCCACCATTAGGAGGTAATGGTTAGTTTAGTCGAGGTAATGCCCTAGTTCGACTACCCCTAGTTAAAGGAATGATTAGGGATGCTAGGCGAAGGCTAGTAATTAGAGAAATTGAGGAAGAAAAGGAAAGAGATGACAAAGCAGAAGAGTACTATGAGCCTAAAGAAAGAAATGTACAAGCCCCTAGAGTTGAAGGGTTAAGGATGTATATTCTAAGTTTTTTAAGGAATGGTGATGCTGAGGACTACTAAGATTAGGTAGATGGGATTGAAAATTAGTTTGAATCCCACAATGTGCCCAATAATACAAAGGTTAGACTTATTGTATTGGAGTTCACTAGTTATGTTATCCTATGGTAGAAGAACTTGTAAGCCATCGAAGAAGGGAAGAAGAATGGGAGATTAGGAGTTAGGATGAAATGAAGAGGGTTATGGAGAAGGTTAGTATTGAGCTATAATTTGTAGGATGCCTTCAAAAGATTGCAGGAGTTGAGCTAAGGAAGGTTGAATGTAGACACTTATGCTAAGGCATTCCAAATGTTAATGATCCGATGTGAAGTCGTGGAGCTAGAGGACTGAATTGTATCTCGATTCATTAATGGGATAAAGTATGAGATTGGGGATGTCCTAGAAACCTTAGATATTGGAATGCTTGATGACGTAGTCTGAGCCACCTAAAGGATGGAAAGGTACCAAATAGGAAGGTTTCGACCACTCGTCAACTAACATTGTAGTAGTCAATCTATTTTAAGCAAACCTGTGCGAACGAAACTAAGTAAGGTTGTTGAGGTTAGACCTACTTAGATTACCCTAGCAAAGGAGAAGGAACCCCTAAGGAAGTTTGAGAAGGGCTAGAGTTTAGGGAGGAAGATGAGTGAGATGAAGTGTTTCAAATGCTAAGGCTTTAGACATATGGCTATTTAGTGTTCGAGCAGTTGTTGAAGTTGATAGTATTGATGAGGAAGTAGAGGATGGATAGGTTAGACTGTTTGAAGAGGTAGTTATCTATAATGAGGAAGGCAACTTTATGTTGGCCACTTTAGTGTTGAGAAGGACGATAAGTTTCAGTCATGTATCCAAAGACGAATAGAAGGGAAATCTCTTTCATATTAAATGTAAGATGAATAAGTATCTATGTACGTTGATTGTTAATAGCTGAAGCTGCACTAATGCAGCCTTTGCATTTATGGTCTAGCAATTAAAAATTGCTGACTAAGCCTTACCTAAAGCCTTATAAGCTCAATGGTAAAGGAGCCCTATAGGTAAACAAATAAGTATCCATGCCAATCTACATTGGCAGTTACCAAGATGAAGTATTATGTGATGTGCTACCCATAAGTACGTCCCACATTCTGCTTAGGTGACCGTAGATGTTTGATCAAGTAGTTATACATGATGGAAGAAGGAATACATGTTTTATGGTATGTAAAGGTAGGAGGATGAAATTAAGTCCTATGATAGCCGAACAAGTAAAGGTCATGTAGTCCCAACTAGGTCAAACCTTGAAGAAAGAGGCTCTTATACTAACTCAAGTTGAATTGAAAAGAGAGATAGAGCTTGAAAGATCGACCTATCTACTGGTCCAAAGAATTCTAGAGATGAGACCCGAAGAGAAGGAGCTATCTGCCAAGGTAAAAACCTTGCTAGAAGGGTTTGTTGACTTGTTTCCAAAGGAGCTACCAAAAGGTTTGGCCCCAATCCGAGGCATCGAGCATGTAATTTAGTTATAACCAAGAGTTGTACTATTGAATAAGCCTACCTACAAAATGAATCCTAAATGGGTCGCCAAAATGCAAAAGCAAATTGATGAGTTGATGTAGAAGTGGTATGAGTGCAAATCCCTTAGCCCCTTTGCCTTACCGACTATGTTTATGCCAAAGAAAGATGGATCTTGGAGAATGTATGTAGATATCTAAGTAATCAATCGCATTACCATCAAGTATAGGTATCCCATACTAAGGCTTGATGATATGTTGGATGAGTTGAATTGACTAAGGGTATTCTCCAAGATTGACCTTAAATATGGATACCATCTAATTAAAAAATGTAAGGGTAATGAATTGACGACTGCATCTAATGTGTCGAGTACATTTATGCGCTTGATGAATCATGTACTTTGAGAATTAATAGGAAAGTTTGTCGTGGTTTATTTTGATGAAATTTTGGTATACATCCTCTACCTAAAGACTCACTACGAGCATCTCCAGAGAGTCTTTGCAAAACTCTAAGATGAACAGCTTTATGCTAATTTGAAGAAATGCAACTTTTGTTGACCTAAGGTGGTCTTCTTAGGGTTTGTTATGAATGGAGGTGGCATCCGAGTTGATGATAAGAAAATAAGAGTGATCATCAAAGGTCTATGCTAACTTGTTTTGCTGACGTGAGAAGTTTCCACGGCTTAGGATCATTCTATCGTAGATTTATAAAGAATTTCAATACAATTATGGCCCCCACTTACTGAACTATTAAAGAAGAGCATTTAATTCAAATGAGGACAGAAAGTGAAGAGGAGTTTAAGGAGGTGAAAGGGAAGCTGACTATAGCCTCCATCTTAGCTCTGTTGAGCTTTGACAAAGTTTTTAAAGTAAAGTGTGATGCGTCCAGACTAGGCATAGGTGCCGTACTAATGTAAGAAGGATGACCTATTGCTTACTTTAGCAAGAAATTTTAAGGAGCTACACTCAACTATTCTGTATATGATAAGGAGTTTTACTCTTTAATCCGAGCCCTAATGGTATGGCAACATTATTTGCTACCCAAGGAGTTTGTGGTCTACACTGATGATGAAGCCTTAAGATATTTAAAGAGCTAACCCAAGTTGTCTCGAAGGCAAGATAAATAAGTCAAGTTTATGGAGGGTTTTTCTTATGTCATAAAATAAAAGAATGGAAGGAACAATGCAGTGGCCGATACCCTATTGAGACAACATTCTATAGACAAGGCTTCTTGGCTTTTCAACAATAAAGAATTTTGATGCTGAGGATATACACTTTTGTCCTTTATATGCACCGTATGAGGAAGGATGGATACTGGATAACTATCATAGGGAAGATGGATACTTATTTAGGAAGAGGAGGCTATGTATCTCGACTTATTCTACGACAGAATTGCTAGTACATGAGGCATCTGGAGGGCAACTAACAGGACACTTTGGCTAACGTCAAACCCATGAAGTGCTATATGCGAAATTTTTTTAGCTAAGAATAATAAGAGATGCATAATCCGTATTAGAAAGATGTGCAACTTGTTGAAAGGCAAAGAGTTGAGTTGAGCTAAGCTGAGCCGAGTAAGATTACTATCTACCCTTACCCATCCTAACCAAACCTTGGTCCGAGTTGAGTATGGACTTCATGATGGAGTTACGAAGGATAGATTCCATTATAGTGGTCATAGATCGATTTAGTGAGATAGCACATTTTGTTCCTTGTTCCAAAACTAACAAGGCTTCGGTTATCTCTTTTCTTTCCTTACAAGAAGTGATCAAGCTTTAAGGTGTACCTAGAACCATCATTTCAGACCAAGACCCTAAGTTCATGAGCCACTTTTAGAAAATTCTATGGAGACGAATGGAAACTAAGCTATTGTACAACATGTCCTGCCATAACCGATGGGCAGACTGAGGTTACTAATAGAACCATAGGAACTTTGCTACGTGTTGTTGTCAAACAAAACATAGCTAATTGGGATCTATGTTTGCCAATCTTTGAGTTTTCCTACAATAGGACTACCCACAGCATGACAAACATGTCTCCATTTGAGGTCGCCTATAGGTTCACAATGGACCAAGCACCCCAACTAAGACCTGATGATGATCAGTTAATCGTAGAAAGAGTCGGGGTCAATAGAGCTATGGACTAAAAGGTAGTAGAGTAATTAAACCGAGCTACTACTAAGCTTGAGAGATGAGGTCGAGGGTCGAAGAAGAGAGAGTTTCAACTTAATGATCTAGTCTGGATCAACTTCAATAAGGAGTGATTCTCAAATTTAAGGAGGAGCAAGTTATCCCTTAAGGTAGATGGCCCTTTTAGAGTGCTTGAAAAGTTCAATCCTAATGCTTATAGAATTGAACTACCTAAAGGATATGGAGTCTCAGACTCCTTCAACATTACCAATCTCCAACCTTACATTCATGAGGATGAGCAACCTAGAGTTAAGCCAGATTTGATCCTAAATCTCAAACAATATAGAAGACATGATAGGGATCAAGGACCAATTGTGTTCTCCCAAACCCGAGGGCTCACTTAAATGGTTTATTGAGTTATTCGAGGTGAGTTGAGTGCTCAAGAGCAGTACTGATAGGAATCAACCCCTTAAACCAATCATAAGAAGCTGAGCTTGAAGAATTCAAGGGCTCGTACAGAAAATACTAACTCTAAGCCATAGCTGAGACAAGGACTCCTATTCTAATCTGACCTCTAGCCGATCGATCTATTAGATCCTCGTATGTATCCAACATGCTCCTACTTAACTGCAAAGTCCTAAACCAGAAGGTAACCTAGGAAAGGCTAGCCGAGCTAAGCTCTCCAACTAACCACTAGTGTTAGACTTTAATTAAGAGGACTTCCTAACCAAATTGATTGGCTTTTGATCTAATCCAAATCAAGTTGGCCCCGATTGTAATGTATTCTTACTTTTGCCTACATTGTATCAAATCCCTGATGTCTAGCCACTAAGCAATATCTTTTTTTTTTTACATAGTGTTCTGGAATGATTCTTTCTTTTCTGTACTAAAATATTCCTTGTCTCTTTTACCCCTTTAAGTATGTCTTTATGTAATTTAGTGTAGAATACCCTTTTATCTTTTCATACAAGTAAAGCAACCCTATTGAACCTGTATGTAAACCCTTACTTTCTCGTATACGAGGATTACTTAAAATTCAATAGAGAATTATTCAAGTTGAGCATCCTTAGTGCTTACAATGTCATTCAATTCTTATCTATTTCCTTTAGCAAGGAGTACTGGTTAGTGACTCTTCAATTCGGACCAACATATCATATTCAACAGATTGTTGGCCAAGTAAGATCAATTGGTGTATCATATCTATTCAGCAGCTACCCGGACTTTGCTAGCCTTTTCTTTGTTTCTTTCTAGTTTGCTTCATTGTGGTGCCTCTTTATGTGTCGAACCCTGAAGAAACATCAGCTTCACAACCTGAACCAAATCAGGTTGGCCCCTGATTGTAATGCATTCTTGCTTCCGCTTATGTTGCATCATATCCTAGATGTCTAACCACTAAATGATATGTGTCTTCTAACATAATATTTTAGAATGATTCTTTCTTTTTTGTACTAAATGTTCTTTGTTTCTCTTTCCGCTTTTAGTATGTCTTATGTAACCTAGTATAGAATACCATTTTGTCTTTTCATATATGTAAAGCAACCCTAATGAAGAGGTATATAAAACCCCACTTTCTTATATATGAGGATTATTCAACTTTCAATAGAGAATTATTCACCATGAGTAACCTTAGTGTTCTTGTTGTCATTCAACTCTTATCTATTCCCTTTAGTAAGGAGAAGTGGTGAGTGACCCTTCAATTCAGACTAGTGTGTCATATTTGGCTGAGTAGGATTGATTAGTATGTCATTTCCATTCGGTAGTGGCTTGGACTTTGCTAGCCTTTTCTTTGTTTCTTTCTCGTTTGTGTTATTGTAGTGCCTCTTCGTATGTCTGATCCTGAAGACACGTTAGCTTCGCGACTTGATCTTGATTAGGTCGGCCCTTGACTATAAAGCATTTCTGCTTTCGCCTACTTTGCATCATATCCTTAATCTCCAGCCACCAAGCGATATGTATCTTCTGACATAATGTTCTATAATGATTCTTTCTCTCTTTTACTCCTTTTAGTATGTCTTATGTAACCTAGTGTAGAATACCCTTTTATCTATTCATACATATAAAGCAATCCTAGTGAATATGTATATAAAACCCTACTTTCTCATATACGAGGATCATTCAACTTTTAATAGAGAATTATTCAACTTAAGCATCCTTAGTGTTCACGATGTCATTTAACTCTTATTTATTTTCTTTAGCAAGGAGTAGTAGCAACTGACCCTTCAATTCGGACCAGTGAGTCATATTCGATGGATTGTTGGCCAAGTAGGATCAATTGCTGTATCATATCCATTCAGTAGCTGCCTAAACTTTGCTAGCCATTTCTTTGTTTCTTTTCAACTCTTCGTTGTGGTGCCTCTTCGTTGTGTCCGACCCTAAAGATGGATTAGCTTCACGACTTGAACTAAATTAGGATGGCCCCTGACTGTAACGAATTCTTAATTCCGCTTATGTTGCATCATATCCTTGATGTCTAGCCGCCAAGCAATATGTGTCTTCTAACATCGTGTTCTAGAATGATTCTTTCTTTTTCGTACTGAATGTTCTTTGTTTCTCTTTCCCCTTTTAGTATGTCTTATGTAACCTAGTATAGAATACCCTTTTGTCTTTTCATACTTAGAAAGCAACCCTAATGAACAGGTATATTAAACCCCTACTTTCTTATATAACAGAGAATTATTCATGATGAGCAACCTTAGTGTTCTTATTGTCATTCAACTCTTAGCTATTCCCCTTTATAAGGAGAAGTGGCAAGTGACCCTTCAATTAAGATCGGTATGTCATATCCAACGGATTTTTGGCTAAGTAAGATGGATTAGTGTGTCATATCCATTTAGTAGCAGCTTGGACTTTGCTAACCTTTTATTTGTTTCTTTTCGGTTCACTTTGTTGTAGTGCCTCCTCATATGTCTGACCTTCGAGACGCATCAACTTCATGACCTGATCCTGGTTAAGTCGACCCTTGACTGTAACGCATTCCTACTTCCACCTATGTTACATTATATCCCTGATCTCTAGCCGCCAAGCAACTCATGTCTTTTGACATAATGTTCTAGAATGATTCTATCTTTTTCATACTGAATATTCTTTGTCACTTTTACCTTTTTTAGTATGTCTTATGAAACCAAGTATAGAATACCCTTTTGTCTTTTCAGACATATAAAGCAACACTAATGAATGGTATATAAAACACCACTTTCTTATATACGAAGATTATTCAACTTTCAATAGAGAATTATTCACCTTGAGTTATCTTAGTGTTCTTGTTGTCATTCAACTCTTATCTATTTCTTTTATCAAGGAATAGTGGCGAGTAATCCTTTAATTTAGACCGATGTGTCATATTCGACAAATTGTTGGCTAAGTAGGATCGATTGGTACGTTATATCCATTTAATAATGGCTTAGACATTGCTAGCCTTTTCTTTGTTTCTTTCCGATTCATTTTGTTATGGTGTTTTTTCATGTGTCCGACCATAGAGATGCATCAGCTTTGCGACCTGATCCAAATCTAGTCAGCCCTTAATTGTAATGTATTCCTAATTCTGCCTATGTTGCATCATATCCCTGATGTCCAACCACCAAACAATATGGTCGGCCCTTAATTGTAATGTATAACTGAATGTTCTTTGTCTCTTTTTACCCTTTTAGTATGTCTTATGTAACTAATTGTAGAATAACCTTTTTATCTTTTCAAACATATAAAGCAACCTTAGTGAACCGGTATATAAATGCCACTTTTCTTGTATACGAGGATCATTCAACTTTCAATAGAGAATTTTTACCTAAAGTAACCTTAGTGTTCTTGTTGTCATTTAACTCTTATCTATTCCATTTAGCTAGGAGAAGTAGCGAGTGATCCTTCAATTTGGACTGGCATATCATATTCGATGGATTGTTGGCCGAGTAGGATTGATTGGTGTATCATATCCATTCGGTAGTGGCTCGGACTTTGCAAGCCTTTTCTTTGCTTCTTTCCAATTCGCTTTGTTGTGGTGCCTCTTTATGTATCTGACCCCTAAGTCGCATCAGCTTCACGACCAAATCTATATCATGTAGGCCCCTAACTGTAACGCATTCCTACTTCCGCCTATGTTGTAACATATCCCTGATGTCCAGCAACCAAGCGATACGTGTCTTCTCATATAATGTGCTCCTTGGAGCTCACTAACCTTAGTAGAAGCATCTCTATGGGACTAGCAATCCTAAATTGGATTTGATTTAGGAAAACTTGGTCGTACTCCTTTGAACTCACCAAACCTTTATGGGAGCATCTTTTGAGGACTATCAACCTTAAACGAGAATCAATTTGAGAAATCCTGGTCATGCTCTTTTGAGTTCACTAACTAAAGTGAGAGTGTCTCTTAAGGACTCATAACCCTAAACTAAAATCGATACAAGAAAATGTAGTCGTACTCCCTTGAGCTCACTAACTTAGGTTAAAGCATTAGTAAAGGACTAGTAACCCTAAATTAGAATTGATTTGAGAAAACCTAGTCGTGGTCCTTTGAATTCATTAACCAAGGCATGAGAGACTCTTGGGAACTAAGAACCCTAAATTATAATCGATTTGAGGAAACCTATTCTTACTCCTTTTAACTCGCTAACCTAGTTGGGAGTGTCTCTTGAGGCCTAGCAACTTTAGATTGGAATTTATTTAAAGTTTTAGAAATGCTCTTACAAGGGGACTAACGTAAGCTAGTGCATCTCTTAGGAATTAGTAAGCTTAAATGAGAATTGATTTAAGAAAATCTAATTGTGTTCATTTGAGCTTGCTAACATAGGTAGGACCATCTCTTAGGTACTAGCAACCCTAGATCAGAATTAATTTGAAGACCTAGAAGTATTCCTTTGAGTTGATTAACCTAGGTAGGTATGTCTCTAGGGGACTAGAAATCCCAAATTTTAATCAATTTGAAAAAACCAAGTCGTGTTCCATTTAGCTCACTAACCTAAGTAGGTGCGTCTCTTTGGGACTAGCACCTTAAAATTGGAATTGATTTGAGAAAATCAAGTTTTCCTCCTCCTTTGAGCTCACTAACCTAGGTAGGACCATCTCTAGGGGACTAGTAACCTAAATTAAAATCAATTTGAGAAAACTTGATCATATTCCTTTAAGCTTACTAACCTAGGTAAAAGTATCTCTTGGGGTCTATCAATCCTAAATGATAAGTGATTTGAGAAACCCTAGTTGTGCTCTTTTTAGCATATTAACTTAGGTTAGAGCGTTTCTTGGGGACTAGTAACCCAAAATCAAAATTAATTTAAGTAAACCTGGTTGTACTCCTTTGAGCTCATAAACCTACGTAAGAGCATCTTTAGGGACTAGTAACCTTAAATTTGAATCAATTTGAGGAAACTAAGACGTACTCCTTTAAGCCCATTAACTTAGGCAGGAGAGTCTCTAAGGGATTAACAATCCTAATTTCGAATTGATTTAAGAAAACCTGGTTGTGCTCTTTTGAGCTCACTAACCTAGGTAGGAGTGCCTCTTGGGGACTAACAACCTTAAATTGGAATCGACTTAAGAAAACTCAGTCATACTTCCTTGAGCTCATTAAGCTATGCGGGAGCTTCTCTAAGAGATTAGTAACCCTAAATTGGAATCAATTTGAGAAAACTAGGTTGTGCTCCTTTAAGTGTAATAACTGAGGCAATAGAGTTTCTAGGGGACTAGTAACCCTAAATGACAATTGATATGAGAAAACCCAGTTGTGCTCTTTTGAGCACACTAATTTAGGTAAGAGTGTCTCTTAGGGACTAATAGCTTTAAATTGGAATTGATTTGATAAAACTTAGTTATACTTCTTTGAGCTCACTAACCTAGGTAGGAGCATCTCTTGGGAACTAGTAACCCTAAATTAGAATTGATTTGAAAAAACCTAGTAGTACTTTTTTGAGCTCATTAACCTAGGTAGAAGCATTTCTAGGGGAATAGTTACCTTAAATGAGAATTGATTTGAGAAAATCTAATCGTACTCTTTTGTGCTCAGTAACCTAGTTAGGACCATCTCTTAGGGACTAGCAACCTTAAATTAGAATTGATTTGAGAAAAATTGATCGTATACCTTTAAGCACACTAACCTTATTGGGACCGTCTCTAAAGTGCTAGCAATCCTATGTTCGAATTGATTTAAGAAAACTTGGTTGTATTCCTTTTAGCTTACTAAACTAAGTAGGAGCATCTCTTGGGGATTGACAACCCTAAATTGGAATTGATTTGAGGAAACTTGGTTGTGTTCCTTTTAGCTTAGTAACTTAGGTAGGAGTATCGCTAGGGGAGTAGCAATTCGAAATTGGAATCGATTTGAAAAAACCTAGTAATGCTATTTTCAGCTCACTAACATAGGTGGTAGCATCTCTTGGCGACTAGCAACCTTAAATTAGAATCGATTAGAGAAAACATGGTCGTGCTCTTTTAAGTTGACCAACTTTGGTGAGAGCATCTCTAGGAGATTGGCAACCTTAAATTGGAATTGACTTAGGAAAACATTATCGTGCTCCTCTGAGCACAATAACCTTAGTGGGAGCATCTCTAGAGGACTAACATTATTAAATTCGACTCAATTTCAAGAAACCCGATCATGCTCTTTTAAGCTTACTAACCTAGGCAAGAGCATCACCTAAAGACTAGCAACACTAGGATAAAATAGATTTAAAGACTTAAAAGTGCTTCTTTTAGCTGACTAACCTAAGCTAGAGTGTTTCCAGGGGACTAGCAACCCTAAATGAGAATCGATTTGTGAAAACCTAGTTGTGTTCCTTTTAGCTTGCTAATCGAAGTGGGAGTTTCTCTTGGAGACTAGTAATCCTAAATTGGAATCGATTTGAGAAAACCTGGTTATGCTCCTTTGAGCTTACTTACCTAGGAAGGAGCGTCTCTAGGGGGGCTAGCAACCTTAAATTGGAATTGATTTGAGAAAACCTAATCATGTTCCTTCAAGCTCACTAGGCTAAGTAAGAGCATCTCTTAGGAACTATCTACCCTAATTGAGAATCAATTTGAGGAATCTTAGTCATGCTCTTTTGAGCTCCCTAACCTTGGTAGGAGCATTGCTAGGGGATTAACAATCCTAAATTGGAATTGATTTGAGAAAACCTGGTCATGCTCCTTTTAGCTCAATAAGCTAAGCAGGAGTGTCTTTAGGAGTATCTACCCTAAATGAGAATGGATTTGATGACTCTTGGTTGTGCTTTCTTGAGCTCACTAATATAGGTGGGAGTGTTTGCTAAGGACTAGTAACTCTAAATTGAAATCGATTTGAGAAACCTAGTCATACTCTTTTGAGCTCACCAACTTAGGAGGGAGTGTGCCTAGGGGATAAGTAACCTTAAATTGGAATTGATTTGAGAATACCTAGTTAAACTACCTTGAGCTCACTTACCTAGGAAGGAGTGTCTCTAAGGAACTAGCAACCCTAAATTGGAATTGATTTGAAAAAACTTAGTCAAGCTCCTTCAAGCTCACTAAGCTAAGCAGTAGCATCTCCTAAGGACTATCAACTCGAAATGAGAATCAATTTGAGTAATCCTAGTTGTGTTCTTTTAAGCTTACTAACTTAGGCAGGAGCATTCATTAGGGACTAGCAACCTTAAATTAGAATTGATTTGAGAAAACTTAGTCGTGCTATTTTTAGCTCACTAACCTAAGTAAAAGCGTTTCTCAAGGACAAGTAACCCTAGATTAAAATTGATTTGAAGGACTAGAAGTGATCCTTTGAGTTGACTAACTTAGGTAGGAGCATCTTTAAGGGTCTAGTAACCTCAAATTAGAATCGATTTGAGAAAACCTAGTCGTATTCCTTTTAGCTCACTAACCTAAGTAGGAGTATCTCTTAGGGACTAGCAACCCTAAATTGGAATAGGTTTGAGAAAACCTAGTTATGCTTATTTGAGCTTACTAACCTAAGTAAGAACGTCTCTAGGGGACTAGTAACCCTAAATTATAATTAATTTGAGAAAACCTATTTGTGCTCCTTTGAGCTCACTGACCTAAGCGGGAGCATCTATTGATGATTGTCAACCCTAAATGAGAACCAATTTGAGTAAACTTGATCGTGCTTTTTTGAGCTCAATAACTTAGGTAGGATCATCTCTTGGGGACTAGCAACCTTAAATTGAAATCAATTTGAGAAAACCTAGTCGTACTCCTTTGAGTTCACTAGCCTAAGTAAGAGTGTCTCAAGGTAACTAGCAACCTTTAAATTAGAAATGATAAGGGGAGTTACCCTATAGGCTTGCTAAAAATGTTGAAGAGAGATTTGGTGATGGGAAGCGTCATGTGAGCTTACTAAGAAATTGATGAAGGGAAGCGCCCTATGGGCTTGCTAAAACATAAGTAAAATTGGTAAAGAGAAATGCCCTATAGGCTTGCTAAAATACTAAAAAGAGATTGAGGAAAGGAAGCACCCTATGGGCTTACTAAGACCCTAAGAGAAATTGATGAAGGGAAGTGCCCTACGGGCTTACTATATCCCTAAAGATAGATTGATAAAGAGAAGCACCCTATGGGCTTATTAAGACCTTAGAAGAAATTGGAAATGATAAGTGCCTTTTGGGCTTGCTAAAACATTATGAGAGATTAACAAATGAAAGCACCCTACGAGCTTGCTAAAACATTGAAGATAGATCTTAATAAAGGGAAACACCCTTTGGGTACACTAAGAAATTAAAGAAGGGAAGAGCTAAAATATAAGTGAAATTGGTAAAGAGAAATTCCCTATAGGCTTGCTAAAATACTAAAAAGAGATTGAGGAAAGGAAGCACCCTATGGGCTTACTAAGACCCTAAGAGAAATTGATGAAGGGAAGTGCCCTACGGGCTTACTATATCCCTAAAGATAGATTGATAAAGAGAAGCACCCTATGGGCTTATTAAGACCTTAGGAGAAATTGGAAATGATAAGTGCCTTTTGGGCTTGCTAAAACATTATGAGAGATTGACAAATGAAAGCACCTTATGAGCTTTCTAAAACATTGAAGATAGATCTTAATAAAGGGAAACACCCTTTGGGTATACTAAGAAATTAAAGAAGGGAAGAGCTCTATAGGTTAGCTAAGATCCTTAAAGGAGTTAGGACAAATGGGATATCACTCAAAGAGCCAACTATAGCCCTAAAGATGGATTAAAGATGGGATAGTGCTTTAAGAGCTGGCTAAAACCCTAAAAACAGATGAAAGATGGGGAAACACTCTAAGAGCTTACTAAAACCTTAGAAACAGATGAAAGATTGGGCAACACTCTAAGAGTAAAAAAGGATTGATGATAAGACAATACTTTAAGGTTGGCTAGAACCCTAAAAAAAATTATGAAAGATAGGATAACGCTTTAAGAGCTAGCTAGAACCCTAAAAATAAATTGATGATGGGATAGCTCTCTAAAAGCTAGCTAGAACCTTAAAAAATGATGAAAGACTGAAGAAGCAAAGCGAAGAACATAACTAATTTGAAAAACTTTCCTAATGGAGTCACTAAGTTATCGAGCTTTATTTTTTTCGATTTATGTTATTTTCCTTAACTTAGTTAGTATTAAACCCTAACTTGTTTAATTCTAACCCTTGAGTAAGAATTAAGGGAAATCAAAGTTTTAAACATGTTTTGAAAATATTTAAGGTCGTCACCCAATCGGGGTTAGGAAAAAATAGGTTAGATAAATTGATTGGGTGATTGATTTTAAGCAAAACATTGGTCTATTAAAAAACTGATTAAAAAAGAGATTTTGGAAAACCAAAGATATTTTAATTTGGGGGCTAACTTTTTAAAACGTTTAATAGGTACTACTTTTTTTACTTTTCAAGTTTAATTTTATCTTTCAACAATACCCTTAAGAATAAAATCTATTCACATGCAACTAAGTTAATTCAATAGAAGGATAAATCGAACAATTATTTACAAAAGACAGAAAAAGAAAATTCTCTAAATTTTATGTTGCCTATAATTGCTATGAGTGCTTACTTATCCACTATTCGGAAATAAGCTTCTATAGCTTGTTTATGAAAGCTTTAGGTTAGTGAGCACATTTTTATCTTTGAAAAAAGTTAAGTTTACTTTTTTAACCTAATTTGGATTATTTAAGGAAACTTTCTAAAAAGGGCCCTAAACTTGATTCATCAATTTTTTTTAATTCTACGGAAAAAAAGTCCTAATTTTAAAACATAGGAATAATTTATATTATTCATTTAAAAATGAATTTTTCTAAGTTATAAATGATATTTTTAAAATTTTTATTATTTTTCTTTATTTTACTTTATCCTACTCTATTTTATCTTTATTTCTAAAATTGATCAAATATCGATAAGCCTAAATAATGAAAGTTGCCTAAAGAGAAATGAGCTAAGGATAAGTGAGGAAAAACAAGCCTAAGGGGCTTGGAGGAGACAATTTACTTGATTGAAAATCTCAATGACCTAAATCTTTCATCATTTAATGGAGGTGAAGATCCTAGCCTATGAAGCCCCTAATCCAAATTACAAACCATACAACTTTGACCTAAAAGCTTGATGCGACTATCATATGGATAAAAAAGGACACTCTATTGAAAAATGTTAGAGGTTAAGGAACAAGATTCAAGACTTGATTGATACCAAGGCTATTTAGCTAGAACTTCAAGAAATTGGTCCTTCTTCAAGTCATGAGGGGACTTCAGTTGAATCACATAAAGCTCTAATTCTTTTAAGTCTACCAATACCCTTTGATAATCACACATGTTGTCTTATATAGCTGCAGAGGCTATAAAGAATCAAGTTCTTCTCAACAAAAGTCTGTCGTAAACTCATAAGAGAATGTTTTGCATGGTTTTATCATAGCCAAAATAAAATTATCTTATTGGTTACCTTTTAAATTAGGTGATTTCAATTTGACTAATACTAAGGCAAATGAATACATATTTTGGTTATTTATTTTGAAAGTTTAGAATAAAAAAAGGCAAACTAAATCCCAAACACTAACCGTAAACACTTTGAGAGTTGAGTGACATCGTAGTGAGGATGCTTTAGACTCATTTCTTAAAAAATACCAATTTTGAATTTGATATGTAGTTTAAAATGAAGTTAGGAATTTATTTTCACATCCCAAAACACAATTATCTTTTGCTAACCCCATTGGACCAATTTAGAGTATTTTCAAATTTAACCTTGTCGAGAACCACTCTATATTGAGACAATTTAAAGATTAGGGACATTGATTAGGAGGAAAAGATAAAAATTGGTTTATGCTTACTTTAGTAACACTAATTCAAAGAAAACCTTTATTTTTGATAAATTATTTTTTTGTGTGCAAATAATCCATGGATATAGGGTTTCAAATCTCTTAAAGACAAAAGAAAAAAAAAAAACTCAACAATGGAAATGATCACTCTTAGGGCTAACGAAAAGAAAGAAGAGTAAAAAAAAATAATGGGCCAATAAAAAAATTAAAAAAAAAGAGAGAGAGAAGGGGAAGAAGAAAAAGAAGAAAGATAAGAAGCCAGAAAATTAGGCCCCAATATAAGACGAAAGCCCCAAAAGATATATCATACCTCAGTATTAGCAGCAAAACTAAATCAAAAGGTTGAGAATTAAAACCCAAATAACCCCTAAAATGCAAGGCCTTAAGTCACATTCTAAGCCCAAAAACGCAAAACCTCCAAATCTACTCTAAATCACACTTTGAAATCACAAACAAACAAACTTTCTTACCTTAATGATCTTAAAAGATAATTTATCTTTAATAAAAATTATTTTTAAAAATAGGGTAAGCATACAATTAGTTTTTTCCTAAAGGTTCTTAACTTATATGCGTGGGTTAAATAAATATATCTTTGAAAATAGGCCTTCCCTTAAGGGAAGGAATGTTTAAAATCATAATGCCCCACCAAGAAGCTAATGAGACATTTTCAATGACCAAGAAGAATGTGGTTACCAAGGTAGGAGATAGTTATACCCATTAGCAAACTTTAAAAGAGAGAGAGAGAGAGAGAGAAAGTAAAGGTTTATTACAAACTTTTTTTTATCCAAGTCTATGTCAACTTGAGTGGCCAAGCTTTCGATTCATGTTACCTACTTCTTGTTAATGTGGTCATACCTTTTTAGTTGACCATAATAGTCTAGGTCATTCTCATTGATGAAGTTTTTAATGCCCATTTACTCTTTTTTGCATTAAGGGACCTAATCCTTGATGTCTTTTTTGTCACAAATGGTTTTTCACCAAATTCTTTAATTGTAAATATTTTTTCAAGTTAGGATGTTTTTCAAATTGGTTATGTTTCTTGCTTTGCCTCTTTAATCATTCATCATTTTTTAGGGTTCTAGCCAACTCGTAGAGCATTATCCCATCTTTCATCATTTTTCAGGGTTTTAGCTAGCTCTTAGAGTACTATCCCATCTTCAATCCATTTTTAGGGTTTTAGCCAACTTTTAGAGCACTATCCCGTCTTTCATCATTTTTTAAGGTTTTGGCTAACTTTTAAAGTATTGTCCCATCATCAATCCTTTCTTAGGGTTCTAGCCAACTCTTAGAGCATTGCCTTATCTTTCATCCACTTTTAGGTTTCTAGCTAACTCTTAGAGTGCTATCCCATCATCAATCCATTTTTAGGGTTATAGCTAGCCCTTAGAGTATAGTCTCATCTTCAATCCATTTTTAAGGTTTTGGCTAGCTCTTAGAGCACTACCCCATCTTTTATCTGTTTTGAGGGTTATAGCTAACTCTTAGAGTACTATCCTATCTTCAATCCATTTTTAGGGTTCTAGCTTGCTCTTAAAGCATTATCTCATCTTTAATCCATCTTTAGGACTCTAGCCAGCTCTTAGATCACTATCTTATTTATCCCAACTCCTTTAAGGATCTTAGCTAGCCTGTAAGGCACTTCCCATCTTTAATTTCTTAGCAAGCCCATAGAGTACTTCCCTTAAATCAATCTCTCTTTTCAGCTTTGTAGCGAGCCCATATAGCACTCCCCTTTTGTCAATCTCTCTTAAGGTTTAGCGAGCCCATAAGGAGTTTACAGTTTCCAATTTCTCCTTAGGTCCTAGAAAGCCCATAAAGCGATCCCCTTCATCAATCCCTCTTTAGGGATTTAGTAAGCCCATAAGGTACTTCTCTTCATCAATTTCTTAGTGAGCCCATAAGGTGCTTTCCTTCATCAATTTCTCGCAGTATCTTCACAAGCCCATAAGGCATTTCCTTTCCTCAATCTCTCTTTAGTGTTTTAGCAAGCTCATATGGCATTTCTCATTTCCATTTTCTCTTAAGGTTTTAGCAAGCCCAAAGGGTACTTTCCTTCATCAATTTCTTGGCAAGCTCGTAGGGCACTCCTCTTCATCAATTTCTTAGTGAGCTTATAAGGCACATCCCATCACAAAATCTCTCTTCAATGTATTTAGTAAGCCTATAAGGCACCTCCCCCAATCATTTCCAATTTAAGGTTGTTAGACCCCAAGAGACCCACCTACTTAGGTTATTAAGCTCAAAGGAGCACAACCAGGTTTTCAAATCAAACCCAATTTAGGGTTAATAGTCCTCGAGAGAGGCTACAGCCTAGGTTAGTAAGCTCAAAGGAGCACGATTAGTTTTGCTTAAATTAATTCCAATTTAAGGTTACTAGTCTTCAAAAGATGCTCTGGCCTAAGTTAGTGAGCTCAAAAGAGCACGACTAAGTTTTCTCAAATCAATTATAATTTAGGGTTGCTGATCCTTAAAAGATGCTTTAGCCTAAGTTAGTGAGCTCAAAGGAGCACAATCAAGTTTTCTAAAATTGATTCTCATTTAGAGTTGCTACTCTCATCTAGATTAGTCAGCCTAGAGGAAAACTTCTAGGTTTTCAAATAGATTATAATTTAGGGATACTAGTCCCCAAGAGATGCTTCCGATTGGGTTAGTAAGCTTAAAGGAACATAGTTGGGTTTTCTCAAATCAATTCTCATTTAGGGTTGTTAGTCCCCTAGAGATACTTTCGCTAAGGTTAGTTAGCTTAAAGGTACACTTCTAAGTCTTCAAATCAATTCCAATCTAAAGTTGTTAGTCCTTAAGAGATGCTGCCACCTAGGTTAGTAAGCTTAAAAGAGTACGACTAGATTTTCTCAAATTAATTTGAATTTAAGGTTGCTAGTCCCGGAGAGACGCTTTCACCAAGGTTTAGCGTGTAACTAAGTTTTCTCAAATCAATTCCAATTTAGGGTTGCTAGTCCCCTAGAGATGCTCCTACCTAAGTAAGTAAGCTCAAAGGAGTACAATTAAGTTTTCTCAAATCGATTCCAATTTATGATTGCTAGTTCTTAAGATACGCTATCTACTAAGTTAGTAAGGTCAAAAGAGCATGACCAAGTTTTCTTAAATTGATTCCTATTTAGGGTTACTAGTCCTTAAGAGATGCTCTCACCTAGGTTGGTTAGCTTAGAGGAGCACTTCTAGGTCTTCAAATCGATTCCAATTTAGGGTTGTTAATCCTCTAGTGACGCTTATACCTAAGTTAGTCATGACTAGATTTCAAACCAATTTTTCTAGCTTATTCCTAAGGTACTAAACCCTTCTAAACTCATTTTTATGTCTTGGCTAATTCTTAGAGTTCCTTCTTACTCCCTTACCTTTCACCATTCACTAAATCCTTAATTGATCTAGCCTAAGACAACTAGCTAGTTATAGTGCATTTTAGGACAATTTCACCCCCTACAGCAAAAATGGTGTTTCTTGTATTTTTGTGGCAAAGTTTTATTCACCATAAAGAGGGGCAGTTGTAGACACTTTATTTTTTCTCCCCAATAATTTTAGAATTTCTAAGAATAAGGAAAATGGTCTTAATTTAGAAAAATCACAAAAAAAAAATTGAAAATTTAGAAAATACAAAAAAAAAATAGAAAAAATAAAAATATTGGAAAATCTTGAAAAAAAAATAAAAGAACTTTTAAAAAAAAAACCAAAAAAAAATTAGAGAATTTAGAGAGAAAAAAAGGAAAGAAAGAGAAAGTTTAAAATAGCATAGAAAATTTCAAATTGGCTTTAGTAATTTATTTGAACTTTAAATAAAATTAAAAAAAATAAAAGAAAATAAAAAGGAGAAGGGGATGTTAGGCCTAGGCTTGCATTTAAGTTTAACCCAACTTGATCTAGTCCATGTATGTAATTTAATTGCATAGATAGATAAGGCATATGCCAATGGCTTGACGATATTATGCTTTAACTTCACATTACATTTGACTTAGAGATCCTGAGTTCAAATCTCACTATAAGCATAAAGTGCTTTTTACTTTTCTACAAAGCACATATGCCATACGTTATAGTACCATTTGGCCACATACCTATTAAAGAATGCGTGGCGCTTTATGGTTGGACCACCAGTTGACGTGACACTATGTCAACATCTTGATCTACATGGCATAGTGATATGGTAGCCGCTTGGCCATGTGTATGGCTATGTATCTTATCAAGACATGTGGCACGGTAGCATTGGATTGCATAGCTAACATCATGTTGCATCAACACCATCTTCCCTCGGTTTCCTCCTTTCTTCTCCACATAATCCCACCATTTTCCTCCCTAGTCAACCGCTTTCAAATTTAATTTCAAGCCTTATTATACTACAATTTCACCAAATCAATGGTGAAATTGCAAACTAAGCATAGAATACTTCATAAAGATACTAAGAAAACATCTAAATATACTCATTTAAGAGGTCAAATGTACATTTAGGATTGAGAAAAGTTTGCAAGTGTGGATTTTCTCTCGAGTCAAATCTCCATGATTCATGCTCCTTAATATGTTTCGAAGCTTCAATTAGCAATTCTTAGCAAGATTGAACACCTAAAAGAAAATTTAGAATAGCAATTTACTTGAAATTCATTTCAAATTGCAAATCATTGCTAGTCAAAACATGGGTTTTATTTTCATGCATTCATGGCTTTCCTTCTTTGATTTAAGTTATGGCAATATAAATTAGTGTTCAACAAACTTCTAAAGAAGTCATCAATGAATCAACATTGAAATTAACGCCTCATACACTCGAAACACAAAACCCAATCTCTCTCTATAATCGTAGCAACTCTCTCTCTCTCTAACTTTGTGACCACTATTGTCATCTTCTACTTAAGCCCACCACTACCATAACTCTCCCTACTTCAAGCTCTCTTAAACCCAACCCCTTTCTTGCTTAACCATGGCCACTAATGTCTCAACTACCAAGGGTCTTACAAACCCTAACAACTATGCCACTACTACTTCGAAACGGCCATCTCCAAGTGTTCCCACCATAAACCAACACTACCAATAGAATTTCTATCCCCAAAAATGTCTAGCCCAACCATCCTTACACCACTAATAACTCCCATTGATGCTAACTACCATAATATACCATCAACCAAATCACAAAACCATTGTAAAAGCTATAATTGGCCAAAGGCAACAAACCTAACGACCCCCACCCACCCCAAAAACCAATGAGAAATACACGAAAAGCATTTCCCCTACTCATTTTGGTAATCAAAATGACCCAAATAACCCACATGTACTATTACTATTAAAGATTGCACAAAGACCTGACTTAGATCCAACAATCTAACTTGTCTAGCCCACTCAAGAATCGACTTATATCCTCTTTATTGTATTGTAAATGTAACCTAAGTAATAAATTAAAAAAAAAAAGAAAGAGAGAGAGAGAGAATAAGATGAGTAAGTTTAGTTTACTTTTTTTTTTCCCTTTTGTTTTATTATTTCTGGATTAAATTAAGATAAGATAGAGTAAAATAAAATAAAATATAGAAAAATAATAAGAATTAAAAAATCATTTTATAACTTAGAAAAATTCATTTTTCAAATAAATAACATAAATGAAACCTTTTTTTAGATTAGGAATTTTTTTTAGAATTTAAGAAAAAAATGATATATCAAGTTTATGACCCTTTTTAGAAAGTTTCCTTAAATAATCCATATTAGATTAAAAATGTAAACCCAACCTTTTTAAGAAATTAAAAGGAACTCACTCACCTAAAGTATTCATAAAAAAACTACGAAAATCTAATCTCGAATAGTGAATATATAGGCACTAGTAGCAATTACGGGGCAACTTAAAATATGGAAATTTTTCTTTTTTCATCTTTTGTAAATAATTGTTTGATTTATCCTTTTATAGAATTAACTTAGTTGCATATGAGTAGATTTTATTCTTAAGGTTATTATTGAAAGATAAATTTAAACACAAAAAGTAAAAAAAAAAAAAAGTGGTACATGTTAAGGGTTGAAAAAAGTTAGCCCCCGGACTAAAAAATCCTTGGTTTTCCAAAGCTTTTTTCTTCAAATTGGTTTTCCAATAGACTAATGGTTAGGTTAAAATCAATCCACCTAATTGATTTAACTTAACCCATTTTTTCCTGACTTCGGTCAAATGGCAACTCCAAAAATTTTCAAAACATGTTTAAAACTTTGAGTTTCCTTAATTCTTAATCGATGGTTAGTATTAAATAGGTTAAGATTTGATACTAACTAGGTTAAAGAAAATAATAAAAACTGGAAAAAAAATTAGGTTCAATAGCTTGGTAACTTCACTAGAGTCGTTAAGAGGATTAGTTACTTAAAAAATTTTCAAAATTAAATTCACCTTTCAAAATACTTATATTGTTTATTTATTTATTAAACTCTGGTGCAATTGTAAGTGGTGGTTTGTGCTAGGGTTGACAATAGTTTAAGGTTTTAAAGTCCAAACCTCATTAGGGTAGATAAGGGCTATGGTGGAGTGAGAGAGCAATGGCTATTGACATGTAGAAGCTCAAGGATCCTTCTATGGTCTTTGCTTTGTTAGAAAGTAGCTATGGTAGTGAGAAATTTAGAGAGAGAGAAGGGCTCTAAAATGAGCTTTTTAGAGAGAAAGAGCTCGAATTCAAGCTTAAAAGTGGTGTTTTGAGTTTTGCTTGATGATGGGAACAAAGGTTGGAGCTCTTATTTATATAAATTCTTATTTGAACAACCATGGAAAGGATCAAATTTTCATTTCTTCGAGATTGAACAGGAGTAAAAAGCTCAAGATTTGATTTTGATTTTGGGTGTAAATTAGTTTGTTTTCAATTAAACTTGTGTTCATGAAACTTAGTCATCACTTAATCCAATTAGTAGAAACTTCAAAAAGAAAAAAAACCATGGAGATTACACTTAGAGAAAACAAGCATATTTATGATTTTTTTCGATTTTTCACTCTCTTTTTTACCCTTTTAATATTTGAATATAGATGAGAAATCAATACCAATTTGAAATGCTCCAAGTCTACTTTACGATTTCACCATTAATTTGGTGAAATCACGACGGAAAAGGAGAGAAAAAGAGATAAAAAATGAACTCTCTATGTGGTTTCTACACGGGAAAAGGATGCAAAGAATGAAAAAGGGAAAGGAAAAGAAAAGTATTGGCTAATCACTAGTCAGCATGTGTCCATTGAGATGTCACACAAGAAAAACACCCCAATGCTCTCCTTTGTACTTGTGCATGTGTATTACTATCAAGCTGTTGACCTATGTTTTGTCAATATATGTAATCAAATTGCATATATGGACAAAGTTGGCTTGGGCTAGATTTAAATCTATGCCCAAGCACAAAAAAATACTAAAGCTATTTTAAAGATTCCATTTCCATTTTAAATTATCCCTTTTTTATTCTTTTTTCTAAATTTTTTGTTTTCTTTTTCTAAATCTTTTTTTATTTTTTGTATTTTTCTAAATTTCTATTTCTTTGTACATTTTCTTAATTTTCATTTTTCATAATTTTTCTAAATTAGGACTCTTTTCAATATTCTAAAAAATCCTAAAATTATAGTAGGGCAAAAATACGATGTTTACAATTACTCCTCTTTATAGTGAAGTTTAAGTAAAACTTTGCTACAAAGATAAAAAAAAGACATCATTTTTGCCCTAGGGGTAAAATTGTCTTAATAAGCGCTATACTAGCTAGTTATCCTAAGCTTGATCCATTAAGGATTTGGTGAATAGTGAAAGGTAAAAGAGAGAGAAGGCAATTTAAGAGCTAGTGGAGACACAAAAATGAGTTTAGAAGGGTTTAACTCCTTAGGAGCTAACTAGAAAAACCAATTTGAAATCTAGTCATATCCATCTAAGCTAACTAACCTAAGTAGGAGCATCTCTACGGGATAAGCAACCTTAAATTTGAATTGATTTGAAGACCTAAAAGTACTCATTTAAGCTGACTAACCTAAGTAAGAGCGTCTTTAGGGGATTACCAATCCTAAATAAGAATCGAATTCAAAAAACCAAGCCATGGTATTTCGAGGTCACTTACCTAAGTGAGAGCACCTCTTGGGGATTAGCAACCGCAAATTGGAATCGATTTAAGAAGACATGACCATGTTTCTTTGAGCTCACTATCCTAAGTGGGAGTATCTCTAGAAGACTAACGACCCTAAATTGGAATCAATTTGAAAAAAACTTGGTCGTATTCCTTTGGGCTCACCAACTTAGGCAGGAGCATCTCTTAAGGACTAAAACCCTTAAATTGGAATCAATTTGAGAAAACCTAGTCGTACTCTTTTGAGCTCACTAATCTAGTTGGGAGTATCTCTTGGGGATTGGCAATAAAGATTGAAATCAATTTGAACACCTAAAAGTGCTCCTTTGAGCTAACTAACCTAGGAAGGAGCAGTTCTAGGGGACTAACAATATTAAATGAGAATCAATTTGAGAAAACCTGGTTGTATCCCTTTGAGCTCACTAACTTAGGTGAGAGTGCCTCTCGAAGATTACCAACACTAAATTAGAATCGATTTGAAGGCCTAGAAGTACTCTTCTAAGCTGACTAATCTGGGCAAGAACATCTCTAGGAGATTAGTAACCCTAAATGAGAATTGATTTGAGAAAGCTTAGTCGTACTCATTTGAGCTCATTAACTTAGTTAGAAGCATCCTTAGGGACTAACAACCTTGAGTTGGACCGATTTGAAAACCTAGTCATGCTCTTTTGAGCTCACTAACATATGCTTTGAGAAAACTTGGTCGTATTCCTTTAAGCTCACTAACTTAAGTAATGGTGTCTCTTGGGGACTAGCTACCCTAAATTGGAATCGATTTGAAAACTTGGTCGTGCTTCTTTGAGATCACTAACCTAGGTAGGTGCTTCTCTTGGGGATTAGCTACCTTAAATTGGAAACAATGGGGGAAGGTGCCCTATGGGCTCTCTTAAAATGTTGAAAAGAGATTTGGTGATGAGAAGTACCTTATGGGCTCACTAAGAAATTGATGAAGGTAAGTACCTTATGGGCTTGCTATAACCCTAAGAGAAACCACAAATGGTAAGTGCCTTATGGGCTTGCTAAGACCTTAAGAGAGATTGATAAAAGGGGAGCACCCTACAAGCTCACTAAAATGCTGAAAAAAGAGATTGATATAAGGAAGCTCCCAACAGGCTAGCTAAAAAATTAAAGAAGGGAAGTACCCTTAAAGGGGGTTATGACAAATGGGATGGCACTCTAAAAGCTAGGTAGAGCCCTAAATATAGATTAAAGATGAGACAGTGCTTAAGAGCTAACTGAAACCTAAAAAATGGATTGAACATGGGATAATGCTCTAAGAGATGACTAAAACCCTAAAATGGATTAAAGATAGGACAGTGCTGTAAGAGTTGGCTAAAACCTTAAAAACAAATTGAAGATAGGGAGAACCCTAAAAATGGATTGAAGATGGGATAACACTCTAAGAGTTGGCCAAAACCCTAAAAAAATGACGAAAGATGGGACAGCGAACTAAAGGCTATGTAGAATCCTAGAAATGGATTGAAGGTGGGGTAACGCTATAAGAGTTGGCTAGAACCCTAAAAAATGATGAAAGATTGAAGAAGCAAAGTGATGAACAAAACCAGTTTGAAAAACTTCCCAACTTAAAAAATATTTACAAATAAAGAATTTGGTGAAAAACCATTTATGACCAAAAAGACATTAGGTATTAGGTCCCTTAATCTAAAAAAGAGTTAATGGGCATAAAAAACTTCATCAGTGAGAATAACCTAGACTATTGTGGTCAACTTAAAAGGTGTGACCACATTGGAAAGAAGTAGGCGACATGAAACAATAGCTTGGTCACTCGAGTCAACATGGACTTGGATAAAAAAATTTGTAACACGCCTTTACTCTCTCTCTCTCTTTTCTTTCTCTCTTTCACTTCTTTTTTTAAAGTTTACTAATGAGTATAAATTCTTATTAAAGAAGAAAATGTTATAATCATCCCCTTCCTTGGTAACCACATTCTTCTTAGTCTTTGAAAATGTCTCTTAAGCTTCCTGGTAGGGTTTTTTGATTTTAAATGTTCCTTCCCTTAAAGACAACACTTTGAAAATGTCTCCTAAGCTGACCAAAACTCTTAATTAGTTTAGTCGAGGACGACTTCCTTATATACTCTCAATCTAGATTTCACTCTTGACTACTACTCCAAAAATTATAGTTTATTTTATAGGTGATATGCTTTGATCAATCTATTAGGACTTTTTCTATCCAATATTATAAATTAGGCTTTTGGACAAATGGTTTCAAGAAGACTAATGAGAAGGCCTATTTTCAAAGATTTATTTATTCAACCCAAGTGTACAAGTCAAGAAAACATTGGAAGTTTGCTTGTCTTAGTTTCAAAAATAATTTTTATTAAAGATAAATTATATTTTAAGATCAGAAGACCTTTTATAGAATGTAGGAGGTCTTATGGGATTTAACATAGGTAAGGAAGTTTTTTTATTTGTGATTTTGAAGTGTGATTCAGTGGATATGGAGTTTTGTGATTTTAGGCTTAAAATATGACTTAGGGCATCGTGGGTTATTTGGGCTTTGATTCCTAGCCTTTTCATTTAGTTCTGCTACTCCTACTAAGGTATGATATATCTTTTGGGGCTTTCATCTTATACTTAGATTCAATTTTCCTTCCCCTTTTCTTTCTTCTTTTTCTTCTTGCCATTTTATTTATTTATTTATTTATTGCTCTTCTTTCTTTTCATTAGCTCCAATAGTGATCATTTCCATTGTTGAGTTTTTTTTTTTTCTCTTTAATAAATTTAAGGCCCTAAATTTTTGGATTCCTACTGTATAGGCTTCGATGAGGTATGTCTAAATTTGAGGTGTTTGAAAAAGGGTTGGCTCTTCTTCATTTAAAAAAAAAATAATTGTAATAACTTATCAAAAATAAAATTCATCTTTGAATTAATGTTACTAAAGCAATCACAAACTAGTTTTTATCCTTTCCTCTTAATCAATGACCTTAACCTCTAAATTGCTATAGTATGTGGTGGTTCTTGATAGGGTTTAAATTTGAAATTACTCCAAATTGGTCCAACGAGGTTAACAAAAGATAATTGTGTTTTGAGATTTGAAAATGAATGCTTAACTTCATTTTAAACTACATATCAAATTCAAAATTGACTTCCTTTAAGGAATGAGTCTAAAGCATCCTTATCATGATGTCACTTAACTCTTAAAGTGTTTAAGGTTAGTGTTTGGGATTTAGTTTACCTCTTTTCATTCTAAACTTTCAAAATAAATACCAAAATGTGCATTCATTTGCCCTAAGATTAATCAAATTACAATCACCCAATTTAAAAGGTAGCCAATAAGATAGTTTTATTGCAATTATGATAAAACCATGAAAAATATTCTTTTTTGAGTTTATTATAGACTTTATTGAAAAGAACTTGATTCTTCTTAGCCTTTGTAACTATTTAAGATGACATGTAAGCCTATCAGTAGGTATTGGTGACTTAGAAGAATTAGTGCTTTAGATGATTCGGTTGATGTCCCATCATGACTTAAAGAAGGACCGATTTCTTGAAGCTTTGGTTAGAAAACTTTAGCATCAATTAGGTGTTGATTCTTGTTCCTCAACCTTCAGCAATTTTCAGTAGAGTATCCCTTCAGACCCATATGATAGTTGCATCAAGCTTCTAGGTCAAAGCTATATAATCTATAATTTGAATTAGGGGCTTCAAAGGCCATGATCTTCACCTCCATTAAATAATGAAAGATTAGGGGCTTGTTTTTCCTCACTTATCCTTGACTCTTTTCTCTATGGGCCACTTTCATTTTTTGGGCTTACCAACATATGATCAGTATTGGACGTCAAGTGTTGAAGTCTTCTAAGCACCGAGCCTATTTCCATTTCTTAGTCTTTAATACTTTTTTGTAGTGTTACTATCGTTTCTTCTAGATTTGCAAGTCTTTTTTCTAGGCTTGAATCTTAAGACACTTGGGGATTGGTGATTATGAGAAACAAGATCTGCAACTATTGGGCCATTTTACATACCATTCTTTTTAGGGAAACGATGTTATCATCAGCCATTTGAACCTAATTGGAAGGATCCTTACCCATTGGCAACCCTTCTTCTTCCTCTTCTTCTTCATTTTTTCTTTTTTCGAAAGAGACAAAAGACTATCTTAACTTCTTATGGGGAAAATTTTTACAAAAGGTGGAAAAACAAAAAGAAAAAGCTTACAAAATTATTTTATAAGAGAAGATGAGAAAGAGAATAAGGTTTATACAAGAAAAAAAAAAAACAAGTGTGATTTATTTACATGAGACAAAACTAGGTTTATAGACTTAATTGACAAACTCTTTGAAAACTTAGAGTGAGAAAAATTTTAATGATTTTTGGTGAATAAAAGATTACTTAAAATACTTATAGGAAGAGTAATTTAAAAAAAAAAAAAAGAACTATTTTACGAAGGAAAAATTTATGAGGTACCTTATATCTATAAATAATTCCTAATTGGAAAATCTAAATACAAAAGAAAAATCTAGTGGGAAGGGAGAGGCTAGTAAGGTGATTAAGAAAACAAAACTCTACACAAATGACCAATTTTTCCTTTTTTTTTTAGATTTATGAATATGATAAAAAGACTAAGGATTAAAGGCAAAGAGAGTCTATGAAAAGCTATGACAATCTATAGAGAGGTGAATTTTGTTATTATAATCTAAAATTTTACAAAAAGGTTCATGGACCAAATCCAACTATCTTTTAAAGCAAGGAAAAATACTTACAAGTTATGTAGCTTTTAATTATTATAAAGGCTAAATAAAATAATCTATAGGTATGCCCTAATAGTCTTATTCTAATATTTATATAGATAAGCACAAACATGAATAAATAAGCACTAAATTTTACATATAAATACAAGAAAAGACGAAGGCATATGGATGCAAATGCAAATGGTCAGTGACTAAATAACAATATGGTAATAAAAGGATTTAAGGTTTGGATGTTTACTAAAATTCCATTATTACCATACTGGGAAGGTATATTGTAACATTATAATGGAATTCCGATAGAGTTCCAACCTTTTGTTGGTGATATGCCCCATTACTATTTATTTATTGGTCTAAAAGTCATATATGCAATTAGGATAGGTTTTAAAGGTCTTTAAACTCTATGACCTTACTTACTTCCGAAGAAATGGTTCATTAATCACGTTGAAGCTTAAGTAGGATGGCCTAATCAATCCTAAGTAATGACTACACCACTATACCTGAAACTTACATAATAGCTACCTATCTTAAGCTCTTAAAAGGGCTTAGGTCTGATTGTATTTACTCTACATCCTTGATGTAATTATCCCTCTATACCACCCGTCCTCCCTAAAAAAATCCCATATATGATGCACGAAATATAGTAATTAAAACAAAATATATTTACATGAAATGAATTGTAACAATAAATAAATAAATAACATGAGTATTTTGAAAGGTAAATTTAATTTCAGAAAGTTTTTAAGTGGCTAGCTCTCTTGACATCTCCAGTGAAGTTGCTAAGCTATTGAGCTTGATTTTTGCTGATTTTTATTATTTTCCTTGACTTAGTTAGTGTTAAACCCTAACCTATTCAATACTATTCCTCAACTAAGAATTAAAGAAAATTAAAGTTCAAAACATATTTTGAAAATATTTAGAGTCACCACTCGATCGGGATTAAGAAAAAATAATTTAGGTTAAATTGATTGAGTAGATTGATTTTAATATAGCCACTAGTTTATTGGAAAAATGATTTTAGAAATAAAAAAATTTGGAAAACTAAAGATTTTTTAGTCCGGGGGCTAACTTTTATAAACTCTTAATAAATACCACTTTTTTAACTTTCCGAGTTTAAATTTATTTTTCAATAATATCCTTAAGAGTAAATTCTATTCACATGCAACTAAGTTAATTTTATAAAAGGATAAATCGAACACTTATTTATAAAAGATGGAAAAAGAAAATTTTTCATATTTTAAGTCACCTCATAATTATTATGAATGCTTACTTACCTATTATTCGGGATTAGACTTTCATAGTTCGTTTATGAAAACTTTAGGTGGGTGAGCTCATTTTAGTTTCTAAAAAAGGTTGGGTTTTCTTTTAACCTACTTTGGATTATTTAAGGAAACTTTCTAAAAAGGGTACTAAACTTGATTCATCTTTTAAAAAAAAAAAATCTAAGAGAGTTTTAATTTATGTTATTTATTTGAAAAATGAATTTTTCTATGTTATAAGATGATTTTTTAAATTCTTATTATTATTCTTTATTTTATTTTGTTTGACTCTATTTTATCTTTATTTAATTGAGAAATAATAAAACAAAAGAAGAAAAAAGTAAACTAAACTTACTCATCTTGTTCTTTCTCTCTATTTTTTTTTCTTTCTCCTTTTCAGTTTTTTTCTCTTTGTTATATTTATTTATTACTTAGGTTACATTTATAATACAATTAGGGAGACAAGGATCGATTCTTGAGTAGGTTGAACGAGTTGCACTATTAGATCTGGGTTGATTCCCAATGCAATCTTTAATAATAGCAGCACATGTAGATGATTCGTCTCATTCTGATCACCAAAACAAGTGGGGGAAAGGCTTTTTATGTGTTTGTTATTGGTTTTTCAAGGGGAAGGAGGGTAGGCTTAATGCCTTAGCCAATTACGGTTGTTACTATGGTTTTATGATTTAGACAATAGTAGATTATAGTGGTTGGTGCCAATAGGAGTTGTTAGTGGTGTAAAGATGGTTGGGCTAGATGTTTTTGTGGGTGGAAATTTTATTGGCAATGTTGGCTTATGGTAGGAGCACCTAGAGATGGTAGTTTCAATGTGGTAGTGGTGTAGTTGTTAGGGTTTGTGAAAACCCTGATGGTTTAGACACTAGTAGCCATGCTTAAGCGTGAGAGGGGATGGGTCCTAGAGAGCTTAAAGTGGGGAGTGTGTTGGTAGAGATGGGCTTAAGTCGAAGGTAACCATAGTAGTCGCAAAGTTAGATAGAGAGAGAGTTACTATGGCTATAGAGAGAGAGAGAGAGAGAGAGAGAGAGAGAGAGAGAGAGAGAGAGAACGAGTTTAGTGTTCGAGTGTATGACGAGTTAATTTCAATGTTAATTCGTAGATGACTCCGTTTATGGAAGTTTGTTTGAACATTAATTGATACTACCATAGCTTGAATCAAAGAAGGAAAGCTATGAATGTGCAAAAATAAAACCCATATTTTGATTAGCTTTGATTCATGATTTGAAATGAATTTTAAGTGAATTGCTAGTCTAAATTTCTTTCTAAGTGTTTAATCTTGCTAAAAAGTTTTAATGGAATCTTCAAAACACATCAAGGAGCATAAATCATGGAGATTTGACTTAGAAGAAAATCTGCACTTTCAAACTTTTCTCAATATTTAATCTACATTTTGACCTCTTCAATAAATGTATTTAGATGTTTTCCTGGTATCATTATGAAATATTGCATGCCTAGTTTGCAATTATACCATCTATTTGGTGAAATTGGAACATAAAAAGGCTTGAAATCAAAGTTGAAAGCTTCTGATCAAGGAGGAAAACTATGGGAATTATAGGGAAAATAAAGTTAAGAGGAGGAAAATGAAGATGGTGCTAATATAGTGTTGACTAAGTATAAGAGACTCGAAACCATGATCTCTCTCATGTATTAATACTAAGACCAAGTATAATACTAGTTAGGCTATTGGCCTATGCTTTATTATGTATTGCAACTATAATGCATTTAATCTATAGGAAAATCTAAGAATCCTATAAAATAAAAACTACGTAAATAAAATAATCCATCTAAAGACTCAACACAATCCTAAGTTCCTATTTTTTTCTTAAAAATTATTTTCCTAAAAATATTTGTTTACCTAAAATTTCTATGTTTTTGTTATACTTATTTATTTATTATCTTTTTTGTAATTTTCAGTATTTCCTGATTTTGGTATTTTTGTAAATTTTCTATTTTTATTTTCTTTTGTAATTTTCTATTTTTTTCATTTTTTTATAAATTAGGACTCTTTTCTCTATTCTAAAATTATAAGGAGTAAAAATGGGGCGTTTACAAATAGAATTAAATTTGAGAATGCATGTATATTAGAACACTATATGTGATTATATTTCAAGTACATATACATGATTAAATGCGCTATGTTAATTTGAGCAAAATTTATTTGGTTAGTTGCTATTAAAGTGGTCTATTTATTTAAACTTATATAATTATCTTATGATTTATACCATGGCTTTTTTTAAAATTATTATATATATATATACATATATATAAGTACTACCCACTCAAAGGGGTTATATATATATATATTATATTTTAGAAGGAAGCGAAGCATTATGTAAAGATATATGAGTCTAGAACATTCATCTCTTAAAGAAGAAATTCTTAAATGTTTGTATATCTTATTGGTTCATTTTACATATTAAGATCCCAATGCACGTTGCATTCTTGCCTAAAGGGATTTGTAAATGATGCATTGAACTCTTAAGATATAATTAAAGCCATTTGAGGATCTCTTTAAGAGGAAATTAATTATTTTCCCAATTTGTTAATTTATTGCATTCTTATTGTGATACAGTTGGCTTTGATGTGAGTAATAAATATTACCACTATTAAAATTTTAAAAGGTTCTAATTATAAAAATGAAAATGAGATATTGAGTTTAATTTAGTGTATTGAGTCTCGTAATAAAATCCGTTGCTTAAAGGATAGAGAAATTCTGTTAGATTATATTAATGCTTGATTCATTAAATGTTTTAGTACCAAAAATACGAAATTCCTCATTGTTTTCTTTTACTTTCTATAAAGCTTTTTGAGGACCACCATTTAACATAATCTATTAAAATAAAAATCTTATTTGGTACTATAAGTTGTTTAATACTGTTAACTAGGCCAATATGCATTATGAGGCTATGAATTGGTATGATCATGATATTCTACCATATTATTATTGTTATAGGTTTAATTTTTTTTTAAGTCCTTATATGAATTAAATATTGTATTATATGTTGATTAAATGTCACATTATGCATTATATAAATTATCATATTATGTTAGGTATGATTATAACTATTTTATATAATTGTGAACTCAACTATCATTGGTATAATTATGCAAAATTTTGTATGGATTAAATAACTTGATTACTCTTAATTTTAATTTATATTGCATTAATAATAATTATACCTTATTAGTGTGTTTACTAATATGATTTATTATTGATACAATGTACCATTATATCATTATATTTTTAATTTAATGTGATTTGGGACTCTTAGGTGAGATCATAATAAGTAATAAATGTTTATTAAGGGCATGCTTAGCTATACATATGGAATCATTTAATTCTCTAATTGCATGATAATAATGTGCATATTAAATACTTCCTTTGTTGACTTAATGATAGGCTCTTTTCCTATATAACTAACTTTTATCAAAACCTTAAACGGAACAAACTTTGAGATCTAAAGAATAGTAGGAGCAATAGGATTTTTATCTTATATGCTGATGGCATATTTCTTATTAGTAGCTATGTTAAAACTTTTGATAGAGACAAAAGAGATTTTGAATAGCCACTTTAACATGAACCTTAGTAATGCTTCAGTTGTTCTAAGCATCTAAATTTATCTTGATAGGTCACGTAGAATTTATGGCTTACCTTAGAGAGGATATATTGAAAAGGCCCTCTAATAGTTTAACATGCAATCTTACTCCCATGTGCTACCCTTGTTTAAAAGGGTAACAAGCTCTCTAAATATCAATGTCCTTAAAATGATAAAGAGAGAATTGCAATAAAGAAGGTTTCATATGCTTCCATTGTTAGCAATTTGATTGCTCAAGTTTATAGTCATCCTAACATCAATTTTGCTATTAATGCTCTAAGGATATACTTAAGTAAATTGGGTTTGGGTATTTGGAAAGCCATAAAAGGTCATGAGATATTTACAAGACATTATGAATCATATGTTAACTTATAAGAAATCTGATCAACTTCAGATCATTAGCTATTTTGATTTTGATTTTTTATGTTGCCCTAACAATCGAAAATCTATTTTTGGCTTCATTTTCATAATGGCAGAAGAAGCTATTTTGTGGAAAAGTGTCAAATAGGCACTGATAACTACTTTTACCAAGAAAGCAAAGTAATATTGCTTACTATGAGGCTAATTGTTAAGCCATGTAGATAAAAATATTTTAATATACGGCTTTTAATTTTTTTCTTTTTTAGCTAATGGCTTTTAAATTGTTAGAAGCATATTTAGGTCACTTATGATAGATTACAACAATATTACTGCTATACATTTCTCTCAAAACAACAAAAGTTGTTCTTTCTCAAAGCATTTTCATATAAAACATTAATTTGTTAGAGAGAAATTTCTAGACTCAAATTGAAACATCTCGATACAAAGAATATGTTAGTAGATTCATTAACTAAAGGCTAACTATTGGAGTTTTTCAAAACCACATAACTGATATGAGCTTGGTTAAACCTTCTGATGTTTTGGGTTAGTAGGAGACTAAAATTGCATGTTTATTGATTATTATGAAATATGTATGATATGACATTACTTTTACTATCATATCTCTTATAACATTATTGAGATGCTTATACCTTTCTATCATATGGCATATTCATCTTCTTTAATTGTGCTTTTCTTATTCATTATTCTTTTATGTTAAATATAAGCATAGTAACATGTATGATATATAAATCCTTATCAAATATTATATCTGCAATGTTAAGCATTATATTTCTTAAATTGTTGGTTGATATGTGCTTTGACCATAATTGATATTCTCATTCTAATAATTCATATATTTTTAATAATTGACTAATGCTATCCAAGTGGGAGAATGTTAGATTATTTGATTATGTTGATTAGTGTTAATCAATTATATAGAATATATATTTTTGAATTATTGATAAATCAATTATGGAATTTGATACAGATAAGTGCACCTATCAAATTAAAATAAGTGGATTAAGTCCAAATATTGAACCCTTAAGGACTTTAACGACTAATACTCACTAGATCTTAATTATCTAACTGGAAAATTCGTGTTCAAGAATTTAAAGAACTGAAATTAATTGCTGCAAATACTAAATTATTACTAACTGAGAATTGTTCAAGAACTTAAACAAGAAAGCTTATAAAATTATAGATTAACTCACGATTCACAAACTGTGTCTAAACCTTGCTTCCCTTAAACCTAACATGTAATTTTCCCTAAAGATAATCTAGTTTCTTCTTTAATCTTTCTAGATCACAAGAATTAGTTACTAAAGTTTATAACTTTCTCAAACCAATTAACCTTAATATTAAAATCACCTATTAAAATCTTTTCTTAATAACATATCACATTATTACATAATGAATTCCCTACACTATAATTCAAAATTTTGGAAAGATCTTGGAAATTATCTCCAATCTTTCAAATTGTTTCTCATCTTGCAACATTCTTGTCAATTATGCCTAGATCTAATCTTATCAGAAACTTTCGATTTTTTTTTAAGATATCAAATTCTAGATCACTACATATAGAAATAATAATTTGAATCATGAAGCACATATAGTTGAATCAAGAAAAGAGTAAAGAATTAGATAGATTAAATGAAAATCATTTCACATGAGTAGATCTAGGTTCCACAAGACCTAGATACCAAAGCTACTCTCTACACATCATAAAATAACAATCTTGAATCAAAGAGTAAAGACAAATAGAAGAAAGAATTATGAAATCTAAAAAAGTTTGAATCTTAAAGTCTTCTTTGGATTTTACTCTCTTGAGTATTCTTAGCTTGAAAAACTCTCTAAAAGTTGTCTAAAAGTTCTTTCTAAAAATCCCTAAAGAAGCTTTATATAAGAGATAGGAAGAATAAAGTCTATTGCAAATGACATAGTCTTGTTGTTCAGGTGTATCAATCTTCAAAAATTCGTAATTTGCTTATTTTAGCTCTGAATTGGGTAAAATTTGTTTTTATCTTTTCGTTTTCTCATGTAGATCATTTCAAAATCTAGAAACCAAGATTTTACTCAATTAGGTATCATTTTCTGAAAATAAACTCAAAATTTGAGGGAAAATCATAAAAAATTACTAAATAAAATATAGCTAATTCAGAGCTTATCAAACTTTCTCACACTTGAGAATTTGCTTATCCTCAAGTAAATAAAGCATTAAATTAAGACAAGAATTCTTAAGTCAAAACCATCACTAACTAAGAAATTAGCCAAAATGTACACTTAATCGAAAAAAAAAATAACAAAGTAGTAGAGTTCACAAGCTAATCCATGTGTATTAAAGTTTACCCAGAGTATTTAATCAAAGGCTCTCATACTCATGATCAAATTTAATATCTCATCAATCAGGAAAAAGTCATAAAAAATTTAACTTACTTAACTAAAATATATAGAACCCTTTCTTCAATCTCGCTAAGTGCCATAATTCCAAGTAAATACATGTTACGTCTACTTATCCTCTAATCATCCCCTTAGTTCATGCTTTCGTTGAGAAGGTTTTAATTTCACTAAAAATATATTATTAATTAAATACATTATTTAAGGGCAATTGTATTGGTAGAGGAAAAGGATCTCACTCTTCTAATGAACCAAGACTGATCCATTCCAACCTAGCTCTCATTTTGATAGTAGGAAAGAACCTTGCTCTTTTAAGGGACTAAGACTATTCCAAACCAATTTATTCATTTTTTTTTAGGCTTTCATTGGCATTAGCAATAGAATTCAACCTTAATATTTTGAGGGGCTAAGGTAAATTCTGACCAGTTTTGCCTTTTTGTTATTGATCATTCAAGCAATTGTCATCACTTTCTACCTCAAACTATTTTAAGTTTTCAAGGGTTTCTCAAAAGGCAACTTTCATATGTTTGTTTATTAAGGATTATAGGGCTTTAAAGTCACCTAAGAGGAAAGTACACATCAAAGCAAGTTTAAAAAATAATCATGACTAACCTTTGACCAGTGATGTTGCTCTTATCTCAAGTCCTTAAAATGCTAAGCTAAATAATTCGTAAATTTACTCCATAAATATTTCACTTACCAACTTTGGCATTGAATAATTCATCCATTAAAGATTAAGTATTCAAATATTCATTTACCATCCATTGGAAGTTGCTAATTTCTAAATAATTACATGTCAATAAAATAATAAGATTGGGTTAAATGGAAAAAAATTTGGTATCTTAAGTAATAAAAGTTTCGATAAGTTTCTATATCCCTTTCTCTATACTTTAAACTCTACATTATCCTCAATGTGCGAATTAAGTCACATAATGGAAAATATATCAACTAAAACAATCATGGGTAAGACGATGTAAATATAAGAAAGGAAAATTTTATACTCCCTTGAAATTTAACGATATGCTCATAAGTCAAGAAGCATGAAGTAGGTAAATCCCAAAAGACCATCTCTGGATAGAGCTTCTAAGTTCCATTTATAGGACTTTATAGCAAAACTTCAACATGAGCTTCAACGTACTTTGCAGCTATCCTAAGTCCAATGCCTCACAACATGGCTCACAATAAAGATGAATCAAGAAAAGAAAAAATATTAAGCAACCACATCGACTCCACGATCCTCCTAATTAGAGGTGTCATCCTTAACTTCATCGTCTTCCTCTTCATCATACTCCTCTTCCATAGTAACCACTTCTTCTAAACTTAAAGCTTAGGTCGTAGTGTTATGGTCTTATTCAAAAGAAAATAAAATTTAAGTCACTTTTTTATTGACCAAAAGGTACCCTCCACTCAGAATAAAAAACTATACCGCTATAACTTATTTAAGACTTTTATCAAACACTTAGTATGCATACATGATGTGGATATGTTCTTGAGAAATCCTTTACGCAATCCTCATAACTAGTATTACAAGAAAAATTATAAGCGTACTTAATCACAAAATCTTATAACCACATGAATGAATAGTACTTTTATATTGATTAACACTAAAACCCTAAGTTCTAAAATGAAGAACAACACATGTAAATCAAGACAACCCGACACTTCTACTCATGATACTTAAACTCTATCATAACCAAATTATATTTGCTGCACTACGATTATAGTGGAACAAATTTTCAAATCTTTCTGTGTAATACAATGTGGGAACAAGCATAAAATGAGTGAAGATCCGAGTACTTACCTTGTTCTTGAAGTGAAGTGAAGTGGTGATAATCCTTACTAGTGTGTAAATGTAAAAGAAAGTGCAAAGTGTATATGTGTTTAAGTGTATTTTTATGGGAAGTGGAAGGTAAAGGAGAGTGTATTGTGCATGTGTATGTGTGAGATAAGATGAGAAGTAAGAGTGAACTTACTTTTTTGTGGCCTTAAGAACTAGGCATGATACAACCCTAGACATGATCATATCTATGGTTGTATCATGCCCATTATGGTCACATTGGAGAATTCTAAATGAAAATTCTTGGGAATGACACGGTTCAAGAAACAACTATATCTCTAAATCGTATAACTCACTGTATACATACGTAGGGGGCTTAGGAGTAACATCATTAGAGACACAATTGTATTTCTCAATCATATAGCCCGCTATAGGTGTACAAGAAAGTCCCTAGTGGTCATGTAACCCATTGCACATAATTTTTTTTTAATAAAAATTAGACTTATACTAATGACAAAAAAATAACAAAAGGAAAATTAAATAAAGAAAATGAAAGAATTAAATAGAAGATAATTCCTAGAATTCTAATGTAAAAATTAAAGTGCAAATGTAAAATAACCAAAAATTGTGAAAATAAAGTATAAACTTGAGTTGCCTCCTAAGAACGCTTTGTCTAACGTCAATAGCTTGATGAAATGCATGAATTACTTACCTTCATCTTGGTGGTGGTAAATCTCCTTCCTTACCTCACTTTCATACTTGCCATACAAGTATAGACTTACCATTTTTCCATTGGTTTTGTAACTTCTCTTCTTTAGGTATGTAGCTTCCATTGGCCTTATTCTTATCACACCACTCATCAAACTCATGTTGCTTAAGTTTTTTTTCTTTTTATCTACTTTTCGCTTAGATGGAGTGGTCATTGGTGGCTTTGAGCTTCTCACTACAAAAGCGTATTCCTAACGATCTTTTGAGTATTTTCACTCCAATATTGGTAGCTTTATTTTAGAAGGCTCTAACTTTTTATCCCATAGTCTACAAAATTATTCAAGCCCCTTCTTCACCACATTGTACTGATTAGCTCCTAACTAAGTTACAACCATAGGTTAATTAAGGGTTTTCACCATTTCTCCATCTCCCTTTTCTAAGCAATGCTTCACCAACTTTTTGATAATTGTTTCTAACAAACATTTAGTAACAATAGTATTAGTAGAATCAACATCATAACTTATGTCTTCTAAGTCAAGGGACTTATGCATTGAATTTGAATTTCAATTTCAAAAAATAATTTCTTCATCTCCAACCCTTAAGATGAGCTTACGCTCACTAACGTCAAACATAACCTTAACAATAGTTAGGAAGGGTTTACCCAAAATTAATGGAACCTCAAAATCCTCATTTATGTCAAGAATAACAAAGTCTACATGAAAAATAAACTTATCAACTTGCACCAAAACATCCTTTATGATGCCCCTAGGATATATGATGAGTCTCGGGAATTGGACATATGGAGAAGCACCACAACGAAGCAAAGAAAAAACAAATGGGGAAAAAGTTAGCAAAGTTTAGGCAGTTACCAAATAGATATGATGCACCACTTGATACTACTCAGCCTACAATTTGCCAGATATGATACACCTATCTCAACTGAAGGGTCACTCGCTACTACTCTTTGTTAAAGAAAATAGGTAAGAGTTAAATGATAACAAGAACACTAAGGTTGCTTAAGTAAATAGTTCTTTATGTTGATTAGTTGATTTTATGCATATAAGAAAGTGGGGGTTTATATACCCATCCATTAAGATTACTTTACATGTATGAAAAGACAAAAGCATATTCTACAATTAGGTTACATAAAACATACTAAAAGGGGTAAAAAGGACAAAGAATATTTAGTATGAAAAAGAAAAGAGAATTATTTTGGAATATTATCTTAAAAGACATGTGTTGCTTAGTAGCTAGACATTAGAAATATGATACAAGATAAGCAGAAGTAGAATAATGTTTGTAGTTAGGGGTTGACCTGATCTGGATTAGGTCGGAAGCCAATCAGTCCAGTAAAGAAGTCAACTAAATTAGAGTTAGATGCTTGTGGTTGGTTAGGGAGCTTAACTTGCCTAGTCTTAGGTTGTCTTCTAGAATAAGACTTCGCTATTGGGTAGGAGCATGTCTGATACATTAGAGGATCTGATAATCAGGTTGATAGGAGATCAATTCAACACAGGGATCCCTATCTTGGCTTTGGTTTAAGATATTATTCTCCACATGAGTCCTTAGAGTCCTTTAGCTCGGCTATGAGTGATTGGTCCAAGGGCCTGATTCCTATTACTGCCTAGGGGTTGGAAAGATTTACCTTCAAATCTGGAGGGGTTTCTACTTCTTCTTCTAAGGTACATGTAGGGTCTTCTTTTGCTGGTTGGTGAGGGATTGGATCAAACACATTAAAAGTGGAAGAAACACTGTAGTCATCAAGGAACTTGATCTGGTAGGCATTGTAGTTGATCCTCTTTAGGATTTTAAATGGACCATCAAATCGAGGAGATAGTTTGTTTTGTCTCAAGTGTGGGAATCATTCTAAATTGAGGTATATCTAAACCAAGTCTCTTGAGTGGAAGGAAACAATTCAGCGACCTCGACTACTAATTTCATATTGTCTCTAATTGAATTTGGCAATCTTCTTGGTTACTAACTTATGTAGTTCATGCAATTCTTTGGCTCGATCAACTTTAGATTAACCCTCTTTAGTAGCTGTTGGGGTACTGATCATATTTAAGGGAATGGTAGAGTTAAGGCTATAGATAACCTTGAATGGGGTCTTCCTAGTAGTGCTATGGACAATTTGGTTGTATGCGAACTCTACAAATGGTTGGCACAAATCCCAATCCCTCAAGTTCTTTCCTATGACAGCTATGAGTAGATTGCCTAGCATCCTATTTATTACTTCAGTCTAGCCATCATTCTAAAGGTAGCTACTAGAGCTGAATACAAGTTTAGTTCCAAGTCTTCTCCAAAAGGTCTTCTAAAAATAAATTTCATGTCCAATTTTGAGACAATAGTCTTAGTACCCCATGTAGTCAGATAACCTCCTACAAAAACAAATTAGCAATACATAAGGCCTCGTTAATCTAATGGCATGGAATGAAATGTGCCATCTTACTAAAGCAGTCCGCTACAATAAAGATAGAATCTTTGCCTCTAGATGTCTAGGGCAACCCTAGGACAAATTCTACATTGAGGTCGGCCCAAGGTAAGGTTGGTGTTGGCAATGGCATGCATTCTCTATCGGGCTCTCTCTTCTCCTTAGCTCACTTGCATACTTCACAACTACTAACAACTTTATGGACATCTTTGGCCAAACCTAGCCAATAAAAGTTCTCCTTCAACAAATTGGTTATCTTGGTCTCCCTAAAGTGACTTGATAATCTGTCACTATGAGCTTCCCGAATCAATTGCTCATGAGTAGAATAGTTCAGTATGTATAGCCTTCAATCCTTAAGTAGATAGCCTTCCTTAAGATAGTATCCCTTGATAACAATTCCATTCTTGCATTATTCTATGATAAGGCTGAAATGAGGATCATGAGCGTACTACTCAATAATGAATGAGAATCCTGATAATTTTTTCTATAAAGTGGTCAGCAAGGTTTGTTGTTGTGATAGAGCATCCGCAACTATATTTATGCTTCTCTTCTTGTACCGGATGACTTACAAAAACCCTTCAATAAACTCTAACCACTTGGCTTGCCTCTTTGAAAGCTTATTTTGACTCTTTAGATGTTTCAGAGACTTATGGTCCATATAAATAACAAAATCACATGGTAGCAAATAGTGTTGCCAAACAGTAAGGGCTCAATCAAGAGAGTACAACTATTTCTCGTACATAGAATAGTTTAGGGTATGACCACTAAGCATCTCGTTGTGGTGGGTAACGGGTTGTCACTCCTACATTAGGAGAGTGCTAATTCCTACTCCCAATGCATTACATTCCAATTCGAAGGGTTTGTCAAAATTTGGTAGTAAAAGGACAGGCGCTGAGGTGAGCTTCTCCTTGATTTCCTTAAAGCTTTGCTTAGCTCGATCGTTCTACCTAAACCCTTTGTTTTTCTTTGTTAACTTAGTTTAGGGGGTAGCTATGGTACTAATTTTTTTTTGGTAAATCATCTATAAAAAGAAGCTTGGTCATGAAAGCTTTGAACCTTAGTGACATTCTTTAGCATCGACTACTTAAGAACAACTTGGGTCCACTCCTCATCTGCCTAGAGTCCTTCCATTAACACCACAAACCCTAAGAAGATCACCTCCTTTTGGTAGAGTATATATTTTTTCACATTCCCATACAACTTCTTAGTTTGCAAAATGTGAAATACTTTATGGAGATGCTGAACATGGTCATTTAGGTTGGTACTATATACTAATATGTCATCAAAGTACACAACTACACATTTTCCAATTAGTGAGTGCATTATATGGTTCATCGATCTCATGAATGTGCTTGGCATATTAGTAAGTTCGAATGGCATAACCAACCTTTCGTAAAGTCCATGCTTAGTCTTGAAGATAGTTTTCCATTTATCACTTGGTTTCATGCAAATTTAGCGGTTGTCACTTTGAAGATTAATTTTCAAATATATCTTAGTGCCATGAAACTCATCTAACATGTCATCGAGCTTCGGTATCGGGTGTAAACACCTCATTTTTGTAAATTTTTTTTATTTTGTTAATTAAGCTAGGTTAATAAAAAATAAAAAATTGAAAGAAAAAGAAAAATAAAATAATTAAAAGAATGAAAAAAAAGTAGAAAGAAGAAAATTAAGTTAGGTCATAGAAAGTTTAGTCATGAGTCGAGTCGTATCAAGTTGGAGTAAGTTGAGTTGTTAGATCAAGTAGCGACATGGGCATAATTAATTTGTCTAATTTAAGGACATAAAACAAATTAAGGAATTATTGGGCTAAATTAGAATGGGTTGGGCCTAGAAGAATAGAAAAGCGTAAGCTAACTAGGGTTTTTAAAAGTTAGGGTAAATCTTGGAAGAATCACATTGAAATCTTTCATATCATTGATACGAAAATTCGATTTTGAGCTTATAAATAACACGTTAGCAAAGGATTCAGAAAACGTTTTTCTTTTTTCTTTTTTTAATCACACTCCTACCTAAAACATCACACAACCACCACCGCCCAATGTTGCCCAGCACTGCCCAGTCCGTCGCCCAATAGCACCTAATCCGTTGCCTTACATCATCCAATGTTGCCCAGCAGCGCCCAGCATCTCCTAGTAGTACTCAATCCGTCGCCCAACAATGCTCAATCCGTAAGCTAGTAGCGCTAAGTCCATCACCCAGCAATGCCTAGTCTATCGACCAGCGTTGTCTAGCAATGCCGAGTCCATCGTCCAGTATCACCCAGCGTTGCCTAGTAGCGCCCAGTCCACTGCCCAACATCACCCAACAGCGCCAAGTCCACTGCCCAGCGTCACTCAACGCTACTTAGCCTACTACCCAACGTCGCCCATAATTACTCAGTCCACCACCCAGCGTCACCCAACGATAATAACATCTCTCAGCAGTACTTAGCTTGTCGCCTAGTATCGCCCAGTAGCACCCAATTTACCATCTAATAGAGCCTAACCAATCTCCACCTAACACTGACATTAGGTAAATTCTCATTAATTTATTATTATTATTTATTTATTTTATTAATTTACTTTATTAGTTATGTCTTTTTTTTTCTTTTATTACCTATTTTTATATTGAAGTGCAATTTTTTTTTTGTTTATTCTTATTGAAAATTTTTTATTTTCCAATAAAATTTAGTTGAATTAAGTTTTTTTTTTTTTGAAAAATCATGTTTTTTTAAAAAAAATATTTTGACATATAGTGGTTTTAAAAATAAAAAATCTTAAATTGAGTTTTTTTTTTCAAAAAGATCGGGTTAGCTAATGTTTTTTTATTTAACTTGAAAAAATTAGATGTTTTTTTGGTTTTTTTTCTTAAAATAATAAATTGATAAAAATGTAAACATGGCTTAGTTTTCAATATAAAAATGACCCACTCACTAAAATTTTTTTTTTCAAAAACAAATTACTGTCGATTTAATCTAGTTTAGTAGATACGTAGGTATTTTTGAACTAATTGTAAAAAAAATTAAAAAAAAATTCCATTTTTTCTTATAAATTTGTAACAAAAAAATAATAGAAAATTATTTTTAGTCACTTTTTGCGAATTTAGGTATATTTTTAATATTTTTTTAAAAAATAAAAAATAAAAGCCCATCAATTTTTTTCTAATTTCACATGGTGACTTAATCTTAATAAGTTAGCCCCTAAACCCGATTTTTTCTGATTTAGTTTTTCCAATAAAATTATTTTCTTATAAAATTTGTAGATCAGTAGCCAAATTTAAGGTTTTCCCACCCAAAAACCCTAATTTTATTTTTTTATCAATTAAACTGGTTGGTAACTCCATTTTTTTTTTCTTTTCCTTAGTTTAATGTCTAGTAATTTATATTAAGCGAGCTAAGTTTAATATGGGTTAAATTAAGGAAATTAAAATCGAGCTTGACAGAATTAATGACTCTATTGAGGACACGTGATGGGCTAGTCATGTGAAAATTAAAAATATTATTGTTGAGCTTTTGTATTATTATTTTATTTTTCTTTTGTATTATAATTGTACTAATTGTTTTTTAGTAATATAAGCCATAAGAAAAAGCCTAACCCAACAGGCCTTATTGGGAATTTAAGGGGAGGCTCTTTTATTTTGTAATAATCATTTATGTGTTTAGATATGGTCGGACCTCAGCCACCTTATGAACTTAAGATAGGCTATCATTGTATAACCCTTAGGTCGCTAGAGTCTTTACCCCCGCTTGGCAGTGATAGGTAAGCTCACCTAAGCTTTCCTACTTAGGCTTCGATATAACCCATTAGGCTTTTTTCCATAAAGTCATGGAATTATAGAGCTTGAAACCTATAAACCCTACCTTTTTGCATCATTCTTTTCGAAAAAGGGGTAGTTATTTTTAAATTATAGGAAATGCCTAATTTAATTTACGATTAATTCATTGCCCATTTTCAATTACAAAAATTAGTAATCCTTATATATAAGTATACACGAGCTTCATTTTTATTAAAACTTATTTTGAATATACTTATATATAAGGGTACTCTTTGACTGTAGATTTATTATATTCCCTATAGTTTATTAATGACCAACCCCATTGCATTATACGCGTGTATAGTATATTGCATCATATTTATTTTGTATAGTGTTTGTATATGCTATCTTTTGTAATATATGTACATCTTATAGGTTTTGTTTTATTTCATCAGTAATAGGTTGTGTAATATAACATTTAACATAAAATACTCAAAATCATTAATATTCACTCTATGCCAATGTTAAAAAAAAAACTTCTATATCAACTTATAATTTTTTTTTTTTTTTTTTGGAGAAGAGGGGGGCATGTAATCATGGAAATTAACAATGATAAAGATTATTATGAATCTATTATTTTTTTAAAAGACTTTCCAGCATTTTTTTTTTTTTAAAATGTTTTATGATAAAAAACCAATTTCATGATAATTATTTACTTGGTTGATTTCTATTGTAATACCCCACATGTATCATATTGTTAGTAACTAACAAAATACAAAAAAAAAAAAATTAATCATTAGATTTCCATTATGAGTTATTTTCCATCTTAAGGTTATTAATCTTGTAACTATCTAAGTTTTCAGTCTTCATGTTTAGCCCTTAAGTTGTCACAGTCCTGATTGAGTTTTCTCTATGAGTTATCACCCTTCTGTGATTTATTCAATAAGTTTCTCATTGTAAAATAATTTTTGCTTCTCCATATCATCCTTGTAATATTATCATCATCCTATGTCCTTGGTCATTAGTCCCAATGTTTTTTTCTTTTTTTGCTTAGATTTGTTGATGTCAGTATTAAGCTTCTATGAAATAAAATAAGCATTAATTTTTAGTAAAAGTTTCCAAAAAAAAAATTTCAAATTAAAAAACTTAATTTTTTTTTTTAAAAAGAATGCAGTGTTACTAATAAGAAAGGATTCTTGCAGGCTTTGAAAGATTGCTTGCTTTTTACATGATCTGGCCCAACTTGAAGCCTATAATCACTCATTTACAAAAACAAGATGTTTGAAGCTCTTGAACGTAGAATAACCACAACTAAAGGGTTTTGAGAAAGCATATGAAGCAAGGCAAGACCATGGCCTATACCCAAGCCTAGGGTCCTATTGACATACCATCTGAGATAGACAAGTCTGAAGAGTTACCAGTTCATAAGCTCAACAGTTGCAATAGAGGCTTGTGGAAGGAATTGGTCCAGAAATTGTTGAAGATGGAAGAAGAAATCTTCCAGAAAATGAGGATCATGATGTGCAAAGTGATTTGGCTTGAGTAGTGTTGGCACTTTTGATGACCATGAATTACCCAAGAAGTTTAAGGTACCAAATTTCAAAAAGTATAATGGAATAGGTTATCTGAAACTTCACCTTAAGTTTTATGTTCGCAAGATGGCCCAATACTCTAAACATGAGTAATTGATGATTCAAACTTTCCTCGATAGCCTAACTTGGCTGACATTGATTTGGGATGCCCAAAAAGAGTTAGTTTAGCTTGATACTTAGGATAAGCTAGCTTGAGCCTTTTATCAACAATACAAGTTCAATGAAGAAGTGGCTCCATCCTTGATGGATTTGAATAACATGAAAATGAAGTCGATCGAGTCCTTTAAGGAGTATGTCCAGAGATGGAGATCTATAATAGCTTAAGCAGCTCAAAAGCTTAGGTCTTGCTACAAATAGGAAGTTACACCCCAAGCATGAAGTTGATTTAACAAAAGAGAAAGCAGGAGTGAATGTACTGATTGGGAAAGCCTAGAATCAAGACAAGCCTATCCACAACAAAAGGAGGCCATTTATGCAGTTCATGATTCCAATAGCCCAAGTATTTAAGTAATTGAGAGACGTGAGACTACTGACATGTGAAAACCCAACAAAGAAATGCAAGCTAAGGGATCGTAACCCCCAACAAATGGTATGATTATCATGTAGGCCAAGTGGGACATACTATTGAAGATTGTTAGAGATTGAAGCACAAGGTGCAAGATTTGCTTGATGCCAAGATTATCCAACCAAGTTTTTTAGAGACTGATAGGCTGATTAGCAGTGGTATTCCTTCCCTAAGTTTTGAAGAAGCATCAAATAGATAACTTCCAGTATTAGGCATTGAAGGCCTACTACTATCATCTAATAAGGTAGCTTGCCATTTAAAGTAGCTAAGTATATCTCCGAAAGATCAATTCAATTGAATGGGCTAAGTTCGAAGAGGTGACAGAAATAAGGGCAAGAAATAGAAAAGAATTTTTAGTTCTTGCATTTTTTTTTTCAAAATCATCTTGCATTTTGGAGCTTGTAATAGATACGAGTCATTGAATAAAGCGACTTTCATCTACATTTTCATCTTTATATGCTATGAAGCTAGCTCAATTGAAATAGGGGCATTTTGAATGAGTGAAAATGGATAAAGAGAATTTGAACTCGAAACTTAAAACTTTTTACCTAAGGGAATGATAATAGATTACTTTGAAGATTTAGGATGAGAAGAGGCAACCCTTGTCCAAAACACTAATACATATGAGAGAAGAGTGCCATCAAGGTGAGTAATTGGGCTCCTTCCTTAAAAGAGGCCCATCTTGAACTTAGTACATGTGTCAAAATAATATTAAGCATTCATTTCATCATCCCTAAACATAGTTATCCTTTGCAAACCCATTTGAACTTTTAAGGGATTTTTCTTAAAATTAGCCCTACTAGTGACTACCTAAACTAGGGCAATTAGGAGGTTAAAATCATTAATTTGGGGAAAAGGAGTAGACTAACTTATGCTTGCCTTAGTTGTTCCAATTCATGAGAAAATATTATCATAAATAATTCAATTTCTTTAGAATGAAGAAAAGTTTCAAACCATATACACCTCACTCAGCCCATATACATTAAGTCCATAGATTCTTCCCTAAACATTGCAAAACCATGTACACTTCTCTCAAGCTTATACACCTTGAACTTACCTTTTGGTGTTTCAAATCCTATTAAGTGAAAACTCAAAAATGGAAGGTGACTACCTTGACCCAAAAAAAAAGGAAAAAGAAAAAATGAAAAAGAGTGAAAAAGAGAGATTGAAGATATTAGCAATGTAATTACCTTCAAAAATTAGCCAAAAATTGCCTGAAGTCGAAACTAGTGATGGTATCCAAAATCTAAACACTTTCAATTCCTAAGCCTAAAAGCAAAGCCCTCATTTTATGATCCAACCCACTATATTACCCTTGATAAAACTCTTTTGACTAAAGAAAAATAACTTATCTTAAGTGAAATTTGCTCATGAAATTACGGTAAGCCCATGTTTAGTTTTTCTTAGGTTCTTGGCTTGTAAACTCGGGACTGATTGCATATGATTTCTTCAAAATTGGCCCAATACATTGATATTTATTTGCTTAAACCATTGACCAAAAACCTTACATTGTAAACTTAGAAAAGACCTATTGATTGACTAGAATATACCACTTACAAGATAGGTTATAATTTTTGGAATTGATGCTGAGAGTAAAAACAAACTCTTAAGAGTACAAGGAAGTCTAGTTTAACTAAACATTTCAAGTAATAATATCTATCCCCTTAGTGGAAAATTGAAAAGTTGAGTACTTTGTCAAAAACATGAATGGTCATCAGTGAATCCAAAAAGTTCAAAGATCATGGATTATGTTCCATAAAACAAGACTGAGAGAATGAGTGATCAACGGGTAAGGAGCAAGCCAACCCCTTATTTGTAGTCTTTAGAATTTTCAAAACTTTCTTACTTGTTAGCAACAAAATTTTCTATTGAAGAGTGTTTTTGAATTTCTTGACAAAAAAAAAAAGAAAAACCTTTCCAGTAAAAAATGAAACCTTTTTCATTTTGTTAAAACTCATCAAAATCTTTTCAAAGATATTCTGCTTAAAAGAGCGTTGTCCTATCCTTAGTTGGGTTGCTTGCTTAGTAGAGCACCATCCAATCTTTTTTAGGATCGCTTGCTCATGGGAGCCCTATCTTATCTAATCCTTAGTTGGGATCGCTTGCTCATAGGAGTACCATTCAATCTTTTCTAGGATTGCCTACTTAAAGGAGTGTTGTCCTATCATTCGTTAGGTTACTTACTCAGTAGAGCATCATCCAATCCCTTTTAGGATAGCTTGCTCAAAGGTACACTGTCTTATCTCCTTTTTAAGATCGCTTGCTTATGGGAGCGCTGTCCTATCTATTCCTCAGTTGGATTGCTTGCTCATAGGAGCACCATCCAATCTTATCTAGCATCGCTTGCTTAAAGAAGTGTTGTCTTATCTCCTTTGAAGGTTCGCTTGCTCATGGAAGCGTTGTCCTATATATTCCTTAACTATATTGCCTACTCATAGGAGTGCCATCCAATCTTATCTAAGATTGCTTGCTTATGGGAGTGTTGTCCTATCTACTCCTTATCCGGATCGCCTACTCAAAGGAACGTCATCTAATCCTTTTAGGATCGCCGGCTCAAAGGAGCGCTATCTTATCTCCTTTTTACGATTACTTGCTCAAAGGAGCACTTTCCTATCTCCTTTTTAGGATCACTTACTCATGCGAGCAATGTTTTATTTATTCATTAGCGGGATGACCTGCTCATAAGGGCACCATCCAATCTTATCTATGATCGTTTACTCAAAGGAGTGCTGTCTTATCTCCTTTTTAGGATCGCTTGCTCATGGGAGCTAGATCGCTTGCTCATAAGAGTGCCATTCAATCTTATTTAGGATCGCTTGCTCAAAGGAGCGCTATTCTATCTCCTTTTTAGGATCACTTGCTCATAAGAGCATTGTCCTATCTATTCCTTTCTTGGATGCCTGCTCGTAAAAGTACCATCCAATCTTATTTAGGATCGCTTACTTAAAGGAGCGTTGTCCTAGTCCTTTTTTAAGATTGTTTGCTTATAGGAGCGTTGCCTTATCCCTTCCTTTTTAGGATTGCTATCCTATCAATCCTTTCTTGGATCTCTTGCTCATCGTCCAATCATTTAAAAGATTACCTACTCATAAGAGTGTTGTCTCATGTCATCTTATCTTATCTTTGAAAGATCTATCCTTTCAAGCAACTCATCCTAAAAGAGATCCATGCTCTTCGGATTATTCGCCAAACCAAAACAAATTAATTTTACCACTTGAAATGTTTACTCTAATATAGATACCATTAAGCCTTATCCTTCTAAGATAGGCTCCCTTGAAATTTTTGCTTTATCCTTCCAAGATAGACAGTATTAAGCCTTATCCTTTCAAGATAAGCCCCCTAACCTTTTACTCTATCCTTTCGAGACAAGAATCCATTTGCCTTGTCCTTTCAAGATAAGCAATTTATTCTTTATGTTGACCTTTCAAGTTGATATCCTTCATTAAAATAAAACATAGCTTAGTCGATAAGTTCAAAGTAGAGTTTGGCTAAAATGAATATCTCTTTTGTTTTATAGAAAAGTTTTAATCGAACCTCGCTACAAAGGGACCACTATAGACACCTCATTTTTGTTAATTTGTTAATTGAGCAAGGTTAATAAAAAATATATAATTAAAAATTAAAAAAAAAACTAAAATTAAAAGAAAAATAAAATAATAAAAAATGAAGAAAAAGAAGAAGAAGAAAATTAAGTTAGGTCATAGAAAGTTGAGTCATGAGTCAAGTCATGTCAAGTTGCAGTAAGTTGAGTTGTCGGATCAAGTAGCAAGATGAGCTAAATTAATTTGCCTAATTGAAGGACGTAAATCAAATTAGGGAATTATTGGACTAAATTAGAATGGGTCGGGCCTAGAAGAATAGAAAAGCCCGAGCAAACTAGGTTTCTATAAGTTAGGGTAAATCTTGGAAGAATCGTAATCAAATATTTCGTATCTTCGATACGAAAGATTCGATTTTAAGCTTATAAATTACAAGTTAGAAAAGGATTCGAAAAAGGGTTCTTTTAATCATACTGCTGCCTAAAACACTACACAACTACTACCACCCAGCATTGCCTAACATCGCCTAGTCTATTCCCCAATATCGCCCAGCAGGGCCCAGTCCGTCACCTTACATTGCCCAGCAGCACCTAGTTCGTTGCCCAGCATCGCCCAGTCCACAGCCCAATGTTGCCTAACAATACCCATTACCGCCTAGCAGCACCTAGTCTATCACCCAGTCCACTGCCCAATCTCACCCAGTAGCGCCTAGCCCATTGGCTAATATTGCCTAGCGTTACCCGGTCCATCGCCCAACATTGCTGAGCAGCACCCAATCCACTACCCAGCATTGCTTAGCAGTGCTCAATCCACTGCCCAGCATTGCTTAGCAACGCCCAGTCCATCACCTAGTATCGCCCAGCAGTGCCTAGTCCATCACTTAGTGTCGGCCAACAGCGCCTAGTCCACTGCTTAGCATCGTCTAGACTATTGCCCAGCATTGCTTAATCTACTGCCCAACATTACCCAATAGTGCCTGGTCCACTGCTTAACACCGACACGATTCAACGTTAGGTAAATTTTTATTAATTTATTATTATTATTTATTTATTTCATTAACTTTTATTAATTTACTTTATTAGTTATATCTTTTCTTTTCTTTTATTAACTATTTTTGTGTTTAAGTACAGTTTTTCTTATTGTTTGTTCTTATTGCAATTTTTTATTTTCCAATAAAATTTAGTTGAATTAAGTGTCTTTTTTTTTTGAAAAATCACATTTTTTTAAATAAAAAATATTTTGACATTTAGTGGTTTTGAAAAATAAAAAATCTTAAATTGAGTTTTTTTCAAAAAGATTCAGTTACTTAGTGTTTTTTTTTATTGAATTTGACAATATTAGATTTTTTTTGTTTGTTTTCTTGAAGTAATAAATTAATAAAAATATAAACTTGGCTTGGTTTTCAATATAAAAATGACTCACTTATTAAAAATTTTATAAAAAAAAGAACTACAACCGGCTTGTTTCCAATTAATGGGTACATAGTCACGTTTAGGGCAATCGTAAAAAAATAAGAAAAAAAAAATTTTCCCTTTTTTCTTATAAATTCATAATTAAAAATATTAAAAATTCATTTTTAGTTACTTTTTTGAATTTAGGTTTATTTTTAATATTTTTAGAAAAATAAAAATTAAAAACCCATTAATTTTTCTTTAATTTTTACATGGTTACTTAATCTTAATAGGTTAGCCTTCGAACTTGATTTTTTCTAGTTTAATTTTTCTAATAATTTTTCTAATAAAACCATATTTTCTTAGAAAATTTATAGATCAGTAGCCAAATTAAGGTTTTCCCACTCGAAAATCCTAATTTTATTTTTTTACCAATTGAACTAGTTGGTGACTCCATTTTAAAAATAAATATATAATTTTTTCTTTATTTTTCTTAGTTTAATGTTGAATAATTTATATTAAGCGGGCTGGTCTTAATATAGGTTAAATTAAAGAAATCAAAATAGGGCTCAACATCGGGTATCTATACTTGATAGTAATTCGATTAATTACTCGGCTGTTAATGCACATGTGCCATGAACCATCTTTCTTAGGGATAACCAAAGCTAGTACAACAAACGGGCTCTTACTCGCCCTCACATATCCTTACTCTATAAGTTTGTATACCAATTCTTTCAGCTTAGTAGCTTGCTTAGGGTTCATTATGTATACAGGTTAGTCTGGTAATGCAGTGCTTGGTTACAGATCAATATAATACTCAATGCCTCAGACTAGAGGTAGTCTTTAAGTAGTATTTTAGGGAATGGATTAGAAAACTCATTTAACAAGCTTCGAATTTCATCAAGGATATCCTCCAAATCTCTCATTTCCAATTATCTAGAATAGGAACATAGGTTCTTCAACACATTACCTTCTCCCTATATATACTCTCAACACTAAACGGTACGATCACTTGTTCCATTATGTACAAAGCACCCTTATCATGAAGCTAATGTAGCTTGTAACATCGAGGATACTTTGAGGTCGGAAGACCCAACCTTTGTACAAAGGACTGTGCAATGACATTAGTACAAGTTTCCCTATCTACAATGATTGTACATAATACGTACACTTAGTAAGGAATAAATTCTCCCTCTAGTCCTCTTCAGAGTTTGATAAGGAACTCAATACTCATCTTAGGACTAAGGCCATCACTTTTCCCTAATCAACATAAACATAGGTCTCCTCTTCCTCTTTTATTTCGAGTTTTCCAACATCTTCTTCTTTCTTAGACTCGCTCTTGTTGGTGTTATCCACTATATTTCCTTAAAGCACCATAATGCATTGGTTTGAACACTCAATAGCCATATGTCCAAAGCTCAAGCATTTAAAGGATTTAACCTAGCTAATCTTCCGTTCAGAGGTCTACCCTTTCTCAGATATCCTTAAGGTTGACTTAACCTCAAGTCGACCTAGCTAACTAGCTCAACCTTATTGGCTCGCTTGGTTGTCATTAGTTGTTAATTCTTATCCTCGGTCCTATATGGCCTCCTTGACTCAGCTTAAACAGGTCGATGTAAAACTAAGGGTCGAGAGAATGTTGTCCCAAGTGCTAAGAGTACTTCTACTCTGTTTTTTTTACCCTCTACGTTATCTTTATTGCCTCTTCTAAGGTATAAAACCTCTACACCTCCACAATGTGGTGAATCTCGTACTTGAGCCCAAAAATGAACCTTGATATTGTACAAGCCTTTGGTTCTTCTACATTAGCTCGGATCATTAACATCTAGAACTCTCTTACATAGTCATAAATAGATCGGCTTCCTTAACTAAGCTCTTACAACTTTGCAAATGTATCTTATAGGTAGGTCTTGAGTACGAATCTAACTCTCAACAACCTTTTCACCTCATCCCAAGTTCCAGCACCTCATCTTCCATCTCCTGGTCTAATTGCATTAAGATTTTTTCACTACATAGTAGCATACCTAGTAAACTCTAGTTCAATAAGTTAGACTTTGATAGCATCTATATACCTATAACATTTAAACACTTTCTTGACCTTTTCTTCTCACTCTAAGTACTCACCTGTATCCCCACTTCTGCTAAGGGGTAGGATTTGAACCTTAACATTGTCTAACCCTTAAGGGACTTAGCGTCCTCGTCCCTACACTTGGAAATGGTTAGCTTCCTCTTCTTCCTCCCTAAACTCTTCAACATCCAGCTCTTCCCCATCTTCCTCAATCTCCTTTATCTCTAGTCTTCGTCTAGCAGCTCAATCTTCTATTCCTCCAGCTTGCTATGGTCGAACTAGGTGATTGATTTGATTACCTTAGCCACTATGTCTTTCAAAGGCATTTTCTTATGGGTTATGGTGCTATACACCATAAGGTTATTATCTGTTAACTTGTATTGTTGTGACTAAAATTTTTATAAGGTTAGTCATTCTATCAAGTTTGTCATCAACCGACCCTAGGTTGTTACTACCATTATGACTACGATTAGGTTGAGCATTATTACTTTGATCATTAATAATACCCTGAACACTTGAACCTGACATGGTACAGTACTTCTTAAATAGATTAACAACTTGCTAATAACTTTAATACACGATAATCACTTGAATAGAAAAAAAAAAGTTTGCCCTGTTTTTATAATGAAAAACAGAATAAGAATAGAGTAATAATGAAACGATACTTACTTATACTCAAACACACTACAGTAGCTATGGAAAGGAACACAGCAACCACTAATAGTAAAGCAAATTAAAACTTTACTATAGCTCCACACACTCCCTTGTGGAACTGTGCCCTGATACTAGTGAAGATGATGCATCTCTAAGGTCGGACACACGGAAAAACATCATAACAAAGCAAATTGAAAGCAAATAGGGAAAAATTTAGCAAAGTCTAGGCAGCTACCAAGTGGATATAATGCACCACTCGATACTACTCAACCTATAATCCATCGGATATGATACATCAATCTGAACTAAAGGGTCACTTACCATTACTCCTTACTAAAGGAAATAGAGAAGAGTTAAATAATAATGAGAATACTAGGGTTGCTCAAGCAAATAATTTTATATATTGATTAGTTAATTGTCTACATGTAAGAAAGTAGAGGTTTATATAGCCATCCAATAGGGTTACTTTATATGTATGAAAAGATAAAAGGATATTCTACAATTAGGTTACATGAAACATACTAAAAGAGTAAAAAGGGCAAAGAATATTTAGTACGGAAAAGAAAGAATTATTTTAGAATATTTTTTTAGAAGATATGTGTCTCTTAGTAGCTAGACATTAGGATTATGATAAAAGGTCGGCGAAAGCAAAATAACATTTGCAGTTAGGGGTTGACTTGAACTAGATCAGGTTAGGAGTCAATCAGTCTAGTAAAGAAGTCAACTGAATTGGAGTCAGATGCTTATGGTTGGTTAGGGAGCTTGACTTAGCTAGTCCTATGCTATCTTCTGGATTCAATCTTCCCTATTAGGCAAAAGCATGTTTGATACGTGAAGATTTGATAGTTAGGTAAATCAGTTTAGCATAGGGAACCCCATTTTGGCTTTGGTTTCAAGCTAGAATTCTTTGCGTAAGTTCTTAGAGTCCTCTAGCTCAACTAAGGTGAGTGGTCTAGGGGCCTGATTCCTATCAGTATATAGTAGACCTATCTATTAATTGAATGCACTTGTGCGTTGGTTAGGTTCTCCTAACCTTAGCTTTTTGAGCTATTTGTTTGGCATCAAATCAATACTAGCTCTTAGATTTTCCAAAGCCTTATTTACTAACAAATTTCCAAGCACATAAGGAAGAGTAAAACTCCCTAGATCTATTAATTTCTTTAGTAGGTTTTTCTAAAGTAATGCAAAGCATTCTTTGTTAAGTGTGATAGTTGAAAGATCCTTTAACTTCTTATTCAATAAAAGATCCTTTGCGAACTTTATGTATTTTGGTATTTGTAATAAAACATCAATAAGAGGTAAGTTTACTTGTAGTTGTTTAAGAAGATTGAGAAATTTTTTGAGTTGGTTGGTTGGATCAGTGCAATCTTGCCTAAGTCGTTGTAGATATGGGATGGGCAGTGTGTACTCCTTCACTTTTGATGGATCCATATTTTATTTTTATTTTGGCGGCTCTATGTCATCCTTGCCTTTGACTCTTACTAATTTCTTAGCTACTTCCTTACCATCCTTCTTTTTTAATTTGTAGTTCTCTACCAATTCTTAGGGTCACTGAATTGACATGTTCCCTAGGGTTTGTTGCAATATTCCTAAGTAATGATCTCTACTACATCTTGTTTAACAATCTTATAAGTAGTCCAATTTGATTTTCTAAGTTGTGGATGGAAGCCTCTTAGTTCCTTAAAGATGCCTCTGTTTGTTGCATTCATACCTGATTAGATTTAATGTATTTTTCTAAGAGATTTTCCAACTTCTTCTCTAAAGTAAGTGGAAAACCTACATGTTGTTGAAATCCAGGTAGAGGTAAGCTTGGTCTTTGCTAAGACTAATTCCTTACTTGCCACTACTAGCCTTAAATCTAATTCTAACCTCCTCATGAAAGATTAAGGTGATCTCTCCACCTCGGGTTTAAGTGTTGAAATAGGGATTATACTAGGGTCTTGAAGGTTTTCCTAAAAAATCAACCTATTCTATTTACTTACTACCTAGAAGCCCCTCTTAGTTGAAGTTGTTGGGGCTAAACTGTATTTATAGCAAAGTAGTTGAGACGTATTCGATTTTCTTACTCAACATTTTCACTTGAGTGATTAGAGTCTATAGAGCATTAACCTTAAATATACCTATGACTTTTTGCATACCCTTAGGGGTCTCCTACTGATAATTATTCATAGTCATTCCTACTATCAAAACTCGAACTTCCTCGAGTGTCTTGGTACTGAGTGTATTACAAACTATTGCTCTATCATTTGCCTTGTAAAGGGGTTAAGACCATTGTAAAAAGTTTGCATTTCCATTTCAAGGAGGAAGTCCTTAAAGCACTCCTATGTATCATATAAGGTCTCACCCTCTATCTAGGCAAAAGAGAAGATGTTGACTTTGAACTTTGCAATTTTAATACAAAAAATACTTCTCTAAGAATTTTTTCACCAATTCATTCCATGTTGTGATTGAATTCCTTACCAAGGAATTCAACTATTGCTAGCTTGGCTACATGAAGAAAACGAATTGAGGCATAGCCGGATAGCATCATTGGTTGCCTCATTAAATTGTACAAACTGCTACAGCATCTAAATAATATTTGGCTCAATCTCGAAGTTATTGGTTACAACAGCTGGTTGGTTAATGCAAGACTGGGTATCCATCAATGATGATTGGGAATAGTCTAACATGGTTTAGTTTTGTTCCTTGTTATAGGCCATGATGTCTTTGGGTAAGCTTTCTTGACCAGGTTCTTGATTTATCTCTTCATCCTTTACTTCACCCTCTATTAACTCAACTTCGTCTTTCAACCTAATAAGAGATCCTTGATTAAACACCTCTACTGTTTCTTTAATTGTTAATTGCCTCAAATTACGTAAAGCTATCCTCTTAATCTTAGGATCGATTTTAATCAAATCCTTTGATTAACTTCTTGTCATATACTGCACCAAAGAGAGCAAAAAATGTAGTCAATATCGCACCAAGAAAATAATAGAATTCAAGAAAAAGAAAAGAAATTAAGAAAGTAAAAAAAAAATGGTTAGATTAATAAATCTACTAGCATTCTTAATATCACAAGTCCTTGGCAACGACGCCATAAAACTTGGTAAGGTAAATACACCTATCGAATTGTAGCAAGTAGATTAAGTTCGAATATTGATATCTTAGGGATTTTGACTCCTAATACTTACTAAATTTTTATTATTTAACTAAAAAATTTGAGTTCAACAATTTAAAGAACCTAAATTAACTGTAATACATAGTAAATTATCACTAACTACGAATTGTTCAAGAACTTAAACAAGAAAACTTATAAAATTACAAATTAACTCTAGATTTGCAAATCATATCTAGATCTTTACTTTCTCTAAATCTAATATGTGATTTTCTCTAAAGATAATATAATTTCATCTTTAATCTTTTTAGACTGTAAGAATTCTCTGCTAAAGTTTATTACTTTCTCAAGCCAATTTACCCTAATATTAAAATCACTTATTAAGATCTCTACTCAATAGCATGATCTAAGATCATATTATTGAACAACGAATTCTCTACATTACAATTCAAAATTCTAAAAAGATTTACAAATTATCTCTAATCTTGCAATATCCTTGTCGGCTATGTTTAGATCTAATCTTATAAAAAATCTTTCAATTCTTTTGTAAGATATCAAATTCTAGATCACTAGATGTAGAAATAATAATCTAAATCAGGAAACACGTAGAGTTGAATCAAGAAAAGAGTAAAGAATTCATTAGATTTAATAAAAACCAAGTCATATGAATAGATTTAGGTTCCATGAGACGTAGATACCAAAGATTTACTTTCTACATATCATAAAATAACAATCTTGAAAGAAAGATTATAGACAAATAGAAGAAAGAATCATGAAATCTAAAAAAAGTTTGAATCTTAAAGTCTTCTTTGAGTCTTTGCTCTCTTTAGTATTCTTGGCTTGAAAAACTTTTCAAAAGTCATCTAAAAATTCTATCTGAAAAACCCTAAAGAAACTTTATATAGGAGATGGGAAAAAATAATGTTCGTTGCAAATGATATAGTCATGTTGTTCGGATGTGTCAATCTTCAAATCTTCATAACTTACTCATTTTAGCTTTAGATTGAGTGAAACTTGTTTCTATCTTCTTGTTTCTTGCATAGATCATTTCAAATCCTAGAAATCCAGATTTTACTCAATTAAGTGTCATTATCTAAAAATATAATCAAAATTCAAGAGAAAATTATGAAAAACCATCAAAATATAACTAATTTAAATTATTATTTAATTATACTAATACAACATGATCATATATGGATATTTTAATTAGGCTTTTAATATGGATGGCCTGTAATGGATAAAGCTAATCATTTTGTTGCCTAATGAGAAGTCCCTTTTTCTCATATGATATAGACATCAAAAGTGCTCACTCATCAAACAATTTTAACTTAATTGTAACCTTTCTATCAAGTAGAAAGCAGTCTTCTTCATACTCTAAAAAATATTAAGAAGAACATTCAAGATGAATGATCTCTTTAACTCCAAATACACACATCGTATTCTTAATTTGTGATGAATTTGACACAATCATGTATCTATTTTAAACCTTGATTAGAATATATGTATACATATATTGTAATTTTTCAATAGAGTCTTGTAGACATAACTTCATGAGAAGATATATATGTATTCCTTAAGAAAGTAGATCAATGGAGAGTTCTGTAGCCTTAATTTATGTCAATAAAGCACTTAGCTCGATGAGTAGTGAAGTGACAAAAGGATATTATCACCGATGAGTATTATAGCACTCCATCTCCCTTCCAGTCAGGATTTTTATGGCTGTCTTTTGTGAGTAAATTAGATTTTGATGTTCAACAAATCATAGGTACAAAAGAGGAAGGTTTTGCTGGCCAACCCCTTTGTAGATTCTCTTTCCATATGTGTGATGTGAGGAAGATTTTCAGCTTCTTTATAGATTGATTGTCAAAAATACTAGTAGCTCCCACTAAAGTAGTTCTTTAATTCATCTATCAAAAACTTACGAAATTTATGAGCTCTCAACCTTGCTCTGTAATAAGTTATTGGGACATGACCTGAATTTTTTCATTATCAATCATAAAATATACAAATATAGAAGACATAACAAGTAAAGAAAGGAAAAAAAAAAAACATACAAAAATTATGTAACAAAACCATATTAGAAATGAATGATATAAACTATGGGCAAAACTGAATCAATTCATTATATTATAGCGACATAATATGGTAATTCCTCCACAATCCCAAAGCACTTCCTTTCTCTTTTAATTTCCTAATATCTTTTGCCCTCCCATTGATAAGTGTGAGAAATATATGCTTTACCTTGAACTTATATTATATTAACATGTATTTTTTATATATTTCATGGGAAATTGACCGAATTTAGAGAATATATACTTACTAAGAACGTTATAGTCTAATAAAATAAATACTAATCTTCCAATAAAATGAATGAGATTCTAATTTTTCCTCTCCTAAGTTGTAATATATAATAACTGGCGAAAGAAAAATGGAAAGAGTAAGAAAGCAAGCCAACGTGTTTCACGCCATCGGCAGCCCAATTCCGTGTACTGTACCGCCCCATGAAGAACGCCCAAGGCAACATCTCACTCTCAGGCCGTCCACTGTCCATGAATTGCAAATCTATCATGTCATTTTGTTCAGCCCATGATGCTTCTCCATGGTTGACGCCAACGCAAGCCCATGTCAAGAAGATTCATATATTAACGGGCCTGAAGATTCGTTTTCTAAGGGTTGACATACATATACACATACATACATATATATATATATATATATATATATAAACATTGTTCATAAGGATTTTAATTTTCATAAAGTAGATTCCTCTTACTTTTTGTTTTTGTTAATTAACCGGATCCACATGAATTACAAGCGATATTATAATTTATACAAAAATTGAGAGAATTCTGAATTTCCTAAGAAAAGTTAAATTTTTTCTTTTTTTTTTTCCATTATTTTTTGTACGTGGATAATATTTTTCCCCATGTTATTTTTGTGTATATATAATCATGAATTAGTCTTAAATGATGAGATATTTGTGGATCTTTCATATTTCTATATTTAGTATGTTCTTGGTTTTTATTCGTTGAGCCTATATTTTGTAATTTATAGAATACAATGTAGATAGAGTTTAATGACAATAAAATTAATTCAGTTAATTTTAGGACAAATTAACTTTTGATTATAAGTGAGATATAAGGAATTATAGATTTCAATAAAATGATTAATTAACTACATAATCTTTTTAAGAATAAAAATACTTAGTTAATTGATTCAGGTAATTCATGCTTTGAAATGAGGTAATTACTATGCTTTAATACTTTAATCACTTGAAAGGGAAGTTGAAGGAAGTAAATATAAACAGATTAAGAAATCCAATAGCCAAATGTGAAATGTTCTACTATCACAGTCATCAACATCATATCTAAATATTATGATTTGTTGGTTCATTGGTTTACCCTTTTAAGTGCTAGTATTCCCATACTGTAGACTAATTAGTAGTATATTTAAATATCATAATTTACTATATTTTGGTATGCCTAAAGTTAAGAGTAGTTATGAGTGGGTACCTATTGTATGGGGTATTACTCATATCTTACTTGATTAGATAGATTTTAAGTGGATATTAAGGGTCACATGATAAATTTTAAGTATAGGTTTTTCTGAATCTACTTCCTTCTAGTAAGATATAGATATAAGAGAGGGAATTTCCTATCTTATACCCTTATAACTTGTACTCTAAGCTATAGAGAATATAAGTTCTAAGATACCTTAAATCTATCGTATAAAAATTATTAAATAATATTAATAGATGATAATATCATATTTTTTGGTTGATGGATGTCTTAGTTAGAAAAATAATAAATGAGCTTAAGCCCATATGTTAATAAATGACTAAATCTAATATTATCTATTTCACTTTACACTTTTCATTCTTTCCCTTTACGTCATATTTGGTATGTAAGGATAGGGCATAATGGAATCATGATTCCAAGTTTCATTCCCTTTCTTATGTTTGGTAATGAATTTAAAGGGTAGAATTGTGATTTCATTTTTCTTTTTTCTTTGCTAGAAGGAATTGTGATTTCTTGGAATCAGCAATTTTAACTTGAAGAGGAAATTCGATTCTACTTTTAAGAAAGTTAAATCATGATTCCATTCCATCCACATTAGTTGTTATTAACTTAAATTATTTTTTTAACCTTCAATTTAAATATAACAGTTGATAATTTAGAGAATTTTGAAAAAATATTACTTTAAACACATTTTACCATAGCATTTTCAAATACATGATTAAATATATTATTTCGACCTTTTCTCCATTCCATTCTAAACCATTCCTTTGTACAAAACGAGACATTAATATTTTTATTCACCAAGTAGTAAGATTACATAAACATGAAATAATAAAGGCAAGAAAAATTACCTTTTTTAATTTCATAGATTTTGTTGCAGGTTCCATTGGTTTTGCCCATGAAAAACTTGTAGTATTAAATATGTATTACTTTTCAAACTTAAAATTTATAAAAGAAAGGTAAAATTGAGAGGTTTCACATTGTAACCTATGTTGATAGCAGAATTTTGTCCAACAATATTACTTTACACATTGGCTGTTGAGTTGCTGATCATTACCATTTTCAGTTAAGGCCTTTGTTAGCTTAGCTCATCTAATGGGCTTAAGGGCCTAGCCTATTTATATATATCATTTGTTTAAATTTGAGAGGTGGTGAAGATAGTTGTATCCTTGCATAACTTCATTATCTAACCACCCATTACTTTTATGTTTTAGGCATGTGCCTAATTAGAGAACTGTCAAGTAGTCCACGACTAAAGACTACTCGTTACTATAGGCATTTGATATATGCCTATAAATAAGGAAATAGAATACTGTAAGAGCTCTCTTAGACCTTCTCAAGTACACTAAACTTTCTTACTCCCCGCTTTACTTTAAATACATATTAACTTTGGTATCGAAGTGGCTATACCAAACTAGCCTTGGTAACCACTATAGCCTTTGTTTCTTCTTTTACAAGATCTAAGCCCCATGCCATAATCAACTAACAACATTTAGCACCATCTATTTTCAAATATCCACCCACATGGCAAAAACAAGAATGACAAAGAGTGTAAATGTTGGTTTTTCTCCCCAATACCTTTAGGAACTTAATAAGCAAACTGACGAGATTTTGGGTCTTCTCCGTAAAGATAGTTGGCTAGATTAGAACAAAGGGAATGGTGATAAAAATGACGAAAATTCCAATGACTCAGTTTATTCTCCTTAATTGCCTAAGAAGTAGGTCAATGTGATGCTTAGAACTTCAACCCTTACTTCTAAGAAGGGTGACAAACGGAAACAATCATAGTAGGTGCACTACATATAACCTTGGCATGTCGATACCCTTACCTCAACTAGTAGACAATTTTAGATAAAGAAGAGCCCTTTTGTTCTTGAAATATTAAAGGAAGTAATACTGTAACACATTAAATTGCTGCAGTTCGAAACATATGATGGAACAAAGGATTTGGAGGATCATCTTGAATATTATTACACCTTGGCTAAGGTATATGGCTTGAATGAAGCTATGGCTTATCAAGCATTCCTTTCAACCCTTAGGAATGTGGCAAGTATACGGTTTAAATATCTAAAGCCGAACATAATTTCATGCTTCAAGGACCTAACAAAAGTGTTTTTGCAACACTTTCTTTTAAGTAAGCTCCTTATTAAGGATTTATCTATCCTTAACACCATAAAGCAAAAATTTGATGAATCCATTAGAGGCTACTTAGCTCGGTTTATGGTTGAGATGGTCTAAATCCTGGAGCTAGATATGAGCATTACTCTTAACACTGTGATCAATGGAGTTAAGTTACGTGGAGATTTCTTTAACTCTCTAACAAAAAGTATGTTGAAGACTTTAGTCAAATTTAAGGCTAAGGCTACATCTTATATTCGATATGAGGATAATATTAAAGCTCAGCGTGAGGCCAATCAAAGTAGAGATGATCAAAAGAATGACAAGAAGAAGAACACAAAAGATCAACTTAGTGTACGTGATGATCAATTTTCAAAAGGGAGTAGTAACAAGAGGAAGAGGTCATACATCCTGACTTACTCTGTTTAGGCTCCACTCAATCAACCGATCTCAAACATGTTGATGGAAGTACATAAATAGAGGGGGGGTATTGCAGTAGCTAGAATGAATGAGAAGAAATCTATTACACAGAAATTCTAACAAATATTGTGATTCTCATTGTGACAGGGGCCACATCACTAACAAGTGTATTCAACTAAAAAATGTAATGGAAGATGCAATCTAATGAAGATATTTAGGCAAGTTCCTTGCCTACAATGTTGAGAACATTGAATGGCCAACCCAAAGGTGATGTAATAAGCTAGAAAATCTAGTATGGCCTCTTTTGGCTGAAAGACATGTAAGAGATGAAGGTAATAATAGTGCACCAATGGTGTGATAAACACTATTTTCGGTAGATCTTTTGCTTTAGGCCAGTCAATCTCTTTAAGTTCGATTAACATCATACAATATGTTTGTAATATGCCGAGTAAGAAAGTTAAGGTTGATAATTTCATCTCATTCATAGAGGAGAATTTTGATGGCATGCAAAGGACCTACAATGATGCTCCAATGATCAACTCAAGAATTACCAACTATGAGGTCAAAAAGTTCTTAGTCAACACCAACAGTTTGATAGACATTATTTTTCAATGGGATTTGGACCAAATGAAGCTAAAGATCAAGGTACAGCTGAGATCTTATAATTATGATCAATATGCTTTTAATCATCAACCCATACGAGTTACTAGAGTTATTTCTTTTCGTATTCAAATCAAAGACAAAGAGCATATTGCAGAGGATAAGTTAGACTTCTTTGTTGTCAAATGTCGGTCCCTTTATAATGTGATTATGGGTAGACCATGCCAACATCTATTTAGCATGGTTCCTTCAATAAAACATCTTAAGGAAAAATTCCCAATTCCCACTATAGTTGAAGCATGTAAGGGAGACTAACACTTAGCTAGATCCTTATATTTGAGAGCTCTATGTCACGAAGAAGTCTTTCAAATTAAGACTAATCTAAATAAAAAGTCCATTAGCATTGAGAATGTTGAAGAAGAAGTAAAGGAAGTTCCACTAAGGAATGATCTCAAAAAAACAAGAAAGATAAGTGTCGAGTCTGATTTTTCGGTTTTTATTTAAAATTAATTTCTCATTTCTTGATTAATACTAAACCCTAACCCATTTAATATTAATCCTCGACTAAAGAAATTGAGAAATTCCAATTTTTTATTAAAAATAATTTTTGGATTCACCACCCAACCAAAGTCGGGAAAAGAAAAAGAAACCATAACCAATTGGGTGGATTGATTACGATTTGGCTACCGGTCTTTGATTTCAAATTCAATGAAGAACCAGAGGGTTCCGAATTTGGGAGCTAACCTATTAAACCCTGATGGGTACTACTATTTATTACCGAATTAGGATTATTTTTCTAATTATAATATTTAAATAAATAAATAAATAAAATAAAATAAAAAAGAACTTAAGTTTCTACATATTTTATCGTCGCCCCGAAGGTGCTTACCTACCCACTAGCCGGGATCAGACGATTGTAGTTCTTTCCGAAAAAAATTTTAGTGGGTTGGTTCTTTTTATAAAAAAATGATTGGTTGAATTTGCGTTTTTATTAACCATTTTATTTTTATTAAGAAAAATCCCTAGAAGCCTAATTTTTATGCCTAATTATAAAAAAAAAACCTAATTTTTGAAAAGTGCTAAATTAAAATTTTTATTTAAAAATAACTAAGTGATAATTTTTTTATTTTCAAGAAAAACCCTAAAGATTTTATGAAATATGCAATATTCTACATAATGAAGCTTTTATATAGAAAAGACACTTAAAACATTAAAAAAGAAAGAAAGAAAAAAAAAATTCCTAATCATAGAAAAGGTGCCTTAATCATAGAAAAGATATCTAAATCACAGAAAAGATGTCTGAATCATAAAAAAGAAACCTAAACTATGAAAAAAACATCTAAACTATGGAAAAGACATCTAAACCATGAAAAAAACATCTAAACTATGGAAAAGACATCTAAACCATGAAAAAAACATCTAAACTATGGAAAAGACATCTAAACTATGGAAAAGACATCTACACTATGGAAAAAACATCTACACTATGGAAAAAACATCTACACTATGGAAAACACATCTAAACTATGGAAAACACATCTAAACTATAGAAAAGATATCTAACCATAGAAAAGAAGTCAATTAAAGATTTTTTTTTTATTTTATCAACATCAAAACGATTTTTTAATTTAGAAAAATTGCATATTTTATCGTCGCCCCGAAGGTGCCTATGTACTCGCTAACCGGGATCAGACGATCGTAGTTCTTTAAAAAACTTTAATTTGTTGGTTGATTTTAATTTTGAAAACTGACTGAGTTTACGTTTTAATTTATTTCGGTTTATTTAAAAAAAATTAATGGGGTCCTAACTCTTAAATGTTATTGCTTTATAAAAAAAACTCTCCAAAAATCCTATTTAAAAAAAATACGATTATTATTTTCTTTTTAAAATAAATCAATTTTATAAGTGAGGAAATCATGAAAAACTTAAAAAAAAAAAAACCTAAGTTAATATATATATATCTATATTGTTATTAGCAAACAACTAGCTACAGTAGAATATAATACATTTAACCTATAAAACTAATACTTAAAAGAATCTACTAGGCCATTATACATAACTACTTATATATTAACATAAATAAATAAGGATCTCATAAGATAATAATCATACGGTAATAATAATAATAATAATAATAATAAATAAATCAATCAACAATAATGAAATAAAGTAAAAATTAAGCAACCGAACCTGAGTTGATGTTTTGGCTATAGCGTTAGGTCTGCTGTGTGGGGTCTGCTGCATGGAATGGCCGTGGAGCGTCGAGGATCTACTGCTCCGTAGACTGGAACTCAAACGTACAGCAGGCGTGGTAGAGGATGGGCTAATGACTATCACGTGTGCGGACGAGAGAGAGAGGGCGCTGTCGTAGCTACTACGTGAATTTTTCAATCCGTGTCGTCCAGGGGATGCTGTCGCGGATTTCTGCAGTTGATCAAGCTATAGCAACTGTCTAGGATACGTAAATTTTTCAAGCCCTATCTTTTCATTGTGGTTCTCTTTTTATAAAGCCCAAATCAAATCTTACTGTACCCGATTAAACTAGGTTCAAATCTCATTCAAGTCTGATTTAGCTAAACCCATATGATTTAATTAGATATGATTCTTTTGCAAAGATAGAAAAATAAAGACATTAGTGCCTGCAGAATCTCGAACTTATGACCTCCAACTAAATCCACTCAAACGTTTCGCTACTTATCCGTTAGGCTGTTGACCTATTTCTTAACATTTATTACAATTAAATTATATTTAAACTATCTAAATCCCTAAACTAAAAATTTTTAACTAAGCTAAAATTAACACTAACATTAAACTAATTATTCCTAATATAAATTACTTTTCTAAAAATCTACGAAATCTTTATAATTTTTCCTTTTCTTATTTTTTTTTTGGTATTTTCATTATTTGTTAATTTTTCTTTTTTTATTATTATTATTTTTTTTTAATTAGGACCCTTTTTTGTAAAAATAAAAACTAAGACTACGGAAGGGTAAAAATTAGGTGTCTACAATAAGGAGAACATTGCAGGCAAATATCTACCAAAGTTTAATTAAATTTCTTCAAAATAACATCGTTGTCTTTGCTTGGTCTCCATTGGATATGCAGGGCATCCCTAGAGAAGTAATGGCGCATAAGCTATAAATTGATTTGAATGCGAAGATAGTTTAGCAAAAGAAAAGACATTTTGCCCCTAAACAGGAGGCAGCCATTTAAGAGGAGGTTCAAATGCTATTGAAGGCACAATTCATAAAGGAAAAGCCTTATCAAACATGGCTAGCTTATTGTATGTTAGTCAAAAATTTGAATGGTAAGTAGCTTATGTGTATAGACTTTATGGATTTGAATATGACTTATCCTAAGGACTATCTTCCCTTGCCAAAAATTGATCAGATGGTTAACTTAACTATCAAGTATGCCTTAGTTGCTTTTATGGATGCATTTTTCAACTACAATCAGATTAGGATGGAGAAACATCATGAAGTTCATACTTTATTTGTTACAAATTTTGGGATGTATTGTTATATATTGATGCCCTCTAGGATTAAAAATGCCTATGTAACCAATCAAAGACTTGTGACCAAGATGTTCAAGCCCTAAATCCACCAAAATATTGAGGTTTATGTTGACAATATGATAGTAAAAGGTATGATGGAAGGTCAACATGTAACTGATCGAGAAGGGACATTTAGTACCTTAAGGAGGTATAACATGAAGCTGAATCCGCAAAAGTATATAGGGCCACTTTAGGCAAGTTTTTGGGATATATGGTGATGTGCATAGTGGGTCAGGAAACCAAAATGGGTTTATTAGGGTTTGAATTAGGTATGACAGATTAGTAGTAAAACGGGTAGGTTCAATTGAGAATAGGAAACAAAGAGTGAGAATAGGGGTTTTAAGTGTAAATGTAGATGGATATCACACATCAAGACACAAACACAATCAAGGAATGAGCTCAAAATAGGGTTCAATACAACTCATAAACACTAAATGTTACTCGGGGTTTTAAATGAGAGATTATATGTAACTCACTAACTTGCTCAAATGAAAGGTTTATTATAATCTTGAGAATAAGATAAATAAGAATGTAGAAAAAATTAAAGAGTTTTTTCAATACTTAATAATTTGGCAAAAGGGCAAACTTTGAGAGCTTAAGAGTAGCCATGCTCAAAAGGCAAAGTTCCAAGTACAAGAATATTCTATTCTATCTAATTTTGTATATGTCTCTAATGTTTACAGATATTGCTATTTATAGTAAGTCCTAAACCCTAGTGGCAAAATTGTAAATAATGTACAAGGCCTTAAACCCTAAATAATTTAGCCCATAAATAAAATAAAGAAAACATATATAAGAAAAAAAAGCTGTGTGTTTAATAGAAGAAGCCATCATACAATCATTCAACTTGTCTTGGATTGCAGAAGGATTTGAATTAGGCAGGGTAGACAATTGGATGTCTAGGTTTTGGAAGGAGTCCCTAAAGTCTCGCATTGCTTGGTTAGGACACCCGAGAGGTTGGCCCATAATTACTGAGTTCTAGAATTAGTTTACACTAGTCTCTCCGTACCATGTTGAGTAGATCTTACGTCTCCAACTCTTGATAATGTGACATCTTAGCTACTTAGTAGATGATAGACATGTTGTCGAGTGGCTCTTTTTCTCCATCTCATCCTTTTGGCATTTGCTTGGCCTTGGCTTAGGATAGGTCAGCTTCATATTGGAGATAGTCACAGGCTGATTCCTATCATATGATCGCTTAGAGCTACATTGAAGCAAATCCTAGGAAGATTAATGTGATTCTAACATGAGGTCTGTTAACACTTTTAAAGAAGTTCAAGAATTGACCAGGCAAGTTGTTGTATGATGGAGTGCTAACCTCTAGACCCCTCACTCAAGCTCGCCTCTAAAGCTTATAATCTCTCACGAGTAAGATCTTGTCTTCTTAACCTACTAAAGACAAGGTCACATACATAGAAGAGCTATCAAAGAACTCCCTAAGGCCCCAACTTGGATATACTCTACTCTACTCGAACTCTTACCCAATCATTGACCTGCCAAGTTCCGAGGTCGACTTGTCGAGTACCGAGTCAAAGATCGTTGCACATCGAGCTCCCCTTTTCCATCTTACTAAGCTACAGCTTCACCTAATCACCTCTGTAGCTTTTATCATAGCTTAACAATAGCAACCCCAACATCAACTCAATTTAGCCATAATGCCTTAAGATCTCAAAATAGAAAGCCATTGACAGGCCACCACTTGTCGCTTACTTTTCTGATAGTTATACTATATTCCTTTTTGTCTTTCGCCATATTTACCCTTTTTGCTTGTACCAAGAATCTTCTTTTTACATTATCCGTTATGTAATTTTTCATTATTGTATTGTTGCCCTAAAGGACATACTATAAATAGTCATTTTTATTATAGCTATGTCATCTTACATCTTATACATCATTGTTAATGAATATTCTTATTCTTATGAGACACCATTCTCCGAATATATCCTATTCACACTTTTATATAATCTTATTGAGTAGCTTAAGATTAGAAGCAAATGAACCATGGTATTAGATTGTACGTCATATAAAGCAAAAAACTAAGCCGTGTCCTTTTCCTTGGTAAGTCACATTTAGAGAGAAGCATCACGAAAACTGCTGTGTTTTCCGACTTATTCACTTCCTCTGTCTTCTATACCTCGAAGGATCCATTGTTGCTACTTCCTATAGTAAACCTTAGTGATTAGTTAAGCTCTTAGGCACATCATATAATCCTAGTATTGGAGCTTGAGGTTATGATCAAAAGTTAAGTATTTTAGTAGTTGCTTCTTGTTATAATATGTGTTCTGTTATGCTATGTTCTTTAACGGAAAAATAGACCAAGTTCTTAAGTCCCTATGTGATATCATATCATCAAAGTTGTATGACATCTTCTATTGAGTAGTAAGCTTCCTGAAATTTTATATTAAGAATGTCGAACCCTAATGTTTAAGAAGAGATTAATGATGCTGAGAGTAATGCTTATGGTCATGGCCATGTTACCTGACAAACTCTGTAAACTACTGATGACTAATTGTAAGATCTTACTACTATTGTAGCAAACATGGCTATATTTATGTAGATGGTAGTAGAGATTGGGCCTAAAGAGAGAGTTGATAAATGAAGCTAAGATGTGAGAGATAGGTTAAGAAGGCAAGTAGTTGAGTATAGAGCACCATAAGCAGTTAATGTAAACCTAGTTTCACCCCGACATGGTGAGAGGTTTACGAAGAGGAGACTTGAGTTAGATGAAGTTAAAGAGTATGAGGAAGGGGAAGAACAGTATGGTAGATTCAAAGAGCATGAACCCTTTCGCTCCTAAAGGAGTCGAAGGTCTTAAAGTATAGGTTCTAAGCTTTAATAGGTTTGGTAGTGCTAATGATTACCCAGATTAGGAGGAGAAGATTAAAAAGATTTTTGACTTCTATGATTATGAAGACTCGATGCATATTAGAGTAGATGCTTTATAATTTTTTTAGTAGGCAATAATATGATGTAAGAAATTGCAAAATGTACATTAGTAAGCTAGACGTGAAATCTAAACGTAGAATGAGATGAAGATATCTTTGAGGAGTAGATTTATGCCTCAACATTATGAGCAAGACTCCTTTCGATGTCTTCAAGAGTTTAACAAGGCAGTTGATCTATGAATGAGTATGTTTATGAGTTCCAGCTACTAATGATCCGCTGTGATGTTAATGAGTTGAAAGTATGGACGATAGCCTAGTTCATTTCTAGATTGAGATATGAGATTGGTAATGTAATAGAAGTGCTAAGGATTAGAAATTTAGATGAGACCATTCTAATAACACAAAGGGTCAAAAGGTAGAGACAAAATTAGCTTAACCAAGCATAGAGTAGCCAGCCTAGCTTATTGAGTAGAATTGGTATGCTAAGCAGAACTAGACATGACTAAGCTCAATACAATTCTGATGTCAATCGCCGAGGTCAATTGCTAAGTAGACCTAATGATGGTCGAGGAAAGACTAAGGTTGAAGAGCTTAAGGTCTGAAGGGATTAACGTTAGAGCTTTGATAAGAAGACTGGAGATATAAAGTGTTTCAAGTGCCTTAGTTTTGGACACGTGGCTAATCAGTGCTCAAACTGATGTATCATGACCATCAAGGGTGACAAGCGCCAATTTTAAGAATGTGAGGAGAAAGGGGAAGCTGAATAGTGTTTTGATGAGTTCTTAAAAGACTCTAAGGCCTTTACCTGACCTGAGCAAGCAGAACAATATCTCAACATGGTTGTTTAAAGAGTTCTTAGTACAAATGTTGCAAGGGATGATTCGCAAAAGAAGATTTCCAAATCATTGTAAAGGAAGTCTTTAGTAAATTCTTCAGCCCAATTTTCTAGGGATGTTAAGAACAAAGAGCTCGTACACTTATTGGTCAGAATACTTCTTGAGTTGAAGAAGCTTAGACCATTACCTACTAAGGTGCAAACATTGCTCTAAGAATATGCTGACTTGTTTCCTACTAAGTTGCTAAGAGGTTTACCACCAATTGAGGTATAGAGCGTTGCATTAACCTCTTACCTAGAGTTACTTTACCTAACCGACCTACTTATGGGCTCAATCTTAAGTAAGCATTCAAAATAAAAAAGCAAGTTGATGAGTCAATTAAGCATGGTTATGTCTAAGAAAGCGTGAGCCCCTATGTTATGCCAGCTATCCTAGTACCAAAGAAGGATGGCTCATAGAGAATGTGCATTGATAGCTTAGCTATTAACAAGATCACTGTTAAGTTCCAATATCTGATCCAAAGATTAGATGATATGCTCCATGAGTTGTATGGTGAATGAATATTTTTCAAGGTTGATCTAAAGAGTTGCTACCACCAAATTCAAATAAGACCAAGAGATAAATATAAGACTCCTTTCATAACAAAGGATGGTCCATTCCAATGGATGGGGATGCCATTTGGGCTTACAATGCACTAAGCACCTTTATGTGACTTACAAATCATGTTTTGAGAATCCTTGATAGGAAAGTATGTTGTAGTTCATTTTGATGGCAATTTAGTGTATAGTGTTTACCTCAACTCTCACATCAAGCACCTAAACATCAAGCACCTAAAGTCAGTATTTGATATCCTTCAAGCTAAATGATTGTTTAAGAATTTGAAGAAATGAGTGTTTTGTTAGAGCAAGATAGTATTCCTAGAATATGTTGTCTTTAGAAGAGGACTTAAAGTTGATGATGAGAAGATCTAAGCTATTCTTAAATGGCCAACACTGACCAGTGCTACAGAAGTAAGGAATTTTCATGGTCTAACTTCATTTTATTGAAAATTTATTTAGAACATTATTTCCATAGCTACCTCATTAACCAAGCTGATTAAGAAGAACTTTAAATTCAAATAGTCCAAGAAATCTTAAGAGAGTTTTAAGGAGATCAAAGCCAAGTTAACTTCTACCCTAATGCTAGTATTGCCTGACTTTATCATAATTTTTTTGCTAGAATGTGATGCATCTGGAGTTAACATTCAAGCTATTCTCATGTAAGAGCATTGATGAGTTGCATATTTCAATGGGTAGCTTAAATGTTCTACATTAAATTACTTGGCATATGATAAGGAGTTCTAAGCCCTTGTTCGAGCACTTTAGAACTAGCAACATTACTTACTGTTGAGAGAGTTTATTATCTACATAGACCATAAATCTATCAAGCATCTCAAAGGACAGAAAAAAAAAAAACTCTCTTAATGCCATGCTAAGTGGGTTGAGTACCTAGAAACCTTTTGCTACGTCATTAAGTACAAAAAGGGTGTTCTAACATAGTAGTTGATGCCCTTTCTCTTTCGTATGTTCTTATCACAACATTGCAAGCTAGAGTACTTAGTTTTAGTATTCAACCTAATCAATATAAATGTGATCCGTACTTTGGACCCTTAGTGGTAATGTGAAACATTGGAGGAATAGTGGATGGGTTCCATCTAAGTAAAGGATTCTTAATTAAAGGAAAGCAAGTTTGTATGTCGAGTAATTCTGCTAGAGAATTACTTATCTAGGAAGCCCATGCAAGGGGCTTAACCGCCCATTTTAGCTAGAAGAGATTGTTGAGCTTTTGAAAGAACAATTCTATTAGTCTAGGATGATGAAGGATGTGCATAAAATTCTTGAACATTATGAGGTATGCAAGTGAGCTAAGGGAAGAAAGGAACCATATAGAGAATATACACATCTACCCTTACTAGAGTAGCCATAGATTAATCTAAGCATGGATTTTATGCTCATCTACCCAAAATACCTTGGAAACATAACTCTATTACTTGTTGCATTACATATAATTAATTACTCTGATAACCTTATTTGTGCTTGTTATATTTTCATATGTCTCCAATTTAACTTATTGAGTTGCAGTTGCTCATACCCATATAGATTCTTTTGCAAGATCTAACTTCTGATTAATATGCTATGTTACAATTATCTTGAGGTTAGTTTTCCTTTGAAGTTATGGGAAGTAAGGATCAAATGGCTATACAGTCGAGTCATTTTAATGTCTTGATAGTATTTGTAGGTATATGAATTGAGGTATAAGATGTAAGTTAGTAACTACCGTAGTCTATGTAATTTCTTAGTATGTTGATATAATATGGATGTATATATATATATATATATATATATATGAAAGTTTTAACTTATTTACATGATAGTTCTAACTTTTTATGTAAAATTTAGTTAAAGTTTTAATTGAACTATTTACTTTAAAGTAAGGAGTCATCAATACTTTGTGTAGATCATATCTGTGATTAGCACTCTAAGGTCAGTTACTGTCATAGGTTAGTTTGCATGATATGGTTGTAGGGACTTTGCGACTTTGGAGTGCAACATTTATCATTAAGTAAGTAGAAATTGAGTACCTACAAAAGGAACATGAGAAGTGGCAAAAGACTAAACAATATAACATACTTCAGGTTTCTTATTTTCTAGAAATTAGCTTGGCCCTTAAGTAAAAATTGCATTAAAATGATATGTTTAATTATGTTCAATATTATTAGCTAAGAATGTACATAGGGTATATTCGGGATACCCTGAAACATGTACCAATAGCATCTAATATGAGTATTAGGTATGGAAATGCTGTACCTTCCAATTTGCACAATAGGAGTAGCTTTAGAGAAATTAGAAAAAGGTTTTCATCAAATTCCTCATTTGTAAATTTTTTAATATAAGTGGTATTTCAAACTAGTTGCATTCCCTTAGTTTACTTTGGCTTTCTTTGTTAGGGTTTAGCTAGCCCATAAGGTACTTTCCCTTCGTTACATTTACTTTAGAGTTATAACCGACTCATAGAGCACTATTTTAGCTCATTTTTTCCTTTAGGGTTCTAGCCAGTTCATAGAGTGCTATTCTTGTTTTGCATTTCCTTTAGGTTTTAAGCTAGCCTATTTAGTGCTTTCCTATGTCTCAATCTTTCTTAAGGTCCTATCTAGCTCATAGAGTGCTATCCCAGCTTACATTTATCTATGGATTTTAGTGAGCCTATAGGGTATTTCCCATCATCAAATTCTCTTTAAGGTTTTGGTGAGCCTATACGATACTTATCTTCACTAATCTCTCTTAGGGTCTTAGCTAGCCCGTAGGGCACTTCCCTTTTTGTCAATCTCTCTTAAGGTTTTAGTGAGCCTATAGGGTGTTTTCCTTCACCAATTTCTCTTAGGGTTTTAGGAGCTCGTAAGGCGTTTCCCTTTCACTAATCTCTCCTAATGCCTTAACTAGCCTATAGGGTGGTTCTATATTCCTAACGAGTTTCAAGATTTAGTAAGCTCAAAGAGCACTTTTTCCTACTTAGGTTAGCTAGCTCGAAAGGAGCATGACTAGGTTTTATAATCAATTTTCTCAATTAGGGTTGCTAATCCTCTAAAGATGCTTATGCTAAGAATAATTAGCTTAAGAAGGCATTACCATGTTTCATATCAATTTGTCAAATAAGGTTGCTAGTCTCTTAGAGATGTTCCCACCTAAGATAGTCAACTTAGTAAAGCATTACTAAGTTTCATATCGATTTCTCAGTTAGAGTTGCTAGTCTTTAGAGATGCTCCCACTTAGAATAGTTAGCTTGGAAAAGCACTTCCAAGTTTCAAATCGATTTCCCATTCAGGGTTGCTAATCCCTTAGAAACACTCCTACCTAGTTAAGTCATCTTAGAGGATTACAACCATGTTTTATAAATCAATTTCCCATTTAGGGTTGCTAGTCCCCTAGAGACGCTCTCACCTGAGTTAGGTAGCTCATAAGAGCATAACCAGGTTTTAAGTCAATTTCTCATTTAGGGTTGTTAGTCCCCTAGAGACTCTCTTGCCTAGATTAGTTAGCTTAGAAGAGTACTTCTAGGTTTCAAATTAATTCCCATTCAAGGTTGTTAGCCTCCCTAAAGATGCTCCTACCTAAGTTACTTAACTCAAATGAGCATTTTCAGGTTTCAAATTGATTTCCCATTCAAGGCTGCTAGTCCTTTAGAGATGCACCTGCCTGGATTAGTCAGCTTAGAGGTGTACTTCTAGGTTTCAAATCAATTTCCCATTAAGGGTTGCCAATCCCTTAGAGACGCTTCTACTTAGATTAGTTAGATTAGAGGAGCACTTCCAGGTTTCAAAATAATTCTCATTTAAGGTTGCCAGTCTGCTAGAGATGCTCTTACTTAGGTTAGTCAGCCTAGAGGAGTGGTTCCTGGTTTCAAATTGATTGTTATTTTGCTAGCCTCTTAGAGACACTCCCTCTTAGGTTAGTCAACTTAGAAGGAGCATGACTAGGTTTCAAATCAATTTCTCAGTTAAGGCTGCTAATCCCCTAGAGACACTTCCACTTGTGTCAATTAAAAAAGCACAATTAGGGTTTCAAATCAATTTCCCCAACCAACTTATAATGCGCTTCCATTTTAAGGTTCTCGCTAGCTCTTAGGGCATTACCCTTCAATTAATATCACTTTTATAATTTTTCTGACTTTCAAAGTACTTCCCTTTCTTCAAAACTTTTTAAGGCTATAGTCAGCTCGTAGAGCACTATACCATTCTAAAAACCTACTCTTATATCTTGTCCAACTCTTAGAGTGCCTTCTCTCTCCTTCATCTTTCACCTTTTACCAAACCCCTAGTGAATCAAACCTAAGATATTTAGCTAGTTGTAGTTCTTTTTAAGGTGAATTCATCCTTAGGGAAAAAACGGTGTTTTTTTTTTGTCTTTGTAGTAAAGTTCTACTCAAACTTTACCATAAAGAAAGGTAGCCATAGATACTCCAATTTTGCTCCCTTGTATTTTTTATAATTTCCTTTAAATAAAGAAAAGGGTCTTAATTTAGAAAAAATAAAAAATAAAAAATTTCATAAAAATACAAAAAAAAGGGGGGGGGGGGAAAGAGAAAAAAAAAGAAAGATAGAATTTTTTAAGAAAAGTAGACTTTTAGGAAAATAAAATATTTTTAGACAAGTAGTTTTCAAGAAAAATAAAGATTTAGAATTGTGTTAAGGTCTTTAGGTTTTGATTAATTTATTTTCTATTTGGGTAGTTTTTATTTTATAGTATAATTTAGTTGCATAACATTTTAGGTTACGGACCAATAACCCATTTGGTTTGACACTCAATCTTAGCATTACATTGAATAAGGGGTCTTAGATTCGATCTTGGCAAGGTATGACATTGCACCTTTTATTTTTCTTGATGCCTATTACATGTGTTAGGATATTAGTAAGCCACATGTTAGAGAGAGATACATGGCAATGTTTGACTAGGCTATATGGCACCTACCACGTTAGCACTCCTTCCTTCTCCATTCTTCTTTTTTCCCCTCCTTTCTTGCACTTTCTAGCTTGGGGTGCTCACTTCTTGGCCATTTGTATCAATCTTTCTTTATGATTTCACCAAATTGGTGAAATCACAAAGATGACTTAGAATACTATAGATTAGTTCCAATTTCATGTCTAAATTCAATCGTTTGAAGGGTTAACTTGTTCATCAAAGGTTAGAAAAAATCATAATCCGTGATTCAACCTTCACCATAATCTTGCAAATCCGAGCAACTTTAGAAAAATTCAAAGCTTCTGATTTTTAATTGGAGCAAGAATATCATCTACTAACACTCATACATAGCTCGAATCACTCCATTTATCCTAAAATCAAAGGTTGGTCAAGCTTCGTTATTAATGGCCAAATCGGCCATTAATGACCTTTCTATACCTGGTTAAACTTGTTTATGTATAAATAGAGTAGTATAGCTTTAACCAAAACATCAACTTCTCATCCCTAGGCTCTCAAATACACTTAATTTGAAGTTTTGCTCTCTATGGTATGACTCTTTCTCTCTCTAATTAGTTACTCTTGTATGTTATGTTTCAAGCAAAAGTAACCACATAAGGAGCTTCCCTAAATGCTGAGCTTTCAATCCTATCCACTCTAGTTCACTACTATGCTCCCTAATAGCTGTGGTAAACACTTAGCCTTTAACCCAAACCCCATCGCAACTACCATTGTTGAAACATAACCATCACCTTTACTTGGGTGAAAAATACCTACACCAGGACACTCATAACTCTTTGAAAGCCTAGATTGACTACTCCTTGACTCTCACGCAACTCCTAAATGTGACTACCATTACCATCGTCGATCACAAACTGAGGACGGCCTAGTCATGGCAGACGCCGTATACCGTATGAAGAACCCCTGATTGGTTACCCTTCAAATAAAAAACTCTTCACACAATATACAAGGCTCTACAACTACTAGTTCCAAAGTACATCCAGATTCACATGATATCATCACACAATATATTTATATAAAAGGTTAAGCTCAAAAGTTTATATTACACAGTATTTAGATATGTCTAAGTTCACAATAATAAGGTAAACATAAGTTAAACATAAGTACATGAGGAATAGTCTACATAAACTGCTTTCCTCTCATCACACAGAACACCTCGCTCTTGCCCAAGTCCCCAGGCTAACCTGTGGCATCCCTCGTCCTGTCTTTATGAACAGGCTATCCTGCAACAGAAGCCTAAAGGGGTGTAAGCCTAAGCTTAGTGAGCAAAACCCTCAGCCACACAATAAGCAATTTATAAATACATTATAGTCACGCATATGAATGAATGATCAAACAGAATGCCAGATAATACGCATACTTAACTAGTTCATATACGCAACTCGGATTTAATGCCCTCCGAAGTTAGGGTTGGAGTTTACACGACACCAATCAGATCCAGGTATTACACTAGAACATACTTTACTATGGAACTCCATGTTCTGTACTTATATCAAATAACTCTTTTATTTTCAGAAAAATACAAGTTCTAGTATAATTGTGAGTGGGCCTCCGTAGTCCACACTTACCCCTAAATGGAGGCCTCTAGACTCGACCCTTAGCCAGGCAGTTGGCGCCTCCAACGCCTAGTGTTCCCGCGGGCCAGTGTAAGGTCATTTTATACGAGTGCACTGTACATAACCAAATAAATCAATAATATCAACCCCCGAATGGCCTCTCTTTACCTCCGTATGATGTGACGGCCGGAATAGTATCCATGCTATGCATGTTCCAGTTTCTTTTTATAGTCGAGTATAAGTTAGTTCAAATTATGCTGTGACCATCCACTAATACACACAATCATTTTCTATACTACCATGCAACAAACAAAGCATGCTCTGCATTTAAGGTAAATTCACAACTCAACAATCAATTACATATACAAGCATTTCCCGAACCCCATACAGTAGTTAATTAACAATAATATTTAAATCCACTATCTACAATCACAATCAAGCATGGAATCATAGGGTAAATACTCATTTGGCCATAGCAGTTCGCCCTAATCGTAGTAATCGATCGGGAGGCCCTCGCTCACCTCAGAGTCACCTAATCATTATGTGATAACAATGCTAATAAGTGTTTGAATTAACTATTAATTCTAAACAGCTAATTACCTAGTTCTACTTAAATTACTATTAACTTTTACCCGGTAAGACTTTAATTTCAATCGTATGTAACTTTTTCGTTTTATTTTTTATATTTATGAATTTATAATCGATTTTCATCGTTTCTGAACATATTTTCACATGGTAATATCTGTTTTGAATATTAAGACCTCTATTTTACGTTATGAGCTAAATTTATAGAAATTTTTAGTTATGAACACCTAAGTACTTTTATTACTTATGTTTATATCTTTTATTCCTTAAATTCTTCTAATGAAAGAATTTTACTTTGCTATTACTAATTCATGTACTGAATTAGGTGTAGTCTAATTTAGAAGGTGTATTAGGTTTTACGAATTTAGTTACCTAATTACCTACACTTTTGTTAGTTTTCTTATTTTCTAAACTTATGCTTATGTCATTGCTTACATCATCACTTGCTTATGTCATTCCTTATGTCATCACTTGCTTATGTCATGGCTTATGTCATCATGTGCTTATGTCATCACTTACCTCATCATATGCTTACATAAGCCTTTCATCATGCTTATGTCATATGCATATGTATTATGTACATATTATCTCTTTCTCTTATACTTATGTACATATACTTTATACATACTTATACTCATACCTATACTTAGATTTATACCGTATTTATATATGTATACATACCCGTATACCTATACGGTTGAATACGTATTTTATACTAAAAATCGTATGCCTAAGTTTTTCCTTAAGAAAAGCTTTCCAATTCCATATTTTTTGTGTTTTTATGTACATATTTAGTGTAGTATAGGTATGTTTAGTAAGATTTGATCTTAAATTAGGTTATGTACATGATAAATACTCATGTACAAAGGTCCTTATACTTATACTCTTTTGGTATTTCCTTATGTATACATACATAGCAGTATATCCTCATGTCTTTCTTTCTTCTCTTTCAAAATTCAAGTTTCTACACTTAAAGAAGGAAACTTTGTTTCCTCTTCGTCAAGACAAGACAAGACTAACCACATAACTACTTATCTAATCTACCTAATTAACTAACTACTGACTAATAAAAAGGAAGATAAAGCAACTTAAAGACATACCTTTTATGATGTTGAAATGAAGGAGACAAAAGGGAAGAAATGAAAGGGAAAGAAGGGAGGGGAGTTCACGGCAATAAAAGAGGAATTTTGTTTTGTTTCTCTTGATGGAAGACAATATGTGGTGGGGTTAAGGAGACAATTTGTGAACGGCAACAATGGAAACAAAGGAAGAAAGAAAAATCAAAAAGAAAAGAAAAGGAAGACATCATTACATAAGAGATATTTTCCTTATCTCTTAACTTTTGTTGACTTTTCAAAATGTTGACTTTAGTCAACATGTGTTGACTTGGTCAACATTTGAACTTTGGTCAACATGTATTATCTTAGTCAACATTCCTTAAGTATGTGTAATTTTTTGCACATAATGTAGTAATTAAGGGAAATTAGGGAAGAAATGAAGGAAATGAGAAGAATTGAGGTATATGATGCATTGATGTGTAAATGTGGTTGATGAAATCTTACTTTAGGTCTTTAGAGTCCATATATCTCATTTGATAAATAACTTTGTATAACAAGTGTAAAAAATGCTAATTTGAGTCCTAAAGTTCACTATATGTAACCTAATCTTCAACTATAACCCTAATCATAAGTAAGACCATCTTAATCATATATTTAAGGGATAAATATAATCTATGACCCATTATCTTAGTTCCTAATGGATTACTTAAGAATTTAAATCATATAAGTAAGAATGAGGGTTATCTCTAACTTTTTACTAACGATTTTGCAAAATATAAGCATTATATTTTCAATTAGGGTTTTAGGGTATATCATGTTGGATTGGTGTACATATGTCCTTAATGGAATCATTTTTAAGGTTTTTATCACTTTCTAATGGAATCCTTAGCTTTTAGAAACATTTAGGGTAGAAAAATTCTTTACGCAATTGATTAATTCCTTTAGGGTTTTCACTTTAATTAGTCTTGTCGAATCCTAAATTGTCTACTATAGTTGTATCTATTTCAAAAACTAGATCGAAACTTTCAGGGGTATACATTGTCTGTAACCAAAACTAAGAAAACCAACCTTCCCCGCTTGTTTAGCCGCCTTACATACTTGGAAACATCTTTGTGAGCTACTCCCTAATTCTTCTCTACAGCAATTACGTTCCTTATATGTGTTTAGGTTAGGTTGACCTAGATCCGACCCATTGACCTACTCTAATATTTGGTCCCACCTACGTGTTACTTTGGTTTGATCCTCTTTTTTCCTTTTATGTTGTATTTTTTTTTGTTTTCTTTCCTTTAATTTTTGTTCTATTGTAAATTTAAAAAATAACTAAAAAAGAAAGGATTTAAAGAAAAAAAAGGGGAAAAGCTTTGTTATTTTATTTTTATTATTGATTTAATTTTTTATATTTTTCTCAAGGGCATGATTTGATCAAAATAAAAAGATAAATATAAAAAAATAAAAAAGGGAGACAAATGTTTTATCACTTAGAAAAATTGTTTGAAATATATATATATATATATATATATATGTATATGTAATCAATCATTTTCAAAATTTAGACTTCACTTAGAACTTTCCAAAAACAAAAACATCAATTTAGGGCCCTTTTCTTTTACGAAATTTTTTGAAAATAAAATCAAATGGTCGAAAAAATTAAACTGGCCATTTTTCTAAATCTAAATCAAAATCAACCAACACACTTAGATATTTTGAATAAACTATGAAAGTCTGATATTGAATCGTAATTATGTAATCATTAGTAGGAAACTATTAGGCAACTTAAAATATAAAAAAATTTATTTTTCTACTTTTTGTAAGTAACTGTTTAATTTATCCTTTTTGTAGATTACATTTTATTTTCTTATTTACTTGTAAATAGATATTAATTTTTTAGAAGGGTATTTGAAAAATGAAATTAAATATGGAAGATTAAGGTGATACCTGCATAGGGTTTAATGGAGTAACCTTTGGATCCAAGATATCTAGGTTCAAAATATTTTTTTTTTTAAAAAAAAAATGGGTTTTATCAAAGATAGGTAGCTAAGTTAAAACAAATTCACCAAATTGGTCATAACTTAACTCTTTTTCTAACTTTAGTTAGGTGGTGACTCCAAAAGTCTTTTTTAAATTAAAAAGAAAACCAAGTTTTTCTTAATCCTTAGTTAAGAACTTATATTGAATGTATATAAGGTTCAATATTGGTCAGGTTAAGAAAAATATTGAAAACCTAGAAATTTTCAAGCTCAACAACTATGACAAATCTAAAGTGTATAGATTAGGAGAAGGGAGTTGGATATGGACTCGTGTTAGATTTGGTTAAACTCAAGTTGGTTCTTAGAGCTCCATGGTTTGAGTTTAGGTTATGAAGGAGAAAAGCTTACTGTAATCAACTTGATGTGCCATAGATTGATTCGAAAGGAAATATGAGGCATTAAATAAAATTTTTTGAGGACCTTATAAGTGAAAAAAGCTTTGCTGATATCGTAGTGGCTTGGGGTAGTTGTTTAAGGATATTTATGATTTTAGTGGTTATGGTAGTCGTTGATGGTAGCATTTAAGGTTGGATTAAAGGGGAGCAGTAGAGTGTTAAGTGGTTTTAGAGGGGGGGAGGGGTGGTGGGTAGTATGGTATGGTTAGAATCTGATGGGGAAGTAGTGGTTAGTAGCGGAGAAGGTAGTGGCTAAGGTTTCTAGTGCCTAATGTTTGTGGAGAAGCTTAAGACCATGGTAAAGCTTAGGCAACTTAGGCTGGAGAACTTAAGTAGTAGGAAGTGTCATGGTGTGATTAGTTTTCTTTGGCTATTAAGGAAGTTGAAGAAAATGTAGATAGAGAGAGAGATACCTTGTGAGTAGATAGAAAGTGAGTTGTCACTGAGTGAATGAGGTAAAATGGATGATGATTAATGATTTGAAGTTGCTTAGGAAGCTTCAATTCACAGGAAAACAAGCTTGATTGAGCTTGGAAGGTTTTCAATGGCATAATTGGATCAAGATAATATAATCTACAAGATCTTCAAATTCTTAAAAATAATTTTTGATTTGAGCTATGTTTTGATTATAATAGTTGATTTGGTTGCTTGAATCATCAAGATATGGCATCAATTTGCTTCATTACAGTTTGTATTCAAAGACTTCACTTAAACTAAAATCTTGAATATCAAGCTTTTTATGATTGTCGTGATTTGATTTTGATAGGGAAATGGATGAATTTATACTAAATTCGAGTTTTGGTGCAAAAGGGGTCATGCTTAGCACACAAATGCACCATGAAATTAGGTGGATTCATGTGGAAATCAGACGAAAAATGGCCTCGAACATAACAAACTACGTTGAGTTACGAAGAAAAAATGCAAGAAAGTGAGAAGAATTGCTGAGAAATGGCAAGAAACAAAGGGGCCTAGCATGTCTAGCTTATGAAGAATGTGCCCTTAGCATGCATACAATATACGTATGCAAGCGAAAATAAAAAAGAAGGTGTTAAGCACCTACTTAGATGAGGCTACACTTTTGGGCTTTGAGCCTTATTGCATTCATGAACAAATTAGGCCTTGCACCTAATCTAATCCCATTCTTCCTTTTTCTTTTCCTTCTTTTCTCTCTTTTATTTTATTTAAAAATATTAGATTTATTTTTATTTATTAAGCTAAATTATACCCAAATTGATTGAACCTAATTAAGGTAAATGCAACTCGATTCAATATTAAATGTTATACATAAAAATTAATTTTATTTTCAAATCGAACCTAATTTTAATTCTTGTGTACTTAGATGCTATTCTAAGTGAAAAATTAAATAGCCCTCTCTAAATGATTAAAAAAAAAACACCTAAAAATGAGCTAAGGCTTTTATTTTCCTTATTTTTTGTACTTTTCATTTTTCATTTTTATCTTCTTCTTTTTTTCAAATTTTTCCTTTTTTTTCATTTTCTAAAAAAACTTTGAATTAGGACCCTTTTCCTTTATTTTAAGAAGCATTAAAACTATGAAAAAACAAAAATAAGGTGTTTACAATTGTGTTTTTTTTTTTTTTTGTTATAAAGTTTAAGTAAAACTTTATCACAAAGATAAAAGATATACCATGTTTGCTCTAGGGATTGTCTTACACTAAGAAACACTCCAGATGGCTAGCTATCTTAGTCCTAATCCATTAGGGATTTGGCAAAAGGTAAAACATATTCTAAAAGAGAAAGATGATACCTTAAGAGGTGGCTATAACCTTATAGAATTTAGAAGAAAGGTTAGCTCTTTGAGAGTTGACTAAGACCTTAAAAGATTGTGAGAGAAAGGATAGTGGTTTATGAGCTGGCTAAAGCCCTAAAAGAAATTAAAGAAAGGATAGTGCTTTAAGAACTAGCTAACTTATAAGAGCATCGCTAAATGACTAGTAACCTTAAATAGGAAATTCTTTTGAAACCTAGTTGTGCTCCTCTAAGTTAACTAATCTTGGTGAGAGCATTTTAGAGGACTAGTGATAATGCAAAAATAATACATATTTTCTGTAGCAATTTTGCAATAATTTCAACTTTATTTCTTATAATCTAGTGTTATTTTAAGCTTAACTTTCAAGAACTCTGAGAGCACTTTATGAATATTTTAAGAATTTAGAGGCTATTTTTGAGTAAAATCATAGCTAATGAAGTGAACTGGAGAAATTTTAAACAAAAATCGAAGTCTAACAATGACTACAGTTACGGACTACACTCGTGGTCCCTACCCTTGTAAAGAATTTATTCTAAATTTCAAAAGTTTCGCATAAAAGGCATTACCACGGCTGTATACTAGGGGCATGAAGACATTGTGAATTCCACTATTTTAGTTTTTGCTAAGTTTTCATTGCAATCTTTAGAGCATTACCTACAAATACATTCTTAAGCCTAGAGTTGTAGAGAGAGCTCCTTAAGTAGTTGATAGGTTTAGAATATCACAAGGGGCTCCTTCATCATGTTTTCCCTTTTTTTTTCTTAGTTTTTATGTTTTATTTTCAACAACTTAGTAAATCGTTGTTGAACTCTATGTTCATAGGGGTGATTTTATTTATGAAATTCTTTCCATGATTTTGCTTATTTTAATCTAATTAGACCACTTTTATTGTGCTGGATTAATATTACCCATGATATTAATTTAACATTTGAATTTATTGTAGAGTTGTGAAGCTTGTAGTAAACAAATAAGTGTATTTAGAACATATTAGGTATACCAAGAGATTACGTATTTAATCTTTGTGGATTAAGGTGATGTAATAACAAGATCCATGTACTTCATGTGATCTTGAGATACTCTATTTAGTAGTATTGTAGGTAGAGATTAGGTGTACTAAGAGATTAGGTATTTAATCTTTTTGGATTAAGGTGACCTACTAGCGAGATCCATGTATTTCGTGCGATCTTGAGATGCTCTATTTAGTAGTGATGCAGGTAGAGAAGGTCTTAGGATTAAAAATTAATCAGAGATGCAAATCCAACTAATTTAGAATCTGGATTCCATTAGAATTGGATTTAGAATATCCATGGTCTAATAAGATAGTTGAGATTAAATAATCCATTAAAACTAGGTAGTAAGCAACAAATTAAAATTTATTAAGGGAAATTTTAGTTTTAATTAATTAGTTTGTAATCTTATGTCATTTTCATGTTTAGATGTCTTTACTACTTTTATGTTATTTTTGCATTTCCATGCTTGCTATTTTTTTTATGTTACTTTTATTGTTTTGTTGTTAATTGTTATTTTTATTTAGTTAAATAGTCATTTAATTATTTTATTAATAGTTAGCTATTTTATTTTCTCTATTTTTTTAATTGTTAGTTTGATGTTTGATTTCATTGCCATTTTTACTTTCCATATTGACTTTATTTGATTGAATCTTAGGTTATTCCATAAAATCTTCCATTAAGAAAAGTTAAGTAATTAAATAAATTAAAAAGGTACACTTGCTAGGAATAGTAAGATATAATCATATAACTTAGCTCCTCATGGAATCTACGCTTAGACTCAAAATTTGTTTTAAATATATAATATAACTTAATTGAGTGCATTTGCCTATAATATAGTACATGTACAATCAAGTTTTTTCTCACCATTGTCAAGGAGCTAAAAATAGAGTATTCAAATTTAGGAAACTAACATAACCTTAGATTTATTCAATTACTTTAACACTTTTGCAATATATATTTTCCTTAGTTATTCTAATACTATGTCTCTTTCTATTATATTACTAACTCTTAATTCTTTTGCAACTTATGACAAGAAGTAGCAATAAGCAATTGGCTAACTTTGACCTAGGAATTGAAAAGACAACACAACAACTTCTCAAAATAAATTGTAACACTCTGGATCAAAGTTTACCATTTGAATTGAAAGAGCACTTAGAAAGTTCAAAAAGTGAGCAAGAAAGCCAGGCCTTAAACAACAGAAACAATAATGGTATAGCCAACAAGTTACTAATGGAATTTATGAAGCCAACAGTGACTAGAGTTGAGTCCATCATCGCCAAACTTGTAATATTGACTAGCTTTTAGATTCAACCTAATGTCATCTAGATGATCCAACAATTCATTTAACTTGGCGGATTAGCTAATGAGGACCTTAATGTCCATATCTTAAATTTCCTAAGAGATCTATGACACGTTCAAAGTTAACGGTGTCATAGACGATACTGTAAGGTTAAGATTATTCTCGTTTTCCTTGTGAGGTAAGGCCAAACATTGACTTAACTCATTACCTAAAGGATCCATCATTACTTGAGAATCTTTAATTGAAAATCTCTTAGGAAAATATTTCTTACCCATAAGGATGGCAAAAATCAGGAATAATATTTCTACATTTGTCCAATTTGATGATGAAACCTTGTATGACACATGGGAATAATTTAAAGAATTACTAAGAAGGTGTCTACGTCATAAACTACCTTATAGGATGCAAATCTAAACATTCTATAATGGACTTAATTATTTCACTCGACAAATTATCTATGTTGTAGCTAGAGGTAGTCTGAGTGCTAAGACACTAAAGGAAGCCTAAAAGCTGATGGAAGGCATAGCAATTAATAATTTATATTAGATAATGTAAGAGCGAAATCAAAAAGTTTGGAAAAATATGAAGTTGATTTTGTAACAACTTTAATTGATCAAGTTGAAAATCCTAGCAAGAAAATTGATAGCTTAATGAAATTAGTTAATTTAGTTCAAGATGAGGTTTTGTTAGAAACTGAAGATGTCAATTTTATTGCTAAATGGTTTGCTGACAATTCTTTTAGCAATACATACAATCTAGGTTAGAGAAATCATTCCAATTTCTCTTAGGGAAGCCAACAATAGTAGCAATACAATAACAATCAACAACAAAAAAGGTCTCAAAACTTAGAAGAGATGCTAAATTGGTTTATTCAAAGCTCGAATGCACGATTCCCAGTTGACGAAGTTGTAATTAGGAACACAGAGGCCTCATTAAGAAACTTGGAGGATCAACTTGGCCTGTTAGTAAGGTAATCACTAAGAGGCCATAGAGAAGCTTACTTAAAACTACTAAACCAAATCCTAAACTAGTAGGGTCATAAGCAAACTAAGTGAATAAGTTGTCAAACGTCTAGCTAACAATGTAAAACAAAATCGTTTCTTAGGAGGCAATCTAAGTTTCTTGAATTTTTATATTTCACATTTCATTTTTATTCCACTATGTTAATTCATCTTTTTAAAGTTAGTTGTTATCTTACTTAACAAATTTTATATAGTTTAAGTAGTCAGGCAACTTAGTTAGTGATTTCTATCATCCAATTTGATTGATTTGTAGTCAAAATTTTACATTTGAGTTGACACTAATTTTTGGAATTTTCATTTATTGCAGGAACCAAGTTTCAAAAATCAAGTTTGGAGTGATTTTTGATAACCAAAGAAGATCACAGCTAAAGTCTACAAGATCATAATCTTCTCATAAATTAATTCGAAGAAAAAGGCTAAGGAAAATTCATGATAAAACGAACACGGTTGGGACCATAGTCGAGGCTCTTTGCTATATACATGATGTTCACTTTTGCATAGAGGAAGTGATGTGCTTAGGAGCTCAATTTTATTCGGGCTTACCACAAGTAGTGAGAAACCAATGGGTCCTTTGAAATATTGAAGAAAATAAAGTAAGTAGGTCGATGAATGGAATATAGTAGCTAGCATGAAGTTGCTCAGAGGATGTGACCTACAAACAAATACAGCACGACTTGACACTTCACTTGATATGACACACAAGTTAATGTTAAGGTCTACTCACCGCTAATCTTGAGCTACTCAGCAATATTAGATAAGAGAGTAAGAAAATGAACTTGGAGAAGGTTGTCTCACAAGAACAAGTATATTCAATGTTTAGAAGGAATGTAATATATTCTAGCTATAAAGGAAAGAGGACTATTTATAGTAAGTCCTTAAGGCAACACTACAAATAAGGAAAATAATGAAAAAGCATGCATGAAAAGAGATTCCTAGTACATACAAAAAAGGATAAATGAAAAAAAGAGAAAAAAAAAAGTATAGTGCTAGATGAGATGGATACATAGTAGCACAATATTGGTTTCCTACAAAGATTCTTTAGTTACAGCAGTCGAGTGGAATCAAGATGTTGTGCTATCAAGGATGGCTGAGTTAAGAAAGGGATGTAATAAGAATTGGTAGTAGGTTAGGAGATAAGTACTCGGCTAGTGGGAGGCTATGACTTGTTACTTGGTAAGAAGCTCTCAGAAACTAAAGGGCTGATTATTTGGTACAAAGCCTTAGTCGGCATCGGTATAAGAGAGAGAATAAAGCATTGTATAACCATTTTGAGCTCTCAAGGAATTCAGCTACCCTCTATCTATGTGTAGTTTCTCATCATTAGCAGGTTGACAAGAGAGAATTCTTTGAGTGAGGGACCAAAGGCCTCTGAGGCATGTGTAAGTAAGTAGGCCAAAAGTTAGTAACCCATTAGCCCCTTGGGGTTGTTGAAGATTTTCCCTCAAATCATGATCTTTATGGACGTTTGGCACTTAGGGAGTTAGGTTAGTGATGTTGAATGTGGTAGACACACTATAGCCTTCAGACAGCTCAACCTCATAGGCATTGTCAACAATATGCCCATGGATCTTTTAAGGTCCATCTGCTTTAGGAGATAGTTTGTTTGTTCTCCTGTCAGGTAAGCGTTCCTTACTAAGATGGACCCAGACAAGGTCTCTGGGGGTATAAGCGAGTCATCTCCTTCCTCAGCTTCCTTACTCCTTCTATCGGGCTATAGTCTTAGCCAATTGTTTTGCTAACCCTCTGATGTAACTTTTGGAATTCCTTGGCTTGTTGTAGGCTGGGTTGGCTTTCCTCTTATGTGGTTAGGCTAATAATTAAATCCAAGGGTAAGTTTTGATTAAGTCCATAAATAACCAAAAACAATGATTTTCCTATTGAGCCGTAAACTAAGCGGTTGTAAGCGAACTTAATGATAGGTAGGCATAAATCCCAATCATGTAAATTCTTCTCAATAACTACTCATAGGAGGTTACCAATTGCCCTCTTCACAACTTCAATTTAGCCATCTGTTTAGGGGTGGCAAGAAGTATTGAACATAAGCTTAGTGTTAAGCTTCTTCCACATGGTCCTCTAAAAGAAACTTGTGAACTTTGAGTCGTAGTTTGATACAATACTTCTCGGTACTCTATGTAATCATACAATTTCCTATAGAAAGAGGCTAGCGATAAATAAAGCATCATTAGTTCTATGGTAGGAAATGAAGTAGGTTATCTTGCTAAACCAATCTACCACAACCATGATCAAGTCATGTCCTTTCGGTGTTCGGGAAAGGCCAAGCATGAAATCCATGCTTGGGTCAGTCCATGGGCTCTCAAGTATGGGCAGGGGTACATACTCTCCATACGTTTCTCTTCTTCCTTTCGCATGTTTACACACTTCGCACCTCCCAAGAATTCGGTGCACATCCTTCATTATCCTAAGCTAGTAGAAATTTTTTTTTAATATGTCAGCCATCCTCTTTTCCCCAAAATGGTCGGTTAAGCCCTCCAGCATGAGCTTCTAGAATGATTAGCTCTCTTGCTGAACCACTCGGTATACAAACCTACTTATCCTTCATCAAGAACCCCTTATTCAAGTAGAACCCATCTACAACTCCTTCAACATTACACTTAGCTACTAAGGGCCCAAAATGCGGATTATGCTCATACGAATCAGGTAAAGTGCCAAACCTAAGTACCTTAGCTTACAATGTTGTGATGAGGGTATGGTAATGAGAAAGAGCATTAGCTATGATGTTTGTACTCCCCTTTTTATATCTGATGACTTAGCATAAAGTCTCCAAGAACTCGACCCATTTGGCATGATGCTGAGAAATTTTTTGTTGTCTTTAGAGGTGTTTGAGAGATTTATAATTGGAGTAGATCATTAACTCTCTAGGCAATAGGTAATGTTGCCAGTTCTATAGTATTCGGACAGGGGCCTAGAACTCCTTGTCATAAGTTAAGTGATTCAGGGCAACTCCTTTCAGTTTCTCATTAAATTAGGAAAAGGGTCAGCATTCTTGCATAAGAGCAGCACCAATGCCAGCTCTAAATGTATCACATTCAACATCAAAAATCTTTTGGAAATCTAGTAGGTTGAGTAATGGGGTACATGTTAACTTAGATTTTACATCATCAAAACTTTTCTAAGCTTTCTTCGACTACTTAAACTTATAATTCTTCTTAGTCAGTTTATTTAATGATGTTGTTATGGAACTAAAGTTCCAAATGAATCTCTAATAGAACAAAGCTAGACTATGGAAGCTCTTGATTTCAATAGCATTAGTTAGCGTAGGCCATTCAAGAATAGCTTTGAATTTCTTATCATGAACTTAGACTCCTTCCTCTGAAACCACATGTGTGAGGAATATAACCTTGCTTTGACAAAACATACATTTCTTCAGGTTGCCAAATAACCTCTTAGTAAGGTAGATGATGAGTATCGATCTTAGATGCTCAATGTAAGAAATGAGGTCAACACTATAAACCAGGATGTTATCAAAATAAACCATAACAAATTTGTCGATCAGTGCTCTCAACATGTGATTCATGAGCCGCAAAAAAGTACTTAGTATGTTAGTTAAACCAAATGGCATCATCATTCATTCAAATAGACCATCCCTTGTCATGAAGGTCGTCTTTCATTCATCTCTAAGTCTCATTCATATTTAGTGGTAGCTACTCTTCAAGTAAATCTTTGAGAAGATGCGAGCACCATGCAGCTCATTGAGCATATCATTCAACTGTGGAATCGAATATCAATACTTAATAGTAATTTTTTTGATGGCACGACTATTAATACACATTCTCCAAAACCCATTTTCTTATGCACTACTATGGTAAGTACATCACATAGGCTCATGCTCTCTCAAATGTATTCATGGTCTACCAACTCATCTACTAGTTTCTTAAGCTCGGCTACCTGCTCTAGATTAAACTTATAAGCAGGTTGGTTTGGTAGCACTAATCTTAGCTAAAGGTCAATGTAGTGTTCAATGCCTCTAATGGGTGGTAAAACTTTCAGCATTTCGATAAGAAATATGTTGGCATACTCTTCCAGTAAAGTTTTCACCTCGGTAGGTGAGTTCTCAGCTTCTCTTTACTCTAAGAGTTTCCTTACTAAAAGGAGCATACACTCCTCATCCTTAACTTCATAGGAGAATTGAGCCCGGGAAATCACTAAAGACTTGCACTATAGCGATCTAGCAACCTTCTCTTGTACCTCTTGTACTTCCTTAGGACTTTAGGGGTCAATATAACCTTCTTCTCGTCCTTTTGGAGCATATAAGTATTTCTACACCCATCATGTAATACCTTCAAGTCAACAAGTCAAACAACCAGGGTCAGTCGAGTAAGATATGTGAAGCACACATGGGTAGGACGTCACACAACACCTCGTCTTGTACCTATAGCTAATTGCAACTAATACTCTCACCTACTCAGCAATTGGTAAACTTCCCCTCTTGTTGAGCTAGTAAATCTTATATGGCTTGGGGTACGGAAAGTTCATCAACTTAACAGCCTTCACTACTCCTTATAGTAAAACATTGGTACAACTTCCTCTAACAATGATTAAGGCACATAGTTTGCCATTCACTCAACAATTCGTATGGAAGAGATTACCCCTTTATACATTCTCATCTCTACAAAAGTACTAAGAGATTGATGCATAAGAAAACAATATTTGGCTCCTACTTGAGGAGGTGTAAGGGCATTAAGGTCTTCTTGAAACTCCTTTAGTGTTGGCCCAACTTCTACTTCCTCTTCTCCTTCACTAGCAGTCTCTACTTTGAATTAAGGCTTGTCTCCTTTGATTGTCATGATACATCACTTTAAACATTGATTAGCCACCTATCCATAGTCGAGACATTTAAAGCATTTTATCTCTCAAGTCTTCCTTCTAGAGCTTTGATCTTGGTCTCTTCGGTCCTTAAGTTCCTCAACCTTACCCTTACCTCAACTTTCTTTTGGTTAGATTAGCACTTGCCCTCAGCGATTACCTCATAATTGTTCAGTATATGGCCATAGTCTGATCAACTCTGCATGCTACTTTAGCTTGGCAATCTTAATCGGCTAGGCTAGCTTCATCTTTGCCTCTTAACCCTTTATGCCACTCGAATGGTCTCATCTAAACTTCCTATTCTTTATAATTCCACAATATAAACAACATCAGTTCCTAGTCCAAAAATGAACCTTACTACAGTTTGTATCTTCAATTCGTCAACATTACATTGAATCATGAGTAATCAAAAATCTTAAACATAGTAGTCCATCGACCTGTTACCTTGTCTCAAGTTTTGGAGACATCGAAAAGTGTCTTGCTCGTAGTATTCGAGAATGAACCTACTTCTCAAAACTCTCTTGATCTCATTCTATGTTTAAACTTTGCATCCAAACCTTAGGTGAATATTCTACAGCTTCCACTACATTGCTGCATATCTGGAAATTTCCAATATGGCCACTTGAATATGGATAGCATCTTCATAATCGTAAAAATTGAATATCTTTTTTATCTTCTCCTCCCAATCTAAGTAGTCATCAGCATTACCAAACCTATTAAAGTTTGGGATATGTACTTTGAGGTGTTCAACTCCCCTAGGAGTTCTAAACTTATGCTCGTCAATTCTAACATAGTACTACTCTTTCTCTTCATACTCCTCCACTTCATCTAACTTTAACCTCTTTCTCATGACTTTGTCGACATGATGGGGTGGTGCTTGGTTCACTAGGAGGGGATTTGGTGTTCACTATTCATTCATCTACCTTCTTGACCTATAGCTCATTTCTTGACCCTGTTCAATGGCAATCATATCTCATTACCCGGTCTCTAGGACTCTTTGCACTAGGATAGCTAGATTGGCCACAATAGCTATGAGGTCTTGTATCTCCTCATCAATAGTACGTGGTATGTGTTGGGTAACACAACCTCGTCCTTGAGCATCACTTTCGGCAATGTTAATTTCTCCTTAAATGCTAGGATTTGACATTCTTAAAAAGCATAAGCTTTAGAACATACTCTTCATGTAGGGAATTACTACACAAAATAAATACCAATCTAATAGTGAACTATGGACTTGCTCTATTCTTCTAGATGAAAATAGGGTATAACAAACAATAGACCAGTAGGAACTATTGTAACATAGCTCTCAATCATCACCTTAAGCATTGATATTAAGATTATATGATGTGCCTAGAAGCTCAATTATTACTAAGGCTTACCATAGGAGGTAAGAAACCAATAGGTCCTTCAAAATATTAAAGAAAGTAGAGTGAGTAGGTTAACGAATGGAATATCGTGGCCAGCATGAAGCTGCTCGAAAGATGTGACCTACTAACGAACATAATACAACTTGATACTTCACATACACACAAGTTAATGTTAAGGTCTACCTAGTACTAATCTTAAGCTACTCGGTAAGATTAGATAAGAGTATAAGAAAATAGACGTAAACATTGTTATCTTGCAAGAACAAGGATATTCAATATCTAGAAGGAATATAATATATTCCAACTGCAAAGAAAAGGGAACTATTTATAATAAGTCCCTAGGGTGAAACTACAAATAAGGAAAATTACAAAAAAGTATGCATGAAAAGAGATTACTAGGACATATGAAAAAGGGTAAATAGGACAAATAATAAAAAGACAAAAATAGTATAATGTTAGATGAAGTGGATAGGTGGTAGTGTAACAATGGTTCCATGTAAAGATTCTCTTGTTACAGCAACTGAGTAGAATCAAGATGTTAAGATATTAAGGATAGCTAAGACGAGAATGGAATGCTATAAGAATTGGTTGTCTCTTGGCTAATAAGAGGCCAGGAGAGAAGTATTCGGCTAGTAGGAGGCTATGTCTCATTACTTGGCAGTAGGCTCTTAGCAACTAAAGGTTTGATCACTCAACATAGAGCCCTCAGCTAGAAAATAGTTAGCATCAGCACAAGAAAGAGAACAAAACATAATATAACCATTTGGAGCTCTTAAGGAATTCAACTATCGTCTTTCTATATATAGTTTCTTGTCATCGACAGGTTGACAAGAGAGAATTCTTCAAGTAAGGGACTATAGGCCTCTGAAGTGTACGCAAGTAAGTGGGCCAAAGGTCGGTAACCCATCAAAAAGGAACATGGCCACTCACTATGGTCATGTTCCTTACCCGTAGATGCTACTAGGTTTGAAAACCATGAGTATTTCTTCTCTTCTTCTATTCTCTCTTCACTTTATTTCATTGACACACACCTATTTTCTCTATTCTTTCTCTGTGATCAACATTATAACTCACCAATCTTTTCAAATCTAAGCATAAAAACAACAATCATAAGGTATGTACATCAATTATATCTCATTATTTTCCTTGATTCGTTGCTAGATTTCATAAATAACTAATTTTTATCTAGGTTTTTGTAATGGAGTTTTGATGTGCATGTATGTAGATCTTGTGTTTTAGAGATGATCTATTACATATAATGTGTTGTAGTGTGTTATTTATGGATTAACGCTAGAATCATTGAAAAATATAGATTTTTGAAGAGGATTGGAAGGAAAGTAATGGAAAAATGTAGAAAACCATAAAAAGTGATAGAAAGAGAAAGAAAGGGATAGTGAAAGAAAATAGCATCTTGAAATTGTTGATGATCTTAATCCATGTTGAATGACGAAACTAAAAGAGCTTGATGTGAATATGCATTGAGAAATTAATTTACACATGAATTAAGCACTCAAACAAATTTCCAGTTAATTAATGGTAATCAAATATTAGTGTTCATGTGGTTTTAGATGATAATTTATAGGTTAAATCATGGTTTTAGAAATGGAGCACACAAGGCTTTGCTGCTTACCTCATCATATAAGGAAAGTGACCCAACATGTGAATTGCCATCGCCTTTAAGTAGAATAAAGCTGGTAATTGAAATTTCTAGCCCTACTTAGCAACTCCTAAGTTTTCAACTGAATTGCCTTTCAACTTCCATTAGTTAGACCCAAGGCTTTATCTCTAATCCAGTAATAACTATTCACCATGAGGTGCTTACTCCTCTAGATGTGGCCTTGTCTTGAAAAATAGAAAACAAATATCCCCATGAGGTAGATGAATTCATAATAAAGTATTTAAAGAGTTTTGTTGGTTATCATTGTTCTATGGCTCTATTATGACCCAAAAGTATCGTTGTTGTAGTAGATCATCATGTACCATATAAAGATCTATAATTAACCCCCTTATTGATTGTAGGCCTTTCATATGATACATAAGGCTCCTTTCACTATACGTTACTATTAGGCCTATAGATAAGTAATACAAAGCAATTTATCTAAAATTTACTTCTTTGATATAAATTAATCAAGTAAACATATAGATTCATCGAATTCCACACCAAAAGAATATTACAAATGAATGCAGTTTAGATAGGAAACTGCATTAGAAACTTCAATCTATAATATGAACAAAAGTAAAGATAAATGGATATCTACAAAAATGCTATTACAAAAATCTCCTCTCCATTCCCTAATCACTCCATCGTATCTCCAAATGAGACTCACCTTGGGCATTTTTCCCTACAACAAAAGACATTTATCGGGGTGTAAGCTTAACCTTAGTGAGATAAATCCCCTCGTTAATACGACATGACAAAAGTTTGTATAATGCATAACATATGAATTCATGAATAATCAGTATACTAAACAATCAATATACCAAACACTACATGTAGTGGCCTAAGAATTGCACGCAACTCAGAATTACACCTCTTGTAGTCAGGGTTGGAGATAATTAACTGACATAAACCAAAATCTGGGACCTAGCACTTAGGTTTTACATTGATTGCAGTATTGTACTTAAGTAAAAAAGAAAACTATATATATATATAGAACGTATATAATATACCTTCATTTGGGGCAAGAAAACATATTTTCAAAATCTTAAGTCTAGCGATATAGTGGTCTCCTTAATCTACAAATAGATGCCATAAGCAGAAGCCACAAGACACGACCCCTCACCAATGATTGGCATCTCTTGGCACTTAGTAAGCTCATCATTTTAGGATAAAGACTCAATTAAAATAATGGCATAGCTAGTATCCAATCCTGTAGAAGGCCTTCCTATGAGTTCCTTCCCATTTTTTACATGAAGTGGCAGTCAGTATCATCCGAATCAATTATATGGAATGTATGATTCATTGAATTTCTTAATCATATAAGTGATTAATCCAGTTTTCATAGTAATTAACTAATTTCATTCCATACAATTGCACGTATGAGTTATCACAACCAATTCTCATTATTATGTGATTAACAAGTCATGGCATTTAACCATAAATTCAAACACAAACATTTCCCACATCCTACAAGCATCCAAGTTTCTATATGTATATATATGTATATATGTAGGTGCATCTAATCTACAAGTAAAGTCAAGTAAGGAGTTATTAGGAATTCGCTCACTCAACCATGCGGGTCAATCAAAGTAGTTTAAGGGTAGGTTGTCTTCGAAGGCTGAGTCCCCTAGACATCACAAATATGATACTATAAGGATTTAAAATAAAACTTAGAAAACTAAACTAAAACTCTTTAAATTATACTTTAGACTTGGTTTCATATTTTTCTAAGTTTTCACTTAAAGCTCAATTATATATAACTTTCTCATTTTAAATCTAATTTTTATGAACTTATAGTCAGTCTTCATCATTTTCAAGTTTATTTTAATGTGGTGAGGTTACATTGTTGAGATGAGATAAGCAAAATTGCCTATAGGTCAAAACAATAGTGATCCTCATGTTTTGGAGTACTTTTGGGCTTTGTTTGACTATTAGGCTTTTTGATATCTTAGGAAATTCTTTAGGCATGGACTTAGGATTTCATTCTAGGTTTAAAATACTCCTCATGGTCAAATTTCCAACTTTGATTTACACTCATAAGGCTAACAACAACTTCTTAGGCTTTTAAGTGAGCTAAAGTTGTCAAATTGGCTTGTTTTTTGTCCAAATTAATGATAGCCACTCTCTTAGGCTTAGGGTGTGTTTTGTGGGCTTTTTGAAATACAACTTTTATTGTTGTGTTAAGTTGCTTGTCAAAGTTTTAATGGGGGTTCAACTTAGAGTTTGAGGCCCGTTTTAGAAGTTTTAAGCTTGGTTTTGAGTTTTAGGCCTAATACCCTTATCATTGTTACCTTGGTTGGTATTTTCATTTTGTTTACTTATTTTATCATATTTTTAAGTTTCTTTCAACATAGCTCCAGATCTGGTCGTGATGAATCCAAGGGGGTTCTTGCTTGGTTTTTTCAACTTGTTTCCTCATTTTCTCAAGTTTAAGAGTTAAACCATGAACCTAGGCTACTAATATTCAAATCTTAACTTTACTTTTCTTCCATAAGAAGATTACTTAGCTCATACTTTATAAGAAAATAGTAAATCTCATACTTAATACAACTTCCATATCATAGTTCATGTCTTACAAGGTTGGTTTCCTTAGAAAAGCTTCATGTAATGGATTTTCCTTTACTTAAGTCTAAATTTAAGCATGTTTAACTTAATAGAAGTGAAAATAACATCCATAGGACCTACAAATACTTCATGTGCAGCATGCTATCCTCTCATTTGAGTGCTCATTTCATGATTTTCTTAACTTAAAATCTTCCATTCTAAATGTTAAATAAGTGTCTCTACATAACACCAACTTTACATACTCATAAGCCAACTTTCATATAAGGGTTTTATAAGTTTGCTTCTTAGGGTGGTCTTAGTTATTTCATCAACTTATGATCATACTAATATCCTTAAGAAAACATGCTTTCCTAACATGAAATACTAGGCTACTAACACAAAGAAACACTTACTCGTCTACAAGGTAAAAGTATGGTAGTAGTGTACTAAGTTTCCACTTAAGCTTCTTGTCTTACTTTCTCCTTCTTGCCACCTTTTCAGAACATTGAGTTTTGGTCCTCTAAAGTAGGGTTTAGGGAGTGCTCTAAGGATCCTAAAAGTGGCTTTGAAGGTTGATAAATGGAGTACACAATGTGGAGCTTTTGTTCCATGAGGATTGGAGTTATAAGTAGCGGTAATATTGATTTTATGGGGGTTTTTTGTATTTCCACTTTTAGGTTGATCTTCAAGTGAGAGAAATGGAAGTAAAAATGAAACTGAAAGTGAGGGATATGAGAGAGAGAGTGGCTAGGGTAGTGTGTTTAAGAAGCTTGATGTTGTTGTCTTGTAGCTTACACAAATGACAACTTTTGACAAGACTAGATGGCATAAGCATTAAGGGGTGAATAGTGAAGTGTAAGATAAAGTAATTGATGGATCAAAGGAAAGGAATTGCCTCCCTTTCTAGCCTTGTAAGAACTAGCCATTAGGCTACTTTTATGGCATGGAATTGTTTTGTCTTCTTTATTAAAGTTGAACACATGAAATCTTGTCATAACTTGTCCATATGTAGTTAAGTTAAGGTGTGATAAGGAAAGTATCTTATTACTAGTTTTTTGTAAGTTATCGATTAATAAATGATTCCAACTCTCAATTGATAAGTTATTTAGGATAATTGGTTGGTTCACTTATTCACATGTATAAGGCTTAAGCATGAAGATAAGGAAGTTCTCTTATAAGAAATTCTTTTAGAGTTTACTTCTTATATTGTTTTGTACATTATGATTTAATTCTTATAAAATTATGAAATTTTCTAGAGTTCAATAAAATTATTCAAATTAAATTATCAATTAATTGCTTACGGTTACGAGTCTTTAATTGCTTTAGAGTTTTGGGTTTTGGGTGACTTTCGAGTTTGTAGTTTTTCATGTTTAGGTTTTATCGATAATAAACTTTCGAATCAGAAAGTTAAATTCATTTTAAATGTAAAATTGTATGCTTAGTTTAGTTGATCTTTAGGAACATTCAAGAAGTACTTTTATTCTAATTGTAAGCCCACTAAAAATAGGGTTTATAGGCTCGCTTTCATCTCTTCTCGTATTTGTAGTATATGGGATTTATTTGATTGTAGTAATGGAATAGGACTCTTTGATGGAGTAGGAGAAGTTTGGGAGGTTATTCTAACGTCGAAGACCACTAAGGATGCTAGCTTTGATTATAGAAAATGAAAATTAAACCATAATAATATTTAAGGTCGCTAGCATTTTTTGTGTTCAAAGCAAAAATTCTATTGATTTTCACGGGTAATACAACTTTACTGCATCTACATTTATGGGTTCATCAAATCTAGACCATCCATTTATGATAAAATTAAAGCTTTCCAAGCAACATTCGCTTCACTTTACAAGGGCTTTCATAATTTGGAGGGAATTTCCCTCTAGGATCATGTACATGAGGGAGAACTTTTCTTAACATTACATTACCTTCTTTAAAATTCCAAGGGCACACCTTCTTATTAAAAGCTTAAGCCATTCTTTGTTGATAACATTAATTGTCACAAGACTGTTAACCTTTTTTCATCAATTAAATTCAATTGCTCAATGTACTTCTTTACCCAATCAGTCTCATACAATTGAGTTTCTGATTGCACTCTAAGAGATTGGATCTCGATTTCCACTAGTAGTACTACTTTAATGCCATATACTAAAGAGTAGGTATCGCTACTATCGACATTCTGACTTAAGTTTAATAGGCTATGAGGGTAAAAGGTAACATTTCATGCTAATCTCTATATGTCACAGCTATCTTTTCAATGATTCTCTTAAGATTTTTGTTAGCAACTTCTACAGCTCCATTCAATTAAGGTTGATGGGTGTAGAATTCCTATGGATGATCTTAGATTATCGACACAATTCTGTTATAAGTCTATTGTTGAGATTTGTGCCACTATTGGTAATGATTGTCTTTAGAGTCCCATATTGAGACAAAATGTCCCTCTTAATGAACCTAATGACCTCTCCTTCAGTAACATTTGAATAAGATGAGGCTTCAACACATTTAGTGAAATAGTCGATGGTTACAATTTGAAACAATGATGGTGCATCCCTTTGGAGTGATTGGGTTGATGATCTATACTCTATATTGAAAATGGCCATGGTCTAGACATCGTATGTAACTCTTAAGGCAGAGTGTTTATCTTTTTTACATAAACTTGGTACAAGTGGCAGTGCTTGTCAAGCTTAATACAGTCACCTTCCATAGTCAATTAGTAAAATCATAACCTCATGATCTTCTTGGCAAGTATGTAGCCATTCATGTAGGGGCCACATACTTCCTTAGGTACTTCTTTCATCAAAATTTAGCTTCTCCTTTGTCTACATGCCTTAAAAGTGTACCATCAACCAATCGTTAATACAAAGTAGATTTACTTATTAAGAATGAGTTGTCCAATTTCTTGATTGTCTTTCTATCCTTGTTTTCAGTCTTATCAGGGTATGTGCTTGGTGGTAAGACTATTTTGATATTATGATACCAAGGCTTTTCATCATGTATATCTTTAATTGATAGACGGAAAGTAGGCTTCTCTTTGATTTTAATCTTACCTCGCTAGATATTTGAATCATCGATGCCAAAGTAGCCAATGGATTAGCAAATTGGTTTTAAGTCCTTGAGATGTATGTAAATGCAATCTCTTCAAACTTTTCCACTCACTCAATAAAAAGTTGGTGGTAAGTGTCGAGCTTGGTTTTTTCCGATTTTTAATATTTTCCTTAATCGGGCCAATATTAAATCCTAACCCATTTAATATTAGTCCGTGACTAAGGATTAAAGAAAATTGTTCTTTTTTTTTAAATTTCTTTGAGTCGCTATCTGACTGGAGTCAGGAAAAAGCGATAAGTTATAATAAATTGAGTGAATTAATTATAACTTAGCTACTAGTCTTTCGATAAAACCAATTTTTAAAATGATTTTAAAATTAGAGATCTGGATCTGAGGCTATCTTATTAAACCCTAAATAGGTACCACTTCTTAACTTTCTGAATTTGAGTTCACTTTTCAAATACCCTGTAAATAATGTCTATTTAGAAGCGAAAAATGAAATTATATTTATTTATAAAAATAAGAATTTAAAGAATTATCTACTAAAGGGGCATAATAAATTTTTTCCCATATTTAAAGTCACCTCATACTTACGGGTGCTTACGTATCCATTATTCAGTATTAGACTTCCATAGTTCCTTCTTATAAAAATTTAGTAGGTTGGTTGATTTTAATTTTTGAAAAAGATTAAGTTCATGTATGACCTAGACGTGTGCTGAGAGAGGGAGGAGATCGGCTTTGTCAGTGGGTGCTTCCCCATTGGTTCAAGATAACTTTATTATGGGTGAGGGCATTTTCATGCGATTTGAATTAAAGATAAGGGTATAAGGACGATACCACCATATCTAGTAGTTATTTGGTGGTGGCTAACATTTAGGCTGAAGGTGGTGATGGTAGTTAGTTCTTGTAGTAATGATTGAGTGTAAAATTGGAGATAGGTATGGTGTGTTGCGTTGTGGGTGAATGCCGTAAGTGCAATCGTGTAAGGATAGTGGTGGCGTTTAGGTGGTTATGTTTGGATGGTGGCTTGCAAATGGCAAGTCGCAGTGGTGTCGATTGTGGATCTATATGTATTGTAGTAGGGTTATCATGGCTTTGAGTGTGAGTGTAGTTGGGCATGGCATTGTCGAAGTCGGTTTAGTGACATGGTAAAGTGTAGCGATGTTCGTAGGTTTGTAAGTTTAGTTTGTAGGTTTTTAGTTAGGGTTGTATCACGTTTGGGGGAGGTTAGTGGTGGATTTGGTATATGTTGAAGGTGCACAATAGCAAGTAATAGGGTGTTCCAAGTAGCTACAAATTATACAGCAAGTAGTGGCTATGGTATATGGGTTTGGTAGTTGGTTGTAGGGTTTTTTTGAGAGAGTGCCATTGGTGTTGGAGGGAATTCAATGGTAGGGGCGAGAGAGATGCTAAGAGTAGATAGGTCTATTGCTGTACGTATATGTGTTGTTGTAGTGTGCAGTAGTGGCTGCAGGTTTGGGTGTTTGATAGTAAGAGATTAGAGGTTGAGGTTTAGCTGTTGTTGCTAAAGCATTGGAGGCATCAGTGTAATGTTTGAAAGTGGATCGAGAATGGTAAATGGAGGAAAGGGGGTTCATGCGAGTGAGAGAGAGAGGTTGGGGATTTTTGGCCATCACTGTTCGAGAGAGATGAAAGAGGGTAGCTAGAGTAGTTCAAGTGAAAAGGTCGTGCAATGGTTGTATGTATGTCGTGGGGCTCAAATTGGGTTATTGTTGTTTAATTTAGGTTTCAAAGGTAGATGAGGGTGTAGTAATTGTTACAGCAGTTGGTGAGGGGTATTGGTGGATTATAGATGTTCCAGCAAGAGATAAAGGCAATTGGATGGGTTAGTTCTTGGTTACTATTTGTAAATGTATAGGTATGATTGGGGTTGTGTCGAAAGAGGGGTAGGAGAGTCAAAGTCATATGAGAGAGAGAGATGGTGATCTTGAATTTGTATTCCCCCCTAGTTCTATTGCTATATGTTTTTTAAACCTTAAAAAGGTAATTGGATTCAATGCCCATCAAATTTTCAATTTTTTTTTCTATTCTTAAACCGATTTTGACAAGATTAAATGAAAGTAATAAAGCTATTCATGGTCTTAAATTGTAGTATTCCATGCCTATTTTGTAATTTCACCATTAATTTAGTGAAATTACAGTAATAAAGGGCTTAAAATTAATGTTAAAGTTGACTAACCAAGAAGGAAAGTGTGAGAAAATTTGGGGAAAATGTGGGAAAGGGGGAGAAAGAAAAAGGAAAGTGTTGATGTTGTACCATGTCAACTAATAGCATCATCCACGTATTCTACTATAATATGTAGTAGTTGACCTGGTGGGGCAGCTTAACAAGTCAAGGACATGTAGCATGCCATGTGGTGCTACGTATACAACATGTCAACTATTACCTAATCAAATAAAGCTATGTATTTGGATACGTGGCATAGTGAACCCCCGATACGTAGTGATGTATTGTATATGTTTTGCGGTAAAAAGAACCTAAGTCTTCTTTATACCTTTGGTGAGATTCAAACTTAGGACCCCAAGTTAACCTATTGCCAATGTTCAAGTACTTATCGATTAAGGCATTAGTTTGTACTTTGTTCATATATATAATCAAATTGCATATATGGATTAAGTTAGCCTAGGCTAAATTTAAATCTAAGCCTAGGCCCAACAACCCTCCCTTAAAAATACATAAATTTAAACTATTTTGTTATAATTCAACATTATTTTCTAAATTTGCCTAAAATCCTCTATTTTTTATGTGACTTTTCCAATTTTCCTATTTTTTTGTATCTTATCTCCTAAATTTTGTACTCTGTTTTTGTATTTTGGTATTTTCATTTTTTTTTGTAATATTTCCTAAATTTTCCTCTTTTTTGGATTTTTTCCAAATCCCTTTTTCTTTTTTTTTTTTTGTTTTTCTTAAATTAGGACCCTTTAACTTGTTCTAAAAATTCTAAAAAAAAGGAAAGTAAAAAATAGGGTGTCTACAGCTACCTCTCTTTGTGGTGAAGTTTGAATAAAAGCTTTGTCACAATGACAAATGGGGCACTATTTTTGCACCAAGGGTAGATTTTGTTCTATGGAGCACCTTAACTAGCTATCCTAGGTTTGGTCTACTAGGGATTCGATGGATAGTGAAAGGAGAGAGGAGGTTCTCTAAGAGTTGGTTGAGCAAGTTTAAAAAGGTCTAGTATCCTAAGCGTTGGTTAGAAAGAATGGTTTGGAACCTAGTCGTACCCTTTTGAGCTAAATAACTTAGGTGATAGTGCCTTTAGGGGACTAGCAACCCTAAATTAGAATCAATTTTGAAAACCTGATCGTGTTCTTCTAAGCTCACTAACCTAAGTGGGAATGTTTCTCGAAGACTAACAATCCTAAATTAGAATCAATTTTGAAAACTTGGTCTTGCTCTTCTAAGCTCACTAACCTAAGTAGAAGCATCTCTCGGGGACTAGAAATCTTAAGTAGGAATTGATTTAAGAGAAACCTACTTCTGCTACTTTAAGCTAACTAACCAAGGTAAGGGCATCTCTAATGGACTAGTAACACACAATTGAAATCGATTTACGATACCTTGTCATGCTACTTTGAGCTAACTAATCAAAGCAGGAGGATCTCTAGGGGACTAGCAACACTAAATTGAAATCGATTTTAAAAACCTAGTTGTGCTCTTTTGAGCTCACTAACCTAGGTAGGAACGTTTCTAAGGGATTAACATCCTTAAATTGGAATCGATTTTGAAAGCTTAGTCATGCTCTTCTGAGCTTACCAACTTAGGCGGGAGCTTCTTTTGTAGACTAGTAATCCTAAATTGGAATTGATTTTAAAAACTTGGTTGTGCTCTTCTAAACTCACTAACTTAAGTGGGAGCATCTCTTTCAGACTACTAAGCTTAAATGGGAATTGATTTGAGATAAACTTGGTCATGCTACTTTGAGATAACTAATGTAGGCAAGAGCATCTCTAAGAGACTAGCAACCCTAAATTGAAATTGATTTAGGATACCTGGTTATGCTACTTCAAGTTAACTAACCTAGGTGGAAGCGTCTTTCAGGGACCAACAACCCTAAATTAAAATTGATTTTGAAAACCTGGACGTACTCTTCTGAGCTCACTAACCTAAGAGAGAGCATCTCTTAGGGACTAGTAACCCTAAATCGAAATCAATTTGAGAGAAACCTGGTTGTGATACTTTGAGCTAACTAAGCTAAGCAGGGGCGTCTTTAGGGGACTAGCAACCTTAAACTGGAATCGATTTAGAAAACATGATTGTGTTACTCTAAGCTAACTGACCTATATAGGAGCATCTCTAGGGGACTAGCAGCCCTAAATTGGAATCGATGATAAGAAAAAGCGCCCTTTGGGCTTATTCGAGAGGAATTGGTAAAGAAAGTGCCCTATAGGCTTACTAAAAGGAATTAATGATGAAAGGAAGTGCCCTTTGGGCTATTTAAAAGGATTCGCTGAAGAGAAGCATCCCGTAGGCTTGCTAAGGAAAAATTAGTGAAGAGAAGCACCCTATGGGCTCGTTACAAGAAAATGATGAATAGAAGCACCCTATGCGTTTACTGTCAAGACCCTAAAGGGGGCCTAGTAGGATTATCTAAAATTTCTATAACATGTATACACCTATGATATGAAAGTTGTCTTCCAAGTCAGAGATTGCAAGACTCTAAATAATAAATCACTAAAATTACTAATTTTCAAGTAATTAATTTATTATAACATAACATAACATATAAATATAAATAATTATAGATATCCGATATCCTACAGTTTCTTAGAACCGTAGAGAATAGGTATCCCCTACTAAATAATAAGATAGGATATACTAACATTGTAAAAAAAAATATACAAGAAAATTAAATTATAGTAAGTTTTAACATATAAATATTTTCTACAAAGGATGTTTATTTATCATCTAAAGAGTACTCAGCTACTTCTAATACTAGTATATATATCTTCATCTCATAATCAACACTCGGGACATATCCTATTCTCATCGTAAGTAAACCTACAAAGGAAACTAAGGGAGAATGAGCATAAAACAGCTTAGTGAGTTCGTCCCTCACCACTATTGTTCAAGCAAGTTGTCACACATTATTGTCATACATGCAAACAAGTTATCTACAAACAAAATGAATGCAGGCATGATGAATGCAAGCAATACATCCATAGGAATTCAAAATTATGGAAGGTGTAGAATTACGTCATCTACACTTCGATTATCCCTTGTACTTACCTGTACAAGGCACCTTAGCTTACCTGCATGAGGCTACCTAAGGGCACTAACCCTCTAGGCAACATTCTATTATTACCCTAGTCGAGAAAAAAGTTCCTATCCAAATAGGTAGATCCCAAACTAGGACAATCTACCATCCAAAGCCCCTCGGGTACAAACGTGTAAGTCATTTCATAACCAAAATTATCCAAAGGCTTATAGGCACAATAAAGCAAGTCTTCTTACTGTCAATTAAAGATCCCATGTTAGTTTTGCCTTAACATTAAAATATTATTTGTGGCTCTATGAGCCCTTATAGAAATCATAAAAAAATATATTTAAGAGTAGAAAAGTTTTTTCCAAAAAAACTTTTCCCAAGATTTTTACAAAGCTAATACTCTCCATTCGTACCTTTATTGACTCATAGACATGCAACGAGTGTAATTGGTTATTTTGGTCTAATAGTTATATTTATCAATTTAAAAAGGTGATTACACAGATTACAACAAACAAGCAAAGCAGTTATTTAAACATATAAGCAACAGCAAGCAGCAAAACCTCATACGAATAATACACACAAGCAAGTAGTAAGTCATTAGAACTCCCTCACTTAGATTATTTCTCATTCTCTAAGCTGTTGAGGTTTCCACAACTTGATATTAAACACCTAAATCAAAATAGTAAAACTTATAAGTATTCTGAGAAGTTAGACTCCTTAGTTAACTAAAAGTCTATTGTAATTTATCTAATTTTCCCCAATATAACCAAAGTATAATGTGTATAAGGTTACCATACTCAATGAGATTAATAGTAACTATTTGCTCATATTAGTAAGTTATGAGACTTCCTTTATGTATTTTGTAATATTTTCATTCTAATTCCGATATTTGCGAACTTATAGTCATTTTTCATCATTTACGGATGCATGTTCATACGGTGATGTCCGTTTTAGACATTAAGACCTGTATTTTATGATATGGGCTAAACTAATTAAAATTTTAACTCATTGAAGCTTAATCATTCTCATTGCTTATGTTTATATCCTATTCTAGTATTTAATGATTTCATTAGCCATTAGCTTCTTACACTTAGGAAATTTTACATTAATATTACTAATTCACATGCTTGATTAAGTTTAATTCAATCTAAGAAGTGTATTAGGGTTTAAAGGATCATCGACTCCTAAGTACATGTATGCATATATAGGTTATATTCTTATGTAATCTTATAATTTATTATTTTACAAGCTTATGCTTATGTCATCACTTAGGTCATCAATCACTTGTGTCATAGCTTATATCATCATTTGCTTATATCATAACTTATGTCATCTTTTAATTGCATCATTGCTTACCTCATCATTTGTTTACATAAGCTTTGCCTCATGCCTAAGTGTATTATGTACACTTATGTACATTTATACATATGTTAACTATATACCTATACCTTTGCTATACTTATATGTATACTAGTATACTTATACATATACCATATTTATACCTGTACATATACCCATATACCTATATGGTCATATATGTATTTTTGTACAAATTTCGTATGCCAAATTTTTTGTGTTCTAAAAGTATATTTAGCATGGTATAGGTATGTATAGTTAGTATATGCCTTATTTTAGGTTATGTACATAATGGATACTTATGTACAAAGGGCTTTATACATGTATTTCTCTAGTATATCCTTATGTACACATACTTAAAGACATATATACATGCATCTTCTTCCATGTGCTAAGGCTATCCTACACTTCTAAACATAAAGCTTGAAACTTTAAGCCTTCTACAACATATATGAACACAACGCATAAACTACTTAAACTAACTTACCTATTCATCTAATTATAAAATAATATGGGGCAATACATAAGAACATACCTTTGTTTTCTCCTTGAAATATGGTTGCATAGTTTGAAAATGAAGAAAGGTGAAAGGGAAAGGGGAAGTTACGGTTATGGAAGGAAGGAAAGGTCTTGGTTTTGTTTTGTTTTTGTGCTTTGGAAAAGGAAAACAAGTGGGGTCCTAAGGGAAAAGGCATAGACAACAAAAGAGAAGAAAAGGAAGAAAAAAACTAAAAGAAAATAAAAGAAATCATTAGAAAGGAGGAGAGACTTCTAGATGACAATGACATTTTGTTGACTTAGTCAACTCTATTAAAATTGCATGTAATTTGAATGTACATAATGAGCTAATTAAGAAAAATTAGGAAGAAAATTAAGGAAATGTGGGGTTTGTTGAAATAATTACTAAAAATAGGTAATGAGATCTTTCTCTAAGTATTTATATCCTAGAAACATCATTTGGTATGCTCCTTTATGTAATTATCATGAAAAGTATCATTTAGAGTATTAAGGTTTACTACATGTAACCTAAATATTAACTAAACCCCTAACTCTATGTATTACTATCCTAGTTATTACTTAGCAGATAAATGTGATCTAGGATGCAATATCTTAGTTTCTAAGGGATCACTTAAGAATTCTAAATATTTATGCATGATTGAAAGTTATCTTTAGTTGTTTACTAATGAAATGAAAAAACATGGAGGATATATTATCACTTAGGGTTTTAAGGTAAATTATGGTGAATTAGTGCTTTTATATCCTTAAAGTTATAATATTAGGGTTTTTATTACTTTAGGACACAATCTCTAATGTTTTTACACATTTAGGATTTAATATATTCATACGCGATTAAGTCTTCGATAATTATCTTAGGATTCTGATGAGGTTCAAGGTTAACTTTGGTAGTTACAAAAGTTTGAGGTTTTAGGATCTCCATCTGCAATTAGAGGTTCAATTGATAATTTAAGCTTTTTCATATTCACTTTATGTTTTGAATTAAGATTTTAATCGGTTTTAAATCTCACTCGCTCTAATGATTTCAAGAAATCATCTACAGTTTAGGCATTTGATTTTATACATGGAAAGCTAGATTCGTAAGGTTTATACTTATTAAAGGAAAATGATGAAGAGAAGCATCCTATAGGCTTGCTATAGGGAATTGATGATGAAAGGAAGTACCCTATGGGCTTGCATGAGGGAAATTGGTAAAGAAAAGCACCCTATGGGCTTGCTAAAAGAAAATGACAAAGAAAAGCACCCTATGGGCTAGCTTAAGAAAAATTGTTGAAGAGAAGAGCCTTATAGGCTCGCTAAGAACTTAGTGATGAAAGGGCCCTATGGGCTTGCTAAGAATGTTGGTGAAGAGAAGTGCTTAATGGGCTTGCTATAACAAATTGGTGAGGAAAAGCACCCTATGGGCTTACTACAACAAATTAGTGAAGAAAAATGCCTAGTGATCTTACTAAAAATAATTGGTGAAGTGAAGTGCCCTATGGGCTTGTTAAAAGGAATTGACAAAGAGAAGTGCCCTATAGGCTCACTATAGCAAATAAGTGAAGAAAATTACCTAATGGACTTGCTAAAAGAAATTGGTGAAGTGAAGTGCCCTATAGGCTCGCTAAAAATCCTAAAGGAAATTGATGAAAGAGGGGGTAGTACTTTGAAAGCTGGTTAGAACCCTAAAACGAATAAGAGGGGTATCAATGCTCTAAGAGCTTGCTAGAACCCTAAAAAGATGGGATAATACCTTAAAGGTTGGCTAAAATTTTAAAAAGAATGGAAGAGAGGACAAAACTTTAAGAGTTAGCTGGAAACTCAAAAATAAAAGATATGATAACACCCTAAAGGCTAGCTGGACCCCTAAAAACGAAAGACAGGATAGTAGCCTAAAGGTTGATTGGATTCTCAAAAATGAAAGATGAGATAGCGCCTTAAAGTTAGCTAAATCCATGAAAGACAGGACAATGCCCTAAAGATTGCTTGGATCCTTCAAAACGAATGACAAGACCGTGCCTTAAAGGATGGCTAGAACCATAAAAACAAAAGATAGGAAAATACCTTCAAGGCTAGCTAAATCCCTAAAAATGAAAGACAGGACAGTACCTTAAAGGCTTATCGAATCCCCAAAAACAAATAAAAAGAGGGAACATTGCTCTAAGAGCTTACTAGAACCTTTAAGGGGAATTGATGAAAGAGAGGGTAACACTTTGAAAGCTGGCTAGCACTCAAAAAAGAAAGATGGGATGGTACCCTAAAGGTTAGTTAGATCCCTAAAAAGAATAAAAGAGGGGACAATGCTTAAAGAGTTGGCTTGAACCATAAGGAAAGTTGATGAAAAATTGAAGAAGTAAAGTAAGGAAAGCAACCAGTTTGAAAAACTTCTTGACTTGAAAAAAATAAAAAAATATTTATAGACAAAAAAGTTGGTAAAAATCATCTAATGACAAAATATGCATCAGGGATTAAGTCCCTTGATGATTTAGAATAATGTGATCAACATAAAATGTGTGACCATATTGAAAAGGAAAAAAATGACCTAAATTGAATGTTTAGCTAATCGTATTAGCATGGATTTGAAAATGGACCATAAAACTTATGACAAACCTTCTCTTTCTCTCCCTTCTCTTTTCTCCTTTTTCTCTTGTGCCTTTTTTTTCTTTTTGAAAGTTTTCCAGCAAGTGTAAATTCTTATTTAAGGAACAAGTGTTATAACCACCCCCTTCCATAGTAACCATACGAGGCATCTCAATGCCCCTGACCTTAATGTTGGGCTCCCTCGTAGGGCTTTGTGATTTTAAGTATTCCTTTCCTAAGAAAAACGATAACTCATGATTAGTTTAGTTGAAGAGGACTTTCTTACTAACTTTCGATCTAGATTTCGCTCTTAACTACAATCCCAAAATTATAGTCCATTTTGTAGGTGATACGCATTGATCAATCTGTTAGATCTTTCTTAATTCAACATTATAAATTTAGGCTTTTGGCTTAAGGGTTTCAAAGAAGAGTAATGAGAAGGCCTATTTTAATTGATTTACTTATTTAACTCGGGTGTACAAGTCAAGAACCTTCTAGAAAAAATAAAAAGTATGCTTACCTTAGTTTCAAAAACAATTCTTATTAAAGCTAAATTATCTTTTAAGATTAGAAGAGCTTTATTAAGTAAGGGTATATTAGGTTAGGGGTAAAGAGGTCTTCTGTTTGTGAATATGGATATGTAATGGGATTTGTGTCTTATGATTTGGGATGGATATTTAGGGCTCAAATCTTTAGGTTGGGCATGAGATTCCGAATGGGCACAAGAGCTTCGCATTTCTTGGAAATGTTTGGGCTTTAATTACATTTTTGGGGATTTGTTCAGTTAAGGCTTTTGTCTTTACATATAAGCTTGATTTTCAAGCTTTTTTTTTTTATTATCTTTCTTCTTCTTTTCCTTATTTTTTTTAGTTTCCCCATCCTTTCTTCTTCTTTTAAATTTTACCCCTTTTCTTTGGGCCTCTATTATCGAATCTTTGACTTTAAGGGATTGAAAACCTTAAATCTATGGATTCTAAGTACATAGGCTCGGGTGAGGTAAGTAAAAGCTTGACGTGTTGCAAGGGTGTTGAGTCTTCTTTAATTCAAAGAAAAATAATTTATCAAAAATAAAAATAGTATATGAATTTAAAGTTACTAAAGCAAGCATTAACCAATTTTATCCTTCTCTTCTCATCAATGACCTTAACCTTCGAGTTGTCCCATTGTAGGGTGGCTCTTGATAAGGTTTAAGTTTTGAAAATACTTTAAGTTGGTCCAATAAGGTTAACAAAAGATAATTGTGACTAGGACTTGAAAATGATTGCTTAAGTTCATTTTAATCTACACATCAAATTTAAAATTGTCCTCATTTTAAGGAATGAGTCCAAAATATCCTTACTATTATGTCACTTAACTTTCAAAGAGTTTAGGGATAGTTTGTGGGATATTGTTTACCTCTTTTCATTCTAAACCTTTTTTTAAAAGTGTTTTACCAATTACTTAAGGAGGAGTTTATTATTTATCTACCTTAAGGTAGAGATTGACTTTACCATATGCCCCACTTTCACAAAACATGCCCTAAATTTAATACTTTCCAACTTGGTTTGAATTTGAGACTTAGGTTATGTTTTGACTTTGCTTATAATTAGGCTTGGTTTTCTAAATGGACTAGAGGTTTCGGCTTGGTTTGCTTACCTTAATAGACTAAAGATTGTATTTAGGTTAGCTACCATGATGGGCCTAATGGTTAAGGGTTTGATTTTAGATTGGTTGCTTGAATAGACCGAAGGTTAATGTTTGGATTGAATAGGTGAAGGGGCTAGTGTTTGGGTTAGCTTCCTTAATAGCCAAGTCTTTGGGCTAGCTGCCTAAGTAGGCTAAAGGCTTGAACATAGGTTGGTTCCTTGAGCCTATAAGAATTTATAACTATTAGCAACTTTTCTTTTCAATTTCATTTCTTTGTTTCTTTTTTTTTCTCTTTTCTTTTTAAGAGAGAGAAAGATAAATTTTTATTTTACAAAAACCAAGAAATCAAATTACAAATAAGGATGGTGATTTTTATGGTTTTATTCACAAGTTTATGAGATTTATTTACATTTCTTTGAGGGAGAGAGAATGAATGGTTAGATGAATGATTACTAAAGTACCTATTTACAAAAGGGAATCTTAAAGAATGAAGAATGATAAGCTGAAGAGAACTTTTTTATTATTTTGGAAAATCAAAGTACAAAAAACAAAGCAAGAAGGCTAAATACTTATTCTAAAAACTTTACATTTATTCTAGGCTCTCTAGATATGAATTGGAAAAACCTTAAACTAAGTCTCATAGATGAACCTTAAGGACCTCTAGCATTTCATGGGTTTCCTTAAGGCCCAATTATGAGCTTCAAAGCACTCGAGTTTCTCCTTTAGATAGGGGATTTCATCCTTTGGTAGTTGCTTACAAATTCTAGATAGGTCTGGTAGTCTATCAATTCTTTAATTATTTGCTTGGTTATCTGCCATTTTATACCTAAACATTTCATAGCCAAGAATCAGTTATTAATGAAATAAAAGAATGTACATAAAAATATGTAGATGTTAGGATCATTTGGGTTAATACATTACTCTTTAAGTTACAACCCTATTGCTTGGTTTGGTATTTTACTTTTTTTCTTTTTAAAAGACTAATTATATTTTTAAATCTTTCAAATATTCGTAGGGTTGCAACTCTTAGGAGTAGTATATTAGCTCAAGCTTGAAGTAGAGTATATATAATTAGGGTGGATTCTAAAAGGTCCTTAAGTTTTGTAACCTCACGTAGTTTTAGAAAACACTTTCATTAGTTAAATTAAGCTTAAGTGGGATGGCCTAATCAATCTCAAGCAATGGCTACACCACAGTGCTTAGAGCCTACACAATAAGCCCCCTACTTTAGGGTCTTAACACGATCTGAGTTTGAATATTTCTATCATACATTTATGGGACATAAACTAAATCCTACCACTCCCCCCACCTACCCCACTTAAATAGTTATATAATAAAAACTAAACATGAAAAAAATGTTAGTACAGTTATGAAAAAATAATAACGAATAAATAAATAAATTGCACTTAGTAAGGTGGTTTTTAGAAATTAATTCTAATTTTCAAAAGTTGAATTGCTAACCCTCTTGATGAGTCCTTATTGGAGTCGCTAAGCTATCGAGCCTGGTTTTTTCTAGTTTATAATATTTTCCTTAACCCGACCAATATTAAACCCTAACCCATTTAATATTGATTACTGACTAAGGGTCAAAGAAAATTGATTTTTCTTTAAAAAGTTGCTCGGAGTCGCCACTCAACTAGAGTCAAGAAAAAGAGTTAAGTTATAACTAATTGAATAATGGTCTTTCAATAAAACTAATTTTTAAAATGATTTTAAAACTAGTGATATAGATCTAGGGTTATCTTATTAAACACTAAATGGATAACACTTTTTAACTTTTCGAATTTAATTTCACTTTTCAAGTACCCTTCCAATGATGTCTATTTACAAGCGATAATTGAATTATATCTATTTACAAAAAATATGATTTTAAAGAATTATCTAATAATGGGGTAAAAATTTTTTTCTATATTTTAAGTTGCCTCATGCCTACGGATGCCTACATACCCACTATGCAGGACCAAACTTTTGTAGTTTGTTCTTCTAAAATATTAGTGGGTTGGTTGATTTTAATTTTTGAAAAAGATCAAGTTTATGTTTTCATCCATTTCAATTTATTTAATGAAAATTCTTTTTCTAAAGAGTTTTAATCAGAGTTTTATTTCATAAAAACTCTAAAGCAATCCTAATTTGAAAAACATATTAGTTTATTTTTTATTTATTTGAAAAAATAGCCTCTCTAAGTGAGAAAACAATTTTTTTTCTAAATTTTATAATTTCTTTTAATTTACTTTATTTCATCTAATTTTTTAAAATTCTTTTATCATTTTATTGTTTAAACTCCAATTAATAAAAAATTTAAGACGAAGCTAATCTATTCTTTTTTTCTTTTTCGGTTTTTCCTTTTTTATTCTTTTCATCTCTTCCCTTTTTTTTTATTTTCTCTTCTTTTTTTTTTATTACAATTGCATGAGAATTTATAAGGAATTATATATAATAAATAAATAAAGAAGGACAAAACACAACAAAGTTGAAAGAAGTTACTATGGAGGCTTGAACCAAATATAGCAATTTGGCATGCAAGTTAGAATCTTATCATAGATACTAATGTGAGTCAACTCATGGGTCACATGTAACAAGCACATGCATTGAGAGAAAGAAGAGATCAGCTTCATACAGGGGTACTTCCATGGTGGTTTAAGCTAGCTTTTTATGGATGAAGGCATTTTCGTGCTGTTTAGATTAGAGATAGGGGTAGAAGGACGATGCCACCATGTTTGGTCGTTATTTGGTGGTAGCTTATGTTTAAGCTAAAGGTAATGATGGTGTTCATCGCTTATGGTGATGATTAAGTGCAAAATTGGAGATGGGTATGGTGTGTTGTGTCATAGGTGAATGCCATAGATGTGATCATGTATAGATAGTGGTTGTCAGGACCCTATAAGGGGCCTAGTAGAATTACCTAAAATTTCCATAACATGTATACACCTATGATATGAAAACCATCTTGCAAATCAGAGATTACAAGACTCTAAATAATAAATCACTAAGATTAATGATTTTCAAGTAATTAATTTATTATAACATGACATAATATATAATTATAAATAACTATGCATGTCCAATATCCCACAGTTCCTCAGAACCGTAGAGAATCGGTATCCCCTACCAAATAATAAGATAGGATATACCAACATTATAAAATTATAGGAAAAATTAAATTATATTAAATTCTAACATGTGAATACTTTCTACAAATAATATTTATGCATCACCTATAAAGATCTCAACTAATTCTAATACTAATGTACATATCTTCATCTCTTACTCAGCACTCGAGACTTATCCCAATCCCATCGTATGTAAACCTGCAAAAGAAAAACTATTGGAGAATAAGCTACAAGAGCTTAGTGAGATATCCTCCGTACCATAATGACAAACAAGTTATCAAACAAATTATTACAACCATATGAATGCATGCACACGCAGTGTGCCAAACAATATATGCAATTGACCGGTACTGCACATAATATCGGATTTTAACACCCTCCAACATAAGGGTTAGAGATTCATCGGCACCAATCACGACCAGGCTCTAGCACTTGGGTTTTTTTACCCAGAACTTTGAATTCGGTATTTCACAGGATACTACATTTCCATTTCTAAAAATCTAGTAGTTCAGAAAGTCCCAAGCCTACTGGTAAGGTGGGCCCCGTAGTCTACACTCACACCCTATAGCGGAGATCTCTAGACTCGACCCTCAGCCATACGATTGGCGTCTCCATCGCTTAGTAAGCCCATAGGTTCGGGTAAGGTCATGTTGTACGAGTGCACCGTATAGAAACACTTTAATATATATGAACAACCCTCGCAAAGCCTATCTTTATCTCCGCGTCAAGTGACAACCAGAATAAGTAAATGTAATGCATGGATAATGCATGACCCTTTTAATTTAAGATAAGCCAAATATAATTAGGTCAAATTATGAGGCGATCAATCAATATCAACAAATCATCCAAATCATATAAAAATCAATCATACCATCAAATCATTAATTATCGTATTTAACAATATTTCTTACAACAATTAATCAATATCAAGCACACGCATATCCCAAAACCCCATGCTTTAAGTTATTGATATTCAATTTAAGTGCACTAACTAAAAGCACAAACAAGTATAGAGTCATCGGGAGTACTCACTTGACTATGACGACTCGCTCTAGTGTAATAACCGATCAGGAGATCCTTGCCCTCGTCGGGATCACCTGATCATTACGAGATAACAAGGATAATAAGTAGTTGACTCAACTAATGGTTATAGATACCTATCTACTTAATTCTACTTAGATTACTATTAACCCTTATTCGATTAAACCTAATTGCTAATCGTACGTAAATTTTCATTCTATTTTCAATATTTACGAATTTATAGTCGTTTATCATCATTTTTGGATGCACGTTCACACGGTGATGTCCTTTTTGGACGTTATGACCCGTGTTTTACAATATGGGCTAAATTTATTGAAATTTTATCATATTAAAGTTTAATTATTCTTATTGCTTATGTTTATGCCTTAGTTTAGGACTTAATGATTGAATTAGCTATTTGATTCTTACACTTAGGAAATTTTACATTAGTGCTACTAATTCACATACTTGATTAAGTTTAATTCAATCTAAGCAGTGCATTAGGGTTTAAAGGATCTTCGACTCCTAAGTACATGTATACATAATATAGGTTATATTCTTATGTCATCTTATAATCTATTCTTTTACAAGCTTATGCTTATGTCATGGCTCATGTAATCTTTTTGATGATGTCATGGCTTATGCAATCATTTGATGATGTCGTGGCTATGTAATCCTTTAATGACATCATTGCTTACATCATTAGTCTATTATTATCCTTATATATTTACACACTTTATACATATGTGATATACATACCTATACTTATAAGATACTAATATATATACTTATATACTTATAAGTACTTATACATATTCTAATACACATACCCATATACACATACGGTGAAATACGTATTTTTATACGTATTTTCGTATGCCTTATCGACCCCCTTAAGAAAGCTTCACAATTTCATTCTTTTTGTATTTTAAGGGTATATTTGACATGGTATATGTATGTATAGTTAGTATATACCTTATTTTAAGTTATGTACATATTGTATACTTATTTACAAAGGTATTTATACATGTATATCTCTAGCATACCCTTATGTACACATGCTCAAAGACATGTACACATGCATCTTCTTCCATTGCCTAAAGGATTCTATACTTCCATATTTAAAGATTTGAACTTTAAGTCTAAATCAACATATATATATACAACACATAACTACTTAACCTAACCTAACTCTTCTTCTAACTAGTAAAGAAGATGAAGCAAGACATAGTATCATAAGTACATACCTTAATTTGTGTTGGAATTATGGAGATAAAAAGGAAGGTATTGAAAGTGAAATGGAAGATGGAAGCTCACGGCAATAGAGGAGGGGATTTTACTTTGTTTCTTTTTGTTTTGTTTTGTTTTTGGAATGAAGAAGAAGGTGGGGTCTAGTAGGAAAGAAGTAGATGGCAATTTAGGAGGAGAGAAAAAATAAATGCTAAAAGAAAAGAAAAGAAAGGAAATCATGAGAAGGAAGATATTTTCTTTAAATAAAAAGGACACTTTTGTTGACTTTTCAAATTATTGACTTTAGTCAACATGTGTTGACTTGGTCAACCCTTTGACCTTGGTCAACTTTCCTTAAGCATATGTAATTTTGTATTGATAATGTAGTAATTAAGGGAAATTAAGGGAAAAATTAAGGAAATAAGAGGAAATGAGGTATTTGGTAAATTGATTAGTAAAAATAGTTGATGAGGTCTTACTTTAGGTATTTATAACCTATATACATCATTTGACAAACTACTTTGTATAACTAATGCAAAAAATACTAATTACAGTATTAAGGTTCACTACATTTAACCTAATCTTCAACTATACCCCTAACTTTATGTAATACTATCTTAATCATATACTTAAGAAATAAATGTAATCTATGATTCATTATCTTAGTTTCTAAAGGACTACTAGAGGAGTTAAAACATATATGCATGATTGAAAGTCATCTGTAACCTTTTACTAATGATTTGGCAAAATATGAGGGTAATATTATCAATTAGGGTTTTAGAGTATATTATGATGAATTAGTGCACATATGTCTTTAAAGTGATCATTTTAGGGTTTCTATCACTTTTGAATGGAATCTATAGTATTTAGATGCATTTAGGGTAGAAAAGTTTCTCTTTAGCATTTACAATGGTGGTGATTAGGTAGTTGTGTTTAGATGGTAGCCTGAGAATGGTAAGTCGTAGTGGTGTCGATTATGGATTTGTGTGTGTTGTAGTAGGGTTGCTACGGCTCTAAATGTGAGTGTAGTTAGGTATAGCATTGTCAAAGTTGGTTTGGTGATAAGGTAGAGTATAACAGTGTTCATGGGCTTGTGCGTTTGGGTTTATAGGTTTTTAGTTAGGGTAGTATGGCGTTTGATGGAGGTCTGTAGTGGATCCAGCGTGTGTTAAGGGCATTGATAGGGGGTCAGAGGGTGTTCAGGGTGGTTGTGGATTGTGTAGCAAGTGGTGGCCGTAGTGTATAGGTTTGGTAGTTAGTCATAGGGATTGTTTGAGAATGTACCACTAGTATTGGAGGGAAGTCGGTGGTAGGGGTAAGAGAGATGCCGAGAGTGGATGGGTTTGCTATTGCATGTGTGTGAATTGTTGAAGTGGTGTTGTGGTGTGTAACAATAGTTGTAGGTTTAGGTATTTAGTTGTAAAGGATTAGAGGTTGGGGGTTGGTTGTTGTCGTTAGTATGTTTGAGGCATCAGTGTGGTTGGTGTTGTGTATGGTGTAAAGGTGAAAGAAGTGGAGTTGCCATGTAAAGTTTGAAAGTGGATTGAGAATGGTCAATAGAGGAAGAGGGGTGAATGAGAGAGAGAGAGAGGTTAGGCATTTTTGGTCGATTGCTATTTGAGAGAGATAAGAGAGGGTAGTCAGAGTAGTTCGAGTGAAAGGGTCATGTGATGGCCATGCGTGTATCATGGGGGTTAAATTGGTTTGCTGTTGTGTGCTTTGGATTTCAAAGGTGGAATAAGGTACGGTGTTGGTTGCCTCAATCAGTGAGGAGTGTTCATGGATTATAAATGTTCTCGCAAGAGATAGCGGTAATTGGATGGGGTTAGTTTTAGGTTGCTATTTGTGAGTGTATGGGTTCGATTAGGGTTGTATCAAGAGAGGGTGGGAGAGTCAAAATAGTTCAAGAGAAAGAGATGGTTGTCCTAAATTTGTGTGCCCCCAATCCCCTACCCCTACTTATCTTATCATTGTACGTATTTTGAACTTTGAAAAGGAAATTGGATTCAATGCTTATCCAATTTTTTGTTTCTTTTCCTTTTTTTAAAACCAATTTTGACTAGATTAAATGAAAGTAATAAAGTTGTTATTGAACTCAAATTGCTATATTCCATCCCTATGTTGCAATTTTACCATTAATTTGGTGAAATTGCAGCAATAAAGGGCTTAAAATTGATGTTGAAGTTGACTAACCAAGAAGGAAAGTGTAAAAAAATCTAGGAAAAATGTAGGAACGGGGGAGAAAGAGAACGGAAAGTACTAACTTGGTGCCACATCAACCATGTGAACTAATGGCATCGTACTACGTATCTTACTACGACACGTAGCATCTAACATAGCAAGTGAGCTTAACGTATGTCACTTTTTCAATTTTCCTATTTTTTGTATCTTTTCTCTTAAATTTTCCACTCTTTTTTTTTTTTATTTTTGTATTTTCATTTTTTTGTAATATTTCATAAATTTTATATTTCATTTATATTTATTCCATATTTCTTTTTTCTTTTTGTTTTTCCTAAATTAGGACCCTTTATCCTATCCTAAAAATTCTTAAAAAAGGGGGTAGGAGGTATAGATGGGGGCAAAAATGTGGTGTTTACAATAAAGCACTAATTTAGGTCCTTCATTTTGTATTCACCATGATTGTGTCAAATAATGAGTGAAGAATAACCTTACAATTCTAATTCTTATATCCCTTTATCCAATGCCATTTTAAATCCCATGATGTACGCCTTGTATTTAGGGTACATGGGAAAATGATCATCACCGCTACTAGAAACTATGTACTTTTATGGGATACTAATGTTGCCCTAATCCTACAACTAGACACATTAGTGGCTCCATCAAAGAACATCTTCCATCTTAAGAGTTTTTCTTCAGTTTCTTTATTGAAATCGTCTTCAGTTACCAAGACATCTTCATCAAGGAATTTTACCTATGCCTCTTTAGGAATATTTTCAAGATGATTCTTTACTAATTGATTTACCAAGGTTTATGCCTTGATTGAATTTTGATTTACATAGGTGATATGAAACTCCGACAATAACATTTGCGACTTTAAGATCTTACCAATCAAGGCTTGTTTCTCTACCGAATACATCAAGGGATCATGTTATGTCAGTTTCTCAATCTAGTAATAGAGTATATATTGCCTAAGTTGACACATGATGTAGACTAACTCATAATAAGTTCTTTTGATCTTAGAGTATCTCTATTCCCCTTTTATAAACTTCTTACTTAGGTAGTATACAATCCACTCTCTTCCTTCTTTATTTTTTTTGGACAAGCATACACCCTATGGACTCTAGTAATATGGTGAAGTATAGAAATAACAGCCTCCTGGGTTTATGAGCTACTAGAATTGGAGGGTTCATAAGGTATTCCTTAATTGTTGCGAAGGCTTCTTCATACTTTTTACCACACATTATATCAAGATTCTTCTTTAACATCTTAAATATAAGGCGGTACTTGTCTATAAGCTGAGATATGAATCAGGCTATATAATTCAAACAACCTAATAAACCCCTGACTTCTTTGAGTGTGCATAGAGAAGGCATGTCAAGTATCACTTTGACTTTGCTAAGATACACTTTAATGCCTCTTTGACTAATTATAAAGCCCAATGAACTATCAAACAACTTCCTCAAATTATCTATGTGTTTCTCCCCTTCTTTGGATTTTGCAACCATATCATCAACATATATCTCTACCTCTCTATGCATCATATCATGGAAGACTACATTCATCACCCTTTAGTAGGTTATCCCAACATTTTTTAGTTCGAAATGCATTATCTTTAGCAAAAAGTAGCCTAAGTTGTGATGTATGCAGGTTGTTTTGGTCTTATTTTCTTCAAACATTTGAATTTGATTATACCTACATAAGTCATTCATAAATGAGAAAAGACGATTTTTTGCAGTATTATCTATAAAGACATCTATATGGGTTGAGGGAAAGTTATCCTTAGGTGTTGCCTAATTAAGATCTCAGAAATCCATGCACATTCAAATTTTCTCATTTTTTTTCATCACAAACACAATATTGGCCACCTATGAAGGATAATTAAAGACTCTGATGAAACTATAGGTCCTAGTAAGATACTGAAGATTGATTATTTAATTTTGTGTGCAACATAAATAATAAAAATTAGAAACTAAATAAAGTAATGAGAAAGAAGAACTAGCAATCAATTTATAAAGCTTCGGCCTGTTGCCTATTGCTCTCTTCCAGTTCTATTATCGAGGACTCAATTCTCCTCATTGGTGTCATTCCACCAGTCTAATCTTTTCAATAAACAAAGATCAATAAGAGATTATCAGGATATCCGGTCACTTGTCCATCTTATCTCATTAGCTTCTTCCTAAGCTATATACAAGACTCAAAGAACTCCCTAATTCTCTTACACTCAAATATCAATGTCAATAACGTTTACAAAGAAAATGAAACAATACAATCAAATAGCTCTTTACAACTTTTATACAAAAGTAATAACAATGAAATAATAAAATTATTTTCACCCAGTTTCTAACTAAGTTTTTGACACAATTTCTAATAGCCTGCTTGAGTGAATTTTTTAAATTCGGTTATGATCATGAGTATACTATTTTCAATCTTATACAGCATCGTCTTTAAATCGATTAAACTCTTGTGTAACAGCTAGAAATGGCTAATTTTAGGTTTTTCTCCAATATATCTTTATGCAAACACAATTAGTTTTGTTGTTGAAGAAATATCCCATGAAAATAGGAACCAAATTTTTGAATTTTCATAAACTTGAATCATGCTGTTCTTGATCTGTTTCTTTGTTGAGCTTATGTAATTTTGAAAGTTGCTGCATGTGAGGATGTGTTCAATAATCTCTAGAGTGATTTAAATTCAAAAACTTCGAGGATTACTGCTTAACTAAATGGATCAGTTAGAAAAGATATGATAAGATCTTAATAAATTAAGCTGGCTCTACAAAAACAGTCTGTCACTTGATCAAGCTTACCTCCTGTGAACAACTAGATAACATCTTCTAAATCTTATTTGAATTTTGAAATAAAAAATAACACCTAAAAATCTAGTTGAATCCAAAATATCTAACCTTATCCTCAACAAAATACCTTAAGATCCTTGAAAATTTTATCAACAACTAAGCTCTAAACGTATAAAAAAAAAAAAAAAACTGCACTGAGCCTTGTCAAATTTGAGTGAAACTTTATTCAACATAGCTTCTTGACATGTCTGAATTTTATTTGGATATATTGCTCAACCCTTAGTCAACCATTCTATATATTTGAGATTAATCTAACTTAGAATCCTCATGGACTAAATCCAACTTTAATGGAACAAAATTGAACACATTACCTAAATATGTCCAACAAAATGGAGCTAGGCCTTCTACATATTTTTCTAACTTAACTTATACAAATTAATTTAAAAATAGCATAGAAAAAGCTACTGATCTTGATATTGTACATAATCTGTTTTGTTCTAATCTATTATTGATATACTTTTTAATGCACATCTTAACATACATTTTAACTAGCACAATTTTTGTATTGTTCTGATATGTTATTGATATACTTTCTAACACACATTATGAAATATTAGTGATAACTTATCATATGTTTTGTTATCATCAAAACCAAATTAAGAGACTTAATAGAAACCAACCTTAAGTAGCTTATTATCTTCTTCTTTGATCTTCAACAAGATGTCTAGTTGGAATCTTCTAAGCTTCTACTTCTTAGGTTTGATATCTTCACATGTTGTTAGACAATGGACTACAATTGAAGGATCGAACCCGGTTATATCTTCATAAGACCTCATGAACACATCTTGATACTGAGATAACAATGCATTTAATTTCACCTTCTACTTCTCTATCAAATTCCCTCCAATCTTTAAATTCTTTGGGTTACCATTGACCCTTACATTAATTATTGAGTTGGCTCATCATTGAAAATTTTACCTAGTTCATGTTTTTGCTAACTCTTTTGTATTTCATTGTGATCATCAACATCATTCACAACAACTAGGCTAATAGGGTTGAAAGTGATATTAATATTTCCATTATCTACCTATGTAAAGTATCCATAACTTTCATTTAGAGCATTGGATTTGGGCAAAAAATGTACAAGGGAAAGGAGGATAAGTGAAGAGAAATGAAGCACAATATAAACATAGAATTGATATTTTATTTATTAGAATTAATGGTTCTCACATGTAGACTTAATGGTATATCCTTGTTGCATGAATCTAGGGTCTTCCTACGAGCAAGTTAAAGGACCTTAGGATGTCTAGAACCTAGAATTGAATATTGAAAGTTTGAGGGTTGATGTCAATTGGCAACATAAGCTTTCCTATGATCTCTCTTCTAGATTCGTCAAAAACCTTAACTATTGTAGATAGTAGTTTGATTGTAGTTATGTCGATACCCAATAGGCCTAAGGTAACAAGAGGGAAAATATTCAATGATGATCAGTTGTAAATGAAGACTTTAGTTATGATTATGTCATTGATTCTTACGACTATGAAAATTGGCTTGGTGTGTAGGTTACCTTCCTTACCCAATTCTTCAATTAGAAAGGAGATTTGATCCTTAGTGAGGATAGAGTTGGTGACTAATCCCATTTGCGAGGCACCTTGACCTCTCTTAAGGTTCAAAATACAGCCTCTCAGTGCTGTTTAGACTCCATCAACAAACCCATTAGGGATATTAATGTTGGAGTCTCAATAAGCTGATCCATTATTTTATAATCACTTGACTCAATCATTTTTGTGATGGAAAATAGTCTTTCCTCATATTCAGTCACTTTTTTGCTCATCTCCTTCAGTACATTCTTCTTTTTAGGGTTTTCTTTTGGGTTGTAGACCCTATAAGTATAGGTATTCCCACCAATATGAGAACTTGATTGCCCCTAATAAATTGCCAAGTAATTGAATGGGGTAGCTTTGTAATTCTTAGGTGCTACTAGTATATGGAAGGCGTACTACTATGCTATTAGGGCTTCTTTTTCCTCTGTCTTGTAAAATTCAAAGACTCTATGTTTTTGGTCTGGGCCAATCATGTTGACGGTGAAATCTGATTAATAAAAAATCATGTTGATAATAAGGCCATGATTAGGTAGAGGGTTATTGTTAACATTTGGAACTACAACTTCCACAAAGTCGAGTTAGATCGAACCCTCGTCAAGCAAAGCTTGGCTTTTATTTTTCAACCTCTAGCATGTGTCAGTTGAGTAACCTACCTATTTGAAATGATATTCACACTTCGTATTAGGATAAAATACCTTTGGCTTATATCTTTCATTGGGGAGCTCTAATTGAATCAAGTTGTCCTTCTTTAACTTTTGAAGATCTAACTGAGAGGAAATGATATTCTGGTGAGCTATCTTAGGGCCTTGTTGGTTTCTGAATTTTTGCTAGACATTTTGAGGATTCATTTTAAAAGAGAATTAAGTATTGGGTTGGGAGTTTGAATTTATCATGCTAATCGTGACTTCTTAGCTTTGCTTATTACCGTTTTGAAGAAGATAACACTTTCAATCCTATACCCCTTTTCTACTACCTTTGCAAAAATAGATGAGGCTTGCCCAATCACATGAGAGAAATGGGGCTTTTCAAGAGTATCGATGAAAGTTGAGGTTAGCTTCTTCTCAATCATTAAGGTAAATACCCTTGTAGCTAAGGATCTCCATCTTTGTGCATACTGTTTGAATAATTCGTTATTCTTTTTTCATAGGGCAACTAAGCCCATCATAGTTGGTTCTATTTCAACATGAACTTATATTGTTCATAAAATGCCCTAGTAAGTTTCTCCTTTGTACTCACCTAGTTCGGATCAATTTAGGTATACTAGATCAAAGCTAGACCTATTAAGCTATCTTGAAAAGTTTGTACCATTAGTTGATCATACTAAACATATTCGCCCATCTTTCATACATATAGTTTGGTGTGCAACTTAGGGCATCTAGTCCCATTATACTTCTCAAATTCCAGTACTTTGAGCTTTTCAAGGTAGCTTCTAATATCATAAATAGAGAAATGAGTAATACCGGCCTGTTCAAATCCATCATAGCTTTTGAATGCTTTCATCTTTTTAGTGATTTGTTGGATCATCTTCATTTCCAACTCTTTAAACTATCTTTGTTGGGCCTTAAGTTAATCAGCCTCATCTTGATTGGGAATGGATATTTGTTGGCCTCAAAAGTTGGGTTAACTTTTAGATAAACCCTTCCAATTCAAATGACTCAATTGTTGGATTGGCTTTTGGATAATTTTCTTCTACTTCAAGGGATAGAGCCCTAAAATTCTTTCCATAGTGGACCCCATAGAGCTTTTCATTTGATGATGCTGTAGCCATGAGTAAAATGATACTATTAACAAGAAAATTCATCTAGTAAACAATTTTTCGCATGTTCACTCTAAAGAGCAAATCTTTAACTCAAAAGGATCAATGCTTTCAAGATTAACATGGTTGTTCTTTTAGTCATTGGTATTGATGATGTCATTTCCTTGGTTGGCTATCTTGGTTTTAGAATAGGTTTCAATCAAACTTCTTTGAAAAACTTGATATTTAGGAGTTTTCTTTACAACTTGAAGTAAAAACACTTTCCAACAAATTGGCACAAATGTAATTGACTTTTATTAATCATTGCACAAATGCAATGGCATACAGATGTAAAGAAATTAAAGTTGGCAAGAAACACATGCTGTGGAAAAATATAATTGCCCTTTCTTAATTATTGCAAATCGTAGAGCTTACATTATTCGTCATTTTTATAAATACCCCATTTTGGCCCTCCTTAGTTCCATTTCTAGTTTAAAATCCCTTACTTTTTAGAAAAGGCCAAAATATGAAAAATACCAAAAAAAAATTGAAAAATAAGGAAAATGCATAAAAAAAATTGAAAAATAAAAAATAATAAATATAAGAAAAAATTTCAAAAATGAGAAAATACAAAAAATCTAAAAAATAAAATATCATAAAAAAAATGAGTGTAGTGGTGCATTGAAGTTGGTTTAGGTTAGAAATAATTTTTCAAAATTAAAAATGACTTTTAGTGTCAAAATAGGCATATGTGATTTGATTGAATTACGAATTTTGGATAAGACTAGGCATTTATTGAAAACCAATTTTTTTTGCCTATGTTTAGCTAATCCATTTTGAAATATTTTGAAAACTCTCTTCTTATTTTTTTTTTTAATAGATTATGGCCTCAAATTGTATCTCAATTAATGATAAGACCTTAATCAATGATAAGATGAATATTTTGTGGCTGTTGTTGGTGGATTTCGGTAATTGGAATTATCTTACAAAGAAAGGAAAAGCTCTTAGGATTAGGGCTAGTTTGGTGCAGTCACTCCGATGTTTAAGTTAGTAAAAGTGAATAGAGAACGTCGAGAATAGTGAAATGTTATTAGATCCCTCTTATAGTATTTCTTTCCCATATTTATAGGTGAGTTTTGTGTCTAAAGCAATAGTTACTAGAATTGTTAATGCAGATACGTAGAGGCCTCTTGATCAAATACATTCTTAAAATATACAAAGAGTGGGAAGTTATGTAATATAACTGTACCAAGTGATAACTTCTCATGCCACTTCCTTTTATTTTAGATTAGATACGGATCTGTGTTTCGTGGCATTAGTTGAGAATGTGGACTACTCGGCCTATCAGCAGATAAATGGACAAGTTAACAAAACTTGACTATCAATAGTAGCCATTTGAAACTTTTTAAATAAAAGCTAAACACAAGTAAAAATTGAGTTCTTAATTTGGTTAAATTAGAAAAATTTTGAACAAATGTTATTAGATTCCACGTTTTATTAAAGAGTATAGTATGAAATTTTAGAAGTTAGAGAATTAATTGAATCTTATTTTGGGACTTTAAAAAGAAAAAAGGAGAAGAAGTTGAAATAAGATGAGGGAATTAGCAAGAGGGAAAAAGAAAAAAAAAAGGAAAAGGGTGACATAAGGCATCTTATAATAACGTTACGTATCAGGCTTAAGATGCATCACGTAGCGCTGACATGATGCAATAAATATGTATAGCATGGCACCATGTGGCCTAATCCTTGGGTGCTACGTAGCCCCTCCTTTTATTCTATCAAAGAACCCTTTCTCTTCGCCTTTCTAGATTCTCAAACAAGATAAAAAAACTTAAGCTTTGCTTTCCCCTTGAAAAGGCAGCTATACCTAAGTAATTTCTACTTAATTTTGATGCATTTTTGGCAATAAAAAATTTTGGAAAAATGTGGAAATGAAAGCTTAATGTACTAACTAGGTATGTTCAAATTTCAAGTTTTTATTTGAGGAAATTGGAGAAATAAAAAAGATAAAATCTAGTAAATAATGAATATGAATATTTTGTACCTAAGTTTTATTTGGACAAATTGAAGCATATTCTTACAAGATGCTAGAAGATAATCAATCCATTAATAGAAGAGCATCTTCTAGTGTTCATATGAGTCATTGTTTTTCTAAAATTTTTCCAAAAACATGCTCAATTTAGGCCAAAAATAGCAAAAGCCGAGATACAGATCTAAAATTTCCATTTTCGTTATAGATTTGATCTATTTCATATATGGAAGTTTCTTGGCCTACAATCACGACTTAATACTATAAATAGAGGCTTCCTTCATGCATTTAATCAATCCTCAAGCATTACAAATGCATCAATTCAATGCAATCACAACTTTCTCTCTCTATGTGTTTATAATGCTAAATCTACTTCCTATCTTTGATTTGTCTTATTATAGAGCAAATCGATTAGAGATAAATTAGTGGAACATTCTACATTCCTCATAAAACAAAGATTAGTAAGTGGTTTAATTCAATTTTGTGTTTGGTTGAACTAATTTAAATTTGAAGTTTTGTAGGTAATTCTAAGGTTTGTTCATATCAAGCTTGAAGCTTTTGAAGAAATTAGATGAAATAAACTCGGGTTTTCTAGAAACTGACTTGGGCATTTCATAGAACAACCTCTCTAGAGTTTAGAGCCACCAACCATAGATTAAGAACTTGCCAAAACCAACTCAAACTAGCCATCGGTCTCTTGTATGTGCAGGGTAAGATTATTCTCTCTCTAATTGTTGTATTGAATGTCAAAAAAAAGAAGGAAAAATGAAGAAAATTAAAAAAAAAAAGTGTTTTGATCTTGTGTTACCATGCTTTTGATGAGAATAATGTGTTTGTGATATTTAGTTTACCCATACTTAGTTCTTTCAATAACGTATTAATAAATAATATCTTAACTTGTTACTTTAGTTTAAATAGCTTAAATGATAATTTGTCAATTTGATAGATTTAAGTAATTAGTTTGTTGGTTGGAATTAACTAGCATGTTTAATTTGAATAGCTTGCATGTTAATAAACTTGATCTGACAATTAACTTTATTTAATTTAAATAATAAGCATGGTAATTAGCATGGTAGTTTGTTTAGCTTAGTTTTAATTAGCATGTTAGAGTAATGAGTTTGGTAGCATGATTTGTTTGATTGCTTTAATTTGAATAATTTGTTGAATTAGAGTTAATTAACATATTAGCTTAATCTTAATAATTATCATGATGATTACTAAATAATTGGTATTTTCCATCCTATTGCCACATTAAGGATATAGATTTCATTTTAAATAAAGTTATTTTCAAATAAAATGAGCTTTTTCTCCCAAAATTAGTTTTTCCGACACATAAATTGTTTTTCATCGATTAAAAAAAACAAATTATCCTTTTTCAAAATTAAGGACTTCTCTTTAGAGCTTTCGAAACGCAGATTGAAAAACCATTTTTCAAATTAATAAAATTTAATGAACTTAAAGTGAAGAGAGTTTTTCCAATATGAAATAAACCAACACACAAAAATTTCCATTAATATGTAAACACTTTGAAAGCTCAAAATAAATTAAAAATTATTTTTCTCTTATTTTCAAATCTTTTATTTTTCAAATAAAAACAAAAGAAAACCCATTTTATGTGAAAATAAAATCAAGGGTCCACATATATTAGTTTACAGACTCTTTTATGGGATCCTCAAGGTTTTAATAAAATTGCATCTGAGCTCATATTTCTTCTCGTTTCTATTTTTCCAAAAAAAATTCTCTTAGAAAACCTATAGACTAATAGTTGAAATTAGGATCTACGAACCATAGACCCTAATTTAACTCTTTTCTTAATTTTTGTTGGTGGTAACTCCTTTATTTTTTAGAAAAAGAAAACTATTTTCATAAATTAAAACTTTTTTGTAATCTAGTTGAGAAGTTTATGTTAAGCAAATTGAGCTTAATATAAATTGGGTTTAAAAAGAGAGAGATCGAATTTTTAGCTCAACAACTTTGTTACATTTTAAAATAAATTTCCTAGAGTTGTACTTATAAGGCCTTTATCTTCTAGAGATAGTCTTCACATCGAGCCTTTAGATCTTGCTCTCCCTCTCCTAATTTCTTTGCAGTGACTTCAACTCAGTTTTCTTCTTTTTCCTTCATCTCTACCCCTTACCTTAATTTTTGAAGCTAGCGATAAATGAATTCCTTAGTTATTTGGGATGTATTAAGTATGCCTTTGATGATAGGGTTGGTTATTAATAGGAATCAGACCACCAGACCCTTGACCTATTGGAAAACATGGCTAGGTGAATTCTTTCCTTAAGACCCACCACCAAGGAGTCCGAGCTATTGCAATCTACCACCTACTACCCTGGCCAAATTGAATCCTCTCGTACTCATCAATCGTCTCTAGCTACTGACTTGAACTACACTTGAATGTCACTAAACTCATCCAACCATTAGCTTAGGTGACCTAATTCCAAGCCATACTGAAAGTTTCCGAGGTGAATTCACCTAGAAAAAATTATTTGCTCGGCTTAGCATAGCCGACTTACCACCCACACTTGGTACCTTAGTTTGACATAAGCTAAGCTAATTATACAAAATCGTCTATTTTTGCTAAAAAGATATCCATCCACAATAAGCTATGTATTCAAGCAACAATGTAATAGAATCCTTCATATAAGATACTCATTTTATTGTATTTTCAATTGTATCTCTATCATTCATTATACATTACTTCTTTTAAATAATACCCTTTTTAGTCTTTTTCATTATTTAGGTAGGTTGTCCTAGCTTTTCGAGTATGAATACCTACTGCATGTGTAGATCCTAGGATCATCATCATCATCCATATATTAAATATACTTCTTTGTGAATATTGCTCTCATTAGCTTATTTGCTTACCTCAATCTTATCCAAATCCTTAAGCAAAGCTAGGTAGCAAGTAACCTTACTAACTACTTCATGCATTATATTGAGTTATATCATATGTCCTTAGAAGTTCTATTAGTGCGTCATATCCTATGGAACTATTCATGGGTTTGCTTGTGTTTTGCTTTTCCTATCATTTTTGCACCTTTCCATCACCTTTTTGAAGCTTTCTACAAGCTTAGACCCACTCCAACAACCGACCTTATTTGTTCTTGACTACGGTTCCCTTTTACACTTAAGAAACTTGATATACAAAAGTTTAGATACCTTATCAACTATTAAGATATGAGGGTCATAGAAATTAATTGAGATAGACTCAAGTGTTAGCCTTTGAACCAAAGCTTGAAGGGGCCTATTCTACCGAATTACTCTAGTCAGATAGTACCCAAAGTAGATGTTAAATCCAATTAGAGGAATTGCTTTAAAGCCCTTGCATCGTTTAATCATTTGATTACTTGAATACCATCTGGCTATTAAAAGTATTTCCTTGTCTTGTATGTTCTAAAAATATTGAACCCAGTAATTGGTAGTAATATTTTTCAGTAATTGGATCGTTCCTTAAAGGATTTGATGAGTTCATATCGTTTGTGAACTCAGCTTAACCAAAATCAAGTTGGTGACTTCTTATGTGACTAATGAACCAAACCATGATTAGTGCCATGTTGGTCTTTATTAGTGAATAAATCTATTTAGCTAGGAAAGCTAGTGATAGGGATCAAGGATCGATCATGTGCTTCCAAGCTTGAGGGCTTTCTCAAATGGTTTGCCAAGCTATCCAAGGTGAGTTAAGCACTAAGGAGTAATGTTTACCCTAGTTCAATTTGCCAAGCTACTTCGTTCTCTTCATACCATCTAAGAGACTGCTAAGGTAATTAGCCAACGTACTGTGCTAACCCCTTTGCAATATACCTACCCAAGTACCAAATTTGGATACAATAATCTCTACGGTACAAGGCTGAGCTAACAATTATCAAGAGCTTATCGTTCAAAGCTGATCTTAACTGTGAGTCATCCTTAAGCCAACCTTTATCTGCTCCCAACAATTAAAGCCATCAAGCTACCAATGCCGACCAGATCTAATCAAGGTCTACCCAAATATAGCTCACAGTGCTATTAGGACTATAGAATGAGCAAAATTATGCACGCTATCCTTTCTGATGGAGGATATTCTTTTGACATGATTTTATGTTTTCCATATAAATTATTCTCCTTTTATTTAGCCATTATTGTAATTTAGGACTTACCCTAATTGGGTACTATAAATACTCATATAACGTAATAGCCGCATCATTATATATATAGAGAAAACACTGAAGTTTTTACTCCCTCTTGAGCTAAGTATCATTTTGCTTACTATTGAGCTACTCTTATCTAGCCTATTTGACCGTGAACTAGTAGCAAGTGACTTCTAGCCATACTGTACATCATATTAAGTATGACTCGAGCTTATGTGAGGTGTTGGTGCGTAATATCTATCATTGGTGCATGGAAACCCCTGCTCATCTTATGACTATTATTTACTTTTTGAGCCATCTCACAGCTTAGACCCACCCCATTTAGTTAAGCATGATATTGGGTCTATGTATTTACCCAAAGAATCCTTATCATCATGGTATTAAAGCCTAACTATGCTCGAAGCTAGATTTTGCTACTGTGTTCTTTAAGTAGTTTATTATTACTCTCATGTAATAACAATTCTATTGTTAGCTTAAGAGTTTAGTAGTTGAGAAGTGTTCTGTTTTCTCCTATTTCCAATATGCAAAACAAAGTATGGTTGATTGTTTGTTTGTTGTGTGATTGTTGTGGTGATTGGAGTATAGGTTATTGATCTTTAAGTGGTATTATTAAACGTCAATTTTTGAGAAGTAAGCATCACTGTTGGACTCAAGTGTTTAAGGAATTTTGGGAAACCAAGAAAATGGTACTCACCATCGGTAAGAGTAAGAAGGAAGCTTTACACCTCAGTTAGTGAGTAACCGCTTGAATAGGCTTATCGACTTGGTAGCTAGTTTGGTAATTGCTATCTAAGAAGACAAGCAGTGGGATAGAAATAGCCCCATTAGAGAATGTGAGTAGCAAGGCTAAGGCATTGGTCAGTTTGGCCAAGCTAATGCCTTAACTCGACCACCCTGAGCTAAAAGAGTAGGTAGGGATGTGAGACGAAGGCTAGCACTTGAAGGAATTGTGGAAGGAGACAATGAAGTAGAGCAGTACTATGAGCTTAAAGAAAGAAATATATGAGCCCCTAGAGTTGAGGGATTAGGGATGTGTGTATCTTAAGCTTTTCTAGAAGTGGTGATGTTAAAGATTACCTAGATTGGGTAAATGGGATTGAAAAGCAATTTAAATGCTACAATATACCCGACAATGTAAATGCTAGACTTGCTGTATTGGATTTCATTAGTTATGCCGCCTTATGGCGGAAGAACTTGCAAGTCACTTAAAGAAGAGAAGGAGAACGAGAGATTAGGAGTTAGGTTGAGATGAAGAGGGTTATGCAGAGAAGGTTTGTGCCTAGCTATTATTTGCAGAATATCTTCAAAAGACTACAAGATTTGAGGTAGAGAGGATCAAATGTAGACACTTATGTTAAGGAATTTCAAATGTTAATGATTTGATGTGAAGTTATAGAGCTAGAGGACCGAACTGTATCTTGATTTATTAGTGGACTAAAGTATAAGATTGGGGATGTCCTAGAAACCTTAGAAATTAGAATGCTTGATGACACAATCTAAGCTACCTAGAGGATAGAAAGACGCTGAATAGGAAGATTTCGATCACTAGTTAGTCGACCATGGAGTAGTCGAACTGTCTAGAGTAGACCAATGCCAATGGAACCATGTAAGGTTGTTGATACTTGAGTTAAGGAGAAGGAACCCTTAAGGAAGTTTGAGAAAGGCTAGAGTTCAAGGAGGAAGATGAGTGAGATAAAGTGCTTCAAATGCCAAGGCTTTAGACACATAACTGCTTAGTGTCCAAATAGTAGAACTATGGTAATCCGAGGTGAGTTGCTTACTATTAATGTCGATAATATTGATAAAGAAGTAAAGGAACTAAAAGAGGATGGACAGACGGAACTATCCGTTAAGGAAGTTATCTATAGTGAGGAGGAAAACTTTTTGGTAACCACATTAGTGTTGAGAAGGACCATGAGTATCAGTCTTGTGCTCGAAGATGAATAAAGGGAAAATCTCTTCCATATTAGATGTAAGGTAAATGAGTCCCTTTTCGTGCTAATAGTTGATAGTTAGAGCTACACCAATGTAGCCTTTACATTTATGGTCTAGCAATTGAAATTACTGACTAAGCCTTACCCAAAACTGTATAAGCTTCATTAGCTTAGTAATAAGGAAGCCCTACAGGTGAACAAGCAAGTGTCTGTGCTGATCTATACTAGCAAATATTAAGATGAAGTGCTTTGTGATGTGCTACCCATGAGTACATCCTATACCCTACTTAGATGACCGTGGATGTTTGATTGAGCAGTTACATAACGGGAAAGAATACATGTTCTTTGGGGCATGAAGGCAGGGGAACAAAATTAAATCCTATGACTGCTGAGTAAGTAAAGGTAATGTAGTCCTAACATAGCCAAACCTTGGAGAAAGCGGCTTTAGTGATGACCCAAGCCAAATTGAAAAGAGAAATGGAACTCAAAGGACCAACCTATTTGCTTGCTCGAAGAATTCTAGAGATGAGGTTCGAGGAGAGGGAGCAACCTGCTAAGGTAAAAACCTTACTAAGGGAATTTGCCAACCTATTTCCAAAAGAGCTATCAAAAGGTCTACCCCAAATGCGAGGCATCGAGCATGCGATCATCTTACAACTAAGAGCTACTCTATAAAATAAGCTTACCTATAGGCTAAATCCTAAATAGGTCATTGAGCTCTAGAAGCAAGTAGATGAGCTAATGAAGAAAGGGTATGTGCTCGAGTCCCTTAACTCCTGTGCAGCTTTTACCTTATTAATGCTAAAGAAGTATGGTTCTTAGAGGACGTATGTGAATAGCCAAGTGATCAATCAATTCACCATCAAGTACAAGTATCCCATACATAGGTTTGATGGCATGCTAGACAAATTGAGCGAAGCAAGAATGTTCTCTAAGACTGACCTTAAATCTAGGTAACTTAGATTTAAATGCATGAAGGTAATGAGTAGAAGAACGCATTCGAGACATGACATGGTTTATATCAGTGGCTTGTAATTCCATTTAGACTGTCTAATGCATCGAGAACATTTATGTGCTCAATGAATCATATGCTCCAAGAACTAATAGGAAAGTTTGTCATGGCTTATTTTGATGATATTTTGGTATACAACCCCGACCTGGAGGTTCACTAAGAGCATCTCCAAAGAGTCTTTGCAAAACTCCGAGCTAAATAACTTTATGCCAATTTAAAGAAATGCGATTTTTACCGACTCGAGGTAATCTTCTTAAGGTTTGTTGTGAATGGAGGTAGCATCCAAGTCAATCATGAGAAAATAAGTGCAATTATAGAATGGCCTGAGCCGACCTATTTTGCCAACATGAGAAGTTTCTACGGCTTGGCATCATTCTATCGTAGATTTATAAAGAATTTAAGTATGATCATGGCCTCACTTATTGAACTCTCAAAGAAGAATGTTGAATTTAGATAGGGAGAGAAGGAGCAAAGGAGTTTTGAGAAAGTGAAGGATAGGCTAACTACAACCCCTATCTTAGCTCTACCGAGCTTCAATAAAGTGTTTGAAGTAAATTGTGATGCGTTCGAATAAGGCATAAGTGTTGTGCTAATGCAAAAAGGCTAACCTATTACTTACTTTAGCAAGAAACTTTTAGGAGCTACACTCAACTATTATATCTATGACAAGGAGTTCTATTCCTTAATTCAAGCCCTAACGTTATGGCAAGATTATCTACTACCTAAGCAATTTGTGATCTACATCAATCATGAATCCTTAAGCTACATAAAGAGCCAACCTAAGTTGTCTCAAAGGCAAGCTAAATGGGTCAAGTGCATGGAGGGTTTTTCTTATGTCATTATAAGAATGGGAAGAACAACGTAGTGGCTGACATCCTATTAAGACAACATAGCCTTTTGACTGAGTTGCAAACAAGACTACTTGGTTTTTCAATGATAAAGACTATTTATGCTGAAGATCTAAATTTTGGTCCTATCAATACCCGATGTGAGGAAAGATGAACACTAAGTAACTATTACAGGGAAGATGAATACTTATTCAGGATGATGAGGCTATGTAGCCCGACCTATTCCATGAGCGAATTACTTATGTGTGAGGTGTATGGGGGCAGATTGACTAGATACTTTGGCCAGTGTTGTACCTATGAGGTACTAGCCTTATGGTTCTTTTGGCCAAGAATGATGAAGCATGTGCAGTTCATATTAGGAAAGTTTACGACTTGCTAAAAAGCAAAAAGCTAAGCTAAGCAAGGACATTATCTAACCTTGCTTATCCCCACCAAACCATAGTCCAAGTTAAGTATAGACTTCATGTTAGGATTGCCAAGACATCTCAAGGGAAGGACTCTATCATGGTGGTTATAGATTGATTTAGCAAGATGGCACATTTGGTACCTTATTCCAAAACTAATGATGCTTTGGCTATCTCTTTTCTTTTCTTATAGGAAGTAATCAAACTTCATGGAGTGCCTAAAACCATTGTTTCAAACTAAAACCTCAAGTTCATAAGCCACTTTTGGAGGATGCTATGGAGGCAAATGGGAACCAAGCTGTTATACAGCACATCCTACCATCCATAAATCAATGGATAGACTAGGGATGTTAATAGAATTGTGGGAACTTTATGGTGGGTTACTATCAGACAAAACATAGCTTATTGGGATTTGTGTCTACTAATCATTAAGTTTACCTACAACAGGACCGCCCACAACGTAACAAGCATGTTTCCATTTGAGGTTTCCTATGAGTTTAACCTCGAGCTCCCGATGAACCAAGTACCCTAACCGAAGCTTGATGATGACCAACCAACCGTTGAAAGAGTTGAAGCCATCAAGGCTATGCACCAAAAGGTTGTAGAGAAATTATGCTAAGCTAATTCTAACGAGAAGTGAAGTCGAAGATGGAGGAAGAGAGAATTTCAACTAGGAGATTTGGTTTAGATATATCTGGGCAAAGACCAATTCCTAAACTTAAGGAAGAGCAAGTTGTCTCCTAGAGCTGACGAACCTTTTAATGTGCTTGAAAAGATCAATCCTAACACCTATAGGATTGAATTATCTAAAGGATATGGAGTCTCAAACTCCTTTAACATTGCTGATCTCTAACCTTACATTCCTAAGGATGAGCAACCAGGAACTAAACTAGATTTAAAGCCAAATCTTAAACAACCTAGAGGGGATGATAGGGATCAAGGACTGATCATGCATTCCCAATCCCGAAGGCTTTCTTAGATGGTACAATAAGCTATATGAAGTGAGTTAAGCACCGAAGAGCAATGTTTACCCTAATCTAGTCTACTAAGCTACCATATTCTTTACACCATCTAAGAGATTGTCAAGGTGATCAACTGACGTGCCAAGCTGAACCCTCTACAACATACTTATCCAAGTACTAAATTTGAATACAACCATCTCCACAGTACCAGAGCCGAGCTAGCGATTGTTAAGAGTCGACCATTTGAAGCTAATCTCGAGTATGAGTCATCCCTAAGCCAACCCTTGTCCAGTCCCAGCAATCAAAACCATCAAATTACTAATGCCGACTAGATCTAATTAAGGTCTACCCCTACATAGCTTACAGCATTATTGTGACCACAAAATGAGTAAAATTATACTTGCGCTGTCTTTTCTAACATCCATACTATCCTTTCTAATGAAGGATATTTTTTTTGTATGATTTTATGTTTTTTCTGTAAATTATTCTCCTTTTGTTTAGCCATTTCTATAATTTTTTATAATTTAAGACTTACCTTAGCTAGATACTATAAATACTCTCATATGTAATAGCTACATCATCACATATATAGAGAATACACTGAACATTTTACTACCTCTTAAGCTAAGTGTCCTTCTACTTACTCTTAAGCTACTCTTATCTAGCCCATTTGAGCATAGACTAGTGGTGAGTGACTTCCAACCATACTTGTATGTCATATCAACTGTGACCCAAGCTTGTGTAAGGCATTGGTGCATAATATCTATTGTCGGTATACGAGAACCCATACTCATTCTTTGACTATCATTTAGTTTTCGAGCCATCTCACAACTCAGATCCACCCCTTTTAGTTACGTATGATATTAGATCTATATGTTCATCCATGGAATTCGTATTAGTTGGTACATATGATTTTCCTTTAAGAAACTAAGCTACTAATTTTGCAACTTTAAAGTGAATGTGGTGTGCTTCATCTAAGAATAAGATGTCACCAAATATCACTAAGATGTGTGTATTGACCTAGTACGATGCCAAGTTTTTAGATCTATACAAAAGATATCTCATTTCTCCTTATATTTCAATTCAGTGGAGAACCAAGCAACAATGTCATCCGTTTGAATAGCTTTCCCATTAACCAAGACTCGGTTTATTTCAGTCTTTCGTAGTCCTAATAACTTATTAAGTATTTTTTATGCAACAGCTTCAAGGTCTAGGACATAGATGTCATTAGTGATAATTGGAGCCTAAAGTAATTGGGAGTACTCTTCAATTGTTAGACGTAGCTTGTATAGGCCAAAGCAGAAAGTGGCAACTTTAGGCTCCTAAAATGTACCAAGGTCTATATCAAAGTAATGTTTGAAGTAATATTCTATAGGGATAGGATAGGCCTAATATTACTTTTGATAAATTCTTATCTATCAAGGTTGAAAATTTGAAGCCAATTCTCAAGTGATGACTAGCATCTAAGTAGTTAGTGAACATAGATCTACTTGAAAGTAACCTAACTAGAGCTAGCTATCTCTACAAAAGAAAATGTTATATCAAAATCCTATTGTAATCTTTACATATAAACTTTATGAATGTATTTGCAAGGAAATTTATAACAAGTAGTTATAAAGATAATTACAACGGAAGCAAAAAAAAAAATACAAGGAAAAATAAACAAGGAAATCATGATGGCTCTACAAGTGCAAATTCTTTTATTAGGTTTGCCACATTGCCAATTCTTGCTAATTTTTTTGAAAAGGTTTCATGTATGTAGAACAGTAGGTTCTAAAGGTCCTCAAGTTTTATAACCTCATATACCAAAAATATAGTTCCTTAATGACATCAAAACTTAAGTGAGGTAGCTTAATTAGTGTTAAAAGGTGGCTACTCTATAACATTCGAAGCTTATATAATAACTCCCCTTCTAAGAACCTAAGACAGCCAAGTTCTAACTATATCTACTATACATATATAAACATATTATTACAACTATATAATAAACAATATTTACAAAGATAACTTATAATATAATTTAGGTAATTTTAGAAAATAAATCTAAGTAGCTAGCTCTCTTGATGGTCCACAATGGAGTCGCTAAGTTATTAAGCCTAAATTTTCAACTTTTTGTTTTCCTTAACTTAATTTAAACTAAACTTGATGCCCATGTAGTTTAAACTCTTAACTAAAGTTAAGTAAAACTTAGTTTCTTTATTTTTGAAAATATTTTGGAGTCATTAGTCGATAGAACCAAGAAAGGTTAAACTAGAACCAACTAAGTGTATGGATTGATTCTAATTTAGGTACTAGCTCGCACGTTTGAAAATGTATTGAAAAATATATGAGAAATTAGATTTACTAGTTCGAAGGCTATCTTATTAAACCCTATGTGAGTATTAGTATAATATTCTGAATTTAATTTAATTTTTCTAAACTACTCATCTAATTCAAACTAATTATAATTTACATTCAAAAATAAAAGGAGAGGTAGTTAAGCTTATTTATGTAAAAACAAAAGGAAAAAATAAATTTAACTTTTAAGTTACCTTGGAGGTGCTTATATACCAACTATTTGGGATTAAACTTCTATAGTTTATTTTTGAAAGCTTTAGTAGGTTAGTTTATTTTATTTTTGAAAACTAGCCAGATTTATGTTTTCGTTCCTTTATTTTAATTTTAAGAAAACTTCTAAAAATAAAGTTCCTAGTTATGGGGTTACAATTTTTGAAACCTCTAAAAGGCCTTAATTTTAGGAAAGGGGCTTGTTATTATTTTTTTTTTAGAAAATAAATTTTTCTAAGTGAGAAAAAGTTATATATACGTTTTAAATCTCCTAAGAAAGTGTAAACCCCACAAATTTCATATTTTAGACTTAGAATCGAATTTGAAGAACTACTACATAATTCTAGTGGGCTTTTTATTCCCTCCATTACTACGAATTTGAAAAGCTTCTGGAGAAGAAGAGGTTAACCAAGTCAATAGTTAATGGTCAATAGGCCTCATCTAACCAGGAAGTACTACGTGGTACACATTAGCTTAAAAACTAAAATCGGGTGCATACTGCTAGGAGTAAGAGTGAAACCTATGACTTGTAGTAAACTTGAGTGTACCTTAGCCAAATATGTTATTGGCTCTTTCTCATTAAATTATGGAACTTTGTTTAATTTAAAGACTTAAATGAGCTAAACCAATTTTGCAACCAAAAATCAGTTAAGGTCCAAATAAAAAAAAAAATGCAATAATTTTCATTATTAAGTCTAGTACACGTATTGAAAATAATTATCATTTCAAATCTAATTTAATGGTTTTCTATACTCTAATTTGTTAGTCATTCGGTTAATTCAATATTTATTTATTTTTTAGTTAATTAATTAATTGAAGGTTAATTGAAGTCCCATTTGAAGCTACAAATAACTTAAATTAATTTCATTCTTACAAATCAACCACATTTGGAATATTAAATTTTTCAAGAAACTTAATATTTTCAAAAATAGCTTAGAGCCATTAAATTGCATGTACCCACTTTAACTCTATCTAACCCTATAAATAAATTACTCTCTCCAAATGACCCAAAGATCCTAAAAAAGATCCTAGACCCTTCTCTTTTTTTTCCTTTTTATTCTTTTATCTTTCAATTTTTTTTTTACTTCTTAAATTTTCTAACTTTTTGTATTTTTCTTAATTTTCTCATATATGTACATATATCTATATTTAAATTAGGACCCTTTTCTTTTATTTAAAAAAAAATCTAAAAATAAAAGGGGAAAAGATGGGGTGTCTACACCATTATCAACATGTCATGCACCATCTTTTCAATTTCATTTTGTTTTCTTTTTTTGTTCATGTTTCTTGTTTCTTGTTTCTTTTTTTTTTTTTTTTTTTTGCACATATGCATATTATTATGGTTTAACAAATTGGACCACATCCTTCCTTCAAAGGTATTTTATTGTCCATGTGTTTATGAGGAGGCAACCCAACTTTCTCTTCAAAAGCATCTCTAAATTTAGTCAACAAAGCTACAATCCTTGAATCTATAGCCTAGGAGATGGCAAATGTGCTTAGTTCCTACAGCCATAACACATGAAATTCATATCTACCATCTTTTGTAAGGATTTACAAGATATTGAGGATTTACATAAGGTAAGGTCCTCGACCAACAGCTTCTCACTAGATTTAGTTTGAATTTTCATAGTCATATTTAACCAATTTACTTTGATTTCCCTAAAGTTTGAAGCTAAGCTATACCTAAAGTCACATTGATACCCCCTATGTCCAACACATTACAATTTACAAGTATCACCATATTGTCTACTTCTAACTTCACATTACAATGCACATCAATAGAAACAATTTTATGACCATTCCCCAAAGTTATGATAAAATTTTTAGTTGAAACAATACATAATATCAACTATTCAACAAGTGCTCTAGAGATGAAATTGCAGCTAGCACCACTATCTACCATAATATTAACTTGTATCAAAGCAAGCATGCCCTAGAATTTATAGTGTTTAGGGAGTTAAATCCTCTCATTGCTAACAAAGAACCAGCCAAATCAGTACCTCCAAAGCTATATTTATCTCACCATTCACATCATCAAATGTACCTACCACCATGTCACATTCACCTTCCTTCCCTTCTTGCTCCTCCTCTAGCATGAGTAATCATAAGAATTTATTAAGACATTTGTGATTAGCTATAAAAGGTTAATCATATTTGAAACATAGGCCTTTAGCTTTTTTTTTTTTCTAAGAACTTAGCATAAGAAATTTGGCATTGTCCATACGTTCCACGAGTCTTACCAAAGGATTAACAATATTAGGGAGAATAACTAGCTATGGAAGTAGTTGTTGAAGTCGATTTAGGTTGAGATTGCAATGCCCCAAAAGGAGGCCTAGTAGTTTTGCTTAAAATATTTATATCATATGTATAGCCATGACATAAAGACTGTCTTACAACTCAGAGATTGTAAGGCTCTAACTAGTGAGTTTTTAAGGGTGCTTATTCATTTTACATGTATCCACTTAACTATATATATATATATATATAAGTGATCCATCAATCCATTATCACCAGAACTATAGAGAGTTGGAATCACCTACCAAACAATAAGAAAGGTTATCTTTAACCTAACATTCATAAAGCCCTTAAATACCTTAAAAGTTTAATTTGACTATTTACTTGCTTTTCTAAACTTATATTCTACTTTCTCAACCCAATGGAATACTCTACACTAGAATCCTAACCCAACCTTAGCATTGTAGGACTTGCAAAAGAAACTATTAAGGTGTAAGCTACATCCAACTTAGTGAGTAACCTTCTTACCTTATCATTAGATAATAAAAGGCAAGTTATTTATCAAATATATGAATGCACATACAAACATATGCAATGCAAACAATATATACAGTTGGCTGGTAATTGTAGATAGCACGGTTTTAATGCCCATTGTTGCTCAGGTTGGGAAGTATTTAGGTATGTTAAGGCTCAAGTTTCCACATCGAATACAAAATCTCTTAACAATATAACTACCCTTAATAGTAGACACAGCTCAACCTCAAGCAACAAGCAGCAATCCTTGGACTCGAGTAGTTCCTATAGGTTGAGGTAAGAAGATGTCGTATGAAATATGTCATATGATAAAAAATCATAATACATAATATCAATGTGGATCCATCTAAGCATGATCTCCCGCTTTACTCCGTGGTGTTGATGCTCTTTTGACTTATGATATAAGATGTAATGCATATCCTATTTAATTAGAGGCTGAATCTTTGTTAATTCTAGATTGATGAGGTAATCAAGCAAGTATATTCTAGACACTTCAATGCCCTACATTCTAATGCAGCAAACCAGGGTATTTGAAATATCTTAAGATATTTTGTAAGTATAGGTAAACCAAAATAGGTGCACTTAAGTTCCCATATACTCTAACATGTATCAAGTTCAATTATTATATATAATTAGATAGTGCACTAACTACAAGTATAAAATAGAGTAAAATATAGGGCGGTATACTCATTCAACCTTGAAGTCTAGTATTCCCAATAGTCCTCGATAGTCTCAATCTTAGCATCCCAAATCAATTGAGTAAGGTAATTAAAGTAATTAAGACTCATCTTAATCTTAATCTATTCCTTAGCCTCGCTATGATTTCCCCATTTCCACTTATTTTGCATTTTAGTCATAACTTTCTTGTTTTAAGTCAAAATTTTGCATTCTTATAGATGATTTTCATCATTTTCAAGTGTTCTTTCATTTGTGAGGTCATTTTTAGTCTTTTAAGTCAACAAGGTTTTGGTTTAAGCCCCACAAGTTCGTGGGCCCAAAGGGTACCCTTGGCTATTTTAAGGTTTCAGCTTAGTTTTGGGATTTGGGCTTAGCTTTTGATCTTAGGCCTTATACTTAATAGTTTAGACTTTATTTTAAGTATTTTAAGTGGAATTTTCTGCTTAACACTTTAAATTTTCACCTTAAGCCTTACTATTGCTCTTATGGGCCTAAATGAGCTTTTATCTTAAGTTTAAGGCTTCAATTCATTAAAAAGCCTAAAATGGATGTCATGATAAGCCTTAAGGTTTAGTAAGTCTCTTGAATAACTTATTTTAGGCTTTTTAATATGAGGTTTAGATTTGGTCACTAAGTTATTAGGCTTTATTATTAGTTCTTTTAAGGGCTTTTAGGCTTATCTTACATTTTAAGGCCTTAAGCTTAACTCCACTTATTATTTTATGCTTAAGCTTACTAAAGACCTTAAGAGAAGTTCATTTTTTATTAGGATTCAAATTTGGTTCTTTTCATTTATTGGGCTTCTAATCTTTTTTCTAAGGTTTAAATAACTAAGTTAGTTAGTTTAGGCCTAATTTGCATTTTCAAACTTCATTCTAAATTATTTCATTGGGCCAAATATCCTAATGGGTCCACTAAATAACCCATTTTACTAAGTGTTTCAAATCTAGTTCATTTTATTAATGGGGTTTCTAACACTATTCTTAAGGCCTTAATCACCAACTTAACTACTTTAGGCCATTAACTCATCATTACCCTACTTAACTTGGTTAATTACTCCTTAAATCATACTTAACACTAATTAATCAATATTTATAGTTCATTAAGTCCATCAATAATGGTGGCCAACTAGGGGTGTTCTAGGATTTCAACTCCATCCATACAATACTCATTCTAGTGTGTTTCCTTGTTTTTAATTGCATTTCTTCTTGTTTTAAGCTAATAACATTATGTAATATGGTGAAAGAAAGATGAATATTCACTAAGGAAGAGGCAGCATGCATGGTACTTAGGGTTTCATGAAGTTTTATCAATATCTTTTCAAGTTATCTACATAAAATTATCTTCTACACTTTTAGAATGTAAGTAACAAACTGGTTAAGTACATGAATGAAGGTATAATTATGAGGCTCTAAAATGACACATACATGATTATATAATGTTTATCTAGTATTTCTAACACTAAACTCTCAAGATATTATAGATAAAACTAATGCAAATAGAAAACTTAAGTTGGCTAAGTTTTACCTTGAATTGTTTAGTATGAGCTTGAAATTTGTCACTTAAAAACGAAGTCAAAAAGAGCTTTTTTGAGGGATAATGTTTGTTGATAAGAAATTGTAGGGTGTGTGTGAAATTTTAGTTGTGGTAGGCTATGATTTGGAGATTGTGTTAGTGGTAAAAGCAAAAGGCACAAATGTGCACAGGGACCTCTTACAGCTCCTTTTGTTTTCTTCCCTTTTTTTCCTTTGGTTTTTATTTGAGTTTCTTGAGAATGTTTCCTTAGGTTTTCTAAGACTGAAGAGTGAGGTTAAATGAGGGTTTTGAATGTGTGAAATGGCAAACATTGAAGGTGGATTAAGGGGGATAAGAGGTGGCTAATTTGAGGTAAGGGTACATTGTCCCTTCTTAGTACTAATGCACCTTATTTATTTTTTGCTAAATAAAGGAGGATTTTGTCTCCTTAAGGACAAGTATCTTTTATCCTAATTGATCCTTTGCCTTTTGTTCTTAATTTAGTTTGACTTGCTACTAATTTAGATGTAATGAGAGTTGGTGGATGGATTAAATGGTAATTAATCTAATTAATCGCAATTGTACTTAATTAAGCAATTTTAGCTTAATTAAGGTGTAACTAGGGTTTTTCCATATTTTATCACTTAAATTAAGTTCATTTGCCTATATTACTTTGTTTGTTATAGTCCATTATTATTCAAGATCGATTAGGATTTTCGAACTATGTATGAGGTTGGCGATTAAGGTTTTCCTATCATTTAGAGGTTTCTTGCATATTAGGGTTTTATACATATGATTAAGGTTTTAGAGTTTTACTCTCTTTAAGGTTTTTTGAGTTATTATTTAGGGTTTGTGATTTATGATTTAGCATTCAATCATTTTTTTTTAGAGGTTTTATTATTATAGCTTGAGCTGTTTTAGGGATTACATATTAACTCTTATATCTAACTCTGAATTCGATTCTGAAAGTTTATCATGTTCATATTGTCCCCTTAAGTATAAGGTTAGCATTATTAAGGAGATATTTTCATATAATTCCTTTAGCCTTATATGATTAATTACTCTTAACTTATAACTAATTATGATGTAAAACATGATTAGTGAATTAAGGTGTAACTAAGTTTCTTAATCTTAATTAGGTGTACATTTGATACAAATTAGGTGCATTTTAGGGCTTAATGTATCAAATTAAGCTAGTTAAGCCCATTGAGTCATCTTGTCTAATTATTTTAAAGAATTGAGACAATTATTATTGTTCAAGTACGTTTTAGAGAGTAGATTAGGATTTTTGGGCAATGAAGTGATTAGTCTTCGATTAATGAATAGTTTTACTATTTAACAGGACTACACTAGTTGGATTAGGGCTTTACAATTTAAAGGCTCACAAGTATTAGGGTTTCAATTAGGATTTTAGTGTTCGTAGCTTCATTTAAGGGCTATAGTATTCATTTTAAGGTTTTAAGTTCATTGTTAGGGTTATCTATACCAATATTCATATTTGGTTTAGCTTACCTTTTTATTGTTTTCTAGGGGCTCTCATGGATATGACTATCAACCTCTTTCCAATTAGGGTTTCAAGTTAGTTTCATTAAATTAGGTTGACCATGGGAGTTAACATTAGTTATTGACATTTGTTTATAGAATTTTAGGGCTTTTAAGTGTAGGGGTCAAGCTAGGGCTTGGATTGCCATTTAGGGTTTCAAGAGTTTGAGTTTAGATTTTTAAGAGTAGTCTTTTAGGTGTAGGATTAGTTATCTTATCAACACTAAGGATATCTTTTAGAAAATCTTATTAACTTTCAACACCTTATCTATAAAATTTGTAGGGTGTACAGAAATAATGGCTGATAAGAAGATTAAGGAGGTATATTCTCCTTAGCAAACATGTTAGACACTTGTGAGATGGCAAGTGGTTGTGTAAGGGAAGAATATACTTATATAAGAGTAGAATAAGATTGTCACAATGATGTTTGAGAAAATGCTTGATAAGGCTTGAGGTCATTATGTTGCATTAGGACTCCATTACCACTATTTACAACTAGTAAAACAAAAATGCTACAATTAAATTCTTTTTCTACATTCAAAGCTACTTCCATAACCTTCTCCAAAGTATTTGGAGAAAAATTATCAACTCTTATCTAAATACCTTCTTGTAAACACCTTAAAAAGTATCTTAATTGCTACAAATCAAGCATCATTGGAGCTTATGAGGATGAAGATTTGAATTCCTCAATATAATGTGCTATAGTAGATGTTTCACATAATTGGGATAAACACTTATAAGGATTCACAGCCATTTGTCCACCACATCACCTCATCATTTCTTGCATCATTATCAGCCACGTGAGATTTAGAATTCTATGCTACAGCATCTTCAACCAGTATATACTTCCTATAAACCCTATGAAATTTTGGTAACCTAAAAGCAGAATCAAAAGAAATAAACCTTAGATAGTCCCTAGAACCACCCCAAATATTATAATAATACCTGAGTAAAAGAATTAAACCCTAAGTGTTTAACTAAAACCTTAATTGAAATAAGCCTTAAAAACATAACTAAACGAACTCGAACCCTAATACTTGAAAAACCATAAAACAATAACGAAACCTTAAAATGATCATCTAACCCTAAATAAATGATCAAAAACCTTATTGTCACAAATAAATACTAATAGTAAGATTGAATCAATCAATATAAGTAATTGGTAATACTAAGCGATTCAAACCCAAACTTTCGAGCTGTACGTGGATCAAATTACCATAAACAAGCACCAAACCCTAAGTACATGTGTAGGCCATTTAGAATACCTATATTATAGTTTCAAAGTCCAACCAAACCCAAAACACATCCTAATTGCACCTAATTAGCCTAATCATGCTTGATAATCACCAATTGCCCTAATCAAACCCTAATCCTTAACCATCCCCATTACATCTTGATTAGCTATAAGTGAAACATGATTAATGACCAAAAGACAAAATCTTATCCCCTTGTAAAATATCTTGTACCCTAAGAGGACAAGATCTTACTCAAATTGGCAAAAAGGATAAAAGATATACGGTCCCCATTTTGTACCTTATCCTTGATTTCTCAAACAATCAAAGCTTATTCCCCTTACCTCCCCTCACTTCCACGACCTACTATCCCCTTGCCCCTCCCCCATTTTTCATTTTCTCAAACCCTAAAACACATCTAAAAACTCTCTCAAACTTCCTCTCAAGGATCAAGACTTAAACCCCTCCTTCTTCCTTTCTCGGCTACCACCAACCACCCAAGCACCAACCCCTATAACTTCACCATCACCAATCCAAACCACTCTAAACCAAGTCTCATGATATACCCATACCCCAAGTTTCCCTATTGACATACAAACCTACCATTACACACACCAAGGCTATTGACACACTCATCTCTAGGGGACCCTCCTACACAATGCTCCAGTAAGTACTTAGGTTAGGTTTTTCCTTAGTTTTCTTGTAAGATAAGGCTACATACGAATGTTTTTGTTGTTGAAACTTATTTTACAACAACTCCATGGAAGTTTTAAGGTGTTTCAAGATGGTCAACAAAGGTAAGTATAAGAAAAACTCCTTTTAGTAGAAGTTATAACACAAATAGGCTAAGTTGTGTAGAGTAATGTAAGCTTTAGTAGAAAATCTCCAAGTAAGATGATGAAACCCTTGTTTTCCATGTGTTTCGCCCCTTGTATATTCTCTCACACGTATTTTCACACACTTTTACAAAGTGATTAAGGTTTAGACTAATAGAAACATAGGTTACATAAGTCAAAACACCATAAAAATTAAGTGTTGAATGAAAATGGAAGTCTTGACCCTAAAAGCAACTCATGGCCGCCACTTTCATGGACCCACTAGATCTAGAACTTTTTGTTTAGTAGCTTAATAACATGTTTATTTAGTGTTAAGTATAGTTTATGACTTAATTAATCAAGTTAAGTAGGTTAAATTATGGTTAAGGCCTTAAACTAGCTTCGTTAGTGATTATAGGCATAAAAATGGTGTTAATAACCCCAAGAACCATAATGGATAGATCTGTAACCATAATAAAAATGGACTAAACTTAAATTCAATATTGAGCTTAAGTCTAAAAAGACAAGTGGGCTAGAGCCCAAGACCTTAAATAGTGATCTCGAAACAAAAAGCCCAAAAAAAAAAAAACAATTTAGGGGCCCATGTAGCTAGGTGACCATGTCTGAACCCTTGGTTAAAGCACATAGGAAGAGTTATTTAAAAGGCCCTCAAAACCCAAAGGCCCATCTAAGATACCCACCATGGGCCCCTTAATGATTTAGAACCCTAAACTTAGTAAAAAGGCTCATTTGGACCTATAAGAGTATCACCAAGGCCCACTTTAAAATTTTAAAGTGTTAAGTAAAAAATGCCCACTTAAAATACATAAAAGAAGCCTAAAATTATTAAATATAAAGCCTAAAGTGAAAAACCAAGCCCAAGATCCAAAACTAAGCCTAAAGCCTAAAGTGACCCAACATCACTGAAAAGGGAGTTAAAACAAAGAAGTTATGCCCAAATTACAAAAACAGCTAACTTTGGGATGGTAAGCGGTAAGCATAATTAATTGGTACAAATATAATACTCATAAAACTTAATAATCTTATTCAGTTAATGAGGAGGTTGACTTGGACATAGTAGAAGATTACTAGGACTATTAAGCATCATGGTCGAGTGAGTACACTGCCTCCTACTTTGCTTGTTTGCGTTTATAGTTAGCAAACTATTTAGTTATGTCAATCAACCGAATTTGCTGTATGATTAGGGTAAATAAGAGATCATATGTTCTTGATGGTGATTGAACTTGTTTGCAAAATATCTTAGGTTGATACGAACATTAAATGCCTACTGCATTAGCACTTAAGATCTGGGAGTGTTTGTATATATTGATTAGTCACCTACGAAATCGGAATTAATAAATATCCGACCCTTAATTAAACTAGACATGCATTACATCTTATAACATAATACTAAGGGCGTCAACATCACGTAATAGAATGAGGGATCATGTATAGTTAGATCTACATTGTGCAATGTATATTGAATTTGTCATCGTGCGATGTATTTCATACAACATGTTCCTACCTCTACCTTTGGGAATTACTTGGCTCTAAGGAGTGTTGCCTTCTACTTAAGGTCATGCCGTGTCTATTGCTTAAGGGTGATAAGGATAACAAGAGACTTCACATTATATGTGGATACCTAGATCCTAACGTGCTAAAATACTTCCTAACCCTAACAACGGTGGGCATTAAAACCGTGCTATATACAGTTACTAGATGACTCTATATATTAAGACGTTGTGACAACAAAGAGGTCAATACTAGAAGTAATGCCATGAGAACAGTAAAGATGCCGAGAGAGTAGTACTTGCCCATGGTGAAGGTAGTTCAAGTTACTTGGTAGGGAATCACGGCAACACAGAAGTTAGATTACTCGATACAGTCTTTGGCCAAGGAATAGAGTTAGGTGTAACGTTCTAGAGTTGTTAAGGAGTTCAGCCATCTTCTTTGTACATAAATGTTTTTGTCATTAGTAGGTTGATGAGAAAGAATTCTTCATGTGAGAGACTAAAATCCTCAGATTCATGTGTAAGTAAGAGGATCGGTTGTCAATAGCTCATTAGTTCTCTAGGGTTGTTAAAGATTTTCCCTCAAATTTAGGCCTTCTTCTTCATCAGGTACATAGTGTGTTAAATCAACTACATTGAAAGTAGTAGATATACCATATCCATCGAGAAACTCTAGCTCATAGGCATTGTCATTGATGTAATCAAGGATCTTAAAGGGTCCGTCTAATCTGGGGGAAAGCTTGTTCATCCTCTTCCCAAGGAAATACTCCTTGTCGAGGTAAACTTAAACAAGGTCTCCTAGACTGTAAACTACTCGTCTCCTTCTACGGCTTCCCTGTTCCTTCTGCCAAGATATAGTATGTACTAGTTATTCGGTAACCTTTTGATGCAACTTTTGGAATTCCTCGGTATGTTGTAAGCTGAATTGACATTGCCATTGTATGGCTGAGTTAATAGCCATATATAGGGGTAAGTTTAGGTTAAATCCAGAGATAACCTTAAAAGGTGATCTTCCTACCAAGCTCTAAAATGATCGGTTGTAGGTGAACTCAATTATAGATAGGCATAATTCCTAATTGTATAAATTCTTCCCTACAACTATTCGTAGAAGGTTACCTACTGTCCTATTTACTACCTCATTCTAACCGTTTGTCTAAGGGTGGCAAGAAGTACTATACATTACCTTAGTGTCGAGTTTCTTCCATTAGGTTTTCTAGAAGAAACTTGTGAACTTTTGATCATGGTTAGACACAATACTTCTCGACAGGCCATGTAGACATACAATTTCCTATAAAAAAAAGGTTAACGATAAATAAAGCATCATTAATTCTATGGCAGTGAATGAAGTGGCTCATCTTGCTGAAATGGTTGACCACAACCATAATAGAGTGATGTCTTCTTAGCATTTAGGGAAAGCCAAGCATGAAATCCATGCTTAGGTTGATCTATGGGTACTTAGGTATGGGTAGGGGTATGTACTCTCCGTACAGCTCTCTCCTTTCTTTTATAGGTTTATGCACCTCATACCTCTAAAGAACTAGATGCACATGCCTCATTATCCCAAGTTAGTAGAAATATTCTTTTAGTATTTCCGCCATCCTCTTTTCTCCAAAATGGCTAACCAAGCCTTTAGCATGAGCTTTACGAATGAGTAGTTCTCTAGTTGAGCCACTTGGCACACAAACTTGCTTACCCTTCATTAAGAACCCTTAACTCAAGTAAAATCCATCCATAACACCTCCAACATTACAATTGGACACCAAGGGCCCAAAATATTAGTTGTGCTCATATTGATCCAACAAGGTACCGAATCCAAGTACCTTAGCTTACATAGTCATAATAAGGGTATGACAACAAGAAAGAGTGTCGACTATAATGTTGGTGCTCCTTTTCTTATTCCGGATGATGTAGTAAAAAGTCTCTAAGAATTAAACCCATTTGGCATGATGTTGAGAAAGTTTCTACAACCTATGAAGATGCTTGAGATACTCATGATTTGAGTATATGATGAATTCTCCCAACAACAAATAATGCTACTAGTTCTATAGTGTTCAGACAAGGTCATAGAACTTTTTGTCATAGGTTGAGTAATTCAGAGTAGCTCCTTAGAGTTTCTCACTGATGTAGGCAACTGGTCAGTGCTCTTGTATAAGGATAGCACCAATGCCTATACCAAATGCATCATACTCTACCTTAAAAACTTTCTCAAAATATAGTAGGGCGAGTACTAAAGCAAACGTCAATTTAGACTTCACATCTTCAAAACTTTTTTGTCCTTTCTCCAACCACCTAAACTTAGTGTTCTTCTCGATCAATTTAGTTAACAACATAGTTATGGAACATAGAAGCTCTTCACTTCAACAGCATTAGTTAGTGGAGGCTACTTAAGAATAACTCTGACTTTCTCCTCATGAACCTAAGCTCCTTTCCCTAAAATAACGTATCTGAGGAATACAACCTCAATTTGACAAAACATACATTTCTACAAGTTGCCGAATAATCTCTCGACATGGAGGATGTTGAACACTAATCTCAAATGCTCAACATTAGTGATGAAGTCGGCGTAATAGGCCAAAATTTCATCAAATAAACCACAACACATTTGTTGATCAATGTTCTAAGGATAGGATTCATTAGCCACATGAATGTACTCGATGATTAGTTAAGCCAAACGGCATTACCGTCCATTCAAATATACTATCCTTTGTCTTGAGGACCATCTTCCATTCATCTCCAAGCCTCATTCATATTTGATGGTAGCTAGTCTTTAGATTAATCTTTGAAAAGATGTGGGCACCATGCAACTCATCGATCATATCATCCAACCATAGAATCGGATATTGGTACTTAATAGTAATTTTGTTGATGGTATGGTTGTCACTGTGCATTCTCTATGACCCAAATTTCTTTGATACTAGCATGACCAGGACAGTACATGGGCTCATGCTCTTTCAGACATACTTGCGATCTACCAACTCATCAACTTGTTTCTTTAGCTCAACTACCTACTCAAGATTGAGCCTATAAGTGATCTGGTTCGATAAGGCTGCTCCAAGCTAAAGATCAATGCAATGCTCAATGCCTTGTAAAGGTAGTAAACCGTTTGGCATCTCAGCAAGAAATAAATTGGCATACTCTTCTACTAAAGCTCTCACTTTAGTTGAGCAATTTTTGTCATCTCTCACCTCTAAGAGTCTCTTGACTAAAAGGAGCACATAGTCCTCAACCTTAACTTCTCGAGTAAACTAAGCTTAGGAAATCACTAAGGACTTCCACTGTATAGATTTAGCAACCTTTTCTTAGGCTTCTCATACTAAGGACTCATGGGTGTTAGTATTATTTTCTTCTTGTCCTTCTAGAACATATAAGTGTTCCTATATCCATCGTGTAATACCCTCAAGTCAAACAACCATGGTCAGTAGAGTAATATGTAAGAAGCGCACATCGAAAGGACATCACACAATATCTCATCCCTATACCTATCACCAATGGTAATCGATACCCTAACCTGCTTAGTAACATGTAAGCCTCTTTTCTCATTCAACTAATGAATCTTATACTGCTTAGGGTGTAGGAGGGTTGGCAATTTCATAGCTTTGACTGCACCTTGTACTATGACATTGGTACAGTTCTCTTTGTTAATGATTAAGGTGCATAGCTTACCATTTACCTAGCAATTCGTATGGAAGACGTTCTCCCTTTACTCATTCTCTTTTGCTATAAATGCACTAAGAAACCATCAAGTGACAAAATAGTACTCGCATTGCCCTTAGGAGGTGTCTCAGCATTAGGGTCTTCTTGAAACTCTTCTAGCATCTGTTCAACTCCGAGCTCTTCCTCTCCTTCGCTCGCACTCTCTACTTCAAATTAGGGCTTTTCTCCCTTTATAGTCATGACTTGGCGGTTCGGACATTAACTACCTACGTAACCATAACCAAGACATTTGATTTCTCAGGTCTTTCTTTCAAAGCTCTAACCTTAGTCTTTTTTGGACTTTAGGTTCCTTAGCCTTGCTCTTACCTTAGTTTTCTTCTTGTTAGTTTGGCACTTAGCATCGACATTTTACCTCATGACTGTTTGATGCTCAGTCATTTACTAGATGGCTTAGCATTTCACTTCTATTTGGCAACATAGGTTGACTACTTAGCATCCGATTAACCTAGTTCTGCCTCTGCCTTTTGACTCTTTATGCTACTATGATGGCTTATCTAAAGTTTTAAGACTCTACATTTCTACTATGTTACCAATCTTGGTCCTTAGTCTAAAAATGAACCATGCGATAGTTCGCGTCTCGAGTTTATCGACGTTACATTAGATCATGAGTAATTGAAATTCTCGAACATAGTTGTCTACCAACTGGTTACCTTGTCTCAAATCTTATGGATGTCGGAAAGTATCCTACTTGTAGTGTTCGGTAACGAAGCTACTTCTCAAAACTTTCCTCATCTTATTCTACGTTCGGATTTCGCATCGAGCCTTCGGGTAAACATTCAACAGTTTCTTCTACTACATTGCCGCATATCCAGAAAATTCCAATGTGGCCACTTGAATACAGACAGCATCTTCATAATCATAAAAGTCGAATATTTTTTTATCTTCTCCTCCCCATCTTAGTAGTGATTAGCATCATTGACCCATTGAAAATCAAAATTTATACCTTAATGTGTTCGATACCTTTCGATGCCCTAAACTTGCCCTCATCAATCCTAGCATACTATTCCTCTTCTTCTTCATACTCTTCTACATTGTCCAACTCCAACCTCCTTCTTGCCATTCTATCGGTACGACAGGGTGGTGCTTAGTTCACAAGATTGATAAGAATGTAAGAAGATTAAAAAGTTAGTCAACACTCAGTAATCTAGCAATGCTAGCTCTAAAAGCTCAACAATAACTTTGCTCAAAAAGAGGAAAGTTCCAAGTGTGGGTATATTCTTCGCTATCTAGTTATGTTTTCTAATTACAAATGTTGTTATTTATAGTAAGTCATAAAACCCTAGTAGCAAAAATGTAAATAATGTATAAGGCCTTAAATCCTAAAGAATGTGCTCATAATTAAAATAAGGAAAATATTCACAAAAATACAAAATTTACATTTAATAGAAGGAGTCGGCATGTACTTATTTGGTATATCTAAGAAGGAGCAGGATTCCAATTGGATGGGGTTAGCAATTGGATGTCCAGGTCGGAAGGGGAGTCCTTAAACTCTTGCAGTGCTTGGCCAAGATACCCGAAAGGTCGGTCTATAATTGTCAAATCATAAGATTAGTTGGCATTAGTCTCTTCGTGCTATATCAAGTGGATCTTGGGCCACTACTTTCGACAATGTACTCACTTGGCTTCTCGGCAGATGATAGGCCCAATGCTAAGTGTTTGCCTCTCTACCTTTCAGCCATCTAGCAATTGCTAAGCCTTAGCACAAATTGTTCGGCCTCGGCTTCGGGATAGTCGCAAGCTAATTCCTGTCATTACCATGGGGCTGAAAGAAAGTAGTCCTTAACTTTAGAGAATGAGCATGGGTCTAAATGCCGAACAAACTTCTCTTCCCTTTTTTCTTCACCATAGGTGCTAAGTGTCTCTAGATTACCTCAACGCTCATGGGAGTTAATTAGTAGCTCTTTTCATCCTTCCAAACTATATAAGTGTTGAGGAAGCCATCATGGATCACTTTCCAATCATATTCCTAAGGTTAGCCTAGAAGTAAATTTATGGCATTCATATGGACCACATCGAAGTTAATCTCATCCTCATACTGTCTTATCGTAATGTTATCCAATCTCATTTATGCACATGGAACATACCCTTTTCATTGAACAACTTCAACCCATAAAATTTCCCTTTGTTTGGGATTTGCCTTCTAGTTGGATCGTCAACTCGTCATGGTTATGAGTTCATCCAAATTCTCAACATAGGCATCTTCTTCTATCAACTCGTGTCCCAAACTCTTATCACTTTGACTCTAATTGAGTGACAAGCCCTTCGCCTTTCAAGACCATGACCATTTTTTTCAAACATTGGGATACAATATGTCCATAGCCTAAGCATTTGAATCACTTCACTTATCGGCATTATTGCTGAGTGCTTTTTCTATCTTGACCCTCTTTATCTTGAACTGATCGGGTTAGCTAAACTCACCTTTTTCCATATTCTTCTTTAGGCTTCTCTCGGCATACTTCTTAGGTTTAGGGCTGATTTGTTAAGGTCGGTTAGTCTACGTTTAATGCCTTCTTCTCCTTTATCTTTCTACTCTTAATGCTAAATTGATCAACTCATCTAATGAGTTAAACGGCTACAATTCAACTATGTTGGCAATGTCGTCTTGGAGTCTACTTAAAAACCTTACAATGGTACGATCCTATAGCTCGGCTATCATACACCTGGTCATTAAAGTTTTGAACTCTTGCAAGTACTCCTCAATAGTGTTTCGGCCTTACTTCAGGTGTTGGAAGGCATGGAGCATCTCTTGCTTAAAGTAAGTCAGCATAAAGCACTGATTCATTAATCGTTTCATGAGCCTCCAAGTTCTAATTGGCTCCTCTCCTTCAGCATCTCACTTAGTAACCAACTTATCCTACCAAAGACTAGCATATTCAATAAGGGCTAATGAGGCTAGCTTAACCTTAGTTCTATCATCACACTCGTAGTATTCAAATAACTTCTCTACTCGAGGAGCCTAGTTAAGTAATTCTTCAGGTTAGCTACCACCACTGAAGGTTGGTAGCTTAAGCTTAATATTTTCAAGTCCTTAGCTATGTGTTTGGGGTTCATCTCTTACATTTCGAGCTGTTAGGTTTACCTCTAGTCAGCTACTTCTATTGGAGCTCTGCTCGACCATGTCTCTTCTCGACCTCGACTCTCTTCTTCAGGTTGCTTAACTCAACACTCCTATCATTGCTTCTTCTTGGCTTAGGTTGGTTTTCTCTTCTTCTCGACTATTGCTTATCATTATCAAGCTCATTGGAAACACTTCTACTCGTAGGTATTCATTCCCTTCTTTTAGCTCGGTGAACACGTCTGTGGCCTTTGGATAAACCAGTACACTCTTGAATGGGGTCAGTGAGATTATGAATCTAATATTCTAAGTTGTCAACGCTTCTCCTCAAACTTCCACAAAGACTATCTCCACTATTATTAACACTATCTTCTGACATTGTGGTTCGTATAATAAGTTCTAGAGAGAAAATTTAGTAAACATGTAAGACATTTAACTATACTCAACTTGGAACTACCACTAAGATAACTCCACAAATACTACTGCAATAGAATGCAACTAATAGTAACTTAGAAATTGCTGTTACTTGATTCAATAACCCAGTACAATAATACGACTACTAAGAACATGAACAACGTACTATACTATAGAATAATAACTAGCCGAAATGTTCAAACCACGAATCAAACTTTGAAGAACATTAATACACATATCTCCCTAAAGCTCTGATACCAAAATAATGTGGCAGTGAGTTAGAAACCAGAATGGGTGTTCAGGGATTCAAGTAGGTATGAAGAATAGGGAGCAAAATGAGAGGTTTTGACAATGAAAGTATATAGATATCACGTACCAAGGGGTTCAATACAACTCACAAATACTCAATGTCAATCATGTTTCAAATGAAAGGTTAGATGTGACATATGAACTTGCTTAAATGAAGTGGTTCGCTATAATCTTAAGAACAAAGATGATAAAAATGCAAGAAGGATTAGAGAGTTAGTCAACTCAGTAATCCGATAGTACTAGCTCTAAGAGCTTAATAATAACTTTGCTCGAAAAGAGGAAAGTTTTAAGTGTAGGTATATTCTTCACTATCTAATTATGTTTCCTAATTACAAATGTTGCTATTTATATCAAGTCCTAAAACCTTAGTAGTAAAAATGTAAATAGTGGATAAGGCCTTAAACCCTAAAGAATAAGCCCATAATTAAAATAAGGAAAATATTCACAAAAATGAAAAACTGTACATTTAATAGAAGAGGTTGGCACGTAGTTATTCAGCCTATCTAAGAAGGAGCAAGATCCGAATTGGACGGGGTAAGCAGTTGGATGTCTGGGTTCGAAGATGAGTCCCTAAAGTCTTATGATGCTTGGTCGAGACAACCGAAAGGTCAGCCCATAATTGTCGAGTCCTAAGATTATTCGGCATTAGTCTTTTCATGCCATGCCGAGTGGATCTTAGGCCTCTAACTCTTAGTTTTTTACTCTCTTGGCTTCTCAGCAAATGATAGACTTGATGTCAAGTGTTTGCCTTTCTACCTCTTAGTCGTCTAGCAACCGCTAGGCCTCGACACAAATTGTTTGGCTACCTTAGCTTCTAATAGTTCAGGATAGTCATAGGTTGATTCCTATCAGAAGCCTTATGTATTCTAGAAAAACACAAAATAAAACCATGAAGGACTTGACTCTAGAATGTTTTCTTAACTTAATACAAGTTTTTTAGGCATAAAATTATAACTAGATGCTTATATGGTAAGTATATGTGATATTACTAAAGGAAAAGCGATTAAAACCTTAAGGAAACTTCTTAAAGGCCACTACCAAAAGGAGTTCTAAATTGACTATAAATGTTTAGGATAAATTAACAAATAGGAAGTAGAAACAAAGGATAAAAAAGTGTTTAGTTAGAAAAAAAGTTGGTTTAGGGCCTTAAGTTAGTATTTGGACTAAAACCTAATATAATAAGTTTAGAAATGGACCTTGGGTACCCAAACCTAACTTATCAGATCTCGAAGTAAAGGAAAAACATAGGTAAAAATCTTGATTTGTTAAGTTTTAAGCCTAAACCTATAAGTTCAATATAGATATTAAGCCCTAAAAAGCTTACATGAACAAAAGAACATTAAACGGGCCTCAAAGCCTAAATGGAGCCTAATAAAACCTTATGACCAGTAGCTAAAGAATAATAAAAAGACTTCAAAGAAGCTTATTAAGAATTTCATAAGCCCATGATGCTCATCTTAAGAATTGAGTCCAAATATGATATAAAACTTCGCTTAAAGACTCATTGAGTAAAAGTTAGACTTAAGGTAAGAAACAAATCTGATATTAAAAAGATGGAAAGAAAACAACCAACCACACAAGAAAAATAAAGCCTAAAAAATAGTCGAAGGCCTAAAACAAGCTTAAATTACAAATAGGAAAAATCGATAACTTGCAACAAAACTAAAAGGAGGCAACTAGTGAAAATTTGTTACTATTCAGACCAGTACCCAAAAGATGTAGGCCCCATTTCTCAAAACTGGTCTCACTACATGAAAGTACACCTAAAATAAATGAAAAACAGTTATAAGGTCATAAAAATTAGGTCTAAAATGAAAAAGTTATATGCAGTTGAAGAATTAAGCATAACTAGGACAAAATATGAAAAACAAGTAACTAAACAAAAGGGATAACCTAAGTCAAATAATTAGAGTAAAACCCTAAGAACAATAAATTCTTATCTTCCCCTTTTTATAATTATTAGGTGAGACCAATTTCATGGATAGGTTGCTAATGGATTTTTATGTTTACTAGATATGGTTGAGTGAGTAACTTCTGATGATTCCATATTTGGTTATGCTTATAGATAGTTATGCTAAATGTTATGTATGCATAAATAATAAGTTGTTGCATTTAGGGTTCGGAACATACATACATGGTGATACTTAGATAGGAAAGCACTTAATATTGTTATAAGAACCTAAAGCTTCTTGCATGATAGTTATTAGTAGGGATTATGGATGTGTGTGAAAATTGGATGGTTACCTAAGTTAAATGAATCTAATTTCTATGTAGCAAATAACTTAAATGGATCATCCATTTCATTCCATTGCATTACTCTTATTGATTGCTACCTCACATAGAAGGTAGGAAGAGACTTATAGGAGCAAGAGCTCCTAAAGGGATCATTGTGAGCACACTTCATGTGTCTTATTTACTAAGTCCCTATCTCGGTCTATATGCTTACTAGGTGCTAAGAGATACTAATTGTATGGCTAAGGGTTATATCCTAAGACTTGTGCTTAGGGTGTATACATAGACTACAAGGGTTACCATACCACTAAAGTTTGAAATTTTCAAGTTTTGGAAAAAGAATTTTTTTTTCCAAAGTATTAAAGTTAAGTGTATATATATATATATATATATATATATGTATGTATGTATGTATGTATGTGCACTAGTACTAGTATGCTTGTTGGATAAAAACATAGGTGCTAGAATTCGATTGATAGTTTGTATAGGTTAATAATTTCTAACCCTAACTATGAAGGGCATAATTCTGAGTTGTATGCAACTCCTAGGCTATTACATATATTTGTTTGGTATATTACTGATCTCATGCATTCATATGGTTGATAATTTATTACTTACTTAAAGACATGGAAGGAGAGAGCTTGCTAACCATAGGCTTATACCCTCATAGATTTCTATTGATGTATGAACAACTTTTTGTTATTTTGGGCTAATGTATGTCTATGGTTAGTGCTAAAACCTTGAGAGGTCCTATTGGAAGATTCAAGAGATGAAGCAAATCTAGATTTGATACACGAACTCTAGTATTATCTATTTTGGAGGCAATTGTATTTTATTGATGCTAGTAGCTTAGGATTAGTCTATGATCTAGACTTATTTGTGCTTTTGGGGATCAAGTATCCCTTGGGACTTATTTATGATTAGGGTATTTTATTAAGTTTAATTGTTAAACTATTATTACGATGATATTACATGTTTAAATGGCTCTGAGTAATTAAGAGTGAAAATAGCCTTATGCACTATATCAAAGGGTGATGATTAACAAGGGAGTTAATTTTTTATTTTAATGTAACATATGATGATCTATCAAGACTAAGTGACTAAGCAAGCAATGTTAAGTATTCTTTTTAAATGACTATATAATATACGAGGATGAAAATTATGGTTTTTATATCATAATGAAACCACAATACTCATAATATTTTTCTGACACATTTAATAAATATTATCTCGTAATTAATTACCATGATTTTCTTGTAATTAGAGACAAACAAAAGAGTGGTTTGACATGGACACGTAGTGAACCACCTAGAATTGGGCTTAAAGCGTAAGTTAGAAGCTGTTTCAAATGAGGACCGTGCTTCCTAAAGTCTTATTTCGAAAGCTCAAATCTCTTAGCAAGTTCTTGCTAGCAATACTTAATCATACATGTCACACTTCTTCTGTAGCTTTGTCTTTATTATATAGAGGTTAAACATTTTCCAAACAATAAATGATTGCACACTAATTCTAATGATGAAAATGTCATTCTCCATAACTTTTAGTAAATGCAATTTTAATTGTTGAACGACTAAGGCAAAGTTTTTATAGAACTGCTTTTGATATGCAAAGGATTTTTCCTTTTGATAACTTTAACCTATTTTAAGATCTTAATAAATAAGTTTTGTTTAAAGGAAACATTCTTCTATAGAAGCTAACAGAGCCACTTTTTTCATATAGAACTTTTCTTTCTAATCATTCAAATAAAACAACTTGACTTTCCTAAACTTGTACAGTTCTTTTAGGAAAAAACTTATAGACCACCAAGATGATAGTCAAATTGATTAGTCTTTGTAAGAATCAGTAAGAAACCTTCTTTTTAGGATTGAAATCAAAACCTCCGTAACTTTGTTTTATTTTTGCAAACCATTTGCAAAATATAGTAGTAAATTAATTGAATGAAGTATCTTACTCCTTTTTTATCACTTACCTAAGTATATTATCAAAAAATTCTTGGCCGATAAGTGCTAAATCTTATAAGATTCTTCTTGCTTGCATCAACCTTCTCCTACCAACACTTGAATGTCACAATAATATGCATCACCAATAACGCGGTTACAAATAGCCATATTTATAACAATTTCTAAGCCTATTAATGACCTCTACCATATGGCAATTCAAGTCGGTTAGTCGTCCTAACTAGTTGTCTCGATTTTGCCAATCTTTAATCTATTAGTTGTTAGTTCCTAGTCTACGTAAATGAGACGAGCCTACTCATTCGGTAAACTTGTCAATCCAATCAAATTTGAGTTGAGTTTAAATATTAATATTATTTTAATTACTTTATGATATTTATTAAGATTATTGAGTTTAAACGAATTTAATCGGGTCGAACTTAAGTTTATCGAGTTTTATTTTGAATCAACTTGATTTTTAAAAATTAAAACTCAATCAAGTTTAAGTTTTGAGTTTTTTCATTCGAGTTGAATCCGAGTTCAATAGTATATCATCTTGACTCAACATGTTTACAACCTTATTAGCACATCAACTTATAATTGTGAATAATCTAGAAAAAAAGGAAAGAAGACTGACCAAAATGTGAGGCATCTCTTTTATCTTTATAAGGAAATTTAAATGAAATATTACCATTAAGAGGGTAATTGTAAATGTGCTATTTTTATCATTTCTAAAATAGTATTTTAATGAAAAATACAAAAAATTCACGATCCATTGCACAAAATTTCCATTGTTTTTCTTTTTTCCTCGTCTTGTCACAAGCAACGAACCCAGATAATTGCCAAAAATATGCCAATACAAAGAATCGCGTAGTCCCTTAGATTTGTGAATTTAACATGGATCAGAGAAAAGAGGAAGATAAAGGTTGGAAATTTTTTTTTAGCTCTATTCATTGCCATTTAAATTATAATCCCACAATTTAAGCACATTACTGTGAATAGGAACTTCAATTGAACTCAGAATGAACAAGAATCCTTCTCTAGAGGTATAACTTAAACTTGACCCACAATCTTTTTAGAAATGAGCCATTTTCAATGAAAAATAACTTTGGTTCCATCATATTCTACGGCAATTAATTGATTAGAAAAGCTTAGGCATTTTTCAAGAATCATCTAATAATGCCCTAAATCGAGCAACCCTAGTTCGACTTACTGTGGGTTTCATGTGCCACCACCTTCATGTTACCTGACAACAAACTGCCACTGCTATTTAATGTGCTTTTCTTATGACCACGATTTGGCAACTCTTTGAGCTACAACAACTACCGAAACGAGTCAAGGAAGCAAAAATCCACTACTATCAAACTCTGCCGGCTCAACCTGATACAAGATTCGATCTAAACTGAACTTGCTCAAACTTGAAAATTCGACCCATATCCGTATTTTGACCCGAGTATAACCCCAATCTTCTTCACCCTGGTTCGTTTATGTGTTTTTATTTTATTTCTTTATTTTTTTTCCATTTATGTTTATTTATTGTAGATAAAAAACAATGAAATAAAAAAAAATGATTTTTTTTCTTAGTCCTTATATCATATTTGATATGCATAAATGAGCTGAAATAGAATTGCGATTCCAAATCACATTCCTATTACATATGTTTGTAAGTAAATTTTAAAATCGAATCACGATTCTATGGAATTGATAATTTTAGTTTCAGAGAAAAATTCAATTCTACTTTCTTAAAGGTAGAATTGTAATTCCATTCATACTTTATTAACTGTGATTAATTAAAATTACTTCTCTAACTTTCAAATAAATTCTAATATAAGGCATTTTTGACAAATAATTTTATTTAAGCAAGTAATGTTGTTCCATTCTATTCCATAGCCATCTCTAAATATAAAAAATGATTTTTCATTCCCATCATCATCCCATTCTAATCTATTCCATTTAGAATTATTCCTTCATTCCAAAAGTGACGTTAGTATGTAGGATAATTGTGAGAGCATTTAATAAATCAATTAATAAATAATATGATATAAGGCAAAGCAAATATGTAGTTTCTATGTTTTCCTTCTATTGTAAATGGATTTAATTAATTACTTAATAGAGTTAATATAGTAAAAGAAAATAAAAATAAAACACAACGAAGGCAATATTAACCCTAAAATAGAAAAAAAAAAAAGGTGAAATGCTTTACATATATAAGGTTCACTTAAAGGAGAGTTTTAATAGAGGAATATGGAAAAATATCAAAATCATTATTTCAACTTTTTAGTATCAAGCTTTATATATAGGGATGGCTAAGGATAGTCAAATGGTTTGAAAAGGAATTTTAAATGGAAGAATGAGTGTAAAATCATATTTATTATCATAATAATCTTAATGATATATAAATGCAATACAATATATTTCAAAGGCTTGTAAATTTATCCTTATTTGAATTTTTTTGTATCATATTTTACACTTAGGAATAGTTGAGAGTAGTCAATAGTTTACTAATGAATTTAAATGGAAGAATGAATACAAAGATCATATTTATTATCTTTGCTATCTTGAAAATGTACAAATACAATTCATATTTCTCAAAAAAAAAAAAGATGATGATTTTTTAGAAACCCTTATGATTTAGTAATCAATTACATTAATGGTGAATATTGGTGGAATAAGCAAGTAGTTTTTCTTTCACTAAAAGTTTAAAAAACAAAGAAACATATAATTGAATAAATAGAATAACAATTTAATTGTTGGTTACCTTTTACGGTTGTAATTTGTAAAATAAGTACATAGGTTTTACTTTACTAAAATTTCAAAACAAGAAAAAAAAAATATTGTACTTATAAAGAACTCTATTCACAACCAGAAGTTATAAAACTATATAGCCAATCTCAAATTTCAAAAGTTCATAAAAGTGATTAATTCTATAATGGAAACTAAGAAAAAAAAAAGAAGAGAGAAACAAAATTATGGGTAAATATAACTAGCATTTACAACAACGAATGGGAAAAAAAATGAAATAGATAATGTAGAAAGAGAAGAGAAAAGTTCTTAAATTGATTTAGAGGAGAGAGAGATAAGCATATAAAAAGGTAAAATGTACTCAAAATTTCTATCTAGACTTATTCAAAAATTGTAGTTATTTCTTGTAACTATTACATATTAGATAAGCTTCTAATATAACGATGTTATTGTAAAATTATAAATAGAAAAATAATAAAAAACTATCCTTTTTTTTTTGCCAATAGTTGTCTTTGTACTAATAATATAAATATTCTCATATTCCTAATGTTGACAAGCTTGTAATTTTATGTAAAATTTAAATATGTAAAATTAGTATAATCGTATAGAATTGGTGGAATCACAAGTTTATAGAACTATATACCTAAACTCATAATTCTATCTACAATTAATACATAAAAGTCTTACAAAATCATAAACTCATATAATTATGCAGTTAACTTACAATTTTAATAACCATGTTTTAGTAAGGGTTAAATAATTGTGCATAGGTTTGAACTCCATCGTTCCTATTTGTGAAGATGTAGTTTTATTTTCTTTTAATAACACATTGATAGAAGTATATAGAATGTTTTAGACCAAGAAAATTATATGTTTACCATCAAAATTTAATAAAATTACATAATTATAAATTATATAAAATATATTATTAAAATATCAACACTATATCGTATTTTATATATATTGTATCTTGAAGATGCAATATTCTTATGAGTATATTTGAGACATATATATAAATGATAATGTTGTATTTTCAAGATAAGAGAAGACATTGATATTTTGATAATATTTTTTTATATAAATTGTAATTATGTAAATTTTTTTTAAAATATCGGGTAGACATATATTGCACCCCTTTTAGATCATAAAAGTAAGTTAGAGATATTTTAGCTTACAACTCCACATACCTACTCATGCAAGCCTGCATTAGCTAGTCGAGACTACTTAGTATTAGTTTACTAGTCACTACCTTAATCTTATGAACTACTATTATTTTCTCCCTGACAATTCATGCAAGGCTTTAATCGTTTTGGATAGGGCTTAGTTCCTCTACTATTAGTGCACCATTCGATTCTTTCCTATCTGTTATTTTCATCGGGAAAAAATTAACTTTGTGCTATCTTAACCAAAACGGGTGCTTCATTTTACCATAAAATGGGTGTTTGATCATAATATCGTGTATGCGGCAGTTGAAGATGATACATACATATGTATGTATGTGTTTATGAGTGTGTGAATATATATTGGCTTTTGCTTTTAAACAATATCAAAAAAAGAAATTGCTAAGTTGAACCAGCACTCAACCACACCCCTGAAACTTATATCTGGATTAAAAGCTACCCCACTTGAAATGGTGAGATATTCCCCATTGGCCATTATTGCATTTTTGCCAAAGCAACAATAAAAAGAGACCAGCAAATTAACGATTTAAGTAGCTTGATTGACCTCAATGATCTGTATAAAAACAAAATCATTCTAAAAACTCAACCTTCTTCAAACTATATGAGTTATCAAGCTGAGTTATGTGAAAACAACATGGTCATGTGATAAACATATACAAAGAGGAAATAAATATGTGCGAGCGGAGAAGACATCATTAGTTGTTATCCTATATAACTGGTCTAAGTCGCTGAAACCAGACTATGCTTTGTTTTCTGGTTGAGAATTATCTGCATTCAGTATTTTAGTTGGCTTGAAGAATTCTTCCATGAGTTTCTTCTTCTGCAACTTAAAAGCAAGAAACATTATGTTAATTCAATAGCACACAGCAAGATTAAATATGATATATTCTATAAGTCTAAGCAAAGTAAAACATGCCATCTTAATGATGTAGGAAGTGGACACAAAATCCCTTATACCGAAGAGGACTAACGTTTAGGATCAAATTTAAATAGAACATGATATGCTTTAGTGATGCAAAGAGAATGTCCACTATATGTCGTTCACATGGCATAGACCTGCTAAAATGGATGCCAATATGGCACATGCCACATGAACGACATCTAATGGAATCATAGGAACAGCATAAAGAGAATTAATTTGCTCTTATAACACAATTTTTTGCGTAACTTACCAGTATGAGCACTCTTTGATATGGGGATGTCTGCTAAAGAGCTCTTGGCTGAATGCATTTGGGAGGACGATGATGACTCATCATGGTGAAGCAAAGAAGAGACTGCTTCCTTTACCTTTGCCACCACACCTGGATCTCCAGGGCTCCTCCTTGGGCTCAAAGTTTCAGATATCACCCGAGAAAGTGCTCTTTCATCGTCTCCTGGTTCAAACTTGTGTATCAAATACTCCTTCGCGGACACCCCTTTGTCCCATAATTGTTCCCGGGGGCTAAGCCTCTCATGCCTAACCGCAATAAACTCACTATTATCAGATGCTGAAGCTGTAAGCTCATCGGAACCTAGGGTAGTGGTTTTTAAAGATTTGTTTAGGGGTGAAGGTCGAGATGGCTGTGGGTGTGGACCCGTGACTGAATGCGGGGATCCAATGGTCAGATTTTGAATCTTTGAAGCAATAGCATGCGTTGCATCAGAAACCGTTGCATATGCAGGTGCAAGCTTCTCGGTTACAGTTTCTGTTATTGTCTTGTCATGACCAATGGAATTCCCTTGATCTTCTTTATCTCCAGGTCTACAAGTCAAAGCATGTTTTGGAGATATCACAGGAACTGCTCTTGGATGCTGCCTTGCAGTTTCTTTCAAGTCTTCAGGTGCCAGCTCTGATTCATACACTAAATGGGAAGGAACATTAAAGGAAACCAATGAATTCCACAATCCATGATATCTTTAATTGTCTACTAATGCTTTTCTTGGCATGCAATCTACATTTCCGCTTTGGTTAATCACAACCTATTGCATTTGACTTGATGTATGATGGATATTTGACAGCACATTTCCAATTAGCAACTGACCTAAAAACTTAAGTTCATAAATTAGTATGCTCATTTTATATCTAATGCTTAAAAAATCATCCTAACTTGTAGGCCGTGAATTTACTTGAGGCTTATCTGGAGGACCGATTAATCAGATTGGAATTGTAAGACGATATAGGGGCATGACCTAGGAACATCTAGCCCGGATACTATGTTGGCTTATAAATAGAAAATGGAAGTCATGGTTTTGCTTTTGTTTGATGTACAGCTTCCAATAGATACTATTGTTAGCTTAGTCTAATTAAATTGCTAAGAAGATGAAAATGAGAGATTAAAAATGGAAAACGTCTTATAAATGAGATATCATGATTGACTTTATGATGGATTTCTTTGCGAATCAAGCAAGCAAAGAGAAAAGATATGAATTACTTGGTGCTCCAAGGTATTCAGGATCATCTTCAATATTTTCATTCTCATCTTCATCTAGGCTAACCCCCCACGAAGGCGTAATGTTACCGTCATCACCAGACTTTCTCTTACTAAGACTCCGGCGCCATCTTTGGGCCTTCTCTTTCACCTTAGCAAGAACAGATTTCTTATGGTAGTACCCACGGTCTTCTTCCGAGTCGTGATCCCTCAATAAGGTCGGGTTGCAGGGCCCAGCAGACCAGTTAGAGCCATCTCCTGCTTTGTTTGAAATATCAGAAAAGACGAAGCAACGTTGGATTCTAGGAACGGTATACAGTAATGCGTGTCCAAGCATAATATCATGCTACCATACCTTGGAGAAGTTGTTCAACAGTAGGGGGTTTTGGACTTCTAGGAGTGCCTGCACGCCTATGCATGCCCTCGTGTGGATACATTATAAAAACTAGGAATATGAGATCAGTTTTGTTCATGAGATTATGTTGATTCCTCTTAGGATTTGTTTGTGAGTGAAACTTATAAGGAAGTACAACTGAAGCCAACAAACCATTTCGGACAGGCGTCGTGCTCCCGAGATTCTTGTAAGGTAATGTGAAGTATCACTTGTTTCTAGGAGTTGGGAAGCTCATGGTACGATGTTTCCATATCACTTGCCTAAAAATGAAATTGGCTATGTTTTCTTTCGTCTCAAATCGTGCCATCCTTAAAAATAGCATGAGGGAGAGATGGTATTGGGCTAAAATGTTGTTTGACCACTTATCAGTTTATGCCTACAAAAAAAGGCATAGAGATGCTAACAGGCCAGGAAGATGGATACTGAGTAGAAGGAATGATACATGATACTTCCTGGTTCTCCCATTTTAGATAATATAATGACGAAGAATATCAACCCCATATAGGATGATTGGTACATGAGAATAGACTTCAAATAGAATCACAATTACAGGTATTGTTCCACTTCTCATAGTAAAAAGAGAAGAAGGAATCAGGCCATTTTAAGGAGGAACTAAAACGGTGAAATTGCAATTCTATTTTATCCTTATTAATTATTATTAATTAAAATTATTTTTTAACCTCCAATTTAATTATAGTATCCAATAATTAAAACGTTCTTCATAAATATTACTATACAAATTCTATTTGATTTCATTCCATCGATATTTCCAAACATTGAGAACAGATTTATTATTCTGATCTTAGTTCCATTTTGATTCATCCCATTCCAAATTCTCACGTACCAAATTCGAAATAATTAAGTCCTCTACATGATAGGCAATATCATCCTAGTGTTGGGCACTGGTACATTTAATCTGAAAGGTATTCGTAATGCGTTTAATATCTCAATTGTATCAACTTAATCAAAGAAAGTAGACAATATATTACGCACGTATTGGATATAAGTCTCACTAAAAGAAAACACTTCTAATCCATCTTTCATCAAAATCTTTTCATTGTCTTTTTATCTTTACATTAAAATAAAGATATTAGCGTTTCCATACTTGTATCGTATCTCTTCTCCCGCTTCGGTTTTAATTGGGTATGTTTTTTCTTTTTCATATGAATTGCCATCAATTTTAACAATTGATACTCTCATGTTGGACCTCATTGCTATTCTTTTAAAGCCATAAATTAGACATTTGATACAAACGAACAACGATGTTATAGTTAGTCTAAGAAAGGCCTGATGCATCACTATTTACAAATTTTGATAAAATATTCATTGAGATATATTGTACCAATAATGTCTAGAATATCTATTTTATATTCCATGCATTATTAAAAATTTATATTCATTTCATATATCCTCAAAATACTTTAAACTTTTTATTTTTATACACTTTATTGATGGTCAGCCTTTGTCCTCAAGCTCTAAAGGCCTACCAAAAGACTTGGGCTGATGTATCATCAAGATCTCCCTAGCTCAAAGAAAGAATTGCTTAACCTGTGCTCAAAGCCTTGCCTACCCTATTCGGACACTACCTCGATGATGGGCTTTAGGATACTGATCCAACTCAACAACCAAGGCTAAGCTCATTTACTTGCCGACTCATTATGCTTGCTGAACCTGAATGACTTATTTCTTGCAGATAGAGTGCTGAGAATCAAAAGGGCGAGACAACAACCGATCCTCACCCATATTTAACCAATTACTTACTCGGTATCATGCTTGCCAATAGGTCAAGATATCACGTTTTCAAGAGTTGGATTCACTCGGCTAAACTCTATTTTAACTTAATGGCCGAAAACTATGTTTTCGAGAGTTAGATTCACTCGACTAAACTCTGTTATCGACTTAGTAGCCGAAAGATCACGTTATCAAGGGTTGGATCCATTTGGCATAGCTCAGAGAAATTATTGCTGTCTGACATCAAAACTAGGCAATTATGGGCCGAAACCCTCTGGTATCTCAACCAAGCACTACGAGATTACTTCCAAGACATGCCGAATGACCACATGCCGACTTCTCCCTGTAAAATGAATAGTTTTATATTTTTGTACATGTTTGTCCTTATTTTATTTATGACTCAAATTTTTTAGGGTTTAAGACCTTATACATTAATTACAGTTTTTCCACTAAAGTTTAAGATGTACTATAAATAGCAACTTTTGTAACAATGCATAAATAGACAGAAGATTAACAAAAAACCCCCTTTTGAGTCTTTTCTCCCGAAAAGTTATCTCTCCCTTACTAGCTCTTATCAATCCCTTTAGCAAGGATTGTGGTGGGCAACCCTTTCATTCGAACCAGTACGTTACATCCGATGTGTCTTAGGTCCATGTAAAATCTAGCTGGTACATCATATCAAGTTAGGTAGCTTACGAATTCACTAAAACCCTTACACTCTATCTTTCATTCCTTTGATAGCATCGAACCCACCTCAACGGTCGGCCTTATCTGCCCTTAGCTTGGACCATATCATCTTGGTATCAAAGCTCAAGGTTCTAAATAGAGCTAAGAGCTTTTGGCATTGTATCCATTCTATTTTGTATCTGAAGTTGTGCCATACTAGTTAATATGTCGATTGAGTAATTGGATATCTTGTTCAAACACTTACCAAGCTGTACTCAAAGTTTATTAAGCTCCTATGCATGCCAAGCTTAATTGAGTGAAGGAATTAGAGATATTAAATTGAAGTGCCTAAACCGAGCTATTGTGAGGTTTTATTTTCCCAAGTTGAAAACACTTTCGAGCTATTTAATTAATAAGTTTTCGAGGTAGTGTTGTATATATCAAAGTTTGTTGTTGCATAAGCTGCTGTGACGTGCTATTACTGTACTAGCCATGCCATTGTAGCCAATTGCTAAACTATTATACTATGAGTTGTTGTTTCCTAAGTGCCAAGTAATTGTACTCTAAACTAGCGTTAGAGTTGTCCGAGCTCCTAATGCATAAGTGGCCAAGCTGTACTATTTGAAGGCTATTGAACTGTGACTATGGAATTTATTTGAGCTGCCATATCCTTGAAACCACTGTATTGGATAGTTTTAGTCATTACTTACAAAACTTCTTATAAGCTAAGCTAGTTTGCTGAATTAATACCTCCATTCAACATGGCTTGTGACCATTGACGAAGATATGGTTATGACTATGACTATGAAGATATATGGTCAAGAATACCTATGTTTGATGGCTATGGACCCCCAAATGAATACTTGAATTGGGAGTTCTAAGTTAATAAAGTCTTTGAAAAGTACCCGTGTCCTAAACATGACAAGGAATATATCATAGAGGATCGACTTCAAGGTCTTGTTAGGACTTAGTAGAAGAATGAATTAAGGTGAAGGATCCTCAGAGGAGTGAGTTCTACATGGAGCTTAATAAGACTTGAAATGAGAGAAAAATTTGTACCAGTATCATATCAAGATGAGTTGTATGAAGGGTTGTCTACCTTAAGGCAAGGGCGAATGAGCGTCCAAGAATTTGCTAAGAGTACAAGGCACTCCTACAGCGATGTGAATTGTATAAATCTCTTTCATGTACTATCTCGTGATTCATGAGAGAATTAAGATTAGAGATTGCTTGATATGTTAACCCCTCAGGAGTAAGGAGTTTAAATAAAGCTATCTAACTAGCCTTAAGAGAAGAATCTGCCATTAGTAGCGACCATTATAATGTGCAGGAACAACTAGGGGTTATACTTGATCAACTTGACTAGCTTAGAAAAGAAATGAAGTAACAAAGGAATACTCAAATAGCGAAAGCCAATGAGAAGGAAGGCTGAGGAAAGGAAGAAGAAAAGGAAGAGGTCAAGGTTACTAGAGAGACGAGCAATAGAAGCGAGAAAGGTCAAGCTAAATTGTGGTTAAAACCCCATGTTCCTAAACAGATTCCATTACCTACTATAAATGCCATCGATGGTAGCTCTAAGAATTGCTATGTTTGCTTTCCCCATATCGGAATCTTGTGTCCAAGTCATTTGATAAGTTTACATGGCACCGATATGAGCAAATACAGCATCGAACCTTTAAACTATTATCAATTGTAGATTGGAGTTTATCAGAGCCGAGGTGATGGGTACATATACTATGGATACGTCATGTTAACCCTTAGGACTCTCCTATTAGAAAGAGTTGAGATGTGTAGATGGAAGGAGAAGGAAGAGCTAAATTACAAGTAAAGGGAATGTTGATTACAATTGATGAGGAGATCATGATGTCCGAGCTAGCCGAGCTTGAAGTAGCGGAAGCACTTGCCATTGAAGAGTCATCTTACATCCTGCCAATACAAGATCTGCAAGCCCCCAATTCTTTATATAACCCTGAGATCGTGTTGTTTCTCATAATTGATAATTGTTAGGACTACTAAGGTGCAGTTGATCGGATCCATGATGAGTGGAAGGAATGATTCGAGATAAAAGATGTGATTAATAAAGCCTATGACGAGTGGAGGGAGCACCAGCTAATGATGCCCTTGTTGCAAGAACTACAATGTACAATGTTTAAATTTAAATTTTATCAATTAATATTTGACCCCAAAGGGATTTGAAGTAGCCAATTATTAAGTTTCTAGTTGAAACTTCTCCAAGGGAGAGGAAATGATAGGCTTCAAGATAATGACCTAAACCGATTACCAAGGTTAAGCTCATCGAATTGCCGACTCATTTTATCTTCTAAGATGAACGACTTATGTCTCGTAGATAGAGTGCAGAGAAGTAGAAAGCCGAGACAATAATAGATCCTCACCTATGCTTGACTAATTACTTACTTAGCATCATGCTTAACAATAGGTTGAGATATCATGTTTTTGAGGGTTGTATTCATTCAGCTAAACTCTATCGTTGACTTAGTGGCCGAGAGATCACATTTCTAAGAGTTCGATTCACTTAGCTAAACTTTGTCGACTAATTAGTGGTTGGGAGAGCACATTACTAAGGGTTGGATCTATTCAATATAGATTAGAGAAACTATTGCCGACTAACTTCAAAATTTGGCAATTATGGGTCAAACTCTCTAGTGTCTTGGCCAAGCACTACAAGACTACCTCCAGGGCATACCAAATGACCACATGCCGACTTCTCCTTATAAAACGTACAGTTTTATATTTATATGCATGTTTTTCTTTATTTTATTTATGAGCCCAATTCTTTAGGGTTTAAGGACTTGTACATTATTTATAGTTTTGACATTAGGGTTTAGAACGTACTATAAATAGTAACTTTTCTAACAATGCAAGGACAAACAGAAGATTAATGAAAACCCCCCTTTTAAGTGTTTTCTCTCAAAAAGCTCTCTCTTTCTCTCTCTTATTAGCTGTTATCAATCCCTTTAGTAAGGATTATTGTGGGCAACCTTATCACTCTAACCAATGCATTACATCTGGTGAGTCATATTTGGTTAGGTGACTCATAAATTTGCTAAAACCCTCACTAAACCCACTCTATATTTCGTTCCTTAGGTAGGATCAAACCTACCTCAATCACCGATCTTATCTACCCTAGGCCCAAACCGTATCACTCGAGTACTATATAAGTCTTCTTTCAAAGATCCTCTATTTGCACTCTTTGACAACAGGAGAAGAGCTTACCTCCCTATATGAGCATGGTCTTTAGGGAGCTTACCAACTACTACAACTAGGCTTGCCCTTCTTGCCTTGACTTTCTTATGCTTTCTTTTAAGCATTTTAAGTGAACCTTTTCTGCCTAACACTTTAAATTTTTATCTTGGGCCTTAGTATTGCTCTTATGGGCCTAAATGGGCTCTTTTCCTAATTTTAAGACTTTAATTTATTAAGGGGGCTATAGCGGATGTCTTGAATGGGCCTTAAGGTTTAGTAAGCCCCTTGAATAACTTATTTTAGGCCTTTTAATATAAGGTTCAAATGTAATCATTTATTTTATTTAGGTCTTAAACTTGGGTTTTGGAGCTTTTGGGCTTAACTTACACTTTAGGGCCATAAGCCTAAAACTACTTATCTTTTAGGTTTAAGCCTAACCTTAACCCTAAGCTTAATCCACTTTGCTTAACTTTATAGATCTAGTCATGATTATTAAGATGGCCATTAATACTATTTTTAAGTTTCTAATCACTTTCTAAGTTAGTTTAGAGCCCTAACTCATCATTAACCTAGTTAACTTAGTTAATCAAGTCCTAAACCATACATAACACTAAATAGTCATGCTATTAAGCTAATAAATCAAAATTTACAGATTTGAAACATTCATGAAAGTGGCAGCTAAGTAAGGTTCTTTTAGGCTTTCCTCCAACTTCTTCCATCTAACACCAATTCTAGTGTGTTTTCTTATTTTAATCGCATTTCTTCTTGTTTTAAGCTGTTAATATCACATAACATGGTGAAAACAATATATTTACATATCATGGAGGGGGCGGCATGGATGGTACGTAGGGTTTCTTGGTGTTTTGTCAACATCTTTTCAAGTTATCTATATAAAACTATTTCCTACACTTTTAAAATGTAAGTAATAAACTAGCTAAGTACATGAATGAATGTATAATTATGAGGCTCTAAAATGACAAGTACATGATTACATCATATTTATATAGTATTTCTAATCTTAAACTCTCAATATATCATAGATAAAACTAGTGTAAAGAGAAAACTTAAGTTGGCTAAGTTTTATCTCAAACTGGTTAGCTTAAGCTCCAACTTTTCCACTCAAAAATGAAATTTAAATGTACTTCTTTAGGTACAAATTTTTATCAGTAGAAACTACAATATGTGTGTGACACTTTGGTGGTGGTGGTTTGTGATTTGGTAGTGTGCGGTGGCAATAGTGCTAAAGGGCACTAATGTGCTCAAGGGTGTCCAAGAGCAGTTCTTGGTTTTTCTTCCTTCTTTCCTTGAGTTTTATTTAGGTTTGTATAGAGGGTTTCTTAGGGTTTTCTATGAGCAAAGAATGGTGTCAAATAAGGGTTTTAGAGGGGGTGAAATGGTAGATACTAAAGGTAGATTAAGGGAGACATGAAGTGGCTATTTTGAGATAAAGGTATATGGTTCCCTCTTGGTATTATTTTACCTTGTTTATTTTTTACCAAATAAGGGAGGATTTTGTCTCCTTAAGGACTAGTGTCCTTTAATTCCCAATTAATTCTTTATCTTTTGTTCTTAATTAAGTTTGAATTGCTACTAATTAAGATGTAATGAAAGTTGATAGATGAATTAAAGGGTAATAAAGCTAATTAATCACAATTTTACTTAATTAAGGAATTTAGGCCTAATTAGGATGTAGCTAGAGTCTTCCCATATTTCATCATTTTAATTAAGTTCATTGACCTATATTACTTCATTTGTTATAGTCCTTTATTATTCAGGATTGATTAGGGTTTTTGGATCTTACAAGGTTGGAGATTTAGGGTTTCTTTACTATTAGTAGGTGATTTTAGATTAAAATTGTTGTCTTACAAAGAAAGAAAAAGCTGTTGGTACCAAAGCCAATCTAGTGTAGCCAGTCCAATGTGTAAATTAATAAATGAATGTAGGAAAAGATTGAGTAAATAGTAGAGTTATTAGATGTCTCTTATAGTGTTTTTTCCTTGTATTTATAAGTGAATGCTATGTCCAAAGTACCAGTTAATTGCATGATTATTGGGACATATGGAAACTTCTCGATCAAACCTATTCTTAAAATATAGGAATAGTAGGCAGTTATGTAATATAACCTTGCTAGATAAGAACTGTTCGTGCCTCTCTACTTAAATTCAAATCAAACGCAATTCTATGTTACTCGGCATCGGTTGAGAATTAAGTTACTTGTCATGTTAGCAGCCGAATGGTCGAGTGAGCGAAATTCAATTATTAACATTAGTGATTAGAGAAATTATTTACGATTAGCAAATAGTTTAGCGATATACTTAGCGTTTATTAGTTAAATTAGGTTTTTAGACTTCCAATTAATGTTTTACTCAATCTATTGATATTTTCCAATTGTTTTAAGGTTTCTCATGTATTAGGGGTTTAAAGATTTTACGCTTACAATTAAGGTTTTACTCTCTTTAGGGTTTTTTTTACTTATTACTTTGGGTTTGTAGCTTATTATTTAGGGTTAAATCGTTTCATTTATGGATTTTATTATTATATCTTGAGTAATTCTAAGGATTACCTATTAACTCCTATATTTGACTCTAAGTTCAAATTCAAAAGTTTACACTGTTTGTATTATCTCCCTAAGTATATCGTTGGCATTATTAAAGAGATACTTTCATATAATTACTTTGGTTTCATATGATTAATCATTATTGATTTGTAGTTAATTACGATATAAAACATAATTAGCAAACTAAGGTGTAATTAAGTTTCTTAATCTTAATTACTTGTACACTCAGCACAAATTAGGCACATTTTAAGGCTTAATAAGTTAAATTAAGTTAGTTAAGCCATTTAGATCATCTTGTCTAATTAATTTAAGGAATTGAGACAATTATTGTTATTCTAGTACGTTTTAGAACGTAGATTAAGGTTTTAGAGTAATTAAGTGATTAGTATCTAATTAATGAATAGTTTTACTATTTAATTAGAGAACAATAGTTGGATTAAGGTTTTCAATTATAGATTAGGGTTTTACAATCATTTTAAAGGATTACATGTATTAGGGTTCCAATTGAGATTTTAATATTGAGAGGATCATTTAAGGGATATAGTGTTCATTTTAGGGTTTTGAATTCATTGTTAAGGTTATCTATGCGAATATTCATTTTTGGTTTAGCTTACCTTTTATCGATATTAGAGAGCTCTCATGGGCTTCGACTATCAGTCTCTTTCCCATTAAGCTTTAGGTTTAGTTTTATTAGATTATGTTGACCTTGGGAATTAACATTAGTTATTGGTATTTGTTTATAAGATTTTAGGGCTTTTGAGTATAGGGGTGAAACTAGGGTTAAGACTGCTATTTTGGGTTTTAAGGGTTTGCATTAGGTTTTTTATTTTATTTTATTTTTTTTTTAACATAGCCTCCCAGGTTTAAGGTTATTGATCTTGCCAACACTGAGGGTATTTATCAAAAGAACTTATTCACTTATAACCCCTACTCTACGGAATTTGCAGGGTATACAAAGTAAGAGAATATAAGTTTATATTTTGGTTAATTGAGTAATATGTAGATATATAGTAATTTAGAGGATGAAACTATTGCAAAGGGAGTGGAAATGTAAGCTTCGCACTCAGGTATTCAAGGTGTTAGTCCATAAAATGTAGAGTAATCAGGTAAGCAGTCCAATTAAGCTAAAATTTTATGATAAAACTAAAAATATTAGTAAGAGTGATCTCGAGAGTTTGGATATAGGAAAATAAATAATTAAATACTATAATATTAAATTACATGCAAAACAATAATATGGACTAAAAATATTAGTTCATATTACTTATTATTTATCAGAAACATGCAAAACAGGTTTTGATTATTAACAAATTTATAGAGATAAATTATATGTACACAAAAAATAATAAAATAACTTAAATAATATTTAGAAATATTTATTTGTATCATATATGTATTTAGTGTAAGTAAAAATATGTGAAATTACTTAAAAAACCTAAAATATTTTAAAATAATACTAATTAATTAAATAAAATTCATAAAATTAAGAAAAAATCAAGAAAAATTCAAGGGAAGTATAGGATGGTTTGGAAATAAGCATGGCTTGCTAGGATTTAAAGAAGAAAAATTAACTAATAATAACAAGTCATTTAGAAAGTAGAAAAGAAATAGAAAAGGAATACTTGGAAACACAAAATTTAAAGCAAAATCCTCAACTAAACTATAAATTTAGAACAACCTATCCAATCACCATTTTAATCAATTGGAAATCAGGAAAAAAATTAGGGAGAGGAGAGAAGAGAGAAAAAAAAAACCTAAATTTATCAAGAATTAGAAAAATAGTGTGTAAATAGAGCTTATAAAGGAAAATCATGTTCGATGACCACCTAGGGAGGGATGACAATGACACTGGACATCATCCCGATTGCCTAAGGCTGCTGACACAGTGTTAACCATTGCTAGTGACTAACGACCCATAGAATAGTGAGCCTAAGTTTTCATTCTGATTTTGCTTAATTTGTTAAAAATATAAAAATATTTGGAAAATGATGAAGTTTGATATTCTGAGGTATTTTCATATATAGATATAAGGAAAATATCAATTTAATAAAATTAGGCCCTATGATATACATTGCTTAAGAAACTCCTAAACTTGAGCTAGTTTTCGATATTGAAATCAATGACCTTCATGGTATAATTTTGATTTCAAAATTTTTATGTAAACTATCTTTGATATATATAGCAGCACTATGAAGAGTTTTTCTGAAAATTTATTTTATAAATTTTTACTTAATTTTTAGGCCTTAAAATCATGCATAAAAAGAAATATTTAGACTTAATTTTGTAATTTAATATTAATTTGGTAATTTAATATTAATTTGGTGTAAATTCTAATTTAGTAAGTAATTAGGTATTTTAGGATGTTAATTGCTAATGTAGTATGATATTGGTAATACTTAGAGTATCAGAAGTATGTATTATGTGATGAATAATGGGTAAAATGGTATAATTAAGGTAATTTTGTGATCTTAGGATTAATTAAGTATAAATTCTAATTTAGAGAACAATTAAGAATTTTGATATATTTTTTGTGGTAAAAGATGATATATGCAGTGTTAGAAGTGTTAGATAGATTATATAAGTGTATAATATGTACTAGTACATAATATGTGTATATAGAAATTAAATGGGTAAAAAATATTAAGTAAAAATTTGTTGTACTATATTATTTGAAGTATAATAAGAATCTGATTTAGATTATGATTTTAGGAAATTATATGAAAATATAAGTTATTCTTACATTGGTAGTTAAATTAGAAATATAGTGTACCGTGTTGATTAAAATACTAGTTATAGCTAGATGAATTTCACATATCAGTCTAGGAGGAACTCTTAGGGTTCACAAATAAAAAAAATTAATTTGAAGCTAAAACAAAACTTGATTAAGAAACGAAATCAAAATTAATTTAGAACCAATTTGGTTATAGGAGATATAGAATTTGAATAATTAAGTAAAATTATAATCTTAAACTAAAACTAGTGGTTTAATGCTTATATGTATATATATACATATGTATAAATGGTTATGTTAAAATATAGCTCATTCCTAGATTTGAATCTAATTTAGAAGTAAAATTAGAATTAAGATTAATATAAAAATGTTAGATGGTAAGTTAAAAATCTAAATCAAAGGTTATAATCATCAAATAAACCATAAAAAAAAAAAGTTTAAAAGGCATTTAAATGACTTACATTCAAAGGATAATAACTAAAACCTAATTCAAAAGCTGAAATCGTAATAAAAAAATTCGAAACCTAACTAAACAAGAACAGTAATTCTAAGAGACTTAGACCTAAATCACTAAATATAAGAATACCATAAACCAAAGATAATCATAACCTAAATTATAGAATAAAACCTATCTGTAGTAGTTATGTGGAAACTAAACGAACATTTGTATTATAGGAATTATCAGAAATAGCCTGCACTAGTCGCACCTTGAGTGAGCAAGTAGGAAGTTCAAGTAAGTTGGGATCGATACTTTACTATATTTTGGATTACTAGTTTATAGTACTCGAAGGTTTGGGAGTATACTTGACTATGTTTATTAGATAGTTGACTATATACATGCCTATGTATGTATAAACCCTACGAGTTTTCGATAGCCAAAAGGGAAGTTGGATGAAAAATGTGTTCAAATAGTCCCTAAAACCACCCAAACTTAATGATAAGACCTTAAGTGAAAGGGTTGAACCCTAAATATTAAACCAAAACCTTAAAGGAAGCAAAGCCCTAAAACCGTAGTTAAATGAGCAAAACCCTAGAAACCTTAATACTAAAAAAACCTTAGAACGATAGTAAAATCCTCAAAAAAAAAAAAGAAAAGCTAACCATTGATTAAATGATCAAATACCATAACATGACAAATAAAAACCAATAGTTAGGCTAAATCCATCATTGAAAGTGATTGATATCACCAATAAACTAAATCCCTAACTTCTGAGCTTGTAACAGATCAAATTACTATAAATGAACATCAAACCCTAAATAAACCTTAAGAACATGTGTAAGGTACTTAAATTATATAAAGTGTAATGCCAAAAACCTAACAAAACCCTAATACACCCTAATTACACTTAACTAGACTAATTGTGCTTGATTACTATCAATCACCCTAAACAAACCCTAATCCATAACTAACCTTTATTTCATCTTAATTTACCATAAGTTAAGCATGATTAAGGAATACAAGACAACCTTGTAATCACATTAAAATATCTTGTACCTTAAGGGGACAAGATCTTCCCTAAAATGGTAATAAAGTAAAAGGGTACATGGTTTCCATTTAGGCTAGGTCCTTCATTATCTAAATCATAGAAACTTCATCCCCTCTCTCTCTCCTCTATATGCCGGCGACTCCCTCCCCTATTTCCTCATTCTTCTTCATTTTCTAAACCTTAAAACACTCTCTAAAATATCAAAACTCCAAAACACTCCCAACTTGTTCCAATTGACCACCGTAAGCACGTAACTACTAACCACCCTATCGCTGCCACCACCACCTCAAACCACTAAACACCAAGCTCCACACTAGACACACACATACTCCTAACCATTCAACACACATACATACCCTCACACACATACATGGCCTACTGTACATACTCATAAGGAGGCTCTTCATACTCCTTTACTCCGGTATCTTTACTAAATTTTCCTTCGTTTTTCATTTAGGATAATAGTAAGAACTTACAATTTGATGAGTATCGTTTACTTTACAGCCATGTGTTAGATGTTTTAGGATGTTTCATGAAGAACAAACATGGTTAATGAAAGAAAAACACTCTTTTGTCATAGTTATAACATTAGCAAGTAAAGAAGTGTAGTATAATGCTAATTTAAGGACTAAATCACTAAATGATGTAATAAAACCCCTTTTTCTCTAGCATGCCGCCACTTCCTTAGCACTAACTCACTTGTCTACATGATATTATGCTATGAATATAGTTGTATGTCAGTAAAAACATAGTATAATTAAGAAAACACACCTTAAAAACAAGTGTTACACAAAAAGGAAAAGAGAGCCTTAAAAACACTTGTTGGCTACAACTTCCATAAGGTCCTGAAATTTCTAAATTTTTATTTATTAACTTAATAACATGATTATTTAGTGTTAAGTATACTTTAGGACTTAATTAACTAAGTTAAGCAGGCTAATGTGAAGCAAAGGCCATAAATTAGCTTAGTTAGTGATTAGAGACTTAAAAATAGTGCTAATGACCACCTCAATGTTAGTAACCAGTTTTGTAAACTTAAGAAAAATGAACTAAACTTAAGGCCAATGTTGGGCTTAAGCCCAAAAAGATAAGTTAGTTTAGGCTTAAGGCCTAAAAATGCAATTTAGGCTTAAAAAGTCTAAAAGAACTAAGACTAAAGCCCATTTAAGAAGGTGACTAGATCTAAACCATAGGATGAGAGGCTTATGATAAGTTATTTAAAAGGCCCATTAAACCTAAAGGCGATCGAAGATCCCTACCATAGGCCCCTTAGTGATTTGGAGCCTTAAACTTAGAAAAAAAGCCCATTTCGGCCCATAAGAGTATCACCAATACCCATACTAAAAATTTAAAGTGTTGGACAAAAAAAGTCCAATTAAAATACCTAAATGAAAGCCCAAATTATTAACTATAAGGCTCAAGATCAAAATCTAAGACCAAGGCCTAAAATTAGGCCCAAACCCTAAAGTAACTTAACTCACCATTTGGGGCCTATAACCTTATAAGACCTAAATCAAGAACTTTCTAACCCAAAAGCCCAAAAATGACCTCACAAAATGAAAAACACAAAAAATGATGAAAATGACTATAAGATCACTAAAAATAGAGTTAAAATGAAGAAACTACGTCTGAATTACGAAAACAGCTAAAATAAGGATATAGAGCAAGAAAACCCAAGTAGTTAGTGCAAATAGAATACTCATAGACTTTAAATGTATTCTTTAGGTGACGAGTATTTCAAGTTTGACATATTCAAAGACCATTAGGACTGTTAGGTGTCATGGTAGAGTGAGTATGTCACCTCCTATTTTACTTAGTTTTGTGCTTGTAGTTAGCACATTATGTAATTATATATGATAATTAATCTTGTTGCATATTAGGGTATATCGGAACTTGTATGTATATATTCTAGTTGACCAATGCTTGCAAAATATCTTATGATATTTCACATACCCTTGTTTGTTGCATTAAAACTTAAGGCATTGGAGTGTTTGAAATATATTTGCTTGATCACTTCATAAATTTGGAATTAATAAATGTTCAGTCTCAAATTAAAATGAACATACATTACATCTTATTGCATGAGTAAAGGGCATCAATACTATACAATAGATTAAGAGATTAGGCTTAGATGGATCCATATTGATATTGTGTATTATGATTGTTTATCATACAACATGTTCTTGCCTCGACTTTCGGGAATTACTCAACTCTGAGGAGTACCACCTTTTAGTTGAGGTCGAACCTTGTCTACTTCTAAGTGTAGTTTTATTGATAAGAGACTTTGTATTGGATGTGAATACCTAGGTCTTGACATACCTAAATACTTCCTAACCTAGGCAATGATGGGCATTAAAATCATGTTGAATATAGTTGCCAGCCAACTATATATACTGTTTGCATTGCAAATGTTTGTTCTTGCATTCATACATTTGTTTAATAACTTGGCTAAGATAGTAAGGTAAGAAAGTTACTCATTAAGTGTTGTTGGTGGATTTTGGTAGTTGGAAAAATCCTGCAAAGAGAAAAGCACTTGGTATTGGGGCCAATTTGTTACAACCACTCCAATACCTAAGTTAGTAAACAAGTGTGAGGAAAGTTAAGTGAGTAATTAAGAGTTAGCAGATCCCTCTTACCGTGTTTCTTTCTTGTATTTATGGGCGACTATCATATCTAAAGTAGTAATTATCGCAATAACTATTGGGATACATGGGACCTTCTTGATTAGATATGTTCCTTAAAATATAGGGAGAACAGGCAGTTATGTAATATAACTGTGCTAGTGATAATAGTTTATGCCACATTCGTTGAATTCAAATTAAGAATGGATCTGTGTTTATTGGTGAGAGGTTGAGAATTTGGATTACTCAAATTGTCGATAGTCGAATAGATGAGCGAGGGAAGATTTGACTATTAGCACTTGAAAAATCGAGTGAACGAAAACTGACTATCAACATTTGCCTCCCAACTCTTGTATCCGAAGATTCGACAAAGAGAGTAACATTTAATACACTAGAGGCTGAATGGAGAGTAGTTCTTTCAGATGTCGAGTAAGGTAAGAAGGAAGATAGATCACGTCCTAAATGAAAGGTGACAATTTTCATTTTACTGCCTATCAAGAGATCAAATGATAGAAGGTATGACATTTGTCACCTTGGTCATCATGACGCTATAGGCCTAATAACTATCAAAGACTTAACAATCATAGGATTTCCATCTTGAAACACATGTCAACAATCCGTGCCATTATCTAACCAACGCATCATTACTATTAAAAACACATTTGAAGTTATAAGGATAATTTATCCGTATTTAAGGGATTATTCAAAATCAAAATAGATTTCTCTAATTGCATCCACAAACTTTCATTTACTTTTCAACATCTTATCTTTACTCTCTATCAAATTCTTTAAATTTTATGATTTCCTTAGAATCAATTAGGTATGGTTTACAGTGTAATTCGTCGACTTGTTCTCTTGAATTTTGAAGCAACAAAGACTAAGGCCACTTCTCACCCCCAAAGAAGGAATGAGACGGTATGTTCCTTGAGTAGTTCGGCCGATAGTATGGTGGAGCGGTGGGACAAACTCACTCGAATCAATTCCTTCGCAATAGATACCTACCTAAATGATAAGGAGAGAAGATTTGTGGCCAGGTATATATACAATAATATAGTTTATTTTCGTAATTCACTAGATGGAGCAGTTAATGCCACTTATAAGGTCCTTGTTTTGAAATACAACAAGCAGTAGAAAGACCTTCAAGGGGTATGGAATCTTAAGAGGTCAAGAGAAGAAGAAAGAGTGTGTTTTCCAAGGGAGTGTGAGTACCACATTTACCTCAAATATCTTGATTTTGGATTGTACTTCCCTTTCTTGCCATTCATCAAGTAGTTCTTCAATTATTTTCGAGTTGCACTAAGTATGTTTTCACCAAATACATATAAGCTTTTAGCGGTTTTTAAAATAATATGTAAAGAGGTTGAAGTTAGGGCTATGCCTTAACTGTTCTGGTACTTTTTCACGATTAGGAGGCAACTTGACAGTTGGTATTTTACTGCTGTAAGGCATGGGTAGAAGTTCATGGATGGTTTAGAATCTAAAATTCATAAGTGGTACGAAAAATTCTTGTTTATCCTATTAGATGAAGAGTTGGATTTCTAGACTCAATGGACTAAGCCAATCCGTATGAAGGATATAGAGCTAATGCCAAATGATGCTATTGCAGTAGACAAGATTCAAGAAAGGGGAAAAAATGTTCTTCTAGGATACATAAAGAATAATAAGGCATTATGAAAGTAAAGAGCCAATCTTCTCTAAGATGGAAGGTATGCTAATGAATAATTATTGTACCAACTATAGATGTAAGAGGAAAGTCATTCTCGTTACTTAGGGGGAGAATTATTGTCTTGAGCCTTACTTGTTACGGATAAAGTAAGTTTGTTCCTTTTCCTCGCATTAATATTAATATATTTACTTCATATTGCAAATATAGGTGCTGGTGAGGTAAATCTTGCCAAGCTATTAGCTTAGGCTAGGGCCAAAAAGTCAAAGGCTGATAAGAGACTAGCTACTGTAGCTATTACTACTTGACCTACTGCTGTGAAGAAAACGGAAAAGGAAGATACAACAAAGCAGGTGGCAACCTAGAAGAAAACCTCCCAACCGGCTAAGAAGCGAAAAGGGAGTAAGAAGTTTGTATTAGTTAAGGTCACTCATTCTAAGGGGCTTCTAATCTAGAATATTCAACTTGTTGTTGAGCTAAGAATGGTTAGTCCAGAAACCTAACCCCAAAATGAGATTGAAGCTACCATAGTAGCCAAAGGGTTGTCATTGATGGTGGAGGCGGTGTCAAGTGCTAACAAGAGACTTGGGAAGGATTTTGCTGTCCAAACATTTGGCAAGAAGTCCAAAAAGTTGAACAAAAGGATGAAGGAGGCCATGTGGAGCAAAGCTTTTGATATCACTAATGTCAAATTCATCCCTAATATGGATGTTGGTGAATACTTTGTCCAATATTGGAGCTAAAATGTCCTGCATACTGACTCGCGTTAGGTAATAGGATGAAATCTTTAGCCTTAATGGAAGGCATTATTCTTCCTAAAGATAGAGAGATCATGAAGAAAGACATCGATAGGGTCGGCGATTGCAATAAGACTCATATTGCAGCTAAGTTATATGATGTAAGTATCTATAGTATCTTGTTTAACTGTTAAGTTTGTTTGGTCACTAATACCTCTGTTGGTTTTAAGATAAGCAACCACGTTCTGATTACTTTGGATGAAGACAATAAAGAGATGAAAAAGGCAATAACAATAGTCTTCATGTATTCTACTGGGTCATCTCTAATATTCATCATATTGAATGAAATTGTTGTAGAAAATTGAGGATGCATACAATGCCTCCAAAGCACATACTGTTGCTGCCGAAAACTTGACAATAAGGGTTGAGATAGAGGCTAGAAAATACTAGGAAGAACTGGCTATCGAGAAATTAGCACATTCCTTAGCAACCAATGAAGTCTTGAACCTTAAGACTAAGGTTAAAGAGTAGTATACATTGAGCGAAGAGGAGGATAAGCTCAGGGTGCAAATTAAAGAGTTAGAGACCAATAACATTGCTGAGTTAGAGGAGACTATAAAGAGAGGATCGTCTATCGACGAGAACCTAAATATCATCACTCCCAATCGGTAATACGAGAGAATATAAAGTTATTGGAAGGGGTGTAGGCAGTGAGAGAGGAGATCCTTAAGTTTTACCCTGATTACGATCTTTACTGCCTTAACTTTACTAACGTCAATTACAAAGTTGGAAGTTGCGATGAGGACAACAATGATGAACCAGGCACCGATAATCCATTGCTTCAACCTTTGCTCATTTTGTAAAATAATCAACATCAACATTGACAAATTATCTCTGCGTGGTTAACTTCGAGAAAGGTTCATGAATATCTAACCCCTATTAAGTAAAAGGCTAAGGACTGGATAGGTAACATAGTTCAATTGAAGGCAGGTAAGCTGGTGCCTCATGCTTCTTTATAAACTAATCTTTGCTTCTTTCTTTTCATTAGGGAGAGTTCCATCTCTCAAGTAATTTACAATAAGATCCAACTAAGATTCTTCTTTTGGGTAAAGAGCCAATTCACGGCTCTACGGAGGAGTAGATAAACTTTTGTGTAAAAGAAACTTAACAAAAATTTGTCAGTTAAGTCGAAGAATGCCATACTAGCCAATTTTGACAACTTATTAGTATTAATATTCCTACTTCTTGGAACTTTATAGATTGAAAAAGATTGAAATCCTTCTATAAGCGTTCGTACCACCAATAAGTACTTCCTCATTTCCTCTTCCCTTACTACATAACTTCTTGTAACTTAATTTAACACTAGTTATGAATCAGAGAACACTTTAAGTTTCTTAGCACTAATCTCTTTTGCCAATTTCAATCCAGCAATCAAAGCTTCGTATTTTGCTTCATTGTTGCTAACTGGGAATCTAAAATTCAAAGCATAATTGACCTTAATATTGTAGAGGCCTTAAAGAACAAGGCCTATACCACTTCCTTCTTTAGTGGAAGAACCGTCTACATAAAGGTTCCACAATGGTTTCTCGACAATCTCCATATTATCTTCCTCACTAGTGAACTTGGTTAAAAAATCTACTAGCACTTGAGATTTTAATGCCATTCTAGATTTGTATTATAAACCATAAGCACTCGGCTCTAGTGCACATTTCATCATCTTGCTAGAAGAGTCTAGCCATTGCAATGCTTGCTGCAATGGCTTATCAGTAAGGACTATGATCTGGTGAGCCTTGAAATACGGCTTCAATTTCCTTACCGAGAGAACCATTACTAAAATAAATTTCTCAATCTTCGTGTACTGATGCTCTAGCCCTTATAAGACATGGCTCACGTAATAAATGGGTCGATGCTCTTTGTTGTCAATTTGGACCAATACAAAAGAAAGAGCTCTGCAATTGACTGATAAGTACAAATATAAATTTTCTCTAGAAATAGGTGTCAAGAGTATTGAGGGTAATGCAACAAATTCTTTGTGATCATTGAAAGCTCTTTTGCAATCATTAGACCATTTGAATTCTTTTGGATTTTTTTAGATATTAAACAATTCTATGCAGCTATCTGTGCTTCTCGACACAAACCAATTGAGGGTGACTATTTGCCCAGTAAGTTTCTGTACTTCCTTAACCATACGGGGGGATCCCATATTTATTATTGCCTTAATCTTTCTCTAGTTGGCTTTAATGTTACGCTAAGTGACCATGTATCTCAGAAACTTTCCCAAAGTTACACCAAAAATACACTTTTGTTGGTTAAGCTTCATGTTGTACCTCTTAACAGTTGCAAATGTCTCCTTAAGATTAGGAAGATGCTGATCTTTTGTTACGCTCTTCACAATCATATTGATGACATATACTTTGATGTTTCAGTAGATATACGATTTGAACATTTTGGTAACAGGTCTCTAGTAAGTTGCATCGATGTTTTTCAACCTAAAGCGCATCATTGTGTAATAATACATTCCATAATTAGAAACAAAGGATGTATGGACTTCTTCCTCCATTTCCATCTAGATTTGATTGTAACCTGAGAAAGCATCCATAAAAGAAAGTAATTCATGTCTAACGGTTGAGTCTACCATCTCATCGATTTTTGACAAAGGGAAAAAATCCTTAAGATAGGACTTGTTGAGATCCGTGAAGTCTATAAACATTTGCCACTTTCTATTATAATTTTTTACTAACACACAATTCGCTAGACAAGCCGGATAAGGCTCTTTTCGAATAAATCCTACCTTCAATAGCTTTTAGACTTCTTCTTCTATAATTGCCTATCTCTTTAGTGTAAAATACCGTTTCTTATGTTGGATCGCCTTAGCTTATGTACTATAATGTCTCTCAAGATACCCAGTATGTTCGAAGGGGATTATGTAAACATATCGGCATTGACTTGCAAGAAGTTGATCAAACTTTGCCGATTATCTACTAGCAAGGGTTTCCCTATCTTCGTTGTTTTCTCTAAGTCATCTCCAAAAGGGATTTCCTCAAAATTATTCTCGCCACTTTTTATACCGACTGACTTACCTTTTAGACAACTTTCTACTTGAAATACCTCCTTTTGTTTTAAAACTCTCATGTACAAAGACCTTGCCAACTGCTGGTTTCCTTTTGCATACTCCAACTCCCATAAGAGTAGGGAATTTGGCTTTGAGATGTTCAGTTGAAGGGATGATGCTGAATGGATGTTGGCACAGCCATCCCATGATCATGTTATATGGGGACCAACATTTGATGACTAAGCGGTTTACTTTATCCTCTACGACAGGCTCGTTATCTCCAATCTAGATCGGCAAAGAAATTACTCTGACTACTCAGATAGGTTGATTGTTGAAGGCATATAAGTCATATTAGTAAGATCTTAGCTCTTCTTTACTTAGGTCTCATCTAGCCGAAAGCGTATTGGAAAATGATATGCCAAACTTCCAGTGTCAACAATAATTTTCTTGACCTCGAACTTGGAAATTCTTGCATTGATAACTAATGCATCATCATACAACCTCTAGATGCCTTCAAAGTCTTCTTTTGCGAAAGAGATTATGTTGTCGATCTTAAACTTCTTGCCTTAGATGTTACAAACTTATTTTTTGGCATTAGTCAAACTTGAAGAGCTTAACTGGCCTATAGAAGGTCCATCGACAATAGTGTTGATTACTTTGTTGCGTGTTCTGTTGGAACTTCTGTCCAGTGCATCTCTTCCAGCAATAGCTGCCAACTGTTATTCTCTTGTTCCTTACGTCTCCTTTGAGATGGTCTCTCAATATTCTCAGCATCATGCATTAGGAACTTGTACAAATGCCCATGTTAAATTGCATCCTCAATTGTATCCTCAATTGCATTCTTGAGTTAGATGCATTTTTCAATATTATGGCTTTTGTTGCAATCGAAATCGCAGTACTTATTGGAATTTCTCCTTAAAGGATTTCCTCTCATTCTTTTTTTCCACTACAAAACACCTCTCTATCTACATACCTCCATTAATATGTCCGAAATTGGACAATTAACGGGTGTATGGGACAAATATGTTGGAATTCTTGGTCTCTTTCTCTCGTCATTCGAATTTTGCTCATCATCTATCCCAAGTCTATCTTTTTCACTTCTCCTCTTATTATTTTTCCTATCTCCTCTATTTTGATTGGCTTTTCATTGAGCCTTTATGTTATCCTCCTATTGAATGTATGAGGTAACCTTGGTCTTAAACTTAGTGAAAATTTTTGGCTTATTCTTTGCAAGAGACTTTAAAAGGTCTCCATAAGGCTTGACTCCATCAATTATGGCGTTAAGAGCCATGCACATATCTAATTCTAGGATTTGAATGATCTCAGCCATAAACTTGGCTAAGTAGTCTCTAATTAACTCATCTAATCTTTATTTAATTGTGTTAAGGATTAAAGAATCCTTAGTAGGAAGCTTGCAAGGAAGTATTGAAGAAATACCTCTTCTAATTCTTCAAAACAAGAAATGGGGTCTGATTTCAAATATTTGAACCATTTACTAGCTACATTCCTCAAGATTGAAGGAAAAGCTTAATAGGGCACTACATCACTCAAGCTGTATAACTTAGCTAATGTATGGTAGTACTCCAAATGATCCTCAAGATCTTTCATCCCGTCATAAGTTTTAAACTATGACAGCTTGATGTACTAAGGTATCACTTACTCCAAAACCTCAGGAATGAAAGGACTCTTCTTAATTTGGAATTGCTTGCTTCTTGCAGTAGGGGTGTTGACATGTGAAGGTCTAGCATAGTGCACCTGCTACGGTTACTAGCATTTGTCAATTTTTTTTAATGTAAGAGCTAAAGGTCCCATTGCAACCTTAGCTTGCGTTTTTGGCATTTCAAGTGAATAAATTGATTCATCATTGTTTTTGGCATCGTAATCACCGTGCTCTTTGTTTTGATTTGGGTGAACATTGTTATGGAGGAGATTAAGGATCTCTTCATGTTTTTTGTTTAGTTCTTGGTTTTCTTCGACCAAGTCGAGGCAAAGTTGCTCAAGCCTAGCCAAATGTTGCTCGTTAGTATGCCTATTCCCCCTATTAAGGTGTTGGGAGGAAGTGCTAGCACCTATGCTCTAAGTCATTCTAGTTTTTGCCATGTAGGTGTGTTTAAGAAAAATAATCAGCACCAAATGTTGTTGGTAAATTTTGGTAGTTGAAAATATGCTACAAAGAGAAAAGAAAAGAACTTAGTACTAGAGCTAGCTTAGTGTAGCTACTCCGATACCTAAGTTAGTAAACAAGTATATGGAAAGTTAAGTGAGTAGTTGAGAGTTATCGAATCCCTCTTACCTAATTTCTTTCCTGTATTTATAGGTAACTGTTGTGTCTGAAGTAGCAGTTATCAAAATACCTATCAAGACATGTATGAGCTTTTTTATTAGACACATTCCGTGAAATTTAGGGAGAGCAGGTAGTTATGTAATATAATCATGTTGGAGATAACAATTTGTGCTACTTCCCTTGAATTCAAATTAGGAATGGAGTTATGTTTCTTAGCAAGAGGCCGAGAATTTAGATTACTCGGCTTGTTAGCAACTAAATAGACGAGTGAGTGAAGATTTGACTATTAGTGCTTGAAAAGTTGAGTAAACAAAAACTAACTATCAACACTAAGTAGTTGAGCTTACCCCCCTATAGTTTGTTATTATAGCAAGATCTTTAGCAGGAGCCAAGCCATGGATACTTAAGGTTAATTACATCAGCTTAGGGTTAATCGGTGTGAAGAAGATAAGAGTACAAGAGATCACTTTACTATTATTTGAACTTTCTATTATCATTTAAGTGTCCTTAGTATATTAAGTAGCATGGACTACTAATAATGACTTATTCCGGCTTCGTATGACTTACGTTAAGGGAGAACCTTGTACCCCCTTCTATTTATGCTTATGATAGTTTTAAATGTAATAACATGGTTTTATATTATGTGCTTGGTTATTGCTGGATACTAGTTACTAGGACGAAGTTGAAGTTGTAAGGTGCCTTCTATAGTATATCAAAGGCCCATGATCAAGGATGGTGCATGATCTTGAATTTTCTCATATTACTTGGCGGTATTACTACAACTCGACCCTACTCCAGGTTAGGACAATGTGCATGTTTCCAGATATAATTATATAATTTTAGTTTGATGTTATGGATTGAAATTTGTGTGATTTATATAAAATGTTTGCACACCTTAAACTGGATCTAACTAAATATGTGACTTGTAAGTAGACCTAGAGTGGGTATAATTTCTCTAATCTCATGATAGAATGAATAACATTGTGTGATTGCATTTGTTTATACCTGCATTGTGTCTAACTAATTTGGTTGATAACATTGTTTGTGTTTAATATATAGTTGTAAGTCTCTATCTTAACTTATTGAGTAGTTAATTACTCACATCCATATAGATATTATTATAGGTACTAGTTAGGGAGTGGCTTATAATTACTTTGAAGCTAGCAATTATTAGGTCTTGGGGAGTGAGGATATAAAACTGAGGATCAATTACACTCTTAAAGTTTAGGCCTTAACTTTAAGTCTTTTAATATCTTTATATGTATTACTTAAGTGAAGTAAGATTAGGTTACTGAATCTTAGAAACAATATTTGAGATATTTAAATATTAGTATGTATTTTTCATATTTTCGTAGATAGATAACATGTTTAATTTATGAATTATTTACTATAAAGCAAGTTAGTCATGAATGTATTTTGTAAATCAAGTTTACGATAACAGCTATAATGTCGGCTTCTATCCTAGAATGGTTTATATAGCAGGATTGTTGCAACTCTACCACTTTAGAGTGTAACTATTCTAAGTAGATATCAAAACTTAGTTCTAGTGAACTTGCTTTGAAGTGTAATAATTAAAAGAAGTAGACATTAGAAGAGCATATTAAGAGTTGGTAGTAATATGTAGGTAGTAAAGTATGGTACTATAAATTATAGAGTAAGTAGTGATTATAACACTAGACTTAGATCAACATTAATTGAACTTAAATCTAGTTTGGGATCGCATGGAGAATTGATAGTTAGTTGAAGTGAACTAAGTAAAATGAAGGAGATTCTATGACCCAATATAGTGCTAAGATGTGAAGAATATTGTTAGACATAGTTAGTTAGGATATGTTAGTACTATGGATGAGATTATTGAGAAGTTTGATGATGGGTTGCATTTTAATTGATGAGATACACAAACGATAACGAAGATTTATTTGAGTCTTTTAGTACAATAGAGATACTATGATATGTGTTATTGATTAAAGATGGATGGAAAGTAAGGTATTATGACTTAAGTAATACTAGTGAGATACTTTTAGTAAGGGCAAAAGAAAGAGACCTTATCCTATTAATACAACTCATAATTCGACAAGCACATCATATAACTTTAGACTGTACCCTCAAAAGATTATTGATTGGTTTCCATACCTACCTAAATCAACTAGAGAAAGTAAAGGAAAGCACTCAAAGCTAAAAGGTTCACTCCTTAAAGCAATAGTTTGACAAATTGTAGGTGAATTAGAACTTATACTAGAGGTGTAATCATAATTTAATTCAGGAGTGGATCTTATACAAAATAAGAATGCAGTATATGAGATAATAGTTAATAGTAGCATTCAGGAATCTGATAATGATAAGGTATATGGAATGATTACTATTTCTAGTTTTCCTATGGAAGTATGGAAGTATAAGGTACAGAATAAATAAGTAGAAATGATATTGAATTAATTAGAAGATAAATGTGGTGGCATTCTTTTAAATGAAAAATTATTATTAGTGATTTAAATGATGGATATAATATGATATTTGGTTATGTTTTTATCGGACATTAAAATTGATCCTATGTTAGTGATTCATATATGTGGACATCCTAATGATTTCTTGATGGATGCAGTTATATTTCTCGATGAAAGTGTATTTTTTTTTTATATCTGCACATGCAATGATGATTTACATATTTGTAACTAGGGGTATAAAAGGAGTAAACATGTTTAGGTGACTAATATTGAAAGTCTTGTGCATATGTAAGAATGTTTATAGAAACTTAAATATAAGGCAATAATCAGGTTTTGAATCCTTTAGCCCTTAATGAATAATGAATCTAAGACTTACATCCATGGAGATGTAATTTTATATTACTTAAGTGAACTAAGTAATCTTGGAAATGAATCTAAGACTTAATATCTGTAGAGTTGTAATATGAGGCAATAATTAGGTTATGAATCCTTAATGAATAACAAATCTAAAGTTAATATCATTTTATATATTACTTAAGTGATGTAAGATTAGGTTATTGAATCTTGGAAACATTGCTTGAGATATTTGAATATTATTATGTATTTTTCATATTTTCATAGATAAATAACATTTTTAATTATGAATTGTTTACGTCAAAGCGAGTTAGCTATGTATACCTTATGTAAGTTAAGTCTAAGATAATGGTTGTAATGTCAACTTCTATTTTAAAATGATTTATATGATGAGACTGTTATAGTTCTGCTACTTTGAGTTATGATACTCATTTGTTAATTTTATTAAAAACTAATTATTTTAGCAAATCAACAAAATTGGTAGTTTATCCAAAATAATTATAAAAACTAGTAAACATACTTAATTTCGAAAATTCTTGATACCACAATTGTTAAGTGTATTATATATAAAAATTGAGCTTTAAACAGCATCTAATATTTTTAAAAATTAGTTCAATTTTTGCCCAAACAAGATATTTCCTTAAGAACACCATATTTCTACTAATTATTTAGTTAAATAAAATTATTACATTAATTTATACCTAAAATAACCTTAAAAAAATTTAACAATTAATTAAAAACATTTAATATTTTTAGAAAATTAAATAGGATATGAGCAAAATTTTAGTTCACCTAAATCTATTGCCTCCAGCCACCGTTCGGCTACTGCACCTTGTTGGCCTAACTCCTCTCATGGTGGACCTTTTAACCTTAAGTAGCTTCAAGTTAGGTTATCCATAGCTAAGTAAACCACCTTAGACCAACTTACACTCTGTTTTGTGTTTTGTGTTTTGTTTTATTTTTTCTAATTTCATAAAATTATGTTCTTATGTTTCTAAGTCCTTAAATTATCATAGATGAGGTTTAGGGTCCTATTTATAGATTTTAGAATTTTTACATGTCAAAAAGTGAGTCGACATGTGTCATTTCCCCATTTTCCTACATGTTGTCTAGTTTTCTTGTGTTATTTCCTTGTTAATCTTATGATAACTCATATTTTCAAGTTATTCCTATGCTACCACATCATTTTGGTGACTCATCAACCTATTTTTGGTTAATTTTCACCCAATTTTATATTATTTTCCTATATTTGATAAATTTCTAGTAATAGATATACACATTTAATACATATAATGTCTATTCTACATAAATACATATATATTATATATATAATTCAACTTCATTTACTATTTTTATAAGTTAAATGACTTATCTCTAACATCTCACTATATCTATGGTACGCCCCATCTTTTGAGTATCTGGATAAAAAATTTTCTCAAACTCTTAATATTTGAAGATGGTTTGTTATTACCATTCTTGAGTTAAGGATAAGGCGAAAACTGTATTCAACCTACTCTTTTATTTCATACATAACTACTTTCAAATACTTTCTCATTTAGTATCACCAATAATAGCAAAAGCTTATACATTAGTGAGTCATACATAATATATAATATAATATCTCTGTTATAAATTTACATTTCTAAACTTCTACAACTATATTAAATTTTTGGTCAAATATCACCCCACAACTTTCTTGAATAGCTCTCTTCATGTGCTCAAGTCAAATCATGTAGTCAATGAGTTCTCTCTAGAGCGTATCTTTAGCTAGAGTTTTCGAAGTCTCCTTAGCACTTCTATCTATTTATCTGTCACTTAAGGATAAGAGAAACTTATCCCCTTAATAACTATAAGTTGAGTGAGAGTAGATCAACACATAACCATAAGCATAACAATAGGCACATTATTCAAGTAGTTAGTCCAACTATGTTATCTTATAATTTCCTAACCAAGCAATGCAAATGCAACAAGAGTATGCCATGTTCATGCACGTAACATGCATCGATAGCAACATCCTAGCCTATCTTAGTAACTCATTTGGTTTGATCGATTCAAATAAAGAATTTAGAATAAATCTAAGAACCTAGCAAACATTTCAGCTTAATGATGAACCCAACTTTTACAAATCAGGTAGTTTACTTGATGAACCCAACTTTTCATATGGAAACCGACCTAACAACATCTCAGTTTTTAGAATACTTGACCCATAAGTCCTGTTTCATACCACACCATGAATGCATTCGATTGCATACTAAGCAAAACCTAGTAAATCTAAGAAAACTTGTTCATCACATGTTATCCAGCCTTTACTTTGTAGTTTTGTTAGTTCTAATATCTTAATATTGGGTTCACTTAGGTGAACATCTTAAGAGATAAAGTTAATCCTTAGATTCTTTTTCAAGATAACACAAATCTCAGTAAATGTCACATATGCATATATCAACATCAACATATAACCAAGTTTCACATCATGTCACTAGTTAATCAACAACCAATATAACAGGTAACATAAGTATCCACTTACCTGGCTAATGGTGCATGCCCAATCTTACTCGTTAACGTAAGCTTCCTCTTCCATAAATTCACTTAGCAATCAATTATAGGTCATAAGTATAAATATATACATATACTAGTTAAATACTTACTAATTAGTAATTAGTTTGTTATAAGTTGCTTCTGATTTAGTCTTTGAGTTAGATTCTAAGTTAGCTTCAAACATAGATTCTTACTACACTATACTCTTTCACAAATCATAATTTCTTGACCAATCAATGAATTTTGTAAGTTTTATAAAACTACTAAATCCTTTGACTTTGGTTCTGAGCAATTCTATAACAATTTCCTTTAGTTGAAAATCCTCTGAGTTACCTTCTAAGCTACACTGGGGTCATTTGCAATATTAGTTTTATCCTTCGACACAGCTTCTCAATTTCTCTAGTTTAAGGCCATTATTAAATTATCCTATAAGCTACCCTCTGACTCTATTAGCTATAGGATTTTTAATAAAATCAGCTTCTATTGAATCCCCTGTTTCCCCATTTTCATATTACTTAATAATCCATGCCTCTAACATACTCTTTGAGCATCAATTTAATGCATTACTTATTACCAAAAGCCTTTGCATCATCCTCTACCTTTTAATAACATCATAAACTTAGTTTATTTACTAACTTTCTTCTAAATTATAGTTGTAGAATCATATTCAAGTATTCAATAATACTCTAAATCAACCTTCCTCACTTTCATTACATCCCAATCCATCAATCGATTCAAGTTTACTAAATTATTCAAATACTAACTTCATTAATTAAGGCTAATTCACAATTTTCCATAACTTCTTACTTAATCAATAAATTCACCCATTCTAAAATAGTACAAACACTTCATTAACTAATCCAAGGGAGATTATTATGGGTGTAGATTATTTGTCACTTAAATCATAATTTAACATTGTTGAGCCAAGTTTTTCACCTTCTTGATTCTTTTTAAATTAAGTCTTCTTTAAACCGATCAATACTAAATCCTACCTATTTAATACCGACCATTGACTAGGGTTTAAAGACAATCACTTTTTTTTTTCAAATTTGAAAAGGTATTAGAGTCGCCACCAGACCGGAATTGAGAAAAAGAGTTGGTTATAACTTAGTTACCAGTCTATTAATTAAAAAACCAATTTATAAAACAGTTTTTCAAAAACCAGAGATCTAGATTTGGGAACCAATTTCTTAAACCCGAAATGAGTACCACTTTTTTAACCTTCTAAATTTAACTTTACTTTCGAAACATATCCTTTTTCACTTTACTTTTCAAATAATTTACACAAATATCTACAAAAATAGAAAAAATAAAACTTCAATATTTTAAGTTACCTCATACTTACGTACGAGTGCCTATGCACTCGCTATTTAAGATCAAACTTCCATAGTCATTCACTGAAAAGATAGCGGGTTGATTGATTTTAATTTGGAAAAATACCAGGTTTTCCTTTTTACGCATTTAGATTTATTTGAAGAAATTTCCTTAAGGATTCTAAATTGGATTTTATTTTTAGAAATTCTAAATGGTCCTAATTTGGAAATAATTCGTTTATTTTTATTTATTTTTGAAAGTTTGATTTTCCTAAGTAATAAAATAGATTTTATTTGCTCCCTTATTTTTATTTATTTATTATTTACTTTTTTTTTATCTATTTGCCTTTTTTATTTTTATGTTTGCTTTTTATTTTTTTATTATTTTTTACTTAACACAAATAAATAATAAAAATAAATCTTTTCTTTCTTTTTCTTTTTATTAATATATTTTTTTCTTTTTATTCTTTCATTTTCTCTTTATTCTGCCTTTTTTTTCGATTTTTCTCTTTTTGACTTTTTTTTTCTTCTTTCTTCCTTTATTTTATTTTATTTTTTACAATTACAAAAATAGACAAGAATAAATAATAATAATAATAATAATAAGAAAAGAAAAAGAAACAAATGATAATAAAAAATAAAATTGCAAAAACAACTAAATAAATATTAGGACATGGGCAGAATTTAGACTTGCAGTGCGGATCGATTAGTTTTGTTTTAGGTTAGGATCAGGATGTAGATGGTTCTGGTCTGAGCTCTAGTGGTTGCCTGTGGTTTGAGTTGGGTCACGTGTAAGAGGTCGGAGAGGTGCTTTGGAGGGTGTTTTGATAGCCTAATCGATTAGGAAAGGCCACTTTTGTGGCAATCTTATTAACAATGGGGGTTTACTTAAGTGTCATGAGCCAAAGTGTTAGTTTGGTGGTGGTTGGCACTTAGGCGATATTGAGTGCACGCGGTTGGGATGATTGAGAGAGGGTATGGGTCGTGGTGGTAGATGAGCATGGCGATCGTAGTTTATTGTGTATGTGTCGGATTGGTGGGTGATCGTGGATTTAGAAAGAGAGAGAGAATAGGTTCTTAAGTTATGGCTTTGGGTCATAGATGGTTGCTAGATCGGTAGGTGTACCAATGTGTTCGGTCGAGTGGCTATGTATGAGAGAGTGGAGCTAAAAGTAAGGGAGGAGGTTCGTTCGGGAGGGTCGATTCAGTAAGTGGGCTCAGTGGTGATGTAGGTAATGGTGGTTACAGATGGTGTTAAGCAGTCATAGGATAGCCATGGGTGTAGGGGTCGTGTACGTGGCTTGATTGTGCATGGGGTGGGGGGGGGGGGTGTATGTAGCTATTGTGAGAGAGAGAGAGAGAGGTTTGAATAGAGTGAGAAAGAAAGAGAGGCTTGGTTCAAAGAGAGAGAGAAAGACGTCTGTTTGGAAGGAGAAAGAGAGGATCTATTTTCAAAAGTGGGCCCTCATTTAATCTTGTACGTATATGTGTATTGTGTTTTTTAAGTTTATGTCCAATAGTCCCTTATTTTAAATCTAAGCATATGTCCAATAGTCCCTTATTTTAAATTTATTTTAATTAAAAAATCTATTCTATTCAAACTACCTAAAAAAAAAAAGATTATTTTCTAAATCACCTATATTTCATATCTTCCTATTTTATGTGACTTTTCAAATTTCTCATATATTTCCTAAATTTTTCAATTTTTTGTACTCTTTGTGTTTTTTTTCCTAAATCTCCTTTTTTTTATTTTTTCTTTAATTTTCTATTTTTTGTATTTTCCCTAATTTAGGATCATTTTAACCAATTCTAAAAATAAAGAGTAGGTGGAGGAGAAGGGGTAAAAATGAGATTTCTACAGCTGCCTCTCTTTGTGGTGAAGTTCGAACAAAATTTTACTACAAAGACAATAGAGATACTATTTTTGGCAAGTAGATTTTATCTTAAGAAGCACTACAGCTAGCTAGCTATCTTAAGTCTAATCCATTGGGGATTTTGTGAAGAGAAGGGTGGTATACTAAGAGCTAGTCGAAAGATGGAAAGAAGAATTGAAGTTTAGTCATGCTCTTATGAGCTGATCAATTGAGGTGAACAGGCGAAGCACTCCTAAAGTTAGCAAAGACCCTAAAAGAGATGAGGAAACTTAGTCCTAGCCTAATGAGTTGACTAACTTAGGTAGGCAAAGCACTCCTATAGGCTTGCTATAGGAATGGTGAAAGAGAAGCACCCCATGGGGCTTACTTGAGAGAACTTGGTGAAAGAAAGCACCTTATGGCCTTGCAAAATGAATAGAAGCACCTCATGGGCTCACTAAGAGAATTTGATGAAGAGAAGCACCTTATGGGCTTGCTAAGAGAAAGTTGATAAGGAGATGTGTCTTATAGGCTCTTCTAAGAGAATGTTAGTAAGGGAAGTGCCCTACAAGCCTGCTAAAGACCCTATATAGAGTTGATGACAGAAGGGTTGAAAGCTGGCTAGTAGCTTAGAAAGAAAGATGAGATGATGCCCTAAAGGCTAATGGGATCCCTAAAATGAAAGACGAGATAGCGCCCTAAAAGCTAGTTGAATCCTTAAAAGAATAGAAATCGAACAATGCTCTCAGAGATGGCTAGAACCCTAAAAAGAATATAAAAGGGGACATCACTTTAAGAGCTGGCTAGAACCCTAAAAAGATAGGACAACGGTTAAAAAGCTGACTGGAACCTTAGAAAGAATAAAGAAGAATTAGTGCTATAAGAGATAGCTAATACCGTAGAAAGATGGGACAGTGCCCTAAAGGTTAGCTAGAACCTTAAAAAGAATAGAAAAGGGGACAGTACTCTAAGAGTTGACTAGAACCCTAAAAAGAATAGAAAATGGGACAATGCTTTAAGAGCTGGCTAGAACCCTAAAAAGAAATTGATCAAGGATTGAGGAATTAAAAGAAAGCAACTAGTTTTAAAAAACTTCTTGAATTAGAAAAATATTTACAGGGAGATTGTTGAAAAACCATTTATGAGAAAATGCATTAGGGATAGGCCTCTTGATTTGAAAAAGAGTTAAGAAACTATAACAAGGGAAAAAGATCTAAACTACTAAGGTTAAAAAAAATGACCACCTTAGGAAGGCAACGGATGACATAGATTGAAAGCTTGGTTACTTGAGCTAATATGGATTGGACAAGAATTTTCTGACAAGCCTTTACTTTCTCCCTCTTCTCTCTTTTCTTCATTTTTTCCTTTTTTTTATGTTTTTGAAAGTTTTGCCAACGAATATAAATTCTTATTAATGAACAATCTTATAATCACCCCTATCCTCAATAATCATGTGGAGTTTCTTAATGCCCTTAATCCTAAGGCTTTCTCATGGGATTTTATGATTTTAAGGCACTCCTTTCTTAAGGAAATGGTAACCCATGATTTGTTTATTCGAAGAGGTCTTCCTTGTTAGCTCTTAGTCTAGATTTTTCTCTTGACTTTAATTCCAAAAATTACAGTCCAATTTGTAAGCGACACGACTTTGATCAATTTGTTAGGTCTTTTTCGACTTAATATTATGAATTTAGGCTTTTGGTTCAAGGGTTTTAGAAAGGACTAATTAGGAGGTCTATTTTGAAAGAAATATTCTTATTTATCTCAGGTGTACAAGTTAAGAACCTTAGGAAAAATTAGAAGTATGCTTGCCCCAATTTAAAAAAATAAATTTTATTAAAGATAAATTATTTTTTAAGATCGAAAGAGCTTTTACTTGTGTAAGGGAGGCCTTGTAGGTAGGGAGGCCTTATGGGATTCAGTATAAATGAGAGAGGCTTCAAAGTGTTAGAGCGAATATGGAGATTTGGGTTTCTAGGCTTTGGAGCATGATTCAGGGCCCTTTGTTTCTTAAGGCTTTTTAGGTTTGAATTGCCTACCTTTTGATTCAGTTTGTTGTCCTTGTTGGGATATGAAATATTTCTTAAGGCTTTCATCTTATGCTCGGGCCTAATTCTTTGGCCTTTTTTTTTCTTTACTTTGGCCTACTATCACTTGTTATTCTTTTCTTTGCTTTTGACTCCAAGAGTGATTATTGTTGTGTTTTTGCTTTTTTAAATGATTCAAGGCCTTAAATCCATGGAATTGTAGTGTATGGGCTTGAGGTGCTTGATAAGGAAATTGGCTCTTCTTCATTTCAAAAAAAAATAACTTATCAGAAATAAAAGAAAATCGTTTTTGTATTAATGTTACTTAAACAAGCATAAACCAATTTTACCCCTATTTTCTACTAAATGACCCTAACCTCTAAATTGCCTCATTGTGGGGTAGTTCTTGATAAGATTAGAATTTGAAAATTCTCCAAATAAGTCCAACGGGGTGAACAACATATGATTGTCTTTTAGATTTAGAAATGAATGTCTAACTTCATTTTAATCTACATATCATATTCAAAGTGGTCTTCCTTTAAGGAAGGATTCCAACATATCATCACCATTATGTCGCTCAACTCTCAAAGTCTTTTAGGTTAGTGTATAGGATATAGTTTACCTCTTCTCATCCTAAAATTTTCAAAAAGTGAGTTATCGATTTCTTAAGGAAGAATCCATATTTATTCACCAATGGTGAAGATTAGCTTTATCCCTTGGTTTCTCAAATCACGCCCCAGTATTTGACTTTGTGTTTTGGTTCAGTTTATGATTGAGCTTGGCTTTCTAAATAGATCAGGAGTTCTAACTTGGCTTGGTTACTTTTAGGGATTGAGGATTGTGCTCAGGTCAACCACCATGATGGGTCGTGGTTCATGTTTGGATTGGCTGCTTGGCCTAATGGCTTGTGTTTGGGTAGGTTACTTGAATGAGCCTAAGGTTAGTGTTGGCCAAGTAGCTTGTGTTTGGATTAGATGGGACAAAGGGCTCGTGTTGGCTTCTTTAATAGATTGAAGGATCTACTGTAGGTTGAAAACTAAGTGTTTAGGCTGGCGGCTTAAGTAAGCTAAAGGGCTTATGTTTCTTGAATGGGCCAAGGGCTGATGTTAGGGTTAAATGGGCTAAAGGGCTCGTGTTAGCCTCTTTAATAGATTGAGGGGTCTCGTGTGGTTTAGAAGCCAAGCATTTGGGTTGGCTACTTGAATGGGCTAGGGGCTTGAGATTGTGTTGGCTCCTTAAGCCCATAAGGATTTATAGTCATTGGCAACTCTTCTTTTCATTTTTGTTTTTCAATTTTTTTCTCTTTTTTTTCTTGTTTTTTTTTTAGAGAGAGAAAGTTAAAGTTTTATTTTCAAAAGATAATTTACAAATAAGGATGGTGATTTTTTAGGTTTCTATTTATAAGTCTATGGATTTTATTTGCATTTCCCTAAATGAGAATGCATAGTGATTAGATAAATAATTATTGAAAGACTATTTACAAAGATAGGAATGTTAAAGAATGAAGAATAATGAACTAAAGAGAGCTTTATTATTTTGAAAAAGATTAGAATACAAAAACAAAGATAGAGAACTTAACATTTATTCAGGAAATTGATGTTTATTCTAAGCTCTGAATTTAAAAAAAAAAAACCTACGTTACGTCCTACGTACAAGCCTCAAGATCTTCTATCATCTCATAAATATCCCTAATGACCTATGCCAAAAGGGACCTTAAGGCCCGATAATGAGCTTCAGAATACTCAAGCTTATCCTTCAAATAGCAATCTCATCTCTTAGTATCTGCTCGTGAATCCTAGAGTTGTCCAGTAGCTTATTATTTGCTTGGTTGTCTACCATCCTAAGTCTACAAATTTCATGGACAAGAATTAGTCATCAATGCAACAAAAGAAAAAAAAAACATGGAAATATGTAGATGTTAGGGTTGTTTGGGTTAATACAGTACTCCTTAAGCTACAACCCGACTGTAATTTTCAAAAACTTGATTGTATTAAAACTCTTGAACAGTTAGTAGGGTTGTAATTTCTTAAGGGTAGTGCATTAACTTAAGCTTAAAAGGGAATATATACAATTAGGGTGAGTTCTAAAAGGTCTTTAAGCTTTGTAACCTCATTTGTTTTTATAAAACACTTTCATTAGTTACAATGAGCTTAAGTGGGGTGGCCTAATTGGCCTCGAATAATGGTCACCCTACTATACTTGGAACTTACATAATGGCCTCCCTCCTAGGGTCCTAAGATGGTCTAAGTATGACTACATCTATCCTACACTTTAATGCAACAAATAAATCCCCCATGCCCCTGTATACGTTATTTACAAAATAAATATACTAATTAAAACAAATATATACACTAAGTCAATAACAAATAAATAACTAAACAACATGGGTAATTTTGAAAAGTTATTTTAATTTTAGAATGTTTTTAAGTAGTTAGCCCTCTTAATGTCCCTAATGGAGTCACCAAGCTGTTGAGCTTGGTTTTTCACCCTCTCGATTCTTTTTAAATTAGGTCTTCCTTAAACTGAACAATACTAAACCTTACCCAGTTAACATTGACCTTTAACTAAGGTTTAAAGAAAACCATTTTTTTTTTTCAAATTTGACAAGGTATTGGAGTCGCCACCCGACTAGAATTGGGAAAAAGAGTTAAGTTATAACCAATTGGATAGATTAGTTATATCTTAGCTATCGCTCTATCGATTAAAAAACTAATTTATAAAATGGCTTTTTCAAAAACCAAAGATCTAAATCCGGAGACTAATTTTTTGAACCTTAAATGGGTACCACTTTTTTAACCTTTCGAATTTAACTTTACTTTTTAAACATACCCTTTTTAAAAGATAAACAACTAATCATATTACATGTAACTAAAACTAAATAATTTATATGAATATCTATGAAAATGGAAAAAAATAAAAATTTCCAAATTTTAAGTCACTTTGTACTTAGTATGGATACCTACAAACTCGTTATTTAAGATCGGACTTCCGTAGTTCATTCATTGAAAACATAGCAGGTTGATTGATTTTAATTTTGGAAAAATGCCAAGTTTACATTTTTACTTGTTTTGATTTATTTGAAGAAATTTCCTAAAGGGTCATAAATTTGATTTTATTTTTGGAAATTCTAAATGGTCCTAATTTGGAAATGATTCGTTTATTTTTATTTATTTTTGAAAAGATGCTTTTCCAAAGTAAAAAAACAGATTTTATTTGCTCACTTATTTTAATTTATTTATTATTTACTTTTTTTTATCTATTTACCTCTTTTATTTTTATGTTTACTTTTATTTTTTTATTATTTTTTACTTAACATAAATAAAACTAAATCCTTTCTTCCTTTATTTATTTATTTTTTTTATATATTTTTTCTTTCTTCTTTTTTTCTTTTTTCTTTTTCCTTTTTCCTTTTTTTCTAGTTTTTCTCTTTTTCACTTTTTTTTTCTTCTTTCTTCTTTTTTTTTAATTTTCTTTTTTTAAAATTACAAGAATAGACAAGAACAAATAATAATAATAAGAAAAGAAAAATAAATAAAATTACAAAAACAACTAAATAAAAAGTAGGACAAGAGTCGGATTTAGACATACAATATGAGTCAATCGATTTGGACATAAGTTAGGATCAGGTCACGGAGTGATTTGAGTTAGAGCTTCAGTAGGTTACTTATGGGTTGGGTCAAGTTACGTACAACAGGTTAGAGTGGTGCTTCGGAGGGTGTTTCGGTAGCCCAATCAATCGGGAAAGGCCACTTTTGTGGCAATCTTATTATGGATTGGAGGATTGCCCAAGTGTCGCAACCTAAAGTGGTAACTTGGCTATGGTTGGCACTTAGATAGTGTTGGGTATACACAGTTGGGGTGATTAAGAGAAGGCATAGGTCGTGGTGGCTGATGAGTACGGTGACCGTAGTTTGTTGTGTTTGCGTTAGCTTAGTGGATGACCATGGATTTAGAGAGAGAGAGAGAGAGAGAATGGGTTCTTAGGTTATGGCATTGGGTTATAGCTAGTTGTTAGATCGGTGGGTTTGGTAATGTGTACGGTGGAGTAGAAGTGCATGAGAGAGAGGAGGCTGGAAATAAGGGAGTAAGTTCATTTGAGAAGGTTGGTTCAGTAAGTGCACTCGGTGGTGATGTAGGCAATGGTGGTTGCAGATGGTGTTGGGCGGTTGTAGGTTAGTCGTAGATGTAGGTGTCATGTGCATGGTTTCTATTCATGGATAGGGGTGGCCAACAGAGTGGCATGCGTGAGTTGTTGGATGTGTAGTAGCTTCGAGAGAGAGAAGGAGAGGTCAAGTGAGATCCAAGGGTTAGTATAAGAGAGAGAGAGTTTTGAATTGAGTGAAAGAGAAAGGATTTGTTTTCAAAAGTAGGTCCTCCTCTAATCTTATGCATAGGCGTGTTTTGTTTTTTTTTAAGAAATGAATTCCCTCCCCCCCTTTTTTCAAAATGTCCTCCTCCCTTTTTTTTATCGTTTATTTGTTAAAAAGAGAAAGTGAAGGGAAGAAGAAAATGAGGGAAAAGAAATTTTGTTATCATGGCCAATCATAATGCGCTACGTGTTGCAATTAGACACGTAGCCTAATGACGGCCTAACATGTGGCCATGTGTAGAGCATAAAAAAAAAAGGAAAAGATAAAAAAAAACTACCCTTATGTATCTGATGAGTTTCAAACCCTTGATCTCCAACTAAACCCAATGCCTTATCCATGTTTTTATCTATTAGGCCGTTGGCTTATACCCTGTCCATACATGCAATTAAATTGCACTAATGGACTAGGTCAGACTAGGCTAAATTTAAATCTAAACCTAATTCCAATAGTCTCTTATTTTAAATTTATTTAAATTAAAAATATATATTCTATTCAAACTACCTTTAAAAAAAATATTATTTTCTAAATCTCCTATTTTTTGTGACTTTTCAAATTTCTCATATATTTTCCTAAATTTTTTCCATTTTTTATATTTTTTCTAAATTTTCAACTTTTTAATGTTTTTTCCTAAATCTCCTATTTTTTTATTCCTTTAATTTTATATATTTTTAATATTTTCTAATTTAGGATCGTTTTAAACAATTCTAAAGATAAAGGAAGGTGTAGTGGAAAAGGGGGGTGGGGGGGGGGGGGGGGGGGGGGGGGTAAGGGGTATATGGTGTGCAAAAATGAGATGTCTACAAATACCTAATTTATGGCCTAAAAATCACATAAAAATTTAGAAAATAATTTTATGAGAAATCTTTATAGGATAGTTTGGAAAAAAATTTCAAAAGCAAAACTATGTCATTAGGCTTATTTATTTTGATATCGAAAATTATCTACTTTCAGCGATTTCTTAAGGACGCATATTATAACTACCAAATTCATACAAAATCTTATTTTTCCTAGATTCTATACATAAAAATATGTGGGAATAAATTTTTCCATAATTTTCTACATAATATTTATATATTTTTATAATTTTAGTAAAATCAAGTAAGAATTAGACCTTACCTTTAGTTACCAACTGCTCCTTATAATGAGGTGGTCGGTTGACTTCCAGCTTTATCTTACATCAGTGATCTACCAAATCACCTTAATCTTTGGTCAACATAACTCACTTTGATTTTTCCTACTTCAATACTTACATGTTTATTTGTTGGAGAGAGTTTGTAGATTTTTCCTAGCTGTTCAAGTGTTAAATTTCAATTCCTTCTCTTTGTTCTTACATTTTTCCTTCAAGTATCTTTCAATTCTTGCATGATTCTTGTTTCAACATAGTGCTACACTTGTCATGGCAATTCCATATGCCTTATTATCTATCCTTCCAGCTACCCATGAATTTTTATTAATTTTTTATAATTTCCTAAGCTTATTCTGGCTTAAAATGTAATTTATTGGGTCTTTTAATTAGTTTTGGGTACATACATATGCATAATAATTACACGTATGGTATGTACATATATTATATATATTATTTAACTTCATGTAATATTTTTATTACCTATATAATTTATTTCTAAGGTTTCATAATCATTCAAAACTCTAATTTCGAGTTTCTAATAATTACCAATCATACTCAATAAAAATACATTTTATTAAAGTTAAATATTATAAATACTTTATTTTGAGAAATTAATACCACTAATAGTATTTGTCTAACTTTTATGAACTTATATTAAAATTTGGTCTTATTTGCTTCAGTATCAAATAGCTCAGTATGATCTTTCAACTTAACCTATTTCTTGAGCTTCTATTAATAAATTTACTTTATTACTTCCATTAGCTATATTCCTTAAGTCCCATATGTAGTAGAAGTGATCTACCGCTTTAGGTTTCATGTAGTAGGTTAAAGATTGGGTCTCACAATTTAAACACTTAAATTTCACATTTTCAATAGTTATCACATTTATTAATAAATTTACTTTTTTCTCAAATTAATCCTTTTATATAGCTTATTCTGAGAAATTAACTCTACAAGAATACTTCATCTAACTTTGCTAGCCTTACTATAAAGTTTGAACTAAAACGGATAACATTGCTTGATAGCCTAAATTTAGGGGCTCAGATCCTAAGGTAATAACATTAGCTAGAAAACTCGAGATATTACAAAAGATTCGTTAGGAACTTTAGTGCCATTATTGGACCCCTTACTAAGTTGACAAAAAAGAATATCGAGTTTATGTGGGGGAAGAGAGAAGAGAGAAGTTTCGTTGAAGTAAAGGCAATATTTGACTTCCGCACCAGTATTAGCTTTACCTGACTTCGAGAAAATTATTGAGCTCAAATGTGACACGTCAAGCATTGGGATAGGCATTGTCTTGATGCAAGAAGGCCAAAAAATTGCTTACCATAGTGAGAAGCTAAGAGGACCTCAATTGGACTACTTGGTGTGTGATAAAGAACTCTTATACCTCATTCGAGCACTCTAAGTATGGCAGCACTATATATTGGTTGGAGAGTTTGTCATATATACAAATCACAAATCTTTTATGTACCTCCGAAGTCAAACCAAATTATCAAAGTGGTATGCATGGTGGGTTAAATTCTTCAAAGGATTCAACTTTGTAATCTAGTACCAATAAGGTAAGAATAATGTAATTGCCGATACTCTATTGAGAAGACATGTTTACCTTACCGAATTACAGATTAGATTGTTAAGGTTTGTGAGCATCAAAGAACAATATCCTCAAGACCCCCGTTTTGGTCCCATATTTGGACGATGTCCTAAAGGAAAGGCAACAGATGGCTATAACATGGAAGATATGTATCTACTTTAGGTAGGCAAGTTATATGTACCAACCTATTCTTTGATAGAATTACTTGTTAAAGAAAATCATTTTGGTGGACTTTCCAAACATTTTAGGGAGAAGAGAATGTATGAGTTGTTGAGTGGATGGTTCTTTTTCAAAGATGTACATTGAATTATTGAGAGCTATGCTACTTGCAAAAGGGCCAAATGCTAAGCTAAATATAGTAAAGCAATGCCTTTGCCTGTCCTAACTTGACTTTGGACTAAGTTGAGCATTGATTTTGTCCTTAGCTTGCTGAGAACTGCTCGAGGCAAAAATTCTATGTGGTCATCATGAATAGATTAAGTAAGATGGAACACTTTGTGCTCTACTCTAAAACTAACGACGCTTTGGTTGTTGCTTTTCTCTTTTCGCAGGAAATTATTCGATTACATGTCATGTCAAGAAGTGTAGTATTAGACTAAGATCCAAAGTTTTTAAGCCATTTCTAGAGGACTCTTTGATGTCGAATGGGGATTAAACTATTCTTCAACACTTCTTGTTACCCCCAAACCGATAGCCAAATAGAGATAGTCAATCATACTTTAGGATTACTACTCCAAGCTATAACTGGAAAGAGTTTGATTGATTGGGATGTCTATTTACCTATGGTAGAATTCACTTACAATTGTACTGTACACAATACCACCAAACAAGCACCCTTTGAAGTTGTCTATGGCTTTAATCGAAAGCTAACCCTTAACTACGCCTCTATACCCATTTTGATTAAGAAAACCCTAAAGTAAGACACCAAGCATACTCTCTACAGTACATCTAAGAGAAAGTTACTTGGCAAATCAACCAAGCTGCCAAGAGAATGAGGGAAAGGAGTAAAGGAAGGAAGTCGGCACAATTTTAGCCTGGAGATTTGGTATGGCTACACTTGAGCAAGCGGAGGTTCTTTAATAGAAGAAAGAATAAGTTATTTGCCTGAGTAGATGGTTCCTTCAAAATACTCTAAAAGATCAATAATAATACCTATCAACTGGAATTACTTGAAGACTATGGAGTCTCTAACACCTTCAACATTGTCTACCCTAGCCCCTACTAACTTCAGAGAGAATTGTGGAAAGACCAATTAGATTTGATCTCGAATCTAAATCAACCTAGAAGGGATGATAGGAATCGAACTATTGCACCCTTAACTCTAGCCTATTCTTAAGGTCTTGAAGGACTAACAAAGCGAATTCTATTGTTCCAACCAACTCTCATTGAAGCCGAGTCATTCCTTAATACCAACTAACTCCATATGTCGAGTTGAGTAACTTCTCTTCTTCCAGTAGTAGAGTGTCGACCTGAAGTATGCTCTCCTAATAATTTGACCCCTCATACATCTACTTAGCCATGACTATACCGACCTCTAGCTTAGTAGTTTTGGTGTTGAGAACACCAGTAAACATCCAAACCTACGCCTTCTCAGAAGGTCCCTAAATCTACTTGGCACCTCTGCTCAATAACTTAGCTTGACAACCTCTATCCTGATTGTACCAATTGTCTATTTCTACTAGAAGTGTCTCTAGTGACTTAATGCTATGTATCTAACCCTACGTAAAAGGATTCTACCACACTAATCATTGATTTGTTTGAATTTTCATTTGTACCCGTTATTATTCCTTATACATTACTTCTTTTAGTAATACTCTTTTCATCTTTTCTATAGGATTCACTAACATTTCGAGTATAAATACCTTTGTAACATGTAGCCATAAGAATGATCATTCCTCAAATAATGGAAATACTTCCCCTTTCATGAGCTAAGTATGCTTGCTTTCATCTTTTTACTCTTATCCTAACCCTTAAGCAAGGCTAACTGGTAAGTGCTCTTATGGGACCAACTCATGCATCATTTCGAGTTGAGCAGTGAGTTCACTAAGTTTTCTTAGTGTGTCACATCCTCAAAATCATTTGTGGTTTTTCTAATTTACTTTTCATTGTTATCTATGTATTTCCCATCTTTGTTTTCAAGCTTTCTACAAGCTTAGACCTACCCTGCTGTAGTTGCCCTTGTTAGCTCTAGATGTGGTGTATCATATTGGGTAAAAGGCAAAGGGCTAGTTAGGCTATGTAATTCAACAAATGGTACATAGCTTAGAGCTTCATGCTTTTGAGTTGAGAACATTGTTGAACATTAGTTTTTGTGTCTTCTATGGTCGGCTAATAATAGCCAAGTCTTAATGCATGGATGTAGAGAGTCTAACCTTTCACATGATTACTACAAACACCTCTATGTAATTCAAAAAGCACCTATTAAGCATTAGTTGGTGGAAGACACTATAAGTAAGGTTATGGGAGGCTATGCTTGTATAATTGCTCATCAATCAATGTCTACTTTATGGCTTGTTATATCAATCTTAAAGCTTCTTTCCTATCTTTGGGAAGGATACCATCCTTTAAATAATCGATAATCGATAATCAAATCTGTAGATACTTAATTTTTGCCCTTTTATTTTATTTTATTAGGAAAAACACAAAAAATAAGAAATTAAGGAAAACACAAAAAATAAGGAAATTTTGAAAAATAATACAAAATAAGAAATTTGGAAAAATATAAAAAAAATTGGAAATTTAGAAAGAAACCCCAAAAAATAAGAAATTTAGAAAATTTAAAAGAAATTAGAAAATTGAAAAATCACAAAAAATTAAAAAAAAATGAAAATACTTTAGAAAATAACAATTTAATAGTGTAGATTTTTTAATTTTAAAATAAGTTTAAAAGTTGAGTCGTTAGGCTTGAGCTTAGATTTGAATCTAACCTAGGCTAACTTAGTCCATATGTGCAATTATGGACAAAGCATAGCTCAAAAGCTTAATGGATAAGCACTTGGACATATGTACTGGGTTTAGTTGGAGGTCTTGGGTTTGAATTTTGGTGAAGGAATGTAAAAAACTTTTTTATTTTTTATCATATCAGGGACCATCACATGTCAGAATTTGATTGTACCATGAGTCCTGATACGTGGCATCTTTGAATTAGGCAATGTGCTAGTGTAACACCACATGTCAAGCTGTGTACCATGCCACATCAATTGCTACGTTTCACCACAAGTTGGTTGACATAGCACTATGTCGGTGCTACGTTAGCACTTTCCTTCTCTTTCTCTCTGTTTTCCCTCATTTTCTTCAGATTTTCCTCCCCTTTCCTAGTTAAGACCAACTTACTCCCTTCACTTTGGAGCCAATTTTGGCATGAATCCCACTTACAGGCACGTGCTTTCTTCTTCCAATTCTATTCTAGACATGGCTTGCTATGGATTGAGATAAAATACTCATCTAAGTTTAGTAAAAAACACATTTAAATCAAGCACTAAAAAGTAGAAAAAAGTTGAAATTTTGGATGTCTCCATTCAAATTCAATTCCAAGTTTCCATAGTTATTAGGTTAAATTCATGTATAAATAAGGGCTTAGCGACATCATTAATGAATACACAACCATTCATAAGTATTGGAAATCACTTACGAGCTCTCTCTCTCTTTCTTTCTCTCTCTTCTCAATCACTCTCTCTCTATACCCATCGAACCCTTTCTTTCTCTTTGACTTTCTCTCTCCAGCCATCCTCAAAGGATGCTACTACCTTAGATGCAATCCCTATTTTGACTATTTTCGTAGCTACTGACACCCTCCATTTCCGAGCCCTAACCACCGTACTCTTCGATTACAGCCGTACGTAGTTGGAATAGCCATCTACTCCCTTATCACGCCCATGATCAGTTGAAGATAGTAGTTGCTTACCCTTCAATCATGCCTGTGACCCCCTTCTAGGCAATTGCCTTCTTCTTCTCTAATTGGAAATTAACTCAGATTTGAGTCCAACCTGAAATCCAGTTCAAGTCTAACCTATGCATGTCTATTGCATCGAAAGCTCATTTTTTTATTTCTTTTTATTTTATAATTTAGCTATTGTTATTCTTTCGTTATTTTTTTTATTATTTTATTTTTACTTATTATGAATGTAAATGTAATAATAATAAAAAATAGAAAAAAAAGTCAAAGGAAAAGAAAGAGAAGGAAAAAAAAGGAAAAACAAGTTTATTTATTTAGTCTAATAGATAAAATAAAATAATCAAATCAAAAGTCAAAAAATTAAAAATAAAGTAAAAGAAAAGATAAATAAGTAAATAGTTAAAGAATAAATTTTTTTTTTAACACTTAGAAATCAGGTTTTCTAAAATACAAAAAAAATAATTAGATTCTTTTTAAAGTTAGGACCTTTTAGAATTTTCCAAAAAAACTAAAAAGTCCAATTTAAGACCTTCTTTTTTAGGAATTTTCTTAAATAAATTAAATTGAGTAAAATGTAAACTCGATCATTTTCAAATTAAAACAAAACCAACCCATTAAAATTTTACACAAATAACTACATATGTCTAATTTCGAATAGCAGATACGTAAGTACCTATAGGGTAACGATAAAAATAAAAAACCTAATTTTCCTTTCTCTTAAATTACTTAAGCTATCCAATTAGAGTAATTAAATTGAGTTTTATCTTGTGAAATTAAAAGGTGATTTTTGAATATTAAGTTTAAGTTTGGAAAGTTAATGGTATCTGTAAGGGTTTAAAATTCTTAACCCCCAAATCTTGATCTCTGGTTTTAAAAATCATTTTTTTTAAATTGCTTTAATCAATAGACCAGTAGTTATGTTATAACTAACCCACCTAATTGATTATAACTTAACTTTTTTCTCAACTTCGATCGGGTGGCGACTTCAAAGTGATTTTCAAAAATATAAAAAGCTGGTTTTCTTTAAACCCTAATCGAGGGTTAATGTTAAACAAGTAAGGGTTTAATACTGATCGGTTTAAAGAAGACTTAATTGAAAAAGAATTGTGAGGTGAAAAACATTTTGCTACATTGTAGTCCATTTGCCAACTCTCCTCTATGCATTCGCATATCCTCACATTGCATTTAACCTATAAATATTCATTAGTTTCTTTACAAGTCATCTTTTCTATACCACCTTGACTCTTTCCAATATTTTCTCCTATACATCCTTAGGTTCATTTATGTAAATGCTCCAACTCTTGATCCCTTAGAAGTGTTTTACTACCCTTTCTCTTTACTTGTAAATAAGCCTTATCTTTCCATTTACCTTTCTTAAAAAGGAAATTAAAATAATAGAATTTGCTAGCAAGTGAGGATTCTTGTTTGGAGTAATGGGCAACAACAAAAATAATAAACTTGATGACACTAACCCTATGGAAGTAAGGTTTCATTCATTCAAACAAGCTATGGAAAAAATCGCAGATTAGTTAACTTTCTTAGTTAATAGTGTTACTTTACTTAGAGCTACATCAACCGAAGAGCGCTCTAAAGCTTACTATGGAAAGAATATTGAGGCTCCACCCATGGAAGTAGAAGCAAACTATCCAAAGGCTAGCCCAACCATTGAGTCTATTGAAGTAGAAGGGGTTTACCCAAAAGTCAACCTAGTTTTTGAGCTTATTGCATATTCATTCCCAATCAATAAAAGGCTAATTAATTCTGGGGCTAACCAGGATTACTTAAAAGAATTGGAAAGGAAGTTGACCCAACAAATCACTAAGAAAATGAGGGTAATCGGATTCGAGTAGGGTAGGATCATTGACTTTTCTACATTTGATGTTATGCCTTACCTAAAAAAATTCAAAATGATAGAGTTTGAAAAGTATGATGGGACCATATGGCCAAAGTTACACAATAGATTATATGTCCACAAGATGGGCATATACATTCAAAATAATCAACTAATGGTACAAACTTTCCAAGATAGTTTAGCAGGGCCTGCATTAACTTGGAATGCCTAGCTTGATCTCAGCCAGATTAACACTTAGGAGAAATTTGCTCAAGCATTTTATGAGCAATATAAGTTCAACATTGAGACAAATCCTTCAATTTAGGACTTGAGCACAATGAGAAAAAAGAAAAATAACTCAATTAAGGAACATGCCCAAAGATGGAGGGGCATGGTAGCCAAAATCATTCCTCCTCTCCTTAAAAAAGAATTAATATCTGTCTTTATTGACTCATTAGAGGAACCATATTATGGACACTTATTAGGTAATGCAATGGCCAACTTTGTATACATTTGAATTGCTAGAAGTCGAATTGAAGAAGCCATAAGAATAGGGTAGCTTATTGGAAAAAGGCTAGCTCCACTAGATTTAGGGGCATATGTAAATACTACAATGTCAAGACCTACACTAAGTAGAAAAGGCCCATAAATACCCAAAAGAATGTTCACTGAAATCCCTATCTCTTTGTCTCAAGTCTTTGACCAAATAAGAAATGAGGGCTTATTGCAACAAAAAGCTTTAATGCTGGATACAAGCTGAAGAAATATGACCTAAATACACAATGTGAATATCATATGGCTCAACAAGGGCATTCTACTGATAACTGCTAGGAATTGAAAAACAGAGTTCAATACCTAATTGGTGCAGGGTCAATCTAATTTGACTCAATTTAAGGATAGGGTTAGATTTCATGATGTTTGTAAAAGACAAGTGATTCAAATAAAGTGTTTTGTTTGCATTTATCCTATTTTAAGATATCTCATTAGTTAAAAAGGTTTAGAATGAAGAAAGGCAAGATAAATCCCGAACACCAACCCTGAGATACATTAAGAGTTGAGTGGCATCATTGTAAGGATATTAGACTCATTTCTTGAAGGAAGTCTAACTTGCATTTAATACACAAATCAAAATGAAGTTAGGCAATCTGTTCAAAATCCTAAAAATCCTTTATCAGCTTCGTTGGACCTTTTATTAGGGTATTTTAAAAAATTAAACCCTATTAAGAACCACCCCCGCAATGGGGTGAAAAGGAGGTTAGGAGCATCTATCAAAAGAAAAAGTTAAAACTAATTTGTGCTTGATTTAGAAGAATCAATTTAAAAGTAATTGTTGCCATTAATAACTAATTTCCTCTAAGATGAAGAAAGGCATCCATTATAAACACTAAAACCACATATGCTTTAAGACACAGGCCAAAAGAAAGAACAATTTTTGTCTTAAATGAAAAAAAAAAGGAAAAATGAGAAAGATAAGGTGATCAAATCCAAAGCTTTAAAGCCTAAAAGGATATGGGATACAAAACCCCAATCTTGAATAAAGACCCATGTTTCAAATAAAGGCCCTAAAAATACAATCAAAGCAATTAAGCTTGAAAGAAGCTGGGGCAAATATCAAAGTTTCCCCCCCAAAATTATTGCAACTGATACATGGCTCATGGCCTACCTACAATTCCACCCTTCCTTAAAGGCCCTTCTGATTAAAAGAGATAACTTATCCTTGGTAAAATTTACATTTGAACTTAGGGCAAGAACATTTTTAATTTTACCTATGAGGTTCTTGACTTATAAGCCCGAGTTATAAAGCAATTCTTTCATAAAAAAAAAAGCCATTTTAGTAATATCCATTTTGAAACTGAGGACCAAGAGCCTTCATTACGTTACAGTCCGAAAAAGACCAAACGATTGATTAAAAGGGTATTACTTATAAAGTGGACCATAATTTTTGGAATTGAAGTCAAAAGAAAGCAGTTTAAGTTGAGAGTAGGAGGAAGTCCTTTTAGACTAAACCTAACTCTAATGACATATCCTTTAATAAGAAGAAATTTTAAGAAGTCATGGAAATCTATGTGCCCTTGAAGGAAAGAAAGGGCCCTTTCAAACAAAGGCAGCTCGAAAGATCAAGTTGTTGTCTCACTAAAAAGCCTACACACTACTAGGAGAATCTAAACCTGTTAGCAAGTTAAAAAATTAGGATAAATTCGATTCCCTGTCATTATGATCCTTTCTTTTTTTCTGTATCCCCTTGGTGGTGTAGGTTTTCAACAAGATAAGAATCTTCATTTCCTTTTAAAGTTATCTTCTCTAGAGTTAACCCTAGTAGTAAGCTTTTGTCATTACCCCTCTAACAATTGCTTTCAAATGAGTTTTCTTCCTGTCATCCAAAGTTTAGGGATCTACTCCCCCATAAAAATCACTCTCAAGTTGGCCTTAAAGGCAAAAATGATCCTCTTTGACATGATCGGCCTTATGGCTGGTGCAACCTTCCTCTCTTCCTATCTAGGGAAAAGCCTTAGATACAAAAGCATAAATATATGGCCTACTAACTTCCCCCAAAGCTTTGTCCATCAACATCAATCCTCTCTAAGCCTAAGAGGTTCTAAATGCTCATTCTACAAAAACTAGGCCACTTGCTTCAACCCTAAAACCAAATACAAAGTTTGTCTCTACTATGAATGAGCTTAGGCTAGGGGGTCAATAAAAGGACTCATTTAATTGAGTCTAAAAGAGCAATTTTTTTTTTTTTAAAGGCAAAGGGGTATATGACCCGTTGAGCATCACAGAATAGTTAGTCTTATCTAATGAGACTAGGGTAGATAAAGGCAAACAAAACATAAAATGTTTCATTATCAAACTAATGAAAGTATCCCATTATTTGAAGTGTTTAGATTGATAAGAGGCAATCCCAAATCCCAAATACTAACCCTAAAACACTTTAAGAGTTGAGAGACATGAAAGTGAAGATAAGACTCATTCCTTAAAGGAAGTCTATCTTGCATGTGATATGCAAATTGAAAGGATGATAGGCATTCATTTCACTTCCTAAACATTTTTATCCTTTGTGAAACCATTTGAGCCATTTATGGGAAGTTTTTCAAAAAATAAACCCTATGAAGAACTACCCTACACTAAGGCAATCAGGAGGTTAGAGCCACTGATTGTGGATAAAAGGGATAAGTTAACTTGTTCTTGCTTCAATCATGTTAATTGATGGGCAATAATTGTCATTGGTAACTTGATTTCTTTATAATGAAGAAGAGTTTCAAACTATACATTTCATTGAAATCCATACATTCATTCAAACACCACAAAGGCATTAATCTTTCTCAAACACTTCCTCCAAAGCCATACCCTACTTTATTGGGCTTATACACTTTGAGCTCATGGTTTTAGGGCTATTAATTACTTTAAGTAGAAACTCGAACACATGGAGGGCGATCACCTTTGGGGAAAAAAAAAGAAAGAAGAAAAAGAGAAAAAAGAGAAAAAGGAAAAAAGGAAAAAAAGAAAAGAAAAAGAAAAAGAAAAAGAGAGAAAAAAAAAGAAAAAGAAAAGATAAGAAAACAAAAGTAAGGTGACCACATTCTAAAGGATAGCTTAAATACTCTTCAAGGGCTTAAGGCTCAAGTACCTTAGAAAGGCTGAACCTATAAATTTCAAAATTAAGAACCTAAGTTTTCCCTCAATATCCTTCAAAGTACAAACCAAAACAATAAATTCCGAGCCTAAAGGAATGAAACTTTAATTATATGATCTAACCCACTATACCATCACTAACAAAGCTCTTTTGACTGAAGAAATTAACTTATCTTAAGCAATCATTACTCATGAAACTTAAGCAAGCCCATCATAGCATTTCCCTTTAAGGTTCCTAACTTATAGAGCTAGTTTAAGAAGTTAACTCTTTTTCAAAATTGTCCAGCACATCAATATCCTCTTTTGTTTAAGCCAATGACAAAAATCCTCTATTATAACCTTGAGGAAAAGGCCTATCAAATCAATCAAAGTGTTTCACTTATAAGACTAACCATAATTTTTAGGATCATAGTCGAGAGTAAAAATAAGCCATTTGAGAGTGTAAGGAAATCCTCTTGGACTAAATTATTCAAATAATCGAGAAACTTTTCCTATGATGAAACTTATGAGATCAAAAGTCAAGCATGCCCTAGGGTACAAGAAGCACTTCACTCTAAAATCAAATGGGAATTCCTTATGGTAAGAAGAACAAGGTGTTTAGTTGAAGTTTTTTTCCCTATTCCCTCATCATAGTGGATAAGCAATTAAGGATGAAGAATGAATGACCAATAGGCTAATAGAATGTGCATACTGCTTATCTGTAACATTCAAAGTCAATATAATTTTGTTACATGTTAGCGAGAAAAAGATGAATAGTTTTTGAATAAAAAGCACCAATCTTTCCTTAGAGTGTCAAAAAGTGAAAATTTAAGAATTTGCAATGTGAACTTTATTCAGTCTTGAGTTAGGAACCTTCAGTAATCCCTTAAGGAAATTTCATGAACCTTAGTGATCCTTTCGGAACTTTTGTTATCTTAACAGGAGCCTTAGTTATCCTTATCTGATGATTTAATAACCTTAGTCATCCTTCCATAGGAACTTTGGTTATCTAATTCAAGAGTCTTAGTCATTCTTAGTTCAAGAACTTTGATGTAAGAATATTTAGGAGCTTCAGACATCTTACGAAAAGATTATTTAGGAGATTTTGTCATCACACTAAGAGCTTAGACTACCCTAGGAATTTCAAGAACTTTAGTTATCCTATGTTTAAAGTTCAAAAAGTGTTACTATAGGAACTTTTGTCATCCTACAGTAGGGAACATTAGTTATCCTAGATATTAGAAAGAAATAGCAATGTCTCCAAACCTTTTTGTTAAGTTTTCTTCTTCAAAAGATCTATCCTTTTAAGAAGCCAATTTTTCTTTTAAGAACATCAATTTTTTGGCATAGTACCTACCTTAATCTTTTGCCCTATCTTTTTAAGACATGCTCTCTATTCCTTTACCCAATCCTTTTAAGAGAATCCCCCAGATCTTTTGCCCTATCCTTCGAAGATAGGCCCCCTAATCATTTGCACTATCCTTTCAAGATAGGAACGCTAATCTTTTACTATATCTTTTCAAGATAAGCCCTCTAATCTCTTATGCTATCCTTTTAAGATAGGTACCCTAATCATTTGCCTAATCATTTGCCTTATCCCTTTAAGATAGGTACCTTAATCTTTTGTTCTATCCATTCAAAAGAAGCTCCCTTAATCATTTGCCCTATCCTTTCAAGATAGGCCCCTTGATCATTTACCCTATCATTTTAAGATAGGCCTCTTGATTTTTTGCTCTATCCTTTCAAGATAGGTACCTTAATCTTTTGCCCTATCCTTTGCCTTATCTTTTCAAGATAAGCCCTTTAGTCCTTTACCTTATCCTTTCAAGATAGACATCCCAATCATTTGTCCTATCCTTTCAACATAGGCATCCCAATCTTTTTACCCCCTCCTTTTAACATAGTTCTCCTATTCCTTGGCCCTATCCTTTCAAGATGAGCAATTTATTTTTTTCATTAACCTTTATCGTCAATATACCTTTTCAAATAGTTAGTAAACCTCATTCTATCAATTCTAGATAAGATTTAGCAAAAATGGTTTTCTTTTATGTTTTTGCAGACTTCACTACAAAAAGGGACAATTTTAGACACCTCCTTTTTGCAACCCTTACGATTTTTTCTTTTTACCATATTGCTCAATAACTAATCTAACTTAACTTGACATGACTTAACTCTTAACTTAACTTCCCATGACTTAACCAGGTTTTCTTTTTTTCCTTTTTTTTCTAAATTTTAATTTTTTTTTTATTTCTCTTTTAATTTTCGTTTTTTATTTTTTATTGTATTTTATTATTTATTTTTATTTTATTAGCTTGGCTCAATTAACAATATTAAAAAAAAAAATTGGCAAAAATGAGGTGTCTACATCTCATTAGGCTAGGATTGCAAACTTGTCTAGAAACTCCATAAAATCAACCTACCTAAATACTTTCTTTTTTGACTTGGTCACTAAAGAGAGTAGAGAGCAAGTGTTGATAGGCATTTTTGGATAATTGTAATGTAGGCTTATATTACTTGGTATAATATTTAACTCCGGTCCAATTATTTAGTCTAGAGACAATCTCCATTGACACATTATAAATATTAAGCATAACCCCTAAGTAAGGGGACTCTCTTCTATTCTCTAAACACCATAACTACTGAATATCTCTCTTTACATAACGAGAGAACTAACTTAGGCATTGGAGTGGCCACGCCGTTGCATCCTCTAGTACCCTCCATAGCCTTTTCTCATATTACAAGTGTTCGAATATCAGAACGACAATCACCCGTCAATAGGAAATAATTGGGAATGTATGAAAGAGCAAAAGCAAATGAAAAATATATAGAAACTATGAATACCTCTAATGGATATGACATACCATTAGAACCTTCTATGACTCACGCCACAACTTGATATGACATACAAATTGGTCTAATGAGGTTACTCGCCACCTAACCTTACTTAGGAGATAAGATAAGAGTAAAATGAGAGTAAACAAAACAATATTTACAAGAGGAAAATGTCAAGTGTATTAATGTCAATATGATGATTACAGCTACAAATATAAGGGTATTTATACTCAAGAATTTCGGGCGACATGCATAAAAAGGAAAAGATAAAAGAGGTATAGTCCTAAAGAAGTATTGTGCAAAGTATACAAAGGGGTAAAAAATAATATTTACGAAAAAAGCAATGATTATAGTAGTTGATTCTAGGAGTGGTCCTAAATATGTGGCAGTAATGCATTGGTGGTGTTGTTTAAGCGAATAGACAAAATAATACAAGCTCGCTGGGTAGCCGAGTAAGATTTCCATATAGTCATAGGCTCGTCCGCATAGGAGTGGATGAGGATTCATGTAGGGCAGGACTTTCGACCTTTCGGCAGTAATGATGCCAAGCAAGTGGTCGAGTCGAACAGGACTGAGTTGGTACATAAAGGGAGGCTGTTATCGAGGCATTCTTCTACTCAGCACATAATTTCTAAGAGATGGCAAGTCATTTGACTCGGCATGCAGATTTGGTCTGCAATAAGATACTCAGCCGCAGTTAGAGTTAATTAGGGCAAGAGAATTTGCTTTGTCAGTCCCTCTAGTCCTTGGGCTTGGCTGTAAGTCAATAGTCCCATAACTTGATTCCTATCATTCCCTCCAAATTGATTTAGATTTAGGATCAAATCTGAACAGTTTTTGGTTAGTTTTCCATGTAAGTGATATGGACTAAGGCCAGTAATGTTGACATTATCAAATAACCCATAATCTTCGAGAAGCTCCAACTTATAGGCGTTGTCATTAAATTTCTAGAGGATACTAAAGGGTCCTTTAACTCTTGCAGATAGCTTGTTTCTCCTCTTGCTCGAGAATCATTCCTTATTGATGTGCAACCACATTAAGTCTCCCGACCAGAATTGTTTGGTTGCTCTACCTTTGGCCTTCTCTCATAGTCTTTTAGCGGCCTAATTGATATGCTGAGTGACTTTGTCATAGATTGGACCATGTTAAGGCTCTTGCATTAGGGTCTTCTCATTTGGATTCAAGGATAAGGGTATTATCAAAAGGCAACTCAGGATTAAGACCATAAATAACCTCAAAGGGGGTCTACCTAGTAGTATCATGTACTATTTGATTATAAGCAAATTCAACTACTAATAAGTAGACATCCCAATCAGCTAAGTTCTTCCCTACTGTAGCTTAAAGAAATGATCCCAAAGTGCGATTGACTACCTCTGTTTAGCCATCCATTTGGAGGTGACAAGAAGTACTAAATAGCATCTTAGTCCCATCTGTTGCCATAGAGTTCTCCAAAAATGGCTCAAGAACTTCAAGTCTCTATCTAAAATTACACTTCTTAGCATGCCGTATAGCCTACCAATTTCTTGCAAGAACAAAAAGGCAATAGCCAAAGAATCTTTAGTTTTGGAGCAAGCACAAAGTGTGCCATTTTGTTGAATCTATCTACGATGACCATTACAAAATCTTTACCTTAGGCAATTCGTGGTAGTTCGAGGAAAAAGTCTATGCTCAATTCTGTCTATGGTTTCATTGGAATAGGCAAAGGCATTGCTTTCCCTTACTCGACTCAACACTTAGCCCTTTTACACATAGCACAGCCTTCTCTAACTCAATGTACATCTCGTCTCATTCTTAACCAAAAGAAATGGCCATTCAACAGTTCATAAGTCATTCTCTCCCTAAAATGCTCAGAGAGTCCTCTATTGTAAGCTTCTTTAATAAGTAATTCTCGAAGAGAGCAAGTCAGCACCTAAAACTTTCCCCCTATATATGGTACTTGTCCATTGTCCTTCCATTGACACAATGCATAACTATGGTTCCAAAGTGTGGATCCCTAGAATACTGCTTCTTAATCTTAGCAAACCCAAACAATCGAGTCTACAATTCAATCAAGAGTGCATGCCTTCTTAAAAGAGCATCTGTAACTATGTTGCACTTCCCTTGTTTGTATTTTATTACAAAGTTAAACCCTTTAAGGAATTCGACCCATCTCGCCTATTGCTTTTATAACTTGGTTTGACTTCAAAGGTACCTCAAGGACTCATTATCATTATAGACAACAAATTTTCTTGACAATAGGTAATGCTATCATACTTGTAATGCTCGAATCAGTGCTAAAAGCTCTTTATCATATATGAAGTAGTTTAGTTGAGGTCCTCTAAGCTTCTCACTATGGTAGGCAATTAGTTAACCTTCCTACATTAGGACAATGCCTATTCCAATGCCTGATGCGTCATACTCCAACTCAAATATTTTCTCAAAGTTAAGTAGAACTAAGATAGGAGTGGAGGTCAATCTTTCCTTCATCATGGCAAAACTCCTCTCTTCCTTTTCTCCCAATCAAAATTCAATATTCTTCTTTATCAACTCATCAAGGGGTATGGTGAGGGTGATGAAATTTCTGATGAATCTTCTATAAAAGGAAGCCAGTCTATGGAAACTTCTCACTTTAGCATAAGTAGTAGGGGTCGGCCACTCAAAAATTGCTCAAATCTTCTCATCATCCACTCATAAGCCTCCTTTACTTACTGTATAGCCTAAGAATACCACTTCCTCCTAGCAAAAGCAACACTTCTTAAGGTTACCAAATAATCTCCCAGCACGAAGGACATTAGTACGGCTTAAAGATGTTTATAGTGACTAGGCATGTTGATACTATACATAAGGATGTCGTTGAAATACACCATAACACACTTCACTATTAGATGGTTCAGTATATGGTTCATTAACCACATGAAAGTGCTTGGAGCATCAATAGGCCAAATGGCATGACCATCCACTCATAGAGTCTATGCCGACTTTTGAAAGCAATCTTCCATTCATCTTTAGCATCATGCGAATTTGACGGTACAAACTTCAAATCAATCTTGTTGAAGATCTTAGCTCCACTTAATTCATTTAGTATATCTTCCAACCTGGGATTGGAAACCTATATTTGATTATTATCTTGTTCATGACTCTGCAATCAATATACATCCACTAGGTACCATCCTTTTTAAGCACTAAAAGCGCCAACATAACATAAGGGCTAAGACTTCTCCTAACATACCCTCTCTCCAATAACCCATTAACTTGACGTTAGAGCTCAAAAGCATGTTTGAGACTCATCCAATAAGATGGCTTATTTAGCAAGGCAACACTGGGTATTAAGTCAATGCAATATTCTATGCCTCAAAGTGGAGGTAACCTCTTAGGTAACTCTTTTGGGAACAAATCAGCATATTCATTCAGTAACGCTTTCACTTCTTAAGGTAGTTTACCCCACTCCCTCATCTTTAGCAACCGCCTAACCAACATAAGGCTCATCTTATCAACATCAATAACCTCTCGAACTTCGGCTCTACTCATCACCAAAGCCTTCTTTGATCCACAAGCAACTTTGGTCTGTAGTTTGTTAACTTCACTTGGTGGCATCAAGTTTAATGTAATCTTTTGACCATCCTTCTCAAATATATACATGTTCTTGTATCCATCATGGATAACTTTCTTATGAAATAGCTATGGTCAGCCAAGCAGCATGTATGAGGTGTACATGGGCAACACATCGTTGAAAATTTTGTCGAAGAAATGTCTGATAGTAAGCGGCAGTAATACTTGCCGAGTGACATGTAATACCCCTTTCTCACTTAGTCAATGTAGCTAATACGGCCTCAAGTGTGTAATAGTCAATAGTTTTAACCTTAGGATTAGATCGATCAATGCCACATTGATACAACTTTTACTATCAACAATTAGTGTACCCACCTGATTGTTCACTCTACCAATAGTATGAAATAAGTTCTCCCTCTGCTCCTCCTCTCATAAGGGTTCTATGTTCATTGCGCATCGAACAACAAAGGCCAATTAGTCTAAGTCCTTGACAAACATATCCTATTCAATCAATTCGTTCTTGAAAGTGCTCTTCTCCTCTTCAAGCTCCTCATCAATACTTTCTACCTCAAGCTTCTAAATATCTCCCTTAATGACCATAGTCCTTCAATTTGGGCACTAAGCAGCCATATGTCCAAACCCTTAGCACTTGAAGTACTTAATCTAACACACCTTCTCGCCAAATCCTTGCCCATTCTCATAAGTTCAGGTTAACATGTCACCGTTCGATCGCCCTTTCTACTCAACTTGGACATCCACCTTTCAAATCGGCTTAGTACTTGATTGAGCTTGGTGACTTCCCTATCTTGGTCATTTAGTCAACAATCTGGTTGGTACTCAGCTTCTTTTCTACCTCTCCACTTGTTGGATGATTCTAATGGCTTCATCCATTGTAGTAAATCAATGGAGCTCCACAATATCGTGAATGTGACCTCGTAACCCAATAAGGAACCTAAAGATTGTTTATGCTAGTGGTTCCTCTACTTCACATGAGCATTTGGAATTCCTGAACATACTCGTCAATTGTTCAGCCTCCTTATCTTAGCTCTTGAAGTTGAGTAAAAGTGTCTCATAGATAAAAGTCCAGCACAAATCTGTTTCTTCATATTCTTTTCATTTTAAGCCAATTATTAATCTCTCGATGGCCTTCTCGCCTCCTCATAACTTAGAAATTCTTTCACTACATGGCAATATACCCAAAGAACTCAATAGCAACAATTCTCACTTTCTTGTAATCTCCGTACTGATAATAGTAAAAAACATGCTCTACTTTCTCTTCCAATTTTAAATATTCATTAGCACTCCCAAATCCATTTAAGCTCAAAATTCAAAGCTTCACATGGTCAGATACTTTGGGGACTCAAGCTCGCTCTTCTTCAAAATACTCTTCATCATCCTCATCATCTAGTTCTCTTAGGTTTATCCTTTGTCTTACTCATCCGCCTACTCCTCTACCTCGAATTGGTTGAGCTGGGTTTTAACCTCTAACAAGTTGAGTAGCTTGTAAGGTGTTCGGCATGGCATCAGCAGGTCGATAAGCCAACATGTAGACAACTTAGGTTAAATCCACTAAAAGGTTAGCCACCCCATGAAGCCTCCAATCAATGCTTCTTAGAGTACCTTAAGATTGTCATCTATGGTGGACAACATCGCCGTTATCATCTCCAGTTGTAATATCAACACTTAGATCCATCGTTCCTCCAAACTAGAAACTAAATAGCCAAGAAACACAGCAGCTAAGATGAACTTAGTAACTTGCTCTATTTCATACATGCAAAACAGAGTATAAACAAAACTTCAAAAACAAACTACAAGATAAGTGAAACCTGCACTCTGATACTAAGATGATGCAGATCATAACCAAAAAAAAAAAAACAAAGCCGATCACTGAATAAGCCTAAGCTTGCCGAAAGCTTAAAAGGGAAGTGATAGGGAATGTACAAAAGAGCAAAAGTGAATGAAAAATAAGCAAAAACCATGAATAGCTCCAATGGATATGATGTACCAATGGAACTTCTGAAGACTTATGACACAACTTGATATGATGCATGAATTGGTCCAATGAGGTTACTTGTCACCTCACCTTATTTAAGGGTTATGATAAAAGTGAAATGACAGTAAACAAAATAGTGTTTAGAAAAGGAAAATATCAAGTGTATTAATGTCAATATGATGATTACGGCTATAGATACAAGGGGTATTTATACTCGAGAATTTAGGGCAACATGCTAAAAAAGGAAAAGTAAAAAATGATATAGTCCTAAAGAAGTAATGTACAAAGTATACAAAGGGGTAAAAAAGAATATTCATGGAAAAAGCAATGATTATAGTAGTAGATTCTAGGAGTAGCCTTAGATACGTAGTAACAATGCATTAGTGGTGCTGTTGGAGGGTGTAGACAAAACAATACAGGTTAGGTAGGTAGCTGAGCAAGAGTTCTACGTAGTTTTCAGCTCATCCGTAAAAGAGTGGATGAAGATTCATGCAAGGGAGGACTCTCGACCTCTTGGAAATAATGATGCCAAACAAGTAGTATGGTCAAACAATTGCAAGCTAATGTGTATAGGGAGGCTATCGTCAAGGCATTCTTCTACTCAACACGTAATTTTTTAGCAATGGTAAGTCATTCGACTCAGCATGCAGAGTTAGTCGGCAATGAGATTACCAGCCTTATTAGGAGTCGGTTGGAGTAAGAGGATTCACTTTGCTAGTCTCTCTAGTCCTTGGGCTTAACTATAGGTCACTGGTCCTGCAGCCTAATCCCATCAAAACATTTGTGAATCAACCTTGACCTACAGATCAATTTCTCTAGGAATCTCCCTCTTTGACCCATCAAAAGCCTTTACTAAAATCGAGTTAGGCTTTAACTTAATTGAATCTACTCTAAGCAAATTTAATGTCACTAATGGACACACATTCAGTGAGAAACCATTATCAATCAGTACTTAAGCAACAACTCTCCCTATACATTTGACTATTACGAAGAGGGTTTTTGTGTATTAGTCCCCTTCTTCACTTAGCTCATCTGGTGAGGATGAAATCTAATCCATCATAAGCATCGAGTTTACTACGAATCCTAAATTTTCAATGGAAATTCCATTAAGTACTTTGACATATTTCAAAATATTGATTAAGGCTTCTCGATGAGTATCGGATGACAATAGCAAGCCCATTAGGGAGATCCGAGCTAGTACCTTAGCTAGTTGATCCATAATCTTATACTCACTAGCTTTCACTATCTTCTTAGCCACATTCTGGTCTTTTTCATTCGTATCTTCAAAGATCCTTTGAGAAGCCTCTTCTACAGTAAACTTTCTCTAGGCTTCTTGATAAAGTCATATTTTACTCATATTTTAATGTATGAATTAGGTTGAATTATTATTGATTTTTTGGAAATCATTAAGAAATGGTACTTAAGTAGTCTCATTTGGATATTTTAGGTCTCGAAGGATTTAGAGTGGAAATGGGGTCAATTTAGAGGAGTTTTACACAAATAAAGGAAGCTCGAATCAACACTAATGCTTAGGAATTGAAGGCAGCTAGCCTTGGGCAAGCTTACACTCTGCACCAATAGCTTTTCAACTCAGCATCAACGGCCTTCACTTCTATACCGCCAGCCTTCATGGCTAGTCTTCAGTGAAAGATATCCAATTGAAGGCTAACCCTTGTGTTCTCCATAAATAGTCATGTGATTAATATTTTAGATAACTTTCTACGTCTTCTTTTGACCTAGAGAGTTTTAGTCGTAGATAAGAGATAGTTTTGAAGAGTTTTTCTTTTGATATTTTGTGGAACATTGAGAAGACTTTGCTATTGCTATGGAGATCATCCTTGGAGTTTGCAATTGAAGTTTGAATTCCTCATAATTATAGAATTGGTGATTTCTATTCTATTCCTATTAATGCAATTTTGTGATTTGTTCTTTTTTCAAATCATGAACTTCTTTGTAAATTCGATTGTTATATGTGCTTTTATTTTAATTTCCATATCTAGCTAAGTTTTAATTATAGGAAATTGCTGAAACCGTAGAAGGCTAAGATGATAATTATAGTCATGTTATAAGGTTAACATAAGTATGGTTAATTCATGATTGCAATTTTTATGATTTTAATTATAATTCTCTATTAGTTATAATTGTTAAAAACACTATTGATGCGAGACTTGTTATAGGGTTTGTTAGAAATTCTTGATTAAACTGATTAGCAAATGTAAGAGTGGCATTAATTAGATTAATTAGAAATTATCCAGGGATTAATGCAATATCTCAAGTTAATTATTTGTTAAGACATTAAGGATAGTTAATTTAGAGAATTAGTCTATCATAGCATCGGGAGATATATGATTGTAATTTAGAGTCTACAGTTAATTAGAGATGTAGGAGCTGAGTAATTAATTAGAGGTACAATTTCTTAATTTTAAGGCATGATAATTTCACTTGAATGACCATATAACTATTAATCTATATAACATGATGACAATTTGATTTGCATAACTAAGGTGGATTCTATTTTTCCAACATCTTCAATTGATTACTTCGTTTTAGATATATTATCGTGATTTTCTTTTTGACAGTTTAAGGTAATTATTAGATTAGTTAATTTACAATTCAATTTTAATCACCTAAATGTTGATAAGAGCTATCATAGGTTTAGTAATTTTATAGTCCTTAAGGGATTGATAACCTCACTCATTCTTTATTACTTGATTTTGACTTAGTATATTTGCTAGAGCATTCACGATATTTTTTTATATAAATATTTTGAGTAGATCAAGTTTTTGGCACCATTGATAGGGACTAGAGATATTAAACCTTTTAGTTCTATTGGTAATTTAGGTGCACTTAATGACATGTGTTATTTCTTGTTCTCTTTGCAATTGTTTTATGCACAAGAGTAGAAGTGTTGAAATTCTACCAATAGATTCTAAAATAAAGCATACCTTACATCAATTGAGAAGAAAGAGCAGAAGAACGAGAGAAGAGATGATAGGCAATGATGATAATAATCAAATATAGGGAGTCCTATGAGCACTTCGAGACTATACAGTATCTATAGTTATGGGTCTTACCATAAAGAGGCCTATCATTCAAGCCAACAACTTTGAACTGAAACCATCCCTCCTTGAGAGGGTTCAGACAAATCAATTTGGAAGATATCCAAATGAGAGTCTTGGAGAGCATAGTGTAAGATTCCTCCAATACTGCAATACAGTGAAGATGAACAATGTTACAAATGAGGTTATCAGATTACAAGTCTTTCCCTTTTCACTAAGGGAAAAAGCCAGAGCTTAGTTCCATTTACTACCACAAGAGTCTATTACTACCTAGGCTGACCTCTCATTAAAATTTCTATGGAGATTTTTCCTATAAGCCTGGGCCGTAAAACTGAGGAACATTATCACCAACTTTACCAAGTTTAGTGGTGAGTCACTTTATGAGGCATGGGAGAGATTCAAGGAGTCAATTAGAAAATTTCCATATCATGGCTTACTAGATTATCTCTTGATTGAGGATTTCTATCTTAATCTGGATGAGACATTCAGGTCTTTAGGAGATGCTGCAGCTAGAGGTGCTCTAATGGGTAAGACTTATAATGAAGCAAGTGCATTGATAGAAGAGATGGCCTCCAATGCACATAATTGGAAAAATGAGAGAAGTAAGTCAAGAGTGGCATTGGCCAATGACAATGACACTATGTCTCAATTAACATCTTAGCTCTCACTACTTAGGTAAGTAAACTCACCTCAACACAATCTTTTAATGCTAATCACATTACTTTTTTGTGAATTATGTTCAAAACTACATTCAACTCTTAAGTACCTATCTAGGAATCCCTTAACTTCATTTAGTGGAGAGCAAGTGAACTTTATCAACAATTTCCAATGGGGTAATCAAGGACCATATTTAAACACATATAATCTAAGGTAGTGTAATCATCCAAACTTCTAATGGAGGAATGAGAATAATGCATTTAAACCACTACCCATATTCTAAAAGAAGGGTCTTACTTAGAATGCTCCACCTTAATAGAATCAGTCTAGAATTGAAAAGCTCATGTTGAGTTATATACAAAAGACTAACACCATGTTATAGAATCAATAAGCCACTATTCAAAATTTTGAGAATCAAATTAGTCAGATCTCTCAACGGTTGAGTAATAGACCATTAGGGTATTTGACTAGTAATACTAAAGAGAATATCAAGGGTATCAATGCTATAATGTTGAGGAGTGGTAAGGAAGTTGAAACACTTGAAAGACAAGTTGAAGAAAAGGAAGAGAACCCAAAGAAAAGAAAAAGGGAAGCAGGTGGTAGAAGAACTAAAGCAGAAGTCACTAGAAGTGAAACCGAATGTTCCTGTTGTCCCTTTCCCAAGAAACCTGAAGTAATAGCAATTAGATACCTAATTCGATAATTCTTAGATGTTTTCAAGAAGCTGCAAATCAACATTTCTTTTACAAAGGCACTTCAACAGATGCCTTCATATGCTAGAGTCATAAAGGATTTGCTCACCAAGAAGAGAAAGATTGATGGAAATGAACCGGTGATGCCTATAGAGGAATGCTCTATGATCCTCCAGAAAAATTTATCCAGCCTGCCAAGTAAACAAAGAGATCAAGAAAGTTTTACTATTCCTTGCACTATAGGAAACTTTTATTTTGATTTTGGTGTAATTAAAAATTTAATGCCTTTATCTATTTTCAAGAAGCTTAGACTTAGAGATTGTAAGGAGACTCATGTCACCTTGCAACTTGTTGACAGGAGTATCGAATACCCAAGGGGTATTGAAGAGAATGTGCTAGTAAAGGTAGATAAATTTATCTTCTTAGTTAACTTTATAGTCTTAGAAATAGAGGAAGACAAAGAAGTACCAATGATCTTTGGTAAACCGTCTCTTGCAATAGGTAAGGCGTTGATAGACATGAAACAGGGTAAGCTTACTCTAAGAGTTATGGACGATCAAGTAACTTTTAATTTTTATGAAGCCATAAGACAATTTGATGATTGTAAATCCTATTATACTATTGATGTTATTGATGAGATTACTTATGAGTCCATATAAGAGAAAGTAGGATTGGATACTATGGAATTAGTTCTTAGGGATTTGGATGATTAGAGTGATGATGACGAGCCTAAGGAAGAACCTATGGAACAAGTGTCAAAATTTAAAACTCAATACTATGAGGAGCGAGGTACTGGTAAGAAGAAGCTAGTACCCTCATTGACATAACCTTTGGTGCTTGAACTTAAACCATTACCTAGTCATTTGAAATATGCTTATCTTGAAACAAATGATACTTTTTCAATAATCATCTCCTCTTCTTTGATAAGTGATTAAGAGCAATAGTTTCTAGGACTTTGGAGAGAGCATAAAGAAGCCATTAGGTAGACCATTACTGATATTAAGAGGATTAGTCCCTTAATTTGCACTTACAAGATTACTGGAAGCTGAGTGGAAACCCATAGTACAACCATAGAGACGACTTAACCCATCTCTCAAGGAGGTAGCAAAGAAAGAGGTGCTCACATTGCTCGATGCAAGTATTATTTACCCTATCTTAGATAGTAAGTGGGTTAATCCTATTTAGGTAGTACCAAAAAAGGGTAGTATGGCTGTGGTTAAAAATGAGCCAAATGAGTTAATCCCTACTCTTACTGTGACTAGGTGGAGAGTCTGTATAGATTACAGAAAATTGAATGATGCCACCTGTAAAGACCACTTCCCCCTCCCTTTCATAGATCAAATGTTAGAAAAGCTTTCAGGGCATGATTATTATTGTTGTTTAGATGGTTATTTTAGTTATAATTGAATTCATATAGCACCCGGAAACTAAGAGAAAACCACCTTTACATATCCTTATGGTACATTTGCCTTTAGGAGAATGCCCTTTGGTCTCTGCAACACGCCCACTACTTTCCAAAGATGCATGATGTCTATATTTTATGACATGCTAAAAGAATTTATTAAAATATTTATTGATGACTTCTCATTCTTTGGGAAGTCACTTGACTCATGTCTGACTAATTTAGGCTATATGCTTAAAATGTACAAAGAGACTAATCTACTTCTGAATCAGCAAGAATGCCATTTTATGGCAACAGAGGGAATAATCTTAGGTTACAAGGTGTCGAAAAAAGAGATTAAAGCTGATAAGGCAAAAGTGGAGATAATAAAGAAGTTGCCACCACCCACTTCAATAAAAAGAGTCAGGAGCTTCTTAGGGTATGCTGGCTTCTACAGGAGATTTATCAAGGAGTTCTATAAAATCTGTAGACCTCTTTGTAATCTATTTGAAAAAGATTCTACCTTTTTTTTTTTTTATGAAAGTTGTCTATTGGTATTCAATCTATTGAAGGAGAAGCTTACATTGGCACCAATGATCATTGCACCTGATTGGGAACATCTTTTCGAGTTAATGTACGATAATAGTGACTATGCTGTAGGAGCAATACTCAAGCAAAGGATAGGTAAGTTATTTTATGTTATATACTATGCTAGTAGAACCTTGAATAAGACCTAAAGAAATTGTGCCACAACAGAAAAAGAGCTTTTAGTAGTTATATTTGCATGTGACAAGTTTAGGCCTTATCTAATAGATTTTAAGATCATAGTACACAAAAACCATGCTGCTCTAAAACATTTGTTTGCTAAAGTTGATGCTAAACTTAGGTTAATTCGTTGGATCTTAATACTACAAGAATTTGACCTTGAAATCAAAGATAAAAATGGAACTGAAAACATGATTGCTGATCATTTATCTCGTTTAGAATATGACTGTTTAGAGCTACCCATTAATGAAAAGTTCCTTGATGAACAATTGTACGCAGTAGAGATCTAAGGATTACCTCGGTATGTTGATATAGTTGATTACCTGGTTAGCAAAATCATACCATACAGTTTCTCATTTCAAAAGAAAAAGAAGTTTTTACTTAATGTGAAATTTTATTTTTAGGAGGAACCGTATCTATTTAAGAGTTATGATGACCAAGTAATTAGACATTGTGTGCTTGAAATTGAATAGCTTAGCATTATTCAGTACTGTCATTCTAATGAAGCAGGAGACCACTTTGGTGTAGAAAGAAATATAGCTAAAATCTTATCTTATGGATTTTATTAGCCTAATTTTTTTTAGTGATTGTAGGAATTATGTTATGTCTTATGCTCAATACCAAAAGACTAGAAATATTTCTAGGAGATATGAATTACCACAAAAATAGCATTTTGGTAATTGAACTTTTTGATGTATGGAGAATAGACTTCATAGGTCCTTTTACCTTATCTTTTTTAAACAAATATATACTACTAGCTATAGATTATGTGTCAAAATGGGTAGAAGCAGTTGCTTTAGAAACTAATGATGCTAGGGTTGTAATTAAATTTAAAAAAAAAACATATTTTCTAAATTTAGGGTACCCAAAGCTACTATAAGTGATAGGGGATCACATTTTTGCAATCAACAATTTGAAAAATTGTTATCAAAATATGGAGTCACTCATAAAATCGCCAACCCTTATCATCCTCAAACATGTAGATATGTTAAGGTGACCAATAGGGAAATAAAGCGTATCTTAGAGAAGACTATCAATCATCTAAAAAAGATTGGTTTTTAAAACTTAATGATGCATTGGGGGCTTATAAGATAGCTTTTAAAACCCCTATAGGAATGACCCCATACAAGTTGTTTTCGGAAAATCATGTCACCTAGCTGTAGAGCTTGAGCACAAAGTATACTGTACCATAAAATACCCTAACTTTGATTTATAAGCTATAGGTGAAAAGAGGTTGATCCAATTGAACCAATTAGATGAGATTAGAGAAGAAGCATATGAAAACGTTAGGATATACAAAGAGAGAGCTAAGCGATGGCATGATAAGAACATCCAACAGTGGGAGTTTGTGTTAGGTTAAAAAGTTCTATTATACAACTCTCGATTGAAGTTTTTTCCATGTAAGTTGAAATCTCGATGGTTTGGGCCATTTGAAATAGAAAATGTTTTTCCTTATGGCACAGTTAAGTTAAAGATAGGAGACAACCGAACTTTTAAGGCAAATGGTCACCTTCTCAAACACTATTTTGAAAGGGAAAATGTAGATAGCAAGCTGCTATCGTGGTGGGCACGAACTCGTTATAAGGACTAGAAAAGTCAGGCTAGTGACTATAAACTAAACTCTTCATAAGAGGCAACCCATGTCTAACTAAATTAATTTTCATTTTTTTATTCTATCTTAAAAAAATTAAAATAATAAATAAATATATATAAAAGCTAGCCATTCTAACTCAAGGCTGCCGACCTTTAGATGGAAAAAAAAAAGTACGAAGTTTAAATTGAAGGTCGGCTATGTATGTCGCTGGTGTATAGATGTAGATGGCTGCCATACAAGTAGCGATATAAAGCGCATTAGTTTATTTTCTCTCCCTCCTCATTCATTTGTCTCCCCCGACTTCCCTCTTCTCCTTCCTCTCTCTCTAACTCCCCTACATAAACTCTTCCCTCTCTCTCACTCCATCTTACACACATTTACTCTCTTCATCTTCTACACTTACATTCACTCTTCCCCCTTTCAAAGTTGTGCTCTCAACTCTACCATGCCACCCAAGAAACTCTAACCATAAAGGAAGAAATAGAAAATTGCAACTACTTCATCTTCACAAAGCCCAAGTAGAGATTTGCTATCACATTAGGATTATGCAAAAGAGTGGAAGAAGAAGTTACAAAAGATGACATTTGTGAACTAGCAATAGTTAAATTGGGCTTTATTGCACGAATATAGGATAGATGATCAAATTTAGCAAATTGTCCTTAACAAGACTTAGCTCAAATTGTTTGAAATCAAGGAACCTACATTTAAAAATATCACCATCAAGTTCTTATCTACCTTACAGTTTGAGAGAGATGGGAAAATGTCCACTAACACCTTCCAGGCATATGGTGATATTCATGTGGTCGAACTCAGTCAAATTGGTTAGTTTTTAAGATTATATGAAGAGGAAGAGGTGGATTTGCTTAACTCCTGACCCAGTGACATGACTACTGGGAGATTTTGGTACTAGTTGATTCAACTAAGGTGGGATGATTTTGTACCTTCAAAGTCACTTGTCACTACTTTTTCAGTAGTAGAGTACAGGCTACTCCACCACATTCTCGCCCATACTATCAACTATAAGAAAACCAACCACAGTAAGGTAACTAGTTTTGATATGTTTTATTTATACAACTTAATTTCTAGGTATCAGATTGATCTAGGAGTAGAAATAGAAAATTTCATTTATAGACAAGTAGATGATACCAAGGCTCAGGTTATATTTTGTAGTGGTTATATTATGGCATTACTGAAGGGCATAGGAATTTTTTAGCAACTTGAAGGAGATGAGGGAATTCCTTGTAAGCCCATCTTAACTGTACCCTTTAGGGGTTGGGGGTTGTTTAAGATAACACATAGGGCAAATCCAGTTGATGAGGAGGAGGATCCTGAAAATCCTCCTATTGTACAAGCTTCTATAACTTATCTTCCTCCTTTAATTGGTAGTTATGAAAAGTTGAGCACAAAAATTAGAGAAATCTAGGATGAAATTAAAAAATAATGGAAGAAGAACAAGAAGTTCCAAACGACTATGTTTAATATGCTAAAGTTTGCTATTTCTTGCTTCCAGTCAATAGCTGTAAAGTAGCTACACAATAAGACTTCCAATGAGGAGACTATCAACTTAGGGAGAGACGATTAGAGCCTTACGTACATTTATGATATTTTTCTATGTTTTTGTATATTTTTTTCTATTTTTTTTTTTTTTTACTTTGCTATTAGGTTATTTTTATTTAGTACCCACCTGATTGGGTAACTTTAGATACTTTTTTCTACTCTTTTATCCTATATTTTCTCTTTCGTTTTCTTCGTGTTTGTAGAGATAGGGTTGACTTGAAATAAATGCTCTTCTTAATGATATCATGGTGGGAATTATCCTAGTTGCTGAAAATTGAAACTAAGGAAGTACTAGTTTTTCCTTTTCCATGATTTTTTTTCTTCATTTCCTATTATACATTGAATTAGAGATAGTATAAACACCGTCTATTCTATCATACAGGGAAGGGAGTATAGGAAATAAAATTTGAATTAAATTGAATATTATGACATCTGATTATACTTCCCTATCACCTTTAACTTTATTTGTCCTTAAGTATATGGCAATTTTTATGCTAAATTTCTTGTTTGGAATCTAGAGATTATGCAAAGAGAATTGTTGACAGCATATGATTGTGATTAGCTTGAATAATTAACTTACAATGCATCCCTATTCACCATTGTTGTGATTTTTGTACTTAGTTAAAATTAATTAGTCTAATCTTTAGGAATCTAATTTACCTAGTTTTTGTCTTTAGAATTTGAAGTTTAAGAGTCAATCGAGTCCTTAAGTGAAAAGTAAATAGGTTTACTTATATGCAAGGTTAGTTAGTATATCGTCTTTTTAGTTACTCTAACGGCACTTTAACACTTAGTGAAAGAGGTAATTAAAGCTTTGTACTTAGTGAATCCTATAAAAGAAGTTTAAAAAATTTTAGTAAGCATTAAAAAAGTTATGGAATTAGAGCCTTTACTCCGATAACTCAAGTAATTGAGCTAAGAGTATCCTATCTTGAATGTTAGAGTGGGGAAGAGTTTGTAGGACTCCCTTTAAAACCTGGTCACTTAGGTGATGAGCTTGAAATGTGCTAACTCAATGTACTCACTATAACGAGAAGGGAAGAAAGGTAAAGTTTAGTATTTGAACTAAAAAGATAAAAGAGGAAAAGAAAAAAAAATGGGAATGAAACATGGAAACTTTGAATGCAAATCAAGAAATGAATTAAGGCTTGTAATAAAAAGGAAGAAACCTAAGGATGGAGCAAATACCATATGTTTTCACTACCTTGTTAACTTATTTGTTGGGATAATTAGAGGGATAATATGTGTACTAACAGCTATGAAGTTTAAATGAGTAATTTTTCCTTCTAGGACTAAGTATCTACTTCTGAAATAGAAATCTTAAGCTAAACGCTTGGATTAAAATTTGTTTTCTCTAGAGTGACTTATTAATTTCAATTATAGTACTCTGATCACATATTTCTATGTAGTTCAAGTGGTAGGCATTACAAATTAGTGAGTCTAAGAGTGAAATATTAGATACTTAGATTTGCAATTGGAAAATTTGTATTTTTAATGATAGATTTCTTTAGTTCTGTTTATTTTGCTTGAGGACAAGTAAAATTTCAAGTGTAAGAAAGTTGATAAAGGCATATTTTACTCATATTTTAGTGTGTAAATTAAGTTGAATTATTATCGATTTTCTAGAAATCATTAAGAAATGATTCTTAAGTAGTCTCATTTAGATATTTAAAGTCTCAGAGAATTCAGAGTGGAAATACAATCAATTTAGAGGAGTTTTATGAAAATGAAGGAAGCCTGAATCAACACATAACACTTGGGAATTAAAGGTAACCAGCCTTAGGCCGACCTATGCTCTACACTAGTGGCTTTTCAATTTAGCACCACTGGTCTTCATGGCTAGCGTTTAGTAAAAGATATCTAATCGAAAGCCAACCCTGGTTTTCTCTATAGGTAGTTGTGTGGTTGGTATTTTAGACGACTTTTTACATCTTCTTTTAACCAAGAGAGTTTTAGTCGCAATTAAGAGATAGTTTTGAAGAGTTTTTCTTTCGATATTTCATGGATCATTGAGAAGACTTCGCTAATGCTGTGGAGATCATCCTTGGAGTTTGCAATTGAAGTTTGAATTCCTCATAATTACAAAATTGGTGATTTCTATTCTAATGTTATTAATGCAATTTTGTGATTTGTTCTTTTTTCGAATCATGAACTCCTTTGCAAATTCAAATGTTATATATGCTTTTATTTTAATTTCCATGGCTAGCTAAGTTTTAATTATAGGAAATTGGTGAAACCATAGAAAGCTAAGATGATAATTATAGTCAAGTTATAAGGTTAATAGAAGTACGGTTAATTCATGATTGCAATTTCTATGATTTTAATTATAATTCTCTATTGATTATAAATGTTAAAAACACTATTGATATGAGAGTTGTTGTAGGGTTTGTTAGAAATTCTTGATTAAACTAATTAGCTAATGTAAGAGTGGCATTAATTAGATTAATTAGAAATTATCTAGGGATTAATGTGATGTCTCAAGTTAGTTATTTGCTAAGACATTAGGGATATTTAATTTAGAGCATTAATTTATCATAGCATCGGGAGATGTATGATTATAATTTAGAGTCCACTATTAATTAGAGATGTAGGAGCTGAGTAATTAATTATAGGTTCAATTCCTTAATTTCAAGGCATGATAATTTCACTTGAATGACCATATAACTATTAACCTATATAACATGATGACAATTTGATTTGCATAACTAAGGTAGATTCTATTTTTCCCACATCCTCAATTGATTACTTTGTTGTAGATATGTTATCGTGATTTTCATTTTAACAGTTTTAAGGTAATTATTAGGTTAGTTAATTCACAATTCAATTTTAATTTCCTAAATATTGATAAGAGCTATCACTGGTTTAGTAATTTTATAGTCCTCGAGGGATCGACAACCTTACTCACTCTTTATTACTTGATTCCAACCAAATATATTTACTGGAGCATTCACGATATTTTTTATATACACATTCTAAGTGGATCACCTCTTCATTCTGGTCATAAAGTCATCTTGAGCAACTAAGTCCTCCAACCATAGGTGGTGAGGATCTAGTTGTTTGATTCACCATTTGATAATCCAGACTGGTTGCTTTGTAATTTGCTAAGGCTATTGGGACATTAAAATCAATTTTCTTAGGTTTACCCAATACTTCAACCTTTTCATTCTTCTCATGGTACTTAAGAACCAAAAGTTTAAGTCCATCTCCAATCATTCCAACCATCTCAACTGTCTTCTTAGCTTATATAGTAAGTTTGTCTTCTTCCTCAAATTTAGAACCACATCCAGTAGGTAGTTCATTAGCATTTATTACAAGAGAACTAGTGTAATCAACCAAGTACTCAAATTTGCCTAACGGCTCTCCTAAGGTATCGACCATCAGATCTTCGGCTTTATACCTTTTTCTAAGCTCCTTTTAAGTACATCTCTTTCATGGTGTTGGAATCGTGATAGACATAATGTTAACCTCCTTTATCTTCCCATCCTTTAACATTTGATATATTGCTAAACCGATCCAAGTTCTATCTTTGTGATTCATATTTTTCAAGTGTCCGACCTACCTTAGGTTCTAAGCTACTCTTCAATGGTGATAAGAAGACTATCTAGATCAACTTCTAGTTCAAACACTTCAACGATGATCATATTGATCAAGCATCTATGATCTAGTAGAGGATTATTACCTACATTAGGAGCAAGAGTCTGAATGAAGTCTAATTGCACCAACTTAACATCAATAAGATCTTAGATCTTGTTTTTAAGTCTCCAACACTAGTTTTTAGAATGTCCCGCCTACCCTAAATGATAATCGTAATGGAGCTCTGGGTTGTAGTCCCTCAGTCTTTGTCCCTCCTTCGATATTTTAAATGTCAAGAGATTCTCTTTCCTTAATCATGTAAGAACTTGGCTTGGAGGAATGGGGATCTTGGTAAACTGTCTCCTTTCTGGGTAGTTATTCTAATCTAGATTCGGTAGGGGATTAAAGTTTCTTGACATGGCTACCGGTGCTATAAGTCTAATAAGGTTGCTAATATTGATAATGCTAACAATGGCTTCTTTGGCTTTGTTGGAGAATCTCGTAGGAGGTATCTTCTTCTTAACTACTTCAAGATTAGGAAGCCTTCTAGTAAAGACAATTTTCTCAATTCTGCATCCTAAGGCCATAATCTCTATAAAGTTAAAGGCAGGATAACCTACCAGATTCTGGTATTATAGGCTTCCAAGAGTGTTAATAAAGGCAAAGGTCAAATCCTTTTTCTATTAAGGGTAGAGTCACCCTCACTGCCATGCCCTACCATCTTTTAGCATACTTCTTAAAGCTTTCATTGGCCTTCTTTCATAGATTATTTAAATCTCACATAAACAGAGCTACCTTGATATTGAACTTATACTGGTTGTAGAAAGCTCGAGCTAACTTATCCCATGTATCGATCTTATCCAAGTCCAATTAGGCATACCAAGTTAGGGTAAGCCTAGTCAAGCTATCCTGGAAAGTTAGAATCATCACTTTATCATACTTTGCTTATTTTCCCATCTTTCTGATGTATAGCCTAATGTAGAGCTTAGGGTAGTTGATCCCATCATACTTCTCAAACTCCAGAACTTAAAACTTTTTCGAGAAGTCATCATCTTCATGCATTTGCAAATTGACCATTCCCTATTTAAACCCATAAACCATTTCTAAGGTTTTCATCTTCTTAGTCAACTTTTGCATAAACATCCTTTCCATTTTTCAGCATTTATCCTAGATCTCGTTATGATGATTTATGATTATGCATATAGACTAATTCTATACCTTCCATTTCAGGGGGAAGAGTTGCTTTTGTATTCTAATTTAGGTTGACTTGAGATGCTTAGAAATCATTGAGAATTCCAATTGAGTGAGAACTTGAATTTGTTCATCCATCTTGTCCACGTTTTCCTCTAAGGTTATTACTCTTGAATCAGGCTTGGTTTGATTGATGTTTCCACTATAGTAAGTTAACATTCTTGCATTGGAACGAGTAAATATTGAGCTTATAATGAAGTCTGCTCGCTTAGGTGCTATCTTCAAAATCCTACAAAGACCTGAGTTTAGATATTTTTGTTATTTAAGATTTATTATCTTTTTTATTTTCATTTTTTTTAAAAGGCAAAAAAAAAAAGAGTAAAAGACTATGCAACTAATAAATATTTTCATTTAATAAAGCTACAAATTTATTAATAATCATAAAATCAAGCCTAAACAATGGACTAGGAAAAGAAAAATGGAACTCCTAACTAATCTTCCTAAAAATCAAATCCTATATCTATAAAAGTCGACAAATTTAACTAGGATGGGCTTCATCAACTTCTCTTATGAGTCTTCGGATTTTAACATCTCTTTCTTAAATGTTACTCCTCAAGAACTGATTTTCTTCCAGCAACCTCTCATTCTCCATTTTTAATTCTCTAATGAACTTTTTTTATTCTTGGAACGGGGCTTCACTCTAGCTTGTACGGTGTCTCGATAGGCCTACTCAATAGGTGAAAGGTGTTTTAGCTTTAGCTTTAGCTCATGTCTGAATATGTTTAAAGCTTTATACCGTATCTTTCCAATTTTCTTCAACTAATCATAGATAAACTGCTTAATAGCCCTGTCTTCTCTAAGTTTTCCACTCAAAGTTCCCAATTTCACTACCTTCTTAACTTCCCTTCGTTCCCATAGCTTCACAAGTTCTACTAATTATTAAATCAATGTAGCAATGGATAAAAAAGAATCTTGATAATTCAATATAACACTCTCTAAAGAATCCTTGTATGCTATCCCTTGAAGAGGACCCAACTGTCTAGTGATATAAGCTGGGAAATACTTTGTACAACACGTAATACCAATGAGAAGGACCCCTGTATAATCGATGCATTCTAGAATGGCTTAAATGTAGTTGCTCTACCTAACTATCCACATATAATCTCCTAGCTATATCTTTCTTATTATTGCTACCCATCGTTTAAACTAAGCTTCTTTTGGTACCTTAAGGTGACCAGCAAAGTCATCAATTAGATTCATATGTTCAATTAAGGACACTTTAAGAAGGTTTCCTCCATATCATTGTATTTGATTGAGAAACCATATAATAAGGATTATAGAGTTAGCCATGAAGTACCCATGCCCCTACTTCCTTAAATGGGTAAGTGTCTTGAATTTCTCTACCAATAATGCTAGTATATAAGATTTGCTAGCTAAAAATTATGTTGCTAGCTCGGCTATCCTATAATGGACTTGACCATACTAAGGGGGAATAAAACTATCCCAAACACTGTTACGAGCCTACGATAAAGGGTTTACTCTCTTCTCAACCCATGATTCATATCCCTTACAAAATATTTGACAATGTTTCTGATAAGCATTTAGGCTTGAAAACCACTCTACCAATGTTAAGATGTTAAGACACTTCTTACCCTCTGAAGATAAGAAAGGGACCAAGGTGGCTTTTTAACACTCAGCAAAGTCATGAAGGCTTTCTCGAGCTAGAACCTGAGATCTAGAACTGTCATGCTTGCTTTGAGAGGTAGAACACTGAGTAGTTAAGAATACTCTTCCATAGTAGGCATTAACATATGTAGGCTAAACTTAAAAGCTACAAATTTTGGATCCCAATAATAGATTAGGGCTTGAATCAATGGCCAGTGAAGTTAGATCCACATGAGAGATATGATTGGCCTAATCTTCTTGCTAATGTAATCTTGCTTGATAGCTAGAAGTAGATTTAACCAATCTTTCAATATACCCTCGAGGAAAGAGTACTTATTAAGCTAGACCTAATGGATGGGCTCAAGATTGACATTACCCTGACTTTCCATATCTATGTTACATAAAACATGAAGCCTACCTTCTACTTGACCATAATTAGGTGCACCTTACAACTGTTCTCTACTGCCTTGCATAGTTATGACTAGACTCTCAATAAGGATGGTGAGTCTATCAAGCTTATCATCAACTAACCCTAGTGTATAACTACCTTATTAAACATAGCCATTACGAGTACTACTATCCTAGTCACCAGCAGTGCCTAATACACTTGAATTTGATGTTGTACGCTACTTATTGTCGCTACCTTCTTCAACAACTTCGATAGTACATAAAACCACAAACCTTACCAATCAATACTAATCAGCAATACTTCAAAACCACCACTTGCATACAACCAGTTGCTACTCACTACCCAAAATTCATAGTAACACATTCCAATCACTTTGACACCTTACTATAACTCAGTGTACTATAGAAATCAAACTTACTCTACTTTTGTAGTTGAAAATAGGGTGGAATAGAGCAATATGAGTTACTACACTTACCTTTCACAACGCAATGCTCCTTAGTGTCACAACTTGAATCCCACTTCAAATACTCTACCATAATTCTACAAACACCAACAAATCACTCTAGTAGCTATAGGAAAACACAGTAGCCACTAACAGCACCACAGACAAGAACTCCAATGCAATCTTCATACACTCCCTCTTGGAACTGTACTTTGATAGTAGTAAAGCTGATGTATCTCCAGGGTCGTAAACTTAAAGAAGCACCTCAATAGGTGAAAATGAAGCAAATGAAACTAGTAATTTCGTAAGCAACTTATGGATATGATGCACTATAAGCTCACATGACCTAACTTTACACTCAATATTAAACAAGAATGTAGAAATTAAGGTCGTTTGCCACTAACTCTTGCTGAAAGAGCTAGATAAAAGCTGGGAATGATAGAGAGCACAAAGGTTTATTCTATAGTAAACAAAAGTTGATTGCTACATTACAAGAAAGTATGGCATTTATATACCTTCCATAGAGTCACATATAAAAGGGGAAAAGACAAAAACGAAAGCTAAGCAATAAAGATTCCTAAAACATGCTAAAGGGAAAAAATGACAAAATAATACAAGGTATGAAAATTAGGGAATCCTTATGGAATGTTATGTCAATAGATACACATAAAATTATGGTTGGTGAGCTTCAAATAATGTATACTTTATTGCTCTCGCTTGTATGAACTTAAGTAGTTTCGTAACTATTGGTGTTAGCTTCATAGAGGTCAGAAAAGAAATAAGTGAATTAGCTAACTTGATTTAGGTTAGGTTGAAGCTCAAATGTTAGTGCCATTTGAGGTCTTGTTTGGTCAGCAACTTGATGGCTCGACTCGAGCAGACGTCTAGCACTTATCTACTTAGGAACTATTCGTATCACGATTAAGGCTTAGCACTCAAGTCAAATAAAGTGTAGTATGCCTCGATTAATGATGGAATATTCATCCTTCCAAGGTTTTCATACCAATACACATCGAACAAGTCCTTGTAATTCCTTAGTGTCAAGCCCAATTTTAGTTTTCCTTAATTTATTTTATACTAAGTGATTGGGATTAAGGACCGATCATGTACTCTCGAACCCAAGGGCTAGCTTATATGGTTCGTTGAGCTATCTAAGGTACCTTAAGTGCTGAAGAGTAGTGCTTACCTTAACCCAACTTGCCGAGCTACTTTTCTCTCTATGCCATCTAGGGAATTGCCGAAGTGATTAGCCAACATGCCAAGTCAACCCCTCTACAACACACTAGTCTAAGCACCAAATCAGGTTACAACCAACTTTACAATGCCAAGGCCGAACTAACAATTGTCAGGAGCTGACCATCCGAGGCTAACTTGAATGTGAGTTATTCCTAAGCCAACCCTTGTCCAGTCCCAACAATCAAAGCTACCAAACTACCGATGCCAACCAAACCTAATCAAGGCCTACCCCTACTGGGTTCATAGTGTTATTGCAACCACAGAATGAGCAAAATTATGTACAAGTTGTCTTTTCTAACATCTGTACTGTCCTTTCTAACAAAGGATATTATTTTGGCACAATTACATTGCTACCTTTGTAAATTATTCTTCTATTCCTAGCGAATAGAAATCCTTTTCTGTAATTTCCTATAGCCTAAGATTTACCATAATTAGGTACTATAAATACTTGCATATTATAATAGCTACGTCATTAATATACAAAGAATACACTAAACTTTCTCACTCTCTCGAGCTAAGTATCCTTTCTGCTTACTTTTGAGCTAGTCTTATTTAGCTCATTGAGTCTAAACTAATGGCGAGTACCCTCTAGCCATACTTATATGTCATATCAAGTGTGACATAAGCTCATATAATGCATTAGTACATCATAACCATCATTAGTGCACAAGAACCCCTACTCATTATTCGACTACCATTTATCTTTTGGACCTCTCACAATCTGAACCTACCTTCTTTTGGTTATGCACAATATTAGGTTTGTGTGTTCATCCACAAGTTCATATCATCCTGGTATTAGAGCTTAGCTACGTTCGAAGTTGGATTCTACTACTATGTTCTTTAAGTGATTCATCACTACTCTCATATGATAGAGGTTTTATTATTAACATTGAAGTTTGGTAGTTGATAAAAGTGTTCTATTGTTCATCTATGAATCCATATCATCTTGGTATTAAAGCTTGGCTACATTCGAAGTTGGATTCTACTCCTGTATTCTTTAAGTGGTTTGTCACTACTTTTATATGATAGAGGTTCTATTGTTAACATTAAAGTTTGGTAGTTGAGAAGTGTTTTATACTCTGTTTTCCCTTGTTTCCAATATGCAAAATAGAATGTGATTGATTGTTTGTTTGTTGTATAATTGTCGTGGTATTAGAAGTATTGGTTAATGATCAACTATTATTATTCATGGAAAGAACTTCAAGTAGTATTATTATATGTTAATTTTGTAGAGTAAGCATCAATGTCATATTCAAGTGTTCAAAGAACATTGGGAAACCAAGAAAGTGGAACTCGACATAGCCATAGGCAAGAAGGAAGCTTTATTCCTCAATCAGTGGGTAACTACTTAGATAGGCTTACCAACTTAGTAGCTAGTTTGGTGACTATTATCCAAGAAGATAGGGAGTAAGCTATAAATAACCCCACTAGAGAACATGAGCAACAAGGGCAAGGCAATGGTCAGTTTGGCCCAGTTAATGCCCCAACTAGACCATCTCGAGCCGAAGGAATTGGTAGGGATGCTGGACGAAGGATAACAGTTGACGAGATCGAGGAATAAGTGAAAGGAGAAGACGACGTAAAGGAGTAATATGGAGTTGAAGAAAGAAATGTATGAGCCCTTAGAGTTAAAGGATTCAGGAAGCATATTCCAAGTTTTTTTAGAAGTGGTAATGCCAAAGACTATTAAGATTGGGTAGATAAGATTAAAAAGCAGTTTGAATGCTACAAAGTGCTTCATAATGCAAGGGTTAGACTTACTGGATTGGAATTTACTAGTTATACCACCACATGGTGGAAAAACTTACAAGCTACCCAATGAAGAGAAGGAGAACGAGAAATCAGGAGATGGGATGAAATGAAGAGGGTTATGAGGAGAAGGTTTATGCCAATCTACTATCTTCAAGATGCCTTCAAAAGGTCATAGGAACTAAGGTAAGGATGACCAACTATTGAAGCTTATGTCGAGGAATTCTGGATGTTGATGATCCAATGCGAAGTTAGTAAGCCAGAAGATTGAACGGAATCTCGATTCATCAGTGGATTGAAGTATTAGATCAGAGATATCTCAGAAACCATGGAAGTTAAGTCACTTGACGATATGATTCGTACCATCTAAAGGATAGAAAGGCATCAAATAGGAAGGTTCTGGCCAGTAGTTAGTTGATCAGGTAGTAGTCGAACTATTCTAGGTAGACCTATGCAAACAAAACCAAGTAAGGTTGTTGAGAACAGATCCGCTTAAACTACTTGAGTAGAAGAGAAAGAAGTTTTGAGGAAGTTTGAGAAAGGCTAAAGTTTAGACAAGTAGACGAGTGAGATCAAGTGTTTCAAATGCTAAAAACTTAGACATATGGCTACCTAGTGTCCGAATAAAAGGATTATGGTGATCTAAGGTAAGATGCTAACTCTTGAAGTGGAGAGCACTGATGAGGAAGTAGAGGAGCTGAAGGAGGATGGACAGACTGAGCTATTTGAGGAGGAAGTAATCTATAGTAAAGAAAAAAGCTTTATGCCAACCACTTTAGTGTTGCGGAGGACAATGAGTGTCAATTTTATGCCCAAAGATGAATAGAGAGAAAATCTCTTCCACATCAAATGCAAGGTAAATGAGTCATTATACACCCTGATAGTTGATAGTAGGAGTTATACCAATGCAGCCTCTATATTTATGGTCCAACAATTGAAATTGTCGACCAAGCCCTACCTAAAACCTTATAAGCTTCATTAACTCAGTAATAAGGGAGCCCTACAGGTGAACAAACAAGTGTCTGTACTGATCTGTGTTGGAAAATATCAAGATGAAGTACTCTGTAGTGTGTTGCCTATGAGTACGTGCTACACTCTACTTGGACAACCATGGATGTCTGATTAAGTAGTGATATATGATGGATGGAAGAATACTTGTTCCCTAGAATGTGAAGGTAGGAGGGTGAAAATGAGTCTTTTGACTATCGAGCAAGTAAAGGCTATACAATCCTAATTAGGTCGAACCTTAAAAAAAGAGGCTTTAGTATTGACGTGAGTCAAATTGAAAAGAGAGATGGTGCTCGAAAGACCGACTTATCTACTGGTCTAAAGAATTCTGGAGTTGAGACCCGAGGAAGAGAAGTAGCTTGTCGAGGTAAAAACCTTACTAGATGAATTTGCCGACCGATTTCTAATTGAGCTACCGAAATGTCTACCCCCAATCTAAGGCATTAAGCATGTAATCGACCTGCAACCAAGAGTTGTACTGCCAAACAAGCTGCCTATAGGGTAAATCCTAAATAAAGTACTAAGCTGCAAAAGCAAGTAGATGAGCTAATGAGGAAGGAGGTATGTACATAAGTTCCTTAGTCCCTGCGTAGTACCGGCCTTATTAATGCCGAAGGAAGATGGTTCTTAGAAGATATGTGTAGATAACCAAGCGATCAATCAAATCACCATCAAGTCTAGGTATCCCATTCCCAGGCTTGACGACATGTTAGACTAATTAAGTAGAGCAAGAGTATTCTTCAAGATCGACCTCAAATCTAAATGCGCAAAGGTGACAAGTGGAAGACTGCATTCAAAACATGCCATGGATTATATGAATGGCTTGTAATGTCATTTAGACTATCTAATGCATCGAACACATTGATCACCTAATGAATCATGTGCTTTGAGACTTATTAGGGAAGTTTTCCGTGGTTCATTTTGATGACATCTTAGTGTACAGTCCCAACCTAAAGACCCACTAGCAAAATCTTCATAGCGTCTTTGCGAAACTTTAAGCTGAATAGCTTTACGCCAATCTGAAGAAGTACGATCCAAGGTGATATTCTTGAGATTCGTTGTAAGTAGTGGTAGCATGTGAGTCAATAAAGAGAAGATCAAAGCAATCACCAAATGGGCAGTACCAGCTACCTTGACCGACGTGAGAAGTTTCCATGTCCTAGTATCATTTAATTACAAATTTATAAAGAATTTTAGTACGATTGTGGCCCCACTCACTAAACTCTCAAAGAAGAATATTGAATTCAAATGGGGAGAGAAGGAGTAGAAGAGTTTTGAGGAGTTAAAGAGTAGGCTAACCACAGCCCCTATCTTAGCTCTGCCAAGCTTAAACAAAGTGTTTGAAGTAAAGTGTAATGTATCTAGACTAGGTATAGGTGCTATGTTGATGCAAGAGGGCTAACCTATTGCTTACTTCAATGAGAAACTTCAAAGAGCTACACTCAACTGTTCTGTTTATGATAAGGAGTTCTACTCCTTAATTCGAGCCTTAACAGTATAGAAACATTATTTGTTACCTAAGGAATTTATGATCTACACCAGTCATGAATCCTTAAGATATTTAAAGACTAACCCATGTTGATGGGAATTAAGCTACAAGACCCCTGACCCACAGCTAAGCCTAAAGACTAGAGGGGCTAACACAATGAATCCTCATATTCCAACTAATCCCTACCGAGGCTAAGTACTTACTTGTCGAGTTACCTCTAATGCTGTGCCATATGACCACTTTTTATTCTATGATATGTCGAGTTGACGATTACTCTCTATTGCACCGAGTAGCCGAAAGAGTCAATCCAGACTAATTAAGCCATTCCTACTCAAACAAGCCTATCTATGTGTACATTTTTATCCACATCTCTTAACGACCCCGCTAATGCCAGATCGCCAAGTGTACAATATGACATGTAGAGTCTATGGCACCAATGATTATTTTCCTTGTATATTCATTTTTACCCCTTTATAACATGTAAATTACCCCTTTAGGAAATGCCCTTTGTGTATTTTCCCTTTTGGGCAAGTTGCCCTAGTTTACTAATATAAATACCCCTATACTTGCAGTTGTAAGATATCAAATTACCTTCAATATACTTAAGTACTTTCCTCCTTACCTAAATATTTCTTATTTACTCTTGGCATCACTCTTACCCTTTCCCTTAAGCAAGGTTAGGTAGCAAGTAACCTCACTGAACCAATTCGTGTGTCATATCAAATTGCACCATGAGTCTTTGGAAGTTCCTTTGGTGCGTCATATCCTTTAGAATTTTTGATGGGTTTTTTCTTACTGTTCCATTCTCTTTTGTCACTCTTTTCGTACCTTTCCCCATTAGCCATTTTTCGATCTTTCTGTAAGCTTGGACCCATCTAACAACCGGCTTTGTTTGTTCTTTGTCACGGTTCACACCATAAGTTGTCTTTAAGGAAAGCTAAATGGGTTGAGTTCATGGACGGTTTTTCTTATGTCGTAAAATATAATAATAAAAAGAATAATGTAGTGGTCAACACCTTATAAAGATGACATTCTCTCCTAACTGAGTTGTAAACTAGGCTGCTTAGTTTTTTACCCATAAAGAATCTGTATACTGAGGATCCATACTTTATTCCTATCTATGCCCGATGTGAGGAAGGAAAAATACTAGACGACTATTAAAGGGAAGATGGATACTTATTCAAGAAGAAGAGGTTATGTATCCCAACCTATTCCATAAGAAAATTACTAGTACACGAGGCGCATGGAGGAAGATTAACGGGACGCTTTGGCCAATGTAGGACCCATGACGTACTATCCTCTAGATTCTTTTAGCCAAGGATGAAGAAAGATGTCCAATTCGTACTAGAAAGGTGTATGACCTACCTAAAAGTGAAGAGCCAGACCGAGCCAAGCAAGGATGCTATCTACCTTTGCCTATCTTAACCAAAGCATAGTCCGACCTAAGTATGGATTTCATGTTAGGATTGTAAAGGACGTCTCGAAGGAAGGACTCCATCATGGTGGTTATGGATTAATTTAGTAAGATGGCACATTTCATGCCCTATTTCAAAACTAATGACACATCAACTATCTCTTTTCTTTTCTTGCAAGAAATTATCAAGCTTTACGAAATACCCAAAACAATTGCTTCGAACCAAGATCCAAAGTTCATGAACTACTTTTGGAGGGCTCTATGGAGTCATATCGGAACTAAGCTATTATACAGCATATCTTACCAACTACAGACCGATGGATAGACCGAGACTGTTAACTAAACAGTGGGAACTTTGCTATTGGTCATTGTTGGACGAAACATGGTTGATTGGGATCTGTATCTACCTTTCATTGGGTTCGCATACAATAGGACCACCCACAATGTAACAAACATGTCTCCATTCGAAGTCACCTATGGGTTTAAGCCCAAGCTCATGATGGACTAAGCACCCCAACCGAGACGTGATGATGACAGCTAGCCACAAAAAGAGTTGAAGCCATCAAAGCTATGCACTAGAAGGTTTTACAAAAGTTGAGCTAAGCTACTATTAAACTCTAGAAGCGAGGCTAAGGATGGAAGAAGAGAAAATTTCAATAAGGTGATCTAGTCAAGATATATCTCACAAGGAACGATTCCTAAACTTGAGGAAGAGCAAGTTGTCTCCCAAAGCTGATAAACCTTTCAAAGTGCTTAAAAAGATCAATCACAAAATCTATAGGATTGAACTACATAAAGGATATGGAGTCTTAGACTCCTTCAACATTGCTGATCTCCAACGTTACACTCTCAAAGATGAGCAACCTAGAGCTAAACCAGATTTGATCCCAAATCTCAAACAACCCGAGGGGATAATAAGGATCCAGGATTGATTATGCGCTCCTTGAACTCGAGGGCTAGCTCAAATGGTTCACTAAGTTGTCTGAGGTAAGTTAAGCGCTAAGGAGCAACGCTTACCTTAGTCCAACCTACCAAGCTACTTCATTCTCTATACCATCTAGAGAATTTCTAAGGTAATCAACTGACATGTTCAATCGACCCTTACACTATACACCAATTTAAGCACTAAATTAGGTTATAGCTAACCCTTTAGTATTAACTAACAATTTTCAAGAGTTGAACATCTAAAGCCGACTTAAATGTGAGTCATCCTTAAGCCAACCCTTATCCAATCCTAGCAATCAAAGCTTCTAAACTATTGACACTAACTAAACCTAATCAAGACCTACCCTTACTTGGCTCATAGCATTATTAAGACCAAAGAATGAGCAAAATAATGTACGCACTATTTATTTTGACATTTGTACTGTCTTTTCTGACAAAGGATATTCTTTTGGCATGATTACATTATTACCCCTATAAATTATTCCCCTTTTCCTAGCTAATAGAAATCCTTTTCTATAATTTCCTGTATCTTAAGACTTATCCTAATTAGGTATTATAAATACTTACATATTGTAATAGCTACATCATCAATATACAGAGAATACACTGAAATTTCTCATGTCTCAAGATAAGTATTCATTTTGCTTACTCTTGAGCTACTCTTATCTAACCCATTGAGTATGGACTAGTGGTAAGTGCCCTCAAGCACTTATGCGTCATATAAGTGTGACGGTGCATCATATCCATTGTTGGTCACAAAAACCCCTACTCAACCTTCAGCTACCATTTATCTTTCAAACCATCTCACAGTCCGAATCCACCCTCTTTTGGTTACGAGTGATATTGGGCTTACATGTTCATCTATGAGTCTATATCACTAAGCCTAGCCTATTTAATATAAAATACTCGATATTAAATTAAAGAAGAATATTTTTATTTAAGAAATATTTAAAAGAATATTTTAAGAGTCACCAACCAGTAAGACTGATAAAAAAAATGGAACCAAGTTTCTTAGGTGGAAGAGAACCTGATTAAGTTGCTATTCCACTAATTTTCTAAAAATATTGTCTTTAGAAAACTTTAACTAAAGAATTAGGTCCTAAGGTTAACTTATTAAGACATTGTCCCCATGTAAAAATTGGAAAAAATTAACTAATGGGCTTTGTTTTTTTATAATATTTCCTAAAGATATAAAAATATGCAAAAAATTTTAAAAAATGCATGAAGATGATTTTTATTATATTTTATTTACGAATTTCTTTTTAAAATATTATTTTTTTTATAATTGCCCTAGAGGTGCCTATGTTTCCACTTATCAAAATCAAACCAATATAGTTTTAATTTTTTTTTTTTAGAAAACTTTAGTAGATTGACAAATTTCATTTGTGATAATGGGATAAGTTTATTTTTTTTAGCAAATTTATTTTTATTAAGAGATATCCCTATTAAAAACAAAAAAAAACTTGATTTATATTCCCAATGTAGAGAACCTAAAAAAAAAAACTAATTTTGAAATAACTACATTAATATTTTTATTTTCTAAAAACAACTAAGTGACAAAAATAATTTTTTAGAAAACTCCCTAAAATGCCTAACTTATTAAAATGTTCAAATTAGAAGAATATGCATTCCTATCCAAATATTCTAAAATGTTAGACCTAGATGGAAACTTTATCCTAAAGATACAAATATTGAGAAAAATATTCAATTGAACCTTAAAAAAAGCAACTTTCATGAAAATGCAACTTTTTGTAAAAATATGTGATTTCTCTAAAATATGTAATTTTTCTAAAATTGAGATAATTCTAAAGATGCAATTTTCTTAAAAATATAATATGCTAAGAAAACATGATTCTTGATGATTATGCAAATTATGTATAAAATATTATTACATCAGAATTAATATAAGGACCAACAAAAAGACTCAAGTTAGTACTTTTCATGCAAATAACAAATTTTTCAAAGTAAAGAAAATCATAAAATAATAAAATCTAATTATTAAAAAAAACAATAACTAAATTCTTGTACAAAAAAATAAAACAAGTTAGTATTCTTAAATCTAACCATAATAAGAGATAAAGAAAAACTCAACTAAAAACAAGACAAACAAATTATCAGTGCCCAAAGGTCTACGTAAAAACAATTAAAGTTGATGTAGGATCTAATAGTAGAATAAATCACTTAAACAAAAAACTTAAAATAAAATAAAACAATAAAACAAAAGAGAAAATAAAATAAATTGAACTAATATAAGACATATTGATAATATACATATTATAAAACTCGTGAAATAAAAATAAATAGTGTAAAAAGACAAACCATAACTAATGTAACAATAAAACTTGCATAAAAATTAAAAGGAAAAAAAAAACAAAGTTGGTATAATTAACTATCAAACAAAAATAATAAAATAAAAAGAAAATCAAAGATCCAACCAATATAAATAGGAGCAGGTCAAATCTATCAGATCATTTTACAAGCTCCAATGGACTCAAATTCGAGTTGCACAAGGATGATTAGCACCTTTTCAAACACCTCGCAACATAATTCAATCATTAAAAAGAATGGGAGTTGGCACTTTTATGACAAAGTGATTGACGAAATTGAGCATGGGACAAGCACCTTGGAGAATGGTAGTGGTTTGGTAGCGGTGCTGTTGGTAGAGCTTATGTATAGCAATGGTAGATGGCTTGAGTCATGTATGGTGTTGTGGTCATGTATAGGTAGCCACTATCATGTAGGTCTGGGTCATCATGAGAGGTTAAGTAGTTGGTGCCTTGTATACTGTTGGGTGGCTAGGGCACTTTTATGACAAAGTGATTAACGAAACTAAGCGTAGGATAAGCACCTTGGAGAATGGTAGCGGTTTGGTAATGGTGCTGTCGGTAGAGCTTATGTACTGCAATGGTAGATGGCTTGAGTCATGTATGGTGTTGTATTCATGTATAGGTAGCCACTATCATGTAGGTTTGGGTCATCATGAGAGGTTAAGTAGTTGGTGCCTTGTACACTGTTGGGTGGCTAGGGTTAGGTTTGTATGCAAGTAGGGTATTGGGTTGCATTTAGGTTGTAGGGTAGTCACTATGGCCATATGCAGCTACTAGGGGGTATAGTTTGTAATTGTTGAGTAGGGTAAACAGTTGTATGTGTTGTATTTGTTGTTGTGTAACAATAGAGTATAGCGGTTGTGTATGCTTATGTGAGTTAGTGACCATGCAAGTGTAAGAAGGTGATGGTTAGAGTATGTGCTATGGGTGAATAGTGTTGCTACTGTAATTGTGTTCTGTATGTGTGACTATATCATTGGTAGAGAGTGAATGAGGACTGTACGTAGTGGTTGAAAGAAAGAGAAAGAGAGGACTACACCTATGTGTTTTTCCTAAGTGATAAATTCGATTTTTTCTTCTAATCCTCCCTACATTTTCCATATTCAATTACATGTAAAAACACTTAACTTAGGGCTTATCACTTTATGACAAACTTATTTTACTAGCAAAAGCTTTAAATAGATAAAGCATTAATTTCAATTTGATCCCATTTCGTAGTTTTCACTATAAATTTTTTTAACAAATTGTATCAACATAACTAAGATAGATTTACTTAAAAAAAAAAAGAAAAAGAAAAAGACAAATATCAGCAAGATTCATTCAGATCCCTTTTGTGTGCATTTTCCTCTCTCTTCCTCTTCCTTCTATTCGTCTACTATTTAAAGGAAAAGAAGGTCATGTACTATGCAAGTGACTTTGGACTAGATGCAAATAAAAATGATATAAAGGTGGGAATCAAACCCACGACCTTTAATTTCTCCCTTACTAAGTCCAAGTGTTTGGCCAACTAAGCTATTACTCATTTCTCAACATGTTATGCATTCAAAACAAATTTAAGCTCTTTTACATGGGCCCAACTTCAAATTTGCCTATCAAATACAAGCTTGAATAACTCTAGCTCATTTTAAAATGACCTTGAAACATTCAAACGTATCAAATTACACATGCCAAGGATTTTTTAAAAAAAATTTCATTTAATAAATTTCGAGTCTTATTTTTGTATTTGTCTACTAAAAATTATTCAATTATAAACAAAACTTTCCCCCATGAACCTAAATTTTTACTAAACCTTTTTTTTAAAAAATTATTTTTTCAAATGGAGTCCAATTTCTTAAATACTTAGAATTTATTAAATTATATGTATATTTTGATTATTTCCTAATCTAACCCTAAACAACTAACTGACTTGACTCTGACACTTTCTATTTTTAATTTTTCAATTTTTTTTTATTTTTTAATTATCTTTCATTTTTTTGTAAACCTGACCCAAAATAAATAAACAAATGAGGGTGCGAAAATGGAATGTCTATAGCTCTCTCTTTTTGTAGTGATGTATGGATAAAACTTCGTTACAAAGACAAAAAGACATATTCATTTTTGCTAAATCCTAGCTTAAATTGAAAGAATTGTGACTTGAAAGGTCAACTAAGTAGTGTCTCTTCTTGAAAGGGTTAGTTAAAAAAATTATAACTTAAATTGTTAAATAGGGTCATAACTTGAAAAGTCAAGGTAAAAGGGGTAAGATTCTAACAAGATAGGTTAGGGTAAAAAGGGATTAGGTCTTGACTTGACAAGTTAAAGTGAAAAGGATAAAGGCTTAACTTGCTAGGTTGAGGCAAGAAGGATAAGGTGCTTACTTAATGGGTCGAGGTAAAAGGAATAAGGGCTCCACTTGACAAGTTAGGGCAAAAAGGATAAGGGCTCGACTTGATAGGTTAAGGTAAAAGAATAAGATCCTAACTTGACAATTTAGGGTAAAAGGAATAAGGTATTGAGGTAAAAGGATAAGGGCCCGGCTTAACAAGTTAAGGTAAAAGAAATAAGGTCCCAACTTAACAGGTCGAGTAAAAGGAATAAGGGTCCAACTTAACAAGTCAGGTATCCTTAAGGGGACAGATCTCTTTAAGGATTGGTACAAGAGACAAAATAGGACAAAGCTCTTACAAGTATGCGATCTAGCTAAACACAAAATAGCATAGCACTTTCATGAGCATGTAATCCAACTAAAGACAAAATAGCATAGCACTTTCATGAGCATGCAATCCAACAAAGAATATGATAGCACTCTTGTGAGCCTAGAATCCGACAAAGAGTATAATATCGCTCCTTTGAGCAAGCGATCCTAAAAAGGATTAGATGATGCTCTAATGTGCAGGCGATCCTAGAAAGGACTAGATGGTGTCCTAATAAGCCAGCAATCCTACAATGATAGGATAGCACTCTAACGAACAAGCAATCCTAAAAAGTACTAGATGACACACCAATGAGCATGTGATCCAAGAAAGAATAGGATAGTGCTCCTCTGAGCAAGTAATCCTAAAAAGGACTAAATGGCATTTCTTTGAGCAAGTGATCCAAGATTACTTAAGAAATAGAAGTGTCATAAATGATAAGCAATCTAAGAATTTCAAGAACTTTGAAAGAAGTGGCAAAATGACAAATTGATATAGATTTGAGCTCAAAGGATTTTGATGACTCTTTGAAAAGTTTATCCTTTTAAGAAATGTCGCTTGATAACTTTTGAAAACTCTTCTTTTCTCCTCCGAAGAGGTTTTTCACAAAAAATTCAAAAAAATGCACCCATTGGTAGAAAATTACATCGTTAATAAGTAAGAAAACCTCTAAGGGTTCAAATATCACAAATAAGAAGTCAAATTGCCCCCTTGCCTATTAATACCTCATTTCTTATCTTAAACATGATTCTTAGAGCATCTTTCATGATTTTTGCAATCTCTCGAATTACTAATTTCAAAATTAGGGGAAAAATATTCAATAGTCTATTGACTTTCCATTAAGAGAATAAGTATCATTACTTGAAATGTTTAGTCCAAGAGGACTTCCTTGTACTTTCACAGCTTATTTTCACTCTCAGTATCAATTCTAAAAATTGTAGTTCATCTTGTAAATGATACACCTAGCCAAACAATTTGGTCTTTTTTGGGCTTACAATGTGAGGCTTTTAGTTGGCGGCTTTAACAAAGGGATATTATTGCAATGGTCAATTTTAAAATAAAATCTTTATTCATTCAATCCTAGGTTTACAAGTCAAGAATGTTAGGAAAAAATTAAACATAGGCTTACCCCAATTTCATTAACAACAATTTTTTGAAACAAATCCATTCCTTTAGTCAAAGAGCCTCATTAGGGTAGTAAAGTGAGTAGGATCATAGAATTTAGGCTTCATGCCTTTTGGGTTTATAAATCTTGTCATGTTTAAGCTTTAAGTATCCTTAAGAAAGCCTAAGGTGTTAAGCATTGCAACTCTACCTTAAGTTTTGATCTTAACTTTTTGAATATATAGGCATTACACTTATGAAATCGATCTCACATTTGAGTAGGATCACCTAATTTTTCCTTTATCTCTTCTCATTTTTTTTTCTTTCTTTTACTTTTTTCCTTTCTTTTCTCTTTTTGCTTTCTATTTTCCTTTCTTTCGTCTTTTTCTCTTCTAGGTGATCAATATCCATTACTTCAAGTTCCCATTTTAAGAGAATCAAAGCCTTAAATTGTTGGGTTTAGAATATGTAGGCTTTGGATGAAGTGTATACAGCTTTAGAGTGTTTAGAAAAGATCCATAGGCTTGAGGTGTTTAAATGAGTATATAGGCCTAGGTGAAGTGCATTCAGTTTGAAGCTCTTTTCCATTCTAAAGAAATTGGATTATCTATAGTAACCATTACTCTTAAATTGGTGCAACTAAGGCAAGCACAAGTTAATTTATTCCCTTTCTCTAAATTAATGACCTTGGTGTCCTGATAACCCTAATGTAAGGTGGTTCTTGACAAGTTAATTTTTAAGAAAAGTCCTCAAAAGGCTCAAATGGATTTGTAAGGGATAATTGTATTTAGGGTAATGAAATAAATTCCTAACATCATTTCAACAAATGTACTAAGTTCAAGATGGATCTCCTATAAGGAATGAGCCTTAAGTACTGACATTATGTCACTCGTCTATCATGTGTCTTTAAGGTTAGTGTTTAGGACATAGTTTGCCTCTATTCATTCTAAAAATTTCAAGTAATGAGTTACATTTCCCTTAGCAGAAAGTGGTTAGCTAACTATACTTGTTCATCAATTAAAATTACCCCAAGCTCAATTAGATGTATTATTCTATAAAGTACTCCATATATTGCCCCAAGCTTAAGCTCATTGGGCTTATTGGTGGGATAACTCATAGTAGAGATGAGATTTGTATTTGCTTTTAGGGTTAGAGTAGGTAGGCAAACCTTAAGTAAAGTTAGCAAGCCATGTGTTTCGGTTCCCTCTGACGTAAAGTAAGTTCGGATAGATGGGCAAGTCCGGTGTCTATGTTTAGGCTTTCATATCTTAGGCTTTTAAAAAGGTCTAGTGGTATGCTTCTAAGGTTTTTGATTTAGGGATAGGTAAATAGGTGTTATCTCTACTATTTTTGAAGATTATGCCCCTCAATATTAAGTCTTAGCTTATGGGCTACCAAAGACGCTAAGCTTAAAATGAGTGACTGCTAGACTTTAGGTCAAGCCATCTTACATAAACGCAACCTTTAAGAGCATTATGAAATTCCCCACTTGCTAACAATGTCCTTTTCCTTTTTTTTTAAATAAGAAAATTCTTGAAAAATGTCAATTCATAAAATTCAAAGACTAACTTATGCTACAAATGATGAGGTTGTAGACTCTCCATAAAATTACAAGGATGATAAGAATCATGAAATGAATGACATCTAAAAGTGGATAAAGTGATTATCTTACAAAAGGCGATATAGGAAAAGAGTGAACTTAAGGAAACAATTATTTACACAAAAATTATTTACAAGACTATTATTATTATTATTATTTGGAAAAGTTTTTTTATCAATGAAGGTTAGAAAAACACTTATTCTACAAATGAGCGTGTCGCTAATATGACCTACACAATAGAAAAGGCTTATGAGAAAGGTGATAAAGCTATGCAAACAACACAAATGAAGGGATTCATTACAAAAATGATGACATATGAAAGAAGGGTAATTACTTTACACTAGAATGAGTTACACTAGGATAACATGAACAAGTGATTATTCTACAAGGATGATATTGGTTATGAAGAGGTTATAATAATTCTTATTATGGTAAAATGGTAAAGTGCCAACCTAAGAAGATAATTTTTTACAATCTAAGGGTAATGACTTATGTAAAAGAGTAGTTTCTTTATCTTTCTTTTTTTTTACTTATTGAAAAGCTTTTGAAACCCTTCTTATTAACTAAAGCTAAAGAGAACCTCTGCTATAAAGACTTGATTACTAACATTTCTTAAAGAATAGAAAATAATTTAATAAAAAAAGCGACATGACGACAAAACGGGGGGAGGGGGGTAGGGTAGAACTAGTAATTGAAGGGAAATTATATTTACAAGAGTGATGCTAAATATCATAAAAAGGTAATAGGAGATAATCTAGGGATAACTATTGTGCCTAGTTTTTTTTTTAAATTAGTCTTCTTCAAACTAATGAATATTAAATCCTACCAATTTAATACTAACCATCGAATAAGGTTTGAAGAAAACCAGTTTTTTAATTTGAAAATCATTTGGAGTCGCCACCCAACCGTAGTTGGAAAAAAAGTTAAATTATAACCAATTAGGTGGACTAACTATAACTTAGTTACTGATCTTTCAATAAAATCGATTTTCGAAAACCAAAGATCTGAATCCAGAGCCTTGGTTGAGTTTACATTTTTACCTAATTCAATTTATTTAAGGAATCTATTCTAAAGAGCCCTAATCGATGTTTATTTTTGGAAATTATAACTAAGATCCTAATTTTGAAAAGGGTTCATTTATTTTATTTATTAAAAATAAATAAATTTTTTTTTCTAAGTGATTTATTTATTCATCTATTACTTACTTAGTTCACTTCTAAGAAAATAAAAATAAAAATAGATTTTTCTTTCTTGTTTTTTTTTCTTTCTTCCTTTCTTTTCTTCTTCTTTTTTTTTTCTTTTCCCCTTTTCTTATTTTTCTTATTTATTATTACATTTACAAATAAATAAAATTTAATGTTCAAAAAAAGAGGTAACATACTAGGTCAACTCGGTTCGGTTGGCTCAAGGCAACTCGGTTGGCTCAAGTTAGCTTAATTTAACTTGGTTAGCTTAGGTTGGCCCCAATCAACTCAAATTGACTCGAAAAATCAAATTTAGAGTATCGAATCTAGGCTTCTTAAGTGTAAGGAATTCGATGGTAGTGATGGTTCTTGTCGAAGAACACTATAGAGGATGCTATCCTAGAGAGAGAGAGAGGAATCATGCTAGAGAAAGTAAGCTTCAATTTTTGTTTTTATAAAGTGTTTCGTAGCTTTGTTATGTGTTGAAAATAAAGAGTAGACCCTTATTTATAAGTACCATGGTCGAGTTAAGGATAAAAAATATTAAATACAATATGATTTTTTTCCATGTTTAGGTTAAGTGAACCTAAACAATATGTGATGCCAAATACAGAGCTACACGTATAGGAGTGTATCGGTGTGTATCCAACAAGCATAAGAGTGTGCCTACCATACTTAGAAGTGAGTTGGTAAATGATGTGGCCATGACGTAGTGATGACATGGCGACAAAGTGAGAAAAGAAAATAAAAGATGCATTTTGTAACTTTCATGGATTGAACTTAAGATCTCCAAATCATATGCAATATCAAGTCCAAATATTTATCCAATTAGGCTGTTGGTTTTTCTTTATTCATATGTGCACTAAGTCAACTTAGGTCAAATTCAAATCTAAACCTCACCCGAATGATCCTCTCTTTATTTTATTATATTCTACTAAACTATCTAAAAGATTTATTTTTTTTTCTTAAATCTTCTACTAAACTATCTAAATTTTATATTTTTATCATTTTTCTAATTTTTTTTTTTTTTTGCTTTTGGCTTTTCTTAAATCTTCTTTTTTTTTGTTGTATTTTTCTAAATTTCTTATTTTTGTTAGGTTTTTTCTTCTTTTTTTCAATTTTTTTGCATTTTTCCTAATTTATGACCCCTTACCTTATTAGAAAAAAAAAAAAGAGAGAGGCAAAAATTAAGTGTTTACAGCTGCCTCTCTTTGTAATGAAGTTTAAATAAAACTTTGCCACAAAAAAAAAAAGAAACACTATTTTTTCCATAGGGGTGGATTTCATTTTAGGAAGCATTACAACCAACTAGTTGACTATCCTAGGCTCAGTTCATTAGGAATTTGGTGGAGAGAGAGGTAACGCTCTAAGACTGCAAGAGGAATTGAAGCTTAATCGTGCCTAAACAAGTAAGCACTCTTTGAAGTAGCTAAGACCCTAAGCTAAAATCGATTTGGGGAAATTAGTCATGCCCCTTTGGGCTCACTAACCTAATTGGGTTTATAAAGAGTGACAAGAAATCAAGATAGTGCTCCAAGAGTATGTGATCAGAGAGTTTTAGGATAATGCTCCGAGAGCATGCAATCTGAATGTTTGGCTTGGGATATTACTTTAGAGCATGTGAACCAAAGGTTTTAACTTTGGTCAGGATAGCATTTCGTGAGCATATGATCTAACGATCTCAAGTTTAAGATAGCACTCCAAGACCATGCGATCCAAGGTTTTCAAGGTCAAGACGGCACTCCAAGAGCATATGATCCAAGGGTTTTAAGGTCAAGATAATGCTCCAAGAGCATGTGATCCAACGATTTCAAAGTCAAGATAGTACTCTAAAAGCATGCAATCCAATGATTTTGAAGTCAAGATAGCGCTTTGAGAGCATGTGATCTAATGATTTTACTACATGGATAGTGCTCTAAAGAGCAAATGATCCATGGAGACCAAAGCAAAAGGAGCATATGTGAAAATTCTTAAAAAAGATAGATTTGATGATTGGCATTCATAAAAGATAGAGTAAATATTAGGGATAAAATCCCTAAATAGAAAGAGAGGTAGGTGACATCAACTATGGGGAAATCATGTCAAAGAGAATGATTTTAGCCTCTAAAGCCAACTTAGGAGTCATTTTTTATGTGAAAGTAGATCCTTGAACTTTAGATGATAGGAAGTGAACTCATTTGAAAACAATTTTTGTTGGGGAAATGATAGAAGCTTACTGCTAAGGTTAACTCTAGAGAAGATGACTTCCAAAAGAAATAAGGATTCCTGTCCAAAGGACTAAAATGAGAAGGAATCAAATTTATCCCAATTTTTTTACTTGCTAGCAAGTTTAGATTCTGCCGATAGTATATAGGCTTTTCAACGATATATCAACTTGATCTTTCAGGTTGACTTGGTCTAAGAGAGCCTTTTCTTTCCTTTAGGGGTATCACATCCTGACTTGGCACGGATATACCATCACATAAGAATACTTGTTGAAAACTTAAATCAACTTACTCATTTATCAAAAGACAACTTTATTTATACGATAAAGGGGTTGCTACATCAAAGCTCAACTGGATATTCTGTTACAACATATATGTACAACATAATATTTAAAGCAAAATATGAAGTAGCTTTTTCCTTTATCATCTTTACAATAATAGGATTCCTGACTTAGTACAGGTTCCATACAAAAATTGTTGACTCTGACTCATGCTCTCGATATATATATCCCCCCTTAGTGTTGGGCCATTTATGATATAGTTAACTTGAGGATAAAACATTTTATTCCCTCAGCTACTGAAGTTGAGTGAGAGTAGATAACAAACAACATAATATAGACAATATGATGGACAATATTACATATCACAACTGAAACATTTCAATTACCACTCGTAAGTTCAACTTCACATATGCATCTGCCCAATCGAGCATTTACTGCTAGCAATGCAGCATGCTATGCTCATGCACATAACATGTATCAGTATCGATATCCTATGCCTTCTAATCTTCTTCCGGTTAGTTGATATAGCTAGGCATCTGGATGCAATGTCTAGGAACCAATGGGCAATAAGAAGTTGCTTAGGAGTAGGACCCCTAGTAAATTGGACTACACATTGTAATGGACCATTATCAAAAGGGGTAACAAGGAGCTGCTTAGGAGTAAGACCCCTAACTTTGCTATACAAAAATTAGATTACACACTATAGTTCAACAAATCAAAGTGGCAGCATTGCCAAATTAGAATATACACTGTAGTCTACCAAATCAAAGTAGCAATACTGCCAAATTAGACCACACACTGTAGTCTACCAAATTTGACTATCAAAATAGTCACAATATTCGGGCAATACAATATACATGCTTCCAAAAATTGAGTTCATAAAGCCAATTCTTTCCATGATTACTTAGGAGCCTCGTTCTAAAAGTTTTGACTCATAAGTCCCTTGCCATGTCATGATATGCAATAACAATTCAAGAATATCAATTAACATAATCAACTTTAAGTTTTATTTAACATAGTTATTTGATTCTAGCTTTCAAACTCTCTATAGTGTAATTCTAGTATCTTACTTAGGGTTCACTTAGGTGAACACCTAGAAGATTGAGTTAGAGATCACTCAACTCCCCTAGTTAGCGCAATCATTCGTAAACACAATTCATTACCTAACGTAGCAACATAACAATTCAACTAAGGTACGGTTACTATCATTCATAATCACCACTTCAGCATTCATCATAGTAGCATATTAATTCACCCAAGATATACTCATATTCATTCAATACAGCATCAAATAATATGTAGTGTTATGAGTAACAATATATCTACTCCAAGCATAAGTTAGATCCACTTACTTGGATTAAGTAATAGCGCAAAATCCTAAACTCTGAAATGTGGTCCTTCCTTATTTATCACACCTATGAAAATATAACATAGTCTTCAAATCAAGTATAGGCTGAACCTAAACTGTTATAAGCTTTCATTTCTACATTTTAAAACTTCGTTGACTGTATCTTACTCGTTTCTTATCCAATTTCAGCAAACTTTATATCATCATAATCGTTATTTCATGTACTGTTGAGATATCTTAAGAATCAAGTCTATCAACATTTTCAAAAGTCCAAAAACACCCTTTTCTCATTACAACATGACCGTATGTTATCCTAACTCTGTAATTAACTCGAGTGAGTTAAACTAAAAGCTCTAAAAATCACACTTTTCAAACTTATCTAGTAATCCTTAATATACCCCAAAGTGTTCATTTGACATAGATTTGATCAATATTTTAATAGTACGAATTACTATATCATATATTAGGCTAATATATAGGTTTATATTATGAAAATATATAATAAATAGTATACGAGCCTAATTAATTCCATAAAAAATCCTGTAGACTCAAAAAAAAAAAGTAGTTTAATTATTGACTATGAATTATATTAAACTAGCTATTATCTATTTTTACGAAAATAGCAATTTTAACTCAAAATTAATGAAAATTAATAAAACAAGTGAATTTAGTCACAAGATAAAATCCAAGTGTCCCAAACATCATTATGAACTTCCAAAAATCATAATACATATAGCTCACACTTTGATTTTGTTAAAAACTAATTATTTTAACAATTAGGTAAAATTAATAGTTTTATTCAAAATAATTATAAAAATTAGTAAACATACTTAATTTAAAAAATTATTATTACCAAAATTAAATATATATATATATATGTATTAGGTATATTGTATAAAAAAATTGAGCTTGAAATAATATCAACTAATATTTATAAAAATTTATTCAATTTTCACCCAAATAAGGCATTTTCTTAAAGAACCCATATTTTCGCTAATTATTTAATTAAAATAAAATTACTATAATAATATACACCTAAAATAATCTCATAAAACCAAATTTCATAATAAATTGACAAAATTTGATATTTTCAAAAAATTAAATAATTTACAAGGATAATTTTAGTTCACTTGAACCGATTGCCTCTGACCACCATACCTTGTCTGAAGGCCTTCTCTAGCCACCCTCTATTAGAGCTCCAAGCCCCACCAAGTCAGGTTATAGTTTAGTATATGAACCGCCTTAGACCCATTATAACCCTATTTCTTATTCTATTTCTTATTCTATTTTTTTTCTAATTTTTTCAAATTTTCTAAAATTATGTTATTGTGTTTTTAGGTTCCTAAAATATTGTAAATGATGTCCGGAGCCCTATTTATAGGTTTTAGGATTTTTTGCATGTAAAAAGTGAAATTACACATGTCAATTTCACGTTTTTCTAAGTACCATGTGTCATCCCTTCATTAACTAAGTGTTAACTCTTCATTTCCAATTGATACTAGCTTAAAACATCATTTGATTACTCATCCATCCAAATTTTTTATTAAATTTCCATTATTTTACCTAATTTTAATAACTTATTGTTATATATATATATTTAATACATATAATGTATATCACATGTAATGCATGTATATTATATATAATTCAACTTTCATTTATTATTTTTGAAAGTTAATTAACTTATCTCGTTATATCTAAATTCACCAATTTAACAATTATTAGCTTTATCGATAAATTAACGATTTTGTCAAATTAATATTTTTATATAGCCTATTTTGAGAAATTTACTTTACTTAAATTACTTCGTTTAACTTTTCTAACTTTACTATGAAGGTTGAAATAAAATGGATAATATAGCCCAACACCTTAAATTTAGGGGTTCGGATTCTAAGGTTATTGAATTGGCTTCAAATCGTATAGTATTACAAAGGATAAATAACTTCCCATGACTTCTTCAAATTTCTTCTTATCAAAGGATATCTCATTAAAATTAGGTTTAGTTTAAAAAACTTCCACACACTCTCAGCTTAAACTCCTCTCTTTTTACTTCGATTCTAAAATTTATGGTCCATCTTATAAGTAATACCCTTTTAATCAATCCATTAGGTCTTTTTCAAACTATACTATAATAAAGGCCTTTGGTCCTCAATTTCAAAATGGATATTACTGAAATGACTTTTTATGAAAGAATTACTCTTTAACCCAGGTTTACAAGTCAAGAACCTTATATGTTAAACTAAAATTATGCTTGCTCTAGTTTCAAATATAACTTTTACCAAAGATAAGTTATTGCCTTTAATTGGAAGGAAGGGTGGAATTATGGGTAGGCCATTAGCCATGTATCAATTGCAATTTCACAATTTTTCAAGGGCAAAAACTTTGGTATTTACCTTAGCTTCTTATTTTAACTGTGTTTTTAACACCCCAACTCCCCCTCCCCCCCCCCCCCCCCCCCTTTTTTTCTTTTTTTTTGTAATGTAGGTATTAATTTAAGAATGAGTTTTCGTGCCCCTTGTCCTTTTAGGTTTTACGGCTTTGGACTTAATCACCTTGTTTATGTTAAGCACACTTTTTTTTCTTTTCACACTTACTCGTTTTTCCTCTTTTTTCCTGCTTCTCTCTTTTTTTCTTTTTCTTTTAAGACAAAATGATTATTCTTTCTTTTGCCTTATAGCTTAAAGCATATGTGGTTTTAGTGTTTATAATGGATGCCTTTCTTCATCTTAGAGGAAATTAGTTATCGATGGTAACAATTACTTTTGAATTGATGTGACTAAAGCAAGAACAAATTAGTTTTAATTTTTTCTTCTAATAGATGCTCCTAACCTCTTTTTTTCCCCATTATGAGGGTAGTTCTTGACAGGGTTTAATTTTTGAAAAGACCTCAATAAAAGGTCCAACGAAGCTAATAAAAGACTTTATGTTTAGGATATTGAAAAGATTGCCTAACTTCATTTTGATTTGAGTATTAAATACAAGATGGAGTTCCTTCAAGAAATGAGTCCAATAGTCTCACAATGATGTCACTCAACTCTCAAAGTGTCTCCAAGTAGGTGTTTTGAGATTTTTCTTACCTCTCTTTATTCTAAACCTTTTAACTAATGAGATATCTTAAAATAGGAGAAATGAAAACAAAGCACTTTATTTGAATCACTTATCTTTCACAAACATCATGAAATCTGATCATATCCTTGAATTGAGTCCAATTAGATTGCCCCTATATCAATTAAGTCTTGAACTCTATATTTCAATTCCCAACAGTTGTCATTAAAATGCTCTTGTTGACTTATATGATATTCCCATTGTGCATTTAGGTCGTATTTCCTTAGCTTATATCCTGGTATTGGGGCTTTCTGATGTAATAAGCCCTTGTTTCTTAGTTAGTCAAAGACTTAAGATAACAAGGCAGGGATATGAGTAACCTTTCTTCTAAGTATTTTTAGGCCTTTTATTCTTAATGTAGGCCTTGATGTCATTGTAGTTATATATGCCCTTGAATCTAATGAGGCTGGTCTTTTTCCAGTCAACCTCCCTATTCTTATGGCTTCTTCAATTTGGCTCCCAGTAAGTATAATGTCCACAAAATTGGCCATTGTATTACTTAATAAGTGCCCATAATATGATTCCTCTAATGACTTACTAAAGATAGATATTAATTCTTTTTCAGGGAGAGGAGGAATGATTTTAGCTGTTATGTCCCTCCATCTTTGAGCATATTCCTTAAATGACTCATTTTTATTTCTTCTCATTATACATAAGTTCTAAATCGAAAGAGCTATCTCGATATTAAACTTATATTGCTCATAAAATAGCCAAACCAATTTCTCCCAAGTATTGACTTGGTTAAGGTCGAGCTAGGCATACTAGGTTAATGCAGGCCCTATTAGACTATCTTAGAAAGTTTGTACTATGAATTGATTATTTTAAACAAATCTACCCACTTTACGAACGTATAATCTAGTATGTAGCTTTAAGCATCTGGTCCCATTGTACTTCTCAAACTTTAATATTTTGAATTTTTTGGGGTAAGCTCTAACATCATATATAGAAAAGTCAGTGATCTTAATTTGCTTAAATTCATTTTTTTATTTATCTACTGAGTTAGCTTCCTTTCTAGCTCCTTAATACTTTCTTAACTCGACTCTAGGTCAATCGAGAAAGAATAAATCTTAGACTGAAAAGTCGGTTGGATTTTCTCTTTAAGAAGAGGTGCTTCAACAAATTTCCCTACTGGTCTCTTAAGTACTCTTCATTTGATGACATTATGGCTTTGAGTAGGACGATGTTGTCAACTATTCGGTCATTTTCCCCATTGTTTGCTCTAATGAACAAAACCTTACTTCTGTAAGGTTGGTGCCATTAAGTCTGTTGTTATTTCCGTTGTTAGCCATTACTCTAGATCCTCATCTGTTAGCAAATCCTAACTTTGTTTTAGAAGAATACTCTTCTTTTCAAGAGAGGGAAAAGGACTAAAAAAAAAAAAAAAAAGTAGAACACAAAGATAAGACTTATTTACAATTAGTGAGATCTATTTACATTTCCTTGATTGAGAGAGAATGAATGGTTATGTAAGTTCTCTTGAAGGACTAATATAAGGAAGAAAGTGCTAAAGAATGAAGAACGATAAACTAAAAAGAAAATTTATTGTTTTAAAATATTAGAGTATAGAAAACAAAAGAAATGGAGCCTAACAATTATTCTTAATGAAACTTAAAATTTTATTCAAAGTTTTTTAACCACATTTAAAGTTTCTAATCTAACTCTTGCAGTTAGGCTTTAATGTTATCCAGCATCTCTAAAGCCCAATCCATGGTCCTTTTTCTTTTTTCGATTTAAGCTAATAAGGCTCAGTTAGAGGCTTTAGTACATTTAACCCTTTGCTTATAGTAGGTAACTTCATCTTATAGCAACTGTTCATGTACTCTCAAGGCATCTAGCAACCTAGTAACTCTTTGATTATTCTCTTATTGGTTACCTACCCTTCTAAGTCTATACATTTTATGGACAAAAACCAGACATCAATGTAACAAAAGAAAGCATGTAGAAATATGCAGAGGTTATGATTGTTTGGGTTAATACATTATTCCTTAAATTGCAACACTACTATTATTTTCAAAAACTTTGATTGCATTAAAAATCTTGAATAATTAGTAGGGTTGCAATTCTTAAGAGTAGTATATTAACTCAAGCTTGAAGGGGGAGTATATACTTCTTAGGCTTTGTGACCTCACTTGTTTTTAGAAAACACTTTCATTGGTCACAATGAGTTTAAGTAGGGTAGCCTAATCAACCCCAAAGGGTGGTTACATCACTACGCTTAGACCCTATACAATGACCCCCTTCTAGGGTCCTAAGACGGCTTGGGTTTGACAGGATCAACCCTACACCTTTGATACAACAAATGATCCGCCATGTCTAAATACATGTTGTATGTAAAATAACTGTAGCAATCAAAGTATATACACCAATAAACAAATAGATAAATAACATAGGTATTTTGAAAGTAATTTTAATTTCGAAAAGTATTTTAAGCGGTTTACCCTCTTGATGTCCCTAGTGGAGTCGCCAAGCTATCTAGCTTGGTTTTCTTCTCCCAGTTTTTTTTTTTAAATTAGTATTCTTTAAACTGATCAATGTTAAACTTTACTTGTTTAATATTAACCCTTAACTAAGGTTTAAAAAAAACTAGTCTTTTAATTTGAAAATTGTTTGGAGTCACCACCTAACCGTAGTTAGGAAAAGAGCTAAGTTATAACCAATTGGGTTGATTGATTATAACTTAGCTATTGATATTTTAATAAAACCGATTTTTTCAAAACAATTTTTGAAAACTAAATAACTAGATCTGGAGGCTAATTTTTTAAAACCTAAATGGGTACCACTCTTAATCTTTCCAAATTTGAATTTACCTTTCAATATACCCTGATAATGAAATATATCTAAATTTTAATTCTTAAAAAAAAAAAAGAAAGCAACCAATTATTCATAAAAGATGGAAAAAGAAAAAAAAAATTCCATATTTTAAGTTGCCCATGCATAAGGTGCCTGCGTGGCTACGTGCCTACGTACCTATATGGCTACTATTCGAGATCAAACTTTCGTAGTTCGTTCTAAAAATATTAGCAAGTTAGTTTATTTTAACTTTAAAAAAAAAAGATCGAGTATACGTTTTTACTCAATTCAATTTATTTAAGGAAATTATTCTAAAGGCCCCTAATAGATGTTTATTTTTGGAAATTCTAAGTAGGATTTTAATTTTGAAAAGTCTTCATTTATTTTATTTATTAAAAAAAAATTTCTAAGTGATTTATTTATTCGTCTATTACTTACATATTTCATTTCTAAAAGAAAAAATAAAAATAGATTTTCTTTTTTTTCTTCTCTTAATTTTTTTGTTTCTCATTTATTATTAAATTTACAAATAAATAAAATTGAATTTAAAGAAAAAGAGGCAACAAACTGACTCAACTTAGCTCAACTCAACTTCAGCTCGACTTGGTTCGGCTTAAGCTGACTCAATTGGCTTAGGGTAGCTTAATCGACTCCGGTCAACTCGAGTCAGCTTAATTCGGCTCAATTAGCTTAGTTGGCTTAGGTTAGCTGCAGTCTGCTCCAGTCAACTCAAATTGACTCGGAAAATTAGATTAGGAGTATCAAATTTAAGGTTCTTAGGTGTAAGGAATCCAATGGTAGTAGTGATTTTTATCAAAAAATACCATATGGGATGCTATCTTAGAAAGAGAGAGGAAGCATGCTAAAGAGAGGAAGTTTCAATTTTTTTTTTCTAAAGTGTTTTGAAGCTTTGTTATGTGTTGAAAATGAAAAGCAACCCCCTATTTATGTGTAATATGGTCGAGTTAAGAATGGAAAATATTAAATGTAATATGATTATCTTCCATGTTTAGATTAGGTGAACCTGGATAATATGTAATGCCAAGTACAAAGTTGTGTCCAACATATATAGGAATATGCCTACCACACTTAAAAATGAGATGGTAAATGATATAGCAATGATGTGGCCCATAACATAGCGATGAAGTGAGAAAAGAAAATAAAAGATACACTTTTCACCTTTTATGAATTGAACTTAAGATCTTTAAGTCACATATACTATCAAGTTTGTATGCTTATTCAATGGGATTATTAGTTTTTCATTATTCATATGTGCAATAAATTACACATGTGAACTAGGTCAACCTAAGCCAAATTCAAATAAGCCTAAGTCCAATGACCTTCTCTCTATTTTATTATATTCTATTAAACTATCTAAAAGATTTATTTTTTCCCTTAAATCTTCTATTTTTTTTATTTTTATAAAGTTTAAATATTTTTATTTTTTTCTACATTTCTTTTTTTTTTTTCTTTTGGCTTTTCTTAAATCTTCTTTTTTTTTTTTTGTATTTCTCCAAATTTCTTATTTTTTTAGCTTTCTTTAATTTTCTTGATTTTGTAGTTTTCTTAAAATTTCTAATTTTTTCGTATTTTTCTAAATTTCTTATTTTTTGGGTTTTTCTTATTTTTCTTTTCTTTTTTTTTTTGCATTTTTCCTAATTTAGTACCCTTTACATTATTGAAAAAATAAAAAGAGGAAAAAATTTAGTGTCTACAATGACAACTATTTACAAGTCTAAAAATCTTTTATTTATTCCCTTTTTTATTTTACATAGACATGTGTTATTATACAAATTTTTCAATAAAATTAGCAATACCAAATAAAGTAACACAAGATAAATAGAAAATAAATGAACAATTAATATATACAATAAAAGAACACACTTACAAATGTTAGGTTAGCAACTAGATAATAATGCGACAATTTATTATTATAAAAAAAAATTTAAGCCATAACTTTACTATAACCCCATTATTTCATTTATTTAATTACAAATTGCCTAAACCTTAATGAATTGCATGAAAAAGTACATGAGTATCACCATTGTACATTAAGTTATAGGGAAATATATTTTACATGTAAAAGGATTTATGAAAATATTATACAGTCATTATATCAAGTAGGAAAATAATAGAGTTGCAACCCTTTACCCCTGATTATTCTGTTTATTTTTTTTTATTATAAAAGGGTTAATGCAATTTGGTGAGTTCCATCTTGAATCTTTGTCACACCACCTTTTTTCTTGTGAAATAAAAAAAAGTTACACAGCACATAAATTATAAGATAATATAAACGAGCAATTAGATATAGTGTAAAAGAAATATATGAGAAACAATACATATAAAAATTAAAGTATAAATAAATCTTATGTAACAAGCTATAAACGCGTGCAATGCAATTAAGATTGATAATTAATAAATTATAGGATTGGAATTATTATAAACCCACAACCAATATTTATGCATGTTGTTAGTAAATTTTAGTGTGGAACCTTACTCCTGCAAAAGAAAGAAAGAAAGAAAGGCTAAAGGTGGTGCCATGACTAGTCCGGCATAACCACTCCAATGCCTAAGTAAGAGAGCGTTTGTGTAAAATATTTGAATAGAAAAGCATAGAGCATTATAGTGTCAAAGAGTTCTTACAATATTTTCTTTCCCTTATTTATAGGCACATATCTGAAGACCGTAATAATGGGTAGTCATTGGTCATGGGTCATATGGTAGCTCTTTAATTAATCACAAGCTTAAAGAATAGGAGTAATGAGTGGTTATGTAATGAGGTCTAAAAAGGTTGTAACTATCCATACCATTTTTTAAATATAAAAATATAAGTAAGATGGGCCTTCAAGCCCATTATATTAGTCGAGCCATCAAAGGCCTATATAGAAAACAATAATGATCTGCAACTCTATAGCTAATGTGCTAATCAATATTGTTAAGTAAAATTCTACTATCAACGATGCACACTTACATATATAAGTATATGAATTTCTAAAATTGATTTTTTTTTTTGGAAAATAAAGTTCCAAGACACTTATATACATAAGTGCATTAATTAATTTAATTTTAAAAATAAAGACCCAATTGGCCATAAGTTATAATAATTCTTCTCAAGATCCTATAATTTAAAAATTACTAATCTCTTTTTATTTTAAAATGACACAGAAAGGTAAAGTCTACAAGTCTTAAGCTCTATAGCCTCATATATTTTTGGAGAAATAATCCATGGGTTACATCGAAGCATAAGTGGGCTTGCCTATCATCGCCAAGTAAGGGTAAAGGCCTCTACAACCTAAGAGTTACACAATGATGGTTTGTCTTACTTTTCTATAGCGACCTAAGTCCAACTAGATCTAAGCATGCATATGATACATGAAACAGAAAACCAATTTCCATTAAATTACCCCAAAGCTAGGCCCATTAGGTTGAGTTCTTCTAATAGGCCTACATCAATAAAACTTTATTAATATAACTATATACAATAACATAAAAAAGAAAAATAAGAAAAACGAAAGCCCATTAATTAATTTTCTTAATTTTTACATGGCTAGCTTACTAGGCTTCTCAATGGAATCACTAATTATGTTGAGTCCAATTTAGTTTTCTTTAATTTATTTTATATTAAGCCTAACTCACTTAATATAAAATACTCGACATTAAATTAAGGAAAAATGTTTTTAAAAAATATGTTGAAAATATTTTAGGAGTCGCCAATCAATAAGACAGGTAAAAAAATATATCAAGGTTTCTTAGGTGGAAGAAACCTTAATCACCTCGTTAGCACATTAATTTTCTAAACAATTCTTTTTAGAGAACTTGAATTAAAGAACGGGATCCGAAGGCTAGCTTATCAAGACATTATCCCCGTATAAAAATTGGCAAAATTTAACTAATAGGCTTTATTTGCAAACTCTATAAATTTAGTCCTTTCAGTATAAAGTTGAACTTGAGTACTGTAGATAATTTCTCTAAGTTAATAGAACCGGTTGTAAACACCTAATTTTTACCCTTTTTATTTTTATCTTCATTATTTTTCTTTCTTTTCTCAATAGGCCTTAAATTAGGAATAGTACAAAAAATAGAAAAATAAGAAAACCCTAAGAGTATGAAGTTTAGGAAAAAATACAAAAAATTTCAAAACAATAAGAAAAGTATAAAAAATATGAGATTTAGATTAAAAAAAAAACACAAAAATTGAGAAATTTAGAAAACGGAAAATTTTGAAAAAATAAAAGATTTTAGAAATAACTTTTATTAAGGTAGGTTTTCATTTTTCAAATTTGGTCTAGAAGTTGGGCCGTTGAACCTAAGCTTAGATTTTATTCTAACCCAACACATATGGATATGGCACAGGCCAACGGTCTAATGGTTAAGCATATGGACTAGGTATGAGGTTTGAGTATGAGGTCTTAAGTTCGAATCTTAGTAAAGGTACGAAGGCCTTTTTTCCTTTTCCTTTTTTTTTTTTAAACTAGTACACTGCCACCTATCAGGATCTAATTGTGCCATGTGTCCTAACATGTGGCGGCGTCAAGTTGGGCGACGTTGTTGAGTGGTGCCACGTAGCAACCACATAACGTACTACGTCAGCTGCTATGTGTCACATAATGACACGTAGCAAGTTAAGAGCTGTCAATATGGTTAACATGGTACTACGTCAGTGCCACATTAGCACTTTCCCTCTTTTTCCCTCCTCTTTTCCCTCATTTTCCCCTCTATTTTCCTCCTTTTTCCTTCTCAAGAATAGCCTGACTCCCCCCCCCCCCCCACTATGGCCTTTGATTTCATGCTTTTTCCTTGCTAAAACACACCAATTAATGGTGTAAATTCATCCTTCACATAGCCTACTGAGAATCAAACCCATTAATACATCCAAATACAGTCAAAAGAGCATTCAATTTGAGCTCCAAAAATAAATAAAAAATTGATTTTCTAGAAATTGCATTCAAATTCGATTCAAGCTTTCCCTAATTTTTAGGTTGAATTCAACTATAAATTGGAGCTTATGGACCATCAACAAGCATACACAACGAACAAAATCACTCAACACAACCTCTCTCTCTCTACACGATCACTTTCTCTCTCTAACATACTCTCTCTCTCTTCGATTCTCTCTCTCCACTTAAACCCGAGCCGAACCACCACCACGGCCAAGCTCCCCTTAGCTTAGGCTCTCCAACCCGACATCTCTCAACCGCCACCATAGCCCCTAGTAGCTTCCTCGAGCTACCCTCCATCAAACCTTAACTGCCACTCCTCTCTCTCCTTAAACCACTACCCTCAGCCATCTTCTACCTAAATTAGCCACATAATCAAACTCCCTACACTCCAAAATCCCTACCTAAACTAACCAATCACACCCAATTACTACTACGCCGAAGGACCATCGACCATTGCCCACCACCACCTTGAACAACCACCAAATGACTACCCCAAGCTACGGCACTTTACTTACCCCTCATATCCTTAATAAAAAACACACAAAACACTCCTCACCCACTCGTTTTAGTGGCTGTAACAAGTAGAATAACATCGTCGTTACTACTATTATAGAAGCCTGACCCGAATCCAATAGACCTGACCCGACCCAAGATTTGACCTAGTATCCCCGATCTAACCTGTACGTCCCTCCTAGTTCAATGCAATTTCGATTTCTTTTAGTTTTTTTTATTTACTTATTTATCGTAATATGAAATTGTAAATGTAGAAAAAAAAAGAGGGAAAGAAAAGAAAAAAGAAAAGCAAGAAAGAAAAGAGGAAGAAAAAAAAAGAAAAGTTTATTTCTTTTTAGTTTAGTAAAAAATAGAGAAAACAAAAATAAATAAGATAATAACAAAAGAAAATAAATTAATAAATAAATAATTATTTTTAACACTTAGGAAAATTGGATTTTCCAAAATAAATAAAAAATAATTAGAATTTTTTTTAATTAAGGCACTTTAGAATTCTTCAAACAAGAGTACTAATTTATGACCCTTTAGGAAATTTTCTTAAATAAATCAATAGGTAAAAATGTAAACCTAAATATTTTAAAATCTAAAATCAATTTGATCTACTAAAGTTTTCATTAAAAAAACTACGTACATCTGATCTAGAATAGCAGATAAGTAGGCACCACAGGGCGATGATGAAAAACGAAAAAACCTAATTTCACTTTTCCTTTAGTTTAGATCGTTTTTCCAATTAGAGTAATTAAATTGAATCTTGTCTTTCAAAATTAAAAGAGGTGATTTTTAAGTTTAATTCGAATTTTGGAAAGTTAATGGTACCCATAAGGGTTTAATATTCCTAACACCTAAACCTAAATCTCTAGTTTTCAAAAACCGTTTTACAAAAAATTATTTTTAATCATTAAACTAGTGGCTAAGTTATAACCAAGTTACCCAATTGGTTATAACTTCACTATTTTTCTCGACTTTAGTTAGGTGGTGACTTCAAAGTAACTTTAACTAAAAAAAATAGTTTTCCTTAAACCCTAGTCGAGGGTCGGTATTAAACGGGTAGGATTTAGTACTAATCAGTTTAAAAAATACCTAATTTTGTAAAAAGAACTAAGAGGATGAAAAACCAAGCTCAACAGCTTGGCGACTCCACTGGGGAACATCAAGAGGGTTAGCCATTTAACTTTTCAAAATTACAATTGATCTCTAAAAATCACCTTGATATAATTTCTTACATTCTTTGTTATTTATCATGATTATGCTAACATTTCCTTTACAGGTTTAATTTTATCTAAGTAATTGGGGGGAGAGGAGGAGGAATTTAATTTTTACACCATGAATGCATTATAGATATGGTCAAACCTAAGCTGTCTTAGGATCTTAGGACAGGAAGCCATTGTATAACTTCCAGGCATAATAGGGCAACTACTGTTCAAAGCCGATTAGGCTACCCCTCTTAAACTTCGATATGACTAAGGAACTGTTTCTCCATAAACACGTAAGGTCATAGAGTTTAAGGACCTTTAGAACCTACCCTTTCTGCATACATTCCATGGAATCGATGAATAACTAACAAAGCGTCAATGTTATAAAAAAAATGAGAGAAGAAAAAATAATAAAACCCAGAGATTTATTTCCCTGTATTTTTCCTAGAATTCAAGTACGTAAGGAGTTGTTTTTTGTAATTTCTTTTCATGTAAATAGTCTTTCCTTTGTAATTTATGTTTTCCTTATAACATTTCAAAAATGGCCAGCTCATCCAACACCAAGGTCTTCACCAAGGAGATTCATGTCTACAAACCCATAAACCTAAAGCCTAACAACCAATGGTTTCAAACCTTCAACCCAAAAGAACAACAATTGATTACCAAAAAGATTAGGCCCATACTCAAATTAGCCAAAGTGGATGTTAACATCACATTAGTAAGAGCCTTAATCTATTTCTAAGAGCCCAAAGAAGTGGCATGTCGATTTGGGCCACACCTAATTAGTTCAACTCTGGAAGAGTACACCCAACTACTCCAAGCTCTTCCTTTAGATGAAATATACATCCTAAAACTCAACTTCGATCTAACCTATATTTTTTCAAAATTCTCAAAGATTTGTAAGACTAAGATAAATGGGGCCCTAGATGATTGCAACAAACATGCCATCAAGATAAGAGATCTAGTCCATTGGTTCCAAAACGAGCCTAACTCTAACAAACAAGCTTTATTTCTAGGAGATTAGAAGGAAAATCGAATCAAGGCCTATGTACTAGCAGTATTCGCCACTATCTTGTTTCCAAGTAGGTCTTTTCTTATACACTTTAAGGTGACAAATTTAGTGGCTCAATTCTGAGAAGGAAAGTCTTACATTCCTACCCTACTTGCTAATCAAATAAGGAACCTTAATTTCCTTAAGAAAAGAGACTATGGAAAACTCAGATCAAGCATGACATTGTTAATGGTATGGTTCGTCAATCATATCAAATGCTTTGGGTTGGACTTGATAAGGGAAGCATTTTCCAATTAAATTGATCTTATCGACTCTTTCATTGATAAGATAAAATTACTAGAAGATATTCCCACCTCTCTCTAGATAAAAGTTTTACAATATTTTCAGGTCGAAGATATACTATGGATTGCCAAATGGAGCAATTACACTATGGTCATATTGATTTGCAAGGATTACCATGTTGTACCATCAATCGGAATGAGTTAGTGTATAAGTTACTACCCAAACAACATGGTAAGACAATTTTAGGAGATCCAGGACATAGTTCACAAGCCTTCATTGGAGCCATTCACCCTTCACCTCGAAGAGCCTCACTCAATAGAGAAGGTATCCAAGCTTCATAAGATCAAAACTTGGTGGGACACTTAAATTGTAAGCCTAAACATTGTTCTAAGTGAGTTCATAGGAGAAGTGGACAAACACTTGGTTATTAAAGAGTATTTATACGATCAACTTCACAAGGTGAGCACAATGCAATATCAGGCACCAAACTCCTTCAACCTTCCTATATACGCCTTAACTCTAAAATGGTGACCTATGTGGACCAAATGAAAGCTCGTATGGTGGTCCTCTATGATGAAAAAGACAAGTAAGCAAACCTATTTTGAGAGTCTAGACAAAGGTCATATGCCCTGGAACATTAGCAAAAGATGGCCCATAAGAAGATTCAAGAGTTTAGAGAAGCAATTAAGCGTAACCAAAAGAAGAAGAAAATGTCATTTGGCCTATAGAAAAAAAAAAAGAAAATTAGTATAGATGAATTTGTACCTTTTCCTTTCTTTCATGTAATAAGACTCCAAGAATTCAAAGAGAGTAAATAACTTGCCGTTCTGTTAATTATTCGTCGATTCTCTCCTTTCCATCCATATGGCACATTTGCATTTTTTTTTTAAAAATAAAAATATCTGTATGCTAACTTGTTGAGAAGTGGTTTTATCCAGGTTATGAAGATAGCTCCTAAATGTCAAACCCTCTAAAGAAGCCCTATCAAATCCTAGTCTCAAACCAAAATAGCCAACCAAGGAAACAACAACACCAACAATGGCAATGTCAACCCTGAGGTTATCAATCCTACTGAACTGAGGTTCCAGTCTTTGGAACGAACAATAGGGAATATTGCAGATCAATTGAGTTTTCTTACTAATAGCATCACTTTGCTTAAGTCTATGGCTCCATCAAATGAAGAAAGTTCCAAAGCTCAACACGAAAAGAACATTGAAGCCTCGCCCCTCAAAGACGCTTACCCCAAGGTCAATCAGGGCTTCGAATCCTTTGAAATAGAAGGGGTATTTCTAAAGGCCAACCTAACTTTTGAGCTAAATACTTACTCATTCTCGATCAACCCAAAGCCTAAAGCTAACTAGGATAGATTGAAGGAGCTTGAGAAGCAACTAACTCAATAGATTACCAAAAAAATGAAAATGCTCGAGGGGTTTGATGGATTTGAGCACAATGGCATAACAAACTTCTCTACCTACGATTATGGAAGCTTCTTGGAAAAGTTCAAAGTACCTGACTTTGAAATATACAATGGGACTAGATGCTTCAAACTGTACACCCTATTATATGTACACAAGATGGGTAAGTATATAAAGTATGACCAGCTCACAATTCAGACGTTTCAAGATAGCCTGATTGGCCTTGCCTTAACCTAGTATGCTCAGCTGGACATGAATCAGGTGAATACATAGGAGAAGCTGGCTAAAGCGTTCCATAGGCAATATAGATTTAACATCGAAGTGGTGCCAAAAATGATGGATTTGGTTGCTCTAAGGAAGAGGTATAATGAATCCTTCAAGGAATATGCTCAAAGGTAGAGGTCCCTAGCTACAAGGGTATCTACCTTACGATTGAGAAAGATTTGACCACAACTTTTATTAACACTCTTTAGAGGCCCTATTTTACTCACCTTATCAAACAAGCCTCTTCTAGCTTTGCTAAAGTAGTGGAAGTAGGGTATGGAATTGAAAGTGTTGTTTCCTCTAGCAAGTTGCAAGAAACGGCAGATAGAAGACGACCCTCTATTAAACCTACCACCAACAAGCCTAAAGAAGCTACTATTAGCATAGTCAACTCGAATGTGAGGCCTGGCTCTCAAGTTTCCTTTAAGATAAATCCCCTAACGACTTAACAATAGTACAGAAGCCAACCACAGGTTAGCAAAACCTTGAGACAGTTCACCAGAATACCCGTTCCACTCAGTTAAGTACTTGAAAAGTTAAGGAGAGATAATCTACTCCTTTTTTAGGCTCGCAATGAAAGGTATAGGTCAAGGTTTTTTTATCCCAATGGCAGATGCCAGTATCATCTAGGGTAAGTAGGCCATTCAACTAACTCATACTAGAGCTTTAAAAACAAAATCCAAGACTTGATTGATGAAGGTACATTATAACTAGATTTTGTGGAGGCTCCTACTCCAAACATCAACAACAACTCCTTGCCAAACCATAGACCCATCATCAATATGATATCTAACTAATCAAAGCTTATCATCAACATGATCAATCCCAACTGAGAACCCAAGGTTTATAGATTCTATAGAAAAGAAGAAAAGAAAATTCCATAAACTAAAAGGTATACCATCCATGTGCCTATGGCCCTCGAAAATTATAAAACTGCCCCTTTCAATTACCAAGCAATAATGGATCAGCATACTAAGACTCCAGAACAAATATCCCTCATGAGTCTACTAATGGCATTGGACCCACATCAAGAAGCTTTATTCAGAACACTAAATGAAGTCAAAGTCCTTCATAAAATCCTTGCTAAAAGGATTATCTCTATCACCAATTCCATCCTCACTATGGATCAAATTTCCTTCTCTACCGAGAAACTGGGTAAAGAAGCCAACTAACACACAAACCCTCTGTTCATAATAGTGAGGATAAATAACATCATCACAATAAGAGTCCTCATCTACAATAGGTCATTGCTAAATGTTTGTCCTTTGGCTACCCTGGATTTATTGAGCATCGATACAACTACTATCAAACCGAGTTCAATAATGGTAAGAGCTTTTGATGGATCTAAGAGAGAGATAATAGGGGAGATTAACTTACCAATTGATATCAGCCTATAGATGTTCAACATCTCGTTTTAGGTTTTGGACATTCCAAGGACCTTCAATATGTTATTAGGAAGGCCTTGGATATATTCAATAGGGACCATACCATCAACTCTTCACCAAAAAAGTTAAGTTCATCTTCAATGGCCAAGTCATCACCATTCTGGGTGACCAAGATTATGAAATCTATAAAGAGACGGCCATACCCTATATTGGTATAGAAGAACAAGGGGACTTTGGACTCCAAATGTTTAATGAGGTGTGCATGATTACTAATCAACAAAAGGTAGAGAGGTCAAAATTCAGAGAAGGTTAGTTTAGGACCTATGAGCTAAGATACATTCCAACCGCGATGGAAGAGTTGCAAAGAATGCAAGCGAGGGGGTAGAAAAGGTAACAAGTTGTATCACACTCCAATAGCCTTCTACCTATTGTCAGAAACTTTAATCTAGGCTGAAGTCTAGAACTCAAAGCTAACCAAAGAGGGAAATTCCAATAGAAATGAAGGGTTAGCCTATCTAACAAATCCTAGCACTTGAATAATTGGTTCTCAATCCCTGTGAATAACGATAAGTCTTTCCTAGGGTAAAGGATGAATCATTTTACAGTATTTTATGGAATTTTGTAATAAATTACCTCTGTTCTTCAAATGATTGTACTTGAAAGAGAGTTCGCCTAAATAAAATCAGTTTCTTTTCCCTTTACTCTTCCTTTTACATACTTATCTTTTTCTCCAAATCCAATGATCCGAGTAAAGGCCATGGATACCTCATGTAGATAGGTGATGAAAATATTGATATCACTTTCCTTCTTACTGGGTTAGTCATCGGGGATGATGTCAATGACCATAATGACGTGTAAGAAAGTTGGCAAAAATATGAAATAAGTAGAATTTCCATTAACGAGCTAACTAAGATAATTAATGTCAGGACCAATGACAACCCTAAGATATTGAAGATTGGGGGAAATTTGAAAAAAGATCAAAAGGTAGAGATGACCATATTACTATCCGAATACCAACATGTATTCGCCTGGTCTTATGAAGAGATGCCCAAATTAGATCCATTGATCATGGTCCATCGTTTACCCACAAAAGAGGATATCAAACCTAAGAAACAAAAGTTAAGAAGATTCCGACTAAACGTTTTGTTGAAAATTAAGGAAGAATTCAGAAAACTATTAGAAGTCAGCTTCATTGAGGTGTTTAATTATCCTAAATGGGTAGCTAACATCATGCTTATAACAAAAAAGAATGGAAAAGTTAGAGTGTGTATAGACTTTCGAGACCTTAATCAAGCAACCCTTAAAGATAATTTCCCTTTGCCCTATATTGATGTCTTAGTCGATAATACAATTGGGAACCATATTTTCTCTCTCATGGATGGATTTTTTAGGCATAACCAAATTCGAATGGCTGAAGAAGATAAAGACAAGACAACATTCATCAGAACTTAGGGTACATTTTGCTATTAAGTGATGCCTTTTGGACTCAAAAATGTCGGGGCAACTTATAAAAAGGCCATAGTAACAATCTTTCATGACACGATGCACAAAGAAGTTGAAGTATATGTTGATGATATGATTGTTAAGTCTAAGGAAGGAGAAAATCATATGGAAAGTCTGAAGACATTGTTTGATAGGTTGAGAAAATTCCAACTGAAGCTTAACCTAGAGAAATGTACTTTCAGAGTGACTTTAGGGAAATTATTGGGTTTTATAATTAGCCAAAGGTGCATTGAAGTGGACCTTGATAAAATCAAAGCAATAGTTGACTTGCCCTCACCACGCACACTCAAAGAAATTAGAGGTTTGTTGGGTTGTTTAAACTATATAGCCTGGTGCATATCCTAACTCATAGATAAGTGTCGTCCCTTATTTAAGTTGCTAAAAAAGAACGCCATGATCAACTAGAACGAAGAGTGTGAACAAGCCTTTACATCAATCAAAGAATACCTCATGAACCCTCCAATATTGATAGCTCTAAAACCTAGGAAGCCATTAGTCCTGTATTTGACAATATTACTAGAGTCCATAGGGTGCATGCTTGGCTAGAAAGATGAGGAAGGAAAGGAACGGCCTGTATACTACTTGAGTAAGAAATTCACTGAAGGGGAGTAGAGATATTCAAAAATTGAAAGAACTTGCTGCGCTTTGGTCTAGGTGATGCATCGGCTTAGATAATACATACTCTACTACTAGGTTGAATTGCTGACTCAACACAATCCCTTAAAGTACTTGGCAGATGAACCGGCTCCAATTGGTAGAATATCAAAGTGGCAAATGTTGCTATCAGAGTTTGACATTATGTACGTGAACCAGAATTCGATTAAGGGGCAAGCTCCAGTAGATCAATTGGTAGAAAATCCCTCTAATAACACTCTCCAAGAGGTATAAGTCAATTTCCCTGACAAGGATGTCTTAGCAGTTGAGGGAAACTCTGATAAAGTAGAAGATAATGAGGCACCAAAATGGAAAATGTTCTTTGATGGTACAGCCAACGTATTTGGATATGAAATTGAGGCAATACTAATACCCCTTAAAGGTACTCAATACCCAATGGCCATAAGGCTCATTTTCGCATACAATAATAATATCGCTAAGTATGAAGCATGCATCATGGGACTCAAGATGGCCCTAGATAAAGATATTTAACAATTAAAAGTGTATGGGGACTCTTTATTCATTATTGGCCAAGCCCGCAGATTGTACAAGACTAAAGATCTTTAACCGGTACCTTATTACCAACAATTGACTGAATTGGTGGAGAATTTCAAAGAAATCAACTTCAATCATGTATTAACTGTCAAGGCATTTTTACGCCTTTTATTTTCTCTTTTTCTTCATATAACATGCTGCTATGTATCAATAGATTACTAAGCCATGTGTCAAATCATGACACATGGTACTTCCTGATTAGCCTTGATAGTACACTTTACTTCTCCTTCTCCCATTTCCTTTTCTTTCCCTCCCTTTATCACACTAAAAAACAACACATGTATACATACATAGTAAAGGGGTTCTACTTTCCAATAACCACCAACAGTCGAGTTAAGCTATGGCTCTCTCACCAATCCCCCCCCAAAACCAATTTGAAACTCATAAAAAAAGCCTTTTTCTTGCTCGATTTGGCACTTAAATCTACCTTAGATACATCTTCAACTGCTTCCTTCTCAACTAGCATAGAGCCTTAATTCAACCAGATCCAAACCGACCCTACCCAACTGACCTAAATCGAAGACCCAATCCAACTCATGTGCCAAATTGATGTATTTGATTAGACTATTTTGACCTTTTTATATATTTTTTTATTTTTTTATCAGTTTTTTATTTACTTATTTGCTTCATGTAATTATAATTATATATATAAAAAAAAAAAGAGAAAAAGAAAAAAAGGAGGAAAGAAAAAAAACAAGAAAAGAAGAAAAAAAGGAGGAAATACTTAGTTTTATTTTTATTTTTATTTATTTTCAAGTTTTAAACAAAAAATAAATAAATAAATAAAATTAAAAAGTAAATAAATAAATAAGTAAGTAATAACAATAAATAAAAATATATATAAAGTTATTTTATCACTTAGAAAACCAATTTTCTAAAAAAAAAAATTAATAACAAACGATTTTCCAAACTAAAGAACTATAAAATTTCCAAAAAAAAAAACCTAATTAGAACCCTTAGAAAATTTTCTTAAATAGACCCAAAACGGATAAAGAATGTAAACCCAACTTTTTTTGAAATTAAAATCAACTCACTTGTTTAATATTTTCGAAATGAACTATGAAAATTTGATCTTAAATAGCAACGCCCATAAGTACAGGGTAACTTAAAATATGGAAAGTTTTTTTTTTCCATCTTTGTAAATATTTATTTAACTTAATTAATTTAGTCACATGTGTAATGAGTTGTTGTTTAGAAATTGAAAAAAGGTATTATTGGAAAGCAAAATTAAATTGGATAGTTAAAAAGTAATACCTATATAAGGTTTTATAAGATAGCCCTCGAATCTAGATCTCTAATTTTAAAAAAAATTTTGAAAATCGGTTTTATTGAAAGATTAGTAGCTAAATTCTAACTAATACTCTTTTTCTCGACTTTGATTGGGTGGCGACTCCAAAAACATTTTCAAAATATAAAAGAACCATTATTTTTTAAATCCTAGTTAAGAGTCGATATTAAACAGGTATGATTTAATATTGATCGGTTTAAAGAAAACTAATTTATAAAAATAGATAGGAAAACCAGGTTCGATAGCTTAGCAACTCTATTGGGGATGTTAAGAAGGCTAGCCACTTAAATACTTTCCAAAATTAAAATTAACTTTTAAAAAACCTATGTTATTTATTTATTTATGTATTTATTTACTTGTTTGTTTATTTATTATTAATTCCGTGTATATACTTTACTTTGATTCCCATATTTATTTTGCATACAACGTACGTTAGGATATGGGGGTCATTTGTTGCATAAAAAATGCAAGGTAGATGTAGTCAAGCCCAAGTCATCTTAAGACCTTAAGAGGGAGGCCAGTATGTAGGCTTCGAGTATAATGGGGTAACCACCGTTCAGGGTTGATTAGGCTACCCCACTTAAGCTATAATGTGACCAATAAAGGCGTTTTCTAAAAATGAGTCAAGTCATAAAGCTTAAGTAGAACTCACCTTAATTGTATATACTCCATTTTAAGCTTAAGTTAATACACTACTTTTAAGAATTATAACCCTACTAATCATTTAAGAGTATTAATGCAATCAATTTTTTGAAAATAACAATAGGGTTATAACTTAAGGAGTAATGTATTAATCAAATGATCCTAACATCTGCATATTGCCATGTACTTTCTTTTGTTGCATTGATAACTAATTCTTGTCCATAAATGTATAGACCTAAGATGGTAGATAACCAAGCGAACAATTAGGGGAATAATAGGCTATAAGACATCTCTAAGATTCGCGAGCAATAGCTAAAATATGAGATTACCTACCTGAAGGAAAAACTTGAACATTTTGAAGCTCACAACCAGGCCTTAAGGGCTCTTCTAGCATAGGTCATGAAGGAGACCTCTAAAATGATAGAGGACCTTAAGGCATGCCTACAAGACTTAATGTAAGGTTTATTCCAATTCCTATGTAAAGAGCCTAAAATAAATATCAAGTTTCTAAATAAATATTAGGTTCTCTACCTTTGTTTTTGTATTCTGATCTTTCACAATAATAAAAGTTCTCTTTAGTTCATCATTATTCATTCTTTAGTATTCCCTTCTTTGTAAATAGTCTTTCAATAGGAATTTAACCAATCATTGTCCCTTCTCGTTCTAGAAAATATAAAATCTCATAAACTTTTAAATAGAACCCTAAAAATCACTGAAATGAGGCAAGCGCACCTATCAGTTTTAATATAGCGGATGTGAGTCCGAGTCGATCCCTCAGAGATTTTGAATACTAATATTAACTTTAGCTTTATTATCTAACCAGAAAATTATGATGAGTTGAATGAATTAAAAATACTGAAATTAACAACTAAACTACTTATGAGACTTAATTACGCAAATTAGGAAGCAATAAATTACGAACGACTTCAAGTATGCAATAATGTATTTAGGAATTATTTCCCCTAGTGTTTAACATATAACCTTTTTAAAATATATCCAATTCAAATTCTATTATTCTTGATCGGAGGGATTCACAACTAAAGCTAATATCTTTCTCAAGCATATTAACCTTAATCCTAAATTATTTACCGGAATCTCTTCACTTAGTAATATAATTTAGAATTGCATTAGCGTGTAATGAATTCCCATGCAAACAATCAACTTTCCGGAAGAAACATATATCTTATCTCTAAGTATATATGTAATTCTCTTCAATTATGCCTAGATCTAATTACACATGCAATTTCTCAATTAACATGCATAATATCATATATTGACACTCTAGAATTATCAACCCATAATTAACGACATAATTGAATCAAGAAAAGGTAGAAACTTTATTGAAATTATAATTCAATCCAAGGGTTACATGAAACCCTAGGTTCCATAATCCTAAATACTCTAATTCTAAGCTATCATAATGAATCTAAAAACGAGTTTTATCAAAAACGTAAAATAAAGCATAAAAACCCCTCTTGATTTGATGAACAATCTCTCTAATCTTGAAATCGATGTCGTTCTTGCTTCTTGATTAATGTTCTTCTCCAATCTCATCTCGTCTCTTGTTTCTGTAATGTCTTCTCCTTTTTGAAACTCTAAGATGTCTTTTTATAGTATATCTCAAAGATTTTGTTTTCGTCACCCGACACGGCCTGGGACATGACCGTGTCCCCAGGTCGTGTAACTTTCTGTACTTAGGTAAATTTTCTGTACAACTTCAAAAATTCATAACTTCTTCGTTTGAACTTGGAATTGAGTGAAACTTGATTCCTTTTCTTCGTTTTCGAGCCTAGAACGCGTTTAAACCCTGAAATCAACATTTTACTCAATTAAGTATCGATTTCTTTAAAGAAAACCAAAAATGTGAGGAAAATACTATAAAATCACCCTATGAAATATGTTTAAAATTAGAGTTATCAAATTTCCCCGCACTTAAGCATTTGCTTATCCTCAAGCAAATAAATCAAAACAAAACTTTCAGGACAAGAAACGCTAAACAAAATTTATCACTATTTAGGAAACCTATGAACGAATACACTTGACCCGAAGAAAGGTAAGAAAACCATTCTCAACTAACTTGCAATAATAAAATCAACCAATTTCATTTGACCATATTCAAATGCTCCAACAATACTTAATACTAGAATTCACTAGTTAATTTATGAAAATCAAAGTTTACCCCGAATCATTTAACCAAGGATTCTTAAACTAAAAATTAGATTTAACATCTCGCCAATCAAGAAAGAGTCATAAAAATTTTGTCCATCTGACTAAAGTGTATACAATTCTCTTTTTCATCTCACCAAGCACCATAATTTAAAACAAATATATTTTACATCTACTCATCCTCTGATCATCCCCCTAGTTCATGCTTTTGTTGAGAGGTCTTTTTAAATTTACCTTATTTAAGCATAATTGTGTTGGTAGCGGGAAAGAATCTCGCTCTTCTGACGGACCAAGAACGATCCATACCAACTTATTTCTTATATTGATAGCGGGAAAGAACCTTTCTCTTCCGACGGACCAAGGCGGATCCATACCAATTTTTTTTTCTTTTTTCTTCATTTGAATTGGCATTGGGACTCAATCTCGCTCTTCTGACGGACCAAGACAAATCCTTACCAATTTATTATATTCCTACACTTGTTATTACTTTTGACCTCTAATCATTGTGATTTTTCAAGGGTTTCTCAAAAGAAGAATTTCATTTGTTTGTTTGCTAAAAATTATAGGACTCTTAAAAATTTCTAAGAGAAAGGTATACATAAAAGTAAATTTAAAAATAACCATAACTAACTCTCAACTAGTGATGTTGCTCTAATCTCAAGTCTTAAAATCCTAAGCTAAATAACTCATAACTTTGCCTTCCACAAATTTGACTAATCAATTCTAGTAAAGTATCATAAGATCAATAATAATCAAGATGAAACAGTTAATTTGGCTTAATACCATTTAATCACCTATTGCAAGTTAACTTAAAAATTAATTGGGTCAAATGTGAATAATTGGTCTCCTAAACTGTAATAAATTCATATATATATCCCTTCCCCACACTTAATAATGTACATTGTCCTCAATGTACGACAAAAAAAAAAAAAATCATAACAGCACGAAAAAGTAGCATAGGGAAAAAGAAACATATGTAATTAAAAGAAACTAATACTTCCCTGACAGTTGAAAATGAAGAAGCGTAAAATGAAGAAGCATCATCATTATTTAAACCGGAGTTCACAAGTCTTGATCAACAAAAGACAACACAAAAAAAAATTGGAACTAAGAAGAGTGATTAGAATCCATTTCCTCAGCCTCCTCATCAGATGATGCCTCAGCCATAGTAGCATCATCATCGTCATCACCCCCCTCGTCATCCTCCTCATCCTCATCCTCATCACTCTCGCCAGCCTTCTCATCATCACCCTCGACATCCTCCTCTTCATCACTACTCTCATCCTCCTCGGCCTTTTCCGCACTTTCCTCTTCAACAATAGCCGACACTTTCATTTTAAGAAATTCTTCCATTCGGTCCTATCGGAGATGAAGTTTATCCATGCTCTTGCGTATATAACGAACCTCAGACAGCAACAAATCAAATTTATCGTCTAAGCTGGCTGAAGACGTTTGGCCTCGAGATGAGCTGCTGCGAGAGCGTCGACCTTGACGTCTGGATGGGATGAGGTTCATAAGGCAGAAGGAATTTAGGCGCATAGGAGTGACTTGGCTAATGAAAGTAAGCGAGGGCCAAGCAACAACCTTAGTCCTCATAGCCTGCACTAGTAGTGTAATATAAGAGCCACAGCAAATATGCCCTTTCTTTCGAGTAGTGGTGGCTTGATGGTGAAAGAGTTCAGCAATTTCAATAGCTAGATTGATGGGGCGCTTATGGATGACACTTTAGAGATAGAGGCAATCCTTGTTAGATACCACCCCGGTGCTAAGGCCTCGGCTAGTTAAGGTATGTGAAAATAGCCAGTGAAGAACCCGATATTCAGGCCGGACTAATTGAGAGGCCTTACTCCTGGCTAGATCATAGGCATCACCAACCGTGATCTCATTCCAAAAAGACCCTGCCGTGACGCCACGAGGAAAATGACATGAGAGACTTTGGAATTCTTCCGTCCGTATATATCTTTCTGCATATAAACAAAGATATCGGCCCAGTTGAGCGATGGACATGTGGAATGGATGGCTACTCAAGGTGAAGTGTAATTTGCGGTTTGGGCCCATGTGAGTAGCACTGTCTTTATCCAACTTATAAGTGCACAAAAATTCCAGGGTCAGCTCTTTATAAACTGGAGCTTCAAAGGATAATAGGCGCTCCCAAACGGTACCATCCAAGAGCTCCTTCATTTCGGTGGTGAGCTCTAGTTGAGCGAGAACATCCCAATCCAACCAAAGGGTCTCGCTAAAGGGCTTAGACTGAAGCAATTGGTGGCGTTGGACTTGGTAGTCCTCCTTGAATTGGAGCATTGGGTGCTCCAAAGGGGGAAGAGTCGCCAGTGGTTCAATAATTGCACCGGATTGTGACGAAGAGGATGCCGCAAATTTGGATTTCCGGCGAACGGAAAGCTTAGATCGATTAGCCATTTGGATACCTGAAAAGAGGCAACAAGCCAAATCAAACACGGACATCCATATCGTACATAGTCTGAGGGAAACAGAAAAACAGGAATAACAATGGGAAAATTGTGAAAGGAATGTTCATTGGGGCATTTCATCAAACATATGGAGTGCAGCTAGAAAACGAGGTGGTGGAAAAAAAATGCATGACAAACACGTCCAACGAATTCCACTACACAACAATTAACGAAGAAAAACAGGCGTCCATACATAAAAAAGACGCTAAATGACCCAAACATTTTATCTCCCATTGCTAACCCTAACTAACATGAATGAATAATGACAAGCAAATGAACCAATAATATGTGGAATTGAGAGAACACAATGAAACCGAACAAGATGAATCAGCATTATGGCGTAGAAAATTAACAAACTCAAAGCAATGATGCATGCCATGTATAAATAATCAAACGAAATGGGCAGGCCAAATGGAAACAAAAAAAATGCACAAGAGGAAGAATGCACATAATTCAATTGCTGAATCATAAGGAAAAGAAAGGAAAATTAAGGAGAAACACTTACTTGGCTCAAAATGCGCAATGCAAGGATTTTGGAGAGAAGAGGGAGAATGATATAGAGTGTAAGAGAGAAAGGTGTGATTATGAGAGTGTAAGAGGGTGTGTGATTTAAATAAACCGGTCGTGTGTGAAAGCCGTGTTATTTGGGTCGACACGGGCTGGGACACGACCGTGTCCCATGCCCGTGTAACTTACTGTGCGAATTGTGTGGAATCTGCTCAGACACGGGCTGGTACACGACCGTGTCCCATGCCCGTGTAACTTATTGTATGCGGGTGGTGTTTCTGGGTGCACACGGGCTGGGAACACGACCGTGTCCCACGCCCGTGTAACTCTCTATGGGTGGGTGATTTCACTGGGCACGCATGGGCTGGGGACACGACCGTGTCCCACGCCCGTGTAACTCTTTGTGGGCGGGTGATTGCACTGGGCGCACACGGGCTGGGGATACGACCGTGTCCCACGCCCGTGTAACTCTCTATGGGCGGGTGATTTCACTGGGTGCATATGGGCTGGGGACACGACCGTGTCCCTTGCCCGTGTAACTCTCTGTGGGCGGGTGATTGCACTGGGCGCACACGGGCTGGGGACAAGACCGTGTCCCACACCCATGTAACTCTCTATTTTTTTTTTTAAATAAAGGAAACATAGAAATAGTAAAATTAAAGAGAGAGTGAAAAATTAAAGCTAAGAGAGGAAAGAATTATGACGAAGAAAATGAGTGCAAAAGAAAAGAAGGAACGCAAAGTTAGATTGAACGAAAAATAAAATAAAGAAAACTTAAAGAACTAAAGCATAAATAGAGTTAGACATGGGTTGCCTCCCAAGAAGCGCTTTAGTTAACGTTGATAGCTAGACGGGATACGTCTTCTCATGTTAGTTCTGTCGGATGGAGATAAAACTCCTCCCGGCCAACTTGCTCCAAGTTTCGACTTAAGTATAATTTCAATCGTTGTCCGTTTACCTTAAATGTGCCCTTCTCCCGGTGCGTAACTTCAACAGTCCCATACGGGAAAACTCGGGTAATTGTGAATGGTCCAGACCACCTGGATTTTAACTTACCTGGGAATAGACGAAGGCGGGAATTATACAAAAGAACATGATCACCTTCTTTAAATTGTCGACCTTGTTTGATGCACTGATCATGATACTTTTTGGTCCTTTCTTTGTATAATTTGGAGTTCTCATATACGTTTGCTCGCCATTCTTCTAGCTCGTTCAATTGAAGCTTCCTATGAGAACCTGCACGCTCAAGATCAACATTAGCATGCTTAATCTCCCAATAAGCCTTATGCTCTATCTCTACTGGCAAATGACAAGCTTTGCCATATACAGGTCAGTAGGGTGTGGTATCGAGAGGTGTTTTGTAAGCGGTTCTATATGCCCATAGAGCATCATCCAACTTTTCTGACCAATCTTTCCTATGATACTCTACAGTTTTTTCAAGAATTCGCTTAAGATCGCGATTGGCAACTTGCACTTGGCCACTACTTTGGGGGTGGTATGGGGTGGTTGTCCTATGTGTAACGCCATAACGTTTCAATACTTGGTCGAGTTGAGCATTGCAAAAGTGTGTTCCCCTATCACTTATGATTGTTCTAGGGGTGCCAAATCGAGAAAATAGGCATTTCAAACATTTTTTTACTACCCTAGCATCATTAGTAGGTAGGGCTTTAGCTTCCACCCACTTAGAGACATAGTCTATGGCTACTAGGATATATTTGTTTCCATTTGAATTCGGAAAAGGGCCCATGAAATCGATTCCCCACACATCGAATACCTTAACCTCGATGATGGGGTTTTGTGGCATTTCATCCCTACGGGATATATTTCCCACTCGCTGGCAACGATCACATCTCTTGACATATCTCTGGGCATCTTTGAATAGGGTAAGCCAATAAAATCCTGCCTCTAGGACCTTATGAGCTGTCCTATTGGCACTATGATGCCCACCCGTGGGCCCCGAATGACAGTGGCTCAAAATTCTCCAACCCTCAAGGTGTAGTACACACCTTCGAATGACATGATCTGTACATACTTTAAAAAGGTAAGGATCATCCCAAAAATAATATTTCACATCAGAAAAGAATTTCTTCTTTTGTTGGTGTTGAAATCCCTTCGGTATGATCCTAGCAGCTAAAAAATTAGCAATATCTGCAAACCAAGGATTTTCCATATCACTTACCTGGGCAATGGCATAGAGTCGCTCCTTAGGGAATTCGTCCTTGATCTTGTTCTCGTCGAGCGATTCCAAGTTTGGATTCTCCAATCGGGATAGGTGATCTGCTGCTAAATTCTTAACTCCTTTTTTATCTTTGATCTCTACATCAAACTCTTGCAGCAACAAGATCCACCTAATCAATCTTGGTTTTGCATCTGGCTTTGCTAACAAGTACCTAAGGGCAGAATGATCAGTTTAAACAATCACCTTAGATAGAAGCAAATAAGAGTGAAATTTATCAAAGGCAAAAACAACGGCTAGCAACTCTTTTTCTGTAGTAGTGTAGTTCTCCTGAGCATTCGTAAGAGTTTTGCTAGCATAGTGAATTGGTTGAAAGTGCTTGTCTCGCCTTTGCCCCAACACTGCCTCGATTGCGTGATCACTTGCATCACACATAAGCTCAAAGGGGAGAGCCCAATCAGGTACTACCATGATTGGAGCATTAGTAAGTTTCTCTTTAAGGATATTGAAAGCTTTCAAACACTCCTGAGAGAAAACATAAGGCACATCCTTCTCTAAAAGCTTAGTCAAAGGGCGGGCAATTTTCGAGAAATCCTTGATAAATCGCCTGTAAAACCCTACATGTCCTAGAAAACTTCTTATGGCCTTAACTAAAGTTGGAGATGGGAGTCTTGCAATCGCATCCACTTTGGCAGTATCCACCTCAATTCCTCGATAGGAGATCTTATGGCCCAGCACAATACCTTCTTGTACCATGAAATGGCACTTTTCCCAGTTGAGGACAAGGTTGGTCTCTTCACACCTGGTAAGTACCCTGTCCAAATTATCCAAACAAAGGTCAAACGAATTGCCAAAAACTGAAAAATCATCCATAAATACCTCCATTATGTCCTCAATCAAATCATCAAAAATAGCTAACATGCATCGCTGGAATGTAGCCGGTGCATTGCAAAGACCAAAAGGCAGTCTGCGATCAGCAAAAGTGCCATAAGGACAAGTGAAAGTGGTCTTTTCTTGATCTTCCAGTGCAATAAGTATCTGAAAATAACCAGATAAGCCATCCAGAAAACAATAAAACATATGTCCAACTAATCGTTCTATCATTTGATCAATAAAAGGTAAAGGGAAATGGTCTTTTCGTGTAGCATCGTTTAACTTTCGATAATCGATACATACACGCCAACCTGTTACCGTTCTCATTGGGATCAATTCATTCTTTTCATTGGGGACTACTGTCATCCCACTCTTTTTTTGAACTACTTGCACTGGACTTACCCATGAACTATCAGAGATAGGATATATCATACATGCATCAAGGAGTTTGATAACTTCCTTTTTTACTACCTCTTTCATGTTTGGATTCAAACGTCTCTAGGGCTGCACAACCGGCTTATAGTTTTCTTCCATTAAAATCTTATGAGTGCAAAAGGAGGGGTTGATACCTCGAATATCGGATATTTTCCAAGCAATGGCCCTCTTATGCTCCTTGAGTACTTTCAGCAACCTTTCTTTCTGTTCTTTTTCCAAATTGGATGCTATAATTACCGGTAATTTGGAGTCCTTGTCTAAGAAGGCATATTCCAAATAGTCAGGTAATTATTTTAGCTCCAATACTGGTGGCTTCTCAATCGAAGATTTTAATTGTGCTTCCTTCCTCTTTTCAATCTCTTCAAATCGTTTCTCCACAGAGATAGGTTTATTTGCCTCCAGTTGGGCTATCACCTCAGATTTGACAGGATCTTCCGAGGCTTCCTCCATGCCTAATTGCAAGCAACTCTCCAACGGATCCTTAAGAAGAACTTCCTGCATATAACTTGAAACAAAAGTGTCAGTAACATCAAGAAGGTAGCAAGTATCATCCTGATCGACAGACTTTTTCATAGCCTCCGAAATTTTAAACATAATCTCTTCATCTCCGACTCGAAGAATGAGCTTGCCATCACTAACATCAATGATAGCCCTAGTGGTAGCTAAGAATGGTCTACCTAGGATGAGAGGCAATTCAAAATCTTCATCCATATCCAATATCACAAAATCAACTGGAAAAATAAATTTACCCACTTGAACTAATACATCCTCAAATATACCTCTAGGGTACGTCACAGATCTATCGGCCAATTGCAAGCTCATGCGTATGGGCTTAGGTTCCCCTAATCCTAGTTTCTTAAAAAATTTATAAGGCATTAAATTGATGCTAGCACCCAAATCAGCTAAGGCTTTTTCAATTAACAGATTACCAATATGACAAGGAATTGTAAAACTTCCTGGGTCTTTTAGTTTCTTGGGTAGCTTGTTTTGCACGATTGCTGAACACTTTTCATCCAAGATGATTGTAGAAAGCTCCTCAAGCTTCCTCTTGTTAGACAACAAATCTTTCAAGAACTTAGCGTACTTCGGCATCTGTGATAGGACATCAACAAGAGGTAAGTTAATATGCAGTTGTTTAAAGAGGTTAAGGAACTTACTGAATTGTTGATCATTTCGATCTTTCTGGAGTCTTCAGGGGTATGGGATAGGTGGTTGATATTCCTTCACCTTTGATGGCTCTTCATCTACCGTTGCTTTCGTCCCCTCCTTGCTCTTGTTAGTTTCCTCGCTACCTTTCCTCTCAGCATGCAACTCCTTCCCATTAAGAAGTCTCGCTGCCTTAGCATGTTCCTTTGGATTGGTTTCTGTATTTCCAGGTAACGATCCCTGTGGTCTTTCAGAGATTAGCTTCGCAAGTTGACCAATTTGGTTCTCTAGATTGCGATTTGAAGCCTCTTGATTCCTCAGCGAGGATTCAATGTTGGATAAGCGAGCCTCATTGGCTTGAATATATTTTGTAAGAAGTTCTTCCACACTGGATTTCTTTTCTTGAGGGAGAAGAAGTGGGAATGGTCTTTGAAACCCAGGTGGGCCAAAGTTGGTCTTCTGCTGGCCTTGGTTTTGGTTTCCCCAGGAGAAATTAGGGTGATTCCTCCATCCTGGATTGTAAGTGTTGCTGTAGGGGTTATTTTGTTGCTTAGGTGGATTTCCTAGATAATCCACCTGTTCTAGTGGTTCTTGTGCTCCATACCCCTGCGTACCAAAATCACTTACATCCGATTGCACTTGTTAAGGGCCAACTGAGAGTGCATCAATCTTTTTACTTAATAAGTCCACCTTGGCTGCCAAAGCAGTGGTCAAGTCCACCTCATAAATTCCCATGGCCTTTTGTTTGGCTCTAGTGCTTTCCCACTGATAATTGTTCATCGCAATTCCTTCAATAAGGTTTTGGGCTTGCTCAGGTGTCTTTATGTTCAAAGTACCTCTTGCGGATGCGTCAATCATCTGTCTCGTGGATAAATTGAGACCATTGTAGAAAGTCTGAATTTGCATCCATAGTGGGAGGCCATGATGTGGGCACCTCCTGAGCAAGTCCTTAAACCGCTCCCAAGTATCATATAACGTCTCCGCTTCCAATTGAGCAAAACAAGAAATATCGCTCCGAAGTTTAGCGGTCTTTGCAGGTGGGAAATACTTCTCCAAAAATTTCTCTACCAATTCATTCCAAGTTGTGATTGAATTTCGTGGTAGAGAGTTCAACCATTGTTTTGCTCTACCCCTCAAGGAGAAAGGGAATAGCCGCAATCGGATGGCATCATCCGTGGCTCCATTGATTTTAAAAGTATCACAAATCTCTAAAAAGCTAAAGATGTGGGCATTGGGATCTTCATCTTGGAGACCGTCAAACTGAACATATTGTTGCACCATTTGTATGATGTTAGGTGCAATTTGGAAGTTGTTAGCTGCGACGATTGGCCTTGCGATGCTAGAGTCAGCTCCAATAAGTGTAGGCCTTGAATAATCAGACATGGTCCGATTTGCTTCATTCCCGTTGTTAGCCATATGTTATGGATCTTCCTACTTGATGAATTGAGTGTTAGTCTCTTCACTTTCTTCCTTGATTTCAACAATTGACTCGTCGTCAATGGTTGCCACACTTTGTCTAGGTCGTGATTTCAAATTTTGAAGGGCAGTTCTCTCAATTTCAGGATCAAGTTCTACCAAATCTTCCGGGTTACTTCCAGTCATGCACTGCAAGGATAAGAAATATAAAATCAATTGCAGCTCTAGCTAATGAAAATAAATAATAAAAACAAAAGAAAAAAAAATGGTTAAAGTAATAAAGCAACTAGTGTTCTTAATATCGAAAATCCCCAGCAGCGGCGCCAAAAACTTGATATGAGGCAAGCGCACCTATCAGTTTTAATATAGCGGATGTGAGTCCGAGTCGATCCCTCAGAGATTTTGAATACTAATATTAACTTTAGCTTTATTATCTAACCAGAAAATTATGATGAGTTGAATGAATTAAATATACTGAAATTAACAACTAAACTACTTATGAGACTTAATTACACAAATTAGGAAGTAATAAATTACGAACGACTTCAAGTATGCAATAATGTATTTAGGAATTATTTCCCCTAGTGTTTAACATATAACCTTTTTAAAATATATCCAATTCAATTTCTATTATTCTTAACCGGAGGGATTCACATTTAAAGCTAATATCTTTCTCAAGCATATTAACCCTAATCCTAAATTATTTACCGGAATCTCTTCACTTAGTAATATAATTTAGAATTGCATTAGCGTGTAATGAATTCCCATGCAAACAATCAACTTTCCGGAAGAAACATATATCTTATCTCTAAGTATACATGTAATTCTCTTCAATTATGCCTAGATCTAATTGCACTTGAAATTTCTCAATTAACATGCATAATATCATATATTGACACTCTAGAATTATCAATCCATAATTAACAACATAATTGAATCAAGAAAAGGTAGAAACTTTATTGAAATTATAATTCAATCCAAGGGTTACATGAAACCCTAGGTTCCATAATCCTAAATACTCTAATTCTAAGCTATCATAATGAATCTAAAAACGAGTTTCATCAAAAACGTAAAATAAAGCATCAAAACCCCTCTTGATTTGATGAACAATCTCTCTAATCTTGAAATCGATGTCGTTCTTGCTTCTTGATTAATGTTCTTCTCCAATCTCCTCTCGTCTCTTGTTTCTGTAATGTCTTCTCCTTTTTGAAACCCTAAGATGTCTTTTTATAGTATATCTCAAAGATTCTGTTTTCATCACCCGACACGGCCTGGGACATGACCGTGTCCCCAGGTTGTGTAACTTTCTGCACTTAGGTAAATTTTCTGTACAACTTCAAAAATTCATAACTTCTTCGTTTGAACTCGAAATTGAGTGAAACTTGATTCCTTGTCTTCGTTTTCGAGCCTATAACGCTTTTAAACCCTGAAATCAACATTTTACTCAATTAAGTATTGATTTCTTTAAAGAAAACCAAAAATGTGCGGAAAATACTATAAAATCACCATATGAAATATGTTTAAAATTAGAGTTATCAATCACCATCCTTATTTGTAAATTATTTTTTGTAAAATAAAACTGTATCTTTCTTTCTGTAAAAAAATGTAAAAAAGAAACAAAATTTGAAAAAATAAAAATGAAAAGAAAAGTTGTTGATGACTATAAATCCTTATGGGCTTAAGGAGCTAACCGAAGCTCAAGCCTTCGGCCTACTCAAGTAGCCAACCTAAACACTTAGCTTCCAACACACACAAGGCCCTTTGACCTATTAAGGAAGCCAATATAAGCCCCTTGGCCCATTTAACCTAAATACTAGCTCCTTGGTCTATTCAATCTAAATGCCAACCTTGGGCCCATTCAGGCAACCTACCCAAACACAGGCTACTTGCCCTATTAAGGCAGCTAATCTAAACATAAACTACAACCCATCGAGGAAGCTGACCTAAACACAATCCTTAACTTATAAAGGTAACCAAGCCAAGCTAAGCCAAAATCCCGGGTCTATTTAGAAAGCCAAGCGTAATCATGAATAAAGCCAAAACACAAAGTCAAATATTAAGGCATGCCAATCTCTACTACAAGCCGAATAAAAAATAGACTCCTCCTTAAGGAATTGGTAACTTGCTTTAAGAGTTGAGCGGCTTAATGGTAAGGATACATTGGACTCATTCCTTAAAGGAGGTCTACATCAAATGTGATATGTAGATTAAAATGAAGTTAGTTATTTATTTTAAAATCCTAAACACAATTACCCATTATTAACCCCGTTGGACCAATTTGAAGAATTTTAAAATTTAAACCCTATCAAGAATTACCCTACTATGGGGCAATTCAAAGGTTTGGGTCATTTAGTAAAAGAGAATGATAAAATTGGTTTATGTTTGCTTCAGTAATGTTAATTCAATGATGAATTTTATTTCTAATAAGCTATCTTTCTCTAAAATGAAGAACAAACCAACTCCTTTTCAAACACCTCAAGCCTACATACACCTCACCCAAGTCCATACATTTAGAATCCATGGACTTAAGGTTTTAAATCTCAAAAAGACAAAAACTTAGCAATGGAGATAGTTACTTTTTTGGGCTAAATGGAAATAGGATAGTGTAATAAATTTGGAAAGAATGGGGTAACAATTAAAAATAAAAAAGGAAAAGAAGAAGAAGAAGAAGAAGAAGAAGAAGAAATAGAAAAAGGAAGGTCAGAAAATTGGACCTAATGTAAAGCCCTAAGAGATATAAGGGTAGCAAAACTAAACTAAAAAGCTAGGAATCAAGGCCCAAATAGTCCCAAAAATGCAAGGCATTAAATCACAGTTTGAGTCTAGAAACCCAAAAACTCTATATCCACTATGAAGCCTCTCTTACCTATGTTGAATCATACAAGGCCTTCGTACCCACAACACTACCCTTATGCATTAAAAGCCCTTTTAATCTTAAAAGATAATTTATCCTTAATAAAAATTGTTTTTGAAATTAGGGCAAGCAAACTTCTAATTTTTCCCTAAGGTTCTTGACTTGTATACTCAGGATAAATAAAAATATTTCTTTTAAAATAGGCCTCCTCAAGGTTAGGGGTTACCAAAGAAAGGGGTGGTTATAAACTTGTTCTTTAAATAAGAATTTATAACCGTTAGCACACTTTCAAAAAAAAAAGAGACAAAAATAAAAAATAAGAGAGAGAAAGTAAAGGCTTATCATAAGACTTTTGTTCAATCCATGTCAGCTAAAGTAGCCAAGCTTTCAATTTACGTCATCCGTTTTCTTTTCATGGTGGTCACATTTTTTAAAATTAACCATAATAGTCTATATCATTCTTCCCTAATGCAGTTTTTAATGACCATTAACTATTTTTCATATCAAGGTGCCTATCCCTAATACTTTCTTTTCATAAATGGTTTTTCAACAATTTCCTTATAAATACTTTTCTAAGTCAAGATGTCTTTTAAAACTGGTTACTTTCCTTATTTCTTCAATCCTTCATCAACTTTTCTTAAGGTTCAAGCCAGCTATTAAAGCACCGATCCCCTCTTTTAATTCGTTTCCAGGGATCTAACTAGCCTTTAAGGTGTCATCCTGTCTTTCTTTTTAGGATGCTAACCAATTTTCAAAATGCTACCCCCGCTTTCATCAATCCCCCTTAAGGTTTAAGTTAGCTTTTATAGCACTGACCTACACTTTTAATTCATTTTTATGGATCTAAACAGCCTTTAAGGCACTATATCATCTTTTATTAGGATTTTAGCCAGCTTTTAGAGCACTATCCTTTCTTTCTTTTAATTTTTTCTAGGGTATTAGCCAGCTTTTAAGTCATTGTACCGTCTTCTTTTATTTTTAGGGTTTAAGCCAACTCTTAGAGCGCTATCCCCTCTTTTATTCTTTTTAAGGTTCAAGCCAACTCTTAAAGTGTTGTCCCCTCTTCTCTTCTTTTCAAGGTTCTAGCCAGCCATTAAGGCACTATCCCATCTTTCATTTTCAGGATTCCAGCCAACTCTTTCAACGTGATCCCCTTTTCTGTTCTTTTCATGGTTCTAGCCAGCTTTTAGAGTGCTGACCCCTCTTTTATTCTTTTTAAGGTTCTAACCCGCCTTTAGGGTGCTGTCCCATCTTTCTAGGGTACTAGCTAACTCTTAGAGTGCTAACCCCTCTTATATTCTTTTTAGGGTTTTAGCCTGCCTTTAGGACGTTGTCCCGTTCTTTTAGGGCTCTAACCAACTTTCAAAATGTTAACCCTTCTTTTGTCAATTCCCTTTAAGTTTTAGCAAGCCCGTATGGCTATTCTCTTTACTAAGTTCTCTTAGTGAGCCCATTGGGTGCTTTCTTTTACCAATTTCTCACAAACGAGCCCATATGATGCTTCTCTTCATCAAATCCTTTAGTAAGCCCATAAGGCACTTATTCTAAAAATCAATTTAGGGTTGCTAGTCCCTAAGAGACACCCACGCCTAGGTGTATGAGCTCAAACAAGTACAACCAGGTTTTTCAAATCCATTCTAATTTAGAGTTTGCTAGTCCTCGAGAAACGCTCCCACCCAGGTCAGTGAGCTTAGAAGAGCATGACTAAGATTCCATATCCTTTTAGGGTCTTAGCTAACTCAAAGAGCACTTCGCCCATCTCATCTTGGTTAGTTAACTCATTGGGGCATAGCCAAGTTTTTAATATCTTTTAAGGCCTTAACTAGCTTAAGGAACACTTCGCCCATTTTACCTTGGTTAGTCATCTCATTGGGACATGACCAACTTTTCAACATCTTTTAGGGTCTTAGCTAACTCTAGGAGCACTTCACCCGTCTCATCTTGGTAAGTTAGCTCATAGGGGCAAGACCAAGCCTTCAACATTTCTTTAAGGTCTTAAATAGCTATAGGAGCACTTTACTCGTTCACCTTGGTTTGTCAACTCATAAGGGTACGACTAGGCTTCAATTCCTCTTTTAGTCTCTTAACGAGCTCTTAGAGTGCCTCCTCTCTCTTTTCACTATTCATCAAAGTTCCTAGTAAACTAAGCCTAAGATAGCTAGCTAAGGCACTCCTTAGGATAGATTCCATCCTTAAGGCAAAAATAGTATCTCTTTTGTCATTATGGTAAAGTTTTGCTCAAACTTCACCATAAAGAGATGTAACTGTAGATACTCTATTTTTGTCCTTGCTTTTATTTATTTATTTTTTCTCAAAATTTTTAGAATAGAATAAAAGGTCTTAAATTAGGAAAAATAAAAAAATAGAAAATTAAGAAAACAAAAAAAATAACAAATTTAGGAAATTTAGAAAATAATAAAATTTTTAAATGTAGAATATAATTTTTAATTTAGATAAAATAAAGAGAGAGTCATTAGGCTTAGGCTTAGATTTAAATCTAACTTAAGCTGACCTTGTCTATATGTACATTACACATATGAACAAGGCATAAGTCAATAACCTAACGAATAAGCACTTGGACTTGAATTTAGGTTTAGCTTAGGATTAAGGGTTTCAATCTTACTAAAGGTATAAAAATGCCTTTTATTTTTTCTTCTTTTTTATATAGCGTACTACCACGTATTAATAAATCACTAGGCTACATGTGGAATTGTAACACACGGCACTTGGATATTGGCCTTAATAGCACACTTTCCTTGTCCTTCTCCCCTTTCCTTTTCTTTCCCTCCCTTTCTCACACTCAAAAATTAAATGTACATATACACAATAAGGGGGATCCACTTTCGAACCGCACCATCGAACATACAACACATGCAACGGCTCTCTCTCACCGAACACACCATTACAACTTCAACCAAACTCTTGGTCATTAACAAACACATAGCCAACTACAAGTAACAATCACTACACATCCATACCCCATACTGTAACACACGCACTGCCATGTCCCACCAAACACGAAACAACAGCATTCGACCTAATCCTATCCTCTTCGACATACAGGTAGTACAACTCAACTCCATCCACTCTCTCACACAACTGCCATCCATAGACCTACACACAACACAACAACCTTTATGCAATTGGACACCATGACCATCAACACCATCAGCCCAAGTTTCAACCATTACCAACAACGGAGTTCGGCTACAATACTCTCACCAATCTCCCCAAAACCAATTTGAAACTCACAAAGAAGCCTTTTCCTACTCAATTTGGCACTCGGATCCACCCCAGACAGATCCTTCAACTACTGCCTTATTGACCCGCATGAATCCTTATCGGTCTAAACTAACCCAAACTGAAGAAGCCCTAGTCTAACCCATGTACTTAATTGATGTATTTGATCTAACTGTTTTGATCTTTTTTCTTTTATTTATTATCATTTTTTATTTACTTATTTGTTTCATGTAATTTTAATTAAATATAAAAAAAAATAAAAGGAAAAAAAGGAGGAATGAAAAAAAAAAAGAAAAGAAGAAAAAAAGGAGGAAATACTTAGTCTTATTTTTATTTTTATTTATTTTCACGCTTTAAAAAAAATAAATAATAAAATTAAATAAATAAAATAATAATAATAATAAATATATAAAGTTATTTATCACTTAGAAAACTAACTTTCCAAAAAAATAAATAAATAAATAATCAACCACTTTCTAAACTATGGCGCTTTAAAATTTCCAAAAAATAAAACCCTAATTTAGATACTTAGAGAATTTCATTAAATAGAACTAAAACGAATATTAAATGTAAAGTAGACCTTTTTTGAAATTAAAATCAACTTATCCGATTAATATTTTCAAAACGAACTATGGAAGTCTAATCCTAAATAATGCGTACGTAAGTACCTGTATATACAAGGCGACTTAAAATATGAAAAGTTTTCTTTCTTCCATCTTTGTAAATATTTTTTCAATTTAATTAATTTAGTCGTATGTGATATGATTTGTTGTTTAGAAATTGAAAAAAGGTATTATTGAAAAGCAAAATTAAATATGGAAAGTTAAAAAGTGGTACTTATTTAAGGTTTAATAGGATAACTCCCAAATCTAGATCTCTTGTTTTAAAACCATTTTCAAAATTGATTTTATCGAAAGACTAGTAGCTAAATTATAACCAATCAACTTAATTAGTTATAATTTAACTCTTTTTCTTCACTTCAGTCGAGTGGTGACTCCAAAAATATTTTTATAATATAAAAAACTAGTTTTCTATAAACCATGGTCAAAGGTCAATATTAAATGGGTAGGGTTTAATATTGATTGGTTTAAAGAAAACTAATTTATAAAAATCGGAAGACAAACCAAGCTTGATACTAACGATAATATATTAATGTGAGACAACAACGATAATAATAATATATAATAATGATAATGATAATAATTATAATAACAATAATAATAACAATTATAGTGATAATGATGCTAATAATATTGATAATAGTAGCATATGTACGCACACTCGTGTAATATATTCTTAGAATAATACTCTACTATGATTAGGTTAGAGTTTTTATTATCAAGTCAATTATTTAAATATATAATTTAAAAATTTTCCACTTAACTCTATTACTTTATCTGACTTGTACAGTCATACTACTATTTATTCCATTATATACGAGTACTATAATTAAATTATACTATAACAAAATTTACAAATAGTTAGATAATCTGAACTTGTATATGTCTTATCCTAGCTTAACACATAATATACCATCACATAGAAATTCCTATTAAGAACTTAACTCAACATGTTTATTCATCAAAAGACAACATTATTTACATGATAAAGGAGTTGCTACATCGGAGTTCATCTAAATATTCTATTACAACTTATGTGTACAGCATAATATTTAAATCAATACATGAACCAACTTTTTCCATTGTCATCTTCACAATAATAGGATTCCTAATATCGTACAGGTTCCTTACAAAAGTCACTGACTCCAACTCACATTGCAGTTAACTTGAAGATAAAACATTTTATCCCCTCAACTACTAAAGTTAAGTAAGAGTAGATAACAAACAACACAATATGATAGACAATATTACATATCACAATTGAAACATTTCAACCATAACCTCTAGGTTCAACTTCTCATATGCATTTTCCCAATGAGGCATTTATTGCTAGCAATGTAGCATGCTATGCTCATGCACGTAGCATGCATCGATACCAATATCCTATGCCCTCCAATTTTTATCTAGTTAGTTGACATAGTCGAACATCTAGATATAACGTCTAAGAAACTATGGGCAATAAGGAGCTACCTGGAAGTAGGACCTCCACCAAATTGAACTACATACTATAGTAGTCTACCAATATCAAAATAGGCAACAAAGAGCTACTTGAGAGTAGGATCCCTAACTTTACTTTACAAAATAAGACTACACACTATAATTTACCAAATCAAAGAGGCAATACTACAAATTTAGATGACATACTATAGTATACCAAATCTGAATATAAAAATAGTCACAATGTTTGGGCAATGCAAGTTATATGCTTCCAAAAACTGAGTTCAAAAAGCCATGTTTTTTTCATAATCACTTAAAAGCCTCATTTTGAATATTTTAACCCAAAGGTCCCTTTTTATGCCATGCCATGCCATTATATACAATAATAACTCGAGTATATCACTCAACACGACCAGTCTTTCAATTTTATTCAATCTAGTGATCTAATTCTAGTTTTCAAACTCTTCCTAATAAAATTCTAATATCTTACTTGAGGTTTAATCAGGTGAACACCTACAAGATTGAGTTAGCAATCACTCAACTTCCCTGATTAGCACAATCATTCATAAGCACAAATCATCACCCAACTTAACAACATAACGGTTTAACTAAGATATAGTTACTATTATTCAAAATCACCATAACAGCATCCACTATAATAGCATATCAGTTTGTTAGATATCTCTCATGGATTTTAATGATAACAAAAAGAGAAAAACACTAATGAATTAATAAGTGTGCAAGTATTTAGAAAGTTTAAAATTGCAAATTGAGGTGTATTTAGAAACTTATTCAGAAGGTTTAAATCGATTGAAAAGCGACTAGTCTAAAAATCTCCAAAAAGTGTTTTAGAAACTTTTATAACAAGAATTGGTATAGCACTTCAACAACTAGTTTAGAAACTTCAGAAAAAAGAAGATTAATACTCTTCAGAAGGTTAGTCTGGAAAAGTAACGTAGAAAATTAATTTATATCATATACGAATTGAACAAGGACTAGCTCCACTAGATTAGGTGTATTAAGGAAACACACTTAATCCCATTTCACTTAAGATGGTGTCAAGATCCGTGGGGATTTTTGAGTGAATTAATTTTTGATAAATCAAGATATGCACAAATACGAATAAGGATAAGGTTGATTTGGATTTTATGGAATTTTAAATATTGAATGTGAGTCTTATCTAGAAGTTGCTGATAAAGCATATCTCTTCATCAAATTCAAATCAAAAGCTTATCTAGTGGTTGCAGATTGAAGTATATCTGATCTAAACAAGATAATTGAATTTCAAATGATCGAGATCTTCTTAAAATATCCAAGGATTATCTTTAACAACTAATGATTGGATGAATATGAAAGCAAAGATAATCTTCAAAAATTAGCCATTAAATGATGTAAATACAAATAGAGAAACAATTCAAAATGTCATTTTTTACAACAACTCTAGAAAAAGATTTCACTATACCAAAAATAGTAATCAAATTCTACCTTCTAAAAAGCCACAAAAATTCCTTCAAATACTTCTTCAAAAAGTTACATTGAAGCAAATTATACGATAATCATTATTTCTCTTTAGAGCAAAATTATTTCAAATTCATAGTTTTATTCTCACTTGCAATTCAATTTTTATTTGTTGTTTGAGTGTTAAGACAAGTACATTTGTACTCTGTAAACTTGTAATTAGCTTAGATTGTAGAAAGGCTAGGTAAGCAAAGCAAAGTGTTATAAAGTCCATGTATGATGAATACTTATAATCTTCTTGTGATTTGATTTAGTAGATCAAGTGGAATGGTACCGATGAAGTAGACTGGATCTCCAGTAGTGGAGCTGAAAGAGAGTAGTAGGCGAAAGGTCAAAACTCTATAAATCCTAAGCTCGATATTCTTCTTCCTTACCCTTTTATTTTACTTTATTAATTATTGGTGTTAAATTATTAAAATACCACCGTTCACCAATATAAGTTGTTAAGAGGGATAATTTTATTTTACAATGAAAAATTTTAAAAGGTTCAAAGATATCAATTCACCCCCTCTCTTCATATCTTATACAGGACCAACATAATTCACCCAAGATATGTCCATATTCAATCAACACAACATCAAATAGCATGCAGTGTTATGAGTAACAATATCTCTACTCCAAGCATGGGTTAGATCTACTTACTTAAGCTTAGTAATAGCGTAAGATCCTAAACTTCACAACAGTGTCCTTCCTTACTTATCACACCTATGAAAATATAAACATAACCTGTAAGTCAAGTATGGGTTGATCCCAAACTGTTATAAGCTTTCATTTCCACATTTTTAAACTTCATTTGACCATATCTTACTCATTTCTTATCCGATTTCAGTAAACTTTATGTCATTATGATCGCTATTTTGAGTACTATTGATATATCTTAAGAAAAAAAATTGATCAACATTGTCAAAAACCTAAAAATACCCCTTTCATATTATTGATTTGATCAAGCATTATCGTAACTACATAATTAACTTAATTAAGTTTTAATATTAAACTAAAACCCTAAAAATCACACTTTCCAAACTTATCTAGTAACCCTTAATATATCCCAATGTGTTTATTTTACATGAATTTGACAAGTATCTTACTAATACTAATTACTATATTCATATTAAGTCAATATATAAGCTTATATTAGGAAAATACATAATAAATAGAATATGAGCATGATTAATTTGATGAAAAATCCTTTAGACTCATAAAAATATATAATTTAATTATTAACCATGAATTACACTAAATTAGCTACTATCTATTTTTATGAAAAATAGCGATTTTAACTCAAAATAGCGATTTTAACTCAAAATAACAGAAAATTAGGAAAAATAAACAAATTTATGTGTAAGATAAAACTAAATGTTCCAAATATCATTATAAAGTTTCAAAAGTCTGAATATATGGGATTTATTCATTAATTTCATTAAAAACTAATTATTTCAACAATTCGGTAAAATTATCAATCTTATTCAAAATAAGCATGGAGATTTTAAAAAATTCTTGCTATTGTTTGTCATCCCCAAAGTGATAGGCAATCAAAGCCAACGATCCAAACTTTAGAGGATATGTTAAGGGCATATGTGATGGACTTTGGAGGTAGTTAGGATGACCATTTTCCATTGATAGAAGTCACTTACAATAATAGCTATCATAATACCATTCAGTTGGCTCCATATGAAGCACTATATGGATGTAAATGTAGATCTCCTATGTATTGGGATAAAGTAGGGAGCAAACAAGTCATCGAACCATCAATGTTAAATGATCTTAAGGAGAAGATACGCATGGTAAGGGAACAAATACAAACTACCCAAAGCCATTAGAATTCTAAGTAGGCATTTGGGTATTTTTAAAGATATCACCAACAAAGGTGTAAGGCGCTTTGGTATTAAGGAAAAGTTAAGTCTTCGCTATGTTGGACCATATCAAATTAAGAAAAGAATTGGGAAAGTTGCCTATGAACTTGAATTACCCAATGAGATAGCAGAAATTCATAATGTATTTCATGTCTCAACTTTAAGGAAATTTGTAGGTGATCCCACAAAAATATTAGACGTACCTCTAGTGGAATTAAAGGAAAACCTTATGTATGTAGAGTATCCAATTCGTATTTCAGATACCAAGGTTCAAAGATTAAGGAATCAAGACATTGAGTAAGTGAAAGTCTTATGGAGTTGATACACCATGGAAGAAGCTACATGGGAATCGGCCGAATCGATGAGAACCCAATACCCTGAATTGTTCGCACAAGGTTAATAATGCTATCATCGATTATTCTTTTCTTAGAATAAAGTTAAAAAACTGATATTTTATTCACTCAGTTAAGTTTTGAGGATGAAACTTTTTGTAAAGGAAGTAAGATATAAAACTCCAGGATTTCGAGCTCATACTATTACCCTAGGATTTGAGCTCCTAAATTTAGGGAATTGGCTATGATGTCCATTTGATTTCAAACTTCATAATAAGGTTAGAAAAATTAGATGAAATAATTTAAGTAAAGTCAATTTCTCAAAATAAGCTATATGAAAATATTAATTTAAGAAAATATCAACTTATCACTAAAGTCGATAAATATCGAAAATGTGAAATTCGAGCATTTAAATATAACAAGATATTAGAGATAAGTTATTAAACTTATAAAAAAAAAGTGAGCATAAATTATATGTAATACACATGTTTTAACATAGAATATGCATTATTTGTATTAAATACATATATATAATAAGAAATTATTATTAAAATAAGGTAAATTAATATGAAATAATGGAAAATTAATACAAAAATGAAAGGATGTGTCATCCAATGATGTGGTAGCCTAAGATCAATTATAATTAATGAGTCAAAAGGAAAAAAAATAAGAAATTGATACCTCATACTTTGGGCAACAAGAAGTTGCTTAAGAGTAGAACCCCCAACAAAACCACCTATTGTGGCTTAAAGATCTAATACGTAACCAGTCACATAATGTGGCTAGAATAAATAGAGCTAAATTATGTTCTTATATTTTTAGAGTGATAAAATGTTGTAAATGATAGTTTAGAACCTATTTATAGTTTTCAAATTTGTGTGATTTAATAAAAATTGGACATGTGTATACCATATGTCAATTTTCCATTTTCTTAGTTGACATGTGTTATTTTCTAGTTAATTAGGTGTTGACTCATCACTTCTAATTAATCCCATGTTGCCACATTATTTGATGACTTGTCTATTCATTTTTCTTTTATTAATTTTTCATCATTTTTTATTAATTTCCCTTATTTTAATAATTCATTATTATTATTATATGTATATATTTAATACATATAATGCATATCACATTTAAATATATGTATATTACGTATAATTCAACTTCATTTATTATTTTTTGAAAGTTAATTAACTTATCTCTAATATCTTACTATATTTAAAAACTGAAATTTCATAATTATCAGCATTATCGATAAATTGGCTTTTTTTTTTCTTAAATTAGCATTTTTTTCCTAAATTAATATTTTTATATAGCTTATTTTGAGAAATTAACTCTACTTGAATTACTTTGTTTAACTTTTCTCACTTTATAGTAAAGTTTGAAATAAAACAGTTAATATATCCCAACGCCCTAAATTTAAGGGCTTAGATCCTATGGTTATTAAACTAGTTAGAAAACTCAAGATACTACATCATATCCCCCTTACAAAAAGTTTTGTCCTCAAAACTTCTACAATCAAGGACATTCATACTCATGAACCAATATCGCACTTATGTTGCGCAACTCTAATTTCTACATAACATCACAATTGTCAACTATTTTTAAAGGTGAAATTCTTCAATACTAACTCTTATATCCGAGCCTCAAATTTATCAACTTATGAACTTTTGATTTAACTTACTTGTCTCATTACTTCCTTCATCTTGTGTTTCTAACTTTTGCTATGTAAGTTTAATGTAGTAAGTCTAGTTTCACTCCTCCCTTCCTATTCAAGTCGTATTTTCATGGTAACTAGTCTATTATTGTAACTTCATTAGGTTCTTATTTAAGTACCACAATCATCATATTACTGTTAAAATTTTACCCCTTACAACTACTCATTTCAAATTTGATAGGGATCAAGGACCGATCCCTTACTTCGGAACTCTAGGGCTTTCTCAAATGGTTCGCCAAGCTATCTAAGGTGAGTTAAGCACAAGGGAGTAATGTTTATCCTAATCTAATATGCTGAGCTACTTCACTCTTCATAGCATCCAAGAGACAATCAAGGTGATTAGCCAAGGTGTCGAGCTAACCCCTTTGTAGTACACCTGTCCAAGCACTAAATCTAGATATAGCCATCTCCATAGTACCGAGGCCAGGCTAACAATTGTCGGGAGCTAACCATCCAAAGCCGATACCAAGTGTAAGTCATCCATAAGCCAACCCTTATCTAATCCCAGCAATTAAAGCCATCAAATTGCTGATGCTAACTAGATCTAAATAAGGTCTACCCATACATGGCTTGCAGCGTTATTAAGACCAAAAAATTACCAAAATTATTTACACACTATCCTTTAATGATATCTATATTGTCCTTTCTAATGAAGGAAATTATTTTTACATGATTTCATGTTTTCTTTGTAAATTATTCTCCTTTTGTTTAGTCATTTTTGTAATTTTTTGTAATTTAAGACTTACCCTAACTGGGTACTATAAATATTCACATAATGTAATGGCCACATCATCATATATACAGAGACTATACAAAACTTTTTACTCCCTCTTCAGCTAAATATCCTTCTACTTACTCTTAAGCTAAGTATCCTACTACTTACTCTTCAGCTACTCCTATCTAGCTCATTTAAGCGTGGATTAGTGGTGAGTGACCTCCGGCCATACTTGTGCATCATATCAAGTATGACTCGAACTCGTGTGAGGTGTTGGTGCATAATAGTCATCATCGATACACAGGAACCCCTACTCTTCCTCCAACTATCATTTACTTTTTGAGCCATCTTATGGCCCAGACCTACCCCTTTTGGTTATACGTAATATTAGGTCCATGCGTTCATCTACGAAATTCGTATCATCTTAGTATTAAAGCCTGCCTACATTCGAAGCTAAATTATGCTATTGTGTTCTTTGAGTGGTTTATTACTACTCTCATGTGATAACAGTTCTATTGTTAACTTAGGAGTTTAATAGTTAAGAAGTGTTATGTGCTCTATTTTCCCCTATTTCCAATATGTAAAATAGAATGTAGTTGACTATTCATTTATTGTGTGATTATCGTAGTGATTGGAGTATAAGTTATTGATCTTCAAGTGGTATTATTAGACATCAATTTTTGAGAAGTAACCATCAATGTCGGACACAAGTGTTCAAGGAACTTTAGGAAATCAAGAAAGTGGTACTTGCCATAGCTAAAGGCAAGAAGGAAGCTTTAAACTTCAGTCAGTAGGTGACCATTTGGATAAGCTTATTGATTTGGTAGCTAATTTGGTGACTGTTATCTAAGAAGACAGGCAGTAAGTAAGGAATAGCCCCACTAGAGAATGTAAGTAGAAAAGTTAAGGCAATGGTCAGTTTGGCCAAGTTAATGCCTCAGCTCGACTACCTCAAGCTAAAGGAGTTAGTAAGGATACAAGATGAAGGCTAGCGTTTGAAGGGATTATGGAAGAAGCAGAAGGCGACAATGAAGCAAAGGAGTACTACGAGCTTGAAGAAAGAAATGTACAAGCCCCTAGAGGCAAAGGATTAAGGATACGTATCCCAAGTTTTTCTAGAAGTGGTGATGTTGAGGACTACCAAAATTGGGTTAATGGGATTGAAAAGCAGTTTTAATGCTACCATGTACCTGACAATGCAAAGGTTAGACTTACTATGTTGAAGTTCACTAATTATGCTGCCTTACGGTAAAAGAACTTACAAGCCACTCGAAGAAGGGAAGGAGAACGAAAGATTATGAGTTAGGATGAAATGAAGAGGATTATACAGAGGAGGTTTGTGGCAATCTATTATTTGTAGGATATCTTCAAAAGCCTATAAGCATTTAGGCAAAAAGGATTGAATGTAGGCTCTTATGTTAAGGAATTCCAAATTTTAATAATCTGATGTAAAGTTGTAGAGCTAGAGGACCGAACTGTATCTCAATTTATTGATGGGATAAAGTATGAGATTGGGAATGTCCTAGAAACCCTAGAAATTAGAACACTCAATGATGCAATTTAACCTATGCAGAGGATAGAAAGGTACTGAACATGAAGATTCCGACTACCAGTTAGCAGACCAGGGAGTAGCCAAACTGCTCGAGCAGACTTGTGTGAATGGAACTAAGTAAGGTTACTAAGACCCAGCTTGCTCAAAATACCCAAGCTAAGGAGAAGGAACCCCTAAAGAAGTTTAAGAAGGGCTAAAGTTTAGGGAAGAAGATGAGTGAGATCAAGTACTTCAAATACTAAGGGTTTAGACTTATGGCCACTCAGTGTCTAAATAGAAGAACTATGGTAATTTGAGGTGAGGTGCCAACTGCTGAGGTTGATAGTACTAAAAAGAAGTAAAGGAGCTAAAAGAGAACGGATAGACCGAACTATATAAAGAGGCAATTATCTGTAGTGAAGAAGGCAACTTTTTGCCAACCACTCTAGCGTTGAGAAGGATGTAAGTATCAATCCTATGCCCGAAGATGAACAAAGGGAAAATCTCTTCCATATAGAATGTAAGGTGAATGAGTCCCTTTACGCACTGATAATTGATAGTAGGAGTTATACTAATGCAACCTCTACATTTATGGTCCAACAATTGAAATTGCCAACTAAGCCCTACCCAAAACCATGCAAGCTTCATTAACTTAGTGATAAGGGAGCCCTATAGGTGAATAAGCAGGTGTCTATGCTAATCTGCATTGGCAAATATTGAGATGAAGTTCTCTGTGATGTGCTACCCATGAATGCATCCTATATTCTACTTGGACAACCATGTAAGTTTGATTGAGCAGTTATGTATGATAGAAGAAGGAATACATGTGTAAAGCATGAAGGCAAGAGGATGAAATTAAGTCCTATGACCACCAAGCAGGTAAAGGTAATTCAATCCTAACTTAGTCGAACCTTGAAGAAAGAGGCTTTGGTGATGACTCGAGCTAAGCTGAAAAGAGAAATGGAACTTAAAGGATCGACCTATCTACTTATTCAAAGAATTCTAGAGATGAGGTCCGAAGAGAGGGAGTAGCATACCAAGGTAAAAACCTTACTACAGGAATTTGTTGAGTTTTTTTCTAGAGAAGCTACCAAAAGGTCTATCCCCAATTTGAGGCATCGAACATGCAATCAACCTATAGCCAAGGGCCATATTGCCGAACAAGGTTACCTATAGGCTAAATCCTGAACAAGTTGCTAGGCTACAGAAGTAAGTAGATGAGCTAATGAAAAAGGGGTATATGCATGAGTCCCTTAGCCCCTGTATAGTTTCGGCCTTGTTAGTGCCAAAGAAGGATGGTTCTTAGAGGATGTATGTGGATAGCCGAACGATCAATCAAATCACCATCAAGTAAAGATATCCCATACCTAAGCTTAATGACATGCTAGATGAATTACGTGAAGCAAGAGTGTTCTCCAAGATCGACCATAAATTTGGGTACCATCAGATTTGAATGTATGAAGGTGATGAGTGGAAGATTGCATTCAAAACAAGGCATGGTTTATATGAATGGCTTATAATTCCATTTAGACTGTCTAATGCACCAAGCATATTTATGTGCTTCATGAATCATGTGCTCCAAGAACTAATAGGAAAGTTTGTCGTAATTTATTTTGATGACATTTTGGTATATAGCCCCTACTTGGAGACTTACTAACAACATCTCCAAAGAGTCTTTGCAAAACTTCAAGCTAAATAACTCTACACCAATCTAAAGAAATGTGATTTTTGCCGACACAAGGTGATCTTCTTAAGGTTTGTTGTGAGTGGAGGTGGCATTTGAGTCGATAATGAGAAAATAAATGCAATTATAGATGGCTCGAGCCGACCTGTTCCATCGACATGAGAAGTTTATACGACCTAGCATCATTCTATTGTAGATTTATAAAGAATTTCAATACATTTGTGCCCCCACTCACTAAACTCTTAAAGAAGAATGTTGAATTCAAATGAGGAGAGAAGGAGAAAAAGAGTTTTAAGGAAGTGGAGGATAGGTTGACTACAGCCCCTATCTTAGCTCTGTTAAGCTTTGACAAGGTGTTTAAAGTAGAGTGTAATGCATTCGAACTAAGCATAAGTGTTGTGCTAATGCAAGAAGGCTAACTTATTGCTTACTTTAGCAAGAAACTTTGAAGAGCTACACTCAACTATTTTGTCTATGACAAGGTGTTCTACTCCTTAATCTGAGCCATTATACTATGGCAATACTATCTACTGCATAAGGAATTTATGATCTATACCAATCATGAATCCTTAAGGTATCTAAAGAGCTAACCAAAGTTGTCTTAGAGGGAAGCCAAATGGGTCTAGTTCATGGAGGGTTTTTCCTATGTTGTAAAATATAAGAATGGGAAGAACAACATAGTGGCTTACACCCTATCGAGACGACATACCCTCCTAAGTGAGCTATAGACAATACTACTTAGTTTTTCAATAGTAAAGAATATTTATCTTCAGGATTCACATTTTTGTCCTATCTATGCCCAGTATGAAGAAAGACAAACATTGGACGACTATCATAGGGAGGACGGATACTTATTTATGAAGAGGAGGTTATATATCCCGACCTGTTCTATGAGAGAATTACTCGTGTGCAAGGTGCATAGGGGAGGATTGACTAGACACTTTGACCAGTGCTGTACCCATGAAGTACTATCCTCACTATTCTTTTGCTGAGAATGATGAAGGATGTGTAGTCCGTATTGGGAAAGTACATAACCTGTTGAAAAGCAAAGCTAATCTGAGAAAGGACATTATCTATCCTTGCCTATCCCAACCAAACCATGGTCTAAGCTAAGTATGGACTTCATGTTAGGAATTGCTAAGAACATTTCAAGGGAAGGACTCCATTATGGTGATTGTGGATCGATTTAGTAAGATAGCACATTTCGTACCCTATTTCAAAACTAACGATGCTTCGATTATCTCTTTTCTTTTCTTGCAAGAAGTAATCAAACTTCATTGTTTCGAACCGAAACCCTAAGTTCATGACCTACTTTTAAAGGATGCTATGGAGGCGGATAAGAACTAAGCTATTGTACAGTACGTCATACCATCCACAAACCAATGGACAAACTAAGGTTGTCAATAGAATCATAGGAACTTTGCTATGAGTTGTTATCGAACAAAACATGGCCGACTGGGATCTATGTTTGCCGATCATTGAGTTCGCTTATAATAGGACCACCCACAGCGTAACAAGCATGTCTCCATTCGAGGTTGCCTATGGGTTTAACCTCGAGCTCCCAATGGACTAAGTACCCCAACTAAAGCTTAATGATGACTAACCAACTGTTAAAAGAGTTCAGGCCATCAAGACCATACACTAAAAGGTTATAGAGCAATTGAGCTGAGCTAATACTAAGCTTAAGAAGCAAAGTCGAAGATGGAGGAAGAGAGAATTTCAATTAGGTGATTTGGTCTACATACATCTCAGCAAGGACTGATTCCTAAACTTGAGGAAGAACAAGTTGTCTCCCAAAGCTAATGGACCTTTTAAGGTACCTAAAAAGATCAATCCTAATGTCTATAGGATTGAATTACCTAAAGGATATGGAGTCTCAAACTTCTTTAACATTGCTGATCTCTAACCTTACACTCTTGAGGACGAGCAACTAAGAGCTAAACCAAAATTGATTCTAAATCTCAAATAACCCAAAGGGGATGATAGGGATTAAAGACCGATCATACGCTTTTGAGCCTAAGGGCTTTCTCAGATGGTTCCCTGAGCTATCTAAGGTAAGTTAAGTACCAAGGAGTAATGTTTACCCCATTCTAATCTGTTCGCTCTCCACAGCATCCAAGAGACTACTGAGGTGATCAATTGGCGTGCCTAGTCAACGTACTAACCTGAGCCGACCCCTCTACAGCATGCTTATCTAACCACTAAATTTGGATATAGCCATCTCTATAGTGCCAAAGTCAAGCAAACAATTGTTGGGAACCGACCATTTAAAGCCGATCTCAAGTGTGAGTCATCCCTAAGCTAAGTTTTGTCCAATCCTAGCAATTAAAGCCGTTGAATTGCCAATGCTAACCAAATCTAATCAAAGTCTACCCCTATATGGCTCGCAATGTTATTGGGACAACAAAATGAGTAGAATTACGAATGTACTATCATTTCTGGTATCCGTATTATCCTTTCTAATGAAGGATATTCTTTTTTCATAATTTCATGTTTTCCCTGTAAATTATTCTCCTTTTGTTTAGCCATATCTATAATTTAGGACTTATCCTAACTAGGTACTATAAATACTCGTATAATGTACTAACCACATCATCATATATATAGAGAATACACTTAACTTTTTACTCCCTCTTAAGCTAAGTGTCCTTCTGCTTATATTTAAGTTACTCTTATCTAGCCCATTTAAGCGTAGATTAATAGCAAGTGACCTCTGGTCATACTTGCATGTCATATCAAGTGAAGCCTGAGCTCATGTGAGCCGTTAGTGCATAATATCCATCATCGGTATACGGGAACCCCTACTCATCCTCCTACTATCATTCACTTTTCAAGTCATCTCGCGACCCATACCTACCCCTTTTGGTTATGTATAATATTAGGTCCGTATATTGATAACTCGGATTTTAAACATATTTCATAGGGTGATTTTATAGTATTTTCCTCACATTTTTGGTTTTCTTTGAAGAAATTAATACTTAATCGAGAAAAATTTTGATTTCTAGGTTTGAATGTATTCTAGGATCGAAAATGAAGAAAATGAATCAAGTTTCACTCAAATCGGAGTTCAAATGAAGAAGTTATGAAGTTTTGAAGTTGTGTAGAAAATTTTGCCTTAGTATAGAACGTTACACGACCTGAGGATACAGCCATGTCCCAGGCCGTGTCTGGTGACGAAAACAGAATCTTTATAATACACATATAAATAGATATCTTAGGGTTTCAAAAGACATAAGAGACATTACAGAAACAGAAAGATACAAGAGAAGAGAAAGAGACTTAAGGAGAACATCAAGAAAGAGGCAAAAACAACATCAACTTCAAGATTAGAGAGATTTTTCATCAATCAAAAGAGGTTTCATGTTTTATTTTATGTTTTTTATGAAACTCGTTTTTAGATTCAGTATGATAGCTTAGAATTCGTGTATTTAGGATTATGGAACCTAATTTTAGTATTTTTAATTAATTCAAACTTTCATAATTTTCCGGTTAGATAATAAAGCTAAGGTTAATATTAGCACTCGAAGTCTCTAAGGGATCGATTCGGACTCACATCTGCTATATTAAAACTGATAAGTGCACTTGCCTCATATCATATATTCATCTACAAAATCTGTATCATATTTTGCTACAACTTATGTGTATAGCATAATATTTACATCAATAAATGAACTAGATTTTTCCATTGTCATCTTCACAATAATAAGATTCCTAACTTAGTACAAGTTCCATGAAAAAGTCGTTGACTCTGACTCATATTCTCAGTATATATATCTTCCATTAGTGTTGGGCCCTTCATGATGTAGTTAATTTGAGGATAAAACATTTTATCTCCTCAACTACTGAAGTTGAGTTAGAATGGGTAACAAATAACACAGTACAGATAATATGATAGACAATATTACATATCACAATGTCGAGCCTAGTTTTTCTCCCTCTCGATTCTTTTATAAAATTAAGTCTTCTTTAAACCAACCAATATTAAATCATACTTGTTTACTACTAGCCCTTGACTAGATTTTAAAGAAAACTGATTCTTTTTATTTCAAAAACAATTTTAGAGTTGCCACCTAACTGGGGTCGAGAAAAATAATTAAGTTATAACCAATTGGGTGGATTAGTTATAACTTAGCTACTAATCTAACAATTAAAACCAATTTTTTAAAACGGTTTTTGAAACCAAAGATCATCGATTCGGGGGTTAAGAATTTTAAATCCTTATGAGTACCGTTGACTTTTTAAATTTAACTTTAATCTTTGAAAATCACATTTTTATTTCATAAGATGGAACTCAATTTAACTACTTTAATTGGACAACTTAAGTAATCTAGAAAAAGGTAAAATTATATTTTCTTTAATTTTTACCATCATGCCATTGGTGCATAGGTGCCTACGAACCCACTATTCGAGATTAGATGTACATAGTTCTTTTTGTAAAACTTTAGTAAGTGAAGCTAATTTTAATTTTGGAAAACATACTGAATTTATGTTTTATTCAATTTAGTTTAGTTAAGAAAAATTTCTAAAAAAAAAAAGGTCCTAAATTGGAATTTTTTGTTTGGAGAATTTTCAAGTGTTCTAACCTTTAAAAAGGATCCGTTTATTTTTATTTTTGACAAATCGATTTTCTAAGTGACAAAAAGAAATAATAATCTTTATTCTTTCCTTTTACTTATTTATTTTTATTATTTTATTTATTTCTATTTATTTAAACTAAAAAAAACTAAATAAGCTACTTTCCCTTTTTCTTTTCTTTTTTTTTTTCCTTTCCTTTTCTTTCCCCTTTTTTCTTCTTTTATTACATTTACATTTGATTACATATTATAAATAATAAATAACAATAATAGATAAATAAATAAAATAAAATAAATTTTCAAAGAGAATCAAACCAATAAGTGGCTACAAATCGAGTCGTAGGTCGGTCTCAAGTTGGTGCGTAGATTCAAGTTAGAGGTAGGACTTCTTGTCGATCTTAGGCCATCGAGTTAGATCATGCAGGTTCGAGTTAAGTCGTCTCCAATAGCTTCAACAACAACGTTGGCAGAAGGCAGTTCAAAGCATTCTAGGTAGCAAATCGAGCGAGAAAAGGAAGATTTATGTGTTTTGGATTAGGAATAAGAGGGGTAGGTTCGATGCCTATGCGTGGAAGGTGGTGGTTTGATGGTGGTGGCTTGTAATGGTGGGGTTTCTCGTCGCTTGGGGGTTGTTGGAGGTTAGTGGGTGATTGGTTTTGGGTTTAGGAACCACGCGAGCTTAGTCGTGGCGTTAATTTGGGCTTAGGATGGTCAGAGATGGTGATTCAAGGATCAAGCAACACAGCGGTTAGGGTTTTGGCGATGGTGGTTTGATGGCATCACTAAGCGCTATGGTAGAGGTTGAGGATGGCTAGGTTGGGTAACTTATGCAGTAGTGGAGCTAGTTAGGGTGGTAGCTGGTGGTGGTGAGCTAAAGGGAGAGAGATTCAAAGAGAGAGAGAGAGTGACAAAGCTACGACTAGGGAGAGAAAATGAGAGATAGAAGAGAGAGAGAGAGAGCTCGTGAGTGTTTTTGAGTGGTTGTTTAAGTTTATGCATGTCCTGGACAAGGATGGGAAGGTCTACTTTATAATGAATTCAGTTGGTACAAGCTTGAAAAGTTCTTTAATGGCGAATTGTAAATTTCCAAAAGTTAAGCGTTTTAATGATCTTAGGAAGTTGATTTGACCAACAAAATGGATGAATCTAGTCCTATTCTTCAGTTCAATTCAAATTAGCCCACATGGAGTTCGAGATTAATGCAAGAAATTATATGCCTGTGTATGAAATTTAAGTAGAAATTGAAGCTAAAGTAAAGCAGGTAGGCTGTTGTTGAGAAGGAAGGAGGGGGGAAATCTAGAGAAAATGAGGGAAGAAGGGAGAAAGAGAAGGAAAATTCGGGGAAACAAAGGAAAAGGAAAAGGAAAGAAAAGAAGCGAAAAAAGGGCTAACATGGTGGTGATGTAGCGCCATGTCAGCCAACCCGAGTAAACCCTAACTTGCCACGTGTGATCACATGACACATGGAAATTGATGTGTTATGCTACATGGATGGCACATGGTGTCATGTTAACAAGGTTGTCTAACCCGACACTGCTAAGTATTAGGATACGTAGCACAATAAGAACCTAACACGTGACAATCCCTGATATGTTGAAAAAAAAAAAAGAACTTTACATGCCCTTACCTAGATTCGAGCCCCTGACCTTTAACCAAACCCAATGTCAATGTCCATGTGCTTATCTATTAGACCGTTGATCTGTGCCTTATCCATATGTGCAATTGAACTTAGTCGGCTTGAGCTAGATTTAAATCTAAGCCTAAGCTCAATAGCTTAACTTCTAAACTTATTTAAAATTAAAAAATCTATACAATTAAAATTTTTATTTTTTCAATTTTCCTATTTTTTTTTAATTTTCTCAATTTTCTAAATTTTTAAACTTTATTTTCTAAACTTCTTATTTTTTTTTAGGTTTCCTTCTACACTTCCTATCTTTGGTATTTTTTTTAAATTTCTTATTTTTTATACTTTTTCTTATTTTTTAATTTTTTGTACTTTCCTAAAATTCTTATTTTTTCTAAATTTCTTAATTTTTTGGGTTTTCTTTAGTTTCCTTTTTTTGTGTGTTTTTCTTAATTTTAGGGCCTATTAAGAAAAGATAGAAAAATAAAATAAGAAAATAAAGGAGAAAAAAATTAGGTGTCTACACATAACTAAAACATTTCAACCATAACCCCTAGGTTCAACTTCTCATATGCGTTTGCCCAACAATGCATTTATTACTAGTAATGTAGCATACTATGCTCATACATGTAACATGTATCCATACCAATATCTTATGCCCTCCAATTTTTATCCAATTAGTCAACATAGCTAACCATCTAAATACAACGTCTAGGAACTTATAGGCTACAAAGAGCTGCTTAAGCGTAGGACCCCCACTAAATTAGACTACACATTGTAGTAGTCTACTAATATCAAAATAGGCAATAAGGAGCTACTTGGGAGCAAGACCCCTACCAAATTAGACTACATACTGCAGTAGTCTACTAATATTAAAATAGCCAACAAGAAGCTGCCTGAGAGTAGGACCCTTAACTTTGCTTTACAAAATTGGACTACACATTGTAGTTCACCAAATTAAAGAGGCAAAACTATCAAATTAGACCATACTTTGTAGACTACCAAATCTAACTATCAAAACAATCACAATGTTTGGTCAATGCAATCTATATGCTTTCAAAAACTGAGTTCAAAAAGCTATGTTTTTTCCATGATCACATGGAAGCCTTATTTTGAAAATTCTAACCCGTAGGTCCCTTTTTATGCCATACCATGCCATGATATGTAATAACAACTCAAGTATATTACTCAACACGACCAATCTTTTAGTTTTATTCCACCTATTAATCTGAATCTAGTTTTTGAATAGTCCTTTGCAAAATTGTAGTATCTTACTTAAGTGAACACCTAGAAGATTGAGTTAGCAATTACTCAACTTCCCTAGTTAGCATAATCGTTCGTTAACACGAATCATCACCCAACATGACAACATAACAGTTTAACCAAGATACAGTTATTGTAATTCAAAATCTCTACATCAACATCCACTATAGTGTCATATCAGTTCATTCAAGATATACCCATATTCAATCAACACAACATCAAACAGCACACAGTGTTATGAATAGTAATATACCCTAATGTGTTTCTTTTATGTGAATTTGATAAGTATCTTACTAGTACTAATTACTATATTATATATTAAGCCAATATATAAACTTATATTAGGAAAATACATAATAAATAGTATATAATCACAATTAATTTCATGAAAAATCTTATAATCTCCTAAAAATATATAGTTTAATTATTGATCATAAATTACACCAAATTGGCTATTATTTATTTTTATGAAAAACAATAGTTTTAGCTCCAAATAATAAAAAATTAGGGAAAATAAACAAATTTATATGTGAGATAAAAACTAAATGTTCCAAATATCATTATAAACTTCCAAAAGTCTAAACATCTAAGGCTCATTCATTAATTTCATTAAAAACTAATTATTTCAATAATTTGATAAAGTCGGCAGTCTTGTTCAAAATAATTATAAAAAATAGTATACATGGTAAGAAAATTTCAAGCCAAAGTAACATTATTTAATGTTTTGAAAAAAATATTTAAAATTTGTCTAGAAGGGGCACATTCTTAAGAAAATACCCTAAATCAATGTTATTTTAAGAAAATAAAATTACCATATGAAAGTACATGTGAAATAACCCAAGGAAACTAAATTTCATTACTTTATGAGCTAATTTGATATTTTTAGTGAATTAATAAAAATTAGGTAGTAAAATTTGACTTACCGGCATATAATGCTCCGACCATTCTCTAACCACTCTCCAGCCACCGCTCTATGTTAGCCTACTTTTTCTCTTCACCACAACTTTAAATCCTAAGTGACTCCTTCTCATGTTGCCTATAACCTTAAGAACCGTAATTCACCATATTTTCCTTTACTTTTTCTAATTTTTCTAAATTATGTTATTTTATTTTTAGAGTACTAAAATGTTGTAAATGAGGGTTTGAGACCTATTTATAGTTTTTCAAATTTGTTTGATTTAATAAAAATTGGACATATATATGCCACATGTCAATTTTCCAATTTCTTATGTGACATGTGTCATTTTCTAATTAATTAGATGTTGACTCATCATTTCTAATCAATCCCAGGTTACTACATCATTTAATGACTCATTCATTCATTTTTTTTATTAATGTTTCATTATTTTTATTAATTTCCCTCATTTTAATAATTTATTATTATTATATGTATATATTTAATACATTAATGCATATCACATGTAAATACATATACATTAAGTATAATTCAACTTTATTTATTATTTTTTGAAAGTTAATTAACTTATCTCTAATATCTCATTATATCTAAAAGCTCGAATTTCACAATTATCAGCTTCATCTATAAATTGGCCTTTTTTTCTTAAATTAATATTTTTATATAGTTTCTTTTGAGAAATTGACTCTACTTGAATTACTTCGTTAACTTTCTTAACTTTATTGTAAAGTTTAAAATAAAACGGTTAATATATCCCAACACCCTACATTTAAGGGCTCAGATCATATGGTTATTGAACTGGCTTGAAAATTTAGGGTATTACAGTATAATATTTAATAAGTAATATATTGTTACTAATAAGATAAAGTAACACTTTCTTTTTACTACAATAAATAACTTAGGCAATGTGAAATATTCTGAAAATTTTTAACTAAATTATATTATTAAAGAAGAACACTCAAACTCAATAAAGACCGACTTTGAAAATGTAAAGATATAAGGTAACACTAAAAAGTTACATGAGATTCAAAACATAAGAGGAAAGGGAATTATAAATAAATAATAAGCTGATTAGGCTATTTAGCACTACATCTAGATACTCATTAGGTTTCTTTTATTATTATTTATTAGGAGACACTGATCAAGAGGGCAAGCTACTCATTGATTACTACGATCCATATTGGTTTTAGTCAAGTGTATACTCCCAATAACTTTATACATGTTTTGTAATTATAGTTAGTGTATCTAAATTAAAATTTATAACTTGATGCTTTGGGTTTAGGTTATGCATGTGATTGAATATTGGTTGTCTCTAATGTAAATTGTTATAAAACATAATAGCTAAATAATTAGTTGTTTGGTTTATTGCTGCATGATTGGATGACTTGTTGATTGGAATCAAAATATTAGGCATTTGACAAGTAGCCGAGCTTGAGGACTAGAAGGGTTGATTAGGCAAATCCTCCTGCTCCAATCGACTCCTACCAAAACCGAGTATCTCTTTACCGATCAACTCTACATGTCGAGCCATATGATTGCCGACTTCTTGAAGGTCTTATGCCAAATAGTAAAATTTCAAGACGACAACCAAACCATGCACACTTGCTCACCCACGTCCAAGTTGACCAGTTATTCAACATCATCCTTGCTAAGAAGCCGAAAGAGAGAACCTAGATTAATGTTTAGTTGCCCCAGCTTAGACAAGCAATCGAATCATACTCCTTTGTTTGTATCCTCCAATGGCCTTGCCAATGCACCTCTACCATGTATGTAAGACTACATGTAGAATTTATTACACTAATTATTGCTTTTCTTAAATATTCAATTTTACCATTTGTATTCTTTGTGCATTACTTCTTTGAGAAATACCTTTTTTGACTTTTCCCCTTTTAAGCAAGTTGCCCTAACTTATTAGGTATAAAATACCCTTGTACTTATGCATTATATTCAATAGACTGAATATCCTTGCTTTTGTAAACACTGATTATATACTTTCATTTCACTCTTATCTTAACCCTTAAGTAAAGCTAGGTGATGAGTAACCTCATTGGACCAACTCACGCGTCATATCGAGTTGTCTCGTAAGTCTTTGAAAGTTACATTGTTGTATCGTATCCTTTAGAGCTGTTCGTGGGTTTTGCTTACTTTTCATTCACTCTTCCACGCATTCCCTATCACCCCTTTTTAAGCTTTTGACAAGCTTAGACCCATCTAGCAACTGACTTTGCCTATTTTTAGTCATAGTATGCATCATTTTGGTATCAAAGTAGAGGTTTTCATTTGGATTGTAGTAGTTTGTTCTTGAAGTATCCTATTTATACTCTATTTTAAGGAAAATGACCGACCTGAGTGTTAATGCTGGTGTTAGAGATGACAGCAGTGATATTGTCCACCATGGCCAACAATCTTAAGAAACTCTAAGAAGTACGACTAAGAGACTTAATAAGGTGGCTAATCTTCTTGTGGACTTAACTTGAGCTATTACTGCATTGGCTTGTTGACTTATTAAAGCTGTGCATAATACCTCATAAGCTGCTCAACCCGTTAGAGGTTAGAACCTAGTTTGATAGGTTCAAGGCAAAGGAGTAAGTAGACAAGTTAGAAGAAGGATTAACTTAGGAGATTTGGATGAAGAGAATAGGGAAGAGTACTATGAGGAAGAAGAATGAGCTCGAGCACCCCTAGACATCTAACCATGTGAAGCTCAAGATTCTAAGCTTATATGGGTTTAGAAGTACATGTGAATATTTGGATTAGGAGGAGAAAGTAGAATATATTTTTTACTATTACCAATATGAAGGTTATAAGAAAGTGAGAACCATTGCTGTTAAGTTCTCTAGATATGCCATCATGTGGTAGAAGAATTTCCAAGCTATGAGGAGACGAGAAGGATACAGGGAGATTATTACTTAAACCGAGATGAAGAGAATACTTAAAAACAAATTTGTGCTAGATATTTATCTATAAGATACTTTTACTCGACTTCAAGAACTAAAATAAGGAGGCTGGATTATTGATGAGTATGTCCAAGAATTTCAAATGCTTATAATTCGCGATGAAGTGGAGGAATCACCAATACAAATGATCTCCAGGTTCCTTACTGGATTAAGAAATGACATTCGAGATATTATGGAATTCTAACGATTCACCAAAATGGATGAAGTCATCCAAATAGCTTAACGAGTGGAGAGGCAAAAAAAGAGCTGAGTACCAACCAAACTACTAACTAGTTGACTAGGACAAGGAAGTCATTAAGCTCAGTTAAGTATTGAGTTGATCCAAGAGGTAGATGTTTGAAATGAGTAGAAGGCTAACTTGACAGTAACATGTCAACCCAAACTTATGAGAAAGGGTAAGGATCTGGTAAGAAGACGAGCCAATTAAGTGCTTTAAGTGGCAAGGGTTTGGACATATGGGTGCTCAATGCCCAAACCAAAGGACTATGGTCATCAAGGGAGATGTCCCAAAGCTGGAAGTAGAAAGTATTGATAAGGAACCTGAGAAGGAGAAGAGTGCTACTGAGAAAGAAGTTTCTCAAGAGAACGAATTAATTGAGGTAGAGGTGTTTATTGAGGACTTAGACCTATTAATCTTAGTTGTCTGATGCACAAGGAACATGAAACCTTCACTCGAGGAGCTGTAAAGAGAAAATTTATTTCATATCACCTATAAGGTGAATGACCAAATGTATACCCTCATTGTGGATGGTAGTAGTTACACTAATATGGCATCAGCCAATCTAATCACAAAATTGAAGTTACTAACTATTGCACATCCAAAGCCATACAAGTTGAACTAGTTGAGTGAAAAGGGAGCACTACATGTCACTTGGTAAGTAATACTATCGATCACTATCAGAAATTACTTTGATCAAATTCTCTACAACGTACTACTCATGTATGCTTCTAACGTATCGCTAGGCAAACCATGGCTGTTTAATAGAAGAGTTATCTATGATGGATATCGGAATACATATATGTTTGAGAAGGTAAGAAGATCATGCTAAACCCCATGCCACCGAGTGAAGTTAACAAACTACGGGCCAAACTTGCTCGTGGATCAAAAAAGACTCTAATGATGAGTAAAGGCGAGCTCTGAGAGGCTATTTAAGCTAATACGTTGACCTTCCTATTGGTCAGGCATCTATTAATGTTGAAGGAGTGGGGTAAACTAGCCCAAGAAGTAAAAAAATTGCTAGATGAGTATGCCAATCTGTTCTTGGAACAATTACCCAAAGGATTACCCACTATCCAAGACATAAAACATTGCATTGACTTAATATTTGGCGCCACCCTATTGAATAAGCCAACCAATTGGATGAATCTCAAATAGGCTTTTAAACTCTGATGATAAGTTAATGAACTATTTATAAACACACAATTTTTGTCCCTTTTATTTTATTTTATTTTATTAAGATAAGAGGTCTTAAATTAGGAAAAACATAAAAAAAAAATAGAAATTAAAGAATATCTAAAAAAAAGAAATTTAGAAAAAAAATAAGAAGTTTAGAGATATACAAAAAAAATAGAAAAATAGGAAAAAACATAAAATAAGAAATCTAGGAAAAATATATATAAAAAAAAGAGGAAAATAGGAAAAAATGCAATAAATGGAAAAATTTAGAAAAATTAAAAAGTCACAAAAATTAGAAAGAAATTAAAAAAATAAGGAATTAAGAAAATAATAAAATTTTTAAGTAGTTTAATAGAATAGATTTCTTAATTTAAATAAATTCAAGGAAAAGACCGTTAGACTTAGGTTTAGATTTGAATATAGCCTAAGCTAACCTAAGTTGCATATATAGACAAGACACAGGTCAATGACCTAATGGATAAGCACATAGATATAACATTAGGTTTAAGTAGGAGTTCAGTCATTTGAATCTTAACAAAGGTATGGAAAACCTTTTTATTCACCTAACACTCTACCACATCGAGTACAGTTATGTGTTGGGGTTTCACTGTACCATATATCCTGACACGTGGCAACCTCAGATTGGTCAACGCTAACGTAGCACTACGTGGTATGCCACGTCAACTGTTACATGTTGCTATTGGACATGTAGTACACCATGATTGGATGACACTACTGATGTAGTGCGACATTAACATTTTCCTTTTCTTTCTCCCCTCTTTCCTGCATTTTCCCTCTTTTTCCCCAAGCTTTCTCACGCGGAACAAAGCTAGTCAGCCCACATTTCAATCAATTCCGGCCCCCTTCAAGTTACAATTTCACTAAATTAATGGAGAAATTGCAAACTAAACATGGCCTTCTTCGAATCCGGTCCAAAAACAAGACTAGGTTCAATCAATTTCATGCCCAAATCGAGCTCTAAAAATCAGAAAAAACTTGAATTTTTGAAATTTTCATTTAATCTAAATTCAAACTTCCCTGCTTACCAAGTTAATTGGGTGTATAAATAGGGGTCTTAGGCTTATTTCACAACATACACAAGCATACATGAACAGGAGATTCACTCACAAACACCCCCTCTCTCATTTTCATTCACTTTCTCTCTCTACACCTACCAAACCTTCTCTTTGTTTTTGACTTTCTCTCTCTAGCCACCCTTGAAGTGCACCACTACTTTAGCTAGCTCCCTTATGATGCGAGCAACTAGGCCCTACCACCTTCACTCTTAGCCATGACCCCTAGCCATACGGCTAAGCGAATACTACTAAACATTAACTACCGCAACTACCTAACTTACAAACCACCTTAAACCACCACCCTAAGCCTAAACTAACCCTACGGCTGAACTCTTTACCACCTTAAACCCTCGACCCAACACCTTTCTTGACTCTAACAACCCTTGAACAATGTAGAACTTTACCATCGCTACTACCTTTATTATGAACATTGCCCAAATGGCCACCTCAAGCCACGGCATTGGTTCTAACCCCCATAACCCTAATAAAAAACACAAAAGAAACCTCCTCCCCCCCCCCTCCCTTTCCTCCTTTGATTTGTCATTTGAATCGCCCTAAATCCAACCTACGTTGCTTCCATTGAAGAAAAGCTTAGAGCCAAGCCGATCCAAGACCCTTAATTCGATTCAAAACCTGCTTTAGCACTCAACCAACCCTGACCCGTATGCTTTCTCTTTGGTACAACTCTCCTCCATTTTTTTTTTTTAAATTTATTTATTATTATGATTTTATTTGTTTATGTAATTATGAATGTAAATTGTAAAAAAAAGGGAAAAAGAAAAAGAAAAAAGGAAGAAAAAGAAAGAAGAAAGAAAAAAAAAGTAGTCTATTTTTTATTTATTTTATTATATTTATTTTTTTAGTTCAATAGAAATAAATAAAAATAGAATAAGTAAATAAAAAAAAAGATAGTATAATCAAAGTAAAAAATAAATAAATAGGTTAACGAATAAACAATTTATCTTATCACTTACAAAAACATTTTTTAACAAAATAAATCAATGCATGTTCAAAATTATGGCACTCTAGAAATTTTCCAAAAAATAAAAGTTTTAATTTAGGACCTTTTTTTATAAATTTCCTTAAATAAACCAAATTGGGTTAAAAACATAAATCTAGCATATTTTCAAATTAAAACAAACCCAGCCCACTAAAGTTTTACAAAAAGAACTATGTACGTTTGATATTGAATAGCAAGTACGTAGGCACTAGTGAGGTGATGTAAAAAAAAAATAAAAACCTATTTTTTTTTCTTTTTTTTAAATTACTCAAGTTGTCCAATTTGATTAACCAATAATTGAGTTTTGTTTTATAGAATTGAAAGGTAATTTTTAAAGTTAAAATTAAATTTGGAAAGTTAATGGTACCCATAAGATTTTAAAAATCCTAACCCCCAAATCTAGATCTCTAGTTTTGAAACCATTTTACAAAATTGGTTTTCTCGTTAAGACTAATAGCTAAGTTATAACCAATCTATCTAATTAGTTATTGGTTATAACTTAACTTTTTTCCTAACTCCAGTCAAGTGGAAACTCCAAAGCATTTTCAAAAATACAATAAAAACTTATTTTCTTTAAACCTTAATCAAGGATCAGTATTAAACGGATAAGGTTTGATACTGGTTAGTTTAAAGAAGACTAATTTAAAAATAACTAGGAGGAAAAAAACTAGGCTCAACACTATTGGAGAGAGGGTATGTTAGGGAAAGTCTTAACCTTTGTGTCGTGTCATGCTATGCCGTACCATACCGTACCGTACCATACCATGCCAGCACTTTTAGTATTGAAAAAGGATGGAACTTAGAAGATGTATGTTAACAGTTGAGCAATGGATAAGATTACGATCAAATACAGGTATCTTATCCCAAGATTAGAAGACATGTTGGATGAATTGAGTAGAGCTAAGATCTTCAGCAACATTGATCGGAAGTCTGGCTACTACCAAATTCTCATGAGACCAAGAGATGAGTGGAAAACTACATTCAAAACTTAACATAAACTTTACGAGTGAATGGTCATGCCATTTGGCTGATCGAATACCTCAAGCACTTTCATGAGACTGATGAACCATGTGTTGAGGCATTTGATGGGGAAGTATGTCATCCATGACAAGAGATTATTTAGTAACCTTAAGAAATGTTGCTTTTGCTTACAGGAAGTGGTATTCTTAGGTTATGTAATGAGTGGAGGAGGCTTACAAGTGGACAACAAGAAGATCAGAGCAATCATCAAGTAGCTAACTCTTACTACTTGTGCTGAAGTGAGAAGTTTTGTTGCTAACTATGACCAAGAATAGACAAGGTTGGTCACTGGATGGGTCCAAGCTTATAGAAAGCTCAAAAAAGGATTAATGGGAAAGTACGAAAAGGAAAAAACAAGGAATGAAATAGTAATCAAAATGCATGAACAGCTCCAAAAGATATAATGTACCAATAAAACTTCCAAGGACTCACAGCACAATTCGATGTGATGCACAAATTGGTCCGATGAGGTTACTCACCACCTAACCTTACCTAAAAGAAAGGATAAGAGTAATGCCGAGAGTAAACAAACAGTGTTTACACAAGGAAGAAAAGTACTCAAAAAATGTATTAAGAATGATATAATCTCCATTACAAGTACAATGGTATTTATACCCATAAGTTAGGGCAACTTACCTAGAAAGGAAAAGACAAAAAGGGTAGTTTCCTAAGAAACTAATGTACAAGATACAAAAAGGTAAAAATGAATACACCAAAAAAAAAAAATCATTGGTGCAACAAATTCTATACATGATACTATACATGTAACAATGCTACATTAGCGAGGTCGTTAAAAGATGCAAACATAAAGTATAGACAGATGGCTTGTCCGAGCAGGGATGGCTTAGTTAGTCTAGACTTTCTCTCTCAACTTTTCAACAAGGAATATGTTAAGTAATTGCTCAGCTCAACACTAGAAAGTAATCATCAACTAGGCATACTATAGAAAAATGAGCAGTCATACAACTTGGCATGAAGGTTGACTTAATAAGGAAGTACTCAACCTTAGTAAAAGTTAGTTAGAACAAAAGGATTCGTCGTGCTAACCCCTCTAGTCCTCAAGCTTGGCTGTAGGTTAGAGAATTGGTAGCTTAATGATTCACTTAAATTATATATATAAAAAATTAAATTGTGAATACTTCATCAACTATACTGAGTTGGAATCAAATAATATAGAGCAAGTAAGGTTATCGATCCCTTAAGAACTATATTATTACTAAACCTATGATAGTTCTTATCAATATTCAAGCAATAAAAATAAATAAATTAACTAATCTAATAATTATACTAAAACTATTGAAAAGAAAATAAATATAAAATTTCTAAAACTAAGCAATCAATTGATAATTGTAGGAAAAACATAATCCACCCTAAATTATGCAAATCAAATTGTTGTCATGTTATATAGATTATTAGCTATATGGTTATTCAAGTGAAATTATTATGCCTTAAAACTAAAAGATTTAAACCCCTAATTAATCAGTCAGCTCCCGCATCTCCAATTAATAGTGAACTCTAAATTACAATCATATATCTCCCAATACTATGATTATCTAATGTCTTAAATCAATTATTTCTAATGTCTTAGTGAATAATCAATTGCCGAATATTGTATTAATCTCTAGATAATTTCTAATTAATTCAATTAACACTACTTCTACATTAATTAATCAAATCAACCAAGAATTTCTAACAAACCCTATATCAACTCCTGTATCACTAAGGTTTCTAACAATTATAATTAATTAAATAACTACAATTGAAATAATAGAAATTGCAATCATGAATCATCTCTATATCTATCAATCCTATAGCACGAACATAATCATCATCTTAGCTATCTAGGGTTTTATCAATTCCTACAAATAAATTTAGTCAACCATGGAATTTGAAACAAAAGCACAACTACTAATTGAAATTGCAAGGAAATTCATGATTGAAAGCATGAATAATTAACAGAATTGCATAAATATAATTAAAATAGATGTCACCAATTATATAATTAGAAAGATAAACTTCAATTGCAACTCCAAAACTTGGTCTCCAAAGCAAAAATCTTCTTAATAATCTAAGCGATTCTACAAAAGAATTCTTTAAGAACTATTTAATGACTGTTCTACGACTCTCTAAGTCTAAGAAAAGTGTGTGTGTCTCTAAAAAAAAAAAAACAAAGTCTCCTAAACGGTGAAACATAAGGCTATTTATAAGAAAAACTAGGGTTAGCTCACGTAAGGCTTCTTTTTAATAAAAGCCGACTGAGTTGGCGATGTAGACTCTAAAGGCCACCGGTGTAAGTGTAAGCCGGCTGAACGAACGGCGTAGACTCCAAAGGCTACTGATGTAAGTATAGGCTGGATGTATTGAATTCTAAATTGCAACGCATTGATTCGAACTTCATTTATTTGTGTAAAACTCCTTTAAACCATCTATATTTCCACTTTGAATCCTTTGATTCCTAAAATGTTCAAATGAAAATAATTAGGTACCATTTCTTAATGATTTCTATAAAATCAATAATAATTCTATCTAATTTGCACATTAAAACATGAAAAATATTCCTTTATCACCTGATTCGCATCAAGTTTCCATGGACTAGCTTCCTTCTATCTTCTATAGGAAATTCATCAGGAATTTTAGCACCCTCATTGTACCCTTTACTGAACTAATAAAGAAGAACATCAACTTCCGATGAGGAGAAAAGGAAAAGAGAAGTTTTGTTGAGGTGACGGAAAGATTGACCACCGCCCTTGTACTAGTTCTAACTAACTTCGAGAAAATATTTAAGCTGAAGTGTATGCGTTAGGCATTAGGATAGGTACTAATCTAATACAAGAAGGCCAACCAATTGCCTACCATAGTGAGAAGCTAAGGGGAACTCAATTAAACTACTTTGTATATGACAAAGAACTCTTAGCACTAATTCGAGCACTACAAGTATTGCAGCATTATATGTTGCCAAGAGAATTTATCATCTACACTGACCATGAATCTCTAAGGTATCTCTAAAGTTAGATGAAGTTGTCAAAGCAGCAGGCGAGGTAGGTTGAATTACTTGAGGGGTTCAACTATGTAATCAAATACAAACAAGGAAAGAGTAACATGGTTGTAGATGTTCTTTTGAGGAGACATACAGTCCTAAATGAACTGCAGACCAGATTATTTAGGTTTACGAGAATTAAAGAGTAGTACTCCAGACATTCATACTTGGACCCATATTTACACAATGTGTCGATGCAAAGATAGTAGATAAGTATCATGTAAAAGATGGATACTTATTTCAAGGGGGGAAATTGTGTGCGCTAACCTGCTCTCTACGAGAATTACTTATCAGGGAAGCCTATAATAGAGGACTCTTCAAGAATTTTGGGGAGAGAAGGACCTATGAACTATTGAATGGTTGTTTCTTCTAGTCGAGAATGAGGCATGATGTGTACCGAGTAGTAAAAGGTTGTACCATGTGTAAGAGAGGTAAATGCTAAGTCAAGCAAAGGAAAGTAATGCCTTTACCTATTTCGACGAGACCCTAGACTAAGTTGAGCATAAACTTTGTTCTTAAATTACCACGAATTGCCCAAAGCAAATATTCTATAATGGTCATCGTAGATAGGTTCAGCAAGATGGCACATTTGTGCCTTGCTCCAAAACTAATGATGCTTTGGTTATTTCTTGTTTAATTTCTTGAATAATTCTTAATTATATGTTAATCTATTAGTTGCTGCAATTTAATTTAGGTTTTTTAAGTTTCTTGAAATTTAATTTGTCGGTTAGATAATAGAGACATAGTAAGTACCCGTAGTTAGAGTTTCTAAGAGATCGATATTTGGACTTATATCCGCTATATTATAAACTGATAAGTGTACTTGCCTATATTAAGTTTTTAGTGCCATTGTCGAGGACTATTGATATTAAGAAAGCTAGTAAATTTATTAAATTAACCATTCTTTTTTTTTCTTATATTTCTAAATTTATTTTCTTTTTCTTGAATTTTTTTTATTTTCTTGGTGCAATCTTGACTAAATTCTCTATTTTCTTTATTGTAGTGCACGACAATAAGCCAATCAAAGGATTTCATTAAAATCGATCTTAAGATTGAAAGGATGACTTTACATAATTTGAGGCAATTATCTATCAAAGAGATAGTGGAGGCATTTGATCAAGGATCTACTATTGGTTAAAAGATGAAATTAAGTTGTTAGAAGGCAAAGTAAAGGATTAAGTAGTAGTGCAAGAATTTGATCATGAAAGCTTAGCTAACGACATCATAGCTAACAACGGGGAATAAAATTGAACCATATCAAACTACTCCCGACCGTTATTTGGTACCTAATAATTTCAAGATCAAGCCGAACATTATTCAGATGGTGCAACAGTTTATACAATTTAATGACCTCCAAGACAAAGATCCCAATGCACATATTTCCAGCTTTTTAGAATTATGTGATATTTTCAAGATTAACAAGGAAACTAATGATGCTATCTAACTGTACCTCTTTCTAGTTTCTTTATACGGTCGAGCTAAGCAATGGTTAAATTCCTTTGCAATGAATTTAATCACAACCTAGAACAAATTGGTAGAAAAATTCTCGAAGAAGTTTTTTCTACCCATGAAAACTACAAATCTCAAAGCAAATATCTCTTCTTTTGCCTAAATAGAGGGTAAGACCCTATAAGACTCTTGGGAGCATTTTAAGGACTTGTTGAGGAGATGTCCACACCACGGCCTCCCTCTTTGGATGAAAATGCAAACCTTTTACAATGGTCTCAACCCTTCTAAAAGGCAAATGATAGGCATAACATCGAAAGGTACACTTAATACCAAGATGCCTAAGGAAGTCCAGGTTTTGATAGAAGGTATGGCTATGAATAATTACCAGTGGAAGTATAAATCCCTGAAAGTTTCGATCTAGTTTTTGAAATAGACTCAACTATAGTAGACAATATAGGAGTCGACAAGGCTAATTAAAGTGAAAACCCTAAAAGACTTAATTAATCGCGTAAAGAATTTTTCGACCCTAAATGTTTCTAAAAGCTAAAGATTCCTTTCGAAAGCGATAAAAACCTTAAAAATGATTTCATTAAGGACATATGTACACCAATCCATCATGATATACCCTAAAACCCTAATTGAAAATATAATGCTTATATTTTGCAAAATCATTAGTAAATGGTTAGAGATAACCCACATTCTTGCTTATATGATTCAAATTCTTAAGTAATCCATTAGGAACTAAGATAATGGGTTATAGATTATATTTATCCCTTAAATATATGATTAAGATGGTCTTACTTAGGATTAGGGCTATAGTTGAAGATTAAGTTACATATAGTGAACTTTAAGACTCAAATTAGCACTTTTTACACTTGTTATCCAAAGTTATTTATCAAATGAGATATATGGACTCTAAAGGCCTAAAGTAAGATCTCATCAACCACATTTACACATCAATGCATCATATACCTCAATTCTTCTCATTTCCTTCATTTCTCCCCTAATTTCCCTTAATTACTACATTATGTACACAAAATTACACATACTTAAGGAATGTTGACTAAGATAATACATGTTGACCAAATTTCAAATGTTGACCAAGTCAACACATGTTGACTAAAGTCAACATTTTGAAAAGTCAACAAAGGTTAAGAGATAAGAAAAATATCTCTTATGTAATGATGTCTTCCTTTTCTTTTCTTTTTTATTTTTCTTTTTCTCTCTTTTTCTCTTGTTGCCGTCCACAAATGTCTTCCTTAACCCCACCGCATGTTGCTTTACATTAAGAGAAACAAACAAAAGAAACAAAACAAAAAGTCCCCTTTCATGCTGTGAGCTCCCCTCCCTTCTTTCCCTTTCATTTCTTCCCTTTTGTCTCCTCCATTTCAATGTCATAAAAAGGTATGTTTTTAAGTGCTTTATCTTACTTTTTATTAGTCATTAGCTAGTTAATTAGGTAGATTAGATAAGTAGTTATATGGTTAGTTTTGTCTTGAAGAAGAGGAAACAAAGTTTCCTTCTTTAAGTGTAGAAACTTGAAGTTTGAAAGAGAAGAAAGAAAGACATGAGGATATGCTTCTATGTATGCATACATAAGGAAATACCAAAAGAGTATAAGTAGAAGAACCTTTGTACATGAGTATTTAACATGTACATAATTTAATTTAAGATCAAATCTTACTAAACATACCTATACTACACTAAATATGTACATAAGAACACAAAAACATGGAATTGGGGAGCTTTTCTTAAGGAGAAATTTAGGCATACGAAATTTTAGTGTAAAATACGTATTCCACCGTATAGGTATATGGGTATGTATACATGTATAAATACGGTATAAACCTTAGTATAGGTATGAGTATAAGTATGTATAAAGTATATGTACATAAGTATAAGAAAAAGAGATAATATGTACATAATACATATGTATATAACATAAGCATGATGGAAGGCTTATGTAAGCATATGATGAGGTAAAGGATGACATAAGCACATGATGACATAAGCAAGTGATGACATAAGCAATGACATAAGCAAGTGATGATGTAAGCGATGACATAAGCATAAAATTAGAAAATAAGAAAACTAAGAAAAATGTAAGTGATTAGGTAACTAAATTAGTAAAACCTAATACACTTTCTAAATTAGATTATACCTAATTCACTATATGAATTAGTAATAGCAAAGTAAAATTCTTTCATTAGAAGAATTTAAGGAATAAAAGATATAAACATAAGTAAGAAAAGTACTTAGATGTTCATAACTAAAACTTTCAATAAATTTAGCTCATAACATAAAATAAAGGTCTTAATATCCAAAACATATACTACCATGTGAAAATATGTTCAGAAACGATGAAAAAGGATTATAAATTCATAAATACCAAAAATAAAACGAAAAAGCTACATACGATTGAAATTAAAGTCTTACCGAGTAAAAGTTGATAGTGATTTAAGTAGAACTAGGTACTTAGTTGTTTAGAATTAATAGTTAATTCAAGCACTTATTAGTATTGTTATCACATAATGATCAGGTGACTCTGAGGTGAGCGAGGACCTCCCGATCGATTATTACGATTAGGGCGAACCGCTATGGCCGAGTAAGTATTTATCCTGTGATTCCATGCTTAATTGTGATTGTAGATAGTGGACTTAAATATTATTGTTAATTAACTGCTGTATGGGGTTCGGGATATGCTTGTGTATGTAATTGATTGTTGAGTTGTGAAATTTACCTTAAAGTTAAAGAATGCCTTGTTTGTTGCATGGTAGTATAGGAAATGATTGTGTGTATTAATGGATGGTCACAGCATAATTTGAACTAACTTATACTCGGCTATAAAAAGAAACTGGAACATGCATTAACATGCATAGCATGGATACTATTCCAGCCGTCACATCACACGGAGGTAAAGAGAGGCCATTCGGGGGTTGATATTATTGAGTTATTTGGTTATGTACGGTGCACTCGTACAAAATGACCTTACCCTGGCCCGCGGGAACGCTAGGCGTTGGAGGTGCCAACCGCCTGGCTAAGGGTCGAGTCTAGAGACCTCCGTTTAGGGGTGAGTGTGGACTGCTGTTGCCCACTCACAATTATATTAGAACTTGTGTTTTTCTGAAAATAAAGAGTTATTTGATATAAGTCAAGAACATGGAGTTCCGTAGTAAAGTAAGTTCTAGTGTAATACCCGGATCTGATTGGTGCCGTGTAAACTCCAACCCTGACTTCGGAGGGCGTTAAATCCGAGTTGCGTATATGAACTAGTTAAGTATGCGTATTATTTGGCATTCTGTTTGATCATTCATTCATATGCGTGACTATAATGTATTTATAACTTGCTTGTCGTGTGGCTGAGGGTTTTGCTCACTAAGTTTAGGCTTACACCCCTTTAGACTTTTGTTACAGGATAGCCTGTTCGTAGAGACAGGACAAGGGATGCCACAGGTTAGCCTGGGGACTTGGGCAAGAGCGAAGTGTCCTGTGTGATGAGAGGAAAATAGTTTATGTAGACCATTCCTCATGTACTTATGTTTACCTTATCCTTATGAACTTAGACATACTTAAATACTATGTAATGTAAACTTTTGAGCTTAACTTTTATATAAATATGTTGTGTGATGATATCATGTGAATCTGGATGTACTTTGGAACTAGTAGTTGTAGAGCCTTATATATTGTATGAAGAGTTTTTGATTGGAAGGGTAACCAATCAAGGGTTCTTCATACAGTATACGGCGTCTGCCACGATTAGGCCGTCCTCAGTTCATGACAGGAAGAACCTAAAGGGGAAGCAAAAAGTCACAGGCATATTTGAGCTCAGTGTAATTAAGTTTCTAGCCACTCAAATGGAGATGTTGAGTAAGAAAATTGAATCCCTCTCAACTGGTTCGCAACAACTACAGTTCAACTACAACTTTAACTAAAAGGGATTGTGGGCTACAAGCAAATAGAACAGGTCAATTTTTTAGGGAAACCTACAAGAACCCACTATATTCCCTGTAATAACATGTACAACCTAGGGTAGAGAAACTACCTTAACTTTTCATGGGGAAGTCAAAAACAAGGTTAAGCTCAACAATGGCGCGCAAGGAATCAACCTAAATAAAAACCAAATTTCTTTCCCCTCGAATTTCAACAACTAGTAGCATCCTTACCTGCTCTTAAGAAGAAGTTGGAAAGCCTCATAGAAAAATACATTCAATCCAACAAAGCTCGAATGCAACAAATAGAGGCCTCTTTAAGGAACCAAGAAGCTTCTATCCACAACTTAGAGAATTAGATTGGTTAAATCTTAAGGATGTTAAACGAGAGACAACAAGGATTATTTCTCGGGAACACAAAAACAATCCTTTGGGAACATGTCATTACAGTAACCTTGAGAAGTGGTAAAGAACTCAAGTTAAGAAGAAGGAAGATAAGGAAGTAGCTAAGAAAGAAGTAGAGGTCAAGGGTAAGGGAAGTTCAGAACTACTGAGATCAAAAGAGAGTGTAGAGCCACTATAAGTGAAAGAGTACAAGCTATCCCTTCCATATCTACAGCACCTTAGACATGACTACTCTGATCCAACCAAGCAACTTAAAAAATTCCTTGATCTTTTTAAACAACTTCACATGGACTTACCTTTTATTGCTATTTTATTGTAGATGCCAAAGTACACAAAGTTCCTTAAGGATCTTCTATTGAACAAGAGAAAGCTACAAGATCTTTCAACAATTACATGGAATGAGGAATGCTTTGTACTACTCCAGAAAAAGTTGCCAAACAAATTACAAGATCTAAGGAGTTTTACTTTTCCTTATATGCTTGGAAACTTATTTATAGATAATTCTTTAGCAGATCTAGGAACTAGTATTAACCTGATGCCATTTAAGTTGCTCAAAAGTTAGGGTTAGGAGAACTTAAACCAACATACATGTACATTCAATTAGTTGATAGGTCCACCATATACCCTAGAGGCATCATAGAGGATGTTCGAGTATGAGTTGATAAATTCATTTTCCCTGTAAATTTTATTGTCCTCGATATAGATGAGGATCTCAAGGTACCATTGATTCTAAGTAGACCCTTCGTAGCTACTATAAGGGCTGTGTTTGATGTTAGTGAGCGTAAGCTTTTCTTAAGAGTCAGAGATGGGGAAATTCTTTTTCAGAATCCAGATTCAATGTACAACTCCCTTGACTTAGAGGACACAAGCTATGATGGTGATACTTCTAATGCGATTGTTATTGAATGTATGCAGAAAACACTTGTCAAAGAACCTATGAATGATTGCTTAAAAATAGGAGATGGAGAAATGGTGAAAACCCTTAATCAATTAAAAGATATAGCTCAGTTGGGAGCTAATGAACCCAATGTGGTGAAGATAAGGATTGAACCATTTTATAGGAAAAAAGTAAGGAAAGTTAGATCCTTCCAAAGTAAAACCAGTAATCTTAGAGTAGAAACACTCGAAAAATTATTTACAACATGCTTTTGTAGTGAGGAGCTCAAAGCTACCGATAACTACTCCATCTAAGTGAAAAGCAAATAATAAGAAAGGACTCGAGCAACATAAGTTTGATGAGTGGGGTGATAAAAAGAAACTCGATAGAAGTCATGCAACCAGACAAGAGAATTTACCATATCAATAGAAAAATGGTAAGTCAAGCATTGTTTGGAGGGTTCCAAAGTAAGGTAAGGATGGAGATCCATCTCCACTCGAATGAAGGTAAGTAGCCTATGCATTCCATCGAGTTATGGACGTTAAACATAGCACTCTTGGGAGGCAACTTAAGCTGACAGATTATTTTAGTAATTTTTATTGTTTATCTTAGCTCTTTAACACTTTTATTTTTCATTTCAGGGTTAAGTTTGCTTTTATGTTATGCTCCACATATGGCAGTCTCACAAGCTAGTTAATAGGCAAGGATCAAGTGAATAACTTCACTTAAGGGATTTCTGGGGCAACGCTTCGGAAGCTAAACGAAATTTTAAAATTGATAAGTGCAACATAATAGATTTTTCTTTATAGTTTAGTTTTTGCATTTGATTTATTTTATTCATTTTCTAGTTTAGTACTTAAGTTTCTCTTATTTACATTTGAATTCATGCATTTAGGTTAGACATACATAAATTAACATGAAAATAACAAAAGTTTTAAAAAAAAAAAAAGAAAAAATAGTCATATACAACCTAGTACACTAATTAAAGACACGATTGTGTCTTAAATCATATCACTCCTAAGCTATAAACTTGATAAGGACATAGTTTGGTACATGGTCCCTTGATAAGATCGTATCTCAAACTGTGTCAGTAGTAAGCAAAGTATTGGCTGCACTACATAAGGTTACATGATCGTGAGATACGGCCGTGTCTTAGGTTGTGTCTTGCCTCATATTAAAAGTTGTGACCCACAACTCCTTCTTCACTTCTTTTATACAAATGCATACATGGCTTATTCCTCTCATCTACTCTTTCACTCACACCCAAACACATACTAAAATATGTTCACTCTTACACACATACAACACTTTTCCTATCTTGCACTCTCTTTCATGCTCACGAATTGTTGTGAACCGTGACAAAGAACAAATAAAGTTAGTTACTGGATAAGTTCGAGCTTCCAGAAAGCTCGAAAAAGGATTAATGGGGAAAGTGTGAAAGGGTAAAAACAAAGAATGAAATACTAAACAAAACCCACAAATAGCTCGAGAGGATATGATGCACCAATAGAATTTCCAAGGACTCAAGGCACAATTCGATATGAGGCATAAATTGGTCTAGTGAGGTTACTTACCACCTAACCATGCTTAAGGGAAAGGATAAAAGTGCTGAGAGTAAACAAACAATATTTACACAAGGAAGAAAAGTACTCAAAAAGTGTATTAAGAATGATATGATCTCCATTACAAGTATAAGGGTATTTATACCCATAAGTTAAGACAACTTGCCTAAAGAGGAAAAGACAAAAAGGGTAGTTCCTAAGGAAGTAATGTACAAGATACAAAAGGGTAAAAATGAATATACAAGAAAAATAATCATTAATGCAACAAATTCTACATATGATACTGTATACATAGCAATGCTATATTAGCGAGGTCGTTAAAAGATGTAGACAAAAAGTATGGACAAATGGCTTATCCGATCAGGGATGGCTTCATCAGTCCGAACTCTTTCTTTCAACTTCTCGACAAGGAATATGTTAAGTAATTGGTTGGCTCAACACTAGAGAGTAATCATCAACTCTGCATACTATAGAAAAATGGGCAATCATATGACTCAACATGAAGGGTAGCTCAATAAGGAAGTATTCAGCATCAGCAAGGGTTGGTTAGAATAGAAGAATTCATCATGCTAGCCCCTCTCTTCTTTGGGCTCAGTTGCAAGTCAGAGGTTCAGTAGTCTAATTCCTATCATTCCTTTCAGGTTGTTTTGGATTTGGGATCAAATCCAAATGGTGTTTGCTTAATTCTCCATCAAGGTGATATAGACTAAGGTTAGTAATGTTGAAAGTGTTAAAAACCCCATAATCCTCGAGTTATTCCAACTTGTAGGTATTATCATTGACCTTCTAGAGGATTCTAAAAGTTCCTTCTACTCTTACAGATAATTTGTTCCTCTTCTTATTTGGATTCCAACTAAGTCTCCTGGTTGAAAGTGTTTGGCCATCCTACCCTTAGTCTTTTCACGCATTCTTCTAGTAACTTGATCAATGTGCCAAGTGACCTTGACATAGATGTATTGTAAGGATTGTGCTTTGGCCAATGCGTTAGGTTCCTTTTGTACGAGTACTGGTATAAGGGCATGGTCAAGAGGCAACTCAGGATTGAACCCATAGACTACCTCGAAGGGAGTTTGCTTAGTGGTGTCATATACTGTTCGATTATAGGTGAACTTGACTGTTAGCAGGCAAACATCCCCATTAGCCAAGTTCTTGCCTACTATAATTTCGAGTAATTACCCCAAAGTACAATTAACTACCTCCATTTGGCCATCAGTTTAGGGGTGACATGAGGTACTAAAAAGTAATTTGCTTCCCAGCCAATGTCACAGGGTTCTCTAAAAATGGTTCAAGAACTTTAGGTCTTTATCAGAGATTACATTTTTCAGCACACTATATATCCGCACAATCTCCTATAAGGAAAGAAAAGCAATGGTCAAAGCGTTGTTAGTCTTGGTGCAACGCATGAAGAGCGCCATCTTACTAAACCAATCCATGATGACCATTACAAAATCATTGCCTCGGTAGTTCACGGTAGTCCGAAATCAAAGCCATGCTCAATTGGTATGCCTATGAGCTCAGTTATCACTAGGACTTATTTAGGACAGAATTGAACTGAAATGGGTCCTTCGAGATATCAAAGAAAATTATAAGGAAGTTATCCATAATCGAACAAGAGTAGCTGACGTGAAGCTGCTCGGAGGATGTGAGTTATCAACGAACACAACACTACTTAACATCTCACTTGATATGACACACAGCTTGACGTTAAGGTATACCCACCACTAATCCTAAGCTACTTAATAATATTAGATAAGAGTGTAAGGGGTATAGACTTTGAGAGGATTATCTCATAAGAACAAAGTATTTAGTATTAAGATGTAAGTTATCTTCGGTTTACAAGAGAAAAGGACTATTTATAATAAGTCCCTAGGGCAACATTATAAATAAAGAAATTATAAGAAAGTATTTACAAAATGGGGATTCCTAGTACATACGAAAAGGGTAAAAAGGACAATAAACCAAAAATGGAAAAGTAGTTAAATTTCAAACGAGCTAGACAGTTGGTAGTACAGCAGTGGTCCCATATGAATATTCTCTAAGCACAATAGGCGGGAAGGGTCAAAATGTTGCGGCACTAAAGGGGCTGGGATAAGAGAGATGGTGGTATGCTGAAAGAAAACTACTCGGCTGTTTAAGTGAGTCTCTCATTACTTTACAAGAGATTTTTAGCAACAGTTTGTTAGAGTACTCAATACAGGATCCTCGGCTAGGGACTAGTCGTCATCATCACTATTAAATGTACAAATCAATGTATGACAATGTGGGGAGCTTAGGGAGTTTAACTACCTTTCTTCAATGTACAATTTCTCATCATCAGCAGTTTATCAAGAGATAATTCTTTAAAGGAGGGATTGAAGGCCTTGGAGGTACACACGAATAATGGGACCGCTAACTGGCAGTACATCAGTTTCTCGGGGTTGTTAAAGATTTGCCCTCAAATCTTGGCCTTTGTCATAATCGGGCACATTTGGAGTTAAGTCGGCGACATTAAATGTGGTAGACACATCAAAACCTTTGGGTAGCTTAATCTCGTAAGCATTGTCATTAAGGCATCTCAGGATCCTATAGGGTCTATCCACTTTAGGTGATAGTTTGTTCATCCTTTTGCTAGGGAAGCGTTCTTTGCTAAGATTGATCCAAACAAGGTCCTCAGGAGCATAAGTGATTGGTTTCCTTCCCTAGCTTCCCATTTCCTTCTGTTGAGCCACAGTTTTTGTCAATTGCTCAGCAATTCTTTGGTGTAACTTGTGAAATTCCTTAGTACGCTGTAGGCCAGATTGACTCTCCCCTTGTGTTGGAGAATTGTTAACTAAGTCCAGTGGTAGGTTCGAATTAAGTCCATAAACAACCTCAAATGGTAATGTTCTAGTGGAGTTATGAGTTAAGCAATTGTAGGCAAATTCAATGATAGGTAGGCATAAATCCCAATCACAGGAGTTCTTTCTAGCAATGGCATGCAAGAGACTACTGACGGTTCTGTTAACTACTTTAATTTAGCTATCTGTCTGAGGGTGGCAAGAGGTACTAAATAGGAGCTTAGTGTTGAGTTTCCTCTATAGGGTTTTCCAAAATAAGCTCGTGAATTTCAAAACGTAGTCAAACACAATACTTCTTAGCACTCCATGGAATCACACAATTTCCTATAAAAAGAGGTTAGTGATGAATAAAGCATCATTAGTCTTGTAGCAGGGAATGAAGTGGACTATCTTGCTGAACCAATCGACCACCACTATGATTGAATCGTGTCTTCTCAACGTGTAAAGAAAGCTGAGCGTGAAATCTATGCTTATATCGATCCATGGCCTCTTGGGAATTGGTAGGGGCATATATTCTCCATAGGCCTCTCTCCTCCCTTTAGTGTACTTACACACTTTGCACCCCTTAAGTATTCAGTGCACATCCCTCATCATCCCAAGCCAATAAAAATGCTCTTTTAATATCTCAATCATTCTCTTTTCCTCGAAATAGCCAGCCAGACCCTTAACATGAGCTTCTCAAACTAGTAGCTCCCTTATAAAAACACTCGGCACGCACATTTGCTTACCCTTTATTAAGAACCTTTCACTCAAGTAGAATCCGTTCACAGCTCCTCTATCATTACACTTGGCTACTAAAGGCCTAAAATGTGGGTCATGCTCATATCGATCAGGTAGAGTGCCAAATCCAAGTACTTTAGCTTGCAACATCATGATGAGGGTATGACAACGAGAAAGTGCATCAACTACTATATTGGTGCTTCTCTTCTTATACCTGATGACGTAACAAAAAGTCTCTAGGAACTCAACCCACTTGATATGACGCTAAGAAAGCTTCTGTTGCCCACAAAGATGCTTGAGAGATTCATAATTAGAATAGATGATGAATTCTCTTAGCAACAAGTAATGCTGCCAGTTCTAGAGTATACGTACAAGGGCATAGAACTCCTTGTTGTAGGTTGAGTAATTTAAGGTAGCACCTCAAAGTTTTTCGCTGAAGTAAGCAATGGGTTGGCGCTCCTGCATAATTACAACACTAATGCCAATACCAGACATATCATATTCAACCTAAAAAAACTTCTCGAAATCTGGTAAGGTAAGTACTGGTGCAAATGTCAGCTTACACTTCAGATCTTCAAAACTCCTCTAAGCCTTTTCTGTCCAATTAAACTCAATGTTCTTCTTAGTCAATTTAGTCAACAAAGCAGTTATGGAGCTGAACTTCCAAATAAATCTTTGATAGAATGAGGCTAGGCTATGGAAGCTCCTGACTTCGACTGTACTTATTGACGTAGGCTACTTATTAATAGCCTTGACCCTTTCCTCATCAATGCGAACTCTACTCCTTGAAACGACATATTCGAGGAATAAAACCTCACTCTAATAGAACTTGCATTTCTTTAGGTTGCTGAATAATTTCTCCGCACGGAGTATGTTAAACACTAATCTCAAATGTTCGATATGAACAAGAAGGCCGGCACTGTAGAGCAAAATATTGTTAAAATAAACCACAACACATTTTCTTATCAACTATCAATGGTTAAAGCACATGATTCATGAGTCACATGAATGTACTTAGCATGTTAGTTAAACTAAATGACATAACCATCCACTTCAATAGACCATCCTACGACTTAAAGGTTGTTTTCCATTCATCTCTCAGTCTCATTCATATTTGATGATAGCCACTCTTTAGATTTATTTTCAAAAAGATACGTGCATCATGCAACTCATTGAGCATGTCACCCAACCACGGGATCAGGTATCGATACTTAATAGTAATCTTGTTGATGGCATGGCTATCAATGCACATCCTCCATGATCCATCTTTCTTTGGTACTAATACGGTTAGGATGGCACATAGGCTTATGCTCTCATGAACATATCCGCAATTCACTAACTCATCAGCTTGCTTTTTCAACTTAGCTGCCTATTCAAGATTGAGTCTATAGGCGGGTTGATTTAGTAGGGTTGCTCCAGGTTGAAGATCGATGCAATGCTCAATTCCTCTTAAGGGAGGTAATCCTTTTAGCATCTCGGATGGAAATAAGTTAGCAAATTCCTGAAGTAGTTGCAACACTTCAACAAGTAAGTTTTCAGCCTCTCTAACCTCTAAGAGTCTCCTGACCGAAAGGAGTACATAGTCCTTAGGTTTGACCTTACGTGCAAACTGAGCTTAGAAAATCACTAAGGACTTCCGTTGCAAAGATCTCGTAACCTTTTCCTAGGCTTCTTACACTTCCCTAGGACTCATCGGCATCAATATAACTTTCTTCTCGTCCTTTTGAAACATGTAGGTGTTTCTATAGCCATTATGTAACACCTTTAAATCAAGTAGCCATAGTCAGCCTAGTAATATATATGATGCATACATAAGTAGGACGTCACACAGCACCTTGTCCCTACACCTATCACCAATAGTAATCAGCACTCTGACTTGCTTGGAAATGTGTAATCCTCCTCTCTTATTCAGCCAGTGAATCTTATACTGCTTAGGGTGTAGAAGAGTTGGCAATTTCATGGCCTTAATTACCCCTTGCACGATGACGTTAATACAACTCCCTCCATCAATGATCACAGCGCATAGCTTACCATTCACCTAGCAATTTGTATGAAAGAGGTTCTCTCTCTATTCGTCTTCATTAGCCAAAAAAGTATTAAGAGATTGCTAAAAAACAAAGCAATACTCGACATCACCCTCAAGGGGTATCTCGGCTCTTAAATCTTCCTTAAATTCTTCCAGCATCTGATCGATTGCCACTTCTTCCTCTCCTTTACTCATACTTTCTACTTCAAACTGGGGCTTATCTCTCTTGATGGTCATGACTCGATAGTTCAGACATTGATGAGCCACGTATCCAAAGTTAAGACACTTACAATATTTGATTTCTCGGGTTTTCCATCTTGAGCTCTGACCTTGGTCACTTCGGATCTCAAGTTCTTCAGTCTTGCTCTTACCTCGACCCTCGTCTAGTTAGCTCGATATGTGACCTTGCCATTCAACCTTGGATCTGTTTGATGCGTTGTCACTTCCTGCTCGATTCGGTAGGCCATTCCTACTCAGCATCATGGTTTTGCTACTTAACATTCAGCTAACCTGGTTCCACCATTGCCTTTCAGCTCTTTAGGCTATACAGATGGTTTCATCTAAAGTTATGAGGGTTTGCAATTCCACGATGTGACCAATCTCGGCTCAAAGTCCTGAGATGAACCATGTTATAGTTCAGGTCTGAGTCTCATTGACATCACATCATATCATGAGCAATTGAAACTCTCAAACATAATCATCTTTGGATCTTTACCTTACCCCAAGTCTTAAAGTCGTCGGAAAGTATCTTGCTCGTAATGTTCAAGAACAAACCTACTTCTCAGAACTCTATTCATCTCATCCATGTTCGGACTTCATGTCAAGTCCTTAGATGAACATTCTGTAGCTCCTTTTACCATATTGCCACATACCCAAAAAATTCTAACGCGGCTACCCTCATGCAAACAGCATCTTCATAATTGTAAAGGTCGAATATCTTTTCGATCTTCTCTTCCCAGTCGAGATAGTCATCAATGCTACCAAACCTGTTGAAGCTTGGAATCTGTACTTTAAGATGTTCAATACCTCTTGGCACACTGAACTCACACTTATCTATCCCATCATACTGGTCTTCTTCCTCTTCGTACTCTTCCACTTTATCCAACTCTAACCTTCTTCTCGTGACTCTATCGGCATGTCACGGTGGTGCTTGATTCATAAGAAAGGCTTCCAAAGCTCACTCGTTCATCTGCCTCCTCGACCTATCTCTAATTTCTTAGCCCTACCCAATAACTCTTTCATACTGTCCAGCCTTTACGACCCTATTTAGTAAGACAACTAAGTTGGCTGCAATAGAAACAAGATCTTGTATTTGCTCATCAGTAATATATAGTGTTTATTGGCTAACTCGACCACGACCATGAGCATCACTCTCGACATTGTAAATCTCTTCCTGTACACTAGGGTTTAACATTCTCAATATAAGCTTTAGCAAGGATACTTCACTCAAATGCTTTCTACATACAAATATCTCGAACAGCAGACTAATACTACACAGCTCTTGGTCTTAACCTCAAGCTTCGATACCAGGAATATATGGTATGCCTAAGAACTCAATTATCACTAGGACTTACCAAAGCGGAATTGAACTAAAATGGGTCTTTCGAGATATTGAAGAAAATTAGAGGGAAGCGGTCCATAATAGAATAAGAGTAGCTAATGTGAAGCTGCTCGAAAGATGTGACTCACCAACAAACACAACACGATATAATACCTCACTTAATACGACACACAAGTTGATGTCAAGGTCTACCCACCACTAATCCTGAACTACTCAACAAGATTAGGTAATAGTGTAAGGGGTATGGACTTGGAGAGGATTATCTTACAACAACAAAGTATTCAGCATTAAGATGTAAGTTATCTTTAGCTTATAAGAGAAAAGGACTATTAATAGTAAGTCCTTAAGACAGCATTACAAATAAAGAAATTACAAGAAAGTATTTACAAAAAGGATATTCCTAGTACATATAAAAAGTGTAAAAAGGACAACAAACCAAAAATGGAAAAGTAGTTAAATGTTAGACGAGGTAGACAGTTGGCAGTATAGCATTGGTCCTGTATGAATATTCTCTGAGCACAGTAGGCGGGAAGGGTCAAAATGTTGTGGCACTAAAGGGGGCAGGATGAGAGAGATGGTGATATGCCGAAAGAAAACTACTTAGCTGTTTAAGTGAGTCTCTCATAACTCGGTAAGAGATTCTCAACAGCAGTTTGTTAAAGTACTTAGTATAGGGTCCTCGACTAGGGACTAGTCAGCATCATCACTACCAAATGTACAAATCAATATATGACAATGTAGAGAGCTTAGGGAGTTTAACCACCTTTCTTTAATGTACAGTTTTTCATCATTAGCAGTTTGTCGAGAGATAATTCTTTAGAAGAGGGATTAAAGGCCTTGAAGGCATACACGAGTAATGGGACCGCCGACCGGTAGTGCATCATAAACTCAATCCACGGCCTCATTGGAATAGGTAAAGGCATTGCTTTCCCTTACTTGGCTTAGCACTTAGTATCCTTGCACATAGCACAGCTTTTGACAACTCGATGTACATCTTTCCTCATTCTTAGCCAAAAGAATCGGCCATTTATCAGTTCAAAGGTCTTCTTTTCCCCAAAATGTTCGGAGAGACCTCCATTATGGGCTTCCCTGACTAATAGGTCCCTCAATGAACAAATTGGCATGCATAATTTTCTACCTTAAAACAAGTAGCCATCCTCCACATGATACTTGTCCACTATCCTCCCATCAATGCATCACGAAATTATGGGTCTAAAGTACAGATCCTAGGAGTACTGTTCTTTGATACTTATAAATCCAAACAGCCTGGTCTACAGTTCTGATAAGAGCGTATGTCTCCTTAACAGAGCATCAACAACTATGTTGCTCTTTCCCCACTTGTACTTAATTACAAAATTGAGTCCTTCAAAGAATTTAACCCATCTCACCTACCGCTTCGATAACTTGGTCTAACTTCAGAGGTACCTCAATGATTCATGGTCGGTATATATGACAAATTCTCTTGGTAGTAAATAATGTTGCCATACTTGCATTGCTCAGATAAATGCTAAAAGTTCCTTGTCAGACACGGAGTAATTTAGTAGTAGTCCTTGGAGCTTCTCATTATGGAAGACAATTGGTCAACCTTCTTACATTAGACAGTACCTATTATAATGTTTGATGCGTTGCATTCAAGCTCAAAAATTTTGTTGAAATCAAGTAGCACTAGTACCTAGGTAGAGGTCAACCTTTCTTTTATCTCAGCAAAACTTCTCTCCTCCCTTTCTCACCATCAGAAGCCGGTGTTCTTCTTTGTTAGCTCAATAAGTGGTATAACGATGGTGCTGAAATTTTTGATAAACCGCCTATAGAATGAAGCCAATTCATGGAAGCTTCTCACATAAGCATAGGTAGTGGGAGTCAGCCACTCAACAACTGCTCAGATCTTCTCATCATCAACTCACAAGCCTCCTCCACTAACTACATAAACCAAGAATACAACTTCCTCTTGGAAAAAAGCAACATTTCTTTAAATTATCAAATAATCTCTCAATACGGAAGATATCCAAGATTGTTATGAGATGTTCATAATAACTCGGCATGTTAGCACTGTAAACAAGGATGTCCTCAAAGTACACCACGACATACTTCCCTATGAGATGTCTTAACACATGGTTCATAAGTATGATGAAAGTGATCAAGGCATTTTCAACAAGCTGAAGGGTATGACCATCCATTCGTAAAGTCTATGTCGAGTCTTGAACGTTGTCATCTACTCATCTCGAATGTAGTCAACTACTCGTCTCCTAGCCTCATGTAGTTTGATGATAACCAAACTTAAGATCAATTTTGCTAAAAATCTTGGCTCTACTAAATTCATCTAACATGTTTTCTAGCTTTAGGATCAAATACTTGCATTTGATCGTGATCTTCTTCATAGCTCGGTTATCTACACATATTCACCAGGTTCCATCCTTCTTCGGTACTAGAAGTGCAAGCACTGCACAAAGGTTGATACTCTCTCTTACAAAACCTCTCTCCAGCAACTCATTGACTTGACGTTAGAGTTTAGAAACCTACTCAGGATTCATCCGATAAGCTAACTTATTCAACAGTGTAACGCTAAGTACTAAGTCAATGTAGTACTCTATGCCTCAAGTTAGGGGCAACTCCTCAAGTAACTATTCTGGAAACAAGTTGGCATATTCACTTAACAACTCCTTAACCTCTAAGGTTAACTTACCTCACTCCTTCATTTCTAGCAATTGCCTGACGAACATGAAGGTTAGCTCATTAGCATCCCTTCGGAGCTCGGCTTTACTCATAACCCGAGCCTTCTTTGATTCACAAGTAAGTTTCACCTGTAACTTATTAACTTCTCTTGACAGCATTGGGATCTTCCATCATCCTTCTCAAACATATACATGTTCCTATACCCATCATGCATAACTCTCCTATTAAATAACCACGGTCTACCTATTAATATGTGGGAAGTACACATAGGTAATACATTGTAAAGAATCCAGTTAGAGTAATTCCTTATAGTGATCAGTAATAATATTTATCGAGTGACATTTAATGCTCCTTTCTCACTTAATCAATGCAACTTATATGGCCTCAAATGTACAATAATCAGCAACTTCAATTTTTAAACAAGATCGGTTGATGCCACATTAGTATAACTTCCAGTATCCACGATGAGGGCACACGTTTGATCATTCACCTTACAAGTAGTATGAAACAAATTCTCTCTCTACTTCTCCTTTTACGGAGGTTCCACATTATTGGTACGTTAGACAACTATTGAATAATTGATCTAAGTCCTTAAGAAATACATCCTCCTCAATCAACTCTTTATCAACATTTTCTTTCTCAATAGGAACCTCCTCCTCTTTAAGTTCCTCATCCGTGCTCTTTACTTCAAGCTTCAGGATGTCTCCCATGATGACCATCATCCATCGATTCTAGTACTAAGCAGCCATGTATCCAAACCCTTACACTTGAAGCACTTGATCTAGCTGGTCTTCCTGCCATACCCTTCTCATAAGTTCGAGTTGACACTTCACCATGAGGTTGATTTTTCTGTTCAGCTCTATACTCGACTGAACTCGGTAACTTACCTATCTAGGTCAGCTAGTCGGCATCCTTGTTGGTATTCGGCTTCTTCTTTGCCTCTCTACTAACTGGGCAATTATAACAGCCTCATCTATGGTATCAAATCATTAAAGCTCTACAATGTCTCGAATATCTCGCTTCAACCCGGTAACGAACCTTAAGACTATTCAAGCTGGTGGTTCCTCCACTTCGTAACATATCATAAGCATTTCAAATTCTTGAATGTACTTGTCAACAGTTTGGCTTCCTTGTCTCAACTCCTGAAGCTAAGTGAAAGTATCTTAGCCGTATGTTTCCAACATGAATCTGTTTCTAAGTACTCTCTTTAAGTGTTAATCTCTCTGTATCCCTCTCATCTTCTCATAGCCTGAAAATTCTTCCACCACATGACAACATATCCAGAGAACTTAACAACAGTAGTTCTCACCTTCTCATAATCCCCATACCGATAATAATCAAACACATGCTCCACCTTTTCTTCGCACCCTAGATATTTATCAACATTTTCAAATCCATTGAAACTCAGAATTTGAAGCTTCACATAGTCAAATGCGGACTCACACTCACTTTTCTTCAAAATACTCTTCTTCTTCTTCATCAAACTCACTCAAGTCTATTCTTCACCTTACTCATCCACCAACTCCTCCACCTCAAACGAGTCGAGCTAAGTTCTGACCTTTAACCGGTTGAGCAAATTATGGAGTGTTTTGTGCGACCTCATTGGGTCAGCAAAACAGTACACAAACAAATCAAGTTAGATCTGCTAAGAGATTAGCTACCTCATCAAGTCTATTGTCAGTGCTTTTGAGAGTTCCCTGAGATTGTTGTCCATGGTGGACAACTCTACTGTCATCACCAATGCCAACATTTATCCTTGGGTCTGTCATTTTTTCCTCATAGATTCAGACTCAAACAAATACTTTAGGAAGTTAACAATTAATAACATAGTAGTCAAAAGAACACAGTAACTTACTTTATTTCATACATGCAAAACAGAGTATAATAGAACTTCAAAAAGAACTACTACAATTAAACCTCTACTTTGATACCAAGATGTTGCGAATTGTAACCATGAGCAGATAAGGGTGGTCGTTGGATGGGTCTAAGCTTGTAGAAAGCTCAAAAAAGATTAATGGGAAAAGTGCGAAAGGGCAAAAACGAAGAATGAACCAGTAAGCAAAACCTACGAACAGCTCTAAAGGATATGATGCACCAATGGAACTTTCGAGGACTCACGGCATAATTCAATATGATACATGACTTGGTCCGGTGAGATTACTTGCTACCTAACCTTGCTTAAGGTAAAGGATAAGAGTGATGCCAAGAGTAAACAAACAATGTTTACATAAGGAAGAAAAGTACTCAAAAAGTGTATTAAGAACGATATGATCTCTGTTACGAGTACAAGGGTATTTATACCCATAAGTTAAGGTAACTTGCCTAAAAAGGAAAAGACAAAAAGGACAGTTCCTAAGGAAATAATGTACAAGAAACAAAAGGGTAAAAATAAATATACAACAAAAAACAATCATTAGTGCAACAAATTATGCACATGATATTGTATACATAGCAATGCTACATCAGTAAGGTTATTAGAAGATGCGAACAAAAGGTACAGACAGATAGCTTGTCAGAGCAAGGATAGCTTAGTCAGTCAAGACTCCCTCTCTCTCCTTTTCGACAAGGAAGATGTTGAGTAATTGGTTGGCTCAGCGCTAAAGATTAATCATCAACTCAGCATACTGCAAAAAAATGGGAAGTCATACGGCTTGACGTAAAGGGTGACTCGACAAAGAAGTAGTCGACCTCAGCAAGGGTTGGTTAGAACAGAAGATTTCATCATACTAGCTCCTTTAGTCCTCAAACTCGACTATGGGTCAGAGGTTCAATAGCCTGATTTCCATCACAAACACTCATAAGAACATATAAACTCACACCAACTGAAATATCTCTACTACTCACATTATTTCAAGAATCCAAGTAAGTTCTTGATCTCTCTTTTTCTTCAATTTTTCTACAAAATTTACTTAGATTAGACTGTTATGCATGGTAGAGTAGTTAGGATTTGAATACATGTTAGTAATTTTTAATGTGTATTCATGAATTTTGAGAGATGAGTAGTGGTATACCTGAAGAATATAATCATGTTCTTAAATTAGGCACTACAATTAGATTTTGAAAGACACAAGTTGTGATACAATTGTATCACTTGTAGTACATTACTATAGGTGTATGATTCTTGAATGTTTGAGTTAAAGTGTAGAATTTCATTGCTTCATATGCCTTGTTCTTCATTTTAGCACTTAGGGCTTTAGTGTTTAATCAACATACAAGTACTATTGATTCATGTCATTAAGGAATTAGGAGTTTAAGCATGCTTGGAATCTCTTTTGTAACAATAGTTGTTAGGATTGCATGAAGGTTTTCTCAAGAGCACAACTACATATTGCATGCATAACAAGTGTTTAATGAAAGTCCGTCGAGCCTGTTTTTTCGATTTCTTATTTAAAAATTGATTTCTCATTTCTTCATTAATATTAAACCCTAACTCATTTAATATTAATCCTCGACTAATGAAATTGAGAAATTCTCGTTTTTTATTAAAAATAATTTTTGGAGTTGCCACTCGACCGAAGTCCGGAAAAGAAAAAGAAACCATAACCAATTGGGTGGATTGATTACAATTTGGCTACCGATCTTTAATTTCATTTTTAAATGAAGAACCAAAGGGTTTTAAGTTTGGAGGCTAACCTATTAAACCCTTAACGGGTACCACTATCTATTTACCAAAACTAGGATTATTCTTCTAATTATAATATTTAGAAAAATAAATAAATAAAATCAAAAGAAAAAAAAAACCTAAGTTTCTACATATTTTATCATCTCCCCGAAGGTGCCTACGTACCCACTAGCCGAAATCAGACGATCGTAGTTCTTTAAAAAAAAACATTAATGTGTTGATTTATTTTAATTTTAAAAACTACCCGAGTTTACGTTTTTAATTTATTCGATTTATTTCAAAAAATCTAAAGGGGTCCTAACTCTTGAATGTTATTGTTTTATAAAAAAAAATTCACTAAAAGCCCTAAAATTTAAAAATGATTTTTATTAACTTTTATTTAAACAAAAAAAAAAAACAACTTTCTATATGACAAATCCTTAAACAAGATCAAATCTTAACAAAAATAACCAATCCTAACAACTCCTAAACTAACATAAAATATATATTCACTTAAATCAATACTGAATTTATCTAATCAAGAAAACTAATGTTAAAAGAAGAATACCTAAATTAATATATACATATAAATATATTATTGTTATTAAACAATTATCTATATATAAAAAACTAAGAATAAAAGCTCCTAAAACTAATATGTTCATATTCGTATATATTATATTCAATAATTAAAGATCTAAATCATAATTATAATAATATAACAATAATAAATAAACAATTAAACAAACAATTTTGAAATTGGAAAGAAATGGACTTGAACTTCTTGATTAAGTGATGAAGGAAGATGGCCGGCGTATAATGGAGTTGCTGCTGCATGTAGCTACTGGCATCAGATTATTATCTAAGTTTGCTTCGTTGCTGTTCACTTTACTACTATCCGCTTTGCTACTGTCTGCCTTGTTCACTACTATCCGCTATGCTACTGTCCTATTCGTTACTATCATGTTCACTGTTGTCTGCCTTGCTACTGTCTGCCTTGCTGCTGTCCTGTTCACTGCTGTCCTGATTGCTGCTGTCCGCCGTGCTGCTGTCCTTATCGCTGTTGTCCTGTTACTGTAGGTTATGCAAATCGATGCTGCAGTAGGCTATTGTTGGGAGAGAACTTTATCAGCATGTATGTGCGCTATTGGTGTGGTGTGAGGGTCAGTGTTGTGTGTGTGCTGTTTGCGTGGTTGAGCTGTCCGCCTGGTGTTGCTACTATTCACCTAATATTGCTGCTATTTGCCTAGTGTTGTTGCTATTCGCCTGGTGTTGCTGCTGTTTGCTTAGTGTTGCTGCTGTTCGCCCGGTGTTACTGATGTAGTTGCCTGGTCGTGTTACAGTTGTGGGCTAATCAATGTTCGGTGAGAACTATCTTATGTACGCTACTACTGTTGTTATGGTGATCAATTCAACAAGGACTGCAGCGTTGGACTATGGTGACCAGCATGGGGTTGGTTTAGATGTTGGCTTGAAACAGAGATGGCGGTCTTTGTGTAGTATGCCTATATGAGTCGCGTGCTTGCTGTTTTGACGAAGGAGATGACCTACTGTATGACAACGACTAATTTCATTAGACGGATGAGATAATCTTGATTCTTTTGGGGAGTTTTTGTATTTATAAAAGCTAAATAAGATTATATCAAATCATATCTATTGTATCGAATTAAATTAGATTCGAATCCTTGATATCAATCCAAATCTAATCAAACTAGATTCAAATAATTTTAATTAGATATAAATTTTGTTCATTCAACTCAAGTTTTTTATATTTCATTTTTTTACCTTTTTTTTGTAAAAATAAAAATAAAAAGATTGAAATAAAAGATATCTAAGTGTTTAATGAGATTCAAACTTAAGACCACAAATTACATCTAATCCAATACTTCAATGCTTATCCGTTAGGCCGTTGGTCTACGCCTTGACATTCAGTACAATTAAATTGTACTTAAACTACTCGATTCCCTAAAATAATTATTTGTACTAAGTTAAACTAAAATTATTTGTTCCTAATATAAGTTACTTCCTAAAAATCTATGAAATTTTTATAATTTTTCCTTTTCTTATTTTTTGGTATTTTCATCATTTGTTAATTTTTATTATTTTTCATATTTTGTAAATTTTTTTGTTTATTATTTTTATTTTTGAATTAGGACCCTTTTGTAAAAAAATAAAAAATTAGGACTACAAAAGGGAAAAAATTAGGTGTCTACAACTGCCCCTCTTTGTGGTGAAGTTTAAGCAAAACTTTGCCACAAAGACAAAAGAAACACCATTTTTGCCTCGAGATGAGTCTATCCTAAAGAATGTTAGGATAATTGACGAAGGTTAGTTTAATACAAAGAATAGCGAGGGGTAGCGCCTTTGTGGGTTGGCAAAAATCCCTAAAAAGAATAATGAGAACTTGGTCGTATCCTAATGAGTTGACTAACAAACGCAGTTAAAGTACCCTTTGAGCTGGCTAAGACCTAAAGAATAAAGAAAATTTGGTCGTACCCTAATGAACTGACTAACCAAGGCGGTCGAAGTGCCCATTAAGCTAGCTAAGACCTAAAAGATGAGGAAAACTTGATCGTTCCTTAACGAGTTGACTAACCAAGGTGGTCAAAATACCCTTTAAGCTGGCTAAGACCTAAAGAATGAAGAAAACTTGGTCGTGCCCTAATGAGCTGATTAACTAAGGCGATCGAAGTGCCCTTTGAGCTTGCTAAGACCTAAAAGATAAGGAAAACTTGGTCGTACCCTAACGAGTTGACTAACCAAGGCGGTCAAAGTACCCTTTAAGCTGACTAAGACCTAAAGAATGAAGAAAACTTGGTCGTGCCCTAATGAGCTGACTAACCAAGGCGATCAAAGCACCTTTTGAGCTGGTTAAGACCTAAAGATGAAGAAACTTTGTCATGCCCTAATGAGCTAACTAACCATGGCAGTCAAAGCACCCTTTAAGCTGGCTAAGACCTAAAGAATGAAGAAACTTGGTCGTGCCCTAATGAGCTAACTAATTAAGGTGATCAAAGCGCCCATTGAGCTAGCTAAGACCTAAAAGTGAGGAAACTTGTTCATACCCTAGTGAGCTGACTAACTAAGGCGATCAAAGTGCCTTTTGAGCTGGCTAAGACCTAAAGACAAAGAAACTTGGCCGTACCCTAATGAGCTAACTAACCAAGGCGGTCAAAGCACCTTTTGAGCTAGCTAAGACCTAAAAACAAGGAAAACTTGGTCATGCCCTGATGAGCTGACTAACTAAGGCAGTCAAAGCGCCCTCTAAGCTGGCTAAGACCTAAAAATGAAGGAAACTTGGTCATGCCCTGATAAGCTGACTAACCAAGGCGGTCAAAGTGCCCTTTGAGCCGGCTAAGACCTAAAGAATGAAGAAAACTTGAATTGGGATAGCACTTCCTAAGCTTACTAAATCCCTTGAAGAAATTTTGAGTCGAGTAACGTTCTATAAGTCGAACGATTGGGAGTCTAAGAAACAATGGATTGGGTCTACGAGCTAGCTAGCTCCCTAAGAGATTATAAATTGGGATTGCGTTAGGAGTCAGCCAAAAGCTTAAGAAACTTTGGATTAGGATTGTGCTCTACGAGTTAGCTAGATCCCTAAATGAATATAGATAGCGCTTCCATGAGCTAGTTGAAGTGCTAAAAAAGATATGGGTAGGAATAGCACTCTATAAGCTAGTTATATCCTTAAAAAACTGGATAAAGGGTAAGCACTCTTCAAACTCGCTTAAATTCTATTGAGAGTTGAAAGTAAAACTGAGGAACATAGTAGACTCAAAAAAAAAAAACTCTTAATTTAACAAAATTACAAACGAAGAATTTGGTGAAAACTGTCTATAATATGAATTGAAAATTTGGCTACTATGGATGAAATGGATTAGAAAATGAATGGAAAAACTTGTAATAAGCCTCCACTCTCTCTCTCCTTTCCATGTCTTCTCATTTTCATTTTTCCTTCTTTTTCCTTGAAAGTTTGCTAACGGATTCAAATTCTTATTTAAAAGGCAAACGCTATAATCATGTAGGGTATCTCATATCTACCCTAATTTGTAACCTGGACAACGAGCCTCTTGGATAGGCCTTAAACATTCATTTTGTAAGGAAAAGGTAACTCACAATTAGTCTAGTTAAAGAAGACTTCCTTACGTACTCTTAGTTTAGACGTCACTCTGGACTACTATTCCAAAAATTATAGTCCAATTCGTAAGTGATACGCTTTGATCAATCTGTTAGGTCTTTTTGGGTTCAGTATTGTAAATTTAGCTTTTGGTCAAATGGTTTCAAAAAAAGTTAATTGAGAGGGCTTATTTTGAAAAAAGTGCTTTCATCCAACCCAAGATGTACAAGTCAAGAACCTTTAGGAATGAACTAGATGTGCGCTTGCCCCAGTTTCAAAAATAATTTTTATCTTAGATAAATTATTCTTCAAAATTAGAAGAGCTTTAAGTAGGGAGGTATTGTGGGTAGAAAGGTCTTTTGTTTGAGAATCGAATGGATAAAAAGGGTTTATGTTCATGATTTATTTTGTGATTTTGAACTGAATATGGAGTTTTTGGTTTATGGTTGAGAACATGATTCTTAATGAATATGAAGTTTTGTGCTTTTGGTTGGAAATTCAATTCAAGGCCTTGTGTGTGTATGTGTGTGTTTTTTTTTTTTTTGAGTAATTTAAGCCTTCTTTGATTGAGGATTTGCTCAAGCCCGATATTTGAGTTTTTCTTCATTTTCTTTTTTCCTGGTTTTTTTTTTCTTTTTTCATTTCATTTCTTTCTTTTCTCTCCCCAAAAATAACTATCTCTTTTGTCAAGTTTTTGTCTCTAGATGAATCAAGGCCCTAAATCCATAGGTTTAGAGTACATTAGCTTTAGAAAGGTATGTATGGCCTTTGGGGTATTTAGAAAAATGTTAGCTCTTCTTAAAAGGGAACAATTTATTGAAAACAAAAATTATCCTTGAATTGTTATTATTGGGGTAAACACAAATCAGTTTTATCCTTCTCTCCTAATTAATATCCTTCGAATTGCCCCACTATAAGGTGGTTCTTGATAGGGTTTACATTTGAAATGACTCCAAAACAGTTCAATGGGGTTAACAAGGGATAATTGTGTTTGGGATTTGAAAATGAATGCCTAACTTCATTCCGGTCTATATATCAAATTCAAAATGGACCTCCTTTAAGGAATAAGTCCAAAATATTCTCACTATGATGTCTCTTAACTCTCAAAGTGTTTAAGGGTTAGTATATAGGATATAGCTCACCTCTTTTCATTCAAAACTTTTCAAAAGTGGGTTACCAATTCCTTACATAAGGATTGATTGACCTTAGGGTATTAACCTTACTCCCTAATTCCTTGGAACATGCCCTAATTGTGAAATTTCAAAGACTAAATGCCCCATGCCTTAAACTTATAGGTCTTAACGCCCTTGATCATCCATATGTGATTTTAGTTTAGGTTCTTTAAAGTTCAAATGGGTTGGAACTAACAACTTTTGAAGTGGAAGGGACTAATGAATTGCGTTTTTTGTTTATACCGAGGATTAAGCTTAGGATAGTGTTTCATGGCTTTGTGTTTTAACTCGGTTCATGATTGGACTTGATGGCTTAAGCTTTAAGTTAGTTCAACTATCTTGATGGGCTAAGGCTCTGGTTTGGTTGGTTATTTTCTCAAGCCAAGTGAGTCTGTTTAGGTTAGTTACCTTAATGGGCTAAATAATTGTGTTCGTCCCGAACCCTATAAGGATTTGTAACCATTAGCAAATTTCTTTCTTTTTCTTTTCTTTCCTTTCCTTTTTTTTTCTTCCTTTTTTCCTTCTTTCTCTTTCTCTTTTTTTTTTTTTAAAGAGAGAGAGAAAATGTTGAGGCTTTTATGTTACGAAGGCCAAGTGATGGGATTGTAAATGGAAGATTACGGAGGATTGCTTTCATAGAATTCTATATATAAGCCTATACAATTTATAGTTACTGAGGGTCTATTCACAAGCGAGGAATTTTGAAGAATAAAAGACTAAACAAAGAAAATATCTAAATCTTATTTATTCCAACTGAAGAAGGCTATTTGCAAAATGCTAAATTTACCTAAAAGAATGAATATTTCTATTTGGTAGACTAATAGACAAAATGACAACTACCTATTATTTTACAAGTTTGATTCTTTTCATTTGGCTTCCCTTTCTTTTTATTTTTGTTTTCTATTTACTTTTATTTATTTACTCCATAAAGGTTTGGCTCAATTGATGTAGGCCCAAAGTGATAGATTCGAGCCCTAATAAATGTACTAAGGTTTGCAACTAGGTAATATTCATAAGGCTCTTCTATAGGGGCAAGATGAACCCAATCTTGTTCCTAAAAATTCTTACTTATTTAGGCTAAAAAGTTAAGACCACATGTAGAGTATCTTTTAAGGCTAATGAGGTGGTTAGACGTGGATCTGTTTGGAAGCCCCTTGACTCAATCTAGCCATAGTTATGTAAAAAAATCAAAATTATAATCATCACCTATTCCAAACTTTACATAAAATTATTACAAATTATTTACAAGGAAATGTTACAACTACAACTTTACAACTGCCTTTATCCATTTAGGTTTGCCACATCATAGGTTCTTGTAAATTTTTTTCAAAAAAAGTTTTTGTGTAATACAAAGGATAAGTTCTAAAGGTTCTTAAGTTCTACAACCACTACGTTTTTTCAAAGTAACGATTCTGTGGTTGCATTTGAACTTGAGTAAGATAGCCTAATCGATCCCGGAAGGTAGTTACCCTACAACATCCGAAGCTTACACAATGGCTCTCCTTTTAAGGTCCTAAGACGGCCTGGTTCTAACCATGTCTACCATGCATTTATGATGCAGAAAAACAGAATAAAAGTAAAACCCCCCAAAATTACCCTCTTAAATAAACTGAAAATAAAAAATGTTAGTAAAAAAGAAATAAAATAAACAAATATAAAATAAATAAAATAACATACCTAAGTTCCCTTTTTTTACTATTATTATTTCATCTTTTTATTTTTATTTTTTTTGAAAAATAATCCTATTTTCGGCAACTTCTAGTGGCTAGCCCTCTAGGGTCCTTAGTAGAGTCGCCAAACTGTCGAGCCTATTTTTTCGGTTTCTTATTTAAAAATTGATTTCTTATTTCCTAATTAATACTAAATCTTAACCCATTTAATATTAATCCAGACTAAAGAAATTGAGAAATTCCATTTTTTTATTAAAAATAATTTTTAGAGTCGCTACCCAACCGAAGTTGGGAAAGGAAAGAGAAACCGTAACCAAAACCAATTGAGTGGATTGATTACAATTTAGCTACCGGTCTTTGATTTCAATTTTAAATGAAGAACCAGAGGGTTCCAAGTTTGGGGGCTAACCTATTAAACCCTTAACGGGTACCACTATCTATTTACCGAAACTAGGATTATTCTTCTAATTATAATATTTAGAAAAATAAATAAATAAAATCAAAAGAAAAAAGAACCTAATTTTTTACATATTTTATCATTGCCCCAAATGTGCTTACGTACCCACTAGTCGAGATCAGACGATCGTAGTTCTTTAAAAAAAATCTTTAATGTCTTAATTTATTTTAATTTTAAAAACTGCCCAAGTTTACGTTTTTTATTTATTCGATTTATTTTAAAAAATCTAAAAGGGTCCTAACTCTTAAATGTTATTGTTTTATAAAAAAAAAAAAACAATTTCGCTAAAAGCCCTAAAATTTAAAAATGATTTTTATTAACTTTTATTTAAAAAAAAAAAACAACTTTCTATATGACAAATCCTTAAACAAGATCAAATCTTAATAAAAATAACTAATCCTAACAACTCCAAAACTAACATAAAATATACATTCACTTAAATCAATACTTAATTTATCTAATCAAGAAAACTAATGTTAAAAGAAGAATATCTAAATTAATATATGCATATACATATATTATTGTTATTAAACAATTATCTATATATAAAAGACTAAGAATAAAAGCTCCTAAAACTAATATGTTCATATTCGTATATATTATATTCAATAATTAAAGATCTAAATCATAATAATAATAATATAACAATAATAAATAAACAATTAAACAAACATTTTTGAAATTGGAAAGAAACGGACCTGAACTTCTTGATTACATGATGAAGGACGATGGCCGCCATATAACGGAGTTACTGTTGTGTGTGGCTACTGGCATCGAATTATTATCTGAGTTTGCTTGCTACTATACTGTTTGCTGCTGTCTGCTTTGCTATTGTTTGCCTTGTTCGTTGCTGTCCGCTGTGTTACTGTCCTATTTACTATTGTCCTATTCGCTGCTATCCGCCTTGCTGTTATCCTATTCGCTGCTGTCTGCCTTACTACTATCCTTTTCGCTGCCGTCCACTGTGCAACTATCCTGATCGCTGCTGTCCTTATCGTTGTTGTCCGCCGTACTACTTTTCTGTTATTGTGGGTTATGCAGATCGATGTGTAGTGGGCTATCGTTGGGAGAGAACTTGATCAGCGTGTACGTGCGCTGTCAGTGTGATGTGAGGGTTAATGTTATGTGTGTGCTGTTTGCGTGGTTACGTTGTTCGCCTGGTGTTGCTACTATTCGCTTGATCATGCTGCTATTCGCTTGGTGTTGCTACTGTTTACCTGGTGTTGTTGCTATTCACCTGATATTGCTGCTATTCGCTTGGTGTTGATGCTATTCGCCCGGTGTTACTACTGCAGTTGCTTGGTCGTGCTGCAGTTGTAGGCTGATCAATGTTCAGTGACAACTATCCTATGTGTGCTGCTGCTGCTGTTACGGTGATCAATTCGACAAGGATTGCAGCGTTGGACGATGGCGACCAGTATGGGGTTGGTTTAGATGTTGGCTTGAAATAGAGATGGCGGTCTTTGTGTAGTATGCCTGTATGAGTTGCGTGTTTGCTGTGTGATAAGGACTGATTTCGTTAGATGGATGAGAGAATCTTGATTCTTTTTGGGAGTTTTTGTATTTATAAAAGCTAAATAAGATCATATCAAATCATATCAAATCATATCTATTGTATCTAATTTAATTAGATTTGAATCCTTGATATCAATACAAATCTAATCAAACTAGATTCAAATAATTTTGATTAGATATGAATTATGCGCATTCAACTTGAGTTTTTTTTTATATTTCGTTTTTTTTTTTTACCTTTTTTTTGTAAAAATAAAAATAAAAAGATTGAAATAAAAGCTACCTAAGTGTCTAGTGAGCTCGAACTTAAGACAGTAAATTACATTCAATCCAATACTCCAATGCTTATCCGTTAAGCCGTTGGCCAGCGTCTTAACATTTAGTACAATTAAATTGTACTTTAACTACCCGATTCCCTAAAATAATTATTTATACTAAGTTAAACTAAAATACACCGAGATGTATTTGTATGGTCTTATGAAGATATGCTTAAATTAAATCCATCAATCGTAATCCATTGCTTACTTATACAAGAGAATATCAAACCTAAGAAATAAAAGCTAAGAAGGTTTTTACCAGATGTCTTGTTGACAATTAAGAAAGAAGTTGGAAAGTTACTAGAGATCGGTTTCATTGAGGTATTTGATTATCCTAAGTAGGTCACCAATATCATGCCAGTAATGAAGAAGAATGGAAAAGCTAAAATGTACATAAATTTTTGAGACCTCAACCAAGCAACCCCTAAAAATAATTTTCCCTTGCCTCATATTAATATCTTCGTTGATAACATGGCCCGAAACCATCTTTTCTCATTCATAGATGGGTTCTTTGGATATAATCATAGTCAAATGTCAGAAGAAGACAAAGCCAAGACCACATTTATTACAACTTGGGCCATATTTTGCTATAAAGTAATGCCTTTTAGACTTAAAAACATTAGGGCAACTTACCAAAGAACCATGGTTGCAATGTTTCACGACATGACGTACAAAGAAGTTGAGATATATGTTGATGATATGATTGCAAAATCCAAGGAAGGAGAAAATCACGTAGATAATCTAAGGAGATTATTTGTTAAGTTGAGAAAATTCCTATTGAAGCTCAACTCAGAGAGGTATACATTCGGAATGACTTCAAGGAAATCATTGGGTTTCATAATCAACCAAAGGGGCATCAAAATATACCCTAGTAAAGTCAAAGCAATAGTCAACTTGCCCTCTCCACGTATACTCAAAGAAATCAGAAGTTTATTAGGCCATTTATACTACATAGCCAGGTTCATATCTCAACTCACAAACAAATGTTGTCCCTTGTTTAAGTTGTTGAAAAAGAACGCCAAGATCGACTAGGATGAAGAATGCGAGCAAGCCTTCACAATGATCAAAGAGTACCTTATGAACCCTCCAATTTTAGTAGCTCTAAAACTTAGGAAGCCTTTATTTCTATACTTGAAAATATTACCAGAATTCATAGGGCGTATGTTCAGCCAAAAGGATAAGGAAGGGAAAGAACAAGCTATATATTACTTGAGAAGAAGTTTATTGAAGGGGGATAAAAAATACTCAAAAATTGAAAGAACTTACTGTGCTTTAGTTTAGGTAATGCATTAACTTAGACAACACATACTCTATTACCAGATTGAATTGTTGACTCAACATAATCCCTTAAAGATTTGGCAGATAAACCGACCCTAATTAACAGAATCTCAAAATGGCAAATATTATGATCAGAGTTTAACATTACATATGTGATTCAAAATTCAATCAAGGGGCAAGCTTTAGCAAATCAGTTAGCAAAGAATCCCTTTGATAAAACCCCTCGAGAGGTATAAGTCAATTTCCCCGATGAAAACATCCTAGTAATTGAAGGAAGCTCTGATAAAGGAGAAGATGATGAACCATCGAAGTGGAAGATGTTCTTTGATAAGGTAGCTAACGTGTCTGGGTGTAGAATTAAGGCAATACTGATATCCCCTAAAGGTATACAATACCCTGTGGCTGTAAGGCTTGTTTTCTTATATACCAATAATATCATTTAATACAAAGCAAGTATCATAGGACTCAAAATGATCTTAGATAAAGATATTCAAGAATTAGAAGTGTATAGGGACTCTTCTCGCATTATCGACTAAGCTCGGGGAGAATACAAGATGAAACATCCTAAACTAGTACCTCATCACCAACACTTGACTGAATTGATGGAAAAATTCAAAAAAAAAATTCACTTTCAATCACATACCGAGAACTCAGAATCAATTTGCGAATGCATTAGCTACTTTAGCATCTATAATTCAAATATCCAATGGAGTCGAGATTCAGCCCCTCACTATTGAAATTGAAGAGAAGCCTACTTTCTATCTAACAATAGAAGGTACGAATGGCAAAAAGTCGTGGTACCATGATATTAAAATGTTCCTATAACAAGGTGCATACCTTTAAGAGGCTGAGAAAAAGGATAAAAGGATGGTCAAGAGATTGGTTACCTAATTCTTAGTAAGCGAGTCCACTTTGTACTGACAATCTTTTGATGGCACACTTTTAAGGTGTATAGACAACAAAGAGACCGAGATGTTGATGAAAGAAGTATACGAAGGAGTATACGAAGGAGTATGTAGCCTTTACATGAACAGTTATATGCTAGCCAAGAAAATTATAAGGATAGAGTATCACTAGTCAACAATGGAGAGCAATTGCATCAAACATGTTAGGCATTGTCACCTATGCCAAGTTTATGCAAATAAGACAAATGCCTTACCTTAAGAATTACATACACTCTTGACACCATAGCCTTTTTTAATGTGAGGAATAGACATCATTAACCAATTACTCCAAAAGCATCCAATAGGCATTGCTTTATAATGGTCGACATTGATTACTTTAGCAAATGGGTTGAGGCCTCGTCCTACTTGAGAGTTACTAAAGGGGCCATAGTTAAGTTTATCAAGAGAGATATCTTGGCTTAATACAGAGCTCCAAAAATGATCATCACTAACAGCAACATTGATCTCAACAATAAGCTTATGTTAGAGTTATGCCAACAGTTCAAGATCATTCATAGAAACTTTATACTGTATCAACACCAAATGAATGGAGCTATTAAAGCAATTAATAAAAATCTCAAAAGAATAATAGAAAAAATAGCTATTACATATAAGCACTGGTACGAGATGTTGACATTTGCACTTATGGCCTATCGAACTTCCATCAAAACGTCGATTAGGGCAACACCCTACTCTTTGGTATATGGCACTAAAGTGGTGTTACTAGTAGAAGTTGAGATCCTATCTCTCAAAGTACTATCTGAGACCTAATTGGACAAAGCTGATTAGGTAAAGAAATGCATTGAGCAGCTAAATTTGATTGATGAGAGAAAATTGACAGCCTTATGTCATAATCAGTATTATCAACAAAGGATAGCTCAGGCTTTCGATAAAAGAGTATGACCCCATAACTTTAAAGAAGGTGATATGGTATTGAAAAAGGCTCTCCACAAAGCTGATTAGGTAAAGAAATGCATTGAGCAGTTAAATTTGATTGATGAGAGAAAATTGACAGCCTTATGTCATAATCAGTATTATCAACAAACGATAGCTCAGGCTTTCAATAAAAGAGTATGACCCTAGAACTTCAAAGAAGGTGATGTGGTATTGAAAAAGGCTCTCCTCAATGCATAAGACTCCAGAGGAAAATTTTCTCCCAATTATGGAGGCCCTTATGTTGTAAAGTAGGTATTATCAGGAGGGGCTTTAATTTTATCCCAAATGGATGGTCCAAAATTAAGAGACCTCGTAAATGTTCATGCTATAAAGTTGTACTATCCACGAGAAGTTAATAGAAATTTTTACTCATAATATGAAAATGCTAGTCGTTTTGAATGTTATTATGGTCTAATTTTCATTCTCTACAAGCAAAGTTGGTATTCTTAGCAATTGTCGACGTTGGAATCATCACACTCTCCATTAAAAAGTCCAACTCCCTTACTCCATTTAATTGAACCCATATACTAAAAACACAAGAGAAGTTAAGAAATGAAATATATAACATTAGTAAATGACAAAACTCCCCTTCGATGGGGAGTTTTTATTATCTATTTTCAAGGAAATGCAAAATCTAAATAAGAAATCACCTTATAATAGATATTTGTTAGTCGAGAATAAGGGCTTTGATTTATAAAAGTTTCAAAAAGATAAAGATAGTAGGTATCATTCTGTATTGGGTTAATTTAAGTGATTTCTCTAAAAGGGCTGGTGAATTCTCAAAGGTTCCATATCAAGATCAATTGGGTTGACAACAAAGGATAAAATAGTGAGTCACTCAGTTTTGATGAAAATTTTCAAGAAAAGGTTTAATGGTTTGGGTGCTATCAACAAAGACTAGGTAAGTACTTCCATACGATATTTGCACATCGGTTTTTGAACATGGCATTTACATGTAGACTATAAGACTAGTTTTCACAATTCTTACTCCTAACAGTCTTTTGAGCTAGCCCATAAGGCCTTCTCCTCATCAAATCCTCTTAGTAAGCCCAAAGGGAGCTTCCTTTCATTATTGATTCCTTTTAACGAGCCCATAGGGCACCTCTCTTCATCAAATTCTTTTAGCGAGCCCAAATGGTGCTTCCTTTCATCATTAATTCCTTTTAGCGAGCCCATAAAGAGCATTCCTTCTAAAAAGTTAACTTAGGATTACTAAACCCCGAGAGATGTTCCCGCCTAGGTTAGTAAGCCTAGAAAGGCACAACCAGGTTCTCCAGATCGATTTTAGCTTAAGGTTACTAATATTTAAGATACTCTTGCCTAAGTTAATGAGCTTAGAAGAGCATGACCAGGTTCTCTAGATCGATTCTAGCTTAGGGTTACTAGTCCCCAAGAGATGCTCTTGCCTAGGCTAGTGAGTTTAGAAGGGCACGACTAGGTTCTCTAGATCGATTCTAGCTTATGGTTGTTAGTCTTTGAAAGACGCTCCCGCCTAGGTTAGTGAGCGAAAGGCATAATTAGGTTTTCTAAACTAATTCTAGCTTAGGGTTACTAGTCCTCAAGATATACTCCTACTTAGGTTTGTGAGCCCAAAAGGGCATAACTAAGTTTTCCAAATCGGTTCTAATTTAGGGTTACTAGTCCCTAAGAGATGCCCTCGCATAGGTTAGTAAGCCTAGAAGGGTACAACTTAGTTTTCCAAATCGATTCTAGCTTAGGGTTACTAATCCCTAAGAGACGCTAACGGTACGACTAGGTTCACTAGATCGATTCCAACTTAGGGTTACTAATCCCCAAGATACAACCAATTTTCAAAACAATGTTTCTAGCTAGCTCCTAAGATGTTAGACCTTTCTAAAGTCACTCAGCTAGCTCATAGAGCACCTCCTATCTCTTTTACCTCTCACCAAATCCCCAACGGATCAAACCTAAGATAGCTAACTGGTTATTGTGCTTCTTAAATTAAAGTCATCATTGGGGCAAAAATAGTATCTTTTTTTTTTCTTTGTAATGAATTTTTTCTCAAACTTTATCACAAAGAAAGGCAGTTGTAAACACCTCATTTTTTTCCACACTTTTTTATTTTTCAATTTTTTTTTAGAGTAGGATAAAGGGTCCTAAACTTGGGAAAATACAAAAAAAAAAGAAAATAAAAAAAAAAGAAATTTAGAAAAATAGAAGATTTAGGAAAAGCCAAAAAATAAGAAATTTAGAAAAAAGGAAAAAAATATAAAATTTAGGAAAAGTTAAAAAATAAGAAAAAATAATAAGAAATTTAAAAAAAATAGAGGATTTGGGAAATTTAGAAAATAATAAATATTTACATGGTTCAATAGAGTAGAATTTTTTTAGATAAAAAATTAAAAAAAAAAAGACCGTTGGGCTCAGTATTAGATTTGAATCCAACCTAAGTTAGCCTCGAATCCAACCTAAGTTAGCCTCGTCCATATATGCAATTTAATTGCACATATAGACAAGGCATAAGTCAACATCCTAATGATAATACATATGCATAAACACAAAGAAGACTCGAGATCAAATCTCACCAAAGGTAGGAAATGTCTTTTATTCTTTTTTTATCAAATACATATGATATGTCGCTACATAACAAGAGTTTACTATGCTATGTGTCCTGACACGTGGCACTATCGGATTGGATGACAGCTGATGTAGCTCACGTGGCATGCCACATTAGCTACCTGTGTCACATCAACTGCTACGTATCACATGAGGACACGTAGTACGATGTAGTTGGATGACATGGCTAACGTGGCAACATATTAGCATTTTCCTTTTCTATCTCCCTTCTTTCCCGCAGTTTCCCTTATTTTCCTCAACAAGACAACTTCAACCCCTTCACTTTGCCCTCATTTTTTGCAATAATCCCAAGCTTAACTACACTAATTAATGAGCAATTCTTGTCCCAAACATAGCCTACCTTAAATTAAGATAAAAAACACATTTAGATACGATCGTTTAAAGGGTCAAATCAAGCTCTAAATATTGGGAAAAAATTGGTCATTTGAAATTGAATTTCCATGATTCAAGCTTTAGGATGATTTCCAAAACTCCCATTCGATCATACCCAATTCAAAAATCAAGTGTGGGTCATCCTCCCCATTCAATTTCAAATTAATGGATGTTGGACAATTTTCCTTCATCGATTCGAACTCCCAAGTTATAAAAAGAGCTTAAATAAGTAGTAGAGGGACATAAGAATCATTCACGAATACCCTCTCTCTCATTCGTGATCACTTTCTCTCTCTTCAACTATGACCTTTCTCTCTCTAGGCCTTCTCATCCAAAACCACCACCATGATTGACTTCATGGTTGTTCAAACCCCTAAAACTAACTCCCTCCGCATTCCCGGTAACCGTCGCATGGATCGACCGCCACCACTAGTCACTGTCGAACTATAAGCAGCTACCTTAAGCTACAGCATTAATCCTATCCCCCTAATTCCAATCCAAATTCATAAAAACCCCTTCCCCCACTCATTTTGGTCATCGAATTGCTTTGAACCACCTCCCTCAAGTTGCTACTATTGAAGAAGACTTAGATTTAGCTAAACTTGAACCCAAACAATCCGACTCGAAATCCAGTCCAGGTCTGACCTATGTACCCAACTATATCTAAAAGCCTAGCTTTTTTATTATTATTATTATTATTTAGTTGTTTTCTTTAAGTTATTTTGTATTGTTAGTATTGTTTTTTTTTTCTAATTGTAAATGTAAACAAAAAAAAAGGAAAACTAAAAGAAAAAAAAGGGAATAAGAAAAGAAAAATGAGAGTGGTAAGTTTAGACTTGAATAAAAAATGAAATAAATAAAAATATATATAATAAAAATATAGTAAATTATTTTACCACCTAGAAACCCTTTTCTTTAGTAAAAATAAAATAAAAATGGATCTTTTTTAAATTAGGACTTTTAGAAATTTCAAAAAAAAAAAACCAATAAACAAAGTTTAGAACCCTTTTTAGAAAGTTTTTCTTAAATAAACCAAATTAAATTAAAAACGTAAACCTAATTTCTTTTAGAAATTAAAATTGATCTACTCACTAAAGTTTTTATAAAAATAACTACGTACGTCTGATCTCAAATAGTAGGTACACAGGTACCTATAGAGCGATGGCAAAAAACAAAAATAAAAAACCATTTTTTCCATTTTAATTTAAATTATTCAAATTCGTTAATCAATGATTAAATTTCATTTTTCTAAGATAATTATTAAAAGGTGATTTTAAGGGATTAGGTTTAAAAATGAAAAGTCAATAATTACCATAAAGGGTTTAGAAATCCTAACCTTCAAACCCGTTTTTCTAGTTTTTAAAACCATTTTAAAAAATTAGTTTTATCAAAAAACCGGTAGCTAAGTTATAACCAATTCACTCAATTAGTTGAATTGGTTATAACTTAACTTTTTTTCCCGACTCCAGTTAGGTGGCAACTCTAAAAATATTTTCAAAGTTAAAAAATCGATTTTCTTTAAATTCTAATCGAGCGTTAGTATTAAACAGAAAGGGTTTAATATTGATCGGTTTAAAGAAAACTAATTTATAAAAACCAAAAGGAAAAAATCAAGCTTGATAATCACTAACAAAAGCATTAAATAGATAAAGCCCTAATTTTCATTTGATCCCATTTCTTAATTTTCAATGTAAATCTCTTTAACAAATTGTATCAACAAATCTAGGATAGATTTACTTGAAAAAATTAATAAATATAAGCAAGATTCAATTGGATTCCCTTTTTGTATGTTTTCCTCTCTCTCTTTCTTCCTTTTATTCGTCTATTGTCTAAAGGAGAATAAGAAGGTCACGTATTGTGCACGTGATTGCGGATTGGATGCAAATAAAAAGTGAATTAAGGGTAGGAATCAAACCCACAACCTTCAATTGCTCCCATGATAAGACTAAGTGTTTGACCAACTAAACTATTGCTCATTTCTCAACATGTTATGCATTTAAAACACATTTAAGCTCTTTTATCTAGGCCCAACTTTAAAATACCTATCAAGTACAAGCCCGAATCACTACAGCTCATTTTAAAATGACCTTAGAAACATTCAAATGTATCTAAATACTCATGCTAAGGATTTTTCAAAGCAATTTTAATTTAATAAATTTTGAGTTTTATTTTTGCATTTGTCTAGTGAAAATTATTCAAATTTTAAACAAAACTTTCTTCCATGAACCCAAAATTTTCTAAACTTTTTTCAAAAAGAATTTTTTTTTTCTAATGGAGCCCAATTTTTTTAAAGACTTAGAACTTATTAAATTGTATGTATATTTTGATTATTATTTGATCCAATTTTAAATGACTAATTGACTTGACTCTAATACTTTTGACACTTTGTATTTTTAATTTTTGATTTTTTTTTTACTTTTTACTTTTTTTTATTTTTTGTAAACCTAACGTAAAATAGATAAAAAATGAGGGGGCAAAAATGGGGTATTTACACCTAACTCAGCTTTTGATGATAAGTCTAAGGAGTTAAATCCTATTAGTCATTAACTATTTTATTAAAACCCTTACAACAAAGTCAAGGGCCATGCACGAATTTTTATAATTTAACTAAAGCATTCTACACCTTTACCTTCTGCCAATAATTATTTAGAGAATACTACTTGTATAAAATAGCCTATCAATGTATCATCCTCCATACATTCTTCTAAAACCAAGCAACGGCCCTAATACTCCATAGCCCTTCATTTAAAATAGATTGTGTAAGCTTGTAATCACTATGTAAACCTTGTAAACGTCGTAGATAAAGGTTTGGAAGTTAATAAGGTTTCTCAAAAGATGCCCTTAGTGTTAGCAAGATAACTAAGCCTAAACTTGAGAGACTACTCTTAAAAACCCGAACTCAAACTCCTATAACTCTAAATTGTTGTTATAGCCTTAGTTTGAACTTGACACTCAAAGCCCTAAAATTTTATAAATAAATGCCAATAATTAATATTAACTCCTAAGGTCAACCTAATCTAACAAAACTAACCCCAAAACCCAATAGGAAAGAGACCGATAGGTGAAGATCATGATAGCTCCCTAAAACTAATAAAGGGTAAACTAAATTAAAATTAAATATTGATATAGATAACTCATACAATGAATTGAAAACCTTAAAATGAATAATATAGCCCTTAAATAAATCTTCGAACACTAAAATCCTAATTGGAATCCTAATATCTTTAAAATGGTTGGAAAACCCCAATCTAGTGTCAAAACCCTAATCCAACTATTATGCTATAATTAAATAGTAAAACTATTCACTAATCCCGACTAATTGCTTAATTGTATTAAAACCTTAATCTAACCTCTAAAACATACTCAAACAACAACAATTGCCCCAATTCCTTAAACTAATTAAACAAGATGATCTAATGGGTTCAACTAACTTGATCTACTAAGCCCTAAAATGCACTTAATTTGTAGTAAAGTGTAGGAGTAATTAAGATTAAGAAACTTAATTACACTTTAATCCTTTAATTAGGTCTTACATCATAATTAACTATAAGTTAAGACTAATCAATCATATGAAACTAAAGAAATTATATGAAAATATCTCCTTAATAATGTTAACATTATACTTGGAGAGATAATATAAACCCTATAAACTTTTGAATCTAAACTCAAGGTCGAATATTGGAGTTAATAGGTAATCCCTAAAACCGTTAAGATAAAATATGGCAAGACCCTAATTATACCCTAATTAGGCTTAAATTACTTAATTAAGTATAATTGCAATTAAATGGCTTAATTACCCTTTAATCCATTTACTAACCTTAGTCTTCTTAATTAAAAAAATGGATAAGATCAATCAGGGAGACCAGATAAAAAGCTTAGTTGGCAATTGGGATATTTTGAAGACAAATTCTTGCCTTACTTTCCAAAGTCTTAAAAGCAAGTGGTCCCAACATAAAGCTAGTACTTGGTAACTAAAAAAGGAGAAAGTTTGTCCCCCATATCCTACCTTCTTGATCTACAATTTTACCCTTCAAAGCATGCATTTGACTCCATTTTTCACTCTTAGAAAACCCTAGGAAACATGCTCAAGAAACCTAAACAAAAACTAAAGGAAAGAGGAAAGAAAATAAAAGGACCTATTGGACCACCCTGTACACATCAATGCCTTATAAGATTACCACCACTACATGACTTTAAATCACAAATGGCACCATCATTTGAAACAGCAAATCTCCTAGTTTCTTACTGACAAACCCTTGCCTCCAAAAAAGTGCATTTTGACTTAGTCTTTGAGTGAGAAAGTTAAAGCTTGTGCATACTAGTTTAAAGTGATTTGGGATACTAAGTTCGTGACTATCGAAGACTGCTAGATATACTATATTTCAAGGCTAAGTGAGTCTATTGACCCCTATCTTATCTTGTATTTTCTTGTAGTTTAATGTACTAATTAATTATATCTATAAAAACCGTTATGCTCAAGAAATTGTAGTATTTGTATGTGCTTGTATTGATTGTACTTACATGCTAAAATACCATAATAGATCAAAACTGAGAATTGGTTACTACATTAGTAGATAAGGCATCCAAAGTATCTATCATATATTTTGGTTGGTTACTTGTAAACTGAACTAATAATTATTTGATCTTAATATGAACTAATCATGCATAGCATGTTTTTGCATAATTATATAAGGGCATCAGCACTACGTAATATAGCAAGAGATCATGCTTGTTAGATCCATTTTTTATATATGTTATTGTTGTTTTTGTATGACATACTTGTGTGACATGTTCTTTCCTCGACCTTTAGGATCTATTTGGCTTTAGAGAGTGTTGCCCTCTACTTAAGGCTAAGATGTGTTTGCTACTTTGGGTTTACCAAGGAAGAGATGATTTTTTTTTTAATGATAGATGTAAAGACCCAAGTCTTAACGTGCCTAAATACTTCTCAACCCGAGCAACAGTAGGTGTAAAACCGTACCGTATGTAGTTATCGATCAAGTATATATATTGTTTGCATTACATTGTACATGCATTCATATATCTAATAAATAACTTGCTTATAATTGTTTGATGGTAAGGTAGGAAGGTTACTTACTAAGTTAGATATAGCTTACCCCTCAATAGTTTTTTTACAAGTCTTATAAAGATGGAGTTGAGCTAAGATTTGAGTATAGTGTGCTCCATTTTGTTGAGAAAGTAGAATGATAAGTTTAGAAAAGCAAGTAAGATAGTCGAATTGAACTTTTAAAGTGTCTAGTGGTTTTACTATTGTTGGAATTTAAATACCCTTTTCTTATTGTTTAGTAAGTGATTCGAACTCTCTACGATTTTATTAATTGTAGATTTCTGGACCACTTTTATACGTATTATTAAGTAAATGTATGTAAAAAGTTTAAGTATGATAAGAAGCTTACAAGCTAAAGTTTTCAACTTCTAACTTGTAAGACAATCTTTATATTATGGGTGCACATGTGATATGAAAATTTTAGGTAAAATTATCAGACCCCCTTTTAGGGTGTTACAATAGTAGTATTAGAGCTTTAGGCTGTTAAAGATAAGACTAGCCTACCAAATGGTAAGATGGGATAGAACTTAGGTAAAAGGAATAGGATAATAAATAGAAGTCTTGGACTCTAAGGTTATGTATATCTATTTACTTCTATTTATAACCCTAGGATCTTTCATACTTACTAAGAGAAAACTCTTACAAATAAGTTTCATGAACGCACTAAGACAATGTAAAATGCTAGAGTTAATACTAATAATAATGTAAAAGATGGTAATAAGACAATACGTAATAGTAAAACATGCTAAGGAAACTGTAATCAAGACCAAATACCGTAATAGTCACTATTGAGTCATGGAGTTGAACCTCGCTTAAGAGAAAGATGGAAGTGAAACACTAAAATGGACATAGATAGTAAAAGCAAATCCCACCTATACATGTTACGCTTATTACAATAGAAGTGTGTAGTTAATAACTATATCACCTTCATATGGGCCACCAAATACTAACAAGAAAAGGATAATAATAAAGCTATGGAGAATTAACAAGCAATGGCATGAAATCTTAAGATGGTTTAAGAGATAACATACCCTTAAAGTTGCCTAGCTATAAGTCAAAATGTGAGAAGTTACTAGTGGAAAAGTGGGCATAACATGTGTAAATGAATGAAATTAGATTTAATTGAAGGATGATACACCTAGTAAAGTAGGTATATCTAATGTGAAAGGAAATGATTGAATAAATGAATTGCTGGGTGATATTAACATGAAGTAAAAATGTCTTGACAAGATCATGGGTACTACAAATAAATAGAGTTACCACATGACACCAAGAAACCAAGGTGGCTTAGATAATAAGAAGGATATACCGAGGGAACTAAAACTATCAAGAAAGAAGTTTTCTAACTTTATCCAGGCAAATAGCTTTTTCATAGGAAAGAGAAATGACTCTTATGAGGTAGAAAACTGGCTAACCCGAGTTAAGCTATCATTTGAGGCCTATGAGATCCCTAAAGGCTTGAGGTTGACCTATGGCACCTTCATATTATAGTATGGTGTTAAGTATGGTGGTATTCCAAGAAAAGAGCTTTGCCTCAACCCATTACCTAGAGTAAATTTAGAAGAGAATTCCAAAAAGAATATCGCCTAAGTTGCAAAGGAAAAAGATCAATTGAAGAACTTGTGTTATCGTCAAGTGAGTCAATAATAAGGAAGCCTTTTAGAGTGAAATATTGGAAATGGAGACAAAAGCATTGCTTAAGAAATTGCCTATGACTACAACATAAATGTTATTGTTGTGGGAAGGTTGGACATAAGTATAAGCAGTGTCCAATACAGAGTAGGGTATGTTACAATTGTATAAACAATAGGCCCGTCTTTTCTAAGTGCCCTAATACTAAGCTGTACAAAAGACAACCAAGTAACCTTTTAAGGAACTTTAAAAAGTAAGCTTGAATAATAGAAGAGGATAATGAAATTCAGAAAGAAACTGTATGAACTTATCATGATAATTTTGAAGTAGCATTGGTAATGAAGACTATATATATATATACATATATATATATATATATATGAAATGCTTAATTTGGAACCAAGAATTAAGGGTTCATGTATACAAGAGGAGGATACAATAAGAGCAATGGGATGAGAGATTATCATCGTCAAGTTTCAAGGATGAAACTTATTGTAAAGGGGGGAAGATGTAAACCTCATAAACTTCCTAGATAGGGGCTTAGAAGTTAATAAGATTTCTTGAGAGAAACACTTAATTGTGAACCTAAAGGACTACTTTCAAAACCCTGAGCTCAAACCTTAAATGACAATCTTAGTCGTAGTTTAACCCCTACACTCAAAGCCCTAAAATCTAGTAAACAAATGTCAATAACTAATGTTAACTCCTAAAGTCAACTTAATCCAACAAAACCAACCAAAAACCCCAATGGGAAGGAGATCGATAGGCGAAGCTTATGAGAGCTCTTTGATACTGATAAAGATTAAAATAAGAAAAAAATGAATATTGATATAGATAACCCTTATAATGAATTCAAAACCCCAAAATGAATACTACTATCCTTAAATAAACCTATAAATACTAAAATCCTAATTAGAACCCTAATTCGTGTGAACATTTAAAATGATTATAAAACCCTAATCTAGTGTCAAAAACCCTAATCCAACTATTGTACTTTAACTAAATAGTAAAACTATTTGCTAATCAGAGACTACTTACTTAATTGCACTAAAACCCAAATATAACTTCTAAAACATACTCAAACAGCAACAATTATCCTAATTCCGTAAACTAGTTAGATAAGATGATATAATGGGCTTAACTAACTTAATTTGACACATTAAGCCCTTATATGCACCTAATTTGTGACAAATGTACAAGTAATTAAGATTAAGAAACTTAATTACACCTTAACTTGCTAATCATGTCTTATATCATAATTAATTATAAGTTAAGAGTGATTAATCATATGAAATCAATGTAATTATATGAAAATATCTCATTAAGAATGTCAACATTATACTTGGAGAGACAATATAAACCTAACAACTTTCATATTCAAACTTAAAGTCTGATATAAGAGTTGATGGTAATCCCTAGAATTGCTCAAGATATAATAATAAAATTCTTAAATAAAATTATTAAACCCTAAATAATAAGTTGAGAAACCTTAAAGAGGGTAAAACCTTAAAACCTTAATCATATGTGTAATACCTTAAAAGCCCTAATAAGTGAGAAACCTTAAAACAATTGGAAAATATCAATATACTGACAAAAACCTTAATTGAAAGTCCATAACCCTAATTCAACTAGTAAATCCTAAGTATATCCCTAAACTATTCACTAATTGTGAATAATTTCTCTAATCACTTTGAAACCTTAAATTGTCAATCTAGTACGTAGTCTAAAAACCCTAATTGGTTCTAAATACTAAAAGAATCTAACAAATGAAGTAATATAGGTCAATGAACTTCATTAAAGTGATAAAATATGGCAAGACCCTAATTACACCCTAATTAGGCTTAATTGCTTAATTAAGTATAATCATATTAATTGGCTAAATTACCCTTTAATACATTTACCAACCCTAGTCTTCTTAATTAAAAAATGAATAAGATCAATTGAGGATACCAAACAAAAAGATTAGTTCGCAATTAGGATATTTTGAAGACAAATTCTTGCCTTACTTTGCAAAGTCATAAAAGCAAGTGATCCCAACTTAAAGCTAATACTTGGTAACCAAAAAAAGAGAGGGATTGTCCCCCATATCCTACCTTCTTGATCTACAATTTTTCCCTTCAAAACACTCATTTGACTCCATTTTTCACTCTTAGAAAACACTAGGAAACACTCTAAAGAAACCTAAACAAAAACCAAAGGAAAAAGAGAAGAAAATAAAAGGAGCCGTCAACCACCTTGTACACATCAATGCCTTATAAAATCATTGCCACCACACAACTTTAAATCACAAAGAACACTACCATTTGAACCACCAAATCCTTTAGTTTCTTATTGATAAACCCTTGCCTCTAAAGGAAAGCATTTTGACTTCATCTTTAAGTGAGAAGTTGGAACTCATGCAGACTAGTTTAAGGTAATTTGAGATACCAAATTCGAGACTACTGAGGACTATTGGAAATACTATATTTCAAGGCTGAGTGAGTATACCGACTACTGTCTTATCTTGTATTTCCTTGTAGTGTAGTTCACTAATTAATTATATTTATGAAAATTGCTATGCTTACGAAATTGAGGCATTTATATGTGCTTGTATTAATTGTACTTACATGCTAGAATACCATAATATATCAAAACCAAGAATTGGTTGCTGCATTAGAAGATAAGGTTTCTGGAGTGTCGGCCATATATTTTGGTTAGTCACTTGTAAATTAGAATAATGACTATTCAACCTTAACATGAACCAATAATGCATAGCATGTTTCTACATTATTATAAAAAGGCGTTAGCACTATATAGTAGAGTGAGAGATTATGCATGTTAGATCCATTTTTGATATATGTTATTGTTGCTTTCATACTACATACTTGTGTGATATGTTCTTACCTCAACCTTTGGGATCTATTTAGATTTGGGGGGTATGGCTTTGTACTTGAGGTCGAACTATGTTTATTGGTTTGGGATGGCTAACGAAGAAATGATATTTATTTGGATGATATACTATGCCTAAATAATTCCCAACTCGATCAATGGTGGGCATGAAACTGTGCTATATGCTGTTACCAATTGGCTATATACATTGTTTACATTGCATTTGCTTGTATCATTCATATGTTTGATAAATAACTTGTTTGTTATTGTTTGATGGTAAGGTAAGAAGGTTACTTGCTAAGCCAAATGTAGTTAACCTTCTAATAGTTTCTTTTGTAAGTTTTACAAAGTTGGAGCTAGCTTAGAATTCGAGTGCAGAGTACTCTAATAGGCTAAAAAAGTATAATGATAAGTTTATAAAAACAAGTAGGATAGTCGAATTGAACTTTTAAAGTATTTAGTGACTTTATAATTGTTGGAATTTTGATACTTTTTCTCATTGTTTGGTACGTGATTTTGACTCTTTACAATTCTAGTGATTATAGCTATATACATAATTAAGTGATGTATATAAAAAGTTCAAGTATGATTAGAAACTTACAAATGAAAGTCTTTCAATCTTTTGCCTTTATATTATAGGTGCATACGGGATATGATGATTTTAGGTAAAACTACTAAACCCCATTTTCAGGCGTTACACACTAAATGCGAATAGAAATAAGTTTGTCCCAATTGATGAGATTTTAACATTGCTACAATCTTTTCATGCTATTTGGAGAATATTTATTACCCCATTCTCATTAAGTGATTTGTCAAAGACGATTTTGCTAATTATAAGCACTTCATGCTCATTCACTAACTCTGTGTTTTCTTCTAGTTACAAACTATCTTGAATAGATTCATCAAAGCCTTTTGAGTCATTTGGCCCCTTACTTAAGCACATTAATGGATCCGTTCCTTATAAAGACAACAAAACACTCATACATAAACACAAGCATAACGGCAAATAATACAAGAAATAAGTCAAGAAAACTTCTAAGTAAGACTACACCAATAGAGAAAAAAATAATAAAAGGTTAGAATAGTTGAAAGATACACCTAAATAAGAGAAGAAACAAGGTAAAGAGAAGAAAAATAACACAACAAAGGCAAAGCAAGAGAAGACAACAAGCTACATTGCTATAAGTAGACAATGCTATGGAGAATAAGTCTAAAATATGGCAACAAGATGCAGCACAAATAAGATGATCTAATGTAACAAAGTTTGAATCGTAACCTAAAAGAGTAGAAGAAACTAGGTGTAAACAATCGGTAGTTTGATACAAATAATATGTGTAAATTGTTGTTTTTTATTGTAATATTTAAGATAATTATGATTTAGTTACATATTTCATCTTAACATTAGCATATTAGCAAAGAAAGTGTGGATCTATGTGATAATTGCCACAACTATGTATGGGATAACTCTTATTGATGAAAGGAAGCCTTATTCGTCAATCCCATACAAACCTAAATAAACACTTACTCTCTCGCTCTCTCTTTCTCTCTCCATAAGCCATAAGACTGCTCGCTTTTCTATAGTTCTTGTTACTTTGAAGATTATGATGGTGGCATTGATATTAGTTTGTTAGTAGGATTTAAAATAAGTACTTTTTTTTTAATGTATTTGCTATTTTAATTCTTTAAAATGTTTTCATCCTTTATGTAGAATTGTGTTGTTTGTTTTTATTGCATTTGTCAATTGAGTGAGTTTTGTTCTTATAAAAGAAACCAATATTATCCTTTATGAGACATTTTGACTCTTGAAATGATGCCCATCTACTTAGTTGGGTTTCTATGCTGCTAAATTTTGTTTGTGATTCATTTTATATCAATCCATTTGATTTGTATAATTTTTCATCATCAAATAACATTTCATCTTTATTAGAAAAAAAGGAAGAAAAAAGAAAACATGGATATAGATATAAGGCTAAAACTTTTGTTTTATGTTATTTGCAATACTCTAAATAACATAAATGACAAGAAAAAGATTCACAATAAAGAATTAGCATCTATTTTCATTATCAAAACCACAATTTTTTTTTTAAACAAGCATATTAATGAAAGGGAAAAAATCCTTTAGTTACAAAATGAAATTAATGATTATAACCTTATGCCACACTCAAGATGCTTATGCCGCTTCCATTACTCTAAATTCAAAATTGAATATTTTTTATTGCATAAGAATTCACCTGCTTTTTTCTTTCTTTTTTCTTATATTCAATTGGAAGAAAAAAAGGGTATGCGATTAAAACCTCTCTATATGCAAACGTTCCTTTTATTATTCAGTTATGGAATCAAATCGAGAGCTTTGATTCATGTCTTAGGTCATGTAAGAGCTGGATTTGCCTCAATTAACAACCTTTGCTACCTCACCCTTAGGAAATGTATCTCGAGTTCATTTTGATTGGCTTTTTGTTGCCAATTCCGACGATCTATTCAAATCTCCCATTTGGCTTGTGAAGAATGGAGAGTATCTATGGTTATCAAGGATGCAATTAGGAGTGGATTTAAGACATTTTTTTTTTTATGAAAATTGGAATTCATCTTTATAAAATTTAGTGTCATCTAGAGTAATATAAAAACCTTAAAAGATTATTCCTCTTATTATCAAAACATGTCCCTATGGGGGTAACATGAACCTTATACTTGGCTTGTCTTGCCTCTATTTTATAAAATATTTTATTTTACGTTTAATTTTTTAACTTGTTGTAAGTATATTAATAAAAAAAATTTTACAAACAAATACTCTAAAGTTGTTGATCTTCTTGATAAAAATATATAAGATAAAGTTAATAAAACAATAACATTGTCATTTATAAACAAATGCTCAATATACCTATTTTTAGGTTATGATTTACCTAGATTAAGAGAAAATATTATCATTAATTTACTATTTTTTATTAGATATGATTTCCCATCATATTTTTTTTTAATATTCACAAGATTTGACTTAAAAAAACCCTAGGTTTTGAGCAATGCCCAAAATTTTTATAGGATTCTTATCAAATTGAGTCAATCAAGTTTACTATAATAACCTATCGTATTTCATCCTTAGAGTTCATCCCTCTGCCTTAAGTCAACTACCTCCTCAGATATTCTAGTGAATGCTGCTTTAAGGAAGCGTAGGAAAAAGGGTTAATTTTACTCCTAATTCTATAAATACATAATTAAAAAAAGCAAACAATAAAATAAATATAATTTAGTTCAAAACTCAAATAACAGGCTATTATAAGAAGACTTGTAATGCTAAACATCCACTTGTTTGGGCTATGGTAGGTCTAAAAAATTGTAATTATTTATTTACGTGTAGTAAAGTAAACCAAAGCCTAATAGAAAAGTTCATATTATTTTTTACAAGTTAGCTCAAAGAATCTGAGCCAACTAGTCTGATGATGGATTCTTTCATTACACATCATTCTAAATGTTTTTTTCTTTTTTTTTTTCCTCAACATTATTGAATTGTTACTCTGCCAATTACCCCTTTAAATTAGGAAAATTTATTTTATCTTTGCATTATTTTTCATATTAAAATATTGAATAAATATTTACTGTTAGTAACGTATACCTACTTATTTATAGAAGATCGTGCGAGGCACTTTGCTAGAAAGTTATTTTATATTAAAAAAATAATTTAAGAAAAATCAAGTACATGAAAGTATGGAAACTTTTCTACCACCATTATTTTGTTACATTATAAAAGCGAAGCATATAAATGAAAGGTTAACAACAAAAAAAGAAAAAAAATATCCACATTAATATTAAATATTCATAATTAATTAAATTGGATTCACATATATAAATATACATACATACACGCATATAGACTTTTTTAGTTTTATTCCTAGGAATGAATTGGTTATTTTTGTTGGAACCTGAATTCTACTTTACCATATACTAGGTCTCAAGTTAATATTAAACAAGTTAATATTAAAGATCACAAGATAAGTTATAGAAATAATTTTCTAAATTCTATTCCTACAGGAGAAGTTATGACATAAACATAACTTATAGTTGATATGGGTTTATACTTTAAGGAATCAAGGATATAGGACTATAAGTTCTAGGGTTTATAGCATTTATTCGTAAAAAGTAATTAGCTAGTAATTTGAAATATAGCACAAGATTTTGTAGAGTAGGTCAACTTTCTATACTAATATTTAGTTTTTTCTTTCTTATGGTCTCGTTTGGATTATATATATATATGTATATTTGATTTGTATTTTAACTGTATCTGATCCATATCTAATTTATATCTATTTGAAATCTAATATTTGGAAAACTGTTTTATTTATATTTTATTTATTTATATTTCATAATTATAATGAAGATAGTGATTGAATTTTTAAAATTGGGAAATAAAAATTCATGTATTTTTACGAAAAAAAAGGTTAAGAAAAAATATATTTTATATATTAGAAATGAATATTTTAATTGGTATTTTTGTAAATATAAATAAAATAAAAGATAAATCAATTCAACGTTATTAGGATTTATTAGGTATTTAATTTTAGAAGAGGGGAATATAAAATTACATTTCTATCATTTTTGTGTCTTATTCATAGACACATGAAAAAAAGATGAATTAGACCAAGCTTATTTTAACTTCCTTACGTTATTCTACATTCCATATTCAATAACTTTTCTCTTTAGTATTTTCCTTATTTTGTAAAGTGAAGTTCTGTTATTGAAGATGTATTGAATATTAATTGAAGGATTGGAAAATTTGCATTATTGTGAAGAAGTAGGTGTTGATTTAGTAGAAATAGTTTGAAACCTTATTTGTTTTACTGTATAATGTTTATGCATATGTAAAATTATTGTAAGGGATTTAGTATTGTTATGTATTTTAAGTAAATATATAACCATAAAGTTTATAATAGATTGTAAATCATTGTGACATGCATGGTATTACATCATTGTAGAAAGCATTGACAAGTTGTCAAGATATTTACCTAAAAATTTCAGTATCATAAAAAATGTATTTTAAAATTTTGTAAATTCTAGGGTGTTTTCTACTTCTACATAATCTAAGATAAGTTTCAATGTCAAAATTTCGAGACTAATACTTAGAGCAGAGTATTGATGGAGTCTTAGATTCTACTCAACATGTTTACTTTACATTAAAAGTTATTGGATACGCTGTCTAATTGAATTGTGGCTTATTCCTAGAAGCTAAATAAATGCTAGTCTCATTGTATTTTTCAAGACAATGTAAACATTAAATAAACAGTTTAACTTATATGAAAGTTTTGTTTTTTTTTTTTTTATAAAGGATAATTACAAGGGAGGGATCAATATTTAGGAGTAAGTTTAAATAAAAAATAAATATTTAAAAAAATTAAAATAAAAGTTAATAGTTTATAAAGTAGTTCAAAAAAGGAATTTAATTATTATAAGACTATAATTTAATAATTACTCTATGAAATTATTTGAATCACTTTATGAAATATTGGTTATTTTTTTTAAAATTTTTCATAATGTTGATTTCTTATTTGAATTATTTTATGAAATATTCATTTTTTATTTAAGCTTTTTAAAACGTTGATTACTTATTTGAATTTATTTTCAAACATGGAACATTTTCATTATAATTCTCTCCCTTCGATAATAATGTACTTTAAACTTTTAAGTGTACAATTTCAACAGCAAAACCTTAAATAAGTATGGTACTTAACAATTTCAAATATAAAATTTAAAGTAAAAGAATCTTTTATCTAAACATGTAACTATATTTCATCATAGAAATCAACAAATAAATAAAATTATGTGCATTAATGGATCTCAGCAAAATACAACTCTGATGCACTGGCAAGTTATTTGGAAAATATTTAAAACACTTATTCTGCATTAATTAAAACTACATACACATAAAGAGTTTTTAAACTACATACACATAAAGAGTTTTTAACTTAATACGTGCTGAGGACATCCTTTACAGTGTGCAACTTGTAAACCAACAAGGAAAGAAAACTGAAAAACCCATTTTGAAAAAATGATTTTCCTTTTCTCGCTCTTCGTCTGTATTGTATTTAGTCCTTCAGGCACTTTCATACTCAAATGGAACAAAACCCTAAGGGTTCTTCTAGTAACCAATCGCCGCCGGATTGAATAATTATAGCCATCAATATCTCTCTACATCTTTCTCTCATTCTCTTCGCTAACCTCTAGCTCACTGTCTGCTCGAAAATCCTTTCTTCGCTGTAAAGCATGTTGCTTTGTAAATTATTCATGAAATCAAAGCTTAGGAAATAACTTTTGTACACTCTATGTTGTTGTTTTTTGGACATAATGGTATAATTTTACGGTTTAGGAATAGGAAATATTTCTGCTAGCATTTTTGAACATTATCATGATAGTCCTTAGAGTTTTGTTAGCTTAAAGTAGCTACCTTTAAGGTGTAAAGAAAAGGGTTTAGTTTTGTTTATGTTGAAAGTTTCGATTTTGAAGCTATATCTTGTGCTTATATACTGATTTTAACCGTTGGATATTGATCATGTGAGCTTATCGACGTGTTACTAATGATAATGATGTTGACGATGATGATGATCAGTTTCGAATTGTGAACCAATTGTGATTTTAGGACATGTTTTAGTGATTTAGACACTGGGACAGATGTTGGGTAGTAGTGAGGGATCTTTTGGAGATGAGTTGGAGAAGGAAATAGGGCTCTTGCTCTGTGAGCAGCGGCGCCATGAGGCTGATGATCGGGAGCGTGAGCTAAATATTTTTAGGAGTGGTTCTGCCCCTCCAACAGTAGAGGGCTCATTAAGTGCAGTTGGAGGGTTCTTCGGAGGTGTTGGAAGTGTCAGTGGTGGTGGAAGCGGGATAAACATTTCGGACTTCACTGATCCGAAAAATGGTCATGCTTTTGCGTCTGAAGAGGAACTTAGGTCTGATCCAGCTTATCATTCTTATTATTACTCGAATGTTAATCTAAATCCACGGCTTCCGCCTCCATTACTCTCAAAGGAGGACTGGAGGTTTGCTCAGAGGCTTAAAGGTGGGGGCTCAACCCTTGGTGGAATTGGAGATAAAAGGAAAGTGAGTAGGCCTGATAATGTTACTAGCATGTCATTATATTCGATGCCACCAGGCTTTAATTATAAGAAACAGGGGGTTGAGACTGACTTGGAGAAAGTGCGTGGTTCGGCCGAGTGGGATGGTGATGGATTAATTGGTTTGTCTGGGTTAGGACTGGGGAATAAACAGAAGAGTCTTGCAGAAATTTTTCAGGTGATTTTCACCATATCTCCTGATTTAACTTTTCATTTCAGTTTCTGGACTATATGAATATCTATGAACTTTTCACTTTTCCAACCTGTTTGCCACTTGATTGCTTGTTGTGGCATGAACTTTATCCTTCTGAGGTTTGGCATTAGCAATTTGAATTGTTTGAGCTGGATGAATGATTATTCTGGTGCAGCAGTAGTTTAGGCTTTACACTTTCTTGAGGGCCACTTAATGTTAGTCATCAAATGAAATGCATTTGGAAGAGTAGCTTGCATTGCTCTTGAATTTGATTGACCGCCAGCATTGTTTGTCATTTAATACATTGATATGCAGACACGACATGCATGAAATGCAACATATTGGACCTGTAGAAATTGGGAACATGTTCTTTTCTTTCTTTACATTGAATTGTCTGCACCTCTGCTCTTTTTGTGCCTCATGCCCTACTTCATTTAGTTATGTGATCAGTTGCTCTGTGCAGGGGAGTGGGTTATCTACATAACTGATTGTATAATTGACAAGGATTACTGATTTGATAACCTACATGGAATGGCTCTAAAAGGTGTATTTGAAAATTATGGTATGTTGATGTACTGCTGTTGTGCTAATTTGTCTCAGCAAGTTGCAACCACTTAACTTACGGTTTCTTATGGCCATAAAAATCTTGCAGACTGACAACATTTTGCACAATTTCATTCTCCATACAAAAATAATTGGAGTTCTGCAGCTTACTGCAACTTCTTTTGTTCCCCCCCCCCATATCTCTACATTTTAAAAAACTTTTCTTTCTCCAGTATCTACATCTTAAGCTTGCCTTATATCTTCCTGAGCATTTTACTGTGATGGTAAGTTGGGGTTTTTTCATCCTTGTAGGATGACTTAGGTCGAACAACTCCAGTGTCTGGACACCCTTCTCGTCCATCAAGCCGTAATGCTTTTGACAAGAATGTTGAGGATGTAGGCAATGTTGATGCTGAGTTGGCTCATCTGCGCCGTGAGTTTTCCTCTGCAGATGTTGTAAGATCTGGTGCAAATGGTCAAGGACCTGCCCAGAATGCTGGTGCACCTTCTTCATATACATATGCTGCTGCTCTTGGTGCTTCTTTGTCAAGGAGCACAACTCCTGACCCTCAGCTTGTTGCTAGGGCTCCTAGTCCTTGTCTTACTCCAATTGGAGGTGAGAGGGTTGCTGCTGCAGAAAAGAAACCCATGAGTAGTTCACACTCTTTCAGTAACCTTCCCAAAAGCATCAATGAGCCTGCAGACTTGGTAGCTGCTTTATCAGGAATGAATCTGGCAGCAAATGGCATGATAGATGAAGAAAAGCATTTGGGGCAACTGTTGGTACATGAGGCTGATAACAACCAAGATCAACTCTGTAGTATGCAGGCCAATCACAAGCAAACTAGACAAGGTACATATTTAAACAAGTCTGAATCTGGGCATCTTCACATGCCTTCTTGTCCTCACACAGTGGATACTGGAAAAATCAATGGGAATGGGCATGACATTAGCACAGCATCTTTTAGTGATAGGCAGGCTGAAATTCATAAACCCACTGCTGCTTCAAGAAGCTCTTTCTTGAAAGGATCCACAACGGCCAACCTAAATGGCAGGAGCAACTTAACTGCTCAATATCAGCATATGGATAATTCAAATTCCTCATTTATGAATTTTGGAATGAGTGGATATCCATTAGATCCAGCAGTAGCCTCCATGGTGGCTGGTCAACTTGGAACTGGTAATCTGCCACCTCTTTATGAAAATGTCGCAGCAGCATCTGCTATGGGCATTCCTGGAGCTGAATCAAGGGTACTTGGAGGTGGTTTATCTCTAGGATCTAACTTGACAGGTTCCCCATCCGAAACAATTAATCTTAGTCAAATGGCGAGTCAGATGTCAGGTGGCCCTCTTCAGGCACCTTTTCTAGATCCTATGTATCTGCAGTATCTGGGTGCATCTGACTATTCTACTGCACAAGCTGCTGCATTGAACGATCCTTCTAAGGACAGGAACTTCTTAGGAAACTCTTATATAAATATGAATATGCTTGAACTTCAGAAAGCTTATCTGGGAGCTTTGTTACAGTCAAAATCAATGTATGGAGTCCCCTTGAGTGGTAAGTCTGGTTCAAACCATCGTGGTTACTATGGTAACAATGCAGTTGGTGTTAGCATGTCATATCCTGGAAGTCCTCTGGGAACTGCAGTCCTTCCAAATTCTCCCGTTGGACCTGGCAGTCCACTGAGGCAGAGTGAACTTATGCGCATGAGGAATTTACCTGGAAGTGTCATGGTGCCTTGGCACTTAGATGGAGGCTATAGCATGAATGAAAGCTTTGGCTCATCCCTTCTGGAAGAATTTAAGAGCAATAAAACTAAATGCTTTGAGCTCTCAGAGATATCGGGTCATGTGGTTGAGTTTAGGTGAATATTGAAAAAATTCAATGTCATTTTTCCCTTGGTTGATCTTTCAGCTATTTCTAAATGCCTTATTTTCTCAAACAGTGCTGATCAGTATGGTAGCCGGTTCATTCAACAAAAGCTCGAAACAGCAACCACAGAAGAGAAAAACATGGTCTACCAGGAAATTATGCCCCAAGCTCTTGCTTTGATGACTGATGTGTTTGGAAATTATGTCATTCAAAAGGTATGGTGTCTCCAGTTTTTGTGTTTCAAGGCACTCCTTTTTCTAATTGCATCACCAATAGTAGAATTTCTATGCAGTTTTTCGAGCATGGACTTGTGCCACAGAGAAGAGAACTGGCCAATAAGCTTTTTGGGCATGTCCTGACTTTAAGCCTTCAAATGTATGGATGTCGAGTGATTCAGAAGGTATTAGGATCCCTGTTATTCTACTTTCTATTTTCTTTAATAAGCTGTCCTGGCGATGTGAGTTTTTCTCTTGTTAATTGAAGTATCATAGCTGCTGAAGTTTTCTTATAGCTGCATGAGGTGAGGTATACACTAGATGGGCTTTTCCATTTAAACCTTCAACAAGCTATCAGCGATACATGGCACCTGGCTCAGCTATTTATATTCCTTCATATCTTCTTCATGCATCTAAACTTAAAACTCAAGGATATATATTTGCTACTAGTTCTTCTATTTCTGCCTATTTTAGTAAAAGGTAGGTCAGGTGATTATTATTGATCGTTGTTTATTCATCTGAAGCTGTTTTACTATATATATCTTATTTCTTAGGCAATAGAAGTGGTTGCTCTTGACCAGAAAATTAAAATGGTTGAAGAGCTTGATGGTCACATCATGCGCTGTGTTCGTGATCAAAATGGCAATCATGTCATTCAGAAGTGTATTGAATGTGCTCCTGAAGATGCTATTCATTTTATTGTCTCAACATTCTTTGATCAAGTTGTAAATCTCTCAACCCATCCATATGGGTGCCGTGTGATACAGGTTGGGAAATTGGTTACTTGTTATTCATATGGAATTAATAAAATGTGATAGATTGGTTAGTATGAGGTTGTGCCTTTCATGTGGCAGAGAGTATTGGAGCATTGCAAGGACCCCAAAACTCAAAGCAAGGTCATGGATGAGATTTTAGGATCTGTTAGCATGTTGGCGCGAGATCAGTATGGAAATTATGTGGTTCAGGTCTCTGCTTCTTAAGATGAACTTTTAGTGCTGCTTTCTGTGTTCTGCTTCATCATTTCACCAAAATATGGAATATTATTGGAGCAGATTTTTGCTTGTTAAAGCAGGCATTGCATTGTGTGTAGTAATTGTTGCTTTGCTGCTTCTCATCTTTTATCATCTTAATATCTGATGTATGAGTGACCATATTTCCTAGTCAGTAATTTCTTTCATTACTCCTGTCTTATACCTAAACTAAGTAGCATTTAATTGACAAACACTAACCAAAAAATAAAAAAAAAAGAAAAGAAATTCTACTTCTTTACCTCAATGATTATTTTATTTTTCCCCCAATCTTGAAATTTATACATTTTTCTAGTTTATCTCCATTGAAGAGCTTAGTTGCAAATGCAAGTAGAAGGCTCTTAACTTCTAGTGAAACTTTAAGTTTGTCTTTTATTTGTTTCTTCTATAAATTGTCAAACAAACATGAGACTTCTGTGGAGAAGTTGCATCCTTTAATTTGACTATTTGTTCATTCATTTTGCTAGATGGTACATAACATTTGGAAAGCATATGTATCTTTGATCTCATGAACCTTTTGTCCTTTCTATCTCAGCATGTATTGGAGCATGGAAAGCCTCATGAGCGCTCTGCTATAATTAAGGAATTAACTGGAAAGATAGTTGAGATGAGTCAGCAGAAATTTGCCTCTAATGTTGTGGAGAAGTGTCTGACGTTTGGCGATGCTGCTGAACGCCAGTTAATGGTGGATGAGATGCTTGGCTTGACTGATGAGAATGAGCCGCTTCAGGTTTGTCCTTTTTTTTGCCCTAGGATGTAATTTGCCAAATTTACCACTAACATGGCAACTCTTGGCTATCCTCTTCTTGCATATTGAACATGTCAAGCATGGTTTATTTAATTTTTATCAATGTCATTCGTCCTTGAATCTATGTGCTGTCGTTTGCTAAGCCAATATCAAACCAAGGAGTGGTTATGGATTTCATTGTCCTTTTGCTGCACCTTTTTATTAGCTACTTTACCAGCGATGCAAATGACTTTTGAGATAGAGATCAAATGGTTTTATGGAGAGGCTCAAAGGTGATATGACCTCCTGTCGATAGAAACTATTCTCTTGCCTCATATAATGGATTGTATTGATTCTTCTGCATCCTAAAATTGCTGAATTGTTACTATATATTGTCTTTTCAATGATATGAATGGCTGTTCAGTTGACTTAAACCCTCAAATATTTAACTAGTCCCTTCATGGTATGTCAACAACTCATTGGAAGTGCTTGGATATGACTTAGTTGTCAACATATCATTTGCGTGATGGGCTCTGTTTTTAGATGTCGACTCTGTCAGTTTTCTTACTGTGTGGATTCTTCCTTTATCAAAGTAAATTATATATTAACAAAGAATATTTCAGACACCAAATAAATCCCATAACTTAATCCCTTGTTGTATTGTCTTATCTTACTTTGAGATCTATATTCCACACGCATAGGCAATGATGAAAGATCAATTTGCCAACTATGTTGTTCAAAAAGTGTTGGAGACATGTGATGACCAACAGCGTGAGCTGATTCTTTCACGTGTCAAAGTTCATTTGAATGCTTTGAAGAAATACACATATGGGAAGCATATTGTGGCACGTGTAGAGAAACTTGTTGCTGCAGGGGGTAAGTCATCTTTCTTGTATTTCTATTGATAGGATTCTTTTCTTTTCCTTGCCACATAATCTCAACACAATTTTTCTTTTTAATTATTTCAACATGTCTGCAATTTTTCACACCCTGCCTATTCAACGCGTTGAATTCTTGTGTTATATGGATTCAAATGCTATTGTCAAGTTGTTGAAATATGCCACGTCCAACGGTCTTACCAATTTGATTACTAGTTTGATGGTTGAGGTACATTGTCAGCACACTAATTTGTGCTATCTTGTACAAAAGCCATAGTTTTTTTGGGTAAGTGTACAAAAGGCATTGTTATTTAGGAAGCGTAAAAGATGTTTCACTGTCTCCTAATCCACTTCTGTATGGTCATGATGATGTGAATGTGATTCGAGATGTATTATTTGTTACTGGCTCCTTGACCTTTGTACTCTAAAATATTGTGATCACCCAAATAGCTCTTCATTTTAATTCCTTAAATTGATTCTGTTCCATCTCTTTTTCTGCAGAGAGGAGAATGGCAGCCGGGTCTCTGCAGCCCTCTTAGACGGCTTTAGAGGCATTGTATCTGCAACTAACTGTTAAGGATAGCATGTGCTTATTCGTTTCTTTCTGTCTAGAGCTCATGGCTCTACCTATCTTTTTAGGACAAAGGGAGCCAACTGAATAAAGCTGTTGGTTGTACTGAAAAACTGTAAATTATGTAGTTGAAAGTTTATACGTAGAAATTGAGCCAGCTGATGTGCAGATGTTAATACACCTTATTATCTGCAACAAAAATCGCTATACAGGTCTTTCAGGGGTGTAAATTATACGGTGAGGTAGACTGTAAAAAGGTTGCCATGTGGAGAGAGCTGTTAATTTTAGGTGAGATCAGAATTTTCCTTAATGTATGGTATTTATTTCTTGTTTTTCACGTGTTGAAAAACTAATCTCTTATGCCTTTGTCAATATTATGGCATGGTACTTATATAGCCTGTGTTGAACAATTGGTTTTGTTGTTTATTGTGATGTACAGATATTAGTTATTGAGCATCAAAGCTTGGAGTCTTACACAGGACCTGTTATTGACCTATCAGATCGTCATTTTTGTGCAATTTTCTTGTAAGCAGTAAGACTTAAGAGCTAGCAGAGGACATCGAATTTGGTGTACTTTTCTCCCCTTTAATTATATGTAGCCAAGAATGATAATTATTTCCCTACCTTCACGACGGTGAGTGATGGCGATGATACAAGAGAGAATAGGATAGTGAAAATTTATTTACTATGATAGAATGAGGATTCTTAAAAGTCGGTTCGTGTCCGTAACATGTGCCGGCTGTCCTCCCTAATTTTGCATCCATCATGTTATATCTAAGTATTAGGGTATTTTGGATTTTGTCTTGCAATTCCTATTCTCTTGGTTGATTTTAAGGGTGTACTTGTTCCTTCTATCGCATGCTGTCGAGTGAAAATTTTTTTAACGTGTGCTACTTTTCTTCTTACTCGTGGCAGTATGTGGTTTAAGAGGATACTATGGGGGTTATGGGAATAACGATTCCTAAAATGTGATAGAGTAGCCATAAAGTTGGCCAACTGCCAATATCAGGGCCATCCTAAATAGGGATGCGTCAGATTTTGTCCCAATTCACTTTGTTGATATTAAGATTGTGCTATGTGTAAGAGCGTGGTACCTGATTTTCTGAGTTATATTTTGTATTAGTCAATCAACAAGTTTGTTACCTTAAATTCAAACACCAGTTCGCTTGAAACTACAATCTCATGAAATTGAATATTTAGAGGTTTAAGCCAAGATATTTGATTGATTTAAGGTTATGTGGAGAGCATACTCGAGTTGTTAGCTATTTGACTTTATTTGAGTAGTTCGATCTCTATATTTGCTAGCATTCACAATCCTGGCCAATGGCACTCGCTTACCTTCTTAGCTAATCTTAAATCTTCCCTTGTGTTGGATAGTCTTTTTATGGAAAAAAACTTTAAAGGTTCTAACATATTAAGTGGATTTGCTAATAAGGCGTAAGTATTTGTAAAATTTTAACACATAAAAATAGGAATTAGTATCGATAAAATTTTAACACATGAAAACATGTATGGAAGTTTTTAAAAAATTAAACACCATAATTGATATTTATGTATTGTTTATGAATTCACATAGCATATTGAAAATATAAAAGGAAGTTTTTTGAAAATTAAACACTATAATTAATATTTATATATTGTTTATGAATTAACGTGAGGTATTATTGTTATTATTATTATTATTGATATTAATAATATTTTCTTTTTTCTTTTTTGTTGGGCCACATAACATCATCATATTGCCTCATTACCAGTAGACAGAAAAACTCTTATGCCGTCTCAACTAATGATGGATACTAGAAATAATGGACATGCTGAGAGGGTAATAAGTACGACGAATTAGGGATATGCGACTGATTTTCAGTCGCTCGTCCACACTTTCATTTTCTAGTAATATTATAAAAAAATGCATGCATTATCATGAAGTTACGAAAAAAGTTGATAGATGTTAATTTTTTTGTTATTTTTAAATCATAGTTACCATAGAAAAAGGGAAATATATTGTATAAAAAAGTTGCAAATCAACTTTTTATCCCAGTTACCATTAAAAAAAAGACACACAATTACAGGAAAACTATAAAAAAAAAAAAGAAAGGATAAAAACGATCGAAAAATCAACCACTTTTTTTTGGTTGATTCTAAGAATCTCCCCGAGGAGTGATCTTTTTTTAAAATATTTTAGTTTGATGAATGGCTATTTTCGCCTTTGATTATACACAAAATATCATGATAAGAAAAATCATGATTCATTGATATTAAGAAATAACATTTCTTTCCTTATTCTTTAAACTTTATCTTTAATTTTCATTGTTATCGTTTATAAACCTTCATCGTAGATGTTGTAAAATAACATTCCAATTAACTAGAATAGGGAAATTATAAAAACACGACGTTTGCATTCGTTATAAACAAGTGATCTATATTTTGCTTTACGATAAAAACATACTTATGTTAATGTTAAATGAAGGCATGTGTTAGCTTATAATTGCTTCATAATACTAATTATTTTGATAAAATAACATTACCAAATGAATTTACTTAATAATGTAAATAAAAATAATACAGAAAACTAAGGAAACACATGCAATAAAAATAAACAATTAAGAGGCAAACCTAGAAATCACGGCATTCGCAAGTTGTGTCGTGCAACATCTTACCGGGATCAACAATGTCAATGCCAGCAACACTTATTCCTCAACAATGTCCAATCAATGCAACTTATTGGGCTTTAAACCATTGAATGGTTTTTTATGCTAGTATATTAATTTCTATCCAAACTACTAACTGAATCATTAAATTTTCAATAAATTTTGTATGATATATTTTTTAAACGGAACATTAAACTATAAATGTTTGTATGAAACCTTTTTGAAACATACCATATGGTTTAGTCTAATAGTAACAAGAACCAAATGAAACTCCTCCATAATTTTTTTTAACTTGAAAGTGGAACTTTCTTCAATAAAGTGTAGTTTATGGAATAAGGTTGGAAAAGAATAGTGATTCCTCTTATATATCTAGACTATATATATAAATATAATTTAAAGGACATATGGAGTTCGATTCTATTAATAGCAGCCCTTAACCAACCTGTTTGATTATAGCATAATTTCCTTCTATGTTAGTACTCATGCCCTGGTATAATCTTTAAAATATTTGAGAGATTTACAGTTGGGATAAACAACATTTAATTTAATAACTACTTGACATTATAGAAGTAATTATATAAAAAAAAATTCATAAAATTGATTAGTATTGTGGATTAAAATAAGTCAAATGAACTTACATGACCTGCCAAAATGAGTAAATAATTAATCAACTTTAGAAAATTGATTCATATATTCGCTTAATGAGTTAAATTAGCAAGAAATATACTTCTTCACTTACTCGAAGAATAAACTATTTCGTTAAGTATGACAATATATAAATAATGTCAAATATAATACTATCTCACATTATATTTGATTTGTGAAATGAAATAAGAGGGGTATTGAATCACTATTTTGTAAATATAAATAAACAAAGAGTAGCTATTCCATACACCTTATATGATTGTGGAGAATCTTAAATTTTCAAAATTTACCATGCCTATAATCATCAATTCAAATGGCATGAAATCTTCTAAAGAGACTCAATAAGCGCCTTAGATTTCTTTTGCTTTCTTGAAAATACATATCGATTATGAAAATTTATTGGTAGTACCCTACATAAAATAATATAAGTTTCTTTTATCCATTTATTTGTATTTTTACCAAAAAATAAGAATGTGATAAATAGTGTAAAGTTAAATATTCCAAATAAAATCATCACCTTAGATTTCTTCTACTTTCGTAAATGTACACACCGACTATGAAAATTTATTGGTAGTACTGTACTTCAAATAATATAAGTTTCTTTTATCCAATTGTTTGTATTTTCTTTGATAAATAAGAATATGGTGAATGATGTAAAGTTAAGTATTCCAAATATTTTGTTTATATTATGTAAATTTTGGAAATAAGTGAAAAATGAGTCTAATATATTTTACTTGTATTGATTTGGAAGCTATTAGTACATACAGATTGTGAAAATTTATTGGTAGTACTGTACTTCAAATAATATAAGTTTCTTTTGTCCATTTGTCTATATTTTCGTTGATAAATAAGAACGTGATGAATAGTGTAAAGTTAAATATTCCAAATATTTTGTTTACATTTTGTAAATTTTGGAAATAAGTGAAAAATGAGTCCAATATATTTTTCCTTTATTGATTTGGTAGCTATCTAACTTATGAAGTACCAATTGAATCATAATAGGACTTAATAGCTAATTTTGATGCATAGTAGCTTGATGGCTTATACATGTCAAAAATGTCGCCTTTAGGAAAAGCTTTAGGTTCTTGGTCATAAAACTACATTGAAAAAAAAAAAAAAAGATATGTATATATTTAATGTAGATACTCCATTTTTATCTCGTTATAATTTTAGGAATTTTTTTTAAAGAATAGGGAAAAAAATGGTCTTAATTTAGAAAAATACAAAAAAAATAGAAAATTTAGAGAAGTACAAAAATAGAAAATTTAGAAAAATACAAAAAATAGAGAATTTTAAAAAGTACAAAAAAAAAGAAAAAAGAAAATTTAAAATAAGAATAGGAAATTTAAATAGTTTTAGTATTTTAAATATCATTTGAGTTGGATCTTAAATAAAGAATTTGCATAAAGGGTGTTAGGCCTAAGGTGGAAATCAATTTGGCTTAGGCCATATAGTTTATATATGCAATTTGATTGTACATATAAACAAAACACAAACCAATGGCTTGATTGTATCACAATTGGACTTGCATTGTGATTGACATGAGGGTTTTGGGTTCGATTCTCTTAAGGGGCACTATAAGCCTTTTATTTTTTTACTCCCCTCATTTGCCATGTGTCACAATCTGATTCAAGCATACGACCACTGTGACACGTGGCAAGCAATTATAGGGCTACGTGGCTAACATGGTGCATATGTAATGTTACATTAGTGTTTTTCTTCCCTTTCCTTCCTTTTCTATTCTTTTCTTCCTTTAAACCAAGTAAACCCCTCACTTTGGCTCAATTTTTAGTGCATTTTCAACACATATACATGCAATTTCACAATGCAATTTTATTTTACACATGGCGTACCACACATTGAGTAAAAAAACAAGGCTAGATTCATTTGTTTTCGTGCTCAAGTCGACTCTCAAAATAAAAAAAAAAAAGAAAAATTGAAATTTGAGGTCACGCATTCATACCCAATCTCCCATTAATGGAGTTTCCAAACTTGTTTGAGCTTAGTTAAGTATACATTAGACCTCCCCATCCCCATTCCAGAATGAAGTAAAGCTCTAAAGCTCTCAAACAAGTCCTAAACATACTCCTAAACTCCTTTTTCTCTCTATCACGAGCCTTCTCTCTCTCTAAATTCTTCCTCTTTCTAGCCATTTTCAAACGTAACTATTTCTACCAAGAGCTCGCCTAAGACCCAAGCTTTTCGAATTTAGCCATTCTCTCATATTGTTGTGACCTTTAGCATTATCACCACTAAACCGTAAACCATCGTGGCTGCTCATTCTCAAACCACCACTATTGTCACTCCTCACACGAAAATAACCACACGACTAAACTCGCCTTGTCTTGAAACCCCAAATTGAACTCCCTTCGTGCTCCTAATAACCATCACTCTACATGCCTACCATCACTTATCGACGACCAAACTTGAAGACTACCCAAACTCCACCCTTTGGTCATGATACTTTGCCCATACCCATATTACCCATTCTAAAACACATAGAAACACTCTTACTCGCATCAAATTTAGCTTAGAAACGCCTATGCAGTATACTCTATCACTTCTTTCATCGTCTTTGCACAACTTGATCCATGACCCGACTAAACTCCGACCCAACCTAACTGAACTAAACTACGATCCATTACTCCGACCTGCGTATTGCATCTTGGTTTGGCCCTTTCCTTTGTAATTTTCTTTTGGCTTTATATTCTTTATTTTTTATTTTTTATTTTTTGTAAACTTATAGTTATTGTAAACAAATTTTTTTTTAAAAAAAGAAAAAAACAAAAAAAAAGAGGGAGAAAAAAGGAAAAACTTTATTATTCAATTATTTATTTATGTTTTGGTTAGAAATTAATAAACAATAAAAATAAAAATAAGTAAATAAATGAGTTTCATCATTTAGAAAAATTATCTTTAAAAAATAAAATAAAATTGAATTAACCCTTCTTTCAAAACTAGGACTTCTTGTGGAATTTTCTAATAAGGAATAAGTTACCAAAATTAGGATCCTTTTAGAGTTTTTCTTTAAGTAAAATCAAATTGACAACAATTTAAATTTGGCTGATTTCTTAATTTAAAATCAATTAATACATTAAAGTTTTTGACAATGAATTCTAAAAATCTGATCCTGAATAGCTGGTACGTAAGCACTTATAGGAAACTGCAGGACGACTTAAAATACAAAAAAAAAATTGTTTTCCCACTTTTTATAAATAATGGTTCAATTATCCTTTTTGGTAGACTCAATTTTATCTACTTGTTTACATGTGATTTGATGTTTTTTTAGAAGGGTACAACTAAACAATAAAATTAATTTCAAAAAGATAAAAGTGTTACCCATTAAGAGTTTAGTAGGTTAGCCCCTAAACCTAAGTTTCTAATTTCAAAAATTGTTTTAAAAAATTGGTTTTATTTAATGATCAATAGTTAAATTATAACTAATCCATCCAATTGGTTATAACTTAACTTTTTTTCTCAACTTTGGTCGGGTGGTAACTTCAAACAGTTTTCAAAATAAAAATTAATTTTTTTCTTAACTCTTTATTGAAAGTTAGTATTAAAAGGGTTAGGGTTTAATACTAACCGGATTAAGGAAAAAAATAGAAATTAGGAAAAAATCAAGCTTGACATATATATATATATATATATATATATTTGTTGATGGTCAACCAACTAAGGATTTTCATGTCTTGAAATGGTATGGTCATAATAATCTCGTTATGTAAATCATCATAAGGTAGAAGTTGACTTTATAGTCGCTATTATAAACTTGATTTACACAAGATATTCATAACTAATCTACTTTAAAGTAAACAACTTAACATGTTAATGGACATTTAACTAATGGAAGTTTTTAAGATATATAATTATAGCATAACCTAACATAGTTTAATTTACCTAACTTTGTAGTGTAGTTAGCTTAACATTTACATTTATTAGCTCAAAAGAACAAGAGATAAGACTCCAAAAGTTTCAAAAGTCTAGTTAATTCCTTTCCTTACACCTTATTCCCTAATGATAACTAATTTGGTGGTAGTTATTGTAAGCCCCAAAACTAGCAATCCGAGGTTTCGATCGGTTGAAAGACCCCATCGAACCTAAATTATAAAGTAAAACTAGAAATATTAGTAAACTGATCCCATTAGTTTAAATTTAAGAAAATAAGTAATAAAATAGGAGACTACAAAATTTTCAAATTTTAAGTATATAACTCATTATTTATCGAAAATGCGTAAAATATATTTCGATACTTAATGAATTGTTAGAGATAAATTATATGTATACTAAAAATTATAAAATAATCTAAATAATATTTAGGAATATTTATTTGTACTATATATAAATTTACATGTATGTAGAAGTACTGGTAATATGCTAAAATTATACTAAATAATTAAAGAAAATTCATAATTAATTAAGAAAAAATAAAGAAAAATTAATAAAAAAGGAATGATCTACATATAGGTCGTGGCAGTTGGGAAAAATAAGAAAAAATTCGGCCAATTAAATTAAGACAACATAAAAGCCAAAAATTAAGGGATAAGAAAATTGTCTTGTCCAATTTAATGCACAATAATTACACTAAATCCTTATAAATATCAAGAAAAATTCAAAAGCTCATTTGGACAGTTAGAAATTATAGAAAATTTACGAGAGTCGAAAATTGAGAGAAAAACCAAAGAAAAAAAAAAAGGAAAACTGTACAGTTAGGGCCACAAAGGAGAACCCAGATCCAATGGGAAGCTGGGAGTAAACGGCCACCACCACCACACGTTGATGGCAACACCCAGGTGGGCCGATACACCCATGGCCACCGACGGTAGTCGGAGCCACCTAAATCGGTGAGTTTGATTTCCAGCCCGATTTTGCGTAATTTTTTTAAAAATAGTAAATATTATTAGAAAATTTTGAATTTGTTATTCTGGAATATTTTTGTATGTAGTTTTTAAGAAAAATAGTATTTTGATGAAATATGTCTCGTGATATAAGGTCCTTAAGAAATCGTGCAAAACCGAGTATGTTTCGGTTTAGAAATAAATGACCTTAGGAGTATAGTTTCAAGCCCAAAATTTTTGTGTAGATTACTTAGATGATATAGAACATTGCTATGAAGTCTGTTTTCAAAAATCAAATTTCGAAAATTTTAGATAATTTTTAGGCCTTAAAATGAGGCATAAAATGGATAATTTAGGGTTAATTAAGTAATTAAATGGTTAATTACTGATTTAGTGAATAAGTATATGTTTTAGGATGTTGAAATCTGATGGCGTATGATACTTGTAGTATTTAGGGTGTTAGATGTAACTATTAGGTAAATTATGTAGTAAATAAGTAATATGGAAAAATAGTACATTTTAAGTTAATTTTGTAAATTAAGGTAATTAGGTATAAAATCTGATTTAGGATGAATTTAGACATTTTGAAATGATAATTGATGTTTAGAGATGATAATTAGAGTGATAGAAATATTAGAAGTGTATTATATACATAAAGGGTAATAATACATAATATGTAATTATTAGAAATATAATAAATAGAAAATATTATAATAAAAATTGATATTTTGATAATAATAAAAATGTACAATAAATCTGATAGGAAACTTGAATTTATGTAATTATATGAAAAAATGTAAAAATTTCTCACATTAGGAGTGAATTCGGTACACTAATACGGATTTAAGTGTGCTGGGTAAAATAAATACTGACTAAGGGTAATGATGGTATTTAGGAGATTAGGAAGTAATGTGATTAATTTCACATTATGGGTTGAAACGAATTTCTAGGGTTGGAATATAAAACACTACTTCGAAATCGAATTAGAACCTAATTTAGAAATTGATGCAGAAACCGAACCCGAACCTAACCCCAAACCTAGAATAATTATAAAAGACTTAAGACCTAGATAATTAGGAATATTAAACCCTAAACAAAACATAACAATAAGCGTTATAGGATAAAATGAACCTATAACAGTTATATGATAAAATGAACCTATAACAGTTATATGAAAAACTGAAACCACGTTTGCGTTATAGGGATGATTGGCGATGGCCTGAGCAAGTCGGACCTCGAGTGAGTGAACGAGGAGTTGAGGTAAGTTAGGATTAATATGATGCTGTATATTAGAGGCTTAAGATTATGCTTGTTTGTGCTTGCTAGATAGTTGAATATGTGCATGTGCTTGATTATGGGTGGTGCTTGATTATGGGTGATGCTATGGCATGTATTGTATGATTTGTATGAAATGATTGATCACCCTAAACTGGACTTAATCAAATATATGACCAGTAATCATAATCGGACATGCATGGCAACCCATTAGGGTAACTTAGACTCTCCGGCCAAATACCGACCCCTTCGAAAGGGATAGCACAGGATGGTATAATGGTCCCTTTTTCATCCTTAGCCGAACTAAGTGATAGCAGAGGAGGTCGCGGCGAGGGTGAAGTCAGTGGTTCAAAGGTAGTCGTGGGAGGAGCGAGGTCTCCATTGCAAGAGCTTGGGTTTGGTTGTAAGCTGTTGCATTAATGGCAACTCCTCAACCCAGATTAGAGTGGGCGTAATTTCTTTAACCTCACGAGGGACCGCACAACGTCGTGCGATGGTATTTGCTTGCACATGCATTGCACCTAATAAGTTGATTAAAAACCCTGTTATGTTTGTGGTATAGTTTTAAGTCCTCCATCCTAACTTACTGAGCTGTGGTTGCTCACATCCCTATAGACATTGTGCATGTACTGGCTAAGAAGTGGCATATAACTACCCTGAAGTTAGCAACTGCTGGATCTTGGGGAGTGAGGAAAAACATTGAAGAATCAACACATATGTTATTACTTTTAATTTCTGAATAATGTAATAACTAAATTATAGTGAATATATATAAATTTCCTCACCTTCTTAGGTAAATGATTTATTTAAATTACAAACTGTTTACTTCAAAGCGGGTTAGTCGTAGACGCCTTGTGTAGATCAGGTCTAAGATAGTGGTTGTAAGGCCAACTTCTATCTTAGGATGGTTTACACGGCGAGGCTGTTATAACTCTGCCACTTCGAGGTGTGACAGTTATAATGCGGCATCTAGTTTGCACTTGTAAAAAGAACTATAATGATATGTGTAACTAACCGCTCAGTAAGTAAGGATAGAGATATAAGAACATACAATAAGCATAAATAAGGTTGTCAAACAATTATTTAGATGCCATGGAATAGAATAAATGCCATTACATAACTCCAATCCATTGTGAAATTAAAGAAAATTTGCCTGCTCTAATCTAGGTATGAGGAGTTTCAACGCGAATACAATTTCCCATTACTAAACCTAAGCTTTGGTAATGGAGACATCTCTCCTCTAGCGACCACCCTTGAACTAGTGTCTTCAACCTTACCATAGCCTCCTCTTATTTCACTTAGTTCAACTAAGAATAAAGAATGACCATGTTAGCAAAGGGTGAATAACGACCATTTTAGCTATCTCTTTTGAATGGTTCAATATTTGTTCGCAGGATCCTCATTGTCCCCTATTGTGTTGTAATATATGTCTAGTTAAATCTTAAGTCCAATATAGCTTTGTTATAGTTAGAGGTGGCTAATTAATTCATAGTAGTTCAATAGATCACATTCTAATAGAACAAATCACAAGATAGTTAAGTCAAAATCAAACATACACAAGCATGTGCACAACCAAGCTACATATAAGCATAACCAAATATAATTTTAAGCTTCCAAATACTATGAAACAATATTCTGGAATACAATTACGAATTAATTTCAAACTTACCTAGATTTCTAATTGCTCAATTAGGTTTAGTTGTGATGTGCTCTTTATTGTAAGTCCTTATAATATAGACAACACTTTTAATATTTATTTTAGTACATTATATCCATATTTTAATTCATTAACCTAAGTTTAGAGTATTATTATATTAAGGTCTTTAGGGTTGCTAGTCACTTGTTACCAACATTTCCTATACTTATCATCTAATTCGTCTTTTGAATTATGCTCTAAAAGATCCTCTGAATACAGTAAAAGTCCTAAAAAAATCCATTGACTCATTCTTTGAGTTTAATTTAATTACTATTCAAATATATAAAGTTTCTAATTTAGCCTCAAAATAAGTTTCTAACGTAGCATTAACCTATAATTCTTTGATTTATCATTACTAAATTTTTGTACCTTTATCCAATTTACACTAAAGATCAATAAAAGAACATCAATAAAGCTCTAGTTTCATTTCATGTCTCAAGGAAGATCCTTTCATGATATCATTTAAGAAAACCCCAATTACATGTTTTAATAATTTCACTAGAACTTCCATATTCTCCAAATTTAACATTACACCACTCATAATCATTTTCATATCATCATTTAACATCAAAATACTATTAAAATCGGAGTCCATGCAAAATTTAAAGAGTTATAAATTAAGCTTTTTGAAAAGGCAATTTAATTGGATTTATTAGCTAAAAGATTGATAAGAAATTTAGGAAATAGTTATCACAAAAATCTCTTCATAGCAATTTTATGTATATTATAAGTAGCTTTTAGAAAAGTTTCAAAGTCCAAACAACAACATTAAAGGTTTTGAAAACAAGATCGAAAACTGGTTAGTTTTAATGATTTCTTATGAGTAGTATATTAAACACTTAATTTTGACAAATGATACATTTTCTACAATCTAATGCAAAAATAATTCAAAAATACATTTTTTTTCATAATTTTCTAAGAAAATTTTGTATTTTTAACAACTTTAGTAAAATTAGAATAAAATTTTAACTCATCGACGATTGATGCTTTAATCACCATCGGTTACCACCCTTGTATTGGCTAAGCTAGGCATTACATCTCCTCTTACCCTATGGTGGTGGTTCACTTCTGGTAATCACGCAAGACACGACCCTATGAACTTTAGTTACCTTAGATCTATACTATATTTTGGAGGATTTTTCTCAAAATCCTCTCAATCTTTTGTAGAACTTACTCTAATTTTCCTATACTCCTAAGGGACCAAAATGAATATCAGAGGTGATGCTTTGCTTAAATAGAGAGGTTTAGGTTAGTTGAGAATTTTCAAAGCCAACAAGTATCCCTATTTGGCCTTATTCAAGTGTTTTTATGTCCCAATTTCATCTTAAATATACCTTAATTAGATTACTAAGTTGTCGTGTTGCAAGCACATGTTTCCTAACTGCCACATATTTTTATTTTATTTTATTTTTTTTGTTTATTCAAATTTTTTATTTATTTGCTATATAACTAGTATTTTTTGGATAATTAAGGGTATTTATACACATAAAATACATTTGATACAACTATACACTCTTAAATAATATTTCGTGTCATTTTGTAATTTTTAGTGTCCATGTATTTTATCTCTAAAAGCTTATTACTTATTGGAACTCATTTCGTACATTTATGAAAAATAATGAGTAATATATTTATATGTAACAATTCATTTATATTATTATTTTATTTTATTTTTAAATCCAAACACGCATGGCTGCTTCTATTAATTTTCTTAGTTTCTCATAAAATACGAGCTTAATTGGATAACTTTTACTATCATTCTAAATTTTATATATTGATTCTGAACTATCTAATTATGGGGCTTACATTTCTATACCCTTTTAGAAAAGTTTTATCCTTAAAACTTCTATTTACAATATTTCCTACACTATTCACTAATATAAACTTATTACAACTATATTTCTTACTAACCTGATAATCAGAAGAGCTACGAATATTTTTCCATCATCACAGTCTTGAACTCCCAAGTAGCTTCAACTTCTAAACCTTTTCCCCATTGCACTTTTTACATATCTTGTAATGCCCTAAGAAGGCCTAATAGTTTTGAGTAAAATTTTCCTATTATTTATACACTTATGATATAAATATCACCTTGCATGTTAGAGGTTGCAAGGCTCTAGCTAGTGAGTTTATAAGGGACTTTATTCATTTTACTTATATTTACTTGTTTATATAAGTAACTACGGTAACTTAATAATCTACAGTTTACCAAGACAATAGAAAGTTGGAATCACTTACTAAATAATAAGATAGGATAATTAAACTTCAACAAGATCATGACTTACTAAATATTATAAAGATCTAGCTTAACTAGTATAGTTACTAAAGTAGTCTTATTCATCTAATTTAGTTGCTTAAAGGAATACTTTGTACTCTAATCTGAGCTCATTTCCATTTTTTGGCTACTTAAAAAATGGAACTATTGGGGGGTGAGCATACCATAGCTCAATGAGTTTGACTTTCGCTATTACTATTTAAGCAAGTTATCAAGCATTAAGCTTGAGTAACCAAAAACTATTGGGGGTTAAGCATACCATACCTACAAACATGCAGTTTAGCTATATATGAAATGAATATACACGTGATGAATGTAAGCAATACATCCATAGGGCTTAGGAACTATAGAAGGTGTAGATTTAAGTAATCTATATGTCAATTATCTCCTGTACTTAACCGCATGAGGCACCTTACCTTTCTCGCGTGAGGATGTTTGTAGGTATCGCCTTAACAGATGGAACTAGACTATTATCCTAGTCAAGAATACCATATTAATCAATTAAGTGAATCCCATCTAGGTTTATCCATTATAAAAAATAATAATGCCTTACAAGCTAAACCATGTGAGTCTTAACTTAAGCTACTCGCTATTAGTTAAATGAAGATGGTTTATTAGCTTTGCCTCAATAATTAAAATTTTGCAAGCAATTGCTATGAGTACTTACCAAGCCAATAAATATTTATTTGAATCATAAAACATTTAAATAATGCATTTTCAAAAATTTTTCAAAAAAAAAAAAAAAACTTGGCAAAGCTATAGACATCCTAATTCGAGACTAATGGATCATAGATATACGATAGGTATATCCAATTAATTTGGCCAAATATTTAAACTTACTAATTTAATAAGGTGATCATATGGATGTTGGCATACAAAAACAACTAGTCACTCAACTGATAATCAAGGGTAAGCAACATAACATCAAGCTATTATCAAATACAAACAAGTAGTAGTCTATTGAAACTCCCCCATTTAGCCTACTTGCCTATTTGTCTTGACCTTCAAGGTTTTTGAATTAGAAATTAAGTTACCTGAAATATAATAATATCGTATATGTATGGAATTGGAAGAGGTTTTCCTTTAAGAACCTACAAGTTTACCTAATTCTTAAAGTTCGCCCTAAATATCTAAGTATAATTGAAACTCATTGTTGCTCCAACATCTTATAGTCGATTTTATATGAGTCTAGATGTACTTTTGCATGGAGGGATCCATTTTAGGATTTGAGACCTATAACCATAAGTTTGGACGGGGTTCAAATTTGAATTTTCTATGTTTCCTTTTTAACTTAGTTGATTTTCTAATTTAATGAAGTGTCTTAAGTGTGTAAGGCACTGTTCTAGTCATTTATTATTATTAATTGGGTTCTTATATTGTTATTGGGCCTAAAATATTCAAGTTTTATTCAAATCTCAAACTATGGGCTTCCTTCTATTATACATAGTCATTTGAAGCTTTAATTTACGGAGATGTAGGCTTTCTTTTGGGCTTAAGGCTATTTTTAAGTTAATGGACTTATTTTATTTATTATTGGGCCTTTGTCACATTATTATAAGGTCATTAATTTAGCTAGACCATTTTAAATTGGGCCGAAACCTATTTCTTATTAATTAAAGGCTTGTTCAAGTCTTTTAAAGTGGTCATGGGCCTTAACTCTTATCTAAGCCTATCATAGGCTTCATAGAACACTTGATGGGCTTTATGGACTTTTTATTTAGAACTTAAATAATTATTATAGCAGCTGGTCAAGTAGTTTCTAGGTGAGCTTAAGATTTGCTTTTGAGGCCTTTTAACTTGTCTTAAGTCTAATTTACATCCTATGGCCTTAAACTTGTTTCTAACTTATCCCAATGAGCCAAATAACTTATTGAACCCACTAAATGACCCATTTAACATTCAATTACAAATTAGGTCATATCAATTAAGTGGGCTCCTAATTGTTCTCTATAAGCCCAAAGTTCATCTCTTGTCATTTTAAAGCCTAAACTACTTCTTTTAACTAGTTATGGGCTTATTCACTCTTATGCTTATTAGGGCTCCTTGAATAATTTAGCAAGTTTAATAAACTCTTTTAATTAAGTTTTATTTATTTAATATACATGCTAGTCATGAATGATTAAGTAGGCTCAAGGCTTGATTTATGGGCCTTTTAGTTTAATTTAGGTCTACTTCATGTGCCAAGGCTTATATCTTGATACTAACGTAATCCAATGGGCTTAATAGTTTACTAAAATTATTAAATGACACATTGTATAATGGTTTCCAGATTTGATACTAATGGCTTGTTAAGTTTCAAGTCGTTTTTTCTAAGCTTAATGCCCATCTTAGGCCTAACTACTCATTATAGACCTTGCTTAGCCTCTTATCATGTAAGTTTAAGTCTTAAATCCTAGTTGTCTTTATTAATCATGTGATTATCCCATTAATCAACAGTTTACAGCATGTTATTCAACATAGTTGGGGTGGTTTAAAATGATTTCCTTGGGCTCTCTATACATCATATACTTAGCTTGCTAGAACATACATTAAACTACTACTAAAATGCATCTAAAACCATTTTCTATCAAAATAAACATAAGAAATAAAAAACATGGTGAGGAGACACATACATATGTTTTGGCCCTTGTAGGTTAATGGGGATTTTATATTGATTCTTCTACTTTTATTTTTTGAGCTATCATCTTAATATAACTTATGTGTTTGTAAAGTTACATGTAACATGTTTACTACACTAAAAATCTAAGAAAATGCACATGTACGGGCATATAAACATGGTAAATAAAGGTGGTATTTTAATAGTCTTTTTCTTAGTTTTTAAGCTTAGGAACTATGTTCATAAACTAAAAATAAAAAGAAAGTCGAAAAGATGCAAGTTTACGTTGGTAGAAATTTGAAGGGTCTCTTTTCACTTCATTTGAAGGTGGTGGTGCATAGTGGTAGCTCTTGGCATTGATGTATATAGACAGCTTTGAGATGTTTTCCTTATTTTGCCTTCTTTTTCTTTTGATTTTGAGTTGGTTTGGTTGGTAGTGTTCTAGGGTTTTGTTTAGACTTTAAAGAAGAAATGAGAGAGTTGTATCGCATATTTGGAGTGTTGGTATAGTGGGGAGCAAGCTTAAACTCAATTTGGTTACATGGTACAAGCATAAGTTGGGATCGATTACTTTTTATGATGCTTTTTCAATTAAGGCAATGACTTGTCTACTAAGGTGAGTGGTCCCTTGTTTTCCCAATTAATTATCTTATCCTATATGGTTAATTATGATTATCTTTAGCTAATTATGATGCATGAATGCATATAGATGATTAGAATGCAATTTAAGCTTACTACCTTAATTACTAGAGTAGATGACCATAGTTAGACATAGTTTAGTGTTTTTCATATTTAATCATGTTAATCAAGCCTATTGGATCATTCTATCAAATTAATTTAAGGTTTCTAAGGGTTGAAATAGATTATCGCTAATCGATTTCTATTTTAGAAGGCAAATCGGGGCTTTTTAGAGATTTAGTGAATTATTAGAAATTAATTAATAATGTGGCTAGATAATTAGAGTTTATCAATTAAATTAGAGTATTTGACACTATAATCCAATTCATTTTAAGTCTTCCTACTTTTTAGGGTTTCATGAGGGTTTTAAGGCTTTAAGGTTTGATTATGATTTTAGCTTTACTTTTAGAGAAAATATATCATTAGGTGTAAATTAGTAGTCCCATTAATTTATTGCCTTAATTGACTTAATTTGATTTGTTTGTTATTATTTTAAAATATCTCCCATAATTTGTTATTGAGTTTATGCGATTTAAATAATTTGAGTCAAATGTTTTAATTTAGAGTGTCCTTTGCATTTAGAGTTTAATCTAAGATTTTGTAACTCTAGGATTTGGGGTTTGTCGTTTTTATTTAATTTGAATTTTAAATTTGTGGTTACGCATACTTGATTTTAAGGTCTTGGTAAGTGATTGGTTTTTTTTAATTTTATCTCTAGGGTTTTCAAGTTTGTTTTAAGGTTTCGATTTGAAATTTTATCGATTTTAATTTCTTCACTCTAATTAAGCTTGGGGAATACCTATTGGTTCTTCAGATTCAACTTTAAGTCTAAAATGTGAAATTTGTGGGGCTTACACTCTTTCCCCACTTACAAAAATTTTGTTCTTGAAACTTAATCATAGGGGTACTTTACATTGTGGTATACTTGCATTCTCTTCCAATTTTTACAATAAGTCCTAACTTACAACCTAAGGATGAACATATTATAAGGATCTTTGAGTAAATGAGATCCTATATTAATAAAACATATTTGATTGTGAATTTATATATGGATCCTTATCCTAAGGTTTCTACTTTTATTATTACCCTGTCAACATTCACATAGAAAACCATAAACTTCTTTAACCATACTCAATATAAAGTTTTTAACAATAACATTACCTTTCAAACATCGTAATAAGTCCATGAAATCTTCTTCCTAAAAACACAGTCTTCTTAGAATGATTACACTAATTCTTAAGGTTCCTTTATGAGCTACTTGGTTTCTCCTAAGCCTCTCACTTCTAGTAGCACTTTGATATGTCATGTTTATGCTTCCCCCAATTGTGACACATTGCTGCATTCTTCCTTTTGAAATACATTTTTACTTTATGCTTAACTTTTCCACAATAAAAACACTTACCCTTTAATTATGGGCAATCTTTCAAGTGATGTTTTTGGCCATATTTCCAATGACTTACTTGGTATGGCTTCTTTGAAATCGATTCATCTACTTATAATCCTACATCTTGCTTAGTCTTTTATGGCCCTCATCAACATCTTTGACTAACTGCATATTGGACTTAATTATTCCTTTGTCTTCTTCCTCTTGCCATTCCAAGAACTTTTTTTTTGCATGTTTTATTATTCTTGCCTTCTGGATAGCTTCATCATAAGTCCTCGGTCGAAACACTTTTGAGCCAAAACAAGAAATTTGTAGGGTTTACATATCCCACATTTTGACTTCTTAGCTTTTAAATCCTATTACCTAGTATTTTTATAGGTTGCTTTTTAACTTTGAAAAATTTTCCCAATTCCACTAGTTTAATATCCATCATTGCATTTAATCTCTTAATGAATTTCCTTAACATTGATATGTGAAACACATCATGGAGGCCTGATAAGCTTATGGGTAAGACTATTTTGTAGGAAACTTTGCCCACTTTCTCTAATACTTTAAATGGACCAATATATCAATGACTTAATTTTTCTTTTGAAACAAATGATCTAATTCCCTTAAATGGACTTATCTTAAAGTAATCATAATTTCCTACTTCAAATTCCATTAGCCTCCTTTTTGGATCTTCTAAACTCTTGTGACAATCTTGAGCTTCCTTCATCTGCTATCGTATAATCTTTACATTCTCCTTCATATATCGGTTCCAATCATTGCATACTCCTTGTTGTCTTAGTATAGCTATGATTTGCATTTTGAGTCTTTCTTTTAGTTCTTGGAAACTTGGTTCACCTTCATCACTCTGTTTAAGCTTAACATCCTTCTAAGTTAATTGGTTCAAAGGTTTCATAATCATGGAGAAATCTTTTATAAATTATCTATAGTATCTTGCCATGCCTAAGAAACTTTATGATTCTAAAACAATTGTCAAATATTTTCATTTTATCACTGCCTTAACGTTTTTTAGGATCCACATAAATTTCTTCACTAGATACAATGTGTTTAAGGAAAGAAATCTTATCTAAAAAGAAATCATACTTGCTTAACTTAGGATATAACTTATTATCTCTTAGCTTTAACAGTGCTAAGCGTTAGTGCTTTTCATGATCCACTGCAGTCTTCGAATATATTAAAATATCATTAATAAATACCATAACAAATTTATCCAAATAAGGTTGGTATATATGACTCATCAAATCCAAAGTATAATAGGTGCATTGATTAATCCAAAAGGCATCACTAGAAATTCATAGTGACAACATCATGTTCTATAAGCAATTTTAGGTACATCTTCTAGTTTGACACCTAATTGATGGTGTCTCGACCTTAAGTTAATTTAAGAAAATACAATTGGTCCTTATAATTGATCAAACAAATCATCAATTTAGGGTAGTTGGATTTATGTGGACACAAGGGTACATTCAATTGTTAAAATGGTGGCTTTGATTTAGTATTAAGGAATCAAAAAATTTAATGCAAAATTTCCAATGAAAATAGATTGAATTTTTTTTTCCAATTCTTGAAGAAGTCCATATTTTACCTAAATCATTTTCAATAACGGTACGTAACAAAAGTCTCATTAGAGTAGATACACCAATCACTTCAAATATAGAAGCTAAGTTAGCGGAATAGACTAAGTGGAGAGAGGAAAAAAAAAAAGGATTGAACTTAAAATCTTGAATCATCCTCTAAAAGATCCTTTGAATATGGTTTATTCAAAGATCTTAAAAAATCCTCTAACCTATCCTCTAAGTCTAACCTAACTATTATTTGCATATACATAGCCTCTAATTTAGTCTCTAAATAAGCCCTTAATGTAACATTTAGCTAAAAGTCTTTGATTTATCCTCTCTAGCTTCTTAAGACATGGAATGAAACTAGACCTGTACTCGATGTTCATGTACTAATCTTTAGTGTAAATAAGATAAAGCTACGAAAATTTGGTTAAAAATGTAGAGTATATGCAAAATCAGAAGATAAATCAAAGAGTTTTAGGTCAATGTTACATTAGAAGCTTATTTAAAGGCTAAATCATAGGTTGTGTATATGCGAATGTTAGTTAGGTTGGACTTAAAGGATAGGTCAAAGGATGTTTTTAAAGACCTTTGAATATATTGTGTTTAGAGGATTATTTAGAAGACAAATTAGAGGATAAGTATAGGAATTTGGTAATGAGTGACTTGTAAACTTGAACACCTACATATAATAATACTCTAAACTTATGTTAATGAACTAAAATAAATATATAGTGTACTAGCATAAATATTAAAAGTTTTATTTACATTATAAGGATATGTAGTAAAAAGGCAAATCACAATTGCACCTAGTTAAGCGATAAGGAATCCAAGTAAGTTTGAGATCAATATAGAACTATATTTCAGAGTACTATTTCTTAGTACTTAGAGGCTTAAGATTATATCTAGTTATACTTGTAAGTAGCTTAGTTGTGCACATGCTTATGTATCTTTGATTTTGACTAAACTATCTTGTAATTTGTCCTCAGGAATGTGATTTGTTGAACAATGATGAATTGATTGGCATATACATGTAAATGGACAAATTGTGTTTATATTATTTGATACTAGTGCATCTCACTCTTTTGTAAGTCAAAAGTTTGTGGATGAGAAAGGGAATAAAGTAATTGAAATTAACACTACTTATAAAGTTAGGACCCCCTATTGGAGAAAATGTAACAACCTGAAAAGTTGTGGATGATAGTCAAATTAGAATTTAGGAGAAGGAATACTCGATAGGAATCAGAGCATTAGACCTCTAACTAGATTCGATGCTTAAGGGCTTGAGAGTATGGCAAAGCGACCTGTGCTTGATGAGTCTAAGTTGTTTCAATCCACTAGTCTACTGCCTTGTCTGTGCTAAACCCTTTTGTGCTTATTAATAGTCTTTAATTGTTGACATGAGATACACTTGGACAATAGCTCGGCCCACTTGATCACTAGTTCGACCAACCTAAATATAAATTGCTTTGAGCATGTTCGAGCTGAACTCATCTTGGAAGAACTCCCAGTCCTACTTGGCATCTTTGCTTGGTAGTCGCCAGCTTGAACATACAATTTATCTATTTCAGCCAAAAATTCACCCACTAACCAATAGCTACTTGTCCGAGTGGTCATATGATAGAATCTTTCATATAAGACGAATGCTTTTCTTGATTTTCTCTATATGCCCTTTCCCATTCCTTGTACATTACTTATTTAGGACTTTATCCTTTTTAGTTGCTTCTATTTATAATTGTTGCCCTAATATTTATGGTATAAATACCCATTGTAAATGTAGCCGCATCATCTCACATTAGATATTGATTATACTATATTGTCTCTTTCATGAGCATTCATCTTTGCTTACTTTACTCTTATCCTAACCCTTAAGTAAGGTTAGTTGGCAGGTACTCTCATTAGACTAACTCATGCATCATATCAAGTTGAGCTGTGAGTCTTCGATAGTTCCATGGTGCGTCATATCCTTGGAGCAAATTGTGGTTTTGCTTGTTTGTTTCTTGGTCCTTACGCATCTTTACTCTTATTTTTATGCTTTCTACAAACTTGGACCCTCTCCTAGTGACCAACCTTGTTTGTCCTTGGTACGGTTCATATCATCTTGGTATTAAAGCGAAGGTTTGTTTGGATAAGTTTGTATTTAGTTGTGATTGTTATTGTATGGTGCATAGTACTATTGTCAAGTGTGTTGTGAAAACAAAAGGGGTTAATTTATGTGTTTTAGAGAGTATTTGAAGTTTCGTTGTTGCTATGAGACCTTTGTTGCAAAATACTTTGTTTTGCCTTGTTTTAAGTATATGAAAATAGAGCAAATTTCAACTGAGTTTATAGTTCCTTAGAGTATTTATTGTCTTCATAGTTAGTTTGAACTTCATGTGGAAATGTGTGTGTGAGTTGTTCGGCTTGAAAAAGGACAACATCTATTGTTTTGAAGATTTTGAGTTTGTTTATTGAGTTTTTTTAAGAGTTTGACGGATTTAAGTGTTAATGCTAATATTAGATGGCAATAGCGGTGTTGTCTACCATAGATAAAAACCCCAAAACACTTATAGAAGAACAAATGAGCGAATTGATGAGATGGCTAATCTTATAGCCGATTTGACTAGAGCAATTCATACATTAGCCTTTCAACCTATCAAGGCTATGTAAAATACTCCCCAAGTCACTCGAACTATAAGAAGATAGATCCAAATTCGATAAGATTGAGGTAGAGGAGTAGGAGGATGTGCGCGAAGAAGAATTGACTTAGGTGATATAGATGAAGAAGGAGAAGAGGAGTAAATTGAGGAAGAGGAGCAAGCTCGATTATCTTAAGCTGTTGACCATGTAAAGCTTCAAATCTTGATCTCCAATGGTTTTGGAAATGGTAATGACTATCTAGACTGGAAAGACAAGGTAGAGCGTATTTTTTATTATTACAAGTATGAGAAACACAAGAAAGTAAGGACTGCTGCTGTAGAGTTCTTTGGTTATGCCATAATGTGGTGGAAGAACTTCAAAATTATGAGGAGACGAGAAGGATGTAGGGAAGTAAATACTTAGCTTGAGATGAAGAGGATACTAGAAATAGATTTGTGCCATATACTTATTTACAAGACACTTTTGCCCTACTTTAAGAATTGAGACAAGGAAACAAAACTATTGATGAATATATTCAGGAGTTCCAAATACTCATGATTTGATGTATAGTAAATAAACAATCAGCCCAGACTGTATCCAAATTTCTTACTGGATTAAGAAGTGACATTTGAGATATTGTGGAACAACAATAGTTTACTTCGTTGGATGATGCTATAAGAATAGCTCAGTAAGTGGAAAGACAAAGGAGGAATAGGTTGAGCTGACCTTCAATGAGCCAACCAATCAATTAGGCTAACTTGCTTAGGGAAGTTACTAAGCTTAGCAAGGTGTTGAACTAAGTAGGAGAGCATATGTCAAAGTTAAATAAAAGGGTCGACCAAACGATGGTGAAATATTGACGAGAACTTATAAGAAGGGAAAAGGATCTAGGAGGAAGATGAGCCAGATCAAGTGTTTAAATATCAAGGGTTTAGACATACAACCACCTAATGTCGGAAAAAAAGAACTATGATCATCAAAGGAGATGTGTCAAAGGTTGAAGTAGATAGCAAGGATGAGGAACTTAAGGAATGAAGAGAAGTGGGAGAAGAGGTTGAGGTTAATGAAAAACTAGTTGAGGAAGATGTATTTGCTAAGGATATGGAAAAACTAACCTTGGTTGTCCAACGTACAATGAGTATAGAACTCTCCACTAAGGAGGAGTAGAGAGAGAATCTATTGCACAATATATGCAAGGTGGATGAGTAAGTATGTACACTCATAGTAGATAGTGGATAGTGGATAGTGGAAGTTTTATTAATGTGACACTTGTTGACCTAATTAAAAAGCTCAAGTTGCCTACTATCTCACATTCGAAGCCATATAAATTACATTAGCTAAATGAGAAGGGAGAATTGAATGTCACCCATCAAGTCTTACTACCAATCTCTATTGGAAATTATTTTGATGAAATCCTTTGAGACGTATTGTCCATGTTTGCATCTTATGTGTTACTAAGCTAATCTTAGCTTTTTGATTAGAGGGTTATTCATGACAATTTCAAGAATATGTATGTGTTTGAGAAGGATGGGAGGGAAATTATGTTGAACCCCATGACCTTGAGTCAAGTAAGTAAATTACAAGCCAAATTGGCTAAAGGATTAAAGAAGGCAAAGTGGCTAAAGGATTAAAGAAGGAAAAGTGGCTAAAGGAGCTCGAGAAGTTGATTGATGAATATTCTAACTTGTTTCTCAAGCAGTTGCTTGAGGGATTACCTTCATTTTATGGTATTTACCAATGCATTGACTTGATATCCGATGCTACATTGTCGAACAAGACCACTTATAGAATGAATTAGGAGTAAGTAGTAGAGCTCTAAAAGTTGATAAGCTATTAGAGAAGGGATATGTGAGAGAAAGCCTTAGCCCTTGTGTTGTACATGCACTGCTTGTGACAAAGAAGGATGGCATTTAGCATATGCATGTAGAAAGCAAATTTGTCAATAAGATTATAATAAAGTAAAGATACCTAATTCTGAGGCTAGACAACATGTTGGACAAACTTAGTGGCACAAGAGTGTTTAGTAAGATCGACTTGAAGTCAGGGTATCACTAGATTTGAATGAGATAATAGGATGAATGGAAAACTTCTTTTAAGACCTGACATGACTTGTATGAGTGGATGGTCATGCCCTTTGGGTTATCAAATGCCCAAAGTACTTTTATACGGTTAATAAACCATGGCTTAAGAGATCTGATTGGAAGATGTATCATAGTTTACTTCAACAACATCCTTGTCCACAGTATTAACCTAGTAAGTCATATTGATCATCTTCGAGCTATTTTCAATATCCTTCGAGTAGAGAGATTACTTGGAAATGTGAAGAAGTGCTGTTTCTATGAGGAAGAGGTGATCTTCCTTGCCTATGTAGTTAGTGGAGGAGGATTAAAGTTGATGAAGAGAAAGTTCAAGCCATTGTTGAGCAGCTGACTCCAACTTCATGTGTGGAGGTAAGGAGTTTTCATGGATTAGCATCCTTTTACCGATGCTCTATCTAAGGATTCAATACTATAGTTGTGCCCTTGATAAAGCTAACAAAGAAGAATATAAAGTTCAAGTGGGGAGAGAAAGAAGAGAGAAGTTTTTTTGAGGTGAAAGTGAGGTTGACTAATGCTTTAGTCTTGGCTTTATTAGACTTTGATAAGGTGTTTAAGCTTGAATGCAATGTGTCAGGTGTTTACATCGGAGCTGTGTTGAAGTAGGAATATCGACCTATTGCTTATCATAGTGAAAAGCTCCAAGGAGCACAACCGAACTATTTTATGTATGACAAAGAACTCTTAGCATTAATCTGAGCTCTTTGCATATGACAACATTATCTTCTAACTAATGAATTTGTCATCTACGTGGATCATGAGTTCTTGAGATATTTGTAGAGCTAATCAAAGCTTTCCAAACACCAAGTTCGATGGGTTGAATTTCTAAAAGGATTTAATTTCATCATCAAATACAAGCAAGGCAAGAATAATGCAATTGCCGATGCTCAGTCAAGAAGGCATGTTTTTCTTACTGAGTTATAAACTAGATTACTAGGGTTTACATGCATTAAAGAATAGTATCAACATGATTCTCACTTTGGTTAAATATATAAACATTATGAAGATGGGAGAACAATGGATGAATACCATGTAGAAGATGGCTATCTATTCTAAGGTAGCAAATTGCATGTGTTAACATGTTCAATTAGGGAACTGCTAATAACAAAAGCACATAGTAGAGGACTCTCAAGGCACTTTGGAGAATGAAGGACTTATGAGCTACTGAATGACAAGTTCTTTTGGCCTAAAATAAAAGGTGATGTGTATCATCTGATTGAGGGATGAGCCATATGTAAAAAGGTAAAAAGCCGTGCTAAACAAGGGAAAGTAATGCCATTACCTATTTCGACCAAACTATGGGCTAACTTGAGTATGTATTTTGTCCTCAGGTTATCTCAAATAGCTTGAGGCAAAGACTTTGTAATGTTTGTCATAGATAGGTTCACCAAAATGGTACATTTTTTTTCCTTACACCAAAACTAATGATGCTTTGGCTATTGCTTATTTATTTATTTATTTTTTATAGGAAATAGTTAGCTTGCATGTAGTGTCGAGGAGTATAGTGTCAAACTGTGATCCAAAATTTTTAAGCCATTTCTAGCAAACTCTTTGGTGTTGGATGGGAACTAAACTATTAGTCAACACCTTTTCCTATACCCAAACCAACAACTTGACAAAGGTTATCAACCGTACTCTACTTTGAGTTGTAGTGGGAAAGAACTTATTTGATTGGGATGTTTTCTTCGTTGTGGTAGAGTTTTCTTACAATAGAATTGTACACACCACCATTGGACATATCCCATTTGAAGTTCTCTACGTTTTAACCTTGAGTTGCCCCTTTATCATACCTTAATACCTTTGATTGACTATGAAGATCTAGAAGTAAGAACTAAAGCTCAATCCCTTCGAAAGATCTACCAATAGTCACTTAGCATATTGACCAAGCTACTAGGTATTAGATATCTATCATGGATTTTGATGACAACAAAAATAGAAGAACACAAATGAATTAACAAGTGTGTAGGTATTTAGAAAGTTCTTTAGAAAGTTTAAAATTTCAAATTGAGGTATGTTCATAAACTTATTCAAAAGGTTTGAATTGATTGAAAAAGAGATTAGTTTAAAGATTTTCAGAAAGTATTTTAGAAGCTTTATAAGAAGAATTGGTATAACACTTCAGAAACTTGTTTAGAGACTTCGAAAAAAGAAGATTGTTACTCTTCAGAAGGTTATTTACAAAGTTGGTCTAGAAAAATAACATGGAAAATTAATTTATATCAGATTCGAATTGAACAAGGCTTAGCTCCACTAGATTGGGTATATTAGAAAAATATACTTAATCCCGTTTCATTTAAGATGGAATCAAGATCCTTAGGGATTATTTTTACCCGAATTTATTTTTGATAAATCAAGATATGTACAAGAATGGATAAGGATAAGGTTGATTCGGATTTTGTGGAATTTCAAAATTTGAACATGAGGCTTATTCGGAAGTTGCTAATAAAAAGCATATCTCTTTAAATTTAAATCAGAAGCTTATCTAGTGGTTACCAATTAATGAATATCTGATCTAAACAAGATAAGGAGAGTAGTTTTTGAATTTCAAATAATTAAGATCTTCTTAAAATGTCTAAGTAATTATCTTGAACAACTAATGGTGTGATAAATGTGAAAGTGAAGATAATCTTCAAATTAGCCATTAGAAGATCTCAATATAAAAAGAGAAAGGATTCAAAATGTCATCGAAAACTCCAAAGAAAAGTTTTCGTTGTACAAAAAATCATGATCAATTTCAACCTTCCAAAAAACCACAGAAAGTTCTTCAGATACTTCTTCAAAATGTTCCACTGAAGCAAACATTACAACAATCGTCACTTCTCTTTAGAGCGAAATTGTTTGAGATTTATACCTTTGTCCTCACTTGTAATTTGTAATTCTTATTTGTTGTTTGAGTGTTGAGATAAGTACATTTGTACTCTGTAGATTTGTATTAGCCCATATTGTTGAGAGGATAGATAGGTAGAGTAGAATGTTGTAAAGTCCATGTGTGATGAGTACTTGTAATCTTTTATGAATAGATTTAATGGATTAAGTGAAATGGTATCGGTGAAGTAGATCTAGTCCCTAGCAATGGAGCTAGAAGAGAGTAGTAGGCAAAAGGCTGAAGCTCTATAAAATCTCAACTTTCTCTTTCCTTACACTCTTTTAATTTGCCTTATTAATTGTTGTGTGTTGAATTATTAAAATATTACTGTTCACCAAATTAAGTTATAGGGTAATTTTTCTTATATCAAAAAAGTTTTAAAAAATTCGAAGATATCAATTCACCCCCCCACCTTCTTGATATCTTATACAGGACCAACACCAGAAAACTAAAAGAGAAAGTTAAAGGAAGGAAGACTAAACAATTTTAGCTTAATGACTAAGTATGGCTACACTTAAGTAAGGAAAGGTTTCCTAACAAGAGGGAAAACAAGCTATTTGCTAGAGTTGAAAGACTATTTAGGATACTCTGGAAGATAAACAAAAATGCATACTAGTTAGAGCTGTTAAAAGACTTCAGAGTGTTTAATGTTGTCGACCTTAGCCCTCATTGACTCGAGGAAGAATTGAATGAGGACCAATTAGATTTCATTCCAAATCCTAGTCAACCTAGTAAGGATGATAGGAATTAGAGCACCGAACTTCTAACCAGAGCTTGAGCTTAAGGGCTTGAGAGTATAGCCAAATGAATTCTTTTATGTTGACCTATACTTAATGAGTCAGAGCAATTTCAATCCACCAGTCTACTGCTTTGTCCAAGCTAAACCCTTTCATACTTATTAGTAGTTTATGATAGTTAACCTGAGGCATGCTAAGATAATAGCTTAGCCTGCTTGATAACTAGTTTGGCTGACTTAAATATAAATTGTTTTGAGCATGTCCATGCTAAACTCACCTCGGAAGAATCCCTAGTCCTACTTGGTAGCTCTACTCAGCAATCACTAGCCTGACTGTATAGTTTGTCTATTTCAACTAGAAATTCACCCACCAACTAACAGCCAGGTATCCAAGCGATCATATGATAGAATCCTCGGTACAAGATGAATGCTTTCTTGATTTTCTTTTTATGCCCTTTCCTATTCTTTGTACACTACTTATTTAGGACTTTACCTTTTTTTAATCATTTCCATTTATAGTTGTTGCCTTAATATTTCACGTATAAATACCCATTGTAAATGTAGTCGCATCATCATACATTAGATGTTGATTATGCTGTATTGTCTCTTTTCTGAGCATTCCTCTTTGCTTACTTCACTCTTATCCTAATTCTTAAGTAAGGTTAGGTGGCAAGTACCCTCATTGAACTAACTCCTGAGTCATATCAAGTTAAGCTATGAGTCCTTAATAGTTTCGAGGTGAATCATATCCTTAGAACGGATCATGGTTTTGCTTATTTATTTCTCTATACTTACACATCTCTACCCTTGTTTTCAAGCTTTTTGCAAGCTTGGACCTACCCCTTGCAACTAGCGTTAATTGTCCTTAGCATAGTTCATATCAATACCTAATTAGTCCAATGGTGCTACTGTTGCAAGACTATGATGTAATTATAGGAATAGACTGGTAGTCTAATCATAAAGCTAATATGGAGTGTAGAAGTAAGAGGATTACCCCAAATGATGGAGAAGTTATATTTCAAGGGAAAGCTAGCAAAGGTAAGTTGAAGTTAGCTATTATTAGGGTATGTGATGAAATATAGGTAACAATGGTAGAAGAAGGTAATTGGAAGTTCTTGGTTATTTGCATTTGAGGGGAAAAAGAAAGCATCAAAGGTATTAGACATATTATATCATGTGAATTCCTAGATGTGTTTCTTGAAGATCTGTTTGGTTTAGCTTTGCATCAAGAACTGGATTTTACTATTGAATTAGTACTAGGGATCAAACCTATATCTAATGCTCTATATCAGGTGTCACTTATAGAAATTTTAAAGATGAAGAAGCAACTTTAAGAACTACTGGATAAATGACTTATTCATCTAAGCATTTCACCATGGGGAGCACTTATTTTTTTTTATGAAGAAAAAGGATGGAACCATGAGATTGTGTATAGATTATAAAGAGATCAATAAAGTGACCCTTAAGAATAGGCATCCCTTACCCTGCATTGTTGATTTGTTTGATTAATTGCAACGAGCAATTATGTTTTCTCGAATTGACTTAAGGTCAAGGTACCATCAATTACGTATCAAATCAAAAGATGTACTTAAAACTGCTTATAAGACATGATGTTGTCACTATAAATTTCTAGTGATGCCTTTTGGATTAATCAATGCACTTGCTATATTTATGAATTTGATCAATTGTATATACCACCCTTATTTGGATAAATTTGTTGTGGTGTCCATTAATAATATTTTAATATATTCAAAGACTAAGGAGGGTCATATAGAGCACTTACAATTGGCATTGCAAAAGCTAAGAGACAATGAGTCATACCTAAGTTAAGCAAGTGTGATTTTTAGTTAGATAAGATTTCTTTCCTTGGGCACATTATATCTAGTGAAGGAATTTTTTTGGATCTTGAAAAAGATTAAGGCAGTGATGAAATGGAAATAGCTAACAATCACTACTGGGAGAGGAAATCGATAGATGTAATCAAGGGTACAATTGAGATACTAGGAAACACTATACTCCATATGTGCATTAGTAATAGGTAATTAAGAAGAGAATAGCAAAATTATGACTATCAAGTCTCTCAATTATTGAGTTTCTTGCTTTTGTTAACTATCAGAGAACGTCATATCAAGTCAGGTCATGTCAAGTGATGAATCTACGTTGGTATCTTGGTTAGTTTATTGATCAGGAGTCATATTAGTTCTTGTCGAGTTGAGTTGATTTAAAATGTCTCATTTGAGTTTAGGATGGAGAAAAGTCAAGATTTACCAAACTCATTTTTATTGACCCCTGTACTAAACTATGTGAAGAAACAAATCAATAACTGTAGCAAGAAGTTATGGATGAGAGGAAAAGGATTAGATATGTATGGTGCATGGTGGACCAATGCTATTGATTGATCTTAATTAAAACTTAAGAGTAGGTAATACAAAGGATACAATAGAGGATAGATCAACAAGAACATTCGAATGACTATGATGATAAGTTATAAGATGGATAATACAGTGTGAGTGGAAAACTTTGATGTTAGCTTTAATACATGATTAGTATCAAATATGGAATACTAGAGATTGGATAAAGAAGCTATAAATATAGATAAATAGATTATTCAAAAGCTCAATTAAAGGATAATTTAGAAGATTTGAAATGGAGACAACTTGGAAACAAAAGTTCTTGAAGGAAAGGTCATATTCCAACACCTTTAAGTTATAGAATAGTAGCCTTTTACGAACCATATATAAGACTAATAACAACTTTACAAATATAGATAACCCTCTCCTTGGAAAGATCTAGTATGTGTCAATTTTGAGGATGAAACTATTTATAAGAGGAGTAGAGTATGAGACCCCACAAAATTGTCAGTAAGCTTGCAACTAGAAGATTCAAATCCATAAAAAAATAATTTTTTAGGTGATAGTAAAAGTTGTTCGATTGAGCTTAAATTTTATGACAAAGTTAGGAAAATTTGTAGAAGTAGCCTTGCAAAGTCAAATTTAAGAAAATAAAATAATAAAATTGTAACATAATTGAATTATTAACTATGAATAAGTTACTTGTTATTTATTAGAAACTTATGAAATGAATTTTGATAATTAATGAGTTATTAGAAATAAATTATATGGATGCTATAAATTATAAAATGATAGGAAATATTATTAAAGAGTGTTTACTTATATTGGATGTATTTTTTACTTGTACTAATATATAGTTGAAATATATTAAAATAATTATAAAAAATTAATAAAAATAAGGGAAAACTAAGTGGCAGTATAAGGAATACTCCTTTAGGCGTGACAAGACTGAGGAGTATGTTAATGGTCAATTAAGGGGGATTAAGAACACACATTAAGAGGAAATAAGTCAAATTGGTGACATTTATAGGATAAAAATTCACCTAATTGACCCGAGTAGCCTATGTAAGAAAAAATGTCCTATAATAGTCTATTTTGGTCAATTAGGAGTAGGGAAAAAATTAGGGATTGCTTTGCAAAGACTTGGGATATAATTTAAACAAATAAATGAAAATATTGTGTAAAGCTATGTGGTTGCTAGAAATGAACAAAGGATGGAGTCTAAAGGAGAATTACCCACCTAAGTTGGTCAACAGATAGTGGGTGATCGGTGGTGGTTGTAAAGTTGGTTTTCAATGAGTTTCTAAAACTGGTCCCATTTTTAATTAATTACTAAAAATAATAAATTATGTTTAAAAATTATGGAAAAAGGTATTCTAGAATATTTTTGCATGTGAATTTTGGGAAAAATAATATTTTATTGAAATTAAGTATTAAAATATATTGCTATTAAGAAATTACTAAAATAGAGCAGATTTTGTTTTGTTTGTTAAACCCTTAAAGTTGTTGTTTCGGCTTTAAAATTTTTTGTCCATTACTTATGATATATAAGAAATTGTTATGCAGCATTTTTTGCAAAAACAATTTTCTATATTTTTAGGTCCCTAAATCCCATTTGTTGGTCTTGTATAAGATATCAAGAAGGGGTGAATTGATATCTTTAAACTTTTTAAAACTTTTTCATTATAATTAAGGACAACAATTGTTGAGCCTATTTTTTTTCCTCCCAGTTTTTTATAGATTAGTCTTTTTTAAACTGATCAATATTAAACCTTACTTGTTTAATACTAATCCTTGATAAGGGTTTAAAAAAAAACTGATTTTTTTTTTTTTATTCTCGAAAAGCTTTGGAGTTGCCACGTGACTAGAGTTAGGAAAACAGTTAAGTTATGATCGATTAGATAGATTGGTTATAACTTAGCTACCGGTCTACGATAAAAGCAATTTTTAAAACGGTTTTTAAAACTAAAGATCTGGATCTAGGAGCTATCCTCTTAAACCCTAAATAGATACCATTTTTTAACTTTCTCATTTTAACTTTACTTTTCAAATATACCCTTATAATAATATTTACTTACAAGCTTAAATTGAAATTATGCCTATTTACAAAAGATAAGGATTTAAAGAATTAATTCCGAAATGGGGGAAAACAATTTTTTTTTTCATATTTTAAGTTGCCCCATATTTATGGGTGTTTATGTATCTACTATTCCGGATTAAACTTCTGTAGTTTGTTCATTAAAAATATTAGTAGGTTGAGTTGATTTTAATTTTTGAAAGGAGATCGAGTTTACGTTCTTTACCTGTTCTAATTTATTTGAAGAAATTTCCTAAATGGTCTTAAATTGAGGTTTATTTGTGGAAAGTTTTAGAAATGTCCTAATTTTGGGAGTGGCTCACTTATTTTTATTTATTTTTGAAAAGTCAATTTTATAAGTGATAAAATAATTTTATTATTATTATTTTTTACCTTTTATTTTTTTGGTTAAAATGTGAAAATAAAAATAAAACTAAGTGTTTCCTCCATTTTTTTTTCTAATTTTTCAGTAAAAATTACAATAATAAGTAAATAAATAAAATTAAAATTAAAAAAACAAAATAAACCATTAACTAAAATAGGGGACGATGTTAGACTAGGCTTTAGGTGTGGATTGGATCTCGGCACGGGTAGTTGGATTAGACTCGAGTTTAGACCGAGTTTAGGTTGGTTTTTGAGCTCCGAATGGGTAGCGGGTTGGGTCTTGGAAGAAGAAGAAGACGACTGCATGGGTTTGATTATGGTGGTGGATTCGAGCACCAATTCAAACCGGGGATGGTGCTTTTGTGAGAATTTTATTGGGCATAGGGGGTCTAAGTGAAGTGCCGCGACGTTTAGTGGTTACTGGTGGTGGTCAGAATTTGGGTTGATGGTGGCAATGGTCGTAGTTTCTAAGTTGGTGTGGCTAAACTATGTGGATGGAATGTCAACGTGTTCTTAATGAAGTGAGTTCACTATTTTAGATTGTTGCTACAATTAGGTTGGCTCGATGGGCTTACTGCTATTTGGTAGTGACAGCAATGTGGGTGAGTGGCTTGGATTATGCGAAAGGGGCTGGTTGGATTAGGTTTTGGCATTGGTTGATGGATGTGGTGCGTGAGAGTGAGAGAGAGAGAGAGAGAGAGAGAGAGAGAGAGAGAGAGAGAGAGAGAGAGAGAGAGAGAGAGAGAGTAATTGAGTGTAAGATGCTGTGTTTTGATTCACTTAAACTATATATATAAAAATTAAATTGCGAATACTCCAGCAAGTATATTGGGTTAGAATCAAGTAATATAGAGCAAGTAAGATTGTTGATCCCTCGAGAACTATAATATTACTAAACCTATAATAGTTCTTATCAATATTTAGGCAATAAAAAATAAATTTACTAATCAAATTACAATACTAAAATTATTGAAAAGAAAATAACTATAAAATTTCTAAAACTAAACAATCAGTTAAGAATTGTGGGAAAAACATAATCTACCCTAGATTATGCAAATCAAATTGTTCTCATGTTATATAGATTATTAGCTATATGGTCATTCAAGTGAAATTATTATGCCTTAAAACTTAAGGATTTAAACCCTTAATTAATCAATCAGCTCTTGCATCTCTAATTAACAGTGGACTCTAAATTGCAATCATATATCTCTCGATACTATGATTGTTTAATGTCCTAAATCAATTATTCCTAATGTCTTAGTGCATAATCAATCGCTGAACATCGCATTAATTTCTAGATTGTTTCTAATTGATCCAATTAACGTTGCTTCCATATTAATTAATCAAATGAACCAAGAACTTCTAACAAATCGTATATCAACTCTCATATCACCAAGGTTTCTAACAATTATAATCAATTAAACAATTATAATTGAAATAATAGAAATTGCAATCACGAATCATCCCTACATCCATTAATCCTATAGCATGAACATAATCATCATCTTAGTTATCAAGGTTTCATCAATTCTCACAAATAAATTTAGCCAATTATGGAATTTGAAATAAAAGCAAACTACTAATTGAAATTGCAAGAAAATTCATAATTGACAGCATGAGTAATTAATAGAATTGCATAAATATAATTAAAATTGATGTCACCAATTCTATAATTAGAAAAGATAAACTTCAATTACAACTCCAAAACTTAGTCTCTACAGCAAAAGTAAAATCTTCTCAATGATCCAAGCGATTATACAGAAAAATTCTTCAAGAACTATCTAATGACTGTTTTACAACTGTCTAAGTCTAAGGAAAGTTTGTATCACTAAAAAAAAAAAAAAACAAAAGTCTTCTAAATAGTGAAACATAAGGCTATTTATAAGAAAAACTAGGGTTGGCTCATGTAAAGCGTCTTTTTAATGAAGGCTGGCTGATAGGCCGACGGTGTAGACTTCAAGGCCAGCGGTGTAGACTCCAAAGGCCACCGGTGTAAGTATAGGCTAGCTGTGTTGAATTCTAAATTGCCACATGTTGATTCGGACTTCGTTCATTTGTGTAAAACACCTCTAAATAGTTCGTATTTCCACTTTGAATCCTCCATTTCCTAAAATGCCCAAATGAAAATAATTAAGCACCATTTATTAATGATTTCTATAAAATCAATAATAATTCTATCTAATTTGTACATTTAAAACATGAAAAATATGCCTTTATCATGTTTTCATATGTTTCTGTAAATCTGTTGTAGTGTGTCATAGTGTGTAAGTTGTTACTGATTGCAACAAGGTTGAGTAGTATTCAAGTTGGGGAGTGTTTAGGGGTTGATAGAGGGTAGAGTTGGGTCATGGTGTTGATTGGCGAGAGAGAGAGAATAGATCATTGGTCGTAAGAGTGTATGTTGGCAGCATATGTGGCATTAGGGTTGTGTTGATTCAATGAGAGAGAGAGAGTGATTTGTGTTGTTGCTATATGTATGAGTAGTTCTATGTATTAGTGTTAGGGAGTTGAAAGAGAGAGGGTGAGCTGTGTTGTGTATGTTTTCCAAAGTGGACCCCCATTGCTGTGTGTATGTGTTTAGAAAATGGAACCTCCCCTTGCGTATGTGCTTGTGTTTTTTTCTAAGCGAGAAAGCCCCCATTGTCATGTATGTGTTTGTTCGAGAGAGAGAGAGGGTGAGTGGTGTGTGTTCAATTATGGCTCAAAAAATGGCCCTCCTTCGCCACCCCCCTCTTTGCATGTATTTTCTTTTTTTTTTTTTAATTTTTTTAAATGAGAAAGTGAGGGAAAGAAAAGGAAAGGGGGAGAAGAAAGAGGAGGAAAGATAATGCATTGTTGAGGCTAATCACAAGGTGCTACGTATCACAATTAGACATATAACCCAAATGATACCTTAACATGTGGCAGTGCATAAAGGGTGGAAAAGACAAAAGCAAAAGGTATTCTCTACCTTTGATGAGAGTCGAACCCTTAACCTCTATGCTAAACCTAATTTTAAGTTTGTACATTTATTTGTTATGTTGTTGGCCTATGCCTTATCCATATGTACAATTAAATTATACATAAAGATTAAGTTAGCCTAGGCTATATTCAAATCTAAGCTCAAGTTTAATAGTTCTTTCCTTATTTAAATTAAAAAATTCTATTATATTTAAACTATCTAAAAATTATTATTTTTTTCTATATTCCTTAAATATTCTATTTTTTTATTTTTTGTGACATTTTATTTTATTTTTTCTAAATTTCTTATTTTTTTGTGCTTTTTCCTATTTTTATTTTTTCTAAAATATCTTATTTTTGTAAATTTATTATTATTATTAACCTACTCTAACAATTTTGAAAACAACAAGGGGGAAAAAAATGGGGTGTCAACAGCTGCTCTTCTTTGCGGTGAAATTTGAGTAAAACTTGGCCATAAAAACAAAAGAGATACTATTTTTGCCCCAATGATGGATTTTGTCCTAGGAAACGTTACAGCTAGTTAGCTATCTTAGGCCTGTTCTATTGGGGATTTTGGTGAATAGAGAGGTGGTGGTCTAAGAGATAGCCGAAAGACCAAAGAAGAATTGAAGTTTGGTCGTGCTCTTATGACCTGATGAACCAAGATAAAATGGGTAAAGCGCTCCTTGAGCTGGCTAAGACCCCAAAAAGAATAAAAAAACTTGGTTATTCCCTAAAGAGTTGACTAATAAAAGCGAGCAAAGCGCTTCTTAAGCTAAGACCCAAAAAGAATGAGGAAACTTGGTTGTGCCCCAATGAGTTAACTAACTAAGATAGGTAAAACGTTCCTTAGTGATGCAAGCAGCAGGTCACAAGCCTAGAATGGTTCAAATGGGTGTAAAGAATAGGGAGTAAAATGAGAGGTTTTGACTGTTGTTGAGCTTAGTTTTTCACCCTCCCAGTTTCTTTTTATAAAATTACATCTTTTTTAAATTAACCATTATTAAACCCTTACCCGTTTAATACTAGCCCGTGACTAGAGTTTAACTTCGACTAGAGTTTAAAGAAAACCATTTTTTCAACTTGAAAAGATTTGGAGTCTATCACGACTCAATAGTATCGTTGTTGTGGTAGGTCGCCGTGTATCGTATAAAGGTCTATTAGCAACCCCCTTGCTGATCATAGGCCTTTCATACGACACACAAGGCTCCTTCTACTTTATGTTACCACTAGGACCATAGATAAGTAATATAGAGCTACTTAACTAAAATTACTTCTATATTATAAATTAGCGAATTGTGTGGGCTTGTGAGACCCATACAAAAAAATATTATAAACAAATGCAGTTTATAACAGAACTACATTAAATCTATGTTATGAGCAAAAACATAAAAGTATCTAAATATTTATAAATCTATTACAAAATGTCCTCTTCGCTCTCTGATCGCTGTAACCCGTCCCTATACGAGACTTACCACGGGCATGTCTCAGCCCGGATTAGTGAAGAGGTTTTGCTGCATAAACAAAAATCTATAAGGGTGTAAGCTTAAGCTTAGTGAGATAAATACCCTCATCAATACCACATGATAGAAATTTATTAAATGCAGAATTATATGAATGCATGAATAATTAGTATGCCAAACAACGCATGCAGTAACCTAGGAACTACATATGACTCAAAATTATACCCCCTGAAGTCGGGGTTTAGAGATAATTAACCGACCCAAACCAAAATTCGGGTTCTAGATCTTGGATTTTATTTCATTTGCACTATCGTGCTTATGCCAAAACAAAACTCTCTCTCTCTCTCTCTCTCTCTATATATATATATATATGTATGTATACTTCCTTTACCGAAATCAAATCATATTTTTAAAATCCCAAGTCTAACGGTATTGTGGCCTCCACAATCCACAAACACACACCCTAAGTAGAAGCCATAAGACTCAGCCCCTCGTCGACGGTTGATGTCTTCCAGCGCCTAGTAAGCCCATCAACTTAGGACAGAGACTCAATATATATGATGACATAGCTATTGTCCAATCCCATAGGAGACACGTCCTCCTGTGAGTCCCTTCCCATCTTCTACGTGAAGCGGCAGTCGATGTTATCCGTATGCAATATGGGGAATTCATGATTCACTTTGATTTCTTAACGTATAAATGATTAACTCAATTTTCAAGGTGATTATACAATTTCATTCCATATAATTCACATGTACATATTAGTACAAACTATTCCCATTATTATATATACAATTAACAAGTCATCACATTCATCCATAAATCCATACACATGCATCTCCCATATCCTACAAGCATCTAAATTTATATATATAAGTTTAGGTGCATCTATTCTACAAGTAAAATCAAGTAAAGAGTCATCGGGAATTTACTTACTCAGCTATGTGGATCAATCCAAGTAATCCGAAGGCAAGTCATCTCCGTACACGGTATCTCCTGGTCATTGAAATAATATTTATAAGGGATTGAAATAAACTTAGGAAACTAAGTTTATTTTCCTTAAGTTATACTGTTGACTAGTTTTCGTAATTTTTTCTTGGTTTTTACTTAAAGTTCAATTGCATATAACTTTTTCATTTTAAATCCGATTTTTATGATCTTGTAGTCAATCTTCATCATTTTTTAGTATACTTTAACGTAGTGAGGTTATATTTTTGAAATGAGGCATACAATTCTGTCCATTGGTCAAAACAGTAGCGTTCCTCATGTGCTAGAGTGCTTTTGGGCCTTGTATGGTAAATGGGCTTTTTGATAACTTGAGAAATCCTTTAGGCTTGGTCTTAAGGTTTTATCTTAAGCTTAAAATACTCCTTGAGATAAGATTTACAACTTTGATTTATATTCCTAAGGCTAACAACCACTTCATGGGCCCTTTAGTAGGCTTATTTTGTCAAATGGGCTTGTTTTTGGTTCAAACTAAAGTTAGTGACTTTGGTGGGCTTAGGGAACCTTAGGTGGATTTCTTATGGGCTTAAAAAAAATCTCTCTTAATGTTTTAATGTGCTGATCAGAATTTATTGAAGGCCCAACTTAGAGTTCTAGGCTCGGTTTTGAGAGTTCTTGGCTTGGTTTTGAGTTTTAGGTTTTTTAAACTTACCATACTTGCTTAGGTTGATCTTTTCACTTTGTTCATTTACTTTTATCATATTTTTAAGAACCTTTTTCTGACATTCTAGATCTGGTCATGATGATTCCAAGGGGTTCTCGCTTGAATTTTCAACTTGTTTCATCATTTCCTTAAGTTTAGGTATTAGATTATGCACTTAAACTACTTGTATCTAAATCTTAACTTAACTTTTCTTCCATAAGATGATTCTTTAAATCATGCTCCATACAAAGAAATAGAAGATTTTATAATTAATACAACTTCCATATCATAGCTCATGTCATACAAGGTTGGTTTCTTCATAAAACTTCATGTGATGAATTTTTTCTTTAACTTAAGTCTAGATTTGAGCTTGTTTAACTTAATGGAAATAAAATCAACATTCAAAGGAATTTTGAATCCTCACGTCCAGCATGTTCATCCTCCATTCAAGTTCTTGTTTCAAGATTTTCTCAACTTAAAATCTTTTATTTAAAGTGTTACACAAGTGCCTTTACCAAACACCAACTTTACATGCTTATGTTTCAACTTCATGTAAGGGTTTCATGAGTTTGTTTCTTAAAACGGTTTTTGGTGTTATAAAAACTTAAACCTTACTTATATCTTCAAGAAATCAAAGTCTCCTAACATAAATACTAACCCACTAATCACAAGAAATACTTACTTGTCCTTAAAGCTAAGTATGGTGATTGTGCACTAAGGTTCCACTTAAGCTCTTAACTTTGCTTTCTCCTTTTTGCCACCTTTTGGAAACCCGATTCATTTGATCTTTTGGAATGGGGTTTGTGGAAGGTTTTAATGGTTTTAAAAGAGCTTAGATGGTGAAAGAAAATGAAACAAGAACAAGAGGAGGAATTGCCGTGAGTGAAGCTTAAGAAATGGGGGAAAAGTTGATTTTGTGGGGTAAGGTTGTTTCTCCTTTTTATGTTTATTTCAAATGAGAGAAACAAGATGTAAAAGTGAAATTGAAAGTGAGAGAAGTAATGGAGAGAGTGGCTGGTTGGAATTGAGAGAGAACGAGTTGTTAAAATGTCATGAAAGTGTTGTCTTGTAGCTTACACAAAAGTTAATAATTGCAACTATTAATGATGTAAGCATTAAGGGGTGAATAATGATCTGTAAGAGAAAGTGATTGATGGTTGAAAGACAAGAGCATGATCCCCCTTTCTTCCTTGTTTAAATCTACTATTTAAAGTCTTTTTGGGTCATAGAATGGTCTTGTCTCATCTAATGAAGTTAAGCATGTGAAATCTTGTGAAAAATTGTTCATATGTAGTATACATGAAGGGGTGATAAGGAAAAATGTCTTATCACTAGATTTTGATAAGTTATCAATTGATAAATAATTCTAACTCTCAATTGATAAGTTATATAAAGTGATTAGTTGATCTACTTATTGAAGTGTAAGGCTTAGACATGAAGATAAGGGCATGGTCTTATAGAAAATTGTTTTTTGGTTTTCATCTTGCATTGTTTTGTAATTTATGATTTGATTTTTATAAAATTGTGAAATTTTCTAAAGTTGAATGAAATTATTCAAATTAAATTATCGATTAATTACTTAGGGTTAAAATTCCTTAATGGTTTTAAGGTTTAGGGTTTTAAATTACTTTAGAGCTTGCAGTTCTTCAAGCTTAGGTTTTATCGATAATTGGTTTTTGCATTGGAAAAATTTAATTCATTTCTAAATGTAAACTTAAGTTTTTAGTTTAGTTGATCCTTGAGAACATTTGGAAAGTACTCTTAATCCAATCTTAGGCTCACTAAAAGTTGGGTTTATAGAGTCACCACATGATCGGAGCCGAGAAAATGGGTGAAGTTATAACCAATTGGATGGATTAGTCATAACTTAGCTATTGGTCTATCAATTTAAAAAAAAAAACCAAGTTATAAAACGACTTTTTAAAAACCAAAGAATCTAGATCCACGGGTTAGGATTTTTAAACCCTTATGAGTTTTATTGACTTTCCAAAATTAACTTTAATATTTAAAAATCACCTTTTTATTTTATAAGATGGAACTTAATTTAACCATTCTAATTGGACAAATGAAATAATAAAAAAAGGGAAAATTAGTTTTTTTTTTTTTCATTTTTATCGTCACCCCATAAGTGCCTAGTATACGTTATTTAGGATCAGACTTACGTAATTCTTTTTTTTTTGTAAAAACTTTAGTGGATTGGTTTTGTTTTAATTAAAAAACAATCGAGTTTACTTTTTACTCAGTTTTGATTTGTTTAAGAAAAATTCCTCAAACTTCCTAATTGGTTTCTCATTTTCGGAAACTTTAAAATAGTCTTAATTTAGAAAGAGGTTAATTTATTTTCACTTATTTTTAGAAAATCAATTTTTCTAAGTGATTAATCTTATTTTATTTATTTATTTATTTATTTTATCCCCTTTTTTTGTTTACTTAATTCATTTATTATTTATTATGGCTTATTTATTTTTATTTAAATTAGTAACAAAAAAGAACAAAGTTACCTTTCTTTTTTCTTTTTTTTTTTCTCTTTTACATTTACATTTGGAGGTAAATAAATAAAAAAAGGAAAAGAAAATCAACAGTAAATAAACTAACAAAAAAAAACAAAATAAAATAAAAAAAGAAAGTAAAATAAATAAAAAAGGGTCCGGACCAAAAAGAAGATGTGTAGGTTGGACTTGGATTAGTCGGGTCGGAGCGGTCAGGTCAAATCGGGTTCGAGTCGCAGACGTAAGGAAAGTAGTACCATATGATGGGGAACCTCTAGGCATTTTCTGACCACCTAAACAAAGGGGAAAAGGGATTTTAGTGAGTATCTCTTTAGATTTATGGGGGGTAGACGAAGTGCCGAGACCAATGGAGCTTGGGTTAGTGGTTTTTGGACATTAGCCTTAGGTAGCGGTAGTGGTTTGTCTATATGGAGTTTGCTAGGTATGATTGGTCAGTTGGGGTAGGCTTTTTGGAGTGTAGGGAGTTTGATTTGGGCCGAGGGTGGTTAAGGATGGTGGTTCGAGGAGAGAAAGGGACTGCGGTTAGGGTTTGATGGAGGGTGGCTTAGAGGAGTCATTAGGGGCTACAGTAGCAGACAAAGGTAGTTGGGTCAGGGAGTTGATGGATTGGGGGTCACGGCTCTAGTGTTCGGTTGTGGTGGAGGGCTCAAAAAAGAGATATTCAAAGATAGAGAGAATGAGTTAGAAAGAGAAAGAGAATCATGAGAGAGAGGGAGAGCTTGGGAGTCAATTTTGAAGCTTGTAGGTGATTGTCCGTGATTGTGTGACCTCCTTCAACACCATTTTATACTTAAATTGTTCCTAGGGAAAGCTCGAATCGAATTAATGAAGAATGCCTAGAAAAATAGCATTTTTCCGATTTTTGGAGCTCAAATTGAATACTCCTTTGACTATATTTAGACATGTTTTTTATACTAATTTACAATAGGCTATGTCTATTCAGTAATTTCGCCATTGGTTTGGTGAAATTACAGCAAGAAAGGGTCCAAAAATCGTGCTAAAGTAGGCGATTTGAAGAGGAAGGTACTGGAAATCTAAGGAAAATGAAGGAAGGAGGGGGAAAGAGTAGGGAAACAAAGGGAAAAGGAAAGAAGGAGAGGGAAAAGTAGGCTGACATGGTGCCATGTCAGCCTATACTAGATAACCTCGGCATGCTACGTAGCGCCACATCAGCAGGGCCATCAAATCCGAGGATGCCACGTGTCGAGATACGTGGCGTAATTAGATCTTGACACATGGTAGTCCCTGATGTAATTGAAAATAAAAAATAAGAAAAAGGCTTCCTTACCTTTACTAAGATTCGAACCTAAAACCTTATGCTCAATGTTAATGTTATGGCCATATGCATAACCGTTAGGCCGTTAGCTTATGCCTTGTCTATATGTGCAATCAAATTGCACATATGGACTTGGTCAGCTTAAGTTAGATTTAAATCAAAACCTAAGTTTAATGGCTTAATTTCTAAACCAAAATGAAAATTTATCTTAATAACATGTTATTTTTTAAAATCTTTTAATTGAATTTAATTTTTATAATTTTTTTTGTAATTTTTTAAATTTCTAAACTTTTAAACTTCCTTTTCTAACTTTTTATCTTTTCAGGGTTTTTTTTTAAATTTCTTATATTTTGTGTTTTTTCTTATTATTGACAATTTTTTTGTATTTTTCTATAATCCTTATTTTTTTTCTAAACTTCTTAGTTTTTTTTTGGGTTTTCTTTTAATTCCCTATTTTTTGAATTTTTTCTAATTTAAGGCCAACTAAGAAAAGAAAGAAAAATAAAAATGGAATAAAAAAATGGGGCAAAAATTTGGTATCTACAGTTGCCTCTCTTTGTGGTGAAGTTTAAGCAAAACTTTGCCACAAAGACTAAACAGACACTATTTTTTCCCTTAAGAAAATTAAATAGCTCTCTTAAAATTGATTTGGATGAAGAAATGAACTCTGGTTGTGCTTTTCTAGGCTTACTAACTTAGGCGGGAGTGTCTCTAAGGGACAAGCGATCTTATGTTGGGATTGATCTAAAATTGAGTCGTGCTTCACTAGGCTCACTAACTTAGGCGGAAGCGTCTCTTGGGGACTAGCAACCCTAAAATGAGATTGATCTAAATCCTAGTTGTGCCTTACAAGGCTCACTAACCTAGGTGGGAGCTTCTCTCGGGGACTAGCAACCCTAAAATGGGATTGATTTAAAACTTGGTTGTGCCTCATAAGGCTCATTAACTCAGGAACGAGCGTCTCTTGGGGACTAGCAACCCTAAAATGGGATCGATCTAGAATCTGGTAGTGCTCCTTTAAGTTGACTAACCTAGGAGGGAGTGTCTTTCAAGGACTAGTAACCCTAAAATGGGATCGATCTAAAACCTGGTTGTGCCTTACAAGGCTCACTAACTCAAGTGAGAACATCTTTCGGGGGCTAGTAATCTTAAAATGGGATCGATCTGAAATTTGGTAATGTACCTTTGAGTTGACTAACTTAGGCAAGAGCATCTCTTAGGGAATAGCAACCCTAAACTGGTGGTAGTGCTATGCCAATAGTAAACTATGGGGAGAAGTGCCCTACAGGACTTAGTGGATAGAGGGGAAATGATGTATGGGCTTAAAAGAAATCTGGTGAATAGAGGGACCCTATAGATTAGAAGGATGAACTAAGCTAGGATCGTATCTTTGTAGGTTGGCTAAACATTAAATGCAGAAAGTGAATGCCTTATGGGTTGGTTAAAAAAAAAAGATGATTAGAAGTAAAAACTGGTTTAAGTGCAAGTGGAAGAAAAAATTTGTGTACTAACATTGTGTGGAAAATACATACCTAGTCTTTATTAATAGCACCCAAACCGTCAAACCTTTTTGAAAAGCCCCCATTAGAAAATTATTGACTCTTGTTTTAGTCCCTTGTTATCAACCTGGGCGCCCTTAACATATAACATTTGAGACTTTGCTGGTTCTTTATGGAGAAGTCATGGAAATTAGCTCAATATAGGAAAACCACCCACTGTTTTTGTCTCTTCGAGACTTTTATGAACCCAAAAGCCTTATTCCCATCTTCGTGATTGCTTACTTGAGTTTCGCATTCCCCTGAAAAACAGACAATAAAACTTCCCATTGAGGGGGATCAATCTGTAATAAAGTACTTTAAAGAATTTTGCTAATTACCAATGTTTTAGATCTCATTCCTTAACTCCTCTCGTGTTTGCAGTATATAGGTTCAATTAAATGGGGTAAAGGGAATTGGACCTTTCCATGGAGAAGGTGATTATTCTAACGACGACAATGGCTAAGGATACCAAATTTGCTTGTAGATAATGAAAATTAGACCACAATGATGTTAAGAAATGACTGGCATTTTCACGTTTTGAGGAAAATTTCCGTTGACTTCCTATGGATAGTACAATTTTACAACGTCAGTATTTATGGAGTCTTTCAAATCTAGACCATCCATTTGGGACAAAATCAAAGCCCCTTCCAATAATACTCGCTTCACGACATAAGGACCCTGTAATTAGGGGCAAATTTCCCTTTGGAGTCTTGTGCATTGGGGATAGCTTTTCTTAACACCAAATCTCCTTCTTTGAGGTTACAAGGTCATACCCTTTTGTTGAAGGCCCAAGCCATTCTTTGCTGATAATATTGATTATGACATAAGGTCGTCAATCTCCTTTCATCAATCAGATTTAGCTGTTTAATGCATTTCTTTACCCAATCATCTTTGTCCAAATGAGTTTTTGATAGTACCTTGAGCGACGGGATCTCGACCTCTACTGGTAATATTACTTTAGTGCTGTATACTAAAGAGTATGGTGTTGCCCCAATCGACGTTCTAATGGAAGTTTGATAGGCCATGAGTGTGAAGGGTAACATCTCATGCCAGTCCTTATATGTGACAACCATTTTTTCAATGATTCTTTTGATGTTTTTGTTTACTGCTTTGATGGCTTATTCATTTAGGGTTAATAAGGAGTTGAGTTCCTGTGAATGATCTAGAACTGCTAGCACAATTTTGTCATGAGCTTAGTATTGAGATTGGTGCCATTAGAAGTGATGATTATTTCAGGAGTCCCGTACCGAGCCTAGATCTCTCTCTTGATGAACATAACTATGACCCCTTTAGTAACATTCAAGTAAGACGAAGCCTCTACCCATTTGCTGAAGTAATCAATGGCGACTCATATGAAGCGATGCCTATTGGACTCTTTTGGAGTGATAGGGCTGACGATATCTATGCCCCACATTGAGAAAGGCCATGGTGCTAAGAGGGTATGTAATTCCTAAGGCATGGTGTTTATCTTATTTGCATAAACTTAGCATAAATGACAGTTCCTAATATGTTTGATGCAATCACTTTCCATTGTTGACCAATAATACCCTAGCTTTGTGATTTTCTTCACTAGCATGTATCCATTCATGTGAAGGCCACATACTCCTTCATGTACTTCTTTGATTAACTTTTTAACCTCTTTGTCATCCACATACCTTAAGAGTATACCATCAAATGAGCATCGGTATAAGGTGGACTCGCTTACTAAGAATTGAGTGGCTAATCTCCTAATCATCTTTCTATCCTTTTTCTTGGCCTCTTCAGGGTATGCACCTTGTTGTAGGAACATCTTAATATCATGGTACTACGATTTTTGGTTGTTCATACCCTCAATTGTTAGGTAGAAGACAGGCTTGTCTTCAATTTCAATAGAAAGGGGTTGAATCTTGACTCCACTAGACATCTGAATCATAGATGCTAGTATAGCTAAGGTATCAGCAAATTGATTATGAGTCCTTGGTACGTGATTAGAGGTGACTTCTTTGAAATTTTCTATTAATTCCAACAAATGCAGGTGATAAGGTACCAGCTTAGGATCTTTAGTTTTGTACTCTCCTTGGGCTTGGCCAATAATGAACGAGGAGTCCCCATACACTTCTAATTCTTGAATGTCTTTTTCTAGAGCCATCTTAAGTCCTATGATGCATGCTTCATACTCAGTAATATTATTAGTGTATAGGAAAATGAGCCTTATGGCCATAAGATACTGAGTACCTTCAAGGGACATTAGTATTGCCCCAATTCAACTCTTAGACACATTGGTTGCACCATCGAAGAACATTTTCCATTTCGATGGCTTGTTATCTTCTCCTTTATTAGAGTTTCCCTCAACTACTAAGACACCCTCATTGGGGAAATTAACTTGTACTTCTTAGGGAGTGCTATCAAAGGGATTTTCTGCTAATTGATCTACCAAAGCTTGCCCTTTGACCGAATTTCAGTTCACATATATAATGTTGAACTCCGATAACAGCATGTATTACTTTGAGATTCCACCAATTAGGGTTGGTTTGTTTGCCAAGTACTTTAGGGGATCGTATTGAGTCAGTAATTTAACCTAGTAGTAAAACGTGTATTGTCTGAGCTTGTGTATTACCTAGACTAAAGCATAACAGGTTCTTTCAATTTCTGAATATCTCTGCTCCCCTTTAGTAAATTTCTTGCTCAAGTAGTATATAGCCCGTTCCTTCCCTTCCTCATCTTTTTGGCTAAGCATGCACCCCATGGACCCTGGTAATATTGTTAAGTATAGGAATAAAGGCTTCTCGGGTTTTGAAGCTACCAGATTGGAGGGTTCATGAGGTATTCTTTGAGGCCTACTCACACTCTTCGTTCTAATTGATCTTGGCATTCTTTTTTAACAACTTAAACAAAGGACAACACTTGTCCATGAGTTGAGATATGAATCAGGCTATATAGTTTAAATGGCCCAATAAACCTCTAATTTCTTTAAGTGTGCATGGTGGAGGCAGTCAACTATTGCTTTGACTTTATCAGGGTTGACTTTGATGCCCTTTTGGCTTATTATGAAACCCAATAATTTCCCTGAAGTCACTCTGAAAGTACACTTCTCTAGGTTGAGTTTCAGTTGGAATTTTCTCAACTTATCAAACAATCTCCTTAGATTTTCCACATGATTTTTTCCTTTCTTGGACTTAGCAATCATATCATCGATATATACTTCAACTTCTTTGTACATCATGTCATGAAAGATTGTTACCATAGCCCTTTGGTAAGTTGTCCTAACATTTTTGAGTCTGAAAGGCATCACTTTGTAGCAAAATGTAACCCAAGTAGTAATGAACATTGTCTTGGCCTTATCTTCTTCAACCATTTGAATTTGGTTATACCTAGAAAATCCATCCATGAAAGAGAAAATATGGTTTTTGATTATGTTATCGACCAATACATCGATATAGGGCAAAGGAAAATTGTCTTTAGGGGTTGCTTGATTAAGGTCTCAAAAGTCTACGCACACTCTGACTTTTCCATTCTTTTTCATAATTGGTATTATGTTGGCTACCCATTCAGGATAATCAGACACCTCAATGAAGCTGACTTCCAATAGTTTTATGACATTTTCCTTGATTTTTCAACAGGATATCTGGTCAAAACCTTCTCAACTATTATTTCTTAGTCTTGATATCCTCTTGTGTAGGTATGTGAAGGATCACAATCGATGGGTCTAATCCAATCATGTCGTCATAAGACCATGTCAATGCATCTTGGTATTCGGATAGTAATGAGGTCATCTCTGTCTTTCGATTTTCTTCCAAATTTCCCCTAATTTTCAACACCTTAGGGTTTTCATTAGTGCTGACATTAATTATCTCTATTGGCTCATTAATGGAAATTCTACTCATTTTATGCTTTTTTTTAGCTTTCTTATACATTATTATGATTATTGACATCACTCCTGATGACTAACCTAGTAAGGCCAAAAGTGATATCAATATTTTCATCACCTACCTGTGCAAGGTATCCATGGCCTTTGTTTGGATCATGGCATCTAGAGAAAAAGAGAGGTATGTAAAAGGAAAAGTGTACGTAAGGCAAGAGTAAAGAGAAAAGAAGCTAATTGTATTTTGGGGAACTCTCTTTCGAGTACAAGCATTTGAAGAATATAGGTAATTTATTATAAAATTTCATAAAATATTGGATCATGATTCATCCTTTACCTTAAGGAAGACTTATTGTTATTCACAGGGATGGAGAACCAATTATTCAAGCATTGGGATTTGTTGAATAGGCCAGCACCTTCATTTCTGTCAAATTAAGCATAATAACTAATTTAAATATTTTGTAATTCATCACCCCAAATAAATTATCATTAGCATTTCTTGAATCAAAATAGGAAGATGAGACAAAGCTAAGAAATAAACATATTGCATTGTCACCAACAATGCAATACAAGTCAGTATTGATTGTGCAATTCATTACGGAATTCTCCTATCAAGGTAAGAAGAAGCATCAAAGCTACGAAGAAAATTTAAAGGATTATAAATACAACAAGTGCAGACAAGCAAAACGAACGGTGGCAACAATTTTGATTGCATATTAAAATAAATTGAAACTTGAAAGTCATTCACATACAAAAATAGAAATGCGATAGAGGAAATCACGTACTTTGAGGATTGAGTTTCACTTTGGAGATTGGGTTACAAACTTCTACTAGGGCTTCGGTTTGGAACCTAATGGGTTAGGGCTTTAGCTTGAAATTGAGGGATTGAATCAATCAGAGGACGATGGACAAATTGGGTTAGGTGATTCAGATTTTGTTGGTTAGTGATTGGGCTTATTAGTTGAAGAAGGAAGGAGATTGGATGTGTTTCTTTTAGTAAATTTATTTTGTTTTATTTTGGGAACTCAAGGCATATTCCTTATCATATTATTTCTAAATAAACAGTATAATAATAATTTCATTATGTTTAAATAAATATTGCAATAACCATTAATATTCTATTTCTTAATAATTATAATTCCATGCTTCTCTTATTCTATTCCATTAACTAAACATGTCGTAAAATAATATGAAAAACCTGGTTATTATCCCCTAAATGAAAGATTGAAACCTAGTAGTGCCCTATTGAGCTAATTAACTAAGATAAAATAGGTAAAGCACTTTTTGAGCTAATTAAGACCTTAAAGAGATATTGAAGACTTGACCGTGATTTTATGAGTTGGCTAACCAAAATGAAATGGGTGAAGCACTTTTTAAACTGGCTAAGACCTTCAAGAAATATTAAAGACTTAGTCGTGCTCCTATGAGTTGACTAACCAAGATGAAATTGGTTAAGTGCTCTTTTAGTTGGCTAAAACCCTAAAGAAATACTGAAGGTGAAGCACTCCTTGAACCGATTAAGACCCTAAAGAGATGTTGAAGACTCGGCCATGTCCTTGTGAGCTAACTAACAAAGATGAAATAGATGAAGCACTCCTTGAGTTGACAAAGACCCTAAAGAGATAGTGAAGGTGAAGCATTCCTTAAGTTAGCTAAAACCTTAAAGAGATAATACCAAGAGCAAATTCCTTATGGGTTAGCTAGAGACTTTAGCTAAAGTTTGCTAGAAAAAAGAAACGTGAACACTAGTTATTATCTAAGGTGATATGGTCTAAATGTACATGCAAAGTTCAAATGCCAATGTGTTAACATCATATAGAAGTACTTACCTGGTCTTACCAATAGTACCCAAACTATCAAACCTTCATTTGAAAGGTCCTATTGAATCAAATTAGCTCATGAATTGAAATTTTGATCCCATATTGCTAACTTAACTAGTCTCGGTATGAAGCCCTTGAATCTTTACTGGCCCTTTAGAGAAATCACAGAAATTACCTGATACAGAGTGTTATCTACTCTTTCTACTCATTAATTGATTGCTTTTCGGGTTTTTCTAAACTACTCCTCGACTAGTAGATATCTGCTATGAGGTGTTTGCCTATTTGGATCTTCACCTTTTTTTTGAAAAATAGATAATAAAACTCCTCGTCGAGGGGGGGATCAATTTGTAATAAAGTATTTTAAAGAGTTTTGTTAATTACCAATGTTCTATATCTCACTTTCAACTCATCTTGTGTTTTCAATGTATGGGTTCAATTAAATGGAGTAAGGGAACTAGACCTTTGGATGAAGTAAAAGGAGGGAATGGTGATGATTCCAATGCTAACAATTGTCAAGGATATCAACTTTGCTTGTAGAGAATGAAAATTAGACTACAATAATATTCAAGATGATTGGCATTTTCATGTTTTGAGTAAAAATTTCCATTGACTTTTCATGAGTAGTATAACTTTACAATGTCAACTTTTACAAGGTCTTTCAATTCTAGACCATCCATCTAAGACAAAATTAAAGCCTCTCCTAGTAATATTCGCTTCTCGACATAAGACCTCTGTAATTAGGAGTAAATTTTCTTCTTGAGTCTTGTGCATTGGAGAGAGCCTTTCTTAACACTATATCACCTTCTTTAAAGTTTTGGGGCTATGCCCTTTTGTTGAACGCCTGAGCTATTCTTTGTTGGTAACACTAATTATGATCCATGACTATCAATCTTCTCTCATCAATTAAATTCAGTTGTTCGATACATTTCTTTACCTAATCGGCTTTATCCAATTGGGTTTCTGATAGTGTTTTGAGAGACGAGATCTCAGCCTTTACTGTTAAGATCACTTTAGTGCCATATAAAAGAATAAGGTGTTGCCCCAATTGACGTTCTGATGGGAGTCCGATAGGCCATGAGTGCAAATGGTAACCTCTCATGCCAGTCCTTACATGTAACAGTCATTTTTTTGATGATTCTTTTAAGGTTTTTACTGGTTACTTCAATGGCTTCATTTATTTGGGCTTGATAAGGTGTAGAGTTTTTGTGAATGATTTTGAATTATCGGCATCACTCTGACATAAGCTTATTGTTGAAATTCATGCCATATCGGTGATGATTGCTTCTAAAGCCACGTATCGAGTCAAGATATCTCTCTTGATGAACTTGACTACTACCCGTTTAGTATCGCTTGAATAGGATGGGCCTCTACCCACTTGCTGAAGTAATTAATGGCAACCAGTATAAAGCGATGCCCATTGGATGCTTTTGGGGGTAATTAAGCCAATGATGTATATTCCCTACATTGAAAATGGCCATGGCACAAAGAGTATGTATAATTCCTAAAGCAAGGTTTTTATCTCATTTGCATAAACTTGGCATAAGTGACAATGCTTAACATGTTTGATGCAATCGCCTTTCATTGTTAACCAGTAATACCTAACCTCATAATTTTCTTTGCCAGCATGTAATCGTTTATGTGAGGGCTACACACTCCTTTGTGTACTTCTTTCATCAAAATCTTGGCTTCTTTATTGTCTATGCACCTTAAAAATGTATTGTCAAAAGATTGCTGATACAAAGTGGATTTGCTTAATAAGAACTGTATAGCCAATCTCCTGATTGTCTTTCTTTGCTTTTTCTCAACCTCTTTAAGGTATGTTTTGTAGGAACATTTCAATATCATGGTACTACGGCTTTTCACCATTTGTACCTTTAATTGCTAAATAGAAGGTAGGTTTTTCTTCAATTTCAATGGTGAGGGGTTGAATCTCGACTCCACCAGATATCTAAACCATAGATGCCAGGGTGGCCAATGCATTGGTAAATTGATTTTGAGTCCTTAGTACATAATTAAAAGTGATTCCTTTGAATTTCTCCATCAATTCAGTCAAGTGCTGGTGATAAGGTATTAGTTTAGGATTTTTCATCTTGTATTCTCTTTGAGATTGGGTGATAATGAGTGAAGAACCCCTATACACTTCTAATGCTCGAATATCTTTATCTAGGGCTATTTTGAGTCTTATGATGCATGATTCATATTTAGCGATATTATTAGTGTATAGGAAAACGAGCCTTACAGCTACAGGGTGCTACATACCTTTAGGGGATACCAGTATTGCCTTAATTCTATACCTAGACACATTAGCATCTTTATCAAAGAACATCTTTCACTTCGGTGGTTCATAATCTTTTTCTTCACTAGAACTTCCTTCAACTACTAAGATATCTTCATCGAGAGTTTTGACTTATATCTCTTGGGGGGTATCATCAGAAGGATTTTCTACTAGCTGATCTACTAGGGCTTGCCCTTTGACTGAATTTCGATTTACATATGTAATGTCAAACTCTAATGGTAACATTTACCACTTTGAGATTCTACCATTTAAGGTTGGCTTGTCTGCCAAGTACTTTAAGGGATTATACTGAGTAAGTAGTTCAATTTGATAATAGAGTGTATATTGCCTAAGTTGATCCATTACCTAGACTAAAGCACATTACGTTCGTTCAATTTCTGAATACTTTTGTTCCCCTTTAGTGAACTTCTTACTTAAGTAATATATAACCTGCTCTTTTCCTTCCTTATCCTTTTGACTAAGCATATACCATGTGGATTTTGGTAATATTGTAAGGTATCGAAATAAAGGCTTCTTAGGTTTAAGAGCTACTAGAATTAAAGGGTTCATAAGGTACTCCTTGATTGTTGTGATGGCTTGCTTATATTTTTCGTCTTAATCTGTCTTGGTGTTCTTCTTTGAAAACCTAAATAAGGGATGGCATTTATCTGTAAGTTGAGATATGAACTAGGTGATGTAGTTTAGGTAATCCAATGAGCCTCTGATTTCTTTAAGTATGCGAGAGGGGGTAAGTCAACTATTGCTTTAACTTTATTAGGGTCCACTTTGATGCCCCTCTAGCTAATTATGAAACCTAATAATTTCCCTAAAGTTACTCCAAAGGTACACTTTTTTGGAATGAGCATCAATTATAATTTTCTCAACCTATCAAACATTATGCTCAAATTATGTATATGAATTTCTCCTTCTTTAGATTTTGCAATCACATCATCTACATACACTTCAACTTCTTTGTGCATCATGTTGTGAAAGATTGCAACCATGGCTATTTGATAAGTTGCCCCAGCGTTTTTGAGTCTAAAAAGCATTACTTTATAGCAAAATGTACCCAAAGTTATAATGAATGTTGTCTTGGCTTTATCTTCTTTAGATATTTGAATCTGATTATATTTGGAGAACCCATCTATGAAGGAGAAAATATGGTTCCTGATTGTGTTATCAACTAAGATGTCAATATGGGGCAAGGGGAAATTATCTTTAGAGGTTCATGGTTGAGGTCTTGAAAGTCCATGTACACTGTAACTTTTCCGTTCTTCTCCAAGATTGGCACAATGTTGGCTACCCACTTAGGACAATTAGACACTTCGATGAAATCAACCTTTAGTAACTTTTTGACTTCGTCTTTAATTTACAATAAGATATCTGGTTGGAATCTCCTTAGCTTTTGTATTTCAGGTTTGATATCTTCTCTTATGGGTAAGTGGTGGACTACAATTGATGAATCTAACCTAAGCATATTGTCATAAGACCATACAAACACATCTTAATATTCAGATAGCAATGTGGTCATTTTTTCTTTCTATTCTTCTTTCAAATTCCCTCTAATTTTCAACATTTTGGGGTTGTCATCAGTCTTAATATTAACTGTCTCGGTTTGCTTGTTAATGGAAATTCTACTCATTTCATGTTTTTGCTAGCTTTCTTGCATGCCACTATGGTCATTGATATCACTCATGACAACTAACCTAATAGGGCCAAAAGTAATAGCAATATTTTCATCACCTATCTATGCAAGGCATCCCTAGCTTTTATTCAAGGCATTGGATCTAGGAAAAAAGCATGTAACGAAAGGAGTATGAGTAAGGGAGGAGGGAAGAAAATGAAGATTGATTTTTATCATGTTAGAAGAAATTCTTTCAAGTGCAATATTGTAGAACAAAGGTAATTATTACCAAACTTAGTAAAATACTAAACCGTGATTCATCCTTTACCCTAGAGAAGACTTATTGCTATTCATAGAGGTGGAGAACCAATTATTTAGGTGCTAAGACTCATAGGATGGGCTTGTTATGTCATTCATACTAGAGATGTCTTCTTTGGCAGGTTTTGAAGTCTGAACATCAGCTTAGATGAATGTCTCTATCAAAGGTGGAAAGGTCATTGAGGCGTAATATAATATGTCACCTCTCTTTCCCTTTACTTACATATTTCACAACTCTTCCATCAGAGTTGGAATGTAGCCGAGCCCATAGGTACTAAACTTCCCTTCTTTGAATTTTGGCCTCTCTTCCTTTTTTTGATTGGTAAGCATACATACTTCTTCAAACATTTGGAGCCTAAAGTCTTCCTGCTCTTTGATGCCAATGTAGGCTATGGTCGTTTCTTTATATATTTCATAATCTTGGTCACCCAGAATCGTTATGACTTGACCATTTAAGATAAATTTAACCTTTTGATGCAAGCTTGAAGATACGACCCCTATTAAATGTATTTAGGGTCTCTCCAACAAGAGGTTGAAGGTCCTTAGGATGTCTAGGACCTAGAATTAGATGTTGAAAGTTTGTAGGCCAATGTCAACTGGTAAGTCGATCTCCCTTATAATTTCTCTCATGGATCTATCATTGAACTCTACTTGATTGTGGTTGCATCGATATCTAATAGATCCAGGGTGGTGATAGGGTAGACATTCAATGATGATTTATTGTCGATGAGGACTCATATTATGATAATGTTGTTTACCCTTACTATTATGAAGAGAGGTTTAGTGTGTTGATTACCTACCTCTCTCAACTCTTCATTAGAGAAAGAAATATGACCCATAGTGATGATGGAGTTGGGCATTGATCCTATCTTATTGGCTGATATTTCATGAGGGACTTTGACCTCCCTTAGAGTTCTGAATAAAGTTTCCCGATGTGGTTTTGATGCCATTAACAGACTCATAAGAAATATCTGCATTGGAGTCTTAGTGAGCTAATCTATTATTTTTTGCTCACTTGATTTGATTATTTTTGTGTAGGTGGACAATCTTTCCTCATATTCAGCTGGTTTGTGGTTTGGCCTTTCCAACACATTTTTCTTTTTCAGGTCTTTAGGCCATAAATTCTATGAAAGCAAGTAATATCCCCCATGAGTGAACTTGATTGCCCTTGATTTACTGTCTGATAGTTGAGAGGGGTAATTTTATAACTTTTAAGGGCTAAGGGTACATGGAAGGTGTACCTTTTGGTCTTTAGAGTTTGCTTCTCCTCCTGTTTGTATAATTTATAGACATTGGGTTCTTGATTGGAGTCAATCATATTGATGGCGGCATTTAAGTCATCAAATATTATGTTGATGATGGGCCTGTGGTCAGGTAAGGGGGTGTTGTTGGCGTTTGGAGCTGAAGCCTCTATGAAGTCTAGTTGGACTATGCCTTCGTCAATTAATTCTTGAATTTCGCTCCTTAATCTCCAACATGAGTCGGTTGAATGGCTCACTTACCTTAAGTGATATTGACACTTAGTGTTGGGATAAAAAACCTTTAGCTTATATCTTTCATTTAGAGGCTTAAAATGGATTAAATTATCTTTTTTTAATTTTTCAAGGACCTAGTTGAGAGGAACCGCTATCTTGGTGAACTATCTCAAAACCTTACTGACTCGTGGCTAACTTCGGAATTGTTATTGCATTGGTGGAGGATTTGTTTTGAAGGAGACTTGGGTATTAGGCTTAGTGTTTGAATTTGCCATGCTGACTATTGCTTCTTTGGTCTTGCTGGTAGTAGGCTTTGTAGAGGGTGGTCTCCTATTTGATGGATCTTGTGATTTACTGGAAGCGATAGCATTTTCAATCAAGCATCTTGCGGCCACTACCGTTGAGAAGCTAGAGGAAGCTTGCCTAATCAAATGAGAAAAGTTGGGCCTTTCAAGAGTATTAATAAAAGCCGAAATCAGTTCTTTCTAGGTCATGGGGGAGGATACCTGTATGGCTAAGGATCTCCATCGCCGGGCATATTCCTTGAATGACTCATTGTGCTTCTTTCATTGGGCGACTAAGTCCATCATGGTTGGTGCCACTTCAACATTGAATTTAATTGTTCGTAGAAGGTTGTAGCTAGGTTCTCCTATATGTCCTATAAACCTTGCTATTTAACGGGCATGTAAATAAACTAAACAAAGAATTTAAGTTTAGAATTAAAAACGAATTTAGTTTTCTAATTTGAAAGTTTATTATTGATAAAATTCGAATATGAGAACTGTGGACCTTAAGTCACCCAAAAGCCAAAAGCCTAAACCCTAAAACAATTAAGGTCTTGTAACTCTAAGCGACTAATTGAGAATTTAATTTGAATAATTTTATTCAACCTTAGAAAATTTCATAATTTTATAAGAATTAAATTATAACTTACAAGTTAATTTAAGAAACAATCTTTAAAAGAATTCCATATAAGACAATTCCCTTATCCTTATTGCATAAGCCTTGTACACATGCGTAAGTGGACCAACCAATCACCATAATTAACTTATCAATTGAGAGTTTGAATCATTTATTAATTGATAACTTATCAAAAGCTAGTGATATAATAGTTTTCTTATATCACCATAACTTATACTACATATGAACAATTTATCACATTATTTTATATATTTAACTTTTAATTAAGTGATAAGACAACCTAATGCCCAAAAAGAAGGCCTACATGGCTGGTTGTAAGACGGTAGTAAGGGGGACCATGATTTGTAATTAATCCATCAATAAACTTGTCTTATATATCTACTATTCACCCCTTAATTATTACATCATTTAGTCTTATCAAAAGTTGGTATTTGTACATGCTAAAAGACAACCAAATTAAAGCTTCTTGAATACATTACCCTACCCATTCAAAACTAGCCACTCACTCCCCATTTCACTTTCATTTTCACTTCCTCTTTCTCTCACTTCAAACACAAACCAAAAGAAGAAGTCCAACCCCACAAATCAAACATTGCCCCCACTTTTTGCTCCCCCATTCATGGCACAAAAACTTAGTTTTGTATCTTCCTTTGTCAACTTTAAAAGACACTTTTAGGAACTTTAGATTACCCTCAAAAGCCTACTTTAAGAATCAAGACCTTGGTCTCTAAAGGAGCTTGCAAAAAGAAGAAGGAAAACAAAGGAACATAAGAGGATACTGAGTGCACAACTACCTTGTTTTCACTTTTGAGGACGAGTAAGTTTGTTTTCTTGTTAAGTGCTCTAGTATGCCATGTTAGAAGACCATGTTTTCATGAAGATTTTAGCATGAACATAAGATGATAAAATAGCTAGACCACCTTAAGAAGTAAGCTTATGTACCCCTTTACATGAAAGCTGAAATATGAGCATGCCATGTTGGTGTTATGTAAAGATATATGTCTAACACTTAGAATGGAAGATTTTAAGTTAAGAAAATTATGAAATGTGTACATGAATGAGGAGACATCATTCTGGATGTAGAGTGTATGTGAGTCATTTAGATGTTATTTCCACTTTTATTAAGTTAAACATGTTAAAACCTAGCCTTTAGTAATTGAAAATCCATTACATAAAGCTTTTATGAAGAAACCAACTTTGTGAGATATCAACTATGGCATGGAAGTTACGATAAGTATAAGATCTATTATTTTCATCTAGAGTATAAGCTAAATAATTACCATATGGAAGAGAAGTTAAGTCAAAGTTGGAACATAAGTAGCATAGTTTATGATCTAACCCCTAAACTTAAGGAAATAATAAAACAAGTTGAAAAACTAAGTGAGTGCCCCTTGGATTCATCACGGCTAGATTTGGAATCACAATAAAATTCACTTAAAAATATAATAAAACCAAGTAAACAAAGTGAAGAAAAAAACCAACCAAGGTAAGTATGATAAGTATATAAAATCTAAAACTCAAGACCAAGCTTAAACTTTCAAAACGAGTCTCAATCTCTAAGTTGAACCTTCATTTAATTTCTGACTAGCAGCTTAATCCACCCATAAAAGTTGTTTTAAGACTGTTAAGAAGCCTACAAAACACTCCCTAAGCCCAATAAAGTGACTACCCTTAATTTGGATAAAAAATAAGCCCGTTCGACAACTTAAGTCCACATAAAAGCCCAAGAAGTTCCTATTAGCCATAGGAGTGTAAATCAAAGTTTAAAATCTAATGTTAAGGAGTATTTTAAGCTTAGGGCAATCCTATGCCCAAGCCTAAAAGTTTTCCTAAGGTATCAAAAAGCCTAACAATTAAACAAAGGCCAAAAGTACACTAAATCATGAGAATCACTACTATTCTGACCTATAGATAGATTTGTGTATCTCATCTCAAAAATATAACTTCATCACATTAAAGTACACTTGAAACTAATGAAGATTGACTATAAGATCATAAAAATTGGATTTAAAACAAGAAATTTATACATGTTTGAACTTTTAAGTAAAATTGGGAAAAATACGAAACCTAGTTAAAAGTATAACTTAAAGGGTTTTAGCTTAGCTTTCTAACTTCTACTTCAAATCCTTATAGTATCATCTTTGTGATATTTAGGGGCCCCGGCTATAGGACATGACTTACCCTCAAAGATCATTTGCCCTCGAATTACTACAATTGATCCATTATGGCTGAGTGAGTGATTTCTAATGACTCCATACTTGATTTTACTTATAGTGTAGATGTACTTAAACTTATATAAAGAACTTGGATGCTTGTAGGAAATGGGAAATGCATGTATATGATATTATGATTAAATGCTATGACTTGTTAATCAGATAAAAATGGGAATTATTTGTAATGATATCGTATGGAATGAAATTGTCTGATCTCCATAAAAACCAGATTAAGTAATTATTTGATTAAGGAATTCAATAAATCATGCATTTCTCATGATCACATCGTAACTATATCAACTGCCATCTTACATAGAAGATGAGAAGGGACTCACAAGAGGAGGGTCTCCTGCAGGATTAGGCATTAGCTAAGTTATCATTATATTATTGAGTCTTTATCCTAAGCTAATGGGCTTACTAAGTGCTAGGGGATGCTAACTGTTAACGAAGGGCCGTATCTTGTGGCTTTTGCTTAGGGTTTGTGATAGTGGATTGTGAAGGCCACCACATCACTAGACTTGGGAATTTTGGTTTAATTATGAGATGTAAAAAGAAAGAGTATTTTCCGTATGAAAGTTTATATATATATATATATATATGATTTTGTTTTGAATTGAGCACAATAGTGCAATTGGTATAAAAAATCAAGTGCTAGGACTTGGTTATGGTTTGTGTTAGTTAATCATCTTTAAACCTGACTATAAGGGGGGGACGTAATTCTGTGTTGTTTGTAGTTCCTATGACCATTAGTTGGTCATATTGTACATACTTACCCATCTTGCGTATGTATAACTTGCTGTGCAGTTTAGGGCATCAAGTCCTATTGTATTTCTTAAAGTCAGGTACTTTAAATTTTTTTGGAAAGCTTCCATAGGCATAAGTAAAGAAGTTTATAATAGCAGTCTGCTCGAAACCATTGTACCCTTTAAGCATTTTCATTTTCATTTTCTTAGTGATTTGTTGGGTCAATTGCCTCTCAAGCTCTTTCAATCTGTCTTGATCAACTTCAAGCTTTAGGTTGATTAGGAATGAGTAAGTGTTTGGCTCAGAAGTCGGGTTGAGATATTCGATGTCAACAATTACCCAAATGGTATCAAATCCAACTTCATCCGTAGTAATTCGCTCACAAAATCCATTGTAATTTGTTCCCATTTACACTTGGGAATTGGCAATGATTTTAACAATCCTCCTGGTCTTTGATGCTTGACATTGATTCTTTAACATGTCTTACACCTTTGCACATATTTTGCTATATCTTGCTTCATTCCATTCCACCAAAAGTTCTTCCTGAGATCATGGTACATCTTTTTCCCTCCAGGGTGTACGAAGTAACCCGAATAGTGTGCTTCACTTGTGATTTCTTTCCTGAGTAATGCATCTTTTGGTACATACAATTTGCCCTTCATGCAAATCATCCCTTTTTCATCATGGTTAAAGTTTGAGTATTTCCCACTCTCCATTTCTTCGTTTTCCTTCATTAAAGTGGAACAAACTTGTTGGGATTCTCGAATCCTTTCCATTACTGTAGGATCAGTGACCAAATTTGACAATTCTACATTTCCTTTGGCTTAGGAAAACTCTATGTTAATCCTCTAAAATTCTTTAATCAACTCATGCTACTCGGTGTGGAGTGAGGAAACTTCAACATGATTCTTATGACACAAAGCATTTGTGACAGCATTTATCTATCTTAAGCAATAATTGATTCCAAGATCATAATCTTTGATCAACTTAAGCCTTCTCCTCTGCGTCATATTCAATCCTTTCTACATGAAAAGGTAGTTAAGGCTTTTGTAATTTGTATAATTTCATATCTTTGACAATACAAATAATGCCTCTAAATCTTTAAAGTGAAGACTATAGTTGCCAATTCTAAGTCTTGTGTAGGATAATTCTATTCGTAAGGTCTCAACTGTCAAGATGCATATGCTATAACCTTCCTACCTTACATTAGTACACAATCAAGTCCATTCCTTGAGGCATCACTGTATATGGTGAAGGGCTCTTTGGTGTTTGGTAAGACCAAACTCAATGTAGATACTAATTTAAGCTTCAACTCTTGGAAACTTTACTCCCTTTTATCAATCCATTCATACTTTACATGGTTTAAGTTCAACTGAGTGAGCAGTTTAGCTATAGAGGAGAAATCTTTGGCAAACTTTTTGTAGTACCCTACAATACCTAAGAAACTATACATTTAGATAGTTGTCTTTAGCCTTTTTGATTCAATTATAACCTTAACTTTCTTTAGATCCATTGTTATTCCATCCCTTGATATTATGTGTCTAAGGAGGGAGATTTCCTTTAGCTAAAAGTCACACTTGGATAGCTTAGTGAAGAGTTTATGTTCTCTCAAAATCTGCAACATCATCCTTAAATGTTCCTCATGTTGCTCAAATGAAGCTAAGTATAAAAGGATATCATTGATGAAGAAAATCACATACTTGTCCAATAGAGCTTGAAACATATGGTTCATTAAATCCACGAATGTTGTTGGTACATTTGTCAACCTAAAAAGCATCACTAGGATCTCATAATGATCATACCTTATTTTGAAGGCCGTCTTAGGAACATCCTTAAGTTTAATCTTGAGTTGATGGTATCTTGATCTTAGATCAATTTTGGAAAAGACTTTAACATCTCCTAACTAATCAAACTAGTTATCTATTTGAGGTAGTTGAAACTTTTTCTTGATAATTACCCTATTTAAGTCTCAATAATCTACGCATAGTCTCATGGACCCATCTTTCTTCTTCACAAATAACACTAGCTCCCACATGGTGATATACTGGGTTCAATAAAGCCTTGATTAAGTAGTTCTTGTAACTGCTTCTTCAACTCATTTAGCTCTACTGAAGCCATTCTATGGGGTACTTCTAAGATGGGTTCTATGCTTGGCATTAGGTTAATGAAGAAATCAATCTCTTTCTTAGGTGATAAACTTGGAAGCTTGTTTGGAAAAACTTTTGGAAATTCACTCACCACTCGGATTTTCTCAATTTGTAGCTTTTCCTTTCCTACCTCAATCTTACTTGATCCTACTTCTACCCATGTTTAGAAACCCTTATCTAAAACCAACTTGAGTGAATACATCTCTCCTAGCTTAACGATGGTTGATTCTCTCTTAAAAATAGCTTTTGTACCATTTATGGTTTCAAGTTCCACTTCCTTACTCCAACAATCTACCTTGGCTTTTATAGTTGACATATAACCGATACCTTGATTGACCTCATACTTGTTTATCTCGATCACTATCACATCAATATGGGACTAATTGTCTTGAATTTTCATAGAGCAATTCTCTACTACTTCTTGGCTCATTGCCACACTTCCCATTGGTGTCTTGATTGTAAAGTTGGACATTGTAGTATCTACCTGTAATCTTGCTTGCTTGGCAATATTAGGTGTGATAAAGGAGTGGGTCACTCCCATATAGAACAAAATGTATATAAGTAAGCTAAAGACATGGATATTCCTTAAACCAATCACAGTTTCATCATTTTAACTTGTTATTTACAAGATATCTTTTAGCTCTTTAAATTCCTTTGTTACTTTTGATATTCCTTTATATTTTATGAATTATTGCAAATATTTAAAGAAAAGGGTAAGTTAAGTTGCATAACTACAACAAGTTTAGTGTTTATAGTGTCTCCCTCCTTGAAATTAGTAGCATCCTCATCAACCTTATCATCTACATAATCCTATTCGCCCTTTAGATTATAAATCTTAGCATGTGTAAGTGTGCCTGGTCAAGCCTATATGGATCCAAGTCTACCTATCTGTCTCTGAGCCGTTGTGCATTTAGGAAGAGCTATGGGGTCAGCTAGTTCGGTGGCTAAAGTAGTCTTCCTCAATGGATAATTAAGAGCAATGTGCCTCGTTTGTTTATGTACAAAGCAAGTCATGTTAGCTCTCTTAGGATACTCAACTATGTAGTGATTGCCCTCTTCATATGGAAAACATTTATGTTGAAGTTCGGGGCATTCTCTTAGAATATGTCCTCCCTTACATTTTCAACACCTCACTACACTACCTAAAATGGCTAGCCTCAACTGGTGGTTATGCATCTGCATGATCTTTTTCCCTTTCTTAGTGAAATTAGGTTGCTCAAAAGGCCTCTTCTCTAAGATACTCACTCTAGGTCTGGTCTCATGTTTACCATTTCCACAAGTCATTTGGAAAAATTAGCTCCTTTTTAAAATAATGGAATGAATATGCAACTAATTAATTAAGCTTACAAATTTTGATAAAAACTTATGGAAATCATAAAAGCTTCGATAAGCATACCAATTGACTACTAGTATAAGGTTTACTCTAAGGTCTTATTTCCTAAAGATATGGTGTGCTACCTCTCAACCATTTTAGTACTATTCATATATAGGTAAACTATTTTAAACTTGATTCTTTTATTGAACAAAGCTCAATAACTAGCTTAATGTAAATAGACAAAAGATTCTAACACCAGAAGGGATAAAAATATGATTTTTATTAGACTAAACCTAAGAACAATTCCTAATCTAACAAAGCATGGGATTCCAACACTCTAATGATTACAATTAAGAACCAAGTATATTAATTAATAGGTAGCATGATGTTTGAGTTCTACTATTGTTCATGTGCACATAGATTAAGGATTGATTCCAAAAGTAAAATCTCAATAGAATCACCACGTATCAACAATTAATCCAAGTTAATTAGCATGAAAATGACTAGAAATCATGCTTTACACTTAATCCTAATCTGCACACATTCCTTCATAAGTGAAACACATGTTAAATGCTTGAAACCCATAACCCATGTAACACACAATCACAATAAACAACACAAACACTAAATATTAATCCAATAACATTAAAAGATTCATAATCTTCATGAATACAGTGAGAATACAAGGTTAAACAACATCCTAAAATAATAAGAAATCAGGTAGAGCGAGAAATCACCTAACAAGAGGAGTTCTAATCTTCAATCCTTGTCAGAATGATGTTTTTCATGCATTTCAGGGTTGAAATTTGCTAAAACTAACTTAATCTAAGCTAAATATAACCTAAAATGACCTTGAAAAGTGAAACCTTAAAAATCCTAATGAGAGAAGAAGAAAGGAAGTCGAAAAAGGAAAGGAATCACATTCCCCGAATGAGATGTGAGTTGTAGCTTTTTATATCAAGAAGGTACCATCAAGCCAGTAGTGTAATACCTTCATGATGGTATACTCAATTCTTTGTGATACTTCAAAACTTTCTATTCAAAATGTTGGCTTAATGGTATCTTGCATTATTGTCATGATGGTTGTTCCTGATTCATGTCTTTATCTTTTTTTTCCCTTCAACTTCCAAGCTAAGGCTACCATTACATGGTAGCCCCAAGACCTGCAAGAACAACTACAAAGACCTTAAATTCATTAAATAAACATAACTTTTGAATGCTAAAACACAAAAATATAAATTACACTTGTGTTGAGAAATTATATGTGATTTTAATGAAAATTCATATACATTGGCTCAAAAATCTATTAAATCACACACAATTATTATAAAAATCCTTTAGATAAGTGTATGGTTTCTCACTCTTATCCTTAGAATCTTCAGTACTCTTAATAGCACCGGCTATCTTGATGGCATCCCTAAAATCTTTTGGTCGAAACTTGTATACTTGGTGCTTAACCTTATACTCTAACCCTCTGATAAAGACTTATGTCCTTAACCTATCAATGACTTGGAAGTCCTCATTAGTAAGTTGTAGGAGCCTATTGAACTGTGATTCATACTGGTCTAATGTACGATTCCCTTTTTAGATTGAAAGAAAAGCATCACCATATTGCAACCTCAATGTCTTAGGATAATAATTTGCAATGAACTCCCTCCTAAACACCTCCTAAGTGATCAATCCTCTCACTATCCCCCTCTTAGACTTCCACCAAGTCTTAGCATGGAGCCTTAACATATAGGTAACATAAGTGATTCACAAATGGGGTGGAATCTGAAATGCATCAAATGTTTACTCAATTTGCATGAGCTAATCCTCCACCTCCTTATGGCAACTTGTAAGTTCAACAAAATACTTGGTGCATTTACTAAACTTTATCATCATGGACCTTAGAAGCCTATGATCTAGGGATGCTACAAGAGCTATACGCACTTGATTAACTAAAGGTGGTGGTAGTGACACATCAATCGGTAGAGGAGGCAGAACAAGAGTTGGAGGTGTCCTTTCCCTCCATAGAAGGTTCTCAATATCTCCTATATTGTAGCTAGCACCACTTTTGTGTGGTCCCTTTATAAAACTTGTACTAGTGGATTTGCTAGGGGATTACGTCTCATTTGGTGCCTACCCTGGTCTTGCTTATTCCTAATGCCAAAAACAACTTAAGTAAGCCTTAAGTAGAGAAACTTTCAATTTCTAAGTTGGCCACAAAACATAGTAGAGTAAATTACAAATTGAGCAAGATAAAAGTCCTCCTTTTTATTAATTTAAATAACATGGGGTTACACTAAGAGGTGGTCACTTCTATAGAGTGAATCCCCACCAATTTTATGTCTATATACAATTAAGAGATTCATCATAAGATCTCAATGGTACAATGCAACAACTCAAAACATAAAGTGTTAAGACTAGTACATCCAAAATATGGTAACCTTTAATAATGATAACTCAACCAACTAGTATATTAGTGGGTCAATCATTAAACCAACCCTAACACTCTTATCATATTCAAAAGCATCATCCCCATTAGAATCCACACTAAAATAAGTTAAAGGCTCACAGTGGTCAATAAGCTTGAGCTAATCCTCCTCCTTCTGATCCTTAACCATAAGTGGTAGAGGGTCGAGTACTGGTCTATCTACTTGTACCCTAGCCTCACTATTGCTTAGCTTTACTTGGTGATATAATACATCATCCTATGAAGAATGAGGCATAGGCTTAAGAGCATCCTTCTCTTAAGGTGGATCTCGGTTAACTCTGTCCATCCCCATTAAAGTTGAGGCAAGAGCCTTTGGAATTCGCTCCTCTAGCTAGTCTTCCTTGTTGTTAGATGAAGCTGGCAACTTGTGCTCTAGCTAAATCTCCTCCCAAAGTACATCAATAGCCCCATTAAAATTAACCTCAAGTAAGGTTAAGTGGTTGTCTCTTTGATCCCTAGCAAAAACAACCCCATGCTTGACTTGCCTCCATTCATTGAAAGTTGGTGCTATTGGTTAGATGGCATCTCTAACCAAGAAGGCTACCTTCAATGGTTGTCTAGAACATCCTACCATCTATGCCTTGTGTACTAATACAAGAAGAGCTTAGTGTTTGAGTAGACTGGGTGCTAGAGATCTATGAGTAACTCCTCATGTTTAAACCTCCAGTCATACATAAGCCTACCCCTCCACTAATCAATACCGTACTCAAGCTACGAAGCTCACCCATTAAGGTAAGAGTCAAAGTTCCGTGATGGTAATCTAGAAGGGCCTCTCCTTCATCTATGTGGAACTCTAGTTACTTCTCCATGAGAGTCTTAGAATCTTCCCAGACTATAGAAATTTCCTTAAGGTTAAAGTTTCATTAGTTTCTTAAGTTATAAGCTTTCTTATACTTCTCCTAGCCTAACTCTACCCCTCTTAAGCTCATTAGGTTAGTTTCCTACATATGTTTAGGGTTAATTGTTATTCTTTTCAACCTAGGTTTTGATACCACTTTAATATTTTCATAACCTAAGGGGTGAATAAGTTGTGACAATACCTCGTATACTATAGGAAGATCTAAGACCAATACCTTTATTGGTTAGGAACCTTCATTATATTACATAAGGCGTCAACGAAAGCTCGGTTTCCACTATGAGACCTGCATTAAGCAATGTCAAAGAAAATATTTATAGTTAAGACATTAAACTTAAAGATAACATGGTGCTTGAGTATAGGTGTCTTCCCTTAAAAAAAGTCATATAAGCCATAACTAACTTGATTATTAGTCCATGCTACTACCAATCTTAAAAGATAAAAGAACTACTAGAGAGTGCAGATATAATAGAAATGTTCACTTGTGCTCTTAACTTGCTTAGCATCCCGAAAGTTGGTAAAACTAACCTTGGGCATCCCATGACTTGGCTCTTGCCATAAGTCATGCTATAACAACAAACTATAAGGGGCTAAGCTACAATTGTATAGCGAGTAACCTTCCTATCCTATTAACAAGCAATCTATAAATAAGTTAACTAAACACATATATGCAATGCAATAAGCATATAAAATGTAAACATCGTTTATAGCTTATTGGTGATTGTATAAAGCATAGATTTATGCCCACCATTGCTTGAGTTAGAAAGTATTTAGATACATTAGGACCCAAGTCTCTATATCTAAGATCCAACATTTTTCCCTTTGGTAGACCCAAAGCAGCATAAATGGCTTCGGCTCAAGTCAAGGGCGATACTCCTTAGTGCTAAGTAGATCTTAAAGGTTGAGGCAAGAATGTTACACGAGTACATCATGCAAAACAACAATAACATATCATATTAATAGTAAATGGATCTATCATGCATGATCTCCTTCTCCATTATATAGTGTTGATACCTTTTTTATATTAATGTAGAAAGATACAATGCATGTTTAGTTTACTTAAAGGTCAAATAGTTATTAATTTAGTTCATAAGTGACTAACTAATATATATATCAAACACTCCAAAGCCTTATCAGCTAATGCAACAACCAATCATGACTTCGATATATTTCAGTATCTTACCAAGCAATTGCAACTAATATAAGCACATGTAAGAATCCCCAACCCCCAAGCATAATAGTTTTCATATGTATACATATGTGCCTATTTAGTGCACTATACTACGTGTAAATACTAAATACGATAGGGATCGATATACTTACTCAACCATAGTATCTTATAATCCCAATAGTTGTTAGTCAAATTGACCCCTAGGTCCATGGTGCTTGAAGATTATAATTATAGTACATAAGTGTTCTACTTTAGACTATCTATTCTCTTTCTTGTCCTAATTTTTTCATTTTTATTACTTTCATATTTTGGCCATCACTTCTTCGTTTTAAGTCCATTTTTAACACTTATAGTTGATTTCCATCATTTTTGAGTTTTCTTTCATTTGGTAAGCTACTTTTAGGGTATTTGGTTTTGTAAGGATCTGGTTTGGGTCAAACAATTTTGTTGGTAAAAGGTCCTAGTTTGACTGCTTTAGGGTTTAGTCTAAGTTTTGGGATTTTGGCCTAAATTTGAGTATTGGGCCTTCTACTTGGTCTTTTGAGCTTTTATTTAAATATTTTTAGTTAAAATTTTGGTCCAATTTTCATGGTTTTTTTTTTTGGGTTGTAATTTTAGTTTATTAGGCAAAAATAAGTCCTTTTTAGTAGCTTTAGGCCTTATCTCATTAAAGGGCTTATAGGGGGTGGCTTTAATGGGTTTTTACTTTAATGCATTAATTTATAAGTCTATTAACCTAGGGGTTAGATCTAGTCCTACAGTTATTGGGCCTTAGTCTTTTTAGGGGTTTTTGGGTCAAATTACACTTTATGGCCTTAAACCTAATCCTATTTGTTATTTTGGGCCTAAGCCCACTAAAAGACCTAAGATAATTCCATTTCCTATTAGGATTCAAATTTGGTTCCTTTCACTTATTGGGTTTCTAATCTTATTTCTAAGACCTTAATTACTAGCTAAACTAGCTTAGGCCATTTACTCAACATTACCTATCTTAATTGGATTAACTACATCGTAAATCATACTTTGCACTAACTAATCAAAATTTGTAGCTCGTTAAGCCCATTAGTAGTGGTAGCTAAGTACGTGTTTTCTAGGGTTTCTTTAACTTCTTCCATCTAATACTTATACTAGTATGTTTTCCTTGTTGTAAATTGCATTTCTACTTGTTTTAAGCTAATATTATCACATAAAATGGTGAAAACAAGACGGATAAATGATGGGAATCAAGCTATGAGGCCCCTGACCTACAGTTGGGCTCGAGGACTAGAGGGGCTGGTACGATGAATCCATATGTTCCAACTAACCCCTGTCGAGGTCGAGTACCTCCTTACCGAGTCACCTCTAGTGCTGTACCATATGACTGCCCATTGTTGTGTGGTATGTCGAGTTAACGATTACTCTTTGTTGTCAAGTGGACCAATTGCTCTGCCTCTTCCTTACTAAGAAGTTGAGAGAGAAAGCTAGACTAATTAGGCCATCCCTGCCCAGACAAACTCGTGCATCCATACTTTTTATCCGCATCTCCTAATGACTTCGCTAATGCTACATCACCACGTGTACATTATCACATGTAAAATCTATAGTACCAATGATTATTTTCTTTTTATATTCATTTTTTCCCTTTATAATATGTACATTGCCCTCCTTAGGAAATGTTCTTTTTGTCTTTTCCTTTTTGGGTAAGTTGTCCTAGTTTGCAGGTATAAATACCTTTATACTTGTAGTTGTAAGGGGAAGATAATCTTTAATACACTTTTGAGTACCTTCTTCCCTATGTAAACATTGTTGTTTACTCTCGGCGTCATTCATATCTTTTCCTTTAAGTAAGGTTAGGTAGTGAGTAATCTTATTGGACCAATTCGTGCGTCACATCGAATTATACCATGAGTCCTTGGAAGTTCCATTGGTGTGTCATATCATCTAGAGTTGTTCGTGGGTTTTACGTACTGTTTTTGCCCTTTGTTTTCACCCTTTTGCACCATTCCCCATAGACTCTTTTCGAGCAATCTATAAGCCTGGACTCATTTAGTGACCGAACTTATCTGTTCTTAGTCATGGTTTGCATTACATATATGTCAAGGAGGTAATGACATGCATGAGAAAGTGTTGGTCTAGAACTCTTCTTGATGGTTTGATGCTATAACCTACTTGTTACTTAACTTTACTAAATGTTAGTGTTATTACTTTAATCAATGACCCTAGTTCATGTATTATTTCAACTCATCCTATATTCTTAAGATATACATTTGCATGTAAGTTTGAAATTCTAAAATGTAGATAATACTTATAAACTGTAAGGAAAAACAAGGAAAAACTAAGTTTGATCATCTATTAGAGTTGCAATCTAATGGCCCTTGTTTTCCTTAGTGTGCTATGAGCTTAAGAGTATGTAAGGATTTGTATATGTGTTGATAAGGTAAAGGGATGTGTAAGGGTGGCATAGTGCTTAGTGGTTGGTGGTTAGGTAGTTAGTGGTGGTAGTGCAAGTGTGGTTGAGAGGGTAGCTTTTGGGGTGGTGTTTGAGAGTGATTTTTCTCAAAGTATTTAAGAGTGATTTATGAGGAATGAAATGGGGATAAAATGAAAAGAAAATTAGAATATGGATGGGAGGTTTGGTTAATGGCATAGAGAGAGAGAGAGAGGAGACAAAAGGTAGCTAAATTAGGTTAGGAGCATATGGTCCCAATTGCACTATTGTACCACATTTGCTTTTATCTAATTATGGTATGATCATATATCCTAAAAGGATAATGTCCTTTGATTCAATGACTATTACCTTGTCTTTTATTCTTAATCATCCTTATCTTTTCGATAATTAAGATATATTGAGAGTAGGTTATGGGAATAAGGTGTAATTAAAATAATTAATTGTGATTAAGTATGACTGAGCAAATTAAGCATAATTAAGGGTAATTTAGGGTTTGATCATACTTTATTACTTTCATTTAGTTAATTTACTTATCCTACTCATTTACTTAGGATTTCTTAAGGTTTTAGGTTTGCTTGTAGTTATTGGATCGCGTATGCATTTGGAACCTAGGGTTTTTAGGTGATTCGTGAACTTAATTATACTTAGCAAATGTTTTTTTTGCTACACAATTTGGATTTCTTATTATTTTAAGGTTTTTTTTATCATATAAATAAGGTTTTAAGTCATTCATTATGGCTTTGTAGTCGTTTTAGGGTTTCTCATGTATTAGGGCTCTTAGGTTTTTAGGGTTTTACATGTACAACTAGGGTTTTGGTGTTATAGTTCCCTTAATGTTTTTGATATTCTCATTTAGGATTTTTGGCTTACTAATTAGGGTTTAAGGTTTGCTTGCCTTATTTAGGGCTTTTATCATTATATTTTGTATGGTTATAGGGACTATCTATTGACTCTCTTAACCAACTTTGTATTTGAGTCCAAAAACTCGTAAAGTTTACAATTTTTGTAGATTGTTGATTTGAATTATATTGGTTGATGATGGAATATGATAGGTAGAATGAAGGAAGTAACTACTAGAGCATACATAGTAGTAGTAGGTAAGAGGAACCCATGCTTATGAATTTTTTGAATAGGTGTTAGTATTGAGTGTACCTTTATTATTCTTACAGATGCCTAAATTTCACTCCATACAATTATCATCTATTTATCCAAGAAAGAGAAAAATTTATAGTAGAAGTTAAAGCATTAACAAAAAAGGTAAAGAGCAATTTAACAAAGATTTTTCATCCTTTTAATAAATCAACTCATACTGCAAACACCTTGTCATGCTCTCCATAAAAATAGGAAAATGTGTAATAAAAAAGGTAAGGCTGTATTAGAATTCGTTGAAGAGCATCTTGAGAGGTATGGTATAGTTGAGAATGTTGATATGATTTCTATAGAAGGCTAAATTTGACTCATGGACTTTAAGCCCAATAACAAAATGAATTTGACTCTTTAGGCAAAGGTGAGAGGGTCCGGAGAGTCAAGCCCATAAGAATTCGAGATGATTAAGAGAGATTTGATATAGTGGGCTTAGAGTAGGGCCCATTGGATTGGTCCGCCCAATCTAACTTTTCTTAGTTTGGCTCACACTAAACGATAATAAAGCCCTTTATTTAGGCCTAAACTCATGAAAAGAGCTTAGTTGAGATCCATTTATAAAGGATTTAATCTTAGCCATTGGTCAACAATATAATCCAATGGATCGAATTCACGTACCATCTACTATAAATACCTCCTTCGTTTCCTTATTTGGACAGGAGACAAATTCTAACTAACACCATTACTTTGTTGAAATCTTGTCTCAAAGATTAAATACTTAAACATCCTAAGAACAGTATTGTATTCTTCATCCATTGTAAAGTTTGATGCCATCGCACTCTTCTACCTATTACCTTATGTGTTAGAGCCTACTAAGATTACCTATTCCTCTTTCCTATCCTTATCCACTTGATCATCCTATACTTGTAAGTTAAGTCATTTCCTTAGTCACTTGTAATATGATCAATCACATGCACGCACGTGACCTCTTTTAATTTGAACCCCATACATTTCTTGGTGATTCTACTAGGAAGTAAAGATTTGACACTCATGTCATGGTACTTCCATGAAGAAGACATGTTGATCCTATGGATTGTAATGATCGAGAGCAAGATGGTACCATTGTTACCAATAATCAAAATCCACCTCCAATAGGAGGTACGGATTAAGGAGATGGTACTCAGGAAGTTGTTCCTAACAATGCACAAAGCACAATAATGCTATACCTGTTTTGGTTGCTTTCACTACGATGCAATAAGGGACAACTACTGTGAGTCCCTCTAATGTGATGCATCAATATGTTGCACAAGCTTCTTGGTCATTCAATCCTTCAAATATTAGTGAGCAAAATAGTCCTAGAGTTGAGGAATAGTCTCCTATAGTGGAACCTATATCTACATAGCATACTACATCAGAATTGATAAATCAAGGAGTTTAGATAAGAGGATTGTTGTCTTCACATATCACTTCAAATGTTACAATTGTTGATTCTATGCACCCTACCCCTATGAACTCGGTCCAGTGAATTTTATTATTATAAATTTCACCAACCTTGCTCTTATGATACTAATAAGGACAAAAACATTGACTTAAGGGGCTTTATTTGTGACTAAAGAAAATTTGAATGTGTACATGAAAGAAATATAGGCAAGATCTACATTAGTTGGCTTAGAATTGAAGCTCTCATACCATTCATGCATTGTTATCAGGCCATATCCAAAGGATCATGTAAGTTTGAAGTTTATGTTGTTTAATGGGAAGAAGGGGAGCACTAAGGAACACTGATTGAAATTTATTGAGACTTTTAAAGTCTATGGCTTAGATGATGATTTGAAGTTGAAGGAATTCTCAAAATTCCTTACGGAAAAAGCTTGTACTTGGTATGCCAATCTTCTGCCAGGATTAGCTGATTTGTGGGGTAGAATGTGTAAAATATTTCTAGAAAAATTATTCTCTATTGAAGAAAAGGTAACTCTCACTGACATGGGACGAATTCGTCAATGATCCAAGGAGGATCTAATGGACTACATCGAGCAGTTTAGAGAACGCTCTTTAGATATACAAGACACCTGTAATGAAAGGGAGTTAGTTAAGATTTGTATTGAAGGGATGTTTCCTGAGTATGTAATCGATCTTGAAAATCATTCATTGGTTTCCGTTATGGTGTTAGTTGAAAATATACGAAGGACCAACAACTCAGTATTGCAATGAATAAATGAAATTATAAGATTTAATAAGCGCACACCTTCAGTGAATTTAAATCAAGAGGAGAAACTTAAAGGGGTAAAGAAATCTAGAAGTGAGAAGCTTGTAAACACCAAACCATCTTTGGTATACCTATGCTTAATGGGAAAATTGCATGCCCTACTCGATTAATGGCTATAAGATGGAAACATTAGACTCCTTAAAGTTGAATGCTTAACAACAGATGGGGAAAAAAATGACCCTAAGTTTTGTAGATTCTGTTGATGATTGGTTTTCATCTCAGTACGTGAACACTTACAAAACATGAAAATGGCCTTAAAGGGTACCGGAGGGTGCTCTGACACGGCCACTCTAATGCCTAAGTCAGAACTCTTATCATGTGAAGAGAAATGTCAAGTAGTTAGGAAAAATGAGAGAATGGAAGAGGTTCCTCTCACCTAGGGTTCTTGCTTGGTATTTATATTAAGTCAATAGTGATTATCCTTAGTATAGATAATTGAACCAGGCATAAGTATTGGGCCGACTAATATAAGTTTACATAATAATTATCCAAAAATACCTATCAACACTTGCCCCCTACTCTCTTTAGTGACAAAGTTGGAAAAAAGAGTATTGGGGGAGGTTGCTTTTGTGGGATTTCTGGAAAGGTTTGTAATCCTAACTTGAAGGGGCTAGAGTGCTTGAAAAGGAAAAGGCTTGAAGAGGCGAAAAGTGAGAGTAACCATAGCACTTATAAATATTGGCATACCTTAAAAAGTAAAGGCCTGAAGAGGTGAGGGTATAAAGAGGCTGGATCGCTTGGAGAGGCAAAAGCGCCTAAAGTGGTTAGAGCACTTGAGAAGGTGAGAGCGCTTGAGGAGGGAAGGGTCTAAAAAGGCTGAAGCACATGAAGAGGCAAGGCGTACCTAAAAAGGTGAAGGCTTAAAGAAGAAAGAGCTTAAGGAGGGTAAAGTACTTGAAGAGGCGAAAGCTTAAGGAGGCTGAAATGCTTGGATATGTGAAGGCCTAAAGAGGCCAATATACTTGAAAGGTTGGGGCTGTACTAAGTGGAGCCATAAAATAGGCTAGTTGGCCTTTAGTCCATTAATGTATAGGACTGTAGGCTTGTTTCATCCATTATGTATAGGACTTAGAGCTATTGAGGAATTGCCCATTAGTAAATTATACTTTGCATTGGCTAAAATTAGGGGGCATTTCTTTAGCCTCAATTTGTTTTTAAATTCTCATTGGAGCATCAAGTAGATGGATAATACATTGTTAATGAATTAAGGTATGAATGTTAACAATTGACTAGCACAAAGAACAAGGTAAAGCTTATAGCTTAAAAATAAATAACTAAGTGAATCATGACTAACAAAAGAGGATTTTTACTCATCTTTTCCTAGTCAGTAGGGCTCGAACATTTAGAGTTTAGATCAGTAGCACAAAGTGCGACCAACAGTTAATTTGGCAGATCACTAACAATTTTACGGAGGAAATTGCTTCACGTCCATACGAAAAGACAGTGCTCGGCACATGTAACAGAACTTGGCCTACTCACAATATTGTTTGGCACTAGCGAACACACACTGTTCGACTGTAGTTGCACTTTATATACATCGGCATCTCTTTTCTTGATTATATTTGTGCACAGTAGATTAGCAAAATTAATGAAGAACAGTGTGGCATGCTTCAACATACCATAACTTGGCATTCTCCACTTGGACAACTACCGAATAAATCTAGATAACTAAGATCTCGGCATGATAAGAATTTCTATTGTGCTCGACATTCGTAAAACCAACGGTCGTTAAGTCATTGTTTCACGGAAATTCATCATTCCATACGAAGAATAACTTGGACTTGACTATAGACCAGCTCAAACTAGCTTCTTATGTTGGATTACGATCGGCTTTATCTACTGCAGATCAGCAGCTCAGATGAGGTAAGGCTTAATCTAAGTAAAAAGCTTGATGTTCACTCAAATAAAGCCTAAAGCGGTGGTATTAATGCGGAAAAGACATATGATTCAGAAATAGTCCAAACTCTAATATGATGATAGGATTAATCGCAGAGTTGCATCTCACAAAGTTGGTTAATGGAGGAAGTGTCCGGTGAGTTACGAATTGAATCTCAGGTCAAGAGCTCGGTTTTTTATAGTGTTGAGCTCGGATGCAAATATACACTTGCTTTAAATTCTCGAACTCGCAGCTCGTGAGCTATCAAAGATGTGGATAACCATACTTGATTGTTCATCAATGCCGAATCAAGCACAACTTGGGTCGAAAAGAACTTCCAGGAGGTCAGTATTATTGGATGGCTTGGAGTGTATTGTAGTATTTGACTCGACGAGTGAAGAAATTGAGTAGGCAATTCGGCCATTGAAATTAGTCGACAAGTCGGCCGGCGAATTTAGTCGGCGACTATGAAGAGTTCTCTTCGGCAACTCGGCATGGAGCTCTAGAATTTAATCTCTAAAGTACTCGGCATCTTGTTGTCAGTTGAGTTTACTGTACTTGCTCGGAACCATAATCTCTCCTCGGCTATTCGGCGCAAGGCTTAAGAGTTTCCATTTGGAAGTGAACAGCTCAGCCAAAGCTTCTCGGCACAATGGCTCTCGGCTGCTCGGCATTTCATAGCTCAGTGCATTAGTAAACTTGAACTTAGATTCACACCACTTTAACCCAGCAGTTGTGGGAGTGTTCAGCCCAAAGTTCGCTCATCCTTTGGTTTGGATGATAATGGCTCAGCATTCGGTTCGCATTTGACCATGTGTATGTTAAAACATCACGTTCTGCAGTAGACATTGAATGGAATTTCTAGCACTTAGCAGTTCAGCACATACACTTACAAAAGAGCTATACACACTTGTACTGTTCGGTAGAATTTCTTAACCATGGACTGTCATGTTGTCAAGATTTAGCTTGGCAAGAAACTCGGCATGAACTCGCTTATAGCTCGGAAACTAGCTCAGCTAAGTCATTCTTGTGGTTGATATTACGAAGGGCTTAGGAGTAAGTTTAAACCTGGCGAACTTGGACACTCGACACAAGTTATTGCGTGATGTTGAGCTTGCCATCACTGGAATTTCTCGGCACACTTGGGGTAACTCGGCGTCCTTAGTGTTTTTTGGCTCACTTGGAGCTGCTCGGCATACTTGGAGTAACTCGACAAGTGGTGCTCGGCATTTTGAGTTACTGGAGCTCCATTCTTTTCTTAAGGTCGGCCTAGGAGTGTTCGGCATGTAGTAAATAGCTCGGATGTGCGCAACTAAATAGCTTGACGGGTGGATAGTTCAAAACTTGGTTTGATATTGATCACTCATAATGCACATTAAATTGACTGCAACTACTTCAACTATCCATTTCATGATATTTAATTCTTGGCCACTCAGGTGTGTAGTGTTGAGAAAAACTTGGGGATTAGTATGCAGATAATTTAATCATTTCTCACGTTCCAAGTGACTTGCAAGATGTCATGCCACCGATGATTGAAAAACTTGATACTAAGGGCGGAATAATCTAACTGTGAGCTTCTATAGTCCATGCTTCTTTAATTCCTGATATAAATAGTAAAAGAGCTCGAAGCTTGAACTTCTTGCATCTGTTTAACGTTTAAGACACCAAGTTCGACAAGTTGCAGCAGTGCTCAAGCTTATTGTCTGGCCTTTAAGTGCATAGTTTGGCAACTCTGGTTCGCCATTGGAGTTGCTCGGCATATCATGTGACAAACATCACGAGTCGGCATGACTTACAAAGCTAGCCGCTAAGTCGGCTATACTTACTTAGGAGGCGATGGACAATTACTTGCTGACTTGTTGACTCAGACACACTCGGCTTGATATGATGACAGTTCAAATTGCTTAATCTGGTGATGGCCTATAACGGTGTGGTCAGCAATCAACATGGCTAGACAGCTCAACTCGACAATATTGTTTTGAGCAAGGACTTTGGGGTGTGTAGAGCTCAACTTCATGGCTATACTTGAGCGCGTGTAATATGCGCTTGACACGCTCGATACGCACTGTTTGCCCAGTCACTGCTTCTGCCGAATGCTTGGTGCGTTCAATTGCAGCTCACATTTGTCAGCTACTAGTCGGCATAGATTGGACATTATTCTTATCGTAGATGAAATTCAAAAGAATGTAAATAACTATATTTTCTTTAGGCGTTGATCGGAATTCATTTAAATAGTCGGCTTAATCACTTGGATTTGCTGCTTACGAGTAATCACAGGTCAGAGTAATAGTACTTGGCCATTTGTCAACCTATGTGTACATGCTTTACTAAGGGCAGATTGTATATGAGTGAATCCCATCCTTTAGATTGACCGGTTTACTATTAGTAGATGTTTTTATATTGTGTGAGGCATCAGAAAATCTTATGCTTACGATAATATTGTGGGCTTATGTTTAACTCAAGAACCGTATACTTGGCTCAAATCTGTCATGGCCAATGAATTTCTTACATTCAAACATTCCATACCCTTTGATAAGAAAGAGTGAAGTTACAATTTAAGGTCTTCACATTAAACACATTTCTTGATACTTTGCTCTATCTATCGCACTAAGCATGCAGTTATTTAAAGATAGTGGAGTGGTTAAAGAACTCTTTTTCAAAAAGTGCAAGGTCATTTAACATATAACTGGCAATTACTCAAGCATTTTTCAACTTTTACGGTGGAAATAATTACATATTCATAAGAATTGAGAATCCAAATTAGATCATTTTCAAGGATCATGATTAAGTAAGAAAAAAGAAAAACTCTAGTGTCGGATTTTATAGCCAAGAAGATATGAATGGAAGTAAGTACAACAACCTGAATTTGGAAGAATCCATCAAAGGAAGAACATCTCACTAGGCCATTTCAAAATAACATCGAGAATCGTAGCAATAAATTACACGTTCCTATAGAGGGTTCCAATTGTTGATGATTAATTTTATTCCCGGTATGTGAATACCTACAAAACATGAAAATGGCTTTGAGGGGCACTGGATGGTGCTTCAATGTGGTCACTCCGATGCCTAAGTCAACCCTGTTGTCGTGTGGAGAGAAATGTCTAGTAGTTAGGATAAATGAGAGAATGGAAGAGGCTTCCTTTACCTGAGGGTTTTGCCTGGTATTTATAGTAAGTCAATAGAGATTATCCCTAGACTAGATAATTGAACCGGACTTAAGTATCAAGCTGCCTAATATAAACCTACATAAGAATTATCCAAAAATGCCTATCAATAAATTCCATAGGAGTGTAGGTTACCCAATAAAAGATTGTTGTATACTAAAGAAAATATCTAATGAACATATCTAGAATGGAGAACTGATTATTGAAGATATTGATGTTTAGAATAATCTACTCCTAGCTTACAACACTCGACATGGTGTTGTAAATGTTATCACTCATAACCCCATAAAGATGGTAAGTATGGACGTACAGCAAGGTGAGGCACACAAAGTTAAGCATGGAGAATTTGAGGTCAAGACAAGTATAGATGATAGTGCCATCTTTGTTTTGTCAAATACTATTAATGTTAGGAGTTTCTTTGATCTTATCAAATTTGGTGAGGATATTCAGTTTGAGGCAGATGCTCTTAAGGATTGCTTAAGGTTAATACAAGCAACATACTATGGGACATTTTGTAGAGAGAATGGTTTCGATGAATGAAAATGCAATTATGTTTACTAATGTTGACATGTGTACAAGGAATCCTAATCATAATCATCCTCTATATGTAGAAAGCATATTCAATGATTATCTTACCAAGAAGACATTCATTGACAGTGAATCTTCACTCAATATTATGCTAGTGTCTACTTTTGGAGCTGCAAAGATAGACATTCGATACTTAGTAAGACAACCCATCCTATTGAATAGCTTTTATGAATCTTCCATGAAAACAATAAGGTACATCAAAGTAGATTTCAATGTTGGATTTATCTACAACTCCATATGGTTCCATGTGATTGATGCACCTACATCCTACTACCTCTTTATAGGAAAGGCATGGTGGCGTGAACACTACATGATACCCTTAACGTGGCATCAATGCATTAAGGGTCATTGGAATGAAGAAGATGTCTTTATTCCTACAACAAAGAACCTGTTTATACACGACGAGCTACACTTTGTTGAAGCATCTTTCTTTACTGAACATGAAGAGGTAGAATCATAAAATGTAAAAAATCCTCCGATGCATCTCTACCCATAATGGAACAAGCTCAGGTGCCAACATTTAAGAAGAAAATGCAAGCGAATAAATAATATTATGGAAATCGAACGTACTTCATAAAAGAGGTATGAAAACTACTAAAGATAGAGTGTGACCTTACTAGTTCTCTCTTCTCTTTTATTGCTACATATAAATGAAGTGATAGTCACTTCTTATCAATAAAAGAAGTTTCTTTCTCTATTACTAATATTATTATCTTATAAAACATGATGTCGATTTATATCTCTTTATCATCATTGTCGCTGCTAAGTAGGAGACTTATCTCTTAAGTGTGCAAGGTTAATCTTAAAGAACTATTTATAACTCATTGGGGGCATTTAGATCCTCTTGATTTTTTAAAAGATAATCAATAGTGAACATGACATTTAGTATACACATTGTTGCTACTTAGTAAAGAGCTTTGACTCCTAAGCGCATGATGATGAACTTAGCTCATATGTGTGACTTGGTAAGAGTGATGCCTCTAGGGTATAAACAGGTTATGGCAATCTTGCATATTTATGATGTTGTCTAGTTGATCTAAATGTTTCTTGCCATTAAGTAGTGGGGACAATCCCACGGATGAGTACATTGACATATTGACACTTCAATCTAAGTAATACCTTAATAAGCCATATTACATAATCAAGTAGTGGGGAATACAGCTCCCCACCCCATAACTAATGAGAAAGAATTATTAATCCCAGGCAATCAATGCCACTATCGCTGTTGATGGGAATTAAGCTACGGGACCCCTGATCCACCGTTGAGCTCGAGGACTAGAGGGAGGGGCTAGCACGACGAAGCTATCGTCACTCATAAGGATGAAGGGATTGCAATACAATATTGGATTTCTAATGATGTCATGAAGGAATCAGGAATATTAAGATTCATTAATTTGCACCGTCACTACGTGTTTTCGGAAGGGAAGTTGTAGATGGATATGATATATGAGGAGGATATCCTTATATGATTATTGCTACTCATGTCACCTACTTCATATAACACTCTTTATGCATGAGAATTGATGTATGTGTGTATGTAGGGCTTGGTGCTTATGCGTTCTACAAGGCCTAACGTACCCATATGATGAAGCTTGATGTGTATGCACATGACATTTGATATGTGCACTTTTAATGCTTAATTTGTATGTGCTCATAATGCTTAATTCACTTGGTTCGCATCGTTCCCTTTGCTCAATTTGGAGGAGGATATAATTAAAGGAAGATACTCAGGAGCTTGAATAGCTAAATATGGATAGAGCATGAATCTTTTAGGGTTTCTGTGCTTTCATGGGGGTTGGAACGTATGATGAAAATGTTAGGCTATTTGTAAAAGAGTAATAGTGTGCTAATGTTTGCAGTAAAGAATCAATAACATAAAATATTCTCTAATTGTACTGTACACAAATTAGGCATTGACACCTCACCATGGATAGTGTTTGTGCAGATAGTGATGCTTATCCATGAATAATGATGAGAGTTGTACGATAGTGATGTTTATGGAATTCTTTATTGAATTCTTCATTGAAGAACTTTATTATTAGAAACTTATGAGCTCAACATAATGCAAAGTCCGTTAAGAAAAATATACATTCATTTATGTTGTCTCCAAATTGTTACGAAGGAGATACAGTGAAATGGTGGCTTCTCCAAATTATGAAGGGGAAAAGAAAAAAAAAATATATATATCTATATATATAATATTCTAATACTTTCATCTAATCAAGAAAGTAAGGGATGTATTTTTTGTCCTCATCTAAAGCATGCATCTTATTGGTTAGGAGTGGTGTACAAATGTTCATTAAGCCTATTGCTTACAAGTGAAAGCATGTATATTTTACTTTAGTTTGCAAAATTATTAGGTTGTTAATGGTTTCCTATGTGGACTATTATAATGAGGTGAGTAGGAATCAATATTAGGATTTTAATTTATTTGCTTCCTCTCTATTAGAGGATGTGGGCTCTATGCGGCCCATGTTTTTATTCTTTTCAGTGCCATATCAGTGGGAAATACGTCTAGATTTAGGCTCAAATGTTGCAGGATGGATGAGCATTTGCTTCTTCAATTATGTAAGCTATAATGGGCCAACCCATAACAAAAGCAAAGGGAATCTATTCCTCTATATGATGACTTTATGAAATATATATATATATATATATATATATACATACATAAGGATTTGAGATTATGAGGAGAAAGTGTATGAATGGGTAAAGTGACCCAAATTGTTTGCATTGGAAAATAACTCATGAAGATCAACTTGAAGAGAAGATTCAGCTCAAGAATACTCGAAGCAAATTTATTTTAGTATTTCTAAAGGGGAAATATACAACTCAATTTAGTCAAAGCATAACACACGATTGAAAGGTGCTACGAATTCATGTACTAAGATATTTCTTGAATAAAATTGTCGGTAGCATAGTTGTTTAATGGCTTACATGTGCTAGAGTCAATTGAAAGGCTTATTCGATGGCCAAACCCCTTGCGACTCCATTTGGAAGACTCATAGGCTTCAAGCTCAATAATAAAATGAATTTTACTCTTTGGGCTAAGGTGATAGAGTTTGAAGAGTTAATCCCATAAGAATTCAGGATGATCAATAGAGATTTGGTATGGTGGGCTTACAGTAGGGCTTGTTAGATCTATCCGCTTGATCCAACCTTTCTTGATTTGGCTCATACTAAAAGATAATAAAGCCCTTTATTTGAGCCTAAACCTATGAAAAGAGCCCACTTGAGATTCATTTATAAAAGGCTTTAATCCTAATCATTGGTTAACATCACAATCCAATGGATCAAATCTATCGACCATCTCTTATAAATATACCCTCCATTTCCTCATTTAGATAGGAAACAAATTCCAACTAATATCATTACCTTGCTAGAATCCTATCTCAATGATTAAATACTTGAATATCTTAAAAACACTATCACATTTTTCATCCATTGTGGAGTTTGATGCTATTGAACTCCTCGACTTGGCACCTTACGTGTTAGAGCTTAACAAGACTACTTGCTCATCCTCTCTATCCTAATTCACTTGATCATCCTATATGTATAAGTTAATTCATTTTCTTAGTCATGTGTAGTATAATCAATCATACAACATGCACGTGACCTCTTTCGATTTGAACCCCACACATTTATGTAAAAATAGAAGAAAGTATACTCATCTTAACCCTACGAAAGAAAATTGAAGAGGCTACTATCAATTGGAATTAAATGTTTTTTAACATTCTTTATTTTATAACTATGAATCTTTTATAAGAGAAGTAGAACTCGAGATGGAGTACTTGGAACTTCTAGGATATATAATTGAATTTAAGTAGGGGCTTCGTAGAAACACTTCTCCTCTGTTTAAAACCACCACGGGTAATCATAGGCAACTAGAGCCAAGGAAGAGCTATTGGTTGATGAGAAAAGAGTTTTCTACATTTTTCTTAACATTATAGGAATGGGACACCTTCCTATAGGATCATAGTAGATGCAATTTAACTAAATTTTCTTACTTTCTATGCAATTTTAGTTTTTATCTTCTTTTTAAAATAATAATAATAATAATAATAATAATAATAATAATAATAATAATAATAATAATAATAATAATAATCTACCTACATTGTTTTGTAGTTGGTAGTTTGAAATTAATTTTTTTCGATGCATTGTTAGAATAATCTTTTGTAGGAGGCAAAGAGAATTTGTGATGGGTTTCCTTTATACTCTTGAGCTTTTCATCGTAATATGCTCTCCAAAGAGAAACTCTTTTCAAAATTTCAAAGGGTACTAAGTTGGAATCCCATTGTAACTAAGGATTCTTGTGGTTCTAAGGGATCTAGGTATAGGAGAACCAGGAATGGAGAGCTTTCACTCCCCCTTTACCTCCCTAACACCCTTAACCCACCCACCTACCCCCTTCTCCCCCCCCCCTTCTTCGACTCTTTGGTCTTAAGAATGTTGTTTTTAAGAATGAGTGATTACCCTTTTTTGACTCTTGCTGCTCAACATAAGAGTGGACAACTAATGCATTTTACTTATTGAACAGGATTTTATGGCTAGTTTGCGACCTGTGGATGTTGAAGGTATACTTAGGGTAATCTCATAATTCTTATGGGGTAGAGATGATGGGGTTGGTCCATGGATTTTCCTTCCTTTTATCGAATTTCACTAAAAAATCAGGTATACTTACTCACTTTATCTCCTTTAATTTTCTTTCATTTATTCTTCTATGCATGTTTGTTTTTCCTCTTTTCACTCATACTTAGGATTTACAATCACGAAGATAGATTTAATTCTTGGCATGCTATGGATGTGGAATCTTTGTTTTGGTTTGTTGATGTTACCGATAGATATAAGCAATTGTTTATTTTATTGGATATAAGTAGTTAAAACTTAAATCATAGCATAACACTCATTTACGAGTTTTCAGTCTTAGAATTTTTATGAATTTTTGTACTCTTTGAGTGTTCTTTCATATCTTTTTGCAATGTAAACATGTTGAGTCAAATTTATTTGAGCGCTAACTTGACTTAATGCATGTTGTTTTGATACACTAGGACTATGAAACTTGAAACTAATTAATTATTTGTTATGACCTTATGCTCCAATGAAATTGATTAGTTTCTAGTTGTGCTTTAGTTGATTTTTTTTTTTTTTTAAGTTTTAGTTGATTTTCCACACTTATGCATTATTTTGTTTAGAGTTGTACTTAAAAGTTTAGAGGAGATGACCTTGAAAAAAAAACAACCTTGTATTTTTTTGTATTATTAGGAACATTCTAAGAATTTTTTTTTTAAAAAAAGACTTACAAGTTTCGTTTTTAAAGAGAATCTCAATTTGAGTACAAGTAGCTTAAGTTCATGATCTAAGACCCAAACTTAAGGAAATGATGAAACAAGTTAGAAAACTAAGTTGGAAGCCCTCATACCCAAACTGGCCAAATCTATAACTTTGCTAAAAGACACTTAAAATTATGATAAAAGTAAGTAAACCAAGTGAAAAGACCAACTAAGGTAAGTATGATATATGTATTAAGCCAAAAACTCAAAACTAAGCTTAAAACTTCCAAAATGAGCTTCAAACACCAAGTTGAACCCACCTTAAGTTTTTGACCAGCTACTTAGCATAACAATAAAAGTCATTTCAAGACTCTTAATAATCCCATAAGATACCCCCTAAGGCTAAGAAAGTGATTATCTTTGATTTGGATAAAAGACAAGCCCATTTGATAACTTAAGCTTACTTAAGAGCCCATTTGATTACTTAAGCCAGAAAAGGGTTGTTAGCCTTAGGAGTGTAAATTAAAGTTGTGAATCTAATCTTAAGAAGTATTTTGAGCCTAGAATGAGATCTTAAGCCTAAGCTTAAAAGATTTCCCAAATTAACAAAACGCCCATTAACTAAGGAAAGCCTAAAAGCACTCCAAATCATGAGGATTGCTACTGTTCTGACCTATGAGCAGTTTTGTGTGCCTCATCTCAAAAATCTAATCTCACCACATTAAAGTACACTAAAAAAATGATGAAGATTTACTATAAGATCATAAAAATTGGATTTAAAATGAGAAAGTTATATGCGATCGAACTTTAAGTAAGAAACCGCGAAAAATATGAAAACTAGTTAAGAGTATAACGTAGAGGCTTTTAGCTTAGTTTTCTAAGTCTTATTTCAAATCCTTATAGTATTATGAGTACGATGTCTAGGGGACCTAGCGTTCAGAGACAACTTACCCCCGGACTACTTTGATTGACTTGTATGGATGAGTGAGTGAATTCCTGATGACTCTTTACTTGATTTTTCTTGTAGAATAGATGCACTTAAACTAATACATATAAATTGGATGCTTGTGAGATATGGGAAATGCATGTGTGTGAATTTTTGGTTGAATACTATGGATTGTTAATCATGTGATAATGGAAATTGTTTGCGATAGCTCATATGTACGATTGTATAGAATGAAATTGTCTAAACACCATGAAAAACTGGATTAATCACTTATATGATTCAGAAATTCAATGAATCATGCATTCCCCATAATTGCATTCAGATGACATTGACTGCCACTTTATGCAAATGATGGGAAGGGATTCACAAGAGAAGGGCCACCTACAGGATTGGGTACTAGTTATGTTATCATTTATATTGAGTCTCTATCCAAAGTTGACGGGCTTATTAGGTACTGGGAGACACCAACCGTTGGAAAAAGGGCTGTATCTTGTGGCTTCTGCTTAGGGCGTGTATTTGTGGACTGCGAGGGCTATAATACTGCTAGACTAGGGATTTTGAAAATATAATTTATTATTCAAGAAAGAAAGTAAATTATATATGGGCTTTTTTTTTACTTAAGCATAATAGTGTAAATGATATAAAACTTAAGGGCTAGAACTTGGATTTTGATTTGGGTCGGTTTATTATCTCTAACCCCAAAGATAGGGGGTGTAATTCTAAGTTGTATGCAGTTCCTAGGCCACAGCATGTGTTATTTGGCATACTGATCTTTTATACATTCATATGTTTGTACATCTAATAAATATCTTCCATGTAATATTGACAAGCATACTTATCTTACTAAGCATAAGCTTATACCCTTACAGATTTCTTTTGTTGCAAGGAAACCTCTTCGTTCATCCGCGCTAAGGAATGCCCAAGGTGAGTCTCGCATAGAGATGGGTTAGACCAATTAGGGAGCGGAGAGAAGATTTTATAATAGTTTTTGTAGATAATTATTTACCTTTATTTTGTTCATAATATAGTTTGCAGTTTATGATGTAATTTCCTTTACGAACTGTATTTGCTTGTAATATTCTTTTCATATAGAACTTAATGAGTCTACATGTTTATTTAATTAATTTACATCATAGAAGTTAATTTTAGTTAAATTGCTCTATATTACTTATCTATGGGACTAGTGGTAATATAGAGTAAAAAGAGCCTTATGTATCATATGAAAGGCCCGTGATCAACAAGGGGGTCAATAGTTGACCTTTATACGGTATACACCATCTATTATGATAACGATATTGTTGAGTCGTGATAGGAGTAGTTTTAGTTTTGAGTTTCAGCATTTTAGTTTAGTTTTGTTATTTTTATTTAGATTTGCTTTATTTTGTTTTGTTTTGTGTTTTCCTTTTGTTTCACTAGGCTTATTTGAATTTAATTTTGAAGAGGAATCATAGGGCATGATAACTCTAGAATTTGGTATTAGAGCTTAAATTAGGGAAGTTGTAGTTCTCCTTTCCCTTTATTTTCATGTAAACCCCTGAAAGTTTCGATCTAGTTTTTGAAATAGACTCAACTATAGTAGACAATATAGGAGTCGACAAGGCTAATTAAAGTGAAAATCCTAAAAGACTTAATTAATCGCGTAAAGAATTTTTCGACCCTAAATGTTTCTAAAAGCTAAAGATTCAATTCGAAAGTGATAAAAACCTTAAAAATGATTTCATTAAGGACATATGTACACCAATCCATCATGATATACCCTAAAACCCTAATTGAAAATATAATGCTTATATTTTGCAAAATCATTAGTAAATGGTTAGAGATAACCCACATTCTTGCTTATATGATTCAAATTCTTAAATAATCCATTAGGAACTAAGATAATGGGTTATAGATTATATTTATCCCTTAAATATATGATTAAGATGGTCTTACTTAGGATTAGGGTTATAGTTGAAGATTAAGTTACATATAGTGAACTTTAAGACTCAAATTAGCACTTTTTACACTTGTTATCCAAAGTTATTTATCAAATGAGATATATGGACTCTTAAGGCCTAAAGTAAGATCTCATCAACCACATTTACACCTCAATGCATCATATACCTCAATTCTTCTCATTTCTTTCATTTCTCCCCTAATTTTCCTTAATTACTACATTATGTGCACAAAATTACACATACTTAAGGAATGTTGACTAAGATAATACATGTTGACCAAATTTCAAATGTTGACCAAGTCAACACATGTTGACTAAAGTCAACATTTTGAAAAGTCAACAAAAGTTAAGAGATAAAGAAAATATCTCTTATTTAATGATGCCTTCCTTTTCTTTTCTTTTTGATTTTTCTTTTTCTCTCTTTTCCTCTTGTTGCCGTCCACATATTTTCTTCTTAACCCCACCACATGTTGCTTTACATTAAGAGAAACAAACAAAAGAAACAAAGCAACAAGTCCCCTTCCATGCCGTGAAGTTCCCCTTCCTTCTTTCCCTTTCATTTCTCCCCTTTTGTCTCCTCCATTTCAACATCATAAAAGGTATGTTTTTAAGTGCTTTATCTTACTTTTTATTAGTCATTAGTTAGTTAATTAGGTAGATTAGGTAAGTAGTTATATGGTTTGTTTTTTCTTGAAGAAGAGGAAACAAAGTTTCCTTCTTTAAGTGTAGAACCTTGAAATTTGAAAGAGAAGAAAGAAAGACATGAGGATATGCTTCTATGTATGCATACATAAGGAAATACCAAGAGAGTATAAGTAGAAGAACCTTTGTACATGAGTATATAACATGTACATAACCTAATTTAAGATCAAATCTTACTAAACATACCTATACTACACTAAATATATACATAAGAACACAAAAACATGGAATTAGGGAGCTTTTCTTAAGGAGAAATTTAGGCATACGAAATTTTAGTGTAAAATACTTATTCCACCGTATAGGTATACGGGTATGTATATATGTATAAATACGGTATAAACCTTAGTATAGGTATGAGTATAAGTATGTATAAAGTATATGTACATAAGTATAAGAAAAAGAGATAATATGTACATAATACATATGTATATAACATAAGCATGATGGAAGGCTTATGTAAGCATATGATGAGGTAAAGGATGCCATAAGTACATGATGACATAAGCCATAACATAAGCCATGACATAAGCCATAACATAAGCCATGGCATAAGCAAGTGATGACATAAGCAATGACATAAGCAAGTGATGATGTAAGCGATGACATAAGCATAAAATTAGAAAATAAGAAAACTAAGAAAAATGTAAGTGATTAGGTAACTAAATTAGTAAAACCTAATACACTTTCTAAATTAAATTATACCTAATTCACTATATGAATTAGTAATAGCAAAGTAAAATTCTTTCATTAGAAGAATTTAAGGAATAAAAGATATAAACATAAGTAAGAAAAGTACTTAGATGTTCATAACTAAAACTTTCTATAAATTTAGTTCATAACATAAAATAAAGGTCTTTATATCCAAAACATATACTACCATGTGAAAATATGTTCAGAAACGATGAAAAACGATTATAAATTCATAAATAGCAAAAATAAAACGAAAAAGCTACATACGATTGAAATTAAAGTCTTATTGAGTAAAAGTTGATAGTGATTTAAGTAGAACTAGGTACTTAGTTGTTTAAGAATTAATAGTTAATTCAAACACTTATTAGTATTGTTATCACATAATGATCAGATAACTCTGAGGTGAGCGAGGACCTCCCGATCGATTACTACGATTAGGACAAACCGCTATGGCCGAGTGAGCATTTACCCTGTGATTCCACACTTGATTGTGATTGTAGATAGTAGACTTAAATATTATTGTTAATTAACTGCAGTGTGGGGTTCGGGATATGCTTGTGTATGTAATTGCTTGTTGAGTTATGAATTCACCTTAAATTCAGAGAATGCCTTGTTTGTTGCATGGTAGTATAGAAAATGATTGTGTGTATTAATGGTTAGTCACAGCATAATTGGAACTAATTTATACTCGGCTATAAAAAGAAACCGGAACATGCATTAACATGCATAGCATGGATACTATTCCGGCCGTCACATCACACGGAGGTAAAGAGAGGCCATTCGGGGGTTGATATTATTGAGTTATTTGGTTATGTACGGTGCACTCTACAAAATGACCTTACCCTGGCCCGCGGGAACACTAGGCGTTGGAGGCGCCAACCACCTGGCTAAGGGTCGAGTCTAGAGACCTCCGTTTAGGGGTGAGTGTGGACTGCGGGGGCCCACTCATAATTATACTAGAACTTGTGTTTTTCTGAAAATAAAGAGTTATTTGATAAAAGTACGGAACATGGAGTTCCGTAGTAAAGTAAGTTCTAGTGTAATACTCGGATCTGATTGGTGCCATGTAAACTCCAACCTTGACTTCGGAGGGCGTTAAATCCGAGTTGCGTATATGAACTAGTTAAGTATGCGTATTATTTGGCATTCTGTTTGATTATTCATTCATATGTGTGACTATAATGTATTTATAACTTGCTTGTCGTGTGGCTGAGGGTTTTACTCACTAAGCTTAGGCTTACACCCCTTTAGACTTTTATTGTAGGATAGCCTGTTCGTAGAGACAGGACGAGGGATGCCACATGTTAGCCTGGGGACTTGGGCAAGAGCAAAGTGTCCTGTGTGATGAGAGGAAAATAGTTTATGTAGACTATTCCTCATGTACTTATGTTTAACTTATGTTTACCTTATCCTATGAAATTAGACATACTTAAATACTATGTAATGTAAACTTTTGAGCTTAACTTTTATATAAATATGTTGTGTGATGATATCATGTGAATCTGGATGTACTTTGGAACTAGTAGTTGTAGAGCCTTGTATATTGTGTGAAGAGTTTTTGATTGGAAGGGTAACCAATCAAGGGTTCTTCATACAGTATACGGCGTCTTCCACGACTAGGCCGTCCTCAGTTCGTGACATTTCCTCTTAATTTTTGTGTGCTTTTATTGCTATATTTTGTTTATTAAGAATAATGTACAACTTAAGTGTGGAGGGAAAGCATAGGATATGTATGTTTATAATTAAAAATATAAACACTTAAGGTTTTAAGTTTTTCAAAAATAAAATTTAGAAATTTACACTCCTATACATATATATATAAGTAAGAAAAAATGTTTTCGAAATTTTCCCACAAACCTTTTATGGCTTTAAAACACTTTTTTGAATTTCAATAATTAAATCCCTATGGTTTAGAGTTCCCTATTTCTTAAGTTGAGACTTAGACTCAAGGTTAGGATAGATATAAACCCTACTTTTAGTGGGCCTAAGATTTGAGTAGGAGTACCTTACTTACGTTCTCAAAGATTAGCTAAACCAAAAACTTAAGTTTATATTTAGAAATGAATTAAATTTTTACAATTCAAAAGCTAATTGTCGATAAAATGCTAAACCTTAAAACCATTAAGGAATTTTAACGCTAAGTAATTAATCAATAATTTAATTTGAATAATATCATTCAACTTTAGAAAATTTCACAATTTTATAAAACTCAAATCATAAATTACAAAACAATGCGAGATGAAAACCCTAAAACAATTTCCTATAAGTCCATGCCCTTATCTTCATGTATAAGATTTACACATAAATAAGTAGACCAATCAATCACCTTAGATAACTTATCAATTGAGAGTTGGAATCATTTATCAATTGATAACTTATCAAAATCTAGTGATAAGACAATTTCCTTATCACCCCTTCACTTATACTACATATGGACAATTATTCACAAGATTTCATAAGCTTAACTTTAATAAATGAGACAAGACCACTCCATGGCCCAAAAAGACTTTAAATGGCAGATTTGGACAAGGGGAAAAGGGGGGCCATGCTCTTGTCTTTCAACCATCAATCACTTTCTCTTACACATCACTATTCACCCCTTAATGCTTACATCATCAATAGTTGCAATTGTTGACTTTTGTGTAAGCTACAAGACAACACTTTCAAGACATTTAAACCCTCATTCTCTCTCCATTCCAACTGGCCACTCTCTCCATCATTTCTCTTACTTTCAATTTCACTTTCACATCTTCTTTCTCTCCTTGGAAACAAACATAAAAAGGAGAAATAACCTTACCCCATAAAATCAACTTTTCTTCCATTTTTGAAGCTTCACTTACGGCAACTTTTTTCTTTCGTTCTTGTGTCATTTTATTTCATCATCTAAGACCTTTTAAGACCATTAGAACCTTCCACAAACCCCATTCCAAAAGACCAAAAGATTCGGGTTCTAAAAGGTGGCAAAAAGGAGGAGGCAAAGTTGAGAGCTTAAGTGGAACCTTAGTGCACAACCACCAAACTTTGCATTAAGGACGAGTAAGTGTTTCTTGTGATATGTAGATTAGTATTTAAGTTAGGAGACTTTGATTTCTTGAAGATATGAGTAAGGTTTAAGTTATTATAACGCTAAAAATCGTTTTAAGAAACAAACCATGAAACCCTTACATGAAGTTGAAATATGAGCATGTAAAGTTGGTGTTTTGTAAAGACATTTGTTTAATGCTTTGAATGGAAGATTTTAAGCTAAGAAAATCTTGAAATAAGAACTTTAATGGAGGATGAGCATGCTGGACGTGAGGGTTCCATAGTCATTTGGATGTTGATTTTGTTTTCATTAAGTTAAACATGCTCAAATCTAGACTTAAGTTAAGGAAAAATCCATCACATGAGGTTTTATGAAGAAACCAACTTTGTATGACATGAGCTTTGATATAGAAGTTGTATTAAAAATAAGATCTTCCATTTCGTTGTGTGGAACATAAGTTAAAGAATCTTCTTGTGGAAGAAAAGTTAAGTTAAGTTTTGGACATAAGTAGTCTAAGTGTGTAATCTACCACCTAAACTTAAGGAAATGATGAAACAAGTTAAAAAACCAAGTAAAGACCCCTTGGAACCATCATGAACAGATCTGGACCATGGGGGAAAGATGCCTAAAAATATGATAAAAGTGAATGAACAAAGTGAAAAGATTAACCAAAGCAAGTATGGTAAGCATACAAAGCCTAAAACTCAAAACCGAGCCTAAAACTCTCAAAATGAGTTTGAAAATCTAAGTTAGGCCTCGAAGGAAATTCTGACCAGCACCTTAAAGTACCAAGAGAGGTTGTTTTGAATCCCATAATAAATCCACCTAAGGCCCCATAAGCCCACTAAAGTCACTAACTTTGGCTTGGACCAAAAACAAGCCCATTTGACAACTTAAGCCCACTAAAGGGCCCATGAAGTGGTTGTTAGCCTTAGGAATATAAATCAAAGTTGTAAATCTAATCTCAAGGAGTATTTTAAGCTTAGGATAAAATATTAAGACCAAGCCCAAAGAATTTCTTAAGTTATTAAAAAGCTCATTCACTAAACAAGGCCCAAAAGCACTCTAACACATGAGGAACGCTACTGTTCTGACCCATGGACAGAATTGTATACCTCATTTCAAAAATATAACCTTACCACGTTAAAGCTCACTAAAAAAAAGATGAAGATTACTATAAGATCATAAAAATCGGATTTAAAACGAAAAAGTTATACGCGATTGAACTTTAGGTAAAAACCGGGAAAAATTACGAAAACTAGTCGAGAATATAACTTAAGGAAAATTTACTTAGTTTCTTAAGTTTATTTAAATTTCCTTATAAAAATTATTTCAATGACCAAGGGACACTGTTTACGGAGATGACTTGCCTCCGGATTACTTTGATTGACCTACATGGCAGAGTAAGTAAATTCCCAATAACTCTTTACTTGATTGTGCTTATAGAATAGATGCACCTAAACTATATATATAAATTTAGATGCTTGTGGGATATGGAAGATGCGTGTATTTGAATTTATGGATGAATGCAATGACTTTTTTAATTATATATAATAATGGGAATTGTTTGTAATGCATATATATATGTGAATTGTATGGAATGAAATTGTTTGGTCACTCTAAAAATCAAGTTAATCACTTGTACAATTAAGAACTCAAAATGAATAATGCATTCCCCATATTGCATACGGATAACACCCACTGCCGCTTCACGCATAAGATAGGAGGGAGCTTATAGGAATACAAGTTTCCTACAGAATTGGGCACTAGCTATGCCATCATATATATTGAGTGTCTGACCTAAGCTAATGGGCTTACTAGGCGTGGGAGACGCCAACTGTCGGCGAGGGGTTGAGTCTTGTGGCTTCTGCATAGGGCGTGTATTTGTGGATCACGGAGGCCACCACACCACTAGACTTGGGATTTTAAGAGAGAGAGAGAGTTTTGTTTTAACATGAGCACGATAGTGCAAATGAAATTAAAACCAAGGTCTAGAACTCAGATTTTGGTTTGGGTCAGTTAATTATCTCTAAACCGAGACTTTAGGGGGTGTAATTCTAAGTCGTATGCAGTTCCGAGGCCACTGCATGTGTTGTTTGGCATACTGATTGTTCATGCATTCATATGATTGTACATTTAATAAATTTTTGTCATGCGGTATTGATGAGGATAATTATCTCACTAAGCGTAAGCTTATACCCGAACAGTTCTTTTCCTTGCAGGTTGATCGATAGTTGGGAATGTGATAGGAATCGAGTGCAGAGTGCTACCATTGAATCAGTATGATGAAAAGCGTATGTATTTAATTCGGAATGCTCCGAAAAATGACTAATGTCTCAATTAAGTTTAGTATCTTTAGTAAGTTTAGAATTTTCTAGAATTGTCTATTTTATTCCACTATTTTGGTAGGGGATATCAATTCTCTACGGTTTTGAGGAACTGTCGAAAAAAATGGATATCCATAATTATTTATATTATGTAATGAGCCAATGAACTAAAATTGAAGACTCTAGTAAATAACTATTTAGAGTCTTGCAATCTTTGACTTGCAAGGCAATTTTCTTATCATGGGTGCACACGTGATATAGAAATTTTAGGCAATACTATTAGGCCCCTCCTGTAAAGGTCTTAGAAAAGTTAAAGTAATTGGAGGCATAAGTAAATTAAGAAAATAATTGCTAAGAATTGGTAAGGATTGATCTTATTCCCTTAGAAGAGTAAAAATCTTTCCTGCTACCAATTGCAAAAAGGAAATTAAAATAAAAATTATTACGGATTGGCCTCAATCTCTTAGAAGGTCAAGGTGCTTTCTTGCTTACAATACTAAGAAAAGATGAAAGGGATAAACTAGTAAGGATTAGCTTTAATCTATTAGAAGAGTGAGGTTCTTTTCCAATGCTATTCAACTTAAATAGAGGAACTAAAAATCCTCCTAATGAAAATTGAAAAAAAGTGGAGAGACAATTAAAGGATAAGTTGGTATAACATGCATCCAATCTAAGTTTTCAAAATAAAATCAGTTAAGGGAAGTTTTCCCCTCTTTTTGAGTTAGAGTAATAAAATTTCTATAAGTCTTTCTTAACTTGTTGATGTTTGTTTTAATTTTAATTTAGTTTTTATTTAAGTGATAAGGCTAACTTTGAATTATCGAGATTGATTGTTAAATATTTCTTAAAGTGTTATTATTTAAGTTTTCTAAAGGCAGTATTAAGTTAAGGAGAAAGGGTGATTCTAAACCCTTTTTTTTTTTGTGAAGCTCCTTAAATTTGAGGGTATAATTTTCTAAACAAAAACTTTTGTTGACTTTGTCCTTAAGAATTTTTGTTTTTGATATTTCAATTATTTTGTTTGAGGATAAGCAAAAACTTAAGTAAGGAGGAATTTAATAACATATAATTACCATGCATATTTTATGATGATTTTATGCAATTTTGTATATTAATGAAATTATTTTATAGCAATTTAAAGCTTAATTTGTTTAAATCTCATTTTTAGGAACTTTGGAAGCATTTGATGGATTGTTGAGTGATTTTAGCAAGTTTATGACTTCATTTGAAGAAAAGAATCAATTAAGGGTTTAGAGACGAAAGAATTTCAAGCAAGAAATAAAATCTAATGAAGACAATGAGAGAAGACCATGGTTGTAACCTCTTATCTTTAGTTTCTATCAAAATTGAAGACTTTTAGATTAAGTACAAGACCATACCTAACTCCACAGTCATGTTCATTGGCCGCATACTTCTCATAAAGGAATTCCAACAAATTAATTGAATTTCAATTGAAAGACATGACCACATGTAAAGACCATGGCAATGTCTTAGGGTATGGTCATTCTAAGGATTGTAAATCTTACAGTTTTGGACAGATTTGGAGTCCGAGATGCCATGCTTCCATAATCTTTTGTTTCATAAACAAAATTTGGAAGGTGAATTGAAGGGACATGTAAGGAGATATCTAAAAAAAAAAAAAATAGAAAATATACAAAAGCTATATTGAAGATATATGGAGATACATTAAAGATACAGTACAAGATTTTTTTTCCAGGTACTACAAATAAGATATAAGCCTTGTAGATCATAGAATCATAGAACATAGTAGATCATAGATAATCCCTTTCTTTCCTTTATCTTTGTTTTATTTTTCTTAATGTTTTAATTTAGTTTTTATTATTCAATTATTGTGAACCTTATTTTGCTACGTAATTAATTTTTTTATATTCTCAATTTGTGATTTCTTGTTATGGCGATCTAATTACACTATTCATATTGTCATTAAATTAATATTTACTTGGGTTATTAATTTGATTTTTGAGTTCACGGTTGGGACTTGAGTCTTTTAGTGAACAGACTTGTGTAATTAGAAGGAATTAAGTATGCTAAGAGATTAGATACTGATTTCTCTAAATTATGATAACTTGGTACGAACAATTTAATAGTAGGATCTAGGGTTTTCATGCGATTCTATGATACTCTAATTAGAAGTGATTTGAGTAGAGATGGTTTTAAGGTTTGGAGTTAACTAAAGGTGTTGGCTTGGTTAATTCATATTAGCCATTGATAACTTGCATGGCTGTTCCAGGAGGATCATTAATTGAATATTAAGTCCATGTGTTAATAGTTTTTTTTTAATTATGTTTTATTTTAGTTGTCATTTATTCTTCATTTCATTAGAATATTTTAGTTTTATTATCTTTAATTAGTTATATTTGCTTGTTTTGTTATTTTGTTATCCATTATTTGTTTTATTTTAATAGTTGTCTTAATCAATTAAAATTGTTTGCTTGGTTAGATGTTAAGGAAAGTTTAAGTATTTGTATTTACAATTATAGGTAGGTCCTATGGGATTGATACTTGAACTAAAGTCTGTTTTACTATACGATAACATAGCTAGGTGTACTTGCTTATCCCATTAAGCTTTAGCTAGAATGGTTCAGCAGATTCTCAAGTGTTGTCCAATTGCAAAGGTAGTCAACTTGCTATGCCAAATTGATCTTGCCCTATGCCCAATCTGTCAACTATTCAACCTTCCCTTTGAACAAGTTCCAAGAGAAATCGAGTTGTTTGAAGATTGTCAAAATATTTCCCCAACCTATCTTGAAGACTATTCCACTTCCCACGTACATGCCTATTGCAACAAAATCACTAAGTTGAACTAGGAAGAGTGTACTGAGTTAAGTAGAGATCCATACTCTACTGACCTTAGCTCGTTGGTTCAAAGGTTATTACGGTCTAGATGTTCCACCCTATCCTATAAGGCCACTTATCCTACAGCTTGCAATCTTGCTACCCAACAACAAACATTCTCTTTCTAGAAGGATTCCTGAATTGTCCTTCTTCCTTTGCATTTTCTCTTGTATTTAGTTTTTTCCCATTTAAATAATTTCATATAATATTATAACCCAAGAGAATCCGAGTATAATTACCCTTTAATGATTTGTTCTCATTAGATTCCTCCTTCAACTTATGAAAATGTTAATATTTTATCTCTTTCATTAAGTAATCCCTTCCCCTTAACCTTAGCTCTAAGCAACCCTTAAGCAAGGTTGTATAGTAAGCAAACCAATTGCCTTGGACCAATGAGTCACATCTAGAAAGGAATTGGTTTGTGAGTGTTTAAGTAGTACATCACATCCATGAGCAGCTCACGAGTGCTTAACTACCTATCCTCATCTTTGTAGCCTAATCTACTTCTCTTTTTCTTCAATAGTCTCTTAAAGGACCTATCTACCTTATTGTAAGATGTCATTAGAAGCTTAGGTCTTTATGTTCTAATGTTGTTTCCTATCACCTAAGTAGCTTCAACTTTTGGAATTTTTCCCTATTGCACTTCTACATATTCCATGTATAAAATAGTGATTTAAGTAAACCTCTAATTTAGCTTCTAACTACAAATTCAATTATATGTGGCATTGGTTGCTTATTTAGAAGGAAATGTAGATCACCATTATATTTAGAGAAGATGGAGATTGGATTTGATTGGTATGAATCCATTATTTAATTGATGAATTTGATAATATAACCTACTTCATTGGAAAGAATCAAGTAGCAACAACAAGCAGATATGAACTTAAAGGAAATAAACCAAAACTTAATATAAGAAAACACTTTTAATTTCAAAGTTAATGGAAATGGTATATTGAGATTTAGGGAAAGAATTTGTGTACCCCAAAAGATAAGGTACATACCATAGGTACATACCATAGGTCATACACTATACACATGAGGAAATAAGATATATTATGATTTGAGAACCATATTTTGGTGGAATGGTATGAAAAGAGATGTTGCTCAATATGTATTGGCATGTCCAACACATTAGTAGGTCAAAGCAGAACATTAACGGCTAGGTGGACAATTACAACCCTTGAAGATATCGAAGTGGAAATGAGATCATATTACAATGGATTTTGTAGTGGCACTTCCAAAGACTAAAGTGGGATATAAGTTGATTTGGGTGTTTATAGATAGATTAACTAAGTATATACGGTTCTTGCCTTATTGAATTGCAGATATAAGAGAGAAGCTAGCTAGATTATATGTTTAGGAGATAGTAAGATTACATGGAGCATGTGAAGGCATTGTCTCTGATCAAGATAGTCGATTTATGTCCAAATTCTAAAAGAGTTTACATAGAGCATTGGGTACTAAGTAATAATTTAGATCAGCATATCATCCATAGTCAAATGGTCAATTTGAGTAAACTACACAAACTTTGGAGGATATGTTGAGAGCTAGTATTTTAGAATTTGTTGGTGATTGGAATAAGTATTTACTCTTAATAGAGTTTGCTTGTAATAATAGTTACCAATCAATTATTCAAATGGTACATTGTGAAATCTTATTTGGAAGAAAATGTAGATCACCACTATATTAGGATAGTGATGAGTATGAAATGATTGGACTTCATATGAGTAATCAAATGAATGAGAAGATAAAGACCATATGACATGGATGAAGGAAGCTTAAGATCATTTAAGAGATGGGAAGATTTGAACATAAGGCTAGTAGAATTTGAAGTGAGAGATCACATTTATGTTAGAAGAAACTTAGATGGTTTGGTTCATAAATAAAATTAAACCCTTGGTATATTGTTCCATTTGAAGTATTAAAGAAAATGTGCAAAGTGCCATAAAAAATTGCCTTACCCCCAAGCTTATTAAGCTACCATAATGTGTTCCATGTCTCAATGTTAAGGAAGTTTGTTAAGAATGTAAATGTAGTAATAAATATAAAATTGATGGAATTGTAGAAGAATTTCAAAGTTGAAAAGAAAGTCATAAAATACTGGGCAATAGGGTTCAAAAGTTCAAAAACTGAGATGTAGAGTATGTAAAAGTGTAGTGGGGAAAAAGGTTTAGAAGTTGAAGCTACCTAGGAGCCCAAGCTATTATGATGGAACAATATCCATGGCTCTATTGATTACCACATTAGTAAGAAATATAGCTATAATTAGTTTATATCGGTGGGTAGAGTAGGAAACATTATATAGAAAAAGTTTTGAGGATAAAATTTTTGTGAAGGGGGGTTGGAAATATAAGTCTCATAATTGGAAGATTTAAAATCGATATGTAAAATTTAGGGTGATCATGAAAGTTATCTGATTGAGCCTAAATTTTATGATAAAGTTAGAAAAATTAACAGAAGTGGTCTCATGAGATTGAATTTAATAAAATATAGTAATAAAATAATAATATAATGGAATTGTTGAATATAAAAATATTATTTGTTATATTGAAAATGTATGAAACGTGTAGTGATAATTAGTGAGCTTTTGGAGATAAATTATATGAATGCTAAACATCATAGAATAACATTACTAAGGTTTCTAAAAACAATTCCAAAAATTGCTTGACATTAGTAATTTTTAAAGAGTGATATATCTAGACACTTAATTTTGATATGGTCTATACAAATCACTATTTTAATTTAACCATTATACACCATCATAACAAATGCTATTGATTGGTCATGTGGCAAGAATGGGGAGTGCATTAGTGGTCAATGAAGGGGGATAAGGGCATATATTAAAAGGAAATAAGTCAAATTTGTGACATTTATAGGATAAAAATTCATCCAATTGAGCTAAGCAGCCTATTTAAGTAGAACTATCCTATAATATTCTATTTTGGTTAGTTGTGTGTAGGAAAAGAAAAAAAAAAGGGAACGCTCTAGAAAGACGTTGGAAAAAATTTGAAGAAAAATACAAAAATATAATATAAAGCTAGGTTGTCGAAGGTTCAAAGGCATAGGTGGTTGTTGGAAACATAACAAGGCTAGAGTTTAAAGGAGAATCACCCTCCTAGGTTGATCAACAAACAATGGGTGGTCAATGGTGGTTACAAAGGCAGTTGTTAATGAGTTTCCAAAGTTTGTAAGATCTTCAATTAATTACTCAAAATAGTAGCTTACGTTCAAAAATTATGGAAAAAGGTATTCTGGAATATTTTTGTATGCAAATTTTAAGATTTCATCTCTAGATAAATCTTTAGTCTCATATTGCATATTTTTGGATAAGGGTGACACTTATCCTAAATAATTTAACAAGTCACAATTAAGTAAGGTAGATCATAAAATAGTTCATCAAGTTCATAGACACATAAGCGTGTGCACAACCAAGGATAATCTTTGGCCTTTAAGTACTATGAAATAGCACTTCGAAATATAGTTATATATCGATTGCAAACTTATTTGGACTTCTCATTGCTTACTTATGTGTCGCTTATGGTGTATCATCACCATAGTTCCTACAATATGAACAACATTTTAGTGCTGATGCAAGTATAATACATATTATTATTCTGTATCTCTATTAATTAACTTAAGTTTAAGGTTTTGTTATACTTAAACATTTAAGTTCTTATGTTATTTATCATTGACCATTTCTAACTATCCTTTGATTTATCCCCTAATCCATCCTCTGACTCCAATTTATTCAAGAGTCTTTAAAAATGTCCTCTCACCTATCCTCTAAATTCAACCTAACTATATTTTGCACATATACAACCTCTAATTTAACTTCTAGCTACATATTTAATACAACATTCATTTCGAAGCTTCTAATTTATCCTATAATTTTGCACCCACTCCACTTTTCATCAAAATGTACACAACTACCTTTTAACTACAGCAAGTATCAATAGCCAAATAGAAAAACTTAGTTTTATTGGTTTATATTTTAGTCGTTATTTGATGTTGAATAGTGATATGAGAGTGATTATGAGTGGTAGAAATGCTAGATTTGGAGAATATGGAAGTTGTGGTGTAATTACTAAAATATGTAATTGGGGTTTTCTTAAATGATATGATGAAGGGAGTTTTCTTGAGACATGGAATGAAACTAAAGTTATACTTGATGTTCATTTACCGATCTTTAATTATAGTGAGATAAAGTTATGGAAATTTGGTTAAAAATGTGATGTACAAAATCAAAAGATAAATCAGAGACTTTTAGGTTCATGTTACATTGGAAGCTTATTTAGAGGCCATATATGTCTGAATAGTAATTAAGTTGAACTTAAAGGATGACTTAGAGGTTTTTTTTTTTTGTAACTTTTGAATAAAATGTATTTGAAGGATCTTTTAAAGGATGAATTAGATGACAAATAAGAGGATAAGAATAGGAAAAGTTGGTAACGAGTGACTTATAAACTTGAACATGTAGATATAATAATACTCTAAAGTTCAGTTAATGAACTAAAATATAGATATAATGTACTTGTATAAATATTAAAAGTTTTATTTATATTATAGGGATTTCTAGTAAAGAGGTGCATCAAAGCTACACCTAGTTAAGTGATGAGGAATCCAGGTAAGTTAGGGATTAATACGTAACTATATTTTATAGTACTTGGAGGCTTCAAATTATATTTAGTTATGCATGTAAGTAGCTGGATTGTACGCGTCCTTGTTTATCTCTAATTTTGATAAAACTATCTTATGATTTATTATGTTGGAATGTGATTTGTAGAATTGTGATGAATTGATTGGCCAACCTTAACTAGACTTAAGCCATATCAGACTTAAGATTTAACTAGACATGCTAGGTAACCTACTAGGGGATGATTAGGATTCTCTAACCAAATATTGATCCCTTTAAAATGAATAGTTGAAATGGTATATTCTTTACCCTTGGTTAAACTACAAACAAAGGACTACCACACCTCGATGCGACAAAGTCATTATAGTCTACCATTTAAACCACCTTAAGATAGAAGTTAACCTTATAGTTACTATCGTAGACGTAATTTAAATAAGGTGTCCGCAATTAGCTTACTTTGAAGTAAACAGCTTAACATTTTAATAAAGATTTAACTTGAAATCTTTAAAACATATGATTATAGCTCTACATAACATTGTTTATTATACTTAACGTGTAGTACAATTAACTTAAATATTTTCATATGTTTAACTCAAAAGAACCATTAGTAGGACTTTAAAAGTTTCAAAAGTTAAGTTGCTCATTAGTTGCTTTCCTCATACCCTATTCCCCAATGGAGACTAACTTCAAGATATTTATAGCATGACATTTAGTCTACACCTACAAAATGATCTATGGGAATGTTAGCAATGAACTACTTAATAAGTAAGGAAGGAAACAAAGAATATATACAATAAGCATAAACAGGGTTATTAAGTAATTAATTAAATGTAATGCAATAGAACAAATGCCATTTCCTCTCATGACTATCTTCGAACCAGAGTCTTCAGTCTTGTTATGACCTCCTCTCCTACCACTTAGTTTGATTAAGGGTAAAGAAGGGATCTTTTCAGCTATCCCTTTCAAATGGGTTGATATTTGATCACAGAATCGTAATTATATCCTAATGGTTTGCATTGTATATCTAGTTAAATAGTAAATTTGATATAGCTTAGTTCTGATTAAGGGTAACTAGTCAATTTTATGTAGGTCAACATATCACAATGTAGCAAAATAGATGGAAAATTAATTCAGTCATGATTAGATATACATAAGCATGTACACAACTAAATAACTTACAAGCACAATTAAGTATAATCTTAAGCTTCTAAGTACTATGAAATAATACTTGATAATATAGTTACATACTAATCCCAAACTCACTGGGATCCCTTGTCACTCAATTAGGTGCAATTTGATGTGTTTCTTCATTACAAGTCCCTATAATATTAATAACACCTTTTAGTTTTTATACATGTTATAATATATATCATTATTTTGTATTTTAGTTCATTAACTTAAGTATAAATTATTATTACACTTGGGCACTTAGGATGTTAGGTAACTTATTATTAATTCGTCTTTAACTATTCTTTAATTCATCCTTTGAATTATCCTCTAAAAACAGTTTATTCAAAAGTCCTTAAAAATATCCTCTAAGCTATCTTGTAAGTTTAACCTTACTGTATTTTGCTCATACATAATCTCTAATTTAGCTTCTGAATATGTATTTAATATAGCATTCACCTATAAGCTTCTAATTTATCCTCTGATTTTGTACATTATACATTTTTCAACTAAATTCTACAACTTCATCTCCTTTTTAAAATTTAGGGTTCTTTAATATTAGGTTTGAGTTTATTACTAACACCAACTTGATTAATTTTGTAATTAAATTAAGTTATAAGACCATTATATTTTTAATTCCTTTATCATCCATTAATACAATCTTCACTTTAATCCATCATTGCCCTAAATTTTCCTTTGATTTAACCTCTAATTTCATACAATCTATACTTTGTCTCTAATCAATAGAGAAGATGGATAAATTATATATTTGAAAGATTATAAGACTACATCGGGCACCTAAGATCATTGTCTTTGATTTGGATAGCCAATTTATATATGAATTTTGGGAAATATTATATAGAGCATTAAGCATGAAGTAACAATTTAGTACAACATGTCATCTACATTCAGATGGTCAATTTAAGTAGACTATATAAACTTTAGAAGATATGTTGAGAGCTGATGTATCAGAATTTAGTAGGGATTGGGATAAGTATTTACATATGGTAGAGTTTGCCTACAATAATAGTTAACAATTGACTATTAGATGGCACCTTATGAAGGCTTACATGGACAGAAATGCAAATCATCATTATATTGGGATAACGAGGAGTATTCAATGATTGGACATGATATGACTAATCAAATGAATAAGAAGGTAAAGATTATACAAAAGAAGAAGAAGGAAGCTTAAGATTTTTACAAGAGTTGAGTAGAATTAAAAAGGAGACTAGTGGAATTTAAAGGAGGAGATCAAGTATATGTTAATGCAAGTCCATTCAAAGGACTTAGAAATTGAATGGGAGTTGAAGGCCTTAATATATTGTCCTATTTGAAATAAAAGAGAAAATGGACAAAGTTTCATATATGTCAAGCCTTATTTCATTTTCCTTAATTTAACTTACATTAAGCCTAATTTACTTAATATAAGTTACATCAAATAAAATTAAGGAAACATAAATATTTTTAATAATTTGAAGTTGCCAAGCAGTTCAAATGGTAAAAAGTAAAATTAGCGTTTCTAGGTAGCAAGACCTTGATTTGACTACTGATTCATGGGTTTCTTGAGAACATGTTTTTTAGAAAATTAAACTAGAAAAAATTGAGTTTGGGGGCTTAACTATTAAGAATAAGTTACTATGTAAAAATAAAAAATCAATTAATGGGCTTTATTTTTATATTTTTCTAAAAAATACTAAGAATATATCAAAATATATAAAATATAACTGAAGTTAATTTTTTATTATTTTTTATTACGAATTTCAAGAAAAGAGAAAAAAAGTTTCCTTTAATTTTTAGACGGTTGCTCTGAAGGTACCTACGTACCTGTTAGTAGGGATCAAACAATGTAGTTCTTTTCTTATAAAATATTTAGTGGGTGGAAAATTTTTTATTTTGAAAATCTAGCTAGATTTACGTTCAATTAATCATTTCTTATTTTAAACAAAAAACCTAGAAAATCTAATTTTGCAAATCTATTTTTTTAAAAAACCTAACTAACTAAATCATTTTGAAAACCAACGGTTAAGATTTTTTATTTTTTTTTAAAACTCACTATGTATCAAAAGAAAATTTTCTAAATCCTATATGTAAGATTTACTAAGATACAATCTAGATACGTATCAAGATATAATCTAGATACGTATCTTTTCTAAATCTCAATTGCAAGATATGTTAATGATACAATCTAGATACTTATTTTCTCTAAATCCTATGTATAAGATATATTGAAGATACGATCTAGATATATATCTCTATATGCATCTTTTTTAAATCCCAACAGCAAGATACGTTAAGATATGATCTAAATCCCAAATACAAGATTCATTAAGATACGTGTCTTAGATACGTATCTTCTCTAAAGATACAGATCTTAGAAAAGAGATACGTTTATTTTTCAAAACATGAAAATTTTACTAAAAAAACATGATTCAAGTAAAATATGTAATTTTACTAAAAAATGCAATTTGTCAAAAATCTAAATTATCTAAAAGATAGCCAATGATATGATAACTAAAAAAACTGCACCAAAGAACACAGATTAATAAAAATAATTAAAATAATAAAAGAAATAAAAAATTAAATAAAATAACAATTTTACTTAACTAAATCGTTTGAGTTACATGTGATTGATGTATTTGTGCATTGGATTACGTGTATAAGTGTGCTTTGATGTAGTGGACCTCAGTATGTAGTACGTAGGATGTGCGGCAAGTAATCAGTATGGCAAGTGTTGTGGACTTCAGCTTATGTTTGGTGAATTGTTAGTTAGGGCATATTGCAAGTGTTCATGCTTTTTGGTTAGAAGGTTAGTGTGATTGTTGTTTAAGGTGTTGTTAGTACTTGGGCATTTGGATGTGAATTGGAATCAATAGCCAAGGAACATTGGTTGTGGACGTCAATGAGCTGTTGACAAGGGATGAGCTAACTTATGCTTCGGTGAGATCCGGATGTGATTGTGTGTGTGGGTTGATTTTGTAGTAAGTGTATGATGGGAACTAGTGAAGTGCGGTTGCGCCGTTGAATTGTGTTTGGGAATTATGTTGCGAATTATGCTTGTATAATTAAAAAAAATCATTCTTAAGTCTACTGTCGAAGATCTATTTATAGTACCCTCAATTGTATCTTTCGTATCTCAACAAATCCTTGATACGATAATGAATCTTAGATATGGAAGATACGTTAATGATTCTTTGGAGATTTAACCTAGCTTCTAGAAACCCTATTTTAATTTGGGCATTTTAATTTTTGGGCACCATCTAATCCAATTTGATTTAGCCTAATAATCTACTTAATAATTCTTAAGTTTATTCTAGTTCAATATAAATTAGATAAAAAATCTTCCTTATCAAACTGGGCTAAAATGTTTTAATGAAGCTCTATCTTTTATTTACTCAAGATTTATTAAATCGATCACTTACCATCACTCAATTTGACACTAAATGATTCGACTCAACTTAACTCGATATGGTTTGACTCGACTAGACTCGATACGATTAGACTTGACTCGACTTGGCTTAACTCTTTATATATATTTTTATTTTTTACCATTTTTTTTAATTGTATTTTTTTAATGATTATTTTATATTTTATTTCTTATTTATTTAATTCTAGCTCAATAAAAATATTAAAATGAATATGACAAAAATGAGATGCCTACAGCTGCCCTTATTTGTAGTGAAGTTTGATTATAACTTTACTATAAAGACAAAAGAGATACGCATTTTTACCAGAACCGACTTTGAACTAAATGAAGATTACTAACTTGAATGGTTAGTTGCACTGTGTTTCATCTTAAAGAAAAATACCAACTTGGAAGGTTGATGTAAAGAATAAATAGCTCATCTTGAAAGGACAGGGTAAAGGAACTAAGGTTCCTATCTTAAAAAGATAGAGCTAAAGATTTGGGGTGCCCATCTTAAAAAGATAGGGCAAAAGTTTTAAAGTACCTATCTTAAAAGAATAGGACAAAAACCACTAAGGGTCAAATTGACTTGTTTTGGTTTGGTGGATGATCCGAAGAGGATAGATCTTTTCGAGATTTCCAAAATCTTTGTTTGGTTTGGTAGATGATCCAAAAAGGATAAATCTCTTCGTGATTTCAAAAAAACTTTGTTTTGGTTTGGTAGATGTTTTAAAGAGGATAGATCTCTTTAAGATTTCAAAAAAATTGGTTTTGTTTCGGTGGATGATCTGAAGAAGATAAATCTATTTGAGATTTCAAAAAAACTTGTTTTAGTGGATAATCCAAAGAGGATATATCTCTTCAAGATTTCTTTTGGTTCAGTAGATAATCTAAAGAGGATAGATCTCTTTAAGATTTCAAAAAAAGTTTTTTTTTAGTTTTCCTAAATATCTCTTTTGAGGATTTTTAGGATCATTTTACCTAAGAATGGAGAATTTCGCAAATAGCAACCAATTGGCATACCTCATGTTGACTCCCGATATTCACTCATCTAAATTGTAGAATATCACCAAAGTATTGCACTTGTTTCTTTTCCGTTTTTCCTTTTCTCTCTCTCTCTCTCTCTCTCTCTCTTCTTTCTTTCTTTGTTCTTCTCTTTTTTTTTCCTTCATGATTGAAAACTTTTGTTGACGAATCTTGTAACCATACCATCCTCATGTTTTGATTTTGCTTTTGTCATCACTAAGTGTCAATTTCTATCTCTCTATGATTCTTGAAAAATAAATCTTTTTTTGAAAGAAACAAGATTAAATCATTAAGATCATTCAATTTCAATTTATTAGTGAAATGTTTGTCAATTAATGACCATATAAACTCAAGAACATTTATGGATATCAACTTTACTTGTAAATGATGAAAAATTAACCACAAACAATTCTTAAAGAAAAATTGAAATCTTTATTGAACTTAGTTTTCATGGATAATATAATTTAATTGCATTTGAATTCATAGGCCTCCTAAATTCTAGACCATCCATTTCTGTCAACACTAATGCACCTCTTAATAGTACCCTTTTTACTACATAAGGGCCTTCGTAATTTGAAGCAAACTTAGCCTTAGGGACTTTTGCATTTGGCAATATTTTCTTTAACACCAAGTCTCCTTCCTTCAAGTATCTTGAGCGTACTTTCTTGTTAAAGGCTCATATCATCCTTTGCTGGTAGCATTAACTATGACATGTTGTTGTAAGCCTCTTATCATCTAGGAGGTTCAAATGCTCCATTCGCTTCTTTACTTACTTTGCTTTATCAAGCTAAGTTTCTGCTAACACTCGAAACGACGGTATTTCCACTTCGACTGATAGCACCGCTTCTATTCCATATGCCAATGAATATGGTGTTGGTCTTTTAGAGGTTTTGACTAAGGTTCTGTAAGTCATAAGAGCAAAGGAAAGCATCTCATCCCAATCTCTATAAGTGATCGCCATCTTCTTAATGATTCTCTTGATGTTCTTATTAGCGACTTCAATTGCCCCATTCATTTGAGGTGGATATATAGTCGAGCTTTTATAATTGATCTTAAATTTTTTGCATTGTTTATCCATTAACTTGTTTAAATTTGACCCATTGTCTGTAATAATAGACTTAGGTACACCGTATCTTGTAATGATGTCTTTTTTCAGGAACTTGATTACTGCTCCTTTAGTCACCATACCATACAACACCTACTTAGTAAAGTAATTGATCGCGACATAAATGAATCTATGTTGATTTGAAGTTGTTAGCGAAATCGGACCAATCATATCCATCCCCTACATCGGAAAAGACCAAGGAGCCAACAACACATACAATTCTTAAGGAGGAGCGTTGATTTTGTTAACGTACACCTGACATAGGTGATAATGCTTCACGTGCTTGATACAATCTTATTCCATTATCATCCAAAAATATCCCATTCTCATGACCTTCCTAGCTAACATGTATCTATTCATATGAGGACCACAGACTCCTTTATGTACTTCTTTCATTAATTTCTCAGCTTCTTCTTCATCTACATACCTTAGCAACGTTGTATCTAGTGATCTTTTGCACATCATAGGTTTACTTAATAGAAAATGTGTAGCCAATCTCCTTAAGGCTTTCCTATCAGCCTCATTAGGGAATTCACCTATTTGAAGTAACTTTTTGATATCATAATACCAGGGTTTCTGTAATTCCTTCTCTTCAATTGTTAAGCAAAAAGTTAGTCTTTCCTTCACCTCAATCTTCAAGGGTTGGATTTCTATCCCATCCGTGACTTTTACCATAGATGCTAATGCGGCCAATGCGTTGACAAATTGATTTTGGGTTCTTGGAATTTAAGTGAATGAAATTTCTGGGAACCTTTCAATCAGCTTGCTTAAATGCTCATGATAAGGTATCAACTTTTCGTCTTTTGTCTTATATTCTCCCATGAGCTAGAGAATTATAATGAAAGAATCTTCATATAATTCAAGTCTTTGTATTCCCATGTCTAACGCCATTTTGAGCCCTAAAATGCAAGCCTCATATTCTACTATGTTGTTTGTATATGGAAATGCTAAGCTTGTTACCATTGGAAAATGATTACCTTTAGGTGATACTAGTACTGTTCCTATCCCACATCTAAACACATTGGTTGCTCCATCAAAATACGTTCTCCATCCTGATTTTTCACTATTCAGTTCATTCATCACCATCACATTTTCATCAGGAAACAGGCTTTTGAGTAATCATCTTCATCCTCTAGTAGGAATTTTGCCAATTGATTGGCTACCGCCTGCCTTTTGACTAAACTTTGACTCATGTACTTGATATCAAACTCAGATAGCAGCATTTGCTACTTCGAGATTCTCCCAATCAATGTCAGCTTTTTTACTAAATACCTCAACGGGTCATGTTTTGTCAACAACTTTACCGAGTAATAGAGAGTATACTACCTGAGCCTATGCATTACCCATACTAAGGTAAAACGTATTCTTTCTACCTCTAAGTATTTCTGCTTGCCTTCTATAAATTTTTTGCTCAAGTAATACATAAGATGCTTTTTTCCGCTAGTTTCATTTTTTTGTCCTAGCATACATCCCATTAATTCATGAAGGATTGTCAAGTAGAGAATTAATGACCATCTTGGTGTAGAAGTGACTAGTACTTGTGGATTCATATGATATTCCTTAAATTCAACAAATGATTTCTTACACTCTCCATCCCATTCTATCACTACATTCTTCCACAAGAGTTTGAATAATGGCTTACATTTATTGATTTACTGCTATACAAGCCAAGCAATGTAATTCAACCTCCCTAACAATCTTTGTAATTCTCTTACAATTTTCAGTGCAAGCATGTTTACAACTGCCTTGACTTTGTTTGGGTCTACCTCAATCCCTCTTCTACAGACTATAAAACCTAACAATTTTCCTAAGGTTACTCCAAAGGTGTACTTTTCTAGATTTAGCTTCAATTGCAACTTCCTCAACCACTTAAATAGCTTATACAGAACATCAACATGATTCTTACCCTTCTTAGATTTGGCGATCATATCATTTATGTAAACTTCAATTTCCTAATGTATCATATCATAAAACAAAGCTACCATAGCGTGCCGATAGGTTTCTCTAGTGTTCTTAAACCTGAAAGGCATCACGCAATAACAAAATGTTCCCTAAGTGATAATGAAAGTGGTTTTAATTTTATCTTTTTCTATCATCTTGATTTGATTATATCCCATGAAACCATCTATAAATGAGAAAAGATGATTTCTGGTTGTGTTGTTCACCAATACATTAATGTGCAATAAAGGAAAGTTATCCTTAACTGTCCCTTGGTTTAAATCAGGAAAATCTATACATACCTTAACCTTCCCATTATTCTTCAATACTAGCATCACATTGCCTATACATTCAAAGTGATCCAACACTTCTACGAATTCAACTTTTAGTAATTTCTTCACTTCTTCTTTTATTTTAAGGAGTATATCTAGCCTAAACTGCCTAAGCTTTTGTCTTTTCAGTTTAATATCTTCCCTGGTCGGCAACTTACGAACTACGATGGACAAATCTGAATTGGGCATGTCTTCATAGGACCAAGCGAATATGTTTAAGTATTTCGGTAACAAATATAACAACTCTTGTTTTTGATCATCTACTAAATTACTGCCAATCTTCAAGTTTCACGGATTCTCTTCTATCCCTGAATTAATCAAACCATTGGTTCATCAATAATCATGCTACCTTATTCAAATTGATGCTAACTCTCTTGTATTTTGCTTAGAGTCTCAATATCATCTTCGATGTCTAACCCAGCATGGCCGAAGGTGATATTGGTAAATTCATTGTTTATAGGCATGGGATATCTATTATGTTCATCGTTTTTATCATATCTGAAGAGTAAAGGAAAAATAAAAAGGATAAGAAATAAATAACAAGGAAGAATTGATAGAAAGAAATGAATTGATTTTATTGAATGGATTCAAATTATCTGAAAGAAAATGGCCTAATTGATCGGACTAATTATGAAATTGAATGCTCTTAATTATTCTAATATTGCTTTTCTAAGGAGACCTATTAGTGGGAATGAAAGACCAGTCGTATAAGGAAACTGGAATGCCAATATCTTTCTTTTCATTTGGACTAATGCTGCATTATTGAGCTAAAGCCTTAAATAAACTAGCTACTTTGGGTTCTTGAACACCAACTAGTACTGGGAATATTTGACGGATATTTGGAAAGTCCATGTGCGCATGGTATAGGTGATCTCCTCTCTTACCTTTGGTTTTGTCCTTCATTTCTTGGATCTTGTTTTTCAGTAGGCTCATATCTAAGCATAAATGTTCTAATCTACTGCTTAGGCCGGTCCGAGTGACCTTATGCCCCCTGTCTTAACGTTAACATTCTTGCTTTGGAATGAGTGAATATTGGGCTTCTAATTGAGTCTGCTTACTTGGGCGCTATCTTCAAAATCTTAAACGAAAACCTAAGTTTTGGACATCTTTGTGAATTAAATTCTTTTTTGTTTTTTTTTTGTTTTTCATTTGTTCCTTTTTTTTTCATATTTTGATTTATTTTGTTCATTTTTTATTTAAAAGGAAACCATTAAGAAATAAAAAATAATGAGTAAAAGATTGTGCAGTCAATAAAGCTTTTCATTTAATGAAGTTGCAAATTTATTAATGATTGCAAAATATAAGCTATACAACGAACTAAAAGTAAAAGAAACAAACTTCTAACTAATCTTTCTAGAAAAATAAAATCCTATATCTATAAAAGTCAATGGATCTAGCTAGGATGGGCTTCATCAACTTCTCTCACCAGCTTTTGGACTGTAACATCTTTTCTCGAATCTTACTGCTTAAGAATTAATTTTCTTCTTGCAATCTCCCATTTTCCATCTTTAATTCTTCAATGATTCCCTTACATTAGAATTGCGCTTCAACTTTAGCCTATATGGTGTTTCGATAGGCTTGCTTGGTAGGTGAAAGATATTCTGGCTCTGGCTCATGTCTGAATACATTTAGAGCTTCATACCGTATCTTTCTAGTCTTCTCTAATTGATCATAGATGAACTGCTTGGTGGCTTGATATTCTTCGACTTTGCCCCTCAAAGTTCCCACATTGACTATCTTCTTGACTTCTCTCTATTCCTATAACTTCATAAGTTCTACTAGTCATTGAATCAAAATAGCTATAAGTAAAGAAGGATCTTGATAACTCAATGTGACATTGTCTAAGGAGTTTTTATATGCTATCTCTTGAAGCGAGCCTAGCTGTCTGGTGACACAAGTTGGGAAATACCCTGTATAACTCGTAATGCTGATGAGAGGGACTTCTGTGTAATCAATGTACCCTAGGATGGCTCGAGTGCAGTTGCTCCACTTAACTACCTACATAAAATCTACTGGCTGCATCTTACTTTTGATTGATACCTATCCTTTAAACTGAGCTTCTTCTGGTACCTTAAGGTGACGAGCAAAATCATCAATTAAGTTCATATTTTTTGTTAGGAATGCTTTGAGAAGATTCCCTCCATAACCTTGTATGTGACTGAGAAACCACATAGTAAGGATTGTAGGGTTAGCTATGAAATACTCATGCCCTTACTTCCTCAAATGGGTATGGGTCATGAATTGTTTTGCTAGTAACACCAGTATTTAGGATTTAATGGCTAAGAATTGAGTTACTAACTCAGCTACCCTATAATGGACTCGACCATATTTGATGGGAAACAACACTGTCCCAAATATTGCTACAATAAAAGCATTCACCATCTTCTTGGCCCATGATTCATATCCCCCATAAAAGATTTGACGATATTTTTCATAAGAGTTTAAGCTTGAAAACCATTCTATTAGCCTTAAGATGTTGAGACACTTCTTGCCTCTAAAGATAAGAACGGTGCCAGAGCTACCTTTTTGACTCCCAACAAGGTTATGAAGGCTTTCTTGGGCTGAACTCTAAGATCTAGAATAGTTATGCCTGCTTCAAGAGGTAGAGCACTAAGTAACTACGAGTATTCTTCTAAAGTGGGTGTTAACATATGTAGGCTGAACTTGAAAGCTATAAATTCTAGATCCTAGTAATGGATAAGGGCTGAAATTAATGGCCAGTAGAGCTGGACCGGTATGAAGGATGTGACTGGCTTGATCATCTTACGAATATGATCTTACTTGGTAGGTGGAAGCTGGTTTAACCAATCTTTCAGGATAGCCTCGAGGAAGGAATACTTATCTAGCTGGACCTCATGGATAGGCTGAAGATTAATATTACCTTGACTTTCCATATCTAAATTACATAAAAACATGAAATGATGTGGTTATTTATGATGAGACCACTAAATTTACAATAAAGTTAGATATGATATTAATAATTTTGTAGCTTTTTCAAAAAAAATTTTGTTTTAGAAATTATGTAGCCTTTCACTCACCAAGAGGCGATGAAAATAAAACACATAATACAAGAGATAAAATATTCTCATAGAAACGAGTGTAAAAAAGTCAAATAAAAAAATGCAGCATGCTGCATATGCATGTAATGTAGTAGGGATCGGTAATTAATAAATTATATGAAGTATTATGAATCTGTGATTGAAAAGTGCCCTTATATATAAGTAGATCCAAAATAGGATTTTTAAAAAATGTAGCTTACGAATACTTACATATAAGGGTTAAAGGATTTTTTTTTTCTTGAAAAAGAAAGCCGAGCTAACTATGAATTAATCAGGTTTTTCCAATAATTTAAAAATAATTACCCTTTTTCGAAAAGAATGATGTAAGATGGTAGGGTCTACTGATCTTAGGCTCTATAGCTTCAAAGCTTTCTAAAGAAAAACGTAGTGGGTTACATCAAAACTTGAGTGGGCTTGCTTATTATCGCTAGGTGGGTTAAAGACCCTAGCGACTTAAGGGTTACATAATGACAGCCTATCCTAAGTTTTTAAGGTGGCCTAATTCTAATCATATCTAAATATGCAAATAATTATTAAAAAATGAAAAGAACCCCTTCTAATTCCCCAATAAGGGCCTATTGGGCCGAGTTTTCTCTTAAGGCCCGCATCACTAAAACTAATTAGTACAACTATATTACAATAAAAGAAAAATAATATAAAAATCTCATCAATTAATTTTCTAAAAATTTTTACATGGCTAGCCCATTTGGCTTTATCAGTGGAGTTGCCAATTCTATCGAGCCCTATTTCATTTTCCTTAACTTAACTTACATTAAGCCTAACTTGTTTAATATAAGTTACTCAACATAAAATTAAGAAAACATTTTTCTTAAAAAGATTCTTCTGAAAGAAAATATTTTTAAAAATTTGAAGTTCCCAACAATTTTATCTGGTAAAAAGTGAAGTTAAGGTTTTCGAGTAAGAAGACTCTAATTTAGCTACTGATTTGCAGGTTAGCTAATAAAATGATTTTTAGAAAATTAAATTAGGAAAAATTGAATTCGGAGGCTAATCTCTTAAGACTAAGTCGCAATGTAAAAATAAAAAATCAATTAATAGGCTTTATTTTTATATATTTTTTTAAAAAATACTAAGAATATATGTAAAGATACAACATATAATTAAGATGAATATTTTATTTCAAATTTCAAGAAAAGAGAAAAAATGTTTCTTTTATTTTTTAGACGGTTGCCTCGTTGATGCTTATATACTCGCTAGTCAGGATCAAATCGATATAGTTCTTTTTTTATAAAATATTTAGTGTGTGGAAAATTTTTTATTTTGAAAATTGAGCCAAATTTACATTTATTTAACCATTTTTAATGTAAAAGAAACCTAGAAACTCTAATTTCATGAATTCATTTAAAAAAAAACTAACTAACTAAATCGTTTTGAAAACCTCTGGTTAAGATTTTTTATTTATTTTTTTTAAAAAACTCACTACATGTAAAAGATGTCTTTTCTAAATCCTATATGTGAGATCTACGAAGATATGATCTAAAGATGTATCTTTGTGCATATCTTTTCTAAATCTCAACTGTAAGATATATTGAAGATATAACTTAGATACGTATCTTCTCTAAATCCTATATGCAAGTTACGTTGAAGATACGATCTAGATATGTATTTTTATTGTATCTTTTCTAAATCCCAAATACAAAATATGCTAAGATTCGATCTAAATCCTAACTGTAAGATCTATCAAGATATGTGTCTTAGGTACATATCTTCTTTGAAGATATTGATCTCGAAGAAGAGGTATGTTTATTTTTGAAAACATACAATTTTACTACAAAATGCAATTCAGGTAAAAAATGTAATTTTACTAAAAAATACAATTTATCAAATATAGTAACTAAAAAAACTACACTAAAGAAAACAAATTAATTAAAATATTTACATAATAAAATAAATAATTTAATTAAAATAATAACTTTTATTACCTAAACTGTTTAAGTCATGTGTGATCGACATGTTTGTGCATTGGATTGTGTATATGTTGTGCATCGGATTGTGTATGTGTGTGTGTGCTTTAGTATAATGGACTTTAGTATGTAGTGTATGGGACATGCGATAAGTAATTGGTATGGCAAGTGATGTGGACTTTACTTGTGTTTGGTAAATTGTTAGTTAGGGTATACGGCAAGTGTTTAGGCTTTTTGGTCGGGGGGTCAGTGTAATTGTTGCTTAAGGTGTAGTCGGCAAGTTGGGTGTTTGGATGTTAATTAGAGTCAATGATTAGGGAAAGTTAGCTTTGGAAATTAGTGAGTTGTTAATGGGGGACATGTTGATGTGTGCTTCAGTGAGATCTAAACGTGTTTGTGTGTGTGGGTTGATTTCGTTGTCAATGTATGGTGTGAACTAGTAAAGTGCGGCTATGTGGTTAAATTGTGTTTAGGAATTGCGTTGCAAATTGTAGTATGTGTAATAAAAAAAAATCATCATTAACTTTACCGTTGAAGTTCTATTTATGATACCTTCAATTGTATCTTTCATAACTCAAAAAATCCTAGATATGATAATGAATCCTAAATATGGAAGCTACATTAATGATTCTTTGGAGATTTAACCTAGCTTCTAAAAATCCTATTTTAATTTGGGCTTTCTATTTTTCGAGCTCAATTTAATCTAATTTGACTTAGCCAGATTATCTACTTAATAAATCCTAAGTCTATTTTAGCCTAATATAAATTAGATAAAAAAATACACTTTATCAAACTAGGTTAAAATATTTTAATGAAGCCTAATCTTTTAATAACTTAAGATTTATTAAATCAATCACTCACCATCACTTGATTCAACACTAAATAATCCGACATGACTCGGTTTGACTTGATATGACTTGATATGACTCATCTTAACTTGACTCTTTATATATATATTTTATTTTTTCCTTTTTTTCTTTTAATTTTAATTTTTTCTTTTATTATTATTTTTTATTTATTTATTCTTTATTTCTAACTTAATAAAAATATTAAAATGAAAATGGCAAAAATGAGATGTCTATATTATAGAATTGATTTACCCACAAGCTTATCGGTTATTACAATGTATTCCATGTCTCAATGTTAAGGAAGTTTATTAAGAATCTAAATGCAATAATAAATATAAACTTGGTAAAACTTTGGAATAATTTTGTGGTTGAAAAGAAACCCATAAAAATATTAGGTAATTGAGTTTAGGGGTAGAGATATCAAGATGTGAAATATGCAAATGTATAATAGGGAAACGGTCAAGAGGTTGAAGCTATTGGTAGCCCAAGACTGTGATAATGGAATAATATCCCTAGCCCTTTCGATGATCAGGTTAGTAAAAAATATAATTGTGAAAAGTTTATATTAGTGAATAGAGTAAGAAATAATGTATAATAGAAAATTTGAGGATTTTACATGATACAAAAGGGTAAAAATGAATATATAAGAAAATCAATCATTGGTGCTACAGATTCTCCATTTGATACTATACACATGGCGATGCTGCATTGGTAAGGTTGTTAGGGGATGCAGACAAAAAGTACAGATAAGTAGGCTTATTTGAGTAGGGATGGTCCAGTCAATTTAGATTCTCTATCTTTCGGCTTCTCAGCAAAGATGATGCTAAGTGATTGGTTAGCTCGGCATTATGATAGTCATCAACTCAACATAACATAGAATAAAGGATGGTCATTCTGCATGGTATTAAAGGTGACTTGGCAAGTAAGTACTTAGCCTCGGCATGGGTTAGATTGAGCATAACGATTTGTTGTACTAGCCCCTCTAATCCTTGGGCTCGGCTGTAGATTAGAGGTCCTGTAGCTTGATTCCAATCACTCCCTCTGAGTTGTTTTGGATTTGAGATCAAATCCAAATGGTGTTTGCTCAATTCTCCGTCAAGGTGATATGGACCGAGGTCAGCAATGTTAAAGGCGTTAGAAACCCCACAATCCTCAAGCAGTTCCAACCAATAGGCATTATTATTGATTTTCTAGAGGATTTTAAAAGGCCCTTCTACTCTTGCAGATAATTTGTTCTTCCTCTTGTTCAAGAACCATTCATTTCTAAGGTGTAGCCATACCAAGTCTCTCAGCTAAAATTGTTTAGTTGACTTACCTTTAGTCCTTTCTTGCATTCTTTTGGCTGCTTGGTCGATAAATTGAGTGACCTTGCCATAGATGTTTTGTAGAGATTGTGCTTTGGCTGAGGCATTAAGGTCCTCCTGCATGGGTGTTGGTATAGGAGCACAGTCGAAGGGCAACTTAAGATTGAATCCATAAACTACCTAGGAGGGAGTCTACTTAGTAGTATCATGTACGGTCCGATTATAGGTGAATTTGACCACTAGTAGGCAAACATCCTGATTAGCCAAGTTCTTGCTTACTACAGCTCAAAATAGTGACCTTAAAGTACGATTAACCACCTTTGTTTGGCTATTAGTTTAGGGGTGACATGAAGTACAGAAGAGTAATTTGGTTCGTAGTTGACGCTATAGGGTCCTCTAGAAATGGCTCAAGAACTTTAAGTCCCTATTGGAGACTACAATCCTCAACACGCCATGTATCCATACAATCTCTTGTAAGAAAAGAGAAGCAATGGTCGAAGTGTTGGTAGTTTTGGTGCATGGTACGAAGTGTGCCATCTTACTGAACTAATCCATGATGACCATTATAGAATCTTTGCTTTGGGCAGTTTGCGGTAGTCCAAGAACAAAGTCCACACTCAATTTAGCCAATGGCCTCGTTAGAATAGCTCAGCACTTAGCCTTCTTGCATACTGCCTAGCTTTCCACAACTCAGTGCACATCTCTTCGCATTCTTAGCCAAAAGAATCAGCCATTCAATAGTTCATAGGTCTTCCTCTATTTGAAGTGTCTAAAGAGCCTTCTGTTGTAGCCTTCCTTGATCAATAATTCCCGTAACGAATAAGTTGGCATACAAAGTCTTCCCCCCCAAAACAGATAGCTATCCTCCACATGATACTGATCCATTGTCCTCCCATTGACGCATTGCGAAATTATTGATCCAAAGTGTAGATCCCCATAGTATTGTTCTTTGATACTCACAAAACTAAATAGCCTGGTCTGAAGTTCTAATAAGAGTGGATGCCTCCTCGAAAGAGCATTTGCAACTACGTTGCACTTTCCTTGCTTATACCTTATCATTAAATTGAACCGTTCAAGGAATTCAACCCACTTCGCTTGCCACTTCGACCATTTAGTTTGACTTCGGAGGTACCTCAACAATTCATGGCCAATATATATGACAAATTCTCTCGATAGTAAGTAATGTTGCCAAACTTGCATTGCTTGGATTAGTGTTAAAAGTTCCTTATCATATATGAAGTAGTTCAAAAATAAATCTCACTTTGTGAAATTATTTACGTAACCTTTAAATTGTATATCATTGGTATTTCACCACCAAATCTCATATGCCTAAGTTGAACACTTCCAACATTTAAGATTTATTCCCATAACACTACTCAACATTAGATTAGGAACAAAATCAACGAAAATTAGATTCTATATATGATCCTTGGAAAATTATGTAGTGTGCTTTTTCAAAATAGCAATTTATTAGGATTTAAGGTCCTAAAAATTAGAGAGAAATTTAGAAAATATTTTTCTATGAAAGATTCTTCATAACAATTTCTTATATATCATAAGTAATTGACAAAAAAAAAATGAAGTCAAAACAACAACTTTATGGGTTTTATAAACAAAAGTGAAATCAACTTGGTTTTAGTAATTTCTTAAGAGAAGTATATTTAGATACTTAATTTAAAAAAAATAATATTTTTTTTTCATAAAATCTCATATAAAGTATCCTAGAATACCTTTTTCCATTATTGTTGAATGTAATTTCCTATTTTTAGTAATTAATTGGAAATCAAACAAATTTCAAAAGCTCACTAGAAACCACCTTTACAACCACCAACAGCTAGCCAATATTTGTCAGCTAGCTAAAATAGGTCATTTTCCTTCAAATGCTAACCTAAGTTTGTTTCCAACAACCACCTATACCTTTCAACCTTCACTAGCCCAACTTTACATTGTATTTTTGTATATTTCTTTAAATTATTTCCCAAGTCTTTTTACCGCACTCCTTAATTTTTTTCCTTACTCATCATTGACCAAAATAGGCTATTATAGGATAGTTTTTCTTAAATAGGCTACTTGGGTAGGTTGGGCAAATTTTTCCTACAAATGTCACTAATTTGACTTATTTCCTCTTAATATGTGTCATTAATCCCCCTAAATTGACCATTAACATGCACCTTAGTCTTACTATACCTAAAGTAGTGTTCTCTACACTACCACTTAGTTTTCCCTTAATTTTATTAATTTTTCTATAATTATTTTAATATATTTTATGTATTTTAGGTAATTACACATATATAAATTACCCTTAATATAAGAAAGCACTCTTAAATAATATTTAGTGTCATTTTATAATTTATAGCATCCATATAATTTATCTCTTATAACTTATTCTGTACATTTTCAATAAATAAAAAATAATATATTTATAGTTAATAATTCAATTATATTATGATTTTATTATTTTGTTTTCTTTAATCTAACTCCTCAAGGCCACTTCTTCAATTTTTTCCTAGCTTTCTCATAAAAGTCAGGCTCAATTAGATAACTTTTGTAGTCGCCCTAAAATTTGTATATCGATTCTAAATTATCTAATCATGAGCTTACTACTAATTTTGTAGGATCTCATGCTCCAGAAGTGCACATTTTGTAATTGGCCAGTGAAATTTGAAGTAGGAGATCATAGTTATGTTAAGATAAGTACAATCAAAGGACTTAGACTATTTGATTTGAAGGATAGGTTAAAGGGAGACCAATAACCTATTGCAAAACAGTGGATCGGTTTTAAAAATTGGAGGAAGCTACCTAGGAGTCTAACATTTCTCCAATGGAGGTTAGAAATGTTGTTGTCATCTAATTTAGAAGGTATATCAAAAGCTACCTAAGATTCCAAGATTGTGTTGATGGAACAATATCCTTAGCTCTTTCGATTACTAAGTTAGTAAGAAATGTAACTATAATAAGTTTATATTAGTGAATATAGTAGGAAATATTATAGATAAAAGTTTTGATGATGAAAATTTTCTAAAAGTGGGGTATAAATGTAAGGCCCACAATTGGTTGGTTTGGAATTAGAGCGATAGTAAAAATTGTTAGTTTGATCCCATATTTTATGATAAAGCTAGAAAAATTAGTTTGGGGGGGTGTTGGCGATGGCTAAGGATAGATTTAAGAAAATAAAATAATGAAGTAATAACATAAATTAATTGCTGCATATACATACATTACTCATGATTCATCATAAATGTGGAAAATGAGTTCCAATAATTAACGAGCTTTTAAAGATAAATATATTGATGCTAAGAACTATAAAATGACATGAAATATTATTTAAGGGTATGTATTTACATAAAATACATTCTATGTAAATAAATATTTACCTGTAATTATCTAAAAACACTAATTATATTCCAAATAAATAATGAAAAATAGAATTAATTAATATAAAAAAGTAGTAGCTAGGAAACATGTGTTTGCAATGTAGAGACTTATTATTTTGATTAGGGTGTATGTAGGATGAAATTAAGATATAGGAAACACTTGAATAAGGTCAAATAGGGACACTTGTTGGTCTTGAAGATATTTCATTCCCCCTATCATAACTCACGAGGAAAGGAATCACATTCAAATGAGGATGCCCACTTGAGGAGGTAAATTGAAAAATTAAGGGAATACTAACTTTGCCTTAGATTATGACAATGCCAATGTGATGGTTGAATTTGATCTTGGAGTATTTTACTAATCAACCAATTTTTACTTTTTAATACTCAATATAAAGTACATATACTAAGCTTATTCTTAGCTCTTGAAGTATAAAAAATATTAACAAATTTAGATTAGATTTCTATGTGAGAAAGCCAATTAAATACTTAGCAATTTCAACTCTTAAGTAGATTGTCACTTGAAATGTCCTTATGATCTTGAACTCAATGATGTGCAGATGGTTCTGATAAATCTTGTAGGATACAAGCAATTAAGCAATATATTACTAAACTGATAGCGAGTAAATAAAGAGTGTATGGATCAGAAAATCAGGAAAGCTTATACAGTAGTTTTGCCTTCGTAGTTCAATCCACTCTTTGAGCTTATGGCTACTTTTCTTTTACTTATTCTCACCTCTCCATCACTCTAAAGTTCCTTTCAACGAATCCTTCACAACCTGTACTAAGAACCCTAAGTACCTCCTTATCCACCACCTTTTCCACTTATAGAACCACCTACAAGAATCACCACTTTTAGTCCATTTTTCCATAGCAAGGATCTAACTAAACAAACTTGTGTCAAGTCCAAGCAGGCTACCATGTAGAGTTGTATTTTCAACATTCTAAGAGGGCAAGAATCGAAGATAACAAGTGAAGTAGCTTGGAGTACACTAGGAATATTACTAAGGGTGTAAAAGGAAACAAGAAGGAAAACCACCACCTAATAGTAAAGTTTTCCTTTATCATTTCCTTATATTTAACTTCTATATTATAGTATGATGTAATGCTTAGGTTGAGCTTTGCATTTAGAAGTTTTCTCAAGAAAAATATTGTTAATGTTTTAGCTTGAGCAAGTAAGAGTTAATATAAGGATAGTCTTATAAAATCTCTTATTGTATGTACCTATGAGATATATATTGATGTTTCTTGAAGATTTGTAAAAGGAATAAGTAGGGATTCTACAACTTTTCAATTAGGATGAATGCTTAAGATCCTTCCTTAGGTTGTATGACTTGTTTTCTTAAAAATCATGCCCTATAAACCCTATTAAGTATTCCTTAGGTGGATAAAAACGAAAATATTCAAAAAAAAGGTCTTTTCTATATAACACCCCTCTTAGAAGCCTTGACAAAGTTGCCTACAAAATGGCCACATCATCTCCTTTTGTTATACTGATGATTTAGGAAAGATAATAGTGGTTTAAGACTTATCTAAGGAAGATAAATATGATATTAAAACTTTAGATGCAAAACCGAGCTAGAAATCTTGAATTAAGCCTAAAACTAACCTAAATGGCCTAAGAAATGCCATTGTCTAGAATCGAAACGCATCTCAAAATCCTTACTAAAATATTTTTAGTTAAGTTTTAGGCTTAAATAAATAAGTTGATCCCAAGTACTAGGCCCTAAACAGCTAAAATGGGTAAAAACCACAAACTGGACCATAACTAACAAAACATGCCAAAAACATAACATGTAAAGTAATTTTACAAAACTAAAAGGTTTAATTAAAGGCCCATTAAAAATTTTATAAGCCCAATAGAAGAAAGTGCATTTTGAAAACCAACTAGAAATAAGGTCTAAAACCCCATTCAAAATGGCCTATAACTAAGGCCTAAGAAAAGTTTGAAACTTGATAGGAATTGAATTTATACAAAGAAAAACAATGCAAAATGAAACATAGAAGGCCCGATTACTTGAAGGTTTGAAACTTTCTAAGCTAGTACAAAAAATTTTAGGTCTTACTTTCAAAAAGGGACCATAGCACAAGGAATTATATCTAAAAACGATAGAAAATGATTATAAGAATGCAAAAATTGAAGTTAAAATGAAGAATTTATGAAAAATTGAAAATTTAGCTTGAACTAGGAATTATAGCAAAAATAGTATAACAATTAGATAGTTGCCCAATTTCTTATTAGTACTCTTTCTTGACTATCATAGGTAATCTTGGCTTTGATTCAAGCCTACTTACCAATTACTACGACTTGTAAGACTCCATGACCAAGTCAGTAATCTTATGATTGTTAGTTCTTTGCTTTTGGTTTAGCTGCACTAAAATGAAGATAATAAATTGTATGTTTAGGGATTGGAAATTTCATGTAATTGGAATTACATGATTGTTGTGTTAAGGTATGATAACATATGATAACAAAATTGCTTGTTATCTGTTGTAAATGTTTAACAATATCTATTTTATTATTATAATAAACAGGAAATAGCAATATCTAGCTAAATAATTGGACCAGATCATGTATGGTACCTTTTTGCATCATATAAGTTTTCTCGATCGCATCACATGTGTGGGATGGAAGGGTCTTATTAGGGTCAAGATTATTATTATTTGAGTTTTCACATGGTGTACATATGCAACATGACCCTACGTTGGCTTGTATGATCACTAAGCACTAAAGACACGAATTACCTAATTAAAGGCCCTATATTAGAGTACATTATTTAAGGGTGAGTAGACTGCATGCACTGTTTACACCTACACCCTTGGCTTAAGAATTGAGATTTGAAATTAACATAAATTAAAGGAATAGTATGAGAAGAAAGAACAGAGAGAATATGAAACATATGTGTGATTAGTAACTAAGGGTGCTTAGAGCCTACGTCTGATGGTTAAAGTAACTCTAGTGTTGGCTTCGAGAGTGTAATCTAGAGTTACATACAATTACCAATTTGGCCGTATAATTGTTTGAGCATACGCTTGTTGCATTCATTCCGTTGGTAAATAAACTTGCTTTCAATTGTGTAAAGGTATAGTATGAGGAATATTCAATAAGTTGGATAAAGCTTATACCCCTTTAGTTTTTTGTTGTAGAACTACCTTTGGCTTATTTATTATTTATTATTTTTTTTTACTTTTTATCAAACAAAAAATAATAATAATAACTAAATAAACTACTTTTTTTTTCTTTTTTCTCTCTTTTTAATTACTATTACATTTACATTCACGATAAAAAAGAGAGAAAAAAAAAGCAACAACAATAACTACTAAATAATTAAATAAATGAATAAATAAAAAGAATAATAAAATAAAATAAAATAAAATAAAAAGACTTTGGATGAGTTAGGTACATATGTAGGACCTCGAGTAGGTTTCGGGTAGGTTAAGTTGGATTTGGGTTGGGTTGCTTCTTCTTTAAGTTCAATAGTAGCTATAAGGCATGGTTTGAACCGATTTAGACATCGAAACAAATGGGAGAGGTGTTTTTTATGTGTTTTGGATTGGGGATAAGGGGGTAGGCACAATGCTGTGGTTACTGGAGATTGTTCAGTAGTGTTTTAGAAGTTAGTTGTAGGTGGTGGTAGTGGTTTTGTCATATATGGATTGTTGGGAGTACGAAGGAAGTGTGATGTGAAGTTTTAAGATATGGGGAGTTTGGCTATGGTGGTCCTTTGGGTCGAAAGGTGTTAGAAGTAGTGGTTCGAGAGGGGAGTGGTGTGATGGTTAAGGTTTCGATGGTGGGGGTTGGCAATGTTGTTAAAGGCTATGGCAACGGATGAGAGTAGTTAGGTTGGGAAGCTCGCATAGTGGTGGTTTGATCATAGTGGTGAGCTTGAAGGAAGGTGGTTTAAAGAGAGAGATTTGAAGAGAGAGTGGGTTCAGCAGGTGAGAAAGCTCAAGGAAGAGAGAGAGGATTCGTTAGCTATTTTCTAATACCTTGTGAAGCTCATGTATCTCCAATTTATACTAATCCAACATCAGTTAAACATAGCAAGATTCAAAAATTGAATTGAATGTCATTGATTAGCTTTGACTAGAGAAACTTTTTAGCTTTTTGAATTTGATTTTAGATGCACATAATCACAAATGAGGACAAGATTTTGAGCAAAATAGAAACTAGGCTTTGCCGAAATTACAGCTCGAAGGGGGTAAAAAATGATGAAAAAGTAGGTTGACCAGCTAGGCTCCGTGCGAGAAGGTCTGCGGAAAAAGAAGGAAATTACGGGAAAGAGGGTAGAAAGGGAGAGAGAAAGGAAGGAAAGGGGAGGGAAAAAGGGGCTGACGTAGTGCCACATCAATAGTACTGACCAACCAAAGCATGCTTCATAGATGCCATATGGCGCCACATCAACACAGGTCGTCTAACCCATCATTGTCATGTCTAAATACGTAACATAATGAGATCCTGATATATGGCAATCCTTGATGTGATGAAAAAAAAAAAAGAAAAGACTTTGCATGCTCCTACCCAAATTTGAACCCTTGACTTCCAATCAAACTCAATATTAATGTCCATATACTTAATCGTTAGGTCATTAGCTTGTACCTTATTGGTATGTACAATTAAATTGCATATATGGACCAAGTCAACCTAGACTAGATTCAAATCTAAGCCCAAGGTAAATAGGCTAACTTCTAAACATATTTTCAAATAAAAAAAAATCTACCCTAATGAAATGTTTTTTAATTTTTTTAAATTTTTCATTTTCTAAATTTTTTCAAATTTTCTTACTTTCTAAATTTCCCAATTTTTTGTATTTCTTATCTAAATTTCTCATTTTCTCATTTTTATATTTTCCTAAAATTCTTATTTTTCTAATTTTTTTTTTATTCTTTTGGGTTTTCATTAATTTTCTATTTTTTGTGTTTTTTCTAATTTAAGGCCTATTGAGAAAATAAAAAAAAAAAACATAAAATAAAATAAAGGAAGTAAAAATTGGATGTCTACAGTGCCTTTTCTATCTATGTTCTTATATGGACTCTATTCATAATCTAGTAAGCTATAGAGGTTGCTTCTAACTAGAAGTGTTTCATGATGCCACTTCCATTTAGCATGGTTTTTGTCATCTCTTGAATTGTTTTGTTCTTTCTATCTACATCGTTATGTTAAGGAATGTAGGGTACTAAGAAATTATATATTATACCGTTATCTTAAAAAATTTAATAAATGTAGAACTTTTGATTTCTATACCAAGATCTTTTTTAAGCTTTTTCTTGTCATCTTTTTCTCAAATGCATTGCTTTTGTGCTGTAAAAAGAATACCCATGTATATTTAGAGTAATAAACTATAATTGCTATTCCATATTGATCGCAACTCATAATATGTAATTTTTTCAACTTTAAAACCTCCATTTGTGCATAAATTCTTGCAAAGTTTCGTTAATTTTTCATGAAATTGGAGTTTATGCACAAAATGGGCCAACTTGGGCAAAATTGTTAAAACTTCATGAAAGAGTATTATTTTTAGATGAATTTAATTCATTTTATATCGTATATGCAAATGCGTAGGGGCCTTAGTAGCCCTTACCAGTTGATCAAGGAGACTAATGTAAAGAGGGCGAGTAAATTTGGCCTATTGACTATAGCCATGCTATTAATAGATTGGTAAGCCATGAAGTGTCACAGATGAGGTGACCTCTTGAGCAACCAATCTTTGGAGTAGCTGGAGTCACAAACAAAATGTGCAGCGATGGATTTAACCATATTGACCGATCAGTAGCTTTAGCACTGATTAATAGGTAAAAGAAACTTAGGTTAGGGTTTTTTTACTAAAACCTTAACCCTCCTAAATGTTGTGTTTCATTAAACATGAAGGTAGCCTAAAGTTGATACGTATCTACCGATCGATTGGTAGACCCTTCTACTGATCAATCAATAGCCTCGATCTATATATACTCATATTTGCAACAAATAAGGCAAGCTACAATAAGGTTTTAGGCATTTCATAGTATAAATTTGTGAGCTCCTTGTTTGATTTATCGTTCCATTGCTTTATTAATAACATTCAACGATTATTTTGCTTTGATGCACATTCATGGTAGTTTAAGGAGCGTTGACTAAAGTTTCTTCATATAATCTCTTGTTTGTTTATTTACACCATCTTTACTTATTCAATCATGCAATTTTTTACTATTTTCCCATCTTTTATTGTCACCATTATTGATATTTTGTTTGGCTAAGTAGATTTTAATTGTTTTGTGAATATGTCAATGTTGTTGATAGTGTAACGATGTTGTTATGTTATGGGTATTTGTATTCAAATGGGATTTTCATGATTGATATTACTTTGAGACTTCTTAAGGTGCTTTTTAATGAATTTTCAATGGGTTTTAATGTGATTATGAAATCAAGAGAAGATTAATCTTAAGAAGTGCCCTTGAGAGTTTATGGGGTTTACATAATTATGAGACCTAGAGGAGATTAGTTGTGTAATTCCTAATTTAAGTCATTGAGTTGATACAATATAGGTATTGGGTTCTTATACTTATGAGACTGAGAGGAGATTAAGAGCTCGCCATTGAATTCACAATGATTTATGTGATTTTAGTAAGTTAGGATAGGTTATGAGATTGAGAAGAGATTGAACACCTAATTCTTAGTTCTAGATTACTTAACTCGTGACAAGAATTAAGTAATTTATTTGATCTTATAGGGAAATGAGATTGAGAGGAGATTTTTTGCTATATGGTTGAGTGAGTTGCCCTACTCGGGATCGAACACTAGTGAGTTCCATCAAAACCTAATTAAAAACCATCGCTAATATTGTAATGAAAAACCTTCACTACTACTTCAAAAGCATGTAACAAGCCTACGTCTTTTTAATTTGTGTTAATTTCACTTATTACTTTCATTTTAATTTCAATTGCAAATCCTTATTTGGTATTAGATTCGCTTATATTAGAGTAGTTGGTAGAATTTGCTACTTAGATGAGCCCTTCTCCTTAAAGAATTCAACCTGGTGAATATTTAATAATATTATTACTATAGACGATCTAGTATATTGGTTGGTTAAGGGTTTGGTAGTGTTTTAAAAATTTCCAATTACAAAATTTGTGTCTAAAAATCTCTGCTATTCGTATCGATTACTTTTCTATTTTTAGTGCCATTGCTAAGACAAAGGTAATTATGCTAATATCAAATTAACTAAGGACTTTAAGCTTATGCCCTAGCGTAGCTGTAGTATAGCATAGTATAGTTGGTGGCTTAGTTTAAATTCTATTCAATATGAGTAGTTTAGCTGCTAAAGTTGCAATCCTTATTTATTTTCTTATTCAATTGAGATAATTTTATTATTGTGTTGTCAAATTTAATTCCTTTGAAGGTAAAGTTTGAAACTTTACTATTGATTTTGTATAGGAAGAGGAGTGCAAGAATTGGTGGAGGAATTTGACCTTGAAATAGATTAGACTTTTCATCATAGGATTAAGGAACAAATGAGAGAGAGGAGTTGAGAGAAATGGAGAATCAACAAAAACCCCTTAGTGCAAGTGATGGAAATGTGATTAATGGAAATAGAGTTAATGAACATATAGGAAATGGAAATGGAAATGGAAATAATTGAGCGTTGCGGGAATATTGTATCCTTAACTTGAACAAGGTTGCATCACCTATGATGGATTGCTAACCATTGACCTTCTTACTTACTTATATCTTTGAGGCCTTTTGTCACTCTCTAGAAGAATTTTCTCCGATCAACCTATTGAGAATGAGGCATAGTTTTCAAGAGAATGGTAGAGAACTCCTTGAAGGCTGATTTTAACCATACCTTGTACAATTTAGCTCCAAGTGCTGAACCATATCTACTAAATGCCAAGGCTAAGATGCTAAATGCCAAAGCCAAGATATTGAATGCCAAGGCCTATCAATCATGTGCTGAGGCCAAGGACTTAAACTACATTGTACTACACCTATCACCATGACTTCTTTGTGCTGATGCCGAGCTACCGAATGCTAAGGCCGTCTAGTCAAGTGTCGAGACCCCTTCATACCAGTCCTAGCTCTTCAGCCTATTATCTCTACTACTATACAACAACATTTAATATTCACTACTGAACCAATGTAGTGTTGCCACTTGTCCTTTTTCACCTGACAATGTCATATTTTTCTCTTTTTTATATGTACTAGGAATCTCTTTGCATATATGCCTTTTTGTAATCTTCCTTATTTGAAGTGTTGCCTTAAGGGCTTACTATAAATAGTCCCTTCAATTTGTAGTCGGAATATCTTACATTCCTTGTAGAAATTGAATATACTTATTCTTACGAGACATTCCTCTCCAATTTCATTTTCATATACTCTTATCTAGTCTTACCGAATAGCTCAAGACTAGTGGCGGGTGGACCTTGGCATTAGCTTGTACGTCGCATCAAGTGAAGTATTAAGTCGTGTTATGTTTGCAGGTAAGTCATATCCTTCGAGTAGCTTTACGTTAGCCACTATATTTACTTTGCTGACCTACTCATTCTATTTTCTTCAATATTTTGAAGGATTCATTTGTTTCTCATCTCCTACGGTAAGTTCTAGTGGTAACTAATCTCTTAGGCACATCATATAATTCTGGTATCAAAGCTTGGGGTTACGACCAAAAGTTGTATTAAGTTGGTTATTGTTAGTATATTGTTCTATCATACTCTATTTTACTATAAAAGAATAGAGTCAGTTTGTAGTTCATTGTTGTTTGGTAAATCTTCAATGGTGTGTATGTGAAAAATCTTAAGTAGAGTGTTTCCTAAAAGTTTTGTAGAAAAAATGTCGAATCCTAGTATTTAAGGGGAGATTAACGATATTGAGAGTGATGCTTATGATCATAGTCATGTTACCTAACAAACACCACGTACTATTGATGAGTAGATATAAGACCTTACTACTATTATAGCCAATCTAACTATTTCAATACAAAGTGTCACAGAGACTATGCCTTCAGAGAGAGTTACTATTAAATAAGGTCATGAAATGAGAGATAAGCCAATAGGGTAGATGAATGAGCAATGAGCCCCAGAGCTAATTCATGTGAACCAAGCACTACCTTGACATACCGACAAAGTTGCGAGAAGGAAACTTGAGTTGGATGAAGTCAAGGAGTATGATGAGGAGGAATAATACAATGTTGTTAAGGAGAATGACTTGTAGGCGTCTCAAAGTGTAGATTCCAAGCTTTAATGGGTCTGGTAGTGATGATGACTACTTAGACTGGGAGGAAAAGATCAAAAAGGTATTTGACTTCGACCTCACTACGAGGTTGGGTCTCTTGACCACCATTTCTTGGCTTAACAATAAGTTGAATATTCTTGATCGAAGGCTCCCTAAAATGAGCGACCTCGGCCGATACAATCTTCTTACCTACCTTTTGCTTCTCGATCTATTGGGAACCTTTCTTTTGTGCTACCACCTACTTTACCGTATCCCCTTTTGTTGCTTTCTTCACAGTAGCAAGCCGAGTAGTGGTGGTAAGCTGAATAGTAGTGGCTGTAATGGTTGTCAGCTTATCAGCCTTTGACTTTTTGGCTTTAACTTGAGCTAACAGCTTAGTAGGATTTACCTTACCAACAGCCATATTTGTAATATGACCAAACATGTTAATATTAACGAAAGGGAAAAGAATGAACTTACATTCACTGTATCAAGCAATGGTCAAAGGGAAAAATTTTCTCCTTAAGTCACGAGAATGGCTTTCCTCTTGTAACTATGCTTGGTAAGGTGGTAACTAATTAATGTACCTTCCTTCTTAGAAAAGATTGGGTCGCCACTTTTATAACGCCTAATAATTCTCTTGGCTAACTAGAAGAACATTTTGTTCCTCCTCTTCTCTTGAATTTTCATTGTCATTGTAGGATCATTCATCATTAGTTTTATATCTTTTGTGCAAATTGTTTTAGTCCAATATGTTTAGAAATCTAACTCCACGTCTAGTAGTATTGACATGAATTTCTCATGCTACTTCGGGGTTGTTGAAGATTTTCCTTCAAATCTTAACCCCCTTCTTCTTTGGGTACATAGGATGTCAGATCAGCCACATTCAAAGTAATGGATGCACCGTATTCGTTGGCCAACTTTAGCTCATAGGTATTATTGTTGATGCGCTCAAGGATCTTAAAAGGTCTATTTGATCTAGGGGAAACCTTGTTCATCCTCTTCCTAGGGAAATGGTCCTTATTGAAGTGGACTTAGATAAGGTTTTTAGGGCTGTAAACTACTTATCTCCTTGTACAACTTCCTTGTACCTTCTGTTGGGTTACATTCTGTACCAGTTGTTCGGTGACTTTTTGGTGTAACTTATGGAATTACTTGGTACGCTACAGGCTAGACTGAGTTTCCCCGTGTACGCTCGAGCTGACGGTTAAATGCAGCGGTAAGTTTGAGTTAAGTCCATTCGTAACCTTAAAAGGTGACCTTCCTATCAGGTTGTGAACTGATCAATTGTAAGCAAACTCAATTATAAGTAAGCATAGGTCACAGTCAAGTAAAATCTTCCCTACAGTCACTCATAGAAGGTTGTTGACTATCCTATTTACTACCTCAGTTTGGCTGTCTATTTGAAGGTAACAATAAATACTGTACATAAGCTTGGTGCTAACTTTCCTCCATAGGGTTTTCTAAAAGAAACTCGTGAACTTCGAATCACAATCGGATACAATACTTCTTGATAGCCCATGCAACATACAATTTCTTGCAAAAGAGGTTAGTGATAAATAAAGCATCATTTGTTCTATGGCAAGGATTAAAGTGGCTCATCTTGCTAAAATGGTCAACCACAACCATAATGGAGTAATGTCTTCTCAGCGTTTAAGGAAGGCCAAGCATGAAATCCATGCTTAGGTCAATCCATAGGTGCTCAGGTATGGGCAGGGGTAGGTAATCTCTGTACAGCTCTCTCCTTCCATTTTCATGTTTACACACCTTGTACCTCTTAAGAACTCGACACATATCCTTCATTATCCCAAGCTAGTAGAAATGCTTTTTCAGTATTTTAGCCATCTTCTTTTCTCTGAAATGGCTAGCTAAGCCTCCGGCATCAACTTTATAGACGATTAGTTCTCCAGCTAAACCATTTGGTAGACAAACTTGCTTGTCCTTCATTAGGAACCCTTGACTCAAGTAAAACCCATCTATAATGCTTCCAACATTGCACTTGGCCATTAAGGGCCTAAAATACTGGTTGTGCTCATATTAATCCGGCAAAGTGCTAAATCCAAGAGCCTTGGCTTGCATAGTTGTAGTAAGGGTATGACAACGAGAAAGAGCATTGACCACAATGTTGGTGCTCCCATTCTTATATTGGGTGACATAGTAGAAAGAGTCCATGAATTCAACCCATTTGGCATAATACGAAGAAAGTTTTTGTTGCCTATGAAGATGTTCGAGAGACTCATAATTTAAGAAAATGATGAATTCTCTCAATAATAGATAATGTTGCTAATTCTATAGATTTCAAACTAGCATATAGAACTCCTTGCCATAGGTTAAGTGATTCAGGATAGCACTACGGAGTTTCTCATTGAAATAAGCAATTAGTTAGCACTCTTACATAAGGAAGGCACCAATGCCGATGCCAGACGCGTCACGTTTAACCTCAAAAGCTTTCTTAAAATCTAGCAAGGTGAGTACTGGAGTAGACGTCAACTTAGACTTCACATATTCAAAACTCTTCTAAGCTTTCTTCATCTACCTAAACTTAGTGTTCTTCTTGGTCAATTTAGTTGACGGTATAATTATCGAATTGAAGTTTTGAATGAAACTCCGATAGAACGAAGCTAGACTATTGAAGCTCTTAACTTCAACAACACTAGTCGGTGTAGGCCACTCAAGAATAGCTCTAACTTTCTCATCATCAACTCAAACTCCTTTCCTTGAGATAACACATTTAAGGAATACAACCTCATTTTGACAAAACACACATTTCTTTAGGTTGTCAAATAATCTCAATACGAAGGATGTTGAACACCAATCTTAAATGCTCAACATGAGTGATGAGGTCGGCACTATAAACCAGAATGCTGTCAAAATAAACTACAACACATTTACTAATCAATGTTTTAAGCACATGATTCATTAGCTACATAAAGGTACTTAGTGCATTAGTTAGGCCAAATAGCATTACCATCCATTCGAACAGTCCATCCCTTGTCTTGAAGGCTATCTTCCATTCGTCTCTAGGTTTCATCCGTATTTGGTGGTAGCTACGCTTTAAGTTAATCTTCGAGACAATATGGGCACCATGCAACTCATCAAGCATATGATCTAATCGTAGGATTAGGTATTAGTACTTAATGGTAATTTTGTTGATGGAATGACTATTGATACGCATTCTCCACGACCTATTTTTCTTAGCTACTAGTATGGTTAGTATGGAACATAGGCTTATACTATCCCAAATGTATCTGTAGTCTACTAACGCATCTTCTTGTTTCTTTAGCTCGGTTGCTTGCTTAGGATTGAGCCTATAAGTAGGTTAGTTCGATAAGGTAGCTCTAGGTTGGAGGTTGATGCAATGCTCAATGGCTCTTAATAGAGGTAAATCTTTTGGCATCTCCTTAAGAAATAGGTCGGCATAGTCTTGAAGTAGTTGCCCTACCCCGACAAGTAAGCTTTCGGCTTCTTTCACCACTAAGAGTCTCCTAACTAAAAGGAGCACATAGTCCTCAGCCTTGACTTCTTAGGAAAATTATGCTTGGGAAACCACTAAGGACTTCTGCTGCAGTGACCTATCAACCTTCTCTTGGGCTTCCTACACTTCCTTAAGACTCATAGGTGTCAATATAATTTTCTTACTATCCTTTTAGAGCACGCAGGTGTTCTTATACCCATTGTGCAACACTCTCGAGTTAAACAGCCATGGTCGGCTGAATACTATGTAAGAAGCACATAATGGAAGGACATCACACAACTCCTCATCCCAATACCTATCACTAATGGTAATTGGTACTTTAACTTACTCGACAACAAGTAAGCCTCCTTTTTCATTCAGTTAGTGAATCTTATATAGCTTAAGGTGTGGGAAGGTTGGCAATTTCATAGCCTTAACTACTCCTTATGCTATGACATTAGTATAACTCCCTCCATTAATGATCAAGGCACATAGTTTGCCATTCACTTGGCAATTCGTATCGAAGAAGTTCTCCCTTTGCTCATTCTCATCTTCTACAAATTCATTAAGAGACAATCAAACAAAAAAACAATACTTGGTACTGCCTTCAAGAGGTGTCTCAACATCTAGGTCTTCCTGAAACTCTTCTAGTATATATTCAACTTCCATCTCTTCCTCTCCCTCACTTGCAGTCTCTACTTCAATTTGGGGCTTCTCTCCCTTTATAGTCATGACTTAGTGGTTTGGGCATTGAATAGCAACGTGGCCATAACTGAAACATTTAAAGCTTTTGATTTCTTGGGTCTTTCTTCCATAACTCTAACCTTAGTCTCTTTGGACTTTAAGTTCCTCAACCTTGCCCTTACCTTAGCCTTTTTTTGGTCAGATTGGCACTTATCATCGATGTTCTTGGAATTGTTTGATGCTTGGTCAATCCTTGGTCAGCTTAGCATGCCATTTCTTTTTGGCAACATAGGTCTATTATTCAGCATTCGACTAACCTGGTTCTACTTTTACCTTTCGACTCTCCGTACTACCTTGATGGCTTCATCTAGAGTCACAAGACTTTATAACTCCACTATGTTACCAATCTCGATCCTTAGCCTAGAAATAAACCATGTGATAGTTTATGTATCGAGTTTGTTGACATCACATTGGATCATGAGTAAATGAAACTCTTAGACAAAGTCATCCACCGACCAATTACCCTGTTTGAAATCTAGGAGACGTTAGAAAGTGTCTTGCTAGTAGTATTTAGGAATGAACCTAGTTCTTAGAATTTTCTTCATCTCAATACAAATAAAAGGGTAAAAAGGACAAACAATAAAAATAAAAGGGGGATTCCTAGTACATACGAAAAATGGTAAAAAGGACAAACAACAAAAAAGGAAAAATTAGTATAGTATCAAGTGAAATAGACATGTAGCAATGCAACATTGGTTCCATACATAGATTTTATGATCATAACAAGCAAGGGGAATCAAGATGTTTCGATAACAATGTGGCCCAAACTAGAAGTGATGCCATGAGAATTGAAAGGATGCCAAGAGAGAAATATTTGATCGAGGTGAAGTTTGCTCATGTTACTTAGCACGATCTCTTAGCAGTAGAAAAGTTAGATTACTTGACAAAGAGTCTTCGGCCAGGGAATAGTCGGCTTCTATACTAAAGGGAATAGAGTTAGGTGTATCCTTCCGTCGCTATCAATGAGTTTAGTCATCTTCCTTCTTTATAGAGTTTCTCATCATTGGTAGGTTGACGAGAGACAATTCTTTAGGTGAGGGATTGGAGGCCTTGTAGCTATATGCGAGTAAGAGGACTAGTGGTTGGTAGCTTATCACCTACTTACCTATTATAAAGTTCACTTGCAACAAATCTATTTATAGCATGATAGGCAAGACCTTATTCGAGGTCATATATGGTTTTAATCTTGAGTTACGACTTGATTAAACACTAATACTCTGAGGCAAACAAGGTGATCTAGAAGTTGAAGACTAACCGAAAACTCTATAGCAAATATGAGTCTTTAGGTACTTGACTCGAGCTATCAGGAAGTTAGCATAAGGAAGCTAAGGGCAAAGGGAAAGGAAGCTATTCTAACTAGGAGATCTCATATAGCTACATCTTAGTAAGAAAAGGTTTCAAATAAGAGAAAGAACAAGATCACACCCTGAATTAAGGGACTGTTCAAAGTAATTCAGAAGATCAATGATAATGCCTACAAGCTTAAGCTACTTCAAAGATATGGATGACTTCAATCCACTTATACTCGGAGATGATAGCCTAATAGAGAACTATGAGGATTTGATCCCAAATACTAAGCTACTTAGAGGGAATGATAGCATTCAACCTTTAAGACTCCTTACACGCTCTTAGGTAAGAAGACTTACCAATATGACCTATTAGATCCTCAATTTCCTACTAACTATTTAAGTGACTGGCTTAATTTGTAGAGCTTATCTGTTTGTGTGACAAATTTATCACGGTATGTAAAGTTTTGTCTTGACATCTGAACAAGGTTATGCCAAGCTAACTAAAGGCTTCGAACTAGCCCCATTGACCAGTTAGACAAGCAACTGCCTACTATAAGCCTAAGCTTCCTAAGGTAATGATGTCGACCTACCCATGAGCCATATTACTTCCAACATATCCTAAAGCATCAAAGTTGATTATGGACCAAATATTGCAACCTTTCTTCTAGAGACATGTGTCCCATGATCCATGACCGTACAGCCTAATTGTATACATTATTTTTTAGAAGGATTACAATTTCACCCCTTTCTACTTTCTATCTTTTGTGCAATGCAGTATTTACCCATTTTTATGTAAGGTAGTATTTACCCTTTTGGGTAAATTTCTATGTTATGGTGTTACCCTAAGGCATTAAGTATAAATACCCTATTATAAGCATTGTTATAAATAAATAATCTTTCCTTATTAATGAAATTATAAAGTTTTTCTCTTGTTTCATGTTAAGAAGCCCTAACCATAGCTCATATCAAACCCCTAAGCAAAGTTTATAGGGCAAGTAATCATTCCATTTGGACTAGTGTGTCACATTCGATAGGTAGTTAGTTGTGTATGCTTAAGTGTTGTGTAACATTTGTTCAAGTAGCTCACATCACTTTGCTTCATCCCTAAGAATCTACCTTTACCCATTTCTCTTTTATTTGATAATTCTCGAGGTACCCTTCCACTTTATAGTAAGACCTTGTTGCGATATCACATTATGTTTAGGTATTATGTGTTCCAACCATCATGATGCATCACGATGGAAATCCAAGCAAGAAATCCATGCTTAAGTCAATCCATGGTTGGCTTAGTATTGATAGAGGTAAGTACTCTCCATAAGGATCCTTCTTTCCTTTAGCAATTTTGCAATCTAAGCGTCTCTACAACACATGATAAATGTCCTGCATCATCTTAAGCCAAAACAAATCAACCTCCAATAGCTTGTAAGTCATTTTCTCCCCAAAATGGTCTACTAGTCATCTAACTTAGGCTTCCCAAACTAGAAGTTTGCATATTAAACTGCTCATAATCCATAACCAACCTCTTTTATATAGGTATCCATTAGCTTATTAGTGTCCATCTATAACTTTCCTGTCCTTACACATGGCTACAATAGGACTAAAGTACTCATCCTATTCAAGAACTTGATTAATAATCCAAAACCATATATTTTAGCTAGTGCTTGAGTGGTCATTAGGTGCTATTGTGATAAAACATCAATTACTTAATTAGTACTACCCTTCTTATGCTTCATCACATATGAGAAAGTTTCAAGAAACTCTACCCATTTCACTTGCCATCAAGAAAGCTTTAGTTGGACCTAATGGTATTTTACGGATTCATGGTAAGCGTAAATCATAAACTTACATAGCAATAAATAATGTTACTAAACAATGAGAGCTCGGACAAAGGAATGGAATTCTTTATTATATACTGAGTAGTTCAAAGTAGCGCCTCCAAGCTTCTTACTGAAGAATGCAATGGGCCTTTGTTCTTGTATGAGTATGACTCCAATCTCAATTCCAGTAGCATTGCACTCAAGTCTAAACATCTTCTCAAACCTTGGCAGGATCAAGTATTGGTGTTGTAGTTAACTTCCTCTTAATCTCATTAAAACTCTATTAAGCTTAGCTTATCTACCTAAACTCCATGCCATTCTTAATTAGTTCGTCAATAGGGTGACAATGGTGCTAATAATGGTATTGATCTTGTTTCAATCTATTCAAACTTCATCCTTCCCGACTACAAATCAATGAAATAGTACCTTAGGCATAAAGATAGTGCACTTCTTTAGATAGCTATATAACTTCTCAACTAAGAATATGTTAAGTACTGCTCTAAGGTTTTTAACATGCTTAGCAAGGCCCTTGTTATAAATTAGAATATCATCAAAATGGACCATGACACATCTACGAATCTAATTGTATAGTATATGGTTCATTCGTCTCATAAATGTGCTTAATATGTTAGTCAACCCATGTTGTGTCTTGAAGACAATTTTCCGTTTATCTCCTTCCCTCATCTTAATCTGGTGATACCTGCTCTTCAAACCTATATTTAAAAATATTTGATTTCCATATAGCTCATCTAACATGTCATTTAGCTAAGGAATTGAATATATGTACTTCATTGTAATGTTGTTAACAACTCGATTGTCTACATACATCCTCTATGGTCTATCTTTCTTTGGTACAAGGAGGTTATGGATGGCACATGAACTCATACTCTCCCTTACAAATCCATTCTCAATTAGCTCATCTACTTAATGCTTCAATTCCTTAGTCTTATCAAGATTCATGTTGTAAGAAGGTTAGTTCAATAAACTTATACCAGGTAGTAAATCTATAGCTTGATCTATTCCATACAAAGATAATAGCCCCTTAGGTAGTTTGTTTAGGAACACATTGACAAATTGGTCTAATAAATTATAGACCTCTATTAGAATTGAATTTAAGTTGACAACTTTCATCAACTACTTAACTATCGATAAGTATATTAGGTCATCCTTCTTCATCACCTGCTTCAATTCACCTTAGCTCATATATAATGTCCTTATTTGGGCTCAATTAAGATTAATTTAAGCTTCGCTCACTTCTTGGAGGGTCATCAAGTAGATCATCACCCTTTTCCTATCCTCCTAAAATAGATAAGTACTCTTGCTTCATCATGTAACACATATCGATCAAACATCCAAGGTTGACCTAATAATTCAATGGACTTCATCTCTATACTTGTCTTTAACGGAGATATGCACATAGGCTTACTGAGTCACATACAAGGCCTTAAGCTCATTGCAACTACATTCATACAACTTCCCTCATAAACAATCAATATGTATAGATTTCCTTTCATTATAAACCTAATGTAGAAAATATTCTCCATCTATACCTCTTCCTTGGTTGGGGCCATACTTAGAGCTTCATGTACAACCATGATCATAAACTTTCGCTTTTTTGCATGCACAACAACTTCCTTGTCTCCATAAAACTCCTAAAGAAATCTCCAACAACATCTTCACACTCATCTTTTCCAACCTTTAACTCTTCTTCGTTAGTACTCTCAAGCTTATATCCCTTTATCACCCTTCCATGCTTATTCGAACATTGAGAAGCAATGTGCCCAAAATTGTGACATTTAAGCACTTTATTTCTCGAGTCCTCCTTCCTCAACTTTATCTAGCATTCTTCTTTATCTTGGCTTCGAGAAACTTAGCCTTTCTTCTATTATCATTAGGCTAATCAAGGATCAAACTACAGTGGCCTAAGTCTCCATTGTATTAGATTGAGTTGGTACTTAGTTGACTTTATGATATAAGCTAGGTGACAAGAGCCTAGCTAAACAAAATATGCCTTTACCGCTTGACCTATCATGTAATCTAGGTGGCTTCATCCAAAGATCTTATCCTCCGTACCTAAAAAATGTTCCTATTGCTAAACCTTAGGCCAAAGACAAATCGATAAATGATTCTTGCTTTAGTTCATCCACACCATACCTAATCATTAGTAATTGTAAACCGTTAAAAATTTTGATATAAGTTTGTAATCACTAGGATAGAATTTAGAGATATGTTTGAGATAGGCTCAAATCACCAAGAGAGATTTAAGAGATAGTCTAGCATACTTACAAACTTCATAAGCACTATTAAATATTAACTCTTGTAGACTTAAAATAGGACTTCAAGAAATTAGAGACTTTAGCAAAAATTTAGGACCTAAAAGCTTGTCATAACTTATTTAAATCTACCTTAAACCTAACATAACCATGCAAAATCATTTAAGATAAGGACCAAAACTTGCCAAACAATTTAAAAATGGAATGGATGGATGCAAGAGCCAAGTGGTGTGAGGATTTGCTAAGCAAAAGACATCCATTTGTCATCTAAGTGTCCCTTTCATCATCTATCTACTAACTTATCTATATATGAAAGTGACTTAAAGGAGAAAACTAGTCAAAGAAGAGTTTTGTTTTACTAAGTAATTTGTCACGTTATTATTGTCCTATGGTTTTTCAAAGGAGGGACATGATCTTACTAGGAATACTACTTAGATTTATTTTAGAAGTTCCTTGGATAGATAAATAATCAAGAGTCAAAGTTGATCAACATTAATAAAAAAGATGGCTAAGACTAAGCCTATGACTAATGGAAAATGACATCTTAATTATCAAAGACCCATCATATGACCACTTTAATCTTAGATTAACTAAACTAATTAACTAACAACTAAGTATTTTGGTTAATATCATATATGAATCCTGAAGAGTTAAGTACCCTAAATGTATATCTTAACATTTCTTCCAACATATAATACATAAATTATATAACAAGTAGAAGAGCCCTAACTACTATAAGTAGTGAGTGACATGGAAGAAGGGAATTCCAAATTATCTTCCATATGTCATTTTCATCTTAGTCCATTATTGTATTACAAAGTCATCCATATGACTAAGCATGAAAAGGACATCAGTAAGGCATGTGATAAAAATTTCGTTATCCTTAAGAGTCTAATTCCATTAAGCAACTTCCAACTAATATTTAAACAATATCCTAACTTCTATAAATAGGGAGGCTTTACTACTTTTGGGACCACATGTTGTCCTTATAACCCACTACATCCATCTCATTCCTCTTGTCATTATTCCACAAACCAAACAACATTCCACTTCTTTCACCTACTTTCCAATGCTAACAATAAAGGATAGTAGGTTGTTTTTGAGTTTTCAAAAGAAACTTTTAACCAAAAAGGTAACAATACTCACCAAAAACTTATCTTTGATTCCAAAAAGCCTTTCTTTTCTTTTTTTTTTCAAGTTAAAAGACTCTTCTAAACTCTTATTACCAATTTTTTTTTCAAGATTCCCAAATGAACCAAGAAGTACTTTTAGTAAAGCTATTTTATGAAACTTCCAAATTTTTTCTAAGATTGATTTCATCTTTATAATGTTCCTTTAATTTTTTTTAAATACACCAAAAGCTTTTCACCTACTTCTTTGCTTCATATAAGTTTCAAACTTATTTTATCAACTATTTTTCAAAATCAAGTTTATGACAAGCAAAATTATATAGAGTATGTCTTTTGAAAGAAAACCCTAAAAACCAGTATCTTTGTCAATATCTCTTTCTTTTGAAAACCCTTCCTATGTGTAAAAGTCTCTAAAGAATGATAAGAAATGTTTTCTACGAAAGGAAACATTATCTTTATCAAAATGTTCTTTATTTTATTCTTGGATTAAATTTATACATCTCTAAAATATCAATGCTAAAGGATTATGCTTCCCCTTTCAAATTAACTTAATAAGAGACTTAAAGGAATCAAGTGAACAAATTCATACCTAAATAATGATACCAAAGTTTTATGTTGAATCTTTATGACATATACATATCTTAGAACTATAACCTTGGAACATATTGCACTTATTGGATACATGAAGATACTATTTACCTCAGATATTTGGACTGTAACAATTAGACCTAATACAAGTGCTGAAAACCCAAACATAAGGACTATAGACATGAAATAACACGGTTTAGACATGACATTAATTTACTAAAAAACTTTATAAAACTATAAGATTATAACCAACAAAGAAATCCTATATGTATATCTAGTATTACTTCTTATTGTGCTCTTTTAAGTAAGTAATAGAAATCATTAGGTAAGTATCTACGATGAGTATCACTTGCTTGTGTTTGTAGTTAGTAGCACTTTAAATATATACGTCAACTGGTTTGTGTTTGGGATATTAGGAAAGTGCTTACATTTTCTTTGTGTGAATTTCTTGCAAAAATATTATAAGATATTCCACAAAATAGTTGATGATTATGATGTGATGTATTTGTATGTGAGTGCTTGATGTTTGGTTGATTACTTATTAATCAATTTTGCACCCATTGTCACATAGGGAATGGAAACGTAAGAATCTTCCTCATTTTTTACAAACTAATTGACTTTGAGGAAGGTCATGTACTAATTAGGGTCATATCCATTCTTCCTTTTTAGGTCTCATGCATCTCGATTAGGGATTTGGTTAGTTCTAAGTCATTTGGTGCTCCGAAAGTGATAGGGATTCTGTGGATGAACATAAGGACCTAATAACTCGTGTAACCAAAAGGGTAGGTCTGAGCCATGAGATAGCTTAAAGAGGAAATGATAGTTGAAGATTAAGTAGGGGTTCTCATGTACCTACGATGGATATGATAGACTAATGCCTCATACAAGCTTGAGTCATACTTGATATGACATACAAACATGGCTGAAGGTCACTTACCTTTAGTCTACACTCAAATGGGCTAGATAAGAGTTACTTAAGAGTAAGGACACTTAGCTTAAGAGAGAGTAAAGTTCAGTGTATTTACTATATATGCGACTATTACATTATGCAAGTATTTATGGTACCTAATTAAGGTAAGCCCTAAATTATAGAAATGGCTAAACAAAAGTAGAATAATTTATGGGGAAAACATGAAATCATGCAAGAAGAATATCCTTTGTTAGAAAGGACTGTACGGATGTTAGAAAGGATACCATACATGTAATTCTTCACATTTTATGGTCCTAAATACACTACGAGTTCTGTAGGGGTAGGCCTTAATTAAGTCTTATCATTGGGACTGGATAAGGATTGGCATAAGGATGACTCATACATGGGATTGGCCTCAGATGGTCAGTTCCCAATAGTTGTTAGCTTAGCTACAGTACTGTAGAGATGGCTATATCTTGATTTGGTACTTGAACTAATGTGTTGTAAAGGGGTTAGCTAGGCACATTAGTTGATCACCTTAGCAATCTCTTAGATAGTATGGAGAGTGAAGTAGCATAGCAGATCGAACTGGGGTACATACTACTCCTTAATGCTTAACTCATCTCGGATAGCCGAGTGAACCATTCGAGAAAGCCTTTAGGCTTGAAAGTACGTGATCAGTTTTTTATCCCTATCATTCCCTCTAGGTTGTTAGAGATTTGGGATCAAATTTGGTTTAGCTCTAGGTTACTCATCTTCGAGAGTGTAAGTCTAATACCCTAAGATTTCGAGCTAGTTCAATAATCCTATGATCCAAGCCCTTAAATTTAACATGACGAGCTATATTATCAATTTTATTTCAAACTTTATAGTAAAGTTAAAAAAGTTAGATCAAGTAATTTAAGTAAAGTTAATTTCTCAAAATAAGTTATATAAAAATATTAATTTGACAAAAACATTAATTTATCCATAAAGCCGATAATCATAAAATTGAAGATTTTACATATGACGAGATATTAGAGATAAGTTAATTAACCTTCAAAAGTGATTAATGAAGTTGAATTATACATAATATACATGTGATATACATTATATGTATTAAATATATACATGTAATAATAATAAATTATTAAAATAATGAAAAATTAATAAAAAAATTGAATGAATGAGTCATCAAATGATGTGTCAAGCTAGTATTGGAAATGATGAGACAACACTTGGTTAATGATGGGATGACATATGATGCTTAGGAAAACAAGAAATTGACAAGTGTAATTTCACATTTTACATACAAAAAATCCTAAAACCAATAAAAAGGGCTCCAAACATCATTTACAATATTTTGGGAACCTAAAAACATAAGAACATAATTTTATAAAATTTGAAAAAATTAGAAAAGAAGAATAGAACAAGAAATAGGGTAAGAATGAGTTTAAGGAGGTTTGTGTCCCAAACCACAACTTAACTTAGTAGGGCTTGGAGGTCCAATAGAGGGTGGCTAGAGAGGGGTTTCTAACATAGTGTAGCAGTTCAATGGTCAAAGGCGGTCATTTTATGTTAACCAAAATTCTGTCCGTAACTTATTTAATTTTGTAAAAATATCAAATGTTATTAATTAATTATGAAAAATAATTTTCTAGGATTATTTTAGTTATAGATTAATGTAGTAATTTAATGTTAATTAAATAATTAGTGAAAATATAGGTTCCTTAACAAAATGCTCTATTTGGGCGAAAATTGAATAAATTTTTATAAATATTAGATAATATTGTTTCAATCTCAATTTTTGTATATAATACACCTAATATATATTTAATTTTGGTAATAATAATTTTCAAAATTAAGCATGTTTACTATTTTTTTTTAATTATTTTGAATAAAATTATCAATTTTATAGAATTGTTGAAATAATTAGTCTTTAACAAAATCAAAATATGAGCCTTATGTATTATGATTTCTTAAAGTACATAGGTTAGGACACTTGAATTTTTTCTTGTGACTAAATTCACTTATTTGATTAATTTTCACTAATTTTAAGTTAAAATTGCTATTTTCATAAAAATAGATAATAACTAGTTTATTGTAATTCATAGTTAATAATTAAACTGTATATTTTTTGTGAGTTTATAGGATTTTTCATGGAATCAATTGGGCTCGTATACTATTTATTATGTATTTTCATAATATAAACCTATATATTAGCCTACTATATGATATAGTAATTAGTACAAATATGTTATTTGTTAAATATACAAAGGATAAATATTTTTTGGTACATAATGAATGCTAAATAGCTCGAGAAATGAGGAAATTTAGGATTTTTAATTTACATTTAGGGTTTATTTGAGTTAATTACGAATTTATAATAACATATGGTCGAAACAATAATACGAAATGGTATTTTTGGACTTTAATAATATTGAAAGACTTTATTCTTAAGATATCTTAATAGTACTCAAAATAATGATCATGACGATATAAAGTTTGCTAAAATCAAATAAGAAATGAGCAAGGTACAACCAAATGAAGTTTAAAAACGTAGAAATGAAAGCTTATAACAATTTAGGTTTGACCCATACTTGACTTGGAAGCTGTGTTTATATTTTTATAGGTATGATAAGTAAAGAAGGACCACGTAGTTGAGTTTAGGATTTTGCCATATTATTGAGTCTAGGTGAGTGGATCTAACCCATGCTCAGAGTAAATATATTGCTACTTATAGCACTATAAATTGTTTGATGTTGTGTTGATTGAATAAGAGTGTATCTTAGGTGAACCGATATGTTACTTTGGTGAATGCTGATGTGGTAATTATGAATGATAGTAATTGTACCTTGGTTGAATTGTTATGTTACTACGTTGGGTAATGAATTGTGTTTATAAATGATTGTGCTATAACCAGGGAAGTTGAGTGATTGCTTACTCAATCTTCTTGGTGTTCACCTAAATGAACCCTAAGTAAGATACTAGAATTCCGTTATGGAGATTTCAAAAACTAGAATCAAATAACTAGGTTAAATAAAACTTAAAGATTGATTGTGCTGATTAATATTCTCAAGTTGTTATTGCATATCATGCCATGGCATGCCATAGCATAAAAAGGGACCTATGGCTTAGAACTTTTAGAATGAGGCATTACCTAAACATTGGAAGCATATAGATTGCATTGCCTAAACATTGTAACTATTTTGATAGTTAAATTTGGTAAACTACAATATATGGTCTAATTTGATAGTGTTACTACTTTGATTTGGTAGACTATAGTATGTTGTCTAATTTGGTAATGTTGCTACTTCGATTTGGTGAACTATAGTTTGTAGTATAATTTTGTAAAACAAAGTTGGGGGTCCTACTCTTATGCAGCTCTTTGTTACCCATAGGCTCCTAAACATTGTATTTAGATGAATAGCTATGTTGACTAATCGGAAGAAGATTAGAGGGCATAGGATATAAATACCGATGCATGCTACATGCATGAGCATAAAATGCTCCATTACTAGTATTAAATGCCTAATTGGGCAAGTGCATATGTGAAGTTGAACTTGTGGGTTGTGATTGAAATGGTTTAGTTATGATATGCAATATTGTCTACCATATTATCTATATTATGTTGTTTGTTATCCACTCTCACTCAACTTCAGTTGATGAGGGGATAAAATGTTTTATCCTTAGCTTAATTTCATCGTGAAGGGCCTAACACCAAAGCGGGATATATATACTGAGAGTGTGAGTCGGAGTCAATGACTTTTGTATGGAACTTATACTAAGTCAAGAATCTTATTATTGTAAAGAAGATAAAGCAAAAAGTTGGTTTATGTTTTGATATAAATATTATATTGTACACATAAGTTGTAATAGAATATTCAGCTAAACTCCGATATAGCAACTCCTTCTCCATGTAAATAAAGTTGTCTTTTGATGAATGAGTAAGTTGATTTAAGTTTTCAATAGGTATTCTTGCATGATGGTGCATCATGTGCTAAGACAAGATGTGATAGTAAGGCTATAGATCGGTAATATTAAAGGAGTTTGAGACTCCATATCCTTTAGGTAACTCGATCTTATAGGCATTAAGATTGATCTTTTCAAGCATTTTAAAAGGTCAATCAGCTCTAAGAGATAACTAGCTCTTCCTCAAGTTTGGGAATTGTTCCTTGCTGAAATGTATCCAAACCAAATCACTTGGTTGAATTTCTCTCATCATCCATCCTTAACTTCACTTCTCGAGCTTGGTATTTGCTTGGCTAAATTGCTCTACAACCTTCTAGTACATGGCTTTGATGGATTCAACTTTACCAATGGCTGGCTAGTCATCATTAAGATTTGGTTGGGTTGCTTGGTCCATCAGGAACTCTAGGTTAAACCCATAAGTGACCTTAAATGGAGGCATGCTTGTTACGTTGTGGGTAATCCTATTATAGGCGAACTTGAAGATTGGTAGAGACAAATCCCAATTGGTTATGTTTTGTCTGACAACAACCCATAGCAAAGTTCCTATAGTTCGATTGACAACCTTAGTTTGTCCTTTGGTCTATGGATGGAAAGACATGCTATATAATAGCTTGTTTCCCATTTGCCTCTATAATGTCCTCTAGAAGTAGCTCATGAACTTTGGGTCTTAGTCCAAAGCAATGGTTCTAGGAACTCTATGAAGTTTGATTACTTCCAGCAAAAAAAAGAAATAGATAGTTGAAGCATCATTAGTTTTGGAACAAGGTAGGAAATGTGCCATCTTGCTAAATCAATCCATAGCCACCATGATGGAGTCTTTCCCTTAAGATGTCCTTGGCAATCTTAACATGAAGTCCATACTTAGCTCAGACTAAGTTTGGTTAGGATGGGTAAGGGTAGACAATATCCTCACTCAGCTTGGCTCTTTGCTTTTTAGCAGGTCGCATACTTCTCTAACACGGACTACATATCTCTCATCATTCTCGGCCAAAAGAATCTTACAGATAGTACTTCATAGGTTCGGCATTTGCTAAAGAGTCAGGTTAATCTTCCTCCATGCGCCTCATGCATGAGTAATTCTCTCATGGAATAAGTCAGGATACATAGCCTCTTCTTCTTAAATAAGTATCTGTCCTCCTTATGATAATCATCTAGTTTTTGTCCTTCCTCACATCAGGCATAGATAGGATCAAAATGTAGAGCCTCAGCATACATATTCTTTATTGTTGAAAAACCAAGTAGTCTTTTCTGCAGCTTTGTCAAGAGGGTATGTCATCTCAATAAGGCATTAGCTACTACATTGTTCCTTCCATTCTTATATTTTACGACATAAGAAAAACCCTTCATGAACTCAACCCATTTGGCTTGCCTCCATGACAACTTGGGTTGGCTTTTTAGATACTGTAAGGATTTATGATCGCTGTAGATCACAAATTCTTTAGGAAATAGATAGTGTTGCCATACCGTTAGGGCTCGAATTAAGCAGTAGAACTCCTTGTCATAGGTAGAATAATTAAGCATAACTCACATAGTTTCTTATTGAAGTAAGAAATAGGTTGGCCTTCTTACATCAATACAGCACCTATGCATAGTGCGAATGCATCACATTCTACTTTAAACACTTTGTGAAAACTCGACAAAGCTAAGACAGGAGATGTAGTTAGCTTCTCTTTCTCCTCCTCAAAACTCCTCTTTTCTTTCTCTCCTCATTTAGATTCTATGCTCTTCTTTGACAGTTCAGTAAGTAGGGTTGCAATTGTTCTGAAATTCTTTATAAATTTGTGATAGAACGATGCTAGGTCGTGGAAACTTCTTACATTTGTAGAATGGGTTGACCTAAGCCATTCTATGATCGCTCTTACTTTCTTATCATTGACTTAGATGCCACCTGCACTCATAACAAGCCCCATGAAGATCACCTCAGATTAACAAAAGTTGTACTGCTTCGGATTGGTGTAAACATGTTCAGTTCAAAGTTTTGTAAAAACTCTTCGGAGATGCTCTTGGTGAGACTCCTGGTCGGGGAATATATGGTATGCCTAGGAGCTTAGTTATCACTAGGACTTACTAGGGAAGAATTGAATTAAAATGGGTCTTTCAAGATATTGAAGAAAATTAGAGGGAAACGGTCTACAATCAAACAAGAATAGTTGACGTGAACCTAGTCAGAGGATGTGACTCACCAACGAACATAACACGACTTGACAAGTCACTTGATATGGCATACAAGTTGATGTCAAGGTCCATCCGCCATTAACCCTGAGCTACTCGACAAGATTAGATAAGAGTGTAAGGGGCATGGACTTAGAGATGATTGTTTCACAAGAACAAAGTATTCAGTATTAAGATGTAAGTTATCCCCGGCTTAAAAGCGATATGGACTATTTGTAGTAAGTCCTTAAGGTAGTATTACAAATAAAGAAATTACAAGAAAGTATTTATAGAAAGGGGATTCCTAGTACATATGAAAAAGGTAAAAAAGACAATAAACCAAAAATGGAAAAGTAGTTAAATGTTAGATGAGGTAGATAGCTGGTAGTACAGCATGAGTCTCGTAGGAATATTCTTTTAGAACAGCAACCGGGAAGGGTCAAAATGTTATAGCACAAAAGGGGTTGGGACGAAAGAGATGGTGGTATGTTGAAAGAAAACTACTCGGCCATTTAAGTGAGTCTCTCGTCACTATGCAAGAGATTCTTGGCAACAGTTGGTCCGAGTACTCGGTAAGGGAATGGTTGGTATCATCACTACCAAGTGTATAGATCAACATATAACAATATAGGGAGCTCATGGAGTTCGACTACCTTTCTTCGATGTGCAGTCTCTCGTCATCAGCAAGTTGCCGAAAGGGAATTCTTCAAGAGAGAGATTGTAGGCCTCGGAGGTGCGTATGAGTAATGAGACCATTAGACGGTAGTGCATCAAGGTTGTACACTATAATGTCACTAAAATAAACCACGATAAACTTTCCTGTTAGTTCTCGAAGCACATGATTCATCAGGTGCATAAATGTGCTCAGTGCATTGGATAGTACAAATGGCATTACAAGCCATTCATATAAACCATGTCATGTCTTGAATGTAGTTTACCACTCATCACCCTTACACATTCAAATCCAATGGTACCAGATTTAAGCTTGATCTTAGAGAATACTCTTGTTTCGCTTAATTCATTTAGCATGTCATCAAGCCTAGGTATGGGATACCTGTACTTGATGGGTAATTTAGTTGATTGCTCAGCTATCTATACATATCTTCCAAGAACCATCTTTCTTTGGCACTAACAAGGCTAGCATAGGATAGGGGCTAAGGGACTCACGCACTTATCCCTTGTTCATTAGCTCATCTATTTGCTTCTACAACTTGGTGACCTATTTAGGATTTAGCCTATAAGCAAGCTTATTTAGCAGTATGGCTCTAGGCTATAGATCAATTGCATGTTTAATGCCTTAAATGGGAGGAAGACCATTCGATAGCTCATTTTGGAACAAGTCAACAAAGTTTTCTAGCAATGTTTCCACCTTAGTAAGCTACTCCCTCTCCTTAAACCTCATCTTTAAAATTCTTTGGGTAAGTAGAAAGGTCCATCCTTCAAGTTCCATTTCTAGTTTTAGTTTGACTCAACTCATCACCAAAGCCTCTTTCTTCAAGATTCAGCTAAGTTAGGACTGCATGACCTTTACCTGCTTAGTAGCTGTTAAACCCTATTTTTGTTTCCTTAATTTAACCTATATTAAGCCCAACCTATCGAATACAGATTACTCAACATTAAACTAAGGAAACACTTTTCTTAAAAAAATTTCAAAAAAATGGAGTCACCATGTAAAAAGAAAACAAAAATTTACTTTTAGAAAATTAAATTAGAAAAACTAGTCACTATGTGAAAACTAAAGAAAAATTGATAGGCATTTATTTTTATAATTTTCCAAAAATGTTAAAAATATACCTAAATAAGTAAAAGATAACTAAAGTGATTTTTTATTACGAATTTTTACGAAAAAAAAGGAAAAAAAAAGTTTTTATATTTTTTATATTGTTGCCTCGAAAGTGCCTACATACCTGCTAGTCGGGATCAAACCGGCCGTAGTTCTCTTTTTATAAAATATTTAGTAGATGGATTTTTTTTTTTTTAAAAAAAAATTGAGCCAGGGTTACATTTATTTATCAATTTATTATTTTTCTAAAAAAAAACCTAAGTAATAACCACTACGTGTAAGATGTATTAAAGATATGCACGGTTAGATACGTATCTTCATGCATATCATTTCTAATTCTCAACCATAAGATACATTGATGAATTGGTCTAGATACGTATCTCATACATATCTTTTCTAATTCTCAACCGCAAGATACATTGAAGATATAACCTAAATATGTATCTCTTTTAAATCTCGATCGTAAGATACATTCTAGATATGTTTATTTAAAAAAAAAAAAACTTAATTTTACTAAAAACGCAATTCACTTAAATTTTATTAAAAATTGGAATTGTCTACACAAATCATCCAATATCAAAATAATAAAAGAAAGTGCACTTAAAACAAAAAATAAATTGGTAAAAATAATCGAACTAACTAATAAAATAACATAAATAAATTTTACTAATGAATCAGGTTGTATATGTTGATCATGTATGGTGTGCGATGTTCACCGTACCGGTATTGCATAGGGTGTCTGGTTAGTCAGATCAAGGGCATACGATTTTTTTTAGCTACTGTTGGTTAAAGGGATGTAGCTACATCAAGCGAAGGATTGTACAAGGGACTTCGTTGGCATAGATGTACTTGGGGCTTCGAGTGTTGGCTTGGAAATCAGAGTATGCTATGTTTTAGGTGATTGAGGATGTACGTTGTTATATATCACAAGTGCAGTGATTAGGGGATATCGTTGTTCAGGAGGCTGTCAAAGTAGGTGATTGGTAAAGTATAGGACATGGCTTAGGACATGGGATGCCTTCAAATTGTGTTAAGGAGCTAGACTTCAATGTGATAGTCTTTAGATTGTATTAGGGCTAGGTAATGTGTTGTGCATTAGGGACATGTTAGTTTGGATTTGTTTGATGTTGGTTGGATGGCTTTGGTTAACTTTGGACTTCAAGACCATCAGCTTGTTGGAATTGGATTAAGGGCGTTTGGAATTGCAGCATAGAGTAGGGAATTGGAGTTTGGAAATTTGATTGAAGGCGTTAGGACTTCGGATTAAAGCTTTATGAAAATTTGGAAAGTTGGAATAAAAAACTGTTTAGAACCTCTTTACTGAGTTCTTATTTATAAACAACTTATTGAATCTTTTGTATCTTTTAATTATGGATTCGATCTTTAATAAACAAAAGATATGATAAAGGTTTGCCTTAGCTTTTAGAAACCCTATTTGGGCTTTCTATTTATCAGGCCTGATTTGATCGAATTTGGTTTAGTCTAAGAATCTACTTAATAAATTAATTTAATTTAGCCCACTATAATTTAGATTAAAAAATCTATTTTATATGGAATTGGACCAAAATTATTTTAATAAAGCTCAATTCCCTAATGAGTAAATGATTTATTAAATTGATTACACACCATCATCTCATTTAATATTAAACAATCCGATGCGACTCGACTTGATACAATATGACTTAATATGATATGACTCAACTTAACTCGATACGACAGGACTTGACTCGATTTGATTCGACATGACTTAACTTGACTTAGTACAATTCAACTCAACTCTCTTTTTTATTTTTCATTTTTTTAATTTTAATTTTTTAATTTATTTTTCATATTATTTTTTTATCTCTTTTATTTTGTTTATTTATTATTTTTTAACATAGCTCAACTAAAATAAATTGAAAATGAAAAATGGAAAAAATGAGGTGTCTGTAGCAATCATAAGACTTAATTTCATCTTCCTATCTTCATGCTCCATAGAGCATGTATTTCTCCTTCTATCATACATAACTACTCAATCAAACATCTACGGTCGTCTAAGTAGAATGTGAGATGCACCCATAAGGTAGTATAACCTATGAACTTTAACATAGCAAGTCTAACCTTGCATTATTAGGCACATCATGGCATTTAAACTACTTTTCAATCCCATCTTCCCAATCTAGGTAGTCCTCAGCATCACTACTTCCAAAAAAACTCAGGATACGCATCCTCAATCTCTCGGCTCTAAGGGCTCATACATTTCTTTCTTTAAGATTGTAGTACTTCTTTGCTTCATCATCTCCTTCCACTTCTTCCTCAATCTCTCCAAGTGCTAGCCTTTGTCTAGCATCCTTACTAACTCCTTCTACTTGGGATAGTTAAGTTGGGGAATCAACTCAAACTCTTGCTGGTCATGTTCTCTAGTAGGGCTGTTTCTACCTCATTACCTATCTTCTTAGATAGCAATCACCAAACTAGCTACCGAATCAGTAAGCTATCTTATGTGATCACCCATTAGCTAACGTATAAAGCTTCCTTCTTACCTTTAGCCATATCGAGTATCACTTCCTTAGTTTCCCAAAGTTCCTTGAATACTTGAGTTTGACATTGATGGTTACTTCATAAAAATTGACGTCTAATAATACCAATTTAAGATCAATAACCTATACTCCAATTACAACAACAATTAAATACCAAACAAGCAATCAACTACACTTTATTTTGCGTATCGAAAATAAGGGAAAACAGATAACACTTCTTAATTACTACACTCTAAGGTTAACAAGAGAACTGTTATCATATGAGAGCAATAACAAACCACTCAAAGAGTACAATAGCAGAATTTAGCTTCAAATATAACGAGGCTTTGATACCAAGATGATACGGATTTTGTGGATGAACATACAGACCTAATATCTCACGTAACCAAAAGGTGGGTTTAGGCTATGAGATGTCTCAAAGAGTAAATGATAATTGAAGGATGAGCAAGGGTTCCTATGTATTGATGATAGATATGGTGCACCAATGCTTCTTGGATCATACTTGATATGTCATATAAGTATGGCTAAAGGTCACTCGGCACTAGTCCACACTCAAATTGGCTAAATAAGAATACCTCAAGAGTAAGGACACTTAGCTCAAGAGGGAGTAAAGTTTAGTGTATTCTCTATATATGCGGTTATTACATTATGTAAGTATTTATAGTACCCAGTTACGGTAAGTTATAACTAACAAAAAATTGCAGAAATGGCTAAACAAAAGGAGAATAATTTACAAGGAAAACATGAAATTGTGCAAAAAGAATATCCTTTGTTAGAAATGATAGCATGCATGTAATTCTACTCATTCTATGGACTTAAAAACACTACGAGCTATGCAAGGGTAAGCCTTGATTAGGTCAATTTAACATTCACAACCCTGATTGCTAGGACTAGACAAGGGTTGATCGATCTATAGTTGGATTGATCTAAAACCTAGTAGTATCTCACTAGGCTCACTAACATAGGCGGGAGCGTTTCTTAGGGACTAGCAACCTTAATTTAGGATCAATCTAAAGGACCTAATTGTACCTTACTAGGCTCACTAACCTAGGCGGGAGTGTCTCTTAGGGACTAGTAACCCTATGATGGGATCGATTTGAAACCTGGTTGTGCCTAACCAGGCTCACTAACCTATGCAGGAGCATCTCACGAGGATTAGCAACCCTAAGAGATGCTTCTTATCAAGCCTGTCATGAACTAAGGATAGCCTAGTCGTGGCAGAAGTTGTATACTATACGAAGAACCCTTGATTGGTTACCATTCCGATCATGAACTTTCACACAATATATAAGGCTCTACAACCACTAGTTTCCTAAGAACATACAGATCCATATGATATCATTGCACAAACATATTTATATAAAATTTAAACTACAACGTTTACAATACACAATAATTTATTACATCTCGGTCTATACTAATACTAAAATAAAAGTACATAATTAAGAGTCTACATAATCTGTTTTCTCTTAATACACAGGATGGCTTACTCTTGCCCAAGTCCCTAAGCTAACCTATGGAATCCCTGACTAGCCTCTACGAATAAGTTATTCTACAGTAAAAGCCTAAGAGGGTGTAAGCCTAAGCTTAATGAGAAGAACCCTTAACCATACTACAGGCAAGTTATAAATATATTATATTCATGCATATGAATGAATGACCAAATAGAATGCCAAAATATACGTATAGTTAACTAGTCCATATACGTAACTTAGATTTAACGCCCTCCGAAATTAGGGTTAGAGTATACACAGCACTAATCAGATCTGGGTATTATACTAAAACTTATTTTACTATGGAACTCCACATTCCATATTTAAATCAAATAAGTCTTTTATTTTCATAAAAAACATGCTTTAGTATAATCATGAGTAAGCCTCCATAGTCTACACTCACCCCTAAACGGAGGCCTCTAGACTTAACTCTTAGCTAGGCAGTTGGCACCTCTAAGGCTTAGTATTCTCGTAGGCCAAGGTAAGGTCATTTTGTACAAGTGCACCATACAAAACCAATAAATTAATAATATCAACCCTCGAATGGCCTCTCTTTACCTCTGTGTGATGTAACAGCCGGAATTGTGTTTATGCAATGCATATTAATGCATGTACCAGTTTCTTCTTATGAGTCGAGTATGATTATGTCCAATTATGATGTGACCATCCAATATTACATACAATCATTTTTTAAACTAACATGTAGCAAACAAAGTGTTATTTGTACTTAAAGTAAATTCACAACTTAGTACATAATAACATACACAAGCATATCTTAACCCTACATAATAGTCAATTAACAATAACATTTAAGTTTACTATCTATAATCACATACAAACATAGAATCATAGGGTAAATACTCACTTAGCCATGATGACTCGCTCTAGTTGTAGCAATCAATCGAGAGATTCTCCCTTACCTTAAGATCACCTGATTATTATAATATAATAACGTTAGTATGTAATTGAATCAACTAGTAATTCTTAATATCTATTTACCTAATTCTACTTAAATTACTATCAACTTTTATCTAGTTAGACTTTATCACTAATCGTTTCGTTCTATTTCCGATATTTATGAATTTATAGTCGTTTTTCATTGTTTAGATGCACGTTTACACGGTGATGTCTTTATTAGATATTAAGACCCGTGTTTTACGATATGGACTAAATTTATGGAAATTATAACTATTGAAGCTTAATTATTCTTATTGCTTATTTTTATATCCTATGTTTGTACTTAATGATTTGGTTAACCCTTAAATTCTTAATTATGGAAGTGTATTAAGGTTTACTAATTTATGTACCTAATTCTTATGTACTCTTCTTATTTATTATTTTATAAACTTATGCTTATGTCATCGCTTACATCATCAATGGCTTGTATCATCGCTTATGTCATCATTTACTTATGTCATAGATTATGCCATCTTTTAATTACATCATTGCTTACCTCGTTATTTAATTACATAAACCTTACCTCATACTTATGTCATACTTAAGTATCTTATGTACACTTTACTTATACTAACTATATACTTATACCATATTTATACTTGTACATATACCCATATATATATATACGGTCACATATGTATTTTTATAAAAATTTCGTATGCTTAAATTTTCTCTTAAGAAATACTTCTTTAATTTCATTCTTTTTGTGTTTTAAGAGTATATTTAGCATGGTATAGGTATGTATAGTTAGTATATGTCTTAGTTTAGGTTATGTACATAATGAATACTTATGTACAAAGGTCTTTATACTTGTATTTCTCTAGTATACCCTTATATACACATACTTAAAGACATATACACATGCATCTCCTTCCACTTCACCATGATTTCTACTCTTCTACACCTAAAGATTGAAACTTTAAGCCTTAATCAACACATATATACACAACACATAACTACTTAACCTAACCTAACTCTTCATTTAACTAGTAAAGAATATGAAGTAAGACATAGTAATATAAGAACATACCTTAATTTGCTCTTGAATATGGATGCAAAGTTGAAAAGTAAAGAAGAGTGAAAGGGAAAGGGAAGATATGATTAGGAAAGGAGAAGAAGAAAGGGACTTTGTTTTGTGTTCTTTTGTTTTTGAAAAGGAAAAGAAGTGGGCTCTTGGAAAGGGAAGGAAGTGGATAGCAAAAAAGGAAAAAGGAAGGGAAAAGCCAAAAGAAAAGAAAAGAAATCATGAGAAGGAAGAGATATTTTTTAAGTAAAAGTGTCATTTTGTTGACTTTTTCACATGTTGACTTAGTTAACCTTTTGACCTTGGTCAATATGTGTTGACTTGGTCTACTTTCCAAAAGCATGTGCCATTTAGTACACATAATATAGCAATTAAGGAAAATTAAGAGAAAAATTCAGGAAATGTGGCATTTGGTGAATTGATTAGTAAAAATAGATGATGAGATCTTACTTTAGGTATTTATATCCTATATACATCATTTGGTAGGCTACTTAGAATAACTATTATGAAATGTATCAATTATGGTATTAAGGTTTACTACATTTAACCTAAGAATCAATTATACCCCTAACTCTATATAATACTATCCTAATTATATACTTAGAAGATAAATTACATCTATGATACAATATCTTAGTTTTTAATGGATTACTTAAGGATTCTAAATATATATGTATGATTGAAAGTTATCTCTAATCTTTCATTAATAATTTGGCAAAATACGAAGATTATATAATCAATTAGTGTTTTAGGGTATATTATGATAAATTAGTTCTCGTATGTCTTAAAGGTTTTAGTTTTAGGGTTTTTATCAATTTCAAATGAAATCTTTAGTATTTACATATATTTAGGATAGAAAAATTTTATACGCGATTGACTAGGTATTTTAAGGTTTTCTCTTTCATTAGACTTGTCAACTTCTAGATTATCTAATATACTTGAGTCTATTTTAAAATCTAGATAAAAACATTTAAGGGTTTATAGAGCCCTATTTCGATTTCATTCATTTAACCTATATCAAGCCTAACCTACTTAATATAAATTATTAGACATTAAACTAAGGCAATACTCTTCTTAAAAAAAATTTAAAAATTGAAGTCGCCAATTGGTTCAATCGGTAAAAAATTAAAATTAGAGTTTCCCCAACTACTACTTTGTAGGTATCCTAAAAAAATTAATTTTAAGTAAGTTGAACCAGAAAAATTGGGTTCAGGGGCTAACCTATTAAGACTAAGTCACCATGTCAAAATTTAAAGAAATTTGATGGGCTTTATTTTTGTAATTTTTTCTAAAAAAACTAAAAATAGATCGAAATAATTTAAAAAAAAACTAAAAATTATTTCTTATCATTTTTTATTATGAATTTGTAAAAAAAGGGGAAAAAAGTTTTTTATTTTTTAACGATGACCCCGAATGTGCCTATGTAGTTGCTAATCGGGATCAAACTGATTGTAATTCTTTTTTTTTTAAAAAAATATTTAGTAGGTGGGTTATTTTTATTTTGAAAACCAAGTTAGATTTATGTTTTTTATCCATTTATTATTTAAAAATAACAAACCTAAAAAACCTAATATTTTGAATTTAATAAAAAAAACACTAACTAATAGAATCTTTAAAAAAAAAAACTCAATTTTAGATTTTTTATTTTTGAAAACTACTATGCATCAGAAATATTTTTTATTAAATAAAACGTAATATTTCAAAAAAAATTAATTTAACTAAATTTTATTGCAATAAAATAAATAATAACAAAACAAATAAAAATCTGTACTTGAACACAAAAATAGTTAATAAAGGGAAAAAAATAAATAATAAAGTAAATTAATAAAAATAAATGAAATAAATAAAAAAAATTAATGAAAATTTACCTAGCATCATATTGTATTGATGTTGAGCGGTGGACTGTACGCTACTGGGCAATGCTAGGCGGTAGATTAAGTGACAATTACTAGTACTGGAAGACGAACTAGGTGTTGCTAAGCAATGCTGGGCGGTGTTAGGCAATGGACTAGACAACATTGGGTAATATTAGAAGATAGATTAAGTGCTAATAAGCGACGCTGGGTGGTAAACTGGGGTGTTGGGTGACGAACTGGACATTGATAGGAACATTGGGCAGTAGATTGGCGACGAACTAGGCAATGATGAGCGATGTTGGGTGATGGACTGGGCACTGATGGGCGATGTTGGGTGATGGACTAGGCACTGATGTTAATTAGTGAATTAGGCGATATTGGGAAATGTTAGGCGATGAAGGATGACATTAGGTGCTATTGGGAGATGCTAGACGGTGCTGGGCAATGAACTGGGTATTACTGGGTCATGTTAGGAGGTACTAGGTGACGAACTGGGTGATACCGATTGATGGACTGGGCGATGTTGGGTATGTTGGGTGATGTTGGGCAGTGCTGGACATTGGACTGGATGACACTAGGATGTGTTAAGCGATGGATTAGGCCCTGTTGGGCAACTTTAAGCGATGTTGGTGACAGATTAGGTGGTACCAAGTGATGGATTAGGCAATGCTAGGTGATGTTAGGTAGTGCTGGGCAACGTTGGGCGGTGCTGGGCATTGGGTTAGGTAATGCTATGTAGTATTGGGCGATGGACAAGGCACTATTAGCCGATGTTAGGTGATGGATTAGGCGATGCTGGTTATTGCTGGGTGATAGTATGCAGTGGTGTGTAGTAGCAAGCCAATCTAATTTAGCCCAATAATTCCTTAATTTTAGTTATGTCCTTAAATTAGACAAATTAATTAATTCAACTCATTTCGTTACTTAATCCAAAAACTCAACTTACTCCAACTTGATAAAATTGGACTCATGACTTAACTTGCTATGACCTAACTTAATTTTCTTCTTTCTTTTTTCTTTTAATTTTTCTTTTAATTTTTTAATTTTTTATTATTTATTTTATTTTTCATTAACCTGGCTCAATTAATTGAAATAAAAAAATTAGCAAAAATGAGGTGTTTACACTCTCACCTAGGTTCGTCAGCCTAGAGATTTACGACTAGGTCCTTTAAATTGATCCCAACTTAGGGTTACTAGTTTTCGAGAGATGCTCCCGCTTAAGTTAGCGAACCTAAGGAGGAACAACCAAGTCCCTTAAATCGATCCCAACTTAGGGTTGCTAGTCCCCAAGAAACGCTTTTGCCTAGGTTAGGGAGCCTAGTGACATATGACCATGCCCTTTAGATCGATCTCAACTTAGGGATGTTAGTCCCTAAAACAAACTCTTGCTTAGGTTAGTAAGCTTAGTAAGGTACGACCAAGTCCTTTAGATCGATCCCAGCTTTGGGTTATTAGTCCTAAAAAGATGCTCCTACTTAAGTTAGTAAGCTTAATAAGACACGACTAGGTTCTTTATATAGATCCTAGTTTATGGTTACTAGTCCTCGAGAGATTCTCTTGCCTAGGTTAGTAAGCCTAGAGAGGTAGGACCAGATCCTTTAGATCGATCCTAACATATGGTTGCTAGTATCTGATAGACGCTTTCATCTTGGTTAGTAAGTCTAGAGAGGCATGATCATATCTTCTAGATCGATGCTAGCTTAGGGTTATTAATTTATGAGAGAAGCTCCTGCTTAGGTTAGTGAGCTAAGAGGTGTACAACTAGGTCCTTTAGATCGATCCTAGCTTAAGGTTGCCAGTCTCTAACAGATGCTCCCGCCTAGGATAGTGAGCTTAATGAGGCGCGACTAAGTCCTTTAAAACGATCCTAACTTAATATTGCTAGTCCTTGAGAGATGCTCTTGCTTAGGTTAGTGAGCCTAGAGAGGTACCTCCAAGTCCTTTAGATTGATCTTAACTTGGGGGTTACTAATCCATGAGAGATGCTCCTGCTTAGGTTAGTAATCTTAAGGAGATACAACTATGTCCTTTAGATTGATCCAAACTAAGGGTTGCTATACCCTGAGAGACGCTCCTACCTAGGTTAGTGAGCTTAGAAATACTTGAGATCAATCCTAACTAAGGGTTGGTAGTCGTCGAGAGGAGCTCCCACCTAAGTTACCAAGCCTAGAGTAGTATGACCAGGTCCATTAGTTCGATGTCAGCTTAGGATTGCTAGTTCTTAAGAGACGCTCCCGCTTAGGTTAGTAAGCCTAGTAAGGCATGACCATGTCCTTTAGATCGATCCTAGCTAAAAGTTAATAATAACCGATAGGCTCTCCCACCTAGGTTAGTGAGCTTAAAGAGGCACTACCAGGTTCTTTAGATCAATCCCAAAGTAAGGTTGCTAGTCCTCGAGAGATGCTCCCGCCTAGGTTAGCGTACCAAGAGAAGTACGACTAGGTCCTTTAGATCGATCCCAGCTTATGGTTACTTATCCTCAAGAGACATTTCTCCCTAGGTTAGTAAGCCTAAAGAGGCATGATCAGGTCCTATAGATTAATCTAACTTAGGGTTGTTTGTACTTAAGACATGCTCTCGCTTAAGTTATTGAGCTTAATGAGGCATGACTAGGTCCTTTAGATTGATCCCATCTTAGAGTTACTAATCCCCAAGAGATGTTTTTGCCTATGTTAGTTAACTTAGTGACGCACACTAGGTCCTTTAGATCAATCACAACTTATGGTTGCTAGTCCCTGAGAGATGCTCTCACTTAGATTAGTGAGCCTAGAGAGGTACGACCAAGTCTTTTAGATCAATCCTAGCTTAGGATTGCTAGTCTCTAACAGACGCTCTTGCCTAAGTTAGTGAGCTTAGAGAGGCACAACCAGGTCCTTTAGACTAACTTAAGGTTGCTAGTCTTTGAGAGACGCTCCCACTCAGGTTAGCGAGCCTAAGAAGTACTACCATATCCTTTAAATTGATCCCAGCTTAAGGTTGCTAGTCTCTAAGAGATGCTCCCGCTTAGGTTAGTGAACCTAAGAACTATTAGGTCCCTTAGATCGATCCTAGCTTAGGGTTATTAGTCCTCGAGAGATATTCCTGGCTATGTTAGAAAGCTTAGTGAGGTACAACCATATCCTTTAGATCGATCTCAGCTTAAGGTTACTAGTACCCAAAAGATACTCTTACTTAGTTTAGCGAGCATAGTAAGGTACCACCTATACTTTTAGATTGATCCTAGCTTAAGGTTGCTAGTCTCCGAGAGATACTCTTACTTAAGTTAGTGAGCTTATTAAGGCATGACTAGGTTCTTTAGAATAATCTCAACTTAGGGTTGTTAGTCCTCGAGAGATGTACTCGCCTTTATTAGTGAGCCTAAAGAGGCATGGCTAGGTTCTTTAGATTGATCTTAGCTTAGAGTTGCTAGTCTCTGATATATACTCTTACCTAGGTTAGTAAGCCTAGAGAGGTACAACCAAGTCCGTTAAATCGATCCCAACTTAGGGTTACCAATCCACAAGAGAAGCTCTCACCTAGGTTAGTGAGCCTAGTGAGGCATGACTAGGTCCTTTAGATTAATCTTAGATTAGGGTTACTAGTCTTCGAGAGACATTCCCACCTAGGATAGTGACCCTAGTGACGTACGACTAAGTCCTTTAGATCAATCCTAACTTAAGGTTGCTAGTCCATGGGAGATGCTCTCGCCTAGGTTAGTAAGCCTAAAGAGGCATGGCCAGGTCGTTTAGATTGATCCCAGCTTAGGGTTACTAGTCCCTAAGAGATGTTCCTACTTAGATTAGTGAGGCTCGACTAGGCCCTTTAGATTGATCCCAGCTTAAGGCTACTAGTCATCGAGAGACACTCTTACTTTGATTAGTGAGCCTAGAAGGGAATGACCAAGTCCTTTAGATTGATCTTAGCTTAGGGTTACTAGTCTTCAAGAGATACTACCGCCTAGGTTATTGTCTTAAGTAAGGTACGATGAGGTCCCTTACATTAATCCCAACATAAGGTTACTCATCCTTGAGAGACGTTACCACCTAAATTAGTGAGCCTAGAGAGGCACAACTAGGTTCCCTAGATCGATCTTAGCTTATGGTTGCTAGTCTTAGAGCGTTACTCCCATTTGGTTAGTATGCCTAGAGAGGCACGAATAGGTCCTTTACATAGATCATAACTTAGGGTTGTTAACCTCCAAGAACTACTATCGCTTAGGTTAGTGAGCCTGGTGAGGCATGACCAAGTCTTTTAGATTGATCTTATGGTTATTAGTCCCCGAGAAAAATGCTCCCGCCTTGGTTAGTGAGCTTATTGAGGTACGACCAGATCCTTTAGATTGATCCTAACCCTGAGTTGCTCATTACCAAGAGGTACTCTCGCTTAGGTTAATAAGCCTAAAGTTCTATGAGAGATGCTCTTGCCTCGGTTAGTAAGCTTAGAGAGGTACGACTAGGTCCTTTAGATCGATCCCAAGTTAGTGTTGCTTGTCTCGGAGAGATACTCCCACCTACAATTATGAGCTTAGTGAGGTACAACAAGGTCCTTTAGATTGTTCTCATCTTAGGGTTACTAGTTGCCATGAGATGCTTTCACCTAGGTTAGTGAGCATAGTGAGGTACATCTAAGTCCTTTATATCGATCCTAGCTTAAGGTTACTAGTCCTCAAGAGACGCTCTCGCCTAGGTTAGCGAGCCTAAAAAGGTACAACCGGGTTCTTTAGATCTATCTTAACATAGGGTTGCCAGTCCTTGAAAGACAGTCCTACTTAGGTTAGTGAGCCTAGAGATGTACAACTAGGTCCTTTAGACCGGTCCCAATTAAAGGTTGCTAGTCTCCGATAAATGCTCTTGCCTAAGTTAGTGAGCCTCGAGAGGAATAACCAAGTACCTTAGATCAATCCTAGCATCGGGTTGCTAGTCCTTGAGAGATGGTCATTCTTAGGTTAGTGAGCCTAGTGACCCATGACCATATCCTTTAGATTGATCATAGCTTAGGGTTGTTAGCCCTAAAGAGACACTCCTGCCATGGTTATTGAGCTTAGTAAGGCATAACCAAGTCTTTTTTTATCAATCTTAACATAAGGTTGCTAGTCTTTGGGAGATGCTCTTACTCAAGTAAGTGAGCTTAATAACGTACGACAAGGTTTGTTAAATCGATCTTAACTTAGGGTTACTTAACCTTGAGAGATGCTCTCACCTAGGTCAGTTAGCGTAGAGAGGAATGACAAGGTCCTTTAGATCAATCCTAACATAAGGTTGCTAGTGTTTGATAGACGCTCTTGCCTAGGTTAGTGAGCCTAGGGAGGCATGATCAAGTCTATTAGATCGATGCTAGCTTAGGATTACTGATCTACGAGAGAAGCTCTTGCTTAAGTTAATGAGCCTGGAGGAGTACAACTGGGTGCTTTAGATCGATCTTAGCTTAGGGTTGCTAGTCCCGGAGAGACGCTCCTACCTTAGATAGTGAGCCTAGCTAAGCATGACCAAGTCCTTTAGATCAATCCCATCTTGAGGTTGTCAATCCTAGAGAGATGCTCTCTCTTAGGTTAGTAAGCCTAGAGAGGCATGACCAGGTCCTTTAGATCAATCTCAGCTTAAGGTTACTAATCCACGAGAAACGCCTTGATGGGAATCAAGCTATGAGGCTCTTGATCTGCAGTTAAGCTCAAGGACTAGTAGGGTTAACATGACAAATCCTCATGTTCCAACTAACCCTTATCGAAGTCGAGTACATCCATGTTGAGTCACCTCTAACGCTATACCATATGACTGCCCATTATTGTCTAGTATGCGAATTAGTGATTACTCTCTATTGCTGAGTTGACCAATTACTTAGTCTCTTCCTTCTCAAGAAGCCAAGAGATAAAGATAGGACTGACTAGGCTATTCCTACTCGGACAAACCCATCCATTCGTACTTTTTGTCTACATCTACTAATAACCTCGCCAATACAACATCGCCATGTATACTATATCATGTATAGAATCTATAGCATTAATGATTGTTTTCCTTGTATATTCATTTTTACCCTTTATATCATGTAACCTTACTTCTTTAAGAAATGTCTTTTTTCTCTTTTCCCCTTTAGGCAAGTTTCCCTAGTTTGTAAGTATAAATACCCCTGTACTTGTAGTTGTAAGAGATAAGATAATCTTGAATACACTTTTTGAGTACCTCTTTCTTAACATAAACACTATTGTTTACTCTCATCATTACTCTTATCCTCTCCCTCAAGGAAGATTAGGTGGTGAGTAACCTCATTAGACCAATTCATACATCACATCGAATTGTGCTGTAAGTCTTCATAAGTTCCATTGGTGCATCATATCCTCTAGAGCTGTTTGTGGGTTTTGCTCACTATTTTTTATCCTTATTTTTCACCCTTTCATACCTTTCCCCATTGACTCTTTTAGAGCTTTTTGCAAGCTCAAACCCATTCAGCGACCAACCTTATTTATTCTTGGTTATGGTTCGCATCATCTTAGTATTAGAGTGGAGGTTATGTGTAAGCTGTAGTTCGTTCTTCCTGAATTCTATTATACTTTGTTTTGTTTGAGCAAAACAGAGTAAGTTATTGTGTTCGCTTAACTGCTGTGTTGTTAGTTGTTCACTCTGTGGAGTGTTTGTTTGAATTTCAATTTGTAAGGAAAAATAACAGATCTAAGTATGAATGTTAATGCTAGTAATGACAGTAAAGTTGTCTACCATAGACAACAATCTTAGGGAACTCCCAAAAGTATTGATGAGAGACTTAATGTGGTAGCTAACCTCTTGGTCGATCTAACTTGTGCTATTTATGCCCTATCCTACCGACCCATTGAGGTTGTCAAAAACACTCCACAAGCTACTCAACCATTTTGAGGTGGAGGAGTTGGCAGATGAGTAAGGTAAAGGATAGATTTAAGAGAGTTAGATGAGGAGGAAGAAGAGTATTTTGAAGAAGAGCATGTACAAGTCCCTAAAGCATCTAACCATGTGAAGCTTTGGATTCTGAATTTCAATAGAATTGGGATTGTTGACAAGTATCTAGATTAGGAAGAGAAGATAGAGCATATGTTTGATTATTACCGGTACGAGGACTACGAGAAAATGAGGAATGTTGTCGTTGAATTTTCTAGATATGCTGCCATGTGGTGGAAGAATTTTCAAGCCATAAGAAGAAGAGAAGGGTATTAAGAGATTAACACTTGGCCCAAGATGAATAGGGTACTTAGAAACAAATTCGTACTAGAAACATACCTCCAAGATACTTTCATATGGCTTCAAGAGTAGAGACAAGCAGGCCAAACTGTTGATGAATATGTTCAAGAATTCCAAATACTATGCGAGACTTCTGCGACATTGTGGAACTCTAATGATTTGACACAATAGAAGTTGTTAGGATTACCTAACAGGTAAAGAGGCAAAGGAGAAGCCGAGTAGTGACTAGAGTGCCGACTAGTCGACTAGGATAGACAAGTAACCAGACACTATTGAATAGCGAATCGAGAAGTAGGGTAAATGTTGGAGTCGAATAGAAAAGCCGACTGGAAGATGTAATACCGACCCATTCCTATGAGAAAAGGCAAGGTTCTTATAGGAAGACTAGCTAGATCAAATTCTTTAAGTGCCAAGGTTTTAGACATATGGCCGCTTAGTGCCTAAACCGAAGGATAATGATCATTAAGGGAGATACCCTGAAGTTAGTCGTAGAGAGTATGGATGAGGAACTCGAGGAGGAGGAGGTTCTTATCGAGAATGGGAACGCTGAGAAAGAGTTGATCAAGGAAGATATGTATGTTGAGGACTTGGACTTGGACTAGCTACTTGTGGTTATCCGACACACTTTATGCATGGAACCCTTATGAGAGGAGGAGTAGAGAGAGAACTTATTTCATATCACCTAGAAGGTAAATGAACAAACGTGTAACCTCATCATAGCAATTACTCCAACCAAATTCTTCGTGACATACTGTACACTTCTTACATGTTGCTAAGAAGGTTGTAGCTATTTGATAAGAGAGTTATCTACGATGGTTATAGGAATACCTACATGTTCAAGAAAGATGATCAGAAGATCATGCTGAATCCGATGCTGTCAAAAGAGGTTTACAAGTTACAAATGAAATTTGCTCGTCGATTGAAGAAGGCTCTAATGATGAGTAGAGCCAAGCTTCAAGAGGCCATTAACGCCAATGAGCAGACCCTTTTGTTTGTTAGGCAACTACTAGAAATGAAGGAGTAGAATGATTTACCTTAAGAGGTGAAGGAACTGTTAGATGAATATGCTGACCTATTCCCATAATAGTTGCCAGCAGGGTTGCCCTCGACCTGAGGCATAGAGCATCATATTGACTTAATACCTAGAGCTATACTACTGAATAAGCCAACTTATTACATGAATCTTGTACAGGCTTCTAAGCTTCAACGTTAAGTTAACGAGTTGTTAGAAAGAGGATACATAAGAGAGAGTCTTAGTCTTTGTGTTGTGCCTACACTTCTAGTGTCGAAGAAGGATAGAACTAGGTAGATGTATGTTTATAGCTGAGTCGTGAACAAAATCACGATCAAATACAAGTGTCCGATCTCGAGGCTAGAAGACATGTTGCATAAACTAAGCGAAGCCAAAATTTTTAGCAAGATTGATCTCAAATCTGGATACCATCAGATTCGCTTAAGGCCAGGAGACGAGTGGAAAACCACGTTCAAGACTCCACATAGACTATACGAGTGGATGTTCATGCCCTTTGGCTTATCGAATGCTTCGAACACCTTCATGAGACTTATGAACCATGTGTTGAGACATCTCATCCAAATGTATGTTGTAGTGTACATTGACAACATCCTGATCTATAGTGCCAACATACTGAATCACTGAACACATCAAAACAGTCCTAGATATCCTTCGTACCGAGAGACTATTTAGCAATTTGAAGAAATTTTGCTTTTGCTAGGAGGAAATAGTATTCTTGGGCTATGTAGCCAGTAGAGGAGGCTTATGAGTCAATGATTAGAAGATCCAAGCAATTGTTGAATGGTTAACCCCTACTACTCGTGCCAATGTGAGAAGTTTCCATAGATTGGCTTTGTCTTATCGAAGGTTCATCATGAACTTTAGTACCCTTGTAACGCCACTAATTGAATTAAAAAACAAAAACATTGTCTTTTGATGGGGAGTGTCAAGCCTGGTTTTTTACCCTCCCAGTTTTTTTATAATATTAGGTCTTCTTTAAGTTGATTAGTACTAAACCTTACCAATTTAATACTGATCCTCGATTAGGGTTTAAAGAAAACCATTTTTTCAATATAAAAAGGGTTTGGAGTCGCCACCCAACCGAAGTCAAGAAAGAGAGATAAGTTATAACTAATTGGATATATTGGCTATAACTTAGCTATTGGTTTATCAATTAAAAAAAAAAAAACCGATCTGTAAAATAGCTTTTTTGAAAACTAGAGATTTAGCTCTAGGGACTAATTTACTAAACCCTAAATGGGTGCTACTTTTTAACTTTCTGAATTTAATTTCACTTTTCAAATATACCCTTTTTAATTTTGTAAAATAGCTAATTATAATATACGCAACTAAATTGATCAATTCATATAAATATCTAAAAAGGAAAAAAATAAAACTTTCACATTTTAAGTTGCCCCGTACTTACATACGGGTGCCTACGTACCTACTATTTGGGATCAGACATATGTAGTTCTTTTAATGAAAAAATAGCGGGTTGATTGATTTTAACTTTGGAAAAATTGCCAGGTTTACATTTTTATCCATTTTGAGTTGATTAGAGAAAAGATTATAAGGGGTCCTAAGTTGGATTTTTTTTTTTTTGGAAATTCTAAATGATTGATTTATTTTCATTTATTTTTAGAAAACTCAATTTTTCTAAGTGTCAGAACGATTTTTTTACTAACCTATTTATTTATATTTTTTCTATACTTATTCTATTATTTCTATTAAAATAAATAAATAAAGTACTTCCTTTCTCTTTTTTTTTTTCTTTTCCTCTTTTTTTTTCTCTTTCTTTTTTCTTTTTCTCATTTATAACATTTACAAATAAACAAATGAATTAAAAAAAAAAAACAAGGTCGACTGGGAGTTGGCTCACTTCGGTTCGGACGGCTCGTATCAGCTCACTTTGGCTTGCATTAGCTTACTTCGGCTTTGTCAGCTCACTTTGGCTCTATTGACTCACTTTGGCTTAAATTGGCTCAGTCGGCTCACTTCAGCTTAGATCGGCTTACTTCGGCTTGGATCAGCTCGGTCGGCTCACTTCGGCTTGGTCACCTTGAAATCAACTCACTTCGGCTTGGTTAGCTCACTTCGGCATGGATCAACTCAGTCGACTCACTTTAGCTTGGTTAGCTTAATTCAGTTTGATCATCTTGTGGTAGTTCTCATCATCAAACACCATAAGGGATGCTATCCTAGAGAGAAAGGAACCGTGCTAGAGAGAGGAAACTTTGATTTTTGTTTTTTTAAAGTGTTTCAAAGTTTTCGTTGTGTTTTGAAAATGAAGAGTGGATGCCTATTTATTGGTGTCATAGTCGAGTTAAGGATGGAAAAAAATTAATTGCAATATGATTTTCTTCCAATTTTGGATTGGACGAACCTAGATAATATTTGGTGCTAAATACATAGTTGCGCGTGTATGAATGTGCCAGAGTGTATCGGAGTGTGTCTACCACACTTAGAAGTGAATTGGCAAATGACGTAGCGATAAAGTGAGAAAAGAAAATAAAAGATACATTTTGCACCTTCCATGGATTGAACCTAGGATCTCTAAGTCATATGCAATATCAAGTCTAAGTGCTTATCCCATTAAGCTATTAGTTTTTCTTTATCCATATGTATAATTAATTGCACATATGGGCCAAGTCAACCTGAGTTAGATTCAAATCTAAGTCTAGACCTAATAGCCTTTTATTCAAAACTATTGAAATTAAAATTATATTCTATTTAAACAACCTAAAAATTTATTATTTTCTAAATTCCCTATTTTATTTTGTGACTTTTCAAATTTCTTACTTTTTTGTATTTTTTTCTAAATTTCTTCTTTTTCGTATTTTTTTTCTAAGTTTTCGTAGAACTCCTATGTTTCTAAATTTCTTCATTTTTTTGGGGTTTTTCTTTAATTTTCCATTTTTTAAACTTTTCTAATTTAGGACCCTATAACCTAAACTGAAAAATAAAAGGATATTGGGTAGGGAGGTGGTCTCATTTTTCTAAATTTCTAATTTAGGACCTCGATATATGCTCCCGCTTAGGTTAGTGAGCCTAATAAGGCTTGACTAGGTCCTTTAGACTGATCCGAGCTTAAGTCTACTAGTCTTCAAGAGACGGTCTCACCTTGGTTAGTGAGCCTAGGTAGGAACAACTGGGTTTTTTAGATTGATCTCAGCTTAGGGTCGCTTGTCCCTGAGAGACACTTGTGCTTAGGTTAATGTCATTAGTAAGGTACAACAAGGTCCCTTAGATCGATCCTAACTTAGGTTTACTCATCCCTAAGAGAAGTTGCTACCAAGATTAGTGAGCCTAAGAGAGGTACGACCAAGTTATCTAGAATGATCTTATCTTATGGTTGCTAGTCCCCAAGCGACACTCCTGTTCAATTATTATACCTAGAGACGCACGACTAGGTCCTTTACATCAATCCTTACTTAAGGTTGCTATCCTCCAAGAGATGCTGTAGCCAATTTTGTGAGCCTAGTGAGGTACAACCAGGAACTTTAGATTGATTCCAACTTAAGGTTGTTAATCCCTAAGAGATGCTCTTACCTTGGTTAGTGAGTTAGTGAGGCACAACTGGGTCCTTTAGATCATTTCCAACTTAGGTTTGCTAGTTGTTGAGAGGTGCTCTTGCTTAGGTTAGTGAGCCTAGTGTTGCACGACCAGGTGCTTTAGATCGATCCCAGCTAAGGGTTGCTAATCCTTGAGGGATGCTCTTGCCTAGGTTAGTAAGCCTAAGGAGGTATGACTAAGTCCTTTAGATTGATCCCAAGTTAGCGTTGCTAGTCTTTGAGAGATGCTTCCACTTACATTAGTGAGCTTAGTGAGGTATAACTAGGTCTTCTAGATCGATCCCATCTTAGTGTTGCTAGTTCTCGAGAAATGCTCCCACTTAGGTTAGTGAGCTTAGTGAGGTACTTTTAGGTCCTTTACATCAATCCCAACTTAAGGTTGCTTGTCCTCGAGAAATGCTCTCATTGAAGTTAGTGAGCCTAATGAGACACGAATAGGTCCATTTGATCGATCCTAGCTTAGGGTTGCTTGTCCCTAAGATATACTCCCGCTTAGGTTACTTAACTTAGGCAAGCATGACTAGGTCCTTTAGTTCGATCTCAACTTAGTGTTGCTAGTCCCCGAGAGATGCTCTTGCCTAGGTTAGTAAGCCTAGTAAGGCACAACCATGTCCTTTAGATTGATCTCTGCTTAAGGTTACTAGTCCCCAAGAGATACTCCTACCTTGGTAAGTGAGCTTAGTAATGCATGATGAGGTCCTTTGGATCGATCATAACTTAAGGTTGCTAGTCCCTAAGAGGTGCTCTTACTTAAGTTAGTAATCTTAGTATGGTATAACCAGGTTCTTTTGATCATTCCTAGCTTAGGGTTACTAATCCTCGACAGATGCTCTTGCCTAGGTTAGTGAGCCTAGAGAGATATGACCAAGTCTTTTAGATCGATCCTAGCTTAGGGTTGCTAGTCCTCAAGAGACGTTCTCACCTAGGTTAGTGAACTAAGTAAGGCACAATTAGGTTCTTTAGATCAATCCTAGCTTTAGGTTGCTAGTCTTCTAGAGACTCTTCTGCCTAAATTAGTGACCCTAGAATGTTATGACCAGGTTCTTTAGATTGATCTCAGCTTGGGGTTACTTGTCCTCGAGAGATGCTCCCGCCTAAGTTAGCATAACTAAAGAGGTATGACTAGGTCCTTTAAATTAATCCCAGCCTAGGGTTGCTAGCCTTAGCGAGACACTCCTACCTATGTTAATAAGCATAGAGAGGTAAGGCTAGGTCCTTTAGATTTACCCTAGCTTAGGGTTGCTAGTCCTCGAGAGATCCTCCCACCTAAGTTAGTGAGCCTAGTGTGGCATGACCAAGTCCATTAGATCGATCTTAGCTTAGCGTTATTAGTCCACGAACAATGCTCTCACCTAGGTTAGTAAGCTTAGTGAAGCATGACTAGGTCCTTTAGATCAATCTTAGCTTAGGTTTGCTAGTTTATAGGAGGCATTCTTTCCTAGGTTAGTGAGCTTAGTGAGGTATGACCAGGTCCTTTAGATTGATCCCAGCCCAAGGTTACTTGTACACTAGAGAAGCTACCGCTAAGGTTAGGGAGCTTAGTTAGCACGACCAAGTCCTTTAGATCAATCCTAGCCTAGGGTTAAGAGATGCTCCTGCTTAAGTTAGTAAGCTTAAAGAGGTTCCACTAGGTCCTTTAGATGGATCCCAACTTAAGGTTACTACTTCCCGAGAAATACTCCCATTTTGGTTAGTGAACTTAGAGAGATACAATCAAGTCCTTTAGATTGATCCTAGCTTAGGATTGCTAATCCCTAAGAGATGCTCCCGCCTAGGTTAGTGAACTTACTAAAGTATGACTAAGTCCTTTGGATCGATCACAACTTATGGTTGCTAGTCCTTAAGAGATGCTCCTGCTTATTTTTGTGAGCTTAGTGTGGCACGAACAATCCTTTTAGATCAATCTCAGCTTAGGGTTACTTGTCCCCAAAAGATGTTCCCTCCAAGGTTAGTTAGCTTCGTGAGGTATGACTTGGTCATTTAGATTGATCCTCAGCTAAGATTGCTTGCCCCCAAGAGACGCTCCCACTTAGGTTAGTGAGCTTACTGAGGTACAACGAGGCCCTTTAGATCAATCTCAGCTTAGGGTTGCTACTCTACGTAAGACACTTCTTCATAGGTTAGTGAGCTTAAAGACATAGAACCAAGTCCTTTGGATCAATCCTAACCTTAGGTTTCAAGTCCTCAAGAGACCTTCCTACATAGGTTAGGGAGCTTAGAGATGTATGACCGGGTCCTTTAAATCGATCCCAACTAAGCATCGCTAGTCCATGAGAGATGCTCTCGCCTAGGTTAGTGAGCTTAGTATTATACAACCAGGTCCTTTATATCAATCCCAACTTTGGGTTGCTAGTCCCCAAGAGACTTTCCCCCTTAGATTAGTGAACCAAGGGAAGTACGATTAGGTTCATTTTTAGATTGATCCTAACTTTGGGTTGCTAGTCCTTAAGGGACACTCCTACCTAAGTTAATATACCTAGTGAGGCACAAAAAGGTCCTTTAGATTGACCCTCGCTTAGGGTTACTAGTCCTCTAAAGATGCTCCATCCCAGGTTGGTGAGCTTAGTGAGGTACAATTAGGTCCTTTAGATCGATCCTAACTTTGGGTTACTAGTCTTTAAGAGATATCCCCATATAAGTTAGTGAGCCTAGTAAGGTACAACTAAGTCCTTTAGATCAATGTGAGCTTAGGGTTGCTACTCCCTAAGAGACGCTCTCGCCTAGGTTAGTGAGCTTAGAAAGGTACGATTAGGTACTTTAGATCTATCTTAACCCAGGGTTTCTTGTCCTTAAGAGATACTCCTGCCTAGCTTAGTAAGCCTAAAGAGGTATGATTAGGTCCTTTAGAACGATCTTAGCTTAGGGTTGCTAATCTCTGAGAGATACTCTTGCCTAGGTTAATAAGCCTAGAGAGGCATAACTAGGTCCTTTAGATTGATCCTAGCTTACGGTTAGTATTCCCCAATAGATATTCTCGCTTAGGTTAGTAAGCCTACTAAGGCATGACTAGGTCCTTTAGATTGATCCTAGCTTAGGATTGGTAGTCTTTGAGAGACGTTCCCGCTTAGGTTAGTGAGGTACAACTAAGTCCTTTAGATTGATCCCTGCTTAGGGTTACTAATCCTCAAGAGACACTCCTGCTAAGGTTAGTGAGCCTAGAAAGGTACGATCAGGTCCTTTAGATCGATCCTAGCTTAAGGTTGTACTGCAAACTATGACCAAGAACAAACAAGGCCAATCCCTGGATGGGTCTGAGTTTGTAGAAAACTTAAAAAGGATTAATGGTGAAAAGTAGGAAAGGGCAAAAATGAAGAATGAAATACTAATCAAAATTCATGAATAGGTCTAGAGGATATGACACACTAATGGAACTTCCGAGGATTTACGACACAATTTGATATGACGTATGAATTGGTCTTATGAGGTTACTCGCTACTTAACCTTGCTTAAGGGTAAGGATAAGACTCATGTTGAGTGTAAACAAACAGTGTTCACATAAGGAAGAAAAAGTATTTAAAGAGTGTATGTTAAGAATGATTTGATGTTATCATAGTTACAAGTACAATGGTATTTATACTCATAAATTAGGGTAAGCTACCTAAAAAGGAAAAGACAAAAAAGGCATTTCTTATGGAAGTAATGTATAAGATACAAAAGGATAAAAATGATTATATAAAAAAAAAAGCATTAGTGCAACGGATTCTGCACATGATATTGTAAATGTGGTGATACTACATTGGCTAGGTTGTTAGACAATGTAGACAAAAAATACTGACAAATGGGCTTATCCAAGTAGGGATGACTTAGTTAGTTCGGACTCTCTCTCTCTTGGCTTTTCGATAAGGAAGATGCTAAGTAATTGGTTAACTCAATGCTAGAAAATAATCACTAACTCAGCATACTGTAGAAAAATGGGCAGTCATATGGAACGGCATAAAGGGTGACTTAATAGGGGTTGGTTGGAATAGAAGGATTTGTCATGTTAGCCCCTTTAGTCCTTAGGCTCAATTGTAGGTTAAAGGTCTGGTAGCTTGATTTCCATCATTCCCTCCTAGTTGTTTTAGATTTGAGATAAAATTCGAATGGTGTTTGCTTAGTTTTCCATCAAGGTGATACAGACTAAGTTCAGTAATGTTGAAGGGGTTAGAAACCCTATAGTCCTTGGACAATTCTAACATTTCGGCATTGTCATTGATTTTCTAGTGGATTTTAAAAGGTCTCTTCTATTCATGTAGATAATTTGTTCCTCGTCTTGTTTAGAAACCACTCCTTACTGAGGTGTAGCCACACCAAGTCTCTCAGTTGAAATTGTTTAGCCGACTTACCCTTGGTCTTTTCTCACATTCTTCTAGTAGCTTGGTTGTTGTACTAAGTTACCTTATCATAGATTTTCTAAAAGGATTGTGCTTTGATCGTTGCGTTAGGGTCCTCTTGCATTGGCATTGCTATAAAGGTGTGGTCAAGGGGGGCAACTTGAGATTGAATCCATAGACTACCTTAAAGGGAGTCTACTTGGAGCATGTATTGTTCAGTTACAGGTGAACTCGACCATTAGTAGGTAGATGTCCCAATCAGCTAAGTTCTTACCTATTACAACTTGGAGCAGTGAAGAGTAATTTGGTTCCCAACTGATGCCATAGGTCTCCAAAAATGGTTCAAGAACTTTGAGTCTCTATTGGAAACTATACTTCTTGCCATACCGTGTATCCGCACAATCTCTTATATGAAAAGAGAAGCAATAGCCGAAGTGTCGTTAGTTTTTTAGCAGGGCACGAAGTGTACCGTCTTATTAAACTTATCTACTATGACCATTATAGAATCTTTGCCTTGAGTAGTTCATAGCAGTCCAAGGATAAAGTCCATGCTCAATTCAGTCCACGATCTCATTGGGGCTAGTATGGGCATTGATTTCCATTACTAGGCTTCGCATTGGGCCTCCTCTCATATGGCATAGCTTTCAATAACTAGATGTACATCTTTCCTCATTCTCAACCAAAAGAATTAGCCATTCTACAGCTCACAAGTCTTTCTCTCCCCAAATTGTCCAAAGAGACCTCTATTATGGGCTTCCTTATCTAGTAGCTCCCTCAGTGAACAAATTGGTATGCCTAATTTTTTGCCTTGAAACAAGTACCTATCCTTCACATGATACTCATCCATTGTCTTCCCATCTACACATTGCAAAATTATGGGTCCAAAGTGTAGATTCTCGAAGTACTATTCTTTGATACTCACAAACCAAATAGTCTTATCTGTAGTTTTGATAAAAGTGCATATCTCCTCGAAAGAGCATCAATAACTATGTTGCTCTTTCCTTACTTATACTTTATCACAAAATTGAATCATTTAAAGAATTCAACCTATGTCGCCTGCTTGGTATAAATCCTGAGGTACTATAGCGATTCATGGTCAATATATATGACAACTTGGCATGACTCTAGAGATACATCAACGATTAATGGTTAGTATATATGACAAATTCTCTCAGCAGTAAATAATGTTGCCATACTTGCATTAGTTGGATCAATGCCCAAAGTTCCTTATCATACATTGAATAATTCAATTAGGTTCCGTGGAGCTTCTTACTATGGAAGGCAATTGGTCGACCTTCCTGTGTTAGGACAACGCTTACCCCCAATGCCTTATGCATCACATTTCAACTTAAAATTTTTTTCAAAGTTGGGTAGTACTAACATCGAGGCAAAGGTCAACCTTTCTTTTACCTCGGCAAAGCTCTTCTCTTTCCTTTCTCCCCATCGGAAGTTGGTGCTTTTTTTCGTTAGTTTAGTAAGTAGCATAGAGAAGGTGTTGAAATTCCTGATGAATCTTCTATAAAACGAAGCCAGTCCATGAAAACTTCTTACGTTAGCATAAGTAGCAAGAGTTAGCCACTTGACAATTGTTCAGATCTTTTCATCAACAACTCACAAGCCTCCTCCACTGATTACATAGCCCAAGAGTACCACTTCTTCTTGGCAAAAGCAACATTTCTTTAAATTGTTGAATAGTCTCTCGATACGAAGGATATCCAATACTACTTTGATGTGTACATAGTGACTTGACATGTTGACATTATAGATCAAGATGTCGTCAAAGTATACCATGATATACTTTCCTATGAAATGTCTCAGCAGCACATGGTTCATTAGTCTCATGAAAGTGTTCAAGGTATTCAACAAGCCGAAGGGCATGACCATCCATTCGTACAGTCCATGTTGAGTCTTAAATGCAGTTTTCCACTCATCTCCTAGCCTCGTGTAGATTTGATGACAACCATACTAAAGATCAATCTTTCAAAATATCTTGGCCCCACTTAGTTCATCCAACATGTCTTCTAGCCTCGAGATCAAATACCTGTATTTGATCGTGATCTTGTTCACAGCTCGGCTATCGATACACATTTGCTAGGTTTGATCCTTCTTCGGCACTTGAATTATAAGCACAGTACAAGGGTTGGGGCTTTCTCTTACATAGCCTCTCTCTAGTAACTCATTAACTTGATGTTAGAGCTTAGAAACTTGCTCGGGATTCATCCGATAAGTTGGCTTATTTGGCAGTACAACTGTAGCTACTAAGTCAATGTAGTGCTCTATGCCTCGAGTTGGGGGAAACCCCTAAGGTAATTTTTCTAAAAATAGGTCGATATATTCATCAAATAACTCCTCGATCTCCTAAGTTAACTCACCCTGCTCCTTCATTTCTAACGGTCGCCTGACTAACAAGAGGGTCAGCTCATTAGCATTGATGGCCTTTTGAAACTCAGCTCTACTCATCATTAGAGCCTTTCTTCGATTTGCGAACAAGTTTCTTCTACAACTTTTTAACTTCTCTCAGCGACATTGGATTTAGTATGATTTTTTTATCGTCTTTCTCGAACATATACTTGTTCTTATAGCCGTTGTACTTAACTCTCTTGTCAAACAACAATGGTCTACCTAACAAAACATAGGTAGTGCACATGGCAATACATTGTAGAGAATCTGGTCAGAGTAATTCCCTATAGTATAAGTAGTAGTATTTGTTGAATAATATGTAATGCTCCTTTCTCACTTAACTAGTGCAACTTGTATGGCCTTAGATGATCAATAGTTGGCAACTTCAATTTTGAAACAAGATGGGCTGATGCTTCATTAGTGTAGCTTCTACTATCCACGATGAGAGCGTACATCAAATCATTCACCTTATAGGTGGTATGGAACAAATTCTCTCTTTGTTCCTCCTCTCATAAGGGTTTTACGATCATAGTGCATTGGACAACCATGTGTAACTGAACTAAGTCCTCAAGAAACACATCCTCCTCGATTAGCTCTTTCTCAACACTTTCTTTCTTGGCAGGAACCTCTTCTTCCTCGGGTTCCTCATTCGTACTCTCCACTTCTAGCTTCAAGATGTCTTCCTTAATGACCATTGTCCACTGATTCAAGCATGAAGTAGCCATATGTCAGAACCCCTAACACTTAAGGCATTTGATTTGGCTGGTCTTCCTCCCAAACCCTTAAACCTTTTCATACATTCGGGTCAACACTACATCATCAGGTCAGCCTTTCTGCTTGGCTTGGTACTTGATGGAGTTTGGTGACTTGCCTATTCGGGTCGGTTAGTTGGCATCTTTCCGAATACTCAGCTCTTTTTTTGCTTCATTACTCACTAGGCTATCTTAATAGCCTCATCTATGGTGTGAAATCATTGAAGCTCGACGACATCTGGAATTTCTCCTCGCAACCCAGTAATGAACCTTAAGACTGTTTGAGCTGGTGGTTCCTCTACTTTGCAATATATCATAAGCGTTTGAAAGTCTTGAACATACTCATTAACTATTCGACCCCTAGTCTTAGCTCATGAAGCTGAATGAAAGTGTCCTAGAGATAGGTTTCTGGTACGAATCTGTTTTTGAGTATCCTCTTTATCTCTAGCTAAATATTAATCTTTCGATACCCCTCTTGTCTCTTCATGGCTTGAAAATTCTTCCACTACATGGCGGCATATCCGAAGAACTGAACAACAACAATTCTACCTTCTCATAATCCTTATATTGATAATAATCAAACACACACCCTACCTTCTTTTCCCACTCCAGATATTCATTAGCATTCTTAGTCCATTGAAACTCGAAATTCGAAGCTTCACATGGTTGGATGCTCTAATGATTCATATACACTCCTCTTCAAAATACTCTTCTTCCTCTTCATCAAGCTCTCTTAAGTTTATCATTTGCCAACTCTTTTACCTCAAAAGGGTTGAACTGGGATTTGACCTCTAACAGGTTGAGAAGCTTGTAGAGTGTTTTGTGTAGCTTCAATGGGTATTGCAAGCAGTGTATGAATAGCTCGAGTTAGATTTACTAAAAGGTTAGCTACTACATTAAGCTTTTCATCAGTGCTTTAAGGAGTTCTTTGAGATTGTTATCCATGGTCGACAACTCTATTGTCATCATTAGTACCAACATTCATATTTAGGTCTGTCCTTCTTTTTTTCCCTAAAAAATTCAAAGCTCAAACAAACACTTTGAGAAGTTAATAGTTACCAATATAGTAGTCAAAAGAACACAATAACTTACTTTGTTTCACAGAATCAAAATATAGTATAATAGAACTTAAAAAAGAACTACTATAATTCATACAAAACCTCTACTCTAATACCATGATGTTACGAATTTTGACCAAGAATAGACAAAGCCAATCATTGGATGGGTTCGAGCTTATAGAAAGCATGCAAAAGGATTAATGGGGAAAGGTGCGAAAGGGTAAAAACAAAGAATGAAATAGTAAGCAAAATCCATGAATAGCTCTAGAGGATATGATGCACTAATGGAACTTCCAAGGACTCACAATATAGTTCGATATGATGTACGAATTGATTTGATAAGGTTACTCACCACCTAACCTTGCTTAAGGGAAAGGATAAGAGTGATGTCGAGAGTAAATAAACAGTGTTTACGCAAGAAAGAAAAAGTACTCAAAGAGTGTATATTAAGACTGATTTGATATTCGTTACATGTTCAAGGATATTTATATCCATAAGCTAGGTCAACTTACCAAAAAAGGAAAAGACAAAAAAGGCATTTCTTAAGGAAGTATTGTATAAGATACAAAAAGGTTAAAATGAATATATATGAAAAATAATCATTGGTGTAATGGATTCTATACATGATACCAGATACATGGCGATGCTACATTAGTAAGGTCCTTAGTAGATGCAGACAAAAAGTATGGATAGATGGGCTTGTCTATGCAGGATGGCTTAGTTAGTTTGGACTCTCTCTTATAGCTTCTCAGTAAGGAAGATGCTGAGTAATTGGTCAACTCGATGCTAAAGAGTAATCACTAACTTGACAAACTACAGAAAATGGACTATCATATGGCACGACATGAAGGATGACTCGGTATGGAAGTACTTGGCTTCGGCAGGGGTTGGTTAAAATAAAAGAATTCATCGTATCTCCCCTTTAGTCCTTAGGCTCAGCTGTAGGTTAGAGGTCTACTAGCCTAGTTCCCATTAGGTTGTTAGTCTTTGAGAGATACTTTCACCTAGTTTAATGAGCCTAATGAGGTACGGCTAGGTCCTTAAGATTGATCTTAACTTAGGCTTGCTACTCCTCGAGAGATGCTCTTGCTTAAGCTAGTAAGCCTAGAGAGGTACAATTAGGTCCTTTAGATCGATGTTAGCTTAAGATTGCTAGTCCTTGAGAGATGCTTCTGCCTAGGTTTGTGAACCTAGAGATGTATGACTAAGACCTTTGGATCAATCCTAGCTTCGGGTTCTTAGTCCCTGAGAGATGCTTCTACGTAGGTTAGTAAGCCTAGCGAAGTATGATGAGATCCTTTAGCTTGATCCTAGCTTTGGGTTGCTAGCCCCTAAGAGACTCTCCTACCTAGATTAGTGAGCCTAAAAAGGTACGACTAAGTTCTTTCTTAGAACGATCCTAGCTTAAGGTTGCTTATCTTCGAGAGACGCTTTCGCCTATGTTAGCATACCTAGAGAGGTACAACTAAGCCTTTTAGATCAATCGCATCTTAGGGTTGCTATTCCTTAAGAGATGCTCCCCCTATGGTTAGTGAGCTTAGAGAGGCATGATTACGTCCTTTTTAACAATCCCAGCATAAGGTTGCTAGTCCCTGATTCTCACCTATATTAGTAAGCCTAGTGAGGCATGACCATGTCCTTTAGATTGATCCTATTTTAGGGTTGCTAGTCCTCAAGAGACGCTCTCACCTAGGTTTATAAGCTTAGTAAGGCTCAACTAATACCCTTAGATCGATTCTAGTTTAGGGCTACTAGTCCTCAAGAGACATTCCCACCTATGTTAGTGAGCTTAGTGAGGCAAAACTAAGTCCTTTAGATCAATTCAAACTTAGGGTTACAAGTATCCGAGAGACATACTAGCCCAGAAAGGCACGACCAGGTCCTTTAGATCAATCTTAACCAAGGGTTATTACTCCCTGAGAGATGCTCCTGCATAGGTTACTAAGCCTAGAGAGGCACATCCAAGCCACTTAGATCGATCTTGGCCTAAGGATACCAGTCCCAAAGAGACCCTCTTGCTTAGGTTAGTATGCCTAGCAATGCATGACCAGGTCCTTTGGATCAATCCTCGAAAAAGGTTGCTTATCCTTAAGAGACACTCCTATCAAGGTTAGTAAGCCTAGTAAGGCACAAGTAGGTCCTTTAGATCGATCCCAACTTTAGGTTGCTAGTCCCCGAGAGACTCTCTCGCCTAGATTAGTGAGCCTAGAAAAGTACGACTAGTTTTTTTTTTTTTAATCGATCCTAGCTTTAGGTTTTTAGTCCTTAAGAGACACTCTCACCTAGGTTAGCATACCTAGAGAGGTACAACCAACTCCTTTAGATCAATCCTAACTTAGGGTTGCTATCCTTTAAGAGGCGCTCCTGCTTAGCTTAGTGAGCCTAGAGAAGTACAACCAAGTCCTTTCGATTGATCTTAACTTAAGGTTGTTAATCCTCGAGAGATGCTCTCATTAAGGTAAGTAACCTTAGTGAGGTACGATTAGGTCTATTAGATCAATCCCAACTTAAGGTTGCTAGTCTTTGAGAGATGCCCCCACCTAGGTTAGTGAGCCTACTGAGGTATACCTAAGGCCTTTAGATCGATGTTAGCTTAGAGTTGCTACTCCTCGAGAGACACTCTCGCCTAGGTTATTGGGCCTAGAAAGGCACGACCAGGTCCGTCAAATCGATCCCAACTTAGGGTTGCTTGTCCTCGAGAGACACTCTTGCCTAAGTTAATAAGCTTAGAGAGGTACAACTAGGTCCTTTAGATCGGTCCCATCTTAAGGTTTTTAGTCTCCAACAAACGTTCCTGCCTAGGTTAGTAAGCTTAAAGAGTTATGACTAGATCCTTTAGATCAGTCCCATCTTAGGGTTTTGAGTCTCTAACAAACATTCCTGCCTAGGTTAGTGAGCCTAGAGAGTTACGACCGGGTCCTTTAGATTGATCCCAGCTTAGAGTTATTAATCCTAACTTAAGGTTACTAATCCCTGAGAGATGCTAGCACCTAGGTTAGTGAGCCTATTGAAGCATGACTAGGTCTTTTAGATCGATCCCAGTTTAGGGTTGCTAATCATAGAGAGATGCTCCTACGTAGGTTACTAAGCTTAGTGAAGCCTAACCAGGTCTATTAGATCAATCCCAACTTAGGGTTGCAAGTTTTCGAGAGATACTCTAACCATGTTTAGTAAGTATATTGAGGTACGACTAAGTCTTTTAGATTGATCTCAGCAAAAGGTTGCTACTCCCTAAAAGACGTTCCTACGTAAGTTAGTAAACCTAGAGTGGCACGTCTAGGTCATCTAGATTGATCCTAGCTTAGGGTTAATAGTCCCTAAGAGACCCTCCCACCTAGGTTGGTAAGCCTAGTGATGCACAACTAAATCCTTTAGATCAATCCTAACTAAGGGTTGATTGTCTTCAAGAGACACTCTCACTTGGGTTAATGAGCCTAATGAGGCAAGACTACATCTTTTAGATCGATCCTAGCTTTAGGTTGTTAGTCTTCGAGAGACTCTCTTGCCTAGATTAGTGAGCCTAGAGAAGTATGACTAGGTTCCTTTTTAGATAGATCCTAGCTTTAGGTTACTAGTCCTTAAGAGACACTTTCGCCTAGGTTAGCATACCTAGAGAGGCATGACAAGTTCCTTTAGATTGATCCTAGCTTAGGGTTACCATTCCCTGAGAGACGCTTCTGCTTAGATTAGTAAGCCTAAAGAAGCACGACTAGGTCATTTAGATAGATCCTAACTTAAGGTTGTTAGTCCCTAAGAGATACTCCCACCTAGGTTAGCAAGCTCAGTGAGGCATAACAATATCCTTTAGATCAATCCTAACTTATGGTTACTAGTCTTCGAGAGACACCAGCACTTAGGTTGGTGAGCCTAGTAAGGCACAATTAGGTCCTTTCAATCAATGTCAGCCTAGGTTGTTACTTACCTAGAGATGCTCCCGCCTAGATTATTCAGGTTAGAGAGGCGCAACCAGGACCTTTAGATCTATAGTAGCCTCGGTTTACTTATGCTCAAGAGACACTCCTGCTTAAGTTAGTAAGCTTAGAGAGGTATGATCGAGTCCTTTATATTGGTCCCAGCTTAGGGTTGCTAGTGCTTGAGAGATACTCCTGCTTAGGTTAGTGAGCCTATAGTGGTTTGACCAGGTCCTTTAGATCGATCTTAGCTTAAGGTTACTAATCCCTAAGAGATTCTCCTATCTAGGTTAGTAAGCTTCGTGAGGCATTACTAGTGCCTTTCAATTGATCCTAGCTGAGGGTTAATCGTCCTCGAGTGGTACTCTCACTACGGTTAGTGATCCTAAAGTGGCATAACTAGGTTTTTAGATTGATTATATCTTAGGGTTTTTAGTCTTCAAGCAATACTCCCACCTAATTTAATGAGACTAGTAAAGCATAGCTAGGTCTATGAGATCGATCTAAACTTTGGGTTACTACTCCCTAAGAGACACTCTTACCTAAGTTAGTGAGCTTAGAAAGGCATGATTAGGTCCTTTAAATCAATCCCAATTTAGGATTACTAGTCCTTAAGGGACACTCCTACCTAGGTTAGTGAGTCTAGAGAAGCACGACCTAGTCCGTTAAATCAATCCTAGCTTAGGGTTACTAGTCCTCTAGAGATGCTCCCGCCAAGGTTAGTAATCTTAGAGAGGCATGAGCAGGTCCTTTAAATTGATCGCAACTTAGGATTTCTAGTCTCCGAGAGATGCTCCCACCTAACTTAGTGAGACTAGTAAGGCATGGCTAAGTCCTTGAGATCGATCTCAACTTTGGGTTACTACTCCTTAAGAGATGCTTCCATATAGGTTAATGATCCTAGAGAAGCATGACCAAGTCCTTTAGATCGATCCCAACTTAGGGTTGCTAGTCGTCGAGGGATGCTCCCACCAAGGTTATTGATCCTAAAGAGGTACGACCAAGTCTTTTAGATTGATCGCTGCTTAGGGTTTCTAGTCTCTGAGAGACATTCTTGCTTAGTTTAGTAAGACTAGTGTGGTATGGCTAAGTCCTTCAAATCAATCTCAACTTTGGGTTACTACTCCTTAAGAGACATTCTTACCTAAGTTAGTGAGCTTAAAGAGGCATAACTATGTCCTTTAGATCGATCTTGTCATGAACTAAGGATGGTTTTATCGTAGCAAATGCCATATGCCATATACTATATGAAGAACCCTTGATTGGTTATCCTTCCAATTAAGAACTCTTCATACGATATACAAGGCTCTACAATCTAAGTCTATATTACTAAACAAAAGAACATAAGTAAAGGTCTATATAATCAATTCTCTCATCACACTGGATGGCCTGCTCTTGCCTAAGTCCCTAAGCTAACCTGTGGCATCCCTCGGCTAGCCTTAATAAATAAGCCATCCTATAGTAAAAATCTAAAAGGGTATAAGCTTAAGCTTAGTGAGCACAACCCTCAGCCACACTACAAACAAGTTATAAATACATGATATTCATGCATATGAATGAATGAACAAATAGAATGCCAAGCAATATGTATAGTTAACTAGTTAATATACACAACTCATATTTAACGCCCTCTAAAGTCAGGGTTGGAGTATACATGATACCAATCAGATCTAGGTATTATACTAGAACTTGCTTTACTATGAAACTCTACATTCCGTACTTAAATCAAGTAAGTCCTTTATTTTCATAAAAACTAAGTTATAGTATAATTGTGAGTAGACCCCTGGAGTCAACACTTATCCTTAAATAGAGGCCTCTAGACTTGACTCTTAGCTAGGTGATTAGTGCCTCCAACACTTAGTATTCACTTAAGCTAAGGTAAGGTCATTTTGTGTGAGTGCACCATATAGAACCAATAAATTTATAATAATAACCCCCAAATGGCCTCTCTCTACCTCTATGTGATGTGACAGCCGGAATTATGTTTATGCAATGCATGTTGATGCATGTACTAGTTTTTTCTTATGAGCTAAGTATGGTTAAGTCCGATTATGATGTGACCATCCAATAGTACATACAATCATTATTTATACTACCATACAACAATCAAAGTATTATTTGTACTTAAGGTAAATTCACAACTCAGTATTTAATAACATACACAAGCAATTCTTGACCCCATACAACAATCAATTAACAATATCATTTAAGTCTACTATCTGCATGGAACATAGGGTAAATACTCACTCGGTCATGACGACTCGCTCTAGTCATAGTAATCAATCGGGAGATCCTTGCTTGCATTGAGAACACCTAATCATTACAATATAATAACGATAGTAAGTAATTGAATTAACTAATGATTCTAGATATCTATTTACCAAGTTCTACTTGGATTACAATCAATTTTTATCCGATTAGACTTTATTACTAATCATATATAACTTTTTCATTCTATTTTTTATATTTACAAATTTATAGTCATTTTTTTATTTTTTTCGAATAGTGATGTTCGTTTTGGATGTTAAAACCCATATTTTATGATATAGACTAAATTTATTAAAATTCTAACTATTGAAGCATAATTATTCCTATTGGTTAATTTTATGTTCTATTTTAATAGTTAATGATTTTATTAGCCATTAATTCTTACACTTATATGATCTTATGGTTTATTATTTTAGAGGCTTATGTCATCATTTTATTATGTCATTGCTTACATCATCATTTACTTACATCATCCATTACATATGTACTCTTATCCTTATGTCTTCATACACTTTATACATATGTGATATATATACTTATACTTCTAATGTAGTAGTATGTACACTTGCGTACTTATACATATACTAATACACATATCCATACACACAGATGGTGACATACGTATTTTTATATGTATTTTCGTATGGCTAATGTTTCCTCTTAAGAAATCTTCAAAGATTTTATATTTTTGCATTTTAAGGGTGTATTTAGCAAGGTATATGTATGCATATTTAGTATATACCTCTTTTTACGTTATGTACATAATGGGTACTTATATACAAAGGTCTTCATACATGTATTTATCAAGTACACTCTTATATACACATACATAAGCATATGTACATGTGCTCTTCTTCCATTTACTAAGGATTCCTACACTTCTAAGGATGAATATGAAGCTTCCACTTCCAACAACACATATGCATATTTTATACTAAATTTCTATACTAACCTATCTTATACAACTAACTAGTACATAAGATTGAAAATCATATTATAACATACCTTTTTCTTCTTGATTTATGATATTAGAAATTGTCAAATTGAAGTGAGAAAGTGATTGAAATTAAGGGAGCAATGGGGGTCACGATTTTAGAAATGGAGAAAAGGACTTTGTTTTGTGTTTTAAAAGATGAAGACAAGTGGGGTCTAAAAAGGACTTTGTTTTGTGTTTAAAAAGATGAAGATAAGTGGGGTCTAAGTGAGGAGTGGAGTAGACAGCAAAAGGATGGGTGGAATTGCAAAAAAATGAGTAGAAAGTTTAAGAAAAAGAAAGAATTCTCTAGATGACAATGACATTTTGTTGACTTTTCAACATGTTGACTTAGTTAACCTTTGACTTGGTCAACATTTCAAATTTATATATAATCTAAGTGTACATAATGAAGTAATTAAGGAAAATTAAGAAGAAAATTAAGGAAATGAGAGGAAACATGGGGTTTATTGAATTGATTAGTAAGGATAGGTAATGAGATCTTCCTCTAGGTGTTTATATCCTATATACATTATTTAGTAGGCTACTTAATGTAATTATCATGAAAAGTGTTATTTAGGATAATAATACTTACTACATGCAACATAAGCATCAACTAAACTTTTAACTCTATATAATTCTAGCCTATTTATATACCTAGAAGATGAATGTGATCTATGATGTAATATCTTAGTTTCTAAGGGATTACTTTAGTATTATATATATTTATGAATGACTGAAAGTTATCTTTAATCTTTTACTAATAATTTAGTATAATACTAAGGTTGTATTATCAATTAGGGGTTTTAAGATAAATTATGGCGAATTAGTTCTTTTATATCGTTAAAATTATAGTTTTAGGGTTTTTTTATCAATTCCAGATGAAATCTTTAGTGTTTATATACGTTTAGGGTAGAAAAATTTTATATGCAATTGATTAGTTATTTTAGGGTTTTCACTATCACTAGCCTTGCCAACTTTTAGAAATATCTAACACACTTAAGTCTACTTTAGATGTTAGGTTGAAAAATTTAGGGGTTTACAAATCCTAGCATTAGGTTGCTGGTCCCTAAGAGATACTGTTGCCTAGGTTAAGCTTAGAGATGCACAACTTGGTCCTTTAGATCAATCCCAACTTGAGGTTGCTAGTCTTTGTGAGATGCTCTTGCATAGTTTAGTGAGCTTAGTAAGGCATGACTAGCTCCTTTAGATTATTTTACCTTTTTGTGTCTTGTACATTACTTCCTTAGGAAATGCTCTGTTTTGTCTTTTCCTTTTTAGTCAAGTTGCCCAAATTAATGGGTATAAATACCTTTGTACTTGTAACGAAAATCAAATCATTCATAATATACACACATTAAGTACTTTTGCTTCCTTACGTAAACATTATTTACTTACTCTCGACATCACTTTTATCCTTTCCCTTAAGTACGGTTAGGTGGCAACTAACCTTACTAAACCAATTCGTACATAATATCGAAATATGCCATTAGTCCTTCCAAGTTCCATTTGTGCATCATATTCTTTAGAGTTATTCATGGATTTTGCTTACTATTTCATTTTTCGTTTCTACCTTTTTGCACTATTCCCCATTAATCCTTTATGAGCTTTTTGTAAGCTCAAAATCATTGAGTAATTAGCCTTGACTGTTCTTGGTCACAATTCACAACATCATGATATTAGAGCGAAGGTTTTGTAAGAATTGTAGTAGTTCTTTTTGAAGTTTTATTATAGTCTATTTTGCGTGTGTGAAGCAGTGCAAGTTACTATATTCTTTGACTACTGTATTATTAATTGTTCACTTCTTAAAGTGTTTATTTGAGCTCTGAATTTGTAAGGAAAAAAAATGGCAGATACAAATATGAATGTTGGTACTGGAGATGATAGTAGAGTTGTCTACCATGGACGACAATATCAGGGAACTTCTCGAAGTACAAATGAGAAGCTTGATGAGGTAACTAACCTCTTAGTAGATCTGACTTGAGCTATTCATGTGCTCTCTTGTCGACCTACTAAGGCCGTACAAAACACTTCACTGCTGAACATGTTAGAGGTCAAAACCTAGCTCAAGCCATTCAAGTTAGAGGAGTTGGCAAATGAGTAAAGCGAAGGATTAACCTAAGAGATCTTAATGAAGAGGAAGAGGAGCATTTTGAAGAAGAGTATATATGAATCCCTAAAGCATCCGATCATGGGAAGCTTCAAATTTCGAGTTTTAATGAATCTAGGAATACTGATGAATATTTAGAATGGGAAGAAAAGGTAGAGAGTATGTTTAATTATTATCAATATAGGGATTATGAGAAGGTGAGAACTACTACTATTAAGTTCTTTAGATATGCCACCATGTAGTGGAAGAATTTCTGGGCCATGAGGAAACGAGAGGAGTATCAATAGATTGATACTTGGCTAGAGATGAAGAGGATACTTAGAAATAGATTTGTGTTGGAAAACTATCTCCAAGACACTTTCACTCAGCTTCAGGAGTTGAGACAAAGGGGTCAAATAGTTAATGAGTATGTTCAAGACTTTTAAATGCTTATGATATGTTACGAAGTGGAGGAACCACTAGCTTGAACAGTCTCAAGGTTCATTATTAGGTTGAGACGAGACATTCGAGACATCGTAGAGCTCTAACAATTTGATACCATGGATATAGTTGTTAGGATTGCCCAACGAGTAAAGAGGCAAAGAAGGAGCTAAGTACTAATAAGGATGCTAACTAGCTAACTCGGATAGGCAAGTCACCAAACATTACCGAATATCGAGCCAAACAAAAAATTGATGTCCGAGCTGAGTAAAAAGGCCAACCTATTGATTGGTGTTGTCTTGAAAGTATGAGAAGGGGTAAGGGTCTAGTAAGAAGACTAACTAGATCAAGTACTAGGGGTTTGAATATATGGCTGCTCAGTGCCCAAATCAATAAATGATAGTCATCAAGGGAGACATCTCAAAGCTAGAAGTAGAGAGAATGGATGAGGAACCCGAAGAAGAAGAGGTTCCTGCCAAGAAAGAAAGTACTGAGAAAGAGCTGCTCGAGGAGGATGTATTTCCTGAGGACTTAGATCAGTTACTCATAGTTGTTCGATGCACTATGAATATGGAACCCTTGCAAGAGGAGGAGCAAAGAGAGAATTTGTTCCATACCACCTATAAAGTAAATGATCAGATGTATGTTCTCATCATGGATAGTAGAAGCTACACCAATATGGCATTAGCCGATCTTGTTTCAAAACTGAAGTTGTCAACTATTGCACATCCAAAACCAATCAAGTTGCACTAGTTGAGTGAGAAAAGAACATTACATGTCACTCAGCAAATACTACTATCGATCACTATAGGGAATTATTTTGACCATATTCTCTACGATGTGTTGCCCATGTGTGCTTCCTACTTGTTGTTACGTAGATCGTAGTTGTTTGATAGGAGAGTTATGCATTACAGCTATAGGAACATATATATGTTCAAGAAGGATGATCGAAAGATTATGTTGAATTCGATGCCAATGAGAGTAGTTAATAAGTCGTAGAGGAAACTTGCTCATGGATCGAAGAAGGCTTTGGTGATGAGTAGAGTCGAATTCCAAGAGGCCATCGATGCTAATAAGCTGACCTTCATGTTGGTTAAGTGACTGTTAGAAATGAAGGAGCGCGGTAAGTTACCTTATGAGGTCAAGGAGTTGTTAGATGAATATGCTGATGTATTTCTAGAACAGTTACCTGATGGGTTGCCCCCAACTTAAGGCATAAAGCACTACATCGGCTTAGTACCAAGCGCTGCACTGTCAAATATGCTAGCTTATTGAATGAATCTCAAGTAGGCTTCTAATCTCCAACGTCAAGTCAATGAGTTGCTAGATAGAGGCTATATAAGGAAGAGTCTCAGCCTTTATGCTGTGCCTACACTTTTAGTGCCGAAGAAGAATGGAACCTAACAGATGTGTGTAGACAACTGAGCCATGAACAAAATCATGATCAAATATAAGTATCTGATCTTGAGGTTAGAAAACATGTTAGATGAACTAAGTGGGGCCAAGATATTCAGTAAGATTGATCTTAATCCTAGCTACCAACATATTTACATAAGACTAGGCAATGAATGGATTGTCATGCCCTTTGGCTTATCGAATACCCCGAGCACTTTCATGAGACTTATGAACCACATGTTCATCTCATAAGGAAGTGTATCGTGGTGTGCTTTTATGACATCCTTGTCTATAGTGCAGATATGTCGAGTCATTGTGAACACATTAGAGCAATCCTAGATATCCTCTGTATCGAGAGAGTATTAGGCAATTTAAAGAAATGTTGTTTTTGCCAAAAGGAAGTAGTGTTCTTAGGCTATGTAGTAAGTGGATGAGGCTTACTAGTTGATGATGAGAAGATCTAAGCAATTGTCAAGTGGCTGACTCCTACTACTTAAGCTGACGGGAGAAGTTTCCATGGAGTCACTTTTCCTTACAGAAGATTCATCAAGAATTTCAACATCCTCGCTACATCGCTTACTAAACTAATGAAGAAGAATACCGATTTTTGATGGGGAGAAAGAGAGGAGAGAGGTTTTGCTGAGATAAAATAAAGGTTGACCTCTACCTTGGTGTTTATACTACCTGACTTCAACAAATTTTTTTAGCTAGAATGCAATGCATTGGGCATTAGAATAGGTACTACCTTGATGTACGATGGTTGACCAATTGCCTTCTACAATGAGAAGCTTCGAGGACTGTAGCTTAACTACTCGGTGTATGATAAGGAACTTTTGGCACTGATCTGAGTAATGTAAGCATAGCAACTTTATTTATTGCCAAGAGAATTTGTATATACTGATAATAAATAGTTGCGATACCTCCAAAGTCAGACCAAGTTATCGAAGTGGCAAGCAAAATAGGTTAAATTCCTTGAAGGATTCAATTTTGTGATAAAGTACAAGCAAGGAAAGAGCAATGTAGTTGTAGATGCTCTTTTAAAGAGATATGCACTTTTATCAGAATTGCAAATTAGACTATTTGTGTTTGCGTGGAACAGTACTTTAAGGATCCATACTATAGACACATAATTTCACAATGTGTGGATGGGAAGACAGTAGACGAATATCATGTGGAGGATGGTTACTTATTTCGAGGCAAAAAATTATGCTTGTCGACTTGTTCATGGAAGGAGCTATTAGTTAAGGAAGCCTAAAGTGGAGGTCTTTTTAGACATTTTAGGGAAATGAGGACTTGTTAACTAATAAATGGCTAATTCTTTTATCCAAAAATGAGGAAAGATGCGCACTAAGTTGTTAAAAGTTGTACCATATGTAAGAAGGCCAAGTACCAAGCCGAGTAAGGGAAAGTAATGCCCTTACCTGTTCTGATGAGGCCGTAGATTGAATTGAGCATAGACTTTGTTTTTAGACTGCTACAAGTTGCCCAAGGCAAAGATTTTGTAATGGTGCACTTCGTACCCTGCACCAGGACTAACGACACTTTGGCTATTGCTTCTCTTTTCTAGATGAAGATTATGCAAATACACGGTGTGCCGAGTAGTGTAGTTTCTAATAGAGACCCAAAGTTCTTAAGCCATTTTTGGAGAACTTTATCACATCGACTGGGAACTAAAATACTCATTAGTACCTCATGTTACCCCCAAACTGTTGACCAAATAGAAGTAGTTAATCGTATTTAAAGGTCATTGCTTCAAGTTGCAGTAGGTAAGAACTAGGTTGATTGGGATGTATGCATGCTAATGGTTAAGTTCACCTATAACCAAACAGTACATGACACCACTAAGCAGACTCTCTTTAAGGTAGTCTACAGGTTCAATTTGAAGTTGCCCCTTGACCATACCCCTGCATCAATACCCGTACAAGAGGACCCTAATACAAAAGTAAGAGTACAATTCCTTTAGTACATCTACAATAAGGTTCCTTGATACATCGACCAAGCTACCAAAAGAATGTAAGAAAAGACCAAGGGTAAAGCAGCTAAGCAATTTAAGTTGGGAGACTTGGTATGGCTACACCTTTGCAAGGAACAGTTCTTGAATAAGAGGAGGAGCAAATTATCTACAAGAGTGGATGGACCCTTGAAAATCCTCTAGAAAATCACTAATAATGCTTACATGTTGAAATTGCTTAAGGACTATGGGGTTTTTTACACCTTTAACATTACCGACCTTAATCCATATCACTCTAATTGAGAACAGAGTGAACACCATTCATATTTAATCCCAAATCCAAAACAAACCAGGGGAAATTATAGGAATCAAGCTATCGGACCTTTGACTCATAGTTGAACCCAAGGATTAAAGGGGTTGGTACGATAAATCCTTTTATTCCAACAAACCCCTGCTGAAGCTAAGCACTTTCTTGCCGAGTCACCCTTCATGTAATGTCGTATGATTTCCCATTAATCTATGGTATACTGAGTTGATGATTACTTTCTAGCATCGAGCTGACCAATTACTTAGTATATTTCTTGCCGAGAAGCCGAGAGAGAGAGTCTAGACTGACTAAGCCATCCCTGCTTGGACAAGCCCATCTATTCATACTTTTTATTTGCATCTTCTAACGACCTTGCTAATGTAGCATCACTACATATACAGTATCATGTGTAAAATCCATTATACTAATGATTTTTTTTTTGTATATTCACTTTTACCCTTTTGTATCTTGTATATTACTTCCTTAGGAAATGCCCTTTTTTGCCTTACCCTTTTTAGGTAAGTTGCCCTAACTTATCGATATAAATACTCTTGTAGTTTTAACGAATATTAGATCATTCTTAATATACATTCTTTGAGTACTTTTTCTTCCTTATGTAAATGCTGTTTATTTACTCTTGGCATCATTCTTATCCTTTCCCTTAAGCAAGGTTAGGTGGTGAGTAACCTCAACAAACCAATTCGTGCATCATATCGAATTATACCGTAAGTCCTCGGAAGTTCCATTGATGCGTCCCATCTTCTGGAGCTTTCTGAAGATTTTGCATACTATTTCATTCTTTGTTTTTTCCCTTTCGTACTTTTTCCCATTAATCCTTTTCGAGGTTTTTGTAAGGTTGGACCCATCCAACGACCGGCTTTGTTTGTCCCTGGTCACGGTTCGCAATATGTTCCCACTTTGGTTAGAGAGCCTAGTGAGGCATAACTAGGTACTAAGATTTTGTAATGGTACACTTCGTACCCTACACCAAGTCTTGAATGAAATTAGGAAAGAAAGGAAGAAGAATAAGAAGTTTTAGACTACTATGTTCAATATGTTGAAGTCTTCTATCTCATGTTTTCAACTAATAGCTATGGAGTAGTTCCATTATGAGACTTTTAGTACAGAAAGTAGCAGCACCAATAGAGATAGTTAGATATTTGTGTGCTTTTTACGTTTTTCTTTTTTTTTTTATTTTCATTTTTATTTCTTTTATTTTACTGTTAGGTTATTTTTGTTTAGTACTCACCTATTTAGATAACTTAAGATCATTAGCTCTACTATGTACTCTTCAGTGCACTTTTATATTATCTTTGCTATTTTATATTTCTTTAAGTTTGATAAGATCGGTTAGATCTGAATTCTATGATAGTAATGATCTTATGCTTGGAATTTTCATTATTGTTAAAAATTTAAATCCAGGGAAGTATCAGTTTTTCATTTCTCATTGCTGTGAATTTTTATTTCATCTTAAATATTGAATAGAAGACAGTGTGGACACTATTTATCCTACAGTGGGGGGAAGGAATTATAGGAAATGAAAATATCAATTTTGATGCTGATTTTTGTTTACAAATACTTATATTTTCTTGTCAACTTGAACTTTATTTGTTCTTAAGTAATTAGCAATGTTTAGGACTTTTCTTTTTTTACTTATTTGAAATCTAGAGATTATATAAAGAAATTGTTGATAGCATATGATTGTGAATTGAATAATTGACTCACTAAAGTGCCCTACTCGCCAATGTTGAGATTTTTGTACTCACTTAAAATTAATTGGTCAATTCTTTAGGAACATAATTTACTTAGTTTTTAGCCTTAGAATTTAAAGTTTAAAAGTCGGTCGAGTCTTTAAGTGAAAAGTAAATAGATTCACTTCAATGCAAAGTTAGTTAGTATATGATCATTTTAGTTATTCTAATGATAATTTAACAACTTAGTGAAAGAGGTAAGTGAAGTTTTGAACTTAGTGATTCCTATAAAAGAGGTTCGAAAAATTTTAGTGAGCATTGAAAAAATGATGAAACGAGGGCCTTTACTCTAATAACTTATGAAATTGTGTTAAGAGTATCCTAACTTGAATGTTAGAGTAAGGAAGAGTTCGTAGGATTTCCTTTAAAACCTGGTCTCTTGGGCGTTGAGCCGACTCAATGAACTCATTATAATGAGAAGGGTAGAAAGGTAAATTTTCAATATTTGAACTAATGAAAAAAAAAAGAAAATATTTTTTTTAGAATGGAAAATGGAAATTTTGAATGCAAATAAGAAAATGAATTAGGCCTTGTAATCAAAAGGAAGAAAATCTAAGGATAGAGTAAATACCATATGCATTCACTACTTTGTTAATTTGTTTGTCAGAATAATTAGAGGGATAATATGTTTGCTAGCAGTTATGAAGTTTAAATGGGTGTTTTTCCTTCTAGGATAGAGTATCTACTTTTGAAATAGAAACCTAAGATTAAATGCTTGGATTAAAATTGGTTTCCTCTAGAATTACTAATTAATTTTAATTGTAGTACTCTAATCACATATTTCGGTTTGGTTAGAGCAATAAGCATTGTAAATTAGTGACACTGAAAATGTGAGATATTAGATGTCTAGGATTACCAATTGGAAACTTTGTATTTTCAAGATAGATTTCTTTAGTTCTGTTTATTTAGCATGAGGACAAGCAAAAGTTCAATTGTGGGGGAGTTGATAAAGGCATATTTTTCATATTTAAAAGTAATTAAGATAGAATTATTATTGATTTTATAGAAACAATTAAGAATTGGTGCTTAATTATTTTCATTTGGATATTTTAGGAATTAGAGGATTCAAGAGTAGAATTACGAACTATTTAGAGGAATTTTACATAAATAAACGAAGTTCAAATCAATACGCACAAGTTGGAATTGAAGGTCACGCAAGTCAATCCTAATTTTTCTTGTAAATAGCTTATGTTTCATTGTTTAGAGGAAAAGGTTTTTTTAGTAACTCTTGAACACACTTTCCTTAAACTTAGAAAGTCATAGAATAGTCTTTAGTTAGTTCTTGAAGAATTCTTTGGGAGAATTGCTTGGATCATTGAGAAAAATTTGCTTTTGCTGTTAAGACCAAGTTAAAGTTGCAATTAAAGATTATCATTTCCAATACAGAATTAGTGATATCTATTTCAGTTACTCTTATACAATTTTGTTAATTACTTATGCTTTCAGTCATGAATTTTTTTGCAATTTCAATTAGCATTTTTTTTTTTCCAAATCCATGGCTAGTTAAATTTATTTGTATGAACTGATGAAACCCTAGATAGCTAAGATGATGATTGTGTTCATGTTATAGGATTAAGAGATATATTGCTAATTCATGATTACAATTTTTATGATTTCAATTAAAGTTATTCAATTAATTATAATTGTTAGAAACCTTAATGATACGGGAATTGATATGGGGTTTGTTAAAAATTCTTAGTTGATTTGATTAATCAATATGGAAGCAAAGTTAATTGAATTAATTAGAAATTATCTACAAATTAATGCAACGTTTGGTGATTAATTATTTACTAAGACATTAGAGATAATTGATTTAGGACATTAGACATTCATAGTATCGGGAGATATATGATTGTAATTTAGAGTTTACTGTTAATTGGAAGATGCAAGAGTTGACTAATTAATCAGGAGTTTAAATCTCTAAGTTTTAAGATATAGTAATTTCACTTGAATGACCATATTGCTATTAATCTATATAACAAAATAACAATTTGATTGGCATAATATAGGGTAGATTTTGTTTTCTTACAATTCTCAATTAATTGCTTAATTTTATATTTTTCATAGTTATTTTCATTTCAATAGTTTTAGAGTAATTAATAGATTAATGAATTTAATTTTGATTGCCTAAATATTGATAAGAACTAACATAAGATTAGTAATTTTTTTAGTCCTTCAGGGATCGACAACCTTACTTTCTCTATATTACTTGATTTTAACCTAGTATACTTGCTAGAGTATTCATGATTATATATATATATGTATGTATATATTAAGCGAATCATGGTGCTGTGTGATGTTTATACCATGTGTGTGTCTTACATATTACTCGGCCGACCGTAGCTATTTGATTTGAGAGTGTTATATGATGGGTATAGAAACACCTACATGTTTCAAAAAGATGGGAAGAAAATTAGATTGACACCAATGAGTCTTAAGAAAGTACAAGAAACCTAGGAAAAGGTTGCTAAATCTCTGTAGTGGAAGTCCTTGGTGATTTCCCGAGCTCAATTTACACGAGAGGTCAAGGCCAAGGACATTATACTCTTTTTAGGTAGGAGATTCTTAGAGGTTAAGGAGGTTGTGAACATACTTGCCGAAATGCAGTAGCTACTTCAAGGATTTGCTGACCTTTTTCCTAATAAGATGTTGAAAGGTTTACCTCCCTTGAGAGGAATTGATCATTGCATCAACCTCTAACTAGGAGATGTCTTACCAAATTAACTCGCTTACAAGCTCAATCCAGAGCAGGCAGTTGAATTAAAGTAGCAGGTGGATGAGTTGGTAAATCGCGGATATGTCCATGAGAGCATGAGTCCTTATACTATACCTACTGTCCTCGCGCTAAAAAAGGATGCAACATAGTGAATGTGCATTAAAAGCCGATCTATCAATAAGATCATTATCAAATATTGAAACCTGATCCTATGGCTTGATGATATACTTGACGAGTTATACGGTGCCTACATCTTTTTTAAGATTGAATTAAAGAGTGGCTACCACCAAATATGGATGAAACCCAAGGATGAATGGAAGATAGCCTTCAAGACAAGGGATGGTCTGTTTGAACTGTTGATGATGCCGTTTGAACTAACTAATGCGCTAGGTACATTTACACAGTTGACAAATCATGCACTAAGATCTTTGATTAGCAAATGCATTGTATTATATTTTGATGATATTCTAGTCTATAGTACCAACCTCTTCATACATGTTGAACATATGAGATTGGTGCTTAATATACTTTGTGCTAAGAAATTATTTAGCAACTTAAAGAAACATACGTTCTGTTTTAGCGAGGTTGTACTCCTTAGGTATGTCATTTCAAGGAGTGGAGTCCGAGTTGATGAGGAAAAAGTCAGAGCTATTAATGAGTGGCCTACACCGACTAATGTTGTCGAAGTCAAGAGCTTCCATAGCTTAACCTCGTTCTATCAGAGATTTATCTAGAACTTTACCTCCATAAATACCCTATTGACTGAATTAACTTAGAAGAATGTTGAGTTTAGATAGACAAAAAAGGCTTAGAAGAGTTTTGAAGATGTGAAGACTAAACTGACGTCTTCTCTAATACTCACCCTGCAAAATTTTGAAAAGGTTTTTGAGGTTGAATGTCATGTGTCTAGTGTCGGCATTGGTGCTGTCCTTATGCAAGAGTGCTAACCTATTGCCTCCTTCAACTAAAAACCCTATGATACTACCTTAAATTACTCATCCTATGACAAGGAATTCTGTGCCCTTATCCGTACACTCCAGAACTAGTAGCATTATTTATTGTTGAGGGAATTCATCATCTATTCAAATCATAAATCTCTTAAGCATCTTCACGGGCAATAGAAGCTTTTTGACCTTACACCAAATAGGTTAAATTCTTGGCAGCCTTTTGCTATGTCATCAGATATAAGAAAAGAAGCACTAACATAGTAGTTGATGCACTTTCTTGTTGTCATACCCTCATCACAACGTTATAAGCTAAGCTGCTTAGATTCAGCACTTTACCTAATTAGTATGAGCATAACCTACATTTTGGACCCTTAGTTACTAGGTGCAGTGCTATAGGAGTTGCTGAAGGGTTCTACTTGAGTGAAGGGTTCTTGATGAAGGGCAAGCAAATTTGTGTGCCAAGTAGTTTTGCAAGGGAGTTATTGGTTCAAGAGGCTTATGCCGAGGGTTTAGCTAACCATTTTGGACAGAAGAGGACGATTGTGATATTGAAGGACCACTTTTACTATCCTAGAGTGATAATGGATGTGCATCAAATACTTGAGAGGTACAAGATATGTAAGTATGCAAAATAGAGGAGAGAGCCCTATGGAGAATATACACCCTTACTGATTCTTGAGTGGCCGTGGATCAATTTAAGCATAGATTTTATGCTCATCCTTCCCTACATGTGGAGAAGACACTTTTCAATCATGATGGTGGTCAATTGGTTCAATAAGATGGGCTACTTCATTCCCTGCTATAAAACTAATGGGGCTTTATTTGTTGTTAACCACTTTTTGCAGGAACTTCTACGACTACGTGGAGTACTGAGAAGTATCGTGTCCGATCATGATTCGAAATTCACAATCTTCTATTGGAAGACCCTATAGAAAAAAATCGGCACTAAGCTCCTATTCAGTACCTCTCACTACCCTCAGATAGATGGCTAAATAGAAGTAGTTAACAAAAACATCGATAATCTCCTGTGTACTACTGTTGGAAAGAACTCTCGTGATTAGGATTTATGCTTGCCCATCATTAAATTTACCTACAATCGATCAACTTATAGCTCAACCGAAACATCACCATTTGAGGTTGTTTATGGACTTAACTTGAACCTACCTTTGGATTTAATTAATAGCTCGACTATATAAGGGGAAAGTCAATCTGACTTATAGCGTGTTGAGGAGTTCCAAAAGTTAAATTGGAAGATTATTGAGCAACGGACCAAAACTATAGCTTGATAGAAGGAAGTGTGAAACAGCAAAAGGAGACAAGTCGTTTATACCCTTAGGGACCTTGTTTGGGTCCATCTTAGCAAGGAATGCTTCCCTGACAGATGGACCAACAAACTATTTGAGGGTAAATTTGACTCCCTAATTGCCTAATGATGACCAAGACCAAGATTTGAGGATAAATCTTCAGTAACCTCTAGGAATTGGTGAACTGCCAACTAGCAGTCTCATTAATCGCACAAAGCTTTGAGGATTGCAATCTCTCACCTAAAGAATTCTCTCTCGATAACCTGCTGATGACAAGAAAATTTACACCGAAGAAAGGTAGTTGACCTCCTTAAGCTCCTTACATTGTCATACTATGATCTATGTTTTTAATAGTGATGATGCCGACCACTCCCTAGCTGAGAACCCGATGTCGAGTAATCTGAGTTACTGTTACCAAGAGGTTCTTGCCAAGTGGCAAGAGATGCTTACACCTAAGTTAGTAAGCCTAGAGAGGCATGACCTGGTCCTTTAAATCAATCCTAGCTTATGGTTACTAGTTTTCGAGAGACACTCCTGCCTATGTTATTGAGCCTAGAGAGGCATGACTGGGTCCTTTAGATCAATCCCTACTTAAGGTTGCTAAACCATAAGAGATGCTTTTACTTATGTTAGTGAGCCTAATAAGGCATTACTAGGTCCTTTAGATCGATTTCAACTTAAGGTTGCTACTCCCCGAAAGATGCTCCCACTTAAGTTTTTTAGCTTAGAAAAGCACGCATAGGTCCTTTAGATCAATCCTAACTTAGGGTTACTTGTTCCTAAGAGTTGCTCCCACTTTGGTTAGCATACCTAGAGAGGCACGACTAGGTCCTTTAGATTGATCCTAACTTAGGGTTACCAATCCTTGAAAGATACTCCCGCCTAAGATAGTAAGCTTAATAAGGCACGACCAGGTCCTTCAGATCCATCCTAAGTTAAGGTTACTGATCCTTGAGAGATGCTCCTACCTAGGTTAGCGAACCTAGAGAGGTAAGATTAAGTCCTTCAGATCTATCCTAGCTTAGTGTTGTTAGTCTTTGAGAGATGCTACTACCTAAGTTATTGATCCTAGAGAGGCATGACAAAGTCCTTTAGATCGATCCTAGGTTTGGGTTACTAATCCTTGAGAGACACTCCCACCTAGGTTAGTGAGCCTAGAGAGGTATGACTAGGTCCTTTAAATTGATCCTAGCATAAGGTTGCTAGTCCCCGTAAGATGCTCCTACTTAGGTTAGTGAGCCTAGTGAGATACAACCAACTCCTTAAGATCGATCCTAGCTTAAGGTTACTAGTTCCCAAGAGATGCTCTCACCTAGATTAGAGAGCTTGGGTAGCACGAGTAGGTCCTTTAGATTAATCTCAACTTAAGGTTTCTAATCTTAGAGATACGCTTCCGGCTAGGTTAGCATACCTTGAGAGGCACAACCAAGTGCTTTAGATTGATCTTAGCTTAAGGTTACCATTCCCAAATAGATACTCCTACCTAGTTTAGTAAGCTTAGTGAGGCACAACTATGTCCTTTAGATTGATCCCAACCTAGGGCTGCTAGTCTTCGAGAGATACTCCCATATAGATTAGTGAGCTAAGAGAGGCACGATCAAGTTATTTAGATTGATCTCATGTTGGTGTTGCTAGTCTCTAAGAGATGTTCCTGCCTAGTATAATGAAACTAGAGGGGCACGACTGGGTCTTATTGATCTATCCAAGCTTAAGGTTACTAATCCTCAAGAGACGCTCTTGCCTAGGTTAATGAGACTAGTGAGGCACAGCTAAGATCTTCAGATTGATCCTAGTTTAGGTTTATTAGTCCTTGAAAGATGATCTAACCTAAGTTAGTAAGCCTAGTGAGGCGCGATCAAGTCCCTTAGATCGATCCTAACTTAAGGTTATTAATTCCCAAGAGACACTCTCGCCTAGGTTAGTGAGCTTAGAGGGGCACAAGCAAGCCCCTTAGATTAATCCTAGCTTAGTGTTTTTAGCTTCTGTAAGACACTCCTACCTAAGTTAACGTAAGAAAAGTTACACGACTAGGTCCTTTAGATTGATCCCAGCTTAGGGTTGCTAGTCCCTAAGAGACGCTTTTGCTTAGGTTAGTGAGCTCAGTAACTTACGACCAGGTCCTTTAGATTGATCTTAACTTAGGGTTGCTAGTCTACAAGAGACATTTTCACCTATGTTAGTGAGCCTAAAGAGGCACGAATAGATCCTTTAGATTAATCCTAGCTTAGTGTTGTAAGTATCTGAGAGATGCTCCTACCTAGGTTAATGAGCTTAAAGAGACACTACCTAGTCCCTTATATTGATCCTAACTTAGGGTTACTAATCCTCAAGTGACACTTTCGCCTTGGTTAGTGAGCTTAGAGAGGCATGCATAGGTCCTTTAGATCGATCCTAACATAGGATTGCTAGTCCTCGAGAAATACTCCCTACTAGGTTATTGAGCCTTGTAATGCAAGATTAGGTCCTTTAGATCGATCCCAACTTAGGGTTGCTAGTCTTTGATAGATGTTCCTACCTAAGTTATTGAGCCTAGTGATGCATGACAAAGTCTTTTAGATTGATCTCAGCTTAGGGTTGCTAGTCCTAAAGAGATACTCCCACCTAGGTTATTAAGCTTAGAGATGTACAACCAAGTCCTTTAGATCCATCCCAACTTAGGGTTGCTAGTCCCTAAGAGACGTTCCTACCTAAGTTGTTAAGCTTAGTGATGTACAACTACATCCTTTAGATCAATCCTGGCCTAAGGTTGCTAGTCTTGGAGAGATACTCTCGCTTAAGTTAGTGAGCCTAGAGATGCACGAGTAAGTCCTTTAGATCAATCTTAGCTTGGGATTGCTAGTCCCCGAAAGACGTTCCTACCTAATTTAGTAAGCCTAGTGAAGCATACCTATCTCCATTAAATTGATCCCAACATTAGGTTGCTAGTCCCCGAGAGACTCTCTCACCTAGATTAGTGAGCCAAGAGTGGTATGACTAGGTTCTTTATTAGATCGATGCCAACTTAAGGCTGTTTGTACCCAAGAGATGCTCCCACCTACATTAGCGTGTTTAGAGAGGTATCCCAACATAGGGTTGTTATTTCCCAAGAAATGCTCCTACCATAGTTATTAAGCCTAGAGAGGTACTACCAGGTCCTGTAGATCAATCCGAGTTTTGGATTGCTAATCTCAGAGTGACTCTCCCACTTAGGTTGGTGTGCTTAGTGAGGCACAACGATGTCCTATAGATCCATCCCAACTTAGGGTTACTAGTCTCCAAGAGATGCTCTCTCCTTAGTTAGTGAGCCTAGTGAGGCATAACCAAATCCATTAGATCGATCCTAGCCTAGGGTTACTAATCTCCAAGAAACGCTCTTGCCTACGTTAGTAAGCCTTATGAGGTACGACTAGGTCCTTTAAATCAATCCCAGTTTTGGATTGCTAGTCCCCGTGAGATTCTCCTACCTATATTAGTGAGCTTAAAGAGGTATGACCAAATTCTTTAGATCGATCATAGCTTAGGATTTTTAGTCCCTAAGAGATGTTCCCACTTAGATTAGCGTACCTAAAGGGGCACGATCAGTTCCTTTAGATAAATCCTAAAGTTAGGATGCTAGTCCCTAAGGGATGCTCCCACTTCGATTAGTGAGCCTAAAGAGGCACGACCAAGTCCATTAGATTGACACCAGCTTAGGGTTACTTTTCCTTGAGAGATGCTCCGACTGAGGTTAGTGATCCTAGAAAGGTACAATTAGCTACTTTAGATCAATCATAACTTAGGGTTGCTAGTCCACAAGAGACACTCCAACCTAGGTTAGTAAGCCTTATGAGGCATGACCAGGTCCTTTAGATCGATCTTAGCTTAGGGTTGTTATTCCTTGAGAGATGCTCTTACTTAGGTGAGTGAGCCTAGTAAGGTTCGACTAGGTCCATTTGATTGATCCTAGCTTAGGGTTGCTTATCCATAGAAGACGTGCTTGCCTAAGCTAGTGAGCCTATAAAAGTATAACCAGGTCCTTTATATCGATCCCGACTTAAGGTTATTAGTCTTTGAAAAATGCTCTAGCGTAAGTTAGTGAGCCTAGAGTGGTAAGACTAGGGCCTTTAGATCATTCCCCGCTTAGGGTTACTATTCTGTAGGAGATGCTCTCACCTAGGTTAGTTAGCCTAGTGAGGCACAACTAGTTCCCTTAGATCGATCTTAGCTTTGCGTTGCTATTCCCTAAGAGACGCTCCCTCTTAGGTTAGTAAGCCTAGTGAGGCATAACCTAGTCCTTTAGATTAATCCAAGCTTAGGGTTACTAGCCCTTGAGTGAGGCTCTCGACTAAGTTAGTAAACTTAGTGAAGCATGACTAGGTCCTTTAGATTGATCGTAGCATAGGCTTACTACTCCACGTAAGATGTTCTAAGTTAAGTTAGTGTGCTTAGTAAAGCATGACTAAGTCCTTTAGATCGATCCCAACTTAGGGTTATTAGCCTTTGAGAGACACTCTCACTTAGGTAATGAGCCTAGGGAGGCATGATTAGGTTATTTAGATCGATTCTAGCTTGAGGTTGGTAGTCCCCAAGAGACGCTCTCGCCTATGTTAGTAAGCCTAAAGAGGCATGACCAAGTTCTTTAGATCGATCTTAGGCTAGGGTTGCTAGTCCCTAAGAGATGCTCCTACCTAAGTTAGAGAGCCTAATGAGGCACGACTAGTTTCTTTATATTGATCTTAGCTTAGGGTTGCTAGTCCCCAAGAGACACTCCTACCTAGGTTTTTGAGCTTAGTGAGGCATGGTTAGGTCTTTTGGATCAATCCTAGCTTAAGGTTGCTAGTCCTTAAGAGACACTCTTACTTAGGTTAGTCAACTTAATGAGGCATAACCAGGTCCTTTAGATCGATCCAAGCTCAAGGTTGCTAGTACTTGAGAGATGCTTCTACTTAGGTTAGTGAGCTTAGTGAGGCACAACTAGGTTGTTTAGAACAATTTAAGCTTAGTGTTGCTAGTCCCTGAAAGACACTCCTACTTATGTTAGTATACTTAAAGAGGTACAATTAGGTCTTTTAGATTGATCCTATCATATGGTTACTAGTCTCTGAGAGATACTCCTACCTTGATTAGTGAGCTTAGAGAGACATGACCATGTCCTTTAGATCGATCTTAACTTAGGGTTACTAATATTTGAAAGTTGCTCTTGCCTAACTTAGTAAGCCTAGAGAGGTACGAATAGTTCCTTTTGATCTATCCCTACTTAGGGTTATTAGTCTTTGAGATATGCTCCAACCTATGTTAATGAGTCTAATGAAACTTAATCAGGTCCTTTAGATTGATCCTAGCTTAAGGTTGCTAGTCTTTGAAAAACTTTCTCACCTATGTTACTAAGCTTAAAGAGGCCCAAATTGTTCCTTTAGATCGATCCTAGCTTAGACTTACTAGTTCCCAAAAGTTGTTATCGCTTAGGATAGCATACCTAAAGAGGCATAACTAGGCCCTTTCGATCAATCCTAGCTCAAGGTTACCAATCCCTGAGACATGATCCAGCCTAGCTTAGTGAACTTAGTGATACAAGACCAGGTCGTTAGATCAATCCCAAGTTAGGGTTGCTTGTCCCTAAGAGACACTCTCGCCAAGGTTAGTGAGCCTAGATAGGTATAACTTGGTCCTTTAGATCGATCCCAGTTCAGTGTTGCTAGTCTCCAAGAGATGCTTCTACCTAGGTTAGTAAGCCTAGAAAGGCACGATTGATCCTAATTTAGGGTTACTAATCCCTAAGTTACCTAGGTTAGTAAGCCTAGTGAGGTACTGCCAAGTCCTTTAAATAGATCTTAGCATAGGGGTACTAGTCCCCATGAGATGCTCTTGCTTAAGTTAGTAAGCCTAGTGAGGCACTACCAAGTCTATTAGATCAATCCTAGATTCAGGTTACTGGTTCCCTAGAGATACTCTCGCCTAAGTTAGTGATCCTAGTGAGGTAAGAGCAAGTCCTTTAGATCGATCTTAGCTTAGGGTTGTTAGTCCCTGAAGGATACTCTCACCTAGGCTAGTAAGCTTAGTGAGGTACGACCAAGTCCTTTAGATCGATCCTTGCTTAAGGTTACTAGTCCTCAAGAGTTGCTCCTTGCCTATGATTGTGAGCTTAATGAGGTATAACTAAGTCCTTTAAATCAATCCTAGCTTAAGGCTGTCGGTCCCTGAGAGATGCTCTCACCTAAGTTAATAAGCCTAGAGAGGCATAAATAAGTCCTTTAGATCAATCCTAACTTAAGGTTGCTAGTTCCTAAGAGTTACTCCTGCTTAGGTTAGCATACCTAAATAGGTATGACTAGGTCCTTTAGATTGATCTTAGCTTAAGGTTGCAATCCTTGAGAGACGCTCACATATAGCTTAGTGAGGCATGACTAGGTCCTCTAGATAGATCCCAAGTTAAGGGTATTAGTCCCCGAGAGATGCTCCTACCTAGTTTAGTAACCTAGAAAGGTATGACTAGGTCCTTTAGATCGATCCCAACTTAGGGTTACTAGTCCCTAAGAGATGTTCTCTCTTAGGTTAGTGAGCTTAATGACCTATGACCAGGTCCTTTAGATTGATCTTAGCTTAGGCTTACTAGTCCCTAAGAGACACTCCTACTTAGGTTAGTGAGCCTAGAGAGGTACGACCAAGTTGCTTGGATCAATCCCAGCTTAGTGTTGCTAGTATTTAAGAGACACTCCTACCTAGGTTAGTTAGCCTAGAGAGGCACAATTAGGTCCTTTCAATTGATCCTTGCTTAAGGTTACTAATCTTCGAGAGATGCTTCCATTTAGGTTAGTGAGCCTAGTAAGGCATGACTAGGTCCTTTAGATGGATCCTAGCTTCAGGTTGCTATTTCCTGATAAACATTCTTTCCTAAGTTAGTGAGCCTAGAGAGGCATGACCCAATCCTTTAGATCAATCCCAGCTTAAGGTTGTTAGTCCCCAAGAGACGCTTTTGCTTAGGTTAACGTACTTAGTAACGTATAACTAGGTCCTTTAGACTGATCCCCGCTTAAGGTTGCTAATCTTCAAGAGATATTTCTGCCTAGGTTAGTGAGGTTAGTGAGGCACAACCAAGTCCATTAGTTCGATCCTCTCTTAGGGTTGCTGGTCCCCGTGAGAAGCTCCCGCTTATGTTAAATCGCCTGGAGGGGCATAACTAAGTCCTTTAGATTGATCTTAACTTAGTGTTGTTTGTCTTCGAGAGACACTCCTACCTAAGTTAGTGAACCTAGAGAGGCACAACCAGGTCCTTTAGATCAATCATAACTTAAGGTTACTTATCCTTGAGAGACACTCCTGCTTAGGTTAGTAAGCTTAATGAGGCATGACTAGGCCCTTTACATCGATTGTAGCTTAGGGTTGCTAATCCCCCAAAGACGATCCTGCCTAAGTTAGAAGCCTAGTGTAGCACGACTAGTCCCTTAAGTCAATCCTAGCTTAAGGTTACTAGTCTTTAAGAGATGCTCTTGCTCAGGTTAGCATACTTAGTGAAGCATGACCAAGTCCTTCAGATGAATCCAAGCTTAGGGTTACTTATCCTTGAGATACGCCCCTACCTAGGTTAGTGTACTTAATGGGGTAAGACTAGGTCCTTTAGATCGATTTTAGCTTAGGGTTGCCAATCCTCAAGAGACAGTCCTACCAAGGTTAATAAGTTTAATGAGGCATAGCTAGGTCCTTTAAAATGATTCTAGCTGAGTGTTCCTAATCCTCGAGAGATGCTCTCGCCTATGTTAGTAAGGTTAGTAAGGCACGACTAGGACCTTTAGATCAATCCCAATTTAGGCTTATTAGTCCTTAAAAGTCCTTTAGATCGATCCTAACTTAAGGTTGCCAGTTCCAAATAGATGCTCCCACCTATGTTGGTGAGCCTAAAGAGACACGACCTAATCCATTAGATCAATCTCAATTTAGGGTTGCTAGTCCTCGAGAGATGCTCTCACTTAGATTAGCATACTTAGAGAGGTACAATTAGGTCTATTAGATTGATCCTAACTTAGGGTTGCAAGTCCTTGAATGATGCTCCTGCTTAGGTTAGTAAGTAAAGTAAGGTATGAGCAGGTCCTTTAGATCAATCCTAGCTTAAGGTTACTTGTCCTTAATAGACGATCTCACCTACATTAGTGAGCCTAAAGAGGCATGACCAAGTCCTTTAGATTGTTCCTAACTTAGCATTGCTAGTCTTTGAGAGACGCTCCTACTTAAGCGAGTAAGCTTAGAGAGGCACGACTAGGTCCTATAGATTGATCCTAACTTAAGGTTATTAATCCTCAAGAGATGCTCTTGCTTAAGTTAGTGAGCCTAGTAAGGCACAACCAGGTCCTTTACATCGATCATAGCTTAAGGTTACTAATCCTCTAGAGATACTCCCACCTCGGTTAGTGAGCTTAGTGTGGCACAACCAGGTCTTTTAAATTAATCCTAGCTTAAGGTTACTTATCCCTAAGAGACACTCTTGCTTGGCTTAACATACCTATAGAGGCGTAATTAGGTCCCTTAGATTGAACCCAGCTTGTGGTTACCAATCCTTAAAAGACTCTCCTACTTAGGTTAGTATGCTTAATGAGATATGACTAGGTCCTTTAGATCGATCCCAACTTAGGGTTACTAATCCCTAAGAGACACTCCCACTTAGGTTAGTAAGCTTAGGTAGGTACGACTAGGTCCTTTACATCGATCCCAGCTTAATGTTGGTAGTCTTCGAGAGAATCTCCTACTTAAGTTAGTAAGCCTAGTAAGGTACGGCCAGGTTTTGGATCGATATTAACTTATGGTTACTTGTTCGTGAGAGATGCTCCTACCTTGGTTATTGAGCTTAGTGAGGTACAACCAGGTTCCTTATATCTATCCTAGTTTAGGGTTGATAGTCCTTGAGAGATGGTCTCACCTTGGTTAGTAAACCTATTGAGGCATGAGTAGGTCCGTTAAGTCGATCCCAGCTTAGGATTACTAATCTTCAAAAGACGCTCCTACCTAGGTTAATAAGCTTAGAATGAGACGTGCAGGTTCTTTAAAGCAATCCTAACTTAGGATTGTTAGTCTTGGAGAAACGCTTCTATTTAGGTTAATGAGCTTATAAAGGCACAACTAGGTTCTTTAGATCAAATCTAACATAGGGTTTCTTATCCCCATAATGACACTTCTACCTAAGTTAGTGTGCCTAGAGAAGCATAACCAGGTTTCATTTCTTCTCCAAATCCTTATTAAATCGAGTCTAGGATAGCTATTTAGTCATTTTAAAGTCAATGCAAGGACAAAAATAGTATCTCTTTGTCTTTATGGCAAAGTTTTATTTAAACTTTGTCACAAAAATATTGCTATAAAGACGAGTAGTAGTAAACATCTAATTTTGACCCTGTTTATTTTATTTTCTCAAGGGTTGTTAAATTATCAAAAACCCAAAAAAGAATGAAATTTAGAGAAAATAAGAAGTATGAAAAAATATGAAAAAGCATAAAAAAAATAAGAAAGTTAGAAAAATATTTTTTAAAATGGGAAATGTAGAAAAAAACACAAAAAATAAGAAGTTTAGAAAATAAAAATTGAATTTGTTTTTTAAATTTAAAAGTTACAAAAAATAGGAAAATAGAAGCTTTTAAGGAATAATAATTTAATAGGATAGATTTTTTTTTTAATTTTAAAATAAGTAAAGAAATTGGGCCTAGGCTTATATTAGAATCTAGCCTAAGTTGACCTAGTTGATATGTGCAATTTAATTGCACATATAGACAAGGCATAAGCCAATAACTTAATAAATAAACATATGGACTGGGCATTGGGTTTGAGCATAAGGTTAAGGGTTTGAATCTTGGTGAGGGCATACAAAGTTTTTATATTTTTTTAGATAATCAGGAACTACCTTGTATTAGGATCTCATTTACGCTACATGTCCTAACAAGTAGCAATGTAGATTGGACGTGTACTAATGTGGTACCATGTGGCATGCCACGTCAGCTACTACGTATCTCGTCAAACACATGGCAACGTCTAGTTGGTCGGTACAGCTAACGTGCCACTACGTCAGCATGTTCTCTCTCTTTCCTTTCTCTTTTTTTTCGTTTCCCTTGATTTCCTCCTCTTTCCTAACCAAGAGCAAACTCGGTCCTTTGACTTTAGCCTTTGTTTCACACATTTTTCTTGCTAAAACATACTAATTAATAATGCGATTTCATCCTCTACATAGCCTATTGGATTACTATTAAGAACAAGTCTAGATTTAGTTAAATTAGCTTTCAACCCATGAATTGATCTGATTGTGACCCGACTTGACAACTAGAGAATCAACCCAAGATTTCCTCCAACTGACCTAACTTGCATCCACTTCCTAGTCCGATTCTTTTAGGACTATTTTTTTCATTATTTATTTATTTTGTTTATTTATTTGTTTGTCTTTTCATTTGGATATAAATGTAAAAAAAAAAAGGAAGAAAAGAAGGAATAAAGGAAAAAGAAGAAAAAAAAGTAGTTTAGTTTTTTATTTATTCATTTAATCTAATAGATAAAATAAAATAGAAAAAAGTATAAAAAAAATAAAATAAGTAAAAATAAATAAGTACATACATTAAAGAAAAAAATTGTTTTTTTCAACACTTAGAAAATTAACTTTTAAAAAAATAATAAACGAACCCTTTGCAAATTAGGATTACTTTTAGATTTTTTAAAAATGAAGTTTCCAATTTAGGACCTTTTTTTGAAATTTTCTTAAATAAAGCAAATTGAACTAAAAATGTAAATTCGGAATGTTTTTCAAAATTAAACTCAACTTAACCTACTTATGTTTTACAAAATAACTACATACGTCTGATCTCAAATAGCAGGTACCTAAGCACTTATAAGGCGATGATAAAAAAAAAAAAAAACCTGATTTTTCCTTTTTAGTTTAGATTGTTTGAATTATCCCATTTAGGTAAATAATCAAGTTTTGTCTTTTAAAATTGAAAAGTGATTTTTAGGTTCAATTTTAAATTTGGAAAGTTGATGGTACCCATAAGGGTTTAAAATGCTTAACTCTCAAATCTAGATCTCTTGTTTTAAAGACCATTTTTCAAAATCAGTCTTCATTAAAAGACTAATAACTAAGTTATAACCAATTCATCCAATCGATTATAACTTTCTTTTTCCCAACTTCAGTAGGGTGGTGACTCTAAAATGATTTCCAAAGAAGGAAATCGATTTTGTTTAAACCTTAGTCTAGGGTAAGCATTTAATACTATTCAGTTTAAAGAAAACTTGATTTTAAAAGAACTAGGAGATAAAAAACTTGGCTCGATAGGTTCCTTACCTCTTTTCTTGTTGTTCTCACCATCCTTCTTTTCAACAATGAACACCCTTTTTTGAATGTTGGTAAGGTGAACATAAATTCCTTCATTACAAGAATGCCAAAGTTTGTCAGTTACAAAAATGCCCATATTCTTGAAAATTTTCTATTTTAGCCTAGTAAGATAGTGAGGATAAGTTGTGTCACTTGGTAATCTTAGCTTCTTATACTTAAACAAAGCCATCAACAAACTTCCATATGGCCTAACATCTAAATGTTACCATATATGCCTCATCATCAAATTAACTATATCATGATTTAATACTGTAGATTTCCATACATCATGATGCTTACTATTTAGCTTTCGATAAAATTTGTCTACAAGCTCATCATGCACAACACCTCTTATGTTTGCTAAATTATTTAGTCCTAAAGCATTAAGATACTTCATCTAATAAAATCAATTTTTCTCAAAGAACTATAAATCCAAGAAAAAAAGTTCTTTGATAAATATACTCTTACCTTTCACAATGTACCTCTTCTTTGGCTTATCCGTTTGTTTAGAGGATGGTTTCTTCATGATCACTATCTTTTATGGTTTCGACACAAATTAAGGAGCACCCTTCAAAGTCTTTTTCATAGGTTATGATGCTTTAGGAAACTATTTTCATAGGTTTAGGTTCAAGAGGTTGTGTAAGGGGATCAGACAAGGTTTGAGATTTTTCTTCAAATGACCTTTCTAAAGAACTTGAGTCTTCAGATTTACCAACTTCATCAAATGAAGAAGACGAATTGAACTTCTACACATCTTGAGAAGTCTTTTGAGTGACTTCTTGGTTGGGTTCAAAATGTAGTTTAGAACCATTCTTTTAGGTGATTTCTTGAATTGGCACATTTGAAGGTTCATCTCGAAGTTCTAGGGTTTAGGTCTTTTCAAACGATTCTTGTTAAGGTTTAGTGGGTGGATTTGGTTATAGTTTCAGTAGGTTGGCCTCTTGTTCATCAAGATCAATAAGGTTATCTGGATTGCTTAGGATTTTAGTTTTGGTTCCTTTAGTAGCAATGCGTGAAGATTTCTAGGAGACCTTTTCTTTTCAAAGAGAACAAATGTGAGGAAATGATCAAAAACTTGATATAAGACAAGTGAACCTATCAGTTTTAATATAGCAGATGTGAGTCCGAGTTGATCCCTCAAAGACCTTGAGTACTAATACTAATCTTAGCTCTATTATCTAACTGAAAAATTGTGATGGGTTAAATGAATTATAAATACTAAAATTAACAAACTAATCTAATTATGAGACTTAACTAAACAATTTAAGAAGCGATAAAATTAAGAATAACTTCAACAAGGCAAATAACATATTTAGGAATTGTTTTCCCCAGTGTTTAACATGTGATCGCTAAAATATATCCAATTCCATCTCTATTATTCTTCACTGGAGGGATTCACAACTAAAGTCAACATATTTCATAAGCATATCAACCCTAATCCTAAATTATTTACCAGAATCTCTTCACTTTATAATATAAGTTAGAATCGCATTAATGTATAATTAATTCCCACACAAAAGAACAACTTTCCAGAAGAATCAAGTATCTTATCTCTAAGTACACATGAAATTTTCTCCAATTATGTTAAGATCCCAATATCCATGTGATTTCTTAATCATCATGCATAATATCATCGATTGATACCTTAGAAATATCAATTAACAATTAAAACACATAATTGAATCAAGAAAGATAGAAACTTTATTGAAAATTATTAATAAATTTAATAGCCACATGAAATCTTAGGTTCTACAATCCTAAATACCAGAATCTTAAGCTATTATGATAAAACTAAAAACGAATTGCAACAAAATCAATAAATAAAACATGAAAAACCCCTTTTGTTGATGAGAAATCTTCTTTAATCTTGAAGTTGGGTGTTGCTTCCAGCTTTTCTCCTTCTTCTCTTCAAGTCTCTTCTATTTTTCAATGTCAAATGTTATGTGTAAAACCCTCACTAGTCCTTATGTATTATGTTATGAAGTTTTTTTTTTCATCACCAGATACAGCCTGGGAGACAATTGTATCCCTAGGTTGTATAGCTTACTAACCTTGGCACAAAAATTATCTTGCATGGACACAGCCTGAGGATACAGTTGTGTCCCAGACTGTATAACTTTTTGATAATAAATTGCCAATTTCTCTTATCGTTTATGTAACTTCAAAACTTCATAACTCATTCATTTATACTATAAATTGAGTGAAACTTGATTCCTTTTCTTCGTTTTCAATCCAAGAATGTGTTTAAACCTTGAAATAAAATTTTACTCAATTATGTATCAATTTTTTAAAAAACAACCAAAGATGTAAGGGAAATACTATAAAATCACCATGTGAAATGTATTTAAAATAAGAGTCATCAAAGGATTTAAAAGAATGAGAAGAAGAGGAGAAAACAATAGCCTTATAGTCGACAAAAAATAAAAAATAAAAAAGCTAACAAATCTGGTGGTCGATATCCTACATGCATGTAGGCTATCTAATTAGACCCACTAAGCAATTTTTAAGGCCCACTTTATGCACTTTCTCGTGCGTTACACATGACAAGAAAACATGCATTCATGTTTTGGATGTAGAAGCCTAGAAAAAAAATCTTTATCAATAAATATCTAATTTGTGAACTTAGAGGAATTAATTAAATATTTTCCATGCCAACAAAAAGGGGTACACGCACCAATTTTATTGCGAATAAATTCAAACCTTAATTTATCTAAAAGTTTTGTAAATATATCTGCAAAATGATATTTAGTAGGTGCAAATTTAATGCTCACATCTTTATTTGCAACATGGTTATGAATGAAATGATGCCTTATTTCTATGTATTTTGACCTTTAAGTGATGAACAAGATTTTTTGTTAAATTAATGGCATTGGTATTGTCTCATTTTAAGGGTATATTTTCATAATTTATCCCATAATCATTCACTTACTATTTTGACCAAAGAATTTGGGCACAATTCCCAATAGAAACGTATTCAGCTTCTACAATTGAAAGGGCAATAGAGTCTTATTTTTTGGAAGACGAAGAAACTAGCTTATCCCTTAAGAACTGGTATGTACCTAAAATACTCTTCCTATCCCCATTGCAACTTGCATAATCAACAATTGAATGTCCTACAAGATCAAAATTTTGACTCTCAAGATACCAAATTCCTAATTTTACCATGTTGTTCATATATTTAAAGATCCTTTTCAAATGCAATTAAGTATGTTTCTATTGGTAAACTTTAAAATCTAGCGCAAACATAAGTACTATACAAAATATTAGGACATAAAGCTATTATGTAAAATAAAGATCCAAATAAGCTTTGATATGACTTTTCATTTACTTTTTTACTATTACCTATGATATCAAACTTTATTACAGCACTCATAGAAGTTGAAGAATCCTTGGTATTCTCAAAAATAAATTTCTTCAATGTTTGTCTAGTGCACATCTCTTGGTGAATAAAAATTTCATTTTTTGTTTGTTTGATTTATAGTCCCAAGAGAACTTTAATTCTCTGATGACTGACATCTCAAATTCAGCCTACATTAAGCTTGAAAACTCTTAATAATATTTTTCATTAGTTGCACCAAAAATAATGTCATCAACATAATTCTATATAACTAACATATCTTCTCCATGATGCTTCATGAATACCGTAGTATCAATTTTTCCCTTTTAAAAATCATTTTTAATTAAATACCAAGCACAAAGAGCCTGTTTAAGACCACACAATACCTTGAATTTGAATGGACTTTCAAATCTAGGTAGTTGATCAACATATACTTCTTCTTTTATAAAACCATTCATAAAAGCACTTTTGAAATCCACCTGATACAATTTGAAATTTTTCAGACAAGCAAATGCAAGAAGTAATCTTATTGCTTCAAGCCTAGCTATTAAAGCATAAGTTTCATCATAATTTATTCCTTCTTCCTAAGAGTAACATTTAGCAACTAAATGAGCTTTATTTCTTACTATTTTCTATGTTTATCTAGTTTATTCTTGAAAACCCATTTAGTGCCTATAATTGACTTATCCTTAAGTCTTGAAGCTACATTCCATACCTAATTTATCTAAAATTAACCAAGTTCCTCTTATATAGCTAAGATCCAATTATTATCATTTAAAGCTTCATCAATTGAATGAGGTTCAATTTCAGATATTAAAGCAAAATAGTTTTCAAAATTTTGTGATCTTGATCTTGTTCTTATTCCAAATCTACCATTACTAATCAAAAGATCAAGAGGATAATCAGTTTAACGTTTAAGTGTCAATGGTGGTGTATAAAAGTGCTTTGAACCTTCTAACTTACTTGTTGAATGTGTTTTAACAAACATGGTATTAGTTTCTAAAGAACCTTATGGTCTTAGTTTTATTTTGGATGCATTGTCCAGCTTTATTTTGGCTTTCCTTAATTTAACCTATGTTAAGTTTAGCCCACTTAATATAAATTAATAAACATAAAATTGAGGAAAATATTTTTTGTTAAAAAATGTTTAGAAAAAATAAATAGAGTCACCAACCAGTTAAATAGGTAAGAATGTTAAATTAGGGTTTTTAGGTAGAAAAACCCTAATTTTGCCAATAGTTTGCGAATATTCTATAAAAAGTTGACTTTTTAGAAAATTTAACAAGAAATTTGTAATTCATGGGCTAACTTATTAACACCAAGTTACGATGTAAAAATAATAAAAAAAAAATATTAGGCTTTTATTTTTATTTATTTTTCTAAAAATGCAATGATATAATAAAATGGAATTAAAACGAATTTTTTAACAATTTTTATTACAAATTTTAGAAAAAAAAAAGAAAAAAGTTTAATTCTTTTACAATTGTTCTAAAGGTACCTACGTATCCACAAATTGAGAACAAATCAACATGGTTCTATTTTTTTAGAAATATTTAGTGGGCTCATTCTTTCTAATTTAAAAATTGAGCTAGATTTACATTATTTATCAATTCATTTAAAAAAATTCTAGAAGATCTAACTTTATAAATCTTTTTTTTAAAAAAAAAAATCTAACTAACTAATTATTTTGAAAAGACTCTAGTTAAGATTTTTTATTATTATTTTTTAAACTATTACATGCCAAAAAAATTTATTTTCCTAAAACCCTAAATGCAAAATTTATGTGAATCTATAGAGATATACACTTTTAGATATTACAAATTTTAGAAAAAAAATAAAAAAATTTAATTTTTTACAATTGTTCTGAAGGGACCTACGTATCCACTAATTGGGAACAAATCGACATGGTTCTATCTTTTTAGAAAACATTTAGTGGGCTCATTCTTTCTAATTTGAAAATTGAGCTAGATTTACATTATTTAGCAATTTATTTAAAAAAATTCTAGAAGATCTAACCTTATAAATCTTTTTTTTTAAAAAAAAAAATCTAACTAACTAATTATTTTGAAAATCCTAAAACCCTAAATGCAAAAGTTATGTGAATCTATAGAGATATACACTTTTAGATACATATCTTTAAAGATATGAATCTTAGAAAAATGTATAACTATATCAAAAAATGCAATTTTATAAAATAATGTAATTTAGATTCATATCAGTATTAAAGATATAAACTCTTGGAAAAATATGCAATTAAATCTAAAAGTGCAACTTTATAAATAAAATGCAATTTAGATACATATCTTATTAAAGATATGAAACTTGAAAAAATATGCAATTGCATCTAAAAGTGCAATTTTATAAAAAAAAAATGCAATTTAGATATAGGTCTTTATTAAGATGTAAATCTTAAAAGAAATATGTAATTTCATCTAAAAGTGCAATTTTATAAAAAAAATGCAATTTAGATACATATATTTATTAAATATATGAATCTTGGAAAAATATGCAATTACATTTAAAAGTGAAATTTTATATAAAAAATAAATTTAGATATATGTCATTATTAAATATATGAATCTTGGAAAAATGTGCAACTACATGTAAAAAATGCAATTTATGTATAAAAGATGCAATTTTCATGAAAGGCATGCAATTTATCTAAAAAAATGCAAATTTATCCATGAAAATGCATGACATATAATTTACATTAGAATTATTCTATTTTTTTTTAAAGAAAACTAAACTAACAACTTATACTAAGAAAGATGAAGTTAGTAAAATGTAACAGTTAAATAGAAAAACTAAAAACATAAAATAAATAAATAAATAAAATGAAACCAATTTATCCAACTTACTTAAACAGATTGAATCCAAGAAGAAACTTATGTAAGTCTTAAGATCAGATTAGCATCATGTAGAAATGCTATTTATTGGAGAGCTGCTGGTCATATAAAGTTGTATGGAGCTTTGGAACTACTACTATAGTTGTGCGTACTATCATATGTTAAGGTAAAGTACAAACTGTTGTTCATTGAGTTACCGATTGCGTAGAGCATGTGTGCTAAGTTACTTATCACATGTGGGAATGTACATAGACATATGTAAACTGTGTTGGATGTAGAGTGTTGTATGGTCATGCACTGCTACTAGACGTATGTGTGCAACTTATGCATGGGATAGTGTTAAATAGTATAGTGTGTTGGACTTGGTGTTATGGGATGTTTGAAGGGCGTGTATGGATTGTACAATGGAAGTGTAAGCGATGTATAGGTTGTGCAGTAGGCGTACGAGTGGTATGTAGGTAGGACGTATGGCTGTTTGGACTGGGAGAGGGTTTAGCAAAGATGAAGACTGCATTTAAGATTGGAGTAAGAGAGAAATTGTGATTTTATGTGGGACTTAAAAAGAAAAAATTCTCTTTATGATAGGAAAATTCCATTATTTATAAGCTATCAATTTAAATCTTTTAGATTTTTTGTTGTAAAGATTCAATCTCAATAAAACTTAACAAACCTAATTCTCAAAAGATATGACAATATACACTTTAGATTTGTTAATTTCTCGAATTATCAAATCATGATTCAATCTAATCTACTCTCAAATTTTAAAAGCTTCACAATCTTTTTGGGCTTTATACCTAAGGCCCAACTCAATCCAACTTATTTTAAATTCACCACCACCAAAAATATACATGTTAACTATTCAACTAACCTTGAGTTTTTTTAATTATCTTAATATAAATTAAATAAAAATTCACTTTATATTTTACTAAACTATTTTTAAAATATTTTTTTAATGAACCCTAATTATTTAAAGACTTAAAATTTATTAAATAACATGTATATCTTCAACTATTGTCTAATTTGACCCTAAATTGACTAACTAACTGACTCGACTCAAACACATTACATATTTTACTTTTTCAATTCGTTTCATCACTTTTTAATCATTATTTATGTTTTAATTTTAAATTTATTTTATATTTTTCAATTATTTATTTATTTATTTATTTCTAGACTTAGCTCAAAAGTAAAAAGAGACTGAAATTAAAATAAAGGGTTGCAAAAATGGGGTATCTATAGCTACCCTCTTTATAATGAAGGTTGTAAAAACTTTGTCGTGTCTTAAGTTAAATTGGTAGGGTAAGGACTTTGAATGTCAGACAAAGAAGGTCTCGACTTGAAAGGCCGAGTATCCTTAAGAGAATAAATCTCTTTAAGGATTTATTGCTCAAAATGATAGATCTTTCAAAGGTAAGATATGATGACACTTTATTAAAGATAAAATAAGATAGTGCTCTTATAAGTAGGGGATCTGATCACATATAGGATGATGCTCTTATAAGCAAGCAATTTTTTAAATGACTAGATGGTGCTCTGCTAAGCAAGCAGTCCTAGAAAGGAATAGATGGCGTTCTTATAAGTAGGTGATCTAGAAAATGATTAGACTAGATAGGATAACGCTCCTATGAGAAAGCAATCCTAGAAAGGACTGGACAACACTCCACTAAGTGAGCAACCTAACTAAGAATAAGATAGCGCTCCTTTAAGCAAGTGATCTTACAAAGAATAGGATGGCGTTCTTATGAGCAAGCGATCCAATATTACTTTTATGAAATATAAAGGATAGGATAATGCTCCTATGAGCAGGTGATCCTAAAACAAACTAAATAAGATAGCACTCCTTTGAGTAAGTGATCTAGAAAAGGATTGGATGATGTTTTATAAAGCAAGCAACTTATAAAGGAATAAGACAATGCTCTTTCAAGCAAGAGATCCTAAAAATGACTAGATGGTACTCTAATGAGCAAGCGATCCAACTTATGATAAGATAGTGCTTCTTTGAGCAAGCGATCTTAAAAAGGACTGGAGGGAACTCCATTGAGCAAGTGATTCAAAAAGGAATAGGATAGTGCTCCTTTAAGCAAGTAATCTTAGAAAGGACTAGATGGTGCTCTAATGAGCAGGCGATCCTAGCTAAGGATAAAACAACACTCTTTTAAGCAAGTGATCTTAAAAAGGACTAGATGGTGCTCCAATGAGCAGCTGATCTAACTAAGGATAGGGCAACACTTCTTGAAGCAAGTGATCCTAGAAAGGACTAGATGGTACTCCACTAAGCATGCAATCCAACTAAGGATAGGATGGCACTCATTTGAGTGAGCGATCCTAGAAATGACTAGATGGTGCTCTAATGAACAGGTGATCCAACATTACTTTATGAATTAGATAGTATACTAAAGGGCAAGCGATCTAAAAATTTTAAACACTTTGATGAGTTTTGACAAATTGATATGAAACTTGAGTTTGAGAATTTTGATGACTTTTTGAATATTTTAACTTTTTAAGTAATCTCTCTTGATAATTTTTGAAAAAGGTTTTATTTCTCTTATGAAAGTTTTTTCTTTAAAAAAAAATTAAAAAAAAGCACTCTTTGATGGAAAATTATGTTGCTAACAAATAAAAAAGTCTTGAAGACTCTAAAGGTCACAAATAAGGGGTTAGCTTCCCCCTTGCCCATTGATTATTCATTCTTTTAGTCTTATTTCTTAAAACATAATTCATGATTCTTGAACTTTTTAGAAGCATTGATTTCAAGCTTGGGATAAATGACCATTCATGTTCTTGAGAAAGCACTTAATTATTCTTTAATTTTATGCTAGGGGAATAGATATCATTACTTGAAATGTTTAGTCAAATAGAACTTCCTAGAACTATTACAAGTTTGTTTTCACTCTAGACATCAATTCCAAAAAATGGACCCTATCTTGTAAATGGTACACTTTGACCAATCAGTTAGGTCTTTTTTAGGCATACAATGTAAGGTTTTTGGTCAACGGTTTGAGCAAATGGATATCAACGTATTTTGACCAATTTTGAAGAAATCATATATAATTTGTCTTGAGTTTACACGTGAAGCACCTACAAGAGACTAAACATATGCTTGTCGTAGTTTCATGAGAAAATTTTGCTTAAGATAAATCCATTTCTTTAGTCAAAAGAGTTTCATCAAGGGTGGAATAGTGGATGGGATCATAAAATGAAGACTTTGCTTTTGGGCTTAAGAATTTAAAATGTTTAGCCATTGGATACCATCAAAAGTTCAAATTTTTAGCAATTTGGCTCATTTTTAAAGGTGATCACCTTGCTAATATTTTCAATATTTTCTCTTTCTTCCCTTTATTTCTCAAATTTTTTTTTTCTTTTGTTAAGGTGGTCACTTTCCCTTGTTGAGTTTTCACTTGATGGAATTCAAAGTCCTATAACTATGGGTTCAAAGAGTATAAGCTTAGGAGAAATGTATATGACTTGGAGCATTTAGGAAAAGTCCATGGGCTTAAGGTGTTTAAATGAGTGTATAGGCGTAAGTGAGGTATATATGGTTTACACCTCTTCTTCATCCTAAAGAAATTAAATTATCTATGATAATATTTATTCATGAATTGGTACAACTAAGGCAAGCACAAGTTAGTCTACTCCTTTTTTTTCTAAATTAATGATCTTAACCTCCTAATTATCCTAGTGTAGCATAGTTCTTAGCAAGGTTAATTTTAAGAAAAATTCCCTAAAAGGCTCAAATGGGTTTTCAAGGAATAACTATGTTTAGGGATGGTGAAATGAATGCCTAATATCATTTTAACATGTCTACTAAGTTTAAGATGAACCTTATTTAAAGAATGAGCCCAATTACTTACATTATGTCGCTCAACTCTGATGTGTTTAAGGTTAATGTTTAGGATATGGTTTTCCTCTTTTCATCATAAACCTTTCAAGTATTTTTTTACATCCCTTTAAATAGAAAATTTTAAGTTCTAAGTTTAAAGTTACTTTATCCATTTTCACTTGTTCCAAATGCCCCTATTTAAATTGTGCTAGCTTCATAGCATACAAAGATAAAAGTACACATGAGAATTACTTTATTTAATAGCCTGTATCCATTGAAAGTTCCAAAATAAAAGATTATTCTAAATAATGAATGTAAGAACTAAAATTCATTTCCACTTCTTGCCCCTATTTTTGTCACTTATTTGAACTTCGCCCATTCAATTGGATTGACCTTTTAGAGATATACCCAACTACTTTAAATGGTGAGCTACCTTGTCAGATGAGTATGCCTTCAATATCTAACACTAGAGGTTATCTATTTAATGCTTCTTCAAAATCTAGCTAAGTAATACGATTATCAATTAACCTATTAGCCTCTAGAAAGCTTGACTACTTAATTTCTGCCTCAATCAAATCTTGTACCTTATACTTCAGTTTCTAGCAGTTCTCTATAGTATGCCCTACTTGGCCCACATAATATTCATACCATTTACTAGAGTCACAATCTTTCACCTTGTACTTGTTTGTTATGATTTCACATTCTAGCAACCTTGCCTCTCTCAACTATTTGAAAACTTAGGCCATTGAAATCTTTAACTGTATAAGTTGCCTCTTTTTACTGTGGATAGACTTGTCTTAATTATGGGATTTCCTAATTAGCACATTCATTCTTGACCACTCTTTCACTGAATCATCTTCATGCTTAGGCTATGATGTCTTATCTATACTAAGAGCTAAGTTTTTAAGTTGCTTAAGTATATAATCCATTGCCATCTCTGTACTGGTGAGTCTTTCTTCTAACCTTGTAAGCTTTTCTTCTAAAGTTGCAATCTTTTTTCTTAAACCCTAGCAATGACATGCTCCCTAGGCTCAACCATTCAAATTTGTTTCTAGCAACTTTTCTAAACCTTATATCATGTTAATAGTAGGTTCTATAAGGAATTTAGGCCTTAGATCCCTCACAATTTCTAGTTAGACCAATTTTTTTGTCAATCAAATCTTGAACTTTATTCTTCAACTCCTAGCAATAGTCAGTAGCATGCCCTTGTTAACCTATGTGGTACTCATATTATTTATCAGGATCGCATTTTTGAGGCCTATACCCAGCAGTTAGAGTCTTAAAATGCAACAAACCCTCTTCTTTTGGGTGGCGGTAGACCTAAGACATAGGAATTCAGATATGAGTAAACCTCCTTCTAGGTGCTTTCTATCTTAGCTCATTTTCCTTTATCTTTAAACCAATGCTTAGGGCACTAGGCTTGCGTATTGATAGATGGGACATCATAGTGTTTATAGTAGCCTTTGAATCTAATGGGGCTAATCCCTTCCTTATCAATTTCCCCACTCCAATTGCATCTTTAATGTGATTAACAACTATGACAACGTTTACAAATGTGGAAGCGGTATGGCTTGAGAGGTCATTAAAATAGGGTTCACTTAATGTGCGAATGAACGCATTGATCAATTCATTTTCCGGTCATTAGTTTGTGGTTAATTTCATTTTCATGTTATTCTGATCCATCAGGGAAGGAACCACTTCTTCATTGAACTTATATTGTTGATAAAAGGCTTAAGTTAGCTTATCCTAAGTATTAAGCTCAGTTAAGTCTTTTTGGACATACCATGCTAGCCTAGCTAAGCTATGTTGGAAAGTCTCAATTATCAATTGCATCTTATAGACATAAAGCTTAAGGTGAAGCTTAGGGTAACCCATTCCATCATACTTTTTGAATTTTGGTACCTTAAATGTTTCGGGTAACTTATGGTCTTTAAAAAGCACAAACATTACTTATGCCTAGATCACTCTAATTATTGTAACCCTTAAGAACTCCCATTTTCTCTTTAATTTTGTGTAAGATTTCTTCCTCCATCCTCATCAATTCCTGCTCAAATTCCTTCCCTAAGCCTTTTTTGTTGTTATTGAGCTCATAAACTAGCAACTCTTTAGACTTGTTTGCTTTAGATGGTATGTCCATAGGCCCCTATGCTTAGGTATGGACCATCATGCTTGCTCAAAGCCCCTTTTGCTATAATTATTCTCTGTTCAAAGGCTTCAAACATCTTAGTTTTGAAAGCAAGTTATTATGGGCTATAAGTTAGGCCAAATCACTTAAGAAGAAATTTTTCAAAACTTACAAGAATCTCTTCTTACTAGCAGCATTGCATACCCTCTCCTTTTAAAAAAGAAATCAAGTTTTTATTTTTGAAGACCTTTCCTGTTTTTTTTTTTTAGAAACTTTTATTGAAAAAATCATTGTTAACTTTATGTTATAAAAGCTTAATACTGACATCGATGAATCTAAACTTAAAAAAAAAAAGAAACATTGAGACTGTTGACCAAGGGCATAGGATGAAGTTTATAACATAAGGATGATATAGAGATGTGGAAATTATTTTACAATGAGAAACTTATTGAACAGATGGTACAAGGGTGATAACTCACAAAGAAAACTCTATTGGGACTATAACAACTTAGTGGGTCAAAAGGAAGAATGAGACCTTAGACACTTATAAAATTGATATCCTTAAGATGGCAAATAATTTACACTAAAAATTTGATGGTTAAATCTTTTTATATTTTTTTAGTTCTGAATAGTATGGTACATGTAAAGCATTGCAATAAAAATTGACTAAGTAAAAAAAAAATTATCATGAAACTAGTTTCTTTATGGTAAAATATCTTTAAAAAAAAATTTTAGAAAACCTTAAAAATTGATAGTTCCATAACAATCTTTACCAAAGTTAATTTCCCCAATTATTGTATAAAAAAAATACTACAAGTTGATATTCAATTTTTTTTTTAATGTTATTACATTATAATACAAGGAGAGTACTAATAATTTTAAGTCTTCTAAGATAAATCTTATGTTATACAATGTATTACTCATGAAATAAAACAAAATCTACAAGAATTATATATATTACACCAAATAGCATATGTAAATTAAAACTATAAGAATAGAATTATTATAAACATGTGGTCAATATTCATGTAGACTTATATATATAAGTGTATGAATTTCTAAAAAAATTTCTTCTTATTTTCCTTTTTTTGAAAATAAAGCTCATGTGCACTTATATATATAAGTACATAGGTTATAACAATTCTTTTGTAACTCCTACAATTTAAAAATTACTAACCCCTTTTACTCTTTTAAAAAAAAATGATGTAAAAGGGAACGATTTATGGGTCTTAAGCTTTATAACTTCAGACAACTTTAAAGAAACGCCTAGTCGGCTACATTAAAGCATGAGTAAGCCTACCTATCATTATTAAGCAGGGCTAAAGATCTTAATAACCTGAGGGTTACATAATGACGCTTTGCCCTAAGTTCTTAAGGTAACCCAGGTTTGACTACATTTAAGCATACATATACATGAAGCTTTAAAGAAATTTAAGCCCCCTTAAATTCCTAAATAAAAGGCCCATTAGGCAAGGCTGTTCATAGCAAGCTTGCAACACTAAAACCCCATTAGTACAACTATATTACAATAAAAGAAAAATAATAAAAAAATCCCATTAGTTAAATTTTTTTATGGCTAGCCTACTAGGTTTCCTTAGTAGAGTTATCAATTCTATCGAACCTTATTTCGATTTTCCTTAATTTAATATATATTAAGTAGCTTACTTAATATAAATTACTCAAAATAAAATTAAGGGAAAAAATTTTTCTTCAAAAAATATTTAGAAAAAAATTTATTTTGAAAAAAATATTTGGTTGCAAACTAGTTAGACTAGTAAAAAAAGTTGGATTAGGGTTTTTTAGTAGAAAAACCCTAATTTTACCATTAGTCTACTGATATTAAAAAAAAATTAATTTTTAGAAAATTTAACTAAAAAATTAGGATTCAGGGACTAACTTATTAAGATTAAGTCACTATATAAAAAAAAAATTAAAAACAAACTAATAGGCTTCTATTTTTGTAATTTTTCTAAAGATGCCAAAATATGCAATAATATAAAAAATGCAATTGAAATGAATTTTTTTGACAATTTTTATTATTAATTAAAAAAGAAAAGAAAAATGTTTTTACTTTTTTATCTTTTCCTCGGAAGTGCCTATGTGCCTACGTACCTACTAGTTCGGATTAAACCAACATAGTTTTTTTTTCTTTTATAAAAGATTTAGTAGGTTAATTCTTTTTAACTTAAAAATTGAGCCAAATTTATGTTTTAGCAACTTATTTTTTTTAAAAAAAAAAATCTAGAATATCTAACCACATGTATTGATAGTTAAATTTCTTTTACTTAGCTGTTGATAGATTAAGTAACTCCATTCTCGGTTAACGCTGAGAAACATAAATCCATATCTGATTTGAATTCAAGGAGAATGACATGAATAATTATCACTTGGTACAATTATATTACATAACTACCCACTATCTTTATATTTCAAGAATGTGCTTGATCAAGAGGCTTCCATGTATCACGATAATCATTCCATTAAGTATTGCTTTAGACACAAAATTCGCCTACACATACGAGGAAGAAACACTATAAGAAATATCTAATAACTCCCTATTACTTACTAAGTCTTACTTAATATTCACTTACTGACTTGAGCATTGGAGTGGTTGCATCGAATTGGCCCTAATACCAAAAGCTTTCTCTTTCTTTGTAGGATAGAAGTTCTAACCCAAAATCACCTAACAACATTTGGCAACATTTGTTTTCTCTTAAGTTACCCACATAGCATGAGCGAGATTAACTAAAAAGTGTAGGTGTTGATACTTCTTCCTACTACCTTAAAGGAGGGAGTAGGTATAGTAGCGAAGAACGTTTGGTTAAGTTAAAGTAGCTTTGCCTTAACATGGCTAAAGAAAATCAAGAGTTAAGCCAAAAAAAAAAAAATAGAAGAAGAAACTATTAATCTCCTCCCTAGTAATGCTCACCCAAATCCAAGTAAAGAGCATGGTAGTCACAACCCTAAGAATAACGACAACTCAATCTATTTACCTAAATTTCTAAAAAAGTAAGTTGAGGTTACAATGGGACCTTCGGATCATGTACTCAAGAAAGTTGACATGGATAAGCAATTGCAGTAGGTGCACCATGTTGGACCTTCGCATGTTAGCACCCTTATTGCAATGAGTAATAGTTCCAAATTAAGAAGAGCCCTTTCATTCTCGAGATTTTAGAGGAGGTTATACTACAACACATTAAGTTGCTGCAATTTGAAACTTATGATGGGATAAAAGATTCTAAAGATCATTTTGGGTATTACCGCACTTTGGCTAAGTTGTATGACTTGATTGATGTCATAGCTTGCTAAGCTTTTCCCTCAATGTTGAGGAATGCATTAAGTACATGTTTTAAACCCTTGAAGTCAAACACTATTTTGTGTTTCGAAGAATTAGTAGCAGTGTTCCTTTAGCACTTCGTTACTAGTAAGCTTCTTGTTAAGAATTCTTCAATCCTTAACACAATAAAGCAAAGATCAGATGAGTCTATTAGTGATTATCTAGCTAGGTTTATAGCTAAGATGGTCTAAATTCCGAAATTAGACGTGAGTATAGTCCACAATGCTATCATTGATGGAGTTAATCTCTAAAGAGACTTTTTAAGTCTCTTGTTGAGAATAAGCTGAGAACTTTTACCAACTTTAAAGCCAAAGCTACGTCTTACATCCAACAAGAGGATAATATAAAGGCTCAGTAAGAGGTCGATCAAAATAGAGGAGAGGGAAAAAATGATAAGAGGAGGACTATGAAAGATCTACTTGGGACAGACGATGATCAAAGTCATAATGTCAAGAGAAAGAGACTTTAAATTCCAACATATTCGTCCCATACGCTAATTAATCATCTAATTTTAGTCATATTAATGGAAGTATGTAGGTAGAGAGGCGTATTGTAGTGGCCAAAGAGGTTAAGAGGAAGCCCTTCAAGGAAAAATTTCAACAAATACTGCAATTTCCATTGTAGCAAAGGGCATAACACAGATGAATGCATATAACTCAAGAATATGATTGAGGATGCAATTCAATGAGGGCACTTGTGTAAGTTTTTGGAGCATGATGCATAGAATATTGAGCGACCATCTTAGAAGAGACTTGAAGACCAATAGAATGTTACTCGACTAGCTATTGTTAGGAAAGATGCAAGAGACAGAGTTCCAGTAGAGAACCTAATGGGATAATCAACACTATTGTTAGTGGACCTTCTACTATAGGCCATTTAAGCTCCTCAAGTCTAACTAACACTATAAATTATGTTTACAATATCCAAGGGAAGAAGGTTAAAATTGTTAATATGATTTTTTTCATAAAGGAAGATTTTGAAAGCATCCAAAGGTTGCATGATGATGCACTTGTGGTTAGTGCGAGAATTGCCAACTTCAAGATTAAGAAAATTTTCGTTAACATTAGAAGTTTACTAGACATTTATTTCCAACATGCTTTTGATAAGATGAGATCAAAGATCAAAGCACAGTTAAGAACTTAGAACTATGATTTGTATGCCTTCAACCTGTTTGAGTAATCGGAGTAAACTCTTTATCAATCTAAATTGGAGATGATGAGCATGTTATAGAAGGCAAAGTAAACTTACTTATTATTAAATGTTGGTCCCCATACAATATGATCATGGGACGGTCGTGTCAATACTTATTCGACCTCGTCACTTCTACTGATCATCTTAAAGCTAAATTATCCACTCTTATAGGAGTCAATGTATGTAAAGGGGATCAACAGTTGGAAGGTCTCTATACATAAGGGCTTTAAGGTGTAAAGAAAATTTTCAAGTAGAAACTTATCTAGAAGGAAAGTCAATCAACATAGACAATGCTGAAAATGAAACCAAGGAAATTTCTTTAGGAAGTGACTCTAGAAAAACAACCAGGATATGGAAACCCTTACTAGGACACATTCGTTAAAGTTTAATCAACTTCCTGTAGGGAAATGTCAAAGTATTTGCATGGTCCCCTTTGGGCATGCCAGGTATCTCTAAAGGCGTTGTAGTACACAAGCTTTAGATTGATCTAAGCATAAAAGTGATCCAATAAAAGAAAAGCACTTTACCCTTGAGAGGCAAGTAGCCATAGAAGAAGAAGTTTAGAAACTCTTGAAGGTGGGATTCATTCAAGAAGAGCCTTATCCGACTTAGCTAGCCAATTGTATGCTAGTCAAGAAGTTATATAACAAATAGTGCATGTACATAGACTTCATGGACCTTAATAAAGCTTATCCTAAGGATTACTTTGTACTGTCGAAAAATAATCATATGGTTGATTCAATTGCTAGGCATGTATCTCTTTCTTTTATGGATGCTTTTTCTAGATACAACCAAATCAAAATGGACAAGGAAGACAAAGTTTACACGTCATTTGTTACTAATTTCAGAACATATTACTATACAGTAATGCCCTTTAGGCTGAAAAACGCCGATATAACTTACCTAAGGCATGTTACTATGATGTTTAAACCTTAAATCCATCAAAATGTCAAAGTTTATGTTGACGAAATGATTGAGAAAAGTGTGACAAAGGCTTAGCATGTTGCTGATCTTCAAGAAACATTTGTTACCTTGAGGAGTTATAACATGAAGCTCAATCCACAAAAGTGCATCTTTAACACTACTTCGAGAATGTTTTTAAGGTATATGGTCACTCGATGTGGTATTGAAGTCAAGTCAAAGAGGACTGATGTGATAACAAACATGAAATCTCTTCATACTATCAAGGTGGTATAGGAACTCACTTGACGAATAGCTACCCTTAATCGGTTTGTGTTGTGAAGCACAAACAGGTACATAGAATTCTTTAAAATTTTAAAGAATCCAAAAGACTTCAAATGGATAGATGATTATGAGAGGGCATTTAATGAACATAAAGAATTTCTCGTGTCACCTCTAATACTTTTGATACTTATCTTAGAGAGAATTTGCATTTATACTTATCAGTCAACTGCCGAGCACTATCTTCTATGTTGGTTCAAATTGATAGTAAAGAACATTGACCAGTTTATTACATGACTGATGTCATCCAAGGACTAGAGAATCGATACATGAAGATTGAGAAGTTTGTATTAGCTGTAGTTCTCTCTCTAAGGAAGTTGAAACCATATTTTAAGGCTCACCAAATTGTGGTTCTCACTAATTAACCTTTGCAGTAGGCATTGTAATGGCTAGACTCTTCTTGAAGGATAATGAAATATGTCTTGGAGCTAAGTACCTATGGTGTATAATACAAACCTATAACGACATTAAAAGCTCAAATGTTGGCAAATTTTCTAATTGAGTTAACTAGCTAAGAAGATAGCATGGAGATTCCTAAGAAACGTACATGGTACCTTTATGTGGATGGTTCTTCTACAAGGACCCCATAATGCCAAGATTAATTATGCCTTAAAATTTAGATTTCTAAGCAGCAATAATGAAACAAAATATAAGAAACGGGTGCTAAGAAACTTGAAGTTTTCTCTAACTCATGACTGGTGGTGAATCAAGTCACAGGAAGTTATGCGGTGAGGGAAGAAGAAATGAGGAAGTACTTATTGATGTTATGAATGCTTGCGGAAGAATTTCAATTTTTTCAATCTCCGAGGTATCGAAGAGTAAGAATATTGTTACTGATAAGTTGTCTAAGTTAGTTAGTATAGCATTTCCTAACCTGAGTGATAAACTCTTTATTGAGTTTCTCCTACATAAAAGTTTTTCCATTGCCTCATAAAGTTGCAAATTAGCTCTTTGCTCAATAGAGAAGTCTTAGATGGATCCCCTTGTAGATTACTTAAGAGATGGTGTCCTCTTTGTTGATATGAAAGAGGTTCGAAGTTTAGTTTATTAAGCCACAAATTACACATTAATAGATAATCAGCTGTATAAATGCGGTATATCCTAACCTTATCTTCGATGCCATCTTTTGAAAGATACCCAATGTGTAAGGACTCTATAGGAGGCTTATTAGTATTGCCTAAAATTTCTATATCACGTATGCATCCATAATAAAAAAAAGTGCCTTATAAGTTAAAAATTACAAGACTCTAAATAGTTAATCGCTAGAGTCTTCAATTTTAGTTTATAACTCATTGTATAATATCAATAACTATGGATATCCAATATTCCATAGTTTCTCAAAATCATAGAGAATTGATACCCCTTACCAGAATTGTAAAATAAGATAGATAATTCCAAAAAATTCTAAACTCACTAAAGATACTCACCTTAATTGAGACATTAGTTGTTTCCCAAGGCATTCCGAATCAATTACACAAGCTTTTCATCATACTTATTCGATGGTAGCACTTTGCATTGGGTTCTTATCGTTGTCTTAACTATCGATTAACTTACAAGGGAAAAACTATTGGGGAGTAGGCTATATGAGCCTAATGAGCTAATCCCTCCATCATGCCACATAAATAATTTGTTTAAATGCACAATCATATGAATGCATGAATCAGTTAGAATACAAAACAATACACAATGTTAAATCCTAGATTTTCCTCTCTTTTTTCTATTTTTCAAACTCAATTTAAATGGTCAAATAAATGAATCTGACCATTTTTTCGGATTTAATTCACAAAGGGCTATGTGGAGTACGAGATTAAACCCAAAAAAAAAAAAAGTGTGCTCTTGTATAGAATTTATGTGAAGGATAGAGGCAAATTGTAGGGTATGGGATGTTTTGTGATGAGAAAGAGAGGGAACAAGATGAAAAAGGAATGAAAGGAGGAGAATTAGATGTTGTCTTAATGCTACATTGGCTACGTAGTTGAACCATTAAGTACCACATGTTAATTGTTGATACATAGCCCAATAACTCCTTATTATGTGTGCTTTTCCTGTGAAAAAAAGAAAAATGGCACAAAGTGCTCCGTAGGAGATTCAACCACAAGACCTATAGCTCTAATGCCAAGTTTAGTCAGTGTTTAGTACTATTAGGCCATTAGTTTCTGCCTTGTCCATACATGCAATCAAATTGCATATATAGACTAGGTCGACTTAGTTTACGTTTAAATCTAAGCCTAGGTCTAATATCCTTCCCTTCATTTTTATTATTAAAACCTAAAAAAAATTAAAGCTAAATTAAAAATTCCTACTCTATTTAAACTATCTACCCTTTTTATTTTTAATTTATTTCCTAAATTTTATCTTTTTTTGTAAATTTTCTATTTTCTATGATTGTTTTATTTTTCATATTTTTTAAGACCCGTTTACTCTATTTTAAAATTTCTAAAATTAAAAATTAGTAGGTTAGGGGGGGGGGGGGGGTAGGTGGTGCGCGAAAATGGGATGTGTATAGTTATCCCACTTTGTGGTGAAGTTTGAGTAAAATATTGTGACAAAAACAAAATAGACTATTTTTGCCTTGAAGGTAAACTTGTCCTGAGAAATGCTACAACCAAGTAATTATCTTAGGCCTTGTCTACTAGGGATTTAGTGAAAAGTGAGGAGACGCCCTAAAAGTTGATTGGGATATAAAAGATATTAAAAGAAGGTAGCACCCTTATGAGCTGGAATGAACCCTAAAAAAAATTTAAAAACTTAGTTGTACGCTTATGAGCTATCTGACTTAAGTGAATAGGCAAAGTACTCCTTAAGCTAGCTATGCCCTTAGATGAGAAATTGAAACCTAATAGTGTCTTACTAAGTTAACTAACATAGGTGAATGGGCCAAGAGCTCGTTGAGCTAGCTAAGACCTTAAATGAGGACCTAGTTGTACTCTTCTAAGCTAACTAACCTAGGTGGGAGTAACTTTAGTAGACTAATAGCCCTATATTGGAATTGATTTAAGAAAACTTAGCTATGCTCCTTTAAGCTCACCAACCTAAGTAGGAGAATCTCTCAAAGACTAGCAACCCCAAATGAGAATGGACTTTAAGAAAACCTGGTTATGCTCCTTTGAGCTTAGTAACCTAGCATCTTTAAGGGATTGGTAACCTTATATGGGAATCGATTTTTAGAAAACCTAGTCGTGCTTCTTTGAGTTAACTAAGCTATATAGTAGCATCTCTAGTAGACCAACAACCTTAAATTTGAATTGATTGAAGAAAACATTAAAGTGATCCTCTAAGTTAATTATCCTAAGTGAATGAGCAAAGCGCTCCTTATGTCAGCTAAGTAGGAGCATCTTTGGTAGACTAGTAAGCCTAAATTGGAATCGATTCAAGAAAATGTAGAAGTGCTCTTATCATAGGTAAATAGGTGATGTGCTTCTTAAGCTGGCTAAAACTCTAAATGAAAACCTAATTGTGCTCCTCTCAACTAAATTAGGTAGGATGAGTAAAGTGCTCCTTAAGTTAGCTAAGATCCTAAAAGAGGGATTGATAATGGCTAAGATCCTAAAGGAAATGTGAGTTAGGATAGTGCTTTAAAAAGTTGGCTAAGACACTAAAGATGGAACAAAGGTTATGTGCCCTATAGGCTAGCTAAGACTGTTAAGAGATATTGATGAAGGGAAGCACCCTATGGCCTCATTGAAACTCTAAATAGAGATTGATGAATAGGGAAGTGCCCTAATGGCTCGCTAAAAATGTTGAAGAGAGATTGGTGAATGGAAGCACCCTATGGGCTCACTGAGAGAATGGTGAAGAAAAGTGCCTTATAGGCTTCCAAAAGACCCTATACAGGCTACTAATGAAAGGAGGTGCCATACAGGCTCACTAAAACTCTAAAGAGAAATTGATGAAAGGGGAAGCACCTTATGAGCTTGTTAAACCTTAAGAGAAAATGGTAAATCAAGATAGTGCTCAATGAGTTAACTAACCCTAAAATAGAATATGAATCAGGATAGAGCTTTAAGAGTTAGCTAGAACCCTAAAGAGAATGAAAGAGGTGACAATGCTCTAAAAGCAAGCTAGAATCCCTAAAAATGGATTAAAAATGAGGCAACGCTCTAAAAGCTAGCTATAACCCTAAAAAGAATGGGTTAAAGATAGGATAGCGTTCTAAGAACTAGCTAGAACCCTAAAAAGAATGAAAGAGGAGACAACATTTTAAAACTTAGCTAAAATCCATAAAATGGATTAAAAGTGGGATAACACTCTAAGAGCTAACTAGAACCCTCAAAAGAATGGATTAAAAACGTGATAACACTCTAAGAACTAGTTAGAACCTTAAAGAGAATGGATAAAAGATAGGATAGTACTCTAAGAGTTGGCTAAAACCTTGAAAAGAATGGATTAAAGATGGGGTAGTACTCTAAGAGCTGGCTAGAACTCTAAAAAGAACAAATTTAAGATAGGATAACACTCTAAGAGCTAGTTAGAATGCCTAATATTGATGAAAGAGGGGACTACGAAGGGTAAGCACCCAATAGGTTAGCTAAATCCTTGAAAGGAGTGAAATTGGGGATGTGATCTATTTGAAAAACCCCTTAACTAGAAAAATTTACAAATGAGAAATTTAGCAAAAACCATCTAGGATGAAAAAAGCATTAGATGAGGTTTCTTGATTTGAAAAAGAGTTAGCATATTTGAAAATAGACAAAAAACTTTTGACAAGCCTTTACTTTCTCTCTCATTTTTTTCTTTTTTTTTTGTCTTCCTCTGTTTCTCTTTTCTTGAAAGTTTGCTAATGGGTATAATTACTTATTTAAGGAGCAAATGTTATAATCATCCCCTTTCCAAATGACCATATCGGGCTTCTCATATTCTTCTTGAAAATGTCCCTTAGCTCTCCTGACCTTAATGATAGGCTTCTTCGTAGGGCCTTATGATTTTAAACATTCCTCTCCTAAAGAAAAAAGGTAATTTATGATTAGTCTAGTCAAAGAGATCTTCATCATGAACTCTCGGTCTAGATTATACTCATGACTATAGTCTCAAAAATTATAGTCCATTTTTCCAGTAAAATTCCTTGTTCAATCTGTTAGGTTTTTTTCAATTCAACATTATGAATTTAAGCTTTTGCTCAATAGGTTTAAAAAACGACTATTGAGAAGGCCTACTTTACAAGAAATACTTTTATTCAATCCTAAGTGCACAACTTAACAACTCAAGAATAAAAATTGTGTTCATTCAAAAACAATTTTTATTAAAGATAAATTATCCTTTAAGATTGGAAGAGCATTTATTGAGTAAGGGTAGTATTGTTGGTAGAAAGGCCTTATGTGATTTAGCATGGGTAAGAAAGTTTTCTATTTGTGATGTCGAATTGAGATTTGGAGTAGATATGGAGGTTTTGTGTTTTTAGCCTCGAAATATGATTCAGGGCCTTGCATTATTAGGACTATTTAGGCTTTGATTCGTAGCTTTTTTTATTTAGTTTTGCTACCCTTACTAGGATATACCTTTTAAGGCTTTCATCTTACACTTGGGCCCTATTTTCTAGCCTCTCTTCTTCCTTTCCCTTCCTTTTTCTATAATTTTTTTTTTGTTTCCCCATTCTTTCATCATTTTATGTTTTTTTTTATCCTTTTCCTTAGGACCCTATTATCGAGTCTTTAACTTTAAGAGATTGAAGGCCCTAAATCCATGGGATCTAAGTATATGGGCTAAGGTGAGGTAAGTGATAACTCTGATTTTAAACATATTTCATTTGGTGATTTTATAGTATTTTCCTCACATTTTTGGTTTTCTTTAAAGAAATTGATACTTAATTGAGTAAAATTTTGATTTCTAGGTTTAAATGCATTCTAGGATTGAAAACGAAGAAAAGGAATCCAATTTCACTCACTTCGGAGTTCAAACGAAGAAGTTATGAAGTTTTAAAGTTACACAGTCTGGGACATGACCATGTCTCAAGCTGTTTCCATGGAGGGAAATTGGCCAGGGGAAGAAAGTTACATGACCTGGGGATACGGTCATGTCCCAGGTCGTGTCTGGTAAAGAAAACGAAAACCTTTTCATATACTATAAAAGGATATATTAGGGTTTCAAAAGACATAAGAGACATTAGAGAAGACAAGAGACTTGAGGAGAAGGAGAAGGAGAAGGTGAGAACAACACCGACTTCAAGATCGGAGAGATTTTTCATCAATCAAAGGAGTTTTTTATGTTTTATTTTATGTTATTGAAGAATTCGTTTTTAGTTTCATTATGATAGCTTAGAATTCGTGTATTTAGGATTATGGAACCTAAGGTTTCATGTGACTCTTGGGTTGATTTATAATTCTCAATAAAGTTTCTATCTTTGCTTGATTCAATTATGTCGTTTAATTGTTAATTGATATTTCTAGAATATCAATATATGATGTTATGCATGTTGATTGAGAAACTACATGTATAATTAGATCTTTATATAATTGGAGAGAATTACATGTATACTTAGAGATAAGATACATGTTTCTTCCAGACTGTTAATTAATTGTGAGGGAATTCATTATACATTAATGCGATTCTAAGTTATATTGCTAAGTGAAGAGATTTTGGTAAATAATTTAGGATTAGGGTTAATATTCTTGAGAAAGGTATTAACTTTAGTTTTGAATCCCTCCAGTCAAGAATAATAGAAACCGAATTGAATATATTTTAATCGATTACATGTTAAACTCTAGGGGAAATAATTCCTAAATACGTTATTACTTTTTTGAAGTCGTTCTTACTTTTATCGCTTTTTCAATTGCTTAATTAAGTCTTATAATTAAGTTAGTTTGTTAATTTTAGTATTTTTAATTAATTCAAACTTGCATAATTTTCCTGTTAGATAATAAAGCTAGGGTTAATATTAGTACTCGAAGTCTCTAAGGGATCGACTCGGACTCACATCCGCTATATTAAAACGGATAGGTGCACTTGCCTAATATCAAGTTTTTGGTACCGTTGCCAGGGATTTTCGATATTAAGAACACTAGTTGCTTTCTTACTTTGACCATTTTTTTTCTCTTTTGTTTTCATTGTTTATTTTTATTCGCTAGAGTTGTAATTGATTCTGTATTTCTTGCCCTTGTAGTGCATGACTTGAAGCAACCCGGAAGATTTGGTAGAACTTGATCCTGAAATTAAGAGAACTGCCCTTTAAAATTTGAGAGTGCGACCTAGACAAATTGTGGCTACCATAGAAGATGAGTCAATCATTGAGATTAAGGAAGAGGGTAAAGAGACCAACACTCAATTCATTGAGCAAGAAGATCTACCATACATGGCTAACAATGGTAATGTAGCAAATTAGACTATGTCTGACTATTCAAGGCCTACACTTATTGAAGCTGACTCTAGCATCGCAAGGCCAACCATCGCGACTAATAACTTCCAAATTGCACCTAACATCATACAAATGGTGCAACAATATGTTCAGTTTGATGGTCTCCAAGATGAAGATCCTAATGCCTACATCTTTAGCTTTCTAGAGATTTGTGATAAACGAAGCCACGGATGATGCCATCTGACTGCGGCTATTTCCTTTCTCCTTGAGGGGTAGAGCAAAACAGTGGTTGAACTCTCTACCACAAAATTCAATTACAACTTGGAATGAATTTATAGAGAAATTTTTGGAGAAGTATTTCCTACCTGCAAAGACCACTAAACTTCAGAATGATATTTCTTGTTTTGCTCAATTGGAAGTGGAGATGCTATATGATACTTGGGAGCAGTTTAAGGACTTGCTCAGGAGGTGCCCACATCATGGCCTCCCACTATGGATGCAGATTCAGACCTTCTACAATGGTCTCAATTTATCTACTAGACAGATGATTGATGCATCCGCATGAGGTACTTTGAACACAAAGACACCTGAGCAAGCACAAAACCTGATTGAAGGAATAGCGAGGAACAATTATTAGTAAGAAAGCACTAGAGCCAAGCAAAAGGCTATGGGAATTTATGATGTGGATTCAACCACTGCTCTTGCAGCCAAGGTGGACCTATTGAGTAAGAAGATTGATGCATTCTCTGTTGGACCTCAACAAGTGCAATCGGATGTACATGACTTTGGTACGCAGGGGTATGGAGTACAAGAACAACTGGAACAGGTAAATTATCTAGGAAATCCACCTATGCAACAAAATAACCCCTATAGCAACACTTATAATCTCGGATGGAGGAATCACCCTAATTTCTCATGGGGAAATCAAAACCAAGGCCAGTAGAAGATCAACTTTGGCCTACCTGGATTTCAAAGACCATTACCACCTCCTCTTCTTTCTCAAGAAAAGAAGCCCAGTGTGGAAGAACTTCTCACCAAATATATTCAAGGCAATGAGGCTCGGCTATCTAACATTGAATCATCGTTGAGGAATCAAGAGGCTTCCAATCGCAATCTTGAGAATCAAATTGGTCAACTTGCAAAAATGATCTCTGAGAGGCAATAAGGGACACTCCTAGGGAATACCAAGGTCAATCCTAGGGAACATGTTAATGCAGTGACCTTGAAAAGTGGTAGAAAACTACAGGTGGAAGAAGAAGGATGGTAGGGAAGTAGTTGAGAAAGAAGTGGAAGTCAACCGTAAGGAAGATACAAAGCCATTAAAATCAAAAGAAAGTATGGAATCACCGAAAGTGAAGGAGTACAAGCCTCCCATCCCTTACCCACAGTGCCTTAAGCAAAGTTACACTGATCAGAATAAGGAATTCAGTAAATTGCTTGATGTTTTCAAACAATTACACATTAACTTACCTCTTGTTGATGTCATCTTGCAGATGCCAAAGTATGCAAAATTTTTAAAAGATCTTCTATTGAACAAGAGGAAGTTGGAGAGCTTACAGCCGTCACATTGAATGAGGAATGTTCGGCACTTCTCCAGAAAAAGCTGCCACAAAAATTAAAAAATCCAGGGAGTTTCACTATTCCTTGTATGCTTGGCAATTTGTTAGTAGATAATGCTTTGGCAAACTATAGGCATCATAGGGCTTTATTTTATAGAAACTAAGATGTCTAATTACAAATAAGGATGGTGATTTTGGGGTTCTGGTTTATAAGGTTATAAAAAACACTAAAGCTAAATTGAAAATTCCTATTCTATTTAAATTATTTTTCTTTTTTTATATATTTTATATTTTTTGTATTTTTCTAAATTTTCTATTTTTATGCTATTTTGTAAATTTTTTATCTTTTTATATTTTTCTAATCTTTTCCTTTTTCATATTTTTTCCTTAAATTAGGACCCTTTTATCTTATTCTAAAAATTTTTAAATTAAAAAGGGGGTGGGGTAGGGTAAGGTGAGTATGGTGCAAAAATGGGGTGTTTATAGGGGGAAGTAAGTAAGTTTGGAGTACTTAGCTTACAAAAGATAAAATTCTATATTTTGATGATGATTGACTCTTATGGCTATTACAAATTAAAAGCATTTCAGTGGTCCATTTAAGGTAAGTCCTAAGTCACTAGAAATTACAAAAAAGGTTCATGCCAAAAAGGGAAAAGTTCATAGTTTACAAAGGCAATTCGATAGTCATAAAAAATGGAATATTCTTGTAACGGACAGTATGGATGTCAGGGGGTAGGACACATCTCTACTCCTCAATCGATCGTCCAAATGGTACTAGATACCTAAGAGAGGTGATCAAGTTGTTAACTCGGCAAATGCAGCATTAGGGAGTATTGTCTTGACAAATGGTTACTTATCTATTTAGCCTTAGCAGGTTACCTCAAGACGTTAGTAGCTCAAGGTTGGACTTATCAACTTAGTAATGGGTAGGTTTATTGTTTAGCATAAGTTTGGCTTAGCAAGACGACGAGTTGTTCTCCTTCTACTTAGGAGATAATGAATGGTTTGGGTGAGCTCAAAAGAAATGTTAAGTTAGCTTGGATGAATTATTCCTCATTTAGGGAAAAATCCTTCTTGGCACACTAAAGAAATATGGCCATACACCCTCGACTGGGTGATCGGTCCTTGATTCTTATCATATACTATACAAATTGTTCAAATTTGGTAATATAAGTATTGCTATTATAAAAGTTATTTCTTTAGTTTTGGAAAATTTGCTTGCATTCCTGAGTCCACTCAAACATGACATCCTTCTATGTCAATCGAGTCAATAGTCAAGCAATCTTAGAGAAATCTTTTATAAATTGTTAATAATATCTTACCATGCCTAGAAAATTTCATACTTCCAAAATAGTTGTTGGTTGTTTCCATTCCATAACTACTCTAACCTTTTCAAGTTGTATAGAAATTCCTTTACTAGATATAATATGACTTAGGAAAGAAATCTTACCTAGCTAGAAATCTCATTTATTGAACTTAGTGTACAATTTGTTATATATTAACTTTTGCAATGCTAATCATAAATGCTCTGCATGCTCTTAGTTTTTTAGTAGATTAAAATATTATCAATAAAAACCACAATAAATTTATTTAGATATGGCTCGTATATATGATTCATAATGTTCATGAATACAACCAGTACATTAGTTACACCAAAGGGCATCTCTAAAAATTCATAGTGATTGTATTGTGTCCTAAATGTAGTCTTAGGCTCATCTTCTAGCTTAACTTGCAATTGATAATATCATGACCTCAAGTCAATTTGAGAAAACACAATTGCTTCTTACAACTAATCATACAATTCATCAATTTAAAGTAAAGGCTACTTATTCTTAATAGTCAATTTATTTATCTCCCTATAATCTAGACACAACCTCATAGTATCATCCTTTTTCTTAACTAATAGTACAAGTGCTCCCCATTGTGACACTCTTAGGTAAACAAACCCTTTATCCAATAGTTCTTGAAGTTAATTCTTTAATTCTTGGAGTTCCATAGGTGATGTCCAATATGGAGATTTCGAGTTAGGCTTAGTTATAGGGAGCAACTCAATAATGAAGTCTAGTTTTAGATGTAGAGCTAAACCAAGAAAATCCTCTAGAAACTCACAAACTATGAGTGTATTCGACACTTTTGGTGCCTCCTTCTTTCCCTCAGTTGCAAATACCCAGCAAAACTTCCAATTGTTCTCTTCTACTTTACCCCTTTCCATTTCATCACATATATCAATAACTACTAATTTTAATTTACCTTTACTAGCTTTTCTTTCAAACACCACTTCTCCATCATTTAAGGTGATGGTCTTACTTCTACAGTGCATATTTTCCTTATGCTTAGACAATCGATTTATTCCCACGATTACATCATAGCCTTGTAAATGTAATACTATAAGACTAATGGGGCACTCTTTTTCCTGAGTTTTAATTTGACCACTGTCTACAACTTTATGAGTTGTTACTTTCTCTTTAATAAGTGTTCTACTTCTATAGTTAGTGTTAATTTCAATTACATTTATTCCTTTCCCACCCATAAACTTCTGACTTGTAAAAAATTGTGATGCAATAATATCAAACAATGCAAATGTAGGTTGTCCATTTATATATATCTCCTAAAATATATACTAATACTATGAGTACTAACCAACTTTTTTATTCCTAGAGCTTAGAAACTAAATAACTTACACTTTGATTATTACTAAGATAAGTAATTTGAATATGTACTTGTTACCAATCCTTCGTCAGTTTCTTCTTCAACTCTATAATTTCCTTAGAATCATTATAATAATACTCCTCCATCTAATCAATAAAGCCTTCTTCATCAACCTCTATATCTTTTATAGCAAAGAGATAGGTAGGTGTAGTTGTATTGTTAGAATCTTTAACCTTTCTAGTTCCTTACCTAAATTATAGATAAGATCTGTAGAAGTGCCTACTTGTTCCACATTTATTACACTTGACTAACTTCATTCTTAGGCACCTACGTAACACATGATTCTTATTCCTTCATATAAAGCATCTCCCATTAAAGTTAGCATAATGCATAAGGAAATGATTTGCTCTACATTTCCAACATCTAACATTTCCATCCTTATCATAGAAACTTAAACCAAGTATAAATTGTAGAGGGCTACTAGCTAAAGTTACTTGCTTTCGTAACAATATACTAGTAGCTCTTGATTAAAACCTTTTGTGGTTAGAATATCTTACTTATCTTTAGCTCCATTAAGCTTGCATCCTTAAACAATTGTTTTCTAAATAGCACACCTTATCTACCACTTCATTATAGGTAGTGAAACCATAGTCCTCTAACTTATAGCACATTGTAGGATCAAATCCAATAAGAATAAATCTTTGTTTAACCTATGATTTTCTTAATAAGAAGCTAGATCATATTGCAATAATCCATTAAGCTCTATTTCATATTGAGTCACATCCATACTCCCCTTCTTAAGCTTAAATAGATCTTACACCATCTTATTCTAGAAACTGTGAAGAAATTACTCTTTCTTGAATTCCTCCTTAAGCATTTGCCAAGTAATGATATCTCCCAACCATCTAACTTTCGTGTGCCACTAAACTTGTATTGCCAAATTTACCATGAAAGTACCAAATGACATCCTTTAGGACTCTAGTATTCTAAAATCCTCAAAACTCCATTCAATTTGGCCTAAGCAATCAATAGCTAAAGCCAATTTACTCATTTCACACTTGAAGTACCAAGTTACCATAATGAACTTAGAAAGCTTACTAGCATCTTGAGGCTTATTTGCTCTTCGTTCTGTCTCCTAAGGCCTCTTGCTTCCTATATTTCCTTTAGTAACAATATACTACATCAACATTCCCTATTATCTTATCATTGTATACATGCTAGCAACTAACTACCAAATAGAGATAGCTTATTATGGGGGTAAGAGTATCATGTTGTGGTTGTTCCCTTAGGGGTGAAGGAACTCGTAGTGGCAGATCTTAATTCTCCTCTAACCTTCCATTTCAAGTTTTAGCTATTACTTACTAAATATTAATAACATATGAAACCTACACACATATCTAATCATAAGTTCATCCAATACATCAATTTCACTCTTACACTCAATTAAAGAATTATTAGATTCATATGTCTTGCACTTATGACATTACATTCATCATATATGGTATATATAAACTTTACTATTCACTTAGTTCTCACTTTACATCATTTAAATTTGTGTACATGTTCTAATAGATAAAACTTTTACAAACTGAACAACTTTCAATTAACAGAAAATTTACAACTTGGTTACAACAAATTATACAAACTTGATTTTTATAACTATATATACAAAAGATTTATAATTGGTCTTTGAGATACATTTGATCTAACTACATAGATTATTTACAACACTTGTACATTGTCAACAATTGCATGTACATCAAAAGATTAGAATTTACATCCAATTGAGTCAAAAGTATCATAAGATCATCTTTAAGGACATAGTAAAATAAAGTCAGCCATCTAATACTATTCATCGTCTAAGCTATTAATTGTGGACCCCTATTTGAAAGGCATTCACTCCATATGCCCTCCTACTATATTATCCTCTTCTCTACCTATAAATTCAAAATCCTACTTACTAACTTAGGACAATTAGGAATAATAATTACTTCATATACTTTATCATCATTAAACTCTTCAATATCATTATTATCTATTATCTAATGAGCCACTTACTCTATCTATATAGGGCAAGCCTTTGGATTATGATCTAATTGAGCCTTTGATAGAGGTTCTGATTTATTCTCTAAATTAGATTTTGACAGCTCATCTCCTACATTTCTTACCATTTCATTCATCTAAGCATTAGCTACAGCCTACATCACTACAACATATATGTCTACACTAACATCACCTTCAATATCCAAATCCTACTCTTCTTCCTCAGGTTCTTCTTCTTTAAGTTCCTCCTTTCCTAGATCCTCCTTTACATTACCCTCTATTTCTCCCTTAACTAACTTATAATTACTCTGTACACTCACTTGATCTTTATCTTAGGGTTCTGAAAGTTGTTGATCCTCCTATTGTGCTTCTAATATTATAAGTTTAAGGTGAGATTCATTTGGCTCTAAGGGTATTTCTCTTCCTCCTTCAATTAGATTAGGAAAGTATGGGAACCAATCAATAACTCCTTAAGAGTAATGTCTTAGGATATATGGTACATCGATAGGAATATGAGTAATACTATCAGGTTAAGGTCTCCCTTCTACTAGTCTTGTTAGAAAGTACCTTACTAGCATCATCCAAGCCATAATCCCTTCACTTTCTAGTTATATCTACCCAAAGGTAGCTATTGCAGTATATTTATTATATGAGAACCCAAGTGAGCTTCCATTAATGGCCATGAATCTTGCCAACTATAAAATATCTCATTAATAAACCAATAAATAATCTCATCTACCATCCTAAACATATTCTAATCAGCCAGCACTAGTGGCAGTCCTTGCATCCTAACCTTGTACTAGATAGGAGATTCTTCTCCATTTCACTTAATTGCAAACAACTTACTATTAATTCACCTCTATGGCTTTGTAGTTAGATTTAATCAACCAACATTTATCACAACTCAGTGTTATCATCACGTTGACTTTATAATTCGTAATACAATCTTTTACTACCAACTTATTACTACCTACTCTTACTATGCTCCTATAATATCTACTTTCTTTTAATTACGATTATTCAAAGCGAGCTCACCAGAACTACACCATGATACCAACCAACAACTGTTACACCTCGAAGTGGTAAAATCATAATAGTCCCATCGTGTAAACCATCTTAAAGTAGAATTCACTATCTATTTGCAATTGTAGACAATTTACATAAGGCATCACAACTAACTTGTTTTGAAGTAAATAGTTAACATGAAAATACCATTATTTTACTTGTGGAAGCTTAGAACATATAATAAAACTCAAATAATCCAAGTAACATTTACATGATTACTAGCATCTTAGGTTACTTAGACATTTACATAGTTGATACTAAAGATCAAAAGGTAATAACAAGTTAAAAAAGCTCAATTGCTCTCTCATTTTATAACCTCACACCCTAGGATCTAATAGCAACTAAGCTTAGGGTAGTTATTGTTAGTGATTGTACCTTAGGCCAATTATTAGATATTATCATTATTATATTTTATGAATTAAGAGGCATTCATTGTTATATTGTTTACATGCTTACTTTATAATAACATTCTTGAATAATCATATAGTTATTCTAAATGTCTCTAGATGTTCATTATTATGGGAACAGTAATGAATTAAATCTAATATGAGGCTTGATTGATAATCATGAAATATTTATTTGTATAGAGATACAAATCAAACTCATAGATGCATCTTTTATGGATTAATGTCATAAATGATTCTCATTATAACGATGTCATTGCATCCTTAGACCTAAAATTACCATGGATTCCAACATGAGGAACATTATGATTTGACTCAATCAAACATTATCTTTAACTAGATAATTATAAAGGTTGAGATTAGACATAGTGTAAATGATGTAAAGGGAGATGAGTGATTAAGATTGTATTTGTTTGTCTCCCTAAGGAACACATATCTTCGAGCCCCTCGATAAGTGAGACTGAGAAATGCATGGTTGAGCTCAAATGAATTAATAGTATGATCAATGTCATTTGTTGTATCAATCTACTTAGAGATCCAGAAATGATAAGGTTGAACAATATAAGGATAACACTATCCATGCCTTATGTTCAATCTAGCCATTGTGTGATAAAAGGATTATGATATAAATTATAGATTAAGTAAAGTCAGATAATCAATTTTCGCTTATTTTGGGTAGACATAACGTCTTTTTAGAGGCCATTTATATTTTTCAAGCTTGAAAAGAGTTTTTAAGTCTACTACCAACATTAAGTGAACCTACAAGGTCACACATAAAGAACAAACAAATTAAGTTATGGGTATATTTTAGTGAAACCTAATAGGAAGTCATGAAATATTTATTATTCTTAATTATTTAAGAATGATAAATAATTATGTTTATTACTTTTAGTGAAAAATAATAAATAACATATTTAGTAAATATAATTAATATCCTTTAGTATCTCACCAAATCTCATAATATCTTCTAGAAGATATTTTTGCTGGTCTATATATAGATATAGATAGCTCTATTACAGTTATGCTAATGTTATATCATCAACATTAGTCTCAAAGAGAAACTCTATAGAGCAAAATAGAGAGTGAAAATGTGAGAAACTGTAAGGGATTTCCTACATTCAATTTTGGTGCCAGCATACATTGTAGTTTTTTTTAGTATGTTCATTTGAGTGTAGATATCGTAGAGGGAGCTTGCGAGATCGCAACACCTGTAGAATTGCATCACTGATGCGACTTAAGTTCACATTAGGTAAAAGAACTTCATTCATACCAATTTAATTTTCCACATGGATCTATCGGTGTTTTAAAGATTCAATTTTATTACAAAAAAATTATGCTAAAAAACTAGGTTTTCGAATCCCTAAATCTCAATAGTGGTATTAGAGCCACTTATTGTTTTAGTTAAGTTGATTTCGTATGTCATATGTATGCATGATATGTATGAACATAGATTTTAATGATTAATATGAATTAATACCTATTGCGGATTGTTTAATTGTTAAACGAATTTTTGTTTATATGATGTGAATGAATTTGTTTAACTAATCAATATAGGTCAATGATGTATATGTATATATATATGGATTATTTAATTAACATATTGAATTGGTTTAGTGGGAATTTTTTAAATTATGACTCTAAATATTGAACTTTACATATTTAATTGTAGATTAATGGTTGCAAACAACACCTCTACATTTTCATTGTGATATGTCCTTGAAAAGGACAAGTTGAATGGAACCAATTTCCATGATTAGTTTAGAAACTGGAGAATTGTTCTCAAGCAAGAAAGGAAGCTCTATGTCCTTGATTAGCCTAATCATGAGGAGCCTCTAGCTACTACTTTAAGAGCTTATAAGGATGCTTATAAGAAGTATTTTGATGACTTCCTTTATGTAGGATACTTGATACTTACCACTAGGAGCCTAGAACTTCAAAAGGATCTACAACACAGAGAGGCTTGTGAGATGGTTGCCCATCTCAAGGAAATGTTCTAGTAGTAAGCTAGATAAGAAAGGTTTGAGACTACTAAAGCCTTGCATTCCTATAAAATAGATGAGGGAGGGTTAGCAAGTGCCCATGTTTTGAAAATGGAGGGCTACATTTGTCATCTTAAGAGGCCTAGATTTCCCATAAGTCAAGAGTTGGCAACAAATTTGATCTTAAATTCATTTGTAAATAGTTATGACCAGTTTGTCATGAATTATAATAAGAATAATATTGAGAAATCAATTTCTAAACTACATATGATGCTAAAAAACATTGAGTGAAACATAAAAAAGAAGCCTAGTAATGTTTTAATGATTTAGAAAGGAAAGGGGATGAAGAAGAAAGGTAAGTAGAATGGAAAGGCAATAAAGAATTCAAAGCCTAAGCTCAAGCCTAAACCAAAGGCAAAGCCTCGTAAGGAAGGAGTTTGTTTCTTTGACAAGGAGCCTAGTCATTAGAAAAGGAATTGCAAACTTTACTTAGAAGATCCAAAGAAAAAAAAAAGAGTAATGAGAATACTACCTCCGATATTTATGTTATAGAAATCAATTTATCTACTTTTACATCATGAGTATTGGATACTAGATATGGATCTCACATTGGTACAAATGTGTAAGGTCTCAATAGGAGTAGAGAGTTGAAAAAGGGTAAAGTTAACTTACGAGTAGGCAATGCTGCAAAATTTGTTCTTTTAGCAGTAAGGACTAATCATTTGATTTTCCCTAATAGGCTTTTCTTAGTTTTGAATAATTGCTTTTATCTTCCTGCTTTAAGTAGGAATATTATTTCATTTTCATATTTTGATGATGATGGTTTTTCATTTATTATTAAGAATAATAAATGCTCCATATATTGGAAAGACATGTTTTATGCAAATGCTGACTTACATTCTTTATGTTCTAAACCTTAAGCCCGATAGTGGATCTATCTATAACAAAACTACTAAGAAATTTAAATCAAATTATTTAAACATGACCTACCTATAGCATTGTTGCCTTAGCCATATCAATGAGAATTGCATATCAAAGCTCCATAAAAATGAACTTTTATACTCATTTGATTTTCAATCATCTGATATTTGCAAGTCTTGTTTATTAGGCAAGATGACTAAAAATCATTTTACTAGATACAATGAAAAGGCAACTGATTTATTAGGAATAATACATACTAATGTATGCGGTCCATTAAGCATTATTGCTAGAGGAGGTTATCAGTACTTCATCACATTTATTGATGATTTTAGTTGATATAGGTATGTCTATTTGATGAGGCATAAATCTGAATCATTTGAAATGTTCAAAACTTTTTAGAATGAAGCATAAAATCAACTTGGCAAAATGATTAAGGCACTTCGATCAAATTGAGGTGGTGAATATCTAAGCCAAGAGTTTAATGATCATCTTATAAATTGTGGGATTATTTTACAATTAACTCAAACTAGAACACTACAACAAAATGGTGTATCTAAAAGGACAAGTAGAACCTTATTAAATATGGTTTGATCTATAATGAGTCAAATAGATCTTCCTTCATCCTTTTAGGGTGATACCCTAAAAACAATTGTCTTCATTTTAAACCGTATCCCTTCTAAAGCAGTTGAAAAGATGCCATATGAGATATGGACAAGGAAGAGACCTAGTTTGTCTTTTCTCAAGATTTAAGGTTATGAGGATTATGTAAAATGTCAAGTCTTAGACAAATTAAGACCCAAATCTAATAAATGCCTTTTTGTGGGGTATCTAAAAGAAACTAAAGGATACTATTTCTATAATCCCTTTAAGAACAAAGTCTTTATTGCTCGAAATGGCATCTTTTTTGGAAAAGGAGTTTTTTTCTAAAAGGACTAGTTGGAGAAAAGTACATCTTGAAGAAGTAAGAAATCTATAAAATGGCATTGAACCACTAATGGAAACTCAACGAGACTCATAGTTAGTTATTAAGCCTTTACAAGTAACATAAGGCCCACACAGGTCTAGTAGAGTACGGCATGAACCTAAGAGATATGGAATTCTCATAATAGATAATTATGATGTGTTGCTCATGGATCAAGAGGCCATGCCGGGTTCAAACTTTGAGAAATAATTATAAGCTATGAAATTTGAAATGCATCCATGTATGACAATTAAGTATGCATATTGATGGATCCCCCTAAAGGTATTAAGACCATTGCGTGCAAAGGGGTTCTCAAGAAAAAAATTGACATTTACAGTAATGTGCATACCTTTGAAGCATGATTAATGGCCAAGGGTTTCAAATAAACTTATGATATAGACTATGATGAAACCTTTTCACTAGTTGTCATGCTTAAATCCATTAGGATCCTTATTACACCACTTATTATGATCACGAGATTGAGCAAATGGATTTCAAAATAGCGTTTCTTAATGAAAGCCTACTCAAGGATGTATATATGATATAGACTGAGGGTTTTTCTCATCCTAAGGATTCTATAAAGGTTTACAAGCTTTAAATACCCATTTATGGATTGAAGTAAGCATCCTAGAGTTGGAATCTTCATTTTCATGAAGCAATCAAAGAGTTTGGACTCAAATGAAGATGAACCTTATGTTTATAAGAAAATTAGTAAGAGCACAGTTATATTTCTAACACTATATGTAGATGACATATTACTCATTAGAAACAATATTCCTACCTTGTCAAGTGTTAAGTCTTGGTGAAGGAAGTGTTTATCAATGAAAGACTTAGGTGAGCTACCTATATCTTAAGCATTAAGATCTATAGGGTTATATCTAAAAGGCTCAAAATCCCAAGTTATAGTATGTGCATAGACAAAATTCTGAATTAGTTCAATATACAAGATTTGAAAAGAGGATTCTTACCAATATCACATGGTATAAATCTCAGAAAAACTTAATGTCCTATGAAAAAGGATGAGTGAGATCGCATGAGCAAGATTCCTTATGCTTTGGCTATTGGATCAATCATGTATGTCATGTTATGTACTAAACCAAATGCATCATATGCATTACATATAACCAGTAGATACTAATTAGATCACGGTGAACCTTACTAGACAGCTAGTTGTAAGTAGATATACTGATGTAACCTTCTAATCTAACATGGATGATTTTAGATTGCAATTAGGATATTTATATTACTTGAATGGAGTTGCAGTAAGTTGAAAAAGTTTAAAGCAAAGCACTATAGCAAATTCTACAACTAAAGTTGAGTATATAGTAACATCGAATGCAACTAAGGAGGTAGTTTAGATCAAGAAGTTCATCACTAAGCTGGGTATTGTTCCTAGCATTATAAATTTTATAAATCTTTATTATGACAATAATGGTGTTATTGCACAAGCTAAGGAACCTAAATCACATCAACAATCAAAACACACAATCATATGGTATTATCTTATTAGAGAGATCATCAATAGAGGAGATGTCAAGATATGCAATATATCAGCTAATGACAATGTTACCAATCCACTTACCAAAGCTCTTGTATAAGCAAAGCACGATCATCATACTAGGTCAATGGGTATTAGATACACGTATGATTGGGCTTAGTATAAGTAGGAGATTGTTAGTAATTGTACCTTAGGTCAATTATTGGATATTATCATTATTATATTTTATGAGTTAAGAGGCTTTTATTATTATATTGTTTATATGTTTACTTTATAATAATATCCTTGATCATATAGTTATTCTAAATGTCTCTAGATGCTCATTATTAGGGGAACAATAATGAATTAAATCTAATATGAGGTTTGATTGATAATCATGAGATGTTTATTTGAATAGAGATACAAATCAAACTCATAGGTAAAGGTTAAAGAACTATGTAGTAGACCAACCCACTATAAGATCACTACATAGATTAATGTGATAAGTGATTATCATTGTAACATTGTCATTGCATCCTTAAACCTGAAATCACCATGGATTCCAAAATGAGGAACATTATGATTTAATTTAATCAAATTTTATCTTTAACTGGACAATTATAAAGGTTTTAATTAGGGATAGTATAAATCATCCAAAGGGAGATGAGTGATTAAGATCGGATTTGTTCATCCCATTATGAGATAGATATCTCTAGACCCTCGATAAATGAGACTGAGAAATGCATAGCTATACTCAAATGAATTGATAAGATGTTCAATGTCATTTGTCATATCAATGTACTAAGAGAACGAGATAAGATAAGGTTGAATAATATAAGGATTAAATTATCCATGCCTTATGTTCAATCTAAATATTGTGTGACAAAAGAATTATGACATAAGTTATGGATTAGGTAAAGTCGGATCGTCGATCTTTACTTAGTTGTGGCGGAGGTAACGTCTTGTTAGAGGCTGCTTATGTTTTGTAGGCCTGAAAATCCTATTGCCAACATTAAGTGAACATATAAGGTCATATACAAAGAACGAAAAAAATAGGTTGAGTTTATTTTAATCAAACCTAGCCTGAAGTATTGAGGTATTTATTATTATTAATGATTTAAGAGTGATAAATAATTAAGTTTATTATTTTTGTTGAAAAATAATAAATAATGTATTTTATTAAATATTATTAATATCCTTTAACATCTCACTAAATCTCATAATATCTTCTAGAAGATATTTTTACTAGTCCATATATAGATTTGAATAGCTCTCTATTATGGCTATGCTAACATTATATCATCAACATTAGACATACAAAGAAACTCTATACACTAAAGTAAAGAGTGAAAATATGAGAAGCTATGGGGGGTTTCCTACATTTGGTTTTGGTGCTAGCATATATTGTAATCTATTTTAATGTGTTCATTTAAGTGTAGATAACATAGAGAGGGCTTGTAAGATCATAGTACCTATAGATCCACATTATCAAAGTGACTTATAATTGCATAAGACAAAAAGAACTTCACTCATATCAATTTAATTTACCGTAGGGAACTACCGGCATTTTTGGGATTCAATTTTACTAAAAAAAAAAATTGCTACAAAACCAAGTTTTCGAACCCCTAAATCCCAATAGTAATAACGTAGCGTTTTAGTTCACAACTATAAAAAGAACTATAAGGATGCAACCAACTAACCACTCAACAAGTAGCAATAGAGATATAAGACTATATAATAAGCACAAATAGGGTTATCAAATAATTAATTGAATATGATGCAACAAAACAAATGCCATCACGAGATGTTATCTGATCTATTTTGAGATTGGAGAAACTATACTTACTTTGACTCTAATTTAAGGAGTTTCAATGCGTATGCAATATCTCATGACCAAACCCATGCTTATGCAATGGAAACATCTCTCCTCCTATGACTATCTTTGAACCACTACCTTTACCTTTATTGTAACCTCGTCTCCTATCATTTAGTTTAACTAGGGATGAAGAAGTGACCATTTAAACTATACTTTTCGAAGAGGCTGGTATTTAGTTAGAGAATCCTAATCAACTACTAGTGGGTTGCAATGCATGTTTAGTTTAAAGTTTCAAGTCTAATATAGTTAAAATCTAATTTAAAGTGACAAACCAATTTCATGCAGCTCAATCAATTGCAATCCAATATAGTAAGCTAACAATATATAGTTAAGCATAAAGATATATAGTCATATGTATAAGCAAGCTATTTACAAGCACAACTAAGTATAATCTTAAGCCTCTAAGTACTATATAACATTACTCCAAAATACAGTTACGTATTAATCCTAAACTTACCTGAAGATTCCACTTGCTCATTATGGTGCAACTTGAGATATATCTTCGCTATTAGACTCTATAATACAAATGTCATTTTAGTGTTCATATAATTATTATATGCTAGTTTTATTTTGTAACGTAGCTTATTATCCTAATTTAAGTTTTTGCTATCCTTAGTTACTAAGCTTTTAGGTTATTGGATAATAATCTTACATTCAACTAGTTTGTGACTCAATCATTAATTTGGTCTCTAATTTAGCCTCCGATTACAATTTTACTAAAAATTCCTAAAACATTTGTTGTCCCATTCTCTAAAGTTCATCTAACTAACTTTTATGAATATAAAGTCTTTGATTTAACTATTGATCAATTTCCTAGTTAGCTATTTACACTTAGTTTTATGATATAAACTTTGAATTGTCCTTTGATCATAACGTACTCTACATTTTAGCAACAATTTCTATGATTTCACTCTTGTCTAGAATCCAAATACTCTATATAACCTAATACAACTTTAGTTTAAATCAACTTCACTTTACTACATTATTTAAAAAACTCACATATTACTTATATTTCAACACTAAGTCTTCAATACACAAATTCAACACTTCCTATACCATAAATTTAATCCCTTAACATCATTCAATATTACAATATACTAAATTACAAATTAAATTAGAATCTAAGTTAAATTCTTGTAAAATCAATAAATATACTTTTATAAATAGCTATTCAATGGGATTTAAGGCCTTAAAATTAGATAAAAATTTAAGAAATAGTTTTCATGAAAAAATTTTAATACATATTATAAGTACCTTGTAGAAAAATTTTAGAGTCGAAATAACATTGGTAAGTTTTTTGGCAAAAAAAATGATAATGAACTCGGCTCGATTTTAGTCGTTTCTTACGAACAATACATTTCAACATTCAATATTCAATAAAATATTTTTTTTTTCAAAAAACTTTGCATACAAAAATAGTTTAGAATAAAATTTGCAAAATTTTTTAACACAATTTGTTCTATTTAATAAATTAACAAAAATTAGACTAGTTTGAAGAGCTTACCAAAAACTACCATAAAAACCACCAACTACCACCCTACTATTGTTAGCCTAACCAAGCATTAGCCACACCTTTAAACGCCACCCTTGGTTATTTTCTAGGAACTACCTAGGTCCTTATACTCCAATTCACCCTTAATTGTACCTATTTTTGTCTAATTTTTTCTAAAATATACACTCAATCCCCTAGGTCTCTTTCTATTTTTCCAATATAGTAAAGTATCTAAAGTAACTCAAGAACCATTGATCTAAATTTATAAAGTATGTTTGGGTTGGTTAGGGAAAAATTCTATTGCCAAGTGTCATATTCCGTTCTAAATCATCAGTATTAAGTGTCCTTAAGCTATGTAAAAATTCTCTAATCTACATCTTTACATTGCCATACATAAAGTACAACATTATAGACTACTACATAATTTTTTTACATTTTTTGTTAATTTTCTTGAAATAATTGATTATATTTTAGTATATACTAGGTATTTTAAGTAATTTCGAGCATATTTTCCTACATATAAAATAATATTCAATAAAAATAAATACTCCTAAATATTTCTCATGTCATTTTATGATTTTTATTCTGCATATAATATATCTATAATGATTTATTAATTACTAAAATTCGTTTCGCATGTCTCTTATAAATAATGAGTAATAATAGTATATCCTATAAATATGATATTTAATCATTTTATTATTTAATTTTCTCAAATCCAAACTAGCGAGGACAATTTTACTAATATTCCTAATTTCATCATAAAATTTGAGCTCGATTTAATCATTTTTAGAATTGCTCTAAATTTTACGTTCTCAATCCGAATTGACCAAATTATTAGGCTCGTACTTATTTAGGTAAATAGGCAATAAATTAGGAACAATTTTTTAGTCTTGTTTGGATTCTTGAATTAGCTATTTTCAATGTACCCTGAACTCACTTCAATTTATCAAAAGTTGAAACACTTTATTTTTTATCTCAAATCACATTAGGAGTAAAGCATACCATGAGCAAGTATTTGAGCACTATACTGATGTATCCTCTTCTAACATTTCATGAATCATGGTAAAGGAAGTGATATCTTTGGTTATTGAAAAAGGAATTTTGCTAGATATCATATTTGAGTTGGGACCTACTATCTTGGTTGGCTATGATGCTATAATGCAGCAATTGATTAAGTTTGGACATTAAAACTGATTGCTAACAATCAATGAGCTAATATATGAGGAATTAACATTGGAGCTATTAAGCACTATAAGGTTGGCTTTTGATAAACTTGAGAATGGTAGGTAAGATACTCTATACTTTAGGTGTAATGGTCATGAAGTGACAATGCCATTTGATGATATACCTATTTGCATAGTAATATATTCCTAAGACTCTATGATGACTTGGGAATATAAAGAGCTACCTTATAAATTACCCTAAGGAGTGTATGAGTCTTTTGTCTAGATGGATTTAACTATTAGAGAAGGAAGAGATAACTCTCGTAGAGGTTTAAGGCTTCTAAACCAAGAGATCTAACTCTTAAGTTGGTGCATTATGTTTTTGGCTTGGGGTTTTATAGGAAAAAAGAACAATCCATAGGTCGTAAATGAAAGGGGTATCATATATTTACATACTATTGCTAACTAATGACCCATTAACTTAAAAGTAAGGATGGCGTGTTTTCGTAAGAATTAGGCTACCAATTGTCATTTAGGTCTCTTTTTTGTAGTCCCTTCATCACTAGGTTGCTAAGAAATACTTCCCCTTTTTAAATCCTTTCTCACATGAAGGCATTGGTTCCTCTTGCTCCCTTGACCCATCATTCCATTAAGACCATGAAGTTGCCTCCAGCACTTGAAGGTTTAGTACCTTAGCCTTCGACTATGGCTACATCCTGATCATCTTAGTGGTAATCTGATTCATCATCTTCGTTAGTATTTAGTACACTCAAGAAAATGATGAAGAAGATACTGAATAAGTAATGGATCCAAACTCAGAAGATTGATCACATTGACATCAAATATGATGCCACTTTTTCCCTACCTAGGAGTCCAACCACCACTGTCACCACTTATGCCAGACCTAGACCTAGATGAAGATTTTGTAGATGATGAGATTGAAGAGGATGTTAAGGATGAGGAATTAGATGAAGAATTATCTTTCTTTTGCCCTTTTCTCTTATTTTTAAAGACTTTATTCAATTTTTTCTAATTTAGATTACTATAATCATAACTTACCTACTATTGTTCTCTCTTCTTTAATTATTTAATCTTTTGATATGTTGTAAGTCCTGTAGGACATTAATATTTGGTACTTAAATATTTGTTATCATTTTATGTAACTCATCTCGTTTAACTTCTTCTTTTCGTTTTCTAGTTAGTTCACTTTTTACATGCAAAGAAAACCATGTGCTTAAATGGATCAATGGACCTTGAATTTTAGACTTTACATTTTTCTCAATAATCAATGATAAAACCCAAGAAGTCCCAATTCTTTTTTCATTTTTAATTTTCTCCTACTATATTTTCATTTGTAAAGTTATTATATACATTGAGAATATTGTACAACTTAAGTGTCGTATAGGGAGGGGGGTATTTGGGTACAGGTTATGTATATCAAAACTTTAGATGTACATTTGAGCTTTCGGATTTTTCATGAAGTGGAAATTATATGAAATTTACACCCCTCTATATATATTAGGCAGCAAAAATCTTTCAAATTTGCTTACTCCTTTATGAATTTAAAGCAATTTGTTGATTTTGAGAAATTAAATCTTCACGATTCAGAATTCTTTGTTGCTTAACTTAGATTTAGACTTGAGATTAGGATAGAAATAGATGAGTTAAGGGCTAGTTATTTTGATTTTTAAACTTAATTCTAGAGGATAGTTATCTATTCTTCTTTTTAAAAAAATTTAGATTTGATGTGATAGAAATTAGCCTACAACTATCTTGCAGCTGAGGTTAAACAATTTGTGTTGAGGCCAATGATTGCTAGATGATTGAGAGATAAAAAGGAAAACACTCAGCATCAAGCCTATTGTCTACTAAGAAGTCGAAAGAGCACATTGTCGAGAGTTGGGGGCCCAAGAGCCACTCATCACGGTACGGAGAGACTAGTGCCAAGTAAGCCTAGGACTCGATAATTATGGGCTGACTTTTCGGGTTTCTTAGCTAAGCACTACAAGACTTTAGGGACTCCTCCTTGAACCTAGACATCTAACTGTCGACAGCATAAAGTTAGGGTAACCTACTCCTTCTTAGATAGGCCAAATAACTACATGCTAACTTCTTATATTAAATGCACAATTTTGTATTTTTGTGAATATTTTAATTATGGCCCATTCTTTAGGGTTTAAAGCCTTATACATTATTTACATTTTTGCCACCAGGGTTTTAGGACTTACTATAAATAGCAACATTTGTAAGTAGGAAACATAATCAGATAGTGAAGAATATACCTACACTTCGAACTTTCCTCTTTTCGAGCAAAGTTATTCTTCAGCTCTTAAAGTTAGCATTGTCGAATTACTGAGTGTTGACTAATTCTCTAATCCTTCTTATGTTCTTATCAATCTTGTTGTTGAGATTATGGTGGAGCCCTTCATTTGAGTAAGTTAATGCATCACATCTAACTTCTCATTTGAAACCTGAGTGATATTTAGAGTTTGTGAGTTGTACTGAACTCTATTTCGAGCTCATCCCCTGATTATGTTTGTCTCTTGGTGAGTAATATCCATACACATTCACCGTCAAAACCTCTCATTTTGCTCCCTATTCTTCATACATACTTAAATCCCTAAACACCCATTCAGGTTTCTAATCTACCACTGCATCATCTTGGTATTAAAGCTTTAGGGATGTTATTAGTGAACTTTAGGAGTTGGAAATGTCTTGTAAAGACAAGAAAATTGCTTAGTACTAGGGCTAGTTCAGTTTGGCTACTCTAATACCTAAGTTAGTAAACAAGAATGAGAAAAGTAAAGTAAGTGGTTAAGAGTTAGTAAATATCTCTTATAGAGGTTTTTTCCCATATTTATAAGAGAATGTCATGTCTAAAGCAGCAATTATTGCATAATTGTTAAGATACATGGAAGCTTTTTGATTAGACATCTTCCTTAAAATGTTGGGAGAGTAAGTAGTTATGTAATATAACCGTACTTGTGATAACTATTTGTGGCATGAACTTGAATTGAAATCAGCAACGGATTTGTATTACTTAATGGAATGCTACGAATGTCAATTACTCTACTTATCGGTAGCTGAATGGACAAGTAAGTAAAGTTAACACTTGTCAAGCTGGGTTGATGAAAATTGAATATCAATATTTGCCCCCCAACACCTGTGTTCAAGGATTTGATAAAGGGAGTAATACATAATACGCTAGAGGCCAAGTAGGGAGTAGTTCTTTAGATGCCGAGTGAGGTAGGAAGCAAGATAGTTTGCAACTTTCAAATTCCTACCCATTCGAGAAACCAAAAAGTAGGAGGCATGACACTTATTGCCTTAGTCATCATTAGGTGGCAAGCCTAATAACTATCAGAAAGTTGTCAACTATCAGATTTGTATGTCAAAACATGCATCAACAATCTACACCACTATTAAATTAGTACATCATTATCGTAAAAAACAAATTTGTAGTTATAAGGGTGAGTTGTTCATGTTTGAAGGACTGTTCACAATCAAAATATATTTCTCTAATTGCATTTGAAAATTTCATTTGCTTTCTTGTCTTCAATCTCATATTCTTCAACTCCTATGATGCCATTAGTTCTAACCATTTAAGTATCGTTTGCAATGTAGTCTATCGACTTGTCCTCTTTGATTCCGAAGTGATGGAAATTGAGGCCACTTCTCCCCCCCCAAATAAGGAGTGAGACGGCGTGTTCTTCTGGTAGCTTAGCCAATAGCAATGAGGAAAGGTAGGATAAACTCACTCAGATAAATACTCTTGTTGTAGATAATTATCTTAAGGACAATGAAGGGAGATCCTTGGCAAGATATCTGTACAACAACATAGCTTACTTCCATGACTTTCTAGATGGAATTGCTAGTTTTGCTGATAAAGTTCTTGTCACTAAGTACAACTAGTACTAACAAGACCTTCTAGAATGTAGAATCAAAGGAGGTTGAGAGAAGAGGAGAGGTATGTTTCCGAGGGGAGCGCGAGTTCTGTATATACCTCAAAAATTTAGATTTTAGGTTGCACTTCCCTTTCTCAGCATTTGTGAAAGGCTTATTCACCTTCTTTGAAGTTACATCAAGTATGTTCTCATTAAAGACATATCGGCTTTTGGCAACTTTCCAGATAGTTTGTAAAGAGGTTGAAGTCAGGGCTACGCCTTAACTATTTCGATAATTCTTCACCATTAGGAGGTAACTTGATGGGTAGTACTATGCCACTATAAGGCAACCTGCAAAGTCATGGATGGGTTAGAGATTAAGATCTACAAGTAGCATGATAAATTTCTATCAATAATGTCTGATGAGGAGTTCGACTTCTAAACTCAATAGACCGAGCTAATCTACATAAAAGACATAGAAATGATGTCGAATGATGCTACAAGGGTGAAGAAAATTCAGGAGAGGAGGAAGAACAAAATGTTCTTTTAAGACACCAAGAGAATTATATAGCGTTATGAAAGCAAAGAGCCAATCTTTTTTAAAAAGGAAGGTACACTAATGAGTTACCACCATGACGAGTATAGCTACAAGATGAAAACCATTCATTTGACATGGGGGGAGAATTACTGCCTTTGAGCCTTTCTTGATACAGAGAATGTAAGTTAATTCTTTTCCCTTACATTAGTATTAATGTATTTGCTCATATTATAGATATGGTTACTAGTGAGGTAAATCCTGATAAGTTGCTAGCCTAGAAAAAAACAAAAAAATCAAAAGCTAACAAGAGGGCGGCTAGAATAGCTATTACCATTCGGCCTGTTGTTATGAAGAAAATGGTAAAAGAGGTCACATCCAAGTAGGCGAAAGCATAGAAGAAGACCTCCTGCCTAGCCAAGAAGTCAAAGGAAGGTGAGAAGACTCTACTAACCATTGTCACTCATTTTGGAGAGCCTCTAATTGAAAGTATTCATCCTACCATCGAGTAGAGGAAAGGCGGCTAAGATACCCTACCCCGCAATGAGGCTAAAGAAGCCATTGTTGCTGAAGGGTTATTGTTGGTGCTAAAGGAGGCACTAAGTGTTGATAAGAGATTGGGGAAGGAACTCACTAACCTTTAACATACCAAAAGGTTTGGATAAGAGGACGAAGGAGGCAATGCAGTCCAAATCTCTCGGCATCAGCAGTGATGAATTCGTTGCCAACAAAGAGGTCGGCGAATACTTCATCCTTTGTTGGAGCCAAAACGTTTTGGATACTGACTCAGCCTTAGGAGACAAGACAAAATCTTTAGCCTTAATCGAAGGGATTATTCTTTCAAAGGACAAAGAGATTACTAAAAAAGATGTTGATAAGGTTAACAATTGCAATAAGGCTCATATTGTGGCCAAGTTATATGACATGAGTATCCATATCTTTTTTTTAACTATTGAATTTACTCAATTGTTGATATTCCTTTTCTTTTTCAGATAAGCAGCCACAATCTGACAGCTTTGGATGAAGTCGATAAGGAAACTAAGAAGGTAAGATCCATAGTAGTCTTCATGTATTTTGCTGAGTCACTTCCAATACTTAATCATCTTAAATGAAATTGTTGTAAAAAATTGAGGATGTATATAATATGTCCAAAGCATAGATTGTTACATGATAAAGGCATATTTTACTCATATTTTAATGTGTGAATTATGTAAAATTATTATTGATTTTATAGAAATAATTAAGAAATGGTGCTTAGGTATTTTTATTTGGATATTTCAGGTCTCGAAGGATTTAAAGTGGAAATACGGTTGATTTAGAGTAAAAATACGGTCAATTTAAAGGAGTTTTACGCAAACGAAGAAAGCCCGAATCAATCTACAACACATTGGAATTGAGGCAATTGGCTTACACTCTACACTTGCAATTTTTCAACTCATCACCATTGGCCTTAACTTCTACACCACTAACCTTCGTAGGCAGCCTTTAGTGAAAGATATCCAATCGAAAGCCAACCCTTGTTTTCTTTATAAATAGTCATGTGATTGATATTTTAGATGACTTTTTGATCTTCCTTTTACTTAGAGAGTCTTAGAAGCAATTAGGAGATAGTTTTGAAATGTTTTTCTTTTGAATTTTGTAGATCATTAAGAAGACTTTGCTATTGCTATAGATATCATCCTTGGAGTTTGCAATTGTAGTTTGAATTCTTCATAATTACTTAATTGGTGATTTCTATCTTATTTCTATTTAAGCAATTCTATGATTTGTTCTTATTTCTAATCATAAACCTCTTTGCAAATTGTATTGTTTTATGTGCTTTTATTTTAATTTCTACGGTTGGCTAAGTTTTAATTGTGGGAATTGATGAAACCCTAGAAACACTATTGATAATAGATGTATCGATAATTCATGATTACAATTTTTATGATTTCAATTATAATTCTCTATTGGTTATAATTGTTAGAAATAGTATTGATATGAGAGTTGATATATGGTTTATTAGAAAATCTTTATTAAACTGATTAGCTAATGCAAAAGCGGCGTTAATTAGATTAATTAGAAATTATGTAGGGATTAATACAATGATTTAAGTAGATGTATGATTATAATTTAGAGTCTACTATTAATTGGAGATATGGAAGTTAACCGATTAATTAGAGGTTTGATTCCTTAATTTCAAGGCATGATAATTTCACTTAAGTGATTGCATAGCTAGGGTAGATTCTGTTTTTCCTACATTCTCAATTAATTGCTTCATTTTAGATAAATTAACGTAAATTTCTTTTTGATAGTTTTAGGATAATTATAAATTAGTTAATTCACAATTCAATCTTAATTGCCTAACTATTGATAAGAACTATCATAGGGTTAGTAATTTCTTAGTCCTCGAAGGATTGATAACTTGCTCACTATTTATTACTTGTTTCTAACATAGTATACTTGTTGAAGTATTCACGATATTTTTATATATAGTTTAAGTAGATCATTACAATCGAGAATGGAAAGATAAGGGCTAAGATGGAGGTGAGAAAACTCTAGTTAGACCTTGCTGTAAAAAAGTTGGCACATAACTTAATTGCCAATGAAGTCTTGAGCTTGAAGCCCAAGATTGAAGAGCTGTAGAAAGATTCTAAAGGCCTAAAGGATGAGTTGCAAAAGAAAAAAAAAAAAGAATGCTTGGGGCTATGCTAAACTCTTTGCAGGATGAGCGATGAGGAAGATAAGCTCAGAATGCAGATTAAAGAGTTTGATACCAGCAACTCTAACTTATAAAGCCGTGTTGTCGAGTTAGAGGAGATTATAAAGAGTAGACCATTAGTAGGAGAGGCTCTTGATATATTTACTCCTAGTCGGTAATACGAGAGACTTCTACGAAAGAAGTTGTTGGAAGGGGTCCAAGCAGCAATAGATGAGATCCTAAAGCTTTACCTTAATTACGATCTCTCCTACCTTGACTTCTCTAACAATAACAATAAAGTTAGTAATGCCAACAAGGATGATGATGATTAAGCAGGTGTCAAGATAGTTATGAAGAGTTATGACAAAGCTCATGCAGAGGATCTAGGAGAAGATGAAGAACGTCTATAAAAATTAATCCCCTATGAGCAAAAAGAGAAATCTACTGACTCTAAGACCCCAAGTGCCAAGAAAGAAGTTTTCTTAGAGAAAGTCTTAGCCTTTGTTCCAAAAATTACTTCTATTGACTTTGAGAGTAAGCCATAGGATTTTATTTGTATTATTTGTACAATGTGTTCTCTTATGTAACTATTGAATGAAATATCTTTCATAAAATTGATCGAGTATTTGTAACTACATTGTTGAATGAAATATCTTTCGTATAATTGTTTCCAATACGTTTTAATTCATGCACTACATTTTTCTAGCATGTATGATATATATGTTTTATTTCACTCATTTTTATTCGTTACCATGTTTTATTTCACATGCTAAGTATCTCTTAGCATGTTTTATTTCACATACCTAATTATTTCTCAACATGTTTTCTTTCACATGCCCAATTATTTCTCGATATGTTTTATTTCACATGCCTAATTCATGCATCTTTATAGACATTATTCGTTAGTCATTTGAGGCGTAGATTACCCGCATTACTCAGTTGTAAGATTAATTTATGCATGTCATTAACCATGATAGGCTAGAACTTAGGTCAGTTTTTTTGCCGTACAGTCTAAAACTCATTAACTTGGTAATCATAAAATGATCAAGAAACATAATAAGACTTCAAACAATTACCATAAAAAAGTAAATTGTTGTCTTACAAGCAGGTAAGCTATTGCCTTACAAATAAGTGGGGATGAACATCAATCAACCAATCAATTGAAATATAATTTCAAATTCTCGATGTTCTATGCTTGAGGAATGATAGATCCATCTAACCTTTCTAGTCGATAGGCACCCTCGCCAATAACTTCTCGGACCTTAATAGGATCTTCCTAATTCGCATCGAGCTTCCCTTGACTCACTTGCATGCTAGTTGCTTCCATCTTTTGATAAACCATATCTCTACGTTGAAAAACCTTATGCTTCACTTTTTAATTGCAATACTTGCTACTCTATGCTAGTATGCCGTAACCTTAGCTCTTGCAATATCTCTAATTTCACCAATGGTGTCGAAATTCGCCGTTAATGTTGCTTGATTAACCATCACATCGATGTTCTACATTCGTAGATTAGGAAAATCCAACTCAATTAGGAACATGGCTTCCGTACCTTATGCTAACCTAAAGGTAATCTCCTTTGTTGCAGTTTTGTAGGTGGTTTGGTACCCCCATAAGACATTTAATAGTTCATTGGCCCATTTCCCTCTAACTTGATTTACTTTCCTTCTTAGGCCATGCAAAATGATCTTCTTTACAACTTCAACTTGTTCATTCATCTAGGGATGTGCTATAAACATATAGTTGAGGCAAATGCCAAACTTCTTGCAAAATGCTCAGAACTTGTAGTTGTCAAATTGTTGGCCATTATATGTGATTATCATGTAAGGAACTCCGAATTTTGATATTAAGGACTTGAAAACAAATGCTTCCACTTTTTACTCGATGATCTTCACCATTACCTTAGCTTCTACCCATTTGGTAAAGTAATCTATGGCAATAATGACAAATTGTCACTAGTCAGTAGATTTCGAAAAGGGTCCAAGAATATCTAACCCCCATTAGGTGAAAGTCTAAGAATTGGATAGACTAAATAGTTTAGTTGTAGGCACGTGACTCGATGACTCGTGCTTTTGGCATTAAAGATTATGCTAGACAACTTTCTTTGCATCTTCGCCCATGGTTGGCTAATAATAGCCAAGTTAGAGTGTATGAACATATAGTATCTATGCCTTTACATGGTTGCTGCATACACTACCATGCGGTTTAGATAACACCCATAAGATAGGTTTGTGATATGTCGCATTTGTACAATCGGCCATCAATCAGCATGTAGTGTGCAGCTTTGTAAGCTAATCTTTGTACTCTTTTCTTATCATTAAGGAGAGTACCATCTTTCAGATAATCTATTAGGGGATCCATCCAAGATTTTGTTCTTTTAGGCAAGGAGCCAATTTATAGCTCTGTAAAAGAGTGGATAAAATTTTCTATAGAAGAAATTCAATAAAAAGTTTGTCGGTCAAATTAGGGAATGCCATATTAGCTAATTTTGACAATTTATTGGCAATAATAATCTTACATCTTGGAATCTTATAGATGGAAAAAGATTGAAATTCCTCTGTGAGCATTCATATTACCAATAGGTACTTGCTCATCTCTTCATCCCTTACTACGTAACTTCCCGTGACCTAATTCACTACAAATTATGAATTAAAGAACACTTCAGGTTTCCCGACACCAATCTCTTTTGCTAGTTTTAGTTTAGTAATCAAAGCTTCATACTCTACTTCATTGTTATTGGCCAGGAATCCAAATTTTAAAGCATAATGAACTTAACATAATAGAGGACTTAAGGAATAAGGCTTGCACCTCTTCCTTCTCTCGTAGAAGAACCATCCACATAAAGGAACTAGATAGGTTTCTTGGCAACCACTATACAATCTTCCTCACTAGTGAACTTAACTACAAAATCTATTAGCACTTGGGCCTTCAATGCCATTATAGGTTTGTACTATATACCTTAGGTGCTTAACTCTAAGGCATATTTCATCATCCTCCTAGAGGACTCAAGCCATTGCAATGCTTACTGCTATAGCTGATTAGTGAGCACTATGATCTGGTGAGCCTTCAAATACGACTTCAACTTCCTTACCGAAAGAATCACTACTAAAACAAAATTCTCAATTTTTAACCATTAAAGCTCTAGCCCTTGCAAAACATAACTCACATAATAAACATGTTAATGCTCTTTACCATCAATCTAGACCAATACAGAAGAAAGAGCTCAACTATTGACCAATAGATATAAATATAAACTCTCTCTTAAGACAATTACCGAGAGTATTAGTGGTTATATAAGGAATTCTTTGAGATCGTTGAAAGCTCTTTCCCAACCATCAAACTAGTTGAATTCTTTCGAATTCTGTAGGATTTTAAAGAATTCCATGCACTTATTTGCACTGTTTGACATAAACCTATTAAGGGCGACAATTTGCTTGTTAAGTTCTTATACTTTCTTAATTGTATGAGGGGATTTCATATTTTTTAGTACCTCAATCTTTCTCAAGTTAGTCTAAACACCATGCCAAGTAACCATGTATCCTAAAAATTTTCCTAAGATTACACTAAAGATGCACTTCTATCAATTGAATTTCATGTTGTATCTCCTCAGCATAGCAAATATCTCCTCAAGGTTGGCAAGATGCCAATCCTCCTTTACACTCTTCACAATCATATCATAGACATATACTTTGATGTATCTACGAATTTAAGGTTTGAACATCTTGGTAACAACTCTCTGATATGTTGCATCGCATTCTTCAGCCCAAAGGACATCGCCGTGTAACATTATATTCCAAAATTGGTAATAAAAGACATATAGACTTCATCCTCCTTATCCATCTTGATGTAGTTGTAACCAAAGAAAGCAAACATATGTCCAGTGGTTGAATTTACTATTTGATCAATTTTCAACAATTGGTAATAATCCTTAAGATAGGCCTTATTGAGATCCATGAAGTCTATGCACATTTTCCACTTGATGTTAGACTTCTTGACTATTACACAATTGGCTAGCTAAGTCGGATAAGGCTGTTTCTGGATAAATCCTGCCTTCAATAACTTCTGGACTTCTTCTTCCATTGCTGCTTATCTCCCTAGCATAAAATGTCTTTTCTTTTGTTGGACCACCTTTACATTTGAATCAATCTAGAGCATGTATACCATAACTTCTCTTGAGATAATCGATATGTCTAAAGGGGACCATGTAAACACGTCAACATTATCTTGTAAGAAGTTAATCAAACTTTGTTGAATATCTACTGACAAGAGTTTCCCTATTATCTTTGGTTTCCTAAGGTCATCAGTTGGCATTTTATATGCCGACTAACTAGCCTTCTGGATAGGTTTCTACCTAAAATACCCCCTCTCATCTTAGAGCCCTCATATATAAGGACCTTATTGGTTGTTGATCTCCTTTAGACATGTTAATTCCTATGGGAGCGGGGAACTTAGCCTTAAGATGTTTGGTTGAAGGGATATTACCTAATAAATGCTAACATGGCCATCCTATGATCATGTTGTATAGGGATCAACATTTGACTACGAGGAAGTCCACTTTATCCTCTACAATATGTTCATCATTATCGATCTATATCGACAAAGAAATTACTCTAGCTACTTAGACTAGTTGATTGTTAAAGGCATGTATATCATACTTATAAAACCTTAGTTATGTTTTGATCTTAGGTCTCATTTAGTCAAATGCATGCTGAAAAATGATATCTACCCAACTTCCTATGTCAACAAGAATCTTCTTGACTTCAATGTTGATGACTCTTACACTAATAATAAGTGTGTCATCAAGTGGCCTCTAGATGCACTTAAAGTCTTCCTTTGTGAACAAAATTGTATTGTTGATCCTGACCTCCTTGCCTTGGATGTTACAGACATAATTTTTGGCATTCGTTAAGCTCTTTGAGCTTGACTGTCCTATAGTAGGTTCGCCAACAATGGTGTTGATCACTTTGTTGGGTACTCTATAGGAATTCACATCCATTGCATCTCTCTTGGCCATAATTAGTCGACTGTCATTTTCTTATTCCTCACATCTCCTTTAGGATAGTCTCTTGATGTTTTCAGCATCATGTGCTAAGAATTTTCTCAAATTCCTACTTTAAATCACATCTTGAATTACATTCTTGAGCTGGATGCACTCATCTGTGCTATGACCTTTGTTATGATGGATGTCATAGTACTTATTGGAATTTCTCCTTAAAGGATTTCCTCTCATTCTTTCCGACCACTATAGTACGCCTCTTTACCTATGTACCTCCATTAATATGTTTGAAATTAGATGATTGACGGGCTTGTAGGATGAATGTATTAGAATCCTTAGTCTCTTTCTTTTAGCACTTCAACTTTGATCATCATCCATACCGAGTCTATCCTTTGCACTTTTCCTCTTTTCATTTTTTCTATCGACTCTGTTTTAATCAGCCTTTCAATGGGCCTTTATGTTATCCTCCTATCGAATGTATGAGGTGAAATTGGCCTTGAACTTGGCAAAAGTTTATGGACTGTTCTTTGCGAAAGACTTAAAGAAGTCTCCATTGATTATGATATTGAAGGCCACACTCATATCTAATTTTAAGATTTGAATCATCTCAACCATAAACCTAGCTAGGTAGTCTCTTCTTGACTCATCTAATCTTTTTTTACTGTGTTAAGGATTAAGGAATCCTTAATAAGAAGTTTGCTTACAAGGTAGTGTCAAAGAAACACTTCTATTAGTTCATCAAAATAAGAAATGGTATTTCATTTCAAGTGTTTAAACTACATACTGGTTGCATTCCTCAAAGTTGAGGGAAAAGCTTGATAAGCTAATACATCACTTAAACCATGTAACTTGACCAATGTACGGTAGTATTATAAATGGTATTTAAGGTCCTTTGTTTTGTCATAAGTTCTAAACTATGATAGGTTGATGTGTCGAGGTATTACTTCCTTTAAAATCTCAAGAATAAAGGGACTTTTCTTGATAGGATTGCTTGCTAGTTGTAGCAGGGGTACTAACATGCGAAGGACCCATATGGTGCACCTACTTTGGTTTTTTTCTTTTTTCATTCTTTTTAAAAGCAAGAGCCAAAGGTCTTATGACAACCTCGGCTTACTTTTTCAGCAACTTAAGTAAATAAATTGAATCATCGCTATTCATGGTATTATGATTGCCATGCTCCCTGTCCTAATTTGGATGAAACTTTTATGGAGGAGGTTAAGGATCTACTCATGTTTTTTGTTTAACTTTGAGTTTTTCTTAGCTAAATCAAGACACAGTTACTTAAGTCTAGCTAATTGTTGCTCACCAGTATGACGACTCCCCCACTTAAGGGGTTGGGAGGAAGTACTAACATCTGTACTCTTAGTCATTCTAGTTCTAGTCATGTAGGTGTGTTTAAGAAAAAAGAGATGGCACCAAATGTTACTGGTGAATTTTGAGAGATGGAAATGTCCTACAAAGACAAGAAAATTGCTTAGTACTGGAGTTAGTCCGGTACGGTTACTCCAATACTTGAGTCAGTAAGCAGGAATAAGAAAAGTAAAGTAAGTGGTTAAGAGTTATCAAATGTCTCTTATAAAGTTTCTTTCCTGTATTTATAGGAGATTATTGTGTCTAAAGGAGCATTTATTGGAATAACTATTGATATACGTGGAAGCTTCTTGATTAGATACCTTCCTTAAAATGTAAGAAAAGCAGTCAGTTATGTAATATAACCGTACTTGAGATAATTGTTTGTACTATAAACTTGATTTCAAATCAAGAATGGATATGTATTACTCAGCAAAAAGCTGAGAATGTCGATTACCAGCGGTCAACAGCTGAATGGATGAGTAAGTGAATTTAACGCTTACCAAGCCGGGCAGATGAAAATTGTCTATCAATAGGGGAGACACGCATATTAGTGATCTTCAAAGTTTGATTTGTGGTCTGCACATTTATGTTAATCATTGTTATATAATGTAGTATGTTGTTCGCATTCTTAGTAGTCATGGTGTTGTACCATTTGTACTAGGTTATTGAATTAAGTAGTAGTAATTTATGGGTTATTATTAGTTGCATTCTATTGTAATAGTATTTGTAGAGTTGTCTTAGTGGTAGTTCCAAGTCAAGTACAGTTAAGTTTATTATACGTTGGTTAAATTTTCTCTCTAGAATTTATTGTACAGACTATAATGTCGAAATATAGTGTCAATAATAGTGGAGACAATCCTCATAGAAGCTTGAGGTGATGTGTTGACAACTTGGAATATCAGATTCAAAATCATATTAACTTTATTTAAGATCTTATTGGTTAAGTCAAAGGCTATAGACGTATTAGTCGAGGTGAAAGAAGGGAACAAACACCCATTAGTAGAACTAGCTCCAATGAGCTTAATAATGATGAGTGACAACCTGAGCTGAAAAGAAGCAATGATAGAAGTGTTGACCCCGAGGTGAATTAAGTAGCCCCAAGAAGAGAGCTGAGGCCAAGAGATATGGCCGAGTAGAGCTCCAATAGAAGTGACAGACTAGAGGTTAACAGAGCAACTCAGAATGCAAGGGATGAACCTCAAACACATAGCCGAGGACTTGATAATATTAAGCTTAAGTTGTTGACCTTCAATGGTGTAGCTGACTTAAAGAGTTCCTTGACCCGGTTCCCTAAGTGAAGATGTTTTTTGAATGTTATAAGTGTAATGATAGAACCAAGGTCTGGCTAGCCTCGTTAGCCCTTGTTGAATACGCAAATCTTTAGTAGGATAAATTAGTTGCCAAGTGAGATGCTTAAATAGAAGAGCCAATCAAAACTTGGAGGCTTATGAAATGATTAAGGAATTAGTGCTTTATAGCGACTTACTTTAAGCAAGAGATGCTCCATGCCTTCCAACACTTTAGGTAGGTCAAAACACTATTGAGGAATACTTACAATAGTTCGAAGCTTTAATGACTAGGTATGAGATAGCCAATGTCACGAACTGAGGATGGCCTAGTCGTGGCAGACGCCATATACTGTATGAAGAACCCCTGATTGGTTACCCTTCCAATCAAAAACTCTTCACACAATATACAAGACTTTACGACCACTAGTTTCCAAAGTACATCCAGATTCACATGATATCATCACACAACATATTTATATAAAAGTTAAGTTATAAAGCTTACATTACATAGTATTTAAGTATATCTAAGTTCATAATAATAAGATAAACGTAAGTACATGAGAAGGAATCTACATAAACTACATTCTCTCATCACACTGGATGTCTCGCTCTTGCCCAAGTCCCCAAGCTAACCTGTGGCATCCCTCGTCCTGTCTCTACGAACAGGCTATCCTGCAACAAAAGTCTAAAGGGGTGTAAGCCTAAGCTTAGTGAGCAAAACCTTCAGCCACACATCAAGCAAGTTATAAGTACACTATAGTCACGCATATGAATGAATGATCAAACAGAATGCCAAACAATACGCATATTTAACTAGTTCATATACGTAACTCAGATTTAATGCCCTCTGAAGTTAGGGTTGGAGTTTACATGGCACCAATCAGATCCGGGTATTATAGTAGAACTTACTTTACCATGAAACTCCATGTTCCGTACTTATATCAAATAATTCTTTTATTTTCAGAAAAACCCAAGTTCTAGTATAATTGTGAGTGGGCCCCCGTAGTCCACACTCACCCCTAAACGAAGGCCTCTAGACTCAACCCTTAGCTAGGCGGTTGGCGCCTCCAACGCCTAGTGTTCCCGCGGGCTAGGGTAAGGTCATTTTGTACGAATGTACCGTACATAACCAAATAACTCAATAATATCAACCCCCGAATGGCCTCTCTTTACCTCAGTGTGATGTGACGGCCGGAATAGTATCCATGCTATGCATGTTTATGCATGTCCCAGTTTCTTTTTATAGCCAAGTATAATTTAATTCAAGTTATGCTGTGACCATCCACTAATACACAGAATCATTTTCTATATTACTATGCAACAAACAATGCATTCTCTGTATTTAAGGTAAATTCACAACTCAACAATCAATTACATACACAAGCATTTCCTGAACCCCACACATTAGTTAATTAACAATAATATTTAAGTCCACTAACTACAATCACAATCAAGCATGGAATCACAGGGTAAATATTCACTCAGCCATAGTGGTTTGCCCTAATCGTAGTAATCAATCGGGAGGTCCTCGTTCACCTCAAAGTCACCTAATCATTATGTGATAACAACGCTAATAAGTATTTGAATTAATTATTAATTCTAAACATCTAATTACCTAGTTCTACTTAAATTACTATTAACTTTTACTCGGTAAGACTTTAATTTCAATCGTATGTAACTTTTCCGTTTTATTTTTGATATTTATGAATTTATAATCGTTTTTTATCGTTTCTAAACATATTTCCACATGGTAATATCTGTTTTGGATATTAGGACCTCTATTTTATGTTGTGAGCTAAATTTATAGAAATTTTTAGTTATAATCACCAAAGTACTTTTATTACTTATGTTTATATCTTTTATTCCTTAAATTCTTATAATGAAAGGATTTTACTTTGCTATTACTAATTCATGTGCTAAATTAGGTATAATCTAATTTAGAAGGTGTATTAGGTTTTACTAATTTAGTTACCTAATTACCTACACTTTTCTTAGTTTTCTTATTTTCTAAACTTATGCTTATGTCATTGCTTACATCATCACTTGCTTATGTCATTGCTTATATCATCATGTGCTTATGTCATCACTTACCTCATCATAAGCTTACATAAGCCTTTCATCATGCTTATGTCATATGCATATGTATTATGTACATATTATCTCTTTCTCTTATACTTATGTACATATACTTTATACATACTTATACTCATACCTATACTTAGGCTTATACCGTATTTATACATGTATACATACTCGTATACCTATATGGTTGGATACGTATTTTGTACTAAAATGCGTATGCCTAAGTTTTTCCTTAAGAAAAGCTTTCCAATTCCATGTTTTTGTGTTCTTATGTCCATATTTAGTGTATTATAGGTATGTATAGTTAGATTTGATCTTAAATTAGGTTGTGTACATGATAAATACTCATGTACAAAGGTTCATATACTTATACTCTTTTGGTATTTCCTTATGTATACATACATAGAAGCATATCCCCATGTCTTTCTTTCTTCTCTTTCAAAAGTTCAAGCTTCTACACTTAAGGATGGAAACTTTGTTTCCTCTTCATCAAGACAAGACTAACCACATAACTACTTATCTAATCTACCTAATTAACTAACTAATGAATAATAGAAAGTAAGATAAAGCAACTTAAAGACATACCTTTTATGATGTTGAAATTAAGGAGACAAAAGGGAAGAAATGAAAGGGAAAGAAGAGAGGGAAGTTCACAGCATGAAAGGGAGGTTTTGTTTTGTTTCTTTTGTTGGTTGCTTTTAATGGAAAACAATATGTGGTGGGGTTTAGAAGACAATTTATGGACGGCAACAATAGAAAAAAAAGAGAGAAAGAAAAATCAAAAAGAAAAGAAAAGGAAGACATCATTAAATAAGAGATATTTTCCTTATCTCTTAACTTTTGTTGACTTTTCAAAATGTTGACTTTAGTCAACATGTGTTGACTTGGTCAACATTTGAACTTTGGTCAACATGTATTATCTTAGTCAACATTCCTTAAGTATGTGTAATTTTGTGCACATAATGTAGTAATTAAGGGAAATTAGGGGAGAAATGAAGGAAATGAGAAGAATTGAGGTATATGATGCATTGATGTGTAAATATGGTTGATGAGATCTTACTTTAGGTCTTTAGAGTCCATATCTCTCATTTGATAAATTACTTTCGGTAACAAGTTTAAAAAGTGCTAATTTGAGTCTTAAAGTTCACTATATGTAACCTAATCTTCAACTATAACCCTAACCCTAAGTAAGACTATCTTAATCATATATTTAAGGAATAAATATAATCTATGACCCATTATCTTAGTTCCTAATGGATTACTTGAGAATTCAAATCATATAAGCAAGAATGAGGCTTATCTCTGACCATTTACTAACGATTTAGCAAAATATAAGCATTATATTTTCAATTAGGGTTTTAGGGTATATCATGTTGGATTAGTGTACATATGTCCTTAATGGAATCATTTTTAAGGTTTTTATCATTTTCAAATGAAATCTTTAGCTTTTAGAAACATTTAGGGTAGAAAAATTCTTTACGTGATTCATTAATTCTTTTAGGGTTTTCACTTTAATTAGCCTTGTCGACTCCTAAATTGTCTAATATAGTTGAGTCTATTTCAAAAACTAGATCGAAACTTTCAGGGGTTTACAGCCAAGCCATAAGACTGTGCCATTACTAGTTTCTAAGTGGACTCCGAGATGACATTGCCGACATGATTGAATTGTAGTCGTTTAACTCAGTGGACTAGTTGATCAATCTGGCATTGAAAGCAAAAAGACAAAGGAGAAGAAGGCATCAGAGGCCAACTAACTACCCTCAACAAATTAACCTTAAACTTGAGAAATATGCAATGAGAAGAAGATGGAGAAAGGTGAGTCTAACTTACTTGATTAGGTTATGATAAAGAAGGTCGAGAAAGAAAAGGCACCCGGCAATTAGGATAGAGAAGTGAAGTGCTTCAAGTGCTTAAGCTAAAAACATATTGTGTCTTAATGGCTGAGTAGAGGGTCATGGTCTTAAAAGGTAAAGGACCTAATGCTTAAATAAAGAGTCAAAGTGACAAGAGTTCAAGAGACAAGTTGAAAGAAGAGGATGCCTATGTTGAGATTCTGGATGAACTCATAGCCATGACAATTCGACGATTCAACCCAAAGGTAGATCCTAGACAAAGGGAAAATTTATTTCATATTCAATGTTTGGTGAATGGGAAGACTTGTTCTTTGGTTGTTGGTGGAGGAAGCTATACCAACGTCGCTTCTACCACGTTAGTAGAGAAGATGAAATTACTAACCTACCTACATTCCCAACCTTATGGATTAAAGTGGTTTAATGGCAAGGGTATGGTCTATATGCATAAAAAAGCTCAAATAACATTCACGATAGGATAATATGAGGATGAGATTGACTTCGATGTGGTCCTTATGAATGTTGCAAATTTACTTATTAGCCAACCTTAGGAGTATGATCAAAAAGTGATCCATGATGACTTCCTCAACACTTACACAATTAAAAAGGATGAAAAGAGTAATTGTTTGACCCCCATGAGTGTTAAGGAATCTAGTGACATTCGGCACTCATGGTGAAGAAAAAAGGGAAGAGAAGTTTATTCAACATTCAAACCTATGCTCATTGTCTAAAGTTGAGGATGACTTTCTTTTAGCTTCATAGCAATGATATTAATCATCCTGTAACTATCCCAAAGTTGAGGTTGAACAATTTGTGCTGAGGCCTAGCGGTTGCCAAAAAATCGAGAAGCAGAAAGGCAAACACTCAACATCTAGCCTATTGTCTGTTAAGAAGTCGAGAGAGCATATTGGCAAGAGTTGGAGGTCCATGATCCACTCAGTATGGCATGGAGAGACTAGTGCCGACTAATCCTTAGACTCGACAATTATGGGCTGACCTTTTGGGTGTCTTGGCCAAGCACTGCAAGACTTTAAGGACTCCTTCTTGAACTTGGACATCCAACTGTAGACCCCATCCAGTTTAGATCTTGCTTCTTCCTAGACATGTTGAATAATTGCAAGCTAACTTCTTCTATTAAATGTACATTTTTTTATTTTTGTGAATATTTTCCTTATTTTAATTATGGGCCCATTCTTTAAGGTTTAAGGTCTTCTACATTATTTGCATTTTTGCTAGTAGGGTTTTAGGACTTATTATAAATAGGAACATTTATAATTAGGAAACATAATTAGATAGTGAAGAATATGCCTACACTTTGAACTTTTCTCTTTTTAAGTAAAGTTATTCTTGAGCTCATAGAGCTAGCATTTCCAAATTACTAAGTGTTGACGAAGTCTTTAATCCTTCTTGTGAACCGCTTCATTTAAGCAAGTTAGTGCATCACAACTAAACTCTCATTGAAACAAAAGTGATTTTAGTGTTCGTGAGTTGCCTTAAACCCTATTTCAAGCTCATCCCTTGATTATGTTTATGTCTTGGTGTGTAATAGCCATATACATTCAGTATCAAAACCTCTCATTTTGCTCCCTATTTTTCATACCTACTCGAATCCCCAAACACCGATTCTAGTTTCTAACCTACCACCGCATTGGGATGGATAAAGGAGATTTGTCTTTTGTAAGTCACTTGAAAAGTCAAAGTAGTTAGAGGTATTAATTTAATTGGTAAATTAATTGCTAAAGAATTGGTAAGGATCGATCTTAATCACTCTTAAGTGCAAGACTCCTTCCCACTACTAATTTCAAATAGTAAATTTAAAGTTGTTAAAAATAATTCTTAATCCCTTAGAAGAGCGAGGTTTATTCCTACTTATAACTGCTAAATGGATAAAAAGGATAAATTATTAAGGATTAACTTTAGTCTGTTAGAAGAGTAATGTCCTTTCTCATTACTAATCAACTTCAATACATAAATTAATTTGAAAAGACCCCTAATGAAAATTGAGAAAAGTAGAGAGACAATCAAATGGTGAATTGATGTAATATGCATCTAGTCTAGTTTCTGAATAAAAAAATAACGAAGAGAAGATTCCCCTTCTCTTGAGTTTGAGTGAAAAAATCTTTATAACTTTTTCTTAATTGTTTTAATCTTTAGTTTCATTTTTTTTTACCTAATATGATTAACTCTAAATTATTTGGATTGATTATTGAAATTCAATTATCCTTAAATGTTATTATCTAAGTGTTCTAAAGGTGCTATTAAGTTAAGAAATGAGGGTGATTAGGAGAAATTTTTAGCAAGCTAAACAAACTTGAAGGTGTACTTTTCTGAAGGATTATTTTTAACTATCTTATCCTTAAGATATTTTTACTTTAGCTTCATTTTTTTGCTTAAGGATAAGCAAAAGCCTAAATATAGGGCCATTTGATAAAATGAATTTACCATACATTTTCTATAGTTATTTTGTTTTATTTTATATATTAATCTACTTTAGTATTTTGAGCTTAATTTGTTTAATTTTCATTTCTAAAGACTTCATGAGCATTTTATGAAGTTTCAAGGTTTTCTATCAAGTTTTGAAGAATTTTGAAGTAAAAGTATTGATTAAGGATTGAAGTAGAGGAGTTTTAAGTGTAAAATGGAGTTTAATAAATGACATGGATGAAGACCACAAACGTAGCCCTTGCTCATGTTCCCCATGTCCTCAATTTTTATTGAATTTTTAAAGATTTCAAATAAAGTGCAAGTAAATGCCAAATCTTTATGATATACCTTACCCTTGGACATGCAATCATTTTAGAATCTTCTATTTTATTTTATTTTATTTATGTTCTCTTTTAGGTTCACTCCTTATAAGTAGATGTTTATAGTTAAGATTCCAAAGGGAGTCCCCTTAGGGAAAAGCCATAGAATATATTGTTTTAGGGGTTTGTCATCTATCTTTTCATCATTATCATCATGTTGTTCTTCCTTCACAAAATATCATTAAGCCTTACTTCTTATTGCAACAATTTCTTCATATTCAATCTATAATATTGTTTTTTGAGGGTTTAATTATACTGTTTATGTTATCGTCAATTAATATTTACTCGGGTTACTAGTTTGATGCTTGAGTTTGCTACAAAGATGTGAGTCCTTAAGTAAATAAACTAGTGTAATTAAACGGATTTAGGGTTGACTAGATAGTTTAGCAATTCAGTTGTTCCAGATTAGGGTAACCTTAATAAGGCCAACTTAATAGTGAAATCCAAGTTCTTAATGTGATTCAGCCACACTCTATTAAGAAGGGATTTGGGTAGAAAGGGTTTTAGGAATAGGAATTGGCTAGAGGTGAGTAAGCCCTACAATTAGAAGTTCAGAGTGGATATGTAAAGTTTAAGATAATCGGGTCTGTTGTTCGATCAAGCTTAACTTATACGATGAAGTTAGGAATATTAGCAAAAGTAACCCCGTATGTTTAAACTTAGAAAAATAAGAAATAAATAATTAAATATCATAATATTTAATTGTAAGTATATTACCTGTTATTTATCGAAAATATGTAAAATGAGTTTTGATAACTAATAAATTGTTAAAAGTAAATCATATGTACACTAGAAATAAGAAAATAATAGAAATAATATTTAGAAGTACTTACTTGTACTATATGTATATATACGTATGGGTAAAAAAACCCAAAATTACTTAGAATACCTAAAATATGCTAAACTAATAATAAATAATTAAAGAAAAATATATAAAAAATAAAAAATCAAGAAACGTAAGAAAAAGTGTAGAAATGTCTAGATTTAGTTGTAGCAAGCTAGGATTATAAAGAACACAATTAACCAATCAAAAATACACAAATAAAAAGCAAATTAGAAGAGGATAAATGACACTTAGCCCTCTATAAACCAAAAGTACTCCGTAAACCCCTCTATAAAATTAGAAACCACTCACCATAATTTATTTCAGTTAGATTATCATCAAAGAAAAATAGAGAGAAATTAGAAAGTAAGAGTTCAATGTATTTAGAAAAATTAGCAAAATTATTATTTTTTGTAAATTTTTAGGCTTTTAAATATATATCTAGTGATTTTGGGCTAATTTAATTGTTAAACATATATTTATTGACTTAGTATGTAATTAGGTGTTTTAAGATGTTAATTTTTTATATAGTATGATGTTGGTAGTATTTAGAGTATTAGATATAATTATTATGTGTATTATGTAGTGCTCATGTGTAAAATAAGGATATGTGAAATTGGAAACGTAATAGGTAGATAATATTAAGTTAAAAATGATATTATAATAGTAATAGTAAAATACAATGATATTGACACGAAACCTAAATTTGGGTAATTATATAAAAAATAGAAATTTTTCTCACATCGAGAGTAAATTCGATAGCTAAATTAGGATTAGAGAGCACTGTATAAACTAAAATATTGGTTTGGGGTTAAATATTATATTTAGAATATCCGAGTACAATGTGATTAATGTCATATTATGGTTTAGAGTGAGTTTTTAAAGCTCATGTATAACAACAAAATCAAAAACTAAATTAGAACATAAACTGAAAATGGATTCGAAAACTGATTTAGAAACTAACCTAGATTAGATCGATAATAAATAATACATATATATTTGAAAAATTGAGTCAAATCATAATTTAAAGCTTGTATGTCATAAGGATATAAATACTAATAGAATATATATATATATATATATATATTATAGGATATGTGGTGATAAGTTAACCTATAGCAAATCGAGTAAGTAAACCAAGGATTTTAGGTATGTTGGGCTGAATACATCATTATATTTTAGAGTACTATATTAAAGTACTCAAATATCACAACCCAAATAGTATTATTATCATAATAGATTATCGTAAACCACATAAAGATCTACAATCAACCCCATTGTTGATTATAGGCCTTCTATAAGACATATAAGGCTCCTTCCACTCTATATTACCATTAGGCCCATAAAGAAGTAATATCAAGCATGGTGACTAAAATTTAACATTTAATTATAAAAGTGCTTAAGTTAGAGTGTGGATTCATAGAATTACACAGTAAAAATATATTACAACGCATTTAAAGTCCTACAAAATCTACATTTAGAAAGTCTAACTATGGAGTTAACTAAATAAGTAAATATATCTACAAGTCATTATTACAAAATTCCCTCTTTACTTCCTGAACATATAATCCCATCTCAGCATGAGACTTACCTCAGGCATTCTTCAGCTCGAATAGATGAAGAAGTAGTCTTACAATAAAAGAAATCTATTAGGGTGTAAGCTTACGCTTAGTGAATTAATCCATCCACCATGCTAAATAAACAATATAATTTAATGTACAATATATGAAAGCATGAATACTTAGAATGCCAACTAATACATGCAGTAGCCTAAGAACTGCATGTAACTCAGAATTATGCTCCCTATAGTTGAGGTTAGAGATAATTAACCAACACAAACTATCAATCAGGTCCTGGAACCTAGGTTTTTATTCCAATTGCACCAACGTACTCAAATTAACTCAAATAAACTTATAATATATACAAACTTTACTTTTTATACAAAAAATATAGTTTCCTTTTTAAAATCAGATTAATACCAAAATCTTAGGTCTTGCGATGTAATGGCCCATACAATCCATAATATACACCTTAACTAGAAGTTACAAGACATAACATTTCACTAACAGTTAGCATCCTCTAGCATCTAGTAAGCTTGATAACTTAGGATAGAGACCTAATGATATAAATGGTACACATTTACTTAAACCCAATAGGTGTCCTTGCTCCTGTGAGCCCCTTCTCACCTTCTACGTAAGATGGCAGTCAGTATAGTTATGATGTAGTCATGAGAAATGCATGATCCATTGAATTTCTTAATTGAATACTTAGTTAATTCAATTTCCATGGTGATTAAACAATTTTGTTCCATATAACTATGCATAACTATCATCACAACAATCCTTGTTATTATCTCATTAACAAGTCATGGCATTTAATGATAATATCATACACATGCATTTCCCATATCCCATACGCATTCAAGTTCATTATATAAATTTAAGTGCATCTACTATACAAGCAAAACCAAGCATGATGTCATCGAGAATCACTCACGTAGCCATAGTAGATCAATCATAATAATTCGAAGGTAGGTTGTCTCCAATTCTCGGGTCCCCTTAACATCGTAAATATGACAATGTTAAGAGTATGAGACAACATTGAAAGGCTAACTTAAAATTCTTTAAGTTACACTTTTTAGCTTAGTTTCGTATTTTTCTCTTGTTTTACTTAAAACTTCAACCATGTATAACTTTTTCCTTTTAAATCCGATTTATATGATATTATAATCAATTCCCATCATTTTCGAGTGTACTTTAACATGGTGTAGTTAAATTTTCAAGATAAAACACACAAATCTATCTATTAGTTAGAATAGTAGTGGTCCCCATGTTTTTTAACGCTTTTAGGTTTAGTTTAGTTGTTGGGCTTTTTATTATCTTAGGAAATCTTTTTAACTTGGGCTTAAGACTTTATTCTAAGCTTAAAAAACTCTTCAAGGTTAGGTTTCCATCCTTATCGTATAGCCTTGGTGCCATCAACATTTTCTTTGACTTTTAAGGGGGCTTACATGGTTAAATGGGCTTGTTTTTTGTCTAATTAAGGTTAGTCACTTTGTTGGACTTAGGGAGTATTATGCGGGCTTCTTATGGGTCTTCAAACTAATTTTCTTTTGTGGTTTAGGTGCTGTTCAAAAATTTGGTGAAGGTCTAACTTGGAGTTCTAAGTTTGTTTTGAGTATTTTAGGCTCTATACACTTCTTGTACTTGCTTTGGTTGGTCTTTTCACTTTGTTTACTTGGTTTTATCACATTTTAAGGTGAGTTTTCTTAGGGTTCTAAAACTAGAAAGTTTGGTTCAAGGGTCTCCAACTTGGTTTTTCAACTTGTTTTATTATTTCCTTAAGTTTAAGTAAAAGATCAAGAACCTATGCTACTTATATTCCAATTCCAACTTAACTTCTCTTTCATGAGATGATTATTTAGCTTAAATGCTAAGTACAAATCATGGATCACATACTTATTGTAAGTTCTATACCTTAGTTTTCATCTCATAAAGTTAGTTTCCCCATAAAAATGTCATGTAGTGGATTTTTCTTTACCTAAAGCTAGTTTTAAGCATATGTAACCACATGAAGTTGAAAATAACATCTAAATACCCTACATACTCTACACGTCTAGCATGTTACTCCTTTGTCCATACACATATTTGATGATTTCCTCAACTTACAAACTTCTATTCTAAATATTACACATGTATCCTTCATAATATTAACTTACTATGCTCATAGTCTATCTTTTATGTAAAAGATTCATAAGCTTACTACTTAAAGTGGTATAGTCTCCTAACATGGCATACTAGAACACGTAACAAGGAAATATCATCATGGAAATATAGTCTAATATCATCCTTATGTTCATCTAATATCATCATGGAAATATAGTCTCGTAAACATGGCATACTAGAGCACGTAACAAGGAAATAAACTTACTCATCCTAAAAGCCAACAAAAAAAAAAAGAAAAAAGCTGGTTGTGCAATAATAGTCCACTCTTGCTCCTTGTTTGCCCTTCCTTTTTGCAAGCTTTTTTAGTAACGAAAGTCTTGATATTTAAGGTAGGTTTCAACGATGTTCTAAGGTTTCCTAAAATGGATTTTTAAATAGACAATAGAAGGTAACAAAATCAAGTTGTGCATGAGATGTAGGTGTGTAAATGAGTGGTAGCAAATGTAAGATGGTGGGGTTAAGTTTCCTCTATTGGTTTATGAGTTTAAAGTGTAGAAAAGGAAGTGAAAAATGAGTGAAAAGAGAGACATTGTGCCAGTTCAAAATGAGGGTGAAATGCATCTACAAAGTTGATGTTTAATGCATTTGAACTTGTCAAATAAGCCTTACTTTGTAATGATTTGATGATGTAAGCAACACGGAGTGAATAGTAGATGTGAAAGACAAATGAATTGATGGATAAATGATAAGGCATGGCCTCCCCTAAGCTTTCTTTTCAACTGGCCATAAGGTGTCCTTTTGGTGCACTATCTTGTCTTGTTAGTTGTTTTAAAATTAAATTGATAAAATAAAGAGATAATTTATTGTTATGTAGTATAAGTTATGGTAAGATGAAGAAATGGTCTTATCACTAACTTTTGACAAGTTATTAGGTGAAAAACTGATTCCAACTCTCGATTGATAAGTTCTTTAATGTGATTTATTATCTTACTTATCCATATGTAATATAGCTTATAAGTGAAGATAAGAGAATTCTTTTATGTATAATTCTTTTAGGGTTTGGTTCCTAAATTAACTTATAGGTTATGATTTACTTCTCATAAAATTTTGAAATTTTGTAGAGACAAATAAAATTATTCAAATTAAATTCTCAATTAATCACTTAGGATCACAAATTGTTAATTATCTTAGGGTTTAGGGTTTTAGATGACTTAAGGTTTGTTATTCTTGTATTCAAGTTTTTATCAATAATGAACTTTTGAATTGAAAAACTAAGTTCGTTTTTAAATGTAAACTTAAATTCTTAGTTTAATTGATCTTTGGGAATAGTTGAGAAGTACTCATAATTATATGTCCCTTAAGTAGAAAGGTTTACATCGAAGGCTTAGGATTATCTATGATTATGCATGTAGGTAGTTATATGTGATGTGCTTGTGTGCCTCTAATTACTTGTTGAAAATTGATGTCGTGTTTTGGTGTTTGTTAAAAATTGAGTTGTGTGAGATTGTTTGGTCTACCTAATCGAACTTAATTATAAGCAACCTAAATACCTCATTTAAATAAGCATTACAATCCTATAGTCCTATAGGATACTATTAGGATTCTCCAACAAAATATCGATACCTTAAAAAAAGGTAATGCTACATAGCATAATTTTCTTTTCTTCATCCTTAGTCAAACTAAGCGACGAGAGATGAGGTTGTGATAAGGATAAAGGTAATGGCTCGAGGGATAGTCATGGGGGGGAGTGGTGTCTCCATTACACAAACCTGGGTTTGGTTATGAGTTATTGCATAAAAATTGAAACTTCTCAATTGAGATTAGAGTATGTGAAATTAATCTAATTTTACAATAGACTAGACCACATTGTGTGATGGCATTTACATGATTGTATTGCAATTAATTAATTGTTTCAAAAGCATGTTTATATTTGTTATGCATTCTTAAGTCTCCATCACGACTAATTGAGCTGTTGGTTGCTAATACCCTTATAGATCTTTTTTCAAGTACTAATTGCAATGCAGCATTATAATTATTCTAAGGTTAGTCTCTTTTTAAAGTGTTTTAAGGAAGTGAGAATCAATTAGTTGAACAGTCAAGTCTTCCAATATTTCATTAGTACTCTAAGGTTTATGTAGTAGTCTTATAATACTTTACTTATCTAACTAATATGGCTTGTAAATATTTCTTGTGATTGTAAGATAATATAAGTATCTTTGTGTAAATATGAATTTAAGGTTTTTAGTTATATCTATGAATTTTTTCTATAATTATGAATGAGCTATTTACTTCAAAGTTAGGAGTCATGAATGCCTTATGTAAATCATATATATGTTAAGGATTATAAGGTCAATTACTATCATAGGTTAGTTTGTACTGTGGAACTATTGTAACTTTACCATTTTGGGGTATAATAGTTCTCGATTGGTATGAAAGAGTAGTTCTAGTGAACTTACTTTGAAACATCTTACTTTAAAAGAAATAGATATTATAGGAACACAGTAAGAGCGGGTACTATTAAGTAGGTGGTAAAAGATTGTATTGAGCATACTAAAATAGGAGGATAATATTTAGTGTATTGAATGCTAATTGATCTTAAGTTTAATTATAAGTCAAAGGAGAGAGTTAATAATTAGTTAGGTATGTTTTGGTTAGATTGAAGAGGAGTCTCGCATTGATTATAAGGTGATGATGCAAAGACTGTTATTAAAGCTGGCTGATTGGACTATATTTAAGACCGTTGATGAGATCATTGGTAAATTTTATGATGAAATGTATTATAGCTAACAAGATCAATGGGTATGGATGAAGTCGGATTTAGGGGCCCAATACAATAGGTATACTACAATGGTAGCTTTTAAGCAAAGGTGGTTGAAGAGAGAGGGAATCATACCTTTGAGATACTTTTTGGCTTAGGTCAAAAGAGGATAAACCTTACCTAGCTAGCATCACCCATATTCCTACTAGAGTCCCATATATTAGTAGACATTATCCACTTCAAATTATTGATTGGTTTCCCTATTTTCCAAAACCAACCAAAGCAAGAATATAGATACACCTAAAGCCAAATGAACCTAACTTAAAGCCTATGATGCCAAGACTACTACTAGAAAAACCACTACCCATAGAGCTATAAGAAGTAGCCCATTTAAATACAAAGAGTAGTCATCATGAGAATGAGGTTAATATTAACGAGGATATAAAGGAAGAGGATCAAGATGAGGAAGAACCTAAGGAAGAAGAACTTGAAGAGGAAGAACAAGAGATGGATAGTGAGAATAAATCTATTGTAGATATGCATACTATAGTCATGCAAGCTATAGTTAATGTAGAGATAGCTAGGATAAGAAATTGACTAAGAGGACAAGTAGAGGTAGGACCTAAGGGAATAGGAAATGGTTGTGCTATTGAGCCTAAGGACGATAAAGTGCATGAGGTGATTATGATTCTTGATAGCCTAGAAGTAATATTAGTCAGTTCTAAATTTCTATGTAATGAAGAAGAAAACATAGTGGATAGACACATGAAGTGGGTTCCCTTTGATCAGGTAGCTACCATAGATAGGTTCGATGAGGATTAGATACATTTGGGTTACTTGTATAGTTAGATCCTTAGGTGTGATCTAGTAGCAATTTCCTTTGAAACTAACGTATCTTTGATCATTTAACGTATATTTAACTTTTTGATGTATTTTGTAGCTTTTAGATCAAGTTTAGATGTTGTAACCAAGTTTGATATAATCGAATATAATGTAATCATTTATATTGCATAATTGTAAATATCAAGTCTATACTAGCTAATGTAAATAGTGATGTAATCGAGTTGTAAATCCTATGCATGTACTTAAATTTTTACTGAGTTATACCTTTTTATTCCATAAATTGTAATCAACTTCAATGATGTAAAGTATGAATCAAGTTAATAGTGAATGTTATATCTATTATGTCCATCGATTGAAATGATATTGCTATTACTATGTTACATAAGTATAAATTACAGGAATTTGTTACTTTCTAAGAGAATATGGCTGAAGTTGGAAATATGAGTCATAACAAAAGGATAGAGGGAAATCAAAACCCTCTACTGCTAGTACCATCACCCCCAAGGAACAACATAGATCGAATATACCACCATAACCACCACAAGAGGGTATACCAATTGGGTAATTACTTGTTGGTATGCATACAATGATGAGGCAACAAGGAATTTTGATTTAGCATCTTATGATTAGCGTAATATGGGAAATAGAGGGCTATAAGTGGCTAAACAAAGAATGGAACGACCATATTAGGTAAATAAGCTTCCTGAGTTTATAACAACCAATTGTTATTTTAAGGGAGAAATGGATAAGCCAGCATTGGCTAATGATTGGTTAGCTAAGATTGAACAAAGTTTTGAGGCCTTTAGAATCCCTAAATCCTAAAAGTTAGCATATGGCACCTTTATGTTAAAGTTAGCTACTTATGTTTGGTAGGACTAAAAAACGAGACACTTAGGAAATAATATTAGTTAACAGAAGTTTAAAGATGAATTTAAGAAAGAATACTTCCCTCATAGCATCGAAAACAAGATGGTGAGAGACTTATTTGAACTAAAGAAGGGAGGTATGGATGTAACTCAGTATGAAATTGAGTTAAATAAACTATTGCAATATGCACTTGATTCATAAAAAGATAATGTTGAATTAAGGAATTTGACCCTATAATGTGCTACAAGTTAGAAGATTATGGTTTCACCACTTATAATGAAGTGATAGATAAGGTAAGGTAATTAAAGAATAATTTTGTACGGATGTAGGCAATATAGGGTTAAAAGATTAACAAGGTTTATCGACCCAGTTCATCATTTAAAGGCTCATGTCCTAAAGTAACTAGTATTTCTAGATAGAAGAGAACGAAAGTAACAACTTTAGTTAGTAGCCTAGTGAAATCAATACCTAGTTTGAGTTTTTATAATAAGGATGGTAATCATAACTGCTGGAAATGTAGTGCAAATAATTTTATGCTTAGCTTAAAGGAAAATGTTTTATATGTGGAGATCAAAACCATATTGATAGGGATCATCAACTAATCATATACTCCGAAGCTCATGGACTTGCCCAATTGGCTCGCTAAGCTATCCGAGGTGAACTGAGCACTGAAGAGTAATGCATTCTTTAGTCTAACATACTAAGTTACTTTACTTTCCACATCATCCAAGAAGCTGTCGGGGAGACTAATTAGCATGCTAAGCCAATCCCTTTGCCACACATTAGTCCTAACCTCGAATTAGGATCATCGTTCATCAGCGTCGAAGCCGAGGTGACAGTTGTTAGGAGCCGATCGCCCTGAGGCTGACCTGAAAATGAGTCACCCTTCAACTAACCCCTAACTAGTCCTAACTATCTAAGTTGCTAAACTGCCAACGTTAACCTAACTTGATTAGGAACCCATCCCTACTTGGCTAGCAATATTATCGGGTCCATATAATGAGCAAATTATGCGCAGGTTGTCCATTTTTTATATCCTTACTATCCTTACAACCAACAGATATTCTTTTTGCATGATTACATTGATACCCCTGTAAATAATTCTCTTTTTCCTTTACTAGTAGGAATCTTTTTTGTAATTTACTCTCACCTAGGATTCACCTTAATTGAGTCATATAAATACTTGTACATTGTAATACCACAAGATTGATCAAATTAAATGTTTTTAGACACCCTCTCTTGAGCTAAGTGTTTTATTGCTTACTCTCAAGTTACTCTTATTTAGCCCTTTGAGTGTGGAATAGTGGTGAGTAACCTTTGGCTACACTTGTGTATCATATCATGTAAGGCATCGGTACATCATATCCAACATTAGTGCTTGAGAACCCTTACTTAACCATTAACTTCAATTTATTTTTCAGGAAATCTCATAGCCCAAATCCATCTATTGATTTTTGTGTAATATTTGGTTCGTCCGTTCATCCACTAATCTATATCATCTTAGTATTAGAGCTTGGTTACGTTCAAAGCTAGATTTTGCTACTTTGTTCTTTAAGTGGTTTGTTACTGTCCTCGTATGTTAAAAGTTCTATTGGTAACATAGGATTTTGGACATTGAGAAGTGTTTTGTGCCCTATTTTCCTTTGTTTCCAATACATAAAATAGAGTGTACTTGATTTTTTGTTTATTATGTAGTTGTCATGGTGTTGGAAGTATTATTTATTGATCTACTATTATTATTCATAGAAGGAACTTCAAGTGGTATTTTTAGACATTAATTTTGTAAGGTAACCAACAATGCCAAATTTAATTGTTTAAGGAACATTGGGAAACCAAGAAAGTAATACTCAACATGGCCATGGGCAAGAAGGAAGCTTCATACCTCAATTAGTAGGTGACTTCTTGAATAGGCTTACTGACATGGTAATCGGTTTAGTGACTGTTATCTTGGAAAACAAACAATAAGCTAAAAATGACCCCACTAGAGGACATGAGCAACAAAAGCAAGGCAATGGTAAGTTTGGCCGAGTTAGTGCCTTAACTTGACCTCTCCGAGCTAAAGGAATGGGTAGGGATGCCATACGAAGTCTAATGCTTGAAGAAGAAGAGGAAGAGAACGATGAAGTAGAGGAGTACTACAAGCTTGAAGAAAGAAATATATGAGCCCCTAGAGTTGAAGGGTTGACGATGCATATTCCAAGTTTTTCTAAGAGTGATGATGTTGAGGACCACTTAGATTAGGTTAATGAGGTTGGAAAGTATCTTAAATGCTACGATGTACCCAACAATACAAAGTTTAGACCTATTGTGTTAGGTTTCATTGGTTATGTTTCCCTATAATGGAAGAACTTTCAAGCTACCCAAAGAAGTGAAGGGGAACGAGAGATTACGAGTTGGCATGAAATGAAGAAGGTTATGCAAAGAAGGTTGTAGGCACCTCATTTTTGCCAAATTATTTTTATTAATTGAGCCAGGTAAATGAAAAGAAAATTTAAAGAAAATAAAAAACTAAATAATAAAAAAAATAAAAAGCAAAAATTCAAAAAAAGAAAAAAAGAAAATCAAGTTAGGAGTCAAGTTGGGTTGAATCCATTAGTATTGGGATAAACTAATTTAGGGGATAAAAATCTAGATTTGTTAAATTATTAGCCTAAATTGGATCGGGTCGGGCCTTAAAAAAAGGGCTCGAACTAGCTAGGGTTTTTAGAAGCTATGGTGAATCTAGGTTAAATTGTAAACAAATCTTTTGTATCTTCAATACGAAAGATTTGATTTTAGAATTTACAAATAGCACGTTGGCCAAGGAGTTAAAGAGACCTTTTCTTTTTAATCACACGTACCCAACAACAGCACTTCACACTACACACGCCACTATACTTGCCTTCACGTGCCACCACCCACACCACATACGCCTTCATATGCCATACCCATACCATGTATACCACTACATGCGCCACCACCATACATCCCCCTATAACTGCTACACACATTGCTATTGCCTAAACATATGCTACTACCTAAAGCCTAGCTTTGCCTAGCTCTCGACCATCTGTACACCTAGCATTGCACGCAGCTATCACTTAACCTTGCCCGCATACTATTGCCCAACAATACCAGCAGTTGTTGCTTAGCCTCACCCATGCTCTCGCCAATCCGCAAACCCAGCATCACCCACAGTTGTTGCCTAGCCTCGCCCGTATACTGTCACCCATCCTTACTCGTACGCTCGCCTAGCTTTTGCCTACTCTCACCTATCCACATGCTTAGGTGCTCTCTCAAGTCATTACTGTGCTCGCCCATAGTGTCTCCCAAGCATGCCTAATACAACCTAATGTTGATTGACTTGTACTAGGTTAATTTTTTTTTAGTTTTTTTTATATATATTATTTTCTTCATTTATTAATTAGTTGTGTTATTTATTTTATTAATTTTTATTAATTTATTTTTTCTATTTAAGTGTAGGTTTTTTTTAACTAATTATTTTCTTGCAAATTTTTAGTCAAATTAGGGTTTTTTTATTTGAAAATCATTTGTTAATAAAATATATTTTTGACATTTAGGGTTTTTTTTTGGAAAAATAAAAATTTTAATTGATCTTTTTTATTAAGTTCAACAAATTAGATTTTTTAGGTTTGTTTTTGTTGATAGTCAGTTTTCGCTCAACTTACATTTGTCCTTTCGTCAGTCAAGAAGCTGAGTAATCGTATCTCTCGGTGTTCCCACTCTTTAGGCATTTGGAAATTATGCCAAGTAAAAGAAACGCTCTTAGTCTAAATTTGTGTCTATAGCACAAACAGTTATCATAAGCACGATTATATTTTACAACCGCTTGTTATGCTTGTATACTCGGGGAGATATCAAGTCAAGAGCGCTCTACATGTCTTAACGGTTACCTTGGCAACTGTCTCAGACACAACAACCATTTGAAAATACTGGAAAGAAACTCGATAAAAGCTCTCAAACACTTCTCATTCTCATACTTACTATACTAAATTATATTCTAACTTAGGCATCGGAGTGGCCACATTGGATTGGCCCTAGTACCAAGTATTTTTACTCTCTTTTGCAAGACTATTTCCTGACTTTAAAATTCACCAACAACAGTTTTTCCTTAATAATAAATGGATAAAAAACATAAATCTTGCTCGGTTTTCAGAGTAAAAATAACCTACCCATTAGATATTTTATGAAAAAGGAATTATGGCCATTTTGATCCTAATTAGTGGATACATAAGAACATTTAGGGCAACCGTTAAAAAAAATAATTTTTTTTTCCTTTTTTAGAAATTCATAATAAAAATTTTAAAAATCATTTTTAGTTACTTTTTCTTATATAGGTGTATTTTAATATTGTTAGAAAATTACAAAAATAAAAGCCCATTAAGTTCTTTTAATTTTCACATAGTGACTTAGTCTTAATAGGTTAGCCCCCGAACCTAGTTTTTCTAGTTTAATTTTCTAAAAAATCAATTTTTTTAGAATATCCATAGACTAATAGTCAAATTAAGGTTTTCCCACTCGAAATTCTAGGCTTTTGTATTATTATTATTATTTTTATTATAATTGTACTAATTGTTTTTAATGATATAGGCCTTAAAAGAAAAAGCTTAGCCCAATGGACCTTCTTGGGGATAGGGGATTTTTTATTTTTTTTTAAGTAACCATCTATGTATTTATATGTAGTCGGACTTGGGCCATCTTAGGAACCTAGGACGGGTCGCCATTGTGTAACCTTCAAGTCATTAAGATCATTACCCCCGCCTGGCGGTGATATGTGAACCTACACAGGCTTCGATGTAGCCCACTAGGCTTCTCATTAGAAAGTGTTGCAGCTACAGAGCCTAAGACCATAGACTCCACCCTCTTGCATCATCCTTTTTTAAAAAAAGGGGTAGTTTTTTAAGATTATAGGAAATGCTTAATTTAATCCATGGTCAGTTCATCGTCCATTGTGTAACTGAAAAAATTTAGTAACCTTTATATATATGTATATGCAAACATCATTTTTTTTTAAATTGTATTTTGAATATACTTATATATAGGGATGCTTTTTGACCGTGGATTTATCATAATTCCTATAATTTATTAATTACCATCCCTACTACATTACATCTATATGTAACATATATATTAGATTACGCTTGTTTCTCTATGAATATTGTATTTCCTTCTATTATACATATTTTATTTTTTATTCCTTTTTAGTTAATGAAAGGCAATGCAATTTCTAAGAAAATCTTTGAAAAAGCTACAAAATTATTAACATCGCATCCAACTTTATTGTAAATTTAGTGCCTTCGTTGTAAATAGTCAACGCATCTTTATTTCATCTATATCTTGTTGTAATATAGATATGGAGAGTTAAGATAATATCAATCCAGACTTAGTTAGCCTAGAGCCTGTCTATGAAGTCCAATTGGATAAGTACTCCTTCCTCGAAGTCATCCTAAAAAATTGGTTAAACCAGCTTCTACCCACCTAGCAAAATTATGTTTGCAAGAAGATCGGGTAGGTCATATCGCTTATGCAAGTCTAACTCCACTAGCTTCTAACTCAAGCCCTCATCTATTACTGGGATCCAGAATCTATAGCATTCAACTTCGGCCTACATATACTAATACCCTCGATAGAAGAATACTTGTATCTACTTAGTGCGTCGTCTGTCACGAATTGAGGACGGCCTAATTGTGGCAGAAGTCTTATACTGCACGAAGAACCCCTGATTGGTTACCATCCCAATCATGAACTCTTCACATAATATATAAGCCTTTACAACTACTAATTTCCTAAGAACATACAGATTCACATGATATCATTACACAAACATATTTATATAAAATTTGAACTACAAAGCTTACAATATACAGTAATTAAGTATATCTAAGTCTATAATACTAATAAACAAAAATACATGAATAAGAGTCTACATAAACTGTTCTTTCTCAATACACAGGATAGCTCACTCTTACCCAAGTCCCTAAGCTAACCTGTAGCATCCCTGAGCCAGCCTCTATGAACAAGTTATCCTACAGCAAAAGTCTAAGGGGTTATAAGCCTAAACCTAGTGAGTAAAACTCTCAACCACACTACAAGCAAGTTATAAATATCTTATATTCATGTATATGAGTGAATGATCAAATAGAATGCTAAACAATATATATAATTAACTAGTTCATATACCTAACTTAGATTTAAAGCCCTTCGAAGTCAAGGTTGGAGTATACATAGCACTAATCAGATCCGAGTATTATACTAGAACTTACTTTATTACGGAACTCTACATTCTGTACTTAAATCAAATAATTCTTTTATTTTCATAAAAAAAAACCTAGTTCTAGTATAATTGTAAGTAGGCTCTTGCAGTCTACACTTACCCCTAAACGGAGGCCTCTAGGCTTAATCCTTAGCTAAGTGGTTAGCACCTAGTGTTCTTGTGGGCTAGGGTAAGGTCATTTTGTACGAGTGTACCGTACATAACCAATAAATTAATAATAACAAACCCCGAATGACCTCTCTTTACCTTCGTGTGATGTAATGGCCGGAATTGTGTCTATGCAATGCATGTTCCAGTTTCTTTTTATAAGCTGAGTATAATTAGGTTCAAATTAAGCTGTGACCATCCAATAGTACATACAATCATTTTCTATACTACCATGCAACAAACAAAGCATTATCTGTACTCAAGATAAGTTCACAACTCAATACACAATAACATACACAAGCGTTTCCCAAACCCCACATAGTAGTCAATTAATAATAATATGTAAGTCCACTATCTACAATCACATACAAGTATAAAATCATAGGGTAAATACTCACTCGGCCATTACGATACGCTCTAGTCATAGTAATCAATCGGGAGATCCTCGCCCACCTTAGGATCACTTGATCATTACGATATAATAATGCTAATAAGTAATTGAATTAACTAATAAGTCTAAATATCTATATACCTAATTCTACTTAAATTACTATCAACTTCTATCTGATTAGACTTTATTATTAATCTTATATAACATTTTTGTTCTATTTCTAATATTTATGAATTTATAATCGTTTTTCATCATTTTTGGACGTAGGTTCACATGATGATGCCCGTTTTGGACGTTAAGACCCGTGTTTTACGTTATGGACTAAATTTATAGAAATTTTAACTATGGAAACTTAATTATTCTTATTGCTTATATTTATATCCTTTATTTATACTTAATGATTTAGTTGACCCTTAAATTCTTATATTTAGAGAATTTTACTTTGTTATTACTAATTCATGTACTTAATTAAGTGTAATTCAATTTTGGAAATGTATTAGGGTTTACTAATTTATGTACCTAATTATTATGTACTCTTTTTGTTTCTTATTTTATAAACCTATACTTATGTCATCGCTTACGTCATCGATCGCTTATGTCATTTTTTCATTACATCATTGCTTACCTCATCATTTTATTACATATGCCTTACCTCATGCTTATGTAATATCTAAAAGTCTTATGCACACTTCACTTAAACTACTATATACATATACCCTTACTATACTTATATGGATACTAGTATACTTATTCATATACTTATACCATATTTATACTTGTATATATACTCATATACCTATACGGACATATACATATTTTTGTATAATTTCGTATACCAAATTTTCCTCTTAAGGAAACCTTCCTAATTTTATTATCTTATGTTTTTAAGTGTGTATTTAGTATAGTATAGGTATGTATAGTTAGGATTTGTCTTAGTTTAGGTTATGTACATAGTAAATACTTATGTACAAAGATCCCCATACTTGTATTCTTCTAATATATCATTATGTACATATACTTAAGGGCATATACACATGTATTCCTTTCCTCTTCATCATGATTTCTATCTTCCTACACTTAAAGATGGAAACTTTATGCCTTCTTCTACAAGATCACACATAACCTATATCTACTTATCTAATCTACATAATCATCTAACTAATGAGTAATATGAAGCAATATAAAATACCATGATCACATACCTTAATTTGTGTATGAATTATGGAGGCAAAGAGGAGGTGGGGTTTGCTTTGTTTCTTTTTGTTTTGTTTTGATTATCGAATGAAGAAGATGGTGGGGTCTAGAAGAAAATGGGTAGATGGTAATTAAGGAGGAGAAGGAAAAGAAAACTAAAAGAAAAGAAAAGAAAAGAAAAGAAATCATGAGATGGATAGATATTGTCTTATGCATTAGTGTCTTTTGTTGACTTTTCTAATTTTTTACTTTAGTCAACATGTGTTGACTTAGTTAACCTTTTGATCTTAGTCAACTTTCCTTAAGCATATGCTATTTTGTACACATAATGTAGTAATTAAGGAAATGAAAGGAAATAAGGCATTTGGTGAATTGATTAGTAAAAATAGATGATGAGGTCTTACTTTAGGTATTTATATCCTAAATACATCATTTGGTAAGTTACTTAGTATAACTAGTATGAAAAATACTAATTAGGGTGTTAAGATTCACTAAATTTAACCAAAGCTTCAACTATACCCTTAACTCTATGCAATACTATCTTAATCATATGCTTATGAGATAAATTTAATCTATGATTCATTATCTTAGTTTCTAAAGGATTACTTAAGGATTCTAAATATATATATGCATGATTGAAAGTTATCTCTAACCTTTCACTAATGATTTGCCAAAGTATGAAGGTTATATTATCAATTAGGGTTTTAGGGTATATTATGATGAATTAGTGCACATATGTCTTTAAGGTTATCATTTTAGGGTTTTTATCACTTTTGAATGAAATCTTTAGTGTTTACATATATTTAAGGTAGAAAAGTTTCATACGTGATTGATTAATTCTTTTAGGGTTTTCACTTTCATTAGCCTTGTTAACTCCTAAATTATCTATCATACTTTAGTCTATTTCAAAAGGTAGATCGAAAATTTTAGGGGCTTACACCATTGCTTAAAGTAAGCATAGCTATCCCTGATCTTAGAGTCCAACCTAAGAAAATCTTCATAATGCTGTTAGGGGTCAAGAAGGGAGCCTTGGCTCCATTCTTATCTTTAGAGGGCCCAAAATGTCATAGTATCCTAAGATTGGTAAAGTGGTTTTCAAGCCTAAATGCATACTAGAAATATCGCTAGATCTTTTGCAGAGGATATGAATCGTGGGTCGAAAAGAAGGTCAACGCTTTTATTGTAGCAGTGCTTGGAACAGTCTTATTTCCCATCAAATATGGTTAGGTCTACTATAGGGTTGCTGAGTTAGTGACTCAATTCCTAGCTGATAAATCTTGTATACCAATGCTATTGGTAAAACAGTTTAGGACGCTTCCTTACCTGAAGAAGCAAGGGTACGGTTATTTCATGGCTAACCTTACAATCCTTATCATATAGTTTCTCATTCATACACAAGGGTACGGAGGGAATCCTCTTAGAGAATCCTTGACAAAGAATATGGACCTAATTGATGAATTTGCTTGCCATCTCAAGGTATTAGATGAAGCTCAATTTAAGGGATGAGTGTCAATTATTAGCAAAATGCAGCTAGTAAACTTTATGTAGATAGCTAAATAGAGCCATTTCACTCAAGCCATCTTAGGATGCACCAATTATGTAGGAGTTCCCCTTATTGGTATTACAGGCTGTACCTGATATTTACTAAGTTGTGTGACTAGACAGTTGGGCCCACTGCAAGAGATAGCTTATAGAGACTCCTTAGATGTCGTCATAGTGAATTATCAAGATCCTTGTCTATTTAGGCCTATTCTAATCCAATGATAAGTAGAACTCATGAAGTTGTAGGAATAAAGATAAGTCAAGAAGATAGTCAATGTGGGAACTTTAAGGGGTAAAGTCAAAGAATACCAAGCCACTAAGCAGTTCATTTATGATCAATTAGAGAAAACTGGAAAGATGTGATATGAAGCTCCAGATGTATTTAGACACAGGCTGGATATAGCATGTCTTTCACTTACTAAGTAGGCTTACTAAGACACCATACAATTTAGGGTTAAAGCTTAGTTTCAGGAAAGTAAGAGGATTGTTGAAGAGTTAAAGTTGGAAAATGAGAGACTACTAGAGGAAAATCAATTCTTGAGAAGTAAGATTCAAGAAAGGGATGTTAGGGTACGAAGACTTATGAGGGAAGTTAATAAAGTTTATCCTAGCCAGATCTGTCGGCTCTTGTAGATACATGATTTAATTTTTTTTTAGAAAATTAGTTAAGAGTTTATCTTTTCTTTTCACTTAGTTTGTGTTGTAAATTAGATCTTATGATTAATAAATTTTCAGCTTTAGTAAATACCGATTTTCATTAATTGTGTAGTGTCTTGCTTATTGTTATTATTCATTTTTTTCTTTTTACTTTAAAAAAAATCATAAAATTAAGCAAATGGTAGAATAACAAACGTCACAAAAACAAAAAAAAAATCTTTAATTCACCAAAAAAGTCTAAAACTTAGGTTTTCGTATAGGATTTTGAAGATTGCATCCAAATGAGCAGACTTAACTAGAAGCCTGATATTTACTCGTTCTAAGGGAAGATGTCAACTCAGGGTATTGGAAATGTTAGTCAAACCGAGCCTAATCTAAGAGTAGCAACTTTGGAAGAAAACATGAACAAGATGGCCAAACAGATTCAAGCTCTCAATTAAGCTATTGGGATCCTTAACGATAGATAAGGATCTCAAGTTAACCTAAACTGAAATAAAGAAACAACCCTTCCCCCTAAATTAGATGATAAAGAATCAGCCCTTAATGAGGTATGGAGGAAGGAGATTGAAGAAAATCACCACGAAATGGAAGGGAAGGTCATGCAAAAGTTAACTGAGAAGATGAAAACCCTAAAATTGGTGAATGGGTTTGAGCAAATGGAAATGATCAGTTTGCCAACCTATGACGACAATGACTTCCCGAAAAGGTTTAAGGTGCTGGAATTTGAGAAATACGATGGGATTGGCTACCCAAACTCTACACTAGGTTGTAGATTAAGAAAATGGGGAAATACATGAAGCATGATAAGGTGATGGTCCAGACTTTTTAAGACAACTTGACAGGGCCTACTTTAACCTAGTATGCCTAGTTGGACTTGAATGAAATTGATACTTGGGATAAGTTAGTACAGGATTTCTATAACCAATATAAATTCAACATCGAAGTAGCCTCATCAATGTAAGAATTGAACAATTTACAAAAGATGACCAATGAGAATTTGAAAGAATATACCCAAAGATGGAGGGGCATGGCAGCAAGGGTGACTCTACCCTTAACTGAAAAGGATTTGACCTTCTCTTTCATTAATACACTTGGAAGCCCGTATTACCAATACCTGGTTAGGTACCTTACCTCCAATTTTATAGAAATAGTAGCCTCAAGAAGCTGAATTGAGGAAGCCATTTCTATTGGGAGGCTCCTTAATCTTGAAACAGCTAAAAAAGAGACACCTCCCCCAAGATTTTTTAGCAAAGCCAAGGAAACCATTATTAGTGTTGTCAATACTGGTAACCTTGTTAGACCCAAAACCCTAGTAGCTATGACTGGAGGACCTAATCCCCCGCCGAGTCCAAATCAGAACAACCAGCTACAAAAAAGATCGTTTACACATATTTCCATTCCTCTAAGCCGGGTTCTCACATGATTAAGGAAGGAGAATCTTTTGGCATTTCAAATATCGAGAGAAGGGTAAAGATTAAGAGATTATAACTTGAAGCTTCGATGTGATTATCATTTGGGGCAAGTAGGGCATTCTATAAACTAATGTTGGAGACTTAAAGATAAAATCTAAGATCTAATTAATGCCAAATTGGTTCAATTAGATTTCATCTAGACTAGACTCCTACTCTCAACGTGGCTAACAACCCTTTGCTGAATCATGGAAATTCAATCAATATGATCGTTGTTGAAGCTTCTGAACTAGAAATTGACCTAGACAATCTCTCCATTACTATTAAGGAGATAGCGTGGAATTTGAGGAAGGCTGGGTACTTGTAGGATTTGAATCTCTAAGATAGGACTCAAACTAAACCATTGATATATCGACTAATTAAGGAAGGAAAGATAAAGAAAGTTGATATCATGGCTATGATAATTCCAAAACCGCAAAAGAGAAGTACTTAAAAGGGATCTTAGAAAGAGATATGAAGGTAGAGATCTGATAGTTGATATCCTAAGAAAATCGATAGGGAAGTTTGAGTATTTGGTTGACTATGCCAGTTCACCAGCCATATACGTTGACGCCTTGCCCATTGGATGGGGTCTAGAATTTGAGGAAGAAGACATACTCATTATAGAAGCCAAGAACGTAGTTGGGATGGTTAGAATGATTGGAGATGGGCCCAAGCCATTGATTTTTTAATATGATGGAAAGACTAGGAAAGTTAAAGAATCAAGAAAGCCCAAGAAGATCCCTTTGAATGTCCCAATAGCCTTAGAGGATTATAAAGCAGTACCTTTGGATTACAAAGTAGTGAACCAAATGACTAGGGTCTCATTACCCATGGTCAGTAGGCTTACCTACTCAGGATGAGTTTATGATTAGCTTGACAACGCTAAGAGGAAATCTACTGTAGAAGAGGCTGCTTGAAAAATTATTGAAGATACAGAAGATAAAGATCAAAATGTTGCCAAGAAGATAGTGAAGGCTAATGAATACAAGATAATGGATCTGCTAGCCAAGGTACTAGCCTAGATTTCTTTAATGGGTTTGCTATTGTCATCAGATACTCATTGAGAGGCACTGATTAAAATCCTGAAGGAGGTCAAAGTAATTAAAGGGATTTCTACAAAAAAACTAGGGCTGGTGGTAAACTCGATATTTGCGATGGATCAAATCTCATTTTTTGCTAAATGAGCTAAGTAAAGAAGGAGACCAACACATAAAGCCCCTCTTCATAATGGTTAAGTGTATAGGGAAAGTAGTTACCTAAGTTCTGATAAATAATTGATCATCATTGAATGTGTGTCCATTAATGATGCTAAATCTACTAGGTATGGGGGAGAATGAGACGAATCTTAGCTTAATTTCAGTAAGGGGTTTTGACAGATTAAAATGGTAAATAATTGGAGAAATCTGGTTGCGGCTCAAAATCAACCCGTAAGTGTTTATTATTCCTTTCCAAGTTCTTGACATCCTGTGAACTTTTAATCTTCTGTTAGGAAGATCGTAGATTCATTCATCCTATATTAGAAAGTGAAGTTCATAGTCGATGGACAGTTGGTTACTATTCATAGGGAATAAGATTATGAGATTTACAAAGAAATAACTATACCCTATGTTGGGGATGCAGAATTAGAAGATCTAAGGTTACAAATTTTCAATGAAGTCAGTATGAACAAAGAAGCAAGACAAGGGCATAAGGTCATTTGAAATAGCCTAAGCTACAAATTGGAATGTTCGGGCTTAAATATGATCCCACTAAAGAGGAGATTCAAGAAATGAAGGCTAAAACTAAGAGCAAAAGAAGGGATCAGCTATACCATACTCACATAGATTTTCCAGACATCCGTCAGACATTCCCAACACCAACTGATGTTCAAGAACATGAAGTAGTCAGTTTATCTATGGCTTTGACTCAACAATTCAACATTGATCCGAATGAGAGAGAAGATGTCGACGTACCAGTTTCTTTGTGCAACTCGTTTTCTATTCCTATAAATAGGTCTCTTTAGAAATGCACAATTTGATTAATTAGGAGCATTTGATTTCAATAATTATTCCAATTAGTTAAGTATTTTTTGTTAGACAATTTGAATTAATTCATCTAATAAATTTCGTTTCTTTCTTTCTATAAATTCTTCCTTGTTATTTATTCATTATCCTTTTATTTTTCCTTTACTCCTCAGATTCGATAAAAATGATGAATGTAATGGATATCTTGTGCACGTAAATGATGAAAGTACCAATATCGCTTTTAGCCTTACTGGGTCAGATGTCGGAGATGATATTGAGACTCCAAATGAAGTTCAGGAGAATTATTGTCGATATGAACAAGGTAAAGTGATTATTGATGAATCAACTGATGTGATTAATTTGGGAACAAAGGAAAATCCATGAAAGTAGAAAATTGTTGGTAATTTAACTGACAATCAGAAGCAGGAGTTGCCACAATTGTTATCTGAATACTTGGACATATTCACTTGGTCTTATGAAGATATGTCCGGTTTGGACTTGTCTATTGTAGTTCACAAGTTGCCAACCAGGAAAGAAACTAAACCAAAAAGACAAGCTTAGACGATTTAGGCTCGATCTACTCCTCAAAATTAAAGAAGAAGTCAAGAAGTTGTTAGAAGTTAGATTCATAGAAGTATCGGATTACCCCAAATGAGTAGCTAATGTGGTGCTAGTATTGAAGAAAAATGGGAAAGTTAGGGTCCATGTATATTTCTATGATTTAAACTAGGTAATACTGAAGGATAATTTTCCTTTGCCTTATATTGACGTATTAGTAGATAACACAGCTGTGAATCATCTTTTCTCGTTTATGGATGGTTTCTCAAGGTATAATAAAATTAAAATGGTCGAGGAATATAAAATTAAAACAACATTTGTTACCACCTAGGGAACATTTTGTTATCTCATGATGCTGTTTAGGTTGAAAAATGCTAGGGCAACTTACCAACATTTCATGGTTGCCTTATTCCATAACATGATCCATCAGGAAATCGAAGTTTATGTGGATGATATGATCACCAAATCTAAAGAGAATGAAAACTACGTAAATATTTATGCAAACTATTTGAGTGATTGAGGAAGTTTTAACTAAAGCTAAATCCTAAACAATGTACTTTTGAAGTAATTTCATAGTTAGTATAAGCGGAATTGAAGTAGACCTAGATAAAGTCAAGGCGATCATAAGCATGCCTACTGTAAGCCCCAAAGTTCAGCCAAGTAACCGTATGATTGAATTTAGAACCCAAGGTTTAGGGCGATCGGCTAAAGGATCCGATCACACCAAAATTATAAACTATTGAGAGAAATATTAGTAAAAATGACTCCGTAAACTTAAATTTAAGAAAATAAATAGCAAAATAGGAGACTATAAAATTTTCAAATTTTAAGCATAATAACTGCTAATTACCGAAAAGGCAAAAAGTGTAATATAATAACCAATAAATTATTAGAAATAGATTATATGTATACTAAAAATTTTAGAATGACCCAAATAATATTTTGGAATGTTCACGTGTATCCTACATGTATTTACGTGTAGATAAAAATACGCGTAATTACTAAAATTGGCCGAAAACTAAGCAAATAATTGAAGAAAAATATAAAATAATTATGGAAAAATAAGAAAAAATCAGAAGATAATAAGATGAATCAAGATAAGGTCGTGGCAGGTCCAAAGCTGCAAAATAAAAATTAGCCAATAAAAATTGAACAACACAAAAGCCAAAAACTAAGGAATTTGGACAAAGTCTTGTCAAATTAATGCATATTAATTACAGCAAATGTCTATAAATAGGGAAAAAATTTACAGAGCTCATTTGGACAGTTTGGAAAGTGAGAAAATTAGGGAGAGCCGAAAAATCGAGAGAAAATCCAGAAAAATAAAAAAAAAAAAGAAAACTGTGAAGTTAAGGGTTTTAAAGGGAACCCACACCATACAAGGAGCTGGGAGTGGACGGCCACCACCACCACACGGTGGTGGCAGCGCCCAGGCCGGCTGACAATGCCATGGAGGCCCGCGGTGGCCGGAGCCACCAAAACCGGTGAGTCCAAATTCTACCCCGATTCTTGTGAAATTTTGTAAAAATAGTAAATATAATTAGAAAATTATGAATTTTGTTATTCTGGGATATTTTTGTATTTAGTTTGTAGGAAAAATATTATTTAGATGAAAACATGTCCCGTAATATAGGGTCCTTAAGAAATCATGCAAAACCGAGCACATTTCGGTTTAGAAATAAATGACCTTAGGAGTGTAGTTTGGAGCTCAATTTTTTTTCTATAGGTTTCTCATGTGATATAGAACAGTGCTATGAAGCCATTTTTTTTAAATTAATTTTTTAGCCCTAAAATGATGGAAAAATTGGGTGATTTAGGGTTAATTAGGTGATTAGGATGTTAATTACTGATTTAGATAGTAATTAGATGTTTAGGGATGTTAATCTCTGATGTGGAAACCTGATCCTAGTGTATGGAGTGTTAAGTATAAGTAATGAAGGTATTATATGGTAAATGTAGAAAATTAGGAATATATAGAATTAAACATTAATAAATATGGAAAAATTAGGTTTAATTAGATAATAAAATAATGAAAATCAGAACATAAAAAATCTGAAACAAAATTCAATTTTAGGTAATTATATGAAAAATGTAAAAATTTCTCACAACATGAGTAAATTCGGTACACTAATATGGATTTAAGTGTACCGGATGGAATAAAATGCTGACTAGGGGTAGTAATCGTATTTAGGAGATCGGGAATTTATGTGATTAATTTCACATTATGGGTTGAAACGGATTTCTAGGATTGGAATCTAAAACATTACTTAGAAATCGAACTAAAAACTTAATTTAGAAATCGATGCGAAAACTGAACCCAAACCTGAACCTAAACCCAACCCTAAACTAATTATAAAAGACTTAATATCTAGATAATTAGGTATATTTAACCTTAAACAAAACCTAACAATAAGCGTTATCGGATAAAATGAACTTATAATATTATATGAAATACTAAAACCACGTTCGTGTTATAGGGATGATCGGCGATGACCTGAACAAATCGGACCTCGAGTGAGTGAGCGAGGAGTCGAGGTAAGTTGGGATTAATACGATGCTATATTTTGGAGGCTTAAGATTATGCTTGGTTGTGCTTGTTAGATAGAGAATGTGTGCATGTGCTTGATTATGGGTGATGCTATGATTATGTTTGTTGCTCTGGCACATATTGTATGAATTGTATGTAATGATTGATCACCCTGAATTGGACTTAATCAAATATACGACCAGTAATCATAATCGAACATGCATGGCAACCCGTTAGGGGAACCTTGGACTCTCCGACCAAATACCGACCCCTTCGGAAGGGATAGTGCAGGATTGCAAAATGGTCCCTTCTTCATCCTCAGTCGAATTAAGTGACAGGAGAGGAGGTCGCGGCGAGGGTGAAGGCAGTGGTTCGAAGGTAGTCGCGGGAGGAGCAAGGTCTCCATTACACAAGCCTGGGTTTGGTCGTGAGCTGTTGCATTAACGGCAACTCCTCAACCCGGATTAGCGCGGGCGCAATTTCTCTAATCTCACGACGGGCCGGACAACGTCGTGCGATGGCATTTGCTTGCACATGCATTGTACCTAATAAGTGATTGAAAACCTTGTTGTGTGTATGGTATAGTTTTAAGTCCTCCGTCCTAACTTACTGAGCTGTGGTTGCTCACATCCCTATAGACATCGTGCAGGTGCTGGCTAAGAAGCGGCAACAACTACTCTGAAGCTAGCAACTGCTGGATCCTGGGGAGTGAGGAAAAACATTGAAGAATCAAAACATGTTTTACTTTTCATTTCTGATTAATGTAATAACTGAATTATAGTGACTATATATAACTTTTCTCACTTTCTTAAATGATTTGTTTAAATTACAAATTGTCTACTTTAAAGCGGGTTAGTCGTGGACGCTTTGTGTAGATCAGGTCTAAGATAGCGGTTGTAAGGCCAACTTCTATCTTAGGGCGGTTTACATGGCGGGGGCTGTTACGACTCTACCGCCTCGGGGCGTGACAGTTCTAAATTGGTATCAGAGCGTAGTTTTACTGAACTCGCTTTGAAATGAACAATTAAAAGAATTAGACACTTTAGGAGTACATTGAGAGTGGGTAGAAATAAAGGGATATTAAAGTAACGAACTACAAATTATAAGATAAGTAGTAACTGTAACGCTACATTAAGATAGGCATTAATCGAAGTTAACTCTGGTGATGGGATCATGTAAAGAAATTGGTAATTAGTTGAAGTAAGTAGTTGAGATGATTCAAGTGGAATGAAGAAGAATCCATGATGAAATCCAGAATTGAGATATGGAGAACAATATGATAATTGATTAAGTCGGAATATGTTATTGAGGAGTTTGTTACCGAAGTTACGTTGTAATTGATGAGACTTATGGATGATAATAGAGATTAATCTGAGTTTTAACATAATAGAGATCATGTGATATGACTTGATGAATAAGGATGGTTTGGAAGTGAAAGATTGTAACTTAGATGACGTTAATGAGATATATGTAATAAAGATAGAAGAGAGATACTCTATTCTGCTAGTACAACGTATACCTCGACGATTAACCCCAAAAAAAAAAAATTTAGTGAATGGTTATTACATTTTCTTGAATCAGTTGGAGTAGATTAAAATTATATGCAGTATGAGAATACAGTATATGAGGTGACAATTGATAATAGTATTGAGGAGTTTAGTAATAATAAGATATATGGAATGGTTACTACTTCTGATTTTCTTATTGAAGTACGACGTCCTGAATCACCAAATGGAAAATGATACTCAAGGAATGGGAAGATAAATGTGGTGGAAATTGGAATGATGAATACAATGTACTAGATGGTTATATTTTTGTTAGAAGTTAGAATTGATCATATGATTAGCTATTAATATAAGTTAGGATCCTATGGATATTTTAATAGATACAGTAGTGCTCGTTAATGGATATATATTCTTTAAATATGTACATATGCTATGATGTATTATATACTTGTGAGTAAGAATGTGAAAGAGGATTGGATGCATCTTAGGTGACCGATTTTGGAAGTGTTTTGTATATGTAAGAATTGGTGGTTTATTGAAGTGATTTAGGCTAAATGAAGTGTAATCTTTGAGTTAATATAGAGTGGAGGTGTAAAGAAATTTGATAGAACCGATCGGTAGGATATGCTAATATTGTGGATGAAATTCCTAAGAAGTTTGTTGATGAATTTGTGTTGTAATCAATGTGATGCAATGAAGTGATGAGACTCATAAACAATAGTGGAAATCAATTTGTGTTTTGGACCAAGAGAGATGTGGTGATATGTGTAAAAAAAATTAAGGTGAATCTGAAACTCATAGGATTTGTGAGATGATCTTAGCTTGGTGCTTGGTATAAATATGAGGTAGTATAAATTGAAATGAAATAAAGAATGGTATAGAAACGGATTCTAAGAACATAAAACATTGAGAGGGAAAAGTTAGAAACCGATTCAGAAATGAATCAAAACCTATACTAGAGGTATAATCAAAACCCAAGTCAAGAATAAACCTTATATAAAATAAGAATGCAGTATAGGAGATGATAAATGATGATAATAATGAGTCTAATGATCAAAGGTATATGAAGTAATCGTTATTTCTAATTTTGTTCCATGGAAATATAAAGGATCAAATCAACAAGTGGAAATGATATTGAATTAATTAGAAGACAAATGTAGTGGAATTCTTTTGAATGAATAGTTGTTATAAGTAATTTGAATTTTGGATATGGTATGATAGTTGATCGTGTTTTTTTAAGAATTAGAATTGACCCTGCATTAATTATTTATATACGTGGATAGCCAAACGATCTTTTAATGGATGTAACAGTGCTTCTTGATGAAGTGTAAACTTTTGGACATGTGCAAATGCAATGATGATTGACATATTTGTGGCTGGGAGTATAAAAAGATCAAATGTATTTTGGTAGACAATCTTGGAAGTCTTTTATATATGTAAGAACAGTAGAAGGAATAATGTTATGAGGTTACAGTCAAATTAAGAATTCTTAGGTTTTTAATGAATCATGAATTAAAGAATTATAAGTTGGAGTGATGATTAAGTATGAGTAAAGCCAAATGGATAAGAAATGGATCATGAGATTTTTATGTAGTGCTGAGGCAAGTACAATGATATCATTATATAGTACGTATAATTGGTAAATAAGATAGATAGTTATTAAATGATACCTAAGAAATAAAATAAAATTGCTACGTAAACTACAATTGAGTAAGTATTCCCTAAAATATTAGTAGGATGAGTAACAAGCGATGGTAGAGATGGAATTAAAGTAAAAATTTGGAGATGATTAGGACTTTTAATCCACAGTTACTTAGTTATTTTAAGGATCAATCTGAAAAGGCATAACTCATCAGAGAGTAAATTTTATGAGACAGTCATCTATTAGTAAACTACTTAGGATAAGAAATATTAATCACGGATAAAATTTAAGGATCCGAGCTTAAAGGGATTAGAAAATAAGCAGTGATTTCATTGAACAAAAAGATTTGTTGATGAGTACCCTCACCATAGAATATACAAATGAATAAAATGTAAGTACAATGATGATATTAAGGTATTCATTCCGTATAAGTTAGAAAGTAGTGAATGGACAAGGATTTTAAGATAATTGAGATTTTTGTTACCTATTAGTTTAGAATATATATTGGAGAAAGGATATTGATCCATAGAGTCGTAGGATATAACGGAAATGGAAGTTAAAAGGAAAGTTACTGATGGTGGGTTATGAGAAGTTTGTCTATATCCATAAAAAAGAAGATTGAGGAAAATATCAATAAGTATTGATCTACTAGTAACATATAAGGGTTCAAATGTATCACTGAAGATCATTTTGTGGATATTTGAATTTCATGATTTAGTTAATTAAGAATCAAACCCATGATCAAAACTCTATATTGAATATTGTAAATGATGCCTTAAGAGTTTGAGGAGTAACTGCCAATTTTTAGAATAATATGAGATGAGAAGGGCATCAAGATCAGTACATAAATTGTAGTAACAGAATTAGGAGAAACAAATGTATGCCAAATATATATGAAAATACTTATTGTGGTATCCTTCAATAGTATTTTGATATACAAAGTATTTGTGGACAGCATTTGAATGATCATAAATGATATATTGAAATGGAAGACATGTGATTTCCAGAGGAGATAGTACGTTTCCATCAAGCTCGTTATATTTAGAGAAGGGATTTCAGTGGATATTAAAAATGTTGAATTGATGATTAGAGGAAAAATCCATTGAAGTAATCCAGTATACGAAGAAGATTTAAAGATACAATGTACTTCATATTAGCAATTGCAATAGGTAATCCAACAGGAACATGGCAAATCTGAATTGTCCAATTGTTGTTGTTGAGTCTCATGTCTTGTCGATCTGGTCAGTATATCTCGTTGTGTCATGTTTTGTTCAGTAATAATCTCAATACTGTTTCTTTTGCTAAGTCGGTCAGTCAAAAGTTATATTCATCTCGAGTCGAGTCAAGTCAAGTCAAATTGAGTTGTTAACCATCTCATTTGAATCCGAGATGGAGAAGCGTCAAGATTTGCCAAATTTGCTTCTGTTGATCCTTTGCTAAGCTGTATGAAGAGCAAATGAGAAGCTATGATAGTAGTATAAGCATTTGAGTGGAAGAGTTTAGATGAAAGGAAGGGTGATGATATGAAGTAAATACAGAATCAGTAATGATCACAAATAAAACTTAAGAAACAATCAAACAAGGAATAAATGGAGAAGAAACCAATAAGAGAATTTGTGAGGCCATAAACCTAGGTATAAGATAGTACAATACAACTGGAGGAGACTACAGCAATGAAATAAGCCCTAATTGATACTAAGATAAGGAATGTAAAGAAAGGAAATTAAGAAATCGAGTAAAGGTCCAAGTAGAGAAGAAATGGAATGATAATTAGAAAGCAATTAAGGAACTTAATCAGTAGACTACACAGATGTTTCACTTGAAGATAGTTCGGTAGAATGGAAAGTGGGTTTTAAAGGATATGAAGTAACCCCCAAAAATACTGGATAATCAGGTTCAGAAGTTCAAGAGTTGAGACACGGAGTAGGTAAAGATATAACCTCATGAAGGTCTAGACTTAGAAACTAAAGTAGAGCTAAATGTAATGAAGACAAAGTAATACTTATAGGTTGTTCGATTTTTAGAATAATAATAATATATAAACTATCAATCCTAGCAAGTAAACAATACATGGATATACAGTAGTTTCGAGGATGAAACTATTTTAAAGGGGGGTAGAATGTAAGCCCCAAAGTTCAGCCAAGTAACCGTAGGATTAAATTTAGAATCCAAGGTTTAGGGCGATCGGCTAAAGGATCCGATCACACCAAAATTATAAACTATTGAGAGAAATATTAGTAAAAATGACTCCGTAAACTTAAATTTAAGAAAATAAATAGCAAAATAGGAGACTATAAAATTTTCAAATTTTAAGCATAATAACTGCTAATTACCGAAAAGGCAAAAAGTGTAATATAATAATCAATAAATTATTAGAGATAGATTATATGAATACTAAAAATTTTAGAATGACCCAAATAATATTTTGGAATGTTCACGTATACCCTACATGTATTTACGTGTAGATAAAAATACGCGTAATTACTAAAATTGGCCGAAAACTAAGCAAATAATTGAAGAAAAATATAAAATAATTATGGAAAAATAAGAAAAAAACAGAAGATAATAAGATGAATCAAGATAAGGTCGTGGCAGGTCTAAAGCTGCAAAATAAAAATTAGCCAATAAAAATTGAACAACACAAAAGCCAAAAACTAAGGAATTTGGACAAAGTCTTATCAAATTAATGCATATTAATTACAGCAAATGTCTATAAATAGGGAAAAAATTTACAGAGCTCATTTGGACAGTTTGGAAAGTGAGAAAATTAGGGAGAGCCGAAAAATCGAGAGAAAATCCAGAAAAAAAAAAAAAAAAAGAAAACTGTGCAGTTAGGGGTTTTAAAGGGAACCCACACCATACAAGGAGCTGGGAGTGGACGGCCACCACCACCACACGGTGGTGGCAGCGCCCAGGCCGGCTGACAATGCCACGGAGGCCCGCGGTGGCCGGAGCCACCAAAACCGGTGAGTCCAAATTCTACCCCGATTCTTGTGAAATTTTGTAAAAATAGTAAATATAATTAGAAAATTATGAATTTTGTTATTCTGGGATATTTTTGTATTTAGTTTGTAGGAAAAATATTATTTAGATGAAAACATGTCCCGTAATATAGGGTCCTTAAGAAATCATGCAAAACCGAGCACATTTCGGTTTAGAAATAAATGACCTTAGGAGTGTAGTTTGGAGCTCAATTTTTTTTCTGTAGGTTTCTCATGTGATATAGAACAGTGCTATGAAGCCATTTTTTTAAAATTAATTTTATAAATTTTTAAGCTAATTTTTAGCCCTAAAATGATGGAAAAATTGGGTGATTTAGGGTTAATTAGGTGATTAGGATGTTAATTACTGATTTAGATAGTAATTAGATGTTTAGGGATGTTAATCTCTGATGTGGAAACCTGATCCTAATGTATGGAGTGTTAAGTATAAGTAATGAAGGTGTTATGTGGTAAATGTAGAAAATTAGGAATATGTAGAATTAAAAATTAATAAATATGGAAAAATTAGGTTTAATTAGATAATAAAATAATGAAAATCAGAACATAAAAAATCTGAAACAAAATTCAATTTTAGGTAATTATATGAAAAATGTAAAAATTTCTCACAACATGAGTAAATTCGGTACACTAATATGGATTTAAGTGTACCGGATGGAATAAAATGCTGACTAGGGGTAGTAATCGCATTTAGGAGATCGGGAATTTATGTGATTAATTTCACATTATGAGTTGAAACGGATTTCTAGGATTGGAATCTAAAACATTACTTAGAAATCGAACTAAAAACCTAATTTAGAAATCGATGCGAAAACCGAACCTGAACCTGAACCTAAACCCAACCCTAAACTAATTATAAAAGACTTAATATCTAGATAATTAGGTATATTTAACCTTAAACAAAACCTAACAATAAGCGTTATCGGATAAAATGAACTTATAATATTATATGAAATACTAAAACCACGTTCGTGTTATAGGGATGATCGGCGATGGCCTGAGCAAATCGGACCTCGAGTGAGTGAGCGAGGAGTTGAGGTAAGTTGGGATTAATACGATGCTGTATTTTGGAGGCTTAAGATTATGCTTGGTTGTGCTTGTTAGATAGAGAATGTGTGCATGTGCTTGATTATGGGTGATGCTATGATTATGTTTGTTGCTCTGGCACATATTGTATGAATTGTATGTAATGATTAATCACCCTGAATTGGACTTAATCAAATATACGACCAGTAATCATAATCGAACATGCATGGCAACCCGTTAGGGGAACTTAGAACTCTCCGACCAAATACCGACCCCTTCGGGAGGGATAGCGCAGGATTGCAAAATGGACCCTTCGTCATCCTCAGTCGAACTAAGTGACAGGAGAGGAAGTCGCGGCGAGGGTGAAGGCAGTGGTTCGAAGGTAGTCGTGGGAGGAGCAAGGTCTCCATTACACAAGCCTGGGTTTGGTCGTGAGCTGTTGCATTAACGGCAACTCCTCAACCCGGATTAGAGCGGGTGCAATTTCTCTAATCTCACGACGGGCCGGACAACGTCGTACGATGGCATTTGCTTGCACATGCATTGCACCTAATAAGTGATTGAAAACCTTGTTGTGTGTATGGTATAGTTTTAAGTCCTCCGTCCTAACTTACTGAGCTGTGGTTGCTCACATCCCTATAGACATCGTGCAGGTGCTGGCTAAGAAGCGGCAACAACTACTCTAAAGCTAGCAACTGCTGGATCCTGAGGAGTGAGGAAAAACATTGAAGAATCAAAACATGTTTTACTTTTCATTTCTGATTAATGTAATAACTGAATTATAGTGACTATATATAACTTTTCTCACTTTCTTAAATGATTTGTTTAAATTACAAATTGTCTACTTTAAAGCGGGTTAGTCGTGGACGCCTTGTATAGATCAGGTCTAAGATAGCGGTTATAAGGCCAACTTCTATCTTAGGGCGGTTTACACGGCGGGGGCTGTTACGACTCTACCGCTTCGGGGCGTGACACCTACGCCTAATAAAATCAAAGAAGTTAGGGGATTGTTAGGAAGATTGAATTATATCGCTCGGTTTATATCATAGTTAATTGATAAATGCAAGCTATTGTTTAAGCTATTGAGGAAGAATGCCATAAAAGAATGGGATGAAGAATGTGAGCATGCATTTGCTAAAATCAAAGAATATCTCATGAATCCTTCTATAATGGTCACTCCTATACCAGGACGGCCGTTGATCCTTTATTTAACGATTCTCCCTAAATCGATGGGATGCATGTTGGGGGAGAAAAATGAAATGGAAAGAAAAGAGCATCTTATATATTATTTGAGCAAGAAATTCATAGAAGGTGAGCAAGAGTACTTAGAAGTGGAAAGAACGTATTGCACCTTAGTATAGGTAATGCATAGACTCAGGTAGTATACTCTTTATTACTCGATAGAGTTGTTGACAAAACATGACCCATTGAGGTATTTAGTAGACAAGCTAGCATTGATTGGGAGAATATCAAAGTGGCAAATGTATTTTAATGGAGCAACCAACGTGTTTGAATGTAGGATAAGAGCAGTATTAGTATCACCTGAGGATAACCATTTTCCTACAGCAGCAAGATTAACATTCCCATATACTAATAACATAGTAAAATATGTAGCTTGCAATTTAGGGCTTAAAATAGCATTAGATATGGGAATACAATAATAATAATGAGGAGTGTACGGAGATTCCTCCCTTATAATTCTCCAAATCTTAGGAGAATATAAGACGAAGGATGAGAAATTGATACCTTATCATGAACATTTAAGCAAATGAGTTGAAAAATTTCAAGAGATTTCATTTACCTACATTCCAAGGACCCAGAATCAATTTGCTGATGCATTGGCTACATTAGCGTTAATGGTAAAAGTCATGGATGGAATAGAAATCCAGCCCTAAAAGATTGACGTGGAAGAAAGACCGGCTTTTTGCCTTATAGTTGAAGGGAAGGCAATAAAAGAACCTTAGTATCACGATATCAAGAAGTTACTTCAAACTAGGGAATTTCCTAAAGGTGCTGATCGAAAAGACAAAAGGAATTTAGGAAGATTGGCTACTCATTTCTTGTTAAGTAGAGCCACATTATATAAGAGATCACCAAATGTAACACTGCTAAGGTATGTAGGTGAAGAAGAAGCTAAGAAATTAATGAAAGAGGTACATAAAGGCATTTGTTGTCCTCACATGAATGGGTATATGCTAGCTAGAATGATCATGAGAGTGGGGTATATCCGGATAACAATGGAATCGAATTGCATCAAGCACGTGACTCATTGTCACCTGTGCCAAGCATACGCTAATAAAATTAATGCTCCTCCCTATGAATTGCATCTATTGTCAGCTCCTTAGCCTTTTTTGATGTGGGGAGTTGATATGATCAAACCAATTTTGCCAACAAATTAAAACGGGCACAAATTCATTTTAGTTGCAATCAAATATTTTACTAAGTGGGTAGAGTAGCATCATGTGCTACAATGACTAAAGGAGTAATGGTCAAATTCTTGAAAAGAGACATTATTGCAAGACGTAGTGCACTCAAGTCTATTATTATAGATAATGGGAAAAATTTGAATAACAAGTTAATGGATGAAGTGTGCCACCAATTTAAGATCAATCACATAAACTTAACTCCATATCGACCTCAAATGAATGGGGCCGTTGAAGTTGTAAATAAGAACATCAAAAGAATCATTAAGAAGATGGCGATCACATATAAAGACTAGCATGAGATGCTTCCTTTTGCTCTCATGGCCTATAGAACCTTAGTTAGAACTTCTATTAGTGCAACTCCGTATTCATTGGTGTATGGAATTGAAGCAGTACCATTGGTGGAAGTAGAAATACCTTCATTCCGAGTATTAGCAGAAACTCAGCTCGATGAAGTAGAGTTGATAGAGAACAGAATAGAGCATTTGAATCTCCTAGATGAGCGAACACTTACAGCAATATGTCATGGTCAATGCTACCAATGGCTAATGATCTAAGCTTTTAATAAGAAAATATGCTCGAGGTACTTTAAAGAAGGAGACTTGATGTTAAAGAAAGTGTTATCAAATGCAAAAGACCCTAGGGGAAAGTTCACTTTGAATTATGAAGGCCCTTATGTGGTAAAAAGGGTTTTATCAGGAGGTACATTAGTGTTGACAAAGATAGATAACTCGGAATTAAGAAGACTAGTGAATTCAAATGCAATCAAGTTGTATTATCCATGAAAATAGAGATTTAACAAAAATTTCAATTTTTCTTGAATAGTTTGTAGTTAATCTTCCATCATTTATATGTAAAGTTAATATCCATAAATGTTGTTGAATTTGGGTGGTTATTGACCAATAAACACTCCAGCAATAAGCCCTGTTTCTTAGCCTCATGCACTTAAATATCAAACACTTACCATTGAGTCTGAATCACCAAAAGAATTGAAATTGAATGTTCTTAGCAATTTAATCTTATTCATTCGAAAAGAGATTTATCATCTAGAAGTCATAGGGAGTGGAAATTGAAACTTAGTATTAAGAAAAGAAAATTTAAGGTATAAGCATGGTATAGTTACAAGACTTAAAAGATTAAGGAATTAAAAAAAAAAGGGAAAGAAAAAGAAGAAAAGAGAAAAAAAAAGAAAGAAGAAGCAATCATAGCCTTTTGATGAAATTTTGCTGACTGGATAAGGGAATATCGGAAGTCAGTGTAATCATGTCAATTAGTTGCTATCTAAGAAATGCTTCAGTCCCAAGAAAAACAATCATAAAAGTCTTTGAAAAGAAATCTTTAGAAGAATTAAGCTAGTTTTGAAAATCGTTCTTAAAAAATCAATCTTCTTTAAACAGTCTAAAACAAATCTTTAAGGGATCTATCCTCTTTAGATCATAAACCAAAAGAAAACTTGGAGAGATCTTTCATCTTTGAATTATCCATCAAAATGAGTTAATTTTACCTCTAATGATTCTTACCCTATCCTTTCAAGATAAGGCCTCCCTTGAAATTTTTGCTTTATCCTTCTATGATAAGCCTCCTTAAAATTTTTGCTCCGTCTTTCTAAGATAGACCCCATTAAGCCTTACCCTTCCAAGATAGGTCTCTCTTGAAATTTTTACTCTATCTTTCCAAGATAGATACCATTAAGCCTTATCTTTCCAAGATAGGCTCCCCTTGAAATTTTTGCTCTATCATTTTGAGATAAAACCCAATAAGCCTTATCCTTCCAAAATAAGCCCCCTTAAAGTCTTTGCCCTATCCTTTCAAAATAGGCCCCCTAATATTTTGCTTTGATCTTTCGAGACAGGCATTCATTTGCTCCGTCCTTTCAAGATGGGCAACTCATTCTTTACATAAATCTTTAAGTTGGTCAAAATAAAACACAACTTAGTTGGTCTGTTCAAAAGTAAGTTTGGCAAAAATGGGTATCTTTTTTATCTTTATAAAAAAGTTCTAACCGAACTTCACTACAAAAAGGGGCAGTTATAGACAACTCATTTTGGCCAAATTATTTTTATTAATTGAACTAGATAAATAAAAATAAAAAATAAAAAAAACGAAAATTCAAATAAAATAAATAAATAAACGAAAAATAAAAAAATCAAGTTAAGAGTCAAGTTGTGTCAAGTTTAGTTGAATCCATTAGTTTTGGGATAAACCAATTTAAGGGCTACAAATCAACATTTGTTAAATTATCGGGCTAAATTAGATCGAACCGGGCCTTGAAAGAAAAGCCTGAACTAGCTAAGGTGAATCTAAGTTAAATCGTAAACGATTTTAGAATTTATAAATAGCATGTTGGCCAAGGAGTCAGGAGGACTTTTTCTTTTTAATCACATACACCCAACAATAGCACTTCTCACCACATATGCCACTACATGCGCCTTCATGCACCACTACCTACACAATATGCACCTTCACGTACCCTACCTACACTACGTAAGCTACTACATGTGCTACCACCATACATGCCCCTACAACTACCATACGCTCCGCCACTGCCCAAACACATGCCAACACCCAAAGCCTAGCTTTGTTCGCTCTCGCCCATTAGTACGCATAACAAAACTTGCAACTATCGCCCAGCCTCGCCTACAAACTATTGCCCAACTTCACCCGTAGCTATCGCCCAGCCTCGCCTTTATGCTCACCTACTCTTGCCTATCCATATGCCTAGCATCGCCTGCATCCGCCGCCTAAGTTGTCTCCCAACATCGTCCATCGTATTGCCTAAGACCGCCTAGCATTGCCCAACATGCCGCCCAGAACACCGTCTAAGTTATCACCTATTGCATTGCCTAAGACCACCTGCAGTTGTTGCCTAGCCTCACCCGCATGCTCACGTGCTCTCGCTTATCCGTACGCCCTGCATTTGCCGGCTAGCCTTACCTACATGCTCGGCCATCTTTTGCCCATCCGCATGCCTAGGCGTTTGCCCACACTTGCCCAAGTCACCTCACATACTTGCCCATAGTATTGTTCGAGCATGCCCAGTACCACCTAACGTTGACCGACCTGACTTAGGTTAATTTTTTTTTCTAAGTTTTTTTTCATATATTATTTTCTTCATTTATTAATTAGTTATGTTATTTATTTGTTTAGTTTGTCATTTTTTATTAATTTATTTTTTCTGTTTAAGTGCAAGTTTTTTAAAATTCATTATTTTCTTGCAAACCTTAAGTTAAATTAGGGTTTTTTTATTTGAAAAATCATTTTTTAATAAAATATATTTTTGACATTTAGGGTTTTTTTTGGAAAAATAAAAATTTTAATTGAGTTTTTTTAAGGAAAGATAGTTAGGTTTTTTTTATTACATTTGAAAAATTAGATTTTTGAGGTTTGTTTTCTTAATATTAAATGGATAAAAAACATAAATCTGGCTTGATTTTCGACGTAAAAATAACCTACCCACAAAATATCTTATAAAAAAGAACTACAATCGGTTTAATCTCGATTAATAAGTATGTAGGCATCTTCAGGCCTTTTGTTAAAAAAATTATTTTTTTAGAAATTTGTAATAAAAATAAAAAAAAAAATCATTTTGAGTCACTTTTGCCTATTTAGGTGTATTTTAATATTGTTAGAAAATTGTAAAAAAAAAGCTTATCCATTTCTTTTAATTTTCACATAGTGATTTAGTTTTAATATGTTTGCCCCAAAACCTAGTTTTTCTAGCTTAATTTTCTAGAAAATCAATTTTTTTTTTAATATCTGCAAACTAGTAGTCAAATTAAGGTTTTTCCACTCAAAAAGCCTAATTTTATTTTTAGTAATTGAACCGATTAGCGACTCCTTTTTTCTTTAAAAAAAAAACAACATTTTCATTTACTTTGTTTAATGTTGAGTAATTTATATTGAGTGGGCTATACTTGATATAAGTTAAACTAAGGAAATCAAAATAGGGCTCGAGAAAGGTTTATGCCAAGCTATTATTTATAGGATGCCTTCAAAAGACTTTAGGAGTTGAGACAAGGAGTCGAGTGTAGACACTTATGTTAAGGAATTTCAAATGTCAATTATCTAATGTGCAGTCGTAGAGTTAGAGGATCGAACTATATCTCCGTTCACCAATGGATTGAAGTATGAGATTAGGGATGTCGTAGAAAGCTTAGACATTGGAACGCTTAGACATTGGAACGCTTGATGATGCAATCCGAGCTACCCAAAGGATAGAAAGACATTGAATAAGAAAGTTCTGACCACCCATCTATAGACCTAGCAGTAGCTGATCTATTCTAAGAAAACTTGTGTAAATGGATCTAAGTAAGGTGTAGAGACCTTACCTACTCTAAGTATACGAGTAAAAGAAAAGGAACCCCTAAAGGAGTTTAAGAAAGACTAAAGTTCAAGAAGGAAGACGAGTGAGATCAAGAGTTTCAAATGCTAAGGATTTAGACACATGGCTGCTCTATGTCCAAATAAAAGAACAATGGTGATGTAAGGTAAGGTGCTGATTGTCAAAGTCAACAGTACTGATGAGGAAGTAGAGGAGCTAAAAGTGTATAGGCATACCGAACTATCTAAGGAGGAAGTTATCTATAGTAAGGAAGGCAACTTTATACCAACCACTCTCATGTTAAGAAGGCCAATGAGTGTTAGTCTGATGCTCGAAGACAAATAAAGAGAAAATCTCTTCCATATTACATGTAAGGTAAATGAGCTTCCATATGTGCTGATCCCTAACAATAGGAGTTGCACCAATGCAACCTTTGAATTGACGGGCCACCAATGAAAATTGTCGATCAAGACCTACTTAAAGCCTTATAAGCTACATTAGCTCAATGATAAGGAAAACTTATAGGTAAACAAATAGGTGTCTATGCTGAGCTACATTGGCAATCATTAAGATGAAGTATTGTATGATTTGTTGCCCATGAGTGCATCCCATATTTTACTTAGGCAATTGTGGAAGTGTGACCAATCAGTTATATATGATGGAAGAAGAAATACATGTTCTATAGAGCATGAAGGCAAAGGGATTAAATTAAGTCCTATGATTGCTAAGCAAGTAAAGGTCATGTAGTCTTAATTGAGCTAAACCCTAAAGAAAGAGCCTTTGTTAGTAAGCCAAGGTAAGCTAAAAAGAGAGATGGAGAAGGAGAAGGAGTTGCTTACTATCAACCCTTATTTCGATTTCCTTAATTTAACCTATATTAAGCCTAACCCATTTAATAAAAATTACTTCACATTAAACTAAGGAAATACTTTTCTTTAAAAAAATTTAAAAAATTGGAATCGCCAACTAGTTCAACCGATAAAAAATTAAAATTAGGGTTTTCGGATAGCAAAACCCTAATTTAACCATTAGTATATAGGTATTCTAAAAAATTTAATTATTAGAAAATTGAATAAGAAAAACTAGGTTTGGAGGCTAACCTATTAAGATTAAGTCACCATGTGAAATAACCAAAAATGATTTTTTATTATTTTTATTACGAATTTCTATGAAAAAGGGAAAGCAATTTTTATTTTTTAACGGTTGCATCGAAGGTGACTATATAGCCACTAATTGGGATCAAACTGGCTGTAGTTCTTTTTCTCATAAAATATTTATAAACCGACCTAGATTTACATTTTTATCCTGTTATTATTTAAAAAAACACAAAGCTAAAAAATCTATTTTTCTTAATTTATTAAAAAAAAAAAACCCTAACTAACCAAATCTTTTTTAAAAAACTCAATTTGAGATTTTTTATCTTTTAAAACTTCTATGTGTGAAAAATATTTTATTAAATAAAATGTGATTTTTCAAAAAACCTTAATTCAACTAAATTTTATTAAAATAAAATTAAAAAAATAAAAAAATAAAAACTTGTACTTGAACATAAAAATAGTTAATAAAGGAAAAAAAACATAACCAATAAATTAAATTAATGAAATAAATAATTACTAAAAGAAATGAATGAAAATTTACCTAACGTTAGATCGTATCAATGTTGGGCGGTAGAATACGTGCTGCTAGGCAACACTAAGTGGTAGATTGGGCAACGGACTAGGCGATGCTGAGCGATGGACTGGCCGCTACTAAGCGATGCTAGGCAGTAGACTGGGCGATGGATCGAGTGGTGCTAGGCAACACTAGGCGATGGACTAGGAGTTGCTTCGCAACGCTAGACGGTGGACTAGACGACATTAGACGGTACTAGGTGCTACTAGGCAACACTAGGCAGTAGACCAGGCGTTATTGGGCAGTGTCAGGCTATGGACTAGGCAGTAGTAGGTGACAAATTGGGCGTTGCTGGGCGACACTAGGCGGTGCTGAGTAACAAACTAGGTAACGTTAGGCTTTGTTGGGTAACATTAAGCAATAGACTGGGCGATAGCGTGCAGTGGTGTATGGCACCACGTGTGGTGTGGGTGGTGGCGCATGTGGTGTTGGTGGTAAGTGAGGGAGCATAATGGTGAGTGAGGGGGCATAAAGTGTTTTTTTTTTTTTTTGGGGTGTGTGTGATTAAAAAGAAAAGCCTTCCTTAAATCCTTAGTCATCGTGTTATTTATAAACTCCAAAATTGAAATTTTCATATCTTCAATACGAAAGATTTGTTTTTATTTAACCTAGATTCATCTTAACTTCTAAAAACCCTAGCTAGTTTAAGCTTTTCTTTTAAGGCCTAGCCAGATCCAATTTAGCCCAATAATTTAACAAATCTTGATTTTTAGCCCCTAAATTGTATGGCCTAAAACTAACGGATTCAACCCAACTTGATACAACTTGACTCCAAACTTTTTTTTATTTTTATTTTTATGAATTTTCGTTTTTATTTTTATTTTTACTAACCTAGCTCAATTAATAATTTAGCAAAAATGAGGTATCTATACCTACTAAGGTAAAAACCTTGCTAAAGAAGTTTGCTAACCTGTTTTTAGAGGAGCTACCAAAAGGTCTACCCCCAATCTAAAGCATTGAGCATGCAATTGACCTACTGCTAAGAGCTATACTACCAAACAAGCCTGTCTATAGACTAAATCTTAAATAAGCCACTCAATTGCAAAAGCAAATAGATGAGCTGACGGAGAAGGGGTATGTGTGTAAACCCCTTAACCCATATGCTATGCTAACCTTATTAGTGCTAAAGAAAGATAGATCTTAAGGAATATGTATAGATAGTTGAGTAATCAATTGCATCACCATCAAGTACAGGTATCCCATTATAAGACTTGATGACATGTTAGACAAGTTAAGCAAAGCAACAGTTATTGTTAGTGAATTTTAGGATGATGAAAAATCCTACAAAATAAAGTGAAATACTTGGTATAGGAGCTAGTCCAGCACAGCCACTCCAATGCCTAAGTCAGAAAGTTAACTTAGTAGAGTAAGTATATGAATAAGAAGTGTGAGGACCCCTTATAGAGTTTCTTTCCAGTATTTATAGATGGTTGTAGTATCTAAAGTAGTTGTTAGGATAACTGTTAAGACATATGGAAGCTTTTTTACTTGACATCTCTCCTCATATGTAGGAGTAACAAGTAGTTGTATAATATAACCGTGCTTATGATAACTATTTGCGCCAGACTTAAATTCAAACTAAGAGTGCTTCTTATACATGGCATAAATGCTATGCATCATCTAGGTGGTACGAATGCTGAGAGAGTTAGTTACATGGCTTCTCGGTAAACGAAAGGCCGAGTGTCAAATGAACGAAAATTGGCTATCAATATTTACCCTCCAACTCTCGCTTTCGAGCAATCAACAAAGGGAGTTACACATATATTGCATTAGAGGCCAAGTGGGGAGAGATTTTTTAAATTTATGCCAAGTAATATAGGAAGTAGGACGGATCACATCCCAGTCAAAAGGTCACCATTTCTAAACTCCCGCCCATTCAAGAAACTAAGAAATTAGAGGCATGACATTTGTTGTCTAGGTCATTATTTTGTAGCATGCATAATAATTATCAGAGTTTTCAACTATCAAATTTATGTTGTATCATTTCACATAACCATTCAGGTATGGCTCGCAAAATTATTCATCAACTCGTGATTTTCGATTTCATAGCAACGAAGACTGAGGCCACTTCCCACCCCCCTCCCCCCCCCCCCCCCCCCCCCCCCAAAAAAAAAAAAAAAAATAAGGAGTGAAGTAGCTTGTTCTTCGAGCAGTTCAGATAACAGCATGGAGAAAAGGTGTCATAAACTTGCTTAGATTAATGAGCTCTCTATAGATAATTATCTCGAGGATAAGGAAGGGAAGTCCTTAGTAAGATACCTATTCAACACAATAGCATATTTTTGTGATTCTTTAGATGGAATCACCAGTTCCATCAACAAGGTTCTTGTCACAAAATATAAATAGTACTAGCAAGATCTTCCCAAGACATGGAACTTGAGGAGGATGAGAGATGGGGAGAGGGTATGCTTCCTTATGAAGTTCCATATATAACTGACATATTTAGATTTTGGGTTGTGCTTCCCTTTTTCAGCTTTTCTTAAGGGTTTTTTCAATTATTTTAAAGTCATGCTAAGTATGTTCTCATCTAATACATATTGACTTCTGGCAGCCTTTGAGATAGTTTGCGAAGAAGTCAAAGTTAGGGCTATGCCTCAACTATTTCGACATTTCTTCACTATTCAAAGGTAGCTTGAGGAGTGGTACTTTGCTGCTGTGAGGTATTAGCGTAAGTTCATTGACGAGTCAGAATCTAAGATTCACAAGTGGCATTACAAGTTCATGTTAATAGTATCTAATGAGGACTTTTGACTCTGGACCCAATGGACTAAGTTGATACATACAAAAGACAAAGATTTGATACTAAATGACTTAGCAGCAGCAAAGGAAATTAAAAAGAGAATGAGAAACAAAATGTTTTCTAAGATGCCGAGAGAATTATATGGCGTTATGAAAATGGAGAACTAATATTTTTCTGAAAAAGATGCTACGCCAATGTGTTTCACCCATACCAAGTATAGCCACAAGGAAAGCCATTCTTAAGACTTAAGGGGAGAATAGTGAACTTTGAACCTTATTCGGCAAGAAAAATGTAAGTTTATATTTTTTCCATGTTTATATTAATTGGTGCACTTGTGTCGCAGATATAGGTATTGGAGAGGTGAATCCAAAAAAGCTACTGGCTCAAGCTAAGGCTAAAAAATCTAAGGCTGAGAAAAGAGCGACTACCTTAACAGCTACCACTCGCCTACTATCGTAAAGAAACCAGCAAAAGAAGCTGTAGCAAAGCCAATGGCTATGTAGAAGATCTCTCATCCTATTGAGAGGATGAAGGAGTATGAGAAAACATAACCAATTGGGGTTGTTTGTTCTAAGGAGCCTCTGGCTGTGATTATTCAAACTTCTATTGAGCCGATGGATGGTAAGCGTCGAGAGACACATCCCGGCAAGGAGGATGAAAATGCTAATGTTGTAGAAGGCTCGTTGTTGGCGATTGTGGCGGCTTTGAGTGGTGATAGCTTGCCAACCAACCACTTATCAAGAAGTCTAAAGGCTTAGACAAAAGGATGAAGGAGGCTATGCATTCTAAATCTCTCGGCATTAGTAGCATCGAATTCGTCCTCAACAAAGAAGTTAGTGAGTACTTCATTCCATGCTAGAGCTACCAAATTTTGGACACCGATTAGGCCTTGGGAGACTGGAAAAAATCTTTAGCTTTAATGGAAGGGATTATCCTTTCGAAAGACAAAGATATCGCCAAGAACAATGTCGACAGGGTTGGTGGTTCTAATGAGGCCCATATCACGGCCAAATTGTATGATATGAGTACCTATGACCATTGCTTTTGATTATCGAATTCGTTTGGGTAACTAATACATTTCCTTTTCTAGATTAGCAACCACATTCTAATAGCATTAGACGAAGCCAAGAACGAAGCAAAGAAGGTAATATCTTCAATTGTATGTGTAATACCTAACAACTTTTGATTGTAATAAATGAATTTGCTACAGAAAGTTAAGGATGCATACAATTCATTAAAGGCCTAGACTATTGCTATTGAGAATATGAGGATTAAGGCTGAAATGGAGGCAAGAAAACTTAAGGAGGAAGTTACTATTGAGAAATTAGCACATGACGTCTCCATTAATGAAATCTCTAGCCTGAAGGCCAAAATAGGAGAATAATGCAAAGAGTATGAAAGCTTGAAAGAGGAGCTGCAGAAGAAAAAAGAAGAGTGCTGGGCTTGGGATGAACTATTTGCATAATGAGAAACGATGAAGATAAGCTCAAGATGTAGATAACGGATTTGGAGACCAACAACTCGAACTTACAAAGTTATGTTGTCGAGTTGGTGGAGGCTATGAGGAGGGGGCCATCTATTGAAGAGGATCTCCATATAGTTAATCCCAATCGGCAATACGAGAAGCTTCTATACAAAAAGTTGTCATAGGGAGTTCAAGCAGCAAGAGAAGAGGCCTTGAAGCTTCATCCCGATTATGATCTCTTATGTCTCGACTAAATTGACATCAACAACAAAGTTAGTAGTGTTGATGAAGATGAAGGCAATGAAACAGGCACCAAGATTATGGATCAAAGTGATAATGAAGCTTATGCCCAAGAAGTTGCCCGTTCTGAGAACCCAACTGCTAAGGAAGCCCCAGCTAATGATTTAAAAATCACTTCTACTGAATTTGAAGATAAGCCATAAGACTTACTATATTAGCACATTGCATTCTAGTGTAATTTATTAATTGGAATATAATCGAGGTAATGCCAAGTTCTTGTGACATGTATATCAGCTAATGATTTAAAAATCACTTCTACTGTACTTCCATGGATTATATGGTATATGCTTGTTACTTTACGATCTCATTTGTCGGCATGTTTTATTTTTCACACTATTTATTTCTCAACATATTTTATTTCATACGCCTAACAATCTCTCGGTATGGTTTATTTCATACGTCCAATTTTCTTTCGGCATGTTTCATTTTACACACCATTGTTTCTCGGCAAGTTTTAATTCACACACTATTTTTCCTTGGCATGTTTTATTTCACACGTCTATCATTTTCTACTGTCTGTTAACCATTTAAGGTGTAAACTTGCCACATTACTTAGCCGTAAGGTTAATTTGTATAGGTCGTTAAGTGTGTTAGGCTAGAACTTAGATCAATTCATTGGTCATTCAACATGGAACTCGTTAGTTCGGCAATCATAACCAAAATGTGATAGGACTTCAAATATATAATTATCATAAATAAGTACCAATCTTACAAACATGTTGGCTACTGCCAATGAGAGATGACAGAATTAGTCTCACAATAACTGAAATAAAATTTTAGATTCTTAGCATTTTAAGCTCAAGGGATGATAGATCTATCCAAACTTTCTAGTCGATAGGCACCTTCGCCAACCACTTCCCAATTCGCATCAAGCTTTCCCTAATTTGCTCGTACCCCAATTGCTTCCATCTTATGGTAAACTAGATCTTCAGGTTAGAAAACCTTATGCTTTACTTTCTGATTGTAGTATCTAGTTACTCTATGCTAATAAGTCATGACCCTAGCTCTTGCAATGTCTCAAATTTCCTCCATAATGTCCAGATTCACTATCAATCTGACTCGATTGAGTATAACATCAAAATTATGCATCCATAGATTGGGCAATTCCAGCTTAATTGACAACATGGCTTTAGTGTTGTAGGCTAACTTAAATGGTGTCTCTCCCATTATGGTTCTATGAGTAGTTTTCTATCCCCATAGGATGTTTGGTTGTTCATCGGCCTACTTCCCCCCTAACTTGATCTACTTTCCATTTTAAGCTATGCAGTATGATCTTGTTTATGGCTTTGACTTGTCCATTTGTCTAATGACAAAATGACAAGAACTTATTATTGTCAAACTACAGGCCATTATCTCTAACTATCATGTAAGGAACTCTGAATCTTGATATGATGGAGTTAAAAACAAAAGCTTCCACTTTTTGCTTGGTAATATTTGCTACAGCTATAGCCTCAGCCCATTTGGTAAAGTAGTCAATAGCAAGAATGATGAATTGGTGCTGGGTGGTAAACTTCGAAAAGGGTTTGAGAATATCAAACCCTTACTAAGCGAAAGGCTAAGGGTTAGTTAGCTTACATAGCTTAGTTTCAAGTATGCTTCTTAGGGACTTGTGCTTTTGGCATTGAGGATATTGATGAACAACATCCTTTCCATTTTCTCTCATAGTCGACCAATAATAACTGAGTTGTATTACTCGAATGTACAATGTTTATGACTTTACATGATTACTACGTATGCCACCATGTAGTTCAAATTACACCCTTTAGGCATCCTTTTGGGAAAGGCATCAAAGGTCAGGTTGAGATACGCTACGTTTATACAATTAACCGTCAATTAACGTATAGTCTATAGCCTAGTAATTCAATCTTCGCACCTCCTTTTTGTCATTAAGGACAATACCATCTTTTAGATAATTTACCAAGGAATCCATCCATGATTCTTCTCTTGGGCAAGGAGCTAACTCACAGTATGCAAGAGATTAGATAAACTTTTCTATGGGAGACACTCTATAAAAAGTTTCTCGTTCACCTTAAGGAATGCTACACTAGCTAACTTCGACAGCTTGTCGGCAGCGATATTCTTGCTTTTGGGAATTTTGTTAATGGAGAATGATAGGAATTCTTCTATGAGTGTTTATACCAGAAAGAGGTACTTACTCATCTCTTCTTCTCTTGCTACATAACTTCCAATGACTTGATTTACCACAAGTTAGGAATCAGAGAACACTTCGAGTTTGTCGGCACCAATTTCTTTTGCTAGTTTCGATCTAGCAATTAGAGCTTCATACTTTGCTACATTGTTACTAGCTAGGAATCCAAATTTCAAAGTGTAATGGACTTTGACATTATGTGGGCCTTGAAGGACTAGGCCTACACCACTTCCTTGTCGTGTCGAAGAATCATCAACATAAAAGACCAGATAGCTTTCTTAGTGATCTCCATATAGTCTTCCTCTCTCATGAATTAGGTAACAAAATCTACCAGTACTCAGGCTTTTAGTACTATTCTAGGTTTATATTGCATACCATGGGCAGTAACCTTTAAGGCATTTTTCATCATCCTCCCTAAGGAGTCAGGTCGCTATAATGCTTATCGTAATGGTTGATCAATTAGGATAGTAATCTAGTAAACTTCAAAATACGGCCTCAACTTTCTTACTAAGAGAACCATTTGCTAATACAAAATTTTCAATCTTTTTATACCGAAGCTTTAGCCCTTGTAGAACATGATTCACGTAATAAATGAGTCAGTGCTCCTTACCGTCAATTTGAATAAGTACATAGGAAAGTGCTCGGTAGCTCACTAATAGATACAAGTATAAATTTTCCTTCGGAAAGGGGTATTGAGAGTATAAGGTGTAATGCAAAAAATTCCTTTAGCTCATTGAAAGCTCTTTTGCAATTGTTGGTCCAATTGAATTCCTTTGGATTCTTTAAAATTTTACAGAATTCTGTACACTTATCTACACTTCTCGACACAAATCTATTGAAGGCGACAATTCGCCCAATGAGTTCTTGTACCTCCTTGACCATGTGAGGTGGTTTTATATTGCTTATGGCTTCATTCATTCTCGGATTGGCCTCGATGTTGTATCGTGTGACCATATATCTAAGGAGTTTCCCTGATGTTGCACTAAAGATATACTTTTGTAGGTTGAGTTTCATGCTATAACTCTTCAATGTGGAAAACATTTCTTCTAGAGCAGCAAGATGCCGTTCTTCCTTCATGCTCTTTGCAATCATGTCATCTACATATACTTCAACATTCCTGTAGATCTAAGATTTAAACATCTTCATTACTAATCTTTGGTATGTGGAACCAACATTCTTCAACCCAAAGGGCATTACAATACAATAGTACATTCTAAAATTGGTAATGAAAGATGTGTGGACGTCATCCACCTTGTCCATCTTGACTTTATTGTAACCAGAGAAAGCGTCCATAAAAGAAAGCAATGCATGTCCTATGGTTGCATCTACCATCTAATCGATTTTTGATAGTGGGAAGCAATCCTTAGGACATGCCTTGTTGATATCTGTAAAGTCTATGCACATTTGCCACTTTCCGTTATACTTCTTAACTAACACACAATTTGCTAGCTAAGTTGGATAGGACTCATCTCGAATGAATCTTACCCCTCAATAATTTCTAGACCTCTTCTTCTATTGTTGCTTGTCTCTTGGTGCAAAATGTCGCTTTTTCTATTAGACCACATTTGCATTCAAGTTAATCTAGATCTTGTATACCATAATGTCTCTTAGAATACCTAGCATGTCCAAAGGTGACCATGCAAACAAGTCAAGATTAGCTTGCAGGAAGTTAATCAGACATTGTTGGACATCTGCTAACATGGGTTTTTCTATCCTTATTGTCTTCTTGAGATCATTTCCTAGAGGAATTTCTATTGCATCATTCCCAACATTCTCTATGCCAACTATCTTGCCATCTGGACAGGTTTCAACTTGAAAGACTTCCTCTCATCTCAAGGCCCTTATATGCAAGGACCGTGCCAATTGTTAATCCCCTCTACACACACCAACCCCTGTAGGTGTAGAAAACTTAGACTTTATATGTGCCGTTGATGGGACAATGCTGAATAAATGCTAGCATGGTTGTCCCATTTTCATGTTGTAAAGGAACCAGCGTTTGCCGACAAGAAAATCCACTTTATCCTTTACAACATGCTCATCATCCCCCATCTGTATCGACAAAGAGATAACTCTAGTTACTTGGATGGGTTGATTATCAAAGACATAAAGGTAATACTTATAAGACCATAGCTGTGCTTTAATCTTGGGCTTCATTTGCTCAAAGGCATGTTGAAAACTGATATCAACCGAGCTTATTGTGTCAACAAGAATCTTCTTGACTACAAAGTTGGTGACTCTCAAATTGATGATAAGTGCATCATTATGCGACCTTTGGATACCTTCAAAATCCTCTTCTCCAAAAGATATTGTATTGTTAATCCTATCATTTTTTTCCATGAATGTTGCAAATATAATTCTTGGCATTAATTGAGTTCAAAGAACTTGATGGCCCATACATGTGGGATTAACATCCCTTGCATCTCTCATGGCCATTTCTGGTCTAATGTCGTCCTCTTGTTCCTCTCTTCTCCTTTGAGATGGTCATTCAATTATTTTGGCATCATATACTAAAAATTTTTGTAAGTGCTCATATTATATTGCTTCTTCAATTGCATTCTTGAGTTGAATGCACTCATCTGTATTGTGACCTTTGTTACGGTGGAAATCACAATACTTGTTTGAATTTCTTCTTAAGGAATTCCCTCGCATTCTTTCCAGCCACCGGAGAACACCTCTCTCCCCATGTACTGCCATTAAAATGTCCGAGATTGGACGATTGACAAGCGTATAGGATGTGAATGTCGGTATCCTCGATCTCTTTCTCTTAGCATCTGAATTATTTTTGTTGTCCATGCCAAGTTTATCTTTTGCATTTTTTCATTTGCCACTCTTTCCATCTCCACTACTCTGATTAGCCTCTCGTCATGCTTTTATGTTGTCTTCTTGTCGGATGTATGAGGTGGTTTTAGCCTTAAACTTAGTGAAACTTTTTAGCTTGTTCTTTGCGAGAGACTTGAAAAAGTCTCCATAAGGTTTAACTCCATCAATTATGGCATTAAGGGCCATACTCATAGCTAGTTGTGGGGTTTGGACCATATCAACCATAAATTTAGCCAAATAGTCCTTGATTAACTCAATGGACTTTTGTTTGGTAGTGTTAAGGATTTAAGAGTCCTTAACGGGAAGTTTGCTAGGAAGAAAGTGTTGAAGGAACACCTCTGCTAGTTTATTGAAACATGAAATAGTATTTAGTTTTAGGTGTTTGAACCATGTGCTGACTATATTCTTCAAGGTTAAAGGAAAGAATTGACAAGCCACTGTGTCGCTTAAACCATGTAATTTAGCTAATGTACGGTAGTACTTTAAGTGGTCTTTAGGGTCTTTCGTCCCATCATATGTTTTGAACTAGGGCAACTTAATGTGTTGAGGTATTACTTCTTCCAAAATATCTAGGAAGAAAGGACTTTTCTTAATTTGGAACTATTTGGTCGTTGCAATAAGAGTGCTAACATGAGAGGGCCTTGCATGGTGCACATACTACGGTTGCTAACCCTTATCAATCTTCTTAAAAGTAGGAACTGAGGGTTTCACTAGAACCTCAACTTACGCTTTTGGTAATTCAGGTAAATAAATGGAATTGTCAGCACTATTGGCGTCATGATCATGATGCTCTTTATCCTAATTTGGTTGAAAACTTTTATTAAGAAGGTCAAGGATTTGTTCATATCTTTTATTTAACTTAGAATTTTCTTTGGCTAAATCAAGACAAAGTTACTCGAGTCGAGCCAATCATTGTTCATCAGCATGTTGACTTCCCCCTTTAGGGTGGTGGGAGGAAATACTAACACTTACACTTCTGGTTATTCCAATTTTAACCATGTGGTCATATTTAGAGAAAAACAAACGGTGCCAAATGTTATTAATAAATTTTAGGATGAGGAAAAATCCTACAAAAGAAAGTAAAATACTTGATATTTAAGCTAGTCCATCACGGCCACTTCGATGCCTAACTCAATAAGGTAACTTAGTAGAGTAAGTATGTGAATAAGAAGTGTCGGACCCCTTATAAAGTTTCTTTCTGGTATTTATAGATGGTTGTAATGTCCAAAATAGTTGTCAGGATAACTGTTAAGATACGTAGAAACTTCTTAACTTAACATCTCTCCTCATCTGTAGGAGTAGTAGGTGATTACGTAATATAACTATACTTATGATAACTATTTATGCTAGACTTAAATTCAAACCAAGAATGCTTCTTATACTCAGCATAAATGCCATACATCATCTAGGCAGTGCAAATGCCGAGAGAGTTGGTTATGTAGCTTCTTAGTAGACGAAAGGCTGAGTTTCAAATGAATGAAAACTGACTATCAACAAGAGTATTCTCTAAAATTGAGCTAAATTAAGGTAACATTAAATCCAAACGTATGAAGGAGATGAGTAGAAGATCACCTTTAAGACGTAACATGGATTATATGAATGGTTGTGATGCCCTATGGCCTATTGAACACCCCATGCACATTTATGCGATTAAAGAATTATGTGCTTTGAGAATTAACAGGGAAGTTTGTCGTGGTTTATTTTGATGACATCTTAGTATATAGCTTAAAGTTGAAGACTCACTAGGAGCATCTATGAAGAGTCGTTGTAAAACTCCGAGTAGAGTAGCTCTATGCCAATCTAAAGAAGTGGGACTTTTGTCTATCCAAGGTTATCTTCTTAGGATACTTTGTAAGTAGTGGTGACATAAAAGTTGATGAACCGAAGATTAGACCAATCACCAAATAGCTAGTTCCAACCATTTAGATCGATGTGAGAAGTTTCCATGGCCTAGCATCATTTGATTGTAGATTTATAAAGAATTTCAATATGATTGTGGCCCCATTAACCAAACTCTTAAAGAAGAATATTGAATTCAAATAGGGAGAGAAGGAGCAAAGGAGTTTTAAGGAAGTTAGGGAGAGGCTAACTATAGCCCCTGTCTTCAAAGAGTCGACCTATTGCATACTTTAGCGAGAAACTACGAGGAGCTACACGGAAATATTTTATTTATGACAAGGAGTTTCACTCCTTAATCCAAGCCTTGATGGTATGGCAGCATTATTTGTTACCTAAAGAATTTGCATTCTACACCAATCATGAATCCTTGAGATATCTGAAGAGCCAACCTAAGTTGTCCTCGGAGGTAAGCCAAATGGGCCAAGTTCATGGAGGGCTTTTCTTATGTCATAAAAAGATGTAAAATTTGAATGGGGTAAGGAATGTGAATGTGAGTTGAGTTTGTAGACTTAAAGAAACAATTGGCTACAGGATTAGTATTAACATTAACTAATCTAGATAAACCTTATAGCATGTATAGTTATGCTTCTCAGAATGGATTAAGTTATGTATTGATGTAGGATAGAAAAGTTGCTACATATGCATAAAGACAATTGAGGTCACATTGAAGGAATTATCCAACCCATGATTTAGAATTAATAGCTATAGTATTTACTTTAAAAATTTAGATACATTATCTATATGGACAACGGTGTGAAATATATACTGATCACAAAAGTTTGAAATATTTCTTTACTAAAAAAGAGTTGAACTTAAGACAGAGTTAATGGCTGGATCTAATTAAGGATTATGATCTATAAATTATTGTCGAGTATGATTTTTTTATTTTTGTTTAAAATTGATTTCTCATTTCTTGATTAATACTAAACCCTCACCCATTTAATATTAATCCTCGACTAAAAAAATTGAGAAATTTCGGTTTTTTATTAAAAATAATTTTTGAAGTTGCCACCCTACCAAAGTCGGGAAAATAAAAAAAAACCATAACCAATTGGGTGGATTGGTTACGATTTAGCTACCGGTCTTTGATTTTCAATTTAATAAAGAACTAGAGGATGCTGAATTCGGGGGCTAACCTATTAAACCCTAACGGGTACCACTATTTATTACCGAAATTTGGATTATTTTTTTAATTATAATATTTAAAAAATAAATAAATAAATAAAAGAACCTAAGTTTCTACATATTTTATCGTCGCCCCGAAGGTGCCTACTTACTCACTAGCCGAGATCAGACAACCGTAGTTTTTTCCAAAAACTTTAATGTGTTGGTTCTTTTTATAAAAAAATGATTGGTTGAATTTACGTTTTTAGTAACCATTTTATTTTTATTAAGAAAAATCCCTAGAAGCTTAATTTTTATTCCTAACATTATATATAAAAAAAACCTAAAAACCTAATTTTTGAAAAGTGCCAAATTAAAATTTTTATTTAAAAATAACTAAGTGATAATTTTTTTTTATTTTCAAGAAAAACCCTAAAGATTTTATGAAATATGCAATATTCTACATGATGAAGCTTTTATATAGAAAAGATGCTTAAAACATAAAAAAAAAAGAAAGAAAAAAAATTTTCTAATCATAAAAAAGATGCCTTAATCATAGAAAAGATATCTAAACTATGAAAAAGATTTTTAAACCATAGAAAAAAAAATCTAAATCATAGAAAAGATGTCTGAATCATAGAAAAGAAACTTAAACTATAAAAAAGACATCTAAACTATGGAAAAGACATCTAAACTAACCATAGAAAAGAAGTGAATTAAAGAATATTTTTTTTTTACATAAAAAGGGTCCAAATTCTTAAATGTTATTGTTTTATAAAAAAATACTCTAAATATCCTATTTTTTAAAAGGGCCTTTTATTAATTTTTATTTAAAGAAAAAACAATTTCTATATGGTAAATCCTTAAGTAAAGCCAAATCTAAAATATAAATGCCCAATCATAATAATCCCTAAACTAATATATATAGCTATTTACCAAAAATGATATAATTCCATAAAATATACTTATATAAGATCTATCACTAAAATTCTTACACTAACATATACGTATATATTATTTTAACTAATAAAATATAATAATGTATATATATAATAAAACCGATCTCAATGACTCTTAAACTAATATATATATATTTATATCTGTATAACTATTATTAAATAACCATGCTAAAAGGAACACTTAAGTTAATATATTTGTATACACATCTACATAAGTAATTATCTAACTAGATAAAGTCATATTATATAATATACTCGGCATATAAAACTACTGAAAATTCCCTAAGACTAAAGTACGCATAACTCATTATGTTAATCTACCCATAAAACAACAAAAATTTAATAGTATAACAATAATAATAACAAACAGTTAAAGAAAAACTGAACTTAGACTTCTCTTATTTGATCGCGTAGTGAAGTTGCAACTGCGTTTAGTGACAATGATGTGTTACACAGTGTCGTTGCGTGTACTGTCGCGGATGGATGGCCACATATGTGTGTGTTGCGGAATAATGAAGATGCGGATCCAGCAGCGGCTGTTCGGCGAGGAGCTGCTCGTCAAGATCGTGCTACGGCTACTGTATCCATCGGGTTAGGCTGCTGCAGACTGGTGTTCGCTGCTATTCTAGATTGCAGCTGTTGCGTGGATTGCGGCTGGTTTGCTATGTAAATTCCTGTTGTCGATGCACGGAGAACAGAGAGTCGTCTAACGTCATCAAGGATTATCGTCGGAGAAAGGAGGGAGTTTAAACATGAATTACAGTTGCCTCGATGGAGTTTGAATGCATGTAGATTTCTACGCGTGATTTAGGTGCGTAAACTGGTGTGTCTAGGGATTGCGCATAGTGCGGGGATCAAGCTATTTGTTTACGCTGTGTAAAGTTGCAGTTGAAGAAGATTGATGTCTTTCTTTTTTTTTTTCGAGTCCCCCCATCGCCTATTGTGTACGAGTATTTTTATATAGTCTAAATCATATCACTCCCAAATCATATCTCATCATATCTAATTAATTTATTAAAATAGATCCAAATTCAATTCAAATTTGATTTAATAAAACCAACTAGATCTACATAGGTGCCTGCTATGACTCAAACCCATGACCTCTAACTAAATCCACCCAAGTGCTCCGCTACTTATCCGTTAGGCTGTCAGTCTGTGTCTTGACATTTATTTTAATTAAATTATATTTACAGTATCTGAATCCCTAAACTAAAATTTTTAACTAAACTAAAACTAAAATTAACACTAAAACTAATTATTCCTAATATAAATTACTTCCTAAAAGTCTACGAAATTTTTATGATTTTTCCTTTTCTTATTTTTTTTATTTTCATTATTTGTTAATTTTTATTAATTTTTTTCTTCTTTATTATTATTTTTTTCAATTAAGACCCCTTTTGTAAAAATAAAAAATTAAGACTATGAAAGGGCAAAAATTAGGTATCTACAATTATCACCTTAGAAAAGCCAATCTAGTGGTAGGTACTTTGAGTTGGAACAATTATGAATAAGTTATACTATTGTTAACTTCCTAATGTTAGTTGGTGTATGAATTTGAAAAGTTAAAAATTGGGTTTTGACTAGTATGAGCTTAATTGTATATAATGAATTTAGAACTAAAACCTACTTTATTGGAAAGAATTAAACAAAAGTAAGTGAAAGACAAAGATCTGATGGAAATGAAAGAGAATTTGAGCAAAGCAAAATTATTCTAATTTCAAAGTGGATCAAATAGACAAACTAAAATTTAGAGAAAGGATTTGTATACCATAAGAGCTTGACGTAAAGAAGGAAATTTTAGACAAAGCATGTTGAGGGTTATACTATGCACCCAAGAGGAAATAAGATGAAACACGATTTAAAATTGATGTTTTGGTGGAATGGAGTGAAAAGAGATATGGAATAGTACGTAGTATAATGCATTACATGCCAACAAGTTAAAGTAGAACATCATAGATTGGGTGGACCATTGCAACCTTTAGAGGTACCAAGATGGAAGTAAGATCATATTACAATGGATTTTATGGTAGCACTACCTATGACTCAAGTTGGTTATGACTCAATTTAGGTAGTCATAGATAGATTAACAAAGAGTAAAGACTGCTTACCCTATCAAACAGGTGATTCAATGGAAAAGATAGCTATGCTGTATATCTAAGAGATAGTATGATTACATAATGTGCTTGAAAGTATTATCTTAGATTGAGATAGTAGATTTGTATCCTGATTCGCTTAAACCATATATATAAAAATAAATCGCAAATACTCCAGCAAGTATACTAGGTCGGAATCAAGTAATATAGAGAAAGTAAGGTAGTTAATCCCTTGAGGACTAAGAAATTAGTAATCCTATATTAGTTCTTATGAATATTCAAGCAATTAAAATTAAATCAACTAATCTAATAATTACTCTAAACCATTGAAAAGAAAATAACAATCAAAAATCTAAAATTAAGTAATCAATTGAGAATTGTTAGAAAACCAAATCCACCCTAGATTACGCAAATCAAATTGTTATCATAATATATAGATTAATAGCTATATGGTCATCGAAGTGAAATTATTATACCTTAAAACTTAAGGATTTAAACCCTTAATTAATTAATCAACTTCTGCATCTTCTAATTAATAGTGGACTCTTATTTATAATCATATATCTCCTGATACTATAATTGTCTAATGTCCTAAATAATTAGCCCAATGTCGTAGTGAATAATCAATCGTCGAACATCGTATTAATCTCTAGATAATTTCTAATTAATTCAATTAACTCTACTTCTACATTGATTAATCAAATCAACTAAGAATTTCTAACAAACCCTAATTAACTCCCATATCATTAGGGTTTCTAACAATTATAATTAATTGAACAATTGAAATCATAGAAATTGTAATCGAAATCATAGAAATTGTAATCATGAATCATCCATATAACTCTTAATCCTATAACATGAACACAATCATTATCTTAACTATTTAGGGTTTCATCAATTCCTGCAAATGAATTTATCCAACCATGGATTTGGAAGCAAAAACACAAATACTAATTGAAATTGGAAGGAATTTCATAATTGAAAGCATAAGTAATTTACAAAATTGCATCAAAATAATTGAAATAGTTGTCACCAATTTTGTATCAAAAAGAAATAATCTTCAATTGCAACTTTAATCTTGGTCCCTAGAGCAAAAGCAAAATCCTCTCAATGATCAAAGCACTTCTCTTAAAGAATTCTTCAAAAACTATCTTAAAACTATTATATGATTCTTGACGTCTAAGGAAAAAGTATCTAAAAATCTCTCAAATGATGAAATATAATCTATTTATATGAAAAATTAGGGTTATCTCACATAAAGTTTCTTTTCTTTTTTCATGAAGGCCAACGATGTAAGTGCTAGGCCGGTAACGTAGTCATCTAGGGCTAATAGGATAGCTAGCAAAGGCTGCCAATGTAAGTTGTAAGTCGGTTGTTAGGCCGGCTGCCTTTAATTCCAATTTCCATGTATTGATCCGAACTTCATTTATTTACTTTAAATTCCTCTAAATCATCCGTAATTCTGCTCTTGAATTCTCTAATTCTTGAAATGTTCAAATGAACATAATTAAGTACCAATTCTTAATGATTTCTATAAAATCTATAATATTTCTATCTTAATTTGCACTTTAAAACATGAAAAATATGCCTTTATCAACTCCCTCCACTTAAACTTTTGCTTGTCCTCAAGATAAATAAATAGAATTAAAGAAATCTGTCATTGAAAATACAAAGTTTCCAATTGCTAATCCAAGACATCTGATATTTTACATTTTCAAACTCTCTAATTTATAAAGCCTACTGCTCTAACCAATTCGAAATATGTGATTAGAGTACTACAATTGAAATTAATTAACTATTCCAAAGAAAACAAATTTTAATCCAAGCGTTTAACCAAAGATTTCTATTTCAAAACTAGATACTCAGTTCTAAAAGGAAAAACACCCATTTAAACTTCACAGCTGCTAATAAGCATGTTATCCCTCTAATTATTTCGACAAACAAATTAACAAAGTAATGAAAGCATATGGTATCTACTTTATCCCTAGATTTTCTTCCATTTTATTACAAGCCTTAATTCATTTTTTTGTATTGCATTCAAATTTCCATTTTCCATTCCCTTTCTTCTTCTTCTTTTTCCTTTTTCTAGTTTAGATACTGAACTTTTTCCTTTCCACCCTTTTAGTTATAATGAGTAAATTGAGTCGGCACATCTTAGCCTCTTCACCCAAGCGACGAGGTTTTAAAGGGACTCTTACAAACTCTTCCTTACTTTAACATTCAAGTTAGGATACTCTTAACTCAATTTCTTTAATTATTGGAGTAAAGGCTCTCATTTCCCCCTCTCTTTTTTTATGCTCACTATAATTTTTTAGACTTCTTTTATAGGAATCATTATGTTTAAAGCTTCACTTACCTCTTTCACTAAGTGTTAAAGTGCCATTAGAACAACTAAAAAGACCATATACTAATTAACCTTGCATAGAAGTAAACTTATTTACTTTTCACTTAAGGATTCAACCAACTTTTAAATTTCAAATTCTAAGGCTAAAAATTAGGTAAATTAGGTTCCTAAAGAAGTGACTAATTAATTTTAACTGACTACAAAAATCTTAACATTGGTGAGCAAGGCACCTTAGTGAGTCAATTATTTAAATCATAATCAAATGCTATCAACAATTTCCTTGTATAGTCTCTAGATTCAAAACAAAAAATTTAAGAATAATTAAAGTTCAAGATGATAGGAAAGTATAACTATTTGTAAACAAAAACTAGCCTCAAAATTGGTATTTTCATTTCCTATAATTCCTTCCCCTAACTTTAGAATAGATAGTATCCACATTGTCTTCTATTCAACATGCAAGAGTAAATAATAATTCACAAAAATAAAAAATGAAAAACTGGTACTCCCTTAGATTTAAACTTTCAGCAACAATGAAAATTCTAAGGATAAGATCATTGCTATCATAGAATTCAAATCTGACCTAACTCATCAAATGCAAATAAACATGAAATAGCAAAGATAGCATAAAAGTGTACTAAAAAGTACATAGTAGAGCTAATGATCTAGAGTTACCCAAACAAATGGGTACTAGACAAAAATAACCAAGTAGCTAAATAAAAGAAAAAGAAAAAAAAAATTAACTAATAATAAAATTAAAAAAATAAGAAAAGCAAGCAAATATTTAACTTTTTCTATTGGTGCTTCTACTCTTTGCACTAGAAGTCTCATAATGGAATTGCTCTATAATTACTGGCTAAAAACTTGAGATGGTAGACTTCAACAATTTGAACATAGCAGTTTGGAACTTTTTGTTCTTCTTCCTTTCTTTCATGATCTCATTCCGAACTTCTCTAATTTCAACACTCAATTGTTCATAATTGCAATCTGGAGGATGAGATGAAGTAGATACTCTAACAGTAGCATGAGGATTTTTAGGAATATCCTCCCCATCAACAAGATGGAGCCTATTATTTATTTTGACCAATCCCTGACCTTTAAATGGCGTAGTAGAAATAGGTTTACATGGGATACCATCACCCCCCTCCGGCTCATTAAAAAGCCCTATAGCCTTCAATAATGTAGTAATATACCCACAACAAAAGATACCCTATATCTTAGTATCATCAATCTACTTATAGATAAAATTTGCTATCTCTACTCCCAGATCTATCTGATATCCAAAAATTATACTATATAGATAAAACATGTCGAAACTAGTTACCTTACTATGGTTGGTTTTCTTACAACTGTGAGTATGAGCAAGGATATGGTATAGTAGCCTATGCTCTACTATTAAGAAAGTCATATTAAGCGACTTTGAAGGTATAAAATTGTCCTGCTTAGGATGAATCAATTGAAACTAAAATCTCTTAGCATACATAAACCCTAGAAAATAGCCAATTTGTCTCAATTCAATGGCATGTTTTTCTCCATAAACCTGAAATGTAAAAGTAGGCATACGCTCACTTCTCTCTAGTTGCAAAGTGGACAAAAACTCAATGGCTACATTTCTCTAAGTAGGTTCTTTTACCTCAAATAACTGAAACCATGTTTTATTAAGTACCATCTATTGGATTCTGTCGTCCATTCCATTCTCTTACAAAGTAGCCCAATCCAAATATTACTGATTCATGAATGTCATCCGTTATAGATTCCTCCTTTCCTCCCTAACATACTCCGGATGTGATGATAGATTACTACTTAAACTTTTGGAAGATGAAGCGACTATCGTCTTCTATTTCTTTCTTAGTTGCATCTTCTTTGGTGGCACGGTGAAAGTAAAAAGCATAGATCTGTAAAGAAAAATATAAAAGTGTATAGAATAAGTGAAGAGAGTGAGTGTATGAGGTTGTGGATGCACGGCAAAGAGAGAAACTATAGAGAAAACTAGAGAGAGAATTCAAGGGAAAAAATGAGTGAGGAGAGAGAGAAAATTGACAATTGTGCTTTTAAAAGCAATGTACGCCAACACTTATCTTTATATGCTGCCGGCGTACATTGCCAACATATATGCCTAGGCCGGCGGCCTTAAGTGCCAGTCTTGAATTCAAATTTCACACCTTTCTCTTTTCGTCTTTTTTTTTTTTTCTTTAGATCGGCAGCCTTCATGCTAATGGCCAACCTAAAATTTTTCAAAAAATTTTTTGAAATAAAATTAACTAATAACAAATAAAAAGAAAAATTAGTTTGGTTAAACATGGGTTACCTCCCATGAAGTGCTTAGTTTATAGTCATTAGCTCAACTTTTCCGATCGTACTGTGGATCCTCACTCACCACTATAGTGGTGTTACTGTCTATGCTTTCTCCTTCAAAATAATGTTTGAGGAGATGATCATTTACCTTGAAAGTATGATTGTCTCCTACCTTTAACTCAACTGTACCATAAGGAAAAACATTAGCTATTTCAAATGGTCTAGACCATCGAGATTTTAACTTACCTGAAAACAATTTTAATCGAGAGTTATATAATAACACTTTCTAACCAAGCACGAATTCCCTCTATTGAATGCTCCTATCATGCCATTGCTTAGCTCTCTCTTTGTAGATCTTAATGTTTTCATAAGCTGCTTCTTTGAAATTGTCTAGTTGGTTTAATTTAAGCAATCGCTTTTCACCAATAGCTTGTAAATCAAAATTAAGGTATTTTATGGCCCAATAAGCCTTGTGCTTGAGCTTTATAGGTAGGTGACATGATTTACCATAAACAATTTTGTATAGAGACATTCCTATAGGGGTTTTAAAAGCTGCCCTATAAGACTACAATGCATCATCAAGTTTTAGAGACCAGTCTTTTCTAGATGCATTGACAGACTTTTCTAAGATACACTTTATCTCTCTGTTGGATACCTCAACTTGTCCATAAGTTTGTAGATGATACGGGATGGTAAGTTTATGAGTGACTCTATATTTTGTTAACAGTTTTTGAAATTTCTTATTGCAAAAATGCAAACCCCCATCACTTATAATAGCCTTAGGTATCCCAACCTAAAAAAAATGTTTTTTTTCTTTCAAAACTTTAATTACCACTCTAGCATCGTTAGTTTGTAGAGCTATTGCTTCTACCCATTTTGAAACATAATTTACTGTTAGAAGTATATATTTATTTGAAAAATATGAAGGGAAAAGGCCCATGAAGTCTATTCCCTATATATCAAAAAACTCAACTACCAGAATACTCTTCTATGGTAATTCATGTCTCCTAAAAATATTCTCGGTCCTTTAGCATTAAGCACCAAACATAACATAATTTCTACAATCACTAAACAAACTATAGTAATGAAATCCATAAGACAAAATTTTAGCTATAGTTCTTTCCACACCAAAGTGGCCTCTTGCTTCTTTAGAATGATAGTACTGAATTATGCTAAATTGTTCTATTTCAGGCATATGATATCTAATTACTTAGTCAGTACAGCTTTTAAAAAGATACAGTTCATCCTAGAAATAAAATTTCACGTCATTTAGAAACTTCTTTTTCTTTTGAAATGAGAAACCATATATGGTATGATTTTACTAACTAGGTAATTAACTATATCAGCATACCAAGGTAATTCTCAGATCTCTATTGCATAAAATTGTTCATCAAGGAACTTTTCATTAATGGATGGCTCTAAACACTTCAATTGTAATCGAGATAAATGATCAACAATTAAATTTTCAGTTCTCTTTTTATCTCTAATTTTAAGGTCAAATTCTTGCAGTAATAAGATCCATCGAATTAACCTAGATTTAGCATCAACTTTAGTAAACAAATATTTAAGAGCAGCATGGTCTATGCATACTATGATATTAAAACCTATGAGGTAAGGCCTAAACTTGTCACAAGTGAATACAACTACTAAAAGTTCTTTCTCTATCGTAGCATTGTTTCTTTACGCCTCATTCAAAGTTTTACATGCATAGTATATAACATGAAATAACTTACCTCTCCTCTACCCAACTACTGCTCCTACAATATAGTCATTAGCACCACACATCATCTCAAAAGGAAGCTCCTAGTTAGGTGCAACGATCACAGGTGTTGAAGTAAGCCTCTCCTTTACTAGATTAAATACCTATAAACAATTGTCATAAAAAAAAGGTAGAATCTTTTTCAAGTAAATTACAAAGAGGTCTAGAGATTTTAGAGAAGTCCTTGATAAATCTCCTAAAGAAGCCAGTATACCTTAGGAAGCTCTTGACTCTTTTAACTAAGGTAGGTGCTGGCAACTTCTATATTTTCTCTACTTTAGCTCTATCAACTTCAATCTCCTTTTCTGATACCTTGTGAGCTAAGATTATTCCATCTCTTATCATAAAATGGCATTTTTGCTAGTTCAAAAGTAAATTAGTCTCTTTGCACCTTTTAAGTATACAACTTAAATTAGTCGAGCATGAATCAAATGACTTCCCAAAGACAGAGAAGTCATCCATAAATATTTCAATAAAATCTTCTAACATGTTAGAAAATATAGACATCATACATCTTTGAAAAGTCGCGGGTGCATTATAGAGACCAAAGGGCATTCTCCTAAAGGCAAAAGTGCCATAAGGACATGTAAAAGGACATGTAAAAGTAGTTTTCTCCTAGTCCTTGGGTACAATATGAATTTGATTTTAATCATAATATCCATTTAAAAAACTATAATAATCATGCCCTGAAAGTTTTTCTAGCATCTAATCTATGAAAGGGAGGGGGAAGTGGTCTTTATGGGTAGCATCATTTAGTTTTCTATAATCTATACAAAAGCTCTACCTGGTTACAGTGTGAGTAGGGATTAACTCACTAACCTCATTTTTAACTACAGTCATACTACCTTTTTTTAGCATTACTTGAACGGGACTAACCTACTTACTATCTGAGATAAGGTAGATAATACCTGCATCCAGCAATGTGAGTACTTCTTTCTTCATTAACTCCTTAAGAGTTAGGTTGAGTCATCTTTCTAGCTGTACTGTGGGTTTGCACTCAACCTCAAGCAATATCTTGTGAGTACAAATCAAGAGACTAACCCCCTTTATATTGGCAATGGTCCACCCGATGGCTTCTTGATGCTTTCTCAGAACTCCTAGAAATTGTTTCTCCTAGTCACTTGTCAAAAAGGAGGAGATAATTATTGGCAAAGTATAATTTGTTCTAAGATAAGCATATTTTAAATGACTAGGTACAGGTTTAAGTTCAAGCACCAAGGGTTATGTCAATGATGGAACTAACTTCTACTTACTAGTGCCTAGTTCTTCATAGTATCAAGTTTTGATTTTTGACACCAATTCCTTACCTTCTTCTTCAAGCTCGTCATCATCGCTCATCATCTAGATTCCTAATAATTGACTCCATGGTATCCAATTCTACTTTCTCTTCTATAGACTCACAAGTAATCTCATCAAAAATGTTATTAGTGTGATAGGATTTTTAATCATCAAAATGTTTTATGGCATCATAAGCATTAAACGTTACCTAATCGTCCATAACTTTTAAAGCTAGCTTGCCCTACTTCATGTCTATCAATGCCTTATCTATTACAAGAAACGGACTACCCAATATCATAGGTACCTCTTTGTCTTCTTCCATCTCCAAGACTATAAAGTCGACTAGGAAGATAAATTTGTCCACCAGGACATTCTCAACAATACTCTTTGGGTATTTGATACTCCTATCAGCAAGTTGTAAGGTGATCTAAGTCTTCTTGCAATCTCTAAGTCTTAACCTTCTAAAAATAGACAAGGGCATTAAAGTTATACTTATACCTAAATCAATAAAAACCTTATCAAAATGAAAATTTCCTATAGTGTAAGGAACAATAAAACTCCCCTGATCTCTTTGTTTTTTAGGTAGGGTAGATAAATTTTTTTGAAGGATCATGGAGCACTCCCCTATAAGCATTACCATTTCATTCCCATCAATCTTTCTCTTCTTGGTGACCAACTCCTTCAAAAATTTAGCATACGAAGGCATATGTTGCAGTGCTTCTACAAAAGGAATGTTGATTTGGAGCTTCTTGAAGACATTTAGGAATTTGGCAAATTGAGCATCTAGCTACTATTGCTGCTTCAATCTTCTTGGAAAAGGGAATGAAGGGACATACGATTTCACTTTTGGTGACTTCTCTGTTGGTTCCTCTTACACCTCCTTCCCTTTTTCTACCTTTGGAATCTCCTGCTTTTCTTCAACTCATCTGTCAACTGTTTCCAATGCTTTTCCACTCCTCAGCATAATAGCATTAACACCATTAGGATTCTCTTTAGTATTACTAAGTAAAGACCCTAATGGTCTGTTACTCAATTGTTGAGAAATCTAACTAATCTAATTCTCTAGGTTTTGAATAATTGTCTGTTGATTCTACAGCCTAAAATGTTCAAATGAACATAATGAAGTACAAATTCTTAATGATTTCTATAAAATCTATAATATTCTATCTTAATTTGCACTTTAAAACATGAAAAATATGCCTTTATAATGTCCAAATGGGAGAATTTACATAGGGCTTAGGGAATAAAGTTACAATTTAGTATAGCCTATCATTCAAAAATAGACGGGTAATCTAAGCAAACAATTCAAACCCTAGAAGATATGTTGTGCACTGATGTTTTAGATTTTGGTGGTGATTAGAATAAATATTTCCCATTGATAAAGTTTACTTACAATAATAGTTACCATTCGACTATACAGATAACGCCTTATGAAGAATTATATAGAAGAAATTTTAGATCAACATTTTATTGGGACCATGAGGAATATGCAATGATTGAACCCGCCATGATCAACCAAACAAATGAGAAGGTTAAGAATATACAACAATGAATGAAGGAAGCTTAGGACCGTTATAAGAGTTGGGTAGATTTGAAAAGAAGGCCATTGGAATTTGAAATTGGATATCATATTTATGTTAAAATAAGTCCATTCAAAGGACTTAAATGGCTTGTCATGAAAGGAAAGTTAAGCCCACGATATATTAGTCTATTTAAAGTATTGGAGAAGGTTAGTAATGTATCCTATAGAATAATGTTACTTCTAAGTTTGTTAAGCTATCATGATGTATTCCATGTTAAGAAAGTTTGTTAAGAACCTAAATTCAATCACAGAGATAAAGCCAGTATAATTAAAGAGGAATTTTCAAGTGGTGAAGCAGCCAGAAAATATATTGGATAATCGGGTTCAGAAGTTAGGGAATTGATATATTGAAAATGTGAAAGTAAAAATGGAAAGAAGGTCTTGATTTAGAGATCACTTAGGAGCTGAAAGTAGTAGTGATGAAGTAGTACCCATGGTTTTTTTGGTTTCTAGGTTAGTAAAAGTATGTCGATTATCATTTTTTCATATTTAAGAAAAATGTAGATATATAGAAGTTTTAAGGATAGAACTTTTTTTAGGGGAGGTGAAAATGTAAGCCCTGCAATTAGATGTTTAGAGTCAATACGTAAAGTTTAAGGTAATCAAGTAAGTTGTTCAAACGAATCTAAATTATACGAAAAAGTTAGGAATATTAGTAAAAGTGACTTCGAAAGTTTGAATTTAGAAAAATAAGTAATAAAAAAATTAAATATCATAATATTAAATTATAAGTATATTACTTGTTATTTATTGGAAATACATAAAACGAGTTCTAATAACTAACAAATCAATAAAAATAAATTATATGCACACTAAAAATAAGAAAATAAGAAAAATAATATTTAAGAATACTTACATGAACTATATCCGTATTTATGTGTAGGTAAAAAAGCTTGAAATTACTTAAAATACTCGAAATATGCTAAAGTAATACCAAATAATTAAAGAAAATTATATAAAAAAAATTAGGAAAAATAAGAAAAAGTTTGGAAATGTCTAGATACCGGTTATAACAAGCTAAGATTATGAAGAACACAATTAACCATTCAAAATTACCTAAATAGAAAGTACGTTGGAAGATCACAAAAGATACTTAGCCCTCTAAAAACCAAAAGCTAGCCTTAAACCCCTTTATAAAATCAAAAACCACTCACCACGATTCATTTTGGTTAGATTGTCATCTAAGAAAAATAGAAAGGAATTGGAAAGTGAGAGTTAATTGTATTTAAAAAAAAATTAGCAAAATTAGTATGCAATCAGGGCCTAAGGAGAGAACCTATGACCAACAGCTACCTCAAAACAAGTGGCCACCATCACCATACCCTACCACCAATGCCTAACCTTGCCAACATACATAGAACCACCATTAGTAGTTGAAAGTTGAACAGATGGGTAAGTCCATTTTCCAAATCAATTTTTTTTAATTTAGTTAAATTATTAAATATAGTTAGAAAATTATGAAATTTGGTATTCTAAGGTTTTTATGTATGTATATTTGGAGAAAAATAATAGTTTGATGAATTTATATCTAGAAATATATAGTGATTAAGAAATCTCGATACCTGAGCCTATTTTCAATTTAGAAATAAATAGCCTTAATAATGTAGTCTTGAGCTTAAATTTTTTGTGTATACTATTTAAAGTATGTAAAATAGTGCTATGAGAAGATTGTTCATAAATTAACTTTTGAAATTTTTAGGCCTTTAAATCATGTATATAAATAGTGATTTTAGGCTAACTTAGTGATTAAATGTATAATTACTAACTTAGTATATAATTAATTGTTTTAGGATGTTAATTTCTGATGTAGTATGATATTGGCAGTATTTAGAGTGTTAGATATAATTATTATGTGTATTATGTAGTGCATATGTGTAAATTAAGAATATGTGAAATTGAAAATGTAATAAGTAGAAAATATTAAGTTAAAAATGATAATATAATAATAATATTAAAATACAATCATATTGACATAAAACCTAAATTTGGGTAATTATATGAAAAAAGTAAATTTTTCTCATATCAAAAGTAAATTCAATGGTTATATTAGGATTAGGGAGCACTGTACAAATAAGATTACCGATTAGGAGTTAAACATTATATTTAAGATATCTAAGTATATTGTGATTAATTTCACATTATGGTTTAGAATGATTTCTTAAGGTTCACATATAACACCACAATCGAAAACTAAATTGAAAACGAATTTTAAAACCGATTTAGAAACTAGCCTAGATTAGATCGGTAATAAATAATACATATATATTTGAAAAAATTAGTCATATCATAATTTAAAACTTATATGTCATAAGGATATAAATACTAAAAGAGTATTTATATTATAACATAAGCAAAGATAAGTTGACTTACAGCAAGTCGAGTAAGCAACCAAGGATTTCAGGTAAGTAAGGTTCAATACATCATTATATTTTGGAATACTATATCAAAGTGCTCGGAGGCTTAGGATTGTATGTAATTGTGTATGTAAGTAGATATATGTGCATGTGCTTGTGTCTATGTAATTAATTGTTGGAAATTGATGTTGTGTTTTGGTATTTGTTGCAAATTGAGTGGTATGAGATTGTTTAGTTACCCTAACTGAACTTAATTATTAGCATCCTAAGTACCTCATTTAAACAAGCATGGCAACCTTTTAGGAGACTATTAAGATTCTTTATCCAAATACTAATACCTTGGAAAAAGGTAGCACTAGATGCCATGATGGTCTTTTCTTCATCATTAGTCGAACTAAGTGATAGAAAAGGGGGTCGCGGTAAAAATGATGGTAATGGTTTAAAGGATAGTCATATGGGGAGTGATGTCTCTATTGCACAAACTTAGGTTTGGTTGTGAGTTGTTATAGAAACATTAAAAATCCTCAACCCAAATTAGAGCAAATGAAATCACTTTGATTTCATAACAGACTAGACCATGTTATGTGATGCCATTTGCATGATTGCATTGCATTTAATTAATTGTTTGAAAACTCTATTTGTGTTTGCTTTGCATTCCTAACTTTCCATCCCGACTAATTGAGCAGTTGGTTCCTTATGCCCTTATATATTTTTTTCAACTACTGATTGAAATTTCACATTATAGTTATCTCGAGGTTAGTCTCTTTTTGAAGTGTCTTAGGGAAGTAAGAATCAACTAGCTTAAATTCGAGTCCTCTCATGTTTTATTAGTACTCTTAGGTTTATGTACTAGTCTTGTGATACTTTACTTAGCAAACTAATATGGCATGTAAATATTTCCTCAGATTGTAAGACAATATAAGTATTTTTACGTAGATATGACTTAATTCTAAGGTTTCTATAGAAAGTTTATTTCTATTAACATATTCTTTTAAAATACATAAGTTAATTGGCTCAGTATCAAACAGAGTATATGTATAGGTATAACTATCTTCTATACATACTAATCTTAAAACATTTTATGATAACTATATTCAAGTATTTCTTATTTATCAACTATCAGCTACTAGGTACTCGAGTACTCAAAGTTATAAAGTTCATATGTCATACCTACTGCACCATGGTCATCTCAAACTTTGTCTCACTAAAAAACGTAAGCATATACCTTACCTTACTTCCTAAGCTTGGGTACTTCCCTTCTAAGTCATTTATTCTTATTATCCGTTCTTAGTCTATTAGCTTAGTTTTGCCACTAAACCGGTCTCTCCTATTACTGTCGTACATAATATTGAGCAATATGTGTTTAATGATGGCATTGATAATAGTACATACCTCTTGAATCAAGACGTTCACACTACTTGGCTATATGTTCAATTTTATAGCACCTATAACACTTCCTCGTCAATTCTAGGCAATCACAAGCTCGATGCTCACCATTACACTTCCAACAAGGTTGTATTCTTCATAGAGGCCTTCTGCTTCCTTTTGTGGATCAAATGGACTTCTTTCCTTTAGCTATATTATTTTTACTCCTACAACTAACATCTAACTTACTTTTCTTATTCTCAATCTCATCTATGCCCCATTAAAGATTACGTACTTGTTTGATCAAACAAATTTCTTCATATTCTTCAATTGTCCTACCCTGCTACCATAATTTATAGTATTCTTCATACATTTATTTGCTTACATACTTAGGAAAACAGTGTTCCAAAAATTCATCTCTAAATGTAGCCTAGCCTATAGGTTTTAGTAAATTTCCTTTCTTTGCCTCTTACCAATTATTTGCACGTTTGTTTAATAGAATAGCTGCTATCCCAACTTTCTCATTTTCTTCAACCTCATGAACTTCAAAGGCTTTCTCTAGTGAATAAATCCATTTTTCTGCCACTAAAGGATCAATATCCCTTCCATCAAATGGTTTCACTATTCGTTGTATTTGGACTAACATATCTCTATCTCTACCAACTCCAACCATGGAAATCATAAACTATTATGCCAATTCCTCCATCTATCGTACTTGCTCACTTGCTCCTCAAATACCCAATTCATTAGTGTTCTTCTACGTCCCCTACGAATAATCTTTCTAAATTAGCATCACATAAAATTCTTTGGATAACTACCATAGTTGTTTTAATAAATTATGACTATTTATTACCTAATTACCCTATACATCTCACATGCGCCTATAGGTTATGGTGTAGAATTTACGTTCTAATACCACTTAAAGGATGTCACATTGCAGTTCAGTGCGGATTTCACCATTACACATGAATACTTGTTAAAAACTAACTCAATTTGCTCATTTATCAAAAGAAAACTTTATTGATATGATAATGGGGTTGCTACATCAGAGTTTAGCTAGACATTTGTTTACAACTAATATGTATAGTCTAATGTTTACATTGAAACATGAACCATTCCCACTACCCCCCTTACCCTACTTTTTTTTTTCATCTTTAAATTAGTAGGACTCTTGACTTAGTATGGATTCCGTCCAAAAGTCGCTGACTCTAACTAACTCTTTAAGTATACAACCCCTTTAGTGTTAAGCCCTTCACGATATTACTAACTTGATCATAAAACATTTTATCCCCTTAACTATTGAAGCTAAGTGGGAAGGGATAACAAACAATACAATATAAACAATATCACAAATAAAACATTTCAACCACAGCCAACAGGTTCAGCTTTACATGTACATTAGCATAACGATTTATTACTAGCAATACAACATGTTATGCTCATGCACATGGCGTGTATTGGTACCGATATTCTATGCCCTTCCAATAAACTCATCTAGTTAGTCGATAAAGTCAGACAACTAGATACAATGCCTAGGAACCTAAAGGAAATAAAGAGCTACTTAAGAGTAGCACCCCCAACTTTGTTTTACCAAATTAGACTACATATTATAGTCTACCAAATTAGAGAGGTAAAAAACAACTGCTTGGGAGTAGGATCCCTAATGTTTTTTTACCAAAGTAGACTATACATTGTAGTATACCAAATTAGATTATCAAAATAGCTAAGTTTTTTGGGCAATGAGAATTTGTACACTTCCGAAAATTGAGTTCATAAAGCCATGATTTTTCATGATCACTTTGAAGCCTCATTTTGAAAATTCTAATATGAAGGTCCCTTTTTATACCATGCCATGCCATGATATGTAATAATAACTTTAGTATATCATTCAACACAATTAGTTTTTAAGTTTTATTCAACCTATTTATCCTATTCCAATTTTCAATCTTTCCTTAGTAGAAATCTAATATCTTAATTAGTGTTTACTTAGGTAAATACCTAAAAGATTAAGTTAGCAATCACTCAACTTCTTTAGTCATTACAATCATTTGTAAACACCATATCAACACCCAACATAGCAACATTGCATTTTAACTGACATATAGTTACTATCATTCAAAATCACAAGATTAGAATCCACTGTACCATGATAGAAGTTTACCCAAGACATAGACATATTCAATCATCATAATATCAAACAGCATGTAGTACTATGAGTAGCAATATATTTACTCTAAGTATGGGTTAGATCCACTTACCAAGGCTTAATATAAGCATAAAATCCTAAACTTCATGGCATAGTCCCTTCCTTAGTTATCACACTTAAGAAAATATAAATACAGTGTCCAAGTCAACCATGAGAGGAACTTGAACTCTTATAAGCTTTTATTACCACAATTCTAAACTTCATTTGACTATATTTTACTCATTTCTTATTCGATTTTAGTGGACTTTCTATCGTTATAACCATTATTTTGAGTACTGTTATTATATCTTAAGAAATAAGATTAGTTAAATGGTTACAAGCCCAAAAATATCATTTCTTACTACCAACTCAATCGTAGGATACTTGACTTCGTAATTGACATGAATAAACTTTAATCCGAAATAAAAAATCCCAAAAATACTAATATTTTAAAAATTTAACAAATATCTTAATACTATATCATATATTAGGTTAATATATAGGTTTATATTGGGAAAATACATAATAAATAGTATATGAGCCAGACCGATTGATTTTACAAAAAATACTATGAACTTAAAAAGAATATGTAGTTTAATTACTAACCATCAATGACACTGAACTAGCTATTATATATTTATACTAAAATAGCAGTTTTAGTTTTAAATTATAGAAAATAAGGGAAAATAAACAAATTTATGTGTGAGATAAAATATAAGCGTTCTAAATATCTTTATAAACCTCTAAAAGTCAAGAAATGTAGGGCTCATTCAATAATTTTATCAAGAACTAATTATTTTAATAAATCAATAAAATTAGAAATTTCTTTTTCCAAAATAAATATAAAAAAATAGTAAACAAGCTTACTTAAAAAAATTCTTATTAATATAATCAAATACATATATTAAGTATATTATGTAAAAAAATTGAGCATGAAACAATGTCATCTAATATTTATGAAAATTATTTCAATTTTCTCCCAAATAGGGCATTTTCTGAAGAACCCTATATTTTCATTTACTATTTAATTAAAATAAAATTACTACAATAATTGAGCCATAAAATAACCCTACAAAACCAAAATTCATAATTAACTAACATTATTTGCTATTTTTAGGAAATTAAGAAAGATTTAGCTAGATAATTTATTCACCCGAACCAATTGCCTTTAGCTACCATCTAACTATCGCTCCTTATCGGAAAAGTTTGCTGCGCTAACCTCTCTTTAGCCCCAAATGGCTACTACAACAAGACATTAATACCCTATTGATTTGGCTTGGACCAAAACTATGCTTTATTTTTGTGTTGTTTTCCTTTTTCTTTTTTGATTTCTCTTAATTTTTCTAATGCTATTTTCTTCTATTTTTAGAATCCAAAATGTTGTAATAGATCTGATGATACCTTATTTATAATGTTAGATTAGATGACATATCCAAAAAGTAGATACCATGTGTCAAAAATCTAATCATCCTTATTGTACAACTTTGTTAGGTTTCATTTCCTTATTTTTTTTTAGCTTTTGACTCACCTTAATTAATCCTAAGCTACCACATCAATTGATGACTCATTCATTCATTTTTTAAAATAATTTTTCATTATTTAATTGTAAACCCCTAAAAGTTTCGATCTAGTTTTTGAAATAGACTCAACTATATTAGACAATCTAGGAGTCGACAAGACTAATTAAAGTGAAAACCCAAAAAGAAATCGATCGTGTAAAGAACTTTTCTACCCTAAATGTTTCTAAAAGCTAAAGATTTCATTCGAAAGTGATGAAAACCTTAAAAATGATTGCATTAAGGACATATGTGCACTAATCCAACATGATATACCCTAAAACCCTAATTGATAATATAATGCTTATATTTTGCTAAATCATCAGTAAAAGGTTAGAGATAACTCTCATTCTTGCTTTTATGATTCGAATTCTTAAGTAATCCATTAGGAACTAAGATAACGAGTCATAGATTATATTTATCCCTTAAATATATGATTAAGATAGTCTTACTTAGGGTTAAGGTTATACTTGAAGATTATGTTACATATAGTGAACTTTAATACTCAAATTAGTACTTTTTGCACTTGTTATCCAAAGTAGTTTATCAAATGAGATAAATGGACTCTAAAGACCTAAAGTAAGATCTCATCAACCATATTCACACATCAACGCATCATAGACCTCATTTCTTCTCATTTCATTCATTTCTCTCCTAATTTCCCTTAATTACTACATTATGCACACAAAATTGCACATACTTAAGTAATGTTGACTAAGATAATACATGTTGACCAAAGTCCAAAAGTTGACCAAGTCAACACATATTGACTAAAGTCAACATTTTGAAAAGTCAACAAAAGACAAAGAGATAAGGAAAATATCTCTTCCTTAATGATGGCTTTTTTTTCTTTTCCTTTTAATTTTTATTTCTCTCTTTTTCATAATTGTCGCGGTCCACATTCTTCCTTCTAAACCCCACCACATGTTGTCTTCCATTAAGAGAAACAAACAAAAGAAACAAACCAAAATCCCCATTTTTATGCCGTGAACTTCCCTCTCCTCTTTCACTTTCATTACTTCACTTTTGTCTCCATAACTTCAACATAATTAACGGTATGTCTTTAAGTTGTTTTATGTTACTTTATATTATTCATTAGTTAGTTAATTAGGTAGATTAGATAAGTAATTATGTGGTTAGTATTGTCTTGAAGAAGTAGAAACAAAGTTTCCATCTTTAAGTGTAGAAATTTGAACTTTTGAAGCAGAAGAAAGGAAGACATGAGTATATGCTTATAAGTATGTATACATAAAGAAATACCAAAAGAGTACAAGTATGTGAACCTTTGTACATGAGTATTTATTATGTACATAACCTAACTTAAGATCATATCTAACTATACATACCTATACTACACTAAATATATACATAAAAACACAAAAACATGGAATTAGGTAGCTTTTCTTAAGGAAAAGCTTAGGCATACGAATTTTAGTATAAAAATACGTATCCAACCATATAGGTATACTGGTATGTATACACGTATAAATACGGTATAAGTCTAAGTATAAGTATGTATAAAGTATATGTACATAAGTATAAGAGAAAGGGATAATATGTACATAATACATATACATATGACATAAGCATGAGGAAAGGCTTATTTAAGCATATGATGAGGTAAGTGATAACATAAGCACATGATGACATAAGCCATGACATAAGCAAGTGATGAGATAAGCAGTGACATAAGCAAAAGATGATGTAAGCGATGACATAAGCATAAGTTTAGAAGATAAGAAAACTAAGAAATGTATAGGTAATTAGGTAACTAAATTAGTAAATCCTAATATACCTTCTAAATCAGATTATACGTAATTCAGTACATGAATTAGTAATAGCAAAGTAAAATCCTTTCATTATAAGAATTTAAGGAATAAAAGATATAAACATAAGTAATAAGAGTACTTAAATGTTCATAACTAAAAATTTCTATAAATTTAGTACATAACGTAAAATAGAGATCTTAACACCCAAAACAGATATTACCATGTGAATATATGTTCGAAAACAATGAAAAACGACTATAAATTCATAAATATCAAAAATAAAACAAAAAAGTTGCATACGATTGAAATTAAAATTTTACTGGGTAAAAGCTAATAATAATTTAAGTAGAATTAGGTAATTAGATGTTTAGAATTAGTAGTTAATCCAAGTACTTACTAGTGTTATTATCACATAATGATCAGGTGACCCTGAGGTGAGCGAGGGCTTCCTGATCGATTATTACGATTAGGGCGAATCGCTATGGCCGAGTGAGTATTTACCCTATGATTCCATGCTTGATTGTGATTGTAGATAGTGGACTTAAATATTATTGTTAATTAACTACTGTGTGGGGTTCGGGAAATGCTTGTGTATGTAATTGTATGTTGAGTTGTGAATTTACCTTAAATGTAGAGAATGCCTTGTTTGTTGCATGGTAGTATAGAAAATGATTATCTGTATTAGTGGATGGTCACAGCATAATTTGAACTAAATTATACTCGGCCTATAAAAAGAAACTGGAACATGCATTAACATGCATAGTATGGATATTATTCTGGCCGTCACATCACACGAAGGTAAAGAGAGGCCATTCGGGGGTTGATATTATTGACTTATTTGGTTCTGTACAGTGCACTCGTATAAAATGACCTTACCCTGGCCCGCGGGAACACTAGGCATTGGAGGCGCCAACCGCTTGGCTAAGGGTCGAGTCTAGAGGCCTCCGTTTAGGGGTAAGTGTGAACTACGAGGGCCCACTCACAATTATACCAGAACTTGGGTTTTTCTAAAAATAAAAGAATTATTTGATACAAGTACGGAACATGAAGTTCCGTAGTAAAGTAAGTTCTAGTATAATACTCAGATCTGATTGGTGCCGTGTAAACTCCAACCCTGACTTCGGAGGGCATTAATACGAGTTACGTATATGAACTAGTTAAGTATAAGTATTGTTTGGCATTCTGTTTGATTATTCATTCATAAGCGTGACTATAATGTACTTATAACTTGCTTGTTGTGTGGCTGAGGGTTTTGCTCACTAAGCTTAGGCTTACACCCCTTTAGACTTTTGTTGCAGGATAGCTTGTTCGTAGAGATAGGATGAAAGATGCCACAGGTTAGCCTGGGGACTTGGGCAAGAGCGAGGTATCCTGTGTAATGAGAGGAAATAGTTTATGTAGACTCTTACTCATGTACTTATGTTTATCTTATTATTATAAACTTAGACATACTTAAACACTATGTATTGTAAACTTTATAACTTAACTTTTATATAAATATGTTGTGTGATGATATCATGTGAATCTGGATGTACTTTGGAAACTAGTAGTTGTAGAGCCTTGTATATTGTGTAAAGAGTTTTTGATTGGAAGGGTAAGCAATTAGGGGTTCTTCATACAGTATACGGTGTCTGCCACGACTAGGTCGTCCTCAGTTCATGACAGATTTAGTAGTATCAGAGCATGAATATAAATAGGGCAATTAAAACACTGACCCTTGATATTTAGATAACCTACCTAGTGAGATTGAGTGGGGGTAGAATCGGGTTAAGTATTTATGCTTTTGCGCTTAAATTATATGAAGTATTTTAACTTTATTTTAAGATCTAATATAAGCCTTGTTGATTTAGGAATCGACACTTCAGTTGATGATTAGATGGGTCGTCTTTAGGCAGCAGTAGGGCGAGACACTGTTTAGTTATCGACGACGTTTGCGGATCCTTTGTGAGGATTTAGCTTTGGTGGGTAGACCTCGTACTATATCGGAGGTGTTTGTTGCTTGGGGTCATGGGCTGAATTGTTATTGGCAAGAGAGAAGAAATTTTTGGAGCCTACAGATTGCTGGTGATATACCAGAGAATGAGGAGTTGATGTACTTACTTGAGTTTAAGGAAAACCCAGGTTAACCTCCTGGATTGATTTTTCTAGTTCATGGAGAGCCTAGACCAGTGCTCTCTTCATTTGCTCTCTAGGAAGATGTAGGTTGTGGAGTTACTTTAGCGATTGATAAAAGAATCGATCATCCGAAGATTTATACTCCAAGGCATGTTGGTACAGTGGCAAGATTTGGAATGAATGAAGCTAGAAATTTTAATCCACTACTACTGGAGAATGAGCCTGAGCTAGAAATCAGATCGGATGCTTTAGCTTTGTATTCAGAACCTCCTCAAAGAGTTCACCCTACTTCAGATCCTACTCCTGAGTTTGAGTACTACCAGGTGGATCCAGGGCTTCCACCTAAGGTCGTTGCTGGAGGAGATCCTGATGAGACGCTGATGATTCAGCCGGATCCCTTAGAGTTCTGGTTACCACGAGAATGGGCTCGACAAGCTTCTAGTGAGGAATCAGGAGTGAATTCTAGTATTGGCTCTATTTTCGGAGTCCCTAAGTATGTACCCCAAGGAGACCCTAGTGTTGGACCATCATCTTACCCAGGATGGATATGGTAGATGACTGGAATGGAATGTTTGAGTATATAGCGGCTATGTAACTTCAGAGCGATCATGCATGTCACTTTTGTTTGTAAATATTATGATCATGTGGGATCATTTTGTACTCTGAGTGTTACATGTAGTAAGGATGTTATGTATAAAAACTAAAATTAGTGGAAAGTTAGGTTTTGCTAAAGTTATGTTATGTATAAAATATGTCCTTTGGGCATAAAGTTATATAGATGTAAACTCCTTTTGTTTATAAGAAATGAAAGTTGTAGTTTATGTACCATAAGTGTTAAAATAATTATGTTTACTTTCATTTTTATAATGAATGTTGAACTTAATTATTTATGATTAAGTGTTTCTTACTGAAAGTTGGACATAAAATTTTCAAACAAAACAAGCGTAGACGAGGACCTCCAGTTGGGGCTCCACCTACACTAGAGGAAGAACCACATATGCAGCGGGACCGTACAGATGAAATACTAGCTGCAATACAGGTACAGAATGAGCTGTTAAGGGCATTTTTGGAAAGGGAGCGTACTCCACCTATACCTGCACCACCAGCTGAGGCTGATAGAGAAGTACCCTTGCCTCCTCCACCTTTAGTAGGTCAGGCAGGAATTGTGCCACCAATACATCCTGATTTAAGGCAACAGCATAGTATGTTGCCAGAGTTTATTCGCTGCAACAAATACTTTGAAGGTTATGCTAGTCGACCAGACGAAGTTGAAGATTGGTTGAATCAGTTAGAACGGTCGTTTGACGCATTTGAAGTACCACTACACCTTCGACTTACTTATGGGACTTATATGCTTAAGATGCGAGCATGAACGTGGTGGGAATCGAGACAAAGGAGTTGAAGAGATCCGATCACTTAGGAAGACTTCAGACGAGAGTTTTTGGCTTATTACTTTCCTGGAAGTCTGAGGATAAGATATAGTGAAGACTTGTTGGACAAAGTAAAGGGAACAAAAACTGTGGAGCAATATGAATCTAAATTCAATAGACTATTGCAGTTTGCCCCACCAGAATATCAGATGAGTGATAGATTGAAGATGTAGATATTTTCTCGAGGATTAGATCCTGAGATGAAGAGAAGGATGATAGAATTTGAACCAAGAAGCTTTATGGATATGGTTGAAAAGGCAAGAGTGTTGGATACAGTAAAAAGACAAAGTGAGGAAGCAAGTAGAAGAAAAGTTAATGTGTTTGGAAAGCGACCTTTTGAAGGATTTGGAAGCAGTAGCAGTAGTAACAAATTTAGAAGGATTATAAAACCCCAAGTCCCTATTCAGAGGAAAGCAGTTGGCGGAATTGTTAAATGCTGGAGATGCAAAGGAAATTATTATCCGAGGGATTGTCCACGACTCCAAGGAAAATGTTTCCTTTGTGGTGATAGTTCACATCAGGTGACAGATTGTCCAAAGAAAAATACTGTTACATGTTACATTTGTAACAAAGTGGGACATTTCTCTACTGCATGTCCATAGCGTACTACTATCATTACTCAAGCAGCTAAACCACCACCACCACCAGTTGTTGGACGTCTAGGTATGGCAAAAACAGTTGGAGGACCAACTTTGGGAAATACTCGTTCAGCTCTAGCTAATATTGTACGGGTATATAATTTAGAGGGTGAGTGGATCTATGAAGACATCTCCAGGGAAGAACTGGAAGATTATGATGAACCCGAAGAAATGGTAGGAACTGAGCTTATTGCAGGTATGTATGTTTTGTTTTTAGGTATTTCCTTATGATTTATTGAGATTTGAGTATTTAAAGTATAGTTATAGTATGACAATAATGTAGAATTAAGAAATAAGTAAAAGATAAGAATTATGATAATAAAAGTATAAGGAGAAAACTTTTTATCATGATTTAGGGTATGTTAAGATAGATGGACATTCTGTTTATACCTTGTTCAATACAGGAGCTACGCATTCCTTTATATCACCTGAAGTGGTGAAAAGAGTAGACTTGACTACCAATGCTACTGAGTCCAGCTTTGGTGTGAGAAGTCCTACAGGAAGCATTACAATGGCAACAGAGATGGTGAAAGGATGTTTATTTCAGATTCAGGATGTCACTAGTAAGACTAATATGATTCTCTTGGATATGGGAAGATATGATTCTCTTAGATATGATGCAATATTAGGGATAAATTGGATGACTTAAGTCAAGGCTAATGTTGATTGTCAAGAAAAGAAAATAACATTTGAAGTTTCTGATGGAGTACAAGCAGAATTTAAAGGAGCTTCAATTGTAGCAAGTGTACAGGAGTGAAGTGTTATGGAGATAATCAGTGATAATAGTTGGGTAAATGCAATAGAAGTTGATCAAAGGAAGTCAACATTGGAGGAAATACGAGTGGTAAATGAATTTTCTAATGTATTTCCTGAAGAGTTACCTGGATTGCCACCAAAGAGAGAAATTGATTTTGTTATTGATGTAGTACCAGGAACTAAGCCTATCTCAAAGCCTCCTTATAGAATGGCACCAATTGAATTGAAGGAGTTGAAGAAGTAGTTAGAGGAATTGTTAGATCAAGGTTTCATAAGACCAAGTGTTTCCCCATGGGGTGCGCCAGTGTTATTTGCTAAGAAAAAGGATGGATCATTGCGGCTCTGTATTGATTATCGGGAGCTGAATAAAGTGACCATTAAGAATAAATGCCCACTTCCACGGATTGAAAATTTGTTTGATCAGCTGCATGGTGCAAGTATATTCTCTAGAATCGATTTAAGATCAGGATACCATCATTTGAGAATTAAACCTGAAGATGTACCAAAAACAGCATTTCGGATATGGTATGGCCATTATGAGTTCCTTATCGTACCCTTTGGTTTGACGAATGCACCTGCTGCTTTTATGGACTTAATGAACCGTGTGTTTAAATCACTATTGGACAAGTGTGTAATTGTTTTCATTGATGACATTTTGGTTTATTCTACAACTCCTGAGCAACATGAGAAGCATCTAAGAACAGTATTGCAAACTCTGCGGGAGCATAAGTTGTATGCAATGTTATCCAAATGTGACTTTTGGTTACAGGAGATATCTTTTCTTAGACATGTGATTATAGGAGAAGGTATTTCTGTAGATCTAGAAAAGATTAAAGCTATTGTGGATTGGAAAAGACCGGAAACGGTAACTGAAATCCGAAGTTTTCTGGGATTGGCAGGATATTACAGAAAGTTTGTTAAAGACTTTTCAAAAATCTCAAGGCCTTTTACTCAATTGACTCAAAAGAATGTGAAGTTTGACTGGATAGAAAAGCAAGAAAAGAGTTTTCAAGAACTGAAAAAGAGGTTAGTATCTGCTCCTATTCTTGTGTTGCCTAACAGTGATGAATCTTTCACTATATATAGTGATGCTTCCAAGAATGGTTTGGGGTGTGTGCTGATGCAAAATGGGAAAGTGATTGCTTATGCTTCTAGGAAATTAAGACTACATGAGCAGAATTACCCAACGCATGATTTAGAACTTACAGCTGTGGTATTTGCATTGAAGATTTAGCGGTATTATTTGTATGGACAGAGATGTGAAATTTATACTGATCATAAAAGCCTTAAGTATTTGTTCACACAAAAAGAGTTAAATACGAGATAAAGGAGATGGCTTGAATTGATCAAGGATTATGATTTGGGAATTAATTATTGTCCAGGTAGAGTAAATGCAGTAGCTGATGCTTTAAGCAGGAAGAATCATGCAGAAGTTGCATCTCTTCCTACTGATCAACAGGAATTGATCAAAGAGTTTCAAAAATTGAATTTGGAATTCACTTGGCATGAAGTTGATGTAGAATTGTCAAACATAGTGGTTGAGCCAACTTTAATAGAGAGAATTCAAAAAATGCAGCAAAATGATCGTGCTTTGAATCAAACCAAAGAAGAAATAGCAGTTAGAAAGTATACCGATTTCAGAATGGATGAACATGGAACATTAAGGATGAATGATAGATTATGTGTACCTGATAATTTGGAGCTTCGAAAGGAGATCTTAAGTGAAGCTCATTCTTTTGGTTATTCTGTTCATCCGGGAGGAACAAAAATGTATCAAGATTTGAAAAAGAACTTTTGGTGGAATAGAATGAAACAAGATGTTGTAGATTATGTGATGAAATGTGAGACTTTTCAAAGGATAAAAGCAGAACACCAAAGACTGGGTGGATTGTTGCAACCTTACCTATTCTTGAATGGAAATGGGACCAAATATCTATGGATTTTGTGAGTAGTTTACCAAGAACAACAGTTGGGCATGATGCGATTTAGGTTGTTGTTAATCGACTTACTAAATCAGCGCATTTTCTACCGATTAACATAACCTTTCCTTTAGAAAAGCTGGCTCGGATCTACATAAGGGAGATAGTAAGATTACATGGAGTACCGGCGGGAATTGTGTTAGATAGAGATCCTCGATTTGTATCCAAGTTTTGGACTAGTTTACAAAAGGTTATGGGAACAAAGTTGCAGTTCAGTACGGCATACCATCTACAGACCAATGGACAGACAAAGAGAACCATACAGACGCTGGAAGATATGTTGAGAGCTTATGTCATGTAATTTAAAGGAAATTGGGATTCTCATTTACCTTTGATTGAATTTGCTTACAACAACAGTTATCACTCAACCATTCAGATGCCTCCTTATGAAGCTCTATATGGAAGGAGATGCAGATCACCTTTATTTTGGGATGATGTGGAAAAAGTAGTGTTGGGACCGGATTTAGTATAGGAAACGATTGAGAAAATTACTATCATCAAATAGAAAATGAGAGAAGCACAAGACAGACAGAAAAGTTGGGCAGACTTAAAAAGAAGAGAGTTGGAATTTCAAGTAGGAGATCATGTGTATCTCAAAGTGAAACCAATCAAGAGTATTCATTATATGAGGACAAGAGGTAAATTAAGTCCAAGATATATTGGACCATTTGAAGTTCTGGAACGAGTTGGGAAGTTGGCGTATCGGTTAGCTTTACCACCTAATCTGTCTGGAATCCATAATGTCTTTCATGTATCGGTTCTAAGAAAACATATTCCTGATCCCGATCGAGTCATTGAATTAGAACCAGTAAGATTGAAAGAGAATTTGACTTATGAAGAACATCCAGTTGAGATTACAAATAGAAAGGTGCAAAAATTAAGGAATAAAGACATTAGATATGTTATAGTCATTTAGAGGAATCATGAACAAGAATCTGCTACCTGGGAAGCGGAAGATGAGGTGAAGCGTCAATATCCGCATTTATTTGATAAACCAAGTACGCATTTCAAGTTTTGAGGATAAAACTTATTTAAAGGGGGGAAGGATGTAAACCCCTAAAAGTTTCGATCTACTTTTTGTAATAGACTCAACTATATTAGACAATCTAGGAGTTGACAAGGCTAATTAAAGTAAAAACCCTAAAAGAATTAATCAATCGCATAAAGAACTTTTCTACCCTAAATGTCTCTAAAAGCTAAAGATTTCATTCGAAAGTGATGAAAACCTTAAAAATGATTACATTAAGGACATATGTGCACTAATTCAACATGATATACCCTGAAACCCTAATTGATAATATAATGCTTATATTTTGCTAAATCATTAGTAAAAGGATAGAGATAACCCTCATTCTTGCTTATATGATTCGAATTCTTAAGTAATCCATTAGGAACTAAGATAATGAGTCATAGATTATATTTATCCCTTAAATATATGATTAAGATAGTCTTACTTAGGGTTAGGGTTATAGTTGAAGATTATGTTACATATACTGAACTTTAATACTCAAATTAGTACTTTTTGCACTTGTTATCCAAAATAGTTTATCAAACGAGATAAATGGACTCTAAAGACCTAAAGTAAGATCTCAGCAACCATATTTACACATCAATGCATCATATACCTCATTTCTTCTCATTTCTTTCATTTCTCTCCTAATTTCCCTTAATTACTACATTATGTGCACAAAATTGCACATACTTAAGGAATGTTGACTAAGATAATACATGTTGACCAAAGTCCAAAAGTTGATCAAGTCAACACATGTTGACTAAAGTCAACATTTTGAAAAGTCAACAAAAGACAAAGAGATAAGGAAAATATCTCTTCCTTAATGATGGCTTTCTTTTCTTTTCCTTTTGATTTTTCTTTCTCTCTTTTTCATAATTGTTGTCGTCCACATTCTTCCTTCTAAACCCCACCACATGTTGTCTTCCATTAAGAGAAACAAACAAAAGAAACAAACCAAAATCCCCATTTTCATGCCGTGAACTTCCCTCTCCTCTTTCACTTTCATTACTTCACTTTTGTCTCCATAACTTCAACATAATTAACGGTATGTCTTTAAGTTGTTTTATGTTACTTTATATTATTCATTAGTTAGTTAATTAGGTAGATTAGATAAGTAGTTATGTGGTTAGTATTGTCTTGAAGAAGTAGAAACAAAGTTTCCATCTTTAACTGTAGAAATTTGAACTTTTGAAGCAGAAGAAACGAAGACATGAGTATATGCTTATAAGTATGTATACATAAAGAAATACCAAAAGAGTACAAGTATGTGAACCTTTGTACATGAGTATTTATTATGTACATAACCTAACTTAAGATCATATCTAACTATACATACCTATACTACACTCAATATATATATAAAAACACAAAAACATGGAATTAGGAAGCTTTTCTTAAGGAAAAGCTTAGGCCTACGAATTTTAATATAAAAATACGTATTCAACCGTATAGGTATACGGGTATGTATACAGGTATAAATACGATATAAGTCTTAGTATAAGTATGAGTATAAGTATGTATAAAGTATATGTACATAAGTATAAGAGAAAGGGATAACATGTACATAATACATATACATATGACATAAGCATGAGGAAAGGCTTATGTAAGCATATGATGAGGTAAGTGATAACATAAGCACATGATGACATAAGCCATGACATAAGCAAGTGACATAAGCAAGTGATGAGATAAGCAGTGACATAAGCAAAAGATGATGTAAGCGATGACATAAGTATAAGTTTTGAAAATAAGAAAACTAAGAAAAGTGTAGGTAATTAGGTAACTAAATTAGCAAATCCTAATACACCTTCTAAATTATATTCTACCTAATTCAGTACATGAATTAGTAATAGCAAAGTAAAATCCTTTCATTATAAGAATTTAAGGAATAAAAGATATAAACATAAGTAATAAGAGTACTTAAATTTTCATAACTAAAAGTTTCTATAAATTTAGTACATAACGTAAAATAGAGATCTTAACACCCAAAACAGATATTACCATGTGAATATATGTTCGGAAACAATGAAAAACGACTATAAATTCATAAATATAAAAAAGAAAACGACAAAGTTACATACGATTAAAATTAAAGTCTTACCGGGTAAAAGCTGATAATAATTTAAGTAGAATTAGGTAATTAGATGTTTAGAATTAGTAGTTAATCAAGTACTTACTAGTGTTATTATCACATAATGATCAGGTGACCCTAAGGTGAGCGAGGGCCTCCCAATCGATTACTACGATTAGGGCGAACCGCTATGGCCGAGTGAGTATTTACCTTATGATTCCATGCTTGATTGTAATTGTAGATTGTGGACTTAAATATTATTGTTAATTAACTACTGTATGGGGTTCGGGAAATGCTTATGTATGTAATTGTATATTGAGTTGTGAATTTACCTTAAATGCAGAGAATGCCTTGTTTGTCGCATGGTAGTATAGAAAATGATTATCTGTATTAGTGGATGGTCACAGCATAATTTGAACTAAATTATGCTCGGCCTATAAAAAGAAACTGGAACATGCATTAGCATGCATAGCATGGATATTATTCCGGCCGTCACATCACACAGAGGTAAAGAGAGGCCATTCGAGGGTTGATATTATTGATTTATTTGGTTCTGTATAGTGCACTCATATAAAATAACCTTACCCTAGCCCGCGGGAACACTAGGCGTTGGAGGCGCCAATCGCCTGGCTAAGGGTTAAGTCTAGAGGCCTCCGTTTAGGGGTGAGTGTGGACTACGGGAGCCCACTCACAATTATACTAGAACTTGGGTTTTTCTGAAAATAAAAGAATTATTTGATATAAGTACGGAACATGGAGTTTCATGGTAAAGTAAGTTCTAGTATAATACTCGGATCTGATTGGTACCGTGTAAACTCCAACCCTGACTTAGGAGGGTGTTAATCCGAGTTACGTATATGAACTAGTTAAGTATGTGTATTGTTTGGCATTCTGTTTGATCATTCATTCATATGCGTGACTATAATGTACTTATAACTTGTTTATTGTGTGGCTGAGAGTTTTGCTCACTAAGCTTAGGCTTACACCCCTTTAGACTTTTGTTGCAGAATAGCCTGTTCGTAGAGACAGGACGAAGGATGTCACAGGTTAGCCTGAGGACTTGGGCAAGAGGGAAGTGTCCTGTGTAATGAGAGGAAATAGTTTATGTAGACTCTTACTCATATACTTATGTTTATCTTATTATTATAAACTTAGACATACTTAAACACTGTGTATTGTAAACTTTATAACTTAACTTTTATATAAATATGTTGTGTGATAATATCATGTGAATCTGGATGTACTTTGGAAACTAGTAGTTGTAGAGCCTTGTATATTGTGTGAAAAGTTTTTGATTGGAAGAGTAACCAATCAGGGGTTCTTCATACAGTATACGGCGTCTGACACGACTAGGCCGTCCTCAGTTCGTGACATTTATATTAGCTTATCTTATTTTGATAATTTATTATTATTATATGTACATATTTAATATATATAATGCATATCATACATAAATACATATATATTACATATAATTCAATTTCATTTAATATTTTTGAAAACTAAATAATTTATCTCTAATATCTCATTATATGCCAAAGTTCGAATTTCGTGTTTTTGATAGTTTATTGGTGTCGAGCTTGATTTTTTTCAGTTTCTTTATTATTTTATTTTGATTTACAATTTTTATTTATTAATACTAAGTCCTAATATATTTAATATTAATTCTCGATTAGAAAAATATGGAAATTTCGGTTTCTTTAAAAAAAAAATTTGGAGTTGCCACCCAACTACACTTGAGAAAAAAAAAACATAATCAATTGAGTGGATTAACCATAATTTAGCTATTGGTATTTGATTTCAATTTGATAATAACTAGAATGTTTCAAATTCGAAGGTAAACTTATTAAACTCTAACGGGTACTATTATTTATTTTTTTAAATTATTTTTATTCATTAAAATTGTCGTTTTTAAATATTTTTAATAAAAAACAAAAGAAAAAAGAAGAATCTAAATTTCTATAAATTTTAATGTCACCCCGAAGGTACTTTGTACACATTAGTCAGGATCAAACGATCATAATTCATTTCAAAATTTTTAGAGTGTTGGCTCATTTTAAATTGAAAAAATTGATCGGGTTTAAGTATTTATCAATTTAATTTATTCAAATAAAATTCTAAATGGTTTTAATTCTTAAGTGTCCCTAAAGCGACTTATTTTATTATTAATTTTCATTTTTTTAAAAAAATAATTTTCTAAGTGAGAAATCTTGATATTAAAAGAAATCCCTAAACTACAAATATTTTTCTTTTCGTACTTTAAAACTAATAATAGCCGTAAGAACGAAGAAAAGGGCATAAGACCTAATGAGCTGGACGCGGGTTATGAATAACCGTTCGGGTTGGACAAACAGCTGGAATCCGAATCTTGAATGTGGGTTTTCGGTGGTAAAGAGAAGCTTTGAGGTAGTTCAATCTTAATCCATTTGAGCACATAATCGCATGGGGAAAACCACTTTACTGAGGAAGTGATTGATGAAAATGGATTTAGCACCAGCGCCTTTACGTACGATAGTCGTCCAATGGTGGTTATGCTAGGAGCGGCGATTGTGGATGTGGATGAACAACAGCCAGGCAGTTCCAATATTGAATCAAATGTATTTTGGGGGTTTGGTATGTGGAGAACGTAGTAGTGAATGTGATTTGGTGTTTGGAGGTGGTTGGTAGTTTGGTGACGTGCTCATGTAGATGGCTAAGCGAGAAATGGATAGGAGTGGGCGATGCTGTTTAGAGGTGATTAGGTGAATGTGCTAGGAGTATGTGTAAGTGGTGTAGGCCATGGGTGCTGTTGGCTAGGGATGGTGAATGAGGATGGAGCCTATCAGTCGTCAAGAGGGAGTGGGTCGTGTCGAATTTAGATAGAGAGTGGCTGGTGGAGCTTAATGCATAGTTGAACAAGGGTTGAGGATGGAGATCTGGCATACGAGGCTTCGTGTGAGAACTTGAGAAAGGCGTTCGGTGGACGGTTGAGTGCTGCTGCAGTTAGATTCGTGTTGTGGAGTTGGACGTGAGTGCAATGAAGTTGCGTGCGGATTGTGCTAGGCATGTATGGTCATGCAGACTGATCTGGATAAGAAGTGAGGGTGCGGTCGGGTGACTGTGAGTGGTAGAGCATGAGTAGTGATCAGTATAAGCCGATCGTGAGTGAAGCAGTGCAATGAAGTGGCATGGATGTTGGGTTGACCGTAGACGTGATCTGCAGTGGCGTATCAGCAATGAACTTGCGCTTAGTCACTGGCCGTGCGTAAATCTATGATCAGTGGCGTGAGGCTACCGTGGCGTTGTGAGAGGCGCAGTGATGGAGTATGTGCGTTGTGCTTCAGTGTTGTGAGCTAGTTGCTACTGTGATCAGGCGGTGGACAGATTCGTTGGTGTACAATTGTGTCTTGAACGTGTTTTGCAGTGGGGATGATGAAACCAGAGTCATGCGAAGGTAGGTTGGATGTGAGCTGTGCAAAGATGCTAATATTATTCAATCATGAGCTACTGCTGCAAATTTGAGTTAGATGTCGTGGCTAATATCTACTTGTAAGGGGTTGCTTTTTCTGTTTTTGAATGCCACCAGTTGCTGCAAGTTAGAGCTCTCTGATGTTCAAGTGCTAGAGTTTGGAGAGCAACTACTGAAGTAAGCGAAGCTTCTCGGCTTGCTTGATTTGGCTTACAAGTGGAGCTTGGTTGCAAAATCACACTTAAAGTCAATAGATCGATTGTTGCTACTGTTCACATAAGGATGGAGAAAGAGGATTTTTGGTTTTTTGCAAGTGTATCGTTAGATGATGGAGGGAGCGAGGAGCTGGTCTGTGCCTTGCTGTGATAGTGCATGTGCTATGCTCGGTGAAGACAAGACGAATAGAAGCGTTATGTGAGCTTGAATTATGTGCAGAGGATGGCCGTTCGTGTGTTAGGGACTACTGCGCGTGTCCTATATCTAGGCTATGAACTGCTATGCTGATGGAGTTTGGTTGCTAAACTGTGCTAAAGTATGGAGAGTGTGCATATGATCCATCGTGTGTGGGTTTGCTATGACCGTACAATAGTGTTGAATGAGCAGTGCAGCGAGCGTGTGTAGATGTGCTGATCGAGCTTTTATGATCAGCGTGGGTGTGTAGACGAAGTGAAATGTGTGTTGTGTCTGGGACTTAGGACGAAGGGACGCTGGATGAAGGATGGAGATGACTATAGACTTGTGTTCGTTGTTTGTGTGACTATGAAGTGGCGACGACAAGACTGATCAGTTTGCTCGCGTCTTTAGGAGAGGATAGATGGACGATGGGGCTGATTGTGAGGGTTGGAGTGTTGGGGAAATAGAAAATAGGTTGCTTTTTGCCGGTGTATAATTGAACTCTTTTTATGCTACACGATGGATATATATATAAAGCTCAAAAAATATATCATATCAATTTTAAATTAATAAATATTAAATAGATTTGAATCTTGTATATCGATTCATATCCGATTTCACAAAAATCAAGTTATATTTGAATCTGATTTGATAAAATTCAAATTATATTTAAATCTCACAAATTTTTATCTTATTAGATTCAAAAGATTTGATAAAATTTTAAATTAGATTTGAATCATGTATACTCAATTGACTTTCATAAAATGAAAGAAAGTAAAAATAAAAGGAAAATATATACTTGGTGAGATTCAAAACCATAACCTCTAATTAATCCAATACTAGCACTTAAATGCTTATCCATTAAACCATTAATCTGTGTTTTGATATTTAATATAATTAAATTGTACTTAAATTATATAACTCTTTAAAGTTATTTGAGCTAAGCTAAAACTAAATTAATTGACTCTAAAATATTTTATTTTCTAAAAATCTATTTTTCTAAAAAAATCTGTATAACTTTTCTTTATTTTTTTTCTTTTTATCAATTATTATTATTTATTTATTATTTATTATTTTTCTATTTTTGAATTACAAACCTTTTATAAAACAAAAATGAGGGGAAAAAATTGGATGTCTACAATCAGCTTTGTTAATAAATTGACATTTTTTTCAAACTAATCCTTTTATATATCTTATTTTGAGAAATTGACTTTACTAAGATTCTTTACCTAATTTTTTTAGCCTTATTATGAAGTTTGAACTAAAACGGATAACGTTGCCTAATGCCTTAAATTTAAGAACTTAGATCATAGGGTTATTGTATCGCCTTGAAATCCTAAGGTTATTGTACAATCTTGAAATCCCAAGGTATTGTAGATATAGATCCTGCCAAGTTGATGGCCTAAGCAAAGGCCAAAAAGATAAAGCTTAATAAACGTGCGGCTACTAAAGTACCCATCATTCGGCCGCTTGCGCTGAAAAATATTTTGCAAGAGAAAGCCATAAAGCAAGTTGTTGCTTTAACAAAGGTGACTCATCCCATCAATAAGGCTTAAGGGACTAAACAAATTGGAGCAGTTAAGGCTATACAACTTGAAGTGATCTCTTGCTCGAAAAGCATTCCTTGAGAGGACATGCTAAGCAATTCTTACCATGAGATCAATGATAATAGTAGTGTTGAGGTCATTCCTCAAGAGACGGTGGAAGGCTCGTCATGCTAAACCAACAATGAGTCAAGTCTTAAAAAAAAGAAGCAGGAAAGAGCTTGCTTGTCAACCTCCATTCAGGAAATTTAAAACCTTAGACGAAGGGATGAAAGAGGCTTTGAGGACTAAGGCTCTTGGTGTCGGTACTGCCAAGTTCATTCTTTACCATGAGGTGGGTGAGTACTTCATGCCATACTAGAGCCAAAACATCTTATACACTAACTTGACCTTAGTTGATAAGATAAAATCCTTAGCCTTGATGGAGGGAGTCATTCTCCCTAGAGATAGGGAGTCTGCAAAGAAAGATGTCAATAAAGTAGGTGGTTGTATTAAAAGACATACTATTGCTAAGTTGTATGATGTAAGTACCAATCAACTTTTCAATTATAGCTTATGTTCTGTTGTTGACATAATTTTTCTAACATATAGATTAGCAGCCATGTTTTAATGGCTCTTAATGAAGTCAATAGAGAACTGAAGTAGGTAATATTTACATGTTGCTACTTTGCTGAAAAGCAAATGATATATTCATCTTTATTAATTTATTGTAGAAGGTTGAGGAGGTGTATAACTCCTCAAAGGCTTAAACTGTTGCGACAAAGATTATGGGAATTAAGGTCAAGATGGAGGCCAAGAAACTATAAGAAGAGCTTTTAGTTGAGAAGCTAACACATTCTTTAGTAGTTGATGAAGTCTTAAGCTTCAAGGCTAAGAATGAAGAGCAATACAAGGAGACTAAGGACCAAAAGGAGGAACTTCGAAAGAAGTGAGATGAATGTTGGGGGTTAAGACAAACAATAACATCAATAAGTTTCTAATCAAGTTTTGTTTTTAGTACCTCTTTTGCAGTTTTTATATATGGTTCTTATCTAGTCCTATGCTTTTGGTCAATCTTTTCTTCCAATCAATACTTTTCTTTTCTTCCTTCATCTTTAAAATGATGTAGCTACATATTGTGCTTATGATTTATGTTAATGAAGACATATATTGCTCCTTTCTTTTGATCAACTTCTGGTGATAGTATATTCTAATTTAGTATCTATCACTAATACTTATTTTATAGATTCTAGTTCTTTAAGTCACTTATGATCTAGTCAACATTTCACCTCTTGGTTCTTCTACTCTAATACTTTTTATCATATAATTCTTGTAATGCACACTAGGTAGCTTGGTTAGCAATAACAAAATATCTTTCATTTATATTAACATATATTTTGTTAGCATCAAAATACCATTTACTGAGGTTTATCATCAAAGAAACTTTTCATTTTAGTTCTTGCTCTAAGAATCTCCTCTCTTTTTTTTTTCTAATGATAAAATATTTATTCAATCCATAAAAAATTGATTAAGCTTATATTCTATTTATACTCAAACATTTGTTCTTCCTATTTATCCTAAGGAAGAAGTCGAGTTATAAGAAAAATTCTCGCGGCTACCATAGTCACGGCATGGATAATGAATTTTATATCTTTAATAGGCATAATAACAACACTATTAAAAGCTACTTTAGCTCTTGCTCAACAAGATATTAAAAGAAGTTTAGCTTATTCTACAATGTCTCAACTGGGTTATATGATGTGGGTGAACGACGGGAATTGAACCCGTGCATGGTGGATTCACAATCCACTGTCTTGATCCACTTGGCTACATCCACCCCTTACAATAATATAAACATTAGTATTATCTAATATTTAATTTATTTTAGAATACTAAAAATAAATTAAATATTAGATAATTTATTTTTAGTGAGCAACCATGAAGGGGAGGTTTAATTGATTGATGGCGAATTTTAACATTTAATTTTTTTTTTTACTTCTTCATGTTCAATACTTGATACCTATGCTAAACTTACACTTAATTCTTAATCTATTAGAAATATTATATACAAAAATGCGAGTAAAAGCAAATAAATTACATAATAATTCTAACTTCTTAAGCATATTAACACTTATAACGTAATTTTGATCATAAACTTAACTATGCGGATGATTCTTTTAAATCTGGTAAACTCATAGTCAATCAAGTAGTCAAGCATTATATCACAAAAAAAAAAGAAAATGAATAAATTGTTGATTGATAAAGAGTGTACAAATAAAAAAATCAAACAATTATATATCGTGGTTCTACCTTATGTGTAAGTTCACTCTTTTAGCCCCTAGCTAAGGATTAGGCATAAGAACATCTTCCTTATCCAATGGTTTAAGATTATTGCTAGTAGAATGCTTTGCCAACTTCCTCCTCTTACAAACATATTTCTCAAAATTTTCTTTCTTCTTTATGAAACATGAAATTTCTACACTCAACCTAGATGGTACAATCAGGAGTCCTTCACTACTTACATCGATTCTCTTGATTAATAGATTTTGAATTACATTCGCAAGAACAAAATAGCCTCTCTTATTTGTATTATTAATATGGTTCATCATATTTTTTGGCAGGTCAAATTCATATCCTCTATATATAGCACCTAGGATTTTCAAGTTTAGAATTGTAATGGTAGTGGTGCTTCCTTTGCTAGGGAATAGATAGGTGTGAATAATTTGGTGTATGATTCTTATTGATGGGTGATTCTCATTCTGGTACATAAACAATTACAGCACAAGAAAACGGCTTTGGGGGGCATCGAAGGGTATTATAGTGCGGTCACTTTGATGCCTAAGTTAGCTCTCTTATGACGAGAGAAATTGTACAATGATTGTGAGAGTGAAAGAATGGAAAAGATGGGTCCCCTTACCTAGGCGTCTTGCTTAGTATTTAAAATGAATCAATGGAGATTGTCCTTAGAATAGATCATTAGACTAGGCTTAAGTATTGGGCTAACTAACATAAGGCCGTATAATGATTATCGAAAAATGCCTATCAACACTTGGCCCTTACTCTCTTTGTGAGAAAGTAAAAAAAAGAGAGTATCTAGGGAGGTTGATTTTCTAGGATTTTTGGAAAGGTTTGTAATCCTAACCTAAAGAGGCTAAAGCGCTTGGAGAGGTAAAGGCTTGAAAAGGAAAAAAATAGAAGTGACTGAAACACCTATAAATATTGATATGCCTAAAAACGTGAAGACCCAAAGAGGTCGAAGTGCCTAAAGAGGCAAAAGCACATGAAGAGGTGAAGGCCTAAAGAGGTGAAGGCTTCAAGAGAATAGTTTACCTAAAAAGGTCAGGGCACTTAATGAGGCAAGAGCACTTGAAGAGGTAATGGCCTAAAAAACCCGATATGCTTAAAGATGCAAGAGTGCCTAGGGAGGCTAGGGCACCTAATAAAGTAAAGGCCTAAAGAGGCCAGTGCGCCTGAAGAGGCAAGGGCTTAAAGAAACTAGGGCACCTAAAGAGGCTAGTATGCCTGGAGAGGTAAGAATGCCTGAAAAGGCAAAGGCCTAAATAGGCTGGCAAGCCTAAAGAGGCAAGTGCTTAAGTAAAGCTGTAAGATAGGCTAGTTAACCCCTAATCCATTAATGTATAGGACTTTGGCTCACTTACTCATTGTCTATACCAATTATAGGACTTAGAGGTGCTAAGGAGCTTCCCGTTTACAGATTTCATCTACATGGGGTCAAAATGGATGATGGTCATTTAGCCTTAATTTGTTTTTGAGTCATCATAGTCATACCTGTAGAGAGTTGAATGAACTTGATAAGAGTTGAATAAATGCTCACAAATATCTTAATATAACCTTTTGTTAATCCAGGGTTGACATGTACTGCTAGCCCAAAGCATGGTAGCTTTAGTATCATGTACTCAATACTATCATTTAACAATTGTTGGTTAAGGTGCTCTAATTATTGTGTGCATACTATCTTCGAAGGCTCATTATGCATAATTTGTGGCTCTTACTTGTTGATAGAATGTTCCTTGGCATGATGAGTAAGAAACATTGTGTTTCTTTAATGATCAATATTTGAACAGATAGAGCACTATCATCCTTGAAGTTTTCATGAGTATCTACTTATACATCTTCACTTGAACTTGATACTTTCGCAAGTGGCTATAAGATAGCAATTCCAGTTGGACCCAAAATAAAAAAAGAGTTAGGTCGACATATGAAAGGAGGTTGTCTACTTTAATTGTGTATAGAAACTTGATTTAGCTTTAATATATTTAGCCACTATCAAAGAAGTACCATGGGATTCAAAGTTCAATTGTTCAACAAGTTAACGCTTGCTCATAGTGGAATTGGAAAGTAAATTTAGTTAATTGGACTTTTTGTCAGCTTAGGTTTGTTGTCATCAATCTTTGATGGGAGACTACCTGACAGGATTTTCTCAAAAAAAAAAATGATAAGGATTAAAGAAATAGCAATGGGTTGGGTACCTAAAATGGGTATTTGGGATTCCAAAAGGAAAATGGGTACAAAGAATAGGAAGGTTTTTCATAGTGAATGTAAATGGATATAATTCACTAAGCTACAAACACAATCGGGGGTTTGAGCTTGAAATAGAGTTCAATATAACTCATGAATACTAAATGTCGCTTGGGATTCAAATAAGGGTTAGATATAACTCACTAACTAGTTCAATTCAAGGGGTTCACCATAGTCCTAAGAATAAGATTGATAAGAACATAGGAGAGATCATCGGGGATAATCGATACTTGATAATCTGGCAAACGCAAGCTCTATATGTAGGGGAATATCATCACTATATATATATATATATATATATTTGTTTATCCAAATATTGCTATTTATAGTAAGTCCTAAACCCTAGTAGTAAAACTGTAAATAACGTACAATACCTTAAATCCTAAAGAATTGAGCCCATAAATAAAATGAAGGAAAACATATACAAGAATACAAAATTGTATGTTTTACAGAACTCAGCATACAGTTACTTGGTATGCCCAAGAAGGATTAGGATCCAAACTAGGTGGAGTCGGTAGTTGGATGTTTGGGTCTGAGGGGGAGCTCCTAAGATCTCACAATGCCTGGTCAAGACACTAAAGAGGTCGGCCTAGAATTGTTGAGTTCTAAAGTTAGTCGTCACTAGTCTATCGTAATAGTATCGAGTGGTTCTTTGGTCTTAAGTCCTTAGCTGTATAATCTCTCATCTTCTCGATAGACAATAGACTTATTGCTGAGTGGCTCCTTTTCTTCCCCTTGATCTTCTATCATTTGTTTTCCTTGGGCAAAAGCTATTTGTCCATGGGTTAAAATAGGTCGGCATCTTCTTTTGGGGGGGGGTTAACATTGGCATCGGCTTGGACGTAGTCCGAAGCCGATTCTCATTATTACTGTGGGTTTGAAAGGAAATCGTCCTCGACATTAAGCGTTGAGTATGGGCTAAGACGTCAAATAAACTTCTCTTCCCTATTCTCTTCACCATGGGTGTCAAGTGTCTCTAGATTTCCCTTACGCTCATAGAGATCAAGTAAGAGCTTTTCCCATCCTTTTGAACTGTGTAAGTGTTGAGGAAGCTATCATGGATCACTTTCTGGTCATACTCCCAAGGTCGGCTAAGAAGTAAATTCATAGCATTCATAGAGTCCACATCGAATTCAACGTCATCCTCATACTGTCTTGCATTGAATGTTATTCAAGCTCTTTTATGCACATGGACCATACCCTTGTCATTAAACCACTTCAATCCATTAGGTTAAGGGTGTGGGTAGATAAGCAATTTCATCTTTTCAACCAACTTGGCCAAGATGATGTTGGTGTAGTTACCTCCATCTATTACTAGGGAACATGTCTTCCCATTCACTAGGCACTACATGTGAAATAAATTTTCCCTTTGTCCAAGATCTGCCCTCAAATTTGCCCGTATGGCTATAGTTAAGAGTTTATCTAAGTCCTCGAGATAGATATCTTCTTCCATCAGCTGATCGTTTGAGCTCTTGTCACTCTAACTCTTGATTTGAGCCCTAGGCCCCTCACCCTTTAAAACTATGACCTTTTTATTTGGACATTGGGATGCAATGTGTCCATAGCCTAAGCATTTGAATCACTTCACTTCTCAAGCCTTGTTGCTGAGCGCCTTCTCTTTCTCGGTAATCTTTTCGCAGCATAGACAGGTTGACTAGACTCTCCTTTCTCTATCTTCTTTTCTTGCCATCTCTCAGCATACCTCTCAAGCTTAGGGCTGCCTTGTTGAGGTCGGTTACTCAACCTTTGATGCCTTCTTCTTCTCTAACTCTCCACTCTTAATGCTAAATTAATTAGCTCGTCTAGAGAGTTGAACGGCTGCAATTCAACTATATTGACAATGTCATACCGAAGTCCACTGAAGAATTCGGTAATGGTGTGTTCCTATAGCTTAGCAATCTCACATCTCATCATCAAGGTCTCAAACTCTTGCAAATACTCTTTAATAGTATTGTGACCTTAACTCAGGTGTTGGAAATCATGGAACACCTCCTGCTTGAAATAAGTTAACACAAAGAGTCGATTCATCAATCTTTTCATGAGCCTTCAAGTTCTAATTGGCTCCTCTCCTTTGGTATTTCACTTAGCCACTAGCTTATCTTACCAAAGATTTGCATATTTAACATGTGATAAGGAAGCAAGCTTCACCTTGGTTCGTTCATCACACTCGTAGCACTTGAACAGCTTCTCGACTCAGGGAACCCAGTCTAGGTACTCTTCAGGTTGTCTACTTCAATAGAAGGTTAGCAGTTTCAACTTGACATTGTTAATTCCTTGGCTACATGCTCGGGGTTCATCCCTTGCATTTCGAGCTAGCCGATTCACCTCAGTTCGGCCACTTCTACTAGAGTTCCACTTGACCATGTTCCTTCTTGGCCTTGGCTCTCTTCTCTAAGCTTCTTGATTTGTTTCAAAGTCAACACTCCTTTCATTTCTTCTTCTTGACTTGGGTCAGTTTTCTCTCCTTCTCAGCTTAGTAGCTCTTCTACATTATTGGTCATCATGATCAAGTTCATTAGAGCTACTTCCACTTGTAGGTGTTCTCTCTCTTTTTTCCACTCACCCATCCCATTTGTGGCCTCTAACTAACCCAGTAAGTTCTTAGATAAAGTCAGTGAGATTCTAAATTTGATATTCTAAGTTGTCAACATGTCGCCTCAAGCATTTACGAAGACTATCACTAATGTTGCTAACACTATCCTCTAACATTCTTGTCCGTATAATAATTTACTAAAGAATTGTGCAAACAACAAAACATAATAATAGTAACCTAGAAACAACCACTACTCAGCTCCTGTAGCTACTTACAACTACTACAAATAGTACATTACACTACAGAACAATGATTAATAGAAATGTTAGAACCACAAATCTACTTTAAGAAAGCTAGCACACGTATGTCCTCGAAGCTTTGATACCAAGATGATAAAGGTGAAAGAAACAGTAGCGGGTTGGGAATCTAGAATGGGTATTCAGGATTCTAAAAGAAAAATGGGTACAATGAATAGGAAGGTTTTTGTTGGTGAATGTAAATGGATATAACTCACCAAGCCATAAATACAATTAGGGGTTTAAGCTCGAAATAGAGTTTAATACAACTCACGAACACCAAATGTTGCTCGGGATTCAAATGAGAGTTAGATATAACTTACTAACCATTTTAAAGGAAGGGATTCACTACAATCCTGATAATAAGATTGATAAGAACACGAGAGAGATTATTGAGGGTAATCGATAGTCAATAATCCAGTAAACACAAGCTTTACTAGATCAAGTACAACCTTGCTCAAAAGAGGAATGTTTCACTCTCTGTATGTAGGGGAATATCTTCACTATTTGTATATATATTTGTTAGTACAAATGTTATTATTTATAGCAAGTCCTAAACCCTAGTGGCAAAACTGTAAGTAATGTACAAGGCCTTAAACTCTAAAGAATCGGGCCTATAAATAAAATGAAGGAAAACATAAACAATACAAAACCGTATGTTTTACAGACCTCGGCATGCAATCACTTAACATATCCAAGAAGGAGTAGGATCCAAACTGGGTGGGGTTGGAAGTTAGATGTCTGAGTTTGACGGAGAGCTCTTAATGTCTTGCAATACTTGATTAAGACACCAGAGAGGTTGGCCCACAATTATCAAGTTCTAAAGTCAATCGTCACTAATCTATCAGGATAGTACCAAGTAGTTCTTTGGTCTTAAGTCTTCGACTGTATAATCTCTAGTCTTCTTGGCTGACGTCAGATGACAGACTTGTTGTCGAAGGCCTCCTTTTCTTCCACTTGTCTTCTAGCATTTCTTCACCCTCAACGAAAGCTATTAGGCCTTAGGTTAGAAGAGGTTAGCATCTTCTTTCAGAGGGTTAGTGTCAACTTTAGATAGGTCAGCTTTGTCTTAGACATAGTCGGAGGTTGATTCCCATAAAAAAAATTACCAAATGAGAAGGAACTTACTCAAAGAAACCACACTAAGCAGCTTGTTGCTTACCATAACTGATTGGGTGAGCAATTAGAGATTTATATGATTCAAATGTCCAAATGGGAAAACCCTAATAGACATATATTCTTGGTGTAGAATCATTAATAATATACTTCTAGCATGTACTAGTAGGTGATTTTATTCTAGATAACTCACTAAACCACTTAAATTGGTGAACGGAGTACTTTAGCAAATTCGAAAACAGAACAAGTGGCAGTTAATGAAGGCAATTTTTAGTCTAAAACTGCAATTTTTTTTTAGCAAGTAAGGCCATGCTGGTTGTCCCAAGCAGTTTTCCACTTTCATGGCACAAGAAGGTTTTGAAAAGATACCAAAAAAGAAAATAAATCCATCCAAAACATCAAGGAAAATGATAACATCATCTTCAAGTAGTCTTTGCATACTAACAAAGTAAAAATCATAACGTAAAGAGATCTAGCCATTATTTTTACCCATACACTAAAAGGAGCATGTAATGGCAATTTTTTTAGACTTGAACCAAAATGTAGAAGACAAAATTATCATGGATCATATTTTGCATAACAAACTTTGAGCGACAAAGAAATGAACTCATCGACAAAATGACACATTTAAACCATAGTATGAACAAAATTTCCATGATTATAGAATTTTTAAGAATCATGAAAATAAAAATCGTGGCTTTTAACCATATGGTTGTATGTTTCCTACAGACGGCACCAATTGTTCATGGCTTATTGCTGTTATTCAAAGCTAAGTTCAAGTGCTCCACTAAATGGACAAATTAGATGATTAGATTTAATTTAGCTTGGATGCTTGGATTTAGCTCTGCTCGAATGCTTGAATTTTAAGCTTACATTAGCTTCCTTACGGATTTTGCTTAGCATATGTGCATGGAGCTCAACCTTATGGAAGCATAAAAGAAGCATCACAAATTTTCTATTAAAATCAAATCTAATAGCATATATGTAGTGCTTATGCTCTTCTTGATGCTCTAACTCAATACTTTTGGCCCCTAAAAAAGGTGATTGCTCTCAGCCTTTTAGTTGCTTAAAAACTTGAATTTGAGTGTATCTTAATCCTAGTGAATTAAAGTGCTCTTGGCATAATGTCGCTAAACTGCTCAGCATTTTGATGAAGAGTGCTCCTTGGATTCTCAACTTTAAGCATTGTAGTAAATTACTGAGTTCCTTTATTCACATTCATCGAGCTTGTTCAAGCCATGTTGTGATGACTTGAGCTAAGCAATCTAATTCTTGAGTTGCAATAGGTCCGAGTTCTGAGTAAGAGCTTTACTTACCAAGAACAAACTATACTTACCGAAAATAAACTATATCCTTGCCTAACTTCTCTAAGTAATTGTAATGATACGGAGGCCACAAGCACCAAACTGGAGTATCATGAAGAGCATAAGCACTATATATATTCTATTGGATTTGATTTTAAACAGAAAATCTATGATGCTTCTCTTATGCTTCCATAAGGTCGAGCTACAAGCACATATGCTGTGCAAAATCCATGAGGAAGACAATGTCAGCTTAAAATCTGAGCGTTTGAGTTAAGCTAAATCTAAGCATCTAAGCTAAATTAAATCTGATCATTCGATTTGTCCATTTAGCGGAGCACTTAAACTTAGCTTCGAGTAGCAAGACTAAGCCATCAACAATTCTAATTATCATTAGGCAGCTATTAATGTTAGAGGTCCTAACATTATAGCTTTCCTCATCTTACCTATTAACAATATGAAAGAATGTACCTATACCTTCTTCTCTAAATCTCTTATCATTATAAACATCAAAGATAGCAAAATATGCATTTATGTCTTACTTCAATATCTTCAACATCCTTTGTAAACCCTGCAAATCAACCTTCTGAGTCTAAAATCAAACTCATATACTATAGATGATTTCTTGAAGTCAACAGAGCTAGTAAAATTTAAAACTGATTAAAATTTAAATTCAAAACCTAAAGAAAATATGAGAAACCTTAAATTATTAATGGAAACTCTAATTGCATACGAAAACATTAAGCCCTAAATATATGTTACTGTAAGAGATTGACCCTGAACTAGATAAAAACCTAAATTACATATGAAGACGCTAAATTCTATCTATATATACATATGAGAAATTATATCCAAACCTTATCAAAACCCTAAAACTAAGAATTTAAGTTTAAAAAATGTACTTATACATTAGAATCACACTAAAGCCTTAATTGAATGTAAACAATTAACAATATGCTAAATCATATAAAGTCATCAATCAATGATGAAAGATAACTTCCAATTATTCATAAATGTATACAGTACTAAATCAATTTATTAGAAACTATTATATTGCATTATAGATCATATTAATCCTATAATTATATAACTAAGTTAGTATTATAAAATCTAAGTGTTTAATTAAAATTTATACTACATATAGTAAATGTTAGTAATATAAATTGTGCCTTTTATGATAGTTATAATAAGTATCATGCTAAATATTATATATAGGATATAAATACTTAGAGAAAGGTTCTAATAATTATTTCATTTAATTCTATATTTCCTTTCACTCATTTAATTGTTCCCCTAATTATCCTTAATTTCATAATTATGCACATTAATTACTTGATATTTGAAAAAGTTGACTAAGTTAACATTTGACTAAGTCAAATGTTGATCAAGTCAAAGTATTGACTAAAGTCAACAAAGGTCATTGTGAAGTTAGAATCTTCTCCTCTTTTCTATTGATTTCTTCCCTTATGCACATGATTTTTTTTCCATTTCTTCTCCCCCCTCTTGTCCACTTGCCTCTCTTCTAAAGCCCTCTTCACTTTTCATTTTCACACATTTAAAATATCACAAAAACCCAGTTTCATCCTCCTTTCCCAACCGTAACTCCCTCTTCCTTTTCCATTTTCTAATTTATCACTTTCATCCTCTATTTTCCTCTTATAACTAACTTATAAAAGAGGTACATAGAATGTGCCCATACTAGTATTTTATTTGAAGTATGTTTATGTCCTCTTTACTTCTACTAGTGAACTAATATATTTATGTTATTAGTAAGTACTTAGTTTATGTTTTAGAAGTTGATTCTAAGAATACATGTATTATCTTGTTCTTTCCAAAACCCCTATATTATGTACATGTACAAATACATATAAGAAATACCCATACATGTGTATATAAGTATAGAAACTCATGTACACATAGCATAGGTACTTATATGGACTAAGTGCGTATAAATCTTAATAGAATACATAATATAACTATACATATGCATAGATAAGAATAGGAAAGACACATGTACATATGAGTTGACATTTCTATACATGAGTATCCTCAGTGTACGTAACTGAAAATAATGGAAGTGTAAAGTATATATACATATAGCATACTAATTAAACCTATAACATGTAAATATGTGAATTATATAAAGATTTTTTAATGGTATACTAGGGACATATGAAAATATGTATAAATATACATAAATAACAATTTGTATATATGGGTATATGTACAAGTATATATATAAGTATGTTAGAAGCATACATATACATAATATACACATAAGATGTATAAATACATAAGTATAAAGTTAGTACATATATAAATTATTACATAACTATCTAATATAATATAATATAATAAAGTAATGATATATAATGTACATGTATATATAAGTATGGGCTGAAACAATGAAGAACCTATAATACGTATATTGACTTATATTAATCTTAAATAAGTACATATAATAATAATAATAATAATGTAAAATTATAAAAATGTAAGAATTAAATGATTATTGAGATCATAAAATAGGAAGATGAGATACAAAAGTAGCAAATAAGAATATTCAAGTCATAATAATAAAGATTATAATAATTTAAACCCATATCATAAAATATAGGCCTTAACGTCTAAAATAGATCCTATTATGTGAACGTAAATTCGAAAATGATAAAAAAAGACTATAAATTCATAAATATAGAAAATAAAGTGAAAATGTTACATACGATTAACTATAAAGTTCAACTGAACAAAAATAGGAGCCTAAGTAGATGTAGGTGAACAAATACCTAGTTTAACTAGTTCATTCAATTACTTGTTATCGTTTTTATTTTATAATAATTAGGTAATCTTAACGAAGGTTGGGATCTTCCTAACAACTATTATAATTAGTGCAAGATGTTATGGACAAGTGAGTATTCCCGATGACTCTATACATGTTTTTTGCTTATAATTAGTGTACCTAAATTAAATAGTAATAACTTGATGCATTGAGTTTCGGGCTATGCATGTGCTTAATATTAATTGATTACTGTGCAACATATTGTTAAATGTGATAAATTGAAGATTTGGTTGTATGATTAACTATAGCATAATTTGAATGGTCTGTTGATATTGATTAATCATCCAATAATTTGACTTAATTATATTTGGCTTATCTTAAATTAAAAGGATCATACATCAACCATGCATTGCATTATTTGTTCTGGCCATCACCTTATGTAGGGTTAAAGAGAGACCATGCAAGGGGTTGTTTCTATATATTGAATTAAAGTGTTTTGATAGGTGCACTCGTATAATATGATCTTACCTTAACCTACAGGTTTATTAAGCTTTGGAGATGTTAACTGTAAGGCTGTAGGTTAAGTCTAAAGACCTTTGTTGTAGGGTGTGAGTATGGACTATGAGGGCCACCTCACCGCTAAACTTGGGATTTTGTGCACTTCTAGATTTCTTAGAAACAAAAATGTATTTCAGGAAATACTAAATTGAAATTTATGGTTGAAAACCTAGGTATTAGAGCCCAATTGTGATTGTTGTCGATGTATCTCCAACCTTTACCTCAAAAGGCATTAAAATTCAATGTTATATGCAGTACCGGTCAACTACATATATTGTTTAGCATATTGCATGTACATGCATTCATATGGTTGTAATAATCTATTTGATAACTTGCTTGCCAGTATAGTATGAGAGATAACTCATTAAGCTCCTGTAGCTTACTCTCCAATAGTTTTCTTTTGCAAGTTGATAGATAATTGAACATGACTTAAGAGTTGAGCGTTAAGTGCAAGTATTGGGATGTGTTAAAGGTTAGAATTAAAGATAGATTGTAGAGCTCATTTAAGACTTTAAATGTAACTATCACTTATATATTTAGATTTAGTAACTTCAATAAGTTTGATTTTTAAGTTTGTATTACTTGATCTTATCATTTGGTAGGAGATACCAATTTTCTACAGTTCTAAGGAACTGTAGAATATTGAATATCCATAGTTATTTATATTTTATCATATGCTAATTAATTAACAATTTAGAAACCTTAGTGATAAATTATTTAGAGTCTTGCAATCTCTGACTTGTAAGGTGATTTTCGTATCATGAGTGCACACATGATATGAAAATTGTAGGCAATCTTATTAGCCCCCTATAGGGTCTTGACATCCTTCCATTAATAATAGCTTCTACCTCTACTACTAGGTTTTCATAAAATTCTCTAATTATCTTCTCAAAATACTGATGAAGCGTATATAGTACTCATAAGCAAATGCACTTAGTTAAGTTATAGCATAGACACAATGGATTACAAGTCTAAGTGTTGATCTCATGAAGAACCATACATGGAGTGCATGTAATTATTTTCAATAGTAATACCCTAGAAATATTCAATTTCTTAACTTAAATGATAAATATTTAATAGAAGAAATTAAAGTTACAAATCAAAGATGCCAACAATAACATAAATAATTAAAGATAAGAAAAAGGAAATCAATAAAAATAATAAAACAATTAAATAACTTAATTAATTAGCTAAAAGATAACATTTTCCTTTATAAATCTTTAGTTTTGTTTGCTACCTAGTCTTAAGTGATTTATTAAATCTTAATTGCTATATTAGATCACAAAAATTACTATTATGAATTAATTGGACTCCTATCTCTAGCTAATTCCTAATCCTGAAACGCTCTATACTCGAATCGCTTCTAAATAAAACATCATAGGATCACATGATAATCTTAAATCCTACTGTTATATTGCCCTAATTTAGAAAAACCAACTACTAAATGTTTTAGCTAGCCAGTTTTTTCAAATTATGTTAGTTAGTTATAGTAATTGCCTTGGTGTACTCTATAATAAATTCTTGCAACAACTCAACCATCGGTATATTGAATCAAAGCAAACAATATAAACAACATAATTAGATCACAATATGCAAAATCTTAAATTGAATTTCATTAGTAAAAAACGCCCTTAGAACATAGAGTTCAGTAACAATTTATTAGGCACCTAAAATAAAACTTGGTAATAAAATAAAAGAGAAGAAGAGAGAAGCCCCCTTAGTAATTCTATATCCTAACAACTCATGCTCAAGGGGCTCTCTCTATAGCCTAAGGCCTAACCATCAATTTATAATAAGTGGACCCAGAATTTCAAAGAAAACCTAACAAAAATAGAAGATTTAATAATCATTACAAGCTACGTTAGAAGTACACAATTGTGAATCATGGGCATATACTTGCACTTTATTTATGATATTGGAATTTCAATAGACAATCACAACGTAGGGATCATGGGTAAGGATTACGGTCGTGGTCCTTGACTATGATCTCTATTAGACATTTTTCCTTGATTGAAATTTATTTGCTTCACCCCTTAATCCATGGTTCCACTTCAATTAAACTTCATTAAATCCTTTTAAATCTTCTTAAAAAGTTCTTAGAGTCCTTGAAAAAAATAATTAAGAAAATTAAGCTCAAAATAATATAAAATTAACTAGAATTACGTCTAATTTAGTACAATTTCATCATAGAAAATGAATGCTAAATTCATTTAATAAAATACTACTTACTAACCTCATAGATTCTAGTCTAGTAATGTACACAAAATAGTGACTATAACCAACTATAGAGAATGTTTCATAGTTTACATAGCTTACCTAAGTCATTTCTTTAAGATGACCTTTTTCTTCATCCTTTTTCCTTTTTATTCCTTTCTCCTTCTTTAATCTTTTCTTTTCTTTGGTCCTTATTAGATTGCCGCGAGTGGCTTCTACATCTATAAGGTCGATGTTTGCCATTCAAAATTAAGTAAAAACTTGTTAATTTTACATGAAATTAGAGATTATGCAGAAAATGGACCAATACGTGTAAAATTGCTAAAATACATGAAAAAGGATAAAATTGTATGACTTTTACTAATTTTATATCCCACGTGTAGATACATAGGGGCTACCATGGTTTTCATAGCACCCACCATTTGATTATGGAGGTTGGAATCTAAGGCATTAATGAATTTAGCCTATCGATTGGTTAGTATTAGTAACTAGGCTACCCACCATCGATGTGCCCTAAAGAATTAGGCCTACATATAATTCAACATTCCTATGATTCTGAGATTTGAACATCTTTGTTACTAATCTCTGGTATGTAATACCAGCATTCTTCAACCTAAAGAGCATCACCATATAACAGTACATTCTAAAATTAGTAACAAAAGATATGTAGACTTCATCTGCCTTGTCTATCTTGGTTTGATTGTAACTACAGAAAGCGTCCATAAAAGAAAGCAATGCATGTCCAACATTTGCACCTACCATTTAATTGATTTTTGGCAATGGGAAACAATCTTTGGGATAAGCCTTATTGAGATCCATGAAGCTTATGCAAATTTGTCACTTACCGTTAGACTTCTTGGCTAGCATACAATTTGCTAGCCAAGTCGAATAAGGTTCTTCCTAGATGAATCCTGCCTTCAGTAATTTCTAGACCTCTTCTTCTATTGCCACTTGCCTCTTTAATGCAAAATGTCTCCTTTTTTATTGGACCACCTTCACATTTGGGTCAATCTAGAACTTATATACCATAATGTCTCTTCGAATACTTGGCTTGTCCAAAGGTGACCATGCAAACACATCAGCGTTGGCTTGCAGGAAGTTAATCAAACTTTAGCGAACATTTACTAACAACAGTTTTCCTATCCTTATTGTCTTCTCGAGATCATTTCCCAAAGGAATTTCCTCTATATCATTCTTAGCATTCTTTATGTCAATGAACTTTCCTTTTGGATAAGTTTCAACTTGAAATACTTCTTTTCATTTTAAGGCCCTTATATATTAGGACTGTACCAATTGTTGATCCCTTCTACACACACCAAACCCCATAAGAGTAGGGAACTTAGCCTTAAGATATGCCATTGAAGGGATAATGGTGAATAAATGTTGGCATGGTCGTCTCATTATGATGTTGTAAGGGGACCAACATTTGACGATGAGAAAGTCCACTTATCTTCTACAATATACTAGTCATCACTGATCTGTATCAAAAAAGAGATAACTTCGGCTACTTAGATGGGTTGGTTATTAAAGGCATAACAATCATACTCGTAAGACCACAATTGCACTTTGATCTTAGGTCTAATTTGATCAAAGTTATACTAAAAAATGATATCGACCGAACTTCTTGTATCAATAAGAATCTTCTTGACTTCAAAGTTGGTAACTCTCGTATTGATGATGACTACATCATCGTATGGCCTTTGGATACCCTTAAAATCATCTTCTCTAAAAGATATTGTATTGTGAATCCTAATCCTTTTTCCATGAATATTGCAAATGTAGTTCTTGGCGTTAATTGAGTTCAAAGAACTTAATTGGCCTATACTAAGTCCCTCGACAATGGTATTAATTACTTCGTTGGGTGCTCTGCTAAGATGAACATCCCTTGCATCTCTCATAGCCATTATTGTCCTAGTATCATCCTTTAGTTCTTTTCGTCTCCTCTAAAATGGTCTTTTGATTCTTTTGGCATCATATGCTAGAAATTTTTGCAGGTGCTTGCATTTTAGTGCATCTTCAATTGCATTCTTGAGTTAAATGCACACATCTGTATTATGGCCCTTGTCACTATGGAAATCACAATATTGGTTTGAATTTCTTATTAAAGGATTCCTTTGCATTCTTTTTAGCTACTAAAAGATACCTCTCTCCCTACGTACCTTCATCAAAATATTCGAGATTGGATGATTGATAAGCATATGGGATGAGAATGTCAGGATCCTCAGCCTCTTCCTCTCAACATTTGAAATATGGTCATTGTCCATGCTAAGTCCATCCTTTGCACATTTTTACTTGTCATTCTTTCCATCTCCTCTACTTTGATCGGCTTCTCGTTATGCCTTTTTGTTGTCTTCATGTCGAATGTATAAGGTGGCTTTAGCATTAAACTTAGAGAAAGTTTTTGTCTTATTCTTAGTGAGAGTCTTGAAATGGTCTCCATGAGGCTTAACTCTGTTGATTACAACATTGAGGGCCACACTCATATCCAATTTTGGGATTTGGACCATCTTGGCCATAAATCTGGCTAAATAGTCCCTGAATGACTCATTAGACTTTTGTTTAATGGTATTAAGGATTGAGAAGTCCTTAATAGGAAGTTTACTTGCAAGGAAGTGTTAAAGGAATGCTTTTGCTAGTTCATCAAAATAGGAAATGGTATTTGGTTTCGAATGTTTGAACCATGTGCTAGCTACATTCCTCAATGTTGAAGGAACTGCTTGACAGGCCATTGCATCACTTAAGCTATGCAACTTAGCCAACATACAATAGTACTCTAAGTAGTCTTCAGGGTCCTTTGTTCCATTATAAGTCTCAAACTATGGTAACTTTATGTGCTGAAGTATTACTTCCTCAAAAATTTCTAAAACAAAGAGACTCTTTTTAATTTAGAATTGTTTGCTTGAGGCAATAGGGGTGCTGACATGTGAAAAACCCACAAGGTGCACCTACTACGGCTTTTTTCCGTTGTCATTCCTTTAGAAAGTAAGAGCCGAAGGTCCTATCATTTTCTTGGCTTGCTTTTTTTGCAATACGGGTAAATAAATGGAATCATCACTTTTTTCAGCATCCTGATCACCTTGGTCTTTATTTTGGGTCAAATTTGGGTGAATATTACTATGAAGGAGGTTAAGGACTTGCTTGTGTTTTTGTTTAATTCTTGGTTTTCTTTGGCCAAGTCAAGGTAAAGTTACTCGAGCCTAGCTAATTGCTGTTCGTTAGTATGCTTACTCCCCCCTTTAGGGTATTAGGAGGTAGTGCTGGCACTTGCACTCTTAGATAGTTTTGTCATAGCCATGTAGGTATGTTTAAGAAAAAATAGATAGCATTAAATGTTGGTGAATTTTGGGATCAAGGAAAATCTTGTAAAATAGAATGAAATACTTGGTACTAGGGCCAGTTCAATGTAGCCACTTTGATGCCTATATTAGTGGGGTGACCTTGTATAAAACGTATGTGAGTGAATTATTAGAGAGATCTTATGAAGTTTTCTTTCCCATATTTATAGTTGGTTGTAATGTCTAAGGCAGTTGTTGAAATAGCTATTAAGACATATGGAAGCTTCTTGATTTCACATCTTTCCTAATATAGAGGGAGAATAGGCGATTATGTAATATAATCGTACTTATGATAACTATTGATACTGTGGGCTTGAATTCAAACTAAGAATGGATTTAAGATATTTGGCATAAATGCCATGTGTCATCTATCTAGTGGTATACTGAGAGATTCAAAATATTCGGCTTATTGGCAATCAAATGAATGAATATGCCAGATGAGCAAAAACTGACTATCAACACTAATGATTTGAACTGACATAGATGAACTAAAGGCTTGTACAGTATTGAGGTTCATTTTTAGACTTAAATGTGAGATCCATAATATTGTAGAAGTACAAAGGTTTTACACTCTAGAAGAGGAAATTAAGGTAGCATAAAGGATTGAAAAGCAGAAAAGAAATGCTCTAAGCTAACCTAGGTCAACATTTTCTAGAATCCCTATACTATATCGACTTGGTCAAGTTGAAGCAAGGGGAGAAATGACCAACCAGATAATAGTCGACTAAGACAATAGAGTTAAGTAAGCTAGCCAAACTGAACTAAGGTTAAGTTGATCCTATGGACATAAGAAAAAGGATAGACTTTAGGATGGAATTCAAGTGAGGTAAAGTGCTTTAAATGCTTAGGCTTGAAACACATGGCTATTGAGTATCCAAACTAATGTACCATATTGCTCTAAGGAGATGTAGTAAATAACATTAACAAGAGTGAGCTCAAAGAGGAGAATGCTAAGAAGGTTAAAGCTGAGGAGGAAGAGGAAACATGTGCCTATGCTAACCAAGGAGAAGTAATGACCTTAGTACTAAGATGAGTACTTATTCCTTATTGAACTCAGAGGAAAACTAGAGGGAGAATCTATTCCATATGAAGTATAACATCAAAGGACAGTTGTGCACCATCATAGTGGATCGAGAAAGTTGTACCAACATCATCGCATAGTCTTTTGTGTAGTGGTTATGACAATCGACCTCTAAGTATCCCTGATCTTACAAATTACATTAGCTTTATGACAAAGGGTGCTTTATACGTCACCTAATAAGTATTTATGCCTTATAGTATGGGAAGTGTATATAGGGATGAAGTAGTATAGGATGTTGTTGCAATGGGAGCTTCATATCTGTTACATAGAAGCCTTTGTTGTTTAACTGATGTATTATTTATGATGGATACAAGAACACCTATGCCTTTGTTAAGGATGGAAAGAAGATTATACTGCAACCTATGATACTAACTCAAGTGAATGTGACCCATAATCAGGTCACCTAAGCTAGTAAGAAGAAAGCCTTAATAATCAATTGAAGAGAGCTCCAAGATGCTGAGAAGGCCGAAGAGCTTATATTTCTATTAATTATAAGATTATTGGAGATGAGAGATTTAGAAGATGCACCTAATGAGGTCTAAAGCTTAATAGATGAATTTTTCAACCTATTTCCTAAAGAGTTTCCTAAAGAACTATCCCTAGTTTGAAGCATAGAACCTTATATTAATCTACAGCTAGGTATAGCTTTACTAAACCAACCTACCAACAAAATGAACCCTGAGTAGGCAGTTGAGTTGAAAAGATAAGTGGATGAGCTCGTAAAGCGAAGTTACATGAGAGAGAGCATAAGCCCTTATGTTATACTAACTTTTCTCACCCTAAAGAAGGATGGTTCCTTCTATAGGCAATTTACTAAGAACTTCAGTACCATTGTAAGTCCCTTAACCAAGCAGGCAAAAAAGAGTGATGATTTTAGATGAAATGAATAAGTTGAATAGAGCTTGAGGGAGATCAAAGAGAAGCTCACCTCTACCTTGGTTTTATCACTGGCAGATTTTGACAAGCCCTTTGAACTGGAATGTGATGTGTTAGGCAATGGAATTGGTGCCATCTTGATGCAAGATTGATGATCGATTGCTTAACATAATGAGAAGCTTAATGGTGTTGCCTTGAACTAATCTCTTTATGAGAAGGACCTGTACTCTCCTTTTCAAGCTCTTATTGTCTAATAACAGTACTTACTACTGCAAAAGTTTGTTTTTTACACTGATTATGAGTCATTAAAGCTTCTTGGGAGTCAAAACAAACTTTCAAAGAGGTAACCTAAGTGGCTAGAGTTCATGGAAGGTTTATCATATGTGATCCGGCATAATAAGGGAAGAGCCAATGTGATCGCCAATGCTATGTGATGTCAGTAAACATTGTTGACCACTTTGTAAACAATATTATTAGGATTTTCACTTATCATCAATCATTATACTTGAGACCGCCATTTTAGTACTATTATAGAATACTATAAAGATGGTGTTGCTATTGAAGGCTATTACCTCAAGGATGGCTATGTATACTCAAATGTTCTAGTCATGAATTGCTAGTTAAGGAAGCTCATTGTAGTAGATTATTTGGTCATTTTAGAGAGACCAAGAAAGGCAATATGTTGAAGGAAAATTTTACTAGCTTAGTTTGGTTAAGGATGTTTATAAGGTAGTTAATAGTTATGAAGTATGCAAGAGAGCTAAGGGGAAAAGAGAGCCCCCTGCAAAGTATATGCCCTTACCAACACTAATCTTACCTTAAGTTGACCTCAGTATGGAGTTTTTCTTAGGGTTTCCCTAAACATTCAGGGGAAAAGACTCGATCTTTGTTACAGTGGATTGCTTCAACAAAATGGTACACTTCATCCCATACCATTAATCTAACATTGTTTTATATACTATTGACCTTTTTTTAGGAGGAAGTTATTCGACTACATGTAGTGCCAAATATTGTTGTTCCAGATCAAGATACAAAATTCTTAAGTTATTTTTAAAAGAGCCTTTAAAGAAGACTAAGGACTAAACTTGTGTTTAGCTCTTATAACCGCCTTCAAATTAATAGCCAGATTGAAATGGTGAACAAGACGCTAGGTAACATACTCAAAGCTATCATTGAATGGAAGAAGACCCTGCAAAAAAGAACAAGCTCCTAAGACCACTTCGAATTTCAGGAAGAATCTTTTCGACCCTTAAGTAGATGATAGGAATCAAATCCTTATACCAATTGTATGCAGTCTAGCTAGAGGACTTTAAGGACTTATGCAAAGAATACTAGCTCAAAGCCCCATCCCGGATAAGGATTCCTACTCTGACCTCTATGTTTCATTCTACTACCAACCTGAGTACCAAGCTTTCACATGTGCTAATATGGCTCCTAAAGCTACCAAGTAGATGTGCAACCTACTGAGTATACAAGTTGACTAGTTGAATAGCCATATCAATCACCAAGCTCTTCCCAAGACTCAAGTAGCGTTCGAGCAAATTAACCTCAAACTTCTGTCCGAGTCAACCTCTTAAGCCAACTAACATCCATCTCTAGTCTAAGCCAAATTACGAGATACTTAACTTAAAGGGGATCTAGTCATCCTTGATTGACTAAGCTCCAACCTAAACTAGATCAGGTCAACTTTGACTGCAAACTCCTTTTTTATTTTTTGCCTTTGTTCGAATTATATTATACCCTAAACAACTAACTACTATACGATATGTATCTTATAGCACAACATTCTAAAAGGATTCTTTACTTTTTTATATTAAATATTTTTTTATCTCTTTTACCCTTTTTAGTATATTTTACGTATTCCAGTTGTAAATTACCCTTTTTGTCTTTTCATATGTACTTATAACCCTAATAAGGCTAGTATATAAACCCTATTCATTTTGTACATAGCAATCAATGAACCTCATTATTAGAATTAATAAAAGTTCCCTTTTGTGATTAACTCTAATGTTCTCATTATTCTTTAACTCTTATTTATTCACTTTAATAAAGAGTGGTGGTGAGTGACTCTATAGTTCGAATCAGTAAGTAATATCTAGTGGATTATAGGTCGAGTAAGATCGATTGGTGTGTCATGTCCAATTGGTAGCTTCCTGGAATTTGTTAATCTTCTTTTATTTTCTTTTGGTTCTCTTCATTGTGATGTTTCTTCGTAGGTTCAATTGGGAGACACATCATTACCACTTATAGATCAAATGGTTGAACAACTAGCAAGACATGAATAGAATTGCTTTTTGGATGGGTATTTAAGATGTAATCAAATCCCTATAGCACTTGAAGGTTAAGAAAAAAACTACTTTCACATGTTTGTATGGGGGGCATTTGCATTTAGAAGAATGACATTCAGACTCTACAATCACTAACAACTTTTCAATAATACATGTTATTGATATTCTCAAACATGATTGAACATGGTATCGAGCTGCTCATGGATGATTTTTTCGTATATGGACAAACAATTGAGAAATGCCTTGAAAATTTGGTAGCAATTTTGAGATGTTGTAAGGAAACTCGCCGGTACTTAATCAAAGGAAATACCATTTCATGGTGCAAGAAGAAATTGTACAAGGACATGACATCCTTGAGCAAGGAATAGGGATAGATAAGGTAAAGGTAGAAGTAATCGCTAAGTTGACGCTACTTATTAAAGTGAAGGGCATTCGAAGTTTCCTTTGCCAAGCAGGGTTCTATAGTTGATTTATCAAGAATTTCTTCAAAATCTCAAAACCACTATATACCTTATTAGAAAAATATGTGCCTTTTGATTTCAACCTTAAGTGTAGGAATATATTTAAGACATTAAAGGAGAAATTATTGACAACACCAATCAAAGTGGCTCCTAATTGAACACTACCATTTGAACTCGTGTGTGATGTAAGTGATATAGCTATAAGAGCAATCCTTAGAGAAAGAAGAAACATAATCTTTTAAACAATTTATGATGCAAGAAAAATGCTCAATGAGGCTTAGAGAAATTATGCAACCATCGAAAAGGAATTGCTCATTGTAGTGTTTGCATGTGATAAGTTTCAATTATACTTAATTTTGTCCCACTTACCTGGACATGTGATGTTTAATGATCTCGCTTATTAGTTTTGTCTACTTATGGCTTACCCTTAAATATTCAATATAATTACTTTAATTTTACTATATATAAAGTAAATGAGTTCACTTTAATAGTTTAAATGTGGTTAAGACTTATCTTAACAATGTTAATTAGGCTTTGTATTAAGTATTAACTTACTATTGAAGTCTCTTAACAAGGCTATGAAGGTTTGCTTAATACCAAGTTTTGGTTAAAAAACCTTTAATTGAATTCTCTAAATGAGTGTCCTTAAGCTAATAACCCTCTACAAGCCTCTGATGTTATCCCAACTAGACTCCTTACTCCATCATCTCTTTTAACATGTCTTTGAAGTTATTTCGACCAAGCCTTCCACCCTACCCTACCCTTCCCTACCTTTTAGTCAAATTTTTGAAATCATTTCATCTACGCTTCCTTTACCAAAGAACTTCTTAAACAAGTCTGCAATGTAAGTATAATTAAGTTCCTTTTATTGGCTAATCATTTAATCAAGCCTCCAAATAAAGGATTAAGTCCTTCTACTTACCAGGTCAACCCTTTAAAAAACCCTTTGAACAGATCCAACTTACAAGTTCACTCCAAGCGACTCACTGCAGCATCATATTTATGGATTTAAATATGTTAATACATGATCATTCAATAGGTTCATCATACCAGTTAATACTATATCATTAATACTTTCCTTATTCTCATATTCTCATTTTAGCATTAAACCTATAACTAGTAATTTGTGTACATTTTGACTCAAATTCACTTTACCTTATGGTGGAAAAATCAACAAGCTACGCGAAGGAAGAGGGATATTAGAGGTTGAGATAAGATGAAAAAAGTGATGAAAAGGAGATTAATGTTGAATTACTATCTGTAAGATGCCTTCAAAAGGTTACAACAGTTGAGGCAAGGAAGATCTAGTGTTGATAACTACATGAAGAAGTTTCAAATGCTATTGATCTAATGCAAAGTTGTAGAGATAGAAGATTGAACTGTCTCTAGGTTTACCAATGGATTTAAGTATGGAATAGGTGATATCATTGAGACCAAAGATATTAGGTCCTTGGATGAGGCAATTTGAGTTATCTAGAGAATTATGCGATGTCAAATAAGCAGAATCCTAGCTCTAATTAGTCAAACTCCCCTTAGTTAACTAGTTTTGACTAGACTTGTGTGATCTAAACCATGTAAGACCAATCATGTCCAACCTGTTCAAAAGTAACCAAGTTGAGGATAAGGAAGCCTTAAAGAGATTTAAGATGGGATAAAGCTCTCGAAGGAAGATCAATGAGATCAAGTGCTTCAAGTACTAAGGATTCGAACATATGGATCTACAATGTTCAAATAGACAAGTGATGGTGATAAAGGATGAAATACTGACCATTGAGGTCAATAGCACTAACGAGGAGATTAAATAATTAAAGGTGTCCAAATAAGCTAACCAATCTAAGGAGGAGGAGATTATTTATAGAGAAAAGGGTAACTTGTTGCCTACAACCATGGTGTTAAGATGAGTAATGAGCATGAGTCTTATACCTAAGGACGAACCATATGAGAACTTAGTCCACACTAGATGCAAGGTTAATGGGACGTTATGTGCTCTCATTGTAGATAGTAGTAGTTATACTAATGCGGCATCTACTTTCATGGTCCAGCAATTGAAGTTGTTAACCAAAACTTACTCTAAACCTTACAAATTGCATTAGCTTAATAACAAAAGAGCCTTCTAAGTGACTATGCAAGTGGACATGCCGATCTATATTAGCAAATATTAGGATGAAATTATATGTAATGCATTACCTATGAGTGCTTCACATATTCTTTTAGGAAGACCCTGGATGTTTGATCGATAAGTGATGTATGATGGGAAGACAAATACTTGTATATTTGAGCATGAAGGAATAAAGGCAAGATTGAGTTCCTTGACCACCGAGCAAGTCAATACTATGCAAGCTTAGCTTAATCGAGTCCCAAAGAAGGAAACCATAATGATGACACATGTCGGGTTATCGAGATAGACTAAGTTAGAATAGTCAACCTTTCCATTGGTTAGAAGGGTCCTTAAAATGAGGAATCTCAATGTTAAACTACCACCTAAGGCGAATGACCTATTAAAGGAGTTTGCCAACTTATTCCTTGATGAGCTGCCAAAAGGCTTACCTCTAATAAAAGGAATTAAGCATGCCATAGATCTATAACCAAGAGTCACACTGCCAAACAAGCTTGGATATAAGCTGAATCTTAAATAAGCCATCGAGCTATAGAGGCAATTTGATGAGTAGATGAAAGGAGGTTATGTTCAAGAATCCTTAAGCCCATTTATTGTACCTACTTTATTGGTGCTGAAGAAGGACGATACGTATAGAATGTGCATAGATAGCCGACCTATCAGCCATATCACCACCATGTATAAGTACCCCATGCTTAAGCTTTATGACATGCTTAATGAACTACATGGAACGAAGATATTTTTGAAGATCGATCTCAAGTTAGGATACTACCAGAACAAAATATGGGAACGTGGTAATGGAAGAGCACATTCAAGACCTATAAAGGATTGTATAAGTAGCTAGTTATGCCCTTTGGACTATCAAATGTATCGAGTACATTCATAAGGCTAATAAACTATGTACTCAAAGAACTGATTGGAAAGGTTGTTATTGTTTACTTGGACGATATTCTCATTTACATCCTTAACTTAAGGATATACTATGAACATCTTCGAGCTATCTTTGATAAGCTTTGAGCTGAAAAACTCTACCAATCTGAAGGAATGTGTTTTTTGCTAACTTAAGGTAATCTTCTTAAGATTTGTCGTGAGTGGAGGTAGCATATAAGTCGATGAAGAGAAGGTGATGGCAATCAGTAAATGCCCTATGTTAACCTGTTTGATCAACATATGATGCTTTTGTAGCCTGGCATCCTTTTATCATTGTTTCATAAGGAATTTTGGTACTATCATGGCCCCACTGAGTTCAACTAGGGAGAGAAGAAGCAACCAAGTTTTACTACCCTTATCCTAGCTTTGCCAAGCTTTGACAAAGTGTTTAAGGTAGAATGTAATGCCTCTAGAATTAGTATAGGTGCCATATTGATGCAAGAGGGTCAACTAATTGCATATTTTAGTGACAAGATCTAAGAAGGTACCTTAAATGTCTTTATGTATGATAAGGAGTTTCATTCCTTAGTTTAAGCTTTAACTATTTAGCGAAGTTACTTGTTGCCTAGAGATTTGATGATCTATATTGACCATGAATCATTGAGATACTTGAAAAGCCAACCCTAACTGTCCAAGAGATAAGCCAAGTGGATTGAATTCATGGAAGGATTTTCTTACATTGTCCAGTACAATATTGGTAAGAACAATGTAGTGGTTGATGCCTTATCTCGACAACAAGCTTACTTGTCTAAGTTTTAGACTAGGCTTCTTGGATTCTCAGTGATTAAAGGTTTGTATGCCAAGAATCTACATTTTAGATCGATCTATTCTTAATGCAAAGATAGCCAAGCTATTGTTGATTGCTATAAGGAGGATAAATACTTATTTAAGAGAGGAAAGTTGTATGAATACTTATTTAGGAGAGGAAAGTTGTGTATCTAGACCTATTCTATAAGAGAGTTGTTAGTGCATGACGTACATGGAGGAGGATTTTCTAGTTATTTTGGAAAGGTCCAAACTCATGAGTTACTTAGCTTAAGATTCTTTTGAATTAAGATAATGAAGGATGTATAGTCAGCAATAGAGAGATGTCTAACCTATCATAGAGCAAAGAGTTAAGCTAATAAAGCACCATACCTATTGTTACTTATTTAGACTAAGCTAAGGTCTACACTTTATATTGGGTTTTCCATGGACATCCCATAAGAAGGTCTCCATCATAGTGGTTATGGATCAATTCAGTAAGATAGCTTACTTTGTGCCGTATGATTGACTAATGATGCTTTAGCTATCTATTTTCTCTTTTCACAAGAAGTGGTCAAGTTATATGGAGCTTCAAGAACTATAGTATCTGATCAAGACCCCTAATTCTTGAGTCATTTTTGGAAGACCCTTTGGAAACGACTTTGGACCAAGTTACTCATCAATACATCTTACCACCCATAAACAAATGGGTAGACTAAGGTCATTAATCAAACCTTAAGGCATCTACTACGAATTGTTGTTAGAAGTAATCCAACCAACTAAGATGTATGTAGGTCAATCATCAATTTTGCCTACAATAGAACCGCCCAATGTATTGTTGCAAAGTCACCCTTTGTGGTCACCTATAGATATAATCCTGAGTTACCACTTGATTAGATCGCCCCATACAATCGAATTGAAGACCCTTAGGTTATTGAAAGATCTAATCCCATATAAGCCATACACTAGAAAGTTGTGGACCAATTGACCCAAGCTATCTCCAAGCTTGAAAGAAAGGGCTTAGGACTAAGAACTAGAAGATTTTACCATAGCAGTCTAATGTGGATTCATCTTAGTAAGGAGCAATTCCCTAATCTCAAGAAGAGTAAGTTATCTCTATGAGTAGATGAACCATTCAAGGTGATCAATGCAAACGCTTACACAGTTGAACTCCTTGAAGAGTATGGAGTCTCCAACACCTTCAATATTGCTGATCTCCGCCCATACATCATTGAAGATGGGCTATCTAATGTCAATCATGATTTAATCCCAAATCTCAAACAGCTTAAAGGGGATGATAGGAATCAAGGACCTATCATGTGATTAAGGGTACATAACCTTGTCTCTTTAGTATGCTATGCCATCGTGCAGAATCTAACCTTAGACAAAGAGCACTTCATCCCAATAAACCTGGGACTTCTTTTGAGATCCCCTGAACTATTCACCCTTAGTTGAATAGAAGTAGATGAAACCACCAAAGCTATTGGGTTGACGAATGACCGAGGTTAAGCTACCATACAATTGAATTGACCTACTAAGGAAGAGTATATGAATGACCAATTGAGCCTGCATTCTTTAGACCCCATTTTACCAAGCTATTGACCTACTAAGCGGCCAACCTAATTAGCCCAACTCACCATCCAATACCTCTTGGACTACTGGATTAAGAGATAGATGCGAGTACATTTTCTAACATTCATACTATCCTTACTATACCTAAATATTCTTTTGTCTACTTTACAAAATTATCCTTGTACAACATTTGTTTACACTTTGTAGTAGGTATCCTTTTCTATAAATTTTGACAACTAAGGACTTACCTTAAATGGGATATATAAATACCTATAGTATGCAATAGCCGCATCATCAAGAACATTCAAATTTTAGACATTTCCTTTGTAAGCCAAGTGTTTTTACTTATTCCTACCTACTTTTATCAATCCCTTCAACAAGAATTTTGGTGAGTAACTTTCCTAACTTAAACTAGTGCTTCATATCTAGCAAGCTAGCTTATTTGTATATTGTTCTATGGTACATCATATCTATGGAGCAAGTTCTCAATTTACTAAACAATTGATTTCTATTAGTTCTTCAAACCATGTTAAGGTTTAGAGCCATTGAAAGTTGGTGTGATATTAGTAGCCGTATGATACCTTTCCCAATGACCCATATCAAGTTTCCTTGTGATTGTGAGATTAAGAGAAGGTTAGTCCTAAGAAGTGCCCTTGAGAGTTAATGGGTTTTCATAATTATGAGATCAAAAGGAGATTAAGTGTTCCCCATTGAATTCACATTACCGTGGGCAGTTCTAACGAATTAGATTAACTATTCCCTATTGAATTCACATTACAATAAGCAATTCTAATGGATTAGGATAGCTTATGAGATCAAGAGGAGATTGACCCTTTAGTCTTTAAAATTAGAATACTTAATTTGTGATAGGAATTAATATCATGACCTAACAGGAATCAATATCACGACCCAACAGTAAAATTGTCATGGTAGATCGTTGTATACTACATAAAGATCTGCAATCAACCCCTTGTTAATCTTAGGCCTTTCATATGATACATAAGGCTCTTTCCACTATACATTACAATTGGGTCCATAGATAAGTAATATCAAGCAATTTGACTAAAATTTACTTCTTTGATGTAAATTAATTCAATAAATATATTGATTCATTGAATTCTACACCAAAATAATATTACAAACGAATGTAGCTCATACAGGAATCTACATTATAAACTTCTATCTATAAAATGAACTAAGAAGTAAAGATAAATGATTATCTACAAAAGTTTATTACAAAAATCTCCTCTCCGCTCCTTGAACCCTCCATCCCATCTCCAAATGAGACTGACCTCGAGCATTCCTAAGCCTAGATGAATGAAGAGATGGCCTTACAATAACAAAAACCTATCAGGGTGTAAGCTTACACTTAGCAACATAAATCCTCTCATCAATACCGTATAACAAAATTTTATGTAATGCACAAATATATGAATACATGATCAATCGGTATGCTAAATAATACATGCAATGGCTTAAGACCAACATGCAACTCAGAATTACGCCCCCTATAGTTGGGGTTAAAGATAATTAATTGACACAAACCAAAATCCGGGTCTAAGCACTTGTGTTTTCATTGATTACACTATTGTGCTTACATTAAAACAAAACCATATATATAGAGAGAGAACGTATATATATACGTTCATTTTGAGCTACAAAACAAAATTTCAAAATCCCAAGTATAGCGATGTAGTAGCCTCTATAATCCATAGACACACGTCCTAAGTAGAACCCACAAGACATGGCCCCTTGGCAATAGTTGGTATCTCCCAGCACCAAGTAAGCCCGTCAGCTTAGGATAGAGACTGAATAAAATGATGGCATAGATAGTACCCAATCTTGTAGGAGGTCCTCCTCCAATGAGGAATGTATGTTCTATTGAAGTTTCTTAACCATATAAGTACTTAATTCGATTTTCATGGTGATCAAACAATTTCATTCCATACAGTTGCACGTATATGTCATCAAAAACAAATCCCATTATTATCTAATTACCAAGCCATCATACTTAATCATAACTTCACACACATGCATTTCCCATGTCCCATAAGCATCTAAATTCCATATATGAGTTTAAGTGCATCCATTCTATAATCAAAATCAAGTAAGGAGTCATCAGGAATTCACTCACTCAAGCTTATGGATTAATCAAAATAATTCGGGGATAGGTCTTCTCTAAAAGCTGGGTCCCCTAGACATTGAAAATATAATACTATAAGGATTAGAAATAGAATTTGGAAAACTAAGCTAAAAACCCTTTAAGTTATACTTTTGACTTGGTTTCGTATTTTTCTCTGATTTTACTTGAAAGGTCAATCACCTATAACTTTCTCATTTTAAATCCGATTTTTATAATCTTATAGACATTCTTCATTGCTTTTGAGTGCACATTAATGTGGTGAGGTCAGATTTTTGAGATGAGGTATGCAATTCTACCTATAGGATAGAATAGTTGCAATCCTCATGATTTAGAGTGCTTTTAGGTTTTGTTTGGTAATTAAGCTTTTTAATAACTTAGGAAATCCTTTGGGCTTAGGCTTAGGATCTCATTCTAGGCTTAAAATACTCTTTAAGGTCAGATTTTCAACTTTGATTTACACTCCTAAAGCTAACAACAGCTTCTTGGGCTTTTAAGTGAGCTTAAGTTGTCAAATGAACTTGTTTTTTTTTTTTTTTTATCCAAATCAAGAATAGTCACTTTCTTAGGCTTAAGGTATGTTTCATGAGCTTCTTAAGAGTCTTAAAACAACTTTTATTGTTAAGGGTAAGTTTTTGGTTAGAAATTTAATGAGCATTCAACTTGGAGTTTGAGGTCCGTTTTGGAAGTTTTAGGCTCGGTTTTGAGTTTTAGGTCTACTACACTTATCGTACTTGCCTTGGTTGGTTTTTTCACTGTGTTTACTTACTTTTATCATATTTTTAAGTTCCTTCTATCAAGGTTCCAAATGTAGTCAATTTGGAGTGGAGGCTTCCAACTTGTTTCATCATTTCCTTAAGTTTAGGTATTAGATCATGAACCTAGGTTGCTTATATTCAAATCTTAACTTAACTTCTCTTCCATGAGATGATTACTTAGCTCATACTTTACATGAAAATAGCAGAACTTATACTTATTACAACTTCCATATCATAGTTCATGTCTTACAAAGTTAGTTTCCTCATAAAATCTTCATGTAATGGATTCTTCCTTCACCTAAATCTAGATTTGATTATGTTTAACTTAATATAACTGAAAATAACATCCAAATGACTTATATCTCCTTACTTCCAGCATACTTTCTCTTCATTCAAGTGCTCATTTCATGATTTTTTCAACTTAAAATCTTCCATTCTAAGTGTTAAACAAATACCTCTACATAACACCAAATTTATAAGCTCGTAAGTCAACTTTCATGTAAGGGTTTCATGAGTTTGCTTCTTAGGGTAGTCTAAGTTATTTCATCAACTTATGATCATACTAATATGCACAAGAAAACATGGTCTCCTAACATGGAATACTAAGCTACTAACACAAAGAAACACTTACTTGTCCACAAAGCAAAAGTATGGTTGTTGTATACTAAGTTTCCACTTACCGGCTTTTCGAAGTCTTGAGTTTTGGTCTTTTGAAGTAGGCTTTAGAGGGTGTTCTAAGGATCCTAAAGTAATTTTGGAAGTTAACAAATGGAATACACAAAGTGGAGTTTGATGTCATGAGTTTGGGAGCTTTAAAAGTAGCAAGAATGTTGATTTTGTGGGGTTTTTGTGTTTCCTCTTTTGGGTTGATCTTGAAGTGAGAGAAATGGAAGTAAAAATGAAAGTGAAAGTACGAGATATGAGAGAGAGAGTGGCCGATTGTATGGGGTTGCAAATGTGTGTTCAAGAAGCATAATTTGTTATCTTATAGCTTACATAAATTCTACCATTTGATAAAACTAGATAATGTAAGTATTAAGGGGTGAATAGTGATGTGTAAAACAAAGTGATTGATGGATGAAAGATATGGCATGGCCTCCCTTTCTAACCTTGTATGAACTAGCCATATAGGCCTCTTTTTGGGGATGGAATTATCTCGTTTAATTTATTAAAGTTGAACACATAAAATCTTGTGATATCTTGTCTATATATAGTATAAGTCATGGTATGATAAGGAAAGTGTCTTATCACTAGTTTTTCATGAGTTATCAATTGATAATTAATTCCAACTCTCAATTGATAAGTCATTTAGGGTGATTGGGGTGGTTCACTTATTCACATGTATAAGGCTTAAGGATGAGGATAAGGAAATTGTCTTATAGGAAATTCTTTTAGAGTTTGCTTCTTAAATTATTTTGTAAATTATGATTCAATTCTTATAAAATTGTGAAATTTTCTAAAGTTAAATAAAATTCTTCAAGTTAAATTGTCAATTAGTCGTTTAGGGTTATAAGCATTAATTGTTTTAGGGTTTTGGGTGACTTTAGAGTCAATTGTTTTCATGTTCGTGTTTTATCGATAATGGTCTTTTGAATTGGAAAGTTAAATTTGGTTTTAAAAGTAAACTTGAATTCTTAGTTTAGTTAATCCTTGGGAACGTTCAAAAAGTACTCTTAATTGAATCATAAGCCCATTAAAAAGTAGGGTTTACAATTAAGTATTTAGCTAATCGTATATGGAAATGAGAATAAGTGGAAATTTTCCACTACATAGTTAAGCTCGAAGCCCTACTCGAGATTAAGCTCAAATGAATTTCATCAAAACCCAATTGAAAACCATCCCCATCATCTTAATGGCATATACTCACGTTTACTTTAGAATCATATCATAAGCCCACATCTTTATTATTAGTGTTAACTGTTATCTTTTGCTCTAATTTTAATTTTGATTACAATTCCCAATTTTGTTTTCAATTTGCTTAGATTAGAGTAGTAGGTTAGGATTTGGTACTTAACTGAAGCTCTTTTCCTTAAGGAATTCAACATGATGAATATTCACTAATATTACTACTACAAATGATCTGGTGCGCTAGTTGGTTAAGACAGCGCTATTTTGAAAATCCTCATTTATAAAGTGTCTTGAAATCTATAATTTTTATCAATGTCACATGTTGTATAGTCAATCGGATGAAAATGTTGAAGCATATAGTATTGATGATCATCAAAGGTGATGCTTCGAAGGTTGAAGTAGATAGTGCTAATGAAGAACTTGAAGAGAAAGGAGAGTTAGATAAACATGCTGAAAGCAATGAAGAGCTAGTCGAAAAGGATGTATTTGCTGAAGATCTAAACAAGCTGACTCTAGGTATCTAACGTATGATGAGCATTAAAGCATTTGCTAAGGAGGAGTAAAGGTAAAATCTGTTCCACATCACATGCAAGATTAATGAGCAAGTATGTGCACTCATAATAGACAATGGGAGTTTTATTAATGTAACATATGCCAATGTAATTTGGAAACTTAGTTTGCTAACCCTATCACATCCTAAAGAGAATAAATTACATTAGCTAAATCAGAAGGGAGCACTTTACGTCACACAGTAAGTTCAACTACTGATCTCCATTGGGAACTACTATAATGTCACATCCCGGTATAGTACAGTATGCATTATTAAACAAGAATAATTATTGAAAACTTAACTAAACCTACTCATTCATCAAAAGATAACATTATTTATGTAATAAAGGGATTTCTACATTAGAATTTAGTTTGATTCCCTATTATAACTTATGTGTATAACTTAATATTTTACATCAAAACATGAACCAACTTTTTCCTTTATCGTCCTCATAGTAATAGGATCTCCAACCTAGTACAACCTCCATACAAAAGTTGATGACTTTAACTCATGCTCTTAGTATATATATTCCCCCTTAGCATTGGGCCCCTTATGATGTTATTAACCTAAGGATAAAACATTTTGTCTCCTCAACTACTAAAGCTGAGTAAGAGTGAATAACATGCAACACAATATAGACAATATTACATACCATAACTAAAACATTTCAATCATAACCTATAGGTTCAACTTCACTTATGCATTTACCCAACAGGGCATTTACTGCTAGCAATGCAGCAATCTATACTCATGAACATAACATGCATTAGTACCGATATCCTATGCCCTTTAAGCATCTTCTAGTTAGTCGACATAACCAAGCATCTAGATACAATATCTAGGAACCTAAGGCAATAAGGAACTGGTTGGGAGTAAGACTCCTACCAAATTAAACTATATATTATAGTCTACCATTATCAAAAAAGGTAATAAGGAGCTGCTCAGGAGTAGAAACCTAAACTTTACAAAATTAGATTATACACTATAGTTTACCAAATCAAAGTAGCAACAATACTAAATTAGACCACATATTATAGTCTATCAAATTTAACTATCAAAATAGTTACAATGTTTGGGCAATGCAATCTATATGCTTCCAAAAATTGAGTTTATAAAGCCATGCTTTTTCCCTGATCATTTAGAAGCCTCATTATGAATGTTCTGACCCGTAATCCTTTTTTATGCCATGCCATGCCATGATATGCAATAACAACTCATGAATATCAATTAGCACAATCAATCTCTCAGTTTTATTCAACCCAGTGATCTGATTCTAGTTTTCGAACTCTCCCTAGTAGAATTCTAGTATCTTACTTAGGGTTCAATTAGGTGAACACTTAGAAAATTAAGTTAGTAATCATTCAACTTCCTTAGTTAGTACAATCATTCGTAAGCACAAATCATTGCCCAATATGGCAACATAACAATTTAGCCAAAATATAGTTACTGTTATTCAAAATCAACATATCATCATCTACTATAATAGCAAATCAATTCACCTAAGATATACCCATATTCAATTAACATAGCATCAAATAACACAGAGTGTTACGAGTAGCAATATATCTACTCCAACCATAGTTTAGATCTACTTACTTAGGCTTAGTAATGGTACAAAATCCTAAACATCACAACATGGTCCTTCCTTACTTATCACACTAATGAAAATATGATACAATCTTCAAATTAAGTATAGGTTAAACCCGAACCATTGTAAGCTTTCATTTCTGCTTTTTTTAAACTTCATTTGGTCATATTTTACTTATCTAATTTCAATAAACTTTATATTGTCGTGATCGTTATTTTGAGTACTATTAATATATATTAAGAAACAAGATTGATCAATATTTTCAAAAATCCAAAAAGACCCTTTCGTATGACGACTTGTACGTATGTTACCCTAACTTCGTAATTGACCCGATTAAACTTTAGTAATAAACTAAAAATCCTAAAAATTATACTTTCCAAACTTACTCAGTAACCCTTATTATACCCAAAAGTGTTCATTTGACACAAATTTAATGAACATTCTTATAATACAAGTTATTATATTACATATTAAGCTAATATATAGGTTTATACTAAGAAAATATATAATAAATAGTATATAGGGCCCAATTAATTTCACAAAAAATCCTATAGGCTCATAAAAATATGTAGTTTAGTTATTGATCATCAATTACACTAAATTAGCTATTATCTATTTTTACAAAAATTGAAGTTTTAACTCTAAATTAAAGGAAAATAAATAAATTTACAAGTGAGATAAAAATTAAATATTCCAAATATAATCATAAGAATCTAGAATTTTAAACATGTAGGGCTCATTCATCAATTTCATCAAAAACTAATTATTTTAATAATTTAGTAAAATTGGAAGTTTTATTCAAAATAATAAAAATGTTTAATTTCGAAAATTATAGTTCTCAAAATTAAATATATATATATATATTATGTATATTACATACAAAAATTGAGCTTGAAACAACATTATCTAATATTTATAAAAATTACATTAATTTTTACCCAAATAGGGCATTTTCTTAAGGATCCCATATTACCAATAATTATTTAATTAAAATAAAATTACTACATTAATCTATATCTAAAATAATATTAGAAAACCAAATTTCATAATTAATGGATAACATTTGATATTTTTAACAAATTAAGCAAATTGCAGGAGAAAATTTGGTTCACCTAAACCGGTTGCCTCTGGCTACTACCCGGTTGCCTCTGGCTACTACCCGGTTGCCTCTGGCTACTACCCGGTTGCCTCTGGCTACTACCTAGTTGCCACTCCTTATCGGAACACCTTCTTCGGCCACACTCTATCAAAACTCCATACTGCTTCAACTCAAGTTGTGGTTTGGTACATGAACCGTCCTAACCTAATTTCGACATTATTTATTATTCAATTTTTATTTTATTTTTTTCTATTTTTTTTTCGATTTTCTAAAATTAGGTTCTTGGCTTTTCGAGTTTGTAAAATATTGAAAATGTGGTTTGAGGTCCTTTTTTTAGGCTTTTGGATTTTTTTGGACAAAAAAGTAAATTTACACCTATCATTTTTCACTTTTCCTTAAGTACCATGTATCATTTCCTCATTAATCAAGTGTTGACTCATCATTTGCAATTAATCCTAGCTTGACACATCATTTGGTTACTCATCCATGGAATTTTTTTATTAATTTTCCATTATTTTAACTAATTTTGATAATTTATTATTATTATATATATTTAATACATATAATGCATATCACATGTAAGTACATATATATTATGTATAATTCAAGTTTATTTATTATTTTTGAAAGTTAATTAACTTTCCTCTAGTATATCATTATATTTAAAAGCTCAAATTTTACGATTATCGACTTTATCGATAAATTAACGTTTTTCTTAAATTAATATTTTCATATAGCTTATTTTGAGAAATTGACTTTGCTTGAATTACTTCATCTAACTTTTCAAACTTTATTATAAAGTTTGAAATAAAACTGATATCTAACTCAAAATCTTAGGGTATTACATCTATGATATGGTTTGTAATATATTATAAATGTACTTATCATATGTATTGTTAGGCCAACCTTGGCTTTTTGATCGAAGGGTCATTCATGATGGGTTTTGGAATATGTATACATTTTAGAAAGATGAAAGAATATCACTTTGAGCCCCATGACCCCTAGCCAAGTAAGGAAATTACAAGCTAAATTAGCTTGACAATTAAAGGAGGCTTTGGCTCTAAGTTGAGTTGTGCTTCGAGAAGCCATCAGGTCCGATATGTTGACCTTCCTATTAATAAGAAGATTATGGGAGTTGAAGGAGCAAGCTATGTTACTTGAGGAGGTTCAACGGCTATTAGGTAAATATGTTAGCCTATTTCCTAAGTAGCTGCCTAAGGGATTACCCCTTGGACCAATCATTCGTAGTCAAGTTAAAGGACTCCAAGGAATTGCATAGAGAATACTAGCTTGAAACCAAAGCCGAGGTAGTGATCCCTATTCTAAATTGATCTCCTGCCGACCTATTTGTTAAATCCTTGCATGTGTTAGACATGCTCCTATCCAATAGCAAAGTCTTATTTTAAAAGATAGCTTAGGACTAGTCGAGTCGAGCTCCCTAACCAACCACAGGCATTTGACTCCAATTCAGCTAACTTCTTTACCAAACTAATTGGCTCCTAACCTGACCTAGATCAGGTTGACTCCCTAATTGCAGCACTTTTCTACTTCCTCCTACTTTATATCATATTTCATACTAAATATTCTTTGTCTCTTATACTTTTTTTAGTATATTTTATTTAACCTAATTATAGAATAACCTTTAGTCTTTTCATATATGTAAAGTAACCCTAGTAGATGGGTATATAAACCCCTACTTTCATTTATGTAGATAATCGACTAATCAATGTAAAATTATTTACATTGAGAAACCTTAGTGTTCTCATTATCATTCAGCTCTTTCCTATTCTCTTTAGCAAGGAGTAATGGTAAGTGACCCTCTAGTTTGGATCGGTATGTCATATCCAACAAATTATAGGCTGAGTAGGAGTTAGTAGTGCATTATATCCATTCAATAACTATTCGGACTTTGCTAGCTTTTTCCTTATTTGTTTTCAATTTGTTTTGTTGTGGTGCTTCTCTGTGTATCTGACCTTAAAAATGCATCAACTTCGTTGGTATTAGAGCATAGTTTCACGAGGGAGTATGTAAAGTTATAGTGAAGTTTGGGTTCACCTTACTGTTAGTGGTTATTGTGTTCCTTCCATAGCTGCTACAATGTATGCATGTAAGTGTAGTTTCATTATTACTCTGTTTTTACTTTGTTTTTCATTACGAAAATAGAGCAATTTCTCTACCATTCGATTCAAGTGATTATTAGGAATTGAAGTAGTAAGTGAGTTATTAATCTATCCAAGAAGTGTTGCACCATGTCAAATTCTAGTGTTTAGGATGTTATTGGTGATCGGAGAAGTAGTATTCAACCTAATCATGGTCATAATGGTAGTAATACCCTAGGATCAATTGATGACAAAATTGAAAAACTAACCTTATTAAGAGTATAGTCTAGCAATATAAGTTAACAAACAATAACCTCATGGTATATAGCACCATAACCTATAAGAAAATGCCCCTAAGAGATACCATGGCCATCGTAATTGAACCAATTGCCTAGTTTGACCACAACGAGCTGGAGGAGTAATAAACCGAGCAACTAAAAGAAAACTAGAGTTGGAGGAGATTGAGGAAGATGATGAAGAGCTGGATGTTGAAGAGTTTAGGGAGGAAGAAGAAGAAGCTAACTATTACCAATTATAAGGATGAGGACATCGAATCCCTCAAGGGTTAGATAATGCCAAGGTTTAAATCCCGCCCTTCAATAGAAATGGAGATGCAGATGAATATTTAGAGAAGGAAGAAAAGTTAAGAAGGTACTTGAATGTTATGGGCATATGGATGCTATTAAAGTTTGACTTGCTGCATTGAAGTTTACTAGGTCTGCTACTATGTGGTGAAAAAATCTGAATGCAGCTAGAATAAGAGATGGAAGGTGAGGTGTTAAAAGCTGGGATGAGATGAAATGGTTGTTAAGAGGTAGATTTTTACTCGAGACTTGCCTACTAGTTACATGTGCAAAGTTGTAGGAGCTTCACCAAGGAAGCTGATCTATTAATGACTATGTTAGAGAATTCCAAATGCTTAAGATACGGGTTGATGTAGCAGTACCCATGGCTCATATTATGTTGAGGTTCATCTTTGGACTCCAATATGAAATTCACCACATCGTAGAGGTACAAAGGTTTTATACCTTAGAACAAGCAATAAAGATAGCGTAAAGGGTTGAAAAATAAAGGATAAGTGCTCTAAGTCAACCTAAGCCAACATTCTCCGACCTCTAATTCTGTGCCAACTTGTTCAAGCAGAGTCGAGGAGGCTATACAAGGTTAGAGATAGGAATGATTGATTGATGATAGTCGAGCAAGCCAGTAGGGCCGAATCGGTTATATAAGTTGAGCTGAGGTTAAGCCGACCCCGAGGATATAAGAGAAAGGGTAGAACTTTGGATAGAAGATTGGCAAGGTGAAATGCTTTAAATGCTTAGGCTTCGAACATATTGCTACTGAGTGTTTGAATTGACATGTCATGGTGCTCTAAGGAGATATAGTAGACAACATTGATGAGAGCGAGCTCGAAAAAAGAAGAGGATGTTAGAAAACTCGAAGCTGAAGAGGAAGAGAAGACCTTTGTCTATGCTTAATAAGGAGAAGTAATGACCTTAGTCCTGATACAAGTACTGAGTTCCTTATCGAACTTAAGGGAAGACTAGAGGGAGAATCTATCCCATACCAAGTATACCATTAAAGGCCAATTGTATACAATCATTACGGATGGGGGAAGTTATCTTAATGTCATTACACAGTCCTTTATGCAGAGGTTGGGTCTACTAACCTTAAAGCATCCCCAACCTTCTAAGATACATTGGCTTCATGATAAGGGTACTTCGTGTATAACTGAACAAGTGACCGTTCCATTCAATGTTAGTAGTATATATAGGGACGAAGTAGTATGCGATGTCATCCGTATGGGAGCTTCACATCTAATGCTTGAGTAACCTTAGTTGCTCAACCTACATATTACTCATGATGAGTACAAGAACACCTATGCCTTTGTTAAGGTTGGTAGAAAGATTGTGTTGTAACCCATGAACTCATCCCAAGTAAATAAAACCTATAATCAGCTCACCTAAGCTAGTAAGAAGAATGCCTTAGTGATGTGCCAAAGAGAGCCCCGAGCTATTGAAAAGCCTAAAGAACCTATGTTTCTATTGATAAAAAAATTGTTGGAAATGAGAGATTTAGAGGATATCCTCGATGAAATCCGAAGCTTTCTAAATGAGTTTTTCAATTTGTTCCCTAAAGAACTACCTAGAGGATTGCCTCCAGTTTAAAGCATTAAGTATTACATTGATCTGTAGCTAAGTGCCACCCTACCAAACTGACCTGCATACAGAATGAACCCTGAGCAGGTTGCTAAGCTAAAAAGATAGGTAGATGAACTCATTAAGCAAAGATATGTAAGGGAGAGCATGAGCCCTTATGTTATACTTGCTTTGCTCATCCCTAAGAAGGATGGAACATGTTGCATGGGCACTGACAGCCGAACAATCAACCGAATTATTGTTAAGTATAGATACCCAATATCAAAGCTCAATGGCATGTTAGATGAGCTTCATAATGCCAAGATATTTTCAAAGATTAATCTGCGAAGTGGCTACCACCAAATTCACATGAGGCTAAGTAATGAGTGGAGTACTTCTTTCAAAACTAAGCATAGACTCTACGAATTGTTGGTTATGCTATCTAAAGTTACTAATGTGCCAAGCACATTCATGAGGTCTATGAACCATGTAATATACCCTCTAATAAGAAGATATGTAGTCATATACTTTGATGACATATTGGTATATAGTACCAACCTAAACGACTATGCCTAACATCTTCGTGAAGTATTTGACATTTTGTGAACTGAGAAGTTGTATGGGAAAGTGAAGAAGTATACATTTTGCTTGAAAGAGGTGATTTTCTTAAGGTTGGTGGTGTTAAGGGAATGACTCTAAGTAGATGAGGAGAAGATCTAAGTTGTTCTTGAGTGGCTAACACCAAAGAATGTCACTGAGATTCGAAGCTTTCATAGCCTAGCTTCTTTCTACAGGTGATTTATAAGAAATTTGAGTATTAAAGCTCCTAATGCAGGTGTGATGACTCATCGCTTACCATAGTGAGAAGCTTAGTGGTCCTACCTTAAACTATTCTGTATACAACAAAGAGTTGTACTCTCTTTACTGAGCTCTTACTGTTTGACAACACTATTTGTTACCATTAGAGTTTGTTATTTATATGGCCTATGAGTCCTTGAAACATCAAGGGAGTCAAAACAAGCTTTGGAAAAGGCAAGCCAAGTGGTTGGACTTTATGGAAGGGTTCTCATACGTCATCTAGCATAAGAAGGAAAGCATAAATGTGGTGGCTGATGCTCTGTCATGATGGTAAACTTTCCTGACCACTTTGCAAACAAAATTATTAGGATTCTCACTCATTACTAAGTAGTACACCCATGATCCTCATTTTGGCCTTATCCTAAAACAGTGCAGGGATGGAATTACTGTTAAGGGGTATTATCTTAAGGAAGGCTATCTATTTAAGGACTGAAGGCTATACATACCAAATTGTTCCATGCATGAGCTATTAATCAAAGAAGCTCATAGTAGTGGATTATTAGGTCACTTTGGGGAGACTAAGACTGCTAATCTATTGAAGGAGAACTTTTACTAGTTAGGTTTAGCTAAGGATGTCCATAAGGTAGTTAGTAGCTATGAAGTATACAAGTGAGCTAAGGGGAAGAAAGAACCCTATGGAGAATATATGCTGCTACCAACACCAACCTTACCTTTGGCTGACCTCAATATGGACTTTATCCTAAGGTTAGCTCGAACATTCAAAGGGAAAAATTTTGTCTTTGTTATAGTGGATCACTTTAGAAAGATGACATACTTCATTTTGTGCCCTTAAACTAACGTTGCTTTATATATTCTTGATTTGTTTTTTAAGGAGGCTATTCGATTACATTGGATATCAAGGACTATTGTCTTAGATTGGGACGTGAAATTTTTGATCTATTTTTAGAAGACTTGGCACCAAACTTGTATTCAACTCTAGTAACCACCCTCAAACTGATGGCCAGACTGAAGTGGTAAATAGGATGTTAGGCAATCTGCTAAGAGCTATCGTAAGAAAGAACTTAAGATTAGGATCTGTCCTACTAGTTGTAGAGTTTGCATACAACCGAACAATCCATAGCATTATTAGGAAGACCCCATTTGAGGTCATCTATGGCCTTAACCTCATTATTCCCTTAGATATGATTGATACTCCAACAACTACTAAAGAGACTTAATCCAGAGTTGACTGAGCCCAAGAATTGCATAAGCTACACCAATCTGTAACTAGGAAGATCGTTAAATTCAATCAAAGACAGCAAGAAATTGGTAGTCAAGGCTAGCGAACTATTCCTTTCCACTTAGGAGACTTGGTATGGATACACCTTAGCCAAGAACGACTCCAACACTTGAGATAGAACAAGTTATCTCCTCAAGCTGATAGTCCATTCTAAATCATGAAGAAGATCAACTACAATACTTACTAAATCGAGTTGCTTAATGACTATGGTGTTTCTTCCACCTTTAATGTATCCAATTTAATCCTTCACTAACTACCAGAAGAAGACCCTACATGGACCCTAAAAGAAGAAGTAGAAATCAATCCAGATTTGAAGGTAAATCTTTTAGACCCCAAGGCAGATGATAAGAATCTTCCCCTTAGACCAATTACTTGTAGTCGAGCTAAAAGCCTCCAAAGACTCACGTGGAGAATACTAGCTCAAAATCAAAGCTAAGATAGGGATCACTATTCCAAACTGATCTCCCACCGACCTGTCTGTTAGATCCTCACATGTGTCAGACATGCTCTTACCCAATAGCAAAGTCTTATTCCATAAGACAGCTTAGGACTCCCTAATTGACCATGGGCGTCTAACTTCAATTCAGCTAACTTCTTTACCAGACTAATTGGCTCTCGACCTTATCTAGATCAGGTTCGCCCCCTACTGCAATACTTTTCTGCTTTTGCTTACTTTGTATCATAGTTTTAATATCCTATCATGAAGTGACACATGCCTCCTAAGCACAACCCTCTAGAATGATTCTTTCTTTTACGTACCGAATATTCATCACTTTTACCCATTTTAGTATGTTTTATGTAACCTAATTGCAGAATACTCTTTAATCTTTTCATACATGTAAAGTAACCCTAGTAGATGAGTATATAAACCCCTACTTTCTTATATGTATATGATCAACTAATCAATACAAAATTATTTACTTTAAGCAACCTTATTGTTCTCATTATCATTTAGCTCTTATCTATTCCCTTTAGCAAGAAGTAGTGGCAAGTGACCCTTTAGTTATATCCATTCGGTAGCTGCTTAGAAATTACTAGCATTTTCCCTATTTGTTTTCAGTTTGCTTTGTTGTGGTGCTTCTCCATATGTTTGACCTCGAAGATACATAAACTTCTTTGCTAAAGAAACTAACTTATTAGATGAATCCCAAACAAGCTATAGAGCTTTAGATATAGTCAATGAACTATTAAAGAAAGGATATGTGAGGGTAAGTCTCAACTCTTGTACTTTGCCTACATTAATGGTGCAAAGGAAAGATGATCCTTAGTGAATGTATGTAGATAGTAGAGTTGTAAACAAGATTACAATCAAATATAAGTACCCTATAGGTATACCTAGGAGCTTAGTTATCACTAAGACTTACTAGGGCAGAATTGAATTGAAATGGGTCCTTTGAGATATCAAAGAAAATTAGAGGGAAACGGTCCACAATTGAACAAGAGTAGCTGATGTGAAGTTGCTCAGAGGATGTAACTCACCAACAAACACAACATGGCTTGATACCTCACCTAATATGATGCATAAGTTGATGTCCAGGTTTAACCGCCACTAACCCTGATCTACTTGGCAATATTAGATAAGAGTATATGGGTTATGGGCTTAGAAAGGATTGTCTCACAAGAATAGAGTATTTAGTATTAAGATGTAAGTTATCTTCGGCTTACAAGAGAAATAGACTATTTATAATAAGTCTCTAGGGTAGCATTACAAATAAAGAAATTACAAGAAAGTATTTACAAAAAGGGGATTCCTACTACATAAGAAAAGAGTGAAAAGGACAACAAACCAAAAATGGAAAAGTAATTGAATGTCAGATGAGGTAGACAGCATGCAGTGTAGCATTGGTCTTATACGAATATTCTCTAAGCACAATTGGCGGGAAGGGTCAAAACGTTGCAGCACTAAAGGGGCCGGGATAAGAGAGATGGTAGTATGCTGAGAGAAAACTACTTAGCTGTTTAAGTGAGTCTCTCATCACTTAGTAAGAGATTTTCAGCAACAATTTGTTAGAGTAATCGGTACAAGGTCCTTGGCAAGGCAATGGTCGGCACCATCATTATCGAATATATAGACCAACGTATGATAATGTAGGGAGCTTTGGGAGTTCAACTACCTCTCTTCAATGTACAGTTTCTTGTCATTAGCAGGTTACCAAGAGAGAATTCTTTAAGAGAGGGACTAGAAGCTTCGGAAGCATGTGTGAGTAATAGGACCACTGGCCGGCAGTACATTACCTATCCTAAGACTAGATGACATGTTAAATGAACTTAGTAGTACTAGAGTATTTAACAAGATTGACCTGAAACCAAGTTACCACAAAATTTGTATGAGGTAAGGTGATGAATGGAAAATTGCCTACAAAACTCAACATAGATTGTATGAATGGATGGTGATACCTTTTAAGCTATCAAACTCCCTAAGCACCTTCATGAAATTGATGAAAGATGTTTTGATATACTTGATTGGAAGATTTTTCATAGTCTACTTTAATGACATCCTTGTAGACAATGCCAACCTAACAAGTCATGTTGACCATTTTTGAGTTGTTTTCAATGTCCTCTAAGTAGAGAAATTATTTTAAAATCTAAAGAAATGTTGTTTCTATCAAGAAGAGGTAATCTTCGTAAGGTATGTAGTTAGTGGAGGAAGATTAAGAGTTGATAAGGAGAAAATTTGAGCCATTACAGAGTTGTAGACCCCAACTTCATGTGCTGAGGTAAGAAGCTTCCACATATTGTTTCATTCTACTATCATTTTATTTAAGGCTTTAGTTTAATAGCTATACCTCTTATTGAGCTAATAAAGAAGGACATAAAGTTTAAGTAGAGAGAGAAAGAAGAGAGGAGTTTTGCTGAGGTGAAGGAGAAGTTGATCACTACCCTAGTCTTAGCTTTACTTAATTTTGAGAAAGTGTTTAAGATAGAATGTAATGCATTAGGTATCAGCATTAGAGCCGTAATGATGCAAGAAGGTCTACCTATTTTCTATTACAATGAAAATCTTAAGGGAGCACAATAGAAGTACTTTGTGTATGAGAAAGAACTCATAGCATTGATCCAAGCTCTTTATATATAGTAACACTATCTTTTGCCAAAGGAATTTTTCATATTCGTTGAACATGAATCCTTGAGATATTTACAGAGTCAATCAAAGCTTTCAAAGAGACAGGCTCAATAGGTTGAATTTTTGGAGGGATCCAACTTTATCACTAAGTATAAGCAAGGCAAGGCCAACATGGTCGTCGATGACCTATCTAGAACACATGTTCTTCTCATTGAGCTGCAAATCAGACTCCTAGGTATTGCAAGTATTAAAGAATAGTATTAACAAGACCTTCATTTTGGCCCCATTTACAAATGTTTTGGAGAGAGAAGGACAGTTGATTAACATCATATAGAGGATGGCTATTTGTACTACGGTGACATGTAATATGTGTCGATCTTTTCATTAAAGGACCTACTAGTAAGAGAAGCTCATAATAGAGGATTTTTTAGGCACTTTATAGAGAGAAAGACATATGAACTATAGAATACCCAATTTTTCTAGCCTATATGAAGCAAGATATGCACCATATGATTGAAGATTCGACTACATGCAAGAAAGCCAAGAGCCAAGTTAAATAAGAGATAGCAATGCCTTTACCTATCTTGACTAGACCATAGGTTAACATAAGCATGGATTTTGTCCTCAAAATACCTTGAGCTACTTGAGTTAAAGACTTTATTATGGTTTGTAAATATCCCATTTTAGCCCTCCTTTAATTTTACAGCGTTTATAATATGATAAAAGGTTCCTAATTTAGAAAAAAAAATCATAAAGAATAAAAAATTTAGAAATATAAAAAAATCACAAAAAATAGAAAATTTAGAAAAAAAAAATCACAAAAGCATAAAATTTAGGAAAAATACAAAAAATAATTAAAAAAAAAGAGAAAAATAAAAATATGTACAATAATAAACAGAAAAACAATAAATTTTAGATAGTTTGAATATAATAAGATTCTTTAAATTTAGCCTTAGTTACAATACTACCCGTATATATTTCCTTAACAACAATTATTGTGCATACTATTAAAAAGGAGGTAGATAAGCTTATATAAGGGTTGAAGATTTTGTATAGGTATACACCCTTAATGCCATAACTAAGTGTGAGGGGAGAAAGTTTGTTGTTTGCAACAAAAAAGACTTCTAACACTAGCTAAAAATAAATGAACAAATTTGGCATGTATATACCTACCAACCGGGTTGGCTAATCATGGAACTGCTGGTTCACAATCTTAGCATGGCTGGACCATGATTGGCTTAGGTAGGAGGGAGGGGGGAGGAGGGGTAAGCGATTTTGAGTTGGTTTGGCCCTTGAACAGTTTTTTTTTTAATATTTAACTTTTTATTGATTTCTTTTATTTAAATACATTAATAAGTTCTAATAAAGTGACCTCATTTATCTCTTTTTCTAAGTGTACTAATTCATTAATAATTTTTAATTTTTTTATTAATTTCCTACTTAATATGATTCCTACTAATTCTTAATATTTGACAAGTTTTACAAAAAGGACTTACATTAACTTATATTAACTTAAATTAAATTTTCAATCTATCATTAACAAATAATTAATTTATAATTAGTTATCTATTATTAGTTTGATAATATTACTTTTAAAAAATTGTCCTTCAACATTGTAAATCAGGTAATTTTGACAAGTCATGACCTAATAGATATCATCTAATTATTTTATTTTCCAACTTAATGGCCACCCTTCTCTCTCTATCTATCTTTTTTTTTTTTTTTTAGGGGATGAACTAATAGGGTTGACTTATCGGTTTAATGGTGGCTCGGTCCAACAGTTTATGAACAACTAATTCAACCAGTTCTACTCTCTTGAATCACCTATAACCTTAAGGCCTGGTTGTTCAGGGTGGGGTGCAGTTCGGCCCGACCTCTCATGAGTCAGGTCAATTCCAAGATGGTTTGCAATTCAGAACTAGCCCTTATACGGATGTGAGGATATATAAGCACATTTAATTAAAAATATATTGTGGAGTTATCTAAGTTATGTAGATCTTCCTATATACATATTCCAATAGAACGATTATAAATTGAAGGCAAACACTAGATGTATAAAATGATGTCGGGTTAGAGATTTGTAATTGCCTTTATTATGAGTCTTGCTACAAGAATGCATAAAGGAAGTATAATTAGAATGTAAAATCATGAGTAGCTAAAACCAGATATTAATATAAATAAAGTAACGTAATAAAAGAAAAAGAAAAAAAAAGGAAGAAGAAAAGAAAAAGAAGAATAGAAAGTATTTTATGTTTTTTTTTTTTTTGCATTTAAACAAGAAGAACCATAAAACAAAAAAAAAATAACAATAATAAATAAATAATAAAATAGAGTAAAAATAGAAAATTTATTTTTCACACTTAGAAAATCAATTTTTTTTTAATTAAAACAAATATTTTCCAAACTAAAGCATTTTAAGATTTGCCAAAAATAAAATCTAGCTTAGGAGCCCTTATAATCTTTTTCTCAAATCAACTCAAAATGGGTAAAAACATAAACCTGACGATTTTTCCAAAATTAAAATCAATTAACCTACTATATTTTCGTTAAACAAACTATGAAAGTCTAATCCTAATTAGTGGATACATAGGCACTTGTACACAAGTACGAGGTGACTTAAAATATGGAAACTTTTATTTTTTCCATTTTTAGATATGAAATGTTAAAAGTGGTACCCGTTTAGGGTTTAATAAATTAGCACCTGGATCTAGATCTCTAGTTTTTAAAAAACCGTATTTATAACTTGATTTTTTTCGATAGATCGGTAGCTAGTTTATAACCAATCCACTCTATTGGTTATAACTTAACCCCTTTTCTCGACTTCGATTAGGTAGCGACTCAAAATCTTTTCATGTTGGAAAAAATGGTCTTCTTTAAACCTTAGTCAAGGGTCAATATTAAATGGGTAGGGTTTATAAAAAGAAGATCTAGTTTTATAAAAAGAACTGGGAGGGTAAAAAACTAGGCTCAACAACTTTACCCTAAAATCACCTGACAACATTTGGTACCGTTTGTTTTTTCTTAACCTACCCATACGATAAAAACATGAATAAAAAACCGCGCAAGTGATCGATCTTTGCCTTATCATTAAGTAGGGGGAAGTAAGCATACTAATAAATAAAGTCTAGCTAAGTTAAAGTAACTTTGCCTTGACTTAGCCAAAGAAAACTAAGAACTCAATAAAAAACACAATGAGATCCTTAACTTTCTCTATAAAAATGTCCACCTACAACAAAACTAAGGATACAGCAATAACAGCACCAAGCATAGTGGTGATTCAATCTATTCTCCTGAATTACTAAAAAAGCAAGCCAATGTTACCCTTAGACCTTTAGTCCTTGCTCTTAAGAAAAGTGAGAAGAGAAAGCAACCACACCAAGTGCACTATGTAGGACCTTCGCATGTTAGTACACCTACTTTGATGAGTATATATTTCCAAATAAAGAAGAGTCCTTTTACTCTCAAAATTCTAGATAAATTAATATCATTGTACATTTGGGACATATGATAGAACAAGGGATCCTAAGGATCATCTTGAATATTACTACACCTTAGCTAAGCTTCAAGGCTTAAGTGATGTCATAGGTTGCCAAGCTTTCCCCTTGACATTGAGGAACGTGGCTAGTACATGGTTTAAACATCTAAAGCCATACACAACCCCACGTTTTGAACATTTAGCAAAAGTGTTCATGCAATGCTTCCTTGCAAGAAAGCTTTCGATTAAGGATTCTTCAATCCTTAAAACAATAAAACAAAAATCAAATGAATTTATTAGGGACTACTTAGCCCAATTCATAGCCATAATGGTCTAGATTTGGAAGTTAGACATGAGCATTGCTCTTAAAGTAGTGATTGATGGAGTTGAACCTCACGGAGACTTTTTCAACTCTTTGGCCAAAAATAAGCTAAAAACTTTTGCTACGTTTAAAGCTAAGGCTACGTCTTACATCCACTAAAAAGATAACATTAAAGCTTGATGAAAGGTTGATCAAAATAGAGGAGACTACAAAGGAAAAAAAGAAGAAGAGTGTAAAAGATCAACTCAGAACACATGGTGATTAGTGCTCCGAAGGATATAATGTCGAGAAAAAAAGGTCATGTATCCTTACATATTCTTTTCTACACCACTCAATCGTCCAATCGCGAACATTTTGATGGAAGTACATAATTAAAGGATTATATTGCAATGGCTAGGGACAATGAGAGGGAATCCTCGATAATGAAATTCTAATAAATATTGTGATTTTCATCACGATAAAGGCCATAATACTAATGAATGTGTCTAACTCAAGAAAGTAATTGAGGATGCAATCTAACAAGGGTATATGAGAAGGGCTTGTTGCTTACGATGCCAAAAATATTGAGCAACCAACATGGACAAGATATAGCGATCAAGAGAATGTTACATGGCCTTCTCAAGTTAGAAAAGATGCAAGAGATGGAACTAACAACAGAGCATCAAATGGTATAATCAATACTTTTCTCAATAGACCTTCTACCTTAAGCCAATCAAGCTCTTTGAGCTCGACTAATGTTATAAATTACGTTTGTAATGTGTAAGGCAAGAAGGTTAAGATTCAAAGAGGATTTCCAGGGTATTTAAAGACCCCACAATGACGCGCTTGTGATTAATGAGAGAATTGCCAATTTCAAGATAAAAAAGATTCTAGTTGACACTATAAGTTTGGCATATATTATTTTTCAACATGCTTTTGATTAAATGAGGCTGATGATAAAAGTATAGTTGAGGTCTTATGACTATCATTTATATTCTTTCAATAATCAACTCATTCAAGTCACTAGAGTCATTTCTCTATCAATCTAAATTGGAGACAATGAGCACATTGTATAAGACATGGTAGATTTCCTTATTGTCAAATGTTAGTTCTTGTATAGTATGATTATGAGCCAATCATGTCAGCATTCATTTAGCATAGTCTCTTCAATTGTACATCTTAAGGTGAAATTTCCCACTCCTACTAGAGTCAGGGTATGTAAAGGGGACCAACAATTAACAAGATCCTTGTGTCTAAGGGTACTACGGCATGAGGAAAATTTTCAAGTTGAATCTTGTCTAAAACAAAAGTTAGTCAACATAGAAAATGTTAAGGAAGACAGAGGATGTCTCATTAGGAAATGATCCTAAGAAGACAACAAAGATGAGGAAACCTTTACCAGTAGAGATCCAACAAAATTTAATCAACTTTTTACGAGCTAAAGTACATGTGTTTGCATAGTCTCCCTCAAATATGCCTAATATACTTAGGGAAGTAATGACTCACAAAATTTAAATTGATCTCAATGCAAAGACAACCCAGTAGAGGAAAAGACATTTTGCTCCCAAACAATAAGTAGCCATTAAAGAAGAAGTCCAAAAATTGTTAAAGGTAATGTTCATAAGGGAAGAGCCTTATTCGACTTAGCTAGCAAATTGTAAACTAGTAAAAAATTATAATGACAAATGATGCATGTGCATAGACTCTATGAATTTGAATAGGGCATGTGCTAAGGATTGTTTTCCCTTACCAGGAATAGACTAAGTAGTTGACTCAACTACTAAACATGCCTTACTATCTTTCATGGATGCGTTTTCCGATTATAATCAAACCAAATAGAGAAGGAAGATGAAGTCTACACATCCTTTATCACTAATTTTGGGATGTATTGTTATACAGTGATGCCCTTTAGGCTCAAAAATGTCAGCATGACTTATCAAAGGCTTCTAACCAAGATGTTCAAGCCTCAAATTCATCATAACACCGAAGTATATGTAGATGACATGATTGTGAAGAGCATGATAGAAGGTTGTCATCTTGCTAATCTTAAGGAAACATTCATCACCTTGAGGTGATATATATGAAGTTGAACCTGTAGAAGTATGCTTTCAATGCTACTTGAAGAAAATTTTTAGGTTATAGGTTACCTAGTGTAGCATAGAAGCAAACCTAAGGAAGATCTATGCTATTTGGAGCATGAGGTCCCCTTGCATAGTCAAGGATGTTTAGGAGTTAATTGGGTGGATAACCACCTTAAACAAATTTGTGTTGAAAAGTGTGAATAAATGTGCAAAGTTCTTTACAGTCTTAAAGAACCTAAAAGAATTCCAGTAGACTGCCGAGTGTGAGAAAGTGTTTAACAAGTTAAAGGAGTTTCTTGCATCATCACCAATATTCTCAACACCTATATCAGAAGAAAATTTATACTTGTATTTGTCAATCAACAACTAAGCTCTTTCTTTTATCTTGGTTCGAATAAAATGTAAAGAGCATTGGCTGATTTATTATGTGAGCCATACCTTCTAAGAGCTAAAACAACGATATAGAAATATTGAAAAATTTGTCTTAGTAGTGGTTCACTCGACAAGAAAAGTTAAAGCCATACTTTAAGGCACATCAAATTATTGTTCATACTGATTAACCTTTGCGATAAGCTTTACAGTGACTAAATTCTATAGGGAGGATGATGAAGTATGCTTTGGAGCTAAGGGTCCATGGTGTATAATATAAACTCATAATGGCACTGAAAGCTCAAGTATTAACAGATTTTTTTTTGTAAAATTTACTGGTGAAGGGGACAACGTTGAGATGGACAAGAAGCCGATATGGAATTTATATGCCAATGGCTCCTACACTAAAGAATAATGAAGATACGATGTGATCCTCATTCTATAAGGATCCAACAATGTGAAAATTACTTATGCCTTGAAATTTAGGTTTCCATCAAGCAACAATGAGGCCGAGTACAAAGCCTTAATTGCTGGACTCAAATTGGCAAAAGAAGTTAAAGCCGAGAAAGATGAAATTTTTCCAATTCACAACTTGTTGTGAATCAAGTCAAAGGGAGTTATGCATCAAAAAAATAAGTGATAAGCAAGTACTTGTTGATAGTACAAATGCTTAAGGAAGTATTTCAATCCTTTTCAATTGAGAAAATACCAAGGAGTAGAAACATTGCTACTGGCAAATTGTTGAAGTTAACTAGCACAATACTTCCTAATTCAAATGACAAGCTCTTCATTAAGTACCTCCCTAATAAGATCGTACAAACTGTTGAGTAAAGGTACGAGTTTGCTCCCTACCCAAAGGAGAAGTCTTGGATAAATCTAATTATAGACCATCTAAAGGATGGTGTTCTTCTTAATGAAAAGAGAGATGCTCGTAGGTTGATTTACTAGGCCATAAATTATACATTGATTAATGACCAATTGTATAAACACATCATTTCCTAACCTTATCTTCAATGCCTTCTACCAAAGGATGCATGACGAATAATGTTCGAGTTATATGGTAGTATCTCTAACAACTATGTAATAGTTCAAACCCTATATGTCCACGTCCTATGACTTGACTATTATTGGTTAACTATGAAGGAAGATGTGAAATCTACTATTTAGTAATGCCCACAATGTTAGAAACATGAGGCATTAAGGTAAGTGCCTTCAACCAAACTATACAACAACACTAGCCTTTAGCCTTTAGCTCAATGGGGATTAGATATACTCAAGCCATTTCCAATGTCTATGGCCCAACAGAAATTCATCATAATTGCTATTGATTATTTTACCAAGTAAGTAAAGGCTAAAGTAGTAGCTTGAATTAAAGAATAGAAGGTAGAAGCTTTTTTTTTTCAACTCTATCATATCAAGATTTACGGTTCCATTTATGATAATCACTAATAATGGATCACAGTTTGATAAGGATTAGTTCTTAGTATTTTGTGAGAAATACGATATTTGTCTAAATTACACTTCGATGGCTTACCTTTAAACTAATGGGAAAGTGGTAGCCATTAATAAGATCATCTTGTATAGTTTGAGGAAGAAAGTTGACCAAGATAAGGGTAAATGGGCTAATGAACTATTGAGTGTTTTATGGGGAAGAAATACTAATCACAAAACTTCAATTGAAGAAACACCCTTTAAACTAGCATATGGATTGGATGCCTTCCTATCGATTTTGATGGATCTACCGAATCTTCATATATAGAGCTTTGACATAATGGCTAATCAAGTTAGCCACATGGTTAATTTGGATACAATCGAGGAGATCAGATATATTACTAGGACAAGAGTTTCTACATATTAGCACTAAGCAATTAGGTATTACAATCAAAAGGTAAAGTATAAGGTATTTCAACCTAGAGATCTAGTTTACAAAAAATTAGAGGCAATTGGTGCATGAGAGAATCAAGGAAAGTTTAATGTCAATTAAGAGGATCCTATTAGGATCTAAGAAGTTGTAGGCAAGGAGGCCTATCAACTAGAAAGGATGGATGGGATAATCATCCTTCGAGCATGGAATGCTGAGAATATGAAGCTTTACTTTGCTTAACCTTCACAATTATGATTTGTTTCTATTTACATTATGAAAGTTATAAGGTGATAGCCAACATCTTGTTTTGAGTATGAAATATCATTTCAAGTATATGAGTATCTCTGCTTCCCATTGTTTTCATTCTCGATCAATACATGATTAACGAATTAATGAAGTTATAGCTACATAGCGAATAAACTAATATTTAATGAGTTTAGACCTATGACGATTAATAAGCTTAATAATTATTGACAAATAATGTCAATTCTTCTTTAAAAATATGCCGAAAAACTAGAGAACAAACTCTATTATGCCATTAACAAGTAATCTCACAACTAAGGAAAAAAACATTATTTCATGTCCTATGTAGCTAATGAACACTATGCCTATGAAAAGACATAAAACATGCGCGTGAAATAAAACGTGTTGAAAACAAATAATTTGCACATGAAATTGAATGTGCTAAAAATAAAGGGCATAATCATCGAACATCTCATTACAACAAAAGGTGGCATCCTAACAATATTAAGTCCATATAACATTTATGAAAATAGGGTACAAATTAACTAATCATCTTAAGAATCTGAAATGTTCTTGTTCTTAGATTAGGCAAAAGTGTATCTTGATTTGAGGAAGATGGGACATTTTTGGAGCTTACTTCTTTTTTGACACTAAGGGTTTTCAAGTAATTGGATGTATCTTTATGAACATAGGGGGTCTCCTTAGATGATGGTTCCTCATCATAGATAAGAACCTCAATATTGGCTTCAACATTGTCGTCATATTCTTGAACTTCATTCTTTACTTCTTTATTGACCTCTTCATCATTGCTGCTGGCATCATTATCATCAACATCAACAAAGTCTATGTAAGATAGATCATAGTTAGGGTAAACCATTAAAATATCTTTTTTAGCATATTAGACCCCCCGTGGAAGCTTCTTTCGGAGCAATTTCTTGTACTACTAAGTGGGAGTCACAATTTGTAGTACTTCCTCCATAGAGGGCTTCTTTTTGGTTGCCTCTTCTAATTCGACAACACAAGTCTCAAGTTTGGAATCGTTTATCTCCAATTCCTTTATTTGCATCCTTAACCTATCCTCCTTATCACTCATCAAGGTTATTGTTTATCTTAACCCTCAACACTGCTCTAGCTTTTTATAGAGCTCCTTTAGGTTCTCAACCTCTTTATATAGCTCTTCATTCCTAAACTTAAGGCATGAGACTTCATTGGCTGCCAAAGAATATGTCAATTTCTCGACAAAGAGCTCTTCTTGTAGTTTTGTAGCCTCCATCTTGGCCTTAATTCTCGTGCTCTCAACCATGACAATTTTAGCCTTTGAGCAGTTATAAGCCTCCTTAACCATCTATAATAAATTAACAAAGCTAAATAAGTTATTTGCTTCTTAACATGACAATAAAATGTAAATGTTACCTTTTTCATTTCTTTCTCGACTTCATCTAGAGTCATCAAAACATGACTGCTAATTGGCAAGCAGACAAAGTTATGTTAGCAGCAGAACATGAGCCGTAAATGAAAAGGTGACTATTACTTACATAGTACAACTTGGCGGCAATATGACCCTTATTGCAACCACCTACTTTTTCTACATCTTTCTTCATGATCTCCCTATCCCTTGGGACAATCACTCCCTCGATCATGGCTAAGGAATTTTTCCTATCACTTAAGGCTGAATAAGTATGCAAGATATTCTAGCTCCAACATGGCACGAAGTATTCACTTATTTCATGGTTAGGGACAAACTGGATAGAACTGATGTTGAGAGCTTTATTTTGTAAAGCCTCATTCGTCCTCTCATCCAAACCCTTTCTTTTTTGGATGGAGGTTAACTAGTAAGCTCTTCTATGATTTGTTTTTTTAGGACTCGACTCCATATTTGTTTAGCTTGACGAGCCTTCCATAGTCTCTCGAGAATGACCTTGGTACTCCTATTACTAATTATCTCTCAGTAAGATTCACCTAGCATTTATCTCTTAGGGAACATTTACCAAAGAAGGGATCACCTCAAGTTGTGTTGCCTCAACAGCTTCAACCTGTTCAATCCCTTAACCCTTATTAGTAAGATAATTGCCCTTTTTCGAAGCAACAACCTTATTCATGGCTTTCTCCTAGGTAATCTTTTTTGATGTGGACAGCTAAGTAATGGGGGTTTTAATGGCCATACATTTATGATGCTTTAGTCTTTTTGCCTCTTCTTGTGCTAGCAGTTTGGGAAGATCTACATCACCTGCACCCATGTCAGCATAAAAATAGGAGTGTTATAAATGGGAATAAGAGATAAATCAAAACCTATGAGGTTTGTGTTGACCAAAGCTTAAAGGTGACTATTCTTTGCTTGAGTCATAAGAATGGCTTTCCTCTGATAGCTCAACTCGATACGGCAATTATTCTAACACGTACTTGCTTTATTAGAAAAGATTGGAACCTCCCTTAGCATCCTACAAAAACACCTTGTTATTTCATCTTTCTTGAATCTTTTTGGCTACAACAGCATCATTCGACATCAAGTTAATGTCTTTGGTGCAAATTGGCTTAATCCATTGGGCCTAAAAATCCAATCCATCCATGAATTATCAACCATGCCAAGCTACTATGAAATACCATCCATTGGGTTACCTCCTTATTGTAAAGAAGTATCTAAATAACTGGGGTGTAGTCCTAATCTCAATCTCTTCACATATTATCTCGAATGCTATGAGAAGCTAATAAGGATTTAGTGAAAACATAATCTGATGATTATCGTGTTATTGATAGTTATTAGCCCCTACAATGTAATGGTGGCTAGGATAATAGTTGTCACACCTACTACTATAAAAAAGTGAATGGGCAAAAAAATTGAAAGAATGTAACCTTTTGCTTTAGATACGATTCATTGCATTTCAAAACTGAAAAGAAAACCTTCCCACATCACTTAGCATTTAGGAAACTCATTTTGGTCATAAGCGTCTACCTAACTAAAATGAGCATTAAGCTTTATTTACTCCCATAATCGAATTCTCAACCACAGGGTTAGGGGACAAATCATGATAGTCGAATTTCACCCTAAAATTTTACTTAACCATTCAATTTTTGAGAAGATAACCAATACTACTCCCGACTAATGCTAACTAAGGCTTGATCCACCTAATGGGCCTTAAATGCTAACCTATTAATATGTTAGGTTTAAACTTATGAAAGTGTCACGAACAGTTATGATCTAGTACAATCTCATTATATAACCACCCACAACTCCTATATTTAAGGCATGTGATTAATTATAAGATCTTCACGTAGCCCACAACCAATAATTAACTATTATTTCAAACACTCGTTGTTTACCTATAAATATAGAATGAAAGCATTGTAAGAACTCTCTTACAACCATCAACTTTATACTTATTCACTTATCTTTCTAAAAAATAATTACTAACTTAGGTATCAGAGTAACTGCATTGAACTAGCCCTAATATCATATAGCCTCTATTTATGCTTTTGTAAGAACATAGCTTTGCCCCAAATTCACTTAACAACAGCTTCTAATACGATTATCTCCTAATTTGTTTTTTTCTTTTCTTCCTTTATTAAAAAATAATGTAGCTTCATCTTCTTTTTATCTAATCAACTTCTAATACCTGTAGATTTTGAATTATCTGCTAGTGATAACTATTTTTTGGTTTATAATTCTTCATGTAGCTTTGGATCTTGTTACTTTTCATCATTCAACTCAAGCACCATTAAGAATATGATTTTATGCTCTACATACTAGGTAACTTAATTAGTAATAACAAAATACCTTTCATTCATTTCATCAAAATATATTTTAGTTCGAGGTTTATCTTTAACATATATTTTGGTACTAACACTTTCCTTTTGATAAGTTATCTGTCATATTTTCAAATTTTCATTTCATAAATTATACTTATAATTTATTTCAACATACAATAATACATTTATTCTTGTACTAACACTTTCCTTTTGATATGTTATCTCTAATATTCTCAAATTTTCATTTCATGAATCATACTTGTACTTTTTGTTATCTGCCTTTATATGGGACCAACATTTGAATTCATAGATTTTTTGGTGTCTCACTCTTTGCATCTCATTTATGATAAAATTTTCTTTTGTAAAACATTCATGTATCTCTTTTGTATAATTCATCCTTTTCTTTTTCTTTTTTACTATTATCTCTCTTTATTATAGTAATCTCCCCCTTTTGTATCATAAGAAATAACAAATAGTTCACAAGCACTCTTAAATCATTATTTCATTTCATTTATGTATTTTGTTCCTCTTAATTTGTGAAGGTTTTGATGTCAAAATGTTTTTTAGATCATCATATTCATTACTCAAGTACTAATATCATAACATATTCATCACATAGAATCATGATACGAGTCTTATGAGATCATTCATTAGATTAGCATATGTATCCTTAAGAATCAAGTTTATGTAAAAAAAATAAAATGAATACGATCATAGGAACATATTAAGTAGATAAAATATGTTTATTTCATTATTGAAATTTTGCAGGTTATTTTAATCCCTCCAATGGTCAATGAGATGAATTTTGCCAGTTATTTTAACATCCTTGAACATAGTCTGAGCTTTTACTTCTATTGAAGCATCCTAAAAGTTAAACCTTCAAGCAACTTCTTCTAACTATGGCTTCAATAAAATCATCTCATTTTACAAAATAGGGATTATCATTTGCCTCATTTTAGGAACTATGCATTCATTTGATTTTTCTATCTCCATACAGATTATACATTAGTTCTAATATATCAATACTTTTTCAATAAATTTATTAAGTAGTTACATTATAAATTATATTGTTGTTACCCTAACATTCAAATTGTTGATAACATTTCACTAATAGTTGAATTATATTTATATCTAAAAATATCAACTCTTATTGTATAATTTAATTTAATATATATTAGATCTTAAACTTTCATTATATATAATGCCTTAGAACCTAAGAGCGCCACAACTCACCATGTGTCCTTACATTTCAAGAATAGGTTAAGACTCTAAAATTAACTATAATCTCATCTCCATAATAAGTTATAATAACTGCTTATCAAGTACAAAATGAAAATTCTCTAAATACATAAATTCGAGTGACTCATAAGCGAGTTACTTTAACCACAAATATACTCAACAATCAAATCTTAATATTTTTCAATATATAGAACTAATCACCTCTCTTTACTAACTAATGATAACATATTTCATGTTTCTTGTAAACTTATTGATTTAACCTACAGTTGTAATATATATATATATATATATATATATATGAGCCAAAGCCTAGTATTAGTGCACAAACACACACAAATGTCAAGGCCTTAACATATGCATCATATAATGAAATAGTAACTTTATAAACAAACATCAGTTTACTTATCGTTAATTTAGGCCAACAAACAACATGGAAGTTCTTATGTCCTTACTACACCATAATCCTTGTCTACATACATAGGTATATATAATATAAGTTTTCCTTTATATCCTTTATGCCTAGAGTCTAAAGTCCAAATAATCTAGTATTCTAGCTAGGTCGTCCCTTATGAAACTCTACTAGGAAATCCTCACATATGATTAGTAGTTGCTTCTCTAGGGAATTGTCGTTACAGGCTCTTAAAGCGAGTAGGTTAATACAACCAGCAACCAAATTGATTAGGCTAAATATAAATTATCCAATTTGATTACTAAGTCCTAGCAAGCATAATCAACAACCAAGTATCACATATCTAGGATAGCTTTACGATAATTAATTGAAACTCCAAAACTACAAGTCTCGAGCAAAATAACTCAAACCACTTAACAAGGAACGAACTTGATAACCAACACAAATCTATTTGAAATTAAGAACAAGCATACATTTTAACATTTAGATAATCGATAACTAAGTTCTATCCAAATGTTACTCATAAATCTTTTGTTAACCTATTACATATTAACACTTCTACTTTATAATTCAAATGTTCTAAATAATATTAATCAAATTGATTCATTAGTCCATATAGGAAAGAAAAATATGTATAATAATATATAATACAATAAAGCAGATTGTTAACATATTAATATAATATTATTTAATTATTCATATCGTATGGTATAGAATATGAAATGGAAATATAAATTAAATATATAATGAGGGTGCTAAAATAGATAGCTTACTAACTAATATAATGAAAGGAATACATATATTATGAAACAATAATAGAGTTCATAAAAATATTTAAAGAAAAACATAGTAGTAAATGGAAGCTAAGATGGACATACTACACAATTAATACTATATACTACATAATAATAACAACAATCATAATAGAAATAATCAAATAATAATGGCATCAATAATAATTTCAAGGCATAACATAAAAGAATGGAATCACCATAAGCTAAACCAATAATTAAAACAATACATATATAAAACAAGTATCAACATAACTCTACATCCAATAGAAAATAGTAACCCAACTCCAAATCTATACATATATATAATAATACAATACGTAGTACAATTTATAATAGAAAACTTTTATATAAAAGAATAGTACAATATATAGTTGAAGAAAATAATTACTTTTTATAATAATAGAAGAAAATACAAATAATATGATATGTAGACAATACCAAAAAGGTAATCAAGTTAACTTGCAAGATATATAGTTGAAACAAGAGTACCTAATGAATATGGAATCACTGCCAGATAGTAGACATACTAGGAAACAAATAAATTAGAAATTATACTCTATTTTACAATACCCAAAACAATTAACAATAAATAACTTTATCGGAAGAGCCCTAATTGGTGGCCAAAAATTCATTGTTGTCAAAGGAGTAAAATAACCGACCACATAAATAATGGTGAAAGAGAAGAACAAAGAATTTGAAAAGGGGATCAGTGATAGAAAAATGTGGGTCATTGGCTTGTGAATGTAGTGAGGTGAGAGAGAAAAGAGGAACTAAGGGTGAGGTAAATTTCAATGTTTTGAAAATTAGGGAGTGAGATGAGGGAAATTTAATTGAGTGGGGTTTAGCAAGCAATAATGGTGAGAACGCAAAACAGATTTTGAGAAGAGGGATTAGGAGGTAGGCTAATGAATGCATATGGTTGCAAGAGATTGTGAAGGTGAGGAACTGAGCTAAGGGCTTAAGAGAATTTAATGAGGTCTGATGAGGAAAACAAATGGCGAGAGAGGAAAAGATAAGTAAGCCAAGAGAGATAAATGGAAAGAAGGATTGTGATAGAAAAAAAATATATAGGGTTGGTTTAGGATATTCTAGGTATTTTAGAATCTATAGTAGTGTCCAAGGAAATTGGCAAAATAAAATATAATTAGAATGAAAATAAAAAAAATAAAGATTATTATGAAAATAGGATAAGGATTAAAATATAGAAAGATATAGTGTAATAATCAAAATATGTACTTTATTTATAAAATAAAATTATCCTATTCTAAGATTACATATAAATAGAGTTACTAAAAATATTATCGAAAACCTTAATTAGACATCTATTCTATAAGACAATTTAAACAAGTCTAAAATTATACTAAGATTTGTAAATTAAAAGCTTTCCTTTACTAAGATGCATTTTATATCATCACGACGTAAATAAATTTTATTATTTAATTATTGTTATTTTTACATTGAATTAAGTGTTTCATTGTATAATTGTGTAAACCAATTTTTATAATCATATGACAAGCACATGAATTCGTTACAAAGCAATAAATACAATATTATATATATATATATATATATATATATACAACTCATAGTAAAACCAAAAAGGTTCTATAAACAAGCAAAAAAATTAGTTTTCATAAAATAAACAAAATATTTAATGAATTTAACTAATTAAATTTCATGGAAAATTATAGAGAATAATAGGCTTTATTGTCGATATGAAAAATAAAAAGAGGGGAAGTGTCCTCCTTATATGAGGTTACTTATAAGAATGACCTTGAAGTTGTCGATATGAAAAGTAGCAAATCTAGTAATTGTCTTTACTAGCAAAAATTGTTTCATGAGAGTTTTCTCTAATATCCTTTTAGTAGGTGAATCAAATAATGGTTTGAAGCATTTGAATAAAACATTGTAATTTGCTCAAGTAATGATGAGACAGAGGGCGATGGTAAGTGGGAGAAGAAAGAGAGTAATTGAGAGATTGTAATCTTAATTCTCAATGAAAATGTAAAGGGGAGAACTTGCCATTCCTTGCCAATTGTAACAATTGCATATTTCAGTAGCAATCCAATAAGATCCTTCAATACAATTCTTATTAAGTTTGTCTATAATAAATTTAGATATAATTTTGAAGGACATACAAGTAACTTTATTGGATAAATAGGGTATTGAGTCCAAACCTCCTTATATTCTCTTATTAAAATATATATATGTATATATATTATAACAAATTTTAGCGTGATTTTAAATCCTTTAGCTAGTTACATGATTCCACATCCATCCTTATTTTTTCCTTTTATAAATTAAACTCTTTACTTTTGTTTATGCTAGAAAATATTATCTCAAGGAAATCTCAACTTAATACAAGCATCTTCATGCCAAATGTGAATTTTTGCAAATCAAGTTATACATAAATTTCAAACTTTTCAAGGATTCTTCTAATGCATCCAATCTTTGTGGCTATAGAGAAAAATTCCTCTTGAAGTCTCATTTAAATCTTAATAAGTAACTTTGTTTTTGTTTCATATCTTTAACAAGGTAACCATAAGGATTCTACCTTCATTCAATACCTAAAATTTAGTTTTTTTACTGACTTTTAAGAACCAACTACAATTTTGTACGACTCCTCATTACATTAGTCAATCTAACTAACCTAGAACAATATATATACTTTAAGAATTGATGCAACTCAAAATCCAAGAAAGGTTATTAGAAGAAATAGGTTATTTGTCACTAAAAACACCATTTAATACCTAATTTAGGGCTCAAAAATCACATAAAAATTTAGGAAATAGTTTTGCAAGAAATCTCTTCATAGCAATTTAGTATTAATATAGGATAGTCTATAGAAAAATTTCAAAAGAGAAACTACATCATTAAGCCTATTTATTTCAATATAAAAAATTGTTTGATTTCTTTTATTTCTTAAGGATGTATATTTCCACCACTAAATTTGTACAAAATGACATTTTTCCTCGACTCAATACACAAAAATATGTTGGAATATTTTTTTTTTTACAAATTTTCTATGCACTTTTTATATTTTTACAAAATTGGACTAGAAATGGACCTCTTTGGAAAATGGATCTTCAGCCATCGGTAATGATTGCCACCTTATCAATACAGCTAGGATGGGCCACTCCTTGTAGTGGTGGGGTTTGTTCATGCCTAGTAACACCTTGTACTCATGAACCACCAAACTACCTAATTTGCACACCAATTATTCTATTTTTCCCTAATTTCCTTGTTTTATCCTTTTAAACCACTCTAATTTTTCCTAAACTTCACTTTGCATAAACATGTTAGAGATAGTTTCTAGATTTCCTAAGCTGGTTAAGTATGGCAAATGTATTTTTCTTCCTGTCTCTTCATTTTTTAAGCTTAAATATTGCATGTAATTCCCTTCACTAACTCCAATAGTTGTCCTTCTCCATTCCACATGCCCATCTAAGAAATAATCCACCTACTTAAGTGTTCATGAGAGTTGTTTATTAATTGTCATGAATTTAATTAACTTATTTTGGCCTAAAATGCTATTTTTGGGTATTTTAATTAGTTTCGAGTATATGTATTTATATATATATATACATATATATCAATTACATACGGCATATATGTAAAAATTATATATGTTATTTTACGTCCCATAGTTATTTTATTACATATATAATTTATCTCTAAAGCTTCATTATAACATGAAGTATAATTTTTGAGTTTTTGATAATTACTAGTCATGCCAAGTAAAAATTACGTTTTATTGAGATTAAATTTAATAAATACTTTATTTTAGGAAATTGATATTACTAAAGCTATTTGTTTAACTTTTATGAACTTCTACTAAAATTTGGTTCGATTTAGACAAATTTGTCTGAAAGCCCTAAATCATTTAAAATTCCTTAACTAGCATCTATACCAAATAGTTCAAGTATGATCATTTAATTTAACTTATTTCTCCAACTTCTCTTAATTGATTTTGTTTATTACTTACCTTAACTATACTTCCTACGTCAAGTGGTCCATTACTCTAAGTTTCAAGTAGTAAGTCAAAAATCGGGGTTTCACTTTCTTCTCTCCTTATAAAAGTTTCATCCTCAAAACATCAACAATCTAGGACTCTTGAGTTCAAACCCAATACCATGCTTTTACTACGTAACTCTGATTTCAACATCACATCACAATTGTCAACTTTTGTTAAAGTTATAACTTCAATATTCTTCATCCTTTATGCTATTCAAACACTTATATCTAAGTCTATACCTTTGTTATTCCCTTTTGCTATAGGAATACAAGTAATAACATTAATTTACTCGCTTTATAGAGTCTCTAATACTTCATATGCTATCAAGACCTTCTATCTCAATTTCTAAGCCTTATGGTTGTAGTTTAAGAACTATAGTTTCAATTTTCTACACATTCATAACTTAACATAATTGCTAAAGGCACTACTACTTTGCATTTGTGTAACTTTCTACACCTCAATATCTTATCATAGGTAAACTAATCTTACTTTTATGTAACTCCTATAACTTTAATACATTTGGCTCTAAATATCCCTTGCCTTAACTTCTATAATATCCTGCATTCTTACCAAACCTAGTAGTTTTTGCTTCCATCTCTATTCCATTAGACTTCTTATAAACTAAATATATCCTCCCTTCTCATACATAAGTTTAGCACCATTTTTCCTCATTAGTGCCATGTTCAGATTCAACACTTTGAGTTTAAGGTACAGATACCTAGCTACATAGAGCCCACTTGTATGAGTTTTTGTGCTTTACTATTCAGATTATTTAGCTCATAAATTCATTATAATAATTCCTTTGAATCAACTTCTAAATACTTATCTAATATAGGATTTTAACTAACTAATTTCATGACCTACTTTTTGAGATATGTTATGACTTTGCTATTTTGTTTCCATATCACTAGATGACTTATTTTCAAACTAAGCTTTACTTTTTCCATCTTATAACTTTATTAGCTGAAATTGTCTTCTTAGAAAAGTTATTTTTAAAATTTCCAATGAGATAGCTTCTAACATATTTTCTATGTCATCAATATCTATATTACACTTAATGTCTTTAGTATTAACATTAGTTATGAAGCTCATCAAATCCATTTGTTACTATATAAATTATCTTCAAGTTGACAACCTTTAGAAGTTTGATATCATTTCAGCTCAATCCTACATCTTGTACTTTCTGACCTAGGTTTTGAGTTCATACATTCTTTTGTCTTCAAGTTATGGTACTTTCTGAGGTAGGGTCTAAGTCTTACTAAGTTTAAATTATTGTACCACAACACATTTTGATAAGTCCTTTGACCTCTAATTTAATTAGGATTCCACCTTCAAGTACGTTTTGATTTAGTTTCTACTATCCAATACATATCTCATTTCTTATGTTTACTCATGTATAGTCTTAACAATGTTGTTTCTTAAATGTAACTTCTAACAAGTCTCTCTCCTCATGCATAATTCTCCATGTATCACAACTACATCACAGCTAATGATTGAAGCACTTCATATAGCTAGCATACATATGGTATCAAGTGTGAGTATGGCAAATCTAAACTTTTAACTGACTCAAACACAAATGAGACTTGTAATGACTCAATATAATTGGATTTCATTTAAATCAAACAAGACTGACATAACTCTTAGGTTAACATAACACACAAGGGAACTAATTAGTTATCGGTTATATAGTTGAAATGACATGATTGGATTAGTAGTGAAGACAAAAACTAAACATAAGAGACACCAAAGTCATGACAGTCAGAAGATTAAATGAATGAAACACAAGAATCATATATTTTCCATTCCCTTCCAAGCTTACTCATGTGTGCCAAGAGTGTACACAAAAGTGTGTTATTTAGTACTAGTTTAACCATATCCCTTGCTTTATCCACTTATTTTCTTCTTATGACATGATTACTTGAAGCATATAATTCCTATACCCGTTCCTTGACCTATTCTTGCTATATGGAAACATTATTCTTTGATTTCCTTAAGTTATTGTAGCTACCTTGGATAGCCTCATACATGCATTCCTATTACTATAATCTTATCTTTATAGAGTTTCCTTAGCTCACAACTAGACTTAATCGATTTCTTTTATGTTCTTAACGATTATATGTCTACAATTCTTGCACTCAATTCCATTAATACAACAAATTGTTTTAGATTTACCAAGCTTTCCTACTTAATATTAACTTAAGTCCATCAATTTCTCAATCGCTTCCTTAAGAATTTTGCTCAAACCTTACATCATTCCATGTTACTCCTTATACTTTTTGTTTCTTCATCTTAAATAACCCTGATCCATGCTACTTGATATATCTTCAATCTCATTTCCATCCTTACTTCAAATCTTTAGATCAACATAAATACCTCAACTTTTCAATTCATTACACTTCAAACCATGCTCTGATACCACCCTGTAATGTCTCACCTTTTAAGTATCTACTTAAAAATTTTTCTCATACTCTTGGTACCTAAAGATGATTTGTTACTACTATCCTTGAGTTAAAGATAGGTAAAACCTATATTTAACCTACTCTTTTATTCCCTAAACAACTGCTTTCAAATAATTTCTCATTCAATATGACCAACAACAACAAAAGCTTTTACAGTAGTGAGCCATACTCATAGTACCACAATTACACACTTTTGTACAACATAGTAACTCTTTTTCAAATACACGTTTCTACACTACCATGACTATACTAAGCCTCTAGCAAAGTAATACCTACTTCTTTCCTAAACAACTCTCTTTATGTACACAAGCCAAATTGTGTAGTCAACGAGTTCTCTTAAGAGCTTATCTTCAGCTAGAGTTTTGAAGTCTCCTTGTCACTCTGATACCTCCCTCTATCTATTCATTCATAACCTGAGGATAAGAGACACCTATCCCCTCAACTACTATGAGTTGAGTAAGAGTAGATAAGCATACAATAATAATCATAACAAAATAGGCACATGATTCAAGTAGTTGATCCAATTACATTATCTTATAGATTCCTCACCAAGCAATGAAAATGCTATAAGCTTATGTAACGCCCATGCACGTGATATGCATCAGTATCGATATCCCACCTAGCATAGGAACACATTCAGTTTGGTCGACTCAAACAAAGCATCTAGATAATATATCTAGAAACCTAGCAAACATTTCAACCTAGCTATAACCTTAAGCACATAGAGTGGTTAGAAAATCCAACATATAGTTAGCCTAACTGATATAATGCATTCTGTAAATGCTCAAAAACCTAAATTTTACATATTAAGTATTTCACTTGATAGACGTAGCTTTTCATATGGAAACAACCCTAGCAATATCTCAGTTTTTAGAAAACTTGACTAGTAGGTCTTTTTTCATGCTATGCCATGAATGCATAAGATCGTACACTAAGCAAAACCTAGAAAATCCAAGCAACTTATTCATCATTTGCTATCTAACCTTTACTTTGTAGTTTTATCAACTCTAGAATCTCAATATTGGGTTCACTTAGGGGAATACCTTAGGAGATAGAGTTAATTCCTAGATTCTTTTCCTAGATAGAGTTAATCCTTAGATTCTTTTCTAAGATAGCATAGACCTTAGCAAATGTCACATATGCATTCATTAGCATTAACACAATAACCAAGTTTAATATCATGTCACTATTCAATCAGCAATAAATATAGTAAGTAATAAAACTCACCAAACTATACATCAATTTGTAGCCAATTTTAGCCAAGTCATTGAATAGCACATCGACTTACAACTAATGTTCAACTAAGTTAGAATGTCACAAAGCACACAAAGTTAAGAATAGACATAAGTCTACTCAAGCATACATAAATATCTACTTACATGGAACTTAGTTGCTTACTAACTAGGCTTGCTAACTTGTCTTCATTGGTGACCCCTCGATATTTGCCTCGATGTTGTACATTATCCTGTACATAATTTACAAAATATTTCTAATTTACTCATCCATATTAGAATTAAGTTGGTTAGTCAATAGGTCATTATTCTATGCTTTAAGTATTACAAGTTTAAAATGGTGATATCAGTTTATTTTACTACTGTTACCTTCTAAGCTATTCCCCGAGTCAAGATACTATAAACCCTACTTTTAACAGGCCTATGATTCAACTAAGAGTACTTCTTGAACATTCATAAGGATTAACTAAACTAAGAATTTAAGTTTACATTTAAAAATTAACTTAATTTTCCTAATTCGAAAGTCGAGCATCGATAAAACCTAAACATGAAGAACTGTAGACTCTAAAGTCACTTAAGACCTTAGACCACCAAATAACTAAGGACTTCTAACCATAAATGACTAATTGATAATTTAATTTGAATAATTTCATTCAACTCTAGAAAATTTCGTAATTTTATAAGAATTAAATCATAATCTACAAAACAATTTAAGAAGTAAATTCTAAAACAATTTCCTATAAAACAATTTCCTTATCTTTATGCTTAAGCCTTACATGTCAATAAATAAACCAACTAATCACATTAAATGACTCATTACGCTAAATGACTTATCAATTGAGAGTTGGAGTCATTTATCAATTGATAAGTTATCAAAAACTAGTGACAAGATGCTTTCATTATCATCCCTTCACTTATACTACATATGGACAAAATATCAAAAGATTTCACATGCTTAACTTTAATAAAGTGACAAGACAATTCCATGCCCAAAAGGAAGGCCTAATGGCCAATTTTTACATGGCTAACGGGGGCAGGGGTTGGACATGCCTTTGTCTTTTATCCATCAATCACTTTATCTTACACTCCACTATTCACCCGTTAATGCTTACATCATCTAGAGTTGCAATTGTTAACTTTTGTGCATGCTACAAGACAACAAAATCAAACTTCTTAAACACACTTTCCATTCCAATTGAAACCGGCCACTCTTTCTCCATTTTCCCTCACTTTTAACTTCATTTACACTTCCTTTCTCTTACTTTGAAAACAACTCAAAAGAGGAAACACAAAACCCCACAAAATCTTACACTTACTGCTACCTTCTAGGCATCCACACTCACGGCACTTTCAACTCCACTTTGTCTTACATTTGCCAACATTCAAATATCCTTTTAGGATCCTTAGAATACTCCCTAAACCCCACTCCAATGGACTACAACTCAAGTTTCCAAAAAGGGTGCAAGAAGAAGGAAGTAAGATAAAGAGCTTAAGTGAAAATTGAGTACACAACCGTCATATTCTTGCTTTGTAGACAAGTAAGTGTATCTTGTGTTAGTAGTTTAGTATTCATGTTAGGAGGACATGATTTCTTGAGGATATGAGTATGATCATAAGTTGATGAAACATTTAAGACTACCTTAACAAGCAAGCTCATGAAACCCTTACATGAAAGTTAAAATATGAATATGTAAAGTTGGTGTTTTGTAGAGATACTTGTTTAACACTTTGAATGGAAAATTTTAAGTTGAGAAAATCTTGAAATGAGAACTTAAATGAAAGGGAAGCATGCTAGACATGAGGATTTATAAGTCATTTGGATGTTGTTTTCACTTCTATTAAGTTAAACAAGCTCAAATCTACACTTAGGTAAAGGAAAAATCCATCACATGATGTTTTATGAGGAAACCAACTTTGTAAGACATGAACAACAATATAGGAGTTATGATAAGCATGAGATCTACTATTTTTATGTAAATTATGAGCTAAATAATCATCTCATGGAAAGGAAGTGAAGTTAAGATTTGAATACAAGTAACATAAGTTCATGGTCTAATACCTAAACTTAAGGGAATGATGAAACAAGTTAAAAAACCAAGTTGGAAGCCTACACACCAAACCAACCAAATCTGTAACTTTGTCAAAAGACATTTAAAAATATGATAAAAATAAGTAAACAAAGTGAAAAGACCAACTAAAGAAAGTACAATAAGCGTATTGAGCCTAAAACTCGAAACCGAGCTTAAAACTTCGAAAATGAGGCTCAAACACCAAGTTGATCCCACCTTAAGTTTCTGACCAGCAACGTAGCACAATAATGAAAGTTGTTTTAAGACTCTCAAGAATCCTACAAGACATCCCCTAAGCCCAAGAAAGTGACTATCTTTGATTTGGATAAAAAAACAAGCTCATTTGACAACTTAAGCCCACTTAAGAGGCCAAGAAGTGGTTATAAGCCATAAGAGTGCGAATCAAAGTTGTGAATCTGACCTTCAGGAGTATTTTGAGCCTAGAATGAAATCTTAAGCTTAAGCCTAAAATATTTCCCAAGTCACCAAAAAAACCCATTAACCAAACAAAGCCCTAAAGCACTCTAAATCATGAGGATTGCTACTATTTTGACCTATAAGTAGATTTTCATGCCTCATATCGAAAATATAACCTCACCTTCATAAATTACACTTGAAGTAGATTTTCAATAGGCATGTAATTGACCTATGACAGAGTTACAATTTTAATCCTTTAAAATTGCTACACTATCAATTTAATTACTGATCCCTTGTAGTTGTATGCCTTCATATTGCATATCGCATGACTTATCCTTATCTAATTTCAAAAATTTGTAAAAAAATCGTATCTTTTATATAAATAAAATAAAATGAAATAGTGTCACACCTCGAGCAAGAAAAATCATAATAATCTCGCCTCGAGCAAGAAAAGTTGTAATAGTTATACCATATAAACTAACCTAAAATAAAAACTTACTTCACAACTGCTACCTTAACCAGCTTGAAGCATTTAGTTTGATGCATATTAACAATCAACCTCATGGTATAGCTTTTCAAAATACCTGTTTAAAACAACCTATTGTCTGATAATACAATAATACTTATATAAGCATTTCCATATATAGAGTTATAAGTTATGCTAAGAGTTTACAAAAGCCACATGTCTTAAAGTTTATATACAATCATATAGGAAACTAGTAAGCATTTTAAAGATTCTTAGTTAATTTCCTCAAAACAAAAAGAAATGTCAAAAAGCCAAGATTTAATTTGTCACAACACATAAGGGGGGTTTAGTCGTAGTAGTACCGTCATGTAATACATAATGATCCTAGATTAAGTACCATCCTTTATTAAAGGCCTTCGATATACTATATGAGGCATTTCAAAACTAAAATCGTCTCCTAGTAACTAGCATTAAGTAATAGCATAACACATCAATTAAAGTTATATCATCCAATTAATACTAACACAACATAAATAAGAGAGAATATAAGGTTTTCCCTTAAGGAAATCATACAACACTAGAGTAAGAGAACAATAGTAGTCTAGGCTACTTAACAACTAAAAATACTTAGTAATTGAAAAGTGTAGAGAGAGTCTAAATATAAATAAAGGGTTCACTCGAGCTCTCAACTTCTTCACATCCAATAACCCCAAGCCGGTACAACTGACCTTGGGCATCTCGCAACCCAACTCTAGCCAAAGATCCTACTGCAATAACAGACTATATGGGGGTAAGCTTAACTGCTTAGTGAGTAACCTTCTTACTTTACTAACAAACAATATCAAATGAGTTATTAATTAAGAGTATAAATGCATGGTCAAACATATGTAATACAACAAGATATATAGTCTGTCAGTAATTGTATTCTGTATAGTTTTAACACCCACCATTGCTTAGGTTAGGAAGTATTTTAGTACATCAAGAGTTAGGTATCCACGTTCAATTTAAAGTCTGTCAACAATATCACCCTCAACAGTAGACATAGCATGGCTTTAAGTAGAAGGTAACATTCCCCAAAGTCAAATAGTTCTAAAGGGTTGAGGTAAAACATGTCATATGAAGTACGCGGTACAATAATGATTTCAATATACACAATACAATGTAGATCTAACTAGTCATGATCCCCCGTTCTACTACATGATGTTGATTCCCTTAATATCATGTTATGAGGTGCAATGCATGTCCGGTTTAATTAAGAGTCGAATATTTATTAGTTTTGATTCTTGGGTAACTAATCAATTATATTCCAACACTCCAAGATACTAAGTGCTTATGCATCAAGCATATAAGTTTATATTAACTTAAGATATTTTGTAAGTAAGATTAATCATAATAAGTACATACAATATCCCGTATGCCCTAATCATGCTATAAATTCAGTACTGATATAATTAAATGGTTCGCTAACTACAAGCATAAAATAGGCAAAGCAGGGGAAGCTGCATGCTCACTCAGCCATGATACTCAACAGTCTCAATAGTCCTCAACTGTATCTAAGTCAATATCCCTATCACTTAAAGAAGATATATAAGGTTTATGAATATTCTATTTGCATTAGCTAACTGGGATTACTGCTCAGTAACCCTGAGTTAGTTGTCTTCGTAATTTAGACATATTTTCCTCATTTTAACTCCATTTTCAGTGATCTTATAGCCATTTTCGAATGTTCTTTCATTTGGTGAAATTTTTTTTAGTTCCTAGGTCAACAAGATTTCAATTTGGGCCTTACAAGATCATAGGCCTAAATGGGGAGTTGGTTTACTTTAGGATTTGGGCCTTAGGCTTGGTTTTTGACTTTATGCTTTATACTTACTAATTTAGGCCTTCGTTTAAGTATTTTAAATGGTCTTTTAATACTTAACACCTTGAAATTTTAAAGTGGGCCTTGGTAATACTCTTGTTAGTCTAAATGGGCCTCTTTACTAAGTTTTAAACTTTAAACTACTAAGGGGCCTATAGTGGGTGTCTTAGATGGATCTTTGGATTTAGTAGGCCTTTTAATTAAATCATTCTAAACCTTCTAACCTAAGATTCAAATCTAGTTACTTAGCTACATGAGCTCTAAAGTTGGTTCTTTTGGACTTTATGTGTCTAAATTACTATTTAAGGCCTTATACTCAAGCCCAATTGTCTTTTTAGGCTTAAGCCTAACATTGAACTTAAGTTTAGCCCACTTTTAATATGTTTACAGATCTGGACATTAAGGTCTTAGTGGTCATTAACACCATTTGTAAGTTTATAATCACTAACTAGCTAGTTTAGGGCCTTAATTACACTTTAGCCTACCTAACTTGATTAATTAAGTTCTTAATCAGACTTAACACTAAATAAACATATCATTAAGCTAATAAACAATAATTTATAGTTCTAATGGATTCATGAAAGTGGTGGCCATTAAGGGTTCTTAGGGTTAAATCATCTATTTTCATGCAACACATGATTTTTATGGTGTTTCTACTCAAGTAACCTATGTTTCTACTAATCTAAAATCATAATCATTACATAAAAGTATGTAGAAATGTTGTGAGCGAACATATATGGGCTAGCATGCATGGGGAATAAGGGTTTTATCATCCTGCTTAATGATTGGATCCTAAAACTAACACTATACTACACTATCATGCTTGTTAGTGTTATAACACTTCATTAAAGTGTGTTTTTCCTTTACTAACCTTATTTTTTCTTCATGAAATACCCTAAAATATCTCGAACTATGCTGCAAGGTATGATATAATTATGAAAATGCAAACCCCTAACAATATCCTACATGAAACACTAAAGAAAAACTTACCTACCTACTTATCGGGACAAGGTTAAGGATGACCTTCTTAATGGGTATGTGCCATGAGTTTGTGAGTATGTATGAGTGTATGTGTGCTGAAGAGTTAGGGTGGAGTGTGTGTAAGGTGTAAGGCTTGGTGTTTGGTGGTTTGGAGTTGTGGTGGTAGTGATAAGGTAGCCGGTGGTGTTGTATACTTATGTGGTTGAAGGGGAAAGAATAATGGAAGTTTGAGTGTTTGATCTTTTGAGAGGGTTTTTGAGGGTGTTTGAGAGTGTTTAGGGTTTGAGAAAATAACAAAATAAGGGAGGGAAGATGGCTATCCGGTCATGAGAGTGAGAGAGGGTGAGGGGACAAGTTGTTGTTTAGGGAAATTAAGCACTAGGTACAAAAAGGGGGCCATGTACTATTATGCTTTTTGTCAAACTAAGTAAGATCTTGTCCCCTTAGGATACAAGATATTTTAAGGTGATTAAGGGTTTGTCTTTTGGTCCCTAATCATGTTTGACTTGCAACTAATTAAGATGTAATGAAGGTTAGTTATGGATTAGGCTTTGATTAGGGTAACTAATGGTAATTAAGCTTTATTAGTCTAATTAAGTGCAATTAGGATACATTTAGGGTTTTATTGAACTTTTATACTATACTTTAGCTAATCTAAATGCCCTACACGTGTACTTAGGGTTTCTTTAGGGTTTGGTGTTCGTTTATAGTAATTTGATCTACATACAAGCTCGAAAGTTAGGGTTTCAATCATTTTGTGATATCAATCACTTGTATTGGTCTATTTAACCTTTCTATTAGTGTTTATTGGTGGTGATAAGCTATTTGAACACTTAATTAGGGTTAGATGATCATTTTAGTGTTTCGATATTAGTCTAGGGTTTTTCAAGTATAAGGGTTCTTGCTCATTTAGTTTCGTTTTTAGAGCTTACTTCAATTAAGGTTTTTGGTTGAACACTTAGGGTTTAATACCTTTACATATGTTTTATTATTATGTTTAGATAGTTCTAAGGACTATCCGAGGACTCATTCACTCGATTCTGCTTTTAGATTATCAAAGTTCCGTAAGGTTTGCAAAGTTGGTCCTCCTTTCCACACTTTCCTAACTAACCATGTACTAACTTGGAGGTGATTACATCTATGCATTTTGGAATTCTACTTGTTACTTGCAAAAGAGTTTATAGAGATGTGAGCACAACTAGCTCAATAAGTAGGATAGAGACAAAAGAGTGCCATACAATCATAAACATGATTATTAATTTATAATAAAATGTAATACAATCAATTACTTGAAATACCGCACAATGTTATTTGGTCCATTATGAGTTAGAGAAATCACATTCGCTCAAACTTAGGTTGAGGAGTTTACCTTAACTTAAATCAAACCAAACATAAACTTTTGCAATGAAGAACACTCTCCTCCTATGACCACCTTCGAACTATGGCCCTTACCCTTACCATAACTTTTTTGCCTATTACTTAGTTCCACTAAAGATGGGAAAACAACCGTTTCAACTATTCTGATCGAAAGGAGTCGGTATTTAGTTTGACACACCTAATCATCCCACTCACAATTTGTTATGCATATCCACTTGCGTTAGTGATCAGATCACTATTAGTTTCATTTAGGTTTGGCCAAACAAGTTCATAAAAAGCATTAGTATGAAATCATGCAAAATAGCATGCCAAGGGGTTCAACTCTTGTTACAAATAGAATACTAATCACACACATAGCATTTATACAGATAGCTAATTTACAAATACAATCAAAAGCACTCTTAAGCCTCTATATTATCTAATGTAGTTATCTTAACAAGAAATAAAACTACGATCCTAACTTACTTGTGTTGATGCTTATTGTAGAAGGTCCATACAATTGACGTTTTACCCACTAAGAGATCCTATATGTATATCAAAATCCAGATTTAGTTTTTGTAATATTTACAAAAACATTAGGATTTTATCTATTCCTAGTATTAAGTTATATGAATAAATACATATATATATATATATATATTCTAGAGGTATATTAGTATTCCTATAGGATAGAGTATAGTTTTATTATAGTTTGGTTGTATATGTTACATTATGTTTGTAAACATTAATAACATACATGGTTATATTATTATTTATAATATATTGATCTGATTGCATCGAACTGTATATTTAATTAGTTAAGTTATGTTTTAGTTTTGATAAAGTCATCATAGTACAAATATTTTCATAATATCATGAGGATATATATTTTATTACTTAGAATGATCTAATTTAAGTTAAAGTGGTTTCATTGGGCTCATATGAACTCAACAATACGTAATACGGGTCCTATGTCAAGAGATGACTTCTAAGGGGTATTTTTTTAGGTTCTATTATACATATATGTCTTTAACAAGTGTTATCATATTATATCCACATTATATAAATAGACTATATTTTATATAGTTTCCTAATAGAGCTTAGTAATATATACAGTATTTAACCTTAACACACGTGCATCCTAGTTTAGATCATATAATTGTGACAAAATAAGATAAAAACCCACATTAACCAAACTTGATCAATATAGATATGTATAGGACTCAATCAAATATTTATCATATTTTAGCTTACTATTGCTAGAAACGTGTTCCAGCTTATAAATTAAGCTATTTAACTACGAAAATTCATAATAAATAGCTAGGTTTACCAATTAATTCTAAGAAAATTTATGTAAACTAAAAAAAAAGAAAAAGGTAAATCAATTAGCAACTACTTTCATGCTATCAGATTTAGCACCTATATATATACAATTTTATTTTTGCCCTTGAATTATAATTAATTAAGCAAATAATGTTATTTTTATACAAAATTAGTTCCATTATGTCCTAACATCTTTATAAGTATGTAGAAGTAATTGGATATCAATTTCAACAATTATTTTATGAAAATCAATTTATCTCATAATTTCCCCTATTTTTAGCCATTTTTTAGGTAAAAAAAATACAAAAAATATTAAACACAAATGAAATCAAAATCAGGCTACATAAAAAATTAACTAGATAGATAATGTAATCTATAGAAAAATTTTAAACTCAAAACAACAACATTTAATATATTTATTATAGATTTGAAAATTCAGATAAATAATGAATTTGTTAAGCAAGTATATAAAATAATTAAAATCTCATCAAAATAATTATAGCACTTGAAAGTATATCTAAAATAACCTAGAAAAAAATATTCTAAACTTTCCTAATTAATTTAATATTTTTGAAAAAAATAGAGCAAAATTTTAGACTTACTATTCATTGGAGCTCTAGCGATCGTTAGCTAGTGGTTGTATAATGGACAAGTAGAACATGGGGTAGATTGTTGGTGGCTAGCAAATCTACTTAAACTATATATAAAAATATCGTGAATACTCCAGTAAGTATATTGCATCAAAATCAAGTAATAAACTTCAATTGCAACTCTAAGGATGATCTCCACATCAAAAGCAAAGTCTTAATGATCTACGATTTTCAAAAGAAAAACTCTTCAAAAATAACTCTTAATTGCTTCTAAGACTTTTAACTCTAAAGAAGATGAAAAAAGTCCTTCTAAAATATCAATCATATGGCTCTTTATAGAGAAAACAAGGGTTTGCTTTCAAATGGGTGTTGTCTTCTTGAAGGCCGATGATGTAGAAGTTAAGGCCCTCTAATGCCATCGATATAGAGTATAAGCCAACTTAAGGTCGACTACCTTAAATTTCAAAGCGTCGTATATAGATTCAGGCTTCATTCATTTGTGTAAAACTCCTTTAACTTGATTGCATTTCTACTTTAAATCCTCCAAGACCTAAAATATCAAAATAAAAAATATTTAAGTATCATTTCTTAATGATTTCTATAAAATCAATATTAATTCAACTTAATTCACACATTAAAATATGAGTAAAATATGACTTTATCAACTCCCTCATACTTGAAGGTTTACTTATCCTCAAGCAAAATAAACAGAACTAAAGAAATCTATCATTGAAAATACAAATTTTCCAATAGCAAATCTAAGCATCTGATATTTCACACTTTTAGACTCACTAATTTGTAATGCCTACCGTTCGAACCAAATCAAAATATGTGATCAAAGTAATATAATTGAAATTAATTAACCACTTTAGAGAAAACAAATTTTAATCCAAGTGTCTAGCCTAAGATTTTTATTTCAAAAGTAGATACTCAATCCTAGAAGAAAAATTACTCATTTAAACTTCACCACTGTTAGCAGGCATATTATCCCTCTAATTATCCCAACAAATAAGTTAACAAGGTAAAGAAACTATATGGTATTTACTCTATCCTTAGGTTTTCTTCCTTTTTATTACAAGCCTTAATTCATTTCTTGAATTGCATTAAAAATTTCCATGTTTCATTCCCATTTTAATTCTTTTTCTCTTTTTTTTTCTTTTATTTTTAGTTTAGAAACTGAACTTTGCCTTTCTATCCTTCTCGTTATAATGAGTGCATTCAATTGATACATCCCAGGCTCATCATTCCAGTAACCAGGTTTTAAAGAGACCCCTACGAACTCTTCTTCACTCTAATATTCAAGTTCGGATACTCTTAACTCAATTTCTTAAGTTATTGGAGTAAAGGTTCAAATTTCATAACCTTTTGAATGCTCATTAAAATTTTTCAGAATTCTTTTATAGAAATCACTATGAAGCGACCGTAAGAGGGGCCTAGTAGTATTGTTTAAAATTTCCATATCATGTGTGCACCCATGATAAGAAAATCTCCTTGCAAGTCACAAATTGCAAGACTTTAAATAGTTATTTGCTAAAGTCTTCAATTTTAGTTCATTGACTCATTATATAATATAAATAATTATAGATATCCATTTTTCCACAGTTCCTAAAAACCGCAGAGAATCGGTATCCCTTACTAAAATAGTGAAATAAGATAGACAATTCTATAAAATTCTAAACTTACTAAAGATACTAAACTTAATTGAGACATTAGTTGTTTTTCGAAGCATTCCACATTAACTACACAAGCTTTTCATCATACTGATTCAATGGTAGCACTCTACACTCGATTCCTATCCTATTCTTAACTATCAATCAACTTGCAAGGAAAAGAACTGTTGGGGTATAAGCTTACACTTAGTAAGATAATTACCTTCATCGATACCACATGATAGAAATTTATTAAATGCATACTCATATGAATTCATGAACAATTATTATGCCAAACAATGCATGCAGTGACCTAAGAACTGCATACGACTCAGAATTATACCTCTTGAAGTTGGGGTTTAGAGATAATTAACCGACCCAAACCAAAATCTAAGTTCTAGATCTTAGGTTTTATTTCATTTGCACTATTCTGCTTAAGCCAAAACAAAACTATATATATATATATATATATACGTGTGTATGCGTGTGTGTGTGTATACTTTCTTTACCAAATAACAAATCATATTTTTAAAATCCCAAGTCTAGCGGTGTGGTGGCTTCCATAATCCACAGACACACGCCCTAAGTAGAAGCCACAAGACTCGACCCCTCATCGACGGTTGGTGTCTCCCAGCGCCTAATAAGCCCATTAGCTTGGGACAGAGACTCAATATATATGATGACATAGTTAGCGCCCAATCTTGCAGGAAACTCATATTCTTGTAAGTCCCTTCCCATCATCTGCATGAAGCGGTAGTCAGTGTTATCCGTATGCAATATGAGGAATGCATGATTCATTTTGATTTCTTAATCGTATAAGTGATTAACTCGATTTTCAAGGTGATCAGACAATTTCATTCCATACAATTCACATGTATAAATTAGTACAAACAATTCCCATTAATATATATATAATTAACAAGTCATCACATTCATCCATAAATCCATACACATGCATGTCCCATATCCCACAAGCATCTAAATTTATATATATAAGTTTAGGTGCATCTATTTTACAAGCAAAATCAAGTAAAGAGTCATCGAGAATTTACTCACTCTATTATGTGGATCAATCAAAGTAATGCGGAGGCAAGTCGTCCCTGTATACGGTATCCCCTAGTCATCAAAATAATATTTATAAGGGATTGAAATAAACTTAGGAAACTAAGTTAACTTTTCTTAAGTTATACTCTTGACTAGTTTTCATAATTTTTCCCAATTTTTACTTAAAGTTCAATCGAGTATAACTTTTTCATTTTAAATCCAATTTTTATGATCTTATAGTCAATCTTCATCATTTTCGAGTGCACTTTAATGTAGTGAAGTTAGATTTTTGAAATAAGGTATACAATTCTATCCATAGGTCAAAACAATAGCGTTCCTCATGTATTGGAGTACTTTTGGGCCTTGTATGGTAAATGGGCTTTTTGATAACTTGAGAAATCCTTTGAGCTTAGTCTTAAGATTTTATCATGAGCTTAAAATACTCCTTGAGATCAGATTTACAACTTTAATTTATATTCCTAAAGCTAACAACCACTTCATAGGCTCTTTAGTGGGCTTAAGTTGTCAAATAGGCTTGTTTTTTGTTCAAACTAAAGTTAATGACTTTGCTAAGCTTATGGAGTCTTAAGTGGATTTCTTGTGGGCTTCAAAACAACCTTTCTTAATATTTTAAAGTGTTGGTCAGAATTTTATTGAAGGCCCAACTTAGAGTTCTAAGCTCGTTTTGAGAGTTTTAGGCTTTGTATACTTTCCATACTTGCTTTGGTTGATATTTTTACTTAGTTCACTTAGTTTTATCTATTTTTAAGTGGCTTTTAGTTAAGTTTCAGATCTGGTCATGATGAATCTAATGAGTTCTTACTTGATTTTTCAACTTGTTTCATCATTTCCCTAAGTTTAGGTATTAGATCATGCACTTAAACTACTTGTATCCAAATCTTAGTAACACACACACACACACACACACACACACATATATATATATATATATTGTGGGGCTACTTATGTACACATGTAAAATTAATTTTGCAATTTTATTAAGTTGTTCTTTTAACTAGCTTAGTTTTGTTGTTTATTATTACTTAAAATCATCCTTAATTCATTCGTTATCAGTTTTGTATGATTTCACAAAATTAATGATAATTTTATTGATTTATGACTTTTTAAGCATTAAGATAATCTTATAAAGTTTTAAAAATTTTTATGATTTGATATTTATGATATCTATTAAGTTTAGATTTACATTTTTAAAAGTATGCATATGTAGGGATTAGGGTTTTCGTACATGATTAGGGTTTTCAAATTGTATAATAGGGTTTTTCATTTTAATTTTAAGTTTCAAATTTAAAATTTTAATTGGTTTTCATTTTATGTAGTTTTACCAGCTTAGGGAAATATCTATAATACTTAAGTTCGACACTAAGTTTAGAAGGTTAAATTTGTGGAGTCTATAAGTATTACATGCAACTTAGATTTAACGCCCTCCGAAGTCATGGTTGGAGATACATCAACACTATCATATTCAGATATCATACTAAAACTTATATCATAATGAAACTCTACATTTCGTATTGAAAATATAATGGTATATCCATTTTTAGTTTTTATTAAAAACGAATTCTACATATGATTGTGAGTAGGTTTATGCAACCCTCACTAATCCCTAAATGAAGGCCTTCGAACTCGACCCTTAGCTAGGTAGTTGGCACCTAAAAACACCTAATAATCTCATAGGCCAAGGTAAGGTCATATCATACATGTATACTGTACGAAATCTATAACAACAAATAATCAACCCATGTATGACCTATCGCTACCTCTATATGATGTGATGGTCAAAATTAGTTCCGTAATGCATGATTAAGCATGTTTCAAGTTAGTTCTTTTAAGTCAAATAAAATTATTAATTTAATGATCAACAAGGTCATAGATAATCAATTTCTATCAAATCTATTATGCAATAATCAATACGTTATTATACTTTAAAGTAAATTCACTATCAACAAACGATGTCATATACAAGCATAACCGAACCTTATATAATATTCAATTATTAATCGCAATTTATATTCACTAATTACAAACACAAGCAAGTATAGAATCATTAGGAAAAACTCACTCAGTTATAATCAACTCAGGAATCATAGTAGTCTGATAGTAACTCAAGGTCAATGTCAAGATCATTTGAGATTAAGAAATATAAGAAATAGTAAATTTAGGAATTTAAAGCTAAACTAGTATTGTAATTCATACTATTTACTTAACAAAATTCTTGATTTACATAAAATCATCGTTTTGAGCTTTTTATCGAATTATGTATAACTTTTTCGATTTAGCTCTAATCCTTATAAACTTATAGTCCATTTCAACTTTTTTTTTTTAGCGTATTTTCTTATAACGAGTTCCATTTTTGACATTATAAAACAAAGTTTTGACTGCGATATAAAAATATCACAAAGTTTATTATTTTAACTTAAAAAGATATAAAATATCAATTTAAGTTTTTTCTTAGTATTTTTACGATTTAATAATTATTTAAATCGTATAATTGGTAATTTTCTTATTTTACTATGATTACTTATTTTTACCTATTTTTTATTTTTTTAGAATTATTAATTAAATTTTTTCTACTTAATTAATTATTTATTATTATAAATTAATTATTTTATTATAAATGGTATCGTAGTAACAATGAGAGTGCCACGTGTCAAGCTTACACATTTTTTTGAATTTTCCATTATTTTCTATTTTACAATATAACTATATATATAAATACTTATGATTATATTTTATTAAATTTTATAATTTACTTGATTATTAAATTGTTTTTCTCCAATTTACGGTATTCATATATATATATATAAACTTAATATTATCGTACATTGTATACACTATTTAATTATACTCATATTTTTATGTATATGTCACTATTCATACACGTACGTTTATACATATATCATAAGTTATTAATTAAATTATTCTACCCTTATTTATACATTATGTACAAGTATATTATACACTTAGTTATACTTTATATACTTATGTACATATACGGTTATATTATATATATATACATATGTACAAAAATATCAAATACAAATAATAATATACATATATACCTACATATCCAACATGGTTTGCTATATGTATATATACGGATATATTAAAATTCTTATACTTTGAAAATACTAAGTATATATATACATATATTTACTATTTACGTATACATGTATATACCTCATATAGTCAAAATAACAATAATTACATTTATATACATAATCATGCATATATACATAAATAATTAAATAAAATACTAAATGTATATACATGTATATTAAGGAAATATTTAGTACACATACATATACTATACGTGTATACCTACATATGTCATGTACAAAATACTAATTATACATACATTTATAATACACACACATTCATATGTATAATAATACGTGTATAGAAAAAAAAAATACATAGTATTTTTACTACTATTTATATCTATATGCATATATTGTATATTAAATATATATGCCCACTCCTAAATACATATGTATATACATAAATAAAGAGACATACCAAATACATATGTATATACATAAATAAGTAGAATACCTAATGCATATGTATATATCTATTCATGCATACATATATATACACGTAATTAAATATATAAACAAAATACTTAATATATACATAGCATAGAATACATATATGTACAAAATAAATAATTAACTTACCTAAATATTTTAGTAAAATATTTGATTAAATCCCCCTTAACCTTTTTCTTCTTCTAATTGATTGATTTTTCTCCCTTTGTTCTTCTCGGTTTTGGGTGTGTGTATGTATTTGACTTTCTTTTCTTTTCTTTTTCTAGTTTTCCACTTCTAGACATGAACTAAAGTGAGGATAATCAAATGAAAAGAAATCAATATAAAGAAAATAAGAAAACAATAATTTCTAAGATAATTAATGCATTAAATTTGATGGGATTAAGTAATCAAGTTTCTTATTTTTTCCTTCTTATTAAATCAACACTTGGAGGATGAATTCATCATGTGGCCTGTTGTGTGTAACGTAGGAACAAAGGGAAAAATTAGAAGAAATGAAAGAAAAGAAAAAATAAAATAAAAAAATAATTATATGTAATTGTTCTAACCATAAAAATAGTAAAAATAACATTTATAAATTAAATTTATAATTTTATTAAAAATTTATCAATTTAATTTATACCCATTACCATTACAATTACAATTTTTATGAGTTATTTTAACATTTTAGTTAAAAGTTTTACATAATTATGCGATTTGGTCGATAATTATAATTGACTATGATTATATCACTGTTGAGTGATATTTATTTATTTTATAAGTTTAAAATTATAGTTTTACGGTTTTGATCAAGTTCGGATTCAATTTCGAGTATTTGCACGTAAAACGGATTTAGGGTTTTTGTATGTGATTTAAGTTTCGATAAATTTTCTAAAGTTTTTATTATTGATACCATGTTTGATTTAAAAATTTTATACAAATTTATTATCATTTGTAGCCTCACTGACTCATAGTATCGTCTAGAATATTTAGACTTAAATTAGAGTTCGAGTACTGATTATACAGGGTTTACACATGAAGCTCGAGTACATGTTTCTCTTGAAGAAGGCTAAGGTTCATGTAATTACTACTTTTGCTCAACTTGGGTTCTTACATACAAGCCATATGAAAGTGTAATAGGAAATTACCTCTCAATAGATTAATTAAACCCATACATTAATAACTTACGTATCAAGGACCCAAACTTGTTTATAGATACCTTGGCAACTTTTGATTCAATGGTTTAGGTATGTAGAGCCATAGAACTTAAACCATTGAAACTTGAAGTGGAAAAGAAGCTAGCCTTTTAAATAATCATTGAAAATGCTCATAAGAAGAAGTTGAACTTCTTAAAGGTGTGCTGATGTAGAAGATTAATAGCCATAAAGCCTTAGGAAGACTAGTAACCCATTTGCTTCTGTATAGAAAATTCTTCCAAAACACCTTCTTAAAGGTGTGTTGACAAAGAAGAAGTTGAAAAATTGATGAAAGAATTCCATGAAGAAGTGTATAGCTTACATATGAATGGAAATATGTAAGCTTGATAGATAATGCATATAGGCTACTATTGGTTAACCATGAAGGCTAACCATTTTAAACATGTTTAACCTTATCATTTGTGTTAAGTATACACCAACAAAATCAATGTTATAAGCACCATTACACCAAATCCTTGAATAAGAAGAGATTCATCCTAGTAGCAGCTGATTACTTCGCTAAATGCATAAAAGCTTTTGCAACACACTAATGACAAAATGAGTAGCAATGTGGTTTCTTAAAAAGGATATAATAGTCACATACCAAGCACTTCGGTCCATCATGATGTAGAAAACTTAAAAAATAAGGTAATGACAAAAGTGTCTAAATTTGGAATGAACCATCAGAACTCAACACCATATTGTCCCTAAATGAACAAGGCAATTGAAGCAATAAAAGAAAATATCAAGACAATCCTTGAAAAAATGACAGTAACTAATATTGACTTACATGAGATGTACCCTTTGCTCTCATGGCTTATTGAACTTCAACAAAACTTTCTTATGGTACATGGTATGGAAGTTATACTTCTAATTGATGTATAGATTCCTCGTTCTAAGTACAAGTGGAAATCTACCTAGATAAAGAAATGAATTAATAATTTGAACTTGATCGATGAATAGTTTGTTACCTTATGCCATAGTTAGTGCTACAATAAAATGAATCTATGAAGCTTAGAAGTAGGTGACCTTGTACCTAAGAAGATGCCACTTAATGTTCAAGATCCTAAAGGAAAGTTTACATTGGATTATGAAGGCTTATGCAATGTAAGTAAAGTATTGTTAAGAGGATCTTTAATATTATCAAAACAAATGGTCTCAAGATAAAAGACCCTATGAACTTTGATGCAATGAAGTTATATTTCCCATGAAACATCAATGAAATATATATTTTCATTCAATGAGATAATTATCAATTTTAGAGATCATTAAAGCTTAACTCTCCTCATTTACCTGATCATTTCCTCAAAGAGAAGGGTTTGTCTAAGTACTAAGTTAAATTTGCTACTCTAATTTAGGCTAATTAGATGAGAAATTCAAAAGTTCAAATTAAAAGTGAATATGGGAATGAAAATATAATAATTAACATTAATAACAAAGATTTAGGCTTATGACATGTTTCTAATTAAGTGATGAGGTCATGTTGTTAAGATATTATGTATGGTCTTTAAGTGGGTTTTGATGGAATTCACTTGAATTCAATCCTGAATAGGGCATCCCACTCGACTATATAGTGAAAAATCTCTCCTCCCTCTCATTTTCTTACATAATTAGCAAAACACTTAATTCTTGTCACAAATTTAGTGCCCTATATCTAGAAACTAAGGAGTCAATCTTCTCTTTATCTCATAACATATCCTAATCTACTATAACAACATAAAGAAATGTAAATTCAATGGCTTCTCTACTCTCAATCTCCTCTTAGTCTTGTGGTTGTAAAAATCTATTCATTAACACTTGATGAACTCATTGATAGAAGTTGGAATTTGCATAATTAATCTCCTTTTGGTCTCATAATCATGCAAATCCATTCAACTCTTAATAAATTTTTATGACTAATCACTTCTCAGTCTCGTAATCATAAGAACCCATTTAAGAGGATCAATTTCCTATACCTCAACAAGCTAACAATAAAGTAGTTAGAAATTGTTTGCTTGAATAGTTAGCTAGATGATCAGTAGTGGACTTCATTTAAATTTGGAACATAATATTCTAAAAGGGCTCAACTATTACCATTTCCATTTTCATGAGCTCCATTCCCATTAACTCCATTTCCATTTCCACCATTAATGGGTCCTTACTAATTATCCATATCTCTTAACTACTCTCTTCTCCTTTCTCTTATCCCATGATGAAATGTTTAATCTATCTTAAGGTTAAATTTCTCAAGTACTTCTCTCACTCCCTTCACATACAAACCAATATGCCCTAAATCTACTCCTTCCAATTCCAACCTAACTGCCAAACTACGACAAAAACTATTATTCCAATTATCTAAATAGTACTTTTCCTAGCTTAACAATAGATGGGCTAAGGACATTTTAGCACTTAACCAACAATTTAGTAATACAGTTTCAAACTTTATATTCAAAGCGACTCAAATTAATAAGGAAATAGCAAAATCATCTCAATTGAATAAGTAAATAAATATCAAAACTTTAACAACTATACTACTCAAAATTAATAGAAATTACAATAAGTTATGAACTACAACTACAACTAAGGCATAGTCCTAAAGTCTTTCGTCTATCTGATATTTTAACAATTGCCTTCTATCCAACAACGATGTAAAAAGATGAACATGACAACAAGGGATACTTAAATAAAATGAATTCTTTCGAAAATATTGATTTTCAAAACATATCATGCTAATGGACTAGTATGCTAGGTCACGATAGTAATAAAACTAGTGAATATTCATTAGGTCATTTCCATAAGGAGAGAAGCTTGCCTAAGTATCAAGCTTGTCTTGCTACTTTAATTTAGGCTAATTAGATAAGGAGTTGAGAAATTGTGATTAGAATAAATGTAAGAACAAACATATAACAATTAGCAATAATAATAAAGGCTGAGGCTAGTGATATGCTTCTAATGAAGAGACATAGACATGTTGTTAAAATATCGGGTATGGTCTTTAAGTGGTTTTTTATGGAGTTCACCTATGTTTAATCTCGAATAGGGCATCTCTTAACTATGTAGCGAAAAATCACTTCGGTTTCATTTTCCTACATGATTGGCTAAACACTTAATCCCTATCATGAACTAAGTGCTCTAGTTTTAGAAACTTAGGGGTCAATCTCCTCTTAGTCTCATAACTTATCTTAATTTACTAAATCACATAAAGCAATGTGAATTCGATAGGTTCTCTTTTCCTAATCTCCTTTTCGTCCTATGGTTATAAAAATCCATTCATTAATACTCTACGAGCTCATTGATACAAATTGGAATTTACACAACTAATCTCCTCTAAATCTTATATCATGCAAATCCATTCAACTCTCAAATGATTCCTATGACTAATCTTCTATTGGTCTCATAGTCATAAAAATTCGATTAAGAGGATCAATTTCTAGCACCTCAACAAGCTTATAATAGAGTATCAAACACCAAAATCATAACTAAACACACAAACACATTTCAAAACTACAAAATTTCACCAATTACATCTTCTACATTATGACATATGCACAAAAACACACTTAACCACTCTTGTTTTTATTAACAATACAAAGTGCTAGAGTAAATGTAGTAGAAATTTCTATAGATAGACAAGATAAAGGAATACCGAAATGATAACTAGAGTATGTGGAAGATTAAGTAAACAAGATGGAATCTACTTTAGACGATAAGAAATATACATATAAATCTCAAAAACAATCACTAAATGTCTAAGAAATAACAATAGAACAATAAAAATAAGAAAATATGCAAGAGCTAGCAAAACTACACTAAAATTTAGGCAAATCCTAATTAAGGCTCGCAAAATCTAAAAAAAAATAGGAGTATTTATAGATTTATGCTACCAATCGATCGATAATAGGGTCTATCGATCAATTAGTAGACACTTACTGGCACCTTGTTCTCTCCATGTTTTATAAAACGTAGTGTTTTAAGGTTAGCCTTTTAAGTTCGATAAACCCTAACCCTAGTCTCTTCTACTGATTGATTGATAAGGTGCATATCGATCAATCAATATGGTCAATACCCATTGATTAGTATAATCAAATCCCCATTGTAAGCTTTTGTTCATATACTATCCCTTCTATCGATCGGTTGCCTAGGAAATCAGCTTACACTTAACACTTTAGGGCATACCGTGATGCTACCAATCAATAGGTAGGCTAAATTCCATCCACCTTCACTTCTTTTCTTCCTTGGTCGATCAATAGGGGCTATTAAGACCATAGTAGCCCCTGTATACATGTATGCATAGCAAAAAATTAATAAAATTCAATTAAAAATGAATTTCTTTCATGTATTTTATCAATTTTGTTCAAGTTGATCCATTTTATACATAAACTCTATTTTTATATAAAATTCACTAGTTTCTCTTGAATTATGCATCAATACAAGTTTTAAAGTGGAAAATTTTGTATATTTTGAGTTGTGATTAAACAGTTGCAGGTATATGGCAATAGAAATGATTCAAGAAAACCACTTCTTAGATAGCCAAATTTTTGTCTAAATTAATAAGAGGGAGGCTAAATTGATTGTTCCTAATTTTTTTTTATTTTTTTATTTTTTTGCAATAGATCATAGCATGTTCTTGATCATTTGAGAACAATAGTGCTCAAAACTTGCATAATGGGTTAAGCTCAAATCAATTTGAGCCACATGAGAAAGCAAAACTACTTTTAGATAAGAAAATATAAAATTAAAAACTAAAAGGAGGGAAGGAGGGGGAGGGAGAAGGAGTAAAAGAGAGAGAGGGAGAAAGGGAGAATTAGGTATTGATGTATAAAGATTTTTCTTTATGAATTAAGTCTCTCTTGAGCAAGAGAGAGAGAGAATTATGCATTGATGTATAAAGATTTTTCCTTATGAGTTAATTCTCTTTCAATCGACATGAACATGTTTTGCTGTATGTGAAAAATCAAAATGTAGTTACATAAGCTCTAATCTTTCAGTTAAGGCTCTTCCTTGTCTTACACTCTTACCAATTAATATAATAGAACTCAAGGATCTACCTTATGTTTATTCAAATAGTTTTCATGAAGCACTTATGAAAGTGTAAAGTAATTCTAGGAGGATTACAAGAAAAATTTCTTTAAGTTTTTACATAATAACTCTTATTCAAACTAAATAAAGCCACTTTATCACCATTATTTTGATTCACCTTGTAAACTTTTGCACTTATTGTTTGGTATCATCATATATCTTAGTCTTTGAATTTAGTCTCTTTATATAGTTTTCAAATCCAACGTTTAAGTTGATTTAAGATAGAAATAGCCATTGTTTAAATCTTACAATTTTTTGAGAATGATGGAAATTTGAAAGTTTACTACTGAAGCAAGTAAGGATCTTTCCTATTTTCACTAATTTAACCATGCCAAAGATTGTGCATTTGTAGAAAAAGAATATTTGCTAACAAGTTATATAGAGAGAATCATAGTTGTCAAGACTATTGGTAACAAAGCTATTAGGAATTTTAAATTATTATCGCTGTTTACTTTTTAAGTCATGTATCTCTAATGAAGAGAGATTTGGCTGTAGTGACACTTTTGGCTGTAATTTAAGATTTAGATGTTAGTCTCAAGTTTAAAAGATAGTGGGTTATAAAAGAAGTGGATGGGGGTTAGACCATCGAGAGTTGGTAAGATCTAGTAAAAATGCGAAGGGCACAACAAATGAAATTTTTTATTTGTGTTGCAAGGGTTATATCAATTACAAGGCTTACGTGTACTTGATCTTAAAAAGTTGGATTCTTAACAATTGAATTGGCAGTGCTTATAGAAAAGGTATATATTATACATCTGTGCTCAATTTCTCTCACTCTCTCTTTTACTTTATTGTGATTTTTTATTACTTATTGATTTCTTAAGAATATTGCATATCTAAATAAATTCCAAAAGTATACATGCATGATCTTTTATATTACTACTAGCTTCTACTAATCAAATCTGAAAATGTTGGTAATTGAAAAGATTTGGACTTAATCTAATCTAAGCAATTCATACCCTTTGGTTACTCATTTGAGACTAACAATCTCAAGCCTGGTTAACCGTATATGAAACTCGATCAATCTAATGGTGCTTCACTTCAATCTAATTGATTAAGTGAGGGAAACTATCAATCAGGTCTTCTCCTAGTACCATCTAGTTTACTTAATTGAGATCTAGTCGATTAGGTTGCCTTCCACAATCTTGAATCTCTCTTTGCTCGCTTTGGCTCATCTCTTTTTATCTTAATTACTTAAATGATTGTCTCACTTGAAGATTCACAAATTTTGAAGAGAATGTTACCTTAAATGAAACATCAACTTAACTAACCCAATTCCACAGCAAAGTAGGTAGCCCTAGCCCCATCATTGGAAACAATACAAATCAAACAACAATAGACATACTAATGAGATGCATCACTTCATAGATGATCGCTTAATAGTCATTGAAAACATAAGGGAAGTAATAGTAGTTATGAAAGTGTTCATTGTCAACAAATTATATAAAATAGATGAATGTAACTTTAGGTGTATATGTTTATGTTCCTCTTTCATCTTAATTGAGTTTTCTTTATATAATTTTTCAACTCTTAAGGGATTTTAATGATGATCGTTATCCCTTTTTTTTCCAAACACTAATATGTTTAGAAAATGACAATTATTTTCTACTCAAATGCTTCCAGTTTGATTTCAAGTTTCATATACAAGGAATACAGACTTAAGCGTAATGGCTTCTAATTGTTAGAATGATTTCATTCCCTTCTTCCTTGAGGGTGTTTGAGGCCTCTTATTAAAATGCTAAACAACATTACGATGTTCTTAATTTAAGATCCTCTACTTCTGCCCACTTTCTCTTAAAACACTCTTGGTTAGGTTTATAACTTTTCTTCGATTTAGGCTTTCCTTATCAGAAACCACTAATTATTTTATGGGATAATTACAAATACAATCCTAAATCATTGATTTTGTGTAGATGGATTCTTTAAATATTGAAAGTGTGATTTTACTTCTCCATTATTTTATAATATGTGCAAATAGCACCAAAAGCTGTCCTTACTTGAGATTTTCCTTTTTCCCTTAGTATCGAGACTTATAGGACCATGCTTAACCAATATGTGTATGTAATGTATGTCATATGTCAAACTTAAGTTGTGAAGGTGAGGAGATAAGGAGGATAAATCTCTTGGAGAGGGAATGTTTTCTCATGCTTTCATGGCCTTTTATGCGAATACCTTAAACACGTGGCGATAAAAGGTTTAGCCATACTAGCTACTAATAGATAGTGTGCTCCACAATAGAAACTAAGCTTTAAAGTGGATGGTATGCTATGGTTAGTAAGATCACTAAATCTGTAGCTTAGGGACTTGACAGTTGTAAGAGTTGCCTAGTGTACTAGCCATATTAGGGATGTCAAATGTCCATTAATGAGCTATGGTGGAGAGTAGGCACTAAAGACAAAAGTTTGGCCAAGATGTTGAGGAAGGCATTGGTTAGTGCCTGATCAGGGATGAGTTGAGCTCCAAGCTTATGTCAGGCAACCAATGTATGCTAATTTAATGATCAAGGAGCAATATTCTTGGAGGGGTGTTTTTTGGCTCGGCAAGTAGGTCATGGTATAGAGGATAGGCCCAACAATAGCTTACACATCCCTTAGCGTGAGTATAGGGCTTTGTGGAAAGGTCACAAGGCATCAAACAAGCTTGCTATCCATTCGAGCGTACTTTGGTATCCTTTATGATGAGTCTCACTCATTAGGTCTTGATTTAAGCAAGAATCAGTTGTCAATACTTAGTAACAATTTGGAAGGTTATTTACATAAGTGAAAGCACACTCTTAAAGTTTAAGGCCTGTAGCATAGCTAATGGTTAAAGGATTTATATTCAATTTGCTTATGTTATTAATAAACATGACTGAGAAGGGGGAATTGACCTCTTTTATTTTAGTAAGAGCACTATGTTCATATCCAATAGAATATAAGGCCTTGGTTAACCATTAATGTTTATGAATAGGATGAGGTGACTACTTACTTATTTATTTAACCATACTCTCACGAGAAACTCAGTGGAGATGTTGCAATGATGATTAATATGTGTCCATAAAAACGTAAATGTCAAAACATTCATGTGCAAAAAAATTCAATGAGGACGAATTTTTGAATACTTATCATGAGATTTATAGACTTTATCTAAAGTAAGAACCATAAGAACCCCAAACAAAACATCATTTGTGGTCCTAAATATTGATGTTTAGGGAGCTTTAGTAAACTCCAAGATGTGAAGTGATGATGTATAACAATATAAATATATATATGCCCACCATATATCTAAGCTAACAAGATAGGTTCGAAATTAGTGGTAGGTATAGAGCTTGCAACAATTGTAACTTTACTCACCTCATGTTATTTTAGTCTTTTAGTACTCGGTTTTGTTTGGAATATCCTTTCTTTTTTCTTTTTTCTTTTTTTTTTCTAGTTGTAAAGGGGAAATCGAAAAAAAAAAAAAAAGGGATGATAATGGCCAGATCTTTACACTTCCTATTTCATCGACTCGGGTGATGAACGCTTTACAATGAATAGCAGTTAGATGGGGTCTAGATGAATATCCGGCAAGATGCTTTTGCACGAACTTTTTATCAAGTTCACACATGGCCATGCAAATGGCTAGTTGCAACATATTAGTACTCCATTTATGGTGTTGCTTTTTTAATTGAGTTGTGACCAGACATATCCAGTACGAACCAGATTCATGATATCTATTTATTTTTTGCTACATAAAACGACTGCACTACGTAACTGAAATCTCATCTCACCGTTAATTTACTTGGACGATTGTACTATGCTGTCAACACACCTGCAAAAGTTAGGGCAATTGCTTTTTTCTCATTTGTTGCAAGAGGGTGAAGAGATCTATCTAATGCAGGTAAAGCTAAATCGGTCCTTGTGTGTCTCCTGCCGTACACCCACTGGTTATTGGCATCAAAAGATATAGGACCACCAATGAACTCTATATGGTCACCACAAGTTACCATTTTTCACTTATAACAAGCGTAATCACAGCCATACGATGATATAGCAAAATCAATTGTTTCGAGGGAACTTGCCTGCAAAACCTGGTATTTAACTTTACACGCCTACTGGCAGCAAATGAAACCATGCGTGGTTGGGCTATTGCAATTGCCCCACGATAGCCAATACTGAGCTCTCGGTACATCTCCACTTTAAGGCTATTTTGGCATAGTTTTAGTCTGGTGTTAATTGGGGGATAAAAAGCCGTGAAAAACGAACCAAATAGTCAAACGAGGATGACCAGATCAGAAAATGTGGTTTCCCTTCCAATTTGTTTCGCAATATTTTCAAACCAAATGAATCGAAAAACTCTAGCATTGGTTTAAACGGGTGAACCAATTAACCAAACTGACCAAAAGAAATGAAGTAATATTTTCATCTCCTTAAAAAAATATTATTACTTTTCATTAAATGGCATTTAAAAGAAATTTAAGTTTATATTTATTAAAATATGTACGTATTTGGCTTTTATGACCATAGGATTTTGGAACATTACTCGGTTTTTATCATATACTTATTTTATGAATGAAATTAGTTGTCACATTACTTTTAAAGTTTCTTAATTATATAACTATTAATTTGATTAACTTCTCAATTATATAAATATTAACTTCATTAACCTCTTATGTAAACATGTCATTTCTTAAAATAATTTAATACTTATGATAAGAGATTGTATATTATCACGTAAATTCTCTTAGATTAATTCATCAATAGAATAAAGCTAAATCGAAATCGTATGATTTTGAAAAATTACTAAATTGATTTGTTTGGCTTGGTTCATAATTATTAAATACCAAATCGTATTTTATAATTTAGTTTGCTTTAAAAATAAATCAAACCCAGCTAAACTGTGCCTACAACTAGCTTTTAACATCGGTTTGAAAACTAAATGACATGTCAAAGAAATAAGAGGATAAATGCACATAACAAACACCAACAAAATAAATATTAAACTAAATCATTTTTTAACACTAAATAATTTGATACTATAATAAAAGATTGTATATTATCATGTAAATTCTCTTTAATTAATTCATTAATAGAATAAAACTAAATCGAAATTTTATGATTTTGAAAAATTACTACACCGATCTATTTGGCTTGGTTCATACCTATGAAATACCAAATCATATTTTATAATTTAATTTGTTATAAAAACAAATCAAAACCAACTAAACTGTAATTACCCCTAGTTTTAACATCGCTTTGAAACCTAATTGACATGTCAAAGAAATAAGAGAATAAATGCACACAACAAACACTAATAGAATAAATATTAAACTAAATCATATTTTAATATTTATGTAAATATGTCATTTCTTAAAATAATTTAATACTTATGATAAGAGATTGTATATTATCATGTAAATTCTCTTAGATTAATTCATCAATAGAATAATGCTAAATGAAAATCTTATGATTTTGAAGAATTACTAAATTGATTTGTTTGGCTTGGTTCATAATTATAAAATACCAAATCATATTTTATAATTTAGTTTGCTTTAAAAAAAAATCAAACTCATCTAAATCGTGCCTACCCTTAGTTTTTAACATCGGTTTGAAAACTAAATGACATGTCAAAGAAATAAGAGGATAAATGCACATAAAAAACACCAAATATGCAAAACAAACATAAATAAGGAATAGATTGTACTTAAATGAAAAAACAAATGAAATAAAGAAGATATAGCGGATGGGAACTAGTTTTGCTCCATATATATTAGTATAATACTACGCTTAGATTTTCTAGGTTCATAAATTTTCACCTAAATTGTTAATTTAATTAAAAGTTTACTTTTCAATTTATTTCACACTCATGGATGGAATCATTTTTAAGCTTTTACAAGTTTTTAGAGTATACTAAGGCTATTGTAATTTTATAGTATAAATATTGATATTTCAATAGGATATATTTAATTCGAATCCACCCTACTCAAATTATGGTACAATTGCCAAAAGGAAATGTTCAAATGATTATTTAAGAAAGTTCACCACATGCCTGTCAAAGAATATAGAACTAAAATTGTATTGATGGGCTGTTTTTTTTCTTAAATAACTATAGGCTTCAGCTACAAAATTGGATCTTTTTAATTTTTTTTTTTTCCCTAAAGTTCTTCACAACTATCTTTCTAAAATGCAACCACATCTACCCTTTCTACGATGCCAACGTATGAATCATTAGAATTGAAAACCCTAGGGATAGACGAGATCATGAAAAATTAGTGCTTTATCTAAACATATTGGAATAACTATTGGGAGTGTTTACGAAAAATACCTACTTGTCAAGTTTATGTTCATATTTACCACTAAACAATCTAAGAGTCTTATTAATCGTACTAAAACCACTGTCCAAGTGACCCATGGTTGAAATACTTCCAGATTCGTTTTAGCAGATAATATTGTTTGGAGCACTTTTGTCATCGTTGATGACGTGATTGAGTAGCAACAAGAGATGATTGTTTATTTAAGCTTTTATGTTACTCATTAGAAAAAAATCCATTGATATTAATGTATTATGTGTTTTTATCAATTATGAATAAATATTAATTATATTTAATCATGTATTAATAATAATAAGTTTATATATATATTAAAATTTTATTAATATTTATTTATTACTTATTAAAATACATAATATATTGATAGGTTATCTTTGTTTTCATATAGAGATATTAAAACAATATTGATGTCCTTCTTGTAATAATAATCATGTCACAATCCAAGAAGTATCAATCGCAAGAATTTCTAATTTGTATTATAGAGCAATTACCAGATGATTGTTGGTAATATGGTACTATTACTACATAATTGTTGGTCAGGTAATGGATGGGACAAGTTTGGGCATCGCTGGTCGAATCTTTATGGAAACCAATAAAAGAATGAAAGAAACAATGATGTTGGACGATCTGCAGTGTCCAGAGAGAATAATTCATGAGCAAGGCTTTTTAAAAAATTGCTGTTCCCATTTCATTGCTGTCATATCAGAAGAATCATCATGACGCACCTCACTATTAGATCGGCTTTCCCCTTCCAAATCAGAAGCACCAGTAGACCCACTCTCTTCATTATTTCCTTGATTCAGATAGGGATATGTTTTTCTTCACAGCGTGGTATAATTAATTAGGGGAAATAAAAATTATCCATGTTTTGTCCTTTTAACAAATTCAAGATCTTTTACCTTATATAACACATATGATTTATATTTTATTACTATGTGTTAAAGCTATTCTGGGAACACGTGTGGGCTTATGCTAAATATATATTAAAATTAAAAAAAAAAATTCTTGTTCATTTCAAGATGAAATTTAAATAACGTCCAAACTTTTAGGACTTGCCCTCACGGAACTGAATTCAAAATGTAACCAGTCATTCACCCGTATCATGCTCGAATCCATATATTGCTTATTGCAAATTTTAAATTTATGAATACCCTACATCTTAAATTTCATATTAGCTCTTGAACTTTATCAATTTTTATAATTAACCATTTAAAGTTTATAGGTTTTACTTCAACACCTGAACTTTACCCATTTTGAAATTAATCACTTCAACTCTATTTTATTTTTGTGATTAATTATCTAAACTTGATTCATTTTTGTAATTAATAGCTAATCCAAATATTATGAAAAATATCAAAAAGTTTGTAGGTAATAAATTGGCATTTTAACTTTAGGTATTTAATTATAAAAATAAACAAATTTTAGATATCAAATATGATTTTTTTTCTTTTAATATTAAATAGAGAGTAAACTTTAAACACCCTTTGCAATATCCTTACTAAATATAATAATTATTCAAGTAACCAACCTAGAACCATTTTATCAATGAAGAAATAAAACCTAACAAAAATGTCACATGGCTGATGACACTAGATCAATTCTAGTTCTTTTTTTAAGGGATACTAGATTTAGATCATGTTTGGTTGGGAAAATAGGACAGTACAAAGAAAATAGTACAACATATTATAAGGAGATCACAGTAGTTAAACAATCTTGCACCATTTTTTGTGTGTGAATATTGGACATAAATTTTTAATAAAGAGAGGTAGAAGGAAAGAGATGGATTTTGTTGATAATTTGAAAATTTGACATTGGGTTATTTTTAGAACTTGAAAGATGAATTTGTTTTATATTTGAAATAAATTTTTATACCACTAAATATATCGTATAATTTTTTTCATTTTAGTTTAGTACCTCAAAAATCTTATTATCTAGTAACTTGGATCAACATACATAGCAAATAATGAACGAAACGTTTATCTAGTATTGCACCATAAAAATACGACAATCAAACAATATCTTACTTGGAGATTTAATAAGTTACAATATATATTAAAGGCTCTTTTAGTTTTGAACGGATATTAATTTATATAGCAAGTACTTTAATAAAACAAATGAATCTAGAGGGTTCATAGGGTAGCTTACAGCTCTTATATAGTAAGAATTCTACAGTGGTCCCAAATGCTTACAATGTGAGCCATGATTCCAAATGTTTAGAATCTACTCTTATAGGGTATTTATAAGTAGATCTTCTATGATACTAGAACATTATCACCCCTAAGATAGCATCGAATGGAGAACAAAAGTGATGTTTAACGAACAACAAATGAATTTCTTACTCCTTTGGAGATTCTATTTTTTTCCAACTCTCTTTAATCACAAGCAAAAGTCTGGGGTCAAGTAAAAATAATCAAGGGAAATTCTAAGCGAGAATTGTTTACACAGAAGGATATGGAACAAGCATCATTGTTTGAAATTATATATGTATGAACTGCATGCGATCATGATAATACCGTACTGCTTGAGAGTTATCATTAACGAAAGCCGTTCAGTTAGACTAAAGCATTTGATACCCTAAAGATTTGGATGAGCCTTATATCATATTATCAACATAGAATAATCAGCTCTTCTGTCGATTATTGCCTGAAAGTTGTTTATTCGTAAACCTACCTCCTGCATCGTTTGATGGAACAAATAAAAAGTTAAAGCTCCTATCTTGATTAGGCTCATCAACTTCAAACGTGACGTAACAATACAAACACGAAAAAGATAATCACAAGTTCTTATTTCAATCAAAACAGTAGCACCCCCACATTTATCACTAAACTTGTTGAAGGGATGAAATATAATGAAGACACATCGTTTTGAGTAGAGGTTGAATCAATCAACATAAGAAGAATTAGGCTAAAAATTAAGATAAATTCTAGAAAAATTAAAATTTTCATTAGCGAGAAGCTAAAATAAAATGTTTTCATAAAAATTCTCAATAGAATCAAAAATAATATTTCATCCTGTATGATACCACATTATGAGTCACTACTCGCATTCAACTTTCTATTATTGGAATAATGACAAATGGGATTATAAAGAGAAAACATGATGTGTTGATACAATATAATATACAATACAAAAGGTATGATCATAATATGAATAAATGTGTATTATTATTTCCATGAAAAATTCATTACAATTCACAAAATTATTTGCTAATTACAATTTTTTGGAAAATATAATATATTATCATCATTATTGTGTAAAATTTATGCACCCTTAAACCATCATCTAGATGTGGGATCGACCTTTGAATTGTTGATTGGTTTTACCTACTACGACTTTTAAGAATGTGTTAGGCCCTAAAGCAACCAAAGCCCCTAACTTTTGTGAAAGCAACTGATTAGGAGCAGTACACATTTCAAAATTATAAGAAGGTAAAACCATACTTTAAATGTTTATAAAGTCTATTTATACTTGATCAATTATTTAAAAGTATACTTTCAACTATCCCTTATTATAATTAATAATTTGGAATATGAGAAAAAGAAAATGTACATAGTATATATTACAAAGAAAAAAGAAAAATAACATCTTACTTAAATTACATCAGCAAATGATTAATCAGTTTGGATCATAAAAGAATCAGAATGTACATATAATAAACTAAAATGCATATTCCTACATTTTAAACACTAACACTTCGTTTGGTATGAAAGATGGAATTAAGAAGGAAAGAAGTGAAAGGAAAGGAAGTAGAGAAGGATTTATGGACGAATTTTATTTTTAAAATGTGTTTGATTAATGGAGGGAAGGAAAAAAAAAGGAATTGTAATGATTAATAAAAACAAACTAAAAAAAGATAAAAGTTTATCAATTTAACCATAAAAAAATAGTATAAATTTTGAAATAATTTCCCACCCTTTCCTTCTTGTTTCCATCCAAATTTCGAGGGATTATATTTAAGTAGATAACATAGAAATATTTCTTCATGTTTTCCACTCCCTCCCCTTTCCTTTTCACACTAAATAATGAAATCCAAATATTTTTCCTTTTATTTCCTTCCTCTTCCATTCCTTGCCCTTTCCCTCATCCCTAATAGAGCCTAAGGATATAAACTATACTTGAAAAACGAACCCGACATATATGAACAAATATAATATATTTCCACATTCAGCTTCACTGTTCCATTAACCCAACCCACATAACATAAAACAGACACCGCAAATTCAATTTTATATATTTTCGGAGGAAAAAATGAAAAGTTTCAAAATTATAACACCTAAAACATGCCAACTCCAACATGTCTCATAATAGCAGGAAATAAAAAGTAAAAAAGAAGGCAAATGAAAAACGCACGACAAAAAACGATTAAAGATTTTTCACAGAAAAATACAACAATAAATACATGCTTAATTAAGTATGTAAAAATGTCGCCTCAACAGTTTTCCTATATAATGCAGCACACTTATTGCAACGATCTGATCCTCACATCCTATTTTTTATAGGGATTACTTTTCTACAATAAAATGTTAGTTATAAGTCCATACCGGAAAAAATGAAAAAAAAAAAAAAGGAAAAGTTAAAGGCCATACTCTTCCTCTATGATTTTAGACTATATCATTAGAAGATAAGTATTTAATGATATGGTCTAAACTCATATCACTCTTCTCTCGAGTTGTAATACTTAAGTCAATTAGAAAGAAAAGAAAATTATTAGAAGACATATTTTTCTATTAAATGCATGGGAAGGACCAAAGAGACAATTGCAAAATATACTTAAGGTCATTTATATATCTTAATAGTACTAATGTCTGTAGCTGAAGAAAATAAGATTACCACATGTCATGTCGATTTCATTTTGACGCTACAAAACACTATTTACTGAATCAAACATCTCGAAGTTAAGAAGATGAACATTCTTTTTTATTTTTTTTTTCTTTGGCTGAAAAGAAGATGAGCATTGTTGCTTTGATATAATGAAAGATTACATCGTATGTATATATTTATCTTTTTCCGTCGGTAAGTTTTCTTTTTTTCCATTTTTTTTTTTTTTTTTTGGTTTTGTATAGTTTTATGGCTATTCATTCTTTTTCTCTAACTATATTATATTTTATCAAGAGCATAGAAATCAAACCTATTTGAGCATGGAAAAAATGTTACAAATACATGAATAGAGAGTTAATTAAGAAGCAAATATTCCATTAAATGATAAAATAAATGTTAGTTGCCAAGAAAAAGGGAGGAAAAATTAAAAAGAAGAGTTTGGTAAATTTTGAATTATGTTTGGTTTTCATTTTATAATGTGTTGGAAGAGAGAGAAAGTAAATACATGTTGACAACTGAAATATGATTTTATTTTGATAACTTGCATATGTTTTTGTCCTCCAGCAAGGATCGAAAGGTGACTGATGCTCACGGTAATTGTATGTCCTCGTGGACATGTTCTCAACCTGATTCGCTTCTCAATTGGATTCGCATCGTTGCAAGCGTTGAAAATTAAACCACTTCTCTTAATGGCTAGCAATAGTATGCCATTTATACTTTTTCTCCCTTTTTTTTTCAATGGAATTACTAAATAATTGAAAGAAGAGAGTTTCTACATAACAATCAAGCATAATCTAGATAATTAAAATCAAATCCTACGCAAATTATGTATAGCCAACGTAATATAATAAGACAATAATGACAAGCTTCCAATTTATATATTTTCTCATCATTTCATTCTGTAGATAATTTGATAAATCCTCATAATGATTTTACAGATATTCTAATCTGTAGTGCTAAAGGAATAATGGGTGGAAAAAAAGGTCGGTAACAAATTTCGTTAATCCAATATATTTGAATAATTTGGCCAAAAAAGGAAAAAAAAAAGATATTTCAACAATATGTTCCGGTTAGATTCTTTATGAAATTAAAAATACAATTAAGAACATTTTGGTTGAAATTGAAGTTTCTTATTACTTTTTTCCCCAAAATAAGCAGCATATTACTTTGTTATTGATCAAAGTAGGTATAATTTCTTGAGAGAATGAAAGATTATTTTTGCCCCTATCTTATTTCCATGCTTATTCCTTAATGTCACATTTGGTATACATGATTGGTTTGGAATAAAATGAATTGAAATGGAATAGAATGGGATGGAATAAGAAGTGAAATGATAAATCATATCTTGTATTTGGAAATGTCTTGGAAATAAATGAAATGGAATGAAATTAAGCACTTATATAATAAGAATTCCAAAAGTTACCCTTAATAATTATATGTTATAATTATATTGAAAGTTAAATAAGTAATTTAATTAATAATAATAAATTTAGAATAAATGAAATCATCAAATTCCTTATAAGAAAAGAGAATAGAACTTGGAAGCACGATTTATTCCCGTCTACCAAACGTAATATATGGATTTTAATTTTCCAATATTTTACCAAAATGGATAAGACAAAAATCCTTGAAATCTTTCCTCTCCTCTTATATGTAACACGCTTTTTCTCCTAAGATTTTTCCTACATGACTTAAAAACGAGCTTCAAATCTTATCTTTCTAGGTTCCAAGGAACAAAATGGCATAGGGAAGAAGGAAAGAGGCCTAGGAACCCTCTATTGTTGTTGTTCCAAAACCATGCATCCCTCTACTCCTTCGCTCGTGGTCAGATGAGATATGATTTCTCAAACGAAGTGAAGTGATAGTAAGAGAAGACTTCCTCAATCGGATGCATTATTTTCTTAGAAATAAAAGCAAGGATAGTATATTTTTCTTTGTAACTGAAGACCAAATTCATTTCGAGAATTATACCAACGAAAATGAAGCTGTCAAGTTGCTCAATACATAGGGGAAAGCTCTCCATTTGCATAGTACTTCAAGCCTTTGTTAGTAAGCATTCTCATGAAGCTGAGAGAATTTTCAAACTATCTAAATCATTATTGTTCTATACATTCATTCCACAAGAGTGTAACTTGAATGAACTTTTAGCTACAAGGGTAGCAAAGTATTTAAGCATGAGCAGCAAGCTGTGTAATAGACTTGTGGAGAGTCAAAGAGACACAAAAACACCAGAAAAGATGTAGTATCGAAACCTTTTGCAATTTTAAGAAACAGAGTTAGATGTAAATTGTTGTAAATCAAAATCTACTGAACTTTTTTTTTTTTAAATAAAATAGTGAATTCCCTGCAACTGTAATTGGTAGGATGACATGAAAAGATTAACTCATAAGAAGAAAAAATGTATATAAATTATACTCAATTTCGGTCACCCTAGTCTATTCATTTTGCACTTATATTGATCCCATTTGCTATTGTGAGAAAAAGATTATGTTTAATCAGATTAAGAAATTAACTTGATCAAACTTCTAAATATGTAGTAACCACGAAAAGGGTGATATTTTATTAAACAGTGTTTTGAAAACCAATCCACTGTCTCTCTTGATTGCTCATTTGGAATTTTCATAGGTTAGTAGTATGTATTATAACCTCTACGTGGACCCAAATGATCGTGTGACATAGAATAACACAAATGTATATGGCGTACCTCATATGCTGTACAAACATCAAGCTCTGATTTCTTTCCGTCCCCACTTCATACATCTACATGGAAATCTGTATAAACATGTGCCCTTCATAACATTATTTACCAATCCTTTGAAGAAAGCAACATTTGAAGCTCCCATTCGTATATGTTCCAGCCAAAGACACATAGGTTGTCATAAGATCTTGCAAATTAAAAAGAGATGCTGATACGACTCCTCAGATCAAGTAAATTCAAGCGCTAAAATACCAAAACTATATACCTAAACTACCATATGCCTTGATCCTAGTATGTTTTTTATAATTAATCTTAGATTAACTTGTTACGTTCAACATTTCTGAAATACTTCAACGGATCAATAAGATCCTTTGTTGTAAGTGCTAAATCAAGAAGTTAATTAGATCTATAAAATATAAGGATTTACCTATCTGATTAGAGACTTTCAAGAAAAATTGCATAAATAATCATTAGAAAATTGAAAAATAACAGAAAATAAAATTTAAAAAAGAATCCGACCAACCTGACATGAGCTGAAAATATTGAATTATGAAACTGCTGTTGCATAGTCGTTCTATTGCTGATGCAGCATCATCAAGATTCTCATATATCATATCCAAACACCCCTTTAATAAGACCTTCGACAGTGTTTATGTTGATTTCCATGTGAATCTTGATGATGCTACACCCGCAAACAACGACTGCCAATCTAAACCCTCCCTTCTCCATGCACAACCTCACCAGGTAATAAGACCTATCTAATAAATAATTGTTTCATCGATCGTATTTGTGTTTAATATAGATTATAAAACAAATAAGTCACTTATACCAATTTTATTACTTTTTTTCTTATAAGAGAAAAGGTTATCTACCTAAGTTAATTAATATATTTGAAACAAGATTATCAGCATGAAAATCTAAAGCAAAATACATAAACTGAAACCTGAAAGGGGAAAAAAACAAAGGAAAAAAAAAAGGGGATAAGACAAAAAAAAAAAAGAAAAAGAAAAAGAAAAAAAGAAGGGTGTACCTGAAAACAACAGTGTCAGTATCTTACCATTTCCATGTAGCTGAAGATGAAGTCCTATATATCTATATATATATATATATATCAGTTTTACATATTATAATGAGTAAACTCATGGGGAAAAAACATAGAAAAAAGAGTGAATCGTGCATATATCTTAAATCAGGAGAAAGCAACATAAGAACACACTTTCAGCAAGTTGCAACTAGACCCCAAAATCGATGGTAATATTCTAATCGCGCGCACGACCAAGATTTAACCTATTGATATTTATGGGGAAAAAATAGGACACTTGAAAGAATCTATTCAGTCAAGATTCTGCCGGGGGAAAAAGTAGATTAGCTAGCAAGAAATTCGACTTTAGTTTTTGAAGAAGCAATGAAAATAAATACGAAATTAAAGGAAAAAAAGAAGAAGAGGAATTAAATAGATCCCGACAAGATCAATCGCATCGTGTATTTTAACTAAACGGGGGAGAAAAAAATACAAATATCCTGAACTTATATGCAGTAAAGTTTTCGAAAGGACAAGTTCTTGATCAGATCGAAGGAAGCATGATTAAACCAAAGGGAGAACTAGGTAGCTATAGAAGAATTTTGGTTCAAACAAGAAAGAGAAGGAGAGTGGGCTAGGGACACTACGTGAATGATAAAGCAGAGAGAGAGGCTGCTGCAAAGGGAATATATATACGCACAAGGAGTTCATTTCGGTGTTTTACCAATATATGGTAATAAACGTTGAATGAAAATTCCCAGGCCAAAAAGAAAAATCTAATGGGCCATTTGGCTCTTTCAACTTGATGGTTTTGATTGGCTGATGCTTCGTTGTGCTTTACCACATAATCTAAAACCCCTTCACCTAGTTTTGTTTTCCCTTTTATGCACGATAATTATGTATAATATAGGAAAAAGGGAGAAAAAAAAGGACAATATCATAAGATATAAAGGAGTGAATATTATATTTGATACTCAATTTTATCTACTTTGCAATTAAATACTTAAAGTTTAAAATTATTAATTTATTACCTATGAACCTTTTTATATTACTTATAGTAAAAGGATTAGACAATCAATTATAAAAATGGATAAAGTTTAAACAGTCAATTATAAAAAATAGATGTATATATATATATACATCTGTGAGTAATTATAAAGACAGCCACTCACCGTGTGCATTCCATAAATAAGGATTTTTAAAGTTATTCAATCATAATGTCTTTTATATGGGTAAGTTAATTGAATAAAAACAACCCACTATTCCTTAACTTTGATTTAAACAATATTAAGAAGTGCATTTACATTCCATATATATATTTTGTACTCATTGGCTTCTTAGTACGTATCTTCGATTATATGCTATACGTACACCACCTAAAATCCAACAAGCGCATAAAATGTAGGAATAATATTAGAGTCACTATCAAAATTTTTGGTGTTTTTTTGATTTCCCACAAAATCAAAATTTTCATTGTCAAATTTACTGACTCACCTCTTACTATTTACACTTTAACTTTTTGTTTCATGAGTATTCAATAACTATTTATCACATCATTTTTCTTCGGATTATGGAGGTGATAAATTTAACACGTCAAAATTTAATCGGATAATATATTTAGCAACATTAAATTTTAGGTAAAAATTTAATAAGTAAAAATCCATTTAGATATAACATTTAGCGATTTCAAACCTCAAATATAAAATTGGAAGATCAATGAATTTGAAATTATCCCCAAAATTGTCAGAAATCTAAAATATTTTATCTTACAAGTAGCTACTAGGTCACCCATTAAAACACCTTCATGTAATTTATCAAAAGGATGTTTTCTTACGGATTTTATATTAATTAGTCTATCTAGTGTCCTACCAATCTGTATGGAACCCCTGGCCTCGAAAAAGATTAATTGTTTAATTTCTTAATTAATGAATAAACATTATATTTGAACTAAACATGCAAAATCCTTCGAATACTGAACCATAGTTAGGGAAAAGATATTTAAGGGAATGGATTTCAAGTATCAAGGTGAAATTCAAAGGTTAAAAGAAGAGATTAAAGGAATGGAATAAGGAATGTTTTGGTAATATATTCCAAGAGTTATGAAGACAACATTCAACATCTAGAATCGCTTTTGATAGATATCCTACTTCCTAAAATAGAATCTGCCTTCATGAGGTATAAGCACGACACTTTTTTTCATTTATCATGTGAAGAGAGTTTGTTGTAATAGAGAGTAAGCATAAAATGGATAAGGGAGATAGAAAGTCCAAGTACTTTTGTGAAATTTTGAAAAATAAACATATTTGTCCCACAGGCATACCGAGAATAGTAGCTTTAACACAAAATTATTTTTTACATATTCATTTGATTACATCTCTTCAAGGCCTACTACAATCTTACCCATAGTCCATAGTGCCGGCTGAACTTACTACTGGCCTTCCTTGACTTAAATCTCTCTACTGTATTTTTTTTTTATTTTTTATTTTTTTTTGCCAATTCCTTGACTTAATCTAAGTGATGACTTCGGGGTATTCCTTGATGCCATGCCATTTCTTAATTATTTCCTCCATTACCTCGTAGATCGTAATCATAGTTGAAATAACATTCATTCCTTGGTCTATTACCCTCGATAAAGCATTAATGGCGATACTAGTCTACTTATTTTTCTATTGAATCTTATAAGCCACCCCAGATCCAAATCGCCAAAGAATGAACAAAGTCCCAAATGCGATTGTTGAAGTTGTTAAGAGTTGCAAAAAAGAATGAGCTACTTCGACTAGGCCGTTTAGGCGACTACTAAACCCCACTTGAACATCAGGGTATAATATGAGCATTTACATGTTTTAGTCTGGACAGCCAACGTTCCTCAATTACGGTAGTTATTGCCCCTAAACTGGCAAGCTAGAGCATTTTATTGCTCACTGGCCATTCAGATGGCCATTTAAATGAATCCAAATGGGCACTTATTCCGAAGCAAGTATGACTTGTCTTTTCCTTTATTCTTGTTTTATAGGACTGTACCATATTTATGATTATGTCACTGAGATGCATTGAGAGTTCAAATAAGATTTTACAGTTTATTTTTACGACTATGTTATCTTTGAACATTGCTTGTTACTCTCTTAAGAATCATCATAAATGAGCAATTTTAATTTTTTTTAATTCCTTATGTTCTTGTCATACTAGATTGCGGTGATTACCACTATATGTATTTTAATGTTTGTGAGCGATATCAAAGGTAGATTTAGAATGCAACCTAGCTCATATTTGATACTAATAAGTAATATCTAGTATTATTTTTGTTCAAATGAGCTATTTTCTGTACTTAGTGAGCTACTTTTGTTGACTAGGTGTTGCCATTCTTTGACCAAGTAGATACATAAAACTTGGTTGATTAATTCTTGTTATAAAATGTTGCGCAAGCAAGAAGTATCTCCACTTTTCAATCGCATAAGCAAAGGATATAATCTCCTTCTCATAAATTAAAGGTCTTTATTGCTTAATAAAAAAGTCTTGCTCAAGTATGCTATTTGGTGTTCCTCTTGAATAAGGATAGCCTACTAGCATCAACTGTTGTTGTCAAAAGTTTCAAGTAGTTCAATAGTTTTAGTACTAGTGATTGAATGAGTGCCTTCTTGAGCTTCTCAAAAGCCTTAATACTATACCCCTACATAAATTGATCTTTCTTTAATAGTTGAGTCTAAAGTTTTGTCAAAGCTCTATAATATTGTATGAATCTCCTATAATAATAGTAAGGCCTAGAAATCCTCTTTGCTTCTTAAGTCTCTTTAGCTTAGGCCAATCTAAAATTGCTTCACTTTGATCTATAGCTACCTTATCATGGTTAATGACTTAGCCAAGATAATCTATCTTAATAGCTCTAAATACATATTTCCTCTTCTTTAGGTAGAGATTTTCCTTCTTCAATATCTCAATAGCAATCCTTGAATACCCTTCATCTTTCCTCAAGCTATTGTTGTATACTATTATTTCATGTATAAATGTATGGATTCAATTGAAATAGTCACATACATATAGAGTTCTCCTTATGCTATATGTAGCCTCGAAGGAGTGATGTAGATTGACATGTAAGAGATGATTAGGAGAAAATGAAATATAGGAGAGGAGCAGATAGTCTTAATAGACTCAAATTTATACGTGACTGATGGAGGAACTATTCAAGCACCAGACTCTAACACTCTTGATGAGAAGCATTGTGTTTTTCATTTCGATCCTTTTTTAATTTTTAGAGGAGAGAATTCAACAGCATAGTAGCATTTGTCTAAGATTTTATCTCTTTTGAAATGAAGGGAGGCTTAGGCATTTATAGAGTTTGGCTACAAAAATCATTCGTTAGATCGAGCTAATGACCAATGGTTAAGATAAATCCTCTTCATAATCTCTTTTATAGGCTCCTTTTTGGTCAAACCCTAATCAAAAGCCTCATTTTAGTGCATAAGCCTTTCTAGCAAAGGTTGAGAATAGACAGGCCAATCTAATGGTATTTACTCTAAGTCATCATACCAAATCTCCCTTAATCATTCAAAATTCATAAACTTTACTCTTTAAGCTTATCACCTGAACTCAAAGTGTCAAACCCAATTTATTACTAAGCTTAAAGCTTATGAATCTAATTTACCCCTTTACATAATAAAAGAAAGCAAGTATAAACCTTAAATAAGGTTTTGAAAATTTATTTCACCAATTCTTGAAATATATTTTGAGCTTCATATTAAATGAAATGACTTAACTAAAAATTCATATTATGTGCTTTAGGGGTATGGTTTTTAAATCGGTTATTCTACTTAGAATAATTAGAAAATCTAGAGAATTAGAACATAGAATCATAAGTGTTTATAACTTATGTGAAATAACTTTTGAAAACTGTAGATATACTTATAGTAGTTATAACCAAAAAAAAAAAGAACTTAAAACACATGATGGAAATAAAGAAATCTAAAAATTAAGTTCCTTTTCTATAAAAATTCCTTAATATATAATCTAATATTATACTAAAGAAGGATAAACAAAGTCTATATTTTTTTCCATCATTTTGCTTAATGAGTCTAAAAGGCTAACATATATACATGCTTTGTGAGATGTCCTGAATTACTTAAAAAGAAAAATATTTAGAAACATTTAAGGGTCATTTTAAGATGGAATTGTAAAATTTTATGGGCAAAACTTTTCTTTTTGACCTAAATATCCTTAGACCCATTTTGAGGAAGACAATATATTGGAAATATAATTTTAGAATCTCATCAAGCTTAGTGAGTATAAGATGTAAAGAATTAGACTTTTATTGAAATAACCTTGAATAGAAATAAAGTTATAAAAATTGGTATGGGGAAAAATAGTAATTTACCTTTTATGAATGGATCAGGCATGAGTTTACTAGTCTAGATTTAAAATATTGTAAATCAATGTTAAGATGGAGGATTGGATTAATTTTGTCAAAATGGAGGATGGAACTATAAATGCTCTCTAAGAAAAATGCCACATCACCCCCGATACCTTAGCCCTATGCCTTAGTCTTCTTTTACCATCTTTAAGGTAAGATAATCTTAAACCTTAGCTAGACTATGTAAGTTTCTCACTTGATTAAGCATTTTAGTTAATTTTAGCTTTGTCATTTAAAGGAATCAAGAAGAAAACTAGCAAAGAGGAGCACATTTCTATCCTTGCCATAGGGTATCTAGGTTAAGGTAGGTTTTTGGATTTTCTAAGCTTAATTTAGGTGTTAAACCGATAGAAGATACTATAAGATGGGACAAGTCATGTTTATTTATTAGCCCTAGCTAATTTTGATGAAGAAAATTGAATCATAGAGAGGATATATGATGCAAATTTATATATGTTCAACTCGTTAAAGTTATTTGATTTTCTTTTTGACCGAACTTTGAAGTTATTTGATGACTCATGAATTATAGTAACTTATATTTGAGATAGCTACTTAAAATTATTTTGAATCTTGTTAAGATTTGATAATGGAATTTTGTGTTGCTTGATATTCCCTTATATGTCATGGAATTAGTGAATTATAAAGACGAAGATTTGTTGGCTTTTAAACAATCTATGCAAACTTTTTTAATATTCTATTAATGTTAACATTTGAATGTTTTCGAGTGAATAAAAAGAACATATTTTGGAATAAAGTTGTGATCTTCATGATTTTTAGTAGAGAGCACTAGTTTTAAGTAATCTTCCTACTTTACATAGTGCTTATAAGTAGTGTAAAGATGTAATCTTGGTATTAAGGCTTAGAAAAATGACTACATATTGAGGATGAGTATTAGGTAGTTTGGATGTATAATTTTATTTGTAGTTATATGGTAGATGATCTAATAAGATTGTTAGATTGAATTTTTCATGTTAAGGAGCTTGTTTAATCAATTATATGAGGTTAGATTTGTGTTAGATTGATAAAAAGTGGTTTTAGAACCTATAAATATAGTACTCAACTTAATGTTTGAAGTTGGCACAATAAGTGTGGATAGAGCTTGAACCATGGTATGCATTATGTTGTAGTGATGTTTATTTTGATAACTTGACTGCTAATTAAGATTCCATGTTGAATTTTAGAAGAATATTTAGTAATTTTGAGTTTTAAGAGTAAATTTAAGCATTATATATTCATTAATATCATGAACTAGGCCTAAAGTTATCTACTTGATTGTTTGATACTTGACTTAACTAGATTTCATCAAATATTGATAGATTCCAACATAAATTGAACGTATGAGTAAGGATTCTTAGTGTTTAGGATGTTGATTTAGTGATATAGTGAAGTATAAATACTAAGTAGTAATCATAGAGTATTGAGTTGATACAATCATTTGAATTAATTGTGAACTCATGCATAAATCTAAAATTTCTAGCAAAGTTTGGTAATTTAAATGAGAGCTCTTATTGTGTCAAGTGTTTTTACAATACTTAAAGCATGTCCAAGCTTTTGGTGTATTTGATTTTCCAAATGAAGTGGATTTGTAAGGTTTTAGTGTTAGTGATCTATGTTTTCCAAAGTTCTAGATTTTATAAGTTCTCTAACGTTCCTAAATCTCCAAGACTAGATCTAAACACAATCCAATCTCTCTAAGGATAAGGCTAAGGATAATTTAGATCACTAAACAATAAGAACAAAAGATTAAGCCTATAAGTCTTGGTAGCTAACCATCATTAGATAATAAAATAATGAGGATATGGACAACACTCTCTCATAGATATGACTTACTAAGAAAAAACTCAAACTATACCTAATCTACATGATATGACACACAAATAAACTAAATGGTTTCACTTGCTACTAAAAGAACAAGGATTTTAAAAGAGACAAACTCAATCAAAAGAAATTGTATTGAATAATCAATGATCCATTATTAATCTTATAAGGTTACATGTAAGTTTTTATAAGCAAACTCTAGCAATATTCTAGGAAGTTCAAAAATAAAGAAATGGAATAATCTAAGAAATATAATAATATAAACAATGGAAAGAAAAAATCTAGTTACCAATAGTATCTAGATTTGCATCATCTAGCAAATCTTTTAATATCTTTGAATACCTTAAAACTAAAACTTTTATGCTTAATCAAAACTCATAATTTGCTTTGATGCTATTATCACTTGATTGGAAACTAACCATTCAAAAGCATCCTCATTAAAAGTTTGAAGCACTAAATTCTATCCAAACTCTAAAACTTATTTGATGAAGTAGAATGGCTTCTTATACTCTACTTCCTTATGTAATGAAGGAGCTTCTAACATCCATAGAACCAAATTAGTACCTTTAGTCCTTAACTTAGTCATCAAACCTATATAGTCCTAGTTCTAACTGGACTTTTAGTCTCCAACTTGTTTTAACGTAAGCTTTTGATTCTAATTCCCATTATCACCCCTAGGCTATTAAAGATTTTTCCTTCATATCTTTATTGCCCTCTTCTTGCCCTTTCTCATCATCATCCTCTTCTATTAAGATGTAAGGAGATCAATATGATATGTTGAAAGTAGCTAATATTCTATGCTTACCTAGCAACTTTATCTTGTATGCATTGTCATTTATCTTCTTAACAATTTTGAATTGTCCATTAGCTCCAAAGGTAAACTTCTTCCCTAGAAACCTCTCTTTTCTCAAGTGTACTTAATCAAATCTCCCTCCTAAAAAAATCATATTCTTCTGCCTCTTACTGCCATGCCATTGTTACCTCTCAACTAACTTCTTAAGTTTATCAAAAACCTTTGGATGTTGCTTCTAAATCTCATTAGCTTTATCAACCCCTCTAAGACTTTCATTCTTAGCTACTGGAAGGACAATAGGTTTAGTGATGTGATAAGATTATAACCGTATACAACTTGAAGAAGATTTTTCTTGTTAAACAGTTGGTAGGGCTATTATAAGCATAGTCAACAGCTAGCAAATACAAATCCCAATTCATGAGATTCTTCCCTATTATAACAAAAAACAAAGCACTCATAATGTCATTCACTCCTATACTCTATCCATACATCTCTAGATGCTTAGTAGTACTAAACATTAGCTTAGTTCCCAATTTTTTCCAAAGAGTCTTCCAAACATAAACTTTACATCCCTAATGTCTCTCATACACAAATAGATTAGCAGTGTACATGGCATCACCTATATTATGGCATGGAATAAAATGTGTCATCATATTAAACTCATCTACAACCACCATTGAAGAATCTTTACCCCTTAAATAGTTAGGTAAACTAATAACACAAAAATATGATACATTTTTTATAGTTATTTTAGATGTTAATCAAGTAAATTTTGTGTTATTTTGAGCTTAATTCATTTAAATATTGTTTTTAGAGACTTTTAGAGCATTTTATGAAGCTTTAAGGGTTTATTGCACTTTTTGCAGCAAATTAAGTAAAAAGCATTAATTATGGAACGAAGTGAAGGAAGTTTGGGCGAGAATCAAGTGAATAATAAAGTCCAAGATGGACCATTACCGGGGTCTATGGCCAAAGTCTCTATATGTGTGCCTCTTGTCATTTAATTTCTTCAAATTTGAAGTTTTTACATAAATAATAAGTATATGCCCAACTACCATAGCCGTGTACCTTGGGCGTAATCACTATAAGACAAACGGGTCTTCTATTTTTATTGCGCATCTTCTATTTCTGGATATATAATATTCGATAAATCTTCTATTTTGTTAAGTTTCTCTTTATAAACTTAGCCTTACTCCCTATAATAGATCCTTAGGCTTAGTTTTTCAAAGAAAGCCTCCTTTAGTAAACTTATAGCTTAGAATTATAATAGGTGTCTCTCAGTTTATTTTCTCTTTTCCTTTCATTATGTTGTTCTTATTTTAATTTATTCTTAGCGAATATTATTAAAATCTAGCTCTTATTGCAACAACTTTTCTTTCTATCTGTGATAATATTCTTTGATGATTTGATTATGTAGATTATCTTGTGGTCAATTAGTATTTATTGTGGTTACTAATTTGATTTCTAAGTTTACGATAGAGTCGCAAAGCTTATAGTAAACAGACAAGTATAATTAGAAGAGTTTCAACATGCTAAGAGATTAGATATTGGATCTCTTTGGATTAAGCAAACCTAATAGCGGGATTTAGGTACTTCATATGATCTTAAGATGCTCTATTCAATGGTAATGCAAGTAGTAAGGGTTTTAAGATTAGCAATTAGCTAAAAACATGAGTTTACCTAATTCAGAATTCGATTTCCATTGGAAAAGGATTAGGCATCTCTTTGGTTAATAAAATAATTGAGATGAAAAGTTTGTCTGGAACTAGAGAGTAAATAATAACGATTCACTAAGGATAATATCTTCCTTACTTTAATTAATTTATATATTTTTTTTATTTTAATTTGTTTAGTATTAATAAGTTTTGTTATTTTACTTGTTTTTATTTATTTTATCGTTCCTAATTTATTATTCCTTATTTACCTTTCCTATTAATCACAATTATCCTCATATTATAAAGTTAGATAATTTGAAATTTTAGAGAAATACTAGTAATTAGGTTCTCACATACTGATTCCCTATAGGATCAACACTTGGATTTGCATTCATTTTATCTATACTATAACTTGACCAAGTACACTTGTTTGTTAGTGTAGTATATGCCCAATCAAGTATTTGGCACCGTTGCTAAGGAACCAAAGTGACTAACCTAGTCAGAATTAGCAAGAATCCTAATTTTCAATTATTGTAACATTCTTAAAATAATCTTTCTTTCAATTCTTTTCGTATTTTATTTTTTGGTATTCCTTTAACCAATTATGTGTAAATGTATTAATTAGGGAATTAAACTAAGAATGGATTTAACCATTGAGTTAACGATTCAAAACAACATCACTCTTTAAGAGACAACCCAAATTCAATTCAATCTATTTCAATTTAGTTATTTTTGCCAGTTAGTTCATTTAGTTTGTTCACTGTATCAACAATCGATTCAAGTATTGAATTTTCAGTAAGTTAGATTTGTCTTGCTTTGAGCGACATGGATTTATCTAAAAATAGCTATTCAGTTATTATTGTAATAGTAAACTTGAAGTTGTCATCTAATTCATTTGATATTTAGTTTGTTCATTTCATTCTAATTTTGAATTTTTCTAAGATAAATGTAGAAATCATAATTGCATGAATTGGAGGCTTAGAGAAGAACGCAGCTAAGGTCTATGTCCATGGACTTAGTACATGTTCCACTCATAAAAAGATTTTAGAAAGAAATGTAAGAAAACATGAACGAATGATCTATGGGCAATGACCATACTATTGGACCATGCCCATGGTCTTGGTCAAGTAAAGAGAAAAAAAATATATGTAACATGCACTATACTCGGACTACATAGCCATGGATTGTGCTTAAGGTCTAGAATAAGTTTAAAGACCATGGGAAAGACAATCCCCATCCATTCTCAAACACACTTTCTCTCTTTACAAGCCCCCTTTACTCTATTTCTCTCTTTACACACATCTTAAACCATCACAAGAACTCACAATCTAATACCGTACATCACAAAATCAAGGTACATACATTGTATTTCTTTGATTGTTTTCTAAGATCCATGGTTATATTATTTGAAATTGTGATTTTTCATGAGTTTTATCTTTGCATGCATGTGTTTAGATCTTCACTTTTAGGAGTGATTTAGGGGTTTTATTGTAATGAAACATGTTCTTCATGTATTTTTTTTTGAAAACTCCATAAAAAATGCATTATTTGTTAAGGATGGTGGATGAGTAAATGAGAGAAAGTTGAGGAAAGTGAAAGAAGTGATGTGGAAGTGTGAGAAAGAAAGGAAAAAGTGAAGGAAAGTGATGGAATTTGTGGTTGACACTATTCATGCTATGAGATGTACCTAATCCATGTTGAATATGTCGAAACTTGTCATATGTTGAGATTCTCGTATAATTGGTGAATTCATAAATTTCTAGAAACTATTATCATGGGTTTATTTTGAGCACATATCCTAAACTCATGTTAGAATTAGCAAATTTGGTATTAGTATTTGTGTAATCATATTGTGAAAATAAGTATCAATCGTGAATGCTAATATTCACTATCAATTGAGATTATAAAATTATAAGTTAAATTAAAGATTGAAAATTAATATCTCATTAGCCTTTTAATTTTATGAATCCTTGTCTTGAGAAATTAGCATTATATGGTATTATGCTATTTCAAAAATTTTTTATAATGAGAAAAAGTTTAAGGAATTTGTATATGTTAAATGCTAATATTTTTGTCAATAGGATCATGTAACTAGGACTTGTTTAACCCTATTAATTAATTAATCCATGACTCTAGTAAAAGTGGTGTTATACTATACAATTCTTGTTTAAATTTAAATCATTACCTATATTGCTTAGTGAGTAAACTAACAACTAAATAAGGATGATAATTAAACTTTCATAATTTCATGGATTGGATATACTTTATATCACATGAATTATACTTTTTATAAAAATTTAAATTGCTTCTCTTTTTTATTGTAGAAAATGCCTCAGGAACAGGATGCTTGTTGCAAGAATGCTCACATATGCACTGTATACCTCTTCATTAGTTTCACCTTCCATTATAGTAGAAGAGATACTCCTACCTCTCCTTGAAGTAATTTGGTGAGTCCATTAGCTCAAGCTAGCTATGAAGGCAAGATTAGATAATTAGTAGAATTTGGTGGATGGGATTGACTATTAACAATAAATGAGCCGGTATATAAACAGTTGACTCTAGAATTTCTCAGCGCATCTAGGTTAGGTGTTGATAACCTCTCTATTGTTAGGTAGAATTCCATCTACTTTAGATGTTTTGGCCATGAATTTAGTTTGTCAATTCATGTCTTAGGCATTCACATGGGTATATACTCAGCTAATTATATCAAGATGTGAGAATATAGGGAATTTCCTTATAAATTGTTTCAAGGAATGCCTGAATCATTCGTATGTGGTGATTTAACTAAAGGAGAAGGAGTTTATAATCTTGGGAAGTCTAAAGCTTCAAAACTTAAGGTTGATTCATTATGATCTAGTTAGGAATATTATAGGAAAAAGGGAATAGGTAAGGAGTTGTGGATGAAAGTGATGTTTTATATTTACATAACATTGCTAATAGGCGGCTTATTAATTTGGTTGTTAAGGTGGCTTTGTTCTTTAAGACCCAAGTTATTGATGGGCATGCCAAGTCTATTTTTGCAGGTCTTTTCATCACTCATTTGATGACAAGTTCTTATGACTTTCTCAATGCATTATGCTTGTGAACAGTAGACCCTTCGACCCTTATCACATGTAATGCTATTAAAGCCATGCAACTCCTACCACTACCTTAGGTCCTACTTGAACCACCTGGTGAGGCTATTACTTCATTATCCTCCAAGCCATGATCTCGTTCGCCTTCAATGATAGGTACTTTTAAGAAGTTTATGAGGAAGCTTTTTAAGAGATAGAGGACATTGCAACATAAGGTAGATCAGGCTTTAGGCTAGTAGGCAATGATTATGACTCACTTATAGATTTAGCCACCACCACCAACACTGATGCATGAGTTAGACTTCGTAGAAGAATCACTTAGGGATGTGATTGATGAAGAGGAGGAGGAAGATGAAGAGGATGAAGAATGAATGTGTATTGTATCTTTATTCTTCAAAAAAGACTTGGTTTGATGTTTTTGTTTTATTTTGGATGACTATAATAACTTATATACTATACCTTTCTTTTTAGATAACTGTTTCTATATTTATGTTTTGTAAGTTTACAGGGTACTAACACTTTGATGATTGAATTAGTAGTTCTATTTTTCTTGTCATAGTTAGTGTCAATAGTTGGATTTCATCCATTACATTCACTCGTCCACTCAACTGATGAAAAGCTAAGTTTTTCACCTTCGGTAGATGCCAACCAAGACAATCATATTTGATTTCAATTTATGTGGTATAAACAATTACCTCTTAGTACGTTTCCATTAGACAACCTTCCATTACTCCTATATTTCAAGAATGTACTTGATCGTGAAGCCTCCACGTGTCCCAATAATCATGTAATTACCTATTGTTTTAGATATCCAACATTCACCTAAAAATACAGAAAGGAAGTACTATAAGAACCATCTAACAACCCATAAATACTTACTCTATTTTCTCTTAAACTCATTTACTAACTTAAGCATTAGAGTGGTCGTACTAGACTAGCCCTGGTACCCTTTATTTCCTTGTATTTTGTAGGAAGAAAATTATCTGAAAATCATACAACAACATTTGGCGCTGTCCTAGCTCAGTTGGTAAAGCATATGGCTTTTATCCATGCAGTTGTAGGTATTGAAGTGAATTTGAGAAAGATTGATGTGATTAGAAACATGAAGTCTCCTCATACTGTTAAGGAGGTTCAGGAGCTAACAAAATGAATAGCTACCCTTAATAGGTTCAAGTCGGGAAGTGTGGATAAGTGTGCATAATTCTTTACAATTTTAAAGAATTCAAAAGATTTCAAGTAGACGGATGAGAGTAAAAGAGCATTCAATGAGCTTAAAGAATTTTTCACGTCACTACCAATACTCTTAACACCAATTCCAAGAGAGAACTTATATTTATACTTGTTAATCAGTAGCTGAGCACTTTCCTTTGTGTTGGTTTGAATCGATAGCAAAGAACATTGGCTAATTTGTTACATGAGTCATGTCCTAAAAGGACTAGAGCATTGATATACTAAAATTGACAAATTTATGTTAGTAGTGGTTTTCTCGAAAAGGAAGTTAAAATCGTCTTTAAAGGCTCACCAAATCGTAGTTCTTATCAATCACCCTTTTAATAAGGGCATATTTTTCATATTTTAAAGTGCAAATTAAGATAGAATTATTATTGATTTTATAGAAATCATTATGAAATGGTACTTAATTATTTTCATTTATACATTTTAGGATTTAGAGGATTCAAGAGTAGAATTATGAACGATTTAGAGGAATTTTAATCAAAGGAACGAAGTTTGAATCAATATGTATAAGTTAGAAATGAAGGTAGTTGGCCTACAACTTACATTGGCAGCCTTTGATGTCTACGCTGCTAGCCTTTGATGTTTACACCGCTGGCTTACAAGTCGACCTTACACTTACACTGCCAGCCTTCATGGCCGACCTTCATGAAAAAAAGAGCATTATGTGAGTCAACCCTAATTTTTCTTATAAATAGCTTATGTTTCATCATTTGAGGGACTTTTGAACATACTTTCCTTAAACTTAAAAAGTCGTAGAATGGTCTTTAGTTAGTTCTTGAAGAATTCTTTGAGAGAATTGCTTAGATCATTGAGAAGAATTTGCTTTTACTGTAGAAGCCAAGTTAAAGTTGCAATTAAAGATTATTTATTTCAATACAGAATTGGTGACATCTATTTCAATTATTCTTATGCAATTCTGTGAATTACTTATACTTTCAATTATGAATTTCCTTGCAATTTCAATTAGTATTTGTGTTTTTGTTTCCAAATTCATGGCTGGTTAAATTTATTTATGGGAATTGATAAAACCTTAGATAACTAAGATGATGATTATGTTCATGTTATAGGATTAAGAAATATATAGATAATTCATTATTGCAATTCATATGATTTTAATTATAATTGTTTAATTGATTATAATTGTTAGAAACCCTAATGATACAGGAGTTGATATAGGGTTTGTTGGAAATTCTTAGTTGATTTGATTAATTAACATAAAAGTAGGGATAATTGTCAGAAACCCTAATGTGATGTTCGACGATTAATTATTCACTAAGAAATTAGGGATAATTGATTTAGGACATTAGACAATTATAGTATCGAGAGATATATGATTGTAATTTAGAGTCTACTATTAATTGGTAGATGCAAGAGCTGATTAATTAATTAAGAGTTTAAACCCTTTGGTTTTAAGGTATAATAATTTCACTTGAATGACCATATAGTTATTAATCTACATAACAAAATAACAATTTGATTGGCATGATCTAAGGTGGATTTTATTTTCCCACAATTCTCAATTGATTGCTTAATTTGACATTTTTCATAGTTATTTTCTTTTCAATAGTTTTAGAGTAATTATTAGAATAATTAATATAATTTTGATTGCTTGAATATTTATAAGAACTAGTATAGGATTAGTAATTTCTTAGTTCTTGAGGGATCGACAACCTTACTTTCTCTATATTACTTGATTCCAAGCCAATATATTTACTAGAGTATTCACAATTTATATATATATATATATATATATTATAAGTGAATCACCTTTACGGTAGCATTGCAAAGGTTAGATTTTTTAGGAAGGATGATGAAATATACTTTGGAGCTAAGTGCCTATGGCTTATAATATAAACCTATAATGGCATTAAAATTTTAAGTTTTAGCAGACTTTTTAGCCAAGTTCATAGGTGAAAAAGACAATATAAAAATTACCAAGAAGTCGATATGTAATCTTTATGTCAATGGTTCTTCACCTAGAGAAGGAAGCGGTGTAGGTGTTATCTTATAGGGACCCTACAATGTTAAGATCAATTATCCTTTAAAATTTAGATTTTTGGCCAGCAATAATGAAGTGGAATATAAAGCCCTAAGTGCTAGACTCAGGTTGGCAAAGGAAATTAGTGCCAAGAAAGTTAAAGCTTTCTTTGATTCACAACTTATTGTGAATCAAGTCAAAGGAAGTTTTGTAGTAAAGGAAGAAGAAATAAGCAAGTACTTGTTGATAGTATGAGCACTCCTGAAAGAATTTTAGTCCTTTTCAATTCACAAAATTCTAAGGAGCAATGTTGTTGACAAACTATCAAAGTTGGCTAGTATGGCTTTTCTTGATTTGAACAACGAACTTTTTGTCAATTTCTCCTACACAAGAGTTCACCAATTGTTCTATAGAGCTATAAACTGGCTCCTTACCCGAAAGGGAAATCTTGGATGGATCTAATTGCGAATTATCTGAAGGATGGTGTCATTCCTGATGATAGAAAAGAGGCTCAAATATTGATTTATCAAGCCATAAATTACACATTAATAGATAATCAATTATACAAATGTGATATCTCCTAACCTTATCTTCGTTGACTTCCTTCAAAAGATGTACGATGGGTGTTGTCTGAACTATATGGCGGTATATGCAATAAGCATGTGAAAGCACAAATATTGTATATCTATACGTTGTGACTCAGCTATTATTGGTTGACAATGAAAGACGATGCAAGAACATCCATTTAGCATTGTCTACAATGCTAGAAGCATGAGGCATCGAGTCATGCGCTTTCTACTAAATTATGATACTTAACTAATCCTTGGCCTTTTTCTTAATGGGGATTTGACATACTTAGACCATTTTCGAATTCTATAACCTAACAACAATTTATTATTGTTATAGTAGATTATTTCACAAAGTGGGTAGAGGTCGAAGTATTGGTAAGGATCATTGAACAGAAGGTTAAGGCATTTGTTTTTAACTTCATTATATCTACGTTTGAAGTCCCATTTATGATAATCATAGACAATGGACCATAATTTGACAATGACAAATTTAAAGGATTTTGTGAGAAATACGGCATTCACCTAAATTCCATGTTTGTAGCTCACCCTTAAACTAATGGGTAAGTGGAAGCTCTCAACAAGATTATCTTAGGCAACTTGAAAAGGAAAGTTAATTAAGCCAACGGAAGATGGATTGATGAGTCGTCGAATGTTTTATGGTGATATCAAACTACTCATAGAATCGCAATAGGGGAAATGGCCTTTAAATTGGCTTACAGTATGGAAGCGGTATTGTCAATTGAATTAGACCTACCAAATCTAAGCACACGGAATTTTGACGTGATGATCAACCATGTTGAGTACAATTAAAGAAATCACAAATGTTTTGAGAGTATGAGTTACAACGTACCAACATAGGGTAGCTAAGTACTATAATTAAATGGTCAAACATAAGGTTTTTTAGCCTAGAGATTTGGTTTGCAAGAAATTAGAGGCAATTGGTGCACAAGAGAAACACGAGAAATTTGTCATGAACTGAGGACGACCTAGTCGTGGTAGACATCGTATACTGTATGAAGAACCCCTGATTGGTTACCCTTCCAATCATGAACTCTTTATACAATATATAAGGCTCTACAAACACTAGTTTCCTAAGAACATATAGATCCATATGATATCATCGCACAAACATATTTATATAAAATTTAAACTATAACGTTTATAATGCACAGTAATTTAGTATATCTAAGTCTATATTACTAGTAAAACAAAAATACATAAGTAAGAGTCTACATAATCTGTTCTCTTAATACACTGAATGGCTCGCTCTTGCTCAGGTCCCCAAGCTAACCTGTGATATTCCCCGGTCGGCTTCTACGAACAAGTTATCTTACAGCAAAAGTCTAAGGAGTTATAAGCTTAAGCTTAGTGAGCAAAACGCTCAGCGAGCAAAACGCTCAGCCACAGCACGGGCAAGGTATAAATACATTACATTTATGCATATGAATGAATGATCAAATAGAATGCCAAACAATACGTATATTCAACTAGTCCATATACTTAACTCAGATTTAACATCCTTCGAAGTTAGGGTTGGAGTATACACAACGCCAATCAGATCAGGGTATTATACTAGAACTTACTTTATTATGGAACTCCATGTTCTGTACTTAAATCAAATAAGTCTTTTATTTTCATAAAAATCAAGTTCTAGTATAATCGTGAGTGGGCCCCAACAGTCCACACTTACCCTTAAATCGAGGCCACTAGACTCGACCCTTAGCTGAGCAGTTGACACCTCCAATGCCTAATATTCTCGCGGGCCAAGGTAAGGTCATTTTGTATGAGTGTATCGCATATAACCAATAAATTTATAATCATAACCCCCGAATGACCTCTCTTTACCTTCGTGTGATGTGATAGTTGGAATTGTGTCTATACAATGCATATTAATGTGTGTACCAGTATCTTCTTATGAGCCGAATATAATTAAGTCCAATTATGATATAACCATCCAATAGTGCATACAATCATTTTCTAAACTACCATGCAGCAAACAAAGTGTTATCTGTACTTAAGGTAAATTCACAACTCAGTACATAATAACATACATAAGTATATCCCAACCCCATATAACAATCAATTAACAATAGTATTTAAGTTCACTATTTGTAATCACATACAGGCATGGTATTAAAGGGTAAATACTCACTCGGCTATGACGACTCGCTCTAGTTATAGTAATCAATTGGGAGATCCTCGCCGACTTCGGAATCACCTGATCATTACGATATATTAATGCTAGTAAGTAATTGAATTAACTAGTAATTCTAAATGTCTATTTACCTAATTCAACTTAGATTACTGTCAATTTTTATCAAATTAAACTTTATCACTAATCATATGTAACCTTTTTTTTCTATTTCTGATATTTATGAATTTATAATTGTTTTTCATTGTTTTCGGAGGCACATTTGCATGGTAATGTCCATTTTGGACGTTAAGACTCGTGTTTTACGATATGGATTAAATTTATGGAAATTTTAACTATTGAAGCTTAATTATTCTTATTACTTATATTTATATCCTATGTTTGTACTTAATGATTTAGTTAGCCCTTAAATTCTTACACTTAGAGAATTTTACCTTGATATTACTAATTCTTGTACTTAATTAAGTTTAATCTAATTTAGGAAGTCTATTAAGGTTTACTAATTCATGTACCTAATCCTTATGTACTCTTCTCATTTCTTATTTTATAAACTTATGCTTATGTCATCGCTTATGTCATCAATCGTTTGTTTCATTACTTATGTCATCATGTGATTACATCATTGCTTACATCATCTTTTGCTTACATAAGCCTTACCTCATGCCTAAGTATATTATGTACACTTATACATATATTAAGTTTATTCTTGTATCATTACTCTACTTGTATGTATACTAATATACTTATGCATATACTTATACTTATACCGTATTTACACTTATACATATACCGATATAGACATATGATGATATACGTATTTTTGTATGCCTAAAATTCCTCTTAAGAAAGCTTCTTTAATTTAATTCTTTTTGTGTTTTAAGGGTATATTTAGCATGGTATAAGTATGTATAGTCAGCATATGTCTTAGTTTAGATTATGTACATAATGAATACTTATGTACAAAGGTATTTATATTTGTATTTCTCTAGTATACCCTTATGTACACATACTTAAAGACATATACACATACATCTTCTTCCACTTTACAATGATTTCTACTCTTTTACACGTGAAGATTGAAGCTTTATGCCTTCTTCAACATAGATGTACACAACACATAAAATAATCATCTAGTCTACCTCTTCACCTAACTAGTAAATAATATGAAGCAATACATAATAACATACCTTAGTTTGTTCTTGAAATATGGATGCAAATTTGGAAAGTTAGGAAAGTGAAAGGGAAAGGGAAGGTCACGGCTATGGAGGTGGGGTAAAGGTTTGATTTTTGTTTTGTTTTATGTTTAAAAAGAAGAAAAAAGTAGGGTCTAGAAAGGAAAAGGAGTGGATGACAAAATGGAAGAGGAAAGGGAAGCAAAAAGCTAAAAGAAAAGAAAAGAAAAGAAATCATTAGAAGACAGATATTTTCTAACGTGAAAGTGACTTTTTATTGACTTTTCTATATATTAACTTTAGTCAACATGTGTTGACTTAGTCAACTTTCCAAAAGCATATGCTAATTAGTATACATAATGTAGTAATTAAGGAAAATTAAGAGAAAAATTAAGGAAATGAAAGGAAATGGTGAATTGATTAGTAAAAATAGATGATGAGATCTTATTTTAGGTATTTATCCTATATACATCATTTAGCAGGTTACTTAGTATAATTAGTATGAAAAGTATCAATTAGAGTATTAAGGTTTACTGCATGTAACCTTAGCATCAACTAAACCCTTAACTCTATGTATTACTATCCTCATTATATACTTAGAAGATAAATGTGATCTATGATGCAACATCTTTGTTTCTAAAGGATTACTTAAGGATTCTAAATATTTATGCATGATTGAAAGTTATCTCTAATCTTTTACTAATGATTTGGCAAAATATGAAGGTTATATTATTAATTAGTGTTTTGAGGTATATTATGATGAATTAATGCTCGTATATCTTTAAGGTTATAGTTTTAGGGTTTTTATTACCTTCGAATGAAATCTTTAGTGTTTACATATGTTTAGGGTAGAAAATTTTTGAATGCGACTGACTAGTTATTTTAAGGTTTTCGCTTTCATTAGCCTTATCAACTCTTAGATTATATCACATACTTAAGTCTACTTCAAAAGCTAGATAAAAAATGTAGGGGTTTATAGGAAACTCGATGCAAATTGGGAGGATCCTTTTTAGGTTCGGGAAGTCATTAGCAAAAGGGCCTATCGACTAGAGAAGTTGGATAGAATAGTCATCCCTTCTGCATGGAATACCAAGAACTTGAAACTTCATTTTAATTAATTCCTTTGATGTTATGAAGCATTTCCATTTGTCTTGTAAAGCAATAGCCTAGTTCTTTTTTGAAATGAAAATATGTTCTAAGTTCTAATGCTGAGTTGTTTTCCTTCTTGATCTTTTTATGATGAATAGATCATCTAAGTTTGAACTATACATTAAATAGACTAATACTTTTAAGTGTAGACTTTTCATGGATAACGAACTTTATAATTTAGCCAAGAAGCCAAATAAAGAATGTGATTGTTATGCAATCTTATGATGGAAATAAGATGATTAGTCTACATCTCAAATAACTAATAGTAGCCTTAATGAAGGCACCCAACATACCGCATGTGAAATAAAATGTGCTAAAAAGTAGGTATGTGAAACAAAATATGCTAAGAAAAAATAGATGTGTGAAATAAAGCATGTCGAGAAACATAGTACGTGAAATAAAGCGTGCTAAAACTGTTAAATTACACATCATAAGAAATGTAGATAATATTAACATAATATAAAATGTTTAATCACTTGGACGTATCTTATCCATACAACATAACAAATAATACAATCCTAATTATCGGTATCTTCATCATAGCTACTGACTTGATCATTGACATCAGCGAAATCTAGGTACAAAAGATCATATTCAGGATAAAACTTAAGAATTTCCCCTCTTATCGCCTAGACCCCTTACAATAACTTCTTTCTTAGTAACCTCTCGTATTACTGACTTAGAGTCACGATTTCCAATGCCTCTTCAATAGAGGGCCCCTTCTTCACTACCTCCTTTAATTTGGCAATGCAGCTTTGCAACCCATAGTTATTGGTCTCTAGTTCTTTTATATGCATCCTATTCCTATCCTTTTTGTCACTCATTAAGCTAAGTGTTTGGCTTAAACACCAGCACTCTTCTTTCTTTTTACGAAGCTCCTCCTTCAAGTCTTTAGTCTCCTTATATTACTCGTTGATCTTATCCTTAAGGCTTAAGACATCATTGATTGCTAATGAGTATAACAATTTCTTAGCAACTAGTTCCTCTTGATACTTTCTAGCCTCTATCTCGATCCTGATTCTCACTCTCAGCTACTATAGTTTGAGCCTTGGAAGAGTTGTATGCATCCTCGGTTTCTACAATAAGTTGATAATATAAAATGATGAATTTGCTAGACCAATTGGCACACACATATATATATATATTATTACTACCTTTTTAATTTCTTTGTTGGCTTCATCTAATGCCATTAGAACATGGCTACTAATCTGTAAACCAACAGGATTGTTAGCAATAAGACATGTGCATTAGTCGAAAGGATTCAATTAATACTTACATCATATAACTTGGTCGCAATATATGCTTTATTACAGCCACCAACCTTATCAATGCCTTTCTTTGCAATTTTCCTATCTTTAGGAAGAATGATGCCATCCATCAAAGCTAGGGATTTAGTCCTATTGCCTAAAGCCAAATCGGTATAGAGGATATTGTAGCTCCTATAAGGAACAGAGTACTTGTCAACCTCGGTATTAAGGACAAATTAGGCACTATTGATGCCAAGAGCATTGTTCCTTATGTCTACCTTCATCCTTTCATACAATGCCTTGGATCTCTTAGAAGGAGGTTGGCTGACAAGTTCCTTCCTACTTCTTTTATTAGTATTCGACATAAATTCTACTAGGAGCAACGACCCCTCGATAACCTCATGTTAGGTGGTTTCAGCCCCTTTACGAATGCCAATTTCTTAGTCAGAATCTCTTGGCTCTACAAATGTAGGAATAATTCTTGCTGGAGGGATTACTTCAACTTGTGTAGTCTCTGTAACCCTAGGCTTTGTGCTCCCTTGTCCCTTATCAGTTGGACAAGATGCCTTTTTCATAGTTTTTACTTACTTGGCTGCTTTCTCTTATGCTGCTTTCCTCGAAGCAACCGGTCGAGTCACAATCACCTTAATGAATGCTTGTTTATCAGCCTTCAACATTTTTGCCTTTGCTTAGGCTAACAATTTACTAAGATCTACATTGCTTTTGCTTATGTCTGCAATACAAAGTAGATACATTAACAATACAGCAAGGCATAAAATACTTACATGTTCCATACTAAACAATGCTCAAAGGCAACTATTCTTCCCCCTTTATTACGAGAATGGCTTTTCTCTTATAGCTCTACATGGTATAGCAGTTATTCAATAGCATACCTTCCTTCTTAGGGAAAATTAGCTTCCCATTCTCATATTGCCTTATTATTCCCTCGACATCCTAGCAAAACATTTTTCTTGTCTCCTCTCTTGGATCTTCTTTGTTGGGCCATTATGATTCGGCATCAATTCAATATCTTTGGTACAGATAGGTTCAGTATATTGGGTCAAAAAATCTAATTCTTCATCTAAAATGATAGATACGAACTTGTTGTGCCACTTGTAGATATTAGACTCCAACCTATCCATCAATTTCTATCTATGCTTAGCGGTTGCAAAATATCAACTATCGGGTTACCTCCTTATTGTAAAGAAGCACTTAAATAGTTGAGGTGCAACCTTAACTTCTTTATAAACAATTTTGAAAGCTAAAAGAAGTCGATAAGTGTTGGGTGAGAACATACTTGGCATAACTTGAAAATAGTTAAAAAACTTCTTGATAGAAGCCAAGAATAGGAATCACAATTCAAATTTGAGATATTTTAGATAGATGTGAAATTCACGTTACCCTGGAAAGCATACCCTTTCCTCCTCTCTCAGCCTTCAAAGATTCCATGTTTCAAGAAGATCTTGCTGGTACTTATTATATTTTGAGATAAGAACTCTGTCAACAGCACTAGCCACTTCATCCAATGAATTGCTAAAGTAAATCACATTATTATATAAATACCTTAGCATGGATCTTCCCTCATTGTCATCTGAATAGGTATCTACTATAAGTGAGTTGATTTGTATAAGTTTATCCCACCACTCTACTACATTGTTGGCTAAGCTACTTAAGGAACATGTCGTCTTGCTCCTTTTTGTATGAGGGGAGGCGGCGAGAGGGGGGGGGGTGATGGGCACAGTAGGGAAGTATCCTTGGTCTTATTCACCTCGAAATCTAAAAGAATAAGTCATTTCAAACCATACCTAATTTTGTTTATATAACAAACATCACGAAACTTTTGAGAATTTCAAAAGTAAAGAAAAAATGCTTAAAGCAAAGTTATGGATGTAGATGAAGATGAAGTGAAATATGTTTTCAGTATTAAAAAATTCTTTAAATATGAATGTTTTACCCTTCTAACCATAACACGTTTTTGATATATAATGATGCACTGATTAGATGATGGCATAGATTATTGACATGTATTTCAAGATAGAGATCTAACGGTTATAAAGGCTTTGACAATTATTAGTGCTTGTAGTGTAATTATCAAGGCTTTGGCAATTAAGTGACTGCTGCTTTCTCTTGTGCTACTTTCCTTAGAGCAACCAATTGAGTCATATTCACTTTAGTACTTGCTCGTTTATCGACCTTCAACTTTTTTGCCTTTACTTAGGCTAATAGTTTGGTAAGATCCATGTTGGTTGAGCCTATGTTTGTAATATAAAGTAAATACATTAACAATAAAGTTAGGAATAAAAGACTTACATGTGCCACACCGAACGACGCTTAAAGGTAACTATTCTTTTCCTTTTGTCACGAGAATGACTTTCTTCTTGTAGCTTTACTTGGTACGGAAGTTATTCAATAGCATACCTTCCTTCTTGGAGAAAATTAGCTCTTAGTTCTCATATTGCCTTATTATTCTCTTAACATCCCAGTAAAACATTTTTCTTATCTCCTTTCTTGGATCTTCTTCGCTAGGGCAACATCATTGGGCATCAATTCAATATCCTTGGTACAGATAAGGTCAGTCTATTGGGTCAAAAAATCTAATTCTTCATCTGAAATGATAGATACGAACTTATTGTGCAACTTATGAATCTTAGACTCCAACCCGCCCATTAATTTCTACCCATGCTTAGTAGCCACAAAATACCAGCCATCGAGTTTCCTCCTTATTGTAAGGAAGTACCTAAATAGTTGAGGTGTATCCTTGACCTCAACTTCTTCACAAACAATTTCTAAAGCTAAAAGAAGTCAATAAGTGTTGGGTGAGAACATACTTAGCACAACTTAAAAATAGTTAAAAAGCTGCTTGACAAAAGCTAAGAATGGGAAGCACAATCTAAATTCGAGATATTTTAGATAGATGTGAAATTCGCACTACCTTAGAAAGTACACCCTTTCCTCCTCTCTTGGCCTTCCAAGATTCCATGTTGCCAAAAGATCTTGCTAGTATTTATTGTATTTCGAGACAAAAACTCTGTCAGCTACACTAGCTACCTTATCTAGTGAATCGCTAAAGCAAATCACATTATTATACAAATACCTTAGCATAGATCTTCCCTCATTGTCATCTGAATATGTATCTACTGCAGGATATTTGATTTGTATAAGTTTATCTCATTGCCTTACTATACCGTTGGCTAAGCTACTCGAGGAATATGTCGTCTCACTCCTTTTAGGGGGGTCAAGGAAGTATCATTAGTCTTAATTGCTTCTGAATCTAAAAGAACAAGTCATTTCAAACCATACCTAATTTTGTTTATATAACAAACGTCACGGAACTTTTGAGAATTTCGAAAGTGCAAATGAATTGCGAAAAGCAAGCTTATGGATCTAGATGAAGTGAAATCTATTTTCAGTATTGAAAAATTCATTAAATATGAATGTTTTACCCTAGTAACCACAATATGTTTCTGATAGAAATAATGTGCTGATTAGATGATGGCATAGATTACTAACATGTGCTTCAAGATAGAGATCCAAGGGTTATGAAGGCTTTGACAATTATTAGTGCCAGTGGTGTACTTATGTGTAAGGTGATAGTAATTGTATATGTTAGCACTTAGTCTTCTAGTGGGCAGGAAAATTGAAAAGTTGCAACCTTTCGAATGGGATATGATTCACCATTCTAAATGAAAATAAAGGAACTTCCCACATTACTTGGGATTTAGGAAACAGTTCTTCACTCAACCCCACAAAGAATATTATACCATTTACTCCCTCAATCAAATCTTCAATTATAGAAGTTAGGGGGTAAATGTTGATAGTTGAATTTCATTTGTTGTATTCACTCATCCACTCAATTGATAAGAAGCTAAGTGATTCACCTTTTGGTAGATGCCAACCAAGATGACCATATCTGATTTGAATTTAAGTGGTGTGAATAGTTACCTTTTCGTACGGTTCCATTACATAACAGTCTACTACTCCTACATTTCAGGACTGTACTTAATCGTGGAGTTTCCATGTGTTCTAATAATCATGCTATTAACTATTATTTCAAACACCCAACATTCGCTTATAAATATATAGAAGAAGTATTGTAAGAACCATTTGACAACCCATATCCACTTACTCTAATTTCTCCTAAACCCATTTACCTTAATTCTTTTATGCAAAAGAAAACTTCGTATGCTTAATTGGTAAAAGGAACTCAACTTTGGACTTTACATATTTTGGGTTAATGCCAAAGACTAAGGAAGTTTCAATTCCTTTTTCTTTCTTTCCCACTTCTGAATTGTGAATTGCATTGTATTATGTACATTGAGGACAATGTAGAACTTATGCTTTCAAGAATTTTTCTTAAAAATTTTAGAAATTTGCACTTCCTATGTGAGCAAGCAAATTTTTTCAAATTTACCTAATCCTTTATGAATTTAGAGCACTTTGCTGAATTTGACTAATTAAATCTTTAGAATTCAAGGTTACCTTTATCTTAGGCTTAGACTTAGACATAGACTCGAAATTAGGATAGATATGAATGGGTTATAAGCTGGTTATTTTGGTTTCTAAGCTTGATTTTTTAGCATAGTTATCTACCATTCCTTTTCAAATTTTTAGATTTGATGAACAAATGAGGTTTTTCCTTTAAAAGTTCATTGAAAAATCAAAGTAGTTAGAGGTGTAAATTGAATATTGAATTGAATTGATAAAATAAATTTCTTTGGATTGGTATAGATTGAGCTTAGTCCCTTAGAAGAGAAAGACTCTTTCCTATTGCTAATAGAAAAAAGTAGAAATTGAGTTGAAGTTGTTAAGGATCAACTTTGGTCCATCAAAAGAGCAAGATGCTTTCTTGTTAACAACTGCTTAAGTAATTGAAAGAGCTAAATTAGTAAGGATTAGCCTTGATCCCTCTTAAAAGCAAGGTACTTTCCTAATGCTAGTAAAGCTTCAAAAAGAAAAAATCAAAATGAATTGATAAACCTCATGATGAGAATTAAAAAAAGTAGAGGGACAATCAGAGGATGAATTGATATAACATGCATCTAATCTAGTTTTTCATGATAAAATCAATTAAGGAAGATTTTTCCCCTCTTAAGTCAAAGTGAAGAAATCCTTATGATTTTTTCTTAATTAGTTTATGCCTATTTATTTTCTAGTTTAGTTTTTGCTTAAGCACTATGGCTCACTCTGGATCCCCTAGATTCATTACTAAAATTGAGTAGTTTTCAATTTGTTAGTATTTATGTGTTTTGAATGTATTATAAGGTCAAGAAACAAGGGTGATTCCACCAAATTTTTTGTTAAGCATTCTACTTTTGAGGGTACACTTTTCTAAGATTATGTTAATCATCTTGTCCTTAAAATTTTTTGTTTGATTTTTATTATTTTGCTTAAAGACAAGCAAAAGCTTAAGTATGCGGGCATCTCATAACATAAAAATAGCATACATTTTCTATGGTTCTTTTGTACTATTAATCAAGTAAATTTTATGTTATTTTGAGCTTACTCCATTTAAATTTCATTTTTAGGGACTTTTGGAGAACTTTATAGAGTTTTTAGGGTTTTATCACTTTTTACAACAAATTAAGGTAAAAGCATTGATTATGGAACAAAAGTAGAGGAAGATCACATGAGAATCGAGCAAAAAATGAAGTCCAAGAAGGACTATGGCCAGGGTCCATGGCTGTATCCACTTCATGTGTTTATCTCATCATTAAATTTCTTCAAATTCAAAATTTTTGCACAAAGGATAAGTACACACTTAGCCACTACAACTTTTTACCTAGGAAGTAGTCTCTATAATTTGAACCATTCTTCTATTTTTGTTGCACTTCTCCTATCTTTGGATATTTAATATTCTATTTTGTTAAATTTCTCTCTATAAGCCTAGTTGTACTTCTTATAAATAGATCCTTAAGCTTAAGTTTTTATAGAGAGTCCCCTTTAGTAAACTTATCGCTTAGAATTATAGTGGGGATCTCCTAATTTATTTTCTCTTCTCCTTTTATTATGTTGTTCTACTTTTAATTCATTCTTAGTTAATATTATTGAAATCTAGTTCTTGTTGCAACAACCCTTCTTTCTATCTATGATATTATTTGTTGATGATCTAATTATACAAATTATTTTATGGTTAATTAGTATTTACCACAGTTTCTAATTTAATATCTAAGTTTACTATAGAGTCGCAAGGCTTGTAGTAAATAGGCAAATATAACTAAAAGAGTTTCAATGCACTAAGATTTTAAGTATTGAATCTTTCTGGATTAGAGAAACCTAATAGCGAGATCCTATTGCTTCATGTGATCTTAAGATGCTCTATTTAGCAGTAATGTGGATAGAGAACGTCATAGGTTTAAGAATTAACTACAGACACTAGTTTAGCTAATTCAAAATCTGATTTCCATAAGAATAGGATGAGGAATCTTCATAATCTAGAGAATAATTGAGATTGAAAGGTTGCATGGAACTAGAAAGTAAATAATAACAATTCACTAAGGATAATATCATCCTTACTTTAATTAGTTGTTGTTTGTTTATTTTAATTAGTTTTGTTATTTTACTTGTTTTTATTTATTTTATCTTTCCTATTTTATTATTCCTTATTCATCATTCCTAGTTAACCTTATATTATAATGTTAGATAATTGGAAGTTTTAGGAAAATACTAGTAATTAGGTTCTCATATATTAGTTGCCTATGGAATTAGCACTCAAATACACATCCATTTTATATATACTGTAATTTGACTAGGTGCACTTGCTTACTAGTGTAATATACACTTGACCATAAACCTAAAGCAAAGTCCATATTAATGTCTATCCATGGCTTTGATGGTATTGGTAATGGCTTATAGGCATTATGGGCCCCTTCTCTACACTTGGCCTTTTTACACTCTCTACACCTCTCTATCACCTTATGCACACCCATCATCATTCCTAAGCAATAGAAGTGCTCTTTCAATAACTCACTACTAGTTTCTTCAGTAAAATTCTTAGATAATCCTCTAAAATGAACCTCTTTATAAGTAGTTCCCCTAATACAACTTGAGGGGTTACATAAGATTCATTTCTTCATCATTCAAATAATAGCCTTCTACCATCACTCCATAAGACATTTTACTAAAGGACCAAAATATTCATCTCTCGCATACTACTCTTTAACCAAACTAAATTCATGCAACTTAGTTTGTAAAGTAATAATCAAAGCATAAATAGGTAAAACTCTTAAGAAACTCAATTACCTTAGCCTACCTTTGAGACAACTTCTATTGGCTTTTTAAATACTTAAGAGATCCATGATCTTTATAGATAATGAATTCTATGCTAGCAAAGATTATTGCCATACTATCAATGCGCAAACCAAAGAACACAATTCTTTATCATAAACAGAATACTCCAAAGCTACCTTACAAAGTTTCTCACTAAAATAGGAAATAGGCCTTCTTCTTGGCATCAAAACAACTCCAATCACTATTCTAGAAGCATTACACTCAAGTTCAAAAGTTTTCTTAATATTTGGTATAATCAATACTAGTGTAGTAGTAAGATTCTCCTTAATTTTTCAAATCTCTTCTATACCTTCTCACTCAACATAAATCTTACACTCTTCTTAGTAACTTAGTTAAAGGAGCAACAATATTGGTGAAATTTTCAAGAATCTCCTCTTGAAAGATGCTAAACCATGGAAACTACAAATCTCTATTGTTGATTAAAGTATTAGCCATTCCATAATGGCTCTAATCTTCTCATGATCAACCCTAACTCTTTCTTCAAAAATAACAAACCCCAAGAACACCACTTCCAATTGAAAAAATAAAAATTTCTTAATATTCATATATAACTTCTTAGCCCTTAATACATTAAATACTTCCTTCAAATGCTTCTAATTAAATATAAATTCCTTACTTTATACTAGAATATGTAGCAATACATAGCAACAAAATTATGAGAAAATTCTTTAGGATTTCATGAAAGTATTTGACACATTTGTTGAGACAAAAGGAATGGTCATCCACTCATATAATCTATAGTTCATTTTGAAAGTAGCTTTCTACTGATTACTGATTCTCGTGCAAATTAGGTGTGGCTACTCTTTAGATCAATGTTGGAAAAGATCCTTGCACCATGCATCTCATCAAGTATATAATTAGAATATATAATAGGATATCTATACTTTAATAGTAATCATGTTAATAGTCCAATTGTTGATACACATTCTCCAAGAGCCATCTTTCCTAGGTATTAGAAGTACGAATATTGCAAATGGGCTCATATACTCTCAAACATATCCCTTCTCTATTAACTCATCAACTTATCATTATAACTCTATGGCCTCTTCCAAGTTCATCCTATAAACTGTACGATTAGGTAATAAGGCTCTTAATATAAGATCAATACTATGCTCAATGTTACACATAGGGGGTAACCTTGTAGCAATTCTTTTTAGAAATCTCCTAAAGATTCTTCCAGCAATCCCTTAATCTCCTCTAGATTAGCATTTTAACCAACTACCTACAAAACTTTCCTTATGTACAATATAAACATAATCCCCTTCATTTAACTACATTAACCAACTCTCATTTAGTAATAAGTAATGACTTCTTGGACTTTTAAGTCAATTACAACTACACCTTCTATACTTGCTTTGGAGTCATAGGGTTCAAAACCATACTCTCATGATGGGGATATCGACCTATGCAATCAGGACATAAAGGCATAATTCAAATTTGATAGATAAAAAACAAGAAATTAGATGGTAAGGTACATACCTTGTGCATATGCCCATGCACCAGGCATGTTGTTCAATATGAGTGACTTTAGAAAAATCACGCTCATTTAGCTTATGTATGAGAGTCACCTAGCAATATAGATTATTAACATGCTCATAAACTTATTTTATTTCCATGTTCATAGCATTTATTGTAATATATTTAATTAGTAATATTTTTATACTTTGTAACCTAGCTAAACTCTATAAATAGGCTTGTGCAACACTATCTTAAAAATAGGCATTTTGGATACTAAATGTATTAATAGGATTTATGTTACTTCCATTATCTTATTAATTTAGGTCCTAAAGTGTGGTAGAAAACCAACTCCTTTTGATTTATTCATCTATGCATCATATTGGATGTGTGATTCAGAAAAATCTCATTATTGTAATTTTGTGACTCATATCTAATTATAATATTGGATTAATTGCTTTCTAGATCTACAAGAAATTAGTGCATAACATATGATTCAATATTTGTCTATATTCTTTTTTTTTTTTACATTTATATAGAAAACCAAAAAAGATATATTTTTTTATTGTTTACAACCTAAATTGCTCAAAAGATTGCATCTTTATCTAATTCAGGGACATTGAATTTGTGCCTAGATTTGTCATAAAATCTAGGTTACTTCATATTTGTTATCAAATTTATGGTGCAATATGCTTAATTAGGTAAGCACCAATTTCACTTTTTATTGAAATTTCATCATTAGAGGTTAGGGTTTGTGATTTAAAAAAAAAAAATTACAGTAGAGGTTTTGAGATCGGTGGGCTAGATTACTCTATTTTGATTGGTCAGTGGCATGGAAATTTCATGTGGAATTAGAGAAATGGTTGTTGGACAGTTTTACATACGTAGTTGAATTTGGTTAGGAGTTTGCAAACCATCTAATTAATTTGAGCTTGGAGGTTGTTGTGGCTAGATTAGGCTTTAAGATCATCGATTGTCTAAATTTATATGAGTTTGTTTATAATGGTAAGGTGATCTAAGTGATGAAGCAAACTAGATTAGCCCTCTCTAGTAGTGATAGATTTTAAGATAAAATCCTATGTAATTAACAATATTGTCGTATTTTTTTAGGCAAACCTTAGCAATGTAAATATAGTATATGGTATAATTCGTCTAATAATACATATTGTCAATATATAAAAAGACAAAATAAGTTACTGCTTGCATCTACTATGAGAGTCTAAAGGGATTTTAAGATGGTTAAGGGGTTGGTAAGGTAATGGGAAGCTCATGAGTAGTCTTATCACAAGATTACAAAAATTATAGGCTTAACAAAATAGAATTGCAAAGAAATGGAACCTGAATTTCTTAGAATAGAAGCTAAGACAAGAAAAATTGTTTCAAGTGTTTACAATATGGATACTATGTTGTTTAGTAACATTGTCTTATTGATTGTTCAAGATGATAAGTTAATTGCCATATTGGGAAAGAGGATACAAAGGAAAGAAGAAAGAATTTTGCAGAAGAACTCATTGGGACCCCTTTGGAATGATAGGTCAAAATTTGTTCATATTATTGACAAGAAGGATTTAAGGGTTGAAGAGGCTAAGAATCTAAACCACTAACATTCAAAACTACATAACAATGAGATTCCACTAGCCTAGTCTCTATAAGTTCTATTATCATTTGTTAGTGGCTACACACTTGACAATGTGTTTTCATAGTTAAATAATTATCACATAGTGTATTTGTTCTTGATTGAAAGAGCCCATGATTAGTAGAAGGGGTGTGTATGGAAGATGTTTAAATCTCTCTAAGCTACAATGTTTTATTTGTTTTGACATTTTACAGGTTTTTTTGTTTCTATTTAGGTGGATTGTGATTATAAGATTTACATTGAATCTTCCTTAAGAAGGAGGGAATAATGAGGACATCAACTCATGTAATCAAGATTCGGAGAAATTATTTAAGTTTGATAGATAGAAAAGAAGACATCAGAGGGTCGGTAAGGTACATGCCTTATGAAATGCCTATAACCAAGTGACTTGTTTAACTTTGGTGACTTTAGAAAAATCATGCCCAGCATCTTGCATACAAGAGCAACATAACTCTATAGATTATTAGCATGCCTATGTACTTGTTTTGTTTCTTTCTTTGTAGTATTTATTGTAATATTTATTATCATTTCCATTTGTTATATTTTGTAACTTTAGCTAAACTCTATAAATATGCTTATAAGGAACTATTGTAAAGATGAATGTTTTCATTATTGGATCTATCGAGAGCTTTATCTCACTTCCATTATCTTATTAATCTAGGTCTTAAACTGTGGTGATAAACTAACTCTGTTTGATTTGTTCATCCATCCACCATGCTAGATGTATGATTTGAAAATAACCCTATTGTTGTAATTTCGTAAGTTATATCAAATTACAATCTTAGGTCAATTGTTTTCTAAATCTATGAGTTATATCAGTCTTGGAATTCAACAAAAACCTAGTTCGACTGTTAAACTATTATGTAATAATTGATTTATTATTCATCCATATCCTTTATTTTTCTTGTTTGCATTTATATAAAAAACCCAAAAAGATATCTTTACTATCATTTATAGTCTTATCAAATGATTGCGCATTTATCTAGCTACATTATGTTGAATTTTTGCCTAGATTCATCCCCAGATCTAGGTCACATTGCCTAACATCCTCTTGAACCATATAAGAATCTCACTTGCCATCATTGATAATATTTCAACTAGAAATTTATGGCCTCCTTGAAAATATATTAGAAGTGCCCATGGGTATGACATCATATGCTACCCCATCCTTGTACTAATTACCGATGACTTATGAATCCTAGCTTGTTATGTCACTTGAAACACCCCTTGCTCATTCAATTATAAGGCTTATAAGGTCTAGGATGCCTTATAGTAAGAAGTTTTGGCCCGCCACAATATTTGTATAGCTATACCGATTGATAATTAAAGTACATAACTAACCTTTTACTTTGCAATGCATATGGAATAGATTATCCCATCATTCACTATCCCAAGTACGTATAATGTTCAATGATCTTTTGAGAACAATATTGAAATATTATCCCCCCATCTACATACGCATTAGCCTCTTTATCTATATGTGAAGCTTCTAAAGCTACCTCCAAGCCTTCTAATTCCTCTTCAAGCTTGTCTTCCTCACCATAAACTTCATATTCTGGAATGTCTCCTCTAATCATCATTGTGTACTAATTTGGACATTGAGAGGTAATATTCCCATATACAAAGCATTTAAGATGTTTAATCTAGCTCACCTTCTTATTGAAACTACTTCTAGAACCTTATACATCTAATTTATTTTACTTAGAAACACTAAGACTATTATCTTTCTAAGCATCTCTTTTAACATTACCAGATTCTAATCTTACTTCTTCCTTTGTGATAATTTCCTTCTCCATCTTTCTCTCTATTATTGTAGTGGTCTTAAAAGGAGCTACTTGCTTAGTAGTGGGAATTCTATAGCACATGTTACATCTTTAGTGCTCAACTTTGATAGATATTTGGGTTGCCTCATCCAAAGCTTCAAACTTTTGTAGTTGCACCATATCAACAATCTCATACTTAAGATTAGATATGAACCTTGCAATAATTTGCACTATAGGTTTTGATAATCACTTTTGATCATCAACATTTAAAACTCCACATAATCATAAAACTCATGCCTCCTTGCCTCAATGACTACAACTTGTAATAAGTTTTGTAAAGATAATGGTCATGAATAGATCTCTTTTGAATAAGGTCCTTTATCTCGCTCCATAACATGAGTTCTCCCAATCTTATTCTCTACATATTAATTGTCACAATCTTTTACCATAAGGTTGCATGAATAGTAAACTCCTATGTAGCCAACATAATCTTTATAGCATCATAACAATCGTGACACTCAAACAACTTCTCCATCTTATAATCCTAATCTAAATAATCATCAACCTTTTCTCCTCTTGTAATAGGTGGAATTTTTAGCTTTACTAAGTCTAATCCCTCACTTCAACCTCCCTTCTCATAATATGATCATCAACGTCTACTTTTACTTTTGCCTTACTATTCATCTAATTCATAGGGCCTCTAGAATGTTTCTCGTCCATTCTTTACCCAATATTCTATGGAAAATTTACTCCCCCCTAGCTATTTCCCTATGTTAACTATTGCATTGTTGCACCCAAATTAGAAACCATGGTGATGACTCTGCATCTATTACTCTAAGTTGTTTTACTCCAACACTTCACCTCCTCCACAAGTGTTATGGCTGACATATTGAACTCCTTTTCACACTTTTCTCGCCGAAACCTTTGCTCTAATACCAAAAAGATGATGTGCCTTAATGTTCAGGACAAGATCAAAACATAATCTAATATCTTTAAGGATAAGTCTTAGTATAATTTCAATCACTAAGCAATAAAAACAATAGATTATAACTTCAAGCCTAGGGAGTTAACAACCACTCAATGATTGAATAATAATAAAAAAACAAGGATATTCACTGCATACTCTCATTAATATGACTCAATAAGAAAAAGCTCGAACTATGCTTAGTCTATTTGATATGACATAAAAAAATTAACGATTTTACTCACCACAGTAAAAGAAAAGTTTATAAGAACAAAGGTATTGAAAGAGACAAACTAGAGCAAAATAAATTTTATTTACTAATCAAGGATTAATTATTGATCAAGTAAAGTCAAATGCAATCATTTATAAGCAAACTCTTGCAACATTATTGGAAGTTTGAACAAAAAGAAATAGAATAATCTAGAAAATATAATAATCTAAATAATGGAAAGAAAATATTTGGTTTCTTGTAGTATAAGATTAGTATCTCCTAGTAAATCTTTTAATATCTTCGAATACTCTAGAAATAAAACTTCTACCTTTAATTGGAACTTATAATCACTTTCAATATGCTAGATTCTAAGTATGTCTAATGTCATTTTCACTTGATTGAAAACTAACTCTTTAGAAGCATCCTTTTTAATAGTTGAAACAAGTAAATTTTATCCAAAACTAATATGATGAAATAAGAATGACTTTCAAACTTTACTTCTTCATGTAACAAAGAAGCTCTCAACATCGTTACAACCTAATTAGTTAAGCCTTTAGTCCTTAACCTAGTCATTGGACTCATATAATCTTAGCTTTAACTCAACTTCTAATCCCCAACCTATTCTAATATGAGCTTCTAATTTTGGTTCCCATCATTTTTCATTGAGCAGTTCTTGATTCCAATTGTCTTCTTGTTGATTTTGCTTATTTTGGGTTTAGAAAATGTTTTAAGTGACTTATGATATATATATATATATATGTGTGTGTAAACTAAGAAGCATAAGCTTTGATCTTCATTATAGAATGTTGAGATAGGTTGAGTAAACTTAACTTTTTCCAAAATTTCTAGCTTTTTGACAAAGTTGCCATGATTACTATTTTATATCAAATACGTTTTGATGAGAGTCTTTTTGAATTTAGGCATAGAATGTGACATGAGTATCATATGATGTATATATGTTGATTTGCATGCAAAAAGCTATGATCTTGTTAATGAGATGTTTGGAAAAATTTAACTTCATGAAAATGCAGAAATTTGCCACATGATATAAGTAGAAAAGTAAGAGTTCTTGAATACTAGAGTGCTAACTAAATAGTATATATCATTTGTAAATTAGTTATTAATAAATAAATTTTGAAATGGATGTCTATTTAGTAGGCAAATTTTCATAAAATTTCTAAAATTTCTAGTATGTATAGATATTTAATGAATGATAATTATGCATGATTAATGCTTAATTGATGTTGGATTTATCGGCACATTAAATGCCATATGATTGAGCTAGTTAGTTAATTATTAGACTTGTGGCATTTTTGGAAAATTTTATGTGCTCTTGACATATTCATTATCTTCTTGATTTACATCTATTAATTCATGTTCTTAGGCCAAGTTCACAAAAAAAAAAAAAAAAAACACACATTTTTTCTAACCCTTTTGAGCTAACAATATATCTTTATAGATATTAGATAGTAGATTGCTTTTAGATTCATCAAATTCCTCAATATAAAAAATTATGAACCTTAATGTAGGATTCAATAGTTAGATTAAACTTAAAAAATTTCCATTAATGATCTTCTATAACAACATACTAAGGATAAAATGTGTTAGTGGATTTAAGTTGAAAAATATAAGGAACAATAATAAGATTTACTTAATGAATTAATTCATTTAATGTTTTTAAGACTAGCCCAACCCTACTAGATCAAACTTGATCTAAGTTGGTCCAAACATTGGGCCAAATTGATCAAGTTGAAATGGTTTAACATAGAATAACTCATGCAAATTTAAAAAGGGGAGAAAAAAATTTATTTACGTGAAATAAATACCAATTAAAAATTAAATGGACAATTAGTTAACTAACTTAACAACAATTAGGAAAGTGTTAGATTGAATTAGTCAAACGTTTGGTTTAAAAAGGCTAAACTCATGTGGAACAAACCATAAACATTAACCCCATTCATTTAAATTCCTAAATTTATTTGACTCAATTAATTAATTAATTTTACTAGTAATTGAAATAACTAAATTATGCATAAAAAATAAATCTAAATGTTTGATTAAATATATAATTAATTTAAAGGGCAAAACTTATTCCATAATTAAGGCCCATTTCTCTTTTAGGTCTCAATTACCTTATGGACCCAAAATCAAATCATATTATAGTCACTTACATGACTAAGTGATAAATTTAACCAAGTAATAAAGGATTTAAACTATACATACTAGTTGGGTACTAAAATTTAACGTTAATTTCTAATATACAATTTCTATTTAAATAGATAACTGTATGGGACCTTTGATACCTACTCAATCTTATGTACGAGATTCTAATGCTATAGTTATACAGTAGCCTCTCATGTTACTTGTGCATAGTAGGTTAGAAATTTAAAATAGACTAATAAGTAAAATTAGCTAAACAATTGTCTATTGGTTATGCTTAGTCACTTTAATCCAACAAGCAAATGGGCAAAAGCATTGCTTTAAGAGATATCAGACTAGCTTATTCATGTACTAATAGATCAAAATGTAGTTCTTAACTAGCTTTTCAAATGTGTTAGGGAAGAACAAATTGAGTTTTTCACTCAAAGATCCCTCCTCTAGGCATTAAAGAAGATGCTTTAGTAAGACAACTCCAATCCTGGGAACTTCCATGTTACATCTAATTGATTATTTATTGTATCTTCTAGTCTAGGTTAGTCAATTTATACAATTTGTAGGATGCATTCCTCTTTATACCATTAGTAGATTCGATATTACTGAGTTACAAGTAGACATTTGCCCTAAATTTTACCATATGTTTTAGAAGATTCCCTCTCTAATTTCTTTGCTAAGTAGGTGCTAAATATCTATTTGTTGTTAGGTTATTTTGTTTGGTTAGTAGTATAATCATAGCCACTTGTTATAGTTTTCTTAAAGTTAACTGCCTATGAAACTTGGTTTGTTACTCTAATATATGTTATAATTCATAGCAAGTATGCAATATACTAAACAAGAGAAGCAATCACAAAATAATGATCAAATCTTAACTTTTACCTTACATACTTTATTAAATTAACAATCCTAATATCTCCTTTTTAGTAATATTAATGTTTTATGGTTTTACTTTGAGTAAGTGACATAAAAATGGGATGACATCACAAAATAGTGGTAGAAAGGTTATAGTAATTTCTAAATTCAAGTTATAGCTTTTAAACTTATTATTATAACTATCCACTTTATGAACCATGAGTTTTTGAACTTTGATTTATGTTACTAGGAGTTTTCCTCTTTGGAAATAAGAATCTTATTACTTTTTGTGGAGACCACAATAATTGTTATAGAATAAGTATTTAGTTAATATTATAGTTATTAGATAGTATAATTAATGCAGTATTACATAGGAGTTTTGTACACCAATTTTTAGAAACATATTATCTACATATATCACTCCTTATATGTAGAGAAAACACATCAATATCAATGTTGTCAAACTTAAGTTAATCTCTACGATTCAACTCGATTCAACTTGACTTAGCCATATAATTAGTCCAATCTAAAACTGGTGTAATCTTTATTGAACATTAGTCAAACCTAGTTCCAACCATTTAACCATTAACCCTCTCATATGTTCAGATCAATTACCTAGATTGAGTTTGACAACATTGATCAATATATACTCATATCGCATTTTTTACGTGGTATCAAAGCTTTGAGTTTTGAAACTCTTTGAGTGTTTACCTTTGCTTATCCAGATCATCTTATTTAAGTGATCCATTACTAAGGTTCATCCTAAATTTTAAATTGGTGTTTATTCTCTTTTGTTGTTGAATATGTAGGGTTCCTCAGTGATTGTTGGCTGTGTTTCTTAGACTTACAAGAAGTATAGAGGTCAGTAGTAGCGTTAAGTTTGTTTGGATTAGTTGGTGATTAATTGTAGGTTGCCAGTTACTACATGTTGTATGTTAGTGAAGCTATTAGTCGACATTTAGTGTCTTGTAAGGTAGTATAGTGGCTAATTTGTTTGGCACAACAGGTTTACAATTATGTAGAGTTCAAGTTTTAATTGTTACTTCTTGCTACTATTTTATTTCTCTCGTTAGTAACCTTTTAGACGTAACCAAGGAATAGAGTTTTATAGGATTAGATATATCTTCTATTTACTATTGAAGTCTTACTTATAGTATTTCGTGGATGAAGATTAGAAAACTCTTGTAACATATGTGATTCTAATGTATAAAATCATGGAACATAAGCTTATCTATCCTAATTATTTAGAATGGAGTAAGACAAATATGATATATTTGTGAAGTATTTCTTAAGACCGTTATCTTATTCATAACTAACCCACTGATAATACATGTAGAGTGTGGTTAAAAAATGATACTAGATTATTTTTGCAAGTAAGGAATTCTATTAATACTAAATTGGTTAGTCTAATTAATCACTGCGAGTATGTAAAAGAGTTAATGGAGATTGGAATTTTTATATTGTGAAAAGAGAATCTTTCTTGTATTTATGAATTTAGTAAAGTATTTTATCATCCTAAACAAAATGATAAGTCTTTTCAAGCATATTTTATCAAATTTAGAGATTTATTAAGAGTTTTTTTTTTTGTTTTTTTTAAGGAATTAACCCTTAATTTGAGATTGACAAATATGAGAATTTGTCTAATGTTACCATTTCATCATTACATGATGATGGATTGTCAAACTGCAAACTCTTCACTCGTACTCATCAACAAAGCCTTCAGTATCTTATTAGAAGAATTTTCTCTCATCATCATGTTAAGGATGGGACATAGTATATAGAAGACACATCGGCAAACTCCTTGAGAACCCAACTTAGAGATACCCTATTCTTTTATGATCCTTATGTCGTCATTAACCGCTCAAGTGCCAAGGTTGAGGTTAATATACATTAAGCCTTGCTCCAACCCATATGAATTTCACATGCTGAAGTCGACCAGCCAAGTGCTAACATCAAGGCTGAGGCCCCTATACGCTAGGTCATTCTCTTTTGACTTACTGAATAGTAGCATCCCTTATTTGCCTTGGCAATTGTAGATACTACCCATCTATAGTCGTTACCTCTTGAACCCAACTCAACTACCATGCCTCAAGATTCCCTAGTACAAACCCATTGATAGGCTGCCACTTGTCCATCACTTTTTCTAACATTATACTATTATTCCTTTTTGTCATTTTCCTTGTTTATCCCTTATGTACATACTAAGAATCCCTTTCTTCTTTATTCTTTTTTATAATTTTCTTTCGTTGTAATGTTGCCTTAGAAACTTACTATAAATAGTCCATTTTCTCTATAGTCGAATTATCTTACATTTCTATAAGATATTGAATATACTTATTCTTCGGAGATATTCCACTCCATGTACAATCTCTTTACACTCTTATCTAATCTTGCTAAGTAGCTCGAGATTAGTGGTGGATGGACCTTGACATTAGCTTATGCGTCATATCAAGTGAAGTGTTGAGTCATGTTGTATTTGTTAGTGAGTCACATCTTTCGAGCACCTTTACATAAGCTACCATATTATGTTTTTTTATTGTTCCATTCTAGTTTTCTTCGATATCTTGAAGGGCCTATTTAGTTCCCATTTCTTACGGTAAGTCCTAATGATTATTAAGTTCCTAAGCACATCATATAATCCTAGTATTAGAGCTTAAAGTTGTGAACAAGAGCTAAGTTTTAAGGTAGTTGATCTTGTTATAGTATGTGTTATTGTATTATGTGTTACCTTATTTTCCACTTCAAAAACATAGTAAGTTCTTAGTTCACTGTTTGATTCGTATTTCCTATGTTTGTGGAATTTCCTATGTAGCTATAGTATTTGTTTTGTATTAAGAATATCAAATCTTAGTGTTCAAGGAGAGATTAATGGCTTCGAGAATGATGCTTTTAGTTGTAATTGTGCTACCCAACAAACCTCACGAACCACTGATGAGTAGATACAAGACCTTAGTATTATTGTAGCCAATCTAGGTGTTTTTATACAAAGGGGCATAGAAGGTAGATGGGTGAGCAACAAGCACTAAAACCAACTGACATGAACCTAGCTCCACCCTGACATGTTGACAAGGTCGCTAGAAGGAGACTAAAGTTGGATGAATTAAGAAGGAGCAATATGAGGGACTTAAGGAGCATAAGCTTAGAGCTCTTATAGGAGCCAAACATCTTAAGGTGTAGATTTCAAGCTTTAATGGATCTGGTAGTGTTGATAACTACCTAGACTAGGAGGAGAAGATTAAGAAAATATTTGACTTATATGATTATGAAGATACTGTTCGTATTCGAGTAGCTGTGTTGGAATTTTCTTGATATGTAGTAATAATGTGGAAAAAGTTGCAAAATGTATGCTAGAGAGCCCAACATGAAATCCAAATGTGGAACGAGATGAAGAGAGTTCTAAGGAGCATATTTGTTCCATAATAGTAAGAATAAGACACCTTTCGATGACTTCAAGACTTGAGACAAGGCCACAGCTCAATGGATAAGTAAGTCCGAGAGTTCTAATTACTGATGATCTAATGTGATTTCAACAAACCTAAGGTCTAAACTATAGCATGGTTTATTTTAGGGCTTTGATAGTAATTAGCCCCTTAGACCGATCACCTATAGTCGAGCTAAAGGACTCTAAGGACTCACCTAGAGTATACTAGCTCAAAGCCATATATGAGATGGAGATTCTTATCCTGACCTAATCTTCTACTAATCTGATTGTTGGACCCTCACATGTATTATACTTACTCTTGCCCAATAAATATGTTTTATTGCAAAAAACAGCTCAAGACTAGCCGAGCCAAGCTCCCAATCTAACCACAAACATTTAATAGCAACTTAAGCCAACTCTTCTTTAGAATGACTGATTGACCCCCGATCTGACCTAGATCAGGTCTACTATTGATTATAAATTCTTGTTTCACTTTTGCTCACTTATACCATATTTCTCACATCCAACTACTATGTAACATGTATCTTTTGGCATAACATTCTAGAAGGATTCTTTTCTCTTTCATACTAAAGATTCTTTACCTCTTTGACCCCCTTTGGTATGTTTTATGTAACCTAATTCTAAGAATGCTTTTTTGTCTTTTTATATATGTAAAGTAACCTAGTAGATAGGTATATAAACCCCCCACTTATTTGTATCTAGAAAATTAATAATTAATAGAGAAATTATTCATGTTTCATTTGAGTAACCTTAGTGTTCTCATTATCCTTTAACTTTTATTTATTCCTTTTAGCAAGGAATAGTGGCAAGTGACCCTTTAGTTTAGATTAGTAAGTCATATCTAGTGGATTGTAGGCTAAGTAGGATTGTGTGGTGTACTACATCCATTTGGTAGATACCTAGACTTTGCTAGATTTTCTTCTATTTCTTTTTATTCTCTTTGTTGTAGTGCTTTTCCGTATGTTTGACCTTAGGGATGCATCAACTTTACTGTTAGCAAAGTATGATTCTACGAGGGAGTATGTGAAGTTATGGTGAAGTTTTTGGTTCCCTTTGCTATTAGTGGCTACTATGTTACTTCTATAGTTGCTACATTGTGATCATGTGAACTAAATTTAGAATTGTAAGCTGCGCAGTGAAGATTTGTGTCTTGATAAGTATGATTTCATTGTAACCCTATTCTTACCCTGTTTTTCTTTATGAAAGCAAAGCAAGATCATTTCGATTATGTTCAAGTTGTTATTGGATATTAAAGTTGTTAGTGTGTTAGTTAAAGTTTTTAGGTAGTAAGGAAGCATTATTTTCTATTTAATACATTGTTAGTTTGTTGAAGAAGCATTGTTCCTTATTAGATTCTAGTGTTCAAGGTATGATTAGTAACTAGAGTATTGGTGCTTAACCTAGTTATAATCCTAATGACAGCAACACCCCAGGATCGGTTGATGACAAACTTAGTAGATTCACTAACATTGTTGAGAGTCTAGTTACAGCAATGTAAGTTAATAGGCAACCACCTTAAGGCATGTCACCACATAACCTACCTAAAAATATTGAAGAGTAAGGTAGCTTAGTCAATTGTCCAATTTGAGCATAGTGAGCTAGAGGAGTTGTAGATAGAATTGCTAGATGAAGACTAGAGTTAAAGGAAGTTGAGGAAGATGATGAGAAGACTGATGTAGTAGAGTATAGGGAGGAAGAAGAAGAAGCAAGTTATTACTGAGCACAGGAGCAAGGGCCTTAAGCTCCTTGAGAGCGAGACAATGTCAAGGTCTAAATCCCACCTTTTAGTGGAAGTAGAGATGCTGATAAATATTTAGAGTAGGAAGTGAAGGTAGAGAAGGTGTTTGACTATTATAGATACATAAAGCTATGAAAGTCCGACTTACTACACTTGAGTTCATTAGGTATGCCACTATATGGTGGAAGAATTTGAATGGAGCTAGAATAAGGGATGGAAGACGAGGAGTAAAGGTCTGGGATGAGATGAAAAGATTGTTAAGGGGTAGATTTGTACCCAAGACCTACCTACAGAATACATTTGTATGGTTGCAAGAACTACGCTAAGGTGGCCAATCTATTGATGACTATGTGAAAGAGTTCCAAATGCTTATGATTCAAGTTAACTTGGAAAAACTAAAGGCCTGTACAGTATCAAAGTCCATTTATGGACTTAGATATGAGATTCGCAACATTGTGGAGGTGGAAGGGTTTCATACCTTAGAAAAGGCAATTAAGATAGCTCAAACGCTTGAAAAGTAGAGGAGAAGTGCGACGAGTAAACTTAGTCTAACATTTTCTCGAACCCTTACCTTATACTAAACTATTCAAACTAAGTCAAAGAGGTCATATCGAGCCAAGGAAAAGAATGAAAGACCTAATGATCGCTGAGTAGGCCAATAGGGCCGAGCCAATTGGCTAGGATAAACCTTTGGATGAAGACTAGTGAGGTGAAGTGCTTTATATACTTAGGCTTTGAACCCATGGATATTGAGTGTCAGAATTAACATGTCATGGTGCTTCGAGGAGATGTATGGATAGCATCGACGAAAGTGAACCCAAGGAGGAAAGGGATGTTGGGAAAGACAAAGTCGAAGAGGAAAAGAAGACCTGTATCTATGTCGACTAAGGAGAAGTGATGACCTTAGTCATAAGAAAAGTATTATGTTCCCTACCAAACTCTAATGAAGATTCGAGGGAAAATTTATTCCATATAAAGTACATCATGAAGGGGAAATTATGCACCATTATAATGGACAAAGGAAACCATACTAACGTAATAGCATAGTCTTCGTGCAGAGGTTAGGTATATTGACCTTACAAGCTACATTAGCTTCATGATAAGGGAGCCTTGCACGTGACTAAAAAAGCATCTATACCATTTAGTGTTTGGAATGTATATAAGGACGAAGTAGTGTACGATGTCGTCCTTATGGGAGTTTCACATCTGTTGCTTAGATGACCTTGGTTGTTTAACTGACGCGTTACATAAGACAGATATAAGAACACATATGCCTTTGTTAAGGATGGAAAGAAGCTTATATTATAGCCCATGACCCCTTATTAAGTAAATGAGACCCATAATTAGCTCACTTGATACAATAAGAAGAAGGACTTAGTTATGAGCCTAAGAAAGCTTCGAAATGCTGAGAAGGCCGAAAATCCTATGTTCCTATTGGTCAGAAGATTGTTAGAGATGGGAGATTTAGAGGATATCCCTGATGAAATCCAAAGACTACTAAATGAGTTTTTCAATTTGTTTCCTAAAGAACTACCTAGAGGACAATCTTTAATATGAGGCATTGAGCACTATATTGATCTGCAGCCAAGCGTAGCCCTATTAAACTGACCTGCATACAAAAGGAACTCTATGTAGACTATCAAGCAGAAGAGATACATGGATGAACTCGTGAAGCGAGGATATGTAAGGGAGAGCATGAGCCCTTGTACAATACCAGCTTTACTCATCTCGAAGAAAGATGGAACATGGCGTATGCACATCGACAACCAAGCAATCAATCGAATTACTATTAAGCACAGATACCTGATACCAAGGCTCAATGACATGTTAGATGAGCTTCATGGCACCAAGATATTTTAGAAGATCGATTTGTACAGTGGCTACCACTAAATTCACATGAAATCAGGTGATGAGTATAAGACTCCCTTCAAGATTAGGCATGGTCTACATGAATGGTTAGTCATGCCAATTAAACTTACTAATGTACCAAGTATGTTCATGAAATTAATAAACCATGTGATTCACCCCCTAATTGGAAGATATGTGGTCATGTACTTAGGTGATATACTAGTATATAGTGCTGACCTAAGCAACCATGTTCAACATCTCCACGAAGTAGTCGACATTCTTCAAATTGAGAAGCTCAATTTGAAGAAATGTATATTCCACCAAGATGAAGTGGTTTTCCTAGGTTTAATGGTGTTAGAAAGAGGAATTTGAACAAATGAGGAGAAGATCCGAGGTGTTCTAAAGTGGTTGACACTAAAGTCCAAAGTTTCAATGGCTTAGCTTTTTTTTTTTTTTTTTTTTGGTAGGCGATTTGTCAAGAACTTTAGTACCATAGCTGCCCCTTTGACTGAGCCAACAAAAAGGAGTGAAGGATTTAGATGGAATGACTAAGTTGAGCTAAGTTTTAGAGAAATCAAGGAGAAAGTCATCTCCATCCTTATCTTATTACTACCAGATTATGATAAACCGTTCGAACTGGAATGCGATGCTTTGGGAGTTAAAATTAGTGCCATCTTAGTGCAAGAACGATGACTCATCACCTATCATAATGAGAAGCTTAATGGTGGTACCTTGAACTATTTTATGTATGAAAAAGAGTTTTACTCCCTTTTTCATGTCTTTACTGTTTGGTAACACTATGTACTGCTACAAGAGTTTGTTATTTGTATAGATTATGAGTTTTTAAAGCATCTTAGGAGTTACAATAAACTCTCAAAGAGGCAAGTCAAGGGGTTGGAGTTCATAGAAGGATTTTCATATGTGATCTAGTATAAGAAAGGAGGCGCAAATGTGGTCATCGATACTCTGTTATGTTGGCAAACCTTCTAACCACCTTGTACACAAAATTATTGGGATTCTCACTCATTACTAAGCAATACGCTCATGATCCTCATTTTATCCCTGTCATAGAATAGTGTAGGGATGTAATTGCTGTTAAGGGATATTATCTTAAGGAAGGCTATATGTTAAGGACCGAAGGCTATGCATACCAAACTGTTTTATGTATGAGGTGTTGACTAGGGAAGCTCATAGTGGTGGATTATTAAGTCACTTTGGGGAGACGAAGACAACCAATCTATTGAAGGAGAACTTTTGCTGCCTAAGTTTGGCTAAGGATATCCATAAGGTAGTTGGTAGTAGTAAAGTACATAAGCGAGCTAAGGGGAAGAGAGAACCCCATGGAGAATACATGCCTCTACCGATGTCAATCTTACCTTGGGCTGACTTTAATATGAACTTTGTCTTAAGGTTGCCCTGGACATGCAAAGAAAAAGATTCCATACTTGTTGTACCAGATCACTTCATCAAAATGGCATACTTTATCTCGTACCATCAAATATATATTGTTGATCAATTTTTGTAGGAAGTTGTTTGACTACATATAGCGACAAAGATTATTGTCCTAAATTGGGACACTAAATTCTTAAGCTATTTTTGGAAGACTCTATAGAGAAGACTTGGAACTATACTTATGTTCAGCTTTAGTAGCCACTCTCAAACTGATGGCCAGACTAAAGTGGCAAATAAAACACTAGGCAATCTACTCAAAGCTATCATAGGAAAAAACTTGAGGGATTGAGATCTATGCCTACTAGTTGTGGAGTTCGCATACAACCGAACTATCCATAGAAACACTGGGAAGACCCCATTTGAGGTCGTCTATGGCCTTAATCATACTATTCCTCTAGATATGATCAGCACCCCAGTTGACATTGATGAGAGTTAATCTAGAGTTGACCAAGCCTAAGAATTGCAAGCATTACACTAGTCTACAATCAGAAAGATCGCTAAGTTCAATTAGAATGAACATGAGATTGGTAGTCGAGGCCACCGAACTATCACTTTCTAGCTAAGAGACTTAGTATAGATCTACTTAATCTAAGATCGATTCCCACACTTAAGACAAAGTTAACTATCTCCTCGAGTTGATGGTCCATTTAGGGTTCTAAAGAAAGTCAACCATATTGCCTACCGGATTGAGTTACTTAACAACTATGGTGTCTCTCCTACTTTCAATGTATTTGATTTGATTCCTTACTAACCAGCAGAAGGAGACTTTATAAGCACCCTAAAGGAAGAAATAGAGATGACTTTAGATTTGAGGAAAATTCTTTTCGAACTCTAGGAAAATGATAAAAATCACCCCTTCCCCCTCCCCCCCCCCGAGACCAATTACCTACAGTTGAGCTAGAGGACTCTAATGACTCACTTAAAGGAAACTAGCTTAAAGCCATATTAGAGATGGAGATTCTTATCCCGACCTGATCCCCTACTAACCTAACTATTGGACCCTTACATGTGTCAGACCCACTCATGCCCAACAGCTATGCTTTATCCCAAAATGTAGCTCAAGACTAGTCAAGTTAGGCTCCCTAATTTAACTAAAGACATCCAACTGCAACTTAAGTAGACTCTTCTTCAGAAGGATTGTTTGACCCCCAATCTGACCTAGATTAGGTTGACTCCTGAATGCAAATTCTTCTCTCACTTTTGCTCACTTATACTATATTTCTAACATCCAGCTACTACGTAACACATGTCTTCTGGCATAATATTCTAGAAGGATTCTTTTCTCCTCCATACTAAATATTTTTAGTCTCTTGTACCCCTTTTAGTATGTTTTAAGCAACCTAACTCTAAGAATACCCTTTTGTCTTTTCATACATGTAAAGTAGTGTGAACTGTAACCAAGAACAAACAAAGTCAGTTGCTGGATGGGTCCAAGCTTGTAGAAAGCTCAAAAAAGAATTAATGGGGAAAGCTACAAAATAGTGACAAAGATGAATGAAACAGTAAGCCAAAACCTACGAATAGTTTCAAAGGATATGACGCACCAAAGGAACTTCTGAGGACTCACAACACAATTCGATATGACGTACGAATTGGTCCAATAAGGTTACTTGCCACCTAACCTTGCTTAAGGGAAAGGATAAGAGTGATGCTAAGAGTAAACAAGCAGTGTTTACGCAAGGAAGAAAGTACTCAAGTCTATTGAAGGTAATTTGATCTGTTACAGCTATAAGTACAAGGGTATTTATACTCGTGAGTTAGGGCAACTTGGCAAAAAGAGAAAAGATAATATGGACATTTCCTAAAGAAGCAATGTACATGATACAAGAGGGTAAAAATGTATATACAAGGAAATCAATCATTGGTGCTACAGATGCTCCACACAATATTGTATACATGGCAATGTTGCATTAGCAAGGTTGCTAAGGGATGTAGACAATAAGTACGAACGGGTAGGCTCGTTCGAGTGGGAATGGCCTAGTCAGTTCAGATTCTCTATCTCTTGGCCTTGGTAGGAGTTGGCTAGAACATAAGGATTCATCATGCCAGCCCCTCTAATCCTCTGGCTCAACTGTGAGTTAGAGGTCCCGTAGCTTAATTCCCATCAGTAAAGCTAGTAGATGGGTATATAAACCCCCTACTTATTTCTATGCAGACAATTAATCATAAATAGAGAAATTATTTACATTTCATTTGAGCAACCTTAGTATTCTCATTATCCTTCAACTCTCAACTATTATCTTTAATAAGGAGTTATGGCGAGTGACTGTTCAGTTCAAACTAGTGAGTCACATTCGACAGATTGTAGGTTGAGTAGAATTAGGCAGTACGTCATATCCATTTGGTAACTGCTAAGACTTTACTTGATTTTCTTTTGTTTCTTTTGGTTAGCTTCGTCGTAGTGCTTCTCCGTATGTTTGAGCTTAGAGACATATTAAGCTTAGTATTGAAGTTGGCAATATAGTGGAGTTATAGAGGTTTAAGACTCTAGATGAAGCCAGACGAATAGCATAGATGGTTGAAAGGCAGAGGTAGAGCTAGAGTAGTCGAATGCCAAGTAGCTAATAAGGCTTACTGAATAAGAATGGTATGGCAAGCCGACCTGGGAGCAACCAAGCTTAAAATAGTTTCGACCTAGACAACCAAGGACTAGTGATGAGCTGGCTTGATGATAGCCGAGGCAATGGTAAGGCCGAGGTACTTGAGGTCCGAAGGGACCAAGGTCAAAGTTTTGGGGAGAAGACTAGAGAGATTAAGTGTTTCAAATATCCTAGCTATAGACATGTAGCTAATTAATGTTTGCCCAATGTGTCATAACCATAAGGGAGATAAACCTTAGTTCGAAGTGGAAAGTGTTAGTGAAGGAGAGGATGAAGAGAGAGTCAATCAAATATTAGAAGGATTTCAGGAAGATCCTAATGCTATGACCTTACTTAAAGTAGGAGTTGAATACTATTTTGTCATATGATAAACTCTTAGTACCTTTGAGTCTGATGAAAACTAGCAGAGGGAGAAACTCTTCCATATGAATTATTGAGTAAATGGTAAGCTTTTCACATTAATCATTGATGGAGGTGGCTATACCAAAGCCATAGAGAAAGGAGTAGTCAAAGCACTAGAGTTGTCGACCTACCCATACCTTAAGCTGTGTAAAATTCATTGGTTGAATGAGAAAGGAGGCCTACTCATTGCCAAGTAAGTTAGAATACCTTTTATTATTAGAGATAGATACATGGATGAGATGTTATATGACATCCTACCAATGTATACTTCTCACATAATACTAGGCTAACCCTAGTTGTTTGATTTGAGAGTATTTCATGACGGGTATAAGAAAACCTATATGTTCCAAAAGGATGGGAAGAAGGTTATATTGACCTTAAGGAACCCTAAAGAAGTATAGGAGTTGCAAGAGAAGATTACCCAATTATTGTAGCAAAAGTCCTTAGTGATTTCCTAAGCACAATTTTCTTGAGATGTTAAGGTGAAAGAGTATATGCTCCTATTAGTAAGGAAGCTTTTAGAATTAAGAGAAGCTAGAGGCTTACCTGCCAGGGTATAGATATTATTACAAGAGTATGTAAGCTCTTTCCTACTAAGATGCCAAGTGCTTTAACACCTGATAGGAATCAAGTCCCTAGAACAATTACTTATAGCTAAGCTAGAGGACGCCAAGGACCCATGCAGAGAATATTAGCTTAAAACCAAAGCTAAGATGGAGATGCCTATGTTGAACTAATCTCCTGCTGATCTATCTATCAAATCTTCACATATGTTAAGCATGTTTTTGCGTAATAGCAATGTCTTATTCTAGAAGGCAATCTAAAACTAGCCAAGCCGGGCTCCCTAACCAACCATAAGCATCTGACTCTAATTCAACTAACTTCTTTACTGAATTGATTAGCTCCTAACATGATCCAGCTTAGGTTGGCCACTTGATTGCAAACGTTATCCTACATCTACCTACTTTGCATCATCTTTCTCCCATCTAGCCACCAAGTGACACATATCTTCTAACACAATATTCTAGAATGATTCCTTCTTCTCCATAGTGAATATTCTTGTCTCTTTTTCCCTTTTTAGCATGTTTCATGTAACCTAATTGTAGAATACCCTTTTGTCTTTTCATACATGTAAAGTAAACCTAATTGATGGGTACATAAACCTCCACTTTCTTATATGCAAACAATCAACTAGTTGATACAAAATTATTCACGTTGCATAACCTTACTATGCTCATTGTCATTCAACTCTTATATATTCTCCTTAGTAAGGAGTAGTGGTGAGTGACTCTTCAATTTGGATTGATATATCATATCTGGTGGATTATAGGGAAAGTGGGATCGAGTGGTGTATTATATCCATTCGGTAGTTGTCTAGACTTTGCTAACATTTTCACTATTTGTTTTTGGTTTGCTTCATTATGGTGCTTCTCCATATGTCTAACTCAAGAGACACATCAATTTTGCTGGTATCAAAGTACAGTTCCATGAGAGAGTGTGTGAAGTTGCAATGAAGTTTTAGTTCGCTTTGCTGTCAGTTGTGTTCCTTCTGTAGCTACTGAAGTATGTTTGAGTGTAAGTAAGTGTAGTTTCATTGTTACTCTGTTTTTCATTATAAAAACAGTGCAAATTTGCTACTATTCTATTCTAGTGATTATGAGAAATAGAAGTTGTTAGTGAGTTCTTAATCTATCCAAGAAGTATTGCGCTATGTTAGGTTCAAGTGTTTAGGGTGTTACTAGTGACCAGAGCAGTAATGCTCAACGTAGTTATAGTCAAAATGATAGTAACACCCTAAGGTTGGTTGATGATAAACTTGACAAACTCACAAACTTTATTGAGAGTCTAGTCACATTAATGCAAGTTAAAAAACAGTAACCCCATGGTGTATAATACCATAACCTATTATAAAATGCCCTTAAGTGACACCTTAGCTAAGGCAATTGAACTAATTGCCTAGTTCGACCACAACAAGCTAAAGGAGTAGCAAACTGAGCTACTACATAAAGATTGGAGTTGGAGGAGATTTAGGAAGATGATGAGTAGTTGGATGTTGAAGAGTTTGAGGAAGTAGAAGAAGTTGACTATTACCAATGTCACGGTTTAAATCCTGCCCTTCAATGGAAGTAGAGATATAGATGAATACTTAGAGTGGGAAGAGAAGGTCTAGAAGGTGTTTAAATGTTATGGGTATGCAGATGCTATTAAGGTCCAACTTACTACACTGGAGTTTATTGGGTATGCTACTATGTGGTGGAAAAATCTGAATGTAGCTAAAATAAGAGATGGAAGGTGAGGTGTTAAAACTTGGGATGAGATGAAAAGGTTGTTAGGAGGAAGATTTGTACCTAAGACCTACCTACAATATACATTTGCAAAGTTGTAGGAGCTTCGCCAAGGAAGTTGATCCATTGACGACTATGCTAAAGAGTTCCAGATGCTTATGATCCAAGTTGACGCAGAAGAACCTGAGGCTCGCACTATGTTGAGGTTGATCTCTAAACTTCAATATGAAATTCACCACATCATGGAATTATAGAGTTTTTATACCTTAGAAGAGGCAATAAAGATAGCATAAAGGCTTGAAAAATAGAGGAGAAATGCTCCGAGCCAACCTGGGCCAACATTCTCTTGACCCCCAGTTATGCGCTAGCCTGTTCAAGCAAAGCCTAGGAGGCCATATAGGGTCAAGGATAAGATTTGCCAATTTGACGATAGCTAAACAAGCCAATAAGGCTGAGCCAGTTAGACAGGTCGAGCTGAGGTTAGGCTAACCTCTAGGATATATGAGAAAGGGCAAGCTTTTGGATGGAAGACCAACGAGGTGAAATGCTTTGAATGCTTGCACTTTAGACATATGGCCATTGAGTGTCTGAATCGACATTTCATAGTGCTCCAAGGAAATGTAGCGGATAGTACGGACGAGTGCGAGCCTAGGAAAGAAGAAGATGTTGGAAAACCTAAAGCCGAAGAGGAAGAGGAGACTTGTGTTTATGCTAATCAAGGAGAAGTGACGACCTTAGTCCTAAGATGAGTACTAAGCTCCTTGCCAAACTCTAAGGAGGACTAGAGGGTTCCATACCAAGTGTACCATCAAAGGCCAATTGTGTACAATCATTGTAGATAGGGAAAGTTACACTAATATCATTGCGTAGTCCTTTGTGCAGAGGTTAGGACTGTCAACCTTAAAGCATCCCCAACCTTACAAGCTGCATTAGCTTCATGATAAATGTACTTTACATGTAACTTAACAAGTGACTATATCATTTAGTGTTAGGAGTGTATATAGGGATGCAGTAGTGTTCGAAGTCATTCTTATGGGTCACATCTATTGCTTAGACAACCTTAGTTGTTTGACCAGTGTGTTACTTATGACAGGTATGAGAATACATATGCCTTTGTTAAGGATTGGAGGAAGATTGTATTGTAACCCTTGACCCTATCCTAAGTAAATGAGACCTACAATTAGCTCACCCGAGCTAGTAAGAAAAAAGCCTTAGTGATGAGCTGATGAGAGCTCTAAGCTACTGAAAAGGCTAAAGAACCTATGTTCCTGTTGATTAGAAGATTGTTAGAAATGAGAGATTTGAAGGATATCCCTAATGAAATCCAAGGCTTACTAAATAAGTTTTCTGTTCTATCCCTAGAGAATTCCTAATGGACTACCTCTAGCTTGAGGCATTGAACACTATATTGACTTATAGCCAGATACCACCTTGTTGAACCAACCATCATATGGAATGAACCTTTAGTAAGTTACCAAGCTGAAGAGATAGGTCGATGAACTCATAAAGCGAGGATATGTAAGGGAGAGCATGAGCCTTTGTGCTGTACTAGCTCTACTCGTCCCTAAGAAGGATGGAACATAGGACATGTGTATTGATAGTTAAGCAATAAATCAAATTTTTGTGAAGTACAGATACCTAATATCGAAGCTCGATGATATGTTAGATGAGCTTAATGATAGTAAGATATTTTTTAAGATTGATTTGCAAAGTGGTTACCCCCAAATTCGTATGAGGTCGAACGATGAATGGAAGACTACCTTCAAGACTAAGCATAGACTCTACGAATGGTCAGTTATGCCGTTCCATTTTACTAATGCACCGAGCACATTCATGAAATTAATGAACCATGTAATGCAGCTGCTAATTAGAAAATGTGTGGTCATATACTTTGATAACATATTGGTATACAGTGCCGACATGAATGACCATGTTCAATATCTTCATGGAGTATTTGACATTTTGCGAATTGAGAAGTTATATAGGAATGTGAAGAAATGTACATTTTGCCAAAAAGAGGTGATCTTCCTAGGGTTTATGGTGTCAGGGGAAGGACTTTGACCAAATGTGGGGAAGATCCGAGCTGTTCTTAAGTAGCCAATGCCAAAGAATGTCATTGAGGTTTGAAGGTTTCACGGCCTATCTTCTTTCTATAGGTGATTTATCAAAAATATCAATACCATAGCCGCCCCCTTAATCGAGTTGAGAAAGAAAAATGAAGGGTTCAAGTGGAACGATCAAGTTAAGCAAAGCTTTAAGGAGATCAAGAAGAAGCTCACCTCGTTGCCTATCCTTTCACTATTAGATTTTGACAAACCCTTTGAATTGGAATGTGATGCAACAAATGTAGGAATTGGTGCGGTCCTAATGTGGGAGCGACGACCTGTTACCTACCAATTCGAGAAGCGTAGTAGTCTTGCCTTGAACTATTATGTGTACAACAAAGAGTTATACTCTTTTTACCAAGCCCTTACTATTTGGCACCATTATTTGCTGCCACGAGAGTTTTTTATTTATATAAACCATGAGTCTTTAAAGCATCTAGGGAGTCAGAATAAGCTTTCGAAGAGGTAAGCTAAATGGTTGGAGTTTATGGTACATCATTTGACTCAAGAAAGGAAGCATGAATGTGGTAGCCATTGCTTTGTCACATCGGCAAACCTTAATGACTACTTTGCAGACCAAATTAATGGGATTCACTCTCATTACAAAGCAGTATGCTCATGATTCTGATTTTGGCCCTATCACAAAAACAATGCAAGGATGGAATTGCTATCAAGGGATATTATCTTAGGAAAGGCTATATGTTCAAAGACCGAAAGATATGGATACCAAACTGTTCCATACATGAGCTATCGATCAAGGAAGATCATAACGGTGGATTATCAGGTCACTTTAGGAAGAACAAGACTGCTAATCTATTGAAGTAGAATTTTTATTAGCTAGGTTTGGCTAGATGTCCATAAGGTAGTTAGTAGTTATGAAGTATGCATGCAAGCTAAGGGGAATAGAGAACCCCATGAAGAATACATGACACAACCAACATTAACCTTACCTTCGGTTGACCTCAGCTTGGACTGTGTCCTAGGGTTACTTTAGACTTGCAGAGGCAAAGATTTTATCTTTGTTGTACTAGACCACTTCAATAAAATGGCACACTTCATTCTATGCCATCGGACTAACGATGCTTCATATATTGCTGATTTATTTTTGTAGGAGGTTATCCGACTACATAGGCTACCGGAGATTATTGTCTCAGTTCAAGACACAAAACTTTTTAGTTATTTTGGAAGACTCTTTCGAGAAGACTTAGAACTAAACACATATTCAGCTTTAGTAGCCACCCTTAGACTGATGGCCATACTAAAATGGTAAATAGGACGCTAGACAATTTGCTCAAAGCTATTGTGGGAAAGAACTTGAGGTATTAGGATTTGTGCCTATCAGTTGTAGAGTTCGCATACAATTGAAATGTCCATAACATTACTGGGAAGACCCCATTCAATGTCATCTATGGCCTTAACCCTACTATTCCCTTATATGATCAGTGCTCCAGCAATTGCTAAAGAGAGTTAATCTAAAGATGATTGAGCCTAAGAACTGCATGAACTACACTAGTTTGTAACCAAGAAGATCACCAAATTCAATCAAAGACAATAAGAAATTGGTAGCCAAGGCCCTTAAACTGTTTCCTTCCACCCAGGAGACATAGAATGGATACACCTCAGCTGAGAATGATTCCTATACTTGAGATAGATCGAACTATCTTCTCAAGCTAATGGGTCATTCAAAATCCTGAGGATGATCAACTATAATGCTTACCATATCGAGTTACTTTATGACTATGGTGTTTCTTCTACCTTCAATATGTTTGATCTGATCCTTCAACAACCAGTAGAAGAAGACCTCACATGCACCCCAAAAGAAGAAGTAGATCCTCTCTACATTTAAGGGCAAATCTTTTCAACCCCTAGGCAAATGATAGGAATTAAGCCCCTAGACTAAACAATCATAGTTGAGTTAGACAACTCTAAGGACTCGCATAGAGAATATGAGCTCGAAACTAAAGTCAAGATAGGGATCTTTATGCTAAACTAGTCTCCTACTGACCTGTCAGTCAGATTCTCACATGTGTCAAGCATACCCTTGGCCAATAGTCAAGTCTTACTCTAGAAGATAGCCTAGGACTAGCTAAGTCGAGCTCCCTAATTGACTATAAGCATCTGACTCCAATTCAACTGACTCCTTTACCAGATTGATTGGCTCCCAACCTAGTCCTGATTAGGTCAACCACCTGATTGCAAACATTATCCTGCTTTTGCCTACCTTGTATTATATTTTTCTAATCCAGCCACTGAGCGACACGTATCTTCTAACACAATATTCTCGAATGATTCCTTATTCTCCGTATTGAATATTCTTTCTCTCTTTTATCCTTTTTAGTATGTTTCATGTAATCCAATTGTAGAATACCCTTCTGTCTTTAAATACATGTAAAGTAACCCTAGTAGATGGGTATATAAACCCCCACTTTCTTATATGTAGAAAATCAAGTAGTTAATATATAATTATTCACGTTAAGCAACCTTAGTGTTCTTATTATCATTCAACTCTTATCTATTCCCTTTAGTAAGGAGTAGTGGTAAGTGACCCTTCAATTTGCACCGGTATGTCATATTTGGCAGATTGTAGGCCGAGTAGGATGGAATGGTGTGTTATGTCCATTCGGTAGCTGCCCAGACTTTGCTAACTCTTTCCTTATTTGTTTTCGAATTGCTTCGTTGTGGTGCTTCTCTATTTGTCTGAACCTAGAGATGCATCACCACTGGTAAGAAGCATTAAGCATTGCACTAATCTTTAGCTTAGAGTTATTCTTCCAAACTAACTTGCTTATAAGCTTAACTTAAGCAAGTAGCCAAGTTGAAGAAATAAGTAGATGAGTTGATTGGTCCTAGATATGTTCATAAAAGCATGAGCCTTTATGCTATGATAGCTATCCTAGTGTTGAACAAGGATGGCTCTTCGAGAATGTGCATTGATAGTTGATCAATCAACAAAATCACTATTAAATATCGATATCCTATCTCACGATTGGATGATATGCTTGATGAGTTTCATGGTACCCCCATCTTTTCAAAGATTGATTTAAAGAGTAGTTACTGCCAAATACAAATGAGACCAAGAAACAAATGGAAGATTGCTTTCAAAACAAAGGATGGTCTGTTCGAGTAGATGGTGATATTATTTGGTTTAACAAATGTGCCGAGTACATTCATGCAACTTATGAATCATGTTTTGAGGACTTTAATTGGTAAATGTATAGTAGTTTACTTTAGTGACATTTTGGTCCATAGTTCCAACCTCATTTCTTATGTTGAGCACTTAAGATCTATATTTGATATCATCTCTACCAAGAAGTTATTTGGCAATTTAAAGAAGTATGTGTTTTGTCAAAGTAAGGTTGTATTCATTACATATGTTGTTTCTAAAGGAGGTATCAAAGTTGATGATGAGAAAGTCTAAGGTATTCTCAAATGGTGACTCTGACTAATGTTGTTGAAGTAAGGAGTTTCCATGGTTTAGCTTCATTTTATCGAAGATTCATTCAGAACTGTAGTTCCATAGTTGCCTTACTAACCGAGCTGACTAGGAAGAACTTTAAATTTAAGTTGTATGAGAAGGCTCAAAAGAGTTTTATTGAGATCAAGTCTGGGTTGACTTCTACCTTAATACTCATCTTACTAGACTTTGAGAAAGTTTTTGAGTTGGAATGCGATGCATTTGAAGTTGGCATTGGAGCTCTTCATAAGCAAGAATGCCGACCAGCTACCTATTTCAATAAGTAGGTCTAAGAAGCCACACTAAATTATTCACCTTATGACAAGGAGTTTTATACCCTTGTCCAAGTACTATAGAACTAGCAACACTACCTACTACTAGGAGAGTTCATCATATACATAAACCATAAATCTCTTAAGCATCTTAGAGGGTAGCAAAAGTGATAAGAATCAAGCCCCAAGACCAATCACTTACAGCTAAGCTAAAGGACTTGAAGGATTCGCATTGAGAATATTAGCTCAAAGCTGAGATGGGGATTCCTATGCCAAATTGATCTCCTGCCAACTTATCTATTGGATCTTCACATATGTCAGACATACACTTACCTAGCAACGAAGTCTTATTCAAAAAGATAGCCCAAGAATAACCGAGTTGAGCTCTTCAACCAACTACAGGCATCTGACTCCAATTCAACTAACTTCTTTACCAAAATGTTTAGCTCCAGACCTAATCCAGATTGAGTCGGCCCTTAATTGTAAGCATTATTTAGCTTCCACCTACCTTATAACATATTTCTCCCATCTAGCCACCAAGTAACACATATCATTTGACACAATATTCTAGAATGGTTCTTTCTTTTCCAACTGAATTTTCTTTGCCCTTTTTACCCCTTTTAGTTTGTTTTATGTAATCTAATTGTAGAATACCCTTTTGTCTTTTCATATATGCAAAGTAACCCTAGTTGATTGGTATATAAACCCCCACTTTTTGTTTGTAGGTAATCATCTAATCAATACAAAATTATTCACTTTAAGCAACCTTAGTATTCTTGTTATCATTCAACTCTTATTTATTCCCTTTAGCAAGGAATAGTGGTGATTGGCCCTTCACTTTGAACCGGTGTATCATATCTAGTGGATTATAGGCTAAGTAGAATCTAGTGGTGTATTATATCCATTTGGTAGCTACTCGAACTTTACTAACTTTTCCCTTATTTGTTTTAGTTTGCTTCATTGTAGTGCTTCTCCATATGTCTTACCTCAAAGATGTATCAACTTTGCTAGTATCAGAGTACAGTTTCAGGAAGAAGTATATGAAGTTACAGTGAAGTTTTAGTTCACTTTGCTATTGGTGGCTACTTTGTTCACTCCGTAACTACTGCAATATGTTTTTGTGTAAGTGCAGTTTCACTATTACTTTATTTCTACTCTGTTTTTCATTATGAAAACAGAGCAAGTTTACTACTATTCTATTTGAGTGATTGTTAAGAGTTAAAGTTGTTAGTGAGTTATTAATCTATTAAATAAGTGTTGCACAATGTTAGATTTGAGTGCTTCGGGTATTATTGGTGATCATAGTAGTGGTGCTCAACCTAGTCATAGCCATAATGGTAGTAACACTCTAAGGTCGGTTGATAACAAACTTGACAGATTGATGAACCTTATTAAGAGTCTAATCACAACAATACAAGTTAGCAAACAACAACCTCATAATGTATAGCACCACAACCCATAAGAAAATGCTCATAAGAGACACCATGGCTAAGGTAATCGAATCGGTTGCCCAATTTAACTATAGCAAGCTAGAGGAGTAGCAAACCGAGCTACTAAACAAAGATTAGAGTTTAAGGAGACTGAGGAAGATGATGAAGAGTGGGATGTTAAAGAGTTTGGGGAAGAAGAAGAAGTTAACTATTACTAAGCGTAGGGATGAGGATGCTAAGTCCCATGAAGGTTAGATAATATCAAGGTTCAAATCCTGCCCTTTAATGGAAGTAGGGATATAGATGAATACTTACAATGAGAAGAAAAGGTCGAGAAAGTGTTTGAATGTTATAGGTATACAGATGTTGTCAAAGTCCGACTTATTGCATTGGAGTTTATTGGATGTGCTACTATTTGGTGGAAGAATCTGAATATAGCCAGAACAAGAGATAGAAGACAAGGTGTTAGAACTTGGGATGACATGAAAAGGTTGTTAAGAGGTAAATTTATACCCATGACCTACCTACAAGATACGTTTGCAAAGTTGTAGGAGCTTTGCCAAGGAAGTTAATCTATTGATGACTATACTAGAGAATTCTAGATGCTTATGATCTGGGTTGACATAGAAGAACCTAAGGCTTGAACTGTATCGAGGTTCATCTTTGGACTTTGTTATGAAATTCACTACATTATGGAGGTATGTAGGTTTTATACCTTAGAAGAGGAGATAAAGATAGTGTAGAAGGTAAAAAAATAGAGGAGAAGTGCCTTGAGCTGACCTAGGCTAACATTCTCCTGACCTCTAGTCCTATGCTGACCTATTCAAATTGAGCCAAGGAAGTCGTATAAGGTTGAGGATAAGAATGATTGATCTGATGACAACCAAGCAAGCCAATAAAGCTAAGTTAGTCAAATAGGTCGAGCCAAGGTTAGGCCGACCCCGAGGATATATGAGAAAGGGCAAACCTTTGGACAAAAGATCAGTGAGGTGAAATGCTTTAAATACTTGGGTTGTGGACATATGGCTACTAAGTGTTTGAATTGACGCATCATGGTGCTTTAAGGAGATGTAGTGAATAATATGGACCGGAGCAAGTTGGAGAAAGAAGAGGATGTTGGAAAAACTCGAAGTTGAGGAGAAAGAGGAGACCTATGTCTATGTTAACCAAGAAGAAGTGATAACCTTAGTTCTAAGGTGAATACTAAGTTCCTTATTGAACTCTAAGGAGGACTAGAAGGAGAATCTATTCCATACTAAGTGTACCGTCAAAGGCTAATTGTACATAATCATTGTGGATGGGGGGAAGTTGTACTAATGTCATTGTATAGTCCTTTGTGCTGAGGTTAGGTTTACCGATCTCAAGGCATCCCCGACCTTATGAACTGCATTAGCTTCACGATAAGGGTGCTTTGTACGTGACTAAACAAGTGACCATTTTGTTCAGTGTTAAGAATGTATAAAGGGATAAAGTAGTTAGCGATGTTGTCCCTATGGGAGCTTCACATCTACTACTTGAACGACCTTAGTTGTTCAATCAATGTGTTACTCATAATAGGTATAAGAACACTTATGCCTTTGTTAAGGATGGAAGGAAGATTGTGTTGCAACCTATGACCCCTTTTTAAGGAAATGAAACCCATAACCTACTTACTCGAGCTAGTAAGAAAAAAGCATTGGTGATGAGCTAGAAAGAGTTCCGACCTACTTATGTTCCTATTGATCAAAAGATTGTTGGAAATAAGAGATTTGAAAGATATCCCTGGTGGAATTTGAAACCTGCTAAATGAGTTTATCGATTTATTCCCTAAAGGATTGCCACCAACCCCGAAGCATTGAGTACTATATTAACCTATAGTCGGGTTCTACCTTACCAAACCGACCGCATATAGAATGAACTTTAAGCAAGCTACTAAGTTGAAAGGATAAGTTGATGAACTCATAGAGCAAGGATACATAAGGGAGAGCATGAGCCCTTATGCTGTACCAACTGTGCTTGTTGTAAGCCCCAAAGTTCAGCTAAGTAACCGTAGAATTGAACTTAGAACCCAAGGTTTAGGGCGATCGGCTAAAGGATCCGATCACACCCAAATTATAAATTATTGAGAGAAATATTAGTAAAAATGACCCCATAAACTTAAATTTAAGAAAATAAATAGTAAAATAAGAGACTATAAAATTTTCAAATTTTAAGCATAATAGGTATTAATTATCGAAAATGCGAAAAGTGTAATGAAATAACTAATAAATTACTAGAGATAGATTATATGTATACTAAAAATTTTAGAATGACCAAAATAATATTTAGGAATGTTCATGTGCACCCCACATGTATTTACGTATAGATAAAAATACGCGTAATTACCTAAATTAACCTAAAACTAAGCAAATAATTAAAGAAAAATAAAAAATAATTATAAAAAAAATCATAAAAATCAGAAGAGGATAAGCTGCAACAAGATAAGGTCGTGGTCAGCAAGAAAAAAAATAAACAACAAGATAAGGTCGTGGTAAGTTTATGATTTGAGAAAAATCAAAATACCAAAAAAATCGAGAGAAAATCCAGAAAAAAAAAAAAGAAAACTGTGCAGATAGGGATTTTAAAGGGAACCCACACCAGACGAGGAGCTGAGAGTGGACGGCCACCACCACCACACGGTGGTGGCAACGCCCAGGCCGGACGACAAGGCCACGGCGGCCGTTGGTGGCCGGAGCTACCCAGATCGGTAAGTCCGATTTCCAGCCCGATTTTGTGTAATTTTGTAAAAATAGTAAATATTATTATAAAATTATGAATTTTGTTATTTTGGGATATTTTTGTATGTAGTTTGTAGGAAAAATATTATTTTGATGAAAACATGCCCTGTAATATATGGTCCTTAAGAAATCATGTAAAACCGAGCACATTTCGGTTTAGAAATAAATGACCTTAGGAGTGTAGTTTGGAGATAAATTTTTTTCGGTAGGATGCTCATTTGATATAGAACAGTACTATAAAGCCATTTTTTTTAAATTAATTTTTGAAATTTTTAAGTTAATTTTTAGCCCTAAAATGATGGTAAAATTGGGTGATTTAGGGTTAATTAGGTTATTAGGATGTTAATTACTGATTGAGATAGTAATTAGATATTTAGGGATGTTAATCTCTGATATGGAAACCTAATCCTAGTCTATGGAGTGTTAAGTGTAAGTAATGAAGGTGTTATGTGGTAAATGTAGAAAATTAGGAATATGTAGAATTAAAAATTAATAAATATGGAAAAATTAGGTTTAATTAGATAATAAAATAATGAAAATCAAAACATAACAAATCTGAAACAAAAATTAATTTTAGGTAATTATATGAAAAATGTAAAAATTTCTCACAACATGAGTAAATTCGGTACACTAATACGGATTTAAGTGTACCGAATGGAATAAAAGCTGACTAGGGGTAGTGATCGTATTTAGGGTATCTGGAAATAATGTGGTTAGTTTCACATTATGAGTTGAAACAAATTTCTAGTATCCGGGTACAAAACAGTACCTAGAAATCGAACTAGAATCTAATTTAGAAATCGATGCGGAACCCGAACCTAAACACAAACCTAAAATAATTATAAAAGACTTAATACCTAGATAATTAGGCATATTAAACCTTAAACAAAACCTAACAATAAGCGTTATAGGATAAGATGAACTTATAATATTATATGAAATACTGTAACCATGTTCGTGTTATAGAGATGATCAGCGATGTCCTGAGCAAATCGGACCTCGAGTAAGTGAGCGAGGAGTCGAGGTAAGTTGGGATTAATACGATGCTGTATTTTGAAGGCTTAAGATTATGCTTGGTTATGCTTGTTAGATAAAGAATGTATGCATGTGCTTGATTATGGGTGATGCTATGATTCTGTTTGTTGCTCTGGCACATATTGTATGACTTGTATGAAAGGATTGATCACCCTAAATTGGACTTAATTAAATATCCGACCAGAAATCATAATCAGACATGCATGGCAACTCGTTAGGGGAACTTAGGACTCTCGAGCCAAATACCCACCCCTTCGGAAGGGATAGCGCAGGATCGCAAAATGGTCCCTTCTTCATCCTCAGTCGAACTAAGTGACAGGAGAGGAGGTCGCGGCGAGGGTGAAGACAGTGGTTCGAAGGTAGTCACGGGAGGAGCAAGGTCTCCATTACACAAGCCTGGGTTTGGTCGTGAGCTGTTGCATTAACAGCAACTCCTCCCCGGATTAGAGCGGGCGTAATTTCTCTAATTTCACGATGGGCCGGACAACGTCGTGCGATGGCATTTGCTTGCACATGCATTGCACTTAATAAGTGATTGAAAACCTTGTTGTGTGTATGGTATAGTTTTAGGTCCTCCGTCCTAACTTACTGAGCTGTGGTTGCTCACATCCCTATAGACGTCGTGCAGGTGCTGGCTAAGAAGCGGCAACAACTACTCTGAAGCTAGCAACTGCTGGATCTTGGGGAGTGAGGAAAAATATTGAAGAATAAACACATATTTTTAAGGTCTAAGTTTTTATTATTTTTCATTTCCGAATGATGTAATGATATAGAAAAGTACTATAGAAAAATATTGTAAACTTTAACTGCAATAACTGAATTATAACATATATATAATTCCTCACTTTTATAGGTAAATGATTTATTTAAATTACAAACTGTCTACTTCAAAGCGGGTTAGTTGTGGACGCCTTGTGTAGATCAGGTCTAAGATAGCGGTTGTAAGGCCAACTTCTATCTTAGGATGGTTTACACGGCGGGGATATTACGACTCTGCCGCTTCGGGGCGTGACACTTGTCCCTAAGAAAGATGGTTCATGTCACATGTGTATTGATAATTGAGTAATTAATCGAATTACTATCAAGTACAAATACCCGATACCTAGGGTCAATGACATGTTGGATGAGCATCACGACGTCAAGATATTTTTGAAGATTGATCTATGAAGTACTTACCACCAAATTCACATGAAGCTAAGCAATGAATGGAAGACTGCCTTCAAGAGTAAGCATAGACTCTGTAAATAGTTGGTTATGCTATTTAGAGTTACTAATGCGTTGAGCACATTCATGAGGTTAATGAACTATGCAATGTGGCCTCTAATTGGAAGATGTGTGGTCGTATACTTTAATGACATACTAGTATATAATACTGACCTAAATGACCATGTTCAACATCTTTGTTAAGTATTTGACATTTTGCTAACTAAGAAGTTGTATGGAGATGAGAAGAAATATGCATTCTACCAAAAAGAGGTGATATTCCTAGGGTTTGTAGTGTTAGTTGAAGGATTCTAGGTAGATGAGGAGAAGATCTAAGCTATTCTTGAGTGGTTGACTCTAAAGAATGTCATTGAAGTTTGAAACTTTCATCGTAAAGCTTTTTTCTATAGGTAATTTATCAAAAACTTCAATACCACGGCTGCCCCCTTGATTGAGTTGACAAAGAAGAATGAAGGGTTTAGGTAGAACAGTCGAGTTGAGCAAAGCTTTAGGGAGATAAGTAGAAGCTCACCTCAACACCTATCCTTTCACTACCAGATTTTGACAAATCCTTTGAATTGGATTTCAATGCATCGGGATTTGAAATTAATGCTGTCTTGATGTAAGAGCAACAACTCGTTACCTACCATAGCGAGAAGCTTAGTAGACCTACCTTGAACTATTCCATATGTAAGAAAGTGTTGTACTCTCTTTATCGAGCCCTTACTATTTGGAAACACTATTTGCTATCATAAGAGTTTGTTATTTATACATACTATGAGCCTTTGAAGCATCTAAGGAGTCAAAACTGGCTTTTGAAAGGGTAAGCCAAATAATTTAAGTTTATGAAAGGATTCTCATATGTCATCCAGCACAAGAAGGGAAGTGCAACTGTGGTTGTCAATGCTCTGTCATGGCAACAAACCTTATCAATTACTTTGTAGACAAAATTATTGGGATTCTCACTCATTACTAAGTAGTATACTCATTTTCCTCATTTTGGCCCCATCATAAAATAGTACAAGGATGGAATTGCTGTTAAGGGATATTATTTTAAGGAAGTCCATCTATTTAAGGACCGAAGGTTATGCATACTGAACCATTCTACGCGTGAGCTTTGATTAGGGAAGCTCATAATAGCAAATTATCAAGTCACTTTAAGGAGACCAAGACAACCAATCTATTGAGGGAGAACTTAAACTAGCTAGGTTTGGCCAAGGATATCGATAAGGTAGTTAATAGTTGTGAAGCATGTAAGCAAGCTAATGAGAAGAGAGAACCCTATGGAGAATACATGCCACTACCAACATCAACCTTACCTTGGGCTAATCTTAGCATGGACTTTGTCCTAAGGTTGCCCTAAACATCTAGGGGCAAAGATTCTATCCTTATTGTAGTGGATCGCTTGAGCAAGATGTCACACTTCATTTTGTGCTATTAGACTAACGATGCTTTATATATTATTGATTTGTTTTTATATAGGTTGTTCGACTACATAGGGTACTAAAGACTATTGTTTCAGATTGGGACACAAAATTTTTTAGCTATTTTTAGAAGACTCTTTAGAGAAGACTTAGAACTAAACTTACATTAAGCTCCAGTAGGTACCTTCAAACTGATGGTCAGACTAATGTGGTAAATAAGATGCTAGGTAATTTGCTAAGTAATCACTTGAGTGATTAGGATATGTGCCTACTAGTTATAGAGTTTACATACAATTAAACTATCAATAGCACTAATGGGAAGACCCCATTCATGGTCGGCTATGGCCTTAACCCTACTATTCCCTTGGATATGATTGGCGCTGTAGCAGCTACTGATGAGAGTCAATCCGGAGTTGATTGAGCCCAAGAATTGTATGAACTACATTTATCTGTAACCAAGAAGATTGCTAAATACAATTAGAGATAGTAAGAAATTCGTAGTTAAGGCCGCTAAACTGTTTCTTTCCACCTAGGAAACTTAGTAAGGATACAGCTCAACCAAAAACAATTCCCACACTTATGAAACAAACTATCTCCTCGAGTTGATGGTTTGTTCAAAATCCTAAAGAAGATCTACCGCAATGCTTACTAGATTGAGTTTCTTGCTAACTATGATGTTTTGTCCACCTTCAATGTATCTGATTTGATCCCTCACAAACCAGTAGAAGAAGACCCCATACGCACCTTGGAAGAAGAACTCGAAACCCTTTCAAATTTGAGGGCAAATCTTTCTAACCCTTAGTAGATGATAGGAATTAGGACCTTGGACCAATCACTCATAGCTAACCTAGATGACTCTTAGGACTCACATAGATAATACTAACTCGAAACCAAAGCCGAGATGGAGATTCTTATGCCAAACTGATCTCTTGCTAACCTGTCTATCAGATACTCATATGTGTCAAACATGCACCTGCCTAGCAGCAAAGCCTTATTCTAGAAGACAACCTAAGACCAATCGAGTCAAGTTCGCTAACCAACCATAGGCATCTAACTTTAGTTTAGTTGACTTCTTTATTGGACTGATTTTCTCCCAACCTGATCCAAATTGGGTTAACCACCTGACTACAAACTTTATTCTGCTTCCACCAACCTTGTATCATATTTCTCCCTCCAGCCAGTAAGCAACATGTATCTTTTGACATAATATTCTAAAATGATTCTTTCTTTTCTATATTGAATATTCTTTGCCCCTTTTACCCCTTTTATGTAACCTAATTGTAGAATACCCTTTTATCTTTTCATATATGTAAAGTAACCATAATGGATGGTTATATAAACCCCTACTTTCTTGTATGCAGCTAATCAACTAATCAATACAAAATTATTCACTTTGAGCAACCATAGTATTCTCGTTATCATTTAACCCTTATCTATTCCCTTTAGCAACAAATAGTGGTGAGTAACCCTTAATTTCGGATCAGTGCGTCATATCCAGCAGATTGTAGGCTGAGTAGGATCGAGTGGTGTATCATATCCATTCGATAACTACTCGAACTTTGCTAACTTTTTCCTAGTTTGTTTTAGTTTGCTTCATTGTGGTGCTTTTCCATATGTCCTACCCTAGAGATGCATTAAAAAGCTTTCTTGATGTCATGATAAGTGGGTTAAATTCTTGTAGACTTTTGCTATGTCATACGATATAAGAGGGGAAGCACCAATATTATAGCCAATGCACTCTCTCATTGATATGTTCTTATTACAACCTTACTGGCTAGGATACTTGGATTTCGCATCATATTTGATGAATATGAGCTTAATCTATATTTTGGGCCCTTAGTGGCTAAGTGTAATGTTGGAGGAGTCATGGAAAGGTTTTATTTGAGTTAAGGGTTTCTAATGAGGGGTAAGCAAGTTTGTGGCTGAGTGGTTCTGCTTAGGAATGACTTGTCCAAGAAACCTATGCTGGAGGGTTAGTCGACAACTTTGGTGAGAATAAAACGGCTGATTTGCTGAAAGAACACTTCTACTAACCTAAGATGATGAAGGATGTGCATTAAGTCCTTAAGAGATGTGAGGTATGTAAACATGCAAAGGGTAGAAAGGAATCGTATGGAGAGTACATACCCTTACCTATACCTAAGTAACCATAGACCAATCTAAGTAAGGATTTTATGCTCCGCCTACCCAGAACACCGAGAAGACATGATTTTATTATGGTGGTAATCGATTGGTTAGCAAGATAAGTCACTTCACTCTCTACCACAAAACTAATGATGATTTATTTATTGCTAACCTTACCATTTGAGGTCATCTATAGACTTAACTTGAACTTTCCCTTAGATATGGTTATCCGCCTGGCTTCCTAAGGAGAAAGTCATCTAGCCTACAATATGCTAAGGAGTTCCAGAAATTAAATTAGAAGGTTATCAAGCAACTAGCCAAGACCCTGGCTCAACAGATGGAATAGGGAAGTCGAGGAAGGAGTCAAGTCATTTTCAACCTAGGACACCTTGTCTGGATCCACCTCAACAAGGAAGGTTATCAAGCAACTACCCATTTGCATCGGCCACATCCTAAACCCAACTTAATTACCATGCCTTAAGATTCCCTAGTACAAACCCATTGATAGGCTGCCAGTTGTCCATCACTTTTCTAACATTATACTATTATTCCTTTTTCTCATTTGCCTTGTTTATCCCTTACATACATACTAAGAATCCCTTTCTTCTTTATTCTTTTATGTAATTTTCCTTATTTGTAATATTACCTTAGAGACTTACTATAAATAGTTCATTTCCTATATAGTCGAATTATCTTACATTTCTATCACTTATTGAATATACTTGTTCTTGTAAGATATTCCTCTCTAAGTATAATCTCTTTACACTCTTATCTAATCTTGCTAACTAGCTTAAGATCAATGGTGGACAAACCTTGACATTAGCTTGTACATCACATCAAGTGAAGTGTTGGGTCATGTTGTGTTTGTCGATGAGTCATATCCTCCAAGTAGTTTCACGTAAGCTACTGTATTATGTTTGTCGACAGTTCCATTCTAGTTTTCTTCAATATCTCGAAGGACCCATTTGGTTCCCATTTCCTACAGTAAGTTATATTGATTACTAAACTACTAGAGACATCACATGACATATATAGTAGAGTATTTCATGTAGAAATCTCAAAAATCTCATTTAGCACATGTTATAGTAGCTAATAGCTTACTCGATGAGACACCTGATCCATTATCTAAATAGAAACTTAATGTGTTGACACATCATCTCAAAATGGTGTTGCGAAAGAAAAAATAAACATCTTCTTGAAATAGCAAGGGCAATCTTATTTTATAATCATATCCTTAAGTATTTTTTGGTAGAAATTGTTTTAATAGCTTGTTTCTTAATTAATCGTATGTCATCATTCATTCTTCATGGTTAGGTTCCCTATATTATTCCTTTTCCTACAAAACCTTTGTTTCCTATTGAACCTCACATATTTGGTAATATATGTTTTGTTCAAGGTATTCAACCTTAGGTCACCAAGCTAGACCTCAAGTCCACAAAATGCATCTTTCTAAGTTAGTCTAGTACATAAAAGGATATCAATGCAATTGTCCTAATCGTTATAAATTCATTATGTCTTCTGATGTTATATTTATGGAACATTAACCTTTCATTCTTGCTTTTTCTTAAATCTACAGATAAAGAGAGGGAGATCAATGATTTATTTGTTTACCATATTAACTATCAAATATTAAGTATGCCCCTTACACCTACTTTACCAATTCGTTATGTATATACCAGAAGCCAACCTCCTCTAGTACAAATCTAGAACCTATTTCCTCTTAGGCATTAGATCCACCTAACAATGACCATGGCCTTTTGATTGCTCTTCGCAAAGGTAAAAGGCAATGCACTTATCCTATTTCCTCATTTATGTCATATAATCATTTATCATCGTCTACATATTCCTTTGTCGCCTCTCTTGATCCTATATGCATTCCTCACACTCTTCATGAGCCCTTATTGCATCTTGGCTAGTATATTGCAATGCTAGAAGAAATAAATGCTTTAGAAGCTAATGGTACTTCAGATTTAGCCAATCTACCAACAAGTAAAAAGGCTCTTGGATGCCAATGGCTGTTTGCGATGAAGGTTAATCATGATGGATCTATTGCTTACCTCAAAGCTCGTCTCATTGCTAGGAGCTATGCTTAAATTTATGGTATTGACTATTTTGATACTTTCTATCATAACCCAAACAATATCATTATCGTGTATAACATAAAGATCTATGATCAACCCCTTCGTTGATCATAGTTCTTTTATAGAACACATATGGCTCCTTCCACTCCATGTCACCACCAGGCTTATAGATAAGTAATAGCAAGCATAAAGAATAATATTTAATTACAAAAGCACTCAAGCTAGAGTGTGGATTTGTAGAATTCCACAACAAAAATATTACAACGTATTTAAAGTAAAAAAAAAAAAATTCTCCATTAAGGAAGTCTAACTATGGAGTAAACAAAATAAGTAAATATATTTGCAAGTCATTATTATACAAAAATTCCCTCCTCTTCCAAAGCACACAATCCTGTCTTAGCGTAAGACTCACCTCAAGCATTCATCACCTTGGATGAACAAAAAGATGATCTTGTACCAAAAGAAATTTGTTGGGGTGTAAGCTTGCACTTAGTAAGTAAATCCTTCTACCATGCCATACAAACAATATCATTTAAATGCATAACATATGCATGCATAAACAATCAAAATGCCAACCAATACATACAACGACTTAGGAACTGTATGCAACTCAAAATTATGCTCCCTATAGTCAGGGTTAGAGATAATTAATCAACACCAACCATTAATTGGGTCCTAGCACTTGGCTTTTTATTCTACTTGCACCAATGTGCTCAAATCAACTCAAGCAAATATATAATATGTATAAACTTTGCTTTTTATATAGAAAATATACTTTCCATTTTCAACAATCAAATTTTTAAGTCAAAATTCCCAAGTTTAGTGATATGGTGGCCTCCACAATCCACATCATACACTTTAAGTGAAAGTCACAAGACACAGCCCCTCACTAACAGTTAGCATGCCTTAACGCTTAATAAGCCCGAAAGCTCTAGATAGAGACTCAATAATATAAATGGCACACATTTGCTTAATCTTAGTAGGAGTCTTCACTCCTTCTCATCTTTCACGTGAGGTAACAATCGATATAGTTATAATGCAATCATGAGAAATGTATGATCCAGTGAATTTCTTAATCAAATACCTAATCAATTCAATTTCCATAGTGATTAAGCAATTTCATTCCATACAACTATGCAAAACTATCATCACAACAATTCTCATTATTAACTTATTAGCAAGTTATGGCATTCAATCATAATATCATATACATGCATTTCCTATATCCCATAAGCATTTAAAATTTATTACATAAGTTTAAGTGCGACTACACTACAAGTAAAACCAAGTATGAAGTCATTAAGAAACACTTACTCAGCCAAAGTAGATCAGTCGTATTAGTTTAGGGGTAGGTCACCTCCTATGGTTAGTTCACCTAATTATCGTAAATATGATAAAGTTAAGAGTTTGAGATAAAGATGAAGGGCTAACCTAAGATTCTTTAAGTTATACTTTTTAACTTAGTTTCATATTTTTCTTAGTTTTACTTAAATCTTCAATCATGTAAAACGTTCTTGTTTTAAATTTGATTTTTATGATCTTATAGCCTATTTTCATCGTTTTCGAGTATACTTTAACATGGTGAGGTTATATTTTTAAGATAAAACATTCATATTTTTCCAATGGTTAGAACAATAGCAATCCTTAAGTTTTGAACTCTTTTAGGCTTAGTTTAGTTGTTGGGTTTTTTGTTATCTTAGGAAATCTTTTAGGCTTGGACTTAGGACATTGTTCTAAGCTCAAAATACTCTCCAAGATCAAATTTCTATCCTTGGTTCATACCCTTAGTGCTATCAATATTTTCTTGGACTCTTAGGTTAGTTTTAGTAGTCAAATGAGCTTGTTTTTTTTTTTGTCTAAACTAAGATTAGTCACTTTGTAGGGCTTGGAAGGTATTATGTAGACTTTTTATGGGCTTTAAAATAAGATTCACTAGTAGATTAAGGTACTGGTCAGAAAATTGGTGAAGGCTTAACTTGGAGTTCTAAGCTTATTTTGAATATTTTAGGATCGATTTTCAGTTTTAGACTTTATATACTTGTTATACTTGCTTTGATTGGTCTTTTTACTCTATTTATTTGGTTTTATCATATTTTTAAGTGACTTTTCTAGTAGTTCCAGGTTTGGATGGTTTGGTTTAAGGGTTTCCAACTTAGTTTTTCAACTTGTTTTATCATTTCCTCAAGTTTCAGTGTTAGATCATGAACTTATGCTGCTCATATTCCAACTCCAACTTAGCTTCTCTTCTATGAGGTAATTATTTAGCTTATGTACTATATAAAAATGATAGACCACATATTTATCATAAACTCTATGCCATAGTTCATGTTTCAAAAGTTAGTTTCTTTATGAAAACTTCATATAATGGATTCTCCTTTACCTAAAGCTAAATTTAAGCATATGTGACCACAAGAAGTCAAAAATTACATCTAAATACCTACATACTCTACATGGGCAGCATGTTATCTCCTCTTCCATATACTTATTTTATGATTTTCTTAACTTACAAACTTTTATTCTAAGTACTAAACATACGTCTTGCAAAATACCAACTTAGTATGCTTATATTCCAACTTTCATATGAGAGATTCATAAACTTATTTCTTAAAGTGGGCTAGCTATGTTATCACCTTAAGTTCATGAAAATGTAGTCTCCTAATATGGCATACTAGAGCATGTAACTAGGAAATAAACTTACTCATCTTAAAATCATGAAAATAGGTGGTTGTACACCAAGAGTCCTCCTTAACTCCTTATTTTTCCTCCTCTTTTTGGCAAATTCCAAAGTCTTGATGTTTGAGGAGAGTTTTGGGGATGTTATAAGATTTCCTAAAAGGGCTTTTTATGTTGAAAAAAAAGGGGCAACAAAATAGCTTGTTCCATGAGTTGTTGGTGTAGAAATGAGTGGCGGTAAGTGTAAGTTTATAGGTTTTAGTTTGTTCTTTTAGTTTATGTGTTTCATATGTAGAAAAGGAAATCAAAGAGGAGAGAAAATGAGAGTGTATGCCAATTGGATATGTGTGCATAATGTATCTAACAAGCTTCTTTTTGCTGGCTTTTATCAAGTACATATGCCACACTTTAACATGATTGGATGATGTAAGCATTAAGGGGTGAATAGTGCTCATGAAAGACAATTGGTTTGATGTATGGTTGACAAAGTATGGCCTCCCATACCCTCTTCTTAAAATCAGTCATTAGGGTGTCCTTTTAGGGCATTATGTTGTTTTGTCACTTGTTTAAAAATTAAATTGATAAGTTAAAGAGATAACTTATCCTTATGTAGTATAGGTTACGGTGATATATGGAAATTGTCTTGTCACTAGCTTTTGATAGATTATCAATTATAATTGATTCCAACTCTCAATTGATAAGTTATTTAATATGATTGGTTAGCTTACTTATCCATATGTAACATAGCTTATAAGTGAAAATAAAGGGATTGTCTTATATGTAATCCTCTTAGAGTTTGGTTCTTAAATCAATTTGTAAATTATAATTTGCTTCTCATAAAATTTTGAAATTTTCTAGAGTTGAATAAAATTATTCAAATAAAATTCTCAATTAGTCACTTAGGATTACAAGCTCTTAATTATCATAGGGTTTAGAGTTTTAGGTGACTAAAGGTTTGTTATTCTCATATTCGAGTTTTTATCGATAATGAACTTTTGAATGGAAAAACTAAGATCTTTTTTTTTAAATGTAAACTTAAATTCTTAGTTTAGTAGATCTTTGAGAATTACCAGGAAATACTCTTAATCACATATCCCTTAAGTAGCAAGGTTTATACTTTCTCTCTTTTAGCTAAATTAATATATGTCCATTTATTTATCTCTATAGCAACAACTCATGATTGGCCCATACATCAACTAGATACTGAAAGTGTCTTTCGTACTATGATCTTTTGTAGGAAAGACTATATAGAGTAACTACTGGGGTTTGTTTCTCACAATGAGTGCACATCAACTAGATATCAAAAGTTTTTTTTTTTATATGATGATCTATAGTAGGAAGCCTATATATAGCAAGCACATGGGTTTGTTGCTTAAAGGATCATGTAGGAAAGTTTGTCATCTTTAGAAATCTTAATATGGTTTGAAGAAGAGTTCTCATGCTTAGTTTAGAAAATTCAATCAAACAATTGAAATGTTTGGAATTACCAAAAGTAAGCCTCATCACTCGGTGTTTTATAAGCATTCTTTATCTAGCATCATTCTTCTTGTTATTTATGTGGATGATATCATCATTACTAAGAGTGATGCAAGAAGAATATTATCTTTAAAGGATTTTCTTCACAACTAGTTCCAAACAAAGGATATAAGGTCTTTGAAGTTTTTTTTTTTGGAGTTGAGGTCATGGGGAATAAGCAAGGTATTTCATTATCTTAACAAAAATATGTAATTGATTTGTTATCTAAGATTGAAAAGTTAGGGGTAAAACCATTCAATACCCTGATGATATCTAATCTACAACTCACCAAGGATGGAGACTTATTCAATTATCCTAAAAGATATAAGAGATTGGTTGGGAAGCTAAATTACCTTACAATAGCTTGTCCTAATATTACATATGCTACTAGTGTTATGAGCCAATTCATGTCTTCCTTAATAGTTCATTGCCAGGCTATCTTGAAATAGATCTTCTATTATTAAAAGGGTGCTTTTAGACAAAGTATACTACATAAAAACCATAGTTATTCTCTTATAGAGTGTTTTTTAGATGTAGATCGGGATAGGTCCAAGGAAGACAAAAAATCCATTACTGGCTATCGTGTTTTCTTTAGGGGAAATTTGGTTTCAAGTAAGAGTAGGAAGTAACATGTTCTATTCAAATCTAGTGCAAAATCAAAATTTAGCCATTGTTTAATATACATTTGAGGCGATGTAGATATACTAAATTCTGATTGTGGTTTGACTCAAAGTTTCTATGCCAGCAAAATTATAGTGTCAAAATCAAGTTGCTCTTCATATTGAATCTAATCATATGTTTCACGAACAAACTAAATATATTGAGATTGACTGAATAATCCGAAGGCCAAGGACTGTGCAGGGTCTTTTGTTTTTTTCTTTTTCCTTCTTCCAACTGCAATACATATTTCATTGCTTAAAGTCCGAGGATCGAACCTAATCTATTATATTGGAATATCAGTACTTATACTATTATATCACAACAGCTTTGATGACCATATTCAAGAAGAAAAACTTTATTCATGAAAAGATACGATAAAACTTAATTACTATAGGATATGTAAAATCTAGAGATCAACTTAGAGATGTTTTTACAAAAGCACTAAATGGATGGACTCGTGCACTTATCTTTGTATTAAGCTAGGCATTTAATTAATATTACACTTACTAGATTGTATAACTAATGTAGTGTTAGGTAAGGGTTAGTACAAAATTATTAGGAATCCATTATCTATATATAGCCTTTATACTAACAAAAAGCACATCAATATACACTTATATTACATTTTCTATAATAATTAAAAAAAAAAAAGTCTAAGCTTTTAAGTTTGAATCCCTTTGTACCACATAAAATGGATGAAGATTTACTAGCAATTCAATTTCGAGTGGTTAAAGCTCACCAGATCATTGTGAATCCAATTGCCAGTCAATTTTGCTATGCAATCTTCACCTTTGAATTGTTATTCAACATAATGAATCATTGACTAAGGGCTTTCGGGCAATTTTTTACATCACAGTTAATAAGTTAGTCCATGTGGCATGCATTAGAAAACCATTGCATCGCTCATCCATTTTTTCTTTTTTATATTATATAGATATTTAAAATTTTTAAAATATAAAACCAAATTAATCTAAACAAATGAGATAGTAATGTTTACATTGATACTATTCATAATAATGATAAGTTACTTTATCATTACTATATAAGTTTAAAATAAACATAGAAATAAAGATAAACAAAAACTAAAACCATAAAATGAAATAAAATATTGCAAAATGCAATCATCCAAAGTAGATATAACAAAGACATAATGAAGTTGACAAAATTTAACAATAACATGATAAAACATACGATAACTTTTAGGGCACACAACTATTACTCTTAGTAATTTCTATGATTGAACTTTCATAGTAGCTACCTAAATACTTACCTATGATCCCCACATAAATCCAAAATTCATAGGTTCAATGATAAGAATCAAACTGCTAGACCTTTGACATACAACTGTACCCAAGGTCTTAAAGGACTATCTTGCTCTAATCGACTCCTATAAAAGCCAAGTTGATCTTTGCTATTGACCAACTCCTTGTACTAAGCCAAGTAACTCCTCATTTCTCAAAATTCATGTACTAACTAAATAAATGCCCTGTTAATAACCCAAGCCCACACATCTGCTCAGCATTAACTGAGCTAACCTCCAACCCATTAACATCGGTGCTGAGAAGATAAGAGTCCTATCACATATTCGAAGGTACCTTTCTCTCGAATAGGTTTAGGTCTGCTTAGCACCCTTGCTCAGCTATCCATCTTAACCTACTATCCTGTTTATTTTTACCAGAACCATCCCCAAATGAGTTGTCGCTATGTATCCTAGACCTATGTGAAGGAATTTGCTGCAATAATCATTAATCTTCTTAAAATTTCATTTTTACCCTTTGTACTCCTTGCACATTACTTCTTTTGGATGTTAGCTTTTTTTGTTTCCAACTTAGGTAAGTTGTTGTAGTTTCTTAAGTATAAATACCTATTGTACATATAGCTGCAATATCATCATCATCATCATTTCATCAATATATTGAATACTCTTCCTTTTGTGAACACCGTTCTCATTAGCTTGTTTACTCTTTCTTCATTCTTATCTTAACCCTTAAGTAAGGTTAGGTGGTGGGTAACCTCATTAAAGAAGAGGTTTCGTTTGAGTAAGTAATAGAGTGTGGAAGTTTGTTCTTGACTATACTCTATTTTTCTTTATTCCAAACATTAGAAAATAAAGAAAAATAGAGTAAGTTTCAATGTAGTGATTTATTCACCAGTATAGTTAAAAATGTTTGCAGGTTAATTGGAAATTTGTATGGAGAGTGTACGTGTTGTTTAGTTTAGAGGAATAGTGTCAATTGTATCTCATATTCGAAGTTTGAAATCAAATTTGTTGAAGAAAATGACAGACACGAGTGTTAATATTGGTATTAGAGATGATAATAGTAATGTTATCCACCATGGCTAACAATCTTAGATTACCCCTAAAAGTAAGACGAGAGACTTGATGTAATAGCTAACCTCCTAAATGATTTAACTAGAGTTGTTCATCCAATGGCCTATTGACTTACTAAATACCCCATAAGCTATTCGACTTGCTAGAAGTCAAAACACAGCTCGATAAGTTTGAGGTAGAGGAGTAGGAGGACAAGCACGATGAAGGATTGAGATGGGAGATATGGATGATGATGACGAAGAGGAATATAATGAAGAAGAAGAGAGAGTTAGAGCACCCTGAGCTACCAACCATGTGAAGCTTCAGACTCTATGCTTTAGTGGTTTTGGGAGTATGAATGATTATTTAGAATAAGAGAAGAAAGTTGAGTGATTTTTTTATTATTACCAGTGTAAGGACTAAAAGAAGGTGAGGACTGCTGCTATTGAGTTCTTAGGATATGGCACCATTAGGTGTAAGAACTTTCAAATCATAAGAAGATGACAAGAATATAGAGAGGTCAATACTTGGCTTGAAATGAAGAGGATACTTAGAAGCAAGTTTGTACCAGATACTTACTTGCAAGAGACTTTTGCTCAGCTTCAAGAACTGAGGAAAGAGGCCCAACAATCGACTAGTATGCTTAAGAGTTCCAAATACTTATGATTTGTTATGAAGTAGAAGAGCTGTTAACTAGAACTGTATCCAAATTTCTCACTTGATTAAGAAGTGATATCCATGACATTATGGAACTTCAGTAATTTACTATATTGGATGAGGCTATAAAGATAGCCTAATGAGTAGAGAGATAGAGAAGGAGCAAAATGCTAACCTAACTCCCAATAAGTTAACCTAATCAGTCAAGCCAAACTGTTCAAGGAAGCTACTAAGCTTAACCAAGTACCGAGCTGGCCAAACAAACATATAATAGGACTAAACAAAAAGGGCAAGGATTTTAGAGGAAGATGAGCTAGATCAAATGCTTTAAATTCCAAGGCTTTAAATACAAGGAAGATGTCTTGAAGCTTAAAGTAGATAGTACTAATGAGGAACCTAAGGAAGAGACTGTTTTCAAGAAGGAAACTACACAGGAGAATGAACTAGTTGAAGAAGATGTGTTTACCAAGGACTTAAATCAGCTAATCCTAGTAGTCTAACGTACAATGAGTATGTAACCCTTATGTAAGGAGGAGTAGAGAGAGAATTTATTCTACATCACTTGTAAAGTGAATCATCAAGTATATGCATTCATAGTAGATAGTAGGAGTTACACTAATGTAGTACCTGCCAGCCTGATCATGAAGCTAATGTTGCCAACTACTGTACATCCCTAAGCCGTACAAGTTACATTAGCTGAATGAGTAAGGAGCACTACATATCATACATTAAGTATTATTGTCAATCTTTATTGGGAATTATTCTGATAAAAGTTTTTGTGGCGTGCTACCCATATTTGCATCACACATGTTGTTAGGCTAACCTTGGCTTTGCAATAGAATAATTATCTATGATAGATATAAGAACACATATGTTCTTGAGAAAGATGGGAGGAAGATTACATTAAACCTTAGGATGCCGAGTCAAGTTAGTAATTTATAAGCTAATCTTCTTCACAGATTAAAGAAAGTTTTGGTGCTAAGTAAAATAGAACTCCAAGAGGCTATTAAAGGCGATGTACTGACCTTCCTATTAGTTAGGCGATTACTAGAGTTAAAGGAGTAGAGTGTACTACCTCTAGAAGTGAAGGAACTATTGAAAGAATATGCCAATCTTTTTCTTGAATATTTTTTAGAGGGGCTACCCCCTCTCTAAGGCATTGATCAATGTGTTGACTTGATACCCAGTACTACCCTCCTGAAACTTATTGAATGAATCTCAAACAAGCTTTTAAGCTTTAATGACAAGTCAATAAACTTTCAAAAAAGGGTTATGTAAGGGAGAATCTTAGCCGTTGTGTTGTACCGATGCTCTTAGTGCCAAAAAAGGAATGAACTTTGTGTATGAGTATGGATAGTAGAACTATTAACAAGATTACGATCAAGTACAGATACTACATCCTAAGGTTAGATGATATGTTAGATGAATTAACTAGTTCAAGAATATTCAGTAAGATAGATTTAAAGTCAAAGTACCACCAAATCTGAATGAGACAAGGGGACGAGTGGAAAACAGCATTTAAAACTCAGCATGGACTCTTGGAATGTCGAATGTCCCGAGCACTTTCATGTGACTAATGAACCATGTACTGAGGAATCTGATTGGGAAGTGTATCGTGGTGTACATTGACGATATCCTTATGTATATTCTCAACCTTGCAAGCTACTATGAACATCTCTGTATCATGCTAAATGTACTCTAAGCCAAGAGGTTATTTAGCAACTTAAAGAAATATAGTTTTGGTTAGGAGGAAGTGGTATTTTTAGGTTATGTAGTTGGTGGAGGTAGGTTGCAAGTAGATGATGAGAAGATTTGAGCTATTGTTGAGTAGCTAACTCCAACCACTTGTGCTAAGGTGAGCAGTTTCCACAAACTAGCATCCTTTTATCGAAGGTTCACTAAGAATTCAAGTACCATTGTTGTACCCCTTACCAAATCGATGAACAAGAACATTAAATTTAAGTGGAGTGAAAGAGAGGAAAGAAGTTTTGTTGAAGTGAAGGCAAGATTGACTTCTACACCTGTATTAACCTTAGCTAACTTCAAGAAGATTTTTTAGTTGGAACGTAATGCATTAGGCATTGTCTTAATGTAAGAAGGTTGGCCAATTGCCTATCATAGCAAGAAGCTTAGAGGACCTCATATGAACTACTCCATATATGATAATGAACTCTTAGCCGTTATTCGAGTGCTCTAAGCATAATAGCATTATCTATTACCAAAAGAGTTTATCATCTATACCGACCACAAGTCTTTAAGGTACCTTAGAAGTTAGACCAATTTATCAAAGTGACAAGCTAGGTAAGTTGAATTCCTAAAAGAATTTAACTTTATGATAAAGTACAAACAAGGCAAGAACAATGTCGTTGCTGACGCTCTATCAAGGAGACATGTCCTCTTGATTGAGTTGTAAACCAGATTATTAGAGTTTACAATTATCAAGGAACAGTACCCTAAAGACCCATACTTCAAACCTATATTCAAGCACTGTATTGATAGGAGAACAGTAGATGAGTATCATGTAGAAGTTGAATATCTATTCTGAACTAGAAAGTTATGTGTACTGACTTATTTGTTACAGGAGCTACTTGTCAAGGAAGCTTATTCTAGTGGACTCTTTGGACATTTGGAGAGAAGAGGACATATGACTTGTTGAAAGGGTAGTTCTTTTGGCCAAGAATGAGACAGGAAGTGCATTGACAGAGTTGTGCTACTTGTAAGAAGGCTAAATGTTGAGTTGAGTAAGAGAAAGTAATACCATTACCTACCCCAACCTAACCTTAGATTAAGTTGAGCATGGACTTTGTCTTCGAATTACCTAGAATTGCTCAAAGCAAAATTCTATGATGGTAAGCATAGATAAATTCATTAAGATGGCATACTTTGTGCCCTATTCTAAAAGTAATGATGATTTGGCCATTGCTTCTCTCTTTTTGTAAGAAATTGTTCGTTTACATAGCAAGACGAGGAGTGTAGCCTCAAATAGAGATTCGAAATTCTTGAGTCACTTCTAGAGAAATCTGTAGCATCAGATAGGGACTAAACTACAATTCAGCACTTGTTGTCATCCCTAAATTGATGGCCAAATAGAAGTGGTCAACCATACTTTGGGATCACTACTTTGAGTTGTAGTAGGAAAGAACTTAACCAACTAAGATGTCTATTTGCCCGTAGTAGAATTTGCTTAGAACCTAAAGTATATGAAACCACTAAGTAAACCCCTTCGAAGTTTTCTATGGTTTTAATCTTGAGCTACCCCTTTATCATACCCCTATAGCCATATCCAAGCAAGAAGGACCTAATATGAGAGCCTAAGCACAGACCCTACAACATATCTATAACAAGGTTACTCGGTAGATCGACCAAGTTGCTAAGAAAATGTAAGAAAAGGTTAAGGGAAGGAGGCTGATATATTTTTAGCTTGGAGACCTAGTATGGCTACACAAGAGCAAGGAGAGGTTCCCAAGCTAAAGGAAGAAGAAACTATTCACCTGAGCTGAAGGCCCCTTCAAAATCCCCTAGAAAATCAAAGACAATGCCTACAGATTGGAACTACCCAAATATTATGAGGTTTCTAATACCTTCAACATTGCCAACATTAGCCCCTATAATCCTGAGGTAAAATTGAGCAAAGACCAGTCAGATTTGATCCCAAATCCAAATCAACTAGGAGAGAATGATAGGAGTCAAACTACTAAACCTTTGATGTACAATCGGCCCAAGGCCTTAAAGGACTAACAAGACGAATCCTCTTGCTCCAATCGACTCTTATGGAAGCTGGGTTAATCCTTATTGCCAACGAACTCCTTATGTCAAGCTAAGTAACTCCTCATTTCTCAAAAGTCATGTGCTAACTAGATGCATGCCCTGTTGATGACCTAACCCATACATCTACTCGGCCCTAACTGAGCTAACCTCCAGGCCAGCAACATTAGTACTAAGAAGTTAAGATTCCCATCACATACCTAAAGTTACCTTTCTCTTGGATGGTTCTAAGTTTACTCAGCACCCCTACTCGATTATCTATCTTGACCTTACGATCTTGTTTATTTCTACCAAGAGTATTCCTAAATGAGTTGCTGACATGTGTCCCAAACCCACGTGAAGGAATTTGCTATAATAATCATTAATCTCCTTGAAATTTCATTTTTACCCTTTGTATTCCTTGTACATTACTTCTTTTATGCATTTTTATTTCTTTTCTTTTTCCAACTCAAGCAAGTTGCCTTAATTTCTCGAGTATAAATACCTACTATACTTATAGCCGAAATATCATTATCATCAATATACTAAATATTCTTCCTTTCATGAACACTGCTCTGATTATCTTCTTTACTCTTTCTTTACTCTTATCTTAACCTTTAAACAAGGCTAGGTAGTGGGTAATCTTACTGAACAATCTTGTACATCATATCGAGTTGTACCACAAGTCCTCAAAAGTTCCATTAGTGCATCATGTACTTTGAAGCTGTTCATAGGTTTGCTTACTTTACTTTTTATGTTTCCAAACAATCCCATCACCTTCTTCGAGCTTTTAGCAAGCTTAGACCCATCCTTGTGACTGGCCTTATGCATTCTTAGCGTCAATCTACATCATTCAGTCTTCATATATTACATTAGAAACTTGCTCAACTACGATGCCCTAATATATACATGTGCTTACAAAGGTATGCTGGAGCAACTTGAGCATCATCGACCATTCTAGCCCCACTAATATCCTCCTTAGCAACATTGTGATAATCATCATCATCTACGTCATGCGCTTTGTCACTACAACAGCGTGACCCTCAATATCCCATTACTACCATGAGCCATAACTATAGTAACTCCTATTAAAAAAAAAAAACCTATAGAAAATACCTACAAAATATTAAATTAACTAGTTAGGTTAGAGATAAGTAATACATAAAGTGAAAATGAGTGAAGCTTAAACATATTAGGATTCGATTATTGCAAAAGTGAAAATTAGTTAAAGAATTTTACCTTAACCATTGACATTAGTAGTACCATAGTCGCCACCATTACTAACATAACAATTGTTAGGACCTGGCTAATATCAGAGCCCTAAAGTAAAGGAGATAGATACTACTCATTTTGAGATGGATACATGTACATATTGTAACGATTTACAAATATAAATACATACATAGTCACATTGTTCGTATGAAACATATTTATAGAAACTCATTAAACATAAGTTGTAGGCTTTGCTTTCATAATCCCTTAGATATATTGTAATGCCCTAAGCTTTGAACTCCATAAACCGCCATATGTCCTTAGCATCAACTAATATATTAGGCATAAACGAGCAAGTAAATGTCTCCAAAATTTAATAAAACATCTCCATGAACTCTCAAAACATTAATTTTGTAAATGAAACTAAAACTCAAACTAAGTCTCTTCAATGAACAAATGCAACTAACAAAGTCTCATAAGTAAAATAACTCTCTTAGTGACAAGTCAAACTTCTTTGTCATAATAATAAAACTCTCCAATATCCTTATTTTGATAATAGTAATACACATCCTTATATTCATCATAGTGTATGTATTTGTCTAAAGTTCTAGTAGCAACAAAAGAAAAAAAAAAAGGAATGAGCTAATAGTTAGTATGAAAATGGGATAACGTTAACATGAATACCTAAAATTTTATATTTTCTCATTTTAATGAATTAACTTTAAACTTGTTCATTTTAGTACCCTAACTTTTCAAATGAGATAAATCCATATCTTCGTTTTAATGGCTGTTTTTGTAAAATGATAGAATAATGATATAAGTACATCGACTTTCATTTTATTTCTAATTTAGCGCTCAAACATATTTTTTTATTTCATTTTAGTACTTTAAATTTTTAATGTAAAACAAATAGGTATTATTTATGATAATTATTCTAACAAAAATATTAATTGGTCTTATTTAAAAATTTAAGGCATTAAAATGAACAAGTTTAAATTTAGGTATTAAAATGAAAAAAATATGAAACTTAAGGTCTTTCCAATGGCCTTATCTCATATGGAAACCTACAAACATATACGAATGCCATGCGTCATACACATTTTCACATACATAATTAACACGATAAGAAAATTAAGCATTCAATTATTTTTTTCAATTAAGTTAGCAAACAACATAGTTTAAGATTATTAGTGCCTAACCTTAAACTTAGAGTATCTCATGACTCCTCATACAGATCCTAGATCGAGGCACTAGTACTATGGGCCCCATCTAAACTAGCTTAAGGATACTGGCATTGTAGTCCTCAAATGCATCCTAACCTAATTAGCATAAAGATACTAGTATTATGGCCCCTAAACACCAATATTGACCTTATATCTTTTTCAAGGGTAACTATGCTATATATGAGATCACCTAAGGATTATCGAGGTGTTATATTAGGGACACTAATATTAGTTACCCATGAGCCTAAATAAACATATGTAACAACCCTTTATCAAGTAGGATAGTTATTAGTTGGTTAAATTTCATATATACTACATAAGCACAATCAACAACCATAGGTCCAGTGAATTGCTTCCAATATCTATCTTGAGTTTCTATCAAAACCAACACTCGATGCACAATCATAAGAATAACATTTTTTAGGATGTATTCTAATGTTATATAATTCTAACCTATGCTTCTATTACCCAACTCTACTTAGTTCTTAATTCTTGTTAATAACTTTACCTAGGGTTTAAGGATCATTTTAGACTCTCTGAGATTTTTCGAAAAGATTAGGATAGGTTTATATAGAAGAAAGAAAACAAGAAACAATTGAAGAAGGAAAGGGAACAAGATCATGATTAAGAATCATGATTGTGATCTTAGACAGTGCTTCTCTTTAAATTGAAGCTCTCAAATCAAACCTAAGGATCATGGGCACGCTTCTAGACCATGAACCTCTTGTTACCAACTTTACACCTATGATTCTTTAGTTTTCACACCCATGCTTCTTATACTAAAGATTCATGGCAAGACCACACTTGTGCTTTTGACCATAATCTTCTTAACCCAACATGCTTTTCACTCCATGCTTCAATGATAACAACTCAAAGCGGTTTACAAGTAAGACTATACTCATGATCTTGTGTAGGTTCCTCACATTAGATAATATTCACTCTTTTTTTTTTTTAATAACCACTCCACAAACCACTCTCAATTCAACCTTAATCCATCCTATACTTCCAAACTTCCATTTAATTTTTATTTCTATCGTCTTATAGCAATTGAACACCCAATTTTGTTCTTAAAACAACTAATCAACAATTAAGAATCACATACTTTATTACTTAAGGTTTTGGCACTTATCTCCTTGTACAATAATGATTCTCATTACTCCTTCAGAGACCTTAAGGAATAAATCCATTATTAGGCTTAACTCATTGAAACCTTTCATTAACAAAATGCATCTTACCTTTTCATTCTTCATTTTGCATCCAAAAATCCAATTATTCTATAGAAGGTTTTGTCATATTGCAAGGAATCTCTTTCCAATGATGACAAAAGAACAAACATAAGGTTTCTCAAATCTTTTAAATGCTCCCCTTAAAGATTTACCAAAATACCTCTTCACTTAAACCCTTATTATTTTTGGTGCTATAAACTATATTTTTGTCATATTGCCATGAAAACGTCAATAATATCTCAAATAATTGAGTCAGAAAAAACTTTCCACAAAGTAAAACTGTAACCAAATTAATCATATGTATTATACCACATAGTTATCATTTTAATGCACGACCTGGTACTAAAATTCACAAAAGTGGAGTCTTAGTAGGTCAATATGTTTTCAAAGTTCTTCTAAGTCATGAAAGATCATATTGTCTCAATAATAGATTAAGTATGAGATCACATATAAGAGCAAGCAAGTTATAATTCATTTACATGCTCAACAAAATCATACAGTCATAATCAAACAGAACATGGCTCGAGTAGACGTAAGTCTACTATCAAACCACACCTATCCACTCATTAAAGTCTACAAAAGGCTTAAATTCACTCCTCTAAACGAAGGTTCTCTTTACCTAACACATCTAAAACTTATAGTTAATTTATGTTGATGGCTTGTTTATATTCTTAGCTACAATTCATTTTACCTACTATTCACTATTATTTTACATGGTCATGCTTAATTTATTCCTTATTAGATTTTTCAAGGCCTTTGTATGGTTACAATTATTATTTCATAGCTCTTCAAATATGCTATGTTATGAAACTAACTAGATTAGTGCAAATAATGAAAATGCCCTTTTCAATTTCTAGCTTATTGTTCATCTATTAAAACATTTTTTTTAGTTCAAATTTCACTTAATTCTCAAATAGTTTTCATATTAACATACTTACTGATTGCAGATTAGAAGTCATTTCATACTTTTTGTAAACTTTAATACATGTAAAATTACTGATTTACCATTTTGTCATGTTATTATCATGTAAGCTCCTTAATTAGTCTATTTTAACTTAGTTACTCAAATAATTACTTTAATTTCACACTTAACCCAAACTAATCAATATAGTGCCCTTAGCAATTTATCAAGTTTGGATCATCCATGTATCATCAAATTTGCTAAATAACCTTTTAATCACTAATTATGCTAAGATATAGCTAGTTACGAGTTAATAAGGCAATAAATAGCGCAATTACTTAAATAATTTTTATATTTACACACATAATTACTAGTTGTCAATATGCTAAATATATGAAGACCTTACACTTAGTTTATGCCTGCATCACCAATTACATTTTTTTTTTTGTAAAATTACTTAATTAAGCTATATAGAGCTAATTTTATAATAAATGGTAAACATGTTTAAATAAATCCACACAAATTTTATGATCCTAGAATAATATGTAAATGAATTTTGTAAAATATGGTAGTTAAATCCATCATTGCTTATTTTTTTTAAAATTGCATATTTAACTAATAAATTAGCTTAAATAGCATAAATGGCATGATATTTATGTATAAAAAGGAAACTTAATAATTTATTAATAATTATAGTGCTCTAATATTCAATGCATGTTGGATTGATCGATTGATTTTACAAAAAAATATATATATATCTATTTCAATTAATTATAAAGATTGATAGACTATATAAGATAAATATAACAAATATCTAACTTATAATTTTTCAAAATCTAACTTTATGGTAATATTATACATGTATGATGAAAATTGCATAAAAAAAAAAATTTAGGTAGGAACTACATCATCACATTTTGGAAAAATTAATTAAAGTTCAAGTGATTATTATCTCTAAGGAAGGAACTCATCCAATAGGTCATCAAATTAAAAATATAAAGTTACCACATATAAGAACATAAATAACTATGGAATATAATGAAAATATAATTTTTTTAAGTACATTTGATGTTTTCAAAAATTCAAGATAACTATCGGTGGACCTTACATGATCAATAGGTTCTAAGAGGGTATTGATGGTAATGGAATAGGCTTGAGGTATTAATTTTCTAGAATCTGCTCCCATAAGATAGTGTATGAATTTAGCATCTACATAATTTGGATGTACCTCAAAACCTATACTATAAAGTATATAGGATACAAATTCTAAGGTATCGTATTCTTACTACAAAAAAAAAAAATTATTAACTAATGTAATTCGTATTAATAATTGACAAATAACTTTATATATTTTCAATTGTATATGTTTAATTTTCTAAATTCTATAAAAGTCAATCATTATCTCCTATGGTTAATAAATACAAATGAAAACTTGAAGAAATTAGAAAAGGGAATCATTTTAAAGTCACAGGCAATAAGTAATTTTTGAAAGGTCCCTAAATCCTTATTTTCTAAAACCTTACTCCTTTACTCTTAAACCTCACATAAACCCCATTCCTTCTCATTCTAAAATCTTATCATTTTATAGATCTCTCCACCTGTATCCACTTGGGTTAATCATAAGAGCAACTCCATTAACAAAGTTCAAGTAAGAAATAGAAGGAAAAAACTCATCACCAATTCACTTTTGGTGAACTTTCTTTGTTTTGATGAAGTTTTCATAGGTTTTAAATGAAGACGTATTTAAAGCTTACTTTTGCTGCTTATTTACTTTAGATTTGGTTCATAGTTTAGATTTAAGAAGCTATTCCATTCACTTAAGTAAGCATTCTCCTTTTTCCTTTTTGCTCATCTAACTTATAAGTGGGTTTGCATGAAATGAAGTAAATAGGTTGATGTTAGTTGATTTTTTGGTTCAAGTTGAGTAAAATTCATGTAGTGATGTTGGTAGAGGATTGCTTAAAGTTAAATAGAAGAAATCTAAATTTTGAGGTTAGTAAGTTTACATGAAACGATGTTAATAAGTTAAATTAAGTTAAGGTTTATGGCTGGGTTAAGTAAATATCACGTATTGATGTTGGTTAAGGAGTGTTCAAAGTTAGATTAAAGAAATTCAAGGTTTGAGGTTAAATTTTTTTATTTAATTCTAAGTTCTATTAGGTTTTGCTAATTGCACTAACCAGTTAGCTAGTATTGAACTGGGGGATAGTTCATATTGAACTGAAGGGCTAGCTTATTGATTTTTAGCCACAAATTGCTAGTGAAGACTAGTCGACTAATCATGGTGAATCATTGGGCTAAGTCCCTTTAGTAAGCCAAGTTTTCTTCCATTCCTTTTTCTTAAACTAATTTTCTTGTATTCAAACATACTTTTTAAGACATATTTTGTGCTCTAAAACTATTTTTAGACATCTTAAGTATTATGATTTCTTTACAAACATGTTTTGCAAAGAATCAAACTCTCTTGAAACTTCCTTCTTAAGCCTCCAAATTTTCATTAATGTATTCTAATCAATCTGTTTCTAAGATAAGATCTAATCTTTAGCCCATATCTAGGTACAATTTTCTTAGAAATCCATATTAGAATAAGAGTTTAGGAAGTCTTTGGGGAGGATTGTCCACAACAAGATCTAGTTACTTAAGATTCTTGAATTGAATTGAAGACAAGTTATTGTTATTGATTAGGTTCTAGTGTAAGATATCAGAAGGGGGAATTCCTCTTAATAAAAAAAATGAAGAAGAGCCCTCTTAATGACTTAACTTTAGGTGATTCATGGCAATTTAATAGTTTAATGCATTAGAAAGATAAAGCAAAAATGCAATTGAAATATAAATAAAGTAGGGAGAAGAGAATGAGGTTGAAGATTTAAAAAGCTTCGACTTTACACCTACTTTTCAACTTTACTAATAAGGACCTATTCTTCCTTACTAATATCATTCCACTAATCCATTAATCAAAATCAAAAGGAGAGAAGTTACGATCTTAGCAACACTTGACTATCACAAGTCTTTGTTCTACCTATCAAGCCTCATATATGGCTAACTACAGATCTATAGAAAACAAACCTAACTCCTCTCATACTCACAACACTTAAACAATATCAATGAAGTTTACAAACAATATGAGAAGTACAATAATACTCTCAAACGAATTCACTAAAAAAGAGAATAATAAAAGATAAATATGTAACTATAGTAAATTCTTTTATGAACTCTTTGACAATATGTAACAAGAGATTTTCAACGAGATAAATTCTTCTAATCAATTGCCCAAAGTATGTTCTTGATTTGAGTAAGTTGTATCTATATACTAACATATCTAATGAGTAGAGCTTGATTTTTGTTTACTTGATCTATATTTTTAAAAAATTTCAAATGTTGCTTAATCCCTTAATATTCAAAGAAAAAAATCTTGGACTTTAACATGAATTAATAAGTTTGAAATTAATTTTTCTAAAAATTTGCACCAAAATTGGTTCTTCATTTGACATCTTAACTTCAAATCTAATCTTACTCATTCAATATACTTCAAAGCTGATAAATATCTCAAACTTTTTTCCCAAACTTTATTAGATCTAAAATTCGAATAATTAAATCCCAAAAAATTTGGAAAAAAAAACAACTATATCTTTGCTTTAAACTCAAAGCTTATCCAAATCTTTTTCAAGTTAAATTCTCATCCTCAATTTCATTCATATCTCCTTTGTGATTATCCATTCTAAACTTATCTTAAGGAATCATATCAGCAAATAATTCAAAATCTCACTCGAATGCTTGATCTTTGTACTCTATTTCTTTGAAACAATCTCTTAAAATAATATCACTTTATCATGGCTCTTATCTACATCAATTTCTTGTTCAAAATCCCATCTATAACAATCCAATACAACAAAATAAAGAACCAAATTTTCAAGAAAGTGAACTAAAAGTGATAAATTCCAATCTTAATCTCCTTTGTTAAGATTAATCCCCATGGATTAAGTCCAACTTATGTAGAATGGAATTAAGTGTATTACCTAAATACAATTAATAAAGTGGAGCTAGGTCTTCAATTTTGAAATTTAATCTAACTTACAAAATCAATATGAAAGTGTTATCTGAAGTCTTCTAAGCGAACCTTCTGACTAAGTCTCTAACAATGCGTACAACCTATTTCTCTTAATACTATAAATGGAGTCTCTAAACATCTTTATGAACTTTCTAATTAAGTCTTTGAACAAACCCTTAAAATTTCTTTTTATAAAAATTAGATGAAGTCATTGAACAACTATTTGAACTCAACACAAGCACTTCATTTCTAACTCTTTGAATAAGGTTCTGAACAACTACTTAGAGACAAATTGGTCCCTTTAACAAACTCTTTGAATTGTCTTTATGTATGAAATATTTTAACTCCTTTTCGTGCACATTAGGCAAGATTTATGAACCAACAAATACTTTTTGTTATCATCAACATTTATGAAGAGAACTTAACGTTCTTGCCCTTTCTGATAATAATAAAACACCTTTTTCAACCAAAAACATATGAATTCAGCAATTTTCAATTTTTAGTTATCTTGAGTTTATCAGATACTAACATGTCTTATTAGGATGTAAGTACAACTATTTCTGCTCATATTTTTACTTATATCTCTATCAAGATTCTGATAAGCTGATCTGTGCTTATTGATATGATATACATCTTTAATCTGAGATGCTTACGAAAAGAAAGAAAAGAATGTTTTTTGGTTTAGGTTATCTCCCCATTTTTGTTATCATCATTTAAATAATTACACCCCATAAATATGTGACAAATTGATTATATAAATAAACAAATAACTAGATTTACCAACTGCTAATAAAGACAGTAGAAATATAAGGAAACAACTTCCATTAATAAAGAAGTCTAATTACAAATATTACAAACTGAAGTACAAACATTTGACACATTAAACCAAAAGACAATTTCAGACTAAACTATAACTTATACTACCAAACAACTAAGACTTAAAGACAAACCAACTGTTCAAAAATTCTTAGGATAGAAAAACAAATGTAAACTCTACTTATTGACCATCTTGGTTTTCTTCATAGCACAGGCCTTGAACCTTCCAGAAAAAGTGATGATAGGTTATCTAAGTGTCTAACAAGAACTATTAGAGGGATGAAACCTTACACTAGGTTCAAAAGTAGAATGGATAGCTTCTTGAGTATCTCTAAAATTTGATCCAATTGACATAGTAACAATGTATTCAACTAGAGTTGACCGAGGAAAAATAATTGGAGTGTCTTCATTTAATGGAGGTGTTGATTATTTGGCTTAGTTAAAGGAGATAGAAAAAGATGATCCAAGTCTCTTCATTCATATGTATTGGTTGATCGCTTGGTTTAGTTATAGGAGACTAAATAAGAGGAGTCGAATCATGTTCCTACTTATGGTAATGTGATTTGTAAGGTTGATAAGGTTTTTGATAAGATTATTGATCATATTGTTGATGTGGTTGGTCATGTGATTGGGGTTGAAAGTGATTAGCTTTTGAAGTTTGAACAACTTTGTTAATCAATTCTTTAAACACTAATTCCATCTAAGCAAACTATGCTTTCATAAGATTTTGAACTATATTCTTAAATCCTTCAGAGACTTATTCCATAAACTTAGAATTGTCCTCAAGTTTAGACCTTTTGACCACTCTTGTATTGCTCTTTGACTCCTCCTCTTATATCTCCTTTGTTACTTCTCTAAATTCAGTAACTGTTGATCTTTTCATTGGTTTACTCCTCTTCTTTATATCCTCATCAACAACATTCATTCCCCTCCTTCTTTTTCTTACCTTAACTTGCTCCCCCTCGCTTCTTTTCTCAATGAGAATGATTTGTTTTTTTTTTTTTTTTTGCAAAATTTGAAGGATGTACACATACTCTTCCATTAAGAGAATGTCATAGTTTATTATCCATTAGATTTGCATTTGCTTAAAGATTTTCTATCCTAAACTTGTAAGACAAAAGGGGACTTGAGAATATTTAGGAACTTTCACCTTCTTATATGTAAACAACTCTATCAAAAATTTTCTAAATGGCTATGCCTCTCTACATTGCCAAAAACGTCTCATCATCAAACCTACCACATTCTCCTTTCTTTTTCCTAACATTCCTAAGATTACCATGGCATCTTCCCGAGATACTAATGGTGAACTAACCTTTCTAAGAAAGATAAAGGTAATAACAAATTTATGTAGAATCCTAATTAGCAATTCAAACTCTACACTAAAAACACACTTACTAATATTGATGCCTATTCCATTGTTTAATTCTATAAAGATACTTTATCCTAATAAGGTTAGTAAGTTATGATAATTAGAGACAGACTTAATACCAAAACAATCAATAATTTCCTATTTTGTGATCTCAATTGTTTGACTCATAACATATGATCTCAAAACTTCTTGATCTTTTAAGTCTAACCTACTATAAAACTCATCTACCAATTCACTATGTATAACATCCCTCAAATTACTTAGATTCCTAATACCCATCCATCTTCAAAATCAAACCAATATATCCCATTTAATTCACAAAAATCACAATCTAAGTAAAAAGTTTCCTTGGTTGAATCTTTTTTATCTTTGATAGTATACCTCTTCTTGATTCTATTAGTCAGCTTATGAATTTAAACCTCTAACTTGGCTTAGCACTCTTAAATCTAACAAATATAGGTTTTCTTTATTGCTTCTTCATCTTAAGAATAGGGTTATGCTCAAGAGATGGGTTAGATTCTTTGGGGTTATTTGGATGGGCTATTAAATCGTAATGGCTAGGTGGCTTCTTGAACTACTTCTTCCAAGGTTTCATCTTGTAACTCTAAGGTTTATGCATGAATATGTTTAGATAGTGCTTGTTAAGGGTTTGTTAAGGGTTTTCAATTGGGGTTGTTGTGGTTGATGTAGACTTTGTAAATTTAACCTTTTAAACATGGTGTCGGACTCGAGTATCGTAAATATTTTCCTAAGTCGATAAGACCACATAAAATGAAAACCGACCAAAATTTTAAACTTAGAATTTAAAACAAACTTAAAAGACCCAATTATACAATTTGGAAACCCTAATCATGTAAGAAAACCCTAATCCCTACATACGTGTACTTTTAAAAATCATAAGAATTTTTAGAACTCAATAAAATTATCTTAATGCTTTAAAAGCCATAAATCAATAAAATTATCAATAATTTTATGAAATCATATAAAATTGATAACAAATGAATCAATGATTATTTCAAGTAATAATAAACAACAAAACTAAACTAGTTAAAGGAATAAATTAATAAATTTACAAAAATTATTTCACTTGTGTACATAAGTAGCCCCACAATATGTATATACATATAAATATATTATTAAGCAATTTCCTTCTCTTTTCTTAATCTATCATATGATATATATATATATATGTTGCGTAATAAAGTGGTATTCCTAAATAATTAAGCCAACTAATCCTTAAGCTCCTAAGTGTAAGTAAGTTATTTCTGAGTTGGTAAAAAACCCTAAAACATGCATAATCTCACTCGAACTCTAAAACATACTTACACTCACTCGAATCGAAAACCTTGGGATAATCAGGGACTTATAGCCATAAATAAATAATTAAAAATATAATTTCAATAAATTTTATTCATCTCTAGAAAACTCTAAAATTTCTTAAGAAGCAAATCACAACCTACAAATTAATTTGAGAACCAAACCCAACAAGAATTTCATATAAGACAATTCCCTTATTTTCACTTATAAGCCATGTTATATATCGATTAGCGAACTTATAATTCAACTAAGAACACTTCCCAAATATTCTCAAGGATAAACTAAGCTAAGAATTCAAATTTACATTTAAAAAAGAATTTAATTTTCCAATTTGAAACCTTATTATAGATAAAACTCGAATACAAGAACCATAGACCCTAAACCCAAAACACTAAAACAATTGAGGACTTATAATGCTAAGTGGCTAATTAAGAATTTAATTTGAATAACTTTATTCAACTCTAGAAATTTTCATAATTTTATAAGAATTAAATCATAACTTACAAATCAATTTAAGAGACAAACTCTAAAAGAATTTCATATAAGACAATCTCCTTATCTTCATGCATAAGATTTGTGCACATAAATAAGTAAACCAACCAATCATCCTAAATAACTTATCAATTGATAAATATAAACCGTACTTTTAGTAGGCCCATGATGCAATTAAAAGTACTGTTCAAACGTTCTCAAGGATCAACGAAACTAAGAATTTAGGTTTACATTTAGAAACAAATCAAATTTTTGTAATTCAAAAATAAATTATCAATAAAACCTAAGCTTGAAGAACTATGAGCTCTAAAGTCACTTAAAACCCTAACCCTAAAACAATTAGGGAATTTTGACCCTAAGTGACTAATCGATAATTTAATTTGAATAATTCATTCATCTTTATAAAATTTCATAATTTTATAGGAATTGAATCATAAAGTACAAAACAATGCAAGATGAAAATCCTAAAATAATTTCCTATAAGACCATGCCCTTATCTTCATGTATAAGCCTTACACATAAATAAGTAGATCAACTAATCACCTTAGATGACTTATCAATTGAGAGTTGGAATCATTCATCAATTAATAACTTATCAAAATCTAGTGATAAGACATTTTTCTTATCACCCCTTCACTTATACTACATTTGGACAATTTTTTACAAGATTTCACATGCTTAACTTTATTAAATGAGACAAGACCATTCCATGACCCCAAAGGACATTAAATGGTAGATTTGGACAAGGAGAAAAGGGAGGCCATACTCGTGTCTTTCAACTATCAACCACTTTCTCTTACACACCACTATTCACTCCTTAATGCTTACATCATCAATAGTTACAATTGTTGACTTTTGTGTAAGCAACAAGACAATCAATTAAAGCTTCTTGCACACACTTTTTCTATCATTCAAAAATCTGCCACTCTCTCCCTCTTTCACTCTCATTTTCACTTCCTTTTCTCTTACATTAAACACAAATCAAAAGAAGAAATCAACTCCACAAAATCTTCCATTTGGCCGCCACTTCTATGTCCCGCTCATGGCACTCCCATTTCTTTTTCTTATGTCATTTTCTTCCAACATCTAAGCTCTTTTAGAACCATTATAACCTTCCATAAACCCTACTTCAAAGGATCAAACAACTTGGGTTTCCAAAAGGTTGCAAAAGGAGGAAGCAAAGTTAGAGCTTAAGTGGAACCTTTGTGCATAACCACCATATTTCGCTTTAAGGACGAGTAAGTATTTCTTGTGATTAGTGGGTTAGTGTTTATGTTAGGAGACTTTAATTTCTTGAAGATATAAGTATGATTTAAGTTGTTATAACACCAATGACTATCCTAAAAAACAAACTCATGAAACCCTTACATGAAGTTGAAACATGAGCATATAAAATTGGTGTTTTGTAAAAACACTTGTTTAACACTTTGAATGGAAGATTTAAAGTTGAGAAAATCTTGAAACAAGAAATTGAATGGAAGATGAACATAATGGATGTAAGGATTCAAAAGTCATTTGGATGTTGATTTTATTTATGTTAAGTTAAATATGCTCAAATCTAAACTTAAGTTGAGGAAAAATTCATCACATGAAGTTTTATGAAGAAATCAACTTTGTATGACATGAGCTATGATATGGAAGTTGTAATAAGTAAATGAACAAAGTGAAAAGATCAACCAAAGCATGTATAGTAAGTATACAAAGCCTAAAACTCAAAACTGAGCCTAAAACTCTCAAAACAAGCTTAGAACTCTAAGTTGGGCCTTCAATAAAATTCTAACCAGTACTTTAAAACATTAAGAGAGGTTATTTTAAAGCCTACAAGAGGTCCACCTAAGGCTCCATAAGCCTACCAAAGTCACTAACTTTAGTTTGAATAAAAAACAAGCTCATTTGACAACTTAAGCCCACTAAAGCGCCCGTGAAGTGGTTGTTAACCTTAGGAGTATAAATCAAAGTTTTAAATCTAATCTCAAGGAATATTTTGAGCCTAAGACAAAATATTAAGACCAACCCCAAAGGATTTCTCAAGTTATCAAAAAGCCCATTTACCATACTAGGCCCAAAAGCACTCCAAAACATGAGAATTGCTACTGTTCTGACCCATGAATAGATTTGCATACCTCATTTTGAAAATATAACCTCACCACGTTAAATTAAACTTGAAAACGATGAAGATTGACTATAAGATCATGAAAATCAGATTTAAAACGAAAAAGTTATACACAATTGAACTTTTAAGTAAAACCGAAAAAAAATTTTGAAACCAAGTCAAAAGTATAACTTAGAGGGTTTTATCTTAGTTTTCTAGGTTTTATTTCAAATCCTTATAGTATCATATTTGCGATGTCCAAGAGACTCGGCTTTGGGGAGATGACCTATCCCTGATTACTTTGATTGATTCGCATGGCTGAGTGAGTAAATTCCCGATGACTTTTTACTTGATTTTGCTTGTAAAATAAATGCACCTAAACTTATATATATAAATTTGGATGCTTATGGGATAAGGGAAATGTATGTATATGAATTTATGGATGAATGCGATAACTTGTTAATTATATATAATAATGAGAATTGTTTGTACTAATATATACATGTGAATTGTATGGAATGAAATTGTCTAATCACCTTCAAAATCGAGTTAATCACTTATACGATTAAGAAATCAAAATGAATCATGCATTCCCCATATTGCATACGGATAACACCGACTCCCGCTTCACGCAGAAGTTGGAAAGGGACTCATAGGAGGACGTGTCTCCTACAGGATTGGGCACTAGCTATGTCATCATATGTATTCAGTCTCTATCCTAAGCTGATGGGCTTACTAGGCGCTGGGAGATGCCAACTGTCGATAAGGGGCTGAGTCTTGTGGCTTTTGCTTAGGGTATGCATTTGTAGATTGCGGCGGCTACCACACCGCTAGACTTAGGATTTTGAAAATATGATTTACTATTCGGTAATGAAAGTATATATATGTATATATATACATAGTTCTGTTTTGACTTAAGCACAATAATGCTAATGAATTAAAACCCAAGGTCTACAACCTAAATTTTGGTTTAGGTCGATTAATTATCTCCAAATCCCTACTACAGGGTACGTAATTCTGAGTCGTATACAGTTCCTAGGCCACTGTATGCGTTGTTCGGCATACTGATTGTTCATGCATTTATATAATTGTGCATTTATTAAATTTCTGTTATGCGGTATTGATAAGGGTAATTATCTCATTAAGCGTAAGCTTACACCATAACAGTTCTTTTCCTTGCAGGTTGATCAATAGTTGGGAATGGGATAGGAATCGAGTGCAGAGTGCTACCATTGAATCAGTATGATGAAAAGCTTGTGTACATAATTCGGAATCAAGTGCAAAATGCTACCATTGAATCAGTATGATGAAAAGCTTGTGTACATAATTCGGAATGCTCCGAAAAATGACTAATATCTCACTTAAGTTTAGTATTTTTAGTAAGTTTAGAATTTTCTAGAATTGTCTATCTTATTTCACTATTTTGGTAGGTGATATCGATTCCCTACGATTCTGAGGAATTGTGGGAAAAAAATATTTATCCATAATTATTTATATTATATAATGAGTCAATAAGCTAAAATTGAAAACTCTAGCAAATAACTATTTAGAGTCTTGCAATCTTTGACTTGCAAGGCGATTTTCTTATCATGGGTGCACACGTGATATAGAAATTTTAGGCACTACTTCTAGGCCCCTCTTAGGGTCGCTACAGTTGATCTCAAACTTGTGGTTGTTCATGAGGGTTTGGTTCGATTGGCTCATCTTTGAGTATAAGATCAATAGGGTTGTCACAAGTGTTAATAGTGGTTGTTTATTTTAGAGCTTAGGCTACAAGGTGGTCTAATCTTCTTAGTGATGTACTTTGGAATTTAGTTATCACTAGGATTTATCGTAGCAAATTAAAACCAATGGGTCCCTCGAAATATCAAAGAAAATAGAGTAAGTAGGTCTATGAACTAACTAGAGTAACTAACATGAAGCTGCTCGGAGGATATAACACATCAAAGAGCACAGTATGGCTAGACACTTTACTTGATACGACACACAAGTTGATGTCAAGGTCCATTGGCCACTAATCCTGAACTACTGGATAAGATTAGATAAGAGTGTATGAAAAAAGACTTAGAGAGGCATTGTTTATAGTAAGTACAACATAAATCTATAAAGTATGATATGGGGGAAACTTTGCTCATTCTCTTCGTAAGGAAACACTCCTTGTTGAGGTGGACCTAAACAAGGTCTCCCAAGCTATAAACCACTCATCTCCTTCCATGGCTTCCCTATTCCTTCTATCAGGTTACAGTTGATACCAATTGTTTGGCAACCTTTTAATGCAACTTCTAAAATTCCTTGATGCATGCAGGCCAGATTGACTTTCTCCTTGTACGATCGAGTTGATAGCTATATCTAAGGGAAAGTTTGAGTTAAGTTCATAGATGAACTCAAAAGGTGACCTTCTTATTATGCTATGAACTGATCAGTTATAACTAAACTCAATAACAGGTAGGCATAGGTCCTAATCGTATAAGTTCTTCCCCATAGTTGCTCACAGAAGGTTGCCAACTATTCTATTTACTACCTCGGTCTGACCATTTATTTAAAGGTGGTAAGAAGTACTATCATTAGTTCCATAGCAAGGAATGAAGTGGCTCATCTTACTGAAACGGTCAACTACAACCATAATGGAGTCATGTCTTCTTGGCATTTGGGGGAGGTCAAGCATGAAATCCATGCTTAAGTTGATCTATGGGCGCTCAAGTATGGGCAGGGATGTGTACTCTCCGTATGGCTCTCTCCTTCTCTTTACATGTTTATACACCTCATACCTCTCAAGAACATGACATACGTCCCTCATTATCCTAAGCTAGTAGAAATGTTCTATCAGCATTTCAACCGTCTTATTTTCTCTAAAATGGCCAACTAAGCCTCTAGCATTTGCTTTGCAAATAAGTAGTTCTCTAGCCGAATCATTTGACACACAAACTTACTTACCCTTCATTAAGAACCCCTAACTCATGTAAAACCCATCTACAATGCTTCCAACATTGCACTTGGCCACTAAGGGACCAAAATATTGGTTGTGCTCATATTGATTAGGTAGGGTATCGAATCTAAGTACCTTAGCTTGCATAGTCGTAATAAGGGTATGATGGCAAGAAAGAGTGTTGACTACAGTATTAGTGCTCCCTTTCTTATACTAGATGACATAGTAGAAAGACTCCAAGAATTCAACCTGTTTCACATGATGTAGAGAAAGTTTTTACTACCCACAAAGGTACTTAAAAGACTCATGATCTGAGTAGATGATGTATTCTCTCGATAACAGATAATCCTGCCAATTCTGTGGTGTTCGAACAAGAGCATAGAACTACATGTCATAGGCTAAGTAATTCAAGGCTATACCACGGAGTTTCTCGCTAAAATAGGCAATGGGTTGGCGCTTCTACATATAGATAGCACCATTGTCGAAGCTAAACTTATGAAAATCAACCTAAAAAACTTTCTCGAAATCAGACAAGGAAGCACTAGAGCAGACATCAACTTAGACTTCACATCTTCAAAACTCTTCTAAGCTTTTGCCGATCACCTAAACTCAATATTCTTCTTGGTCAATTCAGTTAACTGCAGTTATTAAAGTGAAGTTCCGAATGAATCTTTGATAGAATGAAGCTAAAGTATGGAAGCTCCTAACTTCGGCAACACTAATTGGTATAAGCCACTTAAGAATAGCTCTAACTTTCTCGTCATCAACTCAAACTCCTTTCCCTAAGACAACATATTTGAGGAATATAAGCTTGCTTTAACAAAACATTCATTTCTTTAAGTTGCTAAGTAATCTCTCAGCATGAAGGATGTCGAACACCAATCTTAAATGCTCAACATGAGTGATAACGTCGATACTATAGACCAGAATGTCGTCAAAATAAACCTCAACACATTTGTCGATCAATGTCTTAAGCACATGATTTATTAGCCACATAAAAGTACTCAGAACATTAGTTAGGTCAAACGATATTACCATCCATTCAAATAGACCATCCCTTTTCTTGAAGGCTATCTTTCATTCATCTCTAAGTCTCATCCATATTTGGTGGTAGACACTCTTTACGTCAATTTTTGAGAAGATGTAAGTACCATGCAATTCATCAAGCATATCATCTAATCGTAGGATCGGGCATCAGTACTTAATGGTAATTTTGTTGATGGTATGGCTATCAATACTTATTCTCCATAACCCATCTTTCTTAGGTACTAATAGGGTTGGTACAATACATGGCCTAGTACAATACATGGGCATATCTATAGTCTACCAACTCATTCACTTGTTTCTTCAACTAAGCTGGTTGCTCAAGATTGAGCCTATAAGCATGTCGGTTCGGTAAGGCAGCTCTAGGCTAGAGGTGAATGCAATGCTCAATGCCTCTTAAAGGAGGCAAACCTTTCAACATGTTGTCAGGAAACAGGTTGGCATAGTCTTGAAGTAGTTGTTGCACCTCGATAGGTAAGCTCTCAGCTTCTCGCAGCTCTAAGAGTTTCCTAACTAAAAGGAGCACATAGTCCTCAACCTTGAATTCTTGAGTAAACTCGCCTCAAGAAATCACTAAGGACTTCTATTGCAGTAACCTAACAACCTTCTCTTAGGCCTCCTACTCTTCTTTAAGACTCATAGGTGTCAATATAATTTTCTTCTTATCCTTCTAGAACATGTAGGTGTTCTTATACCCATTATGCGATACTCCCAAGTCCAATAGCCATGGTCAGCTGAGTAATATATGAGAAGCACACACTAGAAGGACATCACACAACACCTTATCCCCATACCTATCACCAATGGTAATTAGTACTCTAACTTACTCGGCAACATGTAAGCCTCCTTTCTCATTCAACCAATGAATCTTATACGGCTTAGGATATGGGAGGGTTAGCAATTTCGTAGCCTTTACTACTCCCTGCATTATGACATTAGTACAACTCCCTTCATCAATGATCTAAATGCATAGCTTGCCATTCCCTTGACAATTCATATGGAAGAGGTTCTCCTTCTACTCATTCTCATTAGCTACAAATGCACTAAGAGACTGTCTAATGACAAAACAATACTCAACACAGCCCTTAGGAGGTGTTTTAGCATCAGGGTCTTCTTAAAACTCTTCCATCATTTGCTCAACTCTCATCCCATCCTCTCCTTTGCTCACACTCTCTACTTCAAACTGGGGCTTATCTTCCTTTATTGTCATGACTCAATGGTTCGGACATTAAATAGCCATGTACCCATAATTGAGACATTTAAAGCATTTGATTTCTCAGGTCTTTCTTCTAGAACTCTGACCTTGGTCTCTTCAGATCTCAAGTTCCTCAGCCTTACTCTTACTTTATCCTTCTTCCGGTCGAATCAGCATTTGCCCTCGATGTTCTACCACAAAATTGTTTAATGCTTGGTCATTCCTTAGTCAACTTAGCAAGCCTCTCCTATTCAGTAACATAGGTCGGTTATTTGGCATTTGACTAATCTGGTTGTGCCTCTACCTTTTGACTTTCTATGCTACCCTAATGGCTTCATCTAGAGTCACAAGACTCTACAGCTCTACTATGTTACTAGTGTCAATCCTTAGCTTAGAAATAAACCTCATGTGGTTCACATCTTAGGTTCGCTGACATCACATTGGATCATGAGTTATTAGAACTCTCGAACATAGTTGTCCACTGGATTGGTTACCTTATCTCAAATCTTGTAGATGTCAGGAAGTGTCTTGCTTGTAGTGTTCCAGAATAAACTTACTTCTCAAAACTCTCTTCATCTCATTCCATGTTTGAATTTCACATCAGACCCTCAAGTGAACATTTTGTAGCTTCTTCGACCATATTGCCACATATCCAAAAAATTCCAATGCAGCTACTCAAATATGAACAGCGTCTTCATAATCATAGAAGTCAAATATCTTCTCAATCTTCTCCTCCCAATCCAAGTAATCGTCAATACTACCAGACCCATTGAAGTTTGAAATCTATACTTTAAGTGTTCGGCACCCTTAGGAGCCCTAAGTTTATGCCCGTCAACTTCAACATACTGTTCTTCCTCTTCATATTCCTCCACTTCATCCAATTCTAACTTCCTTCTCGCCATTCTCTTAGCACATTGTGGTGGTACTTGGTTCATAGGAATAGGCTCTAGTCCACACGGTTCATTCATCTATCTTCTCAGCCTATCTCTCATTTCTCAACCCTATTAAAGAACTCTCTCTCGTGACCCAGTCTTTAAGACTCTCTTTACTAAAACAGCTAGATTAGCTACAATAGTTGCGAGGTCTTGTATCTGCTTATCAATAGTATGTGGTGTTTGTTGGATAACTTAACTATGACCATAACCATCACTCTCGGTATCGTTAATCTCTCCTTAAACACTAGGATTCGACATTCTCAAAATGAAGCATTAGAAAATACTCTTCACACAAAAATCCTTACACACACAAACATCACATGAATTGTGAATTGTAAACTTACTCTATTCTTCTAAGTGAAAACAGAGTATCACAAACAACAAACTAGTAGGGACTATCACCATACAGGTCTTGGTCACAACCTTAAGCTCTGATACCAGGATTATATGATGTGCCTAAAAGCTCAATTATCATTAGGACTTATCATAGCAGATTTGAACACAACATGGCTTAGCACTTCACTTAATATGACACACAAGTTGATGTCAAGGTCCAACAGCTACTAATCTTAAGCTACTCGACAAAATTAGATAAGAGTGTATAAAAAAAGACTTAGAAAGGGATGTCTCGTAAGAATAGTATATTCAACATATATCTATAAGGTAAGATGATTCTGGCTTAGAAGGAGAAAGGACTATTTATAGTAAGCCGTTAAGGGAGCACTCCAAATAAAGAAATTACAAAAGGATGTACATAAAAAGGGGATGCCTAGTACATACAAAAAAGGATAAAAAGGACAAATGACAAAAGGAGAAAAATAGTACAATATTAGATGAAATGAACAGGTGGAAACATAATATTAGTTTTGTGTAAGGATTCTCTAGATACAGCAGTTGCGTAGAATCAAGAAGTGGTGGCATTAGGGACTTCTAAGATGAGGAAGGGGTGCAACAAGTACCAAAAGGAAATTGAAAGAAAAGTACTCGATCTGAAGAAGAATGTCTCATCACTCAATAGGAGTCTCTCACCAACTAAAAGTTCGATCATTAGGCATAAAGCCTTCGACAGGCGAATAGTTGACGTCAGCATAAGAGAGAGAACAGAGAAGGGTGTAACTTCCTAGAGTTGTCAAGGAATTTAACTATCCCTCTTCTCCATAGAGTTTCTCATCATCGACAGGTTGCTGAGGGAGGATTCTTTGGATGAGGGATTAGAGGCCTTAGAGTCTTAAATAAGCAAGAAGACCAGTGGTCGGCAGCTCATCTCTTGGTGACATGACGAAACATCAAAGAGAGTTAAGGAGAAGCTTAAGTTTGACATAGAGAAAATGAGGGTTAAGAAGAGAAAGGGACTAAAAAGCTTGGAAAAAGAAGGGACGAGTTAGACTACGTATTATATTTGAAAAAATGAAGTAGATGTTGTTTAATTAGAAGTGATTTGAGAACATGTAATACATGGAGAAAATTTTGTGGACTTACTAAGACACTTTGAAAATAGAATTAACTACTATTCGTGGCCAACACACATTAAGGACATAGAACTAATTATTTAAATAATGTAACATATAGAAACATTTATCAATAAAAAATTGGAGATAAGTCAAGAAAAATTTAAATAAATTTACCAAAATGGATTATACACCCTTGCTTCATTTAGAATAAATTCAAATCTAGTCTTATCTATGGGTTTGTAAATATATCATCATAATAATACTCGGTAGGTAAAAACAACACATACATCATTATTTGTTGCCTGATCATGAATAAGATGGTGCTTAATTTTTGTATGCTTTGATCTTGAATGATAAACCGGATTTTTTTATTAAATTAATAGCACGTGTATTGTCACATTTTATTGGAATGTTTTTATAATTAAGCCTGTAATCACATAATTTTTGTTTCAATCATAAAATCTATGCACAACAGTTGCTAATAGAAACATATTCTACTTCGACTATTGAAAGGGAAATAGAATTTTACTTCCTAAAAGATTAAGAAACTAATTGATCCCCTAAAAACTAATAGGTAGTGGAAGTACTATTTCCATCCACCTTATAGCCTGCATAATCAACATTTAAGTATCCTAACAAAACAAATTTTTATTTTTGGGATACCATATTCCTAATTTTGCAATGGTGTTGACATATTTAAAAATCTTTCTAATAGAAAAAAGATGTGTTTCTATTAGTACACTTTAAAAACGAGCATAGATGCATGCATGTATTAGTGTAAGAAGGAGTTCAATATAATAGAGATTTAATCTAAGTACAATTAAACTTCTCGCTTACCTTTTTACCATTACTTCTTAAATCAATCCTTGTTGAAGTGCTTATTGGGGTAAATGATTCTTTCGCATTTTTGAAGCTAAACTTCTTCAAAATTTATTTGGTATATCTTTCTTGATAAACAAATATACCACTATTTGTTTATTTAAATTGAAGTCCTAAGAAGAATTTTACCTTTCCCATGAGCAACATTTCAAACTTAGCTTACATTAACTTAGTGAATTCTTAACAATGCACTTCATTAGTTGCTCCAATTACTATACATCAACAAAAAATTTGAACAGCTAAAATATCTTTCTTACAATGTTTCAAAAATAAACTTGTATCTACTTTTCCACTTTGAAAACTATTCTTTATCAAAATTCACTTAACCTCCCGTAGTATGTATGAGGGAGTTGCTTTAGAACATATAAAACTTTCTTAAGTTTATAGACATTGTCAATCTTAAATGGATCTTCAAAGTCTAGAGGTTATATGCTACATATACCTTTTCTTTAATAAAACCATTTAAGAGCACACTTTTTAAATAAGCAAATGCAAGTAATAAACATATAACTTCTAACCTTACAACAAGCACATAAGTCCCATCATAGTCTATTCCCTCCTCTTAAGAATAGCCTTTAGCAACCATTGGGCTTTGTTCCTTACGATCTTTCCTTATTCATCTAATTTACTTAAACCACTTATTTCCAATAATATATTTGTCTTTAGGTTTTAGTACCAAACTCCTAACTTGATTTCTTTTAAGAACACACTTTTAATGTTCATTTGCTTTGATACCAACAATGAAAAATGATATTCAACATTTTGTAAAATAGATCTTACCTTTATGCTACAACAAACGTTATTAATTATAAGCTCTATGGGGTACTCTGGCTAAAATCTTAAACTAAAAGGAGGAATGAAAGTATCAATAGAAGGTTTTAACCTACTACTTGATAAAGTCTTTGTCCTGGTTTTGACTTGGTGGCACCATTAGGCCTATTGTAAGTCTCTACTGAATGCTCTAAAGTATTCTGACTTGTTGGCATCATTAAGCATAGCAATAGTTTTTGACAAACCTTTTCACTTAGTTTTTTACTTACCTTTTGCACTTTAATGATTTTTATCCTTTTTGTTGAAAATCAACGAAGTCTCATCACTAGACTCTTCATTACCTATTTTTTCAATAAATTTGACATTTATGGACTCTTCAATTACCCTCGTTATCTTGTTGTGAATGTGATATGCATTCAAATTCAAGGAGTATATAAGAAAGATTGATTCATTGTCTCTTTCTTCAAAATTTCTCAAGATTTTTCCTATTTTACTTCACAAAACACTTACAACCAAACGCGTGAAAGTGTAAAGTAGTAGACTCTCTTCCTTTAAAGATTTCATAAGAGCTTTTGTTTATCAAGGGCCTTATATAAATATAATTAATGATATAACATGCAGTAGATGTAGCTTTTGCCCAAAAATATTCAGTTATGCCACTTTTGTTTAATAAAGTCCTTGTCATTTCTTGGGTAGTTATATTTTTACACTCATCAACTCCATTTTGTTGTGGAGTCTAAGGTGTGAAAAAAATATGAGGGATGCCATTTTCTTCACAAAATGTTATAAAATTAGTACTTTCAGATTCTTTAACAAGATTGGTCCAAAAACTAATTATAGAAAAGTCTTTTTCATCGTAAATCCTTACACTTCAAAATTTTGAAAGGCATCACTTTTGTGTTGTAAAAATAGAATCCAAGTAAATGTCGAGAAATCACCAACAATAACAAGGCCATGTTTGCTCCCACCTAAACTTAATGTTCAGTTTAGACTAAATAAGTCTATATGCAACAATTTTAATGGTCTTTATGTAAATATAACCTTCTTACATTTGTGAGAAACAAAACTCATCTTGTTTTTCAAGCATGCAGTGCAATGAAGATCCTCTTATATATTTAATTTAGGTAAACAATTTATTAAATTCTTTTTAGATAATTTTTCAAGTTGTGAAAGATTTACATGACCTAATTTTTTTTGCCCAAGAGTTACATTATTTAGTACAAATGGAAAATATCCTTTAGAATCAACTTTAGAAGGTTTAATTACATATATGTTTTTCTTTTTGAACCGTTCAAATAATTTAGTTCCATTTTTATTGATACCAATACACTTATTATGTTTAAAAGTTACCTTGGATTGATACTTAACAAATTATGCCTTAGTCTTTGATAAGAGCAACATTTTATATCTTGTGAGGAGGAAGACCAACATTTTATATCATATGAGGAAGAAGACCAATTGTTCGCATTGCAATAATTTTACATCTACCATTATTTTTAAACTTTACATAACCATCTTCCATCCATTCTAGACTTGTGAACAATGAAGTATCATTTCTCACATGCCTTAAACAACTACTATCAAGGTACCATAATCCTTTCAATTTTGCTTCAAGTTCTTGCATACAGAACCAATACATCAAGTTTGTTTATGAACCTAGTGAAGCTTAGGTCCTCAAAAATTCAAAGCCATGTTTTGATTTTTGACTTGATTTAGAGTTAGATTCAAATTCAAACTCTACCCTAAAGAGTATCATAACACAAAGATTGACTTCCTTAGCTTCATCTTCTAAACTCTTTACCTTAGTCTCTAATTATCCAAGTTGCTCCATGTTACCATTAGAGAATTGCACTTGTTCTTGTACTTCTTCATTTTCTTGATCAATATAAGACATTTATACTTTATGTGCCCTAGATTTCTGTACTAATTGCATACTACTTCTTTTTTTTCCTTAGTTTTCTTTTCCTCATTTTCTTACATCACTGCGATTCTTATTAGAAGAAAACTTTTTCAAGTATCACTTCTTACCTTTGTTCTTAAGCAATTTGTTCAAGCATCTTACAAGAAGTGTAATATCTTCATCCTCATCATCAAATGAATTATTCTCCACTGAAGTTGCTTCTACTTCCTTAACCTTAGATGTTATGACTTTCTTCTTTATATCCTTTGACAAACCCTTTCCCTTAAGCAAATTTGCCATTAGTTTGCTATGTAGTTGGCTTAAAGTCAACTTCTTCAAGTTATAAGCTTCTTCTATAATTGTTTTCTTAGCATTCCAAGCTTTTGGTAAGATCCTTAGCATCTTTTGAACTATATCTATATCACTTATTCTTTTGCCAAAAGAAGGCAATTCATTAGTAATTACAGTAAATCTACTAAATAAGTCCTTGATTTCTTTATTTGGGAGAATGTGAAACGTTTCATATTGTTACACCAATGAATTGACTCTCATCTCCTTAATTGTTTCTATGCCTTCATACGTTTGCACAAGTGTGTGTCAGGTATAATTAGTTATTGCACAAGATGAAATTAGATAAAATTCAAAACATGCAATTGTACTTAAAAGTAAATTCTTAGTCATAGAGTTGAGCTCAGCTTTAGCAATGTCTTCATTCAAGGTAACAATAGTTGGAACTTTGATGTCTCTATTCACAATAATTTGCTAAGTTTGATGGTTTATTGACTTCACATAAGTCTCCATCCTAAATTTCTAATAAGGGAAGTTTGTAGCCATAAAAAAATGGAGCTTTACTTGGTTGAATTGTTAAACTACCATAAGATTCACCTATGATCTTGACTCAGCGATGCTTTGATACCACTTATAGGTTTTGTGTAAGATATCGTAATTGTTGGGTAGGTGGGTAGGGGTTGTTGTAAGGATTGATATCTTTAAAAAATTTAATATTTTTTGAATTTTAGAAAAATATTAAGAAGATCCCTTAATAACTTAACTTGAGGTAATTCATGGTAATTTAATAATTTAATGTACTAGAATAATAAAATAAAAATGCAACCGAAATATAAAGAGTAGGGAGAAGAGAATTAGGCTTAAAATTTTAAAAACATTTATCTTATACCTACTACTCTATTCTAACTCTACTACTGGAGATCCCATCTTCCTCACTGGTGTCAGTCCAATGATCCATAAATCAAAATCAAAAGGAGAGAATTTACAAACTTACCAACACTTAGCTATCGTAAGCCACTACTATACCTACCTCATATATAGCTAACTATAGATCTACAGAGAACAAACCTAACTACAAATCTATAGATAACAAACCAAACTCCTCTCATGCTCACAACACTTAAACAATATCAATGAAAGTTACAAATAAATATGAGAAGTACAATAATTCTCTCAAATGAATTTGCTAAAAAATAGCAGTATAAATGATAAATATGAAACTTCAAGGAACTCTTTGACAACTCTCCAAGAGATAAATTCTTGTGATCAGTTGCTAAAAGTATGTTCTTAATTTGAATGAGTTGTATTTATATACTAGTATACTCCAACAGCTAGAGCTTCATTTTAGTTTACTTGATCTATATTTTCAAGGAATTTAGAAAGTTGCTTGATCCATCAATATTCAAAGAAGAAGAAATCTTGAACATGAATTTGAATTTGATAAGAGATCCTAATCTTTTGGAGATACATACTTTGATATTTTTACTGATCTCTAGCAAATATTATCTGAATAAGGTTGAAGTTAATTTTTCTAAAAATTTGCACCAAATTAGCTTCTTAATTTGAAATTTAAACTTGAAATTCAATCCAGCCGATTCAATATAATTGAGATTAAAAAAATCTGAAAAATATCTCTAAATTTTTGCCTAAACTTTATCAAATCCAAAATTCAAATAATCAAATCCTAACAAACTTGGAAACAACAACTATATCTCTGTTTCAAACTCAAATCTCATTTAAATCTTTTTCAAATCAAATTATTATCCATAGTCTCATTCATATCTCCTTTGTGATTATCCATTTTGACCTTATCTTAAGGAATCATATTAGCAAAAATTCAAAATCTTGCTCAAATGGTTGACCTTTATACTCAATTTCTTGGATACAACTTTTAAAGTTTTATCACTTTTTCATGACTTTTATCTATAGCAACTTCTTCTTCAGAAATCTTATCTATATCAATATGAGACAATTGAACCAATAATCAAATTTTCGATAAATTACAATCTTAATATTTAACCTTCGTTATTAAGATTGATTCCCATAGATTAAATCCACTTATGTAGAATAAAATTAAACGCATTACCCAAATACACATAATAAAGTGGAGCTAGGTCTTTTAACCTTGAAATTTGATCCAGCTTGTAAAAATGAATCTAAAACTACTATTTATCTTCCAGGCTAACCATTTGACTAAGTCTCTAACAAAGCATACAACCAATTTCTCTTAACACTATGGATGAACTCTCTTGACATGTTTCTAAATTTTCTGATGAAGTCTCTAAAGAGCTCTATAAACTCAATGCAAGTACCTTATTTCTAACTCTTTGAACGAGGTTCTTATCAACTACTTAAAGACAAATCAATCCCCTTAACAAACTCTTTAAACTATCTTTACATTAGAAATATTTTAACAACTTATCCTATACACTTAGTGAAATTTATTAGCCAATAAATATTTTGTTATCATTAAAATTTATGAAGAAAACTCAATAGAACCATTCCTAGATGGAGAATGGAGTGGATTAGTTATATTTCTATGATGACTAAGATTCAAGATAGTTTTTAAGATATGATGTAGAGTTCTTTTGTTGGATGATGGGACATAGTTCTTAAGTTTCCTTTTTTGTTTTGTTTTTGTTTTGAAGAGTTTGTTTAAGATATGACTTTAAGGATTAGTTTGTGTGTTCTAATAGATGTTTATAGAATAGATAAACTCCTTTAAGATTGTTTATATTTTAGCTTGAGGTACTTCTTTTAGGTACATGATAAACTCCTTTTGATGGCATATTTGAATGTTTAGAGTTCAGGAGTGTATCGAACTCCTGCTTGCTAGTTCATTCGATACTTTTAGGCTTGTGGAATTTATAGAGTAGGAATTTTTCCCCATAGTCTTGAGATATTGAAATTATTATGTGAGTTATGATGTTATTTGTAGGTTCTTGTACTTTGTAGTGGGTTTTAGAGCCTTAATATGTTCTTAAATAGTTGAAGCACATAGCAAGTTGTGAAGCCCATAGGTTTTAAGGCATCAAAGTAAAGTGTCTCAAAAGTAATAGTATAATTATAGACGAATTGATCTATATTTTTTATGTGAATTTTAACTTATGGAAATAGCTTCTTTTTTTTTTTCCAATTTGTTGCAAATTTCATAGGTTTTGTTTAATATCAAATGAATTTGAAACAACAAAGATAGAACAAGTTCCTCTTTTGATATCATAGGTTTTACTATAAGTTCCACAAGCTTTACTACAATTTCCACAACACATAGAAAAATTTGTAATATACCATATAGATTACATTCTTAATATCACATAAATTTAAAACTTATTTGAAGATAAATAAAATTATAGATTGCATAGAGTATCTTATACCTTATTGATTATACAAGTACAGGTTTTAAGCTATTAGATAGTAGGTTTTGGCTCTAAAATTTAAGAACTAATACCTTATAGGGTAGGGTACAATTCTAATCTTATATCCTGCCCAACTTACACTCACTTACCCTTCGTACAAATAGAAAACTAGAGGTGACTAATGTTAGAGCCTTGAACACCATGTTTGAGGGAGCACAAGGCACTTTTTATGGTTCTTTTTATTTGTTTTTGTTTTTTTTTTTCCCCTTTTAGGAGGGAGGGCATGGATTTTGATGAGGTCAGGGTGTTTCTTTGCAAGATGTCAACCTCAAAGTAGTAGCTTCACGTTAAACGATCCCTCTAAGAAAGTACCTATTTTCAATTTCTCTTTATTTTCCCTACATTTTCCTCTTTTATAGATATCTCTTAATGCCAATAGGCTTCAGTGTTAATAAGCATTTTTGGATAATTGTTACATGGGCTTATATTACTTGATCCAATGAATTGATTCAAGGATAATCCCCATAGACTTACTATAAATACTAACTAAGACCCCAAGTAGAGGAAACCTCTTCCATTATCTGAACATGATAACTACTTGATATATCTCTCTCTACATGATAGGGGAACTAACTTATGCATCGAAGAGGCCATACCAAAGCACCCTCTAGTGCCTCTTGTAGCCATTTTCATGTTTTGTAGATGTTTACACACTAGGACAAAAATCACCCGTCAACAATTGGCGCCATTTATGAGAACGTGTAATAATTGCTACAATTCTCAGTTGTTATTTAAAAAAAATTCCCCAATGAGATTTTCTTCATTTCTGTGAACTTATTCACATTTGATTTGCACACTCATGTCGTATTTTAATGATCCCCTAACAATGTCTAGTCAAATTTCTTCACCGCATTGGGACATATGCTCATGATTTGCTAAGAGACCATGGCTTCAAACATCATTTTTCTATTGTCAAAGAACTATGGCTTAAAGTCCTTTTCACTTAGGATTTGGACTATTTGTACTTGTTTTAAGAAAGGAACTTTGATGTCAGATTCTTCTTGGGGAGATGTGTATGACCAGAAGTAGTGACAGTTTTCTTCTTGCAAGAATTTAACTGCTACAATTATAGTTCATAATCGTCTACCGTATTTGTGTAAATACATCTGAACAGTTAAGCTTACTGCTAAGTCTAAATATGGAACCACAACCTGAACAAGTTATAACATGCACTCCGAAGCTTATGGCTGCTCGCAATGACTTTCCATCGAAGAGATGCAAACACGTCCGAGCTTCTAATGTGCTAGAAGAAGAGTTGAGACATTGTTGTTATATATTGCTGCTGAGTGCAATTGTCATGACCATGTTGTGACACTTTCATCGAGTTACCAAGTTGAATCAAGTTCTTATACTATCAAGTACGTGGCAGTCCATAACCGAGAGCTTCACCAAGTGCCAAGAGCTTTTTCACTCATGTCCTCCATGTGTTGAGCAGCTTCACATGGTTAATTGAAATTTCCAAAACCGAAGTTTCAAGCAGCACCCAATCTGAACACTAACAAAGCGAATAGTTGCCTAACGTCATGCCGAGTTGAAACTAATTTGAGCTAACCAGCTACACACATCCGAGTAATATCTTATTTAAGTTTTTCATCACCGTATCAAACTACTAGAACCGAAACCAAGCCGAGGCTGGACTACTCATTTGGATGTGTAATGTGCTGAATTTGGCTGTCGAACTACAACCTCACATTGGCAACTAGCAATATTCACATCGATTAACTTTTGAATGGCAGTTGCTAATTGTCTAAGCATCATGAAACAAGGAAAGGATCCTGAGCTGCTTTCTAATTGAAAGTCAAAACAACAATCAACATGATTTGCCAACAAACTAAAGGATGATGAGCATCGCTTGTTGTCCAAGCCTGGCATAATCCTTGATCGAGTCGTCCTTCTTGATTGGAGTATGCCATACTAGCCATCTTTATTTTTTCCAAGTTACTCGACCACATGTCCAGCTATACTAAGCTGCCAAGATATCAATCATGCCAAGTATGTCCAGCTATAAAAAGTTGTCGATAAGCTCCTCTTTCCATGCCATCCATTAAGGTTGAGTTAAGTAGCTCTGCGTAAATAACTGACTTTCAGCTGGACAGTTTTATACTTAATAGTGACTAAGGTTCTGATTAGTGGTAAATCCTTGCCTAGGACCTGACGATAGTGAATATTTGCTGGATACCAAGCGACTGTGCATTTTTGCCAAGTAATGGACTATCTCCTTACCAAGCAAGTGCTACTGACCAATAAAACAATAGTAAAGAAAATTAGTAGACTTCCTCTAGCACGCTCCAATCACTACAGCTGCACCTATCCAAAGGATGATAGCGACTTAAGGTTGTGCATTTGAATTCAATCCAAATTAGCTGTCTTCTCGGCAGAGCAAATGCAGAAGCTATTTACATGCCGAACAATTGTTGTCAAGTATTGTTTTCGAAAAAGCTCATACACAACATTCCAAAAAGCTTCCAACTCCGCCCGCCGATATCACAACGGCTATGGCCAAGCGTCCATATTCCAAGTGTCCAGTTTACTTCTCTTCAAGCCTTTAAGGCCAAGTGACTCACCACAGCATATTGGGCTAGATAAAAAGTAAAGCTTTAAGTTATCCATTGTTAAACTGACTAGTTTCATGCTACAATGTTGAGCTTTAGCTGTGCACCAGATGATTTGGGTCATTTACAACAATCTGATGTGTAGAATTTCTATGTTGCTCCTTTTTTAATCAACACTTTGAATTGTGATAAGTTCTCTAGTACCAACCATGTCGGGTGTCGAAATGTCGAGTATTACGCCCGACTAGCAGTCTCTCTATTTGCCGCTTGCCAATGACCCCACTGAGGTTCCCTTAAAAACCAAATCAAGTACTTCCACAACATTAGAAGATCTTTAACGATGGCAGAGTATATTTATAGCAATTGTCGTGGCATCCAGTTTCTGATGTTGCCAAGTATTTCAAAGATCAAATTCCTGAACTTCATGCTGAGTGGTCGAGAAATTTGGCAGAACAACTTGTGCCAAAATGTCTAGCTATCCATGCCGAGCAATTGTCCATCCTAATGTCGAGCCCCTGTGCCGAGATGTTGAGGAGCCGTTCTAGCTTCAATTGCCGAGCTACCCCTGGTACGCATGATGAGCTACTCTTAAGTTCCACATTGATTTGTCAAGTAATTAAACACTAAACAGATGTACGGGGATTTCGAGCTTTATTTTCCTTAATAGTCCAAGTTTCAATCGGCAAAGAACGTCGCTAGTGACATCATCCTTCACCTGAAAGGATATCGAGAGATGAAGTCTGTCCAAGTCAACTAGTCACAAAGTAATTATCCATTGCCTTGCTGGGTAAGCGTTGTCGACTTGTCGACTAGTTTCGTGTGCCGTGCCAACTCATGATATTCATCGTACGGTATGCCGAGCAACTTTGATATGAGGACGACAGGTCCAAACTCCAATCTCACTCAGCAATAGTCTTACGCTTCAAAGAAATCAAGTTGAGCTATTTTCGATTCTCTCTAAGCTGTTGTATCTAAACAGCCAAACTAAAGTTGATGCCGACTTCCATTCCTAAACCAAACTCCTCAACAGATGGCAGAGTTGGCTGAACCGCTCCTGCCATGTCGTGTGAATACACCGGAATTGTTGTCCCTAGCCGTCTATAAATCGATCTCTTTCATGCAGCTGGGAACAATTGCCATGCCCGAGCTACTTGGTTCAGTTTTAAGGCCAAGTTGTTCTGGGTAAAGACTTTGAATGCAGAGATTTACACCTGAACTACAAAGCTAAGAAACCATTTCCCTCAGTGTGAGCTCCAAGCTCCAAGTCTCTTTCAAATCAAACGGCAGCCGCAATGCCGACTTTCTCCATATGCTACACCAAATTATTAAATAGCCGAGCTACGCGCTTTGGTTTCCAGCATCAAGTATTGACAAGCTAATATGAGGTGATGATGAAGCTTACTTAGTTCTAAGCACCCACTTACATGATGCCTTACATTGATAAAAGATGAGTATAGTTCCATTATTACTATTTATTATTTATTTTCCAAGGTCTATTTTTAGCTCTTTTGGAGATGAATTCAAATAGTTAAATATGAATTGAGGGCCAAAGAAACCCCTTTATTTTAAGCCCATGCAAACTTAATGTGCTAACGAACTACTCCTGAATAGTTCTAAACCCTACATTTTATTGGTGATGAAAAACTCACAAAGTACTAATTCCTAGGTCTTATACTTTAATGGACTAAAGGCTAGTTAGCCTATTTTACAACTTAACACAGGTCATGCTTAACTTAAGCAATTTTCATGCTTTCTTCGCCTCTCCAAGCGCTTTTGCCTCTTTAAGTGTTTTTGCCTCCTCAGACGCTCTTACTTCTTCAGGTACTCCTTACCTCTTCAGTCTCTACTTCTTCAGGTACTCTCTACCTCTTCAGGTGCCCCAGCCTTTCTAGGCACATTAGCCTCTTTAGGCTTTCACCTTTTCAAGCATACTCACCTCTTTAGGTGCTCTTTACCTCTTCAAGTGCTCCAGCCTCTTCAAGTGCTCCAGCCTCTTCAAGTACATTAGCCTTTTTAGGCTTTTACCTTTTTAGGCTTTTACCTCTTTAGGTACTCCTTGCCTCTTCGAGTCTTCACTTTTCTAGGCATACCAATATTTATAAGCACTCTAGCATTTGCTTTTTGTCTAAAAACTTCATAAAATCAACCTCCCTAAATACTTTCTTTTTCGACTTGATCACCAAAGAGAGTAGGAGGTAAGTGTTAATAAGCATTTTTGGATCGGTCCAATATCTAAACTCGGTCTAATGACTTAGTCTAAGGACAATTCCTATAGACATACTATAAATGCCAACCAAAACCTCAAGTAAGGGGACCCTCTTTTATTCTCTAAATATGATAACTACTTGATATCTCTCTTTCTATATGATAAGGGAACTAACTTAGGTATCAGAGTAGCCGTGCCTGAGCACTCTTAGACACCTCCCATAGCCGTTTTCATGTTTTACAAATGTTCACATACTAGGACGAAAATCACCCATCAACAAAAAGACTCACTAAGTGCATCTAAGCCAACTCAAATTCTAAAACTATATTCTATTTCAAATTCATTATCTAATATTGTAATTTACTATAAGTGCTCTAGCAAAACCATGTGTCTTGCAATTCGCTTGCAATTATGCTTAAGCTTAGCTCATTTGCATAATTTGATTGGGTAGGATGGTCTTTAGATTCCTTTAATGCATATTTAGTCAATTTGAGTTTCATTCTTGTATTATGGGCTCACAATGAGTGAGCTTGGATGGTTTTAACTTTGAACTCATTAACTTGAACAATTTTGACTTTGAGCCTTTAAGTTTACTCCAACTCCAATTTATGGGCTACAAAACTATTTAAGGCTATCACTACCATTTTTTTCAAGTTTTGAGGCTCAAAATTCAATTTTCCAACTATAGCAATTTAATTTGAATTGATAAAATTGAATTCATCATCAAATAAAATTTTTGTAACTTAAATTTTGAATACTAACTTTATGGAGTCACTTCATTTAACTTTTATAATCTCTCAATAAAGTTTGAGAAAAAACCAATATCGTTTTTTTTTAAATCTTAAACTTAGTAATTTGGAAAAATATAGATATTACAACCACCACTATTACTTTGCATCACAACCATTATTACCATTGTGAACACACCATTGCAGCCATGATTGCATCAAAACAGCGATGACATCATCATCACCTAACCATTAATGTTGCTACCACCCAACAACGCCGCTACTACTATTACTATAGCACCGCTATAGCCGTTCATCACCTCAACAAAACCAAAACAAATTAATAAGATTCATTTTCCATTCATTAAGATTTACCAAACGAAAGACAATTCAATTCAAAATAATTAGATTCCAAGAATTGAATCTTCGGGTAAGAAACAAAAGCAGGTTCTGTCATGCTCAATCAAGTGCTCCTATTAATCTGAAACTCTTAAAAGGCGCGTAATTCTTTGATCAGGGTTCAAAGCAAAAATTTCGCACTATGATTGAAATTCGCTTAGCCATCACATCAAAACCAGTATGTTCTCTTCATTTGGGAAATGGTGTCCTCGATATTAGCTCCCTGAGGGTCCATTTTCAAAATCGTGTTTTCACCATGCATATTTTACTTGTTAAATTAAATTTTCATAATTAATTTCCTTGAGCACAGAACTTGTGGTAGCTACGATGTAAACCGAATCTAGATATTGTAATTAGGATAAAAGTTGAAATCAATCTTATCCATCACGCTCACAAGTCACCGGGATCGCGCAATAATCCTCGGTGGGGGAATGGATTTTCGCTCGAGAATTGACATCTTTGGGATGACGTCAAGTTTTAAACAATTAGAGCAACTATATATGCATGCATATATACTCTAATTTACGTTATTCCCTATTCCCGGTCTTCTTCTGTCATCTACCCTTAGAAAATGTAGGTTAGCCAAATGATGTGACAATATTCTGGTGCTTTACTTTCTTTGGAAAAGATATATATTTGGACTTCATGATGCCTTCAGGGTAGAAGTATTGGAACACCTGCAAAAAAAAAAAAAAAGACCAAGAAGAATATAATTTAGCTTTTGAAAAACTATTGCACTGGTGCACCAACTTGTAGCCCCCATGTTCCATTTTTCATTTGCAGGTCCCAACCTGCACGTATTTAAAATTAAAATATTTGAGAACCTTCCCGCCGACGTCTATTAAAAGGATCCCCTAACGAACGGTGTTTCTCTGTCTTTGGTCAATGAAGTGGAAATTTTAAGAGTTTAAAACTAAGCACGTGGGCTTCTATGATACGTTCACTCAAAATTAACCAAGTAATACAGGCATTTTAACTCTAGTTTTCTAGAGAGAGTTTTATACTGTACAGTTATAGTAAATAACGCCTATAAGAGGAAAACTGAAATTATTTACAATAAAAACAAGACTATAGACAAGTTTTTATGAGAGTTATCAACTGTTTTCATATAGTTGCCAACAGTATTTTTAATTATTAATAAACTTTATTTACTATAAATCAATGTGATTTACTATAATTAAAAAATAACAATACCATATGATTACTATTGAGTTATTATGGTCATATTGTACCGTAGAATTTTGTATCACCAACAAAAATAAGATAAAATTTCTTTCTTTTGGCAAAATAATGTCCTCATTAACTAAAGAAAATAATGGGGAACAATAGACATATATATAATTATACATACGATAAAGTTTCCCTTTTTCCATTCAGTATTCCTTTATATATATTCATCAATCACAAACGAGCTCCTGGCCCTTTACTATTTTATTTAGTCATGGCAACTTGCAATTGGTGAAATATAAACGTAGATAGGATCGAGAAACGAGAAAATTTTATCTATCTATATACACATTAAAAAACAAAAAGAAAAAGGACATGGTTATTACAAAGCATGACAGGCCAACAATTTAAGATCTAATAGGGACATTTCGTATTTCCAATCTAGGCGACCGTGCGTGAAGTGGAAGGAGAATAGGCTTGTACTTATTGTTTTCCTGGATGTTTCCACGTTAAATTTGATCTCCCCCACACGCATGTTGTCCATCTTCATCTACGACCTTTCTGTTTGCTAAGTTTCGTGATACAAAAAGCGTTGCGGCCACACTGATTCTTGTCTGTACTTCTATTGATTCAAACCACCTTTTAATGCGACGCTGCTTACATTTATATTTTTATAGGAAGTGCCTTTTTCTAATATTTAGCTGTGCATCCACGCTTTATTGATAAAACAAATAATTATTGGCCAGGATGGAACATTCTTCAATTTGTTGAAATAGAGCATGGTTTCTGTTCAATTTTTGTAATTGAACTATTAAATAGAAAAGAAAAAAATGTAATACTAGTATAAAAGAAATATAAACATGAAACATGAAGTTGTGGATGGAGTACTCTGCAAGTTGGATTAAGGGCTCTAGAGTAATATATACCTTAAAAGAATTGCGGCTATCGGATAAGTTTCTGCCGAACACATTCTTGAACTGAGGAGATAAGGTTATTAGGCACCTGATTTGAAATTTTGCTCAATACAAGGATTGATATATATTCTGTATTCAAGTCTTCAATAAAAGTCACTCTAGGGTTTAGGTGGCATCAAAACAAGCTTAGTTAGTGTGATTACAAGTGATCTTTAGTTCTTGTTAGTGTTCTTAATCTTAAGTCCTAGTCACCTATATCTAAGCCAGTTTATAAATGCAAATGGTTAACTTAGCTTTAGATTAGGATTTTGAAGTAGGACAGTGGAAGAAAAAAATATCAAATAAAGAAAATTAGGAAAACACGAAAATCAATAAAAAAAATTAATCTAAATAGAATTTATTATAGAAAATAATAAAACTTGGAATGATATATGAAGCAACTCCATACCACTAGATTAAGATGATAGCTTCACACTACTAGTACATTATAAGGCCTCACACTATATGATGAGATTTTAATGGCTTCACACTATCAATGAGAAAAAAAGGTATGACATTAATTCAAAAAAATAATTTTAGTCAATATGTAATCACTCTCTCTTTTTTTTTTTCTAATTGTTTGTAAGTTTTGCTTATTTATAAGCATAAAATGACCTAATCTTTTAAGAAACTAAATCTTAACAAATTTAGAAAATAAAAGATTTCATATCTTTAATAAAAAATACCTACCTAACTAAATTCTAAAATTAAAAATATTAATAATAGTGTTGATAGACATTTTTTAATAATTATTATGTGGTTTTATATTAATTGGCCCAACTAATTATTCAGTTTAGGTATAATTCCCATTTAACTCACTATAAATATCAAACAAGACCCATCCTCCATTCTCTCTCACTCTTCATATTATACTACGAGTTTACTCTCAAGATAAGGGGCTGACTCAAGTATTGAAGTAGCCATACTAATGTACCCCTCATCACTCCTGTAACTGTTTTCTCGTTTTGTAAGTATTTACACACTAAGATGAAAATCAACCATCAACAATTGATGCTATATATGGGAACATATAATTATAGCTATGATTAACGATGTTCTTTTAAAAAATTCCCCAGCAAGACTTTCTTACCTTTGATGAATTTATTAACAAGTGATTTGCACACTCATGCTGTATTCAACCCATCATGATGATTTTGAAGGATTCCCCGAAGTTATGTAATTCAAGTGGATTCACTCACCATTTGCTAATTTATTTGGAAATCTGAAACATTTCTCTCTGCTCTTGCGTTGAAATTCAGCATTGGTATTTTCCCTTCCATATGCTCCTTGTGACATGTGGAAAAACAAAGGCGAAATCTCCATATGCTTTATGACTTCTACTGTCATGTTAATGAAAGGAGGCGAATATCCTAATGACCTAGGCATTTCTACTCTCTCCATGTGTAAAGGCTGATGGCTGAATACTATTATTCTTCTTAATGGATTTCTTTTCCTTTCTGTAGTTTCTTCACGACTTGCTTGTAACAAGAAAGTGGAAAGCCGTCTTGGATAACTGTCAACTCCCATGTAATTTTTCATGTTCAGTAATTGTAATCTCATTATCAACCAGTTTGTAACCGTTTTTTGTGGCTTGTAATCGTCACCACTCCCTGAGGTGAATTCCTATTCGATTCAAGCTCTCCAACCAAGTTGCAATGCCTTTGTCGGGTTCATTTGAAATGAGCACGCATGAATGCAACCACAATGGATCGCATACATAGATTTTTACTGACTAAGCAACCAAGCAAGCCCTTTTCAGAGAAATTATGTTTTTGATTCAACTTCACATTCAGAACATTATGGAACTCAAATTATTCTCTATGGATGGAGCCAAGCACTTCAACCTACGTCATTGAAAAGAAACTCATATTTCTTAGTACAACCGCCTTATCTAAGTTATGGCCGACAGCTTTTTAAACAAATTTCTCAAATGTAAAGCTGCTACCAAGAGATTAATAGCACGATACCTTAGCTCTTGGAAATAACAACTGGTTTAAGCTCTTTATTGATTAAATCCCTCGGCAAAGCTTGTTTAAGTCACAATGGGTTGCCAAGCTTAATGGTTGAATAGTTGCCTCATCTTCTCTACTTGCCGACCCATTTCATTAAATCTATTGGAAAGCAAGGGTCACACTAAGTACATTAATGATATGTACAGAGGATCAAACTGTCCATCTCTTTATTGTTGTTACCAGATAGTACCCTGAACCACTTAGTTAAGCTTAACTCTTTGTTTGGTATTCTTTTGACCATGCAATGTATGCCAAGTTGTTGCAGTAAGCAAGGGCTACTAGGCTATTTGTGTGGACCGCAATGACTTATGCCGAGCAAATCCGGTGTAGTACAATCGAGCAATTTTTTTCCACTCACCCAAACATACTGCAAAAATGCCGAGCTTAGTTGTTCCATCCGAGTTGAAGTCAAGGCCGTGCAATTGAATTCAAGGCCGAAGTTGTCTACATGCGGAGATGTATTTTGATAGCATCAAGGAATGATGAGGCCCTTAGCGGAGACGCTCTAGCCAATCTATTGAGATCACCAAATGGAAAACTTGAAGCCTAGCACTGAATTGATGAGAAGTTCCTTAGTTGAACACCGTAGCAGCTTTGATTGCTGAGCCGTATTGATCAAAATCTGTCGAACAACAACGAGAATGTCAAACATTCCCTCTTGGTTTTCTAACTGATTTAGCACTAAGCCAAGTTGTCGAATCGCTTTGAATAACACGGTTGAGTTGCCATTTATAGCTAGAGCAATTCATAGCCGACCTTAACTGCTTGCTCAAACATAGCCAAGTAAGTAACGGCTTAAGCTTCTTTACTTGAATGTACTGAGTTGTTGAGAATATAGCAAAACATAACAACGAACTACAATTATCTAAGTGAATCTGAATGCAAGCAACTAGCACTTGGGACCTTTACAACAACAGTTCTCATAATGTTGAGTTAGTTATAGGGATGTGAACTGAGCTATTGTATTGGGCGATCAAAAATTATTCTCAAAAGTACAATATTGCGGCGTATAAAGTACCAACTACTATTGATAATAAGACCATTATTTAGGATGGACAAATGTTAGTGTGTGTGCTGTCCAGTTATGTACATGCGTGGGAAGACATTAAGCACATTTCAGCCAAGTGTCTTATTGATCTTTGATGTATGCACTAAGCTTGCAATAACTTACATAGCTGAGTATTTTCCCTGTTTAAGATACAGTGATCCTAAATTAGCGAACTTAAATAGCCGAGCTTCGCATAACTTCTCCATTAGCAGGGTAACAACTCCATTAGCTAAGTAACAACTCACATGTTGTCTTAGGGTACATGTTTAGTTAAGACTAATTAAATTATCGAGCAATGGCTCATCTGTCAGGACCCTAGAAAGGGCTTAGTAAGATTATCTAAAATTTTCATAGCACGTATGCACTTATGATATGGAAATCGCCTTACAAGTCAGAAATTACAAGATTCTAAATGATTAACCACTAAGGTTATTGATTTTTAAGTAATTAATTTACTGCAAAATACAAATATAAATAACTATGGGTGTTCGATATCCCACAGTTCCTCAAAACCGCAGAGAATCAGTACCCGCTACCAAATAATAAGATAAGATATACTAACATTATATAAAAAAAAATAGTTATAAGAAAAATTATATTATAGTAAGTTTTAATATATAAATATTTTCTATAAAAGATGTCTATGTATCATCTAAGAGTACTCAGCTACTTCTAATACTAGTATACATATCTTCATCTCACACTCAATACTCGAGATATATCCTAATCCCATTGTAAGTAAACCTACAAAGGAAACTAAGGGGGAATGAGCATAAAACAACTCAGTGAATTCGTCCCTCACCACCACCGTTCAAGCAAGTTATCATACATTATTATCACACATGCAAGCAAGCTATCTATATACAAAATGAATGCATGCGTGATGAATGCAAGCAACACATCCATAGGAGTCTAGAACTATGAAAGGTGTAGAATTACGTTGTTTACACTTCGATTATCCCCTATACTTACCTGCACAAGGCACCTTAGCTTACCCACATGAGGCTACCTAGGGGCACCACCCCTCTAGGCAAAACTCGACTATTACCCTAGCCGAGAAAAGAGTTTCAATCCAAATAGGAGAATTACAAACTAGGACTATCTACCCTCCAAGACCCCTCGGGCACAAACTTACGAGTCCTCTTGTAACCAAAATTAACCAAGGCCTTACAAGCACAATAAAGCGAGTCCTCTCGCTATCAAGTGGAGAACCCATGCTAACTTTGTCTTAACGATAAAATATCATTTCTGGCACTGCGACTCTTATCGAAATCATACAAAATACATTTAAGATTAGAAAAAAAAAAAAAAAAAAACCTTTTTCCAAAATTATCCTTTTCAATATTTTGCAAAGCTAGCATTCTCCATCCATACCTTTATCGAGTCATAGACATATGACAAATAGAACCAGTTATTTGAGTCAGACATTTATATTTATCAATTTAACAACGTGATCACACAGATAATGTCATACAAACAGAACTGTCATTCAAACATACAAACAACAACAAGCAGCAAAACATCATATAAGCAATATGCTCAAGCAAGTAGCAGGTCATTAGAACTCCCTCACCTGGATTATAGCTCATTCTTTAAGCCTTTAAGGTTTCTAAGACTTGATATTGAACGCTTAAATCAAAATGGTAAAACTTATAAGTGTTCTGAGAAGTCAGACTACTTAGTCAACTAGAAGTCAGACTACTTAGTCAACTAGAAGTCTGTACTTTATCTAGTTTCCCCCCATATAACCCAAGTATAATGTATATAGGGTTTATTATATTCAATGGGGTTATTAGTAACTAGTTTCTTATATTTATAAGTTATGAGACTTCTTTTATGTAATTTGTAACTTTTTCATTCTAATTCCGATATTTGTCAACTTATAGTCATTTTTCATCGTTTTCGAACGCACGTTCACACGGTGATGTCCGTTTTGGACGTTAAGACCCATGTTTTATGATATGGGCTAAATTTATTGAAATTCTATATTATTGAAGTTTAGTTGTTCTTATTGCTTATGTTTATATCCTATTATAGTATTTAATGATTTAATTAGACATGAGATTCTTACACTTAGGGAATTTTACATTAGTGTTACTAATTCACATACCTGATTAAGTTTAAATTAATTTAGGAAGTGTCTTAAGGTTTAAGGGATTTTCAGCTTCTAAGTACATGTATATACCTATGTTATGTGCTTATGTAATCTTTTTTTTTTCTTTTATAAACCTATGCTTATATCATCACTTATGTAATCACTTAATGATATCATGGCTTATGCAATCAATTGATAATATCATGGCTTATGTAATTTATTCATTACATATAAATATATATGTCCTTCTGTACTCATACATATACATATGTTATATACCTACCTACACTTATAACATACTAATATGTATACTTATGTACTTATATATATACTTATACTAATACCGTATTTATACTTATACATATACCCATATACACATATGGTAGCATACGTATTTTCGTATGCCTCATTTACCCTCTTAATAAATCTTCACAATTTCATTTTTCTTTTTTTTTGTATTTTAAGGGTATATTTAACATGGTATATGTATGTATAGTTAGTAGATGTCCTAATTTAGATTATATACATAATGAATACTTATGTACAAAGGTATTTATACATGTATATCTCTAACATACCCTTATGTACACATATTCAAAGACATGTACACATGCATCTTCTTCCATTGCCTAAAGAATTCTACACATACATATGTAAGGATTGAAACTTTAAGCCTAAATCAACATATATATAAACACAACACATAACCTAATCTTTTCTCCTTCTAACTACTAAAGAGGATGAAGTAAGACATAAGAACATAATAGCATACCTTAAGTTGCCCTTGACTATGGATGAAATGGTTGAAAAGTTCAAAAGGAAAGAAGACTGAAAGGGAAAAGGGAAGATACGGTTGGGAAGGAGAAGAAGAAAGGGACTTTGTTTTGTGTTATTTTGTTTTTGAAAAGGAAAAGAAGTGGGGTCTAGGAGGAGGAAGTAGTGAACGGTACAAAAAGAAAAAGAAGGGAAAAACCAAAAGAAAAGAAAAGAAATCATGAGAGGGAAGATATTTTTTTCTAAATGAAAGAGACACTTTTGCTAACTTTTCTAAATGTTAACCTTAGTCGATATGCGTTGACTTGGTCAACATTTTGAACTTAGTCAACATGCGTTGACTTGATCAATTTTCAAAAAAATAAATACCCTTTTTTGTACATAATGAACTAATTAAGAAAAATTTGGAGAAAGATAAAGAAAATGAAAGGAAATAAGAAGTTTAGTGAATTAATTAGTAAAAATAGATAATAAGATCTTCCATTAGGTATTTATATCCTACATACATCATTTGGTAAACTACTTAGTATAATTAAGATGAAAAATATCATTTAGGGTATTAAGGTTTACTATATTTAACCTAAGCCTCAACTAAACCTTTAACTTTATGTAATACTAACCTAGTTGTATACTTAGAAGATGAATGTGATCTAGAATACAATATCTTAGTTCTTAAGGGATCACTTAAGTATTCTAAATATTTATGCATGATTGAGAGTCATCTTTAGTCGTTTACTAATGGAATAGTAAAATATGGAGGATATATTATCACTTAGGGTTATAGGGTAAATTATGGTGAGTTAGTACTTTTATATCCTTAAATTTATAGTTGTACGGTTTTTATTACTTTAGGGCACAATCTCTAATGTTTTTACACATTTAGGGTTTAATATATTCTTACACAATTAAGTCTTCGATTGTTATCTCAAGGTTTTGATGAAGTTCAAGGTTAACTTTGCTATTTACATATACTCAAGGTTTTAGTGTCTTCGTATGCAGTTAGAGGTTCAATCGATGATTTAAGGTTTCTCGTATTCACTTTAGGTTTTGGAATGAGATGTTAATCGATTTTAAATCTCACTGGCTCTATTGAGTTCAGGAAATCATCTACAGTTTGAATGTTTGTTTCTATACTTAGAAAGCTAAATTCGTGGGGTTTACATCATCTCTATGCTGAGCTATTTCTAATGACCAATAATAGAAGACAAGTAATACTATGACATCAATGCCGAGCCAATTCCCAAGTACGTGAGTAAGTGTCAAGCCTGTATGAGCGATAGTACAAAATTGTCACACTGAACTAAGCGTAAGCGATAAGCTAAGATGCTGAGCTATTAAACTCTTTTCAAGTTGGTTGTGCCTAGATAATTTACCGAGGTCTAACCTACATCGAAAGTCTAATCTACTTTTCATATTGCTGAGCTTCAACGCTAAAAGCTATCTAATTTTAAAACCATCAAGTAGTATTGGTAAGACTAACCCAACTCTTAGCAACTATATAGATGAAGTCTAATTCTCCTTTACCAAGCTACATGAGTGGGAAACTAATCATAGTCAATCCTAGCATATACCACAGTAGTGCCAAATAACAATAATGTCAAATAACAATAGTGTCAAATAACATTATTCTAGTGAATATTATCCTACATGGACAATTGAAGCGCTAACAGCTACTCTCGAACATTACCTTCAACATTTCTTTAGATGGGACTTGAATGTCTATACCATAACCAAACCATAGCTCAATTGGTCCTTGTTTTTCGAGCATGGTTTGGCAACATGATCCAAGCTCCTTGTCAAGCTCTCACTACGATCAACTTACTTTTCATTCTTTATTATTTAACAAAATTGGAGAGAATAATTATGATGGCCTGATGCTTGTAATTTCCACTTGAGCAAACTCAATTAAAGCTCTATAAGCCAAAAGCTTTTAGACTTATGAACTCCATACCAGATGTAACCAACTAGAAAAACAAGCTTGAACAAATAGAACTGAGTAAATCATGAAGCTAAGCTCCTTAGGTGACCACAATTCTCTAAGATTGAGCATTGACTAAATGCAAATGGAAACAAGTTTGGAACAACAATTATAGCAATACAGCTCTACAACCGTATAATTCTAAGCAAAGTTGTCTAAACACTAAACACCAAACACCAAGTCTTAAGCTCCAATTGACTGAACCATCGTTGGGACATCATGCAACATGCAAGCCTCTCATTTTTTTGCTCTCAATTGACAAAGGTACAACTCACTACTTGGTTATCAGTATATCTTCAACTTAGAACAACTATAATACTAGCCACAAGAATCACTCGTATACCTATATTGTACCTTATGCTATTTATGATTCGTTTAATAATTTATTTTTAATATGTGCCTATATTGTACCTTATGCTAGTCACTTGTTGGCTTTTACCCTAATCTATGGATTTTGTATCAAATTATACTTATCTATATGTTGATTTGTTATATGAGTTCAAACAAGCTTAATAATAAAGGTACTGACTATTCAGCACTTGAAATGATTAATTTGATTCTTAGTAAGCTAATTTCTAGTCTTTTGGAGAAGAGTATAAGAACTCTAAAACAAATAAGGCTAAACAAATGCCTCCATTTTAAGCCCATGTTAGTATAATCTGCTAACAGGCAACTCTTAATAGCTTTAAGTCCTATACACTATGGACAATGAGATAGTATGAGCTCAAATGCTCTATTTAATAAATAGACAACGAACCACTTGAAAACCTTTAGCCATCAAATGATAATGGGTTAAATACTCAAATCCAACATCTGGTACCAAAGTCCTATATATTAACGAACTAAAAGCCAATTAGCCTACTCTACGGTTATATTTTAGTAGGGGTTGTGCTTTGTTTAAATGACCTACATGCTTATCCAACCTCTTTAAGCACATTGGTCTCTTTAGGCCTTCACCTCTCTAAACATTATAGCTTCTTTGGGCCCTCTCCTTTTTAGGCACATTAGCCTCTTCAAGCATTCTAGCCTCTTCAGTCCCTTACCCTTTTAGGAATATTAGTCTCTTCAAGATCTTGCCTCTTTAAGCATACCAACCTTTTTAGGCCTTTACCTCTTTAGGTGTTTCATCATCTTCAAGCCTTCACTTTTTAAGGCATACCAATCTTTATAGGTACTTCAATTAATCCTACTTTTCTCCTTTTTAAGCCTTTGCTTCTTCAAGCACTCTAGCGTCTTCAAGATAGGATTATAGACCTTTCTAGAAATCCTATAAAATCAACCTTCCTAAATACTCTCTTTTTCAACTTTGTTACCTAAGAAAGTGGGGGGCAAGTATTGATAGGCATTTTTTTATAATTATTATGTAAGCTTATATTAGTTAGCTTAATACTTAAGCCCGATCCAATTATTCACTCTAAGTACAATTCCCATTGACTTACTATAAATGCCAAACAAGGACCTTAAGTAAGGGGGACACTCTTCCATTCTCTCCTACTCTTATATTATGGCACAAGTTTATTCTCATGATAAGGGGTTAACTTAGGTATCGAAATAGCTGCACTGGAGCACCCTTTGATGCCCTTCATAGACATTTTCTTATTTTGAAGGTTTTTGCACAACAAGATGAAAATCAACTATCAACAAATATCATATTTGCTTTTTCTTGATCCGCATCGTTCCCCTTTTCTTAAAAAGATTCGTCACCAAATATGTAAGATTTCCTCTGAGTCCTCTTAGATCAAACAATAATCTACAAAAGCCAATCTTGAATTCTTGATCAAATAGTTCTCCATGCTTCTCATCATCTTTTCTTGGTACAAAAATTTTCAACTTTAATAAATAATTGCAAGTACAATGTCTACTTACTCTTATGTTGTAGTTCTAATCTTTGACAATACCAACCATTATGTCCTTTGAATATTTCAAATTCCTACAATGAACTTTTCCAACAAATTCTCATAATTCATTGTTTAGATTAATTTTCTTATCAATTTCCTACACATACAAGTTTGAATAGGAACTGATTCAACATGACCTAAAGATTGTGATGTAAGAGCATTTAGTATAGTCTTACTAACTTTCTCAGGAATAAGATCAAATGACTTACATACTTTTTTATCTAGCTCATCACCTATGATTTTCTTTTCAATTTCTGCGAAATTATTATTGTTGCAAAAAATGATTGACTCAGTTGTAGGTGGAATTAGCATAACCTCACTAACATACTCATGGACTTCATGTATTTCCTTAGATGTACTATCTTTGATGTTTTCATTATATGGTTCAATTCTATAAGAATTATCCACTATGATATTTTCTTGGACAATATGTGAGATTTGGGTTATAACATGTTTTTCCTAATTAACAGGTAATTTAAGAATTCCTAAGGCATCAAAACGATGATCAATATGTTCGAGTTGAGGATTATTATACTTAACATAGTCATGACTTATTGCTCTTTGACATAAATTGCCTAAAAAAATTATTGAAAGTAGATTCCATGTTATTGATATTTTGGTGTGTAATGAAAGTAAAATTTTTTTCTAGATCCTAAGAAAGGACATTAAAGTATAGTTCTAAAAGAACAAGATAGTAATCTCTAAGAAGAAACCTATTGTTTAGCTCTAATACCAAATTTGATGTAGGATAGGGGAAGAAAAAATTATGAAAGAAAAATAAAAAAAGCACGGAAATCAATGAAAAAATTAATCTAAACAAAATTTACTATGAAAGAAAATAAAACCTAGAAATATATATCTAATAGTTTCACACCATTGGTAAATTGTATAGCCTTACACCACACGATAAGATTTTGATGGCCTTACAGCATTGGTGAAAAAAAAAAGGCATCACACCAATTCAAAAAGATAATTTTACTCACATTTAATCAATCTCTCTCTCTTTTTTTTTTTTTTACATAATTGATTACAAGTTTTACCTATTTATGGGCATAATATGACCTAATATTTTAAGAAATTAAATCTTAACAAATCTAGAAAATAAAATATTTCATATCTTGAGTAAAGAATACCTACCTAACCAAATTTTAAAATAAAAGATATTAATAATATCATATCTACTTTTTCTTGATCTACATCAAATTTAATTTTGATTTTATTGTTAATTGTGTTTGTCTTGTGTTGCTTGTATTGTTTATAGATTTTAGGCAATAATGCAAATGAGACATGTGAGATTAATGATTTCCTAGGCTTATTATTTTATCATTATTGATTGATATTGTGTATACTCTGTCCTTAATAGTGCCATGGCCTCTTAGTGTGAATTGAGTAATTTTATTGATGAGTAAGAAATTAGAATTGTACTCCAACCGACTATGGATAGAATAGCCCTGCTCTGCTAAGGTTTGTTCTTTACAAAATATCTCTAACTAACTTTAACCATCACTTCACTATTTACAAGGCTATAGCTCTCTTATTACAAGAGCTATTATAAATAGATGTACTCTATAATGCTTTAAGTTATCTAACTAAAGCAGTTCTTATAAAACAACTTAGACACAACACATATAGCAAGAAAATATGTAAAATATATCTAAGCATCTCTATCAAGTCATGACTGTCATCGGTATACTTAAGGTAAATTCTCATGAACTCGTGAGCATGTATCAAATGGCCCCTCTCCCACCCCCCTCTAGAAATGCCCTTATCCTTAAGGTCAAAAGTAGGAAATTACAGAAGAAAAACATTAGAATCTATCCAAGTTGTGTATGAAGGAGAACACCTTTCCATTATAGTAAAAATTAAGGAATGTCTAAACCATTCTGATAAAAAGGATGATGATGCAAAGAACAAGAAGGCTCGTAAGATTCCTCCAAAGTATCAGAGCAAAGATTAGGAGGTAAAGCTATAGAAGACATAAAAAATCCATAAGAAGGCTTCAACAAGGACACATGAAAAACTGGATGAACACAGGCATGTAGAGGCAACTGCAAACAATAATCCACCTAACCAATACATTCCACAATCTAATAAGGACCAAAATACCATAAAGTTAACTTAAAAGAACTAACATTGGATGTCTTCTTTTGTAAGGTAAGCCATAGGCACAAAAACACCTAATCGCCAATTTTAGAGGAAACCTCTTGCCAATGCTTATTGGCTTTAGAACAAACGTTGAGTTGAGCTTAATCAAGATTAGTGCATAGTTGTTGGAGCAACTAATTTCGATATTGCGATAGAGGATTGACCATTCTTTTAACACCATTAGGGAAAAAAACTTGCAAGGAAGGAGATGTGCATCCATATACAAGCTCAAACGGAGTCATTTGAGTGGAAGAATGAAAAGAAGTATTGTAAGAATACTTAACCAAATGCAACCAATTAACTCATTACTCTAGTTGTTTGAAAGTAAAACACCTAAGATAACGTTCCAAGCATTTATTTAGCACTTTTGTTTGGCCATCTATTTCCGAATAATACGTTATACTAAAATGCAAGCGTGTACCCTACAAATGGAATAAAGAATGCCAAAACTTACTCAAAAATAAAGGATCTTCATCACTCATAATGGCATAGGGAATACCGTGTAAGCACACCACTTCCTTCATAAAAAGATCAGCTACTACATGAGATGTATAAGTATGCCGAAGCAGGTGGAAATGGCTATATTTGGAATGTCGATCACCAACAATTAAAATAACATCAAAGCCTCAAGACTTAGGTAACCTAGATATAAATTCCATAGAAATACCTTCCCATACATTAGAAAGAATAGGAAGAGGATACGACAACCCAACAGGTGCTATGTTTTGAACCTTATTACCCTATCAAACAACATAAGAGGCCACAAATTCAAGAAAATCCTTTTTCATTCCCTTCCAAAAAGGATTATCTACTAAACTTTGATATGTGTTAAGCACTCCTAAATGGCCCCAAGAGGTGTAGAATGGAATTCATGAAGAAAAAGATAAATACATTTGAATTTAGTGAGAATCGCTAACCGTTCCTTGTAATACAACACACTATTCATTAAACAAAAACCCTTACCAACCTTCTTACCCTCCTGCAACAACTGAAATTTCTTACTTAAAATATCATCCGATTTATTTGCAACTGTGATGTCTTGCAAATCAATCCATAGAGGGTCCAAAATGCCTTTACAATCAAGAATGAAAGCATTCTTGTCCCTACAAGAAAGAGCATCAGTAGTTTTGTTAATAACACCACTCTTATAAACAATATCAAAATCATGACTAAGGAGCTTAGATAACTAATGTATTAATCCAAAGTAGCAATGCGTTGGTTAAGCAAATGATGCAAACTCTTATGATCAATTTTAACCAAGAATTTTCTACTTAACAGGTACAATCTCTAATAATGGATAGACATGACTAAAGCCATAAGCTCTTTATCACAAGTGGATTTGGAAAGAGTTTTATTTGCTAAAGGTTTACTATAAAAGCAATAGGTCTATCTGGTTGCATTAAAACCACCTAATGCCATAACCCAAAGCATCACATTCAATAACAAACTATTTATGAGAATCCGATAAAGCAAGAACTAATGTATGAGTTAATACCCATTGCAATTGGAGAAAAGAAAACAAGGCTTCATTGGTCCAAATAAATTGATCCTTTTTAAGGAGATTAGTCAAAGGCTAAGCTATTTGGCCATAATTTCTAATAAACTTCTGATGATACCAAGAAAGACCCAAAAGGCCATGAACTCCTTTGATAGAAGTAAGAATTAGCCATGCAACCATAGTAGCAACTTTAGAGGAATCCATATAAACTCCCTTAAAGGAAATTACATTACTTAAATATTTAACAGAAGAAGTAGCAAAAATACATTTCTTCCGATTGGTGACAAATACATTATTGCGTAACAAAAGAAGTGCCATCCTCAAGTGTAATAAATGAGAGTCCAAATCCTTACTATTAATGAGGATACCATAAATATATATATATATATATATAAATATATACCAACACAAACTAATGTAAAAAAGGTCGAAACATGTCATTCATATAGCTTGGAATGTAGCCGATGCATTTGTAAGACCAAATGGCATAACAAGAAATTCATAATAGCTATGATGAGTATAGAAAGCTGTCTTACTAATATCATTTTGATGAACTCAAATTTGATGATATCCTGATTTAAGGTCAATCTTAGAAAATATATAAGCACTATGTAACTTATCCAATAACTCCTCAATCATAGGACTAAGAAAATTATCATGAACCATAGGGGCATTTAAAGCATAATAATCCATTAAAAAAAGCCAAGACCTATCCTTTTTCTTAACTAAAATCACTGGACTAGAAAAAGGACTAGAACTAGGTTGAATAATACCTACTTGCAACATATTAGCAACCATCTTCCCTATTTCATCGTTTTGAACATGAGTATAACAATAGGGCTTTACATTAATAGGGCCATACCCTTCTTTTAGAATAATACGATGAATTATCAACTAAGATGGAGGTAAGCTAGCAAACTTAGAAAAAACTACAAAAAATTCATCTAAAAGTAAAACTACCCTAGCATTTAGACAAGTACAATTGAAAATAGGAGTAGAATTCGACTGGGATGGCCATAAAACACCCATAGACACTATGTCTTTAAGAAAAAATAGCTCCTTAGAATGAATAAGGGCTTTCACAAGAGATAGATCCCCTTGTAATGATTTTTCACCATCCTTATAAGGAATCTTCATAATTAAAGTAGACCAATTGATTTTTATTTCCCCTAATGTTTCCAACTAAGCCACTCAGAATATAATATCAATATCACCCAAATCTAAAACAAAACAATCAACAATAATCTCAAAATCATCAATCACCAATAATAGCAAATGGCAAATCCTAGAAGAAGAAATATAATTACCATCGCTTAATTGACCACGGAAAGAATTAGTGGGAGTAACACATAAATGAAGCTTATTAACTAGTTGTCAGGAAACAAAATTATGAGAGGCACCACCAAAATTTTCATCGAAGAAGATAAACACATGCCATGAAATTTTAAAGTATGCAATATAGTAAAACTACACAAAGCCAACAAAGATATGTCCATGAAAGAGTCTATAGGTTGATTGATAATATCAGTTGTGTCATCAAACTCAATTAAATCAGGTTTGTCTTCAAGAATTGTAACATGTAATGATTTATTACTATACTTGTGTGAAGGAGAATGTAGTTGATCACATTGAAAACATAAACCTTTGTTCTTTTTTAAATAAATTTTGTATAGGAAAATTGTATATGGCTTTTATTATTCTAATTATCAACAACACTACTCATCAGAGGCTTATAAGAAGGAGGTTTCATATTCATAGAAGATTGCAAAAAAGTATGACTAGAAGGCTAAATCTAGACAGTAGTAGAATATAGAGTGTTGTTAGTGAATTTTGGGATGAAGAAAAATCCTACAAAAGAAAGTGAAATACTTGGTACCAATGCTAATCTAGTGTGGTTACTCTAATATCTAAGTCAATAAGATAACTTAGTAGAGTAGGTATGTGAATATGATGTATCAAGCCTCCTTATAGAGTTTCTTTCTTGTATTTATAGATGGTTGTATTGTCTAAGGTAATTGTCAAGATAACTGTTAAGACACGTGGAAGCTTCTTGACTTGACATCTCCCTTCATATGTAAGAGTAGTAAGCGGTTGTATAATATAATCATACGTATATAACTATTCGTTATAGACTTAAATTCAAACCAGGAGCACTTCTTATACTAGGCATAAATACAGTATATTATCTATGCGGTGCGAATGTCGAGAGAGTTGGTTGTACGGCTTCTCAACAGACGAAAGGTCAAGTGTCAAATGAATGAAAACTGACTATCAATATGGAGGATTGTATATTGAATGTCGAGAAGAAACCACATTAGTTCTATTAAAAGAAGGTAAATCCAGAGGTCTATCCCACTAAGTTAAACATAGTCCACTAAGGAACTCTCGTTCCATGTCAAAAGTGAATTCAACAACATATGCAATTGAACGGGGCTTAAGAGTTTGAATTTAGAGTCACAATTATTCACAAAAACTACTAAGAAAATAGCCTAAAGCTTACTCTTTAGACATTAGAGGAACTTGAGCTAACAAAGCATCAAATTCATCAATGTAAGCATCAACTGTAGATGTCTATTTTAATAATGTCAAAGGAATAAATAGATTGTAGGATTTATGCATAGCAAACCTAGCCATGATCACATAAACTAGCATGTCCCAAGTAAGATGAGGAAACATCATCAAATCGCATTCATCTAAGCAACTGTTTGACTGTGCATGTAAATAAAGGTGATAGCAACTTTTTTATTAGGTGGCATTGAGTTAAGCTCGAAATGTTGTTTAGCTTAAGCAATCCAACCTAGTGGATTAGATCCATCGAAGGATGATAGAGAAACCCTACCACCATTAATGTCCATAATAGTAGAAGTCATCGATTCAGGTAACAAAGTCAAAGAAGAAGACAACTTTTGTTTGTTGTACAAAGAAAGAATCACTTTTCAACTCACACATAATAGATTTGAACATATCTTTCATCTCTAACAGATTAGATTGCACCATTGTAACTCTACTTTCCAAGGTATTAGAGGTATTCTGAATATTAGTAACCAACTCCTTCATCGATTGCTTAATTGCTTCAACTCGTGACTCCATCTGTTTCATACAATGATAGGAATGATCCATAAACGATGCTAAATTGATAGTTCATGGCACCAAATGATCCCTATACATTAGAGAAGCTAGTTTTTAGTTTAGCATCTAAGCATACACCTTACCTTAGTAAGGATGAGAATATTGAAGTCAAGGATGTAACTAATCATAATTGTTAGGAATTTATGAGCTCAAAAGCCTTATTACTAATATTAGATGAACAAACCATACTGTCTACTATAAAGTCTTAAGGCATCATAATTCTCAATAGGTCTCGTTGTAAAAGTTTTAGTTTTGTTAATGAACTTTTTCCAATTGAATGGTTAAATCTACCACCATCATGTTTGCTATTTCACATGTAACCATCTTTACATTTACTATTTGATATTTAAATGATGAAATAAATCCCAAAATGTTCATCCAATCAATAATACTTTCATGAAACAACTTTTAATTTTAGTTTACATAGAAGACTATGATACTTAGTTATTCACCTTCAAATTATAAATCAGTGACTTACAGACATCACCTTAAATTAAATTTAAGTACTTCAATAGTACTCCTCTTAATGAAGTGCAAATTATTTTCCATTCTTTAATTCAAATAATTGACATGAGCTCTTATGCTCTACCTATTGTGCTTAGAGTTTTGTAGGAGAGTATTAGATCATAGAGGCATTAAAGAGAGTCATAGTAGGTCATGTAAAATAAAAAACAATTAGTGGAACATTCAAAGGTGTAAACCCTGCTATTTAAAGGGCATGTGAATCAACTAAGAGTGCTTCTCAATCATTTTTAGGGAATAACTAAACTAAGAATTTAAGTTTACATTTAGAAAACAAACTTAGTTTTTCAATTCAAAAGTTCAATTATCAATAAAAAGTTGAACACAAGAATAACGGACTTTAAGCTATTTAGAACCCCAAACCCCAGTGTAATTAAGGACTTGTAACCCTAAATAATTAAAATTTTAATTGAAATAATTTTATTAAACTTTATAAAATTTCAAAATTTCATGAGAAGTAAATTATGATTTACGAATTAATTTAAGAACCAAACTGGTGCAAACCGTAACTAAGAACAAATAAGGTCGGTCGCTAGATAGGTCCAAGCTTGTAAAAAGCTCAAAAAAGGGTTAATGGCGAAAGATATAAAAAGAGTAATAAAAATGAATGGAACAATAAGCAAAAAATCACAAACAGTTCTAAAGGATGTGATGAACTAAAGGAATTTCCCAAGACTTACAGCATAATTCGAAATGATGCATAAAATAGTCCAGTGAGATTACTCGCTACCTAACCTTGCTTAAGGGAAAGGATAAAAGTGATGCCAAAAGTAAATAAGCAGTGTTTACGTAAGGAAGAAAGTATTCAAGTGTATTTAAGGTAATTTGAATCTCCTACAATTACAAGTACAAAGGTATTTATCACCCTGAGTTAAGGCAACTTATCCAATAGAGAAAAAAATAAGTACATTTCTTAAAGAACTAATGTATATGATACAAAAGGATAAAAATAAATATATAAGGAGATCAATCATTAGTGTTACAAATTCTCCATACGATACTATATACGTGGCGATGTTGCATTGGCAAGATTGTTAGGAGATGTAGACAAAAGGTATAGATGGGTTGGCTTGTCTGAGTAAGAATTGCCTAATCAGTCTGGATTCTCTATCTATTGTCTTCTCGGTAAGGATGATGCCGATTGATTAGTTATGTTGGCATTAAAGTAGTCATTAACTCGCCATAACATGGAATAAAGGGCAGTCATTTGACATAGCATTAAAGGTGACTCAGCAAGTAAGTACTTAGCCTCGACAGGGGATGGTTAAAATATAAGGATTCATTGTACTAACTCCTTTAGTTCTCAAACTCAATTGTGGGTCAAAGGTCCCATAGCTTAATTCCCATCACTTCCTTCGAGTTGATTTGGATTTGGGATGAAATTCGAATGATGTTCGCTTAGTTCTCTATCAGGGTGATATAGATTGAGGTTAGTAATGTTGAAGACATCAGAAACCCCATAGTTCTCAGGTAATTCTAACTTATAGGCATTGTTACTAATTTTCTAGAGGATTCTGAAAGGCCTTTTTGCTCTTGTAGATAATTTGTTCTTCCTCTTGTTTGGGAACCGTTCCTTATTAAAGTGTAGTCATACCACAAATTCTAAAAGAATTATATATAAGACAATCCCATTATTTTCACCTATAAGCTATGTTACATATGGATAGGCAAACCAACCAATCACATTAAATAATTTATCATTTGAGCATTAGAATCACCTATCGCTTGATAACTTATTAAAAATTAGTGATAAAACACTTTCCTTATCATACCACAATGTATACTACATATAGACAAGATATCACAATACCTTATGAGTTCAACTTTTAATTAAGAAGATGAGACAACTCTATGCCAAAAAGAAGCTACTTAGCCAGTCCTAAAGAGCTAGAAAATTGGGAGGGTAGGGGGGGTGCCTGCCTTGTTTTTCATCAATCAATCAACTTGTCTTATTCACTATTATTCACCCATTAATGCTTATATAATCTAGTCTTGTCAAAGTTGGCATTTGTGTATGCTACAAAACAATAAATCAAAGTTTTTTAAACACACTTCCCCCTCTATACATAACCGGCCACACTATCTCTCTTTACTCTTACTTTCACTTTCACTTTCATTTTCATTTCCTTTTCTCTCACTTTAAACTTAATACAAAAGAGGAAACTCAAACCTTACAAAATCTTAACAAATTGCCACCACTTCCAAGCTTCTACACTCATGGCAAAAAGCTCCATTTTCTATCTCCCATTTTTCAACTTCTAAAGCTACTTTTAGGAACCTTAGAATACTCTCAAAACTTAAGATTCCAAAAAGGTTACAGGAAAGAGAAGCTAAAACAAGAAGCATAAGTGGATGATTAGTATACAACTACCTTGTTTTTCCTTTAAAGACGAGTAAGTTGTTTCTTTGTATTAGTAACTTAGCATGCCATATTAAGAGATCATGTTTTCATGAGGATATTAGTGTGATCATAAGTTGATGAAATAGCTAAGACTACCTTAAAAAGCAAGCTTATGAAACCCTTACTTAAAAATTGAAATATAAGCTTGTAAAGTTGGTGCTATATAAAGATACTTATTTGACACTTAGAATGGAAGATTTTAAGTTAAGAAAATAATGAAATGAGCTCTTGAAAGGGGAATATCATGTTGAACTTGAAGTGTTTGTAGGTCATTTGGATGTTATTCTCATTTCTATTAAGTTAAACATGCTCAAACTTAGCCTTAGGTAAAGGAAATTCCATTACATGAAGTGTTCACGAGGAAACTAGCTTTGTAAGATATGAACTAAGGTATGAAAGTTATGATAAGTATGAGATCTACTATTTTTATGTAAAGTATGAACTAAGTAATCATCTCATGGAAGAGAAATTAAGTCAAGAATTGAATATGAATAGCCTAGGTTCATGATCTAACCTTTAAATTTAAGAAAATGATGAAATAAGTTGAAAAATGAAGTGAGAACCCTTTGGATTTACCATGACCAGATCAGTAACCATGTGGAAAGCCACTTAAAAATATGATGAAAGTAAGTAAATAAAGTAAAAAGACCAACCAAGGCAAGTATAATAAGTGTATAAAACCTAAAACTCAAAACCGAACCTAAAACTTCTAAAACGGACCTCAAACTCCAAGTTAGACCCCATCAATTTTTTGACTAGCAACTTACCCCAAAAATAGAAGTTATTTTAAGACTCTTAAGAAGACTACAAAATACTCTCTAAGCCCAACAAAGTGACTGTCTTTGATTTGGATAAAAAATAAACCCGTTTGACAACTTGAGCCTAACAAAAGTCCAAAAATTTGTTATTAGCCTTAGGAGTGAAAATAAAAGTTGGAAATTTGACCTTAAGGAGTACTTTAGCTTCATTCGAGATCCTAAGTCCAAGCCTAAAAGATTTCTTAAGATATCAAAAAGCCCAACAATCAAACAAAGCCTAAAAGTACTCAAAGTATGAGGATCGCTACTATTCTAATATATGAGAAAAATTGTGTGCCTCATTTCAAAAATCTAATCTTACCATGTTAAAGTATATTTGAAAAGATAAAGATTAACTATAAGATCATAAAAATCAGATTTAAAATAAGAAATTTATATACAATTGAACTTTTAAGTAAGATTTAAAAAAATATGAAATCTAGTTAAAAACATAGCTTAAAGGATTTTAGCTTAGTTTTCTAAGTTTTATTTTAAATTCTTACAGTATTATATTTGCAATATCTAGAGGACCTGGCTTTTGGAGACGATTTACCTCCAGATTACTTCAACTAACCCGTTATGGTTGAGTGAGTGATTCTTGATGACTCCATAGTTGATTTTATTTATAGTGTAGATGCACCAAAACTTATATAATGAACTTGGATGCTTGTAAAATATGGGAAATGCATGTGTGTAATATTATGATTGAATGCTATGACTTGTTAATTAGATAATAGTAGGAATTGTTTATGATGACATATATGTTTGGTGGTATGAAATGAAATTGTCTGATCCTCATAAAAACCAGATTAAGTACTTATTTGATTAAGTCATTCAATAAATCATACATTTCTCATAAATCACATCATACTATATCAACTGTTACCTACATAGAAGATGGGGAGAAATTCATAGAAAGAGAACTTCCTGTAGGATTAGCATTATTTGCGCTATTGTACGAGACTTCTATCCTTAGTTGAGTACCTAATCTATTAGAGGTGGGCATCCTTTGAGGATTATCATTATGAAACTTCAAAGGATGGGTACAAGTTTAGAGAGATTGGTTCTTTGAGAAGAGCTCAAACATAGGCTTTAGAGGCTTCAAATAGATTGGTCATGAGCCAAATTAGGTGAGCCAATAACTTAAATAAGTCAACTTATCTCTAAGAAGCTCATGTCTAAATTTTCTTATTAACACCATTAATTCAAAGTCAAAGTAACCAATGTTGAATTGTAAAATTTTTTTCTTTTTGTTACATTTAAATATTAGCTTTATACTTTCAAATTTTCACATGTGATTAGATCCTAATTTGTTTGATTTTTATGTTACAAAAATTGATCCATATATATTCAAATTAAATGTATGCAAAATCAACCCATTATTCGACTAAAAGAAAAGGGGAACTAGTGTAATTTTTAAGACAGTTTGAAATACTTATATATTTATTTCAATCCAGAGATTCCTTCATGATTTACCTTTTAAACCAGTAACCGCAGGAGCTTATTTTAGATCATATCAGTATAAAGCATCTCATTCTTTTTACTAAAATATGATTTAGTGACAGGCTAACGCGAAGGACGAAAAGTTGAATGACCGTTGGTACTCGAAAAAACAAATAATAAAAAACAAACTGTGCTGGATTCTTGTTTTCTTTTTATTCAACCAATGCCACCTGAAGTGGGGACAGTTCCGTACAATCCGACGTGTTAGATTATGGCTGATATTTGTTTTTTCCTTCTAATTTCTCAACTGTTATCATCACGCAACATAATTTTAAGTTTTAAAAGACATATTTCGTGAGAATCAAGGCCTTCTTGAATTATTCAGGTGAAAATGATAATAATGGATGTTTTAGTATCACTTCTTGAATTATTATTTAAAAAAATTAATATTCTATACACATATATATATATATATGCCACAATATTTTATATATTTAATTTTAAAGCATATAATCAGTATTAAAAACAAAAAGTGATTGTTTTCATTAACAGATTTATTAAAGAAATCCCTAGTTACCACAAGCCAGTGGGGAAAAAGGATTAAAAAAAAAAAAAAAGCAATACTGAATCTCGCAGAAACCAAAAGCCAAATATTGCGTTTAACCTCTTCTTTGGTTCTGTCCTTTTGTTTATATTTCAAAAAAGCACCACTTAACTAGGGCTTGATGGAAATCGGTTGTTCATCTAGAACAAAGACTTGTTAAAAGGACCGCTGATTGAGGAAAATTGTTGTTTATGAAAGAAGAAGACTGGAGATCGAAAATTTCCTTATCTATCTACTTATATATCTATCTTTTAACATGTATTAAATTGATATATATCTCATTTTAAATTTCGTACCTCTTATCAAAACTGTTATAACTTAATAATAAAATATCAGTCTTCTAACAGAATAGATATAAAATCCAAATTTTTCTAAATTAAAAATAGAGAAATAAAAAAATAATAAAAGACATTAAGAACATAGCATCGCATGTAATTGACTAAAGCTTGTGGAAATCCTACTATTCCTCGTTTCATGTCATGTTTTAAATAACCCTACCCTAACCCTTTTTTTTCTTCTTGCTTAACACTCCTTAACCTAATAATAGAAAACTCCCAAATCTCTCCTTAAAATCAAAATTAAATTTAAGATTACTAAGATACGGGAGCTAGAAATCACAAGAGATTAATGAATAAGTAAGATTATAAGATTTCTTGATAAGTTTTTTATCTATTATGTTAGGTAATTTCATTTTTTCTCTAAGGAGGGATGAAAAACCTTAAGAGAATTGTATTTTGCAGTGTGTTAAGGGTAGATAATCAAGTTTTGGGTGCTATCCAATCAAGGAAACAAGTTAGTTAAATCAAATTTTTTGTTTCTTTTCAGTTTTGAGAAGGTTATTTGATTTTGGGTTGGAATTGTTGAGGAAAAGTTGTGATTTACTGAATTATGGTATAGAGTGATTTAGAGGATTGCTAAATGTGAGTTGTTGTTGGAAATGTGTTAGGAATGGTGTTTTAATGGGGGTGGAGGGTTGGGTATGGTTTGCTTAATCAAGAACGTCCATGCATAATTAGACACAAGGCCATACTGGGGAGCATGACTAAGAGCATAACCACGGTGGGCAAGCATGGCTAATAGCTCAACTGTATTGAGAAGCACAACCAGTTCTCTGTTACGTACGTAGAAGTTCTTGTTCTCCTTTGAATCTCAACTCTTATACCACAAAGCTTGTTATAAAATTTTGCTACAGTTATTCAAAATATTTTGTTAATACTAACATTCCAATAGCTACTTTAAATTAGGCTTAAACCTTGTTTGAGAGTTTATGTAAAGTAGTATATCCAAGGGAGTTATGTGAAAGCATAACAAGTAGTTTAGAAGTGAACTCTAAAAATGGTATTACTTGTGATCAGGTTTTAGACAAGAGACCTCATTTGCTTTACGTGGTTAAGACAATTTTGGGATGAGACACATGTATGATTGTTGTGCTTGTTTAGACTAATCACTTAATCAAAATCAACTCAAACTTGGACTTATTAATTATGTATTGTGTGTATTTTGCTTCGACTTCACTTTAGTAAGGTCCAAGAGGGTTGGTGAGGTACTTAGTGATCATATGTAACTTGCCCTTTTGGAAGTTTTGTATTGAGATGATCCAGCTGGATCTTAGGAAAGATTACTAACGTGATGGATAAAGTCTACACTAATACTTATATAATAGTTATATATATTACTTGCTTAGGGGTCATGAATTACGTAAGTCTTGAGATGTTGAGACTATGTTGATTGCCGATTATTAATCAAAGATAATAAATTATGTTTGTTGTATTAGTTATTATTACAAAAGCATGTGTTTTATGAATGTTTGTATCACGTGTAGATGAATTGGTGTTTTCATCTTGGGTTTCAGCTTAACCTATATAATTTTTCAAGTATAGATACTTGAGTAAAAGTTTTAAAGTTTGATGGTCTTGGATTCGATCAACAAGTTTACCAAGATGGGGACTAGTGATTAGAATTTCTCTTATGAGAGTAACCTTGAGTTAAGACAATTGAAGTTTGTTTTGCAAATAATAATTTCTTGTTAGAAGTTTTATAAAATTTATTTAGAAGTAATTTTGGATTTAATTGGAGAATTAAATATTATTGGAATTATTTGGAGATTTTAGTATTTATTTACGCTTGATATGTCAATAAATGATAAGAACATGTAGCAAGCTGTAATACTCTAACTTCTAGGGTGTTACAATGGACCAGGTTTAAATTTTCCCTTCCCCAATTGTAATATGTAATACTAGTTGACTTACAAAAAAAAAAAAAAAAAGGAAACTCCATACCTCTTTAAACCATCCTATTTATAAGTATACACTACTACATTATAATGCTAATTGTTGATTAGTTTGTTAGTCCTTAGTTAATTTAAATTAAATTTTATAATTTATCTGGCGAGAATGATTATAAAAAAAAGAAGGAAGAATTCACATAGTTGATTTCTTTGATATTTTTAATATATTTTACTCTTTATTTTACTTATAGGTCTTATATTCATAATAAAAAAAAGTTAGATAGTATTACAGTTTTTTTTTTTAGATCTCATATCTAGCCATATAATGCTATTGATAAATGTTTTGAATCAATTTAATTCGATTTGATTTATGGTTAAAAACATATTCACAAATTAGTAAGAAGTTTCAAATGTTTAAATTTTATTTTTATAAACAAACAAGGTGCAAAATGTGTCTACAAGTAGCATCGATACAGTGCAGTCGGCTTCAAACTGAATGGTAGTTTCTTCATCTATCTCTCTTCGTACAAAATACCATATGACGAGAAAAATGTATCCTTCACAAAAACTGAAGAAATAATGAACACATACATAACTATTGCTTCCAATAATCTATTGCAACTATGTAACAATAAATTCCACACCACCACCCCACCAGCTACACCCCACCCCCTCCCCCTTCCCCACTAACACAACACCACCCCCAAAATAATAATTAACTAAATAGCTAACAATGAAAATATGCAAACACTGGGAATCATTCCAACATAACAAGATTCGACATTGTTTCAATTATTAAAAAGAAAAGAACCCTAGGAATCATTTACCCGGACCAGGATTCTACTTTATTTCGAGTGTTAAAAGGAAAAATCCTTCCCATCCATTCCAAAAGCTTGTTTGATTTTAAAAACATAGAGAAAAGAAGTCCTGTAACTATCAGATTTAAGCAGAACAGTGTCACTTATCAAGCGCTTGTGCCTATCGTAATGTTTCTCCATGAGTACTATTGTTGCTTCTTCAACAGTTTTCCTCCATGTCTACAAAACTAAATAGATTTGTTGGGAATGATGAATCGGAGAAAATGGCCGGGCTGGTGGACCGCCGGACGTTAAGAGAGATTTCTATTTCTTTTTGACAAAACTAAATAGACCAGTTCGATCTGATCTGGACTAGTTCACAATTCAATTGGTTTCTTTGCTCATCTTAAGTTGTAAATACATACTAATAAAGCTTAAACCCCTCATCATTTCTCATTTTTGCTAATTTTCCGCAAACCACCATGGTATTATTTTATCCACTTTCCCATTTTTATAAGTTATGTAGGTAATGCATATTTCTATATAAATGACTTCTTAAATTTTTTTTTTCTGCATATATATTGCTGGTATGTTTACCTCTAGCTTTTAGAAAGAGAATCTTAGAAGAAATTTTGTCTATCTATCTATTATTAAAGCCAATGATAATAGTTTCTTGTTACTACTAATTTTATTATTTAAATAATATTTAATAAGATAACCTTTAGCCTTTGTTTCCCTTTCTTATTATTTTCTATATTATCAAAACCAATCACATGTGTTTTATGTCTTTAATATTTCTTATTGGTCAAATAATGTTTGATGATACGGTACACATTTACCCATCACTTCTTTTTCCATTATTTATGTTATTAAAATCAATGAAAAATATTTATTATCTTTAGTGTTTTTTAATATTCAAATAATATATGGTATAAGATGCACATTAACCCCTTATTTCTCTTTTCTATTATATATATTATTAAAGCTAACAACACTAATAATGCAATCATGCAAGTTGTTATAGGGTATCCATACAAATTGTTATAGGTGTTATAGGCCTTGCATAACCCAATAAATATCTTATAAAATTATTATTGAGTCTTGGGATATAGCTTTAAACCCTATTGAATTTAGGTCAAGCTTTTAGACAATAAAAGAACTTGATGGGGGAATTCGACTTAGTAAAAGGAAAAAGACAAATTAACAATAATATTTACTCTTATAAGCTCTAGCCAACATATATGCATATTTAACATATTGAGCATTTATTTATAGATAAGAATATCATAATTTCATTGACTTTATTTTACATTTTTTTATTAATAAAATTAATAAGTATATTGAGCATCTAGGCATAAATATCCTTTGAGAATATGGATGCAATAGGTTAAGATATCAAAAGAAAAATAAATTGTTTATATAATTGAGATGGAGTGGGTTTATTATCCAGTCCATAACGATCATACAAAGGAAATATGAGAAAAAAATTGGATTTAAGGTTTTTACAGGTTTCTAGAAGATGCTATACGTAGGGGTGGTTTTGTGTTTTATAAGACACATGCCAAATCTGACGTCATTGCATCCCTAAATGACGTATTGTTTTATGTCAATGCCGTTCTTCATTATTCAAATAATATTTAATAGCAAGACACACATTTACCCTTTTCTCTTTCCGGTTATCTTCTATATTACTAAAGCTAATGATAAGTTTGATGTTTACAATCCTTTTTTCTTTTTTTACTATTTAAATAAAACTTGAAAAAAAGATTCACCTTTACTACTATTTATTCTCACTCCTAGTATCAATGCTATTAAATTTAGGTCCTCTTTAGATTTTTTTTTTGCCAGTATTTTATTTGTATTTAATATATGTCTATTCTATATTTATCTAAAATTTGGTATTTAGAAAGCTATTTTATTTATATTTTATTTTATTTTTTATAATTATAATGAAGAAAGTAATCGAAATGTTAGAATTGAAAAATAAAAATTCACATATTTTTTAGAGAAAAGATTTGAAAAATATATTTTTTACATTGAAAATTATTATTTTAATTGATATTTTTGAAAAAATATATTTACATTTTTTATGTATTATTCTTATCAAATACAGTAATTCAAGTAGACATCAATAAGATGGAAAAAAAAATATTAACCAAATAGAACCTTAGTGACACATATGTGGTGTTCTTAGTGTTTTTTAGTACTTAAGTAATATTTTTTAATACACTATACATTAATCCTTTATTTCATCTTCTTTATATATATATATATGTATATATATATATATAAAGCCAATGATTCATGTATTATGTCCTTGGTGTTTTTTATTATAAAATTTTGTAATAAGATATTTAGTTGCTCTTTATTTCTCTTTCCTATTATCTTCTATATTATTGAAGATATTTTAATGTTTTTTATTATGCAAGTTATATTTGATAATGCAATACACATTCACTCTTTATTTCTACTTCCTATTATCTATATTATTAAAGTCAATGACACATATTTTCCATCTTTAGTCTTTTTTGTTATTCAAATAATATTCAGTCACATAAATATTTACCCTTTGTTTCTCTCCCTAGTATCTATATATATATATATATGTATATATTATAGATGATATCACTCTTTTGGTATTTTGATGTCTTTTAATATTTTTTCCTCATCATTTTACTATATTTTCCTTACTATTGGAGCATAAAGTTCTCATTGACTAATAAAACTAAAACTACCCATCCGTTTCCTCATTTTCAAAATTTTTTTAGACTGTCCCAGTAATGCTTTCATCTATTTCTCTACCTTCATAGGCCATATAACTTAATATATGTTTCAATATGACCGGTTATGATATTTTCTTATTTTATTTATTTATTTATTTATTTTTAGTACGGGCACAAAAACCACCAGTCTATCTTATTATGTCAAAACTTTTCATTTAACTCTACAACCTCGTTAAGAAAATAATCCATATTTGAAAATATCAATTCATCCTTCATATAGAGTTTTATTTACCCCTTTCTTTAACTTCATCCCAAAAACTTTTGACAATATTTATTGAGATTTCATACCTTTTTATCTCGACAGATATAAAGGTGTGCTTTTTATTTATTTATTTTTTTCCTTTGCTCTTTCATCTTCACTCTCCCTCTTCCTTCCCATATGTTGCGGTTGCAGATTAGAGAAAAAGCTACTCCTCCTTCAAGGACAAAACTGTAGCATCTTTCTCCACTGCAGCATCCCGAAGAGCCATCCTGGATAATGATACTATTTTTGCTCCAACATTCGAGGAATAAGGCGAAATTAAACATAAAATATGTATGGCAAATTTTTCTACATTATTTAGCTAAGTGTCTCCAATAAATGTAAGCATGGTTCTTCAAATCAATTTACATCATGTCCTTTAAGTTTGTCATTTCTTATTGAATTTAGTAAAATTTAATTTTCAACTATTTCAAATGGAAATTCTCTGAATGAGTGTGTGTTACAATTGATCTCAAATGGAATATCTTGGAGAGTAATATGTATCACATGCTTGATTTGTGAAAGGAAATTGAGTTCTACTTTTCTCCCTTTTTGTGATACTTAAGCTGCTTTTACTTTCGCTCTTATTTCTTTTTCATTTTATTGTTCATTGATAATATTATGGAAATGTGGATACTGTAAATGCAGTCTAAAAGGTTCTTTAAAGAACTAATAACATTTGATCCTCGAGGCTATGGATTGGTTGGTAAAGCATATTGCCCATTGTTGATTTCGTACTTTGTTCTTTCCTCTGTCACGTTTATCTTTGATAAAAGGTCCTAAGTATATTGTACCGGTTCTTCTTAAAACTTTCAAGAGCATATTTTGGTATATTCATATCTAGAAAATGAATCTTACTACCTAATTATGTCATCAATTGGTTTGTAGATCGCAATTGATAATTCAATAAGGAATGGCATAGTTGAAGTAAAGACGGGTTGCATGCACTTCGGCATAGACCTGCCTTCGTGTAACTTTTCGCAATCTGTATGGTCAATGACGTACGGTGATGATAGGAAACTGTTAAGCAGAAAAGTTTCGATTTGTAATTTAATGCCTCATATTGTTTGCCTTATAGTTGGCTTCTTCTAAGATTTTAATTTTTTCTACACTCTTCTTTCATTGAGAGATTGTTCAAATCTATATTATATGATTTTTTAATTAAAAAGAGTAGAATATATTTATAACTAGCATATTTAATTGAATTGATACTATTGCGAAAACCATTATAATCAAGTGATATAAACATTGGTTTTTTAGTAGTATCAATTAGATTTGAATCCAACTTCCTTCAAGTTGTAATAATAAATGCTAATTACCAACACTATTTCCTGAACCTATTTTCATAGGGTAAAGTACATATATGACATTATGGTATCATGTACCTACACTCGAACATGTACTCTAAAGTATACAAGGTACAAATTTTAGGGTATAATGTACTTATCTTATAATAATAATTGATTAATAAGTAATAAGAAATTAATAATTATCTTTTTAATCTTAAAGAAAATAATAATAAGAGCCCCAATCTAAAATAAAACCCTAAAGCTACACACTCATATGTCTACAATCTTATTCCTTTAGCTTCTTCTTTTCTTTTCTTTTTTCATTCTTCTTTTTGGGTAAAACCTTCTCTGTTTTTTTAATTATCTCATTTTTACAGTACTTTCTTTCCTTTCTATTGATCTTAATCTAATAAGGTATTAAAAACATATAAGTTTTTACCTTATCGTCCAATATATTTTATTAAAATTATTCAACGCTCGATTTTTATATTCTACGTATATTAATTTTTATGATTTGATAAAAAATTTATTTTGATGATTTTGAAAAATATATATATAAAGAAATAATTTAAGGAGTTGAAAAACTAAATTCTCAATTCTACTAACCAAAGTTTCATATTGTTATAAGTAATAAGTAAAAGTGCTGCAAATATAAAAACTTTTCAAGTTATTAATATTTGTTTCATTAGTGTAATTGTAAGTTTGATATCGATCATGTGTCAGTACAATATTTCAAAAGAAGATAAAAGCAAAAAAGAAAAGTTCCACAATTACCCTATGCCTTGTAGAATCTACGAGATACAAGGTGATTTTAAGGTATCACATAGTAGGTTCCAAGTCTAAAAATTTTGAAACCTATACATATAAGATAGAGTATGGATAAGGATAAGGTATCACATACTACCCCTCCTGTACTTACTCACCCCTATGACTAAGCACAAAATTCCTTGACTAATATCTCTTTCAATATTTTTCTAATTTCTTGACGATTCTTTTAATAACATAAATTAAATGTAGTTTACATACTTTTGGCCTATTATAATAAGTATGTTTATAATGTACTCTGCAGATGTACTTTTTCATCACATTTCAAAAACCACTTACATAAAACTTTTCTATTAATCATCGATTATAAGTACAGTTTTTATTTTTCAGCCAACTATTATCAAATTATAATTTTGGGTGAAGGAAGATTGTTTGAACCTAATCTCAACGACTAGTGCATGCCACTAAGCTACAACAATCATAGTAATCATGCAATTTGATTAAGTAATTGCAAATGTTTGAAAGTTGATTGTACTACCTTATTTGATCTTTCCACACACATGATAAGCATACGTCTGATAGTATATATATAAAGACATTTAAAAAGTTGATGTAAAAAAGATTTACCTTGGAAGGACAGATTAGGTCAATATAACTTATGAGAAATATATATATATATATATTGTGTCAAACCCTAAACCGAGGTATAACAACTCAATTGCATGCTCATACCATGGTATAAGTATCTAATGCTTAAAACCTAACTATTGGTCAATATAATTAATAACATAAATTCATAAAGTGCTCAATAACAAAGCTAGATAATAATATTTCAAATTAATTGAAAGGTAATATGTAAAAATTCATTAAATTTAACTAAGATCTTACTAACTACCAACAACTACTAAGGTCATTGTAGTCTAGTAATATGAATTCTGATCTCCTAATGGGATGAATCACATTTGAAAAAAAAAAAACTATCAACTATTGCTTCAAAGAAAATAAAATTGCCGAATCAAGCTTATTAATATGCTTAATCCGAATTATCAACATAATCCTTTTCACTATGACTAATGTCATACCTTTAGAATGTAAATCATGACTTGGATAATTATAATAATCAAATTTCATAATCAACCGAAATGAAATTCCTAAATGGGTGAGTGGTAAAGTCTAGTATATACTCATTAAGTATAAACATAATTAGATGCTACAACACATGTCTAATGTAGTAAGTGATTTACATGCATATCTCACATTTAGTTAATTTGACCTTTAACATGAATCTAAAACACATAAGCTATTTGGACGAAACCCTTGAATTTAAGTTTTGAATGTATAAACCCCTATCCACCCTTTGGAGACCAATTTTTGCAAAAATGTATATATCTGAATGCCTTCATAGAGGTCGAACTATTAAAGTATGGATCCATAAAGGCCCCCTAGAGTCTGGTTTTCCTAAGCATGAAGCCTTAATGATCCCTTAGGGATGCTATGAAAGTAGATCCATTAATTACCTAAGTTTAGTTTTAAAAATGTGAAGTGGGCACCTAGAGTTTGAGTTTTAAAAGTGTAGGATAACTGTATTGAATTTGAGTTTTAACAACATAGGGTGAATACTTAAAGTCAAAATTCACTGTAAGATTAGGGCAATTAGAATCAAAGGAAGTCAAGAATAAGTTAAGTCTCAATTATATAGACTTGGGTTTGGTTGAGACTATGGCATTACACTAATATGTGTAATCTCCCTAACCCAAGTTAGAATTAGTGCAGTTTCTCTGACTTCACAATAGACCAAACAATGTGATGCGGATAGCATATGCTTGCTACATCACATTGCATCTAACTAACTGATTGACAATAGTACTTAATTGTTATGCTATGTATTCTTTTATCTTTGTATCCTTATAGAGTGATAGTTGCTCATATCCCTATAGTTCTTTTGCAAGTCCTAGAAAATAGACACCGTAATCAACTAACCTCTAGGTGTATTTAAGATGGGTAACAGTTCTAGAGTGAGGAGTAAACGGACTTGAATCATTCTTTTTGCCTTCATTTTGTAGCTAATTAGGCCATGTGTAAGACATAGACTAACTTATAGTGTTGAACTTATTATCAACATGATTTTTTTTTTATTTTCTATGAATTTTCTTATATAAAAGATCTACATAAATTACTTTTTTTCAAAATAAACATATGAATCAAATTTCTATTTTTCAAAAGAATTATATGAATCAAATGTCTCTATTTTACTTTAGATATTAAACTGAAGATACTTCAAAGTTGTTTAATCATATGTGCTTTGTATATACTTAGTCTATGATAGCAGCTGAATTGCTAGCTTCCATTTAGGTTACTGATGGAGTATCGACTTTTGGACCTCTCAATCGATCTTGCCTCTAAAGCTTACAATCTCTCATGAGAAGGAGCCGATCTTCTTAACCTACCAAGGATGAGCTCCAATACATAGAAGAGTTATGGAAGAACTCCTTAAGGCCCTAACTTGGATACACTTTGCTTAGCATAGACTCTTACTTAGTCATCGACTTGCTAAGTATTGAAACTAACTTATTGAATGTAGATGTTAACCTACCGAGTGCCAAGTCAGAGATCCCTTTACACTAAGCTCTCTTTTTTTGTCTTACTAAGTTGCAGCTTCACCCAATTGCCTTAGTAGCTTTCAGCACAACTTAGTATTAGCGACCCCAACATCAGTTCAATTAAGCCATAATGCCCTAAGATTCCAAAATGTAAACCAATTGATAGGTTGCCACTTATCCCCTACTTTTCTAACATTTGTACTATATTCCTTTTTGTCCTTTGTCATATTTATCCTTTTTACTTGTACTAGGAATATTCTTTTTACATTATCCTTCATGTAATTTTTCATTATGGTATTGTTGCCCTAGAAGATTTACTATAAATAGTCCTTTTTATTGTAGCTACAATTATCTTATACATTATTGTTAATGAATATTCTTGTTCTTGTAAGGCACTATTCTCCAAGTACATGCTTTTCACACACTTATCTAATCTTACCAAGTAGCTTAAGATTAGTAGCAAGCAGACCTTAGTGTTAATTTATATGTTATATCAAGTGAAATATTCAGTTGTATTGTGTTCCTCGATGAGTCATATCTAAAGAGCAGCTTTAGAGAAGCTACTATGTTTACCGACCTATCTATTTCCCTTTTCTTCGATATATTAAAGGATCCACTTGGTTACTATCTCTTATGCAAGTTCTTATGATTAACTAAGCTCTTAGGCATATCATATCATCTTGGTATCAAAGCTTTATGTTGCGATTGAAAGCTAACTATTGTAAAAGTTGCTTCATGTTAAAGTTTATGTTTTGTTATACTCTATTTCTCTATTAGAAAAATAGAGCAAGTTCTTAAGTCACTATGCGATATCATATTATCAAAGTTGTATGAAATTTCTATTGAGTAGTCAACCTCCTAAAGTTTTGTGTTGAGAATGTTAAATCCCAATGCTCAAGGAGAGACTAATGATGCTGAGAGCGATGCTTAGGGAACAGCTGTGTTAACGAATAGACCCCCGCGCACTACTAATGAACATTTGCAAGACCTTGCTAGATAGGAATCAATGACCAATCACGTGCTCCCAAACTTGAGGGCTCGCTTAGATGGTTAGCTAAGCTATTCGAGGTACGTTGAATGTTGATGAGCAATGCATTCCCCAGTCTGATCTGTTAAGTTATTTTGCTCTCCACATCATCTAGGGAACTGTCAAGGTGACCAGCCGATGTATCGAGTCGACCCTACCACTACATACTAATATGAGTATCGAATTAGGATATAGCTAATCTTACCAGTGTTGAAGCCGAGTTGATAGTAATCAGGAGCCAATCACTTGAGGCTGACTTGCAAATGAGTTGCCCTTAAACTAATCCCAGTCCAGTCCAAATTGTATGAGCAACCAAATTGCTGACGTTGACTTTACCTGATTGAGATTTACCCCTACCCGACCAACAATGTCATTAGGACCATGAAATGAGTAAACAACATGTGCGCTATCCTTTTTCTGCCATCTGTTCTGTCCTTTTTACCTCTGGATATTCTTTTTGCATAATTACATTAATACCCTTGTAAATTATTCTCTTTTCTCTTTACTAGTAGGAATCTTTTTTATAATTTACTCTCGCCTAGGAGTTACCTTAATTGGGTCATGTAAATACTTGTATATTACAATAGCCACAATAGTTATCACAATGAATTTTTCTATCATACTCTTTTAGGCTAAGTGTTCTATTGCCTACTCTCGAGCTACTTTTATCAAGCCCATTGAGTGCAAACTAGTAGCGAATGACTTTTAGCCACACTTATGAGTCGTATCAAGTACAACCCAAGCTTGTATGAGGTATTAGTGCATCATATCTATTGTTAGTACATGGGGACCCTTACTCAACCTTCGACTATAATTTATTTTTTAGGCCATCCTGCGGTTTGAACTCATCCCTTAGTTTTGCATGATATTGGATTCATATGTTCATCCACGAAATCCGTATTAACCTATTACCTACTTTTTTTACGTTTGTACTATATTCCTTTTGTCTTTTATGATATTTACCCATTTCGCTTGTATAAGGAATCCTCTTTCTACATTATCATTATATAATTTTCCATTATTTTATTGTTACTCTAAAAGACTTACTATAAATAGTCCTTTTTACAGTAGATGCAATCATCTTACACATTATTGCTAATTAATATTCTTGTTTTTTCGAGACATTATTCTCTGAGTACATCCTTTTTTCGCACTCTTATTCGCTAATATTAAGGTCTATTCATCACTAATGGAAGCTATTGTGTTTATCAACTTATCAATTTCCTTTTTCTTTGATATCTTAAAAGATCTACCTAGTTACTATCTTTTATGGTAAGTTACAGTGATTAACTGAGCTCCTAGGCACATCATATCAGTTAGTAAGATAATGGGATCATTATGACTTTTCACTCTTAGGTTGTAATAGGCTTTATGTAGGCTTTAACTAAATATACCCATAGACCTTATATCTCTATCAATTATAGTAGTGACTAGAATCTTATGTAATCTTACAATATCTTAGATAAATAGTTGTTCTATCTTCTCAAGTGAATACCTAATCTTTAGTGTTATAAAGTGAGTAAATTTATTCTACTCTCCTCAAAAACCCATACTAACATGTCTTGTTACTATCTAAGGAAGCACCATTATAAGGTCCATCTTAATATGTTCTCACTTTCATATAAGTATAGATAGTGATTGTAATTCACCAATAGGTCTCTAGTACTTGATCTTAATATGATGATAGGTGAAGAACCTAGACACAAGCTCTTGATCTCGCTCTTCATATTAATCCATTGGTAATGTTCCTTTAGATCCTTATAATTTTTTGTGCCTTTAGGATATATCAAATAACTTGAGTAGTATGTTTGTTAGAGTAAGAACTCATATGAGTAGTACTTTTTATGATAAACCTAAAGTAAAAAAAGTACTTTGATGATAACAAAATATATTTTAATGTAAATGAAAGATTTTTTTTTTTTTAGTTGCTAATAAGTTACCTAATGTGTGGTACAATGAATTATATGTTTAAAGGTACTTGATAAGAACAAGAATCAAATGATGCAAAATTAACAAGATTAGAGGCGATTTAAAGAATTATAATATCAGCAATGGACATTGAATCAGAATCAACTATTTTTAGAAGCTTATTAAAAGGAAACAACAATATATGTCTTCATCAACATGAATTAAAAGCACGAGACATAATTACATTATGTTTAAAGCTAAAGGAAGAATAAAAAAGAACTAATTAGAAGATAAGATTGGCTAGAAAAGAAAGATTGAATAGAACCATATATTTAGAAGAATAAAAGATAGTACTAGAAGGAAAACATGATCAAATGCATGTTATAAGAAAAGAAAAGAATCAATTTATAAGTCAAGATCTAGAACTGTAGATATACATTTTAGTAATATATCTTGCAAAGCTAAGGGATACAAAAGCAGTACTTATCAAGTTTAGAGAAGCACGTGATATAGTAGACAAATTAAAGTTTCTAAGTATATGAAGCAACTATAAGGAAAGTATCACATAAAAAATGAGTGTATCAGCTATGATAGCAAAGAAAGATTATAAAGATTTGAAAAAGCAACCGCTACAGTAGTTATTACCTTATTAAGGATACTTGAATGTTGGAGCTATAAATATTTAAGGATGAAGTGATTAACGAAGCAAGGAAAGCAAGCAAGAAAAGAAAAAGCAAAGAAAAAGTTTAAGAGCTCCATAAGTTTCAATGATACATTTATCCAATTTGAGAGAAAATCTCATAACTTAAGAATTAATTACTAAGTGACTATGGTACAATGTGAGGAGATCCTTCATAATCCTCAAAGGAGCTATTAATCTCCTTAAAATTAGTGTGAGAGTGAGATTGTTTGAGAGAACTTAAGAGAGGGATTCTATTAACTTACGACTCGAAGGCAAGGTAAGATCGTGGGGACTATTGACCTTTATGAAAACTTTTCTTTAAATAGTGAAAAGTATGATGTAGATAATCGTATCCCTAGTCGTAGGTTGGAAGAGTAGACAGATGTACAAGTTAGAACTAGTGTATATGCTTGCCTGATTCTCTAATCTCTACGTTCTTTTATTTACTTGCAATTTATTAACTATTTGCATGATATATTGCTTAAGCATTTATGCATTACATGATTTATCAGAATCATTAACGTATAATTAAGTTTAAGCTCAAAAGCATGTGGAGTTGATTAAATAAATAACCCATTTTAATGGTTAAATTACTAGGTATTAGGTTAATTTTCATACACAAATCTTTGATTTGAAGTTGTTAACAATTCTAATACATCAAGAATTAGAAATAAGTTTAGTACAAGTCATTAATCTTGAACATTTAGAACTAAAACTTGGTTAAGTCTTACAATTGTACAATAGCCAAATCAACCATCCATCCCCCTTTTAAATTATTCACTTAGACAAACAATGTCTCCTCAAATATTACTTTCTCTAGTTCCGTAATGTAAACCCTATAGCTTTCCGTAGCTAGAAGTGAAGTCGAATAAGAGAGTCAATGGATAATTCCTAAAATCACTTAAATATAATGATAAAAAATTTTAAATAAAACGAATCAAACCTTAATTAACTAGCCAAAAAACCCTAGAGGAGGTAAAACCCTAAAACCTTAAGTATATACATAAAACACTAAAAACCTTAATATATAGGAAACCCTAAAACGATAACAAAACCCTAAAAGGTTTATCAAACCCTAATTGGATGACCAAAAACCCTAACACAATGAAGAAACCCTACTTATATAAATAAGTAATTCGCTGAAAGTAATCGGGTTCACCAATCCCCTAAAACCCTAGGTTACTATCATGTAGGTGATCCGATAACAACTAATGGATAAGAAACCATAAGGAAAAATCTAGGTGTACGTATAAGACCTTGAACCAACTAAAATGAAGCAACAAAATATGACAAAACCTTAAACTTTCCCTAATTACACTTAACATGCTTAATCATACTTAATTGTAATTAATTACCTTAAGTAAATCTTAGCCTACAACCAACTGTCATTACATCTTAATTGGCAACAAGCCAAATCTAATTAAGAACAAGAGTACAAGGAAATAAATGGGCATCAAAAGATCTTTTACTTTAGGGAGACAAGATCTTTCCCTAATTGGAAAAAAAAGCAACAAGTATAATGGAACCTAAAAGAGGCCATGCACTCCCTTCCCAAAACACTTAAACCTTGACCCCCTCTCCTTCCTTGAATTTACGCTAGCTAGCCCTTCTCTTTCACTCCTATTCTTTTGTTTTTCAATTCCACTCATTCACTTAAAACACTCTCTAAAGCCTCTCTAAAAAATTCCTTACACATCACTCAAGAAAAAATCTACACACTTCACCACCAATCCCTCTAGTTCCATTACCACTCCACTAAATCAACAACCATTAAGCGCCATATAACCTTGACTCATTTCTTGATGCATCTCCAAGGTCATACACACAAAGAAACACCACAACGAGCAAATCGACAAGGAAATAGAAAAGAAATTAGCAAAACCGGAGCAACTACCTAATGGATATGACTCACCATTTGATCCTACTCGGCCTACAATTTGTTAGATATAACATGCCAGTCCGAATTGAAGGGTCACTTACCACTATTCCTTACTAAAGGGAATAGATAAGAGTTAAGAGATGACAAGAACACTAAGGTTACTCAAATGAGTATTTTCTATATTGAAAAGGATGTCAATGTATAAGGAAAGTAGGGGTTTATATATTTACCTACTAAGGTTATTTTACATATATGAAAAAACAAAAGGGTATTTTACAATTATGTTACATGAATCATACTAAAAAGGGGTAAAAAGGATAAAGAATATTTAATATGGAAAAGAAAGAATTATTCTGGAACATTGTGTCAAAAGGCACGTGTCACTTGATGGTTATACATTAGGAGTATAATACAACATAGGCAGAAATAGGAAGTGCTAGTAGTTAGAGGTTAACTTGATCTGGATTAGGTCAGGAGCCAATTAGTTTGGTTAGGAGTCAATTGAATTGGAGTCAGGTGCTAGTAGTCGGTTGGAGAGCTCGATTCGGCTAGCCTTTCCTAAGTTACCTTCTGCTAGGTCAAAGCATGTTGGATACACATGAGGATCAGACAGACAGGTCGATAGGAGGTCGGATCGAGATAGGTGTCTCAATTTCGGCTATGGCTTAAAGCTAGTATTTTCCGTACGAGCCCTTAAAGTCTTCTAGTCCAGCTTCTTGTGATCCGTCCAAGAGGTTGATTCCTATCATCTACTTAAGGGTCAGAAAGATTTGTCCTCAAATTGAAATGGTTTTTGCTTGTTCTTTTAGGGAGCCCATAGGGTCTTTTATTGGTTGATGGGGAATCAGATTGGATACATTGAAGGTGTAGCAGACACCATAGTCATTAGGAAACTCAATCCAGTAGGCATTACAGTTGATCTTCTTCAGGACCTTGAATGGGCCATTAACTTAAGGAGATGGTTTGCTTTATCTTAAGTATAGGAATTGCTCTCAACTAAGGTAAATCCACACTAAGTCTCCTGGTTGGAAGGAAATAGTTTTGGTAGCCTCAGTTGCTAATCTTTTGTTGTCTCTTATTGAACCTGGTGATCTTCTTCATGATATATTAGTGTAGCTTATGCAATTCTTAGGCTCGGTCTACTGCAGATTGACTTTCTTCAGTAGTTGTTAGGGTACCATTCATATCTAGGGGAATGGTAGGGTTGAGGCCACAAACTACCTCGAATGGAGTCCTCCCTATAGTGCTGTAGATAGTTCGGTTGTATGCGAGCTCTATGACTGGTAGGCACATATCCTAATCCCTTAAGTTCTTCCCTACGAGTAGATTATGTAGTGTCCTGTTCACCACTTCAGCTTGGCCGTCAGTTTGAGGGTAGCTGCTGAGCTGAACACTAGTTTAGTCTCAAGCCTTCTCCAAAGAGTCTCTAAGAAGTAGCTAAAAAATTTTGTGTTTTGATCTAAGACAATAGTCTTTGATACTCTATGTAGTCGAACAATCTCTTGGAAATACAAATCAGCAATTTATAAAGCATTGTTAGTCTAATGACACAAAATGAAGTGCACCATCTTACTAAAGTAGTATACTATAACAAAGACAAAATATTTTCCTGTAGATGTTCGGGGCAACCTTAGGACAAAATATATGTTAAGGTTAGCCCATGGTAAGGTAGGCATTGGTGGAGGTATATACTCTCCATGGGGTTCTCTCTTTCCCTTAGCACGCTTATACACTTTACAATGACTGATTACCTTATGGACACCTTTGGCCAAACCTGGCTAGTAGAAGTTCTCCTTCAATAGCTTGGCTATCTTAACCTCCCCGAAATGTCCTAATAACCCTTTTCTATGAGCTTTCCTAACTAATAGCTCATGTATAGAGTAGTTTGGTATGCACAGCCTTTGGTCCTTAAATAAGTAGCCATCCTTGAGATAATATCCCTTAATAGCAATTACGTCTTTGCATTGTCCTGTGATAGCACTGAAGTGAAAGTCATGAGCATACTACTCGGTAATTAGTGAGAATCCCAATAATTTTATCTACAAAGTAGTTAGCAAGGTTTATTGTTGTGATAGAGCATTAGTGACCACATTTGTACTTCTCTTCTTGTCTCGGATGACATACAAGAAACCCTCTATGAACTCTAACCACTTGGCTTGCCTCTTTGAGAGCTTGATCTGACTCCCTAGATGCTTCACTGATTTATGCTCAATGTAAATAACAAACTCTCGTGGTAACAAATGATGTTGTCAAATAGTAAGGGCCTGACAAAGAGAGTACAACTCTTTGTCATATACAGAATAGTTCAGGGCAGGACTACTAAGCTTCTCACTATGGTAGGTGACAGGTCGTTACTCTTTTATCAGGACAGCACCAATTCCAATTCCCGATGCATTGCACTCTAATTCTAAGGGCTTATTAAAATCTAGTAGTGAAAGGACAGGGGCTAAGGTGAGCTTCTCCTTGATCTCGCTGAAGCTTCGCTTAACTCGATCGCTCTACTTGAACCCTTCATTCTTCTTTGTCAGTTCGGTCAATGAGGTAGCTATTGTGTTGAAGTCTTTAATAAATTACCTATAGAAGGAAGCTAAGCCATGGAAACTTTGGACTTCAATGATATTCTATGGCATCGGCTACTCTAGAATAGCTCGGATCTTCTCTTCATTTTCTCGGATTTCATCCCCTAACACTACAAACATTAGGAAAATCACCTCACTTTAGCAGAACGTACACTTCTCCATATTCCCATGCAACCTCTCAACTCACAAAATGTCAACTACTTTACGAAATGTCAAACATGGTGATTTATGTTAGTACTGTATACTAATATGTCATCAAAGTACATGACTACACATCTTCTAAGTAGAGGGCACATCACATGGTTCATTAATCTCATGAATGTGCTCAATGCATTCGTAAGTCCGAATGGCATAACCAACCATTCCTAGAGTTCGTGTCTAGTTTTAAAGGCAGTCTTTCATTCATTGCTCGGCTTCATGTGAATTTGGTGGTAACCAATTCATAGATCTATCTTTGCACTATGAAGCTCATCTAACATATCATTGAGATTTAGTGTCGAGTATCTGTACTTGATAGTAATTTGGTTGATTACTTGGCTATCGATGTACATGACTCATGAACCATCCTTCTTCAGAACGAACAAAGCTTATACAGCATAAGGAATTATGTTCTCTTTCACATATCCTCTCTCAATGAGTTTGCCTACCTATCTTTTTTGCTTAACAACTTGCTCAGGGTTCATTTTATACATAGGATGGTTCGGCAGGGCGGTACCTGGCTATAGATCAATACAGTACTCTATGCCTTGGATTGGTGGTAGTCCTTTAGGCAGTTCTTTCGTAAATAGGTCGAAGAGCTCATTTAGCAATCTTCAAATTTCTTCTAGGACATCCGGTAATTCCTTCACCTTCATTAATCTTCTAACAAATAAGAACATCGGTTCATTAAATTTCTCAACAGATCGAAGCTCTCTACGGCTCATCACTAAGGCCTTTTTCTTGCTAGCTTAGGTAAGTTGATTATGGGTTTCATTTACTTAGGAGAGGGTTTAGGGGTTACAACACTATCCTCCTTCCATCCTTAACAAAGGCATAGGTGTTCTTATACCTATAATACATAATACGTCGGTCGAACAACCAAGATTGTCTAAGCAGTAAGTGTAAAGCTCTTATAGGGATGACATCGCATACTACTCCGTCCTTGTATACGTTTCCAACGTTAAACAGTGCGGCCACTTATTCAGTTATGTGTAAGGTACCCTTATCATGAAGCTAATATAACTTGTAAGGTCGGGGATGCTTTGAGGTCGATAGACCTAACCCTTGCATAAGGGATTGCACAACAACATTTGTAGAACTTCCTTCGCCTACTATGATCATACATAATTGGCTTCTGATGATACACTTGGTATGGAATAGATTTTTCTTATGGTCATCCTTAGAGTTCAACAAGTTACTTAGGATTAGGGTCATCACTTCTCCCTAGTCAGTATAGATATAGGTTTCTTCCTTATCTATAACTTCAGGCTTCCTAACATCTTCCTCGGGCTCACTCTCTTCAGTGCTATCCACTACATCTCGTTAGAGCACCATGACCCGTTAGTTCGGACACTCAGCAACCATGTGTCCGTAACATTTAAACACCTTATCAACCTTTTCTTTCCATTATAAGTATTCATCAGCATCTCTACTTCTATTGAAGGGGGAGGGGGGGGGGGGGAATTTGAACCTTGACATTATTAAGTCCTCGAGAAGCTCGGTATCCTTGCCCACTAGGGTTATTTTACATATATAAAAAGACAAAAGTGTATTTTACAATTATATTATATGAATTATATTGAAAAGGGGTAAAAAGGACAAAAAATATTCAATACGAAAAAGAAAGAATCATTCTGAAACGTTGTATCAAAAGGCACATATCACTTGATGGTTGTACATTAAGAATGTAATACAACATAGGTAGAAATGGGAAGTATTAGTAGTTAGAGGCTGACTTGATATGGATTAGGTTGGGAGTCAACTAGTCTAGTTAAGAGTCAGCTGAATTGGAGTTAGGTGCTAGTGGTCGATGTGGTCAATTAGAGAGCTTAGCTCAACTAGCCTTCCTTGGGTTACCTTTAGTTGAGCAAGAGCATGTAGGATATACGTGATGATCTAACAGACAGGTCGGCAAGAGGTTGGATTGGGATAGGAGTCCCTGTCTCGGCTATGGCTTAGAGCTAATATTTTCCATGCGAGCCCATCATGCCTTGTAGCTCAGCTTCTTATGAGTGGTCTTAGGGGTTAAGTCTTTTCATTTCCCCTCACCACCAATACATACCCAAGCTAAACCCACACTTAAATTCATGGGCATGCCTTGGAAAAGAAGGAGCAACATTCCTAACTCTAGTAAGGTGACTAAACCTAGTTTCACTTGCTTTTCCTTTAAGATTAATGATGATATCTTGCACTTTAGACACTTATACTTTCATGTACATCTATGTCCTAAAATTTTTAGGAGTAGTAGCGAAGAACAAGTCAAAATAGTGAATGAATAAGATTCATTAACTATGGTAGCACTAACATGTAAGGAAGTTAAGTATCTAATGTGTTTTAGGGTTAAACCACCTAGAAAAACCCCTAAAACCCTATCTTCTCTAACATGCCGCCCCCTTTATGACTCATATCTCACTTGTCCTCATAATATTATGTGATGATAATGGCTAATAATAAGTAGAAATGTGGTTTTGATTAAGGAAAAACACCTTAGAACAAGTGTTACATGAACAAGATAAAGGAAGCCCTATAGAACCCTAATAGGCTACTGCTAAGAGTAGGCATAACATCTTGTAAATTTGATTTATTTATGTAATTACATTTTTAATTAGTGTTAAGTATGTTTTAGGACTTGATTAATCAAGTTAAGTAAGGTAATGATGAGTTAGGGCTTTAGACTAGCTTAGTTGGTAATTAGGTTCTTAAAATTAGTATTAAAGGCCTCACTAATGATAAAGACCAAATCTATACCCTTAGTAAAAATGGAACAAACTCAAGGCCTTTAGTAGGTTTAAGCCTAAATTGATAGGTGGCATTAGGCTTATGGCCATAAAATGTAAAATAAACTAAGAAAAAAAAGTCTTAAAAGAACCAAGATTAAGGCCTAATAGCTAAGTGGCTAAATTTAGACATTATTCTAAAAGACATAAAATGATGTACAAGTGGCCCATTAAGCCTTAAGGCCTACTTAAGATATCCTCTATAGGCCTTTTAATGAGTTAAAGCCCTAAATTAGAGAAAAGAGCCCATTTAGGCCCACAAGAGCAACATTAAGGCCTAAATTGGAGGCTATGCAATTTAGGTAGAATATTTAACTTGGAATACTTAAATAAAAGACCGAAAAGTAAAGTTTAAGGCCTAATACTAAAGACTGGGCTGACTAGGCTTAAACCCCAAAACTAAGCCCAAACCTTAAAGTAATCAAACCAACATCTTAGACCAACGAACTTGATAGGCCCTAACTAAAACCTTACCAACCCAAAAACTAAAAAGGGACCTCACCAATGAAAGAATACTCAAAACTTATGAAAAACAACTATAAGATCATCAAAAAAAGACTTAAAATGAAGAAACTACGACCAAAATACAAAAAAGGTTCAAATGAGAATTTAAGACAAGAGGTAAATAGTTAGTATAAGTGGGTTATATATGTGCCATAACTGTATTTTTCAAGTGACATAGACCCTGAGATTGACTTAGTCGAGGATTATGGGGACCACTAGACTCCATGGCTTAGTGAGTATACCAACATCTTAACTTGTTTATACTTGTATTATAGTGTATTGATTAATTATATCTATGAAAATTGTTATGCTAGGGGGAAATTAGGTATTTTTATGTGCTTGTATTAATTGTACATACATACTGAAATACAATAATATATCAAAATTGAGAATTGGTTGATGCATTAATAGATAGGGCTTCTAGAGTATATATCATATATTTTAGTTAATCACCTATGAGCTAGAATAATAATTATTCGACCTTAATATGAATCGACCATGCATAGCATGTTTCTATATTATTATAAAAGTACATCAACACTATGTAGTAGGGCGGAAAATCATATATGTTGGATCCATTTTTGATAATATACTGTTATTGTTTTTGTATGAAGTACTCGTGTGGCACGTTTTTGCCTTAACCTTAAGGATCTACTTGGTTTTGGGGAGTGCAACCCTCTCCTTGAGGCCAAGCAATATCTACTGCTTTAGGTTTATCGAGGAAGAGATTATATTTATTTAGATGATAAATATAGAGATCTAAGTCTTAACATGTCTAAATACTTTCCAATATGGGCAATGATGGAAGGGAAGAAGAGAGCTCGAGTGGTCACATACATGCTATTTAGACTCTTTACACTTCATTTTATCTTTTAGTATTTTGAGTAACTTAGACTACTGGTATTACCTATGTATGAATTAATTGGGCAATGTTTGGTCCTATTAGAGTATGTTGACCTTATTTGTCATAGTTTAGTTAATGTTGAATACTCTACTACTTACTTGATACAAGTTTCCTGGTGAGAGTTAGGATTATATAGATGCCTTGTGTAATGCATTGAAGGTTCTTGATCAAAGGTAGCACTTGATCTTAGATCTTCCTGTAGTATACGACAATATTGCCATAACTTGATCACCTCCTTTGAGTTGTGACACCTAGTGCACATAATTGGTTTTTATATCTTACATCTCCTTTTGAGTCAATTTTGAATTCTTTGTTCTTGCCATCTGATATAAATTACTTAATATTCTAGAGTTTAAGGTCTCTTTCTTAAGCTTTCTTAATCTACTCATGTAAGGAAGGTTTTTCTTTTTTTTTCTCAATAAGTTGCATTCTAACTTGATGAGTTGGGATCTCTAAGTCAAATCTTTATATTTCTTCTAATAACTATTGTAGAGAGGTAATCAAACTAGCTATGTTACTCTTTTGGCACAGACCATGGACAACCACATTTACCTTCCTTGGATATTATAAACTCTCTATATCATAATCTCATATCAACTCTAGCCATCTCATCTATCTCAAACTTAACTTACCTTAAATAGAGACGTATTTTAAGCTTTTTTAGTAGGTGTATACAAGTAATGATGCCATAGCTTCTACGAAAGGACCATGCTACTATTCAATGTTTATTGTCAGTAGTTTTTTTATGGCCTCAGCTTTCAAGAGGCATAAGCTACTTCCTTCTTACTTTACATCCTAATGTCTTTGATTAATGCATTATTATAGAGCAAAAACTTCTTACCACTACTTGGTAAGGCTATCCAATCTTTGCTTAAATTCTTGGAAGCTTCACTAACAGCTATTATCCCATTCTAATTTAACTTTTTCTGTATTAGTTTAGTTAATGGATATGCAAGTTTGGGGAATCCCTCTATAGAACTCTTGAATATCCTACGAAACACTGAAATTCCTAATTCCCATTACAGCTTTTGGTTGTCACAATTCCACAATGGCTTTAGTCTTTTTTCACCCACTAACACACCATCCTTGAAAATAACATGACCCAGAGAAATTACCTTATTAAACCAGAATTTGCACTTGTTGAATTTAACATATAATTGCTTCTCTTGGAGCTTTTAGAGAACAATCTTCAAACGTTCTTTCTTTATTCTTGGAGTACACAAGGATGTTGTCAGCAAATACTAATATAATCTTATCTAGGTACTTAGGAAATCCTCTATTCATGAGACCCATCTATTGGTGTTTCCTAAGGGCATTACTCGGGATTCATAATGCCCATGGCATACAATGAATGCTGATTTTAGTACCACTTCAGACTTTATCTTTAACTAATGATATCTGGATGCCAAGTCTACCTTGAAACTAGTTAGGCTCGTTTCACTAGATCAAAAAGGTTATCAATTGTGGACATGGGCATTTCTTCTGTACTGTATCCTTGCTCAGTTCCCATAATCAGTACATAACCGCAGGCTAGCACTATCCTTCTTCCTAACAAACAATAAGATTATCTATATACTTATAAGTGGCAGTTGCGAATGCGGAACTTCAACGGAATTGCATACGGCCCATTTAAACAAAGTATCATAGAATGGCATTGCATTCACTCTGTGACATGTTGTTCAAAGAGGGTCTCAACTCATCCAAATAGAGTATTACAGAATATGGCTGCTTTAGATTCCACGGTTAATTTGTTTGGGGCCAATTCTTGAACCGTTAGTATGGTTCTGGAGTGTGTCACGGTTCCAATCTACCCCGTGTCTAGGTCTAAATGAAGGAATGGACTCTGACATAAAAAAAGATACTTTCAAAGTTTAAGTTTTAGGTTAAAAAGAAAAACAAAAAAAAACTCACTATTCTAATTTTAATGTACTTTTTACTTCTAATTTACTGTTATTAAGTTTCTTTAGTGGATGCCAATTATTGAATTTTAGTGTCTTGTTTGAGCATCTCTGCCTTGATAAAATTCCTCATCAATATTAAAAATATAAAATTACTATAATTAACTTGAGGTAAAATAGAATTTACCTTGAATTTTTTAGTATATTTGAAGTTGGTTCACTAATTTTAGAAATTTAGAAATGATACTAGTCAGAGGCGGAACTTTTGAATCGTCATTGGATTCGTAAATCATGTGTGCTTCTTCTGCTTATTTTTTAAGGACATTTAATAAAATATATGGATAAGGTGGAGACTAATATCTCATAACCGTGATTTTAAGTTTTTTAATTTCTAGGAAAAGAAAATATATATGATAAAAGTTTAAGATGATTGAAGATTTTTTAAAGAAAAAATAAAATAAAATAAGTGAAAAAAAATTATCATGGCAACTATCTAGGGTAGGGAAGGTTATATATATTTTCTATCATGATGGCCTCCCATGGTCATGGATTGGGATCATGCCTGTAGCACATACTGACCTTTCTCTGATGATAGGTTAGCCACCGACGTTGTTCGCCTATAGCTGTGGCTACTACTATGGTCAGCATAACACTTAATGTGTTTGCAGTTCAACATGGATTATGAAAGAGTGGTCATGTTAATTTATAAAGCTAATGTAATAAATGGTATGTAAAAACTAGATGGAAACCTTTTAGCTAAGTGGTTCAAATGAGTCTGTTGATACAACCACTTAGATATACACTCCTTTGATTGGTCCTAATATGATAAGTCTCACGGCTTATGATGAGTTGCTTTCAGCTTAGGCCCCTATCCAGTTATAAAAGTTCTCTAATAGTTAAAAGACTTTGGATAAAACTGAAAAATTAAGTCAAACAGCTAAATCTTATACTTGTAGACTACATTAGACTTGTGACCTCACTCTCTAATATCTATGGATGTGGCTTTACTTATTAACTCCTTTCTACTTACTGGCTTCACTCCTTTATAAATATAAGAACCTCACACAACAGTAAATTGTTTGATATTTTACATACTTAAACCTATTTACTCCTCTTAAGTATTCATACTCTTCAAATAATCAATTAATTTAATTATTTGAGTGATTATGCTGGATAATACCTCACTACTCCCTCACTATGCTCTCTTTTACAAGCTCAATCACTTACATGAGGTCCAATCTCTCTCAAATCCACATCGATAAATATTTTAAGACAATAGAGTTTACTAATGTTTGTTGACCTAAATGTTCATTGCTTTTAGCTTGTGATATTACAAATGGAATCAGAATCATCTCTCCACTAGTTGGTGGATGATTTAGACGTTGTATATTTAAGGAGGAGAGATTTTGATATCCCATATGTAGATAGTCTCACATAGATTGTAAGAGAGTAGTTATACTAAGTTTATAAGGTTAATGTAGTGGATATCGTATTAATATTGCCTATAAACTTTTGGTCTAAATACTTGAAATAAGTTAATTAATATTTGTTTGAATGTTTATTATTTTTGGCTTGAAGCATTACAGTTGATATTTTTGCTATAGAGGGTACCCTGTTTATTTTGTTATTATTCTTTATTTTTTTAAATCACTTTGTAATCTTTTGGTGCTTTGCTTTGAAACTTCTGAAATAAGGATTTTTCAAATTTTAATGACTTTTTTTACGTTTTCTATAACCTCCCCCTAATTGTAGCACTGCTATAAATTTCGTAACATTTCTTTATTAAATATGATATTGCTTACGGAGAAAATAGTAAAAATGCTTTCTAAATAGGCTTGCCTCTGGAAAAATGATTCGTATTTCTCCTATCAATTTGTAATTTTGTTATGGGATGTGTAACCTTGCTTCAAAGTTGGTAAGTTTGCTTTTGGAAATACATTAAAAAAAAAAAAAAGAAGAAGAATTTTGCTTCATATTTTACAGTTCTTGCTGATATCCGTAACTCTACTTCTGAAAAAGAAATTCATAAATATCCTTGAATTTATTAGACTCCACTTTTCTTTTCTTTTTTTCGAATGACTTTTAGGGAAAAAATAATCCATTCTAATCTATTTACATTTCAAGATCACTATCTATACTACTGAGTTGCAAAAGCTTTACTATTATAGTTTACTTTAAATTTATGAATCTGCTTAATTTCTTTAACGTACAATGTAGAAAAACAATTGGCAACTATACTTCAACTTCCGTAACATTCTCAAAATTAGCGGCCCTTAAACAAAATTTTAAGGTAGGTTTCCCTAGAAGCTAGGCTACTTCTAGGACATAGCAGTACGCCTACCGAGCCAGTCTCAGGTAGGACTCGGTTGATCTGCATGTCTAGTCAAATAAACTCTTGGAATTTGTTTCATATATTTTATCAATATTTCTGCAAATATTACTCACGCAAATTTCTTTCATTTATTTTATATAAGACAAAAACATCATATCTTATAATACAGGTTTATATCTACTTCCATTTAGCGTGGCAATTTATGCGGTAGGCCGTGCTTGAGCTTCATCTCGTGTCCGATTTCATGTCAGTTATAAAAATATATAAAACATACTAGAGATCATAATTAATTATTTTACATCACAACAATAATTATTCATGCTATATCAGATGATATATATATATATATATATATGTATATTTACTAGAAATCGTACTAAATTTATACTTTATCTTAATAGTTATCGTTTTAATTCTGTGTGTACAAAGCTCATATCAATAAATTGTCTCACTAAATTTGTAGCTCTTATGGACATCATGTGTGCATATTTTTACTTAGAGAAGGCTACAAAAATTGAAGTCTCCATAATTAATTTTGCCTAAAGTTTCAAAGCACGTGTTAATGGTAGTTTTTAAATATGAGCAATCACTTTAGGCCTAAGGTTAGGCATCCTAACTCCCATGACCATTACGCCAAGAGAGCTTGTGTCAATTGGCCTTGAGCCTACAACTAAGTAGGAATGCTCACGAATTAACAACCTTGATAGGGCGTGCATTGACTTGCTTAGGGTTGATGTTAAGTAGGGATGCCACCCCAAAAATAAAGGCTTCCCACCACGCTGAAAAAAGAAAATGGGTGGTGACCTTCATGGCCAAAGGCCACTCAAGCATATTACCACCTAGCCCTTGAAGGATCCCCAATGATTCTTCTTAAGTAACGCTAGAGCCTAGGATGGCCAAAATGTGATAGGGCTCAATCGTACAATACTTGCATCCAATGTAACTCTTGGTAGCTCATCTTTAGGAAAACTTATGCCTAAGAAAATATAGGCATAAAACCTAAAGGCAATTATTCCTAGTGTTGCCAAAAGGTCCCATTGACTTAGAGCTCCCAAAACTTAGGATCATAAGCCACAAGTTAATATGCTTAGAGTCAAACATATAAATACTTTAACTTGTTCCCTTGTAAGTCCCAATTGACACTTTCTTATTGCTCCCACCAATTCCTATCTCTTTCTTAATACTTGCTCTCTTATTTGTCTTATTTACATAAATGTTAGAGTAGCTTTACCAAAACCCCTCAGCTGTTTTGCCTACTCTTACCTATTTTATAGAATTGACCAAGGTAGCTTAAGGTTCCCTAAGTTTGGTTTAGTCAGCATAAAGAGGCCATTACACTCTATTGACTAGAACTTTGAAACACCATGGATTTATAGTAGTTAAGAGGTATGTAAAGGTGAATTACTATCTTTGTCATTTCCTACTAAATGTGAAAATGGCTTTTTTTTTTTTTAATGAAGCAAAATGTATGCATATTCAATTTGTATCTCTCTCTTCACATAAAAGTATGGGGAGCTATCTAATCTTTGTTAAGCAAATGAATAGGAATGTAGTATTACTTGAATTCATTATTGCTCATGATAATAGGTGCTCAGTAAAAATTTGATACATGGAAGCTTTGTTAAGGACTCCTGCTAGTGGTTTTCATCATTCATATATTTTTTGTATTAAATTTTTATTTATATATTAGACCTTGTCACAAGTTCATTTACAACACGAAACCAAAACTGACTCTATAGATTAGGAACCAACTTGACCCATCAGCAAGTTCCTAAACAGTCGCATAGCTTGAATGGTCCTTAGATTGTGGGCGGTTTCGTCCCCATAAATCATAGACCCATAGTTGACCGAAAAAGATATAAAAAGTTAATTATAGAAAAATAAGAAATAAAAAATAAAATATATAATTGAATAATATAATTTAAGCTATTTACATATGAATTAGGAAAAATTATGTTCTTCACAACATTTAATATATTGTTATTTACAATATAAATTAAATATACATTCAAAGGTTTGTTCTCTCTCTCTCTATATATATAGAGGCACACACAACACATATACCCCACTAAAAAAATTCTCATCTCTTAGTAGTGTAGTACCGCTAAAAAAATTATAATGCTATAACTCAGGTTGAATGAAGATTGCATTGATCTTAAGCTTAACCTTTTCTTTTAGTTTTAAATTATAACTAGTTAAAAGCCCGCATAATAGGCGAATAAAAGTTTTTAGTTACGATAATAATTTTTATGTTGGAAAACAACTAATATAAATGATCATTTTGATAATATAAACATTTCTTTTTACCTAACTTGGGACTTAATATGAAATGTAGTTGAAACTTAATCCTATCACATATATAAGCTTCTTACAACTAAACTTATGTGTTATTTGATGATATTTTAAAATTAGGAAAATGAAAAGATAAAAGCAAATAGGTTGAAAATGAGGATATTACTAACTTTTACAAAATTATGAAATCATAATTTTAGGACTCCTCAATTAACTAAGTTTTGCAAAAATAAGCAAAGAAAGGGAAAAAGAGAAGATAAAATGGCAAATCCAAATTATATAATGATACAAACATGACTCAATAAAAATATTATAATTAAACCATATTACTTGATGCAATTATTGTGTCATTAATTTACTAATGTAGATTATATCAATTAATATATATTTATCTTTTTTTATATATATATTTAGAATATTCTTATCCACTTTACAATGTATACATTCTTTGTAAAAGAAATAGCAAATAGCATAATTTAATGCATTTGTTAAGAAGTTAAAATAATTAATATTTAATAATTACTTATGAAAATCATGTTCCTTTTTAGGTATCTTACTTTTAGAAAATGAAGGTTCTTACTATATTTTTTTTAACTTTAGAAACATATCATTCCTTTGAATTCCCTAAAGAGATTGACATTTACATGTTTTAATTTGAAAGAAAATATTAAATGTCAATTTTTCTACCACTTTCCTATATTTCGAAGTTATTTTGTGAGATTTTAACAACATAATAATATAATATAAGATGGTATTTGTCATTAAATTTAATATAATCTGTTCCTTCAAGAAATTAGAAAGGAGAAAAGGATATACACTCTCTCTTTCTATGTATCTCTCAATCATTAAATCATTTTAGGCATATGAGAGTGAAGGAATAATTATATATAAAATGATTAAATTAGAATGTCACTAATACCGTTATTGATATGGGAATTTAATATGATGGAATGTTTGAATATAAAGGGATTAAGTTAGAACGTAACTACTATGAGAATATGCCTTCAATTCAGTTGTTACTATCATATTGATATTTAATAAATATTACGGCGTATTAAACTTGAAAACTTCCATATATATATATGTATATATATAACAAACAAAAAGAATATTAGTGAAATATATATTAATACAAAAACATTTAAATTACTATAAGTTAGAAGTGAAAATATATTTAATCTCACAATAAATAAATATTCCAATAACACTCTATGTAACACTCTAACATCTATTTCTTTAAAAGGAAATTGTATTAATATTAAAACTATATTACTTTATTCACTCATTGCATGAGATTCACATTAATGAATTATTTAATATTATCAATAAAATAAAAATTGAAAGTGATGGAATGCTTGAATATAATGGGTTTAAGTTAGAACATGAAAAAAAAAATGAGAATATGTCTTCAACATAGTTGTTCTCATCATATTAAATTTTTTAATAAGCATTACAGTAAATAAATAGTAAAAAATTCAAAACATATAATGTATGTATATATATATAAATAATAATAAGAACTTTCATATGAGGGAATGTAAATTAATTAATACAAGACCTAAACTACTGATATTTTAAAAGTGAAAATATATCTAATCTTATAATTAATAACAAATTCCAATATACTCTATGTAACACTCTAATCTCTCTCTCTCTCTCTCAAACATAAGCACAAACACACACAAAAATATATTAAAGTAATTATAGGGAAGAGTATGTACATATGAAAACAAAATAATTAAATTAGAGTGCAATTAATATAATCTTTGAGATGAAAATCAAATATGGTGGAATATTTGAATATAATGGGTCAAATGCATTTGTAAAAAAAGTATTACAAATAAAATTTATCTATAACAATCATATCATAACTTATATGTTTGCTATAAAATGTAACATAATATGCATTATAACATATTATATTATATAGCATAAAATATGATCTACATATGAAATGCGACATATATATTATTTTAATATTATGAAATATTAAATAAAATAATAAATTTACTTATAACATAAGTAACATTTTAATTATCATAAATTGTCCTAATAAATGCTATGTAAATAATATACTTAATTGTCTATATATGAAATGGAATGCTATCAAAGAGTGTTATAACCTTTTAAAGTTTGCAAATACAATGCCATATATTAAAAGTTAAGTTATTTTGTACGAAGTCATAAAGTTTCTTACTCCTTGATAATATCATTTTCTTTCATACTCATATTGATACATAATTAAAAAAATGAACTCAAAAAAGAGAAATTTATTAGGATTATGAATAAGTGATAAAATATATATATATATATATATATAAATGACACAAATAAATTGTGAATGAAAAATCACAAGAGTTAAATGTTCTCAAAATTATACATGTAAAATATTCTACTATATTACCGTGAAAGACATGTATAATTATATATGCATTATATATATATATGTATAATAAGACCAATGTAGTTTACAATTAGAAAAAGGCATTTTGAATGAAAAGGAAAGAAAGCGAGGGGTAAAAGAGATTATATAGAAAAAAAAGTATGAGTGGTTATATGTAGAAGTCTTTCATTAATTTTTTTATACCTAGAAAAAATGATTCCATATATAGTTCCAATTTTCTATATATGGGCTTAAAATTCCTATAAGTTAAGTAAATCATTAGAAGATGTACTCACAAATAAACCCTTATACGGGAGTTCTTTTACTTAGTAAAAGCATAAGTAGAAATCATTAGAAGTCATTTTTTTATCTTTCTATATATTTACATTGGTTACAATGCTATGCACATCTTGGTGATTTATGTTACAAGATGAAATTCAATGTCAAAATTCTCATGTACACAATTACCAAATACAAGCCTTAATTCATGAAACATAAAGTGATAACACAATTAGAAAAAAGTTTACATTGATAAAGGAAAGTCTTTAGCACATCAAGTTCTACTACAAATATAGAATTAACATTAATTAAATTGTAATGCCTTATAAAACTTAATATTTAAAACCACTAACATCGATATAAAAAAAACTCCCATTTCATAAATTTTAAACTCTATAATTCATATTCTATAAGTACCAACAAGATTAAAGAACTCTTTTATCTTTCATAGCAAAAATATTGTAAATGAAATGAAACAACTTGTATGAATAGAAATTAAAAGATAAAACAAGTCTCAACCACGGTTCCATTTCAATCCTTATTATTACTAATATTATTTGCTATCATCGTAATTATAGTCTCCAAAACTGACATCTAGATAATAATAACTATCATTCTAATCTTCAACTCTAGCATTCTCATAACCAATAGATTCTCCATAACTATAATTTTTGTAAACATCATTTTGACCTGTAGCTAAGAAAAAGAAATAACATAGTAAGTTGAAGCTTAGGATGTAATACATAACCACATGCAAGTAATCAAATGATACACAATTCATTTAATTATCTTTATTTTTAAGTTAAACATATAACACATAATAGTGGTTCTCATGATCCCTTTACATCACAATCATATCACAACTTAATATTTAGACATGTCTCTTCAAGCCCCTTTATTACCTAACGTTGGGCATGCCCCTTAGGCCCCTCTACAACAACTTAAATCTACCTCAGATAATTTCCATGCGAAACTTCACAAAGCATAACATGTTATACAAATCATTGGGATTGTCCCATAAGGATCTACCACTACGAACCTTAGGACGAGCCAAACACAAGAAATAAAATAATACATGAATCATATATATATTTAATTCATTTTAATTTTTGTTATCTTAATACTCACATACAATAAGCAAGTGTTACATATCTTGATATTTGGAATCTATTACCAACGAATCAAGTCTATCTTTAAATCCTAAAAACAATAAATACTCATTAAACTCCTTTAAATATTGAATAAACATTGTTGCTTAGCTAAAAATCACTTTTAGACTATTTAAATCTCTTTAAATTTACTTAATGATACGTTAAAGGGGTTTACTTTAGAGGTAACAAAGGAATAAAACAAAAGTAAGAGGAAAAACTCAACTTAAAGAAGCAAAGCCTATGATACAGTTAAGGATACGATTGTGTCTTTTTGGTCGTGTAACTTACTGAGTTATGCTTTACTACTACAAGGGACACAATCATGTCTTTAGGTCATGTAACTTTCTAGTCTATTTGCCCATATCACCTACTACAAGGGATATGACTAGGGATACGATCATGTCTTTTAGTTGTACAACTTTCTAGTTGAAATTTTTTCTTTCTTCCACTTAAACTCCTTTCTAAACCTAACAACAACACTCTAAAACTCAACATCACAAACCTTTGATTCAAATCAACAAAACCTTCCCAAAATCCACTTCTATAATGTTTTTAATTAAGATGGAAAAGCCAAAAACTTGTCAAGAAATTAGGAATTTTAGGGATTCTAAAGAATACACAACAATTACCTTAATTTAGACCATCCTTTAGAGTTTCTCACTTTTCCTTAACGAATTACTCGCAACCTTAAACGATTAAAATAAAATGTTTGTTTCTAAAAGAAAGAAAACTTAAAAACTGCAAATCAATATTTGCTTACCAAGGTCCTATAGGGTTGCGTTCCTCACATAAACTACTCTTACTTTTGAGGGCTTCCAAGAAATATAGGTGAGAAGTCTAAAACTATAGTACATAAAAAGTCCAATTGTGCACTAGTTAGGTTAGGGTTTTATTTTAATTCTTTTATTGAATTTTCGATATCACCCTTTATTAATCTATGGCTTAAGACCTTAATATTTGTTTCCACAAAACTTAATTACTCTTTTGATATTATGAAGAATTTTATTTTTTATTTACTCTCTTTTTTTTCCCTCAGGTATTACATAAATAAAATACAAATGCATAAGCAATTTTAAGGATTTATACTATAACCCTTAAAACCGTGGATTAGAATTGCCCCATGCCTTGTTTTAATTCCCATATAGGACAAAGTATGTTTGGCCTACAATGTCATTACTCTCTAAAATACTATACACTTAAACTTCTATTTGGAGTAGAATTGAATATTTAGTGGGAAATGAGAACTTGAATGTCTCTCTACAATCAGACATCCAATCATCATCATGTAGTGTTTGTCTTTTTCACTGCAACATTGATTGGAGCCTAAAATATTACTAATAATACTTGTAAATGGAAAATTTTCTAAATCTAGTATAGTCTCATATTTTATTGATTAATAGTCAATCCTTAAGATTGTTCCTTGCACATATAATAATAATAATAATAATAATAATAATAATAATAATAATAATAATAATAATAATAATAATTTTTTTCAAAATACTTCAATAGAAACATATAGATAACCATCTATTACATGGGTGATTCAAGAGTTATAATTTCATTGTTACAACAAAAAAAAATTATTTTTGACATCTACATTTTTTTATACCAAAATAATGTTGCTTCTTAAGATTGCATAATTAGAACCAAATGGTTTCGTCATCTTACTTATAAAAGGACTTTAAATGTTTAATAATATATAAATAAAAATGGAGAGGGAGATAGAGAGGAATGTATTATCCATTGAGTTGCAAAGGTTTGGAATGTGTTTTTAGTGATAAAAACAAACCAAAGAAAAAGATCAAAAGGAAATAAAACAAGTGAACACAATGGCTCCATGGCTCATTTTGTTATAGATATATATAATAGATATGTAAAGTTGATAAATAGAGATTAGAAATATAAATGAATATAATATAATGGTAAGCAATTTTAGCATTATAGTAAATGCTGAAAATTAAAATTCAATTATGTGGAAAAACAAATGTGATTGAATTGTAGTAAATGACATCACACAATGATAGAAGATAAAGAAGGAAGGAGCTTCTAAAACTATATATTATAATATATGTGACTTCCTAAGTTAAAAGTAACTAATAATTAAGTTAACAAATACTAATAAATTTTATCAACTACTTTGCCAAAAGTTTCTTATTAGTGCTTTCATAGTATTTACTACTTGATCTTATATACCAAAATGATTTCTCACTTACAATTCAGGTGGTACTATATTTCATAGAAGATATAACAATATCCTACCCGAAACAAGCGACATTGTATTTGTGAGAGCTTACAACTACATCCCTCATTTTGATATACAATTCCATTAGTTCCTATCACCCTGGATGAGCATGACTCAAAATATACAATTTTTGCCAACTTTAAAACCTGCATTTATGTATAAAGTTAGCAAAAACTTGTTAATGTTATAGGATATTAGAGTTCATGCACAAAATGGACTAACTTGTGTAAAATTATCAAAAATGTATGAAAATGGATTAATATTAGAAGAATTTGATTGATTTTATATTCTATGTGTAGGTGTACAAGAGCTACCATGGTCTTGGTAGCCCCCACTGTTTAATCAAGGAGGCTTAACTTAAAGGAGCTAGTGAATTTGGCCTATAGATCAGTCGACAGCAAGTCGATAGCCATGTCATAGACTAATTAATATGCCTTGAAGTATCAGGGTTGAATGGCTTCCTAGACGATTGATCACTAGAGAGATTGACATAGTGAACAAAATATGCAGAGGTAGATTCTCACATATTGATCGATTAGTACCATAAGCACTAATTGATTAGTAGAAGAAACTAAGGTTAGTGTTTTTGGACTAAACCCTAACCCCCTTAATGCTATGTTTCATAATACCTAGAAGTGACCTAAAGTTGATACATGTCTACCAATTGATCGGTAGCTTAAAAATATAAATATTCACATTTGCAACTAAAAATGTGAGTCACAATTAGGATTTTTGCATTGTTAGGTTTAGTTTTGCGAGCTCATTGTTTGTTTTCATGTTTTAGTGACTTGTTTATGATATTTGGTGAATGTTTTTTGCAATTTTGATACATATTTAAGTTTGTTTATCAAGTATTTACTATATTCTCCTTATTTAATCTCTTATTCACCTATTCTTATCTTGTTCTCTTGTTTGTCTATAGAGGTTGCTACTACTTTTCTATCCTTTATTTCTGTTATTGTTCCTAATATGATTGGTTAGGTAGTTTTTAATGGGTTTGTGATAATAAAAAGGATGCAGATGGTGTAATCTTGTAGTTATGATTTGGGTATGTATATTTAATTGGGATTTTGATGATTGGTATTTCATTTGAACTCTTTGAGGTGCTTTTAATGAAATTTTCATTGGGTTTCCTTAAGATTATGAGATCAAGAGAAGATTAGTTATAGGAAGTGCCCCTTGGGAATTATCAAGTTTAGATAATGATTAGACCAAGAGGGGATTAGTTTTGTAATTCTCAACTTGAGTCACTAAGTCAATGAAATGTCAATAATGAGTCCTTACATCTATAGAGGATATTAAGTGTTTCCCATTGAGTTCACATTACATTATGCAATTTTATTGGATTATGATAGGTTATGAGACTGAGAGGAGATTAACCTCCTAATCTATAGGATTAGAATACTTAATTTATGATAGGATTTGAGTACTTTGTTGATCGTATAAGGAAATGAGACTGAAAAGAGATTTTTTGCTATATAGTTGAGTCAGATGCCTTAACCAAGATCTAGCTCAAGTGAACTCTATCAAAACCTAGTTAAAAACCATTCCCAATATCTTAATGGCATACTCTCACCTCTACCTTGAAAACATGTCACATGCCTACATATTTAGTATTTGTGTTAATTGTTGCTTTTCACTTGTCTTTTAATTTCAATTCCAATTCTAAACTCTCTCTTCGATTCGTCTAGATTAGAACAACTAGTTAAGATTTGGCACTTAACTGAATCCCTTTTCCCCATGGAATTCAACCAAATGAATGCTTACTAGTATTATTATTGCAGATGACCTGACATACTAGTTGGTTAAGATGACACTATTTTGAAATTCTCTATTTATAAAGTTCCTTTAAACATATAGTTTTGATTAGTATCACGTGTCATGATCACTTGACCTATAATGTTTTCTCTAAATTGGGCTGAAACAAACCTATCAACTTTCGCCTTGGTTTATCTCCATAGTCCATCTATTGGTAGGGGAATGGCTCTGTTTCAATCGCTACTATTACTTAGCTTAATAAACTAATATCTATTGTCACCCATAATCCATATATGATTACTTTTCATGTGACGCATCATATTTAAAGTATAAGTTTTTTCTTTAAAATAAAAAAAAAAAGTTTAGGTTAGATCATCGATTTAAGACCCATAAATAAGAATTGAGACGAGTTCATACAACTAACTCGATATTGGCCTTGGTTAAGCCACTCTTAATTTTTCATTTCAATGAATTGAGAACCACTAGTTTCCATTAGTATTGGTCAAACCAAGGCCCTATGGTAAGGTCTCACTCAATTTTTTTGCAATCAAAGTGTCACTTTGTTCTTCCTTAATATTTTGTTACCATTTTCTAAATATAGTTTTGGTGCCTCATGTCTCTATACTTTTAAGGTATAATTATTATTTCTTTGTCCCTTGTTGAATTTACTATGAGTTTATAATCAAGTGAAAATGAAATAAACATAAAAATTTGGTGAAAATTTTCTACTCTAGAACTTAAAAGGTTTCTTAAAGAACTTGAGAAAATAATGAGGAATTAAAGTAAGTGAAAATGACCAAATGATAAATGTTCCTCAAATTTAAAGTACAAAATAAGTTAGTATAGTCAAATATACATATATATGACTCACTTTTATTTGAAAATCGTTATAGTTATACGATTTTATAAATTTTGATTTTGAAACAAGTAAAACTAATAAGTGTACTGGTTCATGTGCGCAATATGTTATAGTGAGTCGAGATCATATTCCATAATGAATAGTATACTGGCTTTATTACGAACCACGCTAAGAACCAATAAGGCCAGTCATAGCAGTATGTTTGATCCTATTGAAGGAATGAAAATATAGTGGATTTAGTAAGGGTTTAGTGAATCTGTGAGCCACCTAATCAGATATGACGTGCCACCTAAATACTACATGGCCTAAAACTTATTGGATATAACGCACTGATATGAGTGATAGGTTTTCTTGCCATAATCCTTATTAAATGGATTGATAAGAGCTAATAAGAGAGAGCTTTTCAAGAGAAAATACTCAAAGTGCTTTTCATTAATATTCAATTATGTGAAAAATCCTACATATGCATTCTATTCATATATAATGGCAAACTTATAAATAAAAGGACTAAAATGATGTCCTGATAGTATTCTCGTAAATACAAAATAAACATAAGGGTGGTTTAGGAAAATTACAAAAAATAGGAAATTTAAATAACATAAATAAAAATAAGTAGACAAATAAAATGTCCAAATGAAAAGTAGATGAGCTTAGCCTTGGCATTTGGATTGGGTTAGTACTCCAAATCCTATGATTTTCTCTCCTTTAAAGAAGTTTTAGCCCGAAACTTGGTAATTGGTAGCTTTAAGTCCCACCAGGATCAAATACCAACTTGTAAAAACCAAAGAGAGTAATATAGAGATAGTTCGGGTCTATGATCAATGCTGGCATCATCCTCCGCTCTTTCCACTCGTCATGAGCTCGATCGACTAAACTCCTCTTTAAGGATCCTTCCTTCCATTCATCGTGTATCCAATCAATTTTATCCAAGTAGCTCTGACAACTATCAATCAAGGAGAATAATACAATTTTTGGCTCATACATCATGTGATGAACTTGAGGAATTTGAACTTATAAGATCGCAAACTTCTTTTCTAACTCAATAATTCTTTAAGCTTTGTACGTACTCAATGTTGGCCTCACAATATTATGGTCAGTAGCCTTCCCTCCCTTCCTTCTCCTCATAACTCAATTCTTTCTCATCCCATCTATACACTTCAAATTTTTCCAACATGAGAGTATTAAGGATAAGAACAACTCAAGCCACATAGGAATATCCATCACCATGACCTTAGAAAACGTTAATATACAATCTATAGCATCTTATAGGTACAATATTACTACAGCACATCTCGTCTCCAAGCATCCTTAATAATAGATCAAAATAGAAAAATCTGACATATGGAAGGTTAATATAGTAGTACTTAGGATCATCAATAGTACCAAATATCATTGGCAAGAGGATCATGTTAGGAACAGAGGTGTAGAGTGGTAACACTTCTTGTCCTTTCTTTTCCTCCTCTTCAATATTCTTTGATTGAATAATCCTTTGTTGCCTTCTCTATTCCTTAATCCTCTCGACCTTTGCTGGTATAACCTCTAATTATTCTAACACATAAGATAAATTTGGATTTGGGGATGGGTAATAAGATTTCGCCCTCAAGCCTTGCATTCTACAATTTTTAGGTTGAGCCCTACTGGCCATATTGGATAAATTTCAATTTAATGCCACCTCGGCATGAGTAAATATAGCCTAAAAAGCTAGTATACACAATGGATAGCACGTCAATTAGCTTGGAATTTATTCGCACAACAGTTAGCTCGGTAATTTGTTGGACAAATTGGCTCAACAATTCTTGAATTGTAGCGATCGGACCCCTAAGTTCAGCTCGGAAATTTACTCGCACTTGTGAGTTAGGTAGAATCAACATCTCGGACAAGTACTTGGATCATACGTGCCAATTAGCTCAGCACTTGGCTTTCGCAATTGACAGCAGTACAGTTAGTATAGTAACATTGCTCGGCGTAAGAGTAATTACACACTTGCACTTCAAAATTAACAGCTCGAGTAGAGTAATATTATAGCTCGGCACGTCTGCAGTTCAACAGCACCATTCATCCAATACAGAGCACCTCGGACACTAGTTTTAGTTTAGAAAATAAGAATCTCAAAACAGCTCGGTTCAATCAATTGCTAGCACCAGGCAGTAGCTTGATTTAGATACAATCTCAACTTCGAAACACAACTACTACTATTCGGGACTCAATACACTAATTCAGCTATCGTCAATGATGGTTCAGCTCAGCAAAGCAACATTGTGTGGAGTTCGGCATTAATAACTCAGGAAAAGTTAACTTGGCGCTTCGAAAGTAGCAGCTCGGAGTTTTAGAGTATAGCAGCATGGTCTATCTCACAACTCAATAGATCAACTTGGCTTCAACACTTCAGATCACAGTAGTTCGATACTTGAATTGTAACAGCAGCTCAAACAATGATCACAGCGGTCTAGATGGAGCACACATAAAACAGCTCGGATACTTTATTTTCAGTTCGGCAATTAAATACACACTTCAACTTAGCACATATACGCTTTTGAAACACTTCGGCAGCTTAAAGTAATTCAGTTCGGGCACGTGGCCATTAATAGCTCGGAATTCGATCTAAACAGCTCGGTCAAGTAGCGGCAATAGGTTGGCACTCCTTGAATTGCAGCTGGTCAGCTCAGTACGGGTGGAGCTCGCAGTAGTTTGGCGATTTATAGTTCGATACAACTTCAGTTCGGATCCAGACTCTTCAATTTGGCACCTCGGTAAGTTACTTGTAGCAGGGTGAAAACAAAAGCAAGGCAGCAACTATTATCAGCTCGGACACGTACACTTCACCTTGGCATAGACACAACAGACTTGGCATGGGCCAAAACTCCAGCAACAGTTTCCACCCAACTTTGACACATGCACGGCAGACGATAGCTCACTCTTTTGCTGCACTTCATACAACAGTTAGAATAGCAAGCACCTCGAACTTCAACTGCAGTAATTCAGATTAAATTAGCTCGGTGCACCAATTCTCGCCTCAAATTAGCTTAGCAAGTGTTGAGTCACAGCAACTCGGCAGAATTTAAGTTCATCATCTCGTCTCTGTTTCAGTAGCTCGGGGCAACGGATTGTAGCAGCTTGGGGTCACGAGTTCAGTTCGGATAGGGACAGCAGCAGCTTGATTCATCTCTGAAAGTAGGACAACACTACCTAAGAAATTTACTCTGCTCGGTAATTTTGACAACATACAGTTTGACAATTCTTAATTTATATAGTAACGAATAAGATAAATTCTATAGCTCGGTAAGTACTTATATGAGCAACTCGGCACATCAATTTCAGCTCGGCAACCTTGAAGAAAATCAGCTCGGAAGATCAGATGTAGCAACCTACTTCAGCACTACATGCATAAAGTCGACACGGCTGATGCAATAGCTCGGTTGCACCAAGGTATTAACCACACGAGCACTGCACATTCAGCACTGCACTTATTCACTGATGTCCACGTCCATGCTACAATAAAGCCATACAGCGTACACTACACTGTCTCCACTTTGAGTCAAGGAAGAATAGCTCTGAAATTGGCTTACACGCAGCAGAGCTCAGCCAGTATACTTTAAACACTATCTTGGCAATTTACAGTTCAGCACCAAGTCCAGTTTGGCAACACATAAGTTATAGGCTGCACACACATACAGGAAGCTCGGCACGTACGAGTTATCTCTTCGGCTTGTAGACCACAAACATAACAATTCGACAGAGCTTGGAAATTGGCTTGCACCTTCAATAATTAGCTCGGAATATTTCTACTCCGTTCAATTTAGCTCGGCTACTCACACAGCTTCCAAGCACAATTTCGAAACTTCAACTAGGAAACTCAACCCCAATGACTAACAGATCAAAACTCACAGAACCACTCACGCACCAACCACCACTTGTAAAGCCAAGATTCGATTTATGCAAACAGCAAATAACAGCTGCACTGACCTCCGATACTGATGCTGCACACCCTACAAAATTTACCAACAACTGGATTCAAAACCCAAGTCTTCCAATAACCCATAGACGACTTCAAGAAATCCTAGTGTGTCCTTCACGAATTCCCTTTTTGTTATTTCTTTGATAACTTAATATGGGAAGTGAAAACTCTTCCTGAATATGACAGTCTATCTCTCCTTTGTTTTTATATATATTATTAATCTATGACTTCTCTAAAAGAAACAGCAACCTACGTTCTTGGTATCCCATGCAAAAGGACATAGCAGATAAACCAAAAGAATATAGAATAGAAACCGGTGGGTAAGGTTCTAACGAATTGAATGAAAACCAAATCACTAGTCTAAGTAATTAAACCCCGATGTCATAACATAAACCATTAAACTAGCAATTTCTCAAATGGAAATCGATAGACACAAATACTCACATAATAGAAACAAAGTGACTCAAAAGCTCTCAACTCTAATTGGAACCTCGAGTTTTGATATCAAGATGTTACGAATTATGCCAAGAACCGACAAGGCCAACCGTAGTGGTGGATCCAATCTTGTTGAATGAACAAAAATAGAGTACATTTAGCAAGGGTTTAGCAAATTTGTGAGCCATTTAACCGAATATGATACACTAGCCAGATTCTATATGGCCTAAAACTCGTTGGATGTAACGCACCGGTTCGAGTGATAGGGTTGCCTGCCATAATTCTTATTAAAGTGATTGATAAGAGCTAATAAAAGAGAGCTTTTCAAGAGAAAATAGTTAAAGAGCTTTTCATTAATGTTCAATTATTTGTAAAATCCTACACATATATTATATTTATACATAATGGAAAACTTGTAAATAAAAGACTAAAAGGATGCCTCAGTGATATTCTCGTAAATATAAAATAAACATGAGGATAGTTTAGGAAAAAAAAGGAAATCTAAATAATACAAATAAAAATAAGTAGTTGAATAAAACGTCCAAATGAGGAGTAAATGAGCTTGGCCCTAGCATTTGAGTTGGGTTAGTACCCTGAATCTTATCAAGCTCTTAGCTCTATGTGTCCTAATCTTAGCTAAAGATCGATAAAGCTTTGTTTTCACAAAACTAAAACTAACAAGTAACCTAATTTAACAAACTAGGATGCTCAACATCTTAAATGGATTTGATTGAGAGCCATTTTGGTGAATTATGAGATGATCCATTGGTTATGTTATTTTACTAATCCGTATTGCAGATGATGTTGTTAATAAGCTATTACCTAAGCCCTTCCTAAATTAGAATGTGTTAAGTTCTAATATGAGTTAGACAGGCATGAAAATAATTAGAATCAATTCTCTATAACACAATCCCAATATATACATATTCCTAAATTTGTGAATACATGTTCAATGCTTAAGACATACAATGTACATACAACACTAGAATAAGAAACAGCATAACCACCAAATATTAATCAATCAACAAAATTTGATTTGAAATCTTGATGAGATTAACAAAATTATAAGGGAAAACAACATCCAAAATAGAAGTGGAAAAAGGTAAAAAATAAAAATAAAGGAAAACTTATTATAGAAGTTCCAATGCTAAATCCATGATTTAATGATATTTCCCATGCATTCCTAGAATAGAATCCACTACTAAAACCTAAAACTAAGATAAATTTAACCTAATTCTAAATACAATATGATAAACCATAAGCAAGGTATTTGTTCGTTTAGAAAAATAAAGAGAAATGTATATAAAAGTCTAAAAAAACAGTAATACATTATCCATTATGTCTATAGATTTTATCACTACCATCCTAATGGTAGGTGAAGTTATAATTGGGATGGTAGAGAAAGAACTCTTTGGCATAATTTTCATAACTAAGGTCCTCACCACTATCCAGATGCATAACAGTTTTAATTTATTTAGATTGCTTCTCCTTAATTTGTGTCGAATGAATGTACAATAACTCTTGATAAATCTCAAAGTTGATAATTACCTTCTTAATTATCATCTAGAGAACAAAAGATAGAATACTATCAATATTTATGAATTTAATCAAATAAAGTCAAATGCATAAAACTTGAAACTGATATATAATGTGTTAAGTATGTAATAACTAACCATGAATATTTCTTTTAGTAGGATATTTGTTTTAGCAAAATAAAAAATTATAAATAATGTATCAAACTATATTATTATTTGTATTCATTTAAATTGTAATAATTCAATACTAGAAAAATGCAAATGTGACAATTGAAAAAATAATAGCTACAATTTGCAAAAAGTAGTTCATATTCAATACTAAAAGAATGGAAAAACACTAACTTTGCAAAAATCTCTTTGTTCCTCAAATTAGAGATACAACTGGGTAGGTGCTAAAGAGAATAGATGAGAGCTAACAAGGATAATGAGAATACTAAGGCTACTCAAAAGGGAAGCTTGTAATAGTCTAATAACGAGAGTGATTAGGCTATGTCTGCATATAACCAATGGGGTTTATATATTAGCCTTATTGGGGTCACAAGCATGTATGAAAAGATAAAAGGATAATTTACAATTGAAATATATTAAATATTCTAAAAAGAGTAAAATGGACGAAGAATATTTAATATTGAAAAGTAAATAATCCTTCTAGAATATTTTACAAATCATGTATCAAATAATTAATTTTATCATGAAGAAACAAGGTTGTAGGAATGATTTTTACATATTATACATCAAACCAAATATTAAACAAACAATTTCTTTCAAGAAATATGCAAGCACATTCAAGGACTAAGGGACCTACTATGTGTAGTGATGAACTGATGGAAAGATTAGACGGTATTAGGGTAGCTTGTAATGAAGTAGCAATGGTTACTGATACCTAACTTCCCAAACCTTAAAACACCTGAACCAATTTTAGAAAATTCCATATTGCACACCTCCAATTTTTCTAAAGAAACTAAAGTTTCTAGCTAAATCTTAAACTAATTCCTAAAGTAAGAATATGAAGAATTCTCTTAATCTAATCAATAAGTCATGTAGTTGCGTATTGGAAAGAGTAGTGAAGTATTATATTTATAGTGTGGAGTCATGCTTAGCGATCAAGAATCATCCCTTTTAGGTGTAAAGGTTAAATCATTTTTTATCTTAGAGACTCAACTCTATTTTCTTTTCATAATTTTGATGCATTTTAGATATAATTCTCATTAAAAAAACCCTAAAATCATCCTTCTGTGTCTTTTTACCAATTCTAGATGTTAATTTCGTAGTGGATTTGCTTTAGAGGATCCGGTTTTTGAAAAGTGAGCTAATCTAGTTTATTACAAGACTTCTTGTTTTATTATTTTATGTTGGGACATGTTTCCTTTACTATTTTTTGAAATTTTTTTAACCAAAATAATAAGCTTTAGTTGTCCTTTCTATTTTGCATTTTTTTCCTATGATGTATCTCCCAAGTCTGATACACAGAAAACACTACAACGAAGAGAACCAAAAGAGAATAATAATTAAAAAAAAAAACTAGCAAAGTTAAGGTGGCTACTAATTAGTTATGATACACCAATTGATTCTACTTGACCTATAAATTGCTGGATATCGCTTGCTAGTTTAAACTATAAGATCACTCACTACAACTTCTTATTAAAGGGAATGGATAATAGCAAAAAAAGATAATGAGAACACTGGGGTTTCAAAATAAGAAAACTTGTAATAATCTAATAATGAGAGTAATTAGGTTATGTCTGCATACAACAAATGGGGTTTATATATTAGCCCTATTAGGATTACAAACACGAATGAAAAGACAAAAGGGTAATTTACATTTGGAATGCATGAAATATACTAAAAATGGTAAAAGTGATAGAGAATATACCATACAAAAAAGTAAAAAATCCTTTTGGAATATTTTATGAGTTATGTATCAAATAATCAATTTTATTATGAAGAAACAAGGTTATAAGAATGATTTTACATGTTATACATCAAACCAAATATTAAACAAATATTTTTTTAAAGAAATGCGTAAGCACATTTAAGGATTAAAGGACCTACTACGTGTAGTAATGAATTGATGGCTAGATTGGATCGTATTTGGGTAGCTTACAATGAAGTAGTGATGGTTCCCGACCTCCGTCTTCCCAAATTTTAAAATGCCTAAACCAATTTTAGAAAATCTTGAGCTCCTTACCTCCAATTTTTCCAAAGAAACTAAAGTTTCTAGCAAAATGTTAATCTAATTCCTAAACTGAGAATATGAAGAATTCTCTTAATCTAATCAAGAATTTAGGAAGCTATGTATTGAAATGAGTATTGAAGGGTTCTATTTATAGTGTTGAGTCATGCTTAGTGATCAAGAAACATCCTTTTAAGATGCAAAGGTTAAATCTTTTTTTTTTCTTTTATCTAAGGGATTTAACTCTATTTTCTGTTTTTCCATTTTTTACCTAGATTTGATACGTTTTAGATATAATTCTCATCAAAAAAATGCCTAAAATCATCCTTTTATATCTTCTCACCAATTTTAGATATTAATTTTGTGGTGGGTTTGCTTTAAAAGATCCAATTTTCCAAAAGTGTGCTAATCTAACCTATTACAAGACTTCCATTTTTATTATTTTTTGTTAGGGCATGTTAGCTTTATTATTTTTTCAAATTTTTTTAACCAAAATAACATGCTTTAGTTGTCCTTTGCATTTTGCATTTTTTTTAATGATGCATCTTCGAGGTCAGATATATGGAGAAGTAGCACAATGAAGAGAACCAAAAGAGAATAAAAGAAAACTAGTAAAGTCTGAGTAGCCATCAACTAGGTATGACGCACCAATCATTCTTATTCGGCCTATAATCTACTAGATATCACTCATTGATCAAAATTATAGGGTTACTCACCACTACTCTACGCTAAAGGGAATATAAAAAAGTTAAAAAGTATAATAAGAATACTAAGGTTACTCAAAAGGGAATAATATAGTAATCTAACGATGAAAGCAATTAGGCTGTGTTTGCATATAACAAATGGGGATTATATATTAACCCCATTAGGGTTACAAGTATGTATAAAAAGACAAAAGTGTAATTTATAATTAGAATACTTGAAATATATTAAAAAGGGTAAAAGATAGAAAAAATATTTAGTATAGAAAAGTAAAAAATGTTCTAGAATGTTTTACAAATCATGTATCAAGTAATTAATTTTATCATGAAGAAACAAGGTTGTAAGAATGATTTTTACATGTTATACATCAAACCAAATATTAAACAAACAATTTTTTTTAAGAAACACACAAGCACATTTAAGGATTAAAGGATATACTAAGTATAGTAATGAATTGATGGCTAGATTGGATGGTACTTAAGCGATTTGCAATGAAGGAGCAATGGTTCTCAATAACCAACTTCCCAAACTTTAAAAAGTCTCAACTAATTTTAGAAAATTTTGTGCTCCACACCTTAAATTTTTCCAAAGAAACTAAAGTTTCTAGCAAAACCTTAAACTAATTCCTAAAGTGAGCTAATCTAGCTTATTACAAGACCTCTTTTTTTTATTATTTTATGTTACGGCATGTTTCATTTACTATTTTTTGAAAATTTTTTAATGAAAAGAACCTACTTTAGTTGTCATTTCTATTCTACATTTTTTCCTATGATATGTCTTCGGGGTTGAACACATAGAGAAGCATCACAACAAAGAGAACTAAAAGAGAATTAAAAAAAAAAAAAACTAGCAAAATCCAGGTAGCTACCACAAGATATGATACATTAATTGATCCAACTCAGCTTATAATCCATCAAATATCACTTACTAGTCCAAACTATAGGGTCACTCGTCACTACTCCTCATTAAAGGGAATAGATAATGGCAAAAAAGGCTAAGGAGAACATTATGATTGCTCAAAAGGGAAACTTATGATAATCTAATAATGAGAGTATTAGGTTATGTCTGCATACAACAAATGTGGTTTATATATTATCCCTATTGGGGTTACAAGCATGTGTGAAAAGACAAAAGGGTAATTTACAATTGGAATGCATGAAATGTGCTACAAGGTAAAAGGGGCAAAAAACATTTAGTATAGAAAAGTAAAGAATCCTTCTAGAATGCTATGTCAAAAGGCATGTGTTCCATGGTAGTTGGTGTCACATCTCAAGCTAGAGGAGTTGTAACAGTCTTGCTGTGTAAACTAACCTAACCTAAAAGCTATCCCCTTTGCTGCTAACATAGGTATAGTCCACACAAGGCGAACAACGACTTAACTAACTCTAAAGCAGTCAGATGGGCACCTGTAGGATGTAAGATATGTGGAATAACATTTTACAAAATACATTAACATAATCTTAGGTACATCAAGAGTCCAAAGTTTTTAAAAGAAACTATACATCTCCACAGAAAGATTACATTACATATATAATGATAACAATGAGCTAACGAAGACTATAAGACTATAAGGCCTCTAAGGAAGACCATATAATCTTCCCATAAAAGTAAAAAAAAAAGAGACTTAAGCTTCATTTCATTCATTAAACTCCTTCACTTTACTCCTAATCATGTCGTACTTTCCACTATGTTCTTTTCAATAGGTAGCAAAATTAAAAATCATTACCTTTTAGATAAGATGTGATCTATCTTCCTACCTTACTCGACATTTAAGGAAAAGTTCTCCACTTGGCTTCCAAAGCATTAAATATTTACTCCCTTAGTTGAATTCTCGAACATGGGAGTTGGGGGGCAAATGTTGATAGTCGAGTTTTGTTCACTTGTTGATTCATCTACCGATAGGCTATGTAGTGTACATTCTCGATTAATGCCAAAAAATGCAGATTTGTGTCGAATTTGAATTCAAGGGAAGTGGCGCAAACAATTATCACTTGATATGGTTATATTACATAACTTCCAACTCTCCCTATATTTTAGGAATATGTTTCATCAAGAGGCCTTTACATGTCTCCATTAACCATTTCGATAACTACTGCTTTAGACACAACACTCACTTGTAAATATGGGAAAGAAACACCGTAAGAGACATTTGATAAGCCTTCACTTCTCTCAAAATTCCCTATTGACATTTACTAACTTAGACATTGGAGTGGCCACACCAGAATTTCCTTAGTACTAATAGGATTTCCTTTCTTTGTAAGATAATTCTAATTACTAAAATCTACTAACAACACATCTAACACATTGTTTTGACGAAAATGAATTTTTCTCCAAAATTCAACAACATGGTTTTTGTAATCCAACCACATAATTCATCATCTTACGAGTATAATTGCAAAATTCCAATTTTGAAACTACATTAATTAGTCTTTTAATTACTCATTTAAAATTTGGTGCATAAGACGTTTTTCTTAAGGACCCCATATCTATACTCAAAAATTTAAAAATCTAATTAGATATTTGAATTCCTCATGCAAAAATACAAAGGGAAACCAAATTTCATAATTTTTGGTGATCGTTTACTATTTTTCCCTAATTTTTTTTTTAAATCGGAAATGTTTAGCGACTTTTCAAAAACCTGAGCTCTAGCCACCATAAGGACGTGAGGGTGTGTCGGCCCACTTTGTTGCTAGCTACTCCTTTAGACTGCCACTTAGTTACACTCCTGGCTAGTCGTCTTTCTTAGAATCACGTAAAACTTCAAATTTGCGACTAAATTTTCTAAAATTTGTTCTTTACTTTCTCTTTCTATATTTTCCACTTCCAAAATTTTTTCAAGCTAAGAAATGACCAAACTTTGCTCCAGATTGTAGGATGTAATTTTATATCTTCAATGGAGTGGCTTTAATTTTTTTCTTCCTATTAACATGTAAACAACATATGGCTAGGTATCAAAATTCTAAATTCTTATCTCATGTATTCTCAAACTCTATGCCATACCTCTTGCACTTGTCTTTTGGTTGTTTATAAAATTTTTACTATTTTTCCTAATTTTATTAATTTATTTAGTGATTTATACATAATTTCAAGTATTTATAATAATTACGAGTATATATATTTATATAATAATTATACCAGATGTATACACATGTCTTTTATATATTATTTAATATCTTATATTAGTTATATTACTCCTATAATATATCTCTAAGTATTCATTAATTTTTGGAATTTACGTTATATGTACCCAATAATATAATAATGATATAGTGAATTTTTACAATTTTAGCTATATTTTGAATGTTTTATTATATTTTTAAATTTCAAACTTATGTAATCTCTTTGACTAATGTCCCAAGCCTATATGTAAGTTCTTACATTAATCGAGTTAGTTTTATCGATAACCTAAATTTATCTAATTGATTCTTAATCACTGAGTATGGGTCTCACATTTTCACCCCTCTTTCAAAAAAGTTTTGTCCTTAAAACTTTAATTGTCGCTTTATTGAATATACATCCAAATACTCTAACATTTGTCTAGTTGTCAATAATAAAAGGAATTTACTAACCTGATCTTCTAGAACAACTAGGGGTATTTCTTTTGTATTGTTGTTTTTTGTTCCTATGTCACTTCTACTTAAGGGCTACTTCCCTAGTGAGCTTTTATATACTCCACATCTTGGTTTCATAATCTCTAAACTCATTCATCAAGTATCTTAATAGGTTGTTCTTCTAAAGTATAATTTTTTTTTTATGTCAATTAGCCTTATTTCCACTACTGAATCTGAATTCTTTACCAATTTTCTTAGCATAGATATGTGAAACACATCATGGCATCTTGATAAAATTAGGGGTAAGGCGAGTCGATATGCTAAATTTCCTACTCTTTCAAATACTTCAAAAGGTCCAATATAATGTGGACTTAAGTTTACAATCATACCAAATCGCTTAAATCTTTGAAATAGACTGATCTTTACGTATATATGGTCTCCAACTTGAAATTCTAATGGTCTTCACTTTAGATCCACCTATCTTTTATAATGATCTTGAGTTGCTTTCATCCTTTATTGAATAAGCTTCACCTTATCAATAGTTTGATGAATCAACTTAAGTCCTATAACTGCATACCCCTCATTATGCCAATATAGTGGTGATTGGCACTTCCTTTTGTATAACACTTTAAATGGTGCCATTTGTATAGTCACTTGATAACTGTTATTATAAGCAAACTCTATCAATGGTAAATATTGATCCTAATCTCCCTTAAAATCCAATATATAGCCACTCAGCATGTCTTCCAATATTTGAATCATTCTTTCTAGTTGACCATTTGTTTGTGGATGATAGGTTATACTAAAGTGCGATTCCATTCCCAAAGATCGATGTAAGCTCTCCCACAACTTTGATACAAATCGACTATCTTTATCGAAAACGATACTCTCTAGCAGACTATGTAATCGAACAATTTCCTCCACATATAACTTAGCCAACTTCTCCATCGAATCACTAGTTTGGTAAGCAAAGAAGTGTATGCTTTTCATTAACCTAACAACAACAACCTAAATAGAATCACGTCCAGCCTTAGTTATAGGAAGTCTTACCACAAAATCCATTGTGATAGTATCCCATTTCCATTGAGGTACTTCTAATGGTTGTAACAATCCACTAGGTCTTTGATACTCAGATTTTACCTGTTGACATGTAGTACAAATTACAACATACTGAATTACATCCTTTTTTGTTCCCTCCCACTAGTACATAGTTTTCAAGTATCTATACATCTTATTTCCACTAGGGTATAAGGTATATCCAATAACATGTGTCTCATCCATGATGTCTCATTTTAGTTCTGCATCATTAGGTACATATAATCAACTTTTAAATTTTAGCTATCCTTTTTCATCAATATGGAAATTCAGTATTTCCTCTTAATTCAATTTTTCTTTCACAACCTTTAAACTTAGATCTTATTCCTGTTGTATCTTAATTCTCTCCAATACGGTCAATTAAACAATTAAGTTCATTAATTGCCCTTCATCATCATGCTACTTAAACTCAATTCTCAGTTTCTCAAATTCCTATATCATATCTTTTTAAGTGGTTAATAAAGAAGCTACTAGCTCATAATTCTTACGATTTAAAGTATTAACTACTACATTTGCTTTGCTAGGGTGATAATTAATAGTCAAATCATTATCCTTAATTAGCTTTAACCATCACCTTTGTCTCAAATTCAATTCCTTTTGAGTGAAAGAGTATTTCAAACTCTTGTGATCAGTGTAAATCTCACAATATTGACCATATAGGTTATGTCTCCATATCTTCAAAGCAAGTACAACAGTCGCCAATTCTAAACATATGTTGGGTAATTTTTCTCATGAGGCCTTAATTGCCTAAAAGTATATGCAATTACTATGCCATCTTACATTAAAACACATCCTAATCCATTTCAAGAGGCATCATTATAACCACAATAAGACTTACTTAGATTAAGCAAGGTAAGTATTGAAGCTGAGATCAAATAATTTTTTAACTCTTGAAAACTTTACTCACATTCCTCAATCCATTCATAATTAACATCTTTCTAGGTTAACCGAGTTAAAGATTGTGCTATCTTTGAAAAATCCTTGATAAATCTTCTCCAATATCCTACCATTCTAGACAACTTCTTACTTCAATAACTGTAGTAGGCTGTTTCCAATAAGCTAAAACCTTAACCTTTTCTAGATCTACTGAAATTCATTTACTAGATATAATATGACTCAAGAACGTTATCTTTTCTAACTAGAAATTAAATTTTCTCAATTTTCCATATAACTTATTGTTCCTCCTTTGCTGTAATGTTAGCCTCAAATAATTAGTATGTTCCTTTTTCGTCTTTGAATAAATCAATATATTATTAATAAACACCACTACAAATTTATCCAAACAAAGCTAATAAGTTAGATTCATTAAGTTTATGAAAACCAAAGGTGCATTCATCAATCCAAATGGTATTACCACAAATTCATAATGTCTATACTGTATATGAAATGCTGTCTTTAGTATATCTTCCAATTTAATCCTCAATTGATGGTATCCTGACCTTAAGTCAATTCTTAAGAATACTATAGCTCCATGTAAACGATCAAACAAATCATCAATTCTTAGTAATGGATAATTGTTCTTAATTATCACTTTGTTAAGTTCTTTATAATCGATGCACAATCTCATTATTCCATCCTTTTTCTTTACAAACAACATAGGGGCACCCAAAGGTAATAAATTGGGTTTGATAAATCCTTTATCGAAAAGTTCCTAGATTTGTTTCTTTAATTTCTATAATTCCATTGATGACATTCTATATGGGGCTTTCGATATCAGCTTAATTTTAGGAATTAACTTAACAGCGAAATCCAATTCGCTATATAGTGTTAGACTAGGCAAATCATTTGGAAATATATCAAGAAATTCATAAATTGCTGGTATTTATGACACACTTAGCTTTTCCTTCGTTCCATCTAAGGCAAATACCAAACAATATTACCGGTTTTCATTATCTATTTTTTCTTCCTTAATTACTTCAACAATAGCTAACTTTCAGTTTTACCATTATATACAATATTTCCATCATCTAATATTATTGCCTTACTTTAACAATCCACTTTTTCCTTATGCTTAACAACTAATCAATCCCCATAATAACATTATAACCATTTATAGGTAATTTTATCAGTTTAATTGGAAATTCCGTTTCTTGAATCATCACTATTCCTTCATTTATGACTTTTTGAGTGGATATATGCTCTCTTATGGGAATTCTTACTCAATATGTGGTTTTCATTTCAACTACTTCAATCCCATGGTTCGATACAAAATCTTGACTAATAAATGAATGAGAAGCTCTTGTATCAAACAATGTATACTGTTCGTTTATGTTCACATGACTTGTTACATAGTTATAAACAAGTTTTAAGAACTTATTACAATTCCATAACTATTAATTAGTAGTCATTGTTAATGTACATACCTGTTACTAAACCTGGTTCACCTCCATTTCTACCATCATCATCTTTATTTAAACCTTCAAAGAAATATTCTCCCATTATTTCATCAAATTCTTTAGTGTTCTCATCCATACTTTCCAATGCAAAAACATGTATAGGGACCATTGTAGTATTTGCTCCTCCAGCATTCTTAACTCTAGGTCCAAACTGCATGCAATATCTTGAAAAATGTCGGACTTGTCTACAACGATAACACTTTACATTCTTCATCCTTAGACATTCTTAATATACATGATTTTGATCTCTACACAGATAATATCTTCCTTTCAATTGTGCATAATTGTGAAGGTAGCGTTGGTTTCCACATTTCAAAAATTTAATATTTCCATTCTTATCATAGAAACCAAACCTTTTGTCCAATTGTAATATTCTGCTAGCCATTGTAGCTAACTTCTTTCCTTATCAATTTGTATTGTTACTTTATTCACTAGAGAAGGATCTCTTAAAGGTAGGCTTAAATCGATTCATCTTACTGAATTTCTTACTCCACTCTCACTGCTCAATATCTAATTATTTTGAAGCTGACGTACTTTATCTACTACTTCATTATAGGTTTTAAAACCATAGTTCATAGGCTTACACCTCATTGTAGGCTCAAATCTTCTAAGAAACAAGTCTTTCTTAAGCTTCAGGTTATCTCTATATGACTATGGTACATATTGAATCAATTGATTAAACTTTGTTTCATACTGTACCATAGTCCTTGCACTCTTATTCAAACCCATTAACCCCTCAATCATTTGATTTTGAACACTTATAGGAAAATATTCAGTCTTAAGCTCTTCCTTGAATGTTTGACATGTAAGTGGTCCTAGCAAAGTCCGTGCTTTTGAGTCCTACCATATATGTGCTCCAAACTTCAGCAAGAAAGTTTCTTATGAAAGTTTTTATGCTTCCAATACTTGAAAAGCTTCAAAACTTCACTCAATTTGAGTAAGCCAATCATCAACTACAACTAGTTTTCCCATCTCTCCTTTGAAATACCAATTAGCTTTGATAAATTCTATGAGCTTGCCACTTTATGTTAGTTGTTGTTCCCTTAGCTCCACTTTAGGTTGCCTTCATCCTATAGCATTTCTATTGGTTTTAAGATGCTGAATTAAAGCTCCTTGTTGTTAGATTGTAGTTAGCATATTCATTATCATCTTGCCAAATTGAGTAGGGTCCAAAATGTTAGGAAGAGGTAGAGGTGGTGGTAAATCATTCCTTGGTTGATCTTGTAGTGTAGGTAGAACTAGAGGTGGTTCTTTATTTCCAGTTTGTTCATTTCCATTCCTATTTTCTTCTTTTTCCATGCTACTTAATTATCACAACAATTCACTCAAACCTACACTAAAAATTCATTTACTCTTAGGTTAGTATGTGTTTCTGAAGTTTCTTACAACCTTCTGACTAAATATTGTCAACTCATTTCAACACCACTAAATTTCCAATTACACTTTATTTGGTGAAGATTCATATCCATAAATTTCCTAAGTTAAGCATATCATGTATATACATAATAATATTAATATAATTCTCTATAATACCTAAGTCTTGGTTCAATAAAAACTAACATTGATTCAATACCTACAAATTCAGTAACACCTGTGATCTTTGAAATGTATGATGATTCATAGTACGGCTTTACAATTTAAAATATACAACAAAACTTGAGTTTCACATCAAGATACTTACATTTAACTAAACTTTTTACATCATGGATTACATATAAACATAAAATGTACAAAAAAAATTTACAACAGGATTCTCTAGTACATGAGTTCTATATATATTATTCTCGTCTCGAGTACAAAAGTATATTTACAATTTCAAAATACTATTTATATCAAAAAAGGCTAATGTACTTAAATAACCAAATACATAGCATAAGTCATAAAATTTGAAAGTAGTCAACTTTTAATCACTCCATCCATTTGATTCATTTGATAGTACAACATTTTCCATAGGAAACCAATTTTCATGATCATCTAAGTTAACATCATCATTTCCTTTTTTTAAGTCAGAACTTACTACTATATATTTAAATGTCTCAAGAATACATATGAGTACTTATACATCTTTATTATCCTCATTTGCCAATTCAAGTTCTCTATTTTCATTCACTTCTTATCTTTCATTAGCTTCTACCTAAATTCCTACTTGATCCCCTAAATTAGCTATTACTTCATTTTCAATTTCCTTTACAATCTCATTTTTAGCTTCCACCTGAGCTATTGCTACCTCTAAGTTATTCTGAGGATCTTGTTCAAGATCTTCCTCAAAATTTTCACCTACATTTTCTTATTGAACTGGAATTGGACTCTCAAGAGGTTTTATAGGTAGTTTAGGCTCATATGATCGTAAGGGTACTTCAATTCCTACATTCTTGGTCAATAAAAATCTTGAAAACCAATCTATAATTCCAAGTGGATAATCTCTAAGTATATGGGGAATTCTTGTCGGTATTTGATCATAATTGAGTGGATAATTCTTATTAAGTTTTACTATAATAAGAAAATATAATACTATAGCCGTCATCGATACAATTCCCTTATTAAGCATATAATTTTTCTCAAAAGCCACAATTGCAGTGTATTCATTATACAAAGAACCTAGTTCATTGTCTATAATCTTCCAATCATCTGTAGTGTATTTATTATACAAAGGATCTAGTTTATCTTCCATAATCTTTTAGTCATCTTTCATACTCCAAGACAATCCCCTTTTACAAGTGATTATAATCTCGTATATTGTATAAAATATCACCTAATCAACCAATTCTAATAACAAGTTTTGCAGTCAAACTCAATTGTCAATAGGGGATTCATTTCCTTCTCATCTAAAGGGTAACCAAATATAAACAAGCCCATATTTATGAATATGAAAGTAAATACATTATAACACAAGTTAGATTAGTATTATCCTTTACTTGTTTTCATTTTATGTTATTTAAATTCTGATATATAGATAATTTACATATATAGCTATAAATCTAAATATTTTACGCTCACTTACTTTCCTTACTCTCAATGTTCCTAATATCTAATTCATTTTAATTAAACATTTCAAAACTTAGTTCTCAACAAATCGTGCTTTGATACCACTTAGAAACTATTATGCCATAAACTATAGAATCGTAATAGTCTCGCCATGTAAACTAACTTAGGCTAGAAGCTATCCCTTTAGCTACTAACATAGGTATAGACCACACAAGGTGAAAGACTACTCAACCAACTTTGAAACAGTCAGATGGATACCTGTAGCATATTAAACCTATGGAGTAACATTTTACAAAATACATTTTCTTATGCTTATAGATAGGTTAGTTCATTACATAATCTTAGGTACATCAAGAGTCTAAAGTTTTTAAAAGAAAGTATACATTTCTATAGGAGAACTACATTACATGTATAATGATAATAGTAAACCAATGAAGACTATAAGGCCTCCTAAAAAGACTTTATAATCCTCCTACAAAACAATCTCTAGGGATGTATAGGTATGTATGAATGGCAAACATACAAAACAAAGACTATAAGGCCTCACAAGAAGACCTTATAATCCTCCTACAAAACAATTCATTCCATTCATTAAACTCCTTTACTTTACTCCTAACACGTCAAAACTAACCTGTAGACAAGTGTAATGAGGCATCTTCTTGTACTACTCTACACCTACAAAACAATCTATAGAGATCTAAGCTCAACTATCTCATTTAGAAGGGACAGAGTCATAAGAACACATTAACAAATAAGGTTGTTCAAGTGCAATAGACAAGTGATACAACATCTTACAATATTTAACTAGTTCATTGTGAAGTTAGAGTAATTTTATCCACTCTAACTTAGCTTTCGAGGAGTTTCAACGTGACATATTTACACTAAATCCGGGTTTGTGCAATGGAAAGCACTCTTTTCCCTAGACAATATTCGAACTATGGATCCTAACCTTGTTGTGACCTCCTTTCTTGTTACTAAGTTCGACCAAGGGTGGGAAAAGGACTATTTCTACTATCCTTAATGATTGTGTTGGTATTTAGTCTAACAACCTAATTGTTACCCCTATTGAGTTATCGTAATTAACCAATTAGACGTTTAGTCAACTTATGATTTGTTTAGATTATTGGGTGACCAACCAAGTTCATACATACAAGATATGATATATGTTTTTGCAGAAAACAGCACTTGGAGTTCAACTCCTAATCAACAATCAATATCTTAAGCACATACATAGCACATGCACAAACAATCAACTATAACCACAAGCAAGCACTCTTAGTCCTCCAAGTATCCTGATGTGATACTTTAATATGCTATTAAGCATCGATCTTGACTTACCTAGATGTAATGTCATGTGCTCCTATATGTTGTGTTTGTGATCTTTATTAATATTCCCTAGAAAGTAATATACAACATTTGTAAACCTAATCGTTACCCCTATTGAGTTATCGTAATTATCTAATTAGGCGTTTAGTCAACTTATGATTTGTTTAGATTATGGGGTAACCAACCAAGTTCATACATAGAAGATATGATATATGTTTTTGCAGAAAACAACACTTGGAATTCAACTCCTAATCAACAATCAGTATCCTAAGTACACACATAGTACATGTACAAATAATCTAACTACAACCACAAACAAGCACTCTTACTCCTCCAAGTATCCTGATATGATACTTTAATATGCTATTAAGCATCAATCTTGACTTGCCTAGATGTAATGTCATGTGCTCCTATACGTCGTGTTTGTGATCTTCATTAATATTCCTTAGAAAGTAATACACAATATTTGTAAACCTTACTTTTAGTGGGCCTATGATTTGACTAATAGTACTTTCCAAACATTCCCATGGATCAACTAAATTAAGAACTCAAGTTTAAATTTAGAAAATAATTTATTTATTTTTTCCAATTCAAAAGCCTATTATTGATAAAACTTGAAGTTGAAAAACTGCGAGCTTTAAAGTCTCTTAAGACCGTATACCCTAAAATAATTAAGGACTTTTAACCCTAATTGGCTAATTGATAATTTAATTTGAATAAGAATTGAATCATAATTTATAAAATAATGCAAGAAGTAAATCCTAAAACAATTTCCTATAAGACAATGCTCTTATCTTCATGCTTAAGCCTTACACATAAATAGGTAGACTAACCAATAGCTTTAGATGAATTCTCAATTGAAAGTTGGAATTATTTATCAAAATCTAGTGATAAAACACTTTTCATGTCACCCCTTCACTTATACTATATATGGATAAATTGTCACAAGATTTCACATGCTTAACTTTAATAAATGAGACAAGACAATTCCATGCCCCAAAGGATACCCAATGGCCATTTTGAACAAGCAAGAAAGTGTTTGGGGAGGAGGGGGGGGGGGTGCACTATACTTTTGTTTTTTATTCATCAATCACTTTATCTTATATACTATTATTCACTCCTTAATACTTACATTATCAATAGTTGCAATTGTTGACTTTTGTGTATACTACAAGAGAACAATTTCAAGCTTCTTAAACATACCATCACCCCATTCCCCAACTGGCCACTTTTTCTTGCATTCCTCTCATTTTCAATTTCATTTTCACTTCCTTTTTCTCTCACTTGAAAACCAACACAAAAGTAGAAATAACAATACCCCACAAATCCTTCACTTTGTCGCTACCTTCAAGCATACTCATACTCATACTTACAACACATTCAATTTTTCTTTCTTATGTCCTTCTTTTCCTACATTCAAGCTTCTTTAGGACCCTTAGAACATTTCACAAACTTCACTTCAAAGGATCCAACAACTCGAGTTTCAAAAGGGTGCAAAAAGAGGAAGTAAGATAAGGACCACATGTGGAACCTTTGTGCATAACCTCCATACTTTTGCTTTGTGGGCGAGTAAGTTTCTTTGTGTTAGTAGGTTAGTATTCATGTTAGGAGACTATGATTTCTTGAAGTTATGAGTGTCATCATGAGTTGATGTAACATCAAAGGCCATCCTAAGAAACAAACTCATGAAACCATTACATGAAGTTGCAATATGAGCATGTAAAGTTAGTGTTTTGTAAAGATACTTGTCTAACACTTTGAATGAAAGATTTTAAGATGAGAAAATCTTGAAACAAGAACTTGAATGAAAGAGGAACATGCTGGTCGTGAGGATTCAAGTGCCATTTGGATGTTGATTTCGTTTCCATTAAGTTGAACATGCTCAAATCTAGACTTAGGCTATGGAAAAATTGATCACAAAAAATTTCACGAGGAAACCAACTTTGTAAGACATGAGTTATGATGTGAAAATTGTAATTAGTATGATATCTACTATTTTCATGAAAAATATGAGTCAAATAACCTTCTCATGGAAAAGAAGTCAAGCTGAGATTTGAATACAAGTAACTTAGGTTCATGATCTAATACTAAACTTACGAAAATTATGAAACAAGTTGGAAAACCAAGTTGGAAGCCCTCATATTCAAACCAACCAAATCTAGAACTTCCTTAAAATACACTTAAAAATATGATAAAAGTAAGTAAACAAAGTGAAAAGACCAACAAGGCAAGTATGATAAGTATATTAAGCTTAAAACTTCCAAAACGGGTTTTATACACCAAGTTGAACCACCTTTAAATTTTTTACCAGCAACTTGACAAATCAATAAGAGTTGTTTTAAGACTCTCAAGAAACCCACAAGACACTCCCTAAGTCCAATAAAGTGGTTAAATTTGAGTTGGATAAAAAAGAAGCCCATTTGACAACTTAAGCCCACTTAAGAGCCCAATAAGTGGTTGATAGCCTTAGGAGTATAAATCAAAGTTGCAAATCTAACCTTAAGGAATATTTTGAGCTTATAAGGAAATCTTAAGACCAAGCCCAAAGGATTTCTCAAGTTACCAAAAAGCTCATTAACTAAACAAAGCCTAAAAGCACTTCAAATCATGAGGATTGCTACGGTTCCGACTTATGGACAAATTTATGTACCTCATTTTGAAAATCTGACCTCACCACATTAAAGTACACTAAAAAGCATTGAAGATTGACTATAATATTGTAAAAATTAGATTTAAAATGAAAAAGTTATACGTGATTGAACTTTTAAGTAAAATTGGGAAAAGATATGAAAATTAGTCAAGAGTATAACTTAAGGGATTTTAGCTTAGTTTTTGAAAATTATTTCAATCCCTTATAATATTAGGATTTTGATGACCAAGGGATACTCTGTACGGAGACAACTTGCCCCTAGACTACTTTGACTAATCGCATGATGGAGTGAGTAAATTCTCGATGACTCTTAATTTTTGCTTATAGAGTAGATGTACCTAAACGTGTATATATATATATTTGGATGCTTATGGGATATGGGAAATGCATGTATATGAATTTGTGAATGAATGTGATAGCTTGTTAATTATGTAATAATGGGAATTGTTTGTGATAGTTTTTATGTGATTGTATGGAATGAAATTGTCTAATCACCTTGAAAATCGAGTTAGTCACTTATTCGATTAAGAAATTAAATGGATTATGCGTTCCCCATAATTGCATTTGGATAACACCGATTGCCGCTTCACGTAGAAGATGGGAAGGAACTCACAAGAGGACGAGCCTCCTATAAGATTACGCACTAGCTATGTCATCTTTTTTATTGAGTCTCTATTCGAAGTTGATGGGCTTACTAAGCATCGGGAGACGCCAACCGTTAGTAAAGGGCCGTATCTTGTAGCTTCTGCTTAGGACGTGTGTTTGTGAATTGTGGAAGCTACTATACCGCTAGACTTGGGACTTTAAAAAAAATATGATTTGTTATTCAGTAAAGAAAGTATATAGATATATATAAATATATATATATATTTTTGTTTTGGCTTAAGCATAATAGTGAAAATAAAATAAAAGCCAAAGTCTAGAACCCGGATTTTGGTTTGGATCGGTTAATTATCTCTAAACTCCGACTACAGGGGCCTTAATTCTAAGTTTTATGCAGTTCCTAGGTTACTGCATGCGTTATTTGGCATACTGATTGTTTATGCATTTATATGATTATACATCTAATAAATTTTTTCCATGTGGTACTAATGAGAGTATTTATCTTACTAAGCTTAAGCTTACGCTTCGATAGATTTCTTTTAATGTAGGAAAACCTTTTCTTTAATTCGGGTTGAGGTATGCTCGTGGTAAGTCTCGTGTAGAGATGGGTTAGAGCGATTAGGGAACGAAAAAGAAATTTTGTAATAGTTTGGTAGATAACTTGTAAACCCTACTTTTAGTGGGCCTAAGACTTGATTAAGAGTACCTTCCGAACGTTCCCAAAGATCAGCTAAACCAAAAACTTAAGTTTATATTTAAAAACAAATTAAATTTTTACAATTCAAAAGCCAATTGTCGATAAAACCCGAGCTTAAAAAACTGCAAGCTCTAAAGTTACTTAAAATCCTAAACCTTAAAACCATTAAGGAATTTTAACCCTAAGTAATTAATCAATAATTTAATTTGAATAATATCATTCAACTTTAGAAAATTTCACAATTTTATAAAAATCAAATCATAAATTACAAAACAATGTGAGAAAAAAACCTAAAAACAATTTCCTATAAGGCTATGCCCTTATCTTCATATATAAACCTTATACATAAATAAGTAGACCAACCAAACACCTTAGATAACTTATCAATTGAGAGTTGGAATCATTTATTAATTGATAACTTATCAAAATCTAGTGATAAGACAATTTTCTTATTACTTCTTCACTTATATTACATATGGACAATTTTTCATAAGATTTCATAAGCTTAACTTTAATAAAAGAGACAAGACCACTCCAAGACCCAAAAAGACTTTAAATGGCAGATTTGGACAAGGGAGAAAGAGGGGGCATGCTCTTGTCTTTCAACCATCTATCACTTTCTCTTATACATCACTATTCACCCTTTAATGCTTATATCATCAATAGTTGCAATTGTTGACTTTTGTGTAAGCTACAAGATAATCAATTAAAGATTCTTTCACACACTTCTTTCATCTTTCACAATCTACCACTCTCTCCCTCTTTCACTCCCATTTTCACTTCCTTTTCTTTCACTTTAAACAAAAATCAAACTCCACAAATTCCCAACATTGGCGCTACCATTTTTGCTTCCATACTCACAGCAATTTATCTTCTTATTCTTGTGTCATTTTCTTTCACCATCTAAGATCTTTTAGAACCATTAGAACCTTCCATAAACCCCATTCCAAAAGACCAAAAGATTCAGGTTCCAAAAGGTTGCAAAAGAGGAAGCAAAGTTAAGAGCTTAAGTGGAACCTTTGTGCACAACCACCATAATTTGATTTAAGGACGAGTAAGTATTTCTTGTGATTGTGGGTTAGTGTTTATGATTAGGAGACTTTGATTTCTCGAAGATATAAGTAAGGTTTAAGTTGTTATAACACCAAAACTCGTTTTAAGAAACAAACCATGAAATCTTTATATGAAGTTGAAGTATGAGCATGTAAAGTTGGTATTTTGTAAAGACACTTGTTCAACACTTTGAATGGAAGATTTTAAGTTAAGAAAATCTTGAAACAAGAACTTGAATGGGAGATGAACATGCTGGACATGAGGGTTCAAAGGTCATTTGACTGTTGATTTTATTTCCGTTAAGTTAAACATGCTCAAATCTAGACTTAAGTTAAGGAAAAATCCATCACATGAAGTTTTATGAAGAAACCAACTTTTTATGACATGAGCTATGATATGGAGGTTATATTAAGTATAAGATCTTTTATTTCTTTGTATGGAGTATGAGTTAAAGGATCATCTTATGGAAGAAAACTTAAGTTACGATTTGGATACAAGTAGTTTAAGTGCATAATCTACCACCTAAACTTAAGGAAATGATGAAACAAGTTGAAAAACCAAGCAAGAACCCCTTGCAATCATCATGAACAGATCTGGAATGTGAGAAAAAGGAGCTTAAAAATATGATAAAAGTGAATGAACAAAGTGAAAAAGATCAACCAAAGCAAGTATGGTAAGTATATAAAACCTAAAACTCAAAACCGAGCCTAAAACTCTCAAAACAAACCTAAAACTCTAAGTTGAGCCTTCAAGGAAATTTTGACTAGTACCTTAAAGTATCAAGAGAGGTTGTTTTGAAGCCCATAAGAAATCCACCTAAGGCCCACAAGCCTACCAATGTCGCTAACTTTAGTTTGAACAAAAAACAAGCCCATTTGACAACTTAAGCCCACTAAAGGGCCCATGAAGTGATTGTTAGCCTTAGAAATATAAATCAAAGTTGTAAATTTGATCTCAAGGAGTATTTTAAGCTTAGGATAAAATCTTAAGACCAAGCCCAAAGAATTTCTTAAGTTATTAAAAAGCCCATTTACCATACAAAGCCTAAAATCACTCCAATACATGAGGAACGCTACTGTTCTGACCCATGGATAGAATTGTATGCCTCATTTTGAAAATCTAACCTCACCACGTTAAAGTGCACTCGAAAACGATGAAGATTGATTATAAGATCATAAAATTGGACTTAAAACGAAAAAGTTATACGCGATTGAACTTTTAAGTAAAACCGGAAAAATTTATGAAACCAAGTCCAAAGTATAACTTAAAGGGTTTTAGCTTAGTTTTCTAGGTTTTATTTCAAATCCTTATAGTATCATATTTGCGATGTCCAGGGGACCCGGCTTTGGGGAGACGACCTATCCCAGATTATTTTGATTGATCCGCATGGCTGAGTGAGTAAATTCCCAATGACTCTTTACTTGATTATGCTTGCAAAGTAGATGCTCCTAATCTTATATATAAATTTGGATGCTTGTGGGATATGGGAGATGCATGTGTATGAATTTATAGATGAATGTGATGACTTGTTAATTATAGATATAGTAATGGGAATTGTTTGTATTAATTTATACATGTGAATTGTATGGAATAAAATTGTTTGATCATCCCAAAAATCAAGTTAATCACTTATATGATTAAGTACTCAAAATGAATCATGCATTCCCCATATTGCATACGGATAACACCGACTGCCGCTTTACACAGAAGATGGGAGGGGACTCATAGGAATATGAGTTTCCTGTAGGATTGGGCACTAGCTATGCCATCATATATATTGAGTCTCTGACCTAAGCTGATGGGCTTACTAGGTGATGGGAGATACCAACCGTCGACGAGGGGCCGAGTCTTGTGGTTTCTGCTTAGGGTGTGTGTTTGTGGATTACGGAGGCCACCACACCACTGGACTTGGGATTTTAAAAGATATGATTTGATTTTAGTAAAGGAAGTATACATATATATATATAGAAATAGAGTTTTGTTTTGACATCAGCACGATAGTGCAAATGAAATAAAACCCAAGGTCTAGAACCCAAATTTTGGTTTGGGTCAGTTAATTATCTCCAAACCCCAACTTCAGGGGGCGTAATTCTAAGTCGTATGTAGTTCCTAGGTCACTGCATGCGTTATTTGGCATACTGATTGTGCATGCATTCATATGATTGTGCATTTAATAAATTTCTATCATGCGGTATTGATGAGGGTAATTATCTCACTAAGCGTAAGCTTACACCCCAACAGTTCTTTTCCTTATAGGTTGATCGATAGTTGGGAATGGGATACGAATTGAGCGTAGAGTGCTACCATTGAATCAGTATGATGAAAAGCTTGTATAGTTAATTCGGAATGCTCCGAAAAATGACTAATGTCTCAATTAAGTTTAGTATCTTTAGTAAGTTTAAAATTTTCTGGAATTGTCTATCTTATTTGACTATTTTGGTAGGGGATACAGATTCTCTACGGTTCTGAGGAACTGTGGAAAAATGGATATCCATAATTATTTATATTATATAATGAGCCAATTAACTAAAATTGAAGACTGGCAAATAATTATTTAGAGTCTTGCAATCTCTAACTTGCAAGGTGATTTTCTTATCATGGGTTCACATGTGATATGGAAATTTTAGGCAATACTACTAGGCCCCTCCTAGGGTTGCTACATAACTAGTTACTTTTATATTTTTGTTTATAAGATAGATTAAAATTTCTAATACAGTTCCCTTGTGAATTGATTTGTTTGTAATATTCTTTTGGTGTGGATCTTACGAGTCTACACGTCTAGTTAATTTATACTATGAAAGTAATTTAGTTAAATTACTTTATATTACTTATTTATGGGCTTAGTGGTAACGCATAGTAGAAGGAGCCTTGCATGTCGTATGAGAGGTTTGGGATTAGTAAGGAGGTTGATAGTAGACCTTTGTACGGTACACGATGACCTACCACGTCAACAATACTATTGGGTCATGATAGGTTTTTGTAGTACCATAGCATTAGGATTAACCTAATAATAAAGTGAGTAAAACTGGACCTTAGATGCTAAGAATCCCCTTCTATGTGAGGAAGTGTGGGGAAGAATCTGGTTAAGTTTTTAAGTTATCAAATAAGTAAGAAAACTTTCCTAAAAGAACGCACAACCTTTAACAAATTTTTGTGTTGATCAGGAAAATGTAAGTAGGATTCATCGGAACCTGGTGCTTTTAACAATGAATGAAGGAGAAACTCTTATCAAGTACTGATGAAGACTCTAGGTCTTATGTGAGGATATGGATTTGGTAGGAATGCCATTTAGGCTAAGGGATGTATGGACATCCTAGAGGGCAGGATTGATCTTCTATTGGACAGGGCACCACCGAGATATACTAATCCAGATACGTGGGCCCCTTTTGTCTAACGTGGAGTTAACCTACATTATGGAAAGGGAGGAAGGGGCTAGTATTGAAGTTGAGATAATATTTTTGGTGCAAGATGGCTCAAGGATAGTTGCCCCTAGCTTCCTGTACTGGAGTTAATTAGGCCATGGTTATGCCTTAGTCCGTGACCTAAGGGCTGACCACCCTCGAGTGGTTTAGATGGATGAACAAAATGGAGTGCATTCGCTAATAGTCCCTGTTAATGTTTACTTTCCTTATGTAAAGCAAGACATCATTGATATCCACCTCAATGCCCCTGAATTTGAAGAGGACATAGATATTGTACCTCTTTTTTTGAGAGAATACCAAGTGAAAATGCCAACCAAACCAGAACCATTTGAATTTCTGTTACCCTACAAGCTGTTCCAAGTAGTTTACAATCGAAGGTCACCACCCAATCTAGATGAAGGAACCTCGTCTCTGTTCCCTAGAAGAAGACTTCGACAAGCAGGCTAATTAGATGATGATGAAGCCAGACCTTCTATGAAGCATGATTAGTCAAGGGTAGCTTGAACTTCTGAAGTGTTTCCAATGTTATATCATTATGTTGTTATTATTTTCTAAGTGAAAGTGTAGTGTAGTTCATTTTGTATCATGTTATGTATGCTTTTCAATTTATGGTTGTATTGAATTTCGATTTTAGTAATCGTGGGAAACATGTGTAACTTTGGAAGGAACTATATCTAAACCCTATGTAGTTTGGAGAATTAATAAAAGGACTTTTTATGTGTTTTATTCTACTTAATCTTTTACTGGTGATACAATTAAGGGGAAGTATCTTATAATGGATAATTTAAATCAGGATGATATGATCCCGGGTATTATAATTGATTTGTTGAACAAAGTTGTGGATTGAGTTAATTTGAACTTAACTCTAGAAACCTTATTTTCAGCAAACATAGGCATAGGAGATGACCTCCTGGAGAAAGAGTGCCATTAGATTCTCAACACCTCCTAGTGTGGCACAAGCATCATGTGCCACCTTAACACCTTAGTGCATGCCACTAGTACCACCGCCCAAGTGTTACCTAGATCTTTGCCCAACCCAACGCCTACAGTACGCCTAGATCCACGCCCATCAAATACCTAAATCACTATCCACTATCACCCGAGCTACTATCTACAGGATGCCCACAGCACGTTCATTGTCGTCCACAGTATTGCCTACTCTCGCCCACAGTATTGCCTGAGTGCACGCCCCTCACTCGCCGTGCATTGCCTAATCGCTCGTTCTAACCCTAGCTTACAATGTTGCTTGTGTACGCCCAAGCTCTCACCGAAATCCATTTTACACACTCACCCGAGTACAAGCCCCAAGCATTGCCGAGGTGCTCGCCTGTTTTCACGCAATCCTCGCTTGTAGTGACCACCTAGCACCACCTAATACTAATTGACCTGACTTAGGTAATTTTTTTAATTTATTTATTAAATAGTTATTTTATTTATTTATTATTTTACCTTATTAATTTATTTTTTTCTATTTAAGTGCAGGTTTTTTTATTTACTAATTATTTTCTTGCAATTTTTTTGTTAAATTAGTTTTTTTTGCAAAAATCATTTTGTAAATAAAAAATATATTTTGACAATTAGGTTTTATTTTTTTGGAAAAATAAAATTTTAATTGAGTTTTTTTTTTCAGGAAAGATAATTGTTTTTTTTTTGTTTTGAAAATTTTGATTTTTTAGGTTTTTTTTTAAATAATAAATAGCTAAAAAATGTAAATCTGGCTCGACTTTCAAAATAAAAATAAACCACCAACTAAATATTTTATAAGAAAAAACTACGGTCGGTTTGATCCCGATTAGCAGGTACATAAGTACATTCAGGATAACGGTTAAAAAAATAAAATTTTTTCCTTTTTTTCAAGAAATTCTTAAAAAAAAAACAATAAAAATCATTCTTAGTCATTTTTTAATTATTTAGATCTATTTTTAGTATTTTTAGAAAATATGAAAAAATCCGATCAATTTTTAAAAATTTTCACATGGTGACTTAGTCTTAATAGATTATCCTTCGAACTGGGTTTGTTTGGTTCAATTTTCTAAAAATTAATTTTTTAGGATATCGATAGACTAGTGCTCAAATTAAGGTTTTCTCACTCGAAAATATTAATTTTGTTTTTATCGGTTCAGTCGGTTGGCGACTCTATTTTTAAAAAAGAAAACAACATTTTTTTTTTAGTTTAATGTCGAGTAATTTGTATTAAGTGGGTTGGTCTTAATATAGGTTAAACTAAGGAAATCGAAATAAGGATTAACAGAATTGGCGATTCCACTAAGGACCACTTATGGGCTAGCCATGTAAAAATTAAAAAAACTATTAATGGGCTTTTGTGTTATTATTTTCTTTTTGGTATTATAATTGAACTAATTGTTTTTTTACTAATGCACGCCTTAAATAAAAAAAAAAGCCTAACCCAATGGGCCTTCATGGGGATAGGGGATTTTTAATTTTTCAAGTAACCATCTGTATATTTAGATGTGGTCGGACTTGAGTCACTTTAGAAACTTAGGACAGGCTGCCATTATGTAACCTTTAGGTCATTGGGGTCATTACCTCCTCTTGGTGATAATAGGCGAGTCTACTCAAGCTTCGATGTAGCCCACCAAGCTTCTCTTTAGAAAGCCTTGGAGTTACAAAGCCTAAGACCCATAGACTCCACCCTCTTACATCATTCTTTTTGAAAAAGGGGTAGTTATTTTTAAATTATAGGAAAAGCTTGATTTAATTTGCGGTTAGTTCATAGTCCATTTTTCAAAAATATAGTAACCCTTATATATGAGTACACACAAACTTCATTTTTATTAAATCATATTTTGAATATACTTATATATAGGGACGCTCTTTGACTATGGATTTATCTAATTCCTATAATTTATTAATACCATCCCTATTGCATTGCATTTGTGTATAACATATATATTATATTACACTTGTTTCTCTATGAATATTGTATTTCCTTATATTATATGTATTTTGCTTTTTAGTTAATGAAAGGTTGCACAATTTATAAGAAAATCTTTGAAAAAGCTGCGAAATTATTAATATCACATCTAATTTTATTCCAAATTTAGTTTCCTCGTTGTAAATAGTTGGTACATCTTCATTTCATTTATATCTTGTTGTAATATAGATATGGAGAGTTAGGATAGTATCAATTTAGAGCCCGTCTATGAAGTCTAGTTGGATAAGTATTCCTTCCGCAAAGCCATCTTGAAAAATTGGTTAAACTAGCTTCCCTTTGCCAAGCAAAATTATGTTACAAGAAGATCGGGCCAGTCATATCCCTTATGCGGGTCTAGCTCTACTGGCCTCTGATTCAGGCATTTATCTATTACTGGGATCCAGAATCTACAGCTTTCAACTTTGACCTACATGTATTGAAACTCACCATAGAAGAATACTCGTAGCTACTTAGTGCCCTACCCTTGATCTTAGAGTTTAGCTTGAGAAAGTCTTTATGATGCTGTTGGGGGTCAAGAAGTTAGCCTTGGCTCCATTCTTATCTTTAGAGAGCTAAAAATGTCTCAGTATCCTAAGACTAGTAGAGTGGTTTTCAAGCCTAAATGCTTACTAGAAATATCGCCAGATCTTCTACGAAGGATATGAATGATGGGTTGAAAAGAGGGTCAATGCTTTTATTGTAGCAGTGCTTGGAACAGTGTTGTTTCCCTTTAGATATGGTCAAGTCCACTATAGGGTTGCTAAGTTAGTGACTCAATTCCTAGCTAGTAAATATTATATACTAGCGCTATTAGCAGAATAGTTTAGGACGCTTACCCACCTGAAGAAGTAAGGGCATCGTTATTTCATGGCTAACACTACAATCCTTACCGTATAGTTTCTTAGTCACACACAAAGGTATGGAGGGAATCTTCTTAGAGAGTCCTTGATAGAGAATATAGACCTGATTATCGAATTTGCCCTCCACCTCAAGGTACTAGATGAAGCTCAGTTTAAGCGATGGGTGTCAGTTATCAACAAAATGCAACTAGCAAACTTTATGTAGATATCTAGATGGAGCCATTGCACTCAAGTTGTCTTGGGGTACACCGATTATTCAAGAATTCCCCTTATTAGTACTACGGGCTATACCGGATATTTCCCTACTTGTGTTACCAGACAGTTGGGCCCACTACAAGAAATAACTTACAGAGACTCCTTGGATGTCGTCATAGTAAATTATCAAGATCTTTGTTTATCCAAGGCTACTCTAATCCAACAACTAACATAACTCGTGAAGCTATGAGAAAGAAGAGAAGTTAAGAAGATAGTCAATATGGGAACTTTGAGGGGTAAAGTCAGAGAATACTAAGCTACTAAGCAGTTCATTTATTATTAGTTAGAGAAAACTAGAAAGATACGATATGAAGCTCTAGATATATTTAGACATGAGCCGGATCTAGCATGTCTTTCACCTACTGAGTGAGCCTACTAATATACCATACAAGCTAAGGTTGAAGCCCAATTCTAGGAGGGTAAGAGGATTGTTGAAGAGTTAAAGTTGAAAAATTAGAGACTGCTAGAGAAGAATCAATTCTTGAGGAGCAAGATTCGAGAAAGGGATGTTGCAATACGAAAACTTATGAGAGAAGTTGATGAAATTCGTCCTAACCAAATTCGTCGACTCTTGCAGATACAAGATTTGAGTTTTTTTTTTTAGAAAACTAGTTAGGACCTTTTCTTTTCTTTTCGCTTAGCCCATTTTATAAGTTGGATCTTATGATTAATAAATTTGCAGCTTTAGTAAATACTGATTTTCATTGATTGTGCAGTCTCTTACTTATTATTATTATTTTCTTTTACTCTTAAAGAAAAAAAAGACAAAAGAGGTAAATAGTAGAATAACAAACGTAATAAAAAGAAATAAAACAAAAAAAAAACCTTTAATTAACCAAAATGTCTAAAACTTGGGTTTTCACATAGGATTTTGAAGATAGTGTCCAAACAAGCAGACTCAACTAGAAGCCTGATATTCACTCGTTCTAAGGCAAGGATATCAACTCAGGGTATTGAAAATGTTAGTCAAATTGAGCCTAATTTGAGAGTAGCGACTCTAGAAGAAAACATGAAGATCGCCGAACATATTCAAGCTCTCACTCAGGCTATTAGGATCCTTAACGATAGATAAGGATCTCAAGTGAACACAAACCAGAATATGGAAATGACCCTTCCCCCTGAATTGGAAGATAAAGAATCAGCCCCTAATGAGGTATGGATGAAGGAGATTGAAGAAAAAAACTACGAAATGGAAAGAAAGGTCATACAAAAGTTAACCAAGAAGATGAAAACCCTAGAAATGGTGAATGGGTTTGAGCAAATGGGAATAATCAGTTTGCCAAACTATGAAGACAATGACTTCTCGGAAAGATTTAAGGTGCCGAAATTTGAGAAATATGATGGGACTGGTTACCTAAAACTCTACACCAGGTTGTACATTAGGAAAATGGGGAAATACACAAAGTATGACCAAGTGATGGTCTACACTTTTTAGGATAGCTTGACAGGGCCCGCTTTAACCTAGTATGCCCAGTTAGACTTGAATGAAATTGATACTTAGAATAAGTTAGCATGGGCTTTCTATAACCATTATAAATTCAACATCGAAGTGGCCCTGTCCATATAGGATTTGAACAATTTATGAAAGAAAACCAATGAGAATTTTAAAGAATCTGCCCAAAGATGGAGGGGCATAGTAGCTAGGATGACTTTACCCTTAACTGAAAAGGATTTGACCTTCGCTTTCATTAATACGCTTGGAAGCCCACATTACCAACACCTGGTTGGGCACCCTACATCCAACTTTGTAGAAATTGTAGCCTTAGGAAGCCAAATTGAGGAAGCCATTGTTATTGGGAGGCTCCTTAATCCTGAAACAGTTGAAAAGAGGATACCTCCCCTAAGATTTTCCAACAAAGCCAAGGAAACCACTATTAATGTTGTCAATACTGGCAACCTTGGTAGACCCATAAACCTAATGGCTATGACTAAAGGACCTTATCCCCCAAGTCCAAATCAGAAAAATTGCCTATAGAGAAGATAGTTCACATATATTCCCATTCCTTTAAGCCAAGTTCTCATAAAATCTAGGATCTTATTGATGCTAAATTAGTTCAATTAGATTTCAGCTATACTCCCACTCCTAACGTGGCTAATAACCCTCTACTGAATCATAGACATTCGATCAACATGATTATTGTTGAGGCTTCTAAACTAGAAATTGACCTAAATGATGTCCCTATCACTATTGAGGAAATAGTGAGGAACTTGAGGAAGGCTAGGTACTTGTAGGATATGAATCTCTAGGATAGGATCCAGACTAAACCGGCAATATATCGACTACTTAAGGAAGGAAAGATAAAGAAAGGCGATATCATGGATATGACAATTCCAAAACCTAAAAAGAGAAGTACTTAGAGGGAGCTTAGACAGAAATATGAAGTCGGAGATCCAACGATTGACATCCTAGGAGAACCAATTGGGAAGTTTGAGTATTTGGTAGACTACGCCGGTTTACCGGTCATATACGCTAATGCCCCGCCTACTAGATGGGGTCCAAAATTTGAGGAAGAAGATAGGCTCATTACAGAAGCCAAGAAGGCAGCTGTAATGGTTGGAATGATTGGAGACGAGCCCAAGTCGTTGATTTTTGAATATGATGGAAAGACTATGAAAGTTAAAGATTTGGAAAAGCCCAAGAAAATTGCTTTCAATGTCCCAATAGCCTTAGAGAATTATAAAGCAGCATCTTTGGATTACAAAACGGAGAACCAAATGACTAGAGCCTCATTACGCATGGTCAGTAGGCTTACTCGCTTAGGACGAGTTATGATCAGCTTAAGGAAGCCAAGAGGAAATCTACTATAGAAGAGGCTTCTCGAAAAATCTTTGAAGATATGTAAGATAAAGATCAAAATGTCGCAAGAAAATAATAAAGGCTAGTGAATACAACATAATGGATCGGCTAGTTAAGGTACTAGCCTAGATTTCTTTAATGGGTTTCCTATTTTCATGAGATACTTATCGAGAGGCACTTATTAAAATTTTAAAGGAGGTTAAAGTACTTAAAGGGATTTCTATGGAAAAACTAGGGCTAGTGGTAAACTCGATATATGTGATGGATCATATCTCATTTTCGTCAGATGAGCCAGGTAAAGAAGGAGACTAGCACATAAAGCCACTCTTCATAGTGGTTAAGTGTACTAGGAAAATAGTTGCCTATGTTTTGATAGATAATGGATCATCATTGAACATGTATCCATTGATGATACTAAGTATACTGGATGTAGAGGAGAATGAGATAAAGCCTAGTTTGATTTTAGTAAGGGCTTTTGATAGATCAAAAAAGGAAATAATTGGAGAAATTGGGTTGTAAGTCGACATCAGCCCGCAAGTGTTTACTATTCCTTTCCAAGTCCTTAACATCCCAAGAACTTTCAATCTTCTGTTAGAAAGACCGTTAATTCAATCAGCAGGGGCAATTCCATCCAACCTACATTAGAAAGTGAAGTTCATAGCCGATGGATAGTTAGTTACTATTCTTAGGGAACATGATTATGATATTTACAAAGAAACGACTATACCCTATATCGGGGTTAAAGAAATAGAAGAGCCAAGCTTATAGATTTTCAAGGAAGTCAGTATGATCGAAGAAGCAGGACAGGGGGTGCGGGGTTGTTTGAAACATCCTATCTAATAGATTGGAATGTTTGGGCTTGGATATGAGCCTATTGAAGAGGAGATTTAAGAAATGAAGTCTAAAACCAAAAGCAAAAGAGGGGATCAACTGTACCATGCTCATATGGATTTTCTAGACATCCGTCAGACATTCCTAGCACTAGTTGATGTTTAAGAACCTAAAGTAGCCGATTTATCTAATGCCCTGACTCAGCAATGCAACATCGGTCTGAATGAGAGAGAAGATGTTAACATACCAATTTCTTTATGCAATTGGTTTTCCATTCCTACCAATAGGTCTCTCTAGAAACATAAAATTAGATTAATTAGAAGCATTCAATTTCGATAATAAGTCTGATTAGTTAGTTTTTTTTTTGTCAAACAATTTGAGTTAATTCATCCAATAAAATTCGTTTCTTTCTTTCTATCAATTCTTCCTTGTTATTTATTCGTTATCCTTTTCTTTTTCCTTTACTTCCTTGATCCGATAAAAATGATGAACGTAATGGAAATCTTACGCATGTAAACGATGAAAGTACCAATATCACTTTTGGCCCTACTAGGTTAGATGTCAGAAATGATATTGAGACTCCAAATGAAATTTAGGAGAATTAGCATTGATATGCGCACAGTAGAGTGATTATTGATGAACCAATGGATGTAATTAATTTGGGAACAAAGGAAAATCAACAAAATTTGAAAATTGGTGGTAATTTAATAGACAATTAGAAGCGAGAGTTGTCACAATTGTTATTAGAATACTTGAACATATTCACTTAGTCTTATGAAGATATGCCTCATTTAGACTCGTCTATTGTGGTTCATAAGTTTCCAACTTGGAAAGAAATTAAACCAAAAAGACAAAAGCTTAGCTGGTTTAGGCCAGATCTACTCCTCAAAATTAAAGAAGAAGTCAAGAAGTTTTTAGAAGTCAGATTCATAGAAGTATCAGATTACCTCGAATGGGTGGCCAATGTGGTGCCAATATAGAAGAAATGGGAAAGTTCGGGTCTGTGTACATTTCTATGATTTACATCAGGCGACATCGAAGGATAATTTTCCTTTGCTGCATATTGATGTATTAGTGGATAACACAGCTGGTAATCATCTTTTCTCGTTTATGGATGGTTTCTCAAGATATAATCAAATTAAAATGGAGGAAGAAGATAAAATTAAAACAATGTTTGTTGCCACCTGGGGAACATTTTGTTATCGTGTGATGCAATTTGGGTTGAAAAATGCTAAGGCAACTTACCAACGTACTATAGTTACCTTATTCCATGACATGATGCATTAAGAAATTGAAGTATATGTAGATGATATGATCGCCAAATCCAAAGAGAATGAAAACCACATGGATATTTTGTGCAAACTATTTGAGCGATTGAGGAAGTTTCAATTGGAGCTGAATCTTAAAAAATGTATTTTTGGAGTAACTTCTGGCAAATTGTTAGGTTTCATAGTCAGTAGAAGAGGAATCGAAGTGGACTCAGGTAAAGTCAAGGTGATTGTAAGCATGCCTGTGCCTAAGACTATCAAAGAAGTTAGAGGATTTCTAAGGAGTTTAAATTACATTGCTCGGTTTGTATCACAGTTAACTGATAAATGCAAGCCGTTGTTTAGGCTATTGAGGAAGAATGCCGTAATAGAATAGGATGAAGAATGTGAGCACGCATTTGGTAAAATCAAAGAATATCTCATCAATCCTCCTGTACTAGTCACTCCTATACCGGGATGGCCGTTGGTCATTTATTTAACGATTATCCCTAAATTGATGGGATGCATACTGGGGCAGAAAGATGAGAAGGGAAGAAAAGAGCATCCTATATACTATTTGAGCAAAAAATTCATGGAAGGTGAGCAAAAGTACTCAGAAGTAGAAAGAACGTATTCGGCCTTAGTATAGGTAATGTATAGACTCGGGTAGTGCACTCTCTATTACTCGATAGAGTTGTTGACAAAACATGACCCGTTGAGGTATTTTGTGAAAAAAGCTAGCGTTGATTGGGAGAATATCAAAGTGGCAGATGCTACTATTTAAGTTTGATATCAAGTAAGTAAGTCAAAGTTCAATTAAGGGACAAGCAGTAGTTGATTAATTAGCAAAATACTCATTAGAAGATGAGGACGAAGGTTCAGAAGCATAATTACCTAATGAAAATGTAATGGTGGCAAACAAATTGGGTAGTAAGAAGTTAGGATGGAAAATGTATTTTGATGGGCCAACCAACGTCTTTAGATGTAAGGTAGGAGTAGTATTAGTAAGATTAACATTCCCATATACCAATAACATAGCAAAATATGAAGCTTACATTTTTGGGCTTAGAATGGCGATAGATATGGGAATACAAGAATCAAAAGCATACAAAGATTTTGCCGTTATAATTCTCTAGATCTTAGGAGAATATAAGATGAAAGATGAGAAATTAATACCTTATCACGAACATTTGAGCAAACTAGCTAAAAAATTCTAAGAAATTTCATTCACTTACATTCTAAGAAAAATTCTAAAGTTAATATCCATGAATGTTTTTGAATTTGGATGGTCATTGACCAATAAACATTCTACTAATAAACCCTATTTCTTAGCCTCATATACTTAAATACCAAACACTTACCATTGAGTTTGAATCACCAAAAGAAATGAAATCGAATGTTCCTATTAATTTATTTTGTTTCTTTCGAGAGGAGATTTATCGTTTAAAAGTCATGGAGAGTGGAAATTGAAAATTGTTATTGAGAACAGTAAATTCAAGGCATAAGTATGGTAAAGAAAAGAAAATAAAAGAAGAAAGAAAAGAGAAAGAAGGAGTAAGCACAGACTCTTGGAGAAATTTTGTTAATTGAATGAGTGAATATTGGGACTCAGCATGAGAATGCCAATCAGTTGCTATCTATGAAATCCTTTAGTCCTAGGAAAATAATCTTAAAAGTTTTTGAAAAGAAATCTTTAGAGGAATTAAGCTAGTTTTGAAAATCAACCTTAAAGAGATCTATCCTCTCTAGGTTACCAAAGTAAAATTAGTTTTTGAAGAAAACTATCTTCTTTAAATCAAAACAAAAGGAATCTCAGAGAGATCTATTCCCTTCAGATCATCCATCAAATCAAAACAAGTTTTTTTGAAATCTTGAAGAGATCTATCCTGTTTGGATTATTAATCAAAACAAGTTAATTTTAGCCCCCTTGAAATTTTTACTTTATCCTTTCAAGATAGACTATATTAAGCCCTATCTTTCGAAGATAGGCCCTTTTTGAAATTTTTTCTCTATCCTTCTAAGATAGACTCCATTAAGCCCTATCCTTCCAAGATAGGCCCCCTTAAAATTTTTGCTCTATCCTTCCAAGATAGTCCCCCTTGAAGTCTTTGCCCTATCTTTTTAAGATAGGCCCCTTAACCTTTTGCTTTGTTCTTTCAAGATAGACATTCATGTGTCCCATCCTTTCAAGATGGGCAACTAATTCTTTACATCAACCTTTCAAGTTGGTCAAAATAAAACACAACTTAGTGAATTAGTTCAAAGTGGGTTTAGCAAAAATAGATATCTCTTGTATCTTTGTAGCAAAGTTCTAACTTAACTTTACTACAAAGAAGGGCAGCTGTAGAAACCTCATTTTTGTCAATTTTTGTTAATTGAGCTAAGTTGATAAATAAACAAAAAAATAGTATATAAAAAAAAAATAATAGCAAAAAGAAAATCAAGTTAGGTCATAGGAAGTTGAGTCAAGAGTTAAGTCGTATCAAGTTAGGTTAAGTTGAGATGTCAGATTAGTTATTGAGATGGGTTGAATCCATTGGTTTTGGGCTAAACCAATTTAGGGGCTCAACATCAAGATTTATTGGGCTAAATTGGATTGGGTCGGGCCTTAAAAGAAAGGCCCGAATTAGCTAGGGTTTCTAGAAGTTAGGGTGAATCTAGGTTAAATCGCAAACAAATCTTTCATATCTTTGATATAAAAGATTTGATTTTAGAACTTATAAATAATGCGTTAGCCAAGGAGTTAAGGAGGCTTTTCCTTTAATCACACACACCTAACAAAACAACACATATGCCCTACATCTCTTTACGTGCCACTATAAACCCATACGTGCCACCATATGTCATTACACGTCGCTACGTACCCTCCCACACCGCTGTACAAGCATTATGTACCACCCCAACACTACAATACCCTAATATATGCTGCCAGCACCTACAGCATGCCTAGATCTATGCCCATCATATGCCTATATCATCCAAGTTCGTGCCCCGTACATTGTAGCCTATAATGTTGCTCGCTTTCGCCTATAATGTCACCTGCGTGCATGTCCCTTGCTTACCGTACATCACCTAATCGCTCGCCCTAGCCTTCACCCACAATGTCACTCGTATGCACCCAAGCTCTCACCCAGATCTACGTTGCATGCTCACCCAAGGACACACCTCGTACATCACCTAGGCACTTACCAATTCTCAACTAGTCTTCACTTGCAGTATAACTTGAACGTGCCCAGCACCGCTTAACATTGATCGACTCGACTTAGGTAATTTTTATTTTATATTTATTAATTAGTTATTTTATTTATTTATTATTTTTCCTTATTAATATATTTTTTTCTATTTAAGTGCTGGTTATTTATTTATTAATTATTTTCTTGCAAATTTTCATTTAAATTAGGTTTTTTTTTGGAAAAATCATTTTTTAAATTAAAAAATATATTTTGACTCTTAGATTTTCTTTTTTTTGGAAAAATAAAAATGTTAATTGAATTTTTTTAGAAAAGATAATTAGTTTTTTTTCTTATTTCGAAAAATTAGATTTTTTTAAGGTTTATTTTTTTTAAATAATAAATGGATAAAAAAACGTAAATTTGGCTCAGTTTTCAAAATAAAAATATACCATCAACTAAATATTTTATAAAAAAGAACTATAGTCGATTTGATCCTGATTAGCAAGTATGTAAGTAGTTTTGGGGCAATTGTTAAAAAAATTAATTTTTTCCTTTTTTTTCCAGAAATTCGTGATAAAAAAATAAAAATCATTGTTAGTTATTTTTTTAATTATTTAGATCTATTTTTAGTATTTTTAGAAAATCTAAAAAAAGCCATCAATTTTTTAAAATTTTCACATGGTGATTTAGTCTTAGTAGGTTAGCCTCCAAACTAGGTTTTTTTTTCAATTTTTTTAAAATTAATTTTTTTGAATATCTGTAAACCAATGGTCAAATTAAGATTTTCCCACCTAAAAACCAAAACCTTAATTTTGTTTTTACTCGTTAAATTGGTTGGCAACTGCTTTTTTATAAAGAAAAAACAACATTCTTTTTTCCTTAGTTTAATGTCAGGTAATTTATATTAAGTGAGATTGGCTTAATATAGGTTAAATTAAGGAAATCGAAATAAGGCTTAACATCTTAAGTTAGGTTTTTATTTAAGAAGTTCTCGACTTACATTCTAACTCTAGTATAGTTATAAAGTTCTAGTATCAATTACTTTCTGACCTAAAGTCCATTTTTAGCATAATTAAGTTATTCACTTCTAAAGCACAACCTGATCTTCTTTTTAACATTGTTTCTAACTCTTCAGCCATTACCACAACTTACTTATTTAACTTATACATAAGCTTACCTTGCATTTCTAGAATTTTCACACTCTATAACATCAACGAATATCCACTAAGAACTTCAATTATCTACATCAAATCCTAATATACTAAATACTCATTTGCACTTAAATAGCAACTTAAAGATTTAATGTCAAATTCACCAAATACCAACTTTCTCCTTAAAAATCATCATTTCTTAAATCATAATAACCCACTTCAAGCTACTATAGGGTAATAATCATATGTCCCACTATAGTTTTTCAAAGAATCAATAAAGCTCTTTTGGAAACACTCGTTCAACACACTGTTTTGATGAAAATGAATTTTCCTTCAAAATCTAACAACATGATTTTTGCAATCCAACCACGTAACATCAAAATTCAGTGCATAGGATGATTTTTTTAAGGACCCTAGATGTTAGGTATTTGAATTTTTGAAAATTTTTGAAAATTTCATTAGGTATTTGAATTCCTCACGTGAAAATATGTTAGTAAACCAAATTTCATATTTTTTTGTGATCATTTGCTTTTTTGGCTAATTTTTGACAAAATCGAAAAAGTTTAGCAACTTATCGAAAACATGAGCTCCAGCCACCGTGGGAAGGGGGTGTGTCGGCCCACATTGTCGCCAGCCACTTCTTTAGACCACCACTTAGTTTCAGTCCTAACTAAATGTCTTCCATAGGATCACATGAAACCCTAAATTGGCAACAAAAATTTCTAAAATTTGTTCTTCACTTTCTTTCTTTATATTTTCCACTTCCTAAATTTTTCTAAGCTAACAAATGATCAAACTTTGCTCCAGATGGTAGGATATAATTTTATATCTTCAATTTAGTGGCTTTTGATTTTTTTCTTCCTATTAACATGTGTAAATGACACATGGCTAGGTATCAAAATTCTAAATTCTTATCCCATGCATTCTCAAACTCCATGCCATGCCTCTTACACCTGTTTTCTAGTTATTTATAAATTTTTTACTATTTTTCCCAATTTTATTAATTTATTTCTTGATTTATATTTAGTTTCAAGTATTTATAATAATTACTGGTATATATATTTACATAATAATTATACCAGATGTACATACATGTCTTTTATATATTATTTAATGTCCAATATTAATTATATTACTCTTATAATATATCTCTAAATGTTCGTTAATTTTCAAAACCTATGTTACAGGTATTCAGTAATATAATAACGACATAGTAAATTCTTACTATTTAAGCTATATTTTTAAATTCCAAACTTACATAATCTCTTTGACTAATGTCATAATCCTATACGTAAGTTTTTATATTAATTGGGTTAGTTTCATCGATAACCTAAATTTTTCTACTCGTCTCACATTTCCACCTGTCTTTAGAAAAGTTTTGTCCTCAAAACTTTAATTGTCACTTTATTGAACTACCTCAACCACATGTCGCTTTTGAATTTGTGAATGTGCTAATCATGAGGACAAGTAAGTAGTTGAGCAATTACTAGCAAGGGCAACTGTCAAATTGTTCACACCTTTGTCTTGATATTTAAACAATTAAACTTTGTAGGCATAGCCTTATTAATATAACTTTTAGACTCTTAACTAGTAGAGTTATTATAGGATGATAAGGCTCTAGAAATAGGTCGGCAATTTAAGTGCCCTCCAATTGGCATTGGTCAATTTGAGGTTGCCACAATGACTGATTAAAAGTACGAATGCCTAACATAAGGTTATCTTTGATCTTAAACAGGTTGGTAGTTCATTGAGCTTTTGTGCGAAATTCCGCTATTAACATTTTCCCTCAACACCCATAATCAACTTATTGAGCATATGGGTAATGTTTAGCATGTGGAGGGTATGAATTAAAGCAAGAAAGTGACTAAACTTATGTTATTCTTTTCAAGGATAATCGTTGAGCTACCTTTAAACACTTCATAATTTTTTTTTTTCGATTTGTTCATGCAAAATCCCACTTTAAGGATCATTTACTTTCAATTTTTTTCTTTCATGAAACACACATGTAGCTATCATATCTGCTATCATTTTGCATATACACTTTGTGACTGCTTAAGAGATTTTAACCCTCAAATCAACCCCTATAAGATTTGTTTGTTTCTAAAGTCATCTGAAATCAAATCATAATTGAATTCCAAAATACCATCCATTTATTTACTTTTACAAAGCCATAAGCTCATATTCCTTTTTTTCCCTTCTATTTCTTACAGTCTAAATTTCCCTGAATAAGATCCTGTAAGTTGCTTTCATCTTTCTTTCTCAACTTTCAAATTCTCAAACCTAGATAATTCTCTTTTAATCAAGGTATGGCTTGTTCTTAAATTGTGTGCTATGACCTTTCTTCTAAGGCAACTCCCCCTCCTTCAAGTGACAACGATGGTGGCTCCATTTAGTAGCGGTAGTGGCATCATCAAATTGTAAAAGTGCAATTAGAAGATACGGAAAGCTAGTAAGCATCAAAGCATTTCCTAAAGATGAATATCTTGATGATAGTGAGGACAAGAAATTCGCTATGTACTTGTTCAATTTAATTAAGTATGATATAAAGACTCTTGAGGGGTTTTAGAGTTGAGCGAAATGAAAGGATGCCACAAAAAAATAAAAATGAGGAGTGTTTAAAAGACTAGAAGATCGAAAAAATTCAACATCATCAATAGGTAACTTTTTCGATGTGACAAAGAATTTCATGTTTATTTGAAGTATTTTGGGTTTGGGATGAATTTCCCTTTTTCCAATTTCATAAAAGCATTTAACTATTTTTAAGTGTGTTCAAACATGTTCTCGTCGAACATTGACAAAATGTTTTGAAATTATTTGTGAAGAGTTTGAGATTAAGGCTACTTTATAGTCACTTATGTATTTCTTTACAATACAGTGTTATAGTGATGGCTGGTATTGTGCCACCACTAGGTATAGAAGAAAGTTCCTGGCTAACTTAGGATCTAAAATTCATGATTGGAGGGATAAGCTCATTGCCATTACGTTAGCAATTGATTTGGATTTCGAGAAAAAGTAGATTGAACCCATTAGGGTCAATAATATTAAGCTTTTGTAAATGATGATAAGGGCATGAAAAAAGATAAAGAAGAAATGTAAGAAGAACTAGTTTTGCTAGGATGTTGAGTGAATCATCTAGCAATACCATGATGGCAAGTTAATCTTCTCAAATGATGAGGAAGAAGGTACTTCTAGCCTCCTCTTCGTGCTAAGCAAAGCTAGTTGAATAGAAGCTGATCAATTGGTTTTATGAGACGATTTTATTTTCTAAGCTTTGCTCGGTATGGTTTTGTTAGTCTAACTTTTCTTCACCTTTAATTTTTGTTTCTAACTTTTGTACATTCTAGAAATTAAGGCTAAAGAGGTTGGCTTAAAAAAACTATTGGCCCAAGCTGAGACCAAGAAGAAGAAGAAGATCAACATGCAAGCTATCAAGGTTACTGGAGGATAGGAAGGCACTAAGTAAGAATTATATGCCAACCTCATAAAGATGAATCTAAAGGAGACTATGCGAGATTCTATGTTCATGGCTCAAAGTGCTAGCCATTCAGTGCAAGAAGTGAACGAGTAACTTCCTATACCAACAAATGCCTCACCTTTAAACTAGAAAAGAGAGGCTTTGTTTGATGAATACGAAGAATTGAACCAAGTTTTAGATGATTTGAAAATTATTTTTATGAGTTTTGAATCCCTAAAAAGGATCACATTGAATAAGGATCAACTTTGTAGACCCATTTCCAAGAGCTATGCTAGGGGATTACAAGGACTTACTTGACATGTACTAGCAAGTAGACTCTTCAAGAATGAGGATTTTAACATTAACTAAGGTATGTTACACTTCATCTAACTTGAGTGTTGAGCTTCAATCTTGATAGAAACAATTCCCAAGCTGGCGAACACTAAACACCTACCCAAGCCGAGTAATCAAGTGGTCAACTAGGCAAGACATCAAATAGTGCTGGTGTTTAAGCTTTAACTTGACCTAAGTTTGGTTAGCCAAATCACCCATTCACCTTCTAACTCTACTAAGTTAAGACCAATAGTTATTGAGCTACTTGAGATCTTATAAGAATAATCAACATTAGCTATTTCAGGCTTGCTAACCACAATTTGACATGTATCCTTTGGCATAACATTTTAGAAGGATTCTACTATTTTTTTACCTTGTACTATTTTTCCATTTTTTCCCTTTTAGCATGTTTTAGGAACCTTTATTTTTCAATTGCCATTTTTGTCTTTTCCTTTCTATATGTAACCTATAGAGGCCATATAAAAGCCCGATTTTTTTTTTTTTTTTGTAACACAACAATCAACTTCCTTCACTATTGAATACAAAAACTATTCTTTCATAATAACCCTTATGTTCTCTACTACACCCATCTCATTTAGCTCCTTTAGTAAGAGTTAGTGGTGAGCGACCCTAGTTTCTACATTCATGTATAATATCGAGTGTAGAGTTAGGTCGTATGAGCTTGTGGTACATCATATCCTTAAGCTACTCATGAACTTGCTATTTTCCTTTGTTTCATTTTCATCAGTAGTAGTGTAGCCTCTATATGTACAACCTTAGATACCAATCAACTTCATTGGCATCAAAACAAGATTTCATGAGTAAGCGTGTGAAGGTTGCAGTAGAGATCTAGCTATTGGTGTTATTAGTGGCTATTTTATTCTCCTATAGTAGTTTGTATGTGATTTGTATAATTATGGTACAGTGTTTGAAGTGGGTTTGAAAATTGTGATGCTAAGTAGCATTGAGTTAGAAGAGGAAAGTGCAATAACTTGTATTGCCTTGTTACACTCTGTTTCCAACTATAAAAATGGAGCAAGTTGATTTCTATACTACATTGAGTTGTATTTGGTATCGAGGTAATGAGAGTGAGATGGAGTGATTTTAGGAAGTGAGTGATAATTGTTTGTATGCAAGTGGTAGTTCTGAAGCGATATTGGTCTGTAGGGTTTTTAGCGATGTGTACTGTTGTAATTGCCCTTATTGAAGATGTTAGAGTTGATAAGTAATGCATATTATTAGATTTTAGTGTGCAAAGCAGTGTTGGTGACTAGGATAGTGGCACTTATGATGGCCATAGTTAATAAGGCAGTTATACACTACGGTCAATCGATGATAAACTTGATAGAATTATTGCCCTTGTTGAGAGTTTAGTCATTGCTATGTAAGGCATGAGGCAACAGTTGCAAGGTGCATTAAATCATAGATAAGTAGAAGGTCAACAAGAGCTAAGATATGTCTACGTATGCCAAGCTTGATCACATAGGGTTGGTGGAGTGGAGAGTCGCCTAGCTCAAAGGAGGTTAGAAATGGAAGAAGTTAAGTAGAAGAAGATCTTGATGGAGAGGTAGAAGAGAACTACGAAGTGGAAGAGGGAAGGTACCAAATTGCTTGAGGACTTGGCAATGTCAAAGTCTAGATTCTTACCTTTATAGCAAGTGGAAATACTGATGAAGATATGGAGTGGGAGGAGAAGTTCAAGAAAGTATTTTGATTTTTATGGGTGTACTAAAGGAGTGAAGGTTCTACTTGCCTTTGTTGAGTTTTCAGGATATGCTACCATGTAGTGGAATAACTTAAATGCAGCTAGAGAAAGAGATGGTAGATAAGATGTGTGAACTTGGGAAGGCATGAAGTGTTTGTTAAGGGGAAGATTTGTACCCAAAACATACTTACAAGATACATTTGCCAAATTGCAGAAACTTCACCAAGGAAGCTGAACTATGGATGAATATAACTAGGGAATTTCAGATGTTGATGATCTAAGCTGATGTGGATGAGCCCAAAGCTTGCACTATATCAAGATTTATCTCTAGACTCAAGTATGAGGTTCGTAACATTCTAAAATATGGAGGTTTTATACTCTTGAAGAAGCTATTAAGATAGCTCAAAAGGTTGAGAAGCAGAGGAGGAATGCCCATATGTGACCTCATCCTAACTCTTCATGAACTACTATTTCACATTGAACAAGCCATCTTGAAGTAAGAAGACAAAATTGAGAAAAGAAGAAGAATGACTGATTAGATGATGGCCGAGTTGCATGGAGAATCAAGATGATGATAAAGCTAACTAGAAGACATTTGAAAGAGGATAAGCCTTAGGACACAAAATGAGTAAGATAAAATGCTTAAGTGCTTAGGTTATGGGCACATGGTTTTTAAGTGTCCTAACCAGTGTATTATGATCCTTTAATGTGATGCAGTGGATAGTATTGATGAGAGCAAACCTGAGAGGGAAGAGAGAGATGCTAGAAGAACTAAAGTAGAGGAGGAGGAAGAGACCTATGTTTATACCAACTAAGGTGAGGTGATGACACTGGTGTTGGGGTAAGTATTGAGCTTAATGCTAAGCTTTGAGGAAGAACAAAGAAAGAACTTGTTCTATATAAAGTGTGCCATCAAGAGTCAACTATGCATGATTATAATAGATGGAGGGAGTTGTACCAATGTTGTTACTTAGATCCTTATGAAGAGAACCTTATAAGCTACACTAGCTACATGATAAGGGCGCTTTACAAATGACCAAATAAGTAGTTATACCATTCTATGTTGGGATTATCTATAAAGATGAAGTAGTTTATGTTATTGTCCCTATGAGAGCTTCATACTTTCTATTAGGAAGACCTTGGTTATTTGACTAATGTATTGTACATGGCAAGTATAAAATCACTTACACCTTTACTAAGGATGGTAAAAAGATAATGTTGCATCCCATGACCCCAAGCCAAGTGAATCAAACTCATAACCAACTCATTAGAACTAGTAAGAAGAAGGCCTTATTATTGAGCTAATGAGAAGTTTGAGTTGTTTAAGAGGCTAATCTTCCATGTTCTTGTTGATAAGAAGATTGCTAGAATTGAGAGATCTAGATGAAGTACCAGAAGATGTTTAAAAGTTGATAGATGAGTTCTCCAACCTATTCTCAGAAGAATTACCTAAAGGACTACCACCGATACAGGTTATTGATCATTGCATTAACCTACAACTAAGTGTAGCTCTACCTAATATACCTACTTACAAAATGAATCTTGAGTTAACTGTTGAGCTGAAGAGATAAGTGGATAAGTTCATAGAGCGAGGATATATGAGAGAGAGCATGAGCTCTTATACTGTACCAGCTTTGCTAGTCTTAGAGAAAGATGGTTTTTGGCACATGCACATCAATAGATGAGCTATTAATCGAATTACTGTTAAGTATAAATATCTCATACCAAGGCTTGATGACATATTGGACGAACTTTATGGTGCTCGAGTGTTATTGAATATTGATTTGTAGAGTGGCCATTACTAAATTCGCATAAGACTTAGTGATGCATGGAAGACTACATTTAAGACTAGGCATGGTATCTTTGAATGGTTAGTCATGCCATTCAACCTTACCAATGTGCCTAGAGCTTTGATGAGGCTCATGAACCACTTGATTGGAAGACGTGTAGTTGTGTATTTTGATGACATACTAGTGTATAGTATCAACCTGACCAATTACCTAAAGTGTCTCTAAGTTGTTTTTGACATAGTTTATGTAGAGAGACCATTTTGAAACCAGAAGGAGTGTACATTTTTCCAACAAGAAGCTGTCTTTCTTAGGTACATAGTGTTTGGATAATGAATCTAAGTTGATGAGGAAAAGGTTCGAGTCATCTTGGAGTAGCCTACATGAAAGGATGTCACAAAAGTACATAGTTTCCATGGTCTTACTTCTTTCTACTGAAGATTCATCAAGAACTTTAGTATTATTGTAGTCCCCTTGACTAAATTGACAAAGAAGAGTGAAGGATTCTAATGGATTGACTGAGTAGAGAAGAGCTTTAGGGAAATCAAGGAGAAGCTTATGACAATAGCTATCTTGGCTTTACTAGACTTTGATAAACCTTTTGAGTTGGAGTATGATGCTTTAGATATTGGCATTTGCATAGTACTAATGCAAAAGTACCGCCTTATTAGTTACCATAGTGAGAAGCTTAGTGGTACCGCCCTAAATTACTCATATATGAAAGGAGCTATACTATCTTTTTCAAGCTCCTGTTATATGGCAACATTACTTATTACCTCGAGAGTTTGTTATCTGTATGGACCATGAGTCATTGAAGCACCTTAGAAGCAAGAAACAAACTTTTAAAGAGATAAGCTAAGTGGTTAGAGTTCATGTAAGGATTTTCTTATGTGATCAAGCATAAGAAAGGTAGCACTAATGTGATCGCTAATGCTCTTTTACGTTAACATATCTTATTGATTACCTTGCAGACTCTATTATTAGGATTTTCCTTTATTACTAAGCATTATGCTTAGGATCCTCACTTTAGTCCTATCATTGAAAGGTGTCAAGATGAAATTGCAGTTGGAGGATACTATCTAAAAGATGGATACTTATTCAAATTGAAGAGGTTGTACATACCAAACTGTTTCATAAGCAAGCAGTTGATTAGGGAAGCTCATTGATGTGGGTTATCTAGGCATTTTTGTGAGACAAAAATTGTTGACCTGTTGGAGGAGAATTTCTACTAGCCAAGTTAGGTTAAGGATGTCTATAAGGTCATCGAAAGTTGTGATGTATGCAAGAGGGCAAAGGGAAGGAAAGAACCACATGGAGTATACATGCCCTTACCCATACCGGCCATACCTTAAGCCGACCTTAGCATAGACTTTGTCTTAGGCTTGTCTCTAACATCAAGAAGAAAAAACTCGATCCTTGTAGTTGTGGATCGATTTAGTAAAATGGTACACTTCATCCTATGTTACCTAACTAACGACACTTTATATATTGTTGATTTTTTTTACAGGAAATTATCTACCTATATGGAGTTCCAAAGTCTATTGTTTTAGATCAAGATATTATGTTCTTAAGCAACTTTTGAAAGACCATATGGAGAAGCCTTGGTACTAAGCTTGTATTTAGTACGAACAGCCACGCATAAGCAAATGGCCAAATTGAGATGATGAACAAGACATTAGATACCTTACTTTAAGATATTATGAGAAAGAATATAGAAGATTGGGACTTTTATTTACCTATTTTAGAGTTTACCTATAACCGAACTGTCCATTGTACTACTAGTATGACCTCCTTTCAGGTCATCTATGGCCTCAACCTAACCATCCTACTTAACATGATCGGTACTCCTACATCCCCTAAAGAGAGTCAGATAAGAGCTAATTGAGTCTAAGGACTACAAGAACTACATAGACATGTGACTAAGAAAATTGCTAAGTTTAATGAATGGTAACAAGAGATTAGAAGTGGTAACCAACAAGTCGTGTCTTTTAGACCAGGTGACCTTGTATGTATCTACTTTAACTGAGAAAGGTTTCTATACCTTAAGAAGAGGAAGCTATCACCTAAAGTTGATGATCCTTTCAAGGTACTAAAGAAGGTAAACTACAATACCTACCAAATTGAGCTACTTAAAGACTTTGGCGTCTCTTCTACTTTTAAAATATCTAACTTGATACCTTACTATCTAGATGAAACCAAAGCATGAATAGAGGAAGGTCCAACCAACAAAGACCCTATAGATTTGAGTCCAAATCTCTCTAACCCCCTAGAAGATGATAGGAATCAACTCCATGGACCCATTACCAATAGCCAAGTTAGGGGATTACATAGAATAACCTATTGTGTACTAGTTCAAGAACTCTTTAAGAATGAAGATTCTAACATTAGCCAGGGTATGTTAAACTTCATACCACCTGAATGCTAAGCTTTGATCATGATAAGAGTAGTTCTCAAGGTGACAAGCATTAGATACCTACCCAAGCCAAAAGTCAAGTTGCCAACTAGACAAGACATCAAATAGTGCTAGTATTCAAGCTCCAACCTAACCCAAATCAAGTCGGCCAAATCACTCATTCCCCATCTGACTCTACTGAGCTTACAATAATAATTATTGAGCTACCTAAGATCTTATAGGAACAATCAACATTCGTGATTACAAGTTCGCCAACCATAATTAGACACATGTCCTTTGACACAACATTCTAAAAGGATTCTATTATTTCTATGCCTTGTAGTATTTTTTTCATTTTTTTCCCTTTTAGCATGTCATTAGAATCTTTATTATTCAACTACCAGTTTTTTCTTTACCTTTTTGTATGTAACCCTATAGAGGCTATATAAAAAGCCTCATTTTCTTATAATGTAGTAATCAACCTCCTTTACTATTAAATGCAAAAACTTTTCCTTTATAATAGCCCTTGTATTTTCTATCATATCTAGCTCCTTTAGCAAGAGTTAATGGTGAGCAACCCTCATTTCTATATTTGTGTACATTAGCAAGTGTAGAGTTAGGACATATAAGCTTGGTGTATGTGATATCCATAAGCTACATATGGACTTGTTAGTTTCTTTTGTTTCGTTCTCATCAATTGTAGTATTGCCTTTATATGTACAACCCTAGAGACATATCAAGACCTAAGAATGTTGCTCATGAATTGAAATTGTAGGTAGAAGAGGAAGAAAATAGGGAAGAATTGATGATTAGAGAGAATTACAGTTAGGGTCACGAATGTGAACCTTGGGCTTAATTCCCCTATTTCACTTATTTGTGATTTTTGAGCAGAGAATGATCATGTCCACGAATCATAGCCATAAACATAGGGAGTGAATGTGCTATTCCTTACAAATTTCCTTTTTTTTTTTAAGCCTTAGAAGTTGCATTGCACTTGTAGCTATAAAAAGATCTTGTAACAACAATTAGTAAACAGAGGTATCATATCTTAGACATCTTAGGCAAGGGCTTTAAACTTTTTCTTTCTTCCTTCCTTTCTCTTTTTTCCTAATGTTTTAGATTAATTCTTTTTAGTATTCAATTATTGTAAACCTAAATTTTCTATGTAATTATTTTTCTTTCTTATTATCAATATGTGATTTCTTGTTAATGTAATCTAATTGTATTGAGCCTTATTATCTTTGAATTAATACTTTCGATTATTTAATTCAATGTTCAAATTTGCTTTAAAGTTCATATGATCCTATAGTGAATGGATTGGGGTAATTAGAAGGAATTTAAGTAGAATTGAGTTATTGACTAACTTTTTTGATATTAAGATAACCTAATAGTGAAATTTAATAACTTAATGCAATCTTGATATATTCTATTATAAAAAGCAATTAGGATAGAGTATAATTGACGTTGGGAGTTGATTTGAGAAGTGATTCCGATTAACTCAAACTAAGAATTCCTTGGTGTATAATAAATGAGAATGAGATTGATAAATTGTATGGTTGTTCTAAGGGGATAAGTAATTGAATATCAAGTTAATACAATCGTAGTTAAATTTTAATTGTCTTCTTTTAATTTGTTATTTGTTTTAATTTAATTAGGTTAGTTTAGATTAGTTGCTTTTGATTAATTGAATTTTTTTGTTAGGCTAAATATTCAAAAATGGGCAAAAATCAGTACTCACACCTATACGTAATCTTTAAGGGGTCGACATTTGAATTCATATCTACTTTATTATAAAAGTGATATGTACACTTACCTCCAATCTAGTTTATAGCATGTTGCTAAGGACTATAGCTACAATAATAGGAATGCCCTAGTTTTAGTACTTTAACTACACTTAGTATTTAGGGAAAAAAAAGAAACAAAAAAGGTTTTTTCAAAAATAAAAAAACTTCTTTCCTTTTGCTATAGATTTGAATTTATTTACATTGTCATTTCTTGATTATGTCTATAAATTTATTTTACTCCTTTGCATCTATAGATTTTATTTCATTCCTCTTGATTTTTAGTGCTTAGAATTCATGTAGATTATTGGTTTAAATTGTATAGTTGGCAAAATCAAGGAAATAACTACTAGAGTGTACATAGTAACAACAGACATGAGGAACTCGTAGCCATAAATTTTTAGGATATGTGTCAATATTGTGGGTACCACTATTATTCCTATAGATGTTCGAATTTTTCACCATATGCTCATCCTCCTAATTTGTAAGAAAAACAACTACAAAAGAAAATTCTATAGGAAGTTCTCATACAAATTCTAGAAAAACATTTGGTAAAGGCTCCTTACACTTTTAATGAATCAACCCATATCCTAGCCACTTTGACATACCTATTACATACATAGGTAGATGTGCAACCAAAAGGGAAGTCTATGCTAGAATTGGCCAATGAGCATTGGGAGACATATGATACTTTTAATTTTAATAATTTTCCCTTTTCTACCCTCTACTTTATACCACTCCAGATTTTCATGCAATAAACCTTCTAATTACCTTTAAATAGAGAGAGAGAGAGTTGGTGGTTGAAGAAGAACATGGAAATTGGAGAGGATCCTAATAGCCAAAACATAGAAGTAGCATTGAGTGAGGGGAGAGGTCAATTGGAAGAGAACGTTGAAATTAAAGGAAGAGTAGATTTTGTAACACTATAAGAAAAAGTTAGAGAAGCTGAGCAACAATTTGATTTAAAAGTTTTTGTACCCCCATTATTTTCTAATTCAGATTCATTTACCAGAGAAATAAAGCTTAAGATGGAATACCTAGAGATTCCAAGATATGTTGTTGAGTTCGAGCAAGCAAATAATATTGCATCTTCTCTAATTGTTAAGCCTACTAGCTTTTAAGGAAATTGATCGATTTATGAGGTTATAGAACCACCTTTAGAGCTTCTATATGAGAGAACCCATTCAAACGTGCTTTTGGGTCCAAAGTTACCATATTAATTAAGTTGGAGCTTTCAAATCTATGTACACAAAGTATAGATGTAATGACCTATTAGTCAGGCCTTACAGTGAATTTGGACATAACTGAGGATATACATGGAATAGCTAGGGCCAAAATTGCAACGTATCAATACGAGGTGTACAATACTATAACAAAAAGGGGAAAACATAAGGTTTATTAACCTAGAGATCTAGTATGCCAAAAGACGGCGATAACAAGAGTGTGAGACAACTAAGGGAAGCCTGTTACTAACTAAGAGGAACAAATTATAATTACAAAACTTATTGCGCATTTGAAAGGTTAGAGGGTGAAATCATCCCCAAAGCTTGGAATGCCGAAAATTTTACAATGTATTTCGAGTAATATCCCTTTCATTAATTGTTAATGTCCAATTCATTTGTGTTTATTCTTACTAATTATGTTTACTTAAGCCTAAATTATAACTTAGGTGCAATGCTATTATGATGATCAAATGAAGTTGAAATTTCCATCAAGAAATTGTATTGATACTTATACAATTTTTTCAATTAAGTCCTAACTTAATGATGATTAATGGATTGCTTAATTAATATAAGCAATTAAACAATAAGTTTTAGCTAGATCGACAAATGAATACGATAACTTAGCTCTATCCTAACGCGATTAAAGAACTAACACTAAGTCTAAACCCTAAGGGTTAACGTATTGATAATATCCCAATCCAAATCTAAGAATGCAAATATCTCATATTCAAACTAAGTCTTTTTAGATTGTACAAGTTACACGCATGCTGACTAAGAATCTTGCACAAAACTTTGCATAACATCATACAATTAATGAAAAAAGCATAATAAATTTAAATTGAAAACAAAATAAGTCAAAATAATATTGATTGGATGTAAGTGCATTTATTACTTTTATAGTAAAGCAGATATAAGTCCAAATGTTGATCTCTCAATGACTACCTATAATATGAGTACTAATACTTACCCATTTTCCATTATCTAACCTATCAAACGAATTCACCTAATCAAAAGCAACTAATCATAACTAACCTATTTAAAATAAAACCTATAACAAAATAAAAGATAACTAAAATTAACTATGAATGCATTAACTTAGTATTCAATTATTGATGCCCTTAGAATGATTATACAATCTATCAATCTTATTCTTGTTTACTAGATGTGAGATTTCCTAATATAAGTTAACTACCATGGCTTTTCAAATTATCTCCTACCCTCAATTATACTCTAACTAAATCACTTTTTCAATGTAATATATCAAGATTGCATTAAATACTTAAATTCCATTATTATGTTACCCTGATTCAAAGAAACTATGTTATTGACTTCCTTCTAATTAAATTAGCCCATCCATTATAAGATCTTGTAAACTCTATATCAAATCAAACATTGAATCAATAGCCAACAATATAAATTCAAAGACAATAAAACTCAATGCAATTAAATCACAACAATAAGAAATCTTATATTCATAATAAGAAAGAGGGTTCATAATAATTTAATAATAAAAAAAAAACTGATCTAAAACATCAAGAAAACAAAGAAAGGAAAAAAAGAAAGAATGAGTCTAAAACCTTAGCATAAGATGTCTAAATTATGATATCTCTCTCTACTAATTGTAGTTATAAGGCTTTTTTATAGTTACAAGTGTGAGGTAACATCTAAGGCTTCAAATTTTTCTAAAAATAAGGAGATTCCAAGGAATAACATGTTTACAACCCATGTTCATGTCCATGATTCCTAGGTGTAATCTTTTACTACTTAAAAATCATAAATAAGTGAAATAGGACAATCATGCCTAAGGTTCATGCTTGTGATCTTGATAGTAATTCTCTTTGGTCATTAATCTTGTTCTCTTGCCTACGATTTCAGTTCATGAGAAATACTCTTGAGAGTGATTCTTTCTATCACTTCAAAACTCCTAAAAATTATCTTCAAATCATCAAAAACTTGATTAAATTTTTCACATTCATAAAAAAAATCATGAAATAAAAATATAAACCAAATAAGTACTAAAATCACTAAAAATACCCAACAAACATGCAAAAACACAATAAAAAAATAACACATAAAAGTATATGTAATTTAGCACTTATCAAATTCCCTTTCACTCAAGCTTTTTCTTGTTCTTAACAAAATAAATAAAAATGTAGTAAATCTCTAAAGGACAAAAATCAATGAAAGTTTAAAATTATATAATCAAATTCAATATCACACATAATCTATTCAAAAATAAGAGTGCAAACCTTCCATTAGAATTTTACCCTTTCATGATCAACTTTAAAACTCCAACAACTTTTATTTTATAGAATTCAACTTTATCATATTTATATGCTATTGTAACATTAAAGTACAAAATCTTATATTGAATAATAAAATCACACTACACTTTAACATTAATCAATATGTAAATCAAAGTTAGCACATCATTTTAAATAAAGACTAAACTCAAAATTAAAGCGAGAATTAACAAACTAAGAGAGAGAGCTATAGACATTTTAACTACTATGGCTATAAGGTATACATCCCTAATCTCAATCTCATCAAGCACAAAAAACTCAAAGCGAATGCATACTATATCAACTCATCCCTTGATTATTTCCTTAGTTTTAATTTTCATTTGAAGATTTTTTCTTTCCTTATCTTTTTTTTAAGCTAAAGTAGTTTCATCAATTAATAAGTTTCAAATCAGTTCATCTTAGGATACTAATCATTAAAACTCCCCTTCGTACCATTTACTTACTTCATTTAGTTTACTTAAGCTCATTTTTTTCCTTTTTATTTAAGTTCAACTTTTACATAGACTTTTCTCTTAACTTATATAGAAAGCTTTCAACTGCCAAACCTGAGCTTGTCACCCAAGTTGATTGGTATTATTCCATACTAAGGAGGCACCATGCATACTTAATTACTCAAGTCAACCAGGCCCATGGCTAAACTTTTAATTCGATTAAGTCTAATTATTTAATTGATTTTTCCTCCAACTATTTTGATTGTCTTTTTTAGGGAAATTCTCAAGAGAGAAATCTTATTTTTTTGTTCATTTTATATAAAATGCTCTAAGAGATATTAACAAGGAACATATATACTAGAGCAAGTTAAAAAATGTAAACAACTAACCTTTAAACAGTTAATATCCAAACTAATCTTAAGTCTCAATATAGGCTTAAATAATAGATAAGTTTACTTACAGTGATTACATTATTCAACTCCATTAATGTGTAAAAAGAATATAATTATTAAGTAACCTCATAAAATGAGTGAAAAAGTTGTCACAAAAAGTTGCTCTTTAATTAGATGAAAACTAATGGTGAATAGATGTGCAATGTCAAGCAAATTGATTATATATTTCTCAAAAATTTTTATAAATGCTTGCAAAAACTTAAGTGTAGGTTTGTAATCAAATAAGCTCAAATGCTTTTTAAAGAATTTCATCTAGTGTCATACTATTCTTCCCCCCCCACCCACACTCATCTTATATATTTCCCTCAGCATACAAATCATAACAATAAAAGCACATAAATCAATGGGAAAAAAAGGAAAGAGAAAAAGATAAAGGTAACTGAAACTTCCTTGGTTTAATTGCTTTGACACAAAATTCTAAAGTTGCTAGATTACGTACACAACATTAAAGTCCTGAAGACAAACAAAATAAAACAAAATAAAGAAATAGTAAAATGCATCAAAGAAAACTAAAAACTAAAAATAGTAGGAAACTCATCAATCCACTTTCCTTTTACTTGATCTACTCTTCGTTTCAAACTATAGAAGATTATACTGTTCATAGCTTTAACCTGACCATTCGATTGTAAGTGAATGATTGATGTGTACTTCAACCGAGTTCTATGTTTCACACAAATAGTCAAAACTTATCATTATCGAACTATGGTCCATTCTCTATTATAATCATGTAAGGAACCCCAATTGTACCGAAGCTCTACTTTCTACTCATCGATCTTTGCTATAACTTTGATTTCCACCTACTTTGTGAAATAACCAATAGCAACCAAAATATATTATCATTGTCTAGTGGCCTTTCGAAAAGGTTTGAGAATATCCAACCCCCATTTAAGGAAGGGCAATGAAATGGTTAGAGGTTAAAGCTTATTAGATGGGGTCCTATCAATCACTCCATGTTTTTGACACTATAGGCAGTGTTTTACCAAATTTCTTGCATCTTCCTTCATGGTGCACCAACAATATCCAATGTAAAGTTAAGGCATGTGAGTTGGTAGTGCATCATATCCAAAGCTACTCATGGACTTACTAGTTTCTTTTCTTTTGTTTTCATTTGTTGTGGTGCGACCTCCATTTATACGACCTCAGAGGTACATTAGCTTCACTGGTATCAGAGCATGGATCCACGAGGGTGTGTGTGAAGGTAACTGTGGAGTTCTTATTCGTAGTGCTATTAGTGGCTGTTGTGTTCTCCTACAACTGCTATAGTGGTTTATGTGTGATTTGTATAGTTATGGTGGAGTGTTTGAAGTAGGTTTGAAAGTTTATGACACTAAGTAGCTTAGAGTTGCAAGAGGAAAGTGCTACAACTTGTATTGCCCTACTATACTCTATTTTCGACTATGAAAGTAGAGTAAGTTGATTTCTATACTATGCTTATATAGGGTATCAAGGTGACAAGAGCATGATAGAGTGATTTTAGGCTGTAAATGATAATTGTTTCTATGTGAGTAGTGGTTTCGAAGTAATATTGATCCATAGGCTATATAGCTATGTGTATTGTTGCAACTGTCTTTACTGAAGAAGGTAGAGACAATAAGTAGTGCATAATGTCATATTCCACTATGTAAGGCATTGCTGGTGACCAAGATAGTGGCGCTTATGATGGTTGTAATGAACAATGCAATTATAAGCCAGGGTCAATCGATGATAGGCTTGGTAGACTCACCATCCTTATTGAGAGTTTAGTCATAGCTATGCAAGACATAAGACAATAGTCATAGGGTACACCCAATCATAGCTAAGCAAAAGGTGAACAAGATCCAAGATATGGCGATGGAGGTTAAGCTATTTGCTAAGCTAGACTGCAAAAGGTTAGAGGAGTGATAGGCCGCCTAACTCAAAGGAGTTTAGACATGGAAGAAGTTGAGGAAGTAGAAGAGAGCTTGAGGGAAAAGCAAAAGAGTACTATGAAGTAGTAGAGTGACGGTAACGAACTGCTTGAAAGCTTGACAATTACAAGAAGTGGAAATGCTGATGAATCCTTAGAGAAAGAGGAGAAGGTTGAGAAAGTGTTTGATTGTTATGTATATACTGAGGGAGTGAAGGTTTATCTTACCGCTCTTGAGTTTCTAGGATATGCCACCTTATGGTGGAAAATTTAAATACAGCTAGACATAGAGATGGTCGATGAGGTGTACGAACTTAAGAAGAAATGAAGCGGTTGTTAAGGGGAATATTTTTATTTGAAACACACTTACAAGACACATTTTCCAAATTACATGAGCTTCACCAATGAAGCCAAACTATGGATGAATACACCAAGGAAGTTCAAATGTTGATGATCTGAGCTAATATGGATGAGCCCAAACCTTGCACTACATGAAGATTCATTTTTGGACTGAAGTATGAGGTCTATAACATTGTGAAAGTACAAAGGTTTTACACTCTAAAAGAAGCCATTAAGATAGCTTAGATGGTTAAGAAGCAAAGGAGGAATGCCCTTATCCGACCCCATCTAAGCTCTTTGCAGACTACTATTCCATACTAAACTAGCTACCTTGAAACTAGAAGATCAAATTGAGTTGAGGAGAAGAATGACCAATCAAATGATGGTTGAGCTGGTTTAAAGAATCAAGATGATGATAGAGTTAACTCGAAGACATTTGACAGGAGATAAGCTTTAGGACACAGAATGAGTGAGATAAAATGCTTTAAGTGCTTGGGTTATGGGCACATGGCTGTTGAGTGTCCTAACTATTGTGTTGTGGTCCTCCGAGGAGATGTAATAAATAGTACCAATGTGCATGAACCTGAGAAGCAAGAGAGAGATACTGGAAGAGTTGAAGTAGAGGAGGAGGAACAAATCTATGTCTATGCCAACTAGGGTGGAGTAATGATGCTAGTGTTGAGGTAAGTACTAAGCTCAATGCTAAGTATTAAGGAAAAACAAAGAGAGAACCTATGTTATATAAAGTGTGCCATCAAGGGTCAACTATACAAGATTATAGTAGATGAGGGGAGTTGCACCAATGTTGTCATTTAGGCTTATGTTTAGAGATTAAGTCTGTCGACCTCTAAGCACCCCTAATTTTATAAGCCATGTAAGCTCCCAAAATTGAGTTTAGGACAACGGAGCTCAGATTTAGGGCTTTTAGGGAAACTTATCCAATTAAGCCCAAACTTTACGACTAGAATAAAAAAATTAGTCGAGATATTACAGTAAAGCTAGATTTTAGTAATAATGAACCAAAATCCCAATTTTGCCCTTAGAAGTTGAAATATTTAGTATAGCATTAAAATGTTCGGAACTCTTAAAATCGAACTTAGATTGCAACGAAAATTTAAAGATAAGTTAATTGAGCTATAAAATGAGATAATATAGTATAATTTACTATATAAAAATACACATAATTTTACGAGTATACCTAGCATAAATAATAATTATACCCCGTAAATTAACCTTAAATTATGTAATTATATATTTATTGTGTTGAATTCATGAAATTAACTTTAGAACATATCCTAAAAATAAAAGATATGCTAGAAACTTAATTATATGAGTAAAGTTATATATTTTACATGTTATTTACATAGGGTATAAACTTGTATATTAATTAAATAACTAATTCTAACATATAATATCTATATTGAAGTAATTAGTTAATAAAAGAAAAAGAAAAATTGATCAAATGCATTGAAGATTGGTAGATAATGATGCGTGGCAGGAGATAAGAATAGGAATGATGATTCAAAAGCAAGTCTTCAATATTTGGGCACCTCATGCTTAGGAAAACAAAAAGAAATGAGAAAGAAAAATATAAAATAATTAAAGAAAAAATCACTTAACCAACTTGGAGGCACTATAAAAAGCCAACAACTTCAGATATGTAAATTTTAGTAGTTTGAAATTAGAAATATTTAGAAAGAAAAATTAGAAAAAATCGTAGAAAATAAAAAGAAATTTAGAAAAAACAGGGGAAATTTTGTGAAAGTCTAGAACCCTAACCTAGAGTGGTTCTGCTGTGAAACCTAGCTAACCCCATAGGGTCCACCTACCGCGCAGGCCGTTCGACAACTGCTACCAGCCACCGGAGCACTGAAGAACAGCAAGGTCAAATTCTTGCCCTTTTTTTCAAGAATTTTTAAAAATTAGTAAATCCACCCAAAAAATTATGAAAAAAATTGTACTTAGGTTATTGTAAACATGATTTCATGTCATATTTTTATTTTTGAAAAATCCATAATATTTAATATACTTTATTAAGAAATCTATTATTTACCCGAATTTATAATTGTAAAATAAATATACTATATGATGTTGTTTCTAGCTAAAAAATTTTGTGTAGGATATGTATGATATATAGATAATTGCTATGTAGCCCGAATTTTGATTTGAATAATTTTAATATTTATTGAATTTTTAGGCTTGAAATTAGCTCAAAAATAAGCTGAAATTATGAATTAAATAGGAAATTATGAAATTAATTGATGAAATGGACATGTACTGATCTATAATAAATAATAATAGTATTGAGTCGGATTGAAATTAATTGGGTGCTAAAAGAATTATAATTGGATAATTTATCATAATTTCGGGGTAAAATCGTCAATATGAAAATATAGGCAATAGGTTGGAAACTTGAAACCAAGTGATAACTGAATTTCCTATATTTTTAAAAGTCCATAGAAATTTTTGGGGAATTATTTGGTAACCTGAACTATTTATTACGAATTTATTAAATAAAATAGCTTAAATTACAAGTCGGGGTGTATTTGTAATATTAATATGCTAAAATGAATTAAATAGTTAAATAAAACCTATATATAAGATTGCTGATCAAATTGGATTAAATAGAGATTTTTATTATATTTATTAATATTTTCTGATCGGGATACACTTTAAGTGTATTAGAATTGAATAATACTTATATTGTTATAATATAAGGACAAATTAGATAAACTATAATTTAAATCTGTAAATTATGCATAATACAATCATTTTTATATAATTATGTATAATTGTATTAAAAACTCAAACTACCCATTAAAAGCCATCTCTAGAAACAGGACTTGTAAAACATATAGTTAGGTCTATACGAATTCAATGACACTAATTTTGTTGAAATCGGACAACCTTAAGTAATCTAGCCTATAACTATATCATATTCAAGAATATACACATTTCAGTAACCTTATCGGAATCAAAACGTGAATTAATAAATAAAAAGTACGTTTCGATACGATCAAAATGATATATAATATGCAATAGTATATATGATGTACAGTATCAATAATTAATAATTTAATTCGATATATAGTAATAACATGACTGCATATTATGGAAATAATATATATATATATATATATATAACCATTTTAGATTAAACCCTAATGTTTTCGTAATTGTTACGAAAACTAAATTTGGGTCTTTTGTGTAATTAGGACCTTCCAATACAAAGGCGGTTGACAATTCAAGTCAGCAATAACAAACGTCTAAACAAGTAAGTTGGAATTGTGGCTTCACCACTTGTTTGGGTATTATTTAAAGTATCCGAGGATCCAAGAGTACTTCTGGTTGTGTTTGTAATTAGATGATTATGCGCATGCTGTGTGTGTGAATGATACTTGGTTGTGATAGGAGTTCAACTCCTTGGTGTGCTGTTCTGTATATTTGCATGGATTCTGCATTGTGTGAACTTGTTGGTCACCCCTGATTAATACTAACAGTTATTCAACTAAAATGTAATTGGACATACATAATCACTCATTAGGGGAAACGATTAAGAGTGTTAGGCCAAATACCAACTTCCTTCGATGAGGATAGTTGAAATGGTTATTTCTCCATCCTTAGTCGAACTAAGTGACAGGCAAGAAGGTCGCGGCAAGGTTGGGGACCGTGGTTCGAAGGCGGTCATCATAGGAGGGTGTTCTCCATTGCACAAGCTTGGGTTTGGTCTGACTTGAGTCACGATGAAACTCCTCAATCCGGGTTGGAGTGGATGTAATTTCTCTAACCTCACAGTGGATCGGATAACACTGTGCGATGTTTTCATTCGAGTGATTGAATTGGATTTCATCATGATTATTAACCTTATTTGTGATTGTACAGTACTTTTCTGACTCCATCCTACTTATTGAGCTAGTTGTGCTTACATCCCTACAGACTCTTTTGCAGGTGTTGAGTAAAGACAAGATGTTTAGGTACTACCGTTCCTAGGTTAGTGTGCTGCTACATGGGAATGTGAGGATCGAGGAATTAATTGAACCTGAGCTCTTGACTTTGTCTCTAAGTTTTGAGGAAAACTAATTGGGAATTCCCTGGAAGCCTACTAGTTTTTCTAACTTATTGTATATGGACCGCAAAACCTGTGGTTTTTAGTAGACCCTGATTGTAAACTTTACCTTTGGACATGAAATGTTTTTTTAAATACTGTCGTGGTACTAAACAGTAGGTTGTATAGAACAAGTATCTTGTAAAAGCTCTACTACAGGTTTGGTTATTAATAGGCGTTAGAACAGACGTTTTAAGCTGGTTGAGTTGTATGCCTTATGTGGACTGTGTCTACAATAGCAGTTGTGAGGTCAGTTTCTATCTTAGATTAGTTTACACGGTGGGACTGTTACAAGTCTTCTTATTTAGGGTGTGACAAGCCATATAGCTTACATGACAAGGGCACTTTGTACACGACCAAACTAGTTGTACCATTTTGCATTAGGAATGTCTACAGAGATGAAGTGGTTTATGATGTTGTCCCCATGGGAGCTTCATACTTACTATTAAGAAGACCTTGGTTATTTCACCAATGTGTTATGCATGATAGGTATAAAAATACCTATACTTTTGCTAAGGATGGTAAAAAGATAGTGCTGCAACCCATGAACCTGAGCTAAGTCAATGAAACATATAACCAACTTACTCAAGTTGGTAAGAAGAAGGCCTTGGTGTTAAGTTAATGAGAACTTCATGTTATTAAAGAGGCTAATGAGCCCATGTTCTTGTTGGAATTGAGAGGTTTAAATGATGTACCAAAAGAGATTCAAAAATTGACAGATGTGTTTTCTAACTTATTCCTAGAAGAATTACCTAAAGGACTACCATTAGTATGAGGTATTAAACACTATATTGACCTATAACCAAGTGTAGTTTGGTTGAACAAACATACTTATAGAATGAATCCTAAGTAAGGGACTGATATAAAGAAACAAGTGTATGAGCTCATGTAGCAAGGATATGTTAAGGAGAGCATGAGCCTGTATGCCAGGCTTACCCTACTTGTCTCAAAGAAAGATGGCTCTTGGTGCATGTGCATCGATAGCCGAACTGTCAACCAAATTACTATTAAGTACAAATATCCTATACTTAGGCTTACTAACATGTCAAATAAGCTTCATGGCAGTTGAGTGTTCTCGAAGATTGATTTGTGAAGTGGTTACCACCAAATTTGCATGAGACGTGATGATGAGTAGAAGACTGGATTTAAGACTATCAATGGTATCCATGAATGGTTAGTAATGCCATTCAGCTTTACCAATGCACCCAGCACCTTCATGAGGCTCATGAACCATGTGATGTGCCCCTTGATCAAAAAATGTGTAGACATTTACTTTAATGACATACTATTGTACAGTATTAACTTGACCAATCACCTAGAGTTTCTTCAAGATATTTTTGACATACTTCTTGGAAACTTGAAGAATTGTACATTTTACCAACAAGAAGTAGTCTTTCTTGAGTATGCAGTGCTTAGAGAAGTAATCTGAGCTAATGAGGTAAAGGTATAAGCCATCTTAGGGTGGCCTACACCGAAGCATGTCATTGAAGTATGTAGTTTCTATGGTCATGCTTCTTTCTATAGAAGATTCATCAAGAACTTTTGTACATTGTAGCCTCCTTGACTAAATTGATAAAGAAGAGTAAAGGATTCCAATAGATTGACAAATCTCAAAAGAGCTTTAGGGCAATCAAGGAGAGGCTTACTACAACACCTATCTTGGCTTTACTAAATTATAATAAACCATTCGAGTTGGAGTGTGATGCTTCAAGTATTAGCAATGGCACAATACTAATGCAAGAACATCACCCTATCACTTACCATAGTGAGAAACTTAGTCATACCACTTTGAATGACTCAATCTATGAAAAGGAGCTATACTCTTTTTTTAAAGCTCTTGTTGTATGGTAGCATTACATGTTACCTCGAGAGTTTGTCATCTATATGTACCATGAGTCCTTGAAGCATCTTAGGAGCTTGAACAAAATTTTGAAGAGATAGTTTAAGTGGTTGGAGTTCATGGAAGGTTTTTCTTATGTGATTAAGCACAAGAAATGTAGTGCTAATGTAGTCATTGACGCTCCTTTTAATTGTCATATCATACTAAACATTTTGTACACTAAGCTATTAGGATTTTCCATTATTGCTAAGCCATATGCTTAAGATCTACACTTTGGTCCAATGATTGAAAGGTATCAAGATGGAATTGCAGTTGGAGGATACTATTTGAAAGATGTATACCTATTGAAAGATAAGAGGTTATGCATACTGAACTATTCTACGTATGAGCTATTAGTTATGGGAGCTCATACCGATAGATTATTTAGGCATTTTGGTGAGACCAAAATTGCCAACTTGTTGGAAGAGAACTTATACTAGCTTGGTTTAGCTAAGGATGTTCATAAGGTCAGTAGAAATTATGATGTACACAAGAGGGAAAAGGTAAGGAAAGAACCACATGGAGACTACATGCCCTTACCTACATCGACCTCACTTTAGGACAGCCTTAACATATACTTTGTCCTAAGATTACCCTAGACATCTAGAGGGAGAGACTAGATCCTTTTAGTTATGGATTGATTAAGTAAAATGTTATGCTTCATCCTGTGCCACAAATTTAACGATGCATTATATGTTGCTAATTTGTTTTTGCAAGACATCATCCACTAATACGATATTCTGAAGTTGATTATTTTGGATTAGGATACTAAATTCTTAAGCAACTTTTGGAAGACCATATTGAGGAGACTTGGCATTATGCTTGTATTTAGTATGAATAGCTACCTATAAATAGATGGCTAGACTATGGTGGTGACTAAGACGTTAGGTACCCTGCTTTGAACTATTGTGGAAAAGAACTTAAAAGATTGGGACTTCTATTTACCTATTGTAAGGTTCTCCTAAAACCAAACTATCCTTAATACTACTGGCAAGACCCCCTTTGAGGTTGTCTATGGCCAAAACCTAACCATCCCACTAAACATAATCAGGGTCCCTATAGCCCTTAAAGAGAGTCAGATTTGAGCTGATTGAATCAAAGGACTACAAGAATTACATTAGCATGTGGTTAATAAAATCGTCAGGTCCAATGAATGGTAGCAAGAGATTGGTAGTCATGGCCATTGAACTTTGTCTTTCAACTAAGGCGACCATGCATAAATCTACCTTAGCTAAGAAAGATTTACATACCTCAAGAAGAGCGAGTTATTACCTAGTGCTGATAGTCCTTTCAAGGTAATAAAGAAGGTTAACCGCAGTGCTTACCAAATTGAGCTACCTGAAGACTATGGTGTCTCTTCTACTTTTAAGATATCCAACTTAATCCTTGACTACCTAGATACAACTAAAGCATGAATAGATGAAGGGACAACTAAAGAAGACCCCATAGTTGGCCAAATCTCTTTGACCCCCAAGAAGATGATAGGCATCAACTTCATGAACCTATTACCAAAAGTAGAGTTAGGGGATTTCAAGGACCTACTTGACATGTACTAGCTTAAGAACTCTTCAATAATGAGGATTTTGACATTAACAAGGGTTTGTTACACTTCATCCAACTTGAGTTTCAAGCTTTGATCATGATAGGAACAATTGTCAAGCCAACGAGTACCAGATGCCTACCTGAGCTGAGTAGTCAAGTCGTTGAGCAAATAAGACATCAACCAACACTAGTGTTCTAGCTCTAACTTAAACTAGGTCAGGTTGGCCAAATCATCCATTTCTTATCTAACTCTACTAAGTTGACACCAACAATCGCTAACCTACTTAAGATCTTATGGGAATAATCAACATTCACGATTTCAAGCTCACCAACCAAAATCTAACAAATGTCCTTCGACACAACATTCTAGAAGGATGCTACTATTTCTATACCCTGTACTATTTTAATATTTTTGCACTTTTAGCATGTTTTAAGAATCTTTATTATCTGCCATTTTTGTCTTTTCCTTTTTATATGTAACTTTACAGATGCCATATAAAAGCCTCATTTTCTTGTAACACAATAATCAAATTCCTTTATTATTGAATATAGAAACTTTTCTTTTAAAGTAACCCTTGTGTTCTTTATCATACTTAGCTCCTTTAGTAGGAGTTAGTGGTGAGAAACACTAATTTCTAAATTCATGTACAATATTGAGTGTAGAGTTATGCCGAATGAGCTTGTGATGTGTCATATCTATAAGTTGCTCATGGACTTACTAGTTTCTTTTTCCTTTCATTTTCATTCATTGTGGTGTGGCTTCCATGTATACGACCCTAGAGACGCATTAGCAAGTTGTCTTATCATGCCATTAGCCTTACCCTTAGAGTTAGTGAATTGAAGCATTAAATAAGGTAAAGTGACCAAGTATGTAGGTTATCTAAGTTGGACTAGAAGTTGTTCTTTCAATTATTATGAAGTAGAGATCACATAGGGTCTTTGTTGAGCTAGTACATTGAAGGGTATGCCATATGGTAGGGCTTCCAAGCTATTTAGGCTTTTTATCATTGAAATTGAGTTGCAAGACTACAATTTTGGAGCTAACCAAGTATAGTGATCTAGAATTTGTCTAAGCATTGGATCTAAGGTGTTATGGCTTGTCTAAAAAGCCTTATTTTGATTTTTCTTTGTATATGTTATTCTTAGTTCATTTAATGTAGGGGATATGTATCAAGGATCCATAGGTCATACTAATGTAATGAAGATCTTTCTGAAGAGATTTGAGCCAATTATACCTTTCATATAACATGTTACAGGATTTACATAAGGCTTATCATGTCAATTTGTTATCCTAAGAGTCGTTATTTGATCCTTTTCATGCCTATAAATAAGACAAACCTTGTGTAAGATTTACTTTCACCACTTGACAAAACTTAAGGTTTTTATTTAAGAATTTTGATTCTCCTTCAAATCTTCAACTTTCTTGTACCATATTTCCATCTTTCTTAAAAATGTTTGATCCTTCAAACACTTTATAGGATGTATGCTCAAATGATTAAGTGGATATGAAACTATAGTGCCATTGTTCAATGAAGTAGATGTGAACAATGTACCTGACAACATGCACAACAATCTTTTGGATGAGAAAACTGATAGCATTTGTAAATATTTTGATCCACTACCTTATGTTGGATTTTAAATAGGAATGGTAGAAATGTTCAAGTTGCTTTCACTAAAGAAAAGCATTTTTCCTTATTTCATAATCACTTTGAATACGAGCTTTGACTCCCCTATAACACCTTTCGAAAGGCAATCTTCAATTATCATAGATAGAGCCTAAGTAAGCTTGTCCCTAATGCATACCACATCTTAGTTGCATTTGAGGCTGAATGTTGGAAGTTTAGTCAAAGAGAAACTCTCCAGTCATTAAGTATTTCTAAAGGCTAAAGCGCTATAATGATGGTTGGTATTATATTACAAGCTACCATGATAGATAATGTTAGAAGGGATAAATTCATTAATCCATGGGTGAAAGGAAAAGTTTGTAGTGATTGAAACAAAACTTAACCTAATTTTGGGATAAAGTTAGTCGATCTAATCAAAATGAACATAATAAGGTTGAATGCCTAACTATGATGAGGCAACTAAGCACCTTCTAAGTGAACTAGAGAAGTGAGGTTAGCCTTTTAATACCGAATAAGATGTGCATCAATTCCTAGGCTTGGATATAATTCTTGAGGAGATAGAGAAGAAAGAGAGATTAGAGGAATTAACTAAGATCCTTTCCCTATTGAGATAATCTTGCTATGAGGGAACTATTTCTTTAGTGGCACTAGTGGAATGAGGCTCCCTAATAGCTTAGCATGGAGCCTTATTTTATTTCTTTTCATTGTTTGGTCATTAACTAAGGTTTGTTATTTTTTAAACAATGAGGAATTTTGAAATTTCATGTCTCAAGGTAGCTAACATGGAGTTCGTAAAGGCCAAGGGAAGTAGAAATTCCTAATAGGGAAGAAAGTTCCATTACCTTAAAGGAGACACTAATAAGTATGATTGATGAGGCAAAATGGACTAAGACTACCTAGCTTAGTGAAGATTCTTGTTCAAAATTGAAGTTAAAGTTGGTGAGAATCTGAAAATCCAAGCAATGGAAGAAGCCTCCTTGGATGAAGCTATTGAGCAAACTAAGATAAGAGGGTAGACACTATGGAAATAACCAATGATGAGCCTTATTGAACTAAGGCCAATAATTAGTTTGCACATTAGAAAAAGGAGAAATCCTAGCTAACTAAGTTGAAGGAGAAAAGGCCTAATGCTTTGAAGTCTTTGTCCTATACGTAAACTCTTGAAGCTCTTGGTCTAGTGTTCCTCCTCAATGGAACATGTGCATGGGTGATAGAGGGCTTTACCATGACGACATAAGGGACAAGCTCTTGAGAGGTTTTGTCAGACCTAAGACAAGGATCTCTTAGAGTAAAACTCTAGGCACTTGACTCCTACGAAGTTTGATAATCTTGTCTATACAAAGCAATATGATGTAAGCATAATCTTCTTTGGAGATCTATAATCTCATCTCAATCTTCAACTTGACTGACTTCTCCTATAGTCATTTCAAGCAAGCTCACATGTCATAAAGCTCTTTAAGGCATAAAGCTGAAAGGGAGAAGATAACTTAGATAGAGTTTGGCCACCACATTTTAATAAATATGAATGATAACTTATATTTCAAGTTGACGTTTTGTTGCAAAAGGCATAAGACATATGCAACCATAAGCTAAGAAGACAATTGAAAGTGGTTTTGGTATGGTCACTTCAATGCTTAAGCTAGAAAAAAAAAATTTAATATGTATACAGTGAGTAAAAGAGAGTGAGAGTTGGAATTCTCTACCTATGATATCCTCATGGCATTTATAAGTATGGTAGGCAATCTATTCTTGGAACGAGATCGTGAACTTAAAATCTTGCTTAAAGGCCCAAATTCAATTCCATGGAATTAGACAAAGAGGGGATCTAGGGAAAATATCTCCTATTAAGGTTAGTAAGTTCTTAGGAGCTTAATTTGGGCTCTATTGAAGTCATATTTGAAGATGGAGGTTTGTAGGGAACACGATGAGATTGGTTAAGTAGTAGGAAGCATGGCGTAAGCTTCAAAGAGATTGCTTTAGGCTTCATGGTCTTCAACTTATGTTTTAAGAATGTCACCCTAGGTTTATAAGGCTACATTAGAAATAGCCTATCAACACCTATGTACATTTAAACATCACTTCACTGCTCCTATAAGGATATAATAGATATTTTGATTTTAATCCAATTTAATCTTTATGCCGTTTTATGTCAAGTGAATAATATAATAATCATGTAATAACTATTACTTTTCTATTCCTTTTTTATTGAATTATGATTCAATTCCTCTCTTGTTATATGGGATAAAGTGAATGGGTAGTAAGAGTTACAAAATCCTTGGAAGTATTTACAATAGTGTATTTGCACAATTTGAAAAATGTTAATATTTTGAAATTTCTCCCAAAATGTAGTAAATGAATCAAACCTTCATATGAGTATACAATTTTAGTAATTTATTGAGGCCAATATACCTTTTGTTTTGTCTTATATTAATTGTTGAAATATCAGATTAAATAAGAAAATCCATATTATGAATCAACTTTAAATAATAATTAGAAATATATATATATATATATTTAATAAAGAAAAACTAACTTGGTATCATAATTAAGGATAATTTTGCAATATGAAATTTCTTAAGAAATGTACCTACTTTCTTTAAAAATTTAGAGATGTGTCTACGTTTTTAATAGTTTCAAAAAATATTTCCATAATTTACCCTATAGATCGCATTAAAGAAATTAAATTATTAGCAATTACGTGGTCTTATATATGCCAAATTACTTCTCTTTTCCTCCAAAGATTGACCTTATGTAATAAAAAAACAATCAAGAATAAATTGTAAGTGTAAGAAAAGAAATAGTTTAAGTCTAAAAGATGACTTTCATTAAACACAATCTCATTCATTATATTGTAGAATGATTATTGCATACAAAAGGAGTGAATTACAAGATAATTAACAAATATAATATAAGGCATAATTTCTTAGCTAGAGTAGATTTGAAGATAAAATTGCTATTCTAAGGAGATAAGATTTACAAAAGTATGAAAAAATTTTATTGGTTGTCTTAGTATTATGTTGAACAAATTCCTTTTTTTACGTTAACTCGAGTCCATCATGGTTATTTAAATCAATTGCTTTCCCTTTGATCCTTAGATGGTTACTTATGTTATTAACGAGCTCACTTTGCATTGGCTCAATTGATAATGATCATTTTAGCACTCAAACTTTGTTCTTGAAATTCATACTAGTGACACATCATGTTATCGAACTTGTAAAATCTTTTAATTCATTTTCATTATACAATTGCAAACTCTATTGTCACTTAATATAGAAAGATCTTCCAATTAATAGCTGAATTTATTTCAAAGTTAATAACCTCCAACATTACCAGGATTGAGTCTCTTAGATTAGCAATAAAAATACATTGAAACTCCAAATCCTTGTCCATCTAATATTATCATGCTTAACTTTGATTGTTAGAGTTAGCTATAAAAGTGAGTTAATAGATACCAATTGTTGAGTTTTATACGAATGCGAGACCCTTTTTCTAAAAATATTATGGAAAAGCCCCCCATATAAAAACATTCAACCTATAGGGGAGTGAAGCTCATGCTAGCATCCCCCTTCAATGTAAAAAATTCATGGATCAAACCACTAAAGAAGGCACATTAGTACCTTATATAGTTGTGGGATGACAATGAACACACATAACATGTTGCGAAATCCAAAATTCCCTTCTTGAAAATGTACATATCTCCAATAGCATCTTCAACTTTCTTCTGATTTTCAACTGTTTCTCACTCCAATGAACTCCACATGTAGTATTCTAATTATTGCATCTATATTTTCTTTTTCTTTTTTAAATAAAATTTCTCAATCCTTCTCCCCATTAGCCTACCATGCATAAATCATAATTTAAGCAACCTTCTCTTACTTTTTGCAAAGGATTTGAGTAAGCTTTGGAATTGACTAATTTAGGGTTAAAATTGTATACAAGCATCCATTCATTTACGATAGAAGAGACTCTCATAGGTTGATGGCCATCGAAGACGATGAAGATCATGAAAATTTCATTCAAATCACTTAATCTTTTGAGGAATGGAGCATGTAAGAGGTACACATCAAGCACTGTAGCTAATCAAGTGTTCAGCCAAAACATAACATATTTAAGCTAACAATTCAACTTTTGAAGCACCCTAAATTCAATCTAAATGACCGATATGGTGATGACAATTGTAAATGAGACACATGATCCCTATGTGGATATCACTATGCCTAGGCATATTGATATCATTGAAGAGGAACTTGAAGAAGCATTAGGATTGATTCTCAAACATAAAGAGTCGTATGATCATTGTGTAGAGAAAATGCCTGTGGGCATAAGTAGTAATGATTTGCATGAAGTGCATCAAACATGTGCACCTAGTCACGTTATAATATAGATAAAATAGATATGAGTTCGAGTGTCAATCTTACGAGGAACTACAAATGTGAGAACCTTAGATTAGTAGTAATTCACCCTAAATCCCCAATTATCTAACTTAAAATTTTCGGATAATTTTGATAAAGAGTGAAAATAAATAAGGAACAATTATTAAAATAAGAACAGGAAAAAAAAAGCAATAACAATTAAAATGAACAAAACTAAAGAAAATAAGCAAGGATGAATTCATACAATTAAAGAACATATAATTCTTAGTAAATCATTGTTATTTACTACCTAGTTCTATGCAAATATTTAATCTTAATTACTCTTTGGAGTATGGAAATACTTAATATGAATTAACTAGGCTCGTGCCTTTAGCTAAATTAATCCCGAAACCCTCTCTACTCGAATCGCTTATGAATAAAGTATCACAAAATTGCATTAAGATATTGGAACCCGCTATTAGGTTAGCAATTCTAGGTTAACCTCATTCAGCAAAATCAGTACCTAATCTCTCAGCCCATTTGATTCTTTATAATTACATAGGTCTATTCACTAAAGGACTATGTCTCAATAGCAAACTCAAACATCAAACTAGTAGCCTGGGTAAACACTAATTCGACAACAATATGTATAGTGTAATTAGATGTTCAAAGGTAATATCATAGAGTGAATAAAAGAACCATTACAATAGAAACTAGGGTTAAATAACAATTCCCTAAGAATAGATTAAAACAATGACATGATGAAATAAAGAAGCAGAATTATGGTAAACCCCTAATATAATTCTAACTTAAGACTCTTCCCTAGTGGGCTCTCTCTACAAACCTAGGCCTATACAATAACGCCCCATAAGGAGGCCTAGTAGTTTTTTTCATATTACGTATGCACTCATGATATAAAAAATGCTTAGCAAGTTAAAGGTTGCACTACTCTAATTAATAAGTTTCTAAGGGTACTTATTCAGTTTACTTACATTTACTTATTTATATAAGTAACTAGGGTAACCCAACAATCTACAATCCACCAAGATTGTAGAGAGTTGGAATCACTTACTAAACAATAAGATGAGATAATTAAACTTATACAACATCAAGAGTTACTAAATATTTTAAAGATCTAGCTTAATTAATACAATTTACTAAAGTACTCTTATCCATCTAATCATAGAGAGTCGGAATCACCCAACTTTTGGTTACCTACAAAAAGGAACTATTAAGGGGTAAGCATACCATAACTTAGTAAGTTCGCCTCTCGCCACTACCGTTCAAGGAAGTTATCAAGTGATATTAACAAATATGAAGTTTAGCTACATATGAAATGAATGCATACACGGAGAATGTAAGCAATACGCCCCTGGGGCTCCAAAACCATGGAAGGTATAGATTTGCATTATCTACACATCGATTATACCCTATACTTAACTGCATAGGGTACCTCACCTTACCTACATGAGGCTCTTTATGGGTATTGTCACAACAAATGGAACTTGACTATTACCTTAGTCGATAATATCATACTTATCAATTAGGTGGACCTTATCTAAGGTTATCTACTATGAATAATCAATGCAATGCCCCATGAGATCACTATTAACAAATCCATATAATACCCTATGGGCCAAATTGTGCGAGTCTTAACTCAAGCTACTTGCTATCAATCAATTAAACATGGTTTACTTGCCTTGCCTTATAAGAAAAATGTCACAGGAGATTGCTATAAGTGCTCACTAAGTTAATAAATCTTTCATTCAATTGTAAAGCATTTCAAAAATGTATTTTTAGAAAATTTTTTAGAAAACTTAGCAAAGCTATAGACATTACAGTCCGTAACTAATGGATCATAGACATGCGATAGGTATATCCACTTATTTTGGCCAAATATTTAAACTTACCAATTTTAATAAGGTGATCACATGAATATTAGCATACAAAACAACCATTCGCTTAACAGACAACTAGGCGTAAGTAATAGAACATCAAGCAATTATTAAACACAAGCAAGAAATAGTTCTTCAAAACTCCCTCACTTGGCTTCTTGCTTGCTTGTCCTAAACTTCAGGGTTCTTGAATTCAAAATTAAGCTACCTAAGACATAATAATGATATATATGTAAGTCATTGGAAGAGGGTTTCTTCAAGAACCTAAAAGTCTACCTAATTATTGAAGCTTGCTCTAATCCCCGAGTACGTTAAAACTTGTTTACTCTAACCTCTTTATTTTAAGTCCATTTTTTGTGTTCATATAGTTAATTTCATCTTTTTTAAGTGTTCTTTCATTTGGTAAGGTCATTTTTAGGTTTTAGGGTCATCAAGTTTTTGATTTAGGTCATATAAGTTTATGCAACCAAAAGGTGTGTTTGGTCACTTTAAGGTTTGGGCGTAGTTTTAGGCTTTGAGCTTTGTTTTTTATCTTAGGCCTTGAACTCAATATATTGGGCTTCCTTTTAAGTATTTTAGTGAACTTTTTTTTTTCCTTACACTTTAAATTTTTATCTTAGGCCTTGGTGTTACTCTTATGGGCCTAAATGTTCTCTTTTCTTAAGTTTAAGACTTTAACTCATTAAGGGACCTATAGTGGATTTCTTGGATAGGCCTTAAGGTTTAGTAGGCATTTTGAATATCTTCCTTTAAGTCTCTTTGAAGTTAGTTTCAGATCTAGTCATTTATTATTTAGTCTTGTATTTTAGTTTTCTTAAGGCTCTTTGGGTTCACTTTGCAATTTAGGGCTTTAAGCCCAATCCTACTTCTCTTTTTGGACTTAAGCCTATCATTGGCCCTAACTTTAGTCCACTTTTCACAAAGTTACATATTTGGTCACAAGTGATTAAGTGGGCTCAAGGCTCGGTTTGTGAGCATTTTAGTTAAATTTAGGCCTTATTCATATCCTATGGCTCATATCTTGACTTTATTCTAATCTAATGGGGGTAGTAGCCTACTAAAATGATTAGATGACCCATTTTATTATGAGTTTCAGATCTAATACTAATGGTTCATTGTGTCTCAAAAACCTAATGTCCATTTTAGGCCTAACTACTCACTATAGACCTTTTTTAGACTCTTATCTCGTATGATTAAGTATCAAATCCTAATTATCTTTAATGAATCAAGTGATTAACCCACTAGTAAACATTTTACAGCAAGTTATTCAACATGTTTGAGGTGGTTTAAGATGATTTCTTAAGGCTTTCTATACATTATGTACTTAACTTGTTAGAATATATATCAAACTACCACTAAAGTGCACCTAAAGCCATTTCCTACCAAAATAAACATGAGAAATAAAAACTATAGTAGGGATATACATACATATGTCTTGGCCCTAACATGGGAATGAAGATATGATGATGATTCTTATACTTTCCTTCAAGTTATCATCTAACTACAACTTATGTGTTTCTAAAATTACATGTAACATGCTTACTACACTAAAAATTTAAGAAAATGAAAATGTATGGGCATGTAAACATGGTAAACAAAGGTGGCATTTCAATAATTTTTTCTTAGTTTTTAAGCGAAAGAACCATGCTCAAAACTCAAACTAGAAGGAAAGTTGAAAAGGTGCATGTTTACCTTAGTGGAAATTCGAAGGGTCCCATTTCACTTCATTTTTGAAAAACAAACCAAACTCCTTTGTTGGAGGATATTTTTCAACAAGAAAGGGGGGTAAAATAGAATTCAAATGCAAGTGGTTTGTGTCATTTTGAGATAGTGGTGGAGAGTTATAGCTTAGGGCATTTGAGCGCATAGCCAGGTCTGAAAAGCTTACTATTGTTTTATTCCATCTTGTTTTTCTTTTGTTTTTAGATTATGTGTTTAGAGACTGTTTTTAGGATTTATTATAAGGAAGAAGATAGAGTAAAATGTAGATGGAGGGCATAAAGAAGGGGTTAATTATAAGTGGGTGTGGTAGGAAACAAGGCCCTTCCATTCTTAGTTTCATAGTACAAGCACAAGTGGGGACCAATGTGTTTTTTTATGATTTTTGCCAATTCAGGCAATGGTTTATCTACTAAAAGTGAGTAGTCCCTTGTTTTTCCAACTAATTATTATGTCTTCTATAGTTAATTGTGATTATCTTTAGTTAATTTTGATGCATGAATGCATATAGATGATTAGAATGCAATTTAAGCTTACAACTCTAATTACCAGTATAAATGACCATAGTTAGACATAATTGAGGGTTTTTCATAGTTAATGAAGTTAATCAAGCCTAATGAATCATTTTATCTAATTAATTTAGGGTTTCTAAAGGTTGGAATTGATTATTGTTAATTAATTACGATTTTAGAAGGAAAATTGGGGTCATTCCAAAGATTTAGTGAATTATTAGTAATTGCTTAATAATATGGCTATGTAATTAGAGTTTATGATTTAAATTTGGCCTTTTGATACTAAATGAGAGTTTCTAATTCGTTTTAAGACTTCTCATGTTTTAGGGTTTTATGAGGGTTTAAGTCCTTTGAAAGTACGCTTATGATTTTAGCATTACTTTTGGAGAAAATTTATTATTTAGGTTAAATTAGTAATCCTATTAATTTATTAACTTAATTTGATTTATTGTTATCATTTGTAGATATCTCCTACCATTCGTTATCAAGTTTATGTGATTTACGTAATTAAGTTAAATATTTTAATTTAGGATTTTTATTGCATTTGAAGTTTAATCTAAGTTTAATTTAGAGTTTTTATTCAATTTGGATAATTAATTTATGGTCACATGTACTTAGGTTTAGAGTCTTTGTATGCTATTAGGGTTTGTAGAACTTTAATCTTTGAAGTTTTTTTAATTCATTTTTTTAGGGTTCCAATTTAAAATTTTGTTGGTATTAATTTTTTCAATCTGATTGAACCTAGGAAATGTCATTGGTTCTTTGAATTCTATTCTAAGTCAAAAATGTAAAATTCATAGGGTTTACATATACATTTTATTTATAGGAACAATACCTAAAATTACAAAGAAAATCTAACAAAAATAGAAGATTTGCAAATCATTGCATCTCCATAGCAAGGTACACAGTCGTAGAGTTTAGGCATGTTCTTGTACTTGGTCTAAAATCTTTAATATTTGATGGAAATTGGTGATGAAGGGTACACAAGCATGGACCACTGTTATGGTCTTCAACCATGTTGTGCACTAGGCTTTCTTTCTTGCTTGAAATCCTTCCATATTAATTCCTTGATCAACACTTTTGTTGAAAAATGCCCTAAAACTTGATAAAAGTATTCAAAATTCATCAAATCCTCTTGAAGCCCTTAAAAATAAAAATGAAATGGATTAATCTCTAAATCACTATGAAATCAACTAAATTAATATCCAAAATAGCACAAAATTATTATAGAATATGTATGATGGAGAAGACGATGGAGGGGATGCTGGACTCGATGAGGGAGAGGATTATGGGAGATCCTTAGGTGAATCCAAAGTTTGTTACTAGTAATGTGTTGGGTATTTTTGCTCGTGAGATTGCTTGTTAGGCATCCTTAGGAAGCACAAGTGAAAATACATACCACAAAAGCTCTAGAACCTCCACAACAAAACGAGACAATGGATAAGGTTGTTAATGATGCAATTCCTTTCTTCAACACTTATTGTAACAGCATTGGCCATGCTACATTTGTGCATGATGTGAGTGTAATGTGCAAACCAATGTTGACTTAAGTGTAGGCATGTGATTTAATGATAAAGATGACCTTGTTCAAGTGGTGAATAGGTTCTACATCAAGAACCAATGCACTTCTTAAGCTGACAAATCGAACAAAATCGTATATACAATACATTGCAAAGAGAAGGACAATGGCTTTAAGTAGAGGTTATAAACATGCCTAAAGAAGTTAGAGGGGCTTTCGTAGATTATAATCCTAGAAGGACACTGTACTTATGTTAATCTGATGATAAACCAGGATCATCCACAAATTGATAACAATGTAATGGCTAGAAGCTTCATTAATAACATAAGGAATAATGTAGATGTGAAGGTTAGTGGTCTTCCTTAGAATCTATTGGACAAATTTGGAAATACTATAAGTAAAAGAACAGTTTTTGAGAGGAAAAGGAAGGAAATTGAGATTGTTTATGATAATTGGTGGAAGTCTTATAACAAATTTCCTAAGCTATCGAATGTAATTAAAGTAAGTGTCCTCAAAACATAAGTCAAGTAGGGGTAGAGCTCTTCAAATAGATAAGGGGGGTCTTAGTTAAGTGGGTTTTATGGACCTTTGAGCTATGTATGGAGGCATTTAAATTCTATTGACTTCTAGTTTGTTTTGATGGTATCTTCTTATATGTAAAATGAAATCGATAAGTATCTGCCCCACTTGATTTGCATTGTATTTGTATAAATGTTATATGTTATATTAATTGACACCATCTTCTCTATTCAATTCAGGTTGATCCATTTTGTGATGTGCGATTACTAAGAGACTGTCTATTGATAGTCAGTTTTCGCTCAACTTACACTCATCCTTTTGTAGACCGAGATGCCGGGTAATTAACTCTCTCGGCATTCGTACTCTATAGAAGACATGCGGCACTTATGTTGAGTATAAGAAATGTTCCTGGTTTGAATTCAAATCTATGGCGTGAACAGTTATCATACGTACGATTATATTTTACAACCGCATGCTAACCCTACATATTAAGAGAGATGTCAAGTTAAGAACGCTTAACGTATCTTAACAGTTACCCTGATAACTTCCTTATACACAATAACCATCTATAAATACTGAAAAGAAACTCTGTAGGAACTTTTGAAAACTTGTTATTCACATACTTACTATACTAAATCACCATTCTAACTTAGGCATCAGAGCAGTCGAACTGGATTGGCCCTGGTACCAAGTATTGTACTCTCTTGTACAGGACTATTTTCTCACCCCAAGATTCATCAACAACATTTGGCACCATCTATTTTTCTCTAAATATGACTATATGGCTAGAATTAGGATGACACAAAGTGTAGGTGTCGGTACTTCCTCCCAACACCTTGAAGGAGGAAGTTAGCATGCTGATGAACAACGATTGGCTCAATCAAGAAACTTTGTTTTGATTTAGCCAAAGGAAATTCCGAGTTAAACAAAAAATGCAAACAAATCCTTAACTTTCTCCATAAAAGTTTTCACCTGAATTAGGAAAAAGAGCATGGCGATCATGATGCCAATAGTACTGCCGATTCCATTTATTCACCTAACTTGTCAAAAAATCAAGTTGAGGTTTCAACATGACCCATAACTCCTACTTTCAAAAAGATTGATAAAGGCAAGCAACCACAGTACGTACATCATACGAGAAACTTACATGTTAGCACACCTATTTCAGTGACCAAACAGTTCTAAATCAAGAAAAGTCCTTTTGTCTTAGAGATTTTGGAAGAAGTAATACCTTGGTACATTAAGCTACCTCAATTCGAAACATATGATGGGATAAAGGACCCCAACGGCCACTTGGAGTACTGCTAAACACTGGCCAAGTTGCATGGTTTAAGTGATGTGGTGGCCTATCAAGGCTTTCCCTTAACCTTCAGAAATGTAGCTAGTACATGATTCAAACACTTGAAGCCAAATGCCATTTCATGTTTCAATGAATTAGTAGAAGTGTTTCTTCAACACTTCCTTATTAACAAACTTCCTATTAAGGATTCTTCAATCTTGAACACCATTAAACAAAGGTTCGATGAGTCAATCAAAGACTATTTGGCCAAATTTATGGTCGAGATTATCCAAATTCTAGAACCAGATATAAGTATGGCCCTTAACGCCATAATCAACGAAGTCAAGCCTCATGGAGATTTTTTTAAGTCTCCTGCAAAGAACAAGCCAAAAACTTTTGCTGAGTTTAAGGCTACAGCCACCTCATACATCCGACAGGAAGAGAACATAAAGGCATGACGAGAAGCTGATCAAAGCAGAGGATATGGAAAGAAAGACAAACAGAAAAATACTAAGGATAGACTTAGCATGGACAGCAACAATAGTTCAGACGTCAAGAGGAAGAGACCGATGATCTTGACATTCTCATCTCATACGTCTATCAACCATCTAATCTTAGATATTTTGATGGAGGTCTGTGGGGAGAGAGGTGTCCTCAAATGGTAAGAAAGAATGCGAAGGAATCCCTCAAGAAAAAATTCTAATAAGTATTACGACTTTCATTATGACAAGGGTTACAATACAGATGAGTACATTCAACTCAAAAATGCAATTGAAGATGCAATACAACGCAGGCACCTACGGAAATTTATAACGTGTGATGTTGAATGAATCGAAAGACCATCTTAGAGGAGAAGAGAGGAACATGAGGATGACACTCAGCTAGTAATGGCCATGAGAAATGCAAGGGATGTTAACCCTAACAGAGTACCCAATGGAGTAATTAATACCATTGTCAGTGGACCTAGCATAAGCCAATCGAGTTCTTTGAACTTGGCTAATGTTAAGAATTACGTTTGCAATATTCATGGAAAGAAGGTCAGGATTGACAATATAATATCTTTTAGGGAAGAGGATTTTGAGGGCATACGAAAGCCGCACGATGATGTAATTGTCATCAATGTGAAAGTTGTTGACTTTGACGTCAAGAAGATTCTTATTGATATGGGAAGTTTGGCCGATATCATTTTTTAGCATGCCTTCGATCAAATGAGGCCAAAGATCAAAGTACAGTTGCGGTCTTATAAGTATGACTTGTATGCTTTCAATAATCAACCTGTATAAGTAGCTGGTGTTATCTCATTGTTGATACAGATTGGAGATGATAAGCATGTTGCAGAGGACATAGTGGATTTTCTTGTCATCAAATGTTGGTCCCCTCTCAACATGATAATGGGATAGATATGCTAACATTTATTTAGCATCTTCCCTTCAATGGCACATCTAAATGCTAAGTTTTCCACTCATATGGGGGTTGGTGTGTGTAGAGGGGATTAACAATTCCACTCTCCTCATCGGACGAATTGCAGCCCTAAATAAATTCATCTCGAGAAGTAAGAATAGGTGCACTGAATTCTTTAAAATTTTAAAGAATCTAAAGGAATTCAACTAGATCGAAGATTGTGAAAGAGCTTTTAACAATCTCAAGGAATTTCTTGTGTCGCCCTCGTACTCTTCAAACCTATTCCTAGAGAAAATTTATACTTATATCTATCAGTCAACTGCTGAGTACTTTCCTCTATACTAATCTAAATTGATGGCAAAGAACATTGACCCGTTTATTACGTGAGATAGAAAAATTTGTATTCCCTATAGTTCTCTTAGCAAGAAAGTTGAAGCCATACTTTGAATCTCACTAGATTATTATCCTCATTGATCAACCATTACGATAAGCATTGCAGTGGCTCGACTCCTCAGGGAGGATGATGAAATATGCCTTAGAGCTCAATGCCCATGGTATACAATATAAACCCAAAACGCCACTAAAGGCCTAAGTATTGGCGGATTTCGTAGTTGAATTCATTGGAGATAAAAATTGTGTAGAGATTATCGAGAAACCTATTTGGTTTCTCTATGTCGACGATTCTTTAACATGAGAAGGAAGTGGTGTAGACTTAGTTCTTCAAAGCCCCCAAAATGTCAAAGTTCATTACACTTTGAAATTTTAATCCCATCCAGTAACAATTAAGTAGAGTACAAAGCTCTAATTGCCAGACTGAAATTAGCAAAAGAAATTGGTGCCAAGAACCTCAAAGTGTTCTTTGATTCCTAACTGGTGGTAAATCATGTCACTAGAAGTTATGCAGCAAGAGAAGGAGAGATGAGCAAGTACCTATTGCTAGTACAAATGCTTGCAGAAGAATTCCTATATTTCTCTATTCACAAAATTTCAAGAAGTAAGAATATTGTTGTCGACAAGCTATCGAAGTTGGTTAGTATGGCATTCCTTAAGCTAAATGAGAAACTTTTTGTCGAATTTCTCCCATATAAAAGCTTATCTAACCTTTCACAGAGCTATGAGTTTGCTCCTTGCCTAAAAGAAGAATTGTGGATGGATTCCCTAGTGAATTATCTAAAAGAAGGTACTATCCTTAACAACAAAAAGGAGGCACGAAGATTAGCTTACCAGGCTGCGAACTACACGCTGATTGATGATCAGCTATACAAGCATGGCATATCTTAACCCTACCTTCGATGCCTTTCCTAGAGGGATGCCCAAAGGGTATTATCTGAACTTCATGATAATATATACATCAACCATGTGAAGGTGCAAACACTTTATATTCGAGTACTGCAACTCGGCTATTATTGGTTGACTATGAAAGAAGATGTGAAGGACGTTATCCAGCAATGTCCTCAATGCTAGAAGCACGAGTTGCCAAGTAAAGCACCCATAAATGAATTATGTAACCTAACCAGCCCTTAGCCTTTCGTCTAGTAGGGGCTAGATATTCTCAAACCCTTTCCCAAGTTTATCACCTAACAACTATTCGTCATTATGGTTGTGGACTACTTTACCAAGTGGGTTAAGGTTGAGGCTATGGCAAAAATTATGGAGTAGAAAGTGGAAGCTTTCATCTTCAATGCCATCATATTAAGATTTAGAGTTCCCTACATGATAATTATATATAATAACTTGTAATTTGACAACAATAGGTTCCAAACATTTTGCGAAAAGCACAACAATCGGCTCAACTATAAGTCCGTAGCGTACCTTTAGACAAATGGATAAGTCGAAGCCATAAACAATATCATAATGAGTAGCCTAAAATGGAAAGTGGATCAAGTCAGGGGGAAGTGGGCCAATGAACTACCGAACATCCTATGGGGATACAGAACTACTTAGAGAACTGCAATGAGAGAGACACAATTTAAGTTAGCTTATGGCACTAAAGTTGTACTGTCAATTGAGTTGGACTTGCCTAATCTACATATGCATAATTCTAACATTATGCTTAATCAAGTTGGATTGACAGCAAATTTGGACACTATTGAGGAAATTCAAAACGTTGCAAAAGCCAGGGTTATGGCATACCAACATAGACCAGTAAGATACTACAATTAGAAAGTTAAGAACAAGGTTTTCCAACTTAGAGGTTTAGTTTGCCGTAAGATGGAAGCAATAGGTGCTTGAGCAAATCAAGGAAAGCTCACATGAATTAGGAGGATCCGGTCAAGATTTGGGAAGTCGTTGGCAAGGGGGCTTATCAACTAGAAAATTTGGATGAATCCAACATCCCTCGAGCTTGGAACGCTGATAATCTGAAACTTTATTTCATTTAATGTTAGATGACTTCTACTGTCACTTATTTAGTAGCAGCTAACATGCTTGTAAGACTTATTTATGAAAATTATACATTTGAAGTGTCTTTGCATTTTGGTTATAATTGTTGAATGAACGAGTTCTAGGCTGCATGGCAAACAAACTGATCAAAGTTCTAGCCTAACATGGTAAAAGAACTATACAAATTAACTATATGGCTAAGTAATGTGACTAATCTACACCTTAAATGGTTAACGAACAGTATAAAACAATGGCCATATGAAATAAAACATGCCAATAAACGATGGGCATATGAAATAAAACATGCTTAGAAGCGATGGGCTTGTGAAACGAAACAGGCTGAAAGTTAATAGGTCACGTGAAATAAAAAATGCTGAGACACAATAGGCATGTGAAATAAAACATGCATAAAAGCAATGGGATTGTGAAATGAAGCAAGCTGAAAGATAGCAGGGCATGTGAAATAAAACATGCCGAAAAACAAATGGAGTGAATTAAAGCATGCTAATGAATGGGATCATGAAACAACATGTATAAACCATACAAATCATGAAAGTGTACTTACATGAAAAGTCATAAGCACTTAGCATTACCTTGATTATATTCCAATTATTAATTACACAAGAATGTAATATGCCTATATAATAAGTCCTACGACCTATTCTTAGATTCAAAAGAAGTGATTCTTAAATCTTTGGCTGGGGCTTCCTCGGCATCAGGGTTCTCAGAGTGGTCAACTTCTACAACATCAGCTTCATTGTCACTATCATTCATTCTCTCGACACTTATCTTGTCGCCTTCATCTTCATCAGCGCTACTAACTTTGTTGTTGACATCGGCAAAATCAAGACATGAGAGATCATAATCAGGATGAAGCTTTAATAACTTCTCCCTTGCCGCTTGAACCCCCTCCAATAGCTTTTTGCACAAAAGCCTCTTGTATTGACAACTAGGAGTTACCATATCGAGAGCCTCTTCAATTGAAGGTCCCTTCCTCATAGCCTCTTACAATTCACCCACACGGTTCTATAAGTTCAAGTTGTTAGTCTCCAACCCCTTTATCTGCATCCTAAGCTTATCATCATCATCGCTCATTGTGCAAATAATCTGGCTAAGGCCTTAGCACTCTTCCTTCTTCTTCTACAACTCCTCTTTCAAGCTTTCCGACTTTTTATACTCTTCTTCCATTTTAGCCTTCATGCTAAAGATTTCATCAGAGGTAAAGTCATGAGCCAATTTTTCGACAGAAAGTTCTTCCCTAAGCTTTCTTGCCTCCATCTCAGCTTTAATCCTCGCATTCTTGGCGATAGCAGTTTAGGCCTTTGATGCATTATATGCATCCTTAACTTTCTGCAGCAAATTTAGTTATTATAATCAAGAATGATTAGATATTACCTTCTTTGCCTCTCTCTATCGACCTTGTTTAAAGCTGTAAGAATGTAGCTACTCATTTGGAAAAAAAAATGTGTTAATTACCCAGAGAAGCTCGATAATTAAAAGCAATGTTTATAGATACTCACATCATACAATTTGGCCACAACATGGGCCTTATTGCAATTACTAACCCTATCAACATCCTTCTTGGCGATAACTTTGTCTTTTGGAAGAATGACCCCTTCCATTAATGCCAAAGATTTTGTACTATCTCCCAAGGCCAAGTTAGTGTCCAAAATCTGATAGTTCTAGCAAGGGATGAAGTACTTACCAACCTCTTTGTTTGGTAAGAATTCAATGCTAATGATGTTGAGAGATTTAGAACACATTGCCTCCTTCACCCTTTTGTCCAAACCTTTGGACTTCTTGATAGGTGGCTAGCTAGTAAGTTCCTACCCTAGTCTTTTTTCACCACTTGGAGCCACCACAATCACTTATGATGAGCCGTTTGTAGCAATGGCATTTTTGTCCTCCTTATTAGGGTATGTCTCTCGACGCTCACTATTCTTCAGCTCGATGGAAGTTTGAATAATCACAACTGTAGGCTCCTCATAACAAACATCTATCGGTTGTATATTCTCATTTTCCTTTACTCTCTCGATAAGGCGAGAGATTTGTGTAACTTTTTGCTTTGCTGTAGTTTCCTTTGCTTGTCTCTTTATGATAGCAAGCCGCGTAGTAGATGCTGAGGTAGTCCCCCTCCTATCAACCTTGAACTTCTTAGCCTTGGCCTGATCAAGTAGCTTTGTAGGATTTACCTCTCTAGTACCCATATCTATAAGGTGAGTAAATCAATTAATATAAACAGGGGAAAAATATGAACTTACATTTTCCATGTTAAGCAAGGCTGAAAGGTCACTATTCTCCCCCAAAGTTTCAAGAATGGCTTTCCTTATGGCTATACTCGGTATGGTGGTAATACACCAACTTACCTTCTTTTTCAAAAAATATTGGTTCGCCATTTTCATAACACCATATAATTCTCTCGATGTCTTAGAAGAACATTTTGTTTCTCCTTCTCTCTTGAATCTTCTTTGTTGCTACTACATCATTCGTCATTAGATCTATATTCGTTGTATCTATCAACTTACTCCATTGGGTCTAAAAGTTTAAGTCCCCATTAGACACTATTAACATGAACTTATCCTGCTACTTATGAATCTTGGATTCTAACCCATCTATGAACTTATGCCCATGCCGTACAGTAGTAAAGTACTACTCGTCAGGCTGCTTATAGATAGTGAAGAAAAATCTAAACAACTAAGGAGTATCCTTGACCTCAACATCTTTACATACTATCTTGAAAGGCACTAGAAACCATATGTATTGGGTGAGAACATATTTGATATGACTCTAAAGTAGTTGAAGAATCCCCGAACAAAAGCTGAGAAAGGGAAACATAACCCAAAATCTAGATACTTCAGGTATATATGGAGCTCGCATTCCCATAGAAAGCATACTCATTCCCTATCTCTCGAGCTACTCAAGTTCCATGTTCTAGGAAGATCTCACCAGTACTAATTGTACATTATGACAAGAACTCTATCGACAGAACTAGTAATCCCATTAGGAGAATCGCAAACGTAGGTTATTATGTTGTATAGATATTTTGTTGAATACTTCCCTTCCGTCTCCTCTGGATAATTGTCTTCAGGAAGCTCATTAATTCAAGTAAGTTTATCGTACCTTGCCTCCATACTATCAGTAGAATTGCCCGAAGAACACACCTCTTCATTCTTATTTTAGGGGGAAAGAGTAGCCTTAGTTTCTGTTGCCTTAGAATTGAATAAAACAAGTCAGTAAGCAACTTTGCGAACCATACCTGGACGGTTATATGAAATGAAATAATAGAAGTCGAAGAATGAGATTTTGATAATTGGAAAACGAACGAAAATTTTAGGTGCAACTAGAGAAGTGAAATCTGATTATGAACAGTACCTTATATATGGACAATCTGTTCTCATAACTGCAAATTTGTTTTTGATAGTATTAATGCGCTGTTATGATAGTCCCATAGATTGTTGACGTCTAGAAATCTAACTGCTAAAAACTTTCTGATAGTTATTAGGCTTGTAATAAAATGATGGCCTGAGTGATAGATGTCATGCTTATAACTTTTTAGCTTCCCAAATAGGTAAGAGTTTTGAAATGACGATGTTTCGACTGGGATGTGATCCATCCTACTTCCCAGGTCACTCGGCATGAATCTAAAGAATCTCTCTCCATTTAACCTCTACTTAAATATATATATATATATTTAAGTAGAGGTTAAATGGGGATACATATATATATATATAACTCTCTTTGTTGACTATTTGAATACGAGAGTTAAGGGGCAAATGTTGATTATCAATTTTCACTTAACCTATACTCATCCTTTCGTCAGCCGAGATGTTGGGTAATCGAGTCTCTCGGCATTTGCGCTCTATAGAAGAGATACAGCACTTATACCAAGTACGAAAAACGCTCCTAGTTTGAATTCAAATCTATGGTATGAACAATTATCATAAGCACGGTTGTATTTGACAACCATTTGCTATCCTTACATGGGAATCGTCAAGTTAAGAAGGCTCCATGTATCTTAATAGTTACCCTAACAACTACCTTAGACACAACAATTGTCTATAAATATCAAAATGAAACTCTGTAAAAACTCTCAAACACTTGTTATTTACTTGCTTACTATACTAAATCACCATTCTAACTTAGGCATTGGATTAGCCCTAATACTAAGTATTTTACTCTCTTTTGTAGGACTATATCCTCACTAACAATACTCTCTATCTATACTCATCGTTGTAAATGGAGCATTATAGTTTATTGAGGAGCATAGCAAACTTATATTATATCCTCAACATGTGCATGACTAGCAATATGACTAAAGGGTAACAAATGAAGATTAAGGAGGACCTAGCTTGAACCCTGTTCTACCTCCTCATCCTCCACTTGGAGGTAGAGTTAGAGTTTAAGGAGGAGTTGCTTGATAAAGGCATAGTCATGGTGGCTACTACTAAGACATGCCATCCTCGGTACATCATTTTGTTGACTTGCATGGTATCAATTCCAACTATAGTGCCGATCCTAGCTCTAAAGTTGGTTCCAACTTTATGATTGATTCCAGCTCCCACATGATTCTAGAGTTCCGGCATCAAATGGAACTCTTGTATCCCTTGGCTCCTCATAAATGGTATCCAGGTTACTCATAGTCATTTAAGGGAATGGGTGTGACTTAGCTCTAACCAGCTTATCAGATGAGTCTATGCCTCCTCAGGATCGTGATGATATACCTCTAGAGATTTTAGAATCTCCAGTACATCAAAAGTGTTTGATGTTATTGTAGGCTTGTAAAGCATTTCGGCGGCACAAGAGGAACTAAAATTGTCATATTTGTAATTATTTATATCAGTCAAAAGCAAGAGATATGGTGCACTTGTATTTTTGTGAAAACATTTGTAGACCTTTTAATGTTGATATGTATTGCACATTTTCTCTTTTACAATATACTACAAATTCATAACTTCCAGATAAGGACTTAATTTTTGCTATGGATTAGAGTATAAGCTAATTGTTAATGGTGTTGAAACTTGTGTTGGTTCCTTTTGGTGAGTAGAGTATGTTTTGTGGATGGGAGAGTTTGACTATGAGTTAGCTATTTTAGGTTAATGCTATTTTTTTTAGGAGTGTTTATATATTAGATCCATGTAAAGCAAACGCCTTCACTCCCTTATAGTAGAATATTTTCATATTAGGGCCTTTTTCCATAATATTTTCTGAAAAGAGCCCCTTAATCAAATAAAACTTGCTAATTGTTGGGCTTATGGGTCAAACTCGCATGTAAGCCCATAGCTATTAACAAATAATTAAAAAAAAAAGTAAGGGAGCCCCTAATAACATTGAATTTCGATGAAAAAAAAAATCGGAGATTGTAGCCCTGTAAGTGTTATTGTTGGAGAATTGAAATCTAAAAAAAGACGAGTTGAACTTTAACAATGTTCATAGCATTGAATTTCAAAACCAAAAGGGGAGGAGTTTTTTTCTTTTTCTTACTTGCGAAATTGGAGAAATAAATTTATTTTAATGGAGCAATTTTGGATCTACAATTAGACAGTTTAATGAACCTAATTTTGATGAAACTTCAACTATTGGAATTGTGGCATGGAGCTTTAAGAGATCATTACTTCCGTTGATTATCACTCCTACTTAGTTGTTTAGACAAAATTTTCCTTTTTGTAATTTCGTGAATTGTCTTATTTAGTAATCCACTAGTGTAACCATTGAAGAGATACTTCGTAAGCTCATTATTATTGATAGTAGAAGGTTTTCCATTACAAGGTCCTTTAGTTTTTCCATAGTGGGGGTTTTCCATATTAAGTCATGGTGTTCATTATTTAATTTTATTTGTAGGCTATTATAGCCCTATAAAGTGGTATTAGATCTATGATTGAGAAAAAAAACTACTATTAATTTCATGTTACAAGAATGGCAGAAGCATCAGGTTTTATGACAAAGTTAAATTCATCAAATTATTTGATTTGAAAGTCAATGATAGAAGAATTTCTATATTGCACAGATTTGTCTGTGCCTTCAGGTAGTAATAGTACAAAACCTAAGGATAAGTTTGATTAAGATTCTATGATTATGCATAGAAAAATTATAGATTATATTTGACAATAGGTGAATCATAGTGTTTATCATCATGTTGCTCAAGAAACTAGATCAGATGCTCTATGGAAGAAATTGGAGTCCATGTATAAAAGGCAAACCACCTTAAATAAAACTTCCTTAATTATGAGAGTGGTGAATTTGAAGTATAAGGATGGATCATATATGACAAAGCTCTTGAATGATTTTTAGGGTTTTGTAAATTAGTTGACTATCATGAAGTTGGTGCTTAATGATGAGATACTAGTACTATTATTATTGAGTTCACAACCTAACAATTAAAAAACACTTATAGTGTCTATTAGTAGTTCTACTTTGGAAGGAAAGCACACTCTTACAATTATGCAAGATGGCTTGACAAATGAAGAAGCTAAGAGAAAAGAGCAAGATATTAATTTCTAGACTTAGGCACTTATTACTGGAAAATAGGAAAGACGTAGGAGAAGTTGATAACTCTAATTTTAAACATATTTCATAGGGTGATTTTATAGTATTTTCCGCACATTTTTGGTTTTCTTTAAAGAAATTGATACTTAATTGAGTAAAATTTTGATTTCTAGGTTTGAATGCGTTCTAGGATCGAAAACGAAGAAAAGGAATCAAATTTCACTCAAATCGGAGTTCAAATGAAGAAGTTTTGAAGTTGTGTAGAAAATTTTGCCTTAATATAGAAAGTTACACGACCTAGGGACATAGCCATATCCCAGGCCGTGTCTGGTGACGAAAACAGAATCTTTGTAATATACATATAAAAGGATATCTTAGGGTTTCAAAAGAAGAGAGACATTACAGAAACGGAAAGACACAAGAGACAAGAAGAGACTTAAGGAGAACATCAATCAAGAAAGAGGCAAGAACAACATCGATTTCAAGATTAGAGAGATTGTTCATCAAATCAAGAGGGGTTTTCCATGCTTTATTTTATGTTTTTGATGGAATTCGTTTTTAGATTTGTTATGATAGCTTAGAATTTGAGTATTTAGAATTATGAAACCTAGGGTTTCATGTAACCCTTGGATTGAATTATAATTTCAATAAAGTTTCTATCTTTTCTTGATTCAATTATATTGTTTAATTGTGGATTGATAATTCTAGAGTGTCAATTTATGATATTATGCATGTTGATTGACAAAATTGCATGTATAATTAGATCTAGGCATAATTGAAGAGAATTACATGTATACTTAGAGATAAGATACATGTTTCTTCCGGAAAGTTGATTGTTTGTGTGGGAATTCATTATACATTAATGCAATTCTAAATTATATTACTAAGTGAAGAGATTAGGGTTAATATGCTTAAGAAAGGTATTAGCTTTAATTGTGAATCCCTCCGGTCAAGAATTATAAAAATTGAATTGAATATATTTTAAAAAGGTTATATGTTAAATACTAGGGGAAATAATTCCTAAATACATTATTGCATAATTGAAGTCATTCGTAGTTTATTGCTTCCTAATTTGCGTAATTAAGTCTCATAAGTAGTTTAGTTGTTAATTTTAGTATTTTTAATTCATTCAACTCATCACAATTTTCTGGTTCGATAATAAAGCTAAGGTTAATATTAGTACTCAAAATCTCTGAGGGATCGACTCAGACTCACATCCACTATATTAAAACTGATAGGTGCACTTGCCTGATATCAGAAGTAAATAAGAGGTTTACCTTATAAATATGATAATTTGATAAATGCAAGGGAAGGTCCAACTAAGAAGAAGAAATACTAAATGTTATTATTGTAATAAGTCAGGATATATAAAGCAAGACTGTAGAATATAAAAAAAAGAACAAGCTAAAGGTAAAGGCGATGGAAAGGGTGAAGATGCGACAAATACAATAGTAGATGGTGAAATTGTTGTTGCTTGGGATGATGATTGTTTTAGTCTTGCATGCTATGATAGTGATTAAATTATTGGTTTTATTACCTCCTTTCATGTGACATCACATGGTGAATTTTTCTTAACTTATACTACCGGTGATTTTGGTAATGTTAGGGTGAGAAATGAGAAGATATCTAAAGTTATTGGCATTGGAGATATTATTTTGAAGACTAACATTGGTTACAGGCTCATGCTCAAAGATGCTAGAGATATCCCATATATTCACCTAAGCCTCATATTTGTAAGGAAGCTAGATGATGACGGATATAATAGCTACTTTAGTGAAGGTAAATGAAAGCTCAACAATGGTTCTCTAATTATGGCTAAAGGAAAGAAGAATAATACCCTTTACTTAATGTTAGCAAAGCAAAGTAAAGGAGAGGTGAATATGATTGATGAGACATTAATTAAACTATGGCATGAACGGCTTGGTCATATGAGCAAGAAAGGACTACAACTGCTTGCTAAGAAGCAACTTTTCACTAATGTGAAAGGTACTTATTTGAAAACTTTTACTAATTGTATTGTTGGTAAGAAGCATAGGGTTACATTTCATAGAAATCCACCTCTTAAGAAATTTCATGTACTTGATTTAATCCATATTGATGTATGTTACATGAAAGATAGAATACTTGGTAAAGTACTTTATTTTGCGACTTTTATTGATGATCAATCTAGAAAGTTCTTTTGCTTTGAAATCTATAGATCAAGTTTTGGATGTGTTTAAGCAATTCCATACTAAAGTAGAGAAAGAAACAAGAAGACAGTTGACATGCATCTAAGCAAATAATGGTGGTGAATAAAGAGGTCCCTATTGTAGAACCTATGGTATTAAACTTGAGAAGATATTGCCAAAGACCCTACAATAGAATGGCATCATAAAAAGGATGAACCATATTATTATAGAGAGAGTTAAGTCTAGTTCGTCTCATGTGAGGTTGCCTAAATAATTCTGAAGAGAAGTAATGAGAATAGTAGTTGATTTGATCAACCTATCTCCTCTTTATGCTTTAGATGGTGATATTTGTTAATCTCTTCATTGTATTTTGAAAATAACAAAATTGGAAGATATTGAAAGATTTACATATGTATCAAAGATTGTTATATGTGTTTATAAGTTTCTCAATTATATCAATAAATTCTTCTAAGATTTATCAAAAGATCAGTCAAAGGATTAATCAAAAGGTACAAGAATTGGGAAAACAAGGATTACATTGAATCATTGTTCAAGATCTTAAGAAGACCTAGCATTACTTACTAAATATATTTGGGAAATATGTTTAGTACGTTCCACTAAATAAGGATCTAAATCCACGAGGATAAATTCAAATTATTCATGTTATTAAATCTATCTAAAATTGGCAAGCTCTTGATAGAAAAGAAGTTTCTATTTAAGCCATTCAAATTTAATTAATTAATAAAATGATCTCATATATTGACAACAAAATTTTCTTTATATATTCCACTGAAGTACATAAAGTTAGGAAGGAAAAATCATCAATCTTCCAACAAGTACAGAATGGAAAAGATCTCACATATACGAAAGGTCAACAAAGAGGATATTCTTATAAAGATATTTTTGTCAACACAAAGGTTTGGAATAAATTTTCCAAACACTTACCTTAAAATAAAATCTTTAGCAATTACAATTTCAAGCATATAAAGGAAGCAAAGACTTCATAGAAAAATATAGAAAATAAGAAAGAAACAAATGAGATGATTTCTATGAGTTGCAATCCATTTCTAAGAACAGAAGATCAATTGGAAGCCTTTATACTTTTCTTCATACTAGTTCTTATTTGTTGAGGAACCATTCATTTGTTCTCCTCATTATTTTTGTAATCCTTATATAAGTTTTTTGTTTTATAGAGTTTTTCTCTATATTTCTAAGTTTTTAGCTTAGGAGTAAAGCTAAGTTAGAGTAGAAAGTATTGTTTTTAACCTCTCTTAGTGTTTATATATTATGGATAGTGGAACAACTCCGAAAAGTAAATTAAGTCCTCAGCAATGAGGCTAGAAGAGTGTAGTAAGCATAAGTTTGAAGCACTATAATTCTATTTTCCTGATCTTCTCTTCCCTCTTTCTTTTAAATTCATGCATGTTTTTGTATTCTTCTATTAACTATTATTTTCTAATGCTTTCACGACAACAATTAAGTAATCAAAGGAATCATTTTTGCAAACCTTTTTAAATCCTTTATTTTTAAAAGTGACCATTTCATATACCCTACACCCCTACCCCCCTTCTCTTGGTTACTTAACTGAGACCTACAATATCTAACAAAGAGTATGGATACGCAAAGATATTTCCTCTAACAATTTGTTTGGTTACAGGGCATTTGTACATATTCCCAAGGATGAAAGAGTAAAACTTGATGTAAATTCAAATTAGTATATTTTTTTGGGTTACTCACGTGATGAATATAGGTATAGATTATGAGATCTAGTAAAGAAGAAAATTGTTAGAGGCGGAGATGTGGTCTTTCTAGAATATCAAACTATTGAAGATATAGAGAAGTAATAGAGGACTAAATCCTTAGTCGAGATCCTTACTGATGTAGATCCAATGTTCATATATGAAGATTCTACTAATGGTGAGGAAGAATTGTAAGATTTAGTTGAGCATGAGATAATACCCCATAAACCTAATTAGTAGACAAATTGAGGGGATCCTCAAAGGACTAAAGACCATCTACTAGATATAGTCTACATGAGTATGTGATGCTAATAGATGGCACAGAGCTAAAATATTATAAAAGACTATATTACATAAGAAAAAGAAAGAATGGATAAAAGCTATGCATGAAGGGACAAAATCCTTACATGAGAGTGAAACCTATGATTTAGTAGAATTGCCTAAGGGCAAGTGGCATTTGAAAAATAAATGGTCGTACATATTAAAAATTGAAGAGTATAGCTCCTAACTAAGGTACAAGGAAAGATTGGATATGAGGGGATTCAACAAAAAGATAGGTATTAACTTTGATGAAATTTTTTCACCAATGGTAAAGATGTCTTCCATTCATGTTGTTCTTAAGATTGTTGCCAATTTGAATTTGGAGATTGAATGGTTAGATGTGAAGACAACATTACTTCATTGTGACTTCGAGGAAGAAATTTACATAGAGTAGCCTAAAGGATTTAGTGTCAAGGGTAAATAGAACCTAGTTTGTAGATTGAAGAACAGATTGTATCGGTTGAAATAGGCTCCAAAGCATTAGCATAAGAAATTTTACTCGTTCATAATTGACTAAGGTAATACTAAGATTGCATAAGATCATTTTGTCTTTACAAAGATGTTCGTTAGTAGTAAGTTTATTATTCTTTTATTATATGTGGATGATATGCTGATTATTAGCCATGATGCTAAAAAGATTCAAGATCTGAAGATTGTAATGAGCAAGTCTTTGACCATATTAGATTTAGGACCTACACAACACAAGAATTATACGTAATAAGAAGATCTAGAAATTATGGTTATCATAGGAGAGGTACCTAGAGAAGTTATTAGAGATATACAACATGAGTATGACAAGACTTGTCTATTTTCTACTTGCATGTCACTTTAAACTCAATTTTTAGCATTATCTTAAGAATGAGGTAGACAAAGAAGACATGAAAAAATATGGTATGCTCTAGCCGTTGGTAATATAATGTATGCCATGATATGCACTAGACTAGATATTGCTCATGATGTTGGTGTTGTTAGTCGTTATCTCTTAAATCTAGGTAAAGAATAGTGGATCATAGTTAGATGGATTCTCAGGTATCTTAAAGGAACTTTCGTATTATGTTTATAATTTGATGGTCGCAAATCAATAATGTAGGGGTTTTTAGATGTTAATATGGCTAGAGATATTGATTCTAAGAAGTCGACATTAGGTTACATGATTACTTATGCAGGGAGAGCAATATCTTAGCAATCTAAATTATAGAATTGTGATGTGTTATCCACCGATGAAGCTAAAAATATTATTATTATGGAATTTACACGAAAGTCTTATGAATGAAGAAATTTTTAGAAAATCTGGATCATGAGTAGGAAAATTTGAGTTTATATTGTGATAACCAAAATGCAATACATCTCAATAAGAATCCCACTTTCTATTTTAGATCAAAACACATTTGATGCATGTCCGAGGTCGTATATATGGAGAGGCACCATAACAAATAGAAATAAAAGGAAAACAAAGGTGGTTTAGCTATCCCAAGCAGCTACCTGTTGGACATGACATACTAACTAATGCTTCTTGGCTTAATCTTAACACTTAATATGACATACAAATGTAGTATTAGGGTTGCTTACTACTAACTCTTACTAAAGGAGCTAAATAAGAGCTATGAAAAAGAGAGGGCATGCGGTTACTCTATAAAGGAATTTGTAATTTAATAACAAATTAATTGATCATGTATGCTTACATAGAAAATGCAATATATATATAACCTTGCCTATGATTACATGATTCAAGAAAAGACAAGATGGATAATGTACAAAAAATTCCTAAAACATGCTAAAAAGGGAAAAAAAAGGACAAGTAATACAAAGTACAGAAGGTAAAGGGATCATTTAGGAATTTTATGTCAGAAGACAAACATCAAAGGGTATTTGGTTAACTAACACTTGGCTACTTCCGCAAATGTAAGTTTTCTAGTAGCTCAGCATTGGTAGGAATCAACTCGAAGGAGGTATGAAGGAGAGTAGGAAACTTGACTAACCTAATTTAGGGTAGGTTAGTCATCGAATGTAGGGTGTTAACAAAAGTCTCTTTAGGTCAAGCAACTAGACAGCTTGACTTAGAAAGATGGTACTTAACATCTCGAGTATTGCCTTAAACATGGTCAAAGCCTAGTATTCAAGTTGGATAAAGTAAAGTAATCCCTAATTGACAATGTAATTCTCATTCTTAAATGATTCTCAAGCTAGTACTTATTAGGTAAGTCCTAATAGTCCTCTAGCTCAGCTATAGGTGATGGGTTCGAGGGGTTGATTCTTATCATCTTTATGGGGTTCAGAGACATTTGGCCTCAAATTTGCATGGTCTTCCCTAGTCAAGCCTGCTTCATTTGGATGGTAGGGGATTAAGTCGAATATGTTGAATGTAGAAGAGATACCGTAATCCTCAAGTAGCTCAATCTAATAGGCATTATAATTGATCTTCTTCAAGACCTTAAATGGACTATCTCCTTTCGGTGATAATTTGCTCTTCTTGAGATGGGGAAATCCTCATAGTTGAGGTAGATCTAGACTAAGTCTCCTAGATTAAAGAAAACAACTCAACAACCTCAACTATTGATCTCATGCTGTCATTCATTGAACTTGGCAATCTTCTTGGTAACTTGCTGGTGTACTTTATGTAGTTCATGAGATCAGTTGTAAACCCCACGAATTTAGCTTTCTAAGTATAGAAACAAACATCCAAACTGTAGATGATTTCTCGAACTCAAAAGAGCCAGTGAGATTTAAAACTAATTAAAATCTCAATCCAAAACCTAAAGTGGACATGAAAAACCTTAAAATATTAATTGAACCCCTACTCACATACGAAGACCCTAAAACCTTGAACTTCATCAAAACCCTAAGATGACAATCGAAGATTTAATCGCATAAGAATATATGAAACCCTAAATGTGTAAAAACATTAAAGATTGTGCCCTAAAGTAATAAAAATCCTAAAACTATAACTTTAAGGATATAAAAGCACTAATTCATCATGATATACCTTAAAACCCTAATTGATAATATAATGCCCATATTTTGCCAAATCATTAGTAAAAGGTTAGAGATGACCCTCATTCATGCTTATATGATTTGAATTCTCAAGTAATCCATTAGGAATTAAGATAACGAGTCATAGATTATAATTATCTCTTAAGTATATGATTAAGATAGTCTTACTTAGAGTTAGGGTTATAGTTAAAGATTAGGTTACATGTAGTGAATTTTAATGTTCAAATTGGTACTTTTTGCACTTGTTATCCAAATTAGTTTATCAAATGAGATATATGGACTATAAAGACCTAAAGTAAGACCTCATCAACCATATTTACTAATCAATTCATCATATACCTCATTTCTTCTCATTTCCTTCATTTTTCCCCTAATTTCCCTTAATTACTACATTATGTGCACAAAATTACACATACTTAAGGAATGTTGACTAAGATAATGCATGTTGACCAAAGTCCAAAGGTTGACCAAGTCAACATTTTGAAAATTCAACAAAAGACTAAGAGATAAAGAAAATATCTTAACTTCATGATGGCTTTTCTTTTCTTTTTCTTTTGATTTTTCTTTTTCCCTTTCTCCTCAATTGTTACCGTCCACTTATTCCTCATTTTGGTCCCACCATTTGTTGTCTTCCATAATCAAAAACAAAGAAAAAGAAACAAAACAAAAATACTCCCCATTGCCGTGAGCTTCTTCTTCCCATTTCACTCTCATCACTCCTCCTTTTGTCTTCTTAATTCCAACACAATTAAAGATATGTCTTTAAGTTGTTTTATGTTTCTTTATATTATTCATTAGTTAGTTAATTAGGTAGATTAGATAAGTAGTTATGTGTTTAGTGTTGTCTTGAAGAAAAGAGCACAAAGTTCTCCTCTTTAAGTGTAGAAATTTAGGAATCATGAAGAAAAAGAAGGATATGCATGTGCATATGTCCTTAAGTATATGTATAAAAGGATATGCTAGAAGAATACATGTATAAATACCTTTGTACATAAGTATACAATATGTACATAACCTAAAATAAGGTATATACTAACTATACATACATATATCATGTCAAATATACTCTTAAACTACAAAAAGAATGAAATTGTGAAGCTTTCTTAAGGGGCTAGATAAGGCATACGAAAATAAGTATAAAAAATACGTATGTCACCATATGCGTATATGGGTATATGTATTAGTATATATATTAGTACATAAGTACACATATTAGTATATTATGAGTATAGGTAGGTATATAACATATGTATATGTATAAGTACTTAATGACATATATATTTATATGTAATAAATGGATTACACAAGCCATGACATCATCTAAACATTACATAAACCATGACATCATCAAAAGACTACATAAGCCATGACATCATCAAAAGATTACATAAGCAATGACATAAACAAATGATGATGTAAGTGATGACATAAGCATAGATTATAAACTAAGAAAAGAAGAAAAGTGTATCACAATTAGGAACCTAAATTAGTAAACCCTAATACACTTTCTAAAATGGATTACACTTAATTAAGTACATGAATTAGTAATAGCAAAGTAAAATCCTCTAAGTATAAAGATTTAAGGGTTAACTAACTCATTAAGTCTCATTAAGTATAAACAAAACAAAAGATATAAATATAAGTAATAAGGGTAATTAAGTTTTCATGGTTAAAATTTCTCCAAATTTAGTTCATATTGTAAAACATGGGTCATAACGTCCAAAATGGACATCACCGTGTGAACGTGCGTTTGAAAACGATGAAAAACGACTATAAATTCGTAAATATTGAAAATAGAATGAAAAAGTTACGTATGATTAGCATTTAGGTTTAATCAAATAAGGGTTGATAGTAATCTAAGTAGAATTAGGTAAATAGATATCTAGAACCATTAGTTGAGTCAACTGCTTATTATCCTTATTATCTCGTAATGATCAGGTGATCCCGACGAGAGCGAGGATCTCCAGATCGGTTATTACGACTAGAGCGAGTCGTCATAGTCAAGTGAGTACTCCCGATGACTCCATATTTGTTTGTGCTTGTAGTTAGTGTACTTAAATTGAATATCAATAACTTGATGTATGGGGTTTCGGGATATGCGTGTGCTTGATATTGCTTAATTATTGCAAGATTATTGCAAGAAATATTGTTAAATACGATAATTGATAATTTGATGGTATGATTGATTTTTATATGATTTGGATGGCTTGCTCATATTGATTGATCACCTCATAACTTGACCTAATTATATTTGGCTTTTCTTAAATTAAAAGGGTCATGCATTATCCATGCATCGCATTACTTATTCCGGCCGTCACTTCACGCGGTTGGTAATGAAGGGCCTTGGAGGGATGGATTCCTACATGATTTGATTAGTACCGTGCAGGAGCATGGGTACAACAAGACCCTACCCTTGGCTCTCGGGTTCTATTAGCGCCGGAGACGCTAACCGTGGTTGGCTGGGGGTCGTATCTAGAGACCACCGTTGTAGGGTGTGAGTGTGAACTGTGGGGGCCACCTCATTGCTAGGCCTGGGACTTTGTGAACTATTGGATTTTTAGAAATGGAAATGTAGTTTTTGTGAAATACGGAATTCAAAGTTATGGGTAAAAACCCAGGTGCTAGAGCCCGGTCGTGATTGGTGCCGATGAATCTCCAACCCTTATCTCGAAGGGCGTTAAATCCGATATTATATGCAGTACCGGTCAACTGCATATATTGTTTGGCATTCTACGTGTGCATGCATTCATATGGTTGCAATAATTTGTTTGATAACTTGTTTGCTAGTATGGTATGAGGGATAGCTCACTAAGCTCTTATAGCTTATTCCCCAATAGTCTTTCTTTTGCAGGTTTACCTACGATGGGAATGGGATGAGTCTCGAGTGCTGAGTGCGAGATGAAGATATGTACATTAGTGTTAGGATTAGTTGAGATCTTTATAGGGGATGCATAACACTCTTTGTAGAAAATATTCACATGTTAGAATATCCTATCCTATTATTTAGTAGGGGATACCGATTCTCTGCGATTCTGAGGAACTGTGGGCTATCGAACATCCATAAGTATTTATAATTCTATATTATGTCATGTTACAATAAATTAATTACTTGAAAATCATTAACCTTAGTGATTTATAATTTAGAGTCTTGCAATCTCTGACTTGCAAGACGGTTTTCATATAATGGGTGCACACATGTTATGGAAATTTTAAGTAATCCTATTAGGCCCCCTTTAGAGTCCTGACATCAGTCAACTCTTGAATGGCTTTCTTCAAGAGCTATATGAGTGGTAATCATGTCTTGTAGGTTGGTTAGGTTGAGGCCATAGACAATCTCAAAAGGAGTCTTTACGATAGTATTGTAGACAATTTGATTACAAGTGAACTCTACAATCGGTAAGCACAAATCTTAATCCTTCAAATTCTTTCCTACTATAGCTCGGAGAAAAGCACCCAATGTCTTGTTCATCAATTTAGTTTGGCCATCAATTTAAGGGTTGTTACTCAAACTAAACATAAGCTTGGTACCAAGTCTCTTCCAAATGGTCTTCTAAAAGTAGCTAAGAAACGTAGTATCTCAATTAGAAACAATGGACTTAGAGACTCCATGTAGATAAATAACTTCCTACAAAAACAAATCAACAATATATAAGCATCGTTAGTTCGGTGACACGGAATGAAATGCCCCATTTTACTAAATTGATCTACAACTACAACGATCAAGTCCTTCCCCTTAGATGTTTAAGGCAACCCTGTGATAAAGTCTACGCTAAGTTCAACCTAAGTTGAGAACAGCATGAGTAATGGCATGTATTCTCCATGTGGTTCCTCCTTCCCTTTCACTCTTTTACACACTTCACAACTACCGATGACCTTATGGACATCCTTAACCATATCAGGCCATTAAAAATTCTCTCTCAACAAGTATAATTCATATTTTTGTGTTTTAATGCTCAAAAGTAGTATATATTTAAGGAATTTAAGCTTTTTGTGCTTGATCTTTCAAGTCATGGTAGTCTCATTCAAGAAGATAGAAACGAAAAAAAAAAGACGGAAACTTGGAGCTAAAACTACTAACATGATGATAAGCCTAGCCACCATCAAGCCAATACCTCGAATAGAGATGAATCAATTTGCAAAATTAGAAGGATATACCGACTTGACAGTGAACCCAGTTCTCATCATGATAGTATACTAGATCCTTGAAGCAAAACACACCATTTCATTAAAAGGAAAGTGAAGAAGTGCCTAACAATTGTCTACTAACTTGGTGGAACCCTTACTTACCATCATGCACATAATGTTCAACTACCTTCTTGTTTCTTAGGCTATCTTAGGTTACTTTGTAGTTTCCTGATTTTCATGGTGTTTTCTTGTATTTTTATGCTCATACCATAGACTTAGTAGATTTTAGCTCTTTTGAAGGTTTAGGTTTATAGATTTCCATTACATCTATGGAGATTATTGATAAAATCTTGATAATGTCCATTGTTAAGGTTAAGGAGCTTGGTTTTGTAATATTTCTCATGCTTTTTTCATGTTTCATGTAACATTTATTTTCATGTTTATGTGTATTATATGTTGAATATTTATTCTCTATGAGTGTGATGAATAGTGCTTATTATGCTTATGGGTAGTGTATAAATAAAATGAAGCAGTTGTGGTTGTTGATGTTCTTGTATTGTGATAATGTCAACTTATAATTTTACTTAGTTGTATGGTATAATTAGATATAACTTGAGTGTTGGGTTAATGTCATGCTAGGCAGCTGTTCCCACACATTGGGCCTTCTCTATTGTTATCCAAATAGGGTTTAGATACGATAATAGGATTCAAAAACCCTAAATAGAACTTAACATTCTTAATTTAAATGGGTAATTCTAGCGAATTAAGACTCAAATCCTTATACTTACCTAAAGCTAAAATTAGTTGGAATGAGAAATAAATTCTAACATAGTTATTTAAGTAATTTCCTTCACTACAAAATACATCCTTAGTTACTTTCCCTATATTATTAATAGATTAGTGTGCTTGCCGTTTGTTTGTAATTTCCACTAAATTTTAATTATTTCTATTCACAAGTGAGTCAATTGATAGTATAGCATTCCATTGTTTTAAAAAGAGTCAAATTCTTATTTGCGTATGATATTAGCAAAGGTGAGATCACAACACCAGTCACTAAGACATGCCAACGTGACAAAGCGTCAACAACTATATTAGTACTATCTTTCTTATGCTTAATCAAGTAAGAGAATCCTTCCATAAACTCCAATCATTTATTTTGCCTCTTAGAAAGCTTTTGCTGACTTCCAAATGTTTCAGGGACTCATGGTTCATGTAAATAATAGACTCTTGAGGTAATAGATAATGCTACCATACTATAAGGGCTTAGAAAAGTGAATACAACTCCTTCTCATACATAAAATAATTTAAGGCAACACTACCAAGCTTCTCACTATAGTAAGCAACAGGCCATCGTTCTTACATTAGCACCACTCTAATCTTAATACCTAATGCATCACATTCTAGCTCAAATGGCTTATCAAAGTTGGGTAAAGCTAAAACAAGTGAAGTGGTAAGTTTCTCCTTGATTTGCTTAAAACTCTTCTCAACTCATTCTGTATACTGGAATCCACTACTATTCTTTGCCAACTTGGTTAAGGGGCTACAATAATACTAAAATCTTTGATGAATTTTCTATAAAAAGAAGCAAGACCATAAAAACTTTTGACTTTGGTAACATTTGTGGGTATAGGCTACTTTAAGACAACTCAGACCTTCACTTCATCAACTTGAATTCCTTCTCCAAACATTAGATGTCTAAGAAAGACAACTTTATGTTGGTCGAATGTACATTCTTCAAATTTCTAAAGAATTTCTTAGCTCAAAGTATGTAAAAAACAACTCAAATATTTTTTAGGTGATTAGGCAGGCCGACACTATACACTAGGATATTATCAAATATACGACTATACATCTTCCAATCAATTGGGTGCATTACATGGTTCATGAGCCTTATGAAAGTGCTCAGTGCATTGGTAAGTTTAAATAGCATAATCAAACATTCTTAGAGACCATGACTCATCTTAAATGTAATCTTCCATTCGTCATCAGGTCTCTTGTGAATCTAAAGGTAGCCACCTCATAGGTCAATCTTCGAAAACACTTTGGTACCATGAAGCTCATCTAACTTGTCATCAAGTCAGTATGGGATATCTATATTTGATAGTGATATGGTTTATAGCTCGACTATTGATGTACATGTGCCTCGAACCATACTTCTTTAGGATGAGTAAAGTAGGCACGTCATAAGGGTTCATGCTTTTTTTCACACATAACCTCACTCAATAAGCTCATCCACTTGTCTCTTTAGCTTTTCAGCCTATTTAAGGTTCATTCTATAAGCTGGTTTGTTCAGCAAGGCTAGGCTTGGTTATAAATCAATGCAATGTTCAATGCTTTGGATTAGGGTAGTCCTTTTGGCAACTCTTTTGGAAATAAGTCAGAAATTTCATTTATTAAGCTTCAAACCTCTTTTGGTATGTCATTTGTATGTCTCAACTCCAATAACCTCCTAATCAATAGCAACATAGGCTCCTTAGCTTTCTCAGCGACTCAGAGCTCTTGTCAACTAAACACTAGAGCCTTCTTCTTGCTAGTTCAGGTAAGCTAATTGTGAGTCTCATTTACTTAGCTTGATGTCATAGGCTACAACACAATTATCCTTTGTAAAGGCATTTGCGTTCTTGAATCCATTGTGTATGATACGTCCATCAAATAACCAGGGTCTTCCTAATAGTAGATATGAATCTCCAATAGGGACAACATCTCACACCACTTCATCTCTATACTCGTTTTCCATATAAAATGGTATAGTTACTTGCTTAACCATGTGCAAAGCACTCCTATCATGCAACTAATGCAGCTTATAAGGTTTGGAATGCTTAGAAGTTGGTAAACCTAAATTTTGCACAAAGGACTGAGCAACAACATTAGTATAACTACCTCCATCTACTATGATCGTATATACTTGTCCTTTGATAGTACATTTGGTGTGGAATAAATTTCTCTCAAATCTTCCTTATAGCTCAACATTGAGTTCAATACTTGTCTCAACACTAAAGTCTTCACTTCTCTATAGTCAACATAGACATAAGTCTCTTCCTCATCCTTCTCTACTTCAACTCCTCTAACATTCTTGTCTTCCTTCTTAAGCTTACTATCATATGTACTATCCATGTCATCACCTTGGAGGACCATAGTAGGTCAGTTAGGACATTCAACAACCATATGCCCATAACCTAAGCACTTGAAATACTTTATCTCACTTGTCTTGCAACCTAAAGTTTGTCCCTTCTCATACATCCTTAGAGTTACCTATCATCACCTCAACTCTTCAAGCTAACTTAGCTATCATCAATTTGGTGATTCTTCTCCTCTACTTGTAAGGGTCTCCTCAGCTCATTATGAGCAGCTCGGTGTAGAACAAGGGTCCGTAAAGAGCTCTGACGTAGTCGGATTAGGGTATTTCTCATCTATTTCTTGACCCTTTGTACTATTTTAATGGCTTCCTCCAGTTTGTGAAACCCTTACACTTCAACAATATTCTAGATCTCATATCATAACCTTAAAATAAACCTTGATACAGTACGGGATTTAAGCTAATCTGCGTTGGCTTAGATTATTAGCATATGGAATTCTTTAACATAATCATCAACAGCTTAAGTTCCCTAGCAAAGTTCTTGCAACTTTGCAAAGGTATCATGCAAATAGGTTTCTAGTATAAATCTTCCCCTTAGTAACCTCTTGATATCAACTCAAGTGCACACACCTCATCGTCCATCCCTTACTTTAGTCGTATTTAAGTTTTTCCTACCCAAAGAACTCAAGGGCTATAAGTTGAACTTTATCAGCCTCAGCAATCAAACACTCTTCCAACCTTCTCCTCCCACTCTAGGTATTCATCTACATTACCACTTTTAGTGAATGTCGAGATCTATACCTTAACATTTTCAAGTCCTGGAGGAGGTCGGTGTCCTTGTTCCTCTACTTCATCATATCTTCCATCCTCTTCTTCCTCTTGATCAACTTCTTCGTCTTCCTCTTCAATCTCTTCCACTTAAATTCTTCATCTAATTAGTAGATTTACCACTCCTCTTGCTCTGTATGGTCAAGCTAGGCTATGAGCTTGACGAACATGACCATATCTCCTCTCTTACATTTCTTCTACTCAGCCTTAGTTAAGCACTACTTAGTGTTGTTACCTATTCACTTGTATGGCTATGACTAGACTCTCAGCAAGGTCAATAATTCTATCAAGTTTCTCATCTATTGACCTTAGTATATTACTACCATATTGACCATAGCCAATGTGAGCACCACTATATTAGTCACCAAAAGTGCCTAACATACTCAAATCCGACATTACACAATATCACTTATTACTACTTTCTCCCACAAGAGTAATTTCAATAGCATAAACTCAACAAAACCCTACTACCTACTACTACTCAATGACACTTTTAAGACACTACCCATACAACCAATTATTACTCACTAACTTGAACCACACTAACACACTCTAACCACTTTATTACTTAACACAACACAATGTAGTACATAATTTGAATGTGCTCTATTTTTGTATTAGGAAAATAAAGTAGAATAGAGCAACACAAATTACTTCACTTACCTCATACAAACACTACTCTATAGCTCACAACTTCAAAACCCACTTCTACTACAGCTTTAACACTGTAGTAGCTACACAAGAACATAGCAACAACTAACAACACCATTAACAAAACTTCACTATAACTTTACATACTCCTTTATAAAATTGTACTCTGATACTATTGAAGTTTATGCTTCTCCAAGGTCATACACATAGAGAGACATTGTAACCAACAAAAACAAAAGGAAAACAAAGGGGGTTTAGTAATCTTAAGTAGCTATCAATTGGATATGATCCACCAACTAATCCTACTTGGCCTAATCCTAACCCTTGATATAACACATGAACATAGTATTAAGATCACTTACCACTAACTCTTACAAAAGAGCTAGGTAAGAGCTATGGAAAATAGAACATATGATTACCTTGTAAAGGAATTTGTAATTTAATGATGAAGTAATTGATAATGTCTACGTACAAGGAAAATGAGGTATATATATATATGACGTCACTTAGGGTTACATGATTAAGGAAAAGAAAAGATAGATAATGTACAAGAGATTTCTAAAATATTCTAAAAGGGGTAAAAATAACAAATAATACTAGGTATAGAATGTAAAGGGATCATTTAAGAATTTTGCATCACAAGATACATGTCAAAGGGTAGTTAGTTAACTGATGCTTGGCTATTCATGCAAATGTAAGTTTTCTAATAGCTTGTCATTAGGAGGAATTAGCTTAGAGGGGGTCTAAAAGAGGTAGGAAACTTGACCAACTTGATCTGGAGTAGGTCGGAGCTTGAATGTAGGGTGTTGATAGAAGTCTCTTTAGGTTAGGTAACTAGACAGCTTACCTTTGATTAGATACTTGAACAACTTGGCTCGGAAAGAGACTTGGTACTTAGTAGCTTGGGTATTGCCTTGAACACAATCAAAGCTTAGCATTCAAGTCAGATAAAGTGAAGTAATCTATGTTTGGTGATAGAATCCTTATCCTTGAATGATTCTCAAGCTAGTACTCATTGGGCAAGTCCTAATAGTCCTAATAGTCTTTTAGCTCGGCTGCAAATGATGAGTTCGAGGGGTTGATTCCTATTAATATTGATATTAAATATCATTGGAATCAAGATGCATTAGAGGAGAAGATTTTGAAATTAGAGGAAAATTTACATTGATGACAATGGTCTAGACATAATGACTAAAACCCTATACAAGAAAAAACTTAATGCTTATTCATAGATAGTTGGTGTGATAGAGGCCCTATTTAAGTTAGAGAGAGAGATTGTAGGGCTTAGAGGTCCAACCCATGAGTAGATTCACAGCTGCTAACAAATAACCGAAAAAAAATAAAGAAAAGAAATGCATATATAGAAGCGTTATCACTGGAGCATTGAAGTCCAGGAAAAGATGACTTTAAGAGTGCTCGTGGCATTGAATTTGAAAACCAAAAAGGGAACAGCTTTTTCCGTTTTCTTGCTTACGAAATCGGAGAAATAAAGGGAGTTTTTATTTTAATGGAGCGATTTTGGACCTACAATTAGATAGCTTATTGAATCCTAATTGTAATAAAACTTCAGCCATTGAATTCATAACAAGAAGCTCTAGAAGATCACTGTATCCGTTGCTTGTCAATCCTTCCCAATTGTTCATATTAAAATTGTATTTTGGCAATTTGGAGAATCATCTTAGTTAGTAATTGTCTGAATCTACTATTTATTGTTTATTCACCAATGTAGCTAATGAAGAGATATTCTATAAGCTTATTATTATTAAAAGTGAAAGATTTTGCATTGCATGATCCTGTATTTTTTTTTTTTCAAATTGAGCTTTTTCACATTAAATCTTGGTGTTCATCATTTATTTTTATATTGACTTCATTATATTCTGAACACTAAGAAAGACTTTCATATGATGGATTATGTGTATTTTCTCAAAAGATTTGGATATCTATATCATTATTGCATGTGGGAGAATCTCTATATTTTACACCATTTTTTTAAAACCATCAATCGAAAACGCCTAAGAAGAATGGGCAAAAAGAAATGTTTTTAGTATATTGAAATTTTCACTAGTGCAAATATTAATTAATTATGATATTTTCGAATATTATGATAAAGTTCACACTTTGTTGTCCAAATCACATAAAAATGTAAAGGAAAGGATTGCTAATATCTAAAAGCAAATCCAGAAGGAAAATTGATTTTCTTCCAATCTTCTACTTTTTTATAGTTCATTTTTTTCTCTTTTATTAACTTCTATCAAATACAGAATAATTTAAGCAATGGGAAATATATATTTTTCAGAGGGTCGTTTTCTTTTTCTGCTCTTGCCCAATGTGCAGATACTCAGACAAATCAAAAGCAGATCTTGTTTTATTCCCTCCGCCCCGCCACACATATATCATGCTTATTGACTTTGAGAGAATGATTAGTTTATTCCCCTTTTATTCTGTATAAAATTGCTATGATGGTATTAAGTTAGAATTTGGAACACTGAATGAATATTCCCAATAAATTGCTATTAATAAAAATGTTGAATAGGAATTCATCTCTCAACTCATGAATTGCTATTCAATTACCTATTTGTTCTCTTTATCATAAGTACCCCATGCTCATAAGTTATGTTTAGTTTGTATTAACTATGAGAAATGAAGAATGATCGGATTTTAAGGATATAATAGGTATTTTATTTTTGTTCATGTCTTCTTTATTATTCATTATCGTATCAACTAAATAAAATAATATATATATATGTATAGAGTATTACATATCTAATCGATTCCTATTGATTCTAACTCAAGCCCCCCTTATTTCATGTGAACAGGCTACATGCTAAAGCATACACGTCCTCCCAGGCTAATTCAGCTATTAATTATGTGAGAGTGAAATGTAACATGGCGTCCTGAATAAAGACAGCGAGGGCAGGGTTTGTGGGGAGAAAAAAAATCTTGGTGTTTTATTCATAAAAGTATCAAAATGACCATCATGCCATGTCAATGTTATTAAACTCGGATTAGAAGTTTGATTGAGAAATGAAAGCGGGTTAAGAGTCGAGAGAGTTAATCAAAGTTAAATTAAGATTTATAGAAATATTATAATATAATTTATATATATATATGTATAAAATAATAAAAATCACTTACATCTTAAAAAGTTAAAAGTTTGAGAACATTTTAAAGTTAATTTTTTTTTTCTTGGATCTATATTTATATTTTTAAAAAATAGATATATTTCTTAGAAAATATAAAAGAAAAAAAAAAGATATTTCAATATATAAAAACTTAGCGAATTCTTATAAAAATCAAAGACCAAGTGGTCGACACTGCACCAACTGATGAGATGGACTGAGGTGGGTTTAATTGACAGAGTGCTCGCGTACATTAGCGGTCTTGTTTTCACTGTTAGAAAGTCTCTTTTCTCCCCCATGAGCATGGACCCTCTCTGCCTTAATGCCCATGTTATGTGTAAATGTTCATACATATGCACACATGCAATGATGCAAGTACTTTTTTTACTGAACTCATTATGCCTGTGGAATAAAATTAGGGCAAATATAAATGAAAGATTTGAGTTTACGCGTTTTCATTTTATATATCTGTATTTCCTTTTCTTTAATTACATAACTTCAATCTTTTCCTTTTTACACTATTCGTACTTTATTCTTTTCCTAATAACACAAGTTTGTGTTTTCTCATTCGGTATATCCCTGTAGACCCCGATTAATTTGATCTCGCTCCTGCCTAATATATCAATTAGTCTTTGATGATGTGGTGTGAATGTGTTCCGTGTACCCTTATCAAATGGTTAAAACAAGAAATCTCTTTCATAAAGTTTAACCGGTTTTTCTATTCTCTTTTTGGGTTATGAATAAATGTCTTAAAAATGGCTATAAACATTGTAACATAGACGATTAAGATTAGCCACTAGTTAAAATAGGGGGTTAGTCATCACTTTACAGTAAAAGGAAGTGCTACAGCTTGTATGTTTTTTCGCTGGAAATCAGGGTTTAGTCAATAGTCCCAAAATTATATTTATCCAACTTTATTGATTCACCTAATGTGATGTATCCTCTTATGTCTCGTAATGGTATTTACCTATTAACTTGTTCAAAGGATTAAACTGGTCTTGAAGTGATGATTCATAAGTTAGTTTATAGATAAATCGTGATCAGCCTATGTGATGATAGTTCTAAGTTAGTTTAACTTACCTAGTGATTTAAGGGCCAATTGAATCGGCTCTTTTTTCTTTATTTATTTTATTTTATTGTTTATATTAATAATTTCTAATTTTTATTAATTTTAATAATTTCCAATTTTGTATTAATTTTCAAGTTAATTTTCTTCAAAATAATAAATTTTAATATCGCATATACAATTAACTAATATTCTCAATTAAAATTTTACTGTATTTCGAAATAATAAGTTTATCTTACATAAAGTTAATATTAGTATAATATTAAATAATGAGTAATTTCAAGTAAAACGAGAGAAGTTGCAACGAATAAATAATTTTCTTTGATTACGAAACTTTGAATTATAGTAGAGAAATAAAATATAATACCACTATTAATTGTAAATTATTATAGAGAAATAAAATTTTTCTATCTTTTTTTAAAATTTTTTTTAAAGGGAGATGAAAGTTTTTCACATTCGGTTTAAAAAAAAAAGGAGGCCAAACCATCGATTCAATGGCAGATCGACTCGCTGGTTCAATAGCTCTTCAAGTCGGTTCACAGTTCGAAACCGGCCTATAAATAAGTCTACTTACCTATCTCTTATCAAAACATATTGTGTGTATTAGTACCATTACATTTCTCCTTCTATCGTATATTGAAGTATTTTCCATCAAGATGTATCAACAAGTTGATGATTAGTTCATTCAAAGTGTGTAAGAAATAAATTACAAAATATAATATAGCAACTTTTATCCAACTTCTCCAACATCTTATTTGTAGCTTTTCATTCTTTTAATTATATTATAACATACTTTCTAAATATATAAAAATAGACGACTAATTTTTTACACCTTAAAATTATACATGTAATATTTTGTAATTTATAATTGTTGATAGACCGTTTTGGGTTTAGGTCCCCTAGGTCCAATTCAATGTCACTCTTTCTCTTAAATCTTAAAAAAGCCCCAAATTGATGCAAACCTAACCCAACTATGCTGACCTAACCAATAATAGGTTGAGCCAAAGGGTAAGTAAAGCTTGTAGCATTCAATTATTTCAAAATTCCACTCCACTGTTGTGGTTCAACCCAACTTGCTCCCAAGTCTTGCTCTTAATAGCACTTTAAGCTCACGAAGACATAGTCCACTTAGCTTGAGTCGACATTCTTTGAAATAACTTTGATCTTCATCAAGGAGCTTTACACTACTCCACAAGGTTGTCTCTAGCCCAAACTTATCCCATTGAGATCTCTTCCAAGCTTATGTAAACCTCGGCTCCCTAGCCAAGTTAGAATAAATGTGAAGCCATTGGTAGCTAAGGAAGATCTCTATAAAACCCCTCAGCTTTTAAAGGAGGCATATTTACCCAATTAGATACACTACCCTATTTGAGAAGATTCACTTCTAGATATGGTTGCATATATCTTTCCTATATCTTTCCTAGAGAATCATGACCTCATATCTATAGAGGCCCCTAGGAATAAACACCTTCACCAACATACTCATCTTTGTTAACTTTTTCACTAGAGTCTGACTGCAATATCGGAATGCACAAGCTAGACAAAGCTTGAACATGCTTTTATAGATACCTTTAGTCACAAATCAAGCCCAATCACTCAAAAATCAAACCCTACCACCCAATCTCAATTGTCATCAAAACCCATAAACAACAGTAATCATGGCCTTAACGAAAAGTATTCCATTGAACTTAAGTAGGTAGCGAAAATTTCTAATGAAAAGGACAGGATTCAAATTGAATGTTGAGGATACACAATGTGTCATCACCAAATATCAATTATCCATTGAATAGATTTTAGTGATGCGGCATCAAAGACGTCGACATGTTCCAGGTGGTCCAGCATGAAACCCAAAAACCTGAAATCATTCACCAAAGTTGTACTCTAGCAACAACCTGCCCCACATGATTGATTATATGCACGACAATTGTAGCTCCTCGGATGTTTTTCTTGACTTTGGATTGCTTTTTTCCACCGTTTTATTAGCAATTTTGGCCCCATCTCGTATCATTAGATTCTTTGGGTTTTCATTCAGGCGGTATACGAAAAGTACGATCACATTGGAATGGATTTTCAAAAGTGTGACACTGAAATCCTGTCGAATCCATCTATGTAGGGCATATTGTGAATTTTGGTAAATGTGCATTCCTTGTAATCCTATTCCCTTGTAATGATATTTATCAATAAATTACCCTAACGTTCCATGGAAAATTTTCAAGCTAAGCGCCGTGCGGAACTTTTAGATAGATAAGTCTCTATTATGTAAGTAAATCAACCGTAAAGGGAAAAAAAAATGAGAGAAAGAATAAGAAATAGACAACACAAGGTTATGTAGAACAACCCAAATAAATTTAAGGTGAAAAACCCTAAAAGGAGATAACAAATTCATAAAGTCGAAAATAACAATATTTCTAAACCCTACTACAACTCTCAATAGAGGCCATATGTAATCCTAAGGCATAACAAAATAAAAACATACCATTTATCCTAATAACCAGTTTGATAGTCATAGCGTTGGTCGTCAACCATGAGCTATCATGATTCAACCGATAGCCCTCAATGACATAAACATAAGGTTAATCAAATGCCTAACCTCCATGTAGTCACTATTTAACCAACTTTTGCCCACAATTGACCCACAAAGGTCCAATATATCTAAAAAACTCAAGTTCAACTTAGACTTCGAGTTTTAGAATGACTAACAAAATGCACCTAAAGTTTTTCAATTGGTTCTTTACACTACTATTATACAACTAAGTTTTTCATGGATATTTATTAATCAATAAATATAAAACTATATTAGATTTAACATCTATAAACTTTTAGATCAATTGACTATGTATCTCAAATTTAAATCCTTTCTGAAACAAGATATTTTTAGTTTAGATATACTAAAATGATACATTTTTTTAGCTTCAATCAAAGTCTCAACTCACAAATGAGAAGAAGAATTTACCAATAAATATAAAACTATAGGAGTAAGTCTCTAGATCAATTAGAATGGTATTAGAAGTAAGTTTTCAAATGAATTTGAATGGTATTAAATCCTAAGTTGACACCTTCTAAAATGGTACACTTGGTAGCTTCAATCAAAGTCTTAACAAACAAGTGAGAGGGAGTGTCAACAACTAAATGTAAAGTAACAAAGTTAAGTTTTTACATCAATCGATTTTAGAGTTAAAATATATCACTGCATCAAATAGGAGCTCCTAAGTTCACACCAATACATTTTCATTTCACCTCAATTATATTAAGTGGTACATTTGATGAACATCAAGCAAAGTTTCTACTGACCATGAGAAAGAATGTTAACTAATAAATATGAAATAGTGATTAGATATATTCTCTATAATTAGTAGGATTATATAGTTGCAATATATTATTAGGTTACCCAATTAGATTCCTAATTTTCAGATATAATTTACAATCGAATAGTTCTTTTTTAAAGCACCTCTTGTATTACATATATTTGAATCTTCCTCTTATAAAATGAAATATAGAAGACACATACAGTGTATTCAATTTGTTGAGTGGAATAAGGAGAAATGGAATTGCAATTACTATAAAATGGAATAAGAGGTGAATGTTTATTACATTGTTTAGTTGGATAAAAATGACACTTAAGAATATACTAGTAATAAAAATTAAAAAACTATACTACCATTATCTTCTTCCATACCCTAATTAACACCAGCATTTCTCCCCCCTTGTTCAAATGCTTCATCCAAAAGAAAAAGAAAAAAGCAAACTAAGCACATTAGATGTCATTGCTACTAACATACAAGTATAAGTTGCTCACTTCAAAGTGCTAACTACCCACAATAGCTAGAGTACTACATACACTTATGCATATTATAGTTTACAATAATAAGGAGAATTATAATAGAGGGGATCCACATTTTAGCTAAATTTAATAAGGGATCAACGTTTTACAAAGTAGTTCAAAAAAGAAATAAATATTTTCAAATTTTCAAAAAATGAATCAACGTTTCACAAGATGGTTCAAACAATTTTATAAATTTGTTACTATGAATCTCTTATTTGAATCACTTTATGAAACGTTAATTCCTTAATTGAACTTATCCTTAAACATCAATCCTCTTCTTTGTAATTTTTTTGACAATGACACTACATTACCATATTACTCACTACCAACAATACCTATAGTACAACTCAATACCACCATAGCTACAATGAAACATAATAGGCTACACAAAATCAAAATCAACATAGCTAGATGATGTCTCTGCTAATCTCAACTAAGCACTTTGTAATTTCTCCTTTAAAAATTCTATCCTTTGCTCTATGATTCTCACTTGAGTGTCCTTCTAATAGAGACTCAAGCACTCTATCGACCTAGCACTTCTCTCTCTTTTACAGGTGTACATAACATATAGCCACATGCTACATAGATCTCTCTTCTTAGATAGTGAAACATGTTGTATACAGTTAATTTAGTGCTAATGTTGGTAACTAGTTATATGTAGTGTTAGGGTTGGTCATTGGTGTTGGTCAATGACTATGGTGAGTAGTTGATGGTGATGATAGGTGAAGGTGATGGTGGCAATAGTGGTGGGTAATGTGTAGTGGTCTGCAAAGGAGGTAGTAGTGTATGGAGTGTTAAAGATGAAGAAGAAGAGAAGAGCAGTAGGTGTCTTTTTTCCATAGAGTTATGATGAGTAATGGGGAATCTTAATTTTTAAGAATTGAAATTCCTAAGGAATTGAGATTCCGCAAAGTAAACACTATAATGGAAGTCTTTTAATGACTAAGGGGGGAATGGAATAGCCATTCTCCCCTAGTGATCATATTGATAGTATTTCTAAAGGAGCTTTCAATGTAGGAGTTATTTCTACTAAATTAAATTATAATGTTTGATCATAAATAATAGAGATGCATATTGCTAAAAAGGAAAAACCCTGTTATATTTGTGGTGAAATAAAACCACATGTAGAATAAGAAGATGGGTATGAGGTGATATACTAAAAAACAAAGAGTACAAAGGTAGTTGCTGATGTCTATGAGTCTAGAGATTATGAAGCGACACTCATACTCACCTACTACTTGTAAGACTCAAAGCACATTATCAAAAGCTTATATGATGGAAGTGATGAACTATAACTATTTTGCCTAAATCAGAAAGCTTTCATTGTCAACTAAAATGAAATATCTCTCTTTAAATATCTTAAAAATGTTATAGCATATTGAAAGTCTACTGAAGGACTAAGAATGTTCATATTCCTTACTAGATTAGATGATTCTTTTGAACAAGTTTAATGGTGAGATGCTACAAACTAAATCAATTCCAAGACTAAAAGTGTACTATGCCTTAATTAGATGAGAGGTAGTTCATTGTGAAATATTAAAATGGGAGTTTGGAAATTCTAAAGATGCAACTACGGTAGCTTAAGACAATTAAAAAACAATTAATGGTTTTGAAAAGTCCACCTGTAAGGGCTAACTAGGTCATACCAAAGGTCATTGCCTTGAATTTATAGGATATCCAAATTGGGTAGGATCATAATCGAGCATCGTAAAGAAGAAAATCCAAGAACACCCCAGCTATTGCGGTTACTAAAATTTAAACAAAGGATGATGATGTTGAGATAAGTTCAGCATTAATAGCAATAATAAGAATGATGGAAAGGCCTCCAATATTTCCACCTCTATTGATGAAAATATATGGATAGTTGATTTTGGTGCTTCAAATCATATGACATATGATTCTACATAGGTTAATTAGTTTAAACTACCCTCACAACAAATTGTTTCTATGGCTGATGGTGATGAGGTCCCAATTATAAAGGAGGGATCTATCAATCTTACTGATACTTTAAATTTAGATTCTTTCATTGTCCCATTGTTACCTTTTATTTGTTTCTTAAAGAACAACAAACTTTTTGTATATTATTATTTTTGGCTTAACTTATGTTTTACAGGCATTTAAACAAAGCAAACGATTGGTTATGGTATTTGGCAAGGGAAATAATATTACTTAGAGTTATAAAATGTTCTAAAAAATTGCATTAAGTTTTGGTAATAGATGATTCTAAAAGGAAGAAGAACGACGCTACAATCTTGCTACGACATAAACAATTAAGGCATGCTTCTTTCAAATATCTAAAAAATTATTTCTCAATTTGTTTGAAAAGATTGATTTCTTGATTTCCTACCATACTATTTGTGAACTTAGAAAATGTCACCAAAGTTCTTTTTTCATCATGTTTAAATAAAAGTCATTTGACTTTTATGGTTGTTAAATCTAATATTTGGGGTCCATCCAAAATTCCAACTCTGAGTAAATTTCATTGGTTTGTTACATTTGTTGACAATTATATCAAAATGACCTGCGTGCAATTAATGCAATTCAACAGTGATGTAAACTTTTTGCTCTAGAAATTTCACAAAATCATCGAGACTTGTACAATATAGAAATTCAAATTTTTCATATGATAATGATGGAGAATATTTGAATTTTAATATAAGGTACTATTTGGAATCACATAGCACTGTTAATCAAATTGCATGTGCTAACACACTCTAACAAAAATTGATATCGATTAGAAGTTATTCATGCCTCATTGATCTAAGCTAAAATGCCATGACCCTATTGAGGAGAAGGACTATTCTACATCATATTTAATAAATTAAATTCCCTCATGGTGTCTTCACTTCAAACACTACTTCAAGCTCTTGATAAGGTTGTAGCTACTCTATCAACACCAAATTTACCTCCCCATGTTTTAGATGTGTAGTATTTATACATATTCATAAACATCAATTCCACAAGGTAGCTCTACAAGTCTTATGATGTGTGTTTCATGGATATGCTACAAACCAAAAAGAATGTTGTTGTTATCATCCTCCAACTTAACGTATGTTCATAACATTGGATGTAGATTTCCATGAAGAATTAATGGGGAGTATGAATTCTTAATAATGATGTTAAAGATCACTTAGAGATAAAGGGGTTGTTGAAGAAGAATACATGAGTATACTAACTAAAGAAGAATTTGAGGTTAAAGGTGTATCGAGCTTGTTTTTCACCCCTCCCAGTTCTTTTTTATAAATTAGGTCTTTTTTAAAGCAAATAATATTAAACCATACCCATTTAATACTGATCCTCTACTATGGTTTAAAGAAAACCATTCTTTCAATTTAAAGAGGTATAGGAGTCACCACCGGATCGATATCGAGAAAATGAGTTAAGTTATAACCAATTGGATAGATTAGTTATAATTTAGCTATCGGTTTATCGATTAAAAAAATTTTTTTTAGTAAAATGGCTTCTTGAAAACTAGAGATTTAGGTCTAAGGGTTAGGAATTTTAAACATTAATAGGTATCATTAACTTTCTAAAATTAGAATTAAACTTAAAATTTACCTTTTAATTTTGAAAGACAAGACTCAATCTAATTATTTTGATTAGATAAACAAAACAATCTAAACTAAAGGAAAAGGAAAATTAGGTTTTTCGTTTCTTACCGTCGCCCCATAGGTACCTATGCATCCGCTATTTGGAATCGAACGTATATATTTCTTTTTACTGAAAAATTTAGTAGGTTGAGTTGATTTTAGTTTTTTAAAAGAGTTGGATTTATGTTTTTACCCATTTTGATTTATTTAATAAAATTTTATAAAGGGCCCTAAATTGGTTTTATTTTTGAAAATTCTAAATGATCCTAATTTGAAAAACAGTTGATTTACTTTTATTTTTTTGAAAAACAATTTTATTTCCTATCCTACTTATTTTATTTTAATCTTATTATATCATCTTATTTATTTTTACTTATTACATTTTATTTATCTTTATTAAACTAGTAAAAAAAAAACAAAACAAGATTACACTTTTCTTCTTTTTTTTTCTCTTCTTCTTCTTTTTTTCCTTTTTTATTTTTTTGGTATTATTACATTTATACAAAAAAAAACAATTGAAAAAAAGAAATGAATAATATAAAATAAAAAAAATAAAAAAAAAAAACAAAAAGAGGATCAAAGCTAGTTTGAATTAGGAGAGATGCGAGTCAGGTCAGACATGCAGATTGGGTCGAGTTCGGTTGGATGTACAGGTCAGATTCCTCTATCTTCAATATAACGGTAGCTTGGGGTCAATTCCAACCACTTTGGTTTCCAAATTGAGGGGGTAAGCAATTTTTTGTGAGTTTTGGATTAGAAATAGGGAGGGTATGTTCAACACTGTGGCCTAAGGTGGTTGTTTGGCAGTTGTGGGAAGTAGTGGTTAGGGGTGATGTTTGGTTAGCACCCAACGTGGTTGTTAGAGACTAGTGGTTGGTTAGGTTAGGGGTTTTAGAGATTGGGGAGAGTCGTGGTGGGTTAGTTTTGCTTTGTCGTGGTGATTAGGATAGTGTTTAAAGATAGGGGTCACGATGGTTAAGGTTAAGCAACATTGCTAAGAGGTACAATGGAGGTTGAGAGGAGTTAAGTTAAGGAGCTGATGGTGTGGGGAAGTTAGTGGGGGTGGTAGCTTTGCTCAAAGTCAAGTAAAGAGAGAGAATCGAAGAAAGAGAGGGAACTGTGGTTAGAGAGAGAAAATGAGAGAGAGTGAGAGTTTGTCAAGTGATTCAGCTGGTTGTGTGTAGTTGTGCCCTTTATTCGTATCCCATGATCAGCAATTTATACACAAATTCAACACAACAACAAAGGAAAGCTTGGATTCAGATTTATTGAAAATGCTCGAAAATCTAGTTTTTTTATTTTTTTTTATTTTTTAAGCTCGAATTGAATTCATTTTTAACCGAACTTGGATGTGTTATTATGTTTGATTCAAAGTAAGCCATGTGTTCAACAATATTAAGGCAAAAAACAGTATGAGTGTATGCGAAATTAGTGTGGAAATTAAAGTTGAAGTGAAAGGGTCGGGTCTTCTTGAGCCGAGAAAAGGGTGGAAAATCAGGTGGAAAAAGGGGACAAGAGAGGGAAAGTGCTAACGTAGTGCCACGTCAGCCATTTTGACCACTCCTAACCTGTCACATGTCATTTGTGACATGTAGTAGCTAACGTGGCACGTCGTGTGGATGCTATGTGGTACCACATCAGCAAGGTCTCCCAACCTAATGTTACTATATGTCAAGATACGTGGCGCAATCAAATCCTGACAAGTAGTAGTATGTTAGTTAACAAAAATAAAAAGAAAAAAAAAAGGCTTCCTTACCTTTCGTAAAATTCGAACTCATGGCCCCACACTCAAACTTTATATTTACTTCATATGCTTAACCATTAGGTTCTTAACCTATGTCTTGTTCATATTTACAATCAAATTACACATATGGACTTGGTCAACTTAAGCTAGATTTAAACTAAAACTCAAGTTCAACAGCCTAACTTTTAACTAAATTAAAAAAAAAAATTACCCTAATAAAAAGTTATTTTCTAAAATCTTTTATTTTTTCAATTTTCTAATATTTTGTAATTTTTCAATTTTATAACTTTTTTTTCCAAATTTTCCCATTTTCTAAATTTCTCAAATTTTTTTGTTATTTATCCAATTTTATAACTTTGATGTTTTTCTTATTTTTTGAAATATTTTTTTATATTTTTCTGTGATTCTTATTTTTTCTAAATTTCTAAATTTTTTAGTTTTCTTTATTTTTCTATTTTTTTTTCTAATTTATGGCCTAAAGAGAAAAGAAAGAAAAATAATGGGGACAAAAATTAGGTGTCTATAAGGCATAAGCTCATCATTTGAAGATGAAGTTAAGGTAGAAGATGTAAGCCTATAAATTGAAGAGGATTTTGAATCTTAAACTAATATACTATACTAATTACCTATAAAGGATGTTCTTACTTAACCTACCATGAAGGCAATTACTAGAACATCTTACTGAAGGTAATCTTAAACCTACATATGAACCTGAAATTTCAAGCAAAGATAAATATGCCATGAGTCAATGTGTCAAATCATAATCTATCATAATCAAATAAGTCATTTTCAAATTAGTTATTTACTATAGTTATTCGAGCAAGAGGCTTTCACTAATCCAAAGTGGAGAGTTATAATGACTCTTTGCAAAAGAATAGAACATGAGAGCTTGTTGACTACCTAGTAGGGAAAAGGTTGGTGGGATGTCAATAGGATTATACCATAAAATATAAGGCAAATAACATAATTAAAGTAAAATTGATCATACACCCAAACCTATAGGATTGATAATACAAAGAATTTGTTCCTATAGTTAAAATCAATACCACTAAGGTGTTATTGTCTTTAGTTGTATATTTAAATTGGTCATTAGAACAAGTTTAATGTAAGGTGTTAGACACCATAAGGAACTCTCCCTTAGGTTCCTTACCAATTAAAGTGAAGTGCTTAGTTTCCAAGATTTTCACTAACAAGGAATTCTAAAATCTAACTTTATTTGAAAAAAGTAAAAAAAAAAAAAAATGACTTATATTAGACATCAATAATGACACAATGGATGTGTTTATTCCAAATGCCAAAATGAATAAGAATTTAGCATCTACACGTATAACAACTTTGTTTGCTTTTTTTTTTTCCCCTTAATACAAATAAGAGGCCACATGGATACATTTTCTCACATCAAATTTTTACTACAATTTATCTCATTCTACAAAATTTTCTCTCATTTGAAAATGGAGAAAACCAATAAATCGTAACAATTCTCAAAATTCGCTAACCTTTTGAGTACTCCAAGACACATAAAATTTTTAAATGTCTCAAAATTTGCAAAGCAATTCTTCTTTTCCATGTGGCACCATTTTTTTTAAGTCTTCAAAATTTTAAATATCCTCAAAGTTTCCCATTATGAGTGAAAATTTATGAAATATAAATCTAGCATTTAATTTCATTTGAAATATGATGCCTTCATATTTTTAATCTTCTCCTCACTTGACCTGAAAACATTCAATAATATACTCCAATTGCAACAACTCCTTCTCAACCTACATTTAATCAATTACTAAAAATATTGGGTAGCACAAGTTTGCAATATTTACAATATTTTAAATGTAAAAGCATAATTTGAAGGATAAGGATGATAATGAAAGTGTAATACCTAGAGAATTTAAGTCAATCATAAAATAAAATAAAGAAATCTCATTAAGTAAAAGGAGGGGCATTATTGGAAATTTACAATGAAGTTAAGGGTGTAATGGGAATTACATAAGGGTTTGTAAGGTTGACCTAGTTTTAAAAGCTCTTCTTTACCATTGTCATAAACACAAACTAGTAAAATATAAAAAGAGCTACTCTTCAATGAGCAATCCAATGCAAAACACTAACATAAGACATGTTATCAATTCATTTATTTATGATTATGGCAAACGGTGAAGAATTTAGTGTTGTTTGGGATGCATAATTGTGGAACATCGTCAAAATTGGTTAGAGAGCAACGATTCAACCATAGGAAAAGAATTTAAGATAAAGACAAGCATTAAAATTAAATAAATTATGTTACTTGTGGAGTTCTAACCAGATTAATGTTTAAGGTTGATGGTTTAGTCGTCGTGGAGTTACAATAATCAAGGTTGTGCAAGATCTCGCAAAAAAAAAGTAAGTATAAGAGAATACGTGTTAAATTAGTGAATGATTATGGGAAAATGAAAAGATGAGATTAAGATGGCATAAACTATGGTATTGAATTGAAATTATTCTATTGAATTGAATTGGAGTTTAGAGAGCAAAGGATCTAAAGGAGAATAGTTTTTGTGAAACAACAAGAGCTTGGTCAAAAACATGATCATGGTTTTGATTAGGAACCCCATAGAGATGTGAAATTTGGTTTGGCTGTGCACTTAAGAAGGAATTAAGGGTCGAGAGGATCATGTTCTAGGATCATGAGCATGATCATGATTGTGATCGTTAGAGGCAAAGTCCATAGAGAAACACGATTGAAGAGCGTGGCCATGATCTTAGGTGTGAACCCTAATAATGATTTCCTTTGATATTTTACTCTAAGTTTAGTTGTATCTGACCTAAAAACCCAGGCTTTAGGATTAGTATTTCCTTGCTATTACATGTTCTCTTACTTTTGATAACATTGTTCAAATTGAATCAATTTCTCTAGGTATGCGATACATGTCTGTTAGGTGTGATGCTTGGATAGTTATTTGAAATTGGATTGATTGATATTAGACCCTTAATCATGTTATGTTGTTTGTGCAGGGCTCAATTTAGGGGCTAGTTGTGGTCAAACCTTGTAGTGCACCTCAATGATCAATGGGTGGTAATGTCCCTAGTAGAGTTGACAATTGAAATGATCTAAAGTAGATTAAGAAGCTTGGGGCTAAAGGTAGCAATTCTTAGGTATGATATTATGAGTAATGTTATTTATATATTTATTTACTATTGCATGGATGGGGTCATGGGAACCCCTTTGTACTCCTTGAAGGAATAAAATTGAAGATAATAATCTGTTGTGTGTTTATTTATTTATTGCATTTCCTACATGTGCTATTGCATTGATTATTCATGCATATGTACTTATGTATTACGTAATAAGGTCCAGCTCACTACTCTTTTTTTTTTTTTTCAAATGAAAGAACTATAATTGAATTAAGTATTATGATTTTTGGTAACTCTTATTACTACTAGTGTGACGATTATGTATGTTACCTGTAGATTGTCATATGAGTTTGAATAGATAGAATTTTAGTCTTTTAGTTACTTAATGATGTTCAATAGTTAATTATTTTATTTAAGTATTATTCTAGTTTATTTTGAAAAACTAATTGTAAGAAAATATTTGAAGACTTTATAGGAATTTTAGAGATTCTTAGTAATAATTATAGAGCCTAACATGTCAATAAAGGATTGACATGTTATAGGATGTTATGAGTCTCAAGCATTACAGCTAAAGTGGTATCAAAGTATAGATTTACGATCTATAGAAAGATTAGGAAAATGATTTGTAGGATGATGGATGATGATATTGGGTAAAAGGGTAATTAGTTTTAACCTTATGAACAAAATTATGATGCATTTGTGGTTTTACGAAATTATATTATTTGATACCATTATTTATTTGCAAAGACATCTACTTAATTATTTTGGAGATGATATATTTTGGAGTTTTATTTAATTCTCTAGAGAGATTTTAGTTTTACTTAGCAATATGTCAAATTTTAGTAAATGCTCTAGAAATACCGAATAGAATCAAATATATTTACTTAGGTGTAGATTAAATCATCTTAATTATTATGCCCTTCTACTTTTATAAGACATGATCTTACAATGGATATTAAATAACTTATAAGATTAGAAAATTAGACTGAAGATACCTAACTATAGAGTTGGAAGTAAATAAATATCAAAATACTAAATGCCAAACATGAAGGGCTAAAAGATTAAGTAAATAATAAAATCATATATCTACATGGAATTTGATTTACCAAGAATAGTTCATCAATATACAACAAAATAAAAAAGCTATTAAAAGTAAGGCAATAAAGACGAATTAGTGCATGTATATAATTAATAGATTCTGTATAGTAAACATATTTACAACCTTTATAAAGTTTTATCTATTAGTAAAATGATATATCGAGAAATTAATATCATTAATTAAGAGAGAAAAAATAAGTAATAGCTTTCACAGTATGATAATGGAAAGATAAAAAAAAAAAAAGAAATAAAAAATGTATAGAAAAAAGATAGAAACAAATAAAGTTTGACCATAACACCCAATTAATCCATTAAATGCATTAAAATTATTAAAATAGAACGATAATAACCAAATATTTTTCCAAATTTCAACATATGCAAAATATGTTTAGACTAATTTCCTCATAGACGGCAATACAATGATAATAAACTAGTGAGCACACATAAACATTAACAATAATCGTAAAATATGTTATGAGTAAAATAATTGTCTAACTAAACCTTCTTAGTGAGAGAAGCGTAATAATAAGAATAATGATTATCCATCAACATTCGTACCAACAATAATAACAATAACCATGACATTAATAGCTTTGATAACCACCATGACAATGATAATAATAATAAAATGTTTTCTAATATAAAACTATCTTAAAATGTTCTTCATAATGAGTGATAATTAAAAAAATAAAGAATCATTTAAAAAATTATAGATTCTTAAATGATAACTGACAATTATCCGTAAATTAAGAAAAGAAAAAGAAAAAGATTGGGGTTTGGTGGTGTAGAATAGATAACAAATTAATGTCTTATGGACATAGATATATATATATATATACACTATACACACACATATTAATGAACCTTTAATTACATTACAAATAAAAAGAAGTATATGAAAAAAAAAGGAAATAAAGCATAACTAAATTAAGATAAATAATAAAAAAACAAAAGAAGATTTTTATTTAAAGATTTTATTTTGATAATACTGGCATGTATATACACGAGAAGGAATGGCAAATTTGTATGCCTCCTCCAATGTAAATTCTATTGTGTCATATCATGTTTAGTTGCTTTGTATCATATGCCTTCTCCCATGTAAATTCTATCACGTCATTTCATATCGTATCATGTCAAGTTGAGTCTCTAGTCATGTTATGCAAAATCCAGATTCACTATTCTTACTTATATAATATACATATAGATTGGTATATGAATAACTATTATAAAATTTATAGACACCTAATTTTTGCCCCTTTATTTTTATTTTTATTATTTTTCTTTCATTTCTCAATAGGCCTTAAATTAGGAAAAGCACAAAAAAGAAAAAAAATTACGAAAACCCCAAAAATATGAAGTTTGGGAAAAAAATACAAAAGATTTCAAAAAAAAATAAGAAAGCATAAAAAATATGAAATTTGGATAAAAAAAAACACAAAAATTGAGAAATGGGAAAATTTGGAAAAAATTTAGAAAATTGAAAAAGTTACAAAAAATTGAAAAATATAAAAGATTTTAAAAAATAAATTTTTGTTAGAGTAGATTTTTATTTTTTAATTTGGCTTAGAATTTGAGTTGTTGAACTTGGGCTTAGATTTAAATTTAGTCTAGGTTGACCATGTCCATATGTGCAATTAATCAAGTTTATATGTGATTGCACATATAAATAAAGTATAGGCCAATGATCTAACGGTAAAGTTTATGAATTAAGCATAGGGTTTGAGTATGAGGTTTTGGGTTTGAATCTTGACAAAGGTATAGAGGCCCTCCTTTTTTTTTGTTTTTAACCTGCATATTGTCATGTGTTGGGATTTGATTACGCTATGTATCTTAACATGTGGTAGTATTGGGTTGGGTGGTCTTGTTAATGTGGCACCATATCGCATGCCATGTCAGTTGTTACGTATGACGTGATGATACACAGCAAGTCGGGAGTGGTTGACATGGCTGATGTGGCGTTACGTCAGCACTTTCCCTCTTTTTTCCTTTACTTTTCCCTTGTTTTCCCCCTAATTTTCCTCCTTTTTCCTTCTCAAGAACAACCTAACCCCCTCATTTTAGCCTTTGATTTCATGCTTTTTCCTTATTGAAACACACCAATTAATGGTGAAAAATCATCCTCTACATAACTTACTGTGAATCGAACCCATTAACAAGTCCAAATGCAGTCAAAGGAGCATTCAATTTAAGCTCCGAAAATTGGAAAAAAAAAAAGATTTTCTAGGCATTCTAAGTTCAATCTAAATTCAAGCTTTCCATGTTTTTAGGATTGATTCGGGTATAAAAATGTATTAGAGGGATAAACACACTCATACACAACCTGGGAATCAACTCTCATACTCTTTCTCTCTTTTCCTGGTCACTTTCTCTCTCTACTAATCTCTCTCTCTCTTCAGGTTGCCCTTTCTAGGCAACCCTTTGCCTAACCACTACCACAATCGTGACCCCCACTCCATCAACTCCCTATCCCAACCACCCTCGGCCACCGCCGTACCCCCTAGTAGCCTTGAACCCAAACCATCACTACTACCTCTACGTCCCATTCAAACAACCACCAAACACCACCTTAAACACCAACCAGCTATACAGTTGAACTCCCCACACTCTAAAACCTCTACCTCAACTAACCAATCACACCCAGTAACCCATACGCGATCGAACAATTACTGTTACCTACGGTTAATTTCTGATAACCACCAATGTGATCATCCCATGTCTCAGCATTTCTCTTACCCTCCTTATTCCCAATCTAAAACTCAAAAATTCGCCTTCACCCTGAGAAAAATTAGTCCAAATTGCCTTGAATCACCCTTGGTGCCATCGCTAAGCTTAAAGAAGGGGAGTCTAACTTGACTCGATTGATCTGACTCAAAAAATGGGACTCGACTTGATTAACTCGCCTAAGTCCAATCGGTGCATCTAAAATCCGTCTGAAGCTTTTTTTTTATTATATATTTATTTGTTTTACTTATTTATGTAAATGTAATCAAATAAAAAAAAGGAAGAAAAGTAAAAGAAAAAGAAGCAGAAAAGAAAATGAGAAAAAAAATTATTTAGTTTTATTTTTATTTTAACAAAAAGCATAAGTAATAAAAACAATAAAAAATAGAAAATAAAAAAAAATAATAATAATAAAGAAAAATATTTTACCACTTAGAAAAACATATTTTTCAAATAAATAAAAACAAAATAGTTCCTTTCTAAATTAGAGTACTTTAGATTTTTCAAAAATAAAATTCAATTCAGGACCCTTAAAATTTTTTTTCAAATAAATCAAAATGGGTAAAAACATAAACCCGATTATTTTTCCAAATTAAAATTAAATCAACCCACTTTGTTTTTGGTAAAAGAACTATGTACGTCTGATCTCAAATAGCGAGTACATAGGTACCTACGAGGTGACAATAAAATGAAAAAACCTAATTTTCCTTTTTAGTTTAGATTATTTCATTTATCCAATTAAAGTAACCAATAATCAAGTTTTGTCTTTCAAAATCAAAGGTGATTTTTAAGTTTAATTCTAATTTTGAAAATTCAATGATATTTGTAAGAGTTTAAAATTCCTAACCCTTATACCTAAATCTCTAGCTTTCAAAAACCGTTTTCATAAAATTGGTTTTAATCGTTAGACTAATGGTTAAGTTATAACCAATCTACCCAATTGGTTATTGGTTATAACTTAATTGTTTTTCGTGACTCCATTTGGTCATAAAAAACCGGTTTTTTTTTTAAACCTTAGTTGAGAGTCAGTATTAAACGAATCAAATTTAGTACGGATCGGTTTAAAAAAGACTTAATTTTATAAAGAAAAAACTAAGAGGGTGAAAAACCAAGCTTGACAAAATTTAATGAAATGGTTTACATATAATATATTATATAATTAATAAAAGATAATAGTCTAACAATAATAATAACAATGAAACTAATATGAGAACCAATCAGCCTATGATGATGAAAATATTGGTAATGATAACAGTAAGAAATTAGTAACTATAACACAAGAAGGAGCACATGTACATTGAAACATACTAATAACTACATGGATGATTTAGAAAGAATTAATGTAAGAAATTTTGAATAGCATCCCATACTTATTGTTACATCATAAAGAAAAGTCAATAATGAAAGAATACTAATATTGAAACAAATAAGATAACTAATAAATAATCTATTACAAAGGGAAATGCAATTTCATAAAATGCTTATCTTATAAAAGAGGAAATTGAAAGGAGGAATTAAAAATTCTTTTAAAGATTGGGATTAGAACCAAAAGCAAGGAGAGTCTAAGGAAATCAATGGAAGATAATTAATAGAGGTAGGAACTAAGATAGTTACCTCAGTAAAAGGAAAATCCTAAGGAAATGATTAAGGGATGTATTTACAAAAAGTTTAAATTTTTTGTCTTCTTGTTTTCTTTTCTTAAATGGAATAAATTATGAAAGCAAATATGCAAATGCAAAAGATGAATGGTACAAGGATGTAAAGAAGGGAACTGACAATTAATCAACAACATGGCAAATATTTTATTATTCAATAATCTTTAGAGTTTCTCTTATGTGATTTGAAAAGGAAAACACATCTTTTAAAAGATGAAAAACACATTTATTACTAGGTTTTTCTATTCTTCTTTTGGTGTTCAGTAGATGCTTTCCTTTACTAATTACTAGGTCCTACTATTGGTCCTTCCTTCTTTTTCTAGCTATGCTCACTTGCTTCTTCAATTTCTTTGAGTCTCTAATGAGCCATCTTCAATTGGTACTCTAAGACATGGGACTATTGTTTGGACTCCCAAAATAGGTTTTCTCACTTGTGACGCTCATCATTCATAACTTCTAAATGGACCTGCAATTGATCCATGTAGGTTCTCATCTCGGGGTTTAAATATATAAGTATAGGTTATAGGACTTTGGGTTCTCAATACTAGATTGTCCTTACCTTATAAAGCTAGTCATATATGCCTTCCTTAATGATCTTATGCGTATCCACCTCACCCATCCATTTTCCCAATTCAACATTAAGGCTAACCAATCTAATTCACCATAGTTCTTTAATTGTCTTGAACTTAGATATCTTTTCCAATGTTAGGAGATCAAGATCTTCATAATCAAGAGTGATGATATCCAATGAAGGTTTATGGACTATATCTTGAAGTCCTCCAAACTACCTAATCATATTGTCCAAGTAATAACCTATGGATGACTTTAATCTAACTAAAGGGATCGCTTCATAATCCTTATAAACCAATATTACCTTTTAATGTTGCTCCACCCGACCATCCATAGAATATGAGCAACATAGAACTTTCATAAGATGTTAACCTGACAATAAGTATATTTTTTCTCTAACAATAGGACCTTATCTATGAAAGAGTCTATCAAGTCAATCTTATAGGTAAACTCTCCTTAGATTAGGTCAAGCCTAAAGTACTTCATATGACTCATAAACTAGATCATTTGTAATGCGATGCTGGTTTTGGGTCTATTATAACTTTTCCTTTTTAGGATGCTCAAGCTTCGAACTTACTCTGCCGGTAGAGTTAGAATGTAGGTTTTTCTTTCAAGAAATTAGCTTACTGATTCTGAAACTCTATAAATGATGTAAAAGACCCTATTTGGACTTAAGATGGTACCAAATGCCACCGGGATAAAAAGCTTAATTCTATTTTGCCCCTAAATTTTAGGATCACCATAAAGGATGGTCAATTTGTTAGAATCAAGTCAAGTTATGAACCAAGTTGTCAAGCATATTAATTTGATGCAATTCATGGTACAATCTTTTAGGGCTCTATCTACTTTAACTCTTCTCGACCCTTAAGAATCTTTAGAAAGCATTCTATATACCCCACTAATTTCACATTTTAGACTTAAAGTCAAGTTTGGAGAACTAACAAATATTTTCGAAGAAATTAAAACTGATAATATTTTGAATCGAAACCTTAAAACAAACTAAAGAACCCTAAAGAGAAAAATGATTTTTTTTTTAAAAAAAAAAAAACCAATCACCTACAAAGACCCTAAACCTAAGTATGTGTGATCACAAATTAAAAATATAAATTGAGTAAAATAAGTTACCCCAAACTCTAGAATCATAAAAATCCTATATTAAACTCTAAACACAAAAGAAACCTTAAATTAAACATTTAACCCAAATTATGTGAAATTGCATAAACTCAATAATGAATGATGAAAGATAACTTCAAATAATAATAATCCATCAAATTAAGTCAATCAAGATAATAAATTCATGGAATTAGTAATTTAACCCTAATGATACATTCTCTTTAAAAGTAAAGCTAAAATTGGAAGCATACCTTCAAAGCCCTAAAGCCTTCATAAAACCTTAAAACACAAGAAACCCTAAAGCAACTTGGAAAATCTAATTTAGTGTTAAAGACGCTAATTTGAATAATAAACTCTAATTATATGGCTACATCATTATTTAATTACTAATAGTTTAATAAATCATTAGAAAGCCCTAATCTGCCTTTTGAAATCGTAATAGATTAGTAGTAATCAATTCTAACCCTTAAGAAACCTAAATTAATTAGATAAAATGATCCAACAGGCTTAATTAACTTAATTAAACATGAAAAACCCTAAACTATGTCTAATTATGGTCACCTATGCTAGTAATTATGGTCGTAAGCTTAAATTATATTCTAATCATTTACATGCATTAATGCATCATAATTAACTAAACATAAACACAATCAACCATATAAGACAAGATAATTAGTTGGGAAAATAAGGGAGTAGTCACCTTTAGTAGACAAATCATTGACTTAATTGACAAAAATCATAAAAAGCAATTAGTCCCCTCTTGTGCTTGTACTATATAACCAAATTGAGTTAAAACTTGCTCCTTACTACACAAACAACCCCAATCTACCATACAACCCTCTCATTTCCTCTTCAAAGCCTAAACAAAACCTTAGACCATTCTCTAGCCAAACCAACTCGAAGGAGTTTGTTTCGTTGGCAAAAAAATCATGTGAAAAGAAACCCTTTAAATTTCTACTAAGATAAAGTTATACTTTTTATCTTTCTTTTTAGTTTAATTTTATGACCATGGTTCCTAGGTTTAAAAAACTAGTGAAAAGATTATCAAAATGACACATTTTTATCATGTTTACATGACATGCTCATATATGTGCATTTTAGTAGATTTTTAGTATAGTAAACATATTATATATAACTTTAGAAGTACATAAGTTGAATTAAGATGATAACTTGAAGAAAAGTAGAAGAATCATCATGAAATCTTCATTCTCATGCTATGGTTGAATATATGTATGTGTATAACCATTAGATTTTTTATTTCTCATGTTTATATTAGTAGAAAGTTGTTTTAGATGCATTTTAGTGATATTTTAATGTATATTCTAGCAAGTTAAATATACAACATATAGAAAACCCTAGGAAATCATCTTAAACCACCCCTAATATTGTTGAATAACATATTAAAAAATGTTGATTAATGGGTTAATCACATGAATAATTAAAGATAACTAGGCTTTAGGACTTAAACTTGTAAGATAAGCAGTTAAATAACGTTTATACTAAGTAGTTAAGCCTAAAATGGACATTGGGCTTTGAAAAACCTAGTTGAAACCCAACAAACCATTAGTATCAAAGTTGAAACTTATGATAAAATGGATCATTTAATAAATTTAGTAAACTATTAGGTCCATTAGATTATGTTTGATTCAAGATATAGGCCTAAATTGAACTGAAAGACGTACAAACTAAGCATTGAGCTTACTTAATAACTTATGACCAACAAGTATACTACACAAGTAAAACTTAATTAAATGAATTTATTAAGACTACTAAATAATTTAAGGAGCTCCTAATAAGTGTAAGTGTGAATAGAGCCCATAACTAGTTAAAAGGAGTGACTTAAGCCTCACAATGATAAAAGATGGACTTTAGGTTTATAGAGAATAATTATGAGCCTACTTAATTGATATAAACTAATCTAAATTGAATGCTTAAATGGGTCATTTAGTGGGTTCAATAAATTATTGGAACCATTAAGATAAGTTAGAAACAAATTTAGAGCCTTAGGATGCAAATCAAGTTTAAGACAAGTTAAAAGGCCTAAGAGCAAATCCCAAGCCCACCAAGCAACTACTTGACCAATACCATAATAACTATTTAAGTTCCAAATAAAAGTTCTATAAAGCCTTTTAAGTGTTCTAGGAAGCCTACAGTAGGAATAGATGAGAGTTAAAGGCTATGACCACTTAAAAAGCTTAAATAAGCCATTAATTTATAAGAAATAAGTTTTGTCCCAACTTAAAGTGGTCTAACTAAATTAGTAACCTTAGAATAATGTGATAAAGGCCCAATAACAAATAAATTAGGTCCATTAACTTAAAACTAGCCTTAGACCCAAAATAAAGTCCACACCCTTGTAAGTTAAAACTTAAAATGACTAAGTACAATAGAAGAAAGCCCATAGTTAGAGATTTAAATAAAATTTGAATATTTTAGGCCCAATAACAATATGAGAACCTAATTAATAATAATAACTTACTCAAACAAGGCTTTGCACACTTGAAACTTATGGTTGTGGGTTTAACTCCTAAAATGGATCCCTCTATGCTAAAGTATGTTTGAAATTGACTATAAGAATGTGAAACATGTACATAAAATGAAGAAGTTTGAGTGGAAACAAGTTTTAACCATACTTGGGGATTTTGGGTGAGCTTTAGTAATTAGGTAGAATTTTAGGTTCTTAAATAAACCCATTTCCAATTACTTACTTGTACATTATTATTGTTATGTTTTAAGTGACTTAAATTCTCATTTAAGAATCCCAAAGGCCAGGACAAGTAGGTGAGCAGGTCAAGTAAGGGAGTTTCAATGAACTACTATTTGCTTGTGTTGGATAATTACTTGATGTTTTGTTGCTTGCCCTTGATTGTATGTTGAGTAGTTAGTTGTTTTGTATGCCAACATCTATATGATCGCCTCCTTAAATTGGTAAGTCTAAATATTTTGCCAAATTAATAGAATATACCCATTACATGTCTATAACCCGTTAACTATAGATTAAGACGTCTATAACTTTGCTAAGTTTTCTAAAAAAATTTGCAAAAATGCATTTTAATTTTTTTTTGCTATTTAAAGAAAGATTTTTCAACTTAGTGAGTACTCATAGCCATTAGTTATGACATTTTGCTTATTGAGGCAAAGCTAATAGACCATCTTCAATCAATTGATAGCGAGTAGCTTAAGTTAGGATTGGCATGGTTTAGCCCATATGATATCATATGGATTTGTTGATAGTAAGCCTATAGGGTGTTACATTGATTGTCATTAGATGATAACCTAGATGGGATCACCTAATTGATTGGCATAGTATTCTCGACTAAGATAACAGTCGATTTCCATTTATTAGGACAGTACCTATAAACAACCTCATGTAATTAACGTGCAATGCCTCATGCGATTAAGCATAGGAATAATCAACATACAAATGATGTAAATCTACACCTTCCATGATTCCAAAGCCACATGGATGTGTTGCTTGCATTGATCGCGTATGCATTCATTTCATATGTAGCTTGATTACATGTTTATTAATAGTGCTTGATAATTTGCTTAAACGGTAATAATGAGGAGACAAACTCATTGAGTTGTGTCTTACTCACCTCCGGATAGTTCCTCTTTACCGATAACCAAAGCTAGGAATGGGCTAAGATTAGAGTACTAAGTGTTCCATTAGGTAGCTAGATTAAATGAATAAGATTAATTTAGTAGATTGTATTAGTTAAGCAAAATCTTTATAATATTTAGTAACTTATGATGTCATTGAAGTTTAAGCATTCTGTCTTATTATTTAGTAGGTGATTCCAACTCTTTGTAATCTTAGTAGACTATAGATTGTTGAGTTACCCTAATCGCTTGTATAAGTAAGTAAATGTATGTAAAATAAATAAGTACCCTTAGAAACCCACTAATTATAGAATTGCAACTGTTGACTTATAAGACAGTCTTTATATTATGGGTACATATGTAATATGAAGATTTTAAACAAAACTACTAGGCCCTTTTTTTAGGTTATTATACATTTACTAGATTAACTTCCAATTTTAGAGTATATATGCTTTCCAATATAGGTGCTTGAAGCAGTTGAGTATAGTTTTCAAGTGTAGGGCTGATCGAGTGAGGCTCAAATCAGAAGGCCACTTCTTAAGGCTCCTAAGAGTGGGAGAAGGCCCTAATCTAGTTTATTTTCCATCTTGACCTTATTAAGTGAACGAATGGGCCTCAACTAGTTAGTAATGAACTCTTCTCCCTTAGGTTGAAGTATTGGAATAACTAACCAAGGTAAGTTTAGGATTGATGGGCATTGCAATGTGGTTTTCTTTGAAATTCATGGAGATGGACAACACAAGCCATCTTCGGTGGAATTACATTGAAAAGGACTTACAAGAATGAAAAACTAATTGCAACAACATTCTAAAGCTCCTTAAGTTTGATGACCTTATATGTTTTTAGAGAAACAATTCATTAGTCACATTGAAGCTTAGGTAGAGTAGCATAATTAACCCTAAGTGGTGGTTACACCATAATACTCAAAGCTTACATAATGGCCTCCCATCTTAGGGTCTTAAGATAGCTAAGGTTTGACTATATCCACCACATGTTATGATTCAGGAATAAACCCCTCCCTTTTATATGTTTCCCTAGAAACAATTCATTAGTCACATCGAAGCTTAAGTAGGGTGGTCTAATCAACTTTAAGTAGTGGTTGTACTACAATGATCAAAGCTTACATAATGATCTCTCATCTTAAGGTCCTAATATGACATGAGTTTGACTGCATCTACTACACATTATGATTAAGGAACAAAACTTACAATTTTACTTAGAATTGGTAGATTGTCTATAGAATCAAAACGTAAAATTGAAATATAAAAATGTAAGTTTCTACAACTTATATAATATAGTTTTAAAATATGATTGATATGCTTACAGTAGTTATTCAAAACTTGAAATATATAATGAAAATAAAAAAATGAAGAAACTAAATTCTTTTTTCATAAAAAATTCTTAATGCATAATCTAACATGTATAAAAGAAGAACAAACAAATTTGAAACAAATTTTTTTTCTTTTTTATTAAAAGAAATGAATTAAAGAGAGCTAAACATTTCAATTCATTTTATGTTATTTATGGTATAAATTGGAATATATGTTTTCTTTATAAACTTTGCTATTAAAATTAAAACCTACATAAATGCTATGAATATAAATAAGGGACTAAGAGAGAGAGAGAGAAATAAGAAAAAAATTAGAACATGATAAGAAAGATTATGTAATATTTTAGTTGATGACTTATAAAAGACTAATTGTATCTTTGTTATTTTTGAACCTATTTAACTTCAATGAATAAAATCAATAAACTTGATATAAAAAAATTATAGACTAGTAGAATTGCAAGGGTGAAATTATGATTATGGTAACTATAGTAACAATTCTATAGTAGAGTTACTATCCTATTAAGCCCCTATTTTATGTTTTTAATTTTCTTAACTAGATTATTATTAAACCTTACCCATTTAATGTTAACAATTGACTAGTGATTAAGAAAATTCAAGTTTTCTTTAAAGGTTAGAAAATATTTAAAGTCACCACCCAATAGGAGTTAGGAAAAAAAGTTAGGCTAGAATCAATTAGATAGATTAATCCCAGCCTAACCACTTGTCTACAGGTAAAACCAGTCTTCAAAATGATTTAGAAAACCAAAGAGTTTAAGTTTGGGGCCTAACCATTTAAATCTTAAATGGGAACTACTGTAATCTTTTGAATTTGAATTTATTTTTTAGAATACCCTTTTGATTAAAAGAATTATCTAATTTAGAAGTAAAGAAAATGCATAAATTTTACTTATTTACAAAAGAGCAAAAATTGAGAAATTAAATTTATTTATTTACAAAAGGGAAGATAAAATTTTTTCATATTTTAACTTGTCCCATAATTGCCTATAAGTGCCCATTTATCCGCAATTTGGAATCGGACCTCCATAATTTATTCAAACAAACTTTAGGTGTGCTAATTTATGTTAATTTAGAAAAACTCCAAGTTTACATTTTCTAACCTTTAACATTATTTAAGAAAATTCTAAAAATGGTCTAAATTTTGAATGTATATTTCTTTTCTGTTTGGAAAATTCTAAAAGAAACCATAAATTTTGGAAAGGGTTTATTATTATAATTTTTTTTAAATCTTTTTGTTGAGTGATAAAAAATTACTTTCAAAAAAAGAAAAATTTTAGATATAGAAAGGTAAAGAAAAAATATTTTTGAATTTTGAATAAAATAAACACTCTTGAAAGTTTTAGAATGGAAACTTTTTATTATTATTTTTAAATTTTTGTCCTTATTGAAACTAAAAAACATAAGAGATTATAGGGAGAAAAGTAACCTAGATCAAGTCTCGAATGGAATGAAGTTGAAGGTCAAGTTGGAGCACAATTTTGAGTTGAGTTAAGGTTGTAGCAATTGCAGTAGCTGTAGGGGTTTGATTTAGCTTGATCTAATGAGTATTTCAAGTGGATAAAGGATGTTTTATGATCTTTTCATTGATGAAAAGTTGAATGACTATGGTTTTAAGGAGTTTGGTAATGTGTTTGTGGGCATTGAAGTTAAGCTAGTGGGTTGTAGAGAGACAAAGGATGGTATGGCTAAAGTTATTGGTGTACAAGAGCTGAGAGAGTGTTAAGTGGGTGCTCTTAAGGACAACCATTGTATTGGAGGTGGTTTTTAGTGTCCAAAATGTGACGGAAGTAGCTCATTCAAATGGAGGTCACGGGTTAACTAAGGGTTTAGTAGGTTGTAGTAGGTTTTGAGGGTCTTAGATGGCGAGGGAGGAATCATTTGAAAGAGAAAAGCTCAAAGGTGCTTCTAGTTGTGGTGGTTTCTCTCGTTGAGGCTCACCACAATAGAAATTCTAGAGAGAGAATGTGTAGTTGCAAGTTAGGTCTTTATAGAGAGAGAAAACTCAAATTGTAACTTAAAAAGGGGATGTTGATTGTTTCAAAGTGATCAAATACAATCTATGGAACCCTTATTATGTTAATTAGAGCTTAAATAGGCATGGAAAGCGTTTGGAACATATTGAATTCAGAAATCCTAGTGACTAAGTTTTGACCAATTTGAGTTTGTAATTCAATGACAAATGATGGGAATTAGATAACTGGACCCTTGATTCGAGCCCGCACTCATAGTCTTGAAGGATTAATAAAGTGAATTATATCTTTCCGCCAACTCTAACCAAGGCCAAGTTAATCCTCACTATCAAACAACTTCACCTACTGAACTAAGCTATTTTAGTTTTGTCAACCATCATGTGTTGACTTGATTCATAATCCCTTAACTGCTTGGAGTCCTACCATCTACTCTGCTCTACCTGTGCCAACCATTAGCTCAGTAATACTTATGTCGAGAACCCCAAAATGCTCTCAAGCTAATTTCTTCTTGGAAGAACCTTTAGGTCTACTCAATACCTTTCCTTAGCAACTTTTAACTTAACTAGACAACTTTGTCTATTTTTGCTGGAAGCGCCTTAACAACTAAACACTACATGCTTAACACTACATGAAAGGAACTACTGTACCAATTATCAATTTCTTTGATTTTTCATTTAAATCCTTTATTATTTCTTGTACATTACCTCTTTTAGATAGTACCCTTTTTGTCTTTTCCATTTTAAGTAGGATTCCCTAACTTTTTTGGAATAAATACCTTTGTAAATGTTGTCGCAACACATTGGTGATATCAAGTATACTTTATTGTCTCTTTCTATAAGCATTCCCTTCACTCTTATCCTAAAACTTAAGTAAGGCTAAGTTACAAGTACCCTTAGCTCGTGTGTCATATTGAGTTCACTTTATGAGTCCTTTGTAGTTCCCTAGTACATAATATCCTTGGAGCTAACCATAGTTTTCTTGTTCATTCCCTAATTAGTGCAATTCTTTCATCCATGTTTTCAAGCTTTCTATAAGCTTAGACTTACCCTTGATACGGCTGACCTTGTTTACTGTTGGTGTAGTTTTTTTATCTTAGTATTAGAGTGGAGGTTCGTAGTAGGTAAGTTGATATTTAGCTATGATTATTACTGTATAGTATCTAGTATTGGTTATAGTATAGTGTGCTATGATTGTGCTAAAGTTAATTGTAAGTGTTTAAGTTAGTAGAAGGTATAGTGGTACGCTATTGCATGTACTTTCTTATGAGCTGTAAAAATAGAGCAAGTAATAATTGTGTGTTTACCATGAAGTATTAAGTTGGGTGTTTAGGAACCATAAGTGTATATTTTTTGGTATGAAACCCTAATGTCATTTGTTCCTGTAAACACAAGGTTGAGTAAAGGATGATTGATTCAAGTGTGAACACTAGTACTAGAGATGATAATAATGGCATTGTCTACAATGGCCAACAACCTCAACATACTCCTCGAAGCACTGATGAGTGGTTTGATGAAATGGCCAATTTGATAGTTAACCTAACCAAAGCAATTTATGCATTAGCCTATTGCTTTGTAGTGCTATTCAAAACATTCCTTAAGCTGCTTAGCCTATGAGAGGATAGACCTATCTAGACAAAATCGAGGTGAAAGGGTGGGAGAATGTTTGTGAAGAAGTATTGACTTAGGTAAAGTAGATGAAGAGGATGAAGAAGAAGAGTATGTTGAAGTAGATGAATGGGCTCGAGTATACCAAGTTACTGACCTTGTAAAGCCTTAGATGTTAAGCTTTAATGGTTCTAAAATTTTTGGTGATTATCTTGATTAGGAAGAGAAAGTAAAGCGAGTCTTTAATTACTACCAATATGAGGATCATGAGAAAATGAGAGTTATTGCTGTAGAATTCTTTATATATATAGTAATATGGTGGAGAAACTTCCAAGCCAGGAGAAGGAGGGAAGGACATAGAGAGTTCAACACCTTGCTTGAGCTGAAAGGAGTCCTTAGAAAAAGATTTATATTAGATACTTACTTGTAAGGTATTTTTGTTTGACTTCAAGAACTAAGACAAAGAAGGCAGATAGTTTCTAGATTTCTTACTAGATTAAGATATGATATTCGAGACATAATGAAATTATAGCATTTCACTACACTAGATGAAGCCATCAAAATTTCCCAACAAGTGAAGAGATAAAAGAGGAATAGGCTAACTTGACCTCAAATGAGCTGATCTAGCCAATCTCATTAACCTGCTCAAAGTGATAGCTAAGCTCCTTAGAATGTTGACTCTAATAGAAAAGTTGAGACAATGACTAAGCTGAAAGGTTGCCTTATCGACCAGAAGCTGCCAAAGAGAAGTTATGAAAGGGGATAAGGATTTGAGAGAGACGAACTAGTTTAAGTGTTAAGGGTTTAGGTACATGGCTGCTCAATGTCCAAACAGAAAAAACTATAATCATTAAGGGCGATGCCCCAAATATTGAAGTAGATATTAAGGATGAGGAACCTCAAGAGAAAAGAGAATTAGAGGAAGAGGTTGAGGATAATGACAAACTAGTTGAAGAAGATGCATTTTCCAAATATTTGAACAAGTTAACCTTGGTTATCTAATGTATGATGAGTATTGAACCCTCTATCAAAGAGGAGTAAAGAGAGAATCTATTCAATATTACATGTAAGGTGAATGGGTAATTATGTGCACTCATAGTAAAGAATGGATATCGTACTAATGTAGTGTCTACTGACCTAATTCACAAGCTTAATTTGCTAACCACTTCACTTCTAATACCTTATAAACTATGTTGGTTGAACAAGAAAGGAGCACTATACATCACTCAATAAGTAATGATGTTGATCTTTATTGGAAACTATTTTGATGAAATCCTTTGAGATAAGCTACCCATGTATACATCCTATGTGCTATTAAGCTAACCTTGGCTTTATGATCAGAGGATTACTCATGATGGTTTTAGAAATACATAAATGTTTGAGAAAAATGGAAGGAAGATTACTTTAAACCCTATGACATCGAGCTAAGTTAGCAAATTGCAAGGTAAACTAGCTTGAGGATTAAAGAAGGCCTTGATTCTAAGCCATGCTAAGCTTTGAGAAGCTATTAAGGTTGACATGCCGACCTTTCTATTGATCAAGTGACTTTTAGAGTTAAAGTAGCAAGTTGTACTACCCCTAGAGATCAAAGAGCTATTAGATGAGTATGCAGACCTATTTCTTGAGTAGTTGCTCAAAGGATTACCCCCTTTCCAATGCATTGAACACTACATTGACTTGATACTTAGTATTGCTCTACCAAACAAACCAACTTCTCTAATGAGCCTTGAGTAAGCTGTTAAACTCCAAAGGTAATTGAACGAGTTGCTACAAGAAGAATATATTAGAGAAAGTCTTAACCCTTGCACTATGCCGACATTACTTGTGTCGAAGAAGGATGGCACTTAGCGAATGTGTGCAAATATTAAAGCCATGAACAAGATTACAATCAAGTACAAGTACTCTATTCTAAGGTTAAATAATATGTTAGACGGACTGAGTGGTGCTAAAGGATTAAGCAAGATTATCCTGAAGTTAGGTTAGTACCAAATTCGTCTAAGGCAAGGTTATGAATGAAATATTGCTTTCAAGACTTAACATGGTCTATAAAAGTGGATGGTAATGCCATTTAGACAATCAAACATTCCAAGCACTTTTATAAGACTAATGAATCATGTCTCAAGAAATCTAATTGGGAAGTTCGTAGTGGTTTACTTCTACGATAACCTTGTATAGAGTGCTAACCTAACAAGTTGTATAAATCTTTAAGTTGTTTTTAATGTCTTCTAAGCAAAGAAATTGTTTGGAAATTTGAAGAAGTGCTGTTTTTGCTAAGAAGAGGTGTTCTTCCTAAGATGTGTAATTTGTAGGGGAGGATTGAAGGTTGATGAAGAAAAAATTCAAGCCACTATTGAGTGGCTGACCCCATCTTCCTGTGTTGAGGTGTGGAGTTTCCATAGATTGGCTTCCTTTTACTACCGTTTTATTCAAGGCTTTAATTTAATTGGTGTACCCCTCACAAAGCTAACAAAGAAGAAAGTAGAGTTCAAATGAGGAGATAAAGAAGTGAGAAACTTTGCCGATTTGAACAAATAACTGTCCTCTACCCTAGTCTTAGCTATACTAGATTTTGAGAAAGTGCTTGAGCTTGAATGTAACGCAACAGGTGTTGGCATTAAAGTGGTGCTAATGCCGATTTGAACAAATAACTTTGTGTTGTGTATGATAAAGAACTCTTAGCATTAGTCTATGCTCTTCATGTTTAGTTACACTATCTTTTGCTAAAGGAATCCATAATATACATTGACCATGAGTCCTTGAGGCATTTGAGGAGCCAATCAAAGCAATTGAAATGATAAACCTGATAGACTAAATTTGTAGAAGGATTTAATTTTGTCATTAAATACAAGCAAGGTAGAGTAATGTAGTTGCCAGTGCTCTATCAAGAGGACATGTTCTTCTTATTATCTACAGATGAGACTGTTAGGATTTGTGAGCATTAAAGAGTATGTTAAGTCTAGTTTTTTCCTCCCGATTTTTATAAATTAGTTTTTTATTTTAAATCGATCAATATTAACCCTTACTCGTTTAATAGTGACTCTCCACTAAGGTTTAAAGAAAACTGATTTTTTAATTTAAAAATTTTTTAGAGACGCCATTTGAACGAAGTTAGAAAAAAAGTTAAATTATAACTAAGTAGATAAATTGATTATAACTTAGCTACTGATCTTTTAATAAAATCGATTTTATTAAAAAAAAATTTTGAAAACCAAAGATCTAGACTTGGGGGCTAACTTTTTAAACTCTAAATGACTACCAATTTTAATCTTTCCAAATTTAAATTTACATTTCAATATACCCTTATAATGAAATCTATCTACATTTTAATTCTAAAAAAGAAAAAAAGGAAAGCAGTCAATTATTTATAGAAGATGGAAAAAGGAAAAAACAATTCCATATTAAAAGTGACCCCATCCATATGGATGTCTACGTACCTATTATTTAGGATCAGATTTTCGCAGTTCATTCCGAAAATATTAAAGGGTCAATTTATTTTAACTTTTGAAAAAAAAAAGGTCAAGCTTACTTTTTTACTTGATTCAATTTAATTAAGGAAATTACACTGAAGGGCCCTAATCGATGTTTATTTTTAGAAATTCTAAGTAGGATCGTAATTTTGAAAAGGGTTCATTTATTTTATTTATTAAAAAAACTAATTTTTTTTTCTAAGTGATTTATTTATTCATCTATTACTTACATATTTTATTTCTAAAAAAAATGGACTTTCTTTTTTTCTTCTCTCTTTTTTTTTCATTTGTTCCTTTCTTTTTTTTCTTTTCCCCCTTTTTTTCTTTTTTCTTTTCTCATTTATTATTACATTTACAAATAAATAAATAATTAGACAAGTAAAATTTAATTTAAAAAAAGGCAGTACACTAGGTTAGCTTAGCTTTGCTTCGAGTCAACTCGGATCGACTCGGGTCAGCTTGATTGACTTAGGGCAACTCAGATCGACTTGGGTCGGCTCAATTCGACTTAGTTAACTTAGTTGGCTTTAATCAACTCTGGTCGGCTCAAATGACTTAGAAAATCAGATTTAGAGTATCGAATCTTGGGCTCTTGGGTATGAGGAATCCAATGGTGGTTGTGGTTTTCGTTGAAAAACATTGTAGGGGTTGTAAACCCTTAAAATTTTTTATCTAGCTTTTGAAATAGACTCAACTATATTCGACAATTTAGGAGTTGACAAGGTTAACAAAAGTGAAAACCCTAAAAGAATTAATTAATCCCATAAGAAACTTTTCTACCTTCAATGTATCTAAATGCTAAAGATTTCATTCAAAAGTGATAGAAACCCTAAAATGATCACCTTAAAGACATATGTGCACTAATTCATCATAATATACCCTAAAACCCTAATTGATAATATAACCCACCTATTTTGCCAAATCATTAGTAAAAGGTTGGAGATAACTTTCAATCATGCATTTATGTTTTGAATCCTTAAGTAGTCCTTTAGAAACTAAGATAATAAATCATAGATTACATTTATCTTTCAAGTATATGATTAAGATAGTATTACATAGAGTTAGGAGTATAGTTGAAGATTAGGCTAAATATTGTAAACCTTAATACCCTAATTAGTACTTTTCATACTAGTTATAATAAGTAGTTTACCAAATGATGTATATAGGCTATAAATACCTAAAGTAAGATCTCATCAACTATTTTTACTAATCAATTCACCAAATACCTCATTTCCTTAATTTTTCCCTTAATTTTCCTTAATTACTACATTATAAGTACAAAATGATATATGCTTAAGGAAAGTTGACCAAGTCAATAATGTTGACCAAGGTCAAAAGGTTGATTAAGTCAACAATTAGAAAAGTCAGCAAAAGACGCTAATACATAAGAAAAATATCTAAGTATCTAATGATTTCTTTTCTTTTGGTTTTTCTTTTCCTCCCTCCTCTTTAATTACGGCCCATCCATTTCCCCTTCTAGACCTCACCATTTTCTTTCTTTTATAAACAAAACAAAACAAAAAGAAACAAAGCAAAAATCCCCTCCATTATCGTGACACTTCTCCTCCCCTTTCACTTTCAAAACTTTCCTCTTTATCTCCATAATTCAACACAAAATAAGATATGTGATCATGTTACTTTATGCTGTTTTATATTACTCATTAGTTAGGTAATTAGGTAGATTAGATAAGTAGACATATGTTATGTGTGATCTTGAAGAATAGGACATAATTTTTCCATCTTTAAGTGTAGAAGAATAAGAATCATGAAGAAGAGGAAAGGAATATATGTGTATATGCCCTTAAGTATGTATACATAAGGATACACTAAAAAAATACAAGTATGGGGATCTTTGTACATGAGTATTTACCATGTATATAGCCTAAATTAAGACAAATCCTAACTATACATACCTATACTATACTAAATACATACTTAAAAGTACAAAAGAATGAAATTGGGAAGGTTTTCTTAAGAGGAAAATTAAGCATACGAAATTGTACAAAAATATGTATATGACCATATAGGTATACGAGTATGTATACAAGTATAAATACGATATAAGTATAAGTATATGTATAAGTATACTAGTATACATATAAGTATAGTAAAGGTATATATACATAATAGGTTAAGTGAAATGTACATAATATATTTTGACATTGCATAAGCATGAGGTGAGGCATATGTAATCAAATAATGAAGTAAGCAATGAGGTAATCAAAAGATGATATAAGCCATGACATAAGCAAGTGATGACATAAGCAATGATATAAGCGAATGATGATGTAAGTAATGACATAAGCATAGGTTTAAAAAATAAGAAGAGTATATAATAATTAGGTACATAAATTAGTAAACCCTAATACACTTTCTAAATTGGATTATACTTAATTAAGAACATGAATTAGTAATAGCAAAGTAAAATTCTCTAAGTATAAGAATTTAAGGGTTAAGTAATTCATTAAGTATAAACAAAAGATATAAATATAAGTAATAAGAATAATTAAGTTTCCATAATTAAAATTTCTATAAATTTAGTCCATATCGTAAAACACAGGTCTTAATGTCCAAAATGGACATCACCATGTGAACGTATGTCCGAAATTGATGAAAAATGATTATAAATTCATAAATATAAAAAATAGAATGAAAAAGTTACATACGATTAATAATAAAGTCTAACCGGATAGAAGTTAATAGTAATTTAAGTAGAATTAGGTAAATAGATATTTAAAATTTTTAGTTAATTTAATTACTTATTAGTGTTATGATATCATAATGATCAGGTGATCTCGAGGTGAACGAAGACTTCTCGATCAATTATTATAATTAGGGCAAGTCACCAAGGCCGAGTGGGTATTTATCCTATGATTCCATGCTGATTTGTGATTGTAGATAGTGAACTTAATTATTATTGTTAATTGACTATTGTGTAGGTTTTGGGAAATGCTTGTGTATGATATTGAATGTTGAGTTGTGAATTTACCTTAAGTACAAATAATGCTTTGTTTGTTATATGGTAGCATAGAAAATGGTTGTGTGTACTATTGGATGTTCACAATATAATTTGAACTTAACTATATTAGGCTTATAAAAAGAAACTGGAACATGCATTAACATGCATCGCATAGACACAATTCCGGCCATCACATCATACGGAGGTAAAGAGAGGCCATTTAGGGGTTGTTATTATTAATTTATTGGTTCTATATGGTGTACTCCTACAAAATGACCTTACCTTAGACTGCAGGAACACTAGGCATTAGAGGTGCCAACCGCCTGACTAAGGGTCGAGTGTAAAGGCCTTCGTTTAGGGGAGAGTGTGGATTACGAGGCCCACTTACGATTATATTAAAATTTGGTTTTTATGAAAATAAAAGAATTATTTGATTTAAGTATAGAGCGTAGAGTTCCGTAGTAAAGTAAGTTTTAGTATAATACTCGGATCTAATTGGTGTCGTGTATACTCTAACCCTGACTTCGGAGGATATTAAATCAGAGTTACGTATATGAACTAGTTAATTATACGTATTGTTTAGCATTCTGTTTAATCATTCATTCATATGCGTGAATATAATATACTTATAACTTGCTTGTGGTGTGGCTAAGGGTTTTGCTCACTAAGCTTAGGTTTACACCCCTTTAGACTTTTATTACAAGATAGCCTATTCGTAGAGGTTGGTCGAGGGATGCCACAAATTAGCTTAGGAACTTAGGCAAGAGCGAGTTGTCTTGTGTATTGAGAGAGAAAGTTTATGTAGACTCTTACTCATGTATTTTGTTTTTACTAGTATTAGAGACTTAGATATATTAAAGTACTATGTATCGTAAGCTTTGTAGTTTAAATCTTATATAAATATGTTTATGTGAAGATATCATGTGAATCTGTATGTTCATGAGAAACTAGTGGTTAAAGAGCCTTGTATATTATGTGAAGAGTTCTTGATTAGAAGGATAACCAATCAGGGGTTCTTCATACAGTATACGACATTTGCCATAACTAGGCTATCCTTAGTTCGTGGCAGGGGTTGTTATCGTAAAGAGAGAAAGGAACCGTGTTAGAGACAAAAAGCTTCAATTTTTTTTTCTAAGGTATTTTGAAGCTTTGTTGTGTGTTGAAAATGAAGAGCAGACCCTAATTTATAAGTATCACGGTCAACTTAAGAATGAAAAATATTAAATGCAATGTGATTTTCTTCCATGGATTGAACCTAAGATCTCTAAGTTAAATGCAATATCAAGTCCAAGTACTTATCCAAATGAGTTGTTGGTGTTTCTTTATTCATATGTACATTATTGCACATATGACTAGGTTAACCTAGGCTAGATTCAAATCTATACTTGGGCCCAATGACCCTCTCTTTATTTTGTTATATTCTACTAAACCATATAAAAGATTTTTTTTTCTTAAATCTTCCATCTTTTTTGTATTTTTCTAAATTTCTTATTTTTTGGGTTTTTTTCTTATTTTTTTTAATTTAGGACCCTTTACATTATTGAAAAAATGAAAGGGAGCAAAAATTAGGTATTTACAACTATTCTTCCTTATCTTAAAGTTTGAATAAAACTTTGCTATAAAGACACAAGAGACACCAGTTTTGCTCCAGGGGTAACTTTAACCTATGAAGTAGAATAAATGGCTAGCTATCCTAAACTTGATCTATAGGGATTTGGGGAAAAGGTTAAAGAGAGAAGAGGTGCTTTAACAGATGAAAAGAAGAAATGAAGCTTGGTTGTACCCCTCTAGGCTCACTAACCTAAGCAAATTTATAAAGAGTGACAAGAAATTAAGATAGTACTTTTGAGAGCATGTGATCCAAGAGTTTAGGTTAGGATGGCGCTCCATGAGCATGCGATTTATGGGTTTTAGCTTAGGTTAGGATAACACTCCAACAGCATGTAATCCAATGATTTCAATAACGCTCAAAGAGCATACGATCTAAGGGTTTCAAGCTTAGGATAGCACTCTAAGAGCATGTGAAATATCCCATTAGGAAATAAAATATTTCCCAATGTTACCAAGTTATAGGCACTGATCCTATATTGCTATCAATCTTCAAAGCTGCTACAAAACAGTTTTTAGTTGTAGCTAGATAGGGTTGCAAACCAAGTAAAAAGATCATCCACATTAATGATTCTCTTGTGGGGATCTGTCTAAATTTTGCATACTTTAGATTCTTCGAGGCCTAAGAGCTTTTTGAAAATCTTTGCAGGGTTAGCCATAATACCTGGGATATATTTTCTATATCTGATAGAGGGGACTCTTAAAAAATAGGAGTATTCTTCAACGGTTAGGCTCAATCGACATGGGCCAAAACAAAAAGACTTACTCGAAGGATCCTAAAAGTGGACTAAGGCTTGTACCATAGTGATATTGGTCTAGACTTTAAGCAATGAGAGGATGGGCTTAATCTTATCTTTAATGAATTTCTCTTAGTCTAGACTGAAAAATTAAAACCATCTTTTAAGTATCCCCTTAGGCTCCAAAGGCTCATAAATATAGACTTCTTTGAAAAGGGTCAGTATAAGAGAGGACCTAACCATTTTCTACAAAAATAATGAAAAGAAAATTACATCAAACACGGGAATTACATCGATAATCTAAAGATAAGAAAGTATTTATAGGGAAAAGATTAAGAAACTTCACATTTAATGTTCTTCTCTTTTTTTTTTTTTAGTCTTGCCACATCATGTCAATTTGCCAATTTTGGAAAAAAAAAAGTTATTGTAAATGTAGTTAGGGTACGTTCTAAGGATCCTTAACCTTTATAATCTCATACGCTTTTAGGAAAGTAGTTCATTGATCATATCAAAGCTTAAGTAAGGTGGCCTAATCAACCTCAAATGGTGGCTACACCACTACGCCCGAAGCCTACACAATAGTCCTACTCCAAGGGTCCTAAGACTACCTATGTCTAACCGCATCTATCCTACATCTTTAATGCAATAAATGAACCCTCCATGTCTTGATGTATGCGTTTAGCAAAATAAATAATTAAAACAAAGTATTCACATAAAGTTAATAACAAACAAATAAATGAATAGAAAAATAAATAAATGACATTGGTATTTTGAAAGGCAATTTTAATTTCGGAAAGTATTTAAGTGGTTAGCCTTCTTAATGTTCCTAGTAGAGTTGTTAACCTATCAAGCCTAGTTCTTTCTTTTTATAAATTAATCTTCCTTAAATTAATCTTCCTTAAACTAATCAATATTGAACCTTACTCGTTTAATACTGACCCTCGACTAGGGTATAAAGAAAATTGGTTTTTTAATTTGAAAATTATTTAGAGTCGCCACATAACCGTAATTGGGAAAAAGAGTTAAGTTATAATCAATTGGGTGGATTGATTATAGCTTAGCTATTAATCTTTCGATAAAACCAATTTTGTTAAAATGATTTTTGAAAACCAAATATCTAGATTCGAGGGCTAATTTTTTAAACCCTAAACATATACCACTTTTAATCTTTTTGAATTTAAATTTACCTTTCAATATACCCTTATAATGAAATCTATCTACATTTTAATTCTTAAAAAAAAGCAATCAATTATTTACAAAAGATGGAAAAAGAAAAGAAATTCCATATTTTAAGTCACTTTATACATACGAGTGCCTATGTCTTTGCTATTCGGGATTTGACTTTCGTGGTTCATTTCGAAAATATTAACAAGTTGGTTTATATTAATTTTTGAAAAAAATGTTGAGTTTACGTTTTTACTCTATTCAATTTATTTAAGAAAATTATTCTAAAGGGTCCTAATCGATATTTATTTCTAGAAATTCTAAGTGGGATCCTAATTTTAAAAATAGTTCATTTATTAGAAAAAACTAATTTTTTTTTCTTAATAGTTTATTTATTCGTCTATTACTTACTTATTTTATTTCTAAAAAAAAGGAATTTCTTTTTTTCTTCTCTTTTTTTAATTTCTTACTTTCCTTTCTTCTTTTTCTTTTTTTTTTATTTTCCCCCTTTTTTCTTTTTTCTTTTTATCATTTATTATTACATTACAAATTGATAAAATTTATTTTTTTAAAAAAAGAGGCATTAGACTAGGTTGGCTCGGCTTGACTTCAGGTTAGCTTAATTGATTTAAGGGTCTTGGTTAGCTTGGATCGACTCGGGTTAACTTTGATTGGCTCAAGTTAGCTTGGATCAACTTGGGTCGGCTCAGTGGGCTTAAGTCGGCTTTGGTTGGCTTCAGTCAAATCAGATTAACTTAGAAAATCAGATTCATTCAACTCAGATTTACATTATAACTCTAAAAAAAAAAAAACAATCAATTATTTACAAAAGATGGAAAAAGAAAAAAAAATTTCATATTTTAAGTTGCTTCATACATACGAGTGCCTATGTCTCTGTTATTTAGGATATGACTTTCGTGGTTTGTTCCGAAAATATTAATAGGTTGGTTTATATTAACTTTAAAAAAAAAAAGGTTGAGTTTAGGTTCATATAATGAAAAATATTTAGGATATGACTTTCGTGCCTAATCGATGTTTAGTTTTAGAAATTCTAAGTAGGATCCTAATTTTAAAAATAGTTCATTTATTAGAAAAAAATAATTTTTTTTCTAAGTAATTTATTTATTCGTCTATTACTTACTTATTTTATTTCTAAAAAAAGGACTTTCTTTTATTCTTCTCTTTTTTTTTAATTTCTTACTTTCCTTTTTTCTTCTTTTTTTTTATTTTCCCCTTTTTTCTTTGTTCTTTTTCCCATTTATTATTACATTACAAATATATAAAATTTAATTTTTTTTTTAAAAAAGGAGGCATTAGACCTGGTTGGCTCGGCTTGACTTCAGGTTAGCTTGATCGACTCAAGGTAGCTCAAGTTGGCTGGGTTGGCTTAGATCGGCTTGAGTTGACTTGGATCGGCTCGAGTTGACATGGATCAACTCGGGTCGACTCAGTGCGCTCAAGTTGGCTGTAGTTGGCTTCAGTCAACTTGGATTGACTTAGAAAATCAAATTTAGAGTGTCGAATCTAAGGTTCTTGGGTGTAAGGAATTCGATGGTGGTGGTTCTGTAAAAAAACACCATAAGGGATGCTATCTTAGAGAGAGAAAGTTCAATTTTTGTTTTTCTAACGTATTTCAAAGCTTTGTTATATGTTAAAAATGAAGAAAAAACCCCTATTTATAGGTATCATGGTTGAGTTAAGAATGGAAAATATTAAATGCAATATAATTTTCTTTCATATTTAGGTTAGGCAAACCTGGACATTATGTGATGCCAAATATAAAGCTATACATATAAGGGTGTGTCCAATGCGCATAAGAGTATGTCTAACATGTGCAAGAGTATACCTATCACACTTAGAAGTAAGTTAGTAAATGATGTAGCAACGTGGCTTGTGACATAGTAATAACATGGTGATGAAGTAAGAAAAGAAAATAAAAAAAAATGCATTTTGCATCTTCCATAGATTAAACCTAGGATCACTAAGTCATATGCAATATCAAGTTCAAGTGCTTATCTAGCTAAGCTATTGGTTTTTCCTTATTTATATGAGTAATGAATTGCACATGTGAACTAGGTCAACTTAGGCTAGATTCAAATCTAAGCTTAAACTTAATGACCTTCTCTTTATTTTATTATATTCTACTAAACTATCTAAAAAATTTATTTTTTCTTAAATCTTCTATTTTTTATTTTCTCAATTTCTTTTTTTGGCTTTCTTTCTTAAATTTTCTACTTTTTTGTATTTTTGTAAATTTCTTTTTTTTTTTTTTGGGGGGGGGGGGGGGGGGTGTTCTTATTTTTCTATTTTTTTTTTTTTTTTTTTGCATTTTTCCTAATTTAGGACCCTTTACCATATTGAAAACATAAGATGTGGCAAAAATTGAGTGTCTACAGAGCAATATCATTAAGACCTTCATTTTAGTCCTATATTTGGATGATGCATAGAGGGAAAAATAGTAGATGACTGTCATGTTGACGATAGATACTTATTCTAAGGTGGAAAATTAGTGTATGTTGACCTATTTCATAAGTGAGCTATTAGTAAGAGAAGCTCATGGGGTAAGACTATCTGCACATTTTAGAGATAAGAGAACATGAGTTATTTAATAGGAGATTCTTTTTGCCTAAGGTGAGTTGAGATGTGCATTTGATTGTTGAGGCTTATGCTATGTGTAAAAGGGCTAAGTGTTGAGTCGAGTAAGGGAAAGCAATGCATTTATCTATTCTAACCAAGCCTTGGTCTGAGTTAAGCATGGATTTCATTCTTAGGTTGCCATGAACTGCTTAAGGCAAGGATGCAATAAAGATCGCCATGGATAGATTTAGTAAAATGGCATACTTTGTGTCCTACTTGAAAATTCATGATGCTTCGACTATTGCTTTTCTCATTTTGCAAGAAATTGTTCACTTGCACAATGTATTGAGAAGTGTGGTGTCAAATAGAGATCTAAGGTTTTTAAGCCAATTTTGGAGAACTCTTTAGCATTGTATAGGGACTAAACTACTCTTCAGTACTTCCTATCATCCCTAAACTAATGGCTAAACATAGGGTAGTCAACTACACTTTGGGATCATTATTGTGACCTTTAGTGGGGAAGAACTTAACTAATTAGGATGTCTATTTGCCTGTAGTGGAATTTTCTTACAATTACACAGTACATAGCTGCAACAAACAAACATCCTTTGAAGTCATATATGGCCTTATCCTAAAGTTACCCCTTGGTCACACTCCAATACCTATGCTTAAATAAGAAGACCCTAAAGCAAGAGCCCAAGTGTAGTTTATTCATCAAATCTACTAGAAGGTTACATAGTAAATTGACTAAGTTGTCAAGAAATTGAGAGAGAAGAGTAAAGGAAGGAAAACAATGCAGTTTTAGTTTGACAATTTAGTATGGCTACACTTGAGCAATGAGAGGTTCCTAAACAAGAGAAAGAGTAATCTATCCTCTTAAGTCGAAGGTCCCTTTAGAGTACTCTAGAAGATCAGCAACCATGCTTATTGATTGGAATTTCCATAAGACTATGGAGTTTCTAACACTTTCAATATTGTTGACTTTAGCCTTTATCAAGCTAGAGGAAAATAGAGTGACGACTAATTAGATTTGATCCTAAATCCAAATCTACCCAAAGGGAAAATTGGAAATTAGACAATCAAACCCTTAACCGTAGCCCATGTTTAGGATCTTGAAGGACTAACGAAGCAGATTCTATCTTTTTAACCAACTCCTATCAAAATTGAGTTAATCCTTACTATTGTACAACTTTACCTACTAAGCTGAGCTGTTTCAATTTTGTCAACTATTGTGTATTAACTTGATTCATATTCCCTTAAGTCTAGGCCAGTACCGTTGTCTGCTCTACTCTACTTATGCCTACAACTAGCTCAATAATACTTATGACGAGAGCCTATGAGTGCTTCTAAGCCAATCTCTCTTCAGAAGAACCCCTAGTAATGCGTCTTAGGGATCGGACATACGAAGAGGCACTGCAACGAAGTGAACCAGGAAAAACAAGAAAAAGCTAGTAAAGTCTAGGTGGCTACCGCATGGATATGACATACTACCCGATCTTACTTAGCCAACAATCCGCTAGATATGACATACCGGTCCAAATTAAAGGGTCACTCGCCACTTCTCCTTACTAAAGGGAATAGATATAAGTTAAATGATAATGAGAATACTAAGATTGCTCAAGTTAATAATTCTTTATTAAAAGTTAGATCATCTTTGTATACATGAAAGTGAGGGTTCATATACTCGGTCACTAAGGTTACTTTACACTTATGAAAAGATAAAAGGGTATTGTACACTAGGTTACATAAGTCATACTAAAAAGGGTAAAAGAGACAAATAATATTTAGTACGGAAAAGAAAGAATCTTTCTCAAACATTATGTCAAAATACACATATCACTTGCCAACTAGACATCAAGGATATGATACAACATAGGTAGAAGTAGGAATGTGTTATAGTCAGGGGCCAACCTGATTTGGATTAGGTTTTGAGCCAATCAATCTAGTTAGGAAGTTAAATGAATTAAAGTCATGCACGAGTGGTCAGTTGGAGATCTCGGCTCGGTTAGCCTTCTTTAGGTTACCTTCTGGGTCAGGACTTCATAGTTGGGCAAAAGCATGTTGGACATACATAAGAATTTGACAGATAGGTCGATAGGAGGTTAAATAGGGATTGGCGTCCCCGTCCAAATGGCATAACCAACCATTCAGAGAGCCCATGCCTAATATTAAAGGTTGTCTTCCATTCGTCAGCTAGCCTCATGCAAATTTGGTAGTAGCCACTTTGTAGAGATATCTTTGAAAATATCTTTACACCATGAAGCTCATCCAAAATGTTATCGAGCTTCGGTATTGGGTATTTATACTTGATAGTAATTTGGTTGATTGCTTAGCTATCAGTGCATATGCACCATTAACAATCCTTCTTTGGAATGAGTAAAGCTAGTATAGTACAAGGGCTCATGCTATCCTTTACATACCCTCGCTTAATGAGTTTGTCTACTTGTCTTTTCAGCTCGTCAGCTTATTCACAGTTCATCCTGTACACAAGTCGGTTCAGCAGGGTAGCACCTAGTTATAGATCAATGCAGTGCTTTATACTTTAGACAGGCAACAGTCCTTTAGGAAGTTTTGCTAGAAACAAGTTGGAAAACTCATTTAGCAAGCCTTAGATTTCTTCTGGAACATATTGTAACTCCTTCATCTTCATCAATGTCCTAAGTAATAAGAACATCAATTGATCAAATTTCTTAATAGATTGAAGCTCTCTACGGCTCATTACTAAGGCCTTTTTCTTTTTAACTCAGGTAAGATGATTATGTATTTCATTTACCAAGGATGGAGTTAGGCATTGCAACACTATCTTCCTTCTATCCTTAACAAGGCATAAGTGTTCTTATACCCATCGTGTGTAATACGTCTATCAAACAACCAAGGTCGTCCAAGCAGCAGGTGTAAAGCTCCCATAGGGTTGACATCGCACACTACTTCATCCCTACATACATTCCAATACTAATAGTATGGTTGCTTGTTCAACCACATGTAAAGTACCCTCATCATGAAGCCAATGTAGCTTATAAGATCGGGGATGCCTTGAGGTCGATAGACCTAACCTCTACATAAATTATCACAAGACCACATTAGTGCAACTTCCTCCATCTATTATGATTATGCATAATTGGCCTTTGATGGTATAATTGGTATGGATCAAATTCTCCCTTTGGTCCTCCTCTGGGTTCGGCAAGGAACTCAGGATTCATCTCAATACTAGGGTCATCTCTTCTCCCTGCTTGGCATAGACATAAGTCTCTTCTTCCACCATAGCTTCTACCTTTCGAATGTCCTTCTCTTCCTTAGGCTCAGCCTCATCGGTACTATCCACTACATCTCCTTAAAGTACCATGAGACATTGGTTCGGACACTTAACAGCCATGTGTCCAAAGCCTAAGCATTTAAAAGATTTCACCTTGTTAAACTTCTATTTAGAGGTTTGTCCTTTCTCATACATTCTTGAGGGTCGCCTAACCTCGGCTCAGCCTGGCTATCCTACTCAACTATGCTGACCTACTCAGTTATCGTCAAGTCAGTCATTCTTTTCCTAGGCCTGATATGGTCTCTTAAGCTTAGCTTGAATAAGTCAGTATCGTATTGGGGCATAGGAGAATGTTGGCCCAAGTCGATTTAGAACATTTCTCCTCTACTTTTTAACCTTCTATGCTATCTTAATGGATTCTTCCAAATCATAAAACCTCTATACTTCTACAATATTGCAAATCTCATACTTAAGCTCAGAAATGAACCTCGATACCATACGAGCCTCTGGCTCTTCCATGTTAGCTCAGATCATTAACATATAGAACTCCCTTACATAGTCATCAATAGATCAGCTTCCTTAGCGTAGCTCCTATAACTTTACAAACGTATCTTATAAATAAGTTTCAGGAAAAAATTTTCCTCTCAACAATCTTTTCATTTCATCCTAAGTTCTAATACCTCGTCTTCCATCTCTTGCCTTAGCTACATTCAGATTCTTCCACTATAAGGTGGCATACCCTGTAAACTTCAATGCAATAAGTTGGACCTTGATCACATCTTCATACCCATAACAATCAAATACTTTCTTAACCTTTTCTTCCTACTCCAAGTATTCATCTACATCTCCACTTCCATCGAAGGGCGCGATTTGTTCCTTAACATTGTCTAGCCCTTGAGGGACTTGACGTCCTCGTCCTTGTGTTAGGTAATAATCAACTTTTTCTTCATCACCAAACCTTTCAACATCTAGCTCCTCATTATCCTTTGTAATCTCCTCTAACTCCAATCTTTATTTAATAGCTCCTTTAACTTGAGGAGGTTAAACTGGGTGATTGGTTCAATTAACTTGCCCATAGTGTCTCTTTGGGGCATCATCCTGAGGGTTTTGTTGCTATATACCTTAGGGTTTTTGCCTATTAACTTGCATTGTGGTGACTACACTCTCAACAAGGTTTGTGAGTCTATTAAGTTTGTCATCAACTGACCCTAAGGTGTTACTACCATTAAAACCATGATCAGGTTAAGCACCACTACTTGAATCTGACATAGTATGGTACTTCTCAAATGGATTAATAATTGTCAACAACTTAAACACCTGATAGGTACTCAAATAAGATAGAAACAAACTTGCTCTGTTTTCATAATGAAAAACAAAGTAAAATTGAGTAACAATAAAACCATTCTTGCTATCATACCAACACATTGCAATGGTTACGGAAGGAACATAGCAATTACTAATAGTAAAGAGAACAAAAACTTCACTATAACTTTACACACTACTTAGCAGAACTGTACTCTGATACCAGCGAAATTGATGTGTCTCCAGAGTTAGACATACGGAGAGGCATCACAACGAAGAGAACCAAAAAGAATATGAAAAAGTTAACAAAGTCTAAGCAGCTACTAAATGGATATGATACACTACCCAATCCTACTTGGCCAACAATCAGCTGGATATGACACATCAGTTCAAATTGAAGGGTCACTCACCACTACTCCTTGCTAAAGGGAATATATAAGAGTGAAATGATAATTAGAACACTAAGGTTACTCAAGTGAATAATTTTGTATTGAAAGTTGGATCATCTTCGTGTACAAGAAAGTGGGGGTTTATATACCCGTTTGCTAGGGTTGCTTTATACGTATGAAAAGACAAAAGGGTATTCTACACTAAGTAACATAAGATATGCTAAAAGGGGTAAAAGAGAAAGAATATTCAATACGGAAAAGAAAGAATTATTCTAGAACATTGCATTAGAAAATACGTATTTCTTGGTGGTTGGACATCTCTGTTATGATACAACATAGGTGGAAGCAGGAATGCGTTACAATCAAGGGCTAAACTGATTTAGATTAGATCAAGAGCCAATCAGTTTGGTTAAGAAGTCCATTGAATTAGAGTCATGCATAAGTAGTCAGTTGGAGAGCTCAGCTCGATTAGCCTTTCCTATGTTACCTACAGGGTCAATGTAAACCCCTAAAAGTTTCGATCTAGTTTTGAAAGAGACTCAACTATATTAAACAATTTAGGAGTCAACAAGGCTAATTAAAGTGAAAACCCTAAAAGAATTAATCAATTGTGTAAAGAATTTTTCTACCCTAAATGTTTCTAAAAGCTAAAGATTTCATTCGAAAGTGATAAAAACCTTAAAAATGATTACATTAAGAATATATGTACACCAATCCAACATGATATACCCTAAAACCCTAATTGAAAATATAATGCTTATATTTTGATAAATCGTTAGTAAAAGGTTAGAGATAACCCTCATTCTTGCTTATATGATTCGAATTCTCAAGTAATCCATTAGGAACTAAGATAATGAGTCATAGATTATATTTATTCCTTAAATATATGATTAAGATAGTCTTACTTAGGGTTAGGGTTATAGTTGAAGATTAGGTTACATATAGTGAATTTTCTTACTTAATTAGTACTTTTTGCACTTGTTATCCAAAGTAGTTTATCAAATGAGATATATGGACTCTAAAGACCTAAAGTAAGATCTCATCAACCATATTTACACATCAATGCATCATATACCTCATTTCTTCTCATTTCCTTCATTTCTCCCCTAATTTCCCTTAATTACTACATTATGTGCACAAAATTGCACATACTTAAGGAATGTTGACTAAGATAATACACGTTGACCAAAGTTCAAATGTTGACCAAGTCAACACATGTTGACTAAAGTCAACATTTTGAAAAGTCAACAAAAACTAAGAGATAAGGAAAATATCTCTTACTTAATGATGTCTTTCTTTTCTTTTCTTTTTTATTTTTCTTTCCCTCTTCTTCATAATTGATGCCGTCCACATCCTCCTTTCAAAACCCCACCACATGTTGTCTTCCATTAAGAGAAACAAACAAAAGAAACAAACCAAAATCCCCATTTTCATGCCGTGAACTTCCCTCTCTTCTTTCCCTTTCACTCCTTCACTTTTGTCTCCATAACTTCAACATCATTAAAGGTATGTCTTTAAGTTGCTTTATGTTACTTTCTATTATTCATTAGTTAGTTAATTAGGTAGATTAGATAAGTAGTTATGTGGTTAGTATTGTCTTGAAGAAGAGGAAACAAAGTTTCCATCTTTAAGTGTAAAAACTTGAACTTTTGAAGAAGAAGAAAGGAAGACATAAGGATATGAGGATATGCTTCTATGTATGTATACATAAGGAAATACCAAAAGAGTATAAGTATATGAACCTTTGTACATGAGTAATTATCATGTACATAACCTAATTTAAGATCAAATCTAACTATGCATACCTATACTACACTAAATATATACATAAAAACACAAAAACATGGAATTAGAAAGCTTTTCTTAAGGAAAAGCTTAGGCATACGAATTTTAGTATAAAATACAGATCCAACCGTATGGGTATACGGGTATGTATACACGTATAAATATGGTATAAGTCTAAGTATAGGTATGAGTATAAGTATGTATAAAGTATATATACCTAAGTATAAGAGAAAGAGATAACATGTACATAATACATATGCATATGACATAAGCATGTGGAAAGGCTTATGTAAGCATATAATGAGGTAAGTGATGACATAAGCCATGACATAAGCAAGTGATGACATAAGCAATGACATAAGCAAAAGATGATGTAAGCGATGACATAAGCATAAGTTTAGAAAATAAGAAAATTAAGAAAAGTGTAGGTAATTAGGTAACTAAATTGGTAAATCCTAATACACCTTCTAAATTATATTATATCTAATTTCAGTACATAAATTAGTAATAGTAAAGTAAAATCCTTTCATTATAAGAATTTAAGGAATAAAAAATATAAACATAAGTAATAAGAGTACTTAAGTGTTCATAACTAAAAATTTCTATAAATTTAGTACATAACGTAAAATAGAGGTCTTAACACCCAAAACAGATATTACCATGTGAATATATGTTCGGAAACGATAAAAAACGACTATAAATTCATAAATATCAAAAATAAAACGAAAAAGTTACATACGATTGAAATTAAAGTCTTACCGGGTAAAAGTTTATAGTAATTTAAGTAAAATTAGGCAATTAGATGTTTAGAATTAGTAGTTAATTCCGGTACTTACTAGTGTTATTATCGCATAATGATCAGATGAGCCTAAGGTGGGTGAGGACCTCCCAATTGATTACTACGATTAGGGCGAACCGCTATTGCCGAGTGAGTATTTACCCTGTGATTCCATGCTTGATTGTGATTGTAGATAGTGGACTTAAATATTATTGTTAATTAACTAATGTGTGGGGTTCGGGAAATGCTTGTGTACGTAATTGTATGTTGAGTTGTGAATTTACCTTAAATGCAGAGAATGCCTTGTTTTTTGCATGGTAGTATAGAAAATGATTGTGTGTATTAGTGGATGGTCATAGCATAATTTGAACTAAATTATACTCGGCCTATAAAAAGAAACTGGAACATGTATTAACATGCATAACATGGATACTATTCCGGCCGTCACATCACACGGAGGTAAAGAGAGACCATTCGGGGGTTGATATTATTGATTTATTTGGTTATGTACGGTGCACTTATACAAAATGACCTTACCCTGGCCCGCGGGAACACTAGGCGTTGGAGGCGCCAACCGTCTGGCTAAGGGTCGAGTCTAGAGGCCTCCGTTTAGGGGTGAGTGTGGACTGCGGGGGCTCACTTACAATTATACTAGACTTGGTTTTTTTCTGAAAATAAAATAATTATTTGATATAAGTACAGAACATGGAGTTCCGTAGTAAAGTAAGTTCTAGTATAATACTCGGATCTGATTGGTGCCGTGTAAACTCCAACCCTGACTTCGGAGAGCGTTAAATCCGAGTTACGTATATGAACTAGTTAGGTATGTGTATTTTTTGGCATTCTGTTTGATCATTCATTCATATGCGTGACACTAATGTACTTATAACTTGCTTGCTGTGTAGCTGAAGGTTTTGCTTACTAAGCTTAGGCTTATACCCCTTTAGACTTTTGTTGCAGGATAGCCTGTTCGTAGAGACAGGACGAGGGATGCCACAGGTTAGCCTGGGGACTTAGGCAAGAGCGAGGTGTCCTGTGTAATGAGAGGGAATAGTTTATGTAGACTCTTACTCATGTACTTATGTTTATCTTATTATTATAAACTTAGACATACTTAAATACTGTATAATGTAAGCTTTATAACTTAACTTTTATATAAATATGTTGTGTGATGATATCATGTGAATCTAGATGTACTTTGGAAACTAGTGGTTGTAGAGCCTTGTATATTGTGTGAAGAGTTTTTGATTGGAAGGGTAACCAATCAGGGGTTCTTCATACAGTATACGGCGTCTGCCACAACTAGGCCATCCTCAGTTTGTGACAGTCAAGACTTTACAACTAGGTAGGAGCATGTTGGATACATGTAAGGTTCTAACAGACAGGCCAGTAGGAGGTCGGATTAAGATAGGAGTCCTCGTCTCGGCTATGACTTAGAGTTAGTATTTTCTCTACGAGCCCCTGAAGTCCTCGAGCCTAACTTCTTGTGATCGGTCCAAGGGGTTGATTCCTATCATCTAGTCTACTCGGTAACTTCTAACTTAACCATACAACTTTATTTGTTTTTGCTAGAAGTACCTAACAACTAAACGCCACATGTTTAGCACTACGTGAAAGGATTTACTACACCAATTATCAATTTATTTGATTTTTCATTTGTACCCTTTATTATTCCTTACACATTAACTTTTTTAAATAGTACCTTTTCTGTCTTTTCCATTTTAAATAAGATGCCTTAACTTTTCAAGTATAAATACTCTTGTAAATGTAGCCACAACATATCACCAGTACTATCATCTAGTTTGCTTAGCAACTTCTAACTTAACCATACAATGTTGTTTGTTTTTGCTAGAAGTACCCAATGACTAAATGCCACATGTCCAGCACCACGTGAAAGGATCTACTACACCAATTATCAATTTATTTGATTTTTCATTTATACCCTTTATTATTCCTTATACATTACCTTTTTTAAACAGTACCCTTTCTATCTTTTCCATTTTAAGTAGGATGCCTTAAATTTTCAAGTATAAATACCCTTGTAAATGTAGCTGCAACATATTACTAGTACTAAATATGCTTAATTGTCTCTTTCTATGAGCATTTTTTTTATTCTTATCCTAACCCTTAAGCAAGGCTAAGTGGCAAGTATTCTCACTAAGCTAACTTGTGTATCATATCAAGTTTGCGTTATAAGTCCTCAATAGTTCCTTAATGCATAATATCCTTAGAGCTTACTATGGTTTGCTTGTTCATTCCTTGATTTATGTGCATTTTCCATCCTCATTTTTAAGCTTTTTACAAATTTGGACTTACCTTCAATATGGTCGACCTTGTTTGCTCTTAGCGCGACCTATAAAAAAAGATTACAATTTAAATGAAATCAATTATCAAAATATATTCCTTAGGCTTTGTTCTTACTTAATTTAGCATTTAGAAGGTTAAAAAATCATCAACGTTGTGCAACTTAAGTAAATCCAATTCAAAGGAAAATCTGGGTAGTTAAGTTTCTTTCTAATTTCAAAGGCAATTTAATTCATAGAAAGGATAAAGGAGATGAAGACATGGCAACATGTGGTTGCTATGTCGTCTATCTGGACAAATGACAGATTGCCTCATATCTCAATAAGAAATGTAGATCAGTAATTTATCGATACATGGCAAGGAAAGGTTTGCAAAAATAAAATGCACAATAGGCATAAATTAGGAATTGAATTATAGACTTCAAGTTTGTATGTGTATGTTCTTTGCAAAGGATTGTTGGCATGTGCCCTGTCCATATATGCAAACAAATTACATTTATGGACCATGCAAGTGTAGGCTATATTCAAGTATTGAATGTAAGCCCAAGCCCAAACAACCAAACCTAACATTAAAATATTCCCATGCCCTTACTACTTCTAATATTCTAAATTGTTAGTCATTATTCTACTTTTCCTTAATTATTAATCCTAATCTAATTTTTGTATTTTCATGCTTTTTTCATCATCATTTTTTTTAACATTTTGTATTTTTCCTAGTTTTCTATTTTTTTTTTCCAATTTTCTAATGTTTTTTCTATTTTTCTAGGTTTACAAACTTTTTCAATATTTTTCAATTAGGACCCTTTTTACTACCTAAAGAAAATTTGAAACTGTAAGAGGACAAAAATGGGGTATTTATAGTGAGCTCAACATCGATAGAAATGTTAAGCCAATAAAATAAAAGAAACGGCATTTTGTTGCAAAACGGGAGGCAACTATTGAAGAAGAAATGCAGAAGTTACTAAAAGTCAAGTTTATTTAGGAAATAGAAATACCCAACTTGGTTAGCTAACATCGTATTGGTCAAAAAGTCAAATGTGAAGTAGCAAATGTATGTCGACTATACTAGCCTCTACAAAACATACTCAAAGGGTTGCTTCCTACATCTAGAAAACAACTAGTTGGTTGACTTAACCTCAAGACACACTCTTTTGAGCTTTATAAATGCATTTTCAGTTACAACCAAATCATGATGGTGCTAAAGTGTGTAGTATATACATCATTGATTACAAACTTCAATACATACTACTATAAGGTGATTCTCTTTGGTGTAAAGAATGCTAAAGCAACCTACCAATGAATGGTAATAGAATTTTTTAAATCTTAGCTTGGGTGAAACAAGGAAGTCTATGTTGGACATGATTGTCGAAATTAAGCCTAAGGATCATCTCACAAACTTATAAGAGTCCTTCAATTAGATGAGGAAGCATGAGATGAAGCTGAATCCACAAAAGTATGTCTTTTGAATAGCTTTCGGTAAATTCCTCTATTATATGGTATCCCATGTGGTATTGAAGAAAATTTAGAGAAATATAAGGCCATCAAGGATAAGCAACCCCTAATCAATGTCAAGGAGGTCTAAAAACTTATAAGATAAATGGCTACAATGAATTGATTTATCTCTTGAAGCATAGGCAAATACATAAAATTTGTCAAAATATTTAAGAATCTCTATGGTTTCAAGTGGCACTAGTATGTTAGGAAGCGCTCAAGCAAGTACACAAATTCCTAGCCTCTATACCAGTGTTATTAAAGTTAGTATTCTATGAAGACTTGGTCTTGTACTTGGCCATGAGCAATTGGGCTCTTTCAACGGTCTTAGTTCGAGCAGAAGGATGGAGCATAAGTTGGTTATGAAGCCTAAATTTTCGATTTCTATTTTTTCTTAAATTGATTAATATTATATCCTACCCATTTAATATTAATCATCAACTATAGATTTAGGAAAACCTAGTTTTCTCTTAATTTTGATAAATATTTAGAGTCATCATTTGATAGGGGTTAAGAAAAAAAAAGTTAATCTATAACCAATTAGGTGTATTTATTACAACTTAGTTACTAAAATACAAAAAAAAAGAAGCAATTTTGAAATAATTGCTATTTGGCTTATGAGTCAAGAAAAGAAGTATTTTATATTTTATAAAGAAAATGAAAAATTGAAGAAAAAAATTTATTTATTTATAAAGAGGTAAAAATAAAATTTTACAGGTTTTAAGTTGCCTATTAATTTCCTATGGGTATCTACATACTTGTTATTTGAGATCAAATTTCTATATTTCTTTTTATTATATAACTTTAATGTATTGATTCATTTAAATTTTGAAAAAAGTAAGATTCACATTCTGTCTCCATTTTGGTTTTATTTAAGAAACTTTCTAAAAAACATCCTAAATTGGTGTTTTTTATTCAAAATTCTAAAAAAAAAAGTAATTTTGGAAAAATATTAAAAAAAAGTCAATCTTTCTTAAGTGATAAGGAATTATTTATTTATTTATCAAAAAACATATATAAGTATATCTAAAATAAAAGGGTTTTGAAAAATCTTATAAAAAATGAAAAGGAACAATAAGTAATCAAAATAAAGTTTCTTTTAATATTATTATTACTTTTAATTTTTTTTTTTGAGAAAGTATGGTGGTATAAAAAAATAATTCTAAATACAAAAGAAGCTAAACCTAAGCAACGCCTGACACGAGCCGAGTTACACTTGATATGATGCACAAGCATGACTAGAGGTCATTCGTCACTAGTCTACTCTCAAATGGCTAGATAAGAATAGCTCAAGAGTAATGACACTTAGCTTAAGAGGGAGTAAAAGTTTAGTGTATTCTCTATATATATGATATGCGGCTATTATATTATATGAGCATTTATAGTACCTAATTAGGGTAAGTCCTAAATTATAGAAAATTACAGAATTGGATCCTTACTTGCTAAAGAAAAGGAGAAAAATTTACAGGGAAAGCATGAAATCATGCAAAAGAACATCTTTTGTCAAAAAGGACAGTATGGATGTTAGAAAGAATATTACGCGCATAATTCTACTCATTTTGTGGTCCCAATAATGCTATGAGCTATGTAAGGGTAGGCCTTGATTAGGTGGGGTCGGCATCGGTAGTTCGGCAACTTTGATTGTTGAGACTAGACAAGGGTTAGTTTAAGGATGACTCATACTCGTGATTAACCTTAGATGGTCGACTTTTAACAATTGTTTGCTTAGCCTTGGCATTGTAGAGATGGCCGTATCCAAATTTGGTGCTTAGATTAGTGTGTTATAGAGGGGTCAGCTAATCACTTCAGTAGTCTCTTAGATGGTGTAGAGAGCAAAGTAGCTCGGCAGATTAGACTGGAGTAAACACTACTCCTCGATGCTTAATTCACCCCAAGCAACTTGGTAAATCATTTGAGGAAACCCTCAAGCTCAAGAGTATGTGATTAGTCCTTGATCCCTATCATCCCCTTTAGGTTATTTGAGATTTGGGATTGAATCGAGTTCAACTCTAGGTTGCTCATCCTTGGGAGTGTAAGGTTAGAGATCGACAATATTAAAGGAGTTTGCGACTCCATATCATTTAAGTAATTCAATCCTATAGGCATTAAGATTGATCTTATCAAGCACTTTGAAAGATCTGTCGGCTTTATAAGACAACTTGCTCTTCGTCATGTTTAGGAATCATTCCTTGCTAAGATTTATTTAAACCAAATCACCTGGTTGAAATTCTCTATTCCTCTATCCTTGGCTTTGGTTCTCGAGCTTAGTATTAGCTTGGCTCAATTGCTCTACAACCTTCTAATGCATAGATTTGATGGCCTCAACTCTTTCAACAACTAGCTAGTCATCGTCAAGCTTTAGTTAGGGTACTTGGTCCATCGAGAGCTTGGGGTTAAACCTACAAGCTACCTCGAATGGAGACATGCTTGTTACGTTATAGGCATCTTATTGTAGGCGAGCTCAATGATTCGTAGACACAAATCCCAGTTGGCCATGTTTCGTCTGACAGCAAGTCACAGCAAAGTCCCTACAGTTCTATTGACAACCTTGGTCTATCCATGGGTTTGTGGATGGCTAGACGTGTTGTATAATAGCTTGGTTCCCATTTGCCACCATAGTGTCTTCTAAAAGTGGCTCATGGACTTGTGGTCTTGGTCCGAAACAATGGTTCTAGGCACTCCATGAAGTTTGATTACTTCCTACAAGAAAAGAAAAGAGATAGCCAAAGCATTGTTAGTTTTGGAATAAGGCACAAAATGTGTCATCTTGTTAAATCAATCCACAACCACCATGATGGAGTCCTTTCCTCAGGATTTCCTTGACAATCTTAACATGAAGTCTATACTTAGCTTGGCCCACAATTTGGTTAGGATAAGGAAGGGTAGATAATGTCTTTGCCCAGCTTAGCTCTTTGCCTATCGGTAGGTTTCACACTTCTCCAATATGAATTGCACGTCTCTCATCATTCTTGGCCAAAAGAATCTCTTTGATAATACTTCATGGGTTCGACAATGGCTAAAGTGTTCGGTCAATCCTCCTCCATGTACCTTGCGCACTAGCAATTCTTTCATGGAACAAGTTAGGATACATAGCCTCCTCTTCTTGAATAAGCATCCATCTTCCCTGTAACAGTCGTCCAATGTTCGTTCTTCCTCACATTGAGCATAGATAGGACTAAAGTATGGATCCTTAGTATATAAATTCTTCATGGTTAAGAAACCAAGTAGCCTCGTTTGTAGCTTAGTTAGGAAGGTATGGGGTATTGGCCATTACATTTTTCCTTCCACTCTTGTATTTTATGACATAAGAAAAACTTTCCATGAAATCGACCCACTTAGCTTACCTTTAAGACAACTTAGGTTGGCTCTTCAAATACCTCAAGGATTTATGATAAGTGTAGATCACAAATTCCTTAGGCAGCAAATAGTATTACCATACCATTAGGGCTCGGATTAAGGAGTATAACTCTTTATCATAGAAAGAATAGTTGAGTACAGCTCCTTGAAGTTTCTTGTTAAAATAAGCAATAGGTTGGCCTTCCAGTACAACAATTATGCCTATTTCGATGCATCACACTTTACTTCAAACACTTTGTTGAAGCTTGTTAGAGCTAAGATAGGGGTTGTGGTCAGCTTATCCTTTACTTCCTCAAAACTCCTCTACTCCTTCTCTCCCCATCTAAATTCAACAATCTTCTTTAAGAGTTCAATAAGTAGGGCTACAATCATATTGAAATTCTTTATAAATCTATGATAGAATGATGCCAAGCTATGGAAACTTCTCATGTTGGTGAAACAGGTCAACGCAAGCCATTCTATGATCACTCTTATTTTCTCATCATCAACTTGGATGCCATCTGTACTTCCAACAAACCCTAAGGACATCACTTTGGGTTAGCAAAAATTACATTTCCTCAAATTGGTGTAGAGTTGTTCAACTTGGAGTTTTGCAAAGATTCTTTGGATATGCTCTTAGTAAGTCTCCAGGTTATGGCTATATACTAAAATATCATCAAAATAAACAACGAGAAACCTTCCTACTAATTCTTGAAGCACAAAACTCATTAGGTTCATAAATGTGCTCGATACATTAGATAATCTAAATGGAATTTGAAGCTATTCATATAAACCATGTCATATGAATGGGGTCTTCTACTCATCACCCTCGTGCATTCAAATCTAATTGTAACTAGATTTAAGGTCAATCTTAGAGAGCACTCTTGCTTAGCTTAATTTGTCTAACATGTCATCAAGCTTAAGTATGTGATACTTATACTTGGTGTTGAATTGATTGATCACCCGAATATCTACATATATCCTCTAAGAACCATCCTTCTTTGGCACTAATAAGGCCAAAACGGCATAGTAGATAAGGGAATTGCATACATACCCTTTCTTCATTAGCTTATCTACTTGCTTCTATAGCTTAGTAACCTATTCAAGATTTAGCCTATAGGTAGGCTTGTTCAATAGTACAACTCCTAGTTGTATGTCAATCACATACTTAATGCCTTGGATTTAGGGTAGACCTTTTGGTAAACGCTTTGGAAATAAGCTAGTAAATTCCTTTAGTAATGTTTTCACTTCGGTAGGCTATTCCCTCTCCTTAGACCTCATCTCCAGAATTCTTCAAATAAGTAAATAGGTCAATCCTTCAAGTTCCATTTCTCTTTTCAATTTAGCTTAGGTCATCACCAAAGCCTCTTTCTTCAAGCTTTAGCTATGTTGGGATTGCATGACCTTTACGTACTCAGTAGTCATAGGACTCAATTTCATGCTCTTACCGTCATGCTCTATAGAACATGGATTCCTCCTTTCATCATATACAACTATTTGACCGAATATCCATGGTTGTCAAACTAGAATATGGGATGCACTCATGGGTAACATATTATAGAGCACCTCATCTTGATATTTGCTAATGCAAATCTGTATGGACACCTATTTATTCACCTGTAGGGCTTCCTTATCACTAAGCCAATGAAGCTTATAAGGTTTTAGGTGGGGCTTAGTTGGCAATTATAATTGTTGGACCATAAATGCAAAGGCTGCATTGGTGTAGCTCCCACTATCAACTATCAACGTATACAGGGACTCATTCACCTTACATTCGATATGAAAGAGATTTTCCTTTTGTTCATCTTTAAGCATAGGACTGACACTTATTATCTTTCTCAACATTAGAGTTGTTGGCATGGTTGTCATGCTCATGATTTTACTGTTCATTTGAATATACAGAATTGGTAGAATCATATAAAACCGGTAAAATCATATAAAATCGATAAAATGGTAAACTTATAGAATTGTATATAAAAGTTCATAACTTCACTAAAAGTTTACACAAATGATTTTTCATCCATTTTAATTGAGAAAAACATTATAAAATCATAAATATGTAAAAATGTATTTTTTACTTGTGATTTTAACAATCATAGTCATCATAAAGTTGCCTTCCTCACTATAGATAACTTCCTCCTCGGACAGTTTAGTATATCCGTCCTCCTTCAGTTTCTCTACTTCCTCATCAATACTGTTGACCTTAATAGTTGGCACCTTGCCTCAAATTGCCATTGGTTGCTTGTTCCAACATTAAGTGGCCATGTGTCAAAATCCTTGACATTTGAAACACTTAATCTTACTAGTCTTTTTACATGAACTCTAGCCCTCCTTGAACTTCCTCAAGGCTTCCTTCTCCTTGGCTCAAGTAATCCAAGCAGATCAGGTCTTAACAACTTTACTTAGTTCCGTTCTTACAGGTTTACTTAGAACAATTCGACTACTGCTTAGTTGACTAACTAGTGGTTAAAATCTTCTTATTCGGTGCCTTTCTATCCTCTAAGCAACTTAGATTGCATCATCAAGTATTCTAACATCAAGGGTTTCTATGACATCCCCAATCTCATACTTCAATCCATCGATGAATCGAGATATGGTTTAGTCCTCTAGCTCATGACTTCACATCAAATCATCCACATTTGGAACTCTTTAACATAAGTGTCTACACTTGACCTTCCTTGTCTTAGTTCTTGTAGCCTTTTGAAGGTATCCTACAAATAATAGCTCGAGACAAACCTTCTTTGCATAACCCTCTTCATTTCATCCCAAATCCTAATCTTTCGTTCTCCTCCCCTCTTTTGGGTGGCTTACAAGTTCTTCTACCATAAGGCGGCATAATTAGTGAACTCCAATACAGTAAGTCTAACCTTTGCATTATTAGATATGTCTTAGTATTCAAATTACATTTCAATCCCATTTAACTAATCTAAGTAGTCCTCAACATCACCACTTCCAAAAAAACTCAAGATATGCACCCTTAATCCGTCGACTCTAGGGGCTTATTCATTTCTTTCTTCAACCTCGTAGTACTCCTCTACATTGTCATCTCGTTCTACTTCTTCCTCAATCTCTTCAAGTACTAGCCTTCATCTAGCATCCCTACCAACTTCTTTAGCTCGAGGTGGCAAAGTTAGGGCATTAACTCGGCTAAACTAACCATTGCCTTACCCTTGCTACTTACGTTCTTTAATGGGGCTATTCCTAGCTCGTGACCTGTCTTTTTGGATAACAATCATCAAACTAACTACCAAGTGGGTAAATCTATCCAAGTGGTCACCCACTGATTGTAGTGTAACACTTCCTTCCTACTCTTAGCCATGTCTAGTACTACTTCTTTGGTTTTCCAAAGTTCCTTGAATGCTTAAGTCTAACATTGATGGTTACTTAGAAAAATTGGCATCTAATAATACCACTTAAAGATCAATAACCGAAGCACTAATTACCATGACAGTTACACAATTAAAGATTAGTAAACCATACTTTGTTTTACGTATTGAAAACAAGGGAAAACAGAGCACATAACACGTCTCAACTACTAAACTCCAACGTTAATGATAGAACTATTATCATACGAGAACAATAACAAACCACTTAAAGAACACAGTAACAAAATCTAACCTCAAACATAGCTAGGCTCTAATACTAAGATGATATAGATTTCATAGAAGAACATACAAACTCAATATCACGCGTAACTAAAGGGGTAGGTCCAGGCCATGAGATGGCTTGAAGAGTAAATGATAGTTAAAGGTTAAGTAGGAGTTCCTATACACTGACAATAGATATGATGCACTAACGCTTTACATGAGCTCGATTCATACTTGATATGACGCATAAGTATGGCTGGATGTTACTTGCTACTAGTCCACACTCAAATGGGCTAAATAAGAGTAGCTCAAGAGTAAGGATACGTAGTTCAAGAGGGAGTAAAAGTTCAGTATATTCTATATATATAATGATATGTAGCTATTACATTATGTAATTATTTATAGTACCAAAAAATTATATAATTGGATTCTTACATGCTAATGAAAAGGAGAATAATTTTCAAGGAAAGCATGAAATCATGCAAAAGAACATCCTTTGTTAGAAAGGACAACGTACATATAATTCTACTCATTTTATAGTCCCAATAACATTGTAAGCCATCTAGGAGTGAGCCTTGATTAGGTTAAGTTAGTGTTGGTAGTTCGATAGCTCTGATTGTCGTGACTGGACAAGGGTTGGCTTAAGGATGATGCACACTTGGGATTAGCCTCGAATGGTTAACTTCTAATAGCTGTTAGCTCAACTTCAACATTATAGAGATGGCTATATCTAGATTTAGTACTTGGACTAGTGTATTGCAGAGGGGTCAGCTCGATACGTTAGCTAATTAGTTTGGTAGTCTCTTAGATGGTGTAGTGAACAAAGTAGCTCAGCAGATTGGATTGGGGTAAACATTATACTTTGGCGCTTAACTCATCTTAGATAGCTTAGTGAACCATCTAAGAAAGCTCTCAAGTTCGGGAGCACTTGATCAGTCCTTGATCCCTATCAAGTGGACACAATTGATTCTAGTTGATTTTAGCACTAAAGTGAGTTGGGGAAAGTGGGTTTATGAGGTTTTTATTAGGAACAAGAGGTTTAGTGGAGTTATAAGGGGTGTTGGTGGTTAGGCTGAAGGTAATGGAGGTAGTTGCCAAATTTCAAAGGAAGGTGTGGCAAAGGGTTTTGAAGGGTAGTGGCTATGGTGGTGTAGATGGCTTAGCTTGAAGTGGTGGCTAAGGTGGTGTTTCAAAGAAGGTAAGGTATCATGGTAGTTAAAGAATTGGAGAGATTAGGATGTATGGCTAAAAGTAAGGTTAAGCTTTTTTAAAAGCTCAAAGCTCAAGCAACTTGACCTAGTTGTCGGTTTCCTTCTACTAACAAAGAAGTCAAAGGAAAATCTAAAGAGAGAGAGCTTCAATGCTTAAAGAGAATGGGAGCTTGGGAATGTGATTTTAGTAAACTTAAGTGATAACTAATGATGAAATAGGCTTAAGCAGCACCTATTTATACTTTTTACATGTTAAACAAACATGGACAATCCTTAAATGTCATGAATTCAAATTTGAATAAAGGAGAATGACTTATGATTAGATTTCAATTTTGGGCACAAATTGAAAAAATGGCCTAATGCATGTCTTAGATGTTCATCCTTACGAAAAATATCAAATAGAAGCTTCGATTTTCAATCTTAGGGCAAAAATCGAGTTGAGTAGAAAATTTGCACATTGAAGTTTTCCTAACTTTCAAAGGCCAATTTGAACTTCTAAAAGATTGTATTCATATATGAATCCATGGTATTCTATGTAGTCTTCAAGATTTCAACATTAATTTGGTAAAATCACAAAGAGAATTAGGTCAAAATTGGTATTAAAGTGAAGACCCCAAGCTGATTTTACATATATATATAAAAAAAAAAAGAAATTAGAGAAGGGGAGGGAAATAGAGGGAAAAAGATTGGTGACTTGGTGCCATGTAGATCAATGGATACATGCCATGTACCTAAGTGCTTAGAAAAAAAAAAATAGGCACAAAGTGCTTCTAATAAGATTTGATTCCAAGACTTTCCATTCTTTCCAATTGCTAAGACTAAGTGTAATACTAATGGGCTATTGGCTCGTACCCTATTTCTCTTTGCAAACAAAATACTTATAAACTTTAGGTTGAGCTAAATTATGATTTAGATTGTGGCTTGGCCTAATCCAACACAACATGGAAAACACCAAATCCTTATCATTCTAATATATGATTTTATTCTATTTTCATAAAGACTTTTCTAAATTTTGTAATTTCTTAAATTTTTCCAATTTTCATTTTTTTTATTTTTATTTTTTGTGTTTTTCTAAATTTTTTTTATTTTTGTATTCTCTTATTTTCAAATTTTTTAGATTTTCTTATGTTTCTAGTTCTTTATATTTTTCTAAATTTTTCTACTTTTATATTTTTAAAATATTTTTAATTTTTTGTGATTTTTCTAAATTTTCTAATTTATTTGGAATTTTTTTATTTAATTTTTTTTATTTTTTGAGGCTTTATAATTTTCAATTATGACCCTTTTTATTACTTAAAAACTAAAGTAAGGGCTAAAATGAGATATCTACAATTGCTCTTCTTTATGGTGAAGTTTAGATATCACTTTGCTACTTATTACAAAGACAAAAAAAGACACCATTTTTTTGCCCCCGAATCCATGGAGATTTCAAGAATATGGGGCTTATAGTTCCTTCAAAATGAAAAGGGCACTCACTAAAGTTTGATTGAGATTTAAAGGGAATTTTTAAGCGAGCCAACTACAAGTAAATCTCTTTTATGAGAGTAGTGTGAGTAGTTCAACTAAAGGGGTGGAAAGGGCTCCTTGATGAGCTAATTCACCTTGAAAGGGGTTAAGCTCCTATGGAAGAGTTAACAATGCTAAGGGGATGGATAGTATTGAAGACTATCTTAAGGGTTAAAGAGTATTACCTAATGAGTTAATTCACCCTACCAAGTGGTTAAGTTCCTTTTTGCGAGCTCGCAATCCTAAAAGGGGTAGATAGTACTTAAGATTATCTTAACAATTAGAGAGAGCTCCTTAACAAGATAATTCAACCTATAAAGGGGTTAGGCTCCTTTGGAAAAGCTTGCAATCTTAAAGGGGTAGATAGTACTAATGACTATCCTATGGGCCCTAAAAGGCTCCTTGACAATCTAATTCACCTTAGAAGGTTTATGCTCCTTTTGAACAAGCTCACAATCTTAAGAGGGGTGTATAGTACTATAAACTATCCTAAGGATTGGAGAAGGCTCCTTGATGAGCTAATTCGTCTTATGAAGGAGTTAGGTTCCTTTTGGTGAGCTCACAATCCTAAAGGGTTAGAATGCACTAACACTATCCTAAGGGTCAAATAGGGTTCCTTGATGAGCTAATTCACACTATAAAGGGGTCAGGCTCCTTTATATGAGCTTATAATCTTAAAGGGAAGGTTGATGGTACTAATGACTATCTAAGTGTTGGAATGAGTTCTTTTTTTTTTATGAGATAACTACCTTAAAAGGGATCAAGCTCCTTTTTGGAAAGCTACACTGAAGACTATTCTAAGGGTGGGAAAATTTTGGCGAGTTAACTTACCTTAAAGAGGGAGCGGGCTCCTCTTTTTCTTAATTTTAAATTTTGATGAGCTAACTTACCCTAGATAGGGATTGAGCTCCTCTTTCTTAATCTTTTTTTTTTTTTATAAGCTAACTTTTGGCTCTTTTGTTCTTAATCCTAAAGAGAGAGGTAGTACTAGTGACTATCCCAAGGGTAGAAAGGGCTATTCTCCTAATGGAGTGCTCTCAATCCTAATGACTATTCTAGTGAAGCTTAGTAGGGACAATAAGATAAGATGCAATTTCTTTAGAATTTTTGTTGAAGGGAAACCTAAATATATCTATTGGAGGATGATCTTAAGGGAGGAAAGTACCATCTTTGATGCATGAGAAAAACCATTTCTTTAAACTCGTTAATTTTTAACAATTCAGCTATTTTATTGATAGCTTTTTTGTTTTATCATCTCGGATTGAAGGTTCTTTTATGTTCACTACCTTAGATCGATGGGTGTTTTATGTTCACTACCTTAGATTGATGAGTATTTTGTTCTTTAATCAAATTTTTAAATTCTTTGGCAAACATCAAACTGTTTGAAAATTTTTATGATTTAGACAAATGGGAAAAAGTTCTAAACAAAACTAACTTTGATGATTGATTTGAACTTTTAATGGATTGAGCCCCTTATACTAGCTTTGTAGGAAGATAAATTAAGCTTGAAAGTAGAACAAATGGAGCTTATTGGATTGAATTGGAAAAGCTAACTTGGGAAATAAGTGTTTACATGAGCCAAGAAAGATTTAACTTTGGTAATGAGGGCTCATTTAAAGGATTGAGTTAGTAAAACTACATGGATATTTAGGGACCAAGTCCCTTGAGTTGTCAAAAGTAAAATTCTAGGAACTCCCTCCCCCCTCTCTCTCTCTTTTTCTTTTGACAAATCTCTTAAGTGGGAAATGTTTGAGGCATAGTAGACTCATTGTTCATCAAACTTTTGTGTTTCCCAAGCTAACCAACCATCAAATTGTGCCTTATTTGTCCTAGATGATTTAACATTTTTATTAATTATATCCCAAACAACAACAGTCTAATTGTTGGATTCACTTTTGCTTCTTTTGATGGAGCATTTGTTAACGGACTTTTACTCTACTTAAAGTTTTACTAACATGAGTGCTTTGGTCGTTATCTTCCAATGGTGGCTTCTCAAAAGTAAAATTACTCTCTAGAGATTCTAGTAGGTCAATATCAACTCAAAGACAATCTATGCCTTAGTCTATGACTTTATCTCTCAATAACTCTTCTCCTCTTTTTTGAATCTCGATCCTCTTCCAACATTTGCTCATTTGCCTCAAGAATAAGATGTCACTATGCTAGATAAAGAGTCGACATGACTTTTAGCAAAGGTTGTCTTGAAACATTTTTCTTGGCTTAAAGAGTATGACCTTAGTAAGAGGACCTTATACATTCAAAGATTTGGATAAAACCTGAACATGTTTGATACATGTAAGAAGAATACGATACTCTTTTAAGATACTTTTGGCCAATAGATGTTGAAAGGTGCTGCATTCTTTGATCAAAAGGGATCTCAAGTATAGAGGAACAAGAATTAAAGACATAGATTTGATAAGAATTGCAAATGGGACCAATTCAACCTTTTATGACTTAAGTAGGATTTTCATCTAAGTATTTGCATTAAGATTGAACAAACTTTTTCTAATGGAAAAATGGGGTAGAATTCTTAGACAAAAATTGACCCTCAGCTTTGGAAGATGAATTGATCCACTTGAATTGTTTCCAATTAACTTATTGTGGAATGTAAAATTGAGGGGTATAGTAAATAAATTAACCTAAAATAACCAAGGTGGTTAACTTAAGAAGGAAGTGTTTAAGAAAGAGTTTCTTTTTTATTTATTAATTAATTTATTTTATTTCATTTTATAAAAAGTTGGCTACTACGATTGATTTGAAATTGACTAAAAAAGAATTGCAAAAAACCCTTCCTTTTTTCTTATTTTTTTTTGAAAAATTTTATCCTCTAAAATAGAAATTCCTTGATTCCTAACAAAGTGAATGCCTTCGAAAACAAACTAAACCAATAGGACTATTTGAACCTATTAAGATTGTACCCTTGACTATTGTAGCTCTAAAACTTGGAGGGTATGGAAGAGTTTTTGGCAATTGACCTGTAGTGTCCAAAAGTTAGCAACCAAAACCAACTTATAAAGGAAGTATCTAAGGCTAACCTAAAATGGTGGTTAAGGATTGAGTCCGTTGATTTGACAAAAACAATCTTAGGAGGAAAGTAGGATTGCACCTGAGTTAAGGCTAGTAGTTTGGTAAAAAAGGACGATTATGGTCATTAGGACTGCAAAAGAAAAGGACCATTTGAAAATGCAATCGAACTATTAGAGGAAACATGAGTAGTACCGAGTATTTTCAAAGAATAAAAAATGAATTGCTTTAGAAGTTTTTGAAAAATTATGTGCAAGAAAACTCCTTTTCTTCTCTTTCTCTCCCTCCTTCTTCTTCTTCTTCTTCTTCTTTTTTTTTTTTTTTTTAAGTTTGCTAACAGTTGCACATTCTTATTATAACCTTCCCTTTCCTTGGTAACCATATGGGGGCGCTTCATAATCTTCTTAGTTTCTAAAGATATTTTCTAATCCAATACTTTAAGGGCTAGTTTGGTATCGAAACTAAAGAAACCACTAGCATGTTAATTTTGATGGTAGAGACCTTGTAATGTTAGGTACATCCTTCCTATGGCATAATCAATTTTGGTTGAATAGGACTTTCTCGCTTTCTCACTAACTTAGTAACTGGATGTGCATATGCCTTACATTTGCTATGTGAAGTGTATTGTGATGCTCTATATTATACATGTAATGTTGGTTACCTATGACTTGTCGATGTGTTACATGACTTTGATAAATGTTAGGCATTAACTTGATAAGAGATAAAGCTTAGGTCTGGCTTGAATAAGCTTGCTTGTTTTACTTGGTATTCATATGAGAAATTGGTTAATGCATTTATGGCATAGCAAGAAAAGGACTTATGGGTTACTTTTTTGAAATTTATAATTTTGTTAAGATAAGTTTACAAAGCTGAGTTTTCATGTACATAGTTTTGCATTAACCAAAACTTCAGCTACACACCATGGTTTTGCTAAGCTGAATTATTTGCTAGGTTTCCGAATAAATTATCCAGTTGCTCGAATTTGAAGTCGACCAAACTGGATGAGTTGCTAAATTAGCAAAGATATTAATACCTATGCATGTCATGTGCATTAACATAGCAAACGATCTACGTTAGCTTATCTACTAAGTGGATATTAACTTAATTTGCTATCCGTATGCCTATGTTATGTGCTATGTCGTATTACTATTTGTTTTCCCACTCTTACAGAACTCAATAGTAACAAAGGGGATAAGTTTTCTTATCCTCAAGTTAAGAAGTAGATTTTGGAGCATCGTTAACATCTATGTGGACTTTTGAAAGCATTTGATAGAGTTAGCTATTTTGGAAAAGTGCAACTATTGTAGTATCAGTATAATGGAAAAGTAGAAGTTTAGTTACAAAGAGAATGTTATTACTTTTGAAGTTTTTGAGACATGTAAATATTGTACATATTTGTCATTTGAAGCTACATTTGAACTCCTTTTTAAATACTAAATATACAAAAAAGTGTTCATTTGATAGATTTGTATCTATTTATAACAATTTTACCTATGTAATAGTACATCCTGTACTATGTTGTGATGTGACATAGAGTAAGTTCAACCTTAACGTACTAATAGTATGGATAAAACCTTAATACACGAGAATCTCTAAAATGATTAAAGGACCTTAACAAATCTCCTAAAACCCTGAAGTAATGAGGAAAACATAGTCATGTAGTGAAAATCATTCGTTAAGCATAAACAAGTAGTTTGATTACCTAAAACCCTAAACTATTAAACATGTACGCAAAACGATAGCTATAAACAAACCCAAAACCTTAAGGAAACTTTAGGTGTAAAAGCAGGACATAAAGACTAATTAAATTAAAATAATAAAATGTAACAAAGACTTAAAATTCCCCTATTTATGCTTGATATGCTTAGTTAGACTCAATTGTGGTTAATCGCACTAATTGTAGCCTAAACCCTAACTAACCTTCATTACATCTTAATTAACAACAAGATAATCACAATTAATGTGAAAAGACAAGAAGATCTGTTAGTGGGATTAAGGATAGATTTACTTTAGGTGATAAGATTATGCCATAAAGGGTAGAAAGCATATGAAGGTATATGATAGATGTGGGGATTATGTACCATGCATAAAAAAAAAAATCCATCTTGTCCCCCATTCCCCCTCTACTCCCATACTAATCCCCCTATCCTATACCCCCTAACTTTCTTTCATATTTTCCCTTACTACGTACAAAATCTCAATTAAACACTACCATTGGCCACCCTTGAGCATCATATCGCCGATCACCACCACACCACTAGACACTCCACCACCTTCACACATCTCCCCAACTAATTGATACACATGCCCCTACTATTTCCCTCACTAAGCTCACAATACATACACAAAAGAGGGATCATTGCATCTTCACTTTGATAAGTTATCTAGCCTTGTTTTCTTTAGTTTTTCCTTAAGATTTATGTAAGTTTTTTACACTTTAAACATACACACATACATGAACATGTATGTTCTAGAGTTTTTGAGTAATGCAATGTGTTGTGAGTTAAGAAAATATATAAACTAAGGTTAATAGTTCTAGTAGCATCAACGTGTAGTATAGTTAAGTTTAAGCAACAAAATGACACAAACATATAATAGCATTAATTTCTCAAGTTTGCCACTACCTCCACATTAGGATTCTAACATGTTCTCATTACATTATGTAGAAAAATCAACTTATAAGAAGTGAAAATATGATTTAGATTAAAGAAATGCACTAAAATGGATGATATATTGAAAGTGTAGAAGAAGCCTTAGAAAGCCTATCTTGGCCGCCACTTATAGCATATGTAAAGGTCTACAAATTGTGACTTATTAGCTTAATAACATGATTAATTAGTGTTAAGTATGATTTAAGGTGTAATTAATCAAGTTAAGTAGCGTCATGATGAACTAATGACTTAAATTACCTTAGTTATTAATTAAAAGCTTATAAATAATGTTAACAACCTTATTAATAATAAGGACTAAATTTAGAACTTTTTTCTAAATTGGACCAAATTCAAAGTATATAATAGGCTTAGGCCCAAAATGATGAACTGAATTGGGCTTAAGGGCCTAAAGTGTATATCAACCTTAAAAAGCCGTAAAAGATTTAAAATTTAGGCTCTATAAAGTAGTTATTTGATTTAAAACCAAAAATAAAAAGTTCATTAATTTAATTATAAGACCAATAAGTCTTAAGGCCTATTAAAGACATCCTCTATAGGCCTCTTAATAAGATAATGATGGGAATCAAGCTACCGAACCTTTGATCCACAATCGAACCTGAGAATTAGAGGGCTGGTATGATGAATCATTCTATTCTAACTAACCCCTATCAAGGACGAGTACTTCCTTACCGAGTCACCTTTAATGATGTGTCGTATGACCACCCATTATTTTGTGGTATGTCGAGTTGAAGATTACTCTTTACCACGAGTTGACCAATAACTCGACATCATCCTTGCCGAGAAGTCAAGAGATAGAGAATCTAGACTAACTAAGCCATCCCTGCTCGAACAAGCCTATCTGCCGTACTTTTTATTCGCAGCTCCTAACAACCTCACCAATGCAACATTGCTACATATATAATATCATATGTAGAATCTGTAGTACCAATGATTGTTTTCCTTGTATATTTATTTTTACCCTTTTATATCATGTACATTGCTTCTTTAAGGAATGTCTTTTCCATTTTGGGTAAGTTTCCTTAACTTATAAGTATAAATACCCTTATATTTGTAGCTGTAAGTGGCAGATTATACTCAATACACTTGAGCACTTCCTTCCTTGTGTAAACATTATTTGTTTACTTTTAGCATCACTCTTATCTTTTCCCTTAAGCAAGGTTAGGTGACAAATAAACTCATTGGACTAATTCATATGTCATATCGAATTATGCCGTAAGTCCTTAAAAGTTCCATTAGTGTATCATATCCTCTAAAACTGTTCGTAAGTTTTACTTACTATTTTCATTCTTGACTTTCAACCTTTTATACCTTTCCCCAATAACCCCTTTCGAGCTTTTTGCAAGCTTAGACTCATTTAACGACTACTTTTGTCTATTCTTTATCACGATTCACATTATCTTGATATCAGAGTAGAGGTTTTGTATAAACTATAGTTAGTTCTTCTTGAAGTTCTATTTATGTGAAATAGAACCAGTTACTGTATTCATTTAGCTGCTATGTTATTAGTTGTTAACTTTCTGAAGTGTTCATTCAAATTTTGAATTTGTAAGGAAAAATAATAGACTTAAGTAGGAATATTGGTATTGGTGATAATAATGGAGTTATCCACTATGGACGACAATATTAACGAACTCCTAGAAGCACTGTTGAGAGACTTGATGAGCTAGCTAACCTCTTCGCAGATTTGACCTGAAATATTCATATACTATCTTGCCGACCTATTAAGGCTACATAAAACACTCTATAAGTTGCTCAACCTATTAGAGGTCAAAACCCAACTTAACCAGTTCGAGGTATAGGAGTTGATAGACAAATAAGGTGAAGGATAGACTTGAGAGAGCTTAATGAGGAGGAAGAAGAGTATTTTTAAGAGGAATGTGTACGAGTCCCTAGAGCATCCAACCATGTGAAGATTCAAATTCCGAGTTTCAATGGATTTAGGAATGTTAATGAGTATTTGGAGTACGAAGAGAAGGTAGGGCATGTGTTTGATTATTATCAGTATAAGGATTATAAGAAAGTAAGAACTACTGCTATTGAACTCTCTAGGTGTGTTGCCATGTGATGGAAGAATTTTCAAGCCATGAGAAGACGAGAGGGGTACCAAGAGATTAATACTTGGCTTGAGATGAGGAGTGTGCTTAGAAACAGAATCATGCCAGAAACATACCTCCATGATATTTTCCTTTGGCTCTAAAAAGCCAAGATAAGGAGGTCGAACTCTTGACGAGTATGTTTAGAATTTCAAATACTTATGATGCTTTGTAAGGTGGAGGAACCACCAACTTGAAGAGTCTTAAGGTTCATTACCGAATTCAGAGGAGACATTTGAGATGTTGTGGAGCTCCAACAATTTGACACAATGGATGAAGCTGTTAAGATTGCCTACTGAGTAGAGAGGCAAAAAAAGGGCTAAGTAATGACCAGAATGCTGATTAGTTGACCTAGATAGGCAAGTCACCAGACTCTACTGAATATCGAGCCGAGAAGGAAGGTTAATGTAAGAGCCGAGTAGAAAGGCTAAATAGATGATGAAGCGCCGACCAGAACATATAAAAAGGGGCAAGGGTTTGGTAAAAAGACTAGCTAGATCAAGTGCTTCAAGTGCCAGGGGTTTAAACATATGGTTGCTTAATACCCAAACTAACAGACGATGGTCATTAAGGGAGACATCCTAAAGTTAGGAGTAAAGAGTACGAATGAGGAACCCAAGGAGGAGGAAGTCCATTTTAGGAAAGAAAATGCCGAGAAAGAGCTAATTAAGGAAGATGTATTCATCGAAGACTTAGACTAATTACTCATGGTTATTTGATGCACTATGAACGTGGAACCCTCACAAGAGGAGTAGAGAGAAAATTTGTTTCATATAACTTGTAAGGTGAATGATCAGGTGTGTACTCTCATCGTAGATAGTGAAAGCTACACCAATGTAGCATCAACCAATCTTATCTCAAAACTGAAGCTGTCGATTGTTGCACACCCAAAGCCATATAAGTTGAACTAGTTGAGTAAGAAAGGAGCATTACATGTCACTCAACAAATATTGTTGTTGGTCACTATTAGGAACTACTTTGACCAAATCCTTTATGACGTACTACCCATGTATGCTTCCTATGTATTGCTAGGTAGGCCATAGGTGTTTAATAGAAAGGTCATCCATGATAGTTACAAGAACACATACATGTACGAGAAGGATGACCAATAGATTACACTAAACTCGATGCCATCGAAAGAAGTTAATAAGTTGCAAAGGAAACTTACTTGTGGATTAAAGAAGGCTTTGGTGATGAGTAGAACCGAAGTTTGAGATGCCATCAATGATAATGAGTTGAACCTCTTGTTGGTCAGGCAACTGTTTGAAATGAAGGAGTAGGGTGAGTTACCCTAAGATATCAAGGGGTTGTTGGATGAATATGCCAACCTGTTTCTAGATTAGTTACCAAAGGGGTTGCCCCCAACTCGAGGTATAGACCACTACATTGACTTAATACTTGACACTACACTACCATACTTGACACTACACTACCAAATAAGCCAGCTTATCAGATGACATCTTGGTATACAATGCCGACATGCTGAGTTACTATAAACATCTTAGAGCAATCTTAGATATCCTCTGTACCAAGAGATTATTCAACAATTTAATGAAATGTTGTTTATTCCAGGGGGGAAGTAGTATTCTTAGGCCATATAGTTAGTGGAGGAGGCTTATGAGTTGATGATGAAAAGATACAAGCAATTGTCAAGTGGCTGACTCTTGTTACTTTTGCTGATGTGAGAAGCTTCCACGAACTGGCTTCATTTTATAGAAGGTTTATCGGGAATTTTAGCACCATTACCGCACCGGTTACTAAGCTAACAAAGAAGAACACCAACTTCTAATGGGGAGAAAGGGAGGAGGGGATTTTTGCCAACATAAAAGAAAAATTGACCTCTACCCCAGTGTTTGTACTACCTAACTTCAACAAAATTTTTTAGTTAGAATGCAACGCATCGGGCATTGGAATAGGTACTATCCTGATGTAGGAAGGCCTACCAATTGTCTTATATAGTAAGAAACTCTGAGGACCGTAACTAAACTACTCTGTGTATGATAAGGAACTTTTGGTATTAATTTGAGCGATGCAAGTATGGCAACATTATTTACCGAGAGAATTTGCATAGATATTGACCATAAATCATTAAGGTACCTCTGAAGTTAGACTAAGTTATCGAAGCGACAGGTGAGATGGGTTAAATTCCTTGAGGGATTCAACTTTGTAATTAAGTACAAGTAGGGAAAGAGCAACATAGTTGCGGATGCTCTTTCAAGGAGACATGGAACTATAGACCAAGCTATTTGGATTTGCAATTATTAAAGAACAATACTTCGAGGATTTACACTTTGGACCAATAATTTCATGATGCATGGATGGGAGGACAGTGGATAAGTATAATTTGGAGGATGACTACCTATTCCAAGAGGGGAAACTATGCATATCGACTTGTTCCCTATAGGAATTATTAATCAGGGAAGCCCACAGTGGAGGACTCTCCAGATACTTTTGAGAGAAGGACCTATGATCTATTGAATGACCGATTCTTTTAGCTGAGAATGTGGAGAGATGTGCACCGAGTTATTGAAAGCTATAATGTGTGCAAAAAGGTCAAGTATCAAGCCAAATAAGGGAAAGCAATGCCCCTACTTATCCCCGATAATGCCATGGACTAAATTGAGCATAGACTTTGTTCTCAGATTGCAGTGAACTACCCAAGGAAAAGATTCTGTAATGGTCGTTGTGGATTAGTTCAGTAAGATGGCATACTTCGTACCCTGCATCAAATCTAACAATGCTTCAGTTATTGCTTCTCTTTTCTTAAAGGAGGTTATGTAGATAGACGGCATGCCGAACAGTGTAGTCTTCGACAAAGACCTAAAGTTCTTAAGCTATTCTAAAGAACCTTGTGGCATCAATCCAGGACTAAAGCCCAGTCGTGATTGGTGCCAATATATCTCCAACCCTTATCTCTGAGGGCGTTAAAAATCCAATATTATATACAATATCGGTCAACTGCATATATTGTTTGGTATATTACGTATACATGCATTCATATGGTTGAAACAATTTATTTGATAACTTATTTGCCAGTATGGTATGAGGGATAGCTCACTAAGCTCTTGTAGCTTATTCCCTAATAGTTTTTCTTTTGCAGGTGTTAGATAATTGAGCATAGGTTAAGAGCTAAGTATTGAGTAATTGTATTGACATGTTTTGGAGGTTAGAATTAGAGAAAGATTGTATTGCCCATTTGAGAATTTAAATGTTACTACTACTTATATATTTAGATTTAGTAACTTCAATAAGTTTGAATTTTAAGTTTATTCACTTTGATCTTATCATTTGGTAAGAGATACCGATTCTCTGCAGTTTAGAGGAACTATGGAATATTAGATATCCATAGTTATTTATATCTTATAATATGTTAATTAATTAACAATTCAACATCCTTAGTAATTAATCATTTAGAGTCTTGCAATATCTGACTTAGAAAGCAGTTTTCATATCATGGGTCCGCATATGTTATGGAAATTTTAGGTAATCCTACTAGGCCCCCTTGAGGATCTTGACAAAGATGATGTTCAATCAAACAATAGATGTAGAGAACCAAATCCTAACAAGCTGAAATACTTCCCAACCTAGGCAATGGTGAGTGTAAAACTGTACTTTATACAGTTACTAACAGGTTATGTACAATGTATGCATTTCATATGCTTGTCTACATTACATATGCGTGTTTAAACTTGTTTATATATTATTTGTTGGTAGGATAGGAAGGTTACTCACTAAGAAGTTGTCTTTTATAATTTATTGTTGCAACATGACTTATGACTTAAGCCAGGCCGTGAGATGCCCAAGGTTAGTACCAAAAGCTTTTGGACGGTTAGAGGGAAGATGAGAGCATAAGTATGTAATGCCACGAAGTGGTAGAGTCATAATAGTTTTGCCATGTAAATCATCCTAAGTTAGAAGTTAACTTTGCAATCGTTATTGTAGACCTAATTTACATAAGGTGTCCATGAATAACCTGCCTTAAAGTAAACAATTCACCTAAAGATAATATGATTTTACTAGCATAAATCTTAAAATGTATATTAAAAGTCAAATAATTCGAGTGTTATTTATAATACCAATAACGTATTTGTCTAATAAGTACATATTTCTGTATCATAAGGTTGGTGGATAAGTACAAAGGCTTCAAAAGTTCTATTGTTCATCAATTTTATATCCTCGCTCCCCAAGATTCAATAGTCATTATCTTTAGGGTAGTTATAGTATAGCTTCTTAGTCAACACTTGCAAAAAACATTTATAGGGATGTAAGTAACCAACTGCTCATTAAGCTAGGACAAAGACATAAGACTATACATCAAGCACTTACAAGGTCATCAAATGGTTATTTAAATGCAATGCACCAAACAAATGCCATTACACAACAATGTCCAATCTATCATGAGATTAAAGAAAATACACTTACTCTAATCGAGGTTAAGGAGTTTCAGTACACATGCAACAACTCATGATTAAACCTAACATTGTGAAATGGAGACGTGGCTTCTCCTATGATTACCTTCGAATTACTACCTTCACCTTTATTGTAACCTCTTTCCCTATCACTTAATTCACGTAAGGATGAAGAAGGGACCATTATACATCAGCACTATCCCTTTCTAAGGTACGGGTATTTGGTTAGAAAACCCTAAGTATCCCTTAGTAGGTTGCAATGCATGTCTAGTTATTATTACGTGTAGTATACCATTAAGTCTAGTTTAAGGCAATTAATCAATGTTACACAATACAAATAATTGAAAGCCAAATTAGTGAGCCAATAATATATAATTAAGTTCAAAAATAGCATATACAATCATGTACACAATCAAGCTACCTATAAGCATAACCAAATATAATCTTAAGCTTCTAAGTACTATGAGACAATACTAAGCCTAAGCTTAGTGAGCAAAACCCTTAACTACACTACAAGCAAGTTATAAATACATTATGTCCACGCATATGAATGAATGGTCAAATAGAATGCCAAACAACATGTATAATTAACTAATCTATATACGTAACTCAAATTTAACGCCCTCCGAAGTCAAGGTTAGAGTATACGCGACACCAATCAGATCCGGGTATTATACTAGAACTTACTTTACTATGGAACTCCACGTTCCGTACTTAAATCAAACAATTCTTCTGTTTTCATAAAAACCAAGTTCTAATATAATCGTAAATGAGCCTCCGTAGTCCATACTTACCCCTAAACAGTGGCCTCTAGACTCGACCCTTGGCCAAACAGTTGGCGCCTCTAATGCCTAATATTCCTACGGGCTAGGGTAAGGTTGTTTTGTACAAATGTACCGTAGAAAGCCAATAAATTTATAATAATAACCCCTGAATGCCATCTCTTTACCTCCGTGTGATGTGACGACCGAGATTATATCTATGCAATGTATGTTGATGCATGTACCAATTTCTTCTTATGAGTTGAGTATAATTAAGTCCAATTATGATATGACCATTCAATAGTACAAACAATCATTTTCTATACTACCATCCAACAAATAAAGTATTATCATACTTAAAGTAAATTCACAACTCAGCATATAATAACATACACAAACATTTTTCGACCCCATACAACAATCAATTAACAATATCATTTAGGTCCACTATCTGTAATCATATACAAGCATGAAATCATAAGGTAAATACTCAATCAGCCATAACGACTCATTCTAATCATAGTAATCAATCGGGAGATCCTTACCCATCTCAGGATCACCTGATCATTACGATATAATAACGATAGTAAGCAATTGAATTAACTAGTAACTCTAGATATCTATTTACCTAATTATACTTAGATTACTATCAATTTTGATCTGTTTAGACTTTATGACTAACCGTATGTAACTTTTTCATTTTATTTCTAATATTTATGAATTTATAGTCGTTTTTCATCATTTTCGAACGTACATTCATACGGTAATGTCCTTTTTGGATGTTAAAACTTGTGTTTACGATATAGGCTAAATTTATTGAAATTTTAACTATTGAAGCTTAATTATTCTTATTAATTATGTTTATATCCTATTTTAGGACTTAATGATTTAATTAGCTATTAGATTCTTACACTTAGGCAATTTTACATTGGTATTACTAATTCATGCACTTAATTAAGTTTAATTCAATTTTGGAAGTATATTAGGGTTTAAAAGATTTTCGGATCCTAAGTACATGTACATACATATGTTATATTCTCATGTAATCTTATATGTTATTATTTTATAAGCTTATGCTTATGTCATCGCTTATATCATCAATTGCTTATATCATAGCTTATGTCATCATTTAATTACATCATTGCTGACATCATTATTTAATTATGTCATTGCTTACATTATCATCCATTATTATCCTTATATATTCATACACTTTATACATATGTTATATACATACTTATACTCTTAACATATTAGTATGTATATTTATGTACTTATACGTATACTAGTACATATGCCCATATATACATACAGTGACATACATATTTTTACATGTATTTTCGTTTGCCTAAAATCCCCTCTTAAGAAAGCTTCACAATTTTCATATCTTTGTACTTTAAGAGTGTATTTGACATGGTATATGTATATATAGTTGGTATATGCCTTATTTTAAGTTATGTACATATTGGATTCTTATGTATAGAGGTCTTTATACATGTATTTATCTAGTATACTCTTATATACACATACTTAGATATATGTACACATGCTCTTCTTCCATTTACTAAAGCTATCCTACACTTCTAAACATAAAAATTGAAACTTTAAGCCTTCAACAACATATATGTACACAACACATAAACTTCTTATACTAACTTACCTATTCATCTAACTATTAAATAATATGGAGCAATATATAATAACATACCTTTGATGTCTCCTTGAAATATGGATGCAAAGTTTAAAAATTAAGAAAACTGAAAGGGAATGAAAATCATGGTTTGGGAAGAAGAAGAAAGGGACTTGTTTTTGTGTTATTCTATGCTTCAAAAATAAAAACAAGTAGGGTCCTAAGGGATGGGGAAGTGGATGGCACAAATGAAAAGAAAAGGGGAAAAAATCTAAAAGAAAAGGCAAGAAATCATTAGAAAAGAAGAGATGATTCTAGAGTGAAAATAACATTTTCTTGACTTTTTCATATGTTAATTTAGTCAACTTTCCAAAATTACATGCCATTTAGTATACATAAAGAAGTAATTAGAGAAAATTAGGAGAAAAATTAAGGAAATGAAAAGAAATAAGAAGTTTGGTGAATTGATTAGTAAAAATAGATAATGAGATTTTCCTTTAGGTATTTATATCCTATATACATCATTTGGTAAGCTACTTAGTATAATTATTATGAAAAGTGTCATTTAAGGTATTAATGTTTACTACATATAATATGATTATTAATTAATCCCTTAACTCTACTCAATACTAACCTAATTATATACTTAGAAGATGAATGTAATTTTTGATGCAATATCTTAGCTTCTAAAGGATTACTTAAGTATTAAATGTATTTACGAATGATTGAAAGTTATTTTTAATCTGTTATCAATGATTTGGTATAATATTAAGGTTATATTATCAATTAGGGTTTGAGGGTAAATTATGGTGATTTAGTGCTTTTCTATCCATAAAGTTATAGTTTTAGGGTTTTTAATCACTTTTGGGTGAAATTTTTAATGTTTACATACGTTTAGGGTAGAAAAATTGTATATGAGATTGATTAGTTATTTTAAAGTTTTCACTTTCACTAGCCTTGTTAACTCCAAGAATATCTAACACACTTAAGTCTACTTCAAAGGTTAGGTTGAAAAATTTAAGGTTTTACATAAACTAATTTATTAGGTTGCTTCCTAAGGAGCACTTTTGTTTATTTTGTTAGCTCGATGATTAACTTTTTTTTCCATAGTTTGTTCAGAAGCCACTAGTTTAGGATTCAACTCTATGTTTCTGAGTAAACTTTCTTGTAGCCATTCAGTAATTGTTCTCGCCAAATATCCTAATTAGATCTCAAAATTTTGTAATGATGCTTCCATATTTCTTAATGCAACTTCATTAGCTTGGAATCTTGTTTCAAACTCTAGATAAATCAATTCAGTAACCCTTCAACTTTGGGGTCCTATTGTATTGTTGTGCATTATGATTTTGTTGCCACTATTGGCCTCTTCAAGAAAAGTTGGGTTGATTTCTCCATCTTGGGTTATAAGTGTTATTGAAAGGATTATTCACAAAGCTATTGGCAACAAAATTCACATCTTCGGTCTTCATTAAAATTTTAGCTTGCACTAAATTAATGAATTACAATAGTCCATTGATCTTTTTACTCAAATTTTTAACTTGAGCAATTAACGCAACTACATAATCAACTTCATAATTTCTAGATGATTTCACCTTGGCTTTGACATTATCCTACTACAAATTAATCATTGACATGCCTTCAATTAGCTTTTATGACTCATCTAGGATCTCAGCACTCAAAGTGCCTCTACCTAGAACATTGATTGTTTAACAGATGAAATAATCAAGACCATTGTAACATGTTTAGATTTGCATTCACTAACATAGTTCATGGAGCAATCACTTTCACAACAACTCCTTAAATCTCTTTCGAGTGTCATAAAGAGTAATATCATCAATTTATACAAAAGCAAAAATATTATTTCTAATTTTTGCCATCTTAGATAATAGGAAATACTTTCTTAGAAATTTTTCTACTAGAGAATCCCAATTCATAATTAGGCCTCTAGATAAAGAATTAAGATACTATTTGGCCTTTCATTACATAGAGAATGGAAATAACATTAACCTTACCGTATCATCTAAGACACCATTGATTTTGAACATGTCGTAAATTTCTAGGAAATTTAAGATATGGTTGTTAGGGTCCTCATCAGCCAATCTGTCAAACTAGATGAATTATTAGACCATCTAAATGACATTAGGTTAAATTTGAAAGTTTAGCTAAATTGGAAGTTTCACGATGTTAGATTTAGCTTCAATCCCCATTGGTTTGGTAAACTCCATAAGAGTCTTGTTGGTGTCATCATTATTGTTGTTTCCATTATTCAATGCCATGTTTCTGACTTCAAACTTGATGTAGCTCTGGGGACATACATGGAGAAGCACCACAATAGACGACAACTAAAAGAAAATAAAAGAGGATTAGCAAATCCAAGTAGCTACCAATCAGATATGATACACCAACCGATCCTACTTAACTTACAATTCACTAGATGTGACTCATTGGTCTAAATTATATGGTCACTTACTACTACTTCTTGCTAAAGGAAATAAATAAGAGTTAAGAAGGTATGAGAACACTAAGGTTGCTTAAGAAGGAAACTAGTAAATTCAATAATGCAATGATAATGATTTGTTTTTGTATAAGTAAATGAGATTTTTATACTAGCCCTATTAGGATTACGAGGCATGGATGGAAAAGACAAAAGGGTATTTACAAATAGAATACATAAAATATATTAAAAAGGCTAAAAAAGATAAAGAATATTCTATATGGAAAGAGTAAGGAATCCTTCTAGATTGTCATGCAAGAAGACATATGTTAAGGGGTAGTTAGAGGCATGTACAGAAGCTGTTCTTATTGATGCAAAGTCGAGATAGTTTTGCAATTATAGAAATAAGCTTAAAGGACATTGGAAGAAGGCTTCAGCACTAGGTAGATTTGGTACTATCTAGGTTAGAGTTTGGACACTAAGAGATATTCGGAGTTTGGGTTAGGCTTAATCTTAACTCTTGAATGTTATTGTTTTATATAAACAAAAATTCACCCTAAAATTTAAATAAGGATTTTTTATTAACTTTTATTTAAAGAAAAAAACTTTCTATATGACAAATCCTTAAACAAGATCAAATCTTAACAAAAATAACCAATCCTAACAACTTCTAAACTAACATAAAATATACATTCACTTAAATCAATACTTAATTTATCTAATCAAGAAAACTAATGTTAAAAGAAGAATACTTAAATTAATATATACATATACATATATTATTATTATTATTAAACAATTATCTATATATAAAAGACTAAGAATAAAAGCTCTTAAAACTAATATGTTCATATTTGTATATATTATATTGAATAACTAAAGATCTAAATAATAATAATAATAATAATAATATAACAATAATAAATAAACAATTAAACAAACAATTTCGAAACTAAAAAGAAACGGACTTGAACTAGTGAAGGACGATAGCCGGCATATAACGAAGTTGCTATTGTGTGTGGCTATTGGCTTTGGATTATTGTCTGAGTTTGCTTTGCTACTATCTACCTTATTCGTTGTTGTCCATTGTGTTGTTGTCCTGTTCGCTACTGTCCGCCGTACTGCTATCTTGTTTGCTGCTGTCCTGTTACCGTGGGTTATGCGAATCGATGCTGCAGTAGGCTATTGTTGGGAGAGAACTTGATCAGTGTATGTGTGTGCTTTCGGCATGGTGTGAGGGTTAGTGTTATGTGTGTGCTGTTGGCGTAGTTGCGGCTTGTAAGGAATCAGGTGCTGTGTATGTGTGCTGTCGGCATGGTGTGAGGGTCAGTGTTGACGATGCGTACGTGGTCTGTAGCGCATGTGTATGGAGTTTCTGTTTTGTTCTTATCTGAAAGCGGATTGTTGACTAGTTGTGTTTAGAGTTTCTATTTTACTGCTGTGAACGGATGGGTGGTCAGTAGGGGGTTGGCTTGTTTTAGTCGGTGGATGTGTGTTTTTGTCACTAAAGGATTCTGCTGTGTGAAAGTGGATTCTTTTTTTTGTTGTCTCTTTTTTTATATGTACGTGTATGTGTGCTTTTAAGGTCCAAATCAAATCATATCTGGATATATTTATTGTATCTAATTCGATAACAATCAAGCTAGATCCAAATTAATTTAAATCTAATTTAACAAGATCAAACTAAATTCAAATGATTTAATCAGATATGAATCCGGTTTTCATCTCGCTTTTGCAAAGATAGAAAAATAAAGACATAGGTGCCTAGTGAAACTCGAACCTAAGACCTCAAACTAAGTCCATTTTAATACTCCAATGCTTATTCGTTAGACCGTTAACCTGTGCCTTGACATTCAGTTCAATTAAATTGTACTTAAACTACCCGCTTCCCTAAAATAAAATTGTTTAACTAAGCTAAAACAAAAACTATGTTCTCTAAAATAATTTACTTCTTAAAAATCTACAAGACTCTTTATAATAATTATTTTCTTTTCTTATTTTTTTGGTATTTTCATCATTTGTTAAATTTTTATTATTTTTATCTTTTATTAATTTTTTTATTATTTTTATTTTTGAATTAGTACCCCTTTTATAAAAATAAAAATTAGGACTATAGAGAGGTAAAAATTAGATGTCTACAGCTGCCCCTCATTGTGGTGAAGTTTGACAAAAAATTTGCTACAAAAACAAAAAAGATACCATTTTTGCCTTGGGACAACTCTATCCTAAGGAACGTTAAGATACTTAATGAAGGTTAGTTTAAAGCGAAGAATAGCGAGAGGTAGCACCTTTGTGGGTTGGCAAAAATCCTTAAAAAGAATAATGAGAACTTAGTCGTACCCCAATGAGCTAATTAACCAAGGCAGTCAAAGCGCCCCTCAAGCTGGCTAAGACTTGAAAACAAGGAAAACTTTGTACTGCCCTGATGAGCTGATTAACCAAGGCAGTCAAAGTACTCTTTGAGCTGGCTAAGACCTTAGGACAAGGAAAACTTTGCCGTACCCTGATGAACTGACTAACTAAGGCGGTCAAAGCACCTTTTGAGCTGGCTAAGATCTAAAGACAAGGAAAACTTGGTCGTACCCTGATGAGCTGACTAACTAAGGCAGTCAAAGTGCCCTTTGAGCTAGTGAAGACCTAAAACAAGGAAAACTTGGTCGTGCCTTGATGAGTTGACTAACCAAGGTAGTCAAAGTACCCTTTGAGCTGGCTAAGACCTAAAGATTAGAAAACTTGGTTGTGCCTTGATGAGCTGACTAACCAAGGCGGTCAAAGCACCCTTTGAGTTAGCTAAGCCCTAAAGATAGAAAAACTTGGTTGTGTCCTAATGAGCTGACTAACCAAGGCAGTCAAAGCACCTTTTGAGCTAGCTAAGACCTAAAAATGAAGAAACATGGTCATGCCCTAGTGAGCTAACTAACCAAGGTGGTCAAAGAGCCCTTTAAGCTGGCTAAGACCTAAAAGAAGGAAACTTGGTCATGCCCTAATGAGTTGACTAACCAAGCCAAGGTGGTCAAAGTGCCCTTTGAGCTGGCTAAGACTTAAAGAATGAGGAAAACTTGAATCAGGATAGCGCTTCCTGAGCTTACTAAATCTCTCGAAGCAATTTTGAGTCGGGTAACGTTCTGTGAGTCAGGTGATTAGGAGTCTAAGGAACTTTGGATTGGGACCATGTTCTACGAGCCAGCTAACTTGTTAAGAAATTGTTTTTGGAAAATAAGTTGTCATCCTTAGGGGAAAACCAATTGCCAATGCAATGTTTTATCAGGCTTAGAAACACTTACCTGGTTTTAATGATAGCTCCCAAGTAGTCCAATGTCTTATTGAGAAGTCCGATTAGAACCAACGATTTTGACCTTTACCATTGTCTTTTCTTGTTCTTGCTTTTCTTCTTCTGACTCTTTTTAACCCCACCACCCCCCTTACCTCTTCTTCTTTCTCTTTTTTTTTTCTTTTTTTTTGTGAAAGCAACTTAAACCTAAAACGAATGTAAAACATATTCATTTCTCGAACAAAGAGTGCCTGTGTTAAATTTTCGGTCCAAACATTGGCTTTTCGTGTAAACATTCATTCTCAAACGAGTTTCTATTTATATGCCATACGTTACTCCTTCTGAACATGGCTCTATCCTGAAAAATAGGAAAAAAGTCTCCTTTTCTTGGGGGGTTAACCACAATAAAGTATTAAAAGAATTTTCATCAATAGTCATCGCTTCAAGTTAAGTGTTTATTTTTTCTTATGCTTCTTGTGTGTATGGTTTATTTGGGTAGACGATAGAATGAGAAGTGGGGTCTTTTAATAGGACAAGAAAAGGGCTAAGGATATTATCTAATGCTAATGACTACTAGGAACACCAACTTTACATGTAGAAAATGAATATGAAACCACAGTAATAGTAAGATTGTTTGCAAAAATTTAATTAATGTTTAAGGATAGTACATCTTTAATGCGTCGGCGTTTATTGGGTCCTTCAAGTTTGGACCATCCATTTGAAACAAGATAACGGCTCTCCCTAGCAATACTTTCTTCACAATGTAAGGCCTTTTATAGTTTAGGGCAAACTTCCCTCTCAAATCAGTTATGTTATGCAACGTCTTCCTTAGCACCATATCTCCTTGCTCAAAACTTTGGGGTCGTACTCTTTTGTTGAAGGCCCTAGCCATTCATTGCTGATAGCAAATATTGTGGCATAAAGCTACCAGCCTCTTTTCATCAATTAAGTTCAACTGCTCAACACGCTTCTTTACCCAATCAACCTCATGTAACTGAGTTTCAGACAATATTTTAAGAGATAGGATCTCAACCTCTACTGGTAGTATAGCCTCCATTCCGTATACCAACAAGTAGGGGGTTGTCCTTATTGATATTCTGATAGAAGTTCAATAGGCCATGAGTGCATATGGTAACATCTCATGCCAATCTCAATACGTAATGGCCATCTTCTCAATAATTCTTTTGATGTTCTTATTAGCCACTTCTACGACTCCATTTATTTGGGGTCGATAAGTAGTAGAATTTCTATGAATGATCCTAAAGTTTCGGCATAACTCTGACATCAATTTATTATTCAGATTTGTACAATTGTCACTAATAATTGTCTCTGGCATACCATACCAAGCCAGTATGTCTCTCCTGATGAACTTGACCATTACTCCCTTCGTTACTCTAGAGTAAGATGAGGCTGCAACCCACTTAGTGAAATACTCGATAGCTACCAATATAAATTGGTGCCTGTTAGATGCCTTTGGAGTAATCGGGCCAATGATATCTATTCCCAACATCAAAAAAGGCTAAGGTACTGAGAGTGTATACAATTCTTGAGGTGGAGCATTTATCTTATTTGCATAGATCTAGCATAAATGACAGCGTTTAACATGTCCGATACAATCCACTTCTATAGTTAACTAGTAATATCCCATCCTCATGATTTTGTTGGCAAGCATGTAGCCATTTATGTGGGGGCCACATACACCCTCATGTACTTCCTTCATTAGCATCTCTACCTCTTTCCCATCTACATAACATAAAATCATACTGTCAAACGATCGTCGGTACAGCATAGAATCGCTCATTAAGTATTGAGCCGCCAATCTTCTAATTAATTTTTTATCCTTCTTCTCCACTCCTTCGGGGTACGTACCACGTTCTAGAAACATTTTGATATCATCATACTAAGGCTTTTCGTCACAGGAACTTTCCATTGCCAAACAAAAAGCAGGCTTTTCTTCAATTTCAATTTTAAGTGGCTGAATCTCTACTTATCTCGATATCTAGATCATTGATGCTAAAGTAGCAAGAGCATCAGCGAATTGGTTTTGAACCCTTGGTGCATACACAAATGTAATTTTTTCGAACATGGTTATCAACTCGGCCAAGTGTTGGCAGTGAAGCACTAATTTGGGGTCTTTCATCTTATATCCACCCCAAGCTTGGCCTATGATTAATCAAGAATCTCCATATACTTGTAATTCCCGTATCTCCTTAAACAATTCAATTTTGAATCCCAAAATACATGCTTCATATTCTGCAATATTATTGGTACATAGGAAAGCTAGTCTCATGGCCATTGGAAATTGTGTACCTTTAAGCGATACTAGAATTGCTCCTACTCCACATCCAGACACATTAGTTACTCCGTCAAAGAACATTTTCCACGCTGAAGATTTTTTGACTACTTCACAATCAGAAACTTTTCCTGCTACCAGGATACTTCCATCGGGATACTCAACCCATGCTTCTTGAGGGCTATCCTTAGAAGGATTCTCCGCTAATTAATCCACCAAAGCTTGCCCCTTAACTGAACTTTGGCTCACATACTTAATGTCAAATTTTGTTAAAAACATTTACCATTTTGAAACTCTACTAATGAGAGCCGATTTTTTAGCTAAATATTTCAAAGGACCATGTTATGTTATCAACTTAATCTAATAATACAGCATATACTGTCTGACTTGATGTATGACTCAAACCAATGCACAACAGGTTTTTTTAGCCTCTAAGTGTTTTTGCTCCCCTTTTGTGAACTTCTTGCTTAGATAGTAAACAACTTGCTCTTTCGCTTCTTCATCCTTCCAACCAAGCATAGATCCTATGGATTCGAACATTATGGTCAGATACAAAAACAATGGCTTTCCAAGTTTAGGAGCTACTAACATTGGAGGTTTCATGAGGTATTCTTTGATTTTCGTGAAAGCCTCTTCACATTCCTCATTCCAATTGATCTTCGCGTTCTTCTTTAATAGCTTCAAAAGAGGGCGACATTTGTTTGTTAATTGTGATATGAATTGGGCTACATAATTTAAACACCCCAGTAATCCTCGTACTTCCTTGAGTGTTTGTGGAGGAGGCATGTCAATTATGGCTTTGGCTTTATCAAGATCAACTTCAATACCTCTTTGGCTGACTATCAATCCTAACAATTTTCCTGACATCATGCCAAAGGTACATTTCGCCAAATTCAACTTCAAGTGGTATTTCCTTAGTCTATCAAACAATTTCCTCAAGTTCTCTAAGTGATTTTCCTCCTCTTTGGATTTTGTAATCATATCATCAACATACACTTCTATTTCTCTATGCATCATATCATGAAAAATTACAACCATAACCCTCTGATATGATGCGCCTACATTCTTAAGCCCAAACAGCATCACCTTATAGCAAAATGTTCCCTAAGTTGTAATGAAAGTCGTTTTTGTCTTGTCTTCTTCAAACATCTGAATTTGATTATATCCTAAAAACCCATCTATGAAAGAGAATAGATGATTTCCAACCATGTTATCCACTAAGACATCAATATGAGGCAATGGAAAATTATCTTTAGGCATTGCTTGGTTAAGATCTCGAAAATCTCCGCACACTTTGACTTTCCCATTCTTCTTCATTACTGAAAAATATTAGCTACCCATTCTTGGTAATTCGATACTTCAATGAATCCAACTTCCAGTAGTTTCTTCACTTCTTCTTTAATTTTCAACAAGACGTCAAGTTGAAATCTCCTCAATTTTTGCTTTATTGGTTTTACGTCTTCTTATGTGGTTAAACGGTGGACTACAGTCGGTAGGTCCAACTCAGGCATATCTTCATACGACCAAGCGAATACGTCTTGAAACTCAGCTAACAATGTAACCATTTCTATTTTTTGTTTCTCTTTTAAACTCGCCCCAATTTTTAAATTCTTAGGATTTTCTTCATTCCCCTCATTAATTGTCTCAATCCATTCATTAATAGTAATTTGACCCAGTTCATGTTTTTACCATTCCTCTTGTATATTACTGTGGTCATCGCATCACTCCCAACAACTAACCCAGTAGGGCCAAAAGCGATATTGATATTCTCATTTTCTGCCTGTGCAAGGTATTCCTAGTTTTTGCGTGGTTCATTGGATCTGAATGAGAATGCATTAAAGAAAAATGTATGTGAGCAAAAGAGAAGTATAACGCAACATAAGAAAGGAATGAACTAAGATTTTATTGAACAAATGGAAGTAGATCTCAAATGAGATAAAGGCTAACTAATTTTGAATGAAAGGCTTGACGATACATTTGAAACGATGACTATTGAAAATAAAAATTTTAAAAATACTAACTATGGGTCACCCCTTTACCCTAGGGAAGACCTGTTGCTATTCGCCGAGATGGAGAACTAGTTGTTCAAATGATGCTGGAAATTGTGTGGTAAGTTTATTGATCCTTCCTTACTAAATTCCTAGGCTTGAGTCTCTTCCCATCTAAATGTCTCAACTAGTAGTGGAAAGGTCATCGAGGCATGATATAATCTATCAACTCTCTTTCCCCTTGCTTGTTTCTTCTGGAATTCTTCTGCCAAGGTAGGATTGTAGCCAAGGTCGTAAGTACCGATCTAGCCTTCCTTAAATCCCATTCTTCTATCATCTTCTCTGTCAGGACTGGTGATTATGTTCACTTCTTCAAACATTTGTAAACCTAACTCTTCTTGTCCCTCACTTCCTATGTAGGGTATAGCGGTCTCCTTGTAGATTTCATAATCTTGATCTCCCAAAATTGTAATCACCTGGCCATTTGAGATAAACTTCAACTTTTAGTGCAAGCTCGAGGGTATGGCCCTTGTTGCATGAATCCAAGGTCTTCCTAAGAATAGATTGGAAGATCTTGAATTGTCCATGACTTGGAATCGAATGGTAAAGTACTGAGGACCAATACTTATGAATAAATCAATCTCCCCTATAATCTCTCTTTTGGAACCATCAAAGGCCCTAATTATTGAAGAAGGCTTAATTGCAGATGTATCGATGCCCAGCAAATCCAAAGTGGCAAGCGGACAGACGTTCAATAATGATCCATTGTCGATGAGCACCCTAGTGATAATTATGTCGTTACTCCTTACCATGATAAAGAGTGGCTTTGTATGTTTGTTCCCTTTTTCACCCAATTTGTCAGATGAAAAAGAAATTTGATCCATTATGAGGACAGAATTAGTGACTAGCCCATCTTCTCAGTTCGAATTTCACGAGGGAATTTCACCTCATTTAAAGTACAAAACAAAGCCTCCCTATGTGGTTCAGATGTGCTTAACAAGCTCATCAACGATATTTGTGTAGGGGTCTTATTGAGTTGATCCATGATCTTATATTCACTCGACTTGATCATTTTGGTAAAGGCCGATAGCCCCTCAATACGTTCGGCTACCATCTGATTGTTCGATTCTCCCAGTATGACCTTCCTCCCATGCTCCTCTCTAGGGTGGTAAATCTTTCTCAATTAAGTAATGCCCCCTACCAGAGGACCTGGTTTTTCTTAATTTACCAAGTGATAGCTAAATGGGGAAGCCTTGTAATTGTCTTGTGGCAATGGTACGTGAAATGTGTACCTCTTCACTTTTGGCATTTGGTTGCTGGTATAAAACTCAAAAACCTTAGGCTTCTTATCTGAATCAATGACGTTGATAGTACAGTCATCAAAAGTCATACCAATCATCGGCCCGTGGTTAGGTAAGGGATTATTGTTAACATTAGGAACCGAGGCCTCTACAAAATCTATCTACATTGTCCCTTCATCTATCAAGTCCTGAATCTTGTTCCTCAGTCGCCAGCATGCATCAGTCGAATGCCCCACTTATTTATGGTGGTATTCATACTTTACTATGGGGTTAAAGATTCTCAGTCAGTATCGATCGCTAGGAAACTCGTACCATATCAAATTATCCCTTTGCAACTTCTTGAAGACTTTACTTAAAGGGACTGGTATCTTGGTAAATTTCTATAAGTCCTATTAGTTTGAAACTGGTCTCTAAACTATTGCTGAGCGGAAGGTGGATTCACCCTAAAAGCAACTTGAGCGTTTGGTCTAGCATTTGAGTTTACCATACCAACCGTAGATTCTTTAGGCTTGTTACCGGTTGGTTTAGGACCAAATGATGACACTGGTGGTCTTCTATTTGCTGGCTCTTGCAGCTTACTGGAAGAGACGGCATTTTCAATCTTGTACCCTGCCGTTACTACCTTAACAAAACTAGATGAGGCCTACCCGATGAGATGGGAGAAGTAGGGCTTCTCTAAGGTGTTAATGAAAGTTGATGTGAGCTCCTTCTCAGTTTTGGAAGTAGAGATTCCTGCAGCTAAGGATCTCCATCTTCGAGCGTACTCTTTGAATGATTCATTATTCTTCTTTCATAGAGCAACTAGGTCCATCATAGTTAGGGCTACCTCTACGTTGAATTTTTATTGTTCGTAAAATGCTCTAGTAAGCTTCTCCCACATATTTATCTCATTTAAATCAAGTTGGGCATACTAAGTCAGGGTTGGTCCAGTCAAACTCCTCTTAGAATGTCTGTGCCATGAGAGGATCATACTGAACATATTTACCCATCATCCTGACGTACAACCCGGTGTGGAGCTTAGGGCAGCCTATTCTGTTATACTTTTCAAATTCTGGTACCTTAAACTTCTCAAGGTATGATCTATATCATATACGAAAATTTCGTGATCTTTATCTATTCAAATCCATCATACCCTACAAGTGCCTTCATCTTCTTAGCTATCTATTGTGTCAATTTCTTTTCTAGTTCTTTCAAGCTGTCTATATTAGGCCCTTAGTCAACAGGTCTCAAGGTCGCACACATGTCAGGTTCGAAGGTCAGGTTGTCTTTCGGGTAAACTCCTTTTGATTCGAATGGATCTTTTTGATATCCCATAACGGGCCTTAGAGCTTTCTTCATTAGCCGGTGCTATCGCATGTAGCAAAGCAATGCTATCTACTAGGAAGCTCATTTGTTTTGCCATCTTCTCCATAGCCCTTTTCTATAGAATGAAACCTCAGCTCAAAGGGATCATTGATCTTAGGGTCTCCGTCATTTCCTTGCGTTGTGCCTATCCTGGTCTAGGAACGTGTTAAATCAGACTTCTCTGAAAGACTTAACGTTTGGAAGCTATCTTGAAATTTTACCTAAATTTTAGATCAACTCATCAAAGGGTTAGTACATGTTACATTTTCCTAAGACAGAGTTGTTAGATGTAAGATGCATATCATACGAGTGCAATGAAAAATTAAAAATTGGGAAGAAACCTTTGATGTGGCAAAACCTAACTAGCTTTTATTAATTTTTGCGATTGTGAAGCTTTACACCTCTTATTCTGTTCACAAAGAGGAATTCTAAAGAAAGAATAAAAAAAAAACTAAAATCTAATCTTCTAATGGCTAGTAGGCTTATCTTGAGTCTTTCTCCTCTTTCGGATCTTAGGAGCATGCTCTTCTTTGCCCTTAGTCCTCTTTAGTTATGCTTCTAATGCCTTTATCTTCTAATGATATTCCTTGCAACGATTTTCCAACTCCTGCTCTCTTTTACTCGTTCTCCTAGGTTCAGCTTCAACTTGAACTTCCCCCTTCTCTTTATTGTCTTCTATGTCCTTCAATCCTTTTAGTTGGTGATAAAGAAATCCTTTGGTCATCTGGCTCCTGGCTATTATCCCTTTAGTGGTAGGGGTAGTCTTTCTTGTGCACCAAAGAGCTCGGATGCCCCTAAGCTTAGCTACTTTATCAGCCACCATCACACTGAGGTTAAGGAAGTCTAATGAGACAACTTTTAATGATAGCCTAGGGATCACGTCCTTAATGAGTCCATTGGCTAGGACGTATCCGGTATAGAGGTTGAAGCCGATCAGAAAGACCGCCTTGAAGTCTTCATACCCACTTATTATTTCCTTGCTTGCAAACCACCTGGGTGTTAACAACAACTCTTCCACTTTTACACTCTAAAAGTATTGGACCTAGTAGCGGCTAGCTATATTTTTTGGTAGCTCAACTCTTTCCTCAAAAGATTTGATGAGATCATATTGCTAAGTAAACTCAGCTTAATTGAAATGAAGTTGGTAACTTCTCATGTGGCTAACGAACCAGGCTACTAATAGGACCATATTAGTTTTTAGATCTCCTTGTTTCTTTTTCTTAAGATGGTTTAATGACCCAATATGCTCGGCCAAAAGGGCCGGGACATATGGTTTCCCTTTAAGGAATTAGGTTACGAGTTCTGCAATTCTGAAGTGGACTCGACGTCTATCATCAGGGAATAAGATAGTATTGAAAACCACCAATATAAAAGCATTGACCCGGTACTGGTGCCATGCTTCTAAATTTGCATAAAAAACCTCACATTTTTCTCTATGCTTCAATTTAGTAGAAAATCAATCCATAACATGCTCTAATTGAATGGTCTTTCCTTGATTTAGAACCCAATTTATTTTGGTTTTTCTGATTCCCAACAACTTACTGAAAATCTTTAGTACTATAGCTTCTAAGTCTAGGACATAGATATCATTAGTGATCATAGGAGCCCACAACAATTAGGATTATTCTTCTAAAGTTGGGATTAGTTGATGTGGGCCCATACAGAAACTGGTGGATTCGGGCTCGCATAGGTAGGCTAAGGCCCACACTAGAGTGATGTTCACAGGGATCTTCTGTAGAGAGAGGATGGGCCTAATTCTATTCTTAATAAACTCCTTTTTATCTAGGTTGAAGAGTCGAAACCATGTTTAAAGCAATTTTTGTGACCAATGCGATAGGTGGACATGAATGTCTTCAAAAAGCACTTAACTTGATCTAACCATGACTGATCAAAATCAAAATTAAAATTATAATTACAACGTAATCTAAACTTTACATAAAATTATTACAAATTATTTAAAAGAAAATATTACAACTATAACTTCACAACTGCCCTTATCCATTTAGGTTTGCCACATCATAGGCTCTTGCGATTTTTTTTTTTTTTGAAAAAAGGTTTTATGTAATGCAAAAGGATAGGTGATAAAAGTTCTCAAGTTCTGCAACCATTACATTTTTTCAAAGCAATGATTCTATGGTTACATTTGAACTTGAGTAGGGCAGCTTGATCGGCCCCAGAAGGTGAAGGTGGTTACCCCACACATCCGAAGCTTACACAATGGCCCTCCTCCTTAGGTCCTAAGATCGCCTGGTTCTGACCATGTCTACCATGCATTTATAATGTAGAAAAATAGAATAAAAGTAAACCCCCCCCCCCCCCCACAAAATTCCCCCTTAAATAAATTGCTACAACAAAAAAAAAATGTTAGTAGAAATAAATAAATAAAATAAACAAATACATAAAAATGACATACCTAAGTTCTTTCTTTTATTATTTCACCATTTTATTTTATTTTATTTTTTTTGAAAAATAATTCTATTTTTGATAACTTCTAATGGCTAGCCCTTTAGCTTCCCCAATAAAGTTGCTAAACTGTTAAGCCTGATTTTTCGATTTCTTTTATTTAAAAATTAATTTCCCATTTCCTGATTAATACTAAACCCTAACCCATTTAATATTAATCCTCGACTATAGAAATTGAGAAATTCCAATTTTTTATTGAAAATAATTTTTGGAGTCGCCACCCGATCGAAATCAGGAAAAGAAAAAATAAACTGTAACCAATTTGGTGGATTGATTACGATTTAACTACCAGTCTTTGATTTCAATTTTAAATGAAGAACCCGAGGTTTCCAAGTTTGGGGGCTAACTTATTAAACCCTTAACAAGTACCACTATTTATTTACTGAAATTAGGATTATTCTTCTAATTATAACATTTAAAAAAATAAATAAATAAAATCAAAAGAAAAAAGAACCTAAGTTTCTACATATTTTATTGTCACCTTGAAGGTGCCTACATACTCGCTAGTCGGGATCAGACAATCGTAGTTCTTTAAAAAAATCTTTAATGTGTTGATTTATTTTAATTTTAAAACCTAGTCGAGTTTATGTTTTTAATTTATTCGGTTTATTTAAAAAAAAATCTAAAGGGGTCCTAACTCTTGAAAGTTATTGTTTTATAAAAAAAAATTTCACCCTAAAATTTAAAAAAGGATTTTTTATTAACTTTTATTTAAAAAAAAAAAAACAACTTTCTATATGACAAATCCTTAAACAAGATCAAATCTTAATAAAAATAACCAATCTTAATGACTCCTAAACTAACATAAAATAAACATCCATTTGAATCAATATTTAATTTATCTAATGAAGAAAACCAATGTTAAAAGAAGAATACGTAAATTAATATATACATATACATATATTATTATTATTAAACAATTATCTATATATAAAAGAATAAGAATAAAAGCTCCTAAAACTAATATGTTCATATTTGAAACTGAAAAGAAACGGACCTGAACTTCTTGATTACGTGGTGAAGGACGATGGCCGGTGTATAACGGAGTTGCTGTTGCATGTGGTTACTGGCATTGGATTATTGTCTGAGTTTGCTTTGCTACTGTCTGCCTTGCTACTGTCTACCTTATTCACTGTTGTCTACTGTCCTTTTCGCTGCTGTCTGCCTTGCTACTATCTTGTTTACTGCTATCTACCGTACTGCTGTCTGCCATGCTGTTGTCCTGTTCACTACTGTCCTGTTGATGTGGGTTATGCGGATCGATGCTGTAGTGGGCTGTTGTTGGGAAAGAACTTAATCAACGTGTGTGTGTGCTGTCGGCATGGTGTAAGGGTCAGTGTTGTGTATGTGTTGTTGGCGTGGTTGCAACTTGTAGGGAGTCAGGTGCTGTGTAGGTGCTGTCGTGTGGTGTAAGGGTCAACGTTGACGAGCCGTGCATAGACTGCAACACGTGTGTATGGAGTTTCTATTTTTTTGTTGTTCGAAAGCGGATTGTTGCCTAGTTATGTTTGGAGTTTTTGTTTTGCTGCTATGAACGGATAGGTGGTTAGCAGGGCGGTTAGCTTTTTTTAGTCAGTGGATGTGTGTTTTTGTTACTAAAGGATTTTGCTGTGTGAAGGTAGATTCTTTTTTCTACTGTCTCTTCTTTTATATGCACGTGTATGTGTGTTTTTAAGGTCCATATCAAATCATATCTAGATATATCTATTGTATCTGATTCGATAACAATCAAACTAGATCCAAATTAATTTAAATCTAATTTAACAAGATCAAACTAAATTCAAATGATTTATTAGATATGAATCCCAATTTCATCTTGCTTTTGTAAACATAAAGAAATAAAGACATAGGTACGTGGCGAGACTTGAACCAAAGACCTCAAACTAAGTCCATTCCAATACTCCAATGCTTATCCGCTAGGCCGTTAACCTGTGCCTTGACATTTAATTCAATTAAATTGTACTTAAACTACCTGCTTCCCTAAAATAAAATTTTTTTAACTAAGATAAAACTAAAACTATTTTCTCTAAAATAATTTACTTCCTAAAAATCTACAAAACTCTTCATAATAATTTTTTTTCTTATTTTTTTAGTATTTTTATCATTTGTTAAATTTTTATTATTTTTATCTTTTATTAATTTTTTTGTTATTTTTATTTTTGAATTATGACCCTTTTTATAAAAATAAAAATTAAGACTATAGAGGGGTAAAAATTAAGTGTCTACAGTAAGGAATTTGGTTAGACACAATAAAGATAGAGGAAACACCATAGTCCTTAGGCAATTTAATTGGATAGGCATTACAGTTGATCTTCTTTAGGACTTTAAATAGGTCATCAGCTTACGAAGATAGCTTACTCTGTCTTAGGTGTAGAAATCATTCTCAATTGGGGTGAATCTGTAGCAACCCTAGGAGGGGCCTAGTAGTATTGCTTAAAATTTCCATATCACGTGTGCGCTTATGATAAAAAAATCACCTTGTAAGTCAGAGATTGCAAGACTCTAAATAGTTACTTACTAGAGTCTTCAATTTTAGTTCATTGACTCATTATATAATATAAATAATTATGAATATCCATTTTTCCACAATTCCTCGAAACCACAAAGAATCAGTATCCCCTACTAAAATAGTGAAATAAGATAGACAATTCTAGAAAATTCTAAACTTACTAAAGATACTAAACTTAATTAAGACATTAGTCATTTTTTAGAGCATTCTAAATTAACTACACAAGCTTTTCATCATACCGATTCAATGGTAGTACTATGTACTCGATTCCTATCCCATTCCCAACTATCGATCAACCTACAAGGAAAAGAACTATTGGGGTATAAGCTTATGCTTAGTGAGATAATTATCCTCATCAAAACCACATGATAGAAATTTATTAGATGTACAATCATATGAATGCATGAATAATCATTATGCCAAACAACATATGCAATGGCCTAGGAACTGCATACGATTCAGAATTATGCCCCCTGTAGTTGGTGTTTGGAGATAATTAACTGACTAAAACCAAAATCTCGGTTCTATACCTTGGGTTTTAATTCATTAGCATTATTGTGCTTATGTCAAAACAAAACTATGTATATATATACATATATATACTTTCATTATTGAATAATAAATCATATTTTTAAAATCCTAAGTCTAGCGGTATGGTGGCCTCTGCAATCCACAAACATATGCCCTAAGTAGAAGCTACAAGACTCGACTCCTTGCTGACGGTTAGCGTCTCCTAGCGCCTAGTAAGCCCATCAGCTTAGGACAGAGACTCAATATATATGATGACATAGCTAGTGCCCAATTCTACAGTAGACACGTCCTCCTATGAGTTCCTTCCCATCTTCTACGTAAAGCGATAATTGGTGTTATCCGTATGTAATATGGGGAATGCATGATTCATTTTGATTTCTTAATCGTATAAGTAATTAACTCGATTTTTAAGGTGATTAGACAATTTCATTCCATACAATTCACATGTATGTATTAGTACAAACAATTCCCATTATTATATATAATTAACAAGTCATCGCATTCATTCATAAATTCATACACATGCATTTCCCATATCCCACAAGCATCCAAATTTATTTATATAAGTTTAGGTGCATCTTTTCTACAAGCAAAATTAAGTAAAGAGTCATCGGGAATTTACTCACTCAACTATGCGAATTAATCAAAATAATCCAGGATAGGTTGTCTCCCCAAAGCCGAGTCCCTTGGACATCGCAAATATGATACTATAAGAATTTGAAATAAAGCTAAAACCCTTTAAATTATACTTTTGACTTGGTTTCATAATTTTTCTCGATTTTACTAAAAAGTTCAATCGCGTATAGCTTTCTCGTTTTAAATTCAATTTTTATGAGCTTATAGTCAATCTTCACCGTTTTTTAGTATACTTTAATGTGTTGAGGTTATATTTTTGAAATAAGGCATGCCAAACTACCCATAGGTCAAAACAGTAGCAATCCTCACTATTTGGAGTGCTTTTGGGCTTTATTTGGTTAACAGACTTTTTGGTAACTTAGGAAATCCTTTAGGCATGGTCTTAAGATTTTATCCTAAGCTTAAAATACTCCTTGAGATTATATTTATAACTTTTATTTATATTCCTAAGACTAACAACCACTTCATGGGCTCTTTAGTGGGCTTAAGTTGTCAAATAGGCTTGTTTTTTGTTCAAACTAAAGTTAGTGACTTTGGTAGGCTTATGAAGCCTTAGGTGGATTTCTTATAGGCTTCAAAACAACCTCTCTTAATGTTTTAAAGTGCTGGTCATAATTTTATTGAAGGCCCAACTTAGAGTTCTAGACTTGTTTTGAGAGTTTTACGTTCAATTTTGAGTTTTAGGTTTTATATACCTACTATACTTGCTTTAGTTGATCTTTTCACTTTGTTTATTTACTTTTATCGTATTTTTAAGTTTCTCTTACCCATGTTTCAAATCTAGTCATGATGATTCCAAGGGGCTTTCACTTGGTCTTTCAACTTGTTTCATCATTTCCTTGAGTTTTGGTGTTAGATCATGCACTTAAACTACTTGTATCCAAATCTTAACTTAACTTTTTTTCCGTAAGATGATTCTTTAATTCATCCTTCATAGAAAGAAATAAGAGATCTTATACTTATTATAACTTCCATATCATAGCTCATGTCATACAAAGTTGATTTCTTCATAAAAGCTTCATGTAATGGATTTTCCTTTACCTAAGACTAGGTTTAAGCATCTTTAACTTAATAGAAATGGAAATAACATCTAAATGGCTCACATGTACTCCACATCTAGCATGATGTCTCCTCATTCATGTACACATTTCATGATTTTCTTAACTTAAAATCTTCCATTTTAAGTGCTAAACATATATCTTTAAATAATACCAACTTAGCATGCTCGTAATTCAACTTTCATATAAAGGGGTTCACAAGCTTACTTCTTAAGGTAGTCTAGCTATTTTCACATGTAACACTAAACCACTAATACAAAGAAACAACTTACCTATCCTAAAAGCATAGAAACGGTGGTTATACAACTAAGTATCCTCTTGTGTTCCTTGTTTTCCCTCTTTCTTCTTGTAAGCTCCTTTGGAACTAGAGTCTTAATCTTTGAAGTGGGGCTTTGAGGATATTTTGAAGTTCCTAAAAGTGGTTTTTGAAGTTGACAAATAAAGGGCACAAAATAAAGCTTGCTGCCATGTGTATGGAAGCAAAAATGATGTCGGCAATGTTGGGATTTTGTAGAGTTGGATTTCTTCTTTTGATTTATGTTTAAAGTGAGTGAAAAGGAAGTGAAAATGGGAGTTAAAGAGGGAGAGAGTGGCTGATTTTTGAATGAGAAAAGAAGTGTGTGCAAGAAGCTTTAATTGATTGTCTTGTAATTTATACAAAAGTCAACAATTGCAACTATTGATGATATAAGCATTAAGGAGTGAATAGTGGTGTATTAGAGAAAGTGATAGATGGTTGAAAGACAAGAGTATGCACCCCCCCCCCCCCCCTCTTTTCTCCTTGTTCAAATCTGCCATTTAATGTCCTTTGGGGTCATGGAATGTTCTTGTCTTATTTAATAAAATTAAGCATGTGAAATCTTATGAAAAATTGTCCATATGTAGTATAAGTAACAGGGTGATAAGGAAAATGTCTTGTCACTAGATTTTGATAAGTTATCAATTGATAAATGATTCCAACTCTCAATTGATAAGTTATCTAAAGTGATTGACTAGTGATATCAGGCAAGTGCACCTATCAGTTTTAATATAGTAGATGTGAGTCCGAGTCGATCCCTCAGAGACTTCGAGTACTAATATTAACCTTAGCTTTATTATCTAACCAGAAAATTATGAAGGTTTGAATTAAAAATACTAAAATTAACAAACTAACCTAATTATAAGACTTGATTAAGCAATTGAAAAAGTGATAAAATTAAGAACGACTTCAAGAATGCAAATAATGTGTTTAGGAATTATTTCTCCTAGTGTTTAACATGTGGCCGCTTAAAATATATTCATTTCAATTTTTATTATTCTTGACCAGAGGGATTCACAATTAAAATTAATACCTTTCTCAAGCATATTAACTCTAATCCTAAATTATTTACCGAAATCTCTTCACTTAATAATATAATTTAGAATTGCATTAATATATAATGAATTCCCACACAAATAATTAACTTTCTGGAAAAACATGTATCTTATCTCTAAGTATACATGTAATTCTCTCCAATTATGTAAAGATCTAATTATACATGTAATTTCTCAATCAACATGCATAATATCATATATTGATATTCTAGAAATATCAATTAACAATTAAACAACATAATTGAATCATGCAAAGATAGAAACTTTATTGAGAATTATAAATCAACCCAAGAGTCACATGAAACCCTAGGTTCCGTAATCCTAAATACACGAATTTTAAGCTATCATAATAAAACTAAAAACGAGTTCCATAAAAAACATAAAATAAAACATGAAAAACCCCTTTGATTGATGAAAAATCTCTTCGATCTTGAAGTTGGTGTTGTTTTCACCTTTTTCTTTTCCTTCTCCTCAAGTCTCTCCTCTTCTCTAATGTCTCCTCTCTCTTGTGAAAACCTAATATGTCTTTTTATACTGTATTATAAGGTTTTCGTTTTCTCTACCAGACACGACCTGGGACATGACCGTATCCCCAAGTCGTGTAACTTTTTGACCCTGGCAAATTTCCCTGCATGGATACAGCAATATGGTTATGTCCCAGACTGTGTAACTTCAAAACTTCATAACTTCTTCATTTGAACTCTAAATTGAGTAAAAATTGATTCCTTTTCTTCGTTTTCGAACCAAGAACTCATTCAAACCTTAAAATCAAAATTTTACTCAATTAAGTATCAATTTATTTAAATAAAACCAAAAATGTAAGGGAAATACTAAAAATCAACATGTAAAATATGTTTGAAATCCGAGTTATCAATTGGTCTACTTATTGATGTGTAAGGTTTAGACATGAAGTTAAGGGCATGGTCTTATAGGAAATTGTTTTAGGGTTTTCATCTTGCATTGTTTTGTAATTTATGATTTGATTTTTATAAAATTGTAAAATTTTCTAAATTTGAATGAAATTATTCAAATTAAATTATTGATTAATTACTTAGGGTTAAAATTCCTTAATTATTTTAGGGTTTAGGGTTTTAAGTTACTTTAAAGCTCGTAGTTCTTCAAGCTCAAGTTTTATCAATAATTGGTTTTTGAATTGAAAATTTTTTATTTGCTTTTCAATGTAAATTTAAATTCTTAGTTTTGTTGATCCTTGGGAACGTTTGAACGATACTTTTAATTGAATCATGGGCATACTCAAAGTAGGGTTTATATTTATCAATTGATAAGTTATTTAGGATAATTAGTTAGTTTACTTATTCATGTACACAAATCTTATGCATGAAGATAAGGAGATTCTCTTACATAAAATTCTTTTAGAGTTTGTCTCTTAAATTAATTTGTAAGTTATGATTTAATTCTTATAAAATTTTGAAAATTTCTAAAGTTGAATAAAATTATTGAAATTAAATTCTTAATTAGCCACTTAGGTTTATAAGTGCTTAATTATTTTAGTGTTTTGGGTTTATGGTTCTCATATTCAAGTTTTATCGATAATAGGGTTTCAAATTGGAAAATTAAATTCATTTTTAAATGTAAACTTGATTTCTTAGCTTAGTTTATCTTTGGGAATATTTGGAAAGTGTTCTTAGTTGAATCACAAGTCCTCTAAAAAGTATGGTTTACAACTTATCCATATATAATATGGCTTATAAGTGAAAATAATGGAATAGTCTTATATGAAATTCTTTTAGGGTATGGTTCTCAAATTAATTTGTAGGTTGTGATTTGCCTCTTAAGAAATTTTAGAGTTTTCTAGAGTTGAATAAAATTTATTGAAATTATATTTTTAATTATTTATTTAGGGCTGTAAGTCCCTGATTATCCCAAGGTTTTGGGTTCAAGTGAGTTTAAGTACGTTTTAGAGTTTTTCACCAACTCGGGAATAATTGACTTATACTTAGGAGCTTAAGGATCAATTGGCTTAATTATTTAAGAATACCACTTTATTATGCAACATATATATATATATATATATATCATACGATAGATTAAGAAAAGAGAAGGAAATTGCTTATTAATATATCTATATGTATATACATATTGTAGGGTTACTTATGTACACAAGTAAAATAATTATTGTAAATTTATTAATTTATTCCTTTAATTAGTTTAGTTTTGTTGTTTATTATTACTTGAAATAATCCCTGATTCATTCATTATCAGTTTTATACGATTTTACAAAATTATTGATAATTTTATTGATTTATGGCTTTTCAAGCATTAAAATGATTTTATTGATTTAAAATTTTTTTATGATTTAATATTTATAGTTCCTGTTAAGTTTAGGTTTATAGTTTTAAAAGTATGCATATGTTAAGATTTGAGGTTTTCTTGCATGATTAGAGTTTTCAAATCATATAATAGTGTCTTTCAAGTTCGTTTTAGGTTTCGACTTTGAAACTTTAGTCGGTTTTCATTTTATATGGTTTTGTCGACTTTCTACGATTATCGATCTCATATTGTTTTTGGTTGAACTTGGCAATCATCCTTGTTATGAGAACATCTTCTAGATTTCTCATCTCCAACAATCATCCAATCAATAGAAACATTGGTTCACTAGCCATCTCAACAACTAAAAAGCTTTCTTCGGCTCATCTTTAAGGTTTTCTTCTTACAAGCTTGAGTAAGTTGGCTATGAGTCTTATTCACTTAAGTTAGTATCATGGGTCATAACATACTCTTCTTCCCATCCTTAATAAGGCATAGGTGTTCTTATATCCATCGTAAATAACACATCAGTCAAATAACTAAGGTCATGTAAGTAATAGATGTAAAGTTCCCATAGGGACAACATTATACACCACTTCATCCTTATATACATTCCCAATACTAAAAGGCATAGATACTTGCTATGTGATGTACAAAGCGCCCTTATCATGAAGTTAGAGTAGCTTGTAAGGTCGGACGTGCTTAGAGATTAGCATTCTTAACCTCTACACAAAGGACTGTACAAAAACGTTGGTATATCTCCCTCCATCTACAATGATGGTGTACAACCATCCCTTGATGGTATACTTCATATGGTCATCTAAGACACCATTGATTTCGAATGTATTGTAAATTTCCAAGAAATTCTAGATATGGTTGTTGGGGTCCTTGTCAGCCAATTCATTAAATTGTAAGAATTATTGGACCATCTATATGACATTAGGTTGAATCTGAAAGTATTTATATATTACAAGTTTTGAGATGTTGGGTTCAACTTTAATCACCATTGGTTTGGTGAACTCCATAAGTGTCCTGTTGGTGTCATCGTTGTTGTTATCTTTATTATTCAATGTCATGTTTCTAATTTCAACCTTAATGCCTCCCTTAGGACATACACATGGAGAAGCACCACAATAAACGAGAACTAAAAGAACATAAAAGAGGATTATCAAATACAAGTAGCTACTAATAAGATATAACATACCAATCAATCCTACTTGGCTAACAATTCACCAAATATGACTTACCGATTTGAATTATAAGGTCACTCACCACTACTCCTTGCTAAAGAAAATAGATAAGAGTTAAGAAAGAGTAAGAACACTAAGGTTACTCAAGAAGGATACTAGTAATATTCAATAATGAAATGGTAATGATCTATTTGCGTATAAGTAAATGGGGTTTTTATACTAGGCCCATTAAGGTTACAAGGCATACATGGAAAAGACAAAAAGGGTATTTACAAATAGAGTACATAAAACATACTAAAAAGGATAAAAATGACAAAAAAAAATTTATATGGAAAAAGTAAGGAACCCTTCTAAAATTTCATACTAGAAGACACATGTCAAGGGGTGTTTAGAGCCATGTATTGAAGCTGTTCTTATTGATGTAGAGTCTAGGATAGTCTTGCTGTTGTAGAATAAGCTTAAAGTACATTAGAAGAAGGTCTAAGCACTAGGTAAATTTGGTCCTATCTAGGTTAGAGTTCAAATACTAAGAGAAATTCGAAGTTTAGGTCAGCATTTCTTTAGGTCGGTTGTTGTAGCTCAACTCAGTCAAACATTTGAGGTTAGTTTGCTCAAATGCTCTCTAGATCATTGTAAGAGCTCAGAGATAGGCATGGCTACTCGACAGGTCGACCTATATACTTGGGAGGTCAGTATGTATGCTTAGCAAGTTAGAGATTGTGTTGGCACTTATGAGAGCTTAGCACTCAGGTTGGAGTGGTGTAAAAGGTGGGGTTTGGAATAGGAATCATCGTCCTAAATGGGGTTTCAAGCTAATATCCTTTGAGTAAGTCATTGTAGTATTCTAGCTTGGCTACATGTGATTAGTTTAGAAAGTTGATTCTTATAATTGCTTAGAGGTCAGAAAGATCTACCCTCAAATCTGAAGTGATTTAGGGATCTTGTTCTATCCTAACACCGGTTGGGTCTTCTTTTGCTCGATGGGAAATCATGTTGGACACATTAAAGGTGGAGGAAACATTGTAGTTCTCATGCAATTCAATCGAATAAGCGTTGCGGTTGATGTTCTTCAAGACTTTGAATAAATAATCATCTGATGCATAGATTACTCTATTTCAGGTACAAAAATTGCTTTTGATTAAGGTGAATCCATACTAAATCTACCGATCTAAAGGAAATAGTTTGATGGCTACAACTATTGATCTTGTGTTGTTTTTTGTTAAAATTGGAGATCTTCCTTACCACAAAAATATCTTCCAAATTTCTCATTTCCAAAAATCATCTAATCTATAGAAACATAGGTTCATTAACCTTCTCAACAACTCAAAGCTTTCTTTGACTCATCATTAAGGCTTTCTTCTTACTAGCTCAAGTGAGTTGGTTATGAGTCTCATTCACTTGAGTTAGTGTCATGGGTTACAATACACCTTTCTTCCCATCCTTGACAAGGCATAAGTATTCTTATATCTATCATGAATAACTCGAAAGTTGAATAACTAAGGTAGTCTAAGCAATACATGTGAAGCTCCCATATGGACAACATCACACACCACTTCATCCCTATACACATTCTCAATACTAAAAGGCATGGATACTTGTTTTATGACGAGCAAAGCACCCTTATCATGAAGCTAGTATAGCTTATTAAGTTGAGGGTTCTTATAGATTGGCAGTCCTAACCTCTACGCAATGGACTCTGTAACAATGTTGTATAAGTCTCTCCATCTACAATGATGGTGTGTAATACTCTAGTATTTCGAGCTCATGTGATAACCCTAAGATTAAATCCCTTTAATTTAGGGCACCGAGCTATATTATCCATTTTATTTCAAACTTCACAATAAGGTTAGAAAGGTTAAACAAAGTAATTCAAGTAAAGTTAATTTCTTCCTTTGTTTGACTTGAAGTCAGCAAAAGAATGTAGTTCACTCATCATAGACATTTCGGATTCCTATCACATCAACTTAGTAAATTCTAAACAATATTTCTTACTAGTGGATCCAAATGTAATACCATCAACATATAATTGTACTATTAAAATATCCTTATCGTAATGCTTAGAAAATAAAGTTATATCAATTTTACCTTTGATAAAATCTTTCATGATAAAAAATTCACTTAATCTTTCATACTATATTCTAGGAGCTTGTTCTAATTCATATGGAGCTTTGTCCAATTTATAGACATGATTCCTAAGATGTAGTTCTTCGAATCCATGGTTCTCAAGAAATGATTCTGGGGTAGATTGATAGGTACTTAAATAGGTTGGCTCTTGATGAGGGTAACTCAAAAGCAAGACGGCTGGGCTTATGGTCACACTTATCGAACTATTAGAGGGATTACTCATGCTATCATTAGATCAGCATTTCACTAGGTCCTCAATCTTCAGTAAAGAATAAGTGTCAGAGTGGTCTGAAAGGTGGGGAAAGTCAGACCCATGCAATAGAATAAACTCTCTAACACTTGGACAAGAAGTGAGAACTCATCAAGCCCTACTTTCTTATCCTCTAGCTTGAGCCCTAATGAGGGGTCCATAAAGCTAATTCTTATTAGTTTATCAAAAGGTGCTATAGGTTCTGATGCATTAACTATAGGTGTAGTTTCTTCCTTAGGTTTTGATGTTTCTCCTCTTTCAAATATCACTTTTGCAAGTACTTCCTCATCATTCGAATCATCATCAAGACTTCACATTATCTTACATTTATTGATTCTTTTACCTTAAAGGTTCTTTTATTATAGACTCAATAAGGCTTACTTGTTTGAGAACATGATAAACACATTCCTTTATCTACATTTTCTTCAAATTTTTCCAAATTATTCTTTGTTTTCTTAATAAAACATTTACTACAAAAAAATCTGAAAATAAGACACTATAGGTTTTTGCCTTTATGATTTTCATGAAGAGATTCATCTATCAATGGTCTTAAATAGATTATGTTGATTGTGTAACATGAAGTTAATACAGTTTCTAACTAAAATTGTTTTGCTATTCCTCTTTCATTTAATAGAGATCTAATCATTTCTTGAATTTTCCCTTTTACTACTTCATTCTGCTATAGTGTGTAAGGTGCTCAAAAATTATGTGCAATTCAATTATCATAAAAAAAATTTATGAATCTTGAATTTTCAAATATGTTCCATAATCAAGTTTAAAACATTTTATTGATAGTTTATTCTCATTTTGAACTTGTTTAGCAAATATGTTGAGTTGCTCAAATGCATCACTTTTATTTTAAAGAAAGACCACCTAAGTATATCTTGAAAAAATCATCTACTACTATTAGATGATATCTATTTAGAGCTTAGATATGTTCAAAAAGATCTAACCATAATAGTTTTAAGGATTTTCTTATTAATATTGCATCTTTACTCTTAAATGAAGATTTTACCATCTTATTTATTGAGCATGATAAACAATGAATAATATCTCTTGTATTCATTTATGGTAAACCTCTTATTGATCTATTCTTATAAAGTTTTTCATAATGCTTAAAGTTGACATGTCTTAGCCTATTATGCCACTAACGCATATGAATTTACATGTATTAATTATAGTGATTTTCTTCTATTTTGATTTGGATTTCAATGACTTATCTTACATGAGTAATTTGTTGATTTCAAAACTTGGAAAAGTTATTGAAGCAAAAAGAATGAAGATTATCCAAGTTTTGAAAAGAATTGCACTTATTTTGAAGAACTAATCAAGGATAGCCAACTTCATAAGAAGACATTGTTGAATATTAATGTCCAAAGAAGATCACTCATAAGAATATGCTCATGTTTCCTGATAGTAATCTCCTCGTGAAGAATTATCATAGATTTCTCGAAGGATTATTGTAAGCAGAATACGACTAATGTACACATCAATGTTTACGCTTATGTTCTTAGGAAGTGGTCATACTATGATATTTAAAAGCTTCGATAATTGAGTTATTTTTACACATCCTTATAAGTAAGAGGTTAGATATTCATTCAAAAAAGAGAGAAGAAGAAGAGAAGGGAAAGGAAAGAAGAGAAACAAAAAAAAAAAGGTTGTTGTTCATAGAAGATTTCCATTTTTAGTTTCATGATTTTATTGTAAGATTATCTTTTTAACATGATTATAATGCAAGTTGTAGATATCTAGGTCTATGAGTCCTTGAATTGATATGTAAGATGCCTATTTTGTTTTATTCTAATGAAATTTCCTATTCTTATTCGTTCAATAGTATTTTTTTTTTCATTAAATTAGGTTGTTATTTCTAATTATCTAATATTATAGATTGAGGTTGCAAGACCTAATGTATAATTAAATCTATCACAATTAAAGAGAAATTTCTATAATCTTAGTGATAAGTTGTAAGATTCTTTTGAATTTTATCATACTAATTGTAAAGGGAATTCTTGTTTTTAATGCTATCTTAATTTACTCTATTATAGAAAAGATTCCGATAGAATATAATTAAGGTTTGGAGTTAATAAGCAAAGCAATTCCTATTAACTCATTATTTGAATTCTCCTAGTTAATAAAAATGGGAAACGAATTAGGAATCTTCTAAATTATTGCATGTTAATTTCTTGATGAAATAGAGTCTAGATATCCGTATGACTATTAAGGTTTCTCATTTTATCATTGAGTTCTTACATTATTGTTATTTAAATTTTGTATATCTTTAAGTTATTAAGGATTAATTTTTTTTAACTATAATTTAATAGTTTCTTATAAGTAGAATAGCAGAGCAAGAGTCAATATAGTATGTAATCTTCAAGAAATCAACAACTTGAACCTTATTAGTCTACTATATTAAAACTTAACAAAAGCACATGTCAGTTGATCAACTAAAAATTGATGTTTTCTATTTCTATTATTAAACATTTTTGAAATTTTCTTTTACAATGTTTAATTATCTAAATGTTTCTGTTTCTTATTCCTTGAAACAGTATTTGATTAGATTCTTTATTAAAGCTTATGCATTAATCCTTTTCAAAATTACGTTGTATTTGTTATCACATTATTAACTTATACTTTGTTTTTCCTTTTGCCAAAGGAAGATAACTGATTTAGCAAGTTATGGTTTTAACCTTTTTACTAACTGAACGTTTCTAATAGTCAATGCTTTATTACCAACTATGTCAATATTAATAGCTTTCTTTTGTTGTTTTCAAAGATGACTTTTCCTCTATTAATCCATCTGAGTTTTAAGAATAGAGTGGCATGTCCTACCGTATGTCTAGAGCATTTACTATCCAGGTATTATTTTTCTCTAATATTGCTTAACTTTTTTGTAAAAGAAGATAACAAATTATCTATTATTTCTAACTTAGACCAACTTAGATCTTTTGAAGTTCAAGCTTGTATAATGAATTTTTGCTTACTTTGCAGTGAACTTCTTACTTTTGAAATAACAAAATCTTTCTATATGTCCTATTAACATATAAAAGGTTTATTGCATTATTTCCTTGCAAGGGTAAATTTTTAAGATGGAATATTTACTTTATATTGACTACTTGTCTTTCTTTGTCTTTTGGTTCTTAGCTTTAACAAAGATAGATTTCTTCTATGTATTTGACAATTCTTCATTAAATCCTAAACTAGTTCTACATCTACGAATCTTCTGACTTGTAATTAAAAAAATTCAACTTTTCTTCACTTTCATGAAATCTATTGAAGGTATTTTTGAAAAATTCGAAGAGGTCATCTATTCTTTTCTTCATATTTTTTCGTTCCTTCTTTTAGAACTTTGTTTCCCTTTTTTGAGAAATCGGCCTTTTCATGTGAGATTACTCTTTCTTTTCTTATAAGATCAATTTTATTACTTAGGTTCTTATTTCCTTCTTTTAATGCTTCCTTTTCACCTTGTAATTGTGCATATTTTGCTATTAATCTTTCATTCTTATTATAAATTTTCATTAATATTTCAAACAACTTCTCCATTTCATCATAAACATCATCTAGTTCATCAGAAGAGCTAAATGTAGACTTATCTCTTCATTGGCTATAATATAGAGATTTACCTTCTTCCCAGCTTTTGAATCCTCTAATTCATTTACATCACTTCATGTTGCTATAAGTGCTTTCTTTTTTTATTGTACTAGCCATACCCTTTAGAAGTGATAAAAAATTATATTTGATGTCTCTTGGTTTCTTGTACACATAACAGATTGATATTTCTTTCTTTGTCTTTTTCTTACTTTTGTCTACACTAGTTTTTGAATTGTTAGTTTTCTAGAAGGTTCAAAGAGTTTCTAGCTTTCTTCCTTTTTGCTAGTACATTCAGTTCTCTTTCATCATTTGAAGTGTCAAAATTTAATTTATGTTTTTCTTTGAATGCAATTAACCTCTTCTTTTCTCAATGATCTTCATAGTCTTACATGATATTTTATTCATTCACAATGAGTTTTCCTCTATCGTTGGGTGTCAATGTTAAAAGATATGTTCCTCTTCAATTGTTGTCTTCTTTACATCACATGATCTTAATAGAATTTGGTGAATCTTCCTTACAAGATTTTGATTATTGTATGTGACTCTAAGAGTTTGAAGTTCATTGATAATTAGATTGAATCTATCAAAGACATCATTTATCTATTCTTTGGGCTGGAACTTAAATAGCACATAATTTTATATCAAAATGTTGATTATGGAACTTTTGATAGAAGCAGTCCCTTCATGTGTTTCTACTAGTTTATCCCATGTTTGTTTCATCATTTCTAGTGTTTCTACTAGTTTATCCCATATTTGTTTCACCATAATGCAAACAGATACATGATAAGGCTATGAAGAGTGTGTATCCTTTCAAATTTGCTGATGCCTTCTTATAATCATTATCTATTATAGGAGGATCAAGAATAGTTCGATCTCCTATAATAATTATCATCTATGTATATGTATGTGTGTGTATGTATGTGTGTGTATATATATATATATATATATATATATATATATATATTCATTTCTTGGATGTGGCTTTCCATCTTATAGTTCTATGGAGCATAGGTAGATCCATCAAAATAAGGAGTTTTATTTGTTTGAACAATCCATATATTTAGGTATAATATCAAGATTTTAGAACACATGATGTAATGTCATAGAGAAGAAAATCTAACTATACTTTTGATAAACCATGCTCTAATACCAAATGGTGGTCTAATGAACAATCAAAAAGGGGAAGTGAGGGGTAAGGGAGGGAGGTTGAATTAGTTGTTTATCATAAATTTTAATACTACTTTAGTTCTAGCTTCTTAATGTTTAAGATTATCCATAACATTAAACTTGTTCTACCTTTCCAACATATAAAAAATATGACAAATTTATATCAAAGGTTTGCTAGTAAAAGTCTATTCTCAAATATTAATCAAATCTTTCTATCTTGTCATTGATCTTATTATCGATTTGCATTAATCCTTCATATATCTTATATGCTTCTAATTACTTATGCTTATTAAGATGTACATAAGCAATCAATATAAAGTAAAATAATGAAGTATAAAGAGACAAGGAATCATAAGATTAGGTACTTAATATATAGTAGTTTTGCCTTGTGTATCAATCCACTTTTTCAACACTTAGTTCTAGCGGTTAAGTCCTCCATACCTAAATGTCCACCATTTGAAAGAAACTACAATGAGGTATACAATTCCCATAACTCTACCTTACCCCCACAATCCATACCACAAGATTACGTGAGTCTATAATACCTCCTTCACTATTTTCTCATATAGTACTATATTAAGTTTAAAAAGTTTAGTTGCTCTCTTTGACAATTACAATAGGATTCCTCATACTATGGTTTGATTTCTCAATCTGTCGTTATAGATTTGCCACTTTAGCTCATTGAACTTTCTCACAAAGATTTTTCTTAACGTCACAAAAATCAATGTTCTACTTGTCCCTCATCGTATCTCTTTGTTCTTGATTATCTCTATTAGTCTCTCCTTCTTAAGTTTTCAATCGTTTAAATTATAGTTGTAAACAAGTCGAGTCAATATAATACAATGTTAAGCTCAATTCAAGGTTTTAGGTCTTAAGCTCGAAATCTTGAATCAAACTTGAACTCAATCAAGCTTATAATTCTAAACTCTAACTTGACTCAAAGAGTTACTTAGCATCCTCAAAGTCAACTCAATTAAATTCATTTTGATGCAATAATCTTCTAAAAAATATATTATAAATTTAATTAAAATGATGGTAATATCTATACATAGCTTGAACTCAACTAATATTCAAACTTAACGCAAGTTTAATTAGACTCGCATGCCTATCAAGCCAAACATCGTAAAGCTTAAGCTTGACTGGATAAGCTACTCGAGTAGCTCGAGGTCAAGCTTAACTCGACTATAGCCGAGTCAAGTTTAACAAATTACCAAGTCGAAAGCCTAAAAATATACATACTCGATTAAAATTGCCAATAGGCTCATCTCATTAACACTATTACTTTAAATTGACATGATTCTAATGTTCAATTATTGTATCTCTAGCAATAGCTATTATATAACCATTGTCTATGAAATCTTTATGATTCTTCAATTTATTCCATAATTGCATATTATTAATATTAAATCCTAACCCGTTTAATACTAACCATCAACTAAGAGTTGAGAAAAAAATTGATTTTTTATTTTTGAAATTGTTCAAAGTTGTCACCTAACTAGAGTCAAGAAAAAGAGTTATTGGTTATAACTTAGTTATTAATCTTTCAATAAAATCAAGGTTTTGAAAACCAAATACTTGGATTTAGGGGCAATCTATCAAAACCCTTAACAAGTGCCACTTTCAACATTTTGAATTTAAATTTATTTTTCAAATTACCATTTTTAACTAATTCTATATTTAAAATAAAATAAATTTGTTTACAAAAAGAAAGAAGAAATTAAGAAAATAAGTTCATTTACAAAAGGGAAAATAAAAAGAATTTCCCCTTTTAAGTAGCCACATAGGTGCTTACTATAGATACCCCATTTTTGCTATACTTTATTTTAATTTCAGTCTCTTTTTTTTTTGAACTAAGTTTACAAAAAATTAAAAAGAAATTGAATAATTGAGTAAAAAAATAAAAAATAAAAAAATGGAAATAAAAAATAAATAAAAATGATAAAAATTTTGAAAAAATAAAATTTAAAAAATGTCAAATTGAGTTAAGTCGAGTTAATCAATTTAATGTCAAATCAAACAATAGTTAAAAATGTACATTTAATTTAATAAATTCGAAGTCTTTAAATAACCAAGCCTCATTAAAATATTTTTTTAGTCTAAAGAAATATAAAGTGGATTTTTATTTAATTTATATTGAGTTAAATAAACTTAGGATTCATTAAATGGGTTAGCATGTGTATTTTGGGCTATCTATTAAAAGTCATGGCTAATTTAAAATAAGATGGACAAGGTCTAGCCTAATAAAGAAAGCCTAAATAAAATGAGGTTTCAAGAAACTTGATCTTGAAAATGGATTATATCTTAAATGAATTCAACAGATCTAAATCGAGTATTATCATATCATATGAATATTGGATTTATTAAGATTGAATCTTCACAACAAAAAGATAAAAAAAATTTAAGTTTATAATCTATAAATAGTGGACATTCAGCTGTAAAAATATACGTTTTCACAATTACAATCATTCACACATCCAACCAATTACACAATTTCTGTACCCAAATTCCATACTCATATGTCTCACACATCCCTAATACGTACACATTACTCACATTTCCAAACATAGACCATACACATACAGTAGCACTCCTAGTCCACAAGACACTGCCCTGCAAGTCTACGTTCCACACAATCTGTCACAAATTGAGGATGTCCTAGTTGTGGCAGATACCATATACTGTACAAAGAACTCCTGATTGGTTACCCTTCCAATCAAGAACTTTTCGCACAATATATAAGGCTCTACAACCACTAGTTTCCCAAGAACACGTGGATTCACATGATATCATCACATTAACATATTTATATAGAATTTGAACTACAAAGCTTATATTATACAGTAATGGTGTACATCTAAGTCTACATTACTACTAAAATAAAAGTACATAAGTAAAGGTTTACATCAACTGTTCTCTCTTAGTACATAAGATAGCTCGCTCTTGTCCAAGTCCCCAAGCTAACCTGTGGCATCCTTCGGCCAGCCTCTATGAACAGGTTATCCTGCAACAAAAATCTAAAGGGGTGTAAGCCTAAGCTTAGTGAGCAAAACCCTCAGCCACACCACAAGCAAGTTATAAGTACATTATATTCATGCATATGAATGAATGATCAAAGAGAATGCCAAACGATACGTATAATTAACTAGTTCATATACGTAACTTGGATTTAATGCCCTCTGAAGTCAGGGTTGGAATATATACGGCACCAATCAGATCGAGGTATTATATTAGAACTTTCTTTACTATAGAACCCCACGCTCCGTACTCAAATCAAATAATTCTTTTATTTTTATAAAAACCAAGTTCTAGTATAATCGTGAGTGGGCCCCTATAATGCATACTCACTCCTAAACGGAGGCCTCTAGACTCGACCCTTAACCAAGTGGTTGGCGCCTCCAACGCCTAGTGTTCCCGTGGGCCAGGGTGAGGTCATTATGTATGAGTACACTGTACAAAACCAATAAATGAATAATAACAACCCCCGAATGGCCTCTCTTTACCTCCGTGTGATGTGACGGCCGGAATCGTATCTATGCAATGCATGTTAATGCATGTTCCAATTTCTTTTTATAAGCTGAGTATACTTAAGTTCAAATTATGCTGTGACCACTCAATAGTATACATAATCATTTTCTATACTACCATGCAATAAACAAAGCATTTTCTCTACTTATGATAATTTCACAATTCAACACGCAAGAGCATACACAAGTGTTTCCCAAACCCCAGACAAGAGTCAATTAACAATAATATTTAAGTTCACTACCTACAATAAAAAACAAGCATGGCATCATAGGGTAAATACTCACTCGGCTATAGCGACTCGCCCTAATTGTAGTAATCGATCGGGAGATCCTCACTCCGTTCAGTATCACCTGATCATTATGATATGATAACGCTAGTAAATAACTGAATTAACTAATAAGTATAAATGTCTAATTACATAATTCTATTTAAATTACCATCAACTTTTATCCGATTAGACCTTATTCTTACTCATTTGTAACTTTTTCATTCTATTTCTGATCTTTATGAATTTATAGTCATTTTTCATCGTTTTTAGACGTACGTTCACACGGTAATGTCCGTTTTGGACGGTATGACTCGTGTTTTACGATATGAACTAAATTTAGAGAAATTTTAACTATGAAAACTTAAGTACTCTTATTACTTATATTTATATCTCTTGCTTATACTTAATGATTTAGTTAACCCTTAAATTCTTATATTAGAGAATTTACTTTGCTATTACTAATTTATTTTATATTTTATGCTTATATCATCACTTACATCATCATTTGCTTATGTCCTGGCTTATGTCATCATTTGCTTATGTCCTAGCTTATGTCATTATGTCATCATGTGATTACATCATCACTTACTTCATCATTTGATTACACAAGCCTCACCTCATGCTTATGTCATGTATAAAGGTCTTATGTACATTTCACTTCACCCCTTATGTACATATACATTTCCTATACTTATATGTACATGAGTATACGTATACATATACTTAGACTTATACCATATTTATACTTGTATACATACTCATATATCTATATGGTTATATACGTTTTTGTGTACAAAATTTCATATGCCTAATCTTTCCCTTAAGAAAATCCTCCTAAGATCATTCTTTTGTGTTTCTAAGTGTCGATTTAGTGTAGTATAGGTATGTATAGTTAGGTTTTGTCTTAATTTAGGTTATATACATGGTAAATACCTATGTATAAAGATTCCCATACTTGTATTCTTTTAGTATTCTCTTATGTACACATACACATGAGCACATATTCATGTTTTCCTTTTTTCTTCTTCATGATTCCTAACTTCCTACACTTAAAGATGGGAACTTTATGCCTCTTCTTCAAGATCATACTTTACATGTTTACTTCTCTAATCTACCTAATTACCTAACTAATGAATAATATAAAGCAACATAAAGTAACTTAAGTACATACCTTAGCTTGTGTTGGAATTAAGGAGACAAAAAGAGAAGTGTTGAAAGTGAAAGGGGAAGAAGAAGCTCACTATAATAGAGGGATGTTTTTGTTTTGTTTTCATAATGGAAGAAAGCAAATGGTGGGGTCTAGAAGGGGAATAAGTGAACGACAATTTAGGGGAAAAAGAAGAAGAGAAAAATCAAAAGAAAAGCCATCATTAAGTATTAAGATATTTTCTTTATCTCTTAATGTCTTTTGTTGACTTTTCAAATTATTGACTTCGGTCAATATGTGTTGACTTGGTCAATCCTTTGACCTTAGTTAACATGTGTTGACTTGGTCAACTTTCCTTAAGCATATGTAATTTTGTGCATGGAATGTAGTAATTAAGGGAAATTAAGGGAAAAATTAAGGAAATGAGAAGAAATGAGCTATTTGGTGAATTGATTAGTAAAAATGGTTAATGAGGTCTTACTTTAAGTCTTTATAGCCTATGTACATTCCTTGATAAACTACTTTGTGTAACTAGTGCAAAAATTACTAATTAGAGTATTAAGGTTCACTACATTTAACCTAATCTTCAACTATACCCCTAACTCTATATAATACTATCTTAATCATATACTTAAGAAATAAATGTAATCAATGATTCATTATCTTAGTTTCTAAAGGACTACTTGAGGATTCAAATCATATATGCATGATTGAAAGTCATCTTTAACTTTTTACTAATGATTTAGCAAACTATGAGGGTTATATTATCACTTAAGGTTTTAGAGTTTATTATGTTGAATTAGTGTACATATGTCTTTTAAGGTAATCATTTTAGGGTTTTTATCACTTTTGAATAAAATCTTTAGCATTTAGATGCATTTAGGGTAGAAAAGTTTCTTACACAATTGATTACTTCTTTTAGGGTTTTCTCTTTCATTAGCCCTATCGACTCCTAAATTAGCTAACATAATTGAGTCTAGATTGAAAATTTTAGGGGTTTACACAATCACTATACGTTCACTCACAAACTCACAACACAACACTCACAATTATAGATCCACGTTTGGTAGCATGCACGATAGAATTCCACACACGACAGCAATCATGATCATACACTCCAACACGTCACTCAATATACAATCACTTACGAACACATCCATACACTATACACTACACATCTATTAACACACATGAATGCTAACCATTCCTGTTACGATTACGCTATACGTCCAACACTTCATATGGTTAGTCTATGATCAACCATGTTCAGATCAAGCTAAATGTACATACACCATATGCATGACCTGATTGTAATAATTTAGCCTGTTTAGGTAATTAGGTAAATTATTTTAGTTATTTATTTATTTATTTTTTATTAATCACTTTATTTTACTAACTTGTTTTTAATGTAGGTTGTTTAATCATTTTAACATAAACTATAAATTTGTGATTTTTTAGACAAATTGTAAATTTTTACATAAATTTCATGTTTCTAGTTAAATTGCATTTTTTAGATTTAGTCGCATATCTTCTTTGAGATTTATAACTTTAGTGATGATATATATCTAAATTTCATATCTTAGTAGATCTATATAGATCTTGCATGTTAAGATTTTGAAAAATAAATTTTGACTTATAGTATTTTTTTTAAAACAAAAATCTTAACTGGAGTTTTGTGCTTTTTCAAAGATTTAATTAGTAATTTCTTTTTTAAATAGATTCACGTAGTTAGATTTTTTAGGGTTTTCTTTTAAAAAAATAAATTGATAAATACATTAAATCTAGCTCAATTTCTTTTAAAAAAGAAGCAACCCACTAAATCTTTTTTTAAAAAATAAAACTACGATGGTTTAATCTTAATTAGTAAGTACATAGGCGCCTTCAAAACAACCATAAAGAAATAGAAAACTTTTTTTGTTTCTTTAGAAAATTAGAAATAAAAAAATATAAAAATTATTTTAATTACATTTTTTATGTCCTTACACAACTTTGTATTTTTAAAAAAATTATAAAAAATAAAAGCCCATTATTTTTTAAAATTTTTTTATATGGTGACTTAGTCTTAATTGGTTAGTCTCTAAGCATAGATTTTTTGCTTAATTTTCTAAAAAAAAATTATTTTTTAGAATATTTACAGACTAGTGGCTAAATTAGGGTTACCCTACCCAAAAACCCTAATTTGATTTTTTTTACCAATTTAACTAGTTGGCAACTCCAAGTTGTTTTTTAAAATAGTTTTTTAAGAAAAATGTTTTCCCTTAGTTTAATGTCAAGTAATTTATATTAAGTGGTCTAGGCTTAATATAGATTAAATTAAGAAAAATCGAAATAGTACTCAACAAAATTGATAACTTCACAAGGGATCCCTAATGTGCTAGCTATGTAAAAAATTAATTAATAGGCTCATTTTTTACTCTTATTTTTCTTTTATTTAATATTGTAATATAGTTATACTAACTGGTTTTTAGTGATGCAAGCCTGCTAGGAAAAGACTAGCCCAATGGGCCCTATCTTAGGATATAAGGGGTTTATTTCTTTTATTTATCATGTTTGTACTTAGAAATAGTAGAACCTAGGCCACTTTAGGAACCTACCAGAGGTCACCATTTTATAACCCTTGGGTCACTAAGATCTTTACCCCCATCTAGTGGTGATAAGTGAGCCCACTCATGCTTTGATGTAGCCTATCAAGTGTTTCCTAAGGGAATATATAAAGTTATAGACTCTCATACATCGTTGTTCTTTTGTAAAATATAAAAGGGGTTAGTAATTTTTTAATTATAAGAGTTAGATAAGAATTGCTATAAATGTAACTAATTAAAACTTAATTTCAAAATTTAATATACTTATATATATAAGTGTACATCGACTTTATTTTCAAAAAAAAATATTATAAATTCATATACTTATATAAGTAAGTTTATAGGAGTATGAACAATGAGTATATAATAATTCTATTCTTATAGTTTATTAATTATCAACCCCATTGCATTACACACTTATGTAGCCTATTTCATCTCATTTATTTTATATTTTTAATTTGCTTATCTGTTTGTGTATGTTATGTAGTGTAATATATGGGAGTCTTGTAGATTTTGTTTTATTTCATGAGTAAATGGTTGCCTAATAGAAGATTTAACATAAAAGATATCAAATCATTAGTGTTCCTCCCATAGCATAATGTGCAATTGTTAAAAAAAAAATTCCATGTCAACTTGTAAATTTTTTTTTTAAATGTAATTATGGAAATTAACTATGGTGAAGATAATTATGAAACTACCATTTTTTAAAGATTTCGAACAATTTTTTTAAAAAAATAAGTTTGAAAATGTATTTTATGATCAAAAACCGATTTCATGATAATTATTTACTCAGTCAATTTCCATTGCAATGTCCCACATATTCCATATTGTTCAGAACTAAAAAAATAAAAAAAAAATTAACCTTAAAATTTCCAACGTAAATTATTTGCCATCTTAAAGTTATTAATCTTGTAAACATCTAAATTCTCATTCTTCGTGTTTGTCTATTAAGTTGTCATGGTCCTAATAGAGTTTTCTTCATGAGTTGTCACTCTTATGTCATCTGTTAAATAAATTTCTCATTGTAAAATAATTTATGCTTCTCCATATCATCCTTGCAATATAATTGTCTCCTTGTGTCCTTAGTTGTTGGTCCTATTATTTCTAATATTTTTTTTTTAGATTCATTGATATCAATATTAGGCTTACATAACATAAAATTAACATTGATTTTTTCAATAAAATTTTGAAAAACTAAAAAATGATTTTCAAAGTTAAAAACTTGATTTTCTTTTGTTTTTAAAAAGAGAGGGAATGTAGTGTTACTAAGAAGAAGGGATTCTAGCAGGATTTGAAAGATTACCTTTTAAAGCAATTTGGCTCAACTTAAAGCCTATAATCACTCATTTTCAAAAACAAGATATTTGAATCTCTTGAATAGAGAATAGCCATAACAAAAGGGGTTCTAAGGAATCATATAAAGCAAGTCAAGACCATATCCCATACTTACCCAGGTACTTATTGACATACTATCTTAGGTAGACAAGTATAAAGAATTGCTAATTCATGAGCCTAACAATAGCAGCAAAGGCTTGAGGGAAGGAATTAGAGCAAGAATTGATGAAGATGGACAAAGAAACCTTTCAAAAAATTGAAGAGAAAATGAGAGCTCTTAATGATCACAATGTGCAAAGTAATTTAAGCTTAGGCAATGTTTATGCTTTTAAAGACCATGAGTTACCCGAGAAGTTTAAGGTATCAAATTTTGAAAAGTATGATAGAATAGGCTACCTTAAGCTACACCTTAAGCTTTATGTTCACAAGATGGGCCCATTGGCTAAACATGAGCAATTAGTGATTCAAACTTTCTAGGATAGCTTAATTGTTCAAGCATTAGCATGGTATGCCCAACAAGATTTAGTTGAGCTCGATTCTTAGGACAAGTTAGCTCAAGCCTTTTATTAGCAATACAAGTTCAATTAAGAAGTGGCTCCTTCCTTAATGGACATAAATAACTTGAGAATGAAGTCCACCAAATCCTTTAAGGAGTATGTCTAGAGATGGAGATCTATAGCCGCTTAAGCCATAGTACAATTGCCAGAAAATGAACTAATCAACATATTCATTGGTACATTAGGTGAACCTTATTATAATTACCTCTTGGGTCATACTACTACATCCACATTTGCAAACATAGTCGCATTAAAGATGCCATTAGAGAGGGGAGATTGATAGGGAAGGAATTAGTCCTATTAGATTCAAAGGCCACTGTAAACACTACAATCTCCCATCTAATGATACGTAGACCTAGTGCCCTAAGTACTAGCCTAAAGCTTAAGGAAAATAAACTAAGCCAGAAATCACCTAGAAAGAGGTTAACTCATATCCTGATTTTTATGTCTCAAGTTAGGGCCACCTAAAAGAAGAGGGTATGCTACATCCTAAGACTCTAACACCAAGGTATAGACCTTGGAAATACGATCTCGATACGCAATGTGAGTACCACATAGGTATGTAGGGGTATGTTGCTAACCATTGCTAGGAGCTGAAAAATAAAGTCTAAGATTTCATTAATGAACTCTAGTTAAACTTCGTTAAGGATCCAAGGCATAAATTCCACATAGAGCCTACTATTAACATGATACAAGGTTTGGAAAAAATGCTAGAGACAAATTTGAATAGTCAAGTTCAGGGAGCATGTTACTATTAAGGTCTAGAAAAAAGGGTTGCTGCCTTAGAAGAAAAGTTAGTGATGTTAAAAGAAAGACTCATGGGTATAAAATTGGCAATGGGTTATGTGCTTAAGCAGCTTTAAAACTTAAATCTTAGTACGAATAAGATGTCATAGCCTAAGCATGAGGTTGATTCAAGGAAAAAGAGGTCGAGAATAAATGTGCCGATTGGGATAGCCTAGGATCAAGACAAGCATATCTACAGCAAGAGGAGGTAGCTTACATAGATCAAAATTCTAATGGCTAAAGTGTTCAAGCAATTGAGAGAAGCATGGTTGCTAACATGTGAAATCATGGCAAAGAAGTACAAGCCAAGGGATCATGACCCCAACAAATGATGTGAAAATCATATGAGACAAGTAAGGCATACCATAGAGAACTATTGGAAATTGAAGCATAAGGTGTAAGATTTGATTGATGTAAAAAGTATCCAACCAAGATTTCTAGAGGCTAATGGGTCAATTAATAGTAGCATTCCTTCCTTAGGTTTTAAAGAAGCATTAAGTAGATAGCCTCTAGCATTAGATATTGAAAGCTTACTACTATCATCTGATGAGGTGGCTTACCATTCAAAGCGGTTATGTATATCTCTAGAATATCAGTTCAACTAAATAGGCTAAGGTTGTAAGAGTAATAGAATAAGGGTAAGAAGTGGAAAAGAATTTTAGTTCCTGCGTTTATTTATTTTCAAAATGACCTTTCACTTTGAAGCTTATAATGGATATGATCAATTTGAATAAAGTGATTTTCATGTTCATGTTACAAACTCAAGTGTTATTATCCATCTAATAAATGAAACACTTTATGTAAGATTTAGGGCAAGCGAAAATGGATAAAGTAATTGTGAATTTAGAACTTAAAATTTTCTATGTAAGGGAATGGTAACACATTACTTGAAAGGTTTAGGAAAAAAAGAGGCAACTCATGTTCTAAACACTAACCTTAAACACATGAGAGTTGAGTACCATCAAGGTGAGTATTGGGCTCATTCTTTAAAGGAGGTCTATCTTGAACTTGGTATACATGTTAAAATGATCGCAAGCATTTAGTTTAATACCTTAAACACAATTATCCCTAGCATACCCATTTAAGCCTTTAAGGGGATTTTGCATAAAATTAACCCTACTAAGAACCACCCCATACTAAAGCAATCTGGAGGTTAAAGTCATTAATCTAGAGAAAAGGGGTAGACTTACATATACTTGCCTTAGTTGTATCAATTCATAAGCAAATATTATCAAAGATAATTCAATTTATTTAGAATGAAGAAGAGCTTCAGATTGTATATACCTTACTCAGGCCCATACATTCATGCAAACACACCTTAAGGCCATAGATTTTTCCTAAACACTTCAAAGCCATATACAATTCCCTTAAGCCTATACTCTTTGAACCCATAGTTTGAGGACTTTAAATCCTATTAAATGAAAACTCAACAAGGGAAAGTCATGGGAATCAGGTTGCCAAACCCCTAACTCATAGTCAAACTTGAGGACTAGAAGGACTAGCTCGACGAGCCCTTCTATTCCAACAGACCCTTACCAAGATCGAGTACCTCCTTACCGTATCTCCCTTTATGCTGAGCCATATGACTACCCATCTTTCTATAGTGTACCAAATAGAAGGTTACTCTCTCTCACCCGAGCTGACCAAATTACTTGGCATCTTCCTCGCCAAAAAGTTGAGAAAGATAGACTTCCAACTGATAAAGCCATCGCTTCTCGGACAGGCTAACTATCTATGCTTTTTTGTTGACATCTTCTAACAACCTCAATAATGTAGCATCGCTACATGTACAGTATCATGTGTAGAATCCATTTCACCAATAATTGTTTTTCTTATATATTCATTTTTACTCTTATGTATCCTGATTTTTACTTTCTTAGGAAATGCCCTTTTGGCCTTTTTCCTTTTTAGGTAAGTTGCCTTAGCTTATGGATATAAATACCCTAGTACTTGTAGCTATAGAGATCAAATAATTCTTAATATATTTTTTGAGTACTTTTCTTCCTTGCGTAAACACTGTTTGTTTACTCTCAACATCACTCTTATCCTTTCCCTTAAGCATGGTTAGGTGGCAATTAACCTCACTAGACTAATATGTAGGTCATACTGAATTGTATTGTGAGTCCTTAGAAGTTCCATTGGTGTGTAATATCCTTTGAAGCTATTCATGGGTTTTGCTTACTATTTCATTCTTCATTTTACCCTTTCACACTTTCCCCATTAATCCTTTTTTGAGCTTTTTGTAAGCTTAGACTTATCTAACAACCAGCCTTATCTGTTCTTGGTCACAATTCGCAACATCTTAGTATCAGAGCGGAGATTTTGTATGAATTGTAGTAGTTCTTTTTGAAGTTCTATTATACTCCGTTTTGCGTATGTGAAACAAAGTAAGTTACTGTGTTCAATTGACTGTTATGTTGTTAACTATTAAATTCCTTAAGTGATTATTTGAGCTCTGAATCTGTAACGAAATATAACAGACCCAAGTATGAATGTTGGTACGGGTAATGATAGTAGAGTTGTCTACTATGGATGACAGTCTTAGGAAACTTCCAGAAGCATTGACAAGAGGCTTTATGAGGTAGTTGACCTCTTAGTAGATCTGACTCGAGCTGTTCATGCACTGTCTTGCCGACCTACTAAGACCACACAAAACACTCCCTAAGTTTCTTAACCTATTAGAGGTCAAAATCCAGCTTGACTTGTTCAAGGTAGAGGAGTTAGCGAACAAGTAAGGTGAAGGATAGACCTAAGAGAGCTCGATGAAGAAGAAGAGGAATATTTTGAAGAAGAGTGAGTATGAGTCCCCAGAGCATTCGACCATATGAAGGTTTAAATTTTGAGTTTCATTGGATCTAGGAATATTGATGAATATCTAGAGTAGGAAGAAAAGGTGGAGTGTGTGTTTGATTATTATCAGTATAAGGATTATGAGAAAGTCAAAATTGCTACTGTTGAGTTCTTCAGATATGCTGCCATGTGGTAGAAGAATTTTCAGGCCATATGGAGACAAGAGGAGTATCGAGCGACTAATGCTTAGCTAGAGATGAAGAGGATACTCAGAAATAGATTCGTACTAGAAACCTATCTCCAAGATACTTTTACTCGGCTTTAGGAGCTAAGGCAAGGAGGTCGAATATTTGATGAGTATGTTCAAGACTTTCAAATGGTTATGCTATATTGTAAAGTGGAGGAGCTACTAGCTCAAACAGTCTTAAGATTTATTACTAGGTTAAGAGGAGACATTCGGGAGATTATCGAGCTCCAACAATTCGATACAATTGATGAAGCTGTTAAGATTATCTAACCCGTAGAGAGGCAAAGAAGGAGCTGAGTATCGGTGAGAATGCCAACTAGGCGACCTGAACTAGCAAGTCACCAAGCTCAATCAAGTATAAAGTTGAGTAGAAAGGTTGATGTAAGAGTCAAGTGGAAGTGAAGTACTGACTCAAACTTATGACAAGGGATAAGGGTTTAGTAGGAAGACCAATCAGATCAAGTGCTTCAAGTGTCAAAGGTTTAGACACATGGCTACTTAATGCCCAAACTAAAGGATAATGGTCATCGAAGGAGACATCCTGAAGCTTAAAGTAGAAAGCACTAATGAGGAACTCTAAGAGAAGGAGTTTCCTGCTAAGAAAGAACTTATTGAGGAAGACATGTTTCCTAAGGACTTAGGTTAGTTACTCATGGTTGTCCGACGCACTATGAACATGGAACCCTTGCGAATGGAGGCGCAAAAAGAGAATTTATTCCATACCACCTATAAGGTGAATGATCAGACATTTGCCCTCATCATGGATAGTTAAAGCTGCATTAATGTGGCATCAGCCAATCTTATTTCAAAATTGAAGTTGTCGATTGTTACACATCCAAGGCTATACAAGTTGTGTTGGTTGAGTGAGAAAGGAGCATTATATGTCTCTCGGCAATACTACAACCGATCACTATAGTGAATTACTTTGACCAAATTCTGTGTAACATACTACTTATGTGTACTTCCCACGTATTGCTAGGTAAGCCAAAGTTATTTGATAAAAGAGTTATGCATGATGGTTACAAGAACACTTACACGTTCGAGAAGGACGACTAGAAGATCACATTGAACCCAATGTCACCGAAAGAAGCTCACAAGTTGTAAACAAAACTAGCTTACAAATCAAAGAAGGTTCTGGTGATGAGTAAAGCCGAGCGACAAGAGGCCATCAATGCTAATGAGATAACCCTCATGTTAGTCAGCTAACTGCCAGTACTGAAGGAGTAGGGTAAGTTACCCTTAGATGTCAAGGAGTTGTTAGATGAATATGTCAACCTATTCCTAGAATAGTTACCTGAAGGGTTTCCCCTAACTCAAGGCATAAAGTACTGCATTGACTTAGTACTCAGTGCTACACTACTGAATAAGCCAACTTATCGGATGAATCTCGAGTAAGCTTCTGAACTCCAACATCAAGTCAATGAGTTGCTAGAAAGAGGCTATATAAGACAGAGTCTCAGTCCTTATACTGTACTTGCACTTCTAGTTCCAAAGAAGGATGGAACTTGGTGAATGTGTGTCGATAGCCGAGCTGTAAACAAGATCATGATTAAATATAGGTATTTGATCCCAAAGCTAAAAGACATGTCGGATGAACTCAGTAGAGCCAAGATTTTTAGCAAGATTAATCTTAAATCTGGCAACCATCAAATCTGCATGAGACTAAGAGACGAGTAGAAGACTGCATTTAAGACTCGAAATAGACTTTACGAATGGATGGTCATGCCCTTTAGCTTGTTGAATGCCCCAAGAACTTTTGTGAGACTTATGAACCATGTGCAAAGACATCTCATAGGAAAGCGTGTCATAGTGTACTTTGACAACATCCTTATCTATAGTGCAAACATATTGAGTCATTGTGAGCATCTTAGAGTGGTCTTGGATATCCTCCATACTGAGAGACCATTCGGCAATTTAAAGAAATGTTGCTTTTTCTAGGAAGAAGTAGTATTCTTGGGCTATGTAGTTAGTAGAAGGGGCTTGCGAGTCGATGATGAAAAGATCTAAGCAATTTTCGAGTGGCCGACTCCTACTACTTATGCTGACGTAACAAGTTTCCATAAACTAGCTTAGTTTTATAGAAGATTTATCTGGAATTTTAGTACCCTCACCATACTACATACCGAGTTAACAAAGAAGAACATTGACTTCCGATGGGGAGAAAGGGAAGAGAGGAGTTTTGTTGAGATAAAAGAAAAATTGACCTCTACCCTAGTGTTAGTACTACCTAATTTCAACAAAATTTTTGGGCTAGAATGTGATGCATCAGGCATTGGAATGGGCACTATCCTGATATAGAAAGGTCGACCAATTGCTTTCTACAGTGAAAAGCTTTGAGGACCTTAGCTGAACTACTTTGTATATGATAAGGAACTTTTGGTACTGATCCGAGCAATGTAAGTATGGCAACATTATTTGCTATCAAAAGAATTTGTCATATATACTAACCATGAGTTACTAAGGTACCTCCTAAGTTAGACCAAGTTATCGAAGCGATAGGTAACGTAGTTGTAGATGCTCTTTCGAGGAGGTATGCACTTTTACCAAAATTGCAAACCAGAATGTTTGGGTTTATAAGTATTAAAGAACAGTACTTTGAGGATCTACACTTTGGACCCATAATTTTGTAGTGCATCGACGGGAGGATAATGGATGAGTATTATGTGGAGGATGGATACTTTTGAGGAGGAAAATTATGTGTGCTGAATTGCTTGCTAAGGGTGCTACTAATTAGGGAAGCTTATAGTAGAGGTCTCTTTAGACATTTTAGAGAAAAGGAAGATTTGTGAACTATTGAATGGCCACTTCTTTTGGCCAAGAATGAGGAGAGATGTGTACCGAGTTGTCGAAAGCTGTATCATATGCAAGAAGGCCAAATGCTGAGCTGAGTAAGAGAAAGTAATGCCCTTACCTATTCCAATGAGACCATAGAATACCGTAAACTTTGTCTTCAAACTACCGCAAACTAACTAAGGTAACGATTCTGTAATAGTCATTATGGATAGGTTCAGTAAGATGACACACTTCGTACACTATACAAAAACTAATGACGATTCAGCTATTGCCTCTCTTTCTTATAGGAGATTGTATGGCTATACGGTGTGCTGAAAAGTGTAGTCTCCGACAAAGACCCGAAGTTCTCAAGCCATTTCTGGAGAATCTTATAACATCGATTGGGAAACAAATTACTCTTTAGTATCTCTTATCACCCCTAAATTGACGGCTAAACAGAGGTAGTTAATCATACTTTGGGGTTATTGCTCCAAATTGCAATACGTAAAAACTTAGTTGGTTGGGACACTTGCCTGCTAGTGGTCGAGTTTGCCTATAACTTAATAGTACATAATACTATTAAGCAAACTCTATTTGAGGTCATATATGGGTTCAATCCCAAGTTACCCCTTGACTATGCCCTTGTACCAATACCCACACAAGAGGTCCTTAACTTATCGGCTAGAGCACAATCTCTTCAGAACATCTATGATAAGGTCACTTGGCACATCAACCAAGCTTCTAGAAGATTGTGAGAAAAGACTAAGGGTTACACAACCAAACAATTTTAGCTATGAGACTTAGTATGGCTACACCTCAACAAAGAACGCTTCCCGAGTAAGAGGAACAACAAATTATCTACAAAAGCAGAAGGACCTTTCAGATCTAGAAGATCAGTGGTAACGCTTATAGATTAGAATTGCCCTAAGGCTATGGAGTTTTTATTGCCTTCAACATTACCGGCCTCAGTCTGTATCACCCTGACAGACAACTGCATAAAGACCATTCATATTTGATCGGAAATCTAAAATAACCTGAAAGGAATGATGGGAATCAGGCTACTGAACCCTTAACCCATAGCCAAGCCTGAGAACTAGAGAGATTGGCCGATGAATCCTTTTATTCTAGCCGACCCCTACCATGGCCAAATAACTCTTTGTTAAATCTCCATTCATATCGAGCCATATGACCGCCCATCTTTTTGTAGTGTGCCTAATAGAAGGTTACTCTCTTGTACCTGAGCCGACCAATTACTTAACATCTTCCTTTTCAAGAAGCCAAGAAAGAGAGACTCCAGACTGATAAAACCATCCCTGCTCAAATAAGCCAACTGTCTGTACTTTTTTGTCCGCATCTTCTAATAACCTTGCCAATGTAGCATCACCATGTATATAGTATCATCTATAGAATCCATTGCACCAATGATTGTTTTTTTTATATATTTATTTTTTCCCTTTTGTATCTTGATTTTTACTTTCTTAAGAAATGCCCTTTTAGTCTTTTCCTTTTTAGACAAGTTGTCCTAGCTTATGGGTATAAATACCCTTATACTTATAGCTATAGAGATTAAAGAATTCTTAATACACTTTTTGAGTACTTTTCTTCCTTACTTAAACACTGTTTATTTATTTTCGGCATCACTCTTATCCTTTCCCTTAATCAAGATTAGGTGGCGAGTAACCTTACCAGACCAATTCGTACGTCATATCAAATTATATCGTGAGTCCTCGGAAGTTCCACTGATGCATCATATCCTTTAGAGCTATTCATGGGTTTTGCTTACTTTTTCATTCATCAATTTTCCCTTTCTCAGTTTCCTTATTAATCCTTTTTTAAGCTTTCTACAAGCTTAGACCCATCCAATGATCAGCCTTATTTGTTCTTGGTTACGATTCACAACAAAAGGTGACTGCCTTAGCAAAAAAAGAAAAAAGAAACAAGAAAAAAAAATGAAAAGAAGAAAGAGAAAAGTAGTAAAAGTAAAAGAAAAAAGAGAAAGAAAAGAGGAAAATAAAAGCAAGGTGATCACATCCCAAATGATAGCTCAAAAGTTCTTAAAGGGCTTAGGGCCTGAATAACTTAGAAAAGATAAACCCATGAATTCTAAAATTAAGGACTTGAGTCTTCTCCCAATATCCTTCAAAGCACAAACTTGAACATTTTAAACTCCTAAGCCCAAAAGCAAAGCCTTCATTTTATGATCCCCTTCATTATACCACCCTTGATGAAACTCTTTTGATTAAAGAAATAAACTTATCTTAAACAAAATTTTATTATAAAATTTGGGGAAGCCCATGTTTAGTCTCTTTTAGGTTCTTGGCTTATAAACCTAGGATAGATTATATAAGATTGATCAAAGCTTATTGATATCCAGTTACTTAAACCATTGACCAAAAACCTTACATTGTAAACCTAGAATAGACTTAATCGATTGACCAAGGTATTCAATTTATAAGATAGGCTTTAATTTTTTGAATTAATACTAAGAGTGAAAATAGATTTATGAGAGTGCAAGGAAGTCTTGTTTGATTAAGCATTTCAAATAATGATATCTATTTCCTTAGTATAAAATTAAAGAAAAGTTGAATGCATTCCTAAGAACATGAATGGTCATTTGCTCTTAATTTTAAAATTAGTGCTTGGAGAGATTGTAGGAATTAGGAATTATGCTCCAAGAAACAAGACTGAAAGAATGAGTGATCAATGAGCAAGGGGTAAGCTAGCCCCTTATTTGTAATCTTTAAAGTCTTAGAGATTTTCTTACTTGTTAGTAACATAATTTTCCATCAAAAAGTGTTTTCTTTTTTTTTTTAAAAAAAAAGCTTTTCAGAAGAGAAATGAATCCTTTTTCAAAAATTTTCAATAGATATTTCTTAGAAAGAAAAATTAAAATTTTCAAAGAATCATCAAATTCCCTTAAACTCAAGTTTCAAATCAAATTGTCAAAAATCATTTAAGTCCTTGAAATTCAATTTTAGATTGCTTACCCTTTAGTGTGCTATCCATTTCATAAAGTAATTTTGGATTGCCAGCTTATTGGAGCATTATCCAATCCTTTCTATGGCCGCTTGCTTAAAGGAGCATTGTCCTATTCCTTTTTGGGTTACTTGCTCAATGGAGTGTCATTCAGTCTTTTCTATGATCTATTGCTTAAAGGAGTGTTGTCCTATTCCTTGTTGGATCGCCTAATCGTTGGAGCACCATCCAATCCTTTTTAGGATCGCTTGCTCAAAGAACGTTGTCCTTTCCTTAGTTAGATTACCTACTCATAAGAGCTCCATCTAATCCTTTGTAGGATCACTTACTCAAAAAAGCGTTTTCCTATTCTTTGTGTATCACTTGTTCAAAGGAGTGTTGTCCTATCTAATCCTTTTTAGGATTGCTTGCTCAAAGGAGTGCTATCATATCTAATCCTTTTTAAGATCGCTTGCTCAAAAAAGCGCTATCCTATCCTTAGTTGGATGGCCTACTTAATAGAGCACCATCCAATTCTTTTTTAGATCACTTGCTCAATGGAGCACCATCTAGTCATTTAAAGAATCCCTTGCTCATAAGAGCACTATCCTATTTTATCTCTAATAAAGTATCATCCTATCTTGCCTTCAAAAGATCTATCCTTTCAGGCAACAAATCGTTAAAGAGAACTATCCTTTTAAGGATACCCAACCTTTCAAGTTAAGACCCTATTTATCTAACAATCAAAATCCTTACCTTACTAATTTAAGCTAGGACCAAGCAAAAATGAATGTATCATTTTATCATTATAGCAAAGTTTTTTCAAACTTCACTATAAAGAGAAGCAGTTGTAAGTACTCCAATTTTGCTATCCTTTATTTTAATTTTAATCTCTTTTTATTTTTTAGCCAAGTTTATAAAAAATAAAAAAAAAATTGAATACAAAAATTAAAAAATTTTCAAAAATAGATAAATAAATATTAAATAAATAAAAAAAGCCAAGCCGAGTCGAGTTAGTCAATTTAGGGTCAAATTAGACAATAGTTGAAAATGTACATTCAATTTAATGAATTCTGAGTCTTTAAATAATTGGGCTTTATTAAAATATTTTTTTAGTCTAGTTAAATATAAAACAGATTTTTATTTACTTTATATTAGGCTAAATAGACTTAAGATTTATTAAATGGGTTAGCATATGTATTTTGGACAATTTATTAAAAGTCGTGGCTAATTTAAAACAAGATGGACAAAGTCCATCCCAATAAAGAAAGCCCAAATAAAATATAGGATTTCTAGAAACATGATCTTGAAAATAAATTGGATCTTGATTGAATTTAACAAATCTAAATCAAGTATTATCGTATCCTATGAATATTGAATTTGTTAAGATTGAATCTTCATAACAAAATGATCCAAAGAATTCAAGTTTATGATCTATAAATATTGAACATTCAACTGTAAAAATATACGTTTTCACAATTACAATCACTCACATGTCCAACCAATTACACAATTTATGTACCCAATTTCCACACTTTACACGTCTCACATATCCCCAGCATGCACACATCACTTACATTTCCAAAGATGGACTACATATACGGTAGCACTCCTCATCTATAAGCTACTACTCTGCACGTCCATGTCCCACATGTTCACTCATGAATTCATAGCACATCACTTACAATCAAAAATCTATGCTCAATAGCAAGTATGGTATAATTCCACCTAGTAGCACACACGGTAAAATTCACAATCAACATGTACAGTAGCAATCATGATCACACACTCCAACATGTCAATTAATATACAACCACTCACAAATATGCACATACACTACACGCCACATGTGCATCAACACACACAAATGTCAACTAGTCCTATAATGATCATGCCACACGTCCAACACTCCATAAGGCCAATGCACGATCACTCACGTCTAGACTAAGCTCGTGTACACACACCATGCACACAACTCAATTGTAGTGTTTCAACCCATTCAGGTAATTGAGTAAATTGTTTTAGTTATTTTTTTTATTAATCGTTTTATTTTACTAACTTGTTTTTTAGTACAGGTTGTTTAATAATTTTAATATAAACAATAAATTTGTGATTTCTTAGATAAATTTCATATTTTTAGTTAAATTGCAATTTTTAGATTTAGTTACATATCCTCTCTAAGTTCATATCTTTGGTGAAGATATATCTAAATTTCATATTTTACTAGATCCACATAGATATTTTATGTTAGGATTTAGAAAAATAAATTTTGACACATAGTGATATTATTTTAAATAAAAATCTTAACTTGAGTTTTCTTCTTTTTTAAAAAATTTAGTTAATTAGGTTTATTTTTTAAAACAAAAAAATAGATTGACATAGTAAGGTTTTTCCTTAAAAAAAAATAAATTGATAACTATCATAAATCTGGCTCAATTTCTATTAAGAAATAATCAACGCACTAATTTTCTAAAAAGATAGAACTATGTTGGTTTAATCCCGACTAATTTGTACATAAGTACCTCTAAGGCAACCATAAAAACATATAAAACTTTTTTTGTTTTCGTAGAAAATTCATAATAAAAATTATTTTAATTACATTTTTGTATAACCTTACATAGCTTATCATTTTTAGAAAAATTATAAAAAATAAAAGCCCATTAGTTTCTTTTTATTTTTTTACATAGTGTCTTAGTCTTAATAGGTTAACCTCTAAGCTTAGATTTTCTAATTAAATTTTCTAAAAAAAATTATTTTTTAGAATATTTGTAGAGCAGTGGATAAGTTAAGGTTTTCCTACTTGAAAACCCTAATTTGACATTTTTACTAGTTTAATTGGTTGGTAATTCCAAGTTATTTTTCAAAATATTTTTTAACCATTTTTTTTAAGAAAAACATTTTTCCTTAATTTAATGTCGAGTAATTTATATTAAGTGGATTAGGTGTAATATAGGTTAAAATAAAGAAAATCAAAATAAGGCTCGACACCTATGTACTCTCTAATAAGGATCAAACTCTTCGTAGTTCATTTTTAAGAACTTTAATGTGTTAAATGATTTTAAATTAAGAAATTGGTCGAATTTAAATTATTTTCAATTTGATTTTACTTAAAGAAAAACTTTAAAAGGGTCCTAATTTTGATAATTTATTCCTTTTTGAAAATTCTATAAGATGTCCTAGTTTTGAAAAAAAGGTTAATTCAATTTTATTTTATTTTTTTCAAGATAACTTTTCTAAGTGATGAAACTCATTTATTTACTTATTTATCCTTTTATTTTTATTCTTTATTAATTTATAATGAAAACATAAATAACTAAATAGTAAAGTATTTTTCCTTCTTTTTTCTCTTTTTATTTATTTTCTTTTTCGCATTCTTTTTTTTTTTCTTACAATTACTATAATTTACAATAAATAAAAATAAAAATAAAAAGAATATAAAACTAAAACAAAATTACAAAGGAAAGGGGTAGACTAGAAGATGTAATATGCCAATCAAAGTAACAGATCGGGGTTCAGTTCGGTTAAGTCGAATCGAAGTCCAATCGGGTCATGGATCGAGTCGTGCAAAGAGGATGAAGAGCAACGATAGAAGGTACTTCACAAGCATTTCTAGGTCGAATTTGATGTGAATAAGGGCATTTTTATGTGTTTTAGACTGGAGAATACGGGTATAAACAATGTGCCATACCCAAAGGGTGGTGTTTAGGTGGTTTTCAAGTTTAGCCATCAGTGGGAGGTAGTTGGAATACTGAGTTGTGGTGGTTAAGAATGCAAGGGGAGTTAGGCTTGAGGTTTTAGGATAGAGCAAGTCTAGCCATGTGGTTATTTTCGTATGAGTAGCAATAGTAATTGTGGTTCAAGAGTAGGCAACTATGGTGATTTAAGGTTTAGTGGTAATTATGCTAGAGGTCATGGCAACATGAAGGAAGGGTCAAATTCAAAAGCTTAAGTCTTAGGCAAACTCCTGATAGTAATAGTTACTTTCGAAAATGGTTAGATAGATGAAGAATTTAAAGACAGATAAGGAAAGAGAGAAAGAGAGAGAGTCTCATGGTAAAGAGAGAAAGGAGTTTGGGAATGTGTTTAGGACTTTTTTAAGAGCTTAGAGATTCACATGATGCTAGAATGGGGATAGGGATGCCCAATTTATACTCAACTAAACTAAAACAAGCTTAGAAACTCCATTAATAGCAAATTGGGAATGAGTGCATGACCTTAGGTTTCAAGTTTTTTTTTTTTTTGAGAGTTGATTTGAGTGCAAAAACAAATGAATTTGGCATTATTTTTGGACTCAATGTGTAATACACCATATGTACAATAAAATTACACTATGAAATTGTGTGTATGTGTGTGTGGAAAATACGTGAAAACTCAAGCCAAAGTGAGGTGGTTGAGTTGGTTTCACGCAAGAAAGGAACAGAACAAGAAGGAAAGGGAAGGAAAATGTTAGCGTGTCTCTATAGCTGCTTGCCATGTATCATAATGGTCATGTACTCAAATCATATTGCAATATGTGGCAAATGAGGGTAGCCAAAAAATAAAAAGCTTGTTGTGCCTCTTGTGAGAATCAAACCTAAGACCTTCATGTTAATCATAATGCAAGTCCAAGTGTATTACCATTAGGTCGTTAGCTTATACCTTGTGAAAATATGCAATCAAATTACATATATGGACTAGGTGGATTAGGCCAAATTCATTTCTTGCCTAGGCCGTAGGCTTAACACCATTTACGCAATTTTTTTATTTAAGACCCAGCCCAAATGATATTTAAAATATTAAAGCTATTTAAATTTCCTATTCTTATTTTAAATTTTCTATTTTTTTCTTTTTTATTGTACTTTTCTATATTTTTTATTTTTTATTTTTTTATTTTTCTAAATTAAGACCCATTTTTCCCTATTCTAAAAAAAATTTGTAAGATCACAAGGGGGCAAAATTAAATTGTCTATAGCTGTTTCTTTTTGTAGTAAAGTTTAAGTAAAACTTTGTCACAAAGACAAAAAAAGACACCACTATTGCCTTGGGGAGGTACATACCCTATGAAGCACTATAAATCGCTAATTATCTTAGAGCTGATCCTCTAGGGATTTAGGTAAAGAGAGAAAGATAAGTTGAAAGAGAAAGAAGATAGTCTAGGAACTGGTGGAGAAACAAAAGTAAAAATGGTATAGTACCTTAGGAGCTTACTATAACACTAAAAGAGATATAAGATAGGATAGTAATCTATGAGCTGAACTGGCTAGAACTCTGAAAATACTATCTTAGATGGATTATAACAATATGGTTGCTTTAGAGAAAACAAAGAACAACTCAAATGACCATCTTGGATTGATGGTTTTCCAATTTATTAAATTTAACACAAATGTCAGCACCATCATGGATTGATAGGTAAAAACTTTGTTACTATCTTAGATTGATTGGCTTGAAAAATTTATCGCCATCTTAGATTGATAGGTATGGCATTATCTTGGATTAATGGGTCTAAACTTGAACATCATCTTAGATTAATAAGTTTAAACTTGAACACCATCTTGGATTGATGGGCTCAATAAAAACTTGGATGCCATCTTGGAATGATGGGTGTAGTAAAAACCTAACACCATCTTAGATTGATGGGCTTTAAGAAAAATTGGAATACCATCTTGGATTGATGAGCCTAGAAAAACATGATCACCATCCTAAATTAATGGGCTTTAACAAAAACTTGAATGCCATGTTGAATTGATGGGTACTAAAAAATTGATTCCATCTTAGAATGATGGATCTAAAAAATTGAATCACCATCTTAAATTGATGGCTACTAAAAAAATGATTCCATCTTAGATTGACGGTTCCAAAATTTATCACCATTATGGATTAATGGATTTAGAAGTTTGTCACCACCTTGGATTGATGGCTATCGAAAAAATTGATTCCATCTTAGATTGATGGACTTAGAGGCTTATCAACATCTTAGATTGATGGCTACTAAAAAAATTGATTCCATCTTGGATTGATGGATCTAAAAATTATCGCCATCTTAGACTAATGGACTTAGAAGATTATTATTGATGGCTATTGAAAAAATTGATTCCATCTTAGATTAATGGATCTAAAAATTTCAATCACCATTAGGTTTCTCAAAAAACTTTCTTAATTGTGCAATTTTCTTAGATTTAATAAAATTAACCTTAAGGATTGACTTAAGAGAGAGACTGAGCCTTCATGGTCACCTAAACTAACTATTAAGGGCTAAGCACCCTAAAATTGGCAAAAAAAAAAAATCTTGGATTAGACACTAGGGATTGGGTCCTTTTATATAAATTTGGGTAAAACTCTTAAAACTAATAAAAATGGTCACTAGGACCAAATTAAGGTAAGATTCATGCTTGAAAGTGACAAAACTAGGTACTAGGGTCGAGTGAGTAGAGAGTGGAGGTAGGACTCATGCTTAAAAGACTCGACATCAAGGCTAAACATAGTTAAAGCTAGGCAAAAGGACCAATGTAGATAGAAAGACCCGTTTGGAATTGATTTAAAGAAAAACTTGTCCTTTTCTCCTCTCTTCTCATTCTTCTTCTTCTATATTTTTCTCTTTTTTATTTCTTTTACTTTTTTTTTTTAAATTGTTAATAGGTTTAAGTTCATATATATAAGCCTTTGATAAATCACTCTTTTCTTGACTTTGCTCAAATCATTTAACAATCTTATCTTTAGGAGATAATCTCTTATTGGGCTATTTGGGACAAGAGAACTTTCGATGTCACTAAAGTGATCACAGGGGCAATGAAATCTCATTATTGATTAGTTTAGTCTAAAAGGGCTTCCTTTCCTTCTCTCGATTCAAATTTCTACTCTTAGCTACAATTTTAAAAATTATGGTTTGTCTTATAAGTAATATACTTTAATAAATCTGTTAGGTCCTTTTTGGATTGAAATGTAATATAGGCTTTTGGTCCTTGGTTTCAAAAATGAATATTAACAAAGTGGTATTTTGAGAGAATCACTTTTTAACTCGAGTTTACAAGTCAAGAACCTTATAGGTGAAACTAAAATTATGTTTTCCCCAGTTTCAAATGTAACTTTTACTAAGGATAAGGTATTTTCAACAATTATAAGGGCTTTTAAGGAGGGGTAGAATTGTAGGTGGGCCTTAGTTTACAAGAGGAGAGAATTTAAGGAGTAGGTTTTAGGAATCTTGGTTTTTACCTTAAGGTTTTATTTCAAGGGATGAGGCTTACTTCGGAAAAGGCCTTACAAGGAACATACACCTAATCATTTTCAAGTTTCAAAGCTTTGGATTTGCTTACCTTGTTTTTTAGCATCCTTTTCATTTCCTCATCTTTCCCCATGCCCATTTTCTTTTCCTCTTTTTCTTTTTCTTTGTTTCTCTTTTTTTTTTCTCAATTTGATCTAAGATAAAGTAATCACCCTTTCTTTTTATATATGGCATATGGCTTGTGTATAATGTTTAAAATGGAAGTCCTTCTTTATCTTGAAGGAAATAAGCATATAGAAGTAATAATTCTAGTTAAATTGAGGTGACTAAAGCAAGTACAAATTAGTTTTAATATTTTCTCCTTTTTAGTTACCCTATTATGAGGTAGTTCTTGACAGGGTTTAATCTTTGAAATACTTCATTAAGAAGGCTCAAAGGGGTTGAAATGGGATATTTTGTGTTTTAGGATAGAGAAATAAATGCCTAACATCATTATGATTAGCATATCAATTTCAAGATGGACTTCCTGTAAGGAACGAGTCCAAATCCTTACTTTGATGAAACTCAACACTTAAGTGTTTAGGGGTTGGTGTTTAGTATTTGGCTTGCCTCTCTTCATTCTAAACTTTCAAAATGAGAAATAAAAAATGTGTATTTATTTAAGAAATAGAGAACTATTATTTAGGAAATTTCTAACATTACAAATCACAAAGTACTTGAACTTTGTTGATTATTGTCCTTCATTCTTTGGTTTCTATTGAATTGGCTCGACTTCCCTTAACCAAAACTCCTACTCCTCTTCTATTTAGACATTCCTATCATGTTGATGCATGACCTAGCTTCTATTTAGACGTTCCTATCATGTTGAGGCATGACCTAACGTATTGTGAAGGAACATTTACCTTAACCTCTAGTTCATTTGGATTGATAAAGTTTATTTGAAGGAACCCAGTATCAATTAGGTCTTGAATCTAGTGATTCAATTTCCAACATTCTTCTGTAGAATGACCCATTGGGTACATGTAGTATTCACATGGTGGGCTAGGATTTAGCCTTTGGAGCTTGTATCTAAGTAGAGGAGGTATATGGCTTAGCATTCCTACCTTTCTCAACTGATAAGGGAGTTAAGTTTTTGGGATCAGGATTAGAGTAAGATGCCTTCTAAGTGTCTTTGTTTCAAATTCTACTGAATTTATAGCCATTTCAGGACTTGTGGAGATAATTTGATCTTCAGCCAATTTACTTATCCTTATTGCCTCGTTTATGAGACTGCTTACTAAAACTACATTTATAAAGTTAGTGGCCGATTGCCCCAAGAGACAATTAAAATATGGGCCATTCAATGTTTAGATACATGATTTAATTAGTTCTTTCTTTGATAAAGGGGAGGTGATTTTAGCTGCCATGCCTCTCTATCTTTGGGTGTATTCCTTAAAGGACTCATTGCCATCTTTCCTCATGTTGCTCAAGTCCTAAATAGATGGTACTATCTCTACATTGAACTTGTAATGTTCAAAGAATGCTTAAGACAACTTGTCCCATGTATCAATTAGCTTTAAGTCTAATTGAGCATACCATGTCAAGGCTAACCCAGTGAGACTGTCTTGAAATGTTTGAACTAATAGTTGATCATTTTTAATATAATGAGCCATCTTGCGTAAATACAATCTAATGTAGAGCTTGGGGCATTTGGTCTTGTCATATTTCTCAAATTATGATACTTTGAATTTTTCAAGATAGGCATCAATATCATATGCAGAAAAGTTGATGATGATAACTTATTCAAATCCATCATGACTCCTAAATACCTTCATCCTCTCATCAATTTATCGGGTTAACTTTCTTTCCCACTCTTTAAAACTGTCTTGACTAGGCCCTAAGTTGATTGGTCTTAAATTAACCAACCTTATATTGTCCTCAAAAGGATCGAGATCCAACACTGGATGCTCTTCATTTGCTAGCACTGTTGCTCAAAGTAAGGCTATGCTATCAACCATGAAGTTCATCTATTCATTCATTTTTGCTATAGTTTGCTCTAATGAGTAAAACCTCACTTCTACAAGGTTAGTGCCATCTAGGTTGTTGTTGCCACTATTGGCCATTGCTCCTAGTAAGAGTCCTCACTTATTAGCAACTCTTTGATTCTTTTTATTATTTTTGAAAAACCACTTTTCTTTTGAGAGAGAAAAGGACTAATTTAAAGAATAAAGCTTATCTACATAGTTTACAAGGAGTAAATAAACATTTCCAATTGAATAGAAGCCTAAAATATTTACAATTAACCATTGATAACTTGTAGATATTTAAAAGGTAACCTATAAAAGATATAAGTCTAAGGATGTACAAATTGACAAAAGATTAAAAAGAGTTGGGATAGAGGCACTAAGAAAAGGACTTGTAAATAAAATCAAATATTTACAATTAGAAGCCTAACAATATGTGCCTACTCGAAAAAATCCCCCCTACCCCCACTTTCTCCTTTCTTCCTTTGACTTCACAAACTTATATAAGCTAATAAAACCAACAATGAATATTTATAGGTAAAGAGAGATAAAAAAAAATGCAAATGTGAAGGCATGTAAATGCAAAGAGGGAGATCAGCAAACTGATTATGATGCGACAAGAAGATGATTTTTATTACATCTTTGAAGTTTCTGTTACATTATTCAAAAATTTATTACAAATAATCCCTAAAGTCTAGATCTACATTTTCTTGTGGTGTCTTGGCTCCTCTTCCATCTTCTTTCTTTTCTTTAACTCGGGAGATGTCTTCAATGCGAAACTTCTACAAAGTTCTAACACAATGATAGGTAACAACATCTTTAAGGAGTTCAATAACATTTGCAAATGCATCAATGGGATTCATCTTCTGGATGCCTTTGTTATGAAGGAAGTTAAGTTTATGGCTCCAAGCATAGTTGATAAACTAAACCATGAGTAAGGTAATATTGGTCTTTAATTCTTCGTTCTTCTCTTCTTTAAGATAATTAAGTGATCTAGCCTGCTTAGCAAGTAGCATTGGGATATAAGACTTTCCTTCTAAAAATTAGGCTACCAACTCTACAATCCTATGATGTATGTGAAATATCCCATTAGGAAATAAAATAGCCTCAAATGCTACCAGAATAGAAGCGTTGATTCTATGTTACTACCAATCTTCAAAGCTTGTACAAAAGCATTGCTGATTTTAGCTGGATAGGGTTATAAAACTAGTAAAGAGATTGTCCACCTTAATGATTCTCTTGTGGGAACTTGCTCATATTTTACATATTTCAGATTCATAAAGGCCTAGGAGTTTATTAAAAATCTTTACAAGCCTAACTATGATATATGGAACATAGCCTTTATTTCCGACAAAGGGGAGTCCCAATAAATAGGAGTATTCTTCAATGGTTGGTCTTAAAGAAAATGGGCCAAAGCAAAAGGCCAACATTCTTGGTTCTTAAAAATGGACTAAAGCCCATACCATGGTAATGTTGATATGAACTTTGAGCAGTGAAAGGACGAGCATAATCTTGTCTTGTATGACTTTCTATTGATTTAGATTAAAAAATCAAAACCGTCTTTTGAGTATTCCCTTAGATACTAAAGGCTCATGTATTGAAATTTCCTTGAAAAGGGCTAGTGTGAGAGAGGAACTAACCATTTCCTACAAAAAAGATGAAAAGAAGATTACATCAAAGCTATCCTATTTACATGGGAATCATGTCGAGACTTTACAATAAAGAAGAAAATATTTACAAGGAATATATTAGGAAACTTTACAGTTATAATTTTTGCTCTTGCCACATCGTGTTTATTTGCCAATTTCAAAGAATGATTTATGAATGCAATTAGGGTAGGTTTTAAAGATCCTTAAGTTTTGTGATCTTATATGCTTTTAGGGAAGCGATTCATTGATCACATCGAAGCTAGAGTAAAGTAACCTGATCGACCTTGGAAGATGGTTACCCTATAGTATCTAAAGCTTATACAATGGACCCACATCCTAGGGTCCTAAGATGGCCTTGATTTGACTGTATCTATCCTACATCCTTAATGCAATCATTCCCTCCAAAATCCTAAGTATGATGCATGCGATAAGTGAATATAGCAAACATGAAACAAATCAAATAAATAAGAAAATAACATAGGTATTTTGAAAGAGAAATTTAATTTAAAAATTTTTTTAAGTAGCTAACCCTCTTGATGTCCCCAATAAAATCACCAAGCTATTGAGCCTAATTTTTTCTAAGTTTTTATTATTTTCCCTAATCCGGTTAGTATTAAACTGTAACCCATTTAATACTAACTATCGACTAAGAGTTAGTTAAAAAACTTGATTTTTGATTTCTAAAATTGTTCGAACTTGCTACTGGATTGGATTCAGGAAAAAGAGTTAAGTTATAAGCAATTAGATGAATTAATTATAACTAAGCTACCAATCTTTCGAAAAAAGCAAATTTATTTTTAATAAACAGGTCTGAAAACCAGATATTTAGATTTAGGGCTAATCTGTTAACCTCTTAACAAGTACCACTTTCAACGTTTCGAATTTAAATTTATTTTTCTAATTATCCTTTTTAGCAAATTATATATTTATAATTAAAGAAAACTAATTTGTTTACAACAAGGAAGAACAAACTAAGAAAATAAGTTCATTTACAATAGGGAAAAAAGAATTTCCCATTTTAAGTTTCCCATAAGTGCCTACGTACCATTTAATAGGAATCAAACTTTCCGTAGTTCATTTTTGAAAACTTTAATGTATTGATTGATTTTAAATTAAGAAATCGACCGGATTTAAATTGCTGTCAATTTGATTTTACATAAAGAAAAAATCTAAAAGGGTCCTAATGTGTGTAATTTGTTCCATTTTGGAAAGTTTTACAAGATGCCCTAGTTTTAAAAGAAGGGTTAACTCAATTTTATTTTATTTTATTTTTAAGATAATTTTTCTAACTAATAAAAATCATTTATTTACTTATTTTTCTTTTTCTTTTTATTCATTATTATTTATCAATGCCTAACCGAAATATAAATAAATTAATAACTAAATAATAAATTTTTCCTTATTTCACTCCTTTTTTTTCTTTTCTTTTCTCTCTTTTTTAGATTATCTCTTTTTTTGGTTCTTTTTTTTTAGCTTACAAAAACTATAAGTTTACAAAAAATATAAATTAAAAAATTATATAAAACCAAAACAAAATTACAAAGGAATGGGCTATACTAAATAATGCAATAAATAGGTTAGAGTAGCGAATTGGGGTTCAAGTTATTTAGGTGGTTTTCAAGTTTTGGCGCCAGTAGGTGATGGTAGGTGTACCGAGTGGTGGTTGTTAGGAAGGTAAGGAGAGTTGGGTTTGGGGTTTCAAGACACTGTAAGTCTGTCCATATGGTTATTTTTGTGCAAGGAGCAATGGTGGTAATGGTTCGAAAGTAAGAGAAAAAGGAGTTTGAAAGTGTGTTTAGGCCTTGTTTAAGAGCTTCAGACCTTTGCTTGATGTTGGAATAGGGATAGGGAGGTCCAATTTATACTTAACTAAGCTCAAACAAGCTTGGAAACTCCATTAATGGTAGATTGGGTATGAATGAATGACCCAGATTTGAAGTTTTTTTTTTTTATTTTGAGAGTTGATTTAAGCATGAAAACAAATGAATCTAGCTTTGTTTTTAGACTAAATGCAAGGTACGCTATGTAAACCCCTAAAATTTTCGATCTAGCTTTTGAAATAGACTCGTATATGTTAAATAATTTAGGAGTTAACAAGGTTAATGAAATTGAAAACCTTAAAAGAATTAATCAATCGCGTAAGAAACTTTTCTACCCTAAATGCATCTAAATGCTAAAGATTCCATTCAAAAGTGATAGAAACCCTAAAATGATGTGCACTAATTCATCATAATATACCTTAAACCCCTAATTGATAATATAACCCTCATATTTTGCTAAATCATTAGTAAAAGATTAGAGATGACTTTCAATCATATATTTTGAATCATTAAGTAGTCCTTTAGAAACTAAGATAATGAATCATAGATTACATTTATCTCTTAAGTATATGATTAAGATAGTATTACATAGAGTTAGGGGTATAGTTGAAGATTAGGATAAATGTAGTGAACCTTAATACCCTAATTAGTACTTTTTGCACTAGTTACATAAAGTAGTTTATCAAATGATGTATATAGACTATAAATACCTAAAGTAAGACCTCATCAACTATTTTTACTAATCAATTTACCAAATACCACATTTCCTTAATTTTTTTCCTTAATTTCCCTTAATTACTACATTATGTGTACAAAATTACATATACCTAAGGAAAGTTGACCAAGTCAACACATGTGAACTAAAGTCAATATTTAGAAAAGTCAACAAAAGTGTCTCTTTCATTGGAAACAAAATATCTTCCTTCTCATGATTTCTTTCCTTTTCTTTTGACTTTTCCCTTCTTTTTTCTTTTCCTTGCCATCCACTTCTTCCATCTTCTAGACTCCTCTTTTCTTCACTTTTTCAAATACAAACTAAAACAAAACAAATTCCTTTCTTCTTCCCCTTTCCAACAGTATCTTCCCTTCCCCTTTTACTCTTCTTTCCTTTTCAACTTTTCAACCATTTCATCCATAGTCAAGGACAACTTAAGATATGCTATTATGTTTTTATGTCTTACTTCATCCTCTTTACAAGTTAGAAGGAGAAAAGGTTAGGTTATGTGTTGTGTTTATATATATGTTGATTTAGGCTTAAAGTTCAAATCTTTACATATGGAAGTATAGAATTCTTTAGGCAATGGAAGAAGATGTATGTGTACATGTTTTTGAGTATGTGTACATAAGGGTATGCTAGAGATATACCTGTATAAATACCTTTGTACATAAGTACACAATATGTACATAACCTAAAATAAGATATATACTAACTATACATATATATACCATGTCAAATATACCCTTAAAATACAAAAAGAATTGAATTGTGAAGCTTTCTTGAGGGGGTAGATAAGGCATACGAAAATACATATGTCACTGTATGCATATATGGGTATGTGTATTAGTATATATATAAGTACTTATAAGTACACAAGTATATATATTAGTATATTAGAAGTATAGGTATGTATATCACATATATATATAAAGTGTATAAATATATAAGGATAATAATGGACTAATGATGTAAGCAATGATGTCATTAAAGGATTACATAAGCCATGACATCATCAAAAAAATTACATGAGCCATGACATAAGCATAAGCTTATAAAAGAATAGATTATAAGATGACATAAGAATATAACCTATATATGTATACATGTACTTAGGAGTCGAAGATCCGTTAAACCCTAATACACTTCCTAGATTGAATTAAACTTAATTATGTATATGAATTAGTAGCAATAATGTAAAATTTGCTAAGTGTAAGAATCAAATAGCTAATTCAATCATTAAGTCCTAAACTAGAGCATAAACATAAGTAATAAGAATAATTAAACTTTAATAAGATAAAATTTCAATAAATTTAGTCTACATCATAAAGCATAGGTCTCAACGTCTAAAACAAACATTACCGTTTGAATATGCGTCCGAAAACGATAAATAGCGTCTATAAATTCATAAATATTGAAAACAGAATGAAAAAGTTATGTACGATTAGAAATTAGGTTTAATCGAATAAAGGCTAATAGTAATCTAAGTAGAATTAGGTAGATAGATATCTAGAACCATTAGTTGAGTCAACTACTTATTATCCCTGTTATCTCGTAATGGTTAGGTGATCTCGACAAGGATGAGGATTTCCCAATCAGTTATTATGGCTAGAGCGAGTCATCATAGTCAAGTGAGTATTCTCGATGACTCTATACCTGTTTGTGCTTGTAGTTAGTGCACTTAAATTGAATATCAATAACTTGATGCATGGGGTTTCGGGATATGCGTGTGCTTGATATTGATTGATTATTGTAAGAAATATTGTCAAATACGATAATCGATGATTTGATTGTATGATTGATTTTTATATGATTTGGATGGTTTGCTGATATTGATTGATCGCCTCATAATTTGACCTAATTATATTTGGCTTATCTTAAATTAAAAGGGTCATGCATTATCCATGCATTACATTTACTTATTCTGGCCGTCACTTCACGCAAAGATAAAGAGAGGCCTTGCGGGGGTTGTTTATATATATTAAAGTGTTTCTGTACGGTGTACTCATACAACATGACCTTACCCGAACCTATGAGCTTACTAAGCGATGGAGATGCCAACCGTATGGCTAAGGGTCGAGTCTAGAGATCTCTGCTGTAAGGTGTGAGTGTAGACTGCGGAGGCCACCTCACCGCTAGGCTTGGGACTTTGTGAACTACTGGATTTTTAGAAATGGAAATGTAGTTTTTTCTTTTTTTGTGAAATATTGAATTCAAAGTTATGGGTAAAAAAAACCTAGGTGCTAGAGCTCGATTGTGATTGGTGCCGATGAATCTCTAACCCTTATCTCGGAGGGCGTTAAAATCCGATATTATATGCAGTACCGATCAACTTCATATATTGTTTGGCATATTATGTGTGCTTGTATTCATATGGTTGTAACAATTTATTTGATAACTTGTTTGCTAATATGGTTTGAAGGATAGCTCATTAAGCTCTTCTAGCTTATTCCCCAATAGTCTTTCTTTTGTAGGTTTACATACGATGAGATTGGGATAAGTCTCGAGTGCTGAGTGCGAGATGAAGATATATATATTAGTGTTAGAATTAGTTGAGATCTTTATAGGTGATGCATAAACATTCTTTATAGAAAGTATTCACATGTTAGAATTTAATATAATTTAATTTTTCCAACAGTGTTATAGTGTTGGTATATCCTATATTATTGGTTGGTAGGGGATACCAATTCTCTGCGGTTCTGAGGAACTGTGGGATATCGGACATCTATAGTTATTTATCATTTTATATTATGTCATGTTATAATAAATTAATTACTTGAAAATCATTAATCTTAGTGATTTATTATTTAGAGTCTTGCAATCTCTGACTTATAAGACGGTTTTCATATCATAGGTGCACACATGTTATGGAAATTTTAGGTAACCCTACTAGGTCTTTGTAGGGTCCTGACACGCTATGTGTAGAATAAAATTGCACTATGAAATTGCATGTGTATGTGGAAAACACACGAAAAATCAAGCCAAAGCGAGGGGGTTGAGTTGGTTTCATGCGAAAAAGGAACAAAAAAGAAAGGAAAGGGAAGGAAAATGCTGACATCGCGCCACCTAGCCCTGTAACTGCTTGCCACATGCCATGGTGGTCATGTGCTTAAATTAGATTGCTACACATAACAGATGAGGGGAGTAAAAAAATAAAAGGCTTATTGTGCTCCTTGTGAGAATTAAACCTAAGACCTTTATGTTAAACACAATGGAAGTCCATATGTGTTACCATCAAGTTATTGGCCTATGCTTTTTCCATATATATAATCAAATTGCATATATAGGTTACGTAGCTTGAGCCATATTGATTTCTAACCTAAGCCTTATACCCTTTATGCAAATTTTTTATTTAAGACCTAAACTAAATGATATTTAAAATACTAAAGCTATTTAAATTTCCTATTCTTATTTTAAATTATCTTTTTTTTTATACTTTTCTAAATTTTCTATTTTTTATGCTTTCTTTAAATTTTCTATTTTTTTGTACTTTTCTAAATTTCCTATTTTTTTGTATTTTTCTAAGTTAGGACCCCTTTTTCCATGTTCTAAAAAATAAATTCCTAAAATTACAAGAAAGCAAAAATGAGGTGTCTACAAATATGTTTTAATTAGCAAATATATGTGTTATCCATAGATTCCTTCTTTTGTGTCTTCTAGAAAGTGTTTTTTCTTTCCCTCCAATAATTCTTTGATTTGTTTCAAACTGCAAAATATAAATTTCATTTTGATATCCCAACAAATTAGATTTATTATCCAAATGTTTCTTCTCCTAAATGCTAGGTCTTGACCTATAATTGCATGATGTTGTCTTCTATTAGTAATTCTACTTCTAAACAAATATAGCTTCTAACTGTATTAGTCTTTTGAACTTCTATAGCTTGTTGTCTAACTTCTATAATTTTCTTGCTTCTAATATTTCTCTACCTATATTGTCTAACTTCTAGATTTTTCTATGTCTCGTCGCTTACTTGAAGTTTCTTATTCAACTTGTTGTAATTGTCCCTTTTGATGCTACCATAGCTTTTGAAACTTTTAGCTTCTTGCTCCATTTAGACTTTTCTTCCTTCATCTATTTATTTTGGTTTTGCTTCTATACCAAGTCTTTTACTTCTAATAGTTTTATCCACTTTTAGGTTCTAATCAAAACTTGTTCTTTAGCTTACTAATCTATTATGATTTCTTATTTGTGTTTCTAAGATCTATTTTATCTACATGCTCAATGACGTAATCAATAACATTAAGCATATAGGTTTTCTTACCACCAAAAAAAAAAAAAATGCTTTGTTATAGAGGTTCTAACAAGCTACCTAAGGTTCATTTTAAGGATCAATTGGCTAATATCCTTGCCAAAGAAATCTCAAATCACATGTTCTCAAAATGTCTTAATAAGTTGGCATTCATGATATATATACACCAACTTGATGAGGGTGTTGATTATGTGCATTAGTCAAGTGCACTTGGTCAAGTTATAGTATAGTTCAAATAAATTGTGAGATTAAGTGTCTATTCCACAGGGAACCATATGAGAACTCTAAGTTACCAGCAAGCTACCCTAAATTACCAATTATCTAACTTAACAATGGGGAAAAGGATTGTAATTAAGTAAGAAAGATAAATAAGGAATGATAGATTAAATAAGAGTAATAAAATAACTAAGAATAAATAAAATAACAAAAGTAAATAAACAAGCATAATTCAATTAAAATTAAAGAGTGCATGATCCTTAGTAAATTGTTTTTATATACTACTTAGTTCTATGCAACTTTTTAGTCTCGATTATTCCTTGGACCATGGAGATGCCAAATCTGAAATGACCAAACTCCCATTTTTTGCTTCTTCCTGCTCATATGACCCTTTCTACTCAAATTGCTTCTAAATAGAGCATCGTAAGATCTCATTAAGAACTTGGATCCTGCTATTAGGTTAGCCATTTTAGGTTGCCATAATCTAGAAGAATTGAACTGCTAAATGGTTTAGTTAGCCCTAATTCCTTCTAATTACACTTATCTATTCACTGTAGGACTCCCATCCCTATAGCAAACTCATACATCAAATTAGTAACCTATGTAAATATTAATTGATAATAATATAAACGATGTAATTAGATCTTCGAAGAATAAAATCACAGATTGAATAAGAAGTTGTTGCCAGATGAACTAAGGTTCAATGACAATTTACTAAGAACAATCAAAATGCCATCATGAAATTGGAAGAAGAAGTAATTTAAGAGATTCTAATCTACAACACTTTCTAAAGGAGCTCTCTTTATAACCCTAAGCCTATATATTTATTTATAAGAAGTAGACCTGCGATTATAAAGAAAACCTAATAAAAATAGAAGATTTAAAAATCATAGTAATTCTACAAGTGAGGTACACAGCTATAGAGTTGGGGTGTATACTTGCATTTTATCTAAAATCTTCAAATCTTGATGAAATTTGTTGACAAAAGGAACACGAGTAGGGACCAAGGCTATGGTCTTTACTGGGTTCTTTCCTCGCTCGATATTTATCCACTTCAATCCTTGATTAATGTTTTTACTTCAAAATACTGTAAAATTTTGATAAAAATCCTTATAAGTTCAAAAAATGCTACAAAAGTCCCTAAAAACGATATTTAAATGAGTTAAGCTCAAAATAATATAAAATTAACTAGATTAATATCTAAAAAGCACTTATTAACCATAAAAAATGTATGCTAAATTTATGTTATTAAATGCCTCCACACATAAGTTTTTGCTTGTCCTCAAGCAAAATATAAAAAACCAAAATAAGTATCTTAAGGAGAAGTTATTACAAATATTCCTTAGAAAAGTACACCTTTAAATTTGAATAGCTTAGCTAAAACTCTTTTTAAATCAGCATTTTGCCTTAACTTAATAATATCCTTAGAACACTTTAAATAATAACAACTTTAGAGCTATTGAATTTCAATGATTAATCCAAATAATTCAAAGTTGGCCACATCACTTAAATAAAAAATGAACTAGATATTAAAACAAACATAAACCTATTAAGAAAAAGTTATGAAGATTTCCTCACTCTAATTAAAGAGGAGAAGAATTTTTTATGGGACGTATGCTGTGCTTATTAGGCAAGTGCACCTATCAAATAATAGTGTAAAGGACTTTTAGAGTTTAGGGTTATCAATCCTACGAGGACTGAACAATTACTTATCGGCACTAGATTACAATGTTGATGACAAAATTTGATGACAATTAGAAAATAGAAACTATTTGAAAATTAACTATGAATGCAATAATTAAATGAAACTAATTAACCATAAATGGGAATATCTAGACTCTAATCACTAAAAGATTAACATGTAGTAGCCTAGGGTTTCTAATGAATTTTTTATTTTTATTAACAGGAGGAATTTGATTACTAATTTAATAGGAAACACTTCTCTATTAAATTTTAATCCTAGTTATGTTCTTCTAGAATATAACTCCTTAGAACAACATTAAGCACAAGAATTCCACAATACAAACGAGACTTAACTTTTAATTTTAGAAGAAGTTTATAACTTATCTCTAAGCTTGTAGCAAATCTCTTTAATTACAGTGGATTTATTCATGTAATGGCTCATGATTTCAGTATAGAAAATTAGATAGTTAAGTTGAGACTCTAGAAATAACAACTTAATTTAACAAAATATGTAATTGAATCAACAAGAATAAGAGAACTTTATTAAAATAAGAACAATTATCATATGTTACATGTTACTTCAATGGCTACAAGACTATATATCATTGATTTTATGTAGGAAAATAGCCAAGAAAATAACATAAAGAATGAGTGTAATTTTACACTCATCAAAGCACCCTATACTTAAACATGTGCTTGTCCTCAAGTAAATTAATCAATCCTTAACAAGGATTGATAAAAGAAATAAGATAAGATTTTCCAAGTGATCTACTATTATTCAAGAATTAGAAAAATTTTAAATTAACCATACCAATAGATGTTGTATCCCTTAAAACTTTCTAGTAACTTGTACACTTTTTCTCCTTGTTCACCTTTTCAATGCATCTTGCACACAAATACTAGAATTCAATGGTTAAATCCTATAAATCAATGTTTCATCATGCAATTTAACCAAGGATTCTCTTCTGAATTAGTTCACTTTTTATTTAGTCAGGCAAAAACCATCTATGACTCCTTTCTATTTATCAAAGATATATATAAATCTCTCCTGATTTTATCAAGCACCACAATAAAGAGCAAATACATGTTATAGCTACTCATCCCCTCCTCATTCTCCTAACAAAAAGTTCTGTTGATAAGATTTTTTAATTTAATTAATTATCAAAGCTTACTAGCCGTAGGAAGGTATATTGCTCTTTTGAGAGACCAAGGCTAATCCTTACTAAATTAGTTGTTTTTAGAATTAACGTTGACAGTAGGAAAGTACCTTGCACTTTTGAGGGACCAAGGCTATTCCTTATTAATTTTTCTTTCATTAACCTTTCTTTTTTTCTTTTTTCTTTTTTCTTTTTTGACAAATTGACAACGGGAAAGAATCTCACTCTTCTAAGGTACCAAGAGGGATCCATAGTAACTACTCTTCATCAAATTATTCTTAATTATAGCCATGCCCCAGATGTTATGAAGTCATAATAGTCTACCGTATGTATCAATTTTATACCAAAAAATGGTCCGCTTAGTTGCTAGCATAACTCTAACATACATAAGGCTCATATGATAAACCACTTAGAAGCATTCACAGTTCCATAAATATACTAACATTTATATACATGACAAACTTATATTTACTATAATGCTAAGTACAAAGTAGTTGTAAAAGTACATGAGTAGATAGTACAACTCAAAAGTAAGAATCCTACTAGAACAACCAGGAGATCGAGTTAACCTTAAGAAACCAAGAAGTTCCAAAAACATAGTTACTCATTAATTCATTCTCACTCTACCTTGACTACACCCTTTTTACACACTTGGAGATGGTCTTTACGCAGCATATTTACTCCGAACCTATAAGCAAATCTATAGGAAAGTAAGCAAACTATAGCTTAGTAAGGGATAGGAGGTAAAAAGTATATACAAGTTAAGTAGTATAACAAAGTTATCAAGCAATTATTACATGAAATGCATGAACAAGCAATGTGTCATCTATACGATGTTATCCAATCCATCGTAAGATTAAGGAAATTACACTAACTCTAACTCGGGTTGAAGAGTTGCGATATCATGGTCACAATGCCAATCATAAAGGCCATAATACCCACTCACGACCAATTTCGGGTTTGTGCAATAAAGACCCTTACTCTTCCGAAAACTACATTTAAATCAACATCCCCAGACTCACCGCAACCTCCTCTCTTATCACTTAGTTCGACTAAGGGTAGAGAGGGGATAGCTCATTACACCTTGTCAAAGGCATCGAAATTCAACTAGAGAAAACCTAACATCCCCTAGTCGAATGTAATGCTTGTCCTTTTATAGTTTTAATTCATATTTCAATTAGTCTAGTTAAGGTGATCAACTAATTCATAATCACACTAAACAAAGTCAAGCAACATAGAAACATGTAGCTCAGCTACCAATTAGCACTTCAGTAACCAAGCACAAGCATAGTATGCACGTAAACAACTACTTATAACCGTAAGAGAGTATACACTCTTATCTCCACAAATCCCACATATATGTACTAAAGCTCACTCTTGCAGGTTTGTAGTGTTAGTATCCTACTCACTTGAAAGTCATATATATAAATATCAAAAACCCAAATTTAGTTTCCATAAAATTTACAAAAATGGTAGTTATTTTATTGAAATTACACACACACACACACACACACACACACACACACACACACACACGTACACATATATATGTACACACGCTCATTTCATATACCTAAAGTATATGATATCCTTAATACTCTTATTTAATCATAATTTATCTACTATAGATATATACATATATGTATAAGTATCTAGAAGATATTATTTATTTATTAATACAGATATATATATACACATATACACTTTAACTATCATATTTTACTATATGGATTTTACTAAATTATTTAATATCAAAATATATAATTATAATACTACTTATAATATATTGTTTCGATTGTTTTGAAACATATATTTTATTGGCCAGTTTATGTTTCAACTATGGAAAAGTTGTCATACGATAACATTTTCTATGATATCATAAAAAATGCCTATTTTGTAACCTAAAGTTAGCCAATTTTAATAATGTCAGTATTGTTGAATTCATCTAAACTTGACGATACATATTACAAGTTCAATTCAAAAAATACTTTATAAAGGGTATTTTTAATCCTTGTATATAAACAAATCCATATAAAAAGTAATATTGTACTTATATAATATTATTCAAGAAAAATACATTTCTACATAATTTCTTTGTAAAACATGATATGGACCTATATTATCTATTTCTAGCATGTATATCCTACAACTCGAGTGATATAATATCACAAATTCATTGAAAACAACATGTTATCACATCTGGCTAAGGTAAGTACAGTGATGATTTCTTCATATAATTAACATGTATTTGCTTAATATTGCTAAAAACATATCTTAGTTAGTCAATTAAACCATTTAACTAGGAAAATTCATAATAAATAGCTTAGATCATCAAATAATTCTGCTAAAATTTCTCTAAACTCAAAAGATATATATAGAATTTAACCAACAACTTGTTTCATCCAAATGTGATTATCACCTAATTAAGTAAAATTATATTTTTTCCCCTTAAACTAGAATTAATTAAGTAAATAATATTATTTTTATACAAAATAAATTTCAAATGATCCTACTATTATTACAAGTGTCCAAAATTCATTATATGTTAAATTCATTAATTATTTTTATTAAAACTAATTTATTTTAGAAAATGCCTATTTTATCTATTTTTAGGGTAAAGAATACAATAAATACTAAACATGTATAAAATCAAAATCGAGCTCAATAGAATCAAACTAAATGTAATAAAAATCCTACAAAAAATATTGAGCCTAAAACTACAGCATTTGATATATTTATTTTTTAATTCAAAATTTGGATGAATAGTACCATTTCTTAAGGAAGTGTATGAAATAATCATAATTTTAGAAAAATAAAATTACAGTGTGAAAGAATCCTAAAAATAACTCAAGAATAAATTTTCTCATAATTATTTATGTAGGTTTACTATTTAAAAAAAATATAAGAAAAACAAGGTAGAAATTTGGACCAACCGTTTTCTAAAGCTTTAGTGGTCCCCTATCGGTGAGGGGTTGTCAGTGGAGATGGGCAATGGTAGCTTTGCTTAGGTCTAGTAAGGTTCAACAGTAGGTGGTGGTTTAGTCCATAAACTAGTCCAACGTAGACTCTTGCTTTATTTTTCTATTTAAATTTCCTAATTCCTATTAATTTTAGTAAAATTTCCTATGAGTTCTTACATTGTCCAAAGTTGAATTATAATGTTCTCATGGGTTTTTTTAGCTATATAGGTCAGTTATTTTCAAGACGATTGAGCTTACTTTATTTTATTATTATTATTTTTGTTGTGTTTATCAAATAAACATGTATATATTCTATATACTTAGTACATAATTTCAATATTTTGGGTATAATTTATCCCTATTTAGGTGTTTTATAAATAAACATGTATACTTTCTACATACTTGGTATGTGTAATAAATAATCATACTCGTATAATTATGTTTTACTCATGTTATTTATTTTTAAGATATTTTTTTCTCTTTAATTTTGTGAATTTATTACTTATATTATATATTTATAGAATTTTAGGTTAATTTACGAATATATTTATTATATATACTGGGTATATTCATAAAAATATATGTATTCATATAGTATTTTATGCAATATTATTCACTTTTATAACTTAAATAACTTATCTCTAAAGGTTTATTGTGTTTCAGGCTCAATTTTAAGGATTTCAATAAGTTTTGCACTATATTAAATAACTATGCTACTAAAGCTAAAATTAAGGTTTTACGAAATTATTTTAAAAATCTAACTTCACTAAATCACTTCGATTAACTTTTCTAACATAACTATAAAGTTTAAGCTCAAACAAATATGTTTTCTCCAAAACCCTAAATTTTGGTGTAGTTACCCTAGAAGCGATTTTAGAGCTCACATTTCCACCCCACCATAAAAATAGTTTTATCCTCAAAAGTTTCTTGTAACTAAAATTATAGAGTCAATTATTTGTAAGATTAGCTAGGTTTACAACAAGAGATTACTAACATATGATTCTACAGAGCCATGGATATTTCTCTTCCATTGTAGCTCTTAGTTCCCAAGTTGCCTTTACTTCCAAGCTACTACCCCACTATAATTAAATGTATTCTAGCTCTTTGTTTCTTAACTTTTGAACTCAATTATCCATTATTTTGATAGGTCTATCTTCAAATGTCAAAATTTCTCAAAACTCCATAAGTTACAATTTCATTATTGCATTAAGGTTCTTTAAGAATTTCCTCAACATTGATATGAGAAATACATCATGATATTTGGATAAATTTTGGGGTAATGTAACTTGGTACAATACTCTACCTACCCCTTCTAATATTTCAAAAGGTCTTATGTATCTAGGGTTTAATTTTCCTTTTGATCTAAATCACTTGAACCCTTTGAATGAGCTTATCTTTACATATACATGATCTCCAACTTCAAATTCCAATGGTCTCCTCTTTAAGTCTAGCCAACTTTTGTATCTATCTTAGGCTTCCTTAATCTTCTATCAAATTATCTATACTTTTGCATTCATTTGAGATATCAGGTCAACTCTAAGTATCACATACTCTTCATTTTCCCAATACAAAGGAGATTGGCACTTTTATTCACACAAAGCTTCATATAGTGCTACTTACATGGTAACTTAGTAATTGTCTTAATAGGTAAATTGTACATATGGGGCCATTCTCCACTAAATTTAAGTGCACATTGTCCATTTGATTGTAGGTGGTATGCAGTATTGAACTTCAGTTTGGTGCCTAAGGCTCGATGTAAAATTTCCCAAAATTTAGATACGAACTAAATGTCTCTATCATAAAATATACTAAGTGGTACTCCATGTAGTTTAACAATCTCTTGTACATATTAGTTAACCAATTTCTCCAATGAGTGTCCTACATGAGATGGTAGAAAATGAGTACATTTGGTTAATCTATCAACAATTGCCCCTATTGAATCATGTCTAGCTCATGTTCCAAGGAGGGTGACAAAAAAATCTATTATAATGTAGTGCTACTTTCATTGTGGTACTTCTAAGTGTTGTAGTTTGGTGTTTAGCTTTAACTTATTGACATATTGTACATTTTGTTACAAATTATGCTATAGCTCTCTTTATTCCATGCCGCCAAAAAGTAGACTTCAAATCTTGGCTCGTTATATTTCCACCTGGTTGTAGTGTATATCTACAAGTATGTGCTTTGTTCATTATCTCCCTTTTTAGATCAAGAATCTAGGGCACATATATAGATACCCCATTTTTGCCCTCCTTTTATTTTTTAAAATTCTTAGGATAGGGTAAAGAGTCTTAATTTAAGAAAAGCCAAAAAATAAAGGAAAAAAAACTAAAAATTCATTAAAAAATGGAAAAATAGAGGATTTAGGAAATTTAAAAAATAATAAATTTTTAGATAGTTTAATGGAGTATGATTTTTTTTTATTTAAATAAAAAAAAAGGAAAGGGCCATTGGGCTTAGACTTAGATTTAGGTCTAACCCATGCTAACTTAATCCATGTATACAATTTAATTGCACATATGGAAAATGCATAAGGCAACAGCTTAATAGATAAGCACTTGAACGTTAGCATAGGGTTAGCTTGAGGTCCTAAGTTCAAACCTCACCAAAGGCATAAGAATGCCTTTTGCTATTTCTTTTTTTCTTTTCTTAAGCACACACATACTGCACTGTCACATATCAGGATCTCATTGTGCCACATGTCCTAACATATGGCATTTAGCAAGTGGACCGAGATGACATAGCGCTCCATGTGTCAAGCTATGTAGCTAACACATGGCATATACATATCATCTACCATGCTATGTTAGTTGCTACATGTTACAGTAAGACACATGACATACTTTGAATGGATAGTATGATTGATGTAGTGTCACGTCAGAGCCATGTTAGCATTTTCCTTTTCTTTCTCCCCTCTTACCTATGGTTTCCTTTCTTTTCCCTAATGAAACTAGCCCATACCCCTTACTTTAGCTCAATTTCTCATGTGATTTCAACATGTAAGTATGAATTTCTTTTGTTCGATATGGTACTCTACATGGCCGTCTTTGTATTAAATCTAAAAACATGGTTAACTTCATTCAGTTGAGGAATCAAATTGACTCTCAAAAATGGAAAAAAAAAAACTCAAATTTCAAAATCACGGATTTATACCCAATCTACCATTGATGGACTTTTCAAGCTTATGCAAACTTGAATTACTATAAATTGGACCCTCCTATCTACACATGAGCATCAAATTCACTCATAAACTCCCTCTTTCTCTTCTTCGATCTCTCTCTACAATTCACTCTCTTTCTACTAGCCGTATCTGTCTCTCTCTAAGAGAAGCTTTGAGTTGAAGCTTTTCAAACCAAAATTACCCCACAGCTACTATCCCTAAGTCCTAAGCTATCTCCAACAATCAAACCCAACTCCTGTTGTGGACCATAGCTCTTCCACCACCAAACCTTAACCATCCTTGTGACCACCATGCGAAACACACTTCATTACTTCTTATCGACCTAAACCATGACCACTACCCTCAGAAAACTACAACCCAATCCCCCTTTTACACCTAGCAATCCCCACTACGTGCAACCTAACTCCATTGTCACCCTCTGCTCTAATGATTGCCTAAACTACCTCCATTAGCTAAGGCACTTGGCTTACCCCACACTAAGTCTAATCTTAAACTCATAAAAGACTCTTCACCCGCTCATTTTGGAGGTTAGATTAAGCTGAATCACTCCATTCAAGCTATTGTCACCTTCTTCTATTGTACGACCTATGAACCATTAGAGCCCAACCTAATTCGACTCTCTCCCCATCTAACTCAAAGATCGCCCTAAGATCGACCCAACGCTAAAGCCCGCTGTGCCTACAATATTTAGTTCAACCCATTTATATTCTTTTTATTTTATTTTTTGTATTTTTTTTCTTTTTTTCTTTATTGTTATTTTATTTTCACATTGTAACTTATAACACAAAAAAAAAGAAAAAAAAAAGAAAAGAGAAAAGAAGAACGAGTTTAATTTTATTTTTTTCTATTTTAGGGATAAATTAATCTTAAGAAAATAAATAAATTATTAAATAAATAGATATTTTACCACTTAGAAAATGGTTTTCTAAGAAATAAAATAAATCCACTTTTTCAAAATTAGAGCCTTTTAGGATTTTCCAAAAATAAAATTCTTGATTTAGGATCTTTTATAGAAATTTCCTTAAATAAATCAAATTGAGTTAAAAATGTAAATCTAACATATTTTCCAAATTAAAGCGAATCAAATACATTAAGATTTTACAAAAATGAACTATGGAAGTTTAATCTTAAATAGTGGGTATATAAGCCCTTGTACATAAATACAGGGTAACTTAAAATATAGAAATTTTTCTTTTTCTATTTTCTGTAAATAATTGATTGCTTTATCTTTTTTTAGAATTAAATTAAGTTGCTTGTAGATAGGTTTTATTATAAGGGTGTATTGAAGGATAAATTTAAATTCAAAGAGATTAAAAGTGGTACTTATTTAGCGTTTAAAAAATTTGCCCCCAAATCCAAATATTTAGTTTTAAAAAATCGTTTTAACACAAAAAATTGGTTTTACTGAAAGATCAGTAGCTAAGTCATAATCAATCTACCTAATTAGTTATAACTTAACTCTTTTTTTCGACTCCAATCAGGTAGCGACTCTAGTCAAGGGTGATAAATGCATATTTTAATGCGTGAATTATGTAGAATTATTATCAATTTTATAGAAATCATAAAGAAATGGTACTAAAATATTTTCATTTGGATATTCGAGGTTTTGGAGGATTTATAGTAGAAATGCAATCAATTTAGAGGAGTTCTACACAAACGAAGGAAGCCGAAATCAACACGCAACACTTCTGAATTGAAAGCGACCAGCCTTAGGCCAACCTACACTCTACATCAGTGACTTTTCAACTCAGCACTACCAGCCTTGACTTCTATACCACTGGCATTCATGGCTAGTCTTCAGTGAAAGATATCTAATTGAAAGCCAGCCTTTATTTTCTCTATAAATAGTCGTATGATTGATAATTTAGATGAATTTTACATCTTCTTTAGAATTAGAGAGTTTTACAAGAAGTAAGGAGATAGTTTTGAAGAGTTTTTCATTTGAATTTCGTGGATCATTAAGAAGACTTCGCTTTTGCTATAGAGATCATCTTTAGAGTTTGCAATTGAAGTTTTAATTCAACATAATCATAGAATTGGTGATTTCTATCATATTTTTATTTATGCAATTCTATAATTTGTTCTTATTTCTAGTCATGAACTTCTCTGCGAATTCAATTGATATCTATGCTTTTATTTTAATTTCCGTGGCTAGCTATGTTTTAATTATTTTTAATTATAGGAAATTGATAAAACCCTACGTAACTGATATGATAATTATAGTCATGTTATAGGGTTAATAGATGTACGGATAATTATGATTGAAATTTCTATGATTTCGATTATAATTTTTTATTGGTTATAATTGTTAGAAACACTATTGATATGGGAGTTGATATAAGGTTTCTTAGAAATTCTTCATTAAACCGATTAGCTAATGCGAAAGTGGCATTAATTAGATTAATTAGAAATTATCCAAGGATTAGTACAATATTTTGAGTTAATTATTCACCAAGACATTAGGGATAATTGATTTAGGACATTAGACGATCATAGCATCAAGAGATGTATGATTGTAATTTAAAGTCTACTGTTAATTGGAGATATGGAAGTTGATTGATTAATTAGAGGTTTAATTCCTTAATTTCAAGGCATGATAATTTCACTTAAATGACCATATAGCTATTAATCTATACAATATGATAACAATTTGATTTGCATACTTAGGGTGGATTCTGTTTTTCCTACATTGTCAATTGATTGTTCTGTTTTAGATATATTTTCATGATTTTCTCTTTGATAGTTTTAGGGTAGTCATTAGATTAGTCAATTCACAGTCCAAATTCAATTGCTTAAATATTGATAAGAGCTATCATAGGTTTTGTAATTTTATAGTCCTCAAGGGATTGACAATTTTACTCACTCTTTATTACTTGATTCTGACCTAGTATACTTACTGGAATATTCGTTATATTTTTATATATATTTTGTGTGGATCAATTTTTTAGCACCATTGTTAGGGACTAAAGATATTAAATCTTTTAGCTTCATTGGTAAAACACCTAGAAAAAGAACAAAACACCTAGAATTTTAGTTCTACTACTCCTATGCATAAACCATTTGATGATGTTTGTTATTTCTTGTTCTTTTTCTAAGTGTTTTATGCATAGGAATAGTAGTACTAAAATTCTACCACTAGATTTTGAAATAGAATGCTCCTTGCATCAGTTGAAGAGAGAGAACAAAAAAAGGAGAGAAGAGATGGCAGGCAACAATGATAATAATTAGATATAGGGAGTCCTACAAGCACATCAAGACTATATAGTACCTACGTTTATGGGTTTTTCCATAAGGATGCCTACCATTCAGGCTAACAACTTTGAGCTGAAATCATCCCTCATTCAAATGATTCAGACAAATCAGTTTGGAGGATATCCAAATGAGAGTCCTAACAAGCATATTGTAGGAGTCCTCCAATACTAAAATATAGTAAAGATGAACAATGTTACAAATGAGGTTATTGGATTACAACTCTTTCCCTTTTCACTAAGGGATAAAGCTAGAGCTTAGTTCCATTCACAACCACAAGAGTCTATTACCACCTAGGTTGAGCTTTCATCAAAGTTTATAAAAAGATTTTTCCTACCAACCAAGATTGCAAAACTGAGGAATGATATCACCAACTTTACCAAGTTTAGTGGTGAGTCAATTTATGAGGCATAGGAGAGATTCAAGGTGGTGAACAAAAAATGCCTACATCATGGCTTATTAGACAATCTCATGATTGAGATCTTCAATCTCAATTTGGATGAGAGATTGAGGTCCTTAGTAGATGCTATAGGTGCTTTAATGGGTAAGACCTATGATGAAGCAAGTGCACCGATAGAAAAGATGGCCTCTAATGCACATAATTGGCAAAATGAGAGAAGCTAGTCAAGAGTAGCATCAGTTAATGATAATGACACTATGTCTCAATTAACAGCTCAGATCTCAACTCTTACTACCCAAGTAAGTAAACTTACCTTAGCATAGTCTTTTAATGCTAATCCTATTGCTTTTTGTAAGATATGTTCAGGACCACATTCGACTCTTAAGTGCCTATCTGGGAATCCCTCAGCTTCATCAAGTAGAGAGTAGCTGAAATTTGTCAACAATTTCCAACGAGGTAATCAAGGACCATATTCAAACATATATAATCTAAGGTACCACAATCATCTAAACTTCTCATGGAGGAATGAGAATAATTCATTTAAACAACTACCTGGATTCTAAAAGTAGAGTCCTGCTTAAAATGCTCCACCTTAGTAGAATCAGTCTAGAATGGAAGAGCTCATGTTGAGTTATATGCAAAACACTGACACCATGTTACAAAATCAACAAGTCACTATTCAAAATTTAGAGAATCAGATTACTCAAATCTCTCAACAGTTGAGTAATAGACCATTAGGGTTTTTACCTAGCAATACTAAAGAAAATCTTAAAGGTGTTAATGCAATAATGTTAAGGAGTGGTAAGGAAGTTGAAACAGTTGATAGATAAGTTAAAGAAAAAGAAGAGGACCCAAAGAAAGGAAAAGGGAAGTAGGTGGTAGAGGAACTAAAGAAGAAGTCACCAAAAGTGAAACTGTATGTTCCTCCTGTCCTTTTTCGAAGATGATTGAAGCAATAGCAACTAGATGCCCAATTCACTAAATTCCTAGATGTTTTTAAGAAGCTGCAGATCAACATTCCTTTTGCAATGGTACTTCAGCAAATGCCTCTGTATGCTAGATTCATGAAGGATTTGCTCACTAAAAAGAGAAAGATTGATGGGAAGGAACCTGTAATGCTTATAGGGGAGTATTTTATGATCCTACAAAAAAATTTATCCTGCTTGTTGAGAAAAAAAAAGAGATCAAGAGAGTTTTATTGTTCCTTATACTATAAGAAATTTTCATTTTGATAAAGTTCTTATTGATTTGAGTGCAAGTATAAATTTAATGCCTTTGTCTATTTTCAAGAAGTTGGGACTAAGAGATTGTAAGGAGACCTATGTCACCTTGCAACTTACTGATAGGAGTATCAAATACTTAAGGGGTATTGTAGAGAACGTCTTGGTAAAGGTAGACAAATTTATCTTCCCAATTGACTTTGTAGTCTTGAAATTGGAGGAAAATAAAGAAGTACCCATTATCCTTGGCAAACTATTTCTTGCAATAGGTGAGACATTGATAGACATAGGATAAGGTAAGCTTACTTTAAGAGTTATGGATGATCAAGTAACTTTTAATTTTTATGAAGCCATAAAACAGTTTGAAGATTGTAAATCCTATTACACTATTGATGTTATTGATGAGATACCATGGAATCAGTTCTTAGGGATCTGGATGATTAGAGCGATGATGACAAGCCTATAGAAGAACCCTTGGAACAGGTGTTAGAAATTAAAGCTCAATACTATGAGGAGCTAGGCACCAGTGAGAAGAAACTAGTTCCTTATTGACACAACCCCTGATGCATAAACTTAAACCATTACCTAGTCATTTGAAATACACTTATCTTTAAACAAATGATACTTTGCCAATAATCATCTCCTCTTCTTTGATAGGTGATCAAGAGCAACACCTTATGGGAGTTCTAAGAGAGCATAAAGAAGCCATTAGGTGGACCATTGCTGATATTAAGGGGATCAATCTCTTAATTTGCACTCACAAGATATTGCTGGAGGCTGAATGCAAACCTAGAGTACAACTACAGAGACAACTTAACCGAACTCTCAAGGAGGTAGTAAAGAAAGAGGTACTCAGGTTGTTAGATGTAGGTATTATCTACCCTATCTCAAATAGTAAGTGAGTTAGTCTCGTTTAGGCAGTACCAAAAAAAGGTGGTATGACTATAGTTAAAAATGAGGCTAATGAATTAATCCCTACTTGCACTATAACTGGGTGGAGAGTTTGTATAGATTGTAGAAAACTTAATGATGCCACCCACAAAGACGATTCCCCTCTCCCTTTCATAGATTAAATATTAGAAAAACTTTCAGAGCACAACTATTATTGTTTTTTAGATGGTTACTCTAGTCATAATCAAATTCATATAGCAACCAAGGATCAAGAGAAAACCACCTTTACATGTCCTTATGGCACTTTTGCCTTTAAGAGAATGCTCTTTGGTCTCTGTAATGCATCCACTACTTTCTAAAAATGCATGATGTCTTTATTTTCTAACATGTTAGAAGATTTTATTGAAATATTTATGGATGACTTCTCAATCTACGATAAGTCATTTGACTCATGTTTAACTAATTTAAGTTGTATGCTTAAAAGGTATGAGGAGACTAATCTACTTCTAAACTGGCAAAAATGCCATTTTATGGTAAGAGAGGGAATAGTCCTAGGTCACAAGGTGTCGAAAAAGGGGATTGAAGTTGACAGGGCAAAAGTGGAGATAATAGAGAAGTTGCTATTACCCACTTCAATCAAAAGAGTTAGGAGCTTCCTAGGACATACTGGCTTCTATAGGAGATTTATCAAGGATTGATAATCTCTAGCCTTCTTTGTAATTTACTTGAAAAATATTTTACTTTTTTTTATGAGAATTGTTTGCAAGCATTCAATCTATTGAAGGAGAAGCTTATTTTGGCTCCATTGATTGTTGCACCTAATTGGGAGCTTCCTTTCAAGTTGATGTGTGATTCCAGTAACTATGCTGTAGGAACAGTACTCGAGCAAAGGATAGGTAAGTTATTTCATGTTATATACTATGCTATTAGAACCTTGAATGAGGCCTAGAGAAACTGCCACAACAGAAAAAGAGCTTTTAGTTGTTATATTTGCATTAACAAGTTTATGCCTTATCTAAGAGGTTCTAAGATGATAGTGTACACATACCATACTACTCTGAAATATTTGTTTGCTAAAGATGATGCTAAACCTGGGTTAATTCATTGGATCTTACTACTACAAGAATTTGACCATAAAATCAAAGATAAAAGGGGAACTAAAAATGTGATAACTAATCATTTATCTTGTTTAGAATCCGATTGTTTAGAGCCACCCATTAATGAAAAGTTCCCTGATGAACAGTTGTATGCAGTAGAGATTCAAGGATGACCTTGGTATGCTAATATAATCAATTACCTGGTTAGCAAAATCATACCATACAGTTTCTCATTTCAAAAGAAAAGGATGTTTTTACATGATGTGAAATTTTATTTCTAGGATAAACTGTACCTGTTTAAATGTTGTGCTAATCAAGTCATTTGAGGTTGTCTGCTTGAAACTAAACGACTTAGCATAATTCAACATTGTCATTCTAAAGAAGCAAGAGGCCACATTAGTGTGGAAAGAACTACAGATTTAATCTTATAGATTTTATTAGACCAATTTATTTAGTGATTGCAAGAACTATATCATGTCTTGTGCTCAATGCCAAAGGAATGAAAATATTTCTACGAGACATGAATTACCATAAACAACATTATGGTGATTAAGCTTTTTGATGTGTAGGGAATATTCCTTTTCCCTTATCATTTTCAAAAAAATATATACTTTTGGCTATAGATCATGTGTCAAAATGGGTAGAAGTAGTTGCTCGACAAACTAATGATGCTAAGGTTGTAATTAAATTTTTTAAAAAGAACATATTTTCCAGATTTGGGGTACCTAAAGCCATTATAAGTGATGGGGGATTGCATTTTTGCAATCGGCAGTTTGAAAAATTGCTATCAAAATACTAAGTCACATATAAAATTGCCACTCTGTATCATTGACAAACATATAGACAAGTTGAGGTGTCTAATAGGGAAATAAAGCATTTCTTAGAGAAGATTGTCAATGCATCTAGGAAAGATTAGTCTTTAAAACTTAATGATGTATTGTAGGCTTATTAGACAAATTTTAAAACCCCTATAGGAATGTCCCCATACAAAATTGCTTTTGGAAAATCATGTCACCTACCTGTAAAGCTTGAGCACAAAGCATATTAGGCCATAAAATACCTTAACTTTTATTTACAAGTTGCAGGTGAAAATAGGTTGCTCCAATTGAACCAAGGAGATGATATTAGATAAGAAGCATATGAAAACGCTAGGATATATGACGAGAAAGCCAAGTCATGGCATGATAGGAACATCTAATAGTGGAAGTTTGTGCTTGGTCAAAAAGTTTTGTTATACAACTCTTAACTGAAGTTGTTCTGAGATAAGTTAAAATGTTAATGGTTTGGCCCATTTGAAATAGCTAATGTTTTTCCTTATGGTACAGTTGGGTTAAAGGCAAGAGATAAATGCACTTTTAAGGTAAATGGTCAACTTCTCAAACATTTTTTTGAAGGGGGAAACATGAACAGTGACGCTACTATCGTAGTAGGTGCAAACCCGTTTTAAGGATTGGAAAAGTCAGGCTAGCGACTGTAAACTAAGCGCTTCATGGAAGGCAACCCATGTCTAACCAAATTATTTTTCTTATTTTTATTTTTATGTCAAAAGGTACTAAAGGCCGGCATTTTTAACTCAAGCCCATTGCCTTATAGGTGAAGTGAAAAAAAAATGCGCATACTTTTAAGTACATTTTATCCTATATTTGCTCTTTTTCCTTTATTTATGTTTGTAGAGATAGGTCTAATCTGAAATACATGCTCTTCTTAATGATATCATGATGGGAATTCTCCTTATTGTTGAAAATTTGAATTTAAGGAAGTATCAATTTTTCATTTTCTACAAATTTTTATTTTATTCTATTTCCTATTGTACATTGAAATGGAGACAGTATAGACACTGTCTATTCTAAATTAGAGAGAAGGAAATATAGGAAAAGGATTTTGAATTGAAAATTGAATTGAATATAATAACATTCAATGCCTTGTTTATAAATGGTTATACTTCCCTATTAGCTTGAACTTCATTTATTCTAAGTATCTGGCAATTTTTAGGCTAAAATTTTGAATTTTCTTGTTTGGAATCTAAAGATTATACAAAGAAAAACTGTTGATAACATCTGATTCTGATTTGCTGGAATAATTGACTTACTAAGGTGCCTTACTCACCATTGTTGTGATTTTTGTACTTAGTTAAAATTAATTAGTCAAATCTTCTAGAACCCAATTGACCTAGTTTTTAGTCTTGGAATTTGAAGTTTAAGAGTTGGTCAAGTCCTTAAGTGAAAAGTAAATAGGTTCACTTCTATGCAAGGTTAGTTAGTATATTGTTTTTTTAGTTGTTCTAATAGCACTTTAACACTTAGTGAAAGAGGTAAGTGAAGCTTTATACTTAGTGATTCCTATAAAAGAAGTCTGAAAAATTTTAGTGAGCATTCAAAAGCTTATGAAATTAGATCCTTTACTCAAATAACTAAAGTAATTGAGCTAAGAGTATCCTAACTTGAATGTTAGACTAAGGAAGAGTTTGTAGGGATCCTTTTAAAACTTAGTTACTTAGGTGATGAGCTTAGGATGTGCCGATGGAATGCACTTACTATAACAAGAAGGGTAGGAAGGTAAAGTTCAGTATTTGAAATAAAAAGAAAAGAGAAGGAGGAAAAGAAGAAAAATCGAAATGAAACATGGAAACTTTGAATGCAATTCAAGAAATAAATTAACGCTTGTAATAAAGAGGAAGAAAACCTAGGGATAGAGCATATACAATATGCTTTCATATGCTTTCATTATTTTATTAACTTATTTGTTGGGATAATGTAAACCCCTACATTTTTCTACCTAACATCTAAAGTAGACTCAAGTGTGTTAGATATTCCTAAGAGTTGATAAGGTTAGTGAAAGTGAAAACTCTAAAATAACTAATCAATCGTGTATAAAATTTTTCTACCCTAAACGTATGTAAACACTAAAGATTTCATTTGAAAGTGATAAAAACCCTAAAACTATAACTTTAAAGATATAAAAGCACTAATTCACCATAATTTATTCTAAAACCCTAATTGATAATATAACCTTAGTATTATACTAAAGATAACTTTCAATCATTCATAAATACATATAATACTAAAGTAATCCTTTCAAAACTAAGATATTGCATCATAGATCACATTCATCTTCTAAGTATATAAATAGGTTAATATTATATAGAGTTAAGAGTTTAGTTGATGCTTATATTACACATTGTAAGTATTAATACTCTAAATAACACTTCCCATTATAATTACATTAAGTGGCCTACCAAATGATGTATATAAGATATAAATACTTAGAGGAAGATCTCATTACCTATTCTTGCTAATCATTTCAATAAACTCCTTATTTCTTTTCAGTTCCTTAATTTTTCTCCTAATTTTCCTTAATTACCCCATTATGTACACATAAATTCCACTCGATTTCAAAGAGTTGACTAAGTCAACATTTGGCCAACTCAAAGGTTAATTAAGTCAACATGTTGAAAAGTCAACAAAGTGTCATTTTCATCTAGAGTTTTCTTCCATTTTCTTGATTTTTCATTCAATTAACACATGTCCATTTTCCTCCTTTCCCTTATCCTTGCCATCTACTCTTGTCCTCTTCTAAGCCCCACTTGTCTTCAATATAAAACACAAAATCCCTTTTCTTGTCCCCATTTCAAACATTCACTCTCTTGTCCTCCTTTCTCTCAAACTTTTCAAATCTACTTCCATATTTCAGCAACTTTTTATACACTAGATAAATTAATACCTCTCTTACATACTACAAGGAGTAAAAGGTATGTTGTTATGTAATTTTCTATCTTATTTGGTAGTTAGATGAATAGGTTAGGTTAGTATAGGAAGCTTATGTGAGATATACATATATGTTGTCGAAAGAAGAAAGTTCTATTTTTTTATGCTTAGAAGTGTAGGAATCCTTAGTAAATGGAAGAAGTACACATGTACATATGCTTAAGCATGTATATATAAGAGTACACTTGATAAATACATGTATGAAGACCCTTATACATAAGTATCATTCATATACATAACCTAAAAAGAGGTATATAATAATAATACATATATATACCTTGTTAAATATACCCTTAAAGTGAAAAAATATGAAATTTATGAAGCTTTCTTAAGAGGATACTTTAGGCATATGAAAATATGTATAAAAATATGTATATGACAGTATGTGTATATGGGTTTATGTACTAATATATGTATAAATACATAAGTATACATACTAGTATGTTAGAAGTATAAGTATATATATATAATGTATGTGTAAAGTATATAAATTCATAAGGATAAGTATACATATGTAATAGATGATGTAAGCAAATAATGATGTAAGGCATGATATAAGTAATGATGACATAAGCGATGACATAAACCTCAAAAATAATAAACCATAAGATCATCTAAGTGTAAGAATTAATGGCTAATGAAATCACTAACTACTAAAATAGAACATAAAACTAGCCAATAAGAATATTTAAACTTCAATAGTTAACATTTCAATAAATTCATTCTATATCATGAAATACAAGTTTTAACATCTAAAACAGACATTACCGTGTGAACGTGAATTCGAAAACGACGAAAAACGACTATAAGTTCGTAAATATTGGAAATAGAATGAAATATTGCATACGATTAGTAATAAAGTCTAATCGGATAAAAATTGATAGTAATCAAGGTAGAATTAGGTAAATAGATATCTAAAATCATTAGTTAATTCAATTGCTTACTATCGTTATTATATCATAATGATCAGGTGATCCCGACTTGGGCGAGAATCTTTCGATCGATTACTACAACTAAAGTGAGTCATCATGGCCGAGTGAGTATTTACCCTGTGATTCTATGCTTATATGTAATTGTAAATAATGGACTTAAGTGATATTATTAATTGATTGTGGTGTAGGATAGGAAAATGCTTGTATATGTATTATATGCTAAATTGTAAATTTACCTTAAGTACAAATAATAATTTGTTTATTGCATGGTAATGTAGATAATGATTGTGTGTGCTATTAGATGGTCACATCATAATTAAACTTAACTATACTCGGCTCATAAGAAGAAACTGGTATATGCATCAACATGTATTGCATAGACATAATTCCAGCTGTTATATCACACGAAGGTAAATTTATAATTCCGGACATTCAAGGTTTGTTATTATAAATTTATTGGTTCTGTATGGTGCACTCGTCCAAAATGACTTTACCTTAGCTTGCGGGAATACTAGGTGCTAGAAGTGCCAACCGCCTGTTTAGGGGTAAGTGTAGACTACAGTGGCATACTCACGATTATACTAGAACTTGCTTTTTATGAAAATAAAGGACTTATTTGATTTAAGTATAAAATGTAGAGTTCTATAGTAAAGTAAGTTCTAGTATAATACCCAAATCTAATTGGTGCCGTGTATACTCTAACCCTGACTTCGGAGGGCATTAAATCTGAGTTATGTATATTGGCTAGTTAATTATATGTATTGTTTGGCATTCTATTTGATCATTCATTCATATACGTAAATAAAATATATTGATAACTTACTTGTGGTATGGTTGAGGGTGTTACTTACTAAGCTTAGGCTTACACCTCTTTAGACTTTTGATGCAGGATGGCTTATTCGTTTAGGCTAGCTGAGAGATGCCAAAGGTTAGCTTAGGCACTTAAGCAAGAGTAGGCCACTTAGTGTGATGAGAGAACTAATTATGCAAATTTACTTATTTACTTATTTTGTCAGTAACATAGACTTAGATGTACTAAATTACTACTTCTTGTAATTTTATAGTTTAAATGTTATATAAATATGTTATGTGATGATATCCTTTCAATTTGTATGTTTTTAGGAAGCTAATATGTTGTAAAGCCTTATATATTTTATGAAGAGTTCTTGATTGGAAAAGTAACCAATCAGGAGTTCTTTATATATTATACAACATCTACGACAACTAAACCATCCTTAGTTTGTGAAAAATAATATGCTTACTAACAACTGTAAAGTTTAAATGGGTAATTTTCCTTCTAGGATTAAGTATCTACTTTTGAAATAGAAATCTTAGGCTATACGCTTAGATTAAAATTTTTTTTCCCTAGAGTGGCATATTAATTTCAATTATAGTACTTCAATCACATATTTCGATTTGGTTCAAGCATAGGCATTACAAAATAATGAGTCTGAAAGTGTAAAATATCAAATGCTTGGATTTGTAATTGGAAAATTTGTATTTTCAATGATAGATTTCTTTAGTTCTATTTATTTTTCTTAAGGATAAGTAAAAGTTAAAGTGTGGGGGAGTTGATAAAGGCATATTTCAGTCATATTTTAATGTATAAATTAAGTAGAATTATCATTGATTTTATAGAAATCATTAAGAAATGGTACTAAAGTATTTTCATTTGGATATTTCAGGTTTTAGAGGATTTACAATGGAAATACAATCAATTTAGAGGAATTTTATGCAAACAAAGGAAGCTCGAATGAACATGCAACACTTTTGAATTGAAAGCAACTGGCCTTGGGCTGGCCTACACTCTACACCAATGGCTTTTCAACTTAGCACTGCTAGCCTTGACTTCTATACCGCTGGACTTCATGGCTAGCCATTAGTGAAAGATGTCCAATCAAAAGCCAACCCTTGTTTTCTCTATAAATAGTTGTGTGATTGATATTTTAGATGACTTTTACATCTTCTTTAGAATTAAAGAGTCTTACAAGCAATTAGGAGATAGTTTTGAAGAGTTTTTCTTTTGAATTTCATGGATCATTAAGAAAACTTCGCTTTTGCTGTAGAGATCATCCTTAGAGTTTGTAATTGAAGTTTTAATTCAACATACTTACAAAATTGGTGATTTCTACCCTATTTTTATTTATACAATTCTGTAATTTGTTCTTATTTCTAATCATGAACTTCTCTGTGAATTTAATTGTTATTTGTGCTTTTATTTTAATTTCCATGGCTAGCTAGGTTTTAATTATAGGAAACTGATAAAACCATAGGTAGCTGAGATGATAATCGAAATCATAGAAATTTCAATCATAATTTTCCATTAGTCATAATTGTTAGAAACACTAATGATACGAGAGTTGATATAAGGTTTGTTAGAAATTCTTGATTAAACCAATTAGCTAATGTGGGAGCGGGTTAATTAGATTAATTAGAAGTTATCTAAGGATTAGTACAATATTTCGAGTTAGTTATTAACTAAGACATTAGGGATAATTGATTTAGGAAATTAGACGATCATAGCATCGGGTGATGCATGATTGTAATTTAGATTCCACTATTAATTAGAGATATGGAAGTTGATCAATTAATTAGAGCTTTAATTCCTTAATTTCAAGGCATAATAATTTCACTTGAATGATTGTATAGCTATTAATCTACATAACATGATGATAATTTGATTTGCACAATTAGGGTGGATTCTGTTTTTCCTACATTCTCAATTGATTTTTCCGTTTTAGATATACTTTCATGATTTTCTCTTTGACAGCTTAGGGTAATTATTAGATTAGTTAATTCATCGTCCAAATTCAATTGCCTTAATATTGATAAGAGCTATCATAGGTCTAGTAATTTTATAGTCCTCGAAGGATTGACAACCTTACTTATATTTTATTACTTGATTTCAACCTAGTATACTTGTTGGAGTATTTGCTATATTTTTATATATTTTTTGAGTGGATCAAAGGGTCAGTTTCAAACAAATAGGGTTTAATAATGATTGATTTAAAGAAAACTTATTTAAAGAAACCTAGAGAAAAAAAGGCTCAACAACACATATTCGTCCTTTAAAGCTAAACCCTCCTACTTCATCGATCTTCAAGTGTAGTAATTCCTCTTTATATACTAATATAAACTTGATTAGCTTCAAATCTTCTTCTCCATCATGTAGCCCCATGATTCTATCAAGTAAAGTTGGTTGGACTACCAGATTCATAAAACATATATTGGGGTCATACCACTTGAATCTTATTTCTAACTTTTCAAATTCTCGAATCAATTCTTGTTACGTAGTGAGAAAAGATATAACTTGTCCATAGTTTCAGCGGCTAAGTGCATCGACTATCACATTAGCTTTTCTAGGGTGGTAATTGATGGTAAGATCATAATCCTTTATCAATTCCAATCATCTTTGTTACTGCAAATTCAACTCTTTTTAAGTGAAAAAGTATTTCAAACTCTTATAATTAGTATATATCTTACAGTGTTGTCCATATAAGTAATGTATCCAAATTTTTAGTGCAAAAACTACTACGGCCAATTCAAGATTATGAGTAGGATAATTGTTTTCTTGTTACCTCTATTATTATGATGCATATGATATAATTTTTCTATCTTGTATCAAAACACATCCTAACCTATTGTAGGAAGCATTACAGTATATACTATAATGCTTGCTTGTGTTTGGAAATGTCAGTATTGGGACCGTAATCAGTCAAGTCTTGAGTTCCTAGAAACTCTTTTCACACTCTTCATTCCATTCAAATTTTACATCCTTTTGAGTTAGGTGGGTCAAAGGCTCAGCTATCTTTGAAAAATCCTTCATAAATCGTTAATAATATCCAACCAATTTAAGGAATCTTTAAAATTTTGTTATAGTCATCGAAGACTTCCATTTGGTTATAGATTTAACCTTCTCCAAATCTACAACATGTCCTAAGAATAAGATCTTATCCAACCAGAATTCACATTAGATAACTTTCCATATAGCTTATTCTCTCTTAACTTTTGTAAAGCTAGTTGCAAGTGCTTGGCATGACCTTCCTTACTTTTAGAATATATGAATATATTATCAATGAAAACTACCACAAATTTCTATTCATTAAGTCCATAAATAATGTTGATGCATTAGGCAATCCAAATGCCATAACTTGAAATTTGTAATGCCCATATCGTATACAAAAAGTAGTCCTAGGGATGTCCTTAGATCTTATTCTTAAATTGATAATACCCCAATCTAAGATCAATTCATGAAAATGTAGTTGTTGCTTGCAACTAATTAAATAAATCATCTATCCAAGGTAATGGATATTTATTCTTGATGGTAACCTTGTAATTTCTCTATGGTTGATACATCATCTTAATGTACCATCTTTCTTTTTCACGAATAACACAGGAGCTCCCTATGGGGATATGCTTAGTTAGATAAAAACTTTATCTACAAGCTCTTGTAATTTCATCTCTAGTTCTTAGAGCTCAAAAGGTGTCATCTGATGCAATGCCTTAGATATAGGTTCTGTTCTAGGCACTAATTCAATTGTGAAGTCTAACTCCCTCTACAAAGGTAATCTAAGTAGATTATTAGGAAATACATCTAAAAACTTACACACACTAGGCATATTGGATATTTTTATAGTCTCTTTCTTCCCTTCTACTATAAAGATCCAATAAAACTGCCAATTTCCTTCATTCTCTACATCTTCCTCATCATCTTCAATGACTACAAACCTTGTAGCTCTACCTTTACTAGCTTTTCCTAAAACCACAAGGTTGCCCCCATCTAAAGCAATATTTTTATGTTGGCATTCACCATTCTCCTTATGTTTTGACAACCAATCTATCTTGACAACAATATCATAACCCTATAATAGTAATACCATTAGGTGAATTGGAAATTCCTTCTCTTGTAGCTTAATTCATCCCTTATCTACTACCTTCTAAGTCAATACTTTTTCCCCAATAGGTATCCTAATTCTATATATGGTGTCTACTTTAATTATATTAACTCCATTTTGTATTATAAAATCTTGATTAGCAAACTAATGTGATGCTCTTGTATCAAATAGGGTATAGGTAGGTTATCTATTTATTTGTATTTCCCCTAAAATGATCCATTATCTTAATTATTCAAAATTCATCCAAATAATATTGTCAAATATCTAATCAATTTGTTATTCTAATAGTATAAATTTCCTAAGCGTGAATAACTTAATATTGATCATAATATAAATCAAAGGTTAAAGTCTAAGACAAGTTACGTACCTATCACCAATCCTTCATCTACTTTATGATACCTCTCAAGAGTTAAACATAAGAAGAAATACCATAACAAAGTGAATCGAAAGAAATAAAAGAAAAGCTAGCAAAGTTCGAACAGCTACCAAATGAATATGATACACCACTTGATCTTACTCGACCTATAATCTACCGGATGTGACTTACCGATCTGAATTAAAGGGTCACTCGCCACTTTTCCTTACTAAAGGGAATAGATAAGAGTTGAAGGATAATAAGAACACTAAGGTTACTCAAAGGAAACGTAAATAATTTCTCTATTGATAATTGATTGTATACGTATAAGTAAGTAGGGGTTTATATACCCATTTACTAGGATTACTTTACATGTATGAAAAGATAAAAAGATATTCTTACAATTAGGTTAGTTAAAACATACTAAAAGAGATAAAAGAGACAAAGAATATTCAGTACGGAAAAGTGAGAATCATTCTGGAATGCTGTGCTGGAAGACACGTATTGTTTAGTGGCTAGACATTAGAAATATGATACAAACTATGCGAAATCATAAAAGCATTTGTAGTTAAGGGTTGACCTAATCTGGATCAAGTAGTAACTCAAACAATCACTGTTGAGTAGTTGGCTAGGGTTGGGATCGGACATCTATTAGTAGTTCAAGAGCTCAACTCGAATAGTCTTGTGATTGTCTGCTTAGATATTCTATCATAGCACAATTGTCAGTAAGTCTAGTGCACATAAATGCTTGGAAGTCAAGTTGATAGAAAAGGGAAACATTAAGGTTAAGATAGGAATCTTCATCTCATATAGGGTTTTAAGCTAGTAGTCTTCAAGTGAGTCCTTAGAGTCCTTTAGCTCGACTTCATGTAATCGGTCCAGGGAGTTGATTCCTATCATCTACTTGGGAGTCAAAAAGATTTATCCTTAAATTCAAAGTGGTTTCTAGCTCTTCTTATAAGATACTTGCAGGGTCTTTTAATGGTTAGTGAGGAATCACATCGGACATATTGAAAGTGGGGGAGATACCATAGCCATCAGGTAACTCAATTTGGTAGATGTTGTGATTGAATTTTTTCAAGACTTGAATAGACCATTAGGTCGAGGAGATAGCTTATTCTATCTCAAGTGTGGGAATTATTCTCGATTGAGGTAAATCCATACTAAGTCTCTTGGTTGAAAAGGAATAGTTTGACAGCATTAGCTACTAATCTCTTGCTGTCTTTGATTGAAATAAGTGATCTTCCTAGTTAAAAACTAGTATAGCTCATGTAATTCTTAGGCTCAGTAAACTCTAAATTGACTCTCTTCAGCAGTTGTTGGGGGTATTGATCATATCTAGGGGTATAGTAGGATTAAAGCCATAGATAACCTTAAATAAGGTCTTCTTAGTAGTCCAGTGGATAGTCCAGTTGTATGTGAACTCTATGATTGGTAGGCATAGATCCTAGTCCGTCAAGTTCTTTCCTACAACAGCCTTGAGTAAGTTACCTAACGTCTTATTCACCACTTCAGTTTAGCCATTCGTCTAAGGGTAGCTACTAGAGTAAAACATAAGTTTAGTTCTATGTCTTCTCCATATAGTCTTCTAGAAATAGGTCAAGAATTTAGTGTCTCGATTTGAAACAATGGTCTTTAGCACTCCATGTAGTTAAACAACTTCATGCAAAAATAGATCAGCAATATATATAGCATCATTAGTTCGATAGCACGAGATTAAGTATGTCATTTTGTTGAAGTAGTCTACTACAATAAGTATAAAATTTTTTCCCTATGGATGCTCTAGGCAACCTTAGGACAAAGTCCATGCTAAGGTTAGCTTAAGGTAAGCTTGGCATCGGTAGAGGCATGTATCCTCCATGAGGTTCTCTCTTCCCCTTAGCTCGCTTCCACACTTTATAACTACCAACTACCTTACAGATATCCTTAGCCAAACTTGGCTAGTAAAAGTTGTCCTTCAATAGATTGGTTACCTTGGCCTCCCTTAAGTGACTCGATAATCTACCGTTATGAGTTTCCTTGATTAAAAGCTCACGTATGGAACAATTCGGTATGCATAACCTTCGGTTCTTAAATAGATAGCCTTCCTTAAGATAATATCCCTTAATAGCAATTCCATTTGTACACTGCTCTATGATAGGGCTAAAATGAAGATCATGAGCATATTACTCAATAATGAGTGAGAATCTTAATAATTTTTTTTGTAAAGTGGTCAGCAAGATTTACCATCACGATATAGTGTCAGCGACCACATTTACGCTTCCCTTTTTATATCGAATGACGTACGGGAACCGACCTATAAAATCTAACCATTTGGCTTTTCTTTTCAAGAGTTTGTTCTAACTCCTAAGATGCTTCAAAGACTCATGGTCTATATAAATAACAAACTTTTATGGCGATAAATAGTGTTGCCAAATAGTAAGGGCTTGGTTCTCATACATGAAATAGTTCAATACAACACCATTAACCTTCTTACTATACTAGGCAATGGGTCGTCACTCCTACATCAGGACAATGCCAACTCTAACTCCCGATGTATCACATTCTAACTCAAAGGACTTCTTAAAGTTTGGTAATGATAAGACAAGATGGAGGTGAGTTTCTCCTTGATCTCCCTAAAGTTTTGTTCAGCTTAGTTGTTCTACTGAAACCCATCATCCTTCTTAGTTAGCTTGGTTAAGGGGGTGGCTATGGTACTGAAGTTTTTGATGAATCGCCTATAGAAAGAAGCTAGGACATGAAAACTTTGAATTTCAGTGGCATTTTTTATCATTGGCCATTCCAACACAACTCAGATCTTCTTTTCATTTGCTTGGATTCCTTCCCCTAACACTACAAAACTAAGAAAAATCAATTCATCTTGGTAGAAAGTACATTTCTTCAATGTCCTATATAACTATTCGAATCGTAAAATGTTAAATATTGCTTGAAGATGTTGACTATGATCTTGCAAGCTAGTACTATATACCAATATGTCATTGAAGTACACGACTACATACCTTCTAATTAGGGGGTGCATTACATGGTTCATTAACCTCATGAATGTGCTCAAAATATTAATAAGTCCGAATGGTATAACCAACTGTTTGTAAAGACCATGCCAAATCTTGAAGGTAGTCTTCCACTCATCACCCGATCTCATGTGAATTTGGTGGTAGCCACTTCATAAATCAATCTTTAAAAATATCTTGTTGCCCTAAAGATCATCTAGTATGTCATTAAGCCTCGATTTCAGGTATTTGTACTAGACAGTAATTCAATTGATTACTCAGCTATCGATGCACATGTACCATGGTCTATCTTTCTTAGAGATAAGAAGAGCTAGTATAGCATAAGGACACATGCTCTCCCTTATGTATCCTTACTTTATGAGTTCCTCCATCTGTCTTTTCAGCTCAGCAACTTACTCAAGATTCATGCTATATGTAGGTCGGTTTGGTAGGGCTACACCTAACTGTAGATCAATAGAATGCTCTATGCTTTGAAGTGGAGGTAGTCCTTTCGACAATTCTTTAAGAAACAGATTGAAACACTCATTTAGTAGGCTTCGGATCTCTTTAAGAAGATCCTCTAAATCTCTCATCTCCAATAATCTTCGAACCAACAAAAACATAGGCTCATCATCCTTCTTAATGGCTTGAAGCTCTCTTCGGCTCATTACTAATGTCTTCTTATTACTAGCTTAGGTGAGCTGATTATGGGTCTCGTTTACTTAAGAGGAGGTCATGGGTTATAACATAATCTTCCTTTCATCCTTAACAAAGGCATAGAAATTCTTGTATCCATCATATGTAACGTTCTGGTTGAACAACTAAGGTCATCCAAGCAATAGATGTGAAGCTCTCATAAGGATGACATTACACACTACTTCATCTTAGTACACATTCCTAACGCTGAATAGTATGATCACTTATTTAGTCACATGCAAAGCAACATTATCATGAACCTAATCCAGCTTATAAGGTTGGGGATGTTTTAAGGTCAGTAAACCTAACCTCTACATAAAGGACCATACAACTACATTAGTATAGCTTCTTCCATCTACTATAATGGTGTACAATTGTCCTTTGATGGTATACATTATATGAAATAAATTCTCCCTCAAGTCTTCTTCCGAGTTTAGTACGGAACTCAATACTTGTTTTAGGATAAGGGTCATCACTTCTCCCTAGCTGGTATAGACATAGGTCTCCTCTTCCTCTTTGACTTCAACTTTTCTAACATCCTTTTCCTCCTTGAGCTCGCTTTTGTCGATGCTATCTACTACATCTCCTTAAAGCATCATGACACATTAATTCAAACACTCAATAGCCATGTATCCAAAGCCTAAGCATTTAAAGCACTTCACCTCACTAGTCTTCTATCCGAAGGTTTGTCCTTTTTCATATATTCTTAGGGTCAGTCCAACCTCGATTTGGCCTGGCTGACCAACTTGACCCTACTGGCTTACTTGACTATTGTTAGGTCAATCATTCCTTTCCTCGACTAAATATGGCCTACTTAACTTAGTTTGAACAAGTTAGCATAGAATAGGGGTTCAAGATAATGTTGGCCTAGGTCAACTCAGAGCACTCCTCTTCTACTTTTTGACCCTCTACGCTATCTTAATCGCCACTTCCATGGTGTAAAACCTCTATACTTCTACAATGTTGCAAATTTTATATTTGAGTCTAGAAATGAACCTTAAGATTGTGAAAGCCTTGGGTTCTTCCCCGTTAGCTTAGATCATAAGCATTTGGAACTCTCTCACATACTCATCAACAAACTGACTTCGTTGGCGAAGTTTCTATAACCTTTCAAACTTGTCTTATAAATAGGTTTCAAGCACAAATCTACCTCTTAACAACCCTTTCATCTCATCTCAGGTCCTTATACCTCATCTTCCATCCCTTGCTCTAGTTGCATTCAGATTTTTCCATCACATAGTGGCATATCCAGAGAACTCAAGTGTAGTAAGTTAAACCTTCACAGCTTCTATATATCCATGACAATCAAACATCTTTTCCACCTTCTCTTCCTACTCCAAGTATTCATCTACATCTCTACTTCTAGTGAAGGGTAGAATTTGGACCTTAACATTATCTAGTCCTCTAGGAGCTCGATGTCCTTGTTCCTGTACTCGGTAATGGTCAACATCTTCTTCCTCTCCAAACTCCTTGACATCAATCTCCTCATTATCCTCTTCAATTTCCTCTAACTATAGCCTTCATCTAACAGCTTGTTTTGCAACTCCTCCATCTCACTACAATCGAATTAGGCGAATGGCTCGACCACCTTGGCCACAACCTCTCTCTTAAATATTTTCAAGAGGGTTATGCAGCGACATTCCCTAAGGTTGCCTATTAATTTGCATTGTTATGTCTAGGCTCTTAATAAGGTTACTGGGTTTGTCAAGTTTGTTATCAACTGACCTTGGGGTATGACTACCATTATAACTATGACTAGGTTAAGCACTACTACTCAGGTCACCGATATCACCTTGAACACTCAAATCTGACATGGTACAATACTTCTTGAATAGATGAAAACATGCTATATGGAAAATACTACTACTATACTACCCAAAACTTCAATTGATACACTAACAACTTTAATACCCAATAATCACTTAAACATAATAGAAATAAACTTGCTTTGTTTTTGTAGTGAAAAACAAAGTAAGAATAGAGTAATAATAAAACCATACTTACTAACATATGTACACACTACAGCAGCTACGGAAGCAACATAGTAGCCACTAACAGCAAAGTGAACCAAAACTTTACAGAAACTTTACACAGTTCCTCTCAAAACCGTGCTCAAATACTAATAAAGCTGATGCATATCTAGGGTTAGATATATAGAGAAACACTAGAATGAAGTGAATCGAAAGAAACAAAAGAAAAGCTAGCAAAGTCCAAGCAACTACCAAATAGATATGATGTACCACTTGATCCTACTCGACCTATAATCCATCAAATGTGACTTACCAGCATGAATTAAAGGGTCACTCATCACTACTCCTTACTGTAAAGAATAGATTAGAGTTAAGGGATAATGAGAACGCACAGATTATTCAAAGGAAACGTAAATAATTTCTCTATTGATGATTGAATATCTACATATAAGTAAATGAGGGTTTATATACCTATTCACTAAGGTTACTTTATACATATCAAAAAAACAAAAGGCTATTCTTACAATTATGTTACATAAAACATACTAAAAGGGGTAAAAGAGACAAAAAAATATTTAGAATGGAAAACTAAAAATCATTCTGGAATGTTGTGCCAGAAGACACATGTCATTTGGTGGCTGGATATTACAAATATGATAAAAAGTAGACAAAATCAAAAAAGCATTTGCAGTCAAGGGTCAACCTAATTTGCATCGGGTTAGGGCTCAAACAATCACTATTGAGCAGTTGGCTAGGGTTGAAGTTAGACATCTGTTCGTAGTTTAGGAACTTAGCTTAGATAGTCTTTGGATTGTCTGCTTGGATATTTTGTCATAGCACAGCTATCGATAGGTCTAATACACCTAAAGGCTTAGAAGTTAGGTCGATAGAAAAGGGAAACGCTAAGGTCAAGATAAGAATCTCCATCTCTGATAGGGTTTCGAGGTAATATTCTTTGTGTAAGTCCTTAGAGTCCTCTAGCCTAACTTCATGTGATTAGTCTAGGGAGTTGATTCCTATCACTTTATCTTTTAGATTCATAAATTCTTCCAAATCATTCTCTTCATAATAATCATCTAGCATGTTATGAAATTCCTCTACATCGTCCTTACTCTTAATGGAAAACACTTTTACAAAGGTAATAGTCACAATAAATCCTTATGTATTCCCAATTCTTGCTTGTTAGGTTGTATTCTCCCTTTTCCCAAAACCTTAGAAGAACTATAGGCAATAGTGATTAAAATATCCCTTCTCCACAACGTCTACACTTAACATTCGTTATCTTAAGACAATTTCTAACTATGTGACCTCCTTCACTATACATGTAACACTTTTCTTTTAATTGATCAAAATAACGGGGATAATGACTAACACTGCACTTCTAACACTTATATCACCAATCTTATCCTAAAAACTCTTAATCAGCATTAATTGAGCAAGATTGCTTGCCACAACAGCTGGTCTTTTTCTTTGACCCAAACTACTAGCACCAAGATAGGGTTTTTTAAAAGGAAATCTAGACTGGGCTCCATTGCCTACTTTTCTATTTAACTGTGAAAGCATCTTTAGGCAATTATTCTCCAATTTCTAAGCCTTCTCTATTACATCATTATTAGTAGGAAAATTACAATCTTGAGTTTACATTGCATTACTAGATTAAATTCACAAATAAACAAAGTTTTCTTCAAATGTACATTATTTTATATGAATATGGTTCATACTAGAATAACTTATTGAACTTAGTCTCGTATTGGGTTACACTAATGTTCTTTTTCTTTAAGAAAAATAAATCCTCAAGCCTTTTTAACTGAACACTTTCTAGGAACAATTCTTGTTTGAATTCATCCTTAAACACTTCCAAGTAAATTGATCCTCTAATAGGCCTTATTATTTGATTCCACTAAACGCAAGCTCCTGACTTCACCATATATGTCCCATATGATATTTTATGATGGTCCAGTATTCAAAAAGCAGTAAGATTACACTCTATCTGAGCTAGCCAATCATCTGCCTCTCCGGGCTTACTAGTGTCTCAATCAAAATACCATTTAGCCTTAATAAAGTTAAGTAGACAATTTGCATCCAAAGGTCCATTTCTCCTAGTATCCATTTCTTAAGGTTTTCTATCTTTTGTATTCCCTGCAGCTAAAAGATGTTGCAACAAAGCATCTTATTGCTACATCATTATGTACATATTTATGAGCATAAGCTCCATTGGAAAAGGTATAAGGGCAACAGGTGCTTATGTTTAATTAAGAGGGAGTGGTAGTTATTCAATCTCATTTAGTCATTCTCGTAAAGGGTCAAACAGTATTGATGTTTGGCTAGTTGTAGGTTGAGTTTCATTGTTATTACTATTTATGGCTTTTGCCATGATCTTATGCTTAGGTTATCACTTTTGATCAGTCCTACAATTTCATACATTTTCATAAGTTCCTTAAATAAAGGTGGGGTGTAATCATTTATAATGACCAAGTGTTAGTATCTAACACATAAGATATAATTAACATAAATAGTAGACATCCATTATAATTCAAAATATAAAAGGATACTAATTATTGAAGATTTATTAATAACATAATACCTATTGTACATTGATATAGCTTACATATATATAAGATAAAGTAAAGATACAACTCGATATTTACATGATTACATACAAAAGAGGTATACAAACTTGATATTTACAACTTCTTATACAAAAGATGTACATACATAAAACATATACATCTGACCTACAAATTCAAAATATAACAAAAGTAGAAGTACATCAAAATGTTAGGCTACACTAAAAGAAGTAAGGTACATCAAAATTACTTAATAAACCAAAAATTTCTGCTATTAGACATCATGCACCGATTCTAGCATCCTTTCCACTATTAGCTAGGGCAATTTGTTGATCCATTAGTTATTGGCACTACTAAAGCTAACAGAAGTCAACAAATCTTCTAAGGGGAATCCAATCTACATTTCTTCCAACATTACTAGGCTCATTGTCTGTCCTATCATTTGCTTCATTACTACTGTCACTACCTAAACTTATTTGCATGACCTTAGGGTTATCCAGAATTACTATAACCTCCTACATACTATTTGTCAAGACCTTAAATGAGTCATAGTAGGACTACCTAAAATTTTCATAATATGTGTACCCCATGATATGAAAACCACCTTGCAAGTCAGAAATTGCAAGACTCTAAAAAATAAATCACTAAGATTACTGATTTTTAAGTAATTAATTTATCGTAACATAATATAAAATATAAATATAAATAACTACATATATCCGATATCCCATAGTTTCTCAAAACCGTAGAGAATTGGTATCTCTTACCAAATAATAAGATAGGATATACTAACATATAAAAAAATATATAAGAAAAATTAAATTATAGTAAGTTTTAACATATAAATATTTTCTACAAAGGATGTTTATGTATCATCTAAAGAGTACTCACCTACTTCTAATACTGGTATACATATCTTCATCTTGTACTCATCACTTAAGACATATCCCAATTCCATCGTAAGTAAACCTGCAAAGGAAACTAAGGGGGAATAACCGTGAAACAACTCAGTGAGTTCGTCCCTCAACACCACCGTTCAAGCAAGTTATCACACATGCAAGTAAGCTATCTACATACAAAATGAATATAAATACGATGAATGTAAGCAACACATCTATAGGAGTCCGAAACTTTGGAAGGTGTAGAATTACGTCGTCTATACTTTGATTATCCCCTGTACTTACCCATACAGTATACCTCAGCTTACCCACATGAGGCAACTTAGGGGCACCACCCCTCTAGGCAACACTCAACTATTATCCTAGTCAAGAAAAGAGTTCCAATCCAAATTGATAGATCCCAAACTAAGATTATCTACCATCCAAGGCTCCTCGGGGCATAAACATGCGAGTTCTCTCGCAACCAAAATTACCCAAGGCCTTACAGACACAATAAAGCAAGTCCTCTAGCTATCAATTGGAGATCCTATGCTAGCTTTACCTTAACGTTAAAATATTATTTTTGACTCCACAAGCCCAAATAGAAATCATACAAAAATATGTTTAAGAGTAGAAAATCTTTTTCCCAAAAAACACTTTTCTTAAGATTTTTGCAAAGCTAACACTCTCCATTCATACATTTATCGAGTCATAAACATGCAACGAGTATAATTGGTTATTTTGGTCTAATGCTTATATTTATCAATTTAAAAAGGTAATCACATAGATGATGACAAACAAGAAAAGTAATCATTCAGACATATAAGTAACAGCAAGCAGCAAAATCTCATACAAGTAACACATACAAACAAGTAGTAAGTTATTAGAACTCTTACACTTGGATTATTGCTCATTCTCCAAGCCTTTGGGGTTTTCAGAAGTCGATATTGAATGCCTAAATCAAAATAGTAAAATTTATAAGTATTTTGAGAAGTTAAACTTCTTAGTTAACTAAAAGTTCATTATAGTTTATCTAGTTCCTCCAATATAACCCAAGTATAATTGTATAGGGTTTACCATACTCAATGGGGTTAATAGTAACTATTTTCTTATATTTCTAAGTTATGATACTTCCTTTATGTATTTAGTAACTTTTCATTCTAATTTTGATATTTACGAACTTATAATCGTTTTTCATCGCTTTCGGATACACGTTCATACAGTGATGCTCGTTTTGGACGTTAAAACTCATGTTTTATGATATGGGCTAAACTTATTGAAATTTTAACTCATTAAAGCTTAATTATTCTTATTGCTTATGTTTATATCCTATTTTAGTACTTAATGATTGAATTAGCTATTTAATTCTTACACTTAGGAAATTTGACATTAGTATTACTAATTTATGTACTTAATTAAGTTTAATTCAATTTAGGAAGTGTATTAAGGTTTAAAGGATCTTCGACTCCTAAGTACATGTATACATATATAAGTTATAATCTTATGTAATCTTATAATTTATTATTTTACAAGCTTATACTTATGTCATCGCTTAGGTCATTAATCGCTTGTGTCATTGCTTATGTTATCATTTGCTTATGTCATGACTTATGTAATCATCTAATGATGTCATGGCTTATGTAATCATTCATTACACATAAATATATATATATATATATGTTTATATCTTTATGTATGTTTATCCTTATGTACTCATACATATGTTATATACATACCTATATTTCTAACATACTAATATATATACTTATGTACTTATGCATATACTAATACATATACCCATATGCACATACAGTGGCATACATATTTTTATACGTATTTTTGAATGTCTTATTTACCCTCTTAAGAAATATTCACAATTTTTATATTTTTGTACTTTAAGGGTGTATTTGGCATGGCATATGTATGTATAACTAGTATAAACCTCCTTTTAGGTTATGTACATAATGGTTATTCATGTACAAGAGTTCCCATATATGTATTTATTAAGTATACTCATATATATACATATTTAAGCATATGTATAAGTGTTCTTTCCATTTAGCTAAGGATTTATACACTTATACTATGGGTTTCACTAAAACCCTAATATGTACACTCCATATATACTCACTTGATGTATGTACATGGGTATTTCTACACTCTAAACATAAGTATAAGGATTCCTTTCCCTCCATAACACAAAAGCACAAATTACATAAAGTTCCTATACTAATCTTAGATAGATAACTAACTCACTAATTAAGATAAAAATCATATGAAACATACCTTTTTCTCCTTTATTATTTGAAAAGGAAAGCAAGGAGATATAGTAGATCGGTATGTGATGGTATTTAAGATTGTGAAAGTGAAATTTTGGAAAAGTAAAGATGATAAAGTAAAGGGGAGTTCACGGTTTGAAATGGAAGAGGAGAAGGAGTTCTTTTTGTCTCAAATTATGTTTTATAAATGAGAAAAGTAAAGTCTAGAAGTAGGAGAAGAATGGATGGCAAAGAAGTGAGGAAAAGGGGAAGAAAAATCCACAAGAAAAGAGAAGAGATCACTAGAAAAGGAGAAGAGAATTCTAGATGACAATAGCATTTTTTGACTTTGTCAACATGTTGACTTAGTCAATTCTCTTAAAATTGCATGTATTTTGAATGCTCATAATGAAGTAATTAAGAAAAATTAGGAAGAAAATTAAGGGAATGTGGGGTTTGTTGAAATAATTAGTAAAAATGGGTAATGAGATCTTTCTCTAAGCATTTATATCCTAGAAACTTCATTTAGTATGCTACTTTACATAATTATCATCAAAAGTATCATTTAGGATATTAAGGTTTACTATATTTAACCTAATCATCAACTAAACCCCTAACTCTATGTAATATTAACCTAGTTATATACTTAGAAGATGAATATAATCTAGGATACAATATCTTAGTTTCTAAGGGATCACTTAAGTATTCTAAATATTTATGCATGATCGAAAGTTATCTCTAGTCGTTTACTAATGAAATGGAAAAATATGGAGGATATATTATCACTTAGGGTTTTAGGGTAAATTATGGTGAATTAGTGCTTTTATATCCTTAAAGTTATAGTTTTAGGGTTTTTATTACTTCAGGGCACAATCTCTAGTGTTTTTACACATTTAGGGTTTAATATATTCATATGCGATTAAGTCTTCGATTGTTATCTTAGGGTTTTGATGAGGTTCGAGGTTAACTTTTGTAGCTACATATACTTGAGGTTTTAGGTTCATCATCTATGATTAGAGGTTTAATTGATAATTTAAGGTTTTTTATATTTACTATAGGTTTTGAATTGAGATTTTAATCGGTTTTAAATCTCATTGGTCCTATTGACTTCAGGAAATCATCTACAGTTTGGGCATTTGATTCAATACTTAGAAAGCTAGATTCGCGGGGTTTAAACTATTATAACTTACTTCCTCCTTAATGGCTATACCTTAAGTTGATGCCTCACTTGCATCATTCAATAAGCTTTCTTTAGGATCCTCTTTCCAGTCTTCTTCGAGCTCTACAAGTTCATTATATATAAGTTCTCCACATGTTCAACAACTACACCCTGTGGAATTACCTTAATTACGTCTTCATTAGGATTGAACAAGTCAGGTAGTGCATCATACTCCTTGGGTAGGGGATAAGGAGATCAAGGAAATCAGTCTACAATTCCATCCAAATACTATATAGGGATATGAAATATTCCTATAAGAACTTGATTAAAACCTATAGGGTAAGGTCGGCCTACTTTGATTCTAGTTAGGAAGTATAAGATAGGTATCATTGTTGCTATCATCCCCATTCTTTGCATATGGTGATCCTCAAAAGCACAATCACAATATATCATTCGTAATGATGTCCTAGCATAAGGATTATAAGGAGCTAGGAATCCTTCTGACTATAGGACAAACCGTTATAATATGTGTCAATAATGTCATCTATGGTTACGAACATGTCCCAATAAGCCATTTCTAAAAGTAACCGTTGCATCCAAATCTTATAATCTATAGGAGATTCTTCCCCATTCCATCTAAAATTCAGATAAGCATTCCAAAGCAAGTTCTTATGATCCTGTTAAGTAAAACAATAGTCAATATACTAATAAGCTTATATAGCAATTTATTTATCCCTAAGTGTTAATAATCATATATGTATATTTATATGTGAATAACTAGAGACTAAAGCTTTTCACTACCTATACTCACTCATCCTATAACGTCTACTAGATTTTTAATTAAGATGCTTAAGAGACGATTCTAAGAATCATGTTCTGATACTAATTGAGAACTGTCATGCATCGAATGCTACCAAGTCATAACAATCTACTGTATATATCAATTTCATGCCAAAAAATATCCACTTAGTCGCTACATACCTCTAACATACACAAGACTCATATGAAAAGCTACACTAAAGCATTGATAGTTCTACAAATATATTGACATTTGTATACATAACAAACATACATTTGCAATAACTCTAAGTATAAAATAGTTATTAAAGTACACAAGTACATAGTATGACTCAAAAGAAGGAATCCTATTAGATCACCCAAGTGGTCTAGTTGGCCCTAAAAAACCAAAAAATTCCAAAAACATAGTTTCTCATCAATTCTTTCTCACTTAAGCCTAAATACACCCTTTTTACACACTTAGAGATGGTCATGATGTGATATATTTATCCAAAACCTACAATCAAATCTTTAGGGAAGTGAGCAAACTATAGCTCAATAAGAGGTGGGAGACAAAAAGCATATATAAGTTGAGTAATACAACCAAGTTCTCAAGCAATTATTATGTGCAATGCATGAACGAGCAATGTGTTATCTACAAAACATTATCCAGTCTACTGTAAGGTTCAAGAAATTACACCCACTCTAACCTGGGTTGAAAGAGTTATGATACGATGGCCACAATGCCAATCACAAAGGCTACGATGCCCTCTCATGGCTAATTCGAGTTTATGTAATAGAGATCCTTGCTCCTATGTAGACTACCTTCGAATTGAGATCCCTAGCCTTGCTGCGACCTCCTCTCTTATCACTTAGTTCAACTAAAGGTAATGCGAGGCTAGCTCACTACACCTTGTCGAAGGCATTGGAATTTAGCTAAAGAAAACCTAACTATCTCCTAGTAAGATGTAATGCATGTCCTTTGATAGTCTTAAGTTGTATTTCAATTAGTCCAGTTAAGGTGATCAACCAATTCATAATCACACCAAACAAAGTCAAGCAACACAACAACATGTTACTTAGCTACCAATCAACACTTCAATAACCAAGCACGGGCATAGTATGCACATAAACTAATACTTATAACCGCAAGCAAGCGTATACTCTTATCTCCACAAATCCCACTTACTTATAGTAAAGCTCACTCCAATAGGTTTTCAGTGTCAATGTTCCTCTCAATTAGAAGTCCTATATATAAATACCAAAACTCAAATTTAGTTTGCATAAAATTTATGAAAACCTTAGGGTTTTATCTAGTTCTTCGCATTATACTATAGCTTAGTTGAAAAACCATTTAGATATTTATTTTATTAAATTACACACCCACACACATACACATACATATGTAGACACATACACACACACACACTTGTCATACACCTAAAGCATATGATATCTCTAATACTCTTATTAAATTATAGTTTATCCAATATAGATATGCACGTACATGTATCAATATCAAAAGGGTGTTATTTACATATGAATATATATATATATATATACAAATATACACTTTAACTATCATATTTTATTATATAGATTTTACTAAATTATTTAATATTATCTAGCAAAAAAAAATAAGATTAAAAGATATATATAATTATACTACTACTTATAATATATCATTTTGATTATTTCAAAATGTCCATTTTATTGGTCAATTTATGTTTCAATGATAGAAAGGTCATCGTATGAAAACATTTTCTATGATATCATAGAAAATACCTATTTTATTATCGAAAGTTATCTAATTTTAATAAAGTCAGTATCGTTAAATTCATTTAAACTTGACAATACATTTTACAAGTTCTATTCAAAAGATACTTTCTAAGGGGTATTTTTAATCCTAGTATATAGGAAAATCCATATAACAAGTAATATTGTACTTGTTTAATATTATTCAGTAAGAATACATTTTTACATAATTTCTTTCTAAAGCATGATATGGACCAATATTATCTATTCCTAATGCATATATGCTACAACTCAAGTTATATAATATCACAAATGCAACAAAAACAACATGTTATCACATCTGGTCAGGTAAGTACAGTGATGATTTCTTCACATAATTAATATATATTTTCTTAATATTGCTAAAAACATATCTAAGCTAGTTAATTAAACCATTTAATTAGGAAAATTCATAATAAATAACTTAGATTATCAAATAATTCTACAAAAATTCATATAGACATAGAAAAATATATAGAATTTAACTAGCAATTTGTTTCATTCAAATGTATTTATTGCTTAATTAGGTAAAATTACATTTTTACCTTTAAAGTATGGAAAATTAAGTACATAATATTATTTTTACACAAAATAAATTCCTACTTATCCTACTATCATTACAAGTTTCCATAAGTCTTTAGATGTTGAATTCATTAATTATTTCAATTAAAACTAATTTATTTCAAAAATTCCTATTTTATCTATTTTTAGGGTAAAAAAATACAATAAATACTAAACCTATATAAAATCAAAACTGGGCTACATATATCAAACTAGTTGTAACAAGAATCCTATAAAAAAATTTTGAGCCTAAAATAATATCATTTGATATATTTATTTTTGAATTAAAAATTCGGATGAATAGTATCCTTTCTTAAGGAAGTGTATGAAATGATCATAATTTTACAAAAATAAAATTACAATATGAAAGCATCCTAAAAATAACTTAGGAATAAATTTTCTTATAATTATTTATGCTAATTTACTATTTTTGGAAAATACAAGAAATGGAAGAAAATTGGACCAACTGTTCAACATAGCTCCAATGGTCCTCTGACGATAAGGGGTTCTCGGTAGAGATGGGTAGTTGTAACTATACTTAAGTCTAGTACGATTCAACAACAAGTGGTGGTTTGGTTCACAAACTAGTCCAACGTAGCCCCTTGCTCTGTTTTTCTATTTACTTTTCCTAATTCCTATTAATTTTGGTAAATTTTCCTATGAGTTTTGATATTGTCCAAAGTTGAATTAATATGATCTGATAGGTTTTTATAGTTCTATAGGTCGATTCTTTCCATAATGATTAAGATTATATTTTTTTTTTAAATGGTTAACTAATAAGCAAGAAGTGGCTAACTTGCATTTAATTTAGGCTTGCCATGGAGTAAATAGATTAAGTTTAGTAGTTTTAGATGGGTTTAGGTAGATATTCTAAAGTAATTTCAATATTTAAGGTATAATTTATGCTTATTTAAGTGTCCTATAAATAAACATATATATATATATATATATATATACTTGGTATATGCAATAAGTAATCATACTCACATAATTATATTTTACTCATGTTGTTTATTTTTAAAATATTTTTTCTCTTTAATTTTTTGAATTTATCACTTATTTAATATATTTATAGAATTTCAAATTAATTTATGGGTATATTTATTATATATACCGATTATATTCATAAATATATATATATTTTTATAGTATTTTATGCAATATTATTCACTTTTATAGTTTAAATAACTTATTTCTAAGGCCTTGTTGCATTTCGGGCTTGGTTTTATGTGTTTTAATGAGTTTTATGCTATATAAATAATTATACTTCCAAGGATAAAATTGGGGTTTATAAAATTATTTTAAAAATCTAATTTCATTGGGTCACTTCTCTAACTTTTCTAACCTAATCATAAAGTTTGGACTTAATTGGATTAGTTTTCTCGAAAGCCCTAAATCTAGGTACAGTTGCCTTAAAAGCAAGTTTAAAATTTTCATTAACACCTTTAGCAAATTAAAATTTTGAAGGAAAAATAGCAAGAGATGATCTTCATTTACTTATTTACTCATTATTCTAAAGTTCAAAAGATAAAAAAGGGATAAGTGTGTCACGAACTGAGGACAGCCTAGTCGTGGCAGACGCTGTATACTGTATGAAGAACCCCTGATTAGTTACCCTTCCAATCAAAAACTCTTCACACAATATACAAGGTTCTACAACTATTAGTTTCCAAAGTACATCCAGATTCACATGATATCATCACACAACATATTTATGTAAAAGTTGAGTTATAAAGCTTACAATACACAGTGTTTAAGTATGTCTAAGTTTATAATAATAAGATAAACAAAAGTATTTGAGTAAGAGTCTACATAAACTATTCCTTCTCATTACACAGGACACCTCGCTTTGCCCAAGTCCCCAGGCTAACCTGTGGCATCCCCCGTCCTGTCTCTACGAATAGGCTATCTTGCAACAAAAGTCTAAAGGGGTATAAGCCTAAGCTTAGTGAGCAAAACCCTCAACCACACCACAAGCAAGTTATAAATACATTATAGTCAAACATATGAATGAATAATCAAATAGAATGCCAAACAATATGCATACTTAACTAGTTCATATACGTAACTCAAATCCGGGTATTATACTAGAACTTACTTTACTACGGAACTCCATGTTCCGTACTTATATCAAATAATTCTTTTATTTTCAGAAAAAAAAAAAAACCCAAGTTCTAGTGTAATTGTGAATGGGCCCCCGCAGTCCACACTCACCCCTAAATGGAGGCCTCTAGACTCAACCCTTAGCCAGATGGTTGGTGCCTCCAACGCCTAGTGTTCCGTGGGCCAGGGTAAGGTCATTTCGTACGAGTGCACCATACAGAACCAAATAAATCAATAATATCAACCCCCGAATGGCCTCTCTTTACCTCCGTATGATGTGACGGCTGGAATAATATCCATGTTATGCATGTTAATGCATGTTCTAGTTTCTTTTTATAAGCCGAGTATAATTTAGTTCAAATTATGCTTTGACCATCCACTAATACACACAATTATTTTCTATACTATTATGCAATAAACAAGGCATTTTATGTATTTAAGGTAAATTCACAACTCAACATACAATTACATACACAAGCATTTCCCAAACCCCACATAGTAGTCAATTAACAATAATATTTAAGTCCACTATCTACAATCACAATCAAGCATGGAATCATAGGGTAAATACTCACTCGGCCATAGTGATTTGCTCTAATCGTAGTAATCGATTGGGAGGTCCTCGCTTACCTCAGGGTCACATGATCATTATATGATAACAATGCTAGTAAGTATTTGAATTATCTACTAATTCTAAACATCAAATTACCTAATTCTACTTGAATTGCTATCAACTTTTACCCAGTAAGACTTTAATTTCAATCGTATGTAACTTTTTCGTTTTATTTTTGATATTTATGAATTTATAGTCGTTTTTCATCGTTTCTGAACATATATTCACATAGTAATATCTGTTTTGGGTGTTAAGACCTATATTTTACATTATGTACTAAATTTATAGAAATTTTTAGTTATGAACACATAAGTACTCTTATTACTTATATTTATATCTTTTATTCCTTAAATTCTCATAATTAAAGGATTTTACTTTGCTATTACTAATTCATGTACTGAATTAGATATAATCTAATTTAGAAGGTGTATTAGGATTTACTAATTTAAGTACCTAATTACCTACACTTTTCTTATTTTTCTTATTTTCTAAACCTATGCTTATGTCATCGCTTACATCATCTTTTGCTTATGTCATCACTTGCTTATGTCATGGCTTATGTCATCATGTGCTTATGTCATCACTTACCTCATCATATGATTACATAAGCCTTTCCTCATGCTTATGTCATATGTATATATATTATGTACATGTTACCCCTTTCTCTTATACTTATGTACATATACCTTATACATACTTATACTCATACCTATACTTAGACTTATACCGTATTTATACGTATATACATACTCGTATACCTATACGGTTGGATACATATTTTTATACTAAAATTCGTATGCCTAAGCTTTTCCTTAAGAAAAGCTTCCTAATTCCATGTTTTTGTGTTTTTATGTATATATTTAGTATAGTATAGGTATGTATAGTTAGATATGATCTTAAGTTAGGTTATATACATGATAAATACTCATATACAAAGGTTCACATACTTGTACTCTTTTGGTATTTCCTTATGTATACATACTTATAACCATTTACTCATGTTTTCCTTTCTTCTTCTTCAAAAGTTCTAATTTCTACACTTAAAGATGGAAACTTTGTTTCCTCTTCTTCAAGACAACACTAATCACATAACTACTTATCTATTCTACCTAATTAACTAACTAATGAAGAATATAAAGTAACATAAAACAACTTAAAGACATACCTTTAATTGTGTTGAAGTTATGGAGACAAAAGAAGAGTAATGAAAGTGAAAGAAGAAGGAGGAGTTCACGGCATGATAATGGGGATTTTGGTTTGTTTCTTTTGTTTGTTTCTCTTAATGGAAGACAACATATGGTGGGGTTTAGAAGGGAGGATGTGGACGGCAACAATTGTGAGAAAGAGAAAAAGAAAAATCAAAAGGAAAAGAAAAGAAAGCCATCATTAAGGAAGAGATATTTTTCTTATCTCTTAGTCTTTTGTTGACTTTTCAAAATGTTGACTTTAGTCAACATGTATTGACTTGGTCAACTTTTGGTCTTTGGTCAACATGTATTATCTTAGTCAACATTCCATAGTATGTGCAATTTTGTGCACATAATGTAGTAATTAAGGGAAATTAGGAGAAAAATAAAGAAAATGAGAAGAAATGAGGTCTATGATGAATTGATGTGTAAATATGGTTGATGAGATCTTACATTAGGTCTTTATGGTCCATATATCTCATTTGATAAACTACTTTGGATAACAAGTGCAAAAAGTACTAATTTGAGTATTAAAGTTCACTATATGTAACCTAATCTTCAACTATAATCCTAACCCGAAGTAAGACTATCTTAATCATATACTTAAGAGATAAATATAATCTATGACTCATTATCTTAGTTCCTAATGGATTACTTGAGAATTCGAATCATATAAGCATGAATGAGGGTTGTCTATAACCTTTTACTAATGATTTAGCAAAATATAAACATTATATTATCAATTAGTACACATATATCCTTAATGTAATCATTTTTAAGGTTTTTATCACTTTCGAATGAAATCTTTAGCATTTAGAAATATTTAGGGTAGAAAAGTTCTTTACGCGATTGATTAATTCTTTTAGGGTTTTCACTTTAATTAGCCTTGTTGACTCCTAAATTGTCTAATATAGTTAAGTCTATTTCAAAAACTAGATCGAAACTTTTAAGGGTTTACAAGGTGTACATCTAGGCAAATTTTAGAACATATAACAAAGCTCAACCACAATGTTTAATTAATTATTCCCTTAGAATCCTAAGCTAAATAACATATAACTTTCGCCCCGTAGAAATTCCATTATTCAATTTTAGTGAAGTATTCCATGTACAATAGTGGAGAAGAAAATATAGGTATGGGAAAAATGATACTCCCCTAACTATTTGGATTTGCTTGAAGTATCCATGAGAATTCACTATGGATGATTTGAAGTTATCAACTCAAGAGTGATCTATATAACCTCACATTAAATAAATAGAGAAAAAAATATGTGACAAAAGTTTTATTATTTCATAGAATAGAAAAGATATTAAACATGAATTCAAAAATAAAATAAAATCATGGACACTAGAAATTGCAATTAACTAACTAACACGTATTGAAATTAAACACCAAAAAATCAAAACTAAAGTAACACCTAAATAAAACAAACAAACACTAAATATCTAGAAAATGTCTAAGTCTTCTCCATTATTCTCATCTTTAGAATGAAAGTTTGTTGGTTTGCTCTTCTCATTGCCCGTTGATGTCTCCTCTTATGTCATTGATGTTGCTTCTTCATCCTAATCCCTTAAATTCATCCAGCTCACTGTATCAATTAATCCCTCATCCATTTTTAAAGGAATTGTCATCTTAACTTGGTCGACAAGATTGCTACAAAACTTCATCATCCTAGTTTGATGCCTAAACAACCTTTTTAAGGATTGTTCAATTATCTCATGCAAATCCACCAATTTCTACATTTCTATTTTCAATTTCTTCACTTCCTTTACTAATGCATCATTATTAGTGGAGTTTTCACTTTCTTTTCAATTTAAGGATGGCTTGTCAGCTTCATTCAGCAAGAGTCCCATCTAGTGGAAGGTAGATTGGGTCATTAGGGTGACATTCTAAATTATGGTCAATTGTAGATTGTCAACAAGGAGTTTGACTTGTTTTGCCAAAACTATCACATACAGTCTACATCTTAATTGGTTTACTTAAGCATTGGTTGGTTAGTGTTACATATAGAAAGAAAGTGCAACAACTAAGTTGATGGGATATCCCTCCACTAGGCTATAGAGGTAAAAGACCTCATGCAAAGCCATATCACTGATGCTTTCTCCTCTCTCACTAATGGTATGAGTGAGTAGCCAATTGAGAACTCAGTTTATTTAATTTTTCAAGTAAGATTCCCATGCAAATTTGTAGTTATAAATTTTCTCACGACTTAATTTTAACCAATAAGTAGCAAGAGTGACACCAATTGGTAACTCACATAGAAGTGTGTAAAACTTTAGTGAACAAAGAAATTCCTTATCATAAAGTCCCATCAAGACACTAAATTCTACTATAGAGGGATTCAACTTGATATTTTGGAGTTAGAAGGAAATAGTGTTATAAGCTCCACAAAATACTTGGTTATGTTCCAAGGATAAGGTGGTAAGGAACTCTAGGGTCAATTCCTTGTACATAGGTTCTTGAATATTAAACAACCTATCTTAACGCCCTTTTTCTACTATGGCATGGACTTCATATTCTATGCTAACTAGTTTCAACACCTCCCAATCTATAAAACTTGATTGAGAAAAGGTTTTCTTAACAAGGATTTCATAGCAATCTTGATGTTCTGGGTTATTAAACTCTAACATGTGTTTCGAGTGAGCTGGAAGTGTGGCTAAGGGATCCTCTTCCATAATGGGTTAATAGGAGGTTTGTTTCTTAGTGCCATTAGTTATGCTGGAGGTTTTCTCTCTTCCCCATACTTAGTTTCATAGGTTGGTATTTGGAAATTTGGGAATGTAATAAGGGTATTCAAAGTTAAAGGTTACTTAAATACTACTTCCCTAAATTATTGTTGCAATTATAAATTAGTAGCTTACTCCTTACAAAAGTTGCAACTACATCATTCATCTAAGCAATACGAATTTTAGGAGATTATTTTGAATATACATTGCATATCAACAAAAGGAAAGTTGTTATGAAAAGGGAAAGTAGATTTTAGGTAAGAGGGTTCCAAATTAGGAAAGTGGCAATTGAGATCGTAGATCAATCATGTGCTCCCGAGCCCGAGGGCTTGCTCAAATAGTGGATTAAGCTATCCAAAGTGAGCTAAACACCAAGGAGTAGTGCATTCCTCAGACTACTCTACCGATTTACCTTGCCCTTTACATTCAAGAAGCTACCAAGGTGACTAGCCTAAATGTCGAGCCGACCCTTTCAATATACTCCTATCCGAACAACACATCAGAGTACTACTAGCTATACCCTTATTGAAGCCTAATTGACAGTTATTAGGAGTCGATCACCCGAGGCCAACTGGAAGATAATTCACCCATAAACTTATCCTAGTCTAGTCCTAACTATCTAAGCTGTCAAAGTACAGATACTGACTTGATTGAAGCTACCCTTGCTTGGCCCATAATGTCATTAGGACCATAGAATGAGCAAAATGATGTGCACCTTGCCTTTTTCTGACACCTATATTGTTCTTTTTACCAACAAATATTCTTTTTGCACAATTACATCACTACTGTAGTAAATTATTCCCCTTTTCCTCAACAAGAAGGAATCCTTTTCTGTGAATTCTTGTAACCTATCACTTAGCTTAATTAGGTACTATAAATACTTGCATATTGTAATAGCTACAACATATACAGAGCATACACTAAACTTTTGACACTCTCTTGAGCTAAGTGTTCTTCTGCTTACTCTTAAACTACTCTTATCTAACCCATTGAGCATGGACTAGTGCAAGTGACCTCTAGCTATGTTTGTACATTATATTAAGTGTGACTCAAGCTTGTATGAGGCAGTGCATCATATCCATCATTAGTGCACGAGAACTCCTACTTAATCTTTAACTATCATTTATCTATCCGACCATCTCACGGTTTGGACCCATCCCTTTGGTTACATGCGATATTGGGTTAATGTATTCACTTATGAAATCCATATCAAGTGGCATACACTTCAATCAAGCAAGATTCAAGTGTATCAGTCAAGATCACGACCGTTATTTATGGCTGTAGACTTTACTTGAATCACTTCCTTATAAATTTTTGTAAGTGTAATTCTTAACAAGAAGAACACGGGTAGAAAAAGTGTGATCTTTCCCATAGTTCCATCAAACTAAATTTCAAGTTTTGAATTATGTACTTTCTATGTTTGGCGAGTACATTAACTAACATCACTAGCATGGCCTTAGGCCATGGTCACTTGGAACAAAAATTCAAAGTTACAAAATTAAGTGTAATTTTTGAAAAAAAGGAACATGGTTGAGACCATAGGCATGATCTTTAGCCGTAGTCCCTTTTGGACTCAGTTTTATCTCTCTTCCTTTAGCTTCATGCTTTAATTTATGATTACAGTTCATTTCCATTTTTCCCTTAAACACCCTAACTCCTTATCAATTGCCTTTAACCCTATAACACTTAAGAAAATTTGAGAACAACTTATGTTGAATTATTACAAAATCAATCTTAAATTAAAAGGACACAAAATGGAAAATTAAGTAAAAGATAAATGAAAATTACTTAGGTTCCCCCCCAAGAGGCGCTTTTGTGTAACATCATTTGCTCAACAAGTTAAGAATGATGTTACGCATTTTCTTTAATTAAATGGAAGTAATGCTTGAGATTATTCTTCTTTCTGAGCTCTCCTTCTAAATACAATTTAAGTCAGTCGCCATTTACCTTGAAAGTTTCTTTTTTAGGACTCGAAAGCTTCACCCTCTATACGAAAGTACCTATGTTACATTGTAAGGACCTGGCCACCAAGATCTAAGCTTACCTGGGAAGAGCTTCAACCAAGATTAATATAGTAAGACTTTATCTTTAACTGGGAATTGCTTTGCTATCCAGTTGTCATGATATCACTTGGCTCTATCCTTAAATATTCTTAAGTTCTCATAAGCTATGTCTCTTCATTTTTTAAGCTCATTCAATTGAAGTTTCTTATATTCATCTACATACTCAAGATCAAGGTTAGCACGCTTTATAGCCTAGTAGGCCTTATGCTCAATTCCCATAAGTAAATGACATACTTTACTATACACAAGCCAATGTGGGGTTGTTTTAGTCAACATTTTGTAAGCGATCCTATAAGCTCAAAGAGCATCATAAAGCTTTTCAAACCAATCTCTGCGATTATGCTTAACTGTCTTTTCTAAGATACGTTTAAGTTCCCTATTTACTACTTTAACTAGTCCACTAGTTTGGGGGTATTATGGAGTTGCAATTTTGATACTTAACTTCGTATTGTTTTAACACCTTTTCTTATTAAACATTGCGAAAATGAGTTCCTCTATCACTTATGAGTGTTTCAAGAGTATCAAATTTAGAAAATAAACTGTTCAGGTTCCGTCTTACTACATTAGAATCATTAGTTGGTAGAGCCCATGCTTCTACCCACTTAGATACATAATCTATAGCTGCTAGGATATATTTGTTTCCATTTGAATTTACAATTGGTCCCATAAAATCAATACTCCAAATCTCGAAAATCTTGTAGATCAAAATTGAGTTTTGTTGGATTTTGTCTCTTTTAAATATATTCCCTATCCTCCAACACCTATTGCACAATTTAACAAATTTTTAGACAACTTTAAATAATGTTGGATAATAAAAACCACACAAGAGGAATTTATGAGCTATTTTATTCGCACTCAAGTGTCCTCTTATTGGTCCTATAAGATAATGTTCTAAAATTTGCTAACCTTCTAAATGAGACACATATCATTGAACTAATTAGTCTACACCAATTTTAAACAAACATGAGTCTTCCCAAAAATAACTCTTAATATCATGGTACAACTTTTTTCCTTATCTATAATCTAGTCTAAAAGAAACAATCCTAGCTACTACATAATTAGCTATATTCACAAACCATAGAGTTTTCTAAGGACTTACTTAGTACGATTTATTGTTTGGAAGCTCATCATTAATCTCTTACTCGTCAAGCTTTTCTAATGATGGACTTTCTAGGCATGAGAGATGATTAGCTACCAAATGATTGGCTACCAAATTCTCTACTCCCTTTTTGTCTCTAATTTTAAAGTCAAATTCTTGAAGTAAGAAAATCTACTTGATCAATCTCAGCTCGGCATTTATCTTATTTAACAAATATTGCAAAGCAAACTAGTCAGTCTAAACAATAACTTTAGAAAGGATATGATATGACTTGAATTTATCAAAGGCAAAGATTACTCAAAATCACTAGGATATAATTTAGAGATATATTTTATATAAGCTAAAATCACTGAGAGAGATTTGAGAGGTATAGTCTATATTACTTAAGTAATAATAAATGTTAACTCTTATAGTCTTAAAATGAGACTTCTAGAAATCAAAGACTTCAGTAAAAATTTAGACCTAAAAACTTATCATAACTATTCTAAACCTACCCTAAACCTAACATAACCATGCAAAACTACCTAAGATAAGGATCAAGACTTATCAAGTAATTGAAAATGGAATGGATATATGAATGGTGCAAAGTGGCACGAGGTTAGGTCTAAGAAAAAGACATTCAATTGTCATCTAAGTGTCACTTTCGTCATCTACACATGTAAGCATGAAAATGACCTAAAGAAGAAGTTTAGTTAAAGAAGAGTATTGTGTCCATAAGTAATCTATCACCTTATTATTGTCATATGGTCATCTAAACAACAGACAAGATCTTACTAGGAATACCACTTGGATTTATCTTAGAAGCTCCTTAAATAGATAAATAATCAAGATTCAAAGTTGATTAACAATAGTAAAAAATGATGGCTAAGATTAGGACTAGTAGAAAATGACATTTTAATGACCAAAGACCCATCATATAATCACCTTAATCATAGATTAACTAAAGTAATTAACTAACAACTAAGTATTTACATCAATATCATAAAGAGCATGTAGTATGTAGAATGGAGGAAGGGAATTCCAAATTGACTTCCTCGTGTCATTTTCATCTAACTATTCTCCTTTCATTAATGTCTTACAAAGACATCCATATGACTAAGCATGAAAAGAACATAACCAAGACGTGTTCTTATTCTTAAGTGTCCAATTCCTTTAAGAAACTTCCAACTAATATTGAAATAATATCCAAACTTCCATTAGTAAGGATGCCTTACTACATTTAGGACCACATCTTGTCTACATATTCCATTGCATCCATCTCTTTTCTCTTGTCTTGATTCCAAAAACCAACAAACGTTCCACTTCTCCCACCTAACCTCCAATGCCAATAACAATGCAAAATAGGTTGTTGTTGAGTTTTCAAAATTAACTATAAACTAAAAAGGAAGCAACACTCACTAACAACCTATCTTAAATTCCACGAAGTCCTTTTTCATGTCAAAAGACTCTTCTAAACTTTTATTACTAAAAAGCTTTTCAATACTCCCAAATGAAACTTAGTAAAGCTATTTTATGAAACTTTCAAGTTTTTCCAAGTTTGATTTCATCTTGACAATTTTCCTCCAAAAAAAAATTCTTTTCAAAACAACTAAAAGCTTTCTATCTACTTTTCTACTTCATGTAAGTTTCAAACTTATCAACTATTTTTCAAAACCAAATTTACAATAAGCAAAATCTTATCTTAGCTAAAATATGTACTTCTTTTGAAAGAAAACCTTAAAAACCAATATATTTGTCAAAATTCTTTATTTTGAAGAACTTTCCTATATATAAAAGTCTTTAAAGGAAGAAAAGATATGTTTTCTACAAAAAGGAAACCTTTATCTTTATCAAAATGTTCTTTATTTCATTCTTGAATTCAATTTGCATACATCTCTAAAATGTCAAAACTAAAAGATTTTGTTTCCTTTTCATAATAAATTGGCAAGAAACTTAAAGGAATCAAGTGGACAAATCCATGCCTAAATAATGATGTCAAAATTTCATGCTTGGATGTTTATGACATGTTAATATCTTGAAACTATGACCTTATAACTTATTTGGGCATATTGGACTTATTGGATACGTGGACATACTCTTGACCATGATTATTGAGGCCGTAACAATTAGACCTATTACAAAGATTGAAAACTCAAACATAAGGGCTTTCAACATGAAACGACAAGAATGATTCGGACATAACACTAATTACCTAAAAGACTTTATAAAACTATAAGACTATAACCAACGAAGAAATCTTATATGTATATCTAATATTTGCTTCTTATTGTGTTCTTTTAAGTGATTATGAGTTCGAGTTGCCTAAAGAATATTACGATAAGTAATAGTAATGGCTAGGTAAGTATCCATGATGAGTATCACTTACTCGTGCTTATAGTTAACAACACTTTAAATATATATACATCAACTAGTTTATGAGTGGGTAATCGAGAAAGTGCTTGTGCTTGATTTATTTGAATTTCTTGTGAAAATACTATATGATATTCAACATAATACACTTGATGATTATGATGTGATGTATTCGTATGCAAGTATTTGATATTTAGTTGATCACTTATGAATCAACCTTAAGCATATTGGAACTTTAATGCAAAAATAGTCATGCATAGCATACTACATAAATTTATCTTTGCCATCACTGCCACATAGGAAATAGAAAGATGAAAATATTGGTCATCTTTTACAAACTAATTGACTTTAAGGATAGTCTTTCACTAGATGGGGTCATGTCTATTCTTTTATTTTAGGTTGCATACATCTAAAGGCCTATCAAGGATCTAATTAGTTCCTAGTCATTTGATGGTCGAGAAAGGCATTCATTTCTTAACACTTCATTTGGGCCTTCTAGGGACCAATTAAGAGATCCTTCTCTTGTGACTTAATTACATGGCCTTTGTGAACATTTCTTTTGGTTCTTTTAGCTAACCAAAAGATCCTTTTTCCTGGTTATTATAGTGGTTTCTAGGATAAACATTTCTTTGGTTCTCTTAGATAACTAAGAGATTAGTTTTCTCATAAGGTTAAGGAGAATGTTATCCATTTGGTTCTCTAAGGTCTAATCAAGGGCATCTTCTCCTTATCATTATATTGACATAGGTATTTAGTACTACTTCAACCAAGAATTCAAATTATGTGGCTATTTTGTTGTGGTAGCCAAGGATGGCATGCCAAGAGCTTCATTTACTAAATTTAGACACCTAGGCACTAGTGGAACTACTAATCCTAAACCTAAGGTCAAGGAAGGGAAAGAAACACCCAACTGCACATCAGATATCGGTTGGCAGCTTATATTGTTTCATATGCTTGATTAATTGACTGCATATCATATGCTTGAAAAACTTGCTTGTTATGCTTAAGTAGTGGTATGAGCGGATATCTCACTAAGTTAGTTATAGCTTACACCCTTATAGTTCTAACTTTTTGCAAGAACCTTACTGGTTGTATCTAGAAAGGTATAAGCCTTCGGTGAGCACTAAGAAGATAGAAGAGAACTTTGAGGAAAAGCATGAAAGGATATTAAAATGTATAGTTATTATGTCTTAAGTGCTTTGTTTGTAAATGGTTTATAATATTAATTATTAGAAAGACTCCACAATTCGATAAGTTTTATACCATCTATTCTATAATATGATGTGAAATTTTATTTTGTACCACTAAATCTATGATACTTTATGGACTGATCTTGGAATGATGCTTCATATACTCTTTGGAAGTAATTAATGGGTAGGAAAGCACTAATTGATTACTTCTAATTAGTATATGGTGGCCTGTCACTATTAAACTATCTTACGAGTTGTGACAGCTTTTGTTAGTATCAAAGAAAGGATTTTTACATATAAAAATACATAAATATAAATAAATAAACTTTTGATAGTAGATAGAAATGGGGTAAGTATAAGTATTTCAATTTCATCATTATTAAACTATGCTTTCTATTCTAATCTGACCTTGTGACAATAGAAAGTTTCTCGAATAAATTTACCATAATTGATGGAGAGTCTTTAGTAGAATATCAAAAGTGGTTACGTATACTTTGTGAGGATTTTGCTCTTTATGTAGTTTTGAAAACCTATCTAAAATTTTGGACTAATGGAAGAAAGGACTTAAGGCCAAATGAGTAAGGGTAATGGATGAGTTAGATAAAAGTTTGGTAATGGAAGCCTTACTGGTCAAGAATGTTTATGAGTTGGAAGCATATTGTGTTACCAATGGACATCTTAGTAAAGTTAAGGATGTTAAGTTTGTAGTCTCTACCCTTAAGAAACTTACACCACCAGATTTTAAGGAATGGATTCTGTTAACCTCTATCTTGGCCTATACTCTTAGCATGAAAGATAATCATATTAGACTGAAAGTAAACACTATGAGTTAGAGTGAAAGTTGTGAAACGAGAGCATGGTTAACTAGACCTCCTTTATCCATCTCTAAATCTGACTAACCAAAATCACCTAAAAAATTTTGGAATCCACTTACTTATGAAATGGACATTATGAAAATTAGCAAAAATATATGTTCTTACTCTTTCTCTAGCACTTCTTACTATTCCTTTGACATGCTTGTGACCCGTATTTGGGAAGAGAATACTAATTAGGGTATTGGTCCAAGTTTGACCAAATATTCTATTGAAAATTGGTATGAAACCCTACCAATTTTAGATGAGATTTTTCTACCTTATTACAACCATGAACTTATTAATACTTATCCATAACCCATCCGTTATAATGTTGACCTTGAACCAACATAAGTATATTTAGGTCTGACTCTAGGAAATAATCTCAAAAATGTGCAAGTTGAAACTTAGGTAACTTATAGAGATCAAAATAATAGCTTAAGTGAACAAACACAACCCAACTCTCCAATTGAGCTAAAAGATGGTAACAAACCTAAGGTAGGTAATGAGGTAAGCTATAGTTGTACCCAAAAGAGGAAGAAGTGTGGTAGATGGCTCTATGAGTAACTAGAGAAGACTTATAAATAAAGTACAATAAATAAATGACTATTATGATAAATTTGGCTATTTATTAAAGGATTTCATTAAGGTATGTAGTGATGTATCTATGTATTAAAGTTTGAATAAAGTGACTACTTTGTCTGTATGTTATATGATAGTATTTAGAATAATTTAATTAAGTTATGCATATACTTTATGTAATAGATGACAAAGTCAATGATTTCACAACGTACCCTTGAGATTCCAGAAAATAATAATAATACTTAGCTTCAGTAAAATCGGTTTAATGATGTATTGGAAGCAATACATCAACAAACTGAAATCTTAAGGAACCTTGCTGAGATAAGACAATAGCAACAAGCATTAGGCTTAAGTAGCTACCTGTGGCATTTGAAGGAGCATATTGCTTGAATTTACTAAATGCAATAAGTATTTTGAAGGAGCATTCGAGAAACTAGATGAAGCAGAGGACTAGATTACACAAATTGAAAGGTCCTTTGAGGCTTTTGAAGTACCTCCTCACCTACGAGTTAGTTATAGTATTTATCTCCTCAAATTAAAGGCTTGTACTTAGTAGGAATCCAAAAGGATATCTTTACCTCAACCCATAACATAGGAAATTTTCAAGAGAGAATTCTTGAAAAATTGTTTTCTTAATAACCTCAAAGTAAAATACCATGCCAACTTCCTTCACATCATGTAAGGAGGTTGAAATATAAATCAATATGAAAGTGAATTTAGCAAGCTACTACAATTTGCACCTGAATCCTATCAAAATAGTGATAAGTTGAAGATGCAAGTAATTGTGGATAGATTGGAACTAGAAACGCAGAGGAGATTGGAAGAATTTAAAGCTACTACTTTTAATGAGCTAGTAGAAAAAGCTCGAGTGCTTGAAAGTATGAAGATAAGGAAACAAGAAAAACTTAGAAGGAGAAGAATGATATTAGGTAAAAGAACATTTTGATACTGTGCAATCTAAAAAGAAAGAAAAGAGGCCTATAATGCACCCTAAAAAGTAATTGGAAAAGGAGTTGTACAATGTTGGAAATGTAAAGGAAATCATTATCTAAAAGATTGTGTAATTAAGAAACAAGTGTTATTTCTGAAGGGCTAAAGATCATAGAATAATAGATTTCCCTAAGAGAGTCAATAACCTATGTTTTATTTGTAAGAAGTTGGGACATTTCTTAAATAATTGCCCAGAATGCCCGAAAACAAGTATACCTACCATAAGATAAGCTTTTGCAAAAACAAGCCAAGGAAGAACTCAATTTATTAATTCAAAAGCAATTGCACGGGTTTTCAATATGGAAGGATTGTGTAAAGAAGTGAATGAATTGGAAATGGAGTTTACTACTTTGGATGCTTATGATATTAAAGACACTAAGTTAGTTGCAAGTTGGTAACTTATGATTTTCCCGCAAAAACTATAACATAAAATAATAACAATTAAAGTAAATATTCTAAAAGATATCTAAAAATATTTTCAAGAAATATTATAATATGCGATACCCCTATATATTCCCTATTCAATACTAGAGCTACATACTCTATTAATTTGAATAAAGTAATTTAACAAGTAGATTTACTAAAAACTACACTAGCCTCTAGTTTTAGGATTAAATCACCAACTAGAAGTACACTAGTTACAAGTAAGATATTAAAGTTTTGTCCTATTAGGGTATTTGAGCATGAGACTAAAGTAGATATGATGGTACTTCCAATAAGAAAGTATGAGGCTATACTAGGTATGAATTGGATGTCATCAGTACAAGCAACTTTTGATTGTCAAAGAAAAGAAGTGATATTTAACTCTTTAGGCAAAACTGGAGTTATATTTGTTAGAGAAGCGATATGCTCTAGACAAAAAGAGTTAAGTTTGGTTAAAATAATTGCAAATAGTGAGCACCTAGCTTAGAATTGGTGTTTGGTTATGCTATGGAGGGAGAAAAGGATAGCTAAGATATTAATAAGACTAAGGTGGTAAAGGAATTTGCAAATGTATTTCTAGAAGAATTACATAGATTGCCACCTAAGCAAGAAATAGAGTTTTCAATAAACTTGAAGCCTAGCACAAACAAATTTCAAAAGCACCACATATAATGGATCCTATTGAACTCAAAGAGCTTAAGAAACAACTACTAGAATTAGTGGATTAAGGATTTATACAACCAATTATATCTCCCTGGGGAGCTCTTGTATTGTTTGTCAAAAAGAAAGATGGTTCCTTACAAATTTGTATTGATCATAGAGAATTAAATAAGGTAAGTGTATTTTCTCGTATTGACCTTAGATTAGGATACCATCAGTTATAGATTAAGCTAGAAGATGCACCCAAAACTACTTTTCGTACTCGATATGGTCATTACGAATTTTTTGTTATGCCCTTTGCATTAACAAATGCTCTCATAGCTTTCATGGATTTGATGAATTAAGTACTCCAATCATTGTTGGACAAGTGTATGATCGTTTTCATTGATGATATCCTAGTGTATTCCGTTACTTCAAAACAAGACGAGGAACATCTGAGAATAGTGTTGCAGACTTTAGGAAACCATAAGTTGTATGACAAATTGTCCAAGTTTGACTTTTGGTTAAAGGAAATTTCTTTACTTAGACATAAGATATTAGTTGAAGGAATATCAATAGACCCAGAGAAAATCAAAGCTATAATTGAGTTGAAAAAGCTAGAAGTGGTTACTAAAGTAAGGAGTTTTCTTAGTTTAATAGGGTATTACAGAAAATTTTTCAAGGATTTTTCAAAGATTGCTAAACTACTCACTCAGTTAACCCAAAAAAATGAATAGTTCATTTGGAATGAGAAAGAGAGAACAAAGTTTTCAAGAGTTAAAGAGACGATTAGTTTCTACACCAATACTAGTGTTACTAAATAGTAATGAACCCTTTATTGTGTATAGTGATACCTCAAGAAAAGGATTGGAGTACGTGTTAATGCAAAACAGGAAAGTGATAGCTTATGCATCACACCAATTAAGATGCCATGAGCAAAATTACCCAACTCATGATTTGGAATAAGCCATAGTAGTGTTTACGTTGAAACTTTGGAGACATTATTTAAATGGCCTAAGATGTGAAATATATTCTGATCATAAAAGTCTTAAGTACTTGTTCATAGAAAAGGAACTAAATATGAGATAGATGCAATGTTTAGAATTAATAAAGGATTATGATATGAACATTAATTATTGTCCAAGGAAGGTAAATGCAGTAGCAGATGCCCTGAGTAAAAAGGATTATGCAAAGGTAACATCCTTACTCACAAGCTAGCACGAGCTTATTCGAGAATTGAAAAATTAAATTTAGAATTTAGTTAGCGTAAATCAAATGTGGGATTAGCAAACTTAATGGTTAAACCTACATTGATAAATCAAATCAAAGGAGCTTAGAAAAAGGATTCAATCATGTAGCTAATTTGACAAGGAAAGGAGCAAGGGAAGTATCTTGATTTTGATATCAAGTAAAATGGATCAGTTTAGAAGAACCAAAGATTATGTGTACCAGAAATGAATAAACATAGGAAAGAAATTTTAAAAGAGATACACTACTCTAGTTACACAATTCACCCTGAAGGTACCAAGATGTTAAGAAAAATTTTTAGTAGGAAGGAATGAAAAGGGATATAGTAGAATATGTGGCAAAATGTGAAACTTACCAAAGAATCAAAGCAAAACATCAAAGGCCTAAAGGATTATTGCAACCTTTGCCAATTCCTGAATGAAAGTAGGATTAGATCACTATGGATTTGTAAGTTCTTTACTTAGGACATGATGCTATTTGGATTGTAATAGACTGTCTTACGAAATTAACTCATTTTCTCCCTATCAATATGACTTATTCTATAAAATAGTTGGCAAGGATTTGTGTTAAGGAAATAGTTCAATTACATGGAATTCCAACTATAATTATTTTTTATAAAGATCCTAGATTTATCTCAAAATTTTGTACAAGTCTACAAAGGGAAATGGGAACTAAACATTATTTCAATCTAGCATATCATCCACAGAAAGATAGATAATCTAAATAGAGAATTCAAACATGAAAAGATTTGCTGCATACTTATGTCATGGAGTTTAAAGGAAGTTAGGATACTCATTTACCTTTGATAAAATTATCTTACAATAACAGCTACCATTCGACAATACAAATGGCCCCATATGAAGCATTATATGGAAAAAAGTGTAGATTTCTCCTATTTTAGGATGAAATAGAGGAGATAACTTTGGGGCCTAAACTAGTATAAGAAATAATGGAAAAAGTAGTAGTTACTAAGCAATGGATGAAGGAAACACAAGATAGACAAAAAAGTTGGGCAAATTTAAAATGACAATTGGTGGAATTTGAAGTTAGAGATCGTGTATATTTGAAAATAAACCCAATTACGAGTATCCATCATGTAAAAACTCAAAGGAAGCTAAGTCCCCATTATGTTAGGCCATTTTAGATCTTAGAAAGAGTTGGAAACTTAGAGTATCGCTTACCACTATCCTCGAACTTATTTGGCATCCATAATGTGTTTCATGTTTCTATTCTACAAAAATAGGTACCCAATCAATACCGAATTACAGAATTGGAGCTTATAAAGCTAAAGTAAAATTTGACTTATGAGGAATATCCAACAAAGATCCTAGATCAAAAAACTCAAAATTTGTGGAACAAAGAGATTCATTATGTGAAGGTACTTTAGAATAATTGTGGAAAAGAGGAAATTACTTAGGAAGTCAAATAAGAAATTAGATGAAGATAGCCACATTCATTTGATGAGTCAAGTATAATTTGAAGTTTTGAGGAAAAAGCTTTTTTAAAGGGAGGAAGGATCTAAACCCCTTAAAATTTTTATATAATTTCATAATTGCTAGAATATAATTTATAGATATATTTAAGATAGGCTAAAATTGTTAAGAGAGATTTGAGAGATATAGTCTAGATTACTTATGAACTTCATAAGTACTAATAAATATTAACTCTTGTAGTCTTAAAATGAGACTTCAAGAAATTAAAAACTTTATTAAAAATTTAAACCAAAAAACTTATCATAACTATCATAAACTTACCGTAAACCTAACACAACCATTTAAAATCATCTATTATAAGGATCAAAACTTATCAAGTAATCAAAAATGGAATGGATAGACCAATGGTGCAAAGTGGCGTGAGGTTAGGTTTAACAAAAAGACATTTATATGTCATCTAAGTGTCACTTTTATCATTTATCTACCAACTTATCTACACATATAAGCATGAAAATGACCTAAAGAGGAAGTTTAGTCAAAGAAGAGTTTTGTTTCCATAAGTAACCCATCACCTTATTATTGTCTTATGGTCATCTATATAAGGGACAAAATCTTACTAGGAATACTACTTGGATTTATCTTAGAAGCTCCTTAGATAGATAAATAATCAAGAGTCAAAGATGATTAACAATGGTAAAAAATGATGGCTAAGAATAGGAATAGTGGAAAATGACATTTTAATGACCAAAGACCCATCATATGATCACCTTAATCTTAGATTAGCTAAACTAATTAACTAACAACTAAGTATTTAGGTCAATATCATAAAGAGATAAGCACCCTAAAATCATATCTCAACATGTAGCAAGTGGAATGGAGGAGGGAAATTCAAAATTGACTTCCTCATGTCATTTTCATCTAATTCATCTACTTTCATTAATGTCTTACAATGTCATCCATATGACTAAGCATGAAAAGAATATATGCAAGACATGTATCCTTATCTTTAAGAGTCCAATTCCTTTAAGAAACTTCTAACTAATATTGAAATAATATCCTAACTTCTATAAATAAGGATGCTTTACTACATTTAGGATCACATCTTGTCCTGATAATCCAATGCATCCATCTCTTTCCTCTTGTCTTCATTCCAAAAACCATCTAACATTCAACTTCTCCTACCTAACCTCTAATGCCAATAACAAAGAAAAGTAAGTTGTTTTTGAGTTTTCAAAAGCAACTCTCAGTTAAAAAGGTAGCAACACCTACTCTTATTACCAAAAAGTTTTTCAAGACTCCTAAATGAATCAAAAAGTACTTTTAGTAAAGCTATTTTATGAAACTTTCAAGTTTTTCTAAAATTGATTTCATCTTTACAATTTTCCTCTAAAAACATATTTTCAAAACAACGAAAAGCTTTCCATCTACTTTTCTACTTCATATAAGTTTCAAACTTATTAACTATTTTTCAAAACCGAGTTTATGATAAGCAAAATCTAATCTTAGCTAAAGTATGGCTTTATTTTGAAAAGAAACCCTAAAAACCAATATCTTTGTCAAAATCTCTTTCTTTTGAAAACCCTTTGTATGTATAAAAGTCTCTAAAGGATGATAAGATATATTTTTTACAAATAGAAAACCTTTATCTTTATTTCATTCTTGAATTCAATTTGCATACAAATCTAAAATATCAAGACTAAAAGATTTTGTTTCCTTTTCAAAATAACTTAGTAATAAACTTAAAGGGATCAAGTGGACAAATCTATGCCTAAACAATGATGTCAAAGTTTCATACCTGGATCTTTATGATATGTACATATCTTGGAACTAAAATCCTGGAACATATTGGACTTTTTGGACACATGGACATAAATCTTGACCTTGATTATTTAGACCGTATCGATTAGACCTATTACAAGGACCAAAAACCCAAACATAAGGACTATGGACATGAAATGACAAGTACGATTTAGACATAACACTAATTAACTAAAAGACTTTATAAAACTATAAGACTATATAACCAATAAAGAAATCTTATATAAATATCTAGTAGTTACTCCTTACTATGTTCTTTTAGGTGATTGTGAGTTCGAGCTGCCTAAAGATTATTACGACGAGTAATAGTAATGGCAGGTGAGCATCCATGATAAGTATCACATGCTTATACTTGTAGTTAGCAACACTTTAAATATATAAACATCAATTGATTTGTATATATGGTATCAAGAAAGTGCTTATGGTTGACTTGTTTGAATTGCTTCAAAAATACTATAAGGTATTCCACATAATACAGTTGATGATTATAATATGATATATTCATATGCGAGTGTTTAACATTTGGTTGATCACATATTAAGTAACCTTAAGCATATTGGAATGTTAATGCAAAAATGGTCATCCATAGCATACTATGTAGATTTATCTCTGCCACCACTACCACATAGGGAATGGAAAAGTGAAAATCTTCCCTGTCTTTTACAAACTAAGTGACTTTGACGAAGGCCATATACTAGATGGGGCCGTATCCATTCTTTTGTTTTAGGTCACATACATCTAAAGGCTTATTTAGGATTTAATCAGTTCCTGGTCATTTGGTAGTCAAGAAAGGCATTCATTTCTTAACACTTCGTTTGGGCCTTCTTAGAGCCAATTAAGAGATCCTTCTCTTATGACTTATTTACATGGCCTTTGTGAACATTTCTTTTTATTCCTTTGGTTAATTAGAAGATCCTTCTTCCTAAGTATTACAATGGATTCTAGGATGAACATTTCTTTAGTTCTCCTAGTTAATCGAAAGATTGGTTCTCTTGTGAAGTTAAGGGGACTATTACGCGTTTAGTTCTCCTAAGACCAATTAAGGGGCATCATCTCTTTATCATTATACTGACATAGGTATTTGGTATTAGTTCAATCAAGAATTGAGATTTTGTGGCTATTTTGTTATGGTGGCTAATGTTATTATGCTAAGAGACTTTATTTGCTAAATTTGGATACTCAGGCACTAATAGAATTTCTAATCCTTAACCCATGGTTAGGTAGCTCCAGCTATTGGGGGTCCCATTTCTATGCCAACCCAAGAATAATAATTGAACTAGGGGTGCTTCCTGGGGGAAGGAGGTACGGAATAAACCCTAGACTACACATCAGATGTCAATTGGCTACGTGTATTACTTTATATGCTTGATTAATTGACTGCATATCATATGGTTGTAAACTTGCTTAGTATGATTTAATGGTGGTATGAATGGATATCTCACTAAGTTAGTTGTAGTTTATACCCCTCTAGTTTTAACTTTTTACAGGAACCTTACTAGCTATATTCGAGAAGGTTTAAGCCTTTAGTGAACACAAAGGAGATAGAAGCAGGCTTTGGGGATGAGTGTGAAAGGATATTAAAATTTGTAGTTATTATGTCTTAAGTACTTCATTTGTAAATGGTTTGTAATATTAATTATTAGAAAGACTCCATAACTCCATAAGTTCTGTACCATCTAGTTTATAATATGACGTGAAATTTTATTTTGTACCACTAAATCTGTGATGCTCTATGGAATAATCTAGGAATGATGCTTCATGTACTCTTCGGAAGCAATTAATGGGTAGGAAAGCACTAGTTGATTGCTTGTAATTAGTACATGGCAATCTGTCACTACTAAACTATCTTATTGGTTGTAACATTGCTCCCAAGAGTTCATTTTCCGTGGTATAATTCTCATAAGGTCTTGTTTGCATAATAGATTAGCTAGAAGTGCTCAAATAGTAAGCTCCAATCTGAGCTTACCATAATCAGGACATGAGTTAATTTATCTTTTAAAATGTTAAATGCATTTAAACAATCTTGAGAAAATATAAATGGAGTATCTTTTTCTAACAACCAAGTTAATGGTCTAGCTATTTTCGAAAATTCTTTAATAAACCTTTTATAAGACTTGACATATCTTAAGAAACTACATAAGGATCTAATAGATGTAGGAGAGGGCAATGCTGCAATAGCGTCAATTTTTTCATTATCTACTTCTATACCTTTCCAAGATACTCTGTAACCTAGAACCATGGCCTCTTATACCAAGAAATGACATTTTTTCCAATTCCAAAATTAAGTTAGTTTCTTCACACCTAGGAAATTTTTTTTTGCAAATTCCTAAGGCAATTATCAAATGAATTCCCAAAAACCAAGAAATCATCCATAAAACTTCCATTATATCTTCTATAAACTCACAAAAAATTACCATCATGTATGCTAAAAAGTTGTAGGTGCATTATAGAAGATAAAGGGCATTCTCATATATACAAATGTACCATAAGGACATGTAAACGTAGTTTTCTCTTGGTTCTCTATGGTAATTAGAATTTGAAAGTAACTAGATAAACTATCTAAAATCAAATAAAACATGTAATTTGATAGTCGCTCCAACGTCCAGTCAACAAACAGCAAGGGAAAATTATCTTTTCTCATAGCATCATTAAGCTTCTTGTAGTCATTACAGACTTGCCAACCTGTAACTACTCTCATTGAGATCAACTCATTGCACCAATTTGGTACTACTATCACGCCTTCCTTTTTAGGTACATCTGATACAGGACTAACCCAAGAGCTATCAGAAATAAGGTATATCATACCTATGTCTATAAGCTTGATTACTTTTACCTTGACTACTTCCTTCATATTTAGGTTATGGCATCCCTATGATTGTACAATAGGTTTGTAACCTTCTTCAAGTAGAATTTATGATTGCACTCGGAAATCTCCTAAGCAATTGCTCTTTTTTTATCCCTTAGCACGTTAAGGAGCTTCTCTTTTTGCTAGTTAGTTAATCCTAAGGAAACTATTACTGGTAATTTTGAGTTTTCCTCTAAGAAGGCATACTCTAGATAATCTGGTAGTTGCTTCAATTCTAATTGAAGTGGCTCTTCAATAGAAGATTTTAATTTTTCTTCCATTACATGCTCAAACCTTTCAACTCTTCACCCCTTAGTTGGATGGCTAGTTTCCAGCTAAGCTTCCACTTTAACTATGTTTGATCACTAGATGCTTCTTCTTGGATTTCCTATGTCAAACATGACTTTAAAGTGTCTTTAGATAATAGCTCCTATAAAGTATTAGATACTGAGTAACCAGTAGCATTATGACTAAAACATGTATCACCTTATTCAATACATTTTCTCATTGCTTCTTTAATTTTAATTACCATCTCTTCTTCTCCTACCCTTAACATAAGCTTACCATCACCAACATCTATTATAGCTTTAGCTATAGCTAAAAAGAGTTTACCTAAGATGAGTGGTACTTTAATATCCTCATCAATGTCCAAAATGATAAAATCAATAAGAAATATGAATTTATCTTTTTTAATAAGCACATCTTCAATCATCTATCAGCTAATTGTAAACCCATACGAGTTGGTTTGGGTTCACCAAGACCTAGCCGCTTAAACAATTTATATGGCTTTAAATTTATGCTAGCACCTAAATGAACTAATGCTTTCTAAATAGATAAATTTCCATTAAGAAAAGGGATAGTAAAGCTCCTTAGTTCCTTTAGCTTTATAGGTAGCTTATTTTGTAAGATGGCCATACACTCTTCATTAAGCATGACCGTAAATAGTTCCTATAATCTCTTCTTATTAGAGAGCAGCTCCTTTAAAAACTTCACATATTTAGACATCTGCAACAAAGCTTCCACATAAGGTAAATTAATGTGTAATTGTTTAAATAAGTCTAAGAACTTACCATGTTGCTCATTTGAGTGTTCCTTGCTTAGCCTCTTAGGATATGGAATAGGTGGTTTATATTCCTTAACCTTATGAGGCTTTGGTTCATCTTTAGGTGGTTATGAAGTTTCTATAACTTTATCCTTCAACTTCTCCATTACTGGTTTAGGATTGACTAGTGTCTTTTCAAGTTGCTTAGCAACTTACAACTCTCTAGCACTTCTTAAAGTTACAACTTCAGCTTCAGCATATGGTAAGAACTCTAATTGTTTCTCAACTGAGATCTTAGCTTGTTACTCTATCTATTTTTTAGTACTCAATAACTTGTCATAGCTGTTCCATATAAGCCCAGTCAACATCTCTTCTAGTTTTAAATTTTCCTATTTTAAAGGGTAAGCTTGAAATCTATAAGGAATATTAACGTTCCTTGGTTGAGTTACATAAAAGTAATCATTGCAGAAAAACACCTCTCTACCCTACTCTTTACAGTCAGTATAAGGTAAGTATTGAAATCCCCATTGATTTATGTAATTATTAAATGGTCATTGATAATAAGTTGCCATATATCTTTTTGGATTAAATATTCTAAGAATCATAGAAGGTTGTGCTAACATGAGATAAGAATCTAACCTTTTATTTAGTGCATCCACCGTTGCTACTGAAGTTGTGGTAGATTCTACATCCACCACTACTGGTTTCTTCCTATTAGGTTTAGCACCTTCCTAATGGTAGCTATTCATAACTAGGCTATCGAATAGGGCATAAGCTTCATTACGTGTTGATACATCTCTAGGGTTGTACACACAAAGAAGCACCACAAAGAGAAAAGGATCAACGAAAATAGAAGGGTTTAGCAAACCTTAAGTAGCTACCAATTGGATATGATACACTAACCAATCCTATTCAGCTCAACCTTCACTTGATATGACACATAAGTGAAGATTAGGGTCACTTGGCACTACTCCTTACTAAAGAAAATAAATAAGAGTTAGGGAAGAGGAGACATAGTGAGTGCTCTCAAAAGGAAATGTTCATATTTGTAATGAAGAGGATGGGGTCTATACTATAAATAAGGGGGGATCTTTCTAGAACATCATCCTAGAAGGCACATGTCAATTGGATATTAGTAGGCCAAAAGGAGGTACACATGGTTGCTCTTGTAGACGTAAAGTTAGAGGCAGCTCAGTTAGCTTGGCATCCATAAGAAATAGCTTAGAATAGGTTGGGGGAAAGATCAAATGAACTAGCTAACCTAATCTATTTCACGTTGAAACTCAAATACTTGGCTTTGTTTAAGGCCACAGTTGGTTGGATGGCTCATCTACTTGGCTTTGATAGACACCTAGTGCCTGTCAACTTAAGAACTACATATAGCATGATTATAACTTGACAATTAGGTCGCATAAAGTGGAATGTGCCCTAGTTGATGTCAAAATCCTCATCCTTAAAGAGTCCTTGAGCTAGTACTCATCGAGTAACTCTTTGTAGTCCCTTAGCTTGACTTCTGGTAATGGGTCCGTTGAGTTTATTCCTATCAAGTGTCTTTGAATTTAATGTCCCACTTCTAGATGCATCAATAAACTGCTTAATTGCCAAATTTAATCCATTATAAAAATTATATACCTACATCCAAAGTTATAGAGCATGATTAGGGCACTTTCTAAGCAATTCCTTAAAATGCTCCCAAGCATCATAAATTGTCTCATCATCAAACTGAGCAAATGACAAGATATCGTAAAGAAGCTTAGATATCCTAGCTCAAGGAACATACTTTTCTAAAGTGAGGTTAACCATTACTTAGTAAGTCCCATGATGTAATTGAATCTTTTTGAAGTGATGCTAAACATCACCATGATTTCCCTTGTAAAGAAAAGGGAAATAATCTCTACCTTACCACGTCATCCATAGCTCCATCGATTTTAAAAGTAGCAAATATCTCTAAGAAGTTTGTAATATTTGTATGTAGATCCTCCTTTAAAGAGCCTTCAAATTGTAATGGCTATTGGACCATCTAGATGATGATTAGTGAAATCATAAATTCATTTGCAATGATAGCCATCTCTCCAAATTTCCTCAACATAACAAGAAAATTCAAATTAGATTTTGATTGGCTTAATAGAAAGAACTAGAAAACAACAAAAAGGTAAGATAGTAAAGTAATAAAGGAATGAGCTTTTCTAATTAGTAATCCCTTACAATGGTGCTAAAAACTTGGTGAGGCGTATACCGTGCTTATTAGGTAAGTTCACCTATCAAGTAAGAGTATAGAGAACTTCTAAAGTCTTGGGTTATCGATCACAGAAGGACTAAAAACTTACTCACCCACCCTAAATTACTCTAATTAAAATAAATTACAATATTAATGACAATTAGAAAATAAAAACTATTAAGAAATTGACTATGAATGCAACAATAAAACAAAATGAATTCACCATAAATGGGGATATCCAAACTCTAATCACTGAGAGATTACCACATAGTAGCTTAGGCTTTCTAATGAATTTCTTATTCTTATTAACAAGAGGAATTCAATTGTTAATTTAATAAGAATCGCTTCTCTATTAAATTCTAATCCTAATTAAGTTATACCCGAATTGTTTCTATAATAGAACTCCTTAAAAAAGCATTAAGAACAAGAATTCTATAGCACAAACAATACTTAAAAACTAGAAGGAGTCTATAACTGATCTTTAAGCTTATAGCAAAACTTACCAATTACAATGGATTTATTTATGTATTGGCCATACAACTTCAATACATAAAATCAAATAATTAAGTTGAGACTCTAAAAATAACAACTTAATCTAACAAATCATGTGATTGAATTAACAAGAACAAGAGAATTTCATTAAAATAAGAACAATTATAGTATGCTACATGTTATCTCAATGGTTATAGGCCTAGATATCACTACTTTTATGCTACAGACATGAATAAGATATAAGCTTTCATGATAAAAATAGACTAAACCTAAGGAAAAAAAACTTCCTCTAACCTATCTACATCTCTCCTTCCTTTATGTACATATATCTGTCATCTATTTATAATGTCTGCACAAAATAATCTTCAAATGGCAAGTAAATTAAAGTCACTGTAGGTTCATGAGTAGGTACACATCCTTTAAATCTAGGCATGGACTTCTCCTTATAACAATTCTTCAAAAAATTGTCTTTAAATTTATGACAAAGGGATCATGGTTAGACAATATAGTCATAGTAATGGACCATGTTCTCGTACTTATTCAAGAATTCTTCAAACTTCAATTTGAAATTAAGGACACGGGCTTCACGGCCAAGGAATATGGTTGTGAGGAGCAACCATAATCATCACCTTAGCTTTATTGTTAAATGAATTCTTTTCAACACTTGTTATCTTCGAATTATCCTTCAAAATAAATGCCATTCCTTTCAAAAATCACCTAAATTCTCATCTTTTTGTCTCATTGCTTCATCTGAATCTTGAAATCAAGAAATAACTCAAATTAATAGCAATTTCAATAGAATTAGATCAAAATAAGTTAAAATATCCAAGAAAATAACATAAAGGATGAGTGTAATTTTACACTCATCAACCTTCTCTAATTATTTTTAATTAAGAAACTAGACCAGATGCATATTACATCAATTCATCCTCTAATTGTCCCTCTACTTTTGTTAATGTTCATTCGAAGGCTTTTTAAGTTCAATTTTATTTCTTTAATGAAGCTTGATTAGCTTTGGGAAATAACCTTTCCCTTTTGATAGATCAAGGCTGATCCTTACCAATTTAGCCCTTTTAATTACTTTAGTAGTTGTCAATGCAAAGGCACCTTGCTCTTCTAAGGGATTGAGGTCAATCCTTAACAACTTTAATTAAATTTCCTTTTCTTTTTGTAATTGGCAGCGGTAGAGAATCTTACTCTTTTAAAGGGCCAAAACCAATCCTTATCAATTTCTAGCAATTCTTTTCTCAATTTAAATAATTAATTAATATCTCTAATTACTTTGATTTTTCAAGCAACTTTCAAAAGGACAAATCTTCTTTGTTCTTCTAATTTAAAAAATTTTTGAAAAAGAGAGATAGATAACTATCCTCTAAAATTAAGCTTTGAAATAAAAATAACCAGTCCTTAACTTGTATATGTTTGTTCTAATCCCAAGTCTAAGTCTAAGTTTAAGTAAGAGGGAACTCTAAATTATAGAGTTTTAATCACTCCAATTCAACAAAAGTATTCTAAATTCATAAAAGATTTGGGAAAACCCAAAAAAATTTGCTTGCTTAATATGTAGGTAGTGTAAATTTGTAAGATTTTCTAACTCAAGAAAAATTCGAAAGCTTAAGCGTAAAGCATTAACATACATAACCTATTGTTACCCCTACACTTAAGTTGCACATTATCCTAAATGTAGTTATAACAATGCTTTTCAAAATAAAAGTGGGAGGAAAGAAAAGGAAAAGACCTAAGACTTCTTCGGTTTTCACATGATCCTTGAGAAAAATGTGAAGTATAGAATCCAAATTCCATTTATCTACTTAAGCAAGAGGTTTTCTTTACACTTAACAAAACAAAATAACTATAAAAAATGAAAAGAAGAAGTTGATAAAATAAACTAAATAAAACAATGACTAATTTAAATATCTAAATGTTAGTATCCTACTAAATCTAAAGCATTAAAAGTTAAACAGTTATGTAGATAAAAAGAGCATTAGTAAAGAAGTTAGTGTGTACATTCATCTAAAAATAAGAAAAATCAAACTGAGTCTTTTGAAAAAGAAATAAAAGTGCAAAAGAAACATCATTCTTTATCCTTCATTATCTTAATCCTCCTCTTCAATCTCATCTTCTACTAACTCTTCATCTAAGTCAGGCTTTAGTATAAGCAGTGATGGTGGTAGATAAATTCCTAGGTGGGCAAGTATTGTACTCCACTTGACCTCAGCTCTATCTACCTTGTGAGTCAAGATCGGCTGCTTTTTCAAAATTTTTCTCATCATCCTCTTAAGTTTTCCAATTATTGAAGAGGATAGTGAACTTGATTGTGATTACGATGATGATGAGGTGACTTCACCAAAAGGCTCAAGCAATAGATCTTCCAGTGTTGGAGGTAATTTCATAGCTTTGATGGCATCATAGGTCAAGGGAACAGGGGGATCCAACACCAACATGAGAGGAAGGATTCAAAAAATGGGAGTATTTCTTACCAACTTGGCAATGAACAGACCTGTTAAAATGAAACTTAAGCAATGATCAATAGCCTAGCTCCCTCAGGAATTAAGCCATCCTATCTCTTATGTTTATAGTCGTTTTTTAGCAATACTATGCAAATATATGATATCCCTCTCATTTACTATCCCCTAACTATTCTTTCTACCAACGAAACCCCTAGCAAACAATATAGTGAACTAATCTGAGAGCTAGATCTCTCATCTTAGAAGCCCTAGACCTCCTTGAGTCATAAGGTCCTCCTTCTCCACCAGTTAAATCCATCCAAATAAAAGACTCATATACTCCTTGAGGTAGTTTACAAGGTAGTTCCATATACTCTTGAGTCATCACATAGTTTTGAGGATATATACCCATGCGAACAGGTATATTATCAAATAACATGGTTAATTCATGGCATTGTACTAAAGTATAAAGTAGTATCCTTAAAGTGCTTAATACCTCTAGTATTAATTCCTTATACACCGACTCACTAATTTGTAACAATTGATCCCAGCCTCTAAATTCAATCAACTATTTTACAGTGGTATCATAGCCAGCCTGGATAAGTGCATCCTAGCTTAGATATGATGTCTAGCAAAATTCCCTTTGTAATAACCAGAGTTATTACTTCCTTTGTCATGATTCCTGGAATGTTAGGAGGGGATGCATAGGGATGGTGCCTAAGTTCTTGCACGATGCACGCTTAATCCTAAGCATGATCTATAATCAAAAAGCAAAAAAATTCAAATTTGATGAGAAGAAACAATTCTTTTTACATAAATAATAGCTAATTCAAGAATTCAATAAACTTAAGTATCATTCCTATTTTATTACTAGTTTATCCAACTAAGCACATAGGAAATTATGAATTTGTAAAAGACCATATAATGGAATGCTACTTTTGATAAAATTATGGATTAATGCAATTACAGGTTTAATTCAAGACTATGCCCTACTTTCATACATAATCTCTATGAGCATTAGCGTTTCCTTAAGACTTATTGTTCATAATTAAATACTTTAGCAATAAACTAGCATAATATTGTGTATTGAAATGCTAATTTCTAAAGATAAGAATAAATGAAATTATAGGATAATGCTAATAATAGTCCTATGATTTCATAATCTTGGTTGTCATGGACATTAGCATTCAATGTACAATTGATTGAAAACCTTCTTCTAAACAATTTAATTCATGTGCAATTATTCATAGCAAATCCCCCAATTTTAACATGAGATTAAGGCATATTAACATCATTCTATATCAACAATTCTAATTAATGTTAAAAAATTCATGGATTTCTCCAATTGTACAAGAATTTCAATTACAACAAGTTTCTAAATTTCAACATAAATTATAAACATCACATTACAAGAACAACATCATCTCATGGCTTTCATCACTGTCTCCCAGCTTCCTTCACTTTTTCTTACTATCTTTAACTTTCCCTCTCTTTCCTTCACTTTCCTTTATCATAAAAAATCACCATCACATTCAATCCTTAACAAGCATGCATTTTTTATGTAGTTACTAGTAGATGAGGAATAGAAAATTCTTTTCATCACATTAGCTATGCTAAATCACTCTTAGAAATCAAGATTTCTATACATGAATGTAAAAGCATTCTTCGTAAAACCCCTCACTAAAAATCCAATTTTTATGCGAACTAACCGCAAATCTAAGAAAATAAGTAGTTAGAGATGATGTATGTATCTTAGATTTAAAGTGTATAGTGTTATATCGTAAATTTTTGTGAGTTTTTAATGTAAGTCTAAAGAGCAAATTTAAAGAAAAATGAGTTTTAGGGAGAGAGAAAGTAGGTTTACATTGAGTTGAGTAGACTTTTAACCTTGGTTTTTGAAATCACAAAATAAATGCTACCTAGTTCTATGCAACTTTTTAATCTTAATTATTCCTTAGACCATGGAGATGCCTAATCCAAATTGACTAAACATGTCTATAACTTCTTCCTAGTCCCAAGACCCTCGCTGCCCAAATTACTTATGAATAAAGTATTATAGGATCGCATTAAGAACTTAGATCTCGCTATTAGGCTGGCCATTCTAACTTACCTTAATTCAGAAGAACAAAACTGCTAAACAACTTAGTCGGCCCTAATTCCCTCTAATTATACTTGTCTATTCATGGTAGGACTCGCTTCTCTATAGCAAACTCACACATCAAATTAGCAACCCAAATAAATACTAATTGACAACAATATAGATGGTGTAATTAGATCTTCAAAGAATAAAATCATAGATTGAATAAGAAGTTGTTGCCAAAAGAACTAAGATTCAATAACTATTTACTAAGAACAATCAGAACAACATCATAGAATTAAAAGAAAAAGAAGTAATTCAAGATACCCCTAATATAGTTAGGGCATGTATTTGCACTTTATTTGAAATCTTCAAATCTTAATGAAATTGACTAACGAAGGGAATACGGATAGGGACCACGACCATGGTCCTCAATCATGGTGACTTATTTTTTGGCTCAAAATTCATCTGCTTCAATCCTTGATTAATGTTTTTACTTCAAAATACTCAAAATTTTTTTATAAAAAATCCTTGAAAGTTCATAAAATGCTCTAAAAGTTCTTAAAAATGATATTCAAATGAATTAAGCTCAAAATAATATAAAATTGACTAGATTAATATCTAAAATAACACAAATTAACCATAGACATGGTATGATAAATTCATGCTATCATATGTTGAGATATTTTTTTTTTTTAATTGTTAGAATTGTACAGTTGTAATATATCATTAGGTTCCTCAATTAGATCCTTAATTTCTAGCTATTTAGCATATTATATATCTTTATTTTTGGTAAACACATAAATTAGTGTAATCATCATCCCTTATATGTTTGGCAAACACATAAATCATTGTAATTAGCTTTGTAAATTAACTTTTTTGGATAGACATTTTTAACAGGTCTATTTTTAAAATTTGTATATATACTTTTTTTTTAGGATTAATGCAAAATCATTTCTTGTCATGGTATTAGAGCCATATAAGGCTTAATCTAACTAATACAAATTACCGTTTTGTTGCAACCATGATTGGAGAAGGCAAAGGCAAAAACAATAATGATGAAATGATACAAAAGAGGACAATTTTCCCATATGACTTTACTACGAATGCTAATCCTAGAATTTTAATAACATAGGCTTAGTTGAAGGGTGAAACTATGATGAATGGGCTTATTCTTTCTAGACTCACTTAAAACAAGGAAGAACTTTGGTCTCATAGATGGAACAATTAAGCAACTGGATGAGAAATCACCAAATCTTCAAGATTATATGTACCAGTAATTCATTATTGGTTTAGTAGATAATGAATACCATTGAACCTTCACCTTCACTGTGTTTGACTATTTCATACATACAGGTGGCATAAGATCTTTAGGAAGACATAAAAGAGTGATTCTCAATGGCTAATGGACCATGCAAACAATTAAAAGCTAAACATACTAAGTTCAAACAAAGGGGATGGAGTATTGTTACCTAATATGTAAAAATTGAAGAATCCTTAGTAAGAATCAGCCAATTATGAACACTTACAAGCACAAATTATGCAACTGAAATCTCAAATCTACATTAGAGAAAATGTATGAGGAGGAAAAGATTCATTAATTTCTTATTACACTTGATGAAACACTTTGTAGAGCAATGAGCTCCAATCAACTTGCTTAGGATCCTTTACCAAAATTTATCCAACTTTAGTTCAAGAGGAGCATGTGAAGACTATTACTTGTAGGAAGGAAAAAAATGTGAAGTGATGAGTTTTGTTGTATAGGTCGGGTCTATATCTTATAAGTAAGTGAAGGAAAACATAAAAATGTGGTGTATATAAATTGCAACATAGTAGACATGAGTCTAACAATTGTTTTCAGTTAATTAGTTATCTTAAATGGTAAGGAGATTGACCTTAAGGAACAAGAAGAGGAACCAGGTGCAACAACAGAGGACAATAAAGTATGAATTTTATGGCTAGAGGACATGGAGGAGGGGTTAAGGAAAATGCAACTCAAGTCTCGATATCATAATGTTATGATTTCTAATATTGACAAGTCTACTTTTAGTAGGCTTAATAATGAATAATATGAACCTCTTAAATGATGTAAAGATGGGAACTAATCAAAGTCGACTAGTAAGTCTGCTCCCATACAATGGGTAATAAGCACAGGTACTTCTTATTGTATGATGGGATGTTTGAAATGTTTACTGATGTAAAAAAGTGTTAATACAAATTGTCAAGAAGAATGACACACAACTACCGATATCATGCAGGCCTAAAAGGATAAGTCTGAACTATAAGATGGTCTTAAGGATAAATGGAAGTTGAAGGTTAAGCAAGGGTCCTAGTGTACCAACGGTGGATATGACTCACCAACCTCTCATCTAAGCTTGAACTATACTTGATATGATGTATAAGTATAACATAAGGTTGCTCACCACTAGTCCACACTTAATGGCCTAGATAAGAGCTCTTTAAGGTCTCGATCCTCATCATTAAAACATAAGCTCAAAAAGAAAGGAGGGTAAAATGCATGAAGTTCAATATTACTATTATGATTGATGTGGCTATTACAAATTACAAGTGTTTATATGGCCTAATTAGGACAAGTCTATGGTATATGTAATTTACAAAAAGTATTCCCACTAGAAAAGAAAAGATAAAAAATTTACAATAGCAAAGTTGTAAATAGGAGAAAAAAAACATATTTGATTACTAGAAGGATAGTATGGATGTCAAAAAAGAAGAACGTGTTAACTACCCAATCTATGGTTCTAATGATGTTATTTGCCAAGCAGAACAAGTTCTAAGTAAATTAAGTCGGGATCGCATGCTTGGTAGCTCAGATTTTCCGAATTAAGGAAGGATTGGCCTAAAGAGTAACTGAATGTCTAGTCAGCCTTGACTGATTAGCTCAGGATCAAGGTAGCTTAGCCTCAAAAATGTGTCATGTCGATAGTAGGTGGGTTCAATGCTTGACCTTAGAATGATGTATTGTAAAGGGGCTAACTCAGCAACAAGTTAGTCACCTTAAGAGTCTCTTTAATGTGGTAGAGAGCAAAGTAATTAGGCAAATCGTACTAGAGAAAGGATCGTACTAGAGAAAGGATCGTTCTTTAGATTTTAACTCCCCTCAAATAGCTCAGTGAACCATATAAGTCAATCCTCAAGCTCAAGAGTAAGCAATTAACTTATGATCCCTATCATCCCCTCCAAGCTATTTGAGATTTAGGGTCAAATTTGGCTCAATGGCTTATTACTTATCTTCAAAGACATACGAATGGAGGTCAGTAATGTTAAAGGAGTCTGAGACTACATAATCTTTAGGTAGTTCCATCTTGTAGGCACTAGGATTGATCATTTTAATCACTTTAAATGGTCCATCAACTCTAAGAGATAACTTGTTCATCCTCGAATTTCTCCTTTCGTCCTTTATTACACCTCTTATGCTTAGTGGTAGCTTGGTGCAATTGCTTTATGACCTTCTAGTACATTGTCTTGATGACCTCAGATCTCTTTACAACTAGTTTATCTTCATCATAGCTCAAAAGGAGTATCTAGTCTAATAGGAGGTCGGGGTTGAATCCATAAGAAATCTCAAATGGTGACATGCTCGTGGCGCTATGGGCAATTCTGTTGTAGGCAAACTCAATTATGGGCAACCATTGATCCCAATCAATAATGTTCCAACCAATAGTAACTCAAAGTAAAGTTTCTACAGTTGTTGACAACTTCAATCTATTCATCCATCTATAGATTACAAGATGTGCTAAATAACAATTTGGTTCCCATTAGCTTCCATAATGTCCTCCAAAAGTGGTTCATGAATTTTAGATCCTGATCAAACACAATTGTTTTAAGCACTCTATGGAGCTTAATGACCTACTATAAGAAAAGAAAAGAGATAGCTAAAGTGTTATTAGTTTTGGAGCAAGGCACAAAGTGTGCCATCTTACTAAAATAGTCTATGGCCACCATGATGGAGTCCTTCCCTTGGGACATCCTCAGTAACCCTAACATAAAGTCTATGCTCAACCCAGACTAAGGTTTGGTCAAGATCAGCAAAGCTAAATATTGCCCTTGCTTGGCTTACATCTTTGCCCTTTTACAAGTAGCACATCTTTCTAGTACGACTTGGACATCTCTCATCATCTTTAGCCAAAAGAATCTAAAGGACAGTACCTCATGAGTTCAATACTTGCTAAAATGTCCATATAATTCTCTACTATGCGCTTTATGCACTAAAAATTCTTGCATAGAATAGGTCAAGTTATACAACCTCCTCTGTTTAAACAAGTATCCGTCTTCCTTGTGATAATCATCAAGTGTTCAGCCTTCTCCACATCTAGTATACATCGGACCAAAATGTAGATCCTTTGCATACAAATCCTTAACTATGGAGAAACTAAGTAACCTAGTTTATAGTTCAGTCAAGAGGCAACGTTGTCTTAATAAGGCATCGATTACTTTTTTTCCTTACCATTCTTGTACTTTACAACATAAGAAAAACGCTCCATGAATTCTACGCACTAACAATTCTTGCATAGAATAGGTCAAGTTATAAAACCTCCTCTCTTTAAACAAGTATCCGTCTTCCTTGTGATAATCATCAAGTGTTCAGCCTTCTCCACATCTAGTATACATCGGACCAAAATGTAGATCCTTTGCATACAAATCCTTAACTATGGAGAAACTAAGTAACCTAGTTTATAGTTCAGTCAAGAGGCAACGTTGTCTTAATAAGGCATCGACTACTTTTTTTCCTTACCATTCTTGTACTTTATAACATAAGAAAAACGCTCCATGAATTCTACGCACTTGGCTTGTCTCAAGGACAACTTAGACTAGCTCTTTAGATATCTCAAAAATTCATGATCAGTATAAATCACAAATTCTTTGGGTAATAGGTAATGTTGCTAGATAGTCAAAGCTTGAATCAAGGAGTAGAATTCCTTGTCATACATGACGTAATTAAGTATAGCTTCTCTAAGCTTTTCACTAAAGTAAGTAATAAGTCGACCTTCCTGCATTAGTACAACTTCCTTACCTCATCTAAATGTGTCACACTTTACTTTAAATACTTTGTCAAAGCTCGGTAAAGCTAAGATAAGGTTGGTAGTCAGCTTTTCCTTTACCTCTTCAAAACTCCTTTGTTTCTTCTCTCCCTACCTGAACTCAAAATTTTTATTCAATAGCTTAATGAGTAGGACCACAATAGTACTAAAATTCCTAATAAATCAATGATAAAATTATTCCAAGTTGTAAAAGCTTCATACATTGGCTGAGCAAGTTAGCATAGTTTATTTGGTAATTACTCTTACCTTTTCATCATCAACTCGAATACTACCACCACTCACCAAAAATCCTAGAAAGATTACTTCATGTGGTAGAAGTTACATTTCTTCAGATTGGCATAAAGTTTCTTAGCTCTGAGTTTTAAGAAAACTACTCAAAGATGCCCATAGTGAGTCTCTAAGTTAGGGCTATAAACTAGAATGCAATCAAAATATACCACCTCAAATTTCCCTATCAGTTCTTAGAGCATGTAGTTCATTAGTCTCATGGATGTGCTTGGTGTGTTTGATAGTTCGAAAGGCATTACAAGCTATTCATATAATCTATTATGAGTCTTGAACACAGTTTTCCACTCATCTCCTTCCCACATTTGAATCTAATGGTATCTAGATTTAAGATCAATCTTAGAGAATACTCTTACATCATTCAATTCATCGAGCATGCCATAAATCCTTAATATAAGGTACTTGTACTTGATGGTATTGCTCATGACATGTCCCATCCTTCTTTGGCACCAACAGAGCCGGTATAACACATGAGCTTAGGGACTCTCGTACATACCTTCTCTTAATGAACTCATTTACCTACTTTTGCAGCTCAACAACTTGTTCAGGGTTCAACCTATAGGTAGGTTTATTTGGTAAAGCAACTCCTAGCTACAAATCTATCACATGTTCAATGCCTTAGATGGGAGGCAAACCTTCAGGCAATTCAGTTAGGAATAAGTCAACAAACTCATCTAGAGGGGACTTCACCCTTTAAGTAGCACTTCTTCTTCTAATCCTCTAATTACAAGCAACCTTCTAACTACCAAATAGGTTAGCTCTTTAAGCTTCATTTCTCTTCTCAACTCAACTCAACTCAGGTCATTACCAAAGCTTCTTTCTTCAGAACTTGACTCAATTAAGTCTACATATTTTTAACTTATTCGACATTCATTTTGCTTAGCTTTACCTTCCTACCTTCGTGCTTTAAGGAACATATGTTATTTCTTCCATTATATACTACATTTCGATCAAACATCCATGGTCATCCAATAAGAATATGGGATGCACTCATGGGCAACACATCATAGAGCACTTAATCTCAATAGTTTCCACTATTAATCAACATGATAACTTATTTATTTACTCATAGGGATCCTTTGTTATTGAACCAGTACGATTTATAAGGCTTAGGGTAGGGTTTTTTTGACAACTTCAACTGCTAGACCATGAATGCGGACGCTACATTAGTGTAATTGCCACTATCAATAATCAATGCACAAATCAACCCATTCACCTTATAGCCAATGTGGAACAAATTCTCTTGCTGGTCATCCTCTAGCACAAGACTCATACTTATAGCTCTCCTTAATACCATGGTTGTAGCATAAAATTACCTTCCTTACTATAAATGATCTCTTCCCCCTTAGAAAACTCGATTTTTCCAATCTCTTTCAACTCTTTCACCTCCTCATCAATACTATCTACCTTAACGGTTGGCAATTCTCCTTGGATCACCATGGTTCTTCTATTTAGACATTGAGCAACCATGTATCCAAACCCTTGACACTTGAAGTACTTGATTTCATTCATCTTTCTTCCTAAGCTCTAGCCTTTCTCGAACTTGCTCAAGATCTTTTTCTCCTCTTCTCGAATAGTTTAAACAAGTCAAACCTTGACAACTTTACTTAATTCCAATCACATAAGTCTATGGCTAGTAGTAAGTCAATTGAAAGGAGCTTAGAATCTTCCTACTCAGCATCTCTTGATTCTCTAGGTAGCTCAGATAGCTTCATCAAGTGAACTAATATCCATAGTCTCTAGAATATCTCTAATCTCTTACTTCAACCTACTAATGAATCAGGATATAGTTCAGTCATCAAGCTTAACAACTTCACAATGGATCATTAGCACCTAGAACTCCTTTACGTAGGCATCAACACTTGATCCTCCTTTTAAAGGTGTTTTTCAAATAATGGCTTAGAATAAATCTTCATCTCATGACTCTTTTCATTTCATCCAAATGCCTAACTTCATATTCTCCTTCTCTTCTACAGGTTGCTTGTAGGTTTTTCGAACTCGGGGCGGCATAGCCAGTAAACTCCAGTATAGCAAGTCTGATCTTAGTATTATTAGGTACTTCATGATACCTAAACTACTTCTTAATCTAATCTATCCAATTTGGGTAATCTTCGACATCACCACTTTGAGAAAAACTGGTGATATGCATCCTCAACCCTTCTATTCTAGGAGCTCAAACATTCCTCTCCTTCAATTCATAATACTCTTCCACTTCATCACCTACTTCTTCATCCTCTTCTTCGATCCCATCTAATACTATTATGTGACCAGCAACTCTACCTACTCCTCCATCTTGGTATGGTCAAATCAAGGTATTAGCTCAACCATATCGACTATTGCCTCTCTTAGGCTGTTCATTAGCTTATCTTTTATAAGGATGATTTCTAGCTCGTTATCCATCTTCATTTATGATAATCATCAAACTAGGCACCAAGTCAATAAGTATATCTAATCAGTCATCTGCAAATTAAGGTATGAAACTTCCTTGTTGACCTTGGCCATTTTGAGCACCACTCTCTTGGTTGGTTAGGGTTCCTTTAACACTAGAATCATACATTGTTATCTATTACAAGAGATTAATAGCCAAAACACAACTCAAATTTTCCTCCCACAAAATGCAACAAAACACCTAACACACCAATTAGCTATTACAACCAATATACATAAAACCAATTGAACACTTGACACTTTATTTTGTGAACAAGTAACAAGGGAAAACAAAGCACTAAATTTTGTTAGCACTAAACACTTTCTAAACACTCACAACAATGATAAAAAGCTTTCACAATACCATGTTACAAGTTACTCAAAGTATGAAGTAACAGAAACTAACTAGAACATAGCCAAGGTTTGATACCAATACGATACGGATTGCTAGGAAGAATGATACATGGCTACCAATATCACACAAGCCTAATGGGTGGGTCCAAACCACAAAATGGTCTAAAGTATAAAAGGAATTCGAAGGTTAAGTAGAGGTCCTTGTGTATTGATGGTAGATATAACCCACAAATGCCTCACATGAGCTCAAACTATACTTAATATGACACATAAGTATAACATGATATTACTTGCCAATAATCCACGCTCAACAACCTAGATAGGAGCTCTTCAAGGTCTCAGCCCTTCTCAAGAAAACACAAGCTCAAGAAGAAGGAAGAGGAAAATGCATGAAGTTTAATATTGCTATTTTGATTAATGCAGCTATTACAAATTACAAGTATTTATATGGCCCAATTAAGGTAAGTCCTAGGTATATGTAATTTATAAAAGGGATCCCTATTGGAAAAGGAAAGATACAAAATTTACAAGGGAAAAGTTGTAAACAGGAAAAAAGTATATTTGGTTACAAGAAGGATAATATGGATGTCAGAAAATGGGGCCTATGTCAACTATCCATTCTGTTGCCCTAATGATGTTGTTTGCTAAGTAGAATAGGTTTTGAGTAAATCAGGTTAGGGTTAAGTGCTCGACAGCTCGGATGTTCTGAATTAAGGAAGGATTAGTCCAAGGAGTGGCCCATTATCTAGTCAACCTTTGCTAGTTGACTTGGCATTAAGGTAGTTCAGCCTTGGCATTGTATCAGGTCGACAGCAAGCAAGTTTGATGCTTGACCTTAGAATAATGTATTGTGAAGGAGTCGATACAGCAATAGGTCATTTAACTCAAGAGTCTCTTTAACAAGGTATAGAGCAAAGTAATTGGGTAGGTCAAACTGGAGAAAGGATCGTTCTTTAGAGTTTAACTCCTCTCAGATAACTTAGCGAACCATATGAGTGAGTCCTCGAGCTCAAGAGTAAGTGATTAGCTCATAATCCCTATCAAGTGTCCTGTAAGCTTTTGAAAGAGAGGCTTGCCATTGCTAAAAAGAAGAGAATAATGATGCTTAGCGATAAAATAAAGTTAAATAATGTTCTTTATGTGCCAAGTTTGATGTGTAATTTGATTTCCATGTTACAATTACTTAAGGAATTTAATTGCACTATTCAATTCACTAACAAATTTTGAAATATACGAGACTACACCTTAAGGATTCCAATTGGTATAGGCTAACCAATGGAAAGGGCTCTATTACTTTTATAGGATGGTGACTGTAGTAGTTATGAAGAGTAGTGGTGAGAGGTCCTTTAATCTAAAGCAAAAGCAATTAGGACATCCATCATCTATAGTCATAGAGCTAATTCCTAATTTTGGTTATGGTAAGACTGCTAGTTTGTTGAATCAAGCATGTGATGTTTGCCCTAGAGCAAAACAATCAAGAGATAGTTTTCTTAGTAATAATACTTTAGAAATATTTTTGTTGATTCATTGTGACTTATAGGGGCACCTTATCAAATTCTAACTTTCATGGTGCCAAATATTTCTTAACTATTGTTGATGATTATTAGTGGGTAAGATGGATTTATCTATTAATTGATAAGAAATAGGTTTCGATGAATCTATGTAATATCATTACTATGGTAGAGCGTCAATTTAACAAACAAGTAAGTGTTGTACATAGTGATAATTGTTATAGAATTTACATTCATAGATAATTATTTTCATTAACATAACATTATGCATGAAACATCTTGTAAAGGAACACTACAACAAAATGGATGAGTTGAGTGCAAGCATAAGCACATACTCAATGTAGCTTAAGCATTGTGGTTCTAAGAACTCTTCATGTTATACCCCTTCTTTTTGCAATTGACACCCTCTTAGGCATATGTGCAGCCTCCACAGTAACGAACAGAGGGTAAGGCCCACCTTATAGCTATGGCACCAAGTATCTCCCCTAGTATGCACTTATATACATGGCCTATTATTAGTCAATCTCTCTCTCTCTCTCCCATACATAGTATTTAACAATCAAATATGTTCTCATTTATAGCTATTGAATCTACAACATAAGACCATGTATCATATATCATGTACCCCACACATATACTCTCTCTACTGTCCACGATCTACATTAATACAATAAAATCCAATCTAATACTCATTATAAATTTAGGTTGATCTTGTAATAATAAAGGCATGCTCTCCTTAAAAGATAGATGGATCAAAGTTGTAGTTGTGCAGGATACTACTATAGAAGTTATGGATACCAGGAGCTACAAGAATAATAATGTAAGAAAGGTTCAGGTGATGCTGTAAATGAGGAGTTTTTGGATTGTGGACATCAAAAGAAAATGTTATCCAATCATTTATGAGACTTTAGGATAAAATATAATTTGTACAGCGAGCCCCTTTAGGCCATCTACTTAATCGCACTCCTCAACTATACCCTATCTTATAGCACATTACACGAACTATAATAATTTTTCCATATGACATCAAAACTTTTTGGCAACTATTACTACAGGAATTTAACTTCAAACATTTGATAAGGCTATAAGAGATGAAAGGTGGAGGAATGCCATGCAACAAAAAATACAAGCATTGGAAAATAATAGCACTTGGATTGTGTGTTAGTGAAAGAACCCGAAAGAAATGATTTTTTGTGGTAAATCTCAAATTAAAATGTATTTTGATGAAAATAAAAAATATGTTCAAAAGAACAAAAGGTATTTTATTATTAATAATCATGTTACGTAATGTGCAAAACATAAAATTTTATTCTTAAAGGTACTTAAGACGAATGAAGAAAAGTAAGAAGATTAGAAGCTACATAAAGAATTTGAAACCAAAAATCAATTATCAACAATAGATAAAAAAAATCAAAAAATAATCAAATAAAGACAAGATACAACTACATTATCTTCTACTAAAGGAAGAAAAGAAAAGACAAGATCAGGAGACAAATCTTATCGGAAGCGTAGAACTTAAAAGAAAGATCAAAAGCATAGAAGATAGTTCAGAAGCATAAAGTAATCAAAACCATATTTGACAAGAATAGATCAAGAACCAGTACCATAGAGATATATTTAGGTATTTTATCTAGATTGGCCAAGGGAAACTTATGCAATACTATTGAAGTTTTTTAGAAGTGTCTGATACAATGGACAAATACAAGTTTCTAAGTGTATGAAGAAGTTACAAAGAAAGTATCACATGATAGATCACATGTCTTAAGGATAACATATGAAGGAGTTATAAAGAAAGTATCACTTGATAGATTGCGTATCTTAAGGATAGCAAATCAATAAGATCACAAAGATTTGAAGATGCATTAGCTATACAATTACTATCACTATAGTGGGAACAATAGAATGTTAGAAGTCATGATTATTTAAAGAAGTAGTGATCAATGAAAGGTATTATGGTTTTTGAAAAGTTTTTGAGAAGCTTAGAAAGCTTGAGTAGAAAAGAAGATAATTTATAAGAAAGAAAATGGAGACAAGGCAATATAAGTTTTCATGACATTACAATATAAGCTAATCTCACAAAACTTTATGTGACTAAAGAGATCTTACTCAAAATCTTGAGAATTTTATTTTATTAGGCAATTGCAAAAGTTTGAGGAAATCCATTATAATTCTCAAAAGGAATTTGCAACTTCCTTAAAAGTTAGTGAATATAGTTTGAGAAAATTTAGGAGGGAGACTCCATAGACTTGCTAATTGGAGCTAAGGTAGAATCATGGAAATTATTGACCTCTATGTAAATATTTTCTTAAAATAGTAGAACTTAGGTGTGGAGTACCTAATCTTAGGCCATAGGTTGGAAGAGTAGACTGATGCATAAGAAAAAACTACGATATATGTTTGCCTAATTTTCTTATCTCTATACATTTTATTTATCAGTAATTTGTTTATTGCTTTCATGATATATTGCTTGATGTTTGCACATTACACAATTTATAAAAACCATCTACATATAATTAATCTTAAGATTAGAAGCACGTTATATGCATTAATCTACTTAAAAAGCTAGAATTGCTAAGCATTAAATTAGCTTTTACTCACATATCTTTGATCAAAATTTGTTAATATTTTTTATACATCATGAATAAAAAATAAGTTTAGTAAAGGTATTAGGTTTTGAACATCAAGAAGTACAAGTTGGTTAAGTATTAAAATTGTACAGCAATCAATTCAACATTTTTTATTATTCATTAGGACTAACACTATGGACATAATTCTTCCATAGAAGAGGGCTATCAGGTGTAAGTGGGGCTATAAAATTAAGTATAATTCTAATGAATCAATTGAAAGTATTAAAGTAATGCTCGTGGTTTTTGGAATAATTAAGTTGAAGGGCCTGATTATAATGAGACTTTTACACCTATATTAATACTAGTGACTACGTACACTCTTGTTGCAATTCCAGTAACTAAAAACTAGGAATTGCATCAAATGGATGTTCATCATGCATTTTTATATGGCAACCTTGACCAAGAAGTTTACATGAAATTGTTGCTTAGCTTCCATTCTCAAGACCAAAACAAAGTTTGTTGACTTTAGCAATCTTTATATGGGGTGAAATAAGCTCCTATTTGTTGGTTTACTAAGTTGGTTAATGTTTTGAAATGGTATGGTTTCCACCAATCATACTCTAAGTATGCTTTCTTTACATTGTACCATAATAGTCTATAACTCACTCTTGCTATTTATGTTGATTTCCTCATTATTTCAAGGAACAATGGTGCTATGATGCATACTTTCAAAACCTATATGAGTACTTGCTTTCACATAAAAGACTTTCGAGTTCTAAGATCTTTTTTTAGGAATTAAGGTGGCTTAAGGTCTATAAACCACTAAAATTTCCCACTTAAATCTTAGATTATATTCAAATGTACTAGATGACTATAAGAGTTAACAAGACTAGCTAAGATGAAAACCTTAAGATAATAATTGAAAACTTAATCGCATATGAACACATTAAACCCTAAATGCATAAAAACACTAGAGATTGCACCCAAAACTGATGAAAAAAAAAAGCTTTAAAACTATAACCTTAAGGATATAAAAGTGTTAATTCAATATAATTTACTCTAAAACCCTAATTGACAATATATTCTTAGTAACATGCCAAATCATATAAAATCATTAACAAATGAACAAAGATAACTTCCAATTGTTCATAAATGTGTACATACTAAATTAATTTATTAGAAATTATAAGACTACATTATACATAATATTAATTTTATAATTATATAAATAAGATAGTATTATGTAAGTTTAAGTGTATAGTTAATATTTATACTACATATACTCAATGTTAGTATTATAAATTGTACTTTTTCTACTAATTATATTAAGCATGATACTAAATCTTATATAAGGATATAAATGCTTAGAAAAAGGTTTCAATGATTATTTTTACTAATTATTTCATTTAATTCCATCTTTCCTTTCATTTCCTTAATTTTTCTCCTAATTATCCTTAATTCCATTCTTATGTGCACTAATTACATGTAATTCGAGAAAGTAGACTAAGTCAAAGTGTTGACTAAAGTCAACATGTCTCCTTTTCATCTAGAATTCTCTTCAATTTTCTATGGATTTCTTTTCATTTTTCACATGATTTTTTTTTTTCATTTCCTACCCTTCTTGGCCATCCACTGGTCCCATTCTAGAATCCCCTTTTCTTTTCTTTTCTACACATTTAAACACAACAAATCAATACTCATTGGGCCCCCTCTCCAAACCGTAACCCCTCTTCTTCCTTCCTTTTCTTTAACTTTCAAATTTCACTTCTATAGTTTCAACAACTCATCCATAAACTACTACACTATATGGTTGCTTTCCTTCTTACATATTACAAAAGAGGAAGAGGTATATTTTCATGTGATCTCCTATTTTAAATAAATGAATAATTGTTTATGTTATATTAACTTTAGAATCTTTATATAATGTATACATATATGTTAGTACAAATAGGAATCTCCATACCCATACATATAAATAAAGAAATACTTAGGTATACGAGTAGAAAAACATATGCCCATATGACATATGGATACATGTGAAGTGTTTATGTATGGATTTTGGTAAAATACATAATATAATCCTATGTATATATAGGTAAGAATAGGAAAAACCCATGTACATAAGTATGGATATCCCTATACATGAGTATTCCCTATGTACATAACTAAAATAAGGATATTACTAAGTGTACATATATGTAGCTTACAAATTGAACCTATAATATGTAAAAATATGAATTATATGAAGGTTTCTTAAGGGTGTATTAGGAACATACGAAAATACATATAAAAATACGTATGCCACTGTATGTAAATACAGGTATGTGTACATGTACATGTACAAGTATGATAGAAGAATAAGTGTAAAAGTTTAAGATTACCACATATGAATTATAACATAAATATCTAATATACTATAATATAATATAATAAAGTAGTAATATAAAATGTATATATATATATGTAAGTATGGGCCGAAACTTACAATGAACCCATAATACATATATCAACTTATATTAACCCTATGTAAATACATGTAATAACAATAATAATGTAAAATTATAAAAATGTAAGAATATGGTAAGTAATTAAATCATAAAGTAATAAAATAAGATACCAAAGTAATAAATAGGAATATTTAATCATAATAATTAAAAAATTATAATAATTTAAACCCATATCATAAAACACGGGTCTTAACGTCCAAAACGGATCCTGCTACGTGAACATACATCCAAAAATGAAGAGAACCAATTATAAGATCATAAAAATTAAAATTAAGATGAAAAAGTTACACATGACTAAAGATCTAAGATAAACCAAAAAGAATAAGTAAGATAACTAAGTAATAGAACTCGTAAACTAATAATGAGATGAAATAAATAACTAAATATGAAAGTATCATAATGTATAAATATAGTTACTATTGATCCCGTTAAGTTTAATAAACCCTATACACACCATACTTGGGTTATATTAGGAAACTAGAAAAACTACACTAAAGTTTTAGTTAACTAAGGAGTTTGATTTTTCCGAATACTTATAAGTTTTATTATTTTTTAGGCATTTCAATATCAAGTTCTGGAAACCCTAAAGGTTTTAGAATGAGCAATAATTTAGGTAAGGGAGTTCTAATGACCTACTAATTACTTGTGCATGTTACTTGTATGATATTTTGCTGCTTGCTATTGCTTATATGTTTGAATGATTGTTTTGCTTGTTTGCTATCATCTATGTGATCACCTTTTTAAATTGATGACTATAAATATCGGACCAAAATAACCGGTTATACTTATCGCATGTCTATGACTCAATAAAGGTATGAATGGAGAGTGCTGGCTTTGCAAAATCTTAAGAAAAGTATTTTTGGAAAAAGCTTCATGATTTTTGTAAGGGTTCATAGAGCCATAAATAATATTTTAGCGTTAAGGCAAAGCTAGTATGGGATCTCCAACTAATAGCGAGAGGACTCACTTTATTTTGCCATAAGGCCTTAGATAGATTTGATTGTGAGAGGACTCACATGTTTGTGCTCGAGGGGCCTTGGATGGTGGCTGGCCTTAATTTAGGGTCTACCTATTTGGATTGCAATTTCTTTCTTGACTAAGTAATAGTCGAGTGTCGCCTTGAAGGGTAGTGCCCTAAAGTAGCCTCATGCGATAATTGAAGTGTAGACGATGTAATTATATACCGTTCATAGTTCCAAACTTCTATGGATACGTTGCCTACATTCTTCATGCCTGAATTCATTTTGTACGTAGACAGCTTACATATGTGTTAATAATGTTTGATAACTTGCTTAAATGGTAGTGGTGAGGGATAAACTCGCTAAAGTGTTTTATGGTCATTCCCCCTTAGTTTCTTTTACAGGTTCACTTGTGTTGGGATAAGGATAAGTCTCGAATACTAAGTGTAAGGTGAAGATAAGTATGATAGTAATAGAATGAGTTGAGACATTTATAGATGATACAGAAACATCCTTTATCGAAAGTATTTACAGGTTAGAATTCAATATAATTTCATATTTCTTGTAATTTTATAAAGTTGGTACATCCTATCTTATTATTTGGTAGGGGATACCAATTCTCTACGGTCTTGACAAACAATGGGCTATTGGACATTCATAGTTATTTATATTTTATAATATATTAATTAATTAAAAATTAGTAGCCCTAGTGACTAATCATTTAGAGTATTACAATCTCTAACTTGCAAGACGATTTCCATATCATGGTGTATACATGATATGGAAATTTTAGGTAATCCCAATAGGCCCCTTTTAAGGGTCTTGATAGGGTCCCATTATTTTTTTTTCTTTCTTTCTTTCTTTTTGTCAACGGAAATATGATTTTGACATTATTTTTTAAGTAGGTTTATTAGGAGCCAAGCCAATTGGTTTTCCTTTAGATCAAAATCCTCATCTCCCTTTGGCTAACAAAATGTCCCTTAAGATTCAAAGCATTATCGTAAGTTGGTTAGATGGTTGATTTACCTTTCTGTTACAAGACATAAACTTTCCTACTAAGTACATACACTTCAACAGTTTATGCAAAGGTAGGAGTAAGAGGATGGAATGCGACACTTTATGTTGTTTATTATTTGAAAGGTAATCTTGATCGAGGAATTCTATTACGCGCTGACTATGATTTTTAACTGTATGACTACTGTAATTCGAATTAAGCAATTTTCCTTTAATTAGATCTCTTACTAGTTTGTTTATTATGCTTAGTAATTCCCCTATTTCTTAGAAAACTAAGAAATAACATATAGTGTCTCACTATTCTTCTTGGGTAGAGTATCAGTCCATGAATACTATTTTTGTAAGATAAAATGGTTGAAGATATTATTATTATGTCTTGGTGTTACATATCCTCAACCTATGAAGCTTTATTGTGATAGTCATGCTACCTTGTATATTACAACAAACCCCATTTTCATAAACAAACAAAGCACACAACACATTGAAGTCGATTGTCATTTCTATAAAACAAAATTTTGAAGGGAAACATTGCTACAAGATAAGTGTCTACTCATGCTCAATTGACAAATATTTTGACTAAAGCTGTGAGACTTGTACTAGTACAACTAGGTTCAGTAGTCAATTTAGGGTGTTCAAGAAGGTAACCTAATTAGGATAGAAACTTATGAGGGGCTTAGAAATATTAATCAAGGAGTTCTTATAGGCTTAGAATTTAAAAATACAATAAAATATTAAAAATATATCCAAATCAGTAAAAATATACTATATTATTATTTAATTAACAATAACACATGACATGTAAATCGAAAGTTAATGAACACTTAGAGATAAACTATATGAGTAATATAATTAATATTGTAGATAAAATAATATATAAAAGACATGTGTATACATCAGGTATGATTAATATGTCAATATACATACTCGTAATTACCAAAAACACCCGAAAATGTGTAACAAATACTAAATAAATAAATAAAATATAAGAAAAATTAATAAAAACTCCAAACCATGAGGGAATCATCTTTCTGAATATCAAGCTTAGGGAATTCACTTGGAAATAAGGTTGGCCATGTGTTAACATTAAGGAAAATGTGAAAAACACTTGTTTAAGGTGGGTGAAAATTCCAAGGTTATACCAAATCACTTAATAAAAATACTAAGGTTTTTCCTGCTAAAAGATTAGGTTTATAAGTGCCTTAGGAAATTCTAAGAAAGAAAAATAAATAGAGAAAAGTGGGGAAAAGAAATGAGGAAAAATATTGCACGAAATAAGGGATTTAAGGGTTCCCAAGGAAAATGATTAGCTGGAAGTGAAACTAGGTGGTTTCCTAAAGGGATTGTCAATGGTGGTTGTTGCCGACAAGCACTCTCCCCTCCACAGAAGCCGAAGCTCTTAGTTTCTGGTAAGTGCTCGATTTCATCGTTTTTAACTAAAATTAACCAAAAATAGAAAATGAACTCCCCAAATTTTGAAATTTGGTTTTCTTAAGTCTACAACTAGATTCTCAAAATTTTTAGTATAGACATAAGGTCTTGAAGAAAAACGTCTTACCAATCAATTTTCAATCGGGTTTTTGAAAGATCAAATCATGTAGTGTTCACTTAAAATTTCATGAATATACTCCTAAGATATTATTTTTTGATGGTGTGTGGTTAAATTCATAAAATTGCATTACCAAATTTTTGAGAAAATTCCATTTTCGTGTAATCAGTGCATTGGACAAGATATTTTGCTAAGGAACTTAATTTACACATGATAAAATTAAGGTACAATCTATATTCACCTACGTGTAGTTACTACAATTTGTTCATCATAAGTATAAGAATAGTGATTTTTAATTAAAATTGGGTATTTGGTGGTTAAGATGAAATTTTTCAATTTTTAATGCAATTATGATTTAGTTGATAATATAGTGAAAACGGGTATAAATGATGGAAGTACTTCAGTGGTACTTTCTACATATACAAGATTTAGAGATCTAGAAACTCAAGGTAAGTGGATTATACTTTAAGTAGTTAGATGTAGTAGAAGTAGAAAGGTTAGAAATTGTATCAAAAAGTAAGTCAAAATGTAATATGGTGTGAATATGTTGAGCACACTATGAAAATTGGATCTGTATCAAAAAGTAGCTTATATTTAGACTCTACCCTATTTCTAGAGACAAACTATAAGTTAGGAACTTCTTAAATAAGAATCTAATTTTAGACTCAAGGTTAAAAACTCCATCAAAAACCGAGTTAAAATGTAGTCTAATATTTAGTATACTCAATCACTTTAGGAGTCTAACAAGAGGTCAGTAAATGATTGCTAGATGAATTCTATACCATTATCAAAGTCAGAACATGAGTTAGAAGCTACTGAAACAATAGCTTATACCACAAAAGTAGGTTAAAAACTAAGTTAGAAACTCAATTAGAAAGTAGTTCGATGGAAGATGTAAAATGTAGGAGCAACTGGAAGTTTGAAGATGGTTAGTACTAAATATTAGATCATTAGGAATCAGAGAGTTGGTTAGAAAGTTTTCTGATTATGCCTTTTAAGAATTTACTAAAGTTAAAACTTGGGTAAAAAAGTACTTGGCAATAAACTGTACCAGGTCAAAACCTTTGTCAGAATGTACCTTACTTAAAAAATACCTAATAGACACCTTAAAAAACTCACTTAACACAATTAAGGTACATATTTAAATGTAAAAATGAACTCATATGTTAAATACTAAAGAAGTTACATTAAATTTAAGGGATAATAAAGGAAGATGAGAGCGATGCATAAGGAGAATGAGCATAAGTATCTAGGTAAGTGGGATCAATGTTTCACTACACTTTAAAGTATTGTTTAAGAATAATTGAAGACCTTAGTATATGTCTTGTTTGTGATTGTAAGTTAGTTACCTGTACGAATGTAACATGTGTGCTTAAATATGGTTGTGTTATTTTGAGTGCTAGACTTATGTATTAATTGCTTCATGATATTACTTGCTTTGGATTATCTAAAATTGTTTGATCACCCTAAAAGCAATCTAACATAAACTTGACTTAACTATTAAATGAACCTGCATCATAACTTACTAAGGGAAACAATTAAGATTCTTGGGCCAAGCATAAACCTTTCAATAAGAGTAGCTAAAATGATCCTTTGCTCACCTTTAGTTGAACTAAGTAATAAGAGAAGATATCATGGCATGGTTAGGGACTATGGTTTAAACTAAAGTCTCAAGCAAAGTATGTTCTCCATTGCACAAGCCTTAGCTTAGTTCTAATCCATGCGCAATATCAAACTTCTCAATCTAAATAAAAAAGGTTACAATTTCTTTGATCCCATGACAAATCGAATAGCATCATGCGATGGTACTTGCTTATACATGCATAACATCTAACTAAACTCACTTGAGAACCTTGGTTGCTCTATGCCAGATATGTGCTATTATATCTGTCTCACTTATTGAGCAAGTTATCGCTCATTCTCTTATAGTTATTTTGCAAGTTCCTTAATAGATTCACTAATACTACTTCAAGTTTTAGAAGATTAGAAAACAAGGACGGAAGTAAGACTCAAGACTACCCTACTGGATTTCTACTTAGTTTATCGATTGTATTAACCTCTAGCAAAACTAATAAGGTCTCCTTAGGTGACCCTTAGTTTTCAACTAATGAGATTTATTCCATACTCTATAAGCCTGTGGATTTTAGTAAAATTTTAAAAGATACTTTATCTTTTTGTAACAATGTGGTTCTTGAAATTTTTATTAAATTCAAAGTTTCATTCTTCATACAATTTATATACTTGATTTTTCCTAGGACATTAAGCTATAAAATTATTTTCAATAGCTGTTTTGAAAAGTTATACCATAAGTTGATTTCTACTAGATATTATATTAGATGTTTCCAAGTAGTCGAGTGATGAATGCCTTCTGTAGGTTATACCTACGTTAGCAGCTAAGGCAGGTAGCTTCTAAGGTAGGTTAGTTTACACAGCAGAGCTATTATGACTCCTTAGTTTAGGGCATAACAAAAGCCATGGGAAAAGAACATTTTGACTATTTCCTTTGTAAGTTAGGCATTCGAAATCCACATGCTCTAACTTATAGGGGTTATTATCATATTTTTTTATCTTGTATTTTTGTAAACATAGAAATAAATGTAGTTAGCATATGTTATATTTTTTGTTAACACATAAATCATTGTAATTAGCTTTTATTTAAATAGATATTTTTCAAGAGGTCTTCTAATAAAATGTATATATATACATTCTTTTAGAATTAATGAAATGTGTCTTTTGATTTCACCACAAAATCATATGAACATTGGTAAACAACCCCCTCTCCAAAATCTAACATAACCTAAGAGCTTAAACATTGATTAGTAGGCCCACCAAGTGTCCAACCAGTAAAACCACAACATGACTCAAACTTAAACAAAAAGAAAAAAGAAGAAGAAGAAGAAGAAGAAGAAGACATGTTATTGTGGCTAGTAAGTAGCAATATTATGCTATGTTGTTAAGGTTTACGCATGAAATGTGTTGTGATGGTCTTGTGATAACAGTGAGAGGTTAGAGGAAAGGGGGACACGACCTTAGTTAGAAACTTAGGGTTATAGCATTGTGTTTGTGTTATGTGTAATTAGGGTTGGAAAATAGAATATTTTTAATAAATAATGCGTTGTTAACTTATCATTGGACATTATGTGAGGACCCAATGACCATTAACTCATGATTATCACTCTATCAAGCCTTTAACATGTAGGAGCTATAGGCTTAAGTGCTTTTTCTTCTACTTTGTTTCTTCTTTTCCATCAAAACGACAATAACAAAAAAAATAAGCCAACCCTACTCATTTGTGGTTAGCCACTTAAGCTTATAGGTTAATAGGTTTAAGCAGGCTAGGCTAGGCCAACATAGCCTGCTTTTTATATTTGTTGCAAAGCTTGTCCCTAACTCGTTCTATCTTGCAGGCTAAAACACATTTGAGTAGCTTTACCAAAACTCGATTCGACCCTACCCAATTCAATTTATTCAAATAAATCACTTAGTTTAATTTAGTTAAAATAATTTGGTATTAATAATAATGGCTGTAATAATGTAACAAAATCAACAAGTGGAATAATAATAATAATATAAAAGTAGGTTTATAGTTAATTAATTGATTAGTTAATTGTTTAGCCTAGTAAGCTAAATTTAGTTTAAGACTAATTGAGTCCATCTCTCCTTTAGGTTCCATTTCTCTCATGGACCCTAATTAAGTTAAGAACATGAATAAGTAAATGATTGTTGGACTAAATTATTTAAATTATCCTAGTAAAATTTGCAACATCTTAAAAAAATACAATCATGAACTAAACTTTTGGAATATTAAATTGGTGTAGCAATTATGCCACTATTCTATCAATTAAGAGTTAGATAAATAGCCATTTTCCCTAGAGCAAGTAAGCTCTTAGAATTAACAAATTATGTTTTCTTCTTTCTTCAAAAGCTAATTAATCAATTAATCCCTTTTAGATTCCTAAACCATTAACCAAGTTAAAGTGCATATCCTTATAGCCATCTCTAATTTGAATTAGTTATTCATGGAAACAACTAGAAATTGTCTTATCAAACACAATTCTAAGCTAATATGTATTCTATATCAATCAAAACACATGTTCATTCAAATAACATCAACAGCTCAACCACAAATGAGAAATAGAATAGTAATACGATACACCAACTAACATACCAACCTTAAATATCTACTTTACTAACTTAACTAAGTAGAAGATAAGTAGTAGGAACAAAAAGATATTTAAAGCAAATAAATTAGTAAAGCAATGAACAACCTTAAATAAAGCTCCTAAACCTTAGGTCTTGCTCAAAGAAGTTCTTCACTAATTTATGAGTTAAACTACATGATGCGTCTTCGAAGTGGAACACACGGAAAGGCACCATAACGAAGCAAAACAAACAAACAGGAAAAAGGTTAGCAAAGTCCGGGTAGCTACCGAATGGATATAACTCACCACTCGATCCTACTTGGTCTACAATTCGTCGGATATGACACACCGGTCCAAATTAAAGGGTTACTCACTACTACTCCTTGCTAAAGGGAATAGATAAGAGTTGAATAACAAGAACACTAAGGTTACTTAAATGAGTAATTTCTATATTGAAAAGGATCTGATTTTGGATATAAGGAAAGTGAAGGTTTATATACTTGCCTACTAGGGTTATTTTACATGTATGAAAAGACAAAAGGGTATTTTACAATCACATTTCATGAATCATATTAAAAAGAGGTAAAAAGGACAAAGAATATTTAGTACAGAAGAGAAAGAATCATTCTAGAAAGTGGTGTCAAAAGACACGTATCACTTGATGGCTGAACGTCAATAATATGATACAAAATAGGAAGAAACAAAAAGTGCTAGTAATCAAGGGCCAACCTAATCTAAATCAAGTCAGGAGCTAATTAGTTTGGTTAGGAAGTCAACTAAATTGGAGTCAGATACCAGTGGTCAGTTAGAGAGCTTGGCTTAGCCAACCTTTCTTGGGTTACCTTCTGGATCAGGATTTCACAACTGGGCAAGAGCATGTTGAATACACGTGAGGATCTAAGAGACAGGTCAGTAGGAGGTCAGATCAAGAAAGGAGTCCTAATCTCGGCTATGGTTTAGGGTTAGTTTTTCCATGCAAGCCCTTGAAGTCGTCTAGCTTGGCTTCTTGTGATCGATCTAGGGGGTTGATTCCTATCATCTGCCTAGGGGTCGAAAAGATTTGTCCTCAAATCTAAAGCGGTTTTTACTCATTCTTCTAGGGCGCTTGTAGGGTCTTCTTTGGTTAGTTGGTGGGGAATCAGATCGAATACATTGAAGGTAAAGAAGACACCATAGTCATCAGGCAACTCAATCTAGTAGGCGTTGTAGTTGATCTTCTTTAAGACCTTGAATAGACCATCAGCTCAGAGAGATAGTTTGTTTTGTCTTAATTGCGGGAATCATTCTCGACTAAGATGTATCCATACTAGGTCTCTTTGCTAGAAAGAAATAGTTTAGCAACCTTGATGACCAATCTCTTGTTGTCTCTTATTGAACTTGGCGACCTTCCTTATGTCAAACTAGTGTAACTCATGTAATTCTTGGGCTCGGTCTACTTTGGATTGACTCTCTTCAGTACCTGCTGGGGTACCAATCATTTCCAAAGGAATGGTAGGATTAAGGCCATAGATGACCTCGAATGGGGTCTTCCCATTAGTGCTATGGATAGTCCAGTTGTATGTAAACTCTACAATTGATAAGTACAGATCCCAATTCCTTATGTTCTTTCCCAAAATAGCTCTAAGTAGATTAACTAGTATCCTATTTACCACATTAGTCTAGCCATTAGTTTAGGGGTGACTACTGGAGCTAAATACAAGTTTGGTTCCTAGTCTTCTCCAAAGGGTCTTCTAAAAATAGCTCAAGAATTTTGTGTCTCGATCTAAGACTATACTTTTCGATACTCTATGTAGTCAAACAATCTCCTTCAAAAACATATCAACAATATATATAGCATCATTAGTTCAATGGCATGGAATGATGATAAGAATCAACCCCTTGGATCGATCATAAGAAGCCGAGCTAGAAGACTTCAAGGGTTCATATGGAAAATACTAGCTTTGAGCCATAGCTGAGATAAGGATTCCCATCCCAATCCGACCTCCTACCAACCTGTCTGTCAAATCCTCACGTGTGTCTGGCATTCTCTTACCCAACTGAAGGTAACCTAAGAAAGGCTAGTTGAACCGAAATCTCCAATCGACCACTAGTGCCTAACTCTAATTCAGCTGACTTCCTAACCAGACTAATTAGCTCCCGACCTGATCCAGATTAAGTCAACCCTTAACTACTAGCACTCCTTGTTTCTACCTATGTTGTATCATACTCCTAACTTACAGCCACCAGGTGACACATGTTTTCTAATACAACATTCCATAATGATTCTTTCATTTTCGTACTAAATATTCTTTGTCCTTTTTATCCCTTTTTAGCATGATTAATGTAACATAATTGTAAAATACCTTTTTGTCTTTTCATATGTGTAAAATAACCCTAGTAGGCAAGTATATAAACCTACAATTCTCTTGTATGCAAACATAATCCAACTTTTAATACAGAATTATTCTCTTTAAGCAACCTTAGTGTTCTCGTTAACTCTCAACTCTTATCTATTCCCTTTAGCAAGGAGTAGCGGCGAGTGACCCTTCAATTCAGACTGGTGTATCATATCCATTCGGTAGCTACCCGAGCTTTACTAACTTTTTCTTATTCCTTTTTTGTTCATTCGTTGTAGTGTCTCTCCATGTGTCTGACCTCGAAGGTGCATCAACTTCGCTATTATCAAAACATGGTTCCATAAGGGAGTATATAAAGTTGCAATGAAGTTTCATTTTGCTTTACTGTTGGTGGCATTTGTGTTCCTTCTATAGCTACTACAGTGTATTTAAGTGTTAATAAGTGTGGTTTCATTGATACTCTGTTTTCCATTTCGACAATAGAGAAAGTTTGTTAATCTATTTGAAAAGGTATTACACTATGTTAGATTCAAGTCTTCAGGAAGTTATTGGTAACCAAGGTAGTGGTACTCAACCAGGTCATGGTCACAATGGTACTAACACCCTAGGGTCTATTGATGACAAACTTAACAAAATCACAAACCTTGTTAAGAGTCTAGTCACTGCAATACAAGTTAATAGGTAACAACCCCAAGGTATTTAGCAAAAATACCCACAGGATGGCACCTATAAGAGATACTATGGCTAAGGCAATCAGACCAATCACCCAGTTCGACCACTACGAGCTAGAGGAGTAGCAAACAGAGCTGCTAGACAAAGACTAGAGTTGGAGGAGATTAAGGAAGATGATGAGGAGATTGATGTTGAAGAGTTTAGTGAAGAAGAAGTTGATTACTAGCAAATACAAGGATGAGGACGCCGAGTTCTTCGAAGGCTAGAAAATGTTAAAGTGCAAATCTTGCCCTTCAATGGAAGAAGAGATACAGATGAATACTTAGAGTCAGAAGAGAAGGTTGAGAAAGTATTTGCGTATTATGGGTATGCAGATGCGGTTAAGGTCCAACTTCCTGCATTGGAATTTACTGGATCACCACCTAATGGTAGAAGAATCTGAATGCTGCCAAAGCTAGAGATGAGAGATGAGGTATCAGAACTTAAGATGAGATAAAAAGGTTATTGAAGGGTAGATTTGTGCCTGAAACCTACTTGCAAGATATGTTTGCAAAATTGCAAGAGCTTTGCTAAGGGAGCCAACCTATTGATGACTATGTCAGAAAATTCCAAATGCTTATGATCAAAGCCAACGTGGAAGAGCCAAAAGCACGTACCTATAGAGGTCTATATCTAGACTCAAATTTGAAAACCACAATATTGTGGAACTATAGAGATTTTATACCTTAGACAAGGCCATCAAGATAGTACGGAGGGTTGAAAAGCAGAGAAGAAGTGCTCCAAGTCGACATAGACAAACATTCTCCTAAGCTCTCGTATTGTATTAACCTGTTTAAGCCGAGCTGAGGAAAGGAATGACTAACCGTAGGAACGCCGAGTAGACCAATAGTACCAAGCAAGATAGTCGAACTGAGCCAAAGTTAGGCTAACCCTGAGAACCTATGAGAAAGGCAAAGCATCTAAACGGAAGACTAGCAAGGTAAAGTATTTTAAATGTATAAGCTTTGGATATATGGCCGCTGAATGTCCGAATCGGCGTGTCATGCTACTCTGAGAAGACATAGTAGATAGTACCAATGAAAGCAACCCCGAAGAAGAAGCGAATGTTAGAGAACCTAAGGTAGAAGAGGAAGAGGAAACCTGTGTCTATGCTGGATAAGGAGAAGTAATGGCCTTCGTTTTGAGGTGAGTCTTAAGTTCCCTACCGAACTCTAAGGAGGACTAGAGAGAGAACCTATTTCATACCAAGTGTACCATCAGAGGCCAACTGTGCATAATCATCGAAGATAGAGTAAGTTGTACTAATGTCATTGCACATTCCTTTGTGCAGAGGTTAAGTTTGCCGACCTCAAAGCATCCCCAACCCTACAAGCTACATTGGCTTCATGATAAGGATAATTTACATGTAACTGAACAAGTGACTATACCTTTTAGTGTTGGGAACATATATAAGGATGATGTAATGTATGATGTCATCCTTATGGGAACTTCACATCTGTTGCTTAGATAACCTTGGTTGTTTGATCGACATGTCACTCACGATGAGTATAAGAACACCTATGCCTTTGTCAAGGATGGAAGGAAGATTGTGTCACAACCCTTAACCCCATCCTAAGTGAATGAGGTTCATAATCAACTCATTCGAGCTAGCAAGAAGAAAGATTTGGTGATGAGCTAAAGGGAGTGTAGATCTGCTGAAAAAGTTGATGAACCCAAGTTCCTCTTGGTTAGAAGATTGTTGGAGAGGAGGGAATTAGAGAATGTTCCAAGAGAGATCTAAAGCTTAGTAAATGAGTTTTCCAACCTATTCCTAAAAGAGCTACCTAGAAGACTGCCGCCAGTCCGAGGCATAGAACACTACATCGATCTGCAGCTAAGTGTCACCCTGCCAAACTGACCCACATATAAGATGAACCCTAAGCAAGCTGCCAAGCTGAAGAGATAAGTGCACGAACTCATTGAGAGAAGATATGTGAATGAGAGCATGAGCCCTTATGTTATATCAGCTCTATTTGTCCTAAAGAAGGATGGATCATGGCACATGTACATCAATGGCCGGGCAATAAATAGAATTACTGTCAACTACAAATACCCAATACTGAAGCTCGATGATATGTTAAATGAGCTTCATGGTGCAAAGATATTTTGAAAGATTAATCTGTGAAGTGGCTACCATCATATTCGTATGAGACTAGGGGATGAGTGGAAAACTACCTTTAAGACTAGGTACAGACTCTACAAATGGTTAGTTATGCCGTTTGGACTTACTAATACGTCGAACACATTCATGAGGTTAATGAACCATGTGATGCACCCTCTGATCAAAAGATGCATGGTCATATATTTTGATGACATATTGGTATACGTTGCCAACTTAAACAACCATGTTCAACATCTTTGCAAAGTATTTGACATTTTATGAGCTGAGAAGTTGTATGGGAATGTAAAGAAGTACATGTTTGGCCAAAAGGAAGTGATATTCCTAGGGTTTGTAGTGTTAAGGGAAGGAATATGAGCAAACAAGGAAAAGATCCAAGTTGTTCTTCAATGGCCAACACCAAAGAATGTCACTAAGGTCCGAAGTTTCCATGGCTTAGCTTCTTTCCATAGGCGATTTATTAAGGACTTCAATACAATAACCGTCCTATTCTATGTACGAAAAGGAGTTGTACTCTATTTTCCAAGCCTTCACCGATTGGCAACACTACCTACTATCATAAGAGTTTGTTATTTACATCGACCATGAATCATTAAAGCATTTAGGGAGCTAGAATAAGCTTTTGAAGAGGCAAGCCAAATGGTTGGAATTCATGGAATGGTTCTCATACGTTATTCAACACAACAAGGGAAGTGCGAATGTGGTCATCGATGCTTTTTCATGATGACAAACTTTGCTAACCACTTTATAAACAAAATTATTAGGATTCTCACTCATCACAGAGCATTATGCTACTAACTCTCACTTTAGTCCCATTGTTGAACAGTGTTGAGCGGGGCTAATTGTTAGAGGATATTATCTTAAGGAAAGCTATATGTTTAAGGACTGCAGACTATGTATTCCAAACTACTCCATACAAGAACTATTGGTTCAGGAAGCTCATAGCAGTGGACTTTCTGGCCACTTTAAGAAGGTCAAGATCACCGATCTATTAAAGGAGAACTTCTACTAGCTAAGTTTGACTAAGGATGTCCATAAGGTAGTTGGTAGTTGTGAAGTATGTAAGTATTCTAAGGGAAAGAGAGAACCCCATAGAGAGTACATGCCTCTACCAACGCCTACTTTACCATAGGCCAACCTCAACATGGACTTTGTCTTAGGGTTACCTCAGATACCCAGAGGAAAAGATTCTATCTTTGTTATAGTGGACTGCTTCAGCAAGAAGGCACACTTCATTCCATGCCATTAGACTAATGATGCTCTATATATTGCTGATTTGTTTTTGTAGGAGATTATCCGACTACATGGAGTACTAAAGATGATTGTCTTAGATTAAGACAAAAATTCTTGAGCTATTTTTGGAAGACTCTTTAGAGGAAACTTGGGACTAAACTCGTATTCAACTCTAGTAGCCACCCTCAAACTAATATCCAGATTAAAGTAGTAAATAGGATGCTAGGTAATTTGCTAACATTGTAGAGTTCACATACAACCGAACTGTCCATAACATTACTAGGAAGACCCCATTCAAGGTCGTTTATGGCCTTAACCTTACCATTCCCTTAGACATGATTAGTACCCCAGTAGTTACTAAGCAAAGCCAATCCAAAGTGGACCGAACCCAAGCATTGCATGAGCTACACTAGTTTGTTATGAGGAAGATCACCAAGTTCAATCAAAGACAACAAGAGATTAGCAGCCAAGGCCGCCGAACTATTTCCTTTCAACTAGGAGACTTAGTATGGATTCACCTTAGCCAAGAGCGATTTCTACACTTAAGATGAAACAAACTATCTCCTCGAGCTAACAGCTCATTCAAGGTCATAAAGAAGATCAACCGCAATGCCTACTAGATCGAGTTGCCTGATGACTATGGTGTCTCTTCTACCTTTAATGTATCCGATCTGATTCCCTACCAACCAATCGAACAAAACCTTGCAAACACCCTAAGAGAATGAGTAGAAACCATTTCAGATTTGAGGACAAATCTTTCTAACCCCCAAATAGATGATAGGAATGAACCCCCTAAATCAATCACAAAAAGTCAAGATAGAGGACTTCAAAGGTTCCCACAAAAAATACTAACTCTGAGCCATAGTCGAGATAGGGACTCCCATCCCAATCTGACCTCCTATCAACCTGTCTGTCAGATCCTTACGTGTGTCCAGCATGCTCCTGCCTGGTTGAAGGTAACTTAGGAAAGGCTAGCCGAACCGAAATCTCCAACCGACCACTAACGCCTAACTCTAATTTAACTAACTTCTTAACCAAACTAATTAGCTCCTGACCTGATCCAAATCAGGTCAACCCCTGACTACCAGCACTCCCTGTTTCTGCCTATGCTGTATCATACTCCTGATTTATAGCCATCAAATGACACATACCTTTTGATACAATGTTCCAAAATAATTCTTTCCTTTCCATACTGAATATTTTTTGTCCTTTTTTAGCGCGATTAATGTAACATAATTGTAAAATACCTTTTTGTCTTTTCATACATGTAAAATAACCCTAGTGGGCAAGTGTATAAACCCTAGTTCTCTTATACATAAACATAATCCAACTTTCAATACAGAATTATTCTTTTTTAGTAATCTTCGTATTCTCATTAACTCTCAACTCTTATCAATTCCCTTTAGTAAAGAATAGTGGCGAGTGACCCTTCAATTCAGACTAGTATGTCATATCTAGTGAATTGTAGGCCGAGTAGGATCAATTAGGATCGAGTAGTATATCATATCCATTTGGTAGCTACCTGGGCTTTGCTAGCTTTCTTTTGTTCCTTTTTTGTTCATTTGTTGAGGTGCCTCTCTGTATGTCTGACCCCGAAGACTTATTGATATGAGGCAAGTGCACCTATCAGTTTTAATATAGCGGATGTAAGTCCGAGTCGATCCCTTAGAGACTTCGAGTACTAATATTAACCTTAGCTTTGTTATCTAACCGGAAAATTATGAAAGTTTGAATTAATTAAAAAATACTAAAATTAACAAACTAACTTAATTATAAGACTTAATTAAGCAATTGAAAAAGCGATAAAATCAAGAACGACTTCAAGAAAGTAATAACGTATTTAGGAATTATTTCCCCTAGAGTTAATCATGTGATCACTTAAAATATATTCAATGTGGTTTCTATTTTTCTTTATTGGAGGGATTCACAACTAAAGTTAATACCTTTCTCAAGCATATTAACCCTAATCCTAAATTATTTACCGGAATCTCTTCACTTAGTAATATAATTTAGAATTGCATTAATGTATAATGAATTCCCATACAAATAATTAACTTTTCAGAAGAAACATGTATCTTATCTCTAAGTATACATGTAATTCTCTTCAATTATGTAACGATCTAATTATACATGTAATTTTTCAATCAACATGCATAATATCATATATTGATATTCTAGAAATATCAATTAATAATTAAACGACATAATCGAATCAAGTAATGATAGAAACTTTATTGAGAATTCTAAATCAATCCAAGAATCACATGAAACCCTAGGTTTCATAATCCTAAATACTAGAATTCTAAGCTATCATAATGAATCTAAAAACGAGTTTCATCAATAATATAAAATAAAACATGGAAACCCCTTTTGATTGATGAACAATCTCTCTAATCTTGAAGTTGACGTTGTTCCCCTCTTTCTTGATGTTATTCCGCCTCTTTCTTTTCTCTTGTGTCTCTCCGTCTCTCCGTTTCTGTAATGTCTCTCCTGTCTTTTGAAACCCTAAGATATCCTTTTATAGTATATCAAAAGGATTTTGTTTTCATCACTAGACACGACTTGGGACATGACCGTGTCCCTAGGTCGTGTAACTTTCTGCACTAAGGCAAAATTTTCTACACAACTTCAAAATTTCATAACTTCTTCATTTGAACTCCGATTTGAGTGAAATTTGATTCCTTTTATTCATTTTCGATCCTAGAATGCGTTCAAACCTTGAAATCAAAATTTTACTCAATTCAGTATCAATTTCTTTAAAGAAAACCAAAAATGTGAGGAAAATACTATAAAATCACCCTATGAAATATGTTTAAAATTAGAGTTATCACTTATCAAATGAAGTGTGCCATCTTGCTAAAACGGTCCACTAAAACAAGAATGGAATCTTTCCCTCAAGATGTCCGAGGCAACCTTAGGATAAAGTCTATGCTAAGGTTGGCTCAAGGTAAGGTTGGCATCGGTAGAGGCATGTACTCTCATGGGGTTCTCTCTTCCCCCTTAGCATGCTTACACACTTCACAACTACCAACTACCTCTTCAACATCATTAGCTAAACCTGGCCAATAGAAGTTCTCCTTCAACAGATTAGCTATCTTGACCTCCCCAAAGTGACCTAATAATCCTCTGCTATAGGCTTCACTGATTAGTAACTCATGTATGGAGTAGTTTAGAATACATAGCCTGCAATCTTTAAACAAATAGTAGTCCTTAAATTAATATCCTCCAATAACTACCTTTTCTCGACACTATTTAACAATGGAACCAAAGTAAGGGTCAGTAGCATATTGCTCCGTGATGAGTAAGAATCCCAATAATTTTGTCTACAAAGTGGTCAACAAAGTTTGTTGTCATGATAAAGCATTGGTGACCACATTTACGCTCCCCTTCTTGTGTTGAATGACATACGAGAACCCTTCCATGAATTCCAACCACTTGGCTTGCCTCTTAGAGAATTTTTTATAACTCCTAAGATGCTTCAATGATTTGTGGTCGATAGAAATAACAAACTCCTGTGGCAATAGGTAGAGTTACCATATATTGAGGGCTCAAAAAAGGGAGTACAACTCCTTCTTGTACACAAAATAGTTTAAGGTAAGGCCATTAAGTTTCTCATTACAGGAGCGACAACTTGTCGCTCCTATATCAGGACAACACCAATTCCCACTCCAATGCATTACATTCCATTTCAAAGGGCTTGTTAAAATTTGGTAGTGAAGGAACAGGTGTTAAGGTGAGCTTCTCCTTGATCTCCCTAAAGCTTCGCTCAGCTTGATCACTCCAACTAAACCCTTGATTTTTCTTTATCAGCTTGGTCAATGGGGCTGTTATTGTAATGAAGTCTTTAATAAATCACTTATAGAAAGAGGCTAGGCTATGGAAACTTCAGACTTCAGTGACATTCTTCGACGTCAGCCATTCTAGATCAGCTCGAATCTTCTCCTCATCTACTCAAATTCCTTCCCTTAATACTACAAACCCTAAGAAAACCACCTCATTCTAGCAAAATATACACTTCTTCACAATCCTAAACAATTTCTCAGCTTGTAGAATGCCAAATAATTCATAAAGATATTGAACATCGTTGTTCAAGTCAATACTATATACCAGTATGTCTTCTAAGAATAAACCTACACATCTTTTAAGAAGAGGGCGCAACACATGATTCATTAACCTCATGAATGTGCTCAACGTATTAGTAAGTCCAAATAGCATAACCAACCATTCATAGAGTCCATGTATAGTCTTAAAGGTAGTCTTCCATTCATCACCTGGCTTCATGCAAATTTGGTGGCAACCACTCCACAGATTAATCTTTGAAAATATCTCTACATTATGAAGCTCATCTAATATGTCATCGCACCTCAATATTAGATATCTTTACTTGACTGTAATTCGATTGATTGTTCAGCTGTCAATGTACATGCGCTATAAACCATCCTTCTTAGGAATAAGCAAAGCTGGTACAGCACAAGGGCTCATACTCTCCTTCACATATCCTCACTTAATGAGTTTGTCCACCTATCTTTTCAGCTTGGCAACCTGCTTAGGGTTCATCTTATATGCAGGTTGGTTAGGTAAAGCAGCGCCTAGTTGCAGATCAATACAGTACTCTACACCTTAGACTGGTAGTAATCCTCTAGGTAATTCTTTCGAAAACAAGTCAGAAAACTCATTTAGCAAGCCTTAGATTTCTCTTAGAACATTCTGTAACTCCCTCATCTCCATCAGTCTCCTAACTAACAGGAACATTGGTTCATCAGCTTTCTTAGCAAATCAAAGCTCTATACGGCTCATTAGCAGGGCTTTAATTTTACTAGCCTGAGTGAGCTAATTATGGGTCTCATTTACTTAGGATGGGGTTAGGGGTTGCAACACTATCCTCCTTCCATCCTTAACAAAGGCATAGGTATTCTTATACCCATTGCACGTAACACATCGGTCAAATAACCAAGGTTGTCCAAGCAGCAAATGTGAAGCTTCGATAGGGATGACATCACACAATCATTCATCCCTGTATACATTTCCAACACTAAACAATATGGTCACTTGTTCATTTACGTGCAAAGCACCCTTATCACGAAGCCAATGCAGCTTATAAGGTCGGAGATGCCTTGAGGTCAGCAAACGTAACCTCTGCACAAATGATCAGGCAACCACATTAATATAACTTTCTCCATCCACTATGATTGTGCATACTTAGCCTTTGATGGTACAGTTGGTAGGGAACAAATTTTCTCTCTAGTCCTCCTCAAGGTTAGGCAAGAAACTTAGGACTCATCTCAATACTAGGGTCATCTCTTCTCCCTAGTCGATATAGATATAAGTCTCCTCTTCCTCCTCAGATTCTACCTTTCAAACATCCTTCTCTTCCTTAAGCTTACTCTCACCAGTACTATCCACTACATCTCCTCGAAGCACCATGATACGTCGGTTCAGACACTTAGCAGCCATGTCTCTGAAGCCAAGGCATTTAAAGCATTTCCCCTCACTAAATTTCCATCTGGAAATCTGTGCTTCTTCATACATTCTCGAAGGTGGCCTAACCTCGACTCAGCATGGCTATCCTACTCGACCATGTTGACTTTCTTAGCTATCATTGGGTCGATCATTATTTTCCTCAACTCGATATAGTCTCCTCGGCTCAGTACAGTCTCCTAGGCTCGGCTAGAACAATTGAGCATACTACCAAATCTCAAGAGAATGTTGACCCAAGTCAGCTCAGAACATTTCTCCTCTGCTTTTCGACCCTTTGTACTATCTTGATGGCCTCTTCCAAATTATAAAATCTCTATACTTTCATGATATTCCGAATCTTATACTTAAGTCCAAAAATGAACCTTGATACTATACGAGCCTTTACCTCTTCCACATCGGCTCAAATCATTAACATCTGGAACTCTTACATGTAGTTATCAATAGATTGGCTTCCTTAGTGAAGCTCCTGCAACTTTGCGAACGTATCTTGTAAGTAAGTCTCAAGTATAAGTCTACCTCTTAACAACCTTCTCATCTCATCCCAAGTCTTAACACCTCGTTTTCCATCTCTTGCCCTGGTTACATTCAGATTCTTCCACCACATGGTAGCATACCCAGTAAACTCCAATGCAACAAGTTGGACCTTGACCATATCCTCATACCCATAACATTCAAATACTTTCTCGACCTTCTCTTCCCACTCTAAGTATTCATCTGCATCTCCACTTCCACTAAAAAGTGGGATTTGTACCTTGATAATGTCTAACCTTCATTGTACTCGGCGTCCTTGTCCCTATGCTCGGTAATAATCAACTTCTTCTTCTTCACCAAACCCTTCAACATCTAGCTCCTCATCATCCTCTGCATTCTCCTTTAACTCTAGTCTTCATCTAACAGCTCCTCCAGCTCAAGCAGGTCAAATTGCATGATTCGTTCGATTGACTTAGCCATAGTATCTCTCAAAGGTGTCTTCCTATAGGTTTTGTGGTTGCACACCTTGGGGTTGTTGTTTGTCAACTTGTATTACGGTGACTAAACTCTCAACAAGGTTTGTGAGTCTATCAAGTTTATCATTAGCCGACCCTCCCATTATGACCATGACCAGGTTGAGCACTACTGCCTTGGTCACCAATAACTCCCTAAACACTTGAATTTGACATAGTGTAACACCTCTTTGAACAAATTAGCAACTACTAACAACTTTAGTCCCCTAAAGTTACTCAAACGGAATAGAGATAAACTTGCTATGTTGTTACAATGGAAAACAAAGTAACAATGGAAAACAAAGTATTAATGAAACCATACTCATGAACACTCAAGCATACTGCAGTAACTACAGAAGGAACACAGCAACCACTAATAGTAAAATAGTCCAAAACTTTACTACAACTTCACACACTCCCTTGTGGAACCGTGCTCTAATACCAGTGAAGCTAATACGTCTCTAGAGTGGAACATACGGAGAGGCAAAATGACAAAGCAAAACAAACAAACAGGAAAAGGGTTAGCAAAGTTCGAGCAGCTACCTAATGGATATGACTCACCACTCGATCCTACTTGGCCTGCAATCTACCGAACATGACATATAAGTTCGAATTGAAGGGTTACTCACTACTACTCCTTACTAAAGGGAATAGATACAAGTTGAATAACAAGAACACTAAGGTTGCTCAAATGAGTAATTTCTATATTGAAAAGGATATGATTCTACGTACAAGGAAAGTGGGGGTTTATATACTTCCTTACTAGGATTATTTTACATGTATGAAAAGATAAAAAGGTATTTTACAATGACTTTACATGTATCATACTAAAAACAAATAAAAAGGACAAAGAATATTCAGTATAGAAGAGAAAAATCATTCTGGAATGTTATGTCAGAAGACACTTGTTAGTTAATGGCTGGACGTCAGGAGTATGATATAACATAGGCAGAAATAGGAAGTGCTAGTAATCAAGGGTTGACCTGATTTGGATCAGGTCAAGAGCCAATCAGTCTAGTTAAGAAGTCAGCTAAATTGGAGTCAGGCGCTAATGGTTGGTTAGAGAGCTCAGCTCGGCCAGCCTTTCCTAGGTTACCTTCTAGATCAAGACTTCATAGCTAGGTAGGAGCATGCTGGACACACATGAGAGAGCTCCAAAAAAGGAATAAAAATAGGGAGGATTAAATCCTTTAAAAAATTGTTGAGAAAATGCAAGCAGTAATTGATTATGTTGAGTTAGAAAGGAAGGGATTGTACAACCCTTACACTTTTAAAGATCAAGAGTTCCTAGAAATTTAGAAGCTTGGAGTTTGAAAAATATGATGAAACTAGACATCACTTGCTGCATATTATGCTATGTATTCGATTCACCCAAATATGTGTAGTTTCTAATCAAAACCTTCTAAACTATCTTAACTAGCCCAATCTTAATGCAATATGCATAGCTTGACCTAAATGAAATAGACACTTGGGACAAATTGATATGGGCCTTCTACAATCAATACAAGCTTAATGAAGAGATAGCCCCTTCACTGCTGAGCTTGCACAAACAACCAAAAGGGCATATGAATCTTTCAAAAAATGTCTAAAGAAGGAGGTATGTAGCCTAAATCACAACCTCCTTGCATGGGAGAAGATCTAACCTTAATATTTATTGATACCTTAGGTGAACCATTCCTTAATTATATGTTGGAGAATTAGCACAATTAATTTTGCCAATAGAATAATAGTCAAAAGTCGCATTAAAGGTACAATAAGGACGAAGAAGTTAGATGAATTCTAGTTGTTATACTACAATACCCTCTTTAATCATACATAATCCCTATATCCTATGCACTAACCAAGAAACCATACAAATGCTAGACATACGAAGAAGACAATTTACCTAAATCTCAATCTTGATATCATAAGCTTTCAAGCAACTAAAAGCTACTAATGGACAACATGGTGCACTAATGAAAGTGATAATTTTGAAAACACAAGTTAGTCTTTGGCAAAAGTACTAAAAACTTATTCAAAACAATATGTAGACTCAAAATTTTATAAACGGAAATTTTGAAAATGGTGTTATCTTAACTAGCTGATATGTTAGATTGTCTATAATAATAATGTTGGTGAGTATTCACTAGGTTGAATTCCTTTTGGAAAAGGGTTATCATTTAGTTTTAGATCCTAACCTTCTACTCTAATCTAGATGAGTTGAAAAGAGAATTGGGAATTGTATATGAAATACTAATGAGAGCAAAAAGTAACAATTAACACAAATGCTAAAGGCGTAAGCTTATGACATGCTTCTAAGGTAGTGGTGAGGGTACACCATTAAGGTATCGAAGATGGTTTTTAATAAGGTTTTGATGGAATTCACTTGAGTTAGATCCTAAGTAGGGTACCTCACTCAACTATGTAGCAAAAAATCTCCTCTTAGTCTCATTTTTCCTAAATGATCAATTAAACACTTAATTCCTATTCCAAGTCAAGTGCTTTAGTTCTAGGAATTAGGGGGTCAATCTTCTCTTGATCCCACAACCTATCCTAATTTACTAAAACCGCATAACATAATGTGAATTCAATAGGGCACACCCAATCTCATCACGATCTCATAGTTGTAAGAACCCATTATCGATACTTCATCTACTCAATGACTCAATTAGGGAATTATACAATTAATCTCCTTTCAATCTAATCTTCATAACGAAAACCCATTAAAAATTTCATTAACAAGCAACTCAAAGAGTTTAAGTTGAGTATCAAACATCAAAATCCCATTTATAAACACATACCCATACCAAAACTACAAAGTTTCACCATCTACAACATCCACATTATCACAAACCCACAAAAACTAACTTAGCTACTCATGTTATTAAAAATGGTAGCAAGAATGCACATAAATATAGCATGAAATTCCATTAATAAACAAAACAACAAGAAGAGAACAAGAGAACAAGTGATTAGATGAAGATTAGATGATAATTCTCTTTAATCTAACTCAAATGTACATCAAAATCTTAAAAACAAATGCTAAATAACATAAGTAAGTCCTAAAAAATAGTAAATAGGCAATAAGCTCGCAATTCTAAACTAAACCTTACAAAAATCCTAATTACAGCTCACATTCTTTGCTACAAATGTAAGTATTTATAATTTTAGGCTACCAATGGATTAGTAGACACATGTTAGTCTTAGGTTGTTTCTGTATTTTATGAAACACGACGTTTAGGAATTAAGGTTTTAAGTCAAAAAGACCCTAACCCTAATTCCTTCTGATAATCAATCAATGCAGATAGTACTAATCAATTAGCATGAGTGATTCTACCTCTATACATTATGTTCATCGCATTATCTTCCCTTCAACTTGATCGCTTGATCCATCAGTATAAACCTGTTGCTTCAGGGCATACCAATTGGTTAGTAGCAATGCTACCAATTGATCAATAAGTTAAATTCACTAACTCCCTTAATTCCAACCTCTATGATCAAATAGTGAGAGCTATCATGACCATGGTAGCCCCCATGCATCTATATGTAGGACATAAAATAAATGAAATTCATCTAAAATCAATCTTTTTTTTAATGCATTTTTTGCAATTTTACTTAAGTTGATCCATTTTGCGCATACAATCCAATTTCATATAAAATTAACAAATTTTTGCTAAATTTATGCACAAATGTGGGTTTTAAAGTTGGGAAAAATTGTGTATTTTGAACTATAATTTGCCACAAACATGCTAACCTCTAAATCTCTAGAGCTAGGTTACAAGCAAAGAGAATATGACCAATTACACAATGTAAATACCACATATTGCGTGCATGTCATACTGCAAGTATGTGTTGGAGGTTAAAAAATGATGTTTAAGACTTAATTGATGCTAAGCTTTTCTCACTAAATTTCTTGAAGATTGATGTAAACCTTGCAAAGTTTAATAAAAATGAATTAATTCTTAAGGCAATGGCATAAAAATAATTGGCTCTTAAAGTTGGGGGTAGTTTGAAAGTTTAAGGTTAATTAGAAACCCTATCTATAGATAATAAACCTATAAGATAGACTGTTTTTTCTCTCTTTATAGAATTCTCCCAACAACCTAGCAATGGTCTCAAAAGGAAATCTCAAGCATAAAAAAAGGTAAGTCATATTTTCCTTATCAATAGTATAAGTGATGCTTGAATCTAATAGTAGAAGATCTTTGATTAAAGGTTTTGTAGGGGATTTGAAGTACAAGTTCCATTCATGCTTGTTACGTAACATAAATCAAAAGAGTACTTGAGGTATTTTCTAATCTCTACTGCTAATGTCCATTATTCTTTATTTTTGTTGATTTAGGAAAACACATTCGAATGTATTCCATTGATAAGGGTTAATTGAATATGAAAAGGAGAAGGTTTTTCAAGCTTTGGAGAATTAAGGCTAAAGTGGTGAAGGGAGATGCATATTAAGGTTTTTGATTGATGGAGAAGGAGAAGCATAAGACCAAAAGGCCATAGCCAAAGATCACAGGCCTGATTTGTAGTTATGATATGTATAAAAAGAGATGAACTTGGTTTCATGAACATGATGTTAAGGAAATTCTAATACGAAGGGTTCACGACCCATAAACCCGTTGAATGATGTCAGGATGGAAAGCATAGGTATGTTAGATGGGAAGTCATTGGTATGAATTTCATTTTTTATAGGACGAGAGGTTAGCAGCTAAGATCATAGGAATGACCTAGCCATGAACTAGGAGATGTCATATACTTTGTGTGCCAAGACTCAAGAGAAGCACTGATGGGACTTTGACCTCTAACTCGTCCATGCCGACCTCTTCACATAGTATGCTGACCTCTTCCAAGACTCTACTATACACAAAATCGAGGATGCCAACCTCAAGTCCCCTAACCCATAGCCAACTAAAGGGTCTTTAGAACATAGCCACCTAAGTACTCAAAAGGTAGGTAGATGAGAACGAGCTTAAGTATTTCTAAGGATTCTAACCTCTAGCTAAGCTACAAGCTAGTACAAGACTGCTCCAGTTTGTAACCGATATCACCAATTTACCTTTGTCCCAATGTTTGAGCCATTGTTACCAATTACTGACCTTCATGAGGAGTAAAGACCAAAATAGCCCGATACCTAATGTGTCCACCCCCCTTAGCTTATCTCTTCTATCAAGTACTTGTCTAATGTTGGCACACTACTTGTCCCATGAAGAATGTGAAGGAATCAACTAACCAAATCTTCCTTTCCCATAATTCCTTTTACACGTTTAAATATTCATTGTATTTTGCTCATTGAAAAATATACCCTTTTGGTTTTTTCCTTATATAATAAGTAACCCCAATTTGTAGGTATTTAAACCATTATAAGAGGTAGCATCTGTAATCAATCAATCATCATCATCATCTTATCTTGAATATTACTAAGTATCTTCTCTTTGCCAAGCTTGTGCACTTCATTTTTGCTAATACCCTTATCTAGTTTCTATTCTAGCTAGGAATTAGTAACAAGTCCCCTTATTGCTACCACTTGTGAGTTATATTGAGTGAGTGGTGTGAGCTCAATTGCGGACCTTAGTGAGTCGTATCATTGGTTTAACCTTCAGATTATGCTAAAAAACCTATTCCATTCCATTTCTTCTCTACAAAAAGGACCCATTTCCCAAGCTTAACGTAAGCCCTAGAGGTTGAGGATTGCCCTAGGCACTTCAAATTTTTATTTTAGTATCAAAGCTCTAGGTTTCGACTAAAGGCTATGTAAGATACATTCTTACTATTGGAGTATTGAGAAGTAGTGTAGTGTATTATGTTGTGTTGTAGTATTGCCCTACCGTAAGTTGTATTTTAAGTGTTTTGTGTTTGTCGTGGGTGCTATGGAACATTCTATTTTACTATCTTTTCACACTCTAAAAACATAGCAAGGTATGTGGTCAGACTTTGTGTATTATTTTGTGGCCCCTCATTACTTTGAGTTGTTAACATTAGAGTATGGTTTGAAGGAAGTAGTTAGGTAGTAAATAAGTGTAGTAAATTGAAGTTGTCAAGAGAGATTTGTAGTGATTGTTGGTAGTAGTAATAGTGGTGAATTGGGTTTGTTAATATTATTGCTAGATAGTTATGGTTCTTGTTGATAGTCAAAATTCATCCTTTACAACTCACTTGGCTACACAGCTGCCATCATGTTGAATAAATCACTTCTTGATAAATGCAGATTATCGTAGATTCATATCTGATTTGAACTTAAGGAGAGTAGCATGAACAGTTATCACTTGGCACAATTATATTACATAACTACCCACTATGCCTACATTTTAAGAATGTACTTTATCAAGAGGCCTCTACGTGTCCCAATAATCATGCCTTTAACTACTATTTCAAACACTCAACATTTACCTATAAATATAAAGAAAGAACATTGTAAGAGGTACTTGATAATTCACTATTACTCACTCAGTTTCTTCATACATTCATTTATTAATTTAGGCATAGGAGTAGCCATACCAAACTGGCCTCGGTACCCTTAGTTCTTTACATTTTACGAGAAGGAAATCATTCAAAACCATACAACAACAATTCTTGTTATCTTTAAGCAAAAGAAGTGATGTCAATGCCAAGTTTATATAATGGCATAATGAAAGCTGAGAATGACATTCCAGGCTATAGCTGGAAAGGAAACCAAACTCCTCGCACTATAGATAAGAAAATAGATGACTTAGTATTGATGATGGTGGAAATGACAACCTTCAAGTGCCACATTACTAGCAACCATCATGCCAAGAAGGCATTAGATAATGTTTGATCAACTGATGTTGACCTAGTTAGTCACCAACTTACTATCATTGATGCTTGACCTATTCTGAGTAAGTAGGTAAGAGTCTATAGAAAAAGGAAGATAAACAAACAATATTACCTAACTCTTCACTGAACTAGAGAAGTAGGCAAAAAATGGAAACCAAGCTAAGCAAAGTATTGAGATGGAAGATGTTGAAGAAGAAGAGGAGGATAATAACTTTTACAAATTTGAGGAGCCCTATAGTTGAGCTCTTAGAGGCATAGATAATGTCAAGGTACATATACCAAGCATCAGAAAAGCTAAGAGTACCAACAAGTACCTAAACTAGAAGGAGACGATTGAGAAGATCTTTGACTATTATGATTGTAACAACATGGACCAAGTCAAATTGGCCGCTTTGAAAATCATAGTGTATGCGACTATGTGTAGAAGAAGTTACAAGCCATAAGGAGGCATGATGGCTGATGTGAAGTGAGAACTTGGAATAAGATTGATAATACAAAAATATCATATATTTTCTATAGTAATTTTGCAGTGATTTTGACCTTATTCTTACTAATTGTGTGATATTTTGAGTTAAATTTGTTAATTCATTACTTTCAAGGACTCTGGGAGAACTTTATGAAGATTTCAAGGATTCTTGGGCAATTTTAAGCTTTATTGGAGTGAAAATATGGATGACAGAGTGAAGCGAAAGAATTTCGAGCAAGAGCAAAGGTCCAAAAGAGATCATAGGTAAGGACTAAGAGCATCACCGAGGTAATACATATAGAGAAGCACCACAACAGGCGAGAACCAAAAGAAAGTAAAAGGAGTTAGCAAATCTAGATAGACATTAATTAGATATGATACACCAATTAATCTTATTTGGCTTACAATTCATTGGATGTAATTCACTGGTCCAAACTATAGGGTTATTCACCATTACTCCTTGCTAAAGAAAATAGATAAGAGTTAAGAGAGAGTAAGAACACTAAGGTTGCTCAGGAAAGGAAATTGGTAATGTTCAATAATTTAATAATGTGTTGTCTACATACAAGGAAGTGAAGTATTTATATGACCTCATCTAAGGTTATACTAAACAAAGAAAAGACAAAATGGATAATGTACAAAAGATTCTTATAACATTCTTAAAGGGGGTAAAAATGGCAAATAATACACTATACAAAAAAGTAGAGAATCATTTTAGAATAATGTGCTAAAAGATACGTATCAAGAGGCAACTGGAGGCTTGTAATGTGGTTGGCTAAGCTAAAATGAATGCTATGGCCGCTTAGCAATTGTAGGATCCTACTTGAACAAGGTTAAAAGAATGCCAATAGTCAGAGCTAACTTGGTTTGGTTCATGTCAGATCTCAAGTACTAAAGGGCATTTTAATCCTCTCCAAGTCAGGTGTCTCAGCAACTCAGCTTAGACAGAGGTCTAATGCTAGTTGGCTCAAGATCTACTTGGTTTACAATATGAGCTCGACAATAGGTATGGTTGGTTAGCTAGTCGATATACATGCTTGGTATGTCAACATAACTACTTAGTAGCTAGAAAACTATGTTGGTACTTATGAGAGCTCAGTACTCGAGTTCGTAGTAGTGTAAAAGATAGAAATCAAAATTGGAATTGTCATCTTGAATGGGTTTTTAAGCTAATATTTTTCGTATGAGTCCTAATAGTCCTCTAGCTTAGCTAAGTATAACTAGTCCGAGAAGTTGATTCCTATCATTTGCTTGGATGTCAGAAGGATTTGTCCTCAAAACTAAAGAGGTTTTAACCTCTTGCTCTGTCTTAACATCTACTGGCTTTTCTTCTGATCGGTAGGCAATTAGATCGAACACATTAAAGGTAGAAGAAACACCATAGTTCTCGGGTAATTCAATCTAATAGGTACTATAGTTGATTTTCTTCAAAACTTTAAATCAACCATTAGCTTGTGGACAAAGCTTGCTATGTCTTAGGTACCAAAATCTTTCTCGATTAAGGTGAATCCATACTTAGTCACCTAATCTAAAAGAAACAGTTCGACAACCATGACTACTAATCTCTTGTTGTCTCTAATTGAACTTGGCAATCTTCCTTGCTATGAACTGATGCAATTCTTGTAATTGTTGGGCTCGAAAAACTCTAAATTAACTTTCTTCAGAAGATGTAGGGGTACCAATTAAATCAAAGGGAATGATGAGATTAAGGCCATAGATGACCTCAAAAGGAGTCTTCCCAATGGTATTATAGATAGTTTGATTGTATGCAAACTCCACAATTGATAGACATAGATCCTAATGTTTTAAATTCTTTCCCATGATAGCTTGGAGTAAATTGCCTAGCATTCTGTTCACCACTTCAGTTTAGCCATCAGTTTAAGGGTTGCTACTAAAGCTAAACACAAGTTTAGTTCTATCTCTTCTCCAAAGGGTCTTCCAGAAATAACTCAAGAATTTTATATCTCAATCCGAGACAATGGTCTTCGATACTCTATGTAGTTGAATAACTTCCTGTAAAAACAAATTAGAAACATATAAAGCATCGTTAGTTCAATAGCACGAGATGAAATGTTCCATTTTGTTGAAGCAGTCCACTATAACAAAGATTAAATTCTTCCTTTTGGATGTCTAAGGCAACCTTAGGACAAAGTCTATGCTAAGGTCAGACCAAGGTGAGATTGGTGTAGGTAAAGGCATATTCCCTCTATGTGGCGCTGTCTTTCCCTTGGCCCTCTTACACACTTCGCAACTACCGACTACCTTATAGACATCCTTAACCAAACCAAACCAATAAAAGTTCTCTTTCAATAGGTCAGCTATTTTAGTCTCTTTAAAATGACCAAATAATCCACTACTATAAGCTTCCTTAACCAACAGCTCGCATATAGAACAGCTCGGTATGCACAGCCTTCTTTCCTTGAATAGATGGACATCCTTGAGATAATATCCTCCAACAGCAACTCCTTCTTTGTACGACCAAAATGGGGGTCACAAGCATAGTACCTAGTAATAAGGGAAAATCCTAATAATTTTGTCTATATGGTGGTCAGTAAGGTTTGTCGACGTAACAAGCCATATGCAACCACATTGGCATTACCTTTCTTGTGTCAAATCACATAAGAAAAACCTTCCATAAATTCTAGCCACTTTTCTTGCCTTTTTGAAAGTTTGTTCTAACTACCAAGATGCTTCAAGGACTCGTGGTCTGTACAAATCACAAACTATCATAGTAATAAATAGTGTTGCCATACAGTAAGAGCTCAGAAAAGAGAGTACAACTCTTTCTCATACATAGAATAGTTCAATAAGGCACCATTGAGCTTCTTACTAAGGTAAGCAACTGGTCAACGTTCCTACATCAGGACTATACCAATGCCAATACCTAACGCATTGCATTCCAATTGAAATGGCTTATCAAAATCTAGTAAGAACAAGATAGGGGCATTAGTGAGCTTCTCCTTAATTTCCCTAAAGCTCTACTCAACTCGATCATTCCATTAGAATCCATCACTCTTCTTTGTCAACTTGGTCAAGGGGGTAGCAATTGTGTTGAAATTTTTAATGAATCGCCTGTAGAAAGAAGAAAAGCCACGAAAACTTCGTACTTCAATAACATTCTTCATCATATGCCATTCTAAGACAGCTTGGGCCTTTTCCTCATCTACTTGGATTTCATCCTTAAATACTACATACCCAAGAAGGATAACTTCTCCTTAACAAAACATATACTTCTTCAAGTTTCCATACGACTTCTCAACATATGGAATGTCAAAAATAGCTAGTAGCTTGGAGATGTTGAACATGGTTATTCAGGTCGGCACTATACACTAATATGTTGTCAAAGTACATGAACATACATCTTTCGATTAAAGCATGCATCACATAGTTCATAAGCCGCATAAATGAATACAATACATTTGTAAGTCTAAATGGCATAACCATCCACTTATAGAGACCATACCTCATCTTGAAAATAGTCGTCCATTCATTACTAGGCCTCATGCAAATTTGGTGGTAACTACTTCACAAATCAATCTTCGAGAATATCTTGACGCCATGAAGCTCATCCAACATGTCATCGAGCTTTGGTATTGAGTATCCATACTTGATTGTAATGTGGTTTATAGCTTAGCTGTCGATGTACATGCACCACAAACCATCTTTTTCCAGGATAAGTAGAGCTAATACAACACAAGAACTCATGCTCTCCCCCACATAACCTTTCTCCATCAACCCATCCACTTGTCTTTTTAGCTTAATAGCTTACTCAGGATTCATTTTGTAGGCAAGTCAATTTGGTAGGGTTGCACCTAGCTATAGATCAATATAGTATTTTATGCCTTAAGTTAGGGGTAATCCCTTAAGTAACTCTTTAGGGAACAAGTTGAAAAATTCACTAATCAATCGTCAGATCTCATCAAGGACATCATCCAAATTTCTCATCTCTAACGATCTTTTAATCAATAAAAACATAAGCCCATCAGCCTTCTCAACAACCGAAAGCTCTCTTCAACTTATCACTAAGGCTTTCTTCTTACTAGCTCAGGTGAGCTAGTTATAGGTCTCATTCACCTAGCTTAGTGTCAAAGGTTACAATACAACCTTCTTTCCATCCTTAATAAAGGCATAAGTGTTCTTATATTCTTCATCAATAACATATCTGTCAAAAAACCAAGATCATCTAAATAACAAATGTGAAGCTCCCATGGAGATGAAATAACACACAACTTTATCCCTATACACTTTAATACAGATTTCATAAATGAACGCACAAACCCAATATCACGAGTAACCAAGGGATAGGTCTAGACTGCAGGATGGCCCAAAAAATAAATGATAGTCAAAAGTTAAGTAGAAGTCTCCATGCACCGATGAAGGATATGATACACTCACAGGAGCTCGAGTCATAATTGATATGATGCACAAGTGTAGGTAGAGCTCACTCTCCACTAGTCTATGCTCAATGGGCTAAATAAGAGTAACTCAAGAGTAAGCAGTAGAACACTTAGCTCAAGACAGTATGATTGAGAAATTTAATGTGTTAACTATTGTGGCTATTACAATATACAAGTATTTATATGACCCAATTAAGGTAAATCCTAGGTGAGAGTAAATTACAAAAAAGATTCCTACTGGTAAAGGAAAAGGGAAATAATTTATATGGGTATCAATGTAATCATGCAAAAAAGAATATTCAATGGTAGGAAAGACAGTACAAATGTCAGAAAAAGGACAGTAGGTACGTGGTTTGCTCATTCTATGGTCCTAATGACACTGCTGGATGGGTAAGGGTGAATCTCAATCAAGTCAAGTTAACATCTGTAGTTTAATAACTTGGAAAATTGGGATTGGACCAGGGTTGGTTTAGGGGCAACTCATTTTAAGGCCAACCTTGGGTGATTGGCTCCTAATCATTGTCAGGTTGACCTCAAAACTAGTGAAGTTGGCTGTATCCTGATTTGTTGCTTGAATTGGTGTGTGGCAATGGAGTTGGCTCAATATGTGAATTAGTCACCTTAGCAATTTCCTAGATGATGTAAAGAGCAAAGTAACTCAATAGATCAGACTAAGGAATGTACTACTCCTTGGCACTCAACTCATCTCAAACAATTCGACAAACCATTTAAGTAAGCCCTTAGGTTCAGCAGCGCAAGATTGATCTTTGATCCCTATCATCCCTCTTAGGTTTTTTGAGATTTGAGATCAAATCTAGCTCAGCTCTAAGTTGCTCATCCTCGAGAGTGTAATGTTAGAGATCGATAATGTTGAAGGAGTCTAAGACTCCGTATCCCTCAAGTAGTTCAATCTTATAAGCATTAGGATTGATCTTCTCAAGAATTTTATATGGTCCATCAGCTTTGGGAGACAACTTGCTCTCCTCTAAGTTTGGGAATCGCTCCTTGCTAAGATGTTTCTAAACCAGATCACTTGGTTGAAATTCTCTCTTCTTTTATCCTTGGCCTCGCTTCTCAAGCTTAGTAGTAAGTCGGTTTAATTGCTCTATAACCTTTTAGTGGATGGCTCTAATGGCCTTGACTCTTTCTATTGCTGGCTAGTTATCATTAAGTCTCAGCTAGGGTACTTAGTCCATTAAGAGCTCTGGGTTAAACCCATAGGAAACCTCGAATGGAGACATGTTTATTGCGCTATGGGTGGTCCTATTGTAGGTGAACTTAATGATTGGCAAACACAGATCCTAATTAGCTATGTTTTATCCAACAATAACCTGCAACAAAGTTCCCACAATTCTATTGATAACCATGGTATGTCTGTCAATCTATAGATGGCAAGACATGCTGTACAATAGCTTAGTTCCCATTCATCTCCAAAGTGTCCTCTAAAAGTAGCTCATGAACTTTAGGTCTTAATCCAAAATAATGGTTTTAGGCACTTCGTAAAGCTTGATCACTTCCTACAACAAAAGAAAAGAGATAGACAAAGTGTCATTTACTTTAGAACAAGGCACGAAATGTGTCATCTTGCTAAATCGATCTACGACCATCATGATGGAATCCTTCCTTCGAGATGTCCTCAGTAATCCTAACATGAAGTCCATACTCAACTCAAACCATGGTTTGGTCGAGATGGGCAAGGTAAATAGTGTCCTTGCTCGGCTTGGCTCTTTGATTTTCAACATGTCACACACCTTTCCAACATGAACTGTACATCTCTAATCATTCTTGGCTAAAAGAATCTCGCCGATAGTACCTCATGGGTTCAACGTTGGCCAAAGTATCCTAACAGCCTCTCCTATGCACTTTGCGCACTAACAATTCTCTCATGGAACAGGTCATGATACATAGCCTCCTCTTCCTAAATAAGTATTCGCCTTCCCTATGTTAGTCATCTAATGTCCATCCTTCCTCACATTGATAGATAGGACTAAAGTGGGATCCTCAACATACAAAGTCTTTATTGTTGGAAAACCAAGTAACCTGCTCTATAGTCCAGTCAAGAGGAAATGTTGTCTTGATGGGGCGTTGGCCACTATATTATTCTTCCCATCTTACATTTCACAACATAAGAAAATCCCCCCATGAACTTAATCCATTTGTCTTGTCTCCAAGACAACTTAAGTTGGCTCTTAAGATATCTCAAGGATTCATGATCGATGTAGATCACAAATTCCTTAGGTAGCAAATAGTGTTGCCAAACCGTTAGGGCTCAAATTAAGGAGTAAAACTCCTTATTATAGACAGAATAGTTAAGTGTAGCTCTTCAAAGTTTCTTGCTAAAGTAAGTGATGGGTCAGCCTTCTCACATTAGTACAGTACCTATACCTAGTTCAGACACATCACATTCTACTTCACACACTTTGTCAAAGCCAAGCAAAGGGAAGACAGGGGCTATAGTCAACTTCTTTTTCACTTCGCAAAACTCCTATGCTCCTTCTCTCCTTATTTGAATTCAACATTCTTCTTTGAGAGTTCAGTGAGTGGGACTACAATTGTACTAAAATTCCTTATAAACCTACGATAAAATGATGCCATGCTATGGAAACTCTTCACATTAGCTAAAGTGGTCATCATTAGCCATTCAATGATTGCTCTAACCTTCTCTTCATCAACTCATATGCTACCACCACTTATAACAAATCCTAAGAATATCACTTCAAATCAGCAAAAGTCATACTTCTTCAGATTGACATAGATCTATTTGGCTCGGAGTTTTGTGAAGACTCTGTAAAGATTCTCCTAATGAGCCTCTAGATTAAGGGTGTGCACTAAGATATCATCAAAATAAACCACAACAAACTTCCTTATAAATTCTCAAAGTACATGATTCATCAAGCGCATAAATGTGCTCAACGCATTGAGTAGTCCAAATGGCATTACAAGCCATTCATATAATCTATGGTGCATTTTGAATGAAGTATTCCACTCATCACCCTTACGCATCTAAATTTGATGGTATCCTAAGTTAAGGTCAATTTTGGAGAGCACTCTTGCTCTACTCAACTCATTTAGCATGTCATCAAGTCTTGGTATAGGATACCTGTACTTGATGATAATTTGATTGATTGCTCAGCTATCTATGCACATTCTCCAAGACCATCCTTCTTTAGCATTAACAAGGCCGGCACGATACAAGGGATAAGGAACTTGTGCATATACCCCTTCTTCATCAGCTCATCTATTTGCTTCTGCAACTTAGCCGCCTATTCAAGATTCAACCTATAGGTAAGCTTGTTCGGTAATGTAACTCCTGGTTGCAAGTCCATTACATGTTCAATGCCTCGGATGGGAGGCAGTCCTTCTAGTAGCTCATATGGGAATAGTTCAGTGAACTCTTTCAATAATGTTTTCACCTTAGCGAGTTATTCCCTCTCCTCAAACCTCATCTTTAGTATTCTTCGGACTAGCAAATAGGTCAATCCTTTAAGTTCCATCTCTCTTTTCAAGTCAACTTGAGTTATTACCAAAGCCTCTTTCTTTAAGGTTCAACTCAGTTGGGACTATATGACCTTTACTTACTCGGCAATCATAGGACTCAATTTTACCTTCATGCTCTAGGGAACATACGTTCCTCCTTCTATCATGTATAACTGCTTGGTCAAACATCTATGGTCATCTGAGTAGAATGTAGAACGCACTCATGAGTAGCATATCATAGAACACTTCATCTCGATAATTACCAATGCCGATCGACCTGAACACCTATTTTTTCACTTATAAGGCTCCTTTATCACTGAGCCAATGTAGCTTATAAGGCTTTAGGTGAGCCTTGATTGGCAATTTCAATTGTTACACCATAAATGCAAAGGCTGCATTAGTATAGCTCCCACTTTCAACGATCAAGGCATATGGTGACTCATTCACCTTACATCCAATATGGAAGAGATTTTCCCTCTATTCGTCTTTGGACACAAGACTAACACTTATTGTCCTTCTTGACACTAAAGTGGCTAGCATAAAGTTACCTTCCTCACTGTAGATAATTCCTTCCTCAAACAGCTCTATCTGTCCATCCTCTTTTAGCACCTCTACTTCCTCGCCAATACTGTCCACTTCAACAATTGGCATCTCACCTTAAATCACCATAGTTCTTTTTCTCGGACACTAAGTAACCATAAGTCGAAATTCTTAGTATTTGAAACATAAGATCTCACTCGTCTTCCTACCCGTACTCTGGCCCTTCTCAAACTTCTATAGGACTTCCTTCTTTTTTGCTCAAGTAGTCTAAGTAGGTTAGTTCTCAACAACCTTACTTTGTTCCATTCACATAAGTCTGCTTGAAACAATTTGGATATTGCTAAGTCAGCTGACTAGTAGTTGGAACCTTCCTGTTTGGTGCCTTTCTATCCTCTGGATGGCTCAGATTGCATTGTTAAGTAACCTAATATCCATGGTTTCTAAGATATCTCCAATCTCGTACTTTAGTTCACTGATGAATCAAGATACAATTCAGTCTTCTGGCTTGCTAACTTTGCATTGAATCATTATCACCTAGAATTCCTTGACATAAGCTTCAATAGTCAATCCTCCTTATCTTAGCTCCTATAGTTTTTAGAAGGCATCCTACAAATAATAGCTTAACATAAACCTTCTCCTCATAACCTTCTTCATTTCATCCCAACTCCTAATCTCTCATTCTCCTTCCCTTCTCCGAGTGGCTTGCAAGTTCTTCCACCATAAGGTGCTATAACTAGTGAACTCCAACATAGAAAGTCTAACCTAAACATTATCGAGTACTTCATGGAATTTAAAGTACTTTTCAATCTTATCTATCCAATCCAAGTAATCCTTAACATCACCACTCCTAGAAAAACTTAGAATACGCATCATTAACCCTTCAACTCTAAGGGCTCGAACATTCCTTTCTCTCACTCATAGTACTCCTCAACTTCATCGTCTCCTTCCTCTTCTTCTTTGATGTCTTCAAGTATTAGCCTATGCTTAGCAACTCTACCAATTCCTTCAAACCAGGGTGGTCAAGTGAGGGCATTAGCTTAGCCAAACTAACCATTACCTCGCTCTTGTTGCTCACATCCCTTAATTAGGCTATTTCTAGCTCATTATCTATCTTCTTGGATAATAGTCACCAAACTAACTACTAAGTAGATAAGCCTATCCAAGTAGTTACTAACTAATTGAGGTGTGAAGCTTCCTTCTTGCCTTTAGCCATGTCAAGTTCCAATTTCTTGGTTTCCCAAAGTTCCCTGAACACTTGAATCTAATATTGTTGGTTCACTCACAAAATTGATGGTTAAAACACCACTCTAAGTTCTTTCTGTAAATGACAACAACAAAACACTAACTACTACTCCCAATACTATGACAACTACACACAGTAAGTAAACAAACAACCGCTCTATTTTTGCATATAGGAAATAGGGTGATAAGTGTATAAAATCACACACTTATCTAAAGGATTTCTCTAACAATTATATGTGATTCAATAAATTTTTGAATAAAAGTTCATGAATTTTTATTAAAATCACACATAATTACTCAACAGAAGTGTAATTCATATTTTTGTGTTTTGATGCTCAAAAGTATCATATATTTAAAAAATTTAAGCTCTTTGTGTTTGTTCTTGTAGGTCCCGAGGCTACCACGTAATGGTAGCCCCAATACATGAAGCCAATAAGCTTATCTATTGCCAAGACGGTACCCAGATACTAGCATGATAGTATACATGACTTCTGAAGCAAAAATGCACTGTTCCATTAAAAGAAAAGAAGAGAAGTACACGACACATGTCTACCGGCATGGCGATACCCTTGCTTACCGTAATGTTGGTACTGACCTAATATAAAATCCTCCTCTTCTTCATTTTCTATAGATTTTTAGCTTTGTAATTTCTAGGGTTTATGGTTCTAGTTGTAGCCATTTCTCTCTTCTTTAGACTATTTTAGGTTATTTTTAGCATAGTTTTATGATTTCTATGGTGTTTTCTTGTATTTTCATGATCGTAGCGTAAGTCAAGGATTAGGTTTGTAGATTTCCATTGCATCCATGGAGATTGTTGGGAAAATCTTGAGGAAATCTATTGTTGAGGTTGAGGAGCTTGGTTTTGTAATGTTTATCTTACTTTTTCCATGTTTAATGCAATGTTTATTTTCATGTTTATTTGTATTATGTGTTAAATGTTTATTCTCCATGAATGTGATAAATAGAGCTTATTAAGCTTATGGGTGGTATGTAAACATGAAGGAGTAGTTATGGCTATTAATGGTTATGTATTATGATAGTGTAAATTTGGAATTTTACTTAGTTTTATAGTGTAATTAAGTATAAATTAAATGTTGGGATAATGTCAAGCTAGATAGCATTTCCTATACATTGAGCCTCTCCCCTTGTTATCTTAACAGGGTCTAAATACCGTGATAAGATTCGAAAACCCCGACTAGAACCTAAGATTCCTAATTTGAATAGATAATTCTTGAGAATTAGGGCTTAAATCCTTGTACTTACCTAGACCTAAAAATTGGATGGAATGAGAAATCGATTCTAGCATGGTTATTTAAGTAGTGACGGGATTTAAATGGCTAGGTGATAATGTGAATGAGATGTTGATAATATAATGCTCCTACTACATAATAGAATTTATGAAACAAGAGTTGGATTAATTTTGTGAGTGTAAGTAAAATCCATGTTTAGACTGTCATAAATACTGTAATAGCATGGCCATAATTATCTTATACGATTGCTTACTTGTTACTTATTCATCTTTTATGAAGAAATCCACATTCCAATACTAAGAAAATGATAAAATCGACACTTAATTCAATTGTAGTTTTCACTTTTATCTAGATAACTTGCTCATTCTTTCCCTTAAAATTGCTCAATCGATTGCCTAGATTAGAGTAGAAATAATAGAATCTAGTACTTAGTTATCTTTCCAAACTCTATTCTTTCCTTCACCACAAAATATGACTTTAGTACTCACCATATACTATAAATTGACTGGTACACTTGCCATTAGCTAGTATTTTCCACAAATACTTTTCAAAAGATTGCAAGTGAATTCAATTTATTATATAGTGTTTCCACCATTTTTTAAAAAGGGGTAAATTTTATATTTGTGTGTGACATTGTAGAAGGTAATCGCAACACCATAAAGGAAAACATAGCACAAAATTTTCCTCAACACCTCTCAACTTCCAAACTCCTATATTAATAATAGAACTTTTAACACATGAGAACAGTAACAAACCACTCAAAGAATACAGTAACATAATCCAGCTTCAAACGTAGCTAGACTTAATACCAAGATGATACGAATTTTGTGAATAAACACACAAACCCAATATTACACATAACCAAGGGATAGGTTCGAATTGCGAGATGGCCAGAAAAATAAATGATAGTCGAATATTGAGTAAGGGTCCCCATACACCGACAATAGTTATAATGCACCAATGCCTCACATGAGCTAAGGTCACACTTAATATGATACATAAGTGTGGCCAGAAGTCACTCACCACTAATCCATGCTCAATGGGCTAGATAAGAGTAACTCGAGAGTGAGCAACAAAACACTTAGCTCAAGAGAGTATGATTGAAAAATTCAATGTGTTAACTATTGTGTCTATTACAATATACAAGTATTAAAATGAGCCAATTAGTGTAAATCATAGGTGAGAGTAAATTACAAAAAGGATTCTTACTAGTAAAGGAAAAGGTGAATAAGTTACAGGGGTATTAATGTAATCATACAAAAAGAATATCCAGTAGTAGAAAGGACAGTAAGGATGTCCAAAAAAAGGACAACATGCACGTAGTTTGCTCATTTTGTGGTCCTAATGATGCTACTAGCTAGGCAGGGGCAGATCCTGATCAACTCAGGTCGATGTCGACAGTTTGGTAACTCGGACAATTGGGACTAGATCAAGGTTGGTTCAAAGGCAACTGATTTTTGAGTCGGCTTCAAGTGAGCAACTCTTGATCACTATTAACTTGACCTTAACACTAGTGGGGTTGGCTATATCCTAATTTGATATTTGAACTAGTGTGTGGCAATAAGGTCAGCTCAACACATCGGTTGGTCACCTCGGCAGTTTCTTAGATAATGTAGAGAGTGAAGTAACTCAACAAATTGAACTGGGGAATACATTACTCCTTAGTACTTAACTCACCTCAGGCAGCTCAACAAACCATCTAAGCAAGCCCTTTGGTTCGAGAGTGTATGATTAGTCCTTGATCCCTATCATACATTCCCAACACTAAAAGGCACAAAGACTTGTTTAGTGACATATAGAGCACCCTTATCATGATGCCAATATAGCTTATAAGGTCAGGGGTGCTTAGAGGTTAACAACCCTAGCATTTGCATAAAAGACTGTGTAACAACATTGGTACAGCTCCTCCATCTACAATAATGGTGTACAATTTTCCTTTAATTGTACACTTAATGTGAAACAAATTTTCCCTTTGATCTTCTTCAAAGCTCAATAAAGAGCTCAACACTCATCTCAATGCTAATGTCATCACTTTTCCTTAGTCAACATTGACATAAGCCTCCTATTCCTCTTTAACTTCAATTCTTCCAACATTCTTCTCCTCCTCTAGCTCACTTTCATCAATGCTATCCACTACATCTCCTTAGAGCACCATAGTATGTCAATTCTAACACTCAACAGCCATGTGTCTAAAACCAAGCATTTAAAGCATTTCACTTTGCTCATCTTCCATTTAGGGGTTTGTCCATTCTCATATATCCTCAAGGTTGGCTATCTTCAACTCAGCTCTTCTGACTTACTCTACTATCTTTAGGTCACTCATGTTTTTCCTCTACTTGAGAGGGTCTCCTTAACTGGGCATAAGCAAGTCAATACAAAGTAAGAGCTTGGAAAAACCTTAGCCTAGGTTTGCTCGAAGCATTTCTCCTCTACTTCTTAACCCCCTACGCTACTTTAATTGCCTCCTTCAATGCATGAAACCTCTATACTTCCATAATGTTACGAATCTCATATTTAAGTTCATAAATGAACCTCTATACTATGTAAGCCTCAGGTTCATCCACTAATACTTAGATCATCAAAATCTGAAATTCTCTCACATAATCATCAGTAAATCGGCTTCCTTGGTGAAGCTCTTATAACTTAGCAAATGTATCCTATAAGTAAGTCTCAAGTACGAATCTTCCCCTCAACAATCTCTTCATCTCTTCCTAAGTTCGCACACCTCGTCATCTATCTCTTACTTTAGTCACATTCAGATTCTTCCACTATATGGTAATATATCCAAGAAATTCAAGTGCAACAAGTCGAACCTTAACTACATTAATATGTCCATAACAGTCAAATACCTTCTCTTCCCACACTAAATATTCATCTACAGCTCCACTTCCACTACAAGGTAGGATTTAGACCTTGACATTATTAAGTCCTCAAGGAGCTCGGTATCCTCACTCTTATGCTTAGTACTATACAACCACTTTCACTTCCTCTTCGTTGGCTTCTACATCAACATCCTTCTCTATTTCCTCCAACTCTAGCCTTCATCTAGCAACCTGGTCTGCTATTCCTCCAACTCAATGGGATCGAATGGAGCGATTAGCTTAACCACCTTAACCATATCATCTCTCAAGAACATTCCCAAGTTATGATGAGGCAAACCCTATAGTTGTTGCTTGTTGGCTTACATTGTATGTAAGACCTGTACTGGCGTATCTAGGTTCGATAACCTTATTTAGGGCACTTGGAAAGATAACCCGATTAGGCTAGAAACTTACGAATGGCTTAGATATATTAATAGGGGAGTTCCCATAAGCTCAGAATTTAAAAATACAATAAAATAGTAAAAATATAGCTAAAGTAGTAAAAATTTACTATATTATTATATAATTAATGATAACGTGTGACTTAGGTTTTAGAAATTAAAAAACATTTAGAGATAAATTATTGGAGTAATATAATTAATATTGTAAATAAAAATAATACATAAAAGACATGTATATACATTGGGTATGATTAATATGTCAATATACATATCGTAATTACTAAAAACACCCAAAAATATGTAAATAATACTAAATAAATAAAGAAGATATAAGAAAATTTAATAAAAACTCCATGCCATGACGAATTATCTTGCCGCGTATGAAGCTTGGGGGATTAGTTAAGAATCACTTGGAAATAGGTATGGCCGGGTGTTAACATTAAGGAAAACACTTGTTTAAGGGGGGTGAAAATTCCAAAGTTACACCAAATCAATTAGTAAAAATACTAAGGCTTATCCTATTGAAAGACTAGCTTCACTGGTAACTCAAGAAAAATCTGAGAAAGAAAAATAAAGAGAGAAAAGTAGGGGAAATGAGGAAACATATTGCACAAAATAGGGGATTTGGGGGTTCTCAAGGAAAACAATAAGCTGGAAGTGAAACTAGGTGGTTTCTTGAAGGGATGGTTGGTGGTGGTTGTTGCCAACAAGTGCTCTCCCCTCCCTTATAAATGGAGCTCTTAGTTTTCAATAAGTTCTTAATTTCATTGTTTTTAACTAAAATTAATTAAAAATAGAAAACATACTCCAAAAATACAGAAATTTGGGTTCCCTAGGTATTTTTACAAAAGGAATTCAAATTTTCAACTAGATTTTCAAAATTTTAGGTATAGATATAAGGTCCTTAAGAAAAATGTCTTACGCATCAATTTTTTATTAGGTTTTTAAAAGACCAATTCATATAGTTTCGACTTGAAATTTTGTCTATATACTCCTAAGATGTTATATTTTGATGTTGCGTAGTCAGATTTTAAAAATTGAGTTTCCAGATTTTTGAGAAGATTCCATTTTTGTGTAATTAGTAAGCTAGATAGGGTATTTTGTTGAGGAGCATAATTTAAACTTAATAAAATTAAAGTACAATATACATTCACTTACATGTAGTAGCTGGAAGTGGTTCATCATAAGTGTAGGAATGGTGATTTTTAAATAAAATTAGGTATTTGGTGGTTAGGGTAAAATTTGTCAAGTTTTAATGTAATTATGATTTAGTTAATGATATAGTGAAAAGGGGTATAAATGGTAGAAGTACTTAGTTGGTATTTGCTATACATGCAGGATTTAAAGACCTAGAAACTCAGGATAAGTGGAGTATATGTGAAGTGGTTAGATGTACTAGCAACAATAGGGTTAGAAATTGTATCAAAATGTAAGTTAGAATGTAATCTAGTATAAATATGTTAAGTAAATTATGAAATTAGATCTATATCAAAAAGTGGCTTATATTTGGACTCTACTCTATTTCTAGAGACAAACCGTGAATCAAGAACTTCTTAAATAAGAATTTAATTGTGAACCAAAGGTCAAAAACTCCATTAGAAACTAAGTTAGAATGTAGTCTGGTAGTTAATATCCTCAATCACACCAAGAGTCCAATAGGAGGTTAGCAGGTGATTGGTATATAAATTCAATACCTTTATCAAAGTTAGAACATCAATTAGAGGCCAATCAAACAATAGCCTATACCACAAAGCTGGGTTAGAACCTAAGTCAGAAACTAAATCAAAAAGTAGGTCAATAGAAGATGAAAAATGTAGAAGCAACTAGAAGTTTGAAGATGGTTTATACAAAATATTGGATAATTGGGAGTCGAAGAGTAGATCAGAAAGTCACTCTATTGTGGCCTTTTAGGAATTTACTAAAGTCAAAACTTGGGTTAAAAACTACTAGGTAGCAACCTGTATTAGATCAAAACCTTGGTTAGAATGTACCCTACTTAAATAATACCTAATGAACACCTTAGAAAAATTACCTAACACAATTGAGATACATATTTAAATGTCAAAGTGAACTCATATGTTACATATTGGTTGGAAACTAGAGAAATTACATTAAATTTTAGGGATAACAAAGAAAGATGAGAGCAACAAACAAAGAAAATGATCATCAATATCCACGTAAGTAGGATCAGTGTTTTACCACACTTTAAAGTATTGTTTAAGAATACTTAGAGACCTTAGTATATACCTTGATTGTGATTGTATGTTCGTTACCTGGGTGTATACAACCTGTGTACTTGAATATGGTTGTACTATTTTGAGTGCTAGACTTACGTATCGATCACTTCATGATATTACTTACTTTGAACTGTCTAAAATTATTTGATCACCCCAAAAGCAATCTAACATAAACTTAACTTAACTACTAATCAGACCTACATCGTAACTTACTAAGGAAAACAACTAGGATTCTCAGGCCAAACACGGACCCTTCAATGAGGATAGTTGAAATGATCATTTTCCTACCTTTAATCAAACTAAATGATTGGAGAGGAGGTTATGGCAAGGTTGGGAACTGTCGTTCAAAGTGAAGTCTCGAACGGAGTGTGTTCTCCATTACATAAGCCATAGTTTGGTTCCAATTCGCAAAGTACATGGTGTTAAACTCCTCAACCTAAATTAAAGCGAGTATAATTTTTCTAATCTCACGATTAACCAGATAACACCATATAATGGCACTTGCTTAGACATACATAACATCTAACTAAACTTGCTTAAAAACCATAGTTGCTCTGTATTAGATATGTGCTATTGTCTCTATCCCACTTACTAAATAAGTTGTCGCTCATTCTCTTATAATTATTTTGCAAGTTCCTCAATAGATTCACCAATACAACTTCAAGTTCCAAAAGATTAGAGATTAGGTTCAAGGAGTGAAATGCAAGACTACCCAATTAGATTTCTACTTTATTTATCAATTGTACTAACCACTAAGATAACTAATAGGGTCTCCTTAAGTGACCCTTATTTTTCAACTAATGAGATTTATTTCATGCTTTATAAGCCTATGGGTTTTAGTAAAATTTTAGTAGACACTTTATCTTTTTGTAACAACATAATTCTTGAAATTTTTATTAAATTCAAGGTTTCATTCTTCATACAATCTATAAAACTTGATTTTTCCTAAAACATTTAAGCTATAAAATTGTTTTCAATAGCTATTTTAAAAAGTTACACCATAAGTTAATTTCTACCAGATACTAAATTAGACGCTTCCAAGTAGTGAAGTAGTGAACTCCTTATGTAGGCCATACCTACATTAGTGATTAAGGCAATTATCTTCTAACATATGTTAGTTTATACAACAAGGCTATTACAACTCCTTAGTTTGGGGCATGACATCACAGGAACCAGATTCTCAACAAAATTGGTGAGTCTATCAAGTTTATCATCGACTAACCTAGGGGTATTACTATCATTTTAACCTCAGCCAACGTAAGCACTACTACTCAAGTCACTAATAGTACATTGAACATATGAATCTAACATAATGTAATACTTCTCCAATAGGTTGACAACACAATGCACAATAAACACTTCTACATATTACCCTAAATCATGTTAATACAGTTTAACAACTTCAACACCCAGTACTTACTCAAATAAACAAACTTGCTCTATTTTCCTATTGAAAAACAAAGTAACATACTAAAGCAACTACTGAAGGAGCATAGCAGCCACCATTAGTAAGCACAAAAAAAACTTCATTGTAACTTCATACATTCCCTCTCGAAAATCATACTTTGATACCAACGAAGGTAATGCATCCCTAAGGACATACACATGGAGAAGCACCACAACAAGCAAAAGTCAAAAGAAAGTAAAAGGGGTTGGCAAATCTAGGTAGCTATCAATCTGATATGATGAACCAATTGATCCTACTCAACTTACAATTCATTGGATATGATTCACCAATCTTAACTATAGGGCTACTCACCACTACTTCTTACTAAAAGGAATAGATAAAAGTTATGAGAGAGTAAGAACACTAAGATTGCTCAAGAAAGGAAATCGATAATGATCAATAATGTAATAATGTGTTGTCTGCTTACAAGGAAATGTAGCATTTATATGACCTCAATTAGGGTTACACTAAACAAGAAAAAGATAAAATGAATAATGTACAAAAGATTCCTATAAAATTCTTAAAAGGGGTAAAAATGGCAAATAATATACTACATAGAAAAGTAGAGAATCATTCTAAAATAATGTACTAGAAGACACATGTTAAGAGGCAACTAAAGGCTTGTAGTGCAACTGACTAAGTGATGCATCTCTGAGGTCAAACACACAGAGAAACACCACAACAAAGATGGTGGTAGCCACTTCAGAGAAACACCACATTCGTAGAGACCATACCTAGTCTTAAAGGCAGTCTTCCACTCATCACTTAATCTCATGCGAATTTGGTAGTAACTACTTCGCAAATCAATCTTTGAAAACATTTTGGCACCATAGAGTTCATCTAACATGTCATAGAGCCTTGGTATCGAATATCTATATTTCACAATAATTCGGTTGATTACCTAACTGTCAATCCACATACACCATGAACCATCTTTCTTTAAGACAAGCAAAGCTAGTACTATACAAAGGCTTATGCTCTCATTCACATATCCTCATTCCATGAGTTCATCCACTTGTCTCTTTAACTTAGCAACTTGCTCAAGGTTCATTCTGTATGCAAGTCAGTTTGGCAGGGCAACGCCTAGCTGCAAATCAATACAATGCTCAATGCCTGAGATTGGAGGCAATCCTCTAGGTAGTTCTTCAAGAAACATATTGGAAAACACATTTAGCAAGCTTCGAATTTCATCAGGAATATCCTCTAAATCTCTCATCTCCAACAATCTTCTAACCAATAGGAACATAAGCTCTTCAGCCTTCTTAGCATCTCGAAACTCTCTTCGACTCATGACTAAGGCCTTCTTCTTGCTAACATAGGTGAGCTGATTATGGGTCTCCTTTACTTAGGAAGGCATCATAGGTTATAGCACAATCTTCTTTCCATCCTTAATAAAAACATAAGTGTTCTTATATCCGTCATGTATAATATTTCGGTTAAACAACCAAGGTCGTCCAAGCAACAAATGTAAAGCTCCCATGGGGACAACATCACACATTACCCAAGACTCCAATTAACACATTAACAATTTTAATACCTAGTAACAACTTGAACAAAATAGAAATAAACTTACTCTGCTTTCAAAGTGAAAAATAGGGTAAGAACAAAGTAACGATGAAATCACACTTACCAATACACAAATCTTCTTTACATAACTCACAACTCTATACTTACTCCTCACAAACACACTACAACAGCTATGGAAGGAACACAGTAGCCAATAATAGGAAAGCAAACCAAAAACTTCACTATAACTTTACACATTCCCTCATAGAACCGTACTCTGATACCAGTGAAGCTGATACGTCTCTGAGGTTAGATATATAGAGAAAAACCACAATAAAGTGAACCGAAAGAAGCATAGGAAATGCTAGCAAAGTTTAAGCAGCTACCGAATGGATATAGTGTACTACTGGATCCTACTTGACCTACAATCCCCCGAATGTAACTCACAGTCCAAATTGAAGAGTCACTCACCACTACTCCTTACTAAAAAGAATAGATAAGAGTTAAAGGATAATGAGAACACTAAGGTTACTTAAAGAAAACATGAATAATTTTTCTATTGATGATTAATTATCTGCATACATGTAAATGGGGTTTTATATACCTATCCACTAGAGTTACTTTATATGTATGAAAAGATAAAAACAGTATTCTTACAATTAGGTTACATAAAACATAATAAAAGGGGCAAAAGAGACAAAGAATATTCAGTATGAAAAAGTAAGAATCATTCTAGAATGTTGTACCAAAAAATACATGTCACTTGGTGGCTAGACATTAGAAATATGATACAAAATAGGAAAAATTAGAAAGACGTTTGCAATCAAGGGCCAATCTGATCTGGATTAGGTCATAACTTAGACAATCGTTGTTAAGTAGTTGGATAAGGTTAGGGTCAAACATTTGTTGGTAGTTCAGGAGCTTAGCTCGGATAATCTTGGGATTGTCTGCTTGAATATTCTATCATAGCATAGCTATTGGTAGGTCTAGTACACAGAAAGGCTTAGAAGTCAAGTCAATAGAAAAGGGAAACACTGAGGTTAAGATAGGAATCTCCATCTCGAATAGGGTTTTAGGTAAGTATTCTTCAAGTGAGTCCTTAGAGTCCTCTAACTCGACTTCATGTGATTAGTCTAAGGAGTTGATTCCTATCACTAAACTTAAATGAATTCTGAGGCTACTTGGCAATTACAGGATCTTACTCATACAAGGTCAATAGTCAGAGCTAATCTAGTCCTATTTAGGTTAGATCTCAAGTACTAAAGGGAATTATGATCCTCTATAAGTCAAGTGTCTTAACAGCTCAGCTTGAACAAAGGTCTTATGCTTATCGACTCCAAAGCTACCTAGATCATGGTATGAGCCCAACAAAAGGTATGGCTAGTCAACTAATCGACATACATGCTTAGTAGGTTAGAATGATTGTTTAATAGCTTAAAAACCATATTGGTACTTATGAGAGCTCATTACTCAAGTCGACAATAGTATGAAAGACGGAAATCGAAATAGGAATCTTCACCCTAAATGGGGTTTCAAGCTAGTAATCTCTGTATGAGTCCTTATAGTCTTCTAGCTCAATTACATGTAACTGGTCCAAGAAGTTGATTCCTATTAAGTTTCATGCTAAAAGCATAAATATGACCAGCCACCATAATCGTTTACTTTGGGTATGAAGATATTGCCATTTCCAATTTTCTATTTTTATTAGGTTTCCGTCATAATCTTAGGATCAATGCTTATAAATAGATTCTTAAGCTTAGGGGGGAAGAGAGCCCCTTAAGTAGTTGTTAGGGTTTAAAATTACAAAGAGGCCTCTCCTTCATACTTGTTATTTTCTTTTCAGTTTTTTATGTCTTTATTTCAATAACTTAGTAAATCATTATGGAACCCTACATTTAAAGTTTGATCTTTATTTATGAAACTCATTCGATGATTTTGCTTATTATGATCTAGTTATACTGTTTTTATTGTTGTTAGATTAATATGACCTGAGTTATTAATTTAACATTTGAGTTTGCTATAGAGTCTTAAGGCTTACAGTAAACAAATAAGTTTAATTAGAAGAGATTGAGTGAGATAAGAGATTAGGTATTTCATCTTTCCAAATTAGAGAAACCTAATAGTAGGACCAAGAGCTTCATGTGATCTTAGAATGCTCTATGCAAAAGCGATTCAAATAGAGATAGTTTGAAGGTTAGGATTTAGCTAAAGATACAAGTCTAGCTAATTTGGAATCTGAATTCCATTGCAATAAGGTTAGGAATCTCCACAGTCTAATACAGCAATTGAGATTGAATGATCTCCTAGAACTAGGTAGTAAACAACAATTAAGATTTATTAAGGAAAATGTATTTTTTTCTTTGTTTAATTCCATTGCAACTGAGATGTATGCTTGCCCGTTGTAGAATCTGTTTATAATAAGACAATACATGCCACCACTAAAGGTTAACTATGGTTTCAACCTCGAATTACCCCTTAATTACACCCCCAACACCTATATTTGAGCAAGAAGAGCCTGATGTAAGAACCAAAGCTTAATCCTTTCAAAAAATCTACTAAAAAGCTCCTTAACAAATTGACCGAGCTTCCATGAAGCTAAAGGATAAAGGGAAAGGAAAGAAGACAAAGCAATTCTAGCCCAACGACCTAATGTGGTTACACTTGACCAAGGAAAGATTTTCCAATAAGAGGAAGAACAAACCGTCTACCTAAGTTAAAGGGTTATTTAGGATACTCTAACAGATCAACAATAATGCATAATAGTTAGAACTATCCGAATAGCTCAGAGTCTTCAATATATTCAATGTCACCACCTAAGCCCCTATCGAATAGAAGAAGAACAGAGTAAGGACCAGCTGGATTTGATGCCAAATCCCAATCAACCTGGAAGGGATGATAGAAATCAAGCTACAGGACTCCTGACCTAACCCTGAGCATAAGGACTTAAAGGCTTAATAAGGCACATTCTCCTTTCCCAACCTATACCCAAGGAATTCAAGCTATTTTTATCCACTAACCTACTATCATTTGCAAGCTAAGCTCTCTGATACCTATCAATTGTCCCTGAATGCTAACCCGAGAAGCACTCGACTAACAACTCAACTCTATCACCTACTAACTTGGCCAACCTTCTGCTAAGCTTCCTAGAAAATGTCCAAGCTAAAAACACCTTAGAAGAATCTGTAGCTCAATTTAGCATTAACTAACCCAATTGTACTCTTTTGTCTATTTTGCCAAAAGCCTCCTTTATTCATTAGCCACTTGTCCAAGCAGCCACATGAAGGAATCTACTACACAAATGACTTACTTTTTCTAATTTCTCTTTTGTACCCTTTTTTTTATTTGTATTTTACCTCTTTTAGACATTAACCTTTTAGTCTTTTCCCCCTTTGACAAGTTACCCTAGATTTACGGTTATAAATACCCTTGTTATATATAGCAGCAATGATGATCTTCATCATCTTATGGTTAAATATATTGAGTTTTTACTTTCTTAGAAGCTTACTCTCTCTTACTCTTATCCTAATCCTTAAGCAAAGTTAAGTGGCAAGTAACCTCATTGAATTGACTCGTATGTCATATCGAGTTAGTTCATCAGTCTATAGAGGTCCTTGGTGCGTCATATCCTTGGATTTATTCATAGGTTTAGCTTGTTTCATGCGTTTCCCTCTCATTTTCAAGCTTTTTGGGAGCTTAGATCCATCCTCTAGATATAGCCGACCTTATTGATTCTTAGCACAGCATATCACATTACATGTAAGCCTAAGTGAATTGAAGTAGGTGATAAAGAAGGCTAACCCAGTGTACTTTCTAATAGTTAAGCAACTGTCGAAAGTTGTCAAACTAGACCCCATTCAAGTAGAAGTCTGAACTTATTGGACCAATATGCCCATGTGTTCCTAAACGAATTCCCAAAGGGGTTATTGCCCTTTTGTAGGATAAAGTATGCAATAGATCTACTATCTAGCGTAAGTTTCTCTATCGACCTACCTATTGCATAAATCTTTGATGAAACTAAGAAATTGAAGCAGTAAGTAGATGAGCTGATTGAAAAAAGATTTGTAGAGGAAAGTATGAGCCCATGTGCAATTCCTGTCCTCCTTGTACCGAAGAAGGATGGCTCATAGCAAATGTGAATGGACAACCAAGCGGCTAACAAGATTACTATGAATAAAGATATCTAATTCCTTAATTAGATGACAAGTTAGATGAGCTACATAGAATTGAGATGTTTTCAAAAATAAATTTGAAGAACGGATATCATCATATCAAACAGAAGAAAGGAGATGAATGGAAGATCGCCCTCAAGACATGACATGGACTTTATGAGTTGACGGTCATGTAATTTAGGCTAATCAATGTGCCAAGTGTTTTTATGCGACTAATGAACTATGTACTACGCAATCAAATTAGTAGATGTTTCATAGCCTACTTCGATGACATTCTAATCTACAAAAAGAGCTTTGCCAAGCATATTAAGCACCTCAAAAAGGTACTTGTTGTACTCTAAGCAAAAAAACCATACGATAGTTTGAATAAGTATACCTTTATATGTCTAAGGTCATATTTCTTGGATTCGTAGTCAAGAAATAATAGACCACCAACCTTAAGACTTCTTACTCGAGCTCAACTCCAGGGTCTATAAGGCTTGGTCAAACACATACTAACATCTCTATCAACCTCAAACGAGCTGCTATACCAATATGACTCATGGTCGAATTCTTTACAAGATTAGCCCGACTAAACCTTACTCTACATTCGGAACCCTAATACCAAGCTACTAATTCAGACTCCTATATCCAACCTCCAAATTTCTGAGCTCTAACTGCCAACCTAATTAAGTAACATATCTATTATCCTAGCTACTCCATTTTAGCACAACGTTATCTCATCATACGAACCCAACAATAACATGCCACTAGTGTCACGATCTCACTTCCACTAACATCACTTACAAATAAGAATTTTCCCCTTTCTAATTCAACAATTTTAAAATAAAGAACATGTAAGTTATCTAAGTAGATTTAGAAACTATAATGGAATTAAGCATGGATTAGCAATTTTTCGGTGTTAGGATTTGAATTTCTCTATAAAAAGATGTATGAGTAACAACAATCATCTAAGATCATCGTAGCCATGTTATTAGAGTATTTATGATAGTTTAAACATGAATTTTACTCACACTCACTGAATTTATCCCACTTTCATTTCATAAATTCTACTATGTAGTAGAAGCATTATATCATCAATATCTCATCTACACTATTAGATAACTATTTAAGTTGCATCATTACTTAAATAGCTATGTTAGAATTAATTTCTCATTCCAACCAATTTTTAGCTCTAGGTGAGTACAAGGATTTAGGTCCTAATTCTCAAGAATTATCCATTCAAATTAGGGATCTTAGGTTTTAGTCGGGGTTTTCGAATCCTATTACAATATCTAAACCCTATTAGGATAATACGGGAGAAAGCCTAATGTATAGGAAACACTATCTAGCTCGATATTAACCTAACACTTAAGTTATACCTAATTACACCGTAGAACAAAGTAAAATTCCAAATTACACTATCACAATATAAGAACATCAATAGCCATAACTACTTCAATATAATCACACACTACCCATAAGCATAATAAGCACTATTTATCACATTCATGGAGAATAAACACATAATACATAATGCACATAAACATGAAAATAAACATTGCATTAAACATGGAAAAAGTACAAGAAACATTACAAAACTGAGCTCCTCAACCTCAATAATAGAGTTCCTTAAGGTTTTCCCAACAATCTTTGTGGATGTAATGGAAATCCACAAACCCAAACCCTAAAAAGAGTTAAAATCCACTAAAAGTCTATGGTACAATCATGAAAGTTCAAGAAAGTGCCATGAAAATCATAAAACTACCCTAAAAGCAACCTAAGATAGCCTAAAGAAGAAAGAGTGGTGGAAACTAGAAGCCTAAACCCTAGAAAATGCAAAGCAAAATCCATAGAAAATGAAGAAGTAGTTTTTATATCAGGTAAGTACTAGCATATGACAGTAAGCAAAGGTACGACATGACGATAGACAGAGGTGTGCAAGTAGGCTTTGGCCATAGGCTAACCCATTTAACCCACTTTTTAAACAAGTTTAAACTAAGGTTTTTTTGCCCGTTTAAAAATAAGCTAAATAATCTTGGCCCATTTAACCCACAAGCCAAAGTAGGCCAATTTGGGTTGGCCTGTTTAACACATTTATGCCTTTGGCCCCTCAATCGACCCATTGAACCCTCTTTTTAAACAAGTTAAGGTTGAGGTTTTTTGGCCCATTTAAAAAGCAAGCTAAATGGGCCCAACCCGTTTAACTCGCAGGCTAAAGTGAGCCAAGTTAGGTTAACCAGTTTAACCCACTTGTACACCGTTAAGTCGATGGACATGTGTCAAGTATTTCTCCTCTTTCCTTTTAATGAAATAGCACATTTTTGCTTCAAGGGTCAAGGATACTGTTATGATGGTCAAGATGATAGATGGGTACTATCATGCTAGAATAACTTTTTAGTTTTGCAACTTAACTCGATTTCGTTTAAGGTACTAGGTTGATGGCAACTAAGCTTATCGTCATACCAGTAGTTCCAACTGCAAGTTTCCTTTTCTTTTTTTTCTTCATTTCTAGCTTCTTGAATTAGGGCTACCATTACATTCTAACCTCGGGACCTGCAAGATGAAACACAAAAAACTTAAATTCTATAAATAGATGCTACTTTTGAGCATTAAAACACCAAAATATAAATTACACTTATGTTAAGTAATTATATGCGATTTCAATGAAAATTCGTACACTTTTGCTCAAATATCTATTGAATAACATATACTTGTTAGAGAAATCCTTTAGATAAGTTTGTAGTTTCAAACACTTATCAGCTACCTATTTAAACTTATTTTTGCTAACATTATACTATATTCCTTTTTCCTTTGTCTGTCTTATTTACCCCATTTAGCTTGTACTAAGTATCTTTATTTTGTATTATCCCCTTTATGTAACTTCATTCTTTCTCTTGTTACCCTAAAGACTTACTATAAATGGTCCTGATCACCTTTTTTTAGAGCTTTTGAGTTTTACAATTTATAAACTTATATTCTATACTTAATTAAATTCGATAGGCAAGTATACCCATTGTTTTATAGCACGGATGAGTCTAAGGTCGTCTCCATTGGGAAAATGACTCAAACACTAGTACTTAATAATCTTCCTATTATCTAACATTCCAATTTATCAAGTAATCGATTATTAAGACTCTAAGTCGTTAACTAAACTACCTTAAACCACAAATTAATGTGACTAACATAATGGTTACCAAACAATTACTAATGACACAATTAACATGCAGACTTGCTTCACCACTTGGCATAATAGCACCAAAATATTTTTTTTATCCCAATACTTGTTATCTACAAAAAATTACAATATATAAGCATTCTTCTCAAAAATATTTACTTTTAATCCTAATTATGTCTATTGGAATCTTTTCCTAATTAACAGCCAACTAAGATTACATTAATGTCATGTTAATGTATTGATTCCCTTAAAGATGCAACAGCTTTCATAACAATATCTCTATCGTCAAGAGTAAGTTGTCCCAATAAACTTGATCTATTCAATAGAATTGTCTCTCAACATATTCTATCAAAATCTATCCTAAGTCGATGTCATGCACTACACCATACTTAAATTCATTCAGTGCCATTCATTAGAATTAACAACATCAAGAAATTACTTTTCTATGCACTTGATCATACTAAGCGATGTAGCAAGCCTAACAAACTACTCACAAATGATAAGAGAACAAAATGTATAAACACAATATAGAAATAACAATGAATTAACATGAGTTCAATAAAGACTACAACCCCGTTTGAACTTCACCATATAAATCTTCACAACATAGAACAATGAATTCCCGTCATCCCTCTCGAGTCATTCCGGGAAATGTATGATATAATATCTTGACCAATTTACTTATAATTGAAAACACATGCGTATAGATACGGATGATTTGGTGTTTCTTATGAATTGATATTCCAAAATGATGTATGATCTGATTTATGTTCTACTCTAAAAAATTAATGTTTGAAAAATGATGATGATCTTCTCTACAAGTTGCAGTATTTTCATATTGTCCCAATCAAAGGACTCAAATCTATCCCTTCACAGCACCACTTGATGTTTTCCACATACCAGTTCATGTAAAAAGGTTAAAAGAAACAGATATGCCCCTTTCATCATGACCGTAACGCGAGGCATAATAGTCTCGAAAAGAATTATTTTTAACCAATCATGGCTGTAATAAATGTCGTAAACTCCTCGTTGCATTATTAGATTTTATCACGCCCCTGACAATGGTCATGATCATCCTACTGCTAGTCAATCACAGTCATGATTAATAAAGGAATTGTCAATACTTCCTTGATCACAGCCGTGATTAGGGACGTGATCAAGGCTAAATTCTTCATTACGCCATTATCACACCCATGAATGACACTACTTCACTAATTTCTTCTCTTCACGATCGTGACTGACTAGAAAGTTGTTCTTCGTATGTATAACTCCTCCCCTTACTTGTGATTTACCTAAAATCAATATTTTATACAATTAAGTATCCAAAACTTAAGAATTAAATCACAATTATAATCAATTCTATGCCTAAACATGCCTTGAAAGTGTAAAGTAATTTACACTTATCAGGTCCCTTATCCACTGTAGCCAGAATTAATCAATTTTCAGTTAATGAATATTCCCTTCACTGTTTCTTGCGAGAAACCCTCTTCAAGTTCAACCCTCATACTCTTATCTAATTTTGCTAGTAACTCGAGGTTAGTTTGAGTAGACCTTAGTCCTTTACTTGTACGTCATATCAAACAAGGCTAAGTCATGTTGTGCTCATTAGTAAGTCATATCCAACAAATAGCTTCACGAAGCTACTAAAAGTTCTACCCTATTCCCATTGCCTTTTCTTTGATATATTGAAGGACCCATTTTCAAATCTACGATAAGCCATAGTAGTAACTTAGCTCCTAGGCATATCATATTATTTTAGTATCAAAGCTTAAGGTAGCAATGGTAGTCTAACCAGTAGCATTGTCAAACTTTCTTATGCGTATTGTACATACTTTGTTTTACTCTGTTCTCACTATAATTAAACAAAGTAAGTTATTACAACATTGTGTAAAGTAGTGTTTAGTAGTATTATATGGAATCTCTTGTTGTTTTGTGTTGTTATTGATATTTTGCTATAGAAATGTCGAATCCGAGTGTAAAATGGGAGATAGGTGATGTTAAGAGTAATGTACCTAGGTGTAGTCAGATTGAGCATCAAACTTGTCAAAGTACTGATGAATAGATTCGAAACCTTACCACCATTGTTACAAACTTGGTTGTGACTGTACAAAGGTTCATAGATGCGTAACAATTAGAATCCATATACTAAATACATACTACTCCTTGTGAGCTACTGTGCTTACTTCTTTCCTTACTCTTATCCTAACTCTTAAGCAAGGCTAGGCGGTGATTAACCTTACTAAGCTGCTCATATGTCATATCAAGCTAGTCTTGTAAGTCTGAGGAGTTTCCTTGGTATATCATATCCTTGGAATCACTCATAGGTTTTTTCTTATTTACGTCATTGTTTTCATGCATTTCTTACCTTCCATTCTAAGGTTTTTGCAAGCTTAGACCCACCTAAATATAGTTGCCCTTATTTGCTCTTAACGCAGTCTATCATCTTGGTATCAAAGCAGAGGTTCATTTAAGTAAGCTGTATTTGAGCTAATTATTGTTGTTTTGTGCGTAGCATTAGTTGTAGTAATGCCTAATTGTTATCACTAGGTTAGTTGTGAGTGTTAAAGTAAGTAAAAGAAATATTAGTTTACTATTGTGTATACCCTATAATACTTTGTTTTGAATTGAGAAATCACAGCAAGTAGTAGTTGCATGTTCTTTGTGAAGTAGTGAGTTAAGCGAGTAGAAACAGTAAATGTGTGAGTTGGTTATTGATTCAAAAAAAGTGTTACTTATTTCTTGAGTATCAAAGTTTCGGGTGTTGCTGAAATTTGGTAAAAAAATAACTAACTTAAGTGTGAATGCTAATATTAGGGATGATAATAGTAGTGTTGTCTACAATAGCTAATAACCCCAAAATACTCTTAGATGCACAAACAAACAGATTGAAAAAATGGCTAACTTGATGGCTAACCTAACCAAAGCTGTTCATGCATTACCCTTTCAGCTTGCTAATGCCACTCAAAACACTTGCTAAGCTACTCAGCCTATAAGAGGACAAATCCCAGCTTAACAAAATTGAGGTAGAAGAGTATGAGAACACATGTAAAGGAGGATGACTTAAGTGAAGTAAATGAAGAGGATGAAGAAGAAGAATATGTTGAAGTGGAAGAACAAGCTTAAGTACACTGAGCTACCGACCTTGTGAAGCTTCAATGGTTCTGGAAATTCCAATGACTATCTTAACTGGAAAGAAAAAGTAGAGCAAGTTTTTTACTACTACTAATATGAAGATTGAGAGAAAATGAGAGCTAATGCTATAGAGTACTCAGGATATGTTACGATATGGTAGAGAGACTTCTAGGCTGTGAGAAGGAGAGAATAATACAAAGAGGTGAGCACCTAGCCTGAGATGAAAAGAATCCTTAAAAATAGATTTGTGCCAAATACTTATCTACATTATACTTTTGCACAACTTCAAGAACTAAGACAAAGAACTCAAACTATTAATGAATATGTTCGAGAATTCTTATTCCTTATGATCCAATTTGAAGTAGATGAACCTTCAGCTCGAATAGTTTTTAGATTCCTTATTGGATTAAGATATGATATTTGAGACATAATGGAACTACAATATTTTACCACACTAGATGATGCAATCGGGATTGCCCAACAAATAGAGAGACAAAGGAGGAGTAGGCTGAGTTGACCTCCAATGACCCAACCTAGCCAATCTCATCAACTGCTCATAGTAGTCACCGAGCTCCCCAGAACATTTACCCTAGCAGAAGAGTTGAAGCAGTAACTAAGTTGAAGAATTGCCCCATTGACCATGAGTTAACAAAGAGAACTTATGAGAAGGTATAAGGATCTAGGAGAAAGACAAGCTAAATCAAGTTCTTTAAGTACCAATGATTTGGGCACATAGCTACCTAATACCTGAATAGACAAACTATGATCATCAAGGGAGTTACCTCAAAGCTATAAGTCGATAGCACCGATGAGGAACTCAAAGAGGAGGTTACACCTGAGGAGAAAACCACATAAGAAGATGAGCTTGTTGAAGAGGAGGTATTTGTTGAAGACTTAGATAAGCTAACCCTAGTTGTTCGACTAAATTTGAGCCTATACAATGGAGACACTTCTCCTCCCTAGACAACATTTGAACCACGATTCCCAACCTTACCGCAACCCTGTCTCTTGTCACTTAGTTCAACGAAGAGTAAGAAATGTTACCATTTCTACTACCCTTATTGAAGTGTCAATATTTAGTCTAACAACGTAATCGTTACCCCCATTGGGGTATTGTAAATGTCATGTTAGTTCTTTAATCAATTCAAGATTAGTCTAGTTTATCAGGTAAGCAACCAAGTTCATATACATAAGATATGATATATCAAATAAAAAGCAACACTCGGAGTTCAACTCCTAATCACCACTCAGCATCACAAACACACACATGACATGCGTACACACAATCTAATTATAACCACAAATAAGCATTCTTATTCCTTCAAGTATCCTAACATGATACTTCAATATGCTACTGTCAGGACCCTAAAGGGGGCCTAGTAGGATTGCCTAAAATTTCCATAACATGTGTGTACCCATGATATAAAAACCACCTTGCAAGTCAGAGATTGCAAGACTCTAAATAATAAATTACTAAGATTACTAATTTTCAAATAAGTAATCTATTGTAACATAACATAATATATAATTATAAATAACGATGGATGTCCGATATCCCATAGTTCCTCAGAACCGCAGAGAATCGGTAACCCTACCAAATAATAAGACAAGATATACCAACATTATAAAACTACAGGAAAAATTAGATTATATTAAATTCTAACATGTGAATATTTTCTACAAAGAATGTTTATGTATCACCTATAAAGATCTCAACTAATTCTAACACCAATGTACATATCTTCATCTTGCATTCAACACTCAAGACTTATCCTAATCCTATCATGAGTAAACCTGCAAAAGAAAGACTATTAGGGAATAAGCTACTAGAGCTTGTGAGCTATCCCTCATACCATACTAGCAAACAAGTTATCAAACAAATTGTTACAACCATATGAATGCATGCACATGCATTATGCCAAAGAATATATACAGTTGACTAGTACTGCATATAATATCAGATTTTAACGCCTTCCGAGATAAGGGTTGGAGATTCATCGGCACCAATCACGACCAAGCTGTAGCACCTAGGTTTTTACCTATAACTTTGAATATCATATTTCGTGAAATATATTTCCATTTCTAAGTCGTTTAATAGTATACAAAATCCTAATCCTGACAGTGAAGTGGCCCTAGTAATCTACACACACCCTACAGTGATCTCTAAACTCGACCCTCAACCATATGATTGGTGTCTCTGTAACCTAGTAAGCCCATAGGTTCGAGTAAGGTCATATTATACGAGTGCACCATACAGAAACACTTTAATATATATAAAAAACCCCTGCAAGGCCTCTCTTTATCTTCATGTGAAGAGATAGCCGGAATAAATAATGCAATGCATGGATAATGCATGACCCTTTTAATTTAAGATAAGCCAAATATAATTAGGTCAAATTATGAGGCAATCAATCAATATCAGCAAACCATTCAAATCATATAAAAATCAATCATACAATCAAATCATCAATTATCATATTTAACAATATTTCTCACAATAATCAATCAATATCAAGCACATGCATATCCCAAAACCACATGCAACAAGTTATTGATATTCAATTTAGGTGCACTAACTACAAGCACAAACAAATATAGAGTCATCGAGAGTACTCACTTGACTATGATGACTCGCTCTAGTCACAATAATCGATTAGAAGATCCTCGCCCTCATTGGGATCACCTGATTATTACAAGATAACAGGGATAATAAGTAGTTGACTCAACTAATGGTTCTAGATATCTATCTACCTAATTCTACTTAGATTACTATTAGTCTTTATTCAGTTAAACCTAATTGCTAATCATATGTAACTTTTTCATTTTATTTTCAATATTTGTAAAATTTATAGTCGTTTTTCATCATTTTCAGATGCACATTCACACGGTAATGTCCGTTTTAGACGTTAAGACCTGCATTTTACAATGTATACTAAATTTATTAAAATTCTAACTATTGAAGCTTAATTATTCCTATTAGCTAGTTTTATGTTCCATTTTAGTAGTTAATGACTTAATTAGCCATTTATTCTTATACTTAGGGAATTTTACATTGGTATTACTAATTTATGTCCTTAATTAAGTTTGATTGAATTTAGGAAGTGTATTAAGGTTTAAATTTTTGGATCCTAAGTACATGTACATACTTATGTTCTTATTTTATAAGCTTATACTTATATCATTGCTTATGTCATCAATCACTTGTGTCATTACTTATGTCATCATGTGATTACCTCATTGCTTACATCATCCTTTACTTTTATAAGCCTTACCTTATGCCTAAGTGTATTATGTACACTTATATATACTTATACATATGTTAAGTGTATACTTAGACCTTTACTTTACTTGTATGTATATTAGTATACTCATATATATACTTATACTTATACCGTATTTATACCTGTACATATACCCATATACACATACGATGACATATGTATTTTCGTATGCTTAAAATTCCTCTTAAGAAAACTTCTCTAATTTCATTATTTTTGTGTTTTAAGAGTGTATTTAGCATGGTATAGGTATGTATAGTTAGTATATGTCTAAGTTTAGGTTATGTACATAAAGAATACTTATGTATAAAGGTCTCTATGCTTCTATTTCTCTAATATATCCTTATGTACACATACTTAAAGACATATACACATGCATCTCCTTCCACTTTACAATGATTTCTACTCTTCTACACTTAAAGATTGAAGCTTTATGCCTTCTTCAACATAGATGTACATAACACATAATTATTCCTCTAATCTACCTCTTCACCTAATTAGTAAATAACATAAAGCAATACATAATAACATACCTTAGTTTATTCTTGAAATATAGATGCAAAATCTGGAAAAATTTGGAAAGTGAAAAGGAAAGGTAAGGTCATAGAAATGGAAGAAGAAGAAGAAGGGACTTGGTTTTGTGTTTTTTGAAAGTAAAAGCAAGTGGGGTCCTAAGGGAAAAGGAATGGACTACAAAAGAAGAGGAGAAAAGGAAGAAAAGTCTAAAAGAAAGGAAAAGAAAAGAAATCATTAGAAGACTTAAATGTTTTCTTAAGTGAAAGTGACTTTTGTTAACTTTTCTAAATGTTGACTTAGTCAACCATTTGACTTTGGTCAACATGTGTTGACTTGGTCAACTTTCCAAAAATAAATGCCATTTTGTGTAAATAATTAAGTAATTAGGGAAAATTATGAGAAAGATTAAGGAAACGAAAGGAAATAAGAAGGTTAGTGAATTTATTAATAAAAATAGATAATGAGATCTTCCATTAGATATTTATATCCTATATACACCATTTGGTAAGCTACTTAATATAATTAAGATGAAAAATGTCATTGAGAGTATTAATGTTCACTACATGTAACCTAAGCATCAACTAAACTCTTAACTCTATATAATACTAACCTAGTTATATACTTAGAAGATAAACATGATCTATGATGTAATATCTTAGTTTCTAATTAACTACTTTGCTATTGTATGTATTTATAAGTGATTGAAAGTTATCTTTAATCTTTTACCTATGATTTGGTATGATACTAAGGTTATATTATCAATTAAGGTTTTAGGGTAAATTATAGTGAGTTAGTACTTTTATATCCTTAAAGTTATAATTTTAGGATTTTATCACTTTCAAGCACAACCTCTAGTATTTATATATATTTAGGGTATAAAAATTTTATACCTGATCAAATCTTTGATCGTTATATTAGGGTTTTTATCTTAACTAGCCTTGTAACTCTTAGAGTCTTCAAGTACACTAGGGTCTACTTTCGGTATTAGGTTGAAAATTTTAAGGGTTTACAGCTACTAAGCATAGATCCCAACTTAACTGTGCTCATGAGTAACCTAGTCTTGACCATTGCCTTCTTAATCTTCAATTTTCCCTAAAAATACATAATAGATTAGTTTTCAAGCTTTAATTTATCACTCATTAGTTGGTTTTATATTCTTTTGATTGTTTAGTCATAAATTTCTTAAATTAATTTCACTTACAAATCATGATTTCTTAACCAATTAATGAATTTTACAATTTACCCTAATTAGCTAAATCCTATAAGCTATCATCCATGTAGATTTATAGCAGTTTTCCTTAGTCTATAATTCTCTGAGTTTGGTTCTAAGTGAATTCATAGTAAATTCCTTTAGTCAGAAATCCTCTGAGTCAATTAGGGTTATTCATTATACCAATTTTATCCACTAAGATAGCCTTTAAACTTCTCCAAGTTAAACTTTCTATAGGAAAATCCTCTAAGCTATACTCTAACCCTATTTTCTATAGGAGTTTTAATATCAACATCCTCTGACTAATCATCTGCTTCCCCTGTCTACATATTTACTTAATAATTTTTACCTCTAACCTATCATCTAAACATCAATTTAATGCATTATTCATTACTAAAAGCCTCTAAATCATCCTGTGCTCATAACCAAAGTCTTAAATATAACTAATTTACTAACTTCTTTTTAAGTCATAATCATAGCATCAAATAAAAATCAACAATAATACTTTAAACACACTTTCCACAGTTCTCATTACTTTCCATAACTTCATTTATTCCATCATAAGTCACCAATTATATCAAATTCCCTAAATTGGTCAACTATCAACTTCCATATTTAAGGACAACTACCAACGTCCCTTAACTCCTCATTGTAACAATGAATCCCAATCACTCCAAAATAGTATCCATACTCCTTATGTGATTCAAACTCAATAGCTCAGTAGAATCATCAAAGGAAACACATTATTTTCAATAAAATATATTTAAGCATCATTTTAGCTTAAAAATCAATTAAAAATATGAAAAATAATATCATGAAAAACTTTGATGTAACAATTTAGTATTAACATAGGATAGTTTATAGAAAAAAATTGAAGTGGATACTATGCCGCCAACTTAAGTTATTTTAACTTCGAAAATTGTCCAATTTTGTCAATTTCTAAAGGACATATATATTAGCTACTAAATTAATACAAATTGATATTTTTTTTCCTAAATTCTATATACCAAAATATGCAAGAATGATTTCTTTTCATAATTTTCTAAGCATTTTTAGTATTTTTTTTTTAATTTAACAAAATCAAATAAAAATGGCTACCTACCGAAAACTTGGCTTCCGACCGCCACTGGCTGCCCCCTCCTTATCAATAGCACTAAGCAGTGGTAATGGCTTCTAGTAGTGGTGGTGTAAACCCTACTTTTAGTGGGCCTAAGACACAATTAAGAATACTTTCCGAACGTTCCTAAAGATCAACTAAACAAAAACCTTAAGTATATATTTAGAAACGAATTAAATTTTTACAATTCAAAAGCCAATTGTCGATAAAACCCGAGCTTGAAGAACTACAAACTCTAAAGCTACTTAAAACCCTAAACCTTAAAACCATTAAGGAATTTTAACCCTAAATAATTAATCGATAATTTAATTAGAATAATTTCATTCAACTTTAGAAAATTTCACAATTCTACAAAAATCAAATCATAAATTACAAAACAATGTAAGATAAAAATCCTAAAACAATTTTCTATAAGGCTATGCCCTTATCTTCATATATAAGCCTTACACATAAATAAGTAGACCAACCAATCACCTTAGATAACTTATCAATTGAGAGTTAGAATCATTTATCACTTGATAACTTATCAAAATCTAGTGATAAGACAATTTCCTTATCACCTCTTCACTTATACAACATATGGACAATTTTTCACAAGAATTCATAAGCTTAACTTTAATAAAGGAGACAAGACCACTCCATGGTATAAAAAGACTTCCAATGGCAGACCTAAAAAGGGGAGAAAGGGGGGCCATGCATTTGTCATTCACCCATCAATCACTTCTTCTTACACATCACTATTCACCCTTTAATGCTTACATCATCGATAGTTGAAATTGTTGACTTTATGTAAGCTACAAGACAACACTTTCAAGGTATTTAATCACTCCTTCTCTCTCCATTTCCAACCGGCCACACTCTTCCCCATTTCTCTCACTTTCAATTCCACTTTCACTTCATCTTTCTCTCTTTTGAAACAAACATAAAAAGGGGAAACAACCTTACCCCATAAAATCAATTTTTCTTCCATTTTGAAGCTTCACTCACAGCATTTTTTTTCCTTTGTTCTTGTGTCATTTTATTTCATCATTTAAGATCATTTAAGACTATTAGAATCTTCCATAAACCCCATTTCAAAAGACCAAAAGATTCGGGTTTCAAAAGGTAGCAAAAAGGAGGAAGCAAAGTTAAAGGCTTAAGTGGAACCTTAGTGCACAACCACCAAACTTTGCGTTAAGGACCAGTAAGTGTTTCTTGTGATGTGTGGATTAGTATTTATGTTAGGAGACTTGGATTTCTTGAAGATGTGAGTAAGGTTTAAGTTGTTAGAACACCAAAAATCGTTTTAAGAAACAAACCATAAAACCTTTGCATGAAGTTGAAATATGAGCATGTAAAGTTGGTGTTTTGTGAAGACATTTGTTTAATGCTTTGAATGGAAGATTTTAAGCTAAGAAAATCTTGAAATGAGAACTTTAATGGAGGATAAGCATGCTGGACGTGAGGGATTCCATAGACATTTGAATGTTGATTTTGTTTCCATTAAGTTAAACATGCTCAAATCTAGACTTAAGTTAAGGAAAAATCTATCACATGAAGTTTTATGAAGAAACCAACTTTATATGACATGAGCCCTGATATGGGGGTTGTATTAAGTATAAGATCTTTTATTTCTTTATGTGGAATATGAGTTAAAGGATCATTTGATGGAAGGAAACTTAAGTTAAGATTTGTACACAAGTAGTTAAGTGCATAATCTATCACCTAAACTTAAGGAAATGATGAAACAAATTGAAAAACCAAGTAAGGACCCCTTAGGACCATCATGAACAGATCTGGAACGTGGGAAAATGAGGCCTAAAAATATGATAAAAGTGAAAGAACAAAGTGAAAAGATTAACTAAAGCAAGTATAGTAAGCATATAAAACCTAAAACTCAAAACCGAGCTTAAAACTCCCAAAACAAGCCTAGAACTCTAAGATAGGCCTTCAATAAAAATCTGATCAGCACCTTAAAGTACCAAGGAAGGTTGTTTTAAAGCCCATAAGAAATCTACCTAAGGCCTCATAAGCCCACTAAAGACATTAACTTTAGTTTGAATAAAAAACAAGCCCATTTGACAACTTAAGCTCACTAAAGGGCTCAAGAAATTGTTGTTAGCCTTAAGAATATAAATCAAAGTTGTAAATCTAATCTCAAGGAGTATTTTAAGCTTAGGATAAAATCTAAAGACCAAGCCCAAAGGATTCCTCAAGTTATCAAAAGCCCATTTACCAAACAAGGCCCAAAAACACTCCAACGCATGAGGAATGCTACTGTTCTGACCTATGGACAAAATTTCATACCTCATTTCGAAAATCTAACCTTACAACGTTAAATTACACTTGAAAATGATGAAGATTGACTATTAGATCATAAAAATGGGACTTAAAACAAAAAAGTTATACGCGATTGAACTTTAGGTAAAAACCGAGAAAAATTACGAAAACTAGTTAAGAATATAACTTAAGGAAAACTTACATAGTTTCTTAAGTTTGCTTCAATTCCTTATAAAAAAATTATTTCAATAACTAGGGGACACTGTTTACAGAGACGACTTGCCTCCAGACTACTTTGATTGAACCACATGGTAGAGTGAGCAAATTCCCGATGACTCTTTACTTGATTGTGCTTGTACAGTAGATGCACCTAATCTTATATTTATAAATTTGGATGCTTGTGGGATATGGGAGATGCATGTATGTAAATTTATGGATGAATGTGATGGCTTGTTTATTATATATAATAATGGGAATTGTTTGTATGAATATATACATGTGAATTATATGGAATGAAACTAGATGATCACCCTAAAAATCAAGTTAATCACTTATATGATTAAGAACTCAAAATGAATCATGCATTCCCCATATTGCATACAGGTAACACAGACTGCCACTTCACGTAGAAGATGGGAAGGGACTCACAGGAATACGAGTTTCCTGCAAGGTTGGGCACTAGCTATGCCATCATATATATTGAGTCTCTGTCTTAAGCTGATGGGCTTACTAGGCGTTGGGAGATGCCAACCGTCGGCAAGGGGCCGAGTCTTGTGGCTTCTGCTTAGGGCTTGTGTTTGTGGATTGCGGGGACCACCACATCGCTAGACTTAGGATTTTAAAAGATATGATTTGATTTTGGTAAAGGAAGTATATATATATATATATGTAGAGTTTTGTTTTGGTATGAGCACGATAGTGCAAATGAAATAAAACCTAAGTTCTAGAACCCGGATTTTGGTTTGGGTCGGTTAATTATCTCCAAACCCCAACTTCAGGGGGCAAAATTCTAAGTCGTATGCAGTTCCTAGGTCACTACATGCTTTGTTTGGCATACTGTATGTTCATGCATTCATATGATTGTGTATCTAATAAATTTATGTCATGGATACTGATGAGGGCATTTATCTCACTAAGCGTAAGCTTACTCCCCTATAGATTTTTATTGGTGCAGGAGAACCTCTTCGTCAATCCGGGCCGAGGCATTCCCATGGTAAGTCTCGGATACAGACAGATTGGAGCGATCAGAGAGCGAAGAGGACATTTTGTAATAGATTATAGATATTTAGATACTTTTATGTATTTATGCATAACTTGGATTTTATGCAGTTCCATTATGAATTGCATTTTTTTGTAATATTGTTTTGGTGTAGGTCTCACGAGCCCACACAATTAGTTAATTTATAACATAGAAGTAATTTTAGTTAAATTGCTCTATGTTACTTGTCTATGAGCCTAGTGGTAACGTAGAGTAGAAGGAGCCTTGTGTGTTGTATGAAAGGCCTATGATCAGCAAAGGGGTTGATAATAAACCTTTATACGGTACACGGCGACCTATCACAACAACGATACTATTGGGTCGTTATAGGTTTAAGTGATTACTCTCCAACAACTTCCCAACCTTTCGTATCCTCCAATGATTATATTACACTCATTTTGTATAGTTTTTCCTAATTTCCTTCCTTTGATCTCCAAATTCAGCACTTAATTTTCCTAAAACTTACTTTGCATGTACAATATGTTGGAGAGGTTTTTCCCAGTTTTCTAAACCATTTTGAAGTTCAAATGATTTTCTTTCTCTCTCCTCTAAGCATTTTCCCCTAAAACTTAACAAAATTTGCATGTTAGTGAATTTTCTTAACGCCCTAGCAGTCATTAGTCATCTACATGTCCTAGGATTATGCTTAAAAATTACACATGATGCATACATTTACATTATATATGTTATTTCAATCCCATATAAATGTTATTACATTATCTAACTTATCTCTAAAAATTTACGAACTAACAAAGCTTATTTTACACGCTTTCGACAATTACTATATAAAATAGTTAAATTGTACTATTTTAGCTATATTATTATTATTATGTTATTTTATTTTTAATATTTGACCCCTATAGAGTCTCTTCATCTAATGTCCTGATAACTCGGATTTTAAACATATTTCATAGGATGATTTTATAGTATTTTCCTCACATTTTTTGGTTTTCTTTAAAGAAATTAATACTTAATTGAGTAAAATTTTGATTTGTAGGTTTAAACGCACTCTAAGCTCGAAAACGAAGAAAAGGAATCAAGTTCCACTCAATTCCAAGTTCAAACGAAGAAGTTATGAAGTTTTGAAGTTGTGCAGAAAATTTGTCTAAGTGCAGAAAGTTACATGACCTGAGGACACGGCCGTGTCCTAGGCCGTGTCTGGTGACGAAAACAGAATCTTTATAATACACATATAAAAGGATATCTTAGGGTTTCAAAAGAGATGAGAGACATTACAGAAACGAAAAGACACAAGAGAGAGACAAGAAGAAACTTAAGGAGAACATCAATCAAGAAAGAGGCGAGAACAACATCGATTTCAAGATTAGAGAGATTGTTCATCAAATCAAAAGGGGTTTTCCATGCTTTATTTTATGTTTTTGATGGAACTCGTTTTTAGATTCGTTATGATAGCTTAGAATTCGAGTATTTAGGATTATGGAACCTAGGGTTTCATGTAACCCTTGGATTGAATTATAATTTCAATAAAGTTTCTATCTTTTCTTGATTCAATTATGTTGTTTAATTGTGGATTGATAATTCTAGAGTGTCAATATATGATATTATGCATGTTAATTGAGAAATTGCATGTGTAATTAGATCTAGGCATAATTGAAGAGAATTACATGTATACTTAGAGATAAGATATATGTTTCTTCCGGAAAGTTGATTATTTGTGTGGGAATTCATTATACATTAATGCAATTCTAAATTATATTACTAAGTGAAGAGATTCCGGTAAATAATTTAGGATTAGGGTTAATATGCTTGAGAAAGGTATTAGCTTTAATTGTGAATCCCTCCGGTCAAGAATTATAGAAACTGAATTGAATATATTATAAAAAGGTTATATGTTAAACACTAGGGAAAATAATTCCTAAATACATTATTGCATACTTGAAGTCGTTCATAGTTTATTGCTTCCTAATTTGCGTAATTAAGTCTCATAAGTAGTTTAGTTGTTAATTTCAGTATTTTTAATTCATTCAACTCATCACAATTTTCTGGTTAGATAATAAAGCTAAGGTTAATATTAGTACTCAAAATCTCTGAGGGATCGACTTAGACTCATATCCGCTATATTAAAATTAATAGGTGCGCTTGCCTCATATCAAGTTTTTGGCGCCATTGCCGAGGATTTTTGATATTAAGAACACTAGTTGATTTATTACTTTAACCATTTTTTTTTCTTTTGTTTTCATTATTTATTTTCATTAGCTAGAGCTGCAATTGATTCTATATTTCTTACCCTTGCAGTGCATGACTCGAAGTAACCCGGAAGATTTGGTAGAACTTGATCCTGAAATTGAGAGAACTGCCCTTCAAAATTTGAAATCACAACCTAGACAAAGTGTGGCAACCATTGACGACGAGTCCTTCGTTGAAATCAAGGAAGAAGGTGAAGAGACCAACACTCAATTCATCGAGCAGGAAGATCCACCACACATGGCTAACAACGGGAATGAAGCCAATCAGACCATGTCCAATTATTCAAGGCCTACACTTATTGGAGCTGACTCTAGCATCGCAAGCCAACCGTCGCGGCTAATAACTTCCAAATTGCACCTAACATCATACAAATGGTGCAACAATATGTTCAGTTTGACAATCTCTAAGATGAAGATCCCAATGCCCACATCTCTAGTTTTCTAGAGATTTGTGATACTTTTAAAATCAACGTAGCCACTGATGATGCCATCCGTCCGTGGCTATTCCCTTTCTCCTTGAGGGGTAGAGCAAAACAATGGTTGAACTCTCTACCACGAAATTCAATCACAACTTGGAATGAATTGGTAGAGAAATTTTTGGATAAGTATTTCCCACCTGCAAAGACCGCTAAACTTCGGAATGATATATCTTGTTTTGCTTAATTGGAAGCGGAGACTCTATATGATATTTAGGAGCGATTCAAGGACTTGCTCAGGAGGTGCCCACATCATGGCCTTCCATTATGGATGCAGATTCAGACCTTCTATAATGGTCTTAATTTATCTACGAGACAGATGATTGATGCATCCGCAGGAGGTACTTTGAACACAAAGACACCTGAGCAAGCACAAAACCTAATTGAAGGAATAGCGATGAACAATTATCAGTGGGAAAGCACTAGAGCCAAACAAAAGGCTATGGGAATTTATAATGTGGACTTGACTACTGCTTTGGCAGCCAAGGTGGACTTATTAAGTAAGAAGATTGATGCACTCTCTGTTGGACCTCAACAAATGCAATCAGATATAAGTGATTGTGGTATGCAGGGGTATGGAGCACAAGAACAACTGGAATAGGTAGATTATCTAGGAAATCCACCTAAGCAACAAAATAACCCCTATAGCAACACTTACAATCCAGGATGGAGGAATCACCCCAATTTCTCATGGGGAAACCAAAACCAAGGCTAGTAGAAGACCAACTTTAGCCCACCTGGATTTCAAAGACCATTCCCACCTCCTCTCCCTCAAGAAAAGAAATCCAGTGTAGAAGAACTTCTCACAAAATACATTCAAGGCAATGAGGCTCGCTGATCCAACATTGAATCCTCGCTGAAGAATCAAGAGACTTCAAATCGCAATCTTGAAAACCAAATTAGTCAACTTGCGAAGCTAATCTCTGAAAGACCGTAGGGATCGTTACCAAGAAATACAGAACCCAATCCAAAGGAACATGTTAAGGCAGTGACACTTCGAAATGGGAAGGAGTTGCATGCTGAGACGAAAGGTAGCGAGGAAACTAGCAAGAGCAAGGGGGGGATGAAAGCAACGGCAGATGTAGAGCCATCAAAGGTGAAGGAATATCAACCACCTATCCCATATCCCCCAAAGACTCCAAAAAGATCACAATGATCACAGTAAGTTCCTTGACCTCTTTAAACAACTGCATATTAACTTACCTCTTGTTAATGCCCTATCACAGATGCCGAAGTACGCTAAGTTCTTGAAAGATTTGTTATCTAACAAGAAGAAGCTTAAGGAGCTTTCTACAATCATCTTGGATGAAAAGTGTTCAGCGATCGTGCAAAACAAGCTGCCCAAGAAACTAAAAGACCTAAGAAGTTTTATAATTCCTTGTCATATTGGTAATCTGTTAATTGACAAAGCCCTAGCTGATTTCGGTGCTAGCATCAATTTAATGCCTTATAAATTTTTTAAGAAACTAGGATTAGGGGAACCTAAGCCCACACGCATGAGCTTGCAATTAGCTGATAGATCAATGACGTATCCTAGAGGTATATTTAAGGATGTATTAGTTCAAGTGGGTAAATTTATTTTTCCAGTTGATTTTGTGATATTGGATATGGATGAAGATTTTGAATTACCCCTTATCCTAGGTAGACCATTCTTAGCTACCGCTAGGGCTATCATTGATGTTAGTGATGGCAAGCTCATTCTTCAAGTCGGAGATGAAGAGATTATGTTTAAAATTTCGGAGGCTATGAAAAAAGTCTGTCGATCAGGATGATTATTACTACCTCCTTGATGTTACTGACACTTTTGTTTCAAGTTATATGCAGGAAGTTCTTCTTAAGGATCCGTTGGAGAGTTGCTTGCAATTAGGCATGGAGGAAGCTTCGGAAGATCCTATCAAATTCGAGGTGATAGCCCAACTGGAGGCAAATAAACCTATCTCTGTGGAGAAAGGATTTGAAGAGATTGAAAAGAGGAAGGAAGCACAGTTAAAACCTTCGATTGAGGAGCCACAAGTATTGGAGCTAAAACAATTACCTGACTATTTAGAATATGCCTTCTTAGAGAAGGACTCCAAATTACCGGTAATTATAGCATCCAATTTGGAAAAAGAACATAAAGAAAGGTTGCTGAAAGTACTCAAGGAGCATAAGAGGGCCATTGCTTGGAAAATATCCGATATTCAAGGTATCAATCCCTCCTTTTGCACTCATAAGATTTTAATGGAAGAAAACTATAAGTCGGTTGTGCAGCCCTAGAGACGTTTGAATCCAAACATGAAAGAGGTAGTAAAAAAGGAAGTTATCAAACTCCTTGATGCAGGTATGATATATCCTATCTCTGATAGTTCATGGGTAAGTCCAGTGCAAGTAGTTCCAAAAAAAAGTGGGATGACAGTAGTCCCTAATGAGAAGAATGAATTGATCCCAATGAGAACGGTAACAGGTTGGCATGCATGTATCGATTATCGAAAGTTAAACGATGCTACACGAAAAGACCATTTCCCCTTACCTTTTATTGATCAAATGATAGAAAGATTAGCTGGACATATGTTTTATTGTTTTCTGGATGGCTTATCTAGTTATTTTCAAATACCTATTACACCGAAAGATCAAGAAAAGACCACTTTCACTTGTCCTTATGTCACTTTTGCTTATCGCAGAATGCCTTTTGGTCTTTGCAATGCACCGGCTACATTCCAGCGATGCATGTTAGCTATTTTTGATGATTTGATTGAGGACATAATGAAGGTATTTATGGATGATTTTTCAGTTTTTGGCAATTCATTTGACCTTTGTTTAGATAATTTGGACAGGGTACTTACCAGGTGTGAAGAGACCAACCTTGTCCTCAACTGGGAAAAGTGCCATTTCATGGTACAAGAAGGTATTGTGCTGGGCCATAAGATCTCTTATCGAGGAATTGAGGTAGATACTGCCAAAGTGGATGCGATTACAAGACTCCCATCTCCAACTTCGGTTAAGGCCATAAGAAGTTTTCTAGGACATGCAGGTTTTTATAGGCGATTTATCAAGGATTTCTCGAAAATTGCCCGCCCTTTGACTAAGCTTTTAGAGAAGGATGTGCCTTATGTTTTCTCTCAGGAGTGTTTGAAAGCTTTCAATATCCTTAAAGAGAAACTTACCAATGCTCCAATCATGGTAGTACCTGATTGGGCACTCCCCTTTGAGCTTATGTATGATGCAAGTGATCACGCAGTCGGAGCAGTGCTGGGGCAAAGGCGAGACAAGTACTTTCAACCAATTCACTATGCTAGCAAAACTCTTACGAATGCTCAGGAGAACTACACTACTACAGAAAAAGAGTTGCTAGCCGTTGTTTTTGCCTTTGATAAATTTCGCTCTTATTTGCTTCTATCTAAGGTGATTGTTTATACTGATCATTCTGCCCTTAGGTACTTGTTAGCAAAGCCGGATGTAAAACCATGATTGATTAAGTGGATCTTGTTGTTGCAAGAGTTTGATGTGGAGATCAAAGATAAAAAAGGGGCTGAGAATTTAGCAGCAGATTACCTATCCCGATTGGAGAATCCAAACTTGGAATCGCTCGACGAGAACGAGATCAAGGATGAATTCCCTGAAGAGCGACTCTATGCCATCGCCCAGGTAAGTGATATGGAAATTCCTTGGTTCGCAGATATTGCTAATTTTTTAGCTGCTAGGATCATACTGAAGGGACTTCAACACCAACAAAAGAAGAAATTCTTTTCCGATGTGAAACATTATTTTTGGGATGATCCTTACCTCTTTAAAGTATGTGCAGATCATGTCATTCGAAGGTGTGTTCTACACCTCGAGCGTTAGCGAATTTTGAGCCACTATCATTTGGGGCCCACGGGTGGGCATCATAGTGCCAATAGGATAGCTCATAAGGTCCTAGAGGCAGGATTTTATTGCCCTACCCTATTCAAAGATGCCCAGAGATATGTTGAGAGTTGTGATCGTTGCCAATGAGTGGGAAATATATCCCGTAGGGATGAAATGCCACAAAACCCCATCATCGAGGTTGAGGTATTTGATGTGTGGGGGATCGATTTCATGGGTCCTTTTCCGAATTCAAATGGAAACAAATATATCCTAGTAGCCATAGACTATGTCTCTAAGTGGGTGGAAGCTAAAGCCCTACCTACTAATAATGTTAGGGTAGTAAAAAAAATTTTGAAAGGCCTATTTTCTCGATTTGGCACCCCTAGGACAATTATAAGTGATAGGGGAACACACTTTTGCAATGCTCAACTCGACCAAGTATTGAAACGTTATGGCGTTACACATAAGATAGCCACCCCGTACCACCCGCAAAGTAGTGGCCAAGTGGAAGTTGCCAATCGTGATCTTAAGCGAATTCTTGAAAAAACCGTAGAGTATCATAGGAAAGATTGGTCAAAAAAGTTGGATGATGCTCTATGGGAATATAGAACCGCCTAGAAAACACCACTCAGCACTACACCCTACCGACTTGCATATGGCAAAGCTTGTCATTTGCTGGTAGAGATAGAGCATAAGGCTTATTGGGCGATTAAGCGTGCTAATGTTGATTCTGAGCGTGCAGGTTCTCACAGGAAGCTTCAATTGAACGAGCTAGAGGAATGGCGAGCAAATGCATATGAGAACTCCAAATTATACAAAGAAAGGGCCAAAAAGTATCATGATCAGCGAATCAAACAAGGTCGACAATTTAAAGAAGGTGATCATGTTCTTTTGTATAATTCTCGCCTGCGTCTATTCCCAGGTAAGTGAAAATCCAGGTGGTCTGGACCATTTACAATTACACGAGTTTTCCTGTCTGAGACTGTTGAAGTTACACACCCGGAGAAGGGTACATTTAAGGTAAATGGACAACAATTGAAATTATACTTGAGTGGAAACTTGGAGCATGTTGGCTGGGAGGAGTTTTATCTCCATCCGACAGAACTAACGTGAGAAGACGTATCCCGTCGAGCTATCGACGTTAACTAAAGAGCTTCTTGGGAAGTAACCCATGTCTAACTCTATTTATGCTTTAGTTCTTTAAGTTTTCTTCATTTTATTTTTCGTTCAATCTAACTTTGCTTTCCTTCTTTTCTTTTGCTTTCACTTTTTTTTGTCATAATTCTTTCCTCTCTTAGCTTTAATTTTTCCTTTTCTCTTTAATTTTATTATTTCTAAGTTTCCTTTATCTTTAGATTTAATTAAAAAAAAAAATTAGTTACATGGGTGAGGGATACGGTCGTATCCTAGCCCATGTCCATCCAGACGTTCAAAAATGTCTACCCACAGAAAGTTACACGGGCGTGGGACACGGTTGTATCCCAGCCCCGTATCCGCCCAGACTTTGATCCTACTCCGTGGGCACAGAAAGTTACACGGGCGAGGGACACAGTCGTGTCCCAACCCGTGTGCATCCAGACATGACAGTAGAACAGAATGTCACACGGGCAGGGGACACGATTGTGTCCCAGCCTGTGTCCACCCAACTTATATACTCGAGAATAGAAAGTTATACGGGCAAGGGATACGGTCGCGTCCCAGCCCGTATCCATCCAGTATTCATACACGGGAAGCACAAGTCACACGGGCAGGGGACACGGTCGTATCCCAGCCCGTGTGCGTCCAGGTTAAACACGATGGCACAGAATGTTACACGGGCGAGGGACACGGTCGTGTCCCAGCCCGTGTCGACCCAAATAACACGGTTTTCACACACGACCGGTTTATTTAAATTACATACCCTCTCACACTCTCACAATCACACATATCTCTCTTACACTCTCTCTCATTCTCCCTCTTCTCTCCACAATTCCTGCATTCCGCATTTTGATCCAAGTAAGTTTTCCCCCTTAATTTTCCTTTCTCTTCCTTAGGCTGCAGCAATTAGGTTATGTATGTTCTTCCTTTTATGCATATTGTTTTTGGCTTTCCAATTTCTTTTACTTATTCATCAATGCTATGCATCATTGCTTTGAGTTTCTTGATCTCATATATTATAAATGCTGCCTCATCTAGTTAGTTTACATTATGCTCTGTCAATTCCAAATTTTATTGGTTAATTCGATTGTCATTCTTCATTCAGGCTAGTTAGGGTTAGCAATGACCGATCATTATTCTGGGTCATTTCGCGTCTCTTATATGTATAGACGCTTGTTTTTCCTCGTTACTTAGTGTGTAGTAGAATTCGTTGGAAGTGTTTGCCACTCATTTCTTTTCCACCACCTCATTTTCTAGCTGCACTCCATATGTTTGATGAAATGCCCCAATGAGCATTCCTTTCACCATCTTACCCATTGTTATTCCTGTTTTTCTATTTGCTTCAAACTATGTGCGATACGGATGTCCGTGTTTGATTTGGATTGTTGCCTCTTTTCAGGTATTCAAATGGCTAATCGATCTAAGCTTTCCGTTCGTCGAAAATCCAAATTTGCAGCATCCTCTTCGTCACAATCCAGCGCAATTGTTGAACCACTGGCGACTCTTCCCCCTATGGAGCACCCAATGCTCCAATTTAAGGAGGACTACCAAGTACAACGCTACCAATTGCTTCAGTCTAAGCCCTTTAGCGAGACCTTTCGGTTGGATTGGGATGTTCTCGCTCAACTAGAGCTCACCACCGAAATGAAGGAGCTCTTGGACGGTACCGTTTGGGAGCACCTATAATCCTTTGAAGCTCCAGTTTATAAAGAGCTGACCTTGGAATTTTTGTGTACTTATAAGCTGGATAAAGACAGTGCTACTCACATGGGCCCAAACCGCAAATTACACTTCACCTTGAGTGGCCATCCATTCCACATGTCCATCGCTCAACTGGGTCGATATCTTGGTTTATATGCAGAAAGATATACACGGACGGAAGAATTCCAAAGTCTCTCATGTCGTTTTCCTCGTGGCGTCACGGCAGGGTCATTTTAGAATGAGATCACGGTTGGCGATGCCTATGATCCAGCCAGGAGTAAGGCCTCTCAATTAGTCAGGCCTGAATATCGAGTTCTTCACTGGCTTTTCTCCCATACATTAACTAGCCGGGGCCTTAGCACCAGGGTAGTGTCTAACAAGGATTGCCTCTATCTCTACAGTGTCATCCATAAGCACCCCATCAATCTAGCCATTGAAATTGCCGAACTCTTCAGCCATCAAGCCACCACTACTCGGAAGAAAGGGCATATTTATTGTGGCCTTTATATTACATTACTAGTGCAGGCTATGAGGACTAAGGTTGTTGCTTGGCCTTCACTAACTTTCATTAGCCAAGTCACTCCTATGCGCCTAAATTCCTTCCGCCTCATGAACCTCCAACCATCAAGATGTCAAGGTCGATGCTCTCGCAGCAACACATCTCGGGGCCAAACGTCTTCAGCCAGCTTAGACGATAAATTTGATTTGTTGCTGTCTGAGGTTCGTTATATACGAGAGAGTATGGATAAACTTCATCTCCGATAGAACAAAATGGAAGAATTTCTTAAAATGAAAGCATCGGCTACTAATGAAGAGGAGAGTGTGGAAAAGGATGGGGAGGATGAGAGTAGTGAGGAAGAGGTTGATGAGGAGGGTGATGATGAGGAGGCTGGAGAAAGTGATGAAGATGAGGAGGATGATGAGGAGGGTGATGACGATGATGATGCTACTATGGCTGAGGCATCATCTGATGAGGAGGCTGAGGAAACAGATTCTGATCACTCTTCTTAGTTCCAAATTTTTTGTGTTGTCTTTTGTTGATCAAGACTTGTGAACTCCGATATATATAATGATGATGCTTCTTCATTTTGCACTTCTTTTCAACTGGCAGGGAAGTATTAGTTTCTTTTCATTACATATGTTTCCTTTTTCCTGTGCTGTTTTTTTTCGTGCTGCTCTGATTTTTTGTGGTACATTGAGGACAATGTCCATTATTAAGTATAAGGAAGGGATATATATGAATTTGTTACTGTTTAGGAAACCAATTATTCATATTTGACTCAATTACTTTTTAAGTTAACTTGCAATAGGTGATTAATTGGTATTAAGCCAAATCAACTGTGTCATCTTGATTGTTATTGATCTTATTATACTTTACTAGAATTGATTAGTCAAATTTTTGGAAGGCAATGTTACGAGTTATTTAACTTAGGATTTTAAGACTTGAGATTGGAGCAACATCACTAGTTGAGAGTTAGTCATGGTTATTTTTAAATTTACTTTTGTATATACTTTTCTCTTAGAAATTTTTAAGAGTCCTATAATTTTTAGCAAACAAACAAATGAAATTCTTCTTTTGAGAAACCTCTGAAATATCATAATGATTGGAGGTCAAAAGTAATAATAAGTGTATGAATAGAAAAATTGGTAAGGATTCATCTTGGTCCGTCAGAAGAGCGAGATTGAGCCCCAATGCCAATTCAAATGAAAAAAATTGATATGGATTGGCCTTGGTCCATCAGAAGAAGAAGGTTCTTTCCCGCTATCAATATAAGAAATAAGTTAGTATGGATTGGTCTTGGTCCGTCAGAAGAGCGAGATTCTTTCTCGCTACCAACGCAATTGTGCTTAAATAAAGTAAATTCAAAAGACCTCTCAACAAAAGCATGAACTAGGGGGATGATCAAAGGATGAGTGGATGTAAAATGTGTTTGTTCTAGATTATGGTACTTAGTGAGATGGAAAAGAGAATTGTATACACTTTAGTCAAATGGACAAAATTTTTATGACTCTTTTTCGGTTGGCAAGATGTTAAATCTAATTTTTAGTTTAAGAATCCTTAGTTAAATGATTCGGGGTAAACTTTGATTTTCATAAATTAACTAGTGAACTCTAGTATTAAGTATTGTTGGAGCATTTGAATATGGTCAGATGAAATTGGTTGACTTTATTATTGCAAGTTAGTTGAGAATGATTTTCTTACCTTTCTTCGAGTCAAGTGTATTCGTTCACAGGTTTCCTAAATAGTGATAAATTTTGATTAAGTGTTTCTTGTCCCAAAAGTTTTGTTTTCATTTATTTGCTTGAGGACAAGCAAATGCTCAAGTGTGGGGAAATTTGATAACTCGGATTTTAAACATATTTCATAGGATGATTTTATAGTATTTTCCTCACATTTTTTGGTTTTCTTTAAATAAATTGATGCTTAATTGAGTAAAATTTTGATTTCTAGGTTTAAACGCGTTCTAAGCTTGAAAACAAAGAAAAGGAATCAAGTTTCACTCAATTCCGAGTTCAAACGAAGAAGTTATGAAGTTTTGAAGTTGTGCAGAAAATTTGCCTAAGTGCAAAAAGTTACACGACCTGAGGACACGGCCGTGTCCTAGGCCGTATCTGGTGACAAAAACAGAATCTTTGTAATACACATATAAAAGGATATCTTAGGGTTTCAAAAGAGATGAGAGACATTACAGAAACGAAAAGACACAAGAGAGAGACAAGAAGAAACTTAAGGAGAACATCAATCAAGAAAGAGGCGAGAACAACATCGATTTCAAGATTAGAGAGATTGTTCATCAAATCAAGAGGGGTTTTCCATGCTTTATTTTATGTTTTTGATGGAACTCGTTTTTAGATTCGTTATGATAGCTTAGAATTCGAGTATTTAGGATTATGGAACCTAGGGTTTCATGTAACCCTTGGATTGAATTATAATTTCAATAAAGTTTCTATCTTTTCTTGATTCAATTATGTTGTTTAATTGTGGATTGATAATTCTAGAGTGTCAATATATGATATTATGCATGTTGATTGAGAAATTGCATGTGTAATTAGATCTAGGCATAATTGAAGAGAATTACATGTATACTTAGAGATAAGATACATGTTTCTTCCGGAAAGTTGATTGTTTGTGTGGGAATTCATTATACATTAATGCAATTCTAAATTATATTACTAAGTGAAGAGATTTCGATAAATAATTTAGGATTAGGGTTAATATGCTTGAGAAAGGTATTAGCTTTAATTGTGAATCCCTCCGGTCAAGAATTATAGAAATTGAATTGAATATATTTTAAAAAGGTTATATGTTAAACACTAGGGAAAATAATTCCTAAATACATTATTGCATACTTGAAGTCGTTCGTAGTTTATTGCTTCCTAATTTGCATAATTAAGTCTCATAAGTAGTTTAGTTGTTAATTTCAGTATTTTTAATTCATTCAACTCATCACAATTTTCTGGTTAGATAATAAAGCTAAGGTTAATATTAGTACTCAAAATCTCTGAGGGATCGACTCGGACTCATATCCGCTATATTAAAATTGATAGGTGCGCTTGCCTCATATCATGTCCCGAGCCTATACGTAAATTTCTAATTTAATCGGGTCAGTTTTACCGATACCCTAAATTTACCTACTCAATTCCTAAATACTGAGTACGGGCCTCACATTTCTACCCCTTTTTATAAAAGTTTTTTCCTGAAAAGTTTATTTATCATTCATCCTAATGAAACATCTAAATACTCCAACATTCAATCAATTATCACCAATCAAGATAGAAAGATTTACTAACCTAATTTCTAAAATAACTAAGGAAATCTATTTTGCATTACCATCTTTGGTTCCCAAGTCACTTTTACTTGAGGACCACTTCCCCAACAAACTTTTACATTCGTAATCACTAGACTCATATATCAAGTATCTATATAACTTATCTCTAAACTTTTACATATGTACTTCATCCATGATCTCTTGTTTCAATTCTACATCATCAGGAACACAAACTTAACTTTTAAATCTCATTAACCCTTTTTCATCCATATGAAAATCCAATATTTCCTCCGAGTTCAACTTTTCTTGGATCATGTTCTTGTTGCATCCTAATTCTCTCTAATACAGTCAATTGAACAACTAAGTTCATCAATTGCATCTCATCATCATGCAACTTAAACTTAATTTTCAGTTCCTCAAATTCACAGATTAAATCCTTTTGAATGGTTAATAAGGAAGCTACTTGTTCATGATTTAAGCAACTTAAAGCATTGGCCACTAAATTTGCTTTACTAGAGTGATAATCAATAATTAGATCATAATCCTTAATTAACTCCAACAATGGCTCTGTCTTAGATTCAATTCTTTCTAAATAAAGAAATACTTCAAAGTCTTATGATCAATATAAATCTCATAGTGTTGACCATACAAGTAATGTCTCCATATTTTCAAAGCAAACACAACAGTTGCCAATTCTAAATCATGTGTTGCGTAATTTCTCCCATAAGGCTTTAACTACCTAGAAGTATAGACAATTACTTTACCATCATGCACCAAAACACATCCTAATCCATTTCGAGAGGCATCATTATAAACACAATAGGACTTACTTGGATCAGGTAAGGTAAGTATTGGAGCTGAGATTAAGCGATCTTTTAACTCTTGGAAACTTTACTCACCCTTCTTAGTCTTTTCATACCTAACATCTTTCTAAGTTAACCAAGTTAAAGGTTTTACTATCTTCGCAAAATCCTTTGATAAACCTTCTATAATATCCTACCATTCCCAAAAAACTTCTTATTTTAGTAACTATAGTAGGTTGTTTCCAATCAGCTACAGCCTTAACCTTTTCTAGATCTACCAAAACTCCTTTACTAGATATAATATGACCCAAGAAAGCTATCTTTTCTAACCAGAAATCACATTTGCTTAGTTTTTCATATAACTTATTGTCCCTCAACTTCTGTAATGCTAGCCTTAAATGATCAACATGTTCCTTCTTTATCTTTGAATAAATCAAGATATCATCAATGAACACCACTAGAAATTTATCCAAATAAGGATGATAAATTCAATTCATTAAGTCTATAAAAACTGTAGGTGCATTCGTCAATCCAAATAGCATCACTACAAATTCATAATTCCCATACCATGTATTAGAGAGAATTAGGATGCAATTGATGGTGTTCTGACCTTAAATAAATCCTTAAGAATATTGTAGCTCAATGTAATTGACCGAAAAAAAATAATCAATCCTTAGTAACGGACACTTATTCTTAATTGTCACTTTGTTGAGTTCTCTATAATCAATACACAATCTCATTATTCCATCCTTTTTCTTCACAAATAACATAAGGGCTCCCCAAGGTGACACATATAGTCTAATCAATCCTTTATCCAAAAGTTCTTGTATCTTTTTCTTTAATTCCTATAATTCCATTGATGGCATTCTATATGAAGCTTTGGATATTGGCCCAGTTCTAAGAATTAACTTAATAGTGAAATCCAATTCCCTATGTGGTGCTAAGCTAGGTAAATCATCTAGAAACATACGAGAAAATTCACAAACTACTAGTATTTTTTACATACTTGGCTTTTCTTTTGTTTCCTCTAGAGCAAACACCAAACAATACTGCCAATCTCCATTATCTATTTTCTTTTCCTTATTTACTTCAATGATAGATGATTCCATACCATAAACTTAAATCTTACCAGTGTATATAACATTTCCATCGTCCAATGTTACTGTCTTACTTCAGCAATCCACTTTCGCCTTATGCCTCGACAACCAATCAATCCCCACAATAACGTCATAAAGTAATACTATCAATTTAATTGGAAATTCCCTTCCCTGGATAGTCACTTGTTCTTCATTAACTGCTTGTCAAGTGGATATATGCTCTCTTCTAGGGATTCTTATTCTATACATAACTTTCGTTTCAACTATTTCAATTCCATGGTTTGACATAAATTCCCAACTGATAAACGAATGAGAAGCTCTCGTATCAAACAACGCATAGGCAACTCATCATTTATGTTTACATGACCTGTTATACTACTATCATAGTTACTAACAAGTTTTTTCTTTAAAAAAAAAATTATCACAATTCTACTAACTACTGTTTCACTTAACATACATAACTATCTCATAAGCATAGTTTATGCTATAACTCTTCATTAGTAGTTAATGTTAGTATACATACCTATTAATAAGCTTGGCTCACCTCCATCTATACCATCATCATCATCTAAACCTTCATAGAAATATTCTTCCATCGTTTCATCAAACTCCTTGGTGTCCTCATCCATACTTTCCAATCTAAAGACATGTATAAGGATTATTACAGTATCTATTCCTCCAACATTCTTAGCTCTAGGTCCAAATTGTGTAAAATATTTAGAAAAATGTCCAACTCATTCACAACAATAACATGTCTCATTTTTCATCCTTAGGCACTCTTTAAATATATGATTTTGGTTTCTACATAAAAAACATTTTCCCTTTAGTCAAGTGCAATGGCGAGGACAGTATTGGTCTCTACATTTCCAACATTTGATATTCCCATTATTATCACAGAAACTAAACCCTTTATCCAACTGCATTGCTTCTCTAATCATTACAGCTAACTTCTTTCCTTTTTTATTCAAACTACTACTTCCAGCACCAGAAAAAGATCTCTTGAAAGTAGGCTTAAATTGATTCATCCCATTGAACTTCTTGCTTCACTTCAACTACATCAGTATCCAATTATTTTTAAGTTAATGTACCTTATCCACTACCTCATTGTAAGTTTTAAAACCATATTCCTTAACCTTACATCTCATCATAGGCTCAAATCCTCTAAGAAACATATCTTTCTTGAGTTCCGAGTTATCTTAATATGATTGTAGTGTATATTGAATCAACCTATTAAACTTTGTTTCATATTATGCCACATTCATCATACCCTTTTTCAAACCCATTAAATCTTTAGTCATTTGGTTTTGAACATTCACAGGAAAATACTCATTCTTAAGCTTATCTTTGAATATTTGCCATGTAAGTAGTCCTGGCAAAGTTTGTGCTTTTGAGTTCCACCATATCCATGCTCCAAACTTTAGTAAGAAAGTTCCATAGGAAAGTTTTTGTGCTTCCGGTATTTGGAAAACTTCAAAACTTCACTCAATTTGTGCCAACCAATCATCAACTACAATCGGTTTCCCCATCTCTCCTTTATAATACCAATTAGCCTTAATAAACTCAAAAAGTTTACCAACTTCTGGTGGTTTTTGCTCTCTTGGCTCTACTTTAAACTGTCTTCTTCCTATGGCATTTCCACTCGCTATAAGATGCAAAATTAAAGCTCCTTGTTATTGGATCATAATATGCGTATTCATCATCATCTGTCTAAATTAAGCAAGGTCTAACATATTAGGAAGAGGTGGAGGTGATAGTAAATTGTTCCTTAGTTGATCTTGTGGTGTAAGTGGAACTAGATGTGATTCTCTATTTCCATGTTGTCTATCCCCATTCCTGTTTCTGAAATTGAACTTACTACAACATACTCAAGTGTCTCAAGAATATATATAATTTCTGACACTTCCTCATCATCTTCATTTGCCAATTCAGGTTCTCTATTTTGGTTCACTTCCTATCCCACATCAACTTCAACCTAGATTCCTACCTAATTCCCAGAAGTAGCTACTACCTCATTTTCAATTTCTACCTCAATCTCATTTTCAACTTCTTCTTAGGCTATTGATGCCTCTGAGTTTTATTCAGGATCCTCTTCCTCAATATTTTCACCTACATTCTATTGTTGAACAAGAATTGGACTCTCATGAGGTTCTACATATGGTTCAAGCTCATGTGATTGCAAGGGTACTTTAATTCCTACATTTCCAACTAATGAGAATCTCGGATACCAATCTATGATTCCATGTAAATAGTCTCTAATTACATGGAGAGTTCTTATAAGTATCTAATCATAACCAAGTAGATAATTCTTACCAAGTTCTATTATAGGTAAAAAATACAATACTTATACCATCATAGATATAATCCCCCTATGGGCCTTATCATGCATATACATTTTTTCAAAAGCTATAATTGCAGTATACTCATTATACAATGGACCTAGTTCATCCTCTATAATTTTCCAATCATCTTTCATACTCCAAGACAATCCCCTCTTATAAGTGATTATAATCTCATTTATTGTATAAAATATCATCCAACCAACTAATTCCAACAAGATGTTTTGTAAATGAACCCAATAGTCAATAGGAGATTCATCTCCTTCCCATCTAAAGTGTAATCAAGCATAAATTAGCCCATAACTATGAATCTGAAAGTAAATACATCACAACATAAGTTAGATTAGTAATATCTTTTACTTGATTTCACTTTTATGTTATTTAAGTTTTGATATATAGATAACATAGATATATACCTACAAATCTAAATCTTTTACAACCACTTGCTTTTTCCTACTCTCAGTGTTTCTAATATCTAATTTATTTTAATTAAACACTTCTAAGCCTGGTTCTCAACGAACAATGCACTGGTACTACTTAAAAACTATCATAGCCTAAATTTAAGGAGTTTTAACAGTCCCGCCGTATAAACCAACCTAGGCTAGAAACTATCCCCTTAGTTACTAACATAGGTATAGTCCACATAAAGTGAACAATGACTTAATCAACTTTAAAGCAGTCAAATAGGTATTTGTAATATATAAAACTTATGGAGCAACTCTTTACAACATACATATTCTTATACTTATAGATAAATCAGTTCAATACATCACTTTATATACATTAAAAGTTCACAGTTACTAAAAGAAACTTTACATCTCCATAGTATAAATACATTGCATATATATATATAACAACTAGCCAGCAAAGATTATAAGGCCTCCCAAAAAGACCTTATGATCCTTCCACAAAAGAAAAACAAAAGAGACTTAGGCTTCATTCCATTCATTACACTTCTTCACTTAAGTTCCCAACCTATTAGAACTAACCTGTTGATAATTATATTGAGACATCTTCTGATACCACTCTATACTTGCAAAACAATCTAGTAGAATGTGAGCTCAACTAACTCAATAAAAAGAGGCGAAGTCATAAGACTACATTAACACGCATGATTATTCAATCATTTATTTAAATGCAAATGCAACAGACAAATGATATAACATCTCACAATGTTTAAGCTACCCATTGTGAAGTCAGAGTAATTATGTCCACTTTAACTTGGGTTTCAAGGAGTTTCAATACGACACTATCAAACTAAATTCGGGCTTATGCAATGGAGACACTTCTCGTCCCTAGATAGCATTCGAACCATAGTTCCTAACCTTACCGTAACCTTCTCTCTTATTACTTAGTTCAACTAACAGTGGGAAAAGAATCCTTTCTACTATCCTCATCGAAATATCGGTATTTAGTCTAACAACCTAATTGTTACCCCTAGTAGGTTATCCTAAATGTCAAGTTAGGTTTTCAATCAATTCAAGATTAGTCCGATTTATCAAGTAAGCAACTAAGTTTATATACATAAGATATAATATATCAAACAGAAAGCCACACTCGGAGTTCAACTCCCAATCACCACATAATATCACAAATAAACACATGGCACATACACACAATCTAATTACAATCACAAACAAGCATTCTTATTTCTCTAAGTAACCTAACATGATAATTCAATATGCCACTAAGCATAGATCCCAACTTATCTATGCTTACGAATACCCTATTCTTGACTGTTGGCTTCTTAATCTTTAGTTATCCCTAGAAACACATAATAAATTAGTTTTCAAGCCTTAATTTATTACTCATTAGTTGGTTTTATATGTTTTTGATTGTTTAGTCGTAAATTTCTTAGGTTAATTTCACTAACAAATCATGATTTCTTCACTAATTAATGAATTTTACAATTTACCTTAATAGGCTAAATCCTCTAGGCTATCATCTATGTAGATTTATAGCGATTTTCTTTAGTCTAAAATTCTTTAAGTTTAGTTCTAAGAAGTTTTATAGTACTTTTCTTGAGTCCAAAAATCTCCTTAGTTTGTTTGTTAGTGAATTCATAGTAAATTCCTTTAGTCAAAAATCCTCTGAGTTTGTCCCTAAGCTAATCAAAGTTATTCAGTATACCAATTTTATCATCTGAGATAGCCTCTAAACTTCTCCAAGTTAAACTTTCTATCTGAAAATCCCTGAAGCTATCTTTTGACCCTGTTTTCTATAGGAGTTTAATATCAACATCCTCTAACTAATCCTCTACTTCCCTTGTATCATCTAAGCATCAATTTAATACATTATTCATTACTTAAAGCCTTTGAATCATCCTATGCTCATAACCAAAGTCTTAAATTTAGCTAATTTACTAACTACTTTTTAAGTTAGAACCATAACATCAAATGAAAATCAGCAATAACACTTCAAACACCCTCTCCTCAGTTCTCATTACTTCCCATAGCTTCATTTATTTCATCATAAGTCAACAATTATATCAAATTCTCTAAATTAGTCAAATACCAACTTCCATATTTAAGGCCAATTACCAACTTTCCTTAACTCCTCATTGTAACAATCAATCCCAATCACTCTAGAACAATATCCATACTCTTTATGTGATTTAAACTCAATACCTAAATAGGATCGTCAAAGGAAACACAATATTTTCACTAAAATATGCTATTTTAAGCATCATTTTAGCTCAAAAATCAAATAAAAATAAGGCAAATAATATCACAGAAAAAAAAAAAACTTTAACATAGCAATTTAGTATTAACTTAGGATAGTTTAAAGAAAAAATTTGAAGTGAAAACTATATTATTAGCTTAATTTATTTCAACTTCAACAATTGTTCGATTTTGTCAATTTCTTAAGGACGTATATATTAGCTATTAAATTTATACAAATTGATATTTTTCTTGGATTCTATACACAAAAATATGTAAAAATAATTTTTTTCATAATTTTCTATGCTTTTTTAGTTTTTTATTTTTAAATTTAGCAAAATCGAATAAAAATGGCTATAAACTAGAAACTTGGCCTTCAACCACCAATGGTTTCCCCTTCCTTGTTGGCAACTCTAGGCAATGGTAGTGGTCACGCTCCAGTGACTCCCTAACCTTTCATATCCTCTAATGATTAGATTACACTCCTTTTGTCTAATTTTTCCTGATTTCCTTCCTTTGATCTCCAAATTCAGCACTTAATTTTCCTAAACCTCACATTGCATGTACAATATGTTAGAGAGATTTTTCCCAATTTTCTAAACCATTTTAAAGTTCAAATAATTTTCTTTCTGTCTCCTCTAAGCATTTTCCCTTAAAACTTAATAAAATTTTCATGTTAGTGAATTTTCTCAACTCCCCAGTTATCATTAGTCATTCGTACATCCTATAATCAAATTCTCAACTACCGCAGTCTTTTTTATAATTTTTTAATGATTTTTGTTAATTTTCTTGAATTGTTTTAACCTAATTTGCTTATATTATGGTATTTTTAGCTACGTATGGGTATACATATATGCTTAAAAATTGCACATGACACATGTATACATTATATATGTTATTTTATATCCAACATAAGTTTTATTACATACTAACTTATCTCTAAAAATTTACAAACTAAAAAAGTCTATTTTACACAATTACGATGATTAATATATAATATAATTAAATTGTACTATTTTAGCTATACTATTTTTATTTTATTTTATTTTTAATATCCTGGCCTACGAAATCTCTTCATCTAATGTCTCGAGTCTATATGTAAATTTCTAAGTTAATCAGGTTAGTTTCACCAATACCCTAAATTTATCTACTCGATTCCTAATTACTGAGTATGAGGCTCATACGTACCAAGCTCTACGAAGTTATTAAGGCTAACATGCCAACCTTTCTATTGATCAGACAACTATTAGAGCTGAAGGAGTAAGTTGTGCCACCTTTAAAGGTAAAAAAACTATTGAATGAGTATGTAGACATATTTCTCAAACAATTTCTCGAAGGGTTATACTCTTTTCAAAGCATTGAATACTGTATTGACTTGATATCTAATGCTGCCCTGCTAAACAAACTAACTTATTGGATGAATCTCAAACAAACTGTAAAACACTAAAGACAAGTCAATGAGCTACTAAAAGAAGGGTGTGTAAGAGAGTCTTAGCCCTGGTGTTATGCCCACTTTACTTATGCCAAAGAAGGATGGTACTTGGTGAATATGCGCACATAGTAAAGCTGTAAATAAGATCACAATTAAGTATAGGTACCCCATTCTAAGGCTAAACAACTTATTAGACGAACTAAGTGGTGAAAGAGTGTTCAATAAGATCGACTTGAAGTCAAGATACCATCAGATTCAGATGAGACAAGAGGATGAATGGAAAATTGCTTTTAAGACATAACATAGCCTATACAAGTAGATGGCCCTACCCTTTGGACTATTAAATGCCCTAAGTGCTTTTATGAGGTTAATTAATCATGTTCTGACAAATCTTATCAAGAAGTTTGTTATTGTCTACTTTGATAACATCCATGTATATAGTACCGACCTACCTAAGCATATTAAACATCTTTAAGCAGTCTTTGATGTTCTCCAAGCATAAAGATTGTTTAGTAACATGAAGAAGTGTTTTTTTTGCTAGCAAAAAGTGGTTTTTCTAAGATATGTAGTTGGTAGAAGAGGCTTGCAAGTCAATGATGAGAAGATCTGAGCAATTTTCTAGTGGTCAACCCCAACCACTTGTATCGAGGTGAGAAGTTTTCATAGATTGGCATCCTTTTACTAATGATTCATCAAGGGTTTTAGTACCATTGTTGCACCCCTTGCTAAGCCAATAAAAAAGAACATAGATCTTAGGTGAGGAGAGAAAGAAAAGAGAAGCTTTACTAAGATTAAGGAAAGATAAACCCCTGCACTTATATTAGCTTTGCCTGACTTCGAGAAGATTGTTTAACTTGAGTATGATACATCTAGTTTTGGCATAGGTGCTCTCTTGATGCAAGAAGACCAACCTATTGCCTACTATTGCAAGAAGATACGAGGACTTTAGTTGAATTACTCTATATATGACAAAGAACTTCTAGCTATTATCCAAGCACTCTAAGTGTCACAACATTATCTATTGTCAAGAGAATTTTTCATTTACACAGATCGAATGTCCCTGAGGCACCTCAAAAATTAGACCAAGTTATTGAAAAGGCAAGTGCAATGGATTAAATTCTTGGAAGGATTTGACTCTATGATCAAGTACAAATAAGGCAAGACCAACATAGTTACTAATGCCTTATCAAGGCGATATGTTCTCCTTATTGAGCTACAGATGAGACTCTTAAGATTTGCTAGCATTAAAAAGCAATATCCTCAAGACCCCCCTTTTGGTCCTATATTTGGATGATGTGTAGAGGGAAGAACAATAGATGACTCTCATGTGGAGGATGGATACTTATTTTGAGGTGACAAATTATGTATGTCGACCTATTCTGCAAGAGAGTTGTTAGCAAGAGAAGCACATGGTGGAGGGCTCTCCAGACATTTTGGAGAGAAGAGGATGCATGAATTATTGAATAGGACAAAATAGAGATACCTAATATAAGCTAAAAGGGGTAAATAAGAAAAATGAAGCAAAAAGGAACATAGTACAATGTAAAAAAAAAAAGATAGGTGGTGATAGGCTACGCCAAAAGTAGATAAGGACAATTGTATCAGGGTAGGTCTAAGCTTGCAGAAATCTTGAAATGAAAGGTGAGAAATATACAAAAACAATGAAGTAAACAAGCAAAAACCTATGAACAATTCTAAGGATATGACATACCAAGGAAACTCTGCAGCTCACAAAACTAGCTTGATATGACACACGAGGTTATTCACTACTTAGCCTTGCTTAAGGGTTGGATAAGAGTAAGGAAAGAAGTAAGCATAGTAGCTCAAAAGGAGTGATACGCAATCAATATATGGATTTTGATTATTGTGCTAGCATATTATAATGGTATTTATTTTTGAAATGTTAGAGTAACTTACCTAAAATGGAAAAGACAAAATAGTTATTGTTTAAAAGAAGTAATGTATACAGAGAAATAAAGGATACAAATGAAAAATCAAGAAATGAGTGATTGGTGTAGCAATTCCTTTTACGTAGGGGTTAGATACATGGTGGTCAATCATTGGGGTGCTCTTGGAAGAAATAGACAAAGATGTATAGTCAACTGGGGGTTGCTTGGTAAAGTTACAGAATAAACTTGGTGGTTCTTCTAAGGAGATGTTGCTTAGATGCATTATGGGGTTCTTGGCATAAGTATTACCGAGCCAGTAGTCGACATAGGTAGAGTGGAGTAGAGCAGAATAGATATTAGGGCTAGTTGAGCAATTAGGGGAATATGAATCGGGTCAGCATATAATGGTTGACAAAACTGAAAATCTCAGCTCAACATGTGATGTTGTTCCGCAGTGAAGATCAACTTAGCCTCAAATGAAGTTGGTTAGAATAAGAGAATCCGCTTTGTCAATCCTTCAATCCCTTAAGCTTTGACTCGAGTTAATGGTCTATCATTCCCTTCGAGTTGATTTAGACTTAAGATCAAATCTAGTTGGTCTTCGCTCAATTCTCCTTTAGGTCAGTGGGCACTTGGGTTGGCAATATTAAAAGTATTAGAAACTCTATAGTCTTCAGGTAATTCTAGTTGATAGGCATTGTCATTAATCCTCTAAAGTATTTTGAAAGGGCCTTCAACTTAGGTAGATAATTTACTTTTTCTCTTACTTGGAAACCTCTCCTTACTCAAGTTTAGCCATAATAATTTGCTACGCAACCTTTTGATAGATCTACTAAACAGATTATACTCGGGCTCTTGCTTCAGGGTCTTCTTACTCATATATGGGTATTGGAGTATGATCAAGGGGTACCTCTAGGTTGAAGCAATTAATGACTTCAAAGGGTGTTTGTTTGGTGGTGCTATGTACCATGTACCGTGCGATTGTAAGCAAATTCCACTATAAGCAAACAAACATCCCAATTAATTAAATTCTTCCCTACTGCAGCTTAGAGCAATAATCCTAAAGTGTCGTTAACTACATTTAATAATTGGTTTAGGGATGAGAGGAAGTGCTAAAGAGTAGTTTGGTCCCCATATGATGCCAAAGAGTTCCCCAGAAATGGCTCAGAAACTTTGGATCCTTATTTGATACCACACTTCTAGGTACGCTGTATAAACGAATAATCTTTTGCAAAAAGAGAAAAGCAATAACTGAAGCAACGTTAGTTTTGAGCAAGGTGCAAAGTGCACCATTTTACTAAACCTATCCATGACGACCATTACTGAATCCTTACTTCGAGTAGTTCATTATAATCTGAGGACAAAGTCCATGCTCAACTTAGACCAAAGCTTAGTCAGATCAAGTACAGGTATTGTTTTCCCTTACTCAACTTAGCATTTTGCCCTCTTACAGGTAGCGCAATTCTCAACAACTCAATGCACATCTCTAGTTAATGAATATTCCCTTCACTGTTTCCCACGAGAAACCCTCTCCAAGTTATAACCCTCACACTCTTATCTAATTTTGCTAGTAGCTTGAGGTTAGTGGTGAGTAGATCATTATCCTTTGCTCATGCATCATATCAAGCTGAAGCTAAGTTGTACTATGCTTGTTGGTCAATCATATCTAGCAAATAACTTCACAAAGCTACTAGAAGTTCTACCTTATTTGCATTGCTTTTTCTTCGATATATCGAAGGATCTATTTTCAACCCTATGGTAAGACCTAATGATAACTTATATCTTAGGCAAATCAACAAAAATGGGGTCTAGATGGACAAAGAAAAGATCAATGCTATAGTCATTTAGTTGACCCCATAAAGTGTAGCTAATAGGAATCAAGGCACCAAACCTCTAACTCGAAATTAAGCTGGAAAGCTTAAAAGTATAGCTAAGCAAATTCTCCTATGCTAACCTGTAATCGATGAGTCTGAACTACTTCAATCTACTATCTTATCTGAGTCTAACGCTTCCATGCTTATCGATAGTCTCTGATTACCAACTTGAGACATACTTGAATAACAACTTGACCCATGAGACCACTAACTTAACTGACTAAAACCTGAACTACTTAGAGCATGTCTGAGCTAAATTAACATTAGAAGAACCCCCAGCTCTACTCAACACCTCTACTTAATAGTCTCTAACCTAATCATACAATTTTGTCTGTTTCTACCAGAAATCCTCCCATCAATTGCCAACTACATTTCAGAGTGGCCATGTGATAGAATCTTCCATACAATACAATTGATTTTCTTGATCTTTCATATATGCCCCTTAACATTCCTTGTATACTACTTATTTTGGATAATACCCTTTTAGTTATTTCCATTTATAATAGTTGCCCTAATGTTTCAATATAAATACCCTCTTGTACATTGTAGCCGCAACATATAAGAACATTATTACAGAATATTCCAAGTCACTCTTGCTTGCCTATAAACATCCCTTTTGTTTGCTCACTTACATTTATCACTCTTATCCTAACCCTTAAGCAAAGTTAGTAGTGAGTAGCCTTATTGGACCAACTCATATCTCATATTGAGTTGATTTGTAAGTCTTTCCAGTTCTGGGTGTGTCATATCCTTGGAGCCAATCATGGGTTTTGCTTATTTTACTTCTCTTTTCACACATTCCATCTCCATTTCAAGCTTTCTGAAAGCTTAGATTCATCCTCATTACGACTAGCCTTATTAGTCCTTAGCGTTACCCTATCATCTTGGTATCAAATTGGAGGTTTGTAGTAGGTAAGTTATTATTTAGCTGTAACTATTAATGTGTAGTGTGCAATATTGGTTATAATAAAATGTGTTGTGGTTAAGCTAGAGTTAACTATGGGTATTTGAGTTAGAAGAAGGCATAGTCGTTTGCTATTTCGTATGCTCTGTTGTACTCTATTTTGAGATATAAAAGCAAGGCAAGTAGTAATTGTGTATTTCCTATAAGATAGTAAAGTTGAGTATTTAGAAACTATACATGTATTATTCTACAAGAAGCCCTAATATTGAGAAAAGGATTACTGACTCAAATGTAAACATTGGTATTGGAGATGATAATAGTGGTGTCATCCACAATGGCTAATAACTCCAAAATACACTTAGAAGCACAAACGAACGAGTTGACAAAATGGTTAATTTGATAGCTGACCTAACTAGAGCTATTCATACATTAGCCTTTTAGCCTATTGATGCTATTCAGAACATTCCCCAAGCTGCTCAACCCATAAGAGGATAGATTTCAACTAGACAAAATCAAGGTGAAAGAGTAAGATAACGTGCGCGAAGAAGGATTGTCTTGGGTGAAGTAAACAAAGAGGATGAAGAAGAAGAGTATGTTGAAGTGGAACGACGAGCTCGAGTACACTGAGCTACTGACCTTATGAAGCTTTAAATCTGGAACTTCAATGGTTTTGGAAATGCCGAAAAAGTTGAATAAGTTTTTTACTATTATTAGTATAAGGACTACGAAAAGGTGAAAGTTGGTACTGTAGAATTCTCAAGGTATGCTACATCATGGTGGAAGAACTTCCAAACCATGAGATGGAGAGAAGGATATAGAGAAGTCAATACCTAGCTCGAAATGAAGAGAATACTCTGAAACGGATTTACCAGATACTTACCTACAGTTCACCTTTGCTCTACTTCAAGAGCTGAAGCAAAGAAATGAACCGTTAATGAGTATGTTCGAGAGTTCGAAATGCTCATGATTTGATATGAAGTAGATGAACCTTCAGCCCAAACAATTTCTAGATTCCTTGTTAGATTAAGATATGATATTCAAGACATAATGGAGTTATAGCATTTCACTACACTAAATGAAGCCATCAAAATAGCCCAATGAATAGAGAAACAAAGGAGGAATAAACTGAGCCAACCTGGTCAACCTCACAATTGCTTGGTGATAGGAATCAACTTCCTAGACCGATTGTGCACAACTAAGCTAAAGAATACTAACAACTTATGCGGAGAATATTAGCTCAAAACCCCATCCAAGATAAGAATTCCTTTCCCGACCTCCATGTTTTACTTTACTGTCAACTTAAATATTGAGCTCTCATGTGCACCAGCATAGTTCCTAAAGCTACTAAGCATATGTACTAACCTACCAAGCATACAGCCGACTTACGAAGCAACATGACATAAACAACATCTAAGTGTACCAGCCTCAAACGACTGTCTGAGCTGATCTTTCGAGCCAACCACCAGCATCAAATCCTAATCTAAGCGAAATACTCTCTAGTAATTGATTGACTAAGCTCTAACCTAATCCAAATCAAGTCAGCTCTGACTACAGACTTTCTTTTCTTCATTTTGTCTAAATCGTACTATATTTCAGAACACGAGCCACCATGTGATGCGTGTCTTCTAGCACAACATTCTAGAAAGATTCTTTACTTTTCTTGTATTGAATACTATTTGCCTCTTTTACCCTTTTTAGTATATTTTATGTATTCCAATTGTAAATTACCCTTTTCGTCTTTTCAAATGTGCTTGTAACCCTAATGGGGCTATTATATAAACTTCATTTATTTTGTAAGTAGAAATCAATCGCTCTCATTATCATGTTATTACAAGTTTCCCTTTTGAGCAATCCTAATGTTCTCATTATCCTTTTAGCTTTTATCTATTCCTTTCAATAAAGAGTAATGGTATGTAACCCTATAGTTTAGATCGATGAGTCATATCTAATGAATTATAAGCCAAGTGGGATCAATTGGTGTATCATATCCAATTAATAGCTACCCAGACTTTGCTAGTCTTCTTTTATTCTCTTTTGGTTCTCTTTATTGTAGTGCTTCTCCGTATGTCCAACCATAGAGATACATAAGCTTCACTCGTATCAAAGCATAGTTCCGAGAGGAAGTGTGTAAAGTTGTAGTGAAGGTTTTGGTTCATGTTTACTGTTAGTAGCTGCTATGTTCCTTCTGTAGCTACTTTAGTGTATTCGTATGAAGTAAATTCTAAAGTTTTGAGCTATGTAGTGAAGATTTATGTGTTAGTAATTGTTGTTCTAAAGTTTTGAGTTATTCATGTTTACTATTTTTTACTACAAAAACATAATAAGTTCATTCCTACTCTACTTAAGTAAGTGCTAGGTGTTGAAGTTGTTAGTATGTGTTGAAGTTGTTAGTATGTGTTGGTAAGATTTTTTAGTAGTAAATAGAAGTGTTTGTGGTGTGTTGTGTTGTTAAGATAAGTATTATATTATGTTATATTCAAGTGTTCAAGGTGTTATTAGTGACTAGAGTAGTGATGCTCAACCCAGTCATGGTCATAATAGTAATAACACTCTTAGGTCAGCCAATGATAAGCTCAACAAACTCAGTAATCTTATTAAGAGTTTAATCAGCACAATGCAAGTTAACAGACAACATCCCTAAGGTATACGGAGCTTAAAGGAGATATAATAGATAGCATCGACAAGAACGAGCCTAAGGAGGAGAAGAATGTTAGGAAGGTTAAGGCCAAGGAGGAAGAGGAAACCTGTGTCTATGCTGACCAGGGTAAAGTGATGACCTTAGTCATGAGACAAGTACTAAGCTCCCTACCGAACTTCAAGGAAAACTAAACAGAGGATTTATTCCATACTAAGTGCACTATCCAAGGACAATTGTGCGCCATCATAGTGGGTAAAGGAAGTTGTACCAACGTCATCCTATAATCCTTTGTGTAGAGGTTAAGACTACCAACCTCTAAGTACCCTCGACCTTATAAACTACATTGGCTTCATGATAAGGTTGCTCCACATATGATGGAACAAGTAACTGTGCCATTTAATGTTAGGAATATGTGGGACGAAATAGTATGCAATGTTATCCCCCTAGGAATTTCACATCTATTACTAGGAAGACCTCAGTTATTCGATTGATGTGTTGTTCACGTTTGGTACAAGAATACCTATGCCTTTATTAAGGATAGGAAGAAGATTATGCTGCAACACATGATGCTAACACAAGTGAATTAGACCCATAATCAACTCACTCGAGCTAATAAGAAGAAAGCCCTAATAATGAGCCAAAGAGAGCTCCAAGCTATTAAAAAGGCCAAAGAGCCTATATTTCTATTAATTAGAAGATTGTTAGAGATAAGAGATTTGGAAGATCTACCTGATGAAATCCGAAGGTTGATTAATGAGTTTTCCAACCTATTCCTTAAAGAGTTGCCTAAAGGACTATCTCCAGTCTGAAGCATAGAACATTATATTGATCTATAGCCAAGCACAACCTTGCCAAATCGACCTACCTATAGAATGAACCCCAAGCAAGCTACAAAGCTAAAAAGACAAGTGAATGAGCTTATAGAGTAAGGTTATATGAGGGAGAGCATAAGCCCTTTTGTAGTACTAGCTCTATTCATCCCAAAGAAGGATGATTCACGGCATATGTACATCAATAGCCAAGCTATTAACCGTATCACTGTTAAGTACATATATCTAATACCAAGGCTCAATGATATATTAGATGAGCTTCATGGTGCTAAGATATTTTCAAAGATTAATTTACTAAGTAGCTACCACCAAATTTACATGAGACTAGGTCATGAATAGAAGATTGCCTTCAAGACGAAGCATAATCTTTATAAATGGTTGGTTATGCCGTTCAGGTTTACCATTGTAATGAGCACATTTATGAGGCTTATGAACCATATGATATACCCTCTGATCGAACGATGTATAGTCATGTACTTTGATAATATATTTATGTACAATGCCAACCTGAACAACTATGTTCAACATCTTCGAGCTGTTTTATATATTTTACAAGCCAAAAAGTTATATAGGAACTTGAAAAGATTTACATTCTATCAAGACGAAGTAATTTTTCTTAGGTATGTAGTATCAAGGAATCCAAGTTGATGGATAAAAGATCCAAGCTGTATTAAAGTGGCCAACACCAAAGAATGTCACTGAAGTTCAAAGTTTTCACAACCTTACTTCTTTGTATAGGTGATTCATTAAGAACTCCAATAACAAAAAAGAGTGATGGCTTCAAATGGAATCACAGAGTTAAATAGAGCTTCAGGGAGATCAAAAAGACAGCCACCTCTGTCCCTATCCTATCATTACTAGATTTTGACAATCCCTTTAAACTGAAATGCGATGTGTCAAGCATTAGAATTGGTTCCATCCTAATGCAAGAATGATGACTAGTTGCCTACCACAATGAAAAGTTTGGTAATACTACATTAAACTATTCTATGTACAAGAAAGAATTATATTCTCTTTTTCGAGCTCTTACCTTCTAGCAACACTACTTACTACTGCAAGAGTTTGTTATTTACACTGACCATGAGTCATTGAAGCATCTTGGGAGTCAAAACAAAATTTCAAAGAGGTAAGCCCAGTAGCTAAAGTTCATGGAAGGTTTTTCATATGTGATTTAGCATAAGAAGGGATGCGCAAATGTAGTCACCAATGCTCTATCACGTCAACAAACCTTGCTGACCACCTTGCAAATGAAATTATTGGGATTTTCACTAATCACTGAGCAGTATGCCCATGACCCTTATTTTGGTCCCTTTCTTAAATAGTGCCAAGAAGGAGTCTCTGTTGGAGGATATTACCTCAAGAATGGCTATTTGTTTAAGGATAAAAGGTTATACATACCGAACTGTTCCACACATGAGCTATTGGTTAGAGAAGTTCATAATGGTGGATTATCTAGTCATTTTTAGAGACTAAAACAACCAATATGTTGAAGGAAAATTTTTACTAGCCTAATTTGGCTAAGGGTATCCCTAAGGTTGTTGGTAGTTGTGAAGTGTAAAAAAGAGCTAAGTAGAAGAGAGAACCACATAGAGAGTATATGCTCCTGCCAACACTAACCTTACCTTAAGCCAACCTCAGCATTGACGTTGTCCTAAGGTTGCTTGGACATCTAGGGGAAAAGGCTCAATCTTTGTTGTAATAGATCACTTCAGTAAAATGGCACACTTCAACCTATGTCATTAAACTAATGATGATTTATATATTACTGATTTGTTTTTGCAAGAAGTTATTTAACTACATAGAGTGCCAAAAACTGTTGTATCGAGACACGAAATTCTTGAGCTATTTTTAGAAGACTCTTTAGAAAAGACTACAGACTAAACTTTTGTTCAACTCCAGTAACCACCCTTGAACTGATAGCCAAGCTGAAGTGGTGAATAGGACATTAAGTAACTCACTCAAAGCTATCGTAGGAAAGAAATTAAAGGATTGGGATCTGTGTTTTCCAATTGTAAAGCTCACATACAACTGAATCGTTCATAGTACTATTGGGAAGACTCCCTTCGAGGTTGACTATGGCTTCAACCCTACTATTCCACTAGATCTAATAGGTACCCCTATAACTACTAAAGAAAGTTAATCTGAAATCGACCAAGCCTAAGAATGGTAAGAGCTACATCAGTTTATGGCAAGGAACATTGCCAAGTTTAACCAAAGACAACAAGAGATTAGTAGCTAAGGTCACCAATCTGTTTCTTTCAAGCCAATAGACTTAGCATGGATTCACCTTAACTGGGAACGATGTTTACATGTAAGGCAAAGCAAACTATCTCTAAGAGCTAGTGGTCCCTTCAAGGTCCTAAAGAAGATTAACCGCAACGCTTACCGAATCAAATTGCCTAAGAACAATGGTGTTCTTCCACTTTCAATGTATCCAACATAATTCCCTACTAACCAAAAGAAGACCCTATAAGAGCCCAGGAAGAACAAGAACTATATAACACTTCAGATTTGAGGTCAAATATTTCCAACCCCTAAACAAATGATAAGAATCAACTTCTTAGACAGATCACATGCAACCGAGTTAGAGGACTCTGAGGACTCACATGGAGAATATTAGCTTAAAGCCCTATACAAGATAAGAATTCCTATCCCAACCTCCATGTTTTACTCTACCACTAACCTAAATACCGAGCTCTCACATACGTCAACATAATTCTTAAAGCTACCAAGCAAACGTACCAACCTACCAAACATACAAGCTAGCTTATAGAGCAACCGTACCATGATATAGACAACATCTTAGTATACCAACCTCAAACGACTATCCAAGGCGATCTCTCAAACAGACCGCCAGCACCTAATCCCAATCTAAGCCGAATATTCTCTAGTGACTGATTGGCTAAGCTCTAACCTGATCCAGATTAGCTTGGCCCTAACTATAAACTCTCTTTTCTTCATTTTTTCTAAATTGTACTACATTTCAAAGCACCAACAACCACATGACATGTATCTTCTAACACAACATTCCAAAAAGATTCTTTACTTTTTTTGTACTAAATATTTTTGGCTCTTTTACCCTTTTTACTATATTTCATGTATTCCAATATAAATTACCCTTTTTATCTTTTCATAAGTACTTATAACCCTAATGGGGCTAGTATATAAACTCCATTCATTTTGTACGCAACAATAAATCCATCACATTATTAGATTATTACAAGTTTCCCTTTTAAGCAACCCTAATATTCGCACTTATCCTTTTAACTCATATATTCCTTTTAACAAAGGGTAGTGGTGAGGAACCCCATAGTTTAAACCAGTGAGTCATATCCAGCAAATTGTAGGTCGAGTAGAATCAATTGGTATGTCATATCCAGTCAATAGTTACTTGGATTTTGTTAAACCTATTTTCTTTTCTTTGTTTCCACCCATTGTGGTGCTTCTCCGTGTACCTAACCCTAGAGACGTATCACTCAAAGTGATAGCCAAGCTTCCTAAAGCACTAACTCTAATAGAAGAGCTAAAGCAGTAACTAAACTAAACGGTTATCCTACCAGCCAAGAGTTGTTGATGAGAACTTATGAAAAGAGATAAGGATCTAGGAAGAAAACAAGCCAGATCAAGTGCTTTAAGTGCTAAGGATTTAGGCACATGGTTACCCAATGCCTAAACAAATGAAATATGATCATTAAAGGAGATGCCCCGAAGGTTAAAGTAGATAATGCTGACGAAGAGCTTAAAGACAAAAGACAGATAAATAAAATGTTGAGGTTAATGAGGAGCTAATCAAAGAGGAGACAAGCTAACTTTAGTTGTCCAACATGCGATGAGCATTGAACCCTTTACTAAGGATGAACAGAGAGAGAACTTGATTCACATCACCTACCAGGTAAATGAGCAAGTATATGCACTCGCATTAAAGAGTAAGAGCTATACTAATGTAGTATCTACCGAACTAGTTAAGAAGCTCAAATTGTCAACTATCTTATACCCAAAACCATAGAAATTACATTAGCTAAATGAGAAGGGAACATTACACATCACTCAACAAGTACTACTACTGATCTCCATATGGAACCATTTTGATGAAATTCTCTATAACATGCTACCTACGTATACATCTCATGTGTTGCTAGGCTAACCTTAGGTTTTTTATCGAAAGGTTATTCATGACAATTTCAAGAATACATATGTGTTTAAGAAAGATGGGAGTAAAATTACCCTAGACCCCATGACCTAAGTCAAGTGAATAGAATACAAACTAAGTTAGCTCAAGGAACTAAGAAAGCTTTGGTTTTGAGTCGAGCCGAACTCCAAGAAGCCATCAAGTTTGACCAGCGACCTTCTTATTGACAAGGAGACTACTGGAATCAAAGGAACAAGTGAAGCTATCGAAGGAGGTCAACAAGTTGCTTGATAAGTATTTCGACTTACTTCCAGAGTAGTTACCAGAAAGGGTTACCCCCTTTTCGAGGCATTGAACACTGCATTAACTTAATACCCGGTATTACTTTACAAAACAAGCCAACTTATCAAATGCACCCAAACAAGCTACCGAGCTCCAAAGACAAGTCAATGAATTATTGGAAAAATGGTATGTAAGAGAAAGTTTTAGCCCTTGTGCTATGCCCACAATACTTGTACCGAAGAAAGATGGTACTTGGTAAATGTATATGGATAGTGGATTGTGAATAAGATCACCATCAAGTATAAGTACCCAATTTTGAGATTAGATGACTTGCTAGACGATTTAAGCGATGCTAGAATGTTTAATAAGATTAACCTAAAGTCAAGATACCACCAGATTGGAATGAGATAAGGGGATGAATAGAAAATTGCTTTTAAGACCTAACATGGCATGTATGAGTAGATGGTGACAAGGGTCAATAGTAGTAAATCTGGAAATACCTAGAATAGGTTGAATGGGTTTGACGGATAGGAATTGAGATGGTTGGTTTCAACGATGAACGTAAATGGATATCACATACCAAGACAGAAACACAGTTAGGGGTTTGCGCTCCAAAATAAAGTTCAATACAACTCATAAACTCTAAATGTTGCTTAGGATTCAAATGAAGGTTATATACAACTCACTAATTGGTTCAAATGAAGGGGTTCACTACTGTAAACCCTACTTTTAGTGGGCCTAAGACTTGATTAAGATTACCTTCCAACCGTTCCCAAAGATCAACTAAACCAAAAACTTAAGTTTATATTTAGAAATGAATTAAATTTTTACAATTCAAAAACCAATTGTCGATAAAACCCGAGCTTGAAAAACTGTAAGCTCTAAAGTTACTTAAAACCCTAAACCTTAAAACCATTAAGGAATTTTAACCCCCTGTAATTAATCAATAATTTAATTTGAATAATATCATTCAACTTTAGAAAATTTCATAATTTTATAAAAATCAAATCATAAATTACAAAACAATATGAGATGGAAACCTAAAAACAATTTCCTATAAGGCTATGCCCTTATCTTCATGTATAAACCTTATACATAAATAAGAAGACCAAGCAAACACCTTAGATAACTTATCAATTGAGAGTAGGAATCATTTATCAATTGATAACTTATCAAAATCTAGTGATAAGACAATTTCCTTATCATCTCTTCACTTATACTACATATGGACAACTTTTCACGAGATTTCATAAGCTTAACTTTAATAAATGAGACAAGACCACTCCATGGCATAAAAAGATTTTAAATGGCAGATCTAAAAAGGGGAGAAAGGGGGGTCATGCACTTGTCATTCACCCATCAATCACTTCTTCTTACACATCAATGCTTACATCATCAATAGTTGCAATTGTTAACTTTTGTGTAAGCTACAAGACAACACTTTCAAGACATTTAAACACTCATTCTCTCTCCATTCCAACCGGCCAATCTCTCCATCATTTCTCTCCCTTTCAATTTCACTTTCACTTCATCTTTCTCTCCTTTAAAACAAACATAAATAGGAGAAACAATCTTACCCCACAAAATCAATTTTTCTTCCCTTCGTAAGGCTTCACTTACGGCATTTTTTTCTTTTGTTCTTATGTCATTTTCTTTCACCATCCAAGACCTTTTAAGACCATTAGAATCTTCCATAAACCCCATACCAAAAGACCAAAAGATTCGGGTTTCAAAAGGTAGCAAAAAGGAGGAGGCAAAGTTAAGACCTAAAGTGGAACCTTAGTGTACAACCACCAAACTTTACATTAAGGACGAGTAAGTGATTCTTGTGATGTGTAGATTAGTATTTATGTTAGAAGACTTGGATTTCTCGAAGATATGAATAAGGTTTAAGTTGTTATAACACCAAAAATTGTTTTAAGAAACAAACCATGAAACCCTTACATGAAGTTGAAATATGAGCATGTAAAGTTGGTGTTTTGTAAAGACATTTGTTTAATGCTTTGAATAGAAGATTTTAAGCTAAGAAAATCTTGAAATAAGAACTTTAATGGAGAATGATCATGCTGGACATGAGGGTTCCATAGTCATTTGGATGTTGATTTTTTTTCCATTAAGTTAAACATGCTTAAATCTAAACTTAAGTTAAGGAAAAATCCATCACATGAGGTTTTATGAAGAAACCAACTTTGTATAACATGAGCTATGATATGAAGGTTTTATTAAGTATAAGATCTTTTATTTCTTTATGTGCAGCATGAGTTAAAGGACCATTTGATAGAAGAAAACTTAAGTTAAGATTTGGACATAAGTAGTCCAAGTGCATAATCTACCACCTAAACTTAAGGAAATGATGAAACAAGTTGAAAAACCAAGTAAGGACCCCTTGGAACCATCATGAACAGATCTGGAACATCTAGAAAGAAGCCTAAAAATATAATAGAAGTGAAAGAACAAAGTGAAAAGATCAACCAAAGCAAGTATGGTAAGCATATAAAGCCTAAAACTCTCAAAACAAGCCTAGAACCCTAAGATGGGCCTTTAAGGAAATGCTGACCAGCATCTTAAAGTATCAAAAGATGTTGTTTTGAAGCCCATAAGAAATCCACCTAAGGCCCCATAAGCCCACCAAAGTTACTAACTTTAGTTTAAATAAAAAATAAGCCCATTTGACAACTTAGGCCCTCTAAAAGGCCCAAGAAGTGGTTGTTAGCCTTAGGAATATAAATCAAGTTGTAAATCTGATCTCAAGGAGTATTTTAAGCTTAGGATAAAATCTTAAGACCAAGCCTAAAGAATCTCTTAAGTTATTGAAAAGCCCATTTACCAAACAAAGCCCAAAAGCACTCCAACACATGAGAAACACTACTATTCTGGCCCATGGACAGAATTGTATACGTCATTTTGAAAATCTAACCTTGCCAAGTTAAATTACACTCAAAAACAATGAAGATTGACTATAAGATCATAAAAATCGAATTTAAAACAAAAAATTTATACGCGATTGAACTAAACCGGGAAAAATTACGAAAACTAGTTAAGAATATAACTTAAGGAAGATTTACTTAGTTTCTTAAGTTTGTTTCAATTCCTTATAAAAATTATTTCAATGACCAAGGGACACTATTTACGGAGACAACTTTCCTTCAGATTACTTTGATTGACCCACATGGCAGAGTGAGTAAATTCCCGATGACTCTTTACTTGATTGTGCTTGTAGAGTAGATGCACCTAAACTTATATATATAAATTTAGATGCTTGTGGGATATGGGAGATGCATGTGTATGAATTTATGAATGAATGTGATGACTTGTTAATTATATGTATAATAATGGGAATTGTTTGTATTAATTTATACATGTGAATTGTATGGAATGAAATTATTTGATCACCCTAAAAATTAAGTTAATCACTTATATGATTAAGAACTCAAAATGAATCATGCATTCCCCATATTGCATACGGATAACACCGACTGCTACTTCACGCAGAAGATGGGAAGGGACTCACAGGAATACAAGTTTCCTACAGGATTGGGCACTAGCTATACCATCATATATATTGAGTCTCTATCTTAAGCTAATGGGCTTACTAGGCGTTGGGAGACGCCAACCGTCGGCGAGGGGCCGAGTCTTGTGGCTTCTGCTTAGGGCGTGTGTTTGTGGACTGCGGAGGCCACCACACCGTTAGACATGGGATTTTAAAATATATTATTTGATTTTGGTAAAGGAATTATACATATATATATATAGAGAGAGAGAGAGAGAGTTTTGTTTTAGCATGAGTACAATAGTGCAAATGAAATAAAACCTAAGGTCTAGAACCCGGATTTTGGTTTGGGTCGGTTAAGTATCTCCAAACCTTGACTTCAGGGGGCGTAATTCTGAGTCGTATGTAGTTCCTAGGTCACTGCATGCGTGATTTGGCATACTAATTATTCATGCATTCATATGATTGTGCATCTAATAAATTTCTGTCATGTGGTACTGATGAGGGTATTTATCTCACTAAGCTTAAGCTTACACCCCTATAGATTTTTGTTGATGCAGGAGAACCTCTTCACTAATCCGGGCTAAGGCATGCCCGTGGTAAGTCTCGTATAGAGACGAGTTGGAGCGATCAAAGAGCGAAGAGGACATTTTGTAATAGATTTATAGACATTTAAATACTTTTATGTTTTTGCTAATAACACAAATTTAATGCAGTTCCGTTATGAACTGCATTTGTTTGTAATATTTTTTTGTATGGGTCCCACGAGCCCATACAATTAACTAATATATAACATAGAAGTAATTTTAGTTAAATTGCTCTTTATTACTTGTCTATGGGCCTAATGGTAACGTAGAGTGGAAGGAGCCTAGTGTGTCGTATGAAAGGCCTATGATCAGCAAGGGGGTTGATAATAGACCTTTATACAGTACACGGCGACCTACCACGACAACGATACTGTTAGGTCGTGATAACCACAATCTTAAGGTCAAGATCGATAAGAACACGGGAGAGATTAAAAGATTAATGAGCTTAATCTACATTCGATAATCTGACAAATACTAGCTCAAGAGTAGCCTTGCTCAAAGGGGAAAAATTCCAAAATGCAGGAATATACTCCTTCTGTCTAATTTTGTATATTGTCGTATATATATTCGTATGATGTTTACAAATGTTGCTATTTATAGAAAGTCTTAAACCTAGTGGCAAAATTGTAAATAATGTACAAGGCCTTAAACCCTAAAGAATTAGGCCCATAAATAAAAAACAAAAAAGAAAACATATACAAGAATACAAAACGATGCGTTTAATAGAGTTCAACATGCAATCACTCATTTTATCCTAGAAGGAGCAAGATCCGAACTGGGTAGGGTCGGTAGTTGGATGTTAGGGTCTGAAGAGAAGTTCCTGAAGTCTCGCAATGCTTAGCCAAGACACCAAAAAGGTCAGCTCATAATTGACGAGTGCTAAAATTAGTTGACATTAGTCTTTCAAAACTGTACTGAGTGGTTCTTTGGTCCTAAGCTCTTAACTATGTGCTCTCTCGTCTCCTCAACAGACAACAGACTTGTTGTCGAGTGGCCCCTTTTCTTCCCCTCAGTCTTCTGTCAATTACTTAGCCCCAATGAAAGCTGTTCGGCCTCAGCCTTGGGTTAGAACGGGTCAGCATCTTCTACTGGAAGGTTAACGTCGACTTCCAACAAGTCGGCCTCAGACGTAGTTGAAGGCTAATTCCCATCAAATGGTTATGCTCTTTAGATTATCAAATGCCCCAAGCACTTCCATGAGAGTAATGAATCATGTTCAAAGAAATATGATCAAGAAGTTTGTTGTTGTTTACTTTGATGACATCCCCGTATATAGTGTTAACCTGCTTAACCATATTGGACATCTCAAAGCAATCTTTGACATTCTCCAAATAGAAAGATTGTTAGGTAATATGAAGAAGTGTTGTTTTTGCCAAGAGAAAGTGGTTTTTCTAGGATATGCAGTTCAAAAAGGAGGCTTATGAGTCGAAAATGAGAAGATCTAAGCAATTGTTGAATGGTCGACCCCAACCATTTATGCTGAGGTAAGAAGTTTCCATAGACTGGCATCCTTTTACCGATGATTTATCGAGGGTTTCAATACCATTGTTGCACCCCCTAACCAAGTTGACCAAAAAAAAATGTAAAGCTCAAGTAGGGAGAGAAGGAAAAGAGGAGTTTTGCCAAGGTGAAAGAAAAGTTGACCTTTACCCCAATCTTATCTTTACCAGATTTTAAAAAAGTGTTTATGCTTGAATGCAATGCATCAGGTGTCAGCATCAAAGCTGTACTAATGTAAGAAGGCCAACCCATTGCCTGTTACAGTGAGAAGATAAGAGGAGTACAACTAAACTATTCTATGTATGATAAAGAACTCTTGGTCTTAATCCGAGCTCTTCATGTATGGCAACATTACCTTCTACCAAAGAAATTTGTCATATACACGGATCATGAATCCTTAAGATATTTGTGGAGCCAATCAAAGTTTTCTAAACACCAAGCTTAGTGAATTGAATTTCAAGAAGGGTTTAATTTTGACATCAAATACAAGCAAGGCAAGAATAATATAGTTACCAATGCTAGAATAATATAGTTACCAATGATTCTTATTTTAGTTTTATATACTAACACTGTGGAGAAGGGAGAACTATAGATGAATACCATGTGGAAGATGGTTATTTATTTTGAGGCAGAAAATTGTGTATGTTAACCTACTCATTAAGGGAACTACTAGTGAGAGAAATACATAGTAGAGGAATCTCTGGACACCTTAGAGAAAGAAGAATGTATGAACTACTGAATAACAAGTTTGTCTGGCCTAAAATAAAGCAAGATGTGCACCGTGTAATTGCAACTTGTGTTACATACAAGAAGGCCAAGAGCTAAGCTAAAAAAGGGAGAATAATGCTTCTACCTATGATAGGAATTAGCTTTAGACTATGTCCAAGCTAAAGCCAACCTGTTTGAAGCCGATGCTGACCCTTTAGCAAAAGATGCTAACCTATACTAACCCAAGGCCAAGTAGTTTAAAGCCGAGGATGAACAGCTTTCGCCGAGGCCAAGCAATTGATAGAAGACTGTAGGGAAGAAAAGGAGCCACTCGACAGCAAGTCTGTCTTCTACCGAAAAGACAAGAGAGCATACAGCTAAGGACTTGAGACTAAAGAACCACTCCACATCATTCCGAGAAACTAGTATCGACTAATTCTAGTACTCAGCAATTATGGCTCAATCTTTCTAATGTTTCGGCCAAGTACTACAAGACTTCAAGAGCTCTTCCTCAAACCTGAACATCCAACTACCGACCCTGGCCAGTTCAGATCCTACTCCTTCTAGGATAGGCCAAGTGACTGCATGCCAACCTCTATTAAATGTACCGTTTTGTATTCTTGTGTATGTTTTCTTCTTTTTTTTATTTATGGGCCTAATTCTTTAGGGTTTAAGACCTTGTACATTATTTACAGTTTTGCTGATAAGGTTTAGGACTTGCTATAAATAACAACATCTATAAACATCATACGAATATATATATACAACAATACACGAAATTAGATAGAAGGAGTATATTCCCGCATTTTAGAATCTTTCCCTTTTGAGCAAGGCTACTCTTAAGCTAGTATTTGCCGGATTATTGAGTGTAGATTAAGCTCTTTAATATCTCCCGTGTTCTTATCGATCTTGACCTTAAGATTGTGGTGAACCCCTTCATTTAAATCGATTAATGAGTTGCATCTAACCTTTATTTGAATCCCAAGCAGCATTTAGAGTTCATGAGTTGTATCAAACCTTATTCTGAGCTCAAACTCCTTATTATGTTTGTGTCTTGGTGCATGATATCCATTCACATTCACCGTCAACCAACCATCTCACTTCTTATTCATCAAACCCATTCTGGGTTTTTCGAGATCCACTGTCGTTGATCCTTATCAAGTTGGTATTAGAGCTTTGGGAAGACACGCATGTTAATGTTCTTCAGAGTTTGATTCGTAGTTTGTACCTCCTTGTTAATCATTGTTCTGTAGTGTAGTGTGCTATTCATAGTAGTTGTTTGTCAATAATGGTAGCTATAGAAGCTGAGTAATGGTTGTTTTTAGGTTACTGTAATTGTATTTTGTTGTTTATTTGATTTTCTAGAATATTACTGTATGAACAAGAATGTTAAAGGATAGTGTTAACAACACCAGTGATAGTCCTCATGGAAGTTTGAGATGACGTGTTGATAACTTAGAATATCAAATCCAAAATCTCACTAATTTCATTCAGGAGCTTATTAGTCTAGTCAGAGGCCACAAATGTAATTATCAAGAAGAAAGAAGGGAGCATGCACCCATAAGTGGAAGTGTTTCCAATAAGCTCGATAATGATGAGCGACAACTAAGAAGAGCAACCAAGTCGAGAAGAAGAGAACACCATCTTATGCTGAAAAGAGGTAATGACAGGCATGTTCACTCCAAGTTAAACCAAGGAGCCCAGAAAAGAAAACTGAGGCCGAAAAGAGACATGGCCAAGCAGAGCTCTAACAGAAGTGGCTAAACCAAGGTAAATCGACTAGCTTGAAATGCAAGAGATGAACCTCAAGCATATGGCTAAAGACTTAATAATGTCAAGTTGAAACTGCTGACCTTCAATGGAAGTAGCCAACCTAAAGAATTCCTTGAATAAGTTCCTCGAGTTGAGAAGTTGTTCAAGTGCTACGAGTATAATGAATGAACAAAGGTTAAGCTAGGTTCATTATCCCTTATTGAGTATGCAAGCCTTTGGTAAGATAAGTTGGTTGCCAAGGGAGATGCTGAAGGAGAAGAGTCAATCAGAACATGGAGGCTTATGAAGATGTTGATGAATCAATGCTTCGTGCTGACTTACTTCAAGTGAGAGATGCTCTATGCTTTTTAGCACCTGAGACAAGGTTGAAATACTGTTGAAGAGTATTTACAAGAGTTTAAGACCTTGATGACGAGATGTGAGATTGTCAAGCCATAGGACCGTACCATTGCTAGGTTCCTAAGTGGACTCCAAGATGATATTACCGACATAGTTAAATTGCAATCGTTCAAATCTCTAAACAAGCTAGTTAATTTGGCATTAAGAGTAAAGAGGTAAAGGAGAAGAAGGCATCAGAGGCTGAATGGCTAACTTCAACAAGGCAACCCTAAGCCTGAAAGGTATGCCGAGAGAAGACAAGAAAAGAAGATAGAGAAAGGAGAGCCTAGCCGACCTGTCCATGCCGAGAAAAAGATTGCCAAGAAAGAGAATATAGCCAACAACAAGGCCTAAGAAGTGAAGTGCTCCAAATGCTTAGACTTATGAACACATTACGTCTCAATGTCTGAATAAGAAGGTCATGGTCTTAAAAGGGGAAGGACTCGATGCCCAAGTAAAAAGTCAAAGTGATAGGAGTTTGGAAGACCAATTAATAGAAGAAGATGTCTATCCTAAGGACTTGGATAAACCCTTAGTTATGGCAACACAAGCTGACCTAAAAGCAGATCCTGGACAAAGGGAAAATTTATTTCACCTACAGTACCTAGTGAATGAGAAGACCTACTCCCCAGTTATCGATGGAGGTAGCTGTAGCAATATCATCTCTGGCGAATTAATAGAAAAGATGAAATTGCCAACCTACCTACACCCCTAACCTTATGGATTGAAATGGTTTAATGATAAGGGTATGGTCCATGTGCATAAGCAAGCTCGGATCACATTCAAGGTAGGACAGTATGAGAACGAGATTAACTTCGATGTGGTCCCAATGAATGCCACAAATTTACTTCTTGGCCAACTATGGGAGTTTGATCAAAAAGTAATCCATGACAAATTCCTCAACACCTACACTGTTTAGAAGGATAAGAAGAGAGATCTTTTAACCCCGATCAACATTGAAGAAATCTAGAGACACTCGACACCTATGGTAAAGCGAAAAGGGAGAAGGAGCTTATTCAGCATCCTAGCCCATACTCAACACTTAACATTGAAGATGACTTCCTTTCAGACCCGCGGTGATGATAAGAATCAGCCTCCAACTACATTCAAGCCAAAGCCAACCTGTCCGAAGCCAACGTCAACCCTCTAGTAGAAGATGCCAACCTATTTAGTCGAGCAATTCAAGGCTAAGGCCGAACAACTTTCGCTAAGGCCGAACAATTGATAGAAGATCGAAGGAAAGAAAAGGAGCCACTCAGCAACAAGTCTGTCATCTGTCGTCTGCCAAGAAGATGAGAAAGTATACAGTCGAGGACTCGAAACTAAAGAATCACTCAGCATGGTTCCGAAAGACTAATGCCAACTAATTCTAGCACTCGGCAATTATGGGCTAACCTTTTTGGTGTCTCGACTAAGCACTACGAGACTTTAGGAGCTACTCCTCAAACCCGAACATCTAATTACTAACCCTGCCCAATTTAGATCCTACACCTTTTAGGACAAGCCAAGTGACTTCATGTTGACCTCTATTAAACACATCATTTTGTATTCTTATGTATGTTTTCTTTTTTTCTTATTTATTTATGGGCCCAATTCTTTAGAGTTTAAGGCCTTATACATACATTGTTTACAATTTTTGCTACTAAGGTTTAAGACTTGCTATAAATAGCAACATCTGTAAACATCATACAAATATATATACAACAATATACAAAATTAGATAAAAGGAGTATATTCCTGCATTTTGGAATCTTTCCCTTTTAAGTAAGGCTACTCTTGAGCTAGTATTTACCAAAATTTTCAAGTGTAAATTAAGCTCTTTAATCTCTCCCACATTCTTATCAATCTTGACCTTAAGATTATGGTGAACCCCTTCATTTAAATCATTTAGTGAGTTGCATCTAACCCTCATTCAAATCCCGAGCAACATTTAGAGTTCGTAAGTTGTATCGAACCCTATTTCGAGCTCAAACCCCTTACTGTGTTTGTGTCTTGGTGCTAATATCCATTCACTTTCACCATCAAAACCAACCACCTCACTTCCTATCCATCAAACCCATTCTGGGTTTTTCGAGATCAGTTTCCTTTTATCCTTATCAGCATGTCTCAATTAGACCATAGGTTGACCTAAGCCTGCATTTTGTCCTCGAATTAGCCTAAATTGCCTAAAGCAAAGTTCTGTGATGGTTGTTGTAAACCGATTGAGTAAGATGGCACACTTTGTACCCCGTGCCAAAACTAATGATGCTTCAACTATTTCTTCTTTGTTTTTATAAGAAATTGTTCGCTTACATAGAGTGCTAAGGAGTGTAACGTCAGACCGTGATCTAAAATTCTTAAGCCATTTCTGGCATACTCTTTAGCATCAAATGGCAACTAAGCTATTGTTCAATGCTTCCTACCATTCCCAAACCAATAGTCAAATAGAGGTTGTCAACTGTACCTTAGGATCACTACTCTGAACTATAATAGGAAATAACTTAGAGGATTAGGATGTCTATTTCCCCATAGTAAAGTTTGCTTATAATAAAATTGTGCACACAAACACTGGGCATGCCCCATTTGAAGTTGCCTATGGTTTTAATCCCAAGCTACCCCTTAATCATACCTCGATACGCTCGACTAACGAAGATGATCTAGAAGCAAGAGCTAAAACTCAATCCCTCCAAAAAATCTACCAACGAATCACCTAGCACATTAATCAAGCTACCCAAAAGCTAAGAGATAAAGGCAAAGGAAGGAATAAGATAAGTAATTTTAGTTCGGCGACTAAGTATGGCTATACTTTAGCAAAAGAAAGAACAAGCTATCTACCCAAGCTAAAGGACCATATAATACTCTAAAAGATAAACGACAATGCATACTAAGTAAAGCTACCAAAAGACTTTGGAGTGTCTAATGTATTCAATATTGTAGACATCGACCCTTATTGACCTGAGGAAGAATTTAATGAGGACTAACCGAATTTGCTCCTAAATCCCAATCAACCTGGTAAGGATGATAGGAATTAGGGCTCTAAACCTCTAACCCAAGCCTAAGCTCGAAGGCTTAAAAGTATGAACAAGTGAGTTCTCTTGTGCTAACTTGCAATTGATGAGTTCGAATTACTTCGATCTACCAATCTGCTATCTTATCTAAGCTAAATCTTCCCATGCTTATTGATAGTCTCTGACTACTGACTTAAGACATACTCGAATAACAACTCGACTCACTAAACCACCAGCTTAGTCGACCAGAATTTGAATTTCTTAAAGCATGTTCAAGCAAAATTTACATTAAAAGAATCATCAATTCTACTTAGTACCTCTACTTAATAGTCTCTAGCCTAACCATATAGTTTTGTCTTTTTCTACTAGAAATTCTCCCACCAATTGCTAACCACGTATCCGAGTAACTATGTGATAGAATCTTCCGTACAAGATGGTTGCTTTTCTTGATTTTTCTCTATGCTTCTTAACATTCTTAGTACATTACTTATTTTAGACAATACCCTTTTAGTAATTTCCATTTATAGTAGTTACCCTAATGTTTTGAGTATAAATACCCTCTTATACATTATAGGCATAACATATAAGTACATTATTACATAATATTCCAAGTCTCTCTTACTTACCTATAAACATCCCTTTTGTTTGCTCACTTACACTTATTACTCTTATCCTAATCCTTAAGTAAGGCTAGATGGTGAGTATCTTCATTGGACCAACTTATATGTCATATCGAGTTGATCTGTGATCTTCATAGTTCCTTAATGCATCATATCCTTAGAGTGATTGTAGGTTTTGCTTATTTTGCTTCTCTCTTCAAGCATTTCATCTTCATTTTAGCCTTTTTGAAAGATGGAATTCATCTTGATACAGCTGACTTTATCAATCCTTATTGTGACTCTATCAACAGTAGAGGTCAGAAGTTCCCATTCGCTAGCATCCTTTTATAGAAACTTCATTCGCAATTTCAATGCCATCATTGGCCCTCTAACCAAGCTAACTAAGAAGGATGTAAAGTTCAAATGGACAGATTATGCTTAATAAAGATTTGATGAGATTAAGAAGAAGTTTACTACTACACCAATGCTAGCCTTAAAAAGATATTTGAAGTGGAGCATAATGATTCTAGTGGGGATTGGAATCGTACTCATGCAAGAGTGGAAAACTGTTGCATTCCCTAGTGAGAAGCTCGAAGGTACTGCTTTAAACTACTTAACATAAGAGAAGGAATTCTACTTCCTTATCCAAGCTCTTACTGTATGGAAACATTAATTGTTACCTCAAGAATTTGTAATCTATATGGACAATGAGTCCTTGAAGTACCTCAATGAATGGCAAAAGCTTTCTCAATGACAAATGAAATGGGTTAAGTTTCTCAAAACTTCCTCATATGTGATCAAGTAAAAGCAAGGTAGTACCAATTTAGTAGCGGATGCTTCCTCACAATGGCATAAACTGATCACCCAAGCACAAATGAAGATACATGGTTTCAGATTATTAACTAAGCTCTATGAACAGGATGAGTACTTTGTTCCTATTGCAGCCAAGCATACAAATGGGAGGGTCACATACCAATATTACCAAGCCGATGGGTACTTATATAAGAGAGGATGGCTATGAATTCTGAACAGTTCGATATATGAACTTCTAGTTCAAGAAGCCTATGTTAGAGGACTAGTAGGTTACTTTAGGGAGAAAAGGACTTACTATTTGTTAAAGGAGTATAGCTTGGGATAATAAAGGACATTCATCATGTATTGGAGAAATGCTAGGATTGCAAGAAAGCTAATGGAAAGAAGGAGCCCCATAGTGAATACCCTACCTCTACCAATACTGGTTCAACCATGGATGAACTTGAGAATAGACTTCAAGCTCAGATTACCATAGACTACCTAACATGATGATTCCATCATGGTCGTAGTAGATCAATTTAGCGAGATGGCTCATTTCGTGCCATACTAAAAGAGTAATGATGCTTTTAAATTGCTAACCTTTTCTTCCAGGAGATCATGCAGTTGCATGGAGTTACCTACAATATTATCATTAACCAAGATCCTAAGTTCACTAGTTTCTTCTAAAAGATACTATTATAGAGACTTAGGATGAAATTGATGTCCAATACATCCTATTGCTACTAGACTAACTATCATAACCCGTAAGATAGTCTAGTACTGACAAACCGCCATATACTAATCAAAAGTAATCAATTGGTGCTTTCCTACCTATTAATTACTTTCAAAGAGTACATGAAGCATCATTCCTAGATCAATCGATAGAGTATCATATATTTAATGGTACAGAGTAAAATTTCACATCATATTATAAATAAATGGTACAAAACTTATGAAGTTATGGAGTCTTTCTAATAATTAATATTACAAACCATTTACAAATAAAGTACTTAAGACATAATAACTATAAATTTATATCCTTTTACGCTCTTCTCTAAAGCCCGCTTCTATCTTCTTAGTCCTCACCAAAGGCTTAGACCTTCCTAAATACATTTAGCCACAGAATCTCAATTCTCGACTAAACTAATTCCAAATACCCATATTGGTATAATGATCAAGAGATGATGCCCCTTGATCAATCTCAAGAGAACTAAATAGGTAACATTCTCTCTAACCTCATGAGAGAACCAATCTCTCAGATTTCTAAGAGAGCCAAAGAAATGTTCATCCTAGAATCTACTATGATATCCAAGAAGAAAGATCTTTTGGTTAGTCAAAGGAACCAGAATAAATGTTCACAAAGGCCATGTAAATAAACATAAGAGAAGGATCTTTGATCAGTCCTAAGAAGGCCTAAATGAAGTGTTAAGAAATGAATGTCTTCCCTGACCACCAAATGACCAAGAATTGATTAGATCCCTGATTGGCCTCCAAATGTATGCAACCTCAAATAGAAAAATTGATATTACCCGTTCAATACACAACCATCCTCAAAATCACTTAGTTTGTAAAAGATGGAGAAGATTTTCGCCTTTCCATTCCCTGTGTAGCAGTGGTGGTAAAGATAAATTTATGCACTATACCATGAATGACTACTTTTAAATTAAAGTTCCAATATGCTTAAGGTTGATTATAATCATCAACTATATTATGTAGAATATCTTACAATATTTTCACAAGCAATTCAAACAAATCAAGTATAAACACTTTCCTGATACCCTGTACACAAACCAGTTGAGATATATATATATATATATAAAGTTCCACTAACGACAAGCACAAGCAAGTGATACTTATTGTAGATACTCACATGGCCATCAATATTACTCGTCGTAATAGTCTTCAGACCACAATTACCTAGAAGAACACAATAAGAAGTAAATGATATATATATATAAGCTTTCTTTGGTTTTATAAATTTTTTTAGTTAATTAGAGTTTGAATCGTCCTTGTCGTTTCATGTCCAAAGTTCTTATATTCAAGTTTTCGATCTTCGTAATAAGTCCAATTATTATAGTCCAAATAGTCAAGGTCTAGAGTATGTCCACATGTCCAATATGTCCAAATATATTCTAGGGTCATAATTTTAAGATATGTATATGTCATATAGATCTAGACATGAAACTTTTTTATTCCCTTAAGTTTCTTATCAAGTTATTTTGAAAAGGAAACGAAATCTTTTAGTCTTGATATTTTAGAGATGTATGAAAATTGAATTCAAGAATGAAATAAAGAACGTTTTGATAAAGATAAAGGTTTCCTTTTTGTAGAAAACATATTTATCATCCTTTAAAGACTTTTATACATACGAAGGATTTTCAAAAGAAAGAGATTTCAACAAAGATATTGGCTTTTAAGGTTTCTTTTCAAAAGAAAGACATACTTTAGCTAAGATAAGATTTTGCCTATCAAAAACTTGGTATTGAAAAATAGTTAATAAGTTTGAAATTACATTAAGTAGAGAAATAGATGGAAAGCTTTTGGTTATTTTGAAAAGAATTTTTTTTTAGAGGAAAATTGTAAAGATGAAATCAATCTTGGAAAAACTTAAAAGTTTATAAAATAGCTTTACCAAAAGTACTTCTTGATTCATTTATGAGTCTTGAAAAACTTTTAAGGCAATAAGAGTTTAGAAGAGTCTTTTAACTTGAAAATGGACTTTATGGAATCAAAGATAGGTTGTTAGTAAGTATTGATACCTTTTTAATTGATAGTTACTTTTAAAAACTCAAAAACAACTTACTTTGCTTTGTTGTTGGCATTGGTGGTTAGGTAAGAGAACTTGAATATTAATTGGTTTGTGAAATGAAGATAAGAGGAAAGAGATGGATGTAATGGATTATGAGGAAAAGAAGTAGTCCCAAATGTAATAAAGCATCCCTATTTATAGAAGTCAAGATATTATTTGAATATTAGTTGGAAGTTGCTTCAAGGAGTTAAACTCTCAAAGATAAGGACATATGTCTTGCTTATATCCTTTTCATGCTTAGTCATATGGATGACTTTGTAAAACATTAATGGAAGTAGATAAGTTGGATGAAAATGATATAAGGAAGTCAATTTAGAATTCCCTTCCTCCATTCCATAAGCTACATGTAGTAGATAGCATTCTTCCACTTGTTTTAAAAGTTATTCATGTTAGAAGAAATGTTAAGATATAATTTTAGGATACTTATCTCTTTATAATATTGTCCTAAATACTTAGTTGTTAATTAATTAGTTTAGTTAATCTAAGATTAAGTTAATCATATGAAGAGTCTTTGGTGATTAAAATGTCATTTTTCATTAGTCCTAACTTAGCCATCATTTTTTACTAAGATTAATCAACTTTGACTCTTGATTATTTATCTATTTAAGGAGTTTCTAAGATAAATCCAAGTGATATTCCTAGTAAAATCTTGTCCCCTATTTAGATGACCATAAGGTAATAATAAGGTGATAGGTTACTTATGAAAACAAAACTCTTCCCTGACTAAACTTACTCTCTAGTTCATTTTCATGCTCACATGTGTAAATAAGTTGGTCAGTAGATGATGAAAGCGAGACTTAGATGACAAATGAATGTCTTTTTCTTGGACCTAGCCTCACATCACTTTGCACCATTCAACTATCCATTCCATTTTCAATTACTTGATAAGTCTTGATTCTTATCTTAGATGATTTTGCATGGTTATGTTAAGTTTATGATAAGTTTAGAATAGTTATAATAAGTTTTTAGGTCTAAATTTTTAGTAAAGTCTTTGATTTCTAGAAGTCTTATTTTAAGACTACAAGAGTTAATATTTATTAGTATTTATGAAGTTTATAAGTAATCTAAATTATATCTCTGTTAGCGATTTTAGCCTATCTTAAATATATCTCTAAATTATATCCTAGCATTTACAAACTTATATTAAAATTTTTAGGAGTTTACACTAACAAACAAACCAAGTAGTGAATGGAAGATCTGGGTCATTACTTCGAGCTACAATTGGCAAGAACTTACACAATTAGGATATTTGTCTACCCATTGCAAAGTTTGCATACAATATGTTTACCCATGATTCTACTTCTTAATCCCCATTTGAAGTCGTGTATGGTATGAGCCTAACCTTACCTATGGGACTAATATCTAGTCCAACTGCCAAAGTAGAAAGTATGGAAGGTATCTGTCGATCGAAAGAGTTTAAGAAGCTACACCAAAAGGTCACAACTTAAAGCTACTTGTGCAAACAATATCTAATAAAAAAAAGATCGATAGCTGAAGAAAAAAGTCATGAACTTTCGACTAAGGATTTGGTGTTAATGCACCTTAGCAAAGATAGATTCCCCAACTATGGGGCTAACAAGTTGTAACCCCAAGCCAATGGCCTATTTAAAATCATTAAGAAAATCAACGACAACACCTCTTAGTTGGAATTACTAAAAAGATATGGTGTCTGTTCCACCATCAATATGCTCAACTTAACTCATTATGTCATGGATGAAGCTAAGCCTAACAATTTGAGAACAAATCTTCAATAACCCTAAGGTGCTGATGGAAATTGGACCTCTAAGTTGTTTATACCAACCTCTCCGCATAGTATGTTAACCTCTTTGGAGACTCTACCATTCACAAAACCAAGGATGCTAACCTTAGGTCCCCTAAACCATGGTCGACTACGAAGTCTCCTAAACATGGTCACTTGAGTATACATAAGGTAGGTAGATGAGGACGAGCTAAATTATATCTAAGGATTCTAAGGTTATTGTATACTATACTATTTTATTGTTATCTAAGCTTCCAAACCTTCAGTTGAGCTACAAGCCACATGAGGATTGCTTGGGTTTGCATTGCAGCCAAGGTCTCCCATCTACTTTCCATCCTAAGGCCTGAGCTAAGGTCTTAATTACCAACCTTCACAAGGGATAAAGATCAAAACCTCCCGACACCTAATAGCTTCATCAGTACTAGTTTTTCTCTTCTGCTAGGTACCCGTCTAATGTAAGACCATTACATATCCCACCACAAATGTGAAGGAATCTACCAACCAAGGCTTCTTTTCTCATAATTCCTTTTGTACCCTTGAATATTCCTTATATTTTGTTGATTTTGGAATTTACCCTTTTAGTCTTTTCCTTATATAGTAAGTAATCTTAATTTATAGGTATTTAAACCCTTGTAAGAGGCAACAGCCACAATCAATCAATTGTTATCATCTTATCTTGAATATTACTAAGTATCTTCTCTTTGCTAGGCTTGTATGCTTCAGTTTTCCTAATACTCTTACCTAGTTCCTATTCTAACTAAGAATTAGGGGCGAGTATCCTCATTGTTACCACTTGTAAGTTATATTGAGTAAGTAATATGAGCTCAATTGTAAGCTCTAGAGAGTCATATCCTCACTTTAGCCTTTAGATTGTACTAGAAAACCCATTCCATTTCATTTCTTCTCTATGAGAAGGACCTATTTTCTAAGCTCAAGGTAAACCTTAATGGTTAAGGATTGCCTTAGGCATATTAAGTATAGTCAAGATTCTTCCCATGATCCTTTTATTCCTCTTTTCCATCTATCTTATGTTTATTTTTCCTTACATCAATACGTCTAAATCTTAACTAGTCATCTTAGAATAATTTTTAACAACCATTAAACTTACTTGGCCATTAATAACCTAAGAATTACCTAATACTCAAGTTAAGTAGAGAAGAATTGCATAGGGATAGAATTAGTTTTTTAGAATTCAAGGATAGGATTCTAAAAGGAACTATATTTTGTGTTATTCTTGAAGCATAAATGCTAAATTAGTTACCCATTTAGTTGATTCCTTATTATTTGACCTAATACGTCTTAACCTTATTTGTTATTTATGCTTATGTAGGATAGTTAAACATGAATTGAACTAATAATTAATCAAAATGTTAATTGTTTATTGCTTGTACTTAACTATGTGTTAGGGATTGTAGTGCCAATGTCCCTAAGGTGACACCTTATTAATCAATATGTGAAGGTATCTTGAGTGGAGTTGTATGCTAAAAGGATCTAAGGTAAATTTATGGTAGTGTTTAGGAGGTGCAACACAAGTATTTCGGTATCAATTTAGGATTTAAAGGAAGTTTAAGGGTGACAATACTAATATCCTAGTATCGATATATTAAAGGTGTTTGGAGATTGCAATATCAATATTTGGAAGTTGCAATAACAATGTCTTAGTGCCAATTTAGATTTGATGGGCTACAATGCCATCATCTCGACTTAAGATTTCAAATGTCACAATGCTAATGGACACACATATTATAAATAAATAGATGTTGCTACAAGTTATTCTCTTTCGATAATAGTTTCTATTTTTATTTACCATTAGAATATTTTTAATTCAATAGATATTCTCTTTTGATAATATTTTCTATTTTTATTTACCATTTGAATATTTTTAATTCAACAGATGCTTAAGGTTTAAGCTTATCCACCTACTATAGAAGAATGATTGCATTTGACTAGAAGTTGTTTATAGCTTTGGTTTATTTATTATATTATATTTTTCATCAGATGTTCATGTATGAATAAAAATATTGCAACAAATGAGATCCTATTATTTACATTAAACAAGTGAGCTTAAACCTTATCATAAGTTGCAATTGTGACAACATTCTATAACAAATTGTTTGAAGTTATTATTAAATTTATGATGCATGCCTTCATGAGAGATATGTAATTAAAACTTACGTTGTTAAGTTGTTAAAGAAGACTAAATCGACAAATGTACTAGTTATAACTACATGAAAAAATTGATAGGTTGTTAAGTAATTTATCTCAAGATTTTTATGTTATTAAAATGTAATAAAATTTTTCATAAGTTTTATAATTATTTTATAATCTATAAGTTTTATTATATCTATCAAGGTAAAATTTTAGTTCTAAAAATTTAGAAACATGTATTCATAAGATAAGATATAGGTAAAGCCTTATCTTATTGCCTATTCTTAAATTTAGTTATGTAAATCAATCATCATTTTGTTTAAAATTTTGTGTGTTATTCTAATATAAATTTACTTATAATTTTAAATGTCTCTTTAATTAATCTTAATATAGTTGGTTAAAAAAGTTAGCAATAAGATAATAAGCAATGTCATGGTTTATAGTTAAGCTTTACCATTTTTTACAATTATACACTTAAAATTTTAATTTATCTAATTATATATTTAATTAAACGTTTAACTATCACCACTTATACCTCAATTAATTCTAAATAACACCAATAATTTAGTCAGTATGATTAGCCAATTGAGTGGTCACCTATAACCCTAAAGGAGGTTGTACAATGCCTTAAAGCCGTAAGCAGCCACCCCACGACCACGACCGCGATCACTAATGTATCTTATGATCTATATTTTTAAAGTAAATCGTAATCTATTGGTTTGTAAGGAATGGTCAAAAGTTATCCTTAAAAAATCATGCAACCCCTCTTTTAAGGCCACGGGCGATCACTATTAGTTAATTGTGTTAATTAGATTAATAATATAAATTAAAGCTAATTAGAGTACAATTAATAATAATTAAATATTCAATTAGATATATAATTAAATAAATCAAAATTTTAAATATATAATTAAAAAAATTATAAAATTAAGGTGTAAATTAGGACATTCACCCATAAAATAATTCTCCCATTTTGATGCAGCAAAATTCAATTTCATAATTCTCGAAAAAACAATACTCTCCTCTTCTTTTACTTTTCCTTTTTCTTTACATCTTACCTTTTTCCTCATATTTCGCCAATTTCTTTGCCGTTTACCTTAAAACAAAAAAATATTAAAAGAGAAACACATGACTTCCAATTTCCAGTCACTTCAAAAATCGAATCCCCCGTTTTTCTTTCTAAAACTTTTTCTTTCTTTTCTCCTTTAATGTCACTCCTTCTGAAATTAAAAAATCAAAATTAAAGAACCCACAATACGTATCCATTTATTTGAGCAGGACTTCCTCCCAAAATAGGGTTTCTCTCTCATCATTTTCCAATTCCAATCATAAAAAAAAAAAAAAAAAAAAAATCGCAACTTTGTTGAAACCGGTAAGTTTTTTTATCTTTCCAACTCTCTTTTTCCGTTCAATTCGCTGATGGGTTTTTGTTAATTTCATCTGGGTGTTTGATTGTTTATGCCCCTTTTACAGGGAAATCTTCTGTGTTGTCAAAATTCGTTTTTAATTTAAAAAGATCGAATTTTTATTTGGGTGCCTGCGACTTCAAGTAAAGAATAGGACTTTGAAGCTTGTTCTTATTATTAACAAGGTTAGTGTTCTAAATTTGATATTTAGGAGTTTTGATCTCCTTGTGTGTAGTTAATTAAGAGAGACTTAGCACTTGGTTATTAGGTTAAGTTTAAATTCAACAAAGAGCTTTTGCACTTAATTGTCAATATATATATATATATATATATATATTGTATTGTTTTCCAGTATTTATTGGAAACCTGGTAATAATGAAGAGGGGGGGGGGGGGGGGGGGGGGGGGTGGCAAAAGAAGCTCTTCCGAATTGTCAATCTCAGCTTTGAGATGAAATGGGGGCTTATTGGCATAGTATATTGATATTTCTTGTTTGATACTGTCCAAGCAGTTTGTGATAGAGCTGAAGCTTTGAGGCATTATTTGAGTTTTTCTTTTGACAATTGCCTGTCTTGTTTGGATTGATGGTTAGTGACTCTTGTGTGGACCGATCTGTAGTGCTCATGCAAGTTGCTGTCTTCGGTTGATTTCCTCTTTGAACCTTTTCCTGGCATTAGTCATGTATTTTACAGCTTGTGCTGGGAATTTGTTAATCTACTTTCTGCATTATGAAGCAATAATTTTCTAACTGTATAATGGCTTTCAAGGCATGTTTAATTCAAAGAGAGGTTTTTTCCCAATCTAGATTACTATTCCTTTGTCAAGAAATTGGGTTTCAATTTTGTGAAATGAAGCAAAGATCTTTTAAAGCATACTGTTCAAATGACTATCAGGCTCATCACCATTGACTTTGAATTCATATAGCATTGGCATCATTGCAGCTTGAGACCTTGTTATCTGTAGCAAGATATAGCTTTGATCACTACAAAGTTAGCGTTAAGAGGTGAATTTTAGTATGTGTTCCATTGTCTCTCATCCTTTGAACCAATCCTCTAAGATGAAAAGCCGTCAATGTTAAATGGCGATGTCAAATCTAACATTGTCTTCAGAATCTTCTGGCTGTCTAATAGGGAATTTGGATTCAGGTGCTCTTTGGGAAATGGAAACATTTTGCAATCAAAGATGAGGAGACATAGTTAGAGCAAATTGTAGGAGTGAGTCAAAATTAGATCATCGTTCAATTAAAATTTGGTAAAAGCAATGTGGACATTGTTAAAAGTAGGTTACTTTGTCTATTTCCTATCCATTAATGTCACATTTGATACATTGAAATAATCAAAATGGAATCATAATTTTGGATTTTATTCCTTTTACCCATATTTAGAAGTGCATTTAAAAGGCAAAATCATAATTTTACATAATTAACAATTCCATTTTTAAGGAGGAATGCGATTCTGTTTTTGAGAATGCGAAATTGTGAGTCAAGTCTCCCATTACCTATTATTATTAATCAAAATTACTTATTAACATTCAACTTAATTATGAGATTCAATAATTAAGGCTTTTTTTGACAAGTTTTATTATATATGAATTTAATTTAATTTCATTTTATTCTATTCCATGGAAATTTCCAAATATAAGAAAGGGTTTGATATTGCAGTCCTTATTCCATTCCATTCTACTTCAATCCATTTCGTTTCACTCTATTCCAGACCTTTTTTACATATCAAATGTGAAATAAAAGTAAAATTCACTTTACTTAGAAGTGTGATTTTCATCTTTATGCTTTTAGTATCCGATGGCTTTCTGCAAAATAAAGAGGTCAACATTTGGTTAGTTTGAAGGAATCTTTGCTTTCATTGTAAACTCAAGTTTGGTAAATACCATGAGAAATGAGAGTTTGGTGCAAACGTAAGATTGAGAAAAAAATATGGCTCTTTGATTGTAATAATTCGGATTGTTAATAGTTAATGAGAGGTTGATGGGAACCACATTTGTTTGCTTCCACTCTATTGGCAAGGGTGTTACCCTATTGTTGTGTGTGTGTCAACATTTCACCTATGGTGGAGGCTTGGATTGGCAAAGTCACAAGATAAAATGGCACTTGGGCTACTTTATGGTTGAAAAAGATTTGAGTTGCACACAAAAGCGCGCGCGCGCGCGCACACACACATATATACATATATATATATATAACACACCCTTGGCAACAATCTCCTTCTAGCATTGTGAATCCATGACATTATCTCTGATACTAATTGTTGGATTCATTGATCTATATATATAGCTAGGGTCATGGGTTGGATCGTTACACTAGGAGGAAACTGTTGGTAAGGTGTGTCAGCATCACCCTTATAGCAACAGCCTTGATGTACCTAGTCATAGTTTTAAGGTGCTTAACAGTTATATGATTGAAACAGGTTTGAGTTACACATCGACATCAGCTATAACTTTTGCTACAGTGGTAGTGTGCTCAATCCTACATACCCTTTATAGCAAAAAAGCTATTGGATGAGCTTTAAAACCGAATTGCATGACCATCTAATCTAAGGAAGCCTTTTCTGCTCAAGCTGGGAGCTACACCAATAAGACCACTTTACATCCATTTTTGCATCTGTCAATACATTCCCAGCATTTGACCTAGCTAACTCATCTCGTATCTTCTTCAAAGAAGTCTATGTTAGCTCTTACCCTTTCATGCCTCTGCACCTTGGATATGAAACAGGGGGTTCAAGAGATCCATACAAAGTAAGAATGGAAGGAGGAAATTCTGCTCGCTTTCTTTATAATAGAAAATTGTTTCTTTTCCTCATCAGACCCTTTTTGATTGGAGATGAGTGCATTAAAATGAAGAGGTCTAGGATGAAACCTTGGTCAGGTAAATTGATGGGTATCTTTTCTTTTTTACCTCATCAGACCCTTCTATGATACAGCTGCTTCTATCTTTTAGGGAATTTTGACTTTGAGCAACATGGACTTGTTTCCATCTTCTTCTGGTCTGCTTTTTTGCTTGTTATTTTGGATTAAAAACCAAGTGCAAAAAAGTTTAGTCAATCTTTTTCCTCTCTTTTATTAGTTTTTGTTTTTCCTTTTTGTTTCTATTGTAGCAAATTTAGTGGAGTCCAATGGTCATATCTCTGTGTATCTGCACAAACAACTGGTTACTGGATACAAGTCATTGTTTCAATCATATTTAACACTCTAACAATCATGATTTGAAGGAAACATTTTAGTTTTTATGAGCATGAGGAGTGCTTTTGAAATGCTTATTATCTGTCTGATTGAACCATGCTGATATGGCAATATCCATCTGTGCACATCATCAATGCTCATGCAGGAATTAACTTTGTTAAGAGATTCTCATGCTTTAATACTCTCCATCTAGGTCGTAAAGTGCCAATTGTCCTGTCATAAGGCATCGACATGCATATGGGTGACAGAGATAAACTTTGCCCTATTATGGATTTCCTCTACCGAATGGTGATGATATCCCAATGTTATTTTAGAAACATACTACAGACCATTAGATGTTTTAAACCTTTAACTCTTGCAATGTAAGCCAGTGGAATTGAGATGTCATTACTAGCTTATTTGCTCAGTTTTTTATAGTTTTATGCTATTGACATTAGTTCTAATTAATTAAAAAAAAAGCAAAATTAATCACAATGATAAAAATAAAAACTAAGAATTAGTTTGGATTACTTTCCAGATATTATTCAAATTACCTATGCTATTGCAAGTTGTCCTACTGGTGAAGTATTATTGTGAATGCTGATTGATTTGAGGAAACTTAGCTCAGTTTGGTGGTTACAATTAGGAACATATCATAACTTGTTTGTGACTGTTGATCCAAAGTGACAAATCCTACAAAACTGATGTGCGTCGGAATTGGATTCTCTAGGTCTGTCATTGATCCATCATTCCAGCTCCTTGTAACAAAGTCCTACCCCCAAAACCAAAAAAAAAAAAGAAAAAAAAATTATTCCATGCCACAACTCCTCTACCCAACAATTGGGAATACATCTCCTTCGACAGTGAGAAAAAAAATTGGGGCCTTATGGACTAGAAGTAGAGAGGCAAGCCTATAATGGTTAAGTTTCCTATTTTGTGACCTGTGTTTCTCTGCTTTGAGGCACAAAAATTGCTAATACTGCACACGTATGCATCCTTTCTCAACTTATTCTCTTCCCCCTCTCAAGCCAGGAGCACTTCCTGAACCAGGTGAACTTCGATGATTAGAAATAGATTTGAAAGAAAGGAAAAACCTTTTAGGCCCATCTTTGTTGTTTGTGCCTACTTCTTTTAATTTCTCAGATTTGAGAAAATATTGTCTAGTCATATGTATGTCTGATATTGAAGATAGTGTTGTACTTTATGCTGAGCAGTGATTTCTGAGTCCTATTAATGATGTTTTTATGCTTAAAAAGCGGCAATTGTACCTGCAGACTGCATTGTCAGTTTATGCACTTGATGTTTTTCAAAATCCTTTTAGATTTGTTGATAAACTGTTTGGTTGACATGAAATTTCCAGTTGAGTATCAAAGTGCTTTGATATCCTGCACATAATTTGGACAAATATTTCAGGTGTTTGATGCATTATAATTAATTTTTTCTGCTTGCAGCTGACGGTGTTCTCAACATGAATACTAAGTGTGCAGAAGATCCTGTGAGCCTTTAACCTTGATGGTATTTAGCTGGACACTGCTCGATTAGATGTGCTCACTTTCAATGTATCTTGATTTTTGGACAGGAAGAGCGAACTGTGGTGGGCTTTGAAGTGCCCAGTTCACCGGATTCGAGCTACAACAATGTATATCCTCTGAATGAAGATGAGGCACGAGACCCACCTCTTGTCCCACCACAATTGCAACACCCTTTGCTAGGCCATGCAGCAATGACAGAGGTTGGTCAAAATCTTCCCCAGCCATTGAATGTAGTTTTAAATCATCTATACATCGAAAAACGAGAGGCACCTCGATCTGTTGTGGCACTGGGGTTCTCCCATCGGTACAGATCAAAGTACGTTAGCGTTGTTTTATACAAATCAGTTCCTAGGAGAGGGGGATCCTGCACTTGATGTGCATAGAAATTAATATTTAATAGGGCTCGTATGGTTTATTTCTTCAATTAATTGGAGTAATTGCTGGTTATGTAACCATATAGTTTATATATATATACATTACAAGGAAGTCTTCTCTCTTCAGCGTCTTACTTGATATCAACATTTGAAGAATGGAGCTTGCTTGCTTCATTATTTGGTTAAAGTTGTGCGACTTGAGAAGTATTGCATGTACCTATACATTTGGTGCTGTTAACATGAGTTAGTAGCATACTTACAACCTTGTGATGATTTTGCCTGCGTTAGAAACACAGAATCTCTGGATGTCCTTATGTCATGCATGCTTTAAGGCTGATTTTTGTGCAATGACAATGGTGCTGCGGAAGGCACACTGCAAAGCGGTTGTGGAGGGGGCACGTTGACCACCTAACTGATGGTGAATTGTAGTTTAAGGCTTTTAGCTACTTGGCGGCTGTTATACGCAGGTGGAAACAACACTGTATGGTGGAATGGTTACCACGCTAAGGACATACTAGCTTCAGCATGTTGATAGTTTGCATTAATCTATTCTACCACCACCATTGAAAACCTTCGATTACTACAATCTCGTCTCTGAATATTGTTGCAGTGACGTTTGAGAATAGTTTTATTCTGCTTGGATATCCTAAAGAGCAGCAACATACTTAGTGGTCTGTTTTAGTAAGAATGCAAGCCAGAGTTGAGCCAAAGCGAGAACCAGACCGTGAATACTCCTAGGCTATGCTTCATTTAATCCCTCACATAATTATGCAAGGGATGGCAATGGTGCTAGTTTTTATGCGTGAGAGAAAAGCTATAAACCTCGGATCATTAGGAGACTCCGACAAGGTCTAAAGTGGAACGGAATTCGTGACTTAATTCAAGTAAATAGGAGTGGGATCATTTGTTGACACAGTTGACTTAACATTCGAACGAGGCTCGTCTTGTAGTCCGAATATGTTTCTGCAACCGATATCGGTGAGCCACAAAACAGGTAGGAGTTGGACCATCGTGTCAGTGATCTTTGGGACAGTGAGGGGTTTTCTTTTATACACAGTTGTATACATGCATGATGTATGTTATATTGTTTTTATTTTTTTCCGTTAAGAAAAGAATATGTCCAACTTTAGCAGAAACCGGAGCCGCAAACCAACTTAGCAGCAGCTACAGACAGCTGCGCAAAATTCAGCTGTGGTCTAATATATCACGACGGTATATCAAGGGATAAGGTCATCTTTTACAATATTTAACAAACTAGCAGGCGGCACAAAAGCACAAAGCTCTATGGGCTTTATAGATCAACTAAAATTCGCCAGACCATCCGCACCCCGGTTTGCGTCTCTCGGTATATAGTTGATATGCTGCTCCTCAAAGTGAGTTGATAGTTCCCTGCAAGCAAATACAATCATATGAAATTTTCATTACTGTCGATCACCATCTAATTTCTTGAAAAAGAAGCCACAACATGTCCACAGGCCCGACTATTTTAGCAAATCCAAATGTCCAATTTCCTGCCTTATCCCGAAAAACACCAACTACAACAGCTTGAGGAGAGTGAGCATAAATGGATGCATCAATATTTAACTTGACCTGCCCCTCAGATGGAGCATGCTATTTATGCAGCGAGGTACATATCTCTTCATTCAAAAACATCTATGGTGATAAGCCCAAAATTCACCAGCAAAGCCCGCCGAATATACATGGACAATTACTGAAACTTAAGTACTGGAGAGGGAGTCGTAACTTGAATGCAGTCCTTCCTTGACTACATAACCAACAATTTAACCCAATCACGACAGGCTAAGCCCCGTAGATCAGAAATTTTATTCAGAAGTCCTAACTCACCCCAAACATGTTGTATCATAGGGCGAAGGTGCAAAGTATGTTCTATTGTTTCAACCTGGCCATACCGTCTCAACTACATTATGTACCTGGACACATGTTGGTAATCCATCATGTCATACAAGCCATCGGAAAACCTTTATTTTTAGGTAGACTACAACCAATTCCAAGATTTTTCTATTTCATGTGTTGACTGTAGGCTGTAGTCATTTATAAATTCCTCCAACTGAAGGCAAAGCATACGAACGATGTGATAAGATGGGTGTGTCTGCAACTTGGGCCAATGCAAGTCCTCAAATTCAATAATTCGGTCATTGGAAAGCCAATTAATTCATCTTTCCACTTCATATTATTCACGTTAGCCTCCTTAATTGTAAGATTCATTGCATTAGCACGAGATATGTAATATTGTTGATGTAAGGATTTGTAAGGCAAATGCGATGTGCTTATACTGTGACTGTGACTCGGGCATGTTATGTACAAGCTTGAATGATAACATAAATAGGAGGGAATTAGAAAAGATCAATAAGAAGATACAATCTCAACAAGTCAACGTACCTATATGATGGTCAAAGAATTTGGAACGCGATAGCATGGTAATACCTGACCTTTAGATCAATAGCAGCTTGATTATGTGAAACCTTAATTTCCAATATGACATCCCTTGTGAGAAGAACCAACCAACATTTACATGAGATTCCTCATGAGAAGAACTACCCAACATTTGCAAAGTTTGATAATCAGTAACTACCATCAGATTGTTTCAATGATTAAATAGCAGGATTAATGAGGCTTGCTGGAGCTATTGATGAACTTCTAGAAAAAATTAATATAAGCCCGAAAGTCGTTCCAAGGAAATTGGTGAATGTATGAGTTTGTTGAGAACTGTGTCAATCTTAATTAATTCTATTTCGAGTTTACTAATTAAATTTTTCTAAATTGACGTATATATTGATCTAAACATCTTGATCTTGCCATTGGTCCAAACAATCAGTCCTAACCGTCGTTAAGGTCGGCCATTTTAATATATTGCATGTTGACCCCTCTATTACACAGAACACATATGTAGTATAGTCCTCCAAATTTTCACTATTGGGTGTGTGATACTCCTCCAAATGATCTCATTCAGCAAATAGTGTATACTAAAATCATAAGGTAAATAAAAGATATGCAGGTCCATCTATAAATGCCGGAAGCAATCATCAGATACTCTTTTCTACAGGAAAATTATGGATTGTATTTAGGGTGCAATTCCAACATTCCGTTCATAAGCAAATTTTAGTTGGCACTTTTTTCTCCCCCTGAAATTGCACTTGATCCACAAGCGATGAAACTTATCAAATATGCATCAAATTCATTGCTTATGATTCTGCTGGAAACATCGGATTGTCATCATTATGGCAAATTTGATGTGCAGCAGCAATGATATCATCTTCAGCTTGAAGCAACTTCTTTTATTCAATTCAATTCGTTCATGTTACATATATATAAAGGAAGCTTCCTGCCCCATGTCTCTTTCCTAAACAAAATCAGCTTAATCATGATTGGAAAGAGATAATGTGATAAATTATTAATACACGATATTATTCTTATTATACGTGCTTAGCCCCTTTAATTGAAATTGAACTCTTCAACCCTAAATCTTTAATGAAAAGTGTACTTGGGTTCTTATATAATCATCTTATCCTTAATTTTATATATTTTGTTTTAATTTTGAATTTTTTTTTATCATTTTGTGTAAGAACAAAATAGTAAAATACGGTGCAAGTACACGTTTGTGTCAAAAATTTGGAAATCTATAGGCTCAGTTTTAAATATAAGGGCTTCAATGTACATAAAACAAATACAAAAAAGTACATATGGATGGATAAAAAACCTAGACAAACCGAATCAAATCGAAAATAATTTTTTCTTTTTTTTTTGGAAATTTAGTTTAGAAAATTCCTAATTGAGAAATTTATAATTGGTTTGGAAAAATAAATAAAAACAAACCATTATAAAAAAAAATACTTATGACTAAAAGAATTTCTATTGTTGTAATGTAACACTTAAAAAAATTTCTAATTTATATTTACTAGAACGTATATGTATTTAACTTTTACTACTATAATTTATAAATTATATATATATATATATTCAAAATTTATGCTATATGCTAGCATTATGAATAAAATTGGATGTTAATAGACATTTGAAATTTCTTAACCATATGAATATGGACATCAACAACCTCTTATATTATATCAATACTTATTGTTATTAAATGAATTTAGTTCTTTACATATGAAGATTACATTTTATGCAAATATGTCTTCCTAAGTTACAAAATATGGTTCAATTATAAGCCAAATCAAACCAAACGAAAGTTTTATAGTTTGAGAAAATTTATAATCCAAATTGTATGGTTTAGTTTAAAACTTTAAAAAATCGAACTACATATTTATTGTTGGATTTAGTTGGAAGAGAAAATCAAACCAACCTATACTACATCCATCTGCGGAAGCGTGTTTATAATTTACATGTGATAATATGTATCATTTACGATCGCAATATTAATTCCAAACTCATGGTTTGGTTTCAAAGAGAAAAAGTATATAAAAGGTTAAGTTTTCCTCTTATTTAATACTCTTGTAGTTCCTTGATCAATGAGTATATGCCATGCATTGTTCTAAAAAATGATGGAGACAATAGATCTGGTAAATAAATGTTTATTGAGCACAATATTTAAGAGCTTGTAACTTTGGATAAGTAAAAGTTGAATTAAATATTATATTTAATAGGTTAAACTTAAAATATAAAATTTAAAAGGAAATTTAATGAGAGGGAATACAAATGGAAACAGCAACTGAGTGCATGCAAGTTGAATGCTAATGGAATTAGAATACCAATCATCAAGGAGGGGACTTAATACACAACAGGCGATCCCACTTCCTCGATGCATACCGGACGAATTTGATTGGACACATGTGACTTCAGCAGTGTTTATATAAAGCCATCTATTTACTCTCACAAATTCGATTCAGGATTCTGTACGACCCCATATTATTGAGCACAGGTGAGGTCCACTTCGTACTACAGTTTCACTTGAAATAACACCTAAAATACGAATTTCGAATGTAACATCCTTAGACTTTGCGTGATCAGGTTATGATTTATGAAAGACATACTAATTACCACAAGATTTAGCAATTATTGAATATATAAGAGTACGACATTCTTTCCAGGTGTTTTTGTTTGTTTTCTTTTCTTTTCTTTTCAGAAAGCAGGTCGCTCTCACAATAATATAAGCAATTTCAGCTCATATGTACAGTATCAATGGTATGCAAAGAAATAGAAGAAATTGATTTATCAGCATACGTTGAATTATTTGATTTAAGAAGAATATGCATAGTGATTAGTGGCGTTTATTATTAAGAGATTAAGAAGAATAATTGTTTACTCATGTCTTAATGATAGGACATGAAAGAAGTGAATCATACCTGTTCTTTTTTTATCGAGAATAGATGAAGTATTTCGAGATGTCTAGGTAGAGTCTTTTTAAATTTGACCAAGATGAAGGAGGAAAGTATCGATGTCATTCATTCGAATTTAATATGCTCGGATCATTGCCCCATTCTTGTTCATTTCAAACAACATGCTCCTAAAGGGCCAAGTTCTCTTTGTTTTCACGATATGTGAACGAAACAATTGAAAACTTTTAAATGTGATTTACGCAAGTTGGCATGGAGAAATAAAGAACCATGGACTGAGTAACTCGAAGAAGAATTTACAACGGCATAATGAAGATAAAGGGATTGGACTAACGTAATGTGTGTGATCAAATCAGAGCTTTTGAGAAAACAAAAAAAAAAAAAAAAAAGAAGAAGAAGAAGAAGAAGCTGTAGCAATGTAGAACTTATTTAATTGTATTAAATAAATGTATACTCCATAAAATTCAGGCACGACTGTCACACTGTGTAGGTTATGATCACAACATTTTAAAATATAAAACCGCTATCAATTAAGTGAAAAGAGAGATAGAAATTTCAAATTCTGTCATGAAACGGTGAAGAGTCCACAATTCAGATCCAAAACCTCAAAGATAAGAATCCAGAAGGTGTTTGGGGTGGAAGATTCAGCAACAATGGGAAAAGTCGGAGGTAGAGTTCTATAAAACTTTATTATGAAGAGAAGAATCTGCATTTTTGTTTGTCCCTAAACCAAGCAGGCTACATGCTTATGTTTATGATGCAAATAATAGAGAATTGATGATGGTTCCATTAGAGAAAGAGGTATGAGAAGCTTTAAGTTATGTAGATGATGACTCGGCAGCTGAGCCAGATGGATTTTGGAGTTTATTCTATAAATTTTGTAAGGGTGGTCTAAAAGAGGATGTATCGCTATTACTTGTTCTTTTAATGGACATCCTTTACCCACATTTTTCAACCAGCACCTTAATTTTCTTTATTTTAAAAAATTCTGATCTGAGTGAATGGAAAGATTTCCAACTAGTTAGCTTGTCAAGTGTTCTTACAAAATAAAATCAAAGATCTTGATTGAACGGCTGGACTCTTTTCTCACTCGTTTTCCAGTTAGATTGGTTCTTTCGTTTTGAAGAATCATTGTTCATGGAGTACTTTCCCTGCTAAATACGTCAGTACTCTCCTCCTAGTTTGATTCAAGAGAAAAGAATTGATTCATTAGTTTGAAGGACACTTCTATAGGCTAGATTTACGGTGGAGAAACACGTATCTTTGGGAGAGTTGCATGGATATGTGAGTGTTTATATGATAATTGGTTAGAAGAAAGTAACCTTGAAAACTTAATTTTGTTTACCGATATTAAGCATAAAAAAATTGATTAAATGTGTTAAGATAGTAGGAACTTAAGCAAACTACTATAGTCATTAAATCAAGGTTTAGCCAAACACCTCCCAATTGTAGCTATTTGGAAGCTATTGGCTTATGGAGATTTCTCAAGCAAATACCCTCGTAAAACACTGCACTCCAATCAACAAGCTTTCACACATTTACCATGTTCTAAGAGTAAGTGAATCCCAACAAAAGGTTTCAATTTTCATGTGGGAGATCTTTGTGAAAGGGATTCCTATAGATGAAGCATTGGAAAAGGGTATCATATTTCGGGTTTATGGTATTAGTTGTGTAAAATTAGAAAAGATTCTCTTGATAACTTATTTTGAATGCTCAACTTCCAAATCTATTTGAAAGCAAGCATTTCAATTTCTCTCTTTGCCTCGATTTCTAACATTTCCAAATATTGATGAAATGCTATATTGATGAAATGCTATATTGCTTATATGCGAAATTTTAATAAAGAGATCATGTCAAATTTGCCATTCACTATTAGTTATTCTATCAAGCTTATGGCTTTGTATTTAACAACTAAGCATGAAGGAAAATGAAGCATAGCAAGTGTGAATGATAAGATCATATGTGCTATTGTATTTGTGCTATGAAGCTTTTTAGTAAAATTGTTCATATTCGACAAATATATCTGAGTGATTATTAATTTTGGAAAAATCAAGACAAGTTGGAAAAAAAATTTGTTGTTTACACCCTTAGAGTGGCAAATATAAGTTGAATACCAACATTGCATATTCTTAATGATAGGGATCGTGAGCCAACGGTAGACTTAAGGAAGCTCAACCCAAAACCAGTTCAAAACAGTTGAATCGAGGTTCAACTTTACATTGAACTATGATTAGCCTAAATGGGGTCGGTTCAATAACTTGAGAACTAGCTCTCCTTTTTTTTTTTTGTCAAAATACTTTTTTTTTTCCCTACAATAATTTTAGACATATATTATAAATGCCAAAATGTTCAAAATGGAAACTCTTAAACAAGATAAAACAATGAAAAATAAATTAGATTTGGATCTCTCCATTTTTTATAAAATTGATTATCCTAATTAATTGATATACTTCTTTTTATCAGTGAGCAATTTTAACTAAAGGATTTACAAGATGCAAATTGTTTTTTAAACCCATTAATGATCTAAATATTCAAACGAAAGGTAAAGGTTATTGTTTTTAATTAAGTTTATTGATAGTGAAAAAAATGATTACAAGATTAGTAAGAAAACAACCCTTAATATATCACAATTAAATAATAATGCTAGATATATATTATAAACTATAACAATAAAGTTCTTTTTCTTCTTTTCTTCTTCGTTTGTTTTTTCCCTAACAGGTTAAACCATCAGTTTAACAACCTAATTCTCAACATACTGGTTTTGTAGGTTGACATAGATGAACCACCATAATCTGTCAAGCTTAATAGGTCATCATCTAGTTTATTCAATCGTTAGGTCAGTTCCAAGCTAGCTCATTGGCTAAAATTGACCCTTTAGTCTAGCCATGGGTCCAATCACTAAAGCTAAAGTTAAGGGGCTTTTTAAACTTAGCTAATATGATTTTATTGGATCAACCAATAAAGGATAAGATTATGCTTATCAACATGTCCAATTTACATTTTGTAGCTTTCGAAAGTCATGTGTTTATCATCAATACAAAAGTAGGAGATTATGAGCAATATAGAGAAGAAGGAACTTATTGAATTAAGGAAGAATTGTACAAATGCAAAATTGGAAGAACTGATGACTAATTATTTCATTGATTGGGCAGTAGTTGTTTAGCAACTACCTTCCAACCAAGTCACACTACCATCTAGACACTTACATGTAGTTCTAATCGACAATTGTTGTTGGCTACCATGCGGATAGTAAGGTAATTTACCATCTAATTAGTAGTCTTGAAGCTATTAAGCATTAGAGTAAAGCATGCCGTCTAATCCATACTACCGCTACGAAGCTAGACAACAAACACCCTTTCTTTATTTCCATAATTAGGCTTCTAATTATGTTTTAGTTTATTTTTAATGACTTGATTACATTTGTTATGTTAACCCTACTTTATTTAGTTAATGAAGTTTTATCACACCTAAGAATTTTCTTATCTCCCGGTTCTTGTCAATCTCATAAAGATAGTAACAAATACTTGTTTGATCTAGTTGTGTATCATATCAATTAGGTTAAATTTTAGTCCAATATCTCTTGTTCATCATCTCAACATGGAATTATTCATATCGCCATTTTTCTACTAAACCTAGCATTTATCCCATCCTTGAATTAAAGATATCTCTAGTATGTTTGAAGTATATGGGAATTTCTTGCATCTTTTGGTATGAAAGTTTAAAGATGTGAGAAGGTCTTGCTTAGGGCGTGTTTGCTTGGGAAGAGGGTTTTGGATATTGTAGTTGTGCAATGGTAACAAGTTGGTGATGTAATCGAAAAGTATGTGGCAGTTATGGTAAGTTTTGATCAAAAGATCCTTGTATTTTGAATTGTTAGTATTGGTAAAATGTCAACATTGACTTAAGAGATTAGAGAATTGACTATTCTTTTTGGATCTAGTGGCAAAGTATAGTAAAGGATACTTAACAATTTGTGAACTACAAATGAACCTCCGATTAGAAATTTGATTGCCTTAATGCAAATCTTTATAGAATAGTGGAATGACAATTTCTCGACATTAGGAGTTAGTAAGGATGCGTTGTAGGAGAAGGCATGGTAATGCGATTTCTGATGGTAATGAGGAGCAAGTTCGAGATGTTTAGGTAGAGGACATGATGCATGTGATTACTAAGGTGTTGGTGGAAGTTGTGATTGTGCTAGAGGCGGTTACTATGGTATGAATGATGATGGTAATGAGGATAGATATGAAAGGAGATCCTAATAAGTTTGGGGCATTTAATCCATTAAACTCAATGTTCTATAGTTTGATGGCAAATTGGTGAAGGGGATATCATTGCTTGGAGAGTTATAAACAACTTGCTACATAGGTTTTGTTTTTGAACACTACCATTAAGAATTGTTGATGTGGTTACATTCAATATGCCAAGGAGGTTTTTGTCACACACCTAATCTTATATGCTATAACAATCTACCATATACCCTACTTAAATGGAATATGCAAAAGTTATTTATACTTTAGTTGGTTTCTAAACCAATTTTATATTTTTAAAATTCTTTATTAATTTTGTAAAATGATGAATAAAATGTTGGTTGATATGTTAAACATATTTTGAAATCATTTGATTAATTTGAGAAAACATTTGCCATTATTCAGCTTTTATGGATTAGTTTTTTTGTTGAATGGGAGAAGAAGAGAGTGAGAGGGGAAAGTTAATAGTTCTACCTTTTAGATTGAGAAGGAAAGTAGAGAGGAAGGAAAATAAGGAGAAAAATTTATCCAAGCCCAACCAAAGCTCATTTTCCCTCTCCTTTACGAGAATATACGAAATTTTCCCCCCCTAAAATGTAAAGTTTTCTTAGTCTCTATAACATACATCAACTCATACATATCTATATTTGTACAAAATATATTTCACTTTATATCAATTTAATTGAGTATTGAAAAAGTTATTAATAATTAATTAACATTCCAGTATATTATGTAATCTTATTTGAGGTTTAAATCTTATCACCGGAATAATACTTTTTGGTCAGTATGTTATTAGAAGGAGAATATGAAATTTATTCAATATAGGGCTGTAAATAAAATGAGTCCAGCCGAGCTTTTATAGACTCAAGTTCAGCTCCTTTAAAAATTAAGGAGCTCGAGTCAAGCTTTTTATCGAACATGTAATTGAGAATCGAGCTCGGTTTGTTTAAATAAAAAAGTTTTATCTTGAACTTAAGTTTGGTTCGTTTACTAATCGAGCTTAAGCAAGCCTAAAGCAACCCAATATTGAGCTTACTCATGAGTCTAAGAATGCAAAATAAATAAATAAATAAATAAATTAACGAATAATGAATAAGAATCAAATTACATATCATATATTATCCTATAACATATTAATTCTTTATATATATTAAATATATATTAGCCTTTAAATTTTAATAATATGCAATAGATAATATAAAATACATGTACTATTTGTAATATATATATAAAGCCTATAAGTTTGTTCACGAACTTAAATGTAAGCCTACTTACAAACTTAAACAAGCCAATTCACAAGCCTAAATCGTAGCTCAAGCTCAATTTATTTAGATAAATGAGCTTCATTTTCAATTTAAGCTCACTAGTGCACTAGTCGAGCTTGAGTAGCTTAGCTTATTTATAGCCCTAATTCAATGTTTGCAAAAAAAAAAAAAAGTTTTAATCTTTTCATCAGATTACTTAAATCCTTAGAAATTTTCCACAAATTCAATTAATTAATTTATATATTAATTGTTATATGAGTTGTTTATATATATATATATATATGTTATTTTATCAACTAGGTCTCAATATTACAATTTTCAGTGTATGTATATGCATGTGTGTTTTTACATAGATAATAATATAGGTAAAATTGAAAGATAAATTGATCTATTTTTCTACATAAACTTGTATATTTGCTATGGGCATCAAAGTTGTTACATTTGTGATTCTACTTATAATTGCTAAAAAGTTAGTAGAATTAGAACGCGAAATTGAAACGTAGAAAAGTAAGTTTTTATAATCTATGTAAAATAGCTTTGAAAAATTGTAAATATGTTACAATAATTATTAAAAACTTGAAATATATAATGAAAATAAAGAAATGAAGAAATTAAGTTCTTTTTCATAAAAAATTCTTTGTAATATACAATTTAACAAGTATAGAAAAAAGATAAACAAAGTCTAAACTAAACTTTTTCCATTATTTTTTGAAAAAAAAACAATGAATTAAAAAGACTCAAACATTTTAATTCATTTTAAATTATTAATGGTATAAGCTGAAGTAAATAGTTTTTTTTTTTTTTTTGTAATCTTTACTATTGGAGTCAAAACCTAAATGAATGCTATTAATATAAAATAAGGGACTAAGAGGAGAGAAAGATAAAGAGAAAGAGGAAAAAAAAAATTACATAAAATAGAAAAAATGATGTAATGAACTAATAATTGATGATTTGTAAAAATTTAGTTGTGTTTTTTAATTTTTTAACCTCATTCAACTTAAATATATAAAATCAGTAAACTCAATTAAAAAACGTAAGTTTTTATCGGTTTATATGTTTTTACATAAAAAAATTTTATATACAAATTAACTTAAAAAACCCTTCTAAAATCGTAAACTTATATAATCATATAAATATACTTAGTAATTTTAACAACTATAATAAGTATATCGGTAAGTTTGTCTTATACCTTATTTTGTATTTACTAATAATTAAAAATCCTTCTAATTTCCTTACATTTATTATTCTAACATATTAAAAGAGAGTCAAATATTCTTATAATTCCTTTTCTTTATATTCTTTTCTTTAATTTTCTTTCCTTCATATTTCCTTCCTTATGCAAAACAATATGTAAGAGTAATCCATGCATGGCATCATAATAAGTGCACAATCTGGGCAACACTCGTCCAAATTGAAATAAAGTCCCAGAGTCGAATTCCGTATGAGGTCTAGTAATAAAACAATTTATTGAAGAATCTTTAAAAGGCAACATTTTCAATAGAAAAAACTTAAATTTTGACTTTTGACTTCCTTTGTTTTGGAAGGACCACGGCTAGAATGTCATGGCCATGATTTCACGCGGTAGATTGGGGTTGATAAATTCGTACGATTCTTTTTCTATCTGACGATTAGATATTTTTCACTGAAATAAAACGTAAACTGAGTGACTTCAAAATAATAAAATTTATATAATTATTTCCTCATAAAGTATATGATATTTTTTGAAATGCGAAATACTGTTTCTTATGATTTTTCAATTAGTGCCCGCATTACGATAATAGAATCCAATTTAAAAGGGGCCGGTGGATGAGAATTTCGGGGCACTCTTTTTATTTATTTTTATATTAATCAAAGAAAAGCTAATAAGAACGTTTATTGTATATTATAAAAAATAAATATATAATAAAATTAAAATATTTGCCTGTTTTTCTTTTTTCAACTTTGGAGATTGCTTTTTTCTTGAGAGTGGGGCAGAAGTGGACACTCCTAAGCAACCTGAAAGTGCTGTGCTGGCAACCTAACTCATCATTACTTCCCAGCCGAGATTCAATAAAACAAAAAGACAAACACCCCAAAAACTTTAAAAAATAAAAAAAGCAAAAGTTAGTTTAGATTAGATGCAAAGCAAAAACAGATCAAAAGGATTCAACTGTTGCCCGATACTAGGCAGACTTGTGTAAGTAGGGTAAATTAGGAGGCCAGTCCATATAATCCATAAAAAAATACAATTCAAATTTAGAAATTTTGACCCATTTAAAAATAAGTTTTTTTATTCAACCCACTTAATTTATGGGCCAATCAATTATCGGATGGGTTGACTAGCAAACCTAAAAAAAAAAAAAAAATCATACTCACATATAAGTATAGTATCAAGGTAATCATCAATTAACATAAATTATTGATTTATTAACTACTAAATTTGCAATTGATTCTCTTAAATCTTAACCTAGTGCATTAGAGAGTGTAAAGGTAGAGCTAAAACCTTTTCAATTTATTATTATTTTTTTTTCATTTAATTTAATTCTATCAATATTCTTTCTTCTTTATAATGAACCATATAAATAAACAAAATATTCTCTTTTAGGAAAGTTTGAATAGAATCATCATAATTTGATTCTAACAACAATGTAACATTATGGTCTCCAAAACATCAATAAAGGAAAAATAAATATTAAAAAGAAAAATTAGTAAGTTCTGATAAATATTAAATATCAAGTATGGACTTTATTTTATCTTCATCCTCCTTATGGCCTAACAGCATGACGGATTTTCATTAGGTAAAAAACATTCGACAACTCTTAATGTAGTGCACTAAACAGAGCTCTATCGATAATGCTAGTAGCCTTCATGTAGTGATCTATACATAGAGTTTTAAATCAAGATTATTTCTAATTTTTCAAATTTTTAAATATTAATGAATAATTCTAATAATAAATCAAAATCTGTTTGATTTTGACTAAAATTAAATGATAAATTTTAATGCTAAGTCAATAAGTATCCTTTCCATTATCCAATTTGCGAGTTGGCCCGCTTAATTTGCAACCTACAATGAAGTGGTTTAAGCTAAAAATTTTAACCCACATTTGTAAGCAGGCTAACCTACTTAACTTATAAGCCAAGTAAGACAGGCTGGGTTGGCCTACTTATATAGCTTTAATACTAGGTACTAAAGGATAATTTCAATTCCACTTCTTCAAATAGTATTTTAAATAAATCCATCTTGAATTGGTATTTTAGTATAATATTAATGGATGATGCACTTGCATTACATATATATAAAATATAAAAAATGTTTGGACCCCATAATATAGAAGAATGACAATAATATATGCTAGTAAAATTAAAATAATAATAAATTGTTTAAAGAAAAAATCCTTATGTTAGTAACAAATATTGATCAAATAAAAAGTGTAATGAATATTTTAAATAATAGTAATATTGGGTAACTAAAATAATTGATAAATAAAATAATAACAACATTAGAAGTAAGTATAATAGAAAATGTTAATCATATAGTTGGAAATATTTGTAAGCAATGGATAGTAATTGAAAAGTTTATGTAATGGGTTTAAATTCTTTTGATAACTATTATATGAATATATTTAATGGTTAAAATTATAAAATACCATGTTATTAGTTATAGGTAGTTAAAAAAAAAAACTTTCTCTTTAATATAATAGATTAGTGGGAATGTATACACAATGTGTGCTATCAAAATTTAAAATATTAATATGTTGACTATTAAATGCAAAAAGATTATATAGTGGAGAATAAGGATTAACAACATAAGAAGAAAAGAGAGAAAAGTTCGCATAAAAACTATTTAAAATACTTGAAAATGTGAAATCGTGTAAAAACTTGCTATTCCTATAATTAATCATGCTAGTTATAAATTTTTCATGTATTTGCAAAAATTATAAAGATTATATTGATCAATGTGTCTGCAAAAGTTATAAAAATTATATTAATCATTTAAAGTTACTCTCATAAACAAGTATTATCTATTCAAAAAGCCATTAAACTTTGAATTGTGCATCTTAAATAATTGTAGATAAAAAAATCCAAGAGACTAATAAGAGTAGAATAATTATAAATTTTCACTTTGTTGAATACGAAATAAATAAGTTTTACAAGTATTTTTTTTTATTTTTTAAGATAGTCCAAGAGGGAGAAAACTAGTGGAAGAGAGAAGTAGAAAGAGGTTAGTGATTTTTAGGGATGATCAAAAGATTTAAAGTTTTTAAACTTAAGGGAAGTTGAGTTTTTATCTATACAATTATCAAGAAAAGTACCAGTTAATTTGGCTCTACATAGTTTAAGTTTCTTTGCTCTCGAATTTAGGCTCGTTGGCTTTCATATAATCAACTAGGCTCGGTTTATATATGTATAATTTTTTCCTCATATATCAGTTATTTGTACAAGTATTGTGAGTATAAATTTATTATTACTCATTAAACTAAATATAAGAGTCAAATATACATGTACTAGAGAAGATAATAAACCATTTAAGGACTTAAAAGACACGAAAAGCATGTTGCCGTTCAATATTTAGGCCTTACGAGAAATAAGAAAAATAGGTTGCAGCAAACTATTTCCTTAAGAAGGGTTCAGAGCAAAATATTTTATTAAATGCAGTTTCTAAATTGCGTTTTAGGCATGCATCTTAATTTTTCCCATCCGATTATGAAACCTTCGATGGTTATCTAACAAAATTGCATGCTTATGTTGCGATTCCTAACTTGCTTTATGAAATTGCGGTTTTAGTGCTACTTATGGAAATCTCAATAAAAAGGATATGATTTTCCCATTTCTATTTCTTTCACCCCAACCTTCTTCCTTGCATTTACAAAACTTTGTTTCCCTCACTAAAAAATCCTGACGGCTTCTCTTTCTTTGTCAACTCTTCTCTTGTTCGATTACGTGATTCAAACATAAAGAGCAGGTAGATCATGTGTTTCAAAAATCACAATTCACTTATGCGATTCCAAAATTCAATTTTTCTTATGCAATTTATAGTCTACACTCAGTTTCTTTATCAACTCCTTTTTTTTTCTTTTTTTTTTTTTTTGTCCAAGTGGTTAGATATCGTTATAAAGCAAAATTGGATTCAGAAAACGAATTATTTTTCTTGCGACCCCTTTTAAAAATCGCATTTTGCTTATGCGATTCAAAGATCGCATTTCCGTTATACAATTTATGGTCTACACCTATTTTTTTTTTTTTTCAACTCTTCTTTTTTTGGTCTAAGTGGCTGGATATTGTCATAAAGTAAAATCACATTCAAAAAACACCATTTAGCAACCGTATTTGCCAAATTATTTTTCTTGCGACCTCTTTTAAGAAATAATTTACCCGGACAATCACACCAATTTCTCAAAAAAATAATACAGCTAGAGACAAAAACGCCCGTAGGAAGCGGGTCAAATTGTACCTCCCACTGAATTAGGCACTCTTTCTAATTCGTATAAACAATTAATTTCAGCATAAGTACAAAGAGTTCGTAAATGAATAAGACAAGTTAACCCAACATTACATTTGAAATTACATCTAACATTCTAATCTAATTCTGGTGATTTTTTTTTTTTAACTGCCGAATGATAAAACTTCATAATTCTGAAACTTTTGAACCTAAAAAATTATCAACCAATTGCAACCTCCTTCTTCTTCTTCTTCTTTAAGTGAGCTATGTTATCTTCTTCATATCTTTTGCTAAAATATAAAACCTTCTTAATAATTAAAGTTCTATAGAAATAAATCTCTTTAATAATTTTTGCCCTTAGGAATTTTTAATGATATGGTATAAATATTATTTCTCATTACAGTAAAATATGTTTGAGTTTTCCTCCTTTGTTTTCTATAAAACAAAGAATTAAAAAATTGTCGATTGTAAATTTATAATAAATGACTTTCATTTTGCACAAGATGTTGGTTCTATAAATTATACAAAAATTAATCCTTTTAATTCTACTTTTCATCAAAAACATTTCTTTATGAAAATATTTATGGGTGAATTTTTTACCTATATTTATTTCAGATCTTTGACTCAAAATTTTTGCACCACTTTGTTTTAACATGTTTTAATCAATTAATATGCTTTTTCTTTGCCACTTTTTTTTAACATATTTTAATCAATTACCATGATTTTTCTTTATCACTCATTTTTCCTTTTAATTATTTGAAGTACTAGCGAATAATAATCTGTGTTGCATATAACAAAATATAAAAAAAAATTAGACTCTGTAATATAAAAAAACAGTAATAATATATGTTAGTAAAATCTAAATTACAATAGATTTTTTTTAAAAGAGTACTTATTGCACTAGCAAATATTAATCGAATAATAAATATAATGAATTTTCTAAATAATAGTACTACTGTGTAATTAAAATAATGAATAAGTAAAATAATAGTATAAATAAATGTGAGTATGATAAAAAATGGTAACTACATATTAGAAAGATTTATAAATAATAAATGGTAAACAAGAAGTTTATAAGATGAATTTGAATTCTCTTAATAACTATAATGTAAATATTAATTATAATATAAATATATTTAATAGTTAATACTAAATTTTAGCTATAAATAGTTAAAAAAAATTCCATTTAATATAACATATATATATATATATCACTAGGCTTCTATTAGCATGATTATTAATTTCATATAGTCAAATAGGATAGTCAGAAATTGCTATTTTTGCTTTCTCTTGCTTCCTAATTCTTTGTACTCTCTTACTTCACTCAGGTCCTTTCACACTCACTCTCTCTCTCTCTCTCTCTCTCTCTCTCTCTCTCTCTCTCAGCCTGGGGCCAGGGTGCTTCGACTTCATGCTCTAGATCCAGGTAAAACATGGGACAAATCTCTGTTCATTGTATTCAATTGAACTAACATATCATTTATCTTACTTCTCGTATCCGGTTAGGTGAGTATGTCTTAAATTTATGTTTCCTGCTTTGTTTATCTTTTGGGTCTATGTTGTGCTGTTGCAACACTAAAGTTGCAGTCTTTTTCACCTGGGTATGTCAAAGATTCAATCTTTCTAGGCACTTCTTAAGGAACGTATGTTATGTGGAGTTCTTGTGTGTTTTTTAGTGTTAACCAAATTGCTTTACTTAGATGGGCAAAGTAAAGCAACTAGAGTGAAATGAATTGTACGAAACTTTCTTGGTGCTGAAACTTTGTTTCTGTTCCTGAATGTGATATGACTCGATATGATATAGAACAGCATGTCTGGTGCGGTGAAGTGCTTCCTTGACCCTCAGATTTCGTAAAGAGTTTGTTTCGGCGCCTCAATTCCGTCACCTAGTGGTTACCAAGGGAGCAACTTAACGTGTTGCGTTAAGCTCCCCCTCCATTGATACGGTGTGAATGAATTAATTAGTTATGCTGTCTAATTGGATTAAATGTTTCTCATGATAGTCCAAACATGATATGCTAACATGCATTGCCACCAGCAAAGAAGTGCTTATATGTTTTTGTTTTTTTGTATGATAGGGGATCGACTTGAAGTTTTAAGCTAGACACTTGTGAAGTTAAGGGGTTTGAAGAGTGAATCTTGATGCTCATTTGTGTACTTTAAGGTTGTGTTGTGGATTGGAACAAGAGGTAGAGATGGAGGAAATACAGTCACAGTCAGATAATTATAGGTCTTCATCATCTTCGGCAAGTAGTCCTGCGAGTAGAGTGCCTTCAAGTAATTTCTTTTATTTACGGAAACCAGGTTCTCTTAGACAACCCATTTCTTTCGAGGATTCACCTGAATGGGAGGATCCAGATGCTGATATTAGAGTGGACGATGGTGGTGATTCCATTCATGTTGCTACAACTCCAGCTTCACCGTCTCTTTCGAAGCTCAATAGTGGGTCATTGCCCTCTCCTCCTTTGCCAGAGGGTGTGGCTGTTGCACGGAAGATTGCAGGTGCATCTCTTGTGTGGAAGGACTTGACTGTTACAATAAAAGGAAAGAGGAATTACTCTGATAAGGTAGTGAAAAGTTCAAATGGATATGCATTGCCAGGGACAATGACTGTCATTATGGGTCCTGCCAAATCTGGAAAATCCACGCTATTAAGGGCCATTGCAGGTGTCCTTTTATGTTCCATCAGTAGCGCTTTTCCTTTTCCTTTTTCTTTTTCTTTTTTTTTTTGGGGGTTGTTGGTTTTTTTTCAATGGTAAATTTAGTTTTTGGTGTTCCTTTGTTGGAATCTGAACACGCCTTGCTTTCTTTGCCACAGGAAGACTGCCTGATTCCGCAAGAATGTATGGTGAAGTATTTGTGAATGGTGCAAAAACTCACATGCCTTATGGGTCTTATGTAAGTTTCCAGGAGTTACTTTGTTCTTTCCACTTCCGATCTAATTATGTGGGGCTGTGATTTATTAACTTCCTATCTATTTCTTCCTTCAAAAACTGATGCCATTTATTCTCATGTCAGTCTTCTGCATTTTCTTTCGTCTTCTGCATTTTCTTTCAAGAAGTCCATATGTGGTGTACACTGCTGAAGCTGCTGGCTGTTGTTTGGCCATGGATTCATGTACTGGTTGTCTTGGGATAGTTTTTAAACCCCTAATCAATCATTTTTGCTCTAATTGGACTTTGGACAATTAATTGTCTGCTTTATGTACCAGAAAAGTAGATAGTTAAATGTGTCTTGCAATTGTAGATATGGTAACGAATCTGTATTCCATCTTATAGAGGTTTAGTCACTGATTATTTTCCAGTAGACCTTTTCTTTCTAAATTTAGCAATTGCGAGCAAATTCAATTCTTCAACGGGATGCTTGAAGTGAAATTCTAAATTATATAGGTTTGAAATATATTAAATGAATTTCTATGTTCTTGCTCTGAACTTTTGTTTTGGCTTTATAAATTGTGACTAAAATTCATATCCTAAAGCTGCAACTATGAGCATAGGAATTCTTCATATCCAATTTTTACAAATTTTCTTGAATTTTTACACGTCAGGGATTGGAATTCTTTTTTTTTTTTTTATCTTTAAATTATATTATACTGAAGAGGTTGATTCTTGTCAGCTTTATGTTTAGTTGAATTGTGCTGGCTATGAGTGAAATCTTTTTCTTTATAATTCTGAGTTATATAAAGTTGATTACTTCATAGAGATATTGGCTGATATTTCCTTTTAACTTCTGTTGGAAGGTACTGTTTTGAGTGTAAGTTTGTCTTCTGAATCACAGGGATTTGTTGAGCGAGAAACCACACTGATCGGATCACTTACAGTCCGAGAATTCTTGTACTATTCAGCTCTCCTTCAGCTTCCTGGTTTCTTCTGTCAGAAAAGGAGTGTTGTAGAGGATGCAATCCAAGCAATGTCTTTGGCTGACTATGCCAACAAACTGATAGGTGGACACTGTTATATGAAGGGCCTCCCTAGTGGGGAGAGAAGACGTGTTAGCATTGCTAGGGAGCTTGTGATGAGGCCACATATCTTATTTATAGATGAACCTCTCTATCATCTGGACAGGTTCTTCCTCCCCTCAATTCTGCTTTTGTCTAGCCCTTCACATGATAAATAATGTCCATTGAACTGTTGAGCTTTAGCACATGTTTCTTTCCAATAGAATCTATGTGGAGTTACATTATTTATTTTTAAAATAACTGGTCAGTAGCTCATCTCAGGAGAGGTAGAGTTTATTCAACTATTCACTTTTCTATGTCCACCTTAAAAGAAGAGAAATGGAAAGACAAAATTGTTCTGTTAGCTAAATGACAGGTTGTTTTTTTAGCTATGGCACAATCCTCTACTGTGTTGTCAGATTTGGTGCAGTGTGTGAGTTATTAAATATTCTTAATGGGCTTTAAGAAATATGGTTTACCGATTTGACTTCATGGAGTCAACCTAGCAGTTAAAGGCTCACGAGCTCTCATCATGTATTGCATCAGATTCTAGATTCAAGTCCCATTGTGACACTTTTTGTGGCTACCCACATGGTGTTGATTCATTTATCTAGAGGTAGCTGATCCATTTATGGCTAAGCTCCTCCTTTTAACCACAAAATATGACTGGTTTTATATTGAATATATTATACATTTCTAGAGTGAAAGCACTCTAGGTATATGCTCTATTGCGAATAAAATTGAAAATTTGTTGGGTTATTGGCTGTTTTTTCTCCATCAGGAAATGGTTGTAGACTTTCAGGACACATCCAATGGCACAAAGTTCTGTGGGCAGACATAAATTTCCCCTTCTTCAACCAAGTTAAATGTCTTGATATATGTTAACTTTGTCTTGTGCAGTGTTTCAGCTCTTCTAATGATGGTAACTTTGAAGAAACTTGCAAGCATGGGCTGCACCCTGATTTTTACCATTTACCAGAGCAGTACAGAAGTATTTGGTCTTTTTGATCGAATATGCTTGCTTTCAAATGGAAATATGCTATTTTTTGGAGAAACTTTGGCTTGCCTACAGGTAACAGTTTGATGTAAATAAGATCTTGACAAGTATGCAATATCTTTGAGGTTGTGATGAATAAGTTTCTTTATTAAATATTCTTTGCTATAATGCTTTGGAGAATGCTGACTATTTGGACTGCTTACACAAAATCAAGTTTCACTAAATAACTTACCTTCTAATATTGAAGCACTTTTCAAATGCTGGATTTCCATGCCCAATCATGCAAAGTCCTTCAGATCACTTTTTACGTGCCATAAATACAGACTTCGACAGGATCATTGCAATGTGCAAAAATTGGCAGGTAATGCTTTCTTTTTTTATTAGTCTGTTTAAATATCTTATTTAACTCCAAAAAGGAAAAAAAAAAAAAAAAAAACAAGTGTAAAGTTAGTCAGGAAGATTTCCTTTTCTTAGCCTTCCTTTCACTTCCTTTATTCCGAAAATTGAAAAGATAATGCTGCAATAATTTGGAGCCAAAGTAATTGCGTAACAGTGAAAAGCACATATCATGCTGTTCAATATCCATTCCATCTTAAACATACTAAGAAAGTGCTCTTTTCTTTTTCACACTTATGTGAATGCAATCATGTATTGATGGAACATAAGAAATGAATTTTCATAGGTTCTGAATTCTGACTTTGCTTCTTTGGACTGCAGGATGACCATGGGGATCTCTCTGCAGTGAATATGGATACTGCAGTTGCTATACGCACTCTTGAAGCAACATACAAATCATCTGCTGATGCAGCTGCAGTTGAGAACATGATATTGAAACTCACTGAAAAGGTGCTGGTCATATTCATGTTTGGTACCTTTTCCACCTGTTGATTTGTGCAGCTCTGATTTTGAGCTATTTAGTTGTACTCTGAGGCCATTAGGCTGATCTAGAATTTATGAAAGGTGAATTATGCTGGTGAATCAAGGTGCATCTGATATAACTTTAAAATTAAATTTCCATGTAAATGGGATACTTGCATTGAATGTGAGCATGAATAATTACCCCAAAAAAGTGAGCATGAAGATGCTTTATATCTGTGATAGTCTTAGCTTATTAGATGTGAAACGTGAAACCTATTGATTCTTAAGTCTTAAGAGTTTATTCTACATAAGCTATGCAAAGAGCAGTAGAAAATGCTTATGACGACATGGAAAATTAGGAATTTCTATGTTTATTCTGTATTTCCTCATGCTCAGTAACAAGTTAAAGAGAGTTCATTGCCATCTCTACTGAGGATCCAGAGTGCTTTCCAGTTAGTATTTTATAAGTTCATGGTCATTTTCGCTTATACAGGAAGGTCCACATCTCAAAAGCAAGGGAGAGGCTAGTAGCACTACACGTATTGCAGTATTGACTTGGAGATCATTACTTATCATGTCTCGTGAGTGGAAATACTATTGGCTTCGACTGATTCTTTGCATGCTTCTCACACTCTGTATTGGCACTGTCTTTTCCGGTCTAGGACATTCTCTCTCATCTGTGGTGGTAAGCTTCTTAAAGTTCATTTTTTTACTGCTGAAGCTTTGAAGCAGTAATGTGGAAAGCTCATTACTGTGCATGGCTATCATCAGTGAGTTTTTAGATTTTCATATTCTTGATTTGAAATCTCAAGTTTCTTCTTTAAAATGAATAGATGATTCCCTGGGCAGTTTATGCTGTTGGGACAATGCCAAAATACTCATAACTTTTGGGTTTTTTTTTTTTACCCTAATATAATAAAGTATAATTAAATAACATGCCAAAATTATGTTCTGTATAAGAGAATTTTTGTTTGTCAATATATTACCTTACCTCTTATAATTTCTACTTGTATTATTCAGTTAATTAGCTTTCCATGACATCATTTTAATGATGGTGGACATAATAATTTGGTAGGTAAAAGATTGATTGGGTTTGATTTTTAGCAACTTCGTATTTAGGTGTAAAATTTGATAAGCAAAAGTTTGACTTGGTAAAAATCAGCAACTTCAAGCTTTAGTTATAAAATTCAGGTAATGGTTGTAACACTACGGTACTATTTGTTACTGCATTGTTTCCATTTCCTTTTCTTTTTGGGGTAATCAGTCCACTTCCTGTTCAAAGGAAATGTAGTAGGATCTCCTCCTAATCAGTAACGTGTGGTTATTGCTGTAAAGTTTGAGACATTTGATCATTCTAATAAAGGCTGTTATGGTCATTTAATTTGATGTAGTACTGTGCAGAGCTGCTTTTTTTCTCATTTAACTTTTTTACTGAATTCGTGAGACTTGCATGAATGTTCAAATAGGCCCTTGCCCATGTATTGATCAATTTTCCGAACATGGGGATGATGTCGATCTAGTTTAATTTTGTGAATTCTTCTTTCCCTAGAGGTGCTTCTATCAATCTTCTAGTATGATTTGAGGACTCCTGTTGTATTATTGCTGCGGCTAGAGGGCACGATGCTTGTTTCATATACTATATTCTCAATGTGATAACTGTCATCCAATGGGGTTACATATTAATCTGATCTTGTCAAATCATGTTGGAGTGTGTAAGGGGAAATAATGTTCCACATCAGACCCTCAGAACATCCAAGAGTTGGCTATTATGGGTTTGGAAATCTTTCTTTTGTCTGACATTAAGTCTTGGATCTATGTGTAGTTTTGCCTACTATTCTTAAATTGTTTTGAATATCAATAGCTTGCAACTTATAATGAATTCTTTTTTGCAGACTAGAGTTGCTGCAATATTTGTGTTTGTATCATTTGCTTCGCTTCTCAGCATAGCTGGAGTGCCTGCACATATACGAGAAATTATGGTACTTGAATTGCTTTTACTTTTGTTTTCCTATTGCTAAGGTCTGAATTATCCAACACATGACACAATACTATATGAAGCAAGTTGTATGTGTAGCTTTTGGGATGTAGATCTCCATGTTTTGTAAATGTGGAAAATATATCACTATGTAGAATCTCTAGCTTAGAAAGAGCCTCTGTGATTTATTTATGGTGCTTGTGGGTGTTAGTTGACTAGAAAGCAAGTTATATGCTTTTTGCCTAAGTTGCTTCCTCTCCATTTTCTCTGATTGTGTAATGACTTAACATCCTGCTTAAAAAGGTGTTGTCTTTCATGTTATTATGATCAATCTAGTTTAGTTTCCTCCATTCAAACAGAATGCCAAATTGTATTTGTCCATATACAGGACAGGTATATATGTGTGATCTCTGAAAGCAAGATACTTAATTTTATAAACTGCTTATATGGGTTGCCAAATACTAAAGACTGCTTTTCATATGCGGCTTTTCATTTATGTTGATGTGATCATTTAGCTTAGAGCTGCTTTCTTTATTGCTTTTCAGATATATGCCAGTGAAGAATCTAACCAACATTCTGGAGCACTGGTTTTCTTACTTGGGCAACTCCTCTCCAGCATCCCCTTCCTGTTTCTCATATCAATTTCTTCTTGCCTCATCTTCTATTTCCTAGTAGGCCTACGAGATGAATTCAGCTTATTGATGTACTTTGTGTTGAACTTCTTTATGTGCCTTTTGGTAAATGAAGGGCTTATGCTGGTCATTACTTCCATTTGGCAAGATATTTTCTGGATCATCTTGACATTGGTGTCAATACATGTAAGTCATGTTTACTTGAAAATTTTTTAATTGTCCTTCATGCTAATATTTTTCTTTCTTTTATGTGTAAATGTTTCTTCTTTAAAGAATAGCCTGATATTAGTTACTCATCATTTGATGTATCCTTTATGTCATCAATTTTCATGCTGTTGAGTAAATGCTTCTTCTGTGAAGAATTGCTTGAATTAACTACACATCATGTGATATATTTTACATTAGAAGCAGCTCATGTGTCTATTCATAACTAATTTCTTCTTTGCTGTTTCAGGTACTAATGATGCTTTCAGCTGGCTACTTCAGAATCCGTAGTGCTTTGCCTGGACCTTTATGGACATACCCAATATCATCAATTGCATTCCATACTTACTCTATCCAGGTAAGTGGAAGTGGAGTGGGAGAGTTTGCAATATTCCTTTCTTTTTGATTAATACTATCTTCTGCATAAACAAAATGGCATTTTTAAGTGCTTCTGGTGTGATTCGAGTTGTCATCAACCTTTATCTTCTAGGAAGAAAATTCTTCCGCTTTCTTGCAAGACTTCGTTGCCACTGTTCTTCTCAAGGGATTTCCACAGGAAAAATTTTCTCTGAGAATATGGTTCTTTTTCCTTTGACAGGGTCTCCTGGAAAACGAGTACCTTGGAACTTCATTTGCAGTTGGGCAGGTAAGGTCAATATCTGGGTACCAGGCACTCCAAAATGCTTACGACATCTCTTCTAACAGTAATTCTAAGTGGTGGAATCTTTTAGTGTTATTTTTTATGGCAGTTGGTTACAGAGCTCTATCGTTTTTTATCTTACGTTTTCATGTCGGAAAAAACATATCCATTCGTAAATATTTTAAATGTAAACAAGATACAAACAACACAAGATGAAAGCATTGAATTTTGTTTCAGCTGTTCAGGATGGGATTCTGCTGCAGCTGTGATTTTGCAACTCAAATGGTGTGAATCTTTTTTATTGGTGAAGTGGACCAATTTGATTTCTTGCTCAAGCATTGTCCCTTAGAACTCTTGAGATCTTTAAACTTAGACCACCAGAAGAAAAAACCTGTACAATGCATGCGCTAGACAAGCCAAGCAATTGAAAACGTTTTCCATCAACTAGTGTTGATCCTTCATCAGCTCTTATTTTGAGTATAACCTAACAAACTGTCTTGTTGCTATATCATTGTGTCATGAGTGATATTACTTATGCATTCATGGGAAACCGCAGCTTAAAGCACAAGACTTGAGTGGGCATACATGTTAGGTTGAATGGAAAACAAGTCTGAGAAGCTATGATATTGCAATGTACTCCATGAGTATCTTAATCCAAACTTGTTAAACGTCAAAGTTTTGGAAACAGGCTGTCATCCGAAAAGTATTTCTTCTGTTGTTCTAACATGATGTCACGTCTTTTCTGAATCTTTTCCTCTAAATCTCTGATGAATTGGTCCATGCTTTTCTCGGATGACCCGTCTGTCGTCAATGCATTCTCAAGTTTCCTCTTTACATTTTTTATTGTATCCTTGAATTTGCTCCCTGATTCTCCAGTCATTAGAAGGTTAATTTTAGTTGCAACTTCCGCCTTGCTAACAGTTTTATTATTGCTCAAGTTCATACCGATTTTCCAATCATCGACTGCTAGTTTCCTATTGGTGAACTCGTCAGTGAGTAACGGAAAGCAAAGAAGAGGTACTTCTGACCATATGCTCTCTAATGTTGAGTTCCATCCGCTGTGAGTTAAGAATCCTCCTATTGCCGGGTGGGTCAATACCGCAACCTGGCAGCACCAGGTTATGATCTTCCCGCGTTCTCCTAACCTGTCTCTATATCCGTCGGGCAGAGGATCGGTGTCGTTAGAGCTCACGATGTCGGGGCGTAGTACCCAAACAAAACTAACATTGCTAAGCAGAAGCCCTTCGGCTATTTCCACCAAGTCCCTCCTTGCAACATGAGCATAGCTTCCGAACGATACGTACAAGACCGAGCAATGTGGTTTAGTGTCAAGCCACTGAGTGCAGTCCGATTCCGCCCATAAGCTGGTCGCAACGGTGCTCTTGGTAAAGCCCTCTGGGAAAATGGGTCCGATTGCGTAGAATGGTTTCTCAGCTTGTAGAGCCGATATGGTTTCCGGTTCAAGCTCTTGCACGGAGTTGCACAGCACAAAATCAGCTCCTTTTGCATCCTGGAAGGCATTGAAAATTATGCGGTGACATACTGATGTTGTATCATTCTCTTGGAGATACGACATCATGTCTTTCGGTTCAATTGGCTTAACCCCTGGAATATAATCTATTGGGTCTTCGCGGCAATCTGAACAAACTCGTGAAAAAGTTAGCCAAGGGGAGGGAAAAATCAGAAACATAAAAACAATTAGATTTTACCTTCACGTAAATTTTTGTCACGGATTTTATGGTAAAAAAGGAACTCTTATTAAGTAGTCATGAAGTTTAATATTAGCATGATTACATGGTACACTCAACTAACACTCACATCGACGATAAAGCTATGATGTTTGTGGTTTATTGGGAATGATATAGTTATAACGTCAAATTTACTGTTATGTGAGTAAAACAGATACCAGAGTACCTTTTTATACAAGTGCATAACTTGCCATAATTTGGTAATCTTTGTAATGTTAGTGATATAGACATAATATCCAATTTATTGTCAAGTGGATAAACTTAAAACAACTATGATAACTCGTATATGCACATATAGCATCGTTAGAATTCTTTGATTACAGTTTATAGTTATAGTTACATATCTAGATTATTGTAATATAGATATTATAATTATATAATGTTATTGGAAGATTTAAAATTATATGAAAAGACATAACAATTATAAATTAATATTTATTACACATTAAACAAATAAAAATTATAACGTAATAGTGGTATACTCTCCGATACTAAAAATAGATTAACTAATTTATCACTAAATATAATATTGTAATTATAACTATAAGATTATATTTTGTTATTTAATTATATAATACAATGTCAAAATTATATGATTAACTTGTTTACTAAATAAATAATTACTATTACCTTTTAACTCATAGCAATATTTATTATATTATATATTAATAAATAATATAAATTTAAGTTATCATACTATATTTTATTTATTATAAAACATCATAATTTTACTATAGTAATATTTATATATGATATAACATAATAATTACAATTTTGTGATTACATTTGGTTAGTCACAACTATACAATATAATATTGTAATTATATAATTAATGTTTATTTTATATTTGGATATGTAACATTAAAATATGACAGTTGAATGTAATTTTTAATTTGTAAAATCACAATTGTAAAGTAATATCAATATTTTTATTATATTTATATAACGTGATAACATAATTGAATATAATTTTTTAATTTATAAAATCATAATTGTAAAATAATATCAATATCTTTATTACATTGTTTATATTTATTTATATAATTTGACAACATACGATAACATTTTCATATTGTATATTATATGATTTATAATTATATATATATACGCATGGTAATCGGAGTAGGTGTCTATTGTGAAATGACATAATTGTAATACTAATCCATGATCAAAATAAAATAAAATAAAAGCAATGATAGCCACTCCACAAGCTAATGATACATTGTGTCTACAGAAGAAAATGACATAGGATTTCTTAAAGAATAAAATAGAAAAGTAATAATTATATTTTATAGTTCTAAAATATCATGAGTACAATGTTGAAAAAAACAAAAAATGGTTATTCCTATGGACCTCTAAATGAATTGAATTGCCCATTTTGTAGCAACAATAATTCCGTGGAAAAGCTCTTCCATTAAGCAAACGTAGGAGTAGGTTTACATGGAAGGAATAGCTATTTTATTAACACTTAAGAAGTCAGTTAAACTTACTATAAGGGGAAACAAAAGAAACAAAAGAGCCATTCCCACTAAATAAACATCACATAACTTATATATGACATAGAAGATAATTATATTTATGATACATATTAAATAAGAGTGTTCATTGAAACTCATTAGATTCTAGATTCTATAAGGCCCCTATCTGTGTCCACATAATGTAGGTCCCAGTAGCAAATTTGCAAACCTTCTTCTTCACAAGGTGGTATAAGGTATGGCCTCTCATTTACCTTAACACCTAATGTACGATAGCATATGTACGATGCACTTACACATCCTATATAGTGCACGATAAATGTTGTTGTACTCTTGTCGATAATGAACAAGTAATCTACCTGTACTAAATTTCCCATTAATGTCAATGAAATAATCGGTATACTTCCATTGGCCAAAAAAATCGGTTTACTTGTTCGGAAGCTTTTATGATTTAGTGGTTCAATTTATTTTTACATTATATTAAACTTACACCGTAAAGATTATCAATGTTGGAATAAAACTAGCCGTAGCATTCAGGTTTTGGTTTTTCTTTTCTTTTCTTCCCTTCCCCGCTTCACACAACCCCCACCCCCGCATGGTTCAGGTTTCATGAAAAAAGGTTATAAGATAAATCCTGGTCTCAGATTTGAAGAGTTTGTACCTATTGCATAAATAGCAGTCCCTTCTAGACTAATCGCCTGACCTAGTCAACCCTGATACCAAAGATAAATTTGATGAAATATTAATAATAGGTTTGTACAGTTACCTTGGCAACCAAAGTGACTGTTGATCCTAAGAAGATCCAAATGGTAATACAACGTAAACACCAATGCAGGTTCTGTCCAGAACGAAACATATAGCAATCCAAACTTCTTGGCAATTTTTGATGGCCAAACAAAGAAAGTATCCGCAATTAAACATGTAACCTCATTTTCTCCCGACTCCATAATGATCTGTCCTACCATTTCCTCTACGTGAGCTGAGAAAACATGCAAAAGGGATGCCATGAACTGGTCATGGTTGAGGGACCGATCGAACCGAACCGGCAACCCATCCGAAACGGTCACGTACCTTATGTCAAGGCCTAATTCCCTTAAACGGGCGAAGATATCTTCGCGGGTGTCGGGATGCGCTTTGCATGTTTGGTGATGAATGAATTGAGTATTGATAAAGGTGATAGTTAAGCCCTTAGAAGCAAGTTTGATGGCCAAATGGACCGATGGAGTTACATGACCTTGAAGAGGGTAAGGGATGAAAATGGCGTGAGGTTTTTTATTGATGTTTTCTGCCATGGTTAAAAGAAAACGGAAGCTAAGATGTAGTTTAATTAGAATGAATTAAAGTTTTGCTATATATATGTACTCCGAAATTTTAGTGGTTTGTTGACGACTAGAAATGCTCTCGAATTGGCGAAAGTTGTCTCACGATTTTGTGGGCATTTCTGATTCGGCTATTATTGGCACATTGTCTTTGTGTATCAATTAATGTTGTCCTAAATATATGTCGCAGTAAAGATAATGAAATTTAGAACGGTTCCTTTGCCTGTCGTAAGCTTTTAGGTGCTCTTGTTAGAATCTCACTCAAGATATTTCCATGTAGAAAATTTGTGCACTATTGACATGTTTACTTGCATTTGCATGGAATGCATTCGAAATAGAGTAATTCTTCTATATAAAAGACCGACTTCTTTTTTCATTACTGAAGTAACATTTGATCATCATAAATACTCAATCATATTATTATTGATTTTACTCCATTTCTTAGACTCATGAAGTTTTTCTTCGTATACTATTTAATTCTCTAAACTGCAAATTACGGTATTATTCATGTTATAACCCAAGAATGCTAAGTAATTGTAACAAATAATGGCAAACAAAAAATATAGATTAAGATCCAATAAGGTAAGAGAAAGCAAAACTTCACAAAAGAGAATGCCAATAATTTATAAAGGAGAGAATTTACTCAAACCCAACCCCTAAATATACCCAAACTCATAATTTAAGACAATCAAAATCCTTCAAGTGTATTGTTGAATGTGTTTGTGATGTCTTGGAGGGATACTCAATTGCCTTTTTATAAGCATCTCTAACGTGGCTAGTAGTCGTAGTTGAACCTTAGTAATTGATCTACACTCACCAACCAACACATTTATCTCACTTAACCAACCAACACATTTATCTCACTTAATACATCTACAAAAATCTTTAATAACTATAAATATATGTACAAGTCTAAGCCACATCATAAATCTCTACCTTGGGTCAAATCATGACTACATAACAAATTAAGTCCACACAATGCTTTGAACTTAGTTACTGGAAGACACTTTATTAACATGTCAATTGGATTGTCTTTATGCTAATCTTTTTCACCAATGTTGCCTTGAGAAATCACATCACGAACAAAGTGATATCTGATGTCAATGTGTTTTGTTTTCCCATGAAATGGTTGATCTTTAGTCAAATGTGTAACATTTTGGTTGTCTTAATAGATGACTATAGGTACTGTATTGAGATTGAGCTCACCATAGAAGCCCTATAACCAAATGGCTTCTTTGACTACTTCAATCATTGCCATATACTCTGCCTCTATATTAGACAAAGCAACTGTAGTTTGTGAAGTTGACTTCTAACTTATAGTAGAAATACCTAAGATGAACACAGATTCAGCAAGTGATCTCCTTTTGTCAAGATCACCTGCATAGTTTGAAACTACAAAACCAACCAAGCTTCTAGAACTTTTACCAAATTCTAAACAAGTGTCTATTGAACTTAGCAAATATCTAAGAACTCATTTTATAGCTTACAAATATACTTTTCCAAGACTAGTTATATATTTGCTAACAACATTAATAGCACATGAAATGTCTTGAAAGGTACATACCATGACATACATCAAATTGCTAGCTATACTTGTATAAGGAATATGTGCTATATCACCAATCTCTTCGTCAATTTAAGAAGATAAAGCACTTGAAAGCTTGAAGTGAGCAACTAGTATAGCACTAATAGGTACAACATTTTTCATTCCAAAATGCTCTAAGACTTTCTCAATATAATTTTTCTTAATTAAAGAAAAATTTCCAATCATCCTATCCCTCTAGATCTCCATGCAAAGAATTTTCTTTACTTCTCCTAAATCTTTCTATCTCAAATTCATCTTTAAATAATGTCTTCAACTAGTTGACTTTAGAGATACTTCTTACAACAATGAGCATATCATCCACATATAGAAGTAAATAAATAAAAAAGCCATCAAACAATTTTTGAAAATAAACATAGCTATCATACATGCTCCTTGAGTAGACATAAGCGGTCATAAAAGTATTAAAACACTTATCTCACTACTTAGAAGACTATTTTAAGCCATAAAGGAATTTCTTCAATAGACAAATGCAGTCTTCCTTACCTTTAACAATAAACGTTCAAGTTGCTGCATATAAATTTGCTCCTCTAAGTCACCATGTAGAAAAGTAATTTTGACATCTAATTACTCTAATTCCATATCATACATGACTATGAAGGCTAGGAGAACTTGAATGGAATAATGTTTACCATAGGTGAGAAAAGATCATCAAAGGCAACACTTGGTACTTGACTGTATCCCTTCTTAAGCAAATGTGCCTTATACCTAACTCCTTCATTTCTGGGAAGGACTCCTCCCTTTTGAACACTCATTCATAACCAATAACCCTTGCAGTAGTTTAGCAAGTTCTTGGATGCCATTGTTGTTTAGAGACTCCATTTCTTCTTGCATTGCCACTGCCCATTTTCTTGAATCGACATTACAAACAGCCTTTGAAAATGTAGATGGTTCACCATCTCTATTAATCTCATTTATCATTGATAAGGTGTAAGAAACCAACTTAGCGTAATCAACATATCTTGGTGGTAGCCCGATTTATCTTCTTCCCTTTCTTTGAGCTATACTATGAGGAGTATCTTGTGAAGTTTGCTCAACTCTACCTGAATTTGATGATCCATTTGATTGAGAGGTTTTTGAAGTAGCTTCATGCGTAGTCACTTCCATTTCTTACTTCTCTAAAATATTCTCCACTAGTTTTGTATCAAAATATTCTAACTTTGAATAGAGCATTGGTTGCTCATCAAAAGTTACATCTTTACTGATTACAATTTTCTTTATTTCAAGATGCCATAGAATATAGCCTTTTACTCCAAAATGGAAACCCAAGAAAAATGCATTTCTTGGCACATCGTTCTAATTTTCCATCATTAACATGCACGTAAGCTGGAAAATCAAATATTTTTAAATCAAAATAATTAGTAGGGTTACTACACTACACCGCTTCTAGAGTCTTGCAATTAATTAGAAACAATGGAGATTACTTCACCGGATAACATGTCATGGATGAAACTTCCACCTAGAACTTCCTTAGCAAATTGGCATTTGAAAGCAACCATCATGCTCTCTCAATGATGGTCTTATTCATCCTTTCTATAGCTACATTCTATTGAGAGGTGTTTCTAACAATTCAATGTTGAACAATGCCCTTGTTTTTGCATAACTAATTGAACTCACCATTGCAAAATTCTAAGCCATTGTTTGTTTTGAGTCACTTAACTTACTTGCTTGTCTGCTACTCAATCAATGTTTTCCAATGTTTAAAAATGGTGAAAACTTTATTTTTTAAGTTTTAGAAAGTAAACTAAACTTTTCTTAAAGAGTTATCAATAAAAGTCAACATATATTTAGCACTACCTCCTAAAGGAACATGAGAAGGACCTTAGAGATTTGAATGAATATAATTTAGGGTAATTTTAGTCTTATAAGTGGTTGTTCTAAAGTTGACTTGTGTTTACTTTTCGAAAAGACAATGCTCATAGAACTCCATCTTTCCTGTACTTTGACCACATAATAAACCTTCTTTACTCAACAATGCCATCCCTCTTTCATTCATGCGACCTAGCCTCATGTGCCATAATTTAGTGACATTGGAATCATAAACTAATGAAGATGTTGTAGCAAGCATCACTTGAAATAGTGAGTCCTTTTAATACGTATAGGTTCCCATATCTCGTAGCAATCATCACAACTAAAGCACCTTTTGTCACCTTTAAGACTCCACTTTCAACTAAATACTTACATTCATTTGCATCAAGGGTACCTAAAGAGATGAGACTCTTCTTTAAGTCTAGGATGTAGTAAACATTTGTTAAGTGCTCATAACGCCATCATGCATCTTGATCTACATTGATCCTCGACCCATAACCTTGCAAGCAACATCGTTTCCCATTAATATGTTCCTCCTACATAAGGTTCATGTGCTAAAAACCAGTCTTGATCAAGATAGATATGATAAGAACAACCATAATCCATGATCCTCTCATCCTTGGATAGACAATTGACATCAATAGTGACTAAAAGAAAGTCCATATCAGACTCTTCTATTACATACTAGCCTCAACAAATTTTGCTTTCTTATCATGATCCAATTGCTTATTCTTCAACTTAAAGCAATCAGACTTAATTTGTCCTTGCTTATGATAATAATTACAAGTCAAATTCTTATGCTTGGACATTGACCTTGGCCTTGCCTTGCTACTTCCTCAATCCTTTTCCTTTGTCCTTCCTCTCATAATCAATCCTTCTACTAGATTATCACTTTTATTGCTACTCAGTAACTCATGTTGATAATATCTTTATATAAAAGTGTAGATTTGACATTTGCCAAAGTAACATTCATCTTGCCATAGAGCAACGTTTCTCTAAAGTCTAAGTATGAAGGTAATAAAGAACACAACAACTTAAGGACTTAATCTTCATCACTAACTTCAACACCTATAATTTCCAAATCTAAAATAATGAACATAAAAGTGTCTATGTAAGACTTTATGAATGTATCTTCCTACATTTAGAAGCTATAGAATGGAAGCTTCTTATGAAGATTATTGGTGAGAGATTTCTCTATGTAAAGTGATTCCATTTTAACCTATAAGTTAGCAATGGTTTTCTTTTTGATAATCTCCTTCAAAACTTGATTGGACATACATAATCAAATGTTTGATATAGCCTTCTCATCCAACTCATTCTTTTGCTCATCTATTAAGGACATTGACATTTTTGCCTCCTTTACTAAAGCATTATGATATCCATGTAAACTAAGATATCTCACATAGATTATGGGAGGTTGTGGTATTAGTTTATAAAGTTATGGTTATAAACATTTTGTCAACATAAGTTCAAAGAGGGAGAAAGAATAAATCTTAAGAGTTCTTATTGTCTTAAGCTCCTTTACCCTTTTTTGTTGTGTTATGTTTTCTAACTATAGCTGTCTAAAAGATGGAAGTTCTTCCCTTATGGATCATTATTTCATTATAATGAGGGTCCTAGCTATCCACCCTTGATGTATGCTCATGTGTTGATTGTTCTAATCTTTATCTATCAAGAAAGAATCACTAAAATTCAGTATGAGCTATACTTACCACAAGAAAGGCAATGTTTACTCTAGTCCATGAACGAATATTTTAGAAGAAGGGAACTGATTGTCCAAAGACTGTCTTGTATGTTGTTGGTGGTTATCATTGTGATGATTACGTGTTATATTGTTTATGGTAGAAACTTGTATATAATGCAATATCCATGTCTAGCATTACGTTCTTGTTGTTAACTATCATTAGTGAAAAATTTGAGAAGTTGTTCGTTTGATTCCATATAATGAGACCAATATCATTTTTTTTATCAAAATTGTTATAACGAGAAGATATGTATTAATGAGAGGATGCTTATTGCTGTATTTAGAAGCTATTTTTTACATTTGTTACAATCTTAGTTGTAGTCCATTTACTAACTTACCACTCTTTTAGCTTGTTGCTCTTTTCCCTTCAAATAAGCTTTAGTACTTACCAAATGTAAAGTTGTCTAAAAATCTTAATTTTGACTCCCCAATTTAGTTGTACACAACTTTTTAGGTCATACTCAAATCTTTTGTTCACTTTGTCGCTCGTTAATTTTTCAAGTTCTCTTACTTCCCAAATAAAAGATGACATACAATATGGCATTAGACCCTCCTTTAGAAGATCTTACCCATACTTTCTTTAATATGTATCATCTATAATGTGGATGGGAACATATTTGACTTGCTATTCCATATGACACTTTGGATAAAGTTACATTCTTTTTATTGTTTTCAATAGAGGGATCTTGTAGGATTAGAATTTGAAGCATCATATATATGTTTGTACTTAATATAAAATATTGCAGCCATATCTTGCAATAAATAGATTCATAAGCACTTGTGATGCGTTTTTGGGGTTGTATACATGAAGTAGCACTACAATGAAGCAGCACTAAAACGAAGCAACACCACAACAAAGCAAACTAAGAAAAAAAATGTGGAAAAAGTTAGCAAAGTCTAGATAGCTACTGTCACATCTTGACATAGCACAGAATGCACTATCACATAGAAATACCTGTTGAAAATTTAACTCAACTTGCTCATTCATCAAAAGATAACATTGTTTACATGTTAAGGGGTTTCTACATCGAAGTTCAGCTGGATTTCATATTACAACTTATGTGTACAATATAATATTTACATCAAAACGTGAACTAGCTTTTTGTTTTCTTTTGCCATCTTTACAGTAATAGGATCCCTGACTTAGTACAAGCTCTATACAAAAGTTACTGACTCCAACTCACTCTTTCAGTATATATATCTTCCTTTAGTGTTGGGCCCTTCATGATACAGTTAACCTGAGGATAAAATATTTTGTTCCCTTAACTATTAAAGTTGAGTGAGAATGAATAACAAACAATATAATATAGATAATATGATAGACAATACTGCATATCACAACTAAAACATATTAATCATAACTCACAAGTTCAACTTTACATATGCATTCATCCAATCAAGCACTTATTGTCAACAACACAGCATGTTATGCTCATGTACGTGGCATACATTAGTGCCGATATCTTATGCCCTCTAAACTTTTTCTGGTTAGTCGATATAGCTGTGCATCTATATATAATGTTCAAGAACTTAAGCCAATAAGGAGCTACCTGAGAGTAGAACCCCTACCAAATTGGATGACACACTATATCTACCATTTTTAAAAAGGGCAACAAGGAGCTGCCTAGGAGTAGGATCCCTAACTTTACAAAATTAGACTACATACTGTACTTCACCAAATCAAAGTGGCAATACTACCAAATTAGACCACATATTGTAGTCTACCAAATTTGACTATCAAAATAGTCACAATGTTCAGGCAATGCAATTTATATGCTTCCAAAAACTGTATTCATAAAACCATGCTTTTTCTATGATCATTTGCAAGCCTCATTCTGAAATTTCTGACTTGTAAGTTCCTTTTTGTACTATGTCATGCCATGATATGCAATAGTAACACAAGAATATCAATTAGCATAATCAATCTCTTAGTTTTATTCAACCCAGTGATCTAATTTTAGTTTTTGAACTCTCCCTAGTGGAATTCTAGTATCTCACTTAGGGTTTACTTAGGTAAACACTCGGAAGATTGGGTTAGATCACTCAACTTCCCTAGTTAGCATGATCAATCGTAAGCACAAATCATTACCCAACATAGCCATATAGCAGTTTAACCAAAATATAGTTACTGTTATTCAAAATCATCACATCAGTACCCACTATAGTAGCATATCAATTTACCTAAGATATATCCATATTCAACCAACACAGCATCAAACGACACATAGTGTTATGAGTAGTAATATATTTACTCCAAGTATGAGTTAGATCCACTTACCTGGTCTTAGCAATAATGCAAAATCTTAAACTTCACGACGTAGCCCTTTCTTACATCTTACACCAATGAAAATATAACACAGTCTTCGAATCAAGTATGGGTCAAACCTAAACTATTATAAGCTTTCATTTCCACGTTTTTAAACTTTATTTGATCTTATTTTACTCATTTCCTATCCGATTTTAGTAAAATTTATATCGTTAGGACCATTATTTCAAGTGCTATTGATATATATATTAAGAGTCAAGACTAATTAATATTGCCAAATATCCAAAAATACCCTTTCGTATTACGACTCGACTATACGTTACCTTAACTCCGAAATTGAACCGAGTAAGCTTTAGTATTGAACTAAAAACCCTAAAAATTATACTTTCCAAACTTATTCAGCAACACTTATTATACCACAAAGTGTTTATTTTATGAAATTTGACAAGTATTTTACTAATACTAATTACTATATTACATATTAAGCCAATATATAAGCTTATATTAGGAAAATACAAAATAAATGGTATATGAGCCTGATTAATTTCACAAAAAATTCTATAGACTTAAAAAAATAGGTAAGTTAATTATCAATCATTAATTATACTAAATTGGCTATTATTTATTCTTACAAAAATAGGGGCTTTAGCTTGGAATTATGTAAAATTAGGGAAAATAAACAAATTTAAGTGTGAGATAAAAAATAATTATTCCAAATATCATTATAAACATATAGAAATCAAAACATGTTGAGCTCATTCATTAATTTAATCAAAAACTAATTATTTCAATAATTTAGTAAAACTGGCAGTTTTATTCAAAATAATTATAAAAAATAGTAAACATGATTAGTTTTGAAAATTATTGTTACCAAAATTAAATATATATACTAGGTGTATTACATACAAAAATTGAGCTTCAAAACAATATCATCTAATATTTATAAAAATTTATTCAATTTTCGTCCAAACAGAGTATTTTCTTAAAAAACCTATATTTACAATATTTATTTAATTATAATAAAATTATTACATTAATATACACCTAAAATAATCTTAGAAAACCAAATTTCATAATTAATGAATAACATTTGATATTTTTAGCAAATTAAACAAATTACGAGTGGAGTCTTGGTTCACCTAAATCGGCCGCCTTTAACCACTTCCTAGCCGCCGCACCATGTCGGAAGAGTTTCTTTGGCTACCCTCTATTAGACCACCAAGCCCCACCAAATTAAGTTGTAGATAACTTATTGAACCACCTTAGCCTAACTTTAACCCTATTTCTTATTATATTTTTATTTTATTTTTTTTCTAATTTTTCTAAATTGTCTTCTTTTATTTTCAGAGTTCCAAAATATTGAATTTGAGGGTTTGGGTCATATTTATATTTTTTGAACTTTTCATAATCAAATAAAATTTAGACGTGTATGACACATGTCAATTTTACATTTTTCTTAAAGGATATGTGTTATTTCCTCATCGGGCAAGTGTTGACTTACCATTTCCAATTAATACCAGCTTGACACATCATTTGGTGATTCATCCATGCAATTTTTTTTATTAATTTCCCATTATTTTACCTAATTTTGATAATTTATTATTATTATATGTATATATTTAATACATATAATGTATTTCACATGTAATACATGTATATTATGTATAATTCAACTTCATTTATTATTTTTGAAAGTTAATTAACTTATCTCTAATATCTCGCTAAATCTAAAAACTCGAATTTCTCGTTTTCAATAATTATTAGTTTTTAGTGATAAATTAACGTTTTTCTTAAATTAATATTTTTATATAGCTTATTTAGAGAAATTGACTTTACCTGAATGACTTCATCTAACTTTTTTAACATTATTGTGAAGTTTGAAATAAAATAGATATTATAGCCCGATGCCTTAAATTTAAAGGCTCGAATCATTTTGAACTAGTTTGAAATTCTAGGGTATTATAGCTACTGAATGGATATAACACACTATACGATCCTACTTAACCTACAATCTATCGGATATGACATACTGATTCGAACTAAAGGGTCACTCGTTACTACTCATTGCTAAAAGGAATAGACAAAAGTTAAATGATAATAAGAATACCAAGGTTGCTCAATGGAAATAATTTTGTATTGACTAGTTAGTTGTCTACTTACAAGAATGTAATACCTTAGGATTACCCTAGGATTCGAACCCTTAAATTTAAGATGTTGGGTTAAGATATCAGTTTAATTTCAAACTTCACAATAAGGTTAGAAAAGTTAGATTAAGTCATTCAAGAAAAGTCAATTTCTCAAATAAGTTATATAAAAACATTAATTTAAGAAAATATCAATTTATCGTTATAATCGATAAATATCGAAAACGTGAAATTTGAACATTTAAATATAATGGAATATCAGAGATAAATTATTTAGCTTATAAAAATAATAAATGAAGTTGAATTATATATGTATTAACATAGATTATGTATTATTTGTATTAAATATACATATAAAATAAGAAATTATTATTTAAATAAGGTAAATTAATATAAAAAATGCAAAATTAATAAAAAAAATGAAAGGATGAGTCATCCCATGATGTGGCAACCAAGGATTAAATTGGATTGATGATTTAAAAGGCAAATAATAAGAAAATGACACCTTATGCTTTGGAAAAAAAAAAAAGAAAATGATATGCATAAGCCACATGTCCAATTTTTATAAATTCTAATCCATTTAGAAAATATAAATAGGGCTTGTACACTTCAAAAACAACATTGTAGAAGTTTGAAAAAAAATAGAAAATCACTCAAGAAAATTTCAAAACAAATTAGAAAAAAAAAAAGAAAATTAGAGTAAAAATAGAGCACAGAATTTGATCAGGCCGAGTCAATAAACTATTGGTGTCAAGTTATGGTAGCCATTTGGGGTTAAGGAAAGCACCACTAAAGGAGGTGTTTTGACAAGGCTAGGTGGTCGGAGGATGGTTGGAAGCGGTAGGTTCAAGCGAACCAAATTTCCAGCCGAAATTTTATAATTTTTCTAAAAATAGAAAATGATATTATTTAACTATGAAAATTATTTTTCTAGAGTTATTTTATGTGTAGATTAATGTAATAATTTTATTTTAGTGAAATAATTATTTAAAATATGATGTCCTTAAGAAATGGCTCTATATGGACGAAAATTGAAGTAAATTTTAGAAATAGTAAATAATATTCTTTTAAGTTGAATATTTGTAAGTGACATACTCAATATATGTATTTAATTTCAGTAACAATAATTTTTGAAAATAATTATTTTTACTATTTATTGTAATTATTTTGGATAAAATTGGCAATTTCGCTATTTTAGTAAATTAATTAGTTTTTAACCAAATCAAAGTATGAGCCTTATGTATTATGATTTCTGGAAGTTCATAACAATGATTGAGACACTTGAATTTTATCTTGTGATTAAATTCACTTGTTTGCTTAATTTTCGCTAATTTTGAGTTAAAATCGCTATTTTCATAAAAATATATAATAGCTATTTTAGTATAATTCATGATCAATAATTAAACTATGTATTTTTGTGAGTCTATAGGATTTTTTGTGGAATGAATCAAGCTCGTTTACTATTTATTATGTATTTTCATAATATAAAACTATATATTAGCTTAATATATAATATAATAATTAGTACTAATGTGATACTTATTGAACGTGCAAAGGATTTGCATTTTTTGAGTACATAGTGAATGCTGACTAACTTAGGGAATAAGGAATTTTATGACTTTTAATTTAGATTTAGGATTTAATTGAGTTAATTACGAGGTTATAATAGCATACAGTCGAATCGGTAACACGAAAGGATATTTTTAGATATTTTGGAATATTGGTTAGTTATGATTTTTAAGATATCTTAATAGTACTCATAATAATAATCATGATGATATAAAATTTACTAAAATTGAATAAGAAATGAATAAGATACAATCGGATTAAGCTTGGAAATGTAATAACGAAAATGCATAAGAACTTAGTATTGACTTAGTAGTTGACTTGGGGTCTATGTGTATTTTTCTAGGTATGATAGGTGAGGAACGACTACATCGTGAAGTTTAGAATTTTACGCTGCTATCGAGCTCGGGTAAGTAGACATTGCTATTTTCGTGCAAGTAGACCTATGTCTACTTGACTTAAAGTCAGTTGTGTTATGAATTTGTAATGATATGTTAGATTGATTGGATACTTGATTCTGTTGAATGCGTGTTGAGAAAGTGAAATGTTTTCTTGTGTATGACTAATTCATCAATATGCATTTCTATTTAGGAAACTTAGAAACTAAACTTTTTTTTAAGGTGATCGCCTAAGTGAGCCCTACGCGAAGGAATGTAATATAAAGTTGAGAGACAAAACTGAAGTTGAGATAGTTGAATTGGTCATAATGTGGAACTTGAGATTCGTGTCTGATATTAGAATATTGTACTGTTAACTACATTCATGGCATGGCATGAAAGGACCTACAGGTTGAGTTTCTAAAAGCTTGAAAACTGTCTGTTGTGGAGTTCGCATACAATAGATTAGTTGTCTTGAGGGATTGAGAACTCTAGTAAAAGTTCTCTTTCAATAGATTAGTTGTCTTGGTATCCCCAAAGTGACTTAATAATCTACCGTTGTGAGCTTTCTTGATCAATAGCTTACGTATGAAACAGTTCGGTATGTATAGCCTTCGGTTCTTAAACGAATAACCTTCCCTAAGTTATACCCCTTAACAATAATTCCATCCCTGCACCATTCTATGATAGGGCCTAAATGCGGGCCATGAGCATAATGCTCAGTAATAAGCGAGAATCCCAATAGTTTTGTCTATAAAGTGGTCAGCAAGATTTGCCACCGTGATAGAGCATTGGCATCCATGTTTGTGCTTCTCTTCTTATGCTGAATGACATACGAGAACCCTTCTTTCTATAAACTCCAACCACTTAGCTTGCTTCTTTGAAATCTTGTTTTGAATCCCTAGATGCTTTAGAGACTCATGGTTTGTATAAATAACAAACTTTCATGGTAGTAAATAATGTTGTCAAACAATAAGGGCTCGGTAAAGAGAGTACAACTCTTTCTCACACACAAAATAGTTCAGGCTAGAACCACTAAGCTTCTCACTATGGTAGGTAACGGGTTATCACTCCTTCATCAAGACAGTGCTAATTCTTACTCCCGATGCATTGTATTCTAATTTAAAGGGTTTGTCAAAATGTGGTAATGAAAGGACAGGAGTCGAGGTGAGCTTCTCTTTGATCTCCTTAAAGATTTACTTAGCTCGATCATTCCACCTAAATTCTTCTGTGTTAGCTCAGTCAAGAGGACAGCTATGGTACTAATGTTTTTGATAAATTGCCTATAAAAAGAAGCTAGGCCACGAAAGATTCGAACCTCAATGACATTCTTTAGCATCGACCACTCAAGAATAGTTTAGATCTTCTCCTCATCTGCTCGGATTCCTTCCCTTGATACCATAAACCCTAGGGAAATCACCTCATTTTGGTAGAATGTACACTTCTTCACATTCCCATATAACTTCTCAGTTTACAAAATGGCAAATACTTTACAAAGATGTTGAACATGGTCATTTAGGTTGGCACTATTTACCAATATGTCATCAAAGTACGGATCTACACATCTTCCAATTAGAGGCTACATTACATGGTTCATTAACCTCATGAATGTGCTTGGTGTATTAGTAAGTTTGAATGGCATAACCAACCATTTGTAGAGTCTATTCTTAGTCTTGAAGGCAATTTTCCATTCATTGCCCAACTTCATATGAATTTAGTGATAGCCACTTTGTAGATCAATCTTTAAAAATATCTTAGCGCCATAAAGCTCATCTAACGTGTCATCAAGCCTCGGTATTAGGTATTTGTACTTGACAGTAATTCGGTTGATTACTCAGCTGTCGATGTACATGTATCATGTTCCATCCTTCTTAGGGACTAGCAAAGCTGGTACAATACAAGGGCTCATTCTCTCCCTTACATATCTTTGCTTTATAAGTTTATCCACCTATCTTTTCAACTAGGCAGCCCGCTCAAGGTTCATTCTGTATGCAGGTCAGTTTGGTAGGGTAGCACCTAGCTATAGATCAATACATTGTTTAATGCCTTGTATTAGAGGCAGTCCTTTAGGTAGTTCTTTAGGGAACAAATTAGAAAACTCACTTAGTAGGCTTCGAATTTCATTAGGCATATCCTCCAATGCTCTCATTTCCAACAATCTTCTGATCAATAAGATCATAGGTTCCTTAGCCTTTTCAGCAGCTTAGAGCTTTCTTTAGCTCATCCCCAAGACATTCTTCTTACTAGCTCAGGTGAGCTAATTATGGGTTTTATTTACTTAGGATAAGGTCATGGGTTGTAACACAATTTTCCTTCCATATTTAACAAAGGCATATGTGTTGTTATACCTATCGTAAATAACACGTCAGTCGACTAACCAAGGTTGTCCAAGTAGTAGATGTGAAACTCCTATAGGGACGACATTATACACTACTTTGTCCCTATGTACACTCCCAATATTGAACGGTATGGTCACTTATTCAATTACGTATAAAGTATCCTTATTATGAAGCTAATGCATCTTATAAGGTCAAGGATGCTTTGAGGTCAGCAAATCTAACCTTTACATAAAGGACTGTGTAAGGACATTAGTACAACTTTCCCTATCTACAATGATCATGCACAATTGGCCTTTGACGGTACACTTGGTATGGAATAGATTCTCCTTCTGGTCCTCCTTAGAGTTTGACAAGGAGCTTAGTACTTATCTCAAGACTAGGGTCATCACTTCTCCTTGGCAGACATAAACGTAGGTCTCCTCTTCTTCTTCGAATTCAGGTTTTCTTACATCCTCTTCTTTTTCGAGCTTGCTCTCATCGATGTTGTCCACTACATCTCCTCAAAGCACCATAATGCATCGGTTCAGACACTCAGCAGCCATATGTTTGAAGCCCAAGCATTTATAGTATTTCACCTCATTAGTCTTCCATCTAGAAGTTTCCCCTTTCTCATATATCCTTGGGGTCGGCTTAACCTTAACTTGGCTTGGCTAATTAGCTTGGCCCTACTAGCTTGCTCAGTTGTCATCAGATTGGTCATTCTTATCCTTAGGCTTGTATGGCCTCCTTAGCTCTGCTTAAATAGGTTAGTACAGAATTGGGGTTTGAGAGAATGTTTGCCTAGGTCGGCTTAGAGCACTTCTCCTTTGTTTTTCAATCTTCTGCGCTATCTTTATTGCCTCTTCTAAGGTGTAAACCTTTGCACCTCCATGATGTAGCAAATTTCATATCAGAGTCCAAAGATGAACCTTAACACAGTATGAGCCTCGGGTTCTTCTACGTCGACCCGGATCATAACTATTTGGAACTCTTTGACATAGTCATCAACAAATTGGCTTCCTTGGTGAAGCTCCTATAACTTTGCAAACGTATCTTGTAAGTAAGTCTTAAGTACAAATCTACCTCTTAATAACCTTTTCATCTTATCTCAAGTTCTAACACCTTGTCTTCCATCTTTGGCTTTGGCCACATTCAAATTTTTTCAACACATAGTGGCATACCCAGTAAACTCTAGTACAATAAGTCAAACCTTAATAGCATTTGTATACTCATAACATTTAAACACTTTCTCGACCTTTTCTTCTCATTCTAAGTATTCATCTATATCTTCACTTCCACTGAAGGGCAGGATTTGAACCTTAACATTATTTAGCCTTCAAGGGACTTAATGTCCTCGTCCTTGTGTTTAGTAATAGTTAACTTTTTCTTCTTCCTCCCTATACTCTTCAATACCTACTGCCTTACCATCTTCCTCAATCTCTTTTAACTCCAGTTTTCGTCTAGCAGCTCGGTCTACCACTCTTCCAGCTTACTGCGGCCAAATTAGTTGATTAGTTTAATTGCCTTAGCTATGGTGTCTCTCAGGGGCATTTTCTTATGGAGTGCATTAATAACTCTTATTTTAAATATAGTTTACATAGTGATTTTATATCATTTCCCTTATAAATTTTTTATTGTTTTTAAAAGAAATTGATACTTAATTAAGTAAAAATTTTGATTTCAAGGTTTAAATATGCTCTCAAATTGAAAATGAATAAAAGGAATCAAGTTTAACTCATTTTTAGAGCTCAAATAAGGCAATTATGAAGTTTTGAAGTAGGACACAACTAGCAGACACAACCGTGTTCAACTAAGAGGCTCATTATCAAAGGAAAATAATGCTAATGGTTAGAAGGTTACACAACTTGGGGGGACATAACTATGTCTCTAAATTATGTTTGTACAATAGGAGAAAATGGTAATTTTTTGTCAATAAGTCACATAACCTAGTGACATAACCATGTTTCTAGGCCATGTCCCACCTAGGAACAATTCTAGTGCCTAAGGACAGTGAGTTACATAACCATTGGGACATAGCCGTATCTTAAGTCGTGTCTAGTGATGAAAAAGGTAATTTCCTACTATATTATATAAGGACTTGTATGGGCTTTGGGAATCACTTTTCACATTGAAAAAATAGAAGAGACTTGAAGAGAAGAGGGAAGAAAAGGTGAAAGCATCACCTAACTATAACTTAAATTTGTAAAATGTTCTCTTTTTCTTTTTTTTTTAGATTAGTCATGTAAGTGTTTGAAATCATTGCATAGGAAGCTTGGAAGCTTTTATCATCCTTTACTCCAACCTTTATGTTGAAAAGGAGATTAATATCACTACTCACTTCCATTAGACAAAAGATGAATTAGCAACACAAAAAACTTTAGCAAAAGATGAACATATTGAAGTAGATATCGTTTCCTTAACATCAATGGCTTGGATTAAGTATCTGTACTCAATTGCTTGACTAGTAGATTTTATATTCCAAGCTTAAGCCACCAATAAAAATCTTCAATGATGATAAAACTTTGATATGCCTTGAGCGCTTTGGAATTACCCTTAAGTATGTTTCCATAACCCTTGTGAACTTAGAGTAATAAATTGATATTTCTAAAATATTTTTCAACCTACCTCCTAGTTTAAGCTTAAGTCACTATCTTGATATTGGGAATCGGTTTATCTCTTAAAAAAAAAACAAATAATACTCATTAAGATATTTAGTTTAGCTGATATTTACATGGGAATATGCTTGGCAAAATAAGTTTATTGATATTTATCCAATCATAAATCATCTAAGATTGATGAGAGATGGCAAGCATTTCCAATTCATGAGGTTCTACTTATGCAAGATAGATAGAAACAAAATAATAAATAAATAAAAAAGAAATTCAATAGTCCATGCAAGCTTTTTGTGCTAACTCCCAGTAGCATTTCACTGCATAAAACATTCCTACATTGGTCAACATATGTTTATGCATCTTGCATATCGTTTACTTTTCACCATACTTTTCAGCATCTGCTATGGATGGGATGCTTCTAAACCTTCAATGTCTTTTCAAATAAATCGGCATATACCTGTTTTGTGTTTAAATGGTCTCAACAAATATCAACTTACGGTTACTGTTTGATCATATTTACATAGACATATTGTAAAGATAAAATCCCTATAATTACACATAAGCACCATGGCAAAAATAACATAACTAACCGCTATCAGTACCTATCACACAGGCAAAAATAAATGCATGATGCATACAATTAGACAACATGCAGTAGGTCATAGAAAAATATTGCAATTAATTAACATTCCGTAACATCATACCATTTATATAGAACACCCAGTAGCACATATCATCAATTTACTTCATTTACTTAAACTACAGTAGCTGTAATGTAATATAAGTGCCAATCATACATTAGCAACAATTTCGCCCATCCATATTGTGGATAATTTAACCATACTAACTTAATTGTCCATGGAAAGTAAACTATGGCAGCAATACAAGCTAGTTGTCTATGCAACCAAAAAATAGATAGGTACATAAACCCGAGATTTGTACATAGTTCAAACAAGCTAACTGTTACCAAGACAACATAATAGCCTACTTAACTATCCAACCACAATATATGTTACATTACTCGGACATGAACATAGTTAGTAAGGCATAAGCACTAGTAAGACAATAAAACAACATACTTTTTCGGGCAACCAAAAAACATAAGTTTAGAAACCCAGCTGCATCAGATGTATTGGAGTAACCTCCTAACATAGGTCAAATGCCAGTTAGCCTCTAGCTTATAAAGAATAGCAACATTGTACGACTTCTCGGTAGCTTGATCATGGCATCATAAACTTCATCCTTGGTGAGCCCATCAATGTTGTTGAGAAAAGCACTCAAATCCTCCATGTTTTGTGTTGTCTTGTCCACCATTCACTCCACCATTTCCTAAATATAAATCCATATATTATTCATTCCAGATTCAAAGCTCCTAAGGAAGACGACATTTTGGAGGTTGCTTTATCTCCTTGATCATATCTTATACTGTTTGGGCATCTTCTCCTATGGTATGATTTCTTCCATAAATGGTAGACAACTCAGCCAAATAAGGGATGCTCCTAGTTCTAAATGGAGTAGCATTCTCATGGTTCTATAAATGAACAATGATGAAAAAAGCTTAAATAAAAAGTTATCCACAATTACATGTTTTAAGAACAAAATAATTGCAAATAAGCTTCTCAGACCTCCTTTTCAGCCATCACCATCTTTCGATTATCATCCCAACTAAACTTGCTAGTTGATTTGCCATAGACCATGTCGTATACTATGCTCCAATCCTTCTTCAATGTCTTGATGTACGACTCTATATGAGGCCTAACCTTCAGTCCTTCAGTCTACGATTAGGCAATCTTACTTGAAGCATCTACTTTAACTCATAAAAATACCCATTGCGGAACCTTGTATCGGCATTATGTTTTCCCATGTTGGTACAAGTCTAGTATACATGTAACCAAAGCACTGTCCTCTATAGCAGTCCATTTCCTCTTAGGATGCTTGTTGGAACGAGCAATTGTGAGTGTTGATTGTGCTTCTTCCATCAAGCCAATTCTACAAATGAAAGGTAAAATGAGCTAAACATATGATTGTTACAAGTTAAATTAACATACACAATAACAAGACTTGCAACACATAACACACAAGCTATTCGAAAGGTAACATCAAGTTCAAGAAGTGTATGTCACAATACAAATGATTGAGAATTGGTAAATAAACACACTTACAAAGTGTTCCTCCTATAGAAACGAAGACACAAAAAGGAGCTACAACACATATGATTGGAAATTCAACTAGAACTATTCCTAAAGGTATGTTACTCATTAAACATGTCTTTTGCTAGCTACGTCCTCTAATTACCTTACATATCATTGCTTCCTAAAGTCACGATTAGATCATCACCTACATCATCATTGAGTTCCATTGTTGCATCCATGTTGCCTTTTAAGGGATCGAAGGTCATCTCCGTTTGAATGAAGTTGTGAAGTAGGCAACAAGCTAATATAATTTAGTTGTGGTTTTTTACTGGGTAGAAAGAAGTGCTTCTAAGAATGCTCCACCTCATCTTTAAAAGCCTGAAGTGATGCTCGAAGCACTACTCTATCATGTTACATGTAAATGCATGTCTTAGGTTGAAGAGCTCTTTTAGGGTTCTTGGTTATTAGGTATGGTGCCATTCATTCAAGGGTACTATTGACCCCAAAAAGGTGCAAGAAAACCCTCACAATTTGGATAGTCACCATCTACCAAGTAGTAGCATCTTGAGACAAAGTAAAAATACGGTTTATATCCAAATAACGCTACCCCCTATTAGAAACGTAAGGAGAGTATGTTAATTACATATATCTAAAGAAGTCATACCTTGTGGAACTCTCAAACCATATCTTGGTAATTGCATTTTGAAGAACTTTGCTATCTGCTATTGATCCCTCCTAACTAGGCAACACGTAAACAAATAGCATATTTGGAGTGCAAACTCTAAGTACATTTGTGGCAATCTCATTCTTCTGGGTTCAATATCTTGCCTTGTCTTTCTTTCATTGGTACTCTAATGGAGACGTAGATTCCATCTAAAGCTCCTAAGTAGTTCTATAAATGAAAAAAAAAAAAAAAGAAACTGAGGACAAGGGCTATAGTAAACATTATTAGGCTCCCTGTGTAATGACCACAAGGAAATAAATTGTACCATATTGTAACAATGACAAGGCATACTTAGAAATGTCTCAAGCGGCTATTTGCATAAGTCTCATTTATTGGTTTAAGCCTTTTTAGTAATTGAGCATTAAGGTGCAAAGTTGCATTTAAGATGCTATGGAAGTATTGGCTAACCATTGATTTTGATCACTTAAAGTTGTGCTTAATGACCCCATTTTTTTTAAGGTAGTCAAGTATGTGCAAGAACATAGCAACTTGCTCATCTACTAGTAAGTTCTTAGTTGACTTTAGACCTCCTACATCTTCTAACATTTCACATAGTTTGGAAAATGCATGCCTATCTACCTGTAGTTGATCGATACATGTGATATCATCATTGTGAACTAGCCTTCTAATATATTTGCGGTGTTGGTAAAAATTCAACTCATATGACTTGACTTGAGGACGGCGAGAATATATGGATAAGGTATACAATTGGTACATTAAGCGATATGCGACAGTACAAAACTCTAATCAAAAAGCTATCAAGGGGATTGCAATTTCCTTTTTCCGTTGTACCTCATTGTAATGAAACTTTAGTTGATTCATAGCTAGAACAAATAAAAATATGCTTACATAATAAGTAGGGCTAGTGGGAAAATGGCTAAAGTAAATCAAAAGACTTCCACAATGCATTGAAAACATCGTCACTAAAGTTGTCATAATATGTCAAAGTTTGTTGATAATGAAATGAATGGAAACTTTCCTTAATGAAATGCCACGTAAATGGTATGCGTAAGTGTCATATAGCTTTAATCTATTGCAACTACTGCTAGGTAAGTGTCTTGTTTCTTATATAATTGCTAAAGTCTTTTTTTTTTTTAGATAACTTTTGAATTCATATGTTTTATGGAACCTATTTAAAGTCGAACAAATACTAAAGAAAAAGGTTCTATTTGCCATAATGGTTTATTTATTATATCATCCAGGTTCAACTAAGAAAAAGTTCATATGACAGAAAAGATTCACTTGCAATGAGGAAGTAAAGTACTGCATTCCATGAGATAATTTCCCTATGCCGTACCAATTACAATTATAAGTCCATTTGTTGGTGTTAAATTTTTTTATAAAAATAGAATGATCCCTTACTTGTTTTCTACTAAGGAATTGTTGAAATGTTAACAAAATGTCGAAGTAAAGTTATTTCAGCTTGTAAAGGGATTTCCTTGAAAGCTTATTGAGACTGTTAAAGTGTTTATGGTTCTTGAAAGTATCCGTATGCTATGATGGTTGTATTTGTTGAAAGATTTTGTTTATTATCAAGTGAAAAACGGTTGTTTTTTACAAGCAAAAGTTTGAATGATCGTGGTAGGTAGTAATTTTAATATTTAATTATAAAATGGAAAAAAAGCTACAATTTGGATACTTAATTTTAATTAAAATCAAGAATACATAAAAAAGAGCATCCGATTATTATATTTGTGATTATTGTGTGTTGCCAACTACTATCCCCAATCATCATCAGAAAACTAGCCAATAACTAAAATGTAGGTTGAAGTAAAGTTAACCAAGAATTTCCTACCTTTACAGCAGTGAAAAGACTGTATATTAACTACTCCTACTAGACTTTGTTGCTGTAATCAATTGCATATTGGCTCAAATTTTAACATTGTATATCACAACAAATCAAACTAATTCGTTAGGTAGATAAATCTTAGGATAATTACAATCAAAAGGCTAAAGTTCTACATTTAAGCGAAGGATATAGTTTTTGAATGATGCAAGTTAAAGATAAATGCTATAATGCGTACCTATTGATTGTACCATAATATACATTTGCTCTCAGATTTAAAAAAGGGACTCATTGGCGCATCATACGAGGTGAAAAATAACAGAATGCTAAAAAAAAAAAAAACAACTCACTTATGAAATTACTATTCTAAAGCTACAAATGTTTGCATGCTTAACAAAAACCAACGACAATGCTTATAGCTACTTAGATTTGCTGTAATCTCGTAATAGATGTTCTTTGTAGGAAAAAACTAAAGATTAACACCTTAAGTCACCATTAAAACATCACAAATAGAACAACCTCAAGAGAAGATGGCTAATATGAAAGCACTCTAGTGAGCACAAGTCATAAATGTGAGGAAAGAGTGAAGGAAAACAAACCTATACTTTTTTCCTACAGATATATAGTTCAAGGAGTATGATGTAATGGTTTTCCCTTCGATCTTAGCTCGATTTCATTAGGGGGCGACACAATTGCAGGTGGCTATGATGGATTAGTGTTTACGAAGGAGAAGATAAGGGTCACAATCTAATGTTCGGTGGGATATGAGGGTTTTGTTTTGATTTTTTAAGTACAGGTATTGAGTGTAATTTTTGTTATCCAATGAGGGTATAATGGGGATAAAAAAGAGGATATGGGTAATGAATTGCCATTCGTAGGGTTGGCTTCAGAATCCCTATTACATATTTTTTCTGGGAATGTAGATTCTTTAGGAATCCCAATTATTAGGCCTCTTGACCCACTAAACAATGTAATAAGGCCCATGTGAGGAATGAAGAGGGGAAATAAGTTGAAGTTGGAATATTAGACAAATGATATAGCCATATTTATATGTCTTTATTATCTGTATATATTAAGCTAATAATGGTTTATTTGACTTTACACCCTCTTAAAAATTATTAGTAACATTTAAATTACCACCTAAATCCTTTCTATGTAAGTTAAATTTATATTTTCAATCACTCATCTATCTTCTATATCTGTGTTTATATCTATATTTCCTATATTAATATTTATATCTATACCTTATATATTTTCCTATATTATCATATTCCATATCTTCTATATCAATACCTTCTTCCATATCTATCTATCTATATCATTAAATTACTATGAAGTCCTTTTTAAGTAATTTTTTTTTACCAATTTTTTTTTTTTTTACAAAATCCTTTCTATGTAAGTTAAAATTACATTGTCAACCGCTAATTTATCTTCTATATCTAAGTTTATATCTATATCTCCTATATTATTACTATCTATATCTATGTCTTATATATTGATGTATTTTCGGAGATCGAACACACGAAGATGCACTATAACAAATAAAAAAAAACAACAGAAAAAGTTAGTAAAGTCCGAGTAGCTACTGAATGAATATAATGCATCATTCGATCTTACTTAGCCTACAATTCATTGGATGTAACATATTGGTTCGAACTGAAAAGTCACCTGTTACTACTCCTTTTAAAGGGAATAGATAAGAGTTAAATAATAATAAGAATACTAAGGTTGCTTAAATGAATAATTTTATCAAAGAGATAATTCGACATATAAGAAAGTAGGGGTTCATATACCCGTCTATTATGGTTACTTTACATGTATGAAAATACAAAAGGATATTTTACAGCTAGGTTACATAAGACATACTAAAAAGGGTAAAAGAGACAAAGAATATTTAGTATGAAAAGGAAAGAATCATTTTGAAATGCCATATCAGAAAACGCATGTCTCTTAGAGTCTAAATGGGAGATATATGGTACAAGGTAGGCGAAAACAGGGTAACGCTTATAATCGGGGCCGACTTAATATAGACTAGGTTGGGGACCAATTAGTTCTTCTGAAGAGAAGTTAGCTTGATTCGAGGTTGGATGCTTATGGTCGGATCAGGAGCTCGCCTCGACTACTCTTAGGCTGTCTCTTAGGATAAAGCATTATTGCCAAATGGGGGCAGATTTGACGTATGTAAAGATTTGATAGTCAGGTCGGTAGGAGACTAGCTTATGATAGGAATCCTCATCTTGGCTATGGCCTAGAGCTAGTATTTTCTGAGTGAGCCCTTAGAGTCCTCTAGCTCGACTACACGTGATTGGTCCGAGGGTTTAATTCCTATCATTTGCCTGAGAGTTAGAAAGATTTGTCCTCAAATCTAGGGCGATCTTTGCTCTTTCTTTCAGGGCACTTACAAGGTCTTCTTTTGTTGATTGGTGAGAGATCAGAGCAGACACATTATAGGTAGAAGAAACTCCATAGTCATTAGGCAACTTGACTTAGTAAGTGTTGTGATTGATTTTCTTTAGGACCTTGAACGAACCATTAGCTCAAGGAGATAGCTTGTTTTGTCTTAAGTGTAGGAATTGTTCTTGGCTGAGATGTATCCATACTAAGTCTCTTGGGTGGAACGAAACAATTTGACGGCTTCGACTACTAATTTCTTGCTGCTTCTGATTGAACTTAGCGATCTTCCTAGTTACAGACCAGTATAGCTCATGCAATTCTTGGGCTCGATCGACTTTGGATTGACTTTCTTCAGTAGCTATTGGGGTACCGATCATATCCAGAGGAATAGCGGGCTTAAGGCCATAGACGACCTCAAATAGGGTCTTCCCAGTAGTGCTATGGACAGTTTAGTTATATGTAAATTGTATAACTGGGAGGCATAGATCCTAATCCCTCAAGTTCTTTTCCATGACAACTTTAAATAGGTTGCTTAGTATCCTATTTACCACTTTAGTTTAAGGGTAGCTACTAGAGTTGAATAAAAGTTTAGTTCCAAGCCTTCTTCAAAGAGTCTTCCAAAAATAGCTCAAAAATTTTGTGTCCCTATTTGAGACAATAGTCTTTGATACTCCATGCAATCAAATAACCTCCTGCAAAAATAAATCAGCAATATATAAAGCATTGTTAGTTCGACAGCGTAGAAAGAAGTGCGTCATCTTGCTGAAATGGTTCACTACAACAAAGATAGAATTTTTTTCTCTAGATCGGCCGAAGGTAAGGTTGACATTGGCAGGCCGACCTCGGCAGGGGTATGTACTGTCCATGGGGTTCTCTCTTGCCCTTAGCATACTTATACGCTTTACAGCTACCAATTACCTTATGGACATTCTTGGCTAAACCTGGCCAATAAAAGTTCTCCTTTAATAGATTGATTGTCTTAACGTCCCCAAAGTGGCATAAAAGTCTACTGTTGTGAGCTTCCCTGACCACTAGCTTATGCATGGAGCAGTTTGGAATACATAGCCCGTGGTCCTTGAATAGATAACAATCCTTAAGATAATATCCTCCAATAATTATTCCTTCTTGACATTGTTCAACAATAGAACCAAAGCAAGGGTCATTAGCATACTGCTCAGTGATGAGTGAGAATCCTAATAATTTTCTTTGCAAAGTAGCCAGTAGAGTTTGTCGTTGTAACAGCACATCAGCGACCACAATTGCACTTTCCTTCTTGTGCCAAATGATGTATAAGAACTCTTCCATAAACTCTAACCACTTAGCTTGCCTCTTTGAAAGCTTGTTCTAAAATCTAAGATGCCTTAAAGACTCATGGTTTGTATAAAATAACAAACTCTCGTGGTAATAAATAGTGTTGTCAAATAGTAAGGGCCAGAGAAAAGGGAGTACAACTCCTCATACACATAATAGTTTAGGGTAGGACCACTAAGTTTCTCATTGTGGTAGGAGAAGGGTTGTCTGTTCAGCTCGGTCATTCCACCTAAATCCTCCACTCTTCTTAGTCAGCTCGGTCTATAGGGCTGCTATTGTGCTGAAGTCCTTAATAAATTGCCTATAGAAAGAAGGTAGGCTATCGAAACTTTACCCTCAGTGACAATCTTCAGCATTAGCCATTCTAGAATAGCTCAAATCTTCTCTTCATCTACTCGGATTCCTTCCCCTAACATTATAAACCCTAGGAAAACCACCTCATTCTGGCATACTGTACACTTCTTCACATTCCCATACAATTTCTCAACTCATAAAATATCAAATATGTCACGAAGATGTTGAACATGGTAGTTTAAGTTGGCACTATATACCAATATGTCATTAAAATACACGACCACATATCTTTCGATCAGATGGCGCAATACATGGTTCATTAACCTTATGAAAGTGCTTAGCGCATTAGTAAGTTCGAACAGTATAACCAACCATTTGTAGAGTCTGTGCCTAGTCTTAAAGGCAGTATTTCATTCATCGTTCGGCCTTATGCGAATTTGGTGCTAGCCACTTTGCAGATCAATCTTCGAAAATATCCTTATTCCATAAAGCTCATCTAACATGTCGTTAAACCTCAGTATCAAGTATTTGTACCTAACAGTAATTCTATTGATCGCTCGATTGTCAATGTACATACGCCATGAACCATCTTTCATTGGAACGAGCAGAGCTGGTATATTACAAGGGCTCATGCTCTCTCTCGCATATCCTCGATTTATGAGCTCATCTACCTGTCTTTTTAGTTCGGCAGTCTGCTCAAGGTTCATCCTGTATGCAGGTTGATTCGGTAGGGTGGTGCTTAGTTATAGATCAATACAATACTCTGTGCCTCAAACTGGCGGTAGTCCTCTAGGAAGTTCTTTCAAAAATAGGTTGGAAAACTTATCTAGCAAGCTTCAGATCTCTTTTAAGACATCTTATAATTTCCTCATATTTAATAATTTCCTAACCAACAGGAACATCGGCTCATCAGCCTTCTCTACAGATCAAAGCTCTCTTCGACTCATAACTAAGGTCTTCTTCTTACTAGCTCAGATGAGCTAGTTATGGGTTAGAGGTTGCAATATAATCTTCCTTCCATCCTTAACAAAGGCATAGGTTTTCTTATACCCATCATGCGCAACACGTCAGTCAAATAACCAAGGTCGTGCAAATAGTAGATGTAAAGCTCCTATGGGGATGATATCGCGCACTACTTTGTTCCTGTACACGTTCCTAACACCAAATGACATGATAACTTGTTCAGTCACGTACAAAGCACCCTTATTATGAAGCTAATGCAGCTTATAAGGGCGGGGGGAATTTGAGGTCGGCAGGCCCAACCTTTGCATAAAGGATTGTACAACCACATTAGTATAGCTTCCTCTGTCCACTATGACCATACATAATTGGCTTTTGATGATATATTTGGTATGGAATAGATTTTCCCTCTAGTCCTCTTCATTGTTCGGTAAAGAACTCAGTACTCGTCTCAAGACTAAGGTTATCACTTTTTCTCGGATAGGCATAGACGTAAGTCTTCTCTTCCTCTTCAACTTTGGGCTTTCCAACATCTTCTTCTTGCTCAAGCTCGCTTTCATCGGTGTTATCTACTACATCTATTCAGAGCACCATGACGTATTGGTTCTGACACTTAACAGCTATATGTCTAAAGCCTAAGCATTTAAAGCATTTTACTTCACTAGTCTTTCATTTAGAGGTCTATCCTTTCTCATACATCCTAGAGGGCAGCCTACTCTCGGTTTGGCTTGGATGACCGGTCTGGTCCTACTGGTTTGCTTGGTTGTCTTCATATCGATCATTCCTATCCTCGTCCTTGATTGCCCTCCTTGGCTTAGTCCAATCAGGTCAGCGCGATATTGAAACTTGCGAGAATATTGGTCCAGGTCGACTCAGAACACTTCTTCTGTACCTTTCGACCCTTTATGCTATACTTCTTATGTACCGTTCGACCCTTTACACTATCTTAATGACCTCTTTCAATGTATAAAACCTCTGTACTTCCATGACATTGTGAATCTCATACTTGAGCTCATAAATGAACCTCGATACTGTATGAGCCTTTGGTTTTTCCATGTTGGCTCGGATCATTAACATCTAGAACTTTCTCACGTAGTCATCAACAAATTGGCTTCCTTAGTGATGCTCTTGCAACTTTGCGAACGTATCTTGTAGGTAAGTCTAGGGCACACATCTTCCTTTTAGTAACCTTTTCATCTCATCCTAGATTGTAACACCTTGTCTTCCATCTCTTGCTTTGGCTATATTCAAATCTTTCCACCATATGGTAGCATACTCAGTAAACTCTAATGTAGTAAGTTAGACCTTGATGACATCTTCATACCCATAACATTCAAATACTTTCTCGACATTCTCTTCCCATTCAAAGTATTTATTTGCATCTCTACTTCTACCAAAGGGCGGGATTTGTACCTTGACATTGTTTAGTCCTTGAGGGACTTGGCGTCCTTGTCCCTATGCTTGGTAATAATCAACTTCTTCTTCTTCACCAAAGCCTTCAATACAAGCTCTCATCATCTTTCCCCAATCTCCTTTAACTCCAGTCTTCGTCTAGCAGCTCGGTCTACTACTCTTCCAGCTTATGGCAATCAAATTGGGTGATTGGTTTGATTACCTTGGCTATAGTATCTCTCAGGGGTGTCTTCCTGTGGGTTTTGTTGTTGTATACCTTGGGGTTGTTGTCTGTTAACTTACATTGTGGTGACTAGACTCTCTATAAGGTTTGTCAATCTATCAAGTTTATCGTCAATTGACCTTAGAGTGTTATTACCATTATAACTACGACTAGGTTGAGCGTTACTGCTTTGGTCACTAATAACACCCTTGACACTTGAATTAGACATGGTATGGTATAATACTTCTCAAATGGATTAACAACTTCAATATCGAATAGTCACTCAAATAAAATAGAAACAAACTTGCTTTGTTTTCAAAATGAGAAACAAAGAAAAATTGAGTAACAATTAAACCACTCTTGTTATTATACCAATACATTTTAGTAGCTACGGAAGGAACATAACAGTTACTAATAGTAAAGCAAACCAAACCAAACCAAAACTTCATCGCAACTTCACACATTCCTTCACGGAATCGTGCTCTGATACTAGTGAAGCTAATACGTCTCCGGGGATTGAACATACGAAGAGGCACCACAACGAACCAAATTAAAAAAGTTAGCAAAGTTTAAGCAACTATCAAATGGATATGATGAACCACTCGATTATACTTGGCCTACAATTTAATGGATGTGATACACCGATTCAAATTGAAGGGTTACTTACCACTAATTTTTACTAAAAGGAACAAATAAGAGTTGAATGATAACGGGAATACTAAAGTTGCTTAAATGAATAATTTTATTGAAGAGATAATTCTGCATACAAGAGAGTGGGGGTTTATATATCTGTCCATTAGGGTTATTTTATATATATGAAAGGACAAAAGGGTATTTTACAATTAGGTTACATATGACATACTAAAAAGGGTAAAAGAAACAAAGAATATTTAGTGTGAAAAGGAAAGAATCATTTTGAAATGCCGTGTTAGAAGATACGTGTTGCTTAGCATATGGATTGGAGAAATATAGTACAAGGTAGGCGGAAACAGAGTAATGCTTATGGTTAGGGGCCGACCTAATGTGGATTAGGTTGGGGAACAATTAGTTTTTTTGAAGAGAAGTCATCTTAATTCGGGGTTAGATGCTTGTGACCGGATTATAAGCTCGCTTCGACTACTATTAAGCTGTCACTTGGGATAAAGTATTGCTGTTGAATAGGGCCGGATTTGACGCATGTAAAGATTTGATGGTTAGGTCGGTAGGAGATCAACTTAAGATAGAAATCCCTGTCTTGGCTATGGTCTAGAGCTAATATTCTCTAAGCGAGCCGTTAGAGTCCTCTAGCTTAGTTACGTGTAATTGGTTTGAGAAGTTGATCCCTATCATATATTTATCTCTATCTTCCTCTTCTATATCTTCTATTATATATATTTATCTATATCATGAAGCTAATCTTAGATTATTCGACTCTATACCTCCTTGAAAATTAATAATAATAATTAATTACATCACCACTAAGTCTTTTCTATTTAAGTACCAACTATATTTTCGATAATTTAATATCCTGCTACATAATCTCCATAATACTCAAATGATATTAAGGCAAAAATCTTAGTCTCATGCCTCATTATTTCTATAATTGTCAAATGATACCGGTATTTTCTTTCCTTTAAATATTATGAGTTGAAATATTAAATAGAAGGATCTAATATGAATATACTTATTTTTGCACTAAATATATATAAAAAATTTTTTTTACATTTTCACTTTAAAATTGTTTTAAAGTATTTATTTTTTCACATGCATCGCAAGTGTGCCATTTTCTTTTCTTGCTTTTTTTTTTCATAATAACATGTGATAACATAAAATACTAGTCGCATTGAATTTTTTTCTTTTTTTTTTTTCCTTTAGTCAACTATTATACATAGTATAGTTTTGAGAGAGATGAAATTAGAATTTGCTTCACTTCATTAGATATGGATGTAACTATGAGGTTAAATGATGTTTTCTTTAAAAAAAATTAAAAAAACTGTGAGTATAAATCATAAACATTGCTGTAAGCATCTCTAAATCCTTAATGTTCGATATCGCCCTTAACTTACATTCAAAATTCTGAAAATATTTGAAAGATATTAAAAGCCATATTATCTCACCTGTTATATTTTTCCATCTAAATTATCATTTAACTTTAGAATAAAATTAACAACAATATCTTATATGCTATTTAATACGTACTTTCTACTTTTAATATTTTTCATCCAAATTATCATTTAACAAATAAATTTACAAATTGTAATGTAGATATAAATCTTTAACCCCAACACTCGTTTAACAAAATCGAACCATGTTGTACGGTAGTAGTAGTTGGTGTTTCTATTTTATTTTATTTATTTGTTTATTTTTTCTCTCTCTCCATCCACCACAATACTCTTGTCCCTTCATTTCCAAAATGCGGACTGCCGGGGTCATCAGGTCAAAGTTCAAGACTTTGTCAACGACGCGCCCTCTCCGTTCGCTTCCAAGATTTTACCGGTTGCACATATGTAACCTCAGCCTCTGTTTTCACGTGAGCCACAGGCTATTCTACAATCAATACACCTGCTGTACGCGCTTATATCATGTATATTCTCTCTCTCTTCTTTTCTTCTTCTTCTTCTTCTTTCTTTCTTTTTTTTTTTTTTCAACATCAGCACTTATTATATCTTAGAAAATAAGGATTCAAATCTCATCCATTAAGAGATAATAGTTTATGTACTAAATTAAATCAGTTTTGGCTTTTGCTATGGTAATAATAATATAAAAAACCACTTTTTAATAATTTTTATTTTTCTTATTTATATGAGATATCTATGTGTTTTCCCAAAATTTTAATGCTTATGTTTATTTACACCTACTTGAACATGTTCTTGTGATGTTTATGCTCAAAATAAAAGAAATCAAACAACAAAACAATCATAACAACTAGTAGTCTTTTTAATTTCTCTAACTTGATTTGCAATGATTTAGTTTATTTAATTAAAAGGAAAACTATGATGTATGATAAAGTAAAAGCTATTAAAGTAAAGAAAATTTACTCACATACTGGATTTTAGTCTTTGACTGATTTTAACATAAGAGACATATTTTTAATTTGAAAACAATTAAAAGAATTTAATGAAAATATGATTAAAACTAAAAGATGTGACACTAAAACCAATATTTTGCACTTTAATATAATATTAGTGGACAATGTACCTGCAATAGGGTGCTAAAATTAAAAGGATATAATTTTTATCAAAATAAAAAATGCAATACATGCTTATTCATACAAACCGTTAATTATTATTATTTTTTAAAATTACACTTATGATTTCTTAGTGAAAGGAAAAAAAAAAAAGAAGGTGAAATGATGATAAAAATGACAAGCTAAATGTATAAAATGTTATTTTGAAATAAATTAGCATCTTTTATTAACTTTATCATATATGGCAATTCATGAAATATATTTAAAATCCTAAAAGTTGCATACCTTATAAAAACGACATTTAAATTGTAATTCCATCATTTCATACTTACATGGCTGGGATACAAAATAGAGTTGAAAGACAATGTTTTTGTTTTAATACTTCAACGTGTGAACAATTAATAGGAGATGAGAAGTAGCCATGCGGTTGGCCATTTAATTGTGTAAGGTTAAGAAAAATTTTGTAATACCGAAAATATTATGATAAATGTACCTAAAACATGAAAAGAGGCCAGTAGGTTTAATGATATAGATAGATGGACATAAATATAACTACAAGGAATATGAGTTTTGGTCCAATGTGTTAAATTACGACTAACTCCTTCCTCATTAATTTAATAGTAGATAGGTATGGTATATTTTAGATGCGCAATAATCAAAATTACGATTTTATTTATGCAATTTTATAAATATATGATTTTAAGAGGTTTTTCTAAGCCAACTTAGGTATAAAATCGTTTTCATATATTAATTTATGTTTTTAATCGAGTTTATATATTAAATTTGATGAAAATTTATACTTTTAACCAATTTTATCGATTCAATATATCTAGGTTGAACTATCTTAAAAAAAGGAAAAAGAATATAATTAGGATTTGCAAGCCATAGTACATTATCTTCCCTATTTTGTTCTAAGTTTTTCCTTCTTTCTTTCTCTCCTAATCTCTTTTTTTATTTTCATAACCTTTATTTTGGTCCTAGCTCTAATAATAAAATTTATACGGAAAACTATGTAATTTAGTTTATACCATCAACAACTTAAGATGGACTAAAAGATTTAATTTTCTTTAATTTATTACTTTTTCAAAAAAAAATAATAATGGAAAAATGTTAGTTTCAACTTTGTTTGTCTCTTTTTCACACATCTTAGATTATAGATTAGAAATTTTTTTATAAAAAAAGAAATTAATTTCTTTATTTTTATTACGTATTTCAAGCTTTTAATAACTAATATAAACATGTTACAAATTAAGGCTGTTATAACCTAATAGTATGAAAACTAATTTCTAATGGCATGATTAGGTTTGAACCTCCTTCTCCAATTATACTATATAATAGTTGGCTAAAAAAAAAAAATTATAGTTTTTTAAATTTATTTTACATAAAATATAGAAGTTTACATTTTCATATATCAATTTTATATTCTGATTTTAAAGATCCTCTAACAATTTAAGGTAAACTTTATGTCATATAATTATCCCTCTTCATTATAGTAAATTGCCATTTACCTCTTTTTTAATATCATTATTTATTAATTAGTAATATAAATTGAGTATAAGTTTGTGGTTACTGTCTTTGAATATGATTCGGGGGGATGCCTATCATTACCAAGTAGAAAATGCATCTAGTGACTATTATGTTATGTTTAGAATGTGAGAGGAGATTAAAATGAAATTATAATTTTAGGTTTTATTCCCTTTCGCTATATTTGGAAGCGTATTTAATAATTAGAATCGTTATTACATGAAATCAACCATTCTAATTTTAAAAAAGAATTTGATTACTCCTTCTCAAAGGTGAAATACTATTCCCTTTTGTTATGTTTAAAATTGCATTTATAAGTTAGAGTCGTAATTTCATAGAATTAATAATTTTAATTTTAAGAAGGAATTCGATATAGAATTTTCGATTCCGTTTTTTTAAAAATGGAATTGACAATTTTATTCTTCCATATTTATTATCATTAATCAAATCATTTATTTAATTTTAAATGTAATTGTAATATTTAATATTTCAAAATTTTTTAATAATTATTACTATATATATTTAATTTCATTTGATTCTATTCCATTCTATAAATATTTTTTTTAAAAAATCATCATTTCAATTCAATTTAGATTCGATCTTTTTATAACAAACCTCGCTTTAAAATAGCTTTCCCCTTTCTTTGTTTCTTTTTCTTTTCTCTCCCACCCCACCCACCTTTAAGCCCTTCGATGCGTGGAAGCTGAAACAAATGATTTCCTCGTGGATTTCATCAATGCATGCACGAGTTTTTAAGCTCCTTATAAATAAGTTAAAAGAATCATTTTTCTTTTTTCTTTTTCATAATTTGTATAGACAGATTGTATTGGAAAATACAGATGTCCTAGGACATCAAATAGTATGCTGCCATGTGGATTTCCACCTCACCAACGTGGATCTGTCTCTTCAATTGAACTAGATTCAGGCTCATCAATTCTTCGGAATAGAGAATACTGAATTGTGAATATCTGAATATTTCAAAACCAAAACCCAAACATTTAACCGCAGAAGGAAACCAAAAAACAAAACACTCCAATTTTATCATATCATCATGAGCGTGAAATCTCGCTCCTGATTCAATTTCATTTTTAATTTTATGTGAAACCCCAGCAAGAGAGAAGGAAGGTTATGGCGTTGTGGGGGACTGCAGTTTTGAACGGCGAGAGAGCGGTGGTTCTTCTCTTTATTTCCCACGTTATTTATTCTCTTCCTCTAGCTTTCCTCTATCATGGAATCTCACTCTCTCTCTTGTCGTTCTTCGCACTCTATGTCGATATTGTTATCGAGAAATCATCCTCCTTTCAATTCAAAACTAGGTAAAAGATCTTCTTGTTCTTGTTCTTTTTTTTTTTTCTTGTTCTCTCTTTTGGGAATTGGAGCAGTTCTTTGAATTAGGTCATTGTTTTATAACGAATATGTTTTTTTCTTTTATATATATATATTCATATAGATATATATAAAGCAATATATGTGCTTTGATGGATGAATTATGGAATCCATGCAATGGAGAACTTAAATCGGTTCACTTGGAGTGAAATTGATGGATTGAGTCGTGGAATCATAAAAATAGGAGAATTTTGTTGTTGTTAAGTTCGCTTTTTGCAATGTTGAGCTTCAGACATGATCAATTGAGCTAAAGTTTGATACTTACGTGCTAAAAGATATAGATACTGAATTTGGATAGAATAGAAAGTAAATCGTCAATTTACATCATTCTTGTGAACACAACACATGTCAAGTCATGCTGGTAAACTAGAATATATTATAAAGATGCTGGGCTTGATTGGCAATAGAAATTTCAAGACTTAAAATTAATTAACTATATGGAATTAATTGCATTGAAGTCAATGCGAATTAACTAATTGATATGGATTGTTTTTACTGCAGGCCAGGGGCTTCTTCGGGGATATTGTTAGGTGCAGTTACACTGCCTGCCGTTTTCATGTCAAAGTTAATACAGTTATCCAGAGCATTCGAACTGCAGCAAGTTGGTCTTGAAGGTATTAACTTTTGGATATTTCCAACCTTGGAAATTTATACTCCTGTAATTCAGCCTTTAGTTGAGGTAGGAGCAGGGGTAAAGGACCAATTTTGTTAAGTTTCTATTGTATTTGTTGAAGAATGCATATTCTCTGTATGTGTTTCATACCAGATGCAAAGCCATTGATCAATATAACATGCTATGTTACAACAGCTTTAAGATTGTTGTTATTGATTAAGCATTACTTTTTTGATGTAATTAACAAATGACATTCTGTTTTCATTGGCTTGACATAGATCTCAGTGTTTTGAGCATGCAATATTGGGCTGCATCTGCAAGCTGCTTTGGTGTGCTTATTTTCCTTTGCCTAGCTATCCAGTGCACACCTGATAAATCCCGTTCTTCCTGTTCACGAATCATTACTGGAACCAAGTATTGGTGGAGTTGTGTGGTCCTCTATGCTGTGCTGTGCTGTTTTTCTGTGGCTGATATGTCTCACAATGGTAGGTTTAACTCTGCCCTTTGTTTTCTCTATGTCCACACACATACAGGAAAGTTCCACCTTGGAATTGAAGAAGAATCCAGCTGATCTATGTTGCTGCCACAGCATGATTTTATTTTCAACTGTTAGATGCCTGCACTGAAATCACCTGTTGGTTATTTACAGGTTTGCAGCTAGCAATAAATTTACTTTGGGTGATATGTCATGGATTTGCAGCAGTGAAGTTAATCCAGCATGTTTTAGGCACTTTTCCATCATGTGCTTCCATTGGTATGCTTTTGCCCTTGTAACTTTGTTGTTTCTAGCCCTGATATGTGTACTTCCTTGCATGTATGTATCCTAGCTTTTTCCTTCAAGATGTAGCTCAAGAATGGGTTTAGGACTGAAGGATGAACAATCGTGTCCACTGCTGTTTTGCTTTCATTCGATCAGTTTTCATGGAAGACAAATTTATGTGGTTGGTTTTAGCCAATTTTTGCTAATTTACCAATTTTGTCCCTAAATGACTGATTAACCCTGCTATTCCTAGTGTAATTAACCTAAATCTAACTTTAATAGTTATTTTACATGAAAATAGGAAGGGATCAAAATTTTCTTAGCTTTGCCTTGGGTTTAAGGAGAGGGTTTTAGTGTGACTTTCCTCATTGTTTTTGTAGATTAATGGCATTTCTCACCTTTTTCAGGGGAAGCACTTCTAGTGAGTTCTGGTCTTGTTCTCTACTCTGGTGACATGTTAGCATGTACCTTTTCTAAGGTTGGTTCTTTTCATACTAACACTTTTTCTTCTTTTCAACTTAACATGGATGATTAATATTGGCCACCATTTCCATTGTAGTGGTTACAGTATCATCCATTCTGTTAATTGATTTGTTTTTGGCTGGTGTTGTTGACTAAGACATCTTTAATCTACAGGTACAGGTGAAGCTGGGATTCTCAGAGATGGTTTCTTTTGATTATGTAACAAGGAGAAGTGAGATAAGCATCATCCTTCAGGTATGAATGTAAAAACGAATTTGATGTTTGCAAAGACTTTGCTAAATAGACACTTACAGTTCTTCTATTGTCTATATAGGGAGTGTTGCTTGGCATTGTTTTGTTTCCACTGATCTTCAAAGGTTTACTGCGACTTTGGGAAAACTCTCTGGCTTTGATGTTTTCTGATGCAAAGGAGAAAAAGGAATGTGGAAGATCCACTTTGTTCTATCTATCCCTGGTGTTTTTCTTGTCTATCATAGTCCCTTCGTGGATTCAGTTTGTTGGAAAATTTGATTCCCATCCTTTGTTGTGGTACTACTCAAATATTTCTGTCAGCTTTCATTTGATGGACCTTGGTGCAATGTTTATTATTTTTAATTGTAGATTGACTGTCATCTTAATGCCATAGGCATATTTCTAGCGTGCTGGTACCATATATACGTATGAATTGTGATTTCGTCCTCTTGTGCCAATATAGCTCCCTCTCATAGCAATATTTTCTTATGGCTTTTCACATTTGATATTGCAGGGTCTTTTCATTTACTTTTGGGGAGCCTATGAAAAGACTGTCATTATGCATCTATTGGGTGGGTTTGATACTTGTCTCAGTTTCAAGGTTCTACAACATCTCAAAGAATAGTAAGACTGAAAGGATTCTTCTTCGGAAGTATTATCATCTGATGGCTGTTTCAATGTTTTCACCTGCTCTTATCTTCCAGGTTATTTGCCTCTGAAGAAATCTTATATCTTTTTGCAGATACTCAGCTATGTTCTCCTAATGTCCTTTTGTCATGTATACTGACTTATCTCTTGTTTTCAGCCGGAGTTTCTCGCTCTTGCATTTGGTGTCGCTTTGTCTGTTTTCCTTGTGTTGGAAATCATTCGAGTAAGTCCATTTCATTATGTTGTATATTCATGATCTTCCAAAATGTGTGGCATCTCACGATTACTAGAGGTTAATAACATATTGCTGGGAATATTGATTGAGAAAATGACTTGCCAAGCAAAAGATCAAAACTTGGAAAATTGAGCTGGATTCTTTAAGCAGGCTCACAATTCTGCTTACCCCACTTATTTCCAAGTAAGAATGTGGAATTTGACCTTTGTGGCTCGTTTTTCCTTGCTTAATAGAATGATCAATTTTTTATGAATGTTGTCAGCTTCATATTTTTGTCTTGAGGGGAAAATGTAGTGCTTATAGGATCATAGATAATGTGTGATCCAGCTACTTGGAAATGGTTGGATCAGGAACACACTAAACCATTACATGCAGTACCACTAAACCAACCAACTTCTAATTTGCATGAAGCATCCATCTGTTGAACTACTAGTTGTATTGGAGCTTTCACTTGCTTTTGGAAAATTTCCCTGTATTCTCTTTATGTTTTTTCAGCTCATAGCATACCATCAATATCCATTGCTCATTAAATTATTAAAGATGTGAAAGGGAGTGTTATGGAAGAGCATTTCTGACTGTGCTATTCCAACTGAAGTGATTGTTGTAGAAGAGTGTTTGTAAAGGGCTAGATTGTTGTGCATGGATCAAATGGAGATGATCGTACAATGTGAAGCATTCATGGAAGCAATCAATATATTGAGCTTTTATGTCAAGGATGAATTAGTAGCTAAACTCAAAATTATGAGAGCTTCATATGCTGTAGCATTTTGTATACCATTGCAGATTCCTGATTCTGATATGGCATTAGACTGGTAGGTCTATATGTCATTTTCGGGCCCTCTATCTTCCTTTATTTAAATCGGTGTTATACAATGAATTTGGACAGACACACTTGCCCATATGTGAGTGGACTATAGTCTTGCCGCCATGCTACACCCATAATGTGATTGAACAACAGTCCATTCAACCATACTATGCCCAGGTTTGTGCGGTGTTGCAGGAAAGGTGTTTGTAAGTGGCAAAAATTGTCTGACGTGGACATACAGTAGACCAATGGATAGAGTGTGAGGTTGTGAAATTCAATTCTATAGGATTTTGAGGTCAGGATCCAATTCCAAAGGCCATCTTGGAGTATTTCAAACATGGGTCTTAGATGTTCATCTTGGCCTATTGGGAATCCCCCAACTTGGAAGAGCTTTAAATGTAGTTTCCTGCTGATAATATATTATATGTATGTATATGTCTGTCATGTCTGTATATATAAAGTATAGCTTTCCATGGACATTGGTATTTTATACAATAAAAAATAGTGTTTAGTTTTGAATATTTAGTCTTTTATCAGTGAAATGTTGTTTTTGTTTCTCAAAAGTAGGGAAATGCACTGGAGTTACCCTAGTACAATTCTTCTTGTTTGATCAGGTCTGGAGAATTGGGTCCCCGGGGCAAATTATTCATAATTTCATGAATGCTTTCACAGACCATCGGGATTCTGATCTTCTAATTGTCAGGTATGGATTGTTTAGCTGAATGCTTGAAGCTCTTCTCCTTTAGCGGTTTTCTTCCTTTTTTTCTTTTCTTTTCTTTTTTTAGCTGATATTCTCTTGTTTTTATCTGCAATTTAGCCACTTTTCTCTTTTGCTGGGATGTGCCCTTCCTATGTGGATGTCTTCTGGATATAATGATCGTCCCCTAGCACCCTTTGCTGGCATCTTAAGCCTTGGCATTGGAGATACAATGGTTAGTGCACATCTTCATTGCAATGTTTTTTAATATGGATTTGTTGGCCTAATCTTTCATTTTTTTATTATGTTGACATAATAGGGAAGAAGATTTTTGTGCCCTTAGAATATATTATTATATCCAGCATGTTATGAATTATATGTATATTGTTTAAACAGTATTTGCTGATTGAGTAATCACAATCAAATTATCTAAAAGCTTAAAGGTCTAGTCACATGGACTTGATCCCAAATCAATGTTTCATTAGGTATCAATTCCACTCCTTGAAGTCCTGATGTTATTGTTTGATTCCCCCTAAAAGTTAGTTCCTTATAAGGGGCCTCCCTCTGTCAATTCCTGAAACCACATGAGACAGATTCTATACAAGTAATAGATGTAAAAAACCCAATGTTAATCTGCAGATTTAAGATCTGTTGGATTCATCGGTTCCAGAAATGAATTTATCGTTTAGAATTTGGGTTCACTACAGGTGACATCATCTAATCTCTTAAGTATTGAAACTGTGCTTGCAAAGGTTGCATCTGGCTTTTCTTATTGATTGCTGGCTGCTGGTTGTTTTAGGCCTTTGGCTCCTTTAGCTAGTTCTTGTTTCCCTTTCCCAGAATGATCAATCTTTGGTGACTTTATCCGCTGTCAATATTTTCAGGCATCTGTGGTAGGCCACAAGTATGGTGTTCTTAGATGGAGCAAAACTGGAAGTATGTATGACTTCTAATTTTTGGTGTATTATGTACTTCTACTTCCCTTTTGAGAGTCTACTAATATATTCAACTAATAATCTTGTCAGAGAAAACCGTTGAGGGTACTGCAGCTGGAATAACATCTGTATTGGCTGCTTGCTCAGTTCTCCTTCCACTTCTGGCATCAACTGGTTATCTACTGACTCAGGTCTCTTCTGGTCCTTGTGTACATAGTTCTGAGTGCTTTCATATAATGGCTGCAATTACACACTAATTTAGATGAATCCGTTCTGATTTCTTCTGCAATATTGAGTATCCTGCGACTGAAACTGCTTTTCCCTAGAACTTTCTTTCTTTAATGGCATAAACAATCCTCTGTCATATGTTCATCACTGACCTTTTCCACCTTTCGTTCCTTTGCAGCATTGGTTCTCTCTTCTCCTGTCCGTGATTGTGAGTGGTTTGTTGGAGGCCTACACAGCACAACTTGATAACGCATTCATACCGCTGGTCTTCTACTGCCTTCTTTGCTTATAGATGCCAGCTTATACCTCTTTTTTTTTTTTTTTTTTCCTTCAGTAGTTGGGCTGGAAGAGCTTCCTCTTTTTTTACCTATGCTTAAATTCCCACGGCATGCTTCTATGGAGCATTGATTTCCTGTAAATATTGACTTGTTCTTGGTGAGCGAAACGGAATAACCCATTGTAGAGATAAATGATGTAACAAAAATGAGGAAATAAAAAAAAAAAAAAAATGCGAAGACGGTTGTGCTAAGGTGGTCTTGAATGTTGTGAGCCTAGATCCATGGCGAGAGAGTGAGACTTCAACGGCTTGGCATTGCCAGACAATTACACTTTGAGGTGACAGTTATGAAGGCCCACACTAAGGTGGATATTTACATACATATGAGGGCGGACTTAACTTCTCATAGATGATGGGAGTTGGGCATAGAGAGGGAAAAATAGTAAAAAGAAATGAAGACCAGGGAAATGTACAGCAGGAATTTTGAGGGTTCAATGTATTCTTTCTTGTTCGATTAAATGAAAGGTCCCGTTGCCTACAGCTCGGCATATGTTTCGTTAGCATAATCTATCTCTAATGTTGTACAAGATGCGTGTGGAAGGTGTCAACTGACGTCACTGGTAAATAGATTTTATTTATTTTTCTCCATTTAATATTATAAGATCTCATTTTGTACAATAATTTTTTTAAAATGTAAATTAGAAATACGTGACATGTATTTTTATACTTGCAAATAATTGGTACCTATATTTTGGTTCTTTTTTATTTTTTATTTTGGACAAATAGGTGACCAATGTTTAATTATAATGGTAGGACATGAAAGAAATGTAAGTTGCTCCGCATGACCTAACAATAAAAAAAAAATGTTGTCAAGTTAAAAACTTTTAACCTGTTTAAAGATGAGTTTTTTAGACTCATCTTGCTTAACTCATGAGTTAAAATGGGCTAATCTATTGCCGGATGGGCTGCTAGTAACCTGAAAAAAAAAAAAAAAAAGAGAAATTGTGGTGATCTATTCTATTTGGGTGCATTTAGATCTTAGGATGGAGCTTTTTAAAAATGTAATTAATATTATATTCCAATTTAGAATTTATTCATTCATCGAAATTTAATTACTGCTATATGATATGCTCATATCAAATCAACCATATTTTAGTTTAATATATCGTACGATAATAATGCGTTTATTATTAACCATATGTAATAGGAAATAATAAATATAGTAAATGGTTATCATATGTATTGGCTTGTATGAAATATTCAAAATAATTGCACAATAAAGTTGATTGTTTTATTAATATCGTAAGCTATATGATCATTATTTTTATGTAAAGCTAATTATAAATATAATTTGATATGTTGGTAAGTAAGTTCAACAAATAATTTATTTATTTTGTTCTTTTATCTTTATGTTTGATTTTTAGGAAGAATATAAATGTCGATACAAATGTATGTATATTGTTGTTGATAAATTTTGGGAATTTGGTCCTATAAAGATAAGACAAGAATTTAGTATTGGGGTCAATTTGATGCGGCCACTTTGATACTTAAGTTAGTGGGTTGGAATGAAAATAGTAAAGTAGAAATTGAAGAGTTATCTAGTAGTTAGGAAAAATGAGAGAGTGGAAGAGGTGTCCCTTACTTGAAAGTCTTGTTTAGTATTTATAGTGAATCAATGGAGATTATTTCTAGACCAGGTTATTAGACTGGATTTAGATATTAGGCCAACTAATAAAAGATCATATAATAATTATCTAAAAATACCTATCAACATTTGCTCCCTATTCTCCTTGGTAACAAAGTAAAAAAAGAGAGTATTTCAAAAGGTTGATTTTGTGAGATTTTTGAAAAGGCTTTCAATAAGTAGGCTAAAGCACTTAAAGAAGCAAAGGCTTGAAATGCGAAAATGGGGAGTGATCGAAACAATTATAAATATTGGTATGCCTAAAAAAGCGATGACCCAAAGAGGCAAAAGCCTAAAGATACCAATATGCTTGAAGAGGCAAGAGCGCTTGGAGAGGAAAGAGCACTTGGAGAGGAAAGAGCGCTTGAGGAGGCGAGAGCACCTAAAAAGATGAAGCGCTTAGAGAGGCAAAGTGCCTGAGAAGGTTAGAGCACATGAAAGTTACCTAAGTTGAGCATAACCTATGCTAAGTCATAAAATATGTTGACTAGCCTTTGGTTCGTTAAAGTATAGGACCTAAGAATTAGTGTTTTGTGATTTGCTCATCACCTATAGTATGTAGAGCTTAGAACTATTTAAGAGTAACCGTTAGCAAGTTATACTTTGTATGGGCTAAAAACGGAAGGGTTTCTTTGGCCCTAATCGATTTTGTACGCATTTCATGTGTAATTAAAATGGGCTTAAGAATGTAATGGGCTTCAAATGTCCCCTATTCTTCATGTGGACCGTTGCTTCATGTGTTAATAGCTACACTTCATATCCACATTATTATTGCTCGGTTGGGCTTACTTTAAATTTCATGGTTGACACTTGTGTAGATTTTGAAGCCATGCTTTGCTACTATTCGTAAGGATTTCTCTGTGCTAAATTGCTTGAAACTCTATACCAAATTTATTCTCCACCCAGACCCCAAAATTGTTCAGACTTCGCATAGAGCTCAATTCAAGTCCTGGAGAATAGCTTGACAATCCAATTACCGAATAAATAGCTTGGCAATTTTCAATAATTTTTCAATTTAGAGAGTATAGTTTGGGCGTATAGTGCAAGAAGCTCGGCTTCAACATGTTTGGTCGTGTAAGAGCTCGTCCATGAAAGAGATCACATTCAAAACTTCTTGGGACTATGAGCAACTCGTGTTGCCTGGAATCCGGTCATGTCATGGAGTGGTTGGAATCACTCAGTTCTTATTCATACGCAACAGCCTGGACTAGTTGCTAGTGCTGGCCTTTATCCTTGAGTGAAGTTTGATTTGCTAATGTCGGTCTTTGGCATGGTGAATAGGTCGAATATGTAATCCAACTTGTTGTCCTTGTGGAGTTAGGCAATTGTTGTGCAGCGAGCTTCTAGCGTGAACTCAGCTTTGGATTTATGGCTACATAAAATCCTACGAGGCCTTCCCCGTACTTCCTGAAGAGGTTAAACATGATTCGGCCTTGATGGCGGCTGCCATTCACATTATTCAACCTAGATGCTAATCAAATGCTGTAATGATGTACCGTAAAGACAAAGTATTTGAACTGCAAAATTAATAAACTCCTTTCTATTTGTTTGATCATTCAATTGAGTTTATTCAGGCCATGTTATCGAACAGCTCGGCATGTTGCGGCTCTATCATGTGAAGAGCTCGGCAATTGAAAGTCTATAAATTGGCATGCGTGCTAGGAGTGCTCGGTATGGGAATTATTCGGCACACTTAGACTTGTTCGGCATACTGTGACAAACATCTTGAATCAACAATTTGGTTGGTCGGCTTGTGAAATTGTAAACCCTACTTTTAAGCGGACCTATGATTCAACTAAAAGTACTTCTTGAACGTTTTTAAGGGTTAATTAAATTAAGAATTCAAGTTTAAATTTAAAAAACGAACTTAATTCTCCTAATTCAAAAGTCTATTAGTGATAAAACCTAAACATAAAAAACTGCAAACTCTAAAGTCACCTAAGACTCTAAACCCTAAAACAATTAAGGACTTTTAACCTTAAGCGGCTAATTGATGATTTAATTTGAATAATTTTATTCAACTTTAGAAAATTTCATAATTTTATAAGAATTGAATCAAAATTTATAAAACAATTCAAGAAATAAATCCTAAAAAAATTTCCTATAAGACAATTCCTTTATTTTTATACTTAAGCCTTACATATGAATATGTAGACCAACTAATCACCCTAAATGACTTATCAATTGAGATTTGGAGTCATTTATTAATTGATAACTTATAAAAAAACTAGTGATAAGATACTTTCCTTATCACCCATTAACTTATACTACATATAGACAAATTATCACAAGATTTCATATGCTTAACTTTAATAAATGAGACAAGACAATTCCATGCCATAAAGAGACCCTAATAGCCGATTCTTGCAAGCAAGAAAAGGGGGGCCATACTCTTGTCTTTTATCCATCAATCACTTTATCTTACATTTCACTATTCATCCCTTAATACTTGTATCATCAAGAGTTGCAATCGTTGACTTTTATGCATATTACAAGATAACAAATCAAGCTTCTTAAACACACTTTCCCACCCCCATACAACCGGCCACTCTCTCTCTCATATCCCTCACTTTCACTTTAATTATTACTTACATTTCTCTCACTTGAAAATCAACCCAAAAGAGGAAACATGAAAACCCTATAAAATTAACATTGTCGCTACTTGTAGCTTTAATTCTCATGGCACAAAAGCTCCACTTTGTTTCCTCCTTTTGTCAACATTCAAAGCCTTTTTTTTTTTAAGGATCCTTAGAACACCCTCTAAACCCCTCTTCAAAGGACCAAAAACTCAACTTTCCAAAAAGGTTAAGAAGGAGAAAGTAAGACAAGAAACTTAAGTGGAAACTTAGTACATAACCACCATACTTTTGCTTTGTGGACGAGTGAGTGTTCTTTGTGTTTGTAGTTTAGTATTCCATGATAGGAGACCGTGTTTTCTTAAGGACATTAGTATAATCATAAGTTGATGAAATAACTAAGATCACCTTTAGAAGTAAACTCATGAAAACCTTACATGAGAGTTGACTTATGAGCATGTAAAGTTGGTGTTTTGTAAAAATACTTATTTAATACTTTGAATGGAAGATTTTAAGTTAAGAAAATCTTCAAATGAGAACTTGAGTGAAAGGGAAGCATGCTGGATGTAAGGTTTTAGAAGTCACTTGGATGTTGTTTTCACTTTTATTAAGTTAAACATACTTAAATCTAGACTTAGGTAAACGAAAAATCTATCACATGAAGTTATATGAGGAAACCAACTTTATGTGACATGAACTATGATATGGGAGTTATGATAAGTATAAGATCTTTTACTTTTATGTAAAGTATGAGCTAAATAATTACCTCATAGAATAGAAGTCAAGTTAAGATTTGAATACAAGTAGCTTAAGTTCATGATCTAATACCTAAACTTAAGGAAATGATGAAATAAGTTGAAAAGCCAAGTTAGAAGCCTACATACCAAACTGACTAGATTAGGAACGTTGCTAAAAGATACTTAAAAACATGATAAAACTAAGTAAAGAAAGTGAAAAGACCAACCAAAGTAAGTACGATAAGTGTATTAAGTCTAAAACTCAAAACCGAGCTTAAAACTTCTAAAACACGCCTCAAACACCAAGTTGAACCCACCTTAAGTTTCCAACTATCAACTTAGCACAACAATAAAAGTTATTTTAAGACTTTAAAGAATCCTACAAGATACCCCCTAAGCCTAAGAAAGTGACTATATTTGATTTGGATAAAAAACAAGCCCATTTAACAACTTAGAAATGGTTGTTAGCATTAAAAGTGTAAATCAAAGTTGTGAATCTGATCTTAAGGAGTATTTTGAACCTAAAATGAGATCTTAAGGCTAAGCTCAAAGGATTCCCCAAGTTATCAAAAAGCCCATCAACCAAACAAAATTCAAAAGCATTCCAAATCATGAGCACCACTATTGTTCTAACCTATGGGAAGATTTGCATGCCTCATCTTGAAAATCTAACCTTACTATGTTAAAGTATACTTGAAAACGATGAAGATTGACTATAAGATAATAAAAATTAGATTTAAAACGAAAAAGTTATACGCGATTGAACTTTAAGTAAGAAATCAGGAAGAATACGAAAACTAGTCAAAAGTATAACTTAAGGGGTTTTAGCTTAGTTTTCTAAGTTTATTTTAAATCCTTATAGTATTATGATTTCGATGTTTAGGGGACCCAATGTTTGGAGACAACCTACCCCTAGACTATTTCGATTGACTTACATGGTTGATTGAGTAAATTCCTGATAAATCTTTATTTAATTTTTCTTATAAAATAGATGTACCTAAATTTACATATATAAATTGAATGCTTGTGGGATGTGGGACATGCATGTGTATGAGCTTATGATTGAATGCTATGACCTGTTAATTGCTTAATAATAGTGACTTCTTACAATAATTCATATGTGTGATTGTATGAAATAAGATTGTCTGATCAGTATGAAAAATTGAATTAATCTCTTATATGATTAAGAAATCTAATAAATCATGCATTCCTCATAATTGCATTTGGATGACATCGATTGTTACTTTACACAGAAAAGGGGAAGGGGCTCATAGGAGGAGGGCTTCCTATAGGATTTAGCATTAGCTATGTTATCATTTATGTTGTCATTTATGTAGAGTCTCTATCCTAAGCTAACGGGCTTATTAGGCGCAAAGAGACACCAACCGTTGGCGAGGGGCCGTATCTTGTGGCTTCTACTTAGGGCATGTGTTTGTGAATTGCGAGGGCTACCACATCACTAGACTTAGGATTTTGAAACTATAAATTGTTGTTTAGTAAAGAAAGTATATATATATATATATGTTTTGTTTTGACTAAAGCACAATAGTGCAAATGAAATAAAACTTAAGGTTTAGAACTCGGATTTTGGTTTGAGTCAATTAATTATTTCTAACTTTGACCATAGGAGGCATAATTCTGAGTCATATGCAATTCCTAAGCCACTGCGTGCGTTATTTGGCATACTGATTTTTCATGCATTCGTATGTTGGTACATCTAATAAATTTCTACTATGTGGTATTGACGAGAGTATTTATCTCACTAAGCTTAAGCTTATACTACGATAGATTTTTTTTGTTGTAGGGAAACCTCTTCGTTCATCTTGGCCAAGGAATGCCTGAGGTGAGTCTCATTTGGAGACGGGTTGGAGCGATCGGGGAATGGAGAGGAGACCCTTTTGTAATAGATTTTTGTAGATAGCCATTTATTTTTACTTTTGTTTGTATTATAGATTAAAGTTTCTAATACAGTTTCCTTTATGAGCTACATTTGTTTGTTGTAATATTCTTTTGGTGTGGAACTTAATAAGTCTACATGTTTACTTGATTAATTTACATCTTAGAAGTTAATTTTAGTAAATTACTTTATATTACTTATTTATGGGCTTAATGGTAGCGTATAATGGAAAGAGTCTTATGTTTTGTATAAAAGGCCTGCGATTAATAAAGAAGTTGATAGTAGACCTTTATGCGATATATAACGACCTATCATGATAACGATACTGTTGGGTCGTGATAGTAACTAAACTCCAATTCGACATGCTCTCGATTAACAGGAGTTTGATGCTTGGTCATCAGTATAGAAAGCTTAAACTTGCTGTCTGTGCGAGGCTTAAACATCACATCATCTTGCAAATTTTGCTAGAGAACTAGCTCGGCACTATAGATTTTAAGTGCGTGCGCTATTGTTGCAAAAGATAGTAGAAATTCATATGGAGTGTGATGTTGTTGCATTACTACGGTTGCAAACCACGAGTTTGTACAAGATTCATTCGGATTACTCTGTTTGCCAAAAGAAGCTTAGAGCTCGGACTCACTTATAAGGACAGCTTGGTTGAAAAGAAGTTGGACTTGTAAATTAGTTCGGATTCAGTTTGGCCAGGGAATTTAGTTAGCTACTCAACTATGGAAGTTAGTTAGCTCTTCAACTACGGAACTTAGTCGGCTACTTGGCCAAAAGGAGTTTATGGCATGGAATATCTTGACTACTGGCAAGCCGATAGAAATATCTCGACACGGCATGGTGCTCTAGAATTCGATTGCTTTGAATTACTCGGCCTCGGTAGATAGCTCAGAATTTAGGAGCTAAATAGCGCATACAATAGATTTGTACACTACCTCCATTTGCTCAGTTTAAGTTGATGATGAGCTCAGGTTGCATATACTTAGTGCTTGGCCATTTGGAGCTTTCACGAACCAGTTGCTATGGTCGGCTTCAGAACTTGGGAGTTGATAAAATAAGTAGCTTGATCATAAACAATTCAGTTGTAGAGAGCAGAGCATCTAAACCTCGGCCCATGGACGTGCTTAATCCATTCAGCACTTTGGCAATGTACAGTAGAAAGATTCTCGATAGTTGGTGTTCTTTAAGTTTAGGTGCTCGGCATGAGTTGAAGTCCAGCACAAATTGAAACTTAGTTTAGTTAAGTGGCAGCTTGGAAAAATTGCACTCGGCACTTACGTAGAACTTAGATAAAACTGTATTCGGCAATTCAGCCATTAGGCATGGGCTTGAAGCTTTTGTTTGGCGAACAACTTGACACTTGCAGGTCGATAGAAAATTGCTACAACTATTGTGGGTGTTCTTATAAAACACTTATAGCTCCTTTAGCTCGATTTGACATAGGTGAGAACTCAAGATGTTCTTGGCATTGAATACAGAGAAAGGCTACTGACATATCGGCCACATATTACGCAAAGACATTGTAGTGGGTGACTTAGCCTTTTAATCATTTGATGAGCATATCAAACGGAAGTAACATGTACGGCATCCAGTGGGCTCCATATTCAGCGAAGATGACTAATGCAGTCATCATCATTCTTAAAATTTATCAATAGTTTTGTAAATGTTGATGGATGATTTAAGGGCATATCTAAGAATTCATATGATACCTAGGTTGCTTGTGTTACTAAAGAATGTGCTCCCTCAACCAATCCTCTTAGGTCCTTCCTAAGGGTGCTTGTTGACTTTATGAATTTATACTCAAATTATCCCGGAGGACTTTGATATCATAATTGAATTGTTAAGAGCATGATTAAGTGCATACATCAATAAAGCAAGTGCCAAAACTAAACTTTGAGAGAGATCCTAAGTTCCTCGACAGTCTCCATTTGCATAATAAATTGCTAGAATACTCATCATAGAAGCAACTACTGTTGGCTTCAAACAAGAGGTACATACCCTTTTTGCACATCCTTAAACTATAAGGCTTTCATGAAATTATCCAACATTCTCTGTATTCTTGCATTGGAAGACATTAGGAATTGAAAAGAGTGACAATTACCTGAGATAGTTATCCTAAATTTTGATGGTACGGTAACCGCCTAAGGATGAAAAACAACAATCATCCTCATCTAGATTGTATAACAGCTTAGGATCAGGGTAATAAAGTGGGGAATCAATAACCTTTCATGAAGGATTCAATCATATCCTTTAATTCTTTGTTGTCAGAGTATACATAACCCATTGGATATACAAAAAGCCAAGCAAATGGCAGATAACCATGGTGATTTTCCACCTTTAGGCTACAAAGTTCTGTTAAATGTATAGTGTCAAGGCAAATTCCAGGGTAGTTGTTCATTGGATTAGAAACAAGGGGAAAAGGAAAATTTAACGACAAAACATGGATAAATTTGCACAATTCCAAGAGGAAATGGAGAAAGTCTAGTATAGCAAATTGAATTCTCCATGCATAAATTTTCGAGGAACTAGTAAAGATTATAATTGTGTCCATTTCTTTTCCTTGTTCCTTACATATGATACTAATTGTTGATGAGTGATTCTCGTTATGGTATATGGATACTGTGGGAATTGTTGACGGGTGATCTTTGTTCTGGTATACGAACACCTGTAACATGAGAAAACGGCTACGGAAGGTGTCAGAGGGTTCTTTGACGCAACCACTCCAATGCCTAAGTTAGCCATCTCATCATGTAGAGAGAGATATCTAGTAGTTAGGAAAAATGAGAGAGTGGAAGAGGGGTCCCTTACTTAGGGGTCTTGCTTTATATTCATAGTAAATCAATGGAGATTGTCTCTGGACCAAGTCATTAAATTGGGTTAGATATTGGGCCAACTAATAGAAGCCCATATAATAATTATCCAAACATTCCTATCAACATATATTATGAATATATTTTCAAAGAAATTGTAACTTTATTTTTCTAAAATGGAATGAAAATTAAATTTTGTAGCAAATAAAAACTAAACGCATACATTGAAATTGATAAAGTTATGAATTGTAACTTATAGTTTGTGAATATTCTACATAATATATTTATGGGAAATGAAAATAGTATAATTAGTAAGTTGCCTCGTTTAACTCATAAACTTTCTATGGGGCTGGGTCGAGCTCGAAATTCTAGCTCACATTTGCACATGGACTAAAGCAAACCAAGTTGCTTAACTCGTGGGCATGGCTTACTTGTACAGCTTTAGCTAAACATGTAGTGCCTCAATACTTGTACTATCGCTAATAAATATCTATTTTTTTTAAAAAAATGTGGTACAACAAAAATCAATATATAGTATGGCTAGCCTGATTTAATATTTGACCTCATGATAGGAATCTATACCTCGAACCCTTGATAAGAAATTGAACTAGAGGATTATAAGGCTTAACTTGAAGTATCCTAAGTTGAAAACCACTTAGGGATAGAGATTCTCTCCATGCCCAGGGTCTACTATACTTGTCTAACCTGAATATTAGATGCAGGTCATGGCTATGATAACTACCAACCTATCTTAGAATAGGACGTAAGTCCCCTGAGAGTTTGGTAATCTTTCTACGACTCCATTTGCCTAGATGCCATGTAAACTAGCATCGAGTTGATTTGCTTATGATCCCGACTTGATCCAGATTAGGTAAGTTGATCCATCTAGTACCTTATCTTGTTTGTTGTTGAGTAATTCAAACTGGTTGTCGAACTATCTAATGTCTCGAGCTTCTTTATCTTTAGGGGTTAGCTAAACACATCTTCCATCCTATGTCAAAACGTCTAAATTGAAGAAGACACCTGTCTTGGGCATGCGATCTCAAGACGATACTTTTTTGATAGATTCTTTATTTCATTTGTCCATTTTATCCTTTTTAGTTATATATTAGGAATCTCCTTGTAACTAACACTATAAATTTATGTCTTAGTTATTTCCTCTTCTTGTAACCATTGTGGCTGGGTATAAAAGCCATTCTTGTAACTAACTGCAACAAGTGAAATGAATTATAGACGTTTTCCCCTTATTCTTTGAGAGTGTTCCTTCTTGAGAATTCCTTAACTCTTATTTAACTCCTTTAGTAAGAGTTAGTGGCAAGTGACCCTTGAGAATGCTTATGCATCATTTCAAGTGCTTTCTAGGTTATATGGCTTAGTTAGTGAGTCATATCCAATTAGTTGCACTCGAGTTTGCTAACTTTTCCTTTATTTTCGAACTGTCCCCCTTGGATTTGGTGAGCTCTCATTTATTTAACACTGGACACATCAACTTTGTTGGTATTAGAGCACAGGTCCAACAAAGTAGTATGCGAGGTACAGTGGAGTCGTGAGTGTATGTTGTTATTAACTATTTTACTCTTCCATAGTTGGTATAACGTGTGTGTGTGTAAGGTTATGTTGGTTGCAAGAGTGTTGGAATTGAGTAAGTTGTTGTAGAGGTCGAAGGTTACAATATAGGCTACTATGGGTGTTGAATGGTGATTTTAGGGATGTTTGATAGTAGATAGTATTGAAGCTATCAAGTGGGTGACTAATGTGTTATTTCAAATAATATTCTATTTACCTTGTTTGGATAATTAGAAGCACTGTGTCATGATGTAAAATTGAGGTTATTGGGTTGTTGAAGTGTTAGGGTAATACCTCGAAGTAGTGGGATGTTGAAGTTACTAGGTTTAGTTTATTGGGCATCAATTGTGGTTTAGAGGTAGAGTTTGAGTGTATAAAAGTTGATTTAGGTTGAAGAAGTGATTTTGTTATGAAATAATGGTCGTCTGCAAGGTGACTAAGGATGTTAGATTAAAGTGTCAAAGGCATTATTAGAGATGATGAAAGTGGGACAATAGGCCGAGGCTAGTAAGGCAATCATACTTCAAGGTTCATCGATGAGAAGCTTGATAGGCTCATTGACCTAATGGAGAGCCTGATTACTGCCATGCGAGATAATGGTCGACTTGTTAGAATTAAACATAATAATGCCTGAGCTAATGAAGCACTTGGCCAAGGTGATGGCCATATGGATTGACCTAATTACCCATACTGGAATTCCCTAACTAGAATAGAAAGACTTACTAGGTGAAGACTTGTATTAGATGAACTTAAGGAAGTAAATGAAAGGCTGGAAGATGAAGAGGAGTATTTTGAGGCCGAAGAACAAGGCAAAAGAGCTCCTTGTGGACTTGACAATGGCAAGGTGTAAATTCCTACCTTTACTAGTAATAGAGATGCCGATGAATATTTTGAGTGGGAGCAAAAGGTCAAGAAAGTGTTTGACTGCTACCAATATGCCAGTGATGTTAAGATCTAACTCATTATCTTTGAATTCTCAGGATATGCCACCATATGGTGGAAGAAGCCGACTATTATTAGGAGAAGGGATGGCCGATGTGGTATTATGAACTAGAAGGAGAAGAAGAGGTTGTTAAGAGGACAATTTATTCCTAACTCTTATTTACAAGACACTTTTGAGATGCTACAAGAGCTTAGGTAAGGTAGTTAAACTATTGATGAATATGTGAAGAAATCCCATATGCTAATGATTTGGGTAGATGTGGATGATTTCAAGGCTCATACTATTTCTAGGTTTATTTCTAGGCTTAGGTATGAGTTTCGAAGCATAGTAAAGGTACATAGGTTCTTTACTTTGGAGGAGGTGATTAAGATTGCATAAAGAGTTGAGAAATAGACGTAGAATACTTCATTCTGACTTGATTCGAGTTAACCTATTTCTCCTAGCTGAACTAATCAATCTAAGTATATAAGGCTTGCAAGAGTAGAGTTTGGTAGGAAGGAAGAAGTAAGTATGATACAGGGTACTAGGAAGGGTAGACATGGTGATTGATATCACATAAATCGGGGGTGGGTCCTAATCATAAGATGGCTTGAATAAAAAAATGGAAGTCAAAGTTTGAGTAGGGCTTCCTTATGCATTGATGATGGATATGATGTACTAACGCTTCACACAAGCTTAAGTTACACTTGATATTATGCATAAGTGTGGTTGGAGGTTACTTGCTACTAGTTCATGCTTGAATGGACTAGATAAAAGTAAGGAGAGCAAGTAGAGAACATTTAGCTCAAAAAAAAAAGAAAAAAGAAAAAAAGGGAAAGGTTTTATATTCAATATTTAGATGACGATACAGATGATATAAATACAAGTATTTATATGGCCTAATTAAGGCAAGTCTTAGGTTACCACAAATACTAAAAAGATTCCTACTACAAAAGGAAAAGTGCATATTATATAAGGGAAATTCAATAATGAAAACAAAAAGGAATATCCTCTGCAAGGATAGTATGGATGTTAGAAAGTGAGACATGTATCCATTCTAAGTTGGGGGGTCGAAATAGTTGTTAGGTGTTGAGTAGAGCTAGGCTGGTTCAGTTAGCTTTAGGTCGGTAGCTTGGTAAGTCAAGGGTTTAGGGAGCACTTGCTCAGGAACAGCTCGGCCTTAGTAAGTTGGCCTAGCAATAGGGTAGCTTGAACTTGGAAATCTATAGCTCAGACGTACGCAGTTTCATTGTTTGTCTTTGATTAGGTTGAGTAGTGTCGGTGGCTTCTTCTTCCTTTACTAGTGAGATAGTGAATGGTTTAGAGGAGCTCAAAAGATATGTTAGGTTAACATAGAGGAGCTACTCCTCTTCTAGAGTGAAGTCTTTCTTGGCAACTGGGCGTACTAAGGAGATAAGGCCACGTGCTAGGGATCGTATGAATGGCCCCTGATTCCTTTTATCCCTTTCGAGTTATTTGAGATTTGGGATCAAATCTTGGTCAACCTTGGGTAACTCATCCTTGAGGAAGTATGGTTGGGGATTAGCAATATTAAAGGTGTTAGAGACTCCATACTCCTCTAGCAGTTTAACTCTATAAGCATTTCAATTGATCTCTTCAATTACTCTAAATGGTCCATTTGCTTGTAGAGACAACTTGCTTTTCTTGAGATTAGGAAATCGATCCTTGTTGAGATGAATCTACATTAGGTCACCAAGCTAGAATTTTTTGACTCTTTGTCCTCGTCCTTTCCTTTTAAGGTTAGAGGTAGCTCAGGTAAGATGATCTACAACTTTTTGGTGCATTGCTCGGATGGCTTTTGATCTTTTGACAACTTGCAAGTCTTCGGGGAGGCTAGATGAGGGGATTAAGTCAAGTGGAAGCTCAGGATTATATCTTTATGCAACCTCGAAGGGTGACTTTTCAGTGACACTATGGGTAGTCTTGTTGTAGGCGAACTGAATAATTGATAGCCACATATCACAATTAGCTAGGTTTCTTCCAGTGGTGAATTGTAGCAGGCTTCCTAAGGTCTTATTAGTAACCTTAGTCTATCCATCTGTTTATAGGTTGTAGGATATGTTGAACAGTAGCTTGGTCCCTGGTCACTTCTAAAGGGTCTTCCAAAAATAGCTTAAGAACTTTGGGTCTTGATAGGAATCGACCTCTTATATTGATTACTTACAATCGAGCTAGAAGACTATAAGGACTCAGAGGATACTAGCTCAAAGCCATATCTGAGATGGAGATTCCTATTTCGAATTAATCCCCTACTGACTTGACTACTAGACCTTTACGTGTGCTAGACCTACTCCTGCCTTATAGTTGTGCCATGATAAGACATCTAAGGAGACAGCTATAAGATTATTTGAGTTGAACTCCTGAGCTGATCGTAAGCACCTGACCCTAACTTAAGCTGACTACTCTGCAGCTGGACTGACTGGGCTCTGACCTGATCCAGATTAGGTCGACTGCTAATTACAGCTCTTGTTGCTGCCTTATGCCATATTTCTAACATCTAGCTACTAAGTGATACATATCTTTTGGCACAACATTTTAGAAGGATTTGTTACTTTTTCATACTGAAAATTCTTTATCTCTTTTACCATTTTTAGTATGTCTTATGTAACCTAATTTTAAGAATACCCTTTTGTCTTTTCAAACATGTAAAGTAACCCTAATGGATGGGTGTATAAACCCCCATTTATTTGTATGCAGACAATGAATTATCAATAGAAAAATTATTTACATTTCCTTTGAGTAACTTTAGTGTTCTCATTATCCTTAAACTCTTATATATTTTCTTTAGTAAGGAATAGTGGCGAGTGACCTTTTAGTTTAGATCGGTGAGTTACATCTGATGGATTATAGGCTAAGTAGGATAGAGTGGTTTGTCACATCCACTTGGTAGCTACCTAAACTTTGCTAGCTTTTGTTTTGTTTCTTTCAGTTCACTTCGTTATGCTGCTTCTCTGTGTGTCTGACCTTAGAGACACATCAGCTTCGCTAGTATTAGAGCATGTTTCTAAGAGGGAGCATGTGAGGTTACAATGAAGTTTTGTTTCACTTTATTGTTAGTGGCTGCTGTGTTCCTTCTGTAGCTGCTATAGTGTGTTCGTGTGTTAGTAAGTGTGGTTTCATTATTACTCTATTCTTACTCTACCTTTCATTATGAAAATAGAATAAGTTTATTTTTGTTCTGTTCGAGTGATTATTAGGTATTAAAGTTGTTAGTGAGTTGTTAATCTGTTCGAGAAGTATTGTATCATCTCAACTTTGAGCGTTCAGGGCGTTATTGGTGACCAAAGTAGTGGTGCTCAACCTGGTTGTGGTCATAATGGTATGACAAACTTAACAGACTCACAAACCTTGTTGAGAGTCTAGTCACAACGATGTAAGTTAACAGACAACAACCCTAAGGTGTACAATACCATAACCCATGAGAGATACTATGGCTAAGATAATTGAACCAATCGCTTAGTTTGACCACAGTGGGCTAGAAGAGTAGTAGACTAAGCTGTTAGACGAAGAATAGAGTTACAGGAGATTGAGGAAGATGATGAGGAGTTGGATGTTGAACAGCTTGGGGAAAAAGAAGAAGAAGCTGACCATTACCAAGCATAGGGTTGAGGATGCTGAGCTCCTTAAGGGCTAGACAATGTCATGGTTCAAATCCTACCCTTAAGTAAGAGTGGAGATGTAGATGTAGATGAATACTTAGAGTAAGAAGAGAAGGTCGAGAAGGTGTTTGATTGTTATGGATATACAGATGCTATCAAAGTCTGACTTGCTACACTAGAGTTTAATGGGTATGCGATAATATGGTGGAAAAATCTGAATGTAGCTAGGGTAAGGGATAGAAGACGAGGTGTTAGCACTTGGGAGGAGATGAAAAGGTTGTTAAGAGGTAGATTTGTTCTCGATACCTACTTATAAGATATGTTTGCAAAGTTATAGGAACTTCGTTGGGAGGTCGATTTATTGATGAATACGTAAGAGAAATTTAGATGCTTATGATCCAAGCTGACGTGGAAGAACTAGAGGCTCGTATAGTATCGAGGTTCATTTCTAGGCTCAAGTATGAGATTCAAAACATCGTAGAAGTATAGAGGTTTTATACCTTAGAAGAGGTGATTAAGATGGTGTAGAGAGTCAAAAAATAATGGAGAAGTGCTTCGAGCCAACCTGGGCCAACATTCTTCCGGGACCTTATACCCTGCTGACCTATTCAAGTCGAGCTTAGAGGCTATACTAAGTCGAAGAAAGGAATGATTGACTTGTTGATAGTTGAGTAGGACAGTTGAGCCGAATTGAGGTTATGCTGACCCTGATAACATATGAGAAACCTCCAAACGAAAGACTAGTGAGGTGAAGTGCTTTAAATGCTTAGGCTTCGAACATATGACTGTTGAGTATCTGAACCAACGTATCATGGTGCTCCGAGGAGATGTAGTAGATAGCATTGACGAGAGTGAGCCTAAGGGGGAAAAGGATGTCTGAGAGGTAGAAGCCGAGGAAGAAGAGGAAACATGTGTCTATGTCGACTAAGGAGAAGTGATGACCCTAGTTCTAAGATGAGTATTGAGTTCCCTATCAAGCTTCGAGGAAGATTGGAGGGAAAATTTGTTCTATACTAAATGTACCATAAAGGGACAATTGTGTACCATTATAGTGGATGGAGGGAACTATACTAATGTAATTAAGTAGTCCTTTGTGTAAAGGTTGAGTTTGCCGACCTTAAAGCATCCCCGACCTTACAAGTTGCATTGGCTTCATGATAAGGGTTAGTATTAGGAGTGTATATAGGGATGAAATAGTGTGTCATGTCGTCCCCATGGGAGCTTCACATCTGCTACTTTGGACAACTTTGGTTATTCAACTAACGTGTTACTTAGACGGGTATAAGAACACCTATTCCTTTGTTAAGGATAGAAGGAAGATTGTGTTGCAACCCATGACCCCGTCCTAAGTAAATGAAGCCCATAATCAACTCACACAAGCTAGTAAGAAGAAAGCCTTAATGATGAGCTGAAAAGAGCTCCAAGTTGCTAAAAAAGTTAAAGAGCTTATGTTCCTATTGATCAGAAGACTCTTGGAGATGAGAGATTTAGAGGATATTCTTGATGAAATCCGAAGCTTGCTAAATGAGTTTTCTAATCTATTTCTTGAAGAATTGCCTAGCGGACTGCCTCTAATCCGAGGACTTGAGCATTGTATTGATCTATAGCTAGGCATCACTTTGCCAAACCAACTTGCCTACAAAATGAACCCTGAGTAGGTTATCGAGTTAAACAGACAAATGGATGAGCTCACAAAGCGAAGATAAGAGGAAGAGCGTGAGCCTTTACGTAGTACCATCTCCATTCGTTTTGAAGAAAGATGGTTCATAATGCATGTACATCAATAGCTGAGCAGTCAATTGAATTACTGTAAAATACTAATACCTGATACCGAAGCTTAATGACATATTAGATGAGCTTTATGGTGCAAAAATATTCTCGAAGATTGATTTACAAAGTGGCTACTACTATATTCGTATGAGATAAGGTAATGAGTAGAGGGCTGCCTTCGAGACTAGGTATGGTCTCTACGAATAGTTGGTTATGCTATTGGGACTTACTAATGCGCTGAGCGCATTCATAAGGTTAATAATGTAGTGACCCTAAGAGGGGCCTAGTAGTATTGCCTAAAATTTCCATATCACGTGTGCACCCATGATAAGAAAATCGCCCTGCAAGTCAGAGATTGCAAGACTCTAAATAGTTATTTGCTAAAGTCTTCAATTTTAGTTCATTGGCTCATTACATAATATAAATAATTATGGATATCCATTTTTCCACAGTTCCTCAAAACCGCAGAGAATCGGTATCCCCTACCAAAATAGTGAAATAAGATAGACAATTCCAGAAAATTCTAAACTTACTAAAGATACTAAACTTAATTGAGACAGTAGTCGTTTTACGGATCATTCTGAATTAATTACACAAGCTTTTCATCACATTGATTCAATGGTAGCACTTTGCACTCGATTCCTATCCCATTCCCAACTATCGATCAACCTGCAAAGAAAACAACTGTTGGGGTGTAAGCTTACGCTTAGTGAGATAATTACCCTCATCAATACCGCATGACAGAAATTTATTAAATGCACAATCATATGAATGCATGAACAATCAGTATGCCAAACAATGCATGCAGTAACCTAGGAACTGCATACGACTCAGAATTACGCCCCCTGAAGTCGGGGTTTAGAGATAATTAACCGACCCAAACCAAAATCCGGGTTCTAGACCTTGGGTTTTATTTCATTTGCACTATTGTGCTCATGTCAAAACAAAATTCTATATATATATATGTATATATGTCTACTTCCTTTACCAAAATTAAATCATATCTTTTGAAATCCTAAGTCTAGCGGTGTGGTGGCCTTCGCAATCTACAAACACACGCCCTAAGCAGAAGCCACAAGACTCGCCCCCTCGTCGATGGTTGGCGTCTCCCAGCGCCTACTAAGCCCATTAGCTTAGGTCAGAGACTCAATATATATGATGACGTAGCTAGTGCCCAATCCTACAGGAAACTCGTATTCTTGTGAGTCCCCTCCCATCTTCTACGTGAAGTGGCAGTCGGTGTTATCCGTATGCAATATGGGGAATGCATGATTCATTTTGAGTTCTTAATCGTACAAGTGATTAACTTGATTTTTAGAGTGACCAAACAATTTCATTCCATACAATTCACATATATATATGCATTACAAATAATTCCCATTATTATATATAATTAAAAAATATAGCGCATTCATCTATAAATTCAAACACATGCATCTCCCATATCTCACAAGCATCCAAATTTATATATATAGTTTAGGTACATCTATTCTACAAGTACAATCAAGTAAAGAGTCATTGGGAATTTACTCACTCTACCATGTGGGTCAATTAAAATAATCCGGAGGCAAGTCGTCTCCATAAACAGTGTCCCCTGGTCATTGAAATAATTTTTATAAGGAATTGAAACAAACTTAAGAAACTAAGTAAATTTTTCTTAAGTTATATTCTTGACTAGTTTTCGTAATTTTTCCCGGTTTTTACCTAAAGTTCAATCGTATATAACTTTTTTGTTTTAAATCCGATTTTTATGATCTTATAGTCAATCTTCATCGTTTTCAAGTGTACTTTAATGTGGTAAGGTTAGATTTTCGAAATGAGGTATACAATTCTATCCATGGGTCAGAACAGTAGCATTCCTCATGTGTTGGAGTGTTTTTGGGCCTTGTTTGGTAAATGGGCTTTTTAATAACTTAAGAAATTCTTTGGGCTTGGTCTTAAGATTTTATCCTAAGCTTAAAATACTCTTTGAGATCAGATTTACAACTTTGATTTATATTCCTAAGGCTAACAACCACTTCATGGGCCCTTTAGTGGGCTTAAGTTGTCAAATGGGCTTGTTTTTCGTCCAAGCTAAAATTAGTGACTTTGGTGGGCTTATGGAGCCTTACGTGGATTTCTTATGGGCTTCAAAACAACCTCTCTTGATACTTTAAGGTGCTGGTTAGAATTTCCTTGAATGCCCAACTTAGAGTTTTAGGCTTGTTTTGAGAGTTTTAGGCTCGGTTTTGAGTTTTAGGCTTTGTATGCTTACCATACTTGCTTTAGTTGATCTTTTCACTTTGTTCATTCACTTTTATCATATTTTTAAGCTCCTTTTTCTCACGTTCCATATCTGTTCATGGTGATTCCAAGGGGTCCTTGCTTGGTTTTTCAACTTGTTTCGTCATTTCCTTAAGTTTAGGTAGTAGATTATGCACTTAAACTACTTGTATCCAAATCTTAACTTAAGTTTTCTTCCATAAGATGATCCTTTAACTTATGCTCCACACAAAGAAATAAAAGATCTTATACTTAATATAACCTCCATATCATAGCTCATGTCATAAAAAGTTGGTTTCTTCATAAAACTTCATGTAATGGATTTTTCCTTAACTTAAGTCTAGATTTGAGCATGTTTAACTTAATGGAAATAAAATCAACATTCAAATGACCTTTGAACCCTCACGTCCAGCATGTTCATCTCCCATTCAAGTTCTTGTTTCAAGATTTTCTCAACTTAAAATCTTCCATTCAAAGTGTTGAACAAGTGTCTTTACAAAATACCAACTTTACATGCTCATGCTTCAACTTTATGTAAAGGTTTCATGGTTTGTTTCTTAAAACGATTTTTGGTGTTATAACAACTTAAACCTTACTTATATCTTCAAGAAATCAAAATCTCCTAATCATAAACACTAACCCACAATCAAAAGAAATACTTACTCGTCTTTAAAGCAAATTATGGTGGTTGTGCACAAAGGTTCCACTTAAGCTCTTAACTTTGCTTCCTCTTTTGCAACCTTTTGGAACCCGAATCTTTTGGTCTTTTGGAATGGGGTTTATGGAAGGTTCTAATGGTTCTAAAAGATCTTAGATGGTGAAAGAAAATGACACAAGAATAAGAAGATAAATTGCTGTGAGTATGGAAGCAAAAATGGTGGCGGCAATGTTGGGAATTTGTGGAGTTTGATTTATTCTTTTGATTTGTGTTTAAAGTGAGACAAAAGGAAGTGAAAATGGGAGTGAAAGAGGGAGAAAGTGGCAGATTTTGAATGAGGAAAGAAGTGTGTGTAAGAAGCTTTAATTGATTATCTTGTAGCTTACACAAAAGTCAACAATTGCAACTATTGATGATGTAAGCATTAAGGGGTGAATAGTGATGTGTAAGAGAAAGTGATTGATGGTTGAAAGACAACAGCATGGCCCCCCTTTCTCCCTTATCCAAATCTGCCATTTAAAGTCTTTTTGGGCCATGGAGTGGTTTTGTCTCATTTATTAAAGTTAAGCTTATGAAATCTTGTGAAAAATTGTCCATATGTAGTATAAGTGAAGGGGTGATAAGGAAATTGTCTTATCACTAGATTTTGATAAGTTATCAATTGATAAATGATTTCAACTCTCAATTAATAAGTTATTTAAGGTGATTTGTTGGTCTACTTATTTATGTGTAAAGCTTATACATGAAGATAAGGGTATGGTCTTATAGGAAATTGTTTTAGGGTTTTCATATCGCATTGTTTTGTAATTTATGATTTGATTTTTATAAAATTGTGAAATTTTCTAAAGTTGAATGAAATTATTCAAATTAAATTATTGATTAATTACTTAGGGTTAAAATTCCTTAATTATTTTAGGGTTTAGGGTTTTAAGTGACTTTAGAGCTTGCAGTTTTTCAAACTCGGGTTTTATCGATAATTGTTTTTTTTTTTTGGATTGGAAAAATTTAATTCGTTTCTAAATATAAACTTAATTTTTTAGTCTAGTTGATCTTTGGGAACATTTGGAAAGTACTCTTAATTAAGTCTTAGGCCTATTAAAAGTAGGGTTTACAAATGAACCATGTGATGCACCCCCTAATCGAAAGATGTGTGGTCGTGTACTTTGATGACATACTAGTATATAGTGTTGACCTAAATAACTATGTTTAACTTCTTTTCAAAGTATTTGACATTTTGCGAATTGAGAAGTTATATAGGAATTTGAAAATGTGTTCATTTTGCTAGGATGAAGTGATTTTTCTTGGGTTTGTAATGTTAGGAGAAGGAATCTAAGTAGATGAAGAAAAGATCTAAGTTGTTCTAGAATGGCCGATGTCAAAGAGTGTCACTGAGGTTTGAAGTTTTCATGGCTTAGTTTCTTTTTATAGGTGATTCATTAAAAACTTCAGTACAATAGGCACCCCCTTAATCGAGCTGACAAAGAAGAGTGATGGGTCCCGTTAGAATAACTAAGTTAGACTAAGCTGAATAGAGCTTTAGGGAGATCAAGGAAAAGCTCACCTTTGCCCTTGTCTTATTACTGCCAAACATTGACAAGTCCTTTGAGTTAGAATGTGACGCATTGGTAGTTGGAATTAGCGCTATCTTGATGTAGGAATGAAGACCCGTCACCTACCAAAGTGAAAAGCTTAGTGGAGTTGCCTTGAACTATTTTATGTGTGAGAAGGAGTTCTACTCTCTTTTTCGGGCCCTTATTGTTAGGCAATACTATTTGCTGCCATAAGAGTTTGTTATTTGTGTTGACCATGAATCATTGAAGGATCTTAGGAGTTAGAATAAACTCTCGAAGAGACAAGCGAAGTGGTTAGAGTTTTTGGAAGGATTTTCCTATGTGATTCGGCATAAGAAGGGAAGTGTAAATGTGGTTGCCGATGCTCTATCATGACGGCAAACCTTACTGACTACTTTGCAGAAAAAATTATTAGCATTTTCACTTATCATTGAGCAGTATGCTAATGACTAATACTTCGATCCCATTGTTGAACAATGCCTAGAAGGAGTAATTGTTGGAGGATATTATCTTAAGGATGGATATTTGTTCAAGGATCGAAGGCTGTGTATACTAAATTGTTTTACGTGTGAGCTATTAGTTAGGGAAGCTCATAATTGAGGGTTATCTAGTCATTTTGGGGAGACCAAGATAGCTAACCTATTGAAGGAAAATTTTTACTGGCCTAGTTTGGCTAAGGATGTCCATAAGGTAGTCGGTAGTTGTTAGTTGTGAAGTGTGTATGCGAGTTAAGTAGAAGAAGGAGCCTTATGGAGAATACATGCCTTTACTGATGTCAACCTTACCTTGGGCCGACCTCAGCGTGAACTTTGTCCAAAGGTTGCCCTAGACATCAAGAGAAAAAGATTCTATATTTGTTGTGGTAGACTGCTTCATCAAAATAGCATCCTTCATTCCGTACCATTGAACTAACGATGCTTTATACATTGCTAATGTGTTTTTGTAGGAAGTTGTCTGACTACATGGAGTGTCGAAGACTATTGCTTTAGATTGGGATGCGAAATTTTTGAGCTATTTTTGGAGGACTCTTTGGAGAAGGCTTGGAACTAAACTTGTATTAAACACTAGTAGTTACCCTTAAACTGATAGCTAGACTGAAGTGCTGAATAGGATTCTCAAAAACTTAGAGCTATTGTGAGAAAGAATTTAAGGGACTAGGATATGTGTCTACCAGTTGTGGAATTTACATACAACCAATTGTCTACAATACTTCCGAGAAGATCCCGTTTAAGGTCATTTATGGCCTTAATCCTACTATCCCCTTGGATATGATCGAGCCCCTTATAGCTATTGAAGAGAGTCAATTCAGAGTTGATTGACATCAAGAATTTCAAGAACTATACTAGTCTGTAACCAAGAAGATCGCTAAGTTCAATTAGAGACAGTAAAAGATTGGTAGTCGAGGCCCCTGAACTGTTTCTTTCCAGCCAGGAGACTTAGTATGGACTCACCTCAATTGAAAGCGATTCCCACACTTAAGATTAAATAAGCTATCCCCTCGAGTTGATAGTCCTTTCAAAGTCTTGAAGAAAGTTAACCACAACACTTACTAGATTAAGTTACCTAATGACTACCGTGTTTCCTCTACCTTCAATGTATTCAACTTGATTTCTTACTAACTAGAAGAAGGCCTTAAGAATGCATAAGAAGGATAACTAGAGACTACTCTAGATTTGAAGAAAAATCTTTTCAACCCCCCAAGTAGATGATAGGAATTAGTCCCCTAGATCGATTACTCGCAGTCGAGCTAAAGGACTCTAAGGACTCACTTGGAGGATATTAGCTTAAAGCCATATCTGAGACCAAAATTCCTATTCTAAATTGATCCCTTACCGACCTGACTATTAGACCCCTCGCGTACACCAGACCTGCTCTTACCTAGCAGCTATACCATGATAAGACATCCGAGGAGGCAACTCCAAGACTATTTGAGCCGAACTTTTGATCTGATTACAAGCACTTGACCCTAACTCAAGCTAACTACTTTGCACCTGGAGTGACTGGGCTCCAACCTGATCTAGATCAGGTTGATCCTTAAGTTGGCCCTTGACTGTAATCCTCTTTTCTCTTTTTGCTGCCTTGTACCATATTCTGATATCCAACTATCGAGCGACATGTGTCTTCTGGTACAACATTCCAGAAGGATTCATTACTTTTCCATACTGAATATTCTTTATCTCTTTTACCCTTATACAATGTATTATGTAACCTAATTGTAAGAACACCCTTTTATCTTTTCGTATATGTAAAGTACCCTTAGTGAATGGGTACATAAACCCCCATTTACTTGTACGCAGACAATGAATCATTAATATAAAAATTATTTACGTTTCCTATAAAAAGAGAAAAGAAATAGCCAAAGTATTATTAGTTCAATTACATGGACCAAGTATGCCATCTTACTATCAATCTATGACTACCATGATGGAGTCCTTTCTACGGGACATCCTCAATAATCCCAACATAAAGTCCATACTTAGCTTGGACCATGGTTTGGTTAGGATAGGTAATGGTAGGTGCTTGTTTGGTTTCACTTTTTTCCTTGAGACATGTAGCATACCTTTCTAATACAGAGTGTATGCCCTTCATCCTTAGCTAAAAGAATCTTGAAGCCACAACTTCATGGGTTTTATGCTTGCTAAAATGGCTAGATAGTTCCTCTCCATGTGCCTTGTGCACCAATAGTTCTCACATAGAATAGGTTTGGATACATAACTTTCGTTTCCAGAGAAGGTATCCATTCTCCTTGTGATAATCATCAATAACTTGGTCATCCTTGTATTGAGAATAGATTGGGAAAAAGTATGGGTCCTTAGCATAAGCGTTAATCATTAACAATCCAAAAAGTCTTGCGTGGAGTTCAGACAAGAGGGTATATCGTTGTGATAAGGCGTCAACAACTACATTATTCTAGCCCATCTTGTTCTTTACAACATAAGAAAATCCCTCCATGAATTTAATCCACTTGGCGTGCCTCTTGGGTAACTTTGGTTGGCTTTTTAGATACCTCAATGACTTATGGTTGGTATAGATCACAAATTCTCTTAGTAACAAGTAATGCTACCAGATAATTAGAGCTCAAATTAAGTAATAGAACTCCTTATCGTATACAGAGTAGTTGAGCATAGCTCTTCAGAGCTTTTTGTTGAAGTGGGCAATAGGTCAGCCTTCTTACATTAGCATAGCACCTATACCAATTCTTGATGCATTACACTCTGCTTCAAACACTTTGTCAAAACTTGAAAGAGTTAGGATAGGGGTAGTAGTTAATTTCCTTTTCTTTCTTCAAAACTTTGTTGCTCTTTCTCTTCCCATCTAAACTCAACGTTCTTCTTTGACAGCTCGATTAGTAAGGTAACAATGGTACTGAAATTCCTTAAAATGACGGTAAAAAGATGCAAAGTTGTGAAAACTTTGTATGTTGATGGAACGGGTTAGCATAGTCCATTCAATGATTGCCTTCACCTTCTTTTCATCAACTTTTATGCTATCTCTACTCACAAATCCTAGGAAGATTACCTCTGGTCTATAGAAATCACACTTCTTCAGATTGGCATACGGTTTCTTTGCTCGGAGTTTGTTAAAGATAGCTTGAAGATGCTCACTTTGTGTTTCCAAATCAAGGATGTAAACAAGAATTTCGTCAAGGTAAACAATGACAAACTTTCCAATCAATTCTCAGAGTACATGTTTCATTAATTGCATGAATGTGCTCGACACATTTGATAGTTCAAATGGCATTACTAGCCATTTATATAATCTATTACAGGTCTTGAATATGGTCTTCTACTCATCTCTTTTCCACATTGTAATTTGATGGTACTCAGATTTGAGGTCAATCTTAGAGAAGATCTTTACTCCATTTATCTCATCAAGCATGTTATCAAGTTGAGGTATGGGGTACCTATACTTGATAGTAATTTGATTGATGGCTTGATTGTCCATACACATTTGCTATGCACCATAGTTCTTGGGTACTAATAAAGCTGGGATAGTATATGGGCTTAAGGATTCTCTTACATATCCTTTCTTTATCAGTTTGTCTACCTTGCTTTGAAGCTCGGCAACTTATTTAAGATTCAACTTATATAATGGCTTGTTTGTTAATGCGGCCCCTAGTCATAGTTCTATAGCATGTTTGATTCCTCTCATTGGAGGTAGACCTTTTGGCAATTCATTAGGGAATAGGCAGGTAAACTCCTTTAATAAGTCTTTCACCTCAGTGGGTAGTTCAATAGTCACATCCCTCATTTTAAGTAACCTCCTAACCAACAGAAAGGTTAGCTCTTCATGTTTTATCTCTCTTAACAATTTGGTATGTGTCATTATTAGGGTTTCCTTCTTTAGGGCTCGGTTGAGTTGAGTCCGCATTGACTTGACTTGTTTGGTAGACATAGGATTCAATCTTACCTTTCTTCCCTCATGCTTAAAAGAATAAGTATTTCTCTTTCCATTGTAAATCATGTGTTGGTCAAACATCTATGACTTTCCCGAAAGATTACGTGAGTTATTCATAGGTAACACATCAGAAAGAAATTTGTCTTGGTACTTCCCAATACAGATTGATACCACTACTTTCTTGGTTACTTGCAAGGATCCTTTGTCATTGAGCCAATATATTTTTAAGGCTTGGGGTAGGAGGTAGGAGGTGGTCGGTAGCTTTAATTACTGGACCATAAAAGCAGATGTTGCATTAGTACAGTTGCTACTATCAATAATAAGAGCATACAACATTCCATTAACCTTACAACCAATATGGAACAAGTTCAAGCGCTGTTTATCCTCAGGTATTAGGCTTTCACTCATCATTTGCCTTAATACCATGGTTGTGGGAATGAAGTTACCTTCTTCACCATAGATGATCTCTTCCTCCTCGGATTGGTTGGTTTGTTCGGATTCCTTCAGTTCTTCAACCTCCTTACCAGTACTATTGACCTCAATGATTGGCATTTTGCCCTTCACTAACACCACTCTCCTATTTGGACATTGTGTTGCCATATGACCAAATCCTTGGAACTTGAAGCACTTGATTTCATTGGTCTTCCTTCTTAAGCTTTGTCCTTTCTCAAACTTTCTTAGGGGTTCCTTCTCCTTAGCTCAGGTAGTTGAAATAAGTTGGACTTCACTAGGCTTACTTGGTTTCAATTACATAGGTTTGCTTGGAAAAGGTCAATTAAAGGTAACCTAACTAATAGGAGATCAGAATCTTCTCATTTGTCAACGTTCTATCGTTTGAGCAGCTTAAATTGCCTCATATAAGGACTTAATGTCTCTTATTTCCAAGATATCTCTAATCTCATACTTTAATCTATTGATAAATCTAGAGATAGTGTTGTCTTCTGGCCTTATAACTTTATAGTGAATCATCAACATTTGAAACTCCTTTATATAAGCATCAACGCTTGATCCTCCTTATCTTAACTCTTGCAACCTTTTGAATGTATCTTACAAATAGTAGCTCAGGACAAATCTCCTTTTCATCACTCTTTTCATCTCTTACTAATCTCTAACTTCTCTTTCTCCATATCTTCATTGTGTAGCCTAAAAATTTTTCCACTACAGGATCGCTTATCTTGTGAATAATAGGACAATAAGTCTTACCTTAGCATTCTTTGGAACTTCATGACACTCAAATTGCTTCTCTATCTTGTTAACCCAATTTAGGTAGTCTTCTTCATCATCATTACTAGAGAAACTTAGAATTTGTAACCTTAGTCCTTCTACTCTGTGAGCTCGGACAATTATTTCTTCAGATTCATAGTACTCTTCTTTTTCATTGCCTAACTCCTCATCTTCTTCTTCTATTTCTTCCATTATGAGCCTTTGTTGAGCAAATTTGTCCACTCCTCCAGCTTATTGTTGAACTAGGAGATTAGCTTGGCTAGGTTGGTCATTATCTCTTTCGAGCAGTTCATTCACTCGGCCTCTATGTAAGTCATCTCTAGCTTCTTACCTGTCCTCATTTATGGCAATCACTAAGTTAGTCACCATGTTAGTGAGCTTGCCCAGTCGTTCATTTATAGATTGGGGTGTAAAACTTCCTTGTTAGCTACGACCATTATGAGAACCACTCTCTTAGTTTCCGAGAATTCCTTCAACTCTAGAATCTTACATTGTCGAATGTTTCAAGAGGCTAATAGTTGAACTACGCTTCAAAGATCCTTCTTTGAACACAAAACTTAATATCCAATACCCTAACTATTACTAAAACAATGCCAATAATGCTTAATACGATCATAAACCAATAAAAACCTCACACTATATTTTGTAAGTACTAAAATAGGGGAAAAAAGAGTACTTACTTCTATAATCCAATACTCACTATAGTTACACACAACTTCTTAGACATTTCTCTAATCTCAACCCATTATCTACATACAACACACTATAGTAAAACTCTCAAGAACACAAAGTACTAGAAACTTAATTGAATGTATCTAATCTCCGATACCAAGATGATACGAATCACTAAGAATGGTACACATGGCAACCGATATCATACGAACTAAGGGTGGGTTTGAACTACAAGATGACTTAAATAATAAATGAAGTCAAAGTTTAAGCATAGGTTCCTCATCCATCAATGATGGATATGACATACCAATGCCTCACATGAGCTTAAGTCACATTGGATATTATGCATAAGTGCGGTTGGAGGTCACTTACCACTAGTTCATACTTGAATAGCCTAGATAAGAGTAAGGAGAGTAAGTAGAGAACACTTAGCTAAAAAATAAAAAAAAGGAAGCGTTCTATATTTAATATTTAGATGATGATATGGCTATGGCCCAATTAGGGTACGTCCTAGGTTACCACAAATTACTAAAAAAGATTCTTACTAGAAAAGGAAAAGTGCACATTATATAAGGGCAATTCACTAATAAGAAAAAAGGAATATCCTTTATAAGGACAGTATAGATGTTAGAAAGTGGGATATGTATCCGCTTGTTAGTTAGTTGGTCTAAATAGTTGCTAAGTGTTGAGCAAAGCTGCGTTGTTTGGGTTAGCTTCAAGTTAGTAGCTTAATAGGTTGAGGGTTTGGGGAGCACTTGCTCATGAAGTGAAGACTTAGTAGCTTGGCCTTGGCAAGTTAGCTTAGCAATGGGGTAGCTTGAATTCAGACATTTGTTAGCTTAGACATAGGTGGGTTCATTGTTTGGCTCTAATTGGGCTCGACAGTGTCAATACCTTCTTTTTCTTCTACTCTTGAGATAATGAATAGTTTGGAGGAGCCTAAAAGATATGCCCATTGGCACAGAGGAGTTGCTCCTCTTTTGGAGTGAAGTCTTTCTTGGCAACTCAACTTACCAGGGAGATAAGGCCATGTGTTTGGGATCATGTGAGTAACCTTTGATTCCTATCATTGTAATCTACTTGTTGATGGTAGATGTAAACTCTACTTTTAGTGGGCCTAAGACTCAATTAAGAGTACTTTCCGAATGTTCCTAAAGATCAACTAAACTAAAAACTTAAATTTATATTTAGAAACGAATTAAATTTTTACAATTCAAAAGCCAATTATCGAGAAAACCTGAGCTTAAAGAACTACGAGCTCTAAAGCTATTTGAAACCGTAAACCTTAAAGCCATTAAGGAATTTTAACCCTGTTAAGGAATTTTAACCCTAAATAATTAATCGATAATTTAATTTGAATAATTTCATCCAACTTTAGAGAATTTCACAATTTTATAAAAATCAAATCATAAATTACAAAACAATGTAGAATAAAAATCCTAAAACAATTTTCTATAAGGCTTTCATGTATAAGCCTTACACATAAATAAGTAGACCAACCAATCACCTTAGATAACTTATCAATTGAGAGTTGGAATCAATTATCAATTGATAACTTATCAAAATCTAGTGATAAGACAATTTCCTTATCACCTCTTCACTTATACAAAATATGGACAATTTTTCACAAGAATTAATAAGCTTTACTTTAATAAAGGAGACAAGACCACTCCATGGCATGCAAGGACATAAAATGGCAGATCTAAAAAGGGGGCCATGCATTGGTCATTCACCCATCAATCACTTTCTCTTACACATCACTATTCATCCCTTAATGCTTACATCATCAAGAGTTGCAATTGTTGACTTTATGTAAGCTACAAGACAACACATCCAAGACATTTAAACACTCCTTCTCTCTCCATTTCCAACCGGCCATACTCTTCCCCATTTCTTTCACTTTCAATTTCACTTTCACTTCATCATTCTCTCTTTTGAAACAAACATAAAAAGGGGAAACAACCTTACCCCACAAAAATCAATTTTTCTCCCATTTGAAAGCTTTAACTCACGGCATTTTTTTCCCTTTGCACTTGCGCCATTTTCTTTCATCATTTAAGAAATTTAAGACCATTAGAATCTTCCATAAACCCCTTTCCAAAAGATCAAAAGATTCGGGTTTCAAAAGGTAAGCAAAAAGGAGGAAGCAAAGTTAAAGGCTTAAGAGGAGCCTTAGTGCACAACCATCAAACTTTGCGTTAAGGACGAGTAAGTATTTCTTGTGATGTGTGGGTTGATATTTATGTTAGGAGACTTGGATTTCTTGAAGATGCAAGAAAGGTTTAAGTTGTTAGAATGTCCAAAAATCGTTTTAAGAAACCAACCACAAAACCCTTGCATGAAGTTGAAATATGAGTATGTAAAGTTGGTATTTTGTGAAGACATTTGTTTAATGTTTTAAATGGAAGATTTTAAGCTAAGGAAACCTTGAAATGAGAACTTTAATGGAGGATATGCATGCTGGACGTGAGGGTTCCATGGCCATTTGAATGTTGATTTTGTTTCCATTTAGTTAAACATGCTCAAATCTAGATTTAAGTTAAGGAAAAATCCATCACATGAAGTTTTATGAAGAAAACAACTTTGTATGACATGAGCCATGATATGGGAGTTGTATTAAGTATGAGATCTTTTATTTCTTTATGTGGAACATGAGTTAAAGGATCATTTGATGGAAGGAAACTTAAGTTAAGATTTGTACACAAGTAGTTAAGTGCATAATCTACCCCCTAAACTTAAGGAAATGATGAAACAAGTTGAAAAACCAAGTGAGGACCCCTTAGGACCAACCTGAACAGATCTGGAACATGGGAAAATGAGGCCTAAAAATATGATAAAAGTAAAAGCACAAAGTGAAAAGATTAACTAAAGCAAGTATAGTGAACATATAAAGCTTAAAACCTAAAACCGAGCTTAAAACTCCCAAAACAAGCCTAAAACTCTAGGATGGGCCTTCAACAAAAATCTGATCAGCACCTTAAAGTACCAAGAAAGGTTGTTTGGAAGCCCATAAGAAATCCACATAGGGCCCCATAAGCCCACCAAAGTCATAAACCTTAGTTTGAACTAAAAATAAGCCCATTTGACAACTTAAGCTCACTAAAGGGCCCAAGAAGTGGTTGTTAGCCTTAGGAATATAAATCAAAGTTGTAAATCTCATCTCAAGGAGTATTTTAAGCTTAGGATAAAATTTAAAGGTCAAGCCCAAAGGATTCCTCAAGTTATCAAAAGCCCATTTACCAAACAAGGCCCAAAAACGCTCCAACACATGAGGAACGCTATTGTTCTGACCCATGGACAGAATTGCATACCTCATTTCGAAAATATAACCTTACCACGTTAAAGTACACTCGAAAACGATGAAGATTGATAATAAGATCATAAAAATCGGATTTAAAACGAAAAAGTTATACGCGATTGAACTTTAGGTAAAAACCGGAAAATTCCGAGAACTAGCTAAGAATATAACTTAAGGAAAATTTACATAGTTTCTTAAGTTTGCTTCAATTCCTTATAAAAATTATTTCAATGACCAGGGGACACTGTTTTCGGAGATGACTTGCCTCCGGACTACTTTGATTGAACCACATGGCAGAGTGAGTAAATTCCCGATGACTCTTTACTTGATTGTGCTTGTAAAGTAGATGCACCTAATCTTATATTTATAAATTTGGATGCTTGTGGGATATGGGAGATGCATGTGTATGAAATTATGGATGAGTGTGATGACTTGTTAATTATATATAATAATGGGAATTGTTTGCATGAATATATACTTATGAATTGTATGGAATGAAATTGGTTGATCACCCTGAAAATCAAGTTAATCACTTATATGATTAAGATTACTCAAAATGAATCATGCATTCCCCATATTGCATACGGGTAACACCGACTGCCGCTTCACGCAGAAGATGGGAAGGGACTCACAGGAATACGAGTTTCCTGCAGGATTGGGCACTAGTTATGCCATCATATATATTGAGTCTCTGTCTTAAGCTGATGGGCTTACTAGGCGCTGGGAGACGCCAACTGTCGGCGAGGGGCCGAGTCTTGTGGCTTCTGCTTAGGGCGTGTGTTTGTGGACTGCGGGGGCCACCACACCGCTAGACTTGGGATTTTTTAAAGGATATGATTTGATTTTGATAAAGGAAGTATATATATATGTATATATGTAGAGTTTTGTTTTGGTATGAGCACGATAGTGTAAATGAAATAAAACCTAAGGTCTAGAACCCGGATTTTGGTTTGGGTCGGTTAATTATCTCCAAACCCCGACTTCAGGGGGCGAAATTCTGAGTCGTATGCAGTTCCTAGGTCACTGCATGCGTTGTATGGCATACTGTTTGTTCATCCATTCATATGATTGTGCATCTAATAAATTTCTGCCTTGTGGTACTGATGAGGGCATTTATCTCACTAAGCGTAAGCTTACTCCCCTATAGATTTCTGTTGGTGCAGGAGAACCTCTTCGTCAATCCGGGCCGAGGCATGCCCGTGGTAAGTCTCGGGTAGAGACGGGTTGGAGTGATTAGAGAGCGAAGAGGATATTTTGTAATAGATATTTAGATACTTTCGTGTATTTATACATTACTTAGATTTTATGCAGTTTCATTATGAACTGCATTCGTTTGTAATATTGTTTTGGTGTGGGTCTTACGAGCCCACACAATTAGTTAATTTATAACATAGAAGTAATTTTAGTTAAATTGCTCTATATTACTTGTCTATGGGCCTAGTAGTAACGTAGAGTGGAAGGAGCCTTGTGTGTCGTATGAAAGGCTTATGATCAGCAAGGGGGTTGATAATAGACCTTTATACGGTACACGGCGACCTATCACGACAACGATACTGTTGGGTCGTTATAGTAGAGTTTACTCGGAGGGCTAACTTGTTGATAAGCCTATCAAGAGAAGATTTGAAAAGGGACAGTCCTTCGGATGAAAGACTAGTGAAATCAAGTGCTTTAGGTACCTAGGTTACGGACACATGGCTACCTAGTATCCTATCTGATGTGCTATGGTGATGCAAAGTGATGACATGGATAGTATTGATGTTGATGAGCCCAAGAAGGATGTGATGGGGAGTGAAGAGATCGAAGTAGAACTTGAAGATGAGACTTACATCTATGTTGACTAGGTTGAAGTTATGACCTTAGTGTTGAGAAGAGTATATAATTCCATGCCAAACTTTGAGGAAGAATAGAGAAAGAATTTATTCTACACTAAGTGTAAGATTGAGGGCCAACTATGTATCATCATTGTAGATGAGGTAGTTGCACAAATGTTGTTACCTTGTCATAAGTGTAGAGGATAAGTTTATTAACCTCCAAGCACTCCTGACCTTATAAATTACACCGGCTGCATGATAAGGGTGCATTGTGTGGACTCTGTAAATTTAACCTTCTAAATATGGTGTCGGACTCTAGTATTGTAAATATTTCCCTAAGTCGACAAAACTACATAAAATGAAAACCGACTAAAATTTTAAACTTGGAACTTAAAACGAACTTGAAAGACACAATTATATGATTTAGAAACCTTAATCATGCAAGAAATCCCTAATCCCTACATATGCGTACTTTTAAAAATGTAAACCTGAACTTAATAGGACTTGTAAATATCAAATCATAAAAATTATTAAAAACTCTATAAAATTATCTTAATGCTTGAAAAACCATAAATCAATAAAATTATCAATAATTTTATGAAATTATATAAAACTAATCACAAACGAATAAGGATTATTTTAAGTAATAATTAACAACAAAACTAAGCTAGTTAAAGGAATAAATTATAAATTTACAAAATTATTTTACTTATGTACATAAGTAGCCCCACAATATGTATATATATATATAAATATATTATTAAGCAATTTTCTTCTCTTTTCTTAATCTATCATATGATATATATATATGTTGCATAATAAAGCGGTATTCCTAAATAATTAACCTAATTGATCCTTAAGCTCCTAAGTGTAAGTAAGTCATTCCCAAGTTGATGAAAAACCTTAAAACATACATAATCTCACTCGAACTCCAAAAGATACATAAACTCACTCAAACCCTAAACCTTGGGATAATCAGGGACTTATAGCCCTAAATAAATAATTAAAAATATAATTTCAATGAATTTTATTCAACTTTAGAAAATTCTAAAATTTCTTAAGAGGCAAATCAAAACCTGCAAATTAATTTGAGAACCAAACCCTAGAAGAATTTTGATAACTCTTATTTTAAATACATTTCACATGGTGATTTTATAGTATTTCCCTTACATCTTTGGGTTTCTTTAAAGAAATTGATACTTAATTGAGTAAAATTTTGATTTCAAGGTTTGAATGCGTTTTTGGATTGAAAATGAAGAAAAGGAATCAAGTTTCATTCAATTTAGAGTTCAAATGAATGAGTTATGAAATTTTGAAGTTTCATAAACAATATGAATCTTGGTTAGAAAGTTACACAGTCTGGGACACAACTGTGTCCCCAGGTTGTGTCCATCGAGGAGGATATGACAAGGTCAAAAAGTTACATGACTTAGGGACATAACTGTGTCCCAGGCTGTGTCTAGTGACGAAAACGGAAACCTTACAATACATTATAAAAGGACTTACTAGAGTTTCGCACAGAGTTTGGACATTCAAAAGAGAAGAGACTTGAAGAAAAAGAGGAGCAAGACTTGAAGAGAAAGAGGAGCAAAAGCGGAAGAAACACCCAACTTCAAGATTGAAGAGATTTTCTATCAACAAAAGGAGTTTTTCATGTTTTATTTATTGATTTTGTTGCAGTTCGTTTTTAGTTTCATTATGATAGCATAAGATTCTTGTATTTAGGATTATGGAACCTAGGGTTTCATGTGACTATTAGATTGATTGATAATTTTCAATAATATTTCTATCTTTTCTTGATTCAATTATGTTATTTAATTGTTAATTGATATTTCTAGGGTATCAATTTATGATATTATGCATGACGATTGAAAAATCACATATGTAATGAGATCTTGACATAATTGGAGAGAATTACATATGTACTTAGAGATAAGATACATGTTTCTTCCAGAAAGTTGTTCTTTTGTATGTGAATTCATTATACATTTATGCTATTATGAATTATATTACTAAGTGAAGAGATTCCGGTAAATAATTTAGGATTAGGGTTAATATGCTTGAGAAAGGTGTTAACTTTAATTGTGAATCTCTCTGGTCAAGAATAATAGAGATTGAATTGGATATATTTTAAGCGGTCACATGTTAAATACTAGGGGAAATAATTCCTAAATACGTTATTTACCTTCTTAAATTCGTTCTTAGTTTTATCGCTTTCTAAATTGCTTAATCAAGTCTCATAATTAGGTTAGTTTGTTAATTTTAGTATTTTTAATTGATTCAACCCATCACAATTTTCTGGTTAGATAATAGAGCTAAGGTTAATATTAGTACTCAAAGTCTCTGAGAGATCGATTCGGACTCACATTCACTATATTAAAACTGATAGGTGCGCTTACCTTATATCAAATTTCATATAAGACAATTCCCTTATTTTCACTTATAAGTCATGTTATATATGGATAAGTTGTAAACCCTACTTTTTAACGGACTTGTTATTCAACTAAGAACACTTCTCAAATTATCCCAAGGATAAACTAAGCTAAGAATTAAAGTTTACATTTAAAAATGAATTTAATTTTCCAATTCGAAACCCTATTATAGATAAAGCTTGAATACGAGAACCATGGACTATAAACCCAAAATACTAAAACAATTAAGGACTTATAACCCTAAGCAGCTAATTAAGAATTTAATTTGAATAATTTTATTCAAATTTAGAAATTTTCATAATTTTATAAGAATTAAATTATAACTTACAAATCAATTTAAGAGACAAACTCTAAAAGAATTTTATATAAGACAATCTCCTTATCTTATTGCATAAAACACAAAACTGAGCCTGAAACTCTTAAAACAAGCTTAGAACTCTAAGTTGGGCCTTCATTAAAATTCTGACCAGGACTTTAAAATATTAAGAGAGGTTGTTTTGAAGTCCACAAGAAATCCACTGAAGGCTCCATAAGCCCACCAAAGTCACTAACTTTAGTTTGAACAAAAAAACAAGCCCATTTGACAACTTAAGCCCACTAAAGAGCCCATGAAGTGGTTGTTAGCCTTAGGAGTACAAATCAAAGTTGTAAATTTGATATCAAGGAGTATTTTGAGCTTAGGATAAAATCTTGAGACCAAGCCCAAACGATTTCTCAAGTTATCAAAAAGCCCATTTACAATAGAAGGCCCAAAAGTACTCCAAAACATGAGGATCACTACTATTTTGGCCCATGGGCAGTTTTGTGTACCTCATCACAAAAATATAACCTCACCACATTAAATTACACTTGAAAAAGATGAAGATTGACTGTAAGATCATAAAAATCGAATTTAAAACGAGAAAGTTATACGCGATTGAACTTTTAAGTAAAACCGGAAAAAAAATTATGAAACCAAGTCAAAAGTATAACTTAAAGGGTTTCAGCTTAGTTTTCTAGGTTTTATTTCAAATCCTTATAGTATTGTATTTGCAATGTCCAAGGGACCCGGCTTTGGGGAGATGATCTATCCTGGATTATTTTAATTGATTCGTATGGCTGAGTGGGTAAATTCCCGATGACTCTTTACTTGATTTTGCTTGTAGAATAGATGCATCTAAGCTTATATATATATATATATATATATATTTGGATGCTTGTGGGATACGGGAAATGCATGTGTATGAATTTTTAGATGAATGCGATGACTTGTTAATTATATATAATAATGGGAATTGTTTATACTAATATATACATGTGAATTGTATGGAATGAAATTGTCTAATCACCTTGAAAATCAAGTTAATCACTTATACGATTAAGAAATCAAAATGAATCATGCATTTCTCATATTTCATACGGATAACACTGACTGTCGCTTCACGCAGAAGATGGGAAGGGACTCACAAGAGAACGTGCCTCCTACAGGATTAGGCACTAGTTATGTCATCATATATATTGAGTCTCTGTCTTAAGCTGATGGGCTTACTAGGCGTCGGGAGATGCCAACCGTCGGTGAGGGGCCGAGTCTTGTGGCTTCTACTTAGGGCGTATGTTTGTGGATTATGGAGGCTACCACATCGTTAGACTTAGGATTTTGAAAATATGATTTACTATTTGGTAATGAAAGTACATATATGTATATATATACATAGTTTTGTTTTGACTTAAGCACAATAGTGCAAATGAAATAAAACCTAAGGTCTAGAACCCAGATTTTGGTTTGAGTCGGTTAATTATCTCTAAAACCCGACTATAGAGGGTGTAATTTTGAGTCGTATGCAGTTCTTAGGTCACTGTATACGTTGTATGGCATCTGATTGTTCATGCATTCATATGATTATTCATCTAATAAATTTCTATCATGTGGTATTGATGAGGGTAATTATCTCACTAAGTGTAAGCTTATACTCCAATAGTTCTTTTCCTTGCAGGTTAATTGATAGTTGGGACTAGGATAGGAATCGAGTGCAGAATGCTACCATTGAATCAGTATAATGAAAAAGCTTGTGTAGTTAATTCGGAATGCTCCGAAAAATGACTAATACCTCAATTAAGTTTATTATCTTTAGTAAGTTTAGAATTTTCTGAAATTGTCTATCTTATTTCACTATTTTGGTAGGGGATACCGATTCTTTGTGGTTCTGAAGAATTGTGGAAAAAAAAATGGTTATCCATAATTATTTATATTATATAATGAGTCAATGAACTAAAATTGAAGACTCTAGCAAATAACTATTTAGAGTCTTGCAATCTTTAACTTGCAAAGCGATTTTCTTATCATGGGTGTACACGTGATATGGAAATTTTAAGCAATACCACTAGGCCCCTCCTAGGGTCACTACACATTGTACGTTATTGAGCGAGTGGTTGTGCCATTCCTTATGGGTGCTTTACATTTGTTCCTAAGAAGGCCATAGCTGTTTGACTGTTTTGTTATGTATAATAGATATAAGAATATTTATGCCTTCACCAAGGATAATATGAATGTGTTGTAGTCGATGAACCCAATTAGGTGAATGAAACATAACCAACTCATCCAAGCTACAGAAAAGAAGTCCTTGATATTATCTCGTGAAGGATTGTGAGACGCTGAGAAGGAGAAGGAACAAATGTTTTTACTGATTCCAAGACTGTTGGGACTTAGAGACATGGACTCAATACTGGAAGGAGATTACTAAATGAATTCTCCAACTTGTTTCCTAAGGAGTTGCATAAATGATTACCTTTGGTTTAAGGTGTAGAGCATTGTATTGATCTCTAATTGGGTGTTACCTTGCTAAATCGATCTTCATACTGGATGAACTTAAAGCAAGTGCTGAGCTCAAGAGATAAGTGGATTTGCTAAATGAGCGTGGCTATGTTAGAGAAAGCATAAGCTCGTATGCTATGCATGCTCTAGTCATGTTGAAGAAGGATGGTTTACTGCGTATGTGTATTGATAGCCGAGCTATCAAATACATTACTACGAAGTATCGATATACCATATAGGGGTCTGATGACATGCTAGACAAACTCTACAACACTTAAATATTTTCTAAGATTGACTTAAGGAGTGGTTACCACCAAATTTACATGAGGCCAAGAGATGAGTGGAAGACTGCTTATAAAACACAGCATGGTCTCTACGAGTAATTGGTTATGCCATTTCACCTAACAGATGCACTAAGTATGTTTACGAAACTTATGAACCATGTGTAGTGGTGTCATTTGATGACATTTTGGTGATTAGTATCTATCTAGCCAAACATATTGAACACTTTTGAAATGTTTTTGATATACATTGTATTGATAAACTATATGAAAATTTAAAGATATGTACATTTTGTTAGCATGAAGTTGTCTTATTGGGATATGTCGTATTTGGAGATGTAATCTAAGTTGATCAAGAGAAGTCCTGAGCTATCTTAGAATAGCTGATCTCTAAGAACATTATTGAGGTGAGGAGCTTCTATGGACTTACCTCCTTTTATAGGTAATTTATTTGAAACTTCAATACTATAGTGACCCTTTAACGTACTATGGTGTCTTGTATTCAACTTTGTTCCTCAATGATTAAAAGAAGAAGAGAACCAAAGAGAGCCAATAGATGAAGGAGAACCTATTTATTTGAGGTCAAATATCCCAGACCTATGGGAAGATGATAGGAATATACTTGTAGCAACCTGGCTAGAACTCTTCTCACTAAGATATTGTCCTCTTTAGTGTGGAACACCGTACGATTTTTTCCCTTAGTACAATAGCTTCCTAAGAGATCAATTATCCTAGGATTAACCTAGCTCGAGCATGCTTCACTTTGGAGTTTTGACGTTCGCCAATCCATTATACCAAAAGGTACGTCTTTGATTTAGAATTTAGTTACCTAGCATATAAGGGGTATTACAATATTCCCCAGACCCTTGACAAGAAGCCAAACTAGAGGATTATAAGGCCTAACTTGACGTAACCTAATTCAAAACCACTTAGGGATGGAGATTCTCTTTACTCCTAAGGTCTACTATACTATGTCCAACCTAAATATCAAATGGTAGTCATGGTTAGGATAACTATTGACTTATCTCAAAACAGGATTGCAATCTTAAGAGAGTTTGGTGATTTGTCCATGATTGTAGCTACCCAAATGCCAAGTAAGCCCAGTATTGAGCTAATATGTCTGCAATTCCGACCTAATCCACATTAGGTTAGTTGATCTGGTTAATACTGTATCTTGTCCATTGTTGAGTTGTTTGACCTAGTTACTAAACTACCCGATGTCCTAAACTTCTTATTCATTGGGTTTACTCGAACATATCTTCCATCTTATGTAAGAACTTTCAATCTAAAGGCGACATGTGTCTTATGCACATGATCCCAAGAAAACACCTTTCTTATAGATTCTTTATTCCATTTTACCCTTTTCGGTTATATACTAGGAATCTTCCTATAACCAACATTATAATTTACCCTTTTTAGTCATTTTCTTCCTCTCATAAACCTCAGTAGCCAAGTGTAAAAGCCACTCTTGTAACTAGTCACAACAAGTGAAATGAATTACAAACGTTTTCCTTTATTCATCGAGAGTGTCCCCTCTTGAGAATTTCCCAACTCTTGTTTAACTCCTTTAGTAAGAGTTAGTGGTGAGTGACCCTTGGGAGTGCTTGTGCGTCATATCAAGTGCTTACTAGGTTATGTGGACTAGTTGGTGAGTCATATCCAACTAGTTGTACTTAAGTTTGCTAACTTTTCCTTTGTTTTTGAATTGCCTCGCTTTGGTGAGCTCTTGTATATTTAACCTCAAGATGCATCACATTGCGTCCCTTATATCCAAGGTTGGAAATATAACCTTTTTCTTCATTTTGTATAATAATTCAACTTTTAATGGCTTCATAAAAATATTTTTAATTTGATTTTTGGTATGATAATAATCAATCTCCACTTCCTTTTTCACCTACTAATTGTCAAGTGCATCACCTCAAGTATTCTTCTTGGCTATATTACTTGTGTTGCAGACTAGTTGCTACTATATACTCTGCTTTGGCTATAGAGAGTGCAATAATTGGTTGTTTCTTTAAAGACCATGATACCATATTGGTGCCTAGATTAAATATATATCCTGATGTACTTTTTCCTATCCCTATATCTCCAACCCATTCACTATCTGTATAGCTAATAAGTTTTATATCATTATCATTGGCATAAAAAAATTCATTATTTGGAGTACCTTTAATGTATTTGAGAATTATTTTAGCTCCTTGCAAATGATAGATGCATGGTTCTTCCATGAATTTGCTGAGCAATCTAACTCTAACTACTATGTTTGGTCTTGTTGGAGATATTTGAGACTTCTAATTAATCACATATCCTATAGGCTACTCAACATATACTTCCTCCAGCATACCATTTAGAAAAGTAGATTTAACATCCATTTGATATATCCTTCGATTATTTCGTGTGTATGTATGTATATATGTATGTGTGTGTGTGTATATATATATATATATATATATATATATATATATAGAGAGAGAGAGAGAGAGAGAGAGAGAGAGGGAGAGAGAGAATCATGCAAATTGTATCTAATCTTGCAACATAAGCAAATAGACCAAAATAATCTGCACTTAGCTTTTGTTTTTACCCTTTTGCAACCAACCTTGCTTAAAGGTGATCAATATTACCACTAGGATTGTACTTTGTTTTGTAAACACACTTTACTCTAATTGGCTTCTATAGGTAGGGTTGCTACTAATGATCAATTACGTGCTATGCATGTGTGTCATGGTCTATATTCTAAAGGAAGTAGGGGTGTTCAACCTAAGGCTTAATGTGAAGTAAGTGGTGTCAATAGGTGGTTTGTTCGTTGGGTTGGATATTCTCTCAAGGTAAGATTAGCCTCTTGTGAGTAAACTAGTTAAGAGCTGATGCCACTCTACTGATGATGACCATGGAAGGCCGAAACCAGTAGAGAAGTTGAGCTTCCTAATCATATAGAGGACATTGATAATGTCAGCTGGTACTCTTAAAGATAAAGGGGCTTGGAATAGTTTTAGGAAAGGAGGAAGGAAAAAGGTTGGCTTACCCTTTGTAATACGAGAGAATATATAAGGTTATGGGGGGTTGGAAGGGGAAGGGTTGAGCATCGCACTGGCACATAGGGAGGGGGTAAACCTTTCGTCCCGTGATAAGTGGTATTATAGCACATGCATTCTAACTTAAGATGAGCTACCTAAATATGACCTTATGTACTTAATGAAAAACGGTATTTCTTGTTGATAATTAGGCTCATGTAGATGAAGTTTGAGAGAAGTAGCAGTTATTAGGTATAGCACATTGTTAGCTCAAGATAATGCAATTTTGTAGACCACATTAGGCAAACAAATGTGCTTTGATAGATAAGAGGGAGGGTGAGGGTAGGAAGCCTGTGGAAGCCCTGAGTCCAACAAGATGGTGACTTGAGTAGATGAAGGGATGATAGAAGGTGACCCTAGGGCAATGACTCTTGAGGAAGTGGAATAAGCTATTGTGAGAGCCTTGACGATCTAGGAAGATAGAATCTTGTAGAAGCCTTAGTCCTAATGGAGATGATCTTAGTGTAGAGTTAGGCAATGAAGGAATAGGGTTAGTGATTATCACTCCCCGAAGAAGTACGTAATAGCCCTATTATGTAAACTATTTTAGGATAGAAGTTGATCTTATAGCTGCTATAGCTGACCTAGTTCATATAAGGTGAACTCAACTCAATCACTTTGACTCATCTAACTCTTTACTTATTTGTTATAAGCCTATGGTGTAATCTTTCAAGACAATTATTAAACTCAATTTTGGAACCGAAGTATTTTAAAAGAATTGGGTTTGAACAGTGAAATGGCAAAATATTCAAAGGTTACAAATATCTATAAGATTTATATTTGTAAGAGAAATATTACTAAGTTTAAGAAGCGAGTTATAAAAGTCAATAGGCATATTAGACTAAATAACCATGTTAATAGTGGAAAATTATATTGTTACTTGAGGAGACTCTAATAGTTTTTTTTAAGAGTTAGTAAAATTGATGTTTAGGATAGAGTTTAGCCATTTCTTCATAATCCTCACTTCCCAATCCCGCGTTCAATCTTTAGGTTTAAAATGATGTGTTGGGAGTCTATTCTAACCTTACAAGACCATTATAGGGGAATACATAATAACTTTCTTGCTAATTGTGACATACACAGAATTATGCAATCAATGCAAATGTACTTAAGGTTTTCAACCAAGTTAATTAGATGCTATGCATATACAAGTAAGTATAATCGTATGATTTTGTCTAGTCTATAATGAGATTAGAGAAATTATTTTTGCTTTAACCTGGGTTGAGGAGTTTGATGCTGTACACTAATGAATCTAAACCAAATTGGGCCTTGTGCAATGGGAACACCCTTTGCTTGAGACTCCCTTTAAATCACAACTCTCAACCTTGCCGTGACCTCCTCTCTTGTCACTTAGTTTGATTAAGGGTAGGGAAAGGACCATTTAAGCTATCCTTATTGAAGAGATCTGTGTTTAGCCGGAGAATCCTAGTTGTTACCCCTAATAGGTTATTATACATGTTAGGTTAGGAGTTATGTCAAGTTTGAGTTAGTTTAGTTTCTGGGATGATTGACCAATTTAGACAATCTAAACAAAACAAAATATATAGAACAATTACAGCATGGAGCTCAGCTCCTACAGCAGCAACAAAGTAATATCTAGATATATGTGCCACATACCTACAAACAACTACATTACAATCACAAGCCAAAGCATACCAAGTGATAGGAATCAGCTTGCGACCATCTCTAAGCCAAAGCTGACCAATCTTAAGCTGAGGCCGATTAACTCTTATCGAGACCGAGCTGAAGCTAGGAGGGTGAGAGGTAGAAAAAGAACCACTCAACAGCAAGTCTATCATCAATCGAGTTGTCGAGAGATCACATTGCCGAGAGTTGGATCCACTCGGTAGCCTTAGAGAGACTAGTGCCGACTAACTTTAGAACTCGGTAATTATGGGCTAACCTTTCTGGTGTCTTGGTAAGCAATGCAAGACTTTAGGGACTCCTTATCAAACTTATACATCCAACTACCAACCCCATTCGATTTGGATCTTTTTCCTTCTAGGACATGCCAAATGATCGCATGTCGACTTCCTCTATTAAATTCACAGTTGGTTATGGTCGTATATGTTTGTCTTTATTTAATTTATAAGCCCAATTCTTTAGGGTTTAAGGCCTTGTACATTATTTACAGTTTTGCCACTAGGGTTTAGGACTTGCTATAAATAGCAACATTTGTAATAACATACAAGATGGAAATATACAAAGGAATATAATCATTTTATAGTGAAACTTTCCTCTTTCGAGCAAGGTGACACTTGAGCTCTTAGAGCTTGCATTTGCCAGATTACTGAGTGCTGAATAACTCTTTAATCATTTTTGCATTCTTATTGATCTTGTTCTTAATATTGTTGTGAACCTTTCATTTGAACCGGTTAGTGAGTTGCATCTAACCTTCATTTGAGTCCTGAGTGACATTTAGTGTTCATGAGTTGTATTGAATCCTCTTTCAAAATCAAATCCCTGATTATGTTTGTGTCTTGGTGCGTAATATCCATACATATTCACCGTCAAAACTCCTGTTTTACTCCTTATTCTTCATACTCCTCTCGAACCCTGAATAACCATTCTAAGTTTTCTAAATCTGCTGCCTACTATACGCATCATCTTGGTGTTAGAGCTTTGCGGAGACACGCGTGATAGTGTTCTTCAAAGTTTGTTTATCCATTTGAACATCTGTTCATCATCATTCTGTAGTGTAGTATGTTCGTATTTTTAGCAATCATAGTATTGTACTGCTGCTGAGTTGAGTAACAGTGCTTTAAGTAGTTGATTCTAGTTGTTGTGGAAGTTTTTGTTAGTTGTAGGTAGCTATAGAAGCCGAGTAGAAGTCGTTTCTAGGTTGCTATAGTGTTTTCGTTGTAAAACATGTTTGTTCAATTTTTTAGAAATTACTATATAGACAAGAATGTCGGACAATAGTGTTAATAACAATGGTGATAGTCCTTGTGGAAACTTGAGGAGACGTATTGATAACTTAGAATATCAGATTTAGAATCTCACTAACTCTATCTAAGAACTCACTGGGTTAGTCAGAGGCTGTAGATGTGATGGCTGAGAAGAAAGAAGGGAATGAACACCTACTAGTAGAAGTGGTTCCAATGAACTTGACAATGATGAGCAACAGTTGAAAAGAGCTGCTGAGTCGAGAAGGAGAGGAAACTAACTTGTGTCAAGAAGAAGAAATGAAAGGAGTGTTGTCTCTGAAGTAAATCAAGAAGCCCGGAGAAGAGAGTTGAGGTTGAGAAGAGATGTAGTCGAGCAGAGCTCCAGCAAAAGTGGTTGATTCGAGGTGAACCGACTAGTTCAGAATGCAATGGATGAACCCCGAGCACTTGGTTGAGGACTTGATAATATCAAGCTTAAACTGCCGACCTTCAGTGGACGTAACTGACCTAAAGAATTCCTTGACTAGTTTCCCCGAGTCGAGAAATTGTTTAAGTTCTACAAGTGTGATGATTGAACAAAGGTTAAGCTGGCTTCATTATCCCTTGTTGAATATGCAAGTCTTTAGTGGGATAAGTTGTTTGCTAAGCGAGATGCTGAAGGAGAAGAGCTTATTAGAATTTAGAGGCTTATGAAGTAATTGATGAATCAGCGCTTTGTACTGACCTACTTCAAGTAAGAGATGCTCTATGCCTTCTAACACTTGAGATAAGGTTAAAACACCATTAAAGAATATTTGCAAGAGTTTGAGACCTTGAGGACAAGATGTGAGTTTATTTAGCCATAGGACAGCACCATTGTTAGTTTCCTGAGTGGACTATGAGATGATATTGCCGATATAATGGAATTATAGTCATCAAATTCATTAGACGAGTTGATCAATCTAGTACCGAGAGTTGAATGTTAGAGGAGGAGAAGGCATCAGAGGTTGACTAGCCAACCTCAACAAGGTAGCCTTGGGCCTGAGAGGTATGTTGAGAGAAAAGGGCTAGAGAAGAAGATGGAGAAAGGAGAGCTTAGTCAACCAATTCATGCTAAGAAAAGGATTACCGAGAAAGAAAAGGCACTCGATAATAAGGCCTGAGATGTGAAGTGCTTCAAATGCTTAAGCTACGAACATATTGTATCCCAATGCTTAAATTAGAGGGTCATGGTCTTGAAAGGTGAAGGACTGAATGCTTAAGTAGAGAGTTAGAGAGACAAGAGTTTGGAAGATGAGTCGATAGAAGAAGATGTCTATGTTGAAAATCTAGATGAACTCTTATCATTGACAAACTGATAAGCTAACTTGAAAGCAGATCCTAGATAAAGGGAAAATTTATTTCATATGTGGTGTCTGGTGAATAGGAAGACTTGTTCCCTAGTAGTTGATGGAGGAAGTTGCACCAATATCATCTCTGTCAAGTTAGTGGAAAAGATGAAGTTGCCGAGCTATCTGTACCTCGACCTTATGGATTGAAGTGGTTCAATGACAAAGGCATGGTCCATGTACATAAAAGAGCTTGAATAGCATTTAAGGCAGGCTAATATGAGGACAAGATTGACTTCGATGTGGTCCCTATGAATGCTATAAATTTACTTCTTAGCTGACTATAGGAGTATGATTGGAAAGTGATCTATGATGGCTTCCTCAGCACTTACATTATTCAGAAGGATAGGAAGAGCTATTGCTTGATCCTTATGAATGTTGAGGAAATCTAGAGACATTTAGCACCCATGGGCAAGCGAAAAGGGAGGAGAAGTTTGTTTGGCATCTTGGCCCATGCTCAACGTTTAACGTCGAGGACAACTTCCTTTTAGATTTGCGATAATGATAGGAATTAGCTTGTAACTATCTCTAAGTTGAAGCCGACCAGTCCTAAGCTAAGGTAGATCAATTCTTGCTGAGATTGAGCTGAAGCCAAGAGGATGAGAGGTAGAAAAAGAACCACTCGGTAACAATTCCATCATCAACTAAGTTGCTGGGAGATCATGTTGCTGAGAGTTGGATCCATTTGGTATGGCATGGAGAGACTAGTGTCGACCTACTTTAGAACTTAGTGATTATGGGTTGACCTTTCTGGTGTCTCAGCTAAGTGATGTAAAACTTCAAGGAATCCTTACTGAACCCATACATCTAATTGCTGACCCCATCTAGTTCGGATCCTGCTCCTTCTAAGACATGCCGAATGACCGTATGTTGACTTTCTCTATTAAATGTACAATTTTATATTATATATTATTTACACTTTTGCCACTAGGGTTTAGGACTTGCAATAAATAACCAAATTTATAATAACATACAAGAGAGAAATATACGAAGGAAGACAATCACTTTACAGTGAGACTTTCCTCTTTCGAGCAAGGTCACACTTGAGCTCTTAAAGCTTGCATTTGCTGGATTATCGAGTGTTGAATAACTCTTTAATCATTCTTGCGTTCTTATTTATCTTATTCTCAAGATTATGGTAAACCCTTCATTTGAATCGGTTAGTGAGTTGCATCTAACCCTCATTTGAGTCCTGAGTGACATTTAGTGTTTGTGAGTCGTATCAAACCCTATTTTGAGCCTAAGGGACTTGCGTATATACCCCTTTTTTGTTAGCTCATCTACTTGCTTCTACAACTTGATAGCTTATTTACGATTCAACCTATAGGTAGGCCTATTCGGTAATGTGGCTCTTGGTTATAGGTCGATCGCATGCTTGACGCCTCGGATTAGGGGAAGACCTTTTGGTAGCTCCTCTGGAAATAGGTTGTTAAATTCCTCTATCAATGTTTTCACCTCAATAAGTTACTCCCTCTCCTCGAACCTCATCTCTAGTAACCTTCGGACTAGTAGATAAGTTAGTCCTTCATGCTCCATTTCTCTTTTCAATTCAGCTCGGTTCATCACTAAAGTCTCTTTCTTTAGGGTTTGGCTAAGTTGGGACTTTATGACCTTTACTTGCTCAACAGTCATAGGACTCAATTTCATCCTCCTACTTTCATGCTCTATAGAACATGTATTCCTCCTTCTGTCATACATAATTGCTTGATCAAACATCCAGGGTCGTCTAAGTAGAATATGGGACATACTTATGGGTAGTATATCATAGAGCACTTCGTCTTAATATTTGCCAATGTAGATCGGCATGGACACTTATTTGTTCACCTGTAGGGCTCTCTTACCACTAAGCCAATAAAGTTTGTAAGGTCTCGGGTGGAGCATGGTTGGCAATTTCAACTATTGGACCATAAATGTAGAGGCTGCATTGGTGCAGCTCTTACTATCAACTATCAGGGTGCATACTAACTCATTTACCTTGCATCTAATATGAAAAAGGTTTTCCCTTTGTTCGTCTTTGGGTATAGGGATGACGCTCATCGTCCTCAACACTAAAGTGGTTAGCAAAAAGTTGCCCTCCTCACTGTAGATAACTTCCTTCTTGGACAGTTTGGTTTGTCCGTCTTCCTTTAACTCCTCTACCTCTTCATCAGTACTGTCGACCTCAACAATCGCCACCTCACCTCGGATCACCATTGTTCACATGTTTGGACACTAAGCTGCCATGTGTCTAAATCCTTAGCATTTGAAACACTTGATGTTACTCATATTTCTTCCTGAATTTGACCTTTCTCAAACTTCCTCGTGGGTTCCTTCTCCTCAATTCGAATAGTTTAAGCGAGTAGGGTCTTGGCAACCTTACTTGGTTTTGTTTGCATAAGTCAAAATCTTCTTGTTCAGTGCCTTTTTATCCTCTGGGTAGCTTGAATTGTGTCATCACGTGTTCTAATATCCAGGGTTTCTAGGACACTCCCAATCTCATACTTCAATCCACCAATGAATCGAGATACAATTCAGTCCTCTAGCTCTATAACTTCACATCGAATCATCAACATTTGGAACTCCTTAACATAAGTATCTACACTCAACCCTCCTTATCTTAGCTCGTACAGACTTTTGAAGGCATCCTACAAATAATAGCTCGATACAAACCTTCTCTGCATAACCTTCTTCATTTCATCCCAACTCTTAATCTTTCGTTTTCCTTCCTTTCTTTGGGTAGCTTGTAAGTTCTTCCACCATAAGGCGACATAGCTAATGAACTCTAACATAACAAGTCTAACCTTTACATTGTCGGGTACATCGTGTCATTCAAATTGCTTTTCAATCCTATTTACCTAATCTAGATAGTCTTTAGCATTATCACTTCTAGAAAAACTCGGAATACGCATCCTGAATCCCTTAACTCTAGGGGCTTGTACATTTCTTTCTTTGGGCTCGTACATTTCTTAACTCTAGGGGCTCATAGTACTCCTTTGCTTCATCATCTCCTTCCACTTGTTCCTCAATGTCATTAAGGGTTAGCCTTTGTCTAGCATCCTCACTAACTCCTTTAGCTCGAGGTGGTTGAGCTAGAGCATTAACTTGGCTAAACTAACTGTTTCCTCGCTTTTACTACTCACATTCTTTAGTGGGGCTATTTCTAGCTCGCTGCTTGTCTTCTTAGATAACAGTCATCAAACTAGCTACCAAGTCGATAAGCCTATCCAAGTAGTCACCTATTGATTGAGATGTGGAGATTCCTTCCTGCCTTTGGCCATGTTAAGCACTACTTTCTTGGTTTCCCAAAGTTCCTTGAACACTTGAGTTGGACATTAATGGTTACTTCACAAAAATTGACATCTAATAATACCACTTGAAGATCAATAACTGATACTCCAATCACCACAACAATTACATAACAGTTAACTGTTATTGAAAATAGTTAACCCACTCTACTTTTGTGTATCAAAAACAGGGGAAAACAAAACACAAATTACATCTCAACTACTAAACTGTAAGGTTAACAATAGAACCGTTATCACATAGGAGTAGTAGCAAACTACTCAAAGAACACAGTAGCATAATTTAGCTTCAAACGTAGCTAAGCTCTGATTCTAAGATGATACGGATTCCATGGATGAATATATGGACCCAATCTTACGCGTAACCAAAAGGGTAGGTTTGGACTGCGAGATAGCTCGAAAGATAAATGATAGTTGAACATTAAACAAGGGTTCCCATGTACTGATGATGTATATGATGCAATAATGCCTCACACGAGCTCAGGTCATACTTAATATGACGCATAAGTATGGTCGGAGGTCACTTGCCACTAGTCCACGCACAAATGGGCTAGATAAGAGTAGCTTAAGAGTAAGCAAAATGACACTTAGCTCAAGAGGGAGTAGAAAGTTCAATGTATGCTTTGTATATGTATTGATGCTGCTATTACATCATGTGAGTATTTTTAGTTTAGTTAGGGTAAGTCTTAAATTATAGAAATGATTGAAAAAAAAGGAGAATAATTTATGGGAAAAACATGAAAGCATGCAAAAAGAGTATCCTTTGTTAGAAAAGGAAGTATGGATGTTAGAAAGGATAACGGGTGTGTAATTTTGCTCATTATATGGTCCCAATAACGCTACAAGCCATGTAAGGGTGGGGCCTCGATTAGGTCTAGTCGGCATCGGCAGTTCAGGAGCTCTGATTGTTGGGATCGGGCAAGGGTTAGCTTGAGGACGACTCACATTCAAGTTAACCTAGGTTGGTTAGCTCCTGATAATTGTCAGCTCAGTCTTGATACTATGGAGATGGTTGTTTTCCTAATTTAGTACTTGGACTGGAGTATTGCAGAGGGTTTGGCTTAGTACATCGGTTGGTCACTTTAGCAGCTTCCTGGATGGTGTGGAGAGTAAAGTGGCTGGGTAGATTGGATTGAGGAAAATACTGCTTCTTGGCGCTTAACTCTCCTCAAATAGCTTAGTGAACCATCTGAGAAAGTCCTTGGGCTCGGGAGCGTGTGATTAGTCCTTGATCCCTATTAGTAGGGGTTGGGGTTGTTTATATAATCATGGATGTAGGGAAGATGCGGTTAGATCTAGATTGTCTTCAAACCCTAGGATGGGAAGCTATTGTGTAAGTTTCAAATGTTATGGGGTAACCACCTTTTGGAGTAGATCAAGCTGCCCCACTTAAGCTTTAATGTGATCAATGAATCACCTCTCTAAAAGTATGTGATACCATAGAGCTTAAGGATCATTAGAACAAACCTTAATTACATTTAGGAACCATTCCCCGAAATTGGCAAATAAACATGATGTGGCAAAATTGGAAAATTATAGCTATGAAGTTTCCTAATATTTTCCCTAAAAATATTTTCTTTGTAAATTTTTCATTTCTTTGTAAAATATCATCATCAACCCCATAGGATATATATATATTTTTTTAAGAAATCACTAGTTTCTCCCTTATACTTACTCTCTTCAAGGAAATTCACATCCACTAGTCCTTTGAACCATAGGGGATGCTTGAAAAATGGTTTTAGTTTTTTAACCCAACTCAGTAGAAGACAATTTAAGATAAGATCAAGCCTTTCCTTTTGCTACTTAAGATTCGGGCTAATATCACCATGGTATGGGCTTTAGTCTACTTTTGGGACCTTTATATGTAATCAGGCCAACTATTGAAGAATATTTCTATCTAATAGGAGTCCCTTTTTTAGAAAAAGATATTATGTTCTAGATATCCCTATTGGGCCAACAAAGATCTTTTATAAATTATTAGGCCTTTACGAGTCCATAATCTATAAGATGTGGGCACATCCTAACAAGAGAATTATCATGGTAGATGATTTATAGCTAGGAGCTCTTTTGCCCTAATCTTGAAGATTGGTAGCAACGTAGGATTAACGCTTACATCTTAGCAGCTTTTGGAACCATCTTATTTCCTAATGGGGTATTTCACATATAATACATAATTGTAGAAATGATGCTCTAATTCTTAGAAGGGAAGTCTTACATCTTGACGCTATTGGTTGAACAAACTAGATCTAAATGGGGATTTGAAGACCAGCATGACCCTTCTTAAGGTTTGATTTAGTAGCCATATGCAAAGCCATAGAATCAACTTCACTCACAGGAAATGTGTTCAAAAGACGAACCACATTGAAGCTTTTGCTACTACGATTGAGCTTCTTAAATGTATCACTACTAATTATTGGGTTAGAGCATTCCAAAAGTTTCATGTTGAAGCCAGTTCCTAGGTTGTAAGATGGATAGAAGTTCCTGGTTTGAAGAAGAGAAAAGGGTTGGAAGATAAGTTTGAACACCAAAAGAAGAGGAGGAACTAATCCTTATGATTTTTTTTAATAAAAAAGAAAAATAAATCAAATTATGTATTTGGAAACTTCAAAATTGCAATGTTAATAAATATCCATTTTTCGCCACATCATGGACAATTTACTAACTCCCCTCTTTGCATGTTTCCACATACATTGTTTTGTTTCATTAGTAAACGATTCTTGTTCATGAAATTTATAAGACCATAGACATTGGTAGGAAACTAATTAGTAAACAATTAGAGAGTCATTAAGCTGCTGGATGCCCTTGGAATCTGTGAATAGCTACTGTAAGCGGAAGCTACCTATTAGAAGTAAAGGACTAGATGTATTGAAGCCTTTAACCAAGCTTTGTTAGCAGCCCAACTATAAGAGCAAGATTAAGGACTTTAGATTTAGTCAAAGAGCTTGCAATAAATGTCAAATTTCATATTAACTGAGAATAAATGTTATGCTATTTTTTCTTTGTTTCTTTTGTTCTCCAATTTATCACAATAATATAAATTCCCTTTAGCATATTATTCTTTACTCTATAGTACGCTTCTTTTGTAAATAGACCTTTAATAAGTATTCATCTAATTATTGTTCTCTAGACTTGTAAATAAAACCCTAAGTAAAGCAATGCCTCATCCTTGTTTATATCATTCAATTTATAATGCCTTGTTTCTCTCTCTCTCTCTTAAAAAAAAAGGTTGCTAATGGTTACAAATTCTTATGGGACTCAACCTAAACACGAACCCTTAGCCTGTTAAGGCAGGTAATCTAAACACTAACCCTTAGCTCATTATGGAAGCTAACCCAAAACCCTTAGCTTGTTAAGGTAGCCAATTTAAACATAAACCCTAGCCCATTAAGGTAGCCAGACCAACTTAAAAGCCCTGGCCTATTGAGAAAACCAGCACGAAGTCAAATATAACCTCAGTATCAATGGAAAGAAACCCAATTCTGAGCTTGACCTTCAGTTTAAACAAAAAGGTAATGTATAACTCCTCTACTGCAAAAGACATCAATGCTGGCCCATTCGATTAAGACTTATAAGTCTAAGGTAGTTATTTGCTTAAGCCATGAAGAATGCGAAAAGTCTAGGGCATTTGAAATTTAATTTTGAACTTAAATTGAGTGAAAGGCATCGTGTTACATTAGGGCACATTTCGAGAAATTGGGGGGCAAAGTCAATTTCAGTACCTTACTTTTAAGGTTTAGAATGAAAGGAGGCAAGCTATATCCTACATACTAATCTTTAGACACTTTAAGAGTCAAGTGATAATATGGTAAGGATTTTGGTACTCATTCCATAAAGGAGGTCTATTTTGAATTTGATAAGCTAATCAAAATGAAGTTGGGCGATAATTTCTAATGTCTAAACACAATTATCCATTATCAACCCTATTAAACCAATTTGTAGTGCTGTCAAATTTAAACCCTATTAAAAACCACCCTACTGTGAAGTAATCTAGAGGTTGGGGTCATCACATCAAGGTCATTCCATTAGGTGAAAGGGATAAAATTAGTTTATACTTGCTTTGATAACATTAATTCAAAGAAGATTTCTATTTCTAATAAGTTATTTTCTTTGAAATGAAGAAGAACCAACACTTTTTCAACTACCTCAAGCTTATACATACTTCACTAAAGCCCACATGCTTGAAATCCTTAGATTTAAGGTCTTGATTTTCTTAAAGACAAAGACTCAATAATAGAGATGATTATTTTAGGGCCAAAGAAGAGAGAAAGGGGTAGGAATAAAAAAATAAAAATAAAGAAGAGAATAAGAAAAAAAGAGAAAGAACAAAAAAGAAAGAAATTTGAAAATAGGGCTCAATTGAAGAAAAAGAAAAGGCTCCAAAAAGGCACCAAAAAGACATACCTTATCCCAACAAGAGTAGCAAAATTGAGTCATGATGAGCTTGAAATCGAAGCCTAAAAAAAAAAAAAAAATCCTTAAGAGCACAAAGTCCTCATACCCATTCCAAATCACAAACACAAAACCTCTTTACCTATCTTCAATCATAAACATAAGGCCTTCCTGCCAATAATACTACCTACACTCAATGAAAACTCTTCTAATCATAAAGAATAATTTATCTTAAATAAAAATTATTTTTGAAACTAGGGCAAGTATAATTTTCATTTTTCCTAAAGGGTTCTTGACTTGTATACTTGAGCTGAATAAAAATAATTCTTTTAAACTAAACCTCATCATTAATCCCTTTTGCAGACATCTAACCAAAAACCTAATTCACAATACTAAGTTGAAAAAGACCTAATAGATCATCAAGGTGTATCACTTACAAACTGAGCTATAATTTTCGGAACAACAGTCAAGAGTGAAATCCAGATTGAGAGTACGTAAAGAAGTCCTCTTCGACTAGACTAATCAAGAGTTACCATTTTCTTAGGCAAAGAATGTTCAAAATCACAAAGCCCGACCAAGAAGATTAGTGTGCCACTAGATTAACCCTGATGGTATTAAGGTTAGAAGATATTTACAGAGATTAAGAAGAGTATGAAATGCTCAACATGGACGGGAATGGTTATAGCTCTTGCTTCTAAAATAAGAATTTGTAACCATTAGTAAAATTTTAGAAAAAAAAAAGAAATAAAAAAATAGAGAGAAAGTAAAGGTTTGTTACAAGTTTTTCCCATCCATTTTTAAATCCATATTGGCTCAAGTGGCCAAGCTTTCAATTCATGTCTTCCAATACGGTTACACCTTTTAAGTTGACCATAATAGTAGAAGTCATCCTCCTTGATTTTACTCATGGTTGATATCCATTAACTATTTTCCAAAGTAAGGGACCTTATCCTTGATGCCTTTTTTGTTATAAATGGTTTTCACCAAATTCCTCATTTGTAAAATTTTCAAGTTAAGAGGTTTTTCAAATTAGTTACATCTCCCGATTTTATTTCATTAATCACCTTGTAGGGTCTTTAACTAGCCCATAGAGCACCTAACCTTTGTTAATCTTTCTTGAGGTCCTTAACTAACCCATAGGTCGTCAATCTTTCAATCACCATGGTAGTTTCTCGTCATCTCTTTATGGTTCTAGCTAGCTCATAGAGCGTTGTCCTATCTTACATTTTTCTTTAGAGTTTTAGCTAACCCATAGGGTGCTTATGCTTTGTCAATCTCTCTTAAGGTCTTCAACTAGCCTATAAGGGTACATTCTCATCGTCTCTTTAATGTTTTAGCTAGTTGATAGGGCCCTTCTTCTTTTGTCAATCTCTCTTAGAGTTTTAGCCAACACGAAGGGTGCTTCTCTTTCACCAATCTTTATTAAGGTCATAGTGAGCCTATAAGGCGCTTCCACCATTCTAACCAGCTTTCAAGATTTAGCAAGCTCAAAGTGTGCTTTTCTTGCCTAGGTTAGTCAGATTGTAGGAGTACGACTATGTTTCGAAACACTTCTTATTTAGGCTTGCTAGTCCCTTGGCGATGCTCCTGCTTAGGTTAATTAGCTTGTAAGAGTATAACCAGGTTTTAAATCAACTTCTTAGTTAGGGTTGCTAGTCTCTTAGAGATGCTTCCACTTAGGTTATTCAGCTTATAAGAGCACGACTAGGTTTTAAATCAACTTCTTATTTAGGGTTGCTAGTCTCTTAGAGACGCTTTCACCAACTTCTTGGTTAAGGTTGCTAGTCTCTTAGAGATGCTTCCACTTAGGTTAGTTAGCTTGTAAGAGCACGACTAGGTTTTGAATCAACTTCTTATTTAGGGTTGCTAGTCCCTTAGAGACTCTCTCGCCTAGGTTAGTTAGCTCATATGAGTATGAATAGGTTTGAAATCACTTCTTATTCAAGGTTGATAGTTTTTGAATGATGCTCCTACAACTAGGTTTTAAATCGACTTCTTGTTTAGCGTTACCAGTCCCTTAGAGATGCTCCCGCTTAGATTAGTTAGCTCATAGAAATGTGACCAAGTTTCAAATTACTTTTTGTTTAGGGTTTCTAGTCCCTTAAAGATGGTCCCGTTTAAGTTAGTTAGCTTGTAAGAGTACGACTAGATTTCAAATTGCCTCTTTTTTAGATAGCTAATCTTTTAATGATGCCCCTTATTGAATTTATTCAGCTTAGAAAAGTACTAACGGGTTTCAAATTGATATCCTTAGTCATATCATATGGTGCAACCCTTTTAGAATTCTTGCTAGTCTTTAAAGTACTACCCTCCACTTAGTGTCACTTTCAAAGCCTCGTGCCCTTCTGAAAAACTCATTTACATGTTTCAGCTTGCTCTTAGGGCACAACCTTTCTTTTTGAGATATCTTTCACCAAATCTCTAGTAAATCAAGCTTAAGATAGCTAGTTAGTTGTAGCACTTCTTAGAGCAATTTCATTCTCAAGGTAAAAATGATGTCTCTTTTTGTCTGTGCTTTTGGTAAGGTTTTACTCAAACTTTACTACAAAGAGGAGCAGCTATAGACATTTCATTTTTTCCCTCTTATAGTTTTAATTTTTTTTAGAATAAAAGAAAAGGAACCTAATTTAGAAAAAAAATTGAGAAAATTGGAAAAATTACAAACTGTTAAAAGTGTCTAAGTTGAGTCAATAAGTTATTTAGGTTCAAATTAGGTACAAGTCGAAAATGTACATGTGATTTTAATAAGTTCCAAGTCTTTAAAAATTAGACTTCAATTTAAATAAAAAGTCTAGTAAAAAATTGAACTCATGTGAATGGAATTTTGTTCACTTTAAAATTTGAATTGAAAATGATTTTTACTAGATGAATAAAAATAAAGACTCATAATTTATTAAGTAAAAAATGTCTTAAAAATCCTTGGCATGTGTGTTTTGGAGCTGTCTTAATATACGTGAGTCATTTTAGAATATGATAGAGCAAATTGGGCTTGGTTTTGAAATAAAAAATAAAAATTTGACCTAAATTTAAGACTTAATTATTAATGAAATGCATAACATGTTGAGCAAGTAGCATCATTGGTGTTAAAGAAGGCATAAATGTAATAAGGATAGGTCGTGGGTTCAAATCTAAATAAGCTCGCATTGTGCATTTTTTATTTTTTTTTGGGCTCGGTCATGTGCGTGTTATGTGACTGTCTTCTTTGCTAAAGCTTGGTCGGATTTTGACCATCTTTAGAAATTTTAGCCAATGAATCTTACTATATATCTTATTAAATCCATGATATTTTTGTGTCGAGATTAGCAAAAATCTAGAAATGTTTATTAAAAAATCTAAAGTATCACAAGGATTTACTCGAATAAGAACTAATTGGAGATTTGATAAGATTTAGCAAGATGAACTTTATCTCCTTGTTGGCCATAGGTGATATGTATTAATCCAAGACTAAGGAAGAGATTTAATTTTTAAGTCTATAAAATCAGTGAAAACACACACACAAGAGGATTTAGTTTTGAATTGGGCCAATGAACACATCATCTTCCTCCTTCAATCATCAACTTGATTATAACCTTACTTCACAAAAGCAACCTTATAGTGACCTAATAACAACAACCACCGACGTACAATAGTCATAAAGCACATACGGTTTACAACCATTGTTGCACCAACCTTTCCTTTTCTCGACCCAGCAGCAGTCTTTAAGAACATCTTACTATACTCTCGACTCTTAGCCAACACCTATGTCTAGTAACCCACATATGGATAGACATACCATCCCCTTCAAACCAAGTGAAGAACACTAGGGTAAACTTAAGAGGGGGGTGAATTGAGTTATAAAGATAAATTACAATTCTTTTCGCAATACCGGTTAAATACAATAACAAGTATGATCAAGATAATGATAATATAGTAATGAATGTGGAAATTAAAAGAGATAGGGATGAGAAAATTAAGCCCGGATTTAATGTGGAGTTCAAACTGCCCCCTACTCTCCATAAACACACAATGCCTCCAATCAAGGACTTCACATCACTTTATTGATTTCTTAATCTAAGCTCCAAGAGCTACACAACCACAAACTTAATTATACAAGTTTCTCACTCACAATTCTTAGCACAATTCACAATCTCAACTCACAACACAAAAACTCAATCTTAAGAATTATTGATGCAATGCTTTTAAACTCTCAATACTTTGCAACTAATAGCTAGCAATCACTACACTTCAAATCTCTCTAAATATTAGGAAATTAGGGTAAAAGAGACAATGGGAATAATAGAAAATAAGAGCACAAAGGAGTGTAGGAATATTGCAGCAAAAGATCAATTCATTATCTTCCTTGGTTGGGTTGTTGAGCATTTATATCATCCCATTCAATTCTTCCTGTTACAATGCATTAAATGCTACCCTTACTGGCATGGTGGTACCTTATCCTTATCGGTAAGACAGTAAAGAATTGCATTACCGGCAAGTGAACCGGCATGCCGGTTCCTTGATCAAAAGCAATATCATCTCCTTATCTAGGCTACTTTACCATCAAGCTGGTAGTGCTTTGGAGCTATCAACTCAGTCGGCCAAATATTACCTGAAAATACTTTTAACGAACAACAAACAAATACGCTTTGCAATCTAACTTCAAGATCATTTAGTTACTACTCAAAAGATTAAATTTATTGTAGAGATAATCGATATATTTAATCATTAAGAAAATTAATTGTTCTTATTCAATTACCTTAATCTAATTAAATAAAACTTAGTTTAATCATCCACTTGCTTTGTTCTCTTCAAAAACATGTTTAGATATATACTTTTTGTTTTGTTCTCATCAAAATCAACATGTTGAATTACATACTTTTTGTTTTGTTCTCATCAAAATCAAATAATATACCCTATGTTCAACAATCTCTTACTTTTTTATGAAGATAAAACTCTTATACTTTAAATGCTCCCCTTTAATCCAGTATTCCTCATAAATTGAGTATTCCGTTTCAATATATTTATCAATTAAAAAGATTAATGGAATGCTTACAAAAAGGGAGTATTTGTCATGAATTGAGGACAGTCTAGTTATGGCAGACGCTATATACTGTATGAAGAACCCCTAATTGGTTACCCTTCCAATCGTGAACTCTTCAGACAATATACAAGGTTCTACAACCACTAGCTTCCCAAGAACATACAGATCCATAGGATATCATCACACAAACATATTTATATAAAATTTGAACTACAAAGTTTACAATAAATAGTAATTTAGTACATCTAAGGCTATATTATTGATGAAACAAAAGTACATAAATAAAAACCTACATAATTAGTTCTCTCAACACACTGGATGACTCGTTCTTACCTAGGTCCTCAAGTTAACCTGTGGCATCCCCCGGCCAGCCTTAAAGAATAAGCCATCCTACAGCAAAAGTTTAAGAGGGTGTAAGCTTAAGTTTAGTGAGCAAAACCCTCAGTTACACTACAAGCAAGTTATAAATACATTATATTCACGCATATGAATGAATGGATAAATAGAATGCCAAACAATACGTATAGTTAATTAGTCAGTATACATAACTCAGATTTAATACCTTCCGAAGTCAGGGTGGAGTATACATTGCACCAATTAGATCTGAGTATTATACTATAACTTACTTTACTACAGAACTCCTTGTTTCGTACTTAAATCAAACAAGTCCTTTATTTTCATAAAAATCAAATTCTAGTATAATTGTGAGTGGACCCTCGTAATCCATACTCCCCCCTCCTAAATGGAGGCCTTTAGACTCAACCCTTAACCAAGCGGTTGGTGCCTCCAACGCCTAGTATTCTCGTGGGCTAGGGTAAGGTCATTTTGTACGAGTGCAATGTATAGAACCAATAAATTTATGATAACAACCCTCAAATGGCCTCTTTCTACCTCCGTGTAATATGACGGTTGGAATTATATCTATGTAATGCATATTGATGTATGTACCGGTTTCTTCTTATGAGTCGAGTATAGTTAAGTCCAATTATGATGTGATCTTCCAATAGTGAACACAATTATTATCTATACTACTATGCAATAATAAAGTATTATTTATGCTTAAGGTAAATTTACAACTCAACACATTATAACATACACGGGTATTTCTCAACCCTACATAACAATTAATTAACAATATCATTTAAGACTACTATTTGCAATCACATATAAGCATAGAATCATAAGGTAAGTACTTACTCGGCTATGACAACTTACTTTAGTCATATTAGTCAATTGGGAGATCCTCGCCCACATCGGGTTCACCTAATCATTACGATATAATAACGATAGTAAGCAATTGAATTAACTAGTAATTCTAGATATCTATTTACCTAATTCTACTTATATTACTATTGATTTTTTATCTGATTAAACTTTATCATTAATCGTATGTAACTTTTTCATTTTATTTATGATATTTACGAATTTATAGTCATTTTTTTATTGTTTTCGGACTTATATTTACACTGTGATGTCTGTCTTGGACGTTAAAACCTATGTTTTACGATATAGACTAAATTTATTGAAATTCAAACTATTGAAGCTTAATTATTCATATTGGCTAATTTTATGTTCCATTTTAGTAGTTGGAAGTTTTATTAGCCATTAATTCTTACACTTAAGTAATCTTATGGTTTATTATTTTAGAGGCTTATGTCATCATTTGCTTATGTTATCACTTATGTCATCATTTAATTATATCATTGCTTACATAATTATTCAATTATGTCATTGCTTACATCATTACCCATTCATATGTACTCTTATCTATATGTATGCATACACTTTGTACATATTATACTTATACTTCTAACATACTAGTATGTATACTTATGTACTTATACATATACTAGTACATATACCCATATACACATATAGTGACATACGTATTTTTATATGTATTTTCTTATATTTAAAGTTCCCTCAAAAGAAAGCTTCACAAATTCCATATTTTTATACTTTAAGGGTATATTTAGCATGGTATATGTATGTATAGTTAGTATATGCCTCATTTTCGCTTATGTACCTAATGGATACTTATGTACAAAAGTCTTTATACATGTATTTATCAAGTATACTCTTATATATATATACTTAGGTATATGTACATGTGTTTTTCTTCTAATTATCTAAGGATTTCTACTCTTCTATACATGGAAATAGAGCTTCCACTTTCAACAACACATATGCACATATTATACCAACTTCTTACACTAACCTTACTTATACAACTAACTACTACATAAAATAGAAAATTATATGATAACATACCTTTTTCTCCTTGACTTATGTTAGTAGAAAGTGTGAAAGTGAAGGTAGAAAGTGTGAAAGTAAAGGTAGAAAGTGTGTGGAAGCAAAGGGAATTACGGTTTGAAAGAGGAAGAAAAGAATTTTGTTTTGTGCTTTGAAAATGAAAATAAGTAGGGTCCTAAGTGAGGAAAGGAGTGAATGGCAACAAGGGAGGAAAGGGGGAAAAAATCTAAAAGAAAAGAAAAGAAATCAATAGAAAGGAAGAGAAGATTCTAGTTGATAAGGACACATACGTTGACTTGGTCAACATTGGACTTGGTTAACATTTCACAATTACATGTAATCTAAGTGTACATAATGAAGTGATTAAGAAAAATTAGGAAGAAAATTAAAGAAATGAAAGTAAATAAGAAGTTTAGTGAATTGATTAGTAAATATAGGTAATAAGATCTTCCTTTAGGTATTTATATCCTATATATATTATTTGGTAGGCCACTTAATGTAATGATCATGAAAAGTTTCATTTAGGGTATTAATACTTATTACATGTAATATAAGCATCAACTAAACTCTTAACTCTATATAATACTAACATAGTTATATAATTAGAAGATGAATGTGATCTATGATGTAATATCTTAGTTTTTAAAGGATTATTTTATTATATGTATTTATAAATGATTGAAAGTTATCTTTAATTTTTTACCAATGATTTGGTATAATGCTAAGGTTTTATTATCAATTAGGGTTTAAGGGTAAATTACAGTAAATTAGTGCTTTTATACCCTTAAAGTTATAGTTTTAAGGTTTTTATCACTTTCAGATAAAATCTTTAGTGTTTACATACATTTAGGGTTGAAAAATTTTATACGCAATTGATTACTTATTTTAGGGTTTTCACTTTCATTAACCTTATTAACTCCTGCAAATATCTAATACACTTAAGTCTACTTCAAATGTTAGGTCGAGAAATTTAGAAGTTTACAGTATTGATGTGCTTAGGAACTAAGTCTCACTTCTTAATAACTTCAAATAACGAATGTATCAATCTTTTAAAGAATCAAGATATGCCAGAGTTATAGGATCAATATCATTTTTTAAGTAACTATTATCAATTTAACTTAATATACTTTTTTGATACTCTAACAACTTGAATATTTCTCCCCCTTTAGCCTCATAAAAAAGAAGATGATCCAGGCGGTGAAAAGGGAAGAGGATTTAAGTCAAAATTTTGGCATAATCCTAGCTTAAGCCTTAGGATATGCCTTTTACAAAAGTGAAATCAAAGAAGCTAAAAGTCATGCCAAATAGGATTTTCATAATGAATTCATCAAGATTAGCCCATACTACACCAAAAGTTCAAAAACGTGAGTCAACTATGAGGAGTGTAACAACTCCATGAGAAACATAAACCACAAGTAGTAAACAATATAGACAAGCAACATAAGCTAAGATAATGGCTAAGGTAAGACAATAGAAAGTAACACTAGTAGTAACCAATAGCCAAGTTCATAACATTAGATAAACATAATGAAGAGCATATACAAAATAGATTGGAAATTGGCAATTCATGTAGTTAGTAGATTATCATCTTTGAGTTGGAGGAGGAAAGAGGCAAGATGGATAGTGATAGTTCATCTAGAATAGCTATAGTTCATCAACGTAGTGTCGTAATGGTGGATGGGGGTTTAGTAGAGAGAGAAAGTCTATGAGGAAGAAGAGGAGAGTATGATTTAAAGAAGTGAGGGGATTGATGAGAGATTATGTAGATTTGGAGATGATTGATGAAGGAAAATTATGATTTTGAGGGTTTAGAGAAGGAAGATTGAAGAAAGAGAAGAATTTTAGGGTTTGGAGGAAGAGAAAGAGGGGTTTTGGGAAGAAGATGGGAAGAGAGAGAAAGGATCGATGCTATTTGTGCCTGGAAATAGAGGTATCGGTATGCCGGTAGTATGGGGAGTTGGCATACCGGTTATGAGAACAGAATCATTGCAAGTTTGTTATAGAAAATAGTATACTGACATGCCGATGGTTAGGCGTACAGCTATGCCGGTTCTTAAAACAGAACTTAATGTATCTTCTTATCTAGCAGGGTATACCGGCATGTTGGTAGTTCTGGGTACTATTATGCTAGTAATTCTGGGTATCGTTATGCTGGTATTTTGTAATTCTATAGAATCTTAGTTAAATTTACTTTCTTTGTCCAAGTTACCAACTCAAGTTTATTTTAAATGATTAAATGAGTATTTTAACATTTCAAGCAAGTTTATTTGAGTTCGTTAAGGCTTGAAAAACTTAAATTTTAACTAGATTGCTAAGATTTACCCGAATCAAATCCATAGAGTTAAGTAATTCATGATAAAGAGAAAGTGTCCATGTATGAGCAAATTATGTGCATAAGCATTAAGTTTTTGGACACCAATATTTCAAGCAAATTTCAAATGCATATTTGAGCATAGTAGGCATAAATTATAGCTTTAAGACTCTACAAATTGTAAAATCACTACTTGAGTTCTTTAATCATACAAGTGGCTAGAGAGCAAGTAGAGATCCTTTCTTAAATTTAAGACAACTTTATAGTTTAAGCATGTTTGAAAGATACCAAGAAATATAAAAGATGCATGATCAAACTAAGTGACATCTATATGGGCACAAATAGGCATGAGATGTCAAAAATAGCACTTAATTCCTCATAAGGGTCTAGAGAGTTCAAATTTGCACAAAATTTAGATCAAGCTATCACTCAAGCATGATTTAGGGATGAAAATAATTATGTGAAGCTTGGTTTTGGGTACAAAAACCAATACACGATAAATTTGTGCATATATGAACTTAGATAAACATGAATGACTTTAAGTATGCCCAAAACATGTTAAATGCTATGTTTTATGCATGGAATTTATATGAGCAAGTCCCTTTTGTCCAATTGAGTGTGAAAAGTTGGTATCTTAGCAACATTAACAACATTTAACAAAATTAAGTCATTAGTTGCTAAAAAGTTCACTATTAAGCTATGTAAATGGATGAATGACCAATTTTGAATAATGAGGTGTAGTTATGACAAATCAATACTTTGAGCAAGTTTCAACAAGGATGTTTCAATGATTTAAGCATGAACTTAGTTATGACAAACCAATGCATGAACTTAGATTTAACAAAATCATATTTAGGCATGTTGGAAGGAAAATATCACAACAAGTATCATCACTTGAAATCATTAAAATCAAATACTAAATATAAATTGAGCTTAATATCATACACACACATACTAAATCAAGTTTATGATAATTTGGCATTCTAAAGAAGTTTCAATGATATTTATAGATACAAAGGTAGCATGATTAAGATATATAGCATGCAAATGGACAAAATAATCAAATGACTTCCCAAACAACAATAAGAGTCTAATTTGGGTTTAGGGGAGTCAAATTTGCACAAAAACAAAAATAAGCCAAATTAATTATTCAACCATAATCTATAAACAAAATTAAACATACGGGAATTGGATTTGAACATAGAAATCAAAACATAGCAAAATTGTGCACATATGATCCTAAACATACATGAGTAACTTCAAATGTACACAAAATGTATAATATTTGCAAATTAAGCTTTTGAGCTAGTTGTAAATGCATATTATGACATGATGAGAGTTTAAACATGGCTTGCAAAGTTAGCAATTGCAAAAACACTAGTTGAGTTCTTAAATGCTTATGTAAGCTCAAATGTGACTGAAGATAGGTTAACTATGCATAGTTTCATAATCAAATTAATCTAAACATTTAAGCATGAAACATTAGCCTATTTTAAATATGTGGGAGCTAACATTTGACATTAAAATCAAGAAATGGTAGATATGTACACAAGGTAGCCTAAGTAAATGTGGAGAACTTCAAATGCATACAAAATATGTTAGTTATAGTATGGAGACTACTTGAATGAGTTTCTTGAATCAAATACCATGTTGGATGCTTTTTGAATTTTCTTTGAGTATTCTCCATTCAAGTTTCTTGAGCTACTTCCATTTGAAGTTCCTATAAAATTATGTAATTGCTTCTTTGGTACTTATGTAAGTTTAGGTTCTTTGTGATTAGTAGCAATGATATATCCTTTTCTTTTTGGAACCCAAACCATTTTACCTTTGTTATAGAAGGAGAGATTAAGATGTATTGCACAAGTATGTGCAATATGACCATATCTTTCACAATAATTACAATTTTTATTTGATTCCTTAACAAAGTAGCTTTTGTATGCTTTACACACATTTTTTTTTTAATATAACCTATTCCAGTTTTGTCTAACCCTTGCCCTTATGTCCCAAGTATTTTTTTTCTAACTTTTTCTCTCTATCTACAAATTTTGCCATTGTCTTCCTTGAATTATCTACGCCAGATTTTAGGATTGAGTTTTCAATTTCAAGTCGACCTAGCTTGTCAACCATAGCTTTATCATTTTTTAACTTAATTTTAAGTTCTTTCATTTCCTTTTTAAAATTCTCATTAACTTCCTTCAATTTGCTATTTTCAACTATCAATTCATTATTTCTAGTACTTATCTCTTCATTTTCCTTTGTCAATTTCTCAATCTCAATTTTCAAATATTCATTATCCTCTTCTAACCCTTCTTTTGCATCAACTACCTTATTATATTTATTTCTAAATAGATCAAATTCACTTCCTATTTCAATCATCATTTGTTTCATCATCTTGTTCTTTTTTTAAGCTTTAATAAATTCCTTAAGTAACTCATCATATATATGTTTGAGCTCATCAAATGAAGAGTCACTAGAAGTAGAACATAACTCATTATCTATGGCCATGAAGCACATTTCTCCATCCGAGTCACTTGAATAGCTATCACTCCAAGTTGCTATCATAGCCTTTTCTCTTGCTCCTTTCTAGACTTTCTTAAGATTTAGGCAATATTGTTGAGTGTGACTCGGTTTTTGGCAATTATAGCACTTGATTGCTTTCTTCTTCTCCTTTCTTGACTTAGATATGTTTTCATCCTTATCTTTTTCCAATTTCCTATTGAACTTTATGAATTTCTTGAAATTTCTTGTGATCATGGCCACCTCATCATCATCCTCTCTTTCATCACTACTTGAGCTTTCTTTGGTTACATTCAAAGAAATTGTTTTCTTCTTAGATTCTTCTCCTTGTCTCTTAATCATCTCATGAGTTTTAAGAATTCAAAGGAGTTGCTCTTTTGGTATTGTGTTAAGATCATGGGCTTCCTCTATCACAGTTCTCTTAGCTTTCCAATCTCTTGGCAAAGACTAAAGAATTTTGGAATTTCTTTCAAGGTTAGTAAATGTCTTTCTAAGAACATTAAAAGCATTAATGATATGGATCAATCTATTATGTATCTCATCAATAGTTTCGTTTGGATCTATTCTAAAGTTTTCAAATTGTCTACATAATAAGCTTATCTTTGTATTATTTACTCGACTAGTTCCTTCATATATACTTTTAACTCTTCCGAAATTTCCTTAGCACTCTTACATATACAAACTCTATTAAAGTCATTTCCATTAATAGCACAATGTAAGATATTCATAGCTATTTTATTTAAGTATAATAATTTCCAATCATTATCGATGTAATTGTTTTCTTTCTTGCCTTCTATCTTGAATGGTCCTTTACCTACTACATGCCACAACAATCTATTTTGTGTTTTTAGAATATACTCATCTTATATTACCAATAAGTATGATAATTCCCGGTTAAGAGTGGTGGTCTATTTATAGCTTGCCCTTCCATAAAGCCTAATGTATTAAATACCATGATCTTTACTCTAATGTGCAATTAAGCAAAAGATTTAAAGACTAACTCTGATATTAATTAAAGAACACTAGGCTAAACTTAAGAAGGGGGGTGAATTGAGTTTTAAAGATAAATTGCAATTTTTTTCAAAATTACCAATTAAATACAATAACAAGTATGATTAAGATAATGATAACATAGTAATGAATATGGAAATTAAAAGAGATAGGGATGTGAAGATCAAGCCCGGATTTAATGTGGAGTTCAAACCACCTTCTACTCTCCACAAAGACATAATGCCCCCAATCGAAGACTTCACATTACTTTATTGATTGCTCAATCCAAGCTCCAAGAGCTACATAACTACAAATTTGATTATACAAGTTTCTCACTCACAATTCTTAACATTAATCACAATCTCAACTCACAACACAACAACTCAATCTCAAGAATTATTGTTGCAATGCTTTTAAACTCTCAATACTTTGCAATTAATAGCTCATAAGCATTATATTTCAAATCTCTCTAAATATTAACAAATTAAGATACAGGAGACAATGAGAATCATAGACAATAAGAGTACAAAGGAATGTTGGAATATTACAGTAAAAAATCAGTTCACTATCTTCCTTGGTTGGGTTGTTGAGTATTTATATCATCTTATTCAATTCTTCCCGTTACAGTGCATTAAATGCTCTACCCTTATCGGCATGGTGGTACCTTACCCTTACCAGTAAGACGGTAACGAATTGCACTACCGGCATGAACACCGGTAAGTGAACTGGCATGTTGGTTCCTTGATCAGAAGCAATATCATCTCCATATCTAGGCTACTTTACCATCAAGCCAATAGTGCTTTGGAGCCGTCAACTCGGTAGGCCAACTATCACCTGAAAATACTTTTAACATGCAACAAATAAATATACTTTGTAATCTAACTTCAAGATCATTTGGTAACCACTCAAAAGATTAAATTTCTTGTAAAGATAATTGATATATATAATCATTAAGCAAATTAATTGATCTTATTCAATTACCTCAATATAATCAAATAATACTTAATTTAATCATCTACTTGCTTTATTCTCTTCAAAAATAGGTTTAGATATATACTTTTTGTTTTGTTCTTATCAAAATCAAATAATGTATCCTATGTTCAACACTGAGCACATCTACAACTCTATCTGCTACCCTTTCTACGACAGGCACTTAGATCGATCCCTAATCTTTCTTCCTCAATTACGACTTGAGACACATACATAGTAGCCTAACTTTGCCTACTCTCTTACGTGAGCATACACCGCCATGCCACCATCCATACACACATTAACCCACACCCAAAACCAACCTCATATCTTGCCTAAACACTTAGAGAAACCTAAGACCTAAGAGCTTTATCGTACCCAACAGCTACTTGCTTGCATGCAAGCAAACCCCTACAATGGTTGATTTTGGAAGATACCATAAACGGCTACTGTTGGTTGTAGCGTCAAGTCTTACCCCTTAAATCCAATAAGAAATACATAGAAGTTCCCTTCACCACTTGTTTTGGTGCTTAGTTTGGCCAAAATCAAATCACGTAGCTGTTGGAGTTGGATCTTCTTGAAGACCCGAATCCATACCCATAACCCAGATCTAACCTAACCTGTTACAGGTTTGGCTCATGTACTTTGAACCTAAGTCCAAGTCCATTTTCCTATTTTCTATCCTTTTTTCTTTTCTTTTATTTATATTTTTTCCATCTCTCTATTATAAAAAGGAAAAAAAAAAGAAAAAAAGGAAAAGCTATCCATTTGTTTTAGATAAATAGGTTTTTACATTATTAGATAAATATATTTTTTTTCTAAGCGTTTCCAGAGATTTTATTTGTTTATTTACTTTAGAAAAAAAACAATGGTTTATCGCTTAAGAAAAAAAAAAGGTTTATCACTTAGAAAAATACTTCCAAAAAAGTAAAATTATATTAATGAGTTCTTTTCAAAATTAGGATCTGTCTTAGGATTTTCAAAACAATTGCAGAAAACTAGGACCACTTTTAGAATTTCTTAATAAAATTAAATGGGTGAAAATGTACACCAAATCATTTTCAAAAATTAAAAGAAATTAACAAGTTAAAGTTTTACAAAAAAAATGAACTACATAAGGTCTGATATCAAATAACGGGTATGTAGGGCCCCAATAGACAATTAAAAGGCAACATAAAATAGGGAATTTTTTTTCCTTTTATAAATAAATTTGTTTTTTCACCTTTGTCATCTAGGTTTTTTCCTTAGTTGGTATGGCTCATAAGTATATGCAATATAGCTAAAAACTCTAAGATGTCAAATCAAGAGTCTTCTTCTACTCTAAGCTTCTTTAGGAGATTTGGCATGAATGCTCTTTGTTGGACATTTGTTTAGAATATATAAAACAATAGTAATTTATTTTGCCAAAAATTCTTTAGGTAGTTGTTTTGTGTTCATCATACATCTTGTGATGTTCATAATTGCACTATTTTTCCTTTCTACTACTCCATTTTGCTAGAGAGTGTATCTAGTTGTCAGTAGATGCTAAATTCCATGTTGCTCGAAGAAATCTACATAATAGAGGTATTATTGCCTCTATCTATTCTCGATGCTTTGATTTTGCAACCACTTTTGTTTCTCTACGAACACGATGACTTAAAGACATCATAAGCTTTTGATTTCTGCTTCAAAAAATATAGTCAAGTCTTTTTGCTAAAATCTTCCATAAATGTAATGAAATACTTGCAACCACCACACGGTGGTACTTCAAATATGCACAAATCTGAGTGAACAGTATCTAGTAGCTTTCTTGCTCATCATGAGTTCCCAATTAGAAATGATTCTCTATGTTTCTTTGCCAACTCACTAGTTCGCATACGGCACTGGAAATATTGACAATAGGCAAACCTAAAATGAATTCTTTCTTTGTACATAATTTAGTCTAGCAAAATGAAAATGCCCGAAAAGCATGTGCCATAACCAATTATCATTTGGTATTATAAAACTCAAGTAGGGAAACTTTTCGTGTTAAATTTTCAAGGGGAATAGGCGACCGGGAGTCATTTTTTCCTCGGCAATGAATCTTCCATTTCTATCGTTCAACGTACACTAACCTTAATAAATCTGCATCTTGCAACCTTTGTTTGATAGTTGGTCCAAGATAATGGATTGTGATGTAGACCGAGAGCATTGAAAACATTAGAACAGAAAATTTGAGAACCATCTTTTAATTTGATAGAAACTTGGCCTAGCCCCAAAATTAGAATATCTGTGTCATTTCTAAATTTCATGGTTGAATTGACCGTTTCATTTGGTGAAGAAAATAGCCCCTCTTTTCTACACATATGATTGCTACAACCAGTGTCTAAATACCTGATATTTTTATCTTCTATGAAAGTATTTGATATCGGAATATGCAATTTGCAGCTTTGTGCCTAAATTTTCCTCGGTGAAAGTAATTAAAATTACTTCCAACTCTTCTTACTTTAATGGTATGAAAATGTTGTCTCTCTATCGATTGAAATTGTCAATACCTCTTCCTTAGAGAATTCCTTTGACCTTTACTTCTTAAGTTTCCTCTTCTTTCTACATTTTGGTTGGATTCTGCAATATTTTTGAAATTCATCTGTCTTCCCAAAAATTCTGCTCATTAAGTTTGTATCGTGGAACTCTATTATTGTAGTTACCACATAGATTACTTTGATCAGCTCCACCACCTTACTTCTAGAATGTGTTCTCCATACACCCTGATCTTATTAATAAGGTCAGTAATCGAAAGAAATATTGTTTTGCACTTTCTGAGTTGGATATCTCATACTTTTCATATTCTTTACGTAGAGATTGCAATTTGGATTTTTGTGCCATATCTACAACTTTGTATGATAGCTTCCAAATATTCTACGCTTTCAATATATCCTATGCCTTTTTAGCAATTTTGGCATTTGCTATTTTACCAAAAACTGAGTAATCAACTCTCTACTGAATTTGTAAATTGTAATAATGCCAATTGATCATTCCTCTTAGAGGTTGCATTAGCTCCTTCCTAAAGACCTGGTTCAATAAAGCACCAAATATTATGAGCCTTTAAATGAGTGGACGTCAAAAGTCCCCAATAAATGTAATCAAGTTTCTCATCTAATTTGGGACTTGACCATACAATATTGTAATTGATTTCCATCTCTCACTTTCTATTAAGATTGACAAATAAGATATATACATATATATATATATTATATATATATAATTGTGAGAACTCGTGTTCACAAATACTCAAAAAACTGTCGTGGAATTTTATCGACTTAGATACCAATTTGATAACACTAGGACATGAAAGAAAAATTACAACGCTAACACACACAAAACGCACAGCAAGGGAGGAAGAGGAAAATTTTTCTCCCAATATGTCAATTCTGATTAATACAACAGTCATGTCCAACCATTTTCTTTTATAGGCCGAATAGAACTCAACCATTGGCTATATAGGCACTATATTCTGTAGCTAAACGTGCAGTCGCTTACTACCTATTTTATAGCTAGTAAATCTCCATTTTTTAAATTATGGTGTAACAAAAGTCAATAGAAAATTCAGTTAGCTTGATTTAATATCTAATATTCAACTTTGTCTTGTCACATCATGTTTGGTGTTAGCATTGTCACGTAGGGTTTACATGTCTAGTGAAAATACACTCCAATGATGTCCTTCTACATGGCAAAAACATAAGAGTGGACAAAAAATTAGAAAAAATGAAAAATAAACACCAGCCATATATTCGTGTTCAAGCTTGGAGAGAATAGGCGCACGGTTTAGCTAAATCATATTTGAATATGATAAATTTGAACAAATCTTTCATGATTTTTATTCAAATTGATCTATATTATATAATAGATTAAATTTAATAAAAAAATTGAGATAAAAAAATGCTAATTTAGGATAAAAGATCGAGGCTTAAATCAGATTTGAATATATTAAAATCAATTTGAAGCAGCTAATCTGGATTTGTTGGGATATTTATAAGTATAAAAGTATGGAGAACTCAAATTGATAATCAACTATAAATTAATGTCGCTTAAATCGTATTAAATTTATATTTTCTCTCTCTACAAAGGTTGAACCCATATAGAAACTTCTCTCTAGATTTTCATAGATTCTAAGCAAAATTGAAGCAAGATTTTTAAGAGGATTGTTATGATTTACACCTTAATTATAATACTTTTTTTACAATTATATACATCTAAAGTTTCAATTTATTTAATTATAAACTTAATTAAATATTTAAGTGTCATCATTTATACCACATTTAGCTTTAATTCATAGTAATAGTCCAATTAGCATAATAAGTTAATGAGGTAGATGCCTACAACTTTAGGGACTTACATGACCCTCCTAGGGCTATATGTGGCCACCTATGGTTACTAGTGAATCTTACAACCCACATTTTTAAAGTAAAGTCGTGACCTATTTTTTTGCAATAAGTAGTCAGGAGCCACCTAGTAGGGGTTTACATGATTTCATTACAACCATAGGCGGTTATCTCATTAAATAATTGTACTGATTGAACTAACAATGTGTATTAGAGTTGACTGAAGTATAGATGATGAGAACTAAATTATTAATTGAGTGTAAAATTAGATAGGTCAAAACTTTAAGTGTATATTTATAAAAAGTAGTAAAGTTGAGGTACAAATTATTATATTGTCCTAAGAATTTTATACTAATGTTCTAAGCACTTAAGGATTCATAAAATCTTACCTTTCAACTCAAATCTTGCAAGATAGATCTTAGTTGAAGAATCTAAGTTGGTTGTGAGTAGGTTTTAAGAACCACCATTTCATTTACTTCTTGTGAATACATCACTGGGTCTTTACATAAATCACTATAGTGCTTTATTCAACTATGTTGCTTTTTGGTTAAATTTTATAGTTGAAGCTCACCTTGCTCTATGAAGAGGAAGATAACCAGTTTGGTAGTTATTATCTAGATCTTTCTCTTCCTCTTTATTTAATCTTCCATGGAAAGAAAGTAATGAAAGAGTTGAAATAGAAAGTTGTAATTTTTTATTTTTGTTTGGGGATTAGGTAGGAATGAAGGTAAAGGATTGACAATTTGGGACTAGGATTTTATTTTAGGTGTGATATTTGAGTATTTGATTGATGTAGTGGGAGGTATGAATGAAAACGATTTTTTTTTTATTATAATTATGCTTTAAGAAGGTGCATACTTGCTATGTAAGTACTTAATAGTGAGAAGTTAAAGTTAAACATAGGTCCCTTATTTGTCAAAAAAAAAAAAGATCGGTTGTTTATAGAAGTACAAAATTACATGTTATGTATATGTAATTTACCTTCTATGAATCAATAGGCTAAATAACTAAAAGGAATAATGAAATAGTTAAAAAAAGGATAATAAAGGAAATAAGTAATAGCATATGAATGAACAGGTGCATGAGACAAATTCAGTCTAAAGTTGGGTTCAATATGGATTGAATTGGCATAAATGGATTATGATTATTTTTTTAATTGAACTTATGGTTGTTGGCAACAAAGAAGCACTGAACTAAGGTTTTAGGTAATAAGGAACCTGATGGTGTTGCTAGTTTAGCTCAAAGATGTGAAGGTGGTGGTGTTTCAAACCACCTGAACTCACTAACTTTTGTGTTTTTGATATGAGTAGATTTGGAGCAAATACAAATATAATATTGCACTTCTCTTAATGTGCTTTAAGATTGATTAAAGTTGTGTTTTTGCTCCAATTTTTATCCTAAACGAATGAACTTTTAGAGCATGAAACTTAGGGTTTTGGTTATAAATTCAAGAGAAAGAAGCCTTAAATTTGAATTCATTTGTACATTTTTCAAGTATAATTGTTGTTCTTCCTAAGTTTTACACCACCTCCTATTTATAATTGGATGCTTGGGTTCGTGAATTAAAGTCTAAACGCAATTGACAAGCTTAAAATTTCATAACACTCATCTTAATTTATGATCTGTGTTCAATTTTAATCTAATAGATTTTAATAGAAACTTTCAATTTTAATGAATTATAAATTAGGATCAAGATCGATAAAGTAAAAATGGGATAAATTTGAAATTTGAAGCAATGAATAGATAAGCTTCATAAGGAAATTAACCAAAGGGAGAAGATGTGTCTGGTAGTCTTCAAGATACAACTTTCTATGTCTAGTCATACTTGGGACATGCTGAGTATTGTAGCATGTGAAAAGGGATAATATCACCTAGAAATTTGAATTTTTATAACTTTTTGCATTTTTATATCTAAACTTTTATGTTATCAAATTGCACACCAACTTGAAACTTCAATTGCCTTTGTAACTACCTTTGTTATGTCCTCATAACGTCGCTAATTCATTTATCATAAATAGCCAATGAATTTGCGATATGTGTAATTTCTTATTATTTAATTTGATAAAATATCCACATTAGCATAAATAATAAAGATCAATAAATTTTATTATTTTCATCTTTCTTCATTTTTTAGTATTTTTAATTTTTTGAATTTAGTTATTGTTAAATATTATTTGCACTAAAGTAATTATTTAATCAAATAAAATAACAGGAAGTTATATATTTTATAAACTCCTTAGCTGTTTATAATAATTGGACTAATAGTGTTATAATATGATAATGGAGGCAGTGACAAGACAACCAAAGTTTCAATCAAGAATACAATTCAATAATTCGAAAGATTAAGTGTAAAATTGCAAAAAGGTATAAAGTTCATGTAATTACGATCGCATTGCGATGAAAAATTTGCATGATGGAGGGCTTGGACCCTTAGCTACTTGACTATGCTTTGTTATTAGTCTCAATTTGATTAAAAAAGTACTTCATCTCAAACATTTGGACGGTTTTAGGCCTAAGTAGAAATTTTGGGCCAAAAATCAGCCAAGATTGACAGTTTACAAAAACATAATTTCGTAAAAATGGATTTTCAAAATTGAATCAATTTTGGACATTGATTGGTTTGTAGTTCGATTTTCACAAAAATTGATTCCAAACAAATATTATTTAAAGTTAGATTTCACTTAATTTGATCTTCTTTATGATTTTAAGAATAAGTGGATAAGGTTAGGCATGAAAAATTAATTTGTAATAAAAATAAGTGCTTTTTAACCAAAAACTTAAAATCATGTATATGCACTTTAACTTTAAAATTTGCCTTTGACAGTGCAAAATTATTTTCTCCCCTGAAAAACCATTTTTTGATCTTAAAAGAGGCTTTGTCTCTATTTTTTAGGTTCTTGGATTTTTCTTTTTTTTTTTTCAATTTTTTTTATTTCTCTTCTGATTTTTCCCCTTAATTTTTCATTTATAGGCCTTCTTTTTTTTTTTTAACTTTTTAATTTTTATCATTTTTCCTTTGAAATTTTCTTGTTTTTAACTAAGCACCGACTTGGCTTTTTGGGCCAAAGTAAGTACCAACTTCACATAGGGCAAAAATGGTGTGCTTGTACTCCCTATTATTTTCAGGCCCTTTCAAATTATATCAATAAAATTATGGAACAACTCCTTGACCCCATTCACAGTGCTTTTAGGGAGTCAAATAAATCACTACCTATTCATCATTACTTAATTATGTTAATTGAATACTTGTAAAGTCAAGAACTAACACAAAGGGACTCCAAAGTAAGGAGGAAATAATAAGCACATGGAAAAAAAAAAAAAAATCCATACCGGTCGACTCGTCAAAACAATTGGAAACAATGACTCGGCATGAAACCAGCCTATAAGGATAACAAGCTAGTCCCAGTTCTTTCATTCGACAACCCGTGAACCGCCGATAATTTTGGGCGCATTAGTCGAGTTGGGGCTTCGCATGTAAAATTATGTTGTTTGGTTGAGATAAAATAAAATAATATAATAAAAGAAAGAGAATTGAGATATTGATAGACTAAAATATCTTTACTTGAGCTTTTTAACTTTGTTTATAGGAAAATATTGATAATTTTACGTCATTTCTACCATTTTCTCTCGAGAAATAAAGAGAAACACAGTGGGATTAAAAGTTGAGACGTTTTGTTGATTCCTCTTTATCTTCGTGTTTATCCACTTCTATTTTAAACATCTAAATGCAACATTCCGTTGATTTCTATCCATTTCTACATTTTTTCTTTGATTTGATAGTTGTCAAACAAAGCGTCAATATAATTTCATTTAAGATATTCATATTATCTTATTAAAGTCTAAAGTAATCATTAAATGGCATATGCATACCACGCAATACTATGTATAATGCATGACATATAAGCTATTCAATTATATTAAATATATTAATAAACTTTATCAATAGCTAATACACAATAATAGTAATTTTATATCAATATTTCCATCTTTTTCCATTTACAATATACTCATTCTGTAATGATGTAGTTTTTCATTTGTTACTTTTGAAAATTCCGTATATATACTTATATATTATTGGGTTATAGCGATGGTTTTTGATTGTATTACGTATTTTCTCGAGTTTCTATCAAAGTAAAATCACATTTGAAATATATAGAAGATATATATATTCACTTGTGACCATTACTATAAGGGTATTTAGAGTTTATTTTTTTACTTTTATGTTAGAGTAGTACTGGAGCTATAGCAAAACACAATTTTCCTTTAATCTATCAGCCATGATTCTGTGAATACCCAATCAGGGGGAGAACATTGTAAATTTGGTATTGATAATTAAAGTCATAGCGTAATCGGATGTAGTTTTCTTAAATTTTGATTTAGATGTAGATTTATCTTTTAAAATTTTAATTGTTATAAAATATTTCTTTAAACTTTGATATTTTAGAACGTTAAATTTTAGTTCAAAAGGTAAGAGATCACAGTCTAGAGGATATTATAATACATTTTGATAAGTTTAAGAGAGTGGTTCTACAATTGGGTTAAAGTTTAAGAGGAATTATTATAAATCTTTAAGAGTGAAGTTTTACGATATTTAAAGGTGAATTCATAACTAAATGAAGATCTGGGATAACTCTGAAGTTTTATGAATGTTGTTGATTATTTCACCTTCCATAAAACATATAATCAAGTCATATCAATTAATATAGAACTCTTTAGATGACTAGTAGGACCTAGAGGTGATTTATCCGTCAACCTATTGGGCAGGCATAGTAATATGGTCCGTTTGGATGTCATATTTGAGCCCGACATGCAGGCTGGCCCGGCTAATTTTTTGAATCGCGTGGACAAAAAGAAAAATGCCCATTATGTGCGGACCAGACTAGATATATATTAGAAAAAAAATAATTTAGGATTTCCTAGATACGGCCTCAATAGAGATCACCCCTAACGTGAATTGTCAAATGCCAAAAAGTATAATAAGGCATGTAAAGCATTTTGTAATCAAGAGTCGGAAAATTGTGGTATTCAAGATAGAAGTGCCAAGTGGTTGTAATATAGGCAAGAGAGTATCCCTGTGGCCCCGCCCTGTGGAATTAGATAAATAAAATTTGAGATTTGAACCTATTTTGTAGCATTTAGCACGTACCTACCGGCTATATTAAATGCAACGAGTTTCAGAAGCCAGTAGGTTCATATTGCTCAACATTAGCAAGACATAAACTTCTATTTCTCTTATTGGGTTGCCAAATGAGTTACAAAAGCCAAGGCGTGATCATCACTCTTCTATTAGTTCATGATTGATGATCCTTTTTTTGTGATATATAATGTTAAGCCACACGTAATATTAAAATTTTTACATAATGTCATTGGAAGTTTGCTATATTTGTCCCAAATTTAATCAAATCCTCTTTGTTTTAAGGCATCATTTGAGTATACTTTGTAGGACAATTAAGTTATTCATATTTCGTGTGAGCTCTCAAGTCGTCCATCTTTGTACCATCGCACCAATGAAGTCCTCTATGCTTATATCCTTTATATAAATTAAATACTAATAGATAGTCGTTCATGATGTAATAAAGGACTATAATGGCTCAAATGAAATAGAAAAGGATGACATCATATTTGATCCATTAGTTTTAAATTGTCTAATTAACCACCTATAATGGCATTTCGATCTCTTGCAGTGCAATTAGTAGGGATGGGAACTAATTCTAGTAGTTAAAATTTCAATTAGATAATAAATGCAACGTACAATAAGTTTAGATAGTTAATTACGAATTCAGAAATTTTGAGGTACTATTAACAAACAATTGAGCTAGCAAACAAAATTCATTCTATGGAGAATGAGAGGAGAAGTATTGATAATTTGAGAGTGGTCTTTTCAATAATATTATAACTGTAAAATTTACTTGTTTTCTTTTAGAACATTTTGTTTCGCTCAATTCTCTAAATAGAGCTGTAAATGTTCAATTTGGCTTTTGTAGGATAAGTTTTCCAAAGCAAACCGGTAATAAACCTTGTCGGCTTTGATAAGTACATCATAAGAATAAATAGATGTGTTAGACTTACAATTTATAAAACATTTGAATCGTCGGAAGCAAAGCTAGAAGTTGATTAGATGCGGTGCTAGTTAGAGTCAGGAGAGTTCGAAGCTAATCAAGACATTTAGAAGCTATTAGAAGAAGTCAGAAGTAATGGGAAGCTACGAAGAGCAGATCTTATTTTAAATTATAGAAGGTTTATCTTTAAAAGGTTATAATTTTCACTTATGGGGAGTTAAGGAACTCATATTATATTAATAAAAATTGATTTAAGTATATGAAGAGTGATACAAATGGTTGGAGTTATTTTAGAGGTTAAACTTGCCCGTTTTCATAGATTATTGAGTTATTAAAGAATTTTTGCTTAGTTTGGAAAGTTTATATTTGATTGATTTGGTTTCATGAGTTCTTTTATCTTGTTAATCCACTAACCGATTGAAAAAAAAAAAAAGATGTAAATCTAATTAAAACTAAACTAGGTAAATTGAAATAAAACAAGACACAACAACAACTCAATAAATAAGACTGATTCTGCATGATGAAATTAGCATGGGTTCCTAGCTGGTACGATGTTGCACAGGAAGGAGAACCAGGTGGGCTTCACTTTTTTTTTTTTTTTTTTGTTCTTTCCCCTCTTTTACTTCTGTAGCATTCTTAGGAGTGCATTTGGTCAATATCGTTGTTAATTGTTTGATATTCTATCTGGTGCATTAAGCTTTACCGAATTCTAACTTCTAACGGCCCAACATGTATACTAAAAACCTAAGAAACCTCATGACTATGTTAATTGGATTATTAATCATGTCCTTTCCCCGATTATGCAGATGTAATTGAAAAGTCAAACTTTACGATCAAAGTTATGAAGAAACCCAAACTATACAGTCCATAAGATTTTTAGGTACATTTAAACTCCATTTTAATATATGGTCACTTATATTCTATCTATCATATAAATGCATGAAGTGGAATGTTAAAAATGAAGTGCATGTGATTGATTCAATTCACAAAGTATAGTTCATCATTCTTATATTATTGTGTTTATTTAGGATAATACGGTATCAGATTTTTAGATACATTTAAACTCCATTTTAATATATGGTCACTTATATTCTATCTATCATATAAATGCATGAAGTAGAATGTTAACAATGAAGCGCATGTGATTGATTCAATTCAGAAAGTGTAGTTCATCATTCTTATATTATTGTGTTTATTTAGGATAATACCGTATCGGATACCTTAATTTTTTCTTGTTAAATTTCTATTACATAAACTTATCAAATGTTTCGTTAAAGTTTTGGATATTGGTTTTTTAGCTTCCCTATAAATGGCATTCGGACCGGACCGTGGAATGAAAACTTCATTTAGTTAGGTCGTTTTTAACCTGGGGTTTTTAAACTAAGTTGTTTTGCTAAGCACCTCCTTCTTAGCTGAAGACCAGTACTTTATTTGACAATGGTCAAGTTTAACCATTTACATATAAAAATAGCCACGCTAAGACTTCTCTTTAAGAGCCATAAGAATAAAAGTGAAGAGGCTTTTAAAGATAAAGATACCTTAAATTTCCGATTCGTTATTTTATGGACCTCATAAAGGTTTTTAGGAAAAGAAGATAACATTAATAAATGTAACTCATGAAAAATTCATAAAGTTAAATATGTTACAAAGTAAAAATTATTCGATATAATTATAATATAATTTTAATGGATTTAAATAGTTTACTTAATATATAGAAGATATCATTAAATCTTATGATAAACATTATGGACTAAAATCATTATAATGTAATGGTATAAATATTTATTTCTAAATAAAATGGATCATATTTGATTTTTTTTCCTTCCATAGATGCAATCGATAGTTGGAACAAAAACAAAAAGATGTGGACTTTCATCTTACGTGTTCCTAAAAAATTTTGTAGTGTTTTGACACGTCTTGCTACATGTTCTAGTTTACCACATGAATCATGAGACAGCGAAAATCCGAATAGTGTTATATGGCGGTGCCCACTATTTATGAGGCTTATTTTTTTAAGGAAAACCACCTTTTTCCCCTGCTTATATATTTCAATGTCGTACGTGCTCGGGATACAACTCATCAAATCCCAAGAGGATATTGGATTACATCTGATATTGTCTTGTTCATAATAATATGTTAGTCTCCACTTAGGTAATAAATAATATGTAAATAGCAGTGACGGCTTCTGAAAATTATCGAAATGGATGTTCCCTAATTGCAAATATCGTACGATGACACCCTATGAATTGACATGAAATTTATCCCTCGATACAATAAGTTTAGATTTTCTATTTTAGAAACTACATGTAATAGCACAGCTCAACAATTAACTAATGATCTTGTCATCTTACAAGACCAATATGATTGGTAATATTCAAAATTCACAAATACGGGCCTATCAGCTTAAGCCTTAGTTTTCGTCCGCGAGTTGTAGACCTCTTATAGTAGGGTGTGCACACCAATATTAATTATTATGCCCAAACTCGAGTAATCCGCCAACAAGTTTACAGCTAGTGATGGTACGGTTACCATATTGTCATTATAAAAACTGCTATTAATTTTCACTCATAATTGATGTGGGATTTTTTCATATCACTAATAATTTACCCTAAAAAGTAAACACATGCGTCAAAGTGGCATCTCTATTATCGTTGTTTCAAATTCTAGTGTGTTATCTTTTATGTTTGATCATCGTAAATCAAGGATAAAATAGTTCCTTCCATTCTTTCGCTTGCTTTTGGAGGGTGCCCCCCCGGCAAACGTAGATAAATAATAGACAAGTAACCTAACTCTGCTAAAAAAATAAAAAAATGATAAGAACCGAACCGTCGCAGAATGACCTTACAACTACATGTAATTATCTTCCATTTTGAAGTATGCATGAGAACACCATGTCTAAACTATACGCACTAGCAGATGTACATCGTCCGGGAGGTTCCCCTTCCATCTGCTGAGTCTTCTGATAAATGGAGTTTTCTCCAGTAAGGGTCTCTACATAGATTTGCTAAATTGTACATATTGTACAAATGCTCTCTCTTGCTTTACTTGGCTTTGATTAATGGTCTAGTCAATTGTCCATTAATTTATTCTAATTTCTTCCTCAGTTAATCTTCACTTCCTTTTCCACTTACATGCTCTCAATTCCTTCAGCCTATTTAATTCAGTTGTTATAGATTGACTGATTTATTTATTTATTCTTTTGAGTTGAGTGTTTTTATGTGACTTTTCCACTTTCGAACAGTACTAATTAATTATTGTCCTGTTGAAAGAGAAAAATAGGGTAAATTCTTGCATATATCTATCAAGTGGTCTACTTGGACAACATGACTATTTGTTGAATGAGGCACGAATACTTGCGCATTGGTGAACCAGATTGGGGTGTAGGAGCAATCTGTTTTGGATAATCAGTTGAATCTGAAAAGGGAACTAGGCATATAGTAGTGGTTGACTGGTCTATTATGGGTGGTATTGAGATAAGTTATTAAACAGTAATTTAAAAACAAGTCTCTGATCCAACCCCTAATTGATTTCCACCTTCATATCTCCATCATTAGATCTTTTTCTTTAAAATCTTTAACGTTAGAAAATTTTTCAAGTGGTAACTTATTCTAATGATACCCTGGTTTATTGTGGCAATTGGTGGAGGCATGCATTGGCATAGTTGTTCTCGCTTTTTATGTTGTCTTATTTCATATTTTAAAGTTATTATCTATTTTAAAGTTATTATTTTATTTGACTTGCCTCTTACGCTAGTTGAACATTATAAATTGTTACTTAAAGTTTAACTTCGACTATGTGGGGAATGAGGGGGGTGGGGGGAGTGTGGAATAAAGTAGGAAGGAAAGAATAAAAAGGAAAGAAAATAAAATGTAAGAATCAGCGTTTTTTTTTTTTTTGGATAGAGAAAAAGAAGAAAAAGAAAGGATATGGATGGATTCTTTTTCGTAATACCCAAAAGTACTTTTGACTGTTCAATTACTGTACCGTCTATGAGAAAATAAGAATTTAAAAGAAAAAGTCTACAATACTTTTTTTCTTGCCGATTTATAGGTTCAAGATACTTCATTCTTTTGAATTTGTCTTTTCCTCCCAATTCCCTCTTGTTTTCCCCACAATGAAATGATCATTGAATCCCACTACTTCCTTTAATTTCTTCCTAAATGATTTCCTCCCAATTTCTTGTTCTAAATGAATGGTAAAGTAGACTCAGTCTCATTAAGGGTCCATCGGAACTTGGTGAGTTTGTAGGATGTGAGATTGACTCCTAAGAGAAAAAAATTATCTTTCTTGATTCTGAGTGAACTCTCCTAATTAATGAAAAAAGATTTATTTGATATTATATATAACGTGTTATATATATATTATATAAAATATCAATAAGATATTAATACTTATAATAATTATATTAATAATTTTTAAATTAATTATTACTTGTAATTTGTATACATCTAGTATTTACCAAATTAATGAGTTTGATTTGATTTCTTTGATGAGATGAGAAGGAGTTGAAGGGTTTATTCCAATGGCTTTTATGGGAGAAGAAGGGGAAGAAAATATTAACAGGTGAAAGTGTGCAGCTTACTCTAGGTGCAATTTCCACGAATTTTTAAATATATAAACATAAATGGACTCACCTATGAAATTTTAAAACCGTATGTATGTCGTACATTCTTATGTAACAAAAGATAGTGGAAGTTACATTTATTTTTTTTATATAACCGGATTTACTAATATTTCACTATTTCTTTTGATGAAGCAAAGCTTAAATCATATTTAATTAGTTATTTCAACTTATCGATGGCTGGTGAGGAAATTCCTGATATAGTGCTAGTAAACTAGAATTCAAAGGAAAAGTTCTAATTTATTTTGAGACTATCCGCTATCATGAGACTAGCAAAATTTCCCGGAGCATATAAATAAAAATATTATATTCCTGAGAACAATTTTATTTTTCTTTCCATTTTTTTATTATCTTTTTTCTTTTGGATAGGTTTCCTAGCAAATAAAACGATAATGAATGTATATTATTCATCCAGAACATTCATGGAGAGAAAACCTTCCTTATCTCTTTTCCATATTTATAAGATTGAAATCACTTAAACCATTCAAATTAATAACATCTCCACTAAGATGGATCCTCACGGTTATGGGTCCATTTTGCACTTAAGGGGGATCTATCCGTATTCCAAATATATGACTAATTCATACATTTAGTGAATTTGTTAGTATGACACAAGAATTTCGTGAAGCATAAGTTATAAAATGGTGGGTGGGGGTGTGGGTTGGGAGGAAGTGAATGCCCTAGTGAATAAAAGAAAGACAAGTATATGTTCATCTACAGGATTTATGGACGAATGTTTTCCTTATTCCATAATTGAACGAGAGTCATTTAAGTCGTTAAGATAGATAATTTCGATTCATTTATTTTTACCTACACATTTTTCAAATGCATGACTAATATATGACATCGACACACTCAATGTCATGATCGACATTGGCAATCAAATTATTGGTCAGGAAAATATCTTCATTAATATATTCAAATATGATTTTTTTTTCCCTGACGTGTTTCGCCATGGCTTTTTCGCAATCTTTTGCTGAATTGTCAACACCTATAAAAAGATATAGAAATTCAAATCGGCACGAGCCCAGAGGTTTGAACTTTGGATGACTCAGAATAGACGGAGGAGCTTAAATTTGATTAGGTATTTTGGATAATCCTGGAAAATGTCATACAGTTGCCGACGTAAGTGATCCTCTATCTGATCAGGTACAGAATAATCATATCAGAAAAGGCTAAAAAGTCATAAATTTCCCATACTTTCATGTCTTTCCCTTTTTGGACTGTTTTTCCTCTGCTCTTGCCTGTATCTATCAACGATTTAAAAGAAAAAAAAAAAAAAAAAGAAAGAAAGAAAGCAAAGAACCATCTTAGCGAGTGCCAGCCAAGTTCATTTTAAGAAAATAGTTTTGTTTTTGTTTTCTAATTTTTGCATCCAGTTTATATATTGGAAGCCACCTAAATAGTTTCGATCTAGTGATAACAAGTATGTTACGAAAATATGTGCATGTTTTATGGGTTGCAGGACTTACTTTTCCTTAGATATGAAATTTTGGATTTATTTAGTGCTTACATATTACCCGGATTGGTAAACACTTAAAGTAGCGGTAATATAACACATATGGAAGATATTTTAAAAAAACTTCCATGAGCATTGAGTGAAAATTGTCAGGGCATCACAATTTATCTTTTATTGTCCATCCCGGATCACGTTAAATGGTGTGTGACTCCTTCTAAGTCGATTTTCATAAATAAGAGGCCAACAGAGGGATTTTTTCCCTTATTCTTTTCATGAAATGTATAATTAATATTAAAAATTTGTACACAAATTACTCAAAAGCTCTTAATAAAGAGATTTGATGCAAGATGTGCCACATGTGTATACCATTGCAACAGAAGATACAACACATGTAAACCAATTAATATATAAAATGTATTAAAAATACAGCATTTTATCTTCTTACCAAAAAAACCCTCTTTTGCCGAAGTGAAGCGAAATTCTATAAGCAAGAATTTGATAAAAAGAGTCATCTAAACACTGCTCATCGGCATCGAATAGCCTCTTTTTATTGTTGAATTTCATGTCGACGTGATCATTCATGGTTCTATGACAATGACAAACTTTTGAAAACTGGTTGGAGGAGGAGAACATATAATACCCTCTAAATTTTTTTACTTTCCTCAAGTCAATATAACTCACTTCACGAAAAAAATCATATAAAGAAAACGGTATAGAAGTTCCATCTTTAAGTTTTTATTATGTGTCCTGAACATCCTTCAACATTAATATTTTTTAATACGCATGCTTGACTATAGCATATTCTGGTTTTCAAGAAAGAGAGGGAAACAAAAAAAAAAAAAAAAAAAGAAAATATCTTGTGAAGCCAATCCATTTCTCCAGTAACTTGAAGAAAACCCTATCCAATCCTTTTCTTCCAGCCGAGAAGAGCATGCATATACAAACAGAGAGTGACCAATTGAAGAAGAAATGCATAGAAAATGAAACCTCAACTGCAATAACTTTCCCGTCCCCTCCTGAGGCAACCGTGTTATAGTCTCAATGCCTGGAGAACTAGAACATGTTGGCCCCAACGTGGACCATTTCGCAATAATGTTCCTTTGTTTTTTGCATTACGTAAAAGAAATGCCCTAGTCGGAGTCATAAGAACATGGATGTTGCCCTAAATATCTCAAGACAGCTAGACTAAATTTTAATGTGGGACAATCCAAGAAGCTTGTAGTGGTCGAGGCATTCGCCTGGCTAAGGTAAGTGATCTTTAATTAAATATCTTTAGGAATAAGATAAAAAAAGTCTTTTATGTTATCAATTTCTTATATAAGTATCAATCTATTGTTTTAACTCACTTGAGCATAGTCTGCCACGAAGGAAAATTAGCATTTCGACATCAACAGAGCGGATTTCTTGACCTTTTTACATTTTTTCCTTGCCATTTAGGATGATATGGTCACTACGTAAAGGGAAGCATTCATTAAAAAGTGCATTTGTCCCTACTATTTAAAGTTCAAGGGAAATGATTTCAAGGGGTTTGTTAGTTGTGAGAAGAGGGTCCATTTGCCGACTTTTTTTCGTGGAACAATAAGGGCAGCAATTGATATACCATAATATTGTAATCTAATTTCTGCCTTCTACAATTCACAATTCAATGAGGTAGACCAGCTCAAGCACGTTCTTTTTTTTTTTTTTTTTTTGAAAAGACATGACCTTAGGACTAGCACACTAGCAGCTTGCTCAATCATCTAAGAATTCAAACTCATAAATCAATTTTTGCACTATTGTAATATGTAGTTTGGATTATACATACTTATATTATATGTTATTCTATACATGAATTTAGCATTGACGTGATATACAATATGAATATAACAAACTAGCTTGCAAAATACTTATAATCTCTTTACACTCTGAATTCAACATTTTCTAAAGGAAAATGATTTTACTAGTTCAAATTCAACTTCCTTTAACATCATTTTTGAGGTAATTGGTGGAGCCAAAAAATAAAGCTCTAGTGATCTCGAATACAATACTTTCAGTTCAAGTTTTTCAGAAAAAATTAAAAAATGAGCTGGACACTGTACCATCATATCAACTCAATTCAGTTCACCATGTTGTATATGCTCTAGTATCTAAGTTTACTTGAGTGAGACCTTCATGCGTGACATTTGTTTAAGCATAGTAATTAGCCATATATCCTTATCAACCGGTAAGACTATGCATATAATCTATATAAAATTATTTGTATTATATCCTATAATAAACTAAATACTCCATTTGAAAATTCACTTGCTAAGAAAAATAATCCAAAAATCATTTATAAATCATAATATATAGAAATATAATCTTTTGATTCAAAAGCCTCTAAAGACACTTGAAGTTCAAAGAAATCTTTAATCCTCCTTGCCATTACTAAGATTGCTCAAATGATGGGCCATCTAGATAAGGGGTGTGGATAGGGAGGCCATGGATAAGGTTCAGATGGAAGGTGCTATTGCGATTGGTCATGTATGGAAGAGGCAAAAGGTAACAATGGATATGGATGCCAAAGATAAGCGACACATTATGTTGAGTCTACCAACTAGAAATTTAGAATTGATAGCAATTTGATGTTGCCAAACAAGTCTCCATTGAAGAACACACAACATAAAAGAGGAAGCTAAGAGAGATTTGTCTTTTTATGTGTAAAGTAATGAAATATTAAAACTAATACGGAAAAGGTATTTATACTAGTTGCAACAGTCTAACTAAATGTAATACTAAAGCCAATAAAAGAATGACAATTGTCAAAACACAATTAGTACATGTATAATAAATAAACTGCAAGCAAGATTTGAGTTGAAATATTTGCTTCATAATTGTTCATCTTCCCCTCAAGTTGGTGAATCTCTTAATGCTAACATAGATAAAAAAAAAAAAAAAAGTTGAGTTGCTCATGATTGAGAGACTTAGTATAATATAAACATCTATTACTTGTAATCTTGAAGGAACATGAACTATCTATAGAAACCCAAAAGCAATGTGGTTATGCACAAAGTGTACATCTATATCTATGTGCTTTGTGTAAGCATGTAAGCATGAATTTGATGCAATCAATAAAGTAGAGTGATGATCACAATGAACTATCATAGGAATAGTCAATGAAACAAATAAGTCCTTCAATACATGTGAAACCCATAATACTTGGTAACAGCAACAAAGCTCTTATATTCTACCTCTATGGATGAAGTGGATATAGTTGTCTACTTTTTAGTCTTCCATCAAACCAAAGAAGAACCTAAGAAAACCAAATAACTAGAGATAGATTTCCTATTAGATACATGTATTGCCCAATTAGCATTAGAATAGGTAGTTAAGTCAATAGTATTTGTAGTAGAATAAAATAATCCTAATGAAAAAGTTCTCTTTAAATACTCTAACACATGAAAGGGTGCTTGTGAATGCTTAATAGAAGGTTTAGATATAGCTTAACTTAGGCTATGGATGGTAAAACTAATATCAAGTCTTGTATGGTTAATGTAAGAAAGTTTCCAACCAGCCTACGAAAGTAAGTAGAATCTGATAAAACCTCCCTATAGTTGTATTAACATAGAAGCCTGATGGCAATGGTGTAGAAGTATGTTTGGTAGTTGATAAGCTAGTCTCCATAAGAACATTTAGAATGAATTTTTGCTAATGAAGCAAGCAACTTGAAAAACTTCTACAAAGCTCTAAACATAGGAAATACCTTATTGGTCTAAGTTCCTTTATAATAAAAGCTTCATGCAACTAATCTTCTATTTCTTGAATAAGAAACTCACTAGATCCAATAATTAACATGTCATCAAGATAAAGTAAAATCACAATACAACTATCATCATGCCTTCTAACAAAAAGAGAAGTATCATGTTTAGATTGCAAACAACCATGATTAAGAAAGAAATTTGATATCTCTAAATTCCATTACCTATAGGCTTGCTTAAACCCATATAAAGATTTTTTTTTAAATGACAAGCTTGACTAGGTTTAGCTTTAACATTCCCTTTAGATGACATGTAAATTTCTTCATGCAAATGGCCATGCAAATATGCATTATTTAACATTGATTAGATATATTGGCTAAGAATAAGCAACAAAAATGGAAATCAAAATATGAACAGTTGACAATTTAGCTATGGGTGAAAAGGTATCATTATAGTCTTCTCCTTCCACTTGAGTAAATCCTTTAACTGTGAGATGAGCCTTATACCTTTATACACTTCCATTGGGTCTATACTTAATTATAAAGACCTAGCAACTACCTATGGCCTTTTTATTAGGAGGCAACCTCGTTGACTCTTAACTATCATTTTTCTCTAAAGCTAATAGTTCTTAATGCATCGCCTCAACCTACTTACTTTGCTTAGCAACTTATGAATAAGTTTTTGGCTCTAGGATAGACAAGACATGTGTTAAAGAAGTAACATATTTAGTAGGATAATGAACAAAGGCTGATGGTAACAATAATGGATGACAAGTAGACAAAGACAAAGTGTTTGAAGTGGAAGGATCTAAACAACTACTATCAAGAATAGATGAACTAACAATAAAGGAAGAATGGATTGAATGAAAAAAAGTATCGAAGCTAAGTAGGAACAATCTTGACTCGAGAAAATTGATGGAGCTTAACATTTTTGTTAACTTGAATAGGAAAAACAGAGTAATAAGAAGAAAGTATATGAGATAGAGGTTGATCCTCTACATGAACAATAAGTAGAGGATGCTCTGTTTGAAAAGTAACTAATGGTAGTTTCTTCACAATTTTAGAAGTATGATCTAATCCATCAACTATAAACTGCCTAAAAGGAAATTTGTGTTCAAAACATTGAACATCTTAACTCATTAATAACTTCTTTGTTGCAAGATCATAAATTTTATGGTATTTCCAAGAAAAATACATCTAATTACTTTAGGATCCATTTTATCTTTCATTGGTGAAAGGTTTGCCATATAACATAAACACCCTAAGACCCCAATGTTAGAATAATCTGGTGGCTTATAAAATAATGCTTCAAAGGGTGACTTCCAATTCAAAATCTTCATTGGCATATGATTTACTAAGTTAGTTACAGCAAGTACATACATAACTTTTTAGGTAAGTTAGCATGAATGAAAAGAGCCTTGGATGTTTCCAAAAAAAGCCTATACTTTTACCCTACCATACTATCTTTTTTGGGGTGTATAGGGCATTGTTCATTGATGCAAAGTTTCAAGATCATCAAACAATGTTCCAAAAGTATGAGAAACAAACTCCCCATCATTGTTAGTTTGAATGGTTTTGGATGTAAGATAAAAGTGATTAGAGACATAAAGTAAGAATTGCTTTAACATAGTTAGAGTTTGAGACTTATGGTGCATCAAATAAGTCTACATAAACTGTGTGAAATCATCTACATTAGTTAAAAAATACTTTGCTTTAGTTATAAACACCACATGATGCAACCCTCCATACATCAACATGAAGAAACTCAAAAGCAAAAGAAGCATAGCTACCACTAATAAGGAAAGTTAAGCAATGAAAAACAAACTATTTACAAAAATCTTAAGTGACTCAAATTTGAGATTGAAGTACGACCTAAGAGATTATGAATAAGATGAATATCTTTATTCATTACACAAGAAGAAATAGGAGTAATACTAGATTGAGACAAAGGACTAACATGATTCAAATCAAAACTACACGACTCTGGATTAAGAACACAGAGTCTACCTCTATCTTGAGCAATGGTAAGCACTTAACTAGTAATCTAGTCCTAAAATTGACATGAAAGAGAATAAATGAACCAATAATCACATGAAGTGAATTATTAAAAACAAGCTTCAAAATTAAGAGCAAAATGTGTTTAAAATGGGGAATATAAAACATATGATTTAGTATAAGATGTGCATTTAGACTAAATGAACCAAAAGCTATAGAAGATAGCTTAGTTCTATCTGGTAACCTAATTATAATAGGAGTATCTACTTGATGAACATCAAATAAATGCTTAATATGGGGTATCATGTGATCTATCACATTCATATCAACTATCCAAGTGGCCAAACAATTATTCACTATTGTTAAACAAAGTGTATTAGAGGAAGTCATACTTAATAAAGTTATTGCATTGGAAGTTGCAAAAGCACTTTCTTTTTCTTTCATAAACTTCATCATCTCATTACAAAGATTTTGCAAAAAATCTTTGCTAGATAAGCTAAATTCAGAGCTACTTGCATGCTTAAAAGCAAGATTATCAATATTTTGTTTAACTCCTTCATCAAAAGGCATATTCAACATTGTACTTCCTTAAGTAAAGAAAGTTGCTATATAAAAACCAAGCCTCATTTTTTGACTTACTCTTTTTCCTTTGTATCATTTGAGATGTCTTACCAATTAAAAATAAGTTTTAATGATGTGACCTTCCCTTTTGTAGTGTATACAAAATAAACCTTTCTTATTTTTCTTTTAGTCCCCTATTCCTACCTTATTGGTATAGAAAGCAGCTACATTAGTATTTGAAGTCAAAGTACCAGAAACTTAACATTGTTTTCAACTTGCTGAACTATCTAATAAGCTTTATTTATTGATATAACTGGCTCCATTGATAATATTTGGTTTCACACTCCTTCATTAGCCTCATTTAACCCCATAAGAAACAAAAAAAGTTTACTATGAGAATCATAATCTGTTATCCTTTCCTTAAAGGTGCATGTACAAAAATCCTTTCAATTACACTCACAACTACGGAATGGATGCAACTCATGTAGTTCATCTTATCATCATCACAACTTATTATAATAGACACTTATAGCCTTATTGTTTTATCTAATGTTACTGATTTCATTCCTTAATTGAAAGATAAGTAGACCACTTGTTGTCGTTTGTTGTTCTTTAATTTCTTTCCAAAGCTCATATGTAGAATGCATATATAGAAAGGTTTTATCCAAATCACTCAGAATTGAGTTCAACAACCAACTTTTGAACATGAAATCACATCTCACCCATTTATTGTAATTTTTAGAGTTCTCAGCTGGTTTTTATATAGTTTTGTCAACAAATCCCATTTTAACTTTGGCTCTTAACCCTAACTTCATTGATTTACTCCATGATAAATAATTACTTCCATTAAAGACTATATTACCAATTGACATTTTAGGATTGTCTGAAAGAGGAAGAGGAAGCTAAGAGTGATTTGTTTCTATGTGTAAAGTAACACAATGTTAAAACTAATATATAGAAGGTATTTATACTAGTTGTAATAGTTTAAGTAAATCTAATACTAAAGCCAACAAAAGAATGATAATTATCAAAACACTATTAGTACACATGTAATTAATAAACTAAAAGCTAGAGTTGAGCTAAAATATTTGCTTCATAATTCTTCATAGTACCTATCTATCCCTAGAGCTCTTCATGCTTTTGTTAGTTTTACCAGCTTTTGATTTACCTCATCAAGAGGACATCTTTGCTAACATGTTGTTTCGAAGATAAGATCTCATCGAAGAATGATGGCCATGCAAACTTAAGGAAAATGATTCTTTACTTAGATGATATAATTTGTTTCCATCTTAATTGGAACAAATGATTTTTACATTCTAATTAGGCTTATTGACTCTTGAGTGCTTCTAGATTAATGAAACTATGTTGCTACTTATATGTTTAGCAAATACATTGTATAATAGATTTACAATACCTATCTTTGGGATGATTGGAACTTTTCTCCTTTTCTCCTTTTCTAGGTATGAACAGTATAATTCCATTGTATGGGTACGAAAATAGGTTTATGCACCTAAATTGAATCATCATAAATTTGGTCTATCCTAAATTGAACTAAGGTGTAAATGGAGTAGTTTGCAAATAAAATTATTACTTTCAATTTGTTTAGTTAATGATTTGATTCAGTTTTGTGGACCTTATATCAACTTTCAATGAAAACTTTATACACAGACCGAAATCTACCTAAATCTTTTAGGGTTTCGAAACCAAATTTGCACATATAGGATTTAAATATATCTTAATTGGAATTATTAGATTTGGCCATCAATGAACCCTCTAATAATTATTCCATTTGCATCTTAAGCACATTAGTATAAACAATCCTAATCTAATTTTCATACACATACATTATTCCCATGCCCAGGATATCTAATATAAATAACCTAGTTACCTAATGTCTATACTAAATTAGTATCATCATTTATATATTAGGTCTTGATTTATCGGTTACGCATAAAATGTACAATAAACTAGGTGTGTAGATAACTTTGTTAAGACCTTGAACATACGTTACCTTACATGATTGAGTAAATTTTATATAATGTCATAGGCCAATAATAATAAAAAACTAAGTTAACAAATACTAATAAATCTATTTTAACTACATAGCCCAAAAGTTTCTATCTAATGTTAACATGATATTTGCTACATTAACCTTTTAATCCAATACATATTCTTTCCTAAAATCCATGTGGGATTATAATCATATAAGGTATCATAATCTCCCCTATACATGTGACATCCTTGTTGTAAGACCATAAAATTGAGTTCAATTCTTTACCTTTTTTGGTATATGATTCAATTCATTCCTTCCACCCTCAACCTATAGGTTATTCTAGAAGTATACTAGAAGTCACACCCTAGTGAAACTCCCTACTCTCCTCAGATATCTTCTCTAAATTGAGTTGAAACAGCTCTTGATTCATCTACCTTCTGGTAGGGTTAACCTTGATTCATCTACCTTCTGGTAGGGTTAACTTTGATACCATTTTTGATGTCTTAAGTCAAAAGTAATGAAACCAATAAACACTAATTGATCCTTTTTTTTTTCAACTACTTGGCTAAAAGGTTTCTAGCTAATGTTATATGATATTCCTTTCATCAACCTTATAAACCAATATATTTCTCTTATATAGTCTATGTGGGACTACAATCATATGGGTATCACATTTTAGGTAGGTATTGAAGGTCTCAAGATATATTATAGTTCCAATATTTTTGGAATCTCCTTCCCTTAGGTAGGAATGGGGTATAACTTCTCTATACTTTAGACCCAACTTAGAAAATATAATTTAAGATATATAGGGTATATATCCAACAACATCCAATACTTACCCTATAAAAGTTATTAATTAATAAAATTAAATATAACAATATATAATATTTTTAACTCATCACATACCTAAGACTCATGTAGAATTTTCCACTGTAGAATTAAAAATTCTAAAGCATACTTTATTGCGTTGCCACGTCTTACTATCTTCTACAATATTATTACTAACCTTATCAACTCTTGTTTCTTTTATCTCGTTTTCATTTTTTCACTTTCTATTGACTTTAAGATAATCTCAACTCATTTTTATCATGTTCCTTCATTATTGGTTAGTTATCATCTTTTCCTTTTCTACAAATTTAACTATCTATCACTCATCTATTGTTGGATTAAATCAGCTTATTTTAAAGTAAATTCATATTTTGTTAAGTATGAATCATCATAAATAAATCATTTTCTTTTTCTAAAGAAGCAAAATGTTATCAAACTATTTTATAGTCTCATCTGAGTTCTTTTGAAATAATTAATTTGAATTAGAAATCTAGTTCTTTATCTAATCATTAGGGATAAAAGAAAGAACATAATTAATTTTTGAAGGTTTTTTCTTTTATTTTGTAGTAATTTATAATTCTTCTTTTCATATAAGATTTCTAATAAATACAATGTTAAGATTCATATTTTGCAATAGGCTCTTACACTATTCACTTTTGTTTTTAGAAAAATATTTAAAATGTTTTACATAAATTATTTTGGGATCAATACTTATATTAATTATATTATTGAGACTATTTTAGTGTTTTACAAACATTAATCTTCTCAATAATTTATGTTTCATTTCAAACACTTATTATCATTCCTAATTACCACATCATTTTGGTATAATACTCTACTTAGGACATGACAACTATTGGTTAGTATGTGTCTATTTGGTTATGAGTATTCTTGGATCTTTTAGCCTTAATTAAGTACAAGTAGTATATAATTAAGGTTTTGATATACTGAGATTCATTGAATTCTTTTAACCTAACAAGCGTATTGAATAAGTAAATTGATTACATAGTTGTATCTTGTTTGCTAAAGTAAAAATGATAAGTATGGTTGGTTATTATTGTTGTTGTTGTTGCTATTAAAACTTTTTTATAGGATTTTTAGTTGATCGACCTCCCAAATTAAAGGTTGTAGTTGATTGACCCCACTACCCTAATTGATTGTGCTATCCCAAGTTGTCTACATCTTCTAATAATATAACACAAACTATTCCAAAATAAAAAACTTTCCAAAATTGAAAATCCTTCTAAACTTCATCAAAATGTCACTAAAATAAAAAAATTTCAAAGGAATGTTTTAAATTTGTTTCTTTTCAAGATCAAATCTAATTTTTTTTCCTTGTAGTTCTAATCAAATTTGGATCACACAATCAATAAGGAAAACATCATCTTATATCAACAATACTTCTTCCATTTTGTCACAATCCTTAAAGCATAGTATAACCTTGAGAAAGAAACATAGTTTATTTGATGATTTTCTTTCATCATTATTACAACAACTACAATGAAAGGATCATGCAACATAATTTTGATGTTCCTTGACTAGAGCACTAATGCTTCCACTCAAATACCACTTAGATTCTTAATGCCATAACTCTTTTATCAACCCCTTCAAAATATTGTCCTTATTTAAAATTGTTGAACAATTTGATATGCTTAGGGAAAGACAAGCACTTCCCAATTCCTTAATGTCATCTTTCTCACCAATAATAAACTTTTTCCTTTAGAATGAGAACTACTTAGAATTTTTAGGAGAGAAATATAAATAGAGAAACATGTATTTGTTTTAAAGGCAAAGGCCATATATCTTCATTAGAAATATGAGATTAAAAAATATATAATTAAGTTATTAGAGATATCTAAATTAACAAATGTATAGTTATAATCACATAGTAAAATTGACAATCATTAGGCAACTTACTGGATATTATATATTATAAGAATGTAATAAAACATTTTGGAGAAACTATAGGCTTTATTAGGGTATGTGTTTTAGGGTGGTTTTACAAGTACAAGATAGGTTTCATGATTTGGACATCAACATACAAAGACTAAGGTGAGGACGACATAAGAAACTACAGTAGACCTGCATAAGACAACCAAGATTGATTGAAAATTAGAGAAGAGACTTGTTTAATCTAAACTATAATCAACTGGCCTTGGGTTAACTGGTTGATGCATAACTAGTGAGGTTAACTAAACTTCATGGCTTGACAACTGTTCCTTTGTAGACGTTATTTTACATTATTCTTATTTATTTATTTTATTTGTTATTTCAAGTCTTTGATTATCTTAGGTGTTTGGACATTTTTTGTGCATTTCTTTTATTATGTTATTTTCCTTTATATTTAGATTAACATTTGTCTTGATTAGTCATGTTCTTTTAGCACTTTCAAGTGGCTGGGTTTTTATGCCTATATAAATAGGCAAGCATTGCATTTCATTATTTATTCAGTCCTTGATAATCTTTTTCAATATGAATTTAGTGAGTTTTTCTTTTGATTTTTTGTTCTCATTAATCTTATTAAGAACCTCATTATTGTGATTTGTATGGCTTAATAGATATAATTAACTTTGTGAGTCATATAGGAGAATCATTAATGACCAATTACTTTCTATGATCGTACATCATATTTATCAAAAAATTTAATTAACCCTATTCATTTTGCTACTTGGTAAATCATATCTTAATGGAGATTTATCCATATCTTTTTATTTTATGGTCACAAATATTTACTTACAATTTATCCTTTTCATACTTTAAACTCTTTGCTCCATATAGGTTCGATTTTACCTATTAAGATCAATCCACATTTACTTGGTTACAAAATTTGGGAACTTATACCTATAGAGTAGGGTACAAATAGGATCTTATATATTACCCACTACATACTTATGTGTAGTGGGGTTGTTATAACTGGTAGATCACATGTGATAGGCGTGCTTATTGACCTAAGAGACACCTTGAGTTGATGGAATGTGCATGGATATCATTAAGAAGAGGCATGGGAGGAAGAACGGGAAAACTCAATATCCTGAATACATAAGTGTGATAGTGGATTGAACTCGGTGTTCTTGATTACTCTTGAATCGTTCTTAATGAATTGTTTGTTTTATCTTTTTTGAGGTAATTTCAATAAAGCTCTGGTATTTGTCTTAAGCTTGCCAATGTTATGAATTAATTAAATAAGAAGAGAAACGTCCTATTTATAGAATTTAGAGGTTAATCTTATTTGTTGGATGGCTTTAAGTTGGATGGTTGGGATTGAGTTCCTTTATTAAAGCTTATCTTCTCTTTTAGCTATCATAAGCTTAGATATGGGCTCAAGTATGCTTAAGGCTTATAGCAACTAAAGAGAGCCCATTATTATTATAATTAAGCCTAAAAACCAACTAGGCCTCCTTAAGGCCCACACAGGCCTAGAAGGATAATTTTCGAGTCTACTTTTTGTTTGCGAGGTAACCTAGTAAGGTTGAGAGCAGAAAATCCAATCTGCGGATTCTTTTTTTGAGCCTACCAAGTTAGATCTCCCTAAAATATCCATAAAAGAGCCGATTTCCTAAGCTTTGTCATTAGCTTAAGATATTGATCTATAATGTTAAATTAGGTTAAAGGCCCAATTACCGAAATAACCCTCTACACTTTTGCTCTCTTAACCAAAAGTCCCTTAGAAACAGCCAAGGGGGTTTTAAGCTTTTTTTTTTTTTTTTTTTTTTAGAATTTGTTTCTTTAACTGTTATGTAGATGTATTGAATGTTCACTTTTCTTGCTTAACTATTTCCAATATCAATGGAATTAATGTTTTTTTCATATCACTTGACGAGATAAGCATGATATGCTACTATTCATTTTTGCTGTTATGGAGCACATACTTTTATATGCTTTTGTATTGCTCCCATGCCACTGATTTGCATCCATTGCATAGAGTTTATATAGTTGGCTCCTCTTGGTAAATCTTCTTTATTTTATGAGCATTGGTAGAAAAAAATAAAGTCATCAAAGCATTTATAGAAATTTGGAGCTTTAATAATATTCCATTCGGCCATGTTACATATATTTATATATATATATATGTATATATATATATCTTATTCATACCAGCAAATGGGGTAGTACTGTTGTATGGTATTTATATATATATATATATATATATATATTTTAAAGTGGGATGACACACTATTGGATAGGTACATGTATAAAGGTTGAGCATACCTAATATCAATCCTTGGTCCATGTACAATTTCCCTCTCTCTTTCCTTTTTTTTTTTTCTTTCCTTTATTTATCCTAGAAAACATGATTTCAAGCCATGCCACCCATTGTCTTCAAGACATGTTACCCCTATGTCTTCTTCATCTCTAGACGTAAGTGTACATTGAATCAATCTAAACGTTATCTGATGGGGCAATTCCATTATCCTCTTTTCTAAAAGGAATCTTTAGTAACAACCAATATCTCATCTTAAATCATACCTCTTATTTTACCATTAAGGCATCAAATAAACCATCAAATCTTTTATCTAAATCCTTCCAACATAATTCATCTCAGATTTAATTGCTTTAATACTTGTCTACATTAGTTTACAGCCGCATTTATAAATATAAGAACCATTAGTCCCTTTCCATCTCATTCAACTCTAGCTTTCCTTTGCTGATGGTTAAACTAGTTATGATAACTAAATTCATATTTTTCCTTTGAATTTCCTACTTTTAATCTCATATTTCTTATTTCTTATTATTTTTTTTCTTCTCATAAGTAGTAGACATCCCATTTGAGGATGCAAGAATAATACGTGAATAAATTATTGTAGTTAGATAGGAATTGTTTTTGCTAAGTTCCATGAAATTTAGGTTTCACAATATAGCTGTAGGTGATTTGAGTTACATGAAATCTTATTTTTTGCGTTGGTGACATGAACTTGATAAATCTCGCATAAGCGAGGGCAACGCTTCAATCTTGGATGCGGACTTTGTTAGGTATGTATCTTATATTTTACTATTATTTTATTGAATCCCTATATAAATCATATTCCTATGGCTGTGCTTTGCAAAATTCAGAATGACTTCGTTATCATGATATCTCTTCTTCAATGATTGTGAATGCCTTCCTTGATATATATATATATATATATATATATATATATATAGATATGTATATATGTGTATTTTTTAACTCCATTATGGTTCTTTTACAATACTTCTTTATTCTTTCTTTATCTCATGAATGCTCCATCGTTTGTTTTATATCCCTTAACTTTGCATCCTTTCTCTAGACATAGTTGCTAACATTTCATGTAGATAAGTTCTTCGACATCCCCTCTATAGCTGGTGACTAGAATTATCAGTCTAGATTCCTAAGATCTACTCATTTATTTGCAGGCCCTTGATTAACCTTTAGTGTTACCATAGATTCTTGACCTTTAATGGGCCTTGATTAGCTTTAAGTGTTAGCTTGAATTCTCATTTTGCTATCCATGGCCAATTCTAAGAGTAGTTAGCCTAAGCGCATTGGAGTCACTTGTCAAAGAGAGTTGTTGGCCAATAATGGAGGTCGAATACTAAAGGTTTTGCCTCCTCACAACAACTAGATTGATGATGTGATCAAAGGGGACTCTTTCTAGATTCAAGATACTTCTCAGGAGAAATGTATAGCCATGCTTACTGACAGCTCCCTTAAGTTTATTTCTCTAGAAGCATAGTTGCAGCCCGAACTATTAGTGAAGGGTAAGTCTATCCTTCATTTTCGAAATGAGAGGAGAGAGTTGCCTCTTCCTCATACCCAACTCACTTGCTTAAAGGACACACTTAATGGATGGTTTGTATGGGTACAATATATCATGAGGCACAAGTGCTATGCTCTATTATTGCACAAGGCTAGGATTTTCAATGCCATTGCATGACTTCATGCTTCAATTTCGCAAAATAGAATATGCTAAGATTTGACGAGCTATAATGGCTCAATGGAGTGTACAGACTCATACATTCATAACTTTGTGGGGAGAATTCACACCAACCCTAGAGGGTATCTTTTTCTTATTGAAGCTTCATGACTTTGGGCAAACAAAAGTTACGGCTACTTTAACTACTCCCATTGATCATAGCGTGCATTTAGCTTTATCATTAGCTATAAAGTCAAATAGGAATCCTTTAAAGAGATCTACATTTGTTTCGTAGATTGAGTACTTCTTTAGTGGTTTTACTTTTTGAGGCCATTGTCATAAAACCAGGTGAGTATTGATTGCTCATATATTCAAGAGGCAATTGTCATAGAACCTGGTAAGTATTAACTGCTTATATATTCAAGAGGCCATTGTCATAGAAGCAGGTAAGTATTGATTGCTCATATATTTGAGAGGCCATTGTCATATATTCAAGACTATGTTTACCTCATTTAACCACATATCCTTCTTTGACAGGTATAGGCTTACAACATTCATTGCTTTATAGCTGTCTATATACATCTTTCTAGGAGGTCTTATGTGACGATTCATATGTCTCGAGGGGAGTGCTTTGCCTTTGCACCCTTTTATCTGGGTTCCTTATACTGCCACTTAGATTTATATCACCATGCCTTTGTTTGCTCTATGGGCGGCTATACTATGTTATGTTACGCAGACATTGTCTTCCTTTAGCATTTCTTTTATAAGAGGTTTAGAAGCCATTTTACAACTCCTAATGTGAATACCAAGCCCAACTCAGTTCAGCCATGATCATAAGCTTGGGTTGAGAGGCATTATGAATCTCCTTTATTCAACCTCATTGATTTTCTTAACGAGTTTACTTTTCATCCATATGTGGAGAAAATTAATGGTTAATAGTCATGTCGTGGATATTCCCTACTTAGCTCGCAAGGCTATATTTCCTTAAAGAATCGTAAGGTATCGTGATGCTTAGAGATTGGTTTTTCCTTATAGAGTGTCCCAAGTAATCTTCCTTCATTGCTGGATATAAAGGGCTTAAGCCATAACTTTCTTAAGCTAGGTGTGGTAGTATATTCTCTACATAGGGTAGCGTAGATTTTATACTACTATTGACCTCAGTGTTGAGTTCTTATAAGTGCCAATATAATCTTTGAGCTACTAAGCAATCATGTCAACCTACCAAGCATAACCTAGCAAGCAAACAAACTAACTTATCAAGTAGCTATGCCTATTGTCAAGCTCTTACCATGATCTAAAAAGTGTTCGAGTAGACCAACCTCAAACGTCTAACTAAGCTGAGTTACCAAAACATATGACTTGAAGAAATGTTGACCTAAACTCCGAATATCTCTTAATATCCGAGTTTTGACCCAGATAGGATCAGATTTTCCTAGTGCTTAGACCCTCTTTCGATGTCCCTTAAGCTTATTTCTATAGCCATAAGATTGTCATAGACTCCGCATCAATAAGAACAGCTTCTATACATGGTGCTAACTGTCCCTTGACATGTGTCTTCTGCCATGACATTCTAAAAGGATTTCTTACTCTTTCCCTGCAGAATATTCTTTTATCTTTTTTACCCTTTTTAGTATGTTTTAGGTATTCTATCTATAAATTACCCTTTTGTCTTCTCCATGTATGCCTCTTAACTTTAGTGAGGCTAGTATATGAATATCATTTAATTGTACGCATACATATCATTACCATTGCATTATTGAATAATACTAGTTTCTTTTTTAACTAACCCAAGTGTTCTCATTATATCTTAACTCTTATCTATTCCTTTTAATAAGAAGTAGTGGAGAGTGATCCTATAGTTCGGACTGGTGAGTTACATCTACTGAATTATAGCCTGAGTAAGATTAATTGGTGCATCATATTCAATTGGTAACTTCTTGGATTTGCTAATCCTCTTTATTTTCTTTTTGGTCCATTTTGTTGTGGTACTTCTCCATATGTATGACCTTGAAGGTATATTAGCTTTGCTAGTTTTCAAGAAAGAGTATGTGAAGTTATAGTGAAGTTTTGGTTCATGTTTGTTGTGTTCCTTTCATAGCTATTGCAGTGTGTTCATATGAAGTAAGTTTTAAAGTTGTGAGTTATGAAGTGGAGGTTCGTGTGTTAATAAGTGTAGTTCCTATTCTTACTCTATTATACTTTGTTTTTCATAGTAAAAATACAACAAGTTCATTTCTAATGTATTTGAGATGAGTGTCGGTGATTGAAGTTATTAGGTTGTACTAGTAAGGTTTTGGATAGTGAGTAAAAGTGTTTGTTGTGTATTGTGTTATTAATCTATCAAAGACGTATTACCTTATGTTGGATTTAAGTGTTTAAGGTGTTATTGGTGACCAAATTAGTGGTTCTCATGCTGGTCGAGGTTAAAATGGTAGGAACATTCCTGGATGAGTCAATGATAAGCTACATAGACTCATTAATCTTGTTGAGAGTTTGGTTACCACATTGTAAGTGAACAAACAACTACCATAAGGTGTACCACATCATAATCCACTTGAGAATGTTTTTAAGAGATGATATGGCTAAGGTGGCTGAGCTAATCGCCTGGTTTGACCCTATCATACTGGAGGAGTTGTAGACTGAGCAGCTCGATGACGACTAGAGTTGGAAGATATTGAAGAGGATGATGAGGAAGTAGATGTGGAAGAGTATGGAGATGAAGAAGAAGAGGTTGAATATTATCAAGCACAAGAGTGAGGATGTCGAGCTCCTCAAGCACTAGGTAATGTTAAGCTCTAAATCCTACCCTTCAATGGAAGTGGAGATGCAGATGGTTATTTAAAGTAGGAAGAAGGTAGAGAAAGTGTTTGATTGCTATGGGTATGTGGATTCTGTTAAGGTTCGACTTGCTACACTTGAATTTTCTAGGTATGCTACTATGTGGTGGAAAAATTTGAATGTGGCTAGAGCAAGAGATGAAAGATGGGGTGTATGGACTTAGAAAGAGATGAAGAGATTGTTAAGAGGGAGATTTGTGCTCAGACCTATTTATAGAACACGTTTGCAATGTTGGAAGAACTTTGCCAAGGAAACTGATTTGTTGATGACTATGCGAGAGAATTTTAGATGCTAATGATCCGAATAGATGTAGAAAATCTAAAGGCTCGCATAGTGTCGAGGTCCATTTTTAGATTAAATATGAGATCCGTAACATTGTAGAAGTACAAATGTTTTATACATTGGAAGAGGTAATTAAGGTAGTATGGAGGATTAAAAAGCAGAGACAAAATGCCTTGAGCTGACATTTTCTCGAGCCCCTATTCCTCATCAACCTGCTTATGTTGAACTGAAGAAACCCTCTTAAGTGGAGGAGAGATATGACTAACTTGATAATAGCTCTATGGACTACTAGAGTCGAGCTAAGGATAGGTTGACCCCGATGACATATGAGAAAGGACAGGCCTTTGGACAAAAGATAAGCTAAGTGAAATCCTTTAAATGCTTAGGTATTAGACACATGGCTATTAAGTGTCCGAACCAACTTGCTATAGTGCTTTGAGGAGATGTAGTGGATAGCACTGACAAGAGTAAGCTAGAGTAGGAGAAGAATGCTGTAAGAGTTGAAGCTGAAGAGGAAGAGGAGACTTATATCTATGCCAACTAGGGAGAGGTAAAGACGTTAGTACTAAGACAAGTGTTGAGCTCTAAAGAAGACTAGAGAGAGAGTTTATTCCATACAAAGTGTACTACCAAGGGATAGTTGTGTACCAACATTGTAGATGGAGCAAGTTGTACCAACATCATTGTATAGTCCTTTATACGTAGTTAGGATTGCCAACCTTTAAGCACCTCGGACCTATAAGCTACACTGACTTCATGATAAGGATGCTTTGTATGTTATAGAATAAGTATCCATACCTTTTTGTATTGTAAATGTATATAAGGATGAAGTGGTATGTAATGTCATCCCTATGGGAACTTAACATCTATTACTTAGATAACCATGGTTGTTTGACTGATATGTTATAATGGATATTAGAACACCTATGCCTTTGTCAAGGATGGGAAGAAGATTGTACTGTAACCTATGACACCTACCTAGGTGAACGAGACCCATAACCAACTAACTCGAGCTTGTAAGAAGAAAGCTTTAATGATGAGTTGAAGACAGCTCTAAGATGCTGAGAGGGTCGATGAGCCTTGATGAGATTTGAAGGTTAATTGATGAATTTTCTAACCTATTTCTTGAAGAGTTGCTTAAAGGATTACCCTTAGTCCAAAGCACAGAACACTATATCGATCTATAGCTAGGCGTAGCCCTGCTAAACCAACTTAGCTATGTAATGAACCTTGAGTAAGTTGTCGAGCTTAAAAGGAAAGTGGGTGAACTAATAGAATGAGGTTATGTAAAGGAGAGATGAGTTATTGTGTTGTATTGGCTTTCCTCGTCCTAAAGAAGGATGGTTAATGGAGCATGTGCATCGATAGCCAAGCAATCAACTGAATTACTATCAAGTATAGATATCTAATACAAAGGCTTGATGACATATTAGATGAGTTATATGGTGCTCGAATATTTATGGAGATTAATCTACAAAGTAGCTACCTCTAAATTCACATGAGGCTTAGTGATGTGATGTGCTTAAGTGCTTAGTGATCACTAGGACTTGTCATAGAGAATAGTAACCGAGTAGGTCCTTCAAGATATCGAAGAAAACTAGGATGGAAGGGTCAGCGAACACAGTAGCTTCTATGGAGTTGCTCAATGGATATGACACACCAATGAACACAATATGACTTAACACTTTACTTGATATGACTCATAAGCTAATGTTAAGGTTTACTCTCCACTAATCTTAAGCTACTCAACAAGATTAGATAAGAGTGTAAGGAAATTGTACTCAAAGAAGGATATCTCATAAAAACAAGTATATTCAATATTTGAAAGGATATAAGATGCCTTATGGCTATGGTAAAAAGACTATTTATAGTAAATCATTTAGGGTAACAATACAAATAAAGAAAATTACATAAAAGATAATGAAGAAGGAGATTAATGTACGAAGAGGGTAAATAGGATAAATGACAAAAAGAGAATATAGTACAAATGTCAGAAAAGTAAGGATAGGTAGCAATCTGTCAACGGGTTCATACTGTTGATTTTTGGGATACAATAGTCAAGCTACGAAGAAGTTATTATTGTTACAGATGGATGGTATTTAGAACTGTTTAAACTAAAGAGGGACTCTGTTGTTCTATAGGTTGAATAAGTAGAGCTTAACATGTTGAGGCTTCGATCTTGATACTCGGTGATGGGAATTAGGCTACCAGACTACTAACTTGCAGCCAAGCTCAAGGACTATAGAGACTAGTAAGATGAATCCTCTTGTTCCAGTCGACCCCTGCCGACATCGAATACTTCCTTATAGAGTCATCCTTTATGTTGTACCGAATGATTACCTATTTCTTGCATGTTGTGCACCAAGAAATAGAAGGCTAAGATGACTACCAATCTTTACCCGCATTAATACCTAGCTAAGTACTTACTCAGTATCACCCTTTCCAAGATACCGAGAAACAAAATCCAGACTGATCAAGCCACCCTTACTCAGACAAGCAAGTTGTCTATACTTTTTAGCCCACATCTTCTAAGAACTTTGCTAATGTAGCATTGCGATATGTACAGTATTAGGCATAGAATCCATTACACCAATGATTATTTTCCTTGTATATTCATTTTTACCCTTTTGCATCTTATATATTACTTAGAAAATGCCCTTTTGTCTTTTCCCTTTTGGGTAAGTTACCCTAATTTGTGGGTATAAATATCCTTGTACTTATAGCTACAAGGACAACAATTAATAGATTATCATTCATGCACTTTTTTGTTTTGTTCCTTGCATAACACTTTGTTTACTCTTAGCATCACTCTTATCTCATCCCTTAAGTAAGGCTAGGTAGCGGGTAATCTCATCGGTCTGATTCGTACGTCATATCGAATTGTTCCATAAGTTCTTCGAAGTTCCATTGGTACCTCGTATCCTCTCGAGCTGATTGTAGGTTTTGTTTACTCTTTTTATTCACAATTTTCCTTTACATACACACCCCATCACTTTCTTTTAAGCTTTTTGCAAGATCAAACTCATCCAGCAATCGGCCTTATCTATTCTTGGTTACAGTTTGCAATTTCTTGGTATCAAAGTGGAGGTTTTGTATGAATTGCAATTGGTTTTTGAAATTCTATTGTACTCTGTTTTGCGTATATGGGATAGAGCAAGTTACTATGTTCATCTTTGCTATTATGTTTGTTAGCTATTACTTTCCTAAAGTGTTGGGCTTGAATCTGTATAGAAAATGAATGATCCAAGTGTGAATGTTGGTGCTGGAGATGACAATAGTAGAGTTGTTTACCATAAACAACAATCTTAAGGAATGCCCAAAAGTACTGATGAGAGACTCGACGAGGTAGCTAACCTCTTGGTGGATTTGACTCGAGTTGTTCATACGCTGTCTCGCTGACCTACTGAAGCTGTATAAAATACTCTATAAGCTGCTCAACTTGTTAGAGGCTAGTACCCAACTCGACTCGTTCAAAGTAGAGGAGTAGGCGAATGAGTGAGGAGAATGATAAAGTTGAGAGAGCTTGAAGAAGAGGACGAGGAAGAATATATTGAAGAAGAGCATGTACAAGTCCCCAAAGCATCTAGCCATATAAAGCTTTAGATTCCAATTTTCAATAGATCTAAGAATGCTGATGAATATCTAAAGTAGGAAGAGAAGGTGGAGTATGTGTTTAATTATTATCAGTACGAGGATTATGAGAAAGTTAGGATTGTTGTTTGCGTTCTTCGAATATGCCATTATATGGTGGAAGAACTTCTAAGCAATGAGAAGATGAGAAAGGTACCGAGAGATTAACACTTAGACTGAGATGAAGAGAGTACTCAGAAACATCTCATAGGGAAGTGTATCATGGTGTACTTTGATGACATCCTAGTCTATAGTACCGACATGCCGAGTCACTGTGATCATCCCAGAGTTGTCCTGGATATCCTTCATGCCGAGAGACTATTTGGCAATTTAAATAAATGTTGCTTTTGCTTCGAGGAAGTGGTATTCTTAGGTTATGTAGTCAATAAAAGAGGCTTGCGAGTGGATGATGAAAAGATCCAAGTAGTTGTCAAATGGCTGACTCCTACTACTTATGTTGACATAAGAAGTTTCTATGGACTGGCTTCATTCTATAGGTGGTTCATCTGGAATTTCAGTACCTTTGCCACACCACTTACCGAGTTAGCAAAGAAGAACATTGATTTCTAGTGGGGATGAATGGATGAGAGGAGCTTTTTCGAGATAAAACAAATGTTGACCTTTGCCCTAGTGTTAATACTACTTGACTTCGACAAAATTTTTGAGCTAGAATGCGATGTATCAAGCATTGGAATAGGTGCTATCTTAATGTAAGAAGGCTGACCAATTGCCTTCCATAGTGAAAAGCTCCAAGGACCATAGTTAAACTATTTTGTATATGACAAAGAACTCTTGGCACTAATCCGAGCATTGCAAGTATGGTAGTACTATCTACTATTGAGGGAGTTTGTCATATATATTGACCATGAATCACTAAGGTACCTTTGAAGTCGAACTAAGTTAGTGAAGCAGTAAGCGAGATGGGTTGAATTCCTTGAAGGATTCAATTTTGTAATAAAATATAAGCAAGGAAAGTGTAACGTAGTTGTAGATGCTTTTTTAAGGAGACATGTGCTTTTAATTGAACTGTAGATCAGGCTATTTAAGTTTACAAACAGTATTCTCGGAATCTACACTTTAGATCGATAATCATATGATACATTGATGGAAGGATTGTGGATAAGTATCATGTAGAGGATGGTTACTTGTTTCGAGGTAGAAGACTATGTATACTGACTTATTCCTTAAGGGAGCTATTGATAAGGGAAGCCTACAATAAAGGAATCTTTGGAAATTTTGGTGAAAGAAGGACCTATGAACTGTTGAATGGTCATTTCTTCTAGCTGAGAATGAGGAGATATGTGTATCGAGTTGACGAAAGCTGTGTAGTATACAAGAGTGCTAAGTTCCAAGTCGAGCAAGGGAAAGCAATGCCTTTATCTATTTTGACGAAATCGTAGACTAAATTAAGCATAAACTTTGTCCTTAGACTATCACAAACCACCCAAGGCAAAGATTCTATAATGGTTGTCATGGATCGATTCAGCAAGATCGTACACTTCATGCCTTGCTAAAAAACTAACGATGCTTCAGCTATTGCTTCTCTTTTCTTGCAAGAGATTGTGCCATTAAGCGGTGTGCCAAGAAGTGTAGTCTCCAATAAGGACCCAAAGTTCTTAAGCCACTTCCGAAATACTTTGTGGCATCGAATGGAGACCAAACTATGATTTAGTACTTCTTGTCACCCCCAAATTGACGGCTAAATTGAGGTGGTTAATCATACTTTAGGATCACTACTTTAAGTTGCAGTGGGAAAGAATATGACTGATTGAGACATTTGCTTGCCAGTAGTTGAGTTTACTTACAACTGGACAGTATATGACACTACTAAGCAGACTCCCTTCTAAGTGGTCTATGGTTTCAATCTTAAGTTGCCCCTTGACCACACCCCTGTACCTATACTTACATAAGAAGACCTTGACGTGAGGATTAGAGCATAATCCCTTCAACACATCTATGATAAAGTCACTCGGCACATCAATCAAGCAATTAGAAGAATACGAGAGAAGATGAAAGGTAGGATGGTTAAACAATTCTAGCTAGGAGACTTAGTATAGCTTCACCTCAGTAAGGAACGATTCCCAAACACAAGGAGGAACAAATTATCTACAAGAGCTGAAGGATGTTTTAGAATCCTCTAAAAGATTAATGACAATGCTTATAGATTAGAATTGCCTAAGGACTTTGGGGATCTTAATGCCTTCAACATTACCGACTTCAGTCCATATCACCTTGATGGAGAACCGAACATAGACTATTTAGATTTGTTCTTAAATAAAAAACAACCTAGAGGGAATGATGAGAATCAGGCTACTGGACCACTAACCTATAGCCGAGTTTGAGAACTAGAGGGATTGGCAAGGCAAATCTTCCTATTTCAATTGACCCTTGCTAAAGCCGAATACTCCCTTGCCAAGTCCTCCTTCATACCATGCTAAATGATTGCCTATTTCTCACATGTTGTGTGTTGAGAAATAGAAGGTCATGATAACTGCCAATCTTTACCTATATTAATGTTTGGCCTAGTACTTACTTGACATCACCCTTGTAAAGACGCCGAAAAAGAAAATCCAGATTGATTAAGCCACCCCTGTTCAGATAAGCAAGTTATTCGTCCTCTTTTATTTGCATCTTCTAATAACCTCGCCAATGTAGCATCGCCACATGTATAGTATCATGTGTAGAATTTGTTGCACTAATGATTGTTTTCCTTGTATATTGATTTTACCCTTTTGTATCTTGTACCTTACTTCCTTAGAAAATACCCTTTTTGTCTTTTCCCTTTTATGTAAGTTATCTTAACTTGTGGGTATAAATACCCTTGTACTTATAGTTACAAGGACGACAATTAACAGATTATCATTCATACACTTTTGTGTTTTCTTTCTTACGTAACACTCTGTTTGCTTTTGGCATCACTCTTATCCTAACCCTTAAGCAAGACTAGATGGTGAGTAACCTCATTGGTCTAATTCGTGCATTATATCAAATTGTGTTGTGAGTCCTCGAAAATTCCATTGGTGCGTCATATCCTCTAGAGCTATTCATGTATTTTTCTTACTCTTTTTATTCGCATTTGTCCTTTACACACACACCCCATCACTTTCTTTTGAGCTTTTTGCAAGCTCGGACCCATCCAACGACCGGCCCTGTCTATTCTTGGTTACGATTCACAACACTTGGTAACTTGGCTTCGATACTTATCAAGTTTGTAGATTGGAGTTAGGTTTGACATATAATTACCTCTATCTTGGAATTTAGTAGGTCGACCTTAGCACTAGACATGTAGGTGAGGGGTAGGGATCTATGTAGAGAATAATGCATCCAAGTTGAGACCTTAGGAAATATGCCTACTATCCTTCCATCTATTAGTGCTTGTCTTTAGTAGGTTGATGTGAGAGTATCCTCTTTGCAAGAGATTGTAGGCCTTAGAGGCACATGCGAGTGAGGGGGCCAAAGGTCGGTAATCTAACATGATGAATAGAAGATTGCTTTTGAGACGAGGCATGGTCTTTATAAATGGTTAGTTATACCATTTGAACTTATAAATGCACCAAGTACATTTATGCATCTAATGAATCATGTGATGTGTCCATTGATTGGAAGATGTGTGGTTCTGTACTTTGATGACACATTAGTGCACAATATTGACCTTAACAACCATGTTCAACATCTCTAAGCTATTTTTGACATTTTACGAGTCGAGAAATTGTATGGGAACCTAAAGAACTATATGTTCTATTAAAGGGAAGTCATCTTTTTGGGTATATAGTAATTGGAGAAGGAATCTGAGCAGATGAGGAAAAGGTCCAAGCTGTCTTAAAGTGGCCGACATTGAAGAATGTCATTGAAGTACGAAGTTTTCATAACCTTGCTTTTTTCGATAAGTGATTCATTAAAAACTTAAGTATAATTGTAGGCCCTTTGACCAAGTTAACAAAGAAAAATGATGGATTCTGATAGAATGACCGAGATAAACAGATCTTCAAGGAAATCAAAGAGAAGCTTACTACTACCTTTATCCTACTCTTACTAGATTTTGACAAGCCATTTGAATTAGAATGTAATGTGTCAGCCATTGGAACTAGTATCGTCTTTATACAAGAATGATGATCGGTTGCTTACCACAATGAGAAGTTCTATAGTGTCGCACTGAACTATTCCATGTATGAAAAAGAGTTCTACTCTCATTTTTAAGCTTTTACTGCTTAGTAACATTATTTATTACTATGAAAGCTTGTAATTTACACTGGCTATGAGTCATTAAAGCATCTCAGAAGTTAGAATGAAGATTCAAAAAGACAAGGAAAGTGGCTAGAATTTATGGAAGGGTTTTCTCATATGATTCGACATAAAAGGTTAGTGCCAATGTGGTTATAAGTGCTCTATCAAGTTGGTAAACTTGCTAACCTCCTTATAGATGAAATTATTGGGATTTTCACTTATCATTGAGCAATATGCTTGTGACCCTGATTTTGGTCTTATTCTTGAGTAGTAAAGAGAAAGAGGTACTGTTGGAGGATATTATATCAAGGATGACTATCTATTTAAGGAAAGAAGGCTATATATACTAAGCTATTATACACGTGAGTTACTAGTGAGGGAAGCTTATAGTGGTGGATTATCTAGTCATTTTAGAGAGACCATAACAACTAACTAATTGAAGGAAAATTTTTGCTAGCTTGGTTTGGCCAAGGATATCCATAAGGTAGTTGGTAGCTGTGAAGTATAGAAGAGGGCTAAGGGAAAGAGAGAGTTGCTTGGGGAGTATATGCCCTTACCTACGCTAACTTCACCTTGAGCTAACCTCAGTAGGGACTTTGTCCTAAGGTTGCTTACACATTTAGAGGAAAAGATTCAATCTTTGTTATAGTAGACTACTTCAGTAAGATGGCATGCTTTAGCAAAATGGCACGCTTCATCCCATACCATCGAACTAACCATGCTTTATATATTGTTGATTTGTTTTTACAGGAAGTTATCTAATTGCATGGAGTGCTGAAAACTATTGTTTTAGATCAAGATATAAAATTCTTGAGCTATTTTTAGAAGACTCTTTAGAAAAGACTTGGAACTAAGTTCATATTTAGCTAAAGTAGCTTCCTTCAGACTAATGGCCAGACTGAAGTGGTGAATAGAATGTTGGGTAATCTACTCCAAGCTATCATGGGAAATAACTTAATAGATTGCGATCTATGTCTGCTAGTAGGGGAGTTTACCTACAACTAAACTGTTTACAACACCATTGAGAAGACCCTATTTAAGGTCGTCTATAACCTCAATACTGTTATTCCCCTTGATTTGATCGATACCCTTGTAGCTATTGAAGTGAGTCAATTTAGAGTCACCCGAGCCTGAGAATTGCAAGAACTACGTTAGTTAGTGGCAATGAAGATCGCTAACTTCAACCAGAGACAACAAGAGATTAGTAGTCGTAGTTGTCAAATTGTTTCTTTGAAACTAAGAGACTTAGTATGAATTCACCTTAGTAGAGAGAGATTTCAACACTTATGACAAAGCAAGTTATCTCCATGAGCTGATGGTCCATTCAAGGTCTTAAAGAAGATTAATTGCAATGCTTACAAATTGAATTGCCCTAAGAACTATGGTGTTTCCTCCATCTTTAACGTGTTTGACCTGATTCCCCACCGACCATAAGAAGACCCAGTAGATGCTAAGATAGAACAAGAGCTTGAGATCACTTTAGATTTGAGGGCAAATCATTTTAACCCCCAAGTAAATGATAGGAATCAATACTCTGGACTAGTTGTACGAAGTTGAGCTAGAAGACTACAAGAACTTATGTGAAGGATATTAGCTTTAAACCCCATTTAGGATGATGATTCATATTCTAAACCTTACCTTTTACACTACTATTAACCTAAGTGTTGAGCTCTCATAAGTGCCAATACAGTCTCCAAGTTGCCAAGTAGTCATACTGACCTGTCAAGAGTAGCCATACCCATCGCCAAGCTCTTATCATGATTTAAATAGCGTCTAAGCAGACCAACCTCAAATGTTTAACTGAGTTGAGCTATTAAAACATTCTACTTAAAGAAATTATAATACCCTAGGATTTCAAACTAGTTCAATAACTCTAGGATCCAAGCTCCTAAATTTAGGGTGTTGGGCTATAATATTTATTTTTGTTTCAAACTTCATAGTAAAGTTAGAAAAGCTAGAAAAGTTAGATGAAGTAATTTAAGTAAAGTCAATTTCTCAAAATAAGTTATATAAAAATATTAATTTAAAAAAAGTCAATTTATTGCTAAAAGTCGATAATTATTAAAAACGAGGAATTTGAGATTTTAGATATAGTGAGATATTAGAGATAAGTTAATTAGCTTACAAAAATAATAAACGAAGTTGAATTATATGTAATAGACATATATTAACATAGAATATGCATTATTTGTATTAAATATACATATATAATAAGAAATTATTATTAAAATAAGGTAAATTAATATAAAAAATTGAAAAATTAATAAAAAAAATGCAAGGATGAGTCATCCCATGATGTGGCAACTAAGGATTAAATTGGATTGATAAGTCAAAAGGCAAATAATAAAAAAATGACACCTTAAGCATTGGAAAAATAAGAAAATGACATATGTAAGTCACATGTCCAATTTTTACAAATTCTTATCCAATTAGAAAATATAAATAGGCCTTGTACACTTCAAAAAGAACATTTTGGAAGTTTGAAAAAAATAAAAAATCACTCAAAAAAATTTCGAAACAAATTAGAAAAAAATAATAAAAAAATTAGATAAAAAAACAAGGTACGGAATTTGTTTAGGCTGATTCAATAGGCTATTGGTATCTAGTTCCGGTGGCCATTTGAAGTCAAGGAAAGCATCACTAGAGGGGGTTAGCCAGAGGCGGTCGGTTTAGGAGAACCAAATTTCCAGTCGAAACTTTGTAATTTTTCTAAAAATATCAAATGATGTTATTTAATTAAGAAACTTGGTTTTCTAGAGTTATTTTATAATAGATTAATGTAGTAATTTTATTTTAGTGAAATAATTATTGGAAATATAAGGTCCTTAAGAAATGGCTCTATTGAGATGAAAATTGAATTAAATTTTTGAAATAGTAAATAACGTTCTTTTAGCTTGAAAATTTATATGTGAAATACTTAATATATGAATTTAATTTTAGTAATAAGAATTTTTGAAAATAATCATGTTTACTATTTATTGTAATTATTTTGGATAAAATTAGCAATTTTGCTGTTTTACGGAATTAATTGGTTTTTAACAAAATCAAAGAATGAGCCCTATGTATTATGATTCTTGGAAGTGCATAATGATGTTTGGGACATTTGAAATTTATCTTGTGATTAAATTCACTTGTTTGCTTAATTTTCACTAATGTTGAGTTAAAATCGCTATTTTCATAAAAATATATAATAGCTAGTTTAGTATAATTCATGGTCAATAATTAAAATACATATTTTTGTGAGTCTATAGGATTTTTCATGAAATTAATCGAGCTCGTATATCAGTTATTACATATTTTCCTAATATAAGCTTATATATTAGCTTAATATGCAATATAGTAACTAATACTATTAGAATGTTTATTAAATACGTATCAAATGAAAATTTTGGGGTATAACAAGTATTGTTGGACAAGTTTGGAAGGTATAATTTTTAAGGTTTTTAGTTCAGTACTAAAGCTTACTTGGGTTAATTTCGAAGCTAGGGTAGCGTATGATCGAGTTATAATGAGAAAAGGGTATTTTTGGGTTTTTCAAAATATTGATCAATCTTGTTTCTTAATATATGTTAATAGTACTCAAAATAATGATCATGAGAATATAAAGTTTACTGAAATTGAATAATAAATGAATAAGATACGATCAAATGAAGTTTAGAAATGCGAAAATGAAAACTTATAATAGTTTGGGTTTGACCCATAGTTGATTTGAAGACTGTGTTATATTTTCATAGGTGTGATAAGTAAGGAAGGACCATGTCACGAAGTATAGGATATTGCGTTATTGCTAAGCCTAGGTAAGTGAATCCAACCCATGCTTAGAGTAGATATATCACTACTCATAACACTGTGTGTTGTTTAATGCTATGTTGATTGAATATAGATATATCTTAGGTAAATTGATATGCTAATATAGTAGATGCTAATGTGTTGATTTTGAATGGCACTAATAGTATTTTGGTTAAGCTATTATGTTGCCATGTTAGGCAATGATTTGTGCTTACAAATAATTGTGCTAACCAAGGAAGTTGAGTGATTGCTAACTTAATCTTCTAGATGTTCACCTAAGTGGGATACTTGAGTTTGCTATGGAGAGTTTGAAAACTGGAATCAAACAACTAGGTTGAATAAAACCTAAAGATTGATTATGTTGATTGATATTCTTGAGTTGCTATTACACACAACATGGTACAAAAAGGGACCTTTGGGGGTATAATAAGTGTTGCTGGACAAGTTTGGAAAGTAGAATTTTTAGGGTTTTTAGTTTAATACTAAAGCTTACTCGAGTCAATTATGGAATTAAGGTGGCGTATGGTTGAGTCGTAATACGAAAGGGTATTTTTGGATATTTAGCAATATTGATTAGTCTTGATCCTTAATATATATTAATAGCACTTGAAATAATGATCATAACGATGTAAAGTTTACTAAAATCAGATAATAAATGAGTAAGATATGGTCAAACAAAATTTAAAAATGTAGAAATGAAAGCTTATAATAGTTCAGGTTCAACTTACATTTGGTGGAGGTCCTACTCCTAGGTAGCTCCTTATTGCCTTAGGTTCTTAGACATTGTATATGGATACCTGGCTATGTTGACTAATTGGAAGAAGTTTAGAGGGCATAGGATATTGGTGCCGATGCATGCTACGTGCATGAGCATAGCATGCTGCATTGTTGGTAGTGAGTGCCCAATTAGGTGAATACATATGTGAAGTTGAACTTGTGAGTTATGATTGAAATGTTTCAGTTGTGGTATATAGTATTATCTATCATATTGTCTATATTATGATGTATGTTATCCACTCTCACTCAGCTTCAGTAGTTGAGGGGATAAAATGTTTTATCCTTAGGTTAAATACATTGTGAAGGGGCCAACACTTAGGGGGGCTATGCATACTAAGAGTGTGAGTTGGAGTCAATGATTATTGTATGGAACCTGTATTAAGTCAAGAATCTTATTACTGTGAAGATGATAAAGGAAACAAAAGTTGGTTCATATTTTAATGTAAATATTATGTTGTACACATAAGTTGTAACATAATGTCTAACTAAACTCTGGTGTAGCAACCCCTTTATTATGTAAACAAAGTTGTCTTTTGATGAATGAGCAAGTTGAGTTAAGTTTTTAATAAGTATTCTTGTGTGATGCTACATCTTATGCTATGCTGGGATGTAATAGAAATGCTGACCCAGACTCTAAATATCTCTGAATATCTGAGTTTTAGCCTAAAGAAGGCTAGATTTGCCCAATGCTCAGGCCCTCTTTCGATGTCCCTTCAGCGTATTTCTACAGCTGCAGGACTATCTTAGACTCCACATCAATAAGAATAGCTTCCGTACATGGTGCTAACCATCCTTTGACATGTGTATTTTAACACAAAATTCCAAAAGGATTCCATACTCTTTTTGCATAGAATATTCTTTTTTCTTTTTACCCTTTTTAGTATGTTGTTATGTATTCTATTTGTAAATTACCCTTTTGTCTTTTCCATGTGTGCCTTATAACCCTGTTGAGGCTAGTATGTAAACTTCATTTACTTGTATGCAAACATATCATTATCATTGCATTATTGAATATTACTAGTTTCTTTCTTGAGTAGCCTGAGCATTCTCATTCTATCTTAACTCTTATCTACTCTCTTTTGCAAGGAGTAGTGGCAAGTGACCCTATAATTTGGTGGTGAGTCACATCCGCCGAATTGTAGGCCGAATAGGATTAATTAGTGCATCATATTCAATTGATAACTACTCGGATTTGCTAATCCTCTTTATTTTCTTTTTGGTTTCTTTCATTGTGTTGCTTCTCTATGTGTATGACCTAGGAGATGCATCATTCTCCCTATGTTCCTCCTTTTGTTGCTTCCACCTATCAGTTTTCTCCTCTAGTTGTTGACTTGTTTTGTCAGGATGGGGAGGCAACTCCAATGCTCAATGTAGAGTCAGATGAGAAGGCACATTTTCATAGGTTTGAAGTAATGCCACATCTTATTCCACCCCTAGAGCACTAATATGCTTTGGATGGGGAGTTCTAAGTAGACTTAGCATTTGCTTGGTTACGTTTATGTCATCCTATTCTAGAAATGTTAAGCGAAGCAATGATGCATGTGAGTTTCCCATGGAAGGACTTGTCCAAGGTAGACTTAATGTCAATTGTAGATGTATTTGAAGGTACATGATAATTGCTTGTTCGTGTACTAAGCCTAACACTTGTAGTAGAGAAGGCTCATAATTTAGTGGATTGATTTCCACTTTTGTAGGATCTAACGAAGAATGAACAAAAAATCATAGCTTTAAAGGATGAGTTTGCAGTACTTGAAAAGGAGGCTATAGCCATTGATGTTGGCATAGAGAAGATGATTGGCAAGATGAATGTTGAATTCATTGTAGGGCATGATTTCAGCCTTTGAATATTTTTACACTATTCTTCTTTTATTTATTTATTTTTGGTAATTTACAAGACAATTGACAAGTGATACTATTTGATGATTTATTTGATTAATTGCCTTAGCTTTATCACTCTCTTGATGATTATATCTATTTGTTTACTGTTTATACTTGAATGATGACAAACGACTTTGTTGTTAAGCAACATATCTTATATGTGATAGCACGAATTGCTAGTATCTTGTAGTTGGTGTTTCTTTAATTCTAATATTGGTGAAGAACATTATGACTACTAGGCCTATTATGGGATCACTTCGACCCATCGTAGTTGGGATCACTTCGATACATTATAGCTGAGATCACTTCAATCTTATGATTTGTGTGGTGTAAAGGGCAGTACACCTACCATAATCTTAGGAGGTGAAAGTTCTCTTAAGCAATTGCAGCTATTGTGAGAAGGTTGCTTTAACCTTTCACGAATGAGGGTTGCTTTAACCCCAGGATAGGCACTAAGGTGTTACGGCTGCCAAGCTTACCATGGGATTTCTTTAATCCACACAGTTAAGATCGCTTCAATCTCATGATTAGGTACTGCAGAAGGGCATTATGCCCGCTACGTGCTTAAGGATGTATCCCTTCTAAGTAATTGCAGCTATTGTGAGAAAGTCACTTCAACCTTTCACAAACGAGGTTACTTCAACCCCTCAGTTTGCATCAAGGCGTTACGGTTGTTAAGCCTATTGTAAGATGGCTTCCATCTAGATGGTTGAGATCGCTTTGATCTCATGATTTAAAAGAAAAACAAAAGAAGTAAAGAAAATAAGGGAATGGAAAAAACATATGGGAAATTGCAAGATTGTCATTAATTTTTGAAGGAAGATTACAAGTGGAATTTCCTGATGTATTGAAAATTAATGGGAGTAGTAATCGCATGAGTTCTAGGATTCCGTAACTTGCAGTATCTATTGTCATGGACTTCTTACACTATGAAAGGAAGTTCCCATTTTGGTATAAATTTCGGAGCTAGAATTCCTTTCCTTATGTGCTCTGCCGCATAAAGAATAGCATCACCTTGCTTAAAGGAGTGCTTTCTTACTACTCAATTGTAGGCATCATTGAGCCTTTGGATATAATTAGCCAGATTGTGCATACCTATGTCTTGCCTCTTATCTAGTGCCTTTAAGTCTAACATACAAAGTGTGTGAGGCTCTAATATAGCATTTAAAGCCAACTATGTTAATGGTATAAGAACTTCAATTGGTACTATACCTTCTATTCCATATACTAATGAGAAAGGTGTTGCTCTTATAGGTGTTCTTTTAGATGTTTGATAGGCCCATAGTGCTAAGGGGAGGTTAACATGCCACCCTTTCTTATTGTCATACAACATTCAATTGAGGACTTTAATCTATGTTTTGTTCGTAGCTTCTACCCGATCATTTCCTTTTGGGAAATATGGCATGGATTTAACGTGGTTGGTGCCATAAGATTTTAGTAGCAACTGAACGTGCAAATTGATGAATGGTGTCCCATTATTCATCAATATGTGCTGCAGTATTCCAAATCTACAAATTATAATTTCCTTTATGAAAGCAACTACCGTTAGTCTGATTTCCTTCTTTAAAGGGATAGCTTCTACCCACTTCATGAAACACTTAGTGCCCACTAATATCCATATACATCCCTTAGATGGTGGATGTAAAGGCCCAATTAGGTTGAATGCCAAAGTGTGAAATGGCTAAGGGGTTGTTAGACTATGAAGCTCTGCTGTTGGGGCATGGATAACGTTACTATGAAGTTGACATGGAACATACCTTTTCACAAAATTAAAGGCATTGGTCTCCATGGTTGACAAATAATACCTTTATCGAGGAGTTGGCAATACAACTTCCTTTCCCCTTGATGTTCACCACAGGCCCTATAGTGGTGTTCATTTAAGATTATTTTTGTCTTAGGTGGTGCTATATATTTGAGAGGTTGTCCTTGATAAGAGATTCGATACAATTCATTACCTTGCAATACATATTTCTTTGCTTTTTGTTTGACCATTCTAATATCTCTATTATTAGTGGGGAGGATATTATTTTAAAAGAAGTTGATGTAAGAGCATCACCAGTCTCTAGTGATTGTTGCAAACTTGCAGTTTACCTCATTGACCATTAACTAACATTTCGAGCATTAAATTTGTAATTGTGACACTCTTTAGACATTGATGGCTTATAATACCTTGAATGCTATATACGAAGATATCGAGGTGGCCCCTCCTTACCATACCATGTATTATGAAACTCTTGGAGCTTTGATTCTACCTTTTGCATAGAAATATAACGAGCCAAAATGCCCTCAGAGCTCTTATAATATAAGGAGCCATAGATACAAATGAAAATTTTCAATATGGTCATAGGGGGCGCTTTAGGGCTAGCCAATTGCATCTTAATAGGAATGTACTAATCATCTTGCGACTCCTTATCTTCCTTCATCAATTGTAAAGTGGTGCAAGGAACAGACTTGTTAATGATGTAGACGCTTAGTTTAACGTTTATATCTTGAATTAGGGCTTTGGATGTAAGCATTACTAGTGCATCAGTGTATCAATTTGTAGGTCGTGTGATATCCCATAAATCAGCAATCAAAACATAAATATTTGAGTATTAGGATAAAGCCCTATCCTTGTACAATTAGGAGCAATAGTTGATCTAAGACATTTGGGAAAGTAAATGATTAGGTTAAAAACTTACGAGAAACATCATAACCTTAATTGAGGAATTCCCGTATGTTTAGAAGTCAATAATATAATAAGATGTCAAGAATACAATCAAAATATTAGGGATTTACTTTATATGAGTCACTAAAATAGCATTTAGGACAATTGTATCTAGATTTAGAGCTTTCGAGGAAAAACTTATTCGATTGAGCTTAAACTTTACGATTAGGATAAAAAAGTTAGTCGAAGTGCCTAGTGAAGTTAGATTTAAAAAATAATAATCCAAAATCCTAATTTTAGCCTTAATAGCGAGATTATTTAATATAATGTAAAAATGATTGAAATCCCTAAAATTGAGCTTAGAATGTGATAATGATTTAGAGATAAGTTAATTAGGTTTTAAAATGAAATAATATATCATAATATGTTATATGAGTATACACATATCTTTATGAATATACTCATTATATATATTAATTATATCCATAAATTAACTTGAAATTAGATAATTACACATAATAAGTGATAAATTCACAAAATTAAATAGGAAAAATACCATAAAAATAAATGACATGCTAGAAACATGATTATATATGTATATAACTACTCATTACATACATGATATATATAAGGTATATACCCGTATATTAACAAAATCATTAAATACTAACATAAAATACCAAAATACCCTAAAATATTATCTAAAAGTTATTAAAAAAAAAGGAAAAAACCTAGAATATGATTGAATTAAAAGTGGAGTAGCTTAAAAAGGATAAGCAATTGCATCAAATTCAAATTTATGAAATTTTAGCACCTTCTATTATGCCTTTTTCAACGAAAATATTAAAATAAATAACTTTACAATTAAGAAAAAAAAATTGGTCGATCCTAATTACTATAAGTATGACTCGCTTACATTAGATATATGTTTAGGAACCTAAACTATAGAAAGAAAAAAAATAGAAAAAAATTAAATGAAAATAGAAAAAATCAAAACAAAAATAGAGGAAGCATCAAGTTAGGATAGTTCCCCAAACAAACAATGATCTACTATGACACCGTTCCACTACCATGGAGCACCACCGGTGCCCTTGTTGGCTAACATACCCCCACTGGTCAACGGTAGTTAGAGCATCAACAAATAGGTTGGTCAATTTTTTACCCTATCTTTCTTATAATTTTTAAAAATATTAAATTAAGTTAGAAAATTGTGAAAAAAATTATAGCTAGGTTATTTTAGATATACTTTCATGTTATAATTTTATTTTTGTAAAATTATGATTATTTTTTGTACATGCTTAAGATTATATATGTAATCTTATTTTTGTAAAATTATGTATACACTTCAGAAAATTACTATTCATTTGAATTTTGATTATTAAAATAAATGTACTAAATGATATAGTTTCTAGCTCAAATTTTTTTTGTAGAATACACATGATATATATTTGATTGCTATGTAGCCAAATTTTTAATTTATGTACTTTTAATATTTAATTTATTTTTAACCCTAAAAAAGGCTAGAATTAGTGCGAAATTATGAAATAACTAGATTTTTATTAAATTAATTGATGAGATGGATGTCCACTAACTTCTGGTAATTCATAATAATGTTAGGATATATTGAAAATAATTTTATATAAAAAGGATAATGTTTGGTTAATTAAATGCAATTTAAGGAAAAAAATGTAATTATAAGTATATAAGCGATAAACCTGGTAGCACGAAACCATATATTGATTGAATTCCCATATTTTTAGAAACCTATATAAATTTTTGGGGAATTATTTGTTGACTCAAGTTATGTATCGTGACTTTTAGTAGTAAAATAGCCTACTTTATTGATCGAGACACGTTTTTAGTAATAATAGGCTAAAATGTGATGAATATCGAAATAAAACCTATACATGTACATATTGGTCAAATCTAGTAAAAATTAATTTTTAACTTATTTAGTGATAATTATATGATTGAGTCATGACATACATACATTAGGGTAATATATCACTTATATTATTAAGCTATATTAACAAATTATATAAAATATAGTCTATTTACATAAAATGAATATAATATAATAATACTTATTATAAGAGCGTATAGATATAATATAAAACTAGAAATCCACTTTAGAAGCCATTTCTTGAAATAGAATCCGCAATACATATCGTTAGGTATATATGAATCCAATGACACTATTTTTACTAGAATAAAATAATCCTAGATAATATAGCCTATATTTCTATAATATTATGAGAATTTATGAACTAGGATAACTTAATCATAATTGAAATGTAAATTGACTGATTACAGATAAGTTTCGATATGATTAAAATGATATATTAATAGTATAACCATATATATTATTGATACATAATAGCTTAACTTAACTTATATAGTAAAACTATATTTCATTATAAAATAGTGATAAACCTTAGATATATACATTTTATATATAAATAACTTTAGAAGAAAATAAAAGTAGATAAAACCCTAATGTTTTTGTAACCTTTACGAAAACAAAATCTAGGTTTCATATATATATAAGATCTTCTAATGAGTGGAGCATTGAAGATATAAATATTTCATAGTGAGCATCAGGACAGGTAAGTAAGGTCATGATTAACAGCATTTTAGGATATTATTTTACAATATCTGAAGACTTTAGTATGTATTTGCTTGTGATTATAGTAAACCATTTGTGCATGTATAGCATTTGTGTTTGAGATTTGTTTTGCTATGACGGGAGTTGAGCTTTATGTTATGGTTGTTCTATGGATATTATGTTTGAATTATTAGAGCTTATTTGATCACCTTAAAAATAAACTAACTCAAACTTGGCTTAACACTAAATTTAATATGTATTGTAACCTAATAAGGGTAATGGCTAGCATTCTCAAGCCAAACACAGATGCCCTTCTATGAGGATAGTTGAAATGGTCATTTTCCTATCCTTAGTCGAACTAAGTAAAAGTAGAGGAGGTTGCGGCAAGGTTGGGGGCCATGGTTTGATGGTGATCACAAAAGGAAGGTGTTCTCCATTGCATAAGCCCCGGTTTGGTTTCATTTTGCGAGTATGCGATGTTAATCTCCTTAACTTAGATTAGAGTGTGAGTAATTTCTTTAATCTCATGATGGAACAGATAAAGATGTGTAATGAAATTTACTTATACGTGCATTACATCTAACTAACTTAGTTGAAAAACCTGTTTGTGATGTGGTGAATGCATACTTCTATCTCCACTCCACTTATTGAGTAAGTTGTTAGTTATTCTCTTATAGTTGTTCTGCAAGTTCTAAATGGATTACAAGTACTTAACCAAAGCAAGAGCACTAGTAAATTGGGATAGGGTATGAGGCATAAAAAGAAATGGCTAGTTTTTGTCCTAAGTATTAGCTTTCTTAATTTTTAAGGGAAACTATACAGTACTCCTGAAGGGGCTTAGTAGTTTTCAACATTTTGGTATGTATAAGAAACGATATGTACCTGTAGGATTTACTACTACTCTTTTGTAAAATCAAATTGATAAATTACAAATTTATTTTTAACAAATTATTTCAAAGGATTATTCCATAGGTTATTATTAAACAGGTATCGAATTGGACACTTTAAAGGGATAGAGTCAAGTATGCTTCGTATGAACTAGGTCTAAGATAGTAACTGTAAAGATAGTTTCTATTTTAAGATGCCTCACATGGTAGGACTATTATGACTTCACCTTTTCGAAGTGTGATAGATCATTTGGCATGCTCATATCTTATTGATTGGAATATAAAGACAAAGGATTGTATTGTTGCTCTATTGGGGGCTAGTGTTGGTTCTTTTAACCTGAACTCCTTGTTAGCTTATTTAATAATGAGATTTAAGTCACCTTTGATAGATTTGAGGTATGCCTACTTATTGAGTAGAAAGGAGTCTAAGTAGTAGGGCCTCATATTTACCCTCATTATTCTTGTAATGAAAGTTAAAGTTATAGGCTAATGGGATCTCTTGGCCATTTGGAGATGACAACACAACTTCAGCTCCCCATTTGGTATTATTAGATGATCTGTCAAATTGTAGTGACCATTCTTTGCTCACATCTGACATGAGGGAGTCCTTATGGAAATCTCTAGGGATGTCTTCCAATATTTCCTTCTTATCAGTGCTAAGGAATTATGCTAAGAGTTTAACTAATGCTTGCGATTTGATTACTTTTGGAGGTGATATGATGATGTCAAATTCTTTAAGAAGCAATATGCACTTAGCTATTCAACTTGACAACAATGTCCAAGACAACCTATACTTGATAGGGTTACATCTTGTCATCAATTTGATTTTATACACTAGGAAGTAGTGTTGTAACTTTTGAGTGACGAAGACTAATGTGAGGTAGTGTTTCTCATGTGGCAAATACTCTACTTCACTAATTGTAGTGATCAACCCAGATAATACATCGGGTATTCAACATTCTCTACTTCTTATACTAATAAGGCTCCATTGGACTTGTCTATCGATGTTAAGTATATAATCATCGGCGCTCCTTTGATTGGCATTGTCATAGTCTATAGAGAACTTAGTATTGCCTTAATTCTTTGAAACGCCTCCTCTTGCATTAGACCCCATCCAAATGATGCTCCCTTCTTCAATTTCTAGTGTAGCGAAAAAGAAATTTCAATAAGTATAGAGATGAATCTTTGCATATAGGAGACCTTGCCATGAATCCCTTCATTTCCCTTTGATTTTTAGGGGATAGCATGGATTGGATTGCTTAAACTGGATAGATATAAATTCCTTTTTGATGCACCATGAACCCTAGGAACTTCCCGAATGAGACCTTGAAGACGTACTTTAGAGGATTCATTCTCAACTTATACATACGACATTGTTCAAAACTCTCCTCAAATGGTGTAAATGATCGGATGCTTGCCATGATTTTATGACAATGTCATCTACATAATCCTCTACATGGTCATCCATCATATCATGAAAGATTGCAGTCATTTCCCTTTGGTGGGTGGCTTCTGTGTTCTTTAATTTGAACGGCATCACAATGTAGTAGAAGTTACTGAAGGGTATCTGAAAGGCTATACATTTGGCATCCCTTGATACTATCTTGATTTGATTATACCTATTAAAACCATCCATGAAAGAGAAGAGTTTGTGTCCAGTTGTTGCATTAACCAGCATATCAATATTTGGGAGTAAGAATTCATCCTTAGGGTAAGCTTTGTTCAAGTCATGAAAGTTTACATAAACATGTATTTGGCTATTCTTCTTCTTCATTGATAAAATGTTAGCTAGCTAAGTTGAGTGCTCAATTGGCTTGATAAAGCCAACTTATAGAAGTTTCTTAATTTCAACTTTAATTTGTACTATAACCTCTAGGTGGAATATACGCTAGTGTTGCTTTACAAGCTTTGCTCTTAATGTGATGTTTAATCGATGCATCACTAAAATAGGGTCTAAACTTAGCATTTCATCATATGTCCATGCATATTTATCTTTAAACTCTTTGATGAGGTTTACCAAGGGATCTTTGATTTTTTTTTTTTCAATCGCCCTTTACTAATAAAAAATGGGCCTTGAAGTTTCTCTTAGAGCTACTAGATTTAGCTCCTCGATCTCTTTTACTTGTGGTTTCACTTGGTCTTGCGGTTTTGGGGGGCTGGGTTAGGCTTCTTACAAATTCATGGGGCCAGGAGAGGATGTAAAGGCTTCCTCAGACCTCGTAGACCATCATAAACGGCTTACCATATAGTGTAACTTTCAATGTTTACAGATTTATTACTCTACCATTTCCTTTATCAATCCCCATAAGTAGGGGGTGCCTTCCTTTTCTTATCATCTTACTTTTGCATATCTTTCCATTTTGGCAATGGGATGCTACTTGGCCTTCCTATTATTGCTTTGCCTTTGTCAACGTATTCATCAAAATGCTTGTTCTTAGTGAGGTAGGATTCCCTATATTCAAAGGGGCTCCTTGCAATGGGAATAAATATATCTTTCCCCTTCCAATTCCCTTGATGCACTAATGCAGTGTCAAAGGAATGAGATTATGCTTGTAGAGCCATTTCCTTCTTATCAATAAATGATAGGAAACTACAGCATCAAGGAGAGGAAATTTAGTTGCTCCTTGAATAGGTCTTACCTTAAAGTATACATTAATGATCCCTAACATCTTAGTAGGGACATCATTGAAAACACAAATATCTCTTGGTTGCTTCACTAATCTACTCATGTTAAGCTTTGCTACTTTATAAGTTGCCAATGCTATGATGTTTAGTGAGGACCCATTATCAATGAAAGTTTGACCAATGTGATGGTTGTTGAGCTCACTTTCTACATATAATGGGTGATTATGATTTAGGTTACTCACACACATGTTGTTACTAGTGAAAATAATCGCATTCTCACTTGCTTTGTGCCATCTTATGAATCAGCTGCATTACATAACATTACTCATATTATTGTTAGGAAATCTCTACCAAAGTAGCTGCTATAGTGATCCTAAATTTCTTATTAAATCTGAGGAGATCGAAGAAGCTCCATACATTTGCTATCTTAAGTAGGGCCATTGTAATAAGATTACTTGGGATCATTTCATAATCCTTCTCTTTATTAGTAAGAGTATCTTGTAGCAATACTCTCCTTTGCACCTTGTCTTAGAGTTGATAATCTTTTTAGGAGATTGTTGGATCATGGGAGATTGCATTGGTAGTCCCTTGGTTGTTACGTGCCAGAAGTGGGTTCCTTCATACATTGTTGTTGTTATCCAATTTAATCTCTCTATTTTAGACCTTCTCATTAAAGATCTTTCCAAAGTCCAACATTCTCTTGTTTAGTAGCTGACAAATCTATGAAAGCAACAAAATTTTGCATCACTCTTTTCTTATGCCAATGGTTCCCTTTTAACCCTTAGCAACCTAATCACTCCATCCTTACGCCATCGGTAAAGGACATCATGCTCTTTGTGATAAGACTCCAAAGATGCAAACCCTAGATAATGACTTAAGACCCAAGAATCTATGATGGAAACAAACCTTAGAATCGTATTGAATCGCGTAAATAAAGGACGAAACTTAACCCTAATCGAACCTACCGATTGAAACCTAAGTTATCTAATTTTGATTTCCCCAAATTTAACTGGAAGAAATCGAATTAGTTCTATTCATAAGAACTAAAAGAAAGTTTTCTCACAAAATAAGAAAAATTCTTAAAGAGGGGTTTTGATCTCTTTCATTTACGTAATACTCATGATGTCCCTTGTTTTGGCTGAAAAAAAAACATATATATATATATATAGCCGTTTCCAAAATATCAATGCAAGGGAATAATAAAAAAGAAAATAAAGGTAATGCATACATGCTAGCGAGGGAGACATAACAATTAAAACGTACATGATAAAAAAAGAAGAAGAAAGAAACAACAACATCTTCATCAATTTTAGGCTAACGGCTTTTGACTTAAATTTGGTAACCTTGGTTCCTTTAATTGATAGCTCACTTGCACTTGATCTCTACTCCAATTTCATCTCCACATTGATGCAAAATGTTGTCTAATTTGTGAGATGTAGTAGACTCTTGTTGGATAGCTTCTTTCTCTTAAATCTTTGTGATTAAACCATTCAAAGTTTCTTTCATTCACTTGGCTCGTGCCCTTATCATTAGACCCCCAATTCCTTAAAGTGGATTGTTTGATGTGGTTGCTTCTATGAAGTTTGATGTCACTTGATCTCCATCACTTTGTTCATTGGACATGGAAAAGGCGGGACTTTGGCAGTATCATCCCTCTTTGTCTTTTTGTTTCCTTTATAACTTCCTCCTTATGTGGCACTCATAGATGGTTGTTGCTTTTTGCTAAGGTTACCTCTCTTTGCTTGGTGATGGAGTTATTAGTTCTTCGCACGTTTTCTATCAGGGCAAATGACTTAAAGGATAAATTCTTGAGACGTACAACATATTCCATAAACATCCCTTGAATATAGATTTTAACTAGTTTTTCCTCGTTGCATATGTCTTAGATGTCTAAGGAGTGTTCCCTAAAATGCTTGATGAAATCCATAAGGTCCTCTTTTGGATGCTGCCTAATGCGTCCCATTTCTGTAATTGTGACTTGTTCTTGAGTTTCAAAGAACTTTTCAAGGAACATTCTATACATTGTTCCCCATGAACCTATAGAGCCTAAGGGTAGGTTAATGTACTATGTGTATGCCTTTTTCAATAAGTAACTTTGAGAAGTCTTTCAGTTTTAGATCGTTGTCGAGATTATAGACATCAAGTGTCTTAACAAACTTAAGGAGATGCTCATTCTCACTTCCTTGCTTCCAATTAATTTTGATGAAATTAGGACTGGTATAATCCTTGGGATAAGACTTATCTATAACCCTTTATGAGTATAGAAATTTCAAATTGATTACATTGGTAGAAGGTGATGTTTTCATCTACCTCAGGAACTGCTCCATTTCTTCTTTCATCTCATAGGACAAAGTAGCTGGTGTAGGATTAGCTATTACATCGAGTGTTGGTGCAAGGTTGTGGGGTATAACCATATTAGTTATGAATGGTTATAGGTTGTACCTCAAAGAAGAGGACCCTCTAAGGTGGGCCCTTGTTTCCTCAACTGTTGGTGCCTAATGCACTAGGTTTGAGTATCGTAGTGGGTTTGTAAGGTCCTCTTGTTGCCTTCCTTTACCTTCTATAGGGCTTGGGTTAATTTGTTCATGTTGTTGATCATCTTTTAGGCTGATAGAAATAGGTATGGATCTTAAGACTTACATACATGGTGTAGGTACAACCATCTTGAATGACATACTTGCGGGTGTAACGATAGTAGTAGGTGCTTGTGGGCTCATACTAGGTGTTATAGTAGCATTTGCTAATGAGGTAAATGCCATAGCCGATGCCGGTATAGCCATACTTGGTAATGAACTAGTATTCGCAGCAACTGCAGTTGCTATGCTTCGTAGGAATTGCATGAAAGTTGAAAAGAGTTGGTTCATCACATGGGTGTTTTCCTATATTGCACGTAATACGGGTGAATCATTAACAATAGGCAGTTGCATAGTTCTAAGTGTTTGCATAGCTTTATTTACTTAGACAGTACTAGATCCTTACACAGTTCTAGGTGTTTGCATGTTTCTAGGTGCTTGTACGATTCCTGTCGCTTGTACTATCGTTGGCACATTAGTATCTTGCATCACTTGGGTTTACTTAACCCTCTTGTATTAGTTCTTGTATTCCTAAATGTGCTTGTCATTTCTACTCTTCTTGTGTGCAAGTGCCATTCTGTCAAGTCTTTCTTTCTCTAATGGAGTTGTTAAACAATGTGTGATGAGGTTGTTATAGCTGGCTAATCATGTGCAACAGGCATACCAATTGACCTAGGAGAGGTCTTAAGCTAATGACATGTAGAGGGATGTCATTAGGAAGAGGTGTGGGAGGAAGAATGGGAAAACTTGGTATCTTGAATGCGCATATGTGACAGTAGATCGAATTTGGTGTTGTTGATTGCTCTTGAATTGTTCTTGATGAATTGTTTATTTGATCTTCTCTGAAGTGATTTCAGCAGAGCTTTAGTATTTTTTTTAAGCTTGCCAATATTCTGAATGAATTGAATGAGAAGAAAATCCTCCTATTTATAGAATTTGGAGATTAATCTTATTTGTCGAATGGTTTTAAGATAGACGGTTGAGATTAAGTTTCTTTGTTAAAGCTTATTCTCTCTTTTAGTGTTCATGGGCTTGGATATGTGCTTAGGTATGCTTAAGGCTTATGGTAGCTAAAGAAAGCCATTATTATTATTATAATTAATCATAAAGACTAAGTAAGCCTCCTTAAGGCCCAACAAAACTAAATGAAGTCCAAATGAAGCCCATACAAGACTAGAAGGACTATTTCTAAGTCTACTTTTCGTACATAAGATAACCAAGCAAGGCTAAGAAGGAAAATTAGGTCCAGTGATCTCCCTTCTACGCCTATCTAGCTAGATCTCCCTAAAACATTCCTAAACGAGCTAATTTCCCAACCTTTGTTACTAACTTAAGGTATCGGTCTATGGTATTAAACTGGGTTAAAGGCCCAATTACTAAAATGACCCTCTACAAATTATTTACTCTTATAATGAACTAATAAATTTCTATCATAATATCCACTATCTTAACTATGAAAACTAGTTGAAGAAGGTACAATGCAAGATGATCTTTAATATATTTAAAATAACAAATGTTTAAAGTATTGATACTTTTTATTGCCAATGTATACTTTAAATGAGTAATTAAGTTGTTCACATATATACCATATTTCAATTAGCTTGTCCTTTTATATTTGAATGCAAATTATTTAAGTTATATATTACTAATAATATATAATATTAGCTAAGGAACAACCAATATCGATAAATTTCCCAAATATTATGAAGTTGAATTTGTTTAAACTTATAACTATCTAGCTTTGCAAATTTTGATGGATTGTAGTCTCATAATTTGAGAAATTCATGAGAAATTCATGAATTAGTATCGCTTGCATTTAATACTTGTTCAAACTCTTTATTTAGAGTTAATATTGACTTTTTTTGTAATTTTGTCTCAAATTTATACGAGACTCGAGCTTTAAAATGTGGGTAAACAAAGAATTGAACAAAAGTTGTGTAGAGGCTAGTTTAGCTTTGGTAATATCCTAGTTTGTGATCTTTTATGGTCTGTATCACTTCTACTCTATGTATTAGCTTTTGGGGCTTCTATAAGCACTATATAAATGTGCTATTATGTGTACTAAGAAGTGTATGTGAGAGTAGAAATCACTAGAGACTTATAAGAGAAATTGAGTCTCCTAAGATTGTATGATAGTCATTATACCATATGTGCAACATATTGATTGATTTCTTGCTTGTAGGTTTCTAACACTATCTTTTGGGGGTTTCCTCAAGTTCTATGTGTTTTTGTTTCTCTTTTTACTATTTGTTTCTCTAATAATTATATTTTTTGAATATGTAGTTGTACATTTAGATTTAGCTATAAAAAAAGTAGTACTAGAGTAAGGTAGTGAAATCTAAAATATTTAGAGCTTGTGATGTACATGCTAAAGAGATGGTCACCAAATATGATATTGAGAAGTTTGATGGTTTAATGAGTTCTAGGTTACATAAAGTATGGAAATAAGAGATCTTAGTGCAATTAAGCTTGCAGAAGGTTTTAATTAGGTCAATGGTCAAAGTCTGTATGGGATGATAAGTAGAAAAACTTGATAAGAAGGCCTTGATGGTGGTCAAGCTAGATTTAATAAATAGTATTTTGTAGGAGATACTAGAGAAGAAAACGATTATGGTATCATGAATAAATTGGAAGAGTTGTATGTAACCAAGTTTCTTTCCTACCAACCAGTGTTGAAGTAAAGACTAATATAGAATAGTAAAGTGGTTTCACTTGTGTTAATATCCATAGTTGGGTAAGGTTATCACTAGATTGAAGGTAACTTTGAGCGTAGGGTGATAGAGTTCCTTATGTGTGTACAATGCATTGTATAACATAAAGGAGGGCGGTTTACATGGCTAAATCAAAGGAGTTACATATTATATGTTGTTTAAGTTTATTAATAGGTCATAGGAATATTAAGTTATATAAATTCAAGACAAAGTGGAGATTAGCTAGGTATATGTCTTGAAAATAGATTAAGCTTAGGCTTTTAGAGCATAGATAGATAAAGAATGAGCAAGAGGTCCATTAGAGACTTGTGTTAAGCTTTGGAAGTGTCCTTTTCATTTTATGCTATATAAGTTACTTCCAATTTTATGCATTAGGGTTTAGAGCTTTTGTAAACGCTATATATCTACTATTATATGTATTGGATAGTGTAAGAGAGCAAAAAGTTTTAAGAATTTGTTAGAAAAATTGAGTGTTCTAGATTGAATAAAAATTATTGCAATGTTGGTGTTACACAATTGTAAATTAATTGAGTTTGTTAGTTTCTTTATCTGTATTATTTTGGAAATTCCACATAAAATTATTTATGTCTCCTTTCTCTTCGTATGTGTTTCTCTTACAACTATGTTTTAAATAGTAAAAAAAAAAAAAATCCAAATTTGGTTATAATAAATTCATTTTGTCATGTCATCCATCACCATAGACTTTATAGTGCCTGATTAGATTGTATAATTACCATAACTACACTAAGAAGTGTTTTCTCATATAATGGCACAAATATATGAAACTTAAATAACTTATTTATTACGTGGCATAATTAGAATATACATGCAAAACATCGAAAATTTAAAAGTATTCAAATGAAAGCATATAATGATTTTATTCATATTTATTAATACAACATTTAAACAAAGGAAACCTATCAAAGTAAATTTAGATTTGAAAAAATATGACCAATTTACTTTTGGCTATAAGCAAATACCATCCTATTTTAATGGACCCCTGATTACAGTCACACTTTAACTTTTGCTTACCTTGGATGTATTTTAAGGTATAATAATCTAGGAAGAAAACTATGTTTTCAAATAGTGGAGCCATTATTAAAATTTTTATTATGATATCCTTTGATTATATTAAACTATTATAAAAATTTAATAATTTGGATATTAATATAGTTTTGAACAAATAGTAGAACCATACAAATTTTCTTTTATTTTGTTTATTTGGTGGATTGTTTCTTTTTTGAATTACAATATCCTCCATCTCTTTAGACCACTAGATATATTAAATCCTTCTTAAAAAAAAAATTATATATCAAACCTTTCTTAAAAAAAATATTTTTAATAAATGCTAAGTATTATATGATCAACTCTTTTCCCTCTATATATTAGGATCAAAAGTTTAGGCTTATGATGACCATGCTTATTTAATTGGAGGTTCATTAATCAAATTGATACAAAGATGTGAAGAAAAAAAAAAACTATAATTGCAAACATATCTCAAGAATTATCCATCACCTCTGCATAAGAACATGTCTTCACTTAGAACTAAGCCTAAAATCCATATACAATTATCATTTATGATATTTTTAGTATTGATTGTAAGATTTTAGCAACACTTAGAGGGTGAATATATGTATGTGTACGTAAAATCATGATTTTAGAATTTGTGAGGTTTCTCTATATTTAATCGATAGTCTTGTAGTGTATTTACAATTATAAAATAATAAATAAATAATTTACCAATAGACACTTCCTATCCATTTGATACCATAGGGAGCACTTAGAAAGATAGTAGGGTAGGCACTAGTAAATACAGAGAAGAAAATGTATACTATCCTACACTAATGACAAACGCTTGAGCAAAATATATAGTTTGGACATATGAATGAGAGGTTCTCGAAATGGTAAACTATTCGTGATATCCTAAATGTTCAAACAACACAATTTCAGGTTCATAAGCCTTTGAGTTTTCATCTTTGATTTCCTGAATGCTCTTAACCTTACGATGAGATGGGGAATAGACTAAGAATGGAAGATACATCGCATGTACAAGCTTCTTTCTTGTTTTATATTATATAAAAACTATATATGTGCATATGTTATATTTTGTGTGTTTGTGAATATATATTAACTGATATTTCATAATATTAGTATCCAAACATCTAACCATCCTATTTTCTCTACCTTGTTGCTTATGTATTATTGTTCCCATAGGTAATTCAAAATTAGTTGTTCCCTAAGTCCTCATATTTAGTGCAATGTTAGGCTATAAGCTAGTAAGAAGTAGTTGTTAAATCTTTTAAGTTATTCACAATGAGATTGTCTTCTATAAATAGAAAACTATCTAAGGTGGTGAATAACACTTAAGAATAATAGTGCCTATATGTCTTAGTTGATTCTTACAGATGAGTAATGTTTCTATTCCTCTTATATATGGATGTTAATTTGATTATTTTATCAATTGATTGATTTCCTTATTTCCAGCCCTCGTTATATTGCAAATGAAGGATGATCAAATTATGCTCATCTTGGTGAAAGAGCATGTCAAATTATTGGGTCATAAGGATTTTAGTACTACCACTTAATTGGAGCTATACTCATGATTATTAAAATCATGAGTTAATTTTGAAGATTGCATGAACTTATGTTTTAGTGATGATTTCCTAGTCAAAATGGATACAAAATCATTTAGGTGTATACTTATGACTAATAATAATTAAAAACTGTAAAATTGTCAATATCTTTAGTTTCTAACATATTCTACATCTTATCTTATTTTTGTATAATGTCTATACTTGTGGCATATGTATAGATTTCAAAAGTCATTAGAGTAGAAATTTAGATGATTTGGAGATTCATGATATTAATGATCCCGAAGATGAATTACAAATGAATACTTCAAAAGGTTTAGATTTAGAAGACATAGGTATTGAGATATCACTGGTAGATATACTAATGATGATTTTAGCAATGACAATGATGATAACAATAGATGATAACAAGTTGATGATTAATGATTTGTTTAATTATGTGTTTCATCATAATGATTTATGTTGTAATATCATTTATACCAATATTTTTATTTTTATTTTAGTTTTTTGCATTAGCATAATAATTTATTTTGGATTATTTACGCTGTAACTTATACAATAACTCCAACCAACATGGAACTTCTTTATTTCAACAATGTATTTCAAATTTTTATGACCATTATAAACTTATTTACAATTTTAAAAAGTTAGTTTACATATATTGTACAAACTTACATTTCTTTATTTTGATTCTAGAGAACTGGATATTTTATGTAAAATCATGAATTTGATAGCCTTAATTGTAGATATTCAAATATTGATATTATTCAAAAGAATAAAAGGTTACAATTATAAATTATAAGAAAACTACATGTGAGTTTATATAAACCTGCATTAGAATTGTCATATAATGTTGAACACATGGCCATTCCTTTGTGCCTACCAAAAAATAACTTCATCATATCAGAATTCAATTAAATCATATAATTAAGCATTAAAGTCGTACACTTAATTGGTAAGAATGCTATTTTTTTAGGGATGAAAAGGATTCAAATCTCTCATTCCTCATTAATGGTATAATAAATAGCTGGGAAAAAGTATATAAACTTTGGTTGGTGACTACTTCAACATTCTCTTACTTTGCCTTAATGGATAGATTCTTTTATATTGTGGTTGAGCAAATAATCTTACTCAAACCTACATCTTGCTTTACACTATATGGCTAGGCAAGTTTTAGATAGTAATGATAGGTGTGAATTCCAATATTCTAGAACTTGCTCTTGCAAGATAGAGTATAAAATATAGCATCTCGCACCTTGCAATTGCCTAGAAATTTGTACTTTAAAGGTATACAAGATACAAAATCCATTGCATCTTGCTCCTTTCCTACAGAATATCTTATTAATAATATTAAGTATAATAAAATATAACATTCTCAATTTATACCCAAGGGTTAAGCCCACCTATTTGGAGAAGGTAAAAACCTTTAAGCTTATCACATTATTCATTTCTTTGTCACTTTTTATTTCATTTTTCCTACCACTCAATTTCCCTTGTCTGTAATGTAACTTATACATTATGAAAATGTTGCAAAAGATTTTGTGATTCTTTATGGTCTAAGTTTTAGGGTGGTTCCTACATGTTATAGGGTAAATTTTAGGTTTAAAATTTTAAATCTTATGCTCATAAAGTAGGTATTGATAAGACCTCATATCCGATCAATCTTAAAATTGATAATTGTTTAGTTCTATAATGCAAATCAATTTACTATGAAATAAATGATAATGATGCATAGAGTATTAACTCTAAGGTTGACATATTTCACTTGCATGATAAGAACATGACCCATCTATAGTTTGTAATCATTTGCTAATTGTGTTAATAGATGACTACTGGTACTTATAAAGCTTAACATGTTGCAATACCAATGAATAATTACAATTGTGTAGAACTATCATATATGTTGTATGCATCTCATACATTTTATATAATGAAGAGGAATCGAAGATGAGGAATAGCTAGCCTTAGCAAGCTCTCATGCTATTATGGGTGATATAGAGAAAGTGCGATAGGCTCTTAGCATGTGAGCATTTCTCTACATTAAATGCTAGAAATTGAAGTCCCTATATGGGATCGCGAGTATGTATAGGAGAAGTGGTTAATGCTACTATTAGAATGTTTTGGTTATCAACATTCTGAGTTACTTGAGTTATGGCACTTGGAGTGAGTATAATGAGCTCACAACAAAGGAAGCCTAATGAAAAGTAAATAAAAATAGATCCTTTAAAGTTTCTATTTTCCTAAAATGAAAAAAATGGCTATCATTATATAGATTTTTGAAATATCTTGTGATATTATTATGACATCATCTTTTTGAAAATCTAAACTATGGTAACTATTGATTTGTAACATTAGAAACTTTAGGAAAATATGAACTTTAGAGGATCCAATTCCAAAGTAAATGGGTTAAAAATCTAAAAAATCTTTTAGTTAATACTTAAATCCTACCGAGAAAAGGTAAGGAATGTGATAGTTAGTTCAAGTCTACTAATGAGCTAAATTGAGGGGATATAGAGTTGAGCTTGATTCCAATTTGATTAGAATTTTGAAGCTTGAGCTTAACTCAAGCTTACTTAAGTTTGTAATGCAAGCTCAATCTTGATTGCAAGTGGTACTCGATAAGCTCTATTTTAATTTAATTAAACTCATTTCAATTGGACTACATGAAAAAGAAAATTATTATCAATTAAAATAATACTATATATAAACTCAATTTTGACTTAACCAATACTTAAACTTGACTTAGGTTCTATTAGGCTCATAAGCTAATTGAACCGAACATCATAAAGTTAAAGCTCAATTTGGTAGGCTACTAGACTAGTTCGAGCATCAAGACAAATTTAAGTAAAAAAGGTGGCATATTTGATAAGTATATTTGTCACATTTACACTTTTATACCATTCCTAACTAACCCCATTCAAAACTCATTAATCTCTAACCCTTTGGCCTATAAATCATTCTAAAAGTTTCTAGCTTTTTTCTTTTTCTTTTCTTTTCTTTTTTATTTTAAATATTGCTACATGTTCAAATAAAAGTCCTTGCCATAAGAAATTCTTTTAGGTTGAGCGAATTCAATATAGAGCTCTTTATATGTATCTACAAATTTCATGGAACAATTGGATGTTATAAAAAACTATACATCTTAGGATTTCATTGATTATTGCTTATCTATTGTTATACATCGCATCCAATGAACTAAAGCATTAGCAAGAGCATTCATTCTTTTGTAACATAATATGATAAATGTTATTATCAATGAACCAGTTGATGAAAACATATATAATAAGAAAGGATTAAGCCTAAGGATCAAGTGAAGGCAAGGATTGTCAATTACTGTAAGAGTTTTGATTTCTAGTCACTTTTACTCCATATATTTAGTAGCACTTTTATTGGCCACTAGGATTTTTAGTGGTAGTGTAAAACTACTGCGGATACAAAAGTAGCAAAGTGTCATTATTGACACTTTTTCTAATATAGTTATACATAATGTTATAGCAACAATTTTACAAAAGTGAAGGTGTATGTGTACTATAGTAGCATTTATTGAAAGGTACTAAATTAATAATATAGAAGCAACTTAAAACTACTTGATACAAATTACGTGGATGGACACATAGACCTAACATCATGCATAACCAAATAGGTGGGTTTGGGTTGCGAGATGGCTCGAAAAATAAATGATAATCGAGGTTGGGCAGAGGTTTTCGTGCACCGACAATGGATATAATGCACCAATGCCTCATACGAGCTCAAGTTACACTTGATAAATACATAAGTATGATTGAAAGTCACTCGCCACTAGTCCACGCTGAAATTGGTTAGATAAGAGTAGATCAAGAGTAAGTAGAAAGATACTTAGCTCAAGAGGGAGTAAAAAGATTAGTGTATTATTAGCATTATTTGTTGTACGGCTATTACAATATGCAAGTATTTATAGTACCTAATTAAGATAAGTCCTAAATTACATTAAATTATAGAATTGGATCCTTGCTTGTTAAGAAAAAGGAGAATAATTTATAAGGGGAGCATGTATGCAAAAAGAATATTCTTTATCAAAAAGGATAATATGGGTGTCAAAAAGGACAGTGCATACGTAATTCTGCTCATTTTTTGGCCCCAATAATGCTATGAGCCATATAGGCGTAGGCCTTGATTAGGTTAGCGTCGATGTTGGTAGTTCGATGGCTCTAATTGTTGGGATTGGACAAGGGTTGGCTTTGGGATGACTTATACTAGGGATCAGCCTCAGATGGTCGGTTGCTAACGGTTGTTAGCTCAGCCTCGGCATTATGGAGATGGCTGTATCCAAATTTGATGCTTAGGCTAATGTGTTACAGAGGGGTTGCTTAGCACGTCAGTTGATTACGTCGGTAGTCTCTTAGATGGTGTAGAGAGCAAAATAGCTTGGTAGATCAAACTAAGGTAAATACTACTTTTTAACACTTAACTCACTTCAGATAGCTCAATGCACCATTTGAGAAAGCCCTCGAGCTCAAGAGTGCGTGATCAGTTCTTGATCTTTATTACTACCACTAGTAATCTAAACCATCACTATTTCTACATTTAATGTCAATTTAAGATGACTACTAATAATACCAAATAATAGTTTTAACAATCTACTACTATATCCTTTCTCATAGAAAGGAAATGAAAAGCATATATATGCTTCTAAGATTGCTAGCTGTATATACTCCTTTTCATTTATGAATGATTTGCAGATTACTTATCATAACACAACCTTGGGAACAATCTGCTATTGGGGTAACATCTAATTTTATTTCCAATCAAAGAAAATATCTAGTTTTATATAAAACAAAGTATAAATGCATATATGACTCCTTACAGTAATTTATTCTCTAGAACAAGTTATGATAGCACAACAGCATCTAAAATCCAAAGATACATGTAAATTTCAAAGAATTTGATATTTGTTCCCATTATAATATCATATACCAAGCAATATCCTTGATTATCTAACAAACTACTCTACGACGATACATCTAGCCAATTTTGTCTACACTCTCATGGCTCTTAATAAGTTAGCAACACTATATTGCATGATATAAAAACTATGGTTCATAAAAATCCAAAACAACTTAGTACATACATTTATTGATGATTATAGTTCAAAGGGGAAATAAAAGGATTACTTACATGTAAGTTTATCCTTCAGTATCCTTAAGTTAAAGACTTACATGGGTAACTTGATAACCAATTTGTAATATTAGGAGTCTTGATTCCTTTAGCATCTGCTAGGATTCTCTCTAACTATATTAAGAGTCATATGTCATATCATAATTTAACTTGTCACACAACCATGTGGAGTTTGCAAACTTTTATCACAACTAAATTATTTCTATAAGCATTACTCCAATCCAAAGATATGGATCAACTTAAGCCCTTCTTCATACTCCTTGCTTAACCTACTAAGTCCTATCAACTTCTTATCCATATCCTTACCATATCCATATAAGGTAAGAAGTTGATTTTAAGTTCATCACTTCATAACATATTTAGCATTATATAAAATTTAAGGGAAGTGCCAAATTAGAGAAAATTGTATTTTTATCATCAAAGTTTAAAAAAAAATTACATAATTACAAATTACAAAAAATATATTATCAAGATACCAATGCTAAGATACGACATAGCATTGGTATACTAAAAATAATGTCTCATCTTTAAGATGCGATAGATACATAAATACTAATGTCTTATCTTGAAAATTTGATATTAGCATTGATACCTTAGTTATATTTTTTGTACAATTTGTAATTATGTAATTTTTTATAAAAATGTTGGTAGATATGTATTACACTCACTAAACTAATATGAAAGTTATTAGACAAGTAAGTGGTAAAGAATGAAACTTAAAGTTGGTATTAGAACAATTGGATATTTTACTTTAATTAGAAATAAGATTAAATAGAATAATTAGTACAATTAACTCTTCCATTTGGGGGTAAGTTAGATTAACTAATTTCGATCCAACTTATAATATACATATATATATATATGGCAATAATATCCTCTAAAAATATGGAGGATATCCAAGCTCTGAAACAACTAGTCCTTTGAAACAATGGCAATGATTTTATTGATTTTATCTACTATTGAAAGTAGCAAGGAGGAAAGGAATGAAGAACTAGGTTCTTTCACCTCTTCAAGTTAATTAACAATCTATATTTTGATGAAGTTGCTCTTAGATTAATTAGGAATATTTGGGTAAAACAAACTTTAAACTCAACTATTACTAATCTTTAAAAGTGATACACAAATAGCTATTAAGTATGATGCTTTCCTCTAAATCTTAGATACGGTAACATTACAACATGCAAGATAAGTAATTGAGTCCTAGACACCTAGTTAATGTTGACTAATTAAGGGGATGTGGCAAATATGAAACATGGCATCTATCAAGTAAAACAAAAGGATTATTTTATTATGTTAGCACCATATACATTGACATATATCATATATATATATCTATATATCTATATAGATTTTATTATGTTGGCATAAGTAGTTATCCTAATGAGCCATCTAAGAAAAGCATGACATGACAATAAATGCATCTAAATGCATAGACATGTTAAAATGGAATAGTGAATAAACCTACTAGGAAAAGAAAATATACAATCAATTTCTTATTTCCACACTCAATTGGTTATTTTATGTATTAAATTCAAACCATGAAATTTGGATATTCTCTTTCATCCAATATCAAAAATCAACACATAGATGGGGACTAACTTACTACATACATGGGATCATAATTCATATGTGATTTGCTATGATATTAGATGATTTTCAACTACCAGTAGTTGCAAATAGTAAGATTTAATTTTTAGAAACATTGTTCCAAACTTTCATTTCTCTATTTCTTATGTAAAATTTTCTATATACTAGAATGATAAATTATCAAAACATAAATGAAATATATAACTACACATTTGTTTCTCAATATATCAACAATATATGGAAATGGGCTTCCATTTTTCTCATTGCAAGCAGTGAAAAAATGAAGTAAAAAACTTTTAGTTGTAATACCTTATGACAGTGTGTCTTCACTCTACTTAGTCAACACTAAAGTATATGAAACCTAGGATATGTTGAAATTTGAATTGTTAAATCTTGTTTAGCAATTTAAAAAATTTGAACTTGATGCATAAAAAATTTGTAGCCTAACTAATTCCATTAAAGCAAGCATTATAGAAATGCACTCAACTTTCCTGTAGTTTATTTTCAGGTATACAACATGAATACCTACGATTAGTATATATAATGAAAGCATTTCCTGCAATTGAAGATAAAAAGATGAACAAGAATGCTATAAAGATATACATAAGTGATAAACACATTATAGTTGCTATTTGAGTGACTTCAAAAATAAAATCCTCAGAAATCAACATAGAAAAAAATATAAGATCCTTTAAGGCTCCTAGCAAAACTAAAAGTCAAGTCCCTTTCGCTATAAAATCAATTAAACATATATGGTCCTTATTCTTCATTTTTTGGGGTAAGTATAAATTATTGGTTCTTTTACTTTACTAACTTGAGAATGAAGAATCTTTGTTGTATCCACTAGAAGCTTAATCTTTTCACCATGATCAAGATCTTTAGAATCCAAATGAAAATCCTCTAGTATTTGAACAGTAAGAATAGTGATATTGCATCTATACTACCATAGCAACAAACATTATACACTAAAAAAATATATATAATTTAGCATCAAGATTCACATGTAGTAGCATGTATGCTAATATAACTATTAAATCCATTTCAAATATAGATATATGATTATCTACGCATTCTTAAGTCCTATTTTAATGCAACCAAGAATCTACATAGTCATGTTAGCTACTTGCCAAGAAATGTAGCTTATTGGTTGAGATAAGAGGAATGGAAACCCAACAACTTCAGCTAGATCTTGATAATCTTAGTCAATTTCCCTCTTACTATTGCAAGAAAATCCCACCTCCACATCCTCATATGTATTTATAGCTTTAGGCAATTTCTTGCTTAAAAAAAAAAGAGAAAAAAACATAGACTTCCAAGTAAAAGGACATATCAAAACACTCCAAAACCTGTTCAATATACGCCAAACTAAGATAAACGAAAAAGACGACATAAGATTTAGATTTGAGTCAAAACATAGTGAAATTATGCATAAAGCCAAAATATTGCTTACTAGATTAAGCAAATGTATATTACTTTTTCAGTTTGTTTATGAGATTTTTGCATCTAACAATATATATCTATCATATTTCCATGTGGAAGTTGAAACATGACAATCTAAGATATCGAATTAGATTCATAAGAATCCCTTAAAACATATATAAGACAGAAAGTAGTGTCCACAAATTGAATCTCTCTAAATGTTATTGCAAACAACAAGAATAAATTGTGTAATGTCATTTGCTTACCAAATGTGCAAGTAGTGTTCAACAAGAATGCCAATATATATGGTGACTGATAAGCAGAATAAAAAGATAGCCATAAATAATGTAGAAAGCTAAGAATTTAAGTACCTGAGTAGTCATTAGCTTCCAAACGGAATGAAAAATTTATGTCTATAGACTTTGTTATGAAATTGAAATTTTAGCTTCCAAAAATCCTGAATTCCTAAGTTCTTAAGTTCCTTTTGAGCAAATCGATAAATGTACTAGCTAAACAATATCATTCTAAAGGTAATTTTTTGTTTCTTTCACAAAGAAGACACAAAGAGGAACATAATAGGGAATCACTTGAGGTTAATTGCTTCATGAAGCTTGCTCTAATAATTATTTACTAGCACTTGAAATTTTAAGCACGTTAAGAAAAATAAATTTCAAGTAATAAGAGTTTATCAATGATTTTAGGGAATCATCGACCTATATTGTTGTAGATGTTGGATGACAAAGCATGCACTTGAACCTTTGCTAGTGTATGTGCATCAAATAAAGCCTTGATTGCAAAAAAAAGAAAGAGGATGTTTTGGGACACAAAGTGTAGAAAAATTTAAAAAAAATAGGGCTTTTTATGTGATTAATTGTTCTAAAGAGAGAGAGAGAGAGAGAGAGAGAGAGAGAGAGAGAGAAGGAATGTAAAGGAAGAAGGAAAAAAAAAGGAGAAAAGGAACAAGGGAAAAAACCAAGAGAGAGATTAAAAAAAAAGTTTTATTTTAAAAGGGGTTATCCTATATCGTGCCACTTTTTAAAAATGATACTATTAGTTATTATTACATAACACTTTCTAAAATTGTTACTAATGATGGTTGTTATGCTGCATTTTTTTAAAAGAATATTTATTGACTATATCATTGCTACTAATTATTGGTACCTATTGTACCAAATTCTTGTAGTGAATGGTTATTTTCTCACTATATCGAGCATCATCAAGAAAAATTATAAGAGCTTTGTAAAGTTAAAAAAATTTTATTATATAATGTGTGTTAAATTTTATGAAGTTATGAATATAATGCAATCAGGAATCAAATTAATAACATATTATCTAGGTTCTAAAAGTATGTTTAATTTTAAGAAAACTTTCCCCAAAATTTCTTTCATATTTATTGTATTTAAAGCGTTGCAGTTGTTAAATATTATCGAATAAATTTAATAGGTTATATATACTAATGGCGTTGTTTATGATAAGCGACAATAGGAGACAATGCCTATCAACAGACCTAAAAGGGGACTAAAAGAGTTCAACTACTTAATGTCACAGAAAACTTATTAGATTCAGTTACTAAAAGAATATAGCTTAGATTTCATTTTGTAAATCTGAATTTTTGCTTTCTTATATTTTGCATACTTATATTTTCAATTTTAACCCTTTATATATCCATATCTTATCTATATCTATCACCAATGATGATTGGATATGTGTCAACTTTTGATTGTCAAATCAGTTTCTGATTGATACACAATAATTTATTTAATTAACATATTAGATATATTTATAAATTAAGTTACATATTACAAGTACTTTAAATTGGAAAAGGAAATGAAAAGAAAAAACATTTTGCCAAAAAAAGAAAAATCCTAATGTATATAGCAGATAACCCCAAGCCATAAGCCATCATATGCCAAACAACAAGGTTAGAACACAACGCCTAATTTTCCTTTTTCCTTTTTTTTTTTTGTACCATGAACACACAGCCTATTTAGTCAAATAAATCTAGTAATATTGTTTAATTAAATCAAATTTTTATGGACTAATCAAAAGTTGGTACATGTGTACTGGTTAATAACGATAATAATACGGTATATAAATTGTCGAAAATGAAAAATAAAGGTTGTTTCATCAATTAAAAAGCGTTTTTTTTAAGGGTACACTGTTAAAAAATCCTTTTCCTTTTCATTGTAAAATTTATAATTTTTATTTATATGAGATATGTGTACTATTTGCATTTTCAATAAATAAAATATCTTCGAAATATAAATAACAAACGTCTGCCTCGTAAATGTAATAGACAGTTTCTTATGATACCCATTGCAATAATAGGATATCTTAATGTATTACCAGCACGTATTAAGAGTTCTCTTTTTATACTACGAGGAATTTAATGATTATTTTTTTATGGGATTGCATGTGCTACGTTGTTACAATCCTAATAAGCAAACGTCGCCTAACAAGTACTATAACTGTAAGTAAAAGTAAATTTATTTAGGAACAATTCAAAATTGGATTTTATAGAAGCAAAGCTTTTCCCTCCAATGTATCGTGCCGACGTCAATCTGTGGTAATGCCAATGGTTGGCCATCATCAACTGGCCGCGATGATTACAATCGTAAAAAATATTAATAGGAATTAAATAGTAATAATTATTCACTAGCTTCAACGGTTGCTTTCTTTTGATTCTCATCATCACTTCAATCTTAGGAAAAAAAAGGAAAAAGTAATAACTGTATACAACTTCTTTAGATTCCAATAATAATTTCTTGACAATTTTAAAGATTTTTAACCACAACAAATGTGGGAAAAATTCCGGAAAAATGTTCTCCACGACTTCCTAAAATGCCTGTGTGGTCAATGTTGCAGTGATGTAAAGATCGATTCATATATTTACGTGAAATACAATACCCACATGTTAATCTCTGTGCCATTAAAAAAAAAAAAGCTAATTAATTGTAAGTGTCAGAGAGATGTGTACTCATATCCAAATATAATTCAGTGAGGATGGTTCTTCTCTGCAAACAGACATTCCGGGTCAGCACTTTTCTCTGAATCTCATGCTTGCAGTAAACTTTAGTGATAACGACCACAATGTACCTAGATTGATGACTCATGTCAAATTGACCACATCCAGTAAAAGCCTAGCATAAAACAGCAAAATAAGGTGGGTAATGACTGGTTGAAAAAGGAAGTGAAATTTTCTGGTACAGCGCCCGATGAATCTTTCACCCTGCCACCATCTTTTCAATCTTAAATTAGTACTTCAAATTTCAAGAATAGAGAATAAAATTTTTGAAGAATAGTCTGTGTAATAAGTGTTTCAGAACTCTTAGAAAGCTGAGAAAAACGTTTTTTTTTTTTTAGAGAGATGATACAAAATTTACGAACTTTACGGGAAAAAAATAAAAAAACGTGTACGTGATAGGATGGGAGCACGTATCTGAACATTCATAGGCCTAAACCTGAGAAATGCTGATTGAAATGTAGGCATGGCATGGCAAAAAGCTACAACCATCTGCACAGTTTGGTCTTAATTATTTGAAGGCAGACGTGACTTAGCGTAAAAAGGGACATTTCATGGTAAGTTGAACACTGGGGTTGTATTGGTTCACATGCTCCTGTCTCCTCCCATTTATTATAATCTGATCACAGTGCGTCGACCCATGTCGTTTCCTAGCACCTTCCCCTTATTACCTCACTCCCAACAATTTTGGTCTTCCGATACTATAAACTTGTATTATTTTGTTATAGGTGATAATCGATCACAAATCCATCTATTCAAGTAAAACCCTAATTAGATGTAAGGACAAGTCGGACCGATGATGATTTTTTTTTCCTCTTTTTAAAATCGTCCTTTAATTTATCAAAAAATGAAAAGCCAACAAACATATATGAGAATGCATATGTTGGCCTCCTTAAAGCATACATGTTAACAATGAATAAAATTCATCTCTATAGCCTTCTTCAATACTCTCGTTCCACAACTTGAAGTTTAGTTGGTGTACTTTGATTTGGAAACTTGGATTTGTTTGCTTGCCAGTTACTTGATGTAATTATGTTAGTGACCATTTATTGTGCATGATTTAGCCATTGTCTGAAAGAGACAACTAACAGCAAATGTGACTTCATTCGAGGGTCAAAAGAAAGTATAAGATCCTTTCATATCTTCAATTCTCAGACTTTGACAAATTTTTGTTAATGAGGCCTAATATATGCTAAAACTAACTTACATATACTAATAAGGCCTATCTTAAATAGTAAAGAAAGAGCTTTAAAAAAAAAAAAAGAAAAAATCTAATTTGAAGGGAGGAAGAACTAGGGCTTGATGCTAAAGTCGAGACTTACATTTTGCCCTCCATGATGCATTATGTGATAGAACAAACGTAGCACGTGGAAGGTTGAATTACAAAGTAAGGAATTTTAACAAAGAGAGTAAACGTCTGAATAAAGGTACATTCGGCTATGGAATTGCTATTCTAGGAAAAAATAATGTTTACAAGAGTATTGCGAAAGTCTGCTCTATCTTGTATGTTGTCTATCAATTGAATAAATCCTCCTTCTATATCCCCTTAAAGCCTTGAATGGTTACTCATGTCGATTGCCACATCCCCCTCAAGCTTCGGATGATTACCTGAGTCAATCGCTATGTCCTCTTTGGTCTGTTTCAAGGGGTACTGATCATTTTGGTGCTCATATGTCATTCTTGAAATTTAAGCAGTGATACATGGCATGCATGACAATTTTTGACTGTACCATGTCTCTCATTAGCGGTTCTATTCAGACCATATCCTTGTCCTTCAGGATTTCCTCAGGACGTCCAAGGGGTATGGTTCTTCACCTGCTATAGGCACTCTAATTGGCGTTCAGATATTAAGAGTATCGACTCATTATCTACTTCCTCCATGCAATAATTGGATGCAAGTAAGTCAACCATCAATCAAACTTAAATCCATGGGGCGATAATGAATAGTTATTTAAAAATTTATTACTTACGTTATTATATATGTAAATATGAATGGTAATTATACATCATGTGTATATATGCTTAATGTGTATTACCCGCAAATTTTTTTTTTCCCCTTTTTTTGGCCCATTTGTAATTAGGTAGTAATAAGCTCTGATGATTGAATTTTCCACATGAAATGCTACCGTCCATTAAATGATAAGGTTTGTATGAGTTAGAAAATGGGTAATGTTTCTAAGTATACGTGATTGATCATTTAGGTCGCTGTTTCTCTAACTTCACTTTTTTTGATGATGAGTCGAAATAAATTATACAATTCTTTGCTTTGTCAATTTGCATAGCAACTGTCCACCTCATCATCCTTGGCTTTGATCCCACCTCTCACGAACCCCTATATATATGTAGCAAGGCAACGTTTACAATGCCCCAAAACCAGTTGGCGAATCAAAAACCAAAATACAAGAAAAAGTAAGTCCTAAACACTACATTTACTAGTCACTAGATCGATGGCTAAGCTTAGAACCCCTAGCAAAAAGAAGAACATTGGCAAGCTCAAGATTGTAATAGAAAATCTGCTAGAAAAGAGCTTACTACTTGGTAGGAAATCGAATCCCTACCGCGATGATTACGAAGATTATGGTGATTCCGACAATGTCCCGGACGATGTAAAAGAAGGGCATTTAGCAGTAATTGCCATGGATGGGAAAGAATTACCCAAGAGGTTTGTAATTCCATTGAGTTACCTAACTCATCCAAAGTTCCTCAGACTATTGGAGCAAGCTGCCGAAGAATATGGTTTCGATCATGAGGGTGCACTTGCAATTCCTTGCCAACCAAGTGAACTTGAGAGTATTTTAGCTGACCACCATCATGTAGATTGAAATGGTGCAAAATTAGCCATATATATGTAATTGATAACTTCAGTTAATTATGACCCTTTTTTATGATTCCTCTACAAATCTTCTTCAAGTTTTGTTTAGGGTTTGTGACTAGTTGATTATTTAGTTGAAAATAATTAAATTCTCGAAGGTCGCATGAAATTATGTATGTACTTTTGAAAGAGAAAGGAAATGGTTGTAGGTTGTTGGAAAGGGAAGTTATTAATAAAATATGGTTTTCTTTTTTTTTTGGCCTGCAGTAATAAAATGTGATTACCACTCTCTGCTATTGTAATTAAAATGCCTATTTTCCTAATTAATTTCCAATTTTAAGCTTTCGTGTGTGCTAATCTACGCGATCTTTTTCTTATCATATTGTATTTCTATCTCCAAGTTCTTTAGGGCTACGCTTTTAGTAACTATGAGTGTAAAGCAACTCATTTTCCGTGTACATACAATAAGTAACATAACGTTGTAATTTTTACAGTCTCCATTATTTCCTTGCCATACATAGGATAGACACAACATCAAATAAGAGATTGATACATGCTTTATCATTATAGAAGATCTATTATAATAGTTACGAGAGAATTATAATAGAAAGGATCAATATTTAAGAATAAATTTAAATAAAAAATTAATTTTTCAAAAAATTTAAACAAAAGATCAACTTTTCATAAAGTGGTTCGAATAAAGTATTAAGATTTAAAAAAATTTAAATAAATAAATAACATTTTATAAAGTAATTCAAATAATTTTATAAAATGACTATTAAATTATAGTTTTATAATAATTGGATTCCTTATTTGAATTATTTTATAAAATATTAATTCCTTATTTGAATTTTTTAAAATACTGATTTTCCATTTGAATTTATTTTTAAATGTTGATTCTTATATTATAATTCCCCCAAATAGTCACATATACTTCTACGTATTAAATTTTAGTCATTCTTATTTACCATGGGCTATGGCTTTGATTGGAGTCATTGTAGAAATAATTTCAGGTGCTTGTGGCCAAGAAGTACTATAAACTTTTTAATTGTATTATATCTTAGACTTTGTTTTTTTTTTTCTCTTTTAATTTTTCCTCAACATAAATAATGTATTTACAATTAAATTGTAATAATATTTTGCAACTAGTTACCCACTTAGATTGTAGTTTTAATTAAGCTTAAGCTTTCACAATTTAAAGTTTTCAAATGATTTTGTATTGAAAAAGAAATGATATTTGTGGAAAAGTGGCAGCTTATGATTCATGGCCACTTTTATATTACATCTGATAATAGGAGAAGGAATACAAATTTTAGGTGTATAACTATAAATTTTAAATGCCTAAATGATATGCACATCCTTGTCAATATATATATGAAGTTATTTCTCGGCTCATAATTCCTTAACTTTTATCATTTGATACCGACAGTTTGATGATGGATTGATTCTTCATTTAATTGAACACTATATTTGGTGTCCTACGAATTAAGAAATTTAGTTGTCAAATGTGAATTTTTTTTTTTCCAGTCCTCTACATTTTACTATCATCTTTATACATAAAAGAGTTCCCTAGTTTTGGAAACGATATTTGACCACAACATTTCCTAGAAAAATAAATAGGCAGAGAGACAATAAAACCGCAACTGGAGGTTCCAATTCGGTTGGAGCATACGGAGAAATTCCAGTAACGTGCAATTCGAAGAAACTGAACTTCACGGGGGGTCAAAATTAGCATGAAAAAACAGTGCAAGAGTTGGAAAATGAAGGCGAGAATGTTAGCACAAATTCATCTGAGCGATCATTAGTTGGTAATTCGGGGATAAAAAAGTTATCTTATCCCAAAAATGGCGCTTGTGTTTATAGTTCCCTCAAATGCACAATTTCACTGGTGGAATTAAAAAGAAAAATTGGAACATGCATTAAATATTTTTCATACACCACCATATATGATAAGTAGAGACATAAACTCTAAAACATGTAGTACCTATCTCATGAGTCCTACTTTTTCTACATATATATATATATATTATTTGAATGATAATTCATATTTATTTCGCAACATATCCTTAGTCAACATAATTATTGATTATAATAAAGAAATCGACAAATCCATTTACAAACATAATTTAGTATTTCGGGTGTTTACTCACCAAATAATAAAAAAGGATATTACATGAAAATAAATAAATAAATATCATTGATATATGTCAAAGACTACCGGTAAGCTCCTTACAGTAGCTTGTTGCTCGCTACAATAACCCTATTGATTTCAGCAGCAGACTTGAATCCGCTCATAGGCTTGACAAGGCAAGTTTCCTGTAACAAAATTTTGTGACGAAACTCCTCGCTCCACTAAGTCTATTATAGTAATTTTTCGGTTTATTAGGGCTAATTTTTTCTCCATGATAGGTTTGATTTTTTTTTTTCCTCCCTTTTTTAGGGTGTTCTATTATGATTCTTAAGCCTTTAAATTGTTGAAAATTTTAAATGTTAATATGTAGGCAATGACGTGAAAATTTGTAATAAGAATGAAAAATAATCACGCATTTTTATAAATTACCCTACAACCATGACATTCTATATAAGGGGTTGACCATACTTGTAATTCTAGCCTATAATATATGTATGTAAATAATTCTCTGGGTATGATATTACGGAGATTTTCGTTGATACGATATTATGGAAATTATTTTGTATGCATCCGAAATACAATCCCTAGCATTTTTGTTGTAGAATCCACATGGAGTACTTCTCTCGTACTCCGTTCCCATTATCTAAAGGCAAAAACGGCCAAAAGAAAGTGAAAATCGTTGTCGTAAGGTGCATCGAGCTCATTTTACTGGGAATCTTCCCCATGTACTTTATGTTATACTCAAAAATTAAATAATAATCACTAAACTATAAGCCTTATCACATAAGGTTGAAGAAAATCGTGAACTAAGGGTCGCATTATGTATTTAGGGATCGTGTTTTTATTTGTATCATATCAAATTTGTGTTAACTACAAGTTAATTACCAAAATTACTAATCATTTGTTTATATCATAATTTTATTTGTCATATTGCATGCCAGGTTAAATTCACATTTGTTTCTATAATCGTATTTTTAATTGTATATGGTGATAACGACTGGTCATCCATGACGCTTTAAAAGTACGTTGCAACTTGTATAACCCTGCATCCGAGAAATCAGCTGATTTCATTTTCATATCCGTCGTTTCATGCGACGTTATTTGTTTGGATCGTTTAAGTTGATAACGCAACTTTCATTGGCTTCGACAAAGGACGTGAGATTAGACGTTACCATCCCTACATGTTGCATACTGCTGCATGAAAACTCATGTCACAAGATGCCTTTTAGAGACAGTATAGATTGGACCAAGTACAATTCAAGTAAAGATATTTGTATGGACTAAAATTAGATCTGGTCACAAATGCACAATACGCACGAAGTGCTTAATATTATGTAATAGCACATGTTAATAGAATGTTGAACTGAGTAATGTTATATATGGGTAAGTGGCGATTAATATGCGAACACTAACTAAACTTTTTTATTTTAAATAGTTGAAATAGGTTTATTAGTATTTATTGATTTAATTATTAATTACATTTAATTTAGGGCATTACAAATGGCATTAGAGTCAATCCGATACTAATAAGCACTTTTGCGAGGATGAAAAAAAAAAATTTGCAAGATCTTAACCCAATTGTAGCCTATCACAATAAGGATGTCATGTGTTTACTTGGACACACATTTGGGGAGGGGGGAAGGTTATGAAACCTCATGTAAATGGAATGTTAGATTGTGATTAGAAACTTTTGTGTTGAGTGATTTTAATGGGTTTATTAGTATTTGTTAGCTTACTTATTAACTGTTTTTGGTTCAATACATTACAATATATGATAATACAAGGTCTTTCTATGGTAACATGGTCTTGGCAACACTATCATAATATTGGCTCTTATAACTTGCTACAAGTCTATTTATCGAACCAAACCAAAGCCCAAATCGAATTGAACGAATCGCAAAATGTGATTATTTTATATTTCAGTTCAATCTGTGGTCCAGTTTAAAAGAGGTTTAAACAGTTTGTGGTTTGGTTTAAAAGGTCGAACAGGATCAAACCGCTTGAACATGTCGCTTTTTATATAAAAATAAAAAATAAGTGATAGTTTTTACTTTTAAACTATATTAACATTTCATTTTAACCTTATTTACTTTTTTTTATTGTCTCTCTTCTTATATTCAGCTTCCACTATCTACTCTTTCTTCTTTACTGTTGTTTTTCATAAACCGAATTGCTTGAACACAAACCGAATTTCTTCCTTTTGTTTGTTTACATTTTAACCTAAGATTCAATATTATTATGACATGATACTTGCTAGTTTTAACTCTTGCATAATGTTGCTCATTTTAAATATCAATATCTGGTTAAAAGCTTCAATAACTATTAGTTTTATCAAATATAACAAAATGGTTTAAAAAGCTGTTTAAACTACATCGAACCAAACTAATCCGCACTTGAAACGTTTCGATTCAAAATCTTAAAATGTTAAAGGTAGTTCAATTTATTAAGCATTTGAATCGAACTTTTTAAAATGTGGTTTGGTTAGATTTGATTAGGTTCGACCCATAAACGGAACCACAAACACCCTTAACCCACTATAGAAAGTTAACTAAGTCACCCTTCCCCCTCCACTCTTTAATAATATTCTCTCTCTTTTTCTTATCTTTCTCTTATATCTTACTGACACCATTTTCTTCTCTCTCCTCCCTTTTTATGTGCTTATTTATTCTTTATTCATAGATTATTTATATACAATTCACATAAACTAAAAATAAATATAATATGCTATTAGTTTATGGTCAAAATAATTTCTGCATTGTCCACATGCTATCTATTGTCAAGTGATTTTGGGGTAAACTTTGTTCTTGCAAAAGCACAAATAGAGTCTAAGTGATACCAATGCTAGTTTAATACAGCCACTCTAGCGTCTGAGTCAGTAGTTTTCTTACAGAATGATAAGTGAATGAGTATAAAGTTAAAGGATATAAGAGCATTCTTACAATGCTTTCTTTCCATATTTATAGGCAAACATCAGGTATTTGTAATAGTAATTAATTACTAGTTATTAGTTACATGGGGATCTTATAATCAAGCATAGATAGGAATGGTAGGCGGTTATGTAATGGGATCGTACTAGCTTGTAACTATTCATGCCACTTTCCTAAGTTTAAACTAGATATATGAATAGGTCAAGCTTCAAGGCCCATCAGAAGGGTTAAGCACTTATTGGCATCATTTAGAAATAACCAATCATCTTCTCAGTGGCCGAATGGTCGAGTAACATGTCAAGACAAAATCTTACTATCATCATTTACTCCCTAACTCTTATAGTTGAAAATTTGACTATGGGAGTAAATAAAATTCAATACTCAATTTAAGTGGCTAAATGGTTAAGACCAAAATTATTTTTTGAAATGTGTCGTATGTGGTCTTAAGTGAAAGGTGACAACCTTTTGACTTTCTCGCCCATTCACTTTTCTATAGTAGTACGCATGATAGCTGTTATATTAGCCATCACTATACTATAAGGTCTATTAACTATCAGTGACACAATATCCTTTAGATTTCTAACATTCAACATGTATCATCCATCCATGCTTGATCGTCTAATTAGAAACCACATCCTTATGAGAAGCATGTTAGGATTACGAGGAGAAATTGTCTACATATAAAGGATTTTTTCGTATTGATAAAGATTTCTTGCTCTTTTCTCATTTATATCCACTTTCAGAGTTTTCATTTTCTTTCGACATCTCATCTTGCAAGTTTTTCTCTAGCTCGTGACTTTCTCATACTAACGAGTAATTTCTAACAACTTAAACTTCAATCAAGTATGTTTTGAAGTGTTATTTGTTGACTTATCCTTTCAAATTCTAAAGCAACCAAGTTTGAGGCTACTTCTCCCTCATAAGGAAAGAATGAGTGGGCATCTTCCTCTAGTAGTTCGATAGATATCACAATGGAACGATAGGAAAAACTCGCTTGCATTAATGCTCTCCTTGTTGATAACTATTTAGATGCTAAGGAAGGATGAACATCAGTTGCTAGGTATTTGTATCATAACATAGTTTATAACATTGATTCTTCGAATGAAGTGTTGAGTGGGGCCATTGGGACATTCGTCTTAAAGTATAATAAGTATTGGTAAGATCTTCTAAATGCATGGCATCCCTGTAAGTTGAAGGAGAATGAGAAGGTGTACTTTTTGGTAAACCATGAATTCCATATATATAGATATATATATGAAATTTTGGCTTTTGAATTATGCTTCCCATTTTCTACCTTTCTAAGACAAATCTTCAATTATTTCTAGGTTGCATCATATATGTTTTCCCCGAACACTTATAGGCTTCTCATCGCATTTGAGATAATATGTGAAGAGATTGATGTTAAAGCTACACCTTAGTTATTTAGATATTTCTTTATAATAAGGAGGTAACCCGATAGTTGGTATTTTACGGTAGCTTGGCATAGGCAAAAATTTATAGATAGGTTAGAGTACAAAGTCTACAAGTGGCGTGACAAGTTTGTCTCTATCTGGTTGGATAATAATTTTGATTTTTAGACCCCATAGATTGAGGCCATCTATACTAAAAATATAAAGTTAATCCTGAATGACGCTACTGCAATAGAGAAAATTAAGGAGAGAAGAGATAATAAGACGTTTTTCTAGGATGTTGAGAGAATAATAAATTGTTATGAAAACAAGGAGCCAATCTTTTTTTATGATAAAGGTAGGCATTAGTCTACTTACCATGCTGAATAGAGCTACAAGAGGAAAACTGTTCTTGTAACTCGGGGGGAGGGGGGTTAGAGAATAGTTACCTTTGAGTCTCATTTGACATGGACTTTATAAGTTTTTATTCCCCCCAACACCCCCCCCCCCCTCTCTCTTTTTTTGCTTCTAAAACTTATTTGTTTTATGTAGACGTGGGTGCTAGGGACGTGGATCTTGCGAAATTACTAGCTCAAGCAAAAGCCAAGAAACAGAAGCTTAATAAATGCATGGCTGTTAAAGTTTTTGTTAGTCAACCTGCTGCGCTGAAAAAGATTACATAGGAGAAGGTTGTAAAGAGGCTACTACTTAGAAAAAGAAGAAAGAAACTCATCCCACCGATAAGGGTCAAGGGACTGAACAGATAGGAACTGTTGGGGTTACCCATCTCGAAGTAATCCCCTCTTCGATAAAGATTCCTCAGGAGGAAGTGTTGGGTGAAGTTAGTTGAGAGATTGCTAGTAACAATAGTACTGAGGTCATTCCTTAAGAAATGGTGGATAGCCTGTTAGGCTAAATAAATGCTAAGTTGAGTCCTAAAAAGAGAAGTCGGAAAGAGCTTGCCAATCAACCTTCATCTAAGAAAACCAATGGTTTGGATGAGAAGACTAAGGAGATTTTGAGAAATAAAGCTCTTGACATCAATTCTACCAAGTTTGTTCCCAACCATAATGTGGCTAAACACTTCGTATCGTATTAGAACTACAATGTCTTGTACTCAGAATTTGCTTTAGGTGATAGGATGAAGTCCTTTGCCTTGATGGAGAAAGTTATTCTCCTTAGGAATATGGAGATTGTGAGAAAGGATATGGATAGAGTAGGCGGTTGCAATAAAGGGTATATTGTTGCCAAGCTATATGACATAAGTAACAATCACCTTCTCATTTATGACTCATGCTCTATTGCTAACATAATTTTGTTTGAATGAAAATTAGTAGTCATGTTTTGATAGCTCTAGATGAAGTCGAAAGAGAAATGAAGAAGGTAATATTTACTTTTTGTTGTTTTCTTGAGAAGCAAATAATCTATTGAACTTTGTTAATTTATTGCAGAAAGTTGAGGAGACTTATAACACCTTAAAGGCTTAAACTATCACGGTTGAGAGAGCAAGGATCATGGCTAAGATCGAGATTAGGAAACTGCAAGAAGAGCTTTCTACTGAGGAGTTGGCTCATTTCTTAGTAGCCAATGAAATCTTGAGCCTCAAGACTAAGAATGAAGAGTTGTATAAAGTGGTTCAGGACCTAAAAGAGTAGCTTTGTGAAAAGTGAAAGGAGTGCTGGGGGTTTAGGATAGACAATAACCTTAATGAGTGATGAGGAGGATAGGGTAAGTATACAAATAAAGGGCTTAAAGATAAATAGCTCCAAGCTTGAGACTCATGTTGCCAAATTAGAGGAAGCAGTAAAAAAGAAGCTCTTTCTGGAGGAAGCATTGGAAATTGTAACTTATAGTTGGCAATACATAAAGTTACTCAAAAAAAAGCTTTTATAGGGGGTCTAACATGCGACAAAAGAGATCTTAAAGGTTTACTTTGACTATGAATTGTCACGTTTAGATTTTGTTGATGTTGATGATAATGATGCCAATAGTGGAGATGAAGAAGTTGGCAAAGAAGTAGAGACAGAGGTTCAAGGCTAGGGTGACAATGTGGAATCCAATATTTAAGTTCCTATTGATGATAGTGAACCATCATTGAAGGAGACCCCTATGCTGGTAAAAAGACATCTACCTACTCTAAAACCCCTAAAGTTGATAAAGAAATAAGTCCTAAAAAGGTCTTATGCTCTACTAACCAATACAACAGCTTTGCCCAATCTAATAGGAAGAACATTTCGGATTCTTAAGTGATAAGCTAATATGTACTTTATTTTCATAATTACTATATGGACTTAATATGGTTGGGATGCCGACCTTGTATTTTAATGGGATGTTTGGTATTTACAACTTTTATTTTTAGCACGTTTTATTTTACATGTATGTTTTTTTCTTTTGGCACGTTTTATTTCATGTGCTTCTTAAATATCTTTTTGTAGATAAGCCTTCGTTAGCCACATAGCACATGAACTCAAGTGTTTATTTCCTTAGCCATGAGGTTGCATGTGAAAGGAAACATAGAGCTCATAATCTACTTTCCCGACATATTTTTAAAGAAGAATTGATGTTACGCATCAATAATTATTAAGCTTGTTAACCATTATAGGTCTGAACTTATTTAAGTTTTATCTCATTTGTCACATAGCTAGAACTTCCTTAATCCATTAATCATCTATTGATCAAGAATAAAAGCAATGGAAAGTATGTAGATTTTATTCTCATCAAAATCAACATGTTTAATTATACACTTTTTGGTTTATTCTCAACAAAATCGAATAATGAACTCTAAGTTCAATAAAGTAGAGATACTTATAAACTTGAAATGAATATTTCATACTTGAAACAAGATATAGACCATTACCTTACAATGTTCAGAATAGAAAATAAGAACAAACCATAACTAAATAGAAACTATGAAAAGTAAAGCTTCAAATTCTTGGCATTCCATACTTGAGGGATGATTGTTTCATCCAACCTTTCTAGCTAATAGGCCCTATTGCTTATGACTTCCCAAATCTTAATAGGATCCTCCTAATTTGCGCCTAGCTTCCCTTAGTTCTCTTGTGTGCTAATTGCTAGTTCTATTTTTTTGCAAACTAAATCTCCAAGCCTAAATACCTTGTCTTTTACCCTTTGATTATAGTACATGGTCATTCTAAGTTGATATGCAGTAACTTTCATCTTTGCAATATCTCTTATCTCCTGAATTATATCCAAATTGGTCATAAGGCTGACCTAATTAGCCATTATATCAAAGTCTTGCATGCGAAGATTGGGTAGATCCATCTTAATCAATACCACCGCTTTCATCCCATATGCCAGTTTGAAGGGTGTTCACCGGTTAAAGTCTTATGGGTATTCCTATGTCCTCATAAAACACTTGGCAGTTTGTCAACTCCTCTACCTTTAGCTTGGTTAACTTTCCTCTTCAAACTATACAAGATGATCTTATTAATGGCTTCTACTTGCCTATTGGTTTGAGGATGAGATATTAAAGTGTAATTCAAATGAATGTCATATTTCTCACAAAATACTTGGCACTTATCATTATCAAATTATGGTTCAATATTAGTGATTATCATAAATGGGAACCCAATCCTTGATATGATGAAGTTGAGAATAAAAGCTTCAAGCTTTTGTTCTGTGATTCTAGCCATTTCTTTGACCTCTACCCACTTGGTAAAAAAATCCATAGTAACTATGACAAATTACTGTTGGGCTATAGACTTTAGAAATGTTCTAAGTATATCCATTCCACATTAAGTGAAGGGCCAAGAGCTAGTGAGGTTGTGTAGTTCAGTAGAAGGCGCATGGCTTAGTGTCTCATGTTTTTGATATTGTGGACATTATCGAACAGTAGATTTTGCATTCTCTGTCATAGTTAGCTAATTATAGTTAAGTCGCAATACATGGGGGTACAAGGTTTGACCCTTCACATTAAGTGTCCTTCGATGGAAGGGATCGAAGATAAGGTTAGGAAAGGCTACGCTTGTATAGTTGGTCATCAATCAGTGTAGAATTTGTAACCTAATAAATCAACCTATGAGCTTCTTTCTTATCATCAAGAAGAATACGATCCTTCAAATAGTTTATAATTAGATCCATCTAAGACTACTCTTATGGGTAGGGAGCCAACTCATAGCTCTACTCAATAGTTTGTAAACTCTTATTAGACAAATACTCAATGAAGAGCATGTCATTTGAATAAGATGCACCATACTGGCTAACTTTGACAGTTTGTCGACAATAATGTTTCTACTATGCTATTAGTAAGTACTTGTTCATTACTTCTTATTTTGTCGCATATCTCACTTTGACTTGATTTACAACTAGTTATGAATTGAAAAAAACTTCAACTTTCTCGGCACCAACTTCTTTAGCCAGTTTTAGTTAGCAATTAGGGCTTCGTACTTAGCCTCATTATTGCTGGCTAGAAACCCAAATTTCAAGTGTAGCTAACTTTTACATTGCGAAGCCCTTGTAAAATGAGGCTAATATAGCATCCTTCTTTTGTAAAGGAGCCATCCACATATAAGTTCCATATCAGCTTCTCAACCATCTCAATGCTGTCTTATTCTCTAGTGAATTTAGCGATAAAATCTACTAATACTTAGGTTTTTAATGTCGTTCTAAGTTTATATTGTACTTCATGGGCACTTAGCTCTAAAGTATACTTTATCATCCTCTTCGAAGAGTTTGGTCATTACAAAGCTTGTCGCAAAGGTTCATTAATAAGGATGATAATTTGATGTGCCTTAGAGTATGGCTTCAACATCCTTATTGAGAGAACCACTACTAATACAATTTTTTCAATCTTTCTATATTGGCGTTTTAGCCCTTACAAGGCGTGGCCTAAGTAATAAATTAGTTGATGCTCACTACCTTCTACTTGGACCAAGATAGATGAAAGAGCTCAGTTGTTAGCTAACAAATACAAATACAAATTTTCTTTAGGAATAGATGTCGAGAGTATTGCTAGTGATGCGAGAAACTCCTTTGGCTCATTAAACGCTTTCTTATACTTATCATGGCATCAAATTCCTTCAGGTTCTTTAATACTTTAAAAAGCTTGACACATTTGTTTGCACTTCTTGACATAAGTTTGTTTTGAGTAGCTATTCACCCAATTAGCTCTTAAACTTCCTTGAATGTACAAGGGGGCTTCATATTCCAAATAGCATTGATCTTCCTTAGGCTTGCTTTAATGTTACACCTAGTAATCATATATCCTAAAATTTTTCTTAAGGTAGCATTAAAAACACACTTCTACGGATTCAATTTCTTATTATATCTTCTTAGGGTGCTAAATGTCTCCTTAAAATCAACAAGATGCTAAGTTTCTGTCATGCTCTTTATAATCATGTTGTCAACATAAACTTCAACGTTGCGATGAATCTAAGGCTTGAATATCTTGGTTATAAGTTTTTGATAGGTTGCACTTGCATTTTTGCCTAAAAGGCATCATTATGTAACAATATGTCCTAAAGTTAGTGATAAAGGATGCATGGATTTCATCTTCCTTATCTATTTTGATTTGATTATAGTTCGAAATGTATCCATAAAAGATAGTAAGGCATGTCCGATAGTTGAGTCAACCATTTGATTTATTCTCGACAAGAGACAATAATCTTTGGGATAAACCTTGTTCAAATCCATAAAGTTTATGCACATACGCCATTTATTATTAGACTTCTTATATAGCATACAGTTGGCTAGCCAAGTTGGATAAAGCTCTTCCCTTATAAATCTTGCCTCTAATAGCTTTTAAACTTCTTATCCGATGGTTGCTTGCTATATAAGAGCAAAATGCCTTTTCCTTTACTGAATTATCTTTGCATTAAGATCAATTTGAAGCTTATGGGTTATTATCTCTCTAGGGATGCCCAACATATTTAAGGGAGACTATGTAAACACATTGGTGTTATTCGATAAAAGTTTATTAAACTTTGACAGATATCTACTAACAAAGGTTTCCCTATCTTTATTGTCTTCTTAGGATCATTTCCTAGTGGGACTTCCTCTATCCCTTCTGTTGCATTTTTAACATTGACTGACTTTTGTGCTAGACATGTTTCAACTTAAAAAATTTCCTCACGCAGTAGCACCCTTAGATATAAGGATCTGGCTAACTATTGGTCCCCTTTACATACTCCAACTCTAGTAAGAGTGTAGAATTTCACTTTGAGATGCACAATTGAAGGGACTATGTCAAATAAATGCTAACATGGTTTGCCTATGATCATATTATATGGGAACCAACATTTAACGATAAGGAAATCCACCGTAACTTCTACAACATGCTCATCATCTCCAATTTGAATTAAGAGAGAAGTAACTCTAGTAACTCGAATGGGTTGATTATTGAAAGCATATAAATCATAGTTGTAAGATCTAAACTATACTTTGATCTTTGGATTCATCTAGTTGAATGCATGTTGAAAGATAATATCTACCAAACTCCTAGTGTCAACTAGGATCTTTTTGACCTTGAAGTTGGTAATCCTTGCACTAGTCATGAGTACGTCATTGTAGGGCCTTTGAACACCTTCAAAATCCTTTTCCATGAAAAAAAATTGAATTGCTAATCATAACATTCTTACCCTATACATTACAAACATAATGTATGGTGTTAGTCGAGTTTGAAGAGCTTGACCGACCTAAGGCAAAAGGTCCATCAACAATAGTATTTATTATATCATTTGAATCTCTACTACAACTTCTATCTCTTGCATCTTTTTTGACCTAAGAAGGTCGCATTAAATTCTCTTGCTTATCACGTCTTCTATGAGTTGGTCTCTCAATATGTCGGCATCATGGGTAAGAAACTTGCTTAGATACCCTCATTGGATTTCATCCTTAATTACACTTTGAGCTAGACACATTGATCAGTATTATGGCCTCCATCGCAATGGAAATCATAATATTCATTAGAATTCCTTCATGAAGGATTTCCTCTCATTCTTTCTAGCCATTGCAATATGTCCCTTTGACCAGTACTTCCATTAAAATGTTTGTAATTGAATTATTGTATGGTGTATGAACAGAATATGTTAGGTTGCATGGCCTTTTGTTCTCAGCATTATATCCTTCAAAACATTGATTGTCATGTGTTCCAAGTCGATCTTTTGCATTCATCTTCTTGTCACCTTTTTAGTTTCCTTTTTTTTTATTAACCTCTCATTGAGCTTTAATATTGTCTTCGTAGTAGATGTAAGATGTAGCCTTAGCTTTAAGCTTGGCAAAAGTTTTCGGCTAGTTTTTGGCCAAAGACTTGAAAAAGTCTTCGTGAGGTTTAACTCCATCAATCATTGCGTTGAGAGCAATTCTCATTTCTAACTCTAGAATCTGGATCGTCTTAGCCATAAATTAAGCCAAATAGTCCCTAATAGATTCTTCTGATTTTTGTTTTATGGTGGTAAGGACAAAAGAATCCTTAACTGGAATCTTACTTACAAGGAAGTATTGCAAAAACACTTCTACTAAATCTTCAAAACATGTGATTTTGTTTGGCTTTAGATGTTTAAACCATGTACTAGCTGTGTTCCTTAATGTTAAGAGGAAAGCCTAGTAAGCTACGACATCACTTAAGCCATAAAGCTTAACCAAGGTGCAGTAATGTTCAAAATGATCTTCATGATCTCTTGTTCCATCATAAGTCTCAAACTATAGTAGCTTGATATGTCGTATTATTTCTTCATTAGAATTTTAGGGATGAAAGGACTATTCTTTATTTGGAATTGTTTACTCATCGATTCAAGAGTGCTAACACGTGAAGGTCCCATATGGTGCATTTGTTGTGGTTACTTTCCTTTAATACTTTCTTAAGACTAAGGATCGAAGGTCCAAGTGTAACTTCAACCTGCTTTTATGGTAATTTAGGAGAATAGACTAAATCACCACTATTCTTGGCACTATTATTGTTGTGTCCTTGGTTTTGGTTTAAGTGAACATTTTTATGGAGAACGTTAAAGATCTCATCATATTTTCTTATTGAGTTCTTGATTTTCTTTAGCTAAGTTGAAGTAAAGTTGCTCCAACTTAGCTAAACACTATTCATCAGTATGCTTACTTCCTTTGGCATGGTGTTAGGGTGAAGAACTAGCACTTGCACTTTTTGTCATTCTTATCTTTGCCATATAGATATGTTAAGAAAAAATAGATGATGCCAAATGTTGTCAACTAATTTTAGGATAAACCTTTATTCCTACAAGAGCATAAAAAGGGGTTAAGTGGTACCGAGGCTAGTATAGTGTAGCCATTACGATGTTTAAGTCAATAGCTGTTTTAAAGAAGGATAAGTGAATGAGTATAAAGCTAATGGTCATAAGAGCATTCTTACAATGCTTTCTTTCCATATTTATAGCAAACATCGATTGTCTATAATAGCAATTAATCAATGGCTGTGGGTTATATGGAGATCTTATAATCAAGAACATACCTAAAATATTGAAGTAGTAGGCAGTTATGTAATAAGATCGTATTAGATTGTGACTGTTTACGCCACTTTCCAAGTACAAACTGGATATATGAATAGGCTAGGCTTCAAGGCCCATTGGATGGGCTGAGCACTTATTGACATCAAAGAGATATAACTAGTCATCTTCTTAGTAGCTGAGTGGCCAAGTAACATATCAAGGCAAAATCTGACTATCAACACTATCATTGTTCATTACTAATTTGCATCACTTTGGATATTGCTTTTATGATTCATAGAAAGTATTTTTTAGTTAAATTTTGTACTTTTATAATTTTGATTATTTGTATATAATTCAAATAAGCTCAAAATTAATATTTCATATAATTAATCTATAGTCAAAATAATTTCTATATTGCCTATATACTATCGTTATTTATTACTGATTTGGATTACTTTGTATATTGCTTTTATGATTCATGGAAATCTTATACTACATAATCCGTATATATTTGTAATTCACACATGTAATTCATATGGATGCAATCTGCATATATTATTGTCTATATACTATACTATGTATATTCTTGAGCTGTAACACATAAATTACAAAAGTTATATTGTTTAATCTATACATACAATTCATATAGTTATAATTCATACATATTATTGTCAACATACCATAAAATGTATAATATTGATTTGTAATTCATATAAATTACTAAAACTATTCTATATAATGCTTACACAGTTATAATCAGCGTATATTTATAATTCATATACAAAGCGTGCACATAATTAGTATACATATAATCCATATCTATCAATGTCCATTTATTATACTATATTATATATCATATACATATAATACATAAATATTATCAGAGACTATTATAGCATACAATAGTTTTCTAATGTAATATTTTGATAGTATTTGATAAGATGCTAAAATAAAATCCAATAATATTAATATTGTACAATATTTAGAACTTACAATTAATGGCACTTATAATAACATTTTATACATAACACTATAATATGCCTATATTTTAATATCGTACTATAAAAACACACATCATACATTTTATGAACAAATCATATCATTATAATATGAGATGAGACGTTCTAGATTTTATTCTATAATAGTACTACCATATAATTATTCTATATAATCACTATATAAAACAATTAAACTATAATCTTTTAGTACCATATATTTACAAACAAATACATAAATTTATATTTTTAATGATACTGCAATAAATAGATATAATGCTTTAATGTTAAATAAATTTAATGTTCTAAATAATATGCTATAATACCATGATCATATAATAGTACTATATATAATTTTATGTTAAAATATAGTATTCCATGATATTACTATCATGCAACAGTGATTCGTAGTATCAAATACAATATGATATACGTATACAATTTTTAATCACATGTATATAAAAGTATGAATATATACTTATATATATTTTATGTTATGTTATATTCTATAAAATCATAATACGTATATATATTGTTATATAGTTATAAAATTATATTATGTTATGTTTACATATATATGTATATATTATGTATTCAATTATATTGACTTGCATATAATCAACATATGTAATTATAATTATGTTTTTATTATAGTTGGTATTATGTTATCGTTGTTGACTAAGTATTCACTTGTTTGAATGAAAATAAATCAATGATTAACATGTGTTCACTGTTAGGAACCTTAATGTTTAAAGAGGGGGTTTTTCTAACTTTTTCATATATTTCGCATTTCACTTATTCTTTTCTTTTATTTATTAATTATTTTGTTTAACTTTTTGTTAAAATTACAGATTTATGTGTTTTAGAACAATCAACTATCTAGCTTTGGTCAAACATATTATATGGCTTAGATTTATTAGTGTTACAATTACATTATTTTAGAAAGCCTTAATAAAATAAGTCATAAATATTGATATATTTATCATATGTATGATCATTTGTGGCAAGATTTTTAAGAATGCGGTTGACAATAAAATTTTTCCAAATTTAACACTTGCTACTCCTCTTACTATTGGGAGATGATTAATTTTTATAGACCAATGGTAGAGCATCTAATTTCACTATCAATGTTATGCTTTGCACTTTCCTGTTTAACGATTGGTTCCAAATTAGATTGGAGTGATTATATTCTTCCTCTTTTTTTTTTTCTCTCTCTCTCTCTTTTGTACATAGAAATGATCCAGTGTATTAGAGTCAATATTTGGTAGTCGTTCATTAATTAGCAAAAAGGGAGTAACCATTTGTCATGTGCTCTTAATGTTGTATACTGATAAGCAATTTTCGACTATAGGCTACTATAACTCATTTTGACCATTGTGGACCATAAGCCAACCAACCTTAGCCCATGACTGGTTTATGTCAATCTAAATCTTAGCTCAAGAGGATTGTCCTCCATATGACAAGTTTCACTCCTTACCTGACCTATTTAAGGTTTCATTGGGGGCTTCGGTCTCTTTGTTATGGTAGTTATTTGTGGTATATATGCCATTGGGGATCTCAAGCTTCGTAGTCCATCCAGAAAACTTGGAGGTCGAGCATTAAAGAGCACTATGGAATCATTACTTAGTGGGAATAAACAAAATTCTACATCACTAATACAAATCTTGGGTTGTATTCCTCCCTTGAAACCTATAAATAGGGATTAAACCCCATAGATAAGACACTTTATGCACATGCACACTAAGTCCTCTTGCTTTTCTATCCTCTTAATTTTACAAACACTTATTTAAGCATAAGAATAGCTATACTAGGCAAGCCTTCAATGCCTACTAACAATATTCTTTCTTGTTAATACAGGCTTAATTACAAGGCCCAAGGTGAAGAATCTCTACCATCTAAATTTAGATGATAGCACTTGGCATGTTCTATGGGGACTTATTCCATTTAGATTGATAGCTTTCTACATCTTGAACTGAAACTTTAGAAGCAAAGACGGTAAGAAATAGAAGATCTAAACAAAAATAAATTACTGACCCAGCTGCCACCAAGGTGGTTGAGGCTATCAAGAGCTAAGTGGTTGATATTGATAAATGTACTGATCCATAGATAAGAAAGCCAATGGTAGTAATAAGGATGCTGTCATAGTAAAGGGGGGCGATCAAAATGCTCCTATGATGGATTCTTAAGAATTCGCTTGGATGGAGAATAAACGGTAACCTAGAATGACAAAATTTAGGCCTTCAAAGCTTAAGTGCTTGAATAGAATGAGCTGATATGGAATAAAATGAGGTGCTTAGGGCATAATTGAATGGCAAGGGCAGATTGCATCGCTAGAGATCTTAGGCCTCTAAGGAAGATAGCAAAAGCTCTAATAGCTCCTACTACTTAGGTTAATATTTGATTAGTAAGCCCTTCACCAACAAAAGACTTACTCCCAGTGATGTAAGAGCCTTGTACAAGCTATAAGCTAGCACTTTGTTGAAAGCCGAGGTAAAGATTGGAGGTTTAGTGCCTAAGCTCACTTAGCTAAGTAGGTAGTGTTGATGAAAGGCAAGACTCCTTAAATGAAAGGTAAATCCAATGGCTAAAAGGATGTTGAGCAACTTTTAGAGTGGAAAGACAAAGGCAACATTTTCGAGTGTTGGCAAAAAAACTTTATTCTCCTAAAATATAAGAATAAGTACTCCCATTAAGCATTAAGCTCCCTACATTTGAGACATATGATGGGGCTACCGACCTAAAAGACCATTTGTTGCAATTCCAAACTTTGATGCAATTATATAACCTTAGTGATAGAATAAAGTACAAGGCCTTCCTAGGCATTCTTAAGAAGACTACATGAACATCGTTCAACCACTTATTGGAGGACTCCATCTTCAACTTTGAAGAACAAGCGAAGAAGTTTGCCCTGAACTTCTAAGCGACTAGACCTACGTCTAAGGATAAGTCCTCCTTATACCTCATCTAGTAGAGGAATTGAGAGTCTATCCTGTTATTCATAGACTAGTTTAATAAGGCAATAGTAGAAATACTATAGCTAAATGAAGGGGCCACTATACATGTAGCTACTATGGGAGTAGATCCTAATGGTAATTTAGAAAGGTTAAAGGTACATTGATTAAGAAGAAAAGGAGAAGGTCTTCGTAAAGGATCACTTAGTTCCTAAAGTTGTTGATTGAGGCTCAAAAGATCAATAGCAATTTAACCTAATACAAGGCTTCAATCAACATATCCCCTTGACTAAGTCGATAGGGGACATTTTCATGGAGGTTTGTAACCTCAAGCTACTATCAAAGCTTTAAAAAATGAAGACCAATTCCAGTAGCTATGACAATGATAAGTATTGTGATTTCTACAAAGCCATCAAGCATTATATAGATAAGTGTTACCAATTGAAGAACGTCCTATGCCAACTAGTGTAGATACATGAAGGATTACCTTGTTGACCCAACAAATAAAGTTGAACAACCTCCCTAGAGGAGAAGAAAGGAAGAACATCACTGAGAGGACAAAGGTCATAGCAACCAATGTTGAAATAAGGCCTAAAATATGATTGTAGACATTGGGAAAGTGGTTGAAGATCACCACATCTATCTCCTTCATAGATGAAGAACTGGAGGGGATTGAGACTGTGCATCAAGATGTCCTGGTAATTAGTACTCGTATTATTAGGATCAAAGTCTAAAATATGATTGTAGACATTGGAAGCTTGATAGACATCATCTTCAAGGATGTATATGATAAGATGAGAGAAAAGCTTTAGTCCTAGATGAAGCATTATCACTACAACTTGATCGACTTCAATGACCATGTCATAGCCCCCCAAAGGCATAATCACACTTGATATAGAGCTTAGTGATGACAACAACATGACTGTTCAATGTGTAATTTGTGGTGGTGGACTGTAAGTTCCCCCTTAATGGGATCTTTAGGTGATTGAGCATGAATGCCTTAAGAATGATCATATCCTCCCTATATTTGAAGGCTAAATTATCAACCCCCATAAGAGTTGGGATATGTTGGAGCAACCAAAGCTTATCTTAAGAGCTCTACAATAAGGCATTAAAAGAGGATAGAGTCATGTCCCTTAAAATTGAGCCTCATTAGAAGCCAACTAAGAAGAGGCTATCATAAGCTGAAGTAATGGAGGGGATTTGGCTTGATGAAGATTCCTCATGGACAACCCATATCTATAATGACCTATTAGATGACTAGAAGTAAAGTTTTATTGACCTCCTTTAAGCAACGATAGAAAAGTTTATGTAGACAACGTTCGACATGTTATGTATAGACTTAATGATTATAAAGTATGAGCTTAACATTGATCTAAGTTGTAGACACTTTATTTTTCTTCCCTCTTCCCCCTTGTAATTTTATTATTAATTTTTTTAAGAATTAAGAAAATGGTCTTAATTAAAATAAAACAAATAAAAAAAAGAAAATTGAAAAATTATTGATAAAAAAGATTGATTGAGAAATACGAAAACGAAATAGAAGGAAAAAGTAATAATAAATAAGAAAATTGGAAAAATAAGAAAAATGGAAAAAATAGAGAAAAAATACAAAAAAAAAGTGTATGTGTGTGTGTATGTATATATATAGTTTGGGTAGTGTTGTTGGTGGATTATAGTAATAGGAATTGTCTTATAAAGAAAGAAAAAACTCTTAGTACTAGGGTTAATTTGGTACGGCCACTTCGATGCCTAAGTTAGTAAATATGAATAGAGAAAGTTAAGTGAATAGTTAAGGGGTATCAAATGCTCTTATAGTGTTTCTTTCCTATATTTATAGGCGAATGTCGTATCTAAAGCAGTAGTTATTGGAATAACCGTTGAGACATGTAGAAGGTTCTTGATCAGATACATTCCCTAAGTAGGGAGAGTAGGTAATTATGTAATATAATTATGCTAGTGATAATTGTTTGTGCCAATTCCCTTTAATTCACATTAGGAATGGCTCTTATTACTTTGTGAGATGCCGATAGTACATATTACTTAGCCTATTGTCAATCGAATGGAAGAATGAGTGAAGCTTTGAGTAATATAATTGTGCTAGCGATAATTGAGTGAACGAAAGTTAACTATCAATATTTACCCCATAACGTTCGTGTACAAGGATTCGGCTAAGGGAGCAAACATCTTGATGTTTTGTAGCTTCAAGTAAGGAATAATTTCCCAAATTCCAAGTAATTAGAAAAGTTTTTTGATTTCCATGAGGTAGATTGTATCCTATGACAAAGGTCGTAACTTTCAATTTTCCTGCTTGTTGGAAGCTTAGGCAGTGGTATGAATGACAACTGTCACATTAACCATAATTATACCATAGGCTATAATAATTATTAGAGCTTAGCAACTGTTGGCTCTTTATCTCAAAACATGCATCAGTAATCTATACCATCCTCTACTCAACATGTCATTTCCAACAAAGTATTTATGAGTTTTTCAATAGCGGAATCAAACATTACCGTCACACTCATAAGCTTTCTCTTACCTTCGATATTTTTGTCTCTGACTTCAAACTCTTCAAATGTTTATGAATTTATAACCAATCAGGTATGGTTTGCAATGTAATTCATTGACTTATCCTTTCGGATTCTAAAACAATGGAGACTGAGGCTACTTTTGCCCCACAAACAAGGAGCAAGACGGCGTGTTCCTCAAGCAATTTGGCCTATAGCATGGTGGAGTAGTGGGACAAACTCGCCCGAATAATCAATTCCCTCACAGTAGATACCTACCTAGATGATAAAGAGGGAAGATCTATGGCTAGGTTTCTATACAATAATATAGTTTACTTTCATGATTAGTTAGATAGAGCCGACAATGCTACAGATAGGGTCCTTATCTTGAAATATAACAAGTATTAGCAAGACCTTCTAAGGGTATGGAATCTTAGGAGGACAAGAGAAGAGGAAAGAGTGTATTTTTAGAGATAGCGTGAAATCCACATCTATCTAAAGTATCTTGATTTTGGACTGCACTTCCCTTTTTCGGCATTCATCAAGCAGTTCTTCAATTTTTTTTTAGCCACGTCAAGTATGTTTTCACCAAATACATATCAGCTTATAGTAGCTTTAGAAATAATTTGTGAAGAGGTTGAAGTCGGGGCTATGCCTTAACTATTCCGATAATTCCTTACAATTAGGAGGTAACCTGATGGCTAGTACTTTGCCGCTACGAGGCATTGGCAAAAGTTCATAGATAGGTTGAAGTCTAAGATGTAGAAGTGGTATGACAAATTCATGTCCATAGTGTTAGATGAGGAGCTAGATTTCTTAGATTTCCGTACTAAGAATATAGAGTTGATGTCGAATGATGTTGTTACGGTAAAGAAGATTTCGGAAAAGAGGACAAACAAAATGTTCTTTTAAGACATCAAAAGAATAATAAGGTATTATGAAAGCGGAGAGCTGATCTTTTCTAAGAATAAAGGTACACTACTGAGTATCGTACCGAGTATAGCTACAAGAGAAAAGTCAATCTCGTTAATGGGAAAGAATTGTTGCTTTTAAGCTTTGCTTGGCAAGGAGAGTGTAAGTTCGTTCTTTTTCCTCACATTAATATTAATATGTTTACTGCATATTGCAGATACGGATGCTAGTGAGGTAAACCTTATCAAACTATTGGCCTAAGCTAAGGCTAAGAAGTCAAAGACTGACAAGTGTACAACCACTACTACTACTACCATTTGGCCAGCTATTATAAAGAAAGTAGCAAAGAAGGGTACAGTGAAGTATATGGTAGCCCAAAAGACCTCCCAACTAGTCGAGAAGTAAAAAGGGAGCGAGAAGCATGGATTAATCAGGATTGCACAAAATGAGGCACCTCCGGCTGAGCATGTTCCATCGGTTGTAGAGTTGAGAAAGGGTACGTAAATAATTCGATCACAAAATGAGGATGAAATTACCACCACTACTGAGGGGTCGTTGCTTGTAGTGGAGGTAGTGCTGAGCATTAGTAAGAGACCTAGAAAAGGAGCTTATCGGCCAACCACTTACCAAAAGGTCCAAAAAGCTAGACAAAAGGATGAAGGAGGCCATGTGCAATAAAACTTCCGACATCAACAGTACCAAATTCATCCTTAACATGAAAGTCAATGAGTATTTCATCCCGTGTTAGAGACACAACATCTTGCATACCACTTCGGCCTTGGGTGATAGGGTGAAATCTTTAGCCTTGATAGAAGACATTATTCTTCTCAAGCACAAAGAGATTGCAAAGAAAGACATTGACAGGATTGGCAATTGTAATAAGGCTCATATGGCGACCAAACTGTATGACGTAAGTATCTATAGTATGCTTTCAACAATCAAGTTTGTTTAATTGCCGATACTCTTGTTTGTTTTGAGATAAGTAGCCATGTTTTATAAGCTTTAGATGAGGCCAATAAAGAGATGAATAAGGTAATAACAATAATAGTCTTCATGTATTCTATTAGGCCATCTAGAATATTCATTATTCTTCATCGTCTTGTTGTAGAAAATTAAAGATGTGTATAATTCCTCTAAGGCCATTGTAGGCACCCAATTTTAGCCCATTTATTTTATTCTATTTTAATAAGATAAAGGGTCCTAGATCAGGAAAAACACAAAAAAATAGGAAATTAAACAAAATGAAAAGAATAAATTTAGAAAAAATAAGAAGTTTAGAAAAATACGAAAAATAGAAACTTTAGAAAAGAGCCAAAAATTAAGAAATTTAGAAAAAAAATACAAAAATTTGGAATTTTAAGATAAAGTAAAAATACAGTAAGAAGGAATTTTTTTTAAAGGAGTGCTAAGATTACTTTTATTTATTTTTTATATTAGTTAGTTATTCTTTTTAAGTAAATAACTTAAAAAAAAAAAGGGAAAGTAGGATAAAACTTAGTCCATTTTTCTTAGACTAAGCAAGGCCCTAAGCCCTACATGCAATTAGTGGGGGGTGGGCATGCCTCATTTTATTTCAACTATACGTATGGTATGAGCCCCACATGTGACCTATGCTCCTTTCCTCCTCCTTCATAGTTTCAGCTCTTTAATTCCAATTTTTTTCCTTCCTTGCATGCTCTATTGAAGGCCATTTTTTATTGATTTTATTACATAATTTCACTGAATTAATGGAGAAATTGTATAATACGGATAGCCTACTTTTGAATCCACCTTAAAACTCAGTCAAATGTGTAATTAAAATAAATCTTAAAAAATGGAAATAAAGTTTAATTTTCGAATCAAAACCCATTAATGGATTCCAATGAATTAATTCAAATTTCTAAGCTTATCTAGCTTAAGCCATATACTTCAAGTATAAATAGGCCTTTATTTTTCATTTTTAACTCACACAAACAAAAGAATCACTCTAAGGAGCACACACACTACACTTTCTCTCTTAAGTACAGTTCTTCTCTCTCTCCAAGATAGCCTCCTTTATGGTCGTTTTCAAAGAAAACCACCGCTACCATCGAATTCCTCACACTAAAAAACCCTAGATAAGATACTCCAATTCGACTCCTCAGGTTAATCAGAGTCGATCAAGTCAACTGAGCTAACCACAAGCCAACTCAAGTTGATTAAGCTGACCTAAGCCAACTAGAGCCGGCATCAAGTTAACCTAAGTCAACCTGGTTTGCATAAATTTTTTTTCCTTTTTTCTTTCATTTATTTGTTTTTTTTCCATGCAGGTGTAATAATAAAAATAAATAAAAAAAAGAGAAAAAGAAAAAGAAGAGAAGAAAAGCGAAAAAAAGGAAAAATAGTAGCCCATTTTTATTTTTTTTTCTTTTTAGAAATAGATAAAATACAATAAATAAATAATTAATGAATGGATAAAATTTTACCACCTAAAAATATTAGTTTTTTTTATAATAAATAAAATAAATGGATTTTTTTTTTCAAAATTAGGGCAATTTAGAATTTTCCAAAAAATAAAATTTCCAATTTAGGACCTTTTTTACAAATTTCCTCAAATAAACCAAATTAGGTTAAAAACGTAAATCCGGCATATTTTCATATTAAAATAAACCCAACTTGCTAAAGTTTTACAAAAAGAACTACGTACGTCTAATTTTGAATAATAGGTACGTAGGTACCTATAAGGCGATGGTAAAATATAAGAAAAAAACCTATTTTTCCTTTTTTAGTTTTAATTCCTTAAGTTATCTAATACAAGTAAATAATTGAATTTTGCTTTATAGAATTGAATGGTGATATTTAAGATTAACATTAAAATTGGAAAGTTAATGATACTCGTAAGGGTTTTAAAATCCTAACCCTCAGATCTAGATCTTTAGTTTTAAAATTGTTTTATAAAATTGGTTTTTTCGTCAGACCAGTTGTTAAGTTATAACCAATCCTCTCAATTGATTATAACTTAACTTTCTTTTTGACTTTAGTTGGATGGTAACTCTAAAGCATTTTCAAAATATAAAAAACCAGTTTTCTTTAAACCTTAGTTGAAGGTTAGTATTAAACTGATGATGTTTAATATTGATTGATTCAAAGAAGGACTAATTTAAAAAAACTGGGAGGAAAAATCCAGGCTCAACAACTTAGCGACTCTACTAGGGATACACTAAGAAGGTTAGCCATTCAACTTTCCGAAATTAAAATTAATCTCTAAAAAAGCACCATATTAATTGTATTTCATTTACTTATCAATTCATTATTATTTGTACCATAACTAATGTTTTTTGCTGGTTTTGTTTATTTAGCCATTTAAGGGGAGGGATTCATTTCTCTACAAATGTATTGTAAAAATGGTCCAACCTGGACCATATTAGGAACTTAGGACGAAGTGTCATTGTATAGGCTCTGGATGTTATAGTGTAACCACCGCTCGTGTTTTATTAGGCTACCTCACTTAAGCTTAATGTGACCAATGAAAGTGTTCTTTAGTAAGTGAGGTCACATAAGCTTAAGGACCTATAGACCTTACCCTTTATGTATTCACGATATCCAGAATCAATGAATAATCAAGCAAGATGGGAATAAAAATGTATAATAGCTTAGAGTTTCCATAATTTCCCTTGTACTTGTAAGCATAGAATTGTTGTAAATAGGTTTCATTCGGTCAATCTTGTAATACATTTTTCCTTTGTAATTCAGATTAGGAAATGGCTTGTTCATCCAACTCTGTTTACTTTAAGGAAAAGTTCATTAGCAAGCCCATCAACTTTAAGCCCATCTTGGACTAATGGTTTTGACACTTTAATCTAAGGGAATAAGAGACCATTATCAGTATGATCAGACCCATTCTATCACTCCCTAAAGTAAATATAGAGACTAATTTGATTAGGGCCCTGACTAACTTTTAGGAACCTGAAGAAGTGGCTTTTCGAGTTGGGCCTCACTTGATTAGCCCAACACTTAAAGAGTACACCCGATTACTTCAAGTCCCTTCCTTAGAAAATATATACACCCTAAATTTGGAAGTGGACTTGGTGAATGCCTTTTTGAGATTCTTGGGTATTAGAAAAGCTGAAGTGAACAAAGCCCAAGTGAACAAAGCCCTTAGAAGTTGTAATGGGAACTGCATCAAATTGGAAGACTTAAAAGTCTGATTTGCTATTGGGCCTAAATCCAACCAACAGGTCATCTTCTATGGTAACCTTAAGGATTGGGGATAGAACAAAATAAAAGTCTTTATCCTAGCTGCATTCCGAACTCTTCTATTCCCTAATGGAAAGTTCCTCATCAATTATATGGTCATTGAGTTAGTAAGTCGGTTTCTTGAAGGCAAATCACATGTCTTGGCCCTCCTAGTAGAATAGATCAAATGCCACAATATTTTGAAAGAAAAGAACAATGGCATACTAAAAACCAGCATAGCATTACTAACATTATGGTTTGTAAGCCATATGTAATGTTATGGGCTTGATTTGATTCGACGAGAGTTTGCTTATAACATTGATCTAATTGATTCTCTTGTTGATAAGATCCATCTCCCAAAAGGAAAATCCACTTAGTACTGGGTTGAAGTGTTGAGAAATTTCCAAGTTGCTAATATCTTATGGACAGTAAGATGAAGTAACTATAAAAGGGCAATCCTAATCTACAAAAATTATTAAACTATACCCTTAATTGAGATGAAATTATGCATAGGCTATTACCCTAACAATATGATAAGACAATTTAGAGGTATTCAAAATATAGTCTATAGGCCTCCGTTGGATATCATGACCTTAAATTATGAGGATCCTCAGGTTCCATTACCACAAAAGATGTCTAAACTCAGGACAATCAAACAGTTATGGGAAATAAGGATTGTTAGCCCAAACATTGATTTAGGAGAGTGGCTAGGATAAGTGGACAAGCATCGGGTTACCAAGGAATATTTGTACGATCAACTCCATAAGGTAGGGGAGATCAAATATTGAGCACTAGAGGTCATCCAACCCATACCAACTGAACTAGATCCTGAAATCAAGACCTACATGAACTAAGTACAAGCCCATGTAGAAATAATCTATAAAGAGCAAGACATGTAAATGGATCTCTTTTGGGAATTAAAAGAACATTCTTAAGCCTTAGAACATTAATTGAGGATGACTTAGAAGAGGCCAAAAGAACTTGAAGAAATGGAAGAGCCTAACTCAAGAAAGAGGAAGGAAGCACCAGTAGGGTCCAATAAGCAGAAAAGGGGAAGGCTTACCAAGTGCCAGAAGAACATTTAGAGATAGGAATACTCTTCTTAAGAAACAAATTTATTTTTTTCTTCTTTTTTTTAAATAATGTAAAAAGGAACTCTAAAAGCTATAAAAATAATAAAAATTACCATCTTGCAAGTTATTTGTCAATCTTATCTCTCTGTATCCGGATACCATGCATTTCTTTGTTTTTCATTTATCTCTTTTAAAAAAATTTTCATGTGCTAACTTGTAAAGAAGTGATCATAAACAAGTCATCAAAATAGCTCTTAAGCATCAAACTTTCCAAAGAATTCCTATCAGAATAAGCTCTCAAACTAGAATGGCCAACTAAGGAAACGATAACATTAACACCAATAATAGTAGTGTCAACCCTAAAATTATTGATCCTACTGAGATTAGGTTTTACTCTTTGGAACAAACAGTAGGGAAGGTTGTTGAGCAACTGAGCTTCCTTGCTGACAACATCACTTTACTCAAGTCTACAACTCTAGCAAATGAAGAAAATTCCAAAGAATAGTATGGAAAGAATGTTGATGCTCCACTTCTTGAAGCAAAAGAAGCTTATCCGAAAGCCAACTAGGCCTTTGAAACCTTTGAGATAGAAGGGGACTTTTCGAAGGTCAACCCAACTTTCAAGCTAAACACTTACTCATTTTCAATCAACCTAAAGCCTAAAGCTGATCAAAATAGATTAGAAGAACTTGAGAAGTGATTGACCCAACAAATCATAGAAATTATGAAAATGGTTGAAGGATATGATGGATTTGAGCAAGCTAGTATAACAGATTTTTTTGCTTATGACTATGGAAGCTTCCTAAAGAAGTTTAAAGTACTCAAATTTGTGAAGTATAATGGAATTGGGTATCCTAAACTACACACTATGCTATATGTATGCAAAATGGGTAAGTATGTGCAATATAGCCAACTCATGGTCTAAACTTTTCAGAATAGCCTGGCAGGTCTTGCTTTGACCTGGTACACCTAATTAGATTTGAACATGGTAAAGGCTAACTAGAGTGTTATGAGCAGTATAGGTTCAATGTTGAAGTGGCTTGATATAGTTTTGTAATAAGTCTTCTCTAAGGTAAATGATGAATCATGGTTTAGTATTTTATAGAGTTTTGTAATAATTACCTTTATTCTATAGTCTTATATTCAAAAGAATTTATTCTAAATAAGAATAGGTCTTTTTTTTTCTTCACTTCTTCCTTACACTCTCTCTTTTACATACTTTTCTTTTTCCTAGATCTAATTCTTTGAATAAAGGCCATGGATACCTCATGCAGATAAGTGATGAAAATATCGATATCAACTCTAGCCCTATTGGGTTAGTTGTTGGGAGTGATGTCAATGACCATAATGACTTGCAAGAAAGTTTGCAAGGATGTGAAATGAGTAAAATTTCCATTGACAAGCCCATTGAGATGATTAATGTTGGGATTGATGAAACACCAAAACATTGAACATTGGAGGAAATTCAAAAGAAGAACAAAAGGCTGAAATGACCACATTACTATCTAAGTACCAAGATGTGTTTGTATGGTCTTATGAATATATGCTTAGATTAGATCCATCAATTGTGGTCCAGTGCTTACCTATACAAAAGGATATTAAACCTAAGAAATATAAGTTAAGAAGGTTCCAATAAGATGTATTGTTGAAAATTAAAGAAGAAGTAGAAAAGTTACTAGAGGTCAGTTTCATTGATGTATCTAATTATCTTAAGTGGGTAGCTAACATTGTGCTTGTGATGAAGAAGAATGAAAAAGTTAGAGTGTGCATAGATTTTCGGGATCTTAATCAAGCAACCCTTGAAGATAATTTCCATTTGCCCCATATTAATCTCTTGGTCGATAACATAGCCGGAAGCCATCTTTTCTCATTCTTGGATGGGTTCTCCAGATATAATTAGATTCAAATGTATGGGGAAGATAAAGCCATGACAACATTTATCATGACTTAGGGTACATTTTGCTACAAAGTAATGCCTTTTGGACTCAAAAAATGCTAGGGCAACTTATCAAAGAGCTATGGTAGCAATCTTTCATGACATGATGCATAAAGAAATTGAAATATATGTTGATGATATGATTGCAAAGTCCAAGGAAGGAGAAAATCAAGTGAATAATATATGCAGAATGTTTGATAGGTTGAGAAAATTCCAGTTAAAGCTCAACCTAGAGAAGTATACCTTCGCAGTGACTTTAGGGAATTTGTTGGATTCAAAGCAAACCCTGATAAAGTCAAAGCAATAGTCAACTTACCCCCTCCATGCACACTTCAAGAAATCAAAGGCTCATTAGGCCTTTTAAACTACATAGCTCGGTTCATATCTCAACTAATGGACAAGTGTCATCCCTTATTTAAGTTATTGAAAAAGAACGCTAAGATCAATTGGGGCGAAGAATGTGAGTAGGCCTTCATAACAAACAAAGAGTACCTTATGAACACTCCAATTTTGGTACCTTTAAAACCTAGAAAACCTTTATTTCTATACCTAACAATATTACCATAATCCTTAAGGTATATGCTCGGCCAAAAAGATGGGAAGGAAAAGAATGGGTTGTAACTTGAGCAAGCAATTTATTAATGGAGAATAGAAATATTTAGAAATTGAAAAAACCTGTTGTACTTTAGTTTAGGTAATGCATCAGGTTAGACAATACACACTCTATTACTAAGTTGAATTGCTGACTCAACACGATCCCTTGAAGTACTTAGCAAAAAAACCTATCCTAATTGGCAAAATCTCAAAGTGGAAAATGTTACTATCAATGTTCAACATTATGTACATGAACTAGAATTCAGTGAAGGAGCAAGTTTTAGTAGATCAATTAGTACAAAATCCCTCCGATAATACCCCTTCAGAGGTACAAGTTAATTTCCCCGATGAGGATATCTTAGCATTTGAAGGAAGCTCTAATAAAGGAGAAGAGGATGAACTACTGAAATAGATGATCTTCTTCAATGGGGTAGCTAATCTATTTAGATGTGGAATCAGGGTAATACTGATATCCCTTGAAGGTACTTAATACCCTGTAGCTAGAAGTGTATGAAGATATCCAAGAATTAAAAGTGTATGAAGACTCTTTACTCATTATCGGCTAAGCTTGAGGAGAATACAAGACAAAGGATCTTAAACTAGTATCTTATCATAAGCACTTGATTGAATTGATGAAGAAATTCAAAGAAATCACCTTTAATCTCGTATTGAGGACTTAAAATCAATTTGCCAATGCATCAACCACTTTAGCATATATGATCCAAACATCCGATGGAGTCGAGATTCGGCCTCTCACTGTTGAAATTGAAGACAAACCTACCTTCTGTTTGGCAATTGAGGGTATGAATAACCAAATCGCATGGTACCGCGATGTTAAAATGTTCCTACAAGATGGCCCATACCCTGAAGAGGCGAGAAAAAGGATAGAAGGATAATTAAGAGATTAGCCACTTAATTCTTAATAATCAAGTGGTGCTTTTGACGGTACACTTTTAAGATATGTGGAGAACAAGAAGGTTGAGATGTTGATGAAGGAAGTACATGAAGGAATGTGTAGCTCTCATATGAATGGTTACATGCTGGCTAAGAAAATTATGAGGCTAGGGTATTACTAGCCAACAATGGAAAGTGTTTTCTTCAAACATGTAAGGCATTGTCACTTATGCCAAGTTTATGCAAATAAGATCAACGCCTCGCCCTAAGAACTACATGCACTCTCAGCACCGTGGCCTTTTTCAATGTAGGGAATAGATATCATTGGCTCGATTACCCCTAAAGCATCTAATAGGCATTGCTTTATATTGATCGCCATTAACTACTTCAGTAAATGGGTTGAGGCCTTGTCTTACTTAAGCATTATTAAAGGGGTCATAGATAAGTTCATCAAGAGAGATATCTTAGCTTGATATAGGACTCTAAAAATGATCATCATTGATAATGGTACTAACCTCTTATGTAAGAGTTATGCTAACAGTTTAGGATCACTCATAGGAACTTTACTCTTTATCAACCCCAAATGAATGGAGACATTGAAGTAGCAAAAAAAAAAAAAAAAAAAAAACTCAAAAGAATCATTGAAAAAATGGCTGCTACACATAAAGACTGGCATGAGGTGTTGTCATTCGCACTTACGGCCTATTGGACTTCTATCAAAACATCGACTGAGGCAACACCCTACTCATTGGTATATGGTATTAAAGCGTTGTTACTAGTAGAGGTTGAAATCCCATCACTTAGAGTACTACTAGAAACCCAATTGGGTAAAGAAACACATCGAGCAGTTGAATCTAATTGATGATAGGAGATTGACAGCCATATGTCATAATCAGTGTCATCAACAAAGAATGGCTTAGACTTTCAATAGAAGAGTATGACCTTGGAACTTCAAAGAAGGTGACATGGTGTTAAGAAAGGCTCTCCCCATTGCACACTATTTTAGATGAAAATTTGCTCTCAATTACAAAGGCCTATACATTATGAAGCGAGTATTACTAGGACGGGCTTTAATTTTGTCTCAAATGGATGGTCCAAATTTGAAGGACCTTGTAAATGCTGACATTGTAAAGTTGTACTACCCATGAGAGGTCAATGGAAATTTTTACTCAAAACACTAAAATGCCAGTCATTTTGAATGTCATTGTGTTATAATTTTCATTGTCTATTTGCAAAGTTGGTATCTTTAACAATTGCTAACATTAGAATAATCACGCCCTCTATTGAAAGGTCCAGCTCCCTTTAATCGAACCCATACACTGAAAACATGAGAGAAGTTGAGAAGTAAGATCTAAGACATTGGTAATTGACAAAACTCTTCAAAATACTTTATTAAGAATTGATCCCCCCCCCCCCCCCTCCTTAATGGGGAGTTTTGTTGTCTATTTTTTAGGGAAATTCAAAATCCAAATGAGCAATCACCTCACAGTAGATATGTATTAGTCGAGAATAAGGGCTTCGATTCATAAGGGTTCTAGAAAGACAAAAACAATATATGGCACTTTTGTGATTTCTTTAAAAGAGTTAGTAGAGTTTTAGAGGTTTTGTATCAAAATCAATTAGGTTGACAATAAAGGATCAAAGAATGAATTGGTCAGTTTTGATGGGACTTTCTAAAAAAGGTTTGATAGTTTGGGCACTATCAACAAGACCAGGTAAGTACTTCCATACGATGTTAGTACATTGCTTTCTAAACATTGCATTTGCATTTAGACTATATGACCAATATTTTACGACTCTGTCCATAATAGTCTTTTGAGCCAACCGATAAGGTGCTCACCTTCTACACCATCTTTTGTTGCCTAGCCAGCTTTCAAAGCTTTACCTTCACTTTCTTCAATTTCTCTTAGGGTTCAAGTCAGCTCTTAGAGTAATATCCCCTCTTCTATTCTTTTCTATGTTCCAACTAACCTTTAGGATAATGTCCCATCTTCCATCCATTAAACCCTCTTCAAGCTCTTAACGAACCCATATGGTACTTCCCTTCATCAAATCTTCTTAGTGAGCCCATAGGGCACTTTCTTTCATCAATATTCTTTTAACGAGCCCATTAGGCATTTTTTCTAAGTCCAGTTAAGGGTTGCTAGTCCCTAAGAGATACTCTTGCCTAGATTAGTAAGCCTAGAAGGGCACCATTAGGTTCTCCAAATCGATCCTCACTTAAGGTTGCTAGCCCTTAAGAGATGCTCCCGCCTAGCCCTTAGCTCTTAGAGTGCCTCCTTTCTTTTTAACCTTTTCACCAAAACCCCAGTAGATCAAGCTTAGGATAGCTAGCTAGTTATAGCTATAGTGCTTCTTAGGACAAAATTCACTCTTGAGGAAAAAATAGTGTTTCTTTTATTTTTGTAGCAAAGTTTGATTCAAACATCACAACATGGAGAGGCAATTATAAGTACCCAATTTTTGCCCCCTTTATTTTATTTTATTTTAATAGGATAAAGGGTCCTAAATTAGGAAAAGAACAAAAAAAATCCAAAAAATTAAGAATTTTAGAAAAAAAATAGAAAATTTAGAAAAAAGCAAAAAACAAGAAATTTAGAAAAATAAGAAAAAAAAAAACGTAAGAAATAAGAAATCTAACAAAAAATTGGAATTTTAAGATAGAATTAAAAAAAAAGTAAGAAGAATTTTTTTTTTAGAAGAGTGCTAGGATTCTTACTTTTATTTATTTTTTATATTAGTTAGTTATTTTTATTTAAGTAAATAATTTTTTTTTATAAAAAAAAGGAAAGTGGGTTAGATTAGGTTTTAATAAAACTTGTTTCATTTCCCTTTGGACCAAGCAAGGCCTAAGGCCCTGCATGCAATTGGCCAGGAGCGGCATATGCTTGGTATGCCCCATTTTATTTCAATTATGCGTGTGTAATGCATGAGTACATAAGGGTGTGTAGCACATTCCCCATATGTGACTTGCACCCCTTTCCTCCTTCTACACAGTTTCAACTCTTTTATTCTAGTTTTTGCCTTTCTCAATCTATTTAAGGCCATTTTTTATCGATTTTATTACACAATTTCACCATATTAATAGTGAAATCGTGTAATACGCATAGCCTACTTTTGAATGCCCCTTAAAACTTATCCAAATTCAGTTAATTGTATGATTAAAATTGAGCTCAAAAATCGAAAAAAATTCAATTTTCGAGTCAAAACCCATTAATGGATTCCATCAAATTATGTCAAATTTCTTAACTTTCCTAGCTTAGGCCTTATACTTACACTATAAATAGGTCTTCATTCTTTACTTTCACTATACATAAGCATAAGAATTACTTTAAGGAGTACACACATTACACTTTCTCTCTCTAGTACAGTTCCTCTCTCTTTTCACAATAGTCTCCTCTACAACTGTTTTTAGCGAAAACCACCACCACTATTGGATTCCTTACACCCAAAAACCCCAAGTAAAACGCTCCAATTCGACTTCCCAAGTCAATTTGAGTTGAACAAGCTTACCAAAGCCAATAGAAGCCGACCAACCTAACCCGAGCCAACATCAAGTCGACTCGACTTGACCTTGAGTTCAATTGAGTCAACTTGGTCTGTATAATTTTTTTTTTCTTTTTTCTTTCATTTATTTGTTTGTTTGTTTGTTTATTATTATTTTTGTCTACGCAAGTGTAGTAATAAAAAAAAAAGAAAAAGAAAAAGAAAGAAGAAGAAAAGAGAAAAATAATAACCCATTTTTATTTTTTTAGAAATAAATATAATAAAATACATAAATAAATGAATGGATAAAATTTTATCACCTAAAAATATTAGTTTTTTTTAATAAATAAAATAAATGGACTTTATTTTTTAAAAATTAGGGTAGTTTAAAATTTTAAAAAAAATAAAATTTCTAATTTATGACTTTTTTTAAGAAATTTCCTTAAATAAACTAAATTGAGTTAAAAACGTAAATCTGGCATATTTTCAATTCAAAATAAGCTTAACCTACTAAAGTTTTATAAGAAGAACTATGTACGTCTGATCCCGATTAACGAGTTTGTAGGTACCTACGGGGTGATGGAAAAAAATAAAAAAACTTATCTTTCCTTTTTTTTAGTTTAGACCCCTCAAGTTATCCAATACGAGTTAATAATTGAGCTTTGTTTTATAGAATCGGAGGGTGATTTTAAAGAGTAAGATTAAAATTGAAAAGTTAATGGTACCCATAAGAGTTTGAAAATCCTAAACCTTGAATTGAGATCTCTAGTTTTAAAGCCGTTTTATAAAATTGGTTTTCTTATTAGACTTGTAGCTAAGTTATAACTAATCCACTTAATTGGATTAGTTGTAACCTAACTTTCCTCTTAACTTCAGTTAGGTGGCATCTCCAAAGCATTTTCAAAATATAAAAAACTAGTTTTCTTTAAACCCTAGTCAATGGTTAGTATTAAACGGGTAGAGTTTAATATTGACCGATTTAAAGAAAAACTAATTTAAAAAACCAGGAGAAAAAAACCAAGCTCGACAACCTAAATTATTGCTGTCCATAACTCAAGAATAAGGGTTAAGATGAAGGCTAGGAAGTACCAAGAAGAATTGTTGAAGAGTAGTACAAGGAATTTGTAGGCTCAAAAGAGGAACTATAGAAGAAAAAAGAAGAGTAATGAGGTCTGGGCCAAACTCTTTATGCAATGAATGATGAAGAAGATAAGCTTTGAGTACAAATCAAGGAGCTGGAGACTAACAACACAAAGTTACAAAGCTGTATAGTTGAGTTAGAGGAGATTATGAAGAGAGGTCCCTGTATTGAAGAGAGGTCCCTGTATTGAAGAGGCACTAGACATTGTCATTCCTAGTTGACGATATGAGAGACACTTGTGAAAGAAGTTATTGGGGGGAGGGGGGGTAGGTCTCTTCTACCTTGATTTTGCCTATGTTGATGACAAAGTTAGCAATTGTGATAAGGACAATGATGATGAATTAGGCGGCGTGATTGTAATGGGGGCTGATAAGGAAGCTCGTGTCAATGATCCTGGGGAAGACGAAGATCATTTGTCAAAGGAAATCCACTATGAGCGAAAGGAAAAATTCACCTATTTTGACACCCTAAGCACCAAAAAAGAAGTACGCTCTGAAAAAGCCCCAACCTCTAATCTTAAGGTTACATCTGCTTACTCAGAGAATAGGCTATAGGATAGTCTTGTATTTATGTTCTTTATACGTATTACTCTATGCTAATAGGCCAAGCATTTGTAATAATATTGTGATGAAAGAGAAACACTTATTCTTTGTATAACTTAGTATTTCTAGTACATTTTATTTCATTAACTGTATTTTCTTGGAATGTATGATTTTTCTAATAATATGCATGTTTTATTTCACATGGCAAGTTTTTCTTGGTATGTTTTACTTCACATGCGTAATACTTTTTGGCATATTTGATTTCACATGCCTTTCTTGCGTCTTTTATAGACATTGTCCGTTAGCCATTTGAGACATGGATTACTCATTTTATTTAGTTGTAGGATTGATTTTTAAAGTTCATCAATCGCAATAAGCTTGAACTTACGTTAGTCCGTTCGTTGCGTGGTTTGAACTTATTAAATCATTGGTCATAAATAGATCAAGAAACAAAATGAAACTTCAAATATAATTGTCTCAAACAAGTAGGCTTTTTCCTTACAAAATAAATGCAAATAAACTTCATTCAGGTAATCAATTGAAATAGAGTTTCAAATTCTTGACTTTCCATGCTTGAGGGATGATTGATCCATCCATCCTCTCTAGTCCATAGGCCCCATCACCAACGATTTTCCGGACCCTGACATGATCCAACCAATCTGTACTAAGCTTTCCTTAACTTTCTCACATGCCAATTGCTTCCAGCTTTTGGCAAACCAAGTCTTTAGCTTAAAAAACCTTATGCTTCACTTTTTAATTATAATACCTGGTTGCTTTATGCTGGTATGCCATAACCCTTACTCTTGCAATATCTCTAATCTCTTCAATGGTATCTAAATTTGCTATTAATCCAACTTAATTAACCATTATATCAAAATTCTGTGCTCATAATTTAGGTGGATCTAACTCAATTGGCAAAATTGCTTCTATGCTGAATGCAAAACTGAAGGGGGTCTCCCTTGTTGTGGTTTTATGGGTGGTTTAGTATCTACATAAGCCATTTGATAGCTCATTAGCCCATCTCCCCTTAACTTGATCTACTTTCCTTCTTAAGCCATATAAGATGATCTTGTTGACGGCTTCAACTTATTCATTCTTCTAAGGGTATGCTATAGACGTATAGCTCGTAAAATGTTTGGAACTTGTTGTTGTCAAATTGCTTACCCTTGTCCATGATTATCATAAAAGGAATCTTGGATCTTGATATTATGGGGTTGAAAATGAATTCCTCTACTTTCTATTTAGTGATCCTTACTATTATGTTGGCCTTTGCCCATTTTGTAAAATAAGTTATAGTAACAATGATAAATTATCAGTAGGTGGTTGACTTCGAGAAAGGTTCGGGAATATCTAACCTCCATTGGGCAAAGGGCTAAAGATTGGATAGGTAGCATAATTTAATTGAAGGCGCATGACTTAGTGCCTCATGCTTCTTGCATTGTGGATAATGTCGAACAACTATCCTTGCATCTTCTTTCATGATAAGCCAATAGTAGCTAAGTCACAAAGCATGGACATCCAACGTTTGAGCTTTCACATGGTTACTGCATACACCATCATGTAGTTTAGATAACACCTGTTAGGTGTCTCTTGGAGGAAGGCATCGAAGATAGGGTTATGATATGCTACATTTATATAGTTGACTATCAAGCTATGAACTATCAGCGTGTAGTTCACATTTTGATAAGCCAATCGTCATGCTTCTTTCTTTTCATCAAATAAGGTGCCATCTCTCAAATAATCTACAAGGGGATCCATCCAAGACTCTTCTTTCGGGCAAGGAGCCAATTTGCAACTCTACGATACAGAGGATAAACTTTTTTGTAGAAGAAATTGGACAAAAAGTTTGTTGCTCAGGTTAGGGAATGCTATACTGGCCAACTTCACAACTTATCAGTAGTAATATTCTTACTTCTCGAAACTTTATGGATTGAAAAGTTTGAAATTCTTTTGTGACCATTTGTACCATCAATAGGTACTTGCTCATTTCTTCTTCCCTTACTGCATAACTTTCTATGACTTAACCAGTTGTGAATTAGAGAACACTCGAGTTTCTTTGCACCAATCTCTTTTTCCAATTAAAGTCCAACAATCAAAGCTTCATATTCAGCTTCATTGTTACTAGTTGGGAATCTAAATTTTAAAGCATAATTAACTTTGATGTTGTAAGGGCCTTGAGGAATAAGGTCCGCACTACTTCCTTCTCTTATGGAAGAACCATCTACATAAAGTTATTATATAGGTTTCTTAGTAACCTCCACATTATCTTCCTCACTAGTGAACTCGACCAAAAAGTTTGCCAACACTAGAGCTTTTAAAGCTGTTCTTGGTTTATATTAAACACCATAGGCATTTAGCTCTAGGGCATATTTCATCATCTTCCCAAAGGAGTCTAGCCATTATAATGCTTACTATAAAGGTTTATTAGTGAGGACTATAATCTGGTGAGCCTTGAAATACAATTTTAATTTCCTTACCGAGAGAACCACTGATAAAACAAACTTCTTAATTTTTGTGTATCGATGCTCTAACCCTTGCAAGACATGACTTACGTAATAAACAAGTTGATGCTCCTTGCCATCAATTTGAACCAATACAAAAGAAAGAACTTGGCAACTGATCTATATGTACAAATATAAATTTTCTCCAAAGATGGGTATTAAGAGTATCAGGAGTGATGCAAGGAATTCTCTAAGATCATTAAAAGATCTCTTGCAATCGTTAGACAATTTGAATTCTTTAAGATTTTATAGAATTCTATGCACCTATCTGCGCTTCTTGACACAAGCCTATTGAGGGCGGCTATTCACCTGGTGAGTTCCTATACTTCCTTAACTATACAAAGGGATTTCATATTTATTATCGCCTCAATTTTTCTTGGGTTAGCCTCAATGCTACGCTGAGTTATCATATATCCTAAAAACTTTCCCAAAGTTGCACCAAAGACACATTTCTATAGGTTAAGCTTCATATTGTATCTCCTTAGAGTAGCAAATGTCTCCTTAAGATTAACAAGATGTCGATCCTATATCATGCTCTTCACAATCATGTCATTGACATATACTTCGATGTTTCGATAGATAAGGGGTTTGAACATCTTGGTAATAAGCCTCTAATAAGTTTCACTAGTGTTTTTCGGCCCAAAGGGCATCACCGTATAACAATATGTTCCGAAATTAGTAACAAATGATGTGTAGACTTCGTCCTCTTTATCCATATTGATTTGGTTGTATCTCAAGAAAGCATCCATAAAAGAAAGCAATGCATGTCTAAAGATTGAATTTACCATCTGATCAATTTTTAGCAGTGGAAAATAATCCTTAAGGCATGCCTTGTTGAGATCTATGAAGTTTATGCATATGCGCTACTTACTGTTAGATTTTTTTACTAGCACTCATTTAGCTAGTTAAGTCGGATAAGGCTCTTCCTAAATAAATCTTGCCCTTAATAGCTTCTGGACTTCTTCTATGGTTGCTTGTCTCTCAAGGGCAAAATGCCTTTTTCTTTTGTTGGATCACCTTTTTACTTAGATCAATTTATAGTTTGTGTACCATTACGTCCCTTGGGATACCCAGCATGTCTAAAGGGGACCATGCAAACACGTCAACATTGACTTATAAGAAGTTGATCAAACTTTATTGAGTGTTTGCCGATAAGGTTTTCCTTATCTTTATTGTTTTTCCTAGGGTCATCTCCTAAAGAAATTTATTTCATTTCACTCTTGCCACTTTCTTTTCCAACCAACTTTCTTTTTAAATAGGTTTCTACTTGAAATATCTCTTCTCATATCAAGGCCCTTATGTGCAAAGACCTTACCAACTATTGATCCCCATTGCACATGCCGACTCCTATGGGAGTAGTGAATTTAGCTTTGAGATGTACAGTAGAAGGGACAATGCTGAATAGATGTTGATACGGTCGTCAAATGATCATGTTGTATGGGGACCAACATTTGACAATAAGGAAGTCCACTTTGTTGTTTGGGTCATGCTCGTCATCTCCGATCTAAATCTGTAAAGAAAGTGCTCTGGCTACCTGGATGGGTTGATTGTTAAAGGTATACAAATCATATTTATGAGATCTTAGCTATGCTTTGATCTTTAGTCTCACATAGTCAAAAGCATCTTGTAAAATGATGTCTACCAAACTTCCAGTGTCAACAAGAATTTTTTTGACATCGAAGTTAGCAACTCTCGCACTAATAATAAGTGCATTGTCATGAGACTTCTAGATGCCCTCAAAGTATTCCTTTACGAAAGAGACTGTATTATCAATCTTGACCTTCTTGCCTTAGATGTTGCAAACATAATTTTTGGCATTAGTTAGAGTTGAAGATCTTGACTAGCTTATAGTAGGTCTGTCGATAATAGTGTTGATTACTCCATTGAGTGCTCTGTTAGAATTCCCATCCCTTGCATCTCTCTTGGCAACAGCTTATTGAATGTCATTCTCTTGTTCTTTGCATCTCCTCTAAGATAGTCTCTCAATATTCTAGGCATCATGTGATAGGAAATTTCACTAATGCCCACATTGAATGGCATTCTCAATTACCTTCTTGAGTTGGATGCATTCATTTATGTTATGGCCTTTGTCACTGAGGAAATCGTAGTACTTATTCAATCCTCCTTGAGGGATTTCCTCTCATTCGTTCTGGTTACTACAGAATCTCTTTCTGCTTACCTCCCTCCATCAATATTTTTAAAAGTAGATGATTGATAGGGGTATGGGACGAATATGTTTGAATCCTTGGTCTTTTTCTCTCAGCATTTAAACCTTAATCATCATCTCTCCCAAGTTTATCTTTTGCACTTCTCCTCTTGTCGTTTTTCCTATCTCCTCTATTCCGATTGGCTTCTCATCGAACCTTTAACTTATCTTCTTGTCGAATGTATGAAGTGCCCTTTTCCTTAACCTCAACAAAAGTTCTCAACTTATTCTTTGTGAGAGACTTGACTCCATCAATTATGGCATTGAGGGCCACACTCATGTCTAATTCTGGGATTTGGACCATCTTAGACATAAACCTAGCAGAGTAATCTCTAATTGACTCATCCGATCATTGTTTGATTGTGTTAAGGATTGAAGAATCCTTAATAGGAAGCTTACTTGCAAGGAACTACTAAAGAAACACTTATGCTAGTTCTTTGAAATAGGAAATGGCATATGGTTTCAAATGTTTGAACCATATACTAGCCGCATTCCTCAAGGTTAAGGGAAAAGCTTATTAGGCTATTGCATTAATCAAACCATACAACTTGGCCAATGTGCAGTAGTACTCCAAATGATCTTTAGGATGTTTCATCCCATCATAAGTTTCAAACCGTCACAGCTTGATATGCCATGTTATCGCTTGCTCCAAAACCTCAGGAGTCAAGGGGCTCTTCTTAATTTAGAATTACTTGCTCGTTATAGTAGGGGTGTTGACATGCAATGGTCCAGCATGGTATACCTACTACAGTTGCTTACCTTTGTCAATTTTTTTAGGGTAGGAGCTAAGAGTCTCATCACAACCTCAGCTTGCGTTTTCAACATTTTAGGTGAATAAATTGAGTCATTACTATTTTCGGTGTCATGATCACCATTGTTTTTGTTTTGATTTGGGTGAACACTATTATGAAGAAGGTTAAAGATCTGTTCATGTTTTTTGTTTAATTTCTAATTTTCTTTAGCCAAATTGAGGCAAAGTTACTCAAGTCTATCTAGATGTTGCTTATTAGTACACCTACTCCCCCCCTCCCCCTTTCCCCTTTACGATTTAGGAGAAAGTGCCATCACCTATATTCTTAGTCATTTTAGTTTTTTCCATGTGGGTATGTTTGAGAAAAAATAGTTGGTGCCAATTATTGTTCATGGTTTTTGGTAATTGGAATTATCTTGAAAAGAAAGGAAAAGCTATTGGTGCCGAGGCCAGTCCCATACAACTACTCCGATGCCTAAGTTAGTACATATGAATAGAGAAAGTTAAGTGGTCAAGGGGTGTCAGATACTCTTACAATGTTTCTTTCTCGTATTTATAAGAGAATGTCATGTCTGAAATAGCATTAGAATAATTGTCAAGACACTTGGAAGGCTCTTAATTAGACACATTCCTTAAAATGTAAGGACAGTAAGCAGTTATATAATATAACTGTATTAGTGATAATTATTCACACCAATTACCTTAAATTCAAATTAGGAATGGATCTTTGTTACTTAATGAGATGTCTAGAATATAGATTACTTGGCTTATTGTCAGTTGAATGGACTAATGAGTGAAGCTTTGAGTATTAATACTTGATAAGCTAAGTGAACAAAAATTGACTAACAACAAGTAACCTTTTCTTTAATTTTGATTATTGCCAGGTGATTTTGGTGTAGTTCTTTGATCTTGCAAAAGTACAGAACAAAAGGCTAAGTAGTGCCGAGGGTACTCCAATATGACCACTTCGATACCTAAGTAAGTAAATGTTCATGTAGAAAGTAAGTAGATAAGTAAGTGAAGTATTGAAGTGTGTAATTGAGTTCTTACAATGCTTTCCTTCCCTTATTTATAGGCAAATATCAAGTATCTATAATAGGAAATAATCATTGGTTGTGGACCACGTGGCAATCTTGTGCTTAGGCATACGCTTAAAAGATAGAGGTAGTTAGCGGTTGTGTAATAAGATTGCACTAAGTTATAACTGTTCGCACTACTTTCCCAAGTTCAAACCAAATATATAAGTAATTCGGGCTTTAAGGACCATTAGATGAACTAAGCCCTTATTGGCCTTAATCAGAAATAACATTTGTCTATCTCTCAACAAACAAGTTGCCGAGTAACATGTTAGGGCAAAATCCAACCATCAATATTTGCCTCCAACTCTTGTAGTAAAAAATTTGACCATGGGAGTGAATAAAATTTCATACTCAATTTTAGTAGTTATGGCAAAGGCTAGGATCAAGCATTCTCAAGATATCGAGTAACATGTCGGAATATGGGTTGTCATTCAGACTAGCTTGTATATAATCTTTGACTTTTGAAACACTTTGTATTGAATTCTAATTGAAGGTTCGCAATCTTTTTAACTTTCTCGCTAATTTACTTTTCTGCAATGATACACATGACAGTTGTCATAGTAGTCATTATTGCACTATAGTACCTATTAATTGTTAGTGGTACCATATCCCTGAAATATTTGACCATTAACACATCATTCATCCATACCTAACCATCTAATCAAAGCTCACATCATTATTAGAAGTACGTTGAAATTTTGAGAGGAGACCACTTATACATATAAATTTTTCATTCTAATTAATATTTCTTGCTCCTCTCTCATTCATATCCACTTTCATAATTTTCCTTTGCTTTCAAGATCTCTTTCTACGAATTCTTGTGTCATTAAGTAATCTTCGACAATTTAAGCTTTTGTAGGTATTGTTTGAAGCATCATTTGTCAACTTATAACTTCAAACTCTAAAGTGACTATGTTTGAGGATACTTCTCTCCATCAAAGAGAGAACAATTCAACATCTTCTTATAATAGTTCAATACCCACTTGTCTTAATGCTCTTCTAGTGGATAACTACCTAGATGATAGGGAAGAAAGGTTAAGTGCCAGGTATTTGTATAATAATGTAGTTCATAACACTGATTCTCCGAATGGAGTAGTAAGTAGTGCTATCAGAGCACTTGTTGTGAAATATAATAAGTATTGGCAAGATTACCTTAATGCATGGCATCTACATAGGTTGAGAGAGGACGAAAGGGTGTATTTTCCGATAGAACATGAGTTCCATAAATATTTGAAATATCTTTATTTTAGGTTATGTAGTCCATTCTCTATTTTTCAAAAACAGTTTTTTAATTATTTTTGGGTCACATCGAGTATGTTTTCTCCCAATACTTATTGGCTCCTCATCACATTCGAGATCATATGTGAAGAGAATGATGTTAGGGTTACACCCTAATTATTTAGATATATTTTTTTAATAAGGAAGTAGCCTAATGGTTGGTACTTTGTGGTAGATCGATATGGATGTAAATTTATCGATGAGTTAGAGTCCAAAATCCATAAGTGGTACGATAAGTATGTCTCTATCAAGTCAAATGCGGATTTGAATTTTTGGACTCAATAGACTAAGCCCATCTATACCAAAGACATTAAGTTACTGCCAAATGATGCTACCATAGCTAAGAAAATTCAAGAGAGAGGAGGGACTAAGATGTTCTTTTTGGACGCCGAAAGGAATATAAAGCAATATGAAAAGGGGGAGCCAATTTACTCTAACAACGAAGGTAGGTGTCAAACTACCTGCTGTATTAAGTAAAGCTATAGGAGGAAAGCTATTCTCATAACTTAGGGGGAGAATAGTTTCCTTTAAGCTTTACTTAGAACGAACTTGTAAGTTTTTTTTTTTAATTTTTCCTTTCTTCTATTTGTAATACCCTTATTTCTTTTATGCAAGCATGGGTATAGGGGATGAAGAACTCATGAAATTATTAGCTCAACTAAGGCCAAGAAATAAAAGCTTGATAACTGTGCGGCCACCAGAGTTCCTGTTAGTTGGTCACCTGCATCAAGAAAGACTACTCAAGATAAGGCCATAAAGGAAACCATTACTCTAATGAAGAAGAAGAAAACCACTCCTGTTGATAAGGATCAAGCAACTGAGCAAATTTATGCTCTTAGGACTATGTAGCTTAAGGTGATTCCTTCTACAATAAATGCCCTTCAAGAGGAAGTACTAAGAGAAACCAGTTGGGATATTACTAGTAATAGCAGTACCGAGGTTATTCCTCAAGAGATGGTGGATACTCTGTCAATCAAATAAATTCTAAGCTATGTCCTAAGAATAAAAGTGGGAAAGAGCCTACCGACCAACCTGCATTTAAGAAAAGAAAGGGTTTAGACGAGAAGACTAAGAAGGCTCTAAGAAATAAAGCTCCTCGCATTAGTTCTATTGAGTTTATGCCCTACTATGAAGTGGGTAAATACTTTATGCTGTGTTGAAGCGTTAATATCCTGCGTACTAATTCAGCTTTGGGAGATTAGACAAAGTCCTTAGCCTTAATGGATGGGGTCATTCTTCCTAGGGATAGAGAGATTGCAAAGAAGGATGTAGATAGGGTAGGCAGTTGCAATGAAGGCCATATTGCCACAAAACTGTATGACATAGGTTCAATAACCATGACAACCCTATAATCAGCCATGCTATAATAAGTACTAGTGTTTGAATCCTTTTCCTAGTAGAGACGACTCTTTACTCATTCATGCTATAAACGATAGGTATACTTTCCTATTGAATTGAGTGAAGGATAGAATATAGGAATTTAATTTATAAAACTCAGAAGCTTTGTTTAGAGGAGATCAAATTTTTGGCACCATTGTTGAGGAAGCGACATCATCATTAAGAAAATTAGGATTCTTGTTCTTCTCGCTTTTTTTTTTCTTTTATATTTGTTATTAGTTTAGATGAAATAATTATGCTCATATTAGCTTATTTGCTGATCTGCAGCTTATGACCTAAAGCAATACAACTGCTTTAGCTACCTTTGATCTTGAACCCGAGAAAACACTAAGAAGTAACTTAAAGAAAGTCTGAGAGTATCTTAAGAAGCTAATATCTACTAGTAAGGAAGTAAGAGCACAAGAATTGTTGAGATCTAGAATGAATAATCTAAATCAAAACATCAAGCCACCATTAGGAAACCAGTTCTTGAATCCAAAAGATGGTATCTAAGGAGATTTTCCATTAAATTTAGACCTACCTTAATGGAAACCGCAATGTAGTACAAGTAAGAAACAAGTTGGGAGTAAATTCGCCTGTAGCTCTTAGGATAATGTTGGATTATTGTAGGCCCAACTTAGATGGGGCAAGTACCAGCATAGCTTAACCTAAAGTTCGAGCTAATACATTTAAAATCAAGCCAAGTATCATTCAAATGATCCAGTAATGTGTTTAGTTCGATGGGTTCAGTGATGAAGACCCTAACAACCACTTGCTATAGTTCTTAGAGATATGTGACGCATTTAAGATAGGTGGAGTTTTTGAGGATGCTATCAAACTTAGGATATTTCCATTTTCATTAAGATCCTATGCAAAGTAGTGGCTTAACTCTATGCCAAAGAATTCCATTAATACCTGGGAAGAAATGGCTAGGCTATTTATGAGAAAATACTTCCCACCCTTAAGGACGGTTAAGCTAAGGGCAGATATCTCTTCCTTTAGTCAAATGGATTCAGAAACTCTATATGAAGCATAGGAGAGGTGGAAGGAATTGTTAAGGAAGTGCCCCAATCATGGTTTTCCGAATTGGCACCAAGTTCAGACATTCTACAAGGGACTAAACTACACCACCAAGCAGCTCATTGGTGCAGTTGTTGGAGGAAGCTTGAACCATAAGTCACCAAAGCAATGTATTGAATTATTTGAAGATATGGCCAATAATCATTATCAATGGTCATTTGTAAGAGAAAGAGAAAGAAGGTCAATGGGAAAACATGAGTTAGATGCCACTTCCACTTTAGTACATAAAGTGGAATTATTGATAGGGAAGCTTAATAGTCTCACAATAGGTTAGAACAAGGCTTTAGCAATTTTAGATTCTAAGTTGGCAAGCCCTTTAGAGCTTGATCAAGTGGAAGAGGTTGACTACATAGGGAACCTAATTTGACCAAGAAATGATCCTTTTAATAACACCTATAACCTGGGTTAGAGAAATCATCCAAATTTCAGATGGGGCAACAACACTAATCAAAGTTCTAACATGTAACCACTTAGATTTTAGAGACAAGGGCTATATCCTCAAGGTAAACCATTGTCCACTGGGGAGATGTTAGCTCAATACATCAAGACCTCTAAGAATTGCCACGAAGCCATAGAAGCAGCCTCAAGAAATCAAGGAGTATTAATACATAACTTAGAGAATTAGCTTGGGAAAATTTCTAAGATGTGATCTGAAAGAGCTCCTAGATTGCTATTGGGTAACACAGAGACAAACCTTAAGGAGCATGTTAAGGCTGTAGCTCTCAGAAGTAGCCAAGAGTTATAAACCTCAGAAAGGATCAACAACAGTAGAAAAGAAGTTAAGACTGCAATTGAGTATCGGCTAGTGAATGATTGACTATTAAAAGAAGAAGTCTTAATAGTAGCACCAAAGGAGTATATGCCACCTTTGCTATACCCCTCTAGACTAAGAAAGGATAAGGATGATGAGCAATAAAAAAATTTTTTTGGAACCCTTCAAACAGTTGCACATCAACCTTCCTTTAATAGAAGCTTTGGGCCAAATGCCTAAGTATGCAAAATTCTTGAAGGTGCTTCTTTCCAACAAGAGGAAATAAGAGGAACTTTCTACTATTATCCTAGGTGGAGAGTGCTCTGCAGTTCTTTTGAACAACTTGCCTAGGAAACTCAAAGATCTTGGTATCGTCATTATTCTATGTTTAATAGGAGACTTTCTAGCAGAGAGGGCAATGGTAGATCTTAGAGCTAACATCAATTCGATGCCTTATCGTTTGTTTAAGAGATTAAATTTGGGAGAGCCCAAAAGCGTGCAAATGAGCATCCAGTTGGCAGACACATCCATGCAGTTTCTAAGAGGAGTTGTGGAAGATGTTTTGGTAAAGGTACATGAATTTATTTTTCCTGTAGATTTTGTAGTATTGGATATGGATGAGGATATCGAGGTTCCACTCATTTTAGGAAGACCATTCTTGTAAATTATGGGTGCTGTGATTGATGTTAAGGATGGGAAGCTAGTCCTTCAAGTCGGAAGTGAAGAAATGGTGATTAGAATGCTCAACGTCTTCAAGAAATCAATGAGCGGTAGTGATGAAAGCTTTGCTATTGATTCTTTTAACTTTACCATTTTTGATTTTTTGTAGGATGTCTTACGGAAGGATACTTTGGAGTCATGCTTAAAAAGAGGAAATGAGGTAGATGAAGTCAAAGAAGCGAAAAATATGATCGCTCAGTTGGAGGCATGTAGTATATAAGTGAAGGATTAGGAGGTTTAAGAGATTAATAGGAGTTATATTGCTCGTTTGAAGCCATTAGTTGAGGAGCCTCTTGACTTAGAAATGAAACAATTGCCTACTTATTTATAATATGCCTTTTTGTTTGGAGTATCTAAGTTGTTGGTGATCATATCATCAGAGCTATTTTCTTACCAAAAAGAGAAACTTTTATCAGTCCTAAAAGAACATAAGAGGGAAATTGCATGGAAGATATTGGACATCAAGGGAATTAGTCTGTCCTTTTGTATACATAAAATTTTGATGGAGGATGGATTTAAATTGTTAGTACAACATTAAAAGAGCTTAAATCCTAACATGAAGGAAGTAGTTAAGAAAGAGGTAATGAAGTTGATGGATGTAGGACTCATCTACCTAATTTCAGATAGTCTGTCGATGAGTTCGATTCAAGTAGTGCCAAAGAAAATTAACATTATGGTGGTGCCAAATGAGAGGAATGAACTGATACTGATGCATACTATTACTAGTTAGAGAGTATGTATTGATTACAGGAAACTTAATGATGCCACAAGGAAAGACCACTTCCTATTACCTTTTATTAACTAAATGATGGGAAGATTAGCGAGTCATGAATACTACTGTTTCGTAGATGGGATGTCTAGTTATTTTCAAATTTTGATAGCTCCGAAAGACCAAGAGAAGACTACCTTTACTTACCCTTATGGTACTTTTGCATATCGTAGAATGATGTTTGGGTTGTATAATGCATCAGCCACTTTCCAACATTGCATGATGGCTATTTTTGGGGATTTAGTAAAGGATGTGATGGAAGTCTTTATGGATGATTTTTTCCATATTTGGTAATACATTTAATCGATGCCTTGCAAATTTAAAAAGGGTACTACAGAGGTGCGAAGAGACAAATTTAGTGCTTAACTAGGAAAAGTGCCATTTTATGATATAGTAAGGCATTATGTTAGGACACATATATCAAACAAGGGCATTGAGGTAGATAAGGCTAAGATTGAAGCGATATTAAAGTCGCCACTACCATTATCTATGAAGACTATAAGAAGCTTCTTGGGACATGTTGGATTTTATCGGTGATTCATTAAGGACTTCTCTAAGATAGTTAGGCCATTAACAAAGCTCCTTAAGAAGGGTATATCATTTGATTTTTACGCTAGTTGTTTAGAGGTTTTAATGTTTTGAAAGAAAAATTGACCAACGCTCCTGTCATAATAGTGCTTAAATGCACCATGCTGTTTGAATTAATATGTAATGTAAGTGACTCAATAATAGGAGCGGTATTAAGGCAAGGAAAGGACTGATACTTTCAATCGATACACTATGATAGCAAGAAATTCACTCCAGCTTAAGCAAACTACACCACAACTGAGAAGAAATTGTTAGCGATTGTCTTTTCTTTTGACAAGTTTTGGCCTTACTTAATTCTTTGTAAAGTGATTGTTTACATTGAACACTCAGCTTTAAGTTAATTTTATCTAAATTTGATGCAAAAACCTTGATTTATTTGTTGGGTATTGTTGCTTCAAGAATTTGATTTAGAAATAAGGGACAAGAAGGGGATCAAAAATTTAGTTGTAGAACAATTATCTAAGTTGGATGATCTGCATCTAGAAGAATTGGAGGAGAATAACATTAATGATAAATTTATAGAAGAAAACTCATTTGCTCTTTGCATAGTAGTAACCCATAACATTCTATGGTTTGCTAATATAGTAAATTATTTAGTTGGGACGGTTCTACCTAAAGATTTGGATCACCATAAGAAAAAGAAGTTTTTCTAGAAGTTAAAACATTACTTTTGGGAAGGTCCTTTTTTTTTTTTTGAGTGTATGTTGATCGGATTAGCCAACATTGTATATCATATGAAGAAGGATATAAAATCTTGTTTCATTGCCATAGTGGACCAACGGGTGGTTACTATAATGTAGATAGAACAGCTTAGAAGGTGTTAGAGGTTGGTTTTTACTGGCTAAGTATATTTCGGGATGCCTATGATTATGTTGTAGCTTGTGATAGGTGTTAAAGAATCGAGAATGTTTCCAAGATGGATGAAATGAAATAGAAATATATATTAGAATGTGAAGTCTTTGGTGTTTGGGGAATAGACTTCATGGGACCATTCCCAAGTTCTTATAGTAATAAGTACATCATAGTTGCAATCAATTATGTGTCAAAGTGGGTTGAAGCTCAAGCTTTATCAACAAATGATGCTAGGCTGATAACAAAATTTTTGAGAAAGTTATTTTCTAGATTTGGAGCACCCCAAGCATTGATTAGTGATAAAGGAACCCACTTTTGTAACAACCAGATTGAACGAGTCCTTAATAGATATGGGGTACACCATAGGATGGCCATTCCTTACCATCCACAAATAAGTAGCTAAGTAGAGGTATCTAATAGAGACCTAAAAAGGGTTTTGAAGAAGATTGTAGCACATAATAGAAAAGAGTAACCTGACAAACTAGATGATGCTTAATAGGCATACCAGACTACTTACAAAACTCCTGTAGGTACTACAGCTTATTGATTAGTGTATGAAAAGGCTTACTATTTACTAGTGGAGATTGAGCATAAGGCTTATTGGGCCTTAAAGACAACAAATTTGGATTATGAAGCAGTTGGTAAATTTAGGTGTTTCCAACTTAATGAATTGGATAAATGGCATTGGATAGCTTATGAGAACAATCAAATGTATAAGGAACAAGTTAAACATCTTCATGACTCCAAGATTAAGCACCTCAACCAATTCAAGGAGGGTAATCCAGTACTTTTGTACAATTCTAAACTTAAGTTATTTCTTGGAAAACTTAAGTCTAAGTGGTTAGATTCATTTTTAGTGAAGAAGGTATTTCCATTTGGACCAATGAAAGTTGAGCACCTAGAAAAGGGGACATGCATGGTTAATAGGCAATGGTTGAAGATATACTATGGGGAAGTGGAATGGAAAGAAGGTAAGGAGGAGTTAAGACTTCTCCAATTCATGGAATGAAGGTAAATACTTTGGAAGCGTCGAGCTTAAGACATTAAACACGCATGTATCCTTTAAGTATATTTACTTTCTTGTGTTCGATTTATCCCTTTCATGTTATTAGGTTAATTTATTAGTTGTTGTCATTTTTCTTATTTATTTGGTTTGTTTTGAGTGTATTTGTTTAAGTGTGATGCATAAAGAAAGGAAACATCGAGTTTAAGTCATGGAAATTCAAGGGGAAGAGAAGAATTTTATCAAGTATGGGGATGTAAAGGGAGGATAGAAGCTCAATACACATCTTGGTTGAGAGAAAAGGTAAGTATTTGAATTTTTTAAGTATAGCATCCATCATGGAATCAATCACGGCCGTGAAAAATTAATAAGGTCAGTTTACTTGTCCATTACGGTCATAATCACTCTCCTGTATGATGTTACACTTCAATCACGATCGTAATCAATACCCTAGGAGTTATTCAAGCCATTATGGCCTTCGTACAATGAGCTAAGTGTGAAATTTTTATTATAGTACTAGTCACAGGTTTCATCATACCCGTGACTATCAAAGGGGGGAAGCTGTGATATTTAAAAAATTTTGGGCATTGAGTTTATCACGGGACTCATCGCGCCCATGACTAAGCTTAAAAAGGGGATCACGGCCTGAGTTACGGACTTAATCATGTTCCTACTACCCTACTATAAAAGAATTTTTCCTCCCTCTCTTTCTCCTTAGTTTTTTCATTTTGAAACTCTACCCCATATTACTCTTACCACGTCAATTCCTCCACCAATACAGCTGCCAAGAAGAAGGAGGAGGAGAAGAAAAGTTTAAAGAAGAAGGCTTTGGTGATGAAGAGGACAAGTCCAACGGAGATAATAGTGATGATGAAAAAGGCACTAAAGAAGCTCAACAAGCACCAACTGGACGAAGTGTTGGGGATAGAAGTGAGGAGGAGTCCTTTGAAGAGGATGAAGACAGTTTGGAGGAGGAGATAGAAGCTAATGATGACTGAATTGTTTCATTCTTGTTTGTTTTCTTTTGTTTTCTTTGTTCTCTTTGTTTATATTTTGTTGGTTTAGAATCATTAGTTCGTTGAAAGCTTACCTTTACTAATGTATTTCTATGGAGACTCTTATGTCACAAGCTTGTCATCTTTTATTTTTTTGTTGTTCTATCTTGATGTTCAGGTGTCTTTTGTTGTTCAAGTTGTCATGGTGTTAGAAGCTATTCTCTATTATTGTTTAAGAATTAATGAATTGCTCGAACTTCAAGTTTCAAGGAATGCCAATTCTTGTTATTTCCTAATATCCATCTTTCTAGATATTCCAATTATATGCCTATTCAATGTTTACTTTCCTTCAACATTGAGGGCAATGTCTCTCATTAATTATGGGGAAGGGTAAATTATGTTTATCAAAAATCTTCCACTTAAGTTATTTATTTTTAAGTTAAGAGTCTACTAAGTGGATTGTAAATTTAGTATAGTAATACTAGATTTTGTGCATAACTACTTCTTGTGGACTTAACGTACATGATCAATATTATAGGATAAAATCTAAGTGAAGCAAACTTACTCGCTATTTAATGAATGAATTTAGAGGTTAGAAGTGAATCGAAGTATTTAACTCAAAGCTAATTGGTTGTACTTCTAATTTTTCTAAGTAATATATCTACTATTCAATTACCTTTAGGAGTTCATTTAATCTTGAGTGAGAAGGGCAAATGAAGTAGTTCACTTGTTAATACTTCTTAAGAATCTCTTCAAATTAGAGTAAATTCAAGTGTTTGAGGAAGAAAATAGTAAGGGCGAGCTTTGGTCCTTTAGAAGAGCAAAGTCTAATCCCATTACTAATGAAGCCTTTATACTTTGCAATAAGAATTTATAGGGATCAAGTTAGTAAGGGTGGGCTTTGGTCCCTTTGAAGAATGAAGTCTGACTCCATTGCTAATTTTTGGTATTCTTACTTATATTAAAAAAAAAAAATGAATGAAATGAAGAAAGAAAAATGTGAATGCAACGTATAAGTTATTCTTAGATAGATTCAATAAAAGAAGTAGAAATATAGGGGAAAGATGGATGCAATTTACTTTTCTTCTAGATTAGTGTTCTTAAGTAGTAATTGAAAGGTTTTTATACACTTGAGGAAGTAGATAAAGTATAACCAATTTTCATTGATTTATTTGGCTTTGTGTTAACTTTGGACCTTTGAAAGCTTTTGTTAAATAGTAAGGGTGAAGTGTGTTTTACTTTGATTAGTCTTAGAATACTGCTTTTTGTATTCTAAGAACATAATGGGATATGCACAAAGTTAAGCCACTAGGGATGCTTTGTCAAATATGCAATTGATTGCTTTAAGTATTTGCTTGAGCACAAGCAAAGCTTAAGCGTGGGGAAGTTTGCTAAGTGTCTATTACTTTACACTTTTAAGGCATGTTTAGGCATAGAATTGATCATAATTGTGATTTAAATCTTAAGTTTTGGTACTTAATTTGTATAAAATATTGATTTCACGAAAATCATGAGCAAAGGGATGAAATATACAAAAGAACAACAACTTTTCAATCAATCACGACCGTGAGGAGAAGAATTCAGTAAAGTAGTATCAAGAAGCATGAATCACAAGCATGATAATGAAGTAATGAAAAATATAGCCCTAATCGCATCCTCAATCACGGCCGTAATTAATGAAGTATTGATGATCCCCCTATCAATCATAGCTGTGATTGTATAGTAGGAGGATGCTCGCAGATAGAGTCATGGGCTTGATGAAATTTAATAAAGCGATGAGGAGTTCATGACGTTTATCATAGCTGTGATTGGTGAAGAATATTGTTTTCTAAGACTATCTCACCCTGAGTCATGAGCATGATGAAAGTGGCACAATTGTTCTTTTTAACCTTTTCATATGAACCAATACATGGAAAACGTCAGGTGATGCCTTAAAGAGGTAGATTCAAGTCCTTTAACAAGGAGAATGTAAATATACCGTAACTTGTGGAGAGAAAATCATCAATCAGAATATCAATTCATAGACAAACACCTAATCATTCGCTTCTATACCATTGTGTTCCCATTTTATAGTAGAGTTTGTTTAAATATTATGGCATACATTTCCTAAAACAACTCGAGAGGGACAACAAGATTCATTGTTCATACATTGTAAAGACTTCTACAATGAAATTCAAATAGGGTTGTATTTCTTACTTATCTTATGTTTATTTCATCGTTATCTCTGCATTGTATTATTATACTTAATTATTTCATCATTTATGAGTAGCATGTTGGGACTTGCTACATCACTTAGGATGATCTAGTGCATGGAATAGTAGTTTGCTAATAAATGTTAATTCCGATGAATTGTACTTAATGAATCTAAGTATGATGTAGTGCACGGCATTGACTTAGGCTAGATTTCAATGAAATATGTCGAGAGATAATTCTACTGAATAGATTTAGTTTATTGGAACAACTTACTCTTGATAATAGAGATACTATGAGGAAAGTTGTTGTATCCTTAAGGGAATTGATACATTGACATGATATTAATGCAATCTGAGTTAGCTGTTAAGTATGAAGAGATTCCCATAGACACAATTAGGATTAAAAGTAAGTAGTTATGAGAAGAATGCTTACATACTGTAATTTCTTGCAGATAACAAGTATTAGGAGAAAAAAAATATTTTTGTAGTATAATGCTAAGTGGTAAAGCATGTTTGCATATTAAATGTGTTGTTAGTAATTGCTTTGTAACAATTGTATTAGTGGTATTAGTTTGCGGATTAGTATAGTTTAGTTAACAATTTAGAGTTTCAGTAATTAATCACTTGATAAATTAGATTGCTAGATAACAGAAAGAATAATAAATGTGTTTGAATCCTTTTCCCAGTAGAGACGACCCTATGCTTATCCAACTATAAAAGATAGGTACACTTATCTGTTGAACCAAGTTAAGGTTAGAATACAGGAATTCAATTTGTAAGACTTAGAAGCTCTATTTAGAGGTGATCAATGGGAAAATGGAAATAAACTTTAATTGAGTAGAAACTATTCAACGTAAAGCTTCAAATTCTCAACATTCCATGTATGAGATATGGTTGCTCCATCTAGCCTTTCTAGTCGATAGGTTGTGACGCCTACAACTTTTTGGATCTTCCCAATTTATACTGAGCTTCCCTTGATTTCCTTGAGTGCTAATCACTTCTAACTTTCTACAAACCAAGTCTCTAGGCCAAAATACCTTGTGTTTTACCTTCTGATTGTAGTATCTAGTTGCTTTATGTTGACATGGAAAAACTCTTTCCCTTGCAATATCCCTAATCTCCTCAATTGTATCTAAATTGGCCATAAGGCTTACCTAATTTTCCATAATGTCTAAGTTTTGTGTTTAGAGGTTAGGTAAATCTAACTTAATTAACAGAACTGCTTTCGATCCATACATAAGCTTGAAGGGTGTTTCACCAGTTGAAATCCTATAGGTGGTCTTATACCCTCATATTACATTTAGCAATTCATCAGGCCATCTGCCCTTTGCCTGATTGACTCTCTTTTTCAAACTGCATAGGATGGTCTTAATAACAACTTCCACTTGTCCATTAGTTTGAGGATGAGCCACTAAAGTATAATTTAAATGAATCTCATGTTTCTCATAACAAAAAACTTATCGTTATGGAACTATGATCCATTATTAATAACTATAATAAATGAAACCCTAAACCTTAATATGATTAAGTTGAAAACGAAAGCCTCAACCTTCTATTTGGTGATTTTAACCATTGATTCATCCTTAACCCACTTGTTGAAATAATCTATGGTAACTATGACAAATTACTATTATGCTGCAGACTTTGGAAATGGTCTAAGAATGTCCAATCGCCACTAAGCAAAAGGTTAAAGGCTAGTGAGGCTATGCAGTTTAGTAGAAGGTGTATGGCTTAGTGCTACATGTTTTTGGCATTACAAACATTGTCAAGCAGTAGATTTTACATCTTATTTCATAGTCCACCAATAATAACCGAGCCTCAATGCATGGATATACAAAGTTTGACACTTCATGTTGTCAAGTCATTTTAAGATTGGATCTAGTTCTTGCAAAAGCATAGAAAACTAAATGTTATTGGGACTAGTCTAGTATAACTACTCCAATACCTAAGTCACTAAATATATTATACAAAAGGTAAGTATAAAGTTCAAGGTAGTCAAAAAGTTCTTACAATACCTTGTCTGTGTATTTATAAGTGAAGATTAGGTACTTGAAATGGCAGCTAATTGTCAATAGTGGGATACAAGGAGATTTCATAACCAGCTACATGCCAAAGATATAAGAATTGTGGTAAGTTATGTAACGAGATTGTAACAAATCATAATTATTCGCACTACTCCTCTAAGTTTAAATTAGATGTACTTAATAGGTTAAGATTCAAGGCCCATTGATTAAGTTAAGCTTATTCAGCAATAGGTAAGAACTAAGTTACTCGAATTATCGTTAGCTAAATAATTGAGTGGTTCTTTAGGGTGAAAATCAACCATCAACATTTGCCCCTTACTCTAGTGGTTGACAACTTGACTATGGGAGTAAAGATAGATGAGTTTCCCAAATGTTGAATAATGTTGGAAGTTCTGTTGAGTTTCCTAAGGATAGATGAGTTTTGAAGATGAGTAATGTTGTTAAGTGATTTTAGGTTTGAGCTATTGAATAGCAAAGAAAGAAAAAGCTTTCGGTATTAGTATCAGTCCAGTATAGCCACGCCATTATCTACGTCAGTAAGTGAATATTGAGAAAGACTCAATAAATAGTTAAGAGTTATTAGATATCTCTTACAATATTTCTTTCTTGTATTTATAGGCAAATATCGTGTTTGAAGCAGCAATTATCGAAATGATTATTGAGATACGTAGAGGCCTCTTGATTAAGCACATTCCTAAATTGTAAGGGTAGTGGGTAGTTATGTAATATAATCATAGCATGTGATAACTGTTCACACCATTCCACTTGAATTTAAATTAAATACAGATCTATGTTGCTTGGCATTAGTTGAGAATGAAGTTACTCGACCTGCCGATAGTCAAGTAGACGAGTGAATGAAATTTGACTCTCAACAAGTATTGTTGGAACATGACAGATTGTATCTTAATTGAAGGGTCACATCTTTTCAATTTTCCCACCTATTCACTCTTTAGTAGTAGTACGTATGATACCTATCATTCTAGTCATCGTTATGCTAAGTGGCTTTTAACTATCAAAGACATGATAACAGTCAGATCTCTAATTCATAACACATGTCATCAATCTACGCTTGATCATCTAACCAATAAATTACTTCTGTCAAAACCATGTTAGGGTTATGAGGGGAAATCATTCATATATAAAAGATTTTTCCCACTAAATAGTTTTCTTCACTTTATCCTCACCTATACCTATAAATTCTTGTCTACTTTCAAAATCCCAACTTCATCCTTTGAATTCCTAAAAGATTGTGATTTTAGCACCTAGCTTCATTTTAATTAGGTATGCTTCAAAGTGTTATTTATCGAATTTTTCTTTTAGATATTGAGGCAATAGAGAATGAGGCTACTTCTCTCCTACCCCCCCCCCCCCCCCCCCCCCCCAAAAGAAGAAATGAGTCGACATGTTCTTCAAGTACTTTAGCTAAAAACACAATGGAACGGTGGGGAAAAGTCCCTTGCATTAATGTTTTTTTAGTAGATAACTATCCAAATGACAAAGAAGTAAGATCTACGACCAAGTACTTGTATGGTAACATTGTTTATTAACGTAATTCTCCCAATGGAGTGGTGAGTAATGTTGTTAAAACCATCGTTTCAGAGTAAAATAAGTACTAGTAAGATCTTCCTAAGACATGAAACCTATGTAAACTAAGGGAGGAAGAAAGGGTGTCTTTCTCGAGAGAGAGTGAGTTTCATATATATTTAAAATATCTTGATTTTGGACCATGCTTCCCATTTTAACAATTCTTTAATTACTTTTAGGTTACGCCAAGTATGTTTTCATTGAATAGCTATCAACTTCTTATAGCATTTGAAATAATCTGCGAAGAGGTCGTAGTTAGGGCTACACCTTAGTTGTTTAGGTATTTCTTCACAGTAAGGAGGTAACTCGATGGTTAGTATTTCGCGACCACTCGACATGGTCACAAGTTTATGGATGGGTTGGATTCTAAAATCCATAAGTAGCATGACAAGCTTGTGTCTATTGTATTTGATGAAGATCTAGATTTTTGGCCTTAGTGGACTGAACCCATTTGCACAAAAGATATTGAATTGATGTTGAATGATGCTAAAGCCACCAAAAAGATATAAGAAAGACGAAAAAACAAGATGTTTTTTTGGGATGCTAGGAGAATAATTAAGCAATACAAGAATGGGGAACCAATCTTCTTTAAAAGAGAAGGTAGGTGCTAAAACAATCAACATGCTGAGTAGAGCTATTAGAAGAAAGCCATTCTTGTAACTTGGGGGGAGAATAGTACCCAATAAGCTTCGCTTAACACAAATCACATAAAGTATTGACATTGTCTTTTCTCCCATTTTTAACATTGTTCTTGTTCATTACAAATATACGTGTAGGCGATGTCAATCCTACCAAGCTATTAACTTAAGCTAAAGCTAAGACAATGAGGCTTGATAAGCATGAAGCCGCCAAAGCACCTGTCGCTTGGCCAGTTTTGCCAAAGAAGGTCTCTTAAGAGAAGGCTACAAAATAGGCTACTACTCCGAAGAAAGTTACTATCGATAAGTGTTAAGGCAGTGAACAACTTATTGCTACTAAAGCTAAGCCTAAAGCAATCCCTCCAATTGAAAACACTCTAAGTAAAGAAACGATGAGAAATTTATGCTAAGAAGTCAACGAAAATAGTGCTAAGGTTATCCCTTGTGGAATGGCTAAAGATCCATCAAGCTAGACGAGCAATAAGCCATGTCCCATGAAAAGGAGTGGGAAGGTGCTTGTTGGTGAGCCTCTAACCAAGAAATCTAAAACTCTAGATAGAAGGACAAAACGTATTATGAGCAAAACATCTCTTGGCATTTGATTTTTTGCGTTCATCCTTACTTATAAGGTCTGCAAGTATTTTGTTCCATGCTAAAGCTAGAACATCTTGCATATTGACTTAGCTTTAGGTGATAGTTTAAAATCTTTAGCCTTAATAGAAGGAGCAACTCTTCCTAAGGATAAGGAGAAGGTAAAAAGAGACATTAATAGAGTGGGTGGCTATAATAAAGGACACATTGCTACTAAATTGTATGATGTAAGTATAATACCATCTTTTCACTAATGGTACATGTTCTGCTCCTAACATAATCTCGTTTGCATGCTGATTAGTTGCCATGTTCTAACGGCTTTGGATGAGGCAGACAAAGAAATGAAGAAGGTAATATTAGCTACTGTTACTCTTAACTAAAATCAAGCAACTTATTTTGTATCAACATTTTGTAGAAAGTTAAGGAGGCATATAGCTCCTTAAGAGCTCAAGCAATAGTAGCCAAGAGCACAAGGAATAAGGCTGAGATGGAGGCTAAGAAACTTGAAGAAGAGCTGTTGGCCAAGAGGTTAGCACATTCCTTGGTAGCCAATGAAGTCTCTTGTCTTAAAGCTAAGAATGAGGAGTTGTATAAGGAGGTTAAAGACTTAAAGGAGGAGCTCTGCAAGAAACGAGAGGAGTGTTGGGGATTAGGCCGAACAATCATCTCAATTAGTGATGAGGAGGACAAGTTAAAAGTATGGATAAAAGAGTTGGAGACAAATGGCTCCAAATTGTAGTCTTGAATAGTCAAGCTAGAGGAGGTAGCAAGGAGGAAGACTTTAGTTAAAGAGACATTAGAAATCGTAACTCCTAGTCGGTAGTACAAGAAACTAAGAATAAAAAATTTCTATTGTAGGAGAGAAAACAAATCTTAAAATTTCACCCTGACTGTAACCTTTCATATCTAGATTTCACTAATGTCAATAAAGATGATGTCAATAGTAGTGATGAAGAAGTCAATGAAGAGGTAGAGATAGACGTTCATGATCAACGTATTGATAATCAAGCCATGGTTGAAGCTTTTGCCGAGGATGAAGAGAGAATGTCTAAGGAGATCCCCTATGTTCGCAAAAAAAATCCAACTACTCTAAAACCCCTAATGCTGAAAGAGAGACAAACTCCTTAATGGTCTTACAATCTTTTGGGCAAGACAGTCCCTCAGCTCAATCTAAAAGCATGTCAAAGTCTTAAAATTGTCATTGTTTTTTGTTTCTAATTGTATGAATGAGATATGGTTGGGTTGCTTACTATTTGATATCATGTATGTCAGTTACATTTTCTTTCGCGTACGAATTTTGTTTCTAGCACATTTTATTTTCCTTGCATTATTGTTTCTTGACACATCTATTTCATGTACAATTTTATTTTTGGCACATTTTGTTTTACATGCTATTTTATTTCTTAGCACATTTGATTTCACGTACGTTATTGTTTCTTAGCAGCTCTTATTTCATGCATAAATTAATGAATGTCTTTATAGACAATGTTCATTAGTCACTTAGGATGTGAACTAGTTTCATTTTTTAGTCGTGAGATTGCATGTCACTAGGCATAAGAGTTTGCTCTCTATTCTCTTAGCCTATTTAGAATTGATGTTTCTTGTCAATAACTACTTAAGTTCGTTACCATCATAGGCCTAAACTAATTAAATGTTAATTCATTTGCTATATAGCTAGAACTTTATTAATTTGGTAATCATATGAAAGTCAAGAATGTAAATGATAGAAAATAGTGATGCGAATAAAACTTGGAATGATCGAAACAAGTTATAGGCCATTGCCTCATAAGATTTAGAAAGGGAATAACATTAAAGGAACTAAGTGAAATAAAGCTTTAGGAAGGATGATTATGCCATCCAATCTTTCTAGCCGATAGGCCTCTTCACCTATAAGTTCTTAGATCCTAACAGGATCTTCTCTATTTGCACTGAGTTTCCCTTATTTATCTCATACGCCAATTGCCTCTAACTTTTTGAATGCCAAATTGCCAAGCCAAAAGACCTTGTGCTTCACCTTTTGGTCATAATATTTGGTGGCTCTATACTATTTTGTAGCAACCCTTGCCCTTACAACATCTCTTATTTCCTTAATAGTGTCTAAATTGGGTATGAGATCAATCTAGTTAGCCATTACGTTGAAATTTTGCATTCGAATTAGACAAGTCTAATTCAATCAACAATACTACCTTTGTTCCATATGCTTATTTGAAGGGCGTTTCTCCTGTTGTAGTCCTATGGGTTGTTCTATAATTTTACAAAACATTTGGCAATTTGTCTACCCATTTACCCTTAGCTTGACGGACTTTCCTCCTTAAGCTATGCAAGATGATCTTGTTAATAGCTTCCACTTATCCATTCATCTGAGGATATGCTATGGATGTATAATTCAAATGAATGCTGTATTTCTGACAAAATGCCTCAAATTTATCATTGTCAAATTGTGGTCCATTATTAGTAATTATCATGAACGAACCCCAAATCTTGATATAATGAAGTTAAAAACGAAAGCCTCTATTTTCTATTTAGTGATATTCGCCAACACCTCAGCTTTTGCCCATTTGGTAAAATAATCTATGGCAAGAATGACAAATTTCTACTGAGCCATAGACTTGGTAAATGATCCGAGTATGTCTAACCCCCATTAGGCAAAGGGCCATAGATTGGTGAGGCTGTACGGTTTAGTAAGAGGCGCATAACTTAGTGCCTTATGTTACTAACATTGTGGATGCTACCGAATAGATGATCTCGCATCATCCTTCATTGTCTGCCTATAATAGCCAAGTTGTAGTACATAGACATATAGTGTTTGTCCCTTCACATGGTTACTGTAAATACCGCTATATGTCTCAGATAGTACTTGTTATGCATTTTTTAGAGGAAGGCATTGAAGGTAGGGTTGGGAAATGTCATGTTTATACAATTGATTGTCAATTAATGTATAATGTATAGCTTAATAGATCATCCTTTGAGCCCCTTTTTTATCCTTAAGGAGAATGACATCCTTTAGATAATCTATAATTAGGTCCATCCAAGAACTCCCTTTCAAGCAAGGAGCCAGTTCATAGCTTTGCTGAGTAGTCTATAAGCTCTTATCATGGAGGAACTTAACAAAGAGCTTATCATTTAAGTCAGGGAATGCCATGTTGGCAAACTTTGATAACTTGTTAGTTGCAATGTTCCTGCTCCTTGGTATTTTCTAAATCGAAAAGGACTGAATTTCCTCTATCAGTTTTTGTACCATCAGTAAGTACTTGGTCCTTACTTCCTCTTTTGCCGCATAGCTCTCCCAAACCTGATTTACAATAAGTTGCGAGTTAAAAAAAAAAACTTTGATCTTCTTAGCACCTATTCCTTTGCTAATTTGAGTATAGCTATTAAAGATTCATATTCGACCTCATTGTTGTTGGCTAGAAATTCAAATTTCAAAGCGTAATTAACCTTAACATTCTAGGGTCCTTACAAAACAAGACTTGCACCACTTCCTTACTTAGTCGAAGAACCATCGACATATAAATTCCATATCAACTTCTTGACTATCTCATCGCTATCTTCTTCACCCATGAACTTGGCCAGAAAATCTGCTAGTACTTAAGCTTTTAATATTATTTTAGGTTTGTATTATACTCCATAGGCATTCAACTCTAAGGGTTGATCAGTAAGGACAATAATTTGATGAGCCTCAAAGTATGGCTTCAACTTTCTTGTTGAGAGAACCATAGCCAACACAAATTTCTCAATTTTTGTATATCAGTATCCTAGTCCTTGTAAAACGTGACTTACGTAATAAATTGGTTGATGTTCCTTACCTTCGATGTGAAGCAAGACAGAGGAGAGGGCTCAACTGCTAACCAATAGGTATAAATATAAGTTTTCTTTTAGAACAAGTGTTGAAAGTACTGTTGGTGATGCAAGAAACTCTTTCAGTTCGCTGAATGCTCCCTCACATTTGTCCGTTCGCTTAAAACCTTTCAGATTCTTCAAAAATTTGAAGAATTCCTTACATCTATCTACGCTCTTCAACACGAACCTATTAAGGGAAACTATCTACCCAGTCAGCTCTTGAACTTCCTTGACCATGCAAGGAGATCTCATGTTTCTAATTGCATCCATTTTTTTTTATTTGCTTCAATACTGTGTTGGGTGACCATATATCTTAAAAACCTTCTTGAAGTCACACCAAAAACATATTTCTATAGATTTAGCTTCATGTTGTATCTTTTGAGAATGCTAAGGTCTCTTTAAGATCAACAAGATGCCGAGCTTCTAATGTGCTTTTCATTATCATGTCATCAACATATACTTCAACGTTACCATTAGGGCTTAAACATCTAGGTAACCAGGCGTTGGTAAGTCATGTCGGCTTTTTTCAAGCCAAAAGGCATTGCCATATAATAATATGTCCTAAAGTTGGTGATGAATAATGTGTGGACCTCATCTTCCTCTTCTATTTTGATTTGATTATAGCTAAAAAATACATCCATGAAGGATAACAATGCATGCCCGATAGTAAAGTCAACCAATTAGTCTATTCTCAGCAAGGGGAAATAGTTTCTGAGATAAGCCATATCCAAATCGGTGAAGTCTATGCACTTATGCCATTTGTCGTTAGACTTCTTGACTAGCACACAATTTGCTAACTAAGTCGAATAAGACTCTTCCTAAATGAAACTTACCTTGAGTAGTTTTTGTACTTCTTTTTCTATGGTTACGTATTATTTAGGACCAAAATGCCTTTTTCTTTGCTGAATAACCTTGTAATAGGGTCAATTTGAAGTTTATGGGCAATAACATCTTTAAGAATACTTGTCATATTCATGGGGGACTATGCAAAGATATTGGCATTATCCTATAAGAAATTAATCAATCTTTGACAAATGTCTATCGGCAACAGTTTCCCTATCTTGGTTGTCCTCCCTAGATCATTTCCTAATGGAATCTCTTCCATCTCTTCCTCAGCATTCTCAATGCCAACTAATTTTTGTTCTAGACAAGTTTCAATTTAAAAGATTTCTTCTCAACACAATGGCCTTATGTATAGGGATCTCACCAATTGTTGGTCCCTTTTACATGCACTAACTCTAGTAAGGTGGGGAATTTAGCTTTGAGATGCACAGTGGAAGGTACCATGCCGAATAGATGCTGATATGGCTAACCCATAATCATATTGTATGTAGACTAACATTTGATGATAAGGAAATCTACCTTATATTCTGCAAAATGTTCATCATCTCCAATCTAGATAGGGTGAAAAATCACTACATTGACTCGAACGAGTTGATTATTGAAAGCATATAAATCATAATCATATGATCTTAATTGTACCTTGATTTTTAGCCTCATCAAATCAAAAACATATTGAAAAATGATATATGCCAAACTTCTAGTGTCAACTAGAAACTTTTTGACCTCAAAGTTGGCAATTCTCACACTAATTACCAATGCAACATTGTGGGATCTTTAAACGCCTTCAAAATCCCATTTTGATCAAGATATTGAATTATGAACCTTAACCTTCTTTCCCTCCATATTACAAACAAAATGTATGGCGTTAGTCGAGCTTGAAGAGCTAGACTGGTCTAAGGTAGAAAATCTACCAACAATAATATTTATTATACCATTCAATGCTCTGCTCGTACTTTCATCTCTTGTATCTTTTACAGCCTGATAAGGCCGTATAGCATTCTATTGCTCATTGCATCTCCTTTGAGTCAGTCGTTCTATATTTTTGGCATCATATGCAAGAAACTTACTTAGATACCTTCGCTAGATCGTATCCTCAATTGCATTTTTGAGTTAATTACACTTGTCAATATTATGACCTTTGTTATGATGAAAATCGCAATATTTATGTGAATTCTGTCTTGAGGGATTTCCTCTCATTCTCTTTAGCCATTGCAAAATGCCTCTTTGGTTGTGCACTTCCATCAATATGTCCGCAATTGGACGATTAAGTAGCATATGGAATGAATACGTTAGGATGCATGGTATCTTTTTCTCAGCATTAGGATGCTGATCATTGTTCGCTTTCCGTCAATCTTTTGCACTCTTCTTTTTTTTTTTGGCCTTTCCTATCTCCTCTATTTTGATTGGCTTCTTAGCAAGCCTTAATGTTGTCTTCTTGTTAGATGTAAGAAGTGGCTTTGGCTTTAAATTCAGTAAAAGTTACTATCTTATTTTTTGCAAGAGTCTTAAAAAAGTCTCTATGGGGGCTTAACAACATCAATAACCATGTTGAGAGCAATATTCATATCTAGCTCTAGAATCTAAAGCATAACAACCATAAATCTGGCTAGATAGCCTTTGATAGATTAATCTCATCTTTGCTTTAACATGTTAAGGATTGAAGAATCCTTATTGGGAAGCTTGCTTGCAAGGAAGTGTTGAAGAAACACTTATGTTAAATCCTCAAAACATGAGATTATATTTGGCTTCAAAATGTTTAAATCATATCCTAATCGCATTCCTTAAAGTTGAAGGAAAGGCTTAGCAAGGCACAGTATCACTCAAGCCTTGCAATTAGCCAAGTTGCATTTGATATGATCTTTAGTCTCTCTTGTTCCATCATAGGTTTCAAATTACGATAGCTTGATGTGCCATGGTATAACTTCATAAAAAATCTTAGGGATGAAAGGACGCTTCTTTATTTAGAATTGCTTACTCATTGTAGTAAGGGTGCTAACATGTAAAGTTTCGGTATGGTATACCTACTATAGATGTTTTCTCTTGTCATTTTTCTTAAGAGCAAGAGCTGAAGGTTCCAATGTGACTCTAGCCTGCTTTCTCCATAATTCAGGAGAGTAGATCAAATCTCTACTGTTATTAACATTATTATAGACGTATTCTCGATTTTCATTTAGGTAGGTACTTCTATGGAGAAGGTTAAGGATCTCATCGTGCTTTTGGCTAAGTTCTCAGTTTTCCTTAGCTAAGTTGAAGCAAAGTTGCTCCAGCTTAGCCAAACGCTACTTGTCAATATGCCTACTTCCCCTCGCTTGGTAGTGGGGCAAAGAACTAGCACCTGCACTTTTGGTTATTCTCATCTTTGTTGTATGGTTATGTAAATGAAAAATAGACAACTCCAAATTTTTTTAGGTGATTTTAGGATTAGATTTGGTTCCTACAAAAGCACATAAAACTAGGTGATACCAGGGCTAGTCTGGTATAGCTAATATAATGCCTAAGTCAGTAATTATATCATGAAAAAGGTAAGTACAAAGTTCAAGGCTATTAAAAAGCTCTTACAACACCTCCTTTGTATATTTATAGGTGAAGATCAAGTGTTTAAAATGGCACTTAATCATCAATAGTGGGATACATAGAGATTTCATAATCAGATACGTGTTAAAGATATAGGAATAGTAGGCATTTATGTAATGAGATCGTATTAGATCATAACTATTCACACCACTCCTCTAAGTTTAAACTGGGCATATTTAATAGGCTAGGCTTTAAGGCCCATTGACTAGGTTGAGCTTATTCAGCATTAGGCAAGAATTAAGTTACTCAACCTATCATCAGCTAAATAGCTGAATGGTTCTTTAGGGTGAAAACCAACCATCAACACTTAACATGATTGCTACAAACATTGTCATACAACTCTGACAATATTTGTTAAGCATCTTTCGATTGAAGGTACTAAATATAAGGTTGGGAAAAGCTATGCTTGTACAATTGGTCGTCAATTAGTATATAGTTTGTAGCTTGATATATCAACTTATGAGCTTCTTTCTTATCATTAGGTAGAGCACCGTCCTTCAAATAGTCAATAATCAGATCCATCTAAGACCTTAGGTAGGGAACTTGTAGTTCTACCCAACAGTTTCTAAGCTTTTACTAGGTAGATACTCAATAAAAGGCTTATCATTTAGATCGGGAAGTACTGTGCTAACTAACTTTGATAACTTGTTGGCAATAATGTTTCTGGTCCTTCGTATTTTCTTGATTGAAAAAGATTGAAACTCTTCCTTAAGCATTTGTATTATCAACAATTAGTTGCTCATCACTTTCTCTTTCACTACATAACTTCCTTTAACTTAGTTGACAACTAACTATGAAAAAAAAAGAAAAAGTTTTTCAACACCAACTTCCTTAGCTAGTTTAAGGCTAGCAATTAAGGCTTCATATTTGGCCTTGTTAGAAACCTAAATTTTAATGAGTAGTGAACTTTCACATTGTAGGGCCCTTGAAAAATGAGGCCTGCATCACATCCTTCTTTGGTGGAGGAGCCATCAACGTATAAGTTCCATGTTGGTTTCTCGACCATCTTAATGTTGTCTTCCTCCCTAGTGAACTTCGTAACAAAATATGGCTTTAACTTCTTTACCAAGAGGACCACTGCTAATAAAACTTTTCAATCTTTTTATTTTGATCTTTTGGCCCTTATAAGATGTGGCTCATGTAATAAATTGGTCAATACTCCCTACCTTCTAACCAAACCAAGACAAATGAAAGAGCTTGACTGTTGACGGATAAATACAAAAACAAATTTTCTTCAAGAATAAGCATCTAAAGAATTAAGGTTTTCATAAGAAATTCTTTTAGCTTATTAGATACCACCTCAAGCTCATTAGTCCATTGAAATTCCTTCAGGTTCTTCAATACTTTAAAAAATTACATGCATCTGTCAACACTTCTCAACACAAATCTATTCAAAGTGGCTATCTACCCAATTTATTCTTGAACTTCCTTAACTATGCTAAGGACTTCATGTTTCAAATAACATCAGTCTTCTTTGGGTTTTCTTCAATGCTACGCTAAGTAACCATATATTATAAAAATTTACTTGAGGTAGTACCAAAAACACACTTCTATAGATTTAGTTTCATATTGTATATCCATAAGGTACCGAATGTCTCCTCAAAATCGGCAAGATGCCAACTTTCTATCCTACTCTTCATAATCATATTGTCGACATAAACTTCAACATTTCGATGGATCTAGGGCCTAAACATCTTGATTACAAGCCTTTAATAGGTCCTACTAGCATTTTTAAGCCTAACGAGAATCACAATATAACATTACATGCCAAAGTTTGTGATAAAGGATGTATGTACTTCATCTTCCTTTTCATTTTTTATTTGATTATAGCAAAAAAATGCATCTATAAAAGAGGTAAGGCATGTCCAATAGTTGAGTCAACAATCTAATCTATTATTGGCAAAGGGAAATAATCTTTGGGATAGGCATTGTTCAGATTTGTAAAGTCTATGCACATATGTCATTTGTCATTCAACTTTTTGACTAGCACACAATTAGCTAGCCAAGTTGGATAAGGCTCGTCCTTATGAACCCCAGCTTTAATAGATTCTGACCATCTCCTTCAGTGGCTACCGACTATTTAGGGGCAAAATGCCTTTTCCTTTGCTGAATTGTTTTTCTACTGAGATCAATTTGAAGCTTATGTATTATTAACTCTCTAAGGATACCTAACATATTCGAAGGAGACCAACCAAATTCATTGGCATTATCTTAAAGAAAGCTAATTAAACTTTGATGGATATTTGTCAGTAATGGTTTCCTTATCTTTGTCATCATCCTAGGATCATTCCTTAACAAGATTTTCTTTATCTCTTCCTTACCATTTTCAATGCCTATTAACTTCTATTCTAGACTAGTTTCAACTTGAAAAACTTCTTTGTATCATAGCACTCTCAAATACAAGGATCTAGCTAATTGTTAGTCCCCTTTACATACTCTAACTTTAGTAGAAGTGAGAAATTTCTCCTTAAGATGCATAATTGAAAGGACTATGCCTAATAAATGTTGACACGGTCAGCCCATGATTATATTATATGAGGACTAACACTTGATAACATGGAAATCCACCTTGTCTTTCACAACTACCTCATCATAACCAATCTAAATTAGGATAAAAATAACTCTAATAACCCGAATAGGTTGATTATTTAAAGCATATATATCATAATTGTAAAATCTTAACTATACTTTGATCTTTTGTTTCATTGGATCAAAGGTGTGTTGAAAAATAATGTCTACTAAACTTCTAGTGTCAACTAAAATCTTCTTTACCTCAAAGTTGGCATTGATTACAAGTGTTCCATCATGAGGCCATTAAATGCCTTTGAAATCCTCTTCCATGAAAGAAATTGAACTATCGACTTTGACCTTCTTGCCTTACACATTACAAACATAGTTTATGGCATTTGTTAAGCTTGATGAGTTTGACTGGCCTAAGGCAAAAGGTCTACCAACAATAGATTTTCTTAACATCATAGGCAGGAACTTCCTTAAATATCCTCATTGGATTGCATCCTTGATTGTGTTTTTGAGTTGAATGAATTGATCAGTATTGTAACCTCTATTGCGATGAAAATGCAATATTTATTAGAGGTTTGAGTGATAGATTTCCTCTCATTCTTTTTCTCTACTATAATACCCCCTTCTGGTCTCATACTTCCATCAAAATGTTTATGATTGGATGATCGAGTGGTGTATGAACAAAATAGATTAAGATGTGTGTCCTTTTCCTCTCACCAATATTTCCTTTAGTTTTTTTATCATCATGTATGCTAAGTCAGTCTTTTGTGTTCTTCTTCTTATCAATCTTTTAGTCTCCTTAGCTCTGGCTGACCTTAAGCTGAGCTTTAATGCTATCTTGGCCAATATAAGATGTAACCTTAGCCTTAAACTAAGCAAAAGTTTCTGGCTTACTTTTGGTTAAAGACTTGAAAGTCTCTATGAGGTTTAACTCTGTCAATCACTACGCTAAGAGCAACCTCCAGAATTTAGACCATCTAAGCCATGAACTAGCTAAATTGTCCCTAATAGACTCATCCAATCTTTGTTTTATGGTGTTAATGACAAAAGAATCCTTAACTGGAAGCTTGCTTGCAAGGAAGTATTGCAAGAACACTTTTGCTAAATCTTGAAAGCATAAATTGTATTTTAATGTGCTTAGGAGCTCAATAATCATTAGGACTTACCATAGGGAGTAGTAATTGTCACATCTCGATATAGTACAGGATATACTATCATACAGGAATACATGTTTATACTTAACAAAAGTCTTATTTATAACAAAAGAGTACTACAATGGAGCTTAACTTTATACCTATTTATACAAAAGATTACATCCGTTAAACTTAACCAAACCTAAAATAAAGTACTTTTTTTATTTCTTATGTATATATCTTTTATAGAATTAAGAACAAAATACTACAAGACTTCTTCAAAAGTGGTTAACTCCATCCTATGTGCTCTCAAAAGGCATTTCCCCTAGCTGATGTTGAAGCCTAGTCAATTTTCTCCATAACCTAAGGATGTACAAGTATCTCATTAGCTCTCTATGAGCTAAGTGAGAGTAGATAAAACAAAGCATAAGACAACCATAATACACATTCATAAATTAGTACTATAGAACACTCAACTTCATAATTTCAACTATTAAGACAAACTGTTTATGTAAGGAACTCGTGCCATACTCATGTACGTAACATGCATTAATACCGATATCCTATCCAATTCTTCATCTAATTAGTTGACATACCAAGGTATCTAAATACAATGTCCAAAAACTTAGGGTAACAAGGAGCTACCTAGGAGTAACCTAGGAGTAGGGCCCTTAACTCAATAAAATAGAAGCCACCCATTGTAGTTTGAAAATCTAGCACATAGATAGCCTAGCTAAAACCACACATCGTAGTCATATTAAGTTGAGCAATGCAATTCTTTATGCTCTAAAATCAATTAGTAGTGTTCAAGCTTCAATAAACTTGACCCGTAGGTCCTTTTGTGCCATGCCATAATTGTAGTAAATAATACAATATCCCAGTATTAGGTACGAATCTCAAGTTCCACATCATTACAATTTGACTATCTCAACTTATAAGACATTCCTTCATCTAGGGTTCACTTAGGTGAACACAATGAAAGATAGTTCAGTTTCTAAGTTTTCCAAATAAAGATACACATCAATGAATCAATCATACATTAGGAAACATCTCACTCGGTTAACACACATTTAATAGAATTGTATATCCAATCCATCCATCACATCATTATAGTTTATGACTCAACTAACTCCAAATCAAGTAAACATAAGTCTACTTACACGAAAATAGAAATATCCACTTACCCCAACTTAACTTAACAATAGTGTAAAATCTCAAGCTTCACGATATGGTCTTTCCTTATCTGTCATACCTAAGAAAATATACACAAACCCTAAGTCAACTATAGGTCGATTCTAAACTCTTGTAAGCTTTACTTTCACATTTCCAAGCTTATTCCAATCATATATTATTCAATTCTTCTCTGATTTTAATAAACTTCATATCTTCATGATCGTTATTTTGAGTACTACTAAAGAATCTTAAGAATCAATATTATCAAAAGTCCAAAAGTACCCTTTTGTGTTACCGATTCGACCATATATTATTGTAACTTCGAAATTAACTCAAATAAACTATACATCTAAATTAAAAATCTTAAAATTCCATATTTTCCAAACTGGTCGGCATTCATCATGTACTCGAAAGTACTAATCCTTTACATATTTAACAAAGATGTTATTAGTACTAATTACTATATCATATATTAGGCTAACATATAGGTTTATAACTTGAAAATACATAATAGATAGTATATGAGTCTAATTAATTCCATGAAAAATCCTACAGACTCATAAAATTATGTAGTTTAATTATTGATCATGAATTACACTAAATTAGCTATTATCTATTTTTACAAGAATAGGGGTTTTAACTTGAAATTAGTGAAAATTGAGCAAATAAGTAAATTTAATCAAAAGATAAAATCCAAATGTTCAAAGCATCACTATAAACTTCTAGAAATCAAAATACATAGGGCTCATGCTTTGATTTTGTCAAAACCAATTAATTCAACAAAACATCAAAATTGCTAGTTTTATCTAAAATAATAACAATAAATAGTAAACATGCTTATTCTAAAAAATTATTGTTACTATAATTTAATGCATATGTCAAGTGTATTATAAACATAAATTCAGCTTGAAAGAACATCTTCTAATATTTCTAAAAAAATTATTGTTACTGTAATTTAATGCATATTTTAAGTGTATTATACACAAAAATTTAGCTTGAAAGCACATCTTCTAATATTTTAAAATTTTAATCTAATTTTCTTCCAAATAGTGCCATTTATTAAGCACCCTATATGTCCACTAATTATTTAATTAAAATAAAATTATTACATTAATCTACACATAAAATAACCACAAAAAAAAAACAAATTACACAATTAACTAATATCATTTGGTGTTTCCAAAAAATTAAGAAAAAAATTTGGTTTACCTAAACCGGCCACCTCTAGCCACCACACCTTATTAAAGAACCAGGTGCACCACCCTCTCTTTAATCCCTAAGCCACTCGAAGTAAGGTTGCTCTTAGCTTAGTGAATTGTGCATAATCAAATTTTTTTCCTAAATTTTCTTGTGTTTTTAGACTCCCAAAATGTTGTTTTTGATAAGTTCATGTCATATTTATAATTTGCAAATGGATTAGATTTATTAAAAATTAGACATGTGGCATACACAAGTCATTTTTTTGGTTTTTTTTTCCAAGCTTAAGGTGTCAATTTCTTATTAAATTGATGGTAACTTATGTTTTCCAACTTGTCTCATGCTGCCACCTAGGTTTGATGACTCTTCCATTGATTTTTTTTTTGTTAATTTCCTATTGTTTTAGATTAATTTTCCTTACTTTGATAATTTATTATTAATTTATATATGTATTTCACATGTAAATATATGTATATTATGTATAAATCAACTTCATTTATTATTTTTATAAATTAAATAACTTATTTGTAATATCTCGTTATATCTAAAAGCTCAAATTTTACATTTTCGATGATTATTAGCTTTATTAATAAATTGACCTTTTTCTTAAATTAATCTTTTTATATAGCTTCTTTTAAGTAATTGACTTTATTAGAAGTACTTCATCTAACTTTTATAATCTAACTGTGAAATTTAAACTAATACGAATAACATAACTTAGTGCCCTAAATTTAAGCGCTCAGATCCTAAGGTTGCTGTATGAGCTCAAAATATTAAGGTATTATAGCAACCATATTGGTCCTTTAAGATATCAAAGAAGCTGGAATGGAGAAGTCAACAAACATAGTAGCTCCCATGAAGCTACTTGGAGGATATGACGTACCAACGAATATGACATGACTTAACACTTCGCTTGATATGACTTACAAAATAATGCTAAGATCTACTCTCCACTAACCTTAAGCTAAGAAAATGTACTCGAAGAGGGATGTCTCTTAAGAATAAGAATATTCATTAAGTATAAGGTATATGATGATTGCAACTATAGTAAAAATATTATTTATAGTAAGTCATTTAGGGCAACAATACAAATAACGAAGATTACAAAAAAGACATTGAAGAAAGAGATTCCTAATATGTATAGAAAAGGGTAAATATGACCAATGACGAAAAAGAATATAGTACAAATATAAAAAAAGTAACGAATAGGTGGTAACCTGTCAATGAACTCATATTAGGGAATCTTATGGCGTAATGACTTAATTGTATTGAAGTTATAGTTGTTGCTGACGAATGGTACATAGAGTTGCTGAGATGAACAAGGGTCATTGCTATTTGATAGGTTGAATGAGTAAAGCCCAACATTTAGGGGGACATAGCTTTGGTACTCGGTAAGTCATCCTTGGCACTTGTCATGTCTATAGATTGGAAGAGTAGAGCTCAACACATACTCACCTTGGCCTCAACATTCGATAAGTCAACCTTCGTACTTAGCAAGTTGGTAAAGCAGCAAGGATCTAAGCAGAGTAGAATGTGTTCAAGTTAAGACTTTAGAGTGTTCGCCCATAGTTCTTCTATGTATTGGTGCTCATTTTTGGTAAGCTGACGAGAGATAATCCTTTTGTCGAGAGATTGTAGGCTTCGAAGACAGGTATGAGTAAATGGTCTAGAGGTCCGTAATCCATCAATTCCTTAAGGTTGTCGAAAATTTGCCCTCAAATCTTGGTCTTCTTCTTCTTCTTTAGGCACATAGGGCTTCAAGTTGATGACATTGAAAGTAAGAGATACTTCGAATCCCTTTAGTAGCTTAAGCTCATAGGCATTGTCATTGATACGTTGAAGGATCTTAAGAGGTCTATCTGACTTGGGAGATAATTTGTTTATCCTCTTCCCTAGAAATTGCTCCTTACCAAGGTGGATCTACATAAGGTCTCTTAGGTTGCAAATGACATGTTGTCTTCCTTGGCTTCCCTATTCTCTCTATCAAGCTATAGTCTTGGCTAGTTACTCGGCAACCTTTTAATGCAATTTCTAAAACTCCTCGATGCACTACAGGCCTAATTGACTTTCTCCTTATGAGTTTAGGCTAATAACCATGTCCAAGGATAAGTTCGGGCTAAGCCCATAGACGACTTCAAAAGGTGACCTTCCGGTCGAGCTATGAGCAGAGTAATTACAAGTAAACTCAATGATGAGTATGCATAGATCCTAATCACATAGATTCTTCCTAATAGTAGCTTAAAGGGGGTTACTTGCTATTCTAGTCATAGCTTCTATTTGGCCATCTATCTATTAGTGGCAAGAAGTATTGAACATGAGCTTAGTGCTAAGCTTTTTCCATAGGGTTCTCTGGAAGTAGCTGTTGAACTTTAAATCATGATTAGACACAATACTCCTAGGTACTCCATGCAATTACATGATCTCCTACAAAAAGAGGTTAGTAACAAATAATGCATCATTGGTTTTGTAGGAATGGATGAAGTAGCTCATCTTGCTAAACTGATCTACCACCACCATAATATAATCATGTCTCTGTGGTGTTCTAGGTAAGCCGAGCATGAAATCTATTCTCAGATCAATCCATGGCCATTCTAGTATAAGCAGAGGTGTATACTCTCCATATGGATCCTTTCTTCCTTTAGCTTAATTACATACCTCACAATGCTCAAGAACTTTACATACATCCTTCATCAACTTAAGCTAATAGAAAAATTCTTTTAGTAACTCGGTCATTCTCTTCTCACTAAAGTAGCTGGCTAAGCCTCTAACATGGGCTTCTCGGACAAGTAATTCCCTAGCAGACCCACTTGACACACAAATTTTTCTTCCCTTCACCAGAAATCCTTGGCTTAAATGGAACCCATCTATAACTCCTCTTATGTTGCATTTGGCCACTAAGGGTCCAAAGTATGGATCATACACATATTGATCGAGTAAGGTACCAAACCTAAGTATCTTAGCTTATAAAGTCGTAATAAGGACATGACAACAAGAAAGTGCATCGGCTATAGTGTTGGTACTCCTCTTCTTGTATCTAATGACATAGCAGAAAGTTTCTAAGTATTCAACCCACTTATCATGGTGTTGGGAAATTTTTTGTTGTCCTTTGAGATGTTTGAGAGATTCATAGTCCATATAGATGATGAACTCTCTTAATAATAGGTAGTGTTGCCATTTCTAAAGTGCTTAGACAAAGGCATAAAACTCCTTATCATACATCATGCAATTCAATGTGGCGCCTTTGAGTTTCTCATTAAAGTATGGAATTGGTTGGTGCTCATAGATAAGAACAACTCCAATGCTGACTCTAGTTGCATCACATTCTAGTTCAAAAACTTTCTTGAAGTCAGGCAAGATGAGTATTGGGGCAAAAGTCAACTTGAACTTAATCTCATCAAAGCTTCTATGAGCTTTTCAAGACCATTTGAATGCAAATTTTTTCTTGGTCAGCTCGGTTAGTATGGTAACTATGGAGCTCAAGTTTTGAAAGAATCTTTGATAAAACAATGCTATACCATTAAAACTCCTAACTTGCAACATTGGTTGGCATTGGCCATTTAAGAATGGCTTGGATCTAATACCTCCTTTAGAAATATATCCAAGGAATACCACCTTGCTATGACATAACACACATTTCTTTAAATTGCCAAATGACTCCTTGGCATGGAGGATATCAAACACAGATCTCAAGTGCATGACATAAGAAATGAGGTCGACACTATATACAAAAATATCATCAAAGTACACAACAACACATTTGCTAAGACATGATTCATGAGTCACATAAAAGTGCTTGATGCGTTTGTCAAACCAAACAACATCAGCATCCATTCGAACAGACCATCCTTTGTTTTGAAAGTATTTTTCCATTCATCTCAAAGTCTCATTCGTATATGGTAGTAAAAACTCTTCTGATCAATCTTTAAAAAGACTCGAGTACCATGCAATTCATTGAGCATATCATCCAATCAAGGCATCGGATATCAGTACTTGACAATAATTTTGTTGACTGTTCGGCTATCAATATACAATCTCCACGAGTTATCCTTTTTCGAAACTAAGATTGCTGGTACAACACAGGGGCTCTTACTCTCCCAAACATATCTTTGTTTAATCAATTCATCGACTTGTTTCTTCAGGTTAGTTGCCTTCACGAGATTAAGCCTATAGGTAGGTCAATTAGGTAAAGCAGCTATAGGTTAGTGTTAATGCAATACTTTATACCTATAATTGGTTGCAATCCTCTCAGCATCTTGGTAGGAAATATGTTAGGATACTCTTGAAGTAATGTCTGCACCTCAGCAAGTAAGGCTTTGACTTCTCTTAACTCTTGTAGTTTCCTAACTAATATGAGTATATACTCTTTCATTTTGACATCTTTAGAAAATTTAGCTCTAGAAATCACTAACTTCCTCTATAGTGATCTAATGATCTTTTCTTGTAACTCTAGACCTATTTAAGGCTCATTGGGGTCAATATGACTTCCTTCTCTTCCTTTTAGAGCATGTTGGTGTTCTTTTATCCATCATACAATACCTTCAAATCAAACAGCCAAGGTTAGCTAAGTAATATGTATGAAGCATACATGGGTAGGACATCACATAGCACTTCATCCTTATGTCTACCAACAATAGTAATTGATGCTTTAACTTTCTTAGCAATAAGTAGATGTCCCTTCTCATTTAGCCAATGAATCTTGTATGACTTATGGCAAAGGAAGGTCATAATTTCAAGGCCTCCATTACTCCTTGAGCTATTACAACGGTGCAACTCCCTCCATCAATGATCAAAGCACATAACCTGCCATTACTCAACAATTTATATGGAAGTGGTTATACCTCTACTTATTCTCATCAAGCACAAAGGTACTAAGAGACTATCGTACTACCATACAGTACTTAGCTTTCATGTCAAGTGGGGTCATGTCATCTAAGTCTTCATGAAATTTTCTAAATAGTTGATTAACATCCACCCCCTCCTTACCTTCACTAAGAGTTTCCACTTCAAACTAGGGTTTGTCTCCCTTAATGATCATGATACGTTGATTCAAGCACTAACTAGCCATATATCTAAAGCCAAGACACTTGAAGCACTTAGCCTTTCGGGTCTTCCTTACTTAGCTCTGACCAGAGTCCTTCTTAACCTCAAGCTCTTTAACCTTGCTCTTGCCTCGACCATCACTAGGTTTGCTCAACATTTGACCTTAGCAATCAACCTTTGAACTATATTAAGCTCGATTATACCTAGTTTGGCTCGACATACCAATCCTGCTTAACAAGCTAGGTTAGCTACTCGGTACTTGACTAAGATAACTACTTCTTTGCCCTTCTACTCTTTAGGCTACCCGGATGGTTTCATCTAGAATACCTAATCTTTGTACCTCTACTATATTACCAATCTCGATCCTCAGCCCAAAAATGAACCATGCTATAGTCTACACTTCAAGTTCTTCAACATCACATCTAATCATTGGTAATTGGAACTCTCAAACATACTCGTCCATTATTCAACTAACTAGTCTCAATTCTTGAAGGCATCAGAAAGTATCATGCTCAGAGTGTTTTAGAACAAACTTACTCCTCAAAACTCTCTTCATCTCATTCTATGTTTAGATTTCTCGTCAAGCTCTCTAGTATACATTCTGTAACTTCTTTTACCACTTCATAATCATAAAAGTAGGAATATCTTTTCAATCTTATTCTCCTAATCCAAGTAGTCATCAACATAAATAGACCAATTAAAGCAAAGAATATATACTGTAAGATGGTCAACTCCTCTAGGAGCTCAAAACTCACGTTCTTCTAACCCATTGTACTACTTTTCCTCTTCATACTCCTCAACTTCATTCAACTCAAGTATCCTTCTCATAAACCTCTAAGCATGTTGAAGTAGATCTGGCTTTGCATTAATAACTTCTAATGCTCTGGGTTTAACTACTTGTCTCCTTAGCTAATCTCTCGCTTCTTAGCCCTATTCAACAATAACTCTCTCTTATAGCCTAGTCTCTGTAGCCTTTTATGTAGAAATAGCCAAATTGGCCACAATAGTAGCAAGGTCTTATATTTGTTCATCAGTAGTTTATAGGGTCTTGAGTAACATGACTACGATCATGAGCATCACTCTTAACATCATTAATCTCTCCTTAAACACTAGGATTTGACATTTCTTAAAATAAACTTCAAGAAGTTAACCATTCAACGGAAGATTCTCATACAACTATTACATGTGACTTCTTACAACGACTTAAGGACATGGTTTGTTTTCCACTTAAGAAATAGAGTATAACAGAACAAACATACTAGCAGGTCATGATCGTAGTCCTGTTACTCAATACTAGTATGTTTGAGTTGGAACTTTAGAAAGTTCTTTTATAGTTCTTCCACATATTGGTGCTCGTCTTCAATAATCTAATGAGAGATAATGCTTTTGATGAGAGACTATAGGCCCTAAAGACGGGTACGAGTGAGGGGTCTAAAGGTCAGTAATCCATCATGTTTGGCTTCATATGTTTAAACCAAGTATTGGCCATATTTCTCAAGGTTAACGAGAAAGCTTAACAAGCCATGGCATCATTCAAGCCTTAAAGCTTAAGCAAGGTGCAGTAATACTCAATATGATCCTTTAGGTCCTTTATTCCATCATAGGTCTCAAATTGTAGTACCTTGATGTGTTGTGGTATTACTTCTTTTGAAATTTTGGGATCAAAAGGACTCCTCTTCATCTAAAATTGTTTACTCATTGAAGCAAGGATGTTGACAAGCAACAGTCCCACAAGATGCACTTACTATAGTTGTTTTCCTTTGTCACCCTTTTTAAGAGCAAGGGTTAAAGGTCTAAGCATAACTTTGACCTACTTCTTAGGCAATTTAGGAGAATAAATTGAATCATCAAAGTTCTCAACGTTGTTATCACTATGCCCTTAGTTTTGGTCTAGTTATCCATCCTTAGGGAGAAGACTAAGGATTTTGTCATATTTCTTATTAAGCTCATGATTTGCTTTGGCCAAATCAGCGTAAAGCTACTCCAATTTAGCCAAATGTTGTTTATTGATATTCTTACTTCTCTTAATTGGTGCTAGGGTGAAGATCCGACGCCTGCACTCTTTGTCATTCTTGTCTTTACCATATGTATAGGTTATGAAAAAATAAATGGCACCAAATGTTGTTAGGTGATTTTGGTGTAGTGCTTTGATCGTACAAAAGTACAAAACAAAAGAGCCACTTCGATGCTTAGGTAAGTGGTTGTTCACGTGGAAAGTAAGTAGATAAGTAGATAGAGTATTAAAAGGTATAAGAGAGTTCTTGCAATGCTTTTCTTCCCTTATTTATAAGCGAATGTTGGGTGTCCATAATAGGAGGTGATCATTAATTGTGGACCACGTAGCAATCCTATAGTTAGGCATACGCCTAAAAGATAAGGATAGTTGGTGGTTATGTAATGAGATTGTACAAAGTTATAATTGTTCACGCTACTTTCCTAAGTTCAAAACAAATATATAAGTAGGCTAAGCTTCAAGACCCATCGATGGACTCAGCCCTTGTTGGGCTTAATCAGAAATAACATTAGTTTACCTCTTAGTAGATGAGTTGCCGAGTAACATGTTAGGGTGAGATCCAACTATTAACACTAATAATGTTTTGGTCGACCCTTAAGAGTATATTTAGGCCAAGATAAGTTAGTTCCTTTTAATTAGGCTTAGGATGTTTTCTTTATATGCATTTTGTTTACAAAATGTCACATCTCGGCATAGCACAAGATGCACCATCAAATAGGAATACGTATTAAAAACTTACCCAACCTGCTCAGTCATCAAAATCAAAAGAAAACTTTATTTTATGTGATAATGGGGTTGCTACATCAAAGTTCAGCTAGACATTTTGTTACAACTTATATATATAGCCTAATATTTACATCAAAATATGAACCATCCTTTTTCTTTTGTCTTCTTCAAAATAGTTGAATTCCTAACTTAGTATAGGTTCTGATAGAAATCAAGTTACTAAACCTCTAACCTACAGCTATGCTCGAGGTGTAGAAGGACCAACGAAGTGAATCCTCCTATTCTAACTCACTCCTACTGAAGTCAAGCTAATCCTTTCTACCAACCAACTTTTTATGTTGAGCTGACTAACTACAAATCTCTTGGCAGTCGTGAGCTGATAGGTCAAATGCTCTACTTATAGTTTGGTCCCTCACACACCCTTACTCGGCCCTAATTAAGCCAATCGCTTGACCAGCAACATTGTCATTGAGAAGCTGAAAGCTCCAACACATATCTATAGCTATACCTTTTCGAATGAACCTAGGTCTGCTTGATACCTCTGCTCAGTACCCTTACTCGACCCTCTATCATAACTGTACTATTTTTTCTATTTCTACTAGAAGCATCCCTAATATGCTGTTGCTACATATCACAAACCTACATGAAGGAATTTGCATCGCTAATCATTAATTTACTTGAATTATCATTTGTACTCTTTTATTATTATTTATACATTACTTTTTTTAGATATTACCCTTTTTGTCTTTTCAATTTTAGGCAGGTTGCCTTAGTTTCTCAAGTATAAATCCCCATTATACATGTAGCTACATAATCAATTATACTCTTATTATCAATATGCTAAATATACCCTTTTGTGAACATTACTCTCATTAGCTTATTTACTCTTTTCACTCTTATCCCAATCCTTACGTAAGGATAGGTGGTAACTAACCTTATCGGACCATTACGTGCATCGTATTAAGTTATGCCATGAGTCCTTAGAAGTCCCTTAGTGTGTCATACCCTCGGAGCAATTCATGGGTTTGCTTATTATACTTTTACTATTTTCACACAATCACATCACCTTATTCAAGCTTTCGGTAAGCTTCGACCTATCCTGTGACCAACCTTATCTATTCTTAGTCTTAACCCGCATTTTCTTGGTATCAGAGTAGAGGTCTCATTTGGGTAAGTTGTGTTTGTGTTTTATGAAGTAGTTTTGTCATAGCAATGTATCGAAGTTGTGAAGAGAATCACTAAAGTGTTTGAGTAAGTAATAGAGCATGGTAGTTTTTTCTTGGGTATACATTGTTTTGCCTTATTTTGAACATTTGAGAATAGAGTAAGTTTCGGTGTAGTGATTTGTTCATTAGTATAATTAAAAGTGCTTATGGGTTAATTGGAAATTTGTGTGGAAAGTATGCATATTGTTTAGTTTGGAGAAATAATGTTAATTGTATCTTAGAATTCGAAGTTTGAAACCAAATTTTTCGAAGAAACAATATATCTAAGTGTTAATATTGGCATTGGGGATGACAACAGAAGTGTTGTTCACCATAGCCGATAGCCCTAAGGTACCCCCAAAAGCATAGATGAGGTAACTAACTTCTTAGCTAACCTGACTAGAGCTATTCATGCAATAGCCTATCAACTTGTTAAGGCTATGTAGAACACTCCACAAGCTGCCTAACATATCAGGGGTTAGAACCTAGCTCGACAAGTTTGAGGTAGAGGAATAGGAGGACAAGTGAAAAGAAGGATTGACTTAGGAGATATGAATGATGATAAAGAAGAGGAGTATAATGAAGAAGAAGAGTGAGTTAGAGCACCTCGAGCTACCAACTATATGAAGCTTCAAGTTTTGAGCATTAGTGGTTCTAAGAGTATAGATGATTATTTGGATTGGGAAGAGATGGTTGAATGTGTTTTTCATTATTACCAATATGAGGATTGAGAGAAGGTGAGGACTACTACTATTAAGTTCTTAGGATATACCACCATGTGGTAAAAGAACATTCAAATCATGAGAAGACAAGAAGGATATGGAGAGGTCAATACTTACCTTGAGATGAATAGAATACTTAGAAATAGATATGCGTGAGATACTTATTTACAAGATACTTTTGCTCGACTTTAAAAGCTGAACCAAGAAGGCCTCAATTGTTGATGAATATGTTTAAGAATTTCAAATACTCATGAAGTGCATGAGCCATCAACTAGGATAGTGTCCAGATTCCTCACTGGATTAAGAAGTGATATCTGAGACATTATGGAACTTTAGCAATTTACTACAATGGATGAAGCTATACGAATAGCCTAACGAATGGAAAGACAAAGGAGCAAGATGTTGGCTCAACCCTCAAAGAGCCAACTTGGCCAATTAAGTGGACCTGGTTAATTAAGCTAACATGTTTAGGGAAGCTCTCGATCTCAACCAAGTATCGAACCAACCAAACAAGCAGATGTCAGGAGTGAACAGAAGGGCCGACCTGATGGTAACATACTGACCTAAACATATGATAAGGGGTAAGGATCTAGGAGGAAGATGAGCCAAATCAAATGCTTTAAATGCCAAAGGATTAGACATAAGGCTACTCAGTGTCCTAATTGACAAACTATGGTCATCAAAGGAGTTGCCTTAAAGATTGAAGTAGAAAGCACATATGAGGAACCAAAGGAAGAAAGAAAAGTGGAAGATGAGACTGATATTAATGTTGATTTCATTAAAGAAGATGTGTTTGCTGAGGACTTGGACAAGTTAACTCTAGTTGTCCATTGTGCAATGAGTTTAGAACCCTTACCTAAGGAGGAGTAACTATGTATACTGATAATGGATAGTAGCAACTGCATTAATGTAGCATCTGCCTACCTAGTTAAGAAATTGGAGTTGCTAACTATCTTACATCTGAAGCCATATAAGTTGCACTGGTTGAATGAGAAAGGAGCACTACATGTCACTCAATAAGTCTTAATACCGATCTCTATTGAAAATTATTTTGACGATATTCTCTATGACTTATTGCCCATGTGTACGTCTTATGTTCTACTAGGCCAACCTTAGCTTTTTTACTGAAGAGTTATCTATGACGATTATAAGAACATGCATATGTTTGAAAGGGATGGGAGGAAGGTTACTTTTAACCATATGACACTAAGTCAAGTTAGCAAACTACAAGCTAAACTTGCTTAAAGATCTAAGAAGACATTAATTCTAAGCAAAGCCGAGCTCTGAGAAGCTATAAAGGCTGATATGTCGAATTTTATGTTGGTAAAAAGGCTATTAGAGTTAAAGGAGCAAATTAAGCTACCCCTTGAGGTGAAAGAGCTACTGGATGAATATGCCAACTTATTTCCAGGATAATCATCTAAAGGATTGCCCCCATTTAAGGGCATTAAACATTGCTTTGGCTTAATGCTCGGTGCTACCCTGCTGAATAAGCTAACTTATAAGATGAATCTCGAGTAGGCTTCTAAGCTCCAAAGATAAGTCAATGAATTAATGGAGAAAGGATATGTGAGGGAGAGCCTCAGTCTTTATGATATACCGGTACTCTTTGTATCAAAAAAGGATGGTACCTAGTGAATGTGCATCAATAGTTGAGCCGTAAATAAGATCACCATTAAATACTAGTATCCTATCCTTAGGTTAGATGACATGTTGGAAGCACTAAGTGGAGCTAAGGTCTTCAACAAGATTGATCTAAAGTCTAGCTACCATCAAATTCGGATGAGACTAAGAGATGGTTGGAAAAATGCATTTAAAACTCGGCATAGACTCTAAGAGTAGATGATAATTCCATTTGGCTTGTCAAATGCCTTGAACACTTTTAGGGGTCTAATGAACCATGTATTGAGGAATTTGATCAAGAAGTATGTCGTAGTGTACTTTGGCGAAATCCTTATGTATAGTGCCGAGCTTGTAAGCCACTATGAACATCTCCATGCCATATTCAATATACTCCGAGTTAAGAGACTGTTTAGTAATTTAATGAAGTGCTAGTTTTGCTATAAGGAAGTGGTATTTCTAGGCTATGTAGTAGGTGAAGGAGGCTTATGAGTAGATGATGAGAAGATTCAAGCTATTGTCAAGTGGCCGACTCCAACCACTTAATGCCGAAGTGAGAAAATTCCATGGATTGGTATCCTTTTATCAAAGGTTCATTAGAAATTTCAATACAATTGTTGTACCCCTTACCAAGTTGACAAAGAAGAACATTAAATTTAAGTGTAGAGAAAGAGAGGAAGGAAGTTTTGTTGAAGTGACGGCAAGGTGTGAAGGCAAGGTTGACTTTTGCACTTGTGTTAGCCTCACTTGACTTCAAGAAGATTTTTGAATTGGAATGAGATACGTCAAGCATTGGTATATGCATTAACTTAATGCAAGAAGGTTGACCAATTATGTAGCAACCCTAGGAGGGGCCTAGTGGTATTGCCTAAAATTTCCATATCACGTGTGCACCCATGATAAGAAAGTCGCCTTGCAAGTCAGAGATTGCAAGACTCTAAATAGTTATTTGCTAGAGTCTTCAATTTTAGTTCATTGGCTCATTATATAATATAAATAATTATGGATATCCATTTTTCCACGGTTCCTTAGTACCGTAGAGAATCGGTATCCCCTACCAAAATAGTGAAATAAGATAGACAATTCTAGAAAATTCTAAACTTACTAAAGATACTAAACTTAATTGAGACATTAGTTGTTTTTCAAAGCATTCCGAATTTACTACACAAGCTTTTCATCGTACTAATTCAATGGTATCACTCTGCACTCGATTCCTATCCCATTCCCAACTATCGATCAACCTGCAAGGAAAAGAACTATTGGGGTATAAGCTTACGCTTAGTGAGAATGCATGATAGAAATTTGGTAAATGCACAATTATATGAATGCATGAACAATCAGTATGCTAAACAATGCATGCAGTGACCTAGGAACTGCATACGACTCAGAATTATGCCCCCTGAAGTCGAGGTTTGGAGACAATTAACCAATCCAAATCGAAATTCAAGTTCTAGACCTTGGGTTTTATTTCATTTGCACTATCGTACTCATGTCAAAACAAAACTCTCTCTCTCTCTCTATATATATATATGTATACTTCCTTTACCAAAATCAAATCATATCTTTTAAAATCCCAAGTCTAGCGGTATGGTAGCCTTCGCAATCCACAAGCACACGCCCTAAGTAGAAGCCACAAGACTCGGCCCCTCGCTGACGGTTGGCGTTTCCCAACGCCTAGTAAGCCCATCAGCTTAAGACAGAGACTCAATATATATGATGGCATAGCTAGTACCTAATCCTGCAGGAAACTCGTATTCTTGTAAGTTCCTTCCCATCTTCTGCGTGAAGCAGCAGTCGGTGTTATCCATATGCAATATGAGGAATGCATGATTCATTTTGAGTTCTTAATCATATAAGTGATTAACTTGATTTTTAAGGTGATGAAACAATTTCATTCCATACAATTTACATGTATATATTAATACAAACAATTCCCATTATTATATATATAATTAACAAGTCATCACATTCATCCATAAATTCATACACATGCATCTCCCATATCCCACAAGCTTCCAAATTTATATATATATAAGTTTAGGTGTATCTATTCTATAAGCACAATCAAGTAAAGAGTCATCGGAAATTTACTCACTCAGCCATGTGGATCAATCAAACTAATCCGGGATAAGTCATCTCCCCAAAGCCCGGTCTCCTAGACATCACAAATATGATACTATAAGGATTTGAAATAAAACCTAGAAAACTAAGCTAAAACCCTTTAAGTTATACTTTGGACTTGGTTTCATAAATTTTTCCGGTTTTACTTAAAAGTTCAATTGCATATAGCTTTTTCGTTTTAAATCCAATTTTTATGATCTTATAGTCAATCTTCATCGTTTTCAAGTGTACTTTAACGTGGTAAGGTTAGATTTTCAAAATGAGGTATACAATTCTGTCCATGGGTCAGAACAGTATCATTCCTCATGTGTTGGAGTGTTTTTGGGCCTTGTATGGTAAATGGGCTTTTTGATAACTTGAGAAATCCTTTGGGCTTAGTCTTAAGATTTTATCCTAAGCTTAAAATACTCCTTGAGATCAGACTTACAACTTTGATATTTATATTCCTAAGGCTAACAACCACTTCATGGGGCCTTTAGTGGGCTCAAGTTGTCAAATGGGCTTGTTTTTTGTTCAAACTAAAGTTAGTGACTTTTGTGGGCTTGTGGGGCTTTAGGTGGATTTCTTATGGGCTTCAAAACAACCTCTTTTCATACTTTAAGGTGCTGGTCAAAATTTCCTTGAAGGCCCAACTTAGGCTCGTTTTGAGAGTTTTAGGCTCGGTTTTGAGTTTTAGGCTTTGTATACTTACCATACTTGCTTTGGTTGATCTTTTCACTTTGTTCATTCACTTTTATCATATTTTTAAGCTCCTTTTTATCACGTTCCAAATCTATTCATGATGATTCCAAGGGGTTCTTGCTTGGTTTTTCAACTTGTTTCATCATTTCCTTAAGTATAGGTGGTAGATTATGCACTTAAACTACTTGTATCCAAATCTTAACTTAAGTTTTCTTCCATAAGATGATCCTTTAACTCATGCTCCGCACAAAGAAATAAAAGATCTTATACTTAATATAACCTCCATATCATAGCTCATGTCATACAAAGTTGGTTTCTTTATAAAACTTCATGTGATAGATTTTTCCTTAACTTAAGTCTAGATTTGAGCATGTTTAACTTAACAAAAATAAAATCAACATTCAAATGACCTTTGAACCCTCATGTCCAGCATGTTCATCTCCCATTCAAGTTCTTGTTTCAAGATTTTCTCAACTTAAAATCTTCCATTCAAAGTGCTACACAAGTATCTTTACAAAACACCAACTTTACATGCTCATGTTTCAACCTCATGTGAGGGTTTCATGAGTTTGTTTCTTAAAATGGTTTTTGTCGTTATCACAAATTAAATTATACTTATATCTTTAAGTAATCAAAGTCTCTTAACATAAATACTAACCCACTAATCACAAGAAATACTTACCCGTCCTTAAAGCAAATTATGATGGTTGTGCACAAAGGTTCCACTTAAGCTCTTAACTTTGCTTCCTCTTTTGCAACCTTTTGGAACCCGAATCTTTTGGTCTTTTGGATGGTTCTAAAAGATCTTAGATGGTGAAAGAAATGACACAAGAATAAGAAGAGAAATTGCTGTAAGTATGGAAGCAAAAATGGTGGCGGAAATGTTAAGAATTTGTACAGTTTGATTTCTTCTTTCGATTTGTGTTTAAAGTGAGAGAAAAGGAAGTGAAAATGGGAGTGAAAGAGGGAGAGAGTAGCATATTTTGAATGAGGAAAGAAGTGTGTGCATGAAGCTTTAATTGATTATCTTGTAGCTTATACAAAAGTCAACAATTGCAACTATTGATTATGTAAGCATTAAGGGGTGAATAATGATGTGTAAGAAAAAGTGATTGATGGTTGAAAGCAAGAGCATGAGCCCCCTTTCTCCCTTGTCCAAATTTGCCATTTAAAGTCTTTTGGGGCCATGGAGTGGTCTTGTCTCATTTATTAAAGTTAAGCTTATGAAATCTTGTGAAAAATTATCCATATGTAGTATAAGTGAAGGGGTGATAAGGAAATTGTCTTATCACTAGATTTTGATAAGTTATCAATTGATAAGTTATTTAAGGTGATTTGTTGGTCTACTTATTTATGTGTAAAGCTTATACATGAAGATAAGGGCATGGTCTTATAGGAAATTGTTTTAGGGTTTTCATCTCGTATTGTTTTGTAATTTACGATTTGATTTTTATAAAATTATGAAATTTTCTAAAGTTGAATGATATTATTCAAATTAAATTATTGATTAATTACTTAGGGTTAAAATTCCTTAATGGTTTTAAGTAACTTTAGAGCTTGCAGTTCTTCAAGCTTCGGTTTTATCGATGATTGGCTTTTCAATTATAAAAATTTAATTTGTTTCTAAATATAAACTTAAGTTTTTGGTTTAGTTGATCTTTGGGAAGTTCAGAAAGTACTCATACTCAAATATTACACCCACTAAAAGTAGGGTTTACAAATTACCTACCATAGCGAGAAGCTCTAAAGACCTCAATTGAACTACTTTGTACATGACAAAGAACTCTTAGCCCTTATCCAAGTGCTCCAAGTGTGGTAGCACTATCTACTACTGAGAGAGTTTGTCATCTATACCAATCATGAGTCTTTAAGGTACCTCAAAAGTTAAACCAAGCTGTTAAAGCGATAAGCTAGGTGAATTCAATTCCTAGAAGGATTCAACTTTGTGGTAAAGTACAAACAAGGCAAAAGCAATGTTATTACTGATGCTCTATCTAGAAGAAATGTTCTCCTGATCAAGCTGTAAACCCAATTAATTAGGTTTGTGAGCATCAAAGAATAATATCCAAAGGACTCACATTTCAAACCTATACTTAGGCATTGTGCTAATGGAAGACCATAGATGAGCACTACAAAGAGGATAGTCATCTATTTCAATGTGGAAAGTTATGTATACCGACCTATTTGTAGAGGGAGTTGATTGTTTGGGTAGCCCATGATGGAGGACTCTCCCACCATTTTAGAGAGGGAAGAACATTTGAGTTGTTAAATGGACGGTTCCTTTTTTACAAGAATGAGGCAAGACGTACACTGAATTGTTAAGGGTTATGCTATATGCAAGAGAGCCAAATGTACAATCAAGTACGGGAAAGCAATGCCTTTGCCTACCCTTACCAGAACCTAGATTGAGTTGAGCATAGACTTTGTCCTCAGATTACCAAGAACTATCTAAGGTAAAGATCCTGTAATATTCATCGTAGATAGATTTAGTAAGATGGTAACCTTTGTACCATGTTCTAAGACTAACGATGCTTCAGCTATTACTTTTCTCTTTTGTAGGAAATTGGTCGATTATATGGCGTGCTGAGAAGTATAGTCTTAGATAGAGATCCAAAGTTCCTAAGCTATTTTTGGAGGACTTTGTAACGTTGGGTAGGGGATAAACTGCTACTTAGCATTTCTTATCATCCTCTAACAAAGGTAGTTAATCATACTTTAGGATTACTATTTTGAGCTACAGTAGATAAGAACTTGGTTGATTGGGGCTTCTTCTTGCTCGTGGTAGAATTCACGTAGAATCGTACAGTACATGACACCACTAAGTAGACCCCCTTCGAAGTTATCTATGGTTTTAATCTTAAATTGCCCCTTAATCATACCCCTATACCCATATCCAAGTAGGAAGACCCTGACATAAGAACCCATGTGGTGCCACATCAACATCCCCTTCACACACCAAAAACAGCCATGGAAGATTAAGAACAACAAACTTGCCATGTTTAAAGCAATCACTTTCAATTCATTTATCATTCATTTCTTGTCAAAATTGAATGCAAATTTTTGCATATTTAGAATCCTGACATGGCCTACTTTGCATTCAATCCAAAAACTTGCTCATATTCAAGCATTAAAGTGGTCAAAAATCTACTTTCGGGAAAATACCTCATTGCACTCACATTTGACAAAGCTTAATTCAAGCTTCAAAGTGAATATTAAAGCATCCATTACTTCATTCTGGCAAGTTTAGGTACAAATCATTGCTTTGATTAAAACACAAAATTTAAGCTTATAAAAATGCTCAAATTAATTTTCAAATTCAATCAGAGTAAATACTTTCAAGCTTAATCTTCCTTTTGGTAGAATAAATTAGAGGTCATTGAGTCATTGTAAGCACAAATCATCTCTTAAACCCACTCAAAAACACCTTATACAACCCTTTCTCTCTCTACAAAGTTCGCCAAGCTTGAAGCTTGGCAAGCAAAGCCAACTAAAAAGGAAGCATCCCTAGCTTAAGGGTAATCCATGGACACTAACTATACCTTCAGCTATGCCTCCTAACGCTACCAACAACTGCCTAGGGTTTAACTTCATGCACCACCACCTCGACCACCATGTTCCCATTTGAAACTACTCATCTAATCGAATTCTCCATCCCTTAAAACCCTTGGAATGCACCTTTGCTTGAGCTTCAGCTGTTGCCATGTAAATTAGGTACAACCACTAACCAGCGACCCATTTGCAACATTTCTAGACCACCACTTTTGATGCAAACACTTCACGAAACCGTCATTCACCAATAAATTTCACATGAGTATGTCACTCCACATTCAAGAATCGTCTTAGAATTGCTTGTAGGATGTCCTTATAGCTACTGCTTCCTTCCCTATTAAGTAACTCGTTTGCTAAGCTCTACCTAAGTCGAACATAAATCTCAATCTACATGTCTAACTTGAGAATCTAACTAGGTTGCTCTCATTTGGTTTTTTTTTTTTGGTATATTTTTTTCTTTTTCTTATTATTATTACTTTATTTTAATTTAAAATAATATAAAAACAGAATAAATCTCTTTTCCTTTCTTTTACAAGATTAGGCTACCTTAATATTCTTAATTAAATACATGTATCTTGCTACTTAGTGAAATGTATTTTGTAAAATTATAATAATAATAATTTTTCAAATCTAAGTCTTTTTTAGAATTTTTTTTTTAAATTACGACCCTTAATAGAATTTTCCTTAATAAAATTAAATGGGTAGAAACATAAAGCTGACCATTTTCTTAAATTAAAATCAACCAACACACTAAAATTTTCTAAATGAACTATGGAAAGTCTAATCCCTAATAGAGAGTATATAAACACCTATAAGATGACTTAAAATTAGGAAACCTTCTATTTTCCCTTTTTTGAATAAGTTCTATTTTTCTTTGTATGTAAGTATAATTAACCTTATTTTTAAGAATTATTCTTTTGTGCTAGAAGCGATATTTTAAAAATAAATTTAAATTCGAGAAGTTAAAAGTGGTATCCGATTAAGGTTTAATAGATTAGCTCCTAAACTCAAAATCTTTGGTTTTCAAAAACCATTTTCTTTAATTGATTTTTCATGTAATCCAATATGATTAAAATCAATCCACTTAATTGGTTTTAATTTAACTCTTTTTCTAACCTCAATCGAGTAGCAACTCCAAGTATTTTTCAAAACATATTTAAAAATCTAGATTTTCCTTAAGTCTTAGTCGATGGTTAATATTAAATTGGTGGTTTAATATTGATTAGATTAAGGAAAATATTAAAAATTGAGTAAAGTTTAAGCTCGATAGAAATACATATATATATATATATATGTATATATATATATACTATGTATAATAAATAAGAGGGATAATACAACAAACCTCTCTAAACTTTGACTTCAGCACAAATTATCCCCCTAAACTTCCGATGTATGGTTTTTGGTCTCTAAATTTTCATAAATTGGTAAATAACCTCCATATCCCTTTTCAACTTTGACTTTCATGTGTAAAGACCCCCACCACCCCTAAAGTTGTTTAGGAAGTGTTTACATACCAAAATCAAAGTTTAAGTGGTTATTTTCAAGTTGAAGAGGGTGTTTACATATACACCAAAATTAAACTTTAAAGAATTATTCTCGACTTAGAAGATTGTTTGCTAATTTATAAAAGTTTATGGACTAAAAACTACACTTTGAAAGTATAAGGGGTAGGGTTGATAATCCATACTAAAGTTAAAATTTAAGGAGGCCCTATTCAATTTCCCATAAATAAAATGAACCCTTTTGCAAAATTAAAGCTTATTTCAGATTTTCAAAAAATGAATCACTTAAAAATTAAGCCCTTTTTCATAGAATTTTCTTCAAAATGAATTAAATGGACTAAAGCTATAAATCCGATTTTTTTTTTTCAAAATTAAAATAAATCAACATATTAAAATTTTTGAATTAAACTTTAACTACCTAATCTTGAATAACAAGTACGTAGATATCTATAGGCAACTACTAAGTAACTTAAAAAAGGGCAACTTTTATTTTTATTTTCCCTCTTGTAAATAAATTTAATTTTTATTTTCACCCTTCTTTTAAATAAAATTAATTTTCCTTGTTTGCAAAATTTAGAATTAATCTTTTACGTTAAAGGGGTTTTTTGAAAAATAAAACTAAATTTGAAAGATTGAAAGTGGTACTCATTTGGAGTTTAATAGGATAGCCCCCAAACCTAATATCTCTAGTTTTTAAAATCCTTTTTCAAAAATGATTTTTCAACAAACTAGTGGTTAGGTTAAAATCAATCAAACCAACTGATTTAACATAACCCTTTTTTCTCGACCTTAGTCAAATGACAACTTTAAAATTTTCAAAACTTATCGAAAAATCATATTTTCTTTAATCCCTAGTTAAGGGTTAGTATTAAATAGGTTAAGGTTTAATATTAATCGAATTAAGAAAATTGAAATTGAAAAAACCTAGGCTTGACAACTTAGCAACTCCATTAGGGACCGTTAAGAGAGTTAGCCACATAAATCTTCTAATCTCAAAATTTGTTCTTCCAAATACCCTTTCTATGTTATATTTCTTCTTTATAAATATAACTTGTTTAATTGTATATACTTGTTCTAACCTAAATGCAGGTTTATTAGGGGCATATATTGGGGATTTTACTTTTGCATTATAACGTATGGTAGATACAGTCAAACTTAGGCCATATTAAGACCTTAAGACAGGGGAATATTGTATAAGCTTCAAGTGTTGTGGCGTAACCATTGTTAAGGGTTGATTAGGCTACCCCATTTAAGCTTCAATGTAATTGATGAATGATTTCTTTGAAAACATGTAAGACCATAATGCTTAAGGACTTTTTAGAATTTAACCTTTTGCATACACAAACCATTGGACCAGTGAATAAATTGCAATGGAGCATGCTGCTAACCAAGGATTGTTTCCTTATAGGGATTCCACTATAAAAGTCTTACTCATGTGAATTCCATGTATATTAACTCTCTGTATATGTTTTCCCCTTATAAATTTGAAAATTTTCCTTGTAAAGAACATTCTTATATAACAATTCAATTTCCTTATAATTTCTAATTTATCGTAATAATGGAATTCTGATGCAATCGTAATCCTAAAACCTTAATTTTACTACATTACTATTTTGCTACAAGTCCTCTAACTAGCATCTACACATCATGCATCATTTCATTCATTCATTTTTGTAAAATTTTGTAAATTTGTATATTGTCTTTGTTAAGTAGGTCTTAATTTCTTAGAATTTTGATAAAAATGACAATAGAAAGTTGTACTAAAAAAATTATATAGGTACATAAATTATATGTAAATATTTGATATCCCGTATATCTTAATCATATACTCATCTTTAGTAGGCTCTCAAAGAGTTCCCTTTAATAGATAGTCTTTTCTCAATGATAGATGTCAAGACCCTACAGGGGGCCTAGTAGGATTACCTAAATTTTTCATAACATATGTGCACCTATGATATGAAAACTGTCTTGCAAGTCAGAGATTGCATGACTCTAAATAATAAATCACCAAGATTAATGATTTTCAAGTAATTAATTTATTGTAACATGACGTAATATATAATTATAAATAACTATGGATGTTTGATATCCAACAGTTTCTCAGAACCGCAGAGAATCGATATCCCCTACCAAATAATAAGACAGATATACCAACATTATAAAATTGTAGGAAAAAATAAATTATATTAAATTCTAACATGTGAATATTTTCTACAAAGAGTGTTTATGTATCACTTATAAAGATCTCAACTAATTCTACCACTAATGTACATATTTTCATCTCGTACTCAGCACTCGAGACTTATCCCAATCCCATTGTATATAAACCTGCAAAAGAAAGACTATTGGTGAATATGCTACAAGATCTTAGTAAGCTATCCCTCGTACCATACTAACAAACAAGTTATCAAACAAATTGTTACAACCATATGAATACATGCACGCGCAGTATGCCAAACAATATATGCAGTTGACCGGTACTGCATATAAAATTGGATTTTAATGGCCTCCAAGATAAGGGTTGGAGATTCATCGGCACCAATCACGACTGGGCACTAGCACTTGGGTTTTTACCTATAACTTTGAATTCCGTATTTCACAAAAAACTACATTTCCATTTCTAAAAATCCAATAGTTCAAAAAGTCTCAGGCCAAGCGATGAGGTAGCCCTCGCAGTCCACACTCACACCCTATAGCGGAGATCTCTAGACTCGACCCTTAGCCATACAGTTGGCGTCTCCATCGCCTAGTATGCCCGTAGGTTCGGGTAAGGTCATGTTATACGAGTGTACCGTATCGAAACACTTTAATATATATAAACAACCCCCACAAGGCCTCTCTTTATCTCCGCATGAAGTGACGCCCGGAATAAGTAAATGTAATGCATAAATAATGCATGACCCTTTTTAATTTACGACAAGCCAAATATAATTAGGTCAAATTATGAGGTGATCAATCAATATCAACAAACCATCCAAATCATATAAAAATCAATCATACCAGCAAATCATCAATTATCTTATTTAACAATATTTCTTACAATAAACAATCAATATCAAGCACACGTATATCTCGAAACCCCATGCATCAAGTTATTGATATTCAATTTAAGTATACTAACTATAAGTACAAATAAATATAGAGTCATTGGGAGTACTCACTTGACTATGACGACTTGCTTTAGTCGTAATAACCGATCGGGAGATCCTTGCTCTTGTCGGGATCACCTGATCATTACGAGATAACAAAGATGATAAGTAGTTGACTCAACTAATGGTTCTAGATATCTATCTACCTAATTCTACTTGGATTACTATCAGCCTTTATTCAATTAAACCTAATTGCTAATCGTACGTAACTTTTTCATTCTATTTTCAATATTTACGAATTTATAGTTATTTTTCATCGTTTTCGGACACACATTCATACGGTGATGTCCATTTTAGACGTTATGACCCATTTTTTATGATATAAACTAAATTTAGAGAAATTTTTAACTATGAACACTTAATTGCTCTTATTACTTATATTTATATCTTTTGATTATACTTAATGAGACTTAATGAGTTAGTTAACCCTTAAATCTTTATACTTAGAGGATTTTACTTTGATATTACTAATTCATGTACTTAATTAAGTGTAATCCATTTTAGAAAGTGTATTAGGGTTTACTAATTTAGGTCCTTAATTATGATATACTTTTCTTCTTTTCTTAGTTTATAATCTATACTTATGTCATCACTTACATCATCATTTGCTTAGGTTATTGCTTATGTCATGGCTTATGTCATCATATGCTTATCTCATCACTTACTTCATTATATGATTACATAAGCCTCTCCCCATGCTTATGTCATATGTACATGTCTTATGTACATTTTACTTTTTCCCTTATACTTATGTCCATATGCCTTATACATATATATACTTATACATCTACTTAGACTTATATCGTATTTATACGTATATACATACTCATATACCTATACAGTTAGATATGTATTTTTATACAAAAATTCGTATGCCTAATCTTTTCCTTAAGAAAAGCTTCCTAATTCCATCCTTTTGTGTTTTTAAGTGTGTAATTAGTGTAGTATAAGTATTTATGGTTAGGTTTTGTTTTAATTTAGGTTATGTACATGGAAAATACTCATGTACCATGCTTCTCATGCTTCCCTTCTTTTCGGTTTACCTCATGTACACATTCTTTAAGCACATATTCATGTTCTCCTTTCTTCTTCTTCATGATTCCTAGAATTTTACACTTAAAGATGGGAACTTTGTGCCCTCTTCTTCAAGATCATACTTTTCACATACCTAATTGTCTAATCTACCTAATTAACTAACTAATGAAGAATAGAAAGCAACATAAAGTAACTTAAGTACATACCTTTAGTTGTGTTGGAATTATGGAGACAAAAGGAGAAGTTGTGAAAGTGGAAGAGGAAGAAGAAGCTCAAGCCATTGAAGGGTGATTTTTTTGTTTTGTTTTGTTTCTTTTGTTTTGTTTTCATAATGAAAGAAAGCAAATGGTGGGGTCTAGAAGAAGAAGATGTGGACGGGAACACTTAAGGAGAAAGAAAAGAAGAGAAAAATCAAAAGAAAAGATAAGAAAAGCCATCCTGAAGGAGTAGATATTTTCTTTATCTTTTAGTGTCTATTGTTGACTTTTCAAATTGTTGACTTTAGTGAACATGTGTTGACTTGGTCAACCCTTTGACCTTAGTCAATATGTGTTGACTTGGTCAACTCCCCTTAAACATATGTAATTTTGTGCACATAATGTAGTAATTAAGGGAAATTAAGGGAAAAATGAAGGAAATGAGAGGAAATGAGGTATTTGGTGAATTGATTGGTAAACACAGTTGATGAGGTCTTCCTTTAGGTCTTTATAGCCTATATATCTAATTTTATAAACTACTTTGGATAACGAGTGCAAAAAGTACTAATTAGAGTATTAAAGTTCACTACATATAACCTAATCTTCAACTATACTCATAACTCTAAGTAAGACTATCTTAATCATATGCTTAAGAAATAAATGTAAGCTATGATTCATTATCTTAGTTTCTAAAGGACTACTTGAGGATTCAACACATATATGCATGATTGAAAGTCATCTCTAATCTTTTTCTAATGATTTGGAAAAATATAAGTGTTATATTGTCAATTTAGGGTTTTAGGGTTTATTATGTTGAATTAGTGCACATATGTCTTTAAAGTGATCGTTTTAGGGTTTCTATCACTTTTGAGTGGAATCTTTAGTATTTAGATATATTTAGGGTAGAAAAGTTTCTTACCCGATTAATTAATTCTTTTAGGGTTTTCTCTTTCATTAGCCTTGTTGACTCCTAAATTGTCTAACATACTCGAATCGATTTCAAAAGCTAGATCAAAAATTTTAGGGGTTCACAATAGAAATGGGGGTTCATCTATAGGTATAACCATCCCACATATTTCTTCACTTAAAAATTATAAGCCCTTAGATTTTACTCTATCTTTCTAAATATATATCTTTAGTTCATCATTTTTTTTTCATCAGTTGTAAATAATTTTCTTATATAGATAGTTGCCACTTGACTACCTTATAGATTATTCATCTTTGGTCATCCTTTAGGTTAGAAATTTTCATAGGATTGTGAATGATGATATAGTTAGATTAATCTTCAGACTTTCATTTCAAAATAGTTAATACCCCTACAGCTTCTAGCTTGTAAACAATCCCACCAATAAGTTATTTTTCTTTAAAGCTCCCTATCTAAAGCAATTAGTAGTTCTTGACTATTTATAACAATTAGTTTCCCTCCCATAAGTTGTTTCCACCTTATTGTCAATAGCTATCCTATTAGTTACCCTTCTTAAAAAGTAGATTTCATTTCTATCTTATAAATATACCTCATTTGTGCATCTATAGTATAAGCCTTTCTCCCATCCCTTATAAAATAATCTATCAAGTTCCTTTTGATTCCTTCATTCTTGTAAATTCTCCTTATAAAAGTTTAAGTTGATTAAGATCATTCTAGTCCTTTTTCTCTTTCAAAATAAAGGTTTTCAAATTTTATTTTAAAAAAAAATGAAAGGTTGCTAATAGGCGAAGATTCTTCTAATCAAGTTTACTCCAAAAGTCCCAATGGCCGATGACAAGATCATCTCCCTAGAAAAAGTAGTATGTTAGATGGCTTAACAATTGTAGATCTTGTTCTCCATAATCAGTAGTCTCCAAGTATCTCAAGATCCAAGATTATAAAAGAGACTTGCAAAACTAGAAGACAAGGTGGCAACATTACAGAATATCATCACAAACTTAAAATAGGCTAAGAGACTTCAATATGTAGATGTTGATAGGCTAAAAAATGAGAATGGTCCAAAAAGAAAAGAGCTAAGGGTAAGTGAAAAAATACTAGCCTAAGGTGCTTGGAGGATACAATTCACTTAACTAAGGATCTCAATACTCTTTCATCATTTAAGGGAGGCAAAGATCCTATCCTACAAAGCCCCTAATCTACATTACAGACCACATAGTTTTGACCTAGAAGCATGATGTGACTATCATATAGGTTAGAAGGGGGTACTCCATTGAAAAATGCTAAAGGCTGAGGAACAAGATTCAGGAATTAATTAATGCAAAGATTATTCAACCAAGTCTTCAAGAAGTCAGTCCTTCTTCAAATCATGAGAAGAATTCAAATGAATCACTTACAACTCTAAACCTTTTCAATCTACCAACACCTTCTAACAAACTCACTTGTAATCTTAAATAATAAGATGGTCAACTCAATTGAGCTAGTTAAACTAGGAGTAAGGAGAGTCATTTTTTCTAATAAAGTCAATAATAGACTAATAAGGGAATGTTTTGCATGGCTTTTTAACAGCTATTACTTGGAATAAAAATATCTTCTTGGCTACCTTTTGCTACTAAAGGCATTCTTTTAAATTAAGGTAATTGTGATTGATTAATATTAGGGCATCTTGAGGAAAATTGGAAACGGTTGAATCCATTTGTGCAATTGAATTTCACCTAAGGAAAATCTCAATATTTGAAAGGTTTAGGATGAAAAGTAGCAAACCCCATCCTAAACACCAACCCTGAAATACAATTTCAAAGTTAAGTAATATTATTATGAGGTTATTAGACTTAATTCTTAAAGGAGGTCCATTTTGGTACACAAATCAAAATGTAACTAGGCATTCATTTTTAATATCCCACACATAAGATATCCTTTCTCCATCCTATTGAGCTTGTGTTAGAAGCGATTCTTAAAAATTAAACCCTATCAAGAATCATTCTATATAGAGCAATTTAGAGGTTAGGATCATTAATTAAGAGAAAAAGGATAAAACTAACTTAAGCTTACATTAGTGGCATTAAATTAAAGAATAATTTTATTACCAATAATTTTCTTTCTTTTTTTTTTAGGTGAAGAAGACCCAACGACATCCATATACTTTTTCGAATACCTCAAGCTCATTGATCTTTCTAAGCAACCTAAGCCTATGAGCCCATTCATGAATCTTGATAAGGGAGATAATCACTTTTATGGGAAAATAAGAAAAAGAAAGTAAAAATAAAAGAAAAGAGAAAAAAAGGGAAGAAATACAATAAGAATGGGCAAAAAAAAAAAAAGAAAAAGGAGAAGAAGAAGAAAAAAGAGAAAAGAGAAAAAAGAAAGAAAAAAAGGCTCAAAATCAAACAAAAGTAGTTTAACCTCAAGTGCAAGCAAGAAATCCATAAGAGACTTGAAAATATCAAAGGCACTCCTAACTTACCAAAGAAGCTAAAATAAGTACCATCCCTATTCCATCAAGAAAGCCCAAACTTGAAAATGAGGAAGACCTAAATTGGAGCTCAATAAAAAGTCCTAAAACACAAACACCCCTTACCCATTCTAATCGCAAACACAAGGCCTCCCCATCCATACGCTTTTATTATTAGAGGGAGCAATTTTTCTTAGATAAGAATTATTTTTGAAAATGGCCCAATCACATTAAGTTATGCATTATCTTCAATGTATATGATCATGCAAACCAAAATTCTAGTAGGAGACAATATAATTAATGATAAAAACAAGAAAGGAAAAATAATTGGGACTTCCCTAGTTTTATTGTTTGATCCTTTCAAAAAGATTAAACTTCAATAGTTGATTTCCATCAAACCATTAAGCACATGCTTTTCTTTTTGTATCAAAACAAACTAATTAATGAAAAAGTTAACAAAACAAAAATAACCAAAATTACTACTGCTAATTCAAGTCCTTAAAGAGTTAACATCATATAGTCTTATAGAATAATAAAAGATAAAGGAGTTAGAAAGGAAATGACAAGTTAGTTAATTAATACAATCACCCTAAATAGCAAATAAAATGACTCATGTCTTTTTTTTAAAAAAAAAAAAGAAATAGAAATCACTCTTCATCCTCTTCTTCTTCTTCCTCTTTGATCTCATCACTAGTTAAATCTTCAGTAGAGTTTGCCTCTAGCATGGGTAGTGGTAGAATTCTCAAGCGACCCATGATCATCTTTTAGTACACTAAGGTCTGGTCTACCTTATGTTCTATGTCTATCATTTAAACTAGCTTCTTCATAAATTTCTTAAAAGTAGCAATCACTAAGGAAGATGAAGGCTCAGCTTGCAACCTAGAAGATGATGAGGTGCCTTACCAGCTTATTCAAGTGGTATCTCTTTAGGTTTTAGTGGTAGTTGCATGGCTTTGATTGCATCGTAAGTGAGCGAAATAGGGGTTTTCATTCTTTGCACGTGCGCCTCATTGTGAAGGCTAGGATAGCTCCTCACCAAGCAAGTTATGAAGGGACCCACACAAAAATACTTAGACCACCCTTCAATAGCTTAGTTTCTCATGAATCAAGCCATCTTAAGTCCTAAATTAAGGGGTCAGTGATTAGCAATACTATGTGGATACAAAATATCCCTCTCATTGACCACTCCCTGACTATTGCCTCTACTACTAAAATTTCTAGTCACATAATGTATCAACCTAAGAGTGAAGTCAACTAATTTGTACGCTTTTGACCTTTTAAGATTATAGACTCCTCCCTTATCCTTAGCTAGATCACTCCATACAAAAGATTCAGACATACCTCAGGGTATTTGATGTTGTAGGTCCATATATTCTTGCATCATAATGTAATTAATAAAATACTACCCATATGGACATCAAAATAATCAATGGGTATCATGAACTCATAATTACAACATCTAAAATGAATAATGTTTAATCTACCCTAAGAAAGGCTATCAATACCTAACTTGAAAGTGTTGAGGAACTTCAGAGTGAGTTCTCTATATACCTGCATGTTGATAATCAATTGCTAATCCTATCCTCCAAATCCATTTATTTGCCTAACTCTAGCTTCATAGTTGGTTTATGCTAATGCCTCCCAATTTATATATGTAAATTCATCGAACTCCTTTTTGGATAGGTGTTTGAACCTTTCATGTTGCCATTCATGTTACAATGTGAGTTAAAGAAATTGTAGAAAAGCACTAAAGCTTTTACAAGCGCTATGTTTAACTCTTAGCCTTGTTTGAGTTAAACCATGTTAATCTAAGAATTAAACCATAACAATCATACCTATTTCAATGCTAGTTAATACACTAAGCAATTAATGTAATTAATAAGTCAACAAGTTTGTAACATGCAATTCTAAGATGGCTAGAATCATGGATTGTCAGATTTATTAAATCATTTCAAAATCGAATCCTATAGGCAATAACATCTATGTATGATTCCTATGAGCTTTTACATTAGATATACAAATCCTAAAGATTTTGGTTCAACAAGTGGGATTAATAAGCTTCATTATGTTGAAGTGTTGTGTTCTTAACACCCTTGATCAATAAAAATATAGGTTCGTGAAACACTAATTTTTTGATCTTGAATCAAACATATAATTTTAAAATTTAAACTATTCATTAACACTAACATTCAATATATTTCAATTAGAAACTTATTTCTTTATATTTCATTATTCATATGAAATTTAGATTAATCAATCCTAGATGAATAATTAGCATAAAAATTTTATGTGCATTGCCCACAAACATTAAAACAAACACCAATTGAAGTCATCAATTTAATAGTTTACCATCATTTTCTTCTACTTTCGTTCTCTTCCTATTGCTTTCTTGTTCTTTGTTTTGCTTTCTTTCATCCAATCTTTACAAAGTATGGATTTTTCTTAAGATTTCTAGTAGATAATAAATAGATTACACATTACATCACATTATTTATACTAGATCACTCATAGAAACCTAGATTTTTACACATACACACCAAAATTTCTTCCCTGAAAATCTAATTAAAAATTGAATTTTTACACTTTCTAACAACAAATTTAAGAAAATAACAAAGTAAAAATGATGTACATACATCAAATTATTGTTTTTATGCTTAGATTGAAGGATTTTGTGAGTGTTTGAAGTAAGAATAGAGAGAGAGTAGAAAAAAAATATGTGTGTTAGAGAGATAATGTAAGTGTATGTAAACATCTCATTCCCCTACCCACCACCCCCCCCCCCCCCCCAACCCCTTTTTATTTTTAAAATTTTTAGGATAAGATAAAGAGTCCTAATTTAGGAGGGGAGGGGGGTGGGTGGGGGGGGGGGGGGGGAAGAAATTTGAAAAAAATATTGGAAAAATTATAAAATATGAGAATAGAAAAATGCAAAAAAAGTACAGAAAATAGAAAGAATTTAGAAATAAAGTAAAATAATAAATCTTGTGATTAAAATAGGTTTGTATTAAAGAAAAAAGGATTAAATCCTTGGGCATAGCTTAGATTAAAATCTAAGTCTAGCCCATCCTTGTCCACATGTATAATTTGACTGCACATATGGACAAGAAAAAATAACGACTCATATAGATAAGCACTTGAGGTCTTGGGTTTAAACCTCACCAAAGGCATAAGATTGCCTTTTGCTTTTGTTTTTTCCACAACACAACGCATTGCCTCATGTCAAGAAATCACTAAGCTACATGTCTGGTTCTGATATGTAGCACTTCATGAATGGGCCTTGACAACACATCTTCCCCTCTCCTTCTCCCCTTTCCTATTCTTTCCCTTCATTTCTCACATAAGAACAATAGCCATCATCCATTATCTAGGCACAGCAACCATCTATGACCTCCAATGTTGATAATTGAATTTCATTCACTCGGTTCTTGACACGATGAGTAACTTGATTCTTAGCTAACGCCGACTAACATAGATCTATATTTGATTTGAATTTAAGGAAAGTGGCACGAACATTTATCATCTACTACGGTTGTATTACAATATACCCATTATTCCTATATTTCAGGAATACATCTAATTGAAAGGCTTCCACGTATCTCGATAATCTTGCAATTAACTGCTGCTTTGGATACTCTACATTCGCCTATAAATATAGTAAAATTACACTGTAAGAGATATTTGATAACTCTCATTCTACTCGTCTTTTCTTACATTCACTCACTGCCTTAGGCATTAGAGTGACCATACTGGACTGGCTTCGGTACCAAAAGCTTTCTCTTTCTTTGCAGGATGAAAGTTCTAACCCAAAATCACCTAACAACATCCAATACGCCCAATTGCTACCACTGTTGAATCTCTCTCTCTCACCAAAGATAAACATCATAGCCCACCGACGATGATCTCTTTCCCTCAAGCCAATCACTTTTCGAGCACACCAAATGCCTACATCATAGATCCATCTACTCTTGCCATCTCTTGAACAACCCCCTTCCCTATTGCATAACCCACCGTAATCCTAAACTCCAAATGCCATTTGCATCCCCAACCTTCATAACTCTCCATTGACGACTACCACTTAACTACCATGCCACTCACCCAACTCCCTAATCATCTCTCCCTCTCTCTTTAAACTGCTCTAACAACAAGCCAATATGATACCCCATGTACGTAACATTCACGAGCTCTCTCTCTCTTTCCTTCTCTCGGCATAGTCAAACTACCACACTCTCTCTTAACCATAACTGTACTGTAACCCCCTCTTGCCACTACATCAAACCACATTGCCACGTTCACCCAAACACAAATCTAACGACCTATTCACATTTGAATCAACTCGATGGTACTTAGATTTGATCATTCACCGCCTACAATCAACAGCGACTACATAAGCCAATACACATAAACAGCTCAGCTACCCTCTCTCATCACCGAAACACCACATGCAGCAACAACACTACCTTGAGTCAACCCAACACAGTACACACAAAGCCTTACGCCACTACAATTACACCTATACCAACCCAAGTGACCGTCCCTATCCATATATAAGTCCCTTCATGCGTAAATCAAACCCAACAACCTTCGATCTCGTGCGATGCCACTAAACGACGGTTCTTAGCCATGGCACTAGTATAAACCCCCCTTAAGAAATCTAATTCACATAAAAACTTCATCCTCTACTTGATTTGGTGCTTGGATCCACCCCAGGCACATCCTTGAGCAGTTACTGTACGTGACTCGACCCAAACTACACTCGACCTAACCACCCAACTCATGGTTCAATACGTATCTAAACTTATCTAATCGGCAAGCTTGGTCTAGCCCTTTTTGTAGTTCTTTTATTATTTTTTTATTATTCTTTTTTTTTTATTTTATGCATTTTCTGTAAATATCATATTGTAATAAAAAATGAACATAAATATATATAAAAGAAAAAAAAAAGAGAGAGAAAAAAATGAAAAGAAAAAGAAAAAGAGAGTAGTAAGTTTAGTTTATTTTCTTGAATAAGACGTGAATAAAAATAAATAAGATTTAGTAAATTGTTTTACCACTTAGAAAACCTTTTCTTAATGAAAATAAAGATAGATTTTTTTTTTTAAATTAGTACCTTTAGAATTTTCGAAATTCCAATAAACATAGTTTAGGATCCTTTTTAGAAGTTTTCCTTAAATAAACCAAATCAAATTAAAAACATAAGCCCGATCTTTTTCTTAAAAGTAAAATTAGCAAGCTCACTAATTTTTTTACAAAAGAACTATGTACATCTAATCTTAAATAACGAGTATGTAAGCACTTACGGGGTGACGATAAGAAATGAAAGAACCCATTTTTTCCATCTTAGTATAGTTTCATTTGATTTAATCGAATTTATTAATCAATGATTAAATTTCGTTTCATAGGATAATTTTTAAAAGGTGATTTTAAGAAATTAAATCTAAAATTGGAAAGTTAATAGTACTCGTAAGGGTTTAAAAATCTTAATGCCCAAGCCTGTTTTTCTAGTTCTTAAAATTGTTGATAAAATTGGTTTTGTCAAAAGACTGGTAGCTTAGTTATAAACAATCTACCCAATCAGTTATAACTTAATTGTTTTTCCCGACTTTAGTTAGATAGTGACTCTGAAACATTTTCAAAAAAAAAAGGACCAATTTTCTTTAAACCTAATCGAAGGTCGATATTAATATTGATTAGTTTAAAAAAGACTTATTTATAAAAAAGAATCTATTAGGGACCATCAAGAGGGTTAGCCATCTAACTTTCTAGATTTAGAATTAATTCTTTGAAATCACCTTATTGAGTGTAATTTATTTATTTATTTGTTTATTTATTTATTTATTTACTCATTATTATTTTTGTATAGGATTATACAAACTATTTTACTTTCTATATTAGGACCCTAGGATAGGAGAGCCATTTTGTAGGCTTCAGGTGTTGCAGTATAACCATCGCTCGGGGTTATTTAAGCTACCCCTACTTAAGCTTAATGTAAGAAATGAAAGTGTTTTCTAAAAACATGTGAGGTTACAAAAGCTTAAGGACCTTTTAGAACCTACCTTAATTGTATATACTCCCCTTCAAGCTTGAAGTAATACACTACTCTTAAGAACTACAACCCTACTAATTGTTCAAGAGTTTTAATATAATCAAGTTTTTGAAAATAACAGTACAGTTGCAACTTAAGGAGTAATGAATTAAGCCAAATGATCCTAACATCTGCATATTTCCATGTACTTTCTTTTGTTGCATTAATGACTAATTCTTGTATATAAAATGTGCAGACCTAAAATGGGAGATAATTAAGCAAACAATCAGGGGAATGATAGCCTATAAGGCATCTCTAGGATTCGCGAGCTGCTGTTGAAGGATGAAATTGGCTATTTAAAGGAAAAGCTTGAGTGCTCCAAAGCTCACAACTGAGCCTTAAGGGCTCTTCTGAGATAGGTTATTAAGGAAACCCATGAAATGATAGAAGACCTTATGGTTCGTCTACGAGACTTAATTTAGGGTTTTTTTCTGTTCATATCTAGAGAGCTTAGAATCAATGTCAAGTTCTAAAGTAAATGTTTAGTTCTCTACCTTTATTTTCTATCTTTTAATCTTTTACAATAATAAAAGTTCTCTTTAGTTTGTTGTTCTTCATTCTATAGCATTTTCTTCTTTGTAAATAGTCCTTTAATAAGCATTTATCTAACCACTATTCCCTCCCATTCAAGGAAATGTAAAATCTCATAAACTTAGACTATAATTTTTTAACTATAGTCAAGAGAAAAATCTAAATTGAGAGTTAGCAAGGAAGTCCTCTTCGACTAAATTAATCATGAGTAACCTTTTTCTCTAGGAAAGGAATTTTTAAAATCACAAAGCCCCATGAAGGAGCCTAACATCAAGGTCAGGGGCATTGAAAAGCCCCATATGGTTACTAAGGAAAGAGGTGGTTATAATAAGAATCTATACTAATTAGCAAGCTTTCAAAAAATGATGATGAAAAAAAAAAGATCAAAAAATGAAAAGAGGGAAAAAAAAGAAGAGAGAGAAAGTAAAGGCTTCTCATAAAATTTTTGTCCAATCCATGTTGGCTCAAGTAGCTAAGCTTTCAATTTACGTCATCAGTTTTCTTTTCAAGGTGGTCATATTTTTTAAATTGATCATAGTAGTCTAGATCATTCTTCCCTAATTACAATTTTTAATGTCCTTTCACTCTTTTTCAAATCAAGAGGCCTATCCCTAATGCCTTTTTCTTAAACGGTTTTTGTTTTTTAACAAATTCCCCATAAATATTTTTTCCGAGTTAAGAAGTTTTTCAAATTAATTACTTTCCTTACTTTACTTCTTCAATCCTTCATCATTTCCCTTAGGGTTCAAGCTAACTCTTAAAGCATTGTCCCTTTTTTCAATTTGTTTTTAAGGATGTAACCAGTCTTTAGGGCACTATCCTATCTTGCATTTTTAAGGATCTAACTAGACTTTAGGGCGCCAACCTATCTTTCCTTTTAGAGTGTTAGCTAGCTTTCAAAGCACTACCCTCGCTTTTATAAATACCCTTTAAGGTTCAAGGCAGCTCTTAGAGCATTGTCCCCTCTTTTAATTCATTTTTAGGGTTTTAGCCATCTCTTAAAGTGTTATTTCTTCTTTCTTTTAATCTTTTCTAGGGTGCTAGCCAGCTCTTAAAGCATTGACTCCTCTTTTATTCTTTTTAAGGTTCTAACTAGCCTTTAGAGCAATGTACCGTCTTTCATCTTTACAGTTCTAGCTAGCTCTTAGAGCGCTATCATTTCTTTCTTTTGTTCTTTTTAAGGTATTAGCCAGCTCTTAAAGCGCTGGCCCTTCTTTTATTCTTTTAAGGGTTCTAGCTAGCCTTTAGGGTATTGTCCCATCTTTCATTTTTAAGGTTCTAACCAACTCTTAAAGTGCTGACCCCTCTTTTATTCTTTTTAAGATTTTACCAACCTTTCAGACGCTGCCTCGTCATATTTTTTTAAGGTTGTAGCCAGCTCTCAGAGCGTTAACCCCTCTTTTATTCTTTTTAAGGTTTTAGCTCACCTTTAGGGCCTTGTCTTGTCTTTCTAATGTATTAGCCAGCTCTTAAAGCACAGACCCCTCTTCTATTCCTTTTGAGGTTCTAGCCTACTTTTAGGACATTGTCCCAACTTTCTAAGGCTCTTGCCAACTTTCAAAACGTTACCTCCTCTTTTGTCAACTTCTCCCAAGTGAACCCATAGGGTGCTTCTCTTCACCAATTTCTCTTTCAGCAAGCCCATAGGGTGCTTCCTTTCATCATCGATTTCTCCTAGCAAGCCTATGGGGCGCTTCTCTCTACTAAGTTCTTAGTAAGCCTATAGGGCACTTTCCTTTAGTAATTTCTCCCTATCGAGCCCATAAGGTATTTTTCTTTACCCAGTTCTTAGTAAGCCTATAAGGTTGCTTCCCTTTACCAATTCCTCTCAAGCAAGCCCATAAGATACTTCCTTTCATCACTAATTCCTTTCAGTGAGCCCATAAGGTGCTTCTTTTCATCACTAATTCCTTTTAAAGAACCCTCGAGAGATGTTACTACCTATGTTAGTTAGCTTAGTGAGGTACTACTAAGTTTCAATTTAAGGTCTTAACCAACTCAAGGAGCACTTCGCCCATTTACCTAAATAGTCAACTTAGAGGAGCACTTCCAAGTTTTTTTCAAATCGATTATAAGTTAGGGTTGCTAGTTCTCAAAAGATACTCCCACCTAGGTTAGTTAGCTCAATGAGGTACTACTAGGTTTCAATTTAAGGTCTTATCCAACTTAATGAGTGCTTCGCCCTTTCACCTAGGATAGTAAGCTTAAAGGAGCACTTCCAGGTGTTTTCTTTCAAATCGATTCTAAGTTAAGGTTACTAATCTTCGAGAGATGCTCCCGCTTAGATTAGTTAGCTTAGTGAGGCACTACCAGGTTTCAATTTAGGGTCTTAGTCTACTGAAGGAGTGCTGTACCCGTTCACCTAGGATAATCAGCTCGAAGGAGCACTTCTAAGTTTTTTTTTTTTTTTGAATTGATTCTAAGTTAGGGTTGCTATTCCTTGAGAGACACTCCCACCTATGTTAGTTATCTTAGTAAGTCACTAACATGTTTCAATTTAGGGTCTTAGCCAACTCAAAGAGCGCTTCATTTGTTCACCTATGATAGTCAACTCATAAGAGCACTTCTAGGTTTTTTTTTTCGAATCGATTCTAAGTTAAGGTTATGAGTCCTCGAGAGCTACTCTCGCCTAGGTTAGTCAGCTTAGTAGGGCACTACTAGGCTTTAATTTAAGGCCTTAGCTTGCTTAGGCAGCACTTTGGCCATTCACCTAAGATAATCAACTCGAATGAGCAATTCTAGGTTTTTCTCGAATAGATTCTAAGTTAAGGTTGCTAATCCCTTAAAGATGCTTCCACCTAGGTTAATCAGCTCAAAAGAGCATAACTAAGGTTCAATTTAGGGTCTTACCAACTTAAGGAACATTTCTCCTATTCACCTATGATAGTTAACTTAGAGGAGCACTTATAGGTTTTTCTCAAATTGATCCTAAGAGTCTTAGCCAGCTTAAGGAGTGCTTCACCCATTTTGCCTAAGGTTAGTTAGCTTAATAGGGCACTACCAAGTTTCTCTTTAAGGTCTTAGCTAACTTAAAGAGCGCTTCACCTGTTTTATCTTAATTAGTTAGGTCATAGGGGTACGGCCAAGTCTTTAATATCTTTTTAGGGTCTTAGCTAGCTCAAGGAGCACATCGCCCTTTCATCTTAGTTGGTCAACTCATAAGGGCATGACTAGGTCTTCAACATCTCTTTAAGGTCTTAGCTAGCTTAAGGAGCAACTCGCCCGTATCATCCTAGTTAGTCAACTCATAAAGGCATGACCAATTCTTCAACATCTCTTTAGGGTCTTAGCCAACTCAAGGAGCGTTTTACCCATGTCATCTCGGTTAGTCAACTCATAGGGGCATGACCAAGTCTTTAACATCTCTTTAAGGTCTTAGTTGGCTTAAGGAGCGATTTGCCCATGTCATCATGCTTAGTCAGCTCATAGGGGCTTAACTGAGTCTTCAACATCTCTTTGAGGTCTTAGCCAACTTAAGGAGTGCTTACCTGTTCACCTTGCTTCATTAGCTCATAAGGGAACCACCAAGCTTCAATTCCTCTAAACTTACCCAGCTAGCTCTTAGAGCACCTCCACTTTCCATTTACTATCCATCAAATCCCTAATTGCTCGAACCTAAGATAGCTAGCAAAGGCGTTCCTTAGGAAAAATTCTATCCTTAGGGAAAAAATAGTGTCTAATTTGTTTTTGTGGTAAAGTGTTACTCAAACTTTACCACAAAGAAGAGTAATTGTAGACACTTTATTTTTGCTCGTTTTTTATTTTTAAAATTTTTAGGATAGGATAGGACAAACCAAAAAAAATAAAAAATTTGACAAAAAATTAGTAAATGAAAAATTTAGGAAAAATTACAAAAAAAAAATAAGAGTAGAAAAATGCAAAAAAATGATAGAAAATAGAAATAATTTATAAATAAAGTAAAATAATAAATCTTGTGATTAAAATAAGTTTTTATTAAAGAAAAAAAAAGGATTAAATCCTTAGGCCTAGGCTTAGATTAAAATCTAAATCTAGCCCAACCATGTCCATATGTGCAATTTGACTAAACATGTGGACAAGAAAAAAATAACAACTCATACGAATAAGCACTTAGGTTTAGTATTGGGTTTAACTTGAGGTCTTAAGTTCGAACCTTACCAAAGGCATAAGAATGCCTTTTGCTTTTGTCTTTTCCACAACACAAGGCACTACCACATGTCAAGAAATTATTAGGCCATGTGTTTGGTTGTAGCACATGACACTTCGTGAATGGGCCTTGATAACACATCTCCTCCTCTCCTTTTCCCCTTTCCTTTTATTTCCCTCCCTTTCTCATTCATGAACAATAGCCATCATAAATTGTTTGGGTACCTTATGACACATAGCAACCATCCATGGCCTGTAATGTTGATAGTCGAATTTCATTCACTCAGCCACTCGATTACTGAAAAAAACAAGTAACTCAATTCTTAGCTAATGTCGAGTAACATAGATCTGTATTTGATTTGAATTTAAGGAAAGTGACGTGAATAGTTATCATCTAATATGTTTATATTACATAACTGCCCACTATTCCTATATTTCAAGAATACATCTAATTAAGAGACTTCTACGTATCTGCTTCAAACACTTAACATTCACCTATAAATAAGAGAAAATTACATTGTAAAAGATATTTGATAACTCTCATTCTACTGAAGTCTTTTCTTACATTCACTTAACTTAAGCATTGAAGTGGATGCACTGAAATAGCCTTAATACCAAAAGCTTTTTCTTTCTTTGCAAGACGAAAGTTCTAACCTAAAATACCTAACAACATTCAATACACCTAACCACTACCACCGTTGAATCTCTCTCTCTCACCGAAATGAAACATTAGGGCCTACCAACGACCATCTCTCTCCTACAAGCTGATCACTTTTTAAGCACACCGAATGCCTACATCACAAACTTATCTGCTCTCAACATCTCTTAAACAACCCCCTTCCCTATCGCATAATCAATTGCACTCCAGAACACCAAATGCCATTTGCATCTCCAACCTTCATCATTCTCCATTGATGACCACCACTTAACCACCAAACTACTCGCCCAACTCCCTAATCATCTCTTCCTTTCCCTCTAAACTGCTCCAACAGTAAGCCAACACGATACCCTACATACACAACATTCACAAGGTCTCTCTCTCTCCTTGTCTCATTATAGTCAAACCACCTCTCTCTCTCTCAAACATAATTTTATCATAACCTCCTCTCACTATTGTATCCAACCACACTGCCACACTCACCTATATACAAATCCAACAACCTTACTTACATTCAAATCAACCTGACAATACTCAAATCCTATCGTTCACCGCTTGCAATCAACAATGATTGCATAAGCAAACCCAAGCAAACACCTTAGCTACCCTCTCTCATCACTGAAACACCTCACGCAGCAGCATTACCACCTTGACTCAACCCAACATAGTACACACTAAGCCCTATGCCATCGAACCACACCTACACCAACCCAAGTAGCTACCTATATCTGTACACAACCTCCTTCATGCTGAAGCCAAACCCAACAATCTTAGATCTTGTGCGCTACCACTAAACGTTAGTTCTTGACCGTAATGCTGGTACAAACCTCCTTAAGCCCAATTTGATTCTTATAAAAACATCAACCCCCCCCCCCCCACAACACACACACACACACACTCAATTTGGTGCTCAAATCTACCATAGGCACGTCCTTGAGCAACTACTGCACACGACCTAACCCGAACCATACACGACCTAGCCACCCAACTTCTAGTTTGATATGTATCCAAACCGATCTAACCTACACACTAAGTCCAACCCTTTTGTAGTTTTTTTCCTGTTGTTATTTTGTTGTTTTTTTATTTTTTTAATTTTATTTTATGCATGTTTTGTAAATATTGTATTGTAACAAGAAAACAATATAAATATATATTAATATATATATCTAAACAAAAAAGAAAAAAAAAAGGAAAGAGAAAAAAATGAAAAGAAAAGAAAAAGAGAGTGGCAAGTTTAGTTTATTTTCTTCAATAAGACATGAATAAAAAGTAATAATAAATAAAATAAAGAAAAATAATAAAAAATTTAGTAAATTATTTTACCACTTAGAAAACCTTTTTCTTAATGAAAATAAAAATAGATCTTTTCCTAAATTAAGACCTTCAAAATTTTTTAAAATCCAATAAACAAAGTTTAAGATCCTTTTTCAAAAGTTTTCCTTAAATAAACCAAATCAAATTAAAAATGTAAACCTAACAATTTTTAAAAAAGTAAGATTAGTAAACCTGCTAATGTTTTTTACAAATGAACTACATATGTCTAATCCCAAATAGCAAGTATATAGATACGTACGGAGCGACAATAAAAAATGAAAAAAATGCTTTCTTTTCCATTTTAGTCTAGTTTCACTCAACTTAACCCAATTTATTAATCAATAATTAAATTTGGTTTCATGGGATAATTTTTTAAAAGGGTGATTTTAAGAAATTAAGTCTACAACTGGAAAGTTGATAGTACCAGTAAGGGCTTAAAAATCCTTACCCCTAGACCTGTTTTTCTAGTTCTTAAAACCATTTATTAAATTGGTATTATTGAAAGATAGGTAGCAAAGTTATAATCAATCCACCCAATTAGTTATAACTTAATTCTTTTTCCTAACTCTAATCAAGTGGCTACTCGAAAACATTTTCAAAAAACAAAAGAACTGGATTTCTTTAAACCTTAGTCAAATGTTAGTATTAAATGGGTAGGGTTTAATATTAACCAGTCTAAAGAAGGCTCATTTATAAAATTTAGAGAAAAACTAGGCTCAATAATGTAGAATGAGAGTAGAAGAAAAATACCTATGCTTTTCAAAATTGAGTCCTATTACAAGTGAGGACTACAATCATAGAGTGTGGCGTGTTCCTTCACTTCATGTTAGATAATAAACCTACATGTATATGGCCAAGGACCATGAGTATGGTCTAAGCAATGTTCTCATCGTCTTTAATTTTTTCTACTTCATCTCAAAATTAATTTCAAAACGATCACGGTCCAAAATCCACGAGTGTAGACTTTGGTCGTGATCTTTTCTGTAATTTGAAAATTCATGCCAAGTTTACTTCCTTTGACTTAGTTCTAAACTATTGGAAAAAATAAAAATTAGCACTAGATAAAGCACAAAAGTTTTACCAAATAATAGTCTAATTGGATGATAAACTCACTAACTAATATTACATAAATAAATTTAAACACAAATTTTTAAGACATTAAAATCAAGATAGAAACTAACTAAGAATTGAATACCTAAATTTAATTATTGAAAAATAAAACGACATAAACTAAAATACTAAAAATAAAAATTAATCAAATTTAGGCTACCTCCCACAAGGCGCTTTCATTTTACGTCGTTAGCTCAACGATTGACATTTCTTCCTTAGTTTTCTTCCAAACCCATAGGTTTAGGATTCAGTTCAGTATTTTTGAGCAAACTTCCTTATGGCCTTTTAGTGATTGATTTTGCCAATTGACCCAATTAGCTCTCCAAATTCCTTAATGATGCTTCTATGTTCCTTATTGTAATTTTGTTAGCTTAGAATCTTGCATCCAAACTCTAGATAAATCGATTCAATTGTTCTTCAACATTAGGGGACCTATTATGTTATTGTACATGACAAGTCTATTATTATTGTTGTCCTCCCTAAGAAAAATTTGCATGATTCCTCTAGCTTAGGTTAAAAAAAAATTTCTTAAAAACTTAATTTATAAGAAAATTTTTTTAAGGAATGCTAAGATTTTGGCCTTATTTTTATTTCTTAAGTAAATAAATTAGAAACAAAAAAGGGGGGGCCTAGCTCAAACCAAGTTTTAATAAAACCAAGTATTTAAATTTGGACCGAGCAAGGCCTAAGGTCCTACGTACGTTACAAGAATAGGGGGTGCTATGCGTGCCCCATTTAATTTCAAACACACGCGTAGCATGTGCCCTGTACATAACCTACATCCCTCCTTCTCCTTCCTATTTCAATTTTCTAGTTTTCTTCCTTTTCTAGTGTACTTTGTTGAGGGTGATTTTTGACCTCATTTACTACATGATACACCAAATTAATGGTGAAATAGTGTAGTCCACATAGTACACTTTGAATTGAGACCCATTTTTCATCTAAATTTAGTCAAATTTGGTATTAAGTTGGCTCCAAAAATGATAAAAACAAAAAAAAAAATCCGGCATCCCCATTCATGGCCGATTTCTCCATTAATGGCCTTTCTAAGCTCGTTTGAGTCTTGATTAGTATAAATAGAGGTCAAGAAATACACAAGAGGACACATCACAAGCTTAGAAATACTCTAAGTAAGCAAATCAAAGCTTTCTCTCTCTAACCTAATCCCTTTCTCTCTTTAGGAAAGTTGCCTCGACTGTTATTTTCAGTGAAAACTACCACCACCATCGAAATCCTCGTATCCAAAAACCTTAGATAAGACACTTTAAATCAACTTCCAAAGACGATCCAAGTTGTATAAGATAACTAGAGCCAATCAAAGCTGACCAAAGTTAACTAAAGATGACTAAGCCAACTTAAGCTAACCAAGCCAACTCAAGTCAACCCCGAACTGAACCAAGCCCAACTCGGTCTACAATTTTTTTTCAATTATTTATCTATTTTATTTTATTTTTTACATTTTATTTATTTATCCTTTTATGCATGTGTTTTTTTTTAAAAAAAAAGGAAGAAGAGAAGAAAGAAGGAAGAAGGAAGAAGAACGAAAAAAAAAAGAATAAAAAAAATAAAAAGAAAAAGAAATAAAAAGTGAAGGGGAATCTTTTTTTTTTACTTATAGAAATAGATAAATAAATAAATAAGGTAGCAAAAACAAATAAATGAGTTAGTGAATAAACAAATTCATTTTATCACTTAGAAAAAATTGGATTTTCTAAAAATAAAAATAAATGGACCATTTTCCCAAATTAAGACTATTCTAAAGTTTTCAAAAATAAAACACTGATTAGAAAAATTTCCTTAAATAAATCAAATCGAGTAAAAATGTAAACTTAATCCTCTTTGAAATTAAAAAAGAACTACATATGTTTGATCCTGAATAGCGGGTACGTAGGCACCTACAAGGCAATAATAAAAATAAATTTTCCTTTTTTAGTTTAGATTACTTTGTTTATCTAATTAGAATAACTAATAATCGAGTTTTGCCTTTTAAAATTGAAATGTGATTTTTAAGTTTAATTTTAAATTTGGAAAGTTAATGGTACTTGTAAGGGTTTAAAGATCATAACCCTCGGATCTAGATCTCTTGTTTTAAAACCATTTTTACAAAATTGATTTTTATGAAAAGACCAATGGCTAAGTTATAACCAATCCACCTGATTGGTTATAACTTAACTCTTTTTCCCAATTCTAGACGAATAGTGACTCTAATACATTTTCAAATTGAAAAAATGATTTTCTTTAATCCCTAGTCGATTATCAGTATTAAACAGGTAAGATTTAGTACTAATCGGTTTAAAGAGGACTTAGTTTTAAAAACTAGGAGGTGAAAAAATAGGCTCGACAGCTTGGCAACTCCACTAAAAGAATCTCAAGAGGGTTAGCTATTTAACTTTCCAATCACCTTAATGCACTTTATTTACTTTTTCATTCTTTATTATTTGTATCATGATTGTACTAATGTCCTTATCAGTTTAGTATTTAATCATTTAGCGGGAGGGATTTAATTTTCTACAAACATATGGTAGAAACGGTCAAGCCTGAACCGTATTAGGATCATAGGACGAGAGGCTATTGTATAAGCTTCGGGTGTTGTGGTGTAACCACCACTTAAGGTTGATTAGGCCATCTAAACTTAAGTTTAATGTGACCAATTAAAGTGTTCTTTAACAAGTAAGGTTACACAAGTTTAAGAACCTTTAGAAGCCACCCTTTATGCATTCACAACATCTAGAATCGATGAATAATCAAGTAAGATGGAAATAAAAATATAGAATGGCTTAGAGTTTTCTTAATTTCCCTTGTAATTTTCACGTATTGTAAACATAGAATTGTTGTAAATAAGTTTTTCTATTAATAGTCGGACAATCTTGTAACATATTTTTCTTTTGTAATTCAGATTAGGAAATGGCCTATTCATCTAACTCCGTCTACTTTAGAGAAAAATTTGTATGCAAGCCTATCTAACCCAAGCCAATCCTGGACCAATGGTTACAACGCTTTAATCAAAGGGAACAAGAGACCAACTTTAGTAAGATCATGTCCATTCTATCACTTCCTAAAGTAAAAATAGAGATTAATTTGATTAGGGCTCTAACCAACTTTTGGGAACCTAAAGAAGTAGCTTTTCGAGTTAAGCCTCACCTAATTAGCCCAACAGTTGAAGAATACACCCAATTACTTCAAACCCCTTCTTTGGAAAATATATGCATCCTAAATTTGGAAGTGGATCCAGTGAATGCCTTTTCAAGATTCTTAGGTATTAGAAAAGCTGAAGTGAACAAAGCCTTCAAAAGCTGTAATGGTAACTACATCAAACTAAAAGACTTAAAAGCTCGGTTCGCCATTGAGCCTAAATCCAACCAATGGGGCATCTTTTGTGGCAATGCTAGAGATTGGGGATAGAACAGAATAAAAACCTTTATACTATCTGCATCCTATTCCCTAATAGAAAGTATCTCATCCATTTTAGGGTCACTAAGTTAGTGAGCTAATTTCTTGAAGGCAAGTCATATATCCCGGCCCTCCTTATAGAACAGATTAGAAGCCTCAATGTTTTGAAGGAAAAGAGTGATGGTGCACTAAAGACCAGCATGGCATTACTGACAGTATAGTTTCATGAGCTACATGAAATGTTATGGGCTTGATCTAATCCAAGGAGAGTTTGCTCATAATATTGATCTGATCGATTCTTTTGTCGATAAGATCCATCTCTCAATAGGAAAATCCACTTACTGTTGGGTAAAAGTGTTGTGAAACTTCCAAGTTGCTAATATCTTATCGACAACAAGATGGAGCAACTTCAATAAGGTAATCTTAGTCTATAAAAACTATCAAGCAATACCCCTAATTAGGATAAAATGGTATACATGTTATTTTGAAGGTATCTAAGATATAGTCTATAAGCCTCCATTGGATATCATGACCTTGGATTATGAGGATCTTCAAATTTCGCTTCTACAGAAGATTTCCAAACTTAGAGCGATCAAACGATTATGGGAAACAAAGATTATTAGCCGAAACATTGATTTAGGAGAATGGCTAGGAGAAGTGGACAAGCACCAGGTTACTAAAGAGTATTTGTACAATCAGCTCCATAAGGTAGGGGAGATCCAGTATCGAGCACCAAAGGTCATCCAACTTACACTAGCTGAATTAGATCCTAAAGTCAAGACCTACATGGACCAAGTATAAGCTTGAGTAGAAATAATCTATGAAGAGTGGGGCATGTTAGAGGATCTCTTTCAAGAATTGAAACAAGGTTCCTAACCTTTAGAACATCAATTGAGGATGACCTAAAAGAGGCTTAAAGAACTTAAAGAAATGGGAGTTTTCAACTAAGAAAAGAGGAAGGGAGCACCAGCAAAGTCTAGTAAGCAAAAAAAGGGACCGGTTGCCAAGTGCTAAAAGAACATTTAGAATAGTCTTCTTAAATGTATTTTATTTTTTTCCAATAATGTAAAGGGGAACTCCAAAAGCTAAAAAAAAATTTTTTTTTTTATCATCTTACTGGTTATTCGTTGATTCTATTCCTTTTGCATCCATGTGGCTCATTTGCATTCCTTCAAAAATTAAAATGTGCTAACTTGTTGAGAAGTGATCTTAAACAGGTTGCCAAGATAGCTCCTATGCGTCAAACCTTCTAGAGAAACCCTATTCAAACTCGCTCACAGGTTAGAATGGCCAACCAAGGAAATGACAATATCAACACCAACAATAGTGTCAACCCTGAACTTGTTGATCCCACTAAGCTGAGGTTCTAATATTTGGAATGAACAATAGGGAAAATTGTAAATCAACTTAGCTTTCTTGCTAAAAGCATCACCTTGCTTAGGTCCACAACTCCATCAAATGAAGAAAGTTCTAAAGCTTAATATAGGAAGAATGCTAAAACCCCACCTCCCAAAGTTGAAGAAGCTTACCCGAAAGTCAACTAAGCCTTTGAATCCTTTGAGATAGAAGGGGTCTTTCCAAAAGACAACCCAAATTTTGAGCTAAATATTTACTTATTTCCAATCAATCTAAAGCTTAAAGCAAATTAGGACAAACTAAAAGAGATTGAGAAATGACTAAACCAACAAATCACCAAAAAAATGAAAATGCTCAAAGGGTATGATGGATTCGAGCAAGCTGGTATAACAGACTCCTCTACCTATAACTATGGAAGTTTTCCAGAAAAATTCAAAGTGCCTAACTTCGAAAAGTATGATAAGACTTGATGCCCTAAACTACATACCTAACTGTATGTACGTAAGATAGGTAAGTATGTGCAATATGATCAGCTCATGGTCCAAACTTTTTAGGATAACCTAATTGGCCCTACTTTGACTTGGTAAACCTAATTAGATATAGATCAAGTGATGAGCAATACAAATTTAATGTTGAAGTGTAACCAACCATGATGGACTTGGTCGCCCTACGAAAAAAGCATAATGAGTCCTTCAAAGATCATGCCTAGAGGTGGAGATCCTTAGCTACATGAGTATCTACCCCCATCACTAAGAAGGAACTAACTTCAACATTTATTAATACTCTTGAAAGACCTTACTTTTCTCATTTGATTAGGTAAGCTTCCTCTAGTTTTGCAAAGGTAGTAACTGTAGGATGTCGGATTGAAGTGTCGTCGCTTCTAGTAAGTTACAAGAGCCATTAAATAGAAAACCATCTTCTATAAAGCCTACTATGAGCAAAACCAAAGAAGCAATTGTTGTCAAGGTAAATTTAAACACCAAGCCGAATACTTAAGTCTCCTTTGGAAAAAATCCTCTACTAATACAGCAACAATTTCGAAGTCAACCACAAGACAACAGGGTTTCGAGATAGTTCACCAAGGTACCAGTTCCCCTTAACCAAGTCCTTGAAAATTTAAAAAATGATAATCCAATCCATTCTAAGCCTCCTAGTAAAAGATATAAACCAAAATTTTTTTATCCCAACGCTAGATCTCAATATCATTTAAAGCAAATAGGTCATTCAACTAACTCATGCTGGAGATTAAGAAATAAAATTCAAGATTTAGTTAATGAAGGTACAGTCTAATCAGACTTTGTAGAGACTTTAATTCCAAACATCACCAATAACCCCTTACTTAATCATAAGCCCATCATCAATATGATATTTGACAATTTAGATCCCGCCTCTAATCATTAATTGGTTCCAATCGAGAGCCTTAAGTCTATAGATTCTACAAGTAAGAGGCAAAACAAATTCCATAAACTAAAAGGTACACCTTCCATGTGCTTTTAGCCCTTGAAAGTTATAAAACTGCCCCTCTCAACTACTAAGTAGTAAATCAATGGCAATCGAGCTCACTTATAGGAGGGATTACCCACTCTAGTAAAATCTATGATCTAAGGGAAAACTTGAAAAAGAAAGCCATACTGGAAAGGCTAAACAATGAACCAGATGAACATAAAGAAGGATTGTTTGCCTTCACCAAGACAATCAAGTCTAGCGAGTACAAAATAATGGATCAACTCACTAAGACTCTAATATAAATATCCCTCATGAGTTTACTAATAGCATCAGAACCGCATCAAAAAGCTTTGTCCATAACATTAATGGAAGTCAAGATCCCTCATAAAATACCAGTTGAAAGAATAAGGTCTATCACCAACTCTGTCCTCACTATGGATCTAGTATACTTATGAGCTTAATTATCAGTAAGACTTATTGTAGCAAACCTGTCCTCTAAAATATTGAATAAAGTAAAGGGAAATGGTCTATGAATGAACTAGAGTAGCTAGCGTGAAGCTGTTCGAAGGATGTGACTCACCAATGAACACAACACGACTTAACACCTTACTTAACACATAAGTTGATACTAAGGTCCACTCGCCATTAATCTTGAGTTACTCGGCAAAATTAGATAAGATTGTATGAAAGAAAATGAACTTAGAGAAGGTTATCTCTCAAGAATAAAATATTCAATGTCTAATTGTTAAATTATCTCTAGCTTATAAGGGAAAGGGACTATTTGCAATAAGTCCTTAGGGCAACATTACAAATAAAGAAATTAGAAAAAAGCATATACAAAAAGAGGATTCTTAGTACATACAAAAAAGGGTAAAAAGGACAAAAGACAAAAATGGAAAAGTAGTATAATGTCAAGTGAGGTGGACAGGTGGCAATGCAACATTGGTTCCATACTAAGATTCTCTAAACACAGCATGCAAAAGGGATCAATATGTTGCGACAATAAATGGGGCTAAGATAAGAAGAGAGTGATAAGAGAGATGGTAAAATGTCAAGAGAAAACTACTAGGCCAATAAGTGAGTCTCTCGTCACCTGGCAAAAACCTTTCAGCGGTAGTTGGTCAGATTGCTCGACATCAAGCTTTTAGTAAGGGAATGGTCGACATCATCACAACCAAGAGTATAGATCAATGTATAACAATATAGAGAGCTTAAGGAGTTCAGCCACCTTCCTTCAATGTAAAGTTTCTCATCATCAACAAGTTGCCTAAAGAGTATTCTTCGGGAAAGGAATTGGCGGCCTCAGAGCCATGTAACAGTAATCGGTTCGATGGTTGGCAATTCATCATCTAGGAGCGCTTCTCCTACCTTGGTTAGTCAGCTCATTAGGGTACGACCAAGTTTTCTCATTTCAATTTAGGGTCTGAGCTAACTTTAAGAGTGCTTCACCTACCTTAGTTAGTTAGCTCGTTAGGGCATGACCAAGTTTTCTCATTTCAGTTTAGGGTTATAGCCAACTCGAGGAGTGCTTCACCTGCCTTGGTTAGTCAGCTCGTTGGGGCATGACCAAGTTTTCTCATTTCAGTTTAGGGTCTTAACTAGTTCTAAGAGCTCTTCACCTACCTTGGTTATTTAGCTTATTATGGCACGACTAAGTTTTCTTGTTCTTTTTAGGGCCTTAGCTAGCTCAAGGAGCACTTTGCCCATTTGACCTCAGTTCATTAGCTCATAAGAGTACGATCAGACTTCAATTCTTCTTTCAATCTTTCAGCTAACTCTTAGAGCGCTACCCCTCTCTTCATAAAATTCTTTAGTGGACTAAACTTAAGATAGCGAATTAATTGTAGCGCTTCTTAGGAAAAAAATCTACCTTTAGGGAAAAAACAGTATCTCTTTTTCCTTTATAGCAAAGTTTTACTCAAACTTCACCATAAAAAGAGGCAGTTACAGACACCTTATTCCCCCTCCCCCCCCTTTTTATTTTTATTTTCAAAATTTTTGGAATAAGATAAAGGGTCCTAAATTAGGAAAAAAATACAAAAAAATAGAAAATTTAGAAAAAATAAAAAAAAATAAGACACTCAGAGATAAAACAAAAAATAAGAAAAAAAATAAAAAACAAAAATAAAAATAAAATGGGGGGAAGCAAAAATGAGGTGTCTACATGAATTATCCAATATGTTGAGCACATTTATGCGCTTGATGAATCATATGCTTTAAGAATTAATAAGGAAGTTTATCATGGTTTATTTTGATGACATCTTAGTGTAGAGCCCCGAACTAAAGGCTCACCAGCAATACTTGCAAAGTGTTTTGCAAAACTCTGAGCTAAATAGTTCTATGCTAATATGAAGAAGTGCGACTTTTGCCCATCTAAAGGGATATTCTTAGGATTTGTTATAACTAGTGGTGGCATACAAGTTGATGAAGAGAAGATTAGAGCAATCATTAAATGGCTAGTACCAACCACTTCAATCGACGTAAGGAGCTTCTATAGCCTAACATCATTCTATTGCAGGTTTATAAGGAATTTTAGTACAATTGTGGCCCTACTCACCGAACTCTCAAAGAAGAATGTTAAATTCAAATGAGGAGAGAAAGAGCAAATGAGTTTTGAGGAAGTGAAGGAGAGGCTGACTATGGCCCCTATCTTAGCTCTACCAAGCTTTAACAAAGTGTTTAAAGTAGAGTATGATGCATTCAGATTGGCATAACTATCAATGCACATTCTCCATGACCCATCTTTCTTCGATACTAGTACAGTTAGGATGGCACATGGGCTCATGCTCTCTTGGACATATTCGTGATCCACTAACTCATTTACTTGTTTCATCAGCTTAGCTGCCTGTTTAGGGTTAAGACTATAAGTAAGTCAGTTTAGTAAGGCTACTCCAAGATGAAGGTCATTCCAATGTTCAATGCCTCTTAAGGGAGGTAAACCTTTTAGTATCTTAGTGAAAAATAGGTCAACATACTCTTCTAGTAAAGCTTTCACCTCAATAAGTAAGTTCTTAGCTTCTCTTAACTCCAATAGTTTCTTAACTAATAGGAGCACACACATTTCCTCTTTAGTTTCTCGGTAAAATTAAGTATTGGAAATTACCAAGGATTTCCACTACATAGATCAGGTAACCTTCTCTTGAGATTCCTGTACTTCCTTAAGGCTCATAGGAGTTAAAATTACTCTCCTTCCATCTTTTTTGGAACATGTAAGTGTTCTTATACCCATCATGTAATACCTTCAAGTCAAAGAGCCAAGGTCAGCCAAGTGAGATGTATGAAGCACACATGGGTAAGATGTCACACAGCACATCATCGTTATACCTATTGCCAATGGCAACTGGTACTCTAACCTGCTTGACAATGGGTAAACCTCCTTTCTCATTGAGCCAATAAATCTTATACGACTTAGGGTACACAAGGGTTGGCAACTTCATGGCCCTCACGATGCCTTATGCTATAACATTGGTATAACTACCTCCATCAATGATCAAGGTACATAATTTACCACTCACTCATCAATTGGTATAGAAGAGATTCTCCCTTTGTGCATTCTCGTCGGCTACAAAAGTGGTGAGAGATCGACACACAACAAAACAGTAGTCGACTCCTACTGTGGGATTTATAAGGGCATCGAGGTCTTCTTCAAACTCCTTTAACGTTGGGTCAACGTTAACCTCCTCCTCTCCTTCACAAGCACTCTACACTTTGAATTGAGGCTTATCCCCCTTAATCATGATACGTCAGTTCAAGCATTGATAACTACATATCCATAGCTAAGAGATTTAAAGCATTTGATCTCTCAGGTCTTCTTTCTGGAGCTCTAACCTTGGTCTCTTCAGACCTTAAGTTCCTCAACCTTACCTTTACCTCGACCTTCTTCAAGACCACTAGACACTTGTCCTCGGCAAACCACCTTAGAACTATTTAGTACACAGCCATAGTCTAATCTACTCAGCATACTGCTTCGGCTCAACAACCCTAGTCAGCTAGTCTAACTCTATCTCTGCCTCTCAACCCTCTATGCCACTCAAATGGTCTTATCTAAACTTGCCAATCTCTGTAATTCCACAATATGACCAATCTCAGCTCTCAATCCAGAAATGAACCTAGCTATAGTTCGTGTCTCAAGTTCATTAACATCATAATAGATCGTAAGTAACTGAAACTCTTGGACATAGTTGTCTACCAATCTATTACCCTATCTTAAGTCTTAAAGATGTTAGAAAGTGTTTTTCTCAAAATGTTTGGGAATGAACTTACTTCTAAGAACTCTCTTCATCTCATTCCATGTTTGGATTTTGCATTAGGCCCTTAAGTGAACATTATGTAGCTTCTTCCACCACATTGCTACATATCTAAAAAATTCCAATGTAGGCACTCAAATACGGACAACATCTTCATAATTGTAGAAGTCAAATATCTATTTGATCTTCTCTTCCCAATCCAGGTATTCATCAACACTACCAGACCCATTAAAGCTCAGAATCTATACCTTGAGGTACACGGCTCCCCTAGGAGCTCTAAACTTACACTCGTCAATTCTAACATACTACTCCTCTTTTTTCTTCATACTCCTTTATTTCATCCAACTCTAACCTCTTTCTCGCGATTCTATCAGTACAATGAGGTGGTGCTTGGTTTACAAGAAGGGGCTTAGGTGTTCGTTGTTCATTCACCTACCTTTTTGGTCTATCCCTCATTTCTCAACCTTATTTAATGGCAATCCTATCTCGAGGCCCTATCTCTAAGACTCTTTGCACCATGACAGCTAGATTGGCCACAATAGCAATGAGGTTTTATATCTACTTATTAGTAACACGTGGTGTCTGTTGGGTCATATGACCATATCCTTTACCATCACTCTCAGCATCATTAATTTCTCCTTAGATGCTAGGATTAAACATTCTCAAAAAGAATAAGTTTCAGAACACACTCTTCACATAGGAAATTACCATACATAAAAATTAACAGTCTAATAGTGAACTATGGACTTGCTCTATTCTTCTAGATGAAAATAAAGTATAACAAATAATAGACCAATAGGAACTGTTGTAATACAACTCTCAGTCATAACATCAAGCTTTGATTTCAAGAAATTATATGATGTGCCTAGGAACTCTATTATTATTATGCCTTATCGCAGGAGGTGAGAAACTAATGGGCTCTTCAAAATATTGAAGAAAAGGGGGTCAGATGTTGACTAAGGAAATATAGTAGCTAACGTGAAGCTACCCGAAGATGTAACCTACTAACGAACACAATACGACATGACACTTCACTTGATATGACACATAAGCTAATGTCAAGGTCCACCCGCAACTAATGTTGAGTTACTCGGTAAGATTAAATAAGAGTGTGAGAAAAATGGACTTAGAGACGGACGTTTTGCAAGAATAAGTATATTCAATGTCAAGAATTAATGTAATCATTTCAACTACAAAGAAAAGGGACTATTTATAGTAAGTCCTTAGGGCAACATTACAATTAAGAAAAATTTTAAAATGGAATACATAAGAAGGGTTCCTAGTACATATGAAAAGGGTAAATAGGATAAATGACAAAAAGAGAAAAATAGTACAGTATTAGATGAGATGGACAAGTAACAGTGCAACAATGGTTCCATACAAAGATTCCTTAGTTACGGTAGGCAAGTAGAATTAAGATGTTGCGACAGTAAGGAGGTTAAGACGAGAAAGGGATGTTGTGAGAATTTGAAGGAGGCTGAGAGAGAAGTACTCAGCTTGTAAGAGGCTAACCCTGATTACTCGGTAGGAAACTCTTATCCAATGAAGGTCAAATCACTCGATACAGAGCCCTCGGCCAAATAATAGCCAACGTCGACACAAGAGAGAGAATAGAGCATAGTATAACAACCGAAGCTCTCAAGGAATTTGCCCATCCACCATCTGTATATAGTTTCTCATCATCAATAAGCAAATTGACGAAAGAGAATTCTTCGAGTGAGGAACTGGAGGCCTTTAAGGCATATGTGAGTAAGTGGGCTAATAGTCGGTAACCCATCATATTAGTAATAATAAAAAACATGCTTAACCTTCTCCTCTTAATCCAGATAATTATTTGCACTCCTAAAATCATTGAAGCTTAGAATCTAAAGCTTCACATAGTCTGTAGCTCAAGGTACTCTAGCTTGCTTTTCTTCCTTATTATACTCTTCTTCTTCATCGTCATCCATATCAACCAAATCAATCCTTCTTCGAACTCATCCTTGTACTCCTCTACCTCAAACTTGTTAACCTAGGATCTGTTCTCTAGCAGGTTAAGCAACTTGAGGGGCATTCTATATAGTTTCAACTAATCAATAGGCCATTACATAAACAACTCTAGTTAGATCAGCTAAGAGGTTAGCCATCTCATCAAGTCATTTGTTTTTACTCCTAGGGTATTTTAGGGTTGTTATGTATGGTAGGCAACACCACTATTGTTGTCTACAATATTGACATTAACACTAAGATCCATCATCTTCTTTGACAAAAACCTCAGAGTCCAAGAAACAACAAACACTACTTCTCCAAACCAAATAATCATACAAACTCAAACACTTCCTCATGCAAAAGTTTAGTTATCTCATAAATAGCCCCTTCCTAAAAATAGTAAACTTAATTGAAACTTGCTTTATTTTCCTATACTCAAAATAGGGCAAAGCAGACCAAACAACTACAACAAATCATTACATCTTCTACTTATTTAGCACTTACAGCTAAACTCTTCGTAACACACTACCACAATCACCACAACTCAAGAAGGTTCAAACACAACTTACCCAAATGAAACTTCTACTTTGATACAACGATGATGTGAACCAAAGCTAAGGACTAATAAGGCTGGTCGTAGGGGTAGGTCGAAGCTTGTAAAAAGCTCAAAAAGGTGATGGAAATGTGTAAAAACAACAGGAAAAGTAGAATAAACAAACCTATGAATAGTTCCAAGGATATAACATACTAGGGAACTTCTAAAGACTCAAGATACAACTCGATATGATGTACAAGATGATTCAGTGAGCATACTCACCACCAAGCCTCACTTAAGGGTTAGGATAAGAGTAAAGTGAGTAAAGTAAGTAAACAAGCTAATAAGAGCAATGTTCACAAAGTGTATATTTAATATTTTGAGATAAGATTGTTGTTGTGGCTACATGTATAGTATGTATTTATACTCGAAAAACTAGAGCAACTTGCCAAAAATGAAAAATATTAAAAGGGTAATGTCCAAAAGAAATAATGTACAAGGAATAATAAAACGTATAATTGAAAATACAACAAAAGTAGGTATCTTGTATAAAAGATTCCATCACATGGTTGCTCAAACACATGGCTCCTTATAGGTGGTTGGCGTTCTAGTAGAAAAGATAATTTTGTACGATCAGTTTGGTATCTACCGAGCCGAGGTACCGAACAAAGGTGGTGAACTAGCTGTACTGAGCTAAGCAAATAATTCTTCTAAGGTTAATTCATCTCAAACTCATTAAAATGGCTTGAGTTTAGGTCGGTTGGATAGGTGGTTAGATCTATTGAGCTATTGCTCGAGTGTAGGTCTAGTTAACAGGTACGAAAAGGTTTGGTTCAGCCATAGCATTAGGTTAAATGATTATAGCAGCTCGGACTCCTTGGTGATGGGTTGTAAGGAAATAATTCACTTAGCTATGTTTTCCAGCCATCGGGCTCAGGCTAAAGGTCTAGTGGTCTAATTCCTATCATATGACAATAGCACCATCTAAATAGTATCTTATTTCTTCTTGGAGGAATGCAAAAGACATCTAAAATACCTTCAATGAGACATATGAAGGAACAACAATAGTGAAGGACACTTAGATTAACTCATTGCTACAATAATATGGATTGTTTAAGTTTCAATCGATGAAAGTATATGTAATGTGTTTAATCATTTTGTAGCAATTACTAATGAATTGGCCTTGTTAGGTAAAAAGATTGAAAATTTGGATCTTGTTTGCAAGATATTAAGGCTTTTACCTAGTTCTTGGGATGGCAAGAAAACAATAATTGAAAAAACTCAAAATGTGTTAAAGATGACTAAGAGATAACTTAGGGAAAGTTCCTTGCTTATGAATGTCATATCAAGTACATTAATGAACCAAAGAATAATAAAAAAAAAATTGCATTTAAAGTTTAAGAAGCTAATTCAAAGACTGAATAAAAAACAAATTCACAACCAACTAATGATGAAGACATTACACTACTAACAAGAAGGCTAAATATGATCTTCAAAAAGAAAGGTAAGGAAAAGTTCTTCAATAAACGTTCTTCTTCTAATTTTTTTAAGTATGATCTAAGGAAAACATACAAGGAAGAGAAACAAGAAAAGAAGGAGAAGAAAGAGAAAAAAGAGAAAACAGAATTGGTGTGCTATGAGTGTAAGAAGCTTAGGCACATCAAGTATGAATGTTCAATGCTACTAAAGAAATTGGAAAAGTACAAGAAGAAATAGAAAGCATTATTAACCACTTGAAGTGACCTAGATGAATCCAAAGTAAATTAAGAAATAGGTTTAGAATTAGAAGATGAAGCCAACTTATGTCTTGTGGCTATTTCTAAGGAACATGGAGCAAGATTAAAAGGAAAATGGCACTTTGATAGTAGGTGTTCACGCACATCATTGGTGATACTTAGTTGTTCATAAATTTAGAGTGGAAAAAGGAAGCTATGTAAAGTTCGAAGATAATAGTAAGGGAAAAATCATGATAATTGGTAAAATTATTTGTAACTCCTCATACTATAGAAAATTTTAGTTTCGTTAGATGCTTAAAACATAGTCAGTTGTATCAAAAATGGTTATAAAATGGTGTTTGATGAAAAGAAAGTAAAGGCTTATGATAAAAATTATGCAAAATTGTTTGAAGGCTATAGAAAGAGGAATATATATCTTGTTGAACCAGCTAAGGTAGAAATTGAAAGTTGTTTTTTGAGTATTTCTGATAATGCATTTTTATGGTATAAGAAACTTGGTTATATTAACTTTCATCAATTGGATAATTTGTCTAAGAATAATCTTTTTTATGGTTCGCCTAAAATGCGTAGAAAATATGACTTTCTTTATGCCATATTCATTAAGAATAAAATAGTGTTGTTTCACATAAGTCAAAGCATGTTAAATCTACAAAGAGGCCTTTAGAACTTTTGCATCTTGATTTGTTTCATCTTACACACACAATGAGCTAAGGTGATAATAAGTATAGCCTCATTATTGTAGATGATTCTTCTAGGTATACTTGAGTTCTATTCTTATGACACAAAAGTGATGCTTTTTTTACTTTTGAAAAGTTTTTAAAGCAAGCTCAAAATGAAAAAGGCTTTTCCATCATTAGTTTATAAACTAATGATAAAAAAGAGTTTGAAAACGATGATTTTGCAAAGTTTTGTAATTAGAATGGCATCACTCGCGATTTTTCAATTCCTTATACTCTACAACAAAATGGAGTAGTAAAGCATAAAAATAGAACAATCCAAGATATGACAAGAACATGGTTGAATGAAAGATGTTTAGTACAATATTTTTGGATTGAGGCAATTTCAAGCAAAGAAATTGAACATATGATAGAGATCTGGATGAATTGGCTATTAAAAAACTACGGGCATCTCTTAAAGAAGATAACAACCCTTCTCCATCTAAACCATTACCCTTGACAAAAGATAAGTCACCATCTTAGTTCTATCACCTGTGAATTCACCTCCTTAACCTATTAAAGAACCATAAAACAAACCTTCTAACATTCCATTTAATGATTAACATGATCATTTACCATCTCTAAAATCTCTAACTACAACTTCTAAGTAACAATCTTTCAATTCATCCATATAAGTTTTAACTAATCATCTAACTCTACAAGCCAAACTTAGCTTGTTTGCTATTCTTTCACCTTTAGCTACTAAACCTACTCAAGCATTAGAGGAAGTGGCATCATAAGTTCTTTCTACCACAATGCTAATGCTCCCATGGAAGGAAACCAGTCTACTTCCACCATTAAGTTCAAGCACTCAATCAAGGGTTAAGAAGAGTTACCTAAAGAAAAAGAAGAAGAAATCAACCTAGCTTTAGCCATTGGTATTTTTAGTATCTATTATGTCTAGTTAAAGTGTGTCACTATTTATTCCAATTGTTATGTCTTTTGGTAGTGATATGTTTGAGTTTCCTTATCCAAGATCATGTTTAGAGTCAAATTCAAAGACAATTTGTTGTAATCAAACTTGTCAATGAAATATCAGTCTTTTTTGTTCATTTCTCCATATTATTATCTATTCTTTCTATCTATATCAAATTTCAAGGGAATAACACATGAGTGATGAAAATAAAAAGAGAGAGAAATAAAAAAAAAATACTGAATTGAATTAGGAAATAATAAAGTGATAAATCTCTAAGGACAAATTTTGATATAAAAGAATTCTAAAAATTTTTTAGACTTAAAAAATTCTCTAAAAAATTCTCTAATAATCCATGCTTACAATTGTTGTGATTTGATAGGACTTGCATTATAAAACCTTCAATATTTTTCTGAGAAAGGGTTTTGTTATCGTAAAAAAGAGGGAGAATATTGAGTTCTCTCTTCATTGTTTTGATGATAACAAAAAGAGTAAAAATGTTTCACAAGTGTGTTAAGTATGCAAGTCAATAAGCTAAGGATAAGATTTTGTTTAAAAACTAAATATGAAGTTTAGAAACAAATTCAAAAATATAATATAGTAACAAAAGCTACCGAATAGATTGATCTATGAAGTTTATTAGTTTTTTAACTATTCAAAGGCCTAGTTCCACTTGTTGGATATATTTGAATAATGTATCCAACATGTTCCCCTGAGTTAGACACTAGATCTATAAGGATTAAGGAGGATTAATTGGTTTAAGTTAAGATAAGTTTATTTGGACAAGGCACTTCATCGCAACAACCATATTTTTAATTATTTAGTTCTATCATATATTTATTGGATTTTTCATGAGATAATCAATGGATTCTTGATAAGACAAGTAGAAGATTTCATCATATTCAAATTGAAGATTATCTCAAGAGTATATCAAGTTAGATATGTAAACCAAGTTCAAGATAAGGATGAATCTTATCCATATTGTAACAAGATTTTAAACTTGAATTAAGCTAAAATATCAAGTATCTTTGAGAAGATTAAGTCAAACAAATCAAATTAGATACAAGTCTATTTGCATAGTTATTTATCAAGAAGGTATTCAAAGCATCCAATTCAAAATTCAATATCATCAAGACTTGATCTTAATTTTTAGGAATTACTTATTTTCAAAAGGAATTCAATTTTTCAAAGACCATATTAATGAATTACAATAAGAAACCAAAGTATACATACAATAATATATGGAGGCTTCGGTCAATATTGGTGCTGTAGTACAACATTCAAATTGAATTATTCAACAAGTGTGATTTAACTTTCACAATTCATGGGATTATGATTACCAATGATTAAATCAAGATATTTCAAAATTTATCAAGACATGTGAAAGATTTATCCACGATTCTAATAAAGAGATGTTGTATTTGAAGATATAAAAAGAATAGGAGTTCAAATTTTCAATACACAACTAAGCTGCATTTGTTTATTGCAAACTTGATACTTAAGAAAATTCAGAGTCATATTCAAAATCTAAATCAAAGACAACATTGTCTATTCGAGTTTTATATTTTGATTTTATCTTATACTTTTATTAAAAAGATCATTTTAACATGTCCTCATTGTTATTGTAAATACCATTATTCATATGATAGGTCTTGTGTTAAAGAAAAGAAAAAAAGTTATGTTAATCAATATATAAGCAAGGCTAGTATAGTGAAACAGAGCAGAAAAACTCGTATTTGTTTCTCTCTTGATTGAGTTAGTAGAACATGGATAGTGGAACGGTATTGATAAAAAATACTAGGTCTCTAATAGTGAAGCTGAAAGAGTGTAGTAGACATAAGGTTGAAGCACTATAATTCATAAGCCCAATCTTCTCATCCTTACTCTCATTTACTTTGTGTTTTCTTTATTGTTTTTATATTGTTTGTCACCAAATTAGTGTAGTAATCAAAAGGTACATTTACTTTTGGGACCTACAGAATCCTTAGGCTACAGTAAATTTAAATACATTCCTTTTATTTAAGATCTTCTTTGCTATCATATTTTCAGCTTCCTTATATATTAACTTTGACTTTCCATAAATTTCCAATGAATCTTAGACTTATCTATCATGTCTTTGTATTAACCATTTATCAAGTGTAATTTGTACATTCATTCCTCATTGAATTGATTTCAATGGTATTAGTATATATATTATCCAAATATATCCATTATAAGGTTTATGCTTACAATTCCTTGAATAATATTGTTGTGCTTGTGGTTCTTCCTTATTCATCTAATGTTGTTCTTACTTTTAATCTTTTTCCTAAACTTTTCTTCATCTTTAATCTTCTAAATAAATTCTTCTACTTGTTTTTTTTTTGTGTTTGTAAGCTATCTTTCGCTTCCTATAAGTATTTTTCTTTTGATATTTCTTCAAGCTTCCAATAACCTCATCACTTCTTTGTTATAACTTCTGATTGTTCTTCTATGCTTTGGTCTACTTACATATATTACTTAGTTCTAATTTTACGTTCAGACTTATGATCTTCTTTTTCTTCTAACCCTTCAACTTCTTTACTTTTCCTTTTGATCTTCCATTATTGCTTCCTTCGTATCCAAACTTCAATTGTTATTTTCTTCTTCATTTGCTTTTGTCTCATTGATTCTCTTTGTCTTTTATTTTTTCCTTACATATTTGTTTCTTCTTAATTCTTGTACTTAGAAGTTCTTCTTTTGTCTTTTACATTTGTGCTTAACTTCTACTTCTTTCACTAAAACACTCAAATAGCTTATTAGCTAATACAGAAAAGTCATTTGTTATCAGTAAAACTCTTTCTAAAAGATCTAAAAAGGGTTTCCACTTTTGTTACTCTGTAATGGAGCAACTTACCTATCTTTGTTTCAAGGATAATGTGTCAATTTTTCCTAAAGAAGATAAATCTTTTATATGCTTGATAAAAGAAGCTTCGAAGGAATTTTACGGACTATTAGGCTTGAAAGTAAGCCCTTTAAAAGGCTACCTTTTCCTTAATGATTTTGGTGCATTACATGTGCAAAAATCCATAAATCCTTTAGATTCACCACTAGCACCTCCTTTTGGGTTCTATTCACAACTATAGAGATCTCTATACCCATGTTTAAAGATCTTATGATTAAGCTCACTATAAGAATTAATCATTAGACTTATACTTTTACATGTAAGTGCATCTAGTTGATTAAAGGCATCTTGCTCTCTCTATAAGTTAATTGAACATCAAGTTTCATTTTACTAAAGACCATTTTAAATTTGTTGAGTTCAAACTTAAGCATTTATTTTGGAATAGAAATGATGAGGAGATGACTAAGGCAAAGGCCAGCTAGAATGATGTTTGCAAGTTAAGAGTAAAAGTAGATTGAGTATCTTAGATTTAGAGTTATAGAATAAAGTTTCCTAGCTAAACACAATTGGAACCTTCCCATAGATTATGGGAACTCCTTATGGCTAAACTAGATTAAATCTAAAATTTTAAGCAGTCGAAACTTTAGGCATCTCAAGATCCTTAATGATGCATCTTAGGCATAGAGAAAGATATTACAATCTAGGCCTCTTATGGTTCAATTCATAAAATGAGAAATTGGTAATGGTAATTTCATATCCTTTTGGTATCATTGATAGCATTTAAGAGATCCTTAGTAGGTTAGCTTAGACAAAGAACTACCATTGAGGTTACCTAGGCTAAGGAGACTAGATTATGCTATTTTATTAACAAATCTATCTACATAGAACCTAATAGAGAAACTTGGTGGTGGATTAGTTTGACTTCTAGCAATTTAAGGCTAAATCGATCCACCTATTATAAGATGTTATGAAAAAAGAAACCTTCAAAAGATCTCTATATTAAACTTACATGTGATTTTTATATAGAGAGCTCCCTAAAAGTTGACCAATTTCCTACTATTTAGAACAAATCTTCAATGCCTAAACATGCTTTTATCCTTTAGCTAATAACTTAGGAAAGACATTATACCATGGAGAAGGACTAGTTGATACATGGGATCTAATTCTCTCTAATTATCATTGTCTTTATAGGAAGGAAGAGGAAACTCTTGTCTTCCCTTTATATTTTTTCAAATGTAAATTCACTATTTGAAGTATTGAGGCACTAACAATGCCTTCAACTCATAATTCTATCTTTGGTTTACTCCCTACATCAAAAAGGTACTTAAGTAGAAAGCATAAGAAAGTCATACTACCCAGGAAAGAAAGAAATGGTTGCCATGTTGGAGATCACCTTATTCAATTGATGCATTATTAAGAACTGTTTTCATGTTTTTTTTATAATTTGGTATATTTTGTATACGTTCTTCTTCTCTTAGGAAGCAATTTTGAGCTTTAGAGGCAATATATCAACTTAGACATCTATTTGTTGTCTGATGCCTAAGTTGATCTTTTAAGCATCATATGTGCCTTGTTTCATTATAATAGTATTTTTGCTTTATAGCACAAAAAAAAAAAACATTTTAGTAATTCAAATAGAAAATAAACATTATATAAAGTAGTTCAAATTCATAATGATAATATTTGCTCCAACATAATAATGTCAAACATAATGACATGCAATGTTAAAAATACAAAACATTAATAATCAAATGTCAAATTTTCATACTCCATTTGAATGAAACTTTATCCTCCAATTGCACCACTTTTATTATGTTTCACCATTGTAATAATATTTATTTTATTTGAACCATTAATAACCCCAAACATCAATCTCTTTAATGTGTAATTTTCCATTTTCCCTAAGTTATATATATATCACTTATTTGTGCTCTCATGATTTATGGGTGAATATCACTTATCTTTCGCCCATACTTTTTTATCCCATATAGGGATTTTCCAATTTTCCCTTAATTCTATATATCACTTATTATCTATACTCCCATGACTTATTGCTAAATATGGCTTCTCTTTGTCCATTCATTTTTACTATAGAGTGGGATTTTTCCATGGAAAGTATTCTTATAAAGATGTGCAAACTGACTTTTGGCTAGTAAATGAGCTTATTTAATTCCTTTAAAAAGTGGGTTAAAGCTGAATATTCCATATTCATATAAAATTCAAGCCAAATAAATCCGACTTGTTTAATTTATGGACCCACATGAGTTGGTATGAGTTGGCTCATTTAGCTTAATTGTACTTTTAACTTGCAAGTTAACTTGTTTTACTTACTTAAAAAATATATTAGAATAAAATATTTTTTACCTATTTAGAAAACAGGTTAAATGAACTAGACCATTATACTATATACACTTATAGATATGACAGCAGTACACAATATAAATGCTTGAATATCCCCAACACTCAAATAACCTAGACGCAAAATTAAAACGTGAATCACAGGCATGCATCCATTAGTCGAAAATGGACTAAAAAACTCTCCGAGTACATGCATCTTCCTTGCGTGTATCCATGGCAACCACTGATGGCCACCGAAAAACCTAAGGTTCAGTTATGTGGATCTTTACGTGTCATCTGTGTCAGAAAACAAAAAATCAGGCGCCTGAACCACATGCAAAAGAGAGAGACCATAGATGGGTAGGTGGTCGGCGAAATATATCGTCCTACCATGCAGTGAAGGGTTCAATCACGGGTAGCGTGTATTTTCCAATCGACAGATGATTGGTGATAACTATCGTGCGTTATAGACAGTGGAATGGCTGTACATATGGCTGCATTACATACGTATAGGACCAATTGTGGGAAATCCAACGTTGTTCCTTTGGGGTCAGACTCGTGTGTTGGTTGAAGAATTCAAATGAGGAATCCACATTAGTATACCTTTTTTAAGTTATAATAACGTGGGAAAAATTGTGAGTGCAGAGAGATATAAACATGTGATGATTTTCTACAGATTTGTCTTATTTTATCATTGTTTCAAGTATCTACTAAGATCCAAAGCTTTACTCAATCAGCAAGCCAACTACACGTCACATGTTCGTATATAAGTAATATATATAAAAAAATACTAACAAAATTTTGATATATATAGTGTGTATAAAAAACGATGTTAATTGTTTCAGAAACCATCCTTTCTATTGCGTTACAAATATTTTGTTGCTATTTATAAGTCATGAGTACATAAACATGATTTATTATATCAAGAAGTTAGAAATAAAAAATCAAAATCTTTAATTATTAGTTCTACATATATATGGTTCTAAGGCATATAAAATAGAAAAAAGAGGATAAACTCCTTTTATCCAAACAGACCTAATTCAACATTCAGATGGTAAAATCACCATCCAATTCAATAAAAGATCTTTTGATCAATCAAATAAACTCTTAGAAATAAGATCAATGCCATCTTTTTCTAGAAGATCTATAGATCTTCCAAATCCTCGACCAATAATTTATAGACCATTCCATACTCAATCAAATAATCGGCTAGATGGATAACCAAATATTCAGGATAACCTATCCATTTCTGGAATTGTTCATAATAGGTTTGGTATAACCCAACTAGTTTATCAACCCAATTAACAAGAACATGAAGAACCTTCACTTTCAGAAATAGATAATCCAGAACTCAATGTTATAGAAAAACCTTTCAAGGCAAATAGGAGTCTTTTAAATAAAGAATTTAATTCATCCAAAAATTAAAAAAAGGTACTTTGAAAGATTTAATAAGATTAAAATGCAAATAAAAGATGAATATTATAGTTCCATGAATGAAATTGGAACTCAGATATATTTCTTTGAATGGTTGGAAAAATATTATCTGAAACTTAAAGAAATTAATACAATTAATGAATGTTTTAAATAGAAATTAAGTGATGAACAGGTAATAGAATCAAATCATCCTCCACTTAGCAATATAAAAGTTATTCATAAAAATACTAAAATAGCCCTCACTTCCTTAAAAAATGCAATAGAAAAAGAAGGCTCAAAAACAAAGAAAATAATAAGTCAAAATACTTTTTACTAACCAACATTTACATACAATAGGAGAACAATTAAATAGAATAGAAGATACAGTTAATACTAAAATAAATAAGATTAGTGAAAACCCCTTAAATAATAAAATCAATAAAAATACATCTCTATTTAAACCTTTTGAAATGCCCAAAAATCCCAATAGTAAATTTTTAAAAGCCTTAGAAGATAGGAAAAGAATACTAAAAAATAAAACAATAAAAGAAGAAACATCCTCTTCAAAACCAATAAATTTTCTAAATATGGATACACAAACTTTAATTTGGAAGGGTATTGTTATTGATGATACATCCTCAGAAAAAATTAATGTCTTAGATGAAACAGATACTAAATCAATAAATGAAACAATGTCCAATATTTCTTAGAAGAATTTAAATATTAATGAATCAAATGATGAAGTTAATAAAATTAATTGGAAAAAACCTAAAAAGTTGTATTGTCAAAAAGCAACACCTCCCAATATACTAATTGAAGAGAAAAATGATGATTACCAAAATAAGTATTCTATAGGATCTACATATGAATAGAATACAGATGATTCAAAACAGAATATTCTCAATGTCCTTAATCAAATTATAATGCTCTCAAATATTAATAAAATTGTTCTAAATGATACTGATTACCAAGTAGCACTATTTTTAATTTCTGATTTTACTAGACAATTAAAAGGATAGTGGGATAACTATCTCACTAAAGAATAAAGAATCAATATACTCACTTCATGCAAAATTGATGAAAATGGTAAGAGAATGTTAGATGATAATAATGAACCAATTCAAGATATAGTTAATATGTTCAATATGACTCTTCTTTTGTCAATAAAAATTTGAAAAGTAGTAAAAATAAAAAATAAAAAACCTCTTATACTTCTCCAAATTGTCATCAGTGTTCACATAAAAAACCTCAAAGAAATTTTAAAAGAAAATCCTTTAAAAAATTAGAAAGTGAAAAGAAACCTAAAAATACGAAATATAAAAGAAAATTATACAAACAATTAAGATGTTATAAATGTAAAAAAATTGGTCATACAGCAAACTTTTGCAAAATAAATGACAAACTTAATGAATTAAATTTAGTGAACAAACGATGGAAAATATTTTACAAATATTCTGTGACAATGAATCTTCTTCATCAGAAAACGATTGTAATGATGGAATTCAAGTCAATGATATGGACTTCACTTCATTTTCATCAATTAAAGGAAAAGATGAAATAAATATTTACTTAATAAAAGATTAATTAGAAAAAGTAAATCTCCATAGAGCTATCCTGCTTTCTATGCTAATAAGAATGCAGAAATAGACAGAGGCATCCCAAGATTAGTAATCAATTACAAACCTCTTAATTCTGCTGTTAAATGGATTAGATATCCAATACCCAATAAAAAAGATTTGATAAATAAGTTGAATAATACCAAAATATTTTCAAAATTCGATATGAAATCTGGATTTTGGAAAATACAGATTAGGGAAAGTGATAAGTACAAAATTACCTTCACAGTTCTTTTTGGTCAATTTGAATGGAATATAATGCCATTTGGATTAAAAAATGCTCCTTCTGAATTTCAAACAATAATGAATGAAGTTTTTAATGATTTTACCCGTTTCATAATAATCTATATAGATAATATTTTAATATTTTCATCTAATATAGATCAACATTTTAAACATATAAGAATCTTCATTAATATAATAAAAAATAATAGTTTAGTTGTTTCATGTTCTAAGATTAGTCTTTTCTAGACTAAGATTAGATTCTTAAGTTTCAATATCCATAATAGAATAATAATTCCTATTCAGAGATCCATAGAGTTTATAGAAAAGTTTCCTAATGAAATCAAAGATAAGAATCAACTCTAAAGATTTTTAAGAAGCTTAAATTATATTGCAGATTTTTTCACAAATCTCAATATAATGTATAAGCCATGATACCAAAGACTGAAGAAAAATCCACCCAAATGATCAATGGAACATACAAACACAGTAAAATTAATTAAATAAAAGATAAAAGAAATTCCTTGTTTATACATTGCAGACCCTTCTTTGCCAAAAATAGTAGAGACTGATGCTTTTGATATAAGATTTGAAGGAATTCTAAAACAGAAACAAAATAATAAAGAATATGTTGTTCAATTTATATCAAAAAATTGGAATGATTGTCAACAAAATTACTCCACAATTAAAAAAGAAATTTTAGCAATTAACTTAACAATTTCCAATTTTCAAGGGGATTTGTTAAATAAAAAATTTCTTTTACGAATTGATTACAAAGCTGCTAAAAATGTTTTATTAAAAAATGTTCAAAATATTGCATCTAAACAAATTTTTGCCAAATGCCAGTTGATTCTTTCTATATTTGTTTTTGAAATAGAGCATATTAATGGATCCTCCAATTCTTTTACTAATTTCCTTACCCGTAAATTCTTGCAAAGAGATGCTTCCCAAGAAAGAGAAGAATAAAGGAAAAGAGAAAATTCATTCAACCTCAAATAAAGGGTTGACCAGTGTCAAATCATGATTAGATGTTTGTAAATCATCTAACACTCATTTAACAATCAAAGAGGAATCATCTTCTAAGATCTCGAAACCAATATCTTCAAATAATTAATCCATTCCTAATATTCAACCTAATGATGTTTTTTCAAAATTAGCAGATATGGAACCTACTCTAGGATTGCTTAAAGCAATTTCAATGGTTCTCCAATCAAATCTTTAATTTCAATTTTACAATGATTTAGGACTTCATTATTCATTTGGGATGATCTAGCTTTTGTTGGAATATTTTTTTCATCAAAATCATTCTCATATGGTAAGTATACAATGTGAGATTTACGATTCCATAATACACTTAGGAGTGTGGAGTAAATTGAATTTTTTATTTCTAATTCCAATTGAGAAATTTTTATTTTCAAATTTTCATTATTGAGTTGATCTTCAATTTTTTTAAATTCAAGATCATTTTTCAAATACATCAAATGATTTTCTTTGCATTGAGTTAGACAATTTAATTCAGAGATTGAATCAGTTTTTACTTAATTTATATATTTAGTTTGTGGTTTGTGATAAATTTGAACACAATTTCTCTTTTGAGATATTGTGTCTTAATTCCATCTTCATCAACAAGAAGTGGTTGAATTTGATTTATAAAAAGAGTTCTGAGGATGTCATTTTTATTTAAATTTTTTGCAAATATAAAAGAAATTTTATATAAAGCATTGTCTTTTAATATTTCAGTACTGAACAATTTGTAATTGATACATAATTTGCTACCAGATGCAGAACATAAAGATTGGCCTAAATTATATAAAATGAAAATTCTACTACGTCTTCTAAGAATTGATTATATTCAATTAGATCTTCTTTGTTATTATCTTTAGTTTTTTGAGACATTAAACATTTGTTATTATTTATTGTCTTTAGTAAATGGCCTTATGTGTCTAAGAATTCAAGAGGTCTTTGAAATCTTAGCCTTTTTTTCTGATCAGTCTCGATTTCCAGCTAATATACTAAAGAATCTTTCAGTATATTAGAATATTTTGTGATTTAATTATTATGATCTAGAATATTTTATACTCTCCTAAGTAATCAATATAATTTATGCAAAACGCTCAAGAAAAGTGATACAATCTTGTAAATAAGTATAGAATAATTCTATATCCTATTCGTTTTCATGAAAAGGGTTATAATTTGCAGACATAAATATTATATAAGAACAATTAATACCAATTACTATTAACAATCAAAGTACAATAAAACTCAAGAAATTCTATTTCATTATCTAAATAATTATAAACATGAATATCAATAATAAATTGTGACATAAATATATAAGCAATGTATAAATAGAACCACTACAGGTAGTAGTGCCTAGACTAGTGAAGTTTTATGCAAATATGAAACCTCCAAAAGAGATAATACCTGCTAATTATGGGGTTTTGTTCAACTGACAATTAAATAAACAAACGAGATCTCGTGGAATTACACCCAAATTAATTGGAGATTCCCCACATGAGATGTAATATAAAAGAAGAAATAATCAAACTAAAATTTTATTGATTAAAATTGATTTTGTACGAAATACAAGAGCATAAATTAATGCTAGAATTTTGAGAATAATCCTTTTGAAAGAATGGCAAACTCATCCAATAACCCCAATAAAGCTCAATATAAAACCTTTTTTCAGCATAACCAGGTCATCAAGCCACTTATAATTATTATGATTATAAGCAAGCTTGGTGGAATGTTTTCTATCAAATGAATCCAAAAAAAATCACATACTTGGCTAATATTTTTTAGTAATTGTTCTTTCACAAACCTTCCCAACTGGTTTACACATTGGTAGGAACAATTTGGTGCAATTCTTAAAATAATTCATGAAAATGCCAAAGAAGAATTCAATACTTTCATGAAAGAATATAAACCAACATCTCATGAGAAAAATTTTCAAAAGCAGATGTTATATTTTATACACATTGGAGTATCTTGAGTCATGGCATGATGGTTCGATTACAAACCCGATCAGACATCAAATACAACCAATTTAGTCAGACTGTATAAAGTCAAATGGCGGGATAATTTCAAAATTTGGAATAGACTCAAAAAGCATTCAATTTTAAATTGGATCAAAACCAATTCCTCATCATTACCATCCAAGGTCTTAACCCCACAATATCACAATAGGGGATTTTTAACAGCTACTGCAACTTCTCCAGATCAAATGAAACAAATTCTAGAAATAGCATTGGCAAATATCAATGAATCGACCCAGAGATCAAGTTCAAAATCAAACTCAACATCTCATCACAACGGCAATACGAATGAAGATGATTGCTATAAAATAGATTTAGGAGATCCGTGAATATTGTATCTTTTAATGACTGTAAAATACAATAAAAATATGATACTTGTTTGTATACATGTACCATAATACACAATGTTGTCAGCATCCACTATCTGATATATTACTATTTACACAGTAACATATCTCAATAATTAATCATTTCCACAGTATCCTGTCGGCCACAATATTACTGTTCATAACTGTAACTGGTCGGAATTCTCCATTCTCCATTCTAAAGGCAAACCTTATTCATCATTCAAGGTAGGTCGGAAAACACACACACAACCTCTTCTTCTCTCATCTCTTCTCCTCATCTCTCTCTCACTCGTCCCTTCTTTCTCTTCCTCTTTCCACACAATATCTTTCCCTACTTCCGATCTTGCTTCCAATAATCAAACACTTTCCCAAGAAGCATATTGTTTGCTTCAAATACTTTCTCATTCTAGAAGCATAATTATTTGCTTCCCTCTGTTCTTGAGGTGAAATCATTACCTCCCAATTTTCCAAAAATTTTCTATTGTTTCATTTTAAAATTAATTTTGATCTAGCTTCAATCAAGACTTTTTCATATATATATATATATATATATATAAGAAAAAAGTTCGATTCTTATTTTAGTGACCTATTTTCAATTCAATAGTAATACACAACACATATTTATATGTATGGTGTATAAATACCAATAAGATAATAATACGTATGATTTATGCAAATCACTCGTAATAATTAATTTAAAAAATATTTTTTTCATATTAATATTTTATTAGTATTTATATATTATGTATACGTAACACATGGTGTATAATTCTCTCTCTCTCTCTCTCTCTCTCTCTATATATATATATATATATATATCTATCTATCTATCTATCTATCTATCTATCTATCTATCTATCTATATATATATATATATTATAACATTTTTCATTATTGTTGTTGCCATTAGTATAGGTTAGTGCTTCCGATAGAATAAAAGTGTAGTAGGGTATCCGAAATATTAAACATAATTGAACTAAACCTGATGAGAAACAAATAAAATCGAATGAAATCTTACTAATACTGACATTATTCAATTGAATTAACCGAGACAAAGTGATAATACTGCAAAGTTTGTTATGTCCTCAAGTGAAAAAAATAATGAAGTGGTAAATCAATTCATATTACTATAGAATATTACAACAAGAAAAGCTTGTCTCAAAAGTCACAAAAACTAACAGCAATAAAGTTATTACAGCAAGCCTGGTCGTTGTAAGGGGTTGTTGTTCCAAAATCGCTTCAAAAGCCCTTTGCAGTGACAATTACATTATAATAAGACCTTTGATATTATGAGCTCTTCACTACCAACATTCACAATTCGAAATAAATATGAGGAAAATTACAAATGATAAAAAAAAAAAGATATGAAATTGACTTTTGATTAATATATCTTACAATGCATCAATATTTGGTATACAATCATCATGAAAACGTCTATAGCAGGCCAATTTGACTAAGTAGTGTTCTCATTTTTACTCAAAAAATTAAAACAATAATAATAGAATATAATGATAATAAAAAATGAAAAAAAAGGGCAATAGATTGCTGTTGATAAAATGGGTTCTATGCACACAAGAAAGAAAAAGATTCAATGGATATAATACATCAAGTGTATATATCAGTTGTGGATATTAGTATAAAAATTGAACATATAGCAATATTTATAAATTTGAATGATAGTTTTATTAAGGGAAAAATATAAAAATGTCTCAAATATTTGCTTATATATACATTTCAATCCCTAACTTTTCATTTAATTAATTTTAATCTTCAAAGTTTTTAAAAATTTACAAAAAAAAGGTCCATCTATTAGTTTTGTCATTAGTATGGATACGTAGCAAAATCTAATTCATTTAACTAATTAATTTAATTAAATAAACTAATAATACATATTATATAAAAAAATTCATAAAATAATAAGAAATACAAAAAATGATAAAAAAAAGTAAAATAAATAAATAATCTAAAAGATAATACATATATATTATTTAGTAATATATATTTGTATACATGTATATATATTAATATTTAATTTAAAAATAAATTAATTGAAGTTACAAAAATTTTAAAAATTAAAAAAATTTAAATCTGACCACCCTAAGGGTAGGAGGTGGTTGGATTTCCTCTTCAGATTTTTTTTAGTTTTTTCTTTCATATTTTATTAATTTACACTTATTTTTAACATATAAATATGTATATGATTATATATAATTATATATATAATACTACTATATCCATTAAATAAGGTTTTCTCAATTATGTAGAGTTTTTTTTTTCATTTTTCCTATTTTTTTATATATTTTTATAAACATTTTTTTATTTTTCTATTTAAAAATTATACATTGACTAATTAGATATTGCTACGTGTCCAACAGTAATAAAAAAATAGCATGACTAATTTGATAAAACTTAAAAAGATTGAAAACTAAAATGGATTAAACGAAGGTTAAAAATGTAAATTGAAAAAACATAAAATGTTAAGGAGCTTTTTATACTTTTTCCTTTTAAATGAAAAAACTATTTATTAATATTATTATACATCTGAACTTTATTAATAATTATCCACCATGTATACATATGTATCCGGTATGTAGAAAACTTTTCCCGGGCTAAAAGTAAAATAAATTGGCCCGGAGACACATTGAGATATATAAAAGTATTAAAAAGAAAGGTGGGGAAATAAGAGAATAAAACAAATAAAATATAATAAAGAAAACAAAATAAGCTAGCGTTTTGCCAGCCAAACTGGGACAATGGAAATGCTCATGGGTCCACCATCATGGTCACAAATTCAATTGTTGTCCAAGCTTAAGATGCCAAAGCCCACACTTCAATACCAAGCTCACGTGTCCACATGGCCCAAAAATGCATGAGCCCAGCAAAGCAAGTCCATGATTTCTCTCTAGCCCAACGTCATTCAAAACAACCCAAAAACCCATTCATCAAGACCAGGTCAAGGAGTAGCTCAATCAAGAAGAAAGTAGGCAAGAAACCAGATTCCGAAAAAAAAAAAAAAAAAAAAAAAAGATGCATCCAAATTGATTTATTCTGATCTTAGCTAGGTTTGATTCTTCGTCCTGCATAGCAAGCACCATCATATATATTTTACGGCTTGAGCAATCCCAACAAGTAATCAAATCATATGGATCCCTTTGCAAATAACGAAACTAGCAATTTGAAAATTTTGGTGCGATTTGAGATTTTTGGCCACGAAAATAATCACTCAGAGACTTTACTTTAATTAACCAAAATGAATAGCCTTAAGATTTTAGGAATAAATAATTATGGAAAATTTACGGAGACACTAAACTAGTAAAACGAAGAAATTGAACAAACCCTATTGCTAAATGGTGCCTATATCTATTTATGTCTATATGAGGATGTTACATTTTGGCTCTTAAGAGCTTGATTTCCATACTATCCTCTACGCCATCTCTAGAAAACGGGGTTGGTCATAGTTATCGTCTTGCCATTCAAAGTCCTAAGCTAACACATTTAATGTTAGTTTCTTTCATAACCCATATTTATCTAGGTTTCTTTTTCTTTTCTTTTTTTTCTTTTTCTCTTTAATGTTAAATGCAGCAAAAGCCTTCAAACACCCCACAATCCTAATTCGAGAAGGTAAAGGTCCTCTTGAATCTTGATGAACCTTTGGAAAAATTCGTATGCCCATTATCCTTGAAGAAAATCATACCATCTTGCTGAATTGATCTTCCAAGTTAGAACTTAAACTTCGTCTTTCTTTGTTGTGCACATAAACTTTCGGATTCCTAGGTTCACGCATGTCAACTCCTTGCTTGAGATCAACTTTTTTGTGTCTGGTACCGGTAGATGATTTACCACCAACATATCGACATTTGATGTAAATCTGATTACCTTGATCGTCCGGCATCCAACTTGCACTCTTCTGTTGGATCTAAGGAAAGGAGGTTTAATAAGATAATCTTACTACGGCGGAGAATGATTATACCACTAAAATTCAGATTAAGAAACCAACAAGCATCAGTCTCTAGACCTACTTCGAGTCCATGCACATCACAATTTTTCGTCACACATGTCACTTGTCATATGATCCTTTTCTAGAATGACATCAAGAAGAACAAAAATTGGACTTGTCTATATACATTTTGGATCCATTATCTGACATTGTTTGATATAATTTATCACAATAGGCTTATAGAATAGCCTCCGTTGACTTGTATGAAACTCAGTTATTCAGAATGCATACTTTGATAAGAGGTATCACATGATATGAGTCATAGTTCGTGCCTGATAGATTTGCTCACTAGGGAAAAGCGAAAGTAGGTTGAATGTTACTTTCAATTTATGATTTAGGATCTATAGCTCGATTCTCACATCATTCTCCAATGAATACCTTGAATTGTCACGAAACTGGAGTATCAACGTGTACTATGGAGGAACATACCGTTGTTTTAACAATATCGTCACCATGAGAAGCTATACGTTCAAAACTGAAACATCATACCAAACAACACAAATTTATAGATTTTACGAATTCTGATTACATCTTCTTGCTAGTTTATCTCATGTTGATTATCACAATCAAGTCAAATGGCTGAAGGTGGGGATAAAATTGCTGACTATGAAGTGATATACTCAAAGGTATACATGTCAAAGAAACAAGAGTGTTAGTTTATATTCAAAATATATATATATATATATATATATATATATATATATATAGGCACAAACACTACCCAGCATGCACCAGCATTGCATGTCCTAAAATAAAACATCAAATATACAAAATATTAAATTTGAAGCAATTACAAATTTTAATAATATAAAATAGAATAATCAGGAAAATAAGATGAAAAAGAGAAAGATACACATAAAATACTCATGAAATAGCTAATATGAAGAATAGTAAGGTCTAGGAGCAATAACATTTGAAAAGCTTCTAATTTATTCCTTTCTTGAAGCACTCCACATGTAAGTATTAAATGACTTAATTTTAAAATTGGGTTCTATAAAATCAATTTAGCCATTGAACCTCCATTGCTCTAAGAAGGATAGGAAGGACCTCGATTCTTACAATTAACTTGAGTAAGCATATGTTGTTGTTTGTTAAATTACTTAACAACATTACTTCATCAGAAACATTAGTCAGTCAGTCAGTCTAACTCAATCATGTAGGTAAATATGAAACCAAGTTTCCATAAAACAAAAGGAAAAAGCATACAAATGTCAAACGCGTTACAATTTACATTCAAAAGCTTGAATCTTAAACGTTCATGAGCTTATTTAGTATGATCCATGGTTAAAATTATGTGATTATCCCTAAAGTACAATGGATGCTACCAACATAGATAAAGTCTAAACCCTGATTTATTGCATAAATATAAGTTCTAATAATGTTCATATCAAATAACTCACCAACAGTATAGAATTAAGATCAAATGTTGAAACATCATCCAATAGTTCATCAAAAAGGGTTAAGTAATATAATTATTCCTTCAAAATATTAAACAATAACTACATAACTTTTACCATAATGAATGAATGAATTCCCATTTGTTGTCACCTTATGTATTATGATTCATTTGAAGAATCTATTATTTCTATTTTATTACTATGTGTTCCTAGCAATACTAAGATTCCAATTACCCATCAAGATTTTTTTTGTTTAACATAGCATAAGTTTGAGCTTGACTCAAATTTCAACAACTCTTCTTCTTAAAAAAAAAAGAAAAAAAAAAGAAAAAGAAAAGTAAAGAAAGAAAGAAAATCAACAACTGAAAAACAGGGTGATTTTATCATCCTCAACTTTGTTTTACATCATCATCTGCCCTCTAAAACCCATGTACTAATACATTTTGAAAGAAGTCAAATGTCACTAAAAAAAAAATAGAAACATAGTTTGAATTCAACATTGTAGATTGTAGAGGCAAAATCAAATACATAATCTAAAGACCTTTTATATGAAGCAAAATTTTAACAATAAAACCTTGAAATCTTGAAGTGGAAACTTTTTACAAATCAAAGTCATTGAGTTTTAGTCTAATGACCAATATCATAGAACCTATATAATCTCATTATATAATAATTATAACCACATATCCTAAAGCAACATATTTAAGCAAGAACATAAAGGATGAAAAAGAAAACTTAAAATGTAAAACATCTGAAAAATAGGTGCAACTCTAAAGTCACCACATAGTAATATTTAGAAAAGAAAGACTTCTCAAAATGATTTCCATAAGATGTGAATCATCAACTAAAAAAAAAGAAGAAGGGAAAAATCACTAAATTCTACTACCATAAAACTGAGCCTCTATAACAAAGTCCATATTCAGTAATCAAATAGGCTCCATGAATTCAAACCTAACCCTACTATTTCCTTCCAACTTTTCAAGCACATTACCCTAGCACTTATTCCATGATGACATTGCAATTAATCGATGATGACATATCTGAAACAACACTAGCATAACCCTAAGCACCTCAATATTTGAAAATTGAAAATTTAAACAAACATTACTCCCCTAAAGTTATAATCTCATCTCACCAATTTCTTGATATTCAGTATCGCTTTTGCCCCATCAATAACCCTAATGATTTTGCTTCTTCTTCCTTTTCTTATTTTCCTTCTTTGATAAACCTAAAAGGATATCAATTCATCTGCATGGAGAGTTGGTTTAGCTTCACTTGACACACGATCATCAAACCAAACACCTGCATAACCCTAAACACCTCAATATTTGACAATCATCAAACCGAACACCTATATAACACTAAACACTTCAATATTTGAAAATTGAAAAGTTAAAGGAATATTATTCCCCCAAAGTTACTACCTTATCTCATCGATTTCTTGATATTTAGTCTCATTTTTGTACCATCAATAGCCTTAATGGTTTTCCTTCTTCTTCGTTCTTTTTTTTTTTTCCTTCTTTAATAGACTTAAAAGGATATGGATTCATTTACATAGAGATTTGGGTCACTAAGAACTAGAGAAGATATTTTGTTATTAAGATATGGGATTAAGAAATATGGAGTATCAACGAGAAAAATGGAAAAGAAAAGCAACTATGTGTAGAGCAATTAAGGAAAAAACAATAAGTAGTTATTAAAAAGGTAGTTAAAGATTTCATGGGGAGAAATTTAGGCATGAGGGTTTGAGTACGTAGGAAAACTACTTAATTTGGTGGAATTTCTATAATGCCTAAAAATCTTAAATAAAAAATCACTTATTAGATAGTAATTAATTTTAAGAAGTATAATCCGAGAGTATTTTAAGGAGTTTCATGGATAAAAAAGTAAGTAGTTACTTGAGCTCCAAATGGCTTTAATATTATATATATATGTATATATTTCCTCCATTAAAGGTTATTGATTAGACGACACAAATATTGAAAATCCTTTTCTTTTTAGTATGCTTATTGTGTTTTGAATTGATACATATGTCATTTTTTTATTGAAATTAAGTAAGGAAAGTTAAAAAACATGACTCTATTTTGATATTTTTGCAAATGAGCAATGTGTGTTTACATTTTTAACAACTACATGATTTTTATTTCTTCAATTTATATTAGTAATTACATGTCAAGGATAAATGCCTATTTCTTATTAGTTTGTAATATTATTAAGTTATTTAAGTAAATAATATAAATAAAATTACTTAAAAATAGATAAAATGAAAGAAAGATAGGAAAATATGGAAGAAAAAAAGTAGTTAGCTATACAACCTAAGCCATTTTCCAACCACCTCATGGCTAAGGGGTAGCCAACCCATACGATAAACCACTATTTTAATAAATAAATGTGTATATAATAGTAACTAGTGTATTAGGTTGCATATGTAATAATCAACTAGTAAGACTAACTTGACAGTATAGGGATTAGGAGGAACTACTAACTATATTAAGGCTACTTATATTTAAGTAAAATAAAAATTTCCAAAATAAGAAGAATGTAAATATACTCCTAAGTTTTAATTAATAAAAAACATTGGAATGCCAACACCTATGTAATAAAATTGATGAACTAGCAGTTAATTGGCATATTGAGAGTAGATGTTAACAACCATAATATTATGATACACCAACTTTAATTGTTGGATCTTTTATTAGTTTAAATTATTTTCTTTAGATTACCTTATGAGTTATTAATGTAATGAGGCAAGGAAACAACCTTTTCTTAGAATGTTAATTACAAGACTATAAATGAGTCGAGCCGAGTTTTTAAAAGTTTAGACTCAACAATCTTAAAAATTATCAAGTTCAAGCAAAGTCAAGTTTTTACCAAACTTGAAAATTGCAAACTCGAGCTCAACTCATTTAAATAAACAACATATGTCTTAAGTTTAAGCTTAACTCATTTACAAATTAAACTTGCATTACAAACTTAAGATAGGCTGAGCTTAAAGTGTGTTATGCTCGAGCCTACTCATGAGCCAATTATACAAAATGAATAAATATATAGATAAATAGACTAATGAATAACATTTAAAAATTAGATTATACATTACATATATATTAAATATTATCCCATATCATATTAGAAGTAAAGAAAAATAATTAAACTTAATAAAAAAATGTAGGAAAGCTAGATTAATCTTGTATTAGGCATGGATAACTTAGGGACAGTTGTTGGTATGTGGTTTGGGCAAAATAACACATGGAGGCTAAGTATATAAGGGCATTTTGCATGAAGAGATAGAAAACAAATCACTTTGCACTCTTACAAGCTCTAGAAAATTTAGAAAGCCTCTTTACAACATCTTACATGCTATTAGGAATCTAGGAAAAATATGTAGAAGTAGAGAAAATTGGAGAAGAAAATTTAGGAAAAATTATAAGAAATAGGTGCAATTTTGGGTTATTGGAGATACACTGGTATAAGGAGTTACTAGACATAAACCAGCCTTAGCACCATAAGGAGTGGCCTATACTTAGGCCAGCCAACAATAGAGGTAGAGCAAGTGGTGGTCGGAGCTTTACTTTTTGATGAGTCCTTAAAAACACTAGATTTAAAAAAAATGTTAAAAATAATAAATTAATCCAAAAAAATTGTAAAAAAAATCATTTCTAAATATTTTCATGTGTAGAATTTAGGAAAAATATTATTTTATATAAATATAGTAGACATAATAAACGTCCTTAAAAAATTAACAAAATCGAGCTACTTTTGATATTGAATTCAATAACCTTAATGATGTCGTCTTGACCTCATGTTTTTCTATACACTTTACTATACCTATATTAAATTTCTATGAAATGTTTTATTGTAAAACTCTTTTCTATATTTTTAATGAATTTTTCAGTCCTAAATTATGATTAAATTGGTAATTTTAGTAAAAATTAGTATATTTTTCCTAACGACTTCACTAAGATTGTGAGCTTAGATGATTAGTAGGGTAGTTACAGTATACCAAAATTGTTGAATTGAGATTTTCAGAAAGAAGTTATGGAAAACCAAGAATATGCACATATAAGTATAGTTTGGTAATGTAGGGATTTGATAATTGAAGAAGGATCATATGTTAAATGCGAGTTTTGGGAAGTAATGAAGTTGAAGCATTGAATGAAGTGCTGCTTTGGTTGTTCCTAGCTAGAGTTAGATGAAAATGAACAAATTAATTAACCATATAAAGTTTTAAAAGAAGTAGAGGATAATCTAGAGGTTATGTAAATAAGTAGTATTCTAGGATTATACTCAAAAGTTAACTCAAAGGAAAATTTAGAAGTGCAATGTAAAAACAAGGCACTCAAAAGCTTAGTTAGAAGGGAGATTTTCTTAAAAAACTCTAAAGTTAGTTAAAGTCAAAGTGTAACTTAGAGGATAACATAACAAGAGACTTAAAATTGAAGAAATTCAGAGGCTATCTCAAAGAATAAAATTAGTGTAATAAACAATCCATGTATAGCTCAAAGAGTGTCTAAGAGGATTTCTAGCTTAAGAAACATACCATAAAACAACTTAGAACCTGACTCAAAGGATTTTGTAGACTATGATATCGTATAAGACCTAGTAAAATCAATTAAGGAATCCTAACTTGTGAGTAAAAATAACTTGTAAAACTAATGTCAAAACAACTAAAAAAATTATATAAAATGAATTAATTAATATTAATCCAATGCTTGAATATGGACTAAAACTAATATATTGTGTATGTATAGGAATAATTGAAGATCATTTGAGCAATGAATGAGAGTTGTGATATGTCGAAGTTTGGGTAATTTAGGACCCATGCATTATAGCATATTGGAGTATTGTGTCAGAGTACTTGGAAGCTTATGAGTACACCTTATATAGGCTATATATCCTATAGTAGTTATGAGATCAGCTTTTATTTTAGATTAGTTTATGCGGCAAGACTATTACGACTCTTTCTGTTTAGAACATGACATTATATATTTATATATATTATATATATTAGTTATGGGAGTTTGATTATATAAGATATATATATATGTTTTAGAAACAACTGCATTATTTGATACTAGAGCAGACTTAAACTGCATTAGGAAGGGTTAATTCTAATAAAATATTTTGAAAAAATAACCCAATCTCTAAGTTCTACATTTGGTAACAAATTAAAGATCAATTTTAAGTTACCTCTAAAATAGATTAAGTATCCAATACCTAATAAAAGAGATTTACTTAACAAATTACACAATGATAAATTATTTTCAAAATTTGACATGAAATCTTGATTTTGACAAATTCAGATCAAAGAATCTAATAGGTATAAAACTGCATTCACTATTCCATTCGGATAATGTGAATGGAATGTTTTGCTTTTTGAATTAAAGAATGCTCCCTATAAGTTTCAAAGAATAATGAATGAAATTTTTAATAATTTTTCAAATTTTATTATTGTCTATATAGATGATGTTTTAATATCTTCATCTAATATAGATCAACACTTTAAGCGCATAAAAATTTTCATTAATGTTGCTAAGAAAAATAGTTTAGTAGTTTTACCCTCTAAGATTAGGCTTTTCCAAACTAAAATTAGATTCTTAGGGTTTCACATCCATAGTGGGACAATAATTCTAATCTAAAGTTTGATTGAATTTACATCCAAATTTCCTAATGAAATTAAATATAAGAATTAGCTTCAAAGATTTTTAAGAAGTTTGAATTATATAGCTGATTTCTTTCCTAATTTAAATATTTTTTGTAAGCCTTTATATCAAAAAATTAAAAAGAATCCTCTACAATGGTCAAATGAACACACTAATGTTGTAATGCTAATTAATGAAAAGATTAAAGAAATCTCCTTATAATAGATCCATCTTAACAAAAAAATGTAGAAATAGATGCTTATGATATAGGATTTGGTAGAATTATATAACAAAGACAAAATGAGAAAGAATGTGTTGTACAATTTATATCTAAATATTAGAATGATTGTCAAAAGAATTATTCTACAATTAAGAAAGAAATTTAGCAATTTTTTTAACAATTTCTAAATTTTAAGGAGATTTGTTAAATAAAAAATTTCTTTTACATATTGATTGTAAAGCTGTTTAAAATGTATTTTTCCAACGCGTCTTACTTAGAAATGACTGCAATTAGCCTTTCTAAAAATAAAAATTCTTAGCAGGTTTACCGAAATTAATAGGTAAACAAGTTAAAAATAAAATCCAGAAAAAAAATAATAGTGAAATCCCATATAATGATTTGTCACATAAAGAATTGGCTTCATATGTTTATAAAATTGAAACACATTTGTGTACAACAATAAGACTCCAAAAACAATTAAAAAATTAGCAGTGCATGAAACGTTAAGGGTTAGGTAATTTTTGTGCTCAATATGATTCTTCATTTGTCGATAAAAGGAAGAAAAAGAATGCAAAAACTTCATAATGTTCCAATAAAAAACCTCGAAGGAATTTTAACAAAAAATCTCTTAAAACCCTTATAAGACTTGCAAAATGAGAAAAAAGATCAAAAATACAAAAAAAAAAATCTCATAAATAATTAAGATGCTATAAATTTCAAAAAATTGGTCATATTGCAAACTTCTGTAAGATTAGAAATAAAATTAATGAGTTAAATCTTAATGAACACATAATGGAAAGTACTTTGCAAATTTTTGTAGATAATGAACATCTAACATCTAAAGAAGATTGTGATGATGGAATTCAAATCAATGATATTTAATCAACATCTTCATCATCTTTTGAAGATAATAATGAATTAAATGTTTTAACCAAAGAAGATGAAAAAAATCTTTAAAAAATTGACCAATTAACTATTAATAAAGAAAATTTTGAATATTTAAAAAAAATTTCTAAACCTACACTTTCTCTAACTTGTAATTTCTATATAATCCTAATGAAATCCTTAAAAGAGGTAAAAGACAATAGAAAAAATCTATTTTTGTTAATGAACTTCACAATGAAATTAATGTTCAAAAATAAGAAATAAAAGAATTAAAATTGATGCAATTAAGACTACAAAAGGATTTTGTTGAATTAAAATAAAAAATGGTTATTCGAGATTATTCTGAAAATGAGTCTAGTAGGAATGGTGAAGGAACTTCATACAATGATATTCAAAAAATTTTTGAAAATGATTTTGATTAGCTCATGCAACTTATTGAGATAACCACTAAAAAATGGATAATTAATATCATAATAAGAATTAATAATGAATTTGTTCTAAAAACAACTGCATTATTTGATACTGGTGCAGATCTAAATTACATTAGAAAAAAAGGTTAATTTTAAGAAAATATTTTAAAAAAACAACGTAAGCTCTAAGTTCTACATCTGATAACAAATCAAAGATCAATTTTAAGTTATATAATGTTAAAATTATAAAAGGCAATGTTTTCTTTTAAAACCGCTTTTATTCTTATTAATAATTTAAAGAAAAATGTCATTTTAAGAATACTTTTTATTAATTTAATTCAACTTTTTTCAGTTAATAATAGAGGTATAGAGACTAAATATTTGAAAAGGAAAATTGTTTTTAATTTTGTTTCAAAACCTTAAACTAAGTTTTTAAATAAACATAAACAGAATTCAATTTATGAATTAAATTGTTTAATCAAATGTAAAGAAACATTTAATGTATCTGAAAAATGATCTTGAGTTTAAAAGACTTAAAACTCAACTTTCAAACAATAATTTGAAAAAAAGAATTTCTAACTTAGAGTTAGAAATTAAAAATTTAATTTGTTCAAGTTTACCTAAACATACAAGAAATAACTAAAGTGATTTTTTATTAATTTTTTATTATGAATTTTTAAGGAAAAAGGAAAAAAAATATTTCTTTAGGCGGTTGTCTTGAAAGTGCCTACGTATCTGCTAGTCGAGATCAAACTGGCCATAATTCTCTTTTTATAAAATCTTTATTGGGTAGATTCTTTTTTTTTTCTAAAACCAAGCCAGGTTTACGTTTATTTATCAATTAATTATTTTAATAAATCCTAACTCTCGAATGACTTAATGATTTATTAAATAAATCACATGCACTTATCCGATTTGATATTAAACGATCTAATGTGACTCGGCTCGACTAGATTGATACAGCTTAACTCAATAGATACTACTCGACTCAATTTTACTCAATACGATACGACTCGTCGACTCTCTTTTTTATTTTTTCTTTTAATTTATTTTATTTTATTTTTATTAAATTGGCTCATCTAAGGAAAAAATAAAAAGAAAATGGCAAAAATAAGGCATTTACAGTTATGATAAGCCTACTAAAGCCTAACATAAATCCCGCTTGAGACTAAGGGTAACAAAAATGTCATAAATTGGAAATCATAACATAAGTTTTAAAATAGTCCTGTAGATCTATAAGATTAGACAAATTAGTTTATTTTGAAAATACCAATTTACTTAAGAGAACTATGTCTTCTTCTAGTTTTGCTACTTTTGAGTAAACAGAAAAATCTATGCTAAATAATAGAGATAAAATTCATATAAAAGACTTTGATAAAGCAATAGATGATTGGAAGATTCCTAAAACTTTTTATGATCAAATTTACAAAATGGCTAAATGGAAAATATTTGGCAAGAATTATTATCTCATAGCCATAGAAGAAAAGGACATCCTAATTTAACCATTAACCCTAATGTCTTCCTAATCTAAACCATAACCATCAAATGAAGAACCAAATGTTTAAATAACTCTCGAATTTCTTGGAGCACTTGCAACTGCTCGAAAGACATCAATGCAACCACCAATATTATAATATTCATCTTTTATTTACATCTTAATATTGTTGAAAGTATTAAAATGCCATTTTCTAATTTTTTTTTTTCAATTTTTGGTGAATTAAACTCTTTATTTAAGAGAATGCTATCTAGTTCAAAGGGTTTTTCTAAAACATTAAATTATAAGTTTGCTATCATAGAGGTAGATGGCTCATCATAATCGGGTTCATTATCAGGTTAGTAAACTAGTATAGTTATACTTAACCTATGCATTACTCCATTGAATCATTTTGGGTATTGACACATTGGCTTTGGTTAAATCTATTTGAATAAGAAAGGTTTGACCTCTCTTATCAATTTCATACACTTTACACCCAAAAGTAGTTTTCATTAATTTAAAATACATTCTGTATATTATGGCCATTAGTAATGCTTAATGCTCCTTCTATCATTCTATAATTGTAAGTTTTAATTTGAAGAATTAAAGAATTTATTATGGTCCTATCTCTAAGACCTAAAGGTACATTTGAATGGCATTCAAACTGTATTAGACCAATACTAAAACTAGTTTCAATAAAGGTGTGCATTGATCTTTCATAGTCTAATTTTCTAGCATCTCTAAGGACCATGAAGACAAAAGTATTAAGTCCTAGTTTAGTAAGAGGTTTAGCTCCTACTTAAACTAAGCCTATGTGCACATAATTCCATTCTTTAGCATATTTTTAACTGATTCATTATTTAAAAGTTTAATTGTGGTTAAACCATCAAAAATGGTTATTTAAGAATATTCTAAAAGTACGTCTAGTGAGAATTGTGAAGGAACTTCATACAATGATATTCAAAAAATTTCTGAAAGTGATTTTGATTATCTCATGCAACTTGTTGAGATAACCACCACAAAATGGATAATTAATGTCATAATAAGAATTAATAATGAATTTGTTTTAGAAACAATTACATTTGTAACGCCCCGAAACCCAGGACACCATAACCCCACCATGTGTCCTTAGTTTTTACTGATACGTCAAGCATCTAGGAACCTGTAACTTGTCTAAAATCTACAAAAGAATAACATAAAATTTGCCAATTCATAAAATAACAACCTCAAATATAAATAAGAGTGAAATAATGTTCACTCAAATCCATAAAACATGAAAAGACTCTAGATCATAAACTGGAGTTTCATAGCACTAACAACAATTAAATCTACAAAATCTAGCAATAGGAGTCACAGGCAACTCCATAACCGCATAAGTCTCAATAAGCAATTCCAAAGAAAATAATTACATTCTTAAGTTCACTTCCACAGTTAAACTATGACATCCTAGTTCCATCATCAAAGTAGTAATAATACCCCTACTCATGATAGTACAAATAGTTAAATCCATAATCATCTACATAAATCCCTTCATCTACCTCATAACCCGTCCCTACAGTTGAAAAATAACAATCCTTATAAGGTGAGCCAAAGCCTAGTACAGGATACCATTCACATGTGCATGTAACATAAGTATCAATTAAAACATACATATAAATATTGCTACTAAATGCAACAAGCAATAGATTTAATGTTTCATTTAGGCTTACAACTATCACAGTCTCAACGTTTTGAAACTTGAGCTTACTTATGATGCCTAACAAGTAATAAATATAGATACTACATAAATAATGGTGTTAAGTACTCCCCAATACCAAAGTGTCATTAACTAACCTAGATCTACCTAGGTCCTTTCCATGTGGGACTCCATCGGAGATAGCATCATGCAAAGATCGCCAAGTGCCTCACCAACACCACCAGACCCGACTAGTAAGTGGTCGAAGTCAAGCACAACCAGCACTATCGATTAAGTCCAATTTTCAATTATGTCTAGTTTTCATATATACTAGCCTAACACACACATTCAACAAAATGTACCCTGTACCTAGAGTTCCTATCCTAAGTTGATCCAACACCACGCGTTCTCTTGTACCTATCCAAGATATAAAAGCTAGCTTAGAATTTCATAACTCGATACTTCTTTTTCCTTAACTCCACCCTTAACTCCATACTTTAAGCTTCCAAACCGTATTCCATATATCTTTCCAATATCCGCGTAACATAAACACATGCGATACCAACATTTACACAAATCCTAGCATTTTGTCCCACATGTACACCTACAATGCACAATGTTACTCCAACCTACGTGTGCATACACAAACTACTCGGAGCCACAACTTTTACACATAGAAATTCCATGACATACCCATACCTATACAAGACACAATACACGTACACTATACATCCCAACACCATTTCACAGCATCATCAAGATATAATTACATCACAACCGCATCACCACTAACACACTAATAGTAACAACACCTTTAATCCCAAAACTTAAAGAAACCCTAAAAGAATAAATTAGAAAAGGTAGAATGCAGATAGAAGGATAACTTACTTAATTAAGGAGAAAAGATTGATTCTTGTTGAATTCCTCTTTCATGAATATAGATCTTGATTTAGGAATTGGGGTTGAGAGGAGTTCTATAAATTCTTTTGAAAGTAATTTATGTTTCTATGAGAGGGAGTTTTGGCAACTGTAATATACGTTTAAATGATTTAGTAGGGAGTATATTTTTTCCAGAACCAAAATGCCACAAGCACTTAATATTCAATTACATGCTATACCAAAGGCTAGATATAAAAATTATTTATTTCTTTTAATTCGCTAAAAATAATTTATTTATTATTTTTAACTTGGGTTTTACAGCTTTATTTGATACTTGTGCAGATTATGGAAGGTTGGAAGAGGAGAAGGAGAAGTGTGTAGGAAGATAAGGAGGAGAAGAAGAGAAGGTAGAGAGAGTGAAGAATTTAGATGGAAAAGGATGAAAAATTTAGGATGATGGAAATGAGGGATGAGGCCTCCTTATATGATGGAAAAGGTTTACATTTTACTGCTGATAAACAGTGAAAAGTAATCATTATAGTAAACAATTCTCTGTAACAAACAGTAAAAAGTCAGAAAGGAAAATCATTGTGCTAGAAGATGGTTTCTAATGTCATGTGACATCATTGTGATGTCATAGTGCACTTTAGTACATGTATATTTTTATTGTTGGTACATGTGTATTTCTACTATATTTTATAGTATAGGAAAATACAAAATGCATTTCGCATTTAAAATTCCATTCCTAAGGATCTTCTAAGTTTATCCCATAGTAATCGTCTTCATTAGTGTCACCATTGTGATGAGAGCTGGATGGTGAATCTGAAGTAAACCCTTTGATTGATTCATTGAGATTTGATAATGCCTTTTCTAGAAGTTGCTTCATTTGTTCTGGAGTACTGACATAAGTCATTGATGACATTAAAAATGCCTTATCATGGAGTAAGGGAGTTAGATCATTGGATGGAATAATTGATAAATTTTCATTGTAGGTTTTGATCTAAGTTAGGATCAATTCTTCTTCAATTTTGTTCTACATTTTGAAACTGTCCTACTACTTAACCTTACATCTTTAAATCAAGATAGTAGTGTTTGTTTCATTGTCACTTTTGTAATTAAAAAACCTTGTCATTACCCATGAAACACTAATATGCATAAAATATAGCATATCTCTTTTGAAAGATTTTTATGGGCTGAAGGATTGTATTTATTAATGAAAGCACTAAAACCCTTTTAAGCCTTATCATAGACTATCTCACTAGTTGCTCCAAATTTATCCCACCAGTATGCAGACCAATAGGGGAGATTTGTAATGATAGATTGAGATGCATATAAACTAAATCATAAATATATAGAAGTAAGAAGATGCAGTATTATTAAAAATTAATTTCTTCTAAAATAAATATTATATAAATAAAACCTTTCTCCTAAAAGAGAATCGTCCTAAACTATATAAAATTAAAATTCTATTGCATCATCACTAAACTATGTCATTACCCATGAAACACTAATATGCATAAAAGATAGCATATCTCTTCTGAAATATTTTTCATAGGCTGAAGGGTTGTATTTATTAATGAAAGCACTAAAACTGTTTCGAGCCCTATCATGGATTATCTCATTAGTTGCTCTGAATTCATCCCACTAGTGTACAAACCAATAGGGGAGATTTTTAATGATAGATTGAGATGCATATGAACTAAATGATAAATATATAGACGCAGGAAGATGTAGTATTATTAAAAATTAATTTCTTCTAAAATAAATATCATACAAATAAAACATTTCTCCTAAAAGAGAATAGGCTCAAACTATATAAAATAAAAATTTTATTGCATCATCACTAAACCATGTACCCTTAAAACACTAATATGCATAAAATATAGCATATAAGGAAATCAAGAAGAGAACTGAATAATCCATTTCTATGCTCAATTTTAAAATCGAAAACATATAAAATTGATTGCTATTCGGTAAAAATCTGTTTTCGAAGCAATATTTTAAACATTTTTTAGTAGAGCAACTTACTAGGAGGATCTATCCTAAATAATATATTAAGATGCATATGAACTAAATGATAAATATATAAAAGAAGGAAGATGCAGTATTATTAAAAATTAATTTCTTCTAAAATAAATATCATACAAATAAAACCTTTCTCCTAAAAGAGGAGAGGCCTAAACTATATAAAATAAAAATTCTATTTCATCATCTAAATATTCATAAAATTCTATTAAATCGTTATCATTATTATCTTTAATTATTTGATACATATTTAAAAATTAACATACAATAAACAATAATTAATGACATATACTAAAAATCATTTTATAATAATATTTTTCTTTTCTTTTACTTTCAAAAATATATCTTTCATATTTTGAAATTAAACTTTGATAATATTATCGAAAAGCTTTGAAAAACTTATCTTAACTATTATCATTTTTTAAATTTTTAATGATATCTTTTAAATAATTAAGTTGAATTTTTATACACATTTGATAATATATGCATCCAGCTATAAGGTTTAAATAGTGCTTAATATATTCTTTTAAAGCATACATGATTAGATAAGAACATTAAATATTTAATTGAGACCACCACAGCTTGGTTAGTCTACCAACACCTAATGGGGTCTTACAACATTATATTAAAGGAATATTAACATTAAACATAAAACAACATTAAAGAAACATAACCACCACAGGTAACTGAGTCAAGACTAGGGGGTTTATGCATAAACATTAATTGAAAACCACCATAGGTGGTATAACCGACCAATTATGGGGTTTGTACATTAACATAAACATACAGTATTAAGACATAAATCTTATGGAGTTACACCCATATGAGATGAAGACTCCCACCACAAGATATATTAGAAAGAAAGATAATAAAACAAAAAGTTATTTCATTAATATTTGAAAAACTTTACAAACATTGAGCATTACACACAAATCATTTGCTCATGCAAGAAAACATAACGAAAGAAACATTAAACATTAAAGGTATTTATTATGAAAGCTTCTCAATATTGGAACATTAAAAGAAAAGAGAAGAGAAGAAGAAAAAGGGAGATATTATGGGAGGTTAGAAGAGGAGAAGGAGAAGTATGTAGGAAAATGACGAGGAGAAGAAGAGAAGGAAGAGAAAGCGAAGAATTTAGATGGAAGAGGATGAAAAATTTAGGATGATGGAAATGAGGGATAAGGCTTCCTTATATAATGGAAAAGGGGACATTTTACCGTAGATGAATAGTGAAAAGTAATCATTGTGGCAAACATGAATAGTGAAAAGTAATCATTGTGGCAAACAATTCACTGTAGTAAACAGTAAAAAGTCAAAAAGGAAAATCATTATGCTAGAAGATCGATTCTGACATCATTGTGACATCATTATGATGTCAGAGTGCACTATGGTACATGTATATTTCTACTTTATTTTACAGTGCAAGAAAATACAAAAATACATTTTGCATTTAAAATTTCATTTCCTAAGGATCTTCTAAGTTTATCCTATAGCAATCATCTTCATTGGTATCACTAATGTAATGAAAGCTAAATATTGAATCTAAAGTTAACCCTTTGATTAATTCATTGAGATTTGATAATGCCCTTTCTAAAAGTTGCTTCATTTGTTTAGGAGTGCTGGCATAAGCCATTGATGACATTAAAAATGCCTTATCATAGATTAAGGGAGTTAGATCATTGGATGGAATAATTGATAAATTTTCATTGTGGCTTTTGATCTAACTTAGGATCAATTCTTCTTCAATTTTGTTCCATATTTTGAAATTATCCCACCACGTAACCTTATATCTTCAAATCAAGATAGTAGTGTTTCTTTTGTTGTCATTTTTGTAATAAAAAAACCATGTCATTAACCAGGAAACACTAATATGCATAAAATATAGTATATCTCTTTTAAAAGAATTTTCATGGGTTAAAGAATTGTATTTATTGATGAAAGCATTAAAACCCTTTCGAGCCCTAACATGGACTATCTCATGGTTGCTTTGAATTCAGCCTACCAGTGTGCAAACCAATAGGAAGGATTTTTTATGAGTGATTTTCAAAAAAGAGTAGCCACGTACGTGACCTTTTGGGGTTCATTTGAAAAAAAAAAAAAAACATTCCATCATACCTACTTATAATCATAATAATTATAAGTGGCTTGGTAATTTCATTGTCGTGACATTGGATCCATTTGAAATTTAATAAGCTATGTTGGATGATTACAACATTCATTAAGGTTTATGACCTTATGAATTCTGATAGTTGAATAACTAATCATCTCATTATTTTCAAAATGTTTAAATAAAACGGATCCAATTTTACTCAGGATTCTTTCATAAAATTGAATTGGTTTGTAAAAATCATAAGGAATGAAAGAAAAATCTTTAGTAAAAATTTTTCTTTCATATTCATAAGTATCTTTCTCAAATATATCTTTTTTAATAGAAAAGATATATTTGAAAATTCCTCTAACAAAAAATTTAGATCTCTGAGGAGTCATTTGTCTTAATGAGGATGCCACCTTAGTAATCTATATATTTTGATTTTTCTTTAGTATGTCATTTTTCATTTGCTTTGACATAAACTGATTCAATATAGCCATATCAAAAATGAAATCTAGTGGTAACATACCTAATTTTTGTATAGTGTCTTTATTAATTAAGGAAGTTATTAGTGGTTGTATTGATGTCTTTATCGTAGTTGCAAGTGCTCTAAGAAACTTAGGAGTTATTTGGACATTTGGTTCTTCATTTAGTGGTTTTGGTTTGGATTAGGAAGACATTGGGGTTAATGGTTCATTTTTAGACATTGTAGAGGATGATTCCTCTTTAATTGTTAATGGAGCATTGGTAGGTTTACAAGCTTCAAGCCATGTTTAGATATTGGTGAGACCCTTTCTCAAGAGCTCCTTTCCTTTTACTTTGTTTTCCTTCGAAGGCATCTTCCTATAGAAATTTACGAGTAAGGAAATCAAGAAGAGAATTGGATAATTCATTTATATGCTCAATTTCAAAATCGAAAACAAATAAAATTGATTGCTACTTGGAAAAAATTTGTTCCGAAGTAATATTTTGAATATTTTTTTAGTATAACATATTTAGTAACTTTACAATCAATATGTAAAAAAAAAAAAAAAAAATTATTTAACAAATCTTCTTAAAATTTGGAAATTGTTAAAACAATTGCTAAAATTTCTTTCTTGATTGTAAAATAATTCTCTTGTCAGTCATTCCAATATTTAGATATAATTTGGACAACACATTCTTTCTCGTTTTGTATTTGTTTTAGAATTCCACCAAATCTTATATCAAAAGTATTTGTTTCTATAATTTTTTGTAAAGATGGATCTATTATATGAAGACAAGGGATTTCTTTAATCTTTTCATTAATTAGCATTACAACATTGGTGTGTTCATTTGACCATTGTAGAGGATTCTTTTTAAGCCTTTGATATAAAGGCTTACAAAGAATATTTAAATTAAGAAAGAAATCAATTACATAATTCAAACTTCCTAAGAATCTTTAAAGTTGATTCTTTCTTTAATTTTATTGGAAAATTTGGATGCCAATTCAATCAATTTTTGGATTGGAATTATTGACCCATTATGGATGTGAAACCCTAAGTATCTAATTCTAGTTTGGAAAAAATTAATCTTAGAAGGTGAAACTGCTAAACCATTTTTCTTAACAATAGTAACAAAAATTTTTATGTGCTTGAAGTGTTAATCTATATTAGATGAAAATATTAAAATGTTACGTCTGTAGACAATAATAAAATTTGAAAAGTTATTAAAAATTTCATTCATTATTATCTGAAACTCTGAGGAAGCATTCTTTAATCCAAAAAGCATAACATTCCATTCACACTGTCCAAATAGAACAGTGAATGTAGTTTTATACCCATCAGATTCTTTGATCTGAATTTGTCAAAATTCAAATTTCATATCAAATTTTAAGAATAATTTAGCATGCGTAATATGTTAAGTAAATTGCTTTTATTAAGTATTGGATACCTAATCCATTTTAGAGGTAATTTAAAATTGATCTTTAATTTGTTATCAGATATAGAAACTTAAAGATTAGGTTGTTTTTTCAAAATATTTTGTTGGAATTAACCCTTCTCTAATACAGTTTAGATCTGCATCAGGTTCTACAGGTTCGAGCCTCGTTGAGCACATGTTACGGACCTCCCGAAATGGGCCATTCTTGGGAGGTTCCTCAAGCCCAAAGACGAAAGCCCAAGCCCATTAAAAGCTTCTAGATGATGAAAAGCTCTAAAATGTTCCAAAGAAGTCCAGAATCTTGTATAGTAGTAGGTGGAGGTAGGTGAAGGTAGTAGTTGGGAATCAACTGTAACCATTAGATCGAATTGATCTTAACCATTAGATTGTAAAGGCTTTCTGTATATATAGGGGTATTCCCCTCAGATGTAACACACAAGTTATTTGAGTGAATACAGTATACTAGCAGAGTTTCTCTCTCTACTTTCTCTCTCTAATCTTGTGAGGGTATTACAGGCTGACTTAGCCTTCCTTAGTGAGGTCAGGAGCGCTAAGTGCCGCACGGGGTTGAGCGACGGAATCCGCCCGTGACAAGTGGTATCAGAGCCTGAAAAAGAAGCTGCTTGAGGGGAAAATGTCATCCGGAGGAGACAATAACACTTCATTGGTCGACGAGTTGGCTGACCATGATGATCGCCGCGTTACCAGGCAAAGGACTAGGTCCCGAGACTTGCTGAACTCCCTCCTTAATAGGATGGACAGAGCAGAGTTAAGCATTGCGGAAGCGAAGGAACAATTTGATGAATCACAAGGCAACCTTCAAGAGATGGAGGAAGAACTTCAAGGCAAGTTACAAGGAGCATTGAATCAAGCCATTGACGAGCTAAAACAGCGTGATGAGACGATTGAGGGAAAGAATGAAGTACTCCAAGCTCGAGTCACTGCTTTGGAAACTAAGGAGGAAGGTTATGAAGCCAAGATAGATGCTATAATGGCGGCCATGCGCCAGGAGATTGAAGAACTTAAGAACCAACTAACGGCATGTCGGATGGTAATGGTAAGTGGAGTGACCATCCAGTCTGCTCATAGGATCGATATCCCCAAGCCCGAACCTTTCAATGGGATACGATCCGCTCGGGAGGTAGACAACTTCCTTTGGGGAATGGAACAATATTTCAATGCTGTAAGAATCTTGGATGACCTCAAAAAGGTACGTACTGCTGCTATGTATTTGAAAGATTCTGCTATGGTATGGTGGCGTAGGAGGGCAAACGAAATCAATACTTGGGCTAGCTTTGTACATGAGATCAAGGGACAGTTCTCTCCCCAAAATGCTGCTAAAGAAGCGAAGGTGAAGTTGCGTCACCTAACTCATAAGGGTGACGTCAAGCAATATGTGAAGGAATTCTCAGAACTAATGTTGGAGATCCCAGACCTTAACCAGGATGACGCTCTAGTGATGTTTTTAGATGGTCTGGAACCTTGGGCAAATTTAGAGCTAGATCGAAGGGGAATAGAAGACATCTCTAAGGCCATAGCAGTTGCTGAAGGCCTAACGGAGTTCAAGAAGACAGAGCATAAGATCCCAATAGGAAGGTGGAAAGGGGGAGTTAAGAAGGAAAGGAATGGGAGTTCCTTAAGAGGGAAACCTAAGAGGGAAGAGAGGAATAATGATCGGGGAAGGACTCGTGAAGGAAAAGATGGGGAACAATGGAAGCCTCGAGAATTGAAGTGCTATTTTTGCAATGGGCCCCATTATGCTAGGGAATGCCCAAAGAAAGATCGGTTGGCAGCAATGATGGCAGATGAAAGCTCCAGTGAAGAGGATGAGGCCAAACTGGGTTCGGTAAGACTACTTAGTGCTATGAAAATGCCGGAGAAGCGAAAGGAGTTGATGTACACTGAGGTAATAGTTGCTGGCAAGAAGTTAAATGCCCTTATTGATACAGGGGCATCTCATCTGTTCATCTCCGATGTAGCAGCAAGTAAGATTGGAATAAAGGTGGAGAAAACCAAGACATGGCTCAAGATAGTAAACTCAAAGGAAGTCCTTACTACTGGAGTCGCCAGGGAGATAGAGCTCCATATGGGAGGGTGGAAAGGGAAAGAAACCATCGAAGTAGTACCTATGGATGACTTTGAATTTGTGATTGGGATGGAATTCTTAGATCGTATAGATGCACTTATTGTTCCTCGTGCAAACTGTATATGTATTCTCGAGACCAACTCTCAATGTGTGGTGCCCGTTACAAGGAGAGCTGGTCAGGCCACAAAATTCCTTTCCGCTATGCGACTAGCGAAGGGCTTGAAAGGGGAAGAAGAGACAGGGGATCAAGAGGTAATTCCACATCGAGTGGGGGAGTTGCTAGAAGAATTCAAAGACATCATGCCGAGAGAGTTGCCAAAGAAGCTATCACAAAAAAGGGAAGTGGATCACGCGATTGAGCTGAAACCAGGTACAAAGGCCCCTGCTACTGTTCCTTATCGCATACCCCCAAAAGAATCAGAAGAATTGAGGCGACAATTGAAGGAGTTGTTGGAAGCTGGATTCATCCAACCATCAAAGGCACCTTTTGGAGTTTCAGTTCTCTTTCAGAAGAAACACGATAGGCCCCTCCAGGTGTGTATTGACTATAGGGCCTTAGATAAGGTCACTAAGAAGAATAAGTACTCCATTCCTTTGGTATCAGACTTATTCGATCAAAGGGGAGAGGCAAGATACTTTTCAAAATTGGAGCTACGACTAAGATATGGAGACGAGTCCAAAAACACTTACGTTACAAGGTATGGTGCATCTAAGGTTCCTGGTATGCCATTGGGGCTCATAAACGCCCCAGCTACTTTTTGTAGTCTAATGAATAGGGTATTAGCACCATTCTTAGATCATTTTGTTGTGGTTTACTTGGATGATATCATGAATTATAGCAAGCCTATAGAAAAGCAACAAGTGCATCTTCATCCAAATTGCTTAACCTTAAGGGAAAACGAGTCATATGTAAAGCTGGAGAAATGTGCCTTTGCAAAGAAACAAGTGACCCTTTTAAGGCATGTAGTAGGAAAGGGGAAGATCAAAATGGACGAAGAGAAGATACAGGTCATTCGAGAATGGAAAGAAACTACTAAGCCCACTGAATTGAAGTCATTTCTTGGCTTAGTAAGTTTCATAAGTGGATACTCCCGAATGGCTACCTCTTTAACGGATTTACTCAAGAAAGATGTCTTATGGGTATGGAAGGAAGATCGACAGAAGGCATTTGATACCCTGAAGGAAGTAGTCATTAAAGAACAAGTTCTTACACCTTCTAATTTTGGTGAAGTATCTGAAGTATGCATGGATGATGGTGATTATGCCATTGGTGAGGTTTTGATGCAGGAAAACCATCTAATAGCCTTTGAGAATCGAACGTTGAACGATAAAAAGAGGCGACACCCAAGACATGAAAAGGAAAAGTCAGTTGTAGTACATTGCCTTCAAGTTTGGAGGCACCTTGTAAGTACAAGTCATTTGGGCCAGTCTAAGTTATTAGCTGTCATGCAGCTCTCTTTCAATCTACAGAGGAAGGAGTTCATTGGACAGAGTCCTTTCGAGATCATCCTGGGAAGGCAACCCCTAACTCCTCATACAGTAGCAATAGGAGATACGGGGTCCAGCCCTCCCGCATATAAATTTGCAAGGGAATGGCGGAAAAATCATAACTTAGCCCGGACATACTTAGGCCGAGCTATCAAGAGAATGAAGAAGATGGCAGACAAGAAGGGGAAGCCGATGGAATATCAGGTAGGTAATCAAGTGCTTATCAAGTTACATTTGATACAATGTACGAAGGGACAATTACATAAAGGTCTAATGAGTCACTACGAAGGCCCATTCTCAATTGTGAAACGAATGGGGCGAGTATCTTACAAGTTGGGACTTCCATCTAAACTGAAATTCCACCCAGCTTTCCACATGAGCATTCTAAAATCATTCCACAAAGATGAGGAAGACCCTATAAGAGCTATATCACAAAGGGCCCCAATAAGGGTACGGGATTCATTTAATAACGAAGTGGAAGGGATCATAGCTGATAGACATGTGAAGAGACGTGGACAAACTCTCAAACATGAGTATATGGTAAGATGGAAGGGAAGACTAAAGAGTGAGGCCAAGGGGGGGCGCCAGTCGGAGCATTGTGGTAATTTAAAAAAAAAAACAAGATTTAACAATTCCACTATGAAGGAGCGACGAGGGCGTCGGCGGATTGAGCGGGGGAGAATATTACGGACCTCCCGAAATGGGCCATTCTTGGGAGGTTCCTCAAGCCCAAAGACGAAAGCCCAAGCCTATTAAAAGCTTCTAGATGATGAAAAGCTCTAAAATGTTCCAGAAAAGTCCAGAATCTTGTATAGTAGTAGGTGGAGGTAGGTGAAGGTAGTAGTTGGGAATCAACTGTAACCATTAGATCGAATTGATCTTAACCATTAGATTGTAAAGGCTTTCTGTATATATAGGGGTATTCCCCTCAGATGTAACACACAAGTTATTTGAGTGAATACAGTATACTAGCAGAGTTTCTCTCTCTACTTTCTCTCTCTAATCTTGTGAGGGTATTACAGGCTGACTTAGCCTTCCTTAGTGAGGTCAGGAGCGCTAAGTGCCGCACGGGGTCGAGCGACGGAATCCGCCCGTGACACACATATGTATTTTCTATCTTTTATTCCATTTCGAATTCTTTTTCTTTAATCCAATTTTGAATTTTATCGAATCTTTTGAATCTAATATGATAAAGATTTGTGAGATTCATATTTGAGAGATTTGATTCATTACAAAGTATTCGTTTCAGAGTTTATAAATACAGATCGTACGGGATAAAGTAAGGACAATTTTTTCAACACATTCAACTAACACACATACTGCAGTATGCCTTGCCGCTCACTGCTCCATCCCCATTCCACAACAATTCATACGCGCTGAAGTCACTGCACTGAACATTCGGCCAAACTCACATGCACGTTGACTTAGTCCACGCCCAATTTCAGTTGCACACACCCATACACTTCACTATAATACTTCACCAAGGACCGACAGTATACACAACTTGTACACGTCGAGCCTTAGCACCTGAATCCCAACTGCAGATAGCCTCGCAAAGCTCCAATCCACAACCAAGCTACACACCTTCGAAAACAATCGACAGCCCCCATACACAATTCGACACTCATCCACCGTGCACGGTAGTCCAATGCCGAAGTTGTTGCAATTCCGTGCTCCATCAGCAAAACTGAATCTAAATCCCAACAGCGTGCCAGTTCTAGCACGACGTAGGCCAAACTGTCACGTATGCAATCACACCGTACGTCCCTCGCTGCTGACCACATCAGCACTACATCTTCATCCAAGCAATTCTCCACTCACGCCTAAAACACACTGACCAACTGCACTGCACCGCCAGCCGCAATGATACACGAACTTCAGTCCACCTTCGACTATGTTCTTGCCAATCTAAATCCAAAGTTTGCAGACCACATGGAGAGCAGTCACTCCTACAGCATCCAACTGGAACTTGCAGCAGCAAACGGTCAACACAACTAATACGACAATGGCAAGACGCACGATTCACACTACTGCATCGCGTCCTCACCACCCTTCAATGCAACTTCATCCTCACCGCCTTACGTTGACTAAGCTGAACTCTACTGTCAATTTGCCAAGCCACTGACATCCACGACCGAAACATCATCTACTGCTGTACTTCACAGCACGCTACTGTCGATCATACAACCGCTCCACTAACTGTACACCCCTGTCACTCGCACCCCGAAGCATAGTAGTCCACTTCATCGATCAGTGGCCTTCCTTCGTGATCACCGCGACCAACACCCAACTAAAGACACGTGTTGCTAGCCATGCCATTGCTTCTCACCGTCTCTTCACAGAGCGAGTAGCAGGTAGCCTTCTACGTACGACCATCCTCGTCCAACAGCCCAACCGCACGTCCCCTGATCCTTCAACAAAACAATCAGGTTCGGCTTGTTTTTTTTTTTAGATTTTTTTTTATTTTATTATTTTTATTATTATATTAGATTATGTTATTATGTCCTTAGTTAGTTAACATAATGTACATATATATATATATATATGAATATATTAATTTTAGGAGTTTTTTTTGTATATTATATGATCTTATTAATTTAGTTAGGTAGATAGTTATTAATAATCAAATTTAGGTATGGATGTGTATATATACATATAAATATATTAGTCTAGGAATTTTAGAATTAGCTTTATAGGATTTCTCACTTAAAAAATTAATTCTTTAGAAGTAAAAATTAATAACAAATCAATAAGAATTTTAGGACTTTTAGAGAGCATTTTTTTTTTAAATAAAATCACTAAAGAGTTAGAATCCTCTTAGACTTTTGAATAAATTAAATCGATTAACAACGTAAACTCAGTCAGTTTTAAAAATTAAAATAAATCAATACATTAAAGTTTTTGGAAAAAATTACGATCGTTTGATCTTGACTAGCGGGTACGTAAGTACTTTCGAAACGACGATAAAATATGTATAAACTTAGGTTCTTTTTTTTTTAGTTTTTTTTTTAAATATTATAATTTGAAGAATAAACATAATTTCTGTAAATAAATAGTGACACCCGTTAAGGTTTAATAGATTAGTTCCTAGATTCGAAACCCTTTGGTTTTTCTTCCAGATTGAAATTAAAAACCGATCGCCAAATCATAATCAATCTACCTAATTGATTATGGTTTCTTTTCTTTTTCTCGACTTCGATCGAATGGCGACTCCAATTTTTTTTTAAATAAAAAACCGAAATTTTCTAATTTCTTTAGTCGATAATTAATGTTAAATAGGTTTAAGTTTAGTATTATTAATCAGGAAAATGGGGAATGAAATTTAAATAAGAAAACCAAAAATTTAGACTCGGTAATTATTATCTTCAAAAGATGATAAAGATATTGATTCAATGTCATTAACTTAAATTCCATCATCACATTCCGCTTCAGATATTAGATGTTCATTTTCTGTAAAAATTTGCAAAATACTTTCCATTATATTTTCATCAAAATTTAAATCATTAATTTTATTGCTAATCTTACAGAAGTTTGCCATAGGACCAATTTTTTTTACATTTATAGCATCTTACTTATTTATGAGATTTTTTCTTTTATTTTTTATCTTTTCTTCTCATTTTCAAGTCTTATAAGGTTTTTAATAGAATTTTTCTTAGGATTCCTACGAGGTTTTTTATTGGAACATTATGACGTTTTTGCGTTCTTTTTCTTCCTTTTATCGACAAAAGAAGGATTATATTGAGCACAGAAATCACCTAACCCTTAACGTTTCATGTGTTGCTCATTTTTTAATTGTTTTTGGAGTCTTATTATGATACACAAATGTGTTCTAATTTTATAAACATATAAAGTCAATTCTCCATCTAACAAATCATTGTATGGGATTTTACCATTATTTTCTTCTCGGATTTTATTCATAACTTGTTCACCTATTAATTTCGGTAAACTTGCTAAGAATTTTTCTTTCCAAAAAGGCTAATTATAGTTATTTTTATGTAAGACTCTTTGGAAAAATACATCCCTATACTGACAAAATTCTCCTAGAGACTTACATTTTATATTGGACAACAAATCTAAGAATTTATTCCTATTGTGTAAAAGATCTACTATGAAATGTTGGCTTATTGAAAATATTAAAGTATTTATTATGTCTTGAATTGGTTTATCATTATCATTAAGAATTTTAATTCCATTTTCATCCATTTTATGTGAGGTTAAGATATTAATGTGTTGTTCTTTGTTGAAATGATTATTCCACCAACCTTTTAGTTGTTTAATAAAACCGAAAATTAAAAAGCAATGCTACTTGGTAATCAGTAACATCTGTAATAATTTTGTTAGTGTTGAAAAACAGTATCATTTGGTTAAGAATATTAAGTATATTTTGTTCTGAGTATCCATCTATGTTTCATTCATAGGTGGATTCTGTAGAATATTTATTTTGATAATTATTATCTTTTTCTTCAAAAATTATATTCAAAGGAGTTGCCCTTTGATAATATGACTTTTGAGGTTCTTTCCAAGTGATTTTATTAATTTGTTCATTAGATTCATTAATTTTTAAATCTTTTAAAGAAACATTAAAGAGTGCATCATTTTTTGAATCATTTTCATTTTTTGAAGAAAAATTAGTTACTGACTCATTATCAGTTTCATTGAGCACATTTATTTTTTCTGAAAGAGTATCATTGATGACAATACCCCTTAATTTTGAAGAATTAATTGGAGTATCTAACTTTAAAGTATCGATTGGTTTTAACTCATTTTCTTCTTTTACCATTTTATTTTTTAACATTCTTTTCCTTTTATTCAAGGTTTTTAAAAATTCATTACTTAGATTTTTAGGTATTTCAAAAGGCTTAATAAAAAATAATTTTTTATTTATTGAAGGTTTTTCATAAGTTTTATTTACTTTATTACTTATTACATTTTTCATTCTATTTAATTGTTTACCTATTGTATATAGGTGTTGATTAGTATAATAATTTTGATCAATCATATTTTTAATTCCTGTATCTTCATTTTCAGTTGTAATTTTGAAAGGTGAAAGTTTTATTTCAGTGTTTTTATGCATTGATTTTATATTACTAAGTAGTGAATAATTAGATTTTATAATTTGACCATCACTTAGTTACCATTTAAAAAATTGATTAACTACATTAATTTGTTTAGGTTTCAAATAATATTTTTCAAACCATTCATAAAAGTATATTTGAAAACCATTTTGATACATAAAATTATAATATTCATCTTTTATTTGCATCTTAATAATATTGAAAGTATTAAAATACCATTTTCTAATTTTTTTTATTTTTTGATGAATTAAACTCTTTATTTAAAAGAATCTTATCTGGTTCAAAGGGTTTATCTAAAACATTGAGTTCTGAGTCTGCTATCATAAAGGTAAATAGCTCATCATAATTTGGTTCATTATCAGGTTAGGTATAACTATGTAAACTAGTATAGTTATACCTAACCTATGCATTATTCTACTGAGATTGAGATCTAATCCTCCACTAAGTGGAATATTTTGGACATTAGTTTGTGTAGGTAATTTAGGAGGAGATGGAGGTAAATTTACTAATCTCCTAAAGGATGAGGATATTGACCTTATTTCTAAGGCTCTTTTAGGTTGATTAAAAAATCTTCTAGCAACTTAGATGGTTACCCTTCCTTTAGGGTATTGAACAACATTGGAAGGTTCAGTATTGTATATTAATTATTTTAGAAATGGGTTTTCTACTTCTTATTGTTCAGGCAGGTTGACCTGACTTCATTGAATCATTTTGGATATTGACACATTAACTTTGGTTAGGTTTATTTGAATAAGAAGGTTTTGACCTCTCTTATCAATTTTATGCGCTTTATATATTATGGCCATTAATATTGCTCCTTCTATCATTCTATAATTGTGAGTTTTAATTTAAAGAATTAAGCAATTCATTATGGTCTTATCTTTAAGACTTAAAGTGATAATTGAATGACATTCAAACTATATTGGACCAATGCTAAGACTAGTCTCAATAGAGTGGTGCATTGATTTTTCATAGTCCAATTTTCTAATATCTCTAAAAACTATGAAGACAGAAGTATCAAGTCCTAGTTTGGTAAGAGATTTAGCTTTTAGGCTTATGTGCATATAATTTCATTCTTTAGCATATTTTTTAAATTGATTTATTATTTAAAAGTTTTATTATAGTTAAGCCATCATAAATTGGGATGTCATTTTCTTTTGTGGCTATTACAAAATCATTCTTGCTAAATATTTTTCATTTAGCCATATGGTAAATTTAATCATAAAAAGTTTTAGGAATCTTCCAATCATTTATTATTTTATCAAAGTTTTTCATATGAATTTCGTTTCTATTATTTAACTTAAATTCTTCTATTTGTTTAGAAGTAACAAAAGTAAAAGAAGATATAGTTCTCTTAAGTAAATCTATACAAGAATCATCTAAAGTGACTAGTAAATATAAGATATAAATTTTCACACATAAAATTGTTTTGACATGAAATAAAAGTTAATTTATTAGACTATATATATATAAAGCTTATGAATGTGCTCATAAGCTTAAATGAATTTACTCATGAGTTTAAATTTGATGTGGAAGTTGACTCATTTAGATAAATAAACTTTTTTTTTTAGCTGAAGCTAGATTTGTTAATGAATCAAATTTGAATTAAGCTAAGTTGAACTTAAAACAAGTCGAACTTAGTGGCTTGAAAGCAACTTTGACTCGTTTGTAATCCTAATACATTACCTAAATTAATTAACCGAATGATTCTACAACTAGCTTTCGGTAAGCTGACTTCAGTCGCTGAACATTGAATTGCTGATAGACTCCAACTAGCTGCATGTGGACTTGGTCTGTTTCGTTGGGGTCTGCAACTTTATTTGATTCCTGAAAAGTGGCCATTAAATTGTTGCAGCAAATTTGTGGGCCTATGATTCGCATGAGCTGTAGAAAACGTGGAACCTGGCAAGGGCTTGAACGTTCGGGATGTAGCTTGCTTCAACGTGGGGTTGGCAAAACCTATGACCCTGGCATTGCTGGCATGGATTTGCTTTAAGGACCCTTGGCATGCATGTGTTGGACTTTTAACAGTTCGAAGAATGTGGACTATCACTCTACAGTTGTCAAAAATTGTCTGACTAAGCTTGGAAAAACTTGGGACGTGTATGGGCTCTACAATAGATAATTAGGCTGGACCCCCCTGAGGCGTGAGCTCATTCAGATGCTGGGCCTGCTCTTGACTTCTGCTTTTAATATATTGAACTGAATCGTTTAAATTGGTGCCAATTGCTGCATATACTTTTCAAATCCGCACCCTTTCATCAAAATTGTAAAAGCACACACGCATAAGTGTAGAATAAAATTGGGTAAAAAATTACATAATTTTCACGTGTATCACCGACCTCCACTGACTACACAATGTTTCTAATTTGGGGTTCGAAATCCACATCCAATATGTAAGCTGCCTAATCGAGAGCCACATATTTAATAATCATCTACAACAACAACGAGACCCTCTCTCTAAAGCAAATAGACTGATCTTCCTGGAGTTGCCGCTAAATTATCAAATCACTTTTCCGTCTCTTTTGATTGGAAATAAATGATAAGGTGATTATATAAAAATAACACCACATTAAAACAATAGTAAACGCACTCTAAAAGAAACTCACTCTATAAAATAAAACTAGCCTTTTCTACTGAGAAAATAAAGATGTCAATCAATCAAATCGATTGTTCAAAGAGAAGAAGAAAATCATGTTTGTGGCATCTATAATTTGTTAGTTATATCTCTTTCTTTTAATTATCTTTTTTAATATCTACACCCTAAAACAAGACTTTATATAATTAAATTGAAATATAAAAATAATAATATGTGATATAATATACTGTAGATACTTTAATAACTAATAAAAATATGATGCCTAAATAATTATTAAAAGTATAATATTATTTGATTGAATTAATTTTAATAAAGAGATAATTAAAAAATTTTAGATACTATAAACATGACTTTCTTCTCTTAAACAATTAATTTGTTTGATTGAGTTAATTTACTTTTGCAGTTGATATCATAGCTGAATTGTACAACATCATTGAAGTTTTAACAATTAATTAAAAAAATTTGAATCCATAAGATTGAATTGTGGGACAAATTTCGGCAAGATAATTCGAAGCAACTTTTTTTTTTTTTTTCCGAAAGAAAGGATTTGTACGAAGACAATTCCTGGGGCATTATTATAATTAATTTCCATCAAGATCAGGTATCTTTAGTCAAATCTTGGATGTTTAGCGGCCTCGTACAAACTTTACCGGCCTCGTTCCTGACGTGCAACGATTAGGAAATAATTGGAAATCAATTGTTGTTATCAATCTTTGTAAAGGAGATTCACCTATTCATGCAGCTTGAAAACAACATAATTATTACTATTTTTTGAAAGAAAGAATCGAAGAAGACGCAAAGTTTGGTTATCATTGAAGCCGCCTTTCGACATTGACGAGTTTCGTGTTGATTCTTTTATGGCTAAATGCACATCACCCACAATTGTTTTTACTAAAATTTGGGAAAAAATAATTTTCATAAGTGAAAAGTTTAGATGTGATGTCATAGAGAATGGTTTCAATAAATTGAAAAATCTCGAGACATTGTCATATATGTAACAATGAGATATATCTCACAATATAGTTATTAAAATCGTAATTTTACCAGAACAACTCTATGAGTTTACAATTTTAGAAAATTCTTTCTAGTTAACTCGTATATAAACTCTTTTTTATATAAAAACTTACATTTTTAATTAAGTTTATATATAAACTCAATCTAAAACTATATAAACTGGGTAGAAATTTACGTTTTAAACTGAGTTTACCGATTCTGCATATTTAAATTGAGTAGACAAAAAAAAAAAAGCTAAGCTTTTGTCAGCCATCAACTAACAAAATATTATATCATCTTTTCTATCCTATTTTATTTTTCCTTTTTCTCTCTCTCTTAATCTCTTACTTTATGTTTATAGTCTTCACTTAAGTTTTAGCTCTAATAATAAAGATTACAAGAAAAACTATATAATTCAATTTATACTATCAATAATTTGAAACGAGTTGAAATATTTCATTCTCTTAAGCTAATTAGTTTTTTAAAAAGAAAATAATGAAAAAAGTTTAGTTTCGACTTTGTTTATTCTTTTTCCATATATGTTTAATTATATATTATTAAGCATTTTTTATGAAAAAAGAACTTAATCTTTTCATTTTTGTATTTCCATCATGTATTTTAAGTTTTGAATAACTATTATAAGTTTCTTCATAATTTTTTAAAGTTACTTTACATAGTTTATAGAAACTTATACTTCTACGTTTCGATTTCACATTCTGATTTTACTAATTCTCTAACGATTTTACATAAAATTGCAAATTTGACAACTTTGTCTCACAATCAACTTGAAGATGATCAAGCCACCTATTATATTTTTCAATATGTTGAACTTTTAGTGTTTTAGAAGATTATTAATTCTAAATCTTCAAAATAAGAATGTGATACTTTGAATTAATCTTATTAAGGTATATAACAAGTTAAGATGACTCGATTACAAACATTAACTAGGAAGTATGAATTGCTTCAACAAGAAAAGACCAAGAAGATTTCTAATTATTTCCTATGCACATAGAAACTTGTCAATGATATGAAGGAAAACGACAATATTATCACAAGTGTTCAAGTTATGAAGAAGATCCTTCATGCCTTTATAGAGAGATTTGATGCTATAGCTATAGTTGAAGAAAAGATTGATATCAATACTAGATCCATCAATGATTTGTAGGGATCTTTACAGGCTTATGAATTGTAGTTGGATGAAAAGGTTGAAGAAAAAAATTGAGCAAGCCTTGAATGTTGGGGTAAATATTAAGATTGAGAGAGATGAGCAAATGAATTAGCACGGTGATTCTAATCGGAGGAAAGGTAGAGGTGATATTAATTTTCAATTTAATCAATGGTAAAGAGGCAAGGGTAAGTCTAATTCAAATTATGATAACTCATTTGTTCAATGTTAGAAGTGTAAGAAGTATAGCTATAGACATGTTGAGTGCAAGGAACATATTTAGTGTTATAACTATAATCGATATGGCCATGTTAATAAAGATTACCATGTCAAGACAAGAAATGATAAGAAATTTCATGCAAAAGTTGTAGAGAATGGTGTAGAAAATATATAAACCTTTTTTATTGCTAGTCATGATAATGCTATGGATGATAGTCAGTAGTTGTTAGATACAGGACGTAGCAATCATCTTAGTGGCAAGAAGGACTTATTGACTGATTTTAATGATACTTTTCATACTTCAATAATGCTTAGCGATGATCATAGCATTCTGATATGTAGGAAAGGTAAAACTGGCATCAGATTGAAAGATGGGTCCATAAATTATATTTCAAAAGTATTTTACTCCCTTAATGTTAGTTAGAATCTTCTTAGTATAGGGCAGCTAATAGAAAAAAATTATGACTTACAGTTTAGCAAATATAGTTATACATTTCTTGATGCTAGTAAATGAGTCATAGCATGCTAAACATGTCTAAAAATCGTTTGTTTCCTTTGAAGTTTAATTATGACATATCTTCTTGTCATGCTTTTATGATTATTAATGATACTTAGTTGTGGCATATGAGACTTGGGCATTTAAATTTTGGCAGCATAAGCTTTCTTGCTCGTAAACAGTAGGTTTCTAGCTTACCTATTATTAGTGTGCCTATAAAGTATATGAGTCTTACAATTTGGGTAAGAAGTACTAGCATATATTTCCTAAAGTGAAAGCATTTAGTAGGCCACTTGACCTTATTCATCTACATTTATGCTTTGTAGAGGTTCTTTCCATTGGTAATAGCATATATTATAGTACTTTCATTGACGATTTTAGTAAGAAGGCATGACTTTATTTTCTAAAGTATGTGATACCGTAAAATCATTTGTGACTTACTTTAAAAAGCAAAGTGGTTATTAAGTTAAAATTTTGAAAACCGATAGAGGCATAGAATATACCATGTTTGATGAATTTCTTAAAAAGCATGGTATTTAGCATAAATTAATTACTAAGTATACACATCAACAAAATGGTGTGGCTAAGAGGAAGAATAGAACTGTCATAGATATGATGAGATACATGTTGCATAGTAAACATTTGCCTAAGCAATTTTAGGAAGAAGTAGTTACATGTACTATTTATGCTTTAAATAAGTATCTTACAAAGTGTGTTCGTGATAAGACTCCATAGGAAACTTGGAATGGTAAGAAGCCCAACATTGAGCATCTCAAGGTCTTTAGTTGTATGGATTATGCTTATATGCTAGATGAGTTAGGAAAAAAACTTGATGATAAAGTAGAAAAATGTATTTTTATTAGGTATAGTCATGAGACAAAGGGTCATAAGCTGTACGATTTGAAACCTAAAAAGATGATTGTTAGTAAGGATGTCACTTTTGATGAAGATGGTATTTGAGATTAGTTTAACGAAGAGAAAAGTTCACAACCAACTCTTATTATTAGTATTGGAAATAATGTTGATGTAGATGCTAATGTACAATGTATTCTTGGAGGATATTTTGGGCAACCATAGAGACAGAGTACGATGCCTTCTTATTTGGAGGTTTATGTGGTTGGTAATATTAGTAGTTCTTTTAATGATGTCTTTAATGATATAGTGCATTATACCTTGTTTATAGATTGTGATCCTTTATCTTTTGAGGAAGCTACTAGTAACAATTGTTGAGTGAAAGTAATAAATGGTGAAATTCATTCTTTTGAAAAGAATGGAACTTAGGAGCTTACTATACTTCCTAAGGATAAGAAGCCAATTGGTGTTAAATGAGTATACAAGACTAAGTACAAGTCTAATGGAGAGGTAAATCATTTCAAAGTACGTTTGGTTACAAAGAGTTATAAGCAAAAGCCAGGTATTTACTATTTTAAAGTTTTTACTCCTATTGCTAAGCTTGATATTGTTAGAGTGCTTATTTCATTTGCTACTCAAAATAGTTGGAAAGTTTTTCAAATGGATATAAAGTCTACATTTTTTAATGGTGTACTTAAGGAGGAGGTATATGTTGACTAACCTTTTGGTTACATGAAGAAAGGGGAGGAAGATAAGGTTTATATATTGAGAAATAGCTTGTATGGATTGAAGCAAGTATTTAGAGCTTGGTATACTAGAATTTATTCTTATTTTGTTGATCATGGTTTTCAAAGATGTCCATATGAGCATACTTTATATGTTAAATCAAACTTATAAGGTGATATTATCATTGTGTGTTTATATGTTGATGATTTAATTTTCACTAGCAATAACTCTAATTTGCTAATAAAGTTTAGGGAGGCTATGATTGCCGAGTTCAAAATGAGAAATATGGACTTAATGTCTTGTTTCCTTAGTATCAAGATGAAATAGATAGATTTTGGAATCTTTATTTCTTAGAAAAAGTATGGAAGTGATGTATTGAAGAAATTTAGGATAGATTCATGTAAACCAATCTTGATTATAATTGAAGAGAGATTGAACTTGTCAAAGATGGTGGTGGTGAGTTAGTCGATGCAACTAATTATAAAAGGTTGATTGGAAGCTTGAGATATTTGATAGCTACTAAACTAGATATTATGTTTAGTGCTGACATTGTTAGTAGATTTGTATAGGCTCCACATCAATCTCATTAATAAGCTGCTAAATGTATCTTGAGATGCATCAAAGGTATGCTTAGTAATGGAATTTTTTATTCTTGTATTGATAATATAGAGCTTATTGGCTATACAGATGGTGATTGGTGTAGTGATGCTGACATGTGAAAAAGTACTTATGGTTTTTTTTTTTCATCTTAAGACTGGAGTTTTTTCTTGGTCATCTAAGAAGCAACAAGTGATGACTCTTTTAATAGCAAAGGTAGAATGCATAGTTATAGGAAGAAGTGCTACACATGTGGTTTGGTTGAGAAGATTGCTAAGTGAGTTACAGCATCAATAAGCTATATCTACTAAAATTTTTTGTGACAATAAATTAGGAATAGCTTTGACAAAGAATCCAGTATTTTATGGTCGCAATAAGCATATTGACATCAAGTATCATTACATTTGTGACTTAGTGAAGGACAATGAAATTGTGATTGAATTTTGTTCATTTAAAAGGTAAGTTGTAGATATTTTTACAATACTACTTAAAGTAGATGTGTTCTTGAAGTTGAAGAAGATGCATAGCATGGTGAAGTTTGAAGACTTAGTTTAAGGGAGGCAATGTTTGAATTAATTAAATTAAGTAATATTATATTTTTAGTAGTTATTTAGATATTATATTTTTATTACTCATTAAAGTGTCTACCATATTTCCGTATCATGTATTATTATTTCTATGTTTTAACCTAGATATATAGGGTCTTGTTTTAGGGTATGAATGTTAGGGGTGATAATTAAAAGAATGAAAGACAATTGAGAAATCTTAGATGTCATAAGCATGGTTTCTTCTCTTGAGTAATTGATTTGTTTGATTGGGTGAATTTATTCATATAAATGAGCAAAATTGCATCATTTCCTCTATTAGCTATATGATTACATTCACATAGTGGTTTACAACCTTTGGTAATTAGCTTAGGCTTTCCATGGAGTTTACTCTTTTTCTAATGACCTCTTGGAGGAAATTGGCTACTCCTTGAGTTAGTAAAAAAATGCATGTTTCATGTAATTGATTTTTTTTTTCATTTTTTTGTATTTTTCTTCTTCTTCTTCTTTTAAATTTTCATATTTTTGAAACATTTTTATTTACATTATTTACACAAATCATTTAACAATATTATGATCCAATAAATAACTGTCACCCATTTGTAAATATCATTAATGCAAACTAAAAAAACACAAGTCATATTTATTTAAAATCAAAACATAGGTTATATGTATACAAAAGCACAAAAATACATGTCAATTTTTTTTGTAATTTTCCTAATTAAATATAACAAGTAATATTCATTCCTATCCATATAGTAAATCTATAAGGGAAATTTTATATAAAAATAATGCCCAATATATGTATATCATATACCCAAAATTGTCATGTTGTTTTCTTAGTTTCCAAAATTGAGAAAATCGAATAACTAAATGAGTTTTTCAACATTTTCACAAATTTTCATTCTAAAGAAATCGAAATTTTATAGCTTTTGAAACTAAATAGCACCTAAAGTTCCTATTGGATGGAACAATTAAGGCAAACCTAATGACTTCTATGGAAATTTATTTAAAATGATATTTTATAAGAGATCTTGTCATTATCGCATATTTGTAACTTATCACTATGTTTCAATCAATTTTGATGTTAAGGAGAAGTATAATATGCTTGATTTTCTTCTTAAATAGTAAAGGAATTAATTAATGGAGAGAAATGTCATCAATTTTGCATATAGGGGCTTTAGAATCATAACCATTTTAAAGAGATATATAATGATAGATTATTATATCCTTGACAAAAATTACTCTAAATTAGGGTTGTTCATTAAACCAAATTGATCCAAGAACCAAGTCAAATTATATTGAACCACAAGATGTGGTTCTTATATATTTTGGTTTAGTTTGTGGTTCAATACAAAGAGGGTTTAAATAGGTGGTGATTTGGTTTAAGGGGTTGAATCAAACTAAATCGCTTCTTATTAAAAAATAAAGAAAAAGGAAATATTTTTTAGTTTCAAACCTTGTTGACATTTCAAATCTAACCTCTTTTTCATTTTTGTCATTTCTTATTTCACTCTCAAACTCTACAATCCATTGATTTTCCTTCATCGTCATCTCTCATCTCTTATATACTCATGCACCTTCATTATCACTAAGATGAATTATCACTGTAATATAACATCAATAACTTTAATTTTTTTTCTATAATGTTCTTTAGTTCTTTTTTTTTTGCCAACTATATTGTTTCTCAATTTGAATATCCATATTGGTTGAAAAGTCTAATATTATTATTTAAAAAAATGGCCTTTCTAAAAAAGGTTCTAACTGAATCAAACCATACACATCACTTTCATAAATGTTGTAACCTATAAGTTGATATAATGGGCAAATTGCAACAATAGCATTAGTCATTTAATATTCAATTAAAAACTTAAATATGGAAGAACGTGCAGTACCGTGATGATAGGTTTGTATTGTCTTTTTCCAAGTAGTAGATATTATTTATTTATATGGCAAAGAAGTACAAACTTTTACTTCATAAAGGTATTCCTCCATGTTTATCAAAAGCCAAAAATAGTTCACTAGGATTAGATGATGCATTAGCAATTCTTCTTATATGAACAAAATCATCATTGATTAGTAGCTTAATAATACCATATGAGGTACAAACATAATATTCTCATTAGATGACAAGCTTCTTACCAAAATTGCCATGAAATCTGCTACAGTATTAGTCTCCCATAGAGTGAAAAAGAAAAAAAAAAAAAAAAGAAGCCTAGCTTACTTGAACTCCTTAAGCTTGTCCCTATAAAGTGGTAAAACATTGGAAACGTAAAGTTAAGTTAGTTAAAGTAGATTAGTTATAGATTTAGAGTCCATTTGCATTTTTAGTATTTTGATTCTCATTTTAAAGGAAAATGTCCATTTCCCAAAATGAACCCCACAATTCTATATGTATAATATCCACTTAACCAAGCATTCATATAAAGCCCATAATTCATTGCCCACAATCATTTTATACCTTACCATACCACCATAAGTGGTATCATTTGTTTGTAAGGAATGAGATGCATCTATTTTTAACTTTAAGGCTATGCTTGATCCTTGGAATAACAAATTATTATATTGTTTTCAACACAACCAAAGTAAGAAGGCCAATCGGATGCTTTTTGGTAGATTTAGGTTTGTGAATGATTTTCTTAAATAATAGAGATGAGAGTTGAGCCATATTTTTATCTCTATTTCTTGCTCAGTTGCTAAATTGATACTATCTAGGAAGGATTTGATAGCTAAGCAATTTATTAGTATATGTTTCATGTCTTCATGAGAAAAAGAGCACCTTAGACAACTAGCATATACTTGTAATATCTGTTTCAAATTGTCTCCTATAGATGGTACATTATGGCAAATTTTCCATAGAAATATTTTAATTTTAAAAGGGATATGGAGCTTCCATATCCAATTATAATAAGCGAGTTGTGATCAACTAAGTTGATTGCACAACATGTTAATAGTACTTAGCCAGATCAAAAGAGGCATTCATATATATGATAGGCAATAGGAGTGTTTTTGATATTTTCCTTTAGCATACAAGGGTCATATCTAGATTGCAAGAGTTTATGATGATTCAAATTCTATAAGTTTGTCTTTTGAAGTGATCTATCTTGCTATGCTATGTAGATTGTAAGTTAGTCTTTGTTTTTTTTTTTTTCCTCCTATAAGTCCATAGATCAGTGATATTATTATATTATGTTCAAGCCATTTGTCATGCTAGAAATTTATGTTTTCACCCTTACCTATTGCAATTTAACTATGTTCTAAAAGAAGCTTACTTCCTTGGACTAATCTTTCCATAAAAGAGATTACCGTAAGTAGTTATCTATATCAAAATCAAAACCAAGCTTCATTCTTCTATACAAAAGCTTCTAACCAGTGAGCTTTAGATTTTGTGCCCCTAACATTCACTTCCAATCATCTACTTTTGGGATTTGAGCTTTTGATTGATTCTTTTAGTTTTGGATGACATTTATGATCTTGAGTTTTCATTCTAATGATGAGTTTTCAATTTATATTATTTTTATTGTCAAGTCATTAGTAATTTCTTAAATGTTAATCAAAGACTTTTTTTTTTCTTATAATTTTAAGATTGTCAATATTTGATTTGGTTGTATTTTAATTTGTAGATTGTAGACAATATTTTTATTTCTTTCCTCATGTCCATAGATTTATTATAGAAGATGTTAGTCACTATTAGGAAAGACAGTATATAGCTTTTTTTATTATAGCACTCATTAGTGGAAACCAAAAGAGAGTTAAAGATTAAAGATGGAAGTTGTCAATACTTTGGGAAGGAAGATGCTTCTAAAATATAATTTGTGATTCTGACTATTCATGATGTCAATTTGATCAAGCTTTTGAGTGATTCTCTTATCAAGTTCAACTTCTGATTTTGGGATAACTATTCCAACATACTTTCTACTTTTGTATTATTCATCTTTATCCTTTCATATATTTTATTTCCTTCTTTAGGATTTTGAATATATTAGAATCATTAGGAATAAGAAAATTAGATTTTGTTACATATTAGATATTAAGCAGTTTTGCTTAAGAAAAAGATAGATTTTAATATGTTAGAATATTACTAAGATTTTCTTTTTTTTTTTGTATACTTTCTTTGATAATAAGATATCAATATATTCCTTTTATGTATTTTTCATAGTTCAAAGGTTCTTTCTTACTTATAAATAAGCTATACCAATGAGAATGATTGAACAATATGAATTGTTGAAAGTTTATTTTCACACATATTGAAGTAGCGAAGACCCTTTAATATAATTCCTAGGTTTCCAAGGATAAAACTTACTCCACAAAATAGATCCTTAGTAGAAGTTCCATACTCTTGTCATTTCAAACATTTAGTTTCTTCAGCTTAGGTTTTGGAAACCTAGACATCATATTTCTTTAGCAAGCTTATTTATATCTAAGGTACCTAATGGATCTTCCTATTAGTGTTTGTTTCATTCTAGAAGAAAGCTCTTGTTATTTTTTCCAATCGGTCGAAGGTGGCAATAGGTAGCTTAGTTGCTTCAATGATGTAAGTGGGTATAGCTCTAAGGGTAGTTGAGATCAAAATTGATCTTCTAACTAAACTTAGCAATTTGCATTTCCAACCCATGAGTCTCTTTCGTAGCTTCTTAGATTACTCATTAAAATCTTTAAGATTGGATTGTAGACCTTTGTTAATTGGAAAACCTAGATATTTGCCTGTGCTTTATGTATATTCAACCCAATGGGGCAATAATTTACTCTTGTAATTTCAAAGGAGTACTCTTGGAGAAGATTGTTAGAGAAGTGTTGTTTATGTGACTTAAGGGGAAGGTCTTGCATAGGTAATCGATCCTTATAAGAAAATATCATGGATATATTGCCTATATACATTATTAACCCTTTGACTTATGTATTTGCAGATTGAATGCTCATATTGTTTGACATGGTCTTTAATATGTGATTTTGTTACATAAATGTCATGATTCCCTTGGGCTCAATTTCCACATGGTTCTTCATAATTACTAATTGAAATCGTCATACTAGAAAAGAAGCATTCTTGTGGTTGATCTAAAGAAAAAGGTAATGATGCATGGTTCTAACCCTAAAAATCATAGATAAATTAAGAGAAATTACACACAAGAGAATTGATGTTTGGAGTCAAGTTCAAATGAATGATTAATATTTCAAGTGGTTTTGAAGAGCTAGTGAAATGCCACAAATCGTTTTCTATACTTAAGAAATTAGCTATCCATGTAACTGTTGTTGTCACCATATCTAATGTTAGAGAAAACTAATCAAAGTAAGGGTAAGAGCTTAATAAGTAAAGGTTAGCTAAGTTCTATTCTAGCCATTATGTGTTAGTTGAAAGCAAGGTTTACATCTAGAAGCGAGCAAGTAACAAAGCTAATTTGGATGCTTTCATGATAAGAAATCTCATGAAAATAACTTTATTAGTTATTAAATAGTAATTCCTAAATTCCTCTTTTAGGATTGGTTGCTCTTCTCTTCTCAGGTAGATTACCAATATTTATAGTAGCTTTTGTACCCACCTACTTCTCTTTAGAGATATAGAACTCTAAACCAACTACATTCCTTTTTTTTTTTAATTATTCTTATGCTAGTAAAAAGAAACAAAAACAATAAACTAAGGATTTCTATCAAAGGCTACGTTGGTCATATCTATAAGTAGCAACATATTGATGGAATTTGTTTCTTCTCTTTCTTTTAGGTGGTTGGGTGCGTTTGGGTTTAGGATACCTAGCTACTCTTGTGTTAGTTCAATGTTACCTAAGTAGTTAGGGCCCTTATTTGAGTATATGCTATGGTTGAACTCGAAGTCTTTCCATGTGATGGGTACAATCTTTGAAGATAGCTATATAACTATTGTTTCCGATTTTTGCATCTATTTTCAAACTAAAAGCCTTAGTAGAGTTCGTCTCCAATACCATATTAGACCATTGGTAAGTCACTTGAAAATAGCCTGGAAAATGATAGCCACCAAAAGGTCAAAGCCTATATTATAGCCTTAACCTATCCAAGTTTAATGATCTTTACCTGGCCTATGATCCAAAGGGACCCGCAACTACTCAACCATACTATCCTTACCTTCCAACTAACCTTTGATCATTTTGATCCCCCTAATTATCAATCATACACAGTTAAGGAAGCTTATAGGTCAAAAGGAGGAGTAAGCGGTCTTATCGATAGAATAAGGTTAGTTGATATTACTTTAAAGGGTAGGTTATAATGAGGAGTTGCTATAGTTAAAGGGAAAAGCTATTAGAGAAGAGAATAGAAATCCATCTTCCAAGAGTAACTGACTTAAGGTACTATTAGTATACTAACTTAGAGAAGAGGAGAAAGGAGTAAGGGTTATAGACAAAGAGAAAAGCAGAGTAGATCATCCCTTGGCCTTAAAGGTACTAAAAGGTCTTGCTAAACAAGGAAGCAAATCGATAGTCAGGTGCTTTGTTGAAGAAGCACATATACTTAACGAATTCTAACCTTGGTAATTTGAGTAGCTCATTCCCAATTTTTAGATAGTCAAACATCTCCTAGAAAGGCATGTATAAAGGTAGAAAGTAGGTAAGTAGACTTGGGAGTTAGGTTGTAAAGAATGGCAAGTTACACATGAATGGCAAGATGCTAAAGAAAAGAGATGACTATGAGACTCATAATCATCATATAGTTAACAAGATGATTTGGCTTTCAAAGCCCTTATTCTTATGAAGGAAAGCCCTTCTAAACATGGCCCACTAGTGGAAGAAGTTACTTGCCTTCCCCAACTTAGAGTCAAGTGAGCTACTCTTTCTCTTGTATAAGCTATTTTGCCTTAAATCTCATTTGTACCATCTTATTCTTATAAAAACTACCAGAGCATTCACTTGTTTGAATTCCTAACTTCCCTCCACTCCTTAACATTGGAAATTGATCAAGAATTTTAATCTCAAACAAGCTCTTTCATGCCAAAGGTTTAAAAGCTATTAGTTATGAAATAGGAGTCTTAGTCCTAATGGAAAAAAAATAAAAAGAGTAGATATTCACTTGACTAGTTCATGTGAAACCTACTCTAATTCAATTGTTAAGAGGTCCTTCTCTTCACCAATTGTCACTATGCACTATGAAAAATAAGTGAGATGCTTCTTACTACATGAAATTTGGTAAAAGTAAGGATTTAAGCACAATTATGATTTCCTTGAACTAATAGTAAGATAGAAGTAAAGAGTTCTAAATAAGGCTGAATTATAGGTGAATCTAAGAACTCTCCTCATTTCTCATTATCACATTTTCAACTCTATTAAGATTAATAGGTCGAATCAAAGAAGTAATTTCATGTATTGATTAATTTCTTACCAACCTATCCCTAGATTTTAAAACAAATCCAAGGTTAGCTTTAACCTAGAGATAGCATTCATATTGTTATCTCAATGAGATATAGAACGGTATTCATCTCTAGTTCCTCTTAAGCTAGCCATTAATAAAAAGCAAAAAAAGAGATGTAATAATGTGAATTTAATGTTTCTTTAAAAAAGAAGGAGCTTTTAAGCTACTTTATGATGCACTTCTATGGCTATATCCGGATCTAATTCCCAACTGGTAGATGGTTTCTATTCCCCATGATCAATGAAGAAGGGAAAAGTAAGTTAATTCTTCTAATGAATCGAAAGTAATGTGCTATGTGGGGGGTAGGGGAGGGAAAAGAAACATCTTCAAAGAAAGAAAGTTGGTTCCCATTGCTTCTCCACGCTCAACAAGTTGTGTCAACATTAGGATGCTTTACTCTTAAGCCTCTAAGGTTTACAAATGGAGCTTAACCTTAGTCTCAGTTAAGAACGATGATGATTGACATTTCATATGGTACATGATTCCATGGATAATTTCATTCAACATCATGATAGAGGGCATAGATTATAATAATCGACTTTAATCACTTATCAGAATATTGATTCCCCATTTTAACCATTTGAAAGTTTGATCTTTTATACAAGTCACTTATTATAACGTTAATTTTCTATTTTAACCACTTGAAATTTTAATTATCTATTCGAACCTGACTCCAAATGTTGATCTTTTTGTGTATAATTCTTCTAAATAAATCAATAATGTTGCTTGATGCCTAATCTTCAATAGTAAAAGCTAAGATAAAGTTTAACGTATAGAAACACTTGCTATTTTCATACGTATGTCTGAGTCACATTGGATGTTAGTCTCGTTTAGGTTGATTTAGAGTTATTAAGAATCAATAAGTAGATTTGTATGTTGCTAAGTAAAACCTAGTTTCTAAATATGATTTCTCTTCTCTGTGGGCTAAACTCTAAATATGGTTTCAAAAATTTAATACTAAGTTTCACTTGCATGTATTTTTGTCTAAGTCATATAAACATATATGTTCTTATGAAGCTAGAATCAGTTCAATAGATAGGATAAACCTCTTACCATAATTTGTAATAAGTTTCAAACTCAAATCTCTCTATATACTTCTTAAGGCTTCCAATATAGCTAAGTTGTACTTAACTAGTTCATAGGTTTCACAATGTGATTTATGTATGTATTATATCTAGTCACAATGTTTGGTATATGGAAATGGATCTTGGTAAAATTACAATTTCCAATCCCATTTCCTTTCATAGGTTTGGAACAATCTCTTCACTTCATTGTAATAGGGATTCCATTTTCTCTTTATTTCTTATAAGAGAGATATTAGGGCATTTATTTACACTTTAGGCTCATAATAATGATTTTGTGATGAATTCTTATTATAGAAAAAATATTGAATAGTCACTTATCACTTAGACCTATTAATAGTTATTTAATATTGAAATGGAATTTCAAAAATATTGGTTATGTGAAATCATGATTTCTTAGAATTAGTAATTTCGTTTTCGAGAAATTTGATTTTGCCTTTAGGAAGGAATCCATTCCACTCTCATTAATTAAAAATTATTTATTTAATCTTTAATCTAAAATTTAATATCTATAACATTAGTAATGAATGATACTTTTAACAAATACTACAATATTAAGATTCCATTTCATTTGAACATGTTATAATCAAACATAATATCATGATAGAATCAATGGTTTTATTGGTCTTTTCAAACATAGGAATAGATCTGTTATTTCATTTTATCTAACTCAATAAAATTCTTATATATTGAATGTAACATTAGACCATATCTCTCTTTATTAATAATAATAAAAGATAAACATATGATTTATTGTGTAGATGTTTGCAAATCATCATCACTCCATTACAACGTAGAGACTTCTCGTAAGGATGTATGCTTGTCTGATGGAGCAATAGATAATAACACCCTACATTGAGGGTGTGATCAAAAGATAAATGGATTTACCTACTTTTGTGCCTAGAAGAACTACTATTTATTATTACTTGCGCATCGAAGCCATTTTTTTTATTTTAATAATTAATATATACTTGGGCTTTCATAGTTTAGCTTTCATTTGTGGGATCAGATTAACTACTTTTGTGCGACTATTATTCACAACCTTAAAAGAAAATTTTGCCTGTATTTCTCTGTAAATGAATTTTTTGGTTATGTTACATGATTTATGACACAACATATAACGTAAGGGAGGGAATATACAAAGCAGAAAAATTCATAATGAGAAACTAATGAACCTAATTTACCATTTCACCAAAGAATAGATCGTAGTTGGAATGAATTTTTCTCTATTGATAAATATGAACTTCCCTATTTAATAAAAAAGTCTGCAAATTGGCCTTGGATCACATGTTGGCTTCAGCTGAAGCAATCACAATGTCTAGAGAGAATATTCAAAAAAATATCTTTTGTCACATGGATTCGGGAATCAATCAACAGTCAACACTAATATTCTTCCTCATATGTCAAAATCATCACGTATTAAATTTTTTTCACTTTTCTGTACATTCATTTTTGTTGAGATATATAATCGGTATTGAAAAGCGTACAAATTGTTTTCGATTTTCTAAGAATTGCATGAGGGGGCACTCATTTAAGGGATTCTTTTATTTTTATCAATTCAAAAGGCTAGTCCGACAGCCTTATAGGGATAAGGTTTAATAAATTTATTCAACTAGTTTCCTAAACCACTCGTGAGGTCACTTGAATAGGTACAATACAAACTTGAGACTATAGAATATTCTTGTTTTACAGCTTGCATATAGTACATACTTCTGCTTGCCCAAGAATGTCTTATATATGAAGAGAAACAAAACCAAATTGGCCAGAATGTTATGAGGCTTCTCATCAATCAGCATGTGAAGTGAACAAATCCAACATGATGATATAAAACGTTTTCTTTCCATGGTGACTTGTTTTTTTATGGGAAAGTTCCTTTTTCTTTATCAAAAGATAGAGACAGAATCAAATCTATTGTCTTGATCGATGGTCTCCGATCATGATGGTATCATATGAACAAGGACAAATACAATTATTTCTTGGGAACATACAGGAAAATGGTAGGGATGTTGAATAAAAAATTTTAGATCTTTTAATGTCTTACTTTTTTTTTAATTGTATAATCAATTGTACCTTTTAAATCTTTATCAAATATACCAAAACATCGTTAACAACATGAATATATAATGCCTCTGTCTTCCTCATATCAGAATTCGTGGTTCTTCCATCTACGGTTATTATTAGATTAGTGCTTACTACAGAGTTATTCAAGCGTCAATTGCATGAATTGGTATAATTTCAATTCCACGTCCTAAAGATGCAAAGATTTTGTGGAAAAATAGCTTTCTGTCAACTTGGTTTTTAGAAAAACCTATGAGGTTTTAAAGATGTTAAGTGCCCCACTCAATTAAATCTTTGTTTGCCAAAATTACTACCTTACCTTACCTCTTATTTATATTTTTTAACCAATGAGTGTTTGTCTTGTCATCTTATAAAGGTGATATAAATATGATAACTAAAAATTCAATTAGATATAAACAGTAAAAAGATGTAATGAGGAATGATATTTAGAAATTGCAGATTTTAGGTATTAATTATAAAAGGAACTCAAAAATGGGGCGGTGATTTTAACATTATCACTTCAAAAAAAAAGAAAAAGAAAAAAAAACTGTAGTAAATCTAACGATTTACACACAATAGATTACTTGAACATGCAGAATAAAAGTTCGGGGTATTCTAATAAAATCTTTTTTGCAAAATCCTGAGATAGCTCCTTAAGATGAGAAAGGTTTCAATGTGAGTTATCGATTTATAATGTGTATCATTTAATGATGAACCTAGAGAAATAAAAATTTGACGCGAAATAGTTTTGTAACTAATCATGCTAGTTTTCCTAACATAATGAATGATCCAACAAAATTTTATTTGCTATTACTTACAGCTAAATACTCCAGATGGTTGGATCGACAGTTCTTTCATTCGGCCTTTAATGGTTGATTCTTAAGACAAAAGTCTCTCAAATTGGTTTTTGTGTGCTTCATTTTTCTGTTCCCCCATTATAAAAAAGATAGATTAACTGAGGCATTAAGGGCATTTATGAACAAAAGCATGTAATTAACAAAGGATCATAATGGGGGTACAGAGCCATGCGACACAATGACTGATAGTAGATATGGGTTTGTGAATTAGTAAAATATTACTAACATATCACGGACCAAAGGTAGTCAGCTAAATAACAAATCTCGTTTGCTAATTGGTTTAGGTTTGGACTTTGGATACATTATGTCCTTATCTATTATAATTTCTATACGCCGTATTTTGCGTCAAATGGATTTGAATCTTTTTGATTTATGAAACAGAAAAAGTAATCTCAAACGAGTGTAAACATAAAAAAAAAAGGTAATTTAGTGCACAGCTAGTTGTTAGCTCAATGACATATTTAAACTTTAATTTATGTATTATCTACAATGTCGTGTTATGATTATAATCTAAACTATCCTTTTTTTCATTTTTGTTTACTTCCTTATAAATAATCTGAGTTGTCAACTTACGAAATTAATTCAAACAATGTGCCAAAAAAAGGATGAAGATCCCCATTAAATGTCTTAAAATAATCGATAAAGATGATAGGGAAAAAAAGATCTTTATAACAATAGCAGGACCTGAAAATGGAAAAATTAAAATTTAATGGTCCATTAGTTTTATCCCACTAGCTTTGGTACCTAATGAACTCTCCTTACGCTTGCTTGAGATTCTCTTGCTCCTTATAAGCCAATAAAGAGGCAACGCAGTGGTTATGAATGGACTAGTACACCTAATTCAACAATGATTGGCAATAACGTGCAGTTAATCCTCTATTGTCTTCTGTTATAGAATAGACAACCATTTTGTACGAAAATGTTGTGTTACAATACGATGACTCATAATATAACAAGCACAAGAACATATTGAAAGGACCAATATTGTCCTTGTATAATCAATGTGTTATATAAGTTGATAAATTCTCTATTTGACGATGGAAGTGTTAATCCTGGATTGAATGCTAGCAAGAAGTGAGAAATGTACAGGTTCTTAGTGAGAATGTTGGTCCATTATTACTACATGTAAACATACTGAAGCAAAAAATAGGTCAATATCACTGTATTGATTTGTTACAACTATACAGGATCCAATTTGCACTTATTCACAATAGTATTCTTATTCATTATGAATTAAATAAAGCCTTGTTTCGTATTTAGTTGGACAAATAAACATGTAAAGGGATAGGCCATTTACACATCATTGTAAATGGCTATGTTGCCCCTTCATCTCCTTCTCCATCGTTTCCATCTCTCTATCTCTCTCTCCCCAGTCTGTCCCTCTCTCTCTCTACTCCATAATTTCTCGTCTTCTTCCCCGCACTTTGTCATCCCTTTTTCTCTCTCCTCCAGTTATGTGGGTTCAATGGTTATGGTGAATGGGTCGCAGGGGTGTAGGTGGGCCTGCAAAATTTTGGTTGGATCGCTAGGGTCGCATGGACCTAGTTGAGTCGTGTGGGTCCAATGGTTGTGCACTAGTCATGCGCTTGCATCCGTGGTTGTGGTAAGCTGATGGTCTGTAGTGATGGTTAGTAGTCTGTTGTGGGGGAATGGTGATTGGGCTGATAGAAGCACGGAAGAAAAGATGACTAATAGAAGGATAGTGCTAGTATATGTCCGCTAAGTAGCAATTTATAAGGTTCTCTTTGCAATAACTATTTTATATTTAGTAGGATTTACCATCCTCACTAATTCAAATAAACATTGCCATAAATCTGTTTTATAAAACAAATAGGGAATAACAATCTCACTCCCTCTATTTTAGTAGAGTAGAGTGAAGAGTAGTTTGATACAAAGATAAACTCCTAATTTCTTTGTAGGTTAATAATGTAGAGCTCTAATACCATATATGAAAAATACCGCGAATATTGATACGGTGATTCATAATAGAATGTTCAATAGGAACATTGGTAAACATAGAAAGATTCGGTGTGTAAAGTAAGGAACTAAAGTTTACTGTTTTTCCCCTCTATACAGTGAAAGTATAAAACACATTGATATGTATAACCGTTGTTGGTATCAATAGTGACAAAATAAACTTTGCTCAACATTCGGTAATAAAACTTTAAGAATTTATAACATCTACAGAACCTATAACCTTAAAATGGTTTGTTGATTGCATTCAAACAACTTAAACAATACTTGGCGAAAATAATAATAATAGGAATAATAATAATAATAATAATAATAATAATAATAATAATAATAATAATAATAATAATAATAATAATAACTATATAGTAACCAACCTTGATATCACATACATTATAAAATTTAAATATTTTCCCAAAAATACCTTTGATTCCCCTTTATGTATTAGAGGTTAAGTGACTATACGACTCTCACTTGTGTTAGAAAATAAGACGAAATCGTCGGTTTTAAACTTCAAACATAAATAAATAAACAATATTAAGCATACAATTAAGATTTTATTATACTACAAAAAAAGTAATCCGAAATGCAGTCCAAGCACTAATTCCTCTATTGTAACTGTTATAGTAATTTAAATGAATATTATTGTGATTTGGGAAACTTCAAAGTAACTACAACTTTCACATCAGCGAGCAAGCATTCGGGTTCTCATCACTAAACAATTGAGGAGCATGATAAGGCTCACCATACATGTAGCCGTATGTATATCCATATGACATATTTCCATAATTAGCAAATGTAGGTGTTGGTCCAAAAAACTCCGTCTTATTGTTTTCCATCTTCTCATTCTTTTTATTCTCGTTCTTCTGATTCTCACCCTCCTTTAGAGCTTGACCACCACCGGTATTACCAGTATTACCACCCTTTTTACTACCACCTCCGCCTGCACCAGTGGCGACCCCGCCACCTACCTTATTATCCTTCCCTTCACCCCCCTCTCCGTTGCTACCGCCTTTGGCATCGTCCTTAGTGATATCTTTCTTTCCCTCCTTTTTGACTGGCACAATCTCGACAGTCCTCTTTATCTTCCCCTTCAACGTATCAACTAATGCTTTTGCATCAATTGTACCTGTTACTGTGACCAAATCCTTCTCCCTATCTATGCTCATGCTTTGTAGACCTGATTCAAAATTTTATACATAAATATCAGTTATTTTCTCAAAACTACAATGGTAACGATTAGTTCATATTTAAAAGAAAAAGCAAATATCCAATCATTTGTAATTACCTCTAATCTTTGAGATTGCTCTTTGAATTTTCAAAATACACCCCTCGCAGTGGAGGACCACCTTCACGGCAATTGTCCTGACTGGCAGCTGAAATCAATGTGTGCCATTACATTACTCCATAGAACAAATGAACTAAATACTTTGGAAACATAATCTCTGTTGCATATCAGAGAAAATCTTTGGCAATGAATGCTTCTTCAATATAACACTAAATGTTATACATCCACCTTGGTATTAGCCCCCACATTATTTGGCAGAGAAGTAGTCTGACGTATCATAAATGCTGTTATAATGCATTAATTTCAAAATTAACAAATATAAGCGCCCTAACTATGAAATGGAAAATTTAATTTCATAGTAACGTGAATGTATTAAATTATATTTCATTACCTCTTTAGGCTTGTTCTCTTCAGGTTTTTTCACTTGGTCCTTGTTTTTGGCGTTATCATTCTTCTTGTTGGTGGTGTTGTTATCTCCTCCTTTGTTTTCTTTATCTTTTTTAGGCTGTGGAGATAAAATTTCCACTTTCTTCTTGATTTTCTCCTGCAATTTCTCCCGAATCTGCGATGGATCGACTTTGCCTTCCACTGTCAATTTGTTAGCCTCTATCTCTGCTTTTATCTTCTCCACACCTTGCAAAATCAAAACAATCAACGCAAATTTAATTTGGGGATGGGGTGGGGCGGGTGGTGGAAAGAAAAGAAGAAGTGCAGTCTCATAGCGTATCAATCTTGAAAGTGAATACTTATCTTTATAATCTCGGTTGATAATTGACAATGTGTACATAAAAATGGTTTCATTAACGAGGACTCGATGATTTCATTCAACTTTTCTTTAACAATAATCACGTGAAAGCGTGTAATTATATGATAGAGAGTACATGATCATAATAAATATTACCGTGAACGGAATTGAGAAATCTCATGATCTTGTTAGCACAACCTTTGCAATGTATATCGACTTTCAAGACAATTACATTGACATAATTGTTGTCTTGTTTTTTCCCTGGTTCGTGTTTCTTCTTCTCACCAAAGTTATCCTTACTCTGCAACAAAAACAATAACAAAGCACAAGTGAACGTCTAATGAAAGAAGATTGAGACGGGGAAGACACGTGGAAGAAGATGGGCTTCGTGTTACCTCTCCCTCTCCCATGTTGTGTGTACGGTTACGCTGGAAACTGGAGAGGTGGTGGGAGATTTTATAGGAAGATAGAGGAAAAGAATTGGTGGGAAGAGATGGCTTGTATTTGCACGTGTAGGATAATGATGTGAGGGTATGGTGATGTAGAATTTTTTTCTTTCCTAACCTATCAGGAGTATTTATTACCAAGGGAGTTAACGTAGATATGGATTGCCTACGCCCAGCGCCGGTGCACGTCCACTAGTGTGTTATTATATATGCGAGCGAATCCGAGTCAAATGTTTGTCTGTCTGTCATGTCTGTGTTTGTTTGTTGGTCGGTCGTGATCCGGGGAAGGAAGAGAAAGCGAAGAGGACAAGAGAGAGAAGAACAAAATATGGAGGAGAAAGGGTAAACGTAAGATATTTATTAATGGGGAAATGTAACCAACAATAGTGAATGGTTTAAATTTAGATTGAGTTTATGGGCTAGGGCTAAAGCGAAACGTGAAAGGTTGGAGTCAGTTGGGGCGGGAGACCAGATTGAATATCGTATGTTTATCCAGCTATTCTTTTTCCTTTAAAAAAAAATTTCATATTAAATAATTGTATAATGATTTCTTTATTATGATTTAAGTTCTAAAAAAAGAATTATGAATTTTTATTTTATTTTTTTGTAACTTAATACAAAATCTTCAAAAATGTGAGTTTAATATTTAACCTTTAATTTCATAAATTTTTAAATATTTTGAAGATATCTATTTTAGTAGTATTTCATGCTTTCACTAACAAATTCATATATAGTGAGAGTGCATTATCCACTCGTTGTAGATATGCGATCAAGCTAGAGCATAACGATAATAATTTTCTTTTCGTAATTTCTTGTCATTTCTCTTTTTAGGTTGGAGTGCAGCAAAAGTAGCAAAATGTTTAGATGTAGAAAAGAGTTGTAATGATTTGGATTTAACTAAATGGTGATTACTACGATAAGACATAAGTCTTTTATTTCAAAATTATGTATTAAATTATTAATAGAAAGCTTCTTTTTTTTTAGTACTTTAGGTTCAGTTGATTATATTGTTATTAGCAAACACTATATGTACATCACTGATGCCTAAAGATGGTAGATAATTAAATAAATAATGTTGTGCCCAAGATTGTTTAAAAAGTAAATATACAAATGATGTTTTCTTGTCTTTAGGCACCTAAGTGGCTATTATAAAGTTAAGCGGGTGAATAATGGAAGATGTATACATAAAATGAGTATATTTAAAGATATAAAGTTAAAAACACTAATCACAACAAAGTAACTCCATCCACAGTAAGGAAATAGATATATTTTTTTCCTTAATGAAGAGCAACCCACATACATTGATATTAGACGATAACATACCAATATGGGTGCAAAAGGAGAAAAAAAAGAAAAGAAAAGAAAAGGAAAATCATGATAGAACAAGCAAAATAGAAACAAACATAAAAATGAAACCATATAATAATATATTGGTAGTGAGTGATTATCTTGTATAAATTTGGATTTATCTAAATAATAGATGGTTAGTTTGGAAAACACTTTACCAAAGTATTTCTCTTTTAATTAATATAATAACCGATAACACATCCATGATGCATATGCAAAAATTAAAAAAAAAAATCTTACTATTTAGTAATATTTAAGAAATAGAGAAAATATTAAATATAAATATGATAATAATATTTTAAAAGCTAATTCATGTATTGGACAAAAGATGTAAAAATAAAGAAAAATGAAATACTTCTTTTATACTTCTATGATTATTCAAAGAAAAGTTTTTATACAATTTTAACTTATGATGTAATTACTATATGATTTCTTACCATATGGAATAGTAATTACATCACTTATTAATAGCATATAAAACAATTTCAAAATCATAGAAAAGACCATCTTCCTCATTAACATTATAAAAGATATAAAATATAATCAATAAAAAAAAACAACAACAAAAAAATAAAAGGTAGTTTCACTAATAAAAACTATATTTACCGTATAAAATACTTTTCTACTAACTCATATATTGCACTACAAATATGAGGTGTTAAAATACAATATAATATCCATAAGCTAAAACTAATCATTAGCAAGTGATGAAAAAAGATAATCTTAAAGCACATTGTCTCATAGGCTCAAAAAGAAAATTATTATTCCAACTATTTCTCTTTTATAATTAACCTATTAAATGTAAGCAAATCTATAAAACCTATTCTACAAAAGTATGATGTAGATTATATTTAAGTATATATAACGCCATATATAGTTCATCCCAGTTAAATAGTAGAATTTATGTATAATTTACATATAATAATAACTTTAGGCTCATATATTTAACAAACTCCACATTTTTGTTGATATAAATTTATGAAGAAACTTTAAAATTATATACTTAATGAGTAGAGTCGAATAAGCCTATTAATTTAATATATATAGAAAATTTATAAAGAAATTGTAAGATTATATATTTATATGAGCGGAGTCAAATAAACCTATTAGCTTAATGTATATAGAAGATATAGATATAGATAGATATAAATAATATAATATTTGGCTTAATATATATGATGATGATATAAATATATAAAGAAACTTTTAAAAATATACTTATGTGAGTGGAGTTGAATAAGCCTGTAGGCCTAATATATATAGATAGATAGTTTAATAATATATAACATAACAGAAATAGATAGAATATAACATATATATATATATATATAAGGAAAGTTCACAACTATATATTTATGTAAGTAGAGTTGAATAAGAGCCCATTGGTTTAATATATATATATATAGATAGATAGATAATATAATATTTGGCTTAATATATATGATGATTATATAGATATATAAAGAAACTTTAAAACTATATACTTATGTCGGTGGAGTCAAATAAGCTTATTAGTTTAATATATATAGATATATAAAGAAACTTTAAAACAATATACTTATGTGAGTAAAATTGAATAAGTCCATTGTCTTAACATATATAGATAATCATGTTGCAGGGTAATCTAGAAAAATAAATCAATAAATACTAAGACATCAAAGCATAGAAGATAATAGATAATAGATAACCACTCAAACAACTTCTCTCTCTTTATTTAATCACTCTAAATAACTACTTTATTCTAAGAGATATCAATGTAAGATATCGAATCTTTTTCAAACACTTTAATATTATGGATAAAATGATCATATAATAAAAGATTAAATGCTTCTCTAAATACTTTCTTTTTCCTATTTTAAATTGTGGAATCATATAAAAACTTTAAAACTCAAATTATGATTTATGCATAGTTATCCCTGTCATCAACCAATCTTCGAAAGTGCAAGAAACCTATTTATATCCTATATGATTTAATTAATAGGAAAAATGTTATGCTAAATGATCAACATTTGAGGTTGACTTCAACTAGAGTTTTGATATCTTTAATGTCTAAAATAAATTATCAACATTAAGATAAGTTATTCAAATCAAGAATTAAAACCTTGGTTTTGTTTCTTAATTCTCTATTTTAACCATTTATTAAAATGTTGATATTTTAATTTAACCATTTGAAAGTTATATTCTCTATTTGAATCATTATTTCATGTTTGATATTAAGAAATAATTTGAAATGGAATTGAACAAGAACTGGAATGTGAAATCCTTTGATATGTTTTGGATCATGACCATGGAATGGAATGATATTTGATGTGTAAGTAGCAATAGTTGTAACAAATCCTCAATTATTGCATGCTGAAATTTGTTTAAAGGTTAAATAAGTAATTTTAATTAATCTTAAGTAATCAGAGAAGAAGAGAATTGCGATTCTGCCTTCTAAAGTTACTTTTAAACATAGGAGGAGGGAATAGAAAATAGAATCATGATTCTATTCTTGTTAATTTCTACATACCAAATGTAACATATACGTAACATTAATCCTCTATTTTAATTATTTGAAAGTTCAATCCTTATTGAACTTTTCTCCAAATGTGATCCTCTCATGTATAATTTTCCTTATTTTAATAATATTTAAATTTACTTATAATTATAAGCAATTGGTAACTACTTAGAAAAACTGTATGATTCCACTAATCATGATACTTTACTTTACTACTCGTAAAAGTAGCATCCCACTAATATTTTTGTTAGCATATTATCTATATTATTAAAGTGTTCATATTTTTCTTATTGAAAAAAAAAATGTTTGTTATTTAGGTAATTTTTTAGTTGCATTTATTTTGAAATTTACAAAATAGTCCTTTAACTAATTATTATTTTGAAACAAAAACTCCACTTGCTATTGGTATTAAAGATGACATGTATGCTAATATCATGAAAAAAGATTCAATTATGCTAATATCATGAATCAAGAAATGACCTATAAGTACCAATGATATTTGAACATGTAATAATAAAGACACATACTTTTTTGAAAAAGTGCTAATAATGCTTTTATGTGTTAAATTTTTATTAGTATTTGTATGTTATTCATTAATTCACATGGTTTGTTGAAGCTTTTCCCTAATCTCACCCTTCCATCGTTGGATGTATTACTAGCAAATTTGTCCACTTTGTATAATGAACATAAAAATTTTTGTCTTACTTTGGGAGATGTTATTATTCCTTTTTTGTTCTCTCTTTGCATATAATATTTGATAGAAAGTTATAGTATAAGGGAGTTAATATCTATATTATTTAAGTGACTATTATTAGCGTTAGTATGATTTTTTTGTTCTTTGAAAATTATAATGAAAATCATATGTATGCTTACTAAAGGTGAGTAGATACAGGCAAGATAGGATATGAGGCCTCATTCATGCCTTACTTTATAAGATACTTGTATCCTAGAATTTTGAAACTAAAACCTACTTATGGTACCTTGGAACTTGTATCTCGTAAAACCTATAGGGTATAAGGAATATTGTGGAATTTGTAAATTTTGTCTTTTTTATAAGTTTCAAGATTGTAAGAAACCGAAAAAAATAATCTATATATAATATTATAAGCTTCTCATAGGAAAAACCTATGGAACCTATAACAAAATCTATGAAATTAAAAAAAAAAAAAGTAATATTTCTTATCTGTATTATTTCAAGCCTATGAGATCATACTTCTTAGCAAAAAGAAAGAATAAGGGGAAAGAATGAAAAATGTACATATAAAATGACAACAATGGAATGCCAATCTTAGAGGTGAGTGGATATAGGGTGGAAAGGGTTTAAGGCTCTATCTGTTCCTTATTGTAGATACTTCATTTATACCTCTCCTATAATTTTAGAAATTTTTAAAGTTGGGAAAAAGTTCCTAATTTTACAAAATAGAAAATTTAGAAAAACGCAAAGAAGAAGAAGAAGAAGAAGTAGTAGATAATTTAAAATAAGAATAGGAAATTTAAATAGCATTTAAGCTAAGTCTCAAATAGAAAAATTTTGCATAGAAGGTGTTAGGCCTAAGCTACCTAGTCTATATATGCAATTTGATTGAATATATGGCTAAAGATAAGCCAATAGCTTAAGGGTAATATACTTAGTCTTACATTAGGGCTTAATGTAAAGGTCTTGGGTTAGATTTTCCCAAAAGGCAAAACAAGCCTTTTATTTTTTCTTAACTTCCCTCATTTACCACGTATCATAATCTGATTCGAGTACATGTCCATTGTGACATATAGCAAGCAATTACATGGCCACGCGGCTAACATGGTGCTATGTCAACATCCTTTTCCCTTTCTTTCTTTCCATTTTCTTCTCTTTCTTCCATTTTCCAGCAAGCTCCTTGCTGGGGTACCTACTTTAAGGTTTATAGCGAAATCATGTAAATTACCTAAAATACTACAAATTGGGAAAAGAAACTCAACTTAATTCATTCATTCACTCGTCCAAATCAACCTTGAAATATTGAAAAAATCATGGAACCAAGATTCTAGCTCTTATTATAAACTTTGAATCTAAGCATGAAAGGAAGTTTTTAAAGCCTCCATTCAAATCCCTAAAGCTCGAATCACTCTTACACTATTCACATTATCCCTAAAACCAGTTTCTTTCCTCATTTTCAAGGATTTGATCAAAGATCGCAATAATGGTCAATTCATTCATTATTGCTCTTTCCAAGCTCAATCGAGCTTAGTTTTGTATAAAAGCACTCCCTTATTCTCATTCGAGACATGAATAATCATCTAAAGACTCTGCTTAAACTCTTTCACTCTAAACTAAAAATTCTCTCTCTCTCTCTCTTCGAACTACTACTGCCGCTTTTGTAGTACAAGACCACCACAACCAATCTCCCTAGGAGTTGAGCTTTCGAACTCAACTCACCTTGTGCTCAACCATAGCCGCTAGTGCAACTACGATAGCCACCCATCCAAACCTTAAGCCATTACAACCCTCACTTTGAAACTACTACTACTGTTGCCTTATGAACAAAACCACTCTTACGGCTAAGCTCCTTGTGTCTCAAAACCCCTAACCTAACTCCCCTTTAATTTCCAATAGCCACTGTGCTTGCTAACCACTAACAACTGTTGTTACCTAACTCCGATCAATGCCTAAACGATTACTAAACTTAGTAGCATTTGTCTTAACTATCCCCCGCCTGTTGCCAATTTAGTTGACATGAAAACATCCTTACCTATCCAAAAAAAAAAAAAACCCCTTAAAACCATTAGATCATGCCCTTGCTACTACTACTATTGAGGATTGCTTATGGCCCGAGCCAAACTCTCCGATTAGAACCCGAACATCCAACCCATGTGTTGACCCATGCCCTTAATCCCAATCTATACTCTATTTGTTTGGATCCTTCTCCTATTAGATTATGTTTTTTTGTTGTTTTGGATTCGCATTGTAATTTTTTTATATTTAGTCATTTATTCTGTTGTAAACTGACTTATTAAAAAAAAAGGAAAAGCTAAAAAAAGAAGAGAAAAAAAAAAGAAAAACATAGGAAAACTTAGCCTTTAGTTATTTATTTATTTTTTTTTCAATTAAAATATAAACATAAAAATAAAAAAATAATGATAGTGAAAAAAGGTTTAATCACTTAGAAAAACTTAATTTAAAAAATAGAAAAATTAATAAAACCCATTTCAAAGTTAAGGCTTCCTACGATTTTCTAAAATAAGACACCTAAATTAGGATTGTTTAGAATTTTTCCTAAATAAAATTAATTGAATTAAAACATAAATTTAGTTAGTTTTTAGAAATTAAAAAGAGCCAACAAACCTAAATTTTTCAAAATGAACTATAGAAGTTTAATCCTGATTAATGGGTACATAAATATCTTTGGAGTGACTTAAAAAGTGAAAAAATTTATTTTTCCTTTCTTATAAAATTTTCTTCTAGTAAATAGGTACTAATTGCTTTTTCTAGTAGAATATCATGAAAAGAATTAACAATAAATTCGGAACATTTTAAGTGGAACCCAAATAAGGTTAAAATAAGGAAGCCCTTGATACTTGAGAATTTTGTTTTCTTGAAACCCATTTTTAGGAATGTTTTCAAAAATTGCAGGCTAGTAACCAAATTTGAATCAATCCAATTGATTCTAATTTGATCAATTTATCCTGGTTCAACCAGGTGGCAACTATATTTGTTTTTAAAAGCAAGAAACTAGGTTTTTGCTTAATTTCAAGTTGAGGATTTAAATTAGATAGGCTTAAGGTTTTATTTAAATCAAATTAAGGAAAACATATGAACAAAAAAATTCAAGCTCGATAGCTTAGCGAATCTACTAAGGATGTTAAGAGGGCTAACCACTTAACCTTTTGAATTTAGAATTATTTTTTAAATACCCATACTAAGTGTTAATTATTCATTTATATATTTATTCTTATAGTCTTGTCTATATACAATTATACTAACTTCTGTTTTTATAGGGTTACCTTTGTTTATGTTTTAAATCTTAGGGCAAAGGAATTTATTAAATGTATCATGAATGCATGGTAGATACGATTAAACCTAGACCATATTAGGACCTAGATGGGGGTTTGGAAGTCTCGCGAGGGTGTGGTGCATTATGTAGGCTTCGGGTGCTATGGTGTAACTATTGCTTAAGGTTAATGAGGCTACCCCTACTTATGCTATAATGTGATCAATAAAGGCATTTTTTAAAAATGAGTGAGGTCACAAAGTTTAAGGACTTTTATAACATACCATTTGTGCATAAATCACATTTAGAGCTGATAAATGATCAAGCAATATGTTATAGAAAAAAAAAAAAGAAGAAGGATGTCAACTTAAAGTTTCTTTAGTTTCCTTTGTAATTTCATTAATTGTAAATATAGACCTGATGTAAATAGGTTTCGGTTTTGTTTTTTATAACTTTATTGTAAGTGGTCTTTTCTAATCTTGTAACAATGTTTCTTTGTAAATCATTCTAGAAATGGCTTACTCATCCAACTCCATGCATTTTAGAGAAAAGTTTGTTGACAAGCTCATCAACCCTAAGCCCATTTTAGACTAGTAGTTTTAGCATTTTAATCCAAGAGAGCAAGAAACATCACTAACCAGATAAGGCCCATTCTGTCATTTCCTAAGGCAAAAATTGAGATAAACTTAATTAGGGCTTTGACTCATTTTTGGGAACCCGAAGAGATAGCTTTTCGAGTTGGATCTTGTATGATCAGCCCAACACTTAGAGATTATACTCAACTACTTTAAGTTCCTCCCTTAGAAAATATATATACTCCAAACCTAGAAGTTGAGTTAGTAAATGCTTTTTCAAGACTCTTAGGGATAAAAAAGGCTAAAATAAACAATGCCTTAAAAAATTGCTATGGGAACAGTATCAAATTAGAAGATTTAAAAGCCTGGTTCACAGTTGAATCTAATTCTAACAAGAGAACCATCCTTTGTGGCAATCCCCAAACTTAGGGACAGAATAAAATTAAGGCTTTTGTCTTAGCTACAATTGGGACTATCCTATTCCTAAATGGAAAGTTCCTTATCCACTTTAGGGTCATAGAATTATTAAGCCAATTTCTTGAAGGTAAGTTTTACATCCCAACCTTCCTTGCGGAGTAAGTTAAAAGCCTAAATAGCTTGAAAAGGAAAAGCAATTTTGTACTGAAAACTAGCATGGCATTATTAGTGGTCTGGTTTATAAGTCATATGAAATGTTTCAGGCTTAACTTGATCTGAGGATGATAGGCTTAGGGGTATTGACCTAGCTTAACTACTAAAGCCGAGATCATCTACTTGTCAACTTATTATGCCTACTGAGCCAAATAACACTTTATTGTAGATAGAGTGTCGAGAAGCATAATATTGAGACAACAACCGATCTTCACTTATGCCTAACCAATCACTTACTCGGCATCATGCTTGTTGATAGGCCGAGGTATCATATTTCCAAGTTGGACTTACTCGGTTAAAGTTTGTCGTCGACTTAGTAGCCGAAAGATCACTTTTACTGAATGTTGCATCTATTTGGCATACCCCGAAGAAACTATTGCCGACTGACTTAAGAATTCAATAATTATGGGCCAACCCTCTAGTGTCTCAACCAAACACTACGAGATTACCTCCAAGGCATGAGGAATAACTACATGCCAACTTTTCCCTATAAAATGCACAATTTTATATTTTTATACATGTTTATCTTTATTTTATTTATGGGCCCAATTCTTTAGGGTTTAAGGCCTTATACATTATTTATAGTTTTGCCACAAGGGTTTGGGATGTATTATAAATGGCAACTTTTGTAACAATGCAAAGATATAGAAGATTAATGAAAAACCCCTTTTTGGAGTCTTTTCTCTCGGAAAGTTCTCTCTCCCTTACTAACTCTTATCAATCCCTTTAGCAAGGATTGTAGTAGGTAACCCTATCACTCGGGCCAGTACGTCACATCCGATGAGTCTTAAATCCATGCGTGGTTCTATGGTGGTTTTATATCTGTAAAGTTAGTGTACGGGATTGCTAAACCATAGAATCCCATTTACTTTTCATTCCTTTGGTAGGATTGAACCCACCCCCACGGCTGGCCTTGTCTATCCTTAGCCCTAGTTTGTATTAGAGGAGAGTTCACCTATAGGATCTACTTAATTGATTCATTTGCTGATAAAATCTATTTTCTAGAAGAGAAATTCACTTATTGTTAGGTTGAAGTCCTATGAAATTTCTAAATTGCTAATATTTTATGGGCAGTTAAGTGGAGTAACTTCAAAAGGGTAATATTAGTTTGTAAAGGTTATCAAGTAGTCCCCTTAATTGGGATGAAGTGGTGTACAAGCTATTACTCAAACAACATGATTAGGCAATTTGGAAAGATTTAAGACATACTCTACAATCCCTCATTGAATATCTAACCCTTGATTGTGAAGATATTCATTTACCAGTACTACAAAAGATATCCAAACTCCGGGCAATCCAGCAATTATGGGAAACAAGGACTGTTAGCCTCAACATAGATCTAGGAGAATGGATGGGAGAAGTGGATAAGTATAAGGTTACAATAAAATATCTATATGATTAGCTTCATAAGGCAGGGGTAGTCCAATATCGAGTGCTAGAGGTTATATAACCCACACTAGTAGAACCAAACCATAAAATTAAAACCTACATGGATCAAGTACAAGCTCGTTTAGAAGTTATCCACGAGGAGGATGACATATGGGAAAACCTCTTTCGAGAACCTAAACAAAATTCCTATGCCTTAGAACACCAATTGAAGATGACCCAAAGAAGGCTTAAAGAGTTCAAAGAAACAGTTGAGCTTAGCCTAAAAAAAAGAAAAGAAATACCTATAGGACCCAATCATCTACAAAAGAAAGCACCAACCAAATGCTAAGAAAAATGATAAGAGAACTTAGGAATAGGAGTACATTTTGGTCAACATATTTTCTTTTGAAATAATGTAATGGAAACTCTAGAAGCTGCAAAATAATAAATGAAGTCGACATCTTGCTAATTAATTATTGGTTCTATCCTTTTGCATCTATATGCCATACATCCTTGTATTTTACTTATCTATTTATTTATCAATTCATTTATTTATTTATTTTAACTTTTTGTATTTGTGCTAACTTGTTGAAAAGTGTTCTTATTCTAAATCTTTAAAGATAACTCCCACACGTCAAACTTTTTAAAGAAGTCTTATCAAAACTCGTTCACTCACTAGAATGGTTAGCTAGGGAGATGACAATGATAAGATCAATGATAATAACAGCAGCCGCGTTAACCTTTTGATCCAATAGAGTTGAGGATTTGCTCCTTAGAAAGGACTATAGTGAAAATGGTAGAATAGATGAATTTTTTTGTTGACAGCATCATCTTGCTTAAGGCTACAACATCATTAACCAAGAGGCATTCAAAGGTTCATTGTGAAAAGAATGTCGAGACCTTACCTCTTGAAGAAAACTATCCATAAGTTCAGTCAATGTTGGAATCATTTGAAGTAGAAGGGGTTTATTTGAAGGTTAACTCGACACTTGAGCCTAATACATATTCATTTCCAATTAACACGAAACACGTACCCAATCAAGACGGCTTGAAATAACTAGAAAGAAAGTTAACCCAACAAATCACAGAAAGAATGAAAGCACTTGGAAGCTATGATGGTTTTGACTAGGCTGGTATCATAGATTTCTCCACATACGATGTTAGGGCCAACCTTAAGAAATTTAAGGTACCAGAATTTAAAAAGCATAATGGGACTGGATGCCCTAACTTGCACACTAGACTATATGTGCACAAAATGAGCAAATATGTCCAATATGATTAGCTCAAGGTCTAAACCTTTTAAGATAGTTTACCAAGACAGTAACTTGGTATGCTCAGCTCGACTTAAGCTAAGTAAACACATGGGAGAAATTGGCTAGGGCATTTTATGAGTAGTATAGATTCAATGTTGAAGTGGCTCCAATAACAACCAATCTTATGAATCTCAAGAAGAATGATAACGAGTCCTTCAAAGAGTACGCTTAGAAGTGGAGAGCCTTAGTTGTAATGGTATCCACCCTAATATTTGATAGAGAACTCACTTCCACCTTTATCAATACACTTGATAAGCCCTATTTCTCCTATTTGATTGGGTAGGCTTCATCTAGCCTTTGTAGAGGTTGTAGCAACAAGATGTAGAATTGAAAGTGCTATCTCTTCTGGTAATCTTTAACAATCATTCGATAGAAGACCATCTTCTTAATCAACTGTTCCCAGACTAGGAGCCAATAAAGCTAAAGAAGCTACGATTAAATTGGTGAATTCAAATGTTAAGCCCAATGCTTAAGTTTTTTTCAAGGTAAATCTTCCTCAAATCTAACAACAGTTCAGAAACCAGCCTTAAGTCAGTAGGGCTCCAAGACAGTACACCAAAATACCAATTCCTCTCAGCCAGGTTTTTAAGAAGCTGCAAAAAGATAACTTGATTCACTTTAAGTTCCCTAGTGAAAGATATAAACCAAGGATTTTTTTTATCCTAATTAGAAATGTGAATATCATTTGGGGTAGGTAGGGCATTTGATCGATTTGGGTTGGAGGCTAAAAAACAAGATCTAGGATTTGATTGATGAAGCCTTAATCCAACTAGACTTTATAGAAATCTAGCTCGAAACATCAACAATAATCCCTACCCAACCATAGCCTAGTTATCAACATGATTTTTGATGAATTGGATCTTGCAATCAATATGATTGGTTTAGGTAAGAAGTTTGAAGTCTTTCAATTTTACAAGATTAAGCAAGCTCGAAGCACTAAGAAGTACACCTTTGATGTGCTGGTAGCACTCGAAAACTATAAGGTTACCCTGTTCAATTATAGACAATTAGCCAAGAGAGATCAAGTGTGTTGGTAGGTAGGATTACCCAAAGTGGAAGAGTTTATGACTTAAAAGAAGATCTTAAGAAGAAAAATGTGTTAGAGGAGGCAAACGAAAAACTAGCTGAATTTAAGGAAGGATTGTTTACCTTCACTAAAATGATAAAGTCAAGCGAGGACAAAATAATGGATCAACTCGCCAAAACTCCAATACAAATATCTTTAATGATCTTGTTGATGGTGTCTGAACCACACAAGGAAGCTCTATTTCAAACCATGACTGAAGTTAAGGTTCCTCATGAAATATCAATAGAAAGAATGGGACAAATCACTAATTCTATCCTCACCATGGACTGGATATCTTTTTCAATCGAAGAATTAGGTGAGGAAGGTAGCTAGCACACTAAGCTGCTCTTCATAATAGTGAGAAGCAACGACATGATCATAACCAAAGTCCTCATTGACAATGGATCGTCGTTCAATGTATGTCCTCTTGCTACCTTAGACCTGTTGGGTGTCGCCAAAATTGCAATTAAGCCAAGTTTTACCATAATTCGAGCTTTTGACAGATTTAAAAGGGAGATTATAGGGGAGATAGACTTGTTAGTTGATTTTAGCTCTCAAACATTTAGTGTTCAGTTCCAGGCTTTAGACATCCCAAGATCTTTCAACTTACTTTTAGGAAAACCTTAGATCCACTCAACATGAGTCATGCCTTCAAGCTTACATCAAAAGATCAAGTTTATCTTAAATGACCCAGTGATAATGATTCTTAGAGATCAAGACTGTGATATTTATAAGGAAACGACTATACCTTATATAGATACTGAAGAGCAAGAGGACTTTAGCTTATAAATGTTTAATAAGGTGTACATGGTTACTAGTCTTAGCAAAGGAAGGGTAGAGAAGGTGAAGTTCAAAGAAGGCCAATTTGGTACCTATGGTCTTAGTTATGTTCTAACCCCAACTGAAGAGTTTCAATCAAAGCAAGCAAGGGGAAAAAGAGGTGATAGATTGTATTATGCCCCAATGACCTTTCCACCGTTGATCAAGACATTTGTCTATGTTGAGACTTAGATCCTTGAATCTACCAAAGAAAAATTCCCAAACAAAATGGAATGAATGGGCTCATCTCGTAAGCTCCAACATCTGAATAATTAGTTCTTTATCCTTGTGAATGGCAATAGGTCTTCTCTAGGGTAAAGGGTGAACCGTAATCTAGTTTTTTTTTTTTTTTTAAGAATTTTCAATAATTGTTGTTGTTCCTTGATTTACTCATGAGAACCTCTCTAATATTCAATAAAATATCAGTTCCCTTTTTCTCCATTAATCACTGTCACTTATACTTGTTTCCTCTATATACTTTTTATTTAGATCCAATGCTTTGAATGAAAGCCAGGGATACCTTACACAGGTAGACAACGAAAATATTAATATCACTTTTGACCCTACTAGGTTAGTTGTTAAGAGTGATGTTGATGACCACTATGAAATACAAGAAAGTTGGCAAAAACATGAATTGAATAAGATTTCCGTTGAAGAACCAATTGAAACAATCAATACGAGGACCAACAATAACCCAAAGAATGTGAAGATTAAGGGTGACTTAAAAGAAAGTAGAGCTAGCCATGCTATTATTTGAATATCAAGATGTGTTCACATGGTCTTACGAAGATATGCATGGATTAGATCTTTCGATTGTAGGCCATTGCCTGCCTACACAAGAGGATGTCAAACCTAAAAAGAAGAAGCTAAGGAGATTCAAACCAGATATCTTATTAAAGATTAAAGAAGAACTTAAAAAGTTACTTGAGATTTATAACGACCCAACAGTATCGTTGTCGTGATAGGTCGCCGTGTACCGTATAAAGGTCTATTATCAACCCCCTTGCTGATCATAGGCCTTTCATACGACACACAAGGCTCCTTCCACTCTACGTTACCACTAGGCCCATAGAAAAGTAATATAGAGCAATTTAACTAAAATTACTTCTATGTTATAAATTAACTAATTGTATGGGCTCATGAGAACCACACCAAAACAATATTACAAACGAATGCAATTCATAACGGAACTGCATAAAATCTAAGTTATGCATAAATATATATAAAGTATCTAAATATCTATAATCTATTACAAATGTCCTCTTCGCTCTCTGATCGCTCCAACCCGTCTCTACCCGAGACTTACCACGGGCATGCCTCGGCCCGGATTGACGAAGAGGTTCTCCTGCACCAACAGAAATCTATAGGGGAGTAAGCTTACGCTTAGTGAGATAAATACCCTCATCAGTACCACACGACAGAAATTTATTAGATGCACAATCATATGAATGCATGAACAAACAGTATGCCATACAACGCATGCAGTGACCTAGGAACTGCATACGACTCAGAATTTCGCCCCCTGAAGTCGGGGTTTGGAGATAATTAACCGACCCAAACCAAAATCCGGGTTCTAAACCTTGGGTTTTATTTCATTTGCACTATCGTGCTCATACCAAAACAAAACTCTACATATATACATATATATATACTTCCTTCACCAAAATCAAACTGTATCCTTTAAAAATCCCAAGTCTAGCGGTGTGGTGGCCCCCGCAGTCCACAAACACATGCCCTAAGCAGAAGCCACAAGACTCGGCCCCTCGCCGACGGTTGGCGTCTCCTAGCGCCTAGTAAGCCCATCGGCTTAAGACAGAAACTCAATATATATGATGGCATAGCTAGTGCCCAATCCTGCAGGAAACTCGTATTCCTGTGAGTCCCTTCCCATCTTCTGCGTGAAGCGGCAGTCGGTGTTATCCGTATGCAATATGGGGAATGCATGATTCATTTTGAGTTCTTAATCATATAAGTGATTAACTTGATTTTCAGGGTAATCAACCAATTTCATTCCATACAATTCACAAGTATATATTCATGCAAACAATTCCCAATTATTATATATAATTAACAAGTCATCACACTCATCCATAATTTCATACACATGCATCTCCCATATCCCACAAGCATCCAAATTTATAAATATAAGATTAGGTGCATCTACTTTACAAGCACAATCAAGTAAAGAGTCATCGGGAATTTACTCACTCTGCCATGTGGTTCAATCAAAGTAGTCCGGAGGCAAGTCGTCTCCGAAAACAGTGTCCCCTGGTCATTGAAATAATTTTTATAAGGAATTGAAGCAAACTTAAGAAACTATGTAAATTTTTCTTAAGTTATATTCTTAGCTAGTTCTCGAAATTTTTCCGGTTTTTACCTAAAGTTCAATCGCGTATAACTTTTTCGTTTTAAATCTGATTTTTATGATCTTATAGTCAATCTTCATCGTTTTCGAGTGTACTTTAACGTGGTAAGATTAGATTTTCGAAATGAGGTATGAAATTCTGTCCATGGGTCAGAACAGTAGCGTTCCTCATGTGTTGGAGTGTTTTTGGGCCTTGTTTGGTAAATGGGCTTTTGATAGCTTGAGGAATCCTTTGGGCTTGGTCTTTAGATTTTATCCTAAGCTTAAAATACTCTTTGAGATCAGATTTACAATTTTGATTTATATTCCTAAGGCCAACAACCACATCTTGGGCCCTTTAGTGAGCTTAAGTTATCAAATGGGCTTGTTTTTGGTTCAACTAAGGTTAATGACTTTGGTGGGCTTATGGGGCCTTAGGTGGATTTATTATGGGCTTCAAAACAACTTCTCTTGGTTCTTTAAGTTGCTGGTCAGATTTTTGTTGAAGGCCCATCTTAGAGTTCTAAGCTTGTTTTGAGAGTTTTAGGCCCGGTTTTGAGTTTTAGGCTTTGTATGCTAATCATACTTGCTTTGGTTAATCCTTTCACTTTGTTCTTTCACTTTTATCATATTTTTAGGCCTCATTTACCCATGTTCCAGATCTGTTCATGTTGGTCCTAAGGGGTCCTTACTTGGTTTTTCAACTTGTTTCATCATTTCCTTAAGTGTAGGTGATAGATTATGCACTTAACTACTTGTGTATAAATCTTAACTTAAGTTCCCTTCCATCAAATGATCCTTTAACTCATGCTCCACATAAAGAAATAAAAGATCTTATACTTCATAAAACCTCCATATCATAGCTCATGCCATACAAGGTTGATTTCTTCATAAAACTTCATGTGATGGATTTTTCCTTAACTTAAGTCTAGTTTTGAGCATGTTTAACTAAATGGAAACAAAATCAACATTCAAATGATCATGGAACCTTCACGTCCAGCATGCTTACCCTTCATCAAAGTTCTCATTTCAAGATTTCCTTAGTTTAAAATCTTCCATTCAAAGCATTAAACAAATGTCCATACAAAACACCAACTTTACATGCTCATATTTCAACTTCATGTAATGGTTTTAGGGTTTGTTTCTTAAAACGAATTTTTGTGCTATAACAACTCAAACCTTACTCATATCTTCAAGAAATCCAAGTCTTCTAACATAAATATTAATCCACACATCACAAGAATCACTTACTCGTCCTTAACGCAAAGTTTGGTGGTTGTGCACTAAGGTTCCTCTTAAGCCTTTAACTTTGCTTCCTCCTTTTTGCTTACCTTTTTGAAACCCGAATTCTTTGGTCTTTTGGAAAGGGATTTATGAAAGATTCTAATGGTCTTAGATGATCTTAAATGATGAAAGAAAATGGCACATGAACAAAGAAAAAAAATGCCGTGAGTTGAAGCTTCAAAATGGAAGAAAATGGATTTTGTGGGGTAAAGTTGTTTCCCCTTTTTATGTTTGTTTTAAAAGAGAGAAAGATGAAGTGAAAGTGAGATTAAAAGTGAGAGAAATGGGGAGGAGTGCAGCCGGTTGGAATGAAGAGAGAAGGAGTGTTTAAATGCCTTGAAAGTATTGTCTTAAAGCTTACAAAAAGTCAACAATTGCAACTCTTGATGATGTAAGCATTAAGGGATGAATAGTGATGTGTAAGAGGAAGTGATTGATGGGTGAATGACAAATGCATGGCCCCCCTTTCTCCCCTTTTTAGATCTGCCATGGGAAGTCTTTTAATGGCATGGAGTGGTCTTGTCACCTTTATTAAAGTTAAGCTCATGATTTCTTGTGAAAATTTGTCCATATGTAGTATAAGTCAAGAGGTGATAAGGAAATTGTCTTATCACTAGATTTTGATAAGTTATCAATTGATAAATAATTCCAACTCTCAATTGATAAGTTATCTAAGGTGATTAGTTGATCTACTTATTTATGGTGTAAGGCTTATGCATGAAGATAAGGGCATAGCCTTATAGAAAATTGTTTTAGGATTTTCATCTTACATTGTTTTGTGATTTATGATTTGATTTTTGTAGAATTGTGAAATTTTATAAAGTTGAATAAAATTATTCAAACTAAATTATCGATTAATTATTTATGGTTAAAATTCCTTAATGGTCTTAAGGTTTAGGGTTTTAAGTAGCTTTAGAGCTCGCAGTTCTTCAAGCTCGGGTTTTATCGACAATTAGCTTTTGAATTGACAATTGGCTTTTGAATTGTAAAAATTTAATTTGTTCCTAAATATAAACTTAAGTTTTTGGTTTAGTTGATCTTTAGGAACGTTCGGGAGGTACTCCTAAACAAGTCTTAGGCCTACTAAAAGTAGGGTTTACATCCTTCCCCCCTTAAAATAAGTTTTGTCCTCAAAACTTAAAGACATACCTGGGACTTCAAACAATTGAGGGTACTTTCGCTTTACTTCCTCCTCAGCTTCCCAAGTAGCCTCTTCCTTTTCATGGTTTCTCCAAAGTAACTTGACATACCTTATTTCCTTGTTCCTCAACTTTTGAACCTTGCTATCAGTGATTTGAACTGGGTGTTCCTCATAAGTCAGATTTCCTTTAAGTTGTATCGGCTCCAGTTCGATTACATTATCAGGGTCAGGTACATATCTCCTTAGCACTGACACGTGGAACACATTATGTATTCTAGCCAAGTTTGGTGGTAATGCTAAGCGGTACGCGAGGTTCCCTACTCGCTCAAGGATCTCAAAGGGTCCAATGTATCTAGGGCTTAATTTCCCTTGAGTTCTCACTCGATGGATGCTCTTGATCGGACTTACCTTCAAAAACACATGATCTCCTACACCGAACTCCAATTCTCTTCTCTTTAAGTCTGCCCAACTCTTTTGTCTATCTTGGGCTTCTTTCATTCGCTTTTTAATGATAGCTACCTTTTCAGCTGCTTCTTGCACCAAGTCCGGTCCTAATGCTGCCTTTTCCATGTCATCCCAGAATAATGGGGATCGCCATCTCCTTCCATACAATGCTTCATATGGTGGCATCTGGATAGACGAATGGTAACTATTGTTATATGCAAACTCCACTAGCGGTAAGTGAGAATCCCAATTTCCTTTAAACTCCATAACACAGGCTCGAAGCATGTCTTCTAAAGTCTGAATTGTTCTCTCAGACTGTCCATCTGTTTGGGGGTGATAAGCCGTACTGAACTTTAAGTTCGTCCCCAACACTTTTTGTAAACTTCCCCAAAATTTAGACACAAACCTTGGATCTCTATCGGAAACTATTCCAGCAGGCACTCCATGCAAACGTACTATCTCCCTTAGATATATTCGGGCCAACTTTTCTAGGGAATAAGTCATGTTGACTGGTAGAAAGTGTGCTGATTTTGTAAGTCGATCCACTATCACCCATACAGCATCATGACTTGCTGCCGTTCTGGGCAATCCACACACGAAATCCATAGTGATTTGGTCCCATTTCCATTCAGGAATGGACAATGGTTGCAACAACCCTCCTGGTCTTTGATGCTCAGCCTTAACTCTTTGACAAGTGTCACATTTGAGCACAAAATTTGCTACATCCTGTTTCATTCCACTCCACCAAAAATTCTTCTTGAGATCCTGGTACATCTTGGTTCCTCCAGGGTGTACAGTATATCCGGAATAGTGAGCTTCCCTTAAAATTTCCTTTCTTAGCTCAAGATTATCAGGTATACACAAACGTCCCTTCATTCGAATCATTCCATCCTCATCTTGACTAAAGTCTGTATACCTTCCCATTATCATTTGCTCCCTTACATGCTGTAGAGCAGGATCCTCTTGTTGTGCTTCTCGGACTCTTTCTTGTATTGTTGGCTCAAGAGCTAAATTTGACAATTCGGCTTCTGTCACATGCCACACAAATTCTAAATTCATTCTTTCAAACTCTTTAATCAGTTCCCTTTGTTCAGTAAGCAGGGATGCAACTTCAGCATGATTCTTTCGACTTAAAGCATCTGCTACTGCATTCACTCTCCCGGGGTAGTAGTTGATGTTGAGATCATAATCCTTTATTAACTCTAACCACCGTCGTTGTCTCATGTTCAACTCCTTTTGAGTGAACAAATATTTTAGGCTCTTGTGGTCGGTGTAAATTTCACACTTAACACCATACAAGTAATGCCTCCATAACTTTAGTGCAAAGACTATAGCTGCCAATTCCAGGTCATGTGTAGGGTAATTCTGCTCATGTGGTCGTAATTGCCGTGAAGCATAAGCAATCACTTTTCCATTTTGCATCAGTACGCGCCCTAAACCATTCTTAGAAGCATCACTATACACCGAAAAAGGTTCTTCATTATTGGGTAAGACCAAAACTGGCGCTGAAATTAAACGGTTCTTTAACTCTTGGAAGCTTCCTTCTCTTTTCTCATTCCATATAAATTTCTCATTCTTTTGAGTTAGTTGAGTAAGTGGTTTAGCAATCTTTGAAAAATCCTTCACAAATTTCCGATAATATCCAGCCAAACCAAGAAAACTTCGCACCTCTGTAACAGTTTCAGGTCTTTTCCAATTAGTGATAGCTCTTATCTTTTCTGAGTCCACCTTTATGCCTTCTCTCGAAATAACATGTCCCAAAAAAGATATCTCCCTCATCCAAAAATCACACTTGGATAACTTGGCGTATAGCTTGTGTTCTCTTAAGGTTTGCAACACCAATCTCAAGTGTTCTTGATGTTGTTCTGGGGTTGACGAATATACTAAGATGTCGTCAATGAACACAATTACGCATTTGTCCAGATATGCTCTAAACACTCTGTTCATCAAATCCATGAATACTGCTGGCGCATTAGTCAATCCAAATGGCATCACTAAAAACTCATAGTGTCCATACCTTGTCCTAAATGCTGTCTTAGGCACATCCTCTGGTTTGATCCTCAATTGGTGATAACTCGATCTTAGATCAATACGGGAAAACACACTTGCACCCTGTAATTGATCGAACAGATCGTCGATACGGGGCAAAGGATATTTGTTCTTCACAGTGACTCGGTTCAACTCCCTGTAGTCGATACAGAGTCTAAGAGAACTATCCTTCTTTTTGACAAACAAGACAGGTGCTCCCCAAGGCGAGACACTTGGTCTGATGTACCCTTGGTCCAACAACTCCTGAAGTTGCCTCCTGAAGTTAGCTCTATTGGAGCCATCCTGTATGGAGCCTTAGAAATCGGTTCGGTCCCAGCCATTAAATCAATGGCGAAATCAATCTCTCTCTTAGGTGGTAATCCCGGTAGCTCTTCTGGGAACACATCAGGGAACTCGTTCACTACTTGGATATCATCTATCCTTAACTTTTCTGATTCAACCTCAATTGAGTTCATCCAATTTGTTTCCATCATTAACTCGAAAGAGCTTAGTTCATGTTTCCCCACTACCGTAGACTCTGCTTGAAATTCCACCTTAGATCCTTTTAAGTCTCTAAAGTACACTTTCTTTTTCTTGCAATCAATTGTAGCTCCACATGACGTCATCCAGTTCATACCCATAATCATTTCATACTTGCCCAGATCAAGAACGATAAGATCTGTCATACTTTCGTAGCCTTGTATGTTAAATGAGCATTTCTTCACCATTTCCTTTGTAGTAACTACACTTCCTGTAGGAGTCCGTACACTGAAACTTGATTCGGTGACGGTTACAGGCAATTTAATTCTTTGTACCGCTTTAGGGGAAATGAATGAATGAGTCGCTCCGGTGTCAAACAAGGTGTATACTGAATGTCCCTTTATGTCAACATTCCTTGAATCGAATTTAAGGTTGAGTTTTCATAAGGTATAATTATTGGGCTCTAAAAATTTTTTTTTTGTTACTAAGTTAAATACTTTTAGTCTTTTCATACTAAAATGTACTTCTATCATCCGACTCAACGTAAAAAAAAAAGTTCCAGTAACATACCTGTAATTAACTCTGTATCTACAGCATCTTCCACCTCTTCATAGTATATGATCTCCTCCTCGGGACACTCCTCATATTCCCATCCTCCTTCCAAGTTATAGACCCTCGCGGCATTCACAGCTCCAGGTCTCTGCCCATTTCCTCCAACAACTCTCCCTATCCCAGGGCGTCCTGCGGTCTGCATAGTGGCATTCTGACGCTGAGGACAGTTGTTAGCAAAATGTCCTTGTTGTTTACAGATGAAATAAGTAGTGGTATTCCTCTTGGGACAAGTTGCTACCACGTGGTTTCCATCTCCACAAAAATAACACTTGTTTTGAAGTTGAGCACATTCACGTGGATAGTGGTTCCCTCTACACTTCCAACATATCACCTTTCCATTCCCATTTTTCTTCTGGATCATCTTATGGGGTCTTAGGATTTTCCTCACCTTAGAACTTGAGCTTCATGGTCCTTCGAATGGTCTCTTGCCAAAAACAGTAACTTTTAGCTTTAACATTTCTTCTCCTTATCTTTTTGCGGTTTCCAGTACTTTGGCCTTTTCAACTGCTTCATTGAAGGTCCTTGGTTGAAACTCCAAAACCTTCCTTTTTAACTCGGGGTCTAGTCCCCTCACAAAAATTTGTTTCTTCATCCAATCACTGTCATGATATTCAGGTGGAGCAAATTGGAGTAAGCGAGTGAAATCCGCTTCATACTGCTCAAGTGTGCGGTTTCCTCTTCTGATCCCAAACAACTCATCACTATACTTTACCCGCAAGCTCTCGGGAAAATAGTGCCTCAAAAATTCCTCTCGGAAATCCCCCCATGTAATGGGTTGTGGTAAATTTCCTCTCTTGGTTTCCCACCAAGTCCTCGCTCTCAGTCAGAGCAGATAAGTGCCATAAGTCATTCTCAAGTGATGCGGCACCTCAAAAGCCTCAAAAGATCTCTCAACTTGCATCAGCCAATCCTCAGCCTCATCGGGCCGGCTTGTATTCCCATTAAAATATCTATTGCACTTCAGAAATTCTGGCAATAGGTTCCTCGGTGGTCGAGGCTCATGATGAATTGGGTAAGGGTCTCTTGCTAACCCTACCGGTGGTGGTGGAGGCGGTGGTGGTGCTGCTGCAAACTGGCCTCCCATATCCATAGGTGGTGGCACAGGCATATGAGGGACTTGCTCCTGTGGTGCTGGTGGCGGAGGTGTTTGGTTCCTCCCTAGAAAGGTCCTTAACAAAGCATTATTTGCTTGTATAGCCAGTAAGATCTCTTCAGTCCTATCAACTGGCATATTTTGTTCTGGGTGTTGCTCCGGTGGCGCTCTCTCTCTAGGAGGTCGTCTCCCGCGCCTAGGTTCGCTGAAACATGGTTTTTAGAGTTAGGTTCAACTTAATTCAATCTGTAATCCATTCAATAAATCAATTTTTATCACTTGAAACCATATCATCTTGATTCAATTCATCCATTATAAGACACTTCCTCTTAATTGTATCATCCGAGATAAGATCAAGTAAAATAAACACACATACGAAGTCCTTTCATTAATTCTCCAAACATACATAAAGTCTAGATATAGTTCCTTCTGAAGTTATACATGTTTCCTACAATTACTGGGATTTAAAATTTGATACAACCATAATTTGAAAAGTACACACAACTCAATACAGACAACTTCACTATACAATAACATAACACCATAATAATAATATTGGAAACACTCCGGAGGTTCAAGTCATCCTTGACTAATCATGCCTCGTAGAAGGCTCGGCTTCATCATCATCTAACCAGCCTGCTTGTCGAAGCCTCCTTCTAGGAAACGGGGTTGATATTCCTTCATTTGGTCCGAGTGATAACCTTGGGCGGTAAGTCACCTGGTACAGCTCATGGGGTAATAGAAGTTCCCGTGGCTCCGGCCTGAGTGGTACTACTACTCGGTACTCTATTGGAAAAAGAGGCATTATGTTTATGTCCTCTTCAAACTCAGGGGCATCAGGATGGATATCAACGGTGTCTTGCTCTACATAAGGAAAGTAAACATTGGCAGGGGCTACTGGTGGAGGTATTCCATTTTGTTCATCCATTTGGACTACTCGAGGGTGATCAGCTCTTAGGTCACGCACTAAGGCATACCCATGACCTAGTTGACGCCAGTGCTGGAAGCTTGGGGCAGTCATCCTTGGGCCATCTTGCACCAAGAATATTATCTCTGCCTCAATACCAGCCCCTTCTTCCCTTTCCATAATGTAGGTTAACTCTTCATCGGTCAAAACAGGTCCACGCGTCTCGATTATGATGTCCCTGTAGCGTGCTCTCCAATAAGGACTTAGTCCTGCCCTCCAGGAGGTCCATACATCTCTTAGCCTACATGGTCTTCCTACTAGGGCCATATCTTCGCATAGGACCCGAAGCCTTCGTCGATACTCAATAAGGGTTTCTCCTTCTTGCATCATTAAAAGCACGAGGTTCCAACGAATCCTATTTGCATTATCCTGATCAACCATACAGGTTTGTTAAAGATTATACATTCTTTTAGGAAAGTTTTATTGCTTGTTTGATATGTTAAAAATCCTAACCCGGTTCTACCCCACTCTTGCTCACTTGGGAGGGGATTCCTAGCGTCTAGGGTCCAGTTTTACATACTTTAACATTAATTTAAACCTAATGCTCTGATACCACTTAAACCTATAACGACCCAACAGTATCGTTGTCGTGATAGGTCGCCGTGTACCGTATAAAGGTCTATTATCAACCCCCTTGCTGATCATAGGCCTTTCATACGACACACAAGGCTCCTTCCACTCTACGTTACCACTAGGCCCATAGAAAAGTAATATAGAGCAATTTAACTAAAATTACTTCTATGTTATAAATTAACTAATTGTATGGGCTCATGAGAACCACACCAAAACAATATTACAAACGAATGCAATTCATAACGGAACTGCATAAAATCTAAGTTATGCATAAATATATATAAAGTATCTAAATATCTATAATCTATTACAAAATGTCCTCTTCGCTCTCTGATCGCTCCAACCCGTCTCTACCCGAGACTTACCACGGGCATGCCTCGGCCCGGATTGACGAAGAGGTTCTCCTGCACCAACAGAAATCTATAGGGGAGTAAGCTTACGCTTAGTGAGATAAATACCCTCATCAGTACCACACGACAGAAATTTATTAGATGCACAATCATATGAATGCATGAACAAACAGTATGCCATACAACGCATGCAGTGACCTAGGAACTGCATACGACTCAGAATTTCGCCCCCTGAAGTCGGGGTTTGGAGATAATTAACCGACCCAAACCAAAATCCGGGTTCTAAACCTTGGGTTTTATTTCATTTGCACTATCGTGCTCATACCAAAACAAAACTCTACATATATACATATATATATACTTCCTTCACCAAAATCAAACTGTATCCTTTAAAAATCCCAAGTCTAGCGGTGTGGTGGCCCCCGCAGTCCACAAACACATGCCCTAAGCAGAAGCCACAAGACTCGGCCCCTCGCCGACGGTTGGCGTCTCCTAGCGCCTAGTAAGCCCATCGGCTTAAGACAGAAACTCAATATATATGATGGCATAGCTAGTGCCCAATCCTGCAGGAAACTCGTATTCCTGTGAGTCCCTTCCCATCTTCTGCGTGAAGCGGCAGTCGGTGTTATCCGTATGCAATATGGGGAATGCATGATTCATTTTGAGTTCTTAATCATATAAGTGATTAACTTGATTTTCAGGGTAATCAACCAATTTCATTCCATACAATTCACAAGTATATATTCATGCAAACAATTCCCAATTATTATATATAATTAACAAGTCATCACACTCATCCATAATTTCATACACATGCATCTCCCATATCCCACAAGCATCCAAATTTATAAATATAAGATTAGGTGCATCTACTTTACAAGCACAATCAAGTAAAGAGTCATCGGGAATTTACTCACTCTGCCATGTGGTTCAATCAAAGTAGTCCGGAGGCAAGTCGTCTCCGAAAACAGTGTCCCCTGGTCATTGAAATAATTTTTATAAGGAATTGAAGCAAACTTAAGAAACTATGTAAATTTTTCTTAAGTTATAAGATTGGTTTTATCGAGGTATCCAATTATCTTAAATGGGTGGGCAACATTATATTGGTAATGAAAAAGAATAGGAAAGTCAGAGTATCTATGGATTTTAGAGATCTCAATCAAGCAACACCTGAGGATAATTTTCCTTTACCCTATGTAGATGTCTTGGTAGATGTTAGATATCTCTAATATATTTTAATGATAACAAAAAGGAATAAATGCTAATAACTTATTAAGATTGTAGGCATTTAGAAGGGCTCTCATAAAGCTTAAATTAGCAAAACTAAGTTGTCTTTAGAAACTTGTTTTGAAGGTTTGACTTGACTAAAAAAGAGAATAGCCTAAAATTTTTCACAAAGTATTTCAAAAGCTTTATAAGCATAAGTAGTATAGCACTTTAGAAGTTTATTCAAAAACTTCAAAGAAAGCAAGAATTAATACTCTTCAGAAGGTCATTTAGAAAGTTGATATGGAAATATATGACGTTGAATTTTAATATCAGATTTAAATTCAACAAGGCTTACCTCTACTAGATTAGGTGTATTAGGGAAATACACTTAATTCTATTTCACTTAAGATGATATCAAGATCCATGGGGATTTTTGAGCGAATTAATTTTTGATAGATCAAGATATGAACAAATGCAGATAATGATAAAGTTGATTTAGATTTTATTGAATTTCAAATCTTGAATATGAGTACTATCCAGAAGTTGGTAATAAAGCATATCTCCTCGACAAATTCAAATTAGAAGCTGATTTGGTGGTTACAGATTCAAGTATATTTAATATAAATAATATAATGAAAGTTGTTTTTGAATTTCAAATGACTGAAATCTTCACAAAGTATCCAAGAAATTACCTTTAACAATATCTTTAACAACTAATGGTTGGATAAACACAAAAGTGAAGATAATCTTCAAATTAGTCATTAGAAGATTTCAATATAAAAAGAGAAATGATTCAATATGTCATTTTTTACAACAACAACAACTCTAAAAAAAACGTTTTTGTTGCACAAAAGAGTTTTGATCATATTTTACCTTCTGAAAATTTACAGAAAGTTCTTTAGATACTTCTTTAGAAAGTTGCACCGAAGCAAACAATGCAACAATCATTATTTCTCTTTAGAGTGAGATTGATTGAGATTTATATCTTTATTCTCACTTGTAATTTGTAATTTTTATTTTGTTGTTTGAATGTTGAGACAAGTACATTTGTACTCTATAGATCTATATTAGCCTAGATTGTGGAAATGCTAGATAGGTATAGTCGAGTGTTGTAAAGTCTATATGTAAAGAGTGCTTGTAATATTATTGTGATTTGATTTAGTGGATCAAGTGGAACGACACAGGTGAAATAGACTGGGTCTCCAACAATAGAGCTGAAAGAAAGCAGTAGGTAGAAGGTTGAAACTCTATAAAATCATAACTAGATATTCTCTTTCCTTACTCTTTTAATTTGGTTTATTAATTGTTATGTGTTGAATTATTAAAATATCAATGTTCATCATTATAAGTTTTTAAGAGGGGTAATTTTATTTTGTTATATCGAAAAAGTTTTTCAAAAATTTAAAGATATCAATTCAACCCCTACCCCATCTTAATATCTTATACGGGATCAACAATTGGTATTAGAGTCTCGCTCTAATATCTTCTAAAGTTCAAGTCCATAGGTGAACCAAGTGATAGTTGAACAATTTAACTTGGCAAGGCAACATTTTTTTATGGAACTAACTTTGCTTATTGGAAATTTAGGATGGAGACTTATGTAAAGGCATTAGATTATCAGGCTTGGTAAATTGTTTCTGCAGGAGATCTTAAAGTTCCAACCATCATTACATTAAAAGATGATATCACTAAAGCCAAGTTTTATCTAATTGCTTCTTATGAAATGGCTAAAAACATTTGGGACACTTTGGTGTAAACCTATAAAGGCATAGAAACAATCAAGGATATAAGAATCAACTCATTGGTTCAATAATATGAAACATTTCTAATTCTCCTTGATGAAGAAATCAAAGATTCTTTTAGTAGATTTACTACTATAACTAATGAATTGTCTTCTCTTAACAAAATTATTAATGATGCAAATATGGTACGCAAGATGCTAACTCTAAGTTAATTGCATAGTAAGATCATGGCATATGAAACTGATTTTCTCAAATCATAAAGTACTTTAGAAGATACAAGGAAAAGGATTGTAGCCTTCAAAGCCAAAGAAATTGATACTAATTTAAAAGGATAAGATTCATCTAAAGAAGAAGATGAGGACGTGACACTTCTAGCTAGAAAGCTCAACAAATGGCTTAAGAAAAGGGTAAGAAAATGTTTACTAAAAGATTAACTACTAATGAGAATCAGCTTATTGATGTTAGGAAAGGCGGTCAAAGAAAAAGAGGAGAAAAAGTTAAAAAAGGAGATTATTTCCTATGAATGCAAGAAGCCTAGGCATATCAAATACGAACGCCCCATGTTAATTAAGAAATTGGCAAAATTCAATAAGAAAATGGAGGAATTCAAGAAGAAACATAAATCTTTGATGGTAACATCGAGCGATTTAGAAGATTCAGAAACTGAATCAGAAGGTTTAAAAGAATGCAAGGAAGCAAATCTATGTCTTATGGCACTTTCTAAGGTAGATTCTAAAACTAATTTCGATTCTAATGTAAAAGTACTTGATGATATATTTGTTGAAATTAACAAACTTCTCAAAGCTCTTTCTAAGTCCAGTAATAAGATATCTAAGCTTGAATCTGAAGTAAAAACATTGAAAATTGAAAAACATGCACTTAGCCAAGCTAATAAACTACTAGCACATGAAAATGATTTTTTGAAAAATGATTTTTGAACGATTTCATATTGCCCATGAAGCTTTAGTTAATGAAAATATTATTCTAAAATAAGAAATAAAAAATTTGAAGCATCGTATGGATGACTTATCTAAGTTAATCAGGAATACGTTTTTCAAGTTTGATGAAAGTGACAAGAAGTTACAAATATTGATTTCCAGCCAAAGGATTGATAATTCAAAATCTATACAAGGTTTCAAATTTGGAGAAACATATAAACAAAGAAAGAAATAATATTTGTTAAATCAAAAGATGAAAATCAAGAAATGATTAAAGGAAGGGAAAACAACAAAGGATTTCAACCTATCAGAAAGTACAACAGAAGGTTCACTCAAAATGACAAGTATTCTTTTAGAGGGTATTTTGGAAAGAATCCAAATTAAAGGAAAGTGGTAAGTAACAAGTATATTGAGAAGAAACCTTATGCTTGTTTGCTTTGTAATAAAATAGGTCATATAGAGAAACATTGCTTTTATAAAAAATACAAGCTTAGTAATAATCGAGGTTCTATTCAAAGGACGAGCTTGAATTTTCATGAACCTAAGCTTCGCTGGGTTCATAAATGGACTTGATGATGCTTTGATGTGCGTAGGATTACGAAGCTAAGATAAAAAGAACATGGTATCTTGACAGCGGATGTTCAAGACACATGACTGATGATGCTTCATTGTTCATGAATTTGGAATGGAAGGAAGATGGTTATGTGAAATTTGGTGACCATGGTAAAGGTAAAATAATTATAGTAAGATCAATTGGTTTGATACCTCATTCAATCAAAAACATGTTATTTGTTAAAGGATTGAAACAAAACTTATTGAGCATAAGTTAGTTGTGTGATAAAGGATATAAAAAAGTTTTTGAACATGATAAATGTGTTGGCTTTAACAAGGATGGTTTTAAGTTGTTTGAAGGTTTCAGAAAGAAGAATGTTTATCTAATTAAACCATCTGAAGTATCATTTGAAAGCTGTTTTATTTCAGTAAATGATAACACTATGCTTTGGCATAAAAGATTAGAATATGTGAACTTTCAACAATTAGAGAACTTGTCTAAAAAGAACTTAATCCTAGGCTTACCTAAACTACATACTCGAGAATATTCGTTGTGCTGCTTGTCTTAAGAATAAAATGAGTTCATCTTCTTATAAGAGTAAAAATATTCTTTCTATCAAAGACCTATAGAACTATTATATTTAGAACTATTTGGTTCAACTTATACTCTAAGTTAAGGGAGAAATAAATATGGACTTATTATAGTAGATGATTTCTCTAAATTTACTTAGATCCTATTTTTGTGTCATAAAAGTGATGCTTTTAAAAGGTTCAAAATCTTTTCAAAAAGAGTTGAAAATGAAAAAGGCCTCTCCATGATCAATTTACAAATTGATCATGACAAAGAATTTGAAAACTTAGATTTTATTTTGTTTTGTGAAGAAAAAGACATCACTCATAATTTTTCTGCACCTTATACTCCACAACAAAATAAAGTAGTTGAATACAAAAATAGAACTGTCTAAGAAATGACAAGAACTCTACTTAATGAAAGCAATATAGCTGATTATTTCTAAGTAGAAGGAGCTTCAACAGCTTGTTATATTATTATTCGGGTATATGTAAGTCTTTTGACAAATAAAATTACTTATGAAATTTACAAAGTAAGGAAACCTACAGTTTCATATTTTCACACATTTGGTTGTAAGTGTTTTGTTAAGAAAACAAGAAAAGCCTTGAGAAAATTTGAAGAGAGAGTAGATGAAGCCATCTTTTTGGGTTACTCTTTGAACTCAAAAGCATACTGAGTGTACAATAAAGAAACAAAAGTTGTAGAAGAATCAATAAACGTTAAATTTATTAAAGAAACAATCTATAAAGAATGGGATGATGAAATTCCATTTGCTTCAAATAAAAAGAATACAGTACGTCCTGATTCAGAAGAAGGAAAGAAAGAACCTCCTTCAGAAGGTACTTTAGAAGCTTCAAAGATGCTTGATGAATCTAAAACAAAACCTGAATCAGAAGGTACTTCAGAAACTAATACTAGGTTTGTTGAAACACATTTAGAAGGAAAGTCAGAAGGTTTTGAACATTTTCATACTCCACCATCAACTTTAAAATTTAAAACTGATCATCCTCCTAAGCTCATAATTGGTAATGTTAGATCTGGAATAAGAACAAGATTGAGCTTACAAAACTTTGAAAATCATTTTGCTATAATATCTGAAATTGAACCTCATTCAGTTGATGAAGCTTTAAATGATAATAATTGGATCTTAGCCATGTAAGAAGAACTTAGTCAATTTCAAAGAAATCGTGTTTGGAGTTTAGTTCCAGGACCTAAAAATAAGTCAATCATTGGAACTAAATGGGTATTTAAGAATAAGCTAGATGATCATGGAAAAATAATTAGAAACAAAGCATGGTTAGTAACTAAAGGTTATTCACAACAAGTTATAATGAAACTTATGCTTCTGTTGGTAGATTTGAAGCTATAAGATTATTACTTACTTTTGCTTGTTTAAAAAACTTTAAGTTGTATCAAATGGATGTAAAAAGTGCTTTTTTTTAATGGGTTCATAAAAGAAGAAGCGTATGTTGATCAACCCCCTAGATTTGAAGATCTCTTCAAATCAGATTATGTGTATAAGTTAAAAAAGGCTTTGTATGGACTTAAATAGGCTCCTAATGCTTGCTATAACAGATTAAGTCAATTTTAATGACTTTCAAAGAGGAAAAGTAGATAATACACTTTTCATGAATCATCATAGAGAAGATATGTTAGTCGTGTAAATCTATGTTAATGACATTGTTTTTGGTGTAACTAATGAAATATATCACCAAGAATTTTCCAGCTTAATGCAAACAGAATTTGAGATGTCATTAATAGGTGAATTAAACTTCTTCTTGGGATTACAAACCGAACAATCAAAGAATTGAATATTTATTTACTAAGAGAAGTACACCAAACAGATATTGAAGAAATTTGGTTTTGAGAATACCAAGGATTCTTCAATACCTATGAGTACCTCAACAAAGCTTGACATCATAGGTAATGGTAGAAAGGTAATTGAAAAACTTTATCGAAGCTCAATTGGATCTTTATTATTTCTAACTACATTATGCTCTAATATTTTGTTCAGTACTTATGTATGTGCTAGATTTTAGAGTTTATCAACTAAAGTACACTTAAATGTTGTTAAAAAGATCTTTAAATATATAAAAAGCACTACAAAATTGGGAATTTAGTATCCTAAGAGTAAAAATTTTGATCTCATAGGATATTCAGATGCTAACTATACAGGTTACGAAGTAGATAGGAAGAGTACTTTTGGAACTTATCAGTTATTAGGAGATAAGTTAGTTTCTTGGTCTCCCAAGAGACAAAATTCTATAGCTCTTTCAACTGCAAAAGCTAAATATGTATCTATTAGAAATTGTTGTGTACAGATACTTAGGTTAAAACAATAGTTGGATGACTATGTAATAAACTATAAAAATATACCCATAAAATGTGATTATACTAGTGCTGTTAATCTGATAAAAAATTCTAATTCATCACTTAAGGTCAAAACATATAGAAATAAGGCATCATTTCATTCGTGATCGTGTAGTAAATAATGATGTAAGTGTTAGTTTTATTCTAACTGAATATCAACTTGCTGATATTTTTACTAAGCCTTTGGATAAATTAAGGTTTGAATTTATTCATAATGAGTTAGTTGTTTGTAATCCTTTTTGTTAATTTAGAGAGCATTTTTTTTATTAATTTTCCTTGTTTGTATATTTTTTTTTTATCATTTGTAAATTTTTTTATTTTATTTGCTAGATACAAAAAGATTGAGGGCCTTAGCATGTTCTTAGTGGGTCTACAAAATCCTCTTTAGTTGGTCCATTGAGTTAATCCACTCCCTTTGGTTAAAGAGCATTAACACTGGCAGTTCAATTCTTCACATCTTATAAAAGCCTCAAACTATTTTTCTTTCTCTCACTTCATCAAACTTCTCCTATTCTTCTATTATGTTTTTCTTTCAATTAAACTCTACGGCACCTGGAAAATCTACTCGCATTGCAACTAAGGGAATTAAATCTAAAATTCAAAATGATCCCAAGAATCTTATTGTTCTTGATGAACAAGAGATAGACACCACCATTTCTATAAACTGGCAACCTAATGCACTCTTCAAAATACATGAACATTCATCTGAAAAAACCCTAACCCTAGAACTTTGTAATGAACCATTAGAAGAAGCTCCTCAAGAAGTGAATCAAAAGAATGCTTGTAAGGTACATTCTAGACAAATTCAAGAAGTTAATCAGAAGGTTGATTAGTATGTTCAAGAATCTAGCTCACTCGAAGAAATTGCTGAATTTGAAGGTGCTAATCCCTTAGGCAAATCATCTAAAGAAGTTTTTGAAAGAAATCCTTTTGAATGACCCCCTGTACCCAAACCAAAGAAGACTTAACAAAAGTCTAAGATTGCTACTCCAATGAAGAAGACATCGAAAGCTTTTAAGAATGTGCAAAAGTCTTCGAAAGTAAAGACTCCAATTCCTTCCTTCAAATCAAAAGACAAACCCAAGAAGAGATACACAATAAAAGGTAAAAATCCCTCCATCAAAGATTCATTTTATTTAGACTTAGAATTCTTTGATAAAAATGGTTTTTATTAAAAAGATTATCTGAATGGAGTAGGTTTGAATGGTTTGGTTGATATGCGTAGAGTGATATATAGAGAATTGGTAGATGAATTCTATAAGAAGCTTGATAATAAGAATTAGGAAGTGTGGAAGTTGGTTGTACTAGGCCAAAAGATAGAAATCACTAAGAAGGAAATTTTGAAATGCTTTGGCATTAAAGAAGTACATGAGGATGAGAGCTTAGTCCAAATAACTAAGGAAAATTTATTCACAAAATTAAAACATGGAGTAGAGTTAGGAATAGGAAGAGATATCTTTAGTACTAAATTTGAGTTGTTAGTTAGAATTTTACATAAATTTGTCAACTCATTTGTATTGCCTAGGAAGAGTAGTGAAACCTCTGTAACTAGAGAGGACGCATTAGTTATTTTTGCAATGCTAGAGAAGAGGAAGGTAGATGTTGTAAAACTCATGATGCTACATATATGGTAGCATTTAGATGTCAAGCCATATGGAAATGTGTTGATGACTCTTTTTGGTTTCAAGAAATTGAAATTTCTAAGAGAAGCAAGTTGCCCTTTTTTCCCTATTGAACTAGATGAAAGAATTTTCAAATAAATGGGGATTTATGTGAATGAAAAGCTTTGGCATTCACATAATGGAGGAATCTTTGTTCATCCCTCAAATCTTATGATGAACTGCCGACTAATGGTCCCATTACTCGTGCATGGCTTCGAAGACTCCAATCCCTTATTTGAAGAATTCTCTCTCGACAACCTGCTGATGACGAGAAAGTTTACACTGAAGGAAGGTAGCTAAACTCCTTAAGCTCCCCGCATTGTCATACGATGATTTATACATTCAGTGGTGATGATGTCGACTATTCATATACTGAGGATCCTGTACCGAGTAATCTAACTACCTGCTGTTGAGAGGTTCTTACCAAGTGACGAGAGACTTACTTAACGGCTAAGTAGTTTTCTCTTAGTATGCTACCATCTCTCTCACCTAGCTCCTTTATTATCGTAACATTTTGATCCCTCTTGTTTGTTGTGCTTAGAGAATATTCGTATAGGACCAATGTTACACTACCACTTGTCTACCTCATTTGACATTATGCTACTTTTCCATTTTTGTCTTTTGTCCTTTTTACCCTTTTTCGTATATACTAGGAATCCTCCTTTTGTATATACTTTCTAGTACTTTCTTTATTTGTAATGTTGCCCTAGGGACTTACTATAAATAGTCCCTTTACCTTGTAAGCTTAAAAAAAGAACCTACATTTAATACTGAATATTTTGTTTACAACCCTCTCCAAGTCCATCTTTCATATACTCGTATCTAATTTTGCCGAGTAGCTCAGGATTAGTAGCAGGTAGACCTTGACATCAACTTGTGTGTCACATTAAGTAAGGTGTCAAGTTGTGTTATGTTTGTTGGTGAGTCACATCCTCTGAGCAGCTTCACATAAGCTATTCTTGTTCGTCTATGAACCATTTCCCTCTAAATTTCTTTGATATTTTGGAGGACCCATTTTAGTCAGGTTTGCCACGGTAAGTCCTAGTGATAACTCAACTCCTAGGCACACCATATAATTTCTTAGTATCAAAGCTTGAGGTTGAGACTGGACCTGTGTAGTGACAACTAGTCTATTGTTTGAGATATTTGTATGTGTGTTGAAAGCATCTGAGTGAAGTGTCTTTATTGAAGCTTTATGTTGAGAATGTTGAACCCTAGTGTATAAGGAGAGATTAACGATATCGGGTGTGATGTTCATGGTCGTGGTCAAGTTACCCAACAAAAACCACGTACGACTGATGAGCAAATACAAGATCTTGCTGCTATTATGGCCAACTTGGCTGTCTTAGTAAACAAGGTCCTAGAGACTGGATCACGTGATAGAGTTGTTGAGTAAGGCCGAGAAATGAGAGATAGGCCAAGGAGGTAGATGAACGAGCTTGCTCCGGAAGCATTTCTAGTGACCTAAATACCACTGCGACGTGCTAATAGAGTTACGAGGAGAAGGTTAGAGTTAGACAAAGTAGAAGAGTAAGAAGAAGAAGACCAATATTTTGGGATTGATGAGTATGAGTTCAGAGTGCCAAGAGGTGCCGAACATCTTAAGGTACAGATTATGAGCTTCAAGGGGTTTGGTAATGCTAATGACTACCTAGATTGGGAAAAGAAGATTAAAAAGATATTCGACTTCTACGATTATGAAGATGCTGTTTGAATTAGAGTGGTCGTGTTAGAATTTTCTAGATATGTAACAATGTGGTGGAAGAAGCTACAGAATATTTGCTTGAGGAGATGATGTGAGGTCCGAACATGGAATGAAATGAAGAGAGTTTTGAGAAGTAGGTTTGTTCCCGAATACTACAAACAAGACACTTTTTAATGACTCCAAGACTTGAGGCAAGGTAACAAATCCATAGACGACTATGTTCGAGAGTTTCAATTGCTCATGATACAATGTGATGTCGATGAGCCAAAGACCTAAACTATAGCACAGTTCATCTCTAGACTATGGGCTGAGAGAGTTGAAAGCCAATGATAGAACCAGGTTAGTCGAATGCTAAGTAACTAAACGTTGATGTCGAATAGGAGTGGCTTGCCAAGCCAACCAATGAATGACAAAGTTTCAAACAAATCTAAGGTGGAGCACCGAGGTCACATGCCGAACCAACCAAACGAAGGCTAAGTTAAGAGCAAGACCGAAGAGCCTGAGATTCGAAGAGACCAGGGTTAGAGTTCTGGGAAGAAAACCCGAGAAATCAAATGTTTTAAATACCTTGGCTATGGATATGTGTCTAGTCAATGTTTGAACCATCGAGTTAGGAACATAAGGGGAGACAAGCCCCATTTTGAAGTAGAAAGTATAAGTAAAGGAGAGGAAGAAGTGGCAACTGATCAGATGCTAGAAGAATTCGAGGAAGATCTTGATGCCAAGATACCTCGTGAGGATGGAGCCAAGTATTGCTTTGTAGTTCGATGATCTCTCAGTACTTTTGTAGGTAATAAGAATGAGCAAAGAGAGAACCTCTTTCATATGAATTGCCGGGTGAATGGTAAGCTATGCGTCGTGATCATTGACTGAGGGAGCTATACCAACGTCATCATACAAAAGGTGGTTAAGGCCATGAAATTGCCAACCCTTCTATACCCTAAGCCGTACAAGATTCGCTAGCTGAATGAGAAAGGAGGACTATACATCTCCAATCAAGTCAGAGTGTCGATTACCATTAATGATAGGTATAGGGACAAGGTGCTATGTGAAGTCCTTCACATGTGTGTATCTCACGTATTACTCAGCCGATTGTAGCTATTTGAATTGAGAGCATTATACGATGGATATAGAAACACCTATATGTTTCAGAAGGATGGGAAGAAAATTATATTGATACCTATGAGTCCTAAGGAAGTGTAAGAAGCCTAGGCAAAGGTTATTAGATCTCTACAGCAGAAGTTCTTAGTGATTTCTCGAGCTTAGTTTGCACGAGAAGTCAATGCCAAGGACTATGTGCTCCTTTTAGTTAGGAGATTCTTAGAGGTTAGAGAGGCTGTGAACTTACTTGCCGAAGTGCAGTAGCTACTTTAGGAATTTTCTGACCTTTTCTCTGCTAAGTTTCCGAAAGGTTTACCTCCTTTGAGAAGAATTGAGCATTGCATTGACCTCCAACCAAAGGCTACCTTACCAAACTAACCTGCTTACAGGCTCAATCTAGAGTAGGTAACTGAACTGAAGAAACAGGTCGATGAGTTGGTGGATTGCGGATATGTTCATAAGAGAATGAGTCCTCGTACTGTATACGCTATACTCGTGCTAAAAAGGTATGGAACATAGTAAATGTGCATTGATAGTCAAGCTATCAATAAGATCACTATCAAATACCAACACCAGATCTCGCGGCTTCACGATATGCTTGAGGAGTTATACGGCACTTACATCTTTTCTAAGATTGACTTGAAGAACGGCTACCACTAGATACGGATGAGACTTGGGGATGAATAGAAGATGGCATTCAAGACAAGGGATGATCTGTTCGAATGGTTGGTGATGCCGTATGGACTAACTAATGCACTAAGCACTTTTATGCAGTTAATGAATCATACACTTAGATTAGCAATTGGTAAATGCATTGTGGTTTATTTTGAAGATATTTTGGTCTACAGTGCTGACCTCCTCATTTATGTTGAACATTTAAGATTGGTGTTTAATAAACTCTGTACCGAGAAATTATTCGGCAAACTAAAGAAATGCACGTTTTATCAAAGTGAGGTTGTATTCCTCGGATATGTCATTTCAAGGAGTAAAGTTGGAGTTGATGAGGAAAAATTCAGAGCTATTAATGAGTGACTTATGCCGATTAGTGCTGCTAAAGTTAGGAGCTTCCATTGCTTAGCCTCGTTCTATCAAAGGTTTATTCAAAACTTTAGCTCCATAAGCATACCGTTGACTAAATTATCCAAGAAGAACGTTAAGTTTAGGCGAACAAATAGGCTTAGAGGAGTTTTGAAAACGTGAAGACTAAACTAACGTCTACTCCAGTACTTACCTTACCAGATTTTGAGAAGGTTTTCAAGGTTGAATGTAATGTATTTAGTGTTGGCATTGCTGCTGTCCTTATGTAGGAGCATTGTCCTATTGCCTACTTTAGCGAAAAACTCCATGGTGCTACCCTGACTTACTCAGCCTATGACAAGGAACTCTATGGCCTTGTCTGTATACTCTAGAATTGGCAACATTATCTATTGCCGAGAGAATTCATCATCTATTCGAGTCATGAATCTCTTAAGCATCTTCGTAGGTAATAGAAGCTTTCTTGGTGTCATGCTAAGTGGGTTGAGCTCTTAGAAACCTCTTGCTATGTCAACAGATATAAGAAGGGAAGCACCAATACAGTGGCTGATGCACTTTCTCACTGTCATACCCTCATCATAACGTTATAAGCTAAGGTGCTTAGATTTGGCACTTTACCTAATCAGTATGAGCATGACCCACATTTTGGGCCTTTAGTAGCCAGGTGTAGTACTAAAGGATTTTTGGAGGGGTTTTACTTAAGTTAGGGTTCTTGATGAAGGGTAAGTAGATTTGCATGTCGAGTGGTTTTACAAGGGAGCTATTGGTTCAAGAAGCTCATGTCGAGGGTTTGGCTAGCCATTTTGGGGAAACGATTAAGATATCAAAGGAGTACTTTTACTAGCTTAGGATGATGAATGATGTGAACTGAATACTTAAGAGGTGTAAGGTGTGTAAGTATACAAAAGGGAGGAGAGAGCCTTATGGAGAATATACGCCCTTACCAATTCTTGAGCGGCCGTAGACTAATCTAAGTATATATTTCATGCTTAGCCTTCCCCATACGCCGAGAAGACACGATTCAATCATGGTGGTAGTTAATCGGTTCAACAAGATGGGCCACTTCATTCCCTGCCATAGAATTAATGATGCCTTATTTATCGCTAACCTCTTTTTGTAAGAAATTGTGCGATTACATGGAGTGCTGAGAACTATTGTGGTTGATTGTAATTCGAAATTCATGAGCTTCTTTTGGAAGACCCTATGGAGGAAACTTGGAACTAAGCTCCTGTTCAATACCTCTTGCCACCCCCAAACAAACATCCAAATTGAAGTAGTTAACAAAACCATCAGTAATCTCCTATATGCTACGGTTGAAAAGGACTCTCGTAACTGGGATCTATGCCTACCCATCATTGAATTTTCTTACAATTTCTCAACTCACAGCTCAATCAAAACATAACCATTTTGAGATTCTTTATGGACTTAATCTAAGCATACCCTTAGATTTAATTAACAGTTTGACCACATAAGGGGAAAGTCAATCCGGCCTATAACGTATTGAGTTCTAAAGGTTACATTGAAAGATTGCCGAGCAACTAGCCAAAACTATAGCCCGACAAAAGGAAGTGGGAAACCATGGAAGGAAGTGGATTGTTTATACCCCTAGGGATCTTATCTAGGTCCATCTTAGCAAGGAGTACTTCCCTAGCAGAAGGACCAATAAACTATCTTTCAGAATAGATGGACCATACAGGATCCTGAGGTGTATTAATAATAATGCTTATGAGATTGAGCTGCCCGAAGGTTATAGTGTATCTACCTCCTTCAATGTCACTAAATTGAGGGCAAATCTTCAGTAACCCTAGGGAACTGATGAACTATCGACCAACAATCCCATTACTCACGCACGGCTCTAAAGGCTCCAAGGATTCCAATCCCTCACTCATAGAATTACCTCTGGACAACCTGCTAATGATGAGAAAGTTTACACTAAAGGAAGGTGGCTGAACCTTTGAGCTCCCTACATCATCATGCAATGATCTATACACTTAGTGGTCATGATACTAACCATTCCCTTATCGAAGACCCTATGCTGAGTAATCCGACCAACTACTGTCGAGAGGTTCTTACCAAGTGACGAGAGACCTACTTAACGGTAGAGTAGTTTTCTCTTAGTATGCTACTATCTCTCTCATCCCGGCTCTTTTATTACCACAACATCTTGATCCCTCTCACCTGTTGTGCTTAGAGAATATTCGTACAGGACCAATGTTACACTACCACATGTCCACCTCATTTGACATTATACTACTTTTCCATTTTTGTCTTTTGTCCTTTTTACCCTTTTTCATATGTACTAGGAATTTTCTTTTTGTTATGTACTAGGAATTTTCTTTTTGTATATACTTTCTTGTACTTTCTTTATTTGTAATGTTGCCCTAGGGACTTACTATAAATAGTTATTTTACCTTGTAAGCTAAAAAAAAATAACCTACATTTAATACTAAATATTCTATTTTTGTAAGACAACCCTCTCTAAGTCCATCTTTCATACACTCTTATCTAATTTTGCCTAGTAGCTCAGGATTAGTAGCGGGTGGATCTTGACATCAGCTTGTGTGTCACATTAAGTGAGGTGTCAAGTCGTGTTATGTTCGTTGGTGAGTCACATCCTCTAAGCAGCTTCAGATCAGCTATTCTTGTTCGTCTATGGACCATTTCCCTTTAAATTTCTTCAATATTTTGGAGGACCCATTTTATTAAGGTTTGCTATGATAAGTCCAAGTGATAACTCAATTCCTAGGCACACTAATGTGGCCTTCACATGAATGGCTGCATGCTTGCTAAGAAGATTATGAATTTGAGGTGCTATTGGTCAACTATGCAAACCGACTGCATCAAGCATGTTAGGCACTATCACTTATGCCAAGTTTATGCTAACAAGATAAATGCTCTACCTCAAGAATTATATGCACTATATGAGCCATGGCTATTTTCATTATAGGGTATAGACATCATTGGCCCAATCACTCTAAAGGCATCTAATGGACATCGTTTCACATTGGTCACCATCAATTACTTTAGTAAGTGCGTTGAAGCCTCATCTTATTCAAGTGTTACTAAAGGAGTAGTGGTCAGGTTCATTAAGAGAGATATCCTGGCTCAATATGGGATTTTGGAAACAATCATTATTGATAATGGCATAAATCTCAACAATAAAGTCATGTTAGAATTTTTTTAGTAGTTCAAAATCATCCACAGGAATTCCACCCCCTATCGACCTATAATGAACGAGGCTATTAAAGTAGCTAACAAAAATCTCAAGAGAATTATTGAAAAGATAGCTGTTACATATAGAGATTGGCATGAGATGTTACAATTTGCACTTATGGCTTATTGAACATCTATCAAGACATCGACAAGGGCAACACCTTACTCCTTAGTATATGGGACTAAAGTAATATTACTCATGGAAGTTGAGATCCCATATCTCTAAGTGCTATAAAAAACTCAATTGGATGAGGTTGATTGGCTAAAGAAGCGCATCGAGCAATTGAACTTAATTGACGAAAAGAGCTTGATTGCTATGCGTCATAATTAATGCTATTAGAAAATGATGGCTTGAGCTTTTAACAAGAAGGTATGACTCCAGAATTTCAAAGAGGGTGGTGTTGAGAAAGGCTCTCTCCAATATATAAGACCTTAGAGGGAAATTCTCTCTCCAATATATAAGACCTTAGAGGGAAATTTTCTCTGAATTATAGAGGTCCTTACATTGTGAAAGAAATGCTACTAAGAGGGGCATTAGTTTTGTCTTAAATGAATGGTTCGAGTTTGAGGGACTCTATAAATGTTGATGTAGTAAAATTATACTATCCCTAAAAATTAATGGAATGTTTACTTAGAACACAAAATGCTAGCGATCTTAAATATTACTATAGTCTAACTTTCATTTCTCTATAAGCAAAGCTGGCATCCTTAGCAATTGTCAACATTGGATAATTCCTAACACTTCAAAAGGTCCTTTTCTCTTACTCTACTTAAAGAAGTCCCATACATTACAAACATATGAGATGATGAATGCAAGCTTTGGAATAATGATAATTAATGAAAAACTCTCAAAATTCTTTATTACAAATTCACCTTTCTCGATGAAGAGATTTTCTTTTCTATTTTTCAGGAAAGAGCCACATCTCATAGCAGATAACTATCCTCTGATAAAGGCCTGAGTCTGACCAAGGGAAGCTAAGAGATGAATTAGTTGAGAATTGAGGATTTACATAGGACATGACTTCTTTAATCTAAAGAAGAGGTATTTCATGTATTGGTTCACTCTCTTTAATGTTAGTGGTAAGTAGAACTTTGTGTACTACATTTCAAGACCATAATGGTTTTCAAAGGCTAAGTCATTGGTTTTTATAAGAATTCTTAAGAAAAAGGCTGGACTATTTGGGCACAATCGACAACGCCAAGCAAGAGCTTCCATACATTTAAGCATAAAGTTAAGTTGGTCTTTAAACATTGCATTTGAATCCAACCTCACATTCTTTTTGGGGTTCTAGCCACCTCAAGGAGCATTGTCCTATTTTCAATTTCTCTTTAGGGTCTTGGCTATCACAAGGAGTGCTTCGGCCATTTTCCTAAGCTAGTCAGCTCATAGAGGCACAACCAAGTTTTCAATTTCCCTTTAAGATCTTAGCCAACTTAAGGAATGCTTCACCCATTTACCTAGGTTAGTCAACTCATAAAGGCATATCTAGGTTTTCAATTTCTCTTTTAGGGTCTTAGCTAACTCGAGAAGCAGTTTGCTTGTTTACTAAGGTTAGTTAGCTTAGAGGAGTATGACCAGATTCTTTTTTAGGGTTCTAGCCAATTGAAGGAGTGATTACACGTCTAAATTCTCTTTAAGGTTTTACCCAGCTCAAGGAGCACTTTTCCTATTTACTTAAGTTAATTAGTTTAGAGGAGTATGACCAGGTTCTTATTTAAGGTTCTAGCCAATTCAAGGAACGCTTACTTATCTAAATTCTCTTTAGGATCTTAGCCAGTTGATCGAGCACTTTACCTATTCACCTAGGTTAGTCAACTAAGAGGAGCACGGCCAGGTTCTTTGTTAGGGATCTAGCATGCTCAGGAAGCGCTTACTCATCTAAATTCTCTTTAAGGACATAGCCAACTCAAGGAGCTATTTTGCCAATTCACTAAGGTTAGTCAGCTTAAAGGACTATGATTAGGTTCTTCTTTAAGGTTCTAGCTAGCTTAAAGAGCACTTTCCCATCTAAATTCTCTCTAGGGTCTTAGCTAACTCAAGGAGTACCTTACTTGTTCACCTAGGTTAGTCAGCTTAGAGGAACATGAGCAAGTTCTTCTTTATGGTTCTAGCTAGCTCAAGGAGCAGTTACCCATCTAAATTTTCTATAGGGTCTTAGCCAGATCAAGGAGCTCTTTGCCTATTCACCTAGGTTAGTCAGCTTAGAGGAGCACGACTGAGTTCTTCTTTTGGATTCTAGATAACACAAGGAGTGCTTACCAATCTAAATTCACTTTAAGGTGTCAGTCAACTCAAGAAGTGCTTTGCCTATTCACCTAGGTTACTTAGCTAAGAGGAGCATGACCAGGTTCTTCTTTAAGTTTTACCTAGCTCAAGGAGTGCTTATTGGTCTAAATTCTCTTTAAGGTCTCAATTAGCCAATGGAGTGCTTTACTAGTTCACCTACATTAGTTAGCTTAGAGGAGCATGACCAAGTTTTTCTTAAGAGTTTTAGTTAGCTTAAGGAGCACTTATCTATCTAAATTATTTATAGGGCCTTAGCAAGTACAAGGAGCACTTTGCCTATTTACCCAAGTTAATAAGCTTAGAAGAGTACAACTAGGTTCTTCTTTAGGGTTCTAGCTTACTCAAGGAGCTTTTACCCTCCTAAGTTCTCTTTAAGATTTTAGTTAGCTCAAGGAGCACTTTGCTTGTTCACCTAGGTTAGTCAGCTCAAAGGAGTATGGCTAAGTTCTTATTTAGGGTTCTAGCTAGCTCATAGAATGCTTATCCGTCTAAATTCTCTTTAAGGTCTTAGCTACTTTAAAGAGCACTTTACCTATTTGCTTAGCTTAGTCATCTTAGAAGAGTACGACTATATTCCCCTTTAGGGATCTAGATAGCTTGAGGAACGCTTATGTATCTATATTCTTTTTAGGGACTTAGCTAACTCAAGGAGTGCTTTACCTGTTCACCTAAGTTAGTTAGCTTAGAGGAGCACGATCAGGTTCTTCTTTAGGGTTTTAGCTAGCTTAAGGAACACTTAGCTATCTAATTTCTCCTTGGGATCCTAGCTTACTTAAGGAGTGCTTTGCCTATTCACCTAGGTTAGTCAACTCAGAAGAGCACAATTAGGTTCTTCTTTAGGGTTCAAGCTAAGCAAGGAGAGCTTACTAGTCTAAATTCACTTTAGGGACTTAGCCAACTTAAGAAGTATTTTGCTTATTCACCTAAGTTAGTCAGCTCAGAGGAGTATAACCAAGTTCTTTATTAAGGTTCTATCCAATTCAAGGACTGTTTACCTATCTAAATTCTCTTTAAGGTCTTCGCTACCTCAATAAGCACTTTACCTGTTTACTTGGGTTAGTCAACTCAATGGGTCATGTTGAGGTTTTTCTTTAAGGTTTTACTAGCTTAAAGAACACTCACCTGTCTAAATTCTCTCTAGGCTCTTAACTAGCTGATGAAGCATTTTACCATCTAAGTTCTCCTAAGTTAGTTAGCTTTAGGGAGCAATACTAGGTTGTTCTTTAGGGTTCTAGCCAGCTCAAGGGTCAATTACCCATCTAAATTTTCTTCAGGGTCTAAGTCAACTCAAGGAGCATTTTTCCTTTTCACCTAGGCTAATGTGCTCAGAAGAGCATGACCAAGTTCTTCTTAAGGGTTTTAGTTAGCTCAAGGAGCACATTCTTGTTTAGCTAGGTTATTTCTTAGTCTGCCTTAGCATGACCTGGTTCTTTTTTAGGGTTGTAGCTAGCTTTAAGAATGCTTACCTACCTAAATTCTCTTTAGGGTCTCAGCTAGTTCAAGGAGCACTTTGCCTATTCACTTAGAATAGTTCACCTACAGGAGCATCACTAGGATCTTCTTTAGATTTTTAGTTAACTTATGGAGCACTTACCCAACTAAATTCTATTTAAGGTCTTAGCTAACTTTGGAAGGCTTTACCTCTTCATTAAGGTTAGTCAGCTCAATGGAGCATGACTAAGTTCTTCTTTATGGTTCTAGCCAGCGCAAGGAGCGCTTACCCGACTCAATTTTCTTTAAGGTCTTTATTAGCTCAAGGAGAACTTTACTTATTCACCCAAATTAGTCAGCCTAAAGGAACACGACTAGGTCCTTCTTTAGGGTTCTAGCTAGCTTAAGGAATGCTTACTTGTCTAAATTCTCTTTAGGGTATTAGCTAGCTTCGCTTGCTCACTTAGTTTAGTCAACTCAGAGGGATATGACTAGGTTCTTCATTATAGTTCTCGTTAGCTCAAGGAGTGCTTACTCGTCTAAACTCATTTTAGGGTCTTAGCCAACTTAATGAGCGTTTTGCTTGTTCACTAAGGTTAGTCAACTCAAAGGAGCATAACCAAGTTCTTTTATAGGGTTCTAGCCAACTCCAGGAGCACTTACCTATCTAAATTCTCTTTAAGGTCTTAGCTAGCTCAATGAGTTCTTTGCTTACTTACCTAAGTTAGATAGCTTGGTAGGAGTGCTTTGCTTACTTACCTAGGTTAGATAGTTTGGTAAGGTATGACTATGTTATTCTATAGGTTTTAGTTAGCTCAAGGAGTGCTTACCTATCTAAACTCTCTTTGGGCTCTTAACTAGCTTAAGGAGACATTGCTTGTTCACGTAGGTTAGTTAGCATAGGGGAGCACAATAGGGTTCTCCTTTAAGGTTCTAGCAACTTAAGGAGTACTTACCTATCTAAATTCTCTTTAAGATCTTGTTAGCTCAAGGAGCTTTTTGCCTGTTCACTTAGGTTAGTCAGCTTAAGGGAGCATAGCCAAGTTCTTTTTTAGGGCTTTAGGTAGCTGAAGGAGTACTTACCCATCTAAATTTTCTTTAGGGTCTTAGCCAACTTAAGGAGTGATTTACCTATTCACTTAGGTCAGTCAACTTAGAGGAGCATGACTTGGTTATTTTTTAAGGTTTTAACTAGCTCAAGGAGTGCTTACCCATTTAAAATCTCTCAGAGGTCTTAGCTAGTTCAATGAGTGCTTTGCTTGTTAACCTAGGTTAGTCAACTTAAAGGAATAGGACCAGGTTTTCTTTAGGATTTCATCCTGATCAAGGAATGCTTTCCCATCTAAATTCTTTATAGGGGCTTAACCAGCTGAAGGATTGCTTTGCCTCTTAACTTAGGTCTATTAGCTCAGGAGAGCATGACCAGGTTCTTCTTTAGGGTTCTAGCCAGCTCAAAGAGCTCTTACCATTCTAAATTCTCTTTAAGATCTTAGAGACGTCAGGGAGCGCTTTGCCTATTCTCTTAGATTAGTCAACCTAAAGGAGCATAACTAAGTTCTTCTTTTGGTATCTAGCTAGCTTGAGGAGTACTTACTTATCTAAATTCTCTTTAAGGTCTTAGCCAGCTTAAGAAAGCATTTCCTATTCACTAACATTAGTTAGCCTACTAGAGTACGACTAGGTTCTTATTTAAGGTGCTAGCTAGCTTAAGGAATGCTTATCCATCTAAATTCTCTCTAGGCTCTTTAGAAGCTCAAGGAGCACTTTGCCAGTTCACTTAGGTTAGTTAGCTTAAAGGAGCAAGACTAAGTTTTTCTTTAAGGTTTTAGCTAGCTCAAGGAATGCTTACTCATCTAAATTATTTTTAGTATCTTAGCAAGCTCAAGAAGTGCTTTGCCTGTTCACCTAAATTAGTTAACCTAGAAAAGCATGACTAAGTTCTTCTTTAGGGTTCTAGCTAGCTCATGAAGTGCATACCCATCTAAATTCTCTTCAGGGTGTTAGTTAGCTTAGGAAGGCTTTGCTTGTTCACCAAGGTTAGTCAGCCTAGAGGAGTACGATAAGGTTCTTCTATAGCATTCTAGCTAATTTAAGGAGCAATAGCCCATCAAATTCTGTTTATGGTTTTAGCCAGTTCAAGGAGAGCCTTTCTTGTTCACTTAGGTTAGTCAAATTAGAGGAGCATGACCAGGTTCTTCTTAAGGGTTCTAACCAGCTCAAGGAGTTTTTACCCATTTAAATTCTCTAAAGGGTCTTAGCTAACTTAAGGAGCACTTTGCCTATTTACTTAGGTTAGTTAGCTTAGTAGAGTACAACTAGGTCCTTCTTTAGGATTTTAGTTATATTAAGGAGTGCTTTCCCATCTAAATTCCTTATAGTGTTTGTGGTTTGGCTATTCACCTAGGTTAGTCAACTTAGAGGAGCATGACTAAGTTCATCTTTAAGGTTCTAGCCAACTCAAGGAACACTTACCCTTCTATATTCTCTTTAAGGTCTTAACCAACTTGGGGAGCACTTTACCTATTCACCTAGATTAGTCATCCCAAATGAGCATGACTAGGTTCTTCTTTAGGGTTTTAGCTAGCTCAAAGAGCACTTACCCATCTAAACTCTCTTTAGGGTCTTAACCAACCTAGGAAGGCTTTACCTGTTCAGCAATGTTAGTCAACATAGAGGAATATGACCATGATCTTCTTTAAGGTGCTAGCTAGCTCAAGTAGTGCTTACCCGTCTAAATTTCTTTTAAGCCCTTAGCCAACTCATGGAGTGCTTTGCTTGTTTACCTAAGTTAGTCAACTTAGAGGAGCACAACTAAGTTCTTCTTTAGGGTTCTAGCTAGCTCAAGGAGCTTAACCATCTAAATTCTCTTTTTGGTCTTAGTGAGCTCAAGGAATGCTTTTCTTGTTCACCTAGATTAGTTAGCCCAAAGGATCATGACCAAGCACTTCTTTAGGGTTCTTACTAGCTTAAGGAGTGCTTACTCGTCTAAATTATCTTTGGGGTCTTAGCCAACTCAATAAGGCTTTGCCTATTCACCAAGATTAATCAGCGTAAAAGAGCATGACCAAGTTCTTCTTTAGGGTTCTAGCTACTTCAAGGAGCAATTAGCCATTTAAATTCTCTTTGCGATCTTAGCTAGCTTAAGGAAAGCTTTGCTTGTTCACTTAGGTGAGTCGGCTCAATAGACCACAGCTAGGTTCTTCATTATGGTTATTGTTACCTTAAGGAGCACTTACCCATTAAAATTCTCTTAAGGGTCTTAACTAGCTCAATGAGTACTTTGCCTATTCACCTTGATTAATCAACTTAGTGGAGCATAACCAGGTTCTTCTTTAGGGATCTAGCCAGCTCAAGGAGCGCTTACTAATCTAAATTCTCTTTTAAGTCGTGGCCAACTCAAGGAGCTCTCTACCTCTTCACTTAGTTTAGTTTGCTTAGAGGGGAGTAACTAGGTTCTTCTTTAGGGTGCTTGTTAGCTCAAGGAGCACTTACCTATCTAAATTCTCTCTAAGCCCTTAGTTAGCTCAGGGAGTACTTTACCTGTTCACCTACGTTAGTTAGCTTAAAAGAACAAAGCTAGGCTCTTTTTCAGTATTCTAGTTAGCTCAAGGAGAGCTTAACCATCTAAATTTTCTTTAGGGTTTTAGTAAGCTCAAGGAGTGCTTTGCCTATTCATCTAGGTTAGTCAGCATTGAAGAGCACAACTAGGTTCTTCTATAAGGTTTTAGCTAGTTCAAGGAGTGCTTAGACATCTAAATTCTCTGTAGGGTTTGAGACAATTCAAGGAGCACTTTTCCTATTCACTTAGGTTAATCAACTTAAAGGAGCCTGCTCAGGTTTTTCATTATAGTTTTAGCTAGCTCAAGGAGTGTTGACCCATCTAAATTCTCTTTATGGTCTTAGCTAGCTGAAGGAGCACTTTGTCTATTCACCTAAGTTAGTTAACTTAGATTAGCACAACTAAGTTCTTGTTTAGGGTTCTAGTTAGCTCAAGGACTGCTTACCCATCTAAAGTACCTTTAGGGTCTTAGCCGGCTTAAGAAGCGATTTACTTGTTCATCCCAATTAGTCAGCTCAAAGGAGCACAACTAAGTTTGTCTTTAAGGTTCTAGCTAAGTTAGGGAATGCTTACTCATCCAAATTCTCTTTAGGATCTTTGCCAGTTGAAGGTGCATTTTCCAATTCACTTATGTTGGTCAACTTACAAGAGCATGACCAAGTTCTTCTCTTGGATTCTAGCCAATTTAAGGAGCGCTTACCTGGCTATATTCTCTTTAGGGTTATAGCCAACTTAAGGAGCGCTTTGCTTGTTTACTCAGGTTAATCAGCTCATAGGAGCATGTCCAGGTTCTTCTTTAGGATTTTAACTAGCTCAAGGAGCGCTTACCAATTTAAATTCTCTTGAAGATCTTAGTTAACTGAAGGAGCACTTTGCCTATCACCTAAGTTAGTTAGCTTAGAGGAGCATAGTCAAGTTCTTATTTAGGGTTCTAGGTAGCTCAAGGAGTTCTTACTTGTCCAAATTCTCTTTAGGGTCTCAATAAGCTTAAGGAGAACTTTGCATATTCACTTAGGTTAGTCAACTTACAGGAATATGACTAGGTTCCTCTTTAGGGTTCTAGCTAACACCGGGAGCCTTTACTTGTCTCAATTCTATTTAAAGTCTTAGCTAGCTTAAGGAGTGCTTTTCTTATTCACCTAAGTTAGAAAGCGCATAAGAGCACGACTTAGTTCTTCTTTAGGGATCTAGTAAGCTCATGGAGCGCTTACCCCTCTAAATTCTCTTTAAGGTTTTAGCAAGTTCAAGGAGTACTTTGCTTGTTCACTCGAGTTAGTAAGCTTAGAGGAGCATGACTGGGTTTTTCTTTAGGGTTATAGCTAGCTCAAGGAGCATTTAACCATCCAGATTCTCTTTAGGGTCCAAGCTATCTCAAGGAATGCTTTGCCTGTTTACCTAAGTTAGTCAGCCTAAAGGAGTATGACCAGGTTCATCTTTAGGGTTCTAGTTAGCTTAAGGAGTGCTTACTTGCCTAAATTCTCCTTAGGGTCATAATTAGTTTAGGGATCGCTTTGCTTGTTTACATTGGTTAGTCTACTTAGAGGAGCATGACTAATTTCTTCTTTAGAGTTTTAGCTAGCTCAAGGAGCTATTACTCATCTAAATTCTCTTTAGGGACTTATCCAACTTAGGGAGTGCTTGCCTATTCACCTAAGTTAGTCAGCTCAAAGGAGTACGACTAGGTTCTTCTTTAGGCATTGTGTTAGCTCAAGGAGCATTTACCCATCTAAATTCTCTTTAGGTTCTTAGCTAGCTCTAGAAGGCTTTTCCTGTTCACTAAGGTTGGTTAGCTCAGCGGAGAATGGCCAGGTTCTTCTTTAGGGTTCTACCAACCTTAAGGGGTACTTACCCATCTAAATTCTTTTTAGGGCCTTTGCTAGTGTAAGGAGTGTTTTGTTGGAACACTTAGGTTAGTAAGCTTAGAGTAGTACATCTAATTTTTTTTTTCTTAGGGTTTCAGCTAGCTTAAGGAGTGCTTACCTATTTAAATTTTCTTTATGGTCTTAGCCAACTGAAGGAGAGCATTGCCTGTTTACCTATGTTAGTTAGCTCCATGGGGCATGACCAGGTTCTTCTTTAAGGTTCTAATTAGCTCAAAGAACACTTACCCATCTAAATTCTCTCTAGGCTCTTAGCCTGCTCAAGGAGCACTTTGCCTAGTCACCTTGGTTAGTCAACTTAGAGGAGCATGACCAGGTTCTTCTTTAGCATTCTAGCTAGCTTAAGGGGCACTTACTTGTCTAAATTCTCCTTAAGGTCATAGCTAGCATAAGGATTTGCTTTGCTTATTCACCTAAGTTAGCTTACTTAAAGGAGTACAACTTATTTCTTCTTTACCATTCTTGTCAGGACCCTAAATGGGGCCTAGTAGAATTACCTAAAATTTCCATAACATGTGTGCACCCATGATATAAAAACCGTTTTATAAGTCAGAGATCACAAGATTCTAAATAAATCACTAAGATTCTAAATAAATCACTAAGATTACCGATTTTTAAGTAATTAATTTATTGTAACATAACATATAAATATAGATATCCGATATCCCACAATTTCTCAGAACCCCAGAGAATCGGTATCCCTTACCAAATAATAAGACAGGATATATTAACATTATATAAAAAAATAGATGCAAGAAAAATTATATTATAGTAAGTTTTAATATATAAATATTTTCTACAAGGGATGTCTATGTATCATCTAAAAATCACTCAGCTACTTCTAATATTAGTATACATATCTTCATCTCACATGCAACACTCGAGACATATCCCAATCCATCGTAAGTAAACTTGCAAAGGAAATTAAGGGGGAGTGAGCGTAAAACAGCTCAGTGAGTTTGTCCTTCACCACTATCGTTTAAGCAAGTTATCACACTTGTAAGCAAGCTATTTACATACATAATGAATGCAGGCGTGATGAAAACAAGCAACACATCCATAGGAGTCCGGAATTATGGAAGGTGTAGAATTACGTCGTCTACACTTCGACTATCCCTTATACTTACCTACATAGAGTATCTCAGCTTACCTACATGAGGCTACCTAGGGGCACCACCCCTCTAGGCAAAACTTAATTATTACCTTAGTCGAAAAAATAGTTTCAATCCAAATAGGGGGATTCCAAACTAGGACTATCCATCCTCCAAGGCCCCTTGAACACAAACATGCGAGTCTTCTCACAATCAAAATTATTCAAGGCCTTATAGGTACGATAAAGCGAGTCCTCTCGCTATTAAGTAGAAAACCCATGGTAGGTTTGCCTTAACGTTAAAATATCATTTCTGGCACTGCGACCCTTATCGAAATCATATATAATACGTTTAGGATTAGGAAAATTTTTTCCAAAAATACCCTTTTCAATATTTTGCAAAGTTAGCACTCTCTATCCATACATTTATTGGATCATAGGCATGCAACGAATAGAACCGGTTATTTGGATCAGATATTTATATTTATCAATTTAAAAAGGTAATCACACAGATGATGGCATACAAGAAAAACATTCATTCAAATATGCAAGCAACAGCAAGCAGCAAAACATCATACAAGTAATAAGCATAAGCAAGTAGCAAGTCATTAGAACTCCCTCACTTGGATTATTGCTCATTATCCAAGCCTTTGGGGTTTTCAGAAGTCAATATTGAATGCCTAAATCAAAACAGTAAAACTTATAAGTATTCTGAGAAGTCAAACTTCTTAGTTAACTAAAAATTTATTGTAGTTTATCTAATTTCTCTTAATATAACCCAAGTATAATATGTATAGGGTCACCATACTCAATGAGATTAATAGTAACTATTTTCTTATATTTGTAAGTTATGAGACTTCCTTTATGTATTTTATAACTTTTTCATTCTAATTCCAATATTTACAAACTTATAGTCGTTTTTCATCGTTTTCAGACGCATGTTCACACAATAATGTCCGTTTTGGACGTGAAGACCTGTGTTTTATGATATGGATAAACTTATTAAAATTTTAACTATGGAAGCTTAATTAATTTTATTACTTATATTTATATCCTAATATCTCCTGTTTTACGACTTGATGATTTAATTAGCTATTAGATCCTTATACTTAGGGAATTTTACATTGGTGCTGCTAATTCACATACTTGGTTAAGTTTAATTTAATTTAGGAAGTGTATTAGGGTTTAAAAGTTCTTCGACTCCTAAGTACATGTATACATATATAGGTTATATTCTTATGTAATCTTATAATTTATTATTTTACAAGTTTATGCTTATGTCAAGGCTTATGTAATCTTTTGATGATGTCATGACTTATGTAATCTTTTGATGATGTCATGGCTTATGTAATCATTTGATGATGTCATGGCTTATGTAATTCTTTAATGACATCATTTCTTACATCATTAGTCTATTATTATCCTTATATATTTATACACTTTATACATATGTGATATACATACCTATACGTCTAATATACTAATATATATACTTATGTACCTATAAGTACTTATATATGTGCACTTCTACATATACTAATACACATACCTATATACACATACGGTGGCATACGTATTTTTATACGTATTTTCGTATGTCTTATTTACCCTCTTAAGAAATCTTCACAATTTCATTCTTTTTGTATTTTAAGGGTATATTTGACATGGTATATGTATGTATAGGTAGTAGATGTCTTAATTTAGGTATGTACATAATGAATACTTGTGTTCAAAGGTATTTATACATGTATATTTCTAGCATACTCTTATGTACACATACTGTAGCGACCCTAGGAGGGGCCTAGTAGTATTACCTAAAATTTCCATATCACGTGTGCACCCATGATAAGAAAATCGCTTTACAAGTCAGAGATTGCAAGACTCTAAATAGTTATTTGCTAGAGTTTTCAATCTTAGTTCATTGGCTCATTATATAATATAAATAATTATGATATCCATTTTCCACAGTTCCTCAGAACTGCAGAGAATTGGTATCCCCTACCAAAATAGTGAAATAAGATAGACAATTCTAGAAAATTTTAAACTTACTAAATATACTAAACTTAATTGAGACCTTAGTCGTTTTTCGGAGCATTCTGAATTAACTACATAAGCTTTTCATCATACTGATTCAATGGTAGCACTCTACACTCGATTCCTATCCCATTCTCGACTATCGATCAACCTGCAAGGAAAAGAACTGTTGGGGTATAAGCTTACGCTTAGTGAGATAATTACCCTCATCAATACCGCATGACAGAAATTTATTAAATGTACAATCATATGAATGCATGAACAATCAGTATGCTGAACAACGCATGCAGTGACCTAGGAACTGCATACGATTCAGAATTACGCCCCCTGAAGTCGGGGTTTGGAGATAATTAACCGACCCAAATCGAAATCCGGGTTCTAGACCTTGGGTTTTATTTCATTTGCACTATCGTGCTCATGTCAAAACAAAACTATATATATATATATATATGTATACTTCCTTTACCAAAATCAAATCATATCTTTTAAAATCCCAAGTCTAACGGTGTGGTGGCCTCCGCAATCCACAAACATACGCCCTAAGTAGAAGCCATAAGACTTGGCCCCTCGCTGACGGTTGGCGTCTCCTAATGCCTAGTAAGCCCATTAGCTTAGGTCAGAGATTCAATATATATGATGGCCTAACTAGTGCCCAATCCTATAGGAAACTCATATTCCTGTGAGTCCCCTCCCATCTTTTGCGTGAAGTGGCAGTCGGTGTTATCCATATGCAATATGGGGAATGCATGATTCATTTTGAGTTCTTAATCGTACAAGTGATTAACTTGATTTTTAGAGTGACCAAACAATTTCATTCCATACAATTCACATATTTATATGCATTACAAACAATTCCCATTATTATATATAATTAAAAAAAAAGTCATCACATTCATCCATAAATTCAAACACATGCATCTCCCATATCCCACAAGCATCCAAATTTATATATATAGTTTAGTTGCATCTATTCTACAAGCACAATCAAGTAAAGAGTTATTGGGAATTTACTCACTCTGCTATGTGGGTCAATAAAAGTAATATGGAGGCAATTCGTCTCCGTAAACAATGTCCCCTAATTATTGAAATAATTTTTATAAGGAATTGAAACAAACTTAAGAAACTAAGTAAATTTTTCTTAAGTTATATTCTTAACTAGTTTTCGTAATTTTTCCCAGTTTTTACCTAAAGTTCAATCGCGTATAACTTTTTCATTTTAAATCCGATTTTTATGATCTTATAGTCAATCTTCATCGTTTTCGAGTGTACTTTAACATGGTAAGGTTAGATTTTCGAAATGAGGTGTACAATTCTGTCCATGGATCAGAACAGTAGCGTTCCTTATGTGTTGGAGTGTTTTTGGGCCTTATTTGGTAAATGGGCTTTTTAATAACTTAAAAAATTCTTTGGGCTTAGTCTTAAGATTTTATCCTAAGCTTAAAATACTCCTTGAGATCAGATTTACAACTTTGATTTATATTCCTAAGGCTAACAACCACTTCATGGGCCCTTTAATGGGCTTAAGTTGTCAAATGAGCTTGTTTTTGGTCCAAGCTAAAGTTAGTGACTTTGGTGGGCTTATGGGCTTCAAAACAACCTCTCTTGGTAATTTAAGGTGCTGGTCAGAATTTCCTTGAAGGCCCAACTTAGAGTTCTTGGCTCGTTTTGAGAGTTTTAGGCTCGGTTTTGAGTTTTAGGCTTTGTATGCTTACCATACTTACTTTGGTTAATCTTTTCACTTTGTTCATTCACTTTTATCATATTTTTAGGTGTCTTTCCCCTACGTTCTAGACCTGTTCATGATGGTTCTAAGGGGTCCTTACTTGGTTTTTCAAGTTGTTTCATCATTTCCTTAAGTTTAGGTGGTAGATTATGTACTTAAACTACTTGTATCCAAATCTTAACTTAAGTTTTCTTCCATAAGATGATCCTTTAACTCATGCTCCACACAAAGAAATAAAAGATCTTATACTTAATATAACCTCCATATCATAGCTCATGTCATAAAAAGTTAGTTTCTTCATAAAACTTCATGTGATGGATTTTTCCTTAACTTAAGTCTAGATTTGAGCATGTTTAACTTAACGGAAATAAAATCAACATTCAAATGACCTTTGAACCCTCACATCCAGCATGTTCATTTCCCATTCAAGTTCTTGTTTCAAGATTTTCTTAACTTAAAATCTTCCATTCATAGTGTTGAACAAGTGTCTTTACAAAATACCAACCTTGCATGCTCATGCTTCAACTTCATGTAAAGGTTTCATGGTTTGTTTCTTAAAACGATTTTTAGTGTTATAACAACTTAAACCTTACTTATATCTTTAAGAAATCAAAGTCTCCTAATCATAAACACTAACCCACAATCACAAGAAATACTTACTCGTCCTTAAAGCAAATTATGGTGGTTGTGCACAAAGGTTCTACTTAAGCTCTTAACTTTGCTTCCTCTTTTGCAACCTTTTGGAACCCGAATCTTTTGGTCTTTTGGAATGGGGTTTATCGAAGGTTCTAATGGTTCTAAAAGATCTTAGATGGTGAAAGAAAATAACACAAGAATAAGAAGATAAATTGTCGTGAGTATGGAAGCAAAAATGATGGCGGCAATGTTGGGAATTTGTGGAGTTTGATTTCTTCTTTTGATTTGTATTTAAAGTGAGAGAAAAGGAAGTGAAAATAGGAGTGAAAGAGGGAGAGAGTGGCAGATTTTGAATGAGGAAAGAAGTGTGTGCAAGAAGTTTTAATTGATTATCTTGTAGCTTACACAAAAGTCAACAATTGCAACTATTGATAATGTAAGCATTAAGGGGTGAATAGTGATGTGTAAGAGAAAGTGATTGATGGTTGAAAGACAAGAGCATGGTCCCCCTTTCTCCCCTTTTTAGATCTACCATTTAAAGTCTTTTTAGGCCATGGAGGGGTCTTGTCTCATTTATTAAAGTTAAGCTTATGAAATCTTGTGAAAAATTATCCATATGTAGTATAAGTAAAGAGGTGATAAAGAAATTGTCTTATCACTAGATTTTGATAAGTTATCAATTGATAAATGTTTCCAACTCTCAATTGATAAGTTATCTAAGGTGTTTAGTTGGTATACTTATTTATGTATAAGGTTTATACATGAAGATAAGGGCATAGCCTTATAGGAAATTGTTTTTTAGGTTTTCATCTCACATTATTTTGTAATTTATGATTTGATTTTTATAAAATTGTGAAATTTTCTAAAGTTGAATGATATTATTCAAATTAAATTATTTATTAATCACTTAGGGTTAAAATTCCTTAATGGTTTTAAGGTTTAGGGTTTTAAGTAACTTTAGAGCTTGCAGTTCTTCAAGCTTGGGTTTTATCAACAATTGGCTTTTGAATTGTAAAAATTTAATTCGTTTCTAAATATAACTTAAGTTTTTGGTTTAGTTGATCTTTGGGAACGTTCAGAAGGTACTCTTAATCAAGTCTTAGGCCCACTAAAAGTAGAGTTTACACATACTCAAAGACATGTACACATTTTCTTCCATTACCTAAAGATTTCTATACTTTCACATGTAAAGATTGAAACTTTAGGCCTAAAGCAACATATATATACATAACACATAACCACTTAACTTATCCTACTCTCCTTCTAACTAGTAAAAAAGATGAAGCAAGACATGGTATCATAAGTACATACCTTAATTTTGCTCTTGAAAATGGATAAAAAGTTGGAAAGGAAAGAATAGTGGAAGGGGAAGGGAAGATACGGTTGGAAAGGGGAAGAAGAAAGGGGTTTTGCTTTGTTTTAGTTTGTGTTGGAAGAAGTGAAGAAAAGCGGGGTCTAGAAGAAGGGAAAAGCCAAAAGAAAAGAAAAGAAAAGAAATCATGAGAAGGAAGATATTTTTTTTCCAAATGTAAAGGACATTTGTGTTGACTTTTTCACATGTTGACTTAGTTAACCTTTTGACTTTGGTCAATATCTGTTGACTTGGTCAATTTCCCATACATAATGTAATAATTAAAGAAAATGAGGAGAAAAATTAAGAAAATGAAAAGAAATGAGGCATTTGGTGAATTGATTAGTAAAAATAGATAATGAGATCTTACTTTAGATATTTATATCCTATATACATCATTTGGTAAGCTACTTAGTATATTTAAGATGAAAAATATCATTTAGAGTATTAAGGTTTACTACATTTAACCTAAGCCTCAACTAAACCTTTAACTTTATGTAATACTAACCTAGTTATATACTTAGAAGATGAATGTGATCTATAATGCAATATCTTAGTTTCTAAGGGATCACTTAAGTATTTTAAATATTTATGCATGATTGAGAGTTATCTTTAGTCGTTTACTAATGAAATGATAAAATATGGAGGATATATTATTACTTAGGGTTTTAGGGTAAATTATGGTGAATTAATGTTTTTATATCCTTAAAGTTGTAGTTTTAGGGTTTTTATTACTTAAGGGTACAATCTCTAATGTTTTTACACATTTAAGGTTTAATATATTCATACGCAATTAAGTCTTCGATTGTTATCTTAGGGTTTTGATGAGGTTCGAGGTTAACTTTGCCAGTTACATATATTTTGAGGTTTTAAGATCTTCATCTACGATTAGAGGTTCAATTGATAATTTGAGGTTTTTCATATTCACTTTAGGTTTTGAGTTGAGATTTTAATCGGTTTAAATCTTACTGGCTCTATTGATTTTAGGAAATCATCTACAGTTTGGACGTTTGTTTCTATACTTAGAAAGTAAGATTTACGGGGTTTACAATTCTAGCTAACTTAAAGAGCTGTTACTAGTCTAAATTCTCTTTCGGGGCCTATCCAACTCAAGGAGCACTTACCTATCTACTTAGGTTAGTTAACTCAAAGAAGCACAACTAGGTTCTTCTTTAGGGATCTTGTTAACTCAAGAAATGTTAACCTATCTAAATTCTCTTTAGAGTCTTAGCTAGCTTAAGAAGGCTTTACCTATTCACTAAGGTTAGTTAGCTCAACAAAGTATAGCTAGGTTCTTCTTTAAGGTTCTAGCTACCTTATGGGGCACTTACCCATCTAAATTCTCTTAGGGCCTTAGCTAGCTCGAGGATCGTTTTGTCAAATCACCTAGGTTAGTCAGCTTAGAGTAGCACATCCAAGTTCTATTTTAAGGTTCTAGCCAACTCATGGAGCGCTTACCCATCTAAATTTTCTTTATGGTTTTAGCCAATTGAAGGAGTGCTTTGCCTATTCACCTTTGTTAGTCATCTCAGTGGAGCATAACCAAGTTCTTCTTTAGGGTTCTAGTTAGCTCAAGGAGTGCTTATTCATTTAAATTCTCTCTAGGCTCTTAGCCTACTTAAGGAGCGCTTTGCTAAGTCACCTAAGTGAGTCAGCTTAAAAGAGCTTAACGAAGTTCTTTTCTAAGGTTCTATCTAGCTTAAGGAGCACTTGCCTATCTAAATTCTCTCTATGGTCATAGCCAGCTCAAGGAGCTCTTTACCTACTCACCTAGGTTAGTTACCTCAAAAGAGCATGACCAGGTTCTTCTTTAGGGTTCTAGCTAGTTAAAGAGTGCTTACCTATCTAAATTCACTTTAGGGACTTGGACTTAGCTAGCTTAAGTAGGGTTTTGCCTATTCAACTAAGCTAGTCAACTCAAAAGATTACAGTTAAGTTCTTTTTTGAGTTTCTAGCCACCTTAGGGACCACTTACTTGTCGAAATGCTCTTTTGGGTCATCGCTACCTCAAGGAGCACTTTGCTTGTTTAACTAGGTAAATCAGCTTAATGCATTACATCCAATTTCTTCTTTAGGGTTCTAACTAGTTTAAGGGGAGCTTAACCATCTAAATTCTCCCAAGGCTCTTAGCTAACTCATAGAGCACTTTACCTATTTACCTAAGTTAGTTAGTTTAAGGGAGAACAACCAAGTTCTTACTTAGGGTTCTAGCTAGCTCAAAGATTGCTTATTCGTCTAAATTCTCTTTAGAGTTTAGCCAGCTCAAGGAGTGATTTTCCTTTTCACCTAGGTTAATGAGCTCTAAGGAGCACAACTAGGTTCTTCTTAAGGGTTCTAGCTAGCTTAAGGAGCACTTACCCATCTAAATTCTCTTTAGGGTCTTAGCTTTCTCATCTAAATTCACTTTAAGGTCTTAACCAGCTTAAGGAGTGCTTTGCTTAACCCAAGTTAGTAAACTTAGAGGAGTATGGCTTAGTTCTTCCTTAGGGTTCTAGCTAACTTAAAGGGCACTTACTCATGTAAATTCTCTTTAGGGCCTCAACTAGCTTAAGGAGCACTTTAGTTTTTCACTTAGATTAATTAGCCTAGAGGAGCATGACCAGGATCTTCTTAAGAGTTTTAGGTTGCTTAAGGTATACTTACTAGTCTAAATTCTATTTAGGGTCTTAGCTAGCTTTGGAAAGCTTTGCTACTTCACTAAGGTTAGTTAGCCTAGTGGAGTACAGCTAGATTCTTCTTTAGGGTTCTAGCTACCTTAAGGAGCGCTTTATTTTTTCACCTAGGTTACTCTACTCAATAAAGCATGACTAGGTTCTTCCTTAGGGTTCCAGCTAGCTCAAGGAGTGCTTACCCTTCTAAATCTCTCTAGGTGCTTATCCCGCTTAAGTAGCTTTTTGCCTGTTCACTTAGGTTAGTCAACTTAGGGGAGTATAACTAATTTTTTCTTTAGGGTTCAAACTAACTCAAGGAGCACTTACCTACCTCAATTCTCTTTAAGGCATTAGCCAGCTCAAGGAGTACCTTAGCTGTTTACCTAGATTAGTTAGCCTAGAGGAGCACGACCGGATTCTTTTTTAGTGTTCTTGCTAACTCATGGAGTATTTACCTATCTAAATTCTCTTTAGGGTATTAACTAGCTCAAGGAGTGCTTAGCTTGCTCACCTTCTTTAGTTAGCTCAAAAGGGCATAACCAAGTTCTTCTTTAAGGTTCTCATAAGCTCAAGGAGCGCTTATCCGTCTAAATTCACTTTAGGGTTTTAGCCAACACAATAAGCATTTCTCCTATCTACCATGGTTAGTTAGCTTAGAGGAGGATAACCAAGTTCATTTTTAGGGTTTTAACTAGCTCATGGACCACTTACCTGTCTAAATTCTCTTTAGGGTCTTAGCCATCTGAATGAGCACTTTGCTTGTCTACCTTGGTTAGTCAAGTTAGGGCACATCTAGTTTATTCTATAGGTTTTAACTAGCTTAAGGAGTGCTTACTCATCCAAATTATCTTTAGGCTCTTAGTTAGCTCAATAAGTACTTTACTTATTTACTTAAGCTAGTCAGCTTAAGGAAGCATGAGTAGGTTCTTCTCTAGGGTTCTAGCCAGCTCAAGGAGCACTTAATTGTTTAAATTCTCTTTAGGGCCTTAGCTAGCTCAAGGAGAGTTTTTCCTATTCACCTAAGTTAGTTAACTTAGAGGAGCACGAATAGGTTCTTCTTTAGGGTTCCAACTAACTCAAGGAGTACTTATCCATCTAAATTCTCTCAAGGGTTTTAGCCAACTCAAGGAATGCATTACCTATTGACTTAGGTTTGTTAGCATAGAGGAGCACAACCAGGTTCTTCTTTAAGATTCCAGCCACATCAAGGAGCGCTCTTCTATCTAAATTCTCTATAGTGTCTTAGTTAACTCAGGGAGCACATTACCTATTCACCTAAGATAGTTAGCTTAGAAGAGCATGACCTAGTTCTTCTTTAGGATTTTAGTTAGCTCAAGGAGGGCATACCCTTCTAAATCCACTTTAGGTTCTTAGCCAACTCAAGGAGCACTTTGCCTATTCACCTAAGTTAATTAACTTAGAGGAGCATGACTTAGTTCTTATTTAGGGTTCAAGCTAGCTCAATGAATACTTACCCATTTAAATTCTCTTTAGGGTCTTAGCTAGTTCAAGGAGTGCTTTGGCTATTCACTTAGATTAGTCAGCCTAAAGGAGCATGATCGGGGTCTTCTTAAGAGTTTTAACTAGCTTAAGGTACGCTTACCAGTCTAAATTCTATTTAGGGTCTTAGCTAGCTCAGGAATGCTTTGCCTCTTCACTAAGGTTAGCTAGCTTAGTGGAGTACGACTAGATTCTTCTTTAAGGTTTTAGCTACCTTAAGGAGAAATTTGCTTATTCACTTAGGTTAGTCAGATTAATGGGGTACGACTAGGTTCTTCTTTTGGGTTATAGCAAGCTCAAGGAGTGCTTACCATTCTAAATCTCTTGAGGCTCTTAGCCTACTCAAGTAGTGCTTTGCCTATTCACCTAGGTTAGTCAACTTAAGGGAGCATGACTAGGTTTTTCCTTAGGGTTCTAGCCATCTCAAGGAGCACTTACCTGTCTAAATTCTCCTTAGGGTGTTAGCCAGCTCAAGGAACACGTAACTTGCTCATCTAGTTTAGTTAGCTCAGAAGGGTACAACTAGTTTCTTCTTTAAGGTTCTCGCTAGCTCAAGGAGTGCTTATCTATCTAAATTCACTTTAGGGTTTTAGTTATCTCAATGAGCATTTCGCTTGTCCACTAAGGTTAGTCAGCTAACAGGAGCATAACCAAGTTCTTTTTTAAGGTTCTAGCCAACTCATGGACTACTTACTCGTCTAAATTTTCTTCAAGTTCTTAGCCATCTCAAGGAGTGCTTTGCTTATCCTCCTTGGTTAGTTAGCTTAGTAGGGCACAACTAGCTTATTCTATAGGTTTTAGCTAACTCAAGGAATGCTTACCTATTTAAATATTCGAGGCTCTTAGCTAGCTCAGGAAGCACCTTGCGTGTTCACCTAAGTTAGTCAACTTAGGGGAGCATGACTAGGTTCTTCTTTATGGTTTTAGCCAGCTCAGGGAGTGCTTACTCATCTAAATTCTCTTCAGGGTCTTAGCCAACTTAAGGAGCACTTTACCTATTCACCTAAGTTAGCCAGCTCAAAACAACACAACTACATTCTTCTTTAGGTTCTAGTTAGCTCAAGGAGCGCTTACCCATTTGAATTCTCTAAAGGGTCTTAGCCAGCTCATGGAGCACATTGCCTATTGACTTAGGTTTATTAGCTTAGAGAAGCATAACCCAGTTCTTCTTTATGATTCTAGTTAGTTCAAGGAATGCTCATCTATCTAAATTCTCTATAGTGTATTAGCCAGCTTAAGGAGTATATTGCCTGTTCACTTAGGCTAGTTAGCTTAGAGGAGCACAACCTAGTTCTTCTTTAGGATTTTTGTTAGCTCAAGGAGTACATACCCATATAAATTTATTTTAGCATCTTAGGCAACTTAAGGAGCACTTTGCCTAGTCTCATAAGTTAATCAGCTCAGAGGAGCATAACTAGGTTCTTCCTTAAGGTTCTAGCTATCTCAAGGAGCACTTACACATCTAAATTCTCTTTAAGGTCTTTAATAGCTCACAAAGCGATTTGCCTGATCACTTAGGTTAGTTAGCTCAAAAGAGTAAGACCAAGTTCCTCTTTAGGGTTCTAGCTAGCTTAAGGAGTGCTTACCGGTCTAATTCCCTCTATGGTCTTAGCCAACTCAAGGAGCGCTTTACTTATTCATCAAGGTAAGTCAGCTTAGAAGAGCACAACCAACTTCTTCTTTAGGATTCTAGCTAGCTTAATGGGTGCTTTCCCATCTAAATTCTCTTTTGGGTCTTATCTAGCTCAAGTAGTACTTTGATTGTTCACCTAGGTTAGTCAGCTTAAAGATGCATGACCAGGTTCTTCTTTGTGGTTCTAGCTAGCTCAAGGAGCGCTTACCTATTTAAATTCATTTTAGGATCTTAGCCAGCTCAAGGAGCACCTTGCCTGGCCTCATAGGTTAGTCAATTCAGATGAGCATGATCAGGGTCTTCTTTAGGGTTCTAGCTAGCTTAAGGAGTGCATACCCATTTAAATTATCTTTTGGGTCTTAGCCAGCTTAAGGAGTGATTTTCCTATTCACCTTGGTTAGTCATCTCAAAGGAGCAAGATTAAGTTCTTCTTTAGGGTTCTAGCTAGCTTAAGGATCATTTACTCGTCTAATTCCCTTTATGGTCTTAGCCAAGTCAAGGAGCACTTTGCCTGTTCACCACGGTTAGTTAACTTAAAAGAGCATGACTAGGTTCTTCTTTATGATTTTAGGCTGCTTAAGGATCGCTTTCTCATCTAAATTCTCTTTTGGGTCCTATCTAGCTTGATACAGGTCCATAGATGAACACATGAGCCCAATATCATGCATAACCAAGGGGTGGGTCTGGACTGTGAGATGGTGATAGTTAAAGGTTGAGCAGGGGTTCTTGTGCACTGATGATGGATATTATGCATTAACGCCTCACACAAGCTTAGGTCACATTTGATATAATGCACAAGCACAGTCGAAGGTCACTTACCACTAGTCTACGCTTAATGGGTTAGATAAAAGTAGCTCAAGAGTAAGTAGAAGAACACTTATCTCGAGAGAGTGTAAAAGTTCAATGTATTCTCTGTATATTGTCCTTCGACTATTATAATGTGTAAGTATTTATAGTACTTAATTAGGGTATGTCCTGGGTTATAGGAAATTATAGAAAAGGATCCCTACTAACTAAGGAAAAAGAGGAATAATTTATAGTGGTATCAATATAATCGTGCAAAAAGAAAATCCTTTGTTAGAAAGGACAGTACGAATGTCAAAAAAAGGATAGCATGTATGCGTGGTTTGCTAATTGTGTGGTCTCCATGACATTGTTATCCGAGTAGGGGCAAATTTCGATTAGGTAAGGTTGGTATCTACAATTTGGTAGCTCAGACAATTCGGACTGAACAGGGGTTAGTTTAGGTGTGACTCATTTTTAGGTCGGCATTAAGTGATCAGCTCCTGATAACTATTACCTCGAATTTAGCACTAGTAAAAGATGATCCTAATTCGAGGCTGAGACTGGTGCGTGGTAGAGGGGCTGGCTCACCATATTGACTGGTCTCCTCAATAACTTCTTAGATGATGTGGACGGTGAAGTAACTTTACAAGTTAGACTAAGGAATGCATTGCTCCTCGGTGCTCAATTCACTTTGGATAGATCGGCAAGCCAACTAGGAAAGCCTATAAGCTCGGAAGTGTGTGATTTGTCTATGATCCTTATCATTCCCTTTGGTTTGTTTGAGATTTAGGATCAAATCTAGCTTACCTTCGAATTGCTCGTCCTCTAGAATATACAATTGGAGATTAGTAATGTTGAAAGAGTTTGAGACTCTATATTCTTCAAGCAATTCAATCTTTTAAGCATTAGGATTGATCTTTTCAATCACTTTGAAAGGTTTGTCAGCCTTAGGAGATAACTTACTCTTCCTCAAGTTCAGGAATTGTTCCTTGCTGAGGTGGATCCAAACTAAATCACTTGGTTTGAATTCTCTCCATTTCCATTCTTGGCCTTTCCTTTTGAGCTTAGCAGTAGCTCGGCTTAATTGTTCCACTACCTTTTAGTACATAATTCTGATGACCTTGACCTTCTCTACAACTGGCAAGTCATCATCGGGTCTTAGTAAGGGAACCTAATCGATTGGAAGCTCAGGATTAAACCCATAGTTTACCTCAAAGGGAAACTTGTTTATCATACTGTGGGCTATCCTATTGTAAGCAAATTCAATGATTGGAAAGCATAGATCCCAATAACCCATGTTTCGTTTGACAGTAACCTATAGTGAAGTTCCTACTATTCTATTGATAGCCTTGGTTTATCCACCGGTTTGTGGATGGTAGGAAGTTTTGTACAATAGCTTAGTTCCCACTTATCTCCATAGTGTCCTGTAGAAGTAGCTCATGAACTTTAGGTTTCGGTCTAAAAAATGGTCCTAAGAACCTCGTAAAGCTTGACTATTTCCTGTAAGAAAAGAAAAGAGATAACCAAAGCATCATTAATTTTAAAACACAGCATAAAATGTACCATCTTACTAAATCAATCTAGGACCACCATGATGGAGTCTTTTCTTTAGGACGTCCTTGGTAACCCTAACATAAAATCTATACTCTGCTCGAACCAAGCTTTGGTTTGGGTAGGCAAGGGTAGATAGTATCCTTGCTCAATACGGCTCTTTGCTTTTTGGTAGGTCACATAGCTTTCCCATATGGATTGGACATCTCTCTTTATCCTTGGCCAAAAGAATCTAGATGAAAGTACCTCATGGGTTTGGCGCTAGCCGAAGTGTTTGATAAATGTATAAAATTACACATTTATCTCTACCAATAAGGCACATATTAATACATTTATTAGCATATGTATTGCAAACTATGCTTAAAAATTGATAAATACGTGTTTTTGGTCCATTATTCAAAAATCTTAACTAAAGGATAAAATATGGTACTTAAGCCGTTTATAGGTTTTGCTAGTTTTGAGTTCAAGGACTGTTTTCTTTTCAAGATCTATTTTGAAAGTGTCATTTGTAGCAACTTTTATTGTGCAACTTCAAATATCCAATCATGTTGAGAACTCTAAGTATGCAATAAGTTTACTCAAATTAATAACAGTGCATTTGACCCGGCCATGGGCTTCAATTTATGCAATTCTAGTCATTTCAACCAAGCCATACAATAGCAACTAAAGCTTCATAATGAGATCTATCAGGCTTAAGCTAATCTAACTTAGTCAAGCAACTACACTCAATCAAACTAAACATCCTTAGCTATAACATGTTACAGCAACCTCTTAAAGGAGACGGAGACCACATGCACAAAAGGGAATAGTTGAGCTTTAACCTGGATTAACTCTAGCAACTCAAGTGTGAATTCTAAAAAGGAGCAAACAATAGTAGCAGTAGCTAGATGTGGCCTAACTTGTTGATTACTAGCTACAAGTTGATGAAGTCACAACCAAACCCGAGCTACTCATTGAAGAATTGAGCTTCTAATTTGAATGCAATATCAACTATTAGAATTGAGCTATAAAATGTTATAGCAGCCTCCTAACTCTAGCTACTCCAACAAAACTACAATTGGATAACAACAATAGCTCGTAGTTAAGTTCCCAACCTAGGACAACAACAAACTAGGATACCAATTGAGACTATGGTTGTGTTAGCTAGCTCATCTCTTTAGAGCTATTTGTGAAGTCGATTTACAAATAAAGAGCTAAATAGAGCACCTGTCTCACAATTTCAATTCCTAACCAAAGTAGAACAGCAAGCTCTGAGCTTAGTCATCTCTATAGTTGGAATTGATTTCCTTTTCATGATAAAAAACATGCAACTAGCATGAACTCTATTTATTTTTCTTTATTGAGTTGAGTTAGAAGAACTTCATTGTCACATTTTTTTCTTTTTATTGCAAGTTGTGTACTTTGGTTTTTAGTAGCTGGACTTAGTTGAATAAGAGAAGAACATAGTCCTAAACAAAGCAGTTCTCTGTATGTGATAGCAACTATAAACTCTAAGACAGAGCGCCACTTGAATGCAATAGCAACCAACAAGAACTTAAACTCCAATTAAGGAAATTCTGCAGCAGCTCCATGGACATGTACTGCATAAAAATTTAGTAGCTATCATCAATTGAACAACTCCAAGTATGGCTTCACTCAGTAACTAATAGCAGTTATGCCTTTGTTTGAAGGATATATTACAGCCACTAGTCTAATAAGTCAAAAGCAAACCATAAGTTTTCCTTGATGATAAGGTGTAGCACACCTCTAATGTGACGAGTAAAGATCAATTTTTATTTAGATTTAGAGCTTATTGATAATGTGAAAGGAGCAGCTATAGTTTTGAGGATGCTTAAAGTTATCTAAATTTACTAAAAAGAGCTGGATCACATCCGCTTGGCTTTTAGGATAAAATATACTACACTCGGGGAAGAAAACATGTATCATATTATTCTTATTGTTGAGTTGAGCATCTAGAAGTCAATTTTAACTAACTTTACTTCAAGGCATGGAATTCCCTTGTAGTAGCTCATTCAAGTGGAACTAATAACCTAGCGTGCAGTAGCTGTGTACCAAAGTAAGAAACATGCTAAGCTCCACATAAGCTCTCCACGGCATCCAAGCAACAGCGGTCAGCTTAAACTCCAATTGAACCGAGAGCTAGGCCAATAAAGCTTGAACAGAGAAGCTATAATGCCAGCAGAAAAGTAGCTGAATCTCGATAAACAACAGCAGCTCATGACAACAGCTGCAACGAACAGAGAAGTGCAGCAGCTGGCCGAGAGCTCCTCAACAGCAACAACTGAACAGCCCCTATGCCGAGCAATCTACGCGTGCACTGGTGAGATTTCAACAGTTACAGCACTTCAACATCAGCAGCAGCTCCTCACATCTACACTTGACAACCAAGAAGCTCCATTAAGTTGCAGCAGTGACTTTAGATCAAACCGATCGACAGCTAAAACATGTCATGGATTTCCATAATGATCAGCAACTCCAGCTGAGAACTCCAACAAGTGCCGGCAGCTAGAAGTCGAGTAACCCCATATGCTGCAATCTTCAAAGACATGACAGCAGGCTATGCATTTCAATCAACAGCTCCTCATCTAGGCAACAGCTGAACTTGCAACAACTAACCAAGCTAATGCAAAGCTCCTTGAACCGAAGACAAGTTGCTCTGGAATAGCAGCAGACCAAACCGAGAGCTCCTTATTCGAATAACAACTTGGCACAAGCAAATCTACAACAACCATGCCATCTTGAAGCTTGTTTTCAATTACAGAATAAATGCCAAGCTACTGTCCTGATGTTATGCAGCTCCAAATTTTCCTTGGTCATAACTGCAGCAAACAACAAACCACCACCAGCAGCTCTAGCCACCTACATGCATAAACCAAATGCTAGCAGAAGCTTAAGCAGCTCCACGAATCTGACAGTAGCAACCACGCAGAAACACATTAAAATCTACCCAAGCATTCACTTGATAGAAGCACACGCCAGAGCAATCCGAGAGCTCCAATTGATTCCAAATTGACAAGTACAGCAGCTGCAAATTGTTACAAGTGTCGGTTCTCTCCATTATGAGCTGAGCATAGTAGGCCAGAAAATAAGCAACCTCGAGTTCATTTAAGCTCAAAAACGTGGAGTGTTAGAAGAATATTGAAGTGGCTGCTCATTTGCAAATCCCAGTTCATTCTAACGTAACGTAGGAGCCCTCTTTAGCAAAGAAATGAAAGCAATTGAGATTTGCACAAAGACAAAACACAGCCCATTTGGACCTGGAAAAAATCAAACACTAATTATCTTTGAACCAAATGACACACACGTGGGCCTCCTTGACATAGAGGCACCTCACATTCTTCTTGGGACCCATTTCTTTCTTTTAGTATCTTGTACTCTGTATTTTAGTTAATTGTTACGCAAAAAGCGGGGAAGGATTGGTTCTTTTAATTTCTATTTTGGGCCCACGTGACATTTGAAAAAGGAAAAGCTCTGGCCCTTTCTATATTTAGCAGCAGAAAGATAGAATACAGTGGAGACGATAGCGAAAAAGACAGAGACAAGGACATTAGGGATGAGAAGAAAATTCCAGTAGTTTAGGGATTTTAATTTTTTGTTTTCTACCGTAGTGAAGAACATAAATTTTTTTTATTAATTCGATTGTGTTTTGTTTAATTTCAAGACTTTAAATCATTTTGTTTTAACACCTGAGTTCCAAATGAATCGAGATATACTAATTTTATATCGAGTTTTGAAATTGAATATATCAATTTAAATGTTTTTTTTTCCTTGTTATTTCAATTTTTATACATCTTGATTTATATGGGTTTTGCAATGTTATATTATTACACTTAATTTATTTAAGTTTTGTATTGATAGATTTGATGAGTTGAAGTGTTTTGTATATTATTTCGGTATCGATATTGAGTATTTGGATATTTTTCTATTATCTTCATTATTTAATTATTTAGTACTTAGCCATTACTTTTTAGCTAGATAGAATTAGAGGATATCCAAAAGGGTTTCAATAACTCATATTGAACATAACTTAAATTTTTTAGAAAGCTCGTAATAGGTATATGTTGAATATAGCTTAAATTTTTGAAAAAGCTCGTGATAGATATATGCGAGTTTTAATTAAATTCATGAATTTACATACTTAATGCGGTTAGAAATATAGTTCAAGTCATGGAGACATACTTAGATCATATTTGATGAGAATTAAGCTACTAGACCATTAACCTATAGTCGAACTTGAAGACTAAAGGGATTAGCAAGAAGAATTCTCCTATTTCAACCAACTCATAAAAAGGCCGAGTATCTCCTTGTCGACCCATTTGCTTTCCAAGCCGAGTGACTACTTGTTTCTCGCATGTTGTGTGCCAAGAAACGGAAGGCTGTGATAATGTCCCATCTTTATTCTCATACATGCCTAGGCAATTATTTGCTCGGCCGCATCCTTACCAAGAGAAAGAGTTTACACTGACCAAGTCACCCTTCCTCGGATAAGCAAGCTGTTTATGCTTTTTGTCTACATATTCTAATGGCATCATCAATACAATATCACCACGTGTATAGTATCATGTGTAAAATCCGTTGCACTAATGATTACTTTCTATGTATATTTATTTTTATCCTTTTGTATTTTGTACATTACTTTCTTAAAAAATATCCTTTTTTTTCTTTTTCCTTTTGGACAAGTTGTCCTAACTTATGGGTATAAATACCCTTGTAATTGTAACTGTAACAGAACATCGTTATATTAATACCCCTGAGTATTTTCTTCTTTACATAAACACTACTTATTTATTCTCAGCATCACTCTTATCTTAACCCTTGAGCAAGGCTAGGTAGCGAGTAACCTTACCAGACTGATTCATGCATCTTATCGAATTGTGCCATGAGTCTTCGAAAGTTCAATTGGTGCATCATATCTATTAGAGTTGTTCATAGGTTTTGCTTACTATTTCATTCGTATTCGTCCTATTTTGCACCATTCTCTATTATTTCTTTCGAGTTTTCTGCAAGCTCAAACTCATCTAGCAACCAACCTTATCTATTCTTGATCACGGTCCACAATATCTTGGCATCAAAGCGGAGGTTTCATGTGAGTTGTAGTTAGTTTTTTTAGAAGTTCTATTATACTTTGTTTTACGTATATGAAACAAAGCAAGTTATTATATCCATTTTAGCCGTTGTGTTTGCTAGCTATTAATTTCCTAAAGTGTTTGTTTGAACTTTGAATCTGTAGAGAAAATGACAAATCTAGGTGTGAATATTAGTATGAGAGATAACAATAGTAAAGTTGTCCACCATAGACAACAGTCTCAAGGGACAACCAAAAGCAATGACGAGAGACTTAATGAAGTGACTAATCTCTTGGTGGATTTAACTTGAGTTATTCATGTGTTTTCTTACTAACTGATTGAGGTTGCGCAAAATACCCCATAAGTTGCTTAACTTGTTAAAGGTCAAAACCCAGCTTGACCAGTTTAAGGTGAAAGAGTAGACAAATGAGTGATAGGAAGGATTGATTTAGCAGACGTGAAAGATGATGAAGAAGAGTATTTTAATGAAGAGTGCATGCGAGTCTCTAGAGCATTTAACAATATAAAGCTTCAGATTCCAAGTTTCAATGGATCTGGGAATACTGATGAGTATTTAGAGTAGGAAGAGAAGGTAAAGCATATTTAGCATATTTTTTATTATTATTAATATGAGGATTAGGAGAAGGTAAAAACTATTGTTGTTGAGTTCTCTAGATATGCCGCCATGTGGTAGAAGAATTTCTAGGCCATAAGGAGACAAGAGGGCTACCAAGAGATTAACAATTGGCTTGAGATGAAGAGAGTACTCAGAAATAGGTTTGTACTGGAAACTTATAGTTAAGATACTTTCACTCATCTTTAGAAGCTAAGACAAGGAGGTTGGATGTTGATAAGTATGTTTAAGAATTTCAAATGCTTAAGATCTGTTGCGAACTGGGGGAACCACCAGTCCAAACAGTTTTAAGATTCAATACTAAGTTGAGAGGAGACATCTGAGACATTGTGGAACTCCAACGATTTACCACAGTAAATGAGGCCATCAAAATAGCTCAGTGAGTGAAAAGACAAAGAAGGAGCCGAGTACTAATGAGATTGTTGACTAGCTAACTTAGACAGGCAAGTTACCAAACACAATCAAGTACTGAGTTGAGTTGAAAGATAGATGTCCAAGTCGAACTGAAGGGCTGACCTGACGTTAAAGTGCTGACTTAAACTTATGAGAAGGGGCAAGGTTCTAGCAGGAAGACAAGCTAGATCAAGTACCAAGGGTTCGGATATATGGCTGCTTAGTGACTAAACTGAAAAATGATGGTCATCAAGACAGACATCCTGAAGCTAGAAGTAGACAGCACTGATGAGGAACCTGAAGAAGAGGAGATATCTGCCAAGAAAGAATTGATTGAGGAGGACATGTTTGTTGAAGACTTAGACTAGTTACTTATGATTGTTTGACATACTCTAAACATGGGACTCTTACGAGAGGAGGATTAGAGAGAGAATTTGTTTCATACTACCTATAAGGTGAATGATGTATGCCTTCATCATAGATAGTGGAAGCTATACCAACATAACATTAACATATCTTATTTCAAAACTAAAGTTGCCAACTATTGCACAACCGAGGCTGTCCAAATTGCACTGGTTAAGTGAGGAAGGAGCATTACATGTGACTTAGCAAATATTACTATTGATCACTATAGGGAATTACTCAGACTAGATTCTCCATGACATGCTATCTATGTGTGCTTTTTATATATTACTAAGTAGACTGTAACTGTTTGATAGAAGAGTTATCCATGACGACTACAAGAACAAGTACATGTTCAAAAAGGATAACTGAAAGATCATACTAAACTCGATGTCATTGAGAGTAGTTAACAAGTTATAGACAAAACATGCTCACAGATCGAAGAAGACTCTAGTGATGAGTAGAGTTAAGCCTTAAGAAGCCATCAATACTAACAAGCTAATCTTCATGTTGGTCAGGTATCTATTAGAAATGCAGAACCAGAGTGAACTATACTAGGAAATCAAAGAGTTACTGGATAAGTATGCTAATCTATTTCTAGAATAGTTACTTGAGGGGTTACCCCCAACTCGAGGCATAAAGTACTGTATTGACTTAGCACCCAGCACCGAATTGTTAAATAAGCCTACCTATTGGAAGAATCCCGAATAGGCAGCTAAGCTCCAATGACAAGTCAATGAGTTATTAGAGAGGGGATATGTGAAGGAAAGCCTCAGCCCTTATGTTGTACCAGCTCTTCTAGTACCGAAGAAGGATGAAACCTGGCAAATGTGTATAGATGGTCACGCCGTGAATAAGATTACTATCAAGTACAAGTATCCTATCCTGAGGTTAGAAGATATGCTAGATGAATTAAGTGAAGCCAAGATTTTCAGCAAGATTGACCTTAAGTCTAATTACCATCAAATTCGCATGAGACTGGGAGATAAATGGAAGACTGCGTTCAAAACTTGGCATGGACTCTATGAGTAGATGGTCATGCCATTTGGCTTATCAAATGCCCTGAGCACTTTCATGCAATTGATGAACCATGTGTTAAGACATTTGATTGGAAAGTGTATCATGGTGTACTTTTATGAGATATTAGTCTATAGTGCCGACATGCCAAGTTACTACAAACATCTTCGAGAAGTATTGGATATCCTTCGTGCCGAGAAACTATTCGGAAATTTCAAAAAGTATTGCTTTTGCTAAGAACAAGTGGTATTCTTAGGCTACGTAGTCAGCGGAGGTGGCTTACGAGTAGATGATGAGAAGATCCAAGCAATTATAGAGTAGTCAACTCTTACTACTTGTGCTGACATGAGAAGTTTCCATAGACTGGCTCCATTCTATAGATGATTTATCAAGAATTTTAGTACCTTCACTACACTACTTATAGAGCTAACAAAGAAAAACACCGACTTCCAAGAGGGAGAAGGGGAGGAAATGAGCTTTGTTGAGATAAAAGAGGGGTTGACCTTCGCCCAGTATTGGTTCTACTTAACTTTGTAATAATATTTGAGTTGGAATGTGACACGTTAGGTATTAGAATAGGCCCTATCTTAATGCAGGAAGGCTGACCCATTACCTTCCACAGTGAAAAGCTCAAAGGATTATAGTTGAATTACTTAGTATATGATAAAGAATTCTTGGCATTGATCCAAACACTACAAGTATATAGCATTATCTACTGCCAAGAGAGTTTGTCATCTACATTGATTATGAATCTCTAAGATACCTCTAAAGTTAGATGAAGTTATCGAAGTGGTAAGCAAGGTAGGTTGAATTCCTTGAAGGATTCAATTTTGTAATACAATTTACGTAGGGAAAGAGCAATGTAGTTGCAGATGCTCTTTCAAGGAAACATACGCTTTTAATCGAACTATGGACCAAGCTGTTTGGATTTGCAAGTATCAAAAAATAGTATTCTGGGGATCCATACTTTAGACCCATAATTATACGATGCGTTGATGGAAGAATGGTGGATAAGTATCATGTAAAGGATGGTTACTTATTCCGAGGTGGAAAATTATGTGTACTAACCTGTTCATTGCAGGAATTATTGATTAGGGAAGCCTACAGCGGGGGACTCTCCAAACATTTTAGAGAAAGAAGGACTTATAAACTATTGAATGGTCGATTCTTTTGGTCAGGAATGAGGAGAGATGTACAATGAGTTGTTAAAAGCTATGCCATGTACAAGAAGGCTAAATGTGAAGCCAAGCAAGGAAAAGCAATGCCTTTACCTTTCTCGATTAAGCCGTAGACTGAATTAAGAATGGAATCGAACTACCACAAACTACTCGAGACAAAGATTCTATAATGGTCGTCGTGGTTCAATTCAACAAAATAGCATACTTTGTGATAGGAATTAACCCTTCGGACCAATTACGTGCAGCTGAGCCAAAAGACTCCAAGGATTCGTTAGAAGAATACTAGCTCTAGGCCATAGCCAAGACAGGGATTCCTATCCTGAACCAATCTCATGCCAACCTAACTACCGGATCCTTACATGCATTAGATTCACCCCTGTTCAACAGAAACGCTTTATCTTAGGAGATAACTTAAGAGTAGCCGAGGTGAGCACCCGATCCGACCACAAGAATCTAACCCCGAATCAAGCTGACTTCTCTTTCGAAGAACTAATTGGTTCTCAACCTAGTCTACATCAAGTCAGCCCCTGACTATAAGAGTTGAATAGTGGCGAGTATGGAGTAGTGGCAAGTGATCTTTTAGTTTGGACCAATGTGTCATATCTGCTTAATTGTAGGCCGAGTATAATTGAGTGGTGTATCACATCCATTTGGTAGCTATTTGGGCTTTGCTAGCTTTTTCTTTTGTTTCTTTCTAGTTCACTTCATTGTGATGCTTCTTTGTGTATCTAACCCAGGAGACACATCATTTTGTACCCTGCTCTAAAACTAACAATGCTTTAGCTATTGCTTCTCTTTTTTTGTAGGAGTTTGTGTGGATACATGGTGTACCAAGAAGTGTAGTCTCTAATAAAGACCTGAAGTTCTTAAGCTATTTTTGGAGGACCTTGTAGCGTTGGATGGGGACCAAACTACTATTTAGTAATTCCTGTCGCTCCTAAATTGACAGCCAAATAGAGGTGGTTAATCACACTTTAAGATCGCTGCTCTAAGTTGCAATAGGTTGGAACTTAGCTGATTGGGATGCCCACTTGCCAATGGTTGAGTTCGTTTACAATTGAATAGTGAATGACACCACTAAGCAAACTCCCTTTGAGGTGGTCTATGGTTTCAATCCTGAGTTTCCCTTCGACCATACCCTTATACTTGTACCCATGCAAGAGGACCCTGACGCCTCGACTATAGCACAATCCCTCCAGCACATCTATGATAAAGTCACTCAGTATATCGACCAAGCTACTAGAACAATGAGGGAGAAGACCAAGGGTAGGACGGCTAAATAATTCCAGCTACGAGACTTGGTATGGTTTTACCTTAATAAGGAACGGTTCTTGAACAAGAGGACGAATAAATTATTTGCAAAAGTTGAAGGACCTTTCAGAATCCTCCAAAAAATCAATGACAATGCCTAGATATTAGAGTTTCCTGAGGATTATAGGGTTTCTGGCACCTTCAAAGTTGCCGACCTCAGTCTATATCACCCTAACGGAGAACTGAATGAAAACTATTCGGATTTGATCCCAAATCCAAAACAACCCAGAAGGAATGATGAGAATTAAGCTACTAGACTACTAACCTGTAGCCAAACCTGAGGATTAGACGAATTGGCAAGACAAATCCTCTTGTTACGCTGACTCATATGGAGGCCGAGTATCTCCTTGCTGCTCCATTCTGCCTATTAAGCCAAGTGACTGCCTGTTTCTCGCATGTTGTGTGCTAAGAAATGGACGGCCGAGATAACATCCCATCTTCATTCTCACACATGCCTAGCCAATTACTTACTTAGCCACACCCCTATTGAGATGCCGAGAAAAAGAGTCCGGAATGACCAAGCTACCCTTGCGCGAATAAGCAAGTTATTCATACTTTTTGTTCACATCTTCCAAGGGCATCACCAATACAACATCACCACGTATACAGTATCATGTATAGAATCCGTTGTACTAATGATTGATTTCCTTATATATTTATTTTTACCCTTTTATATCTTATGCATCACTTCCTTAGGAAATGTCCTTTTTTTCTTTTCCCTTTTGGGCAAATTACCCTAACTTATGGGTATAAATATCCTTATAATTATAGTTGTAACAAAACATCGTCACATTAATACCCTTAAGTATTTTCTTTCTTGCGTAAACATTGCTTGTTTAATCTTATCATCACTCTTATCTTAACCCATAAGCAACTCTAAGTGGCAGAGTAACCTCACTAGACCGATTCATGCATCATATCGAATTGTACCATGAGTCCTCAAAAGTCCCATTAGTGCGTCATATCCATTGGAGCTGTTTGTAGGTTTTGCTTACTTTTTCATTCGCACTCGTCCTATTTTGCACCATTCCCCATTATTTCTTTCAGGCTTTTTACAAGCTTGGACCCATCCAATGATCGACCTTATCTGTTCTTGGTTATGGTCCACAATAATATTTCGAACTAGAATAATTATTATGGTGTGAGTAGATTATTATTTACCTGATAATTATAGATAAATTTCCTTAATGGGTGAATTTATGCTATAATTAGAATTCCCCTACTCTAGGAGGTGGGCAAGGTCTAATGAGTTTAGTTAAATCCCTTTTAATCAATTTCGAATATCGATTTAAGGCATCACATCGATTCAAATGATAATAGATTTATAAATCTTAGTTTAATCTTTTTTATCTCTTAGACTCGGGACCTTCACAATGTAGCTAGGACATTTGGTTTAGTGTTCAACTTATTATTTAGTTTTCACTCACTTCTAGTTTAATTATCAATAGCTTAGCTTAAGGAAAAACTGAAGTGATTTAGTAAATAGTACTTAGCTCCCTGTAGATTACGACCTTGACTCACCATTAGTACTACTTCCATGACCCAATACACTTATCAGTTCATATACTCATGTTTTCAGTAAGTTAGTATCCTATCAATCTGACCTTATGCGCCTCATGCACTAGCAACTCTCTTATAGAATAGGTCAGGATACATAATCTCCTTTTTCTAAACCAGTATCCATCCTCCTAGTGATAGTTGTCTATGGTTTATCCCTCCTTACACCAAGCATAAATAGGACCAAAGTGTTGATCCTTAGCATACAAATTCTTTATTATTGAAAAACTAGGTAGCCTTGTTTGTAGTTCGGTCAGGAGGGTATGTCATCTCAATAGGGCATCAGTTACTATGTTGTTCTTCCCATTCTTATATTTTACGACATAGGAAAATCCCTCCATGATCTCGACTTAGTTAGCCTATCTTTGCGACAACTTTGGTTAACTCTTTAAATATCTTAAGGATTCATAGTTAATATAGATCACAAATTTCTTAGGTAATAGATAGTATTGCCATACTGTAAGGGCTCAAATTAAGGAGTAAAAATCCTTATCATAGAGAAAATAGTTTAGTGTAGCTCTTCAAAGTTTCTTGTTGAAGTAAGCAATAGATTGACCTTCTTACATCAACATGGTACCTATACCTAGTCTAGACACATCACACTCTACTTATAAAACTTTGTCAAAACATAGCAGAGCTAAGACAAGGGTTGTAGTCAGCCTCTCTTTCACCTCCTTGAAACTCCTCTACTCCTTCTCTCCCCATCTAAATTTGACATTCTTCTTTGAAAGTTTAGTGAATAGGGCCACAATTATACTAAAATTAGTTATAAACCTATGATAGAATGATGCTAGGCCATAGAAACTCCTCATGTCAACCGAAGTGGTTAATACTAGCTATTCAATGATCGCTCTAATCTTCTCTTCATCAACTCATATGCCACCACTACTTACAACAAAGCCAAGGAATATCACTTCGAGTTGGAAAAAGTCGTACTTTTTTAGATTAGCGTAGAGCTGTTCTGCTCTGAGTTTTGTAAAGACTCTTAATATTGGCTTTAGCTAGCTCAAGGAACGCTTACCAATCTAAATTCTCCTTAGGGTCTTAGCAAACTCAAGGAGTGATTTGCTTGTATACCTAAGTTAGTCAGCTTAGAGGAGATCAATTAGGTTCTTCTTTAGGGTTTTAGCTCGCTTAAGGAGCATTAACTTGTCGAATTCTCACTATAGTCTTAGCGAGCTCAAGGAGAACTTTGCTTGTTTACCTAAGTTAGTCAGCTTAGAGGAGAACAACCAGGTTCTTCTTTAGGGTTCTAATTAGCTCAAGTGGGGCTTACTCGTCTAAATTCTATTTACGGCCTTAGCCAACTCAAGGAATTCTTTGCTTGTCCACTTAGGTTAGTCAGCATAGAGGAGTACAATAGGGTTCTTCTTTAGGGTTCTTATTAGGTCATGAAGCACTTACCCATCTAAATTCTCTTTAGGGACTTAGCCAGCTTATGGAGCACTTTACCTATTCACTTAGGTTAGTTAGGTTAGAGAAGCATGGCTAAGTTCTTCTTTGGGGTTCTAGTTAGCTTGAGGAGTGCTTACCCACTTAAATTCTTCTATGGTCCTAGCCAGCTCAAGGAGTGCTTTGCCTATTCACCTTGGTTAGTCAACTTAAAAGAGCATGTCTAAGTTTATCTTTAAGATTTTGGCTAGCTTAAGGAATGCTTACCCATCTAAATTCTCTTTATTGTCTTAGCCAATTTAAGGAGCACTTTGCCTATTAACCTAGGCTATTCATCTTAGTAAAGCATAGCTAGGTACTTATTTAAGGTTATAACTAACTTAAGGAGTGCTTACTCATCAAAATTCTCTCTAGGGTCTCAATTAGCTTAAGGAGTGCTTTGCTTGTTCACTAAGGTTAGTTAGCTTAAAGGAACATGATTATGTTCTTCCTAAGGGTGATAGCTAGCTCAAGAAGCGCTTGCCTACCTAAATTCCTTCTAGGGTCTTGGTCACCACAAGGAGCACTTTGGCTTTTCACCTACATTAGTCAGCTTAGAGGTACACGATGAGGTTCTTCTTTAAGGTTCTAAATAGCTTAAGGAGTACTTTATAGTCTAAATTATCTTTAGGGTCTTAGCCAGTTCAAGGAGTGCTTTACTTATTCACCTAAGTTAGTCAACTAAGAGTAGTACGACCAAGTTCTTCTTTAAGGTTATTGCTAGCTCATGGAGTGCTTACCCATTTAAATTCTCTTTAGGGTCTTAGTTAACATAAGGAGTTCTTTGCCCATTCACCTAGTTTAGTTAGCTCAATAGAGCACAACCAGGTTCTTCTTTAGGGTTCTAACTTGGTCAAGGTACGTTTACCCATCTAAATTATCTTTAGGCTTTAGCCAGCTTAAGGACTGCTTTGCCTATTCACCTAAGTTATTCAACTCAATGGAGCATAATTGGGTTCTTCTTTAGGTTTCTAGCTAGCATAAGGAGCATTTACCTAACTAAATTCTCTTTAAGGTCTTAACCAACTCAAGGAGTGCTTTGCTTATTCACTTAGGTTTGTTAGCTTAATAGAGTACGACTAAGTTCTTCTTTACGTTTCTAGCTAACTTAAGGGGGGCTTATCTATGTAAATTTTCTTTACCGTCTTAGCTAGCTCAAGGAGCATTTTTCTAGTTCACTTAGGTTAGTTGGCTCAAAGGAGTATGACTAAGTTCTTCTTTAGGGTTCTAACTAGCTTAAGAAGTGCTTACCCATTTAATTTCTCTTTAATGTCTTAGCTAACTCAAGAAGTGTTTAGCCAATTCAACTAGGTTAATCAATTGAGAGGAGCACAATTAGATTTTTCTTAAAGGTTCTAACTAGCTCAAAGAGTGCTACCCAGCTAAATTCGCTTTAGGGTTTTAGCTAGCTCAAGTAGCGCCTCACCTTTTTACCTAAGTTAGTCAACTTAGAGGAGCATGACCAGGTTTTACTTTATGGTTCTAACCAACTCAAGGATCGCTTACCCATCTAAAATCTCTTTAGGGTTTTAGCTGGCTTAAGGAGTGCTTTGCCTTCTCACCTAAGCTAGTCAACTCAGAGGAGCATAACCATGTTCTTCTTTAGGGTTCTAACAATCTCAAGGATTGCTAACCCATCTAAATTCTCTTTTAGGTCTTAGCTAGCTTGAGGAGAACTTACCCATCTAAAGTCTCTTTAGGGTATTAGCTAAGTCAAGGAGTGCTTTGCTAATTCACCTAAGTTAGTCAACTTAGAGGGGTATGGCCAAGTTCTTCTATAGAGATTTAGCTAGCCCAAGCAACACTTACCCATCTAAATCCTCTTAAGGGTCATAGTAGCTTAAGGATCACTTTTCTTGTTCACCTATGTTTGTTAACTTAGAGGAGCATCACCAAGTCCTTCTTTAAGGTTCTAGCTAGCTCAAGGAGTACTTACCTATCTAAATTTTATTTAGGGTTTTTGCCACCTCAAGGAGCAATTTGCCTATTTACCTAGGATTGTTAACTTAGAGGAGCACGAGCAAGTTCTTTTTTAAGGTTCTAGCTAGCTTAAGGAGTACTTACCCATCTAAATCCTTTTTAGGGTCTTAGCAAACTCATGGAGCGCATTGCCTATTCACCTAGGTTAGTTAGCTTAAAGGAGCATGACCAGGTTCTTCTTTAAGATTCCAACTAGATCAATGAGTGCCTACCCATCTAAATTCTCTTAAGGATCTTAGCTAGCTCGAGGAGCACTTACTTGTCTAAATTCTCTTTAGAGTCTTAGCTTGCTCAAGGAGTACTTTGCCTATTCACCTAGGTTAGTTAGCTTAGAAGAGCACAACCAAGTTCTTCTTTAGGGCTCTAGCTAACTCGAGGAGCACTCACTAATCTAAAATCTCCTTTGGGTCTTATTTAACTCAAGGAGTGATTTGCTTATATAACTAAGTTAGTCAGCTTAAATGAGCTCGATCAAGTTCTTCTTTAGGGTTTTAGTTTGCTCAAGGAGTGCTCGCTTATCTAAATTCTCTCTATAGTCTTAGCAAGCTTAAGGAGCACTTTTCTTGTTCACCTAGGTTAGTTACCTTAGAGGAGCACAACTAAGTTCTTGTTTAGGGTTCTAGCAAGCTCAAGAAGCACTTTGCTTGTTCACCTAGGTTAGTTAACCTAAAAGAGCATGAAAGGGTTCTTCTTTAGGGTTTTTGCTAGTTCATGGAGTGTTTACCCATCTAAATTCTCTTTAGGGACTTACCCAACTCATGGAGCACTTTTGATAGGAATCAACCCCCTTAGACTGATCACAAGAAGCCAAGCTAGAGGACTTCAAGGGCTCACACGCAAAATATTAACTCTAAGCCATAGCTGAGACGAGGACTCCTATCTCGATCCGACCTCCAACCGACCTTTTTGTCAAATCCTTACGTGTATCTAACATGCTCCTGCCTAGCTATGAAGTCTTGATCCAGAAGGTAACCCAAGAAAGACTAGCCGAGCTAAGCTCTCTAATCGACCATTGGCGCCTGACTCTAATTAAGCCAACTTCCTAACCAGACTGATTGGCCCCCGATTACTAGCACTTTTTGTTTTTCTGCCTATTTATATCATGTTCTTGATGTCTAACAATTAAACAACACGTGTTTCCTGACACAATGTTCCAAAATGATTCTTTTTTTCCTTACTGAATATTTTTTGTCCTTTTTACCCCTTTTTAGTATGATTTATGTAACCTAATTGTAAAATACCCTTTTGTCTTTTCATAAATGTAGAATAACCTTAGTGGGAAAGTATAGACCCCCACTTTCCTTGTATGCATATTCATTCAACTTTTAATACAAATTTACTCACTTTAGCAACCTTAGTGTTCTCATTATCATTCAACTCTTATCTATTCCCTTTAGCTAGAAATAGTGGCGAGTGACTCTTTAATTTGGACTATTGTGTTATATCCGGTGGGTTATAGGCCGAGTAAGATCAAGTGGTGAGTCATATCCATTCGATAGCTGCCCGGACATTGCTAATTTCTTTTTTGTTTTCTTTTTTTTTTTGTTTTCATTTTGGTTCGTTCATTGTGGTACCCCTCCAAATGTATGACCTTGGAGATGCATCAACTTCACTAGTATCAAAGCACGATTCACAAAGGAGTATATGAAGTTGCAATGAAGTTTTTATTCACCTTACTATTTATAGCTGTTGTGTTCCTTCCATAACTACTATAGTATGTTAGTGTAATAGCAAGTATGGTTTCATTGTTACTCTGTTTTGCATCACGAAAATAAAGGAAGTTTGTTTCTATTATGTTTAAGTGACTATTGGGTATTAAGGTAGTTAGTAAGTTGTTAATCTATTTAGTAAGGTATTAAACTATGTTAGATTTGAGTGTTCAGGGAGTTATCGGTGACCAAAGTAATAGTGCTCAACCTAGTAACAGTAGTAACACTACAGGGTCCGTAGACAATAGACTTAACAGGCTCACCAACTTCATTGAGAGTTTAATCATGGTGATGTAAGTAATTAGGTAACAGCCTTAAGGTGTACAACCACCTTACCCATAAGAACATGCCTTTAAGAGACACCATGGCTAAGGTAACCAAACCAACCTCCCAGTTTGACTACAGCAAGCTAGAGGAGTAGTGGGCTAAGCTGCTAAATGGAGATTGGAGTTGGAGGAGATTGAGGAAGAAGATGAGGAACTGGATGTTGAAGAATTTAAGGAGGAAGAAGAGGAAGTTGATAATTACCTATTACCAGGACGAGAACGCTGAGCTTCTCAAGGGCTATATAATGTCAAGGTTCAAATCCTGCCCTTCAGTGGAAGTAGAGATATCGATGAATACTTAGAGTGGGAAGAGAATGTCAAGAAGGTGTTTGATTGCTACAGATATGTGGATGCTGTCAAGGTCCAACTTGCTACATTAGAGTTTATCGGGTATGCAACAATGTGGTGGAAAAATTTGAATACCACCCGAGTAAGGGATGGAAGATGAGGTGTTAAAACCTGAGATGAGATGAAAATGTTACTAAGAGGCAGATTTATGCCCGAGACATACTTGTAAGATATGTTTGCAAAATTGCAAGAGCTTTACCAAGGAAATCGATTTGTTGATGACTATGTCAAAGAGTTCCAAATGTTGATGATCTGAGCCGACATGGAAGAACCAAAAGCTCATATAGTATCAAGGTTCATCTTTAGGTTCAAGGATGAGATTCATAATATCATAGAAGTACAAAGGTTTTATACCTTAGAAGAGGTGATTAAGATTGCATAGAGGGTTGAAAAGTAAAGGAGGAATGTTTCGAGCTGACCTAGACAAACATTCTCCCCAGCTCCCATATCGTGTTGACATATTCAAGCCAACCCAAGGAAGCCATACCGAGTTGAGTAAAGGAATGACTGAACTGATGAACACCAAGTCGACCAGCAAGGCCAAGTAGGATAGTCAAGCCGACTCGAGGCTAGGCCAACCCCGAAAACCTATGAGAAAGGCTAGTTATCAGGATGAAAGACCAACGAGGTGAAGTGTTTTAAATGCTTAGGCTTCGGATACATGGTTGCTGAATGTCCAAACCGGCATTTCATGGTACTCTGAGGAGACGCAGTAGATAGTACCGATGAGAGCGACCCCGAGGAAGAAAAGAACCCAAAGTAGAAGAGGAAGAGGAGACTTATGTCTATACTAACCAAGGAGAAGTAATGACCCTATTCTTGCGACGAGTCCTAAGTTCCTTACTGAACTCTAAGGAGGACCAAAGAAAGAATCTTTTCCATACTAAGTGTACCATCAAGGGCCAACTGTATACAATCATCATAGATGGAGGAAGTTGTACTAATATCATTGCACATTCCTTTGTGCAGAGGTTAGGTCTGCCAACCTCAAAGCATCTCCAACTCTACAAGCTGCATTGGCTTCATGATGAGGGTGCTTTACATGTAACTAAACAAGTGACCGTACCGTTTAGCGTTGGGAAAGTATACAGGGATGAAGTAGTATGTGATGTCGTCCCTATGGGAGCTTCACATTTGTTACTAGGATGACCTTGGTTGTTCGACCAACATATTATGCATGAAGGATATAAGAACACTTATTCCTTTGTTAAGGATGGAAGGAAGATAGTGTTACAACCACTAACCCCATCCTAATTAAATGAAACCTGTAATTAGCTTACCCTAGCTAATAAGAAGAAAGCCTTAATGATGAGCCGTAGAGAGCTCCGATATGTTGAGAAGGATGATGAACTAATGTTCTTGTTTGTTAGAAGATTGATGGGGATTGGGAAATTACGAGATGTCCCAGAAGAAATCCAAAGATTGCTAAATGAGTTCTCCGACCTATTTTTAGAAGAACTACCTAAAGGATTTCCACCAGTTAGAGGCATAGAGCATTAGATTGATCTACAACTAGGTGCTACCCTACCGAATTGACCTGCATACAGGATGAACCCTGAGTAGGCTACCAAGCTAAAGAAGTAGGTGGACGAGCTCATAGAACAAGGATATGTAAGGGAGAGCGTAAGCCCTTATATTGTACCAACTCTTATTGTTCCAAAGAAGGATGGTCCATGGCATATGTGTATCAATAGCCAAGCAATTAACTGAATTATTGTGAAGTACAGTTACCCGATACCGAGGCTCGATAACATGTTAGATGAGCTTAATGGCATAAAGATATTTTCGAAGATTAATTTGTGAAGTGGTTACCACCAAATTTACATGAGGCTAGACGATGAATGGAAGACTGCCTTTAAGATTAGGCATAAACTCTACGAATGGTTAGTTATGCCATTCGGGCTTACGAATGTGCTAAGCGCATTCATGAGGTTAATTAACCATGTGATGCACCCTCTTCTTAGAAGATGTGTAGTTGTGTACTTTGATGACACATTGGTATATAGTATTGACTTGAACAACCACATTAAACATCCTCGCTAAGTGTCTAACATTTTACGAGTTGAAAAGTTGTATGAGAATATGAAGAAGTGTACGTTCTACTAGAGTGAGGTGATTTTCCTAGGGTTTATATTGTTAAGGGAAGGAATCCGAGCAAATGAGGAGAAGATTAGAGCTGTTCTAGAATGGCCAACGTTGAAGAATGTCACTGAAATCCAAAGTTTCCATGGCTTAGCTTCTTTCTATAGGTGATTTATTAAAGACTTCAACACAATATCCACCCCATTAATCGAGTTGACAAAGAAGAATGAAGAGTTCAGGTGGAGGGATTGAGTTAAGTAAAGCTTCAAAGAGATCAAGGTGAAGCTCACCTCGACCCCTATCCGTTTACTATCAAATTTTGACAAGTCCTTCGAATTGGAGTACAATGCATCGAGAGTTAGAATTGGTGCTGTCCTGATGCAAAAACGATGGCCCATTGCTTACTATAGTGAGAAACTAAATGGCCTAGCCCTGAACTATTCTATATACAAGAAGGAGTTATACTCCCTTTTCTAAGCCCTTATCATTTGGCAACACTACCTGCTACCACGAGAGTTTGTTATTTATACTGACCATAAGTTATTAAAGCATCTTGGGAGTCAGAAGAAGCTTTCGAAAAGACAAGCCAAGTGGTTAAAGTTCATGGAGGGTATATCGTATGTCATCTGATACAAGAAGGGAACCACAAATGTGGTCGTTGACGCTCTATTACGATGACAAACCTTACTGACCACTTTGCAAACAAAATTATTGGAATTCTCACTCATCACTAAGCAGTATGCTAATGACCCTTACTTCGATTTTGTTGCTGAATAGTGTTACGAAGGACTGGTTGTGGGAGTATATTATCTTAAGGATAACTATATGTTCAAGGACTACAGGCTATGCATTCTAAACTACTCTACACGTAAGCTGTTGGTCTAAGAAACTCACAGCAGTAGACTTTCAAGCTACTTTAGGGGGGTCAAGGTAGCCAATCTATTAAAAGAGAATTTTTACTTGCCATGTTTGGCTAAAGATGTCCATAAGGTAGTCTATTGTTGTAAAGTGTATAAGCGCATTAAGGGGAAGAGAGAATGCCATAGAGAGTACATGCCTCTACCAACACCTACCTTACCAAGGGCTAACCTTAACATAGACTTTGTCCTAGGGTTGCCTTGGATACCTAGAGGAAAAGATTCTATCTTTCTTGTAGTGGACCGCTTTAGTAAAATGGCAAGCTTCATTCCGTGCCATTGGACTAATAATGCTTTATATATCATTGATTTGTTTTTGTTGGAGATTGTTCAACTACATGGAGTACCAAAGGTAATTGTCTCAGATCACAAAATTTTTTAGCTATTTCTAGAAGACTCTTTGGAGGAGACTTGGGACTAAACTAGTGTTCAACTCCAGTAGCCACCCTTAGAGTGATGGTTAGACTCAAGTGGTGAGCAGGACACTAGATAACATACTTAGAGCTATTGTAGGGAAGAACCTTAGGGATTGGGATTTATGCCTACCAGTCATCGAGTTCACATACAATTGAACTGTCTACAGCACTATAGGGAAGACCCCATTAGAGGTTGTTTATGGCCTTAACCTAACCATTCCACTAGACATGATCAATACCCTAGTAGCTATTGAAGAAAGTCAATCCGGAGTTAATTGAGCTTGAGAATTACATGAACTACACCGGTCCATAATAAAGAAGATCGCCAAATTCAATCGGAGACAACAAGAGATTGGTAACCAATGCCGCTAAACGTTTCTTTCTAACCAGGAGACTTAGTGTTGATTTACCTCAGCCGAGAAGGATTCCTATGCTTAAGACAAAGTAAACTATCTCCTCTAGTTGACAACCCATGCAAAGTCTTGAATAAGATTAATCGTAACACCTACCAGATTGAGTTTCCTGATGACTATAATGTTACCTCTACCTTCAATGTGTCCAATCTAATTCCCCACCAACTAACAGAAGAAGAACCTACGAACACACCAAAAGAACTAGTTGAAACCACTTTAAATTTGAGGACAAATCTTTTTGACCCCTAAGTAGATGATAGGAATCAACCCCCTAAATCAATCACAAGAAGTCGAGTTAAAGGACTTCAAGGGCTCATACTGAAAATACTAGCTCTAAGCTATAATCGAAATGGGAGCTCCTATCTTGATCCAACCTCTAACTAACCGTTCTATTAGATTTTCACGTGTGTCCAACATGCTCCTATCCAGCTGTGAAGTCCTGATCTAGAAGGTAACCCAAGAATGACTAGTCGAGCCAAGCTCTCCAATCGACCACTAGAGCCTGACTCCAATTCAATTGACTTCTTAACCAGATTAATTGGCCCTCGACTTAAACTAAATCAAGTCGGGCCCTAACTACTAGCCCTTTCTATTTTTCCACCTATTTATATCATATTCCTGACTTCTAGTCATCAATCAACACATGTCTCCTGACACAACGTTCCAGAATGATTCTTTCTTTTCTATACTAAATATTCTTTGTCCTTTTTAGTATGATTCATGTAACCTAATTGTAAAATACCCTTTTATCTTTTCATGCATGTAAAATAACCCTAATGGGTAAGTATATAAACCCCCACTTTCCTTATATACATAGTCATTCAACTTTCAATACAGATTTGCTCACTTGAGTACCCTTAGTGTTTTCGTTATCATTCAACTCTTATTTATTTCCTTTAGCAAGGAGTAGTGGCAAGTGACCCTGCAATTCAGACCGATATGTCATATTCGATGAGTTGTAGGTCAAGTATGATTAAGTGGTGAGTCATATCCATTCAGTAGTTTCCTAGACTTTGCTAGTTTTTTCTGTTTTCCTTTCAATTTGTTCATTGTAGTGCCCCTCCGTAAGTGTAACCCCGGAGACACATCAACTTTACCTATTCACCTAGGTTAATCAAGTTAGAAGAGTACAACCAAGTTCTTCTCTAAGGTTTTAACTAACTCAAGGAGCACTTACCCATTTACATTCTTCTAGGATCCTAGCTAGCTCAAGGATTTACCTGTTCACCTTTGTTAGTCAACTTAAAGGAGCACGTCTAGGTTCTTCTTTAAGATTCTAGCTAGCTTAAGGAGCGCTTACGCATTTCAATTCACTTTATTGTCTTAGCTAGTTCAAGGAGAACTTTACCTATTCACTTAGGTTCATCAGCTCAATGGAGCATAGCTAGGTTCTTCTTTAGGGTTCTGGTTAGCTCAAAGAGCACTTACCCATCAAAATTCTCTCTAAGATCATAGTTAACTCAAGGAATGGTTTGCCTAATCTCCTAGGTTAGTCAACTCAGAGGAGCATGACCAGTTTCTTCTTTAGGGTTATATCTAGCTGAAGGAGTGCTAACCCACCAAAATTCCCTCTAAGGTTTTAGCCACCTCAAGGAGCGCTTTGGCTTTTCCCCTACGTTAGTTAACTTAAAAGAGCAAGATCAGGTTCTTCTTTAAGGATCTAGATAACTTAAGAAGCGCTTAACTGTCGAAATGATCTTTAGTGTTTAAGCTAGTTTAAGTAGTACTTTACTTGTTCACCTAAATTAGTTAGCTAAGAGGAGTATGACCAAGTTCTTCTTTAAGGTTATAGCTAACGCATGGAGTGCTTACCCGTTTAAATACTCTTTAGGGTCTTAACCAACTTAAGGAGTTCTTTGCCTGATCACCTAATTTAGTTAGAGTAGTAGAGTACGGCTATATTCTTCTTTAAGGTTCCATCTTACTCAAGGTGCATTTACTCATATAAATTACCTTTAGGGTCTTAACTAGCTCAAGGAGTGCTTTGCTTATTCGCCTAGGTTATTCAGCTCAATGGAGCATAACCAAGTTCTTCTTTAGGTTTCTAGCTAACTCAAGTAGCATTTACCTAACTAAATTCTCTTCAGGGTCTTAACCAACTCAAGGAGTGCTTTGCCTATTCACTTAAGATTGTTGGCTCAGTAGAGTATGACTAAGTTCTTCTTTAGGTTTCCAACTAACTTAAGGGGCGCTTACCCATGTAAAATCTCTTTATCATCTTAGCCAGCTTAAGCAACATTTTTTTTTATTTACCTAGGTTAGTCAGCTCAAAGGAGCACGAAAAGGTTCTTCTTTAGGGTTCTAACTAGCTTAAGGAGTGCTTATCCATTAAAATTCTCTTTAATGTCTTAACTAGCTCAAGGAGCATTTTGCCAATTCACCTAGGTTAATTAGCTAAGAGGAGAATGACCAAGTTCTTAAGGGTTCTAACTAGCTTAAGAAGTGCTTACCCATCCAAATTCTCTTTAAGGTCTTAGCTAGCTTTAGTGGTGCATTGACTTTTCACCTAGGCTAGTCAACTCAAAGGAGCAAGACCAGGTTTTTCTTTATGGTTCTAGCCAGCTCAAGGAGCGCTTATCGGTCTAAATTCTCTTTAGGGTCTTAGCCAGATCGTTCACCTAGGTTAGTCAACTTAGAAGAACATGACCAATGTTCTTCTTTAGGGTTCTAGCAAGCTCAAGTGCTTACCCATCTAAATTCTCTTTTGGGTCTTAATTAGCTTAAGAAGCACTTGTGTTGTAGACTGTAACCAAGAATAGACAAGGCTGGTCGCTAGATGGGTCTGAGCTTATAGAAAGCTTAAAAGAAATAATTGTAAATGGTATGAAATAGGATGAATACAAATGAAAAAGTAAACAAAACCTACGAACAACTCTAATGGATATGACACACTAATGGAACTTCTAAGGATTCACACCATAATTGGATATGATGTATGAATCAATTCAATGAGGTTACTCGCTACCTAGTCTTACTCAAAGATTCGGACAAGGGTGATGCCAAGAGGAAACAAACATTGTTTACACAAGGAAGAAAATACTCAAGGGTATTAATATGACAATGTTCTATTACAACTATAACTACAATTATAAGGGTATTTATACCCATAAGTTAGGGCAACTTGCCTAAAAGGGAAAAGAAAAAAGGACATTTCTTAAGGAAGTAATGTACAAGATACAAAAGGGTAAAAATATATATACAAGGAAAGCAATCATTGATGCAACAGATTCTATATATAATACTATACATGTGGTGATGCTGTATTGGTGATGCTATTAGAAGATGTGGACAAAAAGTATAGACAGCTTGCTTATCCAAGTAGCGGTAGTTTGGCCAGTTCGGACTCTTTCTCTTAGCTTCTTAGCAAGGGTGCAGTCGAGTAAGTAATTAACTAAGCATGTGTGAGAATAGAGATAGGATGTTGTCTTAGCTTCATTTTTTGATACATAACATGCGAGAAACAGGCAATCACTCAGCTTAGCAAGCAGAATGGGTTGACAAGGAGATACTCGGCCTCTATATGAACTAATTGAAATAAGAAGATTCCTATTACCAGTCCTTCTAGTCCTCGAGCTCGGTTACAGGTTAGTGGTCCGATAGCTTAATTCCCATCATTCTTTATAGGTTGTTTTAGATTTAGGATCAACTCTGAATGGTCTTCGTTCAGGTCTCCGTCAGGGTGATACGAACTGAAGTTAGAAATGTTGAAGGCATCAACAACCCCATAGTCCTCGACCAACTCCAATCTATAGGCATTGTCATTAATCTTCTGGAGGTACCTCAAAGATTTATGGTCAGTGTAGATGACAAACTCTTTCGGCAATAGATAATGCTGTTATACATGCAATGCTCGGATCAGTGCCAAGAGTTCTTTGTCATATACGAAGTAATTCAACTGCTGTCCTCTAAGCTTTTCATTGTAGAAGGTAATGAGTCAGCCTTCTTACATTAGGACAATGCTTATTCCAATGACTGACGCATCACATTCCAACTCAAATAGTTTTTCAAAGTCAAATAGAACCAATTCTGAGGCGGAGGTTAACCTCTCTTTTATCCAGGCAAAGCTCTTCTCCTCTCTTTGTCCCCATCAAAAGTTGGTGTTTTTCTTTGTTAGCTTAGTAATTGGTATGGTGAAGGTATTGAAATTCTTGATGAATCGTCTATAGAACGAAGCCAGTCCATAGAAACTTCTCACATTGATACAAGTAGTAGGAGTCTGCCACTCTACAAATGCACAGATCTTCTCATCATCCACTTATAAGTCGCCCCCACTAACTACGTAACCTAAGAATACTACTTCCTCCTGGCAAAAGCAACACTTTTTGAGATTGTCGAATTGCCTCTCAGCATGGAGGATATCCAATACTTTTTGAAGATGTTTTTAGTGACTCGACATGTTGACACGGTAGACCAACATGTCATCAAAGTACACTACGACACACTTTCTAATCAAATGTCTTAATACGTAGTTCACCAATTGCATGAAAGTGCTTGGGGCATTCGATAGGCCGAATGGCATAACCATCCACTCATTGAGTCGATGCCGAGTTTTAAACGTAGTCTTCCATTTGTCTCCTAGCCTCATGGGAATCTGATGGTAACCAGACATAAGATCAATCTTACTGAAAATCTTAGTTCCACTCAATTCATCCAACATATCTTCTAACCTAAGGATAGGATACTTGTACTTGATAGTAATCTTGTTTACAGAACGACTGTCTACATATATTCATTAGGTTTCATCCTTCTTCGACACTAGAAGGGCTGGTACAATGCAAAGGTTGAGGCTTTCCTTTACATACTCTCATTAGCAACTCATTGACTTGTCGTTGGAGCATAACAGCCTATTCGAGATTCATTTGATAGGTGGGCTTATTCTGCAGTACAGCACCGGGTACTAATTTAATGCAGTGCTCTAGCCTTGGGTTGAGGGAACCCCCTCAAGTAACTATTCTAGGAACCGATCAGCATACTAGTCTAACAACTCTTTGATTTCCTGAGGTAGTTCACCCCGCTCCTGCATTTCTAATAGGCATCTGACCAACACAAAGGTCGACTCATCAGCATTGATGGCTTCTCGGAGCTCAGCTCTACTCATCAATAGAGCCTTCTTTGACTTGAAAGCAAGTTTTTGTTTGCAACTTATTAACTTCTCTCGGCGGCATCTAGTTTAGTGTGATCTTCCGGTCATCCTTCTAGAACATGTACGTATTCTTATAGCTATCATGGATAACTCTCCTGTCAAATAGTCATATTCTACCTAGTAATACGTAGGAAGTACACATGGGCAGTACATCATAGAGAATCTAGTCTAAGTAACTCTCTATAGTGATCGATAGTAGTATTTTCTAAGTAACATGTAATGCTCCTTTCTTGCTCAACCAGTGCAATTTGTACGACCTCGGATGTGCAATAGTTAGCAACTTCAGTTTTGAAATAAGATCAATTGATGCTATGTTGGTGCAACTTCTAATATCCATGACGAGGGTACACACCTGATCATTCACCTTACAGGTGATATAAAACAAATTCTCTCTCTACTCCTCTTCTCATGAGGGTCTCATGTTCATAATAAGTCAAAGAACCCTAAGTAATTAGTCCAAGTCCTCAGCTAACACATCCTCCTCTATCAGTTCTTTCTTGGCAAGGACTTCCTCTTCTTCAGGTTCCTCATTAGTGTTGTCTACTTCTAGCTTTGGGATGTCTCCCTCAATGACCATCATCCATTAGTTTAGACACTGCGCAGCCATGCGCCCAAACCTTTGGCATTTAAAGCACTTGATCTGGCTCGTCTTCTTACCAGACCCTTGCCTCTTCTCACCAAACCCTTGCCTTTTCTCATAAGTTCAGGTTAGGTCGGCCCTTTAATTCTGCTTAGACATCCACCTTTTGGCTTAACACGATACTCGACTGTATACAGTGACTTGCCTATTCAAGTCAACTAATCGACATCTTCGTTGGTACTCCACTCCTTCTTTGCCTTTCCACTTATTGGGCTATTCTGATGGCCTCATCTATTATGATAAATCATTAGAGTTTTACAATGTCTTGAATGTCTCCTCTCAACCCAGTAATGAATCTTGAAACTATCTGGGCTGGTGATTCCTCCACTTCGCAACGAAGTATAAGCATTTGAAATTCTTAAACATAATCGTCAACAGTTTGGCCTCCTTGTCTCAACTTTTGAAATCGAGTGAAAGTATCTTGAAGATAAGTTACTTATACAAACTAGTTTCTAAGTACTCTCTTCATCTCGGGCTATGTGTTAATCTCTTCATGGCCTGGAAATTCTTCCACTACATGGCAGCATATTTGAAGAAATCAATAGCAGTAATTCTCACTTTATCGTAATCCTCATATTGATAATAATAAAAAACACACTCCACCTTCTCTTCCTACTCCAAATACTTATCAACATTTCCATATCCATTGAAACTCGGAATCTGAAGCTTCACATAGTCAAATGCTCTAGGAACTCAGACACGCTCTTCTTCAAAATACTCTTCTTCCTCATCTTCTACGTCTAGTAAATCAATCCTTCTCATCACTCGTCTGCCCACTCCTCCACTTCAAACTGGTCAAGCTGGGTTTTGACCTCTAACAAGTTAAGCAGCTTGTGGGGTATTTTGTATAGCCTTAGTCGGTCGGCAAGACAACATAAGAATAGCTCTGGTCAAATCCACTAAGTGGTTAGCCACTTCATCAAGTCTCTTATCAATGTTTCTAGGTGTTCCTTAAGATTATTGTCCAAGGTAGCAACTCCACTATTGTCATCTCCCATACCAACATTCACACTTGAGTCTATCATTTTCTCCACATATTCAAAGTTCAAGTAAACACTTCAAGAAATTAATAGCTAGCAAACACAGTAGCTAAAATGAATACAGTAACTTGCTCTATTTTACACACACAAAACAAAATAAAATAGAATTTCTAAAAGAACCAACTACAGCTCATACGAAACCTTCACTATGATACCAAGATGTTATAGACCATGACTAAGAATAGGCAAGGTCAATCATTGGATGGGTTTAAGCTTATAGAAAGCTCAAAAGAAATAATGGGGAATAGTATGAAATAAGAAGAATGTGAATGAAAAAGTAAGCTAAACCCGCTAACAACTCCAATGGATATGACGCTACAATGGAACTTCTAAGGACTCACAACACAATTTGATATGATGCACGAATGGTCTAGTAAGATTACTCACCACCTAGCCTTACTCAAGGGTTAGGATAAGAGTGATGCCGAGAGTAAACAAGCAGTGTCTACGCAAGGAAGAAAATACTCGAGGGTATTAATATGACGATGTTTTGTTATAGCTACCATTATAAGGGTACTTATACCCATAAGTTAAGGCAACTTACCCAAAAGGGAAAAGATAAAAAGGAAATTTCCTAAGAAAGTAATGTAAAAGATACAAAAAGATAAAAATGAATAGATAGGGAAAACAATCATTAGTGCAACACATAATACTGTACATATGGTGATGCTATATTGGTGATGTCATTAGAAGATATGGACAAAAAGTATGAACAGCTTGCTTGTTCAAGCAAGAGTGACTTGGTTAGTCTGGACTCTTTCTTTCAGCATCTCGGTAGGGGTATGGCCGAGTAAGTAATTGGCCAGGCATGTATGAGAATAAAGATAGCATGTTATCTTGGCTTTCCATTTCTCGGCACACAACATGTGAGAAATAGGTAGTTACTTAGCTCAGCAGGCATAATGGGTCAGCAAGGAGATACTTGGCCTTTGCATGAATTAACTAAAATAGGAGGATTTGTCTTGCCGATCCCTCTAGTCCTCGGGCTTAGCCATAGGTCAGTGGTCCGGTAGCCTAATTCTCATCATTTTACCCATCTAAATTCTATTTAGGGTGTTAGATAGCTCAAGGAGCGCTTTGCCTATTCACCGAGGCTAGTCAACTCAGAAGAGCATAACCATGTTCTTCTTTAAGGATCTAGCTAACTTAAGGAGTGCTTACCGATGTAAATTCATGTCAAGGTCTTAGCCAACTCAAGGAGATATTTTTCTGTTCACCTATTTTAGTCAGCATGTAGGAGCACAACTAAGTTTTTCTTTAGGGTATTAGCTGGCTCAAGTAGTGCTTACCCATCTAAATTCTCTTAAGGGTCTGAATAACTCATGGATCGCTTTGCCTATTCACCTATGTTAGTCAGCTTAGAGAAGCATCACTAAGTTCTTCTTTAAGGTTTTAGTTAGCTCAAGGAACGTTAACCCATCTAAATTTTATTTAAAGTCTTAGCCACCTCAAGGAGCGATTTGCCTATTCACTTAGGATTGTCAACTTATAAGAGCATGAGTAGGTTCTTTTTTAGGGTTCTAGCTAACTTAAGGATTGCTTGCCCATCTAAATTCACTTTAGGGTCTCAGCTAACTCATGGAGTTCGTTTCCTGCTTACCTAGGTTAGTTAACCTAAAGGAGTATGACTAAGTTCTTCTTTAAGATTCTAGCTAAATCAATAAGCACATACACATATAAATTCTCTTAAGGGTCTTGGCCAACTTAGGAAGCACTTACTTATCTAAATTCTCTTCAAGGTCTTCACCAACTCAAGGCGCACTTTACATATTCACCTTGTTTAGCTAGCTTAGAAGAGCATAACCAGGTTCTTCTTTAGGGTTCTAACTAGCTCAAGGAGCACTTACCCATTTAAATTCTCCTTAAGGTCTTAGCAAAATTAAGGAGTAATTTGCCTATACACTTATGTTAGCTAGCTTAAAGGAGCTTGACTAGGTTCTTCTATAAGGTTTTATCTTGCTTAAGGAACTTTGACCTGTCTGAATTCTCTCTATAGTATTAGCAAGCTCAAGGAGCACTTTGTTTGTTCACCTAGGTTAGTCAGCTTAGAGGAGCACAACTAGGTTCTTCTTTAGGGTTCAAGCCAACTCAAGTAGTGCTTACCTGTCTAAATTCTTTTTAGGACCTTAGCCAGCTCAAGGATCGCTTTTCCTGTTTACCTAAGTTAGTCAGCCTAGAAGATCATGACAAGGTTCTTGCCAGCTCATGAAGCGCTTAACCATCTAAATTCTTTTTAGGGACTTAGATAACTCACAGAGTACTTTACCTGTACACTTAGGTTAGTTAAGTTAAAGGAGTACAACCAGGTTCTTCTTTAGGGTTCTAGCTAGCTTAAGGAGCACTTATCTATCTAAATTCTGTCTAGGGCCCTAGTCAGCTAAAGGAGCACTTTGCCTATTCACCTTGGTTAGTCAACTTAAAGGAGCACATGTAGGTTCTGTTTTAGGATTCTAGCCAACTTAAGGAGTACCTATGCATCTAAATTCTCTTTATTGTCTAAGCTAGTTCAAGGAGTGCTTTGCTTGTTTACCTAAGTTAGTAAGCTCAATGGAGCATGGTTAGGTTCTTCTTTAGTGTTCTAGCTAACTTAAGGAGTGCTTACCCATCAAAATTCTCTTTAGGATCTTAGCTAGCTTAAGGAATAGTTTACTTGTTCACCTAAGTTAGTTAACTTAGAAGAGCATGACCATATTCTTCTTTAAGGTTATAGCTATCTTAAGAAGCTCTTACCCACTTAAATCCTCTGGAAGGTCTTGGTTACCTCAAGGAGCACTTTAGTTGTTCACCTGCGTTAGTCAGCTTAAAGGAGTACGATCAAGTTCTTCTTTAAGGTTCTAGATAGCTTAAGGAGCACTTAACCATCTAAATTCTCTTTAAGGTCTTAGCAAGTTCAAGGAATACTTTACCTATTCACCTACGTTAGTTAGCTAGGAGGAGTATGACTAAGTTCTTCTTTATGGTTATAGCTAACTCATAAAGTGCTTACTAATCTTAATTCTTTTTAGGGTCTTAGCCAGCTTAAGGAGATCTTTGCATGTTCAACTAGCTTAGTTGGCTTAATGGAGCATGACCAAATTCTTCTTTAAGGTTTTAGCTTGCTCAAGGTACATTTACCCATCAAAATTATCATTAGGGTCATAGCCAACTCAAGGAGCTCTTTACCTATTTACCTAAGTTATTCAACTTAGTGGAGTACAACCAAGCTCTTCTTTAGGTTTCTATCTAGCTTAAGGAGCATTTACCCAACTAAATTCTCTTTAGGGTCTTAACTAACTCAAGTAATGCTTTGTCTATTCACCTAAATTTGTCAGCTTAGTGGAGCATGACCAAGTTCTTTAGGTTTCTAGCTAGCTTAAGGGGTGCTTACCCATGTAAATTCTCTTTATTATTTTAGTCAGCTCAAGGAGCATTTTTCCTGCTTGCTTAGGTTAGTCGGCTCAGAGGAACACAACCAAGTTCTTCTTTAAGGTTCTAACTTGCTTATAGAGTGCTTACCTATCTAAATTCTCTTTAATGTCTTAACCAACTAAAGGAGCATTTTGCCAGTTCACCGATGTTAATCAGCTAAGAGGAGCACGACCAGGTTCTTCTTAAGGGTTCTAACTAGCTTAAGGGATGCTTAACCATCTAAATTCTCTTTAAGGTCTTAGTAAGCTTATGGAGTACTTCGCCTTTTCACATAGGTTTGCCCTTAGAAGAGCTTATCCAAGTTCTTCTTTTAGGTTCTAGCTAGCTCAAAGAGCACTACCGAGTCTAAATTCTCTTTAAGGTCATTGTTAGCTTAAGGAGCACTTTACCTATTCAACTAGGTTAGTCAAATTAAAGGAGCATGACCAGGTTTTTCTTTAAGGTTCTAGGTTGCTTAAGGTGTACTTACTCGTCTAAATTCTCTTTAGGGTATTAACTAGCTCACGGCATGCTTCGCGTGTTCACTTACGTTAGTTAGCTTAAAAGGGCATGACTAAGTTCATCTTTAAGGTTATAGCAACGATACGAATCACGAGCAGTAAATCTCGAAAGGAAGGATAGGTATTGCTGCAGATCGTTACAAAGTACAGATAAGGCCAATCGTTGGATGAGTCCGAGCTTGTAGAAAGCCCAAAAGAAATAATAGGGAATGGTGTGAAATAGGACAAATGCGAATGAAAAAGTAAGCAAAACCCACGAACAACTCCAATGGATATGATGCACCAATGGAACTTCTAAGGACTTATGGCACAATTTGATATGATACACGAATTAGTCCAATGAGCTTACTTGCTACTTAGCCTTGCTCAAGAGTTAAGATAAGAGTGATGCCAAGAATAAACAAGCAGTATTTACACAAGGAAGAAAATATTCAAGGGTATTAATATGACAATGTTCTATTACAGCTACAATTACAAGGGTATTTGTACCCATAAGTTAGGGTAACTTGCCTAAAAGGGAAAAAATAAAAAGGACATTTCCTAAGCAAGTAATGTACAAGATACAAAAGGATAAAAATGAATATACAAGAAAAGTAATCATTGGTGCAACCACTTCTACACATGATATTGTACATATGGCAATGCTGCACAATATCATGTAGACAAAAAGTAAGGAAAGCTTACTTATTTGAGTAGGAGTGGCTTAGTCAGCTTAGACTCTTTCTTTCGGCATCTTGGGAAAGGTACGGTTGAGTAAGTAATTGGCCAGGCATGTGTGAGAATGAAGATGGGATGTTGTCTTAACCTTCTATTTCTTGACACACAACATACGAGAAATAGGCAGTCACTCGACTTAGCACGCAGAATTGGTCGGCAAGGAGATATTCGACCTTCGCATGATTTGGTTGAAATTGGAAGATTCGTCTTATTAGTCCCTCTAGTCCTCGGGTTCAACTATGGGTCAGTAGTCCAATAGCCTGATTCCCATTACGTATTCAGGGTTCAAGAGGAGTATGAAGAATAGGGAGAGAAAGAAGGGTTTTAAGTGTGAATGTAGAGTGATATTATACCCTAAGATACAAACACAATCAGGAGTTGAGCTCGAAATAGGGTTCGATACGATTCATGAACACTAAATACTGCTTGGGGTTTCAAATGAGAGGTTAAATGTGACTTACCAACTCACTCAAATGAAGGGTTCACCATAATCTTGAGAATAAGATCAATAAGCACACGAGAAAGATTAAAGAGTTTGTTTGATACTTAATAATTCAGGAAACAAGCTCTAAGGGCTCAAGCGTGACCTTGCTCAAAAGAGGAAAGTTTTACTATAAAAGAAAATGCCCAGAAAAGTGAACCTTCGAAGTGACTTCAAGGAAACCATTGGGTTTTATAATTAGCCAAAGGGGCATCAAAGTGGACCCAAATAAAGTCAAAGCAATCGTTAACCTACCCCCTCCACATACACTTAAAGAAATTAGAAGCTTGTTGGGTCATTTAAACTACATAACTTGGTTCATATCTTAACTCACAGATAAATGCCTTCCTTTATTTAAGTTGTCGAAAAAGAACACCATGATAAACCAAGATGAAGAATGCGAGCAAACCTTCATAATGATCAAGGAATAGCTCATGAACCCTCCAACTTTGGTAGCTCCTAAACCTAAGAAGCATTTATTTCTATTCCTAACAATATTACTAGAATCCATGGGATGTATACTCGGTTAGAAGGACGACGAAGGAAAAGAACGGGCTGTATATTACTTAAGTAAGAAATTTACTGAAGGGGAGCAAAAATATTCAGAAATTAAAAGAACTTGCTATGCTTTGGTCTAGGTAATGCATCAGCTTAGACAATACACGCTCTATGACCAAGTTGAATTGCTAACTCAATACGATCCCCTGAAATACTTAACAAATAAATGGGCCCTAATTGGAAAAATCTCATAGTGGCAAATGTTACCATCAAAGTTCGACATTACATACATGAACTAGAATTCAATCAAGGGGCAAGCTCTAGTAGATTAGTTAGTAAAGAATCCTCCTGATAATATCCCCCAAGAGGTATAAGTCAATTTCCTCAATAAAGATATCTTAGTACCTGAAGAAAGTTTTGATAAAGGAGAAGATGATGAACCACCAAAATGGAAGATGTTCTTCGATGGGGCAACTAACGTGTCCAAGTGTAGAATTGGGGCAATACTGATATTCCCTAAAGGTACGTAATACCCTATAGTTGTAGGGCTTGTTTTCCCATATATTAATAATATCGTTGAATATGAAGCATACATCATGGGACTCAAAATGATCATAGATAAAAATATTCAAGAATTAGAAGTGTATGGGTGTCCTTCATTCATTATCAACTAAGCTCAAGGACAATACAAGACAAAAGATCCTCAAATGGTACCTTATCACTATCACTTGAATGAACTGATGGAGAAGTTCAAAGGAATCACTTTCAATCATGTATCGAGGACTTAAAATCAATTTGTTGATGCCTTGGCCACTCTAGCATTTATGGTCTAGATACCAGTGGAGTCGAGATTCAGTCCCTCGCTATTGAAATTAAAGACAAGCCTACCTTTTGTCTAGTAATTGAAGATATGAATGGCAAAAAACCATGGCACCATGATATTAAAATATTCTTATAATAAGGCACATACCCTAAAGAGGTTGAGAAAAAGGATAGAATGATGACCGGAAGATTTGCTGCCTAATTCTTAGTAAGTGAGTCCACTTTATACTGGCAATCTTTTGACAGTACACTTTTAAGGTATGTGGATGATAAAGAGGCCAAGATTTTGATGAAAGAAGTACATGAAGAAGTATGTGGCCCTCATATGAATGGTTACATACTGGCCAAGAAAATTATGAGGCCAGGGTATTATTGGTCAACTATGGAAGGCGATTACATCAAACACATCAAGCATTGTCACTTATGCTAAGTTTATATAAATAAGATAAATGCCTTACCTCAAGAGTTACACCCATTCTTGGTGCCATGGCCTTTTCCAATATAGGAAATAGATATCATTAGCCCGATTACTCCAAAAGCATCTAATAGGCATCACTTTATACTAGTCGCCATCAATTACTTCGTCAAATGAGTTAAAGCCTAATCCTATTCAAGTGTTACTAAAAGGTTTGTAGTTAAGTTCATTAAGAGAGATATCTTGTCTTGATACAGGACTCCAGAAACAATCATTACTGACAACGGCACCAATCTTAACAATAAGCTTATGTCAAAGTTATACCAATAGTTCAGGATCATTCATAGAAACTCTACACCTTATCAACCATAGATGAGTGGAGCCATTGAAGCAACCAATAAAAACCTTAAAAGAATCATAAAAAAAAAAATGATTGTTACATATAAAGACTGGCATGAGATGTTACCATTCATACATATGGCCTATCGAACTTCCATCAGAACGTTGATTGGAGCAGCACCCTACTCTGGTATACGGCACTGAAGCCGTGTTACCAGTAGAAATTGAGTAAAGAAATGCATCAAGCAACTTAATTTGATTGATGAGAGAAGATTGATAGCCTTATTTCATAATTAGTGTTATCAACAAAGAATGGCTCAAGCATTCAACAAAAGAGTACAACCCTGGAACTTTAAAGAGGATAATATGGTGTTGAGAAAGGCTCTCCCCAATGCATAAGACTCTAGAGGAAAATTTGCTCCCAATTACAGAAAAAGGGGGAGAGGGTAAGAGGGAGTGGGGTGCTTATGTTTTTAAGCTAGTATTATTAAGAGGGGCTTCACTTTTGTCTCAAATGAATGGTCTAGAATTAAGAAACCCTGTCAATGCTGATGCTATAAAGTTGTACCACTCATGAGAAGTCAATGGAAATTTTTACTCAAAACACGAAAATGGTAATTGTTTTAAATGTTATTATGGTCTAATTTTCATTCTTTACAAGCAAAGTTGGTATTTTTGATAGTTATCGACATTGGAATCATTACCCTCTCTTCTTACTCCATTAAAAGGTCCAACTCCCTTACTGCATTTAATTGAATCCATATACTGAAAACACGAGAGAAGTTGAAAAGTGAGATATAAAACATTGGTGATTGACAAAACTCTTTAAAATACTTTATTATGAATTGATCCCCTTCAACGAGAATTTTTTATTATCTATTTTTCAAGGAAAGGCAAAGTCTAAATAGGAAATCACCTTAGAGTGGATATTTACTAGTCAGAAATAAGGGTTTCAGTTCATAAAAGTTCTAGAAAGACAACCAGTCAATGGACGAAAATGGTGGGTGGCATTCTATATTAGGTTAATTTTCATGATTTCTCTAAAGAGCCGACAAAGTCTCAAAGACTCCATACTAAGATCACTTAGGTTGACAACAAGGGATCACAAATTGAATTTGTTTTGAAGAATGAGTTAGTTAGTTTTAATAGGACTTTTCAAGGAAAGGTTTGACAGTTTGGGTGTTATCAACAAGATCAGGTAAGTACTTCCATACAATGTTAGCACATTGATTTTTGAGCATTACATTTAGACTACATCCCCTTAGATAATAACCAATATTTGCAATCTTTTAGGTGGGTTTTTTTACAGCATTTACCCTTTGTACCATCTTCCAAGTTCTAGCCAGCTCTTAGAGCGTTGACCCTTCTTTTATTCTTTTAAGGCTCAAGCTAACTCTTAGAGCGGTATCCCCTCTTCTTTTCTTTTTAGAGTTCTAGCCAACCTTTAAGGTGCTTCTCTTCACCAAGTTCTTAGCAAGCCCATAAGGCATTTTCCTTACCAATATTCCTTTAGCGAGCCCATAGAGTGCTTCTCTTACTAAGTTCTTTTAGTGAGCCCATAAGGACGCTTCTCTTCACCAATTCTTTCATCATCGATTCCTTTTGGTGAGCCCATAGGGAACTTTTTCTAAGTACAGCTTCAGGTTGCTAATCCCCTACAAACACTCCCACCTAAGTTAGTGAGCTCAAAAGAACATGATCAGGTTTTCCAAATCTATTCTAGTTTAGGGTTGCTAGTCCCCTAGAGATGCTCTCGCCTAGGTTAGTGAGCTCAAAATAGCATGACTAGGTTTTCCAAGTCAACTCTAGTTTAAGATTACTAGGCCCTTAAAGATACTCCTACCTAGGTTAGTGAGCTCAGAATTTGATGGAAGAGTTCAACACAACATTATATTAATTCAAGTTAGTAATTATCCTATAAATTTTGTCCCTAAAGTTATGTTTGGGAGATTAGGGTATGCAACTATTAATCACTCGAGTCCATATGAGTTTTCCTTTAATGGAGAGGTGATTCAGGTTACTAAGCAGGCTAAAATAGCCTTCTCTTTTGATAAAGTTCAAGATGAGGTTCCATGCGATGTAGCTGATATTAATGATTATGTGTGCTTGGGAAATCTGTAGAAATCAAGTCATGATATGCACTATAACCTATTAAGGCAAGTTTATTCATTCTATGAGAAGATGCAAGTTGTGTTGTTGGTTGATTTCAATGTGGAACTTTGGTCCTACAAAAGTACAAATGAGAGGCTCAAATGGTATTGGGGCTAGTCCAATGTAGCTACCCCAATGTGTAAGTAAGTGAATGTTTGAGTAAAAAAATAAGTGAATAAGTAGGTCGAGTGTTTAAGAGCGTAAAAGATTTATTGCAATGCTTTCTTTCCCTTATTTATAGGTGAATATTAAATTTATGTAATAATAGGTAATTATTGGTTGTAAACCCAATAGTAGTTCCTTAATTAAGCACATGCCTAAAAAATAAGAGTAATGGACGATTATGTAATGAGATTATGCAAAGCCACAATTGTTTATGCCACTTTTCAAATTCAAACCAAATACATAAGCAAGCTAGGCCTTAAGGACCCTTAGATGAGTTAAGTCATTAGAGGACTTTATTGAAAATAGTCTTAGTCGGTCTGACAGCTGAGGTGCCGAGCAACATGTCAAGGGGAAATTCTACTATTAATAAGTTGTAATGCCTTGCAATCCTTAAGAAAGAATTAAGGAAGGTTTAGGAGCTATCAAGATTTTCACACAAAGGTGGAGAATCGGAATGCTAGGCTATAAAAAGCATGACAAAGAAGTAAAAGAGGTTGTTACGAAGGTTATTACAAAACCTATGAAATCTTAGGAAGATTGAGTTAAGTCACAACTGTTGTCCATGCTCTAAATGTGATTCCATTATCATCTATACTTGTTACTGAAGACAACCCCAAGTACGGCTACATTTGTCTCTTACATATTAGACTTCCTTGTCTTAATCTATTGATAAGATTATTTAGAATTGATGAGAGCCATAGTAGTCTCATGCAAGTTAGATATTTTCGATTAATGGTTGGTATTTGCCACGGTCATGGTACTAGATACTCTTATTGGAGTTGCCTTACACTTGTCTAGCTTAAATTCTCTCCAGTTTTTATTTATTTTCCTTAATCCAATCAATATTAAACTTTATCCATTTAATAATAACCCTCGATTAGGGATTAAGAAAAACTTGGTTTTCATTTGATTTTGAAAAAGAAAAATGGAGTTGCCATCTAACTACGATCAGGAAAAAATAGATTAGGTTAAATCAATTGGGTAAATTGATCTAACCTTACCACTAGTCGATTGAAAAACAAAAAGAAAATGGTTCTTTGAAAACTAAAGACTTGTGTTCGAGAACTAGCTTATTAAACCTTAACGGGTATCATTTTTATCTTCTCGAATTTAAATTTATCTTTTAAAATACCAACTTTAAAAAGAATAATTCTAAATAAATAACATCCAATTTACACACAAAAAATAAAATTTATTCACAAAAGGGAAAAATAAAAGGTTTCCCTATTTTAAGTCGATCCGTAGATGCCTACCTACTGTTTATTAGGGATCAAACTTTCCATAGTTTATTTGATAAAACTTTAGCTTCTTAATCACTATTAATTTTTGAAAGTTAGCCAAATTTATATCGCTTAGGCGCATTATTTTGTTTTAAGGAAAATAGCTAAAAAGGACCATAAATCAAGGTTTTTATTATTTTTTGAAAGTTCTAAAAATGTCCTAATTTTGAAAAGGATTGATTTATTTTTATTTATTTGGAAATTTGATTTTTCTAAGTGATAAAACGATTTTTCATTTTTTATTTTTTTTCTTTTTGTCTATTACTGAAGAAAATAACAACTAAACTGAACTTCTTCTTTTTTCCTTTTTTTCTTTTTCTTCTTTTTTTTTAGATTTTTTTAGTTACAATTACATTAGAATTTACACTAAATAAATAAACAAAAAACCAAAATTAAAACACAAGAGGGTTAGAGTAAGGGAGAGGGATGTGGTCAATTCCTGAGTGGGCTTATGGGTCGAATGAGTCGGATCTTTAAGTAATAGCAAAAGAGAAGCAGCAGTAACATGAGGTAGTGTTTCAGCTCAATCCAGCCACCAAAACAAGTAAGGAAGAGCACTTTATGAGTTTAGGATTGGACTTGGGGGGGAGGTAGGGGTTAGAACAAGCATTGCGACTAAATGGTAGAAGTTTGGTTGTAGTAGGGTTTAGTGGCGATAATCGAATGTTGGACGGCTACGATGGGGCTTACTAAAGATGAATGGATGCTTAGGTTAGGGGTTTTAGGGGGAGAAGAACCTATTAGTGGTGTTGGTTTGTGGTGGAAACGCTTAGAGATGGTGGTTTCTTGCAAGTAGCTATAGTAAGGCTAGGTTTTCGTAGTGGCAGATTGGTAGAGCGACTACGATGTACGGCAATAGGTAAAAGGTATAGGTATCAACTTCTGACAGCATGGGGAAGCTAGTGTGTGAGTTGGCTTAGGTTAAAAAAACACAAAAGCACAGGAACTTATAGAGGGAGAAAGAGATTATGATGGAGGTTGCGATGAAGAGAAGGAGAGAGTTTAGGTAGCATTTATGGGAGCTTGAGAGTTTTAAAGTTGATTTTTTGTGTGCCTAACGAGTTCTAGGATGCTCAATCTATAGCATTTGATCCTTAACAAAGCTTAGGAAAGTTAAAAGCAAAGTTAATTCAAACTTCATTATGATCAGTACTCAATTCAATTTCATACGATTCGCTACAATTTAGGATGAGAAAACGGTCAAAACACTTCCCCCAATCTTCGTTATTTCCCAAAAACATACTTAGAAGTTTCAATGGTCAAAGATGGAGCTTAAATCATGCAAATGGAATTTGGAGGGAAATGAGCATCTTCAACTTTTTTCCAAGATTTCAATTCAATTTTTGACCCACTTAATGTTTGAATCGAAATAAGATCAAGGGATCAATTTGAAGTATCCCAAGTCCACTTTGTAATTTCATCGTTAATTTCATGAAACTAGAAAATAAAGAGGCTTTAAGGAAAATGTGGGAAAATTTGGGGAAAGAAAAGGAAAGGGAGGAAAGCAGGGAGAAAATGATACTAAAGTAGCACTGACATGGTGCCACATCAGTCATACAACCTAAAAGTGTTATGCTACGTATCTTGATAAGACATATAGCCATACACGTGGCCAAACAGGTGCCATATCACTATGCTACGTGTCAACATATATGGCCTAATACATGGAACAAGATGCTAATGTAGCACTATGTGATGCCACATCAGCTCGCAACCCAACCACGAAGTGCCACATGTCCCAATAGACATGTAGCCTAGTGGTACTATGACGCATAGTAGACATGCTTTGTAGAAAAATAAAAGGCACTTTATGCCTTTGGAGAGATTTAAACCCAAGATCTCTAAGTTTGTCATAATGCAAGTTAGAGTGTAGTAACAATAGGCAATTGGCTTATGCCTTATCAATATATGCAATCAAATTACATATATATACTAGGTCGGTCTAAACTAGATTTAAATCTAAGCCTAAGCTTAATATTTGCCTTCTCTTTTTTATTATTTAGGGCCTAAAAAATACTAAGACTAAATTAAAATTTCATATTCTAATTCTTTTTTTTTTTTAATTTATTAAATTGTACTTTTCTAGACTTTCTATCTTTTTGTACTTTTTCTAAATTTTCTATTATTTTTGTCCTTCTCCTAAATTTCTATTTATTTTGAATTTGTCTAAATTTTCTATATTAAGACCCTTTTTCCTTACTCTAAAAAATTCTAAAATTACATGAGGGCAAGAATAGGTTGTCTACAATGATTATCCTTGATATTCTTATGTTAAAGAAGTTTAAATTTTAGGCAAGATGATATGGGGTTAAGTCGTAAAGAAATTTGAATTGACTTAAATGCTATGGTTAAAGAAGACGTGGAGTCAGTATTTGAAGAGTATGAAGTCTTAGACATATTTGAGGTAGGGGAGCAATTTGAAGTCTTACTTGCTGAGGATCTACGAACTCTGATCAACTTAAACTATATATATATAATTAAATCATGAATACTCAAAAAAATATACTGGGTTGGAATCAAGTAATAAAGAGTTATAAAGGTTATTGATCCCTCAAGGACTAAGAAAGTACTAATCCTATGATATTTCTTATCAATATTTAGGTAATCAAAATTAAATCGTGAATTCACTAATCTAAGAATTATCCTGAAACTATCAAAAACAAAATTATGATAAAATATTTAAAACAATGTAATCAATTGAGAATGTGGGAAAAACAGAATCCACCCTAGTTGTGCAAATCAAACTAGCATCATGTTATAAAATTAATAGCTATACGGTCATTTAAGTAAAATTATCATGCCTTGAAATTAAGGGTTTAAACCTCTAATTAATTAGTCAACTCTCGCTTTTCCAATTAACAGTAGACTCTAAATTACAATCATAAATCTCCCAATGCTATGATCAACTAATGCTCTAAATTAACTATCCCTAATGTCTTAGCAAATAATTAAATCAAAACATTGCATTAATCCCCAGATGATTTCTAATTAATGCTACTCTCGCATTAGCTAATCAATTTAATCAAGAATTTCTAATAAACCCTATATCGATTCCCGTATCAATAGTTTTTTTAACAATCATAACCAATTAGAGAATTATAACTGAAATCATAGAATTTACAATCATGAATCATCCATATATCTATTAACCCTATAACATGAATATAATTATTATCTCAATTATTTAAGGTTTCATCAATTCCCACAAATAAAACTTAGCCAACCATGGAAATTAAAACCAAAGCACAGATAATAATTGAATTCGCAAAGTTCATAATTAGCAGTAAGAATAAATCATAGAATTGCATAAACATAAATAGAATAGAAATCACCAATTCTATAATTATAATGAGTAAACTTCAATTCCACTCCAAAGATGATTTCCACAGCAAAAGCAAAGTCTTCTCAACGATCCAAAAAATTTTAAAGAAAAACTCTTCTAAAATAAAACGTAATTGCTTCTAAGACTCTCTAACTCTAAAGAAGATGAAAAAGTCCTTAAACTATCAAACACATGTCTAATTATAGAGAAAACTAGGGTTAGGTTTCAAATGGTTCTTTCTTCATAAAGGCCAGTGGTTTAATGTCCAAGGCTAGTGGCATAGATCTCCAAAGCCATTGTTGTAAAGTATAGGCCAGCCTAAGGCTGGCTGCCTTCAATTCCAATGTGCCATGGCTCGATTCAAGCTTCATTTGTTTACATAAAACGCCTCTAAATTAATCGTATTTCCACTTTGAATCCTCTAGTATCTAAAATGTCTAAATGAAAATACTTAAAGTACTAATTCTTAATGATTTCTATAAAATCAAAAATAATTTTATCTAATTCACACACTAAAATATGCCTTTATCAACTCCCCTATACTTGAACTTTTGCTTGTCCTCAAGCAAAATAAACATAACTAAAGAAATATATCATTGAAAATACAAATTTTCTAATTGCAAAACAAAACATATGTTATTTCACACTTTTAGACCCACTAATTTATAATGCCCACTTCTCAAACCAAACTGAAATATGTAATCAAAGTATTATAATTGAAATTAATCAACCACTCTTGAGAAAATGAATTTTTAATCCAAGTGTTTAGCCTAAGATTTTTATTTCAAAAGTAAATACTTAGTCCTAAAAGAAAAGACACCCATTTAAACTTCACAGCTATTAGTAAGCATATTATCTCTCTAATTATCTTAACAAACAATTTAGCAAAGTAGTGAAAGCATATGACATTTGCTCTATCCCTAGGTTTTCTTTCTTTTTATTACAAGCCTTAATTCATTTCTTGAGTTGCATTCAAAATTTCCATTTTCCATTCCCATTTTTTTCTTTTTCTTTTTCTTTTTTTTTCTTCTTTTCTTTTTAGTTTAGATACTGAACTTTGCCTTTTTTCCCTTCTCGTTATAGTGAGTGCATTAAGTTGGCACATCCCAAGCTCATTACCCAACTGACCAGGTTTTAAAAGGACCCATATGGACTCTTCCTTACTTTAACATTTAAGTTAGGATGCTCTTAACTCAATTTCTTAAGTTATTGGAGTAAAGGCTCTAATTTCATAACTTTTTGAATGCTTACTAAAATTTTTCAAACTTCTTTTATAAGAATCTCTAAGTATAAAGCTTCACTTACCACTTTCACTAAGTGTTAAAGTGTTGTTAGAATAACCAAAAAAAAAAAAAGAAAGAAAGAAAGAAACAATATACTAACTAACCTTACATAGAAGTGAAACTATTTACTTTTCACTTAAGGACTCAATCAACTCTTAAACTTCAAATTCTAAGACTAAAAACTAGGTAAAATAAGTTTCTGAAGATTTGACTAATTAATTTTAACTAAGTACAAATATCACAACAATGGCGGGTAGGGTACCATAGTGAGTCAATTATTCAAACTAATTACCATCAAATGCTATCAACAATTTTTCTTTATATAATCTCTAGATTCCAAACAAGAAATTCAAATTTAAAAGAAAAAATTAGCCTAAAAATTGCTAGATACTTAAGAACAAATAAAGTTCAGGCTGATAGGAAAGTATAACCATTTATAAACAAAAACCAGCATCAAATGTCATGATATTCAATTCAATTCAACATTGATTTCCTTTATTTCCTTCCCCCCACTTTAGAATAGATAGTGTCCATATTGTCTCTAATTTAGTGTATAGTAGCAAAATGAAAAAAATTATAAGAAATGAAAAACCAGTATTTCCCTAGTTTCAATTTTCAGCAATAAGTAGAATTCCAATCATGATATCATTAAGAAGAGCATGTATTTTAGATCAAACCTGTCTCATCAAACACGAAGAAACACAAAGGACCAAATATAGAATAAAAGTGTACTCAAAAGTACATAGTAGAAGTAATTATCCAAAGTTACCTAATTAGGTGGGTGCTCAACAAAAATAACCTAACAGCAAAGTAAAAATAAAAGAAAATTAAAATTAAAAGAAAAAACAACATAGAAAAAAAATAAGAAAGGCAAGTAAAGCTCTAACTATCTCGGTCAGTGCTGCTAGTCTCCTTACTAGAAGTTTCATAATGTAGCTGCTTTGCAGCTACTGGCTGGAAACACGAGATAGTGGACTATAGCATATTAAACATAGTAGTTCGGAACTTCTTATTCTTCTTCCTTTCTTTTCAAATTTCATCCCAAACTTCTCTAATTTCTACACTCAACTGCTCATAACTACCAACTAGAAGAAAAGGATAGGAAGTAGAAGCTTTAGCTACAAGAAGATTTTTGGAAACATCCTCCTCATTAATTAGATTTAGCCTATTGCTTATCTTAACTAATCCCTAACCCTTAAAGGGTACAATTGAAATAGGCTAACAAGGAATACCTTCATCCCCTTTCGATTGCTGAAAAATCCTCATACCCTTCAACAATGTCGTGATATAACCACTACAAAATATAACCTAAGTCTTAGTATCATCTACTTGTCTATAAATAAAATTTGCTACTTCTACTCCCAAATCAATCTAATACCCAGAAATTAAGCTACATAGATATAACATATCAAAACCGGTTACCTTACTATAACTAGTTTTCTTACAGCTGATAATGTAAGCGAAAATATAGTAGAGTAACTTGTGCTCTACTACTGAAAAAGTAGTGGCAAGCAACTTTGAAGGTACAAAATCATCTCGCCTTAAGTGAATCAGTTGGTACTTGAATCGCTCAACCGTCATATCATTGGGCTAAGAGTTGGGAAAATTCACTTCTTCCTCATCATATAATCTAAAAAAATAACCAATATGATTCAATTCAATCAAATGAATCTCTCCATAAGCCTGGAAAGTGATCATAGAAATTCTCCCATGTCGCTCCAAATATAAAGTAGATAAAAACTCAATGGCAATATTTTTTAAAGTGGGGGTTCCTATGACTCAAACAACCTGAACCAAGTCTTATTTGGAACTATCTACTAGATCCTATCGTCCATCGCATATTCTTGCAGAAGAGTCCAATCCAAGTATTGTTGGTTCATGAAGGTCATCCTTTATAGTTTCTTTTTTCTCTCCTTTGCATAATCCGGATGTGATAGTAGATCTCTACCCAGACTCTGTAAAGATGAAGCAACAATCGTCTTTTGTTTCGTTCTCTGAGGTTGAAGTTTCTTAGGTAGCATGGTGAATGCAGATGTAAAAGATGACCACGGTGAGCATGTGTGTGAAGGAATGAGGAAGTGGGAAGAGTTTGTGAGATAAATCTAAAGAGAGGAAAGAAAGAGAGAGAAGGTAGGTGAGGAAATGAGTGAGGAGAGAGAGAAAACTAACTATTATACTTTATAAACAGCACTATACATCGGTTATCTCCATCTATACGCCGACGACGTACATGGGCAGCGTATATGGGAAGGCCAACTTACTTGAATTTGAAATGGCTGACCTTCAATTGATTTTTACATGCCTCTTTTTTTTATTATCTTATTAGGCCAACGACCTTATGTTAGCAATGCCAGCCTTTAAATTTTTTTATTTATTATTTTTTTTCATAAAAAGAAATAAAAATAAAATAGTTTTGTTAGACATGAGTTATCTCCCATGAAGCACTTAGTTTATAGTCACTAACCTGACTTTTCCAATCTTTACAACGAGTTCACACTCACCATAGTAATGGCATTACTGTCCATGTTCCCCCCTTTAAAATAGTGTTTAAGGAAATAACAATTTACCTTGAAAGTACAATTATCTCTTGCCTTAAACTCAATTGTACCATAAGGAAAAACATTAGCTATTTTAAATGGCCCAGACCATTGAGATTTTAACTTACTTGGGAACAACTTCAATCGAGAGATGTATAATAACACTTTTTGACTAGGTACGAACTCCCACTACTAGATATTCCTATCATGCCATCGCTTGGCTCTCTCCTTGTATATCCTAGCGTTTTCATAAACTTCTTCACTGATATCATCCAACTAGTTCAATTGGAGTAACCTCTTTTCACCTACATCTTGTAAATTAAAATTAAGATATTTTATGGCTTAGTAGGCCGTACACTCAAGCTCTACAGGTAGGTGACATAATTTACCAAGAATAATTTTGTATGGGGACATTCCTATAGGGGTTTTAAAAGCTATCCTATAAGCCCACAATGCATTATCAAGTTTTAAAGACCAATCTTTCCTAGATGCATTGACAGTCTTCTTTAGAATACACTTTATTTCCCTATTGAACACCTCAACTTGTCTACATGTTTGCAAATGATACGAGGTAACAATTTTATGAGTGAATTCATATTTTGTTAATAATTTTTTAAACTACCAATTGCAAAAATGCGATCCCTCATCACTTATAATAACTCTGGGTACCCAAAACCTAGAAAATATGTTCTTTTTCAAAAATTTAATTACAATCCTAGTATCATTAGTTTGTAGAGCAACTGCTTCCACCCATTTCGTCACATAATCTACAACAAAAAGTATGTACTTTTTTAAAAAAGATAAGGGGAAACGACTCATGAAGTCTATTCCCTATATATCAAAAAGCTCAATTACCAGAATGCTATTTTGTGGTAATTCATGTCTCCTAGAAATATTTCCAATCCTTTGGCATTAAGCACAAGACATAATATAATTCCTGCAATCACTAAATAAACTGGACTAGTAAAATCTACAAGATAAAATCTTAGCTGCAGTTCTTTCCATACTAAAGTGGCCCCCTGCTTCTTTAGAATGATAGTATTGAATTATGATAAGCTATTCGGGTTTAGGCACACAACGTCTAATTACTTGGTCAGCACAACATTTAAACAGATACAGTTCATCCCAAAAATAAAATTTCACATCATGTAAAAACTTCTCTTTCTTTTAAATAAGAAATCATATAATATGATTTTACTAACCAAGTAATTGACTATATCAGCACACCAAGGTAACCCTTGGATCTCTATTTATCAGGGAACTTTTCATTAATAGGTGGCTCTAAACAGTTAAATTCTAAACTAGAAAAATGATCAGCAATCACGTTTCCAATTCCCTTTTTTTCTTTGATTTTAAGGTTAAATTCTTATAGTAATAAGATCCAACGAATGAGCCTTGGTTTAGCTTTAGCAAACAAATATTTTAGAGCAACATGGTCTATGTATATTATGATCTTAGAACCTATTAGATAAGGCCTAAACTTGTCACACGCAAATATAACCACTAAGAGCTCTTTTTTCTATTGTGGCATAGTTTCTATAAGCCTCATTCAAGGTTTTACTAGCATAATATATAACATGAAATAACTTACCTCTCATCTGCTCAAGTATTGCTCCATAGCATAGTCGTTAGCATCACTCATCAACTTGAAAGAAAACTCCCAATCAGGTGCAACAATCACTGGAGCCGAAATAAGCTTCTCCTTCAATAGATTAAATGCCTGTAAATAATTATCATAAAAAACAAAAGCAAAATATTTTTCAAGTAAATTACAAAGAGGTCTAGAGATTTTAGAGAAGTCCTTAATAAATCTCTTATAGAAGCCAACATGTCCTAGGAAGCTCTTAACTCCTTTGACTAAAGTAGGTGGTGGTAGCTTCTCTATTATCTCTACTTTTTTTCCTATCAACTTCAATTCCCTATTTCAATACCTTGTGGCCTAAGACTATTCCTTCTCTTACCATAAAATGGCATTTTTTTTTATTCAAAAGTAGATTAGTCTCTTTGCATCTTTTAAGCACACAGCCTAAATTAGTCAGACATGAGTCTAATGACTTCCCAAAGACCGAGAAGTCATCCATAAATATTTCAATGAAATCTTCTAACATATTAGAAAATATAGACGTCATGCATCTTTGAAAAGTAGTAGGTGCATTAGAGAGACCAAAAGACATTCTCCTAAAGGAAAAAGTGCGATAAGGACATGTAAAGGTGGTTTTCTCCTGGTCCTCGAGTGCTTTATGAATTTGATTATAATCAAAATAACCATCTAAAAAACAATAATAATCATTTCCTAAAAGTTTTTCTAACATCTGATCTATGAAAGGGAGGGGAAAGTAGTCTTTACAGGTCGTATCATTTAGTTTTCTATAATCTATACAAACTCTCCACCCAGTCACAATGTGGTAAGGATTAACTCATTAGCCTTGTTTTTAACCATAGTCATACCACCTTTTTTTGGTACTACTTAAATGGGACTAACCCCTTACTATTTGAGATTGGGTAGATAATGCCTACATCTAGCAATGTAAGTACCTTTTTCTTCACTACCTCCTTCAAAGTTAGGTTAAGTCATCTCTATGGTTGTATTGTTGGTTTATAATCAACCTTCAGCAATATCTTGTGAGTGCAAATTAAGGGACTGATCCTCTTAATATTAGCAATGGTCCACTCAATGGCTTCTTTATGCTCTCTTAAAACTCCTAAAAGCTGTTGCTCCTAATCACCTATCAAAGAAGAGGAGGTAATTATTGGTAAAGTATCATTTGTTCGAAGATAAGCATATTTTAAATGACTAGGTAAAGGTTTAAGTTCAAGCACCGAGGGTTATGTCAATGATAAGACCGGCTTCTTCTCACTGGTACCTAACTTCTCATAATATTGAGCTTTAATTTATGACGCTTGTTCCCTACATTCTTCCTCAGGCTCGTCATCATCGCTCCAATCATCCAGATCCTTAAGAACTGACTCCATAGTATCCAATCCTACTTTCTCTTCTATAGACGTACAGGTAATCTCATCAACAACATTAATAGTGTAACAAGATTTACAATCATCAAATTTATTTATGGCTTCATAAATATTAAAAGTTACTTGATCATCCATAACTCTTAAAGTAAGCTTACCCTGCTCTACGTCTATTACGCCTTACCTACTGTAAGAAACAATTTTCCAAGGATCATAGATACCTCTCTATCTTCCTCCATTTCCAAGACTATAAAGTCAACTAGGAAGATAAATTTGTCGACCTTTACTAAGACATTCTCTACAATATCCTTTAGTCATTTGATACTCCTATCAGCTAGTTATAAGGTAACATAAGTCTCCTTGCAATCTCTAAGTCCTAACTTTTTGAAAATAGACAAAGGTATTAAATTTATACTTACACCTAAATCAATATGAACTTTATCAAAATGAAAATTTCCTATAGTGCAAAGAACAGTAAAACTCTCCTAATCTTTTTGTTTTCTAGGCAAGCTAGATAAATTTTTCTAAAAGATCATAAAGTACTCCCTTGTAAGCATCACCGGTTTATTCCCATCAATCTTTCTCTTCTTAGTGAGCAAATCCTTCATGAATCTAGCATACAAAGGCATCTACTGAAGTGCCACTACAAAAGGAATGTTGATCTGTAACTTCTTGAAAACATCTACAAATTTAACGAATTAGGCATCTAAATTCTGAATAGTCGCTTGTTGATTCTGTAACATAGTATTAGTCTTTTGCATATAGCTCAACATGAGCTCTTCCATTCTAAACTAATTTTGCTGAGGTGGAGCATTTTAAACAGGACCCTACTTTTGGAATCCAAGTGGTGGTTTAAATGCATTATTCTTATTCCTCCATGAGAAATTTGGATGATTGCACCACCTTAGATTGTATGTATTTGAATATGGTCCTTGATTACTTCGTTGGAAATTGTTGACAAAGTTCACCTACTCTCCACCAGTTGAAGCTGAGGGATTCCTAGATAGGTAATTAAGAGTTGAATGTGGTCCTAAACATAACTCACAAAAAGCAATAAGATTAGCATGAAAAGATTGTGTTGAGGTGAGTTTACTTACTTAGGTAATGAGAGTTGAAATTTGAGTTGTTAACTGAAACATAGTGTTGTTGTCATTGACAGATAACCACTCTTGACTTACTTCTCTCGGTCTACCAATTATGTGCATTGGAGGCCATCTCTTCTATCAGTGCACTTACTTCATCATAGGTCTTACCCATCAGAGTACCTCTAGCTACAGCATCTACTAGGCATCTCAATGTCTCATCCAAATTGAGATAGAAAATCCCAATCAAGAGATTGTCTGGCAAGCCTTGATGCGGGCATTTTCTAATCACCTCCTTGAATCTCTCCCATGCCTCATAAAGTGACTCACCACTAAACTTGGTAAAGTTAGTGATGTCGTTTCTCAGTTTTATGGTCCTAGCTAGTGAGAAAAATCTCCTTAGAAACTTTTATGAGAGGTTAGCCTAGGTGGTAATGGACCCTTATGGTAGTGGATGGAACCAAGCTCTAGCTTTATCCTTCAGTAAAAAGGGAAAGAGCTATAATTTAACAACCTCGCCTGTAACATTATTCATCTTTACTGTATTGTAGTATTGCAAGAATCTTACAATATGCTAGTCAGGACTTTTATTAGGATATCCTCCAAACTGATTTGTCTAAACCATCTGAATGAAGAATGGTTTTAGCTTAAAGTTATTAACTTGAATGGCAGGCCTCCTTATGGCAGAACCTATAACCATAGGTACTATATAGTCTTCAAGTGCTTGTAGGACTCCCTACATCTAATTATTATCATCATTGTCTGTCATCCCTTCTCTCCTTCTTTTGTTCTCTTGCCTTAACCGATGCAAAGTGCGCTTTATTTCAAAATCTAGTGGTAGAATTTCAGCACTACTACTCCTGCACATAAAACACATGCAAAGAGAACAAGAAATAACATACATCATCAAGTGCGCCTAAATTACCAACAAAACTATAAGGTTTAATATTTCCAGTCCCTGGCAATAGTGCCAAAAACAAGATTTGCTTAAACTATATATATATATATATATAATTAAATCATGAATACGCTAACAAGTATACTAGGTCGGAATCAGGTAATAAAGAGTAAGTAAGGTTGTCGATCTCTCAAGAACTAAGAAAGCCCTAATCCTATGATAGTTCTTATCAATATTTAGGTAATCAAAATTAAATGGTGAATTCACTAATCTAATAATTACCCCAAAACTGTCAGAAAGAAAATTACAATAAAATATCTAAAACTATGTAATCAATTGAGAATACGGGAAAAACAGAATCCACCTTAGTTGTGAAAATCAAATTGTCATCATGTTAGATAGATTAATAGCTATAAAATCATTCAAGTGAAATTATCATGCCTTGAAATTAAGGGTTTAAACCTCTAATTAATTAGTCAACTCTCACATCTCCAATTAATAGTGGACTCTAAAGTACAATCATACGTCTCCCGATGCTATGATCGACTAATGGTCTAAATTAACTATCCTTAATGTCTTAGCAAATAATTAACTCAAAACATTGCATTAATCCTTGGATAATTTCTAATTAATCTAATTAACACCACTCCCGTATTAACTAATTAGTTTAATCAAGAATTTCTAACAAACCCTATATCAACTCTGTAAACCCTACTTTAAGTAGGCCTATGATTTGACTAAGAGTACTTTCTAAACGTTCTCAAGGATCAACTAAACTAAGAACTCAAGTTTATAATTAGAAATGGACTTACTTTTCCAATTCAAAATCCTATTATCAATAAAACCCGAATTTGAAAAACTACGAACTCTAAAGTCACCTAAAACCCTAAGCCCTAAAACAATTAAGGACTTTTAATCCTAAGTGACTAATTAATAATTTAATTTGAATAATTTCATTCAACTCTAAAAAATTTCATAATTTTATAAGAATTAAACCATCATTTACAAAACAATTCAAGAAGTAAATCCTAACACAATTTCCTATAACACAATTCCCTTATCTTCAAGCCTAAGCCTTACACTTGAATAAGTAGACCAACTAATCACCCTAAGTGACTTATCAATTGAAAGTTGGAGTCATTTATCAATTGATAACTTATCAAAATCTACTAATAAGACATTTTCCTTATCACCCCTTCACTTATACTACATATGGACAAATTATAATAAGATTTCATATACTTAACTTTAATAAATGAGACAAGACAATTCAATGCCCAAAAGGATACCCAATGGCCAGTTCTTACATGACTTTAAGAGGGGTTATACTCTTGTTTTTCATCCATCAATCACTTTATCTTACACTCTACTATTCACCCCTTAATACTTACATCATCAATAGCTGTAATTGTTAACTTTTGTGCATGCTACAAGACAACAAAATCAAACTTCTTAAGCACATTTCTACCCTCATTCAAACTAGCCACTCTTTTCCCATTTTCTTTCACTTTCAATTTTATTTTCACTTCCTTTTCTCCCACTTTGAAAATAACACAAAAGAATAAACAACTATACCCTACAAAATCCTTCACTTGCTACCAACAACTATACCCTACAAAATCCTTCACTTACCACCACATTCTAAGCACACACATTCACAGCACTTTCAACTTCTTCTTGTCTTTCTTTTGCCAACATTTAAATCCCTTTAGAATCCTTAGAACACTCCTTAAACCCCAATTCAAAGGATTACAACTCAGGTTTCAAAAGGGGTACAAGAAGGAGGAAGTAAGACAAAGAGCATAAATGGAACCGTAACGCACAACTACCATATTTTTCTTGCTTTAAGGACAAGTAAGTATATCTTGTGTTAGTTAGTTCGTATTCATGTTAGGAGACTATGATTTCTTGAAGATATGAGTATGATCATAAATTGGTATAACATCAAAGACCACCCTAAGAAGCAAACTCATGAAAACCTTACATGGAAGTTAAAATATGAGCATGTAAAGTTAGTGTTTTGTAAAAATATTTGTTTAACACTCGGAATGGAAGATTTTAAGTTAAGAAAATCTTGAAATGAGAACTTTAATGAAGAAAAAGCATGCTGGATGTGAGATTTTAGAAGTCATTTGGATGTTGTTTATATTTTTATTAAGTTAAACATGCTCAAATCTAAACTTAGGTAAAGAAAAGAAATCTATCACATGAAGTTTTATGAGGAAACCAATTTTGTAAGACATGGACTATGATATGGGAGGTATGATAAAAGTGAGATCCTTTATTTTCATGTAAAATATAAGTCAAATAATCATCTCATGGAAAAGAAGTGAAGTTAAGATTTGAATACAAGTAGTTTAAGTTCATGATCTAACACCTAAACTTAAAGAAATGATGAAATAAGTTGGAAACCCTCATACTCAAACCAAACAGATTTGGAACATCCCTAAAAGACACTTAAAAATATGATAAAAGTAAGTAAACAAAGTGAAAAGACCAATTTAGGCAAGTTTAATAAGTGTATTAAGCCAAAAACTTAAAACCGACCTTATAACTTCCAAAACGGGCCTCAAAAGTCAAGTTGAACCACCCTTAAGTTTTTTACCAGCAACTTGACACATTAATAAGGGTTTTTTTAAGACCCTCAAGAAGCCTACAAGACACTCCCTAAGCCTAAGAAAGTGACCATCTTTGAATTGAATAAAAAACAAGCCCATTTAACAACTTAAGCTCACTTAAGAGCCCAAGAAGTGGTCAATAGCCTTTGGAGTGTAAATCAAAGTTGTAATTCTGACCTTAAGGAGTATTTTGAGCCAATAAAGAAATCTTAAGCTCAAGCCCAAAGAAATTCCCAAGTTACCAAAAAGCCCATTAACCATACAAAGCCTAAAAACACTCTAAATCGTGATGACCGCTATTGTTCTGACCTATGGATAGATTTGTGAGCCTCATATTGAAAATATAACCTCACCATGTTAAAGTACACTAAAAAACGATGAAAATTGACTATAAGATCATAAAAATCGGATTTAAAACAAGAAAGTTATACGTGATTGAACTTTTAAGTAAAACTGAAAAAAATATGAAAATTAGTCAAAAGTATAACTTAAGAGATTTTAGCTTAGTTTTCTAAGTTTTATTTCAATCCCTTATAGTATTATGATTTCAATGACCTGGGGACCCTGTATTTAGAGATGACCTGCCTCCGAACTACTCTGATTGACCCGCATGGTGGAGCAAGTAAATTCCTAATGACGCTTTACTTGATTTTGCATATAAAATAAATGCACCTAAACTTATATATATAAATTTAAATGCTTCTAGGATATGGGAAATGCACGTGTATGAATTTGTGAACTGAATGCTATGGCTTGTTAATTATATAATAATGAGAATTGTTTGAGATAATTTATATGTGAGATTGTATGGAATAAAATTGTCTGATCACCTTAAAAATTAGGTTAACCACTTATAGATTAAGAAATTAAATGGATCATATATTCCCCATAATTGCATTCGGATAACACTGACTACCGCTTCAAGTAAAAGATGGGAAGGGACTCACAGGAAAAGGGCCTCATGCAGGATTGGGCACTAGTTATATCATCATTTTATTGAGTCTTTATCCTAAGCTGACGTATTTACTAGGCGTTGTATCTTATAACTTCTGCTTAGGGCGTGTGTTTGCGAATTGTAGAAGACACCAAATTGCTAAACTTAGGATTTTGAAAATATGATTTGATATTCGAAAAAGAAAGTATATATATATATTTGTTTTTACTTAAGCACAATAGTGCAACTAAAATAAAACCTAAGGACTAAAAGTCGGATTTTGGTTTAAGTCGATTAATTATCTCTAAACCTCAACTATAGGGGGCGTAATTCTGAGCTGTTTGCAGTTTCTAGGCCATTGTATGCGTTGTTTAGCATACTGATTATTCAAACATTCATATAATTGTACATCTAATAAATTTTTGCCATAGGGTATTGACGAGGGTATTTATCTCACTAAGCTTAAGCTTACACCCCGATATATTCCTTTTGTCGTAGGAAAACCTCTTCACTAATCCAAGCTAAGGCATGCCCGTGGTAGTCTAATGTAGAGACGAGTTGGAGCAATCAGGGAGTGGAGAGGAAATTTTATAAAAGCTTTTGGAGATTTCTATTTACCTTTATTTTGTTCATAATATAGTTTAAAGTTTATAAGTCCACAGAACTTCTCAGGAAATTCTACATATTCACAACTGTTCACTAATTTACATAATAATTATCAGTCTTTCATCCTTAACTATGAGGTCACTCTAGTTACACATTATACTAAGTAACTTGATCCTCATACCCCCGGTTTCAAAACTAACTAACCTCTAGATAATTGTAGGGCGGTATAGTACTTGAAGTGTTCATAAATCAAGATCTGCAAAAGGATCTATAAGGATATGAGCAACTACAGCTCAGTAAGTTGAATTGGAGACTCATGAATGCATACAAGCACAAATAGAATTATCAAGCAATTATTTTCATGCAATGCAACAAGTAAGTGTCATCGCACAACGTAGTCCAGTCTGTTGTGAAATTAGAGAAATTCCACCCGCTCCAATCCGGGTTGAGGAGTTTCCATATTATGCAGCAACTCACAACCAAACCTAAGCTTGTGCAATGGAGACGTCGCTCCTCCCGCGACTACCTTTGAACCATTGACTTCACCCTCGTCACGACCTCCTCTCCTGTCACTTAGTTCAACTAAGGATGAAGAAGGAACCATTTTGCAATCCTGCGCTATCCCTTTCGAAGGGGTCGATATTTGGTTGGAGAATCCTATGATCCTCTAATGGGTTGCAATGCACGACCTTTTTTCTTATTAGGGTCGAATAAGATTAAATTTCATTTAGGGTTTCTAAACAATTTCACACCAATTCAATCAATCACAAAATCACTCACATTACAAATTCAGCATGAATTCAGATACATCAAACACATGCGTAAACTACTTACAATCACAACCATATACAAGCCTAAGTCTCCGAATACCATAAAACTAATACTCTATTATAATAAGTAATAACCCAACTTACTTGGAATTTCACAATTGCCCGATCATTTAGTTGCAAGCCGATTCGTCTCTAGGTGTCTTGTAATATAAAGAGGTCTTTTTAGTACCTATATTTTATGGATTCATATTCTAAGTTATAATTTAACTCTGTTTTCCATGTATACCTATTATATACTAATAATTCTTTCTACTCTATTTCAAGGTTTAGACCCTAAATTTGATTCTAGTCCTAAATATGATCGAATCCTAATGTGAACTTAATCACATTAAGCTCGAGTAGTCAAATATCCTATTGGGTCTTAATGCGATATTCTAAACTATTCGGTACACGTTATTTCTAATTGGGGTATCAGATTTATCCCTGATGTGAGAAAATCTTACATTTTTATACAATTACCTAAAATTCAATCTTAATTCAGATTTAGTATTATTCTAATTTTTATTCTAATATTATCTAAATAACCCTAATTTTTTAGATTTATTAATTTTCAATTCCACATATTACTAATTTCTTACAATAACTACCTAATTTCCTAAATTAACTATACCTAATACTCTAAAGGCTAGGATTAGGGTTCCACATCAGAGATTAACATCCCGAAACATCTAATTACTATCTAAATCAGTAATTAGTATCTTAATCACGTAATTAACCTAAAATTACCCAATTTTTCCATCATTTTAGGGCTAAAAATTAACTTAAAAATTTCGAAAATTAATTTTACAAAAATGGCTTCATAGCACTGTTCTATATCACATAAGCATTCTATAGAAAAAAAATTGAACTCCAAACTACACTCCTAAGCCTATTTATTTCCTGTTCTAATCATGCTCGATTTTGATCAATTTGTTAAAGACCCTATATTTTTAGACGTAATTAAACAAAATCACTATTTTTCCCTAAATCTACATACAATAAAACCTCAGAATAACAAGTTTCATAATTTTCTAGGCAAAATAACTAATTTTACAAAATTATTCAAAATCGGGGCAATTAAGGGACTTACCAGCTCGATTCTTTTTAGCCGTCTAAATACGGTCCAAGTGCGTCAGCTGGCCTAGACGGTGGGGTTGGAGTGGTGTAGGGCTGGTGGCTTGGTCCCAAGTGGTAGTGAGGTGTGGGTTTGGCTTACTAACCGAATTTGCACAGTTTCCTTTTCTTTTTTTTTTCTAGATTTTCTCTCGAATTTTTTAAGTTTCCTATTTTTCTTTAATGCTCAACTGTCCAAAGGAGCTCTTTGAAATTTTTCCCTATTTATAGACATTTTAGGTAATTACTATGCATTAATTAGACATGACATTGCCCCATTTCCTTGATTTCTTGCTTTTGTGTTGCTTAATTCTAATTGGTTAATTTTTCTTTTTCAGATTCTGACCTGCCACGACCATAATTGCATAAATCTATACTCTTCTGATTTTTTTTTCTGATTTTTCTTAATTAATTTAATAATTTTCTTTAATTATTTACTAAGTTTTTAGCCAATTTAAGTAATTTCGCGTATTTTTATCTACACGTAAATACATGTGGGATACATGTGAACATTCCTAATTATTATCTAGGTCATTCTATAATTTTTAGTATACATATAATCTATCTCTAGTAATTTATTAGGTATCAACTTACACTTTTCGCCTTTTCGATAATTAACAATCATTATACCTAAAATTTGAAAATTTTGTAGCCTCTTATTTTATTACTTATTTTCTTAAATTTAAGTTTACGGGGTCATTTTTACTAGTATTTCTCTCCATAGTTTATAATTAGGGTTTGATTGGATCCTTTAACCGATCACCCTAAACCTTATGCTCTAAGTTTAATCCTACAGTCTCTTAACTTAACTTTTGGGCTTACAGTTTCTTCGAGCTGTGTTGAGTTGATGCAACACTCGGTAAAAGTGATCTCTCGGCTACTAAGTCAACGAAAGACTTTAGTCGAGTGAGTCTAACTCAAAAATACGATACTTCGACCTATCGACAAGCATGATGCCGAGTAAGTGATTGGTCAGGTATAAGTGAGGATTGGTTGTTGTCTCAGCATTATGCTTCTCGGCACTCTATCTACAATAAAGTGTTATTTGACTCAGCAGATAGAATGAGTTGGCAAGTAGATGATCTCGGCTTTGGTAGTAGGGTTGGGTCGATACCCTAAAGCTTATCAAGATACAACAAGAAACTCAACCCATAGAAATACGTCTTTATCGCAACATCAGGAAAGTTTTTTGGATATATGGTTACTCGGCACTGCATTGATGATAACTCGAGAAAGATTGAGGCAATAAGGAACATGAAATCCCCTCATACGGTTAAGGAAGTACAGGAATTCACCAAGTGAATAGCCACCCTTGACAAATTTGTGTCAAGAAGTATTGATAGGTGAGCAGAATTCTTTAAAATCTTAAAAAATCTAAAAGAATTTGAATGGTCCAACAATTGTGAGAGAGCTTTCAGCGATCTCAAAGAATTCTTTATTTCACCACCAATACTCTTAACACCCATTTCAAGAGAAAATTTATATTTATATCTATTAGTTAGCTATTGAGCTTTTTCTTCTATATTGGTCTGAATTGATAGCAAAGCGCATCAACTTGTTTATTACGTGAGTCATATTTTGTAAGGGCTAAAGCTTCGACACACAAAAATTGAAAATTTTTTTTTAGCAGTGGTTCTCTCGGTAAGGAAGTTAAAGTTATATTTTGAGTCTTACTAAATCATAGTGTTCACTAATCAGCTAATGCAGCAAGCATTACAACAACCTAACTCCTTCGGGAAGATTATGAAATATACCCTAGAATTGAGTGGCCATGGCGTATAATGCAAACCTAAAATGATACTAAAGGCTCAAGTGTTGGTAGATTTTGTAGTCTAATTCACTGGTAAGGAAGATAGTGTAGATTTTGCTAAGAAACCTATCCGGTTCCTTCATATGGATAGTTCTTCAACAAAGGAAGTAAGTGGTGTAGGCCTTGTTCTTTAAGGCCCCCACAATGTTAAAGTTCATTATGCTTTAAAATTCAGATTCCTGGCCAGCAACAATGAAGCAGAGTATAAAGCTTTGATTATCGGATTGAAATTGGCAAAAGAGATTGGCATTGAGAAACTTGAAGTGTTTTCTGATTCATAATTGGTGGTGAATCAAGTCATGTGAAGTTACATGGTAAGGAAGAAGAGATGAACAAGTGCCTATTAGTGGTATGAATGCTCACTAAAGAGTTTCAATCTTTCTCTATCCACAAAATTTCAAGAAGCAAGAATATTCCCCGAATTGAGCAATAAACTTTTTTCAAGTTTATCTACTCTTTCGTAGAGTAGTATGCTGGCTCTTTACTTGAGAGAAGAATCTTGGATGGATCCCCTAATGGATTATTTGAGAGATGATACTCTCCTTAATGATAAGAAAGGAGTACAAAGATTAGCTTACTAAGCCACAAATTATATGCTGATTGATGGTTAGCTATACAAACGCAGCATATCATAACCTTATCTTCAATGCCTTCCTCCAAGAGATGCCTAGAGGGTGTTATATAAGCTGCATGGTGGCATATGCAGCAACCATGTAAAAGCACAGATACTGTATGTTTAAGCACCGCAACTCGGCTATTATTGACCAACCATGAGAGAAGATACCAAGGAAGTTGTTCGGCATTGTCCTCAGTGCTAGAAGCACAAGTCACCAAGTCATGTGCCTACAACTGAGTTATGTAGCCTAACTAGTCCTTGGCCCCTCGCCTAGTGAAGGCTAGATATTCTCGAACCCTTTCCGAAGTCTACTGCTCAATGTCAATTCGTCATTGTTGCCATAGATTACTTTATCGAATAGGCAAAGGCCAAGGCAATGGCAAAGATCATTGAGCAGAAGGTAGAAGCATTTGTTTTCAATTCCATCATATCAAGATTTGGAGTTCCTTACATGATAATCACGGATAACAGCATTTTATAAGAAGTACAACATTCACATCAACTATACATCTATAGCACACCCTCAAATGAATGGACAAGTTGAAGCTGTAAACAAAATTATTTTTCATGGCCTAAAAAGGAAAGTAGATCAAGTTAGAGGGAAATGGGCCGATGAACTATCGAATGTCCTATGGGGGTATTGAACCACCTATAAAACTACAACTAATTAGACGCCTTTCATGTTAGCATACAGCACGGAAGCTATGTTACCGATTGAGTTCGATTTGCTTAATCTGCAGATGCAGAATTTCGACATTATGGTTAATCAAGTTGGATTAATAGCGAATTTAGACACCATTGATGAAATCAGAGATATTGCAAGAGCTAAGGCTGTAGCATACTAGCATAAAGTGGTAAAGTATTACAATCAGAAAGTGAAGCACAAGGTTTTTCAACTTGGAAATCCGGTTTGCCGAAAGATGGAAGTTACTAGCGTGTGAGCGAGTCAGGGGAAGCTCGGCATAAACTAGGAGGATCCTATCAGGATTTGGGAAGTCGTTAGCAAGGGGGCCTATCAACTAGAAAGGTTGGATGGATCTATCATCCCTCGAGTATGGAACGCTGAGAATTTGAAATTATATTTCAATTGATTAGTTGGATGATGTTCATCTCCACTCATTTATAAGGTAACAACCTACTTGCTTGTAAGACTATAGTACTTTTTTATGAGAATTATGTTTGAAGTCTTACAATGTTTCTTGTTCTTTTTATGATTGCCAAGTTAATGAGTTCTAGATTGCACAGTAAATGAACTAACCTAAGTTATAGCCCATCACGGTTAACGAACTGCATAAATTAATCTTACAGCCAAGTAATGGGGCTAGTCCATGCCTTAAATGGCTAACGGACAAAGTCTATGAAGAAGCACCAATTAGGCGTATGAAATAAAACATGCCAAGAAATAATTGGGCATGTGAAATAAAACATGCCAAGAAACAATTAAGTATGTAAAATAAAACATTCCAAGAAATAATTGGGCATATGAAATAAAACATGCCAAGAAATAATAAGGTGTGTGAAATAAAACATGCCAAGAAATACTTAGTGTATAATATAAAACATACTAGCAAATAAGAACGTATGAAATAAAACACATACATCATACATGCTGAAAAAAGCATGATATGTGAAATAAAACGTATTCAAAGTAGTTAATATGAAAGATACTTTTCATTTAATAAAGTATTGATTACAAACACTTGGCTTAGTAGAGAAAGCAATGAACAAAGAATACAAAGAAAATCTTAAGACCTATCCTCAGAGTCAACAGAAGTAATTTTTGGATCAGAAGCTGAGGCTTTCTCCAAGTAAGCTTCTTTTTTGGTACCTAAGGTCTCAAAGTTGGTAGATTTCTCTTTCCGTACATAAGGGATTTCTTTTTATAGACGTTCTTCGTTTTCCCTTAGATCCTCCGCATGAGCTTTGTCATTACCCTCATTAATAATCTTAACACTTACCTCATCTTCATCCTCCTTGTCAGTAATGCTGACTTTGTCATCGACGTCAACAAAGTCGAGGCAAGAGAGATCATAATCAGGGTGAAGCTTCAGGATATCCTCTCTTGCCACTTGGACTCCCTTTAACAACTTCTTCCATGTAAGTCTCTCGTACTGCTGATTAAGAGTAACTATATCAGGAGCCTCTTCAACTAATGGTCCTCTCCTCATAGTCTCCTCAAATTTGGCAACATGGCTCTATAAGTTTAAGTTGTTGGTCTCTAACTCTTTAATCTGTCTTCTAAGCTTATCTTCCTCATCGTTCATCATATAAAGAGTTCAGCCCAGGCCTAAACCCCAATACTCTTCTTTCTTTTGCAGCTCTTCCTTTAAGCCTTCAGACTCCTTATACTACTCTTCCATTTTGGCCTTCAGGCTCGAGACTTCATCGGCAGTAAAGGTATGTGCCAACTTTTCAGCAATAAGGTCTTCTTAGAGCTTACTTGCCGTTATCTCGACCCTTATCCTTGCATTTTCGATAGTAGTAGTCTGAGCTTTAGATGCATTATACGTATCCTCAATTTTCTACAACAATTTCATTAATATGATGAGTACTGAAAATGACTTGATGGAATACATGAAGACTACTATGGATCTTACTTTCTTAGTTTGATTATTAGCCTCATCTAAATCCATCAGAATGTAGCTGCTTTATTGAAAAAGAAAAAGGAATATCAACAACTGAGTAAATTCAATAATTAAAAAGATGGATACAGACACTCACATCATATAACTTAGTCACGATATGGGCCTTATTGCAACTGCCAACCCTGTCAACATCTTTCTTGGCAATCTCTTTATCCTTAAGAAGAATAATTCCTTCTATAAAGGCAAAAAATTTTGTCCTATCGCCCAAGACCAAGTCTGTATCTAAAAGGTTTTGGCTCTAGCATAGAACGAAGTATTCATCAACCTCCTTATTGAGGATAAATTCGGTACTGTTGATGCCGAGAACTTTAGACCACATTGCCTCCTTCGTCTCCCATCCAAACCCATAGACCTTTTAACAAATGGTTGGCCGACGAGTTCCTTTCTCGGACTCTTATCAATACTAAGCACCACCTCCAACACCAATAATGACCCCTCGATAGTAGTAGCATCCTTAGCCTTACTGCAGGGTTAAGTCTCTCGGACGACCTTTCTCAACTCAGCAATAGGTTAAATACTTTCAACCGGAGACTCACTAGAATTAGCGACCTCGATTGGCAGTGTCTTCTTACCCTCCCTCCGCCTCTCAGCCGGTCTAAAGGTTTTCTTTTGTATTGTCGCCTGCTTTGTTGCATCCTCCTTTACCCTTTTTTTTCACAGTAGTAAGCCAAGTGGTTATTGCTGTAATGGCAACGCTCTTATCAGCTTTTGATTTCTTAGCTTTGGCCTAGGCCAGCAACTTAGCAAGATTAACCTCATTAGTACCCATATCTACAACATGAGCAAACACATTAATATTAACACATAGGAAAAGAATAAACTTACATTCTCGATGCCAAGTAAGGCTCAAAGGTGACCATTCTCCCCCTAAGTCACAAGAACGGCTTTCCTCTTATGGTTATACTTGGCATGGTGGCAACTCATTAGCGTACCTTGTTTTTTAGAAAAGATTAGGTCTTCGCTTTCATAATGCCATATGATTCTCTCAATGTCCCAAAAGAACATTTTGTTCTTCTTCCTTTCTTGAATTTTCTTCACCACTACTGCATCATTTGACATCGGATCTATATCTTTAGTGTGGATTGGCTTAGTCCATTAAGTCCAAAAGTCTAACTCTTCATCAAACACTACCGACACAAATTTGTCATGCCATTTATAGATTTTGGAATCTAACCCATCCATGAACTTCCACTCGTACCTTGCAGAGGCAAAGTACCACCCGTCAGGGTACCTCCTAATCATAAAGAAAAGCCGAAATAGTTGAGGAATAGCTTTAACTTCAACTTTTTCACAAACTATCTCAAAAGCTACTAGAAGCTAGCATGTGTTAGGTGAGAACATATTTGGTACGACTTTAAAGGAGTTAAAGAAGCCCTTCACAAAAGTCGAGAAAAGGAAGCGTAACCCAAAATCTAAATATTTCAGGTATATATGGAATTTGCACTCCCTTAGGAAACATACCCTCTCCTCTTCTCTCGACCTCTTTAGATTCCACATTCTAAGAAGATCTTGCCAATGCTGGTTGTATTTCATACAAGAACTTTATCAGTAGAACTAGCAATCCCATTTGGAGAATCACGAAAGTAAGCTATGTTGTTATATAGATATCTCGCCGAGGATCTCCCTTCTTTGTCCTAGGGATAATTATTCACAACCAAAGTGTTTATCCAATTGAGTTTATCCTACCTTTCTTCAATACTATCAGCTAAGCTATCAAAAGAACACGCCACCTTGCTCCTTATTTAGGAGGGAGAAGTGGCTTCAGTTTTCGTCACTTTAGAATCCGAGAGGAAAAGTGAACAGAATAGTTACGAACCATACCTAAATGGTTATGAGAAGTGATATTATAGAATTTGAAGAATGTGAGAGTAAAGACGACAAAGCAGTCAAAAACTTAGAAATGTAACTAGAGAAATGAATTCTGATTTTGAACAGTCCTTTAAATATAAACAGCTCATCTTCGTAATTGCAAATTTGTTTCTAACGGTAATGATGCGCTAATTTGATCGTAGCACAGATTGTTGACACGTGTTTCAACACAAAAATTCAACGATTGACAACTTTCCAACAGTTATTATGCCTATGGCATAATAATGACTAAGGCAATAGGTGTCATACTTCTAGCTTGTTGGTTTCTTGAACGGGCAGGAATTTGAAAGTTGCAACTTTTTTATTAGGATGCAAACTGTCTTCCTTTCCATCTCACTCGACATCTAAAGAATTGATCCTATTACTCCTTTTGTCAAATTCTTGAACACAAGAGTTAGGGGGCAAATGGTCATAGTCAGTTTTCATCCACCTGTCTTACTCGTCCACTTGGCTGCCGATAAGATGGATAATCTATATTATCGGCATCTCACCGAGTAATTGACTCTTAGTTTTCCACCGAATAACACATCAGTTCTTGATTTGAATTCAATTTTCATAGTGCGAACAATTATCACAAGTACGATTATATTACATAACTACCTACTCTCCCCATATTTCAAGGAAAGTATCTAATCAAGAAGCTTCCACGTATCTCGATAGTTATTCTAATAACTATTCCTTTAGACATGACAATCTCCTATAAATACAGGAAAGAAACTCTATAAAAAACATTTGATAACTCTTAACCTCTTTACTTTACTTCTCATTCCTACCTACTAGCTTAGGCATCAGACTAGCCGCACCAAACTAGCCCTAATACCATGCATTTTTCTTATCTTTATAGGATATTTCCAACCCCTAAAATTCATTAACAATACCCATCTCAAAGTTCGTAAATTTCCATACATCGATACCTTTGTTATCAATCAATGTAAGTATAGCTAGCTTCAATGTCAATAAGATATTGGTTAACATAAGTAGCTCAACCAATATACTCTCCAAACATAATTATGATAAGATGAAGCCTAAGTTGAAGACCCCCTTAAAGCCATATAAGCACAGTTTGATCGGGTTTAACAACTAACCTGTTCTTACCAATAGTTTAATCACTTTGCCAACTGAGCTTAGTAATGACCCAAGCTATGTTGCCATACTACTTATGAGTTTATATTAGTTGATTATTAGTCTCCCTATAACATTGTTACCAAAAGACCCAGCCAAAAGTAATCTAGTATGCTCCTATCAACAAATTATATGAAGGTTAAATTTCCTATCCTTATTAGGGTCAGTATTTGTTGAAGTGACATGAAGATGTCTAAGTCACTCTACTTGATAACCTTAAAAGGTAATGAGGTGCTCATTCTTAAGTAGAAGCTAGATGAGAAACTCGATGTTAGATATATACTAAGAAAAGGAAATCAAAGAGATCTAGTTTAAGATAATTCCCATTAAACCATGAGGATGGGCACTTCATTAACTGTTGATCTAAAGCAACAACTCGTTGATTTTCTCCTTATAAACTTGGATGTATTTGCATCATCGACAGATGATATGCTAGGAATCATAATAATGCAAGATTCTATCCACCATCCTAACATAAATCCCAATGTGAAGCCTATCAAGCAAAAGAAGCGTCACTTTGCTCCAAAATGGTAGGCTACCATTAAAAAAAAAGTCCATAACCTAATGAAAGCTAGTTTTGTACGAACGAAAAGTAATCGACTTGGCTTAAGAACTGGTCTTGGTCAAGAAATCGAATGGAAGTAAAGGATATGCATTGACATCACCAATCTGAATAAGGCACACCCTAAAGACTGCTTTCCTTCCTTAAGATCAACTAGCTTGTAGATTCTACATTAGGCTATGCTTTACTTAGTTTTGTAGGTTCCTTCTTAGGCTACAATTAGATATGTATGGCCCCCAAAAGATGAAGTCCATATGTCCTATGTCACTGACTTTGGGAAGTACTATTATAGAGTAATGCCTTTTAGCTTGAAGAATGTAAGGATAACCTATTAAAGGCTAGTCACTATAATGTTCAAGCTACAGCTTACTCAAAACATCGAAGTGTATAAGGATGACATGATCGTTAAGAGCAAGTAACAAGGTGATTACATCTAGGTTCTCTAGGAAATGCTTAATACTTTGACAAGTTATTAAAATGAAGCTTCAACACTAGAAGTGTATGTTTAGGGTAGCTTCAAGGAAGTTTCTTAGATATATGGTAACCCAAAGTGGGATTAGGGCCAATCCTAATAAGATCGAAGCCATCTTGAGGATGCAAGCCCCCCATACCAACAAAGGATGTATAAGAGCTCATAAGACAGACTACTGTACTGAACAAATTTGTATATCAAAGCACTAAGAAGTGCATAGAGTTCTTCATGCTATTAAAGAACCCATTCGAGCTTAAATAGACACCAAAGTTTCAAAAAGCCTTTAATAAGCTGAAGGCATTCTTAGCTTCCCTACTAATTTTCTTAAAGCTAATCCTTAGTGAAGAATTTTTTTATACCTAGTCATAGTAAACAGTCTCTTTCCTTTATTCTAGTTTGAGCTAAAGGGAAAAAACATCGATCTGTCTACTACATCAATCACATTCTATAAGGACAAAAAATTAATTACAACAAGGTACAAAAGTATACTCTAGAAATAGTTGTTTTAGCAAGGCAATTTTGGCCTTACTTCCAAGCACATCAGGTCACCATCTTGACTAACCAACTACTATGCAACATCTTTCATAGACCTGATTCCTTAGGTCAGATGGTCAAATATACCTTCAAACTTAGTGCATATGGAGCATAGTATAAGTTGCGATAGGCAATAAAGGTACATGTCCTTATAGACTTTATTGCATAATATACAAGAGAAGACAAACCACCTCAACAAATTGACCTATCATTATAGACTCTTCAAATCAATGGATCCTCCATTTAAGAAGGGAATGAAGCTGGATTGGTCCTTTAGGGACCTCATGGGGTTGAAGTCTATCATGCATTTAAGTTTGGATTTTCATTGAATAACAATTAAGCTTAGTATGAAGCTCTTATTGCTAGCCTCAAAGTAGCTAAGAACATTGGCATTAAAAAGCTAGTGATCTTTTCAAACTCTATGTTAATTATGTAACAAGTTCAAGAAGAGTATGAGGCAAAGGAGGAAGTCATGACTAAGTACCTTTAAACAATCTAAACTCTAACCTCAGAATTTCTTTCTCAAAGTATTGTGAAGATCCCCTGATTTGATAACTCCAAAGCAAATAAGCTTTCTAAATTTGCTTCAATTAATATCCCTAACCCTTTTAAAAAGAACAAGATGGTTTTTGTTTAATGCTTACCAAACCATAACATTGACAAGCAGCAATAGTAAGATCAAGTTGTGACTAGCTTCAACCAATCAATGCTAAATCTCTTAGGTTGCGAATTATTTAAAAGATGGTACGTTACCTTTAGGTTGGAAATAGGTGTAAAAGTTGCTATATAATGCAACTAATGGGGAGCAAGTGCACCTATTAGTTTTGTAGTATAGCGGATGTGAGTTCAAGTATCAATCCCTTAAGAACTAACTATTGAAATACTTCCTATCAATATTCCTATTATCTGACCTAACAATTTAGCACGAATCATCAATTAAGTAAATCTAAATTAAACTAATCTAATCTAATATAAAGGAATAGTAAAATAAAGGGACTAATAAAACATGAAAATAAAAGAGAACATAAATAAAACTATGAAGAACATATGATCTTTAGTATTTAAATATTGAATTTCCCCTTATAATCTATGATACATTCAATCTCATCCTTACAATTAGATCGTGAGAGTTCTTAAATTGTGTTAGCTGAACTTATGCTTATTAATTAACTCTTAATCTTGAGTATATTCTATCCAAATCTCCTCTACAATAAAATATCTCAAAATTGCATTAAGTCCTTCAACAATATTATTAGGTTACCCTAATTTAGAGAAATCAAGTAACTAATCACTTAGTCTATGGGAGGCAAGCGTTAAGCAAATGTACCTAGTCAAGCTATAATATAGAATTGAATTTGAGACTGAATGTCAATCCAACAAGGAACCACACATATGAGTAAAACCTAATTATTTAGCAATGTTACCCTAGAATTTCCTAATTATCTAACTTTTGCCATCAAGAATGTAGTTAAATAATTGATAGAATAAATACAATAAAATCAATAAAGATGGAAGAATAAAAATAATAATTAAAATAATAGAAATATAAATAATTAGAATAAAGAAGCAAGCATATTTCTTAGTAAATCTTTATGTTATTTATTACCTAGCTTAAAGTGACCTTTTAATCTCAATTGTGATATTAGACTATAGAGATTCCTATTATGAACTAATTAAATATAATTAATTCTTAATCCAGAGTATATTCTACCTAAATCACTTTTACAATAAAGTATCACAAGATTTCATTAAACCCTTAAATCCCACTATTAGGTGCTATGCCCAAAAGCGGCAAAATCATAACAATCTTGCCATATAAACTACCTTAAGATAAAAATTACTCTCTCAACTGCTATTGTAGAATTAATTTACATATGGCATCTATGACTAACTCACTTTGAAGTAAATAGTATATATAAAAATAATATGATTTTGCCCATGGAAGTCTTAAAACATGCATTAAAATTCAGAAAATTTAAGTATTATTTACAAGACTCAATAACCTAATTTGTTTAATATGTACATAGTTCAATACCACAAGATTGGTAAACAAGAACAAAATCTTTAAAAGTTCAGTTGTTTTATAAATTATATCCTCACTCCCTATGATCCAACCATCTTTAGTCTTAAGGTAGTTAAGATACGGCTTCCTATTCAGCACTTACAAGGAAAATCTATAGGGATATAAGTAATCAATAGCTCAATAAGCTGAGATGGAGACATAAGACCATACATCAACTACAAACAGGGTTATCAAATAGTTATTTAATTACAATGCAACAAGCAAAAGCCATCACATGATGTTGTCTGGTTCATCTTGATATTAGAGAAATTTTGCCTATTCTAATCTAAGTTTGAGGAGTTTCAGTGTGTATACAATAGTTCACGACGAAACCTAAGCTTGTGTAATGGAGATATCCTTCCTTTTGTAACTATCCTTCAAACCATTACCTTCATCCTTATTACAACCTCTTCTCCTGTCACTTAGTTCTACTAAGGATGAAGAATGAACTATTATGATACAACATTATTATTTTTAAAGGTGTCAGTAATTGGTTAGAGTATCCTAAACATCCCTTATTAGGTCATAATGCATGTATAGTTAAGGATTCAACTAGAATATCATTAAATCTAATTTAAGGTGATCGATCAATTTCATGCAATATAAACAATTTCAATCCATAATAGCAAACCAATAATATACAATCAAGCTCAAAAACATATACACACGTATGTGCAAAGTCAAGCTTTCTACAAACACAACTAAGTACGATCTTAAGTCTCCAAGTACTATAAAACAGTACTCCAAAATACAATTACATATTGATCTTAAACTTACTTAGATTTATTCACTTGCTCACTAAGGTATAATTTATGTTGTGCCTTCACTGCTAGTCCCTATAATACAAATAACATAAAACTATTACATATAAGCTTTATTTCTATAACTCAAATTATTGTGTTTAGTTTAAGGTTATACTTTACTTAGTTGTTTAGGTTTTAGGTCCCTTATTATTAGTCTTGCTCTTAGCTAGTCTCTATTTTAGCTTCTAATTCAGCCCCTATTTTTGCTCCTAACTACAATTTAATTATGAATCCTAAAACATCCACTAATTCATTCGTAGAGGTTTATCTAACTTCATCTTAACTATATAAGTTCTTTGATTTAGTTTTTGATCATTTCCTTAGTTTGCTCTATATACCCTATCCCTAATTTAGCTTTTGAATTGAGCTTCGATCCAAACATACATTGCATTTTAGCTTAATTTCCCACAATTTTATTCATGATCAAACCTAATGTATACTATAAAGTTGATACGCTTAATCTCACTTTACTTTTTATAAGAAAAGCATATTTTACTAGCAAATGCAATAGGTTATGTATGTAGTAATAATACTGATCTAAACTAGGTTGAATTCACATGGAATGATTTCTAAGTTTTATTAGAATTATTCTCATCTTAATTTAGGCAATTAAAATAACAAATTTATTGGATAATTAAATTCTAAAGAAAAATAAATTAGCAAAATAAATAAATTGAGATATGCAACATCTTTAAAGATTCAATTGCAAATCAGATAATTAGAATACCAATTACAATGATAAAGGTATCTTTAACAGGTTTAGTTTTAAAGCAATTAAGCACTAAGTATTCCTTCTCACAAAGTGAATACCTACCTAGTGCTTAATTAATTTAACCTTTCTATCACTAAACAAGTAATAAATTAAATTAATTCTTTCTTCTTCCTAAACCTTAATTGAATCAACAAACGTACATTATGTCTCTTTAATCTAGATAATCCAGTTCACAGTAAATAATTAGGAAAGGTTTCATAACTTAATACTAATTAACACGTATTTAAGTAGAGTCAAAATATACGTTCTCGTAATTAAGAAATTAAAGACTTTAAAATAGGCACAATTAATAAATTGATAATCTAAAATATCCAATAAGCAAAATCAATTAAGTATAAACAAGAAATAATAGATAAGATGATATCCAAATTAATAATTTATTACAAGGAATGGAGCAACATAGTAGGAGTTCTAATCTCCAATTTGAGATCAAATAACGCTTCTATTATTTTCAATGCTAAAATCTTGGAAAAAAAATAAAAATACACTCTAAAACCATAGATTAGTGAATCGGAGAAAAATCTATTATATTCTCCCAATTTTCTACTTGTCTATTCTATTATAAGGTCTACTATTTATATTACAAGGGATCCCATAAAGAGTGGGCCTGCAATATAAAATTACATGTCTTTCTCGAATGGCTTCAATTTCTTTTCAAAAATGATATAAAATGACCACAACCTAAAAGTCTAGTACAACAGTCTTTTTATGATTCAATTTTTGCATGGAATAAAAGATATACCGCACATCTGGAATTAGGAGCTCAACTTCATTCAACAAGTGACATGCATTTTCCATCCATATAGTGACCATAAGCGTAGTCCTTACCCATTAAGCTCTTTTAAATCAATTTTGTTTCCTCGTAATTTTGGGCGCCTTCATCATCATGTATATATTTTCTAATATTGCACATTTTTCCTATCAAAAATATATAAATTAGTGTCATAAAGTGCTAAGATAAAATTTTAACAAATGAAGTACTAATTTATACTAAAATTATACTAAAAAGCCTATAAAAGCAATTTAAAATCTATCTATAAAATAGTCACAATTAAGCTTTATTAACAACCCACCATTACTTCAATTTGACACAACTATTCCTTACTCCATTACTTTAACACTTTACATATAACAGATACATCAACATCAAATCTTCAAATTTCAAATCTAACACTTTCAACACCTTAAATATAATCCCTTAAAATAATTTAACATTTTAATATATCAAAATACTAACCAAATTAGAATCTAGGTAAACTTCTGGGAAAATCATTAAGTGTATTTAGAAAATAGTCATTTAATAAGATTTTTAAGGCCTAAAAATTAGATAAAAAATTTACAAAATAGTTTTCATGAAAACTCTTCATAATAATATAGTATATATAATAGATGTTTTACAGAAAAATTTTAGAGCCAAAATAACATTAATAGGGTCTTTGAAAACAAAAGTGAAATTGACTCGAGTTTAACAATCTGTTAAGGGCGATACATTTTAAAACTTAGTTTAATCAATAATATTTTTCTCAAAAACTACATACAAAAATATGTGAAGAATAATTTTTTTTCATAATTTTCAAATGAAAATGATTATTTTTACTAATTTAAGAAAAAATCAAATAGTTTAAGACACTCATCAATGTTAGTAGCTCCGGCCATCACCAGCAATTGAGGGGTTATCGATAGCACTAAGTGCTACTCCCTCTATTAGGTGGTGGTAACCTCTCCTTTTTATGTCTTGGTTTGTCACATGAACCCTTGTTTAACCCTTATTGCATTATATTTTTGTATAATTTCTTATAATTCTCTTTCAACTTTTTCTAGGCTTCCACTATTTTTCTTATATACAAATGTGATTATGCTAATTCTAAAATGACTAACTTGAATTTATAGAGGGAGGGATTTATCAGTTAGAAATTTTTAGTAGCCAAGTGTTACATTTTTCTTACTAATCCATTAGCTTTGATGTCCTCAGGTGTAGTTAAAATAGTCTAACAACTTTCCTAGATGTGCCACATCTCCATACAAGATTTTCTAAGTGACACATAATTTTCCTAATATTTTTATTAATTTTCTTGAATTTATTTAGTATTATTTAATATATATTAAATATTTTAGGTAATTTTAGATATTATTCCCTACATGTGAGTTCATATTTAATACAAACAAATACTCCTAAATATTTTTAATATCATTTTATGATTTTTAGTGTGTATATAATTTATCTCTAGCGTTTCGTTAGTTATCAAAACTTATTTTACACATTTTTAATAAATAACAAGTAAAATATATATATTTTATAACTGTAATATTTAATTATTTTAATTCTTAAATCTAAACTCACAACGTAGGTTTTACTAATATTTCGAACGTCTTCATAAAATTTAGGCTTATTAAGATAATTTTCATAATTACTCTAAATTTTACATATCAATTTCGAATTGCCCGATTACAAGTTACTAACTAATTTCGGAGGTCTCACATTAGATTGCCCTAATATAGAAAAACCGAACTACTAAACATTCTAGTTAGCCAGTTTTGTCTAATTGTACCAGTCAATCATACTATAGGAACTCGCAAACTTTATAGTAGACTTATGTGTTAACTTAATCATTAGTAAAATTGAATTAAAGAATGAAATAAAGCAATGCAATTAGATTCAATGTGCAAATATCGTAGATTAAAATAACAACTATTGATGAAAATATCAAGAGTCATAATATATATTAGGGTTTAATAACAATTTATTACGAGAACTAAAATAACAACATAATGAAAGAAAAGAAAACTTGAAAAGTAGAGAAACCCTTGTTATTTTACCCTATTTACTCTACTCTAAAGGGGTTTTCTCTGCAAATCTAAGCTTAAACATCTATTTATAAGCATTAGACTTAAATTTGCATAGAAAACTTAACAAAAATAGAAAATTCACAAATTATAGGACCACTACGTACTAAGATCATCTCCATAGAGTTAGGATGTGGTCTTGCATTGTGTTTGAAATCCTCAAATTAGATGAAAATTAATTACAAGAGGTCCATGGCTAGGGATCACAACCATGCTCTTCACTCGTAGTCTTATCTAGACTTTATTCGAGATAAAACCATTACGACTACTTAAACTTTTATATAATTTTTTTTTAGTACCTAAACTTTGAACTCATTTATTTTAGTATCCAAACTTTTAAAATGAGACAAACTATTATCTCTGTTATAACAGTCGTTACTATAAAATGATAGAATAATAATATAAGTACATCAGGTTACATTTTATTTTCATTTTAGTATCTCAAATTTTTAAAATAGAACAAATAAGTATCATTTATAATGGTTGTTATAACAAAAATATTAATTTGTATCATTTAAAAAGTTGAGAAACTAAAATAAATAAGTTTAAAGTTTGGGTATTAAAATGAAAAAATGTGAATATTCATGTACTTCTAATAGCTTTATCCCAACTTTATTCCTTATTTAAGATTCCTTCACTTCAATTCCTTGATCAATGTTTTTCTTCAATTGAGCTTAAAAACTTAATAAAATCCTTTAAAAATTTATCGAATACTCCCAAAATCCTTGAAAATGAAATATAAACGAATTAAGCTCTAAATTGCTATAAAATCAACTTAATTAATGCACAAATTCATACAAAATCATCCTAAAATATGTATACTAATTGAGCATCATCATCTATTCAATTATCACTTGTTACACCTATCCATCTATTATAGGGTCTAGTGAACTTTACAGAAAACTCAAATATTGAATTAATAACTCGAACTTACTAATTCAATACAACAATGCACAATGTAATTAGATATCAATAACAAGAAATCATAAATTGAATAAAAACAAATAAATAATTTTACATAGATTCTAGGATTCAATATCTAAGTACTAAAAAGAAATAAATTAATTTATTGTAAGGAAATGGAAAAGAAACATAAGGGAGAGAGGGTTATGAGACAGCCCACTTTCCTAAGAATGAATTGTATGATAAGTGTGTATTCTAATTTAAAAGGCTTATGTCCTACTTATAGTACAAAAAATTTTCAAATATATGTTCCGATATATCTTTAGCATATGTCTTCTTCCTAAATCTAGCTCTAAAGATATATGAAAGCATAACCCTTTTTCAAGGCTTCAAATCTTTTTTAAAATAAGAACATTCACAAGGACTAGAACGTTCACTCGTTAAATCATGACTGTAATCTTACTCGTGATCATTCTTTGCTTCAAAAATTACAAAATAATTGATAGGAGAAGAATACGCCCAAGATCATGGTCGTTTTCTTGCCCGTTCTCTTCTTAGTAAGCAAATTCTTTCTTAATTCCTTACTCTTTTGCCCGCAATTTTAGTTCATGGTCATTACTCATGAGTTTGATCCTTTCCTAAGCTTTAAAACTTGTCCAAGTCTTCTACAAATCATCTAAAACTTAATCAAAATCACCAAATGAAGCTTAAAATCAAAATATAAATAAATTAAACATCAAATTCAATACAAACACCCAAAAAATCTTATAAAAGCATTATAAAATCAACTATGAAATGTACATATTTATGCAGTCATTAGCAAGTAAGTACATTATGCTCTAGGACATACTCTACTTTCGAGGGGTTTACTCACCTCTTTTACATTGCCTTTGACCTGAGAAAGTGCAACACACCTTTAAGGAGCTGTATGTTGGCATATGTAGCAATCATATGAAAAGTCAAGCTTTATATGTTTGAGCCCTCTAACTTGGCTACTTTTGGCCTACAATGAAAGAAGATACAAAGGAAATAGTGCATAGGTGCATTAGAAGCTAGAAGTATGCACCAATAAAACATACACCGAGCAGCAACTTACTCTCGCTTACTAATCCTTCGCCCTTTACCCAATAGGGACATGATATTCTAGGCCCTTTTCCAAAGAGCTCCAAAGGTCAGCAATTTATTATTGTAATTGATAACTATTTCACAAAGTGGGTAAAAGTAGAGGTCATTGCCTCCATCATAGCCCGATGTCCAATATATCATCCTCATGGACAAAGAGAAGCAATTTAGTAATGAAAAATTTCAAGGCTTCTGTAAGAAGCACAACATCAAGTTACACTTCATGTTGGTTGCCTACCCCTAGAATAATGGGTAAGTTAAAGTGGTAAACAAGACCATACTCACAATCCTTAAGAAGAAAGTTGATCGAGATGATGGCAGATAGGCCAATGAACTCCCTAATATCCTATAAGGATACTAAACTACGCACAGGACATCTATGGGAAGGGAATGCCATTTTGTTTGGCGTTTGGCACTAAAGTCATGTTGCCAATAGAGCTAAAGCTCTCCACTAGTAGAGTCTAAAGTTATGATCCAAATGCTAACTAGATCAGCCTTGCCACTAGCATTGACGCTATAGGCGAAGTTTGCAACTTAACCATGGCTTAAGTGGTCATGTGTCCAACATTGGGCTCATAATATTATAACAAAAAGGTTAAGCATAAGGAGACCTAATATGTAGATTGCTCTAAGCTAAGGGGTCTAAGGAAGAATAAGGTAAGCTAGACCCAAATTGGGAATACTTAGTTAGAATTTTTTAAGACATCATGAATGGAGCCTACAAGTTAGAGATTCTGGATGGCCAATCAATACCTAAGATGTAGAATGCCAACAACCTAGCCTTTATTTGTAGTAGCTGAGTTTTTCTTTTTATGAGTTGAGACAAATTTAGATTTAGTAAGGTCCATTATTTTATCTTATTTAGCTTTGCAAAATGATCTCCTTTAATGCGGTTATTCAATAAATGAGAACAATATTTGCTTTAATTGTGATCTTTTTCAAATTCATAGTATTGCATTCCTCCTAAATGATAAAGTTAGCTTATAGCATAAAACAACTAATAGGCCTTTCTAAGCTACATCAAATTCATTTACATTTTCAAACAAAGGATTAACCCTTTAACCCTATTAAGTACCCTTATTGGCACAAATGCTTAAGGGACTCCTATATTAAAGAAGGGTTGACCCCTCAACACTCTTGGTTACCCTTACAAGCACCAATGCCTAAGAAACTCTCAAATTAACAAAGGATTGACTCTTTAACTGACATCATGATGAAAGCTAACAAAGGCAATGGTATCTGGATGGGTCTAACCTTACAGAAAACTTGAAAATAAAGTGGTAAATGCACAAACAACAATGAGAGTAAAACAAGCAAACCCTCAAATAACTTTAAGGATATGACGTACATAACATACCAAGAAACTTTTGAGAACTCACAACTTAACTTGATATGACTCACAAGTTAGTTCAATGAAGGTACTCCCCACCTAGCCTTGCTTAAGGGTTAAGATAAGAGTGAGGCAAGTAACCAAATTGAGTGCAATGCTCATGAAAGAAGTGTATCTAATATTCCGAGATGATCTTGCACCTATATGTATAGTAGGTATTTATACCCAAAAAGTTAAGGCATCTTACCCAAAATAGAAAAAAACTAAAAGGATAATGTCTAAAAGAAGTAATGTATAAGGAATGAAAAAGAGCATGAAAATAAAACAAAATTGGATATCTTATATAAAGGATTTTATAATATGATTGCTTGGATATGTAGCTCTCTATAAATAGGTGACTTTTTAGTAGAAAAAGATAATTTTATACAAACAGGTTAGTGACTGCCAAGCTAAGGTGATGAGTAGAGGTAGTAGGTTAGCTGTATCGAGTTGATTAGATAATTCTTCTAAGGTGAATTTAACTTGCATGTATTTAACATGGATCGAATTCAAGTTAGTTAGGTAGTTCGTCAAATAGACTGAGCCAATGTTAAAGTATAGCTTAGGTTAGTAATCGAAGACAATCAATGAATACAAAAGGGTTCGGCTTGGTTAAGGCATTAAGTTGGCAAATTACAGCATATCGAACTCCTTAGTGATGGGTCTTAAGGAAAGAATTCGCTTGGCTATGCTTTCTAAGCCTACAACTCAAGCTTGATTCAAGGGTCTAGTTGTCTAATTCTTATCATCCTCGCTAGGCTAATTGGGATTTAGGATCAAATCTAGTTAGTCCTCGTCTAAGTTCTCCTTAGGTCAATAAGGGTTGAGGTTAGCAACATTAAACATGCTTGACACTCTAAAGTCTTCTAGAAGCTCAAGTTAGTATGCATTGTCATCGATCTTCTAAAGTATCCTGAATGGTCCTTCAACTCTAATAAATAGCTTATTCTTCTTTTTATTAGGGAATCTTTCCTTACTTAAATGTAGCCATACCTGGTCACCAAGCTAAAACTACCTATTCTTCCTTCCTTTACCTTTCTCCCTTGGCTTCCTAGTGGCTCGGTTAATTTGCTAGGTGATTTTTTGATAGAATTGTTAGATAAACTGAGCTCTTGTCCTTGCTTATGGATCTTCATGGTCAGGGGGTAATACGGAGGTATCATAAAGCGATAGTTTGGGGTTAAAACCATAGATGACCTCGAATAGGGTATACCCAATGGTAGCATGTACTATCTTGTTGTAAGTGAATTCGACCACAGGTAGGCAGATGTCCTAGTTGTTTAAGTTCTTTTCCAGTGTAACTCAGAGTAGTAATCCTAGGGTACAGTTAACCACCTCTATCTAGCTATAGGTTTGAGGATAGCAAGAGGTGCTAAATAGCAATTTAGTTCCTATTCAATGCTAGAGGGCTTTCTAGAAATGGCTTAGAAATTTTCGGTCTTCATCTAATACTATACCCCTTAGTACTTCGTACAAGCGAACTACTTCCAGTAAAAACAAAAAAGCAATAGCCAAAGCATCATTAGTTTTGGTATAAGGCATGAAATGCACCATTTTACTGAACTTATCCACGACAACAATTACAAAATCTTTGCTTTGTACAATTTGAGGTAATATGAGGACAAAATCCATACTCAGATTGACCCGTAGATTGGTCGAAACAGGCAAAGGTATTGCTTTTCCTTATTTTACTTGACTTTTTGCTTTCTTGCAGGTGGCGCATCTCTTGACTAGATGATATACGTCACAATTCATCCTAGGCTATAAGAACCTATCATTTAGCAGCTTATCTGTTCTCCACTCTCTAAAATGCTTAAGAAAGTCCTCCACTATAGGCTTCTCTCACCAACAACTCTCTAATCAAATAGGTCAATACATACAACTTGCCACCTCAAAACAAATAACCATCTTCCATGTGGTACTCATCTATTACTCTTCTTTCTCTATAGTGCTTATATATAGGGCCAAAATGAGAATTATTCTAATACTATTCTTTAATGCTTGTAAACCCTAACAGTTAGGTCTATAACTTAATGTGAAGAACATGTCTCCTTGACAGACCATCAACAACTACGTTATTTTTGCCTTGCTTGTATTTAATGACAAAATTAGATACCTTTAGAAATTTAATCCAATGAGCTTAGCATTTGGAAAGTTTTGATTAGTTCCGTAAATATCTTAAGAACTTATGATATGTATATATGACAAATTCCTTTAATAGAAGATAATGCTGCCATATACAAAGAGCTCAACCAAAAGTTCTTTATCATAAACAGAATAGATTAATTGCACCCATTTAAGCTTTTCATTATGATAAGTGATAGGTCGACCTTCGTGTATTAGCATAGCTCCTATGCTGACACCTAATGCGTTGCACTTAAGGTCAAAAACTTGGTCAAAGTCAGGTAGAGCCAAGACTAAGGCAAAGGTCAACCTTGCTTTCACCTCGATAAAACTCCTCTCCTCTTTTTCTCCTTACTTAAACTCCACATTCTTCTTTGTAAGCTCAATCATAGGTAACATTATAGTACTAAAACCTTGGATAAAGCATTGGTAAAATGATGTTAATCTGTGGAAACTTCTCACCTCGGTACAAGAGGTTGGGGTCGTCTACTCACCAATGGCTCGCACCTTCTCTTCATTAACTCTCAATTCTTTTCCACTAACCATGTAGCTTAGGAAGATCACTTCTTCCTAACAAAAATAGCACTTCCTTAAGTTTCCAAACAACCTCTTTACTCGAAGGATATCAAAAATAGTTTAGAAATGGTCAGTATGTATTGCCAAGTTGATACTATAGACAAGAATGTCATCAAAGTAGATGACAATGAACTTTTTGATCAGATCTCTCAAAACATGATTCATCGGTCTTATGAAAGTACTTGGGATGTTTGATAATCCAAAAGGTCTGACCATCCACTCGTACAAGCTATGTCGAGTCTTAAAAGTAGTCTTCCATTTATCCCCTTGCCTCATTTAAATTTGGCAGTATCCAAACTTTAGATCAAGCTTACTAAATATTCTTACACCACTCAACTTATCTAACATATTATCTAGCCTTAAGATGGGCTATCGATACTTGATCGCAATTTTGTTGACAGTTCTGTTATCTACATACATATACCAAGTGCCACCCTTCTTCGATACAAGTAATGTAGGCATAACACAAGGACTAAGACTTTCCTTCACATATCCTCTTGCCAATAGCTCATTAATTTGTCTTTAAAGTTCAGGAGCTTGTTCGAGGTTCATCCAATAAGCTAGTTTGTTCGATAGGGTAGTGTCAATTATCAAATCAATGCAATGTTCAATGCCTCTAAAAAGGGGGTAGTCCCTCGAGCAGCTGTTCTGGAAACAGGTCGACATACTCATCCAATAGCTCTCTAGCCTCTAAGGATAGCTCACCTCGCTCCATGAACTTGAATAGTCGCTTAATCAATAAAAAGGTTGGTACATTAGCCTTAATAGCTTCTCAAAGCTTGACTCTACTCAATACCAAAGACTTCTTTGATCCTCTAGCTAATTTAGCTTATAACTTAATTACTTAACTTAGGGTTATGGGGTTTAGGATGATCTTCCTACCATCCTTCTTAAACACAAAGGTGTTCTTGAATCCATCTTGTATAACCCTTTGGTAAAAAAGCTAAAGTCTACCTAATAGCACATAAGATGCACACATGAGCAACACATCATAGAGAATTTCATTAAAATAATTCCTAAAGGAAATTGGTAGTAATACTTGCTACGTAACAAGTAATGTTCCCTTCTCATTCAGTCAATGCAATTTATACGACCTTAGATGTGACATAGTTAGCAATTTAAGTTTCTTAATCAAGTCGATAGAGGCTACATTGGTGCAGCTTCCACTGTCCACTATGAGTGCACAAACTTGATCATTCACGTTACAAGTGATGTAGAATAAGTTCTCTCCCTATTCCGCTTCAATAAAAGGCTTTAAACTCATTACACGTTGGACAACTAAAGTCAACTTATCCAGGTTAGATAGCTAAAGTTAACTTATTTGGGTCTTCGGCAAACACATCTTCTTTAATCAAGTCAGCATTAACCTCAACCTCATCTCCCATTTCTTTCTCCTCCTCTAGTTCTTCATATATGCTACTTACTTCGATCTTTGGGAAATTTCTCTTGATAATCATGGTCCTTTAGTTTGGACATTAAGCAATCATATGCCCAAACCCTTAGCATTTAAAGCATTTATTTTGGCTCGTCTTCTTCCTAGATCCTTATCCTTTCTAATAAGTTCTCGGTGGCACTTTACCATTAACTGGTCGGCCCTTCTATTTAGCTTTAGCATTTGCCCTTCTGGTTACCTCAGAACTCTACTAAGCTTGGTAATTTTTCTCAGCAGGTCAACTCATCGAAGGTCGGGTTGGCTTGTTCCTTCTCTATTTCTCCACTCGCTAAGTTATTCTTATAGCCTCATCCAATGTAATGAACTAGTAATGTTCTATAATATCTCGAATGCCATTTCTTAATCCAATAAGAAACTTCGATACTATTCATACTGATGGATTTTCTACTTTACAATGATTCATGAGTATTTGAAACTCCTAAACATACTCATCAATAGTTCGATTTCCTTGCCTTAGCTCTTGAAGCTAACCAAAAGTGTCTTGCAAATATGTATCCAACACAAACTTGTTTTTAAGGATCCTCTTCATCTCAGGCTAAGTACTAACCTCTCTGTATCCTTCTCATCTCCTCATGGCCTAGAGGTTCTTCTACCATAATATAACATACCTAGAGAATTCTGTAGCAACAACCTTTATCTTCTTACATTCCTCATATTGATAATAATAAAAAATAAGCTCAACATTTTCCTCCCAATCTAAATAGTCATCTACATCCCTAAAACCATTGAAGCTTGAGATCTGAAGCTTTCTATGGTTGGCAAATCGGAGTGCTCGAGCTCACTCTTCTTCCTCATTATACTCTTCTTCTTCATCATCATCCATATCACCCAAATCGATCTTTCTACACACTTGTCCTCCTACTCCTCTACCTTGAACTTATTGAGTTGGGATCTTTCCTCTAGTTAGTTAAGTAGCTTATGGAGTGTTCTACATGGCCTCAGTAGGTCTATAAGCCATTGTATGAATGGCTCGAGTTAAGTTGGCTATGAGGTTAACTACTTCATTAAGTCATTTGCCTATACTCCTAAGCGTACCTTAGGGCTGTCAGCTATGGTAGACAATACCACTATTCTCATCCCCAATACTAACATTAACATTGGGATTTGTCATTTTCTTTGATAAAGCTTAGCAATAAACTTAAGGTTTAAGAAACAACAGATACTGTTCTCTCAAGACAAACAATCTCATAGACAAAACTCCTTTGCACAAAAGTTCAATTAATCCACACACAACAACTTCTCAAAAGAATGACAAATTCAAATGAAAATTTACTCTGTTTTTAAATACTCAAAACAGTACAAAATGGAGTATACAGCTACAACAAACTAAAGTGCCTTCCACTTACCTAAACACTTGTAACTAAGCTTCATGTAACATACTACTTCAATCTCTACTACCTAAGAAGGTTCAAACATAACTTACCCAAATGAAACCTCTACTCTAATATTAAGATAATACGCTGTACCGAGAGTTGACAAAGGTAATGGTATTAAAATGGGTCTAAACTTATAGAAAGCTTGAAAACAAAGCAGTAAATGTACGAACAATAATGAAAGTAAAATAGGAAAACCCTTAAATAGCTCTAAGGATATGACATACCAAGGAACTTTCGAAGACTCATGGCTCAACTTACTATGACGTACAAGCTGATCTAATGAAGGTACCGACCACTTAGCTTTGCTCAAGGTTTAGGATAAGAGTAAAGTAAGAAAACAAAACGAAAGCGATGTTCACAAGAGAGGTGTATTCAATATTCTAAGACATGATGAGATTATCTTGCAAATACATGTATAATAGGTATTTATACTCGAAAAGTTAGGATATCATACTTAAAATGGAAAAGACAAAAAGAGTAATGTCCAAAAGAAGTAATGTACAAGGAATGAAAAAGGGCATATAGAAAATGCAATAAAATTAGGTATCTCATGCAAAGGATCTTATCATATAATTGCTTAGACATGTGGCTTTCTATGGATGGGTGACTTTCTAGAAGAAAAAGACAATTCTATAGGATTGGGTTGGTGATTACCGAGCTGAGGTACTGAGTAGAGGTGATAAGTCAAATATACCAAGCCAAGTAAACAATTCTTTCAAGGTGAATTCAGCTAAGACGTTTTTAGCATAGATCAAATTTAAGTTAGTTAGGTGGTTAGTCAGATAGGCCAAGCTAATGTTCGAATATAGCTCAAGTTGTTAGCTAAAGACAATTAATAAGTACAAGAGGGTTTAGTTCGACTAGGGCATCAAGTTTGCAAATTGTAGTAGCTCAAACTCCTCAATGGTGCGTTGTAAGGAAAGAATTTGCTTAGCTTCTCTTTCCAAACCTTAGGCTTATGCTCGGGTCAAGGGTTCAATGGTTTGATTCCTATCATTAACCCTATTAAGTACCCTTATTAGCATAAATGTTAATGGAAATCCTATGCCTTCCCTACTGACTTTGATGTCTAGGGGAGCTCACACACCATAGAAGACAATTGATTGCTCTCTTAGGTACCCTTATTGATCTAAACATTCGAAGAACACCTAAACTATGTTAAGCATTGAATCACTTAATCTTACCCTAACTTTGAAAATTTAAGTACTCAAGGGGTCCACTCTACTTTACTCACTTATGCAACCAACTTGGATACCTCTAAGTTGGCAAACACTTTAAGGAGCTATAACTATGCAATTATGAGAATTAATGAGTAAAACACACATGTAAGCAATAACTTAATTTTAGTTAAATTTATGCAATTACAAGGTTAAAGGTTAGCATCCTAGCTTGAGTTGTTACATTAAGAAGAAAAAAGAAAAAGAACACAACCCCCCATTTAGTTGGAGGAAGGTTGCATAACTCATCCGTGATGGTAGGTGGAATATTATTGCCATGGAAGGCTTGGTCCTTAGCCCTTAGCCCCTTCATCTTTAAAGTCTAATACCTCGACTCTAAGACTTACCTCAGCACTTTTTAACCTTCGACAACCTTAGTAGTGGGAGGATCTAAGAAATTAAGGAAAATTAAGTCTAGCTCGAGATAGTTCTCTTAAACTAGGTCTTGAATTCCCCTTCTTGCCTCTAATGTAACCTCCTTCTACTCATCCTCCTATTATTATCTATTAATGATCTTATTGAAGACCCTATTTCAAATGGTCGAAGGGATGTTGTCTCCACTCTCTAGCTTAGCAATCTAAACCCCTTGTATCATAGCTTCCTCCTTTTACCATTGTACCTCATTACTCAACTTGCTCTCTTTCTCTTTTAAGGACACAAGAAAACCTGTTTGATTATCTTAATCTTTATACATAGTATCGTACTTTACCTTAAGTGACAACCTCATTGCTAAGGATGGAGTTGCTGCTCTTCTCCTTCTCTAGCTTAGTCTTAAGTGCCCCTATTTCTTACATTAGGTCATCGATGTTACTCTTCTTAAGCCTGACCTAACATTTAGACTAAACCAACTCTTCCCTAGTCTTTTCTAAATTAGCTTTAGCTTCATTAGCCTCCTTCTTAGCCTAAGCAACCCTAATCCTAACTTCCATAGCTTGTTATCTAGAAGAAAAACCACAACTAAACACCAGAGGTGAAGATTAAAAGCTCAAAAAAAGGTAAAACCAAACTTTTTCCTTCCACTCTGTGTTCAGTACATCAAATGTACAAAGGACATATGCATTACCCTGCAATGAGAATAAAAAAAGGTTAAAGGAAGCCAAGCAACATGATTATAAGCCAAAGAGCCCTAACTTACCTATACAAATTTGCGCATACCATTCTCATCATACCTTCAAAAACCTTGTCAAGGACATCAAAGTTCTACTCTAATAAGGACTTAGTTAGGATCTCTTAGCTCAACCTCCCATTGTTGAGGCTAAGGACAGTGGTGAGTACATTCCATCAAGGATGGAAGATATTGCCTTGTTCCTCTTCAAGCTACCATGCATAGTAAATCCTCAACATCCATGCTAACTAGGATCTCCTCACTTGAGGAACAATGGTCATGAGCCTTCCTTCCCCTTATGTTGGGGGAGTTACCTCCTTTAGTATACCTTGGGAAGGTATTAGAGTTGACATCCCCATGTTATGTATCTATTTGGCATGCAATCTTCTTAAGCTAAACCTTTCCTTAAAAGAGGCCTCATGGATCTTTTTTCATTAATGGGCTCCTTATGGAACCTCTCTTCAATGTCCCTAAGACGATGCTTCTTTATAGCCCTTCTAGTTGCTCCTTTATCCAGAGATTTAAGCTTCCTCTTCTCAATTATTAGGTTTCTTTAAGGTCACCTTGGCCCACCTAAAACCCTTCTTTATAGGCTTGCCCTTTTGACCCTTTGCTAGGATAGTAGCAAATACGTTTAGTTGCTTTTTAGTAACCTTTAGCTTTTTCTTCTCGACCTTGGTAGTCCTTACAATAGCTTTCTTTCTTGGTAGCCATGGTAGCTTAATCAACATCGTACTTCATCCTTTCTACCTAGGCCTTATCTAAAAGAGCCTTAGCATTATGGCGTTCACTAGCTTCCTTGATGTGAAAAGAAAACAATCATTTAGAAAAGTTTACACTTTAAGACCATACCAAGTTCTAGCCCTTAGGAAGTCTCCTTTGTCCAGAGTAATAGACTACATAGCACTTTTGCATGGTATAGCACATGAGTGGGATAATAACCCAAAGTTAACTCAGTATTTGTCATGCTTTCAAGGACATCTTGACTAAGATTTAGTTTTTCAACTATGCGAGCTGAGTTATAAGTTTGGTGTCCTTTTACTCACCATTGATCCAATAGCTAGGCAAGCACTTCTTAATAGAAGTACCAAGCTCATTGCATGGATCCTTACAAATAGGCTTTGCTTACTTAGTCCAAAATTTAAACCCTTCTTCAAGCTCATCACGATGTAACAGTACTTCTAGTCATGTACAAAAGACTCCAAATCACCGAAGATTTCCAACTTATCTAAGCTGATAGGTAAACCCACTCATCATTACCCTTCTTGGAATTAAAGAAGTACATGCATAGTTGTAGAGATGGCTTGTACATGAATCGGTTGCATAACACTTCAAAGGAAACTAGTTACGGAACTGAGTTCAACCCACTTTGCGATAGGCTTAGGTGATGGTAAGTGAGAAAATCCACCTGAAACTTCAAGAATAGGAGCCGAAAACTTTACTCCATTTCAATGTATTAGAAGTAAAGCCTACAATCATTACAAATAGTAGGGTTTCGTTCATTTTCTCTTGACCTGATTACCTCCTAGCCCTTAGTATAGTAAGTGTTACTAAGGAATGTAAGCCCCTCATTTAAGATGGTGTTTAGAATGCCATTAAGAGTGTCGCTGAATTCAAGAGTCTTATAAATTAGCTCCACTAACCTTTTATCCTCTCCATCATCTCAATAATGGTAAAGGGGATTCTCTCTATCATTTCCCACCTCTTTCTCATCCCTTCAATTCTAGACCTTTACTTATTTGCCGTTGTTGTTGTATTAGTGCTCACCATCGTCTCTTTTTTAGGGCATAAGAGTAGGGACCCTCTCTTGCTGCACCCTTTAAAGGTTGAACTTGTCAATCTCCTTTAACTAATTAGGAGAAGAAGGGGAAGAAGAATTACCTTGGATCATTCCCTCTATTGTTACATGTTTGTGTGGTTAATAGGTAAGGTATGAAGAGTGAAAGAAAACAAAAATAAATACATAAGGGTAAATGAAAGAGCAAATGAAAGTTTGAAAAAGAAAAAGTGGGAATAAGGGTTTTTTAACTCCATTTATGGCCAATAATCAATGGTACCAATGATGGCTATGAGAAGCACAAATGACATTATGGTGTATAATCCCTATGATCTTTGAGGACAAATGGTTTTGATAGCTATCAAATTTGACAATTCACTTTAGTCACATCATGTGCCATATTTTAAATCCCTAACTTCCCTATTCTAAAATTTTTTTTAAGGGTCATTCCTTAAGGCCAAAGTTCTATTTAGCTTGGCTTGGTTACATCACCTCACTCAAATCAATTATTTATGCCTTAAGTTGATTAACTTATTTAAGTCAAATTCATCTATGTAGAGTCGGCTAAGATTAAGCCTTAAAAGCCTAGCCATACGCCTACTCTCCTTATTGAGTGTTTTTTTTTTTTTTTGGAAGAAGAGAAAGGGAAGGGAGAAGTAAGTGTCGATAGGTAATTTATGCCGAAGCCCAATCCAGACATACTGTTACTTCTATGCAAAACAAGAAGGCCCATTTTACATGGGCTCAACTTGTTTGCACCCATCTTGTTAAGACAGGTTTAAGAGTTTTGGCAACCATTTGTTTTACTAGAATCCTATTGCCTTACAGTAAAGCCCACCTATTTGGCTCCTTTGTTACTTCACCCTAGTCTCCATCAAGAAACTTTACATTATTTATGACTATTTCCATGGCTTATGGTAAGAGCTCCTTCAAGCTCATCTTGACCTAATTGGAGTCGAGATTGAAGTAGATACAAAGATACCTATATCTAGAGTAAATCTTTATAAAGATGCACTCTGGCTTTTATAAAACATGTATCTATTTTACTTAGATATGCTTACCCATTTAAGAAAATACAATTCTAGATTTAGCAAGATCTAACATTCCTAAAATATCTCAACCTCATCCCTTATAAAAAGGTAACGAAGCCCCTAGGTACAATCACTTGGACTCAAATAGCAGTTACTTTGCTACTTTTCTTACTCAAACTACTTAAATGTTAAGAGCGCCCACACCAAATCAAACTCCAATGTGCTTTTAAAGGTTTTATCGCTCATGAATTAAGATTTCAGGTGCAGACATTCAAGAATCAAGCCTAATAACACAATCTCAATCCTTTAAAAAATCTACAAACAATAGTCATCATATGTGATTCAGTAGGGTACAAAAGCTAGTAGGTGTATACTGTACAATTTTAGCTATAAGTATCATAGTAAATAAAGTAAGGGCTATTCACTTGAGTAGGCAAAATCTTATAACTAAACAAATCTAAAGATCAATCTACAATGCTTTAGATCACCTAAATGCACTTAGGTTATATTTGTTTTATTTGTTTCTCGTCTTTTTAACAACTATTCATTGTCAACTTCAATTCATTGTTTAGTTGCAAAATAGATATGAAAAAGACAAGAGTCACATTAACACATATATGCTTGTTAAAAGACCAAATCCTTAAAATATTCCCCATTTATAGTCTTTTATACCCTTATTCCTTCTCCATATTTACTTAAACTTTTTCTGTAATATGTGTTGAGCCTAATTTTTTGAATTCTTTTATTTAAAATCGATTTCCCCATTTTCGATTAATATTAAACCCTAACCCATTTAATATTAATTCTCGACTAAAAAAATTAGAAATTGGGAAATTCCAACTTCATGAAAAGTTTTTGGAGTTGCCACCCAACCAAAGTCGGGAAAAAAAAAAAGAAAACCACAATCAATTGGGTAGATTGATTATAATTTAGCTACCAGTCTTCAATTTCAATTTAAATGAAGAACTAGAGGGTTCCAAATTCGAGGCCTAACTTCTTAAACCCTAATAGGTACTACTATCAATTTACAAAATTAAGATTATTCTTCTAATTATAATATTATTTAAGGAAAAATAAAAATTAAAAGAAAAAAAGAACCGAAGTTTCTATATATTTTATCGCCGCCCTAAAGGTACCTACGTACCCGCTATTTAAGATCAAACGATCGTAGTTCTTTTCGAAAAACTTTAACGTGTTGGTTGATTTTAATTTTGAAAAAAAAATTGACTAGGTTTACGTTTTAATTGATTTAGTTTATTAAAAATCTTAAGGGGCTCTAACTCTTGAGTGATTTTATTTAAAAACTCTTTAGAAGTCCTAAAATTTTTTTAAAGGATTTTTTTTTATTTTAAAAATTTTCTATGTGATGAATCCTTAATGAAAAAAAAAAAAAACCTAATCCTAATAATCCTTAAGCTAATGCATATAATTACCTACCAAAACCAAAATAATTCCATATAATATACTTATATAAGGAAAAACCTATACTAACATGTCCATACATTATATTATACCAACTAATAAAATATAATGATCTATATATAATAAAAACCAATCTTAACGGTTCCTAATCTAATGTTCACATCCCTACCTAGATACTTGCGATTAGATAACTATTTTACTTAAATCTTTATCTAATCTAAATAACATTAGAAAACTAATACTAAAAACATATCATGTTCTATCCACATATCTATATATACCATATAAGAATATAATATAATACAATACAATACAATATAATACTTAAATAATAAAATAAAAAAAGTTGAACCAAACCTGATTATCGTTGAAGGATTAAGGGACGTGCTACTATTTAAGACCCTGTTTGATCGTTAGCGGGAGGATGAATATAGCAATGTGGATAGTGATCGCACGTTCGCCAAGGAATTAATCAGTGATTATGGTGTGCTACAACAAGGTTGTCACGCGCATTGTAACTTTCTGTCGCGGATGGATGGCTACGTATTGTTGGACGTGTATGAGTTGTTGATATGAGGCAAGCGCACCTATCAATTTTAATATAGCGGATATGAGTCCGAGTCGATCCCTCAGAGATTTTAAGTACTAATATTAACTTTAGCTGTATTATCTAACCAGAAAATTGTGATGAGTTGAGTTAATTAAAAATACTGAAATTAACAACTAAACTACTTATGAGACTTAATTACGCAATTTAGTAAGCAATAAACTGCGAAACTTCAAGTATGCAATAATGTATTTAGGAATTATTTCCCTTAGTATTTAACATATAACCTTTTTAAAATATATTCAATTCAGTTTCTATAATTCTTGACCAGAGGGATTCACAATTAAAGCTAATACCTTTCTCAAGCATATTAACCCTAATCCTAAATTATTTACCGGAATCTCTTCACTTAGCAATATAATTTAGAATTGCAGTAATGTATAATGAATTCCCACACAAACAATCAACTTTCCGGAAGAAACATGTATCTTATCTCTAAGTATACATGTAATTCTCTTCAATTATGCCTAGATCTAATTACACATGCAATTTCTCAATCAACATGCATAATATCATATATTGACACTCTAGAATTATCAATCTATAATTAAACAACATAATTGAATCAAGAAAAGATAGAAACTTTATTGAAATTATAATTAAATCCAAGGGTTACATGAAACCTTAGGTTCCATAATCCTAAATACTCGAATTCTAAACTATCATAACGAATCTAAAAACGAGTTCCATCAAAAACATAAAATAAAGCATGGAAAACCCCTCTTGATTTGATGAACAATCTCTCTAATCTTAAAATCGATGTTGTTCTCACTTCTTTCTTGATTGAGGTTCTCCTTAAGTCTCTTTCTCTTCTCTTGTATCTTCTCGTTTCTTGTAATGTCTCTCCTGTTTTTTGAAACCTTAATATGTCCTTTTCTAGTGTATCAAAAGGATTCTGTTCTCGTCACCAGACACGGCCTGGGACATGGTCGTGTCCCCAGGTCGTGTAAATTTCTGCACTAAGATAAAATTTTCTACACAACTTCAAAACTTCAAAACTTCAAAACTTCTTCATTTGAACTCCGATTTGAGTAAAATTTGATTCCTTTTCTTCGTTTTCGATCCTAGAACGCGTTCAAACCTAAAAATCAAAATTTACTCAATTAAGTATCAATTTCTATAAAGAAAACTAAAAATGTGAAAAATCACCATATAAAATATGTTTAAAATCAGAGTTATCAGTTGTCACGGGCGATCGAAGAGGATGGAGCGCGGCAATGGATGTTCAGTGTTGGTTGTAGACAACGAGTCGATTTTCGTTAACTAGCGATTCTTGCCATACTAGCGTAAAGGATGCTGAGTTAGGTTCTCTCCTAATGGCAATTGCCGATAGTAAAACTTGCTACATGGAATGTGGACCGTGGAATGTAGTTAGTCTTGGCTATCGGCGGTGAGGATGAATGCATGTTTAGAGGCGTTGGGACACTGCTGAACATACGCTGTGTTGCTGTTGTGTAGAACGTACTGCAATGGTGTGATATAGGTGTATGTTATGTCTACGGCTTGGAACTAGAGTTGCTGTTGTGCGTCTCTCTGTGAAGTGCAATAGATGGATGAAGGATGAAGTAGTGTGTATACATGGACTGATCTGGCTGTAATGTACGGCGTGGAATTGGAAGCCGATCCTTGGTGTTGCTGATCGATGCAGAGATGGAAAGTGGACAGCATGTCGAAGCTTGGACATACGAATGGTATTCGTGTGTAAGAGTGTAGTTGTAGTGCATCAGGGAGGGTGAAGACAGTACTATGTGTGTTCAAGTTTGTGTTTGGTTGAGGTTGTGTTGTTGCGTAAAGGTGGATTATGTGACAGTGATTACAGTGTCTATTTTTACCGTAAAGGATTCCTTTTCTTTGGGAGTGTGTTTATAAAACCTAAATTATATCCCATCGTATTAATCAGATCTAATTTAATTAAATTAAATTAGATTCGAATTAATTCAAATCTAATTTAATAAAATCAAACTAGATTGGAATATTCCCTAATGATTCAAATTCGAATAAAAAAGATTTTATTATATAAGATCTATTACGCCCAACTCGTTTTTTGTAAACATAAAAAGATCGAAATAAAAGACACCTAATTATCTAATAAGATTCAAACTTAAGACCTCAAATTAAACCTAAACCAATACTCAAATGCTTATCCGTTAAGCCGTTGGTCTATGTCTTGATTTTTAGTATAACTGAATTACACTTGAACTATGCGACTCCTTAAAATAATTATTTGAACTAAACTAAAACTAAAATTATTTGTCCTTAATATAAGTTACTTCCTAAAAAATCTATAATATCTTTTTAATTTTTTCTTTTCTTATTTTTTTGGTATTTTTTATCATTTGTTAATTTTTATTATTTTTATCTTTTATTAATTTTTATGTTTTTTTTTTTATTTTTTTATTATTATATATATTTTTATATTTTTATTTTTGAATTAGGACCCCTTTTGTAAAATCAAAATTTAAGATTATGGAGGGGAAAAAATAATGTGTCTATAATATGCATTCAAACCTTCCAGATTCCTTGTTGGTGAAAAAAAAAAAAATAGATAACTCACCTTTTCACAAAGTTAAGGGAATCATCCCCTTTTTAGCGACAAATGGCATTGAATTTATGAACATGCAACCATCCACCATTTTAATGTATTTTTATATAATCCATAAATCCTTATTTGAATAGCCTTCGTGACGAAAACATTAGAAACAACCATTTCATAAACAAAACTTGAGTGAAGAGACCTACAAGTTTCAAAAGAGGAGGGATTTTTTGTACAAAACCAAACTATGAGTATATTTTCTTTTTGTTTCAACCTCATGTCTTATGTTTGTCCCTTTCGTGTAGAGTTCTTTTTTTTTTAAAGAAAAATAAATTTGTTATTTTTTTTTAAATGCTTCCATTTGTTTGTTAATTAAAGGAATAATATGAATAGCTCCAAAATCAAAATGTGTTCGATGTTTAATAGTGACAAATTAAAACATAGGTATGTGAAATTTTGAAAGGCAAAATCGTATGCTTATAAAATGAAAGTTAATCTATTTTATTTAACTTAAAATAAATGTAGATCCTTTATTTCTTTTTTTCCTTTTAAAATATATGTAACAAAAGTAAGTGCAAAGTCATAAGCACGCATGTATGTCTTGGTGTTTTCATCTACATTTGACTTGGCAAAATAATAATAATAATAATAATAATAATAATAATAATAATAATAATAATGATGATGATGATGATGATGACCACACCTAAGCATACTAACACAAGCTTTCTGAAGATCGCTATTTTTTTTCAACTATGCAATCACAGTATGTATATGTATGTGTGTGTATGTATGCTGGAAGATGTTTGTACAAGTTTTTTTGCTTAATGTCAAGCTAAATAAAGGCTTAGGTACATCATGAAATTATGGCCATAATTCTCAAATAAAATTTTTGAATCCTATGCATTCATTATTTTATTTGAAGCCATCAATAACTTTGTTGTGCTTGCATATATTATTGCGATGATATAACGTATTTTTACGTGACTAGTTTTATTTATATTGAATGAAGGCTATAGGTGTTAAGATTGGTAATGGGTATAAGTAAGTCACTTTCATATTTTAGATTTGGAAGAATCAATGATAGAGCGATTTAGAGTGAGGAGGAAACAGAAACTTATATTCATCTTTGTTTAGAGCAAGTGCCAATAGGTAAACATATTAGCAGGCACTTGAAAGAAACCACTTTTAAAAAGATTGGAAAATAATTTTATGAAATAAGGGGAAAATTATACATAACAAAATAACTACACAATAAGTAAGATTCTTTGCACAAATAATGGAATAGATGGAATAAGTTAGTGAGTTTATCAAAATCTGGGATTAGTTGGAATGACATCATTAAAACTTTTGATGTAAGTGATGATTGGTAGGAGACAGCTAAAGAGGTGATTTTTATTACCTTAATAATTTCCTTTTTGGTAGTTTACATATTCAAATATAATATATATATGTTATATATATTTCCATGCAAAAATATAAAAGAATTGGAAAAGAAAGTATCTTTTCATTTTGTGAACATTGATTGCAACACAAAATAGCCTTGATGAAATGTTCAAGGATACTAAAGGTACTAATAATAGATTATGGGGGTCGACATCAACTATAACACCACTAGAGAATAGAGGATTTAGTAGTTCTCAAGAAAGGAGTGGAGACTTAGATGGAGATCCATGATTTGTTGATTCTATAGATAATTCTCCACCATTTTTTAATAGTATTGAAGATAATGGCCTACAACCACATATAATTCAAGAGGGAGATACATCTTTTAAGAGAAAAACACCTAATAATTTTGTAAAGAACCATACAAGAAAGTGATGATACTCTAGAGATGATTTAACTAATGATCTAAGAAATCTAATTGCAACCCTAAATGCCAAAAGTTCCATTAGCTCTATGTCTGTTAATAATGACATAGATTTGTTAGGTATTACGGAGGAATTGTGGGAGGTTTAGGCACTACCAACTATGATTGAGGATAGGTAATTGGGCTTAGATGTTACGGAGGTTCTCATGGATGATAAGCTATACTACTTTTTCCTCTAATTGCCTTGATGTTGATATGAAAACTCTTTTTCTTAAGTGAGAGGTTGCTAAGTATAATAGAAGTAATGTGTAATAGGATTTTAAACTTTATCATTTTGTCTTTAGGAGAAAGCTCTTATCTAATTCCCTTAAGTCTATGTTTGTTGATTGAGATTTTTGACATGTTATTATCATTATGAAGTAAAATTATTATTTATGTTATTATTGTTGTTAGTATATTTATTTTAATGTTCATTTGTCTTTCAGCTAAAAAATAAGTGATGATTTTGGCGAAGATGTGATCATAATAGCCTTGATATACCACATCATAAATGATTAGTATGACAAAGTGCCCTGCTATAATTCCATATGAACTGGATTGGATTTCATCAATAAGATCTTAGACAATCCAAATCCAACTTAATGTCAAGATTTGTTTCACGTGAACCTATCCTCATTTTGAAACTTATGGGGAGTGTTGATGCAATATGGTCTTTATCATAGTAGAGGTGTCTCACTTGAAGAAAAAGTAAGGATATTTTTAAAAGTCGAAAGGTATGGAACTTCAACTAAGATGGTTCAAGAGATGTTTTAACATTCATTAGAAACTTTATTTTGTCAGCTCAATATAGTTCTTAATGCATTAGAAGAGTTCTTAAAGGAAATTATTAAACCTTAAGATACTGAGTTTCGTAAAATTACTATATAGATAAGGCATAACTCGAGCTATTATCCCTTCTTTAAGGTGACAATGCTTTGACTCTTATAAGTGATCATTTGGTTGCATGTTCTTAATTTCATTGTATTTGAAACTTACTGCTTTCTTCACTATATTTTTTAAGATTGAATTAGTACAATTAATGTAATACACATTGAGGCTCATGTTCTAAAGGAGCAACTGATCATAAACACGAACAAGAAAGTACAAGTGTCACAAAATGCTTTATTTATTTGTGATTTTGCTTATAGATTTACATTCATTACTGTTGGTATCAATGGCTAAAGCCATGATGCAAATGTCTTAAAACATGTGTTAAGCGATACGTCCTTCAATTTTCTTGTACTACTCCTAAGTGCATATAATTAATATTAAATTATTCTTTTTAAAGGATTGCATATTATCTATTACATTTCGTTTAAATCTTTTTGTTATACTTTTTATAGGTAAGTATTACTTGGTTTTCAAATAAAATAAGATATCTAACTCCTTATAAAGGAGAAAGATATCATGGTTCTAAGTTTCAACAAGGTTGTCTAGCACAACTCCTAAAAGAGTTATTTAATTATGTACACTCATCACTCATAAATATTATCAAGTGTACATTTGGAATTTCAAAGAATAGGTTTTGAATACTTCACAAACATGCCTAATTATAAAATGTCTAAGCAAATTATGATTATAGTTATTACCACTACTTTGCATGATTATATTATACTTAAAGATGCTATAGACCCATAATAGGAATATAGTACACAAAATAAGACTTATAAATTTTACCTTTCAACTGCAATTTATTTATTGGAAAAATTGTAAATAATTTCTTTAAATTTTGATTTAGATGTGGATTGACCTCTTAAATTTTTAAAATATGATTTTTAATCTCAAAACTTTGATAAATTGATAATATAAAAATATTTTCTTTTTTAGTTTGAAAAAGTCATACTATAATAAAAGTTTAGAGGATCTTAAAATATATTCTAATAAGTTAAATGAGGTATTTATATATTAAAATCAAAATACATGGGGTTATTCTTAATTTATAGATGTTTACCATTTTAACCAAATTTAGAGGCTAAAAAACTTACGTTTTAAAAATTTAGAAAATTATTTATATTTTCTTCTTATTCATTTCTTATCTAATTTTAATATGCTATATGTTGTCTTAATTGCTATTAGAAGTGCTAAACAAATGGGTTACAAACTTGAACTTGACCAATACGCTAAAATAACTAAATCACCCTAAACTTAGTTTCACTCTCAAGTTATAACAATCATCTAAATAGTTTATATTAAATTCGAATTGCATATGAAATCAATTGATTATCCATCATTTCCCATCTATCTTAAATGATCAACAAGTGTTGCCCAATAAAATATCAAGTTAAAGTCATGTAGTTATCTCAATTATTGTAGAACCATTGTAATTTACAAATTTAGCTAAAGTATAATAAGATATTCCCCGAATTATATGTAATTAATAACGTATGTGCCTAAATAATTTCACGAAAAATACTATAAAATCACGAAAACACGCGCTTTCAGTACTAACCACATTATGTAATAAATATGTACTTTCAAATTCTATAGCTCATCGCGTGTGTTTTCCGGGATCACCATTTTCTGCCATTTTACTTCACGGTTACTGAAATTACATAATTAATCAAACGTAAAAAATTACCCGAAATCACGAATCGCTGTCCCTCCGTCACTCGCTAAAAGCCCATTTCTTGTTCTCTCTCACTTTAAGCCACTCGAAGCCTCTCCCAACTTTCAGCCATCGCGACTTCTCCGTACTCCCACCGGAGTAATTGGAAACCTTCCATCCACCAGGTATGTCCTACTTCTCTATTCTCTCCTGTCTCTCATACCGCTCTCTATATCTCTCTCACTGACGCGTTTTGATGCGGATCAGGTTAACTGCTGCCGGTCCCTCTACTTCCCCGACGACGTCCCTGCCTGGTTTTGTTTTTCGCCGCCCACCACCAATAGTACGTCCTCTCTCTCTCTCTCTCTCTCTCTCTCTCTCTCTAAATGTATTGAACTGAAATATGCAGAATTTGCAAACGCCAGTAAATACATCAATCACATATTGTTTAAAATATGTGTGTGTAGGCGTGAGTGTTTTTCCCGCATTTCTGTGAGAAATGCCGCGGTTGGCAATATTAATCACTATAAAAGATTCTATTTTTGAGGGTTTGTGTTGTAATTTGTAAATTTGGTGACTTGGATTTCCTATAGACAAATTGAATCTGGGTATTTAAATATTCAGTGCCGCAGGGTTCTAGCTTTAGCGCGTTTGGTCTAGCTTGTTCTTGGTTTTCATGTATTGATGTTGATTTACTCTGGATACAAACAATCACAGCTGCACAGTCTACTACCTTAATGAATGGCACCTTAACTTTAACCTTGACATTTTGTGTTTTGAGAGAATTGGACTTTTCTTGTTAGAAGGTTGCTGTGGATAGTTAATTGTATGTGTTTTTATGGATTGCTTTATCTCCTTGCACACATGATCTCCTTGTACACGTGTAGAAGGAAAGTTAAAATAATTATCATTAAATGAATTGGGATAACAGCTCAGGAGCAAAAGCTTGATAAGTTAAAGATGCAACTGTCCTTTTTCTTAGATATTCCTTGTATTCCATGATCTTTGTTATAGGTGAAATGGTGAATCCTTATGAAAATGGGAATCAGCAACTCTACCATTGAGGCATTCTATTTACGAAATTAAAATTAGTGGATCAGTGGCTGTTGTGGTTGCTGAGAAGCTCTCAAAAGAGTTTCTATATGTTGTTTGTTTAAGCATTCTGTTTCTTGAAACTTATCTGTGCTTTTGAAATGACATTTGTGGCATATTTGTTTCCTACCTTTGTTTGACTACAACTTGGATTTAAACAAATATTGAGATAACATTGAATTGAAGATGTCATATCCCCAAATATAACATGTTCAGTTGCTATCTTGGAATAAATTTCTTGAAATATACATGGTCAACCTTTTGTCATCTTCAATAATGCCTTATTTGTGGTGGTTTGTTTTATATGAGGCTCCTAGGTCTCAGTTATGAGAACATAAATTCAGTCAGTCCAATTTGCTATAATCTTTAATGAAGGTTTTGCAAGAATGAAAACATGATATCATGCAACACATTAGATGGTTCTGATAATAAGTATCCGAGCGGCACTTATCAAAATTTGTATATGACAAGTTCTTTTGTGTTTGTTCTGTAAATAGTTTAAAAAATATTCATTTTTATGTGATTGTTACTAGTGTTATTGTAAAAAGTAAAACTCAACAATGTAAAAGGCCTTTTGTTAGATGAGCCTAAGCTTTTTCCTGGTTTGCAGGCTTTCACTTGTCCTATTGTGACTCTAAACTACAAGACATGCAGATAGACAATTACAATTATACTTGACATCAATGATCCATTTTCACTAACTTCAAGAGTTGCGGATTCTTCTGCCCACCGCACTCTTTTTGTTAGATTCTGAAAAGCTTAAAATTGAATGGTTGCAACTGGTTGTGGTAACTATCAACACAATTACATTACTTTCTTCTCTTCCTAAGACAAAATAGGACTGAGCTAGAACCATCATGTCATTACTTTGCTCTTATGTCATAATTCTCAATGCAGTCCTAGGCTTACTACCTGCTTAGTGTCTCCTAGAATGCTTTCTCTTTCTTTCTTCAGTCACATGTCAATGATATACAAGTTCTAACTGAATAACATTGAAGAGAGCTCTGAAATTAGCTCTAAAAAAACATAGAAGAGAGAGAATTTGTTATGAATCATAAAGCTGCAGTAGAATCATTTCTGCTACTATACAAGCATAAGGGAGACAAAGGAAATTAGTTGATGCTAGTCAATTATTGTTTCTGTTGTTTTATTTTATTTTGTGCTTTACATGTACATGTTATTTTCATATTTTTCTTTAATTTCTCAGTTAGTATCAGTTAGGGCTGGAATAGTGGGTATTTTTACTTAGCCCATGTTTCTTAAAAATCTGCAGAAAGTGGGTGGTAGTTTTGTCCACCTTTTCAACCAAGTAAGGAATATTATGCTATGTTCAAGATCATGCTAGGGAAGTGATTTTCTGGTTTTTCTATGTATATATATGACTGCATTTAGAAAAAAGTGTAATATTATAAAAAATAAACTCCTTATTGTTTTCAAGAGATTTGGGGTTCTCTGTCAATGAGCCCTATACATTACTAGCAAAAATAGGTTGACAAGGAAAAAGGATTAACAAAAACAAGAAAACAATCAATGGCGGCTTTACCCTTGTCAAACTACAAACAAGACTACAAATCTTTTGTTGTAACAATTTGTTATTAGAGTAAGGTACCATGGGTGAATTGCACACTCTTCAACAACTGGAGGCATTTATGTCCATGTACCGAGCTGATCAAGATTGAGACAGGAAAGAAAGGGAGCACAAGAAGATTAGTGAAGCTTGACAACGAGAATTGACGACTCAAATCCAAGAGTTGTTAGAGGAATTGTCAGAGTTGCATGGTAATGAGTGTGAATTACATGGGAGTAGCAACAAGATGGAAAGAGGAACAATACAATAAATCAAGAGGCTGGAAATTTAGTTCCTAAGTTCTCTAGATTGGATTTTCCCCTATACGATGGAATGATCGACCATTTGGTGGATTAATAGGTGTGAACATTTTTTCCCTTATCAAAATACTTTAGAAGAGGATAAGTTGGTATTGGCTTCCTTCCGTTTAGCTGGAGGTGCACAATTGTTGTTTTTGAAACTTGAAAGAGATTGACCACATTTAAGTTGGAGAGAGTTCAAAAATCAATGCAATCTTAGGTTTGAGTCTCCTTTAAGAGGAAATTACTTGAGAGAAATGGCGAAACTTCAACGAATAGATAGAGTAGAAGTATATAAATGGCGTCTTGAACAACTATCAACTTGGCCAGTTTGTTAACCTCTACAAGAAGTTGTAATATTCACTAGTGGCTTACAAGTGGCAATAGCAGTTGAAATGCAACTTCACCACCTTTGCAATTTGGCTCATGCCATGAGTTTAGCATTGTTGTATGAATGAAGGGAGTTCCTTGAACAAGAAGTAACATCCATGCAGAAGCCTAAGACGGTGGTGCGATGAGGCAATAGTCCCATAACATCTGGGGTAAAGGCTAACTAGTAAAGAAATGGAAAAGCATTGAATGAAGGTGTTATCGAATCGTCTTATAGGGCAATTCAAAGTATTTTCTTCAATAGAGATGCATTTGCCCTTATTTACTTTCCTTGCAAATTTACCTATTCTTGTAGTTAATAGGGATACTTAGAGAGAATGCTAGATCTTGTAGAATAAGAGGAATAACAATTTCAGGAAATTCAACTTTCCCTCCATTCATTTGATTTTCGGCTTTGAAGCACAAGGACTGGCAATGACAATTACACTCAACTCTCCTATTTTCTCTCATCCATGACAGCCACTTCCTAAAAGACTCCAAGTTTAGCTAGCATAAAAACAACATACCTACCCATAACTCCTACACACAACCTACTAACACATGAAACAATTAAATTACTCCACAAAGCCACAACATACACATATGCTAGCAGATCAGCACAAGGCATCACATAAGCATGTCTGGAGCACTTTAATAGGACATAATCGACTAACAACAGTCTAGGTTACCAAATAGGACTTACTCATCTAACAACATTAGACATATGTTTAAGAATGTATTAGTTCCTTCACACCTCTCTCCCCTTTGAGGCTGTATTCGTCCTCACATGCAAACTTTCTTCAGTGCAAATTTAGGTAATTGTTGGATCTTGTTCCTCATCCCCTATACTACTTATTCAATCCTCCATTTCTTGCCCACACCACCACCCTAAGCTTCTTACATTTATGGCCTATGGAGAATGGATCATCATAGTTGAAGTAAAGGCTTTTTGTCTGTTGCTCCTCCATCTCCTCTCTACTCAAATATTAAACAAAAGGAGTTTAACCACCTGACATCATCAGATCGGAAACTTGTTTGACCACTGTTTTTGTCCTTCTCACAACTTTAACTTTATTCCTTTACCCCTTTGATGCTCATACAATCTTGCAAGACTAATGGCATGTGTTAAATCTCTTGGGTGGTGCAATTGAACTTTGATTGCTGTATAATCTCTTAATCTACTTATATAAATTACAATTACTAATTAGCTACAAAAAGTTACATGGGTGAGGAACTGCGTAAACTTGTGTTGATAATCATGAACACTGCTAGTCTGCATCAATTTTATTAGTTTCCCTAAATAATCCCCCTACAAAGGTGGCAGAAATCTTAATTGGCATTGCTCCTTAAACTCCTCTCATGATGTATTTGGCCGATCTCTCTCCAACTTTAGGAACCAAAGTTGTGCCTCCCCTTCAAGATGAAAGGATGTGAGAGCCAACTTATTCTCTTCCAACGTGTGTTGATGTCTAAAGGAGTATTTGGAATGACTGATTCAACATATTAGGCTAGATGTCTAAAGAAGAGTTTGCAATGATTGATCCAAGCTATCGAGTCAAACAGTTTGTCAAAAAGGGGGAAATTCAACTTAGTGAAATTCGGAGCTATATTCATTGACTTTCCTTTGTTATGGTTGATACCTATTGTTGCTAACATCACTAGGTTGCACTCATTGATATGCAATTCCAGAAGTTCCCTTGATAGTTCTAGAATTCGGCTTGTCAACTCCTGCCTCTCTTTCGCCCTAGCTAATCATTCTTTCTCTTGCTCAACCCTTTTGCATTCCTTATCTACTTAATACATGGCCATGAATGCCTCCAGTTTTTCTTGAAGATTGTGAGATTCACCTATAGTGCCTGTTTCTAATACCAAATTGTTACAAGTTCATGTTATAGGGCAATTCAAAGTAATATCTTCAATAGAGGTGCCCTTGCCGTTATTCACTTTCCTTGCAAACTTACCTATCTTTGTAGCTAATAGGGATATTTAAAGAGAACTCTAAATCTCATAGAATAAGAGGAATAACAATTTTCTGGGAATTCAACTTGCCCTCTATTCTGCTTTTAACTACAAGGACTGGTAGTTATAATTACAGTCCACCTATTTTCTCTTATTCCATGACAACCAATTACTAAAAGCACTCCTAGTTTAACTAGCATAATAACAACATACCTGGCCATAACTCCTACACACAACCTACATACACACCTGCCCATAACTCCTAAACACATCCCACTAACACATGAAATAACTGAATAACTCCACAAGGCCACAGCACACACATATGCTGCCAGAATAGAACAAGACACCACATAAGCATGTCTAAACACTTCAACAGGACGTACTCAACTTACTCAACTAACAACAGTCTAGGACACCAACAACAAGACTGACTCAATTAACAAAATTGCTGACACATGAATATAGTTAATTCCCTAACAGAAGGGGCATTGCTGTTGTAATGAGCCGTTGTTGACTGGCCATAGATATAAGAAGCTTTTTTTGGCTGAAAATGGAGGATGAATCAGCAAGCGTGGAATATGAGGAAGGAAGTCCAGCGCATCCCTCCACTCACGCCTAAGAAGGTCAGCCATGTCTTGAAGAGGGAAGGTGCTTTTATGGATCATCTTCGGATCATAAAGCTGCAGTGGAATCATTTCACCATACAAGCACAAGGGCAAGAAAGGAAATTAGTTGATATTAGTCAATTACTGGTTCTGTTTTTCTTATTTTATTTTGTGCAGTACATGTAATATTTTATTTTCATATTTTTCTTTTATCTCTCAATTGGTGTCAATTAGGGGGAGTACGTAGTTTTACCTAGCCCATGGTCCTAAAATATCTGCAGAATGTAGGGGCCAGTTTTCTCCACTTTTTCAGCCAAGTGAGGAACATCTTGCTATGTTTTAGATTATGCTAGGGAAGTTATTTTCTGGTTTTGTGTGTGTATATTTTCTGGGGTTTTCTCTCAACGAGCCCTAAACATTACTAGCAACAAGAGGTTGACAAGGAAGAATGATTAACAAAGGCAACGAAGTACTTGGTGGCAACCTCACCCTTGTCAAACCACAAAAAGACTACAAACCCGATCCTGGAACAGAATCCTTGATATAGGAATCATGTACATTAGAGACTGTGTTAATACTGATTAAACTGAATGACATAATATAGTGAAAGACAAAAGAAAGAGGAGCTTATGAGGTGTTGGCATTTTTCGTAATCATGTGCATTAGTGACCCTTAAAGATTCTATTCATTGAACACTACATATGGTAATGTATATCCTTGGTGTAAAACAAGTACTTTAGTTGTTTGTTTTGGTTTTTGCTTATTCCTTAGTGTTTTGTATGTAATGTTTCCTGAAACTGTTTGTCCAGTACTGCATTGTACGGTAACTATGTTCTGCAAGGGAGCTTTTATAAGCGGGCAGTTTCTAGGGTCATATATCGAGTGTATTACAAATGATGACTTTATTGTCAATGTTTGCAACTCTTTGTGCTTAGTTGAACTTGGGGCTTTTATTAACTTTGGATTGAAATGTGGATATTGGATTAAGATTTTCCCTTCTAAAACACAGACCGTGGCATTGTATTTAAATTATTTTCAGTTCAAGTTTAGAGTTCATGATCTGTATTTAGTATGAGTAGTCCAATGTCCAGTTGGTAATTATTTAAATATGGCAAAGCAATGAGATTTCTATAATGGAATTTTCTGTCCTTTGTAATGTGTTCCCTTCTGTAAGTTGGCCCAACTATGGGTATTGTAACAATTTTAAAGATGGCCTCTTTTGTATACAAAATAGCTTACTGAAATCTACCAAAAACTTAATGATTAAAAGGAAGCTTTTGTTCAGCTGAAAGTAGGTCCTTAAGAAAAATAATCTTTGACTAAAGCTGTGCACCTAATTATTTATTTATTTACTTAATCTTTTGGGGTAAGTTCAGTATTATTCATTTTAAAATTGCATGTGCAAATGTAGTCCACTGTACAAAAAGAAAAATAGACTATGATCAATGAAGCTCAAATGTTGGAAGATGCAGTGTCAATCACAGTGCAATGTCCAACATCCTCTCTAGCCATATGTAATAGATTGCTGCTCTGCGAATTTCCTATCCATTGCCCTTCTTACAGGATGGGGCTGTTGGAAAAGGAATTGAAGTCCTTTATCCTATCACAAGTAGTGTCTGTCCATTTCAAAATATTAGCTATCTCTTTCCATGCCCCCTGCAAAATCACACTTGAAAAGAAGGTGATCATGTCTTTCATCACTACTTTGACAAAAGTAGTATAATTTCCTGTTCACAACCTTCCATAGAAAAAACCTTATCAAGGGTGAAAAGCTTCTCCTGTACCACTAGCTAGAAAATGAAGCTGGATCTAGGTAAGCCTCCCTTATGCCAAATGAGGGCTGTCCATGCCACTTTAGGTTTATGTTGGCAGTTTAGACTATAAGCTTCCTTCAATGGAAGAGCTCTGGAAGGATTATCTCTCCATATCAATCTGTCATTACAAGAAGTACCAGTTTCACTGAGGCTTCTAAATCACGCATTATGGCCCTCCAAAGGGGTCCTTGAGGCCAGCACCAATCTGAGCCTTGTATAAAGGAACAAAGGCGAGTTTCTTTAGGCTAATTAGAATAACAGATCCCACATTCACTAATCCAATTTGAGAGGGGGCCTTTTGGGTGCCAATCATCATACCACAAGGATAAGGTATTTCCATCTCCAAATTTCCTTCTCAGAAATGCTTTGCTTTGTCCCTGTATGGAGGATTTTTCTCCAAGTCCAAGAGATATTTAAAGGGATTTGTACTCTAAAAATTTCTTCCCTATAAGACTTCACTCTTGAAACAACTTGGTCATAAAGAATCTTCTCCTACTTGACAAAGATGCCGTTAGATCAATAATATCTAATCCACCCTCACATTTTGGCTTGCATACATATTCCCAAGACACTTTTGCACTACCTCTTGATCCATTATTTTTGTTCCACAAGAATGTATACATTTTTGCTCTTATCTCCTTTAATACCCCTTTAAATAAGAGGAAGATAGACAACAAATAGTCTTAATATAACACTTTTATTGATTGTATCTGACCTGCAAAAGGAAGGAACTTAGAAGTTCAATGTTGTCTCCAAGTGTTTACTCCATTCACCAACTCAAGACAGTGGTTCCAGCAGGCCTTTTCGACATAAGAGAAATACAAAACTATTCTACAAGGATGGACCCCATTGGAAAACCAAAGGAACACTTTGATCTTTGATAAATGGGGACACACCACTCTAAAAGACTGGTGTATAGCTTCATGAAATAGCTTAATAGTTTGTGGTTTTGTCTTTCGACCAAATGGTTTATAATTTGGTTCAGGTGCACAATTCAAACTACACTGGTTAATTTGAACTGAACCGTTTATTTTTTTGAAAACAAAAAAAGTTAGTCATGTTAACTAACTACCTATCCCATTCGTATAATGCCATGTCAGAACTTATGTGCCCTTAAGCAAATTTATTATAGTAGCTATACATTAAGAAATACAAAAGATACTATACTCTACATATTATACGATACTATATGTACTACAACACAGTACATATTACTCAAGCCCTTGGCCTTTGGTTGATTTCTTTTGTACACATGTCGCAATGGTTGATTAGTTTTAGAAACCATATCAGGTTTTTCCTTTTTAAGCTTCTTTGTTTTTTTATAGTAATCTCACAATACTAGTAGTTTTGATGCTCTATTAGTGGATTCATACCTGCTTCTATTGTTGACTTCTTTTTTTTTTTTATTCTCTTAAAAAAATTCTCATTTTTTTCATTCTTTACAAGTATGAGTTTAGTTATTATTTAGTGTCTCATGTTTGCAGTATTTACTAGTATCAAGGTTAGGGTTTAGTGATATGTTATTATATTAGTATTTTTAGGATTAAATAGCGGATTGATTCATCAATGTTTTCAGTTTAGTATTCACTTGTGATTTTATTTACCATCAAAATCATACCCTTATTTTACTATTGTTCTTGATGTGTTCCCCAAGGCTTGTGCTCCTATCTTAAATGTTTATAAAAAGAAAAAAGGCCCGAATGTTGGGCTAGCGCATGTGGCTTAGAAATAATTAGATATGGGGGTGTGTGCATGAGTGGGAGTGTACATGTGTGGTGAAGAATAAATTCGTCTATGAGCTGATGGTAGTAGTATGATTATACACTTGGGCTACGGTTGGTAAATAAAGGGACCCAAAAGTTTTATAAAAGAAAGTGGAAATAGGGAAGAATATACTAGGGATACTTGACAATATCTTGGTTGCGAAGGAGATCTATAAGAATTAAGTTAGTTACGGTATGGAATTCTCTCTCTCATCCCCAATAGCCTTCATGTGTTTTGAGCATTTTGCTTAGGAATTCTTATTGCTAGCTGAGTTTTAGCACTTAGGTACTTCTTTTATTCTTCTACTGCTGCAAAACTCTTTTTCTTTCAGTTTCAATTTTTTCTGTTCCATGTGTGTTGATTGGGATCACATCAATTGGCGCCATCTTGCGGGATACTTGTTCTATATTCAGCATATAGCTATAAAGAAATATATTGATAATATGAAAGAAGTGGAGATGACTTGAATAGAGGCTTGGGTTGATGAGTTGGAAAAAAATGTTGTGGAGATGAGAGGAGAACTTGGGGATATCTAGCAGTGAATCACCTCATTGGACAAAGGACAAAAAGAAACCAAAGGGAATCTCATGGTGTTGCAAAGTACCATGAATAAGATGCAGAAAATGGTCAAAGATTTGTGGATTGCAACCTGCAATAATGGAACCATGGTGAATGAATCATCCTCGAGTGTCGTGCAACTTAGAAAGTAGCAAGTTACAGTAGAGAAATTACTCAGCTTGATTCCATAGCACTAACATGCAAACATGAATGAGTTGAAAGGGATGGAGAATTTCAACTCAACGTAGTGCAAATTGTGATTCCTTTATTTGGTGGAGTTGACCCAGTAAATTGGATATTAATGATGGACCAATATTTTGAAATGCAATGGACCTAGGAGGAGACGAAAGTTGAACTGGCTGCTATGCAGAAGAGAGAGATGTGTGCACTTGCTGAGGATTATGCGAAGGAGGATACCCAATTTGGATTGGGACACGAAGAAAGTGGAGCTGCTTCGAAGGTATGCTAGACAATGGGCTGCAAATCCATTTAAGTCACTATTGCATTTGAGACAAACATCTTTTGTAACTCAATACATTGAGGAATTTGAGACCTTACTTTCTTAGGCCCCAATAGCGCTAGAGTTGCAGCAATTGGTTTATTTCCAATGTGGATTATGAGAGGATATTCAGACATGGGTTGATATTCTTAGACCAAGTACATTGGAAATAGCAACGGACTTAGTTCTTAAGATCAAAAAGGAATATGAGCATGGCATTTTCTCGACTCCCACTTACACTACGATTTGAGAACAGGGTTTGTCCGCAAAACCCTATTATTCTTTTGCCAATCATTCATTAATGCAACAACCCAATGTAACCCTTGCTGTGGTCGCATCACCATTGCAAGGCTGCGATTTAGCTGTCACGAGGGGATTCGTATTGAGAGAGGGGTTGAGCACTAGCTCAGTTCCTAAATACAGTTAGCAAGCCACAGTTGGGACTTTCACCCACTCAAATACTCTTTAGAGCATGACAAAGGAGGGTAGACACAAATCCCATGGGCATTGACGTATGCCATGCTTCGAGTATTTGGAAAGAAGGGCTGAGGGCTTTTGCTTCAAATGTGATCAACCTTTTTTGCCCACTCACCGCTGTCCTAATAAGTATTTGAAGCTAAATGTTTTGGAAGAAGATGCTACAAGTGAAGAGGAGGATTGGATTGAAGTGGGTGTTGAGTGAAAAATTGAAGGAGTGGAAGTAGATTAGGGGCAAGAAGTAACTCCATCATTATTGGCAATGAAGGGATTCAATGAGCCCAACACCATGAAGTCTTGAGGTATGCTAAAACCAACTCCATGGACTATTATGGTTCATAGTGGTACTAGCCACAATTTTATTTCAAAAGCAATTGTAGAAGGGCTACAACTGCCAGTCATCACCACTTATGATTTCAAGGTGACCTTTGGAGATGGGCATAAGATTACCTAAAGAGGAATTGCAGGGGAGTGCAATTAAAAGTAGGCAATGATACTATAATAGTGGATTGCTTTGTGCTGGAATCAGGGGGAATTGATTTGACTTTGGTGTAGCTTGGTTGGGAACTTTAGGGGAAATTAAAGTCGATTGGTTGAATATGACAATGAAAATCCGAACATCATCAAGAGAACAAATATTAAAGGGAGACCCAACACTTTTTAAATCATCTATTTCGTATCACTCCTTATGCAAGATGGTTGATGTGGAGCTATGCAATGTACTCTGGTTAATGGATGGGTGTTCAAATGAAGATGAGCAGATTGTTGACCCGGGCATTATAGCACTATTGGAAGAGCATGATGATGTCTTCTAACCTAACAAGGAGTTGCCCCCTGAGCACTCTAGTGACTGTCACATTCCTCTAAAGCAGGGGGATGAGCCTATTAACATCAAGCCATACTGCTATCCTTATGCCTTAAAGAATGAAATAGTAAAGATAGTACAAGAGATGCTTAACATGGGGATTATAAGGCTAGGTTCTAGTCTATCTGCCAACTCGGTGATTTTAGTTAAAATGAAGGACAGATCATGGAGGTTTTGTGTTGATTATTGAGCTCTAAATGAAGCTACAATCCTTGACAAGTATCCAATTTCGGTTATTGAAGAATTTCTTGATGAGTTGCATGAAGCTGCGGTTTTTTCAAAAATAGCCTTAAGGGTCGAATATCACCAAATTAGAGAAAGTGCCAAAAATATACATAAAACAGCTTTTAAAACTCATCATGGGCATTATGAATTCCTCACGATGCCTTTTGGATTGACTGACACCTAAGTCACTTTCCAAGCCATGATGAGTGATTTGTTTCAACCATATTTGAGGCGTTTTGTCTTGGTATTTTTCGATGAGATACTTGTTTTTAATGTTGAACGTGGAGGCTCATCTTGGGCATTTGAAAACAGTGTTGCATGTGCTAAGAGAGCATTGATTTACTGCCAATAGGAGGAAATGCCATTTCGGCCAGCATGCCTTGGAATACTTGGGCTGTATTATATCAGCAGAAGGTGTGAAAATGAATCCAAAGAAAATCCAAAGTGTATTAGAGTGGCCAATGCCACAGGAGTGGAGATTTCTTGAGTTAATTGGATATTAACGTAAATTCATCAAAGATTATGGAAAAATAGCTCGATCTTTTGACAGTTTATTAAAGAAAGGAGCTTTTGTTTGGACTCCAGCTGCTATGGAAGCTTTACATGCTTTGCAGCGGGCACTTGTGTCCGCACCAGTGTTGGCTATGCCTAATTTTCCCCTTCCATTCGTTGTAGAGTAGGATGCTTTGGGAAGGGGGGTGGGAGCTGTCTTACAGCAAAATAATAGGCCTATTGCATATTTCAGCAAGGCCTTGTCAAAAAGAACACTCAATACATTGACCTATGAAAACGAGCTTGTGGCACTTGTCCTTGCCATACAACATTGGCATCCATATCTCTTAGGCTGCAAGTTTATAGTAACAACTGATTAGAGAAGTCTAAAGTATCTACCAAAATAGTGGGTGGCGTTGCCTGATCAGTAGAATTGGTTAGCAAAGTTGTTAGGATATGATTTTGAAATTCAATACCGGTCTGGACATGAGAACCAAGCTGCTGATGCTCTGTCTTGTTTGTTTGATGATGGGGAATGCACTGCCATTTTGGGTCCTATATGGACTGATCTACAAGAAATATATGCAGCTGTCATGCAAGATCCTTTTTCGGCTATTGCAGTGAACTTATTACATGAAGGAAAAGATGCGGGGACAGGATTTCACTTGGCAAATGGTCAGCTGCTGTACAAAAACAGGTTTGTAATCCCCTTCCAAATCTAAATGGGTTCAAATATTTCTTCACGAGTTTCATGATACATCCTTAGGTGGACATGCAGGATTAAGAAGGATGTAGCAAATTGTGTAGCTTCATGTGCAACTTGTTAATGCCATATGTACCAGTCCCTGTCTCCTGCAGATTTGCTTATTCCATTACCGATTTCCAATGCCATTTGGGAAGATATCTCTATAGATGTTGTGACTGGGCTTCCAAAGTTGAAAGGATATGATGTGATACTTGTGGTCATCGATCGGTTATCCAAATATGCACATTTTTTGCTCACCAAACATCCATATACTGCCAAGAGTGTAGCTGAATTGTTTGTCAAGGAGGTAGTGTGATTGCATGGCATGCCTTGTATAATAGGGAGTGATAGAGATCTGACTTTTGTGAGCCACTTCTGGAATATGTTTTAACTGCATGAAACTAAACTCCATTATAATACGTTTGATCATATCGAGGCGGATGGCCAAACAGAAGTGCTCAACCAAACACACATTTACGGTGCTTTACTTTTGATGAACCCAAGCAATGGGTGGAATACCACCATATCTCTTTCCATATAGTTGCTAAAATAACACCTTTTGAGGTGGTTTATGGCAGGCCTCCACTACTCTTAGTCTCTTATGTTGACAAGGAAATTGGTCAAGAAGAGTTAAGGACTGCCTTGCACACTGGGGATGCAATCTTACAGCAATTGAAGCTTAATTTGGCTCACACATAGGCATTGACCACTGCTTTGACCAACAAACATAGGAGGCCAGTGGAATACAATGTCGGAGATTGGGTCTTTCTTAAAGTACAACCAAGAATGAACTAAAGAATTAATATCCTCCTAAGCTCGCACCCCAACAGTTTGGACCATTTCAAATAGTGGAGCGCATTGGACAAGTTGCATACAAGCTATTTTTGCCAAGAGATTGTAAGGTAGATTTGGTATTCCATGTCTCCCTCCTTAAGAAAGCTGTTAGGATATTCCCTGCTATTGATGAACTGCCTAATGGCCTATTTGAGGAAGTAGACACCTTAGATATGTTACCGGTGGCTATACTTGGGAGGATATTCCTTTTAGATGGAAGCACCAGGTTCCGCAATTGCTTATTCAATGGCAAGGCCAATCTCCACAAGAGGCAATATGGGTAGATACAACTTCATTTCAGCTTCAATACTCCAACTTTGTCCTTGAGGACAGGGACAACCTTAAGGGGAAAGGAATTGATGTGTTCCCTAAAGCTTATGCTTTTATGTTAAATGTTTATAAAAGTAAAAAAGGCCTGAATGCTAGGCTAGCCCATGTGGCTTGGAAATAATTAGATGTGTAGTGTATGTGTGAGTAGGTGTGTGTGCATGGTAAAGAATAAATTCTATTGAGAGTTGATGGCAGTAGTAGTATAATAACATACTTGGGCTATGGCTCTGGTTTGTGGCTTGTAAATAAAGGGACCCAAGAGTTCTATAAAAGAAAATGGAAATAGGAAAGAATATATTAGGGTAAAAGAAAATGGAAATAAGAAAGAATATATTAGGGACACTTAGCGATATCTTAGATGCAAAAGAGATCTGTAAGTATAGGGAATCAAGTTAGTTATGATTCAGGATTTTCTCTTTCATCCCTAATAGCCTTCACGTGTTTTGAGCATTTTGCTCAAGGAACTTGCTGTTAGCTAAGTTTTAGTACTTAGATACTTCTTTTCTTTTTCTATTGCTACAAAACTCTTTTTACTTTAGTTTCATTTGTTTCTATTCTACACTCGTTAATTGGGATCACATCAGTTTTAACATCTTTAATTAACACAATTGCTTCATTTGCATCTCTTACATCCCATAATGGTAATGAAAAACCAAGCATCAATAGCGATGGAGCTGTGCTCGTGCATAATCTTAACAACCCTGAAGTACTAGTAGTGGAAATCCATTCTTCTAGCAAAACATTGGAAACCCTCTATCTACTTTAATTACAAATAGGCAAAGGTTTGAGATATGATATCATTATACCAAGAAAGAACATTTCAGTAAATTAAGGGCATTTTGTAGTTTTTGCTTGAAATCCTTCGTGTTTGAAAGTTCTTAATGAACCAGTACATTGTATGCATACTTGGGAAAATGCACACATTATAAACTAAAAAGTAAAGATGACAAACAAAAGATTGTTCCTAACATTATATAGGGGCAATGAGGAATTTGGTAATTAGATTTGATCAAGATTTATGTAAAAGAAGGCTTGTTAGGATGTCTATTGTAGCTTAATTGCCATTTAAGTTTGTCGAGGATGAAACATTGCACATGTTTTTGGAAGCTTTACAACCAAAGTTTAGTCTTTCCTCTCATACAATATTAACACATGAATATGTAGAATTATTTAAGGAGGAGAGAGGAAGGGTAAAAAGATATTTTTCGTTATATGTTATGAGTTTGTTGACTATGGACCCATGGACTTCAAATTGAAATTTGAATTATGTGTTTAATGTGTCATTTTATTGATGATCAGTGAAAATTGCAAAAGAGAATTCTTAATTTTAGACACTCATGTGTTAACATTTTATGAGAGGGAAAACTAAACTTTGATTGCAAGGCTTCCAAAAACATATGTAATGCTTTATGCTCGACAAACTTTAATGGCTATTCGGCTATAATGAACACCTTAGCAAGTCTTATTCTATACAAATTTTGATCAAATCTAGTTATCACTTTCCCAATTGCCCTTTTAGTCTCAATAATGCTAGGAGTTGTATTTTATTTATCATTTGGATATTTTAGCTTATATTATGCACATTTTCCCAAGTGTGCATGTAGTGTACTGATTTCTTGAAAACTTTTAAACGTAAAAGATTTTGAGTAGTATTATAGATTACGCTTAATTTATGAAAATGTTCGTTCTTAGTATGGTGTTCCCATACCTCAAATTTTTCTCTCTTTGTATTTAAAGTAGAAAGAGGGGTTTCTGATGATTTGCTAGAAGAGAGTAGATTTTCACTTGAGCATCTTCGAGGTTGTCGAGCTTATGCATGGCATAGGTCTAAAACTGTTGATGCTTGGTTTTTCATTACTGGTATGTCTAGGGTTCAGAAATGTGAACTCAATAGAAATGAACGAGTTATCTTGATGGAAGAAAGATCATTATAGAGACAAATCACCCATTCAACTTTAGGTACTCTTTAGTTGTAATAGGGAAGACTTGATATAAGGGACTTTTTTTTTTTTTTAAAACTCATTTTCCCTCCACAAAACAACGAACTTCTTGACAAACTAATCTCTACTATATGTATTTATAGTCCCTTGACTTACTATCAAAATTTACAAAACTACCCTTACTACAACATCTACAATATACTATTCAATACAATACTTATATACTCAATGCTACACAACAAAATATACATACTGTATGATACAACACTAAAACAACACATATTGGACAATACACAATACTAAACAACTCAACACCCATGCCTCGTGTAAACACGTAAAAGTGGTTTATGAATCTTTGGGGTTGTATCAATTAATATTGTATCTAAATATTTGTATGCAAAAAGATAAAGTTCATGGGGTAATTTATTTGTGTTTATATGTAAAACAATAAAGGTGGGGGCATGTTGTGGAATCAAGTTGTGGTTTTTGGATTATGGGATGTAAGAGATGCTAGAATAATATTAAAATGAGAGTACTATTTTGATGGTAAATAAAATCAAATATGAACATTGAATAGAAAACATTGAGTATTGAGTGATGAATTAAATGTATAGTGATGAATTAATCCATTGTTTAAATTCTAACACAGAAATACTAATAAAATCAACATAACACTAATCTTAGTGAATACTACAGGAAAAGGTAGTATTTTTTTAAAGAAAAAGACAAGAAGTCAACAATAGAATAAGATGTGAATCCATTAGTTGAGCATTAGAATTACTAGTATTGTGAGATTTTCATTAGAAAAAGAAAAATAGAAGTTTAAAAAAAATAAAAGAACATTTAAGCAGTGTGACCTTCCATGAATTTGAGAGGAAGAGTAAAGAGATTAGTTTGTGTCTTCATCTTCTTGACGCCTTGATGGAGGAGTAATGAGTTAGGATAGGAAGTGGAAGAAATTAGAAGAGGTGAGGAAGAAGCTAGATTTGTGCATTAGGTAGAGTAGTAGAGTGGTATACAAAGACTAGGAGTATGATATTGGATGGGTTAGGCTTGGTTGTAAAAGTGTATGACATGTGACTTACTTTTTTTTTTGAAAAATAAATGATTCAATTTGGGTTAATAGGTGTAGTTCGAATTGTGCACCTAAATCGAATTGTGAACTGTTTGTGGGGTGCCAATTCAAACCATTCGAAAAAAACCACAATTTCGGTTTAAATTAGTTTGGCTTACAGATTGGCTTGGTTGGTTCATTTTTTTTTCTACTACCACTAATTTGAGCAAAAATTAGGGTTTTTCTTCTTTTTTCTTTTCAAACCCCATTAATGTGCTTAGCTTAGGCAAGAATTTGATCTACTCTTTTGCAATCTTTTATGTTAATTGGCAGTGTTGATTGAGTACTTTAATTTTCCACCTTGAATGCATCTTTGTTAACTTTTATTTCTCATTGTTATTCAATTGCTTGTGCACATACTCATTGAAGTTTTTGATTTTGATTCATTAATAAATGTATGTTCTTTTATATCATGCTTGAAGAAATGTTAATGTATAGGTGTTGATTAGATAAAGTTAGATATATGAGGAGTATTAGATGTTTGTTGAAGTTTTCATCTAATAAACAAAAAAGATTCCCCAAGACTAATTGTCGAATATGTTTTATCATGTTAAGTTAGGATTTTTTTAATGTCTCAAATGTTTTATAGGATGTGTTAGATTTGGGCATTTTAGTTCCAATCTCACCTATAGTTTTGGATTTTTCCTTTTTGGGTAAATAGTTTTGGAACTTTTTAACATTACATAACATTAAAAAAGTTACAAAACAATGAAATAACGGTCCTGGAATTTTTTTTTTTTTTCAAATGTTATGTAACTTACTAAAAAAATTGTCTAGAAAAGCTGAGAGAACATGCGGTAAATGCAGTCTGCACGCTTGTCAGCTTGGAGGTGCCTAGTTTATCTTCATGACAGACTTGAGGACGAAGTTTTTTGCATCCCCTTCAATGTTTCTGTCCTGTATCAATTAATCACATACTGTCGTACATAAATAGAACAACTAGAACAACAAAAATTAGGGAGAGCATTGGCTGCTTGTTGTAGCTAGTGAATAGTGATTGCAAAAACTATTGATGAGGATACCAATGAGTATGAAGGGTCTATCCTGCTTTAGAAGATAGCTTTTGATTTTCGGTTTGATCATGACAAAGCATTGTTCAGTTGTGCTTTTGCATTTTATAGATGGAGAACTATTAATTGAATGGTTCAGAGGTACTTTATGATCTTGTGTGAAATTTTCAGTCCTCTTTAACTATTATGTATGTTCTGATATGTTGTAGGTAGAGCTAAGTTCTGGCTTGTGTTGCAGGCAAAGCAACATATTTGGTGGAGGAAATGGCAGAGAAAGATGAAGAGCTGCCAAGGGATGCTAGAATTGTGCAACAACTGCTGAAATCAATGGGTGTTGAGGAGTATGAACCTCGTGTTGTCCACCAATTCTTAGAACTGTGGTATAGGTATGTAGTGGATGTATTGACAGATGCACAGGTTTACTCGGAACATGCTGGCAAAACTACTATTGATTGTGATGATGTTAAGCTTGCAATCCAGTCGAAAGTCAATTTCAGTTTCTCGCAGCCACCTCCTAGAGAGGTATATATTAGTCTTATTTTCTCTCCAATGTGTCATGTTCTCTTGATTGTCCGGGGAAAGATAGGAAGTTGGAATTTTTCATGGCTTTCTCTAAATTAGACCGATTAAACTTGCTTTTCATTTTTTATTAGTTTATGTGCTATTGTTGGTCTATAGAAAGTTTTAATCAAGGATGTTGAACGCACGATTTTACCTAGAATTGTTAGAGGGTCTATAAAATCGGAACGTAAAACTAAAATGTAGAAACAATTTTTATAACTTATGTAAAATAGTTTTTAAAAATTATGAATATATTTATGATAGTTATTTAAAACTTAAAATATATGATGAAAATAAAAAAAAAAAATAAAGAAATTAAGTTTTTTCTTTTTCCATACAAATTCTTAATATATAATATAGTATGTATAGAAGATTTGAAACTAAACTTTTTCCCTTTTTTATTAAAAAAAAGTTATAAATTAAAAAAACGTAAATATTTTAACTCATATTAAGTTATTGATAGTATAAAATAATATATATAGTTTTCTTTTTGTAAACTTTGTTATTGGAATTAAAACTGAGATGAAAGCTATGAACATGAAAGAAAGAGGTAAAAAATTGGAATATGATAGAATGGATGTTGTAATGTCTTAATAATTGATGACTTGTAAAAGGTTAGTTGTATTTTTTTCTTTAATTTTTTACTCCATTTAACTTATATATGTGGAATTGGTAAGCTTGGTCAAAAACGTAAATTTCTATCAAATTTATTTGTAAATTCAGTTAAAAGTGTAAGTTTTTGTATAAAAAAATATTCTATACTTGAGTCAACTTAAAATGACTACATAAAATAGTGAACTCGTAAAATCGCATGGGTGAAATCACGATTTTGATAATTATGGTCTTAATTGTTGATATATATTATTGAATAGGCTCAACTTAGCTCAAATCACCAATATAAATTGTATGATCCTTTTTCTGCACTTCTTAGAAAGGCACTTATCTTATTTCTTTAGCAAAACACTTTTCGAACAGCATGTTGGTCTTATACACTCTCAAATGTGTCATGTTCTCCTGACTGTCCATGGAATGATAGGAAGTTGGAATTTTTCATGGCTTTCTCTGAATTAGACTGATTAAACTTGCTGTACATTTTTTATCAGTTTATGTGCTATTGTTGGTCAATAGAGATAGTTTCAATTATTGATATATATTACTGAGTAGGCTCAACTCAGCTGAAATCACCAATATAACTTATGTGAACCTTTTTCTACACTTCTTAGAATGTCATTTGTCTTATTTCTTTAGCAAGACACTTTTCAGAGAGCTTCTAAATCACGGTTGATACATTAAGTTGATCACTATAGCTTCTTTGAGGCAAGACAATTGCTTTTTTTTTTTTTTCCAACAAAAGTGAATTACCTCATTTTCTTTGATCCACGTGAAGAATCCCACTTAACCACGTACCGTTTTGCTCAATTCAAATAGTTGAGCAGAAAAGAAAACCGGCAAAAATGTTTTCTAGGTTCTCCTTTATTTTTGCTTTTCTTTTAGCATGATTCATTTTGTTTTCTTTTCCATGGTGCAATTGTTAATTAATGAATGATGCCAATGCCTCAATTTTTATTTGAGGGACAAATCAGCTTTCATGACTTTTATCTTTCTACATTTGCTTTATCTTCCTTGCAACAGTACTTGTAATTGGCTTTAGTTTTCTGAATTGATACTTCCTCAGTATCTTTCATTGGATAAGTCTGTAAGCCCTTCACTGATGTTCGTATTACACAGGTTTTGCTTGAGTTGGCTCGAAATAGGAATAAGATCCCATTGCCGAAGACAATAGGCAATCCAGGGATCCCACTTCCACCCGAGCAGGACACATTGATCAGTCCAAATTACCAACTTGTCATCCCAAGGAAGCAGCAGGCTGTAGAAGAAACGGAGGAAGATGAAAGAAATGATCCTAATCCTCCTCACGAGCAAAGGGCAAATTTACAGCAGAATGCACCACTACAATCACAGCGGGTTTCATTTCCTCTTTCTAAGCATTCGAGCTAAACCGATCGTAGATGCAACTCTGCTTTACAAGTTTGGAAGATATAGGATAAGGCATGTAACACTGAACTATGTACTTCCACTTCTATAGTAAATGTTATGGGTGAGAACATGAACATGTACGCGCATTGATTGCAAACAAGCAGAGTTGTATGCCTTCTTACCAACGCAAAGTCGAGTAGAAGAAATATGGTTGTTAGGTTTCTTGTAAATGCTAAACATTATCATGAGCTTGCTTTTTAGAATTTATTGTGTATTTTTCTTTAGTTTTATTTTCGGTGCAACATGGTAATTGTCTTGTCTTTTCACTTACTTTTTTTTCTTTTTTTCCCAAAATTTTTACCATTACTCCAGTAGGTTTGATGTGTTTGAATAAGATCGGAATATCTGTTATTTATGTAGAGTTGGAAAATCAAATATAATTATTATACCAGGAATAGGTGAGTTTCCCTTGTGGGCATTATATTTTTGAAAATAGGGGTCCAGCAAGACTAATTGGTGAAATACCTTATACTGCAATTTTGCTTTGCGGGAGAGGATGTGTGTAAGTTAGTGTTGTCAAATGGCAGTTGATTCATATGGTTGAATTTGGTTTAAATGGCAGTTGATTCATATGGTTGAATTTGGTTTAACTTTACTCTTGTAGATTTGGTTTGATCTATCCAATGTAAAACTCTTGATCTAATTTGATATATTTATTTAATTCTTGATCTTATATGTTTGGATTAACTATTTAAATTGGATTTTATGACACTAATATTAATAAAAACAATCTCAGCTTCGGTCTGCGATTTATAAATCAGGCTGGTTGAGATTTCTGTTGCATAATATGTTTATTGGTTACTAAAGCAATCCTTTTGTATGGCACAAGAAAATGCCACTCGTAATAGTCAAACCTAGCAAAATCTGGAGGCTCCTTGAAAATCACTGTGAAGCCTGAGTGTCGGCCGCTTGTTTCTCCAAGTTAAAAGTGTCATCTGGATAAGACATTATGATTGCATTTCAAATTTAAAAATTCTCCATGACAATTCTAAGAGTATTGACTTGCTCCAATTGAATGCACATACACGCATTATGATTGTGCGACATATAATGTTCGTCATGATCCGGAGTCATGATATCAGGAAAAAAGTTCAATAGATGAGCGAAGTGGGAATTCTTAACTCATGCTATCTCTTTGAAAAAAACAAAAAAAAAGTAGGTTAGCCAAGTAATTTACAAATCACATTTGTAAAATGAACTAAAGATCTCTAAACAATAGACCATATCAGTTCAGCAAGAAGAAACAAAGAGTTAGGGATCCAAATGTTCTCAATGGATGTGAAAGAAAATGATTAATTAGTTAATTCTATTGTGTTTGTGTCTTATATACAAGTTGTTGTAGACACGTGTTAACTAAATAATTTGTACAAATAAATAATCTTCTGAATGTCACCCCCCCCCCCCCCCCCCCCCCCCCTCCAACACAAGTTGGACAAGTGATAACGTTCAACTTGGACAAAAAATACTGCAATTGACATTCTTCAAGAGGTTCGATCATAAGGTTTGCAAGTTGAAGCCAAGAAGGCACAATTTGAAGAAACCCACTATTGATGTGGTCATGTGTGAAGTGTACATGAACAGAAATATGCTTATTTCTATTGTGAAAACACGAGTTCTTTGCTATCTAAATTGCTTATTTGCTATCTGTAGAAAGTGTAATTAGTAGTTGAACAGGAACATGAAAATTGCACAAGTATGACAACCACAAGAGTTCTTTGGTTATTGAAGCAATACTACGATATTCTACTACTAAGGAAGTGGAAACCGTAGTTTGCTTTTTTGTCTCCTACGAAATCAAGCAATCACCTAGAAACATGCAATAGCCACTAAGTGATTCCCTATCAATTATACTCACCCCCTAATCCACATTTGAGAAACTAGCAAGTATAAGGGTAGAAGATGTAGTATAGAACAAGCCATGATTGCTATTTCCTTTCAAGTATTTCAAGAGATGTACTGCAGCTTGAAAATGGGTGGTACGAGGATAGCCAACAAATTGGCTTAATTGCTGTACAACAAAACCAATGTTTGATTATGTAATTGTCAAATAAAGAAGTTGACCAATAATTCTCCAATAACTAGAAGGATTAGAAAATATGGTGCTTGAATCTTTGTCAAGTTTTAACTGTTGTAGAATAAGAAATTTAGCTAGCTTTGAACCAAATATACCAACATCAACTAAGACATTAAGCAACGATTTCTCTTATTCAACATAAATCTTGTTGTAGTGTGATATACTTTAATTCCTAAGAAGAAATGAACATCCCTTAAGTCTCTAATGGTGAAGGCACGATGCAAAGTAGTCTTAACCTCTTGTATTGTTGATAAAGAAGTCTTTGTTACTAATATATCATCCACATATACCAACACAGCCGAAAATTCATCTGCTATTTGACATATGAAAAGAGAATAATCCTTTTTTGATTATAAAAAACCAAGAGAAGAATTGAAATTGGTAAATTCCTTATTCTACTGCCAAGATGCCAATTTAAGGCCATATAGTGAACTAATTAACTTGCAAACTTCACCAAGGGAAGAAATCTTGTAACCATTAGGAGGATCCATGTAAATTTCTTCGTCAAGATAATCATGTAACAATACATTATTGACATCAAGTTAATGCATATACTAACCCTTTATTGTAGCTAAAGCTAGCAACAAATGAATTATAGTTAACTTTATGGCTGGAGAAAAAGTATGTACATATTCCATACCTTTAATTTGATTATACCCATTCGCCACAAGTTTAGCTTTGTAACATTTTATGGACCCATCTAGTTTGTATTTAATTTCATATACCTATTTATTGCATATTGTGGACTTCCCTTGTGGTAAATCAACTAAAGTCTAAGTTTGATTAGCTTTAAGTGCTAAAAATTACTTAGTCATGGCTTTAATCCAATTGGGAAAAGATTTTGCTTCATGATAATGTTGTAGTTCATGAATAGCAAAAACATTTGCCAAAGAAACAACATAATCCTTAGGAAATTTGGTGAAAGTGTGTTCATGAATAAGACCGTACAAGCTTGTAGTAGATGCTGCAAAAGTAGTTGTATTAGATTGGACATTATGAATGAAGTCTTTAAGCTAAGATGGAGTTTTTCAAATACATCATGACCTACGAAGAGAATGATTGGAAGAAATTAGATCAAATGTAGATAAGGAATGTGTATTATCAGCATTTGATGTAGGGGACAAAGGAAAACAAGTTGTATTAGACTTAGGAAATAATTGAGATTGAGGAAATAAAGGGTTTGACTGGGAGTCAGTAGAATTATGTATATCAAGAGCTAAGACAGATTCATCAAAAACACGAATAGAGAGTTTAAAAGGAAGGATGTGTTCTACGAAAACAACATCTTGGCTAACAAATAGAACTTTATTAACAAGATAATACAATTTCTATCCTTTTTTATTATGAAGATACCTTAAAAACATACACATTTGTCCTTTAGGATCAAACTTATCATTAGTTTTGTTAATAATAGTGGAATAGCATAAACATCCAATTGTATGCAAATCATGATAAGATGGGGCTTTATGAAACAGCAACCGATAAGGAGAGGTCCAGTTTAGTTTTTGAGAAGGCATTTTGTTTATCAATGATCTTGCAGCTAGTACACACTTTCCCCAAAATTCCTTAGGAAAATTTGCATGTATACTCAAAGTTTTAGTTGTCTCAATCAGATGACGATGTTTTCTTTCAATAATTTCATTTTGTTAGGGTATATAGACTGTAGTTCTTTGGTATATGATGCCCTTTTCTTTGAAGAATTGTTGACACTCATAAGAAAGAAACTCTCTGCCATTATCACTTTGAACAAGTTTTGGGTGATTTGTGGAAGTGGTTTTGGACATATGCAACACAGGTGACTAGTGTAGAAAAAACTTAGTGTTTGGTTTGCATCAAGCAAGTCCAACTGACATGGCTCATATCATCTATTACTGTTAAAAAATATCTTGCCCCTAAGAGTGGAGGTGTGTGATAGGGACCCTATACATCAACATGATCAGATCAAAAGCTTGTAAAGAAATATTATAACTATCATGAAAGGGTAATTGATGGGATTTACCTATCTTATAAGTATTGTAATGGAAATTCTTATCATCAACAACAACAAAAGGTGACAAAGTTTGAGTTTTAACAAGGAAATATGTCCTAATCTATTGTGTAACCTGCTTAAGGAAACGTATTGAGAAACATTTCAAGATACTGTGGAAATAGAAAAGGACAAGTATATGACAACATGTCAGACTTCATTACATAAAGTCCTTTCTTAACAACACCTTGTGCAACAATATTCTCAATTTTTTGGTCCTAAAACACAAAGATTTGGATAAAAGGTAACAATAATGTCAGTATGATGAATCGGTTTATTAATAGATAAAAGGTTGCAATAGAAATCAAGCATTAAGAGTACATTATTTAAGACAATATATTCATTCAATTGGAGCTTTCCAATTATGTTGATAAACTTGTATGTACCACCAGGTAGTTTAATTTGAATTAGCTATTTAAGGTCATGTTTGTCAAAAAGAATGCATGAATAGGGAGTTATGTAAACTGAGGCACCTAAATTTACTATCCATTCATCAACAACATTACAAGGAAAACAAAAAGATCTTACAAATGAATTAAAGATAGAAGCTTGACTTGCAAAGTTCATAAATACCTAATCCCCATTGTCTGCACTGTCATTCGTTTTCATCGAGTGAATCACTTATTGACATATTTTTGAAATTAACTTAGTTTCATAACTTGCTTTATTGAATTGCCTACAACATTACAACTAAAGGAATCTTCTAAAGGATGATCAGCTGGAATAGAGGTAGTTCCAATAACATGTGCAACAAATTTCAAATTTCTCTTATCCTTACTCCTTATATACCACTTAGAAAACCTATTATCTCAAAACAATTCTCCACTAAGTGTCTAGACTTCTTACAATATGAACTATATAATTTCCCTAACCTTTTATACTTCTTGTCTTTCTATCAGCATTATTATTTCTCAATTGTGCTTTAACAAGATAAGTAGAACTTCTTGTCTTTCCTATCAGCATTATTATTTCTCAACTGTGCTTTAACAAGACAAGTAGAAACTTCATCATAACTAACTAGGCTACTAAACACTTGTTTTTGTTTCTTAACCCGATACACTAGATGATAAGCCTTACTAATAGTAGGTGAAGACTCTAAAGACAATATGTAGCTATGAACACTCTCATAAGTTTCATTTAGGCCCATTAAAAATTCTAACAAATGATTTCTATTTTTTGCATCTTGAATTCTCGACAACATGTTGTAGGTACAATTCTTTAAAGCACCACAATCACAACCAAGAACAATGCTAAGACTGCTTAATTCATCCCAAAGTTTCTTCAATCTAGTATAATATGTTGAAACTAAATTGTTTCCTTGTCAAGCATTAGCAATTTCATATTGTAATTGAAACAACAAACGACCATTTGTTTGGCCAAAACGTTTGGATATATCCTCTCATAAATCTTTAGCAGACCTAACATACATGAATCCCTCAAAAAATTCTTTCAACATGGAATTTAGGATCCAACAGTGGATTGTATAATTGCAACGAATCCATCGTTGCTAATCATTAGTATTTTCTTTAAGTTTCACAGATGAACCATCAATAAATCCAAGTTTCGATTTAGCTCCTAGGGCTAATTGGATTAAACAACTCCATTCGAGAAAATTAACTCCATTGAACACAATATTAGAAATTACAGACCTGACATTATTGGATCTAAAAAAAATATAAAGGATCACTGTAAGTTTGATCCAACTGTTGATTCATTGCTACAAAACTTAATCCTAAAGGAAAGACGAAGAAATGATGAAGAACGAAATTACTATGACTGATTGTGAAACTCTAGTGTAGATTGAATCTTGGAATGCTTTGATATCATGTCAAACAAATCAAAGATCTATAACTAATAGATCATATCAATTCAGCAAGAAGAAACAAAGAATTAGGGATAGAAATGTTCTCAGTGAATGTGAAAGAAAATGATTAGTAAGTTAATTTTGTTGTGTTTGTATCTTATACATAAGTTGGAGTCATGTCAAAAACTATGGGCACGTGTTAACTAAATAATTTATACAAATAAATAACCTTCTAAATATCAACACATTTCGAGTCACTCGAGCTTAATGGGAAAATAGCCTAAGCAAAATTGCAATTTCTAATTGTGATTTTACAACGTTATTTGGTAAATTAGTTTTGCTAGACTCTATTTGAAAAAGTAGTTTGCCTCTTATTTGTTATAATGATACACTTTAAGAAAAGATAGCAATTTATCTTGGTTCATACTTAAACTATATTGTTAATCTTTTTCTTTTGGAAGTAGATTATGACAAAGTGCGTATAAAAGTCGTGGGGACATAAAATACAAGTATAAGGACAAATTTATCCATGTAGATAGCCTTTTATGTTAAAACAATGATGTGATGGATATGATATTTAAAAGGATACTTATTGACTTAGCATTGAAATTTATTCGTCAATTTTAGTAAGGATCAAACGAATTTGATTTATTGTGATAATTATTCATTAATATTCAAAACTTTGGAAAGTAAAAAATGATGATTAGGGTATATTACTACCTACACTACTACATACTGTAGTGCTTGAGTGGTTAACTACAATATAATGTTTAGTACAATTAAATGGTCTTAAATGCATTTAAACTTTTTAGGTTAGGTCGAGCTATGTTGTTTCTTCTTTCCATGACATTTTCTTTACAATTAATTGATTTAATTGTAATAGCTTACTGATTTAAGCTTCCATAATGGCGGGTGGTGATGGCAACTAGAAAAATGAAGGAGAAAAGATCAAGCAAACAAAGCAGCATTTGAGAATTCGAATGGTGTTCCAATCAGTTAAAACAATCGTTGATAAATCCTAACATCCAAGGATGAGATTAGTTGTCAGGTACTAAAAGTCTAAAGAATATTGATATGCATATATGTACTTATTGATGGCATAAAGTATTCACACTTCATTGACTGTATGCAGTTGGTTAGAGAGATTGAGAAGAGGAAAAGAATCTTCAATGGAGGGAAAATTCATTAAGATTTGGATTCATTGTGGTTTTGATGTGAAACTTGTAGTCAAATAGAAGTTTTAGAAGAGAAGATGCAATATAGATTACTAATGAAGAATGGTCAACCTATTCATAGAACAATTGATCGAAGTTCCCAAGAGTTTGACCAATTTGCTATATCAATTGATTGAACTTGCTTCATGATGAGTTCTGCAATATCTTAATTAATCATGTTTCCTATTTTATGTTATTGTCTATTTGCGGGACTTCTTATTTTGCTATCTTATTGCTTGGTTCAAATGAAACCTATGGAAAGTTTAATACGAAAGTGGCTTAGCTGTATAGTTGGTGCTCTAACATAGAGTCTACTTTTATGAGTTTTTAAGTGAGTTTGAGATTTACTTTTAGAATAGGTAGTAACTTTATCTAATCAATGAGTGGGTTTTCTTTTGATTTTTGTAAGAATATTATATTATTTATGTGACTTTGGTATGCTGCTCTTTTATGTACTCTCATGCGATTCTTGATGGATAATTATCCATTCCCTACCTATGGGATTATACTTGCCTTTCGATGGATTTTGTAGTTTTTGTTGTACAAATTACGAATTACATGTTTGGACTATTTGATAAGTGTTCAAATGAATTCTAAAAGCATTAGGAGTTTAATTTTTGATCAGGAGTGGTGTGAAGATCGAACATTAAATTAAAATATTGATTAGATAAAAGATACTTGAATCTCATTTGTGATTGCCCAAAAAAAAAAAAAAAAAAAAAATCCCATTTGTGAAATTTGAATGAAATGCGGAACTAGAAATGTACAAAAAGACTTTCTTAGAATCCTGGCGATGAGATATGAACAAAGTACAATGCTTGTTTTCTTATGTCCTATGAACGGTCGAAATCCCCTTCCCTCATCCTATGAATGAAAGCTTCATCTAAATCTCACTACGTAAGATCCTACCAAGAGATCGAAAAGAAACAATTGGAGATACTTCTTTGAACAAAATATACTAGTTTTGAATGAAATATCTTTTATGGAACTTTATTGTTTGCTTACAAATTGTAACTTTTAATTGAATCAATATGTCACATTCTAGAACTTTTCGTAGTGTAACATATTTAAAACAATGATACATCAAAGCTGAAATTACATTTTTTTTAATCATATAAATATGCATACATCCTTTTCTTATTTATATGCGTAAACTATAGATTCTTTCGAATGCTCTTAAAGGTTCTCCAGCATGGTGGCGCTATCTTTACGCTTCATTTTATCCTGAGGATAGAAAATGTATCCACTTAGCTCGCTGTTGAGCTAAGTAAGTGGAAGAGGCAACACATAACATAAAATAAAAACAAATATATACGAATATACCACTATGTACATGGGTTTAAGGCAAATAGAATCATATCAAAACAACCACGTAGGAGATACATGCCATGCTAATATAGGCAACATGCATTGCTATAGTATCTTCACTTAATCTAACATCATCAGTTAACAATTTAATTTAGGAATCTAGATAAATAATAAAGAAAATCTAGTGCTACAATACGTAGCCTAGGAGTAGGACCTTGAAAACCATCCAAGTTAACTAAAAGGGGTGGCTAGAAGTGAAACGTCCACTTTGATTATGCAATGCAATTTTACATGATGAAAACTCAGCTTTATATCAAGTATCATGCTCAATGAAATCTCGACGTTTTGATAAAATTTGACTCATAGATCCCTTTTTATGCTATCCATGAATATTGAACAACAAATTTAACTAAACAATGCACAAACCATATATAACTAACCGAATGCGATCTCAACCAAAACAACTTTTAACAAACAGTACATTATTATGACATAAAACTTGAGTACAGGAGTTCACTCGACTAAAAAATCTAGTAAGGTCTTTATATACACAATCAACCAAACATAAACCTACAGAAAATAATAATCAAGCCAATGACCATCATATTTTCAGCAAAAGAACATATTTACCATTAAGCATGAAGCCACATATCAAGTAGACATAGGTCTACTGTTAGAAGCAAAAAATCGACAAACCAGAGCTTTACATTATTAGCATCTTATTCTTTAACATGCATGTCTTCCTCTTGCTTGAGTTAGCATATATATACATAAATATCATAGTCAACTTGTGTCTAGAGTATATTCATATTACATAGCTATCACATCTTTATCGATTTTACGTTGTCAATCTTTGAAGGTTCATAATTTCTTTGTTTCTCACTCGACTTTTGCAATCTTTGTATCATTGCGATTGATTTTATGAGGAGTATTCAAATATGTTGAGACATCAAATTGACTAGATTACTAAAGTTAACGAATTGCCCTTTTCTCAGCACTAATTTAACCCAAAGTTATCTTAATTCCATTTTTAGCACAAGTTGCACTTTTGTTCGATCAATTATTATTACTTTCCTATAAATCCATACGGATTAACAAGGAACTTTAAACAAAACGTTAGTTTTAAACCACGTTATTAATATTAATATTAATATTACTAAACTAATCATTAATTACCAATTTAAGCTAATATATATGTAATAATACTAGTTATATATATAATAATTAGCGTACAAAGCCGGTTGATTCTACGAAAATCACTATAGATTCGTAAGTCACAAATTTTTAACTCTGGCAATTGTTAATATCAACGTAGCCCATTGCTTCTATTTGTAAAATGACTTTTACCCTAAAAATTACTATTTACTGCATTAATTATAAAATTTATACGCAAATCATATTCAAACTTAAGCATAAATTAAGGAAAAAAATTAATTATTTCATTAAATTTTAGAATTTTCCAGTTTATCAGAAATAATTATAGTAAATACTAAACTTTAATTTTTTTCCAAAATATCTTTTATCTTAATAATACAAACAAACATGAAGAGGAGTCCATAAAACACATTTAGCCAGAAACTATATTATTTACTATTTTAAACGTTCAATTATATTTCCATATGAGTAGTTTCCTTAAAAAACTCCATAAGAAAATTCATCAAATTAAAATTGTAACATTATTACATGAAGATATAGGTTAAATTATGCCAAAATAGCAGTTTCGAGAATTAATCTAGACTAATTTAATATTTTTAGAAGTTTACGGATCTGCGGGGCGGAAAATAGGCGATGGCTATATGCTGGCCTTCAATCGGGCCATCCAGTACAAGCCCTAGTTGGAATCATCTCGTTGGCGGTGTTTCTTTGTGGGGGGTGGCGCTAGGAGGTCAGACTAGCAACTTCATGTTTGCCTAGTAAGCTATACGTGACCAGATTCGGCCACAGTATTTTTCCTAAATTTTCTTTTCCTCTTTTTCTTTTTTTTTTTTTTCTAAATTTTATTGCTCTATTTTTTCTCTTCATTCTGATCTTCAACGTCCTCGTATACTTTCTTAAGATGGTCCTTGCATTTAATTGCCCCGAGTGATGTCGATCAGCTTTAGGTTTAGGTGGCAAATCTATAATTTCAAATCCATGCTTGTAGAACACCTCGTTTGCTACGCGTCACGGGTGCTTTTAGCTGCCTTTTCTCATGTTTCTAGGGCAGCCAACTTGATTTCCAGGTGTTAATGAGGTGTTTTGTTCAATTAATTTGTGTAACCTATTTTCAAGTAATAGTACTAATTGCCATGTGTTTTTAGAGAGCTACTACACTCTTCAAGTGTGCTTTGATGCGTAATTAATTTTAATCTAAATTTAATAACCTATCTCTAATCTGGTTGTAGCCTTTCTCATTTTCCATAAATGACATATTATATGAATAAGTTCATGCCTATAATTAAAAACCACTTCTATAATTTTTATTTCTATAAAAAAAAATTTAACGAGTCACTTCATATAAATATGATAACCTCATCTTAAAATTTGAGCTAAATTGGAGATCGTTGTTTAAAAGTTCTAACTTAGTAGTTCGAGAAACTAGATATCACATTCAACCTTCCATACAAAAGGTTTTGACCTTGAAACATATTCATATAAGGACAACTTAACCCATGGCATTTTTACAATCAGAAAATTGTTGCATAAAGAGCACTAATCTTCTATAACAACCTAGGGTATTGAGATTTCATTAAATTTATGGATTCCCATCTCACTTCCTCAATGAAATGTTTGCTCCATAGCACCTTAAACTACTTAATGTCCTAGTTCCTTAATCTTTGGACCTTATCATCTAGTATTCAAACTAGATACTCAACATATATTAAGTTTTTCCTTTAGATCCATTAGGCATAAATTTAGAATTGCTGTAGAATCGTCCATAAACTTGCTTAGGATTGAAACATGGAATACAATATGTATACTTTTCATTTTATTAGATGACTCAAGTTTATAAGCTACCTTTCCAATTCTTTTTCTTAATCAATTTTGTCATGACATAGCATGTACATAGCTTTCCTTTTATCCCAAACTAACTTACTCCTTTCATAGGTAATTGATGCAAATCAAGAAAGAGTAAATATGAAGTTATTAATATATTTTATTTTAGGAATTAATTTGTTAGGTATATTTTGTTTAAGATATAAAATCTTTTATTTTCTAAATTTATTAAGATTTAGTTTTCTATAATATTATGTTTTGTCATGTTTATAAATAGGCAATACTTGTAATTAATTGGAAAAAAGGAGAGTGGTTACATATTGAATAAATTTATTTTTTTGAATTGGTGTGATGCCTTTTTTTCTTATTGATGGTATGAGACAATTCTTTTTCTCATCGATGGTATGAAGCCATCAATATCTCATTGTGTGATGTGAGGTTATATAATTCATTAGTAATGTGAGGCCATCATCTTAATATAGTGATGTGAGGCTACTAGACATTTTTTTAGGTTTTGTTATTCTTTCATGAAAAAAAAATTGCTTTGATTAACTTTTCTTATTAATTTCCATACTTTCTATAATCTTTCATTCTTTAATAATTTTTCACTTTTACTGTCCTACATCAAATTTGGTATTAGAGTTTACTCTTAGGTTTCTTCTTAGAGCCTAGATTTAGTGTTCGTTCTTGGATAAAAAAAAGAAAATAGTTTCATTTTTTTGTTCTTTACTTAACAAAAAAAAAAAAGTCTGAAACTGGAGAAAGCTATAGTGGTACAACTTTTAGAAGAGATTTGAACAAGAAAACTCATATTAATGAGATCCTTAAGCAATTAAATTCTAAGTTGGACAATTTATTTGATATGACAAAAAAATTTATTCATCAACTTATATACATTAATCATTGTTTTGATGAATTAGGAATTTCTAAATTGCTTGTTAAGAAGGAGAGATATGTCACAACCCAAGTATCACACATTAGCTAAGAAAATAGCATAATAGATAATTCTTCTTAAATTAAACTATATAATAAAAACATCCAAGATAGTGCACCTAAGGAATTAAAGGAATAAGTTTATGAGTCATTTGATTCCATTCTTGAGGAGGATCTTGTTGATAAACTAGATATAGAAGTTTGTGAATCTTTTGTTCATATTGTTGAGAAAACTAGTGAGATTATTGAACCTTTATCTATGTCTAACTCTTTAAGACCCCTTCAGTCACATCTTACTCAAATTTAAGAAAAGTTTACAGAAATTGAAAAGAAAATTAATTTAAACAATGAATTATGTTAGTTTCTTAGGAAAATTCATTATAGCGATCTAAAATATTTAGAGAAAGATATGATGGTTTTGAACAAACATGTAGAAGAGATTGTTGGCATTAAAGACTGGAACAACAACATAAGAGTAAGCAGACATTGTACTTATAACTATTTATTGAAGTTGAAAATTTTTGTGCCAAGAAAAGATGATAAGAAGCAAGAAGAATTGTTTGATTGTAAATTCAAGATTGGTTTTCGTAGATTGTTGTTTGATCCAAGAGGATTCAGATGAAATCTCAAAGATTCGAGGATGAATCTTTTTAAGAGAGGGGGGACGATGCGGATTAATAAAGAGTACATATGATGTTATTAATATCTTTTATTTTCGGATTTAATTTGTTAGGTATCTTTTGTTTAAGATATGAAATCTTTTATTTTCTAGATTTATTTAGATTTAGTTTTCTAGAACATCAGGTTTTGTTATGCCTATAAATAGGTTGTACTTGTAAATGATTAAAAAAAATGAGAGTGATTATATGTTGAATAAAATTATTATTTTTTGAATTGGTGTGATGCCTTTTCTTCTCATTGATGATGTGTAGCCATCCTTTTTCTCATCAATTGTGTGAGGCCACATAATTTGCTAGTAGTGTAAGGCTATCATCTTAATCTAGTGGTGTGAGGCTGCTAGATGTTTTCCAGGTTTTGTTATTCTTTCATGAAAAAAAAAAAATTGCTTAGATTAACTTTTCTTATTAATTCCTATAATTTACATAATCTTTCATTCTTTAATAATTTTTTGCTTCTACTGTCCTACATTAATGATATCTTCATAAATACCAATTCACCTACTTAAAATTCTAATAGCTTCTTTCAAGCATTAGTATAATTCTTCTATCTACTTTAAGTAGTTTGCATGCTTTCCTTAATAATATGTACCTTTCCCTTAAGGTCTTGTATTATTGCTAGCCTAACAATCTGTTTGTTTTCCACTTCATTCCAATAAATTGGGGATTCTACACTTGAGTCTATATAATGCTTCTTACGGAGCCATCTAGATAGTGTTATGATAGCTGTTATTATAGGTGAATTTCATTTTAAGCAAGTGATTATCCAAACAATTTGATTTTTTTTCCATTTCATCCCAATAAATCAAGGATTTGCACTTAAGTTTGTAAAATGCTTCATATGAAGCCATCTAGATAGTGTTATGGTTGTAATTATTATAGGTGAATTCCAATTAGGTAAACGATTATCCTACTATCTTCAAAATCCAATGTGTAAGCCCCTTAGTATATCTTATAGTGCCTCTATTGTTTATTTAGATTGCACATCACTTTAAGGATAAAATGCTATAATAAAATTCAATTGTGTTCCCATTGCCTCTTATAATGATTGCAAAATTAGGACATGAAACAAGAATCACAATAGGAGACTATCAATATGGGTACTTCATGTAGTCAAACTATCTTTTAGACATATGCTTTAACCAATTGTGATAGGTTACACGCTGTTGTAATACTAAGAAATGTGATAACTTTATGAGCCTATTAACTATGACTCGTATCATATTATTCAACTTCTTTGCCTTGGGTAAGCAACTCATGAAATGCATCCTTACATGCTTCCACTTTCACTTGAGAATAGATAGGGAATGCATAATCCACCTAGCCTTTGGTGTTCAATTTTTACCTTTTGGCAAGTTATCCATTGAGATATGTACTGCATTATGTTCCTTTTCATGTCATTAAACTATTAGCTTTAAATCTTTTTACATTTTATTATTGGATATATAATATACCTTACAAAATGTGTCTCTTCTAAGATGGTCTTTCTAATCATTGGATCCCTTGGTATACAAACTCTTCCCTTAAACCTCAATGCACTTTCATCATCAAAGTTAAAATCAAGATGTTTCTTGATACTATTCTTAAGTTTTCACTTTTATGTTTAATAATATTAAGCTAATTACTTTAATTACAACCTCTAATAATCAGTCATTAAATGGCTTGTTCACCTCTAATATTCATGATGAGTGCTGTTATATTACTAAACTTTTCCTACTTTACACATAAGCCACAACATTTGCCTTTTTAGGATTGTCATGAATCACAAGATCATAATTCTTCAATCATTCTAACCATTACCTCTACCTCAAATTTAGCTCTTTTTCTATGACAATATATTTAAGGCTCTTGCAAACTTTGTGTAACTTACACATTTCACTATATAAGTTATTGCCTCTAAATCTTAGAGCAAAAACTATGGTTGTAATCTCTATATCATGTGTCTTGCAATTACACTGGTGCGGTTTGAGTTATCTCAAAGTAGAAGAGATTACTTTATCATTTTGCATCGAGACGCATCTAAACCTAATTTTCGAGGCATTATAATGAATTGCATACTCCCTAATTCCATCACAGAACTGTTACCAACATCTTCTTAAGCCCCTAGAAGCTCTCTTCACATTTTTTATTCAATTCAAACTTAACTCCTTTTCATGTCAACAGGGTTACTGGCATGGCTATCATTGAAAAGTCATATACAAATCTTTTGTAATAAGCAATCATTCTTAGGAAACTTCTTACGTCTGTCATTATAGTTAATCTTACCCACTTTATTACCACTTTCACCTTTTCTAGGTTGATTGTTATTTTTGCAACAAAAGTGACATTTCTTAAGAATCCCAATTATTCCAATTAGAATTTACATGTGTTTAGTTGCATATATAATCAGTCATCTTCAGGAGTTTGGAGTGTGGTCTTCAGGTGTTCCATATGGTCCTCTTTGCTTCTTGAGTATACTAAGAGTACATCTATAAACATAATTGCCAACTTTTCTAATTATATTATGAATACTCAATTCGTCAAACCCTTTCATATCGAGCACTAGTAATTCTGTAAGAATTCCATAGAGTCATATGAATACACCTTTTATGATAATCTTTCTTTAAGTGGCTTGTTCAACTCTTAATAAGTTGGCACTACTTGTTTATCAAGGTTTATGTTGGCATTATTTCATTAAATAACTTATTTACGTATAGCCATGCTATTGATATAACTTTAATCAAAGTTGTTATAGCATTGTCATCTATTTGTAATCTTCATGTGCATCAAATGAATGTTATAATAACCTTTTTAATTAGTGAACCTAACAAAGAAATATATATATATATATATATATATAATGGAAGGCTTTGTTCAATTAAGAAATAAAAGAAAAGTTTGTGAATTTATTATGTCATTATACATATCAAAGTAAGCTCCTTAAAGGCATGAGAAGTATGATAAGGTAATTATAATAATGGTTTCAAACATAATAATGATTATAAGTGTACTTATTCAATGTTTACAAAAAAATATGGCATGATTATATGTCTTCATCTAGACAATCTTTTGATATTTGGGATATACATAGAAGGCATTATAAAAACTAAATAGTATTTAAGCGAGGGAAACATTATATTAGGTATTAAGGTACCAAAACATAGCAGTGGACTATTACTAAGTTGATTTCATTATGTTAAGAAAGTTTCAGATAAGTTTGAATTTTAGGCTTTGAGGAGTGTAGTCCCTTATGATCTATTCATTCCGATCCCGCTGGGACAGACAATAACGAAATTAAGTGGTTTCCCAAAGACTCTGACAGAGCGGGACCGAGCTGTTTACTCTAATCAAGTGGTCCAGTGTTTTTTACAGGTGGGGTGCTTCCTTAAGCTTCAGAAGAACCGTGCGGCCACTTCACTTTTTGCCGCTTTCTCCGCTCAGACCACTAGAGCGTGTGAAGGTTGTACGCTCACTCACGACCGGATGAAATAAAGAAGAAAGGAGGAGGAGATAAAGCGAAATTAAGGGTGTCTCCCCTTAAAAAAAAAATGGCTCAGCTAGTCTTTCCAATGGATAGAAATTTCTCCAATAGAAGGGAAAGGGAAAGCACCATAAAGTCAAGATAGAGCAATATTGCTATTAGAATATGGTAGTGTAAGAGTTAGTTTTGTATATGCATTACATAGAACTAGACATAATATTTCATTTATTATGTGTAAGTTGTTAAGATATACAAGTAAGGTTAGTCTAGACCACTAGATAGCAATAATGAGATCGAGAGGTCTATAATACGTGAAAGAAAATAGCAATACTTAGTTTGTACTATAGTGACTACTCTACTTTTCTATAAGGTCATTCAGATGTGAATTGGATCACTAGTATGGGTGATCATAATTTTATATTGGGTTCGAACTATACCTTAAATGGTGGAATAATTAGTTAGAGCTCTAAGAAATAAAATGCTACTTAGCATTTGACTTTGGTGGTTGAATTTATAGCCTTAATACAAGCATAATGGCTGAGAAACTTGTTACTATGAGTTCAATTGGGGTTACAACTATGGTTGCCATTTTGTTCCTTTCTAATAATTAGTCTATCATGTCTTGCTCCTATAGTAAAATATACAATAGAATGTCTAGATGGGTTTAAGAGTTTTATATTAAATTATACAAGTATGTAAGATAATAAATTGAGGATGGGAAAATTAATTTAGTAGATTATTTAAAAAGGTACTATTAAGAGTTCTAGTTAATATCACTTCTGCCAATAGGTTTAAAACCTTGCTAATTAGTGGTTATAAAAACGTTACTTCAATATGGAAAATCACTAATTTAGAAGTTCAAGGAGGTAAATGCAATGACTGAATAACCCCGAGGATGAGACATTTTAATATTTTCTAATGGATCAATTCAGTGTTAGATATTCTGATGTCTCAGATGGATATTACTTATATGAATATAAAAATGATGTCGCTTCTAATAGGAGTTAAAGGATATTTCTTTTCTAAATATTCATGAAGCCAAGATGAGTATAAGCTATAATGAATGCTATTATTAAAATCTACTTACTTAAATTTACACAGTGGCAATGTATATAACTTTTTTGGTTATGAGACAAAGTGTGTAGGTTTGAGCATATAGCCACCAACACCATGTTGCAACTTTGAAAAAATTTACTTTAAGGAGTGGTCCAAAATTATTGATATCTTTCTTTATGCATTCTAGCACTTTGGTATAGATGGTTGACATAATTAACAATTTAAGGGGAGGATGTTGTATAAATGACCAATTATGTCTTTAGGCTATTTAATTAAGTATTAAAATGATTTAGAAAGCCCAATGAGTTGAGTGTTTGACCATAAGTTGTACGAAGATTGAAGATTGAACTAAAGGATCAATAAGATAAAAGATAATTGAAACCTCATTTATGAGATTCTAGTAACATGTGAAATAGAAAGTGCATATAAACATTACTTTTGAAAATCTGTGAATGATTTGTGTTGTTGGTGAATTTTAGGGGTTAGGAAATAGTCTTGCAAAAGAGAGTAAAAATAGTTGGTATCAGAGCCAGTCCTGTGTAGCATTGGCCACTCCAATGCTTAAGTTAGAATGGTGATTTAATATAGTAAATATGAGAATGAGAAGTGTTCGAGAGTTCTTACCAAGTTTCTTTCTGGTATTTATAAACGATTGTTGTGTCTAAGACAGTTGCTGAGGTAATTGTTAAGATACGTGAAATGCTCTTGACTTGACATCTCCCTTGATATGTAGGGATAGCAAGCGGTTGTAAAATATATTCGTGCTTATGATAACTGTTCGTATTATAGATTTGAATTCAAACTAGAAGCGTTTCTTCTTCTCGACATAATTGCCAAGTGTCTAAGAGTAGGAATATTGAGAGATTTGATTACCCAGCTTCTCGGCTGATGAAAGGATGAATGTAAGTTGAGCGAAAACTGACTATCAACAATTTGAATGAAATATTATACCTTGTTTTCTTGTGTTGTGTGAACAATTGAAAACCTCTTTTTCATGTTCAATGAATAAGGGTTTCATTTGAATCTCATTATATGAGTCTAAATTAAGCCTTTCAATGAGACTAAAAAGAAACAGTTAAAAAATACTTCACTTGGACAAAGCATATGTGCTATAAATGAAGTGTCTCCTACAAAACTTCATGTTTGGTCATAGTTTATGACTTTTGATCAAATTGATGGATTCATTTCAAACAAGATAAACATAGTATATTAATAATATAGTTTGTGATTGATAACTTGGATTTTAAACATATTTTATATGGTGATTTTATAGTATTTTCCTTACATTTTTGGTTTTCTTTAAAGAAATTGATACTTAATTGAGTAAAATTTTGATTTCTAGGTTTGAATGCATTCTAGGATTGAAAACGAAGAAAAGGAATTAAATTTCACTCAATTCGGAGTTCAAACGAAGAAGTTATGAAGATTTGAAGTTTTGAAGTTACACAGTCCATGCAGAAAAATTTGCCAGGTGCAGAAAGTTACACGACTTGGGGACATGGTCATGTCCCAGGTCGTGTCGAACAAAGAAAACGAAAATCTTTTGATACACTATAAAAGGACATATTAGGGTTTCAAAAGAGAAAAAGAGACATTACAAAAACAAAGAGACACAAGAGAAGAGAAAGAGACTTAAGGAGAACATCAAGAAAGAGGCGAAAACAACATCAACTTCAAGATTAGAGAGATTGTTCATCAATCAAGAGGGGTTTTCCATGTTTTATTTAATGTTTTTTATGAAACTCGTTTTTAGATTCATTATGATAGCTTAAAATTCATATATTTAGGATTATGGAACCTAGGGTTTCATATGATTCTTGGATTGATTTAGAAATTTCAATAAAGTTTCTATCTTTACTTGATTCAATTATGTCGTTTAATTATTGATTGATATTTCTAGAATATCAATATATGATATTATACATATTGATTGAGAAATTGCATGTATAATTAGATCTTTACATAATTGAAGAGGATTATATGTATACTTAGAGATAAGATACATGTTTCTTTCGGAAAGTTAATTATTTGTATGGGAATTCATTATACATTAATGCAATTCAAAATTATATTACTAAGTGAAGAGATTCCGGTAAATAATTTAGGATTAGGGTTAATATGCTTGAGAAAATGTATTAACTTTAGTTGTGAATCCCTCCGGTCAAGAATAATAGAAACCGAATTGAATATATTTTAAGCAATCACATATTAACTCTAGGGGAAATAATTCTTAAATACGTTATTACTTTCTTGAAGTCATTCTTAATTTTATCGTTTTTTCAATTGCCTAATTAAGTCTTAAATTAAGTTAGTTTGTTAATTTTAGTATTTTTAATTGATTCAAACTTTCATAATTTTCCGGTTCGATAATAAAGCTAAGGTTAATATTAGTACTCGAAGTCTCTGAGGGATCGACTCGGACTCATATCCGCTATATTAAAACTGATAGGTGCACTTGCCTGATATCAGTGATCTATTTTTAGTTGAAGCTAATGGTTGGAAACAACTACTAAGGATTATATCTAGTATTTATATCCTTTGGAAAATACGTGATCATTGTGTTTCTTAGGATTTGTTTTAAAACAATGAATTGGTTAATTTGTAGAATAATATCAAGAATTTTTTGCAATTACACACATACACACACACATACTCTCTCTCTCTTAAATATTCCCTAAAATCAAAGCATGTAGATCGATTTCTAATAGTTTGCACATGGGTCAATATTATGCCTTTCCCAAGTAAAAGATATAAATCCTCATGAATTAGAGTAGTAGAGGAAACATTAGGAGTTAGCTTTATGAGAAGTTGTCTTATTTGATTGAGAGAAGTCATAACCCTTATTTAGTATGGAAGACCTTATATGAAAACTCCATCTCCATTATTAGGGAAATGAAGCAGAGAAGAGTGAGGATTTAGTTATATGTCCAAAGTTCACAATGATTAGTATAGGGAAACTCTTTGTATTCTTAGTTGGAAAAGAGAGCTCTATTAAAGAGAGTGGGATTTCACCTTGACTATTTGATTAATCTATAATAATTATGGAACTATTTGTAAAAGCTGTAGAAATGAGAATGCTATTAGATAGCAAAAGCTTAGTAGAATGAGGAAAGGTACTTTGGTGATAGTTGACACCTCCAAAAATTGTCTCCCTTTTAGTTCTCATTCCTTACCTAACTCTAATTACTTAATAACATATTATTAAATAATATATTAATGCTGTGACAAAATATCACATTGAAAGGTAAGAGCCTACGAGGGGTGCTTAGTGCCATTCAACTCTTTTCGATAGTAGGATAAAGCCTCATCAAGATGGAGTAAGGAGAAAATTAACCTAAAGAGGAAGATATTGATTTAGATGCAATTAGTAAGAAAAGAAGTATCTTCTCACTTGGTGTAAAGGGTACTTATATAGCTTCTAATTCCTTCTTGTGAACCTAACCTTAGCCATAAGCATGGATCAAATCTTGAGTCTAATAAGATGACTAGAGGAGACTAAAACTAGTTCATGAGAAAAGTTTAACATCTCGCTCATCATCTACACTTAGGAAGGTACCAACATCTGAATCTCAAAAGTGTGATTTAGAGAACAATATTGTTGCTACTTATTGTTCTTGAACTTAATTACATCATAGGAGAGATAAGTTTTAACATTAACACACTTTGTATTGGAGGCATAAAACTCCTTAAGAAGAGTGATTTCTTTTCTTCTTTTACTAGTAGAACTTCATATGATGATTAAAATTCCAAACAAGGTTAGTTTAGGTCTTATTCTCCTTATCAATAAATAATAAATTTGATGAAAGAGGTAGGGGTAAAGACACTTTAAAGGAAGCATTTATCCCTTCTTGCATTAAGAAACTACTCAATTAGTAGAAGCATTTGTTTTCCAACATATTAGATTAAAGGAAATACAAACAAACTATATTAGCTAAGTTCCTAATGTTAGTTGCTATAAAAGTTGACCTTAAAAATACTTACAATGCTTTAAGATGCTATTAATCACTAAAGTGGAGTCTAGTTCCAATGCAATGGATTTCCACCTCTTAAGTAAGTAACTTTCACCTTACTTTATAGATTTAGCTTCCATGGTTTCCATATCAAGATGCAAATAGGGGTTTGCAAAGCTGCTAAGTGATATTGGCTATAATCTTTAGCCATAACACCATGGCTTGCTCCATTTACACTTTTGTCTATGGAACCATCACAATTAATCTTTATTATACCTCTTGTTGGTAAACACCAATCCCATTCAAATATATTTCTATTCATTTATAGAAAATGATAGACACTATGATTATGATTGTAAATAGTAGGCTTCATAAACAACATCATTGATCTTCTGAATGATGACAATTAGGTTAGGATCCTTTGAATGGAGGCACCTTCCATTGTGAACCTTCCAAATGCACCAAAGAATGAGTGTAATCTCTATATGAACCTCCTTTCCATGTATCCTTTGAGACAAATAAAGTTGTACAATAGTAAGGAATCAATAATAAAATCTCTTGATAGAGGAAAGATTAACATGAGAACCAAGTCTATTGACAATGGAGATATATGTGTTCAATAATTACCTCCATATGCTAAACACATCCAAGACAATTTAGTCTACAATTTCTTTTAAATAAACTAAGGTTAATAGCAATTGCATTTGCATATGATTACCAAATAAAATGTTTAATTTTTGGCATCACTTGCATATTCTAAATTAAGTTCTAAATTTTGTATAAGAAAGAGGCATTGAGTCTAAGATCTAATTGTTTTGAGGAGTGTAACATTATATATCTTGATTTAGGAGTAAAACGTCCATTTCTATTTGTAAGCTAGATGTTTTTTTTCCTATAGTGTTAGCAAAAGGTAAATTCTTAATAGCTTTCACTTTCTAATTTATGAGCTATAGTTGTGAAAATTATGATTTTACTCATGTGATTCTATGTGTTTATGATTTTAGGAAGCTCTTCCAAGTTAACTCATATATAAAATTAGTTTTTTCTCTTGTAGAAACTTATGTTTTTAGTCGATTTGACATATCGAATTTGGTAGAAACTCATGTTTATAGCCAAGTTTACTGATTCCACATATGTAAGTTAAATGGGTAATACATATATAACTAGTCTTCTGTCATCCCATTGAATATTGAGGTGTTAATTCATCTTCTCTACCCTGTTCTAAATTTTTTCCTCTTTCTCTATCTCTTAATCCCTTGTTTAATGTTCATAACCTTCATTTGAGTTCTAGCTCCAATGAAAAATTTTTATAAGAAAAACCATATATTTGAGTTTATACCATTGAAAACTTAAAATGAGTTAAAACATTTGATTATCTTTAATTCATTGCTTTTTCTAAACAAAATAATAGTAAGAAAAATTATTTTTGACTTTGCTTATCCTTCTTCTGTGAATATTAAATTATAGATTAAGAACTTTTTTTTTTATGGAAAAAGAACTTAATTTTTTTATTTCCATTATGTATTTCAAGCTTTTTATAATTACTATAAGCATATACATAGTTTTTTTGAAAGCTATTTATATAAATTATAAAAATTTATGTTTTTACGCTTTGATTTTACATTCTGATTCTATAGACCCTTTAGCGATTCTAGGTAGAGTTATGAATTTGATAACCTTACTGAGCATTCCCTTTATAACCTTTAGGGAATACTCTTTCCATATATAATCTATAAGTCTTAGATCTTTGAATTCAATAAAATTTCTCTACTCTTAGAAGCTATGCTTTGGTAAGGAAGGTAATCAAGATGATAGGGGTCATATTGAGGGACCACTTACACATTCTTAAGCTCAAGGATTAATGGCCATGGTTTGTTGAGCTCTCTACTAGCAGCCTACCTTAGAAGAAGCCAAGCTCCTCTAAAAGACTAGCTTGTCTGGGTGCCTAAGCTGCCATCGGCATTATATTTTCTCTTGGGTAGAGGGGAGTTATCTACATATTGACCTAACGTAGATCACCTTGGTAATTGACACCAACTCGGCTGTAGTGATTCTAAGATATTCACTTAGGTTACTGATATGCTTACCGAGCCAACCTATAACCTTCCTCCATAGAATGATACGCATTTTTTCTTTATTTGACATTAGACCATGTACTATGCACATATTCCCTTATTTATTATCGAATTTACCCTTATATATACATTGTATACTAAATTTAGCCTAGAATCTTTTTCGTAAATGTGCTTAACCTAGGAGTTACACTATATATTTGCTCATTTGTAAATCATCTAAAAATCAACTAATGAATTTTCCTTCTTGTCTTCTTCATCCTTATTCTTGTGTAAGCGTTAGTTAACCAAATCTAAGTCTATTCTTATTTAATCCTAAAGAAAGGTTTAATAGGAATCAGACCTAAGGGCCCTTCACCCATGCTTAAGATAGGGGACCAAGAGTATGGCATGATGGATTATCTCGCTCAGACTAAGTCGCAAAGAGTCTTCCATATTGATTTGAATCGAGTTGCTTAGTCTTCTAAGCTTTGTCGCACCCTTTTTTATCTTGTAACTTGAACCACTAGATCCATCATGATTTGGGGTTAGTTTGGCCTATTCAACCAACAACTTAGTTAACTAGTTTTTAAGCTTCTTATACCAACTACTAACCTATTTACCAATCTATTGACTTACCCCTTTACTAATGTATATCCAAGTTACATATGCCATATATTAGCATGGAGCATTTGTCAATGTCTTTCTAGCTTAATTGATTATTGACTTGAATCCAGCTTAGCCCAAGGCTATTATACTTAGCTACATTCTTGACCAAATGAACATTAGCATGTGCCCATAAGTTTTACCCATACTATGTGATGATTGTTAGAATGTTGTTTTTGTATTTTCTAATTTTTACACCTTCCCTTTTGTACCTTTTGTAATTGTCATGTATAAGGGGTCACCCAAAAGATTAGGTTATAAGTATCTTCATTTGTATAACTGAAATACAATTGAATCATTTATAACAATGAATATTCCTCAATTCTTTGCTTTTGTTGAACTTAAGCTAGCTTGAGGCTACTTAGTCCAACTTAGCTCTTATTAGCCCCTTTTGTAAGTGCAATGGCAAACAACCTTAATTTAACATTTATACATCATATTAAATGGTAACTTAGGTTTATGTGATGATAGATTGGTGCATAATATCCATTCGATAGCTCACGAGTTCATTAAAATCATTACTAATTCCATACGATACTTTGACTATGGTTAATCGGACCCATCCTTGATATTGCCACCTTGTTAGCTTTTATTGTATCACATCAAGATTAGTAGCGAGTTACCCAAAGGAGATATTTGTGTATCATTTTGAGTAGTTTTCTTAGGTTTGTGTAATGTGAGTGGTGTGTAATATCCTTTCACTTATGTATGAGCTAGGTTGCCCATCGAGTTTCATTTACCTTCAAACCGTCTTAAGATCTGGAACCACCTACATGATTTTTGGCATTTGTGTATCCATCCACAAATTTATGTCATCTTAGTTTAGAGTTCTAGCTATGACAGCTATTGTTAGAGTTATTGCTCCTATTCTATATTCATGCTGTGTTCAGTTGTGGAATGTCTTCATGTTAATTATGCAAGTGGTAGCTGGAGTTAAGTTGTTGGAGTTGCTATTGTTAATTATGAAGTGACATTAGAGTGTTATTATAGGTTATTAGGTAATATTGGAAGCGTTGTATGGCTCTTAATGTTATTGGTGAAATTCTTAGAGTCAAGTAACAGCTGTATCAAGTATGGGAGTAATGATCCACATTTCATGTTATTGGGTATAAGTGTATATGTTAGTTGATTTGCCATTTGAGGTAGTGTTTCAACTATCAGTTGAGTCACCAAAGTGTTATTGACTAGAGTGTTATGTTGGCTAGGACAATGACTTACTCAAATGTAGATGTTGTTGTGTTTTGTGCCATAGTCGATAGCATAGCGCTGCACCTAGACCTATAGATGATAAGATTGATGAACTTGCCACCATGATGGCTGAGTTTACTTAAGCTACCGATTGATTAGAGAGCATCTAACTTGTTGAGGACACTTCTACAATCATTCTAGTTGTTCCCTAATAGGGAAGAGAACATGGAGCAGAGTAGTGAGCTAATAATATTGTTGAAGATGATATTGCATATCTAAGATGGAACATCCAAGGGGTAAGAGTTGAAAGGAGAGCCCGTATAAGGATTGACTAAGATGATGTTGAGGAGAGTGAAGAGGAAGAATACTAAAAGGAGTAGAGAGAGAAGTCCTAGCTGCCTAAGGCCTTAAAAATGTTAGACTACAAATATTGACCTACCCTTGATCCAAATATGCTAACGACTATTTGGAGTGGGAAGACAAGATTGAGATTATTTTTTAGTACCACAAATTTGATGATCATGTGAAAGTAAGCCAAGCTGCACTTAAATTCATAGCTTATGCCGCTTTATGATGGGAAAATTTGTAAGCCAGTTGGCAAAGAGAAGGACAGCCTGAGACTAAGACTTAGCTAGAAATGCGACAGGCTATGAGGAGAAGATTCATTCTTGATCATTAAATGTAGGATACTTTTAAGAAGCTACAATAGTTGAGATAAGGTAGACTTGACGTCGACAACTACGTAAAGGAGATCCAAATGCTCATGATCTAATATGGAGTAGAGGAGCTAGAAGCTTATATAGTATTTAGGTTCATTAGAGGATTTGAAGTATGAAATTAGTGAGATGTTGGACATGCAAAGGATAGACACTCTTAAAGATGCCATCCAAGCTTCTTAGAAGGTTCCAAAGGTATTCTTGAGCTCCGCAGAGTGGAATCCTGTCTATCTAACTTAGTCCAAGTAGATAAGTTAGATCGAAGCCAAGCAGGTGAAAAGAAAGCAAACCTAATCTAAAGTCTCAAGTTGTTGACAAGGAAATGGCTAGAAGGTTTGAGAAGGGATAAACTTCAAGAAGGAAGATTGATGAGGTTAAATGTTTTAAGTACTAGGGTTTTGGCTACATGGCTGCCTAATGCCTAAATATGAGAATAATGGTTATTAAGGGCAAGGTACCGACCATTAAGTGGATAATATTAACGAGGAGGTTAAGGAGTTGAGAAAAGTAAATGCTGATCATATAAAGTAGCTAGGGGAAGAATTATCATGAATAGTGAAGAAGGCAACTACCTAACCGTGGTAGTGAGGAGAGTTATGAGTGTTGCCCCTTTTATCGAGGATATCCAATAAGAGAACCTATTTCACATAGGGTATAAGGTGAAGGGAATCTTGTGTACGATGATCATTAATAGTGAGAGCTATACAAATGTTGCTTCTGTAACTAAGGTAAAAAATTTGAGGTTCCTAACCACTTCTAATCAAGGCCTTATAAGTCACACTGGCTTCAAGAGCACCTTACATGTCACGAAACAGGTCTTTGTACCTATCTCTATTGGTGCTTATCAAATGAAATGTTGTGCGACTTGCTGTCGATGTGTACCTCACACATTCTACTAGGTTGACCAGAAATGTTTGATTGGAGGATTAATGATGATGGGTTCAAGAATACTTATATGTTTGAGTATGAAGGGAATAAGATCACTTTAAATACCTTTGGCCAGGTTAGAAATGTGTTAGTCCAATTTTGTTGAGCTTAGGGGAAGAAGAATCTAGTGATGACCTGAGTTAACTTATCACAAGAAGTAAGGTTGGATGCCTCTTCCTATTGATTTAGACGTTGTTGGAGATGAAGGAACAGAAGGGAGAATTGCTTGTGGAGGTGTAAAAACTTATTAATGAGTTCATGGATTTGTTTTGTAAGGACTTACCAAAAGGAATACTCCCTTTTTGAAGCATTGAACATGTCATTTATTTACAGCTAGGAGCTATTCTCTCAAACAAGCTTACATATAAATTGAATTTAGAGGGAGCTACTAAGCTCCAAAGATAGGTCGATGAGTTGATTAAGAGAGTTTATGTTTGAAAGAGTTAAGTCCATGTGCTATACTTGCGCTATTGGTGCAAAAGAAGGATAAGGCATGGAGGATGTATATAAATAGCTGAGCTATCAATAAGATCATAATCAAGTATAAATACCTAATTGAAGCTAGATGGCATGTTGGATGAGTTATATGAAGTGAGAATATTTTCTAAGATTTACTTGAAGTTCGATTATTGCCAGATTAAGATGCAACCTAGAGACAAGTGGAAGACTACATTTAAGATATGGCATAGATTGTATGAATGGATAGTGATGCCTTTCGGTTTATCTGATGTACATTTATGAGATTCATGAATCATGTGCTTTGTAACCTGATTGGCAAGTTTGTAGTCATTTACTTAGATGACATCATTATATATAGCCTAAACTTGAAGAGTTACTATGAGCATCTCTAAACTTTAACTTTATGGAAATTTGAAGAAGTATGATTTCTATGTACCTAAGTTAGCCTTTCTTAGATCTATCATGAGAGGAAGTGGAGTGAGAGTTGATGAGGAAAAAGTTCGAGCTATCTTAAAATGACCAGTGTCAACCTATTTTGTTGACATCTACAGTTTTGATGGATTGACTTCATTTTGTTGAAGTATCATCAAGAATTTTATTACAATGTGGCTCTCTTAACCAAATTGATCAACAAGAACGTGGAAACTACTTTGTAGGGGGAGGGAGGGGGGGAGGGGGTAGGGTGGAGGGATGGAGAAAGAGAGAGAGAGAATAGAAGAATTTTGAAGAGATAAAAGAGAAGTTAACTGTTGCTCTTGTCCTTGCTCTCTTAGATTTTGAGAAAGTTTTCAAGCTAAAGTGTGACACATTAGGAGTCAACATAGGTGTTATACTGATGCAAGAAGGATGACTTATGGGCTACTTCAATTAGGAGTTAAGCAAAGCTATCCTTAAATACTTTATCTATGGCAATGAGTTCTACTCCTTGATTCGAGCTCCTATGGTTTTACCTTGAGAATTCATTGCTTACATTAACCATGAATCTTTAAGGTACTTAAAGAGCCAGCCAAAGTTGTTGAAGAGACAAGTGAAGTGGGTCTAGCTCATGGAAGGATTCTCATATATGGTGAAGTATAAAAGAGGGCTAACAAATCTAGTTGCTGATGCTTTGTCCATGAGGCATTCCCTTCCAACCAACCTAAAAACTAAGCTTCTTAGATTCTTTATAGTAAAAGAGCTGTAGGCATTCCCTTCTAACTAACCTACAAACCAAGCTTCTTAGATTCTCTATAGTAAAAGAGTTACATTTAGAGGACTCATACTTTGGTCCAATTGTTGCTAGAAGTTGTGATGGATGATCTATTAGCAACTATTTCATAGAGGACAGATATTTGTTCAAAAGTGAGAAGCTATGTATCCTAACCAGTTTTGTAGGAAAATTATTAGTATGCAAGGTGCATAGAGGAGATCTGCCCAACCACTTTGGCAAGAAATAGACATATGAGCCAAATTCTTTTGGTTGAAGATGATGAAGGATGTGCTATATGAAAGAAGGCTAAGAGCTAAATTGAGTATAGACTTTGTCCTTGGTTTACTAAGAACTGCTCATAGGAAGGAATCCATTATAGTCATGGTAGGTAGGTTTAGCAAGATGGCATACTTCATCTCGTGCCAAAATAATGATGTCTTATTGCTTTTTTGTTCTTGTATGAGGTCATCAAGCTACATGGAGTTCCCTAGATCACTATATTTGATCAAGATCCTTAGTTTATAAGCCACTTCTAGAGGATCTTATGTAGATGCCCCAAAAACAGGCTCTTATTTGGTACTTCATGCCATTCCTAGATAGATGGTTAGATCGAGGTTATCAACCAGACATTTGGTTCATTACTTAGAGTCATAAAGAGAAGGAACTTAGCAGGTTAAAGCTTATGCCTACCCATGGTAGAATTCACTTAAATTAGGTCGGTACATAATGTAATAGGAAAGTCTCCATTTGAAATAGTATTCTTGACCTTCCTCTTAATAATGCACCTCCAACCTAGCCACCATGAAGACTGAGATGTTGTTAACTGATTTGAAGCCTTGAAGATCATGCATTTGAAGGTAACTAAGCATTTAACTTGAGTTGTTGACAAGTGCGAGCATAAAGGCTAAGAAAGAAAGGCCAAAGAGTTTAAGCTCAATGATGTTTTATGGGTTCATTTCAGTAAGGATAGATTCTTGAGCTTAAGGAAGAGTGAATTGACCACCCAGGGAGTAAAGATAAAAAAGAACACCTATTAGGTGAAGTTGTTAGAAGGGTATGGTGATAGGAATCAACCCTAAGGTCTTCTTATGTGTACCTAAGCTAGAGGACTCGGGAGAATGGCTTGGAGGGTCATCTCCCTTCATCTAATTCCTGAAAAGTCTTCTTAGCTGTAAGGACTTAAGCTACCTTACCTCTACAGTTTCTTTAAGCTTCACTCCACATTGTAACTGGAAGACCATGACTTATCATAACTTGGTGTTAGATTGCATTCTCTTGCCAACAGCTTGGGAAGTCTAACCACTAACTTAACTATTGTGTTTCAAAGCCTTTTGTGCTAGTAACCATCCTGTTTTCAAATTATTAACCTTCTCAAGCACTAGCCCCCTCTTATGCTGTCTAAGACTAAAGCCCATTTAGAACAACCGACTTGGCTCTATTTCTGCAAGATTCCATCTTACTCGAGCTACTACCAAACTGCTCATGTCACATGTTATGTTGTTAATATACCTCACCAAGTTAGATTCAACCTAGTTGGTTATCTATACCAAAGGCCCATCTAAGCAACTAATGCCAACAATCCCTTTAACATCCATACTACGTGCGAAATTCCAAGAATATTCTTTTGTTCTTAATAGATTTGCTCCTCAAATATACATTAAATCTAGTATTATGCTTCTTTAGGACAATTGCCCCTTTGAGTAAATTAATCATTCTTATAAGTTGCCTTAGAATAGTAGGTATAAGTACCTACATTGTAGGTAGCCATATCATCTTCATCACCATCAATATAAAATATACTTTTTTTTTACCTTATAATGTGTCCTACCCCTATAAGTGGATCTTAAATTTAGTCTTACTAATTTCCTTAAGCAAGAACTAATGGCGAGTGACCCATTTAGCTAGTTATGAGATATATTAACTTAGCTATTTAGTTTGTCATTGCTCCTAGATGTGTAATATCCTTAGAGTGGCTTGTGAGTTAGCTTACTCTCAACCTTTCCACCATCCTTCTAGCCATATGCCTTGGTTTCAATTGATTTCGATATTGTCTGCCTATGATGATTCTTGATGAGATAAATCATCTTGGTATTAGAGTGGAGGTTACGAGTAGGGAGTAATTGTGTCACATATTGTGTATTTTATTGTATTTCCAAAGTTGCATTGAGTGTTATGGGAGTTATTTGTTATATGTGGAATGTATTTGGTAGTACTCTATTATGCTCTACTATTGTGTTACGGAAACGGAGTAGGTAGTAGCAATTGTCTAAAGTACAACATTGTTAAGTCTAAGATTGTCATGTTGGTTTAGGTTTTTGTTCAATTCTAAGTTGATTACCTTTTTTGGTTTTTATTCCAATAAGTCATTGAGTAATGGTAGTGATTTGAAGCAAAGTCTTGATTAAAGTTAGGTTGTTGTATCTTTAAGGATTTGTTGAGAAAATGAATGACTCTAATATTATCTCGGTGATTGTAGACAACGAGAGTAGTGCTCTTTACCTTAGGAGGCTTACCCCTAGATCCACTTTTGAGGAGATTGACCAAATGGCCACTATGATAATTGAGACAACTTACGTAGTTCCATTATATGTTGCTAATTAACTCGTGGAGGTTGCCCCTGATGTTCCTCAAGCCAAGCTTAGTATTAGAGATTGGGTATATGAAGCTTGGTAAGAACGTAGGAGGTTCCTAACTTGAAGGATTGAATAAGAGGATGTTGATGGAGGGGAAGATGAGCAGTTTTATTAAGTAGACGAAAGAGCTTAAGCACCTTGAGTTACTAACAATGTTAGGTTGTAGATTCTAACCTTCAATGGTACAAGAGATTTTGATGAGTACCTTGATTAAGAGGAGAAAGATGAGCAAATTTTTTTTTTAATTTTTATTATTAGTATGATGATTATAACAAAGCTAAATTGGTTACATTAGAGTTCACTAGGTATGCGATTTTAACGCTCTTGATGACATTATCAAGATTACTCAAAGAGGTGAAAGACGAAGAAGGAATAGATTGATCTAAGCTCTACCTGGCTGACCTATCTTGTCTACCAGAACCATTCAAGGATGTTACAAGGGATTGACTAGCTTAGAACCATAGAGGAGAGAGGTGTTCCGACTTGACCTAAAAGACCAACCTATCAAGAAAGAAGTACCGAAGAAAGTTTTAGAAAGGTTAGACCTTAAGATGGAAAATAAGTGAAATCAAATGCTTCAAATGTTAGGATTTTAGCTACATGGTTGTTTAGTGTTCAAGCCACCAAACTATGCTGATCAAAGGAAAGACTTTGACCATTGAAGTTGATAGCTCAAATGATGAAGTTGAGGACGTAGGGAAAGTACAGGAGTGTGCTAAAGAGATAAAGAAAGAGATTATAAAGGATGAGATCTACCTTAAGGATGGTAACTTCTTGTGATAGGTAGTTCATCGAGCTATTTGTCTTGAACAATCTAAGGAAAACAAAGGGAGAACTTATGCTACATCTCGTGCATGGTTAATGAACAAATACGTGCTTTAATTGTGGACAGTGGGACTTAAACTAACAGAGCATTTGTTAGCTTAGTACATAAGTTACAATAATTGAATGAGAAGGGATCTCTTCATGTCTCTCACTAGGTACTATTGCTAATCTCCATAGGGAACTACAATAATGAGATTCTTTGTGACGTGTTACCTATGTGCACATTGCACATATTACCTGGTTGACCTTGGCTATTGGTAAGGGTGCTAGTAATCATTTATACTTATTTTTATAAGTCATTTTGATAATATTTTGATGTGATGCTTAGGTACTTTAAGTGATTTTCTCACTTATTTAAGTTTTATTTTGATTTTATCCTTTGTTTGATGGATTAGATTGATTTTTGGATGATTTGGAGAGTATTTGATCAAGTTTAAAGCTTAAGGAAGACTCACACTTAAGAGTATCACCCATGAATTAAGTTCACACTCGAAATAGCAAGAGGATTATTTATGAGAGAATCACCATCATGATCATGACCATGATCCTAGACTGCCTTTAATTTGTCAAATTTTGAGTTAAAAAGGAGATCACACTTAAGAATCATAGCCATGATCAAGGGTCGAGATCATGTTATACTCCAAGAATTCTTTATTTTTCAAGAGTTCTTGTAACCCTAATTCACTTATGTATAAATAGAAATCTAGGTTATAGTTTTTGAATGGGAGCTAAGGTTTTTAGAGAAGAGTAAGAGTAAGAAAGGGTTGTTTGCTATTCATCTTTAATGTTTTAGTTTATTTCTTTTTACTATTCTTATAATGAACCTTAGTTTACTATGTAAGAATGTTTATTTTTCTTTTTTTTGATGAATGAATTCAATGAACCTTAGTTTACCATGTAAGAATCTTTATTTTTCTTTTGTTTGATGAATGAATTCTTGTTTATTACAATCTATTTACGTACTCTTATCTGTTCTTTAAATCGATACTACTCTGGTTATTGATTAATTGTTTGATTTCATGCATTGAGATCGAAAGATGATATACGTGAATAGATCTAGCACAATTAGAAGGAGTTAGCATTGATCTAGAGATAAGCTACAAAATTTCTCTAGCTTAGGGTAAAACTTAATAGTAGGATTTACAAAACATAATGTGATTTTAGGGCTCTATTAATCAGAAAGAGATTTTGGTTAATTACCCTAGTGTTAGGTACTAATATGTCGAGAGAGATATTATTACAATTTAGGAATCCTCATGGTCTAATAAATAAGATGAGATTAAATATTACATCGTTTCTATAGGGAATTCAATATTGGAATACTAAAGTTCATGTGTTCCTAACAAGTTTTGCTATTTTCTTTACTTTTATGTTCTTTTATTTTGTTTTAATAGATTATACTATTTTAGATAAGTTAGTTTAATTAGATTTAGCAATTTAATAATTGGTGCTTAATTATTAGGTTGGATAATAAGAAAATAAGAGGAATTACTAGTACTTCATTAGGTGATCCCCAATGGATCCATACTTAGACTTAAATCTATTATATTATAATTTGATAGGTACACTTGCTTCTAATCATGAGGTTATACTTGATGAGTTAGAAATACTTATGTGTTTGAGAAAGATGAGAGAAAGGTCACCTCGAACCAAATGAACCTAGGCCAACTTAGCAATATGCAAGCCAAACTGAGCTAAGGTTCAAAGAAAGCTTTAGTTATGAGTTGATTTAAGTAGAAAGAAGTAATATAATTGGATATGTTAGCTTACCTATTAGTTTGGAGACTCTTGGAACTTCAAGAGCAAGTTAAACTACTTGAAGTTGTTTCAAAATTGATTAACAAACTCAATGATTTATTTCCTAAGGAATTACTAAAAGGTCTACCTCAATTTCGATAATTAAGCATTGTATTGACTTATATCTTAGAGTTACCCTACTGAATAAGTTATGTTATAGGCTGAACCCTAAACAAGCTATAGAGTTATAGGGGCAAGTCAATGCGCTCATTGAGAGAGGTTACGTACATGTCAAAATCACCATTCTACTATTCATTTAGATATATAGAATCACATAAAGCTAGTAACATTGCAAGCTTGTAGAATCGTATATCAAAATTCATAGTTCTGCCAAAATTTTACCCTAAAATGATTTTATATTCATTTTAACTAAGAAAAATATCATAAAATCATAGACTCATAGAATTGTATAGTTGACTTGTGATTTTGACAACCATGGTTATGTATGAGAAAGCTTATCTCCATGTGAGATACTTGCATTATTGGTAGCTAACAAGGATGGAACTTAGAGAATTTGTGTTGATAACTAAGCCATTAAGTATAAGTATCCTATTGATAACACAAATTTAGCATACAAATTTTATAACTATTTTATGCTATTTATCACATTTTAGCATAGTATAAGATGTATCATTACACAAGATGTTTCATCATATAAGAATACTTATTTATATTTAATAAAAGTTCTATTTATAGCAAAAAATTACTACAATGGAGTTTAGCTTTACATCTGTTTATATAAAAGAGCACATCCTTCAAACTTAACTAAATCTAAAACACGACACTTTTTTTTTCCTTCATTACATATGTATAAATCCTTTATGGGATTAAGATCAAAATATAGCAAGGCTTCTTCAAAAGTTGTTGACTTTATCCTATATGCTCTCAAAAGTCTTTTCCTTAACTAATGGTGATGCCTAGCCAGTTCTCTTCATAACTTGAAGATATACAAATATCCCCTTAGCACTCTATGAGCTAAGTGAGAATGGATAAAAACAAAACATAGCCTAAGAATAATACACATTCACAATTATTAGTATTATACAACATTCGATTTCATAATCATAATTATCCAAACAAGATGCCTGTGCAGGGAATATGTGCTATACTCATACATGTAATATGCATCGGTATCAATATCTTCGCTTAGCTTAGTTTTTCCAATTCAATCATCTGGTTAGTTGACATACCTAGGTATTTGGGTACATCGTCTAGGAACCTAAGGTAACGAGGAGTTGCCAAAACTCAGCATTTAGTTAACCTAGCTGAAACCATACTTCGTGGCTAGAATAATTTGAGCAATGTAATTCTATATGCTCAAAACCTAACCTAGCTATATTAAGGTTTTTAGAAACTTGACCTATAGGTTCTTTTGTGCCATGCCATGAATGTAATAGGTAATACAATAATCTATATCAAGCATGAATTTCACATTCCACAACATAAACATCTTATTTATCATAATTCCAGCTATGTGTCTCAACTTTACAATTCATTCTTTCTTATAACATTCACTTAAGTGAATACCCTAAAGTATGGATCAATTCCTAAGTTTTCTAAATGATAAAATGCGTTAGCAAATCAGTCATACACAAAGAAACACTTCACTAAATCAATGCAAAATCAATAGTGCCACATATTCAATCAATCGATTATACAATTGTAGATTATGATATAATTGACTCCAAGTCAAGTAAACATCAGTCTACTTGTACAAAAATTGTAATATCCACTTACCTAGGCCTAATAGTCACGATTTTGTCCTTCTTTACCTATTGCATTTAAGAAAATACATAGTCTCTAAGTTAACTATAGGTCGAAACCAAACTTTTATAAGCTTTTATTATTGCATTTCCTAACTTCATTTGACTGTATCTTACTCACTTCTTATCAAATTTTAGTAAACTTTATATCGTCATAATCATTATTTCGAGTGCTATTAAGATATCATAAGAAATAAGATTGACAAAAATAGTCACAAGTCTGAAAATACCCTATTATGTTACTGACTTAATTGTTTGTTATGGAGACTTTGTAATTGACTCGAGTAGGCTTTAATTTTAAACTAGAAGTCCTAAACATTTACACTTTCCAGCTATGTCCAACATCAATGAAATGTCATAATCATCAATCTCATACTATCCTAATAGATATCTTAATAGTATTATTCACTATTTCATGTATTAGGCTAATATATAGGTTTATATTAGGAAAATACGTAATAAATAGTATATGAGCCTAATTAATTCTAAAAAAAATTCTCTAAACTTACAAAAATATGCAGTTTAATTATTGACCATCGATTATACTAAACTAATGTATTATTTATTTTTACCAAAATAGCAATTTTAAGTCAAAATTACAAAAAATTAGGAAAAATAATCAAATTTATGCATGAAAAAAAAAAACCAAGTGTTCCAAATGTCTTTGTAAACTTCTAGAAGTCAAACTATGTAGAGCTCATTCATTGATTTTATCAGAAACTAATTATTTTAACAAATCAACAAAATTGTCAGTTTTACTCAAAATAAATATAATATATATCAAGCATGCTTTTTTTCAAAACTTCTTGTTACCATTGTATTACATGCCAAGATTCAGCTAGAAATAATAATATTTAATATTTCTAAAAATTAAATTAAAATTTACCTAAATAGGGTAATTTTTTAAGTACCCTATATTTCTACTGAATATTTGATTAAAATAAAATTACTATATTAAACTATACTTAAAATAGTCCTAGGAAACAAAGTTTCATAATTGACTACGACCATTTGATATTTTTAGAAACTCAAGCAAGTTTCAACAACAAAATTGAATGACTTGAGCCGACCATCTCTGGCCATCCCTTCGCCATTGCTCCTTGTTGAAAGAATAACTGTGCTAGCTACCTTTAGATCCCCAAGTCGCTCTGAGTAAGGTTGTGGTTTGGCTTGGGAACCACCCTAGACTAGATTTGCCCATGTTTTGTTTTATTTATTTTCTTTCTAATTTTCTATAACTATATTCTTGTGTTTTCATGTCCCCAAAATATTGAAAATAATGTTTAGTGTCCTATTTATAGGTTTTAAGAGTATTACATGTTAAAAAAGTGAATGCTACATGTCATTCTCCTATTTTCCTAAGTGCCCACTAAGTGCCATGTGTTATCAATCTTATGATGACTCATGTTTTCAAGCTATTCCCATGTTGCCACATTGTTTTGGTGACTCACCAAATTATTTTCTAGAAGATTTTCCATTATTTTATATTAATTTACCTTATTTTGATAATTTATTAGTATTATATGTATATATTTAATACATATAATGTATATTCTATGTAAATACATGTATATTATATATAATTTAACTTCATTTAGTATTTTTATAAGTTAAATAACTTATCTCTATTAACTTACTATATGTCAAAGTTGAATTTCACATTTTCGATAATTATCGGTTTTATTGATAAATTGACGTTTTTATCAAATTAATTTTTTATATAATCTATTTTGGGAAATTAACTTTACTAGCATACTTTTTCCAACTTTTTTAACCTTATCGTGAAGTTTGAATTACAAAGGGATAATATTACCTAACGCCTTAAATTTAAGGGCTTATATCCTAGGGATATTATGTTGGCTTGAAACCTTAGGGTATTATACTATTTTAGGAATTAATCTAGTTAGTTTTATAATATTTTGAGCTTAATTAGTATAAATTTCATTTTTAGGGACTTTTGAAGCATTTTATGAACATTAAAGGATTTTTGTCAAATTTTAAAGTATTCTAAAGTAAAAGTATTAATCAAGGATTGAAGTGGTTGGATTTTGAGCAAGAAAAGGAGTCCAGTTATTTCTTTTGTAAATCAATTTCATTCAAGATTTGAAAATTTCAAACAAAGTACAAGTATAGACCCCAACTCCACTACCTTATACCTCTTCCGTGGACTTGCCATGATTTTTAAATTTTCTATTTTTGTTAGGTTTTCTTTGTAACTCTAGGCCTACTTTAAACCTCTAAAATTTTTTTATCTAGCTTTTGAAATAAATTCAATTATGTTAGACAATTTAGGAGTTGACAAGGGTAATGAAAGAGAAAACCCTAAAAGAATTAATCAATCGCATAAGAAACTTTTCTACCCTAAATGCTAAAGATTTTATTCAAAAGTGATAGAAACCCTAAAATGATCACTTTAAAGACATATGTGCACTAATTCATCATAATATACCCTAAAACCCTAATTGATAATATAACCCTCACATTTTACCAAAATCATCAGTAAAAGGTTAGAGATGATTTTCAATTATGCATATATGCTTTGAATCCTCAAGTAGTCTTTTAGAAACTAAGATAAGGAATCATAGATTACATTTATCTCTTAAGTATATGATTAATATAGTATTACATAGAGTTAAGGGTATAGTTGAAGATTAGGTTAAATATAGTACATCTTAATGCTCTAATTAGTACTTTTTGCACTAGTTATACAAAGTCATTTATCAAATGATGTATATAGACTATAAATACCTAAAGTAAGATCTCATCAACTATTTTTACTAATCAATTTACCAAATACCTCATTTCCTCTTATTTTCTTAATTTTTCCCTTAATTTCCCTCAATTACTATATTATATGTACAAAATTATATATGCTTAAAGAAAGTTGATCAAGTCAATACATATTGACCAAGGTCAAAATGTTGACCAAGTCAACATATGTTGACTAAAGTCAACAATTTGAAAAGTCAACAAAAATGTCCTTTTCATTTGAAGAAAATATCTTCCTTCTCATGATTTCCTTTCTTTTCTTTTCTTTTAGCATTTCTTTTTCCTTCTCCTCCTAAATTGCCGTCCACTTCTTTCTTACTAGACCCTACCTTCTTCTTCATTCCAAAAACAAAACAAAACAAAAAGAGACAAGGTAAAATCCCCTCCTCCATTTCCGTGAGCTTCCATCTTCCATTTCACTTTCAATACCTTCCTTTTTGTCTCCATAATTCCAATACAAATTAAGGTATGTACTTATGATACTATGTCTTGCTTCATTTTCTTTATTTGTTAGAAGAAGAGTTAGGTTAGGTTAAGTAGTTATGTGTTGTGTAGATATATGTTGATTTGGGCTTAAAGTTTAAATCTTTACATATGGAAGTGTAGAATTCTTTAGGCAATGGAAGAAGATGCATGTGTACATGTCTTTGAGTATGTGTACATAAGGGTATGCTAGAAATATACATGTACAAATACCTTTGTACATAAGTAATCAATATGTACATAACCTAAAATAATGTATATTCTACTATAAGATATGATCACCCATCAAAACTACTAGAATATGGGACAATTTTGCTCGAAAATTCCACATATGCTCAAATTATAAGGTATGAAGAGTAACTCTTCTCCTCCTATTTTTGTTTTCGATAGCTTTGTTAACCACGAAAAAATGTACATCTACAATTGACATTATTTATTAATTGAAGTTCTTGATTTGCAAAAAAATTCACATCTACATCTAAGTTTTCTTTGAGTTCCAAAACAAGGCAAAATGGTCTCTTATACTAAAGACTAATCTATGATGGGAATAATAAATTGTAGCACATTTTACATTGAAAATTTTATTGGCCATTGTTGATAGTTAGTTTTTACTCATTTGGCATACTCGTTCATTCGGCTATCGATATGTTGCATATGTTGAATCTCTTGGCATACCTTTGGAAAGATGACATGTGGTATTTATGTTGAGTATCCTAAATCCGTTCCTTGTTTGAATTCAAGCCCATGGTGCGAACAATTATCTTAAGCACGGTTATATTGCATAATTTCCTACTTTCCTTACATATCAAGAAAGACAACAAATCAAGAAGCTTTCACGTGTCTTAATAATGATTCTAATAACTGCCTCAAACATTATAGCCAGCTATAAATATGGGAAAGAAAACTTCAGAATATCTCTCTAACACTTCACTCACATACTTTTTATATAAAGTCACCTTACTAACTTAAGCTTCAGAGTGACCGCATTGGACTAGCCTCGATATCAAGCATTTCATTCTCTTTTGTAGTATTTTCCTTAATCCCAAAATTCACCAACAACATTTGACGTTGCCTATTTTTTCCTAATCACACCTATATGGCTAGGATAAGAGTATCTAAGAGTGTAGGTATTGGAACTACCTCTCAACACCTTAAAAGGGAGAGTAGGCATACTGATGAATAGTGATTGGCTAGGCTTGAGCAACTCTACCTTGAATTAGCTAAGGAAAACCAAGAATTAAATAAAAAATACAAGTAAATCCTTAACCTCCTCTATAGTAATATTCACCCAAATTTGACTCAAAACAAAGACTAAGGTGATCATGATGTCGAAAAAAGTGATGATTCCATTTATTCACCCGAGTTGCAAAAAAATCAAATTGAGAATATGATAGGACCTTTGGCTCTTGCTTTCAAAAGGAATGATAAAGGCGAAAAACTGTAGTAGGTGTACCATGCAGGTCCTTCGAATGTTAGCACCCCTGTTGCCCTAAGCAAATAGTTCTAAATTAAAAAGAATCCCTTTGTTCTAGAAATTTTGGAGGAAGTAATACCTTAGCACATAAAGTTACCATAGTTTGAGACTTATGATGGAATAAAAGACCCTGAAGACCACTCAGAGTACTATCGTATGTTGGCTAAGCTGCATGGCTTGAGTGATGCGGTGGCTTGTCAAGCTTTTCCTTCAACATTGAGGAGTGCAGCCAGCACATGGTTAAAATATTTGAAACCAATACCATTTGTTGTTTCGATGAACCAGTAGAAGTGTTCCTTCAACACTTCCATGTGAGTAAACCTTCTATTAAGGACTCCTCAATACCTAAACCATTGAACAAAAGTCCAATGAGTCAATTAAGGACTATTTAGCCAAATTTATGGCCGAGATGGTCTAAATGAGCTAGATTTGAGTATGGCCCTCAACGCCGTAATCGACGAAGTTAAGCCTCATGGAGACTTTTTCAAGTCTCTCATAAAGAACAAGCTAAAACCTTTCTTTGAGTTTAAGGCTAAAGCCATCTCATACATTTGATAAGAAGACAACATGATGGCATGACGATAGGTTGATTAGAGTAGAGGAAATGGAAAGAATGACAAACGGAAAAGTATGAAGGATAGACTTGGTATGGACAATGACACAGTTTAGATGCCGAGTAGAAGAGACTGAGGATCCTGACATTCTCATCCTATACACTTATTAATTGACCAATTTTGGATATTTTGATGGAGGTACATAGGGAGAGAAGTATCCTCCAGTAGCCGGAAAGAATGTGAGGGAATCCTTGAAGAAGAGATTCGAATAAGTACTGTGATTTCAACCATAACAAGGGTTACAATATAGATGAGTGCATTTAATTGAAGAGTGCAATTGAAGATGCAATATAGTTTAGGCACTTATGAAAATTTCTAGCGCATGATGTTGAAAGAATTGAAAGACCATCTTAGAAGAGAAGAGAGGAACAAGGGGATGACACTTGGCCAGCAATGGTTGTGAGAGATGTAAGGGATGTTGATCCCAGTAAAGTACCTAACGGAGTAATTAATATCATTATCGGTGGACCTAGTATAGACAAATTAAGTTCTTTGAACTCGATTAATGCCAAGAATTATGTTTGCAATATTCACAAAAAAAAGGTCAGGATTGACAATACGATATCTTTAGGAGAATAAGATTTTGAGGGCATCCAGAGGTCGTACGGTGATGTACTTGTCATCAATGCAAGAGTTGCCAACTTTGAAGTCAAGAAGATTCTTGTTGACATGGGAAGTTCGGTCGATATCATTTTTCAACATACCTTTGATCAAATGAGGCCTAAGATCAAAGCGTAGCTGTGGTCTTACTAGTATGATCTCTATGCCTTCAATAATCAACCCATCCAAGTAGCTAGAGTTATCTCTTTGTCGTTACAGATCGGTGTTGATGAGCATGTTGTAGAGGATAAAGTGGATTTTCTCGTCGTCAAATGTTGGTCCCTTTACTACATAATAATGAGATGACCATGCTAACATTTATTCGGCATTTTCCCTTCAACAACACATGTTAAGACCAAGTTCCCTACTCCTACAGGGGTCGGTATGTATAGAGGGGATTAGCATTTGGCACAGCCCTTATAAATAAGGGCCTTGAGATGAGAGGAAGTATTTCAAGTTGAAACTTATCTAGAAGGTAAGTCACTCGGCATAGAGAATGATACAAAGGAAATTCATTTGGGAAATGATCCTGGGAAGATAATAAGGATAGGTAAACCCATGTCAGTAGATGTCCGAGAAAATCTGATTGATTTCTTGCAAGCTAATGTTGACGTGTTTGCATGATCACCTTCAAACATGCCAAGTATTCTAAGAAATGTTGTGGTACATAAGCTCCAAATTAACTCGAATGTGAAGGTAGTCTAATAGAAAAAAAGACATTTTACACTAGAGAGATAAGCGGCAATAGAAGAAGAGGTCCATAAATTATTGAAGATAGGATTCATTTAGGAAGAGCCTTATCTGACTTGGCTAACAAATTGTGTGCTAGTCAAGAAGTCTAATAGCAAGTGGTGTATGTGTATAGACTTCACGGATCTCAACAAGGCCTATCTTAAGGATTGTTTCCCACTACTAAAAATTGATCAGATGGTAGATGCAATCGCAGGACATGCGTTGCTTTCTTTTATGGATGCTTTCTTTGGTTACAATCAAATCAAGATGGACAAGGTAGATGAAGTTCATACATCTTTCGTTACCAATTTTATAACATATCTGATTGATTTCCTATAAGCCAATGTTGACGTGTTTGCATGGTTACCTTTAAACACGCCAAGTATTCTAAGAAACGTTATGGTACATAAGCTCCAAATTAACTCGAATGTGAAGGTGGTCCAATAGAAAAAGAGACATTTTGCACTAGAGAGATAAGCGGCAATAGAAGAAGAGGTCCATAAATTATTGAAGATAGGACTCATTTAGGAAGAGCCTTACCTGACTTGGCTAACAAATTGTGTGCTAGTCAAGAAGTCTAATAGCAAGTGGTGTATGTGTATAGACTTCACGGATCTTAATAAGGCCTGTCATAAGGATTGTTTCTCACTGCTAAAAATCGATCAGATGGTAGATGCAATTGTAGGACATGCGTTGCTTTCTTTTATGGATGCTTTCTTTGGTTACAATCAAATCAAGATAGACAAGGTAGATGAAGTTCATACATCTTTCGTTACCAATTTTATAACATATCTGATTGATTTCCTATAAGCCAATGTTGACGTGTTTGCATGGTTACCTTTAAACACGCCAAGTATTCTAAGAAACGTTATGGTACATAAGCTCCAAATTAACTCGAATGTGAAGGTGGTCCAATAGAAAAAGAGACATTTTGCACTAGAGAGATAAGCGGCAATAGAAGAAGAGGTCCATAAATTATTGAAGATAGGACTCATTTAGGAAGAGCCTTACCTGACTTGGCTAACAAATTGTGTGCTAGTCAAGAAGTCTAATAGCAAGTGGTGTATGTGTATAGACTTCACGGATCTTAATAAGGCCTGTCATAAGGATTGTTTCTCACTGCTAAAAATCGATCAGATGGTAGATGCAATCGCAGGACATGCGTTGCTTTCTTTTATGGATGCTTTCTTTGGTTACAATCAAATTAAGATGGACAAGATAGATGAAGTTCATACATCTTTCATTACCAATTTTAGAATGTACTATTATACGGTGATGCCCTTTGGGTTGAAGAACATTGGTACCTTATACTAGAGATTAGTAATGAAGATGTTCAAATCTTAGATCCGTAAGAATGCTGAAGTATATGTAGATGAGATGATTGTGAAGAGTATGAAGGAAGATCAGCATCTCGCTAATCTGGAGAAGACGTTTGCCACATTGAAGAGATATAGCATGAAACTCAACCCACAAAAGTGTATCTTTGGCATAACATTAGAGAAATTTCTCCGGTATATGGTTATACGATGTGACATCGAGGCTAATTTGAGAAAGACTGAAGCCATAAGGAATATGAAATCACTACACACGGTTAACGAGGTGCAGGAACTCACTAGGCAAATTGTTGCCCTTAATAGATTTGTGTTGAGAAGTGCAGATAGATATGCAAAATTCTTTAAAATTTTGAAGAATCCAAAGGAATTCAATTGGACCAACTATTGTAAAAGAGCTTTCAATGAGCTCAAGGAATTTCTTATGTCACCCTAGATACTCTAGACACCCATTCCTAAAGAAAATTTATACTTGTAACTATTAGTCAGCTGCCAAGCACTTTCCCCTATACTGGTTTGAATTGACTACAAAGAGCATCGACCTGTTTATTACGTAAGTTATGTTCTATAGGAGCCTAAGCTTTGATACACAAAGATTGAAAAATTTATATTAGCAGTGGTTTTCTCGATGAGAAAGTTGAAGTCGTATTTTGAAGTTCACCAGATTATTATCCTTACCGATCAACCATTGCAATAAGCATTGTAGTAGCCCGATTCCTCATGGAGGATGACAAAATATACCTTAGAGCTTAGTGCCCGTGGTGTATAATATAAACCTAGAACGATACTAAAGTCTCAAGTACTAGTGGATTTCATAGCTGAATTCACTAGAGAGGAAAATTGTGTAGAGATTGTTAAGAAACCTATTTGGTTTCTTTATGTCGATGGTTTTTTGACACAAGAAGGAAGTGGTGCAAACTTATTTCTTCAAGGCCCCCATAATGTCAAAGTTCATTACGCTCTGAAATTTGGATTGCCAGCCAGTAACAATGAAGAAGAGTACGAAGCTCTAATCACCGGATCGAAACTGGAAAAAGAAATTGGTGTCGAGAAACTCAAAGTATTCTTTGATTCCCAACTGGTGGTAAATTAGGTCATCGGAAGTTACGCAGCAAGAGAAGAAGAGATGAGCAAGTACTTATTGGTGGTATAAATGCTCATAGAAGAATTACTATCTTTCTCCATTCACAAAATTCTAAGAAGCAAGAATATTGCTGTTAACAAGCTGTTGAAGTTGGCCAGTATGGCATTCTTCTCAATTATATGTCTGTAGCATACCTTCAGACGAATGGACAGGGGGAAGCCATCAATAAGATCATATTACATGGCTTAAGAAGGAAGGTAGATCAAGTTAGGGGGAGATGGGTAGATGAACTATCGAACGTCCTATGGGGATACAAAACTACTCACAAAACTGAAATGAGAGATACACCATTTAAGTTAGCATATGGTATGGAAGTTGTATTACTGATTGAGTAGGATGTGCCTAATTTGTAGACGCATAATTTTGATGTTATGCTTAATCAAGTTGGACTGATAGTGAATCTGGACACTATTAAGGGCATTTGAGACATTTTGAGAGCTAAGGTCGAGGCATACCAACATAGACAAACAAGGCACTACAATCAGAAAGTAAAGCATAAGGTTTTCCAACCTGGAGATCTAGTTTGCCATAAAATGTAAGCTACTAATATGTGAATGACTCAAGGAAAGCTCGGCGTGAATTAGGAGGATTTTGTGAGGATTCGGGAAGTCGTTGGTGAAGGGGTTTATTGACTAAAAAGGTTAGATGGATCAATCATCCCTCGAGCATGGAACACTAAGAATCTAAAATTTTATTTCAATTAACCGATTGGATGATTTCTATCTTCACTCATTCGGTAATAGCCAACATGTTTGTAAAACTGCAGTACTTATTAATGAGAATTACATTTAAAGTCTCATTATGTTTTTTTTTTTCATCATGATTGCCAAATTAACGAGTTTTAGGTTGTACAACAAATGAATTGACCCAGGTTTTAGCCGAACGCGATTAACGAACTACACTAATTAACCTTACGGCTGAGTAATACAGCTAGTCCATGCCTCAGACGGTTAATGGATAGTATAAAATGATGGGTGTATGAAATAAAACATGCTGAGAAACAAATGGCGTGCAAAATAAACAATGCTAAGTAATAACTGGCATGTGAAATAAAACATGTTGATAAATAAGAGCATGAAGCAAACATACATATATCATATACGCCATAAAAGTACAGTACGTGAAATTAAACGTTTTGGAGATCTTTCAACTATTTTTGCTTAAGTGTCATAATCACTTGGCATTACCTTGAATATATTTCAACTGATAATTACATGAGAATGTAATGGACCAATACAATAAGTCCTATGGCCTATCCTCAGATTTAGCAAAAGTGATTTTTAAATCAGTGGCTGGGGCTTCCTCGACAACTAGGGTTTCAGAGTAGGCAACTTCTTTGGCATGAGCTTCATTGTCACCTTGATTCATACTCTTAGCACTTATCTCATCGCCTTCATCTTCGTTGGCACTACTAACTTTATCGTTGGACCCCCGGAAGATAATTTTCCCTTTCCCCATATCGATATCTTGGTCGATAATACAGCTGGAAACCATATTTTCTCTTTTATGGATTTTCTGGGTATAATAAAATTTGAATGGTTGAAGAAGATCAAGCTAAGACAACATTCATCACAACTTGGGGTACATTTTGCTACAAAGTAATGCCTTTCAAACTTAAAAACGCTAAGGCAACTTATCAAAGGGCCATGGTAGTAGTCCTTTATGACATGATGGAAAAAGAAGTTGAAGTATATGTTGATGATGTGATTGCTAAGTCTAAGGAAGGAGAAAATTACGTGAATAATTTGAGGAGATTGTTTGATAAGTTGAGAAAATTCAAGCTAAAGCTTAACTTAGAGAAATGTACCTTTTGATTGACTTTAGGGAAATTATTGGGTTTTACAATTAGCTAAAGGGGCATTGAAGTGGACCTTAATAAAGTCAAAGAAATAGTTGACTTGCCCCCACCACACACACTCAAAGAAATTAGAGGCATGTTGGGTTGTTTAAACTATATAGTTCGGTTCATATCTCAACTTATGAGTAAGTGCTGTCCCTTATTTAAGTTATTGAAAAAGAACAATAAGATCAATTAGGATGAAGAGCGCGAGTAAGCATTTACAACAATTAAATAATACCTCATGAACCCTCCGATTTTGGTAGCTCTAAAACCTAGGAAGCCTTTATTCCTATACTTGACAATATTACCGTAGTCCATAGGGTACATGCGTGGTCAGAAAGATGAGGAAGGAAAAGAATGGACCATATATTACTTGAGTAAGAAATTCAGCGAAGGGGAATAAAAATATTTAGAAATTGAAAGAACATGCTGTCCTTTGGTCTGGGTAATGCATTTGCTCAGACAATACATACTCTAATACTAGGTTGAATTACTGACTCAGCATGATCCCCTAAAGTATTTGGTAAACAAACCGGCCTTAATTGGTAGAATCTCAAAGTGGCAAATGTTATTATCAGAGTTTGACATTACATACGTGAACTGGAATTCAGTCAAAGGGCAAGCTCTAGTAGATAAATTAACAAAAAATCCCTCCGATAGCACTCCCTAAGAAGTACAAGTCAATTTCCCTGATGAAGATGTCTTAGTAGTTGAGGGAAGCTTTGATAAAAGAGAAGATGATGAGCCACCGAAATGGAAAATGTTCTTTGATGGGGCAGCCAACATATCTAGGTGTGGAATTAGGGTAATACTAATATCCCCTGAAGGCACTCAATACTATGTGGCTGTAACGCTTGTTTTCCTATACACTAATAATATCGTTCAGTATGAAGCATGCATCATAGGACTCAAAATGGTCTTAGATAAAAACATTCAAGAATTAAAAGTGTGTAGGGACTCTTCACTCATTATCAGCCAAGCTCGGGAAGAGTATAAGACTAAAGATTCTAAATTGGTGCCTTATCACCGGCATTAGACTGAATTGACAGGGAAATCCAAATAAATCACTTTCAATCATGTACCAAGAACTTAGAATCAATTCGCTGATACCTTAGCCACTCTAGCATCTATGATCTAAATATCCAGTAGAGTCGAGATTCAACCCCATACTATTGAAATTGAAGATAAGCCTGCCTTTTGTCTAATAATTGAGGGTGACCAAAAGCCATAGTACCATGATGCTAAAATATTCCTACAACAAGACACATACCCTTAAGGACCCAAGAAAAAGGACAAAAGGATGATTAGGAGATTGGCTACTCAATTCTTAATAAGCAAGTCCACTTTATATTGACACTCTTGTGACGGTGTACTCTTAAGGTGTATGCATGAGAAGGAGGCCAAGAAGTTAATGAGAGAAGTACACTAGGAAGAATGTGGCCCTCATATGAATGATTACATGTTGACTAAGAAAATTATGAGACTAGGGTATTATTGGTCAACAATGGAAAGTGATTGAATCAAACACTTTAGGCATTGTCACTTATGCTAAGTTTATTCAAATAAAATAAACACCCCACCTTAAGAACTACGTACACTCTTAGCACCATGGCCTTTTTCAATGTGGGGCTAGATATCATCTGGCCGATCACTCTAAAAGCATCCAATGGGCATTGCTTCATATTAGTTGCCATTGACTACTTCAGTAAATGAGTTGAGGCCTCGTCTTACTCGAGCTTTACTAAAGGGGTCATGGTTATTTCATTATAAGAGATATCTTAGCCTGATACAGGACTCCAGAAACGATCATCACTGACAATGACACTAATCATAACAACAAGCTTATGTCGGAATTGGGTTGACAGTTTTGGATCATTCACAGGAACTCTACTCCTTATTGACCCCAAATGAATGGACTCATTGAAGCAACCAACAAAAAACTTAAAAGAATTAATGAAAAAATGGCTATCACATATAAGGACTAGCATGAGATGTTACCATTCGTTCTTATGGCCCATTAGACTTCCATCAAAATGTTGATTGGGGCAACACCGTAATCTTTGATATACGATTTTGAAGTAGTACTACCAATAAAGGTTAAGATCCTATTGCTTAGGGTAATATTAGAAACTCAATTGGATGAAGCTGATTGGGTAAAGAAATGCATTGAGCAGCTGAATCTCATCGATGGGAGAATATTGACGGCCTTGTGTCATAATCAGTTTTATTAATAAAGAATGGATCGACTTTTCAACAAAAGGGTATGACCTCGGAGCTTCAATGAGGGTAATCTGGTTTTAGGAAAGACTCTTTCCTATGTACAAGACTCTAAAGGGAAATTTGCTCCCAATTACGGAGGCCCTTATGTTGTGAAGCGAGTATTACCAAGAGGGGCCTTGATTTTGTCCCAAATGGATGGTTCAGATTTGAGAGACCTTATAAATGCCAATGTTGTGAAATTGTACCATCCATGAGAAGTCAATGGAAATTCTTACTGAAAACATGAAATGCTAGTCATTTTGAATGTCATTGTGGTCTAATTTTAATTATCTGCAAGCAAAGTTGGTATCCTTAGCCATTGTTAATGTTGGAATAGTTACCTTCTCTATCGAAAGGTCCAACTCCCTTTACTCCATTTAATTAAACCATATACTAAAAATACAAGAGAAGTTATGGAGTGAGATTTAGGACATTGGCAATTAACAAAACTCATTAAAATACTTTATTATGGATTAATCCCCCTTGACAGGAAGTTTTATTACCTATTTTTCAAGAAAATGTGAGGTCTAAATAAACAATCACCTTACAGCAGATATTCATTGGTCGAGGAGAAGGGTTTTAGTTTGTAAAAGTTCCAAAAAGACAAAAATAGTAGGTGAGATTCTACATCTACTCAATTCCCATGATTTCTCAAAAAGAGCTAACAAAGTCTCAAATGTTCAGTATCAAGAACACGCCGGTTGATAACAAAGGACCAAAACATAAGCTAGTCAATTCTGATGGGGCATTTAAAAAAGGTTTGATAGTTTGGTTGCTATCAACAAAGACTAGGTAAGTACTTCCATACAATGTTAGCACATCGATTTTTGAATATTACACTTGCATTTAGATTAGTTTTTACTCCCAACAGTCTTTTTAAGCTAGCCTATAAGGCACTCACCTTCTTCATTTAGTGTTTAGCTAGCCTTTATTTTAAATTAGTCTCTTTTCTAAGTACTTTTAGGAAGCCCGTAAGGCATTCAATAATTTCTCTCAAGTAAACCCATAAGGTACTTCCCTTTACCGAGCTTTTCCTAGCAAGCCCATAGGGCACTTCTCTTCATCGGTTCATTTTGGCAAGCCTATAGGGCATAACATTAAGACCAAGTTTAGGGTTACTATTCCCCTAGAGATTCTCTCGCCTAGGTTAATGAGCCTAGTGAGGTACGACTATGTCCTTTAGATTGATCCTAGATTAAGGTTGTTAGTTCCCAAGAGATGCTCCTGCCTAGGTTAGTGAGCTTAGTGAGGCATGACCAGGTCCTTTAGATTGATCTAGATTAAGGTTGTTAGTCCCTAAGAGTTGCTCTTGCTTAGGTTAGTGAACCTAGTGAGGCATGATTAAGTCCTTTAGATCGATCCTAGGTTAGTGTTATTAGTCTTCAAGAGATGCTCCCGCTTAGGTTAGTAAGCTTAGTAAGGCACTACTAGGTCCTTTAGATTGATTTAGATTAAGGTTGTTAGTCCCCGAGAAACACTCTTGCCTAGGTTAGTGAACCTAGTGAGGCACGACCAAGTCTTTTAGATCAATCCATATTAGGGTTGCTAGTAAAAGACTCTCCTACTTAGGTTATTTAGCTCAGTGAGGCATGACTAGGTTCTTTAGATCGATCCTAACTTAGGATTACTAGCCCTTAAGAGATACTCCTACCTAGATTAGTGAGCCTAGTGAGGCATGACCAAGTTCTCCAGTTCAATTCTAGAGTAAGATTGCTTGTCCCTTAGAGATACTCTTACCTATGTTAATAATCTTAGAGAGGCATGATCAGGTTTCGTTTCTTCACAAAATCTTCAGTACATTGAGTTTAGGATAACTAATTAGTTGTTTTAAAGTTATCCTAGGGGTAAAAATAGTATCTCTTTGTCTTTATAGTAAAGTTTTATTCAAACTTTGTCATAAAGAGAGGCTTACCACAAAGAAGCACTGCTATAAATACCCAATTTTCTCTCTCTTTATTTTATTTTTATTTTATTTCTTCAATATGTCCTAAATTAGGAAAAACAAAAAAAAAATAGGAAATTAAAGAAAACCTAAAAACATAAAGAAATTTAGAAAAATACAAAAATAATAAAAAGCACAAAAAAAAAAAGAAATCTAAAACAAAAGAAAGAAAAAAGAAGTTTAGAAAAAAAATTTGAAAAAAAATTAGAAAATTGAAAAATTGCAAAAAATAGAAAAAATTGAGACAAATAAAAGATTTTAGGGAAAAAAAATTTAATAAGATAGATTTTTAAATTTGAAAATATGTTTAGAAGTTAGGTCGTTAGGCTTAGGCTTAGGCTTAGGCTTAGGCTTGGGCTTGGGCTTAGGCTTGGGCTTACATTTGAATCTAGTCTAGGCTAACCTGGTCCATATGTAGAATTTAATTGCATATATAGATAAGGTACAGACTAATGGCCTAACAATTAAACACATAGACTTGGTATTGGATATGAGCATGAGGTAAGAGGTTTGAATCTTGGTGGAAGCATACAAAGTTTTATCATTTTTATCACATCTAGAATTGCCACGTGTCAGGATCTCATTGTGCCATTTAGACCTAATGGACTAAGCTAATTTGCACAAAGGATATTGAGTTGATGCTAAATGATGCTACTATGGCGAAGAAGATCTAAGAAAGTAGGAAGAATGAAATGTTCTTCTAGGACATTGAGAGAATAATAAGGTGTTATGAGAGTGGAGAGCTAATCTTTTCTAAAAAGGAAGGTATGCTAATAAGTAATCGCCGTACTGAGTATAGCTACAAGAGGAAAGCTATTCTCATGGCTTGGGGAAGGAATTGTTGCCTTTAACCCTTGCTCGGCATTGATAATGTAAGTTCTTTCTTATTCCTCGCATTAATAGTAATGTCTACATCATATTATAGACATGGGTACTGGTAAGGTGAATCTTGCCAAGTTATTGGCTCAAGGAAAGGCAAAGAAGTCGAAAGCTGACAAGAGTATGTTTGCTATTGTTACTACCACTTAGCTGGTTGCTGTTAAGAAAACAACAAAGGAGGGTATAATGAAGTAGTTGGAGGCCCAAAAGAAAACCTCCTAGCCAATTGAGAAGTAGAAAAGGAATGAGAAGCTTGGGTTGGTTGAGGCTACACATATCGAGCCACCTCCTATTGAGAACATTCCATTTATTGTGGAGCCGAGATAGGGTAATTGAGAAACCCAACCCCAAAATGAGGCTGAAGCTACTACAGTTGCTAAAGGGTCATCACTGATGATGGAGGCAGTGTTTAGTACTAATAAGAGAAGTGGGAAGGAACTTGTCAGCTAAGCCCTTACCAAGAGGTCTAAAGAGTTGAACAAAAGGACAAAGGAGGCTATGTGCAACAAAGCTCTCAGCATCAACTATACAAAATTTATCCCCAATACAAAGATCGACAAGTACTTTGTCCCATATTAGAGCTACAGCATTTTACATACTGACTCAACCCTAGGCAATAGGACGAATTCTTTGGCCTTGATAGAAGGCATTATTCTTCCTGAGGACAAAGAGATCTTAAAGAAAGATGTTGACAGGGTCGGCAGTTGTAATAAGTCTCATATTGCAGCTAAGCTATATGATGTAATTATCTATTGAATCCTTTAAACTGTTAGGTGTATTTAGTTGCTAATATTTCTATTTGTTTTTAGATTAGTAGCTACATTTTGATAGCCTTGAATGGGGTTGACAAAGAAATGAAGAAGGTAATGAAAATAAACTTTCATGTATTTTGTTAGGTAATCTGGAATACTTATCATTCTATATTGACTTGTTGCAAAAAATTGAGGATGTGTAGAACTCCTCGAAAGCTTAAACAGCAGTTGCCAAGAACGCAAGGATAAGGGTTGATATGGAGGCCAGAAAGTATCAAGACGAACTGGCTATCGAGAAATTGGCATACTCTTTAGTTGTCGATGAAGTCTTAAGCCTTAAGGCTAAGGTTGATGAGGAGTACAAGGAAGCTGAAGACCTGAAAGAGGAGCTTTGTGAAAAGAAAGAGGAGTGTTGGGGTCTAAGCTAAACACTCTGCTCAACGAGTGATGAAGAAGACAGGCTTAGGATGCAAATCAAGGAACTAGAGACCAACAACGTTAGGTTGCAAAACTATGTTGCCTAGTTATAGGAGATTGTAAAGAAATGGCCCTTTATTGAAGAGGCACTTGAAATTGTCACTCTTAGTCAACCATACAAGAGATTACTGTGTAAGAAGTTGTTAGAGGGGGTTTAGGTGGCAAGAGAAGAAATCTTCAAATTTTACCCTGACTATGATCTCTTGGATTTTGCTGGTGATGATGACAAAGTTAGCAGTTGGGATGAAGAAGACGGTAAGGATCCAGGTTCTGAGATCAATGTGTAGGATGAAGACAAGACTCATGTCGAATATCTTAGAGATGATGAGGAATGTCTATCTAAGGAAATCCCTTATGAGCATAAAGAAAAATCCATCTATTCCTAAACCCTAAGCTTTGAGAAGGAAGTATACTCTGAAAAGGCTCCATCTTCTAATCAAGAAAATCCTTAGTCCGAAAATCAGTCATAAGATTATTTGCCTTGTAATTTGTTTATCCTTTGTATGGACAGTTTTAGGCCAAGTAGTCGAAAATTGTAATTGTATTTCGATGAAGGAAAATTGTTTCTTTGCATAACTTAGTATTTCTAGTGCGTTTTACTTCACACACTTTGGCATTTCCAATCATAATTTGTTTCATACATCGTATTTTCCTTGCATGTATTATTTTATTCTTGTTTCTTGGCATGTTTTATTTCACATGTCTAATTTCCTTAGCATGTTTCATTTTATAGGCCCATTTTGAGCGTTTTATAGAAATTATGCATTAGTCATTGAGATATGGACTAGCCATTTTACTCAGTTGTAAGACTGATTTATGAAGTTCATTAACTGCAATAGGCTTAAACTTACACTAGTTTGTCCGTTGTGCAGTTTGAACTTATCAACTTGTCATTTATAAATAAATCTACAAACAAAATAAAACCTCAAATATAGTTGTCTCACAAAACAAGTTGGTTGTCACGTTACAAAACAAATGGAAATGAATATCATCTAAGAAATCAATTGAAATAGAGCTTTAAATTCTTGACATTCCATGTATGAAGGATAATTGATCCATCTAACCTTTTTAGTTGATAGGTACCCTTGCCAACAACTTCTCGAAGCCTAATAGGATCTTCCCAATTTGCAGTGAGCTTCCCTTGTTTTTCTTGTACAATAGTTGCTTCCAGCTTTTGGCAAACCAAGTCCCTGAGTTAAAAAAATTTATGCCTTACTTTTTGGTTATAAGACCTAGTTGCTCTATGCTGGTATGTCGTAACCTTTGCTCTTACGATTTCTCTAATTTCTTCAATTATTTCCAAATTTGCTATTAATCCAACATGATTAACCATCACATCAAAATCTATGTTCGTAGATTAGGTAGATCTAATACAATCAGCAAAACTGCTTTCGTACCACATGTTAACCTGAAGGGGGTTTCCCTTGTTGTGGTTTTGTAGGTGGTTTGATACCTCCATAAGACATCTGGCAATTTATCAGCCCATTTCCCCTTAACTTGATTAACCTTCCTCCTTAAGCCATGAAAGATGATCTTGTTGATAGTTTCAAATTGCTCATTTGTCTAAAGGTGTGCCACAGATATGTAGTTCTGGCAAATGCCGTATTTCTTAAAAAAAGCTCGAAACTTCTTGTTATCAAACTGTAGCCTATTTTTCGTGATTATCATAAATGGGACATCGAATCTCGATATTATGGAGTTAAAAATAAATGCCTTCACCTTCTGTTCAATGATCCTTGTCAATGCTTCGACCTCTACCCATTTTGTGAAATAATTCATAGCAACAATGACAAATTATCACTAGGTTGTAGACTTCGGGAAGGGTCCGAGTATGTCTAACCCCTACTAGACAAAAGGCCACGGACTAGATAGGTAACATAGTTTAGTAGGAGATGCATGACTTAGTGCCTCATGCTTTCAGCATTATGGACAATGCTAAATAACAATCCTTACATCTTCTTTCACGGCTAACCAATAATAGCTGAGTTGCAACTATAGACATACAATGTTTGTACTTTCATGTAGTTTTTGCATACACTACCGTACAGTTTAGATAACACTCGTTGGGCATCTCTTGGAGGAAGGCATTGAAGATAAGCTTAGGATATATCGTGTTTGTACAAATGATCATCTATCAGTGTATAATTTGCGGCGTGATAAACCAATCCTTGTGCTTCTTTCTTGTCATCAGGAAGGGTATCATCTGTTAAATAATCTGCGAGGGGATCCATCGAAAACTTATCTCTTAGCAATGAGCTAATTTACTACTCTACGAGACAGTGGATAAACTTTCTTGTAGGAGAAATTCGATAAAAATCTTGTCGCTTTGATCAAGAAATGCAATATTGGCTAGCTTGGACAAGTTATTAGCAGCAATATTCTTACTTCTTAGAGTTTCGTGGATTGAAAAAGATTGAAATTCTTCTATGAGCATTCATGCCATTAATATGTACTCGCTCATTTCTTCTTCTCTTATTGCATAACTTCCTATGACTTGATTCCCCACCAGTTATAGATTAGAGAACACTTCAAGTTTCTCCACACTAATTTCTTTTGCCAGTTTAAGTTTGGTAATCAAAGCTTCATATTTCACTTCGTCGTTGCTGGTTAGGAATCTGAATTTTAAGGTATAATTAACCTTGACCTTGTAGGGGCCTTGAAGAATAAGGTTCGCACCACTTCCTTCTCTAATAGAAGAACCATCCACATAAAGGTACCATATGGGTTTCTTGGTAATCTTTACATTGTCGTCCTTACTAGTGAACTTGACTAAAAAATCTTCTAGCACTTGAGCTTTTAATGCCATTCTAGGTTTGTATAGCATACCATAAGTAATTAGTTCTAAGGCATATTTCATTATCCTCCTTGAAAGAGTCTAGGAGTCGTAATGCCTGCCGCAATGGCTGATCAGTGAGGACTACAATTTGGTGAGCCTCAAAATACAGTTTCAATTTCCTTATTGAGAGAAACACTGATAAAACAAACTTGTCAATTTTTGTATATTGATGCTCTAGTCCTTATAGGACATGTCTCTCATAATAAATGAGTTGATGCTCCTTACCATCGATTCAAACCAATACAGAAGAAAGAGCTTGGTAGTTGATTGATTAGTATAAATATAAATGCTCTCAAGAGGTAAGTGTCGAGAGTATTGGAGGTGATGCAAGAAATTCTTTGAGTTCATTAAAAACCCTTTCGCAATCATCGGTCCATTTGAACTCTTTTGAATTCTTTAAAATTTTAACAAATTCTATGCACCTATTGTGCTTCTTGACACAAATCAATTAAGGGCGACTATTCACTCGGTAAGTTCCTATATTCCTCGACTGTACATGGAGATTTCATGTTTATTATTGCCTTAATCCTTCTCAGGTTGGCTTCAATGCCGTGCCGAGTGAACATGTATCCTTAAGATCAGCAAGATGCTCATCCTCTATTATACCTTTCATAATTATGTCATCGACATATACTTCAATGTTTCAATGGATTTAGGTTTTGAACATCTTGGTAACAAGTCTCTAGTAAGTTGCACCAATATTTTTTAACCTAAAGGGCATCACTGTATAACAATATGTTATGAAATTGGTGACAAATGACATGTGAACTTCATCTCCCTTATCCATCTTAATTTTGTTGTAACTTGAGAAAGCATCCATAAAAGAAAGCAACGCATGTTTAATGGTTGAATCTACCATTTGATCGATTTTCGATAGTAGAAAACAATCCTTGGGGTAGGCCTTATTAAGATCTAAGAAGTCTATGCACATGCACCACTTGTCGTTAGACTTCTTGACAAGCATACGGTTGGCTAGCCAAGTTGGATAAGTCTCCTCCCAAATAAATCCTACCTTCAATGGTTTCTAGACCTCTTCTTCTATGGCTACTTGTCTTTCGAGGGAAAAATACCTTTTCTTTCATTGGATCACCTTCGTGCATGGATCAATCTAGAGCTTATATATCATAACATCTTTAGGGATATTTGGCATGTCCAAAGGGGAACATACAAATACGTTGACATTAACCTGTAAGAAGTTGATCAAACTTTAATGAATATCTAATAACAAAGGTTTCCCTATCTTTGTTGTTTTCTTAAGGTCATCTCCCAAAGAGATTTCCTCCATCTCATTCTCGGCACTTTCTATGCTAACTAACTTTCCTTTCAGATAGGTTTCTATTTGAAAAACCTCTTCTTGTCTTAAGGCCCTCATGTATGAAGACCTTTCCAACTGTTGATCCCCTCTTTCGAATAAGTGTTGATATAGTCGTCCAATGATTATGTTGTATGGGGACCAACATTTGACAACGAGGAAGTCCATTTTATCTTTGGCGACATACTCATCATCTCCAATCTAGACTAGTAAAGAGATCACTTCGGCTACTCGAACGGGTTAATTGTTGAAGGTGTACAAATCATAATTGTGAGATCTCAATTGCACTTTGATCTTTGGTCTTATCTAGCCAAAAGGATGTTGGAAAATGATTTCTACTAAACTTTTAGTGTCAATAAGAGTTTTCTTGACCCCAAAGTTGGTAATTCTTGCATTGACCACAATTGCGTCATCATGCAACCTTTGGACGCCTTTGAAATCTTCCTCTATGAAAGAGGTCATATTGTCAATCTTAACTTTTTTGCTTTGGATATTGATGGGAATCAAGCTACGGGTCAGTTATTGAGTTCATTTGACTACAGTATTATTAGTTTTTCACTTTCTAAAGTGTTTATTTAAATTCTGAATCTGTAAGGAAAAATGACATACCCAAATATGAATGTTGGTATCAGTGATGGTAGTGGAGTTGTCTACCATAGGCGTCAGTCTTAGGGAACTCCTACAAGCATTAATGAGAGACTTGATGAGGTAGCTAACCTCCTAGTAGATCAGACCCGAGCTGTTCATGCACTGTCTTGTCGACCTACTAAGGCTACGTAAAACACTCCACAAGCTGCTCAACCAGCTTGAGGTCAAAGCGCAGCTCAACCATTTTGTGGTGGAGAAGTTAGCAGATGAGTAAGGTAAAGGATAGACCAAGAAAGGTTGATGAGAAGGAAGAAGAGTATTTTGAAGAGGACTGTATATGAGTCCCTAGAGCATTTGACCATGTGAAGCTTCAGATTTTAAGTTTCAATGGATCTAGGAATGTTGATAAGTACTTGGATTGGGAAGATAAGGTAAAGTATGTGTTTGATTATTACTAGTATGAGGATTACGAGAAAGTGAGGACTGTTGTTGAATTTTCTAGATATGCTACTATGTGGTGGAAGAATTTTCAGGCCATGAAAAGAAGAGGGGGGTACCGAGAGATTAATACTTGGCTCGAGATGAAGGTAGTGCTTAGAAACAAATTCATGCCAGAAACATATCTCTAAGATACTTTCATACGACTTCAGGAGCTGAGATAAGTAGATCGAACTGTTGATGAATATGTTCAAGAATTCTAAATGCTTATGATAAGATGCAAAGTGGAGGAACCACCTACTCGAACAGTTTTAAGGTTTGTCACTAGGTTGATAGGAGACATTCGAGATATGGTAGAACTCCAATGATTTGATACAATGGATGAAGCTATTAGGATTGCCCAACGAGTAGAGAGGCAATGAAGAAGCCGAGTAGCGACTAGAGTGCTGACTAGTCGACCTAGACAGGCAAGTCATTGGATACTGTTGAGTCTGAGCCGAAAAGTAGGATAAATGTCAAAGTTGAGCAAAAAAGCTAGCTCGAAGATGTAGTACCAACCCGAATATATGAGAAAGGACAAGGCTCTGGTAGGAAAACTAGCTAGATTAAATGCTTCAAGTGCTAAGGGGTTCTGACATATGGTTGCTTAGTGCTCGAATTAAAGGACAATGGTCATTAAGGGAGTCACCCTGATGTTAGATGTAGAGAGTACAGATGAGGAATCCAAGGAGGAGGAGGTTCCCATCGAGAATGAGAATGTTGAGAAAGAGTTCATTGAGGAAGACGTGTATGCCGAGGACCTAGACTAGCTACTCATGGTTGTTCAACACACTATAAGCACAGAATCCTCATGAGAGGAGGAGTATAGAGAGAACTTATTTCATATCACCTACAAGGTGAATGAACAAACGTGTGCCCTCATCATGGACAGTGGGAGCTACACCAATGTAGTGTCAGCTACCTTCATCTCAAAACTGAGGTTGTTGACTATTGAGCATCTGAAGTCATAGAAGTTGCAATGGTTAAGTGATAAGGGAGCATTACATGTCACTCAGCAAGTACTACTGCCGCTCACTATTTGGCATTTACTCCAATCAGATTCTCTGTGACATACTATCCATGTACGCTTCTTACGCATTGCTAGGAAGACCATAGCTATTTAATAGGAGAGACATCCACGACGGTTATAGGAATACCTATATGTTTAAGAAGGATGATTGAAAGATTATGCTAAATCCGATGCTGCCGGGAGAGGTTCACAAGTTATAGATGAAACTTGCTCATGGATCAAAGAAGGCTCTGGTGATGAATAGAACTGAGCTCTGAGAGGCCATTAATGCCAATGAACTGACCTTCCTTCTATTCAGGCGACTATTAGAAATGATTGGGTGGGATAAATTACCCTTGGAGGTGAAGGAACTATTAGATGAATATACTAACTTATTCCCAAAACAGTTACCCGAAGGGTTGCCCTTGACCCAAGGCATAGAACACTGCATTGACCTAATACTGGATGTTTCACTATCGAACAACTAGCTTATCACACAAATCCTGAGTAGGCTTTTGAGCTTCAAAGTTAAATCAATGAATTGCTGGAAAAAGGATATGTAAGAGAATGTCTCAACCCTTGTGCTGTACTTGCACTTTAGTACCCAAGAAGGATAGAACCTGGTGGATGTGTGTTAACAGTCGAGCTGTGAACAAAATCACGAGTAAATACAGGTATCCGATCTCGAGAGTCGAAGACATGCTGGATGAATTGAGTGGAGCCAAAATTTTCAGCAAGATTGATCTTATGTCTGGTTACCACCAAGTCCACATGAGCCCAGGAGACGAGTGGAAGACTACATTCAAAACTCAACATGGACTTTATAAGTGGATGGTCATGCCCTTCGACTTGTTGAATGCCTTGAGCACCTTCATAAGGCTTATGAACCATAAGTCAAGATATCTCATCGGGAAGTGTGTCTTAGTATACTTCGACGACATCTTAATCTACAGTATCGATATGTCAAGTCATTGTAAACACATTAGAGTAGTCTTAGATATTCTTCGTGTTGAGAGATTATTTGGCAACCTAAAGAAATGTTGTTTTTGCCAGCATGAAGTGGTATTCTTAAGTTATGTAGTTAGTAGAGAAGGCTTGCGAGTCAATGATGAGAAGATCCGAGCAATTGTTGAATGGTTGACCCTTGCTACTTTTGCCGATGTGAGAAGTTTCCATAGAATGGCTTCGTTTTACCGAAGGTTCATTAAGAACTTCATTACCTTCACTGCACCACTTACTGAATTAATAAAGAAAAAACTAACTTTTAATGGGGAGAAAGGGAGGATAGGAGTTTTGCCGAGGTAAAGGAGGAGTTAACCTTTGCCCCAATGTTAATACTCCTCGACTTTGACAAAATTTTTGAGCTAGAGTGCGATGCATTAAGCATTAGAGTAAGCGCTGTCTTGATGTAGGAAGGATAACCAATTGCCTTCCATAATGAGAAGCTCTGAGGACCCTAGTTAAATTACTCCATATATGACAAAGAACTCTTGGCACAAATCTGAGCACTATAAGTGTGGCAGCACTATCTACTTTTAAGAGAATTTGTCATATATATTGATTACAAGTCACTGTGGTACCTCTAAAGTTAGACTAAACTGTCCAAGTGGTAGGTGAGATGGGTTGATTTTCTTAAGGGATTCAATTTTGTGATTAAAGACAAGCAAGGAAAGAATAACGTAGTTGTAGATACTCTTTCAAGGAGGCATGTAATCTTGTTAGAACTGCAAACCAGACTATTTGGTTTTGCAAATATCAAACAACAGTACTCTGAGGATCTACACTTTGGACCAATAATTTTATGATGTGTGGATGGGAGGACAGTGGACGAGTATTATGTAGAGGATGGCTATCTGTTCCGAGGCCAGAAACTTTGCATGCCAACTTGTTCCTTACAGGAATTATTAATCAAAGAAGTCCACAGTGGCGGATTCTTTGGACACTTTAGAGAATGAAGAACCTATAAACTATTAAATGGCTGATTCTCTTGGCTAAAAATGTGAAGGGATGTGTACCGAGTAGTTGAAGGCTGTATTATGTGCAAAAAGGCTAAGTGACAAGCTTTACAAGAGAAAGCAATGCCCTTACCTATTCCGACGAGATCATAGACTGAGCTAAGTATGGACTTTGTTCTCAGATTGCTGAGAATTGTCCATAGAAAAGATTCAGTAATGGTTGTTATGGATCGGTTTAGTAAGATTGCACACTTTGTGCTTTGTACCAAAACTAAGAATGCTTTGGCTATTGCGTCTCTTTTCTTATAAGAGGTTGTACGGATAGACAGCGTACCAAGAAGTGTAGTATTTGATAGAGACCTAAAGTTCTTAAGCCATTTCTGGATAACTTTGTGGCGTCAGTTGGGAACTAAATTGCTCTTTAGTACCTCATGTCCCCCCCAAACCGATGGCCAAACAAAGGTGGCTAATCTTACTTTAGGGTCAGTATTCTAAGCTACAGTAGGCAAGAACATGGCCGATTGGGACGTTTGCTTGCCAGTGGTTGAATTCACTTATAATCGAATCGTACATGACACAACTAAGTAGACTCTATTTGAGGTAGTCTATGGATTCAATTTGGAGTAGCCCTTCGACCATGCCCCCATTCTTGCACTCGCATAAAAGGACCCTAACGCCTTGGCCAGAGCAAAATCTCTCTAACACATCTACGACAAGGTCAGTCAGCACATTGACTAAGTTGCCAGGAGAATGAGTGAAAAGACCATAGGTCGGTCGGCTAAATAGTTTCAACTAGAAGACCTAGTATGGCTATACCTCAACAAGGGGCGGTTCTCGAACAAAAGGAAGAATAAGTTATCTACAAGGGCGGAAGGACCTTTTAGAGTCCTCTAGAAAATCAGTGACAATGCCTATAAGTTGGAGCTACTTGAGGACTATGGGGTTTCTAACGCCTTTAACATTATCGACCTCAGACCATATCACCCTGATAGAGGACTGAGTGAACACCATTCGAATTTGATTCCAAATCCAAAACAACCTAGAAGGAACGATGGAAATCAAACTATAGGACCCCCGATATGTAGCTAAGCTTGAGGATTAGAGGGGTTGGTATGTTGAATCCTTATGTTCCAACCAACCCCTACTGAAGCCGAGTGCTTCCTTGTCAAATCACCTCTAATGCCGTATTGTATGATAGCCTATTATTCTATAGTTTGTCGAGTAGATGAGTACTCTCCATTGTTGAGCTGTACAATCACTTGGCATTACCTTTATTGAGAAGCCAAGAGAGAGAATTTGAACTGATTAAGTTATCCTTACTCAGATAAGCTTATTTGCCTATACTTTTTGTCTGCATCTCCTATCGACCTCGCCAATGTTGCATCGCCACGTATATAGTGTCACATGTAGAATTTGTAGCACCAATGATTATTTTCCTTGTATATTCATTTTTCCCCTTTATAACATGTACATTACCTCCCTAACCCTTAGGAAATGTCCATTTTGTCTTTTCCCTTTTGGGCAAGTTGCCCTAGTTTGCGAGTATAAATACTCTTGTACTTGTAGTTGTAAGATATCAGATAATCTTCAATACACTTTTGAGTACCTTCTTCCCTACGTAAACACTATTGTTTACTCTTAGCATCACTCTTATCCTTTCCTTTAAGCAAGATTAGGTGGCAAGTAACCTCATTGGACCAATTCATGCATCACATCTAATTATGCTGTGAGTCCTTGAAAGTTCCATTGGTGCATTATATCCTCTAGAGTTATTCGTGGGTTTTTCTTACTGTTATCATCCTTTGCTTCTACCCTTTTGTACCTTTCCCCATTGGCTCTTTTCAAGCTTTCTGCAAGCTTAAACCCATTCAATAACCGACCTTGTCTATTCTTAGCAACGGTTCACAATAGATGTTGCAAACACAATTTATTGTGTTAATGAGGCTTAAAGAGCTTAATCGGCTTATAGTAGGTTTAACAACAATTGTGTTGATTATCCCATTAGGTGCTTTGTTGGTACTTCTATCTCTTGTGTCTCTCCTAACATTAGCTGGCTGAGTGACATTCTCGTAGTCTTCGTGTCTCCTCTGAGATGTTCATTCGATATTCTCAGCATCTTATCGTTGAAACTTATGCAAATGCCTTCGTTGTATGGCTTCATCAATCACATTTTTAAGTTGGATGCATTCATCCAAGTTGTATCTTTTGTCAAGATGAAAATTATAGTATTTGTTGAAATTTCGCTTAGAAGGGTTTCTTCTCATGCTCTCCGACTACTACTACACTCCTCTTTACCCATGTACCTCCATTAGTATGTCTGAAATTGAATGCTTGACTTGCATATAGGACGAATATGTCAAGATTTGAGGTCTCTTTCTCTTAGCATTAGGACTTTAATCATCATCTTCTTCGAGTTGATCTTTTGCACTCCTTCTCTTATCATTTTTTCAGTCTTCTCCATTTTGATCAGCCTTTCGCCATGTCTTTATGTTGTCCTCTTATCTAATGTAGGACGTGGCTTTGGCTTTAAACTTAACAAAAGCTCTTGGCTTATTCGTGGTGAGACACATGAAAATGTCTTCATAGGGTTTGGCTTCATCAATTACAGCATGGAAGGCTATACTCATGTCTAATTCTTGAATTTGGTGCATCTTAGCCATAAAACTGGGTAGATAGTCTCGAATAGATTCATATGATCTTTGTTTTATTATGTTAAGGACCGAAGAGTCCTTAATAGGAAGCTTACTGGTAAGGGAGTGTTGAAGGAAGACTTATACTAGTTCTTTGAAACACGAAGTTGTGTTTGGCTTCAGGTGTTTGAACTATGTACTTACTGCATTCCTTAACGTTAAGGGAAAGGCTTGGCAAGCCATGACATCACTTAAGTTGCATAACTTGGCCAAGGTGCGATAGTACTCCAAATGATCTTTAGGGTCTTTCGTCCCATCATAGGTTTCAAAATATGGCAACTTGATGTGCCGTAGTATGACCTCTTTTAAGATCTTAGGAATAAAGGGGCTCTTCTTAATTTGAAACTACTTACTGATCGCAATAGGAGTACTAACATGCATGGGTCCAGCATGGTGTACCTATTATAGTTGCTTACCTTTTCAACTTTTTTGAGTGTAAGAGCTGAAGGTCTCATTGTAACCTCGGCTTGCATTTCAGAAATTCGGGTGAATAGATTGAGTCATCTCTATTCTTAATGTTGTGATCACTATGCTCTTTGTTTTGGTTTAGGTGAACACTATTATAGAGGAGATTAAGGATCTCTTCTTGTTTTTTGATTAGTTTTTATTTTCTTTGGCTAAGTTAAGGCAAAGTTACTTAAGCCTAACCAAATCCTGCTCGTTAGTATGTCTATACCCCCCTTACCTACCTTACAGTATCAAGAGGAAGTACTAGCACCTGCACTCTTAGTCATTCTAATCTTCGCCGTATGGGTGTGTTTGAGGAAAAATAGATGGTACCAAATGTTGTTAGTAGGTTATGGATTTAAACTTTGTCTTGTGAAGAAAGGGAAACTTTTGGTATTAAGGCCAGTCCGGTGCTGTCACTTTGATCCCTAAGTCAGTAAGTGAACGTAGGAAAAGTTAAGTGATAAGAATTAACCCCATAGACCAATCACACATAGTTGAGCTAGAGGACTCCAAGGATTTGCTCAGAGAATAGTAGCTTGAAACCAAAGTCGAGTTGGGGATTCCTATGCCAAACTGATCTCTTGCTGACTTGAGCTTCAGGTCCTTACTTGTGCCAGATTTACCCCTAATCAGTAGCAATACTCAATCCCAGAAGACAGCCCAAGAATAGTCAAGGCGAGCTTGCAATTCGACCACAAGCATTTGATTCCGAATCAAGATGACTTCTTTTTAGAACTAATTAGTCCCTGACTTAGTCCAAATCAAGTTAGCCCTTAATTGCCAGCATTTTCTAATATCTAGCCACTAAGCGATACATATCTTCTAACACAACATTCTAGAATGATTGCTTATTTTTCTATATTGAGTATTCTTTGTCTCTTTTACCCCTTTTTAGTATGTTTCATGTAACCTAATTGTAAAATACTCCTTTTATCTTTTCATATATGTAAAGTAACCCTAGTGGACGAGAATATAAACGCTTATTTGTTTGTACGCAGTAGAATCATCAACATCAAATTAATCAAGTATCCTTTGAGCAACCTTAGTGTTCTCATTACTCTTCAACTCTTATTTATTTCATTTAGAAAGGAGTAGTGGCGAGTGACCTTTTAGTTCGGACTGGTATGTCATATCTGATGAATTGTAGGCTGAGTAGGATTGAGTGGTGCGTCATATCCACTTGGTAGCTACCCAATTTTTGCTAGCCTTTCTTCTATTCCTTTTTAGTTCGTTTCGTTGTGGTGCTTCTTTGTATGTCCAACCTTAAAGATGCATTGGCTTTTCTGGTATCAGAGTACAATTTCGAGAGGGAATGTATGAAGTTGTAGTGAAGTTTTGGTTCGCTTTACTATTAGTGGCTATTGTGTTCCTTCCATAGCTACTGTAGTGTGTTTGTATGATAGTAGGTATAGTTTCATTGTTACTTTTTTCTTCATTACCAAAACAGAGCAAGTTTGTTTCTATTCTATTTGAGTGACTATTAAGTATTGAGATTGTTCGTAAGTTGTTAATTTGTATAAAAAGTATTGTATTATGTCAAATTCTTGTGTTCAGGGTGTTATTGGAAACTAGAGTAATAGTGCTTAACCGAGTTGTAGTCATAATGATAGTAATACCCCAGGATCCATTGATTACAAACTTAACAAACTCACAAACCTTGTTAAGGGTCTACTTATAGCAATGTAAGTTAACAAGCAACAACCCTAGGGTATGCCATTGCAAATTTTACTTGAAAAATATTCAAGAGAGGTGTAATGGCCAAGGTGGTCAAGCCCATAGCCTAGTTTGATCCCCTCATGCTGGAGGAGTTGCTAGATGAAGAATGGAGTAAGAGAAGACTGAGGAGGATGATGAGGAGATGGATGTTAAAGAGTTTGGGGGGGGAAGAAGAAGATGCTAACTATTACTAAGCATAGAGACAAGGACGTTAAGCTCCTAGAAGACTAGATAATGTCAAGGTTCAAATCTTACCCTTAAATAAAAGTAGAGATGTCGATGAATACTTGGAGTGGGAAAAGAAGCTTGAGAAGGTGTTTGACTGTTATGGGTACACGGATGCTATTAAAGTCCGACTTGCCACACTAGAGTTTACTGGGCATGCCACAATGTTGTGGAAAAATCTAAATGCAGCCAGAATAAGGGTTGGAAGATAAAGTGTTAAAATTTAGGATGAGATGAAAAGGTTGTTAAGAGGAAGGTTTGTACTTGAAAATTACTTATAAGATACATTTGCAAAGTTGCAAGAGCTTTGCTAAGGAAGTTGATATGTTGATGACTATGTAAGAGAGTTCCAGATGTTAATGATTTGAGCTAACGTAGAGGAACTAAAGGCCTGTACAGTATTGAGATTCATTTTTTAGCTTAAGTATGAGATTCGCAATAATGTAGAAGTGTAAAGGTTTTATACCTTAGAAAAGGTGATCATAATAGCATAGAGGATCGAAAAACATAGGAGAAATGTTCCGAGACAACCTGAGCTAACATTCTCCTGAGCCCCTATACCACATTTGATAGGAATCAACCCCATGGGCCGATCATAAGAAGACAAGCCAGAGGACTTTAAGGGTTCGCATGGAAAATACTAACTCTAAGCCATAGTTGAGATGAGGACTCTTATCTCGATCCAACCTTTAATCAACTTGCCTGTCAGATCCTCATGTATGTGCAGTATGCTCCTTCCCAGTTGTAATGTCCTAACTTAGAAGGTAACCAAGGAAAGGCTAGCCAAGTTGAGCTCTCCAACCATCCATTGGTGCCTGGCTCCAATTCAGCTAACTTCTTAACCAGACTGATTAGTTCTTAACCTCATCTAGATTAGGATGGCCCCTAACTACCAGCACTTCTTGTTTCTGCCTATGTTGTATCTTACTCCTAACGTACAGCCATCAAGTGACGTGTACCTTTTGACATAATGTTCCAGAATGATTCTTTCTTTTCCATATTGAATATTCTTTTTCCTTTTTACCCCTTTTTAACATGATTCATGTAACATTATTAAAAACTACCCTTTTGTCTTTTCATACATATAAAATAACCCTAGTAGGTTAGTATATAAACCCTCACTTTCCTTGTATGCAGACATCTAACTTTGAATACAGAATTATTCACTTGAGCAACCTCAGTGCTTTTGTTATCATTCAACTTTTATCTATTCCCTTTAGTAAGGAGTAGTGGTGAGTGGCTCTTTAATTCAGATTGGTGTATCATATCCAGTGGGTTATTGGCAAAGTAGGATCTAGTAGTGTATTATATCCATTCGGTAGTTTCTTGGACTTTGCTAACTTTTTCTTGTTTCTTTAAGGTTTGCTTTGTTGTAGTACCTCTCTATGTATCTAACCTTAGAGACGTATCAGCTTTGTTTGTATTAGAGCACTGTTCTGTAAGGGAGTGTGTGAAGTTGTAGTAAAGTTTTTGTTCGCTTTACTGTTAGTAGCTGCTGTGGTCTTTCTATAGCTACTGTAGTATGTTAGTGTGACAGCAAGAGCAGTCTTAGTGTTACTCAGTTTTACTTTGTTTTTCATTACGAAAACAGAACAAGTTTGTTTCTATCTTATTTGAGTGACTATCAAATGCTGAAGTTGTTAGCAAGTTGTTAATCCGTTTGAAAAGTACTAATGTATGTCAGATTCAAGTGTTCAGGGAGTTATTGGTGACTAAGGTAGTAGTGCTCAACATGGTCATGGTCTTAATGGAAGTAATACCCCAAGGTTGGTTGACGACATGCTTAACAGACTCACAAACCTTGTTAAGAGTTTAGTCATTGCAATCCAAGTTAACAAACAACAACCTTAAAGTGTACAATAGCAAAACCTATAAGAAGACACCTTTGAGAGATGCATATTGGAGTTAAAAGAGATTGGGGAAGATGATAAGGAGCTAGGTATTGAAAGCTTTGGTGAAGAAAAAGAAGTTGATTATTACTGAGCACAGGGACGAGGACGTTAAGTTACTCAAGGGCTAGATTATGTCAAGGTGTAAATCCCACCCTTCAGTGGAAGTAGAGCTATAGATGAATACTTGGAGTGGGAAGAAAAGGTCGAGAAAGTATTTGAATGTTATGGGCATGAAGATGCAATTAAAGTCCAACTTGTTACATTGGAGTTTATTAGGTATGCCACCATATGGTAGAAGAATTTAAATATAGCCAGGGTAAGAGATGGAAGATAAAGTGTTAGAACTTGGGATGAAATGAAAAGGTTGTTAAGAGGAAGATTTATGCTCAAGACTTATTTACAAGATATGATTGTAAAGTTATAGGAGCTTCGCTAAGGAAGCCAAACTATTGATGACTATGTAAGAGAGTTTCAAATGTTAATGATCTAAGCCGACGTGGAAGGGCTAGAAGCTTGTACAATATTAAGGTTCATTTATGGGCTAAAGTATGAGATTCACAATATCGTGGAAGTACAGAGGTTTTATAATTTGGAAGAGGCCATAAAAATAGCCTAGAGGGTCAAAAAGTAGAAGACAAATGTTCTAAGCTGACTTGGGCTAACATTTTCCCAAGCCTTGGTACTACGTTGACCTATTCAAGCCGAGCCAAGGAAAGGGATGACCGAATTGACAATAGCCGAGTAGGTTAGCATGGTTGAGTAGGACAGTCAGGCTGAGCCGAGGCTAGGCCACCCCCGAGAATGTATGAGAAAGGATAAACCTTTGGACGAAAGTTTACTGAGGTTAAATACTTTAAATGCTTAGGCTTCAGATACATGGCTATTGAGTGTCTGAATTAACGTGTCATAGTGCTCCGAGGTGCTATAGTGGATAACATTGATAATAGTGAACTTAAGGAGGAGAAGGATGCTTGAAAGGTAGAAGCCGAAGAGGAAGATGAGACTTGTATCTATGCTGACCAGGGAGAATTGATGACCCTAGTCTTGAGACATGTCTTGAGTTCCTTGTTGAACCTTAAGGAGGACTAGAAGGAGAATTTGTTCCATACCAAGTGTATCATCAAAGGCTAATTATGCATGATCATAATGGATGGAAGAAATTACATTAATGTGGTTGGACAATCCTTTATGCAGAGGTTGGGTCTACTAACCTCAAAGCATCCTTGACCTTATAAGCTACATTAGCTTCATGATAAAGTTCATTTGCACATAATTGAACAAGTGACTGTACCATTTATTGTTGGGAGTGTGTAAAGGGACGAAGTAGTGTGTGATGTCGTCCTTATGGGAGCTTCACATTTGCTACTAGGATGACCTTGGTTGTTCAATCAATGTGTTACACACGATGGGTACAAGAACACCTTTTCCTTTACTAAGGACTGGAAGAGGATAATGTTACAACCACTAACCTCGTCCTAAGTAAATAAAACCCATAATTTGCTTACCTAAGTTAGTAAAAAGAAAGCCCTAGTGATGGGTCGTAGAGAGCTCTGATTTGCTAAGAAAGTTGATGAATCGATGTTCTTGTTGGTTAGGAGATTGATGGAGATAAGGGAGATACAAAATGTTTCAAAAGAGATTCGAAGCTTACTAAATGAGTTTTCAAACTTGTTTTTGGAAGGATTGCCACCAATTCGAGGCATAGAGCATTGTATTGATCTACAACCAAGTAAAGCCTTATCGAACGAACCTGCGTATTAGATGAGCCTTGAGTAGGATGCTGAGCTGAAAAGATAGGTAGACGAACTCATTGTGCGAGGATATGTGAATGAGAGTATGAGCCTTTATGCTACACCAGCTCTACTCATTTCGAAGAAGGACGGTTTATGATGCATGTGCATCGATAGCTAAGCAATCAATCGAATTACTATCAAGTATAGATACCCGATATCAAGGCTCGATGACATGTTAGATGAGCTTCATGGTACAAAGATATTTTCGAAGATTGATCTGCGAAGTAGCTACCACCAAATTCGCATGAGGTTGGGCGATGAATGGAAGACTCCCTTTAAGACTAGACATGGATACTATGAATGGTTGGTTTTGCCATTTGGACTTAGTAATGTGCCGAGCACATTCATGAGGTTAATGAACCATGTGATGCGTTCTCTTCTTGGGAGATGTGTGGTTGTATACTTCAATGACATATTAGTGTATAGTGCTGACCTGAACAAATAAGTTTAGCATATTCGCGAAGTATTTGATATTTTGCAAGCTGAGAACTTATATGGAAATGTGAAGAAGTGTATATTTTGCCAGAAATAGGTGATTTTCCTAGGGTTTGTAATGTTAAGAGAAGGAATCCAAGCAGATGAGGAGAAGATCCAACCTATTTTGGATTGGCCTAGCTTCTTTCTATAGGTGATTTATTAAGGACTTCAGAGCACTAGTTGCCTTATTGATTGAGATAATAAAGAAGAATGAAGGGTTCAGGTGGAATCATTGAGTTGAATGAAGTTTCAAGGAGATTAAAGAGAAGCTCACCTTGGCACCTGTTCTTTCACTACCAGATTTTGACAAGCCCTTTGAATTGGAGTGCAACGCATCGGGAGTTGGAATTAGTACTGTCCTGATGCAAGAACGGTAGCCCATCGCCTACCATAGTGAGAAATTGAGTGGTCCAGCCCTAAACTATTCTGTATATGAGAAGGAGATGTACTCTCTTTTCCGAGCCCTTATTGCTTGGCTATATTATTTGTTACTATGAGAGTTTGTTATTTACAGTGACCATGAATCATTGAAGCATCTTGGGAGTCAGAATAAGCTTTCAAAGAGACAAGCTAAGTGGTTGGAGTTCATGGAAGGTTTCTTATATGTCATTCGACACAAGAAGGGAAGTGCAAATGTGTTCAAGAGAGAACCTCATAGAGAGTACATACCTTTATCAATGCCTACCTTACCATAGGTTGACCTCAGCATGGACTTTTTCCTAAGGTTGCCCCAAACATCCAGAGAGAAAGATTTTATTTTTGTTATAGTAGACCATTTTAGCATGATGGAACACTTCATTCCATGCCATCTGATTAATGATGCTTTATATATTGCTCATTTGTTTTTGCAGGAGGTTGTCTAACTATATGGAGTATTGAAGACTACTTAGATTGGGACACAAAATTTTTGAGCTATTTCTTGAAGACTCTTTAGAGGAGATTCGAGACTAAATTAGTGTTCAGCTTCAGTAGCCACCCTCAAATTGATGGCTAACCTATAGTGGTGAATAGTATGCTAGGCAATATGCTCAAAGCTATTGTAGGAAAGAACTTAGGAGATTAGGATCTATGCCTACTAGTCATAGAGTTTGAATACAACTGAACTACCCACAATACTATAAGGAAGACCCCATTCAAGGTCGTCTATGGTCTTAACCTAACCATTCCCTCAGACATGATGAGTACCCTAAAAACTACTGAAGAGAGTCAATCCAAAGTTGATTGAGCTTGAGAATTACATGAATTGCACTAGTCTATAATAAAGAAGATCACCAAATTCAATTAGACCCAACAAGAGATTAGTAGCCAAGGCCACCAAACTGTTTCTTTCCACTTAGGAGACTTAGTATGGATTCACCTCAGTAGAGAGCGATTCCTGTAATTAAGACAAAGAAAACTATCACCTCGAGTTAACGGCCCATTGAAGGTCTTGAAGAAGATCAACCACAACGCCTACCAAATCGAGTTACCTAATGACAATGGTGTCTCCCTTACCTTCAATATGTTTGATTTGATTCCCCACCAACCAATAGAAGAAGGCCTTACGAGTGCCCTAGAAGAATAAGTAGAAGCCGCTTTAGATTTGAGGACAAATCGTTTTGACCCCTAAGAAGATGTTATGAATCAACCCCCTAGATCAATCATAAGAAGCTGAGCTAGAGGACTTCAAGGGTTTGCACGAAAAATACTAACTCTAAGCCATAGCTAATATGAGGACTCCTATCTCAATCCAACCCTTAAACGACCTGCCTATCAGATCCTTATCTGTGTGTAGCATGCTCCTACCCAACTGTGAAGTCCTAACCTAGAAGGTAACTTAGGAAAGGCTGGTCGAGCTAAGCTCTCTAACCATCTATTGGTGCTTGATTCCAATTTAGCTGACTTCCTAACCAGACTGATTGGTTCCCAACCTGAACTAGATTAGGATAGCCCTTAACTACCGGCACATCTTGTTTCTGCTTACTTTGTATCTTACTCCTAACGTACAGCTATTAAGTGGCATGTGCCTTTTGATACAATGTTTTAGAATGATTCTTTCTTTTCCATACTAAATTTTCTTTGTCTTTTTTTCCCTTTTTAGCATGATTCATGTAATGTTATTGTAAAATACCCTTTTGTCTTTTCATATATATAAAATAACCCTAGTGGTCAAGTATATGAAGCCTTACTTTCCTTGTACATAGACATCCAACTTTGAATATAGAATTATTCACTTGAGCAACCTTAGTATTCTTATTTTCTCTCAACTCTTATCTATTTCCTTTAACAAGGCGTAGTGGTAAGTAACCCTACAATTCGGACCAATGTGTCATATCCGGCTGGTTGTTGGCCAAGTAGGATTGAGTGGTGTGTTATATCGATTTGATAGTTGCCTGGACTTTGCCAGCTTTTTCTTGTTTCTTTAAGGTTCGCTTTGTTATGGTACCTCTCAGTATGTTTGACCCTAAAGATGGATCAACATCAACTTGTTCAAGCCAAGTCAAGGAAGCCATATAAAGTTGAGGATAGGAATGAAAAATTTGATGAAATTTGAATAGGCCAATAGGGTTGAGCAAGCTAGCTAAGCTAAGGTTAGGTCGACCCCAAGGACATATGAAAAAAGGCAAACCTCCAGATAGAAGACCAACGAGGTAAAAAGCTTTAAATGTTTAGGTTTTGGACATATGGCTATTGAGTGTTTGAACTAACATGTCGTGGTGCTTCAAGGAGATGTAGCGGACAACACCAACGAAAGCGAGCCCAAGAAAGAAGAGGATGTTAAGAAACTTGAAGCTAAAGAGGAGGAGGAAACTTGTGTCTATGCTAATTAGGGAAAAGCAATGACCCTAGTCTTGAGACGAGTATTAAGTTCCTTGCCGAACTTTAAGAAGGACTAGAGGGAGAATCCGTTCCATACTAAGTGTACCGTTAAAGGCCAATCGTATATGATCATTATAGATGGAAGAAGTTGTATTAATGTCATTGTACAGCCATTGTGTAGAGGTTAGGTTTACCGACCTCAAAACATCTCCAACCTTACAAATTGCATTGCCTTCATGATAAGGGTGCTCTATATGTGACCAAATAAGTGACCGTTCCATTTAGTGTTGGGAATGTATACAGGGACGAAGTGGTTTGCGATGTCATCCCTATGGGAGCTTCACATCTACTACTTGGATGACCTTGGTTGTTTGATTGACATATTACTGATGACCGATATAAGAACACCTATGCCTTTGCTAAGGATGGAAGGAAGATTGTATTGCAACCCTTGAACCTATCGCAAGTAAATGAAACTCATAACCAGCTTACTTAAGTTAATAAGAAGAAGGCCTTGGTGATCAGCTGAAGAGAACTCCGAGTTGCTGAAGAAGTTGAAGAACTTATGTTCCTATTGGTTAAGAGATTGTTGGAGATGAGGGAATTATAGAATGTCCCAAAAGAGATTCGAAGCTTGCTAAATGATTTTTCTTACTTGTTTCAAGAAGAACTGTCTAGAGGATTGCCACCAGTTTGAGGCATAGAGCACTGTATTGATCTATATCTAGGCATTATCCTACCGAATTGACCTGCATATAGGATGAACCCTGAGCAGGCTGCTTAGCTAAAGAAATAGTTGGACGAGCTCATAGAGTGAGCTTATGTGGAGGAGAGCATGAGCCTTTGTATAGTACTACTGTTGCTCATTTCAAAGAAGGATGGTTCATGGCATATGTGCATCGTTATCCGAGTAATCAAATGAATTACTATCAAGTATGAATATCCGATATTGAGGCTTAATGATATGTTGGATGAGTTACAAGGCACCAAAATATTCTCAAAGATTTATTTGGGAAGTAGCTACCATCAAATTCGTATGAGACTAGGAGATGAGTGGAAGATTGCCTTCAAAACTAGGTACGGACTCTACAAATAATTGTTTATATCATTCAGACTTACTAATGCACAAAGCACATTCATGAGGTTCATAAACCATGTGATGTGCCCTTTGATTAGAAGATATGTGGTCATGTATTTTGATGACATATCGGTATATAGTGTTGACTTGAATAGCCATGTTCAACATCTCCATGATGTATTTGATGTTTTGCAAATTGAGAAGTTGTATGAGAATATGAATAAGTGTACATTTTGCTAGGATGAGGTTGTTTTCGTAAGGTTAGTGTTAAGGGAAGAGATTTGAGCAGATGAGGAAAATATCAGAGTTGTAAGGAGTTAGAATTGGTGCTATGCAGAAGTGACAACTCATTGCCTATTATAGTGAGAAACTTAGTGGTCCTACCTTAAACTATTCTGTGTATGAGAAGGAGTTATATTCCCATCGCCTTTACTGAAGCCAACCTTACCTTAAGCTGACCTCAGTATGTACTTTGTCTTAGGGTTTCCCCAGACATCTAGAGGGAAAGACTCTATCTTTGTTGTAGTGGACCGTTTCAGCAAGACGGCATACTTCATTCCATGCCATTGAACTAATGATGCCTTATGTATTATTGATTTGTTTTTGTAAGAGGTTGTCCGACTGTATAGAGTACTGAAGACTATTGTCTCAAATCAAGACATAAAATTTTTGAGCTATTTTTGGAAGACTCTTTGGAGAAGACTTGGAACTAAACTTGTGTTCAACTTTAATAGCCACCCTCAAACTGATGACCAAATTGAAGTGGTGAATAGGATATTAGGCAATGTACTTAGAGTTATTATGGGAAATAACTTGAGGGATTAGGATTTATGCCTACCAATTGTGGAATTCGCATACAACTAGACTATCTATAGCACTATAGGAAGGACCCCATTCAAGGTCATCTATGGCCTTAATCCGAAAATTCCCCTAGACATTAACAGTAGCCCAATAGCTGCTGAAGAGAGTCAATCTAGAGTTAACCGACCCATGAATTTCAAGTGTTACATAAGTTTGTAACCAAGAAGATGTAGAACTATTTCTTTTCAACCAAGAGACTTAGTATTGATTTACCTCAGCTGAAAGTGATTCCCATGCTTAAGATAGAGCAAACTATCTCCTCTAGTTGATGGCCTATTTAAGGTCATAAAGAAGATCAACAACAACGTCTATTAGATTGAGGTGCAAGATGACTATGTTGTCTCCTTTACCTTTAATGTGTCCAACCCAATTCCTCACCAACGAATGGAAGAAGACCTTGTGAGTGCCTTGGAAGAAGACCTTGTGAGTGCCCTAGAAGAAAGAGCAAAGATTTCTCCAAATTTGAGAACAAATCTCTCTAAACCCTAGGTAGATGATAGGAATCAACTCTTTGGACTGATTTCATGTAGTCGAGCTAGAGGACTCTAGGGACTTGCTCGGAGAATATTAGCTCGAAACCAAAGCTAAGACGGGATTCTTATGTCAAATTGATCTCTACCTAACCTAAGCCATAGGTCCTTACTTATGTCAAATCAGCCCTTAATTAGTAGCAATACTCCATCCTAGAAGATAACCTAAGAATAGCTTAGGCGAGCTCTTGATCCAACTGTAAGCATCCAACCTCGAGTCAAGCTGACTTCTTTCTAGAACTAATTGGTCTTCGACTTGGTCTCAATCAATTTAGTCCCTAACTGCTAGCATTTTCTAATATCTAGCCACCAAGCGACATGTGTCTTTCAACACAACATTCTAAAATGATTCCTTCCTTTTCCGTATTGAATATTTTTTTATCTCTTTTACTCCTTTTTAGTATGTTTCATGTAACCTAATTACAAAATACCCCTTTTGTCTTTTCATATATGAAAAGTAAGCCTAGTAGATGGGTATATAAATACTCATTTGTTTGTATATAGTAGAATCATCAACATAAGATTAATCAAATATCCTTTGAGCAACCTTAGTATTCTTATTACTCTTCAACTCTTATCTATTTCCTTTAGTAAAGAGTAGTGGCGAGTAACCCTTCAGTTTGGACCAATGTGTTATATCTGGTGAATTATAGGCTGAGTAGGATCAAGTGGTGCATCATATCCATTTAGCAGCTACCTAGGTTTTGCTAGCCTTTCTTCTGTTCCTTTTTTATTTATTTCATTGTGGTACTTCTCAGTATGTTTGACCCTAGAGACACATCATTAAGTGAGTGGCAAAGAGTTATCAGATGTCTCTTACAGTGTTTCTTTCTTATATTTATAGGCGAGTGTTGTGTCTAAAACAATAATTATAGGAATGATTATTGAGACACGTAGAGGCCTCTTGATTAGTCATATTCCTGAAATGTAGGGAGAATAGGCAGTTATGTAATATAACTATGTTAAGTGATAACTATTTGTGCTACTTCCTTTGAATTTAGATTGGATATAGATCTGTGTTTCTCGACATTAGTTGAGAATGTAGATAGCTTGACCTGTCGTAGCTAAATGGAAGAGTGAACAAAACTCAACTATTAACAACCGCTGTAGGCCGAATGCTACATGACCAAGCTATTTGCTATTTGCTAAGCATCAAGTACGAGTGCTACTTTACAAAATAATAACAAGAGAAGTGTGACTTGTTCCTTAAGCTAAATAAGAATTTCTGCACTATTAAGTAACACCTTAGACAAAGAAGCTCTAGAGCATAACATAACAAGTTGACTTCTAAATGATAGGGGACTCTTTAGGCAGGATTCAAGTTATTTATTACATGCTAAGTTGAATAGCAACTTGACTCTTGTCAAACCAATATAATGATAATAAAGCTTTACATGGCCAATTAGGGAAAAATAGCAGTCATATGTAGAGGATTGATTTGTCCCTACATGGCATAGCTCTAGCATGGTGTTTAACTCCAAGTGAATTCACTACAATAATCACTAAGCTCTATTGTGTACTAAACTCCAACAGCTGCAATACCCTAGATTTTGAGCCTATACGATTATCCTAGAATCCAAGCTCCTCAATTTAGGGTGCCGGTCTAAGATATCAATTTAATTTTAAACTTCACAGTAAGGTTAAGAAAGTTAGATGAAGTCATTTAAGTAAAGTTAATTTCTCAAAATAAGCTATACAAAAATATTAATTAAAGAAAACGTCAATTTATCTCTAAAATCGATAAATATCGAAAATGTGAAATTTGAGCATTTAGACATAACAAGATATTAGAGATAAGTTATTTAAGTTATAAAAATAATAAATGAAGTTGAATTATACATGTGTTAACATAGAACATGCATTATTTGAATTAAATACACATATATAATAAGAAATTATTATTTAAATAAGGTAAATTAATATAAAAAAATTGGAAAATTAATAAAAAATGTAAGGATGAGTCATCATACCTATGTGGTAGCTTAGAATTAATTTGATAATGAGTTAAAAGCAATGAAATGAGGAAATGACACCTCATGCATTGAAAATCCAAAAAGAAAAAAATGATAGGTGTATGCCACATGTCTAATTTTTATAAATTCTTATCCAAATAGAAAATATAAGTAGGCCTTGTATACTTCAAAAACAACATTTTGGAAATCTAGAAAAAATAGAAAATCACTAAAAAGAATTTTGACACCAATTACAAAAAAATAATAAAATTAGAGCAAAAACAGGGTACGGAATCTGATTTGGCCGGTTTAATAGGTTATTGGTGTCCAATTGTGGTGGCCTTTTGCAGTCATGGAAAGCACCACCAGAGCAGGTGTTATTTTGGATAAAACTGGCAATTTCACTATTTTAGTGAATTAATTAGTTTTTAACAAAATCAAAGTATGAGCCCTATATATTATAATTTCTAGATCTTCATAATGATGTTTGGGACACTTGAATTTTATCTTGTGATTAAATTCACTTGTTCGCTTAATTTTCACTAATTTTGAGTTAAAATTGCTATTTTCATAAAAATATATAATAGCTATTTTAGTATAATTCATGGTTAATAATTAAACTACTTATTTTTGTGAGTCTATAGAATTTTTCGTGGAATGAACTGGGCTCATATACTATTTATTATGTATTTTCATAATGTAAAACTATATATTAGCTTAATATATTATATAGTAACTAGTACTAATGTGATATTTGTTAAATATGCAAAGGATTAGTATGTTGGAATACATAATAAACGCTGACTAGCTCAGGGAATGAGGAATTTTATGACTTTTAATTTAGATTTAGGATTTAATTGAGTTAATTACGAGATTATAATAACATACGGTCGAATCAGTAACATGAAAGGGTATTTTTGGATATTTAAAAATATTGGTTAGTTATGATTCTTAAGATATTTTAATAGTACTTAGAATAACAATCATGACAATATAAAGTTTACTAAAATCGAATAAGAAATGAATAAGATACAATCGGATTAAACTTGGAAGCACGATAGCGAAAATGCATAAGAACTTGGTATTGACCTAGTAGTTGACTTGGAGTCTGTATGTATTTTTCTAGGTGTGATAGGTGAGGAATGGCTACATCGTGAAGCTTAGGATTTTACACTACTGTTGAGCTTGGGTAAGTGGATATTTCTATTTTTATGCAAGTAGACCAATGTCTACTTGACTTAGAGTTAGTTGTGTTATGAATTGTAATGACGTGCTAGATTGATTGAATACTTGATTCTATTGAATGTGTGTTGAAAAAGTGAAATGCTTCTTTGTGTATGACTGATTCATCAATATGTATTTCTTTTTGGAAAACTTGGAAAGTGAACTATTCTTTAAGGTATTTACCCAAGTGAGCCTTATGTGAAGAAATGTAATATAAAACTGAGAAACAAAGCTAAAGTTGAGATATAGAATGCATGGAACTTGAGATTCATGCCTAATACTAGGTTACTGTATTATTGCATTCATGGCATGGCACGAAAGGACTTATTGGTCGAGTTTTTGAAATGCTTGAGAACTGTTGAGTTGGCTTTGGGACATATAGAATGCAATGTTCAACTTATTTTGGCCATATTGAGTGATTGACTGTGTAATGAATTTTCAAACCATAGAGGATGGTTTTTATTGGGGGATCCTACTCCCAAGCAGCTCCTTATTGCCTTAGGTTCTTGGAAGTTATATCCAAATGCCCGGGTATGTCGATCAACTGGATAAGGAATTGGAAAAGTATAGGATATCGGTATCGATATATGCTACGTGCATGAGCATAACATGGATTTTCTACATAGATAGTTTATATTGATAACTCGAGTTACGAGATGGAATGTCTTATAGTATTGATCTTTGTGAATATGTGTATGTGCATTCTATGTTTTGTTTTGTCCATTATCACCTAGCTCATAGAGAGTTAAGGCGATTTTGTATATCTTTAGGGGAAGAATTTTTTTTTTAGAGCGCATAAGACGGAGTCAACCACTTTTAAAGAAGTTTTATTGTATTTTGTTCTTAGTTCTATAAATGATCTGTATATATGTAAAAAAAAAAAGTAATGTATTTTTGGTTTGGTTAAGTTTGTCAGATGTAATCTCTTATATAAACAGGTATTAAGCTAAACTCCATTGTAGTACTCTTTTGCTGTATATAGAACTTGTGTTACGTATAAATAGGTGTTCCTATGGGATGGTACATCTTATGCTATGTCGGGATGGTACATAGGGCTAAGCAATTCAGTGCTAAGGTTTTTTCTTAGAGCCATCGAAGATACTTCGCTAGGCTGTTTAATGTTTTTGCTAAGTGCCAAGAGCCAAACTTATTCCTTCGAGACTTATTGCTAGTCTTTAAAGTACATCCATGCCGAGTGTTGATTGGTTGTGAATATTTGTTCGGTAGTTAAATATCTATCCCAAGCCAAGTTCTTGTTGAAAGTTCATTGTATAAGCAAGTGACTAACTCCACTTGGATGACAAGTTAGAGCTTTAAATATCTAATCTCTTCTTGGTTAGCCTTCACTTGAAACGGAATAGCTTGTCGAACAAGATCCAAATTGAAATTGTGCCTAGTTGTCATTTTCACTTTAAAAGATTGTTGAGCTTCTATAAAGAGAACCCCATCATCAAACTAACTTGATTAGATAATAGTGCATTGAACTAAATTGGTTGAAGTGTAGGATCCAAGCCATTACAATTCAAAAGCTATTGAGCTTTAGGGAATTCCAACCTAAGTTATCAAACCTTTGAATTGCTTAGTTAGCGCCAGTTACCATGTATGTTTGTTGTGGTATATCTTCTAAGTTGGTGTAAGTGATTTGTACCGAAGTGTACTGTTGATTTCTTAAGAAAAGTTACTAAGCTACTACTTATCGAGCTGTCTTTCATCCAAGGAGTAGCAGGCCGAAATGTTATAAAGTTAACGAATATTGTGAATTGCAACAACAATATAGTATATAGGTGTCTTAGTGCTAGTTGTCAAGCTATTACGTGTGTATTTGATATTGTGCTAGCATTGTATGAAGTGTGGAGATCTCGTATAGAACAAAGTTGAGCTCTTGGATGCATAATCTATGTCGATTTAAAGAAGCTTCAGTGAAGTACAATTAAGAAGTGCTTTTGAGAAATATTATTTAGCTGTGACCATAAAACCCAAGTAAGTTGTAACTTGAACTTCTAAGCTTACAGCTACTTGCGTTGCTGAGCTTACGACAGTTTGTGTTCATATTTCAACTCTGTTTCTAGTTGCTCTCATTGAGAAACAGACTGCCAACCTAATTCAATGGCTATACATGTTCGAGCTCTAAGCTTCCATTGGGTCAAGCAGTAATCTTGATGCCAACCATTTTCAACAAGCTGCCAAACCAAACTCTATAGATGCTAAACTTTGTATTTGAATTTCTTTTCCTTGTGATGAGTAGCAGTGACTTAAAACTGGACTCCACTTGCATATTTAGTAGAAATTTCAATCTCCTATCTCCAAGCTTTGAGCTCTATGGCTAAATAACCGACTTATATTCTCAACTTACCTTGCTTAGAGTGACTTGCCTTATAACAACATCTTATAATTTCAAGTTTGGTTGTTGAAAATCTATCTACTGTATATCGCCAACTTGTCTAATGAGTCTACAACTCCACTGCAACGGCAAGTATCTAACCAATCTAATTACCAACCTAAGCTCTATGCCGAGCAACAGCCGGCTCTATGCTAAGTTTTGTCTACTGACCGTCTACTAAATAATTGAGCTATAGTAGCCTGGAACTTCGAGCTTCAAGTTCTAATCTTCCTTTGAATTGAGTGGTGATCATGGCATCCAATAATTATTGAGCCATCTAACATTGAGCTTTTCTTATATACATAACAAGATTTCAATTTATCCCTCTTAGAAGGGGTTAATGGGGGGAGTTAATTAACTCATCATGAGTAGGAGGATAGGCCTTACTTTTGATCTTTTATATATCATTAATAACCCATAGTCTTTGCTTTTGATTGAGTAGTGTGACTTCATTATTGAGCTTTTGATCTTCAATAGCCAGCTCTAAATTCCAATTGCCATGGGCAACTACAATTCGAATCGATCAATACATCCTCTGAGCTTGGCTAAGGCCCTTCAATTAATGAAACGAAACTCCAAACTAAGCTAAATTCTTCATAGTGAAAGCCAAGCTATCTATAAGCCAGTACATAATAGTGAAAAGTCTAGCAGCTACGAGCATAATAGTCAAATTACCAACTAAAAAGCTAAGGTAGTGAATTGTGTCATGTCCTGTCGTATGCATAAGGAAAGTGAAGCATAGGTCGGGACATGCAGAAGGGACTGTTAGTAAATGCACAAGGGACCAATATACTTATTGGTCGGAACTTTTTAATGTATTGGAATTTACTCGACTTATCTTAACTTGATTTTGGAATTTAATCCTTCTACCATAATTCGAGTTTAGGTTTACTGATTTTAATTGTCTCGTAAAGTTGCGTATTAATTATGATAAGGCAATAGCAAGGCCAAGCTTCATGAACTTAGAGCTGAGCAAACCTATCCTTATATTGAAGAACTACTCAATGAAAAGTGGATGGCTTGAAGCCAAATGTTAAAATTTCAAAATTATACATATTAGTGGCCTCTTTTTATATTAAAGTGGTACACACTTGAAAATGTGGTGAAGCTATCTATAATAAGCTAACGCGGTGCAATTGGTATCCAACAAGTTAAGAGGAGCTTTAAATCCACCTATCTTTCATGCAACATAATTAACAATGTGATGGCACAAACAAAAGTATCTTGAATGAAGGACAATTTCCTATTCGAGTCCCACTTTTGCTTTAATCTTCATTAGAAAAAGATCAATAAAAATCCTTTATTGTTATTTATGACTCATTCAATCATTTATTTTTAAGCTATGCACTTTATGTTGTTCCTTATGCCGATCAATTGTTAATGTTCATACTTTGATTCATGAACAATGTATTATCCATCTACATGATGCTCTAATGAGAATTCAAAGATGAATTGGGGTTAGACATATACTTGCACTGTAAGCCTACATAAGTATAATTTTGCTAACAGGCTACTCCCTATAACTCTAAACACTATCTACTATGAGTGATAAGTAAGTAAAATAAAGCACTAATTCCTAAAGTCCTATATTAAATGGATGATGGGAATTGACATTAGTAGATCTCTAAGCTTAGAGAAAAGCTCGAATAATGAGATATAGAGCCTTAAACTCTCTTAAGGGTGATGCTCTGACCACCTCTAACCTTCGCCTCTTTAAGCCTTTGTTTCTTCAAGTACTCTAACCTCTTTAGGCTTGGATTAAAAACCTTTTCAGAGATCCAACAAAATCAACCTCCCTAGATGCTCTCTTTGCTAACCTTATCACCAAAGAAAGTGGGAGGTAAGTGTTGATAGGCACTTTTTGACAATTATTCCATTATCTAGTCTAGGTATAACTTCTATTGACTAGCTATAAATACCAAGCAACGCCCTTAGGTAATGAGGCCCTCTTTTTTCATTCTCTCATTCTCATAATCCACACTAGAGCACCCTTCAGCATCTCCTATAGCCATTTTCTCGTTTTCTAAGAATTCGCGTATTGGAACGAAATTTGATAGTTAATAAAAGCCATAATAATCCTATATGAATTTTTTTCTTGAAATGGGTAAGAATGTCTCATGGTGATTAATACCTTCCTTTTAGGTGAATCCTTTAGCTACTAATCTTACTTTAAAACGCTTAATCTTCCCACTTGATTCTTTCTTTATTTTAAAGACCCATTTGCAACCAACAACTTTATACCCCTGAAGAAGCTTAACAAGCTACTATGCTTTATTATTTGCTATAGATTCCATCTCATCTTTCGTAACATCTAACCACGTTACATAATGTAGACTACTCATAGCTTCATTATATGTTAATGGTTCAACAATCTCCTCATTAGCTTCACCAAGATATACAACATAATCATCAAAGATAGCAAAATGCCTTTGTCTCTTAGATCTTGTAAGTGGGACTTCTTGTGTATGCTCTTGAGGCTGCTTTATCTCATTTATGGATGCAACACTAACACTTTGTGGATCAGTTACATTAGTAGGTAAATGCAAAACATGCTTAAGAAAAGTAGGAAGTGGAAGATTCATCTCACCTTGCACTTTATTAGAATGTTCATTTCATATAATATCAGCAACATCAAACTCTAAAACATTTAGCAGTCATAGACTCAACAATTATTATACTACGTGTGGGATTATAGAACCTATACCCCTTAGAATGTTTAGGATAGCCAATAAAATAACAATGGGTAGACTTAAAATTAGTGGTCTTCTCACGTAGGTTATAAATTATCACCTCAGCTGGACAACCCCAAATGGGAAAATGATTTAAATTGGGTTTCCTATTGGTCCATAATTCAAAAGGTGTTCTAGGAATGGATTTACTAAGAACACAATTAAGATTGTATAATGTTGTTTTAATAGCCTCACCTTAAAGAAAAATAGGTAAATTGGAACCACTCATCATACTTCTCATCATATCTTTGAGAGTGTAGTTATGTCTCTCAGCTACACCAATTTGTTTAGGACTCCTAAGCATAGTATATTAGGAAACAATCCTATACTCTTTTAAATATTTGGCGAATAAACCCATATGCCATCTTATATCACCATGTTTTCCATAATATTCACCACCATAGTTAGATCTTACAATTTCAATGACCTTCCTAAATTGTATTTCAACCTCAAGCTTGAAATTTTAAAATTTTCAAGAGCATTAGATTTTTCATTTATCAAATAAATAACCATAACAAGAAAAATCATCAATGAAAGTAATAAAATATTTCTTACCACACAATATGGGTGAATAAGGTACATTAATGTCGATGTGAATTATCTCTAAAAGGTTTGAACTATGAGTTGCACCATGTTTTTTGACCTTGGTTAGTTTACCCCTAATGCAATCAATAGAAGTTTCCATGTCACCAAAATTAAGAGAATGAAGAATTCTTGTTTTAACTAATCTTTCAACTCTCTCTTTAGAGATATCACTTGATCTTTATGGCATAACATTGAAGATTTTTCTTTAATTAAAGTCCATTTAGAAGCAATATTCTCAACACCCTAAGAAGCATATTCATTACTAGCCAAACACATCATATATAATCCATCACTTAAAATACCATGACCAATAATTTGAGAATATAAAGATAATTCAACTTTTCCATTACTAAAACCAAAAGAACACCCATTTTTGTCTAACAATGAAATAGAAATCAAATTTCTTATAAAAGTTGGTACATAAAAGATGTTTTCTAAAACCAACTAAAAACCAGTCTCTAAACTCAAGCAAATGGTTCCTGTAAATTTGGCCTCAACTTTAATATTATTTCCTACTTTTAGTTTAGTTCCTCACTCACTTGGTTTCCTCTTTCTTGTGAACCCCTATAAGGTAGTAAGAACATAGATGGTAGACCCATTGTTAAGCCACCAAGAATTAATTGAGACACTAACTAAATTAGATTCAAAATAAACAAGTTTGTAAATTTGGTGAAATCATTCTTCCTATGACCCTGTTTCTTGTAAAAGAAATGCTGACATCTTTCTTAATAGGAGCTTTAGGACCTCCCACATTAGTAGTCTGACCTGTATTTTTCTTCTTCAATTCTTAAACTTTCTTAGGAGTATTATGAGAAGTTTTTACATAATTACCTTGTTTCTTATGGGAGTTTGGTATAGATTGGGAAATAATAAAAAGCAATCTCAATCTTCTCTCTCTGTAGTTTTTCTTCTTTGGCAACATAATTGGAAACAAGGTTATTGATGCCCTAAGTTGGATTAAGAATATTATAGGTGGTTTTGATTTGGCCAAATTTAGTTGGTAAAGAATTAAGGGCATGGCTAACAATAAACTTATCAAGAAGGGAAATTTCAAAGTTTTTAAGTTTTGATTGAATATGAACCATTTTGAAAATATAGTCTCTAACCCCTTCTACCTTTTCATATTTCATACCTATAAGTTCACTTAATAGGCTTCTTGCCTTAGCATTACTAGAGCTTTAGTACATATTACCCACAATAGTAAAAAACTCTTTTAATGGACTCAAATCAATTTCATAATACCTTTCATCCACCAGGCTATACAAATAACATAAGGAAATGTAACCAACATTTATTGGAGAAAGAAACCCCAATTGTTGGTTTTAGGTAAGCTACTAAGGAGGTGCTTAGGTAAGCATAGGATGTATCATCACACATGATTATCTATTTATATTCAACAAAAATTCTATTTGTAACAAAAGAGCACTACAACAAGCTTCAACTTTATACTTACTTATACAAAAGATTACATTTGTCAAACTTAATCAAAACTAAAATACAGTACTTTTTTTTTTATTTCATACGTATAGATCTTTCATGGGACTAAGATTAGAATACAACAAGACTTCCTCAATAGTGGCTGACTCCATCCTATGCACTCTTAAAAGACTTTCCTACAGTTGATGTTGATACCTAGTCAATTCTTTTCATAACCTAAGGATACACAAGTATCCCCTTTGCTCTTTGTAAGCAAAGTGAGTGTGGATAAAACAAAGCATAGACTAAGTGTAAGATACATTTATAATGATCAGTACTATAAAGCATTTAATTTCATAACTTGAGTTATTAATATACACTGTCTATACAGGAAATTCGTGCCATGCTCATACAAGTGATATACATCGATATCAATATCTTACACTTTTCCAATTCATGATCTAGTTAATTAACATACTTGGGCATCTAGATATAATGTCTAAGAACCTAAGGCAGCAAGGAGCTACCTAGGAGTAAGACCCGCAAGAAAAACCACCCACTATGATTTGAAAATCCAACACATAGTCAGTTTAGCTAAAGCCATACATCGTAGCTAGCATAAGTTAAGCAATGTAATTCTATATCCTTAAAACCTAACTTAGCAGTGTTTAAGCTTTTAGAAACTTGACACGTAGGTCCTTTTGTGCCATGCCATGAATGCAATAAACAATACAATAACCTAGCATTGTTCACCTAACTTGACATCAAGTATGAATCTTAAGTTCCACTTCATAACAATTCAATTATCTCAACTTCATCTTTGTTTCACAGCTTTATAATACATTCTTTCAATATAGAAATACATATCGATGAATTAGTCATACATGAGGAAACATTTCACTTAGTTAACATACATTCAATAGAATCATGCATCTACTCAATCCAAGACATCAATATAAGTCACAATAAAATTGACTCCAAGTCAAGTAAACATAAGTCTACTTGCACAAAAATAGAAATATCCACTTACTCAAGCTTAACAGTAGTGTAAAATCCTAAGCATCATGATGTGGTCCTTTCTCACCTATTATAATTAGGAAAATATACATAGACCCAAAGTCAACTACATGATGCGTCTTCGGGCAACTACTAAATGGATATGACATATTACCGGATCCTTTTTGGCAAAAAGTTCGCCAGATGTAACATATTGGTTCGAATTGAAGAGTTACTTGCCACTACTCATTACTAAAGGGAATAGATAAGAGTTGAATGATAATGAGAACATTAAGGTTGCTTAAGTGAATAATTCTCTATTGAAAGTTAGATGCCTATGTACAAGGAAAGTGGAGGTTTATATACTTGGCCACTAGGGTTATTTTATATGTATGAAAAGACAAAAGGATATTTTACAAAAAAATCACTTGAATCGTGCTAAAAAGGGGTAAAAAGGAGAAAGAATATTCAGTATGGAAAAGAAAGAATCATTCTAGAATGTTGTGTTGGAAGGTACGTATCACTTGATGGCTGTATGTTAGGAGTAAGACATAGCATAAGTAAAAACAAGAAGTGTTGATAGTTAAGGGCTATCCTGATCTGGACCAGGTCAAGAACCAATCAGTCTGGTTAGGAAGTCAGCTAAATGGAGTCAAGAACCAATGGACGATTGGAGAGCTCGGCTTGATTAGCCTTTCCTGGGTTATGTTTTGGGTTAGGGCATCATAGTTGGGTACGAGCATGCTATACACATGTGAGGATTTGACAAGTAGGTTGGTTAGGGGTCAAATTAGGACAGGAGTCCCCGTTTCAGCTATGGCTTAAAGTTTTGAAGTCCTCTAGCTCAGCTTCTTATGATCGTTCTAAGAGGTTCATTCCTATCATCTACTTAGGGGTCGAAAAGATTTGTCTTCAAATTTGAAGTGGTTTCTACTTGTTCTTCTAAGTTGCTTGTAAGGTCTTCTTCTATTGGTTGGTTGGGAATCAGATCAAACACACTGAAGGCAGAAGAGACACCATAGTCATTAAGCAACTCGATTTGGTAAGTGTTACAGTTGATCTTCTTTAGGAACTTGAATGGGCCGTCAACTCGAGGTGATAGTTTTTTTTGTATTAAGTATAGGAATTGCTCTTAACTGAGAAAATCCATACTAGGTCTCTTGGGTGGAAAGAAAAAATTCGGTGGCCTCTATTATTAATCTCTTGCTGCTTTTGGTTGAATTTAGCAATCTTCTTTGTTACAGACTGGTGCAGTTCATGTAATTCTCGAGCTTGATCAACTCCAAATTAACTCTCTTCAATAGTTGCTGGAGTGTTGATCATGTCTAAGGGAATGGTTATGTTAAGACCATAGACGACCTCGAATGGGGTCTTCCCTATAGTGCTATGGATAGTTTAGTTGTATGCAAAATCCATAACTCAAAGGCATAGATCTCAATCCCTTAAGTTCTTTCCTACAACAGCTTTGAGTAGATTGCTTAATATCCTGTTCACCACTTCAATTTGGCTATTAGTTTGAGGGTGGCTACTAGAGCCAAACACTAATTTAGTCCCAAGTCTCCTCCAAAGAGTTTTCTAGAAATGGCTCAAAAATTTTGTGTCCCGATATAAGATAATAGTCTTTGGTGCTCCATGTAATTGGATAACCTCCTTAAAAAACAAATTAACAATATATAAAACATCATTAGTCCGATGGCTCGAAATGAAGTGTGCCATCTTGCTAAAGCGATCCACTCTAACAAAAATAGAATCTTTCCCTCTAAATGTCTAAGGCAAGCCTAGGACAAAGTCCATGTTGAGGTTGGCCCATGGTAAGGTAAGCATTGGTAGTAGCATATACTCTTCATGAGCTTCTCTCTTCCCCTTAGCATGCTTATACACTTTACAATATCTAACTACCTTTGGACATCCTTAGCTAGACCTGGCTAGTAAATTTCTTTTTTTCAATAGATTGGTTGTCTTAACCTCCCTAAAGTGGCCTAAAAGTCCATCGCAATGAGCTTCTTGGACCAACAGTTCATGTATGGAGTAGTTTGGAATACATAGCCCGTAGTTCTTGAATAGATAGCCATCCTTAAGATAATATCCTCCAACAACTAATCCTTTCCAACACGTTTCAACAGTTGAACTGAAGTGAGGGTTATTAGCATACTATTTAGTCATGAGTGACAATCCTAATAGTTTTGTTTGCAAAGTGGTTAGTAAGGTTTGTCATTGTGACAGAGTGTAAGCGACCACATTTGCACTTCTTTTCTTATGTCGATTAACGTACAAGAAACCTTCCATGAACTCCAACCACTTAGCTTTTCTCTTTGAAAGCTTGTTTTGACTCCCAAGATGCTTCAATGATTCGTGGTTAGTGTAAATAACTAACTCCTGCTTAGAAAAGGGAGTACATCTCCTTCACGTACGCAAAATTGTTTAGGGCTAGGCTACTTAATTTCTCATTGTAGTAAGCGACGAGCTATCGTTCTTGCATTAGGACAACACCAATTCCAACTCTCAATGCATCGTACTCCAGTTCAAAGGGCTTGTCAAAATCTTGTAGTGAAAGGATAGGTACCGATGTGAGCTTCTTCTTGATCTCTTTGAAGCTTTGCTCAACTCGATCGTTCTACCTAAACCCTTCATTCTTTTTTGTCAGCTTGGTTAATGGGCCAGCTATTGTGCGGAAGTCCTTAATAAATCACTTATAGAAAGAAGCTAGGCTATGGAAACTTCGGACTCCAATGACATTTTTTAGCATCGGCCAATCTAGAATAGCTCAAATCTTCTCTTCATCTACTTGAATTCCTTCCCCTAACACTACAAACCCTAGGAAAATCACCTTTTTTTGGTAAAACATACACTTCTTTAGATTCCCATACAACTTCTCAGCTTAAAAGATGTCAAATACTTCGCATAGATGTTGAACATAGTCATTTAGGTTGGCACTATACACCAATATGTCATTGAAGCATACACTTACACATCTCCCAATAAGAGAGTGCATCACATAGTTGATTAACCTCATAAATGTACTTAGTGCATTAGTAAGTCTAAATGGCATAACCAACCATTTGTAGAGTCCGTACCTAATCTTGAAGGCAGTCTTCCATTCATTGCCCCGCCTCATACGAATTTAGTAATAGCCACTCCATAGATTTATCTTTGTAAATACCCTCTCACCATTAAGCTCATTTAACATGTCATCGAGCCTTGATATCGGGTATCTATACTTGACAGTAATTTAGTTCATTGCTTAGTTATTGATACACATGCACCATGAACCATCCTTCTTTGGAATAAGTAGAGCTAGTGCAATACAAGGGCTCATGCTCTTCTTTACATATCCTCATTCAATGAGTTTGTCTACCTATCTTCTTAGCTCGATATTCTGCTTAGGGTTTATCTTATATGTCGGTCGGTTTGGTAGGGTAACACTTGGTTGCAGATTAATATAGTGCTCTATGCCTTAGGTTGGTAGTAGTCCTTTAGGCAGTTCTTTTGGAAATAGGTCTAATAACTCATTTAGCAAGCTTCAGATCTCTTCTGGAGCATTCTATAGCTCCTTCATCTCCATTAGTCTCCTAACCAATAAGAACATCGATTCATCGGCTTTTTCAGCAAATTGAAACTCTCTACGGCTCATTACTAAGGCTTTCTTCTTACCAGCTTGAGTGAGTTGATTATGGGTTTCATTTTGTAAACCTCTAAAAATTCAACCTAATACCCAAAGTAGATCCTAGTATGCTTAAAAACTTTAAGAGTTGACAAGGCTAATTAAGATAAAAACCCTAATATAACAATCGAAGATTTAATCGCGTAAAAAGCTTTTATATCCTAAATATATATAAACACTAGAGATTGCACTCGAACGTAATAAAACCCTAAAACTATAACTTTAATGATATAAAATCACTAACTCACTATAATTTACCTTAAAACCTTAATTGATAATATAACATTAGTATTATATTAAATCATTGGTAAAAGATTAAAGATAACTTTCAATCACTCATAAATACATACAATACTAAAGTAATCAATTAGAAACTAAGATATTGCATCATAGATCACATTCATCTTCTAAGTATATAACTAGGTTAGTATTATATAGAGTTAAGGGTTTAGTTGATGGTTAGGTTACATGTAGTGAACATTAATACCCTAAATGACACTTTTCTTCTTAATTATACTAAGTAGCTTACCAAATGGTGTATATAGGATATAAATACCTAATGGAAGATCTTATCATCTATTTTTACTAATCAATTCACTATACTTCTTATTTCCTTTCATTTCCTTAATCTTTCTCTTAATTTTCCCTAGTTACTTCATTATGTACACCAAATGGCATTTATTTTTAGAAAGTTGACCATGTTAATACATGTTGACTAAGTCAACATTTAGAAAAGTCAACAAAAGTCAATTTCACTTAAGAAAATATCTAAGTCTTCTAGTGATTTATTTTATTTTATTTTATTTTCTTTTCTTTTAGACTTTTCTTCCTTTTCTCTTCTTCTCTTGCCATCCATTCCTTTTCCCCTTAGGACCCCACTTACTTTCACTTTCAAAAACACAAAACAACACAAAATTAAGTCCTTTCTTCTTCCGCCATTGCTGTGACCTTCCCTTTCCCTTTCACTTTCCAAATTTTTCCAAATTTGCATTCATATTTCAAGAACAAATAAGGTATGTTATTATGTGTTGCTTTATATTATTTACTAGTTAGGTGAAGAGGTAGATTAGATGTGTAGTTTATGTGTTATGTACATCCATGTTGAAGAAGGCATAAAGCTTCAATCTTTAGGTGTAGAAGAATAGAAATTATTGTGAAGAGGAAGGAGATGCATATGTATATGTCTTCAAGTATATGTACATAAGGGTATACTAGAGAAATAGAAGTATAGAAACCTTTGTACATAAGTATTCATTATGTACATAACCTAAACTAAGACATATACTAACTATACATACCTATACCATGTTAAATACACTCTTAAAACACAAAAAGAACGAAATTAGAGAAGCCTTCTTAAGAGGAATTTTAAGCATACGAAATTTGTATAAAAATACGTATGTGACCATATATATATATGGATATATGCACAAGTAGAAATATGGTATAAGTATAAGTATGTATGTATGAGTATACTAGTATACATACAAGTAGAGTAATGGTATAAGTATAAACTTAACATATGTATAAATGTACATAAGTGTACATAATGAGGTAAGGCTTATGTAAGCAAAGGATGAGGTAAGCAATGATACAACTAAAAGATGACATAAGCCACGATATAAGCAAACGATGACATAAGCGATAACACAAGCAATTGATGATGTAAGCAATGATATAATGATAAGTTTATAAAATAAGAAATAAAAAGAGTACATAAGAATTAGGTACATGAATTAGTAAACCCTAATACACTTCCTAAATTGGATTAAAATTAATTAAGTACATGAATCACTAATACCAAGGTGAAATTCTCTAAGTGTAACAATCTAATGGCTAACTAAATCATTAAGTACAAACATATGATATAAATATAAGCAATAAGAATAATTAAGCTTCAAGAGTTAAAATTTCCATAAATTTAGTTCATATCGTCAAACACGGGTCTTAACGTCCAAAACAGACATCACCGTATGAACGTACATTCGAAAATGATGAAAAACAACTATAAATTCGCAAATATCAAAAATAGAATGAAAAAAGTTACATATGATTAACAATTAGGTTTAATCGGATAAAACTGATAGTAATTTAAGTAAAATTAGGTAGATAGATATCTAGAACTGTTAGTTAATTAAATTACTTATTATCCTTATTATATCGTAATGATCAGGTGATCCTGATAAGGGTGATGATTTTCTAATCAATTATTACGACTAGAGCAAGTCATCAAAGTTAAGTAAGTATTCCTAATGATTCTATACTTCTTTATGCTTGTAGTTAGTGTACTTAAATTGAATATCAATAACTTGATGCATGGAGTTTCGGGATAAACGTGTGCTTGATATTGATTGATTATTGTAAGAAATATTGTTAAATACAATAATTGATGATTTGATTGTATGATTGATTTTTATATGATTTGGATGGTTTGTTGATATTGATTGATCGCCTCATAATTTGACCTAATTATATTTGGCTTATCTTAAATTCAAAAGGTCATGCATTATCCATGTATTGCATTACTTATTTTGGCAGTCACTTCATGGAGAAATAAAGAGAGGCCTTGTGAGGGTTGTTTATATATGTTAAAGTGTTTTTGTACGATGCATTTGTACAACATGACCTTACCCAAATGTACGAGTTTACTAGGCGATGGAGACGCCAATCGTATGGTTGAGGGTCAAGTCTAGAGATCTCCGCTGTAGGGTGTGAGTGTGGACTGCGAGGGTTACCTCATTGCTAGGTTGGGATTTTTTGTACTATTAGATGACTTAGAAATGGAAATATATTTTACAAAATATGATATTCAAAGTTATGGGTAGAAACCTAAGTACTAGAGTTCGGTCTTGATTGGTACTGATGAATCTCTAACCCTTATCTTAGAGGGCATTAAAATCCGATATTATATGCAGTACCGATTAGCTGTATATATTGTTTGGCATACTGCATGTGCATGCATTCATATGGTTGTAACAATTTGTTTGATAACTTGTTTACTAATATGGTATGAGGGATAGCTCACTAAGCTCCTATAGCTTATGAATGCAAGATAAAGATATGTATATTAGTATTAGAGATAGTTGAGATCTATATAGGTGATACATAAACATTCTTTAGAGAAAATATTTATATGTTATAATTTAATATAATTTAATTTTTCTTGCAGTTTTCTAATGTTGGTATATCTTATCTTACTATTTGGTAGGGGATACCAATTCTCTATGGTTTTGTGAAACTGTAGGATATTGGATATCTATAGTTATTTATATTTATATGTTATGTTATGTTACAATAAATTAATTAATTGAAAATCAGTGATCTTACTGATTTATTATTTAGAGTCTTGCATTCTCTAACTTGCAAGGTGGTTTTTATATCATGGGTACACATATGTTATGGAAATTTTAAGTAATCTTGCTAGGCCTCCTTTAAGATCCCAATACATTTACCTAAGATAAGGTTAGTGGTTGCAATACTATTCTCCTCCCATCCTTAACAAAGGCATAGGTGTTCTTGTACCTATTGTGTGTAATACATCGGTCAAATAACCAAGGTCATCTTTATAACAGATGTAAAGCTCCCATAGGAATGACATCGCACACTACTTCGTCTCTGTATACGTTCCCAACACTAAACGGTACAATCACTTATTTAGGTATGTGTAAAGCACCCTTATCAGGAAGCCAATACAGCTTGTAAGGTTGAGGATGCTTTGATGTCGATAAACCTAACCTTTGCACAAGGGATTATGCAACAACATTTATACAACTTCCTCCATCCATTGTGATCGTGCACAATTGGCCTCTAATGGTATACTTAGTATGGAATAGATCTTCCTTCTAGTCTTCCTCAGAGTTCGATAAGGAACTTAGGACTCGTTTCAAGACTAGGATCATTACTTCTCCCTAGTTGGCATAGATAAAGGTCTCCTCTTCCTCTTTGTCTTCGACCTTTCTAGCATCCTTCTCCTCCTTAGGATCACTTTCATTAGTGATATCCATTACATCTCCTTAGAGCATCATAACACATCAATTTAGACACTCAACAACCATATATCTGAAGCCTAAGCATTTAAAGCATTTCATCTCGCTAGACTTCCATCTGGAGTTTTATCCTTTCTCATACATTCTTGAGAGCAACCTAACCTTAGCTTGGCCAAACTATCTTGCTTGGCCATGATGACCTACTCGGCTATGTCCTCATACCCAAAACATTCAAATACTTTCTTGACCCTCTCTTCCTACTCCAAGTATTCATTTGCATCTCCACTTCCACTAAAGGGTAGGATTTGCATCTTGACATTGTCTAGCCCTCGAGGGACTTGGTGTCCTCATCTTTGTGCTTGGTAATAATCGACTTCTTCTTGTTCATAAAACCCTTCAACATCTAGCTCCTCATCATCTTCCGCAATCTCCTCCAAACTCAGTCTTCATCTAGCAAGTCCTCCAGCTCGAGGGGGTTGATTTAAGTGATTGGTTCGATTAACTCAACCATAATGTCTCTTAGGGGCGCTATCCTAGGGGTTTTGTTGCTATATACCTTAGGATTGTTGCCTATTTACTTGCATTACGATGACTAGACTCTTAACAAGGTTTATAAGTCTATTAAGTTTGTCATCAACGGACCCTGGGGTGTTACTACCATTATGACCAAGATTAGGTTGAGCACCACTACTCTAGTCACCAATGATACCTTGAATACTCGATTCTGACATAGTATAATATATTCTAAATAGATTAACAACTTTACAAACAACCTTAATACCCAATAGTAACAAACTTACTGTGTTTTTGCGATGAAAAACGGAGTAAATAAAGTAACAATAAACTACACTTTCTATTCATACTATCACAATGCAATAGCTATGAAAGGAACACAGTAGCCATAAACAGTAAGGCTAACAAAAACTTCACTGCAACTTTACACTCTCCTTCACAAAACAATACTCTAATACCACTGAAGCTACTGTGTCTCTGAGGTTGGATACATGGAGAGGCACCATAACAGAGTTAACCAAAAGGAAAATAGAACATACCACCCAATCTTATACAGCCAACAATTTGCCGGATGTGACACACCGATCCGAATTGAATGGTTACTCGCCACTACTCCTTGTTAAAGGGAATGGATATGAGTTGAATGATAACGAGAACACTAAGGTTGCTTAAGTGAATAATTCTCTATTAAAAGTTGGATGCCTATGTATAAGGAAAGTAGGGGTTTATATACTTGGCCACTAGAGTTATTTTACATATATGAAAAGACAAAAGGGTATTTTATAATAATGTTACATGAATCATGCTAAAAAGGGGTAAAAAGGACAAAGAATATTCAATGTGGAAAAGAAAGAATCATTTTAGAATGTTATGTTAGAAGGCATGTGTCACTTGATGGTTGTATGTCAGGAGTAAGATACAACATAAGCAGAAATAGGAAGTGCTAGTAGTCAGGAGTTGTCTTGATCTGGATCAGGTCAGGAACCAGTCAGTCTGGTTAAGAAGTCAACTAAATTAGAGTCAAGCACTACCAAACAATTGGAGTGTTCGACTCGACTAGCCTTTCCTAGGTTACCTTTTAAGTCAGGACTTCATAATTGGTGGGAGCATGCTATTCACATGTGAGGATCTAACAAGCAAGTTAGCTAGGGGTTAGATCGGAATAGGAGTCCCCGTTTTGGCTATGGCTTAGAGTTAGCATTTTCTGTGCGAGTCCTTAAAGTCCTCTAGCTCAACTTTTTATGATTAGTCTATGGGGTTGATTCCTATCACTATTGGTCAATACTAAATTCTTATATGCTTTCACTATTGCATTTCCAAGTTTATTCCAATTGTATCCTATTTTTTTGTTATCTAATTTTAATAAACCTTATATCGTTATGATTGTTATCTTGATTACTCGTAGGATATCTTAAAAATCCAGACTAATCAACATTGTCGAAAGTTTGAAAATACCCTTTCATGACATTGATTCAACTGTACATTATCGTAACTTCGTAATTAACTCAAGTAAACCCAAAATCTAAATTAAAAATCCTAAAATTCCTCATTTCCTAAGTTGGTAGCATTCATTATGTTCTCACAAATACTAGTCCTTGACATATTTAACAAATATCCCAATAGTACTAATTACTATATCATATATTAGGTTGATGTATAGGTTTATAATATGAAAATACATAGTAAATAGTATATGAGCCAAATTAATTCCACAAAAATCCTATAAACTCACAAATATATGTAGTTTAATTATTGATCATGAATTACGTAAAACTAGCTAGTATCTATTTTTACGAAAATAGTGGTTTTAGCTTGAAATTAGTGAAAATTGATAAAATAAGTAAATTTAATTACAAGATAAAATTTAAGTTTTCCAAACATCATTATGAACTTCTATAAATCATAATATATAGGGCTCACAGTTTGATTTTTTCAAAAACTAATTAATTCAATAAAACAACAAAATTACTAGTTTTATCCAATATAATTACAATAAATAGTAGACTTATTTACTTTCAAAAATTAATGTTATTGAAATTAAATAATTATATTAAGTATATTATGTATAAAATTTTAGCTTAAAAGGACATTATTTAATATTTCTAAAATTTAATTTAATTTTTTTCTAAACGAAACATTTTCTTAAGGATCCTATATTTCCAATAATTATTTAACAAAAAAAAAAATTACTACATTAATCTATACATAAAATAACTCCAAAAACTAAGTTTCATAATTAACTAACATTGTTATTTGCTATTTTTTGAAAATTAAAAAAAATAGCTAGAAATTTAGTTAACCTGAATTGGTTGTCTCCAGCCACTACTGAATCGTCGCACCTCATTGGAACACGTCCACTAGTGCTCCTTTTTTTGACCTCAAATGGCCACCACCATAGAACTCCTATAATCTATTGAATCGGCATAGATTAGATCCATGCTCTATTTCCGTTCTATTTTCTTATTTTTTTGAGCGATTTTCTTATGTTATTAGATTTCCAAAATGTTGTTTTTGATGTGTTCATATCCTATTTATAATTTGCAAATGGATTAGATTTATTAAAAATTAGACATGTCGCATACATGTCGTTTTTTTTTTCTAAGCTTAAGGTGTTAGTTTCTTATTAATTTGATGATGACTTATGTTTTCCAACTTATCTAATGCTGCCACCTAGGTTTGATGACTCATCCATTTTTTTTTTATTAATTTTCTATTATTTCATATTAATTTTCCTTATTTTCATAATTTATTATTAATATACATATGTATTTAATACTTATAATGTATATCACATGTAAATATATGTATATTATATATAATTTGTCTTCATTTATTATTTTTATAAGTAAAATAACTTAATGTTGATATCTTGCAATATCTAAAAGCTTGAATTTTACGTTTTCGATATTTATCGATAAATTGACTTTTTTTTAAATCAATCTTTTTTTATAGCTTGTTTCAAGAAATCAACTATACTTGAATTCTTTCATCTAACTTTTCTAACCTAACTGTAAAGTTTGAACTAAAATGGATAACATAGCCCTGCGCCATAAATTTAGGGGTTTATATCCTAAAGTTATCGTATGGACTCAAAATCTTAAGGTATTACATTCTACCCTGGTTATAAAAACTTTCTTCCTTGAAACTTAACTACGAGTCGAACAATATAGGTTTCTAACTTTATTCTAGGAAAAGAATAATCAATGACAACATTACTAACCTTAGTGAACAATTCAGGGTATTGAGCTCCCATTGACTTAGCAGATTCCCTTGTAGCTTCCTCAGTAGTGTATCGACTCCATAGGACTTTCACATACTCAATGTCTCGGTTTGTCAATCTTTAAACCTTGGTATCCAAAATACAAACTAGATGTTCTACATATGTAAGGTTTTCCTTTAATTCCATTGGAGGTATATCCAATATCTTTATGGGATTGCTTACAAATTTCCTTAAAGTTGAGACATGAAATACGTTATGAATTCCTGCCATCTCATTAAGTAATTCAAGTTCATATGCAACTTTCCTAATCTTTTTCTTAATTTGATATAGTCTAATATACTAGGGACTTAACTTTCCCTTAATACTAAATCGCCTTACACCCTTTATTAGTGATATTTTCAAAAATACCTAATCGCCTACTTAGAATTCTATCAGCTTTCTTCTAACATACATGTAACTTTTTTGATGAGTCTAGGTAGTTTGTATTTGTTCCCTTACTATTTGTACCTTCTCCTTAAGATCTCGTAACATTGATAGTTTAATGACTTGTTTGTTCCTTACTTCATCCCAATAAATAGGGGATCTATATTTATGTCCATATAGTGCTTAATAAAGAGCCATTTGGATGGTATTCTGATAGCTATTATTATAAGCAAATTCTACTAATACCAAATGGTCATCCCCACTACCTCCAAAATCATCACACATGCCTTCAACATATCCTCTAAAGTTCAGATTTTTCACATTGATTACCCATCACTTTAAGGATAATGAGCAATACTAAAGTTTAGCTTGGTTCCCATTTCCACTTGTAAGGATTGCCAAAATTGAGACATAAAACAAGAATTAGGATCAAATATTATTGACACTAGAACAACATGCAAACAAACTATTTCTTGCATATAAACTTCTACTAGCTAAGAGAATGTCACCATTTGCCTTATGGCTAAGAAATGTGTTGATTTCATGAGCTTATCTATTATAACCCATATCATATCATGTTATCTCCTTATATTTGTTAAACCACTCACAAAATCCATAGTTATAGGCTCCAATTTCCACTTGGGTAAAGGTAAAGGTTGTAATAATCCTCACAGTCTTTGATGTTTGGCCTTCAACTTTCAATAGGTCATACAATGTGATATATACCGTGTCACATCTCCTTTCATTCCTATCCACCAAAATTTCTGCTTCATGTCCTTGTGCATCTTATGATTCCTAAGGTATAGGAAATATCTTACACTATGTGCTTCATGAGATATCATCTTTTTAAATTTCAAATCCTTTGGTACACAAAGTTTTTCTTTAAATCTTAACATTCTTGCATCATCAATTCTAAAGTTAGGGTGTTACTCAATATCATTTTTTTTCCTTTGTACCTCTACATCTCCATTTTGAGCTTTCTTAATGCTCTCAAGTAATGTAGGTTCTACCCTCAAATTAGCTTCTCTTGTTATAACTTCTAAGCTTAATTTCTCAATTTCTTTGATCAATTCTCTTTTATTTGTAATGAGTGCAGTGATATTGCCAAACTTCTTTTTACTTAATGTGTCGACCACTGCATTAGCTTTCCTAAGGTGATAATGAATTGTAAGATCATAATCCTTCAATAATTCCAACCACAGCCTTTGCTTCAAATTCAATTCCTTTTGTGTAAAGATATACTTTAAACTTTTGTGATTAGTATATACCTTACATTTCTTCTTGTATAAGTAATGCCTCCATATTTTCAAAGCAAATATTACAGTCGTAAGTTCCAAATCATGAGTTATGTAGTTCTGCTTATGTAGTCTGAGTTGTCTCGAAGTGTTGGCAATCACCTCATCATTTTGTATTAGTGTGCATCCTAATCCACTTCTAGAGGCATCACAATAGATCACATGCTCTCCAAATCAATCCGATACCATTAACATTGTAATGGTTACCCACCTTCTTTTAAGTTACTGAAAACTCTCTTCACACTTATCATTCCATCCAAATCTAACACCTTTTTGTGTCAATTGCGTCAATGGCATAGTTATTTTAGAGAAGTCCTGTAAAAATCTTCCATAATAATCAACTATTCTTAAGAAACTCCTCACTTCTATTATAGTAGTCAGCCTTGTCCAATTCGTTACTACTTTCACTTTTATAGGGTCAACTGTTATTTCTACACTAGATACCATATGTCTAAGAAATCCTACTTAATCTAACCAAAACTCACACTTTAGCTTCGTAAAAAGTTTATTGCCTTTAAGAGTCTACAGTACAATCTTCAAGTGATCTACATGTTCCTCCTTAATCCTTAAGTATATTAAGATATCATCGATAAATACAACTACAAACTTATCTAGGTACTTTTTAAATATAAGGTTCATCATATCCATGAATGTAGCAGCAACATTCAATAGCCCAAATGGCATCACTAAAAATTCATAATGCCTGTACCTAAAGGTACTCTTATGTACAGCTTCTTCCTTATATTTCAACTTATGGTAACCATATTGTAAATCTACTTTTGAGAATACTATAGATCCCTTTAGCTATTTGAATAAGTCATCAACCTTAGGAAGTGGATATTTGTTCTTTATCATCACTATGTTCAATTCTCAATAATATATACATAACTAGAGACTTCCATCTTTCTTTCTAACAAATAGCATAAGTGTACTCTATGGAGATGTACTCGGCCTTATGAATCCCTTATCTAGTGGCTCCTATAGTTGCTTCTTTAAGCTTACCAATTTTATAGGAGCCATTCGATAAGGTGTCTTAGAGATAGGTACAGTACCTGGTATAAGATCTATAGTAAATTCAATCTCCTTATTTGGTGGTAGTCTAGGAAAATCCTTGAGAAAAATCTCAGGATATTTAAACACCATTGGTATATCTTCTAATCTCACTTCTTGAACTTAGGTATCCATTACTGAAGCTAAAAATCCTATGTTACTATTTCTTACTAGCTTTTAGGCTTTACTTACTAAGGCTATTTGAGGGGTTACCTTTCTAGAGCTTCCTTTAAAGTAAAATTCTTCTCCATTAAGCTTCATAAATACCACATCGTTCCTTTACAATCCACATTCACGTGATGTTTAGTTAGCTAATCCATTCTCAGTATAGCATTGAATTCTCTCATATCTAATACTACTAAGTCCATAGGTAATTTATATAAATCTGTACACACATTGTCTCTCCTAAACTTTTATTACACAACTAACTCTCCTTCAAAAGGAGTTGTCACTATTGGATCATACCATAGAATCTCTATTGGGAGTCTATTCCTATCAACATAGTCCTTGGATTCATTTGAATGTGTTGCTCTCGTATAAAACAATATATAAACACTGTTATCTTCTAAGCAAACCAATCTTAAAAATAACAATCACAATTAGATCATTATTTTAGGGTACAAAGTTTAAGTAAACACACAACACATGATCATATGAAGAAATCTAAAAATCATAGCGTTCGAGACTTGTAACTATAACTATGTTATCATCCCTACCTTCCTCATCTTGGATTGCATACACCTTTCCTTGAACTCTAGGTCTAGCTTTAGGCTCTCCTAATCAGTTATTTCTATTGGTGAGTCACAACTTATTGGCTTGAGTTTAGTTTAGTCTTGCTTTCTAATTTATATTACACTAAGTGGCATTATGTCCTATTTGATGACATTTGTAGCAATATATACTTCTAAGGTTTGGATTCTAACATTGGTTAGCCTTATGCCTAACTTTTTTTCACTTAAAACATTTACCTTATAGTTTTGGAAGCTACATAGCTCAATGCCTACCATTGCATTTCTAGCAAAGTGGCATAACTCTACTTAGCTTCTAATTCTTGTTAAGGGATTGATAGGCCCTTTTCCTCGTATCATTTTATGGCTACTACAAAAACTCCCCATAAATTTCCTTTTCTTACTTTATATTTCTTTAGTTTCCCTTTGTAAGTCACAAGCTTGCTTACTCAAAGGATTCTCATTGATCATATCAGCATATCACACTAACCTTGCCTTTTTCAACTCATCTTAAAAATAAAGATCATGTTTGGCCCTAATCCGGCTAACCTTAGCAAGTTCATTATTTTGTACCGCTTCTTGGCTAAATTTCAACAGCCTATTAAACTCCTGTTCATATTCTTCAATAGTCCTTTCTGCTTGCCTCAACTTATAATATTCTTTAAACATTTTCTCCTTCATACATTCAAGGAAATATTGTTCCAAAAATGCATCCCTAAAGGCATTCCAATCTATCAGTTTTGCCATTGTCCATTTCTTACTTTTCCACCAATTATTCACACGTCTATTCAATAAAATAGTAGCAATCCCTACACTTCTATTATCTTTGACCTTATGTACTCTAAAAGTTTTTTTCCAATGAATCAATCCATTCTTCTATAACTAAAGGTCAGTTTTTGTCCCATCAAATGGTTTTACTATATGTTGCACCCGAGCTAACTTATCCCCATTCACTCTACTAGCCTTAAGCAAAGCAATTGCAAGTTGCTATGCTACATCCATTACTTGTATAGGCAGAGCTTGATTTGGTTGAGGTTGTTGTTCTCCCTTAATTTGTCTCCTAAGAGCAACTGATGAACCAGGATCCCTACATGCATGTGTTTGCACCATTTTTAAGATGGTAGCAATTGCAGCAAACACAATAGTCATAGTCAGCTTTCTTATATTAGTCACTGCTAAAGAATCGAGCTTCACCAAAATATTTTTTAGTTCAACCCGATATAAAGTGAATTTTTATCTTATTTATACTAGGTTAAATAGACTTAAGATTGATTAAATGGGCTGGGCTAAATCAAGTTAGATTAAGTCAGGCCCGAAAGTAGAAAGCCCAAATCAAAATAAGGTTTCTAGAAACTCTATTTTGAATCTTCAATGAATCTACTTCGAAGATTATTGTATCTTCTATATTTGAGATTTTTTTATCATATCTTTCATATATAGGATTTGTTGGGATGAAATCTATGTAAAATAATAGATCTAAGAGATTCCATTAAGTGCTTTATAAATAGGAATTCGGTGATGAAGTTTAGACGCATTTTTCATAATCCCTAACACACAATACGTTTTCATAATCATACTTCATCGTTCACAAACTCATCACTCACTTATGCCCTTTCATTACTAATACTCGCTACACCAAACCTTGTATTCACTTACGCTAACACTTGTCACCGAAACACCCACAACAATCTCCACACCAGTACACTCATTCCTTCATGACCATTGTTTCATCCACGACCGCTCACTATTGCTATATGTCTACAATCATAAAGCACTTATAGTTACACATACGGCATCACTCGCTTGCACTCAAACACCATCGCTCATCGAAGTCAACACATTTGATAGCCATCATGCATACACGCATTTACACCATACACGTCCCATACATGGATCTGATTGAACATAATCTCTATTGCACTAACATGTCCCTAACACCACGTTACAAACATATCCCTAAAACCACACCACAAACATGTCCATTGCATACGATCACAAATATGTCCTTGTACTCTCACCCACTATATGACAAAACACTACATAAACATGTCCTTGATACCAAGCCACAAACACAGTCACATACATCATCCCTCGCACTGTTGATGACAAACACTACACATTACACACAATCCAATCACATACAATGCTCACCGATCGAGCACTAATATACATAAGCATTGCCTCACTCATTAATATACATGATTTATGCACCATTGCACACGATTCATGTACCGTTGTACATGATCCACTATTATTGTACAAGAACATGATCTACTATTGCCGTTCATGATCATGGTCCACTGCTATATGAGCATGACCGATGCATACATTGAGCATACGAAAGTAGTCTACACAATCACGATATGATCAACACAAACATATCTTTTATGTAGGATTTAGAAAAGATCAATTTTGACATGTATTGATTTTAAAAAAATAAAAATAAAAAACAAATCTTACTCGGAGTTTTAAAAAAGATTTAGTTATTTAGGTTTTCTTAGATTAGTGAAATTAGATCCTTTAAGTTTTTTTTTTTTCATAATAAATTGTTAAATAGACGTAATCTAGTTTGATTTTCAAATTTAAAAACGATCTACCTACTAAATGTTTTTTAAAAAAGGACCATGTTGGTTTGATTTTACTTAGCAGGTACGTAGACACCTTTAAGAAGATCGTATAAAGAATAATTTTTTTTCTTCAAAATTCATATTAAAATATACTAAAAATTTTCATTTTAGTTATAATTTCATGTATCTATCTATATCTTAGTATTTTTTTGAAAAATATAAAAATAAAGCCTATTAATTTTTTTTTTCATTTTTACATGGTAACTTAATTTTAATAAGTTTTCCTTTGAATTTAGTTTTTTCTGACTAATTTTTTAAAATTATTTTTTTTAAGAAATTTAGCGGATTAGTGGTTAAATTAGTATTTTCTCACCTGAAAACCTTAATTTTATCTTTTACTAGCTTAACTAGTTGGTGACTCCAACTTCTTCTTTCAAAACATTTTTTAAAAAAATGTTTCTTTAATTTAATGTTAAGTAATTTATATTAAGTGGACTGTGTTTAATATAAGTTGAATTAAGGAAAACCAAAATAAGGCTCGACAGTGCATACCTATATTGATCGTAACAATGATTGTATGTTTGTATGATTGGATGTTTCTCTCCTTCTTCATTGTTGATGGCTTTCAATAGGATTAGTCAATTAGGGTTTTTTTTCTTATAAAATATAAGGAATAGAGAGAAGACCTAGCTTATTTATAATAATCCAATAAAGCTCTCCTATTATGGGATAACTATCATGACCCAACAGTATTGTTGTCGTGGTAGGTCACCGTATACCGTATAAAGGTCTATTATCAACCCTCTTGCCAATCATAGGCATTTCATACGACACATAAGGTTCCTTCCACTCTACGTTACCACTAGGCCCATAGACAAGTAATATAGAGAAAATTAACTAAAATTACTTCTATGCTATAATTTAGCTAATTTTCTAGGCTCATGGGACCCATACCAAAACAATATTACAAACAAATGCAGTTCATAACGGAACTGCATTAAATCTGTGTTATGAGCAAAAACATAAAAATATGAACTGCATTAAATCTGTGTTATGAGCAAAAACATAAAAATATTTAAATGTCTATAAATCTATTACAAAATGTCCTCTTCGCTCTCTGATCGCTTCAACCCATCTCTACATGAGACCTACCATGGGCATGCCTCGACGCGGATTAGTGAAGAGGTTCTCCTACATCAACAAAAATCTATAGGGGTGTAAGCTTAAGCTTAGTGAGATAAATACCCTTGTTAGTACCACATGACAAAAATTTATTAGATGCACAATCATATCAATGTATGAAGAATTAGTATGCTAAACAATGCATGCAGTGACCTAGGAACTGCATACGACTCAGAATTACACCCCCTGAAGTTGGGGTTTGGAGATAATTAGCCAACCTAAACTAAAATCCGGGTTCTAGACCTTGGGTTTTATTTCATTTGCACTATCGTACTCATACCAAAACAAAACTCTCTCTCTATATATATATGTATACTTCCTTTACCAAAATCATATCATATCTTTTAAAATCCTAACTCTAGCGGTGTGGTGGCCCTTGTAGTCCACAAACACAGGCCCTAAGTAAAAGCCATAAGACTCGGCCCCTCGCCAACGGTTGGCGTCTCCCAGCGCCTAGTAAGCCCATCAGCTTAAGACAGAGACTCAATATATATGATGGCATAGCTAATGCCCAATCCTGTAGGAAACTTGTATTCCTGCGAGTCCCTTCCTATCTTTTGCGTGAAGCGGCAGTCGATGTTATCCATATGTAATATGGGGAATGCATGATTCATTTTGAGTCTTAATCGTATAAGTGATTAACTTGATTTTTAAGGTGATCAAACAATTTCATTCCATACAATTCACATATATAAATTAATACAAACAATTCCCATTATTATATATATAATTCACAAGTCATCACATTCATCCATAAATTCATACACATGCATCTCCCATATCCCACAAGCATCTAAATTTATATATATAAGTTTAGTTGCATCTACTTTACAAGCACAATCAAGTAAAGAGTCATCGGGAATTAACTCACTCTGCCATGTAGGTCAATCAAAGTAATTCGGAGGCAAGTCGTCTCCGTAAATAGTGTCCCCTGGTCATTGAAATAATTTTTATAAGGAATTGAAACAAACGTAAGAAATTAAGTAAATTTTCCTTAAGTTATATTCTTATCTAGTTTTCGTAATTTTTCCTAGTTTTTACCTAAAGTTCAATCGCGTATAACTTTTTTGTTTTAAATATGATTTTTATGATCTTATAGTCAATCTTCATCTTTTTCAAGTTTACTTTAATGTGGCAAGGTTATATTTTCGAAATGAGGTATACAATTCTGTCCATGGGTTAGAATAGTAGCATTCCTCATGTGTTGGTGTGCTTTTAGGCCTTGTTTGGTAAATGGGCTTTTTAATAACTTAGGAAATTCTTTGGGCTAGTCTTAAGATTTTATCCTAAGCTTAAAATACTCGAGATCAGATTTACAACTTTGATTTATATTCCTAAGGCTAACAACCACTTCTTGGGCCTTTTAGTGGGCTTAAGTTGTCAAATGGGCTTGTTTTTGGTTCAAACTAAAGTTAGTGACTTTAGTGGGCTTATGGGGCCTTAGTTGGATTTCTTATGGGCTTCAAAAAAACCTCTTTTGATACTTTAAGGTTCTGGTTAGAATTTCATTGAAGGCCTATTTGAGAGTTCTAGGCTTGTTTTGAGAGTTTTAGACTCGGTTTTGAGTTTTAGGCTTTGTATGCTTACCATACTTGCTTTGGTTAATCTTTTCACTTTGTTCTTTCACTTTTATCATATTTTTAGGCTTCTTTCTCCCACGTTCCAGATCTGTTCATGATGGTTCCAAGGGGTCTTTACTTGGTTTTTCAACTTGTTTCATCATTTCCTTAAGTTTAGGTGTTAGATTATGGACTTAGACTACTTGTGTCCAAATCTTAACTTAACTTTTCTTCCACAAGATGATTCTTTAACTTATGTTCCACACAAAGAAATAGAAGATATTATATTTAATACAACTCTCATATCATAGCTCACGTTATACAAAGTTGGTTTTTTCATAAAACCTCATGTGATGGATTTTTCCTTAACTTAAATCTAGATTTGAGCATGTTTAACTTCATGGAAACAAAATCAACATCCAAATGACTATGGAACCCTCATGTCCAGAATGATCATCCTCCATTAAAGTCCTTATTTCAAGATTTTCTTAGCTTAAAATCTTCCATTTAAAGCATTAAACAAATATCTTTACAAAACACCAACTTTACATACTCATATTTCAACTTTATGTAAGGGTTTCATGGTTTTTTTTTTTTTTAAACGATTTTTGGTGTTATAACAACTTAAACCTTACTCATATCTTCAAGAAATCCAAGTCTCCTAACATAAATACTAATCCACACATCACAAGAAACACTTACTCGTCCTTAACACAAAGTTTGGTAATTGTGCACTAAGATTCCACTTTAGCTCTTAACTTTGCCTCCTCCTTTTTGCCACCTTTTGGAACCTGAATCTTTTGGTCTTTTGGAATAGGGTTTATGGAAGGTTCTAATGGTCTTAAAAGGTCTTGGATGGTGAAATAAAGTGACACAAGAACAAAAGAAAAAAATGCCGTGAGTGAAGCTTCAAAAATGGAAGAAAAATTGATTTTGTGGGGTAAGGTTGTTTCTCCCTTTTATGTTTGTTTTAAAGGAGAGAAAGATGAAGTGAAAGTGAAATTGAAAGTGAGAGAAATGATGGAGGGAGTGGCCAGTTGGAATGGAGAGAGAATGAGTGTTTAAATGTCTTGAAAGTATTGTCTTGTAGCTTACATAAAAGTCAACAATTGCAACTATTGATGATGTAAGCATTAAAGGGTGAATAGTGATGTGTAAGAAGAAGTGATTGATGGGTGAATGACAAGTGCATGCGCCCCCCCCCCCCCCCCTCTCTCCCTTTCTCCCCTTTTTTGATCTGCCATTTAAAGTCTTTTTAGACCATGGAGTGGTCTTGTCTCATTTATTAAAGTTAAGTTATGAAATCTTGTGAAAAATTATCCATATGTAGTATAAGTGAAGAGGTGATAAGGAAATTGTCTTATCAGTAAATTTTGATAATTTATTAATTGATAAATGATTCCAACTCTCAATTGATAAGTTATCTAAGGTGTTTGGTTGGTCTACTTACTTATGTATAAGGCTTATACATGAAGATAAGGGCATAGCCTTATAGGAAATTGTTTTTAGGTTTTCATCTCACATTGTTTTGTAATTTCTGATTTGATTTTTATAAAATAGTGAAGTTTTCTAAAGTTGAATGATATTATTTAAATTAAATTATTGATTAATTACTTAGGGTTAAAATTCCTTAATGGTTTTAAGTAACTTTAGAGCTTGCAGTTCTTTAAGCTCGGGTTTTATCGACAATTAGCTTTTGAATTGTAAAAATTTAATTCGTTTCTAGATATAAACTTAAGTTTTTGGTTTAGTTGATCTTTGGGAATGTTCAGAAAGTACTCGTACTCAAATCTTAGGCCCACTAAAAGTAGGGTTTACAATAACTATTAGGCTTAACGTTTGTACTAAGCAGTCTTTTTACATCTTTAAATAAGTGTAAATGGGGTTTACACATAAATGGGTCAAATTATTAATTTATCCCATACAAAATATCTCATCAAACTATAATGATTCAACCTTTAATTTTAGGAAATTAAGAGAAGCACAAAATTGGAAAATTTCCAATAAGTTAGGCACCGAAACATTACATAATAAAAAATGTAAGCACTATGAACAATATAGATAATGGCTTTTCGAGATTTCTTGAAATTTGTGGATAGTAACTTAAATACTTTTAAAGAAAATTAGTCGAAGCAAAAATATTTATCCATGCTTCAATCCCTTGTTCAATTAGAGAAAGAAGTGAAGGAAGTATAAACTTGATAAGAATTCTCCTATGGCAAACTATATATACCTAGTTTGGTGATAGTATAAAGCAACTATCAATTTCACATGACAAACTATATTTGTAGCTCCCAAATTGCCTATATAGAAAAATAGGGATCTTATGTCAAATAGAAATGATACAAGTCTACATTGCGTTTGTCATATATGAATGGAAACATATACACTATTTTGCCTATTACCAATATGACATTTACAGCCTTTGGCTATAATTTGCCACATATGAAGGAAAAACATAGGCACTAATTTGCCTATTAACAAAGTTAAAAATTTTGACTCATGTTTGCCACATATGAGCAAAAAACATAAGCACTATTTTGCTTATTAACAAAATCATACTTGTGACTTCCAAAGCATGTCATAGTTTCTTTAATCATCAAGACAATGGGAGCATCGCTTCCTTATGTGTTTTCCTACCTACATTGAAATGACATTCCCAATTCAATCAATTGCTCGCTTTTCCAAATATCCTATAAATGAGACATGACCATATAATGACTTTTATAAAATCTATTCATGATGAAGTAAACATAATACCCTCTTAAATTTAAACAAAGAAGACCTACCTACTGTTTGTGCCTATTAAAACAAATTAATGGAGGAATTCATAGGTGAAAGGTAGTTTAAAAGTAACAAATCTATGTAAGGAATTAGGAACATACCACTATCGAATTGGCAAGCAATGTAGTGGCAACTTCTTGATCTACTTCCTTAGCAGAAATCAATCCTTTGGTAGTTACTATAGTAGCATCTCTAGTTGCTTTTGTTCTTACATATATCATATTATAAGAAAAGAGTAATCTGTTATGAGTGCTATTCTAGCCAAAATATCAGGTAAATCTATACTTTTTTTACCAAAAATGCATGAAACCAACATATAATATCTTTTATTTGTAAATGATGTTGAATTTTCACCATCTTTAGTGATTACTTAGTGATGTGTTGGCCAAGTTCCGCATTGTGTTGACTTGTTTTCATTTAGCTGTAGTCACATTGCTAACCTAATCTGATGACTAGTACCACTTTAGGCCTAGCCATCTAGTGGGCTAGAAAGCCCACCTTGCTTTAGTTGAACAATTGAATTCAAATGAAGGGTGCAAACAATTTGACAACTCTTAGCCTTAATCATGAAACTACCTATTCCCTATGGCATCTAACATGTGACTAAATTAAGGAGTTACTACATCTTAAGCAATTAAACTACTTAACACTTCAGTATTAGACAAACGCTTATAAATATAGGAGTACAACTACTATAAGAACTTCGTACATACTCTAACTACTTGTTTGCCTACTTAATCTTTAAAAGAACAGTTAAACAAACTCTGACTTAAGCATCAAAGTGATTACGCTGGACTAGCCCCGATATCCCCAAAGCCTAACTTCTTCTCTCTTTCAAGAATTATCACCTAGTGCAGATTTTGATTAATAACATTTTAGGAATGTATATTTTGAAACATTTCTATAATGCCTAAGACTAAACTAACTAAGAGCATTGGTGCTAGAACTACTTCCCAGTAGTTGCTGAGGGGGAGTAGGCACCACCTTGAAGGAGGCCAGTTGGCTAGATTAGAATAGCTTTGTGTTGTGTAGCTAATGAAAATCAAGAATTGTATAGGAAAAATGAAGAGATTTTGAATTTGATTTGAAAGAATGGTTTGACTAACCAGAGCCATGAGCTTAAGAATAATAGTACCAAGGATTTTGGTAATTTGGTTCATTCCCCTGAATTAGAAAGGAGGCAAATTAGAGTAACACATGAAACTCTAGCCCTTACACTTAAGAAGGTGGATAAAGGAAAGCAACCACAACAAGCGCATCATGCTGGTCTATCATATATAAGCACTCCTGCTTCAACTAGTCGACAATTACTATTTAGAAGAGTCCCTTCTTTCCTAAAAATTCTTGAAGAAGTGATACCTTGACAAATCAAACTCCTATAGTTTATACTTATGATGGGACAAAAGACCTCGAGGATCACCTTAAATATTACAACACTCTTGCTAAGTTATACGGCTTGAGTGATGTGGTAGCCTAGTAAGCATTCCCCTTAACATTATGGAATGTTGTAAGCACATTATTTAAGCACTTGAGGCTTACCTATCAAATCTAAGGACACTATATGCTGAGATCTACTTTTCTAGCCTACTAAACTATAGCATCCTTCAATTGCCTCAGTAGCTCTTAACATAACTCATCAATAGCCCAAAGATCAGTCCTCTCAGCTATAGCACCCCAAGATACTATAATGCAAACCTAATCACAGCATGCCACATGTCATTCCTTTTTTTTTTTTTTACATTGTACTATATTCCTTTTTACAATTTCCCCCCTTTTACCCTTTTTGTAATATACTAAGGTAATATTATTATATTACCCTTTGTTGTAATTGCACATATTTCCTTGTTGCCCTAGGGATTACTATAAATAGTCTCTTATCTTTTGTAGCCGAAATCATCTTACACCTTTATAGTTAATTAATATTCTTGTTCTTGTGAGATACCTTTCTTCGAGTGCATTTTCTCTCTCACTCTTATCTAATCTTGCCAAGTAACTTAAGATTAGTGGCAAGTAGACCTTAGTATTAGCTTATGAGTCATATTAGGCAAAATATTACGTCATGTTGTGTTCGTTGGTATGTCATATCCTTTGAGTAGCTTCACAGAAGCTACCATATTTGTTGTTCTATTCATCCCTTCTTCTTTGACATCTCAAAGGACATACTTAGTTACATCTTTTATGGTAAGCCCTAGTGATCAACATAGCTCGTGGTTACATTAAAGGCTAAGGCTACTTCCTACATTCGATAAGAGGATAATATAAAAGCTTGGTAAGAGGTCAACCAAAGCAAAACTAATTAGAAGAACAACAAGAACAAAAGGAGTATGAAAGACAAACTTAGTGATTAAGATGATAAATACTCAAAAGGGGGAAGTAACAAAAGGAAAAGGCTACGGATTCTAACAGACTCTATCCATACCTCGCTCAATTATCCAATATGAGATATATTGATAGAAGTTTGAAAGTAGAGGTTACTACAATAGCCTGAATATATGAAGGGAAACCCATCATGAAGGAATTTAAGTAAAAATTGTGATTTCCATCGTGATAGAGGATATAACACTAACTAGTGCATATAACTCAAGAATGTTATTAAAGATGTAATCCAAAGAGGCAACTTGAACATGTTCTAATCTTGTGATGCTGAGAACATTGATTGATAAACACATAGGATAAGAGATGAGCAAGATCAAGATGATTGACCTCCTCAGGCTAGAAGGGCAACAAATGGTGTTGTAAACACCATTGTTAGCAGGCTTTCCAATTTAGGTCGATCTTGCTCTTTGAGCTCAATTAGGGCCATAAATTATGTTTTCAATGTGTAGGGCAAGAAAATAAAGGTCAATAACTCCATTTCCTTTATAAAGAAGGATTTCATAAGCATACAAAGGTCTTATGATGACACTAGAGGTTAACATAAGGATCACTAACTTTAAAATCAAGAAAATTTTAAGTGATATGGGAAGTTTGGTCATGATTATAATCTAACATGCCATTGACTAAATGAAGCCAAAGATTACATGATGTGACTAAGAACTCAATTACTCTATGGCTTACCATAGGAGATGAGAACCAAATGGGTCCTTCGAAATATTGAAGAAAATAAAATGGGAAGGTTGACAAACTAAATACAATAGCTAACATAAAGTTGCTTAAAGGATATGACTCACCTATGAACTCAATATGACTTCGTACTTCACTTGATGTACTGTATAAGCTAATGTCATGGTCCAACAACCACTAATCTTGAACTATTTAGCAAAACTAGATAAGAGTATATAAAAATAGACTTAGAGAGGAATATCTTGCAAGGACCAAGAATATTCAATATCTATAAGGAATAATGTCTCTCTCGACTATAAGGAAAAGGGACTATTTATAGTAAGCTCCTAAGGTAACATTACAAATAAAGAAAATTACAAAAAGGTATACATGAAAAGGAGATTCCTAGTACATATGAAAAAGGTTAAAAGGACAAAAACAAAAAAGAATAAAAGTACAGTGTCAGGTTAAAAGGACAAGTGGTAGCTCATCAATGGTTCTGTACAAAGGAATCTATAAGCGCAATAGTTAAGTTAGATTATGACATAGTTGCCTTAAGCATTACCGAGATGAGTAAGGGATGCCATAAGTATTAGTAGGAGGCTAAAAGAGAAGTACTTAGCTAGTAGGAGCCTATGCCTCAACACTCAGTAGGAAACTATCGGTAATTAAAGGTCTAAGTGGGATTTAATGTGTGGGGTCTTAGTTTACATCACTTAGGAAAGAGGCTTTGACAAAAGAGTAGTCAGTGTTAGCATAAAGGATAGTGTAGAGCATGGCGTACTTACCTAAAGCTCTCAAGGAGTTCATCTACCATTCTTTTGTATACGGTTTCTCATCTTCAACAGGTTAATGAGGTAGAATTCTTATAGTGCAGGATTAGAGGCCTTTAAGGAGTATGTGAATAAGTAGGCTAGAGGTTAGTAACCCATCGGCTCCCTAAGGTTATTGAAGATTTTCCCTCAAATCATGGTCTTCGTTTGCGTCAGGTACATAAGGTGTTAGTTTGGTGACATTGAATGTGGTAGATATGCCATACCCACTAGGCAGCTCAACCTCATAGGTTTTGTCATTGATACTCCTCTGGGGGATAGTTTATTTGTCCTCTTGACATAAAAGAGTTCTTTAAAAGGTGGATCCAAATAAGGTCTTTGAGGGTATAAACAACTTGCTTCCTTCCTTGACTTCCTTGCTCTTTCTATCGGGCTACAGCCTTAGCTAGTTGTTCGAAAACCTTCTAATACAACTTCTAGAACTCTTTAGTACACTATAGGTTGGATTAGCTTTCCTCTTGTATGGTCGGGTTGATAATCAAATCTACGGGTAAGCTCGGGTTAAGTCCATAAAACGACTTCAAATGGTGATCTTCTTGTTGAGCTATTAGCCAAGTAGGTGTAAGTGAACTCAATGATAGTTAGGCATAAATCATAGTCATATGAATTCTTCCCAATAGCTGCTCGTACGAGGCTAGCGACTATCTTATTCACAACTTCGATTTGGCCATTTGTTTAAGGATGGCAAGAAGTACTAAACATGAGCTTAGTACCAAGCTTCTTCTATAAGTTCCTCTAAAGGAAACTTGTGAACTTCGAGTTACAATTGAACACAATACTTCTTGGTACTCCATGTAATCGCACAATTTCTTACAGAAAGAAGTTAGTGACAAATAAAACATCATTAGTTATGTAGTAGGGGATGAAGTACCTCATCTTGTTGAATCGGTTGACCACTACCATAATTGAGTCATATCTTTTCGACATTTAGGGAAGGCTAAGCATGAGATCCATGTTTAGGTTTGTCTATGGGTACTCTGGTATGGGCAGGGGTGTGCACTCTTCATACAACTCCCTCTTTCTTTTCGCATGTTTACACACCTCACACTTCTCAAGAATTCAGTACACATTCTTCATTATCCCAGGTTAGTAGAAATGTTCTTTCAATATTTCAACCATGCTCTTTTCTCCAAAATGGTCGGCTAAGCCTCCAGTATGAGCTTCTTGGATGAGTAGCTCTCTAACCATTCTATTTGATGCATAAACTTGCTTACTTTTCATCAAGAACCCTTGACTTAAGTAGAATACATCTATAACCCTCCAATGTTGCATTTGGTCACTAAGGGCCTAAAATACGGATCATGCTCATACTGATCGAGCAGGGTGCTAAATCCAAGTACCTTAACTTGCATTGCTGTAATGAGGGTATGAAGAAGATAAAGGGTGTCAGCCACAGTGTTAGTGCTCCCTTTCTTATATTGGATGATGTAGTAGAAGGACTAAGAATTTAACCCATTTAGCATGAGGCTGAGAAAGTTTTTATTGCCCTCAAAGATATTTAAGAGATTCATGATCTGAGTAGATGATGAATTTTCTCAGTAACAGGTAATGCTACCAATTCTATAGTATTTAAACAAGGGCATAGAACTTCTTATTATATGCCGAGTAATTTAGAGAAGCTCCTTTGAGTTTCTCACTAAAATAGGTGATGAGTTTGCACTCCTACATAAGGATAGCACCAATGTTGACTTTAGATGCATCACAGTCTACGTAAAAAACTTTCTCAAAATCTAACAAGGTGAGTACTAGAGAAGACGTTAATTTAGACTTTATATCTTCAAAACTCTTTTGAGCTTTCTTTAATCACTTAAACTTAGAGTTCTTCCTAGTTAGTTTGATTAATGGTATCGTTATGGAACTAAAGTTCAAAATGAATCTCAGATAGAATAAAGCCAAATCATGGAAGCTCCTAACTTCTATAGCATTAGTCGATGTGGGCTACTCTAAAATAGCTTTAACTTTCTCATTATAAACTTAAACTCCTTCCTTTGAAACAACATACTCGAGGAATATAACCTTGCTTTAGCATAATAGACATTTCTTCAAATTATCGAATAACCTCTTGGTACGAAGGATGTCAAATACCGATCTTAGATGCTCAATATGGGCAATGAAGTTAGCAGTGTAGACTATAATGTCATCTAAATAAACCACAACACATTTACTAATTCGTGCCCTCGGTACATGATTCAAGAGTTGCATAAAAGTACTCAATGCATTTGTTAGACCAAATAGCATCACCATCCATTCAAACAAACCATCCCTTATCTTGAAGGCCATAATCCATTCATCTCCAGGCTTCATTTGTATTTGGTGGTAGCCACTCTTCAGATTAATCTTTGAAAAGATATGAGCACCAATGCAATTCATCATACATATCATCCGACTGTAGGATCGAATATTGGTACTTAATAGTAATTTGGTTGATGGAGAAACTATCAATGCACATTCTCCACGACCCATCTTTCTTTGGTACTAGTACGGTTGGTATGACACATGGGCTCATGCTCTCTTGGACATATTTGCGATCTACTAACTCATTCACTTGTTTCTTCAACTAGGCTGCATGTTCGAGATTGAGCCTATATGTGGGTTGGTTCGGTAGGGCAACTCTAGGCTAAAGGTTAATGCAATGATCAATGCCTCTTAAGGATAGTAAACCTTTTAGCATCTTGATGAGGAATAGGTTGGGATACTCTTGTAGTAGTGTTTGCACCTCAACAGGTAGGCTCTCAGCTTCTCTTAACTCAAGTAGTTTCCTAACTAAAAGGAACATGTACTCCTTTACCTTGACTTCTCGAAAAAATTGAACTCCAGGAATCACGAAGGGGTTAGTATAACCTTCTTCTCGTCCTTTTGGAACATGTAGGTGTTCTTATACTCTTCGTGTAATATTCTCAAGTCAAACAGCTAAGGTCGGCTAAGTGAGATATGTGAATCACACATAGGAAGGATGTCATACAACACTTCATCCATATACCTATCTCCAATGGTAATTGGTACTCTAACTTGCTCGACAATAGGTAAACCTCCTTTCTTGTTCAACTAATGAATGTTATACGGCTTAGGGTATAGAAGGGTTAGCAATTTCATGGCCTTGAGTACCTCTTATGCTATGACATTGGTATAGCATCCTTCGTCAGTGATCAAGGAGCGTAGCTTACCATCTATTCTGCAATTCGTATGGAAGAGATTCTCCCTTTCTGTATCATCGTCGGCTACAAAAGTATTAAGAGATCATCTTACACCAAAACAGTACTCGACATTTTTCTCAATGGTGTTACAGCATCGCGGTCTTCTTAAAACTCCTCCAACATCTATTTAACTCCCATCTCTTCCTCTCCTTTGCTTTCACTCTCTACTTTGAACTAGCTTGTCTCCCTTTATAATCATAACTCATCTGTTTGAACATTGACTAGCTACGTGCCTATAATTGAGACATTTAAAGTAATTGATCTCTCAAGTCTTCCCTCTTGAGCTTTGACTTTGGTCCATTTGAACCTTAGTCTCCTTAGCCTTTCCTTTACCTTAACCCTCTTTAGGTCTGTCCAGAACCTATCCTCGATGATCTACCTCGTAACTATTTGCTGCTTAGCCATGATTTGATCGGCTTGGCATGCTACTTCAATTGGGTAGTTCAGGTTATCTAATTTAGCTACATCTCTACCTCTTAACCCTCTACGCTGCTCGGATGGCATCATCTATAGTCTCTATAACTTCACAATATGACCAACATCTGATTTAAGCCTAGAAATTAATTAAGCTATACTTTAAGCTTCGGGTTCATCAACATCACATTGGATCATTAGTAACTAAAATTCTCATACATACACATCTACTAACTTGCGACCTTGTTTAAAATCCTAAAGGCGTTGAAAGTTGTCTTGTTCATAGTATTTAGGTATGAACCTATTTCACATAACTCCCTTCATTTCATTCTATATCCGAATCTCATGTCGTGCTCTTTGATATGCGTTCCATAACTTTTTCCACCACATTACTACATATCTAGAAAATTCTAGTACAGCTACCCTAATACGAACAACATCGTCATAGTTATAGAAGTCAAATACCTTTTCGATCTTTTCCTCTTAGTCTAAGTAGTCATCAGCACTAGTAGACCCATTAAAGATTGGAATCTATACTTTGTGATGCTCGAATCTTTAGGGTAGCCTCAGGTCATGCGCCTAAATAACATCATATTGTTCCTCCTCCTCATACTCCTCAACTTCATCCAACTCAAGCCTCCTTCTCGTAACTCCGTTGGCATGTCGGGGTAGTAGTTAGCTCACACGAATTGACTCGGGGGCTTGTTTTTCATCCATCGACCTCCTCAGCCTATCTCTCATTTCTCAGCCCTAATCAACAACAACTCTCTCTTGAGGCCTAGTCTCTATGACTCTTTATATCGAGATAGCTAGATTAGCCCCAATAGCGGTAAGGTCCTATATTTACTTATCAGTAATACGTGGTGTTTGTTGGGTAACACGACCATGACCATGAGCATCACTCTTAGCATCATTCATTTCTCCTTGAACACTAGGATTCCATATTCTCAATACAAAGCTTTAGAAGATACTCTTCATACAAGAAACTCTTACATATACAGAAAATACCAAACGAATAGTAGACTGCAAACTTGCCCTATTCTTCTAAATGCGAATAGAGTATAACAAATAACAGATTAGTAAGAACTATCACAACGTAGCTCTTTGTCACAAACTCAAGCTCTAATACTAGGAATATATGATATGTCTAGGATCTCAATTATCCTTAGAGCTTACCATAAGACATGATAACCAAATGGGTCCTTCGAAATATCAAAGAAAATGGAATAGGAAGGTTAGCAAATTGAATACAGTAGCTTACGTGAAGCTACTTGAGGGATATGACTTAGTTATGAACATAACATGTCTTACCACTTTATATGATGTAACACATAAGCTAATGTCAAGGTTTACTCGCCACTAATCTTGAGTTACTCAACAAGCCTAGATAAATAGTGTATAAAAATGGACTTAGAGAGGAATATCTCATAAGGACTAAGAATATTCAATATTTGTAAGGAATAATGTCTCTCTCGGCTACAAAGAAAAAGGACTATTTATAGTATGTCCCTAAGATAACATTACAAATGAGGTAAATTACAAAAAAAAGGTATACATGAAAAGGAGATTCCTAACGCATACAAAAAAGGGTAAAAAGTACAAAAGAAAATAGGAATAAAAATACAATATCAAGTTAAAAGGGCAAGTGGTATCTCGCTAATGTTTTTGTATAAAGGAATCTATAGGTGTACCAGTTAAGCTGGATTATGAAGTGGAAACCTTAAGGGTTACTAGGATGAGTAAGGGATGCCCTAAGTATTAATAGGAGGTAGAAAGAGAAGTACTTAGCCAGTAAGAGCCTATAACTCGGAACTCGGTAGGAAGCTACTAATAGTTGAAGGTTTAGTAGGATTTAATGTATGGGGCCTTAGCTCATAGCACTCAGCAAAGAGGTATCAGCAAGAGAGTAGTCAACATCGACATAAGGGATAGAGCAGAGTAGGGTGTACCTACTTGAAGCTCGTAAGGAGTTTAGTTATCATTCTTTTGTATACTATTTTTTGTTCTTAGCAGGTTGACGTAAGAGAATTCTCTTGGTGAGGTATTGGAGGCCTCTAAGGCATGTGCAAGTAAGTGGGCCAAAGGTCGGTAACCCATCTTTAAGGTACAATTGAGATCTTATGACCATAATCTATATGCCTTCAACAATCAGCCTATGTGAGTAATTAGAGTGATTACACTTCCAATTTAAATTAGACATGATGATAATATGGCAGAAGACAAAGTAGACTTCTTCATCATCAAGTGTTGGTCACCCTATAATATTATCATGGGTCAACCATGCTAGAACTTGTTTAGCATATTTCCTTTAACAACACATTTAAAGGCTATGTTTTACACTCCTACAGGGATTGAAATTTGCAAAGGAGATCAACATTAAGAAAATTTAAGACATCACTAAAGTAAGGATTATTGCTTGTTAGCAGAAGTTAGTATGAGATCACAGTTAGAAAGTTAAATATAAAGTCTTTTGATCTAGAGATTTGGTTTGCAGGAAAATGGAAGTGATAGGCTCATAAGATAATTTAGGGAAATATACAGCTAATTAGGAAGACCTAGTTTGAATTCAAGAGGTTGTAAGGAATGGAGCCTATAAATTAGAGAAGTTAGATGGATGAGTCATCCTATGGGCGTGGAATGTTGAGAATCTGAAGTTGTATATTGAATAGTTGTGTTTAATTTCTTAATCAGAATATCTTGTTCTCCTGTTTTATCATTCAATAGTTAATCTAGAACCATATAAGGCGATAGCCCTTATTATAACAAAATGAAAAGCTTGTTTCCTGATCTATTGTGTAACTTTACATTGATGTTTCCAATTAATCCTGATCAAATCATGATTAATGGATGATATAGTTTAATCTTGTATGACAAACAAGTTAGTTTTAATAAAGTTTCTACTTACTACAGTTAATGAGCTAAGGAAGTTCTAGCCTTATATAGTCAACAAGCTTAAATGGTTTCAGTGAGTCCCAACCTAACACGGCTAATGGACTCAACTAAACTTGATAAACTTTAATATAGGTCAATTAATGAACTTAGATACTTAGAATAAGTTTTGATCTATAATGATTAATGGACCACTTCTATCCACACCTATAAGGGTTAACAAATAGATGACTATTGTCCTAATTTAAACAAGGATTTAAATGTAAGTCATTAGAAGCCTTCTTAAGTAAATTTCATACTTTGATTCTTGATTGCAAGAAATAAAATGTGCTAAAATTAAGCATGCAAAGGTATTAGCTAAATATTTTAAGCAAGCTAAAAAATTACAATCAGAAAGGTCAACATCTTGACTTGATGAAGAATCTAAATCATAAATGGATAATTAGTCAAACGATTGATCGACAACATTCTCCTTAGTGGTGTTGGCTGAATTGGGATCCTAAATAGCATTAATTATCATGATTGGAGTAATGGGAACATGCTTTAGAGTAGAGGGAACTTCCTTTGAAGTAAGCTCTTAAGAAGGTAATGGCTTTTCAATAGTTGTAAGGTAATCACCATCTTACCCTTATTCGTTATATCCTTCCTCAATGCCAATCTCTTCCTCATCATCACTACCATCTTCAACATTATCAATGTTAACAAAGTCGAGGCAAGAGAGTTCATAGTCAGGGTGAGCATTTAGTACTTCCTCCTTAGCCAGCTGCACTACCTCAAATAGCTTCTTATGAGGTATCTTTTCATATCATCGATTAGGTGTGATGATCTCCAAAGCTTCCTCTACGGAAGGTTTTACCTTTGAAGTTTAGTCCAATTTAGTAATATGGGCTTCAAGAATGGAGTTCTTAATCTATAAGCTTTGTATTTGGGGCCTTCAATTTATATCTTCACTCATTGAGACAATGGTCTGTCCTAAGTCCAACACTTCTCCTTTCTCTCTTAGAGTTGATCCTTTAATTCTTGGGTTTCAATAAATCGATCATTATTCTGAGTCTTTAAAGTTAGCAACTCTTCATATACCTCCCTATGGGCACTTTGCTCAGACTCAAGCTACCCCTTCAACTCTTCAGCCTCCATCTCAACCTTGACATTGGGGTTCTTGACCACAATTGTTTGTACTTTAGAGGAGTTGTGAACTTCCTCCATGAAAATGATAAAATGATAAAACAATTGGCTTCTAATGTCATATATAAGAAGGAGATAGACACTATACTTACCTTCTTGATATTTTCCTTGGCCTCATCAATGTCCATCAAAACACGATTACTCACCTACAAAAGTAAAGGCAAAGGATCAACAATTTTATGAGAATAACAAACTAGATCACTTCAAGTGGCTAGAAGCTTACATCATACAATTTTGTAGCTACGTGGCCTTTCAAACTGCCACCAATCGTCTCAATATCGCCCCTTAAAATGTTCTTATCCTTAGCGAAGATGATCTCCTCAATCAAAGCTAGAGAATGTGTCTTGTCTCCCAATGTAGTATCAATGTTCAAGATTATTTGGCTTTAATACGATAGATAGTGGTAGCTATCCTAATTTGTGGGTTGAGCTCGACAAAAGCAATCCTAAGAGCTTTTCCCCTACCCAAAACAGGAGCTTTCTTCATGCCATCCTCTAGACCTTTAGATTTCTTTACAGGTAGATTTGTTATAAGCTCCTTCCCCTTACACTTCTTTAGGTCATGTAGAGAGGTTGGCTAGGATGAAGCTAAATTGGTGACAATTGGGTCTAGAAAAGCAGTTTCAAGAAAAATCTTTGGAATAGTTGTTTAGTTTAGTTCTTCAATTGGTTTCTCTACAACAGTCTTCTTTAACTTAGACTATACTTTCTCTTGTACTGTTTTGGAAGGGGCCACTACCTTCTCAATAGTCTTTTTCCTAAAGCTTATCATACTTCACCCAATCTAATAGTAGTTGTTGCAATATGCTTATCAAGTTTCATTTTCTTGGCCTTAACTTCAGTCAGTAGCCTCCTTGAATCAGCATCACCCACACCTATATTTGCAAAAAAGAAGAATTCTAGAATTTAAAGTACTAAAGAGTATAAAACTCATAAGTAGATATTGGACGAAGCTCAAAGGCTAATGGTACCCTATGAATTGTCCAAATTAGCCCCCCTTTACTAACTTGGCTTAACATGGCCAAAAGAATGAATCGTACGTTCCTTATTAGAAAATACTAGCTCTTCGGTCTCATAATGTCGGATATCCTTTCAGCATCCTAATATAATATCATGTCACATTGCCTATCTTGGATCTTCCTCATGGCCGTAGCATCATTTAGCAATAATTTTATATCCTTGGTCTTAATAGGTTTCAACCATATTATTTTAAAATCCAAATCTACTTCTACCTAACCGATATGTACTTATGCCAATTATGGAACTTAGATTCTAAACCATTCATAAACTTTCAAACATATCTAGTAGCCATATAAGCTACCCCTTTGTTTGTCATTTTATTATAAAGAACTACCTAAAAAGTTGTACAATAGCCCTAATCTTGAGCTCTTCACAAATTATTTTGAAAGTAACTAAAATCCTATAAGTATTTAAGGAAAACATGTTTGGTAATGCTTGAAAAAAATTGAAAAAAGCTTTCTGAAAGTAAAAAAAGGGCAAATGCAAACCAAACTTATACTTCAAATACACATGAAATTCTTGATCAATGAGAAAGCATACTCTCTCATCCCTCCAAAGCTTATGTAATTTCCTTTCTATTGGAAGATCCATAAAATATTTATTGTACTTGCATACAACCCCCTAACAACACTACTTTCTACTTTATTAAGAGAATTGATACTATTATAAAGGTATTTGGCTATTGTCTTATCCTCTCCATCACTAGGGTAAATATCTACTAGTAATGCATTTATACGAGCAAGCTTCTCATACCTTTCTATAGCACTATTAGCCGAACTACTAGATGTTGAAATCGATCTAGTCACTTCATTGGTAAGCAGAAGGAGTAGCCTCAAAGTCATTTGGACTGGTAAAGTGGATTTTACTTCTAGTCATACCTGATCGGTTTGAAATCCTTGAACGTAAGAATTTTTCAAAGAACTTGTGAAAGGAAATGACTGAGAAGAAGATAACACTATAGCGTAATCAAAACTATGGATTGTAATATTTGAAGAGGACATGGCACTCTGTGATGACAAATAGTAGGAAAGGTTTATTATCTTGCTCTTAAAGGTTTTTATAAGCCTTAGCTGATTGTAATATTCATTCATAGGAATTAAAGATAACCATTGGGATTTGAATGCGATTTAATTGTGAAGCACTGACGAAAGACACATGTTTACTAACAAGAATCTAAAGAATGCAATATAGCCAGCAATTATAGAAGCATGTAAGGTAATTATGGTTGATTTGATAGCTGTCATGTGCATGCTGATATCAGGCAAGTGCACCTATCAGTTTTAATATAGTGGATGTGAGTCCAAGTCGATCCCTCAGGGACTTCGAATACTAATTTAACCTTAGCTTTATTATCTAATCGGAAAATTGTGATGGGTTGAGTGAAATAAAAATACTAAAATTGACAAACTAAACTAATTATAAGAGTATCTACCAAGAGTTTAGAGGCTATACGACTTGATAAAGAAGCATAAGCATGAATGCTAACCATAAGGCACTTGCAAAAAATTAGCACGAAAATAGGACCTAGGCAAAAGTTATTATGGCTTTGGAGTAGTAAAGTCACATGTAGAGTATACAACTACAATGAAAATTTTAGAAGAAAAAATATGAATTGAAGTCTCCTAGGGGGGCATGTAACTTCAATTCTAAAAAATTATAATTGAAGTTGTATGTCTAGTATAAGACTTTAGTTAATAGTATTATAACTGAAGTCATATGCCCCCTATGTGACTTCAATACAAAATCCTTCCTCACAAAAATAAATAAACAAAATTTTCCTTAATGCATACAATTTGCAATAAAATTTTACATTGAAATACGAATATCAAATTTAGGAATTTTGTATCAGTTATGTAGTCATTCCTTAGTACCTTAGATATATACAATCAGAATATAATTTAAAAAAAATATCAAACTTAATTACAAATTAGGTACATCAGTTTTTAATTGTCATTGTGTACAAGAGATGGAGTAACATCTACCTTAACGCCAACCTAAGAGCGTCCCATATCTGAATAGGAAAGACAATTGTCTCTTTAAAGGAACCACAGAAGGCTCAGCTAAGGAGTATGAGAAACCTCTAGGAACGAAGGGCTAACATATGCTGGTAGTTGGTGTTGGGTGACCCCTTCACCTATGGTAGAGCTTTGTAAGGGCGTGGTACACCTTTTTCAAGGCATTGCATACTTACCATAACCTTCTAAAGGCTAATAAGAGGGTGGTGTAACATGGGATGCTATTAAATTGGGACTGAGCTTACCTAAGTCGATTAAATGTCGCCTCGCGAATGGAACTTTTGCATATCCTCGACCCTAACCACGTATTCATCCAGCCTTACCTCCTTGAGTAAAGACTCTAGTAGGTGGTAGTAGATGTGTAAGTGGTACAACTTAGCTATTTTCATTAAGTGGTAGAGCATGTGAAAGGGGATGGCGTAGGACAATATTACCATGATACTCTATGAATTAGAGGCCTCTTGTAGTAATCTTGTATGCCATCCATATATCATTGGTCAAGTGAACTGACTATAGTATGTCGACCAGTACAAAAAAAGTAAAAAATCATTAGTAACTATACGATACCATAAATGGAGCTAGAAATAGTTAGTCATGTTGGTTTTGCTCACTAGATGACCCATCACTACATTGGAGTGCGTAATGTACTAGTAAGTGTACTGCCTATACTATAACCAATAATTAGGGTCCATATTGAAAATTGGCAGGAGATGAACAACCTACGAGCATTAGTCTACCTACTACCAAATTTACCCATCGTGTACCTCACTCTAGTCAATATCTATCGACTCTCTAAGATTGTATCAATAAAGCTACCCATTAGTCTCTATTGGCTAGGGTTTTGTTTAGAAGTCTTCAAACTAGCAAATGACACAATTTAGGAAATAGAACTCAATGATATGGAAGCATATGAAGGGAACTCTGGTTGTTCATACATCTCGACTACTCTTATAAATAGGAGGGAGGAGCTGTAGCAACTCATCAAACTAATGTTTTCATATGACCTACCATGAAATATACATAAGTTAGAACATAACATGTTATCACATATGACATAATAGTTTTGAGAGAGTAAAGTTTATACCTATTGACTCATTTATAGGTTGAACACCCTATGGTACGATTGGATGATGTGTGTCGGTTTATGAGTAGTATCCTTATCTACTAACTAGAGGGTTACCATCTATGATGATGAAGCTAAAGATACCAATGGGGATAATGTATGGGAAATGGTCCCACACCTAAACTTGAAGAAGACTCATAGGGCCTTTGATCTCAGATATATTAGTCCATGTAGCATTATATAGCTATCGATATAGCCATACAAGATAGGCTAATCCCTAATTGTAAGTCCCTACCATCTAAGACTTCTTAAGTAGGGGAAGATACATGTGATGGACAGAGCTGGAGGACTTATCTATGATTAGAAATCCCTCAATCAATTAGAGGATATATGCATAGGTGTGACACTCCATTATCTCCTCATTTGTGTGTCTGGGTATAATCTTGAACCTTTTGGTTAGCCATGACAATTGTACACATCCACCCTTAGCATCTACCTTTGGTGGAACATCACCCAACAAGTCCCTAGCCATGGAAGCCCAGGTCTTATTGGTGTTGCTAGTGACCATAGCACTATCCACCCTCGCCACTGCTAAAACCTATAGTAAACCTTTCCATATTAGGATCATAAATCTAATCTTCTTGCCAAATTTCCTTATACTCTACATCAAGTACTTCTTTACTCACATTAATGTTCACAACATCATCTTGCATTAAGTCCTCTATGGTGGTATGAGGCTAACTCTCATTAACTATGGGAAAGTCAATTTGAAAGGATTGCACTTACTATCATACAACGTTTGGAGTGTTGTTCCACAAGTCTTCGTATAAATGTGTTATATACCTCATTCATTGAATGCTTCTACCATCTTAATGAAGTTCTCCACATTTTCATCTCCCTTGATAGGCATCATCTAATAGTATAAACCGCCTTCATAATATGTTGGGTGCTTTTGAATAGTTTCTATCTCAACAGTGTTAATCCTAATGCTATTGCAAATTCTACATTAAAAATGGGTATAGTTTAACACCTTATTCATTTTCAACTTCTTTACTGACTCTCTATCATATTTTACTCCCATACTACCCTTCACAATATTCCCATCTATGCAGATAATAATATTCACGTAATCTACCATTTCCCCCCTAATTGTTACATGGGTTATCACCAAGTTAGCAAAACTTCATATAGTAATCACATTCAACTCTTTAAAATTGCCACTTCTAAACAACATAACTTAATTATACAACACTTATCTTAATAGGAATTTCGCCAAAATACATTACTCGCATTATTTAAACAATATTTCACCTAAATCATCAACAACTAATTGATATCTTTTTAATCTACTACGATAACTCACACACAATAGATGCAATGTATTAAATGTAAGTTCAAGTGTCCAGCCCCATTTTTCACCCTCCTGTTTTTTTTTTTTTTTTTTATAAAATTAGGTCTTCTTTAAACTAATCAGTACTAAACCCTACCCGTTTAATATTAATCCTTGACTAAGGTTTAAAGAAAACTATTTTTTTTTAAACTTGAAAATGTTTAGAGTCACCATCCGATCAGAGTTAGGAAAAAAGGTTGAGTTATAACCAATTTGGTGAATTGGTTATAACTTAGCTACTGGTCTATCGATTAAAAAACCTATTTATAAATATGGATTTTTGAAAATCAGAAATCTAGATCTGGGGATTAGGATTTTAAAATCGTTACAGGTACCATTGACTTTCAAAATTAATTTTAATCTTTAAAAATGACTTCTTTTTTTATTTTATAAGACGGAACTCAATTTACCTAATCTAATTGGACAAATGAAATAATCTAAACTAAAGAAAAAGGAAAATTAGGTATTTTCATCTGTATCACCGCCCCGTAAGTGTTTACATACCCGCTATTTGGGATTAGACGTATGTAATTCTTTTTTGTAAAACTTTAGTAGTTTGGTTTTGTTTTAATTTGAAAATAATCGAGTTTACGTTTTACTCAATTTTTATTTGTTTAAGAAAATTCCTAAAACGACATAATCAGTTTTTTTATTTTTGGAAACTTTAAAATAGTCCTAATTTGAAAAGAGGTCTATTTATTTTCACTTACTTTTAGAAAATCAATTTTTCTAAGTGATTAATCTTGTTTTATTTATTTTTATTTATTATTTATTTATCCCCTTTTTTTTACTTAATTTTTTATTATTTATTATGGCTTATTTATTTTTATTTAAACTAGTAACAAAAAAAAAGAATAAAGTACCTTTTCTTTTTTTTTTATTTTCTTTCTTTCTTTTTTTTTTCTTTCTTCATTTTTACATTTACATAAATAAAACAAATAATTAAATAAATAAACAAAAAAACATAAAAAAGAAAAAGAAAAAGAACTTCGGACGGAAATAACTAGATATGTGAATCGGACCTAGGTTGATCTGATCAAATTAGTAGGGTTAGGTTTAGGTTGTCGGGTCAGGTCGAGCTCTACTAACTTTAACAGTAATGGCAACTAGTGGGAGCGATTTTAGTTGATTCGGATAGATTTTCTTGAAGGTAAGGGCGGATTTTGTGAGTTTTGGATTGGACTTAAGGAGGGGGGGGGGGAGGGTAATGCTAAGTGCCATAGTGTTTGGTGGTGGTTTAGAGGGTAATCGGAGGTGGCGATTAGCATTGGAGCTTAGGTAGTGTTAGAAGGAGTTGCTAGTCGTGAGTGGTTGATTAGGGTAGGGGTTTTGGAGTATGATGAGTTCGGCGATATGATTAGTTTTGGCCGAAGGTGGCTAAAAGTAGTGGTTTAAAGGGGGTGAGCTTCGGCAGTTAGGTTTTAAGGGTGGCAGTTTGGTTGAGTGGTAAAGGGCTATGGTGGTGGTAGAGGGTGGTCGGCTTAAGTGGCTGATGGAGTCGGGGTGGTTAGCCTTGGGTTTAGCTAGAGAGAACCCAAGGAGAGAGAGATTGGTAAAGAGAGAAAGAGAATAGAGAGAGAGATAGAGTTTAGGAGTTGAAGCTGAAGCTCGAGAATGGCTGTGTATCTTTGTATGAGCTCCCTTGACACAATTTTACACTCGAATCAATCCCAAAAACAAAGGAAAGTTAGAATCAGATTTAATGAAAAATGCTAGTAATCTTAGTTTTTTTTTTCGATTTTTGAATGTGCTTTTGATTGAATCTAGACTCTTGCTTAACAATTCAAAGCTTACCATGTCTAGTATGAGATTGATGCAAGAAACTATGTGCCTATGTGTAGAATTTATGCAGAAATTGAAGCTAAAGTTGAGGGAGTGGGCTATTTTTGAGAAGGAAAAAGGAGGAAAATCAGGAGAAAATGGGGGAAAATTGAGGGAAAGAAAGGAAAAGTGTTAATGAGTTGCTATGCTAACCAACTCAATGAACCTCATCCTGCCACGTGGCGCCATGTCAACAAGGTTGTCCAATCTAATGATGCTACCTGTTAGGACACATAGCGTAACTAGATCCTAATACATAGTAGTGTGCTAGCCAAAAATTAAGAAAAAGGCCTCTCTACCTTTATTATGATTTGAACCCAAGACCTTATGCTCATTGCTAATGTTATGTCCATATGCTTAACCTTCAGGCCGTTGGCCTATGCTTTATTCATATGTGCAATCAAATTGCACATATGAACTCGGTCAACCTGAACTAGATTTAAATCAAAGTTCAAGTTCAACGGCCTAACTTCTAAACCAAAAAACATGTTATTTTCTAAAATCTTTTATTTGAATTTAATTTTTATGCTTTGTGTAATTTTTCAAATTTCAAAATTTTTAAACTTCATTTTCTAATTTTTTTTTATCTTTTTAGGGTTTCTTTCTGAAATTTCTTATTTTTTTATGCTTTTTCTTATTACTGAATTTTTTTTTTATTTTTCCATGATCCTTATTTTTTCTAAATTTCTTGATTTTTTGTTGGGTTTCCTTTAATTCCCCATTTTTTGATTTTTTTTCTGATTTAGGGCCTATTGAGAAAAGAAAGAAATATAATAATAATCAAATAAATAAAAAACAAATAAAGGGGGACAAAAATTAGGTATCTATAGCAAGTTTTTCAACACAATGTAAATTACTTATTTACTAAAAGTTCACAAAAAAAAATAATAATAACACAACAAAAAAAAAAATTCAATACATAGGATGGGTAAAATGATACTAACCAATTCATGCAAAATCAATGGTATCTGAGCACCAATACATGAGTGAGAGATAGAGAATTCCATGCCTCAAGATAGATTGGAGAGTGAATTTTGGAGTATAATAATAAAGTGTGCGCCTAAGAGTGGGTGTATTTATACCATACTTGAAGTCGCATGGGGTGTACACGACTTCAGTACATATATATATATATATTTTTTAAATTTGCACTTAAGTTACATGCAACAAATTTTGATGGTAATTGAAGTTCTATGTTCTACATGTGACTTCACTACCTTAAAGTCGTAATAACTTTAGTTAGAGGCCTATTGACATACTAAACTCCTTACCTACTTACTTGGCATGTTGAAGATACCTTTTGCTCACTCCCATACTTAAGTGCTTGACCATGGGAGTCGGTGGGCAAATGATGTTAGTGAATTTTCACCATCTTTAGTGATAGGAATCGAACCACTAAACCCTTGAACTGAGCTCATACTTGAAGATTAGGCTAGTTAAATAAGGCCGCTAAATAGTTATAAAAAAATACCTATTAACATGACCTATACCTAAAGAGTCGAAGTTGCTTCTAACTGCAAATCTACCATAGATATCAAGCAGAATCCCTTCCTATTTGTCAATGATCGAGAGCTAACTTAAGGACTACTCTACAAACAACTCAACCAACTTACTCATTAGCTCAGCCATATCTATTTTAAGCTAGCAAGATTATGTCTGAGTAGACTAAACCCTAGAAGCACTTGCAAATTAGCTCGATATCCACTAAAACTAACCGTACTTTTCTGTCAGCTCGTATAAGAGCTCATCTAGTAACCACCAATCACATGTCACGGTTCCCTACATAAAAGAATTTGCTACCGAAGCTTATATTTTTGCAATTTCTATCATGCCCTTACCTATTTCTTGTATTTTACTTATTTTAGATAATAACCTTTTTGTCTTTTCCTTATTTAGGCATGTAACCCTAGTATTTTTGGTATTTTATACCCCCTTACTTGTAGCCATAAGCATCGCCTTCCATTATTGAATTTCCTCTTTCATGTGAAGAATTTGAACTTACTACTTTCTTACTCTTATCGTATCCCTTGAGCAAGGTTAGGTGGCAAGTGACCTCAATGAACTACTCATACATCATATCGAGTTAGTTTGTGAATTCTTAGAGATTCTTTATAGTTTCATATCCTCGAAATCCTTCATGGTTTTACTTGTTTTCTTTTACTTTATATGTTTGCCATCCTACATTTGAAGCTTTTTGCGAGCTTAGACCTACCCTTGATATCACCTCCCTCATTTGTCCTTAGTGTAACATATCATCTTAGTAGTAAAGTCAAAAGCTCATGTTGGGTAAGTTACTATCATGTATGTCATTGAATCTGCATTGTACTATGCATTGTTGTGATTAATCGTGTTGTAAGTAGTATTATTAAGTAATAGAAAAAAAAAGCTATGACATCTTCCCATTTGTTATACTTTACTTTATTTTAATTTGAATGTCGAAAAAGAGGAACGTGTTAGTTGTATAATACTATTTCGGGGGTTATGCCCTAAATTAGGGAGTCATAATAATTCTACCATATAAACTAACCTATGTTGGAAGCTAGCCGCTAATGTAGGTATAGCTTACATAAGGCGTTCACTACTTCACTACTTGGAAGCATCCAATTCAGTACATGGTAAGAATTACCCTGTAGTGTAACTTACTAACTTTTCAAAATAGCTACTAAAAATAAATTTTATAGCTAAAATTCTGAGGAAACATCAAGTTTCACATGTCGTAAGAAGGATGGACCCTTGAATTTAATAAAAATTCCAAGAACTATGTTATTACGCAAAGAAAAAGTGTCTAGTGAAATTTTACTAAAATCTATGGGCTTGCAACGTAGGGAATAAATCTCATTAGCTAAAATCTAGTGGTCACTTGAAGAGACCCTATTGGACATAATCATTATGTAGGAGAAATGGTCGAGTGGTTCCAATGTATAAACTAAGTAGAAATCCAATTAGGTAATCTTAAATCTCACTCCTCAACCCCATTCTCTAATCTTCTAAAACTTGAAGTAGTACCGGTGAATCTATTGGAAAACTTACAAAACAACTGTAGAGGAATAAGTGACAACTTATACAATAAGTAAGAAGAAGACAGTAGCACATATCCAATACAAAGCAACCAAGGTTTTCGAGAAAGTTTAGTTTGATGTTTTGCATGTACAATCAAGTGACATCATATGATATTATTTGATCCGTCATGAGATAATAGAAATTGCGCCTACTCTAATCTAGGTTGTGGAGATTGATGCTAATGCACTTCATGAAATGGAATCAAATCGAAGCTTATGCAATGGAGAAATACGCTCTATCTGAGACTTTACTTCGAACTACGATCCCCAACCTTGCTACAACTTCCTATCTTGTCACTTAGATTTACCAAGGGTAGGAAGAGGACTATTTTAGCTATCCTCATCAAAGAATCCGTGTTTAGCTTAAGAATCCTAGTGGTTTCTCTTATTGTGTTGCAATGTAACTCCAATTAGTAGTTAAGCTGAGTTTATGTTAGATTGCTCTTGAGGTGGTCAAATAATTTTAGATAGTCCAAAGCAAGTAATATCATGAAGCAAGAAATATATAAGTCTAACACTCAAAATAGCATCACCATATTCAAGCACACACATTATATATGCATAGGCAACTAACCTACAACCACAAACAAAACATATACTAAGGTTTCCAAGTATCCTTAAACAATACTTCAAAGTGCAGTGAAGCATTAATCCTAATTACCTAGTTACTGATGCCCCATTCTCCTGATGTGTTGTTCTTGTCTTCCTTTATTTTCCTTAAAATTTAACGTAACATCTTTAGTTTCCATCCAATATATAACATATGTGTTCAATATGAACATTTGAATACGTTTTCAATTGTGTTAGGTGAGTTTTTCTAAGGTGTTTATTAGGTAATAGTTAAATAAGGTACGTTCTGACCTAACATAGGTTATTGCCCAATATTTTATGTCCCAAATTTTGACTTCAGTAAATTCTTAGAAGGCATAACAAGCAACTTTCTGATCTGCTCTTTGACTCCTAATGATCCAGTATTCAATATCAACCATCTTTAAACTTCTAGTTGCTCCTACAATTTGTATCTTCCATCAAACTACTTTTTGATTGAGTTTATGACTTAGGTTTTGATCTAGCCTTATGGTATAGATTATTGTCCGAATGGCTTCTACCTCATGTTTTAGCTCTAATAAAGATATAGAGTTTACACACATTACGATTCTCATATATAAACTTTTGTAAAATACTCATTAAACGTCTATTTTTCTATATTATACCAATTAGTTTAGCTATTTAAAGAACTACACCTAAATGGCATAAAAAGTTTTTTAAAAAACACATACATATTCAAAATTCAATCCACCCCTACATCTATTTTCGATATACATTTTGCTCATAAACTATTTCTCATACTCCTTTACTACCCATTCTAACAAACCTTCTAACTTACTTTTTGACCTGCACAAAAAAATACCTTAAATTCTAAAATCATACAACTACAGCATCCACACCCTATTTCCATGCTCCAATATATTGACCCAATACTCTAAACTTCAAATACGACTGTAGACCAGTATTTGATGACCTAATTGCTTAATAAAACATGCACTTTAGGAAATTTCAACCACATGCTTATTACATAGGAAAAAACCTAAAATTTAACTTTTGATTTTTTAAACTCTTTTCATGGAATCAAATTAGAAATATTGAAATGTTTGCACATAAATTTTGTGATCAAAACAACATCATTTAGGCTATTAAAATTAGAATTAAGGTTTGTTTTGGCTTAGTTTCTTAAGGAAGATATACTTCAACTTGGAATTAGAAAGATTTGACTACATTTTTGGATTCTATATGAAAAATTACATAGGAAAAGTAAAAATCGTTACATTTAGAACTCAGTTGCTATTTTTAGAATTTTATTGAAATGAAGGGAGAAAACAAAAACTCAACCATGTAAGCTTTTTCGATGGTCTACAATGTCTAGGGTGGTGTTAGATGGCTTAGATTGGGTGTTTCCTATCAAGTGGTGGTCTTGGTTTGTTCCCAAGTTGCACTTTCACTCTAAAACTCGTTAAACCCCCATTTTGCACTATTTTTCCTTCTCCTACTTTTCTATTTATTTTACCTTTCCCTGAATTTTCTAAGCATCTTAAGAAGTCATTCTTTCTACAAGTGATGCTCCAATATTTTTACTAAATGCTTTAGTCCAACTTTGGAATTTTCACCTCTTAATATTATGTTTTTTCCACATTTTATTTATGTTACACATGGCTAACTTAACTTCCATATGTTGCCCATTTGTTTCCTTGGCTTGATACACCAACAATATGTTTCTTAGTTATCTTTTATTATTATTATTTTATGATTTTTCCTTTGTTTTATTTATTTCTCTAGTGAAATTTACCTAATTTTGAGTATTTTTAATAATTATGGGTATATTTATTAGCATAATAATCATACCCAATGTATATACTTGTCATTTATATATAATTTTATATACAACATTAATTATATTACTCTAATAATTTATCTTTAACTATTTGTTAATTTTTGAGACCTAATTCGTACATTATCGGTGATATAATAATATAACAAATTGCTACCATTTTAGCTTTCTTTTAATATTTATTATATCTTTAAATTTCAAGCCTACAAGAATTCCTCCACTAATATTTCTAAACCCCTTATAAGTTTCTAATCAAATCGAGCTACCTTCCTAAACATCCTAAATTGATTACCAAACCTAGTTGTACAAGTGTAAGTCTCACATTTCTACCCCGCTTAGAAAAATTTTGTCCTCGAAATTGTGACATCTAAACCTACTATTGTGTTATCTAGATCAATAGAAAATTTTTGCTTCTCATCCTTATTCTTGATGACAAAATTCATTTCCATCCTTACCTTCTAAGCTAACTTTTGCTCTAACATTACGGTATTTTCTCTAAATTTATAAAGTTGAAGGTAATCAAATCAGCTAGACCAAATTTATTAGATAAGTTTCTAAGTCAACTTTTGAGTCTAGAAAATTCTAAGTTTCCAATGAGGAGAAATTTTCTAATTCAGTTTTTAGATAAGTTTTGGTATGGGGATTATTTCATACCGAAATTTTTGTCTATCTTAAGTATTATTCAAATTTAGTTGGTTGTTCAGATTATATCCAATGTTGATATTTAAGATCGGTCTCGAGTGTATTATCTTAGTATTATGATTTATTGTCAACCTAATTGTTTCTTTTCACTAGTCTTACTTATATCACTAAAGAGTAGTTTTGTTAGATAAGTATTCTTCTATTGTTTTGGGGTCCATTGCTATTATTTTCTTTCTATCATCTAACTTTGTATGGGGGCATAATATTTGATTAGTAGCTATCCCTTCTTAAATATATCCTTGTACTATGAGTTTCTTATTTATTAAGCTTTTATGAAGAATATTTTAGTTTTTCTATTACACTTATTATACTTTCTCATGTTAGGTTAAATGTATTTAAATTCCTTTATTATTTTCATGGTATTTAATACATTTTGAATCATTTGATTAAGAATTCTTCTTATACAATCCCTAATATCCCTAAACGATGGGTCACAAAGATTCTTGCTCCAACTACTATATTAGCATCTTAGCACTTACCCATTAATTCATTATCCATCTTATGTCCCATTCCCTATTTTATTATCCAAATTTGATGTAGTCAATATTTTATCTTCGATTACAACTGCTGTCTTAAGCAAAATTCCAAGTTTTATCGATCATCATTCATATCTTGATTATTTCTTTTATAGTTAACGTAAATTTGTTTTATTCTTGTCTTAATTATGTTTCTGATTTTGTGATTGTTGAACCATTGTTCCAACCATTAATTTTTATATTTTATGTCACTAGCACAAATGTCAACAGTAATAAGTTTGGTAAATCTTGATTGTTATCTATCTCAAATTCAAATAAGATAGTGGATGACTTAAATGAGCTAGACTTGATGTGACTTGACAAAAGATAGTATGACCTTTAATCTAGTGGACTCATGAAACATTTTTAACTTATGTACTTGGATTTGTTTAAACATAACATGACTCGAATAGAACAAAAATAGAAGACTCAATCAAAGAGGCTTAAGGACCATCAATTTGCCAATACCTTTATGTTTACTCAGATGAACCATTATACATACGAGAAATATTACCCCTTAATGTTTTAACTATACCTTACATCACAATTATTAGTTTCCTTTCTCATAATATAGTTGATTAGAGATTATGGATTTAGAGTTTCGTTAATTTTCTCATTAAGTTCTTACCACAAAGGTTGAAGTTAATCAAAGGTTACTTGGAAAATCTTTCATTGCCATAATTTAATAAAATTATTGAATGCATTTATTCCTTACTACCCCTTGTGAACAATTATAAAAATTTACTTAATCCAACTATGTGTTTCCATCTATGGGCTAAGGTTTGTATTTTATTCAAGAATCTTTACTTTCTAACATCTAAATCATAACATACTATGATCACTCTAAATTCATAATTAACTAAATTGACGATTTCTTTCTAAACTCATTTTTTAGAAATAGTTACTATTGGTATCCTTCTTGGTTAAAGTAGTTATACCATGATATTTAGGGGTCTACTTTTAGTGTATATCACAATATAATTTATTAAATTGATGGTTTAATTAAGGTACTAAGTAAGTTAGGGTAGGATATTCTCCTAGTTTAATCCTTCAGAGGAGAGGGTAGTTATTTAAAATTTTGTTCTAAGTTGTTTTGTATGTATAATTATACATTCTTCCAACTCTAGTACTAAGTTAAATTTTGAGCTCACTATATAAGGTGAAATTATCGTACTCATGTGATACATCATAAGAGTAGTAATCTATCATCCTATAAGCATTATATCATCATCTTATCATAAATTCACATCATACCCATCATCATCTTATCATAAATTAACATCATATCCCTACATATCTGATATGAAAAGTATATTCCTTACCATTCACTAGACTACTCTACTATTTACTCATGGTACATTTGTATTGGTTATACTTTTTACATAATTAAAGAGGAATAAATTTAATATTTATATAACTATACATCTGAATTACATACTGTTGAATAATTATATCATAAAGAGATATAGATTTGATCCTTTTCATGTTCAGTGTCATTCTTAGTTCTCAAATATACCAAATATAAGTCTAACTTTGTTCCACTAGACTAACAATCTTATTCAAATTGCTACCCTATGCTTAAAGCCAAGTTATAATATAGATTACTAGAATATCTTCGAAATTAGAAATATCATCATAGGTTAGATTAGTTCTTAGTATTTTAAATATATCTAAGCTATTAAGCTTATCATGGTGAACAAACTAAGTTTCCTAACCCAAAGTTAGCTTTTTCATAATACTAACTATATAATTATCATAACCAACATAGATTGTTGTTTTCTCATAATAATAAAAAAAAAAAAATCTAATTCAATTGCCCTTTTCAATTTTTAGCTTCCATTTCAATGCTCAAGTCCACATTTAGTAATATACTTTTGAAAGTTGCTAGAAGGTTTATAACTTCCTATGCTTTTTTTTTCTAAGACTTACAACATTATTGTTCCCAATAAATCTTTCATTTAGGTTCACCTCTTGAGTTTTTGAATCAAGCTCTACCTTACTTTGAGCCTACATAGCCATCATTTTATTTGCAAAGCAATTTAATACCTAACTTTGATTACCCATTCCTACTTAGGTTAAGATAACCAAGTCAATATACTCCCAACCATTTCAATTTGCTCGTTACTCTTAACTGATAGGTTTTAAACCCCTAGACCGATCACACATAGTTAAACTAGAGGACTCCCAGGACTCATTCAAAGGATACTAACTCCAAGCCATAGTCGAGATGGGGATTCCTATCTTGACTTGATCTCCTGCTGACCTAACTATCCATCCTTATTTATGCCAGATTCGCCCCTGTTCAGCAGTTACCCTTCATCTTAGAAGATAGCTCAAGAATAGCCAAAGTGAGCTTTCAATCTGACCATAGGCATCTGACCCTAAATTGAGCTAACTTCTCTTTAGAAGAACTAATTCGTCCCCAGCTTGGTCTAAATTAGGTCATCCCCTAAATGCCAACACTTTCTATTTCACCTACTTTATATCATAGTCTTAACTCCCACCTACTATGTAACACGTGTCTTCTAGCATGATCTTTCTAGAAGGATTCTTTACTTTTTCGCATAGAATATATTTTGTCACTTTTACTTTTTTTAGTATGTCTTATGTAACTTAGTTGTAGAATACCTTTTGTTTTTTCATACATGCAAAGTAACCATAGTGGATGGGTATATAAACCACCACTTTCTTGTACGTAAACGATCAGCTAACCAATACTGAATTAATCAAATTGAGAAATCTTATTGTTCTCATTATCTTTCAACTCCTATCTACTCCCTTTAGCAAAAAGTAGTGGAGGGGGACCATTTAATTCAGACCGATGTGTCATATATGGCAGATTATAGACCGAGTAGGATCGAGTGGTACGTAAAATTCATTCGATAGCTACCCAAACTTTGCTAGTTGCTTTTTCGTGTATTTGACCTTAGAGGTGCATCATTAACCATCCCCGTTTTAACTCCATACATTCATAACTATCAATATTCAACACTACTTATATACCAATAGTATTAATCAATTTACTTCATATGTAGTAATATTCTTTTAAAAGTGTAAGCATATTAGTATATACTCATATGTAAATATATAATCAATGTAGGAAATTAGTATGTTAATGTACTTTTCATGTAAAACATTGATACATCCATTATATTATGTAATTATATACAATAATGTATTATAACTCAACATTGGTTAATCATAGATATCTTTAAGCAACAATCCCTAGACCTATATGTTTTACAAATATAAGCATACTACTTATTTGGTATAACTATATCATAACACTTGATAACATATACATGGACCCTTTTAAATCATATATTTTAGCTCCTACGAAGAAATATAAATAATTTCTATAAAGTTCCTAAAAGAAATTAGGTTAAAGTGTAGATTTTTGTTTAGCTTGCTAAAGTAGCCTCTTTTCATTTGTTTTTATATTTTAAAAAGAAAACAACATTTAAATAGTTTCACTAGCAGTTAGTTAGTTATCTAGAAAACTTGTAAATTGATGCCTCCCTTTCATATTAGTCTTAATAATAGATTACATCTAATTTCCAAAGGACCCTAATCAAACTATCAATTATATATCTTTAAGTATGACCAAGACCCAGATAAGATGTTATTATTAATAGAAAAACATACTATTGTCTTGGTATCTTTTATATTAATAACTATCAACACACCATTTACTTTTGTTTTCATTGCAACTTGTTATTGAGAATCATTGTTTACAGTTTACTACAATTTTTTTACAATTATTAAATTTCACCTTTTCATCTAATAATCATCTATTTTTCTTTCTAGATCAAACTCCATGATACTTCTAAGTTAGATCATACCTTCGAGATTATCTTAAGTTCACTCTCTACATTAATTTTTTACTTCCATTCTGCATCAGTAGTTCTTTATGTTTTCATTTGCTCAACATTCTAGCTCACATTTTGAGTCATATTCTAAGTCACATTCTAACTTGCCTAAGACACTTCTCAAGTCATCAGATCATTAGATTCTATTATCACTTCCCATGTTTCCACACTTCACCAAAATAGTTCAATATCTCTATGCTTATTCACAACCATGATATTATACATGCAAATCCAACACATTACATTTATGTTAAATCTAATTTACCTAAAATCCAACTTCACAGGCAAGAAGTAGATATTCAAGCAATTAATTTAGGGAACATTTCCAATAATGCAAGTAATATATCTATGTATACTTACCAATTCGGTATATCAAAACCATTTTTCCTTCTCAATATTACCTAACCAGTTAGCTCCAACAACTACCATAGAAGTCACATCTCATATTCCATAAATGGTTCTTTTCTATTTTAATTAGATTCCACTTAAGCTAATATAAATTCTTAACTACTACTTGATAAGTTTGTTGCATAAAAATTATCATATTTTGTAATTCAAAAGTGATATTGGCTCAGCTTATATTTTCCTTATATAGATATAAACCTATATTCTAAATCTTTTACAAGCACTTATGTCCTACTCTTTATGTTTTCCTATGATGTCTAATTGATTTTGTTTATGACATTTCTAAGAAAATTCTTAAGAATAACACTTTAAGTGAGTTCTTAAGAATAATATTTTGATACCATTCACAACCGTCACGCACTAAACTAAGGAGTAGTAACAGTTTTACCATGTAAACCAACTAACACAAAAAACTAGCTACTAAAGTAAGTAGCTTACACAAGACGTTTACCTATCCATTACTTAGAAGCATCCAACTTAGTACTTGGTAGGAATCAACATATGGTGTAAATTTTCAAAATAACTACTGAAAATAATTTTTATAGCTTAAATTCCAAGGAAATATCAAGTTTCATAAATTGTAAGAAGGAAGAACCCTTGAATTTAATAAAAATTCCAAGAACTAAAATCTACAAGCTTGTAAAGTAGGGAATAAATCTCATTAGCTAAAAAATAGGGGTTAACTAAAGAGGCCCTATTAGTTTCCGTAAAGGCTAGTATAGTCAATAAATTGACTAGAACTCTAGCCGAGTAGTCTTGAATCTCACTCCTTAACGCCATTCTCTAATCTTCTAGAACTTAAAGTAGCACTAGTGAATCAACTAGAAAACTTGCAAAATAGCTACAAAGGCTTAAGTGATAACTTGCATAGTAAGAAAGATGGAGACAATAACACATATTTAATACAAAGCAACTAAGGTTTTCGAGGAAGTTTAGTTAGATGTTAAATGTTATGCATATACAAGCAAGTGCTATTGTATGACATTACCTAGTTTATCATAAGATTAGAAAAATTGCACTTGCTCTAATCGAAGTTGAAGAGATTAACACTTGTGCACTATGCAGATTAAAACCAAACTAAGGCTTGTATAATGGAGAAACATGCTTTGACAAGACTTCACTTCAAACTACAGTCCCTTTCCTTATCGCGACCTCTTTTCTTGTCACTTAGTTCAAATAAAGGTAGGGATAGGACCATTTTATCTATCCTCATCGAAGGATCCACATTTAGCTTGAGAATCCTAATCATCTCCCCTAGTCTGTTGTGATGTAGGTTTGGTTAGTAATTAAGCCAAGTTTGAGTTAGATTGCTTTTGAGGTGGTCAAACAATTTCAAATAGTCCAAAGTAAGGAATACCATGAAGTAAGAAGTATATAAGTCCAACATTCAAAATAGCATAACCAAATTTAAGTACAGATAAGACATATACTACTATCTCCAAGTATTCTTAAACAATACTTTAATGTGCAGTAAAGCACTAATCCTACGTACTTAGATATTGATAGTCGTTCTCCTCATACATCATTTTTGTCTTCCTTTATTATCTTAAAATTTAGTGTGGCATTTTAATTGCCATCCAATATATAGCATATGTGTTCATTGTAAACATTTAAATACGTTTTTAATTGTGTTTGGTGAGTTTTTCTAAGGTGTTTATTAGATATTAGTTAAATAAGGTATATTTTGACAAAGCTTTTGTCCTGACATAAGTTCCTACCCAATAGTTTTTTACCTTAGTTCGACTTTACTAAATTCTTCGATGGCATAATCAGGCTACTTTCTAATCTACTCTCCAATTCCTAATGTTATAGTATTCAATACCAATCAACTTCAAACTCCTAGTTGCTCCTACATTTTGCATCTTCTATCGAACTACTTTTTGATTGAGTTTTTGACTTAGATTTCAACTCAGCTTTTGGTTTAAATTATTGTCCAAGTGGCTTCTAACTCATGTTATGACTTTGATAAAGAGAGATATTTTATATACATTATAATTCTTATATATAAACTTTAGGAAAATACTTATTAAACATCCATTTTACTATATTATGTTGATTAGTTTAGCTATTTCATGAATTGCACCTAAAGGACATAAGAAGTTTCTATGACAATACATATAAATCTAAAATTCAATCTACCCTTGTATTAGTTTCTCACATACATTATGCTCATAAACTATTTCTCATACCACTCTACTACCCATTAAGTTTAGAAACCATACTTTGAATTCTCAAATCGCATAACTCTAGCATCCACACTCCTATTTCCTTACTCCAATATTCTGACCCAATACTCCAAACCCCAAATATAGCTATAAACCAATACTTGATGACAAAATTACTCAATCAAACACCCACCTTAGGAAATTTCAACCACATGCATATTACATAGGAAAAAACCAAAAATTCAACTTATGAATTTTTGAAACTCATTTCATGAATCAAATTAGATGTGTTGAAATGTTTGTACATAATTTTTGAGATAAAAAAAAAAAACATCATCTAAGCTATTAAAAATTAGAATTAAGGTTAGTTTTTTGCCTACTTTCTCAAGGAATACATATTTTGACTTAAAATTTGAAAGAATTTATTGTATTTTTAGATTCTTCATGAAAATTTACCAAGGGAACATAAAAATCATAATTTTTAGAACTCAATTGCTACTTTAGAATTTTATCAAAATTAAGGGACAAAATGAAAACTCACCAGTACAAGCTTTTCCGATGGTCTATGGCATATAGGGTAGTGTCAAGCGATATAGATAGGGTGTTTCCTATCAAGTTGTGGTCTTTGATTGTTTCCAAGTTGCGCTTTCACTCTAGAACTTGATAAACCCCCATTTTGCACTATTTTTTCATAATTTTTTCCTCTTTCACCTTTCTATCTGTTTTACCTTTCCTAAAGTTTACTAAGTATCTTAAGAAGTCATTCTTTGAACCAAAGAAGCTTTGATATTTTTTTGATAAATGTTTTAGTCCAACATTGGAATTTCCACCTCTTAATATTGTGCTTTCCCTACATTTTATTTATGTTACACATGTCTAACTTAACTTTGATCTGCTCCCCATTTGTTTCCTTAGCTTGATACGCCAACAACATGTTTCCTAGTCGTTTGTTATTTTATCTTTTTTATGATTTTTCCTTTATTTATATATTTCTTTAGTGAATCTTACCTAATTTGGGTATTTTTAATAATTAAGGGTATATTTATTAGCATAATAATCATACCTAATGTTTATATGTATGTCTTTTATATATTATTTTATATATAATATTAATTATATTACTCTTACAATTTATCTCAAAGTGTTCATTAATTTCTAAGAGTTAATTCATGCATTACCGATAATATAATAATATAATAAATTGATATCATTTTATCTATCTTTTAATATTTATAATTTTAAATTCCAAGCCTATAAGAATTCCTCAACTAATATTTCTAAGCCCATCATAAGTTCTCAATTGAATTAGGTTATCTTTCCAAACACCCTAAATTGACTATCGAACCTAATCATGCAAGTGCAGGTCTCACATTAGGTTAATAGAGTTGACTATAGTGTTAATGGTTGAGATAAAGTAGTGGTTTTTGGGTTTTGATTTTTGGTGAAAGAAGCTAAAGTGAATGTGAAGATTGATTATTGGAAAGTGGTGCATATTGTTCTTAGGCACTGAAAGAGGAAGTTAGTATAGCTTGATTGTAGAATGAATTGAGATTGAGTTAAGATAAAATGACTAACTGAAGTGTAAACACTAAAATTGAAGATAATGATAGTAGTGCTATCCACCATAGATGACAACCACAAAACACCCTCGTAAGTTCCAACGAATGATTCAATGAAGTAACCCATATGATAGTTTAGTTGACTTGAGCTATTCATAAGTTAGCCTCTCGACCTATTGAGGTTATCTATAATACTCCCTAAGCTACTCGTAAAGTTGGAAATAACTCTCAAGATCTGTAACTTGCTTGAAGATAATTCCTTGCTTGATAAGACTAATGGAGCATATACCACGATATTAAGTAAGTATATCTATCAAACAATAGTATAGAGAACTACAAGAGTCTTGGGTTGTTGATCCCACGAAATATGTACACTTACTTACTCGTTCAAATGACTCTTACTTAAATTGAATAGTAATATTGGTGAGGATTTGGGTGGAAACTAGAAATAGAAATTTGATGAAAGCATAACTAATAATACCTAATAAAATAGAAACAAACCAACATGAATTGGGATATCTAGATGGTAATCACCATAAGTGTAACATATAGGATCTTTAAGTATTTTAATGAATGTCTTATTTTTATTAACTAAGGGATTCAAGCATTAATTTAATAGGAATCGCTTCTCTAGTAAATTCTAATCTTAATTACTTCCTATTGACATCGATTCTAGGATAGGACTCCTTAGAACAACATTTAGAGCAAGAATCCCATACATAATAAATATTAAATTAATTTTGGGAGAAATCCATAACTTATCTCTAAGCTTATAGTGAATCTCCTCAATTGTGGTAGATCTAATTACATATTGGCCTTGCGACTTCAATACATAATATCAGATAAATTAAGATGAGACTCTACAAAATAACAACTTAATTCAAGTTAAATGCACAGTTGAATTAATGAAAATAAGAAGATCAAACTAAAATAAAATTATTCTTATACACTATATTGTCACCTTAATTGTTCATAGATCTTGATATCGTTGCTTCTAAGTTATAATCATAGAAATGATGATAATATGTATGATTAGAAGAATATTTATATTCCCTATTCTTTCTAGCATATTGGGCATTAATAATCTTCAAATGGCAAGTATATAATAACAAATTGGACGTACATAGCTAAGAATATAGCTAGGGTAGTAAGGCATTAAGACATCTTTGCAACAATTCTTGTGAAAATTGTCTTGAATTTAATTACGAAGGGAACATGGTTGGGGAATATGTTGGTGGTGGGTAACTAAGTCATGCCTTTGTTAAAAATTCTTCGAGATTCAATTTTTAATTTAAAGATGAAAGCTCTGTGGCCAAGGAATACAATTGTGGGGCTTACCCATAGTAGTCTTCTTTGCTTGTCTCTTGAACAAATTTTCTTTGATCTTTGTCATCTTCAATTATCCTTCAAAATTGATAAAAAGCCTTTTGAAAAATCTTCTAAATTCTCATCTTTTTGTTAAGTTACTTTAATTGAGTCTTGAAATAAAAAAATAACTCAATTCGATAGCAAAGTTAACCAATATATATCAAAATAATCAAGAAAATATTATGCTAAAGGAGTGTAATTTACACTCACCCAACTTCCCCACTCTTAAACATTTGCTTGTTCTTAATCAAATAAATCAATCCTTAACAAGGATTGATTATAAAAATTTAAGACAAGAATTTCCAAAATTGACCACCATTATTTTGGAATAACAATAAAAAGGAATTGTCTCCACAAATAGAATTGCATCCTCTTTAAAAATTTCTAATCACTTGTTCACTCTTCAATGCATGTTGGGCATTAATATTAGAATTTAGTAGTTGATTCTTGTAAACTGATGTTAAATTACATCATTTATTCGAGAAATCTCTTCTTAAACTAGTCAAATTTTTAGTTAGTCGGGCAAAAAAAATATACGATTCCTTTCCATTTAGCTAAGATGTATACTAATCTCTCATAACTCTATCAAATACCATAATCAAGAGTAAATACATGTTGTATCCACTCATCTGATACACTTTAAAGTACATAGTAGACATGAACCATGAATAGGTATGCAAAGTTCAATGGGAATGTGAAAAATAGGATGTGGAATAAGGTTTTTATATGCGAATGTGGATGGATATTATGTACTAAGACACAAACACACTAAGGGTTGAGCTTGAAATGGATTTTGATATGACTCACGACAATCAAACTAATGTTTAGGGTTTCAAATGAGGGTAAGATGTGACTCATTAACTAGCTTAAATGAGGTTTCACCGCACCCTTAAGAAGAAGATTGATAAGAATAAAATAAATAAATAAATAAATAGCACACTCAATAATCACTCAAAAGGAGACAAGCTTGAAGTTAGCTCACAAGAGAAGTTTCTCTGAGAAAATGCTCTTGATGATTGACCATAATCTCTATTGTCTGCTACTTACAAAAGTTACTAGCCTAAAGTAAGCGCATAACTAAAGTTAAGGAAAACATGTACAAGTGTACAAAACTATACATTTGATAGGGAGGTTAATCATGTGGGTCATTCAAGCTGTCCTAGATTGAGTAGTATCCGAATTGGTTGAGGTCAATAATTGGATGTCTCAGTTCGAGGTCGAAGTTGCCAAAGTCCTATAATGTTTGGCTGAACTACCTATGAGGTCAGCCTACAATTGTTGAACTCATAGGTTGATCGACATTGAATCCCTTATAACATGCCAAACTAGTCTATAGGCCTTAGGGCCTCAACTATTTGGTCCCTAGTCTTCTCGACAACCAATAGAGCTAATGCCTAATTGTCTTTCCTTCCTTTCACAGCCTTTTGGTATTAGCTCAACCTTAAGTAAGGCAGGTCAGCCTCGGCTTGGAGATTATCGTAGGCTGATTCTTATCGCTCATCTCCTACTCATCCCACTGTCATAAGGTATTGAGGAAAGGCTTTTTAATTTAAAAATTACCCAAGCATTATTAGCAGCCAGAAAGAACCTTGCTCTTCTAAGAGATTAAGGCCAATCCTTGCTTATTTAGCTATTCTTACAATTAACATTGACAATGAGAAAAAACCTTACTCTTTTGAGGGACCAAGGCTGATCCTTATCAATTTTTCATCCTTAATGTTCTTTTCATTTTTTTCTTCCTCATCAAATTGGCAACATGTTAGAATCTTGCTCTTTTGAGGGATTGAGATCTATCCTTATTAATGACTATTCATTAATGTATTTTTAATTATGCATTTAGCATAATTGAATTTTGAAGGGAAACTTACAAGTGACAAGTTTCATCTACTTATCACTCAAGATTATAGAATTTTAAAAATCAAAAGGGATAAACATACATCTAAGTAAATTTATAGAAGAAGCACATGACTAAAGCTCAGCTTCAATGATTAATTAATATCTTGGAATTGTAGGTTAAATAACAACTAACTCTTGTTCCATAAGAATTCCACTACACAATTCCAATAGTATGTTTCCATTTGTAATAGTGACTTAGGAAAAACTTAGTGTAACCTTTACCTTCTTATCAATGGGAATTGTTAAAAAAAAAAAAAAGTTAGGGGTCAAAATAAATGATGCAAAATAATTTAAACAATGGTTTGGAATAATAGTGTCTAAATAACAATATACCTCTTCCCCCGCACTTAATTGAGTACATTATCCTCAATTTACTAAATTCTAAATCATAGGAAAAATTATCATAACAACATGGTGGAGAAGTAAAGGGAAATATGAGAAATAAAATACTCCCCTGAATGTATGAAATTTGCTTGGGTTGCCCATCGAGACTTTTGTCGGATTTTATCAATGCTTAAGATCAAAATTAACATAAAAGAAGAGATAGGAGCATGTGTGGAAAGAGAAAACTTTTATTAATTCACAGAATAGAACTAACGAAAACAAGAACTTAAAACATGAAAATTGTAAAGGAATTTAACAATCTAACTAACTAAACAATTATTCAAAAATCGCGAAAATAACATCTAAATCAACCATAAATAATCCTAAAAGAAATATAGATCTTCTACAATTGTCCCGTTATTTGAATCAACATTGATCAATTCTTGTCCTCCATTGCCTTTAGAAGGTTCCTCCTCTTGGGCCTTTGATGTTGCTTCCTCCTAATCTTGATCATCTCTTAAATTCATCATTCTTGCTACATCGATCAATTCCTTATTCGTATGTGGAGGAATTTTCCTCTTAACTTGATCAATAAGATTGTTGCAAAACTCCATCAATCTTTTTAATGATTGTTCTACAATCTCTTGAGATTCAATCAACTTTTGAAATTGTGTCTTTAGTTTCTTCGTCTCCTTAACAAGTTCGTCATTAGCGGAGGTTTCAATTTCTTTTCTTTTAGGAGGTAACTTTTTAACCTCAATAGGAAAAAGTCCCATTCAAGGGAACATGGAGAGGTTCACAAGGGTAACATTTTGGATCATGGTGAGTTGAGGGTTATCTACAAGAAGCTTAAGTTGTTAGGCCAAAACAATGACATAAGGTCTACCACCTAATTGATTCACTTAGGAGTTTATTGCTTGATGTCGCATGTAGAATATGAAAGCGACCGTAAGATTGATCTAATATCCTTCTATAAGGCTATAGCGATAGAAGACCTCGTATATAGCTACTAATCTAATACTTTTCCCTCTTTAGTTAATTGTGTAGGTGAGAAGCCAATAGAGGATTACATGGATTAATTAGGTGTAATCCTCTCGCAAATTTAGGATTATAAATTTTCTCATCATAGAGTTTAAGCCAATATGTCTCAAGGGTAACATTACTAAGCAATTCACATGGAAGCATGTAGACTGCTGATGAATGAACAAAATTCTTGCCATAAATTCCCATTAAGACCCTAAATTCGACAATGGAAAGGTTAAATTCAATGTTTAAAAGTCAGCATGCAATTGTTTTATGAGCTTCGCAAGGGACTTGGTCATGTTCGAATGACATTAACTTTTTATGATTACCCAATCTATGAAACTTGATCAAGAAAAAGTCTTTTTGAACAAAGCTTCATAATGGGTTTTGAGATTAAGATTTTGTAATCAAGACCATCGAATTGCACCATGTGTTTAGGGTATGATTATAGGGCAGCTAGAGGATCTTCTTCCAAGATGGTGTTAGAAGAGTTCCTACGGCTAGTTTAGCAGGTGTTTTGTAGTGCCATTGGTGGTTGGTGGTGTTTTCACTTTCCCCACAATTAGTTAATGGATTAGTGTTTAAGAATGGTTAGGAAGCAATAGGGCCATTCAAGATGGAAGAAGTAACTAAATTTTTAGAAAAGTTGTATTAATATCTTAAATCTAAGCAATTAACAAATTAAGAGATATTCTATAATATTCATTGCATCTTTGTAATAGGAAAGTGAATTATTGAGAGGAAATTAGATTTTAAATAAAGGAAGTTCAAAACAAGAAAGTACACCTTACTTCCTTAAAAACAAGATGCAAATACATCCTATTTCATTGGTAATCGAAGTATACGAGGATCACTAGGGCTAGGGTGATTGGTTGTGGTAACTACTAGGGTCAACTCCTTTACATTTCTTAAGTGTAATTTCTTGACAAGAGAAACACGGGCATGACCACAAGGGTGGTAATTGACTGTCTTTTCTCGTAATTTGTTTTCAATCCTAACTTCCTACTTTCAACAACCTAAAAGTACACGATTGTATTCATAGGCTGTAGTCTTCTCATAATTTAGAATTTCAATTTTAGTTCAAATTTTAATTTATGATGAGAGGAACATGAGCAAGACCATAGGCATGGCCTTAGACTGTAGTCTGTACTGAACTTAAACTTACCTCCTTTCCAAGAGTTCTAATATTTGATTCATGATTACACTTCATTTTAGCTTCTTTCCTTGATTTGTCTTGAAACACTCAAGAAACATCTAGAAAAAAATTGCATTAACTTAACATAGAATCAAAAGACATAAAATGAAGATAAATCTAACATAACAAAATCCAGCATGCTTAGGTTGCCTCCCAAGAAGAGCTTTTGGTTAACATCATTTGCTCGACCAGTGAAGAACAAAATTACCCATTTTCTATGATCGAATGGTAGTTGTATTCAAGGTTATTCTCCTTTTTGAACTCTCCTCATAAGTATATCTTAAGTTACTATCCATTTACCTTAAAAGTTCCCTTTTCTTGATTTGAGGTTTTTACCTCTCCATATGGGAATACTGTATCACAATAAAAGGTCTAGACCATCAATATCTAAGCTTAATTAAAAAGAGCTTCAATTGGGACTAATATAGCAAAACTTTATTTTTAAGTTAGAGTAGCTTTCCTTATCTAACTCGATTGTCATTAAATCACTTGGCTCTATTTGTAAATATCCTTGAGTTCTCGTAAGCTATATCTTACCATTCATCTGACTCATTGAGTTGAAGTTTCCTATATTCACTTACACACTCAAGATCAAGGTTAGCACATTTTATGGTCTAGTAAGCCTTATGCTTGATTTCCACTAATAAATTACATGCCTTTCCATAGTCAAGCTATTCTAGTCAATGTCTTATATGCAGTTCTATAGGCCCAAAGAGCATCATCAAGCTCTTTAGACCAATCTCTATGATTATGCTCAACTGTCTTTTCTAAAATTCATTTAAGGTCCTTGTTTGCTGCTTCCACTTGTCCACTAGTTTGTAGATGGTATGGAGTTGCAATTCAATGCTTAACTTCGTATCGTTTCAACGCTTTTTCTAGTTAGACATTATAGAAATGGGTTGTTCTATCTCTTATCAGTGCTTTAGGCACACCGAATCTAGCAAATAGACTCTTTAGGAACAGTCTAACTACCATAATGTCATTAGTAGTTAAGGCTTATGCATTTACTCATTTAGATATGTAATCTATAGCTACTATGATATACTTATTCCCATTCAAATTTGGAAATGGTCCCATGAAATTTATACCTTAAATATAAAAAATTTCGTAGGTCAAAATTGGGTTTTGTTGCATTTCATCTCTATTAGATATGTTTCTTGCCCTCTAACACCTATCACAATGTTTAATGAACTTGTAAGCATCTTTAAATAATGCTGGCCAATAAAAGCGACAATTAAGGGCTTTATGAGCCATTTTATTTATACTCAAATGTCCTCCTATTGGTCCTAAGTGACAATGTTCTAGAATTTTCTAACCTTTAAAATGAAAAGCACATCTATGAACTATTTGATCTACACCAATTTTAAATAATAAGGGTCTTCCTACAAATAAATCCAAGCATTATGGAAAAACTTTTTCTTTTGTCTAAAATCTAGTCTCGAAGGAATAATTTTGGCTACTAGATATTTAGCTATGTCAGCAAACCAAGGAGTTTCCAAAGGACTTACTTAGTATTACTTCTTATCAAGGAACTCATCATTAATCTCCTGTTCATCGAGTTTCTCCAATAGAAGATTTTTTAGGCATGAGATTTGATCAACTATCAAATTCATCACTCCAATATCTGATTTCCAAGTCAAATTCTTGGAGTAAAAGAATCTACTTAATTAATCTTGAATTAGCATCTACCTTATTCAACAAATATCATAAAGTAAAGTAGTTAGTGTAAACACTAACTTTATATAAGATTATTTATGACCGGAATTTTTTAAAGGCAAAGACTACTACTAGGAGTTCCTTTTCAATAGTAGTGTAATTCTCCTACATTTTAATCAGAGTCTTGCTCGTATAATATATCGACTGGAAGTGCTTTTCCCACCTTTAACCTAATACCGCCTCTAAAGCACAATCACTAGCATGGCACATTAATTCTAATGGTAAGCTCTAATTTGGGGATACCATAATAGGAGCATTAGTCAATTTATCTTTTAATACATTAAATGGATCAAAACAATATTGAGAAAATAGAAATGGTATACCCTTCTCTAATAGCCGAGCTAAAGGTCTAGCTAATTTAGAAAAAATCCTTAATAAACCTTTAGTAAAACCCAACATGTCCTAAGAAACTACGAACAACTTTAATAGATGTGGATGGGGTAACTTAGCAATAATATTGATTTTAGCATTATCAACTTCTATGCCTCTCCAAAACACCTCATGTCATAGAACTTCCCCTCTTGTATCATAAAATGGTAGTTTTCCCAATTCAAGACTAAATTAGTTTCTTTACATCTAAACAATAATTTCTCTAGGTTCCTAAGGCAATTATTGAATGAATTCCCAAAAAGAGAAAAATCATCCATGAAAGCTTCCCTTATATCTTTTATAAATTCATCAAATAGTGCCATCATGCACTATTGACAAGTTGCAAGTGCATTACAAAGGCTAAAAGGCATTCTTCTTTATGCAAATGTACCATAAGGATGTGTAAAAGTAGTTTTCTCTTAGTCCTCTAAGGTAGCAGGAATTTGAAAATAACTAGTTAAACCATCTAAAAAGCAATAAAACATATAACCTGATAGTCGTTTCAGCATCTAATCGATGAACAGTATGGGAAAATGATCCTTCCTTGTAGCATCATTGAGCTTTTTGCTATTGATACAGACTCACTAGCCTATAACTGCCCTCATCAAAATCAACTCAATCCATTCATTTGGTACTATTTTCATTCCTCCCTTCTTTAGTACAACCTGCATTAGACTAACCTAAGAATTTTCATAAATAGGGCAAATCATACCTACGTCTAGAAGCTTGATTATTTCTACCTTGACTACTTTCTTCATATTTACATTTAAACGTCTTTACATTTGTACCACCAATTTATAACCTTGTTTAAGCAATAACTTCTGTGTATAGAACAAGGGACTAATTCTCTTAATGTTAGAAATCTTCGATATGATCGCTCTTTTGTGATCCTTAAGTGAGGAAATAATTCTTCTACTGGTTAGTTAATACTATTACTAGGAAAATTCAGTTTTCTTCTAACAATGCATATTTCTAACAGTTTAGAAACAGCTTCAGTTCTAAATCCAGTGGCGCTTCAATTTTGCTTCTTTCACATGTTCAAATTCTTTAGTCCTTATCTCTTAAGTTGAAGGATTAATTTCTAGTTAAGCTTTGGCTTCAATTATATTTGGATCACTAGATTCTTCCTTAGAAATTCCTCGCATCAAACATGATTCTAAGGGATCCTTAGATAATAGTTCCTATAAAGTATCAAACATAGAGCAATAAGTGGAATCAAGACCAAAATATGTATTGTCCTATTTACCTGATTTTCTTATTGCTTCTTTAATTTTAATTACAATATCCTCTTTTATAACCTTTATTGTAAGCTTACCATTGTAATATCTATAATAGCTCTAGTTGTAACTAAAAAAGGTCTACCTAGAATGAGAGATACCTTAATATCCTCATTGATGTCTAATATCACAAAATCAACAAGAAATATAAACTTATCAATTTTAATAAGCACATGTTTGATTATGCCCTTAAGATATGATATTGATCTATCAATTAACTATAAACTCAACCTAGTTGGTTTAGGTCCACTTAAGCTTAGCTATTTAAATAACTTATAAGGCATCAAATTTATGCTAGCAACTAGATTAGCTAAAGCTTCTTTAATAGATAGATTTCCAATAAGACAAGGGATTGCAAAGCTCCTTGGCTTCTATAGCTTTGGGATGCTTGTTTTATAGAATGGTTGAGCACTCTTCACTAAGCATGATTGTAGACAATTCTTCTAGCTTCTTTTTTATTAATAGTAGCTTCTATAGAAATTTCACATGTTTAGGCATTTGTGACAACATTTCCACAAAAGGTAAATTAATATGTAATTTTTTGAATAAGTCTAGGAACCTACCATATTGTTCATCTATGTGCTCCTTCCTTAATCTTTAAGGATATGAAATAGGTGGCTTATACTGGACTTTGGGGAGTTTAAGTTCTTTTATAAGTGATTTAGGTGCTTCAACAACTTTATATTTCTCCTGCTCTATTACTGGTTCGGGGTTAACCTGAGATTTTTTGGGTTACTTAGCAATTCGTAACTCCCTATCTCTTATCAAAGTCATAACTTCTACTTAAGCTTGTGGTGAAAATTCCATTTGCCCTTCAATTCAAATCTCACAAACTGTTATATGCGCTTCTTGATACTCAATAATCTGGCATTGCTACTTTGTATATACATAGTCAACATTTCTTCCAATTTCAAGTTCACCTCTTTTGGAGGGTGAGATTGAAATCCATAAGGAACATTGACATTTTTAGGTAAATTTGCATAAAAAGAATCACTAGCATAAGAGAAACACTTCCTAACCTATTTTTTACAGTTGTTAAAAGGTAAATGTTGAAGACACCATTGGTTTACACCACAACGAGGTTATTTTTTGTAATAAGATGGCATATGTCCTCTTAAATTGATTGCATTGGCCATCATTGATTGTTGTACTAATGTAGGGATAGAATCTAACCTTTTGTGTAATGCATCCAGTTGAGTTGCTATGGTCACGGTAAACTCTGCATCCTTTGTGGGTGATTTCTTCCTATTAAGTTTGTTACCTTCCTAATGGCAACTATTTATAGCTGCATCTATACTTCACTTGGTGTTTCCGAGTTTAATGTTGCTAATGCATCAACAAATTATTTAGTAGCAAAATTCAATCCATTGTAAGAGTTTGTACCTACATCCAAAATGGTAGAGCATGATCTAAATATTTCTTAAGCAACTCCTTGAAATCTTCCCAAGCATCATAAATTGTTTCATTGCCAGTTTCAGTGAATGACGAGATACTACTCCTAAGCTTAGCTGTTCTGGCTAGAGGAAAATATTTTTCTAAAAATCTTTCCGTTAGTAAATGCTAAGAAGTAATAGAATCTTTTTCTAATGAGACTAACCATTGTCTTACTCTTCCCTATAAAGAAAATGGAAACAATCTCAATCTTACCACATCATCCGTAGCTCCTTCTATTTAAAAAGTAGCACAAATCCCTAAAAAGCTTACGAGATGTGTATGAGAGCCCTCCCATGGAGATGTTTCAAATTACAACTATTATAAAACCATCTAGATAACGATTAGCAAGATCATAAATTCATTAACTGTGATAGCTAGTCTTATAATATTGGGGTTGGCTTTAGTAGTCAACGGCTTAATGTAATTAAAGATAGTTTTGTGTGCTTCATCATTATTGGCCATTACTCTAATTTTCCTCGACATAAAAAAACAAATGTTTTAAGTTAGATTTGGCTTACTTAATAAAGATGAATAGAAAAATTGCAAAAATTAAAAGTGATAGAGTAATAAAGAAATGAGCTTTCCTGATCAACTGTCCTTAGAAACAGCACCAAGAACTGGATGAAGCATATAATGCAATATTAGGTAGGTACACCTATTAAGTAATACTATAGAGAACTCCAAGTGTCTTATATTGTCAATCCTAGAAGAACTGGACATGTATTCACTCATTCAAATTAATCTTAATTAAATTGAATAGAAATATTGGTGAGGATTTAGACAAAAACTAGAAATAAAAATTTAACAAAAGAATAACTACTAATACAATGATAAAATAGAAACAAACAAACATGAATTGGGATATCTAGATACTGATCACTATGAGTGTAGCATGTAGGATATTTAGGTATTTAGATGAATATCTTATTTTTATCAATGGGGAGATTTAAGCATTAATCTAATACGAATCACTTGTCAACTTAATTTTAATCCTAATTACATCCTACTTAAATTGCTTTTAAGACAAGATTCTTTAGAATAATATTAATAGTAGGAATCCGATACATAATAAATATTAAATTAATTCTGGAAGAAACCTATAACTTATCTCTAAACTTATAATGAATCTCTTCAATTGTAGTAGATCTAATTATGTATTGACCTCATGACTTCAATACATAATATCAAATAGATTAAGCTAAGACTCTAGAAATAGCAACTTAATCAAAATTAAAATAAAACAATTCTTGTACACTATATCATTACCTTAATAATTCGTAGATCTAGATATTGCTTCTTCTAAGCTATAACTATGAAAGAGATGATAACTTGTATGGTTACAAGAATAATTCTATTTTTTTTTTTTACTGTCTTCTCTCTTATACAATTGTCTGTTATCTATTTATAATGTCTAGAAAGAATAATCTTAAAATGGTAAGTATATAATAACAAATTTGATGTACATAACTATAGTGGCTAGGTGTAAAGACATCTTTGCAATAGTTCTTACGAGAATTGTCTTAAATTTGATTATGAAGGGAGCATAACCTGGGGGCATGCCTATGGTAGGTGTTTGCAGTCATGTCTTTGTCAAAATCCTTCGAGATTCAATTTGCAATATACAGACGAGAGCTCTACGACCAAAGAACACGGTTATGGTGTGTACCTATAATCATTGTCTTCACTTATTTCTTAAACATCGATCTTACCATCTTCAATTTATCCTTCAAACTTGACAACAATCCTTTTGAAAGTATCCTAAATTCTCATCTTTTAGTCAAGTTCCTTCAATCGAGTCTTGAAATAAAAAGTGACTCAATTTAGTTGAAAATTTGACCAATTTCTATAAAAATAGCTTAAAATATTCAGGAAAATATTATGCCAGATGAGTGTAATTTTAAAATCATCAAAGATCAAGGTGGAGGAGTAGGAGGACATGTGCAAAAAAGGATTAACTTGGGTAAAGTAGATGAGGAAAATAGAGAAGAGTACTATGAAGTAAAAGAGAGAGGTCGCATACCCCGAGCTATTGAGTACTAATGAATACTTTGAGTAGGAAGAAAAGGTCAAGTAAGTCTTTGACTATTGTCAATGCTAGGACTTTGATAATGTAAGAACAGCCGTTATAAAGTTTTCTAGATATGTTATAATATGGTGGGGGAATTTTTAGAACATGCACCAAAGAGATGGCTATGAGGAGGTTAGTGCTTGGTCTGAGATGAAAAGAGTTCTTAGAGTAAGGTTTGTATCGGATGCTTACTTAAAAGATATGTTTACTTGACTCTAAGAACTAAAGCAAGGAAGTTGAACTATTGATGAGTAATTGCTTGAATTTCAAATGCTCATGATCTAATGTGAGGTTAGTGAGTCCTTAGCCTAGACAATTTCTAGATTCCTTATTGAGTTAAGACTCGAGGTCCAAGACGTAGTAGAACTTTAGCAATTTACCACCTTAGATGAGGCTATAAGAATTTCCTAATGTATGGATAGGCAAAGAAGAAAAAGGCTAGTCCGACCTCAATTGAGTTGACTTAGTCAAGGCAATTTCCAAGCTCATCATAGAACCGAGCCAAATAGATGAACTGGTACATAACTAAGCAAAAGAATTGACTTGTCAACAATGATGTACCAATGAGGACGTTTGAAAAAAGGTAAGTATTAGGATGGAAGAGGACCCAAATTAAGTGTTTTAGGTACTAAGGTTTTAGATACATAGCCGCCCAATGTCCAAACGGACATACCATGGTCATTAAAGGTGAGGTCTCAAACATTGAAGTAGAAAGTACTAACAAAGAGCCTAAAGAGAAGAATGAACTAGAAGGAGTAATCTAAGCATGTAATAAACTCATAGAAGAGAATGTGCTTGCTGATGAGTTGGATAAATTGACCCTAATTATCTAACAAGCCTTAAGCCTCGAACTATCTATCGAGGAAGAACAGTGAGAAAACTTGTTTTATGTCATATGCAAAGTGAATGAGCACGTGTGTGCACTCATTGTAGATAATGGGAGTAGCATCGACATTATATCTACTAATCTAGTTTGAAAACTCAAATTATCGACCTTATCGCATCTATAGCCATATAAGTTACACTGGTTAAATAAAAAAGGAGGATTGTATGTTGCTTAGCAAGTACCATTGCTAACCTTAGTTAGGAATTGCTCTAATGAAATTCTTTGTGATGTGTTACCCTTGTGTGCATCTTATGTATCATTAGGTTGACCATAGTTGTTTAATCTAAAGATCATGCATGATGGTTTCAAGAACACATATGCCTCTAAGAAGAATAGAAGGAAGATCACTATAAACCCTATGATCCCTAATCAATTGAGCAAATTGTAAGCCAAGCTAGCTTGAAGGTCTAAGAAGACCTTAGTTCTTAGGTGACCCGAGCTCCAAGAGACTATTAGGTTTGACGAGTTGACTTTCTTGTTAGTTAAAAGGTTATTAGAATTGAAGAAGCAAGTCATGCTGCCTAGCTAGATTCAGGAGTTTCTTATTGAGTATACAGATTTGTTTCCTAAGCAATTGCCTTAAGGACTACTACCTTTCTAAAGGATTGAGCATTGTATTGACTTGATACTTGGTATCGTTTTGTCTAACAAGCCTCCTTATTAAGTTAATCTTGAATAAGCATTTGAGCTATAGCGATAAGTCAATGAGCTATTAGAAAAGGGTTATGTAAGAGAGAGTCTAAGTCCATGTGTTGTACCAACCTTAGTTATGCCAAAGAAAGATGGTGCTTGCCGAATGTATGAGAATAGTCAAGCCTTTAACAAGATAACGATCAAGTATAGGTACCATATCTCATGGTTAGATGATATGCTTGATAAGCTAAATGGTGTTAGGATTTTCAACAAGATCAACCTAATGTCTGGTTACCATCAAATTCAAATGAGACTAGAGGACAAATGGAAGATTGTGTTAAAAACTTGACATGGTCTATATGAGTGGTTAGTAATGCCCTTTGGCTTATCTAATGCCTTAAGTCCTTTCATGGGATTAATGAATCATGTACTGCAAAATTTGAAAGTGAACCACATAAAATTTGTTGTGGTTTACTTGATGATATCCCGGTATATAGTATTGACTAACCGAGCCATACTAACCATTTCCAAGATGTATTTGATGTACTTTAAGCTAAGAAACAATTCAAAAATTTGAAGAAGTGTTGTGTTTATCAAAAGGAAGTAGTTTTCTTAAGATATGTAGTTGGTGAAGAAGGTCTATGAGTTGATAATGAGAAAATCTAAGCTATTGTTGATTGACCAACTCCAACCACTCATGCCAAGGTGAGGAGCTTCTATGGTTTCACTTCCTTTTACCAATGTTTTATTCAAGGTTTCAATGCCATTATCACTCCTCTGACTAAGTTGATGAAAAAGAATATAGAATTTAGATGGGGAGAGAAAGAAGAGAGAAATTTCACCGAGGTGAAGAGGAGATTGACCTCTGTACCTATATTGGGTCTAATTAATTTTGAGAAGATATTTGAGCTTAAGTGTACTACATTAGGTGTTGACATAGAAGTTGTATTGACGTAGAAAGGCCGACTTATTGCTTATCATAGTGAGAAGCTAAAAGAGATGCAATTGAATTATTTTATATATGATAAGGAACTTCTAACCTCAATCTAAGCTCTTCATTTGTGGCAACATTACCACCTTCCAAGGGAGTTTGTCATATACACTAATGAAAAATCCTTAAGATATTTGCAAAGTCAAAGTAAGCTACTAACGAGGTAAGCCTTATGGGTGGAATTTTCAACGAGATTTAATTTTTTGATCAAATATAAGCAAGGCAAGACCAACATCATCGCTAATTCCTTGTCAAGGAGGCATATCCTTCTTACCACTAGGTTGTTAGGGTTCACTAACTTCAAAGAGAAATATTCTAGAGACCTTCATTTTTGTCCAATATATGAGCATTGAGAAGAACAAAGAGTAATGGATAGAGGTAATATGTCTAAACATGGTGTTGGATTCGAGTATCGTAAATATTTTCCTAAGTCAATAAGACCACATAAAATGAAAACTGACTAAAATTTAAAACTCGAAACTTAAAACGGACTTGAAAGATACTATTATATGATTTGGAAAACCTAATCATGTAAGAAAACCCCAATCCCTACATGTACGCACTTTTAAAAATGTAAACTTAAACTTAGTAGAAACCGTAAATATCAAATCATAAAAATTTTTAAAAACTCTATAAAATTACCTTAATGCTTAAATCAATAAAATTATCAACAATTTTGTGAGATCATATACAATCAATAACTAACGAACTAAGGATTATTTCAAGTAATAATAAATAACAAAACTAAGCTAGTTAAAGGAATAAATTAATAAATTTACAAAAATTATTTTACTTGTGTACATAAGTAGCCCCACAATGTGTATATATATAAATATATTATTAAGCAATTTCCTTCTCTTTTCTTAATCTATCATATGATATATATATATATATATGTTGCATAATAAAGCGATATTCCTAAATAATTAAGCCAATTGAACTTTAAGCTCTTATGTATAAGTCAATTATTCCCGAGTTGGTGAAAAACTCTAAAACATACATAAACTCTCTCAAACCCTAAAGCCTAGGATGATCAAGGACTTACGATCCTAAATGAATAATTAAAAATATAATTTGAATACATTTTATTCAACTCTAGAAAAACTCTAAAATTTCTTAAGAGGCAAATCATAACCTACAAATTAATTTGAGAACCAAACCCTAAAAGAATTTCATATAAAACAATTCCCTTATTTTCACTTAGATATGGATAAATTGTAAACTCTACTTTTTAGCGGACTTGTGATTCAACTAAGAATACTTCTCAAATATTCCCAAGGATAAACTAAGCTAAGAATTCAAATTTACATTTAAAAATGGATTTAATTTTCCAATTTGAAGCCCTATTATCGATAAAACTCGAATATGAGAACCATAAACCCTAAACCCAAAACCCTAAAACAATTAAGGACTTGTAACCCTAAGCAGCTAATTAAGAATTTAATTTAAACAATTTTATTCAAGTCTAGAAATTTTCATAATTTTATAAGAATTAAATCATAATTTACAAATCAATTTAAGAGACAAACTCCAAAAGAATTTCATATAAGACAATCTCCTTATCTTCATGGATAAGATTTGTGCACATGAATAAGTAAATCAACCAATCGTCCTAAATAACTTATCAATTGATAAATATAAACCCAACTTTTAGTAGGCCCATGATTCAATTAAAAGTACCGTCTAAACATTCCTAAGGATCAACAAAACTAAGAACTTAAGTTTACATTTAGAAACAAATCAAAATTTTCCAATTCAAAAACCAATTATCGATAAAACCTGAGCTTGAAGAACTACGAGTTCTAAAGTCACTTAAAACCCTAAGCCCTAAAATAATTAAGGAATTTTAACCCTAAGTAATTAATTAATAATTTAATTTAAATAACTTAATTCAACTTTAGAAAATTTCACAATTTTATAGGAATCGAATCATAAATTACAAAACAATGCAAGATGAAAACCCTAAAACAATTTCGTATAAAACCATGCATTTATCTTTATGTCTAAGCCTTACACATCAATAAGTAGACCAACCAATCACTTTAGATAACTTATCAATTAACAGTTGGAATCATTTATCAATTAATAACTTATCAAAATCTAGTGATAAGACATTTTCCTTATTACCCCTTCACTTATACTACATATAGATAATTTTTCACAAGATTTCACATGCTTAACTTTATTAAATGAGACAAGACCATTCCATGACCCCAAAAGACATTAAATGGAATATTTGAATAAGGAGAAAAGGGGGGCCATACTCTTGTCTTTCAACCATCCATCATTTTCTCTTATACACCTCTATTCACTCCTTAATGCTTATATCATCAATAGTTGAAATTATTGACTTTTGTGTAAGTTTCAAGACAATCAATCAAAGCTTCTTGCACATACTTCTTTTCTCATTCAAAAATCTGCCACTCTCTCCCTCTTTCACTCCCATTTTCACTTCCTTTGCTATCACTTTAAACATAAATCAAAAGAAGAAATCTAACTTCATAAAAATCCTCTATTTGGCTACCACTTTTAAGTCCCACTCACGGTACTCCCATTGCTTTCTCTTGTGTCATTTTCTTCCAACATCTAAGCTCTTTTAGAACCATTAGAACCTTCCACAAACTGTACTCCAAAGGATCAAACAACTTGGGTTTCCAAAAGGTTGCAAAAGGAGGAAGCAAAGTTAAGAGCTTAAGTGGAACCTTTATGTACAACTACCATATTTCGCTTTAATGACGAGTAAGTGTTTCTTGTGATTAGTGGGTTAGTGTTTATGTTAGGAAACTTTGATTTCTTGAAGATATGAGTATGATTTTAAGTTGTTATAGCACCAAAGACCATTTTAAGAAACAAACTCATGCAACCCTTACATGAAGTTGAAACATGAACATGTAAAGTTGGTGTTTTGTAACGATACTTGTTTAACACTTTGAATGGAAGATTTTAAGTGGAGAAAATTTTGAAACAAGAACTTGAATGGAAGATGATCATGCTGGATGTGAGGATTCAAAAGTCATTTGGATGTTAATTTTATTTCCATTAAGTTAAACATACTCAAATCTAGACGTAGATTAAGGAAAAATTCATCACATGAAGTTTTATGAAGAAACCAACTTTGTATGACATGAGCTATGATATGGAAGTTGTAATAAGTGTAAGATTTTCTATTTTTTGTGTGAAGCATGAGTTAAAGAATCATATTACAGAAGAAAATTTAAGTTAAGATTTGGATACAAATAGTTTATTTGTAGGATTTGATACCTAAACTTAAGGAAATGATGAAACAAGTTTAAAAAACAAGTGAGAACCCTTTAGAATCATCACAACTGGATTGGAACATGGGTAAAAAAAACTTAAAGATATGATAAAAGTAAGTGAACAAAGTGAAAAGATCAACTAAAGTAAGTATGGTAAGTATACAAAGCCTAAAACTCAAAACCGAACCTAAAATACTCAAAACCGAGCCTAAAACTCTCAAAACAAGCCTAGAACTCTAAGTTGGGCCTTCAATAAAATTTTGACCAGCACTTTAAAAAGTTAAGAGAGGTTGTTTTGAAGCCCATAAGAAATCCACCTAAGACTCCATAGGCCCAACAAAGTCACTAACTTTAGTTTCAACAAAAAACAAGCCCATTCAACAACTTAAGCCCACTAAAGGGGCCATGAAGTGGTTATTAGCCTTAGGAATATATATCAAAATTGTAAATCTGATCTGAAGGAGTATTTTAAGCTTAGGATAAAATCTTGAGACCAAGCCCAAAGGATTTCTTAAGTTATCAAAAAAGCCCATTTACCATACAAGGCCCAAAAGTACTCCAAAACATGAGGAACGCTACTATTCTGACCTATGGACATATTTTCATGCCTCATTTCGAAAATCTAACCTCACTATGTTAAAGTACACTCGAAAACGATGAAGATTGACTGTATGATTATAAAAATCGGATTTAAAACGAGAAAGTTATATGCGATTGAACTTTTAAGTAAAACTGGGAAAAAAATTATAAAACCAAGTCAAAAGTATAACTTAAAGGGTTTTAGCTTAGTTTTTTAGGTTTTATTTCAAATCCTTATAGTATCGTATTAGCGATGTCTGGGGATCCGGCTTTGGAGAGACGACTTATCCCGAATTAGTTTGATTCATCCACATGGCTAAGTGAGTAAATTCCCGATGGCTCTTTACTTAATTTTACTTGTAGAATAGATGCACCTAAACTTATATATACAACTTTAACTGCTTGTGGGATATGGAAAATGCATGTATATGAATTCATGGATGAATGCGATGACTTATTAATTATATATAATAATGGGAATTGTTTGTACTAATATATACATGTGAATTGTATGGAATAAAATTTCCTAATTACCTTGAAAATCGAGTTAATCACTTATACGATTAAGATATCAAAATGAATCATGCATTCCCCATATTGCATATAGATAACACCGACTGCCACTTTGCGCAGAAGATGAAAAGGGACTCATAGGAGGACATGCCTCCTGTAGGATTAGGCACTAACTATGTCATCATATATATTGAGTCTCTGTCCTAAGCTGATGGGCTTACTAGACGCCGGGAGACGCCAATTGTCAGTGAGGGGCCAAGTCTTGTGGCTTCTACTTATAGCATGTGTTTATGGATTGTAGAGGCTACTATACCGGTAGACTTGAGATTTTCAAAATATGATTTACTATTCGGTAATGAAAGGATATATATGTATATATATATATATATATATATATAGTTTTGTTTTGACTTAAGCACAATAGTGCTAATGAATTAAAACCCAAGGTCTAGAACCCGGATTTTGGTTTGGGTCGATTAATTATCTCCTAACCTTGACTACAAAGGGCGTAATTCTGAGTCGTATGCAATTCCTATGTTACTTCATGCATTGTATGGCATATTAATTGTGCATCTAATAAATTTCTATCATACGGCATTGATGAGGGTAATTATCTCTTTAAGCATAAGCTTACACCCCAACTGTACTTTTCCTTGCAGGTTGATCGATGGTTGGGAATGGGATAGGAATTGAGTGCAAAGTGCTACCATTGAATTAATATGATGAAAAAGCTTATGTAGTTAATTCAGAATGCTCCGAAAAATGATTAATGTCTCAATTAAGTTTATTATCTTTAGTAAGTTTAGAATTTTCTAAAATTGTATATCTTATTTCACTATATTGGTAGGGGATACTGATTCTCTATGGTTCTGAGGAATTGCAGAAAAATGGATATCCATAATTATTTATATTATATAATTAGTCAATGAACTAAAATTGAAGACTCTACTAAATAACTATTTAGATTCTTGCAATCTATAACTTATAAAGCAATTTTCTTATCATGGGTACACACGTGATATGGAAATTTTAGGCAATATTACTAGGCCCCTCTCAGGGTCGCTACATTTACTATTGCTTTTTTGTTTTTGCAGGAGATCATTCTCTTGCATGGAGTACCTAGGAGCATAGTTGAAAGCTAAAGTTTCTAAGCTATTTCTAGAGAACTCTCTAGCATCGGATGGAAACCATATAACCATTTAGCACTTCTGACTACCCCAAAATTGATGGCTAAATGGAGGTCATTAATAGTACCTTGGGTTCATTACTTCAAGCTATGGTAGGAAAGAACTTGACTGACTGGGATGTTTGTTTACCCATGATAGAGTTTGCCTACAATTGGATAGTACACGATACCACTAAGCATATACCTTTTGAGGTCATCTATGGCTTTAATCTTGAGCTACCTCTTGATCACATCCAAACACTCATGTCTAACCAAAAAGACCTTGAAGCTAGAGCTAAAGCTCAATCCTTTCATTAAATCTACCATAAAGTTACTCAGTAGATTGATCAAGCTACCAAGAAGATGGAGGAGGGAAAGGACAAATAGTTTCAACCTAACAACCTAATTTGGTTACACTTGAGCAAGGAAAGGTTCCTAGGTAGAAGGAAAAGCAAGTTGTCTACCTGAGTTGAAAGGCCATTTAAGATACTTCAAAAGATGAACGATAATGCCTGTTAATTAAAAATTCCTAAAGACTTCAAAGTTTTTTATTTGTTCAATATTGTCGAACTTAACCCCCACTTATCTGAAGAAGGATAGAATGAAGATTAGTAAGTTTAGATCTCAAATTCCAATTAACCTAGAGGGAATGATAGGAATCGAACCAATGGACCCTTGACCCGAGCTCATGCTCGAAGTGAGGGCATGGTAAGGTGCATCCTCTCATCCTAACCTACACTTAAAGAATCCGAGCTGCTTTCAACTGTCAATTTGCTACAAATACCAAGCTAAGCCCCTTCTTCTTTATCAATGACTGAGTGCAGACTTGAAATCTACTTTGCTAGTAGCTCAACTAACTTACTTATTAGCTCAGCTAAATATGTTCCGAGTTGACCAACCTTAAAAGCATTCGTAGATTAGCTTAGCACCTACTAAGTATGATTGTATTTTTCTATCAACTCTGACAAGAGCTCATCTAGTAACCACCAACCAAATGTCATGGCTCCCCAAATGAAAAAATTTGCCACTGGAGCTTCTATTTCTACAATTTCTATTGTTCCCTTACCCATTTGTTGTATTTTACTTATTTTAGATAGTACCCTTTCTGTTTTTTCCTTATTTAGGCATGTTGCCCTAGTACTTTGAGTATAAATACCCTCTTACATGTAGCCATAAGCACCATCTTCCATTACTAAATATACTAAATTTTCTTTTTCATGTAAAGCTTTTAGCTTACTACTTTCTTACTCTTATCTTATCTCTTGAGCAAGGTTAGGTGGTGAGTGACTTCATTGACTACTCATACATCATACGAAGCTAGTTCATGAGTCCTCAAAGATTTCTTAGTGTGTTATATTCTTAGAATTATTCATGGTTTTGCTTGTTTTCTTTTACTTCATGCATTTTCCATCCTACATTTCAAACATCCAGCAAGCTTGGACCTACCTCGATATCACTACCCTCGCCTGTCTTTAGTGTAGTTTATTATTTACCAATTGCTTAACGATTTGTCAACTTACTTTCATCTAGCTGTAGCTGCATTGCTAGCCTTGTCTTTTGACTAGAAGAACTCTGGGATTGGCCATCTAGTGGGCCAAAAAGCTTAGCTTACTTTGGTTGAACATTTGAATTCAAATGATGAGCATGAACAATTTAACAACTATAAGCCTTAACCATGCAACTACCCATCACATTCGATATGTAACTAAATTAAGGAGTTGTCATGTATCTTAAGTAGTTAAACTGCTTACTACTTCAATTACGAACAAACACCTATAAATATAGGAGCACAACTACTGTAATAACTCTCTGCATACTCTCACTACTTTCTTACCTACTTAGTCTTTAAAAGAACACCTAAACAAACTTTAATTTAGGTATCAGAGTAGCTATGCTAGACTAGCACCAATACCCCTAAAGTCTAATTTGTTTCTCTCTTTCAGGAGTTATCACTTAGTGTAGATTTCAATTAAGAACAATAAATATCAACCATCTTTGCATACAAAAACTAAATTTACCAAGTAAAAAATTTGCAACTATTAATAAACTATAAACTAACTAAGAGAAAAAAATCCTTTTTTCCTATTCTAACCATTTTTCTGTAGTACATTTTCTTATAAAGGAACTACATAAACTAAACTTTTGGTAATCTTTACTAACCTCCCTTTCATCTGTCAAACTTTATCATCCTTACCAACACTATTCCTTGCACCTATTCAAGGAGATTTCTAAGTGGATGAAGCCATTTACATTGTGTCAATCTCATCGAATGAATTTTGAGCACATAGAAGGGATGGGATATACACATTACACCAGTGAAAATCATCATCTACTAAGTCATTAGGATGCTCTTGCCTTAAAACATTATGATCTTCATAGCATAAGGGTTGGTCTTGTTTTAGTATAATTAATTCAACTAGTATGACTTATGTCTCATGAGTTGTGGTCTCTTTAATAGCCAACTACGACCTCTATTAGCACCACGCTGACTCCCACCACCCTACTAGTACCAACTTGCCTACTACTACCCTTACCTGCACGACTCTGCCTACTACCACCCTTGAGCATTACCTTACTAACATTTGTCAAGTTTTTAGTATATGCTCTTCATTCTTGTCGTCTTTGTTGCATCACGAGCAATGGATTATGACACCTCTTTTACTACACTTGCCAAATGGTTTTGTCATTTCATCAACTTCTATTTCTTTTTTTTTTCTTTTTAGCCTACTAGCAACTTTACAATGCATTGAAGGGTCGATTTTCCCCTTACCACTCTTCAACCATTAATCTTTGTTTGGAATTGGATATATAACACCCCTATATTATATTTCAAACATGACAATGTGCGAATAAGCATCACCGATAAGATTCTTGTTGGTCCTATCTAAGATATCAAGACTGGGGGGTATATGAATTGATATCTTTAAAGTTTTGAAAACTTTCCGATATAAGCAAAATAAAATTATCCCCCTTAACAACTTATAATGGTGAATAGTGATATTTTAATTTAACACACAATAAAAACACAAAGTAAAAGAGTAAGGAATGAGAATATCAGGTAAAGATTTTATAGAGTTCTGACCTTTTAACTACTTCTCTCTTCTAGCTCCATTGTTGGGGACCTAATCTGCTTCACCAATGCCATTCTACTTAATCTACTAAATCAAATCACCATGATATTACAAGCTCTTGTCACACATAGACTTTACAAGACAAGACTCTGCTTTGCCTATCTAACCTCTCTATAGTGTAGGCTAATATAGATTTATAAATTACACTCAAATTATAAATAATAATTACAAATTACAAGTGAAAACAAAAATATAAATCTTAATCAATTTTTCTCAAAAGAGAGATATCAATTGTTGTAATGTTTGCTTCAATGTAACTTCCTAAAGAAGTATCTAAATGACTTTCTATGACTATTCAAAAGGTAGAATCTAATTAAGACCTTTTGTTTTTCGAGAGCTGTTTTCAAAGTAGTATCCTGATGTTTTGAATCCTTTCTCTTTTATATCGAGATCCTCCAATGGTTAAAAATCTAAAGATTATCTTTTATCCAACCGTTAGTTATTTAAGATAATTCCCTGGATATTTTTTAGAAGATCTCAACTATTTCAAATTTAAAACTAACTCTCCTTGTGTTGTTTAGATTAGATACTCATTAAGCTTCTAGTCTGAATTTAAAAAGATATGCTTTTATTAGCGACTTCTAGATGGGACTTATATTCAAGATTTTGAAATTCCATAAAATCCGATTCAACCTTATCCTTATCCGTATTTGTGTCTATCTTGATCTTTCAAAAATTAATTCGCTCAAAAATCCCTATGGATCTTGATTCCATCTTAGGTGAAACTAGATTAAGCGTATTTCCCCAATACACTCAATCTAGTAGAGCTAGTCTTAATTTCTACAAATATGATATAACTTAATCTTCTAAACTAGCTTTCTAAATAACCTTCTGAAAAGTATTAGTCTTCATTATTTCAAAGTTTCTGAATAAGCTTCTAAAGTCTATATCACTTTTTCTAAGAACCCTTTTGAATTCTTGCAATCTTAATGATTCATTAGCATTTATCTATTTTTATTATCATTGAAATTTATGAGAGATATCTAACACTTCTAATTTTCCATTATCAACTAATATTGCATTTATTGCATGCATACATGGAATACCACATAGTTGCTAAGCTCAATAACTACACTCACAATTCCCTATGCTAATAGTATGCACTAAACTTATAATTTCTACCTCTAAGTGTCTATCCCTAGTACACCTAGTAATTGCATGACAACTTTCTTATCTTATTTTTTTTTAAGTCCCAAGTACTTGATGACATATTAAATGGGTAAACCCCTTATATTCCTCTCGCTTTAACTGATACAATGATAATAATTTCTTTCCTATGTACTCCATCATTGATTATAAAGGTAAATGTCTACCATCAATGATGTAAGAGTTAAGACTCTCACATATGTTGTTCATTAGAAGATCATACCTTGAAACTAGACAAAAATGACTCTTATTCCAATACCTGAGAGCCTACTCAAATACAAAAACACATCATTACCTAGTATCTAGATTCTTCTTGCATAATGATTGAATTTATTCATCATATACACCATAATTGCTCCACACAATCTCCTTAAGAGGCCTAATTTTAATGCTCGCATACTTTTGTTTCCATAGAGGTGTCGAGTACAAATGCAATGTTCTCACTATAGGGCAACTTCTTTTAGTGCTTTTACTAGTCCTTACATAACAACAAAGGATTAATAATCAAGAAACTATGTTATGACTCATATCAAATGATAATTATTAATTTGTTTGCAATATGTAACAAAAGAAACTAGTAATTCATAATATCTTCTGTTTGTCAGACATGAAAGTCTACTTTATCTAACATTCATAGTCAATATCATCTAGCAAAAGTTGCAAAAACCATGTAAACATAAAGAAGATAAATATTTAGCTTAATTAACTTTAATCATATAGCAAAAATAAAGTGAGCAACTGTATGGTACCTTTAGAAACTATTGCTAAGAATCTTTTCTCTACCTTAGTTGTAGTAATAGCTATAAAAGCATGAAGTTATTACCATCACAACCTACAATTGCTAACGACTACCCTTCGTATGGGCTTTTAGGCATCTCCCATCATGCCCAACAAAGAGTTTACAATTTATACACAAAACCAACTTTCATTGCATCCACAAAAAATGCATCCTTTGGAATTTAATGTTTACATAAGGAATGCTACTTCCCAATTTCAACTTAATGGTACTATTGTTATTCAACATAAGTACAGTATGGCAATAGTCATACAAAATGTTGTATTAATTATCCTAGTCCTTATATAGTCTCTTAATTACAATGCGCTTCATCTTATAAAGAACCCATTGAGAAATGATGATATTATTATCTCTCCTCACTTGACCTTGTAATGTCTCGATTTTGATGTTCACTTGATCTTCAATCAAAGCAACATACGTCTCTAGGAAAGCCTTTGATGTCAAACAACTCATTTATGCACAACATGGAATTTATTCTCCATGTTAAGTCTTTTAAGAATGTATGTTTTATAGGCTTTCCATAACACCTCCAAACACAATCAGCTTTACAAGCAACTATAATTCTTTTTTCCTCATTACTAATAAATTTGACATCCTAACCTAACTTTGCATTATATGCATGTCCAACTTTCTTAAGAACCTTGACATAGGTAAATCTCATCCTGATTAGTGGAATGGTCTAAGTCATTTTCATAAATAATAGGGAATAGTTTTTGGAATCTTAACATCATCTGAAGTTGTTAGGGATGTTAATACTTCATTGCCAGTAGATATACTACTTTTAGATTTCATTCTATCATAATCAACTTCAACATCTCTATCAATAGCTTTTTCAATCAAAGCTTCATGTTTAGTAACTTAATACAAAAATAGATCATCACTTGCATTTGTAGTTACCTAGATGAGTAGTATAGAATCTTATCTACAAAAACATATAGGTGAATCTCCTTCTTACTACCATAAACCACAAATATACTCTTGATATCAAAATATTTATCAAGCATTACTAGATTGTCTTCCTCATATATTGTTCTCTCAGGAGATTGATAGAACAAAAACATATTGTATAGTGAATTATAACTAACTATTTCAATGTGTTAAAGTTAGTCTATTTGAGTTAAGCCCTTTTACCCCCTCTAATCTCTGACTCTTATAATTAGTTTCTAGCCTCGACTAAAATAGTTGTAGTAATGTATGTTAAAGTTATACATGTCTTTAGCTATTTTTGTAGTATAAAAGGAAAGAAAACTTAACAAAATCAGCATAACCAAGTACTTTGCATACATTACAATGAACTCAATAATAAACATAAGAACTACTTGGCCTAGGTATACAATTAAAAGACCACATGTCCTTATAGAAAAAGAAAAGTAATTTTCATTTTGATAAAAACAATAATAAACATGGAGATAACTTTGACCTAGAGATATTATAAAAAAGCATATGGCTTTATATAACAAAAAATATAACTTTCACATCCATATGACATAGATAGAGAGACACTATTAGTACTAACCAAATAAAAAAGCAGCCATAACAAAAGATACAATAATATCATAGAAGTAAAAACTAAACTATAACAACAGATAAAAGCAAATTGTAAAAGATTAAACAATGCAATAGTTAAAAAAAAAAAAAAGACAATGGTAGCCACAAAATTTGAATAAAATAATAAGGATAATTGATATGTTAAATCACTACTTTTAAAACAAAAGTGTATTTATATTAGTAAATACACTAAGTCACATATGCAATATAATACTGGTGAAGATCTGGTCAAACTAATAAAGAATGTTGTACTACCTCTTAACTATATTAGTACTAACCATATAAAAAAGCAACTATAATAGAAGATACAACAATAGGTTAAAAGTAAAAACTAAACTATAATAATAGATAAAAGCAAATAGTAAAAAATTAAACAATGAAATAGTAAAAAAAAAAAAAAGAACATAGCACCCACAAAATTTGAATAAAATGATAAGGATAATCAATATGCTAAATCACTACTTCTAAAACAAAAGCATATTTATATTAGCAAATATACTAGGTTACATATGCAATATAATACTAGTGAAGATCAGGTCAAACTCATAAAGAATATCATATTACCTCTCAGCTATATTAGTTCTATCTAAAGTTCGAAAATTAAATAAAATATTATAAATTTGATTCTAAACACTAACTCAATAACTAATCTATTATAATGAATTAGAATATTCAATACGCTTAATGAATTCAATCATGAGCTAGATAAATGGATAGCCAATTAATGTTGATATCAAGTAAATCCACAGTTAACTTATCAAATCTTTAATTGGTTTAGTTTTATAATAATGAAGTACTAAGTAATCATTTATTTTCTTAAAGCAAATAATTATTCTAGATTAATCAAATTGACTCTTTCTATCTATAGATAAGAAATAGATTTAACTAATTCTTTTCAATTTGTAAACCCTAATTGATTTAAAGTACGTATCTTTGTCTTTTTTCAATCCAAATTGACCAAATCACAAATATTAATTAGAAAGAATTTCTCAAACTCAATCATAATTTAACATATATTTCAATAAATCAAAATATATGATTAGTGATTACGGAATTTAACAATACCATATAATGCAAAGTAACAAATCTATTAATTAGAAATCCCAATGTCCAATCATAATTTCAGTTATGGTATATACGAAATGATAGGATTAACAATATTTAATGAAAGAATATATAGAAAGGAATAAAAACAATTATAAAAGGGGTATTCAAGTCTAAATTTATGCTCAAATATTATTTACTATCACTCTTAAGGTTGAAATCCATAAAGAAAGTAAACCACTCTAAATTCTTAAACTAACTCTGTAATTCTTCTTCTTCTAAACCTTAATTCTAATTGAATGAATGAAATGGAATAATGAATGACTGACTCTATTTACAAGGCCTTTCATATGTTTACAATATAATGAATCCATAAGGTTTTAATGATAAGATGATCTTTGAAATGATTATACAAGTGGTTTGTGTAACTTTCAAATTTAAATATGGATGAATTGTGAAATTTAGTCTAGCACGACCATAACATGGGATGTGGTATTGTTTGTTTTTCCCATGCTACTCTATGATATTTAAACTACCTTTAGCATAAGCATAGTACGGTCACTAACATGGCATGCTAGTCTCCAAAACTTTAAGAATTAGACTTCTTTTCATATAGTTTCCCTCTTTAAAGCTTAAAAATGACATATAATCAAATTAACTGGCAAAATTAGCCTAGATTTTGGACAAAACATACAAAGCTTCACAAAATAAACTTGTAAAATATAGACAATCTAGCCTTGTTAATATTATAACTAATGACATCAATAAAACCAACAACTAAAAGAAAAAGTAAAATAAAGAAAGCAATGCAAATATTATAGAAAACAAAACATGAAGAAAAAAAAAAAAGAAGATGCCTTTTTTCTTTTGGAAAACAAAATAGTGACTGGATTCTATTTCATTTTATGTGCTGAAGATATATATATATATAATTAAATCAAGTCATGTAACAAACTAAAAACACAATGTAGACTCTGTAAATTTAACCTTCTAAACATAGTATCGGACTCGAGTATTTTAAATATTTCCCTAAGTCGATAAGACCACATAAAATGAAAACCAACTAAAATTTTAAACTCAGAATTTAAAACGAGCTTGAAAGATACTATTATACGATTTGGGAACCCTAATCATGCAAGAAAACCCTAATCCTTACATATGCGTATTTTTAAATATATATATATATAAACCTAAACTTAACAAGAATTGTAAATACTAAAAAAAAAATTAAATCAATAAAATTATCAATAGTTTTGTGAAATCATATAAAACCGATAATGAACGAATCAGGGATTATTTCAAGCGATAATAAACAACAAAACTAAGCTAGTTAAATGAATAAATTAATAAATTTACAAAAAATTATTTTACTTGTGTACATAAGTAGCCCCATAATATGTATATACATATAAATATATTAATAAGAAATTTCCTTCTCTTTTCCTAATCTATCGTATGATATATATATATATGTGTGTGTGTGTGTGTGTTGCATAACAAAGCGATATTCCTAAATAATTCAGCTAATTAGACCTTAAGCTCCTAAGTATAAGTCAATTATTTTCGAGCTGGTGAAAAACCCTAAAACAATTAAGGACTTGTAACCCTAAGCGGTTAATTAAGAATTTAATTTGAACAATTTTATTCAACTTTAGAAATTTCCATAATTTTATAAGAATTAAACCATAACTTACAAGTCAATTTAAGAGACAAAACTCCAAAATAATTTCATATAAGACAATTTCCTTATCTTCATGCATAAGATTTGTGCACACGAATAAGTAAACCAACCAATCATCCTAAATAACTTATCAATTGATAAATATAAACCCTACTTTTAGTGAGCTCATGATTCAATTAAAAGTATCATCCAAACATTCCTAAGAATCAACAAAACTAAGAATTTAAGCTTACATTTAGAAACAAATCAAATTTTTCCAATTCAGAAACTAATTATCGATAAAACCTGAGCTTGAAGAATTACGAGCTCTAAAGTCACTTAAAACCCTAACCCTGAAATAATTAAGGAATTTTAACCCTAAGTAATTAATCAATAATTTAACTCGAATAATTTCATTCAACTTTAAAAAATTTCACAATTTTATAGGAATCGAATAATAAATTACGAAACAATGCAAAATGAAAACCCTAAAACAATTTCTTATGAGTCCATGCCCTTATCTTCATGTATAAGCTTTACACATAAATAATTAGACCAACCAATCACTTAAATAACTTATCAATTGAGAGTTAGAATTATTTATCAATTCATAACTTATCAAAATCTAGTGATAAGACAATTTCCTTATCACCTCTTCACTTATACTACATATGGACAATTTTTTACAAGATTTCATAAGCTTAACTTTAATAAATAAGACAAGACCACTCCATAGCCCAAAAAGACTTTAAATGGCAGATTTGGACAAGAGGAAAAGGGGGGCCATGCACTTGTCATTCACCCATCAATCACTTCTTCTTACACATCACTATTCACCCCTTAATGCTTACATCATCAATAGTTAAAATTGTTGACTCTATGTAAGCTACAAGACAACACTTTCAAGACATTTAAACACTCATTCTCTCTCCATTTCCAACCGGCCACTCTCTCCATCATTTCTCTCCCTTTCAATTTTGCTTTCACTTCATCTTTCTCTCCTTTGAAACAAACATAAAAAGGAGAAACAACCTTACCCCATAAAATCAATTTTTCTTCCATTTTTGAAGCTTCACTCACGGCATTTTTCTTTTCTTTCACCATCCAAGACCTTTTAAGACCCTTAGAATCTTCCATAAACCACATACCAAAAGACCAAAAGACTCGGGTTCCAAAAGGTAGCAAAAAGGAGGAGGCAAAGTTAAGAGCTTAAGTGGAATCTTAGTGCACAACCACCAAACTTTGCGTTAAGGACGAGTAAGTGTTTCTTGTGATGTGTGGATTAATATTTATGTTAGGAGACTTGGATTTCTTGAAGAGATGAGTAAGGTTTAAGTTGTTATAACACCAAAAATCGTTTTAAGAAACAAACCATGAAACGATTACATGAAGTTGAACTATGAGCATGTAAAGTTAGTGTTTTGTAAAGACATTTACTTAATGCTTTGAATGGAAAATTTTAAGCTAAGAAAATCTTGAAATAAGAACTTTAATGGAGAATGATCATGTTGGACATGAGGGTTCCATAGTCATCGGATGTTGATTTTGTTTCCATTAAGTTAAGCATGCTCAAATCTAGATTTAAGTTAAGGAAAAATCCATCATATGAGGTTTTGTGAAGAAACCAACTTTATATAACATGAGCTATGATATGGAGGTTTTATTAAGTATATGATCTTTTATTTCTTTGTGTAGAGCATGAGTTGAAGGATCATTTGATGGAAGAAAACTTAAGTTAAGATTTGGATACAAGTAGTCTAAGTGCAAAATCTACCACCTAAACTTAAGGAAATGATGAAACAAGTTGAAAAACTAAGTAAGGATCCCTTGGAACCATCATGGAAAGATCTAGAACGTGGGAGAAAGAAGCCTAAAAATATGATAGAAGTGAAAGAACAAAGTGAAAAGATTAACCAAAGTAAGTATGGTAAGCATACAAAGCCTAAAACTCAAAACCGAGCCTAAAACTCTCAAAACAAGCCTAGAACTCTAAGATGGGCCTTCAAGAAAATTTTGACCATCACCTTAAAGTATCAAGAGAGGTTGTTTTGAAGCCCATAAGAAATCCACCTAAAGCCCCATAAGCCCACCAAAGTTACTAACTTTAGTTTGAACAAAAAACAAGCCCATTTAACAACTTAAGCCCACTAAAGGGCCCAAGAAGTGATTGTTAGCCTTAGGAATATAAATCAAAATTGTAAATCTGATCTCAAGGAGTATTTTAAGCTTAGGATAAAATCTTAAGACCAAGCCCAAAGGATTTCTCAAGTTATCAAAAGCCCCATTTACCATACAAGGCCTAAAAACACTCCAACACATGAGGAACGCTACTATTTTGACCCATGGGCAGAATTGTATATATTATTTCGAAAATATAACCTTACCATGTTAAAGTACACTCGAAAACGATGAATATTGACTATAAGATCATAAAAATCGGATTTAAAACGAAAAAGTTATACGTGATTGAACTTTTAAATAAAACTAGAAAAAATTTATGAAACCAAATCCAAAGTATAACTTAAAGGGTTTTAGCTTAGTTTTCAAGATTTTATTTCAAATCCTTATAGTATCATAATTGTGATGTCCAGGGGACCCGGCTTTGGGGAGACGACTTATCCCGGATTAGTTTGATTGATCCGCATGGCTGAGTGAGTAAATTCCTAATGACTCTTTACTTGATTGTGCTTGTAGAACAGATGCACCTAAACTATATATATAAATTTGGATGCTTGTGGGATATGGGAGATGCATGTGTTTGAATTTATGGATGAATACAATGATTTTTTTTAATTATATATAATAATGGGAATTGTTTGTAATGCATATATATATATATGAATTGTATGGAATGAAATTGTTTGGTCACTCTAAAAATCAAGTTAATCACTTGTACGATTAATAACTCAAAATGAATCATGCATTCCCCATATTGCATACAAATAACACCGACTACCGCTTTACGTAGAAGATGGGAGGGGACTCACAGGAATACGAGTTTCCTGGAAGATTGGGCACTAGCTATGCCATCATATATATTGAGTCTCTGACCTAAGCTGATGGGTTTACGAGGCGCTTGGAGACGCCAACCGTCAGTGAGGGGCCGAGTCTTGTGGCTTCTGCTTAAGGTGTGTGTTTGTGGATTGCTGAGGCCACCGCACCGCTAGACTTGGGATTTTAAAAGATATGATTTGATTTTAGTAAAGGAAGTATACATATATATATATATAGAGAGAGAGAGAGAGAGAGAGAGTTTTGTTTCGGATTGAGCACGATAGTGCAAATGAAATAAAACCCAAGGTCTAAAACCCGGATTTTGGTTTGGGTCGGTTAATTATTTCCAAACCCCGACTTCAGGGGGCATAATTCTGAGTCGTATGTAGTTCCTAGGTCATTGCATGCATTGTTTGGCATATTGATTTTCATACATTCATATGATTGTGTATTTAATAAATTTCTGTCATGCGGTATTGATGAGGGTAATTATCTCACTAAGCGTAAGCTTATACCCCAAAAGTTCTTTTCCTTGCAGGTTGATCGATAGTTGGGAATGGGATAGGAATCGAGCACAGAGTGCTACCATTGAATCAGCATGATGAAAAGCTTGTATAGTTAATTCGGAATGCTCCGAAAATCAACTAATGTCTCAATTAAGTTTAGTGTCTTTGGTAAGTTTAAAATTTTCTAGAATTGTGTATCTTATTTCACTATTTTGGTAGGGGATACCGATTCTTTGCGATTCTGAGGAACTATGGAAAAATTGATATCCATAATTATTTATATTATATAATGGGTCAATGAACTAAAATTGAAGACTCTAGCAAATAATTATTTAGAGTCTTGCAATCTCTGACTTGCAAGGCGATTTTCTTATTATGAGTGCACACGTGATATGAAAATTTTAGGCAATACTACTAGACCCCTCCTAGGGTTGCTATACACGATATATATATATATATATATTCAATTTTCTCATAATGGTTTCTCTCTAGCTTTTTCATAGGTTAGGAAGTACTCTCTCTCTTTGAATACATTAATAGATAAGGTTAGGGTGATAATAAGAGAGTGAGTGAAGGTAATCTTAGCTTTTAATAAAAATGTAGTTTTATGTATGGCACATGCTTTATCTCTAAAGAAATTGTCAATAACCTTATTGGTGTTAATTATGAAATGTTTAAGGGGTTATAAAATACAATTTGAAAGTTTGAATGGTTAATCTACACTTATGTAAAAGTTCCAAGGGGGGATATGAGGGGAATTAGTATATGATCTGGTACACTCAATCCAAAATGTAGTACCATGACCTTTTACTCCATTAGTTTTTATAATACTTAACTAAGTATTGTTTTTGATGAATTTTGGGATGAGGGAAAATCCTGCAAGAGAAAGTGAAATGCTTGATACCGACGCTAATTTAACGTAGCCACTTCAATGCCTAAGTTAGTTGGGTAACTTTGTATGGAAATCATATGAGTATATAAAAAGTATCAAATTTTCTTTCCAATACTTATAGGAGGTTGTCATGTCTAAGACAGTTGTCAAAATAGCAATTAAGACACGTAAAATTTTCTTGATTTAACATCTTCTAGGGAAATAAGGTAGTTATGCAATATAACGGTGCTTATGATAACCATTCACGTCATGGACTTGAATTCAAACCAAGAATGGATTTGTGCTACTCAAAATAGATGCCATGTTTTATCTATCCAATGGTATGTCGAGAGATTCAATTACCCAACTTATCGACAACCCAATGAATGACTATATCAGATGAGCAAAAATTGACTATTAACAAGTATAGTGACAAAAGGATGGTTTCATAGAAGCAAAAGTTAAAGTATTTGAATTGGCATGTTCAATGCATATTATTTTTGAATTGTAGCTTTCTAATCCGTTAAAAAAATAAGTTTAAATAATTTAAGCTAATGATAAACACACTCATAAAGTTTAAAAATCAAAGGAATTAAATAACTCATCAAAATGACATAGAGGGACAATTGGATCTTCTTTAGGAACTATGCCACAATGTAGATTCCATTTACCAATTTAATAACTCTATGTAATAAGCTTGATACCCTTAAAATGACCATAAGTATATGACTCAATTGAAAATGTAGAAATATTGTCCAAAATATCAAAATGGGTAAATTTAAGGAAAATAAGCATGCTTTAGCAAACCTTTTTTTATACTTAAGTTCTTCTATCTTAGCTACTTATTTATCTTCTTATTATTATCATCATCAAGATTTTGACTTCAACTCAAAGATCAATAAGACCTATAACTGAATGAGTGCTCTAATGACAATTATATTATTTGCATACACTTTGCATGCACATGTTATGATATGAGTAATTAAACTAATCATTTTGGTGTAGGGTGCTAACAATTTGATATTTTTGGTTTTTTCAATTGATGTATCTCTAGGGTCGAACACATGGAGGAGCACTACAACAAAGTGAACCGAAAGAAAGTAAAAGAAGACTAGCAAAGTCTAAGTTGCTACTGACTGGATATGATTCACCGGTTTGAACTATAGGTTTACTTGCCCTCACTCCTTGTTAAAGGGAATAGATAAAAGTTAAGAGTAAATGAGAGAACTAAGGATATTCAAAAGGGAACTTGTATATTCTAATCATCAAAAGGGTGTCGTCTGCATACAACAAATGGGATTTATATACTAGCCTTATTAGGGTTACAAATATACATGGAATAGACAAAAAGGTAATCTATAATCAAAACACATAAATGATACTAAAAAGGGTAAAAGACATAAAGAATATTCTGTATGGAAAAGTAAAGAATCCTTTTGGAATGTTGTGCCAGAAGATATATGTCGTATGGTGGTTGGTGTCCTGAAATATAGTACAATTAAGATAAAATGAAGAAAAAAGAGTCCTTAGTTAGAGCCAACATGAACTGGATCAAGTTAGAGCTTAGTCATTTAGTCACTCAAGAGTATTTGACTTGGACTAGGGTCGGGTGCTAATGGTCAGCTTGGATAGTCGTTTGAGGCTTATATGCTCAAATGTTGTCTATTATGGCATGGTTGCTAAGTAGGTTGGCTTATATGCTTAGCAAGTCAATACATCTACTTAATAGCTTATGGAACTATATTAGCATATATGAAAGCTTTGTATTTAGGTCAACAATAGAGTGAAACATGAAGGTCAGGATAGGAATTATTGTCTTGAATGGGGCTTCAAGCTAATATTCTTCGTGTAAGTCCTTAGTGTCCTCTAACTCGACTGTACATAATCAATCTAGTGAGTTGATTTCTATCATCTACCTAGGGGGTTACAAAGATTTTTGTTTAAATCTAAGGTGGTCTTAGTCTCTTTTTCTTGCTGGGCTTCTACGAGCTCTCCTTCTAATTGATAGGGAATTGGGTTGAACATATTGAAAGTAGAGGAAACACCATAATTCTTGAGTAGCTCAATCTGGTAGGCATTGCAGTTGACCTTCTTTAGGACCCTAAATGTATGAGCAACTTGTGGAGATAGCTTACTTTATCTTAGGTATAGAAATCACTCTCGGTTAAAGTGAATCCATACTAAGTCTCTTGGTCTAAAAGAAATATCTTATCAGCTTCGGTTACAAATCATTTTTTTTTTTAAGTTAGTTGAACTTAGAGATCTTCCTTATCATAGATTGATGTAGCTCTTACACTTCTTAGGCTCCATTGATTCTAGATTAACTATCTTCAACAGCTGTGGGCGTATTAATCAAATCTAGGGGGAATAATGGGATTGAGACCATAGATGAACTCGAATGGCGTCTTCCCAGTAGTTCAATTGTATGTGAACTCCACAATGAGCAAATAGAGATCTCAATCCTTAAAGTTCCTTCTTACAACAACACTAAGTAAGTTACCTAACATCCTATTCACCACTTTAGTCTAGCCATCAATTTAAGAGTAGCTATTGGAGCTGAACATAAGTTTAGTTCCAAGTCTTCCAAAAAGAGTTTCCAAATATAGCTTAAGAATTTAGTATCACAACCCAAAATAATAGTTTTCGATACTCAATGTAGTTGGACAACTTCCTGCAAAAACAAATCAGCAATATATAAAGCATTGTTAGTTTAATGGTACGGAACGAAGTGCGTCATTTTACTGAAGCGGTCTACTACAACAAAGATCAAATCTTTTCCTTTAGATGTCCGAGGCAACCCTAGGAAAAAGTCCATGTTAAGGTTAGCCTAAGGTAAGGTTAGTGTTGATACGAGCATATACTCTCCATGAGGCTCTCTCTTTCCCTTAGCTCTCTTGCACACCTCACAACTTCCAATTATCTTATAGACATCTTTAGCAAAATCAGGCTAGTAAAAATTCTCTTTCAATAGATTAGTTATTTTGGTCTCTCCAAAATGACCAAATAATCGACCACTATGAGCTTCCCTCACTAGTAGCTTACATGTAGCATAGTTTGGTATATACAACCTTCAATCCTAGAATAGATAGTCATCCCTGAGGTAATATCTTCTAACAACAACTCTGTCTCTATATCATTCTACAATAGGACCTAAATGGGGATCATGAACATACTACTTAATGATAAATGAGAATCTTAGCAATTTGGTCAATAAGGTTTGCCATTGTGGTAGAGCATCAGCAGCCACGTTAGTACTTCCTTTCTTGTGTCTACTTACATATAAAAACCCTTCACTGAACTCCAGCCATTGAACATGCCTCTTTAAAAGTTTGTTCTGACTTCCAAGATACATCAACGATTCATGGTTAGTATAAATAACAAACTCTCATTGTAATAGATAGTGTTGCTAAACGGTAAAAGCTCGAAAAGTGAGTACAAATCTTTGTCGTATGTAGAATAGTTCAATGTAAGACCAATAAGCTTCTCACTATGGTAGGCAACCAATCATCATTCCTGCATCAGGACGATATCGATTCCAATGCCTGACGCATTACATTCCAACTCAAATGGCTTGTCAAAATAGGGTAGAGCTAGGATAGGGGTAGAGGTGAGCTTCTCTTTTATCTCCTTGAAGTTCTACTTAACTTAGTCAATCCATCTAAACTTTTTACTATTCTTGGTCAGTTCGATCAAGGGGGTTACAATGGTACTAAAGTTAGAAAGAACTAAGGCTATGAAAAACTTTGTACTTTAATAACATTCTCCAGCGTTAGTTACTCTAAGACAACTCAAACCTTCTCCTCATTTTCTTAGATTCTTTCGCCTGATATTACATACCTAAGAAAAACCACTTCACCCTAACAAAATGTACACTTCTTTAAGTTCCCAAACAACCTTTTAGCTCATAAAATATCAAAAATAACTTGGAGATGTTAAATATGGTTTTTTCGGTTAGCATTATACCATAATATGTCATTAAAGTATATGACCATACATCATCTGATTAGAGAGCACATCACATAGTTCATAAGCCTTATGAATGTGCTTGGCATATTGGTAAGTCCGAATGGCATAACTAGCAATTCATAGAGTTTATCCATTATCTTGAAAGCAATCTTCCATTCATTACCTTGTCTCATGCAAATTTGGTGGTAACCACTTCGCATTTGAAAATATCTCGACCCCATAAAGCTCATCTAACATATCATCAAGTCTTGGTATCAAATATTTGTACTTGACAATGATATGGTTAATTGCTCTACTATTAATGCACATGTACTATGAACCATCCCTTTTTAGGACAAGTAAAGCTGGCACAATACAAGGACTCATGCTCTCCCTTACATATCTTCTCTTTATAAGCTCATCCACTTGTTTTTTAGCTCGATAGCCTACTCGAGGATCATTCTATAAGTAAATCCAATTGACAAGGCAGTGCCTAGTTGTAAATCAATACAATGCTCCATGCCTCAAATTAGAGGTAGTCTCTTAGGCAATTCTTCATGAAATAGATCTGAAAACTCATCTATTCACCTTTAGATGTCATTAGGTACTTCTTCAAGGTCTCTCTTCTCAAACAATCTTCTAATTAAGGGAAAGAGAGGCTCTTTGGCCTTCTCAGCAGCTTGGAGGTCTCTTGGACTAATCACTAAGGCTTTCCTCTCATTAGCTCGAGTGAGTTGATTGTAGGTTTTATTTACTTGGGCTAGTGTCATAGGTTGTAGCATAATCTTCTTCTTATCCTTAACAAAGGCATAAGTGTTCTTGTATTTGTTGTGAATAATACGTTAGTTAAGTAACTAAGGTCTTCATAGTAATAGATGTAAATCTCCCATGAGGATGACACCACACACTACTTCATCCCTGTATACATTTCTAATACCAAACAACACAGTTACTTGTTCAATCACGTATAGAGAAACCTTACCATGAAGCCAATGCAGCTTGTAAGGTTGAAGGCTATCGAGCCTTATTTTGATTTTCTTAATTTAACCTATATCAAACTCAACTTGCTTAATATAAATTACTCAACATTAAACTTAAGGAAATAGGGAAAAAAAAAAAGAAATTTGATTTGCCAACCGGTAAAAAAAGAAGCTAGGGTTTTCGGTTGGGAAAACCCTAATTTGGTCACTAATATGTAGATATTCTAAAAAAAAATGATTTTTACATAAATTGAACAAAAGAAAAAAAAAAACTAGGGTCGAAGCTAACCTTTTAAGACTAAGTCACCATGTAAAAGTCAAAAGAAATTGATGGGCTTTTTTATAATATTTTCAAAAAATACTAAAAATAGATCTAAATAATTAAAAATACTAAAAATGATTTTTTTGTAATTTTTTATTACGAATTTCTAAAAAAAAGGAAAAGAGGATTATTATTTTATTTTTTAACGGTTATCTCGAAGGTACTTACATACTCACTAATGGAGATCAAACCAACCATAGTTCTTTTTTTTTTTATAAAATATTTAATTGGTGGGTTATTTTTATTTTGAAAACCGAGCCAAGTTTACATTTCTTAATTTATTATTTTAAAAAAAATCCTAGAAAATCTAAGTTTCCTAAATTAAATAAAAAAAACCCTAACTAACTCAATTTAAATTTTTTTATTTTTCTAAAAAAAACCATTAAGTATCAAAATGTATTTTTATAAAAAATGATTTTTCAAGAAAAACCAAAATTTTGCAAGAAAATAATTTTAAAAAAAAACTGCACTTAAACTAAAACCAGATTAATAAGGAAAAAACTAACTAATTAATGAAAAATAGTAAAATAATAAGAAAAAAAAAACTTATTAAAAATTCACTTGGGTCGGGTCATGTTGATGTTGGGTGATGATAGGCATCTATCGGGGACATTGGGTAAGCAACTGTGCAGCGTGGGTGAGTGCCTAGGCGGTAGTAGGTGAGTGAAAGGTGATGTGGGCATGCGTTTGGGCAATGAAGACATGAGTTAGGCAAGCAAGGGGTGACATAAGTGTACATTTGGGCAGTGAGGGCATGCGTTAGGCATGTACTGGCAAGCACGGGTGAGCGTAGGCATGTACTGGCAAGCACGGGTGAGCGTAGGCATCTACTGGTGAGTACGGGGGAGCGAGGGTGACAATAGGCGAGTCAAGGCAACATTAGGCGATAGTGGGCGAGATTAAGGACATGCTAGGCAAAAGCAAGGGCGACTTGAACGTGGCTAGGGGTGACATTAGGCAAGAGCGAAGGCATATTGGGCAACAGTAAACGTAACTGAGGGCATGTTGGGCGAGAGCATGGGCAAGTTGTAAACCCTAAAGTTAAGTCAAGAGATCATAAAATTGAACTTAGAATACAAGGTTTAGGATGATCGGTCAAAGGATTCGATTAAACCCAAATTATAAACTATTGAGAGAAATAATAGTAAAAATGACCCCGTAAACTTAAATTTAAGAAAATAAGTAATAAAATAAGAAACTATAAAATTTTCAAATTTTAAGTGTAATAATTGCTAATTATCGAAAAGACGAAAAGTGTAATCAAATAACTAATAAATAATTAGAGATAGATTATATGTAAACTAAAAATCATAGAATAACTTAAATAATAATTAGGAATGTTCGAATATACCCCATATGTATTTACGTATAGGTAAAAATATGCAAAATTTCTTTAATTAGGCAAAAACTTAGTAAATAACAAAAGAAAATTATTAAATTAATTAAGAAAAAAAAAATCAAAAAGGTGTGGATTGATGCAAATCTACTCGTAGCAGGTCAGGATCTGAAAAAGAAAAATTATTCAATTAGAATTAAGCAACACAAAAGCCAAAAATCAAGGAAATAGGGCAATGTTATGTCTAATTAATACATATTAATTACCCAAAATGTCTATAAATAAGGAAAAATTTCAGCGAACTCCTTTGAACATTTTAGCATTAGAGAAAAATAGGAAACTTCAAAAATTTGAGAGAAAATTTAGAAAAAAGAAAAAAGAAAAGAAAAGGAAACTGTACAAATAGTGTTAGTAAGCCAAACCCACACCTCACCACCACCTAGGACCGAGCCACAACCACTACCCCACTCGAGCCCCACCGTCTAGGCTGGTTGATACACTTGGACTGGAGTTGGATGGCCAAAAAGCATCGAACCGGTGAGTCCCTTATTTACCCTGATTTTGAATAATTTCGTAAAATTAGTTATTTTTCCTAGAAAATTATGAAACTTGTTATTCTAAGGTTTTATTACATGTAGATTTAGGTAAAAATAGTGATTTAGTTTAATCACGTCCAAAAATATAGGGCTCTTAACAAATTGAGTAAAACCGAGCATGATTAAAACAAGAAATAAATAGGCTTAAGAGTGTAGTTTAGAGCTCAATTTTTTTTCTGTAGAATGCTTATGTGATATGGAACAGTGCTATGAAGCCATTTTTCTAAAATTAATTTTCAAAATTTTTAAGTTAATTTTTAGCCCTAAAATGATGGAAAAAGTAGGTAATTTGGGGTTAATTAGGTGATTAAGATACTAATTACTGATTTAGATGTTTAGGGATGTTAATCGGATGTTTAGGGATGTTAATCTCTAATGTGAAAACCTAATCTTAGCCTTTGGAGTATTAAGTATAGTTAATTTAGGAAATTAGGTAGTTATTGTAAGAAATTAGTAATATGTAGAATTGAAAATTAATAAATCTAAAAAATTGGTATTATTTAGATAATATTATAATACAAATCAGAATGATACTAAATCTAAAATAAGATTTAATTTTAGGTAATTGTATAAAAATGTAAGATTTTCTCACATGAGGGATAAATCTGATACCCTAATTAAGAATAACGTGTACTGAATAGTTTAGAATACTAAATTAAAACCCAATAGGATATTTGAATACTCGAGCTTAATGTGATTAATTTCATATTAGGATTCGAGCATATTTAGGACTTAAGAATTAAAACTAGAATCCAATTTAGGGTCTGAACATCGAAATAGAGTAGAAAAAATTATTAGTATATAATAGGTATACATAGAAAAAAGAGTTAAATTATAACTTAGAATATGAAGGCCTATTTGTATTATAGGAAACCCAGAGATGAATCGGCTTGCAACTAAGTGATCAGGCGATTGAGAAATTCCAAGTAAGTTGGGTTATTACTTATTGTAATAGAGTACTAGTTTTATTGCACTCAGAGACTTAGGCTTGTATATGGTTGTGATTGTAAGTAGTTTATGCATGTGTTTGATGTATCTGAATTCGTGCTGAATTTATAATGTAGGTGATTTGGTGATTGATTGAATTGGTGTGAAATTGTTTAAACATTGTAAATGAAATTTAATCTTATTCAACTCTAATAACAAAAAATGTTATGCATTGTAACCGGTTAGGGGATCATAGGATTCTCCAACCAAATACCGACCCCTTCGAAAGCGATAGCGTAGGATTACAAAATGGTCCCTGTTTTATCCTTAGTCGAACTAAGGGATAGGAGAGGATTCACAGCGAGGATGAAGTTGATGATTCGAAGGTAGTTGCGGGAGGAGTAAGGTCTCCATTGCACAAGCCTGGGTTTGGTTGTGAGCTGCTATATAACATGGAAACTCCTCAACCTAGATTGGAGCGGGTAAAATTTCTTTGATTTCACAATGGATTGGATTACGTTGTGCGATGACACTTGATTGTTGCATTGCATGAAAATAATTGCTTGATAATCTTGTTTGTGCTTGTATGCATTCATGAGTCTCCAATTCAACTTATTGAGCTGTATTTGCTCATACCCTTATAGATCCTTTTGCAGGTCCTGATTTCTAAATACTTCAAGTATTATGCCGCCCTACAATTAACCAGAGGTTAGTCCTTTTGAAACCAGGGGTATGAGGATCAAGTTACTTAGTAATAATATGTAACTAGAGTGTCTTTGTAGTTAAGGATGAAAGACTACTAATTATTATGTAAATTAGTGAATAGTTGTGAATATGTAGAATTTCCTGGGAAATTCTGTCGACTTACATATAATTATACATGTTTATTAGAAATTTGTAATATTTATAATAATTGTAGTTAAACTTTTAATCAAACTGTTTACTTCAAAGCGAGGAGTCATCGACACCTTGCGTAGATCATGTCTAAAGTAGGCACTGTGAGACCAGTTACTATCATAGAATGTTTTACACAGCAGGACCGTTACAACTCTGCAACTTCGGAGCATAATACAGGTCGAGCGAAACTAATGGGCGATAGCAACATGGGCAATGGCCGACAATGGTTGTGGATCTAGGCGGTGGTGTTATGCGACGGCGGCATGGATTATGGTGGTGCTAGGGTGTTGTGGTGATAAGGTGGTGCATAGGGTTATGTAGTGGCTCGTGGGGCTATGGTAGTGCCTGAGGGTGGCACATGAACAGATGTGGGGGTGTGTATGGTGATCGAGGTGTGTGTGTTTTTTAATTCATGTCATTAAAAAGAAAACCTTCTTCAATTAACAACCAACATGATATTTACAAACTCAAAATTGAATCTTTTATATCAAAGATATGAAAGATTTGTTTGCGATTTAACCTAGATTCACCCTGACTTCTAGAAACATTAGCTAGTTCGAGCTTTTCTTTTAAGGCCTGGCCCGATCCAATTTAGCCTAATAATTTGAAAAATCTTCATTTTGAGCACCTAAATTGGTCTAGCCCCAAAACTAATTGATTCAGCCCATCTCAATAACTGATCCAACAACTCAACTTAATCCAACTTGACACAACTTGACTTCTTGACTCAACATCCTATGACCTAACTTGATTTTCTTCTTTCTATTTTTTCTTTTTTTCATTATTTTATTTATTTTTTCTTTTTATTCGTTACCTGGCTCAATTAACAAAAATTTTCAAAAATTAAGTGTCTACAGCTGACCCTCTTTATAGTAAAGTTCAATTAAAACTTTGCTACAACGACAAAATAGATACCCATTTTTGCCAAACCCTATTTTGAACTGATTAAGTAAGGTATGTTTTATTTTGATAAAGGATATCAACTTGAAAGGTTGATGTAAAGAATAAATTTCCCTTCTTGAAAGGATAGGGTAAATGAATGCTTGTCTTAAAAGACAAGAGCAAAAGGTTAAAGGGCCTATCTTGAAATGATAGGGCTTAATGGTGTCTATCTTGAAATGATAGAGCAAAAATTTCAAGGAGGCCTATTTTGGAAGGACAAGGCAAAAATTTCAAGGAAGCCTATCTTACAAGGATATGGCTTAATGGAGTCTATCTTAAAAGGATAGAGCAAATATTTCAAGGAGGGCCTTCTTGAAAGGATAAGGCTTAATGGTATTTATCTTAGAAGAATAGAGCAAAAATTTCAAGGAGGGCCTATCTTAGAAAGATAAGGCTTAACGGTATTTATCTTGGAAGGATAGAAAAAAAAAAATTTTCAAAGGAAGCCTATCTTAGAAGGATAGGGCAAGAACCAACGGAGGTGAAATTAACTCATTTTTATGGATAATTCGAAGAGGATAGATCTCTCCAAAATTTCTTTTGGTTTGTGATTTGAAGAGGATAGATCCCTTCGAGATTTATTTTAGTTTGACTGAAGAGGATAGATTTATTTTCAAAACTAGCTTAATTCCTCTAAAGATTTCTTTTTAAAGACTTTTAAGATTATTTTTCCTAGGACTAAAGGATTTTTCAATTAGCAACTGATTGGCATGCTCACGTTGACTCCCGATATTCACTCATTCAATTAGCAGAATTTCTCCAAAGGTCTATACTTGCTTCTTCTTTCTCTTTTCCCTTTTTCTTTTCTTTCTTCTTTTATTTTCTTTTCTCTTCTTTCCTTTACATTTTGTAATTGAAACATGCCCACACCTTGAATTTTCTTAGTCTAATTTTAAGTTTCAATTTCTCCTCTTCATGACTTTTGAATGATAAATCCCTTTTCAAATGAACAAGATTAAATTATTAAGAACATTCAATTTCAATTCTTTTGGTGATTCAAATTCATTGGTAAAGATTTGCTATTTAAGTTTATGAGGCTAAGAAATAGGTTTTATTGGTGGGGTGTTTAATGGTCAATGACCATCCGAATTCAAAAACATTCACAAATATCAACTTTACTTGTAAACAATGAAAGATTAACTACAAACTTATTCAAGAAAAATTGAAATCCTTATTAAATCTCCGTTTTCATGGATAATACAACTTGATTGCATCCGAATTCACTTGTCCTCTTAATTTTGAGCCATCCATCTCTATCAACACTAATGTAACTCCTGATAATATCCTTTTTCACTACATAAAGGCCTTCATAATTTGAAGTGAACTTGCCCTTAGGGTCTTTCGCGTTTAGTAACACTTTCTTCAGCACTAAGTCTCCTTCTTTAAAGTACCATGAGCGTACTTTCTTATTAAAAGCTCCAACCATTCGCTATTGGTAGCATTGCCCATGATATATCACTATAAGTCTTCACTTATCTAGGAGATTCAAATGCTCTATTCTCTTCTCCATCCACTCTACTTCATCGAGCTAAGTTTCTACCAATATTCAAAATGAAGGTATTTCTACTTCTACTAGTAGTACCGCTTCAGTTCCATACATCAATGAATACAAGGTTACGCCAGTAGAAGTTTTGACTAAGGTCTTGTAAGCTATGAGAGCAAAGGGAAGCATTTCATGCCAATCTTCATATGTGATCACCAACTTCTCAATGATTCTTTTGGTGTTCTTATTAACTACTTCAACAGCTTCATTCATCTAAGTCAATGTAGAGTAGAATTTTTGTGATTAATCTTGAACTGGTGGCACATTTCGTCCATCAACTTGCTATTCAAATTCATTTCATTATCTATAATAATAGACTTGGGTGCACCATATCTTACAATAATATCTTTTTTCAAGAATTTGACCACTATTCCTTTGGTCACTGTAGCATACGACGTTGCTTCTAGCTACTTAGTATAATAATCTTTTGCGACTAAAATGAATCTATGCCCGTTTGAAGCCACTGGCCAAATTGGACAGATCATGTCAATTCTTTACATCGGGAAAGGAAAGGAGCTAACGATACGTGCAATTATTAGGGAGGAGCATTGATTTTATTAGTGTATACCTAACACTAGTAACAGTGCCTCACATACTGGAAAAAATCTGATTCCATCGTCATCTAGAAATACTCCATTCTAATGATTTTTTTGGCTTGCATATATCCATTCATCGGAGGACCACAAACTCCTTCATGCACTTCTTTTGTGAATTTCACAACTTTTTCTTCATCTACATACCTTAGTAGTGTTGCATTTAGTGACCTCTTGTATAACGTAGCCTCACTTAATAAGAAATAAGTAGCTAACCTTCCTAAAGTCTTTCTATCTTTTCTATCAGCATCTTTAGGAAATTCTCCTATTTGAAGTAACTTCTTAATATCATAATACCAAGGTTCTTTTGCTTCCTTCCCTTCACCTGCAAGGCAAAAAGCCAGTTTTTCTTCCACCTGAATCTTCAAAGGTTAAATTTCTATTCCATCTGTAACTTTTACCATTGACACTAATGTAGCTAATGCGTTAGCAAATTAAACTGGATCCTTGGAATGTAAGTGAATGGAATCTCTTGGAATTTTTCAACTAGCTCACTTAAATGTTCACGATAAGGTATTAATTTCTCGTCCTTCATTTTATATTCCCTTAAGATCTGGAGAATTATAAGGGAAGAATCTCCATACACTTCCAATTCTTGTATTCCCATATCTAGCGTCATTTTGAGCCCTAAAATACAAGCTTTATATTCTATGATGTTGTTAGTATATGGGAATGTTAATCTTGCTACCACTGGAACATGGTTATCCTCAGGTGATACCAATACTGCTCCTATCCCACATCTAAACATGTAGGCTACTTCATCAAAATACATTTTCCATCCTAACTTCTCACCACTCAATTCATTTGCCACTGTTACATTTTCATAAAAAAATTGTGCTTCTAAACCCTCATCTTCATATTCTAATGAGTATTTTGCAAATTGATAAGCCACTGCTTGCCCCCTTAACTAAACTCTGACTCATGTACTTAATATCAAACTTAGAGAGTAGCATTTGCCACTTCGATATTATCCCAATCAACACTAGTTTTTCCACTAAATACCTCAATAGGTCATGTTTTGTCAACAACTCTATTGAGTAATAGAGAGTGTACTGCTTGAGTATATATATCACCCATTCTAAGGCATAACATGTTCTTTCCACTTCTAAGTACTTTTGCTCGCCTTCCATGAATTTCTTGCTCCAATAGTATATAGGATGCTCTTTTCTTCCCTTTTCATCTTTCTATCCCAACATACACTCCATCGATTCAGGGAGAATCATTAAATAAAGGATCAATGGCTGTTTTAGCATGGGAGTGACCAGTATAGGAGGATTTGAGATATTCTTTGATTTCAGCAAATGAGTGCTCACATTCTTCATCCCATTCTATCATAGCATTCTTCCTCAATAGCTTAAACAACGGCTTGCATCTATCAATTAGCTATGATGCAAACCGAGTAATGTAATTTAATCTCCCTACAAATCCTCTAACTTCTTTGACAATCTTAGGCGTAAGCATGCTTATGATCACCTTGACTTTATTTAGGTTTACTTCAATTCTACTCCTACTGACTATGAAACCCAACAATTTGCCCGAAGTCACTCCAAAAGTACATTTTTCAAGATTTAGCTTTAGTTGAAACTTCCTTACTCGCTCAAATAGTTTACGCAAAATTTCGACATTGTTTTCATTATCTTTGGATTTGGCGATCTCATCATCTACATGAACTTTGATTTCTTGATGCATCATGTCATGAAATAAGGCAACCATAGCATGCTGGTAAGTTGCCCCAATGCTTTTCAACCCAAATGGCATCACGCGATAACAAAACGTTCCCTAAGTGGTAACAAACGTTGTTTTGATTTTATCTTCTTTCGCTATTTTAATTTGATTATACCCTGAGAAACCATCCATAAACAAGAAAAGATGATTCCCGGCTATGTTATCCACTAATATATCAATATACAGCAAAGGAAAACTACCCTTTAGTGTCGCCTAGTTTAAATCATGGAAATCTATATAAACCTTAACTTTCCCATTTTTCTTCAACACTAGTACTAAATTAGCCACCCATTCGGGGTCATCCGATACTTCTATGAATCCGACTTCTAATAACTTCTTCACTTCTTTTATCTTGAGGAGTATGTTTAGCCTAAATCATCTAAGCTTTTGTCTTTTTAGTTTAATTTCTTCCTTAGTTAGCAACTTGTGAACTACAATAGATAAGTCTAAACCGAGCATATTTTCATAAGACCAAGAAAATATGTCTAAGTATTCAAATAACAATTATGACAACTCCTACTTCTAAATCACTACCAATTTTCAAATTTCGTACATTTTCCTCTCTTCCTAAATTAATCACATCCATTAATTCATCAATAATCACTTTACCCTATTCATATCGATGCTAATTCTCTTAAATTTCGTTTGGAGTCTTAATATCATCTCCAACATTTGACCCAGCAAGATCGAAAGTGATATTGGTACTTTCATTGTTTGCATGCACAAGATATTTGTTATGTTCATCATTTTTATCGGATTTGAAGAGTAAAGGAAAATGATAACAAATAAATAATAAGGATGAATTGATAGAAAGAAAGAAACAAACAAATTTTATTGGATGAATTAATTCAAATTGTTTGACAAAATAGAACTCACTAATCGGACTAATTATCGAAATCGATTATTCCTAATTAATCTAATTTTGCGTTTCTAGAGAGACCAATTCATGGGAACAGAAAACGAATTGCACAATGAAACCGGTACGTCGACAATTTCTCTCCCATTTGAACCGATGTTGCATTGTTGAGTTAGGGCCTTAGATAAACCAGCTACTTCAAGTTCTTGAACATTAGCTGATGCTAGGAATGTCTGACAGATGTCTAAAAAATCCATGTGAGCATGATACAACCGATCTACTCTTTTGCTCCTAGTTTTACCCTCAATTTTCTGAATCTCCTTTTCAATGGGCTCATACCCAAGCCCGAACATTCTAATCTACTACTTAGGCTATTTCAAAAGACCTTATGCCCCTTGTCTTGCTTCTTCGATCATACTGACTTCTTTTAAAATCTGTAACCCTAGCTCTTCTAATTCTTCATCCTTGACATAAGGAATAGTCGTTTCTTTGTAAATCTCATAGTAATGTTCCCTAAAAATAGTAACAAACTGTCCATCGACTATGAACTTCACTTTCGGATGTAGGCTAGATGGAATTACCCCTACTGAATGAATCCACAGTCTTCCTAGCAAAAGATTGAAAGATTGCATGAAGTCAAGAACTTGGAAAGTGATAGTAAACACCTACGGACTCAATTCGACCTGCAACATGATTTCTCCAATTATCACTCATTTTGATTGGTCAAAAGCCCCTATTGAAATCAAGCTAGGCTTTATTTCACTCACCTCCACATCAAGTAGATTTACTGTCGTCGATAGACACACGTTCAATGATGACCTATTATCTAAGAACTCAGGAAACTACTTTCCCCGTATACTTAACCACTATGAAGAGGGGCTTTGTGCGCCTGTATCCTTCTTTACCTAGCTTGTCTGACGAAAAAGAAATCTGATCCATTGCAAATATTGAGTTTACTACTAACCCCAGTTTTTTCCGTAGAAAGCCCTTCAAGTATCTTGACCTTCTTTGAAATCTTAATCAATGCCTTTCAATGAGTATCTGATGACAACAACAAGCCTATTAAAGAGATTTAGGTTAGTATTTTGGCTAACTAGTCCATTATCATGCATTAACTAGCCTTCACAATCTTTTTAGCAACATTTTGATCTTTAAAGATTTTTTCGAGAAGCCTCTTCCATAGTGGATTTCCTCTTAGCTTCCTCATGTTGATCATAAACTCATCCCTAGCATGTAAGCCCACTGACCATAGGTAATGAGGCCCTAGTTATTTGATCCATCATTTGGTAATCCAAAGGTGCTACTTTATAATTCTCTATGGCTATCGAGACATTGAAAGCGATCTTCTTAGGCTTTCCCAAATCCTTAACTTTCTTAGTCTTTCCATCATATTAAAAAATCAACGACTTAGGCCCGTCTCTAATTATTCCAACCATTCTAACCGCCATCTTGGTTTTTGCAATGAGTCTGTCCTCTTCCTCGAATTCTGGACCCCATCTAATGGGCACGGCATCAGCATGTATGGCGAGTGAACTGGCGTAATCCACCAAATACTCACACTTCCCTATCAGTTCTCTTAAGGTATCAACTGTCGGATCTTCGGCTTCATATCACTTTCTAAGCTCCCTTTGAGTATTTCTCTTTCATAGTTTAAGAATTGTCATAGCCATAATGTTGACTTTCTTTATCTTTCCTTCCTTAATTAGTCGATATATCGCCTATTTGGTTCAGGTCCTATCCTAGAGATTCATATCCTGCATGTACCCAACCTTCTTCAAATTCCATGCTATCTCCTTAATAGTGATGAGGAGACTGTTTAGATCAATTTCTAGTTAAGAAGCTTCAACAACGATCATATTGATCGAATGTCCATGATTTGGTAAAGGGTTGTTAGCTACATTGGGAGTAAGAGTCTAGATGAAATCTAATTGACCAATTTAGCATCAATAAGATCCCGAATTTTATGTCTGAGTCTCCAACATTGGTCTGTAGAATGTCTTACTTGCCCTAGATGATAATCACATCGAAGTTTCGAGTTATAATCCCTCGGTCTTTACCTTTCTCTTGGTATTTCAAATGTCAGGAGATTCTCCTTCCTTAATTGTGTGAGAACCTCACTTAGAGGAATAGGAATATGTGAACTATCTTCTCTATTAGTGGTTGTCCTAATTTGGACTCGGTAGGGGATTAGATCTTCTAGTCATAGCTATTAGGGCTATGGGTCTGATAAGGTTGCCGATATCGACAACGTTAATAGTGGTTTCCTTAGCTTTATTGGAAAATCTTTAGGGAGGTATCTTCTTTTCAGTTACTTCAGGATTAGGGAGTCTCTTAGTAGCAATAGCTTCCTCAATTTGGATTCTTGAGGCTACTATTTCTGTAAAATTGGAGGCAGGATGCCCAACCAAGTGTTAGTAATACGGGCTTCCAAGAGTATTAATAAAAGCAAAGGTCAAATCCTTTTCAGTTAAGGGTAAAGTCACCCTAGCGACCATATTCCTCCTAATGTATAACTTAGTGTGGAGTTTCAAGCAGTCCGACACCTTAAATCTTTCCAAGAAGTCATTGTCTTCATAGGTCGGCAAATGGATCATTCCCATTTACTTAAACCCATTCACCATTTCTAGGGTTTTCATCTTCTTGGTTAACTTCTGTATGACCTTTCTTTCCATTTCGCGGTGTCTCTCTTCAATCTCTTTCCTCCATACATCAGCATTAGGGGTAATTTTTCGTCTTCCAATTCAAGGGGAAGGGTTGTTTCTACATTTCGGCTTGGGTTAGCTTGAGATCCTTATCTATCGTTAAGGATCCTAATAGCCTGAGTGAGAGCTTAAATTTATTTGGCCATCTTGTTCATGTTTTCTTCTAGAGTCACTACTCTTGGGTTGGGCTTGGTTTGACTAACATTTCTAGTAGCTTGAGTCAACTTTCTTGCCTCAGAATGAGTGAATATCGGGCTTCTAGTTAAGTCTGCTCACTTGAATGCTATCTTTGAAATCCTATGCGAAAACCCAAGTTTAAGATTTTTTGGTAAATTAAAAGGCTTTTTTTTTTCTATTTTTGTGACATTTGTTATTCTATTATTTGCCTCTCTTTTTTTAAGTAAAATAATAATAATGATGAGCAAGAGACTGTACAATTAATGAAAATTTTATTTACTAAATCCACAAATTTATTAATCATAAGATCTAACTTATAAGACGAACTAAGTGAAAGGAAAAGAAAAACTCCTAACTAATCTAAAAAAAAAAAAAAACTTAAATCTTATATCTATAAGAGCCAACGAATCTGGTTGGGACGAGCTTCATCAATTTCCCTCATAAGTTTTCATACCATAACATCCCTTTTTCGAATCTTGCCCCCTCAAGAATTAATTTTCCTCTAACAGTCTCTCATTTTCCAACCTTAACCCTTCAACAATCCTCTTACTTTCCTAGAACTATGCTTCAACTCTAGCCCGTATGGTGTCTTAATAAGCTCGCTCAGCGGGTGAAAGACATACTAGATCTAGCTCGTATTTAAATAGATCTAGCTCGTGTTTAAATACATCTAGAGCTTGATACCATATCTTTCTAGTTTTCTCCAACTAATCATAAATGAACTACTTAGTGGCTCAATATTCTCTGACTTTGCCCCTCAAAGTTCCCACATTGACTATCTTCTTAACTTCTCTTTTTTCCCATAGCTTCACGAGTTTTGCTAATCATTGGATTAGAGTAGCCATGGATAGATAGGGATCTTAGTAATTCATTATGATGACGTCCAAGGAGTCTCTGTACATTATCTCTTGTAGTGGGCCTAGTTGTCTAGTGATACAAACTGGGAAATATCCAATATAGCCTGTAATACCAATAAGGGGAACTCTTGCATAATTGGTGCACTTCAATATGGCTTGAGTGTAGTAGCTCCATCTAGCTATCCACATAAAGTTTGCTAGCCACATATGCTAATAATTAACACCTATCCCTCAAACTGAGCTTCATTCGGTACCTTGAGGAGGTAAGCAAATTCGTCAATCAAGTCCATATTCTTTGTCAAGGACTTTCTGAGAAGATTCCTTCCATACCCTTATATGTGACTAAGAAAACATACAACAAAGATTGTAGATTAGCTATGAAAAAACCATGCCCTTGCTTCTACAGGTGGTTAAGCATCCTAAACTATTATGCCAATAGCACTAGTATATAAGATTTACCAACTAGGAATTGAGTCACTAGTTCGGTAACCTTATGGTACAGTTGACCATATCTGAAGGGAAACAATACTGTTCCAAATACTGCTACAATAAAGGCATTGACCTTCTTTTCATCCTATGATTCATATCTTCCGTTAAAGATCCAGCGATATTTCTAGTAGCCATTTGGACTTGAAAACCACTCCACTGATCTTAGGATACTAAGACATTTTTTGCCTTCTAAAGATAAGAATAGGGCCAAGGATGACTTCTTGACCCCAATAATGTCATAAAGATTTTCTTAGGTTGGACTCTAAGATCAGGGATAACTATGCCTACTTTAAGAGGCAGGGCACTAAGTAGCTACGAGTATTCTTCTATGGTGGGTATGAATACATATAGACTGAAGTTGAAAGCTACAGATTATGGATCCCAATAATGGATAAGGGTTTGGAATAGAGGCTAATAGAACTAGACCCATATGAGGGATATGACCAACTCAATCTTCTTGTAGACGTTATTTTGCTTAGTGGGTGGAAGTTGGTTCAACCAATTTTTTAGAATGGTTTTGGGGTTGGAGTACTTATCTAACTTGACTTCATAGACGGGCTTTGGGCTAATGGGCTTCAGATTGATACTATCCTGTCTCTTCATATCAATATTACAAAAAGATATAAATGAAATAAAAATGTGACCACTATTTACAATAAGGACACTAAATTTAAAATAAAGTTGGATCCGATGTTAATAATTTCATAGTTTTTTCAAAGATTTCCATAGAAATTGTGCAACCTTCTACTAATTAAGGGGCAATAAAAAAAAATGAGATACATATAACACTAGAAATAAAATATTCACAAAAAAAGGAACGCAATCAAATATGTTGAAATGCAATATGTTGCACACATATGCAATGCAATAGGAGTCAGTAATTTAAAAAATTATAAGAATTATGATAAATTCATGGTCAAAAAGCACCCCTATATGTAAGTATATTCAAAATATGATTTAATAAAAATGAAACTTGTGTATACTTATATATAAGGGCTAAAAAAAATTTAATTGAAAATGGATGATGAATAGACCACAGATTAAATCAAACCTTTCCTATAATTAAAAAAAAAAAAACTGCCCCTATTTTTAAAAAATGATGCAAGGGGGTGGGCTTTACAGGTCCTAGGTTGTACAGCTTCAAGGCTTTCTAAAGAGAATCCTAGTGAGCTACATCAAAGCCTAAGTGGGCTCGCTTATTACTGCTAGGCGGGGGTAATGACCCTAAATACCTAAGGGTTACACAATGGCAACTCAACCTAGGTTCCTAATGTGACCCAAGTTCAACTACATCTAAACACACAAATGATTAAAAAAACAAAAATTCCACCTAATCTCCTAAGAAGGCCCATTAGGCCAGGCTTTGTTCTTAGGCCTGCATTACTAAAAAAACAACTAGCACCACTATAATATAATAAAAATAATAATAATAAAGCCCATCAATTAATTTTTTAATTTTTACATGGCTAGCCCATAAGTGATCCCCAGTGGAGTCGCCAATTCTGTTTAGCCCTATTTTGATTTCCTTAATTTAACTTATATCAACCTAACCCGTTTAATATAAATTATACGACGTTAAACTTAAGGAAATGTTTTCCTGAAAAAAAATAAAAAAAAAACTGAAGTCGCCAACTGATAAAGAAAAAACAATTAGGTTTTTCGCTACTAATTTGTGGGTATTCTAAAAAAAATTGATTTTTAGAAAAATTGAACTAAGAAAAAAAAAACAAGCTTTGAGGGCTAACCTATTAAAACTAAGTCATCATGTGAAAATTAAAAGAAATTGATGGGTTTTTTTTATAATATTTTCTAAAAATATTAAAAATAGATCTAAATAATTAAAAATAACTAAAAATGATTTTTTTTATCATTTTTTATTACGAATTTAAATAAAAAAAGGAAAAAAAATTAACGGTTGCCTTGAAGGTATATACTTACTCGCTAATCAAGATCAAACTAGCCGTAGTTCTTTTTTTTATAAAATATTTAATTGGTAGATTAATTTTATTTTGAAAATTGAATCAGGTTTAAGTTTGTTAATTTTTTATTTAAAAACAAACCTAAAAAATCTAATTTTCCTAAATTAAATTAAAAAAACCTAACTAACTCACTTTAGATTTTTTTTAAATTTTTATAAAATAATCGCTAAGTATCAAAATGTATTTTTTATTAAAAAATGATTTTTCAAGAAAAACCTAAATTTTGCAAAAAAATAATTAAAAAAAACTACACTTAAACACAAAAACAAACAAATAAGGAAAAATAATAATAAGAAAAAATAACTAATTAATAAAAAAAAAACTTATTAAAAATTCACCTAAGTTGGGTCATATCAATGTTATGCAATGATAGGTAGTGCTGGACATCTACGGGTAACAACAAGCAAGCGATTAGGCAGCATAGGCGAGCACTTGGGTAGCAGTAGGCAACGTGGCTATGAGTTTAGGCGGAGAGGGCATGCATTTGGTAAGTACAAGCGAACATAGGCATGTATTGGTAAGCACGGGCAATAGTAGGTGAGCGAGAGAAACATTGGGCAATAGTGGGTGTGACTAAGGGTATACTGAGTTAGAGTGAGGGCGACTCAGGCGTAGCTAGGGGCAAGACTGGGTAAGAGTGAGTGCATGTTAGGCAATAGTAGGCGAGAGTGAGGGCATGCTAGGCGAGAGTGAGGGCATGCTAGGCGAGAGCGAAGGAAACTCATGTGTAGCTGACGGGTGACAATGGCGTAGGCAATGGACAACAACAGCAGTGGATCTAGGTAGTGGTGTTATGTGAAGGCGACGTGGATTAGGGCGGTGTTAGGGTGTTGTGGTGCTAAGGTAATACGTGGTATTGTGTAGTGGTGTATAATGGTACATGGTGGCGCATAAGGGTACATAAGGGATGTGGCAACACGTGAAGAGATGTAAGGGTGCGAGTGGTGTTTGAGCTATGTATGTTTTTTAATACGTATGATTAAGAAGAAAACCTTCTTCAATTACTGACCAATATGATATTTATGAACTCAAAATTGAATCTTTCCTATAAAAGATATGAAAGATTTGTTTGCGATTTAACCTAGATTTACACTAACTTCTAGAAACCTTAGCTAGTTCGAGCTTTTCTTTTAAGGCCTGGCCCGATCTAATTTAGCCCATTAATGTAACAAATCTTGATTTTGAGCCCCTATATTGGTCTAGCCCAAAACTAATTGATTCAACCCATCTCAATAACTAATCCAACAACTCAACTTGATCCAACTTGACACGACTTGACTTCTTGACTCAACTTCCTATGACCTAACATGATTTTCTTTTTTCTATTTTTTCATTTTTTTTTATTTTATTTTTTTTTCTTTTTATTTGTTAACCTAGCTCAATTAACAAAAATTATGTGTCTATAAGGGTACTTAGAGGTTAACAAACCCAACCTTTGCACAAAAGGACTATACAACAATGTTATTACAACTTCCTCCATCTATTATGATGGCACATAGTTGGCTTTTAATGGTATACTTAGTATCGAATAGATTCTCTCTCCAATCTTCCTCAAAGGTCAGTAAGGAGCTCAGTACTCGCCTTAGCACTAAGGTCATTACTTCTCCCAGGTTGGCATAGATGTAGGTCTCCACTTCCTCTTCGGCTTCAATCTTCCCAACATCCTCCTTCGTTTATTAATCTTATCTACTACACTTCCATTTGTAGTATAAAATCCTTGAGTAAAATATTACCAACACACTAATGTTAAACTTAAGTCAAGAATTAAAGGCTTCATGCTCTTTTAAACAAATCTTCTTGTTATCATACCTATACTCTCAAAATCAATTCACTCATTATGGTAGCTATAGAAGGATCATAGTAGCCACCAATAGAATATACACAAAAACTTCATAGAGCTGAACATGCTCCCTCGTTGGAACCATACTCTAATACTAGTGAAGCTAATGCGTCTCTAGGGTTGAACACATGGAGGAGCACCATAACAAAGAGAACTAAAATAAAGTAAAAGAAGACCAGCAAAGTTCAAGCAGCTACCAAGTAGATATGATACACTAATCAATCCTACTCCGCCTATAATCTGTCAAATATGACTCACCAATCTGAATTATAGGATCACTCGTCACTACTCCTTGATAAAGAGTATAGATAAGAGTTAAGGGTAAATGAGAGTATTAAGGTTGCTTAAAATGAAAACTTGTATATTCTGATCATCAAAAGGGTATCGTCAACGTACAACAAATGGTTTTATATACTAGCCTTACTAAGGTAATAAACATACATAGAAAAAACAAAAAAGGTAATCTACAATTGGAATACATGAATGATACTAAAAAGGGTAAAAAATACAAAAAATATTCTGTATCGAAAAGTAAAAAATCCTTTTAGAATATTGTGTTAGAAGACACAAGTTACATGGTGGTTAGTATCTTCAAATATAGTACAATTCGAAGAAAATAAAGAAAAGAGAGTCTGTAATCAAAGCCAACTTGATTTGGATAAAGTTGGAGCTCAATCATTTAGTCACTGGAGAGTATTCGGTTTGGACTAGGATTAGGTGTTAGTGGTCAGCTTAGATAGTCGTTTGAGGCTAGTACATTCAAATGTTGTCTATCATGGTAAGGTTGCTCAATAGGTTAGCCTATATACTTAGCAAGTCAGTACATTTGCTCGGTAGCTTTAAGAACTATGTTGGTGCACGTAAGAGCTCGGTATTCAGGTTAGCAATACATTAAAACATGGAAGTTAGGATAAGAATTCTTGTCTTAGATGGGGCTTTAAGCTAATATTCCTCTCATGAGTTCTTAGAGTCCTCTAACTTAGTTGTACGTAATTGGTTTGGAGAATTGATTGCTATCATCAATGTAAAGTTACTAGAATGAAATTGATAAGGAAGAAGAATGTACTTCGTATGCAACACTCTAAAAATAGATGGCAAAATTACTCTAACATGCTCTGAAACATGTTCCATTGTATCCACTTCAAACATTACTTTCCCTTTTGTCTCTTTGCCATCAATGAACCCTAACCCTAAATTCCTTTACACAACATCTTCCTCCCCTCAAAAAACCCTTAACCCCAAGGGTAAATCCTTGAATATCATAGCTAAACCCATTAAAAACTCCTAAGTAGCCTCACTATTGAGTTGTCCTCTCCACTTAACAAGCACCATCATCTTAGTCGTCAATCCTTCTTCACTATCTTGCAATTAAGAATAGGTTTAGGCTCTAAGGGATCGGATTCAAGCTTTAAAGGAAGAAAGATGGATGGTTAGTGCTTACTAGCCACAAAGGGCTTCAATTGTGACATATGAAATGTCGCATGGATTCTTATGTCTAGAGGTAAGTCAACTTTATTCGTAACCTCTACTATTATGTCAACAATCTTATAGGGTCTAAAGTATTTAAGAGAGCATTTATGCACTCTAGGTTTTCAAACATTATATTGTCTACAACTTTGCAGTTTCAAGAGTACCTTGTCACCAATTTGAAATGTTCTCTCACTTCTTGATTTATTAGTGCATTGCTTCATCCTTTCTTAGGCACTTGTTAGATGAAACTTTAGAAGCTTGATAGTATCTTCTCTATACCTAAGCATATGATTGACAACCTTATTTCTTAAATCCCTTAGAATATAAAGGTAACTGTTAGGGAGGAAGATAACCACAAATTACCTAAAACAGACTTATGCAAGCTTTAGAGTGGTAGTCCATATTGTATCACCACTTTACTAAGGCCAACTTTATCTCATAGGGCTTTCACCACACACACATCTTAGATAAGTTTCAAGGCACTTATTTGTTACATTTATCTACCCATCCATTTAAGGATGGTAAGTTGTGGGTAGCCTTTATTCAACCCTTTGCAACTTAAAAAAACTTACTCTAAAAATGACTAATAAAGATGGGATCCCTATCACCAATTATAGTATTAGGAAGTTTATGCAATTTATAGACATATAGCCACCTATTGAGTTGAATGGGGGTATGTCAAACTCATAGAATGTCCATACTTGCTTAACCAATCAACAACCACCATTATCATTTCCTTCCCATGTGACTTAGGCTACCCTTCGATAAAATCCATAGTAACATCAGTCTAACACCCTTTTGAAATAAGTATTGGTTGTAAAAGTCTCGAAGTAGCCACATCTTCAAATTTGTAATCTTGGTAAACTTCACATTCCCATACATATTAGCGTACATTGCACTCAATCTCTAGCCAATAATAAACTTAGTATAATTGTTTGAAAGTAGCTTACATATTTAAATGTCCCCTCAAAACACCATCATGGTAAGGTGATAACAATTTGCTACGCAACTCTACATCAAGGCCGACCACCATTCTCCCATTAAGCCTCATTAACCCATTACTCTATGTGTAGTATTTAACTCCATCCCCTTCTTTCAACTTCTCCATTAGTTTTTAGTAGTATGGCTGGTCTTTGTAAATTGATCCATACTACTTTAAGGATGTCAAGTGAAGCAATAACTATGCAATAAGGGTTTTTAGATTGGTTGCTACCCTTGATAGAGTGTCTACAACCTTCTTACATAATATACGCTTGTATTAGATCTTATAGTCTAGCCCCAAAAATTTAGTTAACCACTTTTGTTGCTAAGGAGTGGTAGTCCATTGTTTAAGCAAGTATTTCAAACTTTAATGGTTGGTCTTAATAATAAAGTGTCACCTAATAAGGCAGTATCTCCACTTTTCCACTATAAACACCAAGGCTAGCATTTCTTTTTGATAAATAAAGAGTCACCTTAGTTTAGGACAAAAAGACTTGCTCAAATAGGCAATAGGGTGTAAGTCTTGCATAAGAGCAACCCTTACACCATCATTCCTTGCATCAATTCTTATTATGAATGGTTTTGAATAATCTGGCAACTTTAGTATGAGAGTGTGTGTAAGTGCTTTCTTAACCTTTTCAAATGCTTCCTTTATCTCTAAGTTCCAACTAAAGCAATTCTTTTTCAAAAGATTGGTTAAGTGTCATGTAAGGACACCATACCCTTGAATAAAGCACCGATAATAGCTAACCAAACCAAGGAATCCTCGTAACTATTTGATGTTGTTGGGTTATGGCTAATTAATGATAGTAGCCACCTTTTACCATCTATAATCACTCCATGTCTCAAAATCACATGCCCCTTCAACAAAGATAGCCCAAAAACACACTTGCTCCTCTTGAGATATAACATCTCCTCCCTCAATATTTCTAACACTATAAAAAGATGTGTGATGTGTTCTTCTATGCTTCCACTATAAACCAAGATATCCTAAAAAAATACCAATGAAAACCTCCATAGATAAGGTTTATACGAATCATTCATTAACCTTTAGAAAGTAGATGGGGTATTAGTTAGGCTAAAAGGCATAACCATGAATTCATAGTGTCCCTCATGAGTCTTGAAAAACATTTTGTAAATATCTTGAAGATCCATGTATATTTGGTGATACCTAAACCTTAAGTTTAACTTGCTAAAGTAGCGTGCACCATGTAATTCATCAACTAGATCTTCTACTAAGGGTATAGGATATCTATCTTTGATGATGAACTTGTTAAGCTCCCTATAGTCCACACATATTCTCCAATTGTTGTCCTTCTTCTTGACCAAGACCATAGGCAAGGATAAGGGGATATGACTTGGCTTAATAATGCCTTATTGGTGCATCTCTCTTATCATTTCTTCTAGTACATGTTTTTACACATTAGAGTGCTTATATGGCCTTAAGTTAACTAGTTGAGGATTTTCTTACAAGTGAATTTTATGATCATGACTTCTTGGTGGAGGTAGAGAATGGGGTTCCTCAAATTAGTTTTGATGTTCTTCAATCAAAGCCAATAGTAGTGGTAAAATTTTATGTGTTTCATCCTCATAACCTTTAGCACTACACACTTACACTAACCAACATTGTAATTGCCCTAAGCTAAACTGATTACCATCATCTTAGCTAAGGCCTTGCTCTCAATTGCCTTTACAACCTCATCTCTTCTTTTAAGTTGACAATGTTTCCCTTCCCATTCAAAGCTCATAGTAAGTTGTTGAAAATTCTAAGTAATATTACCCAATTTAATTAGCCAAGGAATGCCTAACACAATATCATATCCATCTAAGAGTAGTAAATGAACTTCTACTATGGAAACATAATCTTGAAGTGTTAATTTAAAAGAGGTTCGTTAGCCAACACCACCCATAAAGGTTAACCTCTCCCAATAAGACATCCTAATCCCTTAGTAACTTGCACATCCAAAAAATCTAGAGAACTTCCTGTACTTACTAATACACTAAGCTTCCTTTTCTTATGGAATTAATGCACCTAATGAATTTAAGGTCAATTTTGATAACTCTGCCTTAATTGGCTACTCTACAAAATTTTCAATGTCTTCACTAATCTCATCATCTCCTTCAATAACCAACATCCTCAAGAAGTACTGTCTTTTCTTCATCTTATCTTCTAATTCTTTTGGTGACATATAGTAGGGAACTTAAAGTAAAGTTGCTAAGATGGTTGGGGCTTTTATGGTTGTAGGTCTAGTAGGTCTAGTAGGTGGATTATTGGTGTTGTGGGGTTTGTTGAGTGATAAGGGTTTAGTGTATATAAGATAAGGCCAATTGAAGTATGGGGGTTATGGTGTTAAGGAAGTTGAAGGGCTGTAACATGGGGTTTTTAATGGGGTACAAGAGGTAAGGAGAGTAGCTTCTCATATTTTAGCGAAGGTATAAGCTTACTGAAGGGTTTAGGGTTAGAACATGTGTATTGGGTATTGTAATTCATCCTTCAATTTGCTAAGGAAATAGCTTATCAAGTAATATTCAGGCAGATGCACAAGAGTTGCTAGATACTTAAACTCATTCAAATATTCCTCTAATGTCCTGACTTGAAAGAACTCTTTAAACTCAAACATAAGATCTTCAAAAGTTTTAGATCCAAATCTGGCTTGCATCCCATCTTCCCATAAAATTGGGTAGTTTGTATTCGATTACTAGTGAAAGTGTAATACTAATGTAGGATTATTCCAAATGCATTGCTATAATTTCACTCTATATTGAGTAGGAGTTTCATCTAATTCAAAGAAGTGTTTAGCCTTAATCAACCATGACTTTAAATTTCCACCATTAAAAGTTGGAAACCTTCACTTAGTTGACCAATTATACATATGTCAATCCCTAATTTCATGTAAAAATAGGTTATGGAAGTCATTACTCACCACATTTTGCATTTTATCTTTCTCACATATCCTAGATGGTGATGCATTCTTAGTAGAGCTGCTTGGTTATGAAGCCTTAACCACTTCTACTAATTGTTGTTGCAAGTTTAAAAGGGACATTTTCTACTGCTTAAACAAATCGCTAAAGGTATTCACAAGTTGCTCATAATTTTTATCATGCAATTTAGTCCTTTTAACAACTTTATCAAATTATTCTTACATGTTTTTCTTCAGCAATTCCTCCATTTTCTTGCTCTTAGTTTCCACTATCCACTAGAAGGCTTTGATACCAATTGGCATAGGGTGCTAACAATTTGATATTTTTGGGTTTTTAATGTAAAGTTGTTGGAATGAAATCAATAAAGAAGAAAAAAGTACTCTGGATGTAGAGTTCTCAAATGTGAGAATTAAAGTGCAATGTTTTTTTTTTCTTGTCATTGATTTTTTTTTTTACGTCCCCATTAAACATGTATATATAGAGAGTGACCAAGGTTATTACATAGAGATTCCCCCACATTTAATCAGATAATGATACCTAAGCCTAACCATGTGTAAAATATTTGTTATGTATGTGACAAATTATAAAATGTGCACATGATGTGTTATGAAGGCCAATACTCTAAGGCCTTACTACAGTATGTGTAAGTTAGACTCAATTATTAGGGCCTACGACCCAACTTAAAATAGATGGTAAAACTACTCCAACATGTTCTACTATATCCACTTCAAACATCACTTTCCCTTTTGTCTCTTTAGCATCGATGAACCCTAACCCCAAATTCCTCTACATAACATGCGCATGAAAGGTATTTTGGAGAATTGCATGTACTTGTATTGATTGTTATACTGTGAGAAAAATATTCTATAATATATGATCATGAATTTCGTGTCGTGCAACATTTTTGCCTCTATTGTGGAGTGAATAATTATTGGTTAAAAACCTCAATAAAATAATTAACAAATATCAAAACTTAAGACTTTACTAAGCATATCTAAGATGATTGCATGGAGAAAGTTGTTAGCATTACACATTAGCACTAAGAGAACATACAAAGGTGATTCTTTGTCTACTGTTTGAAGCAAACTACTAAAAACTACTCCTGGCAAAGAACATTGTTCTTTGTTTAGGATATTGTGATATTAATATTATTTTTGGATAACTATCTTTTGGTTATATATATATATATATTTTATGTTGTGTTAGAAATGTATTAGCTTGGGTATATCAAGTTGTGATAATGCCTTACGTATTGTGTTGAAGTGTTTGAATGACAATAGGATTGGAACCTTTGTGCAATACATGGCAAGTTATTATAGTAATAATACTCTTTAGGGTGTGATACCTTGAATTTGGCATATGATGTCCTTCAAATAGGAGTCAATCATATATTTGAGATAAAAAAAAAGAATAGATTCAAATAACTGTATAAAGGGGAAAAAAGAAAACTACATTTAGTAGCATTTTCAAGCTAATTGTAAATTTTTCAAATATATATATATATATATATGTATATGTAAATAAAAATTAAATGGCACACTGTAACTCTAAAAACAGTTTATATAGGTAAGATAATAATACAAATAATTCGAAAATGATTCAAATAAGACATAAATTTATATGATCAAGGAAAATTGATTATTCAAAATATCTTAATGATCTTGTAGAATCTTATATGAAGAATAATTTTAGCATAAGAAGTAACTTCAACCTAATGTGTATCCTATATTTCTTCTCTCTTTTATTTACTTTTGTGCTAAGTAGCACAATTCAATTTACATTAAAACCCTATATTAATTTAAGACTCATAGATTAGTATTAGTGCAATGGCAAAAGAAAACAAAAAGATTAATATTTGTGCAATTTTGATATAATGGATTAATGATGGCTAGTTGAAGAGATAAGGATAAATTACACAAGATTATCATTTAAAAACTTCCCAATTTGTATCAAACCTAATTAGTGATGGTTATTTTTAGTACATAGGATCCTACACCCACACTAATCGATCTAAAACTATTAGTAAGTCTATTTCAAGTAAACCCTAACTTTACCTATGATAAATAAGAGAAAAAACCTTTAGATAAATGATTTTTTTTTTTTTACTTATTCTCTCTTAGTTAGAGGTTTCTCCTTTAAATATCTTTACTACATTAAATATTAGAATGGTTACACCAAATCAAATTCTCATAGCCCACTAATATTGTTTTGTTTTAGAGAAAGCTTAAATGGAGGAATCTCTCTTGCAGAGCAACAAAGCAAAATTGACGCATCAACATTGGCGTGTCCATGGAAAATGAGACAATTCAAATCTGACAATTTTTTTATATGTCTAATCAAACTTCTCGTTACACCCATGAATTTGTACCGATCCTTCCATATTTGTTCTTGTTACAGTCACGACTCACGTGTATCAATTTCTTCTCTGGATTTAAATGGACCCATGGACGATACACTGGTTAACTATGATTCTGAGGGTTTCTCTGGCTAATGTCATCTCAGAACAAAAATAACATGTGGTCTTGAAAAAGGGGACAACCAAGAGCCCTGCAACGGCAAGATTTAAGCCCTGTGTTTAAATATTCAAAGTGTCTCCTGCATAGAAGACACGGTCCTTGCAGTGGCTATAAACACGACCGAGTGGACCAAATTGACTCCCATGCTCCATCACAAGACGACTTCTCTTTCCGCTGAGATTTGTTTCATACAGATTATTATCAAATAAATAGAGAAAAAACAAGCTGTTTGGCCGAGCTGCATTAAGATTGCTGCCATGCTATCGCAAGTTGGCAGCATGGCTACTCGAAGCATGCAACGCTAAAGTTGCGAGGTCCGTACAACAATTTCCTGGCAACGGAAAGTCTGATGTGTGCTGATAAAAATATGAATTGCTTGGACGAAACTCATGGCGCACGGATAAAAATTTGAATAGCCTGGATAATTCCATGGCACTCGTACCTAAAAAAAATCCCACTCGAATTGCTCAGATAATTTTGAAACACTTTATGTGTTGCAGGCAATAAAGCTCAAGATGATCCATGGAGGCTAGGTCACTAGGCCCAACTCAAAAAAGCTTAGTGACTTATGAATAATGTGATGAAACCTTAGGTGTTGAGGAAATTTTAAGCTAATGAAGCTTAGGACAATCCTTAAGAGATGGGGCCTAAGCTTGGCTTAAGAATACCTATACATAAAATTAAAACACTTGCACTGTGAAAACTCCACAAGTAAGGATGCTCGAGGTGAATCATAGAACCAAAACTTTGAAGTCCAGTTATTGAATGTTAAAGTGTAGCTTGACAATTTATAAGATTATGTCTAAAATGAAAACCCTCCAATTCTTAAGTGTCCTAAGCAGGGGAATTTCCAACATGTCAACAAAGCTTAGAAAAGCCCTAGTGAAGACATTGAAAGCCTACATTACCTAGTGCCTAGAAGATCCATTTGTTTAGATAATCCCAAGGCATTTATTTAGGAAAAATCCAATTCATACTAAGAATCTTGTGGCACTCATGCCCCAGAAATGTTCATTGGTCATACTAAGATAACTTTCATTAGCAAGCTCGAGGAAAATCTACCTCTCCTCTTAAAGTTATTTGATTACCCACGTAAGCTCGAAGAAAACTTGACATCTTGCATGCCACATCACTCAGCTTAAGTGAAGACTCAGCTCACCAAATTATGGATAAAGTTAGAAAAACTCATGAGAAGCTTCCATAGTGTTGCCGCTCAACTTATCCCATAGAAGCGCTTGATCTTCTTATGGAACACTAGGGGGTTGTTGGGGTAAAGTGGTGATGGCTATATTTAGTACATGTGCTTAGACCTAAACTAATCGGTCTAAAATTGTTAATAAGCCAATTCCAAGTAAACCTTAACTTCATCTCCTATAAATAAGAAGTGAAACCTTTATGCAAAGGACTTTATTTCTTCTCTCTTAATTAAGATTTTTTCATTTGAATAACCTTACTAACTTAAACATTAGAATGGCTGTATTTAAGTAGCATTTTGTTTTGCAAAATACCTAAATCAAGATATCTCTATTGGCAAAATCAACAGAGCAAAAAACGACACATCGACATAAATATTTCAAAAGTTAGCACATGTATCTTGTGATTGACACATACAATCAAATTAATATATTTAATTAACAAATATTAAAAGTACAAAAAATATATAAAATTAAAAACTATTAAAAAATTTAATAAAAAAGAAGAAACCATGTGGCAATTGCTAATCCAATTCTTTTTTCTTTTCCTATTTCATCTGTTTTCCTTTCTCATTTTATTTTCATGCATATTTTTTTTTTCAAATTTTTTAGTATTTCTCAACTTTAATTAATATATATATATATATATATATATATATTAAATTAAGTGTTATGTCAATACCAAATCAGCTCAAATTTATACCTTAGCCTTTATATTAGGTTTCAGGAGGTAGGTGTGGACTTTAAAGATTTAGAAGGGCCAAGTTATTTCAAAAGTATTTAGGGATATCCATACTTTATTGGAATAAAAAAAAGATGATTGCTAAACTTTAGTAATATTGATAAGAATCGGTAATTTTGCTGCAAACACTATGAAATCTCAAATGATATATAAATTTTTTATTTTCAAGGAGAAAGAAAACAACTCGAACAGACTTGCTGGAGTTTCGTACCCTTCCATGGGCAGGATTCGTTAGAAATTATATGCTCGGTAGCTGGCTCGGAGCCAATAAGGTATACATGGTGGAGGTCAAAAAGGGCCTCGCTAAGGCAATTCCGTTTGTATAATCATTAGCCACTAATCCCAAAACTACGACGATATAATTACAACTATTCAAAGTTTTAGGAAGATGAAATTATGTGATTGGCTTTACACAAAATATATTTACATATGACCTATAGTTTTGAGGATAAAAGCTCATAATCATACTTTTTCCTCTTTAATATACCAAGCCCTAGTCTTAATGTAAGCAGCCTAAAGCATGAATCTTATGTTTTCTCCTTTCTCCTTTCTATATCTTTAACCCGTCAGAAAATAGATGCTTGTTAAGGCTATGTTGTACGTGCTGTCATAATCATTTTATAGTTCTTAATCACTCCACCTGGTCCGCGTTAAAAGTGAAACCAAGTTAGGTTATTGTACGATATTACGCGTGGATTGATGCTTCATCATTTCATATTCATGTTCTTATTACAGCAGCTTCAACGCACGTGACTCAGTGCGCTCCACGAGATTAAGTAACGATTCAAAAGTTCCTGCGGTGATAAATTTGGATATGCTAGCGTTACTTGACCCAGCTACGTTGATTTGCAACGCAACGTTTAAAGGTAGGTTAATAATTTTTTTTAGTGTTGATTAGTGAGCTTTTTGATGAAAGAATTGCTTAATATATTAATATAATACAAAGAAAATAGAAATAAATTATTATGGGATGAAGATGATGTTATATTTGAATCATAACATTTCCCAATTATTAAAATCAATAGTTGGAATCTTTCATGTCTCCCAAACTAGGGTTTTCTTATCAACCTGAAGACATCAGAAACTGTGGGTAGAGCTCGACCAAGTACAGCCTGGCGATTGAAAAAGTCCATTTTGCTCCTTCTCCCTTGTGAGAAAAACAATAGTGATAAGTTATTTCCTTTTTCTGCTGCATAATTCATATTTATTTTAAGGATTTTTTAATCGCAAAATCTTTTGTCTATCTTATTTTAAGTGAATATTTGACCCACACTTGGTAGGAGGATTAAGTGGACGTTCCAACCACTAAAGCATGCCTCACTGGTAATGAGTGAAATGGAATAAACTCGAGGGAAAGCAGAAAAGTTGAAGATATGCTAAGGAGTATGGCATGACATTTGCACCCACATGTCAATTCATATACCAAAAAAGGTTGAAAACTTATCGCTTAGACTCTATCCACACGGTTGAAACAGAAGTCTCATGGGAAGTACACGATGATTGGGGCACGTGGCAAAATCCCATTAGTTCGTAGATTTAATATCACATGCTGACGACCACGCATCACGTGGGCTTGAACCTGTCTGTGTACAATCCAACAGTAACAGTTACAAGATAGAAACATGTCACCATTCAGACATTATTATACTCGAGTGATATTGTGTGGTGGAGGATCATGAAAACAGGCTGTATCTATAGCATTTCAATTCTTTTCAATTAATAAACATACACACACAAAAAAATGCTTTCCTCTTCACTTCTCGTACTTATGTGCACGTATCCTACTCTAATTATGCATTACTATATTCATTTGTTTATTTCATTTTATATATTACGTAAAAATTCCGCCGTTTATCTCCACAATTTTGAGACTGATTCATGATCTAATTAATCAGGAAGTTTTAACAAAGACAATCTAACAGGTAAAAGCTAGAATTCAAAAAGCAAACTATTTGCATATTATAAAGAAAAGGACAATTATGATACGTGTCAATAAAACGTGGCAATTATCGAAAATATGAAAACAATACAACCCAAATTTGCATAACAAAAACAATTAAACTAACGTTGTGTTCTGGGAATACCATCTTCTAATAATATTCCGTCCTCTTTTCAGCACATCCTAAAATGAAGCTAGGCAAAAGCTAACATTTGGCATGGAGGAGCAAATCTCAAATGAAATTACAATTTTCGATTCACATTTCATTCTTCCATTTGGAGCTGCTTTTGTAACGTGGAATTGCGACTATTATAATTGACTTCAAATAAGAATTTAATTATTATTGATTAAAATTATTTATTTTTATCTTTAACCTAATTATCACATCTAATAATTAAAAGTATTTTCGATAAATATTATTATGTACAAATTTTATTTTATTTCTTTCCATAACATTTCAAAATTTAGGAATGAGTTTATCATTCCTATCTTAAGAAAGCAATCACACCTTGACATTAATTGGAATCAATTAGTAATAAAACAAGAAAAGAAAATGGCTCAATGCTTGGAATTGTAGAAACTAAAATAAGCCTTCTCGAAACCCGTTAAAATAAATAAATAAATCATCATGAGCAGAAATGAAAGCAAGATCGAACCTGAAAACTATCTCACATGAAGGTAAACCCACCAATCTCATCCTCTTCAACCAATTGTTTATAAGGCAAAGAAATAGTGTTTGTTGTAAGAAGCAAAAGAAATCATGTTTTAAGTAGTTTGGAACATTTTTTAAAGCTTATTTCAGCTTTATTTTTTGTACAATCAAGCAGATACCATATTGTTTCGATATTATATTTTAAAGCACATGCATGAAAATGCATGCATTTATGGGATGATAAAGAGTTTTGATGTAAAGGAAAAATTACTAAATTAACTCATTCACCCTAAAAAAGCAACAGCAAGCACGTACTCACGAGTGTGTCAGTAAAATAAATAATAAAAAAGAAGTCTCCTCACTAGATTAACCATCCAAATTATGAAATAGTCCGAAAAAATAAAACTTGATTTTGCATTATTAATTAATGGCTATTTTATTGAGGGAAGAGGCTAGACATTATTTTTCCCCGGACGTGTGGAGAAGAAGGGCAATCAAATAAAACCTAAAACAAAGATGTTCATATGTGAACGGCTAATTCGCTTATGTTCTGTCCGGCATACAATAATGTTCTGTCATGGAATAAAATCAAATTTATGTACTACAATTGAATAAAATGTAATCGAGATTGGAATGAAAAATCCTTTATTGTGATTGGAAATTACTCAAGAAATCAAATTAAGGCTAGTAATTTGAGATTCGGATACCATAAATCTAAATACTATACAACATGATTAAAAAATATTAGTGTATGGGAAAAGTCAACATCATACCCAAACCTGTTTGGTTGGATACAATTGGATTCGTGCTAGGGTTCGTGTCTAGGTTTTAGACCCATTTAGATAAATAGGTTTGAATTCAACTCACAAACCTGTTTAACATTAAACTTATATCTTCATTCTTTTGTTTGTTTTTTTTTTTTCCATTTCCCCCACCAATGCATTAGTATAAAACAAAAGTAAAAATAAATAAATAATTCAAAAGCAAAAAGTAAAAGGCATAATGCTAGAATTTGAGGTCAATCCTTTTTTCCATTTTTATCTCACTTCTATACCTAGGCAACCATACTTGCGTCACACCTTCTTCTTATGTAAGTCTTTTTTATTTTCTATGAAATTTATGTTTTCTCTAATACATTATTGTTGACTTTATTTAAGACCTCCCATAGAAAATTACATAAGCATGTTGAAAATCTTTTTTTTCCTTTTTCTTGCAAATTGTCTTATAACACTATATAAACTAAGTAAATTAAACTAAATGGACCAAAAAGCATATTATGAAGCTTATATGGATGTAAGGTGTCTTTTCCTAGTATGTATTTTATCTATATTTGATTTGTATCTGTTTAGAAAATTATTTTATATATTTTTGTTTTGTAATTATAATGAAAATAATGATTAGAGTCTTATAATTGGAAAACGAAATTTCATATATTTTTAAGAGAAAAGATTTGAAAAAATATATTTTATACATTGGAGATTTATTATTTTAATTGTATATTTGTAAATATGAATAAAGTAAAAAGTAGATAAATTCAACTTTATTGAGATTTGTTAGGTAATTAATTTGAAAAAAAAGGGTATATATGGTATCATATTTCCACCTTTTCAATATCTTATTCTTATCAAATACAAAATTCGAGAAAACACAAAAAAATACCTCAATAAGGTGGGAAAAATGTGAACTAAATGGAGCCTTAATATATGCCTAAATCATAATCAATTTTTCGTAGATTTAGGTTGTGAAGCTTTCCTTTGTGAACTTTTCTAGGCAAAGTTCTTTAAGAGTAGTACAATTGTTATGAAATAATAATTAGCATACCATTAGATTTTTCCCATCTTTTTAAATTATTTAGATCCTTAGAAAGTTGATAAGTAATTAATAATTAATTGTTGCTCCTCAACAAATGAGCAATAATCTATTTGATTAATTATTTGTGTATCATATTTCATTACCAACGGTACAAGTAACAAATATAGAATTGTCAACTTAAAAGGTAATTTAAAAAAAATTAGTATATGATTAGGAAAGGTAATAAATAAGTCAAACTTGGACATGAGATACGATAGGTTATGAATTGAGGTATTCATACAGATTAATAAACAAGTCATGTCATAAGTTGAAGTTTCTTAACATGAACCTATTTAGATATGGAAACGAAATATGACACAATAATATGAATTGCCAGCCCTAAATCAAATTGAATGCAAATCATATATAATAGTATTTTCAAAACATCCTTCATAATTAGATGTCATAATTAATTAAACTTTAATAAAGTAATTTTTAATTACTAGTTATTAATGAATATATAATTTCTATTCCACCCTTTTAAAAGCATAATTGAGTTTTCCCTTAAAATCAGAATGAAAAATTCCAAGAAATTGCAATTTTACTTTCTAAAAACATTTCTAAACATGGAAAAGAAGAATGAAAAGTCGAATCGCAATTCTATTATGAGTCCATTTCCATATACCAAATGTGATATTAAGAGGAAGGGTTAAATTTGATCACTTTAAATACTATACTAAATTTGGCATTGAAAAATATCACACTAAGACACCAAAATATATATGTACATGTATATATTTCCCAAAACCCCTATTTCCCCATTAGCAATACTGTTGGATAGTGCACCTAAATATGGTACTTAAAAAAGATAAATATCTAAATAGATTGGATATATCTTTATTTATGGAGAAAAAAGAGAAAGAAAATCGATATGACTTTTTCTACGTGATAGTTACTAAGAATTACCAAGTAACCAGCCAAGGTAATCCCTCATTACATCAAATTCCACTTACACTGAATTCAACATATTTAGTTTATAAATTCTTAGAAACTTAAAACACCAAAAAGGAGGGTTTGTCACATTATTAATAAATAAATTATTAATAAGGTAGTTATGTACCAAAAATTATTTTCATTTTAAAAGGATTTATGCAACTTCATATTTTAAAATTTGAGAAAGATAAATATTTCTTTTAGATATTGAGACACTATATTTTAAAATCATGTTTATAATCATTTTTTTTTTATGTCTAGGCACTTATATCAGGGTATATTACCTCTAATATTATTTGAAAAGAAGTTTTGGTGTAACACATAAAGTTATCAAACAAATCCCCTTTCCCTAAAAATAAATAAATAAATAAATTATAGAAAGATATACATGATTCATGATTTGAATTTTGGAAGTTCTTGCATAATGTTATAATATAAACTTTGAAAAGAAACAATGTTTTAGTAATAAGATACCAAATATTCTACATCTTTGTCATATCATTTTATTTCATAACACGCTCATCAGTGCTAATATTTTTCAAAAGGGAAGATGGAGATTTCAGACTACTTTGGATCTTTTTCCCTAAGTAAAGTGGATGACTAGCTTTCGGGTCGTATCACATTGTTCTAGTCCCCAATGAAAATATCTTGAGATTAATAATTTTCTTAAAGTCGCCGTAATATGATCAGAAATATGGTATTCCAATCAATCTGATCCAATCAATCTGGAAGAAATCAATCTGATCAATTCAATTACTGAATTATTATTCATTATTGGGTTCGTGAATGTGACGTACACAAAAGAAGCGTATTTTGCGCGTAAGTCTCATCATGGAAGTGTTTGCTTCTTATGATAATTTTTTTCCGGTGAAAAGGGATTGGAGTATTACCTTTCATTTAGGCTAAAGCAATGATCTATTCAAAAGAAAAAACAATATATATATATATATATATATCTTCTGTTTCTTATGATAATTTTTACATCCCGATTTTGAAAAAATTTTCCAGGAAATCGATCTTTCTTGAATTTCACCCAATTCTGTTGGGAAAGGGACGAAGTTTGAAACGGAAAAAATGTGCATATGTTGAATTAACACTTGGAAAACCGCTCTCCGGCGATGGCGTAGGTCACAATGTGCATAAGTTGAATTAGGACAGGGCGATTGTCAAAATCACTAACTGTTTTTAGACGCTTTTAGATTTTTTTATATAAAATTTGAAATTATTAAACTTTATCCCAAATTAATTTTTTTCTTACTAGGACAAGTCTCTAATTATTGGATTTATAATTTTTATTTAATGAGTATTTATCATATTAGTTTTTTTTTTTTAATGATCAAGATAGTAAATTTGATAACTAAAAATTCATTTGGATATATGATATTTAGCAACTTCAATCTTTAGTTATAAAATTCGATAAGCAAAAGTTCGATTGCGTATAATATTTAACAACTTCAAATTTTATTTATTAAATTGGAAGCATACCCAAAATTCAAGTAGTATTTATTATATTATCTCATTAATTAGGATATGAAATTGGTATGAGATTTTTGTTATTGTCATTTCGAATTTAGGGTTTGGTATGGGCAATGGATTTTTTGGCATCAAAATGATGCATGTATCATTAGAAGATAGATTCACCTCTCTTAAAGTATTTATGTGGGGGCTCAACCATTCATTACCTCATCGTATTTGTTTGTATTACAAATAGTAGGTCAGCCTTTTCCCTTCTTATCTTTCCAAAATTGTTTCAAACCTTTCTGTTTTTAGGAGTATCATTTGACATTGTTAACAACCCCCAAATGATTGGGAGGCTTAACTTTTGAACTGGTTTCAATCTATCATAGTCATCATTAGGAGAGTAGCATCAACTACAACTAGTTTGCTAATAGGAGGCCAAACTTACTTAGAGAAGATACCGACCCTATGAACATACCACTTGCTAATACTACTCACTTCACATTAAGCCACAAGATGAACACTTGTACTTACCTTCCAAAATATGGATTGTAATATTTTCCTTTACCTAAATCTATGATGACTTCATCATGGGGCTAACTCTTTGCCATTACTCTTCACCCTATAAGATCGCTAAACCTATTCATCCATTACCTAACTCCACGCTAAGATCATCTTTACCAAGACTTAAAGCTTTGACAAGTATCCTCTTCCTCTTGCCATCGCCTTTTCTTCTTGTCATTTGAGATTGCCTCTTGATAAGTTGCCCAATGGTAAGGTCTACCCTCTAAAGTACATTTCATTTTATGAAGATATGGGTAGACTCTTGTTACATTGCAACTTATGACATAACTTCCCCTTTTAACACGATGTCCTCCACTTAATAGTCACTCCTCTTAAGTTTCATCTACATGAGCGTAATTGTTAACAATAACTGCTATTTTCATTCAGGATAGCAGGTAGTATTTAAGTGGCTTATTAGGTTAAAACTTTTAAGATCCAATACCACTTGTTATGGGATGGATAGTTTGTCCCTCCTAATATACCCGTGCGATACTCAACTATCATTTGCCTCATCATACTTACTTATATTATAGATGGTAAGCTAGCTTTTTGTCTTCTTGTCTTCCTAAGACTATTCCAAGCCCTTTAATCTTTAAGAGCACCACTTGACATTATCAATAACCCTCACATGATTTGAAGGCTCAATTTCTCAATTGATTTTGGCTTGCCATAACCATCATCAAGAGAGCAACATCAGCACCAGACCAATTTGCTTACTAAAGGACAAACCCACATTAAAAGAATACCCACCCTACAAACAAATTATTTACTAATGGCACTCATTTTACATTAAACCCTAAGTTGAACATCTCCACTTTCCTTCCAAAACATGGACCATAATATGTGCATGGGAGATCAAGAAATTGGTTAGCGAGATAAATGAAAACTAAGCGATCAATAGATGGATAATGCAACCGATAAATAATGAAACTACCTTCCATAGATTTTAGGGGATCAACTTATGCTTTTTATTAGCTATTTTGTATAATCTATTTTAGTCAATTATTCTATGGGTTATTGTTACTGTTTATGTCACCACTACCCCCCTTACCCTTGAAGTTGTAGAATCGTAATAATCTTGTTGTTTAGACTAATTTAAGATAGAAACTTATCTCAAAACCGTTATTATAGACCTAATTTATACAAGATGTCTATGGTTAACTCATTTTGAAATAGCTCATACGAAAATACTATAAATTTTTATGGAGAAGTCTTGAATCATATATTATAACTCCGATAACCTAGGAAATATCTACATAATTTAGTAACTCAAGCTAAGAAATTATTTGCATAGTTTGCTTCTAAACAACCAAAGGATAAAAGCAATAGCTTCAAATGTCTAGTAGTTCTCCATATTAATAATCTTACTCCCTATAATCTAGCAATGACTAACATCTAGGTCTATATAGTGCAACATTTTACTAAGTACCTACATAAAGATCTATAGCAATGTGAGCAACCAACTACTCAGTACTTAGGAACGAAGCTATAAGACTATACGTTAAGCACAAATAAGGTTATTAAACAATTAATTAAATGTAATGTAACAAGCAAATGCTATCAGATGATGTTATTTGATTCATCAAGAAATTAGAAAAATTTCACATGCTCTAATTCGAGTTTGAGGAATTTCAACATATATGTAAAATCTTATGATCAAACCTAGGATTGTGTAATGGATACATGTCTTCTCCCTTGACTACCTTCAAATCACTACTTTTATCCATCATGAAATTAGAAAAATTTCACATGCTTTAATTCAAGTTTGAGGAATTTCAACATATATGCAACATCTTATGATCAAACCTAGGATTGTGCAATGGATACATGTCTTCTCCCTCAACTACCTTCAAACCACTACTTTCATCCTTGCTATGGCCTCCTTTCCTATTGCTTAGGTTGATTAAAGATAAAGAAGGAGCTATTTCAGCTATCCCTTTCAAAGGGATCAGTATTTGGTTAAAGAATCCTAATTGTCCCCTATTGGATTGGAATGCAAGAATGGTTATGGTTTTTAATTCAGTGATAATTAAGTTCTGTTTAAGGTGATGAAACAATTCCACATAGTACAAGCAATCTCAATCCACTCAATAAGATAGTCGTATAGAATCAAACTAAGAGACACATAAGCATACGCATAAGTAGATAACTTACAAGTACAATATTAAGCCTCCAAGTACTATAAAATAGTATTCTAAAATATAGTAATATATTGATTCCAAACTTTCCTAGACTTCATCACTTGCTTAATAAGGTGTGACTTATGTTATGTCTTCACCGCTAATCCTTATAATAGAAATATCATTTTAGTATTCATATAATTACCACATATAGGCCTTTTTTCATAACTCAGGTTATTATCTTTAGTTTAAGGTTATTCTTTACTTAGTTATCTAGGTTTTAGGTCCCTTATGATTAATCTCCCTCTTAACTAGCTTCTAATTCAGTTTCAAATTCAACCTCTAGTTCCATTCCTCATTACAATTTTACTGATAAGTCCTATAACATCTACTAATCCATCATTTAAAGTTTATCTCACTTCATCTTAAGTTGATAAAGTTTTCAATTTATGTTCTGATCAACCTGTTAGTTCACTCTATACATCCTATCTCTAATCTAGCTTTTAAATTAGCCTCTGATCTAAATATACACTATATTTTAGTATCATTCCCCATAAGTTTTCTTTACAACTAGATTCAAAGTACACTGTATAACCCATCTCTACTTTAGTTTGAATCAACTACACTTGACTTTATTATTTGAACACTTCACATAGTACACAATGATTAACCCTAAATCTTTAACTTTCAAATCTATCACTTTCAATACTATAAATTTAATACCTTAACATCATTTAACATTACAACATAGTAGAATATCACTCAAATTAGAATTCAAGTCATTTCCTGAAAAAAAAAAATCATTATTTTTATTTTGTTAAATAGCTATTTAATGAGATTTTAAAGCCTAAAAATTAGATAAAAATATGAAGAATATTTTTATCACCCCCTAAACTAAGGAGTCATAACAACTCCGCCTTGTAAACCAACTTAAACTAAAATCTAGCTACTTTAGCCACTAACATAAGTATAGTTTACACAAAGTCTTTACCATTCTACAGCTTTAAGTCATTCAATTTAATACTAGTTTGATATTAACCTATGGTGCAACTTTCTAAAAAAATTGTTGAAAGAGAATCTATAGTATAAAAGCTTGAGAAGAAAGCAAGTTTATAAATAACTTTACCAAAACAACATAATAAGGATTTATAAAAGTCCACCTGTTTATACAACATAGTATTGGTAATAATAACTAAAAAGTAGAGGGTCACCTGAAGAGACCCTATTAGTTTTCCTAAAGATTAACAAAGTTAATAAACAAAATAGGAATTGAGTCAATTGATCTTGAATTTCACTCCTTAACCCTATTCTCTACACTTCTAGAACTTAGAGAAAAACCGGTGCACTGATGCACTACCCATTAACGGTCCCATTACTTGCGCGTACCTCTAAGGCCTCTAGTCCCTCTTCTAAAGAATTCTCTCTCGGCAACTAACTGATGATGAGAAACTACACATTGAGGAAAGGTGGTTGAACTCCCTAAGCTCCCCACTCTGTTATACATTGATTTGTACACTTAGTAGTAGTGATGCAGACTATTCCCTTGCCAAGGACTTTGTGCCGAGTACTTCAACCAACTATTTCTAAGAATCACTTGCTGAGTGATAAGAGACTCACTTAAATAGCCGAGTAGTTTTCTCTCAGCATACCACCATCTCTTTCATCCTGACTCCTTTAGTGCCGCAACTTTTTGATCCTTCTCACCTACTGTATTTAGAAAATATTCATACGGGATCAATGTTACATTACCAGCTGTCACCTCGTCTGACATTTAACTACTTTTCCATTTTTGGTTTGTTATCCTTTTTACCCTTCTCGTATGTATTATGAATCTCTTTTTTGTAAATACTTTCTTTTGATTTCTCTATTTATAATGCTACCTTAAGAACTTATTATAAATAGTCTTTTTCTCTTATAAGCTAGAGATAACTTATATCTTAACACTAAATACTCTGTTATTGTGAGACAATCATCTCCAAGTCTATACCCCTTACACTTGTATCTAATCTTGCCGAGTAGCGTAAGATTAGTGGTGGATGGACCTTGACATCAACTTGTACATCATATCAAGTGAGATGTCAAGTCGTATTGTGTTCGTTGGTGAGTCACATCCTTCAAGTAGTTTCACATCAGCTACTCTTGTTCGATTGTAGATCATTTCTCTCTAATTTTCTTCAATATCTCGAAGGACCTACTTTAGTTCAATTCTATCCCGATAAGTCCTAATGATAGCTAAGCTCCTAGGTACACCATGCAATTATCGAAACCCTCTAAAATAACTATAGGAGAATAAGCGATAACTTACTCAGTAAGTGAGATGGAGACATTAGTACATATCTAATATCAAGTAACCAGATTTTTCAATGAAGGTTAATTAAATGCAATGCGTGTTCAAGCAAACGTGATTGTACTACGTTGACTAGTTGTCTTGAGATTAGAGAAATTGCATCTACTCTAATCTAGGTTTTGAGGAGTTTGACGCTATGTACTTTGTAAATTGAAAGCAAACTAAGGCTTGTGTAATGAAGAAATATGCTCTGCTTGAGACTACCTTTGAGCTACGATGCTTAACCTTATTACAACATCCTCTCCTATCACTTAGTTCAAATAAGGGTAGAGAGAGTATCATTTCTACTATCCTTATCAAAGGATCAGTGTTTGGCCCAAGAATCTGAATCATTTCCCCTAATGGGTTGTGATGCAAGTCTTATTAAAAGTTAAGTTAAGTTTGCATTAGATTGCTTTTTGGATGATCAAGCAAATTTAAACAGTCCAAAACAAATAAATCATGAAACAATCAAATGCATAAGTCCATCACATTAAATAGTAAAATATTATTCAAGCATATACATTGCATATGCACAGGCAACTAGCTTACAATCATATTTATGATATATACTAAGGCCTTTATGTATCCTTAAATAATGCTTTAAAATGCGGTGAAGTACTAACACTACTTACCTGGACATGTCATACTCAACAGTACTAATGGTTGATCTTATCCACTTTAATTGTTCCCTAAATATTCAATATAGTTACTTTAATTTTATTAAATATGAAGCCAAATGAGTTCATTATAATAATTTAAGTGTTGGTATGACTTATCTCTAATGAGTGGTGTAAACTTTGTATTGAGTTCTAACTTGTTGTTGAAGTCTCTAAACAAGGTTTTGAAAGCTTGCCTAATACCAAGTTTTGATCTAAGAATCTTCTGATTAAGTCTCTAAGATTATTCTAGTTATACATTACTCTAACCAACTCTTTGAATAAGACTAAAGTCATTTCCACTAAGTATTTCATACCAACCAATCCTCGAATCAAATTTTGAAGCCGTTCTAGGATTCATACATATAGTATAGGAAAGTTCTAAAAAAAAATTTGGTTTCAAAATAACAATATTAAATTATTTAAAACAACTTCGAAAATTGATCAATTTTGCTCAATTTTTTAAAAAGGTTATATATCCCCCTGAAATTTTTACAATTTGATATTTTTCCCTAAAAGTACATACAAAAATAGTTCAAAATAATTTTTTTTATAATTTTTGGAATTAGTTTATTATTTTTACAAAATTGAGTAAAATCAAACCAAAATCATAATTCACCAAAAAACCACTATCTAGCCATCACCACCACCTTGTTGACAACCTTGGGTACTACCACCTCTATCTCTTAATGGTGGTGGTTCTCTTCCAAAAATGGCTTAGACCCATGCTCTAGATTCTTGCTCGATTTGCATAGTGCTAACTCTTGATTTTTCCTAGAATTTTCCTTCCACGTTTTTCCCTTTCCTAGATTTTTCTTAGCTTTGTTAAGAACTTTTTGATGTTTTGGAGAGAAATTGGTGATGATTCCAAAGTTTGTGAGGCTCAAAATGATTTCTCTCACTTGTTTTTAAGCTCAAATACTCCTAATCTCTCAAATGTTAGGTGTCTTAATCCTAATTTCTTGAATATACACCTACCGTTAATGTGTTTATGCCTAAGTGAAGATGATTCCATTTGTTTTGTTATTTTTTAGAAATTTTTATGATTTTTCTTATAATTAATTGGTTATTTGTACTTAGTTTAAGGTATTTTAAGCATTTTTCGAGTATACAAATATATATAATAGTTATACCCAAGGCATTCGTACTATATTTATATGTTATTTTAGGTCACTTTATAATTTTTGTGTCTAAATAATTTATCTTTAATGTTTGATTATTTTTTGTTACCTAATTTACATGTTTATGCAAGGTAAACTATAATATAGTATAATTTAGTAAAATTATCTATTTTTAGCTATGATAATATTATTTTATTATATTCTCGCATTTCAGACTCATGATATGTCATCGTCTAACTTCTAAGCCTCACATGTGAAATATTACCTTAATTTCTTAATTTCCACATATGCTCTAAATTATTAGCTAAGAATAACTACATGAAACTATGTGGCTCATAGTTTTCATGAGAAACTCTTCATAGTAATTTAATATATATAATAGTGGTTTTATAGAAAAATTTTTGAGCTAAAACAACATTCATAGAGTTTTCTAAAGCAAAAACAAAATTGGATTGGGTTTGAAGAGTTCTTAAAATGATATGTTTTAAGACTTAATTTAATTAAAACATTATTTTTCCTAAAAACTATATACATAAATATGCCAAAATATATTTCAAAATTTTCTAAAGAGATTTGATATTTTTATTAAATTTGGTAAAATTAAGGTTAAACTTAAACTCACCAAATGCTTACCCTCAACCCACCAGCGGTGACTCTACCCTTTTTGGTAGCCTTAAATAGTAGCTCTGCTATTAGTTGGTGGCAATTGTTTGATCTCAAGTCTTGATTTGGTATGAATACTCGAAATTAGTCATAAAACACCCTATTTTTATCTAATTTTCCAAAAATATTCACTCTACTCTCTCAAATCTCTCTATTTTATCTAGACACTAGACCATCTAAAGTGAATTATGAAAGGATGATTTTGAATTTATAAGGAAGGATGGGGTCGGTTAGGGATTTTGCTTAAGCCAGGTGTCCTATTACTTTACACTTTAAGTATCTTAAGTGGCCTTAACCTTTTGCTAAACTATCTTAAGTTTGCTACCTTCCATACCACACTACAATGTGCATATTCCCTACTACCATTAAATTCTCTTTAATTTTCTATTAATTTTATTTAGTTATTTTAGTTTAAATTAGGTATTTTAAATAATTTCTAGAATATTTCCTTATATGTAAATTCGAATTTAATACAAATAAATACTCCAAAATATTTTTTATGTCATTTTATGATTTTTAATATGAAAATATTTTATTTATAATGATTCATTAATTATCAGAACCTATTTTATATAGTTTCAATAAATAACGAGTAAGATATATATATATATCATATAAATATAATTTTTAGTTATTTTATTTTCTTAAATATAAACATGTAAAGTGACTTCAACTAATATTCTTAGTTTTATTATAAAATTTGGGCTTGATCGAATAACTTTTACAATCATTGCAAATCTTATGTATTGATTTCGAAACGTTCAATTGAGTGGCTTCCATTTCTACACCCCTCCTTAGAAAAGTTTTATCCTCAAAACTTCTATATACTAACTCCTCATTTAACAAACTATATTTATAGCTTATATTCATGTACTAACCTAATAATTAGATGAGCCATGGTATTGTTCCATCATTGCTATCTTAGGTTCCTAAGTGGCTTCCAATTCTAGACCTTTTCCTCATTGCACCTTCACATATTTCACATCTTAATTCCTTAACTCTTGAACCCAATTACCTAGTATCTTTATAGGTTACTTCCCTACCGTGAAATTCATTTGCAGTTCCATTAGCTTAATATCTATTACTACATTCGAATTCTTGACAAACTTCCTTAATATTGAGACATAGAATACGTCATGATAACTTGATAAGCTTGGGGGTAAAGCTATTATGTAGGACACATTACCCACTTTCTTTAATACTTCAAATGGACTAATATACAGAGGACTTAACTTTCCCTTTATACCAATTTGCTTGAGTTCCTTGAATGGACTTATCACGACATAAACATGATATTTTGACCTCAAATTCCAATGGCTTTCTAACTCTTATAACAATCTTAGGCCTCTTTCATCTGTTGTCACATAATCTCAGCCTTTTCATTCATCTAATTTATTATATTAAGTCCAATCATTATGTGTTCTTCATTATCCTAATACAGTAGTGATTTGCACTTTCTTCTATATAAAAGCTTCATAAGATGCCATCTAAATAGTTTTTCGATAGCCATTATTATAGGGAAATTCGATCAATGGTAAGTACTTATCCCAGTCAACACAAAATGTAGCATACAAGCTCACATCATATCATTTAGATTTTATATTGTCCGTTCAAATTGTCTTTTTGTTTATAGATAAGTTGTACCAAATGGTATCTTTGTACCTAAAGTCCTATTTTAACTCTACTAGAATTTGGATACAAATCGGTTGCCCCAACTAGAAATTATGCTTTTATGTACACTATGTAGTCTTATTATCTCCCAAGTATACAATCTAGCTATTTTCTCCATTGAATCTCATATTCGATAAGGTAGAAATATGCACACTTTGTTAATCTATCAACAATTACCTATATAGAATCATTTCCTGCTTTAGTCCTAGAAAGTGCCACAATGAAGTCCATGTAATATGATCTCATTTCATTTTTTGAATCTCTAAAGGTTGCAACTAATAACTAAGCTTTTGATGTTTCACCTTAACTTGTTGATAAGTGGTACATTCAACCACATATTGAGCAACATCTCTTTTCATTCCATTTCACTAGTATATAGATCTTAAATTATTATACATTTTATCTCCTCCTAGATGTACAATATAGCTTATAATATTTGCTTTATCCATAATTTCTCTTCTTAAGTCTGGGTTCATAGCACATGGATTTTTCCCTTAAATCTTAATATACCACTTTCATTAATTTTGTAGTAAAAAACACCTCTATTGGTTAACTTTTCTTTATTTACTTTAAGCTCTTATCTTACTCCTATTGTTGTTTAATTCTTTCTAATAGAGTAGGTTGTACAACTACGTTCATCTATTGACAGTTAGGTTTACACTAATCAAATTTAATCTCTATCTTCATTAGTTCACATATCAACTCACACAATGCAATTAACAATAATGTAACATGCTTATAATTCTTACAACTTAGTACATCAGCTACAAGATTGGCTTTTCTAGGATGATAATTTATATTCATTTCATAATCTTTAATTAACTCTAAGCATTGCTTATATCTTAAGTTCAACTCTTTTTGAGTAATGAAATACTTCAAACTTTTGTAATCAGTATATATTTCACATTGCTATCCATATAAATAATGTATCCAAATTTTCAAAGCAAACACTATAGTTGTGAGTTCCAAATCATAAGTGGGATAGTTCCTTTCATGAGGTCTCAATTGCCTTTATGCATAGGTAATGACTTTTCGACCTTATATTAATATGTAATTTGATATGTTTCTAGAAGCATCACTATATACACTGTACAACTTATCCCGATCTAACAATATCAATATCAGTGTCATAATAAGTCATTTCTTTAGTTCCTAGATGCTTTGCTCACATTCCTTACTCTACTCAAATTTGGCATCTTTTTAAGTCAATCGAGTCAAAGGTCTTGCAATCTTAGAAAAATCCTTTATGTATTGCCTATGATATCTAACCATGCTTAAAAAACTTTGTACCTTTGAAACCATTATCTCTTACTTCCATTCCATCATTACTTTAACCAATTCAAGATCTATAGAAATCCTTTCACCAGACATGACATGAACTAGAAAAGAAATCTTACCAAGCCAGAAATCACATTTGTTTAACTTGGCATATAACTTATTTTCTCTTAACTTTTACAGTGCCAATCATAAATGCTCTACTTACTACTCTTTAGTCTTAAAGGAGATCAAAATATCATCAATAAATACCACAACAAATTTATCTAAATACAGTTGATATACATGATTCATCAAATCCATAAATATAGTTGGTGTGTTAATTAATCCAAAAGGTATTACTATAAACTTATAGTGATCATATTGTGTTCTAGATTCAATTTTGAGTGCATCTTCAGGCTTAACTTGTAATTGATGATATCGTGACCTTAAACCGATTGAGGCAAACACAGTTTCACCTTGCAATTGATCAAACAAATCATCAATTCGAGGTAAAAGGATATTTATTCTTAATAGTAACTTTACTTATCTCTATGTTATTTATATACAACCTCATAGTTTCATCCTTGTTCTTTACAAATAACATAGGTACTCCCTACGATGAAATACTCGGACAAATGAACCCTTTTTCAATAGCTCACGAAGTTGCTTCTTTAACTCTTGAAGTTCCATGGGTGACGTTCAATATGGAGCTTTATAAATAAGCTCGATTCCAAAGGCTAACTTAATAGCAAAGTCTAGTTCTCGATGTGGAGCTAAACTAGGCAGCTCCTCTAGAAACACATCTAAATACTTATATACCATTGGTATATTCAATATTTTTGGTACCTCCTCTCTCTCAATTGTAAAAATCAAACAAAACTTCCAATCACTCCCTTCTGCTTTTGCTTCACACATTTCCTCACTTGTCTCAATAATAGCTAACTTTAATTTACCCTTACTAGTTTTTCCTTGGAATGCCACTTCACCATCATTTAGGGTTTTTTATCTTTCTATTATACTCCACATTCGCCTTATGCTTAGACAACAAATTTATTCCTACAATCACATCAAAACCTTAGAAAAGTAGTACTAAGTAGTACTACCAGACCAATAGGATACTCCTTTCCTTAAATCTTAATTGGGCCACTATCCATAACTTTTTTGAGTGGTTACTTTCTCTTTAGGAGGTGTCCTAACTCTATAGGTAGTGCTAATTTCAATTACATTAATTCCTTTTTCATCTACAAACTTCTTACTTGAAAAAGAATGAGATGCACCAATATTAAATAATGCAAATGTAGGTTGTCTAATTATATCTCCTGAAATATACTATTAGTATGATTACTAACCAACTTTCCATCTACAAATCTTAGAATCTAAGTACCTTAATTTATCTTATACTTTAATTATTATTAGAATAACTAATCTAAATACATAACTATTACAAAAGGCTTCATAAGTCTCATCTTTAGCCTCTATAATGTCCTTAAAATCATCATAGGAATAAACCCACCCACCACCCCCCACATCCTCTATATCATAGATAATAAAGACACGGTAGGTAGAGTTGTATTACTAGAACCTCCAACCTTTCCAACTCCTTACCTAAACTTTAGGCAAGACTTGGAGAAGTTCCCTTTCTTTCTACATTTATTACACTTCACTAATTTCATTCTTAGGCATGCACATAGCACATGATTATTATCTCTACATATGAAACACCTTCCCTAAGTTAAGTATAATGTCTAGGGAAATGATTCGGTCTATAATTCCAACATTTGACATTGTTATCGCTATCATAGAACTTAGACCAAGCATAGATTCTACAGGGCTATTAGTTGAAGTTGTGATAGGAATCAACCCCTTGGACCAATTACGTATAGCTAAGCTAGAGGACTCTAGGGACTAACTTGAAGAATATTAGCTCAAGACCAAAGCTGAGATAGGGATTCCTATTCCGAAATGATCTCCTATCGACTTGAGCCTTAGGTCCTTACTTATGTTAGATCTTCCTTTGATCAGTAGCAATACTCTATCTCAAAAGAAAATCTAAGAATGACTGAGGTAAGCTCCTAATCCAACCATAGGCATCTGACTCTGAATCAAGCTGACTTCTTTTTAGAACTAATTGGTCCCCAACCTGGTCTAAATCAGGTTAACCCCTGACTGCTAGCACTTTCTGTTTTGCTTACTTTGTATCATATTTATAATATCCAACCATCAAGTGATACGTGTCTTTTGACACAACATTTTAGAATTATTCCTTCCTTTTTAATACTGAATATCCTTTGTCTCTTTTACCCCTTTTTAGTATGTTTCATGTAACCTAATTGTAGAATACCCATTTTGTGTTTCCATACATGTAAAGTAACCCTAATGGATGGGTATATAAACCCCTATTTGTTTGTAAGTAGTAGTATCATCAATATCAGATTATTCAAGTATCCTTTGAGTAACCTTAGTATTCTCATTATTCTTCAACTCTTATATATTCCCTTTAGCAAGGAGTAGTAGCGAGTGACCCTTTAGTTCAGACTAGTATGTCACATCTAACAAATTGTAGACCGAGTAAGATTGAGTGGTATGTCATATCCATTCTATAGCTACCTGAGTTTTGCTAGCCTTTCTTCTATTTCTTTTCGGTTCATTTTGTTATAGTGCTTCTTTGTATGTCTAACCTTAAAGATGCATCAGCTTCACTGGTATCAAAGATGATTCCAAGAGAGAGTATTTGAAGTTGTAGTGAAGTTTTGGTTCGCTTTACTATTAGTGGCTCTTGTATTCCTTCCGTAGCTACTGTAATATGTTTATGTGATAGAAAGTGTGATTTCATTATTACTTTGTTTTTCATTACAAAAATGGAGCAAGTTTGTTTCTATTCTGTTTGAGTGACTATTGGGTATTAAGATTGTTAGTAAGTTGTTAATCTGTACGATAATTATTGTACTATGTCAAATTCTAGTGTTTAAGGTGTTATTAGACTGGAGTAGTGGTGCTCAACCTAGTCATAGTCATAATAATAGTAATACCATAAGGTCTGTTGATAACAAACTTGATAGACTTACAAATCTTATTAAGATTCTAGTCATAGTGATGCAAGTTAACAAGCAACCAACCCAGGGTATGTAGCTACAAAATCGACCTAAAAATATTCGAGAGAAGAGTTATGGCCAAGTTGGCTAAGCCTATTACCTAGTTCGACCCCTTCGAGCTGGAGGAGTTGCTAAATGAAGATTGGAGTTAGAGAAGATTAAGTAAGATAATGAGAGGAGTTGGATGTTGAAGAGTTTGGGGAGGAAGAAGAAGATGTTGACTATTATCGAATACATGGACGAAGGTACTGAGCTCCTTGATGACTATATAATGTCAAGGTTTAAATTCCACTCTTTAGTAGAAGTAGAGATGTTGATGAATATTTACAATAGGAAGAGAAGGTGGAGAAGGTGTTTGACTATTATGGGTACACAAATGCTGTTAAAGTCCGACTTGCTACACTGGAGTTTATTGGGTATGTTATAATGTGGTGGAAAAATTTGCATGCAGCCAGAATAAGCGATGGAAGATGAGTGTTAGAACATGAGATGAGATGAAAAGGTTGTTAAGAGGAAGGTTTGTACTCAAAACGTACTAGCAAGATACGTTTACAAAGTTGTAGGAGCTTCATCAAGGAAGCTAATCTATTGATGACTATGTAAGAGAGTTCCAAATGTTAATGATTCGAGCTAACGTGGAATAACCAAAGGCCTATACAATATCGAGATTCATTTATGGGCTTAACTATGAGATTCACAACATTGTAGAAGTGTAAAGGTTTTATACCTTGGAAGAGGTGATCAAGATAGTGTAGAGGGTTGAAAAAGAGAGGAGAAATGTTTCGAGTTGACCTAGGCCAACATTCTCCTAAGCCCCTATACCACATCGACCTATTAAAGCTAAGTCAAGGAGGCCAAATAGAGCCAAGGATATGAATAACCGATCTAATGAAAGTCAAGCAAGCTAGTTGGGCTAAGCAAGTTAGCCAAGCTAAGCCGAGGTTAGGCTAAACCTAAGGACATATGAGAAAGGGTAGGCCTTTAGACAAAAAACTAGCAAGGTAAAATGTTTTAATTATTTAGGCTACAGACAAATGGCTGTTGAGTGTTTGAACCGATGTGTCATGATGCTATAAGGAGATGTAGTGGATAGCATTGATAAAAGCGAGCCAGAGAAAAAAGAGGATGTTGGAAAACCTAAAGTTGAAGAGGAGGAGGAAATCTGTGTCTATGCCGACCAAGGAAAGGTAATGACCTTAGTCTTGAGATGAGTATTGAGTTTCTTATTGAACTCTAAGTAGGACTAAAGGGAGAATCTGATCCATACCAAGTGTACCGTCAAAGGCAAATTGTGTATGGTCATTGTAGATGGAGAAAGTTGTACTAATGTCATTTCATAGTCCTTTGTGCAAAGGTTGGGTCTATAGACCTCAAAGCATCCCCGACCATATAAGCTGAATTAGCCACATGATAGGGGTGCTTTGCATATGGCTAAACAAGTGACCGTACCATTCAGTGTTGGGAATGTGTATAAGGACGAAGAAGTTTACAATGTTATCCCCATGGGAGCTTCACATTTACTTGTTGGACGACCTTGCTTGTTCGATCAATGTGTTACTCACAATAGGTATAAGAACATCGTTGCCTTTGTTAAGGATGGGAAGACGATTGTATTACAACCATTGACCTTGTCCCAAGTAAATGAAACTCATAACTAGCTTACTTGAGCTAGTAAGAAGAAAGCCTTAGTGATGAGCTGAAGAGAGCTTCAAGACACTAAAGAAGATGAAGAACCTATGTTCTAGTTGGTTAAGAGATTATTGGACATGAGGGAATTAGAGAATGTACCTGAAGAGATTTGAAGCTTACCAAATGAGTTTTTCAACTTATTTTCGAAAGAATTGCTTAGAGGACTACTACTAGTTCGAGGCATAGAGCACTGTATTAATCTGCAATCAAGCGCAACCTTACTAAATCAACTCATTTACAGGATAGATCCTGAATAGGCTACCAAGTTGAAGAAATAGGTGGACAAGCTTACGAGCAAGGCTATGTGAAGGAGAGCATGAGCCCTTATGTAGTACCAGCTTTACTTATTCCAAAGAAGGATGGTTCCTATCATATGTACATCAATAACTAAGCAATCAATTGGATTACTATTAAGTATAGATATTTGATACTGAGGCTCAATGATATGCTGAATGAGCTTCAAAGTACTAAGATATTTTCAAAGATAGATCTGTGAAGTAGTTACCATCAAATTCATTTGAGACTAGGGGATGAGTGGAAGATTGCCTTCAAAAATAGGCACAGAGTCTTCAAATGATTGGTTATGCCATTCGGACTTACTAATACACTGAACACATTCATGAGGTTAATAAACCATGTGATGCTTCCTCTAATTGGAATATGTGTAGTTGTGTATTTTGATGACATACTGGTATATAGTGTTGACCTAAATAGCCATGTTCATCATCTCTATGACATATTTGATGCTTTGCGAATAGAAGTTGTATGGGAATATGAAGAAGTCTACATTTTCCTAGGATGAGGTAGTTTTCCTAGGGTTCATAGTATCAGGGGAAGAGATCTAAGAAAATGAGGAAAAGATCCAAGCTATTCTAATGCCGAAGAATGTCATGAGGTCCAAAGTCTTTATGGCCTAACTTCTTTCTATAGGTGATTTATTAAAGACTTCAGTATAATAGCCACCTCATTGACAGGGTTGACAAAGAAGAGTGAAGGATTCAAATGGAACAACTGAGCTAAACAAAGCCTTAGAGAGATCAAGGAAAAACTCACCTCGGTACCTATCCTGTCGCTACTAGATTTTGAGAAGCCCTTTGAATTAGAATGTGATGCATCAGGAAACCTATCTCTTACTACAGTGAGAAACTTAGTGGTCTTTCCTTGAAATATTATATATACAAAAAGGAGTTGTACTCCCTTTTTTGGGCCCTTACTAATTGGCAACACTATTTACTGCCATGAAAGTTTGTTATTTATATAAACCATAAGTCTTTCAGGCATCTTGGAAGCTAGAACAAGCTTTCTAAGAGGCAAGCTAAGTGATTAGAGTTTATGGAAGGGTTCTCATACGTCATTTGACATAATAAGGGAAGCACAAATGTGGTCATCGATGCTCTATCACCACGGCAAACTTTACTGTCTATTTTGCAAACAAAATTATTAGGATTCTTACTCATTACTAAGCAGTATGCCAATGACCCTCACTTTGGTTCCATTATTGATCATTGTCAAGAAGGAATAGTTATTGGAGGATATTATCTCATGGATGGCTATCTGTTCAAGGACTGTAGGCTATGTATTCCAAAATGCTCCACCCGTAAGCTATTGGTTAGGGAAGCTCGTAGTGGTAGACTTTTAAGCCACTTTGGGGAGGTCAAGAAGGCCAATCTATTAAAGGAGAACTTTTACTAATCGAGTTTAGCCAAGGATGTCCATAAGATAGTTAGTAGTTATGAAGTATGTAAGCATACTAAGGGGAAGAGAGAACCTCATAGATAGTACATGCCCCTACCAATGCCAACCTTACCTTGGGTCGACCTTAGTATAAACTTTATCCTAGGGTTGTCCTAAACATCTAAAGGGAATGTATCTATCTTTGTTGTAGTAGATCATTTCAGTAAGATGGCATACTTCATTCCATAACATTAGACTAATGATGCTTTATATATGGCTAATTTGTTTTTGCAAGAGGTTGTCCGACTACATGGAGTATCGGGGACTATTTCCTTAAATAAGGACACAAAAATTTTGAGCTATTTTTGGAAGACTTTTTGAAGAAGACTTATAACTAAACTTGTATTCAACTCTAATAGCCACCCTCAAACTGATGGCTAGACTCAAGTGGTGAATAGGATGTTAGGCAATCTACTCAGAGCTATTGTGGGAAAGAACTTAAGAGATTAGGATCTGTTCCTACCGATTGTGGAATTCCACACAATCGGACTATCCACAGCACCATTAGGAGGACCACATTCGAGGTCGTCTATGGCCTTAATTCAAAAATTCCCCTAAACATGATCAACACCCCAGTAGCTGCTAAAGAGAGTTAATCTGGAGTTGACCAAGCCCATGAATTGCAAGTGATACATAAGTCTGTAACTAGGAAGATTGCTAAATTCAATCAGAGACAACAAGAAATTGGTAGTTGAGGCTACCAAACTATTTCTTTCCAACTAGGAGACATAGTATGGATTCACCTCAGCTAAAAGCGATTCCCACACTTAAGATAAAGCAAACTATCTTCTCGAGCTAATGGCCCATTCAAGGTCTTGAAGAAGATCAATCATAACACCTACCTAATCAAATTACCTAATGACTATGGTGTCTCCTCTACTTTCAATGTATCTAACCTAATTCCTCACCAACCAATAGAAGAAGACCTTATGAGCACCCTAAAAGAAACAACTGAGGCCAATCCAAATTTAAGGAGAAATCTCTCTGACCCCTAGGCAGATGATAGGAATCAACTCCCTAGACCGATTACACTTAGCCAAGCTAGAGGACTCTAAGGATTTACTTAGAGAATACTAGCTCGAGTCCAAAGCCAAGATGGAGATTCCTATGCCGAACTGATCTCTTACTGACCCAAGCCTCAGGTCCTTACTTATATCAGATCCGCCCCTAATCAACAACAATACTCTATCCTATAAGACAACCTAAGAATAATCGAGGTGAGCTCCCGATCCAATCGTAGGTATCTGACCTCAAATCAAGTTAACTTCTTTTCAGAACTAATTGGTTTCCGACTTAATCTAAATCAGGTTAGCCCCTAACTGCTAGCACCTTCTATTTCGCCTACTTTCTATCATATTTCTAATATCTAGCCACTAAGCGATACGTATCTCCTGGCACAACATTCTAGAATTATTCCTTCCTTTTCCATACTGAATATTCTCTGTCTCTTTTATCCCTTTTTAGTATGTTTTATATAACCTAATTGTAGAATACCCCTTTTTTCTTTTCATACATGTAAAGTTACCCTAGTGGATGGGTATATAAACCCCCATTTGTTTCTATGCAGTAGAATCATCAATATCATATTATTTAAGTATCCATTAAGCAACCTTAGTGTTCTCATTACTATTCAACTCTTATCTATTTCCTTTAATAAAAGGTAGTGGCGAGTGACCCTTTAGTTCGGACTGGTATGTTACATCCGGAGAATTGTAGGTCGAATAGGATTGAGTGGTTTTGCTAGCTACCTAAGTTTTGCTAGCCTTTCTTCTATTTATTTTTTATTCATTTCATTATAGTACTTCTTTATGTGTCTAACCTCGATGACACATTAAGTTGCTGGTTTCTTCTTTTTCTATTGAGAATTACTAGCAAATCTTGGATAAGATCTCTTAAATGAAGAGCCAAATTGAAAACCCTTACTAATCTTTTAACTCCATTGAGCTTGCATCCTTAAATGGTCATTTTTTAGTTGTTATGCCTTATCCACCACTTCATTATAGGTAGTGAAACCATAGACCTCCAACTTTTACAGCGCATTTTGGGATCTAATTCAGTAAGAAGCTAATCCTTAATTAATTCAAGGTTATCCCGATAAGAAGCAAGTGTATACTACAACAATTTATTAAACTTAATTTCTTATTAGGCTGCATTCATGCTCTACTTCTTAAGTTCAAATAGATCTTACACCATCTCAGTCTGAACACTGCAAAGAAAATGCTCCTTCCTAAACTGCTCCTTAAACATCTACCAAGTGATATTATGTCCTAACTACTAACTTTAACATGAATGTACCATACAACGGCTTTTGTGATTCAGGAATTCTAACAGCCTCAAAACTCCTTTCAATTTGGCTAGCTAGTCATCAACCAAAATTAGTTTTCCATTTCACCTTTGAAGTACCAAGTTGCTTTAATGAACTCAAAAAGCTTTCTAACATCCTAAGGCCTATCTACCCTTTGTTTTGTCCCTTATAGCCTCTTGTTTCCTATATTTCCTCTAGTAACAAGATACTAGATTAACATTCCCTAATGCCTTATCATTAATGTTCCCTATTATCTTATCATTGTATGTATGTTGGCAAGTAACTATTTGATAGCTTCTTAAGGAGGTAGGGGTTATATCTTGTCGAGGTTGCTCCCTTGGTGGTGAAGGAGCTCACGATAGAGGTTCCTAATTTCCCTCAAACTTCTATTTCCAGTTTTAGCTATTGCTTACTTAGTATTTATAACTTATAAAACCTACACATATATCCATTCATAAGTTATGTGATACCTCAATCCCCTTTTTTGTCAACATTTTATGAATTGTTGAATCCTTACGGCATACACTTGTATGAAATAATAAGAACATTCCATCCATCATATAATATACATAAACTTTCACTATTTACTTGGTAATTTCTCTACATCATTACCTTTGCTTACAAACTTAAGAATACAAAATTTATAGACTCGATGAACTTTTGATTACATATATAAGATTTATAACTTGAGTACATCACTATTTATATCAATTATATAGACTCAATATTGTAATACAATTGTACATTCCAAAAGACTTACATGACCATTCACTAAGATACATTTGATCTGGTTACATAAATTATTTGCTACAACTATGCATGGTCAAAAGCTACAAAATACATCAAAAGATCAAATTTTACATCAAATGTAGTCAAAAAGTGTCACTAAATCATCTTTGAGGATCTAGCAGAATAAAATCAGTCATCCAAAACTATTCATCATCATAATAATTATCTATTGTAGCCACTTGCTGAAAAGGAATTCATTTCATATGCCTACCTACCTACTATATTATCTTCCTCTCCACTTACAGATTTAAAATCTAACTATACTAATAGAGGACTATCAAGAATTATAATCACTTCGTATACTTTATCATCATCGAACTCTTCAATGTCATTATTAATCATTACCTCCTAAGCCACGTTCACATTCTTGATGGGGTTTACTTTTGAATTTGGTTCTAGTTGAGCCTCTAATATAGGTTTTGATTTACTTTCTGAATCAACTTCTAACTACTCATCTGCGCCACTCCCTACTATTTCATTCATCTTAGCATCAACAATGACCTACATCACTACAGCTTGCACTTCCTTATTAGGATTACCCTTAATGTCTACTTTTAGTTCCTCCTCTTTAGGTTCTTCTTCAAGATTCTCTTCTTTTGGATCGTTTTCTACTACCCTATGATTACTTTATGTACTTGACTGAGCATCATCATGAGGTTTTATAGGTTATTGGTATTCCTATGGTGGTTTGCTACTCGATAGCAGACTTTTTTCCATTCCACTTAAACTGCAAACAATTGACTATCAATTCACCCTTACGACCCTATAATTAGGTTTAAGATCAATTGACATTTTTTTGTAATTAAATGTTATAATCACTTTTACTTTATAAGTCACAATATAGTCTTTTACTATCTTATTATTACTACCTACTCTTACTGTTTTCTTATGATGTTTATTTGTTTTTAATTATGATGCTTTAATGTGAATTCATTAGAACAATGCTCTGATGTCAACCATAAATTATCATAACTCAAAGCAACAAAGTTGCAAGAATCCTACCCTATAAACCAACCTACAATAAAAGCTAACCTTATAATCACTATCATAAACCTAATTTACATAAGACGTCCCCAACTACTCCACTTTGAACTAAACAGTTCATAAGAAAATATTACAAATTTTTAAGTGGAATTCTTTAAAAAATATATTATAACTTCGATAATCTATGAAATATCTACATAACTTAGCAGTTTAAACTAAGAAATTATTTACGTAGTTTGCTTTCAAAAGACCAAAGGATAAATGCAAAAGCTCCAAAAAGTCCAGTAGTTATCTAGATTAATATCCTCATACCTTAGAATTTAGTAGTGACTAACCTCTAGGTGGTTATAACGTGGTATTTTAGTCAGGACCTACACAAAGATCTATAAGAATATGAGCAACTAACAGTTTAGTGAGTTAAGACAAAGATATTAAACTATAAATTAAGCATAAATAGTGTTATCAAACAGTATTGTTGTAAACCCCGCGAATATAGCTTTCTAAGTATAGAATCAAACGCCTAAGCTGTAGATGATTTCCTAAAGTTAATAAAGCTAATGGGATTTAAAACCGATTAAAATCTCAATTTAAAACCTAAAGTGAATATGAAAAACTTTAAATTATCAATAGAACCTCTAATCGCATACAAAGACCTTAAAGCCTCAAGTATATGTAACTTCAAAAGTTAACTTTAAACCTCATCAAAACCTTAAGATAATAATTGAAGACTTAATCACGTATGGATATATTAAACCCTAAATGTGTAAAAACACTAGAGATTATACTCAGAAGTAATAATAACCCTAAAACTATAACTTTAAGGATATAAAAGTACTAATTCACCATAATTTATCTTAAAACCCTAATTGATAATATAACTTTCGTATTTTGCCAAATCATTAGTGAATTCAATCATGCATACATATTTAGAATTCTTAAGTAATCCTTTAGAAACTATGATATTGTATCATAGATTACATTCATCTTCTAAGTATATAATTAGGATAGTATTACATAGAGTTAGGGGTTTAGTTGATGCTTAGGTTAAATGTAGTAAACCTTAATACCCTAATTGATACTTTTCATACTAGTTATACTAAGTATCCTACCAAATAATGTATATAAGATATAAATACCTAAAATAAGATCTCATTATCTATTTTTACTAATCAATTCATCAAATGTCTCATTTCCTTAATTTTTCTTCTAATTTTCCTTAATTACTACATTACGTATACCAAATGGCATATGCTTTTGAAAAGTTGACCAAGTCAACACATGTTGACTAAGGTGAAAAGATTGACTAAGTCAACATGTAGAAAAGTCAATAAAAAGTCACTTTTACTTTAGAAAATATCTATGTCTTCTAATGATTTCTTTTCTTTCTTTTCTTTTAGCTTTTTCTTCCCTTTCCTTTTCCATTTTTTTTTTTTTGCTGTCTACTCCTTTTCCTTCAAGACTTCACTTGTTTTCATTTTCAACACATAAAACAAAACAAAATTAACTCCCTTTCTTCTTCTTCCCAACCATAACTCCTCCTGCCTCCACAATTCCAAACATTTTCTTACTTTACTTTCACACTTTCCACTAGCATAAATCAAGGAGAAAGAGGTATGTTATCATTTGATTATCTATTTTATGTAGTAGTTAGTTGTGTAAGCTAAATTAGTATAGAAAGTTGGTATGATATGTTTATATATGTTGTTAGAAGTGAAAACTCCATGTACATGTATAGAAGAGTAGGAATCTTTATAAAGTGGAAGAAGATGCATGTATATATGTCTTTAAGTATGTGTACATAAGGGTATACTAGAGAAATACAAGTATAAATATTTTTTTACATAAGTATTCATTATGTACATAACCGAAACTAAGACATATACTAACTATGCATACCTATACCATACTAAATACCGCCTTAAAACACAAAAAGAATGAAATTAGAGAAACTTTCTTAAGAAGAATTTCAGGCATACGAAAATACATATCTCACCATATGTGTATATGCATATGTGTCTTAGTATACGTATAAGTACACAAGTATACATATTAGTATGTTAGAAGTATAGGTATGTATATAATATACGTATAAAGTGTATGTATGAGTACATAAGGATGTACATACATAAGGATATATATATATATGTGTAATGAATGAATACATAAGCCATGACATTATCAAATGATTACATGGGTCATGACATAAGCAAATGATTACATAAGTCATGACACAAGCAATTGATGACTTAAGTGATGACATAAGCATAAACTTATAAAATAATAAATTATAAGATTACATAAGAATATAACATATATATGTATACATGTACTTAGGAATTGAAGATCTTTTAAACCCTAATATACTTCTTAAATTGAATTAAACATAATTAAGTATATGAATTAGTAACACTAATGTAAAATTTCTTAAGTGTAAGAATTAAATAGCCAATTAAATCATTAAATCCTAGAATAGGATATAAACATAAGTAATAAGAATAATTAAGCTTCAATGAGTTAAAATTTCAATGAGTTAAGTCCATATCATAAAACACGGGTGGTCTTAACGCCCAAAACAGACATCACCATATAAATGTGCATCCGAAAACGATGGAAAACGACTATAAGTTCGCAAATAACAAAATTAGAATGAAGAGTTACTAAATATATAAAAGAAGTCTCATAACTTACAAATATAAGAAATAGTTACTATGAATCTCATTGAGTATGGTAAACTCTATATACATTATACTTAGGTTATATTAGGGGAACTCGACAAAATACAATAGATTTTTAGTTAACTAAGGAGTTTGATTTTTCATAATACTTATAAGTTTTAATATTTTGTTTTAGGCATTCAATATTGAGTTTTGGAAACTCCAAAGGCTTGGAGAATGAGCAAAAATCCAAGTAAGGGAGTTCTAATGACCTGCTACTTGCTTGTACATGTTACTTCTATGAGGTTTTGCTACTTGTTGTTGCTTATATGTCTGAATGATTGCTTTGCTTGTTTGCTATCATCTATGTGATCACCTTTTTTAATTTGATAAATATGAGTATCAGACCAAATTAACCAATTATACTCGTCGCATGTTTATGACCTAGTAATGGTATGAATAGAAAGTGCTAGCTTTGCAAAAATTTTGAGAAAAGTGTTTTTGGATAAAAGCTTTTCTACTCTTAAACATATTTTTACATAATCTCTATAAGGGCTCGTAGAGCCATAAACAATATTTTACATTAAGGAAAAGCTAGCACGAGTTATCTAATAGATAGCAAGAGCACTCACTTTATTGTGCTTGTAAGGCCTTGGATAATTTTAGTTGTGAGAAGATTTGCATGTTTGTACCCAAAGGGCATTAGATGGTAGATAGTCCTAGTTTGGAATCCACTTATTTAGATTGTAACTCTTTTCTCGAGTGGGATAATAGTCAAATGTTGTCTAGTGGGGTAGTACCCCTAGGCAGCCTTATGCGGATAAGCTGAGGTGCCTTTTGTAAGTAAGTACAAGGGATAATCAAAGTGTAAACGATATAATTCTACACCATTCATACTTTCAAGCCTGTATTCATTATGCCTGCATTCATTTTGTATGTAGATAGCTTGCTTGCATATATGATAATAATTTGTGATAACTTGCTTGAATGGTAATGGTAAGGGATGAACTCATTAAGCTGTTATATACTCATTCTCTCTTAGTTTCTTTTGCAGGTTTACTTATGATAGGATTAGGATAAATCTTGAGTGTCAAGTGCGAGATGAAGATATGTATATTAGTATTAGAATTAGCTGAGATATTTATAGGTGATACACAAACATCCTTCGTAGAAAATATTTATATGTTAGAATTTAATATAATTTAATTTTTCCTGTAGTTTTCTAATGTTGGTATATCTTGTTTTATTATTTGGTAAGGGATACTGATTCTTTACGGTTCTGAGAAACTGTGGGATATCGGATATTCATAGTTATTTATATTTATATGTTATGTTATGTTATAATAAATTAATTACTTGAAAATCAGTAACCTTAGTGATTTATTATTTAGACTTTTGCAATCTCTAACTTGTAAGTTTTCATATCATGGGTGCATATATATTATGGAAATTTTAGGTAATCCTACTAAGCCTTCTTTAGGGTCTTGACAATTGCTATTCAATGACATTGTCTAGCCTATTGTGAAATTAGAGAAATTTCATCTACTCTAATTCAAGTTTAAAGAGTTTTAACAAATATGCAACATTCCAAAACCAAACCTAGGCTTATGCAATGGAGACATCCTTCCTTCCTTGAGTACCTTTAAACCATTGCCTTTACTCTTATCACAATCTCCTCTTCTGTCACTTAGTTTAACTAAAGTTAAAGAAGGGACCATTTCAACTGCTCCTTTTGAAGGATCGGTATTTAGGTAATGAATCCTAATCATCCCCTATTAATTTATGATGCATGTCCAATCATGGTTTTAAGTCAACTATAATTAAGTTCAACTTAGAGACATACAAGCATGCATACATGAATGCTACTTATAAGCACAACGAAGTATAATCTAAAGTCTTTGATTACTATAAAATAGTACTCTGAAATACAATAACATATTGGTCCTAAACTTACTTTAACTTCATTACTTGCTCACTAAGGTGCGACTTATGATGTGCCTTCACCGCTACTCTTTATAATAGAAATATCATTTTAGCATTCATACAATTACCACATTTAGGCTTTATTTTATGACTCAGGTTATTATCTTTAGTTTAAGGTTACACTTTACTTGGTTATATAGATTTTGGGTCTCTTATGGTTAGGTTCGCTCTTCACTAGCTTGTGATTCAGGTTTTGATTCAGTTTTTGATTCAGCTTCTAATTCTACTCTTGATTACAATTTTACTTATAAGCCTTAAAACATCTACTAATCCATTATCTGAAGTTTATCTAACTTTGTTTAAAGTAGATAAAGTTTTTGATTTATGCTTTGATCAACTTATTAGTTTAATATATGCATTCTATTTTTTGATCTAGCTTCTAAATTAACCTTTGATTCGAAAAGACACTATATTTTGGCATCAATCCCTATAAGTTTAATTCACAACTAGATTCAAAGTACATTGTATAACCCTTCTCAACTTTAGTTTGAATCAACTACACTTGACTCTATTATTTGAATACTTTACGTATTACACAAAGATTAGCCCCAAATATTACACTTCCTACATTGTAAATTAATCTCTCAATAGCATTCAACGTTACAATACACCAAAATATCACCTAAATTAGAATTCAAGCCAATTTCTAGAAAAAAGAAATCATTATTTATATTTTGTTAAAAATAGCTATTTAATGAGATTTTGGAGCCTAAAAATTAAATAAAAATATGAAGAATAGTTTTCACAAAAAACTCTTGAAAATAATTTAATATATATAATAAGTGTTTTATAGAAAAAATTTGGAGACAAAACAACATTGATAGGGTTTTTGAAAATGAAAGCGAAATCAGCTCAAATTTAATAATTTGTTAAGGGTGATATATTTCAATACCTAATTTAAATAAGATAATGTTTTGCTTTTTTATAAAAACAACATACAAAAATATGCTAGAATATAATTTTTCTAAATTTCCCAAGAAGATTTGATATTTTCATTAATTTTTATAAAAATTAGGGTTAAACTTAAGCTTACCAATTGCTTGGCTTCTACCTACCAATAATGGATCCACCCCGGCAAATAGCCTTAGACGATGGCTTTGTTGTCAAGTGGTGGGAGCTATTTGATCCTAAGTCTTGATTTGGTATGTATACTCAAAATTAGCCCCAAAACACCTTATTATTGTTTGATTTTCTAAAAATATTCACTCCACTCTCTCAAGCCTTTATGTATTTTATCTAGACACTAGACTATCTAAAGTGAATTATGAAAGAATGATTTTGAATTTATAGAGAAGGATGGGGTTAGCTAGGGATTTTTCTTAAACTATGTGTCTAATTCCTTTTTACTTTAAGTATCTTAGGTGGCCTTAATCCATTTGCCAACCTATCCTAAATTTGCTAACTTCCATGCCATGCTATAATGTGTATATTTCTTACTTTTAGTCGTAGACAACTTATTTTTGTTATTTTATTTTAGTGTTTTTATTATGCTAGATTAGAAAAAGGAAATAAAAAAATGAGAGAGAAAAAAATAAGTAAAAAAGCATAAAGAACAAAAAAAAAAACTGTAAAATAGTATAAAATAACAAAAATTGAAAAAAAAAAATAATAAAGTGTCAAGTTGTATCGAGTCAGGTCGAGTCAAATCAAGTCATTTAGGGTGAAGTTGTACAATGGTGTATGTCCAATTAATAAAATAAAAGTCGTTAAAAGATCGATGTTCATTAAAATATTTATTAGTCTAGTTCGATATAAAGTAGATTTTTATTTAATTTATATTAGGCTAGAATAAACTCAGGATTTATTAAATAGGTTAATGGATTAAATCAAGTTAAACTAAGTTGGGCCCAAAAGATTGAAAACCGAAATTAAAATAAGGAATCTACAAATTAGGTTGAATCTTCAAAGAATCTAAATTATATCTTTGGTATTTGAGGTTTGTTATCATATCATTCGATCTAAAAGATTTGATTGTACAGCACATAAATAGGAATTTGACTGTAAAGTTTAAACACATTTTTACAATCCCCATTCTCTATGAGGTCTACATACTACATAGTGTCATAACTCACTTCATGCCCCTCACTTGCCCATCGAACACTCGCCTGCACCGTCCATACACTACATAATATCACAACTCACTTTATGCCACTCACTCATACACATTACACATGTAATACACTGTCTCATGCCCTTCACTTAGACTTTACCACCTTATCTAACATACCTAATCATTTACATACTACACGAAGTCAACTGATCACAATAGCTATGTGATACTGCACTCATACGTATTGTCACCTACAACAACTAACACATTGCCATACACATCATACATCATCCCTTTCATGACATAATAACACATATACATCATCCTTCTCATGACTACTATTGAACACACATGATAGCACACTGTACGACATACACCGATACTGTATGATCACACACAACCACAATTATACGTTTACCTACTACACTCCCCAATCTCCACGAAGTCCACATACTATACAATATCATAAATCATTTCACACCCCTTACTTACATACTGAAAACTTTCCTGCATCGTCTACACAGTATACAATATCACAACTCACTTCATGCCCCTTACTCACACATAGCATATACGCAGCTTGCTGTCTCACAACCTTTACTCACACTTTACCACTTCACTTAACTCACCTAATCACTCATATACTGCATGAAGTCAACCAAACACAATAGCCATAAAACACTGCACTCACGCGCATGATCACTTATAGCACCTGACACATTGTTACATACGTCATACGCAATCCCTCTCATGACTGCTGTCGAACACATACGATAGTACACTGTGCAACACATACTAACACTGTATAATCACACACGTTGACGTCAATTGATCACACATCCGCAAATACAATCCACTTCACATCATATATAAGTCACTCTTGTAAGCACGATTTGCTACCACGTAGGATTAGATTCCATCAACCATGCGAACGTAGTCTAAACAATCACAACATAGTAAAAACGAATATGCTGATCAAGTGTGATTCGATACACTTAAGCAAAAAATTATTATGTCATTTTATTAGTTAATTTAATTATTTTTACTAATATATTTTTTAGTATAAATTTTTTATATTTTATTAATTATCATATCATTTGCTACATTTTTTAGATAATTTAAATTTTTGAGGATTTAGTTAAGTTGCATGTGTTTAGTTGAAAATTGCATTTTTAAAAAAGTCTCGTATCTTTTCCTCGAGATCCGTATCTTCAGAGAAGATATGTATTTTAGCATATCTTGCATATAAAATTTAGGAAAGATATTTTTTAACACCTAGTGATTTTTTTTTTAAAAAAAATTTTAACTAGATTTTTCAAAAAGATTTAGTTAGTTAGGATTTTTAACATAGATTCATGGAATTAAATTTCTTAGGTTTTTTTCAAATAATAAATGGTTAAATAAAAGTAAATTTGGCTCAATTTTCAAATATAAAAAGAATCAACTTACTAAATCTTTTGTAAAAGAACTACGTTAGTTTGATTCCGACTAGTAAGTGTATAGGTTCCTTTTAAGGTAAACGTATAAAAAAAATTAAAATGATTTCCTTTTTATGAAAATTTGTAATAAAAAATTCATTTTAGTTATGTTTTACATATTTGTACATATCTTAGTACTTTTAGAAAAAATAAATTATAAAAATTAAAGCCCATTAATGTTTTTTTTTTTTAACATAGTCACATAGTCTTAATAGGTTAAGCCTTGAACTTAGTTTCTTTTGGTTAATTTTCTAAAAATCATTTTTTTTAGAAAACCTCCGGATTAGTGGCTAAATTAGGGTTTTCTCATTCGGAAACCCTAATTTCATTTTTTTACTGGTTAAACTAGTTAGCAACTCTAATTTTTAAATTTTTATTTAGAAAAATATTTTCTTATTTTAATGTGAAGTAATTTATATTAAGCGGGCTAAGTTTAATATGGATTAAATTAAGGAAAACCAAAATAAGGTTCAATAAAATTGGTGACTCTATTGGTGATACCTAGTGGGTTAACCATGTAAAAATAAAAATTAATTAATGGTTTTTTTTCTCCTTATTTTCCTTTATTTAATATTGAATATAGTTGTATTAACCGGTTTTTAGCGATGTAGGCCCGCTAGGAAAAGCCTAGCCTATTAGGCTTATCTTGGGGAATTTAGGGGGAATATTTATTATTTATCATGTGTATACTTAGATGTGGTCAGACCTGAGCCGTCTTAAGAAATTTAGATGGGCTACTATTGTGTAACCTTTGGGTCGTTGGGGTCTTTACCCCCACTTGGTGGTGATACGCAAGCCTAATTATGCTTAGATATGGTTTACTAGGTGTTTCCCTAGGAATACTAGAGAGTATAGAGCTTGGGACCCATAGATCCTTCCCTCTTGCATTATTATAAAATAAAAAGTGGTTAGTAATTATCAAATTATAGGAGCTAGAAAAAAATTATTATAACTCACGACCAATTGGACTTTATTTTTAAAATTTAATGTACTTATACATATAAGTGTACATGGGCTTTATTTTCCAAAAAAAAAAAAAAACTTTTAGAAATTTATACACTTATATATGTAAGTTTCCATGAATATTGATCGCAACTATACAATAATCTTATTCCTATAGTTTATTAATGACTAACCCCATCATATTTTATGTATGTATAGCATACTGAATCACATTTATTTTATATTTTTAATTTTCACATTTGTATGCTATCTTGTGTAATATATGTGAGTCTTGTAGATTTTGTTTTATTTCGTAAGTAATAGCTAGTATAACATAAGATTTAACATGGAAAGCACAAAATCATTAGTATTTCCCTTATACCATAATGTGCCACTGGAAAAAAAAAACAAAAAAACAAAAAAAAAACTCAATATTAACTTGTAATTTTTTTAGCATGTAATTATGGAAATTAACTATGATAAAGATTATTATGGAACTATAATTTTTTTAAAAGCTTTCCAACAATTTTTTTTTTAAAAAGGAAATTTCAAAAAGATATTTTATGATGGAAAACCAATTTTATGATAATTTTTCTTTACTTGGTTAATTTTTATTGCAATGCTCTATATGTATCATACTATTAGAAACTAACAAAATAAAAAAATATATATAAAAAAATAAAAAGATTTAACTATTAGACTTCTATTATAAATTACTTTCCATCTTAAGGTTATCAATCTTGTAAATGTCTAAGTTCTTATTCTTTGTATTTATCTATTAAGTTGTCACGATCTTAATGGAGCTTTCTCCATGAGTCGTCACCCTTATGTCATCCGTTTAATAAGTTTCTCATTGTAAGATAATTTTAGCTTTTCTATATCATTTTTGTAATATAATCGTCATCCTGTTCTAAATGTTTTTTTTTAACCTTTTTTTTTGTATAATGAAGTCAGAGTTGTTAATGTTAGTATTAGGTTGTTTGTAACATAAAATTACTCGTTATCGAAACCAAGATATCTAAAGCTCTTGAATAGAGAATACCTACAGTCGAAGGGGTACTAAGCAAGCATGGGAAGCAAGTCTAAACCATGGCCCATACCAAAGCCTAAGGGCCTATTGACAACCATCTAAGGTAGACAAGTCTAAAGAGATGCTAGCTCATGAGCTCAACAATAGTAGCAAAGGCCTAGGAAATGAATTGGAGTAGAAATTGATGAAGATGGAAGAAGAAATCTTCTAGAAAATTGAAGAGAAAATGGGAGTTCTCAATGATCATGATGTGTAGAGTAATCTAGGCTTAAGAAATGTTAGCACTTTTGAAGACTATTAAGTTACCCAAGAAGTTTAAGGTGCCAAATTTCGAAAAGTATGGTAGAACAAGTTGTCTTAAAGTTCACCTTAGGCTTTATGTTCACAAAATGGCCCAATTCTCTAAATATGAGTAGTTGATAATTCAAACTTTCTAGGATAGCCTAACTGGGTTAGCATTGATTTAGTATACCCAACAAAACTTAGTTAAGCTTGATACTTAGGATAGGCTCCTTCCTTGATGGATTTGAATGACATGAAAATGAAGCTGGCCAAGTCCTTTAAGGAGTATGCTTAGAGATGGAGATCTATAGCCGCTCAAGCTATAGTACAATTACCAAAAAATGAAATGATCAACATATTCATCCCCACATTAGGTAAACCAAATTATTCTCACCTCTTAGGCTGTACCACTTCTATGTTTGTAGATGTAGCTGCATCTAATAGTCACATTGAAGATGCTATTAGAGTAGGGAGATTGATAGGGAAGAGATTAACCCTGTTGGATTCAAAGGCCACTATAAACACTACAATATCCTATTTAATGATATTCGAGCCTAAGGCCTTAAGCACTGGTCTAGATCTCAAGGAAAATAAGCTAAGCTAGGAATCACCTAAAAGGCGGTTCACTTATATCTCGATCCTATGTCTCAGGTCTATCATCGCCTAAAAGAAGAGGGTTTGTTGCATCTTAAGACTCAAATAATAGGGTACTGACCTCGAAAATATGATACCAATGAGCAATGTAAGTACCACATAGGTCAATAGGGGCATGCTATTAACCATTACTAGGGATTGAAGAATAAAGTCTAAGAATTGATTGATGAAAATTAGCCTAATTGGACTTCATTAGGAATCCAAGGCTCAAATTCTATACATAGCCCACTATCAATATGATACAAAGTTTGGAAAAGTTACCAAAAATGGATTTGAATGGTCAAGTCCATGGATTATGTTATTGCCATGATCTGAAAAATGAGGTTGTAACCCTAGAAGAAAAGTTGGTGATATTAGAAGAGAGGCTCATGGGTATAGAAATGGAAATAGGTTATCTGGTCAAGCAGCTTGAAAACCCATATCCTAATATAGATAGGACATCACAGCGAAAGCATGAGGAAGATTCAAGGAAACAGAAGTTATGAGTGAATGTGTCAATTAAGAAAGCCTAGAATCAAGACAAGCTCGTCCACAACAAGAGGAGGCAACTTACACAATTCAAGATTCCAATGGCCGAAATGTTCAAGCAATTAAGAGATGTAGGACTACTGGTATGTGAAAACCTAAGAAAGAAATACAAGCCAAGGGATCATAACCCCATTAAATGGAGTGAATATCATTTAGGCTAGGTAAGGCATACCATAGAAGAATGTTGGAAATTGAAGCATAAGGTGCAAGATTTGATTGATGCCAAGGTTATCCAATCAAATTTTCTAAAGACTAATGGGTCTATGGGCAGTGGTATCTCTAACCTAAGGACATCAAACAGATAACCTCTAACATCGGGTATTGAAGGTTTTCTACTACTATCTGACCAAGTGGCTCACAATTTGAAATAATTAGGTGTACCTCCAAAAGATCAATTCAACTAAATGGGTTAAGTTCGAAGAAGTGATAGAAATGGGGGCAAGAAGTAGAGGAGTTTTAGTTCCTATATTTATTTCTTTTTAGATTAATCTTTCAGTTTAGAGATAAGATTTATTTGAATAAAGTTTTTTTCTTGTACATTTTGTTTTTCTATGATGTGCACTTAGATAGGCTTGACATGGGCATGTTATTGGCCCTTCATTAATGAAATACTTCATGCAAGACTTAAGGTAAGTGAAAATCGATAAAGTAAATGTGAACTCAAAACTTAAAATTTTCCACTTAAGGGAATGGTAACACATTACTTGAAAGGTTTAGGATGAAAAGAGGCAAACCAAGTCTTAAACACTAACCTTAAACACACATGAGGGAGGTGTATCACAATGTGAGCACTTGAGATCATTTCTTAAAGGAGGTTTATCTTAAACTTGGTATAAGTATCAAAATGATGTTAGACATTTATTTCAATACCTTAAACATAGTAATGCTTTGTAAGTCCATTTGAACCTTTAGGGGATTTTTCTTAAAATTAACCTTACCAAGAATGACCCTACATTAGGGTAGTCAGGAGGTGGTCATTAATTTAGAGAAAAAGGGTAGACGGACTTGTGCTTGCCTTAGTTGTGTCAATTCACAAGAAAATATTGTCATAAATAATTCAATTTCTTTAGGATAAAGAAGAGTTTCAAACCATATACACTTCACTTAAGCCTATATACTTATTTAAACACCTCAAGCCCATGGACTTTTCCTAGACACTACATGCCATATAGACTTCTTGGTGTACCTAGGAGCTCAATTATCATTAAGACTTACTAGGACAAAATTGAATTGAAATGGGTCCTTCGGGATATTAAAGAAAATTAGAGGGAAACGGTCTACAATCGAACAAGAGTAGCTAACATGAAGCTACTTGGAGGATGTGACTCACCAACAAACACAACATAACTTGACACCCCATTTTATATGACGCACAAGTTGATGTCAAGGTCTACCTACCATTAATCTTGAGCTACTTAGCAAGGTTAGATGAGAGAGTAAGGGGTATGGACTTAGAGAGGATTGTCTCATAAGAACAAAATATTCAAAATTAAGATCTAAGTTATCCCTGGCTTACAAGAGAAAAAGGACTATTTATAGTAAGTTCGTAAGGCAGCATTATAAATAAAGAAATTACAAGAAAGTATTTACAAAAAGGGGATTCCTAGTACATATAAAAGGGTAAAAAGGACAATAAACCAAAAAATGGAAAAGTAGTTAAATGCCAAGCAAGGTGGGCAGCTGGCAGTGCAGCATTGGTCCCATACAAATATTCTCTAAGCATAGCAGGCGGGAAGGGTCAATATGTTGTAGCACTAAAGGGGTTGGGATGAGAAAGATGGTGGTATGCAGAGAGACAACTACTTGGCCATTTAAGTGAGTCTCTAGTCACTTGGAAAGAGATTCTTGACAGCAGTTGGTTGGAGTACTCGGCATAGGGTTCTCGGTAAGGGAATGGTCTCCATCATCACTACTAAGTATATAGATCAACGTATGACAATGTAGGGAACTCAGGGAGTTTAACGACCTTTCTTCGATGTTCAGTTTCTCATCATTAGCAAGTTACTAAGAGAGAATTCTTTAAGAGAGGGATTGAAGGCTTCGGAGGTATGTGTGAGTAATGGGACCGCTAGCTGGCAGTGTATTAGTTTCCCAAAGTTGTTGAAGATTTGCCCTCAAATCTTAGCCTTCGTCATCATTGAGCACATATGGAGTTAAGTTGGAGACATTGAATGTGGTAGATACATCGAAACCTTCGGGTAGCTCAATCTCGTAGGCATTATCATTAAGGCACTTTAGGATCCTATAAGGTCTATCCGCTTTGGGTGATAATTTATTTGTCCTCTTGCTAGGGAAGTGTTATTTGCTAAGATGGATCCAGACAAGGTCCCCGGGAGCATAAATGATTCATTTCCTTCCGCGGCTTCCCATTTCCTTCTATCAAGCCATAGTTTTGGTTAATTGCTCAGCAATTCTTTGGTGTAACTTGTGAAATTCCTCAGTACACTGTAGACTGGATTAACTCTCCCCTTGTATAGATGGATTGTTAATTAAGTCCAAGGGTAAGTTCGGGTTAAGTCCATAAACAACCTCAAATGGTGATGTTCTAGTGGAGCTATGAGTTAAGCAATTGTAGGAAAATTTAATGATAGGTAAGCATAAATCCTAGTCACGAGAGTTGTTTCCAACAGTAACGCGTAGGAGACTACCAATGATTCTGTTAACTACTTCAGTTTGGCCGGCTGTTTAAGGGTGGCAAGAGGTACTGAATAGGAGCTTAATACTGAATTTTATCTATAGGGTTTTCCAAAAGAACCTTGTGAATTTTCAAATCACAGTCAGACATAATACTTCTCGGCACTCCATGTAGTCAAAAAATTTCCGACAAAAAGAGATTGGCAATGAATAAAGCGTCGTTAGTCCTGTGGTAAGGAATGAAGTAGCCCATCTTACTAAACCAATCAACTACCACCATGATCGAATCATGTCTTCTTGGTATGTGAGGAAAGCCAAGTATGAAATCCATGCTTATATCGATCTATGGTTGCTTAGGAATTGGTAGGGGTGTGTATTCTCCATAGGGCTCTCTCCCCCCTTTAGCATACTTACACACCTTTTACCCCTTAAGTATTTTGAGCACATGCCTCATTATCTCAAGGCAATAAAAATGATCCTTCAATATCTCAATCATTTTCTTTTCCCTAAAATGGCTACCCAAACCCTTGGCATGAACTTCTCGAACCAATAGCTCCCTTGTTGAACCACTTAGAATGAACATATGCTTGCCCTTCATCAAGAGTCCCTCACTCAAGTAGAATCCGTTCACAGCTCCTTTATCACTGCACTTGACTACTAAAGGCCCAAAATATGGGTCATGCTCATATTGATCATATAGAGTACCCAATCCAAGCACTTTAGCTTACAACATCATAAGGAAGGTATGATGATGAGAAAGTGTATTAGCCACTATATTGGTGCTTCCCTTCTTATACCTGATGATATAGCAAAGGTTTTTAGGAACTCGACTCACTTGGTGTGACGTAGAGAAAGCTTCTATTGCCCACAAAGATGCTTAAGAGATTCATGATCAAAATAGATGATGAATTCTCTCGACAATAGGTAACGCTGCTAGTTTTGGAGTGTGTAGACAAGGGCATAGAACTCTTTGTCGTAGGTTGAGTAATTCAGAGTAGCACCTCGAAGTTTTTTGCTGAAGTAGGCAATGAGTTAGCACTCTTGCATAAGTACAGCACCAATGTTGACACTAAATGCATTACATTCAACCTCAGAAACCGTCTTAAAATTTGGTAGGGTAAGTACTGAAGCAAACATCAGCTTACACTTCACATCTTCAAAACTCCTCTAAGCCTTTTCTAGCTATTTAAACTTAACGTTCTTCTTGGTCAATTTAGTCAACGATACGGTTATGGAGCTAAAGTGCTAGATAAATATTTTGTTTGAGTGAGGCTAAGCTATGGAAGCTCTTGACTTCGGCTGCACATGTCGCTGTAGGCCACTCATTAATAGCCTTGACCTTTTCCTCATTAACGTGAACTCTACTCCTTGAAACAACATATCCAAGGAATACAACCTTGCTCTATCAGAATGCGCATTTCTTCAGGTTGCCAAATAATTTCTCGATACGAAGTATGTTAAACACCAATCTCAAATGTTCGATATAAATAAGAAGGAATGGACTGTAGACTAGGATATTGTCAAAATAAACCACAATTCATTTTCCTATCAATGCTCGAAGCATATGATTCATGAATCAGATGAATGTACTTGGGGCATTAGTTAAACCAAATGGCATAACCATCTACTCCAATAGACCATTTGAGTCTTAAAGGCTATTTTCCATTCATCTCCCAATCTCATTCTTATTTGATGATAGCTACTCTTTAGATCTATTCTTGAAAAGATGCATACGCCATGCAACTCATCAAGCATGTCATCCAACTACGAGATCGAGTATCGATACTTAACAGTAATCTTATTCATGGCACAGTTGTCAATCTACATCCTCCATGATCTATGTTTCTTTGGTACTAGCACGGTTAGGATGGCACATGGGCTTATGCTCTCACCAATATATCCACGATTCACTAACTCATTAACTTGCTTTTTCAGCTTGGCTGCAATTTTAGGATTGAGTCTATAGGCAGGTTGATTTGGTAGGGTTGCTCCAGGTTAAAGATCAATGTAATGCTTAATTCCTCTCAAGAGAGGTAATCCTTTTGGCATCTTGAATAGAAATAAGTCAACAAATTCCTGAAGTACTTGCAGCACTTCAGCAGGTAAGTTCTTGGCCTCTCTAACCTCTAAGAGTCTTTTGACCAAGAAGAGTACATAGTCCTCAAGTTTGACCTTTCGTACAAACTAAGCTTGGGAAATCACTAAGGACTTCCGCTGTAGAGATCTTGCAACCTTTTCTTGGGCTTCTTATACTTCCCTAGGACTCATCGGTGTAAATATGACTTTCTTCTCATCCTTTAGAAACATATAGGTGTTTCTATACCCATCATTTAACACCCTTAAGTCAAATAGCCATGGTCAGCTGAATAATATGTGGGATGTACACATAGGCAGGACATCACACAGCACCTCGTCCTTGTACCTATCACCAATAGTAATCGACACTTTGACTTGCTTAGAAATGTGTAATCCTCTTCTCTTGTTCAGCCAGTGAATCTTGTATGGCTTGGGGTGTAGAAGAGTTGGCAATTTCATAGCCTTCACTATCCCTTACGCAATGACATTGGTACAACTCCCTTATTAATGATCATAGTAGATGGCTTTCCATTCACTCAACAATTTGTATGAAAGAGGTTCTATCTCTGCTTGTTCTCATTAGCAACAAAAATATTGAGAGATCGCCGAACAACAAAGCACTACTCAGCACCACCCTTAAGGGGTATCTCGGCTCCTAAATCTTCCTCAAATTCTTCCAACATCTGATTAGTTGCCACTTCTTCCTCTCCTTCACTCACACTTTCTTCTTTAAACTAGGGCTTATCTCTCTTGGTGGTCATGACTCGGTGATTCGAACGTTGACTAGCCACGTGTCCATAGCTAAGACACTTAAAACATTTGATTTCTAGGGTTTTCCGTCCTGAGATATGACCCTGGTCTATTCGAATCTCAGGTTCTTCGGTCTTGCTCTTACCACGGCCTTCGTCTGGTTGGCTTGGCATATGACCTCGACATTCAACCTTAGATCTATTTGATGCCCTCTTACTCCTTGCTCTATTCGGCAAGCCATTCTTACTCAGCATCATGGTTTTGTTACTCAGCATTCGGCTAGCCTAGTTCCGTCGTTGCCTTTCAACTCTCTAAGCTACATGGATGATGTCATCTAGAGTTGTAAGCCTCTACAATTCCATGACGTAACCAATCTCATCTTGGAGTCTTGAGATGAACTGTGCTATAGTTCGGGTCTCAGGCTCATTAACATCACATCATATCATGAGCAACTAAAACTCTCAAACATAGTCATCTACAGATCTATTACCTTGCCTTAAGTCTTAGAGTCTCGAAAAGTGTCTTACTAATAGTGTTCAGGAATGAACCTACTTCTCAGAACTCTCTTCATCTCGTTATACGTTCAGCCTTCACGTCAAGCCCTCAGATGAACATTTTGTAGCTTCTTATACCATATTGCCGCATACCCAAAAAATTTCTAATGCAGCCACCTTAATACAAACAACATCTTCATAATTGTGGAAGTCTAATATCTTTTCGATCTTCTCTTCCCAGTCGAAGTAGTCATCAGTACTACTAAAGCTATTGAAGCTCAAAATTTGTACTTTAAGATGCTTGGCACCTCTTAGCACTCTAAACTTACGCTCATCCATCCCATCATACTAGTCTTCTTCCTCTTTGTACTCTTCTACTTCATCTAACTCTAACCTTCTTCTTGTAACTCTATCGATATGTTGTGATGGTGCTTAGTTCCTAGGAAAAGCTTCTAGAGCTCGCTTGTTCATCTACCTCTTTGGCCTATCTCTCATTTCTTGGCCCTACTCAGTAGCTCTTTTACGCGATCCAGCCTCTAAGACCCTTTTTACTGAGATAACTAAGTTGCCCACACTAGTAACAAGATCTTATATCTGCTCATCAATAGTATGTAGTGTTTATTAGCTAACTCAACCACGACAGTGAGCATCACTTTCGATATTGTGAATCTCTCCTTATACACTAGGGTTTGACATTCTCAATACAAGCTTCAACAAGAACACTTCTTTCAAATGCTTTCTATACACAAATATCTCAAATAACAAACACAACAGACTAACACTACACAACTCTTAGTCTCGACCTCAAGCTTTGATACCAAGAATATATGGTGTGCCTAAGAGCTCAATTATTACTAGGACTTACTAGGGTAGAATTGAATTAAAATGGGTCTTTTGAGATATTAAAGAAAATTAGAGGGAAATGGTCCATAATCTAACAAGAGTAGCTGACGTGAGGCTGCTTGGAGGATGTGACTCACCAACAAATACAACACGAATTGACACCTCACTTGATATGATGCACAATTTGATGTCAAGATCTACCTATCACTAATCTTGAGCTACTTAGCAAGATTAGATAAGAGCATAAAGGGTATGGACTTGGAGAAGATTATCTCATAAGAATAGAGTATTCAGTATTAAAATCTAAGTTACCTCTAGATTATAAGAGAAAAAAGACTATCTATAGTAAGTTCCTAGGGTAGCATTACAAATAAAGAAATTACAAGAAAATATTTACAAAAAGGGGATTCTTAGTGCATATGAAAAGGATAAAAAGGACAACAAACTAGAAATGGAAAAGTTGTTAAATGTCAAGCAAGATAGATAACTAGCAATGTAGCATTGGTCCAATACGAATATTCTTTGAATATAGCAAGCAAGAAGGGTCAAAATGTTGCTACACTAAAGGGGCTAAGACAAGAGAGATGGTGGTATACCAAGAGAAAACTACTCAACCGTTTAAGTGAGTCTCTCGTCACTTGATAAGAGATTCTTAGCTGCAATTGGTTTGAGCACTCGGTACAGGGTCCTTGGTAAGGGAATGGTTAGCATCATTACTATTGAGTGTACAGATCAACGTATGACAATGTGGGGAGCTTGGGGAGTTCTACCACCTTTCTTTGATGTACAATTTCTTGTCATCAATAGGTTACCTAGAGAGCATTCTTCGAAAGAAGGATTAGAAGCCTCGAAGGCGCACGTGAGTAATGGGATCACTGGCTGGTAGTGCATCACTTCTCCTAAGGTTATACTCTTTGAACCCATGGTTTTAAGGCTTTAAATCCCATCAAGCAAAAACTCAATAAGGGAAGGGAAATGCCTTGACCAAAAGAGAGAGAGAGAGAGAGAGAGAGAGAGAGAGAAAGAAAAGAAAAAGTGAAATATTGAAAATACTAGCAAGGTGATCATCTTTAAAGCTGAGTCAAATTACCAATAAGTTTGAAGTCCAAACTTGTGTTGGTATCTAAAGGTTAAACACTTTCAATTCCTAAGCCCAAAAGCAAAGTGCTCACTTAGTGGTCCCACTCACTTTATCATCCTTGATGAAACTCTTTTGACTAAAGAAATGGATTTATCTCAAACAATAATTGCTCATGAAACTAGGGCAAGCCCATGTTTAGCTTCTCTTAATTTCTTAGGATAGATTGGATATAATTTCTCAAAATTGGCTAAGTATATTGATATCAATTTGCTCAAACTATTAACCCAAAGCTGTACATTGCAAACCTAGAAAAAAACCTAATTGATTTACTAGAATGTACCACTCGTAAGATAGGCTACAATTTTTGGAATTGATACCGAGAATGAAAATAGACTTGTAAGACTACAAGGAAGTCTACTTAGACTGAACATTTCAAGTAATGATACTTATTCCTTCAGTGGAAAATTAAAGAAAAGTGTTTTCTCAAAAACATAAATGGTCATTTATCATAAGCTTGAAATTAGTACTTCAAGGGATTACAAGAATCATCAATTATGCTCCAGGAAACAAGATTGAAAGAATGAGTTATCAATAAGCAAGTGGTAAGTCAACCCCTTATTTGTGTTCTTTAGACTCTTCAAGGCTTTCTTACTTGTTAGTAGCACAATTTTCAATCAAAGAGTGTTTTTTTTTTTTAAATTTCTTGAAAAAACCTTTTCAAAAGACAAATGGAACCTTTTTGAAAAATTGTTAAGAGAGATTTCTTAAAAAGAAAAGTCAAAATTTTTAAAGAATCAAAATCCCTTAAACTCAAGTCTTAGATCATTTTGTTAAAACTCATTAAAGTCCTTAAAATTCATGGATTGCTTACCCTTTAGTGCACTGTCCAATTCGTATAATAATTTTGGAATGGTTGCTCATTAGAGCACTATCTAGTTTTACCTTGGATCACTTACTCAAAATTGTGCCATCGTATTCCTAGTTTGATCACTTACTTAGTGGAGTACCGTCTAATCCTTTCTTAGATCGCTTGCTTAAAGGAGTGTCATCCTATTCTTAATTGGATCGCATACTCAAAGTAGCGCCATCTTATTCCTAATTGGATTGCTTGCTCATTAGAGCGCTATCTAATCTTTTCTAGGATTGCTTACTCATAAGAGCGCTGTCCTATTCCTTTCTAGGAGCGCATTGCTTGCTCAAAGGAGCGCTGCCTCATTCCTTTTTGGATCGCTTACTCAAAGGAGCATTGTCCAATCATTTAAAAAATCACTTGCTCATGAGAGCATTATCTTATTTTATCTTTAATAGAATGTCACCTTAACTTGTCTTTGAAAGATCTATCCTTTCGAGCAATAAATCCTTAAAGAGATCTATCCTCTTAAGGATACCTGACCTATCAAGTTGGAACCTAATTTGTTTAACAATCAAAGTCTTTACCATGCCAATTCAAGCAAGGACCAACAAAAAATGAGTATGTCTTTTATTGTCTTTATAGCAAAGTTTTTACAAACTTGACTACAAAGAGAAAGAAGAGCAGTTATAGATACTTCATTTTTGTCATTTTATTTTAGTATTTTTATTGAGTTAGGTTTTTTTTTTTAAAAAAAAAGAGAAAGAAAATCAATAATTAAAAAATAATAATTAAAAAAATATAAAATATAAAAAAATAATTTAAAAAATAAAATTGATAAAAATAATAATAAAATATCAAGTTGTATTGAGTCAAGTTAAATTGAGTCACTTAGGGTTTAATCACAAAATGGTGTGCATCTAATTTAATAAAATATAAATCGTTAAAGCATCGGGCTTCATTAAAATATTTATTAGTTCAATTCAATATAAAGTAGATTTTTATCTAATTTATATTCGACTAAAATAAACTCAAGATTTATTAAATAGGTTATTAGGCTAAATCAAGTTGGACTAAGTCAAGCTCGAAAGATAGAAAACTCAAATTAAAGTAAGGTTTTTAGAAACTAGGTTGAGTCTTTAAAGAATCTAAATTGTATCTTTTGTATCTGAAGTTTGTTATTATTATTTTTTATCCAAAAGATTAGATTATGCAGCTTATAAATAGGAATTTGGCAGTAAAGTTTGAACACGTTTTTACAATCCCTAATCTCTACGAACTCTACACATTACACAATATCACAACGTACTTCACGCCCCTTACTTACATACTAAACACTCGCTTACAACTTCTACACGCTACATAACATCACAACTCACTTTACGCCCCTCACTCACATACAACATACTATCTTATGCCCCTTATTCATACATTACCACCGCACTTAACTTACCTAATCACTCGCACACTGCACGAAGCCAACCGAATACAATAGCTACACAACATTGCATACACACGTACTATTACCTACAGCACTTGACACATTGCCATACACATTACATGCCATCCCTCTCACGATTGCTACCAAAATACACAAGATAGCACATCGTACAATCACACATAACCCCAGTTGCATGTTCACTTACTATACTCTACACATAATCCAATCACACACATTGACGTCAATCGATCACATACATAGTATCATACATATGGTCACGTCTTAACGTCAATTGATCACATAACCATACGTACAATCCTCTTCACAATCATATGCGATTCACTATTGTAGGCATGATTCGCTGCCACACACGATCAGATTCCATCAAGTACATAAATGCAATCCAACGATCACAATACAATCCAAACGAATACGCGGATCAGCCGCAGCTCGACTCACTTAGGTAAAAAGTTATTATTTTATTTTAATAGGTAATTAAATTATTTTTATTAATTTATTTTTTAGTGTAGGTTTTTTTACATTTTTTTAAATGTCATATCATTTGCTACATTTTATAGATAATTTGAATTTTTGATAATTTAGTTGAGTTGCATCCTTTTAGCTAAAAATTGCATTTTTTTTTAAATCTCGTTTCTTTTCTCCAAGATCTGTATCTTCAGAGAAGATACGTATTTTAGCGTATTTTGCATATAAGATTTATAAAAAATATCGTTTGACACATAGTGATTTTAAAAAAATAATAATAAATCTTAACCAGAGTTTTTAAAAAAATAATAATAAAAAATCTTAATCGGTGTTTTCAAAAAGATTTAATTAGTTAGGTTTATTTTTCAAATTAGATTTTTTAGGTTTTTATTAGATAATAAATGATTAAGTACATATAAATCTAACTCAATTTTCAAATCTAAAAGAATTCACCCTCTAAATCTTTTCTAAAAGAATTACGTTGGCTTGATTATAACTAGCAGGTATGTAGGTACCTTTGCAAAAACCATAAAAAAAAATAATTTTTCCTTTTTATAAAATATTTATAATAAAAAAATAATAAAAATTCATTTTAGTTATGTTTTGCATAGTTACATATATCTTAATACTTATAGAAAAAATAAATTATAAAAAATAAACCTTAGTAATGGTTTTTTTTTTATTTTTTATTTTTACATAGTAACTTATTCTTAATAGATTAGTCTCTGAACTTGATTTCTTTTGGTTAATTTTCTAAAAAAAATTTTTTCTTCAAATCTGTATATCAGTAGCCAAATTAGGATTTTTTTCACTTAGAAACCTTAATTTCATTTTTTTATCAATTGAACTAGTTGGCGACTCTAATTTTTAAAATTTCATTTTAGAAAAATGTTTTCTTAATTTAATATCAAGTAATTTATATTAAGTAGGCTAGGTTTAATATAGATTAAATTAAGAAAAATCAAAATAGGGCTCGACACTAGCAAATTCTCTTTATTTTTTTTAATTTTCTTTAATTTTTTTAATATATTTTGTTATAAATTAGATATTTTAAATAATATTGAGTATATTTCCTTATGTGTAAATTCATATTTAATATAAATAAATACTCCTAAATATTTCTTATGTCATGTTACGACTTTTAGTATGCATATATTTTATTTCTAGTGATTCTTTAATTAATATAACCCATTTTACATATTTTTGATAAATAATGAGTAAAATATATATATTCCATAAATACAATTTTTAGTAATCTTATTATTTTATTTTCTCAAGTCTAAATTGCGGTGTTACTTCTACTAATATTCCTAGTTCCGTTGTAAAATTTAGTATTGATCGGATAACTTTTGCAATCGTCCTAAATTTAATGTGCCAATTTTATAACGACCAATTGCGGAGCTTATAGTTTACATCTTAACTTTACTACTTTTATAATTATATACTTACAATTTCGATTTATCTAATTATATACTTAATTAAAAGTTTAGTTGCCATCGTATACACCTTAATTTACTCTACTTCACATCATTAGTTCAATTAGGATGATCACTCAACAAGGTAACCGCCTAATGCCTCTAGGGATCATGCAATCGCTATAAGTGGCTATTAGCCACCTAGATTTGAGGCAAGGTAATAGATTTGTAGACGACTATGTCCAAGAGTTTCAGTTGCTCATGATATGATGTAATGTTGATGAGCCTAAGACCTAAACTATTGCACGGTTCATCTCTAGACTACGGGTTAAGATTGATAACATCGTAGAGCTACAAAGCCTTACAACTCTAATTGAAACCATCCATGTGGCCTAAAGAATTGAAAGGTAACGACGAAACAAAGTTAGCCGAATGCTGACTAACTGAACACTAATATCAAATAGGAGTGGCCTACTTAGCCGACTAATGAATGACAGAGTTTCAAATAGTTTCAAGTTGAAGAGACTAAGGTCAGAGTTCAGGGAGGAAGACCCAATAAATCAAATGTTTTAAATGCCTTGGCTTTGGACACGTGGCTAGTTAATGTCTAAACCATTAAGTTACGACCATAAAGGGAGATAAGCCACAGTTTGAAGTAGAAAGTACGAGTGAAGGAAAGGAAGAAGTAGTAACTGACCGTAGCTATTTGACTTGAGAATGTTATACGATAGATATAAAAAAACCTACATGTTTCAAAAGAACGAGAAGAAAAATATATTGAGACTTATGAGTCCTAAGCAAGTGCAAGAAGCCCAAGCAATGGTTGCTAGATCTCTACAACAAAAGTCCTTGTTGATTTCCTAAGTCTAATTTGCATGAGAAGTCAAGGCTAAGGACTATGTGCTCATTTTAGTTGGGAGATTCTTAGAGGTAAGAGAAGCTATGAACTTACCTACCAAAATGTAGTAGCTACTTTAGGAATTTGCCGACCTCTTTCCTACCAAGATGTCGAAAGGTTACCTTCCTTAAGAGGAATTGAGCATTGCATCGACCTCCAACTAAAGGCTGCTTTACCAAACTAACCCGCTTACAAGCTTAATCCAGAGCAAGCAACTGAACTGAAGAACTAGGTAGATGAGTTGATGGATTGTAGATATGTCCATGAAAGCATGAGTCCTTATGCTATACCTCTATACTCACACCGAAAAAGGATGGAACATGGCGAATATGCATTGAAAGTTGAGCTACCAATAAGATCACTATCAAATACCGATACCCGATCCCGCAACTTAACAATATGCTTGATGAGTTATATGGAACTTACATCTTTTCTAAGATTGACTTGAAGAGCAGCTACCACCAGATACGAATGAGACCTAAGGATGAATGGAAGATGGCCTTTAAGATAAGGGATGGTCTATTCTAATGGTTAGTGATGCCATTTAGACTAACTAATGTGTATAGTACTTTTATGCAGTTGATGAATCATGTACTAAGATCATTGATCGACAAATGCGTTGTGGTTTATTTTGATGATATTTTGGTCTACAATGCCAACCTCTTCATTCATGTCGAATATTTGAGATTGCGGTTTAATATACTCTACATTGAGAAATTATTCAGCAACTTACAGAAATGTACGTTCTGTCAAAGTGAGGTTGTATTCCTCAGATATATCGTTTCAAGGGGTAAAGTTCGAGTTGATGAGGAAAAAGCCAGAGCTATTAATGTGTGGCCTATGCCGACTAGTGTTGCCAAAGTCAGGAGCTTCCATAGCTTATCCTCATTCTATAAGAGATTTATCCAGAACTTCCGCTCCATAATTGCACCATTGATTGAATTGACCAAGAAGACGTTGAGTTTAGATGAACAGATAAGACTTAGAGGAGTTTTGAAGACGTGAAGACTAAATTGATGTCTGCTCCAGTACTCACCCTACTCGATTTCAAGAAGGTTTCCGAGGTTGAATGTGATGCATTTGGTGTTGGCATTGGTCTTTTCGTTATACAGAAGCACTGACCCGTTGCCTATTTTAGCAAAAAACTCTAAGGCACTGCCCTAAATTACTTAGCCTATGACAAGGAATTCTATGCCCTTATCCATACAATCATCTATTTGGATCATAAATCTCTTAACAATCTTTACGGGCAACAAAAGCTTTCTCGATGTTACCCCAAGTGGGTTGAGTTCTTAGGGACCTTTTTCTATGTTATTAGATATAAGAAGGGAAGCACCAATACAGTGGCTGATGCACTTTCTTGTCATCATACACTTATCACAATGTTACAAGCTAAGGTGCTTGGATTCAGCACTTTACCTGATTAGTATGAGCATGACCCATATTTTAGACCCTTAGTAGCTAGGTGTAGTGCTAAAGGAGCTACGGGAGGGTTCTACTTGAGCGAGGGGTTCTTGATGAAGGGTAAGTAGATTTGCATACCAAGTGGTTCTATAAGGGAGCTACTAGTTTAAGAAACTAATGCCAAGGGTTTAGCCAGCCATTTTGGGGAAAAGAGGATGTTAAGATATTGAAGGAGCACTTTTACTGGCTTGGGATGATGAAGGATGTGTACCAATTCTTGAGCCCTATGGAGAATATACATCCCTACCAATTCTTGAGCGACCATAGACCGATCTAATCATAGATTTCATGTTTAACCGACTAGAAAACACGATTCGATCATGCTAGTAGCCAATTAGTTCAGCAAGATGGGCCACTTCATTCCCTGCTATAGAATTAATGACGTTTTATTCATCGCTAAACTCATTTTGTAGGAAATTATGCGACTACATGGAGTGTTGAGCAGTATTGTGTTCAATCGAGATTCAAAATTCATGAGCTTCTTTCAGAAGACCCTATGGAGGAAACTCATTACTAGGCTTCTGTTCAATACCTCTTACCACCCCCCAAATAGATAGCCAAACTAAAGTAGTTAGGTAATCTTCGACATGCCTCTGTTGGAAAGAACTCTCATGACTAGAATTTATGCTTGCCCATCTTTGAATTTGCCTACAATCGCTCAACTCACATCTCAACTGTAAGATCACCATTTAAGGTTGTTTATGGATTTAATCGAACCTATCCTTGGATTTAATTAACAGCTCGACTACACAAGGGGAAAGTCAATTTGGCCTACAGTGTGTCAATCCAAGCAATTAGCCAAAACTATAGACTAACATAAGGAAGTGAGAAACGATGGAAGGTGATAAGTCGTTTATAACCCCAGGGACCTTATCTGGGTCCATCTTAGTAAAGAGCACTTTCGTCGTAGAAGGACTAACAAACTATCACATAAAACGGACGGACCCTACAAGATTCTAAGGCGTATTAACAATAACGCCAATGAGATTGAGCTACCTAAAGGTTTTGGCATATCTTCCTTATTCAACGTTGCCGATTTGACTCCCTATATGCTCGATGATGATGAAGACCAAGATTTGAAGGGAAATCTTCAGCAACCTCGGGCAATTGATCAACTACTGACCAATGGTCCCATTTCTCACGCACGACTCCAAAAACTCTAATCTCTCACTTGAAGAATTCTCCCTTGATAACCTACTGATGATGAGAAAGTTTACGTCGAAGGAAGGAGGCTAAACTCCTTAAGCTCCCCGCATTATCATACGATGATCTATACACTCAGTGACAATGATGCCGATCATTCCCCTACCGAGGAACCTAAGTCGAGTAATCCGATCAATTGTTACCGAAAGGTTCTTACCAAGTGACAAGAGACTCACTTAACGGCCAAATAGTTTTCTCTTGGCATGCTACCATCTCTCTCATCCTAGCCCCTTTATTATCACAAAATCTTGATCCCTCTCGCCTGCTATGCCTAGAGAACATTTATACGGGATTAATGTTACACTGCTACCTATCCACCTCGTCTAATATTGTACTACTTTTCTATTTTTTTTTTGTCCTTTTTACCCTTTTTCATATGTATTAGGAATCCTCTTTTTGTATATACTTTCACGTAATTTCTTTATTTGAAATGTTACCACCCTCTCCCTTATAAGCTAGATATAACTTACCTTTAATATGAAATAATCTATTCTTGTGAGACAACCCTCCCAAGTCCATCTTTCATACACTCTTATCTAATCTTGTCAAGTAGCTCAAGATTAGTAGTGAGTGGACCTTGACATTAACTTGTGCATCACATCAAGTGATGTGTCAAGTCGTGTTGTGTTTGTTGGTGAGTCACATCCTCTGAGTAGCTTCATGTCAACTACTCTAATTCATTTGTAGACCATTTCCCTCTAATTTTCTTTGATATTTTAGAGGACCCATTTTAGTCAGGTTTGCCATAGTAAGTCATAATGATAACTAATCTCCTTGGTACACCACTAAAAGAGATGTAAGAGATGCAAATTCTAGTAAAGCACCTAATAGAGTGATCAGTACTATTGTCAACAGACCCACTATAGGCCAGTCAAGCTCTTTGAGCTTAACTAATGCCAAAAATTACGTTTACAACATCTAAGGCAAGAAGGTCGGGATTGAAAACACAATCTCTTTCACAGAGGAAAACTTTGAGTGCATCTAGAGGCTGTATGGTGATGTAATCGTTATTATTGTAAGAGTTGCCAACTTCGAGGTCAAGAAAATTCTTGTTAACACAGGAAGTTTGGTAGATATCATTTTTCAACATGCTTTCGACTAAATGAGACCCAAGATCAAAGCACAGCTAAGATCTTATAAGTATGATATGTATGCCTTCAATAATCAACCTATCTAAATAGCCGAAGTAATTTCTTTACGATACAAATTGGCGAAGACGAGCATGTCGTAGAGGATAAAGTAAACTTCCTCATCATCAAATGTTGGTCCCCATACAACATGATCATGAGACAACTGTATTAGCATCTATTTGGCATTGTCTTTTCAACTGTACATCTTAAAGCTAGGTTCCCTACTCCCATGAGAGTCAACGTGTGCAAAGAGGATAAGCAACTGGCAAGGTCCCTATAAATGAGGGCCTTAAGACGAGAAAAGGTATTTCAAGTAGAAACTTGTTCAGAAGATAAGTCAATTTGCATAGAAAATGCTGAGAATGATACGGAGGAAATTTCTTTGCGAAATGACCCCAAAAAAACAATGAAGATAGGGAAACCCTTGTCAGTAGATATTCAGCAAAGTTTGATCAACTTCTTATGAGCTAATTTCAACGTGTTTACGTGGTCCCCTTTGAGCATGCTAGTAATCTCAAGAGAGGCTGTGGTATACAAGCTCCAAATTGATCTGAGTGTGAAGGTAATCCAACAAAAGACAAGGCATTTAACACCAGAGAGACAAGCAATAATAGAAGAAGAAGTCTAGAAGATATTGAAGGCAAGATTTATTTAGCAAGAGCCTTATCCGACTTGGCTAGCCAATTGTATGCTCAAGAAGTCTAACGGTAAGTGGTGAATGTACATAGAATTCACGGATCTCAACAAAGCCTATCCCAAGGATTGTTTCCCACTACCAAAAATCAATTAGATGGTAGATTCAACTGCTGGACATGTATTACTTTCTTTTATGGATGCTTTTTCTAGTTGCAACCAAATCAAGATGGATAAGAAGGATGAAGTCCATATGTCATTTGTTACTTATTTTGGATCAAATTGTTATACAGTGATGCCTTTTGGGTTGAAAAATGTTGATGTAACCTACCAAAGACTTGTTACCAAGATGTTCAAACCTTAAATCCATAGAAGTGTTTAAGTATATGTTGTCGACATGATTATGAAGAATACGAAGGAGGATTGATATCTTGCCAATCTTGAAGAGAGATTTGCCACTCTAAGGAGATATAATATGAAGCTTAACCCATAAAAGTGTGTCTTTGGCGTAACTTTAGGAAAGTTCTTAGGATACATGGTTACTTGGCACAGCATTGAAGTCAACCTAAGAAAGATTTAGGTGATCATAAACATGAAATCCCCTTAGTAGATAAAGGAAGTATAGGAACTTACTAGAGCGAATAGCTACCCTCAATAAGTTTGTGTCAAGAAATGTGGATAGGTGCATAGAATTCTTTAAAATCTTAAAGGATCCAAAGGCATTTAGATGGTCTAACGATTGTGAAAGAGCTTTCAATGATCTTAAAGAATTCCTTATGTCACCACCGATATTCTCGACACCCATCTTTGGAGAGAATCTATATTTGTACTTAATGGTTAATGCGAAGCACTTTCTTCCATATTAGTCTGAATTGATGGTAAATAGCATCGACCTATTTATTACGTGAGTCATGTATTGCAAAGGCTAAGGCATCGATACACAAAAATCTAGAAATTTGTTCTTACAGTGGTTCTCTCACAAGGAAGTTCAAGCCGTATTTTGAAGCTCATCAGATCATAGTGCTTACTGATCAGCCATTGTGGCAACCATTACAACTATCAGAATCCTTCAGAAGGATGATGAAGTATGCCTTAGAGATAAGTGTTAATGGTGCATAGTACAAACCTAGAATGGCACTAAAAGCTGAATTGTTGGCAAATTTTGTGGTTGAGTTCACTAATGAGGAAGATAGTTTGGAGGCTGCTAAGAAACCCATATGGTAACTTATTGGGGATGACTCTTCTACAAGAGAAGGAAGTGGTGCAGGCCTTATTCTTCAAAGCCCCATAACATCAAAGTTAATTATGCTTTAAAATTCAGATTCTTGGCTAGCAATAATGAAGCAAAGTATGAAGCTTTCATTGTTAGATTGAAATTAGCAAAAGAGATTGGTATCGAAAAACTTAAAGTGTTCTCTAATTTTCAACTGGTAGTAAATTTGGTCACGAGCAATTATGTAGTAAGGGAAGAAAAAATGAGCAACTACTTACTAATGGTACGAACACTCGTACAAGAATTTCAATCTTTCTCAATCCACAATGTTCTAAGAGGAAAGAATATCGTTGGCGATAAATTATCAAAATTGGCCAGTATGGCATTCCCTAACTTAAGTGAGAAACTTTCTATCAAATTTATTCCACATAAAAGTTTATCCACTCTTTTGCAGAGCTGTGAATTAGCTCTTTACTCGAAAGAAGAATCTTAGATAGATCCCCTAGTAGGTTATTTGAGAGACGGTAGTCTCCCTGATGATAAGAAATGAGCATGAAGATTGGTTTACCAAGCTACGAACAATATGTCGATTGATGGTCAACTGTACAAATGCAACATATCACAACCTTATCTTCAATGCCTTCCTCTGAGAGATTCTTAAAGGGTGTTATCTAAATTGCATGGTGGCATATGCAGTAACTACGTAAAAGCATAGATACTGTATGTTCAAGCACTACAACTCAGTTATTATTGGCTAACCATGAGAGAAGATGCAAAGAAGCTATTCAGGACTTTCCACAGTATCAAAAGTATGAGGCACCAAGTCATGTACCTACGACTAAACTATGCAGCCTATCCAATCCTTAGCCTTTTGCTTAGTGGGGGTTAGATATTCTCGGCCCCTTCTAGAAACCTATTGCCTAATGATAATTTGTCATTGTTGTCGTAGATTACTTTTCCAAATGGGTAGAGGCTAAGGTAGTGGCAAGAATCACTAAACAGAAAGTGATTGCATTTGTATTCAATTCCATAATATCAAGATTCAAAGTTCCTTACATGATAATCACGGATAATGGCCCGTAGTTTGACAACAATAAGTTTCGAGCATTTGGCAAGAAATATGGCATTCGCCTAAACTATACATCTATAGTAGACCCTTAGACAAATGGACAAGTTGAAGCTGTAAACAAGATTATCTTGTCTGGCCTAAAGAGGAAAGTAGACCAAGTTAAAGGAAGATATGCTAATGAACTACCAAATGTCTTATGGGTGTACAGAACCAGCCATAGAACTATGACAGGGTAGACTCCCTTTGTGTTAGCATATGGTATGGAAATAGTTTTGCTAATCGAGTTGGATTTTCCTAATTTGCAAACAAAGAACTTTGATGTGATAGCTAATTAAGTTAGATTAACGGTAAATTTAGATATTATTGATGCTGCGAACCATAACCAAGAATAAATAAGCCCATTTGCCGGATGAGTCCAAGCTTGCAGAAAGCTCAAAAAATGATTAATGGGGAAAGTGTAAAAGGGAAAAATGAAGAATGAAATAGTAAGCAAAACCTACAAATAACTCTAGGGGATGGCTTAGTTAATCTAGACTCTATCTCTCAACTTCTTGGCATGGAAGATACCGAGTAATTGATCGGCTCGGTGCTAGAAATTAATCATCAACTCGGCATACTACAAAAAAATGGGCGGTCATATGGCATGGCATGAAGAGTGAATCAAGAAAGAAGTACTCAACCTTAGCAGGGGTTAGTTAGAATAGAAGGATTCATTATGCTAGCCCTTCTCGTCCTTAGGCTCGGCTATGGGTCAAAGGTCCAATAGCTTGATTCCCATCATTAAGATGCTATAAACCATGACCAAGAACAAACAATGCTGGATGGGTCCAAGCTTATAGAAAGCTCAAAAAGGGGCTAATGGGGGAAGTGTGAAAAATGGGAAAAAAATGAGGAATGAAATAGTAATCAAAACCCATGAATAGCTCTAGAGGATGTGATGCACTAATGAAACTTTTGAGGACTACGGCATAATTCGATATGACGCACGAATCAGTCTGGTAAGGTTACTTGCCACCTAATCTTGCTTAAGGGAAAGGATAAGAGTGATGTCGAGAGTAAACAAATAGTATTTACATAAGGAAGAAAAAGTATTCAAAGAGTGTATTAAGAATGATCTGATATCCACAGTTAAAGTACAAGGGTATTAATACTCATAAGTTAGGGTAATCTACCTAAAAAGGAAGAGACAAAAATGGCATTTCCTAAGGAAGTAATATATAAAATACAAAAGGATAAAAATGAATATACAAAAAAAAAACAATCATTGGTATAACGGATTCTACACATGATACTATATACGTGGCGATACTACATTAACGAGGTCATTTGAAGATGCAGACAAAAAGTACAGGCAGATGAGATTATTTGAGTAGGGATAGCTTTGTCAATCTAAACTCTGTCTCTCAACTTCTTAGCAAGGAAGATACGAGTAATTAGTCAGCTCAGCACTAGAGAGCAATCATTAAATCAGCATATTATAGAAAAATAGGTGGTCATATAGTATAGAATGTAGGGTGACTCTATAAGGAAGTACTCGACTTTGATAGGGGTTGGTTGGAATAAAAGGATTCATCGTGTTTGCCCTTTTAGTCCTCGAGCTCGACTGTAGGTCAGAGGTTCAGTAGCTTGATTTCCTTCCATCAATTGATGAAATTAGAGATATTGTAAGAAGTAGGGTTGTGGCATACTAGCATAGAGCGGTTAGGTATTACAATAAAAAAGTAAACCATAAGGTTTTTCAAACTGAAAGATGGAAGCAACTAACAGATGAGAAAATTAAGGAAAGCTCGGTGCAAATTAAGAGGATCCTATTAGGATTCAGGAAGTTGTTAGTGAAGGGGCCTACCAACTAGAAAGGTTGGATGGATTAATCATTCCAAGAGCTTAGAATGCCGAGAATTTGAAACTCTATTTCAATAAATGGCTTCGTTAATGTTCATCTTCATTTGTAACGCGATAGCCTACTTGCTTGTAAGATGATAGCCTATTTGTTTATGAGAATTATATTTGAAGTTATATTTTGTTTTCTTGATCTTTTCATGACTGACGAGTTAATAAGTTCAAACTGTATGGTGACTAAACTAACATAAGTTCTAGCCTATCGCGTTTAATGAACTTTGATTAATCCTATAACCAAGTAAAATGGTTAGTCCACGTCTCAAATGGCTAATGGATAATGTTTATAAAAGATGCAAGAAAGGCGTGTGAAACAAAACATGCCAAAAAGATTTGTACATGTGAAATAAAATATGCTAAGAGATAGTTAGTATGTGAAATAAAACAGGCATATTAATAAAAGAGACCATATAAGTCGGGAAAATACAATGTATGAAATAAAATGTACTAGAAATTCCAACTTATATGAGTAAAGTATTTTCATTCGTCACAATGTTGTTACAAATACTTGAATAATTGGCCCAAACTACTACGTACAAAGAACAAAAGTACCAGACTATCCTACGGCTTATGTTCGGAGTGAGCAAATGCAATCTTTAGGTCAGAGGCCGGGGCTCTCTTAGAGCATACTTCTTTTTTGATGCTCGGTGTCTCAAAATAAGTGGATTTATCCTTTTGCTCTTAAGGGATTTCCTTTGACAAACACTCCTCATCTTCCCCTAGATCGTCGACATAAGCTTCATTATTACCCTTCTTGACATTCTCCGTACCTAATTCCTCATCGTCGCCCTTGTTGCAACTACTGACTTTATCATTGATGTCAGCGGAGTCAAGGTAAGAGAGATTATAATTAGGGTAAAGCTTCAGGATCTCCTCTCTTATTGCTTGGACCCCTTCCAATAACTTCTTCCATAGAAGTCTCTCATATTGCCAACTAAGGGTGACTATATCAAGTGCCTCTTCAATAAAAGCTCCTCTTCACACAGTCTCCACTAACTTAGTGACACAGCTTTGTAACCTTGTTGTTGGTATCTAGCCCTTTGATTTGCACTCTAAGCTTATCCTCCTTATCGCTTATTGCGCAAAGAGTTTGGCCTAGCCCCTAGTACTCTTCTTTATTCTTCTATAGCTCCTCTTTCAAGCCTTTAGACTCCTTGTATTACTCTTCAACCTTAGCCTTTAGGCTTAAGACTTCATCATTAGGTAAGCAATGTTCCAACTTTTCGGCAACCAAGTCTTCCTGGAGCTTTCTTGCCTCTATCTCGACCCTTATCCTTATATTCTCAACAATAGCAATCTAGGCTTTAGAGGCATTGCATGCATCCTCGATTTTCTGTAACAATTTAGTATGATGAGTACTAGAGGTGACCTGGCATAATACACAGACTACTATTATTATTACCTTCTTCATCTCTTTGTCAACCTCATCCAAAGCTGTTAGAACATAGATGCTTATTTGGAAATAAACAAGGGTATTAGCGACTAGACAAACTCGGCAATTAAAAGAATGTTATGGATACTTACATCATACAACTTAGTCTCGATATGGGCCTTATTGTAACCACCAACCTTGTCGACATCCTTCTTAGCAATTTCTTTATCCTTTGGAAGAATAATTCATTCCATTAAGGCCTAAGATTTTATCCTATCTCCCAAGGCTGAATCGTTATATAAGATAGTGTGACTCCAACATAGGACAAAGTACTTAGCAACCTTCGTATTGGGGATGAATTCAACATTGTTGATGTTAAGAGCTTTGTTACGCATTACCTCCTGTCTTCTCATCTAAATCTTTAGACCTCTTGGTAAGTAGCTAGCTAACGAGTTCCCTTTTTGATCTGTTATTAGGACTTAGCGCTGCCTCTGCCATCAACGATGATCCTTCGGCGGTAGTGGTAGCTTCAACCTCGTTACTAGTTTACGCCTTTCAATTACCCTTTCTTATCTCAGCAATAGGTTGAATATCTTAAATAGGAGGCTCCCTAAGCTGAGCAACCTGAGCTGTTATAAGCTTCTCACTTACCTCCCACTTCTTGGTTGGTTGGGAGACTTTCTTCTGTGTTGCCAACTACTTTACTTTGTCCTCTTTTTCTACTTTCTTCACGACAACCAACCGAGTAGTAGTGGTTGTAGTGGCCACCCACTTATCACTATTCGACTTCTTAGCCTTGACTTAAGATAACAGCTTAACAGGATTAACCTTGGTAGCACCTATATCTACAATGTGAGTAAACATGTTAATATTAACATGAGGAAAAGAATGAACTTATATTATTCATGCTAAGCAATGCTTAGAGGCAACAATTCTTCCCTAAGTCACGAGAACAACTTTCCTCTTATAGCTATACTCGATATGGTGGTTACTCTTTAGCGTACCTTACTTTTAAAAAAAGATTAGCTATCTGCTTTCATAATGCCTTATAATTTTCTTGGTGTCCTAGAAGAATATTTTGTTCCTCCTCCCTTCTTAAATTTTCTTTGTCGTTACAGCATCATTCGACATCAGTTCTATATCATTTGTACAGATTAGTTCAATCCATTAAATCTAGAAGTCCAACTCCTTGTCCAATACTATTGATACGAATTTGTTGTGCTACTTATGGATTTTAGACTCCAAGCCATTTACTTATGGATTCAACATCAGTTTTATATACTTGGTAAGGTGATTATTTCTTTGTTTTCCTCACAATCATGGCTATCTTGTGTAAATCTATCAACATCCTTTGGAGGTAAGTGCCCCCTATACCCCACAAATAAGGCTACTAACAAAAGATGTTATGCATAAACTAATCATGTAGCCTAAAGAAAGAAAAGGACTCAAGAGTGGTGATGGGGATACTCAAACCAAAACACCATCACCGATTAAACCACAACACATAGGATTACAAAGATAGGAAAGAAGAACAAAGTATAACATAGAAATAAATGCCATACATATTACCAATTGATAGAGTTATGTGGTTACATAGACACAAAATAAATAAACATGTAAGGAAAAGGACAATGGAAAACCTACCAACATAAATGCTAATATCACTAGCTTGATTCAAACATTTATTGTAAAGTGCTACCAACAGTAAGGAAATAAATTTTACCAAAAACTAATGCACGATGTAAAAGTAAACAATGAAAATTCTTAATCTAAAGCATGTAATTGTCATCACAGGAAAGGAGAAACTACCTTAAAAATGTAGTAATTGCCACTACTATTTGTGGATACACTCTTACAATAGAGATGGATTTTACTATCCATCCTTAAGATTTTACTAACTAGCTAAACAACATCTTCTTTAATTTCATATAAGTTTGTGACCTTATATGAGCAAAGATACTATATTGAACAATTCTAATAATCTTAGGACAAGATTAATTATTTTGGAAGAAAAGAAGTTGTAGAGGATTTTATAAGCACTAGATTCATATAGATTTTGGTATGTTAGGTATACTACATATAAATTGCAAACATTATTCAGTTCATAATTCTTTTATTTGGCATGAAGGAAAAAGGTAGAAAGAGATTGAGAGAGAAGGAAGGTGGGGGGGGGGGGGGGGGGGGGGAGGTAAAAAATTAAATTCCATTATTTGATTAGAGGGTGGAATTGATAGAGGAAAGAAAAGGGAAGAAAATTTTTAGGCTGAGTGTCTTATATAGATTGTGGGAGGTTATGATATTAATTTATAAAGTCATAGTTGTGAACACATTATTAACATAAATTTGAAACTTTTGGATCAAGTGATTGAAATAGGCCTATTAGTGTTTGTTGGTTTAACTATTCACTACTTTAAGCCTAGGGTGTTATAGAAAAGTTATTCAATTTTCCATTTTTTACTTCTTAACTTCCTTATTATTTTACATGGTTATATTAGTGAATACACATTATACTTCTTTTTGTTTTTCATAATGATTTTTTTTATTATCCTTTCCTTATTATGCATAGATATGGAATGAAATAAATGATTCTATAATTTTTCTCTTATATTCTTTCCTTCCCAATTCATTAGTAAAGGCATTATTTGATTTTCATTATTGATAAATCCAAATCATTAAATCTAATTTTTTTTGGAACTTAGTCAATAATTTATTGTTTACTAGTTCTAAATGAAAGAGGATGAAATGCAATTATATTGTTTGGTTGATTTAATGTATACCGTTGGATTATGTATGTATGTGTGTGCATACACGTGTGTACACGTGTACATATGAGAAAGAGAGAGAAGTAAGTAGGTTTTTTAATATTGGACTTCAAATGATATGGCTATAAGAGGAATGTAAGTAATGTTAAGAATCTTGGTAGTCTAATCACATGAATATCAGTCTCTTAGTAAGTTAGATTAAAAAAAGAAAAAGATGAGTGAAAGTAAAGATTTTTATTTTTCTACTCTGTGTAATATATTGTTTGGAAAAAGGAGCAATCAAAAGGATATTGAAAAGTTTTTCTTCTTTGTTTTTTCACGAAAAGATGTTCAGATAATTAGATTGCTACACCTACAAAAGTAAATGAAGGGTTTGAAAGTCTAGTCCCAAATATTGTACGCTTTCCATAGAAAAAAAAAAAAAAAAATCCTAGTGGTCGGAAAGCTATAGTACCTATCCAACTTACATCCATAATCATTTGACCCGAATTTATGATTAAAACAGCTGTCTCAAAGAGTATTAAATTAAGTGATTAGTGGATCTAATATAAAGATGTATTTCTACCAATTTAAAAGGTATGGAAAAGTCAAGTGTAAGGGGGAAAAGGGAAAGTTCGAGTGTTCAAATTAAAAAAAAAAAAAAAGCACTAAAATTTTCCAGGACTAGCTTTATATTTCCTCTTAAAAATCATTATACAATTGGGAGGGATGCAATTAGAGATTACCAGTATTTTATGTTCGTAAATTGTGTCTCATGTCCGAAGCTAAAACAAATTCATATTTAAGAACATGAATTCCGAAAATAACCCGTTAGTAAAATGAGTTTCATGGATTGAAATATGTCTATGGATAGTCTTCAACTAATCTTGTTTTGACTCTTTATCGACCCATTAAGCAATTCCTTTATGTAAATCTAACAAATATTATTTGTAAATGATCTAATAAATTGGTGAGAACATTATGATTTGCATCTTTGCAACATAAAAATCTTGCATCAACATCATTATAATAAGTCAAGCGCATACGATTTGAAAGCATTTGCACATAACTAATTAAAGAAGACACGATATGAAAAATTAATTATGTACAGATGATAAAAGCAAAAATACCTTAAAAAGGAAGTAAATCTATTATATACTACATCCGAAGATGGCTAACCTCACCAACTTTCATCCAAGTGGATCATTAATTCACCATTAGCATAATTGAGCTTAATTATTAGATAAGTTCAAATCAAATTTAGATATCATTATCATTCTAATTTGAAGGAAAATAATTTTTAGATATAACATAACTAATTAAGCTTAATCCAAGTTGAGCTCAAACTTGTGAAATAGCCGCTTTTAAGTAAAACTTAGGCTTCAATTCTATATTTAATAGAGTTTTAAAATTTCAAACCACCCTAATGGGACCTTGGCATTTTTGTTGACTCAATTCAACTCATTTATAATGCACTAAGCACACGTATTTCCATATTATCACAATAAAGTAACTTCCCACCTCGATGCAACTCCTCTTTTCCTTTCCTTTTTTCTTTTTTATTTATTTGAACAGTAACTTCTTTAGATCATATAAAACACTAAAATTGTATTATGTTTTATTATAAATAAAATTAAGGTACATACAATTAGCTTTTTTTCTTATTTTGTCAAAATGAATGGTGATTTTTCTTTTAAAGCAATGTATGGATTGATGCTACTTTGACTCGAATGGGTTTATGAATCTAAACATGAGTTGTGGTTGTCCATCTAAAACCAAACACACTTCTAAATGGGTTATATTCATTTATAAATGGGCTATATTTGGACAAATTTAAATCCATCTAGAAATTGAAATATGCCTTATTGGGTATTTGTTTTTAATATCCTTCATTGAGAGTATGATATATAAGAACAACAAGATTATGTATCATACTCTTAATGAAGGATGTTATTAAAATGGATAGATTAAGACTCTATTTGATTTATCTATTTCTTATTTTCTTGGTATCTTATCAAAGTTTATTCGAATTTTACATCTAATAAGAATAAGAAATAAAAAAGATGAAACGTAATTATATATATATCCTTTTTTCAAAAATTAAAAACCTAATAAATCCCTATAAAATTTAATTTATTTACTTTTATTTTATTCATATTTACAAAAACATCAATTAAAATAAATGTTTCCAATATATAAAAATATATTTTTTAAAATATTCTCTACTAAAAATATTTTCATTTTCATTTTCCAACTTTGACATTCTAATAATCAATTTTATCATAATTATAAAATAGAAACATATGAGACAATTTTCTAAACATATTTTTGAAATAGATATAAATAAGATACAGTTTAAGAAAAAAAAAAATTCAAACAAATCCTAGTTGTCTACCTATTTATTACTTATCTAGAACGGTAGAATTTCTATATCTAGTTTAGACACAAGCTGCTCTAATAAACTAAGTTTCATGCACTCCAATCCATTGATTAGTGGATATTACATAACCCAAAGTTCTAATTTTAAATGGTCTGGGGACCGGCAATTGTTTTATATCATGTCGTTATCTAGCATGCATACATTCGACTAAGAGCTGGCTAGTCGAATCCAAATATTATCCAAAACCCAAACCTTTTCTTTTCTGTTTTTAATGTTATTGGACGCGGTTAAAGGAATAGGAAGAGGATATATCCTTTAGTTGTCCTTTTGGTCCTCGGTTTTCTTTATCGTCGGATCTATATATAGACCACATTCCCGGTACATAGGAAATCATCAGCGATATTGTTCTCACAAGAGCATTAAGATAAGAGCCCAGTGGGCATGCAGCCAGTCTAGCTGTGTTGTTTTGGTATTGGTCACAACCATTCCAAGATGCGGCTTTTTTTCTGCATTTGCACCTGCACCTTACCTTGTTTTTCTTATTTGTTTTCAATTTCTTACACTATAAACTGCAAAAAGCTAGTTAGTTTACATTCTTCTATTTTTAGTAACTTGAACCAGCTCTATTCCTTTGTTGTCTGAATCAGTTTGGTTATGTCTGTGTTATATATTATGTATACAGAAACATTCTTGGTGCTTTCTTTATTTATTTATTTATTTTTTGGTTCTCGGAAGTCAATGGCAAAAAAGTTATTATTTATAAGTCCGTGATCCCTTGATCTTTCGAAAAGTACCTTCATTACTTTTTATGTTTTGAAATATATCCTTACTCTTCCGAGATCGTCGTTAGCAAAAAGAGATGTGAAAACACATTTTAAGAATTTAAGATATCTCTCCTTACTTACTTTTAAGAGTGTATTTTTAAGTATTCTCTCTTTTAATTTTTTTAAAAGTAAATTTGAGGAAAAAATATTGGAAGGATAAACAGCAATTACATTGTTAATCTGCAGCTTTAAACCCAAAAGAAAAGGGCAATCTTAGGAAATTTAGGTTGAGGTGCAGGTGCGAGTGCAGATGAATGCCGTTTTGGCCTTTAGATTATTGGGCATTTCTGAGACGCTACCTCCATGGGAAGTCTTTCTTCTACGGCTCTTTTAATTCATATCTTCCTTTCATTTCACCCTCCTATAACAGATGGATTATTCAGATTTTCTCGCAGGTAACAAGGAGCTCGATCTATCTCTTGTTGAATCCGGGCATGGGTAATTTATCAAAAACTGGTATGTCGCTTTTGCTGAATTCGCAGATATGTTGCCTTCTTTGTCTATCTAGGGTTTGTGCAAGAGTTAGGATATCCGTAGTTTTGTTAATGGGTGTTTAAGATAGTTATTAAAGATCTAAAAAACGAGAAAAAAAAAATCATTCACACTGTAATTTGGATTACTTACTTTTAATCCTACATATCCATTCCATTCACATTTTCCACACTCACACACCTATATATATATATATATATATTTATAAATTTATATTGACAAAATAACAATATGTGTGCACCCTGTCATGAGAAGTGAGATGATGAGCGAAATCAAGATTGAATGGTGTTTGACAATAATTGACTGTCTCCTACGCAACTTCCTATAGACGGGAGTACAAAACCCTAATTTCCTCAAATCCGTTGATTCTTAAAGGCTATCTCATCACAGGTATGATTCCAAAGAAACTATAAGCTGGGCTAAGATACTCCCATCATCGCATATAATTGTCCGACATCGAATGGTCTTAAAATAAATTAATTTTTTTATGGTATATTGAAACCTTTCGATTTCTTGGGAAGAAAAAGAAAAAAAAAAACAAAAAAACTTTATTGTTTAGTTTACGGAAGTGTGGAGCATAGGGTAATTAAGTTTACACCAAAGAAATACTGTGGGATCTAGTTTTAAATGAGTACACAAGATAGAAATTGTTTTTTCAATTCTAATACTCAGAGAGCTAGAAATCAAGTTTCAATTAATTGAAAGCTTCGAGACTATTATTTTTTTTTATAATTTAAGACTCATATTATCAAAGGATTATCTTTAAACACATCAAATATTATGAAATGCTATTCTGTAAGAGTAAGGCCATTAAAAAGAAAAATTGTTCCACGAAAGAAATTAATTCCATATATTATTGGTGTAAAGCAATTAGTCCGACAAGGTACTTTTATTCCATAAATCTTAATGCATTTCAAGGTTCATTTTCTGATTTTTCTAACACTTAAATAAATGGAATTTGTCGGGCTACTGCCTACTGCTTAACATGGAAGCATGTTCTACATCTGTCAAAAGAAGTATATGTGATGATATTACGTAACCTATTCCCTTTATGGGATTAACCAAATTTTAATTGGATGACAACCCAAAAGAAATCCTCGATGAAGTAGAAGTTGCGGTCGGAATCAACTGCTGGAGCAAGTTTAGTCAAATGTGCTGTTCATTTTTCTCGGAAGATTTCTTGGTCCGTTTCAATGTGTAGAATTGCCACTTGAAGAAATAGAGTCATGATTTGTGGAGCCGTGTTCAAGCGGCGGATCCTGGTGGTGTAGGTGGTGACTAAATAATGGTTCGTGTCGGAGTGGCCGGTGATCAGCGTGCTTAGTGATTGAGACCTTGTTTTGCTTTTGGTTAATCGCTGGAGAACTAAGTTGTGAAATTATATATATATATAGGAAAAAAAGATAAATAGTTTAACAGCATGTTTCATTGACTTCTTAAAAGTGCCTCAAAGCAACTAATCCTTGTCCCTTATTGCTAAAGAAATTAGGGAGAGTAAATCTTTGATCAATCTTCTACTAATGTAAGGGTTGGTAATGGGAGGAATACAGGTTTCTGGTTCGATTCTTTGTGTGAATTTGGTGTCTTGAGATCGAAATTCCAGGGTCCCATCCCAACAAAATGGAAGGCTCACTGTTTTTTTTATTGTTGAACTTCTCTATCCTCCTAGAATAACTAAAAAGATTGGACTCTGCATATCTAATTATCTATATGACCATATTCAACCATTCCTTTTACGTGAGTGTTTTTTATTAGAGAGTTATGGATAACTCTTGTAGAAAGAATCCTTCAATCTAAGATATCCATTCTACCCTACTTCCTCTATGTTGAATTCTCTCATAAATGTTTTGATGATAAAAAAAAAGTAAAAATATCTAACAAGTTTATTAAATGTGTAAGTAAATGAAGAAGAGATAAGAATTTTCTCTTAGTTCTTAATACTAATTTTGAAAATCAAAACTAAAATCAAAGATAAATCTAGAACCTCAGGTATAGTATTAGAAATTACAGAGCCGAATATTTCAAAAAGTATTTTGGGCTTATAAGTGTTTCGCACCCAGCTCCAAATGTTAGATATATTTGGGTGATATATCCAACACATTCCTCAAAGCTGGCTAATTAAATCTACGAGGATTAAGTTAGAATTAAAATATTTATTTTAAGAATAAAGCTTGATTGAATATGACGTCTCATAATAATGAACAAATTTTATTAAAGGTATTTTTTTAATGTTTTCATGAGATCTTTAAAGAATTATTATCAAGATATATGGAGAATCTAAAGAAGTTCAATTTAGATCTTATTTGAATTCAAAACAAGAAAGGATAAGTATTTATGCAAGAAGATATAATGGGGTAAAGATAAACTTTATTTTGTTGATGTAGATTTCTATCAAATTCATAGGAGCTATTATACAAATATTTATGAAGCATATTTACTCAATTATACCAGACTTGCTAAAATACTTACGAACAAAATAGTAACAAGATTATTCTAGAAGGTTCAAGACTTAAAATTTTGAATATTTCAAGCATCATGATTTGCTCCTACGTCTTAAGAGATATTTAATTTAAAAAAGTATTCAATTTTTTAGTATTATATTGAAAAAACTAAGGTAATTGTTCAGGAATACTTACAATTTTTTTCAAATAAAAGAGCAATAGTTCAACATTCAAATTAAATTCAACTTTGAGTGTGATTTGGCTTCCACATTTTAAAGGACCACATATATCAATGGCTAAGTGAAGATTCTTTCAATGCTATCAAGAATTATCTAAGATTCAAAAAAGTAACGTTGTATTAGAAGATATAAAAGGAGATAAGTTCAAATTGTTGAGATAGAGCTCATTAGATCAAAGTAACATACGTTTTCTGAAAGCTTCATATTCCAGAAAATTGAAGACCATACTCTGAACTTAATTCATAAACAACCTGTCTATTCTAGTTTTATGTTATGATTTTATCATGTACATTAATTAAGAGGATCATTATATTCAGTTCTCATTGTTATTGTAAACATAATTATTTGTGTGATAAGTCTTATGTTAGAAGAGAGAATTGAATTTCTATAGCTATGTGTGTAGGCAAGAGTAACATAGTGAGAAAAAGTAGAAAGGCTTATAATTGTTTCTCTTTTATTCAAATAGTGAAACATGAATAGTAGAATAACACCGATGTGGATAACTAGGTTCTCAACAGTAGAGTTGGAAGAGTGTAGTAGGCATAAGGCTAAAACACTATAAATCTCTTACTTGATTTTCTCATCCCTAATCTCTCTTTACTTTATATTTTTATTTTTGATAATATATTGTTTCACGCTTAATCTTGCTTAAGTAATCAAAAGGGACATTTTTAAATCTAGTTTTGCGAAAGAGTTTCAAATTTTTAAGTAACCGATTTACCCCCCTCTTGGTTACTTTTGGAACCTACAATTGGTATCAAAGCTTAGCTCTTGATTATCGAGAGTTCAAAGATCTATAGTAGAAAATAATATATTTGTTAATACAAATCATACTCCTTATTTTGATGGTACTAATATTGCATATTGGAAATATAAGATGGAGACGTATACTAGTGTAATTAACTTTGGATCATGGGAGATTTTGAGTATGTAGACATCCAAATTGCTATGAATAAAGATTCAACACTTATAGATGCTAAGAAGAAAAAGATTGAAAACAACAATGAAGATAAGCATATATTGTTAATGACAATAATATCTTCTAGATATTATCTTTTTTCATCTTCCAAGACTACAATGGACATTTAGGATACCCTAAGCAAAACTTATGAAGGAACAATAATAATCAAAGACACTTAGATCAACTCATTACTTTAATAATATGAATAATTTAGATTTCAATTGGCTGAAAATATTCAAGATGTGTCCAATTGTTTTACTACTATTACTAATGAATTAGCCTTACTAGATAAACAGATTGAAGACTCTAATCATGTTTACAAGATATTAAGAATTTTACCTAAATCATAAGATGCTAAGAAAATAGCAATCAAAGAAGCTTAAGATTTGACAAAGATGATAATGAGCCAACTTAAAGAAAAGCTGCTTGCTTAAGAATCTAATATCAAGCACATCAATAAACCAAAGAGCAATAAGAAGGCTATTGCATTCAAGGCTTAAGAAGCTTATTCAAAATATGAATTTGAATCAGATTAAAAACTAGAAGATGATGAGAACATCACACTTCTAGTAAGAAAACTGAATAAGATTTTCAAGAAGAAAGGTAAGAAAAGATTCCTTAATAAATGCTCTTCCACTAATCATTCTAAGTATGATGCATGAAAGAATTGTAAAGAAGAGAAATAGGAAAAGAAGGAGAAGAAGGAGAAAGAGGAGAAGAAGGAATTAGTGTAATACGAGTGCAAGAAGCCTAGGCACATAAAATACGAATGTCTTATTTTGTTAAAGAAATTGAAAAAGTACAAGAAGAGGTAGTAAGCTCTATTAGCCACTTAAAGTGACCTAAATGAATAAAAACCTTATTCAAAACCAAATTCAGAAATAGATGATGAAGCTAACCTATGTCTAATGTCTCTTTTAGAGGTAGATTATGATTCTAATGATGATATTATGCCTAAAAGTGTTAGGACATAGAATAAGAGTCTTATAAAAGCACTTGAAAGGGCCAATTCTAAGTTAAATAAACAAGATAATGAAATTAAAGCTTTAAAAAATGAAAAGGATGCATTGTTATAAACAAAGTCATTACTAGTTTATGAAAATGATATATTAAAAAATGATACTGAAGTTCTGTAGATAGATAATGAAAACCTAAGGATAACTCTAGATAGTTTGGAAAAGGAGAATTTGATGCTAAAAGAGGAAATTAAAGATTTGAATATTAGAATTAATGATATATCTTGTACAGTAGATATGACCTTTAACAAGTTCAATGAAAGTGACAAAAAACTACAATTGTTGTTATCTTCATAAAGGCTAGATAAATCTAAAAATGAACTTGGATATGAGTATGATGAAACTTTCAAAGCTAGTAATGAAACCGTATTTATTAAAAGTAAAGAAAGAATTGGTATGGAATTTGTTAACAATAAAAATGTGCATTTTAAGGCTAAGTCTAATGTGCAAGGAAATCAACATAAGAAAAGATATACTAGTTGAAATAACAAGTATGTATTTAGAGGATACATTAAAAACAAATTTAGAAGCTACTAAAGCTAGAATCTGAAGAAATAGGTAAGTAACAGGTATAGAACATCTAATGCTCATGCTTGTTTCTTTTGTAATAAATCTAGTCATATTGAAAATATTGCTTCTATAAAATGAACAAGCTCAGTACACAATAAGTTAGATTATTGCATAATACGAGCTTGAATTTTGGTGGACCTAAGCTTATGTGGTTTCCAAAAAGAAATTAACACTATTTTAATACGTATAGGAACACAGAGCAAGATTGAAGGGAACGTTATACCTAGATAGCAAGTGTTTACATCACATATATCATGACTCAACAGTATCGTTGTCGAGGTAGGTCGTCGTGTACCATATAAAGGTCTATGATCAATCCCTTTGCTGATCATAGGCCTTTCATACGATACACAAGGCTCCTTTCACTTTACGTTACCACTAGGCCCATAAACAAGTAATATAGAGTAATTTAACAAAAATTATTTCTATGTTATAAATTAGCTAATTGTGTGGGCTCGTGAAACCTACAAAAAAAAAATATTACAAACAAATGCAGTTCATAATAGAACTGCATTAAATCTGTGTTATGAGCAAAAACATAAAAGTATCTAAGTGTCTATAAATCTATTACAAAATGTTCTCTTCGCGCTCTGATCGCTCCAAGCCGTCCCTACACGAGACTTACCACGGGCATGCTTCGGCCCGAATTAGTGAAGAGGTTTTCCTACAACAACAAAAATCTACAAGGGTATAAGCTTAAGCTTAGTGAGATAAATACCCTCGTCAATACTACATGACAGAAATTTATTAGATGTACAATCATATGAATGCATGAACAATCAGTATGCTAAACAACACATGCAGTGACCTAAGAACTGCATACAACTTAGAATTTCGCCCCCTAAAGTCAGGGTTTGGAGATAATTAATCGACTCAAATCAAAATCTAGGTTCTAGACCTTGGGTTTTATTTCATTTGCACTATCGTGCTTATGCCAAAACAAAAATCTCTCTCTCTCTCTCTCTCTCTCTCTCTATATATATATATATATGTGTGTGTGTGTGTATATATGTATACTTCCTTTACCAAAATCAAATCATATTTTTAAAATCCCAAGTCTAGTGGTGTGGTGGCCTCCGTAATCCATAAATACACGCCCTAAGCAGAAGCCACAAGACTCTGCCCTTCGTCGATGGTTGGCGTCTCTCAGTACTTAGTAAGCCCATCAGCTTAGGACAGAGACTTAATATATATGATGACATAGCTAGTGCCCAATCCTACAAGGGACACGTCCTCCTGTGAGTTCCTTCTCATCTTCTGCGTGAAGCGGCAGTCGATGTTATTCGTATACAATATGGGGAATGCATGATTCGTTTTGATTTCTTAATCGTATAAGTGATTAACTCAATTTTCAAGGTGATCAGACAATTTCATTCTATACAATTCACATATATATATTAGTACAAACAATTCCCATTATTACATATATAATTAACAAGTCATCACATTCATCCATAAATCCATACACATGCATCTCCCATATCCCACAAGCATCCAAATTTATATATATAAGTTTAGGTGCATCTATTCTACAAGTAAAATCAAGTAAAGAGTCATCGGGAATTTACTCACTCTGCCATGTAGATCAATTAAAGTAATCTGGAGACAAGTCGTCTCCGTATACGGTGTCTCCTAGTCATTGAAATAATATTTATAAGGGATTGAAATAAACTTAGAAAACTAAGTTAATTTTCCTTAAGTTATACTCTTGACTAGTTTTCCTAATTTTTTCCAGTTTTTACATAAAGTTATAACTTTTTTTGTTTTAAATCGAATTTTTATGATCGTATATTCAATCTTCATTTTTTTTTAGTGTACTTTAACATGGTGAGGTTAGATTTTCGAAATGAGGCATACAATTCTATCCATGGGTCAAAACAATAGCGTTCCTCATGTGTTGGAGTGCTTTGGGCCTTATATGGTAAATAGGCTTTTTTGATAACTTGAGAAATCCTTTGGGTTTAGTCTTAAGATTTTATCCTAAGCTTGAAATACTCCTTAAGATTAGATTTACAACTTTGATTTATATTCCTAAGGCTAACAACCACTTCATGGGCCTTTTAGTGGGCTTAAGTTGTCAAATGGGCTTATTTTTTGTTCGAACTAAAGTTAGTGACTTTAGTGGCCTTAGGGAGCCTTAGGTGGATTTCTTATGGGCTTCAAAACAACCTCTCTTAATGTTTTAAAGTGCTAGTTAGAATTTTATTGAAAGCCCAACTTAGAGTTCTAGGCTCGGTTTTGAGTTTTAGGCTTTGTATACTTACTATGCTTACTATACTTACTTTAGTTGATCTTTCCACTTTGTTCATTTACTTTTATCATATTTTTAAGCATCTTTTTCCCACGTTCCAGATCTGGTCATAATGATTCCAAGGGGTTCTCTCTTGGTTTTTCAACTTGTTTTATTATTTCCTTAAGTTTAAGTGTTAGATTATGCACTTAAACTATTTATATACAAATCTTAACTTAATTTTTCTTTCATAAGATGATTCTTTAACTCATGCTCCACACAAAGAAATAGAATATCTTATACTTAATACAACCTCCATATCATAGCTCATGTCATATAAAGTTGGTTTCTACATAAAACTTCATATGATGGATTTTTCTTTAACTTAAGTCTAGATTTGAGCATGTTTAACTTAACGGAATAAAATGAACATTCAAAGGACTTTTGAATCCTCAAGTCCAGCATGTTCATCTTCCATTCAAGTTCTTGTTTTAAGATTTTCTCAACTTAAAATCTTCCATTCAAAGTGTTACACAAGTATCTTTACATGCTCATATTTCAACTTTATGTAAGGGTTTCATGAGTTTGTTTCTTAAAATGGTTTTTGGTGTTATAAAAACTTAAACCTTACTTATATCTTCAAGAAATCAAAGTCTCTTAACATAAACACTAACCTACTAATCATAAGAAACACTTACTAATCCTCAAAGCAAAATACGGTGGTTATGCACTAAGGTTCCACCTTAGCTCTTAACTTTGCTTCCTTTTGGAAACCCGAGTTGTTTTATCTTTTGGAATGGGGTTTATGGAAGGTTCTAATGGTTCTAAAAGATCTTAAATGGTGAAAGAAAATGACACAAGAACAATAGGAGGAATTGCCGTGAGTGAAGCCCGAAGAATGGGGGAAAAGTTGATTTTGTGGGCTAAGGTTGTTCTCCTTTTTATGTTTGTTTCAAATAAGAGAAAGAAAATGTGAAAGTGATTGAAAGTGAGAGAAGTAATGGAGAGAGTGGCCAGTTGGAATTGAGAGAGAATGAGTGGTTAAAATGTCTTGAAAGTGTTGTCTGGTAGCTTACACAAAAGTCAACAATTGCAACTATTAATGATGTAAGCATTAAGGGATGAATAGTGATGTGTAAAAGAAATTGATTGATGGTTGAAAGACAAGAGCATGGCCTCCCTTTCTTCCTTGTTTAAATCTTCCATTTAAAGTCCTTTTGGGTCATGGAATGGTCTTGTCTCATTTAATGAAGTTAAACATGTGAAATCTTGTGAAAAATTGTCCATATGTAGTATAAGTGAAGGGATGATAAGGAAAATGTCTTATCACTAGATTTTGATAAGTTTTTAATTGATAAATGCTTCCAACTCTCAATTGATAAGTTATCTAAAGTGATTGGTTGCTCTACTTATTGAAGTGTAAGGCTTCGACATGAAGATAAGGGCATGGTCTTATAGAAAATTGTTTTTAGGTTTTCATCTTGCATTGTTTTGTAATTTATGATTTGAATTTTATAAAATTGTGAAATTTTCTAAACTTGAATGAAATTATTCAAATTAAATTATCGATTAATTACTTAGGGTTACAATTCCTTAATGGTTTTAAGGTTTAGGGTTTTAAATGATTTTAGAGATCGCAGTTCTTCAAGCTTGGGTTTTATTGATAATTGGTTTTTGAATTGGAAAAATTAATTCGTTTCTAAATGTAAACTTAAGTTTTTAGTTTAGTTGATCCTTGGGAATGTTCGGAAAGTACTCTTAATCCAATCTTAGGCCCACTAAATGTAGGATTTACAACATAAGTGGTGATACTTCATTTTTCACAAGTTTAGAGTGGAAAGAAGGAGGCTATATGAAGTTTGGAGATTATATTAAGGGAAAAATCATTACAATTGGTAAAATTGGACTACCTCTTCATACTATAAAAAATATTAGTCTTATTAGAAGCTTGAAACATAATTTGTTTAGCATAAGTCAATCATGCGATAAGAGCTATAAAATGGTGTTTGATAAAGATAAGATTGAAGCATATGATAAAATTGGTACTAAGTCGTTTAAAGGCTATAAAAAGAAAGTTATATATCTTATTGAACTGACTAAGGTAGAAACTGAAAGTTGTTTTTTAACGTTTTCTAATAATGCATTTTTATGGCATAAGAAGCTTAGTAATGTTAACTTCCATTAATTGGATAATTTTTTTTAAAATAATCTTGTTTTTGGTCTACCTAAAATGCATGTTAAGGATGATTTTCATCGTGCCACATGCATTAAAAATAAAATGAGCATTGTTTCACATAAACCAAAGAATATTATATCAATTAAGAGACCTTTGGAATTATTGTATCTTGATTTATTTGGTCCTACACGTACATTGAGCTTAGGTGGAAACAAGTATAGTTTAATGATAGTAGATGATTATTCTAGATTTGCATGGATTCTTTTTCTTAGACATAAAATTGTTGCATTTAAGAGTTTTGATATTTTTGCTAAATAGGTTCAAAATGAAAGAGTTTCTATAATTAGTCTTAGGATAGATCATGAAAAAGAATTTGATAATTTAGAATTCATAAAATTTTGTGAGAATAATGGTACAATTCATAACTTTTCCAAACCCTACACTCCACAACAAAATGGAGTAGTAGAGAGTAAAAATAAAATTATTCAAGAAATGATAAGTATTTTGTTGAATGAAAGTGGTATAGCACAACATTTCTAGACTGAAGCAATATCTATATCATGTTATATCATTAATCATGTGTACATAAGACCATTCACCAAGAAAACATCATATGAACTTTATAAAAGTAGAAAACCTATGGTATTATATTTTCATATGTTTGGTTCTACATGTTACATCAAGAAAATAGGTATTAACCTTAGTAAGTTTGAGGAAAGGGCTAATAAGGCATATTCTTAGGATACTCCTTATGTAGTAAAGCATATCATATGTTTAACAAGGTTACTCAAACGGTTGAAGAATCCATAAATGTTAAATTTGCTAATGAAATTAAAGTTGATGATTCACATGAGAACACCAAAGGTAAGAATGATAACATGCAGCAAAATCAAATGAGAGAACCTAAGGTAGAATGATCTTCAAAACCAAAGTTAGAATCAATCTTAGAATCACAATCAAAAGCAAGAGTAGAAGAAAATTCAAAGGCTATATCAAAGCCTATTCGAGTAGCATTTAAGCCTTATGGAACTATTAGCTTTAAAACTTATCATCCACCTAAAAAAGTGCTAGGTAATATCAATATTGGATTTAAAACAAGAGCTAGCTTGAGAAATATTGAAAACCATTTTGCTTTGTTATTTGAGTTTAAGCCAAACTTTGTTGATGAAGCTTTGTCTAATAATGATTGGATAGATTTCATGCAAGAAGAGCCAAATTAGTTTTAAAGAAACCAAGTATGGATGCTTGTTCCTAGGCCTAAAGATAAATTTATCATAGGAACAAAATAGATATTTAAGAATAAGTTACATAAACATGGTAAAATTGATAGGAATAAGGCAAGATTGCTTACCAAGGGCTATTCTTAAAAAGAAGGAATTGGCTTTGATGAAACATATGCTCTAGTTGCTAAGTTAGAGACTTCTACTTGCTTTTGCTAGATAAAAAGGCTTTAAATTATTTCAAATGGATCTAAGAGTTATTTTTTAAATGTATATATAAAAAAGGAAGTTTATGTCGAACAACCTCCAGGGTTTGAAGATCCATGTAAATAAGACTATGTGTATAGATAAAGGAAAGCCTTATATGGATTAAAATAAACTCCTTAAGCTTGGTATGAAAGGTTAAGTGACTTTCTATTTAAGAATGGACTCTAAAGGGGTAAAGTAGACACAAACTTGTTTCTTAAACGCTATGATCAAGATATTTTAGTGGTCTAATGTATGTTGATAACATTATTTTGGGATTTACTAATGATATTTTTTGTAAGGAGTTTTCTAAGCTTATGCAAGATAAATTTAAAATGTCATTAATGAGTGAGCTGAACTTCTTTCTTAGACTTCAAATTAAACAAACCAATGATGTGATCTACTATTAGGTGATTTTAGGAACTCTTGCAAAATACAAAGAACTAAACGGTACTAAAGCTAGTTTGGTGTGGCCAATTTGATGCCTAAGTTAGTAAATGTATTTAAGAGAAGATAAGTAAATAGTTAAGATTGTAGGAGACTTCTTACAGTGCTTTTTCTCTATATTTTTAAGTGAATGTCAGGTGTTGGAAACAGTAGTTAATTAATGATCATGAGTCACGTGAAGACCTCATAATTAAGCACTTGCCTAAAATATAGGAATAGTAGGAGGTTATGTAATGAAATTATGCAAAAAATAATCTTTCGTACTACTTTTCTTAAGTTCAAACAAGATATGAAACTATCTTAGTCAGCTTCTGCCGAGAATAGAGTTACTTAGCTTTATGTCAATTAAATGGCTGAGTGAATTCAAAGAATGAAATCCGACTATCAATATTTAACCCCCAACTCTTGTGTTCGAGAATTCGATTGAGGGAGTAAATAAAGCTCAATGTTTTGTTTATGGGGTTATAGTGTGAAAAACTAAAGTTTTGAAAGTGTCGAGTAATGTAGGAAGTTTTTATTTTTATTTGGAACACGACAAATCTTATCCCAGCCAAAAGGTCGCAACTCTTCAATTTTCTTGCCTATCTAGAAAACTAAGTGGTAGCTCATACAATAGCTATCACTCTAGCCATAATTATACTACAGGAGCTAATAATTATTAAAGCAACAATAACTATTAGATCTTTGTTTGAAAACACATGTTAATAATCTGCACTACACCATATAATTAGTGGATCATTCATGTCAAGAATGTTTTAGGGTTACGAGGGGAAATTATTCGTATATAATGGATTTTTAATACTAAAAAGAGATTTCCTTATTTTATTTTCATCTATATCCATAAGCTCTTGCTTGTTTATGACATCTCATCTTCATCTTCCAAATTCTCAAAAGTTTTGTGACTTATATTGATAGCCAAAATCAAGTATAGTTCAAAATTCAATTCGTTGACTTATTCATTTAGATTCTAAAGCAATTAAGACCGAAGCTACTTCTCCCTAACCAACCCCACCCCCCCCCCCAAATGGTACTCAAGTAGCTCAGCTGACGATGCAGTGGAGAAATGGGAGAAAGTTGCTTGTATTAACTCTCTTATAGTAAATACCTATCTAGATGACAAAGAAGGAAGATTTGTAGCCAAGTATTTGTATAATAACATAGATTACTTTAGTGATTCTCTAAATGAAGTGGTAAGTATTGTCGATAACGTTCTTGTTTCAAAATATAATAAATACTAGCAAGATCTTCCTAAAATATGGAATTTACGGAGGCTGAGAGAGGAGGAATCGATGTGTTTTCTAAGGGAGCGTGAGTTTCACATTTATTTGAAATGCCTCGACTTTGGACTATACTTCCCATTTTCTACTTTCATTAAGCAATTACTTAACTATTTCCAAGTTATACGCATAATCTCACCAATCACTTATCAGCTTTACACAACTTTCAAGATAGTTTGTAAAGAGGTCGAAGCTAGGGCTATGCCTCAATTATTTAGGTACTTCTTTACAATAAGGAGATAACCCAATGGTTTGTGTTTTATGGCCACTAGACATGGGTGAAAATTCATAGACGAATTGGAGTCTAAAATCTATAAGTGGCATGATAAGTTTATATCTATTATATCATAAAACAAATTAGATTTTTGGACCCAATGGACTAAGCCTATCCGTACCAAAGATATTGAGTTGATTTGAGAGTGATGTTGCTATGGCAAAAAAGAAGAAAAAAAGAAGAAAAAAAAAATGTTTTTCTAGGATGCTGAGAGAATAATAAGCTGATATGAAAATGAGGAGCCAATCTTCTCTTAGAAAGAAGGTATGCTATTGAGTAATTTCCATACCAAGTTGAGCTACAAAAAGAAAGTCGTTCTCATGACTTAGGGAAGGGATAGTTTCCTTTGACCTTCGCTCGACAAGGAACACTTAAGCCTTTGATTTCTCTATTTTTGTTGTTAATGCTTCTACTTTTTATTGTAGACATGGGCACAGGTAACATAGATCTCGCTAAACTATTAGCCCAAGAAAAGGCCAAGAAATCCAAAGCCAACAAATGAGCGGGCGCTAAGGTAAATGCAACTCGATTGGTTACTTTGAAAAAAGCCATACAAGAGAAAGCAGCGAAACAAGTGGCAACCTAGAATAAGGCATCCCCCTCTTGCCGACAAGGGACAAGGGAGTGAAAAGCCTAAGGTCATTGAGGAAACATAAGTGCAAGTGATCCTACTTCCAGAAAATATTTCTCAGGATGAAGTGCCAAGAGATTCTAGCTAGGATATCTACATTTGCAGTAGGGCTCAAATCACCCGTAATGAGGCTACAAAAAGGCCATGGCCTCAAGTGGATATTGTACCAAGTCCTACTAAAAGAAATGGGAAGGAGCTCATTGGCCAACGTCCGTCTAAGAGATCCAAGACTTTATATGAAAAGACAAAGGAGACCATGAAGAACAAAGCTCTTAGCATCAATAGTGCTAAATTCATCCCTTATAGTAAGGTGGGCAAGTACTTTGTTTCATTTTGGGGCTACAATATCCTTCACACTAACTCAGCTTTGGGTAATAGGATCAAATCCTTAGCTTTGATGGTAGGCATCATTCTTCCCAAGGATAAGGAGATAGTGAAGAACGATGCTGATAAGGTAGGTAGCTATAATAAGGCACACATTGTAGCTAAATTGTATGATGTAAGAATCGGGTGAATTCTTTTTCTTATGGCACATGTTCTATTGCTGACATAATCTTATCTGTATACAAATTAGCAACTACGTTTTGACAACTTTATATGAAGCCAAGAAAGTAATAATAATTTATTGTTTTACCGAGTAATCCAGTGAATTTATTATTTTTATTGTTGACTTATTATAGAAAATTGAAGATGCAAACAACTCCTTAAAGGCTCAAACTATAGCGATTGAAAGTGTAAGAATCGAGGCCAAGATGGAGGGAAAAAAATCAAAAGGAGCTAGTTTCCAAGAAATTAGTGCATTCATTAGTGGCTGATGAAGTATCAAGCCTTAAGGCTAAGAGCAAGGAGCAATATAAGGAGGTTGAAGACCTAAAGGAGGAGCTTCATAAGAAAAGGGAAGAGTACTGGAGGTTAGGCTAAACGCTTAGCTCAATGAGTGATGAGGAATATAAGCTTAAGGTCCAAATAAAATAGCTCCAAATTGCAAAGTTGTATTTCCAAATTAGAGAAGATAGCAAGGAAAAGGCCCTCTATTGAAAAAGCATTAGAGATCATGACTTCAAGTCAGCAATATGAAAGATTGTTGAGAAAAAAAAATATTAGAGGGGGTCTAAGTGACAAGAGAAGAGGTTTTAAAGTTTTACCTTAAATATGACCTTTCATGCTTGGATTTTGTCGACATCAATGATAACGTTAATAGTTGTCATGAAGAAGTCAATGAAGATACAAGTACTGAGGTCCAAATACAAGTTGATGACAATAAAGTCTGTGCTGTGATTACAATAGAGTTTGTGTCAAAGATCCTGGCGATGACGAGGACCAATTATTGAAGGAGATCCCCTATATGTACAAGGAAACATCCACCAACTCCAAAACCCTTAGCACCGAAAAAGGATATGCTCTAGTAAGGTCCTAGCTTCTGATCAAGAGAATATCTCTACTCAATCTAAGAACAACTCAAAATCTTAAGATTGTTAGTATTTTGTTTTTATAGAGTTACATGGACAAGATTCAGCTAATTGGTCAAACATTTAATATTGTCTTCATTATTAATGTTATGCACATTTCCTCTCATGTGTAAGTTAACGGTTTTGGCATGTTTTATTTCGTGCTCTTTGTTTTCCCGGCAAATTTTATTTCACACACCTAATTTTCTCGACATGTTTTATTTCACATGTAAAGTGTTAGGTGCCTTTTTAAAGACAATGTCCATTAGTCATTTAGGATGTGGACTAGTCATCATATTTAAGCTACGAGATCGCTAATAAGAACTAACACATTCATTATTCGGCTTTTTAACTAGTTTATAAAGTTCGCTAACCATAATAAGTTTGAACTTATTAAATACTAGTCCATTCACTATGTATATTGAACTTAATAATAATCCACTAGTCATTAAATGACTGGGAATAGAAACAAGTCAACATTGGAAATTGAAATGACTATTCACATTTGAAACAAGAGCTAGGCTAGCACCTTACAAAGCAAGTTGAGATAATTCATAACATTAAAGGGATTAATTAAAATAAAGCTTCAAATTCTAGGTATTCCATGTACAAGGGATGTTGTTCCATCGAACCTCTCTAGTTGATAAGTCCCCTCACCTACGACTTCTCAAATCCTAACATGATCCTTCCAATTTGCGCTGAGTTTCCCTTATCCATCTTAGTGTGAATTGTAACCAAGAATAGACAAGGTCGATCGCTAGATGGGTCCAAGCTTGTAGAAAGCTCGAAGGAAAAATGATGGGGGAGTATGTGAAAGGACAAATGATGAATGAAAAGTAAGCAAAAAGCTACGAATAACTCTAGAAAATATGATACATTACTAGAACTTTTAAGGACTCATGGTACAATTCGATATGATGTACGAATCGATGAAGTGAGGTTATTCACCACCTAGCCTTACTTAAAGATTAGGATAAAAATGATGCCAAGAGTAAGCAAGTAGTGTTTATGCAAGAAAGGAAAATGCTCAAGTGTATTAATGATAATCAATCTGATTGTTACAGCTACAAGTACAAGGGTATTTATACTTAAGAAGTAATGTATAAGATTACAAAAGGGTAAAAATGAATATTCTAGAAAAGTAATGGTTAGTGGAGCAGATTCTATACGTAGTCCTTTATACATAGTAATGATTCATTAGTGATGATGTTAGAGGATATGGACAAAAGTATATAAATAGGTTTCTTATCTGAGTAGGGGTAGCTAAGTCAATCCAGAGTTTCTCTCTCATCATTTCGGTAAGGGTAATGGTGAGTAAGTAGTTAGTTAAGCATGAATGAGAATGAGGACTAACTGTTCTCTCAGACTTCTGTTTCTCAACACACAATCTATGAGAAATAGGCAATCATGCAACTTGACAAGCAAAATGCATCGGTAAAGAAATACTCAGCCTCAGCAGGAGTCAACTAGAACAGGAGAATCCAACGTGCCAGGCCATTTAGTCCTTAGGCTCAATTGTGGGTCAAAGGTCTCGTGGCCTAATTCCTATCATTCCTTTTGAGTCGATTTGGATTTGGCATCAAATTTGCACGATGTTCAGTTAACTCTCCATCAAGGTAGTAGAGACTAAGGTCGACAATGTTGAAGGAATCAAATACCCCATAATCATTAGGTAGCTTCAACCTATAAGCATGATCATTGATTTTCTGGAGGTACCTGAAGGGTCCTTCATCTCTTACAGATAATTTACTTCTCCTTTTGCTTAGAAACTATTCCTTGTTAAGGTGTAGCCATACTAAGTCTCCTTGCTAGAATTGTTTAGCTATCCTACCATTGGTCTTCTCTCGCATTCTTCTAGAAGCTTGGTTGTTGTGCCGAGTAACTTTATCATAGATGTGTTGAAGGGATTATGCTTTAGCCCTTGAGTTAAGGTTCTTTTGCGCTAGTACAGGTACAAAGGTGTGATCCTAAAGTGCGATTAGCTAAGTTCTTCCCTATTACAACTTGAAGTAGTCATCCTAAAGTACAATTAGCCATCTTTATTTGGCCATCAGTTTAGGGGTGATAGGAAGTGATGAATAGTTGTTTGGTCCCCATCTGATACTATAAGGTCCTTTAAAAATGGCTCAAGAACTTTGGGTCTCTATCAAAGACTGCACTTTTCAGTATGTCGTATATCTACAAAATCTCCTGCAAGAAAAGAGAAGCAATAACTATAACATCGTTAGTTTTGGAGCAAGGCATGAAATGTGCCATTTTGTTGAACTAATCCATGACGACCATTATAGAGTCTTTGCCTTAGGTAGTTTATGGTAGTTCAAGAACATAGTCCATGCTACGACTTCATTAGGATAGGCAAAGACATTGCTTTCCCTTACTCAACTTGATACTTAGCCTTCTTGCATACAGCATAGATTTCGATAACTTAGTACACATCTCTCCTTATTCTCGACCAAAAGAATCGATAATTCAACAGTTCACAAGTCCTTCTTTCTCTAAAATGTCTAGAGAATCCTCCATTATGAGCTTCCCTAATCAAAAACTTCCTTAAGGAACAAGTCAGCACGCATAACTTTCCACTTCGGAATAAGTTCCCATCCTCCATATAATACTCATCTACTGTTCTTCCATTGATACACTAAGTAATTATGGGTCCAAAGTGTAGATTGTTAGAATACTATTCTTTCATACTTACAACCTCAAACAATCTAGTTTGCAATTCGTTCCTAAGTGCATGTCTTCTCAAAAAAGCATCTACAACGATATTACTCTTTCCTTATTTATATTTTATCATAAAACTGAACCCCTCAAGGACTTCAACCCATCTCCCCTACCATTTCAATAACTTTGTCTAACTTTAGAGGTACCTCAGCAACTCAAGGTCAATATATATAACAAATTCTCTCGGTAGTAAACAGTATTACCGTACTTATAGTGCTCAAATCAGCGCTAAGAGTTCCTTGTTATTCACAAAGTAATTTAGCTGTGGTCCTTTGAGCTTCTCGTTGTAGAAGGCAATTGGTTGACCTTCCAGCATTAGGACAATGCTATTCTAATGCTTGATGCATCACATTATAGCTCAAATATTTTTTCGAAGTTAGATAAAATTAATACTGGGGCTAAGGTCAATCTTTCTTTTATCTCAGCAAAGCTCCTCTCCTCCCTTTCTCCCCATTGAAAGTCGGTGTTTTCCTTTGTTAGCTCAGTAAGTGGTGTGGAGAGGGTACTGAAATTCTTGATGAATCGTCTATAGAATGAAGCCAGTTTGTAAAAACTTCTCACATCAATATAAGTAGTAGGAGTTGGATACTCTACAATTCTTCAGATCTTCTCGTCATCCACTCATAAGCCTCCTCCACTGACTACATAGCCTAAGAAGACCACTTCCTCCTGGCAAAAGCAACGCTTCTTCAAGTTATCAAATAATTTCTCTATATGGAGAATATTCAATATAGCTCGAAGATGCTCATAGTAACTTAGTATGTCAGTACTATAGACCAATATGTTAAGTACACTATGACATACTTTCCAATCAAATATCTTAATATGTGGTTCATCAATCGAATGAAAGTGCTTAGGGCATTCGATAAGCCAAATGGTATGACCATCCACTCATAGAGTCCATGCCAAGTTTTAAACGTAATCTTTCATTCATCTCCTGACCTCATACAGATTTGATGGTGGCTAGACTTCAGGTCAATGTTATTGAAGACCTTTGCTCCACTTAACTCATCCAACATGTTTTCTAACCTTGGGATTGACTACCTGTATTTGATCATGATCTTATTTACGGCTTAACCTTCGACACACATCCACTAGGGTCTATCCTTTTTCGGTACTAAAAGTGCTGGCACAGTACAAGGGTTAAGACTTTCTCTAACATATCCTCTCTCCAACAACTCATTAACTTGATGTTAGAGCTCAGAAGCTTGTTCAAGATTCATTCGAAAGGTTAGCTTATTCGATAGTGCGGCGTTGGGTATTAAGTTAATGCAGTGCTCTATTCCTCGAGTTGAAAGTAGCCTCTCAAGTAACTATTTTGGGAATAGGTTGGCATACTCATCTAACAACTCTTTAATTTCTTAAAGTAGTTCACCCTACTCCTTCATCTCTAATAAGCGCTTGACTAGCATAAGGGCCAACTTATTAGCATTGATGGCCTCTTAGAGCTCAACTTTACTCATCACTAGAGCCTTCTTCGATACTCGAGCAAGTTTTTTCTGCAATTTATTAACTTCTCTTGGCGGCATTGGGTTTAATGTGATCTTCTAATCAACCTTCTCGAACATGTACACATCCTTATAGCTATCATGGATAAGTCTCTTATCAAATAGCCACGGCCTACCTAGCAACGCATGGGAAGCACATATGGGTAATACGTTGCAGAGAATCTTATCAGAGTAATTCCCAATAATGATCGATAGTAATATTTGCTGAGTGACATGTAGTGCCCCTTTTTCACTCAATTAGTGCAATTTATACAACTTTGAATGTGCAATAGTTGGCAACTTTAATTTTGAAATAAGATCAACCAATGCCACATTGGTGTAATTTCCACTATCCATAATGAGGGCACACACCTAATTATTCACCATATAGGTGGTATGAAACAAGTTCTCTCTCTACTCCTCCTCTCATGAAGGTTCCTTGTTCATTATGCATCGGACAACCATGATCAGTTGATCTAAGTCCTCAACAAATACATCCTCCTCAATCAGCTCTTTCTCAACATTTTCTTCCTTAGCAATGATCTCCTCCTCGAGTTCCTCATTTGTACTGTCTACCTTTAGCTTCAAGACATCTCCCTTAATCACCATAGTTATTCAGTTCAGACATTGAGTAGTCATATGTCAAAACCCTTGGCATTTGAAGCACTTGATCTAGCTCGTCTTCTTACCTGATCCTTGCCCCTTCTTATAAGTTAAGGTTAGTACTCCACCGTCAGGTCAACTTTTCTGATTGGCTTAAACATCCATCTTTCAACTCGACTCGGTACTCAATTGAGCTTAATAACTCGCATGTCCAAGTCAGCTGGTCGACATCCTGGCCGATACTTGGCTCCTTCTTTACCTCTCTATTCATTAAGCTATTCTGATGGCTTCATCCATTGTGATAAATCCTTGGAGTTCTATAATGTCTCGAATGTCACCTCTTAACCCAATAATGAATCTTGAAACTATTTCAGTTAGTGGTTCCTTTACTTTGCAATGGATCATAAACATTTGAAATTCTTGAACATACTCGTCAACAGTCCAGCCTCCTTGTCTCAACTCTTAAAGTCGAGTGAAAGTATCTTGAAGATAAGTTTCCAGCACTAACCTGTTTCTTAGTATTCTCTTCATCTCAAGCCAAGTATTAATCTCTTGGTAACCTTCTCGTCTCCTCATGGCCTAAAAATCTTCCACTATATGACAGCATATCTAGAGAACTCAATAGCAGCAGCTCTCATTTTATCATAATCTTCGTCCTAATAATAATAAAAAACATGCTCTACCTTCTCTTACCACTCCAAATATTCATCAGCATTCCTAAGCCAATTGAAGCTCAGAATTCAAAGCTTCACATAGTTAGATGCTTTAAGGAATAGATGCGCTCTTCTTCAAAATATACTTCCTAGTCCTCTTCATCTAGTTCTCTTAAGTTCATCCTTCATCTTACTCATCCTCTTACTCCTCCACCTCGAACAAGTCGAGCTATGTTTTGTCCTCTAACAGGTTGAGTAGCTTTTGAGGTGTTTTGTGCAGCCTTAGTTGGTTGGCAAGTCAACACATAAACAACTTAGCTCAGATCTACTAAGAGATTTAAAAGAATGCCCCCCTCATCTAGTCTCTCATCGATACTTACAAAAGTTCCCTAAGACTATCAGCCACGGTGGATAACTCCATTATTATCATCTCCCATACCAAGATTCATACTTAGGTCGGTCATTTTCTTCACAGATTTAAAGCTCAAACACTTTAGGAAAGTTCCAGTTAGCAAACAAAGTAGCTAAGACGAATACAGTAACTTGCTCTATTTCATACATGTAAAAAAAAAGTATAAACAGATCTTTGAAAAAAAACATAAACTCAAACAAAACCTCTATTTTGATACCAAGATGATGTGAACCGTGACCAAGAATATACAAGCCCAGTCATTAGATGGGTCCAAGCTTGCAGAACACTTGAAGGGGAAGTAATGGGGGAGTGTATGAAAGGACAAATGACAAATGAAAAGTAAGAAAAAACCACAAATAGCTCTAGAGGATATGATGCACCAATGGAACAAATTTTTCAATTTTCGTGTACCGAAGCTCTAGCCCTTGCAAAACATGACTTACTTAATAAACAGGTGGATGCTCTTTGCCATTAATTTGAACCAATCAGAAGAAAGAGCTTAGCAACTGATTGATAGATATAAATACAAATTCTCTCCTAAAATAGGTATTGAGAGTATTAGTAGCAACCTAAGGAATTCTTTGAGATTACTAAAAGCTCTCTTGCAATCGTCGGACCACTTGAATTCTTTTGGATTCTTTAAAATTTTAAAGAATTCTATACACCCATCGGCACTTCTCAACATAAATCTGTTAAGGGTAGCTATACGCCCAATGAGTTCCTATACTTCCTTAATCGTATAAGGGGATTTCATGCTCTTTATCGCATCAATCTTTCTCAATTTGGCCTCAATGCTACGTCGAGTAACCATGTATCCTAAAAATTTTCTAGATGTTGTGCCAAAGACACATTTTTGTGAGTTGAGTTTCATATTGTATCTCTTCAATGTAGCAAATGTCTCCTCAAGGTTAGTAAGATGCTGATCCTCTTTTACACTCTTCATAATCATGTTGTCAACTTATACTTTGATGTTTTATGAATCTAAGGTTTGAACATCTTGGTAACAAGTTTTTGTTATGTTGTACTAGTGTTTTTCAACTTAAAGGGCATCACTGTATAACAATACAATACAAAATTGGTAACAAAAGACGTATAGATTTCATCCCCGTTGTCCACCTTGATTTGGTTGTAACTGAAGAAAGCATCCATAAAAGAAAGTAACGCATATCTAGCAGTTATATCTACCATCTAATCAATTTTTAGCAATGGGAAACAATCCTTAGGACAGGCCTTGTTAAGATTCATGAAGTCTATGCACATTTGCCACTTGTTATTAGACTTCTTAACTAGCACATAATTGGCTAACCAAGTCGGATAAGGCTCTTCCCAGATAAATCCTACCTTTAATAATTTCTAGACATCTTCCTCTATTGTTGCTTATCTCTCTAATGCAAAATGCCTCTTCTTTTGTTGGATTACCTTCACATTCGAATCGATCTGGAGCTTGTATATCATAACTTCTCCCGAGATACCTGGCATGTCTAAATGGGACCATACAAACACATCAGCGTTGGCTTGTAAGAAGTTGATTAAACTTTGCTAAATATCTACTAACAAGGATTTTCCAATCCTCGTAGTTTTCCTAGGGTCATCTCCTAAAGCAATTTCCTCAGTATCATTCTCAGCATTCTCTATGCTAACCAAATTGCCTTCCAGATAGGTTTCCACCTAAAATACCTCTTCTCATCTTAAGGCCCTCATATATAAAGACCATGCAAATTGCTAGTCCCCTTTGCAAATGCCGACTCCTGTGGAAGTGGGGAACTTAGCTTTATGATATGCAGTTGAAGGGATAATGTTAAATAGATGCTGAAATGGTTGTCCCATTATCATGTTGTATGGAAACCAACATTTGATGACAAGAAAGTCCATTTTATCTTCTGCGATGTCCTAAGGTATTACTTCCTCCAAAATCGCTAGAATAAAGGGACTCTTCTTGATTTAGAATTGCTTGCTTGATGCAGTAGGGGTATTGACATGTGAAGGGCTCACATGATACACCTACTATGGTTGCTTACCTTTATCATTCTTTTTTAAAGCAAGAGCTAAAGGTCCCATCGCGAACTTGACTTGCTTTTTCTACAACTCAAGTAAATAAATTGAATCATTGTTATTATCGGCATCGTAATCACCATGCTCATTGTTTTGATTTAGATGAAGACTAATATAAAGGAGGTTAACGATATGTTCATGCTTTTTGTTCAACTCTGAGTTTTCCTTAGCTAAATCGAGGCATAATTGCTCAAGTCTAGCCGGTCATTGCTCATCAATATGTTAACTCCCCCCTTGATGGTGTTGGGAAGAAGTGCCAGCACTTGCACTCTTGGTCATTCTAGTTTTAACCATATGGGTGTCTTTAGGAAAAAAAAGCTACGCCAAATGTTGTTAGTGAATTTTAAGGGTTGAAAATATCCTGCAAAGATAAGAAAAATATTTGGAATAAAAATATCCTACCTAAGTTAGTAAACAAGAATGAGAAAGGTAGAGTAAAGAAGTTAAGAGTCATCAAATGTCTCTTATAGAGTTTCATTCCTGTATTTATAGGAGATTATCATGTCTAAAGGAGCAGTTATCAGAATAACTATTGAGACATGTGAAAGCTTTTTTATTAGACATCTTTCCTGAAATGTAAGGAGAGTAGGTAGTTATGTCATATAACCGTGCTTATTACAACTGTTCGTGCCATGAACTTAAATTCAAATTAGCAATGGATCTCTATCACTTGGCATAGTGCCAAGAATGTAGATTATGTAACCTATTTGTACCCGAATGGACAAGTAAGACGAATGGACAAAAGCCAACTATCAACACCAGGGACTGGTTAAGCAACACAATTTAGTAGAAGGCATATAGCTCAACACCTCATGCTTTTGGCATTGTAGTCACTACTGAATAGATGTTCTCACATCATCTTTCATTATCAGTCAGTAATAACTGAGTCCTAAAGCACGAATATACAATGTTTGTCCCTTTACATGGTTACTATATATACCACCGTATAGCTTAAATAATACTAGTTGTACATATTTTGGTAGAAGGCATCGAAAATAAGGTTAAGTAATATCGTGTTTGTACAGCTAATCATCTATCAACTTATAATTTGCAACCTAATAAATCAACCTTCAAGCCTCTTTCTTCTCATTAAGAAGGATACCATCCCTTAGATAATCTATAATTAGGTCCATCTAAGACCTCTCTATCGAGTAGGGACCCAATTCAATGCTCTATTGAACAATTTGTAAGCTCTTATGTAGGAGAAACTCAACAAAGAGTTTGTCATTCAAATTGGAGTGCCATACTAGCCAACTTTGATAGCTTATCAACTGCAATGTTCCTGTTCCTTAGTATTTTAGGGATTGAAATTCCTCTATGAGCATTCGTACTATTGACAAGTACTTGCTCATTTCTTCCTCTTTTACCTCATAACTCCTTTGACTTGATTCACAAGAAGTTGTGAATTTGAGAAAACTTCAATTTTCTTGGCACCAACTTCTTATGCCAATCTGAGTCTAGCTATTAAGGCTTCATATGTCGCTTCATTATTGCAAGTTGGAAATCTAAACTTCAATGCATAATTAACCTTGACATTATGGTGTCCTTTTAGGATAAGACCTATACCACATCTGTCTCTAGTCGAAAAACCATCAACAGAAAGATTCTACATCAGTTTTGCGATAATTTCTATGCTGTCTTCTTCACCTGTGAACTCAAATAGAAAATCTGTAAGTACTTCAGCTTTTAATACCGTTCTGGGTTTATATTGTACACCATAAGCACTCAGCTCTAAGGCATATTTCATTATCTTTCCCAAGGACTCTAGTCATTGCAAAGCTTACCATAAAGGTTAATCGTTAAGGACTACAATTTGATAAGCTTTGAAGTATGGTTTCAACTTTCTTACTGAGAGAACCACAACTAACACAAATTTCTCAATTTTGGTATATCAATGTTCTAGTCCTTGCAGGACATAACTTACACAATAAATTGGTCGATGCCCTTTGAACCAACATGGAGGAAAGTGCTCGGCTACTAGTTGGCAAGTATAAATATAAACTTTCTCTTGGAATAGGTGTCAAGAGTATTGGAGGTAACATAAGAAATTCTTTAAGCTCGTCGAATGCTCTTTTTCACTCATCTGTCTACTTGAAATCTTTCAAATTCTTTAAGATTTTAAAGAATTCTACACACCTGTTTGTACTTCTTGGCGTAAGCCTATGGGTAGTTATTTGCCCAGTCAATTCTTGATCCTCCTTGACAATATAAGGAGATTTCATGTTTCTAATCGCATCAGTATTTCTTGGATTTACTCCAATACCATGCTAAGTGACCATATATTCTAAAAACTTTCAGGAAGTAGCACTAAAAACATACTTTTATGGGTTTAGTTTCATATTATATCTCTTTAGAGTACTTAATATCTCCTTAAGATCGGCAAGATGTTGATCCTCTAACGTGCTTTTCACAATCATATCATTGACATACACTTCGATGTTTTGATGAATATGAGGCTTTAACATCATGGTGATAAGCCACTAATAGGTTGAACCGACATTTTTTAGCCTTAAGGGCATCATCATATAATAGTATATTCCAAAGTTAGTGATGAATGACGTGTGAACTTCATCTTCCTCATCCATTTTAATTGGATTGTAGTCGGAAAACACATCCGTGAAAGAGAGTAAAGCATGCTCGGAAATTAAGTCAACCATCTGATCTATTCTTGGCAAGGGAAAGCAATCTTTAGGATATACCTTATTCAAATTCATAAAGTCTATGCACATATATCACTTGTTGTTAGACTTCTTAATTAACACACTGTTGGCTAGCTAAGTTTGATAAGGCTCTTCCCTATTGCCTTTAGAAGTTTCTAAACTTCTTCTTCTATCATTGCTTGCCTCTTATGGGGAAAATGTCTTTTCCTCTATTGAATCACTTTTGTGCTTGGATTAATTTAAAGCTTATGTACCATGACATCTCTAAGGATACCCGATATATCTTAAGGAGACCATGCAAATACATTGGTGTTATCCTACAAAAAGTTGATTAAACTTTGGTAGATGTCTGCCATCAAAGGTTTCCTATCCTTATCATCTTCCCAAATCATTTCTTAGTAAAATTTCTTTTATCTCATCCTCGGCATTATCTATGCCAACTGACTTTCTCTCTAGGTAAGTTTCAACTTGATTAATTTGTTCTCACTATAATTCCCTTACATATAATGATCTTACCAATTGTTGATCCCCTTTGCATATAACAACTCTAGTAAGAGTAGGGAATTTAGCCCTGAGGTAGGCAGTACAAGGGACCATGTCGAATAAGTGCTAATATAACCATCCCATGATCATATTGTATTGGGACCAACACTTGACAACAAAGAAGTTCACTTTATCTTTTGTAACATACTCATCATATCTAATCTGGACTAGTAAAGAAATTACTCCAATCACCCATGATAGGAATCAGTCTACAACTTTCTCCAAGTCGAGGCTGACCTACCGAAAGTTGAAGTTGACCTATTCTAACTCGAAGCTAAACAACTTTTACCAAAGCTGAGCTAATAACAAAAGACCAAGGGGAAGAAAAGGAGCCATTTGGAATCAAGTTTATTGTCAGCCAAAAAGTCGACAAACTACACAACTAGGACTCGAGACTAAAGAATCACTCAGTACGGTATAGAAAGACTAGTGCCAACTAATCCTAGTACTCAGCAATCCCATCCAGTTCGAATCCTAATCCTTCTAAGACTAACTAAGTGACTACATACCAACTTCTACTATTAAACGCACAATTTTGTATTCTTGTACATGTTTTCTTTATTTTATTTATGGACTCAATTCTTTAGGGTTTAAGGCCTTATACATTATTTATAGTTCCGCCACTAAGGTTTAAGAATTGCTATAAATAGCAACATTTGTAATAACATATCAGATAGAAAATATACGAATGCAAACAATCATATTTCATAGTGAAACTTTCCTCTTTTGAGCAAGGTTACACTTGAGCTCTTACAGTTTGTTTTTTTCGAATTATTAAGTGTAGATTGCACTCTTTAATCTTTCCCATGTTCTTATCAATCTTATTCTTAAGATTGTGGTGAACCCTTCATTTGAGTGAGTTCGTAAGTCGCATCAAACTTCTCATTTGAATCTTAAGTAACATTTACTATTCATAAGTTATATCGAACTCTATTTTGGGCCTAACCTCTGACTGTGTTTGTATCTTGGTACGTGATATCCATACACATTCACACTCAAAACCCCTTGTTCTTACTCTATATTTCCCATTCTCACTCGAACCCAAATTGCATCATCTTCTTTCCGAGATCCACTACCTACAATACATATCATCTTAGTATTAGAACTTTATGGAGACACACGTGTTAGTGTTCTTCAAAGTTGATTTGTGTTTTAGACATCTGTTAGTTGTCATTCTATAGCATAGTGTGTTGTTCATATTCTAGCAGTCATATTATTGTGCTGCAGTTGAGTACAACAGCATCATTTAAGTAGTTGATTTGAGTATATGTCAATAGTGGTAGCTATATGAAGCCGAATAGTGGTTGTTTCTAGGTTACTGTAATTGTGTTTTGTTGTTTGTTTAATTTTCTCTAGAAATTACTATATGAATGAGAATATGTGAGGATAGTGTCAATAATAGTGGTGATAGTCCTTAAGAAAACTTAAGGAGATGTGTTAATAACTTGGAATATTAGATTTACAATCTCACCAACTCTATCTAAGAACTCACTGGTTTAGTTAGAGGTTACAGACATATTGGTTGAGAAGAAAGAAGGGAACAAATACCTACCTACGGAAGTACTTCCAATGTACTTAACAACAATGAGCGGAGAAGAGCTGCCGAGTTGAGAATGAGAGAAAACCAACCTATGTTGAGAAAAAGAAATGAAAGGAGTGTTGACTCTAAAGCAAATCAAGAAGCCCTAAGAAGAGAGCTGAGGCTAAGAAGAAATGTGGCTAAGCTGAGCTCCAATAGATGTGAGATTACTAAGCGACAGCACTGTACCATTGCTAGGTTCCTGAGTGGACTCTGAGATGACATTGTCAACATAGTTGAATTGTAGCCATTCAACTCTTTGGATGAATTGATCGATCTAGCATTAAGGGGAGAGAGACAAAGGAAAAGAAGGCATTAGAGGCCAACTAGCCGACCTCAACAAGGCAACCTTGAGCTTAAGCGGTATGTTAAGAGAAAAGGGCTATAAAGGAAGATGGAGAAAGGAGAGCCCAGTTGACCAGTTCATGTTGAGAAAACTATTGCTAAGAAAGAAAAGCTACCTAGCAACAAGGCCTGAGATATGAAGTGCTTCAAATGCTTAGGTTACGGACATATTGCTTCTCAATATCTAAATAAGAGGGTCATGTCCTTGAAAGGCAAAAGACCTAATGCTTAAGTATAAAGTCAAAGTGCCAGGAGTTCAGAAGATGAGTTGAGAGAAGAAGATGTCTATGCCAGAAACTTGGATGACCTCATAACCATGACAAACAAGCGAGCCGACCTAAAAGCAAATCCCAAACAAAGGGAAAATTCATTTCATATGTGTTGCTTAGTAAATGAGAAGACCTATTCCCTATTTTTTTATGGAGGTAGGTACACCAACATCCTCTCTGTCGAGTTAGTGGAAAAGATGAAATTGCTGACCTATCCATACCCTCGACCTTATGGATTGAAGTAGTTTAATAACAAAGGTATAGTCTATGTGCATAAAAGAACTCAGATAGCATTCAAGGGATAACAGTATGAGGATGAAATTGAATTTGATGTGGTCCCTATGAATGCCACAAATTTACTTCTTAGTCGACCATAGGAGTATGGTCGAAAAGTGATCCATGACGGCTTTCTCAACACTTACACAATTTGAAAGGATGGGAAGAGCTATTGCTTGACCCCCATGAGTGTTGAGGAAATCTAAAGACACTCAACACCTATTGTGAAACGAAAGGCGAAGAGAAGTTTGTTTAGCATTCTGACTCGTACCCATTGTTTAACATCGGGGAAAACTTCTTTTTAAACCCACAATAATGATAGGAATTAGCCTACGACTTTCTCTAGACCAAAGCTAACCTACCAAAAGCTAAAGCCAACCTATTCTAACCTAAGGCTGAATTGTTTAAAGCTAAGGCTAAACAGTTTTTGCCGAGGCCAAGCTAATACAGAAGACCAAAGGGAAGAAAAGGTGACACTTGGCATCAAGTTTGTCATCGGCCAAAAAGTTGAGAAACCATACATTTGAGGACTTAAGACCAAAGAACCATTCGGTATGTCACGGAAAGACTAGTGCCGACTATTTCTAGTACTCAACAATTATGGGCTAACCTTTTGGGTATCCCAGCCAAATACTGTAAGACTCTAAGGACTGCTTCTCAAACCCAAAGATCTAACTATCGACCCCATCCAGTTCAGATCCTAATCTTTATAAGATTGGCCAAGTAACTGCATACCAACTTCTTCTATTAAACATACAGTTTTGTATTCTTATATATGTTTCCTTTATTTTATTTATAAGCCCAATTCTTTAGGGCTTAAGGCCATGCACATTATTTACAGTTTTGCTACTAGGTTTTAGAACTTGATATAAATAGGTACATTTGTAATAACATATCAGACAGAAAATATATGAACAAAGATAATCATATTTTATAGTGAAACTTTCTTTTTTTGAGCAAGGCCGCAATGGAGCTCTTAAAGCTTGTTTTACCAGATTATTGAGTGTTGATTAGACTCTTTAATCTTTCTAGTATTCTTATCAACCATATTCTTAAGATTGTGATGAACCCTTCATTTGAGCGAGTTAGTGAGTCATATCTAACATCTCATTTGAATCCCAAGTGACATTTAGTGTTCGTAAGTCATATGGAACCTTATTTTGAGCTCAACCTCTAATTGTGTTTGTGTCTTGGTGCATGATTTCTATATACATTTACACTTAAAACCCCCTATTCTCACTTTCTATTTCCCGTTCTCACTTAAACCCAGATTGCATCATCTTCCTTTAGAGATTTGTTGCTCATGATACACATTAACCTAGATAAGTTGATTGTTGAAGGCATACAAATTGTAGTAATAGGATCTTAGCCGTGCCTTGATCTTTGGCCTCATCTAATCAATAGCATGTTATAAAATAATGTATGCCGAACTTCTAATGTCAACAAGAATTTTCTTGACCTCGAATTTGGCAATTCTCATGCTAATCACAAGTGCGCCATCGAGGGGTCCTTAAATGCCTTCAAAATCCTCTTCTGTGAAGAAAATTGTATTGTAGATTTTCACCTTCTCGCCCTACACATTACAAACATAATGAATGGCATTAGTTGAGCCCGGAGAGTATGACCGGCCTATGGTAGATGGTCCACTAACAATTGTGTTAATTATTCCATTTGTTGCTATATTATTGCCTTCGTCTCTTACATCTTTCTTAGCATAAGTTGGGTAAGTAACATTCTCCTACTCTTATCATCTACTTTAAGATGGTGACTCAATATTCTCCGCTTCATATGCAAGAAACTTGCTCAATTACCCTCATTGAATTGCATCCTCAATCGTGTTCTTAAGTTGGATATACTCATCAATATTATAGCCCCTATTGCAATTGGAAATCATAATATTTCTTTGAATTTCACCTTGAAGGATATCCTCTCATCCTTTCTAGTCATTGCAACATACCTCTTAATCCGTGAACCTCCATTAATACGTCTATAATTAGACAATTGAGTGGTGTTTGAACTGAATAGCTAGGGATGCGAGGCCTCTTTTTCTCGGTATTGGAACACTGATGATCATCCACTCCAAGTTAGTCTTTAGCACTCTTTTTTTGTTACTTTTCCCATCATTTCTACTCTAATCAGCATCTCGATGAGTTTTAATGTTGTTTTCCTAATGGATGTAAGATGCGACTTTAGCTTTGAACTTGGAAAAAGTTGTTAGCTCATTTTTAGCAAGAGACTTAAAAAAGTTTCCATTCGGGTTCACATCATCAATAACTATGTTGAGAGCAATGCTCCTATCTAGCTTTGGAATCTAGACCATCTTGGCCATAAACTTGGCCAGATAATCTCTAATAGATTCTTTTGATCTTTTTTTTTTTATTGTCATGTTAAGGACAAAAGAATCCTTGACAAGAAGCTTACTTATAAGGAATTGTTGAAGAAGCACTTTGACCAAATCCTCGAAATACAAAATTGTGTTCAACTTCAAGTGCTTAAACTACATACCTGCTGCATTCCTCAGTATTGAGGGAAACGTTTGGCAAGTCATGGCATCACTCAAGCTGTACAACTTAGCCAAGGTATGGTAATACTCAAGATAATCTTTAGGATCTCTTATTCCATCATAGGTTGCGTTAACTTGATATGCCGTGGTATAACCTCATCCAAGATCTCAAGTATGAAAGGGCTCTTCTTAATTTCAAATTGTTTACTTATCATAGCAAGGGTGCTAACATGCAAGGGTCCAGCATAGTACACCTACTATGGATGTTTCCCCTTATCATTTTTCTTAAGCGTAAGGGCCAAAGGTCCCATTGTAACTTAGGCTTGCTTTCTTGGTAAGTCGGGAGAATAGATCAAATCATCATTATATTCAACATTGTGATCGTCATGTTCTTTGTCTTGACTTAGGTAAACATTACTATGGAGGAGATTAAGGAACTCTTCATGTTTTTTGCTCAATTCTTGGTTCTCTTTAGCTAAGTTAAGGCAAAGTTGCTCCAACATAACCAAACGTTGTTTATCTATATGCATACTTCCCCTCTCACAGCGGTTGGATGAAGCACCAACACCTGCACTCTTAGTTAATCTAGTTTTTGCCATGTAGGTATGTAATAAAAAATAGATGATGCTAAATGTTGTTAGGTAACTTTAGGAAGAAATCTTACTCTTGTAAAACACAAAGAACTAAATGGTACCAAGGCTAGTTTGGTATAACCACTCTAATGCCCAAGTTAGTAAATGTGTTTAAGAGAAGATAAGTAAATCGTTAAGGATTATAGAGACTTCTTATAGGGATTTTCCTTTGTATTTATAGGCGAATGTCAAATATTTGAAACAATAGTTAATTATTGCTCATGAGACATGTAGAGACCTCATAATTAAGCACATGCTTGAAATATAGGAATAATGGGCGGTTATGTAATGAAATCATGTCAAACATTAACCATTCATGCCACCTTTCTTAAGTTCAAACTAGATATGAAACTGTCTTAGTTGGCATTTGCCAAGAATAGAGTTACTCTTCTTTACGTCATTCGAATGGCCTAGTGAATTCAAAAGATGAAATCCGACTATCAATAGGATCTTTGTGCATGAAGAGAAATACACTAAGTAGATCTTAAAGAAGTTAGGTGTAGAAAATGTTAAAGGTATAGTTATACCTATGGCTTCCTTAACTAAGTTAGATCTTGATCATATAAGCAAGAAAATCAATAAAAGTCTTTATAAAAGTTTGATTAATTCATTATTGTATTTGGCTACATCTAGGCTAGACATGTTGTTTAGTGTGTATATCTACACTAGGTTTTAATCTAAACTAATTGAAACACACTTATCAGCTATAAAACAGATGTTCAAGTACATATCTTGCACCTCAAAGTTAGGAATCTAGTATCTAAAAAATCAAAACTTTGATTTGATTGGTTACGTAGATGCTGACTATATTAGAGGTAAGATGGATAAGGAAAGTGCCTCAACTACTTGTTAGTTTCTAGGGGACAAATTAGTTTCTTAGGCACCTAAGAAACAAAATTATATTGCTCTATCTACAACGGAAGCTAAATATTTTTCAATTTGTAATTGTTGTACTCAAGTTCTATGGATTAAACAACAGTTATCTAATTATGGGCTAAATTTGAAAAATATTCCAATAAAATATGATAATACAAGAGAAATTAACTTGACTAAAAATATAATACATCATTCTAGATCTAAGTACATTGAGGTAAGACATCATTTCATACGAAATCATGTTAACAATGGAGATATAAATATTGAATTTATGTCAACGAGAATCAATTAGTTGATATTTTCACTAAGCCTCTTAATAAGACTATAGACACCTCATTTTTTCCCCTCCTTTCTATTTTTTTTTTTTTTAGAATTTTTGGAATAGGGTAAAGGGTCCTAATTTAGAAAAATATAAAAGATAGAAGATCAAGAAAAAAAATCACAAAAATAGAAAAGTTGGAAAAATTACAAAAGTGGAAGAATTAGGAGAAAATTAAAAAAAAACTATAAATAAATAAATAAATAACAAGAATAATAAAATTTTTACATAGTAGGATTTTTAGCTTTAGTGTTTTTAGGGCCATAAATAAGAGAGGAACATTGGGCTTAGGCTTAAATTCAAATCTAGCCTAAGCTAACCATTTCTATATGTATAATTTGATTGCACATATGAGCAAAGTACAGACCAATGGCCTCATAGTAATACACTTAGTCATTGTATTAAAACTAGCTTAAGGTCCTAGGTTCGATTCTTACCAAAGGCATAAAAATGCCTTTTTTTTTTTTTTTCTCCCTCACAACACACATCACCATGTATCAAGAGTTTATTGTGTTACGTATCCTAAGATGTAGCACCCAATGATTAGACTAAGCTGACGTAGCTCTACAAGAGCATCACGTTAGCATTGTCATCCACATGTCAAGCCACATGGTATACACATTGCATGACATGTATCACCAACATGTTACCTACTTATGCCATGTCAACATGCTATGTCCCACATCAAGTCACGTGGCATTATATCATTAGATGACGTAGTTAACGTGGCGCAACGTTTGTACTTTCCCTTCTCTTTCTCCTCCTTTCCTGCACTTTCCACTACTTTCTCATGTTAGAACAAGCCGAACAATCTACTTCAATGCCATTTTTTATCCAATTTTCTTCATGATTTCACTAAATTAATGATGAAATCATGAAGACCACTTGGGTATTGTAAATTAGCATGAAGAACATGTCTAGATTCACATTGTTTTGGCATTCAAATCGGGTTTTGAAAGTAAGAAAAGAAATAAAAATTTGGATTTTCCTTCTCCTTGAAAGTCCTTAAATGAAGCTATTCATTAATTTCCGAAGCTTCCACTTGATCTTTTTGGCAAAAAACAAAGGATTAGGACGTGGTTTTGACTGGTGATTCTTTCCCATTTATAGCATTTTCCAATGATCCAAAAGTTAAGCATTCAAAACTCAATTGAATTCAATTCTCCAAATTAATTGGTCTTTACTCCCTTCCATAGTTTCTTAAGCTTAGATCAGCATAAAGAGAGAGAGAGAGAACAAGTGATTTTAGTAGTGGATTCTCTCTTTTGAGCTCTCTCTCCCTCTCTCTCTTCATGCAACAGCACTTTCTCTCTCTAGAATTTGACTTCCCATAGCTACCTACGAGCTCCAAAACTACCACTATGAGAATCCTTGAAGCACAAGCTCTCCAATGCCACCAATTACATATATCGCCATGCTTCCTAGCACCTTATGCAAACCCACCATCGCTAAACCTTAACTACTGCTACCCTCTACTTCAACAGCCACCTAAACATCACAACACTCTCTTTACCCCCAACAAGCCTAATAAAATGCCTACCAAAACACTCTTCCCCCATCGTTTAGGTGATAAAAAATGCCTAGAGCTCCTCTGCTGCATGCTGCTATCCTTGTTCCATCCATGGCCCGATCTAAGTACTTGACCTGACCCAGCCTAATCCGATCCAAATGCACACCTAGCTTCAACCCTAACCTAAAACTCTAAAGTCTAACCCCATTCAATGTTTGTTATTTTCTATAATTTTATTTATTTATTTGTTTGTTTGTTTGTTTATCTATTTAATTCTAATGTAATTGTAACAAAAAAAAGTCGAAAAAAAGAGAAAAAGTAGTTTAGTTTTCTTTTTTTTAGTTTCATTTTTTCAATTAAAATTTAAGTAAGGAAAAAGTGACTTAGTATGAATTCACCTTAACCGAAAGCAATTCCCATACTTAAGATAAAGCAAACTATCTCCTCGAGTTGATGGCCCGTTTAAGATCCTAAAGAAGATCAACCGCAATGCCTACCAGATTGAGTTGCTCGATGACTATGGTATCTCCTCCACCTTTAATGTGTCCAACTTAATTCTCTACTAACCAACAAAAGAAGACCTTATGAGTACCTTAGAAGAAAGAGTAAAGACCACTCCATATTTGAGGACAAATCTCTCCATGCCCTAAGCAGATGATAGGAATCAACCTCTTGGACCGATCATATGTAGCCGAGTTAAAGAACTCTAAGGACTCGCTTAGAGAATACTAGCTTGAAACCAAAGCTAAGACAAAGATTCCTATGCTAAACTGATTCCCTACTGACCTAAACCCTAAGTCCTTACTTGTGTCAAATCCACCCCTAATCAATAGAAATACTCCATCCTAGAAGATAGCCTAAGAATAGCCAAAGTGAGCTCCCAATCCGACCACTAACATCTAACCTTAAATCAAGTTGACTTCTTTTTAAAACTAATTGGTCCTTGACCTGGTCCAAATCAAGTCAACCCCTGACTGCCAGCACTTTCTGTTTTACCTACTATGTATCGTATTTCTAATAACCAACCACTAAGCAACACATGTCTTTTAACACAATATTCTAAAATGATTCATTCCTTTTCCATACTAAATATTTTTTGTCTCTTTTATCCCTTTTTAGTATGTTTCATGTAACCTAATTGTAAAATACCCCTTTTGTCTTTTTATACATGTAAAGTAACCTTAGTGGATGGATATATAAACCCCCGTTTGTTTGTACACGAGAGAATCATCAATATTAGATTATTCAAGTATCCTTTGAGAAACCTTAGCATTCTTGTTACTCTTTAACTTTTATCTATTCCCTTTAACAAGGAGTAGTGGCAAGTAATCCTTCAATTTCAACCGGTGTATCATATTTAGTGAATTATAGGTCGAGTAGGATCGCGTGGTACATCATATCCATTCGGTAGCTACTCAAGTTTTGCTATCTTTTCTTCTGTTTCTTTTTTGTTCATTTCATTGTAATGCTTCTCTGTGTGTCTGACTCCCAAAGATACATCATAACCTATCTATTGTAGTTTTATATTATAATTTTATCTTGTATTTTAATTAAGAAAATAATTATATTCAATCTTCATTGTTATTGCAAATACAATCATTTGTATGATAGGTTTTGTGTTAGAAGAGAGAATGAAATTTTTGTAAAACTATGTTTAGGCAAGAGTAGCCTAGTGAGACAAAGCAAGAAGGCTTGTAATTGTTTCTCTCTTATTGAATATAGTGAAACTTAGATAGTGGAATGATACTGGTGTAGATAACCAGGTCCCTAGTAATGGACCTAGAAGAGTATAGTAGACATAACGTTAAAGCATTATAAATCTCTTGCCTAATCTTCTCATCCATATTCCCTCTTTACTTTGTATATTTTTTATCACATATTGTTTCATGCCTAATATTGCTTAAGTAATCAAAAGAGACATTTTTGAATCTACTTTTGTGAAAAAGTTTCAAACTTTTAAGTAACAAATTCACACGACCAACTACAAGCAACCTTGTAAATAAGAATATTAAACTACCATCTTCCTAACCTAATGTGGAGGCACTAAGACCATTATGCATCCATTACTATGCGTCCTCATATATCTGACATTAAGCAACTTTTGCAAGTTCATCCTTGCATAAACCCCTCTTCTAAGCATGACTTCCTTTCAAGGTCAAATGAAATTGTATATTCAAAAAGAAAGATTTAATTCACTTGAGCATCCCTCAACATTCATTTTTACTATCATGCTTTGGAAGACATGGCATTTTAGAAATAAAAAGTTGTTTATCTTAAAGGACAATATTGAAAATCTCATTCACTCAATTAGAGCCTTAGCATATGAATACTAGCTCATCTCAAGCATTCACAAAATATTTTCAAGATTGAGCAAATAAACCTCTACTAGTCACCCCCAAAAGCTAAATGAATTATCTTAAATATGGATAATTCAATCATCACTTCCAATGATACAGCTACCATTAGAGGGGTTTTGAGAGATAATAAAGGAAGATGAATCTTTGGATTTGTAAGGAAAATTGGAAACTCAAATACTTTAACAATAGAGCTTTAGGGTCTTTATTTGAGATTTTATTACTACTTTAGTTAAGGACATCTTGATGTTCAGATTAAACTAGATTTCCTAGTTGCATATCACCTAATGCAAGATACTGTAAGTTAAAAATTAGCCTATCATAATGTTGTGTTTGCTTATAGAGAAAAGCTTTCTTGCCTCACATAATGGAGCTTCAAAGCTATCTATAGGAATTTGAACACTATTATTGATGTGCTTACTAACTAGATGTAGTAGGGGGATCAAAGTTAAGTTGAATTTTTTGCTCCTCCTATCTTTGCTTTATTTTTTTTCAAAGAAATGATATCTTTTTTGCTCGTTTATGTAAAATGAGAAAGACTTTTGTTAATGTTTTTGCTATTGCTCATGCTCTTAAGAACTTCTTGTACAAAGACTATGGTATTATAACCTCCAAACTCATGCTGCCTAATTCTATAGGGAACTAAGGGCTTCTTACTACTATTAATATCTAATAACTAATATCATTGGGGAAAAAAAATACTTCTTAAAATTGGAATAAAATAGTTGCTCTTTCCTTATAGAGCTTACTACATTGGTTCTATAAAATGAAGAGTAACAGTTCCTTCTTAAAAATAAGGGAATTATTTCTATGTTCTTTTGTAAGACCATAGTCAATGTTATTTATGATTTCATCTGTAACCCTATAAAATAATAATTAGCCGACCATACACCTATAATGCATGTGTAAAAGGTAAATAAAGCAGTTCATCACTTCTCTATTTTATTTCTTAAAAATTATAATTTTGTTCTTACATTATTTCATTGATCTATCAGTAACCACTTTATAAGAGTGATAGGGAGCAATTTGATCTTGACCATTGGTTTTCATAGTCCACATGTTAGCATTTGGAGAGGCTTTCGAGGAGAGAAAATTTAAAGATAGATGTGCATCAATTAGGCCAAAGCAGTCATGTACTCTCTATATATTTACCTTTTGATAAAAAATTGTTGGCAAATCTTATACTTACATGAGATAATTCAGTCATCAATTGTCATATACCAGCATAGCCCAAAATGTACTATCATACATGATCACTTGCTTATTCTATACACACTTTGAAAATATTAATATTCATCAACCTAAGACTTTATAATCACAAATATGTATGACATTTACATGTTTAAAACACCAAAAGATACAAATTTCTTCCTTCATAACTATACACCCTTGATAATGTTATACTCCAGCTTAGGGAGGTCCTCTTTAAAAATAGCCAACTCCATTAGCACTCTCAAAAGCTCATTTCCTGCTAGTTACCTATTGTTGCATCTTAACTTGAGGACAAAACATTTTATCGTCTTAACTCATTGTAAGTAAGGTAAGAATGAATAAACAAACAACACAAGCAAAAAGCTATGCTCTTATACGTGACATACATCGATATCAATATCTTAGCCTATCCTACCACAATTTGGTTGGTCAACACACTCGAGTATTTGGATAAGTTATCTAAGAACCTACTAACATTTCAGCCTAGTGTTAACCATGAAACGTGGTTAAGATTGTTGGTCAATACAGTTCTATATGCATAAAACCTAACTCTTTAGATAAAAATCATCCTAAGAAATTCTTAAGTTTCAAAAATTCGATTAGTAGGTCCTTTTCGTATCATATCATGAATGCATTAATCACTTATCAAGTAATTACTAAGTAGTACAAGCAAGCTTATACGTTTACTCTTTTAGTGAAGACTTTACTTTGTTTCATTTTCATTTCTAAGACCTAGTTATAAGGTTGTAACAACCTACCTTTTAGGCATTTGCATAAAAAAATTTCTCAACTTTTGATACTTAAAGACGGTTCATTACTATCATCCTTGAGTTAAGGATAAGTTAGAACCTGTACTTCATCTTTCCTTTAACTTCACAAACACTTGGTTTCAAATCTCCTTTTATACAATATAATAAACCACAATAGAAATCTTTTACAAGAGTGAGTCACTCTCAGAGTATTACAATTGTAGAATCTTTTACAATACATAGCTCTATTAAATAGTCTGCATAGTACATCTACAATCTCTTTGTTAAAGTGTTTACATCATAACTTGACAATCTTCAAGGAGAGCTTCTCCCTAAGAATTTGAATCCAAGTCTACAACTAATTGCCTTATAAGGGAAACTATTATGACCTAGCTTTCTAAAGTCTTCCAACTTCTATGGTGTAAGATCCTATTTAACTTCTTTCCTAACCTAAAGATAGGATAACTTATCTCCTCAGCTTACTATAAGTATAATGAGACTAGATAGACAGAATTAGCATTTTTTAACAAACATAAAGCAAATTATCAGTTCAATCACATTACTCTTTAATACAACCAAGCAATGCAAATGTAACAAATGTGTACCATGCTAATATATGTAACATGCATTGACACTAATATCTTAGCTTAGCTTAGCACTCATCCAGCTAGTCGATTTCAACTGGGCATCTCAATACAAACCAAAGTCTAAGAACCTATCATTGCAATAATGAATTACCAAAACCTAGCCTAGCAAAAACCACATGAAGTAGTTTGGAAATGCAAATCTTTCTGGACAAAACCCTTCTTTTATAAATCAAGTTGTTCACTTGATAAACTTAGCTCTTCGTATAAAACCCACCATAGAGAAATCTCAATTTTTAAAACTTGAACCATAGGTCCTGATGCGTCTCTGGGTTTGGACATACGAAGAAGCACCACAACAAAGCGAACTGAAAAGAAACAAAGAAAAAGCTAACAAAATTAGGGTAACTACCGAATGGATATGACACACCACTCAATCTTACTCAACCAACAATCCATCGAATATGACATACCCGTCCAAATTGAAGGGTCACTCGCCACTACTCCTTACTAAAGGAAATAGATAAGAGTCAAGTGATAACGAGAACACTAAGGTTGCTCAAGGTAAATAATTTTGTATTGAAAGTTGAATGATGTTCGTATACAAGAAAGTGGGGGTTTATATACTTGTTCACTAGGGTTGCTTTATATGTATGAAAAGATAAAATGATATTCTATACTAGGTTACATGAAACATACTAAAAGGGGTAAAAGAAACAAAGAATATTCAGTATGGAAAAAAAAAAAGAATCATTCTAGAACATTATGTCAAAAGATACATATCGCTTGGTAGCTGGACATCAAGGATATGATATAACATAAGCAAAAGCAAGAATGCATTACAGTTGGGAGCCGACCTGATCTGAATCAAGTCAAGAGCCAATCAACCTAGCAAAAGGTCAACTGTCTTGAAGTTTGATGCTAGTGGATCAGGTCAAGAGCTTGGCTCAGCTAATTCTAGTTTGTCTTCTAGATTATGACTTTACTATTGGGTAGGAGTATGTTTGACACATGTAAGGATATGATAGACAGGTCGGTAGGAGGTCAGCTCGAGATAAGAATCTCCATCTTGACTATAGCTTAGAGCTAATATTCTTCGTATGAGCCTTTGGAGTCCTCTAACTCGACTTTGGGTGATTAATCTAAGGGGTTGATTCCTATTATCTGCTTGGAGGTCAAAAAGATTTACCCTCAAATCTAAAGTAGTTTATACCTCCTCTCCTAGGGTATGCATGGAGTCATCTTCTGCTAATTGGTAAGGGATCAGATCAAACATATTGAAGGTGAAAGAAACTCTATAGTCATTAGGCAACTCAATTTAATAAGAATTGCGATTGATTTTCTTCAAGACTTTGAACAGACCATCAGCTTGAGGAGATAGTTTGTTCTATCTCAAGTGTAGGAATTATTCTTGGCTAAGATGTATCCATACTAAGTCTCTTAGGTGGAAAGAAATAGTTCGACGGCCTCAGTTACCAATTTCATGCTACTTTTTACAAACTTGCCGATTTTCCTAGTTATAGACTGGTATAACTCATGCAATGCTTAGGCTTGGTCCATTCCAGATTAACTCTCTTCAGTACTTGCTAGGGTGCCGATCATATTTAGGGGAATGGTAAAGTTAAAGCCATAAACAACCTTGAATGGTGTCTTCCCAGTAATGCTATGGACAGTTCGGTTGTATGCAAACTCCACAACTAATAGGCATAGATCCTAATCCTATAAGTTCTTTTCCACTACAGCTCTAAGTAGATTGCCTATCGTCCTGTTTACCACTTCAATCTAGCCATCAATTCGAGGGTAACTACTGGAGCTAAATATAAGTTTGGTTCCAAGTTTTCTCCAAATATTCTTCCAAAAATATCTCAAGAATTTTGTGTCCCAATTTGAGACATTAGTTTTTAGTTTCCTATGTAGACGAACAATCTCCTACAAAAAAAATCAGCGATATATAGAGCATTATTAGTTCGATGGAACATAATGAAGTGTGCCATCTTGCTAAAACAATTCACTACAACAAAAATAGAATCTCTACCTCTGGATGTTTGGGGCAACCTTAGGACAAACTCCATACTGAGGTCAGCCCAAGGTAAGGTTGGTGTTAGTAGCAACATGTATTCCCCAATGCATTGCATTTTAATTCCAAAGGTTTGTCAAAATCTGGTAGTGATAGGATAGGAGCCGAAATGAGCCTTTCCTTGATCTCTTTAAAGCTCCATTCAGTTTGGTCATTCCACTTAAACCCTTTACTCTTCTTAGTCAACCCAATTACAATATTATTTATATAATTCCTACTTCTTAACCACCTCAAATTAGGATCAGTATGAAATGTATCGAAAATAAGATTATCTAACACTCCTCTCATTATAGTGTCATTAACATAAATTACCCATTTACTATATTATTGAAAAGATAGGTAAATAGTACTATATTATCTAATAATTAATATTCAAAGCAAATTAATTCTATGAAAAGTATATATATATATATTTTAAATTTTCTATCCATGAAAAATACTAAATTATTTATTTTAAATTCTATCTATGAAAAATACCAAATTAGCATATTGCACAAGGTTACCATACTTAGTCAATAAACTAAAACATTTTTATGTCATAACTAATCTTCAAAAACCCTTCCAAGTTGACATTATTCATTAAATAGCTTAAAAACTAATTATTTCCTTTATTTTAAAAAACTACTAGTTTAATAAAAATAAATTATAACAAATAGTTAATGTAATAATTTTTGAAAATTATTATTACTAAATTTAATATGCTTTATAAGTATGTTATACAAAATTTTCCAACTAGAAATAACAATATTTAATATTTTGAAAAATTACTTCAAAATTTGTACAAAGAGGGCAATTTCTTAAGCATACACTATAAATCATCAAAATTTTCACAAACTAACATTTTTCCTAAAAGCTATATAGAAAATAACTTAGGAATACATTTTTTCATAAATTTCTAACATAATTTAGTATTCTTAATAATTAAAAATAATTCATGTTGGAAAATTGCACTCAGCATCAAATGGAAACTCGACTACCATTATGTTTTGGCCAAGCTTATCTCACCACCAAACTTGTAACCCTAAAGTCACACATTGTCAAGTTGTTGTTAGCTACATAAAACTTATTTCCCTTGAAATTTCTTTAATTTTTTCTATTATTTTATTTTTCATAATTTAATTATATTTAAGAGTCTATCCCTAGTTTCAAGTTGCCAAAATAAGTATAAAATCACCTTGAATCACTTTTATAGATGGCCTATGTAGTAGAGCTTTCTTTCCAAATTTCCACATGTCATCCTACACTTAAGTTTAGATTGGTGTCCAAATTTCTAATTTCCAAGTGACTAAGTCAATTTCACAACCTTCTTTTCTTTTGCCATGCTTAGCAACAAGTATTTTATATGTCATTTAGTTCAATTCCTTGATTATATTATTAATTTAGTACATAATTCACCTATATTTAAGGTATGTTATTATATACGCATATCAGGCACATAATGTGTATATATTATGATTGTAATTACATTACATACTATTTTACTCCAAATTACTCTTTTTATAAGTCAAATAATTTATCTCTAAGGAGTTCAAATTTTGAGTTTTTAATAAATATTAAGTAATCCTGATAAAATTATATTTTATTAATTTAAATATTTTATATACTTTATTTCGAGAAATAAATCTTACTAAGACTTTTCTTCTAATTTTTGTAACTTCATATTAAAGTTTGGCTTAATTTAGAAAACATTTTCCAAAAGCCCTAAATCGTCTCGTTTCCAAACTACTAAGGTCTCACATCAATAAGTCTAATTAGGTATCATCAATTCATTTACAAACATTTCATTAGAAGGGTCATTGTAACTCACCCAATAGATGGAATATACAAAACCACATATGAGATATGAGACTATACTACCTTCAACATCTGATGTGTAAGTGCAGTTATGGTTTCAAAAATGAATTTGGGTTGTATTTGTTTAATGGAAAATAGGGTTTACAGACTTTTTTAAATATTGTAATTAAAACTAGTCAAATAATTTTGTCCTAACTTAGAATTTGTCATGATGATAAGAGGTAAGACGATACTCTTTAGGCACTAATGGTTATGGTTAGCAACTATAGAAAATACTTGGAAAATGGGAAAAACGTTTTCCACCACCATTAGCTATTGTCTACAATTTGTCTCTCATCATTAACTACTACCAAAAGTTACTGTTATAGTATGTAATAATTTTAAGGTTTTAATTTTAATATATATTTAAAAAATCACAAAATAGTTTCTATAGCATACAATGAATTAACTTTCGTAGTTGTAAAACATGAAGGAGGTTCATTTTGTATTATATCTAACTAGCCTATTTCATTACCTTTTTACTTTAAAAACCCCTTCGTTGTAGTGTACATAAAGATTGAGTAGGAAACTAAGAGCAAACGAAAAAGCAAGAAGTTCTACTTTTGTTTTGGGTTTTTACAACACATGAACCTTAGTGATTCCATTCACTATCCATTAAGTACAATTAATAGTTTTGCATATTTGGTTAGGCAGAATGGTAATTCCATTCCCCTCTTAAGCCTTAAAGGACTTCAATTGTTCACTTCAATGAATGGAAATTCATTAAGAATAGTGATTCAACAAAATTAGAAATGGAAATTCTACAGTTCAACCTCAAAATTGCTATTACATGTAAAAAAGACTTTACATATTCACCTTCTTCTTCTTCCTCTCTACAACACAGACCACTTTATATCACCACCATGAGCAACCATCATTGCTACTACCTATAGCCATGCCACCACTTACAATGACCACCACCACACCATGTGGAAAAGACCTTGCATAATCAACAACCACCATAATCAAGCAAATCTTAAGACTACCTTCAATACATCCCACAACAACAATCAATTAGGAGTGTAAATAAATCAAGCTAGTTTACAAACTACTTGAGTTCAACTCAAGTTTTACTCGAATTCAATTATGTGATGATCAAGTCAAGCTTGAGTTTGAGCTACCTAAGTAATGCATCAAGCCGAATTCGAACTTTAGAATACTAAACTCATTAGGCTCATAAGCATAATCGAGCTTAAAATAATTTATAATTTGTTTCGAATTTTTTAAATATAAGCAAAAATAAACTTATTTAAGAAAAAATTATAAAAATTTCCAGCTTAGTCAAATTAATCGAGCTAAACTCAAGCTTATTATATATATATATATCATCGAGTCAAGCTTGAGCTAAAAATTTAGAGCCCAATCAAACTAAAGTGGAGCACAAATTTCAAGTTTTTAAGTCAAGTTTAAGCTTAAGTATAATACTATACTAAATCAACTCAACTTGACTCACCAATAACCATTAATCACATATCGCACCACAAGACTACCCCCAATCTCTTCACAAATCAACACTAGATGTTTGAAATAATTTCATAAACCTTCTTTGACGGAGAGGTCTTACCCTTGCCGTTGCATCAATGTTAAAGAAATTGAAAGCTTCCTTTCATGTAAGAGTTTTGGTCATTAAAGAGGTTTTTCCCTTACTGTCGTTGCTTATGTCGAAGAGATCTTACCCTTACCCTTGCCCTTGCCCTTGCCCTTACCTTTGTTTGATTTGTGTTTAAAGAGAAAAGAGTAATTTGGAAAGAAGATGGAATAAGAAGTAGTAATAAGGGTAATATGGTCTTTTAAAGTCTATTATAGGTTTATTCCCTAGTTTTCTTTTAGCCTACTAAACAAATGTAATGGACAATTACAGCCTTTTTATACTCTTCAGTAATTACAATTTAATTCTCCTTTTATTTCATTTCCTGAACTGAACATTTAGAGTATTTTATTAAAAAAATTTAGGTTCTATTTGTTAATAAGAATGATCTAGTGGAAAAGTATCTCTTGACCCTTGTAAGGAAATTTATTGTTGAGTGCCGAGTTTCTATTCATTTGTATATGGTAGTGTAATCACTTATAAAAAATTAAAAATGTACTTGTTATTATATACAATGAGATTATTATTATATACAGTGAGAAATTTCCTTTTCTAAAATCTAATTTTTTTATAAAGTTTTATGATATTTATTTTTTTCCTTATCTGTTTGAATTTACCATGGTATACTTTTCATATTTTCCATATGTTTTGCTTCCTAAGCACTAGAAAATATTGATAAAGCTAGAGATCAGTCTTCATTGGTTTTTTATTTTTTATTTTTTGTTTGCCATGAGTGACTAGGCTTGTATCTCATGTATATATGCATATGTATATGTCTATGTCTATGTATATGTATATACATATAATATATATATATATATGAAGTCAATTCTCTCCTAATCATCTTACTTTTTTTTTTTAATCAAATCCCTTTATTCATAGGTACAGTGCTTGAGGTTGGATTTCAACTGTTGTCTGTGTTTTGTCTTTCAAAAACTCCACATACACACACAGAGGAGAAAATAGTTAGAAACACAACACAGAATCAAGTCACAAAATTATTACAAAACCCATTTTCAAAAAGAAGTCTTTTGCTTCTTGAATTTCTATATATTTACGTACACTTATCGTTCACTTCTCATTTATTTATTGTTATTTTCTTTTCTGATGCTCTATAACATTTATCGAAATACAGACTAGTCTTGATTGTTTTGTCCCATCCCGGCCCCCCTCCCCCAAGCTCTCTCTTTGAAGTCAAAGCTAGCCATAAATGATCAGGCCTATAGCGTTTTTGTGTGTGTATATGTATAATTATATATATCCCTAAAGTTATATGTATAATTATTAAAATTACGATTCAAATATACCATTTTATAAGATTATAATTTTTTAATAATTAAAATAGATATAAAATTGTTTTAGATGTAGACTTTAGTAAAATTGTAAATATTGATGTATGATCAAATGAGTTTACCATTTGCTAGTTTTGCATGTTTCTGTATGATTCTACCATAGTTATATAAATAAAAGTATAAGAGTTACATGAATAAAAATATGAGTTTTACTCCAAATCCATTCAAAGAGTCTTATCCCAAAGTTTTCTTTAGTCAGACAGCTATGGTTAATTTAACAAGTACTGAAAGGCATACAAGACATTATTCATTATTAATTACTGTTATTATAAAATAGGTTAAATTTATATGCTACTTGTAATCAACATATCCTATTAACTCAAAAAGAAACTGTGAAAGGATCATATTTATTGAGAATTAAAATAAAAAATACAATTTTTCTTATGTTCTTTTTTTTTCCCCCTATAATTCATTATCAGTTAATGAAAGGACGTATCCATAAATCCCATCAACATGATAATCTTTTCAATTCACCACCTAAGTTATTTAGCCGATGGCTCTAGAGTTGCCACCTTGCTGGAATGTCTTTTGACTTTTTTTTTTCCTTTGATTATTGCAACTCCTTTTTGCGTTTTATATGGATCAATTTGTAAAGACCACAACTATCATGAAACGTTCATGATGTGCGTACAATCACTTGCCCGACCCTCGGTCTTTATTACTTTAGAAATATTCTTAATTATTGATGAATGGAATAGAGTTATTAATAATATTGTCATTTGTTGATTCAAATTTTAATCAAGGTACATTAAAGAGAAAAATCAATTCCAATAAATTGCTATTTATAAGTTTGAGTAACCAATTACTTTTCAATATTTTCTGTAGTAGGGATTATTGCTTATAAAATTTGTATGCAGTAGCCTAAAATATAAATAAATATTGTAACAGCTTTTCCACATGAAATAAGGCTATAGGGAAATTTCTATTACAGCAAAGCTTATTGGGTAGAGTGCGCATTAACATTCCAATTCAACATGTTCTTATGCATGCATTTTCATAAAACTTATAATTACTATTAGAAAACGTGAAAAATTTATATTTTAGACACTTAATAAATTTCAAAGGCATACAGTGGGAGCCGTCATATAATTTAAAGTTGAAGTACAATATATGTTATTCTTTTCTTCTTTTCCTTTTCCAGTAAAGTTTACATTGTTCATGTTAACATGTAATCGTGATTCACAATAGACAATGCTAGTCATGTTTTCATTCAACCATTGAAAAGAGTTACCCAAAAACAAATGTTATCACTATGGACTTTATAATCTAGCGACACAAATAACGTTCAAACTTCTCCTTCTAAGTTATAATAAATAATATAGTTAGAAAAGAAAAAAAAGAAAGAAAAAAGCAGATATCATCGAATATGTCGTCAAATTAAACTCATTAGTAATGTTCTCATAATTATCTCTAAGATGAAAATCGTAGCAAATCATTGGATTTCCAAATACTCTTCTACAATAATAATAATAATTTATTATTATTATTATTATTATCACCACAGTTAATCTTGAAAGATGCAAAATTTACTGCAATTGGGTTATTAGAAGCTAAGTAATAGAGTAACTATATTGAAAAGATGAACTATTGCTTATCTATGCATTACCATTTGTTGCACTCACATGCTTTGTTCACACTAGAAAGAGAATCAGCAAAATTTGATTATCTAGCACTTCATATGCCTGAGTTAATCCCATAATAAAAACTGTGCATTAACCTATAAATGTGAGAAAATTTTCTAGCTGCTGAAAGACAAGTTAGTAACTTCTCTAATTTTAGCACTATCTATAGAAGATAGGAATTCTCCATTTATTATGTTGTGTAAATTTAGGGTTTGGGTTGTCTTACTCATGTTGAATGATAAGGTAACAACCTATGCTTCTCAAAAGATAAAGGCCATATGAGATCAATTATGTTATGTACAAGTTAAAGTTAGCAATGATGGTTTTTGCACTTAGGCTATGGTGACCTTACTTTATGATGAAAAGGGCAAATCTTATATTGTCTATAAGAGTCTTAAATATATGTTCACTCAAAATGAACTCTATATGTGACAAAAGCATTAATTGAAATCAATTGAAGGCTTTAACTTGAAAATTTCATAATATATACCCAAGTAAATCGATGGTAACAAGCATTCTAATTAGGGAAAGACATGTCAATATAGCTACTCCATTCATAGCTTAGAGGTCGATAATAGAAGACATGAATAAATTGGATCATGAAATCCTAACTCAACAAGTTAGTATAAAATTAGCAAGTTTATGCATGCAACCCTCCTTGGTCAATAAGATTAAATTAGCCAAGGAAAAAAAAAAAAAAGAGACATGTATGAAAAGAAAAGAAATGACAATTTGAGTAGGTCTAAATGACTAAATTTAGGTTTGACTTAGAAGGTCAAGTGAGATTGATAGATAGACTTTTCATACCAACTAATACACATATAAGAAAAGAAATTGTGGGTATAGTGCATCCCTCCATATACTTCGTTCATCCTAAGAATACAAAGATGTATAAGGATTTAAAGGCTCGTTATTAGTGGAATAATTTAAATGGAGATTGCAAAGTATGTGCCTAGATACTAAACTTGTTTAGATAAAACATTAGAGGCTAGTTAGGAAGCTACAACCTCTTCCTATGCCGAAGTGGAAGTGAAAATACATTATTGTAGATTTCATTATTGCACTTCCTAAGACTATTATAAACAATAACTCATTCTAGGTGTCTCTTAATCACTTAACCAAGTTTGCCATCTCTATAGCCATTAAAATAGGATGTACTCTAAAGAAGTTTGCTTAGCTATACATCAAGGGGTAATGAAACTCAACAGAGTATCCATGATAATAGTATCTATTAGTAACATTGAGTTTGCCAGCAAATCTTGGAGGAGTTTACATAGGGCATTAGGGACTAAGCTACAATTTGATACACTCTTATATCCCTAATCATTAGGTAATTGGAATGAACAATTTAGAACTTGGAGGGCATGCAAAAAGTAAGTGCTTTTGACTTTAAGGGTAATTATCATAGGCACCTACCTTCGATAGAATTCACTTATAACAACAATTATGAAATGATGATTCAGATGGCACTATATGAAGCCTAAATAGGAGAAAATGAAAATCACTGATACAAAGGGTTGAAGTAGTAGAAAGACTAATATTAGGATATGAATCAATACAAGATGCAATATATAAGTTGTAAGTACTCAAACAAAGGACGAAAGTTGCCTAAGGTCATTAGGAAAGCTATGTAGTTAAATAATGACAGCCATTAAATTTAAAATGGGAGACCATATATTCTTAAAAGTCCTACTTACTTAAGGAGTGATCTAACTTTGGATGAAAGGAAAACTTCACCTTCGATATATTAACCCTTTCAAGATGTTAAAAAGAGTAGGTAATGTAACATACGAATTAGCTCTTCTACTTAGTCTAGCTAAGGTTCACAATGTATTATGTATGTCATTATTGAGAAAATTTATAGTAGATTTAGACCTGGTTATTGCATTGGAGCCATTAGACATAGAACCTTATCTTAGAAATGTAGAGCATTCTATAAAAATAGTGGATTCTAAGGAGCAAGTTTTGAGGGATAGAAAAATTAAGTACGTCAATGTCTATTAGAGCAACCATAAATAGAATAGGAGATGGAAGAAGAAAGAGGAATACATCTCTAGAGTTGTTCCAAACTTTAGGTAACTTTTGAAGAAAAAAATTCCTTTTAAGGGGATAATGAAATACCCCAATAATTGACTTTAAAATGAGGTCCATTACTAGTTTGACCATTTACTTAATGTTGTAACTATTAAGTAACAATTGAAATTTTAATTACAATTGTCGATGATAGAATGGTCCTTCCTCCACCATAAGCTATGTAGATCGTGATGAAAACCCTAAGCTTAAAAATGAAAAGCAAAAGAAAAGAGCTAGAAACCTAATTTTTCCATAAGCTTTTTCTAAGTAAGGGTTCCATTAGTTTTTATTTTCAAAGCTTATTTTGGACCATGGATTTAAGGTATCTTAACATGTCATATCTCATTAGTTAAGTGAAGTTTAAGAGAATCAATCAACTAAAATAAGTGTTTCGGAAGTAATGAGGATTAGTGGTTTGGGTAAGTTTACATTCTTCTTATAATTTGTAGTACTCTATAGGTAAGATCTACTTATATATTTTGGATTGTTTCAAATTTTTAAATCAGCTGTAAAAAGGGGTAGTGCAAGTTTTATCCTTGGGTTAGGGTTATCAAGATCCTAATAAGTTGAGTCCATAACTAAGTTAATTTCTGTTTCCATTATGACATTAAACCTAATTTATGGTTAATTTGATGGAATATTGAACACAAGGTTATAGGTGATTGAGTTTTGCTGGTACATACGAATTTAGGGTTTTGTGCAATCTTCTGATCAAGTTATTTGCTTGATCTTTATTTGATAACTATTGATCATTTAATTAATAGATCTTTAAATTTAAACTCAGACCTTGTTAGGAAGATTGTATGTTGTTATACCCTGAAGTTCCGTTGAGGCCATCATATGAGTCTGAAGTCCCGCCAAGGTTTACCAATGATGATTGCTTAAAGCAGGAGCTCGCAGGCATGGAAGTGTATATGTTAGAGATGCCAAGCTAGCTTAATGCTTAACAAGTCATATTGCATTATCCATGGCCGTCTATCGCTTATTCCGCATCTAAACATTAGCAACTTCATATTGGAACATATCCACAGACTGTCCATAGCCGCCTTCCTCCTCTTCCCTAAGTAGCTAGTCACAACAACAGTGTGCCTCCATGTCATATCCTTGGCTCCTGTGTCTACAGCCACCTTTTGCAGGTGACTAGTCGCAGCATTAATCTATCCATGGGGCGTTTCCATAGCCTCCGCTGCCTCCGTCCACAACTTCACCAACTGCTCAGTTGTCATAAGAGCCGCAACATCATCCATTATGAATTATATTACAGACATGTTCGAAATTTATGACTCAAGAAAGTAAGTTTGATGCTGTTTCCTCAGGGTTGCTTATTACTACTCGGCATGGAATTTTCCAGCTAATTCCCAACAACTATGCTAAAGTACAAATTAAAATGGTGATCCTACATGTAGACCACCTACATGGGTTTGTCTAGTCTTACAACCCAATTTTCACTATCTAGAGTGTATTATATATAATATCATTTAGGAGATGGCTCTATGACACTATTTGTATTTGTGAATTCTCTATACACTTAAGTAATATAAATCATTATTATAATAATGAATTGTACATTAATTTGGAAATTACTAAAATAAATTACAAATTACATTATATAAAATTTTTAAATACACCAAGATTTTGTTTAAATAAACTAATTGGCAAAATTTCGCTGGTAAGACTATCTACTTGGGCTGTCCACATGGTTAGTAATGAAATCTCAAGACAAACATTAATCGTTGAAATAGACCGACAAAAGATTTTGTCGATTATTGCCGTAACCGGTGAAATTTAAAATCATTTGTTCTGGCAAAATTTTTTCGCCGGTAAAACTTTAGCATATTGTAATGTTACTAGGTATTGGACAAATTATAAGTTTTGTTTATAACAAATATTCAAAAAATAAAAATATAAACCAAAAAAGTCTTTGGAAAATAGACACATGAAATGTTATTAAGGCTCTATTTATTTCTAGGGAAACTGCTTGTTAATAGAAAACGTTTTCCATTAAAATATATTCCTAAAAATGATATGTTTTCAAATAATATTTAGTTACGTTTAAATTTTATGTAAATAGTCATACTTAATAAAATAAAATTATCTAACATGTTACCTTACGGACAGTACGAAATGTTTATGTTAAAAATAAATTTATGAAGTGTATATGAACTTTTGCTATTAATGATTTGGACAGCTTTGTAGATTATCGGTATATATATTTAACATAAGTTTTGAGTTTTTTACCTCTTGCTTAAGTTTTTTCATGTCAAAATATAATTTATGGGCTAAATCTAATAAAAATCAAATACAATTCACTTTGTAGGAGCTTCAGTACCAACGGCGGCTAATTTGGAAAACAAGTTTCAATTTTAGAAAGAGCAAGTCCTTTCTTAGAGAATGCTTAGATATCCTCTTTAGTGGGGAAATACTTTCCCTGGCAAGGATGATATTTGTTGAATGAAAATGGACCCCTTTCTCTTTCACGTCATCAATCAAGTGGTACCTTATCTTTGTCATCCATTTTGACTCCTCATTTAGTGTGAACACAAAAATTTTAACTTTTGATTTCTCTCTCTCTATGTATGCATATAGACACACATACGTACATATATATATATATACTATATAGATGTGTATATATATATATATATATGTATATTTGTATATATTTATATGTATATATGTAAAATCCTATAGTTAAGTGTTTCATATAAATTGTACGAATTTATGATTATGAATATCTTATTAATATAAACTTAAAATTTTTTAGCTAAATAATTATAATAGGCTTATTAGTGTTTGTTAACTTGATTATTCAGTACTTTTAATATAGTGCGTTATAATATATCTATGATATTTATATATGTTACACTTTAATTTCAAACATTCTAAAACAAAAACATAGTATATGTATGCTTGTATGCACGTGTGTGTATATATATGAATGCATGTATGTATGAGTAATTTCAACTTTACTTTTTATATAAACATATCTACAAACCAAATTTTATTTAAACCTTAACTTCGTTAGAGAAAACATTTAATATAGTTAACAAAACTTGGATTAGATGTATAAATTGGTTTTTGTTTAAGTATGTCACGATATTTTATGTACATATTAATCAATAAAACAATCATATCATAAACTTTTAGTTACATTATTTACATAACACTTAAATCTAGAACCGATAGATAAATTTTTAAGTTATTATATTTTCATTGAAGTCACATTTAACATAGAAATAGAAAGATATCTTTACAAACATTTTATAATTTTTAATATAGTTTTTATTATAAGTATTAGGGATATAGTTTTTATTATAAGTATTTGGGAAATTGATAACGGAATAAAAATTGCTCCCATAGTAGATACACCTTCTCTTTGTGAAGTCTTATCTCTCGCGTATATCTGGTCCAAGGATTATATAGCTTGGATTTCAAAGAATAAGGAGATACAAATGGATCAATCAATACTTGAATCTTTTTTTTCCCTTTTTTTACTCTGTTAACGCAAACATGCTTTGAATTGTGTATTTCTTTATTTCAAGTATACGCTAAGTTACCTTTTGTGGGATATTAATGAAATCTAATCACTAATAGTTATTATTTCGTTACTGTCTGGGCCGTGAGATATGACACGGAATACATGCATATTATTGTCCTTTATCTCGACTTTGTAATCGTTGAACAAAACAGAAAGTGGACAAGGATTGATTTTAGAACCATATATTATAAATTTCATTTCGTAATTTAGTTATGCTTGAAACTAAAGATTTTTTTTTTTTGAATTTTTCTATTTTTTTCAACCTAAATATGAAATATGCTCATTAAGCAAATTAAGTTATGATTATAAAATTTTTAAACACGATAAATACGCAATCGTGTTATAAGATGAAGTTTTACAAATCCGAAACCGTTTAAAGTCCAAATATGAAACATGACACATTAACATCAACTGTAGCCTTACTATCGGTCTCCTTAACCAAAATGCATATTAAGCAAGCAACAGATTGAAATAAAAAAAGTATCCAATTCTTCCACTAGAGAGAGGCTAGCTATTGCCAAAGGATCATCAGATGATAAAGAAAACAATAAAGATATCCTAATTGAAACACAGTGCAGACATATAAAACCAAGATAATCTTTAAACTTCTTTATCCATGAACAACATGACAGTGATATATTAGACACAATGGCAGGGACATGCTCTTTTAGACAATTATGACCGATGGAACGCATAGAACTGGGTTTAGGGCTGAATCGATTTTGAAATACTAGTTCATAAGGTAGGAAAATGATGAACGGTGATCAGTTCATAAACTGGCAGTTTTAGGCTGGCTTGAGGCTAGACAATTCAAGAGTCCGTTTTTTCTTTTTTTTTTTTTCCTTTCTTTCTATAAGTTTTTTCCCTTTTTCCTTGCCAAACCTTCAACCTTTTTTTTCTTTTTCTTTCCTCCTTCCATAAAGTATACATTACAAATGGATAAAAATTAAAATATAAAGAAGCCTCTTATAGTACGAAGAACTAATCTAATTGAATAGAGTGAACTAGTCATTAGAAAAATATTTTTTACTATATTTTATAATCGCCCTAAAAGTATTTATGTATCTGTTAATTGAAATCAGACCGTTGTAGTTCGGTTTAAATTTTTAGAAATCCTTTAGTCTGTTGGTTAATTTTATGTTTTACAAAAAAAAATAAACTAAGCATACATGACTATCTAATTTAAATTTTTTGAAGGAAAATAATTTTACTCGGTCATAATTAGGAAAACCTTAATGCTAAATCACTACTTTTGGGAAAACCATACCATTTATTTTTTTGAATAATTGAGAAAAAGGATTTTTTTACATGATAAAACATTTTCAGACACGATGAAAAAAAAAAAAACTTGCTATATCTCATCTTGAGGTAAGTGTTTATATTCGTAACCAGGAGTGGAACCTGTGTCTAAGCTTAAGCTTCCATTAGATCTATTCCAATTACTAAAGTAATCATCATCTTCTCTTAATGTATTTTATGATTCTTATCGTCTACAAGCCACCTTATACCAATCTTTTGTACAAGCACTTGCCTCAATGTTAACAACAAATGGAGAGGCTCAACATTCGTTTGCAATCGAACTTGCTGTACTCAACACTTAATCAACGGCAACCATTGAAGCTGGAGCAACAAGTACTTCACTAATGTTACGAGATAGGAATGGGTAGTCTCTTGTGTGCATTTGCTACTACTCTAAAATATTAAAGTTCTTGATGGAGATATTCTCAAAAAACTCGAAACTCATACTAATATAGTACTGTAGCTTAGATATTGGAGCATCAAACCGTTACCTATTCAACTTTTGCATTAGTAACTGCTTACCTATAAATGAGTAATATCACTCCTTAGTAGGTAATGAAGGAGAGATTGATGATTGGTTACCGTACTAACTTTAATAGTGGTTGAGCATCTCATCTATGCTAGCCATCTCTTTCGACACTTCCTATTGTACTTACAAGCTATACACGTCTTAGGAATCTGTTAGATCTTGAATGTAACCGTAATAAGTTTTCAAATGCATTAGTAATAATTCCACTTTACAACAAGGATCTAGAATAGTTTCTATAAGATAAATATGGGGAATGTCTTTATAATAAGTTAACCACTTCAACAACATATCACATATGCATGCATATAGGTTGGGGGCCTCACGAGCCTAAAGTAGTACACCAGGTATACTAACGAATGACTAACATAACAAATAAGTGTACACTGGGCTTGTAAACCTGCGAGAAAGTATTAGTAGCATCATGAAAAACCTTTAAAACTTTTAGCAATTGGACACATATATCTTAGTTATTGGGGAGAATGTTAACTTCCCACATGTTATACATTATGCAGTTATATAACAATTCATTATAAGGAACTATACTATGCAATAACTTATAAGTCGAGTTCTAACAGTGTTGCACATCCATCTTAAACTTCCGAAGCCTCTTCTCACACACCATGCAAAAGTTTCTCTACTTTTTGTGAAGGGATAATCTCTCTGTTATTGTCTTGATAATGTTTTTTATTAGAGCTATACTATTATACAAAGCTGCTATGCCATTCTGGACATATAAGTTAAGAATACAACATCCACAACGTATGTGAAAACTTACCCCCCCCCTCCCCCTAAATGTTGGTTGACAGTGAATTTACAAATCAAATGTTGAGGTAATATTAGGACTTACATTATTAAAACTAATTGAAAAAATTGTCTTCACTAATCCATACTCATTTAGGATTTCTCTAATAATTTTATAAATGTTTTGTACCGTATGTCCATGTTCCATATTCTTAAAACTAATAGTTGTTTATTAAGTTTCTCATTATTTTCTATCTAGTGAACAATGACACTCATATAAGAATTATTACGAAAAGGATTTATCCATATGTCTACACATATGGACACATGCATATTGAGAGAAGCAAACTTACTTACAAGGTCCCTCTTACTTTTGTAATAGAGCTTCTACGTGGCTTGGGTTAATGTTCTATGGCTAAACTGTCAAGAGCTGGGGTTAAACATCTCCCGCTTAGATCAACTCTACCACTTTAATGTACCTACGTTGAATGATAGGTGTATATTCACCAGGTACTATGCCAGGTAGTACTTATGCCTCTCTTCATCATATCTCATCAATAATTAACTAAATAAACCACTACCTTAAGCAATCTGTTGCTATATACAATCTATTCCCACATCTCTGAGATACTTCAACCTCAAGTGCCTATCAAGGGTATCATATCTCTCTCCTATTTTCCATGAGTAACTTGCATTGCAGTAGTTGCAAAATACTCTTAAGTTCCCCCTTTCGTTTATACCCTTACAAAAATATGTAGTAAAAATATTAGACTTATTGGGTTTAAGGGGCTTACCTAAGCTTAAAGGTCTCAAACTATTGAGCTCATGTTGTTCCATATGTTGCTCTTTTGTTTCAAGAATAATTTATATGTCATCCTCCTCATTCTTGAACATGCTTATAGGGTAACTCATCAGTAGAGGTTTAAATTTTATGGGTTGTGTAGAGATACTCATACAAGAAGGTTTAAATCTAGTAAGATGTTCAAAGACACTTATGCGTAGAGGTTTGAAACTAAAAAGTGACGTGCCTCGGTAACTCATGTGTTGAGGTTCAATGTCAAAACTAGGAGATGGTATGCTATAATTACTTGTGTGATGAGGTTTTAGATCGAACTCAAGAGATGATGCAACTTATTCTTTCATGTTCTCAACTACATTATGTGCCCTTTGGTCATTTAGGTTGTACTCGTTATCTAGGTAATCCTAAATGTTATTGAACCATTATAGCTTAGATAACATACTAGTTCTAATGCTCTTACCTTTGCTCTTAGTTTTTTCGCTAGATGAGGAATTGTAGTTCTTACTAGAGAAGGTATGATGTAAAAATCTTTCCATGGATGGCAAAACTTTTTTTTCTTATTTACTACAACAAAGATTTATGAATAAAATACAAAAATAATATATAAGACAACATAAAGCAGATATTATGTTACGGATAAGTATATGACAATATTATTTGCTAATGCAAATGGTTTAGTATAGTGAAATGAAGAACTATGCTTAGATAATAGTGGTTAATGGAATAAAATATTTCTATGACAACGTTTCACAATTGAAAAAAATTGAAGGTAGAATAGTTAGAGTTGAAGCGTTTTAATTAGTTTATAAAGTAATAACCGCTGTATATCGGCACCATTTTATTTATAAGGATTAATAAATGTGTGAGCATGTCATTTAAATTTTGATAATTCGAATCTTCAAAATTTTCTAGCACTACAATTTTCGAATTTTTCAATTCAAATTCAATATGCATGTGTCAAAAGTTAAATTGAATGATTTTTTTTTTCTTTTTTTTTTCTTTTTTTTTTTTTTTTTTTTGCAAATCCTAAAGATAAGTGGAGCAAGAGAAAGTTTATGGAAAGTTAGGGGAGAAAGGTGTGTGTTTGTTGGGGGTGGGGTAGTAAAAAAGGACCAATCAACTTTTTTTCTTTTGGTTGGTTTGTGGTGGTTCAAGGACTACTGATTCGAGCTATTCCTTGAACAGTTTAAGCTTAATATTTTTTGGATTAAGACTGTTTACCGTTTGAAATCGATTTTTACCTATGGGGGTTTATTTCAAAAAGAGCTATATTGTATTTATTGTCATAGTCATCTTGTAGTTGTTAATGATTCCATCTTCTCCATGTTAAATTGAAGTCAAGGCATATATTGTCGTATGATATTGCGCCTGGATTTTGCTTTCTCAGTTCGCTCATGTGACGTAGTTGTTGTGTGGTGTTGTGATATTTCACTGTGATTTTACGCTCAATGGTTGGAATCTTTTGATATCTCCGAAACTAGGTTTTGTTATTGTCTGAAGAGATCAGAAACTGTGGGCAGAGTGAGACCCAAGTACAGCCTGGCGATTGCGAAAGTTATTTTTTCTTCGTCTCTCTCCCGCCAAAAACCTTTTTCTTTTTCCCATTTTTCGGGCGGGTATCCAAGCAAGTAAAAAAATAAACTAAGGGAAAGCAGGAAAGTTGGAATTATATTGCTAGTGGAATGGAACATGGCATTAATTTGCAGCCACATGCCAATTCACATACCAAAAATGAGTAGAAATTTATTGAATTAAAACCCTGTCCACGCGGTGTACACAGAAGTCTCAGGTGATGCACCTGATGAAACGATACACATGTCAAAATCCCATTAGTTGGTAGAATGAATTCCACGTGCTAAAGGCCAAGCATCACGTGGGCTTCAAAGACGGAAGCATTGTGGTCCCGTGTTCAGACTAATACATGTAATGCTGTTTATTATATTCCGAATTTTTTCACGGTAAAGTTACGAAATAACTTGATATAAGAAGTTAGAAGACTATTTTCTTTCTCTTTTCGATTTAATTAATTATTAAAATTAAATTAACTTATTGTCCAAGTAATAAATTAGTCTATTTCAATAGCATGAATAATATAAATTGAATTTTATTAAATTAATAATTTAGATTAATCAACATTACGTTGACATATTTATTCTAACATTACAGTGAAAATCTCCATTCCAATAATGTATTCTTGCAGGAGGATCATCAATAAAGGAAGCATTTTATTTTCGTCGTATCGATAATATAATTATATATCATACATAATATATGATATAATTATATGGAGGGACGTCTTAGTAATATGCTTCGGTAGTTCAATCCAATCCTCATGTTATTGTGTATCAGGGAGAAGCTCGAGTTCTGAAAGCAAACCATTAAATTATCATGCTAACATTTTTTTCATAAAAGCATACTATCACCCACAGTAACTAGACTATTAGGTGCTAGAAACAGGTAGATGATTAAGTAAATAAATTACTTAGAGAATTGTTTAAAAATTTTGCAGTTTTCTTTTGTCATATACTTGTTTCTATAAAACTAACCCATATATATAATTCAACTTTCCAAATAACAGCTTCTTGTCCTCACTTCTCGAAAGTCGCTGTATCTCCTGTTAACTTTACCAAATAAATTATTCCAATCGTATCTTCCCTTTTTATTCATTTATTAATATTAATATATATTTTAACAATCTTTTCAATATTATAGATATATTGATAATGAGATTTAGATCCTCTAAAGTTGCTTTTATAAAGTTATCTTTTGAGATGTAGATCCGTGTAATCAACGGTTAATATTATAGAAAAAAAGATGACATCATGATAATATTATTTGATATTTCAAAATTCGATTTAAAGTATTTTAAAGAATCCATTTCCATTGATAGTGAGTATTTATGTATAAGTCAAAATATAAATTTTGGAGGTTCTATGTAATTTAATTATTTCTAATAAGAAGGTTTTAAGGATTATTTGATATTTTTTAGACACTTACGATGTGAATGTATCACCCCTACTATATGCAAGCGATCACAAGAAGCCTTTTTATCAACTTCATTATCCTTGTTCATTAAAATTGGCTTTAAAGTTGTGCATGGAGTTTCAATTCTACTCAACCCATGGAAATCAAATTAGGATAGCTCAGTTTCATATTAGCTCCCTGTGATTAGTGATAGTAGTAGATTATTTCATTCATGGACCTTCAAGCCATAGAGCATGGGTCAAGCTTAAAAACCCATAACTAATTTATTCAAAGCCTTATTTAGGCTCTGTAGAGCTCGTCGATCTCATCATGATTTAGATTAAGCTCTTACATCATAGACAATCTTATCAAAATATGGATTAAGATTCCAACAATTCATCTAACCTGGTTAAAAAACGCCTATTAAGCTCCTATTACCTTTCAACCATTTGAGGTAAAGCCCATAAGCTCATGCAAGGTAGATCCAATCTAAGGGCTAAAAGATGAAACAACTTAGTTTAATAAGGAAAGACTACATCTAGTATACACCTAGCTTAAGATCTTCTCCCACAAAATTCAAATTGTATCATAGGGATATGGTCAAGCATATCTTAGAGATACAAATCATTTTCCACTTAAAAGTCATAGATGATGCCTATAAATACTAGGTAACACGAATCCAAATTCTCTCTAGCCTACATTACTCTCCTTTAAAAACTCTCTTAAATCTTCTCTAACTTAAGCAATAGAATGGTCATACTGGAACCACTTCCAGTGCTCCTCCTAGCTTGTGCATGTTTGTGTTTGCAGCTTACCTCCAACCTCAACAACACATGATGAAAATTGACCATCACTAAGTGGATTAGCTAATTCTTTATCACAATTCTATTACTTATGAACCAATTCATCCAAATTCTTTTTATTAATATATTTATTCACTTTGTTTCCTTTTTTATTCACATAATGCTTTCGTACATTTTTGGTTGTAAAATGGTCAATTACTTTCAATAATTTATATCTCAATATATCATAACTATTTCACTTATCTCATCGGAAAAAAAAACTAATATAAGAGAGTAAGGAGTTACACCATAACTGTTTACATAAAATGAAATGGTTGAAGAAAAAGGAGAAATAAAATAACTTCACTTAAGTTACGTAGAAGCTTCCTATGAGGAATGAAAATAAATAAAGAAGTACTACTCTCTTTATAATTAATTACAAAGGTAATGTAGAAAATAAAAATGGTTATAATACTACCTTTACATTAATATTGAAAAAAAAAACTAAAACAATGTCTATAGAGTTGTACAATTACCTAATGTTTACATATTAGTTAAATTGATAGAGAAACTGCTTTTTAGACATTCTCACCTTATGTACATTAGAGAAGTAACTTAGTTGTGCTTTCACCTAATGTGATGGAGTAATTGAAGTAGCCATCTTCGAAGCTACATGTGCCACATGCTTCTTGTTCCCACTTCTTTATTTTATGCTAATATTCAACCAAGTAAATGCTAGTATAACAAATCTCAATTTTATTTATATCAAAATTTAAAATGCTGCCAATATATCAATAAATGGACATCATATCCTCTGTAATCTCATTTAGGATCCCATTAACTTGAATTCCATTTAAATCACTTTAAGGGAAAAAAATTCAATTCAATTCCATTACTCATTTGTCACCAGCTAAAAGGAAATAAGTAGAAGTTACTAGAATATGCATGCATTATAAAGTGACTATGTTGATTGTGGCTATGAAATTGATTTAAGAGACCTTTGTTATATGTCATTTGGATTTGGGATTCAACATTTGATGGATGTGCATTATAAAGTGAACATGTTGATTGTGGTTATGAAATTGATTTAAGAGATCTTTGTTATATTTTATTTAGATTTGGGATTCAGTATTTGATAGATGTGCATTAGAGTAGAGGTGTGTGAGTGGGTTAAACAGGCCAACTCGGCCCAGCCTACTGTAATACCCCTTACATGCTAGGTAACGGAATTCTAAATCATCGGGGCATCTTTTGGTGAAGCAGCTTGGAGTACATCGAAACTCCGAAATTAAGCGTACTTAGGCTAGATAAATCTTAAGATAAGTGACTTCCTAAGAAATTTCAGCACTAAAGGAAAAAGTTGTGCAATGTTCTATGCCAAAGTGGACAATATCTTAATGGGAGGAGTTCCGACCAAGTTGTTACAGGTGGTATCAAAACAATCTACTAGTTGAAAGGGTAGAGCCTTGCCTGGTGATTGTCTTGGACCTATATAATGAAACTAACGAGAGTGTTGGTTTTATAGGGGGTGGATTGTAATACTCTTTACATGTTAGGTGATGAAATTCTAAATCATCAAGGTATCTTTTAATATAATGGCTTGGAGTATGTAGAAACTCTGAAATTAAGCATACTCAAGCTAGAGCAATCCTAGAATGGGTAACCTCTTAAGAAATGATGAACTAAAAGATAAAATCGTATGGTGTTCTACATTAAAATGAATAATACCTCAGTAGGAGAAGTTATGGCTAAATCGTTAAACCTACTAGTTAAATAGGTTGACTTACTGATTTGGCATGCCCTTTTTTTTTTTAGAAAAAAGGGGACCAAAGAACCTTGGCCCTAACCAATTTAGAAAGCAAGTAAAATGGGTTGGCTTGAGGACCAAAAGTGTGATTATGTTAAATGAGCCAATCCAAACTGACTAATTTTAGCTTGCAAGTTAAATTCACTAAGTTTATTTGACATATAACATTGTTAAATGGAAGTATAGGCATAGGAATGCTTATTAGGTTAAAAATACTATCTAAATTCAATGTGATTTTTTAATTTCATTCAGTTTCAAATTACTGCACATTTTATTTGGTTAGATTTTTCCTAATCAAATTTTATACAAGAAGATTAAAAATTTCTAATATAGTATTTATTCAAATTTTATTTGTCAAGTTTACTATTAGAAAGATGATGTGGCACATTCTTATTGGTTGAAAATTATAACTTCAAACTTTCCTAAATGTTACCATGTACACATGATATGGTGATTCTAGCTCCATATTCATTGTTTCCCTCACCAATGCAACTCTATTGCACTGCTCTAAACTTTTCCCATAAAACCATTTTCCAATTATGATCTTTGATCTTATTTATTTATTTTTTTTAAAAGAAAAAACCATGATCTTTGAAGTTTCACTCTATATCCTAAGGGAAGGCTTCACTATTTTACATAGTATTTAATTAAGACATTATGGTTTCCATCTTAAGAGCCTATTCAAAACTTAGAACAATAGTTAAATCTATATATATACATACATACATACATACATATATATATATATATATATATATATAAAAGCTCACTTACTACCTACTTTAAGTGTTTCCTATGTTAGCTAATTCATTTTAGTTATGGTACATGAGAGCAACTCCTTAAGAGCCATACTTTAAGTAAGTTTTTAAGCATAATGTTTTGATACTAATAGAAAATTGTCATACCAAGTGTACTTAACTCAATCATTTTGATGTATCCAACTTAACAACCACTCTTTATAAAATTTGTGATATAATTCTTTCAAAATAACCTTTTACAGTAAAATCTATTATATAAAATTTAAGTTTAAAATCAACTTACATAATTTCATATAAATGAGAAAGTTACATTTTCAAAAGAGACTTCGAAATTATAAATTTAAGTTATTTATATTGTAAACCAAGAGTTGAAAACTAATAGTTTGCCTTGGGAGACTCAATTAGTTTTTCCCAAAAAGTTACATAAGTAAGTAAAAGAAAATAAACGACCAGCAGTATCTTCTTTTATCCTTACTCCCCGACTCATTTAGCTACTAATTGGAGAAGTAGGTAAGGCTCGATTTGCGACTCTATGCTTACAAAAAATCTATAAGGAGATGAGCGATAACTTGCTCAATAAGTGGCACGGCGATAAAGTATGCATCTAGGATAAAACAATTAAGGTTTTCAATCAAGTTAAGTAAATGTAATATATGTAAAAGTGTCATTACATGACATTATTCAATCTATCATAAGATTAGAAAAATTACTCTCGCTATAGTCTAGGTTAAGGTGTTTGACATCATGTACTCACAAATTGAAGCTAACCTAAGACTTGTATAATAGAGAATAGCCTTCTCTTAGCTTGCTCATACGAATAAAGAAAAATAAAACCGTCTTTAGTTTAAGTCAAAGAGAAACACCTAGAAATTTGAGAGAGAATGAGAGAGCACTTTAGAATAATAGTTCTTAAATTTGATTATGAGTGGAATGATGATCATTTAGTTTTTACAAATGCTATTTATAATATTTTCTATAGTAACTAATTTCCTAATAAATATTACTAATTATAACTATTTACTATCTTCTTTAACTAGCTAATCCTATTAGTTGCAACTATTTATTAAGTTTCTTAACTAATATCTAAAATTACAACAATATCCTCCACCCTTGATAAAAAAAACTTTCCTCAAGATTTAAGAGAACAAGATGAGCAAACAAATAAGGATTAACTAATCCTATTTAATAAAAGTAAAAATTTATCAACAGTACTCAAGAAACTTGAAGCATGCATTGTCCGTTTTTTTTTTTTTAATGACCTTCCTTGTTTGTGACGTTGCTCTTCAATGCCCTTGAATATTGTCCTCAAGATTAAGTGCAACTTCTTTTGAAAAACATATTACTCATTAGAAATGCAAGCAACGACTTTAACTATTCTTACCATTGTACCAAAGTCGACATTAATAAGATTATTGTTAACCACTTTCATATTTTGAATTTTTTGGAAATCTAAATAGTCGAATTATCATAGAATCTTCTTGTTTTATAACAATAACATTTTCTTAATCATTATTTTGAACAGTTTCTTGAAATTTGTCTTCATTTGTAGCTTCTATGGTTGAAGTAATATCTTTGTTGTACCATTTCATCAGCTTCTCTTTATTAATATATTTAACGATTAATTTTTCCAGATGCTTATTACTTGCTGCAAGTTTATTTAGATCTTCTTGTACTTTGTCAAATGATATCATCATTTTCTATCTTGATGCTTCTATTTGCACCATAACTTGCTCCAACAAATTTTGTACTCATGCTAATGCAATAGGATCTTGCAAATTGATCTTGATTAGAAATGAAGAGTGAAATTGAACAACAAACAAAATGGTAATGATATCGAAAGAAAAGAAAAGAAACAAATGGATTTGAATAAATGAGAATGAATCAAAGAGAATAAATCAAGGGTATGAGCAACGAAAGCACCAATGATAGAATCTTACGTAGCTCACTCATACGAATAAAGAAAAGTAAAATCTTCTTTAGTTCGAGTCAAAGATAAACTCCTAGAAATTTGAGAGAGAAGAAGAGAAAACTTTAGAAAAATAGCTATTGAATTTGATTATGAGTGGAATAATAATCATTTTGTTTTTACAAATGATATTTATAATATATCCTATAGTAACTAATTTTCTTACAAACTTTACTAATTACAATTATTTATTATCTTCCTTAACTAAGTAATTTTGTTAGTTGTAACTATTCATTAAGTTACTTAACTAATATCTAAAATCATTACATACCCTCAAACCATTGTCCCTAACTTTGCTATAGTCTTATCTCCTGTTACTTAATTCGACTACAGATGGGGAAATAAACATTTCTATTGTCCTCATCAAACGGTTCATATTTGACTCGATAATCCTAGTTGTTTCCCCTAGTAGGTTGCGGTGTATGTTAGATTAGGAGTTAGATTAAGTTTATATTAATTCATTTTTAAGGGATCATTCCATTTTAAGTAGTCTAAATTGAATAGTATACATAAAACAAACTCAATGTAGAGCAAAGCTCCCATAGCAATAAAGCAATATTCAATCACATGCATAGTACATACATAAACAACTAAATTATGACCACAAGCCCAAAAAAAAAAATTAAAGATTCTTAATATTTTGAAATAATATTCCAAAATGTTGCGAAGCATTGATCCTACTTTGATGTTCATTGCTCATTAAGCTTGCTAGTCATTCTTGTCCACTTCAATTATCCCTATATATTCACTTTAGTTTTAATCCAAAACATGAAATAAAATTCCAATTAAAAGATTAAAGGCGTTTTCTTTTTTTAGTTGAATGAAGTTGTTAAGCCAATTATGAAGTATGATTCTTGTGTTGCACATTTTAACTTGGGTACTATATCTAATTATTTCCATTTAGAATGATATGATCCTTATGTCACAATTCTGACCTAAGTTCCAAGTCTATTTATTACCATATATTCTAAATAGGTTACATTCTATGGTAAGTTTTCAAGTCCTACAATCATGACTTTCTAAATCAAGTACCTTCTATGCTACATTCTGTCTAACATTATAACTTATAGTTTATTTTAAGAAACTCGCTAGATCTTCACATAATGACTACAAACCCAATACGACAACAGCAAAACATACCCACTCTTCGTATTAACTATTTTACTCAAGTCAAATTTAAGTCCTTTTCATTTCAAAAGTTACACTATGGCTCATACTCACTTATATTACTAAAGTCATCCACCTTTACTTGATAATTCACCACATTTTCTCCATTTTTCACTTCAAGATTTGTAGCAAAATTAACATCCATAACTAAATTTATCTTGTTCTACTAATATCCAACTTATTTGTGTCATCACAACATCATATCAACACTTATTTACATGAATTTTTAGTAAAATAGGTAGTTTTGGCTTAGTTTTTAACAAATTAGTTTGAAACTAAGATTTTCCTTGAAAATTAGAAACTTTCTTTAACTAAAAATCATCAAGAACTATAATCTACTTAATGTATTGTAGTCTTATACTAAATTCATTTAAGGTTTCTCAAGGAAATACTCTACTAGCTCACTGTTTTTCAAAATCTCAAAATTTTTTAAAAACCAAACTTCACCATTTTGAAAATCAAATTTCATGGTGTGAAAATATACCCTTTGAGCATATACATAAAAATTCAAGTCAAAATTACATAGTTTAAGTTTTTGAAAATGTGAAAGAAAGTCAATGGATATGATATTTTTGTTAAAGAGCTCATATTGGTGCTCAAATTTGGAAAATCTAAGTGTCATTTGGAAATCCTCATGCACTTTTTTTTTTTTTTTAGAAAAACCAATTTTGAATTTTTTTTAAAAAATTGTATACTATTTTTAGTCAAATTTTGGGAAAAAAATAAAAGAGAAGAATTGATCACTCATTGGAAACCACTGCTCCAGCTAGTGTTAGCCACCATAAGCTTGTCTATACATCAAACTGTAGTGTTTCCCTTTAGAAAACAATGTCCATTTACTTCCAACAACTCTTTAAAACCTTGAATTACCACAAGCCTTGGTTTGCCATTTTTTTGTTAATTTCTTCTAACCCCATATGTTAACACAACTCTCCTCTTAATAATTTTTATTCCGAAAGTGAAAGGAACTAAACTTGCTAATGGAATTGAACTTGTGATTCTATAGTGAGCGAGTAACCCTATTGTATAGGATATCCACTTGAACCCTACTATACTATGTAAGTTCTAGGTAGGTAAAGAGGATTATAGGATAGGTTCGAGATAATAATTTCTAAGAACTTGCTTCCATAGGGTAGGATACAGTTATGATATCAAGGTACCTTGAACATACCTTGGAATCTATACTCTAATATATATAGAGTATAGATTTTAGGATATCATATACTAACATATAATAAAACCTTAAGATTACATTCTCTTGTGTCTATTATCTTATGTCTCTCTCTCTTCCTTTTCTTATGTAAAACCTTTATATATATATATATTGCGAATAACAATTTTAAAATTTGTTAAAAATTTATTTTGATAATTTGAAAGGAAAAGAAAAAAATGATTTGGCAGGACCTAACCAAAGGTTGAACATTTCCAATTGTAAGGATTAATCTTTATTCTACCCATTAAAGTTTCATATTGTTACGATTAGATGTATGGCAAATATAATAACATTTCAAATATTACTATTTGGTCCATTAGTATAGTTACATATTTAATATTAATTACGTGTCAGTATAATATTTCAAAAGAAGATAAAATGAATATATATATATATATGTTCCATATGGTACTTTATACCTTGTAAAATTTATAAGGCATATGGTAGTTCTCAAGTATCATAAAATAGGTTCTAAGTATAAATTTTGGAACCTATACTAATAAGATAGGGTATGGGTAAGGTATCAAACTCTATCCACCCTATACCTGCTCACTCCTAGTGGTAAGTATGAGGGTTTGGTAGTTTTTACATAGCTACATGTCTTCACCTTTAGTTTAGGTGTCCTTAATTTTCACGTCTCCACATTTTTTTTTCATAATCTATTATTTCATTCTAGCTTACCACAATTCATCATTAATTTTCAAAGCTACCACACATTTTTTATTTAATTAATATTTTCTTTACTAATTTCTATTATATTTTACATATATTAAAGTATTTTAGGTAATTATAGGTATATATTTATATATGATAATTGTGTTTGATGTACATATATGATTTCTACATATTATTTCATGGCATTCCATAATTTTGTTATCCATATAATGCATCTCTAAGATTTTGCTAATTTACTATAGCCTATTCCAATATATATATTAAAGAGAGAGAGAATAATATATTAAAAACTAGCTATTTTAGTTATATTATTATTTTATTATATTCCATATTCCGCATCTAGAGGTCTCTTAGTCTAACTCGTATAACCTCTCATAAATTTTTAACTCAATATGTTTACTTTCGTAAATGCCTTAAATTGACCATTCAGAATATACTTACTAAACTACGGGGCATACCATTGGTTCCTATATTAATTGTATTATCAAATAGTAGTAATTAGATATTCTTCTTCTTTTTCTTTTTTCTCTTTCTGATCAAAAGGTAACTTTATCAAAAAAGAACAAGGCTACCATGAATAGTACTTAAGAGGCCAATCAGTTTAATTAGCTAAAAGCAATGGTCTTAAAGGGGACTAGGGATTAAAAGCAAAAAAAACAAGCCTACAAATCTTCCTTCCCTTGAAATGTAGCCCAATTCGCATAGTGATTAGCTTGTCTACTAACAAGAGAAAACAACGAGATTCAAAAGAAGAGCAAATCCCAGGAACTTCTTTAATAATATATTTTTTAAGCCAACTAAAAATTAGATTATTAGATTCTTGAACCTAGAAATCAAATTATGCTAAAGGGTTTTATTGTCTAATCCATAGTCCTGTTCATTTTCTCTTGAAATAAAATAGCCTTGTAGATATTATCGAGTAAAAAATCAAGGTGGAAACCTATTATGCCTACCCATCCTAAAGCTTGCAATCATGTCTTCTTATTTAATTATGACAATACTAACTACCTCAAGGATTATTAATAATAAGTAATTAATAGGACCTAATAGAAGGATTTCCCTAACCCATTTCAATTGTTTGAAAATGTCATATTCAGAAAAAGGTCAATGTCATAAATACTACCTCAGCTTTATCTATTTTTATAATTAATTACCTAAACTTTAAACTTGTAAATTTAATACCTAATTAAACTTTTCAAGATTCCTTATACTATCTCATCTAATACTGTTAAACTCCATTAGCTTATATAGACATGTTAATCAATAGTCACTTTATATGTGTAATAATATATGAAATAAACAAAAACACCATCTACCTAGATGTCCAGTTAGATTAGAAAGGAAAGGCAAAGTTCAATGATCTGTAAAAGAAAAGGAAATAAATAAATCTCTTTGAAAGAAAAAGATGAATTGGTTAGTGATTAGAACATAAACTCTAATTCAAATGAAATTGAGATGAGGAGAGGTAAAGAGGGAATGTAAACCCTAATTTAAATCCTTTATAACTGAAACCTTCTTTGAAATCACAATCCAATTTGTAGTGCTTCAAGAGGGTTGAATGCTTCCTTTACATGCAAAATGTGAAGAAGAGAAGAAGTAATAGTAGCATTAGTTAAGGTGTTTGGCAATTGTCTGAGCTAACAAATGCAATAGACCTTAGGTTCTCAAGGGTAAGGAACATGCCTATTGTGATAATGTGCCCAAAAGTGGTGGAGGGTGAACATTTAATGGCAGCCAATGATGGTGGATTTCTAACTTTCAAGGCGACCAATTAGATGGACATTTATAAAAAAAGTTTAAATTTTTACCATACTAGGAGCCTCTAAAAACCTTTTGATTTCACTAGCTTGCTTTGAAATTGAATAGTTGTAGGAAAAAAAAATAGAGAGACAGAGTGGGTTGTGGTGGTAGCCAATGTAGAGAGAGAAAGTAGTTTATGGAGTCTTTTTGTATGATTTTTGGTGAAATTAAATTCATTTTTTAGCTCCATTGACTCTTATGTTATGATATTGCAATTTGAATCAATTTTATATCTCTTGATGAGAATGAATTGGGACCATCAATATTGAGAACATAAAGCTCTGATTTTTTTTTTTATTTCACTAAATTGAATATAAAAACAAATTGGTTACTTATATCAAACTTTTGATTAATGATGTTCAATTTTCATCCAATTCCAGTTTTCTTTTTTAAACCAAAGATATTGATTCAAAGATTCATACTTTACCAGTTGTCTTGCATTATGGTCATCCTCCCTCGCCATTAGTCACTATTTGAAGGTCAGGGAAATCACATGCTTGGCACATGATCTGCACATTTAGGTGTATGGTGTTGTGTCACGCCATTATTGGTTAATGGATCCATTTAAGCTAATGGAGTTTAACGGAGTTAGATAAGGTAGTGTAAATAGCCTTAAAATGTTTAATTAGGTATTAAATTAACATATTTAAAGTTCATCTACTTAATTATAAAAATAGGTAAATTTAGAGTAATATTTGTGGCATAAAAAAAACGGAGGACTTAATTAGAATAAATAATATAATTTTAAGATTAACTTTACACTTTCCTCTCAAAATCATATTGCACATTTTTATATTATACAAAAGGAAAGGATATAGTTGGAGCCTATTGAAATTCATGTTCTAAGAATCATATCGAATCTGGATCTTAAACAAGTTTGTATTTAGAAGCCTAATTTCTAGATATGACCCGATTATTAACTTATTTACTAATTTTTTGAGCTAGTTATATTTTGTCCCGTTTATTGACCTATTAACCAATCCTTTTATTTTCTTACTTATTACTAATTTATATAATTTTGAACATGTATTTTGTCAGAATGTGATTTTGTACATTAAATCCTAGTAAAAAATGCATATTAATCACTATAAGAGTTTTAATTTCTAATAACTGTTACTCCATATATTTAGTGGCATTTTTATTAGCCACTAGAACTTTTAATAGTGGTGTAAAACCACTGTGGATACAAAAGTAACAAATTGTTATTACCGATACTTTTTCTAATGTAAGTATATACAATGCTATAACAACAATTTTACTAAAGCGAATAGTAGCATTTATTAAAAGCTACTGAATTAATTATATAGAAGTAACTTAAAACTACCATTAGTAGCATTATATATAAGATTATCTAAACCATTACTATTTTCTACATTTAATATCAATTTAAAGCGACTATTAATAATACAAAATAATAGTTACTATAATCTACTATTATTTCATTTCTCATGGAAAAAAAAGAGAAAGGAATATATATGATTCTAAGATTGCCAATTACATATACTCCCTTTTATCTATGAATGATTTGTAGATTACTTATATTAACACCATCTTGGAAACAATCCTCTAGTGGGGTAGCATTTAATTTTATTTCCCATCAAAGAAAATGTCCAATTTTATATAAAACAAAGTTTGAATGCATATATGACTCCTTATAGTATTTTATTCTTTAGAATGAGTTATGATAACACAACAGTATCTAAAATCCAAAGATACGTGTAAATTGCAAAGAATTTAATGTTTGTTCCCATTACGATATCATTAATTAATCAATATCCTCAATCATCCAACGAACTACTCTATGACCATACATCTGGACAATTTCATCTACACCCTCTTAGCTCCTAATAAGCTGGCTACATTATATTGCATTATATAAAAACCATGTTTCATAAACATCCAAAACAATTTAGTATATACATTTATTGATGATGGGGGAATAAAATGATCATTTATATGCAAGTTTATCCTTTATTATCCTCAAGTTAAAGACTCATATGTGTAACTTGATAACTAATTTGCAATATTAGGAATCTTAATTTCTTTAGTATCCTCAAGGATTCTCTCCAACTATATTAAAAGTCATATATCATGTCTTAATTTAACTTATAACATGACCATGTGGAGTTTTCAAACTTTATCACAACTAAATTATTTTTTAAAAATATTATTTCAATCCAAATATATGAAACAACTTAACCCCTTCCTCATGCTCCTTACTTAATCTACTCAATTGTATTCGCTTCTTATCATATCTTAACTATATTCATATAAGGTAAGAACTTGATTTTAAGTTAATCACTTCATAATATATTTGGCATTATATAAAATTTAAGGGAAGTGCCAAACTAGAGAAAATTGTATGTTTATTGTCAAAAATTTTTAAAATTATATAAATATAAGTTGTACAAAAAAATATTACCAAAATACCATATATATGGCACATCTTGGTACACCAAAAGTACCATTATATCTTTAGGATATGAACATATGTAAAAAATACTAATATCACATCTTGAAAATGTGATATTAGTATTGTTTTTTTGTTAATATTTTTTGTATAATTTGTAATTATGTAATTTTTTTAAAAAAATATTGGTAGACATGTATTACACTCACCAAACTAATATAAAAGTCATTAACCAAGTGCCAAAGTATGAAACTTAAATTTGGAATTATAATAGCTGGATATTTTATTTCAATCATAAATAAGATTAACTAGAATAATTAGTATAATTAACTCTTCCTTTCAAGGGTAAGTTTGATTAACTAATTCTAATCTGACTTATAATATATATATATATATGGCAATGATATTGTCTAAAAATATGGAAGATATCTAGGCTCTAAAAGAGCTATATGTCCTTTGAAACAATGGCAATGATCTTATAAATTTTATTTACTGTTGAAAACAACAAAAGGAAAGGAAAGAAGAATTAGGTTCTTTCACCTCTTCAAACTAATTAACAATCTATATTTTGATAAAGTTACTCTTAGGTTAATTAGGAATATTTAGGTAAAATAAACTTTAAACTTAACTTTAAACATAAATAGGTATTAAATATGATGCTTTTCTCTAAATCTTAGATGTAGTCACATTACAACTTACAAGATAAGTAATCAAATTTTATACACTTAGTTAATGTCAAATAATTGAGGGGATATGGCAAATATGAAACATGGCATTTGTCAAGTTAAAACAAAAAGATTATTTTATTATGTTGGCACCATATACATATAAATTTTATTATGTTGGCATAAGTAGTTATCCTAATCAATCATCTAAGAAAAGCATGATATGACAACAAATGTCTCCAAATGCATAGACATATTAAAATGAAATAGTGAAAAACCTACTAGAAAAAGAAAAATACAATCTATTTCTTATTTCTGTAATCAATTGATTATTTTATGTATTAAATTCAAACCATGAATCTTAGATATCTTCTTTCATCCAATATCACAAATCAATACATAGATGGGGATTGACTTGCTACAAACATAGGATAATAATTCATATGTGATTTGCTATGATATCAAACGATTTTCAACTACCATAGTTGCAAATAGTAAGATTTGATTTTTAGCAACACTATTTCGAACTTTCATTTCTCCATTTCTTGTGTAAAAACTTCTATTTACCATAATGATAAATTAACAAAATATAAATGAAGTATGTAACTACATATCTGTTTCTCAATATATCAACAATATATGGAGATGGGCTTTCACTTTTCTCATTATAGGCCGTGAAAACATGAAGTCAAAAACTTCTAGTTGTAATACCTTACGACATTGTGTTTTCAATCTACTTAGTTGAACTAAAGTATGTGAAACCTAGGATATGTTAGAATTTGAATTATTGAGCTTTGTTTTACAGTTTCAAAATTTTGAATTTGATGCATCAAAAATTTGTCACCCAACTAATTCCATAAAAGCAAACATTATAGAAATATGCTCAATTTTTCTATAGTTTATTTTCAGGTATACAACATGAATACCTATTATTATTATATAGAATGAAAGCATTTACTATAATGGAAATTAAAAGGATGAACAATAATGATATCAAGATAGACACAAGTGACAAATCCATTATAGGTGCTATTTGAGTGACTTCAAAAAATGAAACCCTCATAAATCAACATAGCAGAAAATGTAAGATCCTTTAAGGCTCCTAACAAAACTAGAAGTCAAGTCCCTTTCGCTATAAAATCAATTAAACATATATGATCCTTATTCTTCATTTTTTGGGGTAAGTATAAATTATTGGTTCTTCTACTTTGCTAACCTAAGAACGAAGATTTTCTATTTTATCCAGTAGAAGCTCAACCTTCTCATCGCAATCAAGATCTTTGGAATCTAAATAAAGATCCTCTAGTATTTGAACATCAAGACTAATGATATTGCATATACACCACCACAACAATAAACATTATACAATAAGAAAATATAGAATTTAGCATCAAGATTCACATATAGTAGTAGGTATGCCGATATAATTGTTCAATCCATTTCAAATATAGATATATGATCATCCACCTATTCCTAAATCCTATTTTAATGCAACCAAGAAGCTACATGGTCATGTGAGCTACTTCCCAAGCAATGTATCCTCATTGGTTGAGATAAGTGGAATGGAAACCTAACAACTCTAGGTAGGTCTTGATAATCTTGGTTAATTTCTGTCTTAGTATTGCAAGAAAATCTCACCTTTACATCCTGAAATGTATTTATAGTTTTAGGCAATTTTCTTGCTTACAAAAAAGAAAAAGAAAAAAAAAATAGCCTTTCAACTAAAAAGACATATCAAAACACTCCAAAACCTATTCAATATACACCAAACTAAGATAAACTCAAAAAGACGACACAAGATTTGGATTTGAGTCAAAATATAGCAAAATTATATATAGAACTAAAATATTGGTTATATAGACAAAGTAAGTGTGTGTTTCATTTTGTGATGTCTGTCTAAGAGATTTTTGCATTTAACAATATGTATCTATCATATTTCCATATGGAAGCTAAAACATGACAATCTAAGATATAGAATTAGATTCATAAGAATCCCTTGAAACATATGTAAGATAGAAAATAGTGTCCATAAATTGAATCTCTTTACATGTTACTATAGACAACAAAAATAAATTATGCGATGTCACTTACCAAATGTATAAGTAGTCTTCAACAAGGATGCTAATATATACGATGATTGATAAGCAGAATCGAAAAGCAATCACAATTAATGTAGAAATCTAAGAATTCAAGTACTTGAGTAGTCATTAGCATCCAAACGGAATGAAAAATTTATGTTTGTGGACCATGTTATGAAATTGGAATTTTATCTTCCTAAATTCCCAAATTCTTACCAAGCAAATCGATAAATGTACTAGCTAAACAATATCATTCTAAATGTAATTTTCTATTTCTTTCACAAAGAGGAACATAATAGAAAATCAATTGGACTCATTTATTTCATTAAGATCACTCTGATAATTGTTTCCTAGTACCTAAAATTTTAAGCAAGTTAAGATAAATCAATTTTGAAGAATAAGAGTTCGCTAATGATTTTTGGGAATCATCAATTTATATTGCTATAGATGTTGGATGAGAAAGCACACATTGCTAGTGTATGCGCATCAAGGAAAGCCTTGATTGCAAAAAAAAAAAAAAAAAAAAAAAAAAGCAAGAGGATGTTTTGGGACGCGAAGTGTAGAAAAATAAAAAAATTAGGGCTTTTTGTGTGATTAATCATTCTAAAGAGATAGAGAGAGAGAGAAGGAATGTAAAGGAAGAAGGAAAAAAAAAAAAGAAGAAGAAAAGGAACGAGAGAAAAAAACAAGAGAGAGATTAAAAGAAAAATCTTACTTTCAAAAGGGGTTAACCCATTATGTATCACTTTTTAAAAATGTTACTATTGATTATTATTACATAAAACTTTCTAAAACTATTACTATTGGTTGCCGTTATGTAGCTTTTGTTAAAAGAGTATTTATTGTCAATAATATTGCTACAATTAAAAAAAAAAATACCACACTTGATTATCAATTCTATTATACCAAATTCTTGTTGTGAATAATATAATAAATGATGAAACCATTATGAAAGTTTGCTTCATAACAGAAAATTTTCCACTTGAAAATATTATATAATAGAGTTGTTGGCGATGATGATGAGAACAACTCGATTATTTATCCATATTCCATCTCAGTGAAATTGCGCCACTAATTAGGTCAAGGTTCTGATATGACAATATGAAAAAATATTATTGTTATATGCCACAAAAACAAAATGCCGTAAAAAAGAACATACTACGTAGGATTGCAATGTTATCCAATTTTCATCTGAAAGAATCTAATGTACACGCAATAGCTTTTTTTTTTTTTTTTTAATTTCATCTAAATTTATCATTTATTTTTTCTATTCATTTAAACTAATGATCTATATTTTTTTTTTTTCCTTTCCTTAGATATTAGGAATTGATGCTGATTAGCATACAAAGCATATTCATTGAATTGTTAAATCTATACACAAATTTGAGTGCCAAATTCGAAACGAAATATATCTATAATTGATTCCAACCCAATTTTAAAGAGATGGAGTACTAGATTCGAAATCAGATATATTTTGTATTTGATTGATTTATGACTTGATAAAATCAAGATATATTTGTAATTGAATCTGAATTTAGATTCGGAACCGTACCCTGAATTTCTTACCCAAGTTTAGACACAAACAGCTATAGAAAACTATGAGTGGAAAGATATAACCACCGCATTGATTCATTGATTAGAGGATATCAAATACGCCGCCCCACACCCCCGCCCCCCACCCCTACCCCAAAAGAAATATTATTATCTTGAATAGTTTAGGGACCAGACAATTATGAATCACCATGTCGTTATCTACCATAGCATACATGGGACTAAGTGCTGGCTTGTCAAATCGAAACATTATCCAAAATCCAAACCTTTTCTTCCGTGTAGTTAATGTTATTGGACATGGTTAAAAGAATAGGAAGAGGATATATCCTTGGTTATCTTTTTCGTCCTCGATTCTCTTTATTATCGAATCTACATATAGACCTCATTCCCAGCTCACAGAAAATCATCAGATATATTGTTCTCACAGGAACACAATAAGATAAATGGGGTCAGAGGGAGAGTCAGCATTGTTGTGCGGCTATGCTTTTGGTGTTTGCTCACAAGCATTCCAAGATGCAGCTTTTTTCTGCATTTGCACCTGCACCTTACCGTCTTCTCTACTTTATTCGTGTTCTTTTGCTTTTAGTAACTAGAATCAGCTCTACTTCTTTCTTGTCTGAATCGATTTGGTCCTTCCGGTGTTTTTGGGAGAAAGTTGCAAATTTTTTCTATAAGCTATCACAAGGTGATGCTGGCGCTATCTTAAGCTTCTATAAGTAAATATAGCTTCGAGGATATTATTCACATGATGCGGGTTCTATCTTACACTCAAAGTGTTTTCTCCTTTCTATAAATTTTAAAAAACTTACACTTTGCTTTTATAAACCATCACTCACCGGTAGAAGAAAGCGCATTTTTGAACTTTAGATGTTTTGTTTACACATAATTAATAGTTTCTGGGTTATATCTACAAAGTATATTCCCTGCTTTATTTAATAATTTTGTGGAAAAGATACGAAGGACAAACAATAATTAGGATAATTTGGTTGAGGTGCAGGTGCGGGTGCAGATAAATGCCATTTTGGCCTTTTGATTATTGGACATCCGAACATGCTACCTTGTTCTTTTTCTTTTTTTTTTTTTCCCCTAAATATATATATAAAAAAAAGAGGAATCAAACTTAATCTATCCCTCATCATTCCATTAACTCTAATGGGTTTAGCATTTGATGATGCTACCTCTTTGGAATGTTTTCTTCCACAACTCTTTCAATTAACGTCTTAAAGTTTCCATCCATTTCACTCTCTCTCTCTCTCTCTCTCTCTACATGGATCCTTTTAGTTTATCTTGCAGGCAGGCAACCAACTTAGAGTGCTGGATCTTCCCCAAGTTGGATTCAGTTATGGACAATCTCAAATGCATAGGAAATGGAAAACAGGTATGCTGCTTTTTCCACTTGTTTAGATATGTTATTTTCTTTTTTCTGTCTAGGGTTCATAGGAAAAATATCATATAAATGAAAATATTACAAATACATCTGTAAGTCGCATCGTGGCAAGCGATTGAAGGGGATGACTTCAATTAAGATTGGAGTATGCTTGACATTAATTGAAACAATCCTTAGAAATTTCCTATATCTATATGTGAACGTGTACAAAACCCTAATTTCCTGAAATCCCTTAATTGTTTGTGGAACAATAAAAATTGAGATGTCCTTTTGCAATTCTTTTTTTTTTTTCTTTTAGTTTACAATATAATACAACACATATGCATGGGTTGGTTAATTCGACGACCTAGAATTATTTGGAATGTAAATTGTTTCCGATTTTGAACGAGAAACGTCTGATAAAAGCTGTTCTTCCGGTTCCTTGGATCGATATGCGGGAAATTAAATATCAATGAATTGGAATCTTTTAAACCGTTTCTTTTTATTTCATCCTTACATTCTCACAAGATTCTCATTGAAAGTAAGAACACGTTAAATCTCATGAAATGCTACTCCATGATACCACCAAAAATAAAATAACAAGGAAAAAAAATAATCATTTCAACACTTCATCTAATTTAATTCAAGACATTATAGTATACATGTTAGGTGAATATGTACAAATAATTTTAATCCTCTAAAGTTAATTTTTTTCTATAAGTTTTCTAAGTTTACAAATTAATGGTTGTTATTATTAAAATCTTTTAAAACTGATGACACTACAGTGATTGTAATAAGATTTTTTAAAAATTAGATAATGATAAATTAACACTATCACTTAGGTCAGAGCAGTCTTCCAGTATATATTGACGTTTCTGTCTAAAATTGTTGGCAAATCTAATACTTATTCGAGATAATCCAGTCATCAACAAATCTAAGTAGGCAGAATTGATTCTTTTGCGCACGATTTTCGTCTTATTCATATTCTAATTGTTTGTGTGTAGAAGGAAAGACTGTCAGCTGGTATTCATTAGATTGACTTTATGTAGAAAATTTTTCCGAGCATTTGAATATTAGGGACCTTGTAAGTCATACAGTTGGTACAATGTATAGACGCAGTTATGGTAAATTTCGATATTTGGTATGATAAAAGTTTTATAGCTATCAAATATTATTGTGTTTTGCAGATATTGAAAGTTTACAGGAATAATAGATAATGAAATATGACAGTACTAGACTGAAAATAACGATCGTAATTAACTATCACAGAAAATATTAATAAAAAATAAAAGAGAAAATAATTTTTATTAGGTGCAAATACAAATTTAGCACTCAATATTTTGTACCTTTTTTATTTGATTCATAAATGTTTCAAAATTCTTATTTTAGTCTTTAATGTTTATAATTTTTTTTAAGCAAATCATCCATTAAGTTACCGTTAATTTTTCCATCAACAAGAGACATGGTACTTTCTAATTGGTCAATGGAAAGTATATAAATTTAGAACACAACCTTTTCTACATTTCTTGTATCCATTATGAACATTTCAATGTTTCTATTTAAGTCCTCAAAGTTTAAAATAGTTTTAAGACAAGTTTTTCGGTAATTTTTTTTGCTACTTTTCATTTAAATTTTTCGGTATCTATTGTACATGATACTTTCTAACTAGTCCACATATTTTTATTAAAAAATTACTATAATAAAATAATTAAAAAATTAACAAAATAATAACAAAAATGATAAAAAAATAGGAAAATCCAAAAAAAGAAACAATATAAAGAGATGCAAAATTAAATAACAAAGATATGTAATATAATATGATATAATAAATGTATAAACTATTGTAGCTACCTAACCAATCGATTTTCATTCTATTTTTTTCCAAATACTTAGCTGTAGGTAATCACCCACTCTAGTAGGAAACTCAATCAAGTTTCATATTTTTGTTTTTTAAAAATAGCTAGTGATGGATCGATTTGACTCACTTCAATATGTAGATTATAATCTTCTACTTCTTTTTGGTTGATCCTGTTGTTCTAAAGTTAAAGGGTAGTTGGAATAATTTTTTTTTATTTTCTAGTTTTTTCCTTTTATTAATTTTTTTATTTCAAAAAAATATTTTATTGAAAGTATAATAAATATACATGTATATGCATTTATTACATTATACATGTATGTATATATCTTTATTTTTTTTTATTTTTTTCTTTTCTTGAATTCTCCAATGTTATTATTCTTTTTATTATTATGTTATCTTTTAATTATTTTATTATAGTAGTTATTTAATAAAAGTATGTGGACCGATAAAAAAATTTTCCATACTATAGTTAACCAAAAAGTTAATGTTAAACTAACGGAAAATTTATTTGAAAAATTTTCAAACATTAGAGATTCAAATATAACATTTTTAAATGTTTAGGACTTGAATAGAAAATATACAAAAGATTGAGTTTTAAATTTATAATTTTCTTATGCATTAATTATAAAGTATCATGTGTTATGTTAATAGAAAAATTAATAGTAAATGAATGAATGACTTATTTGAAAGTTTTTCTAAATGTTGAAAACTTAAATTGAAATTTTGAAATGTTTATGACTCAAACATAAAAAGTGCCAAAGGTTGAATTCTAAATTTATACTTCTCTATTTTTACAACTATCTACCTTAGTCTATACTTTGTATCATAAGTTATTGTTAAGACTATTAATAACTCTATCCTCTTGAAATGATTGAAGTTATATATAGTGATTTTAAGGTTTGATTACATTAATCGGATTTTTCTATGGTCATGTTCATGTTTTTATGGAACTGGTACCATACTCTATTTATTAAATTTGAACTATTAAATTAATTGTATTTTCAACCATTTAGATCTAATAAATAATAAATGAATAGTAAAATGATGGATTGGATCAATCCCATTAATATAGTAGACGGGATTGTAGAAGTTCCCATATTAATCACGTATTCTTTTTTGAAAAATCTTATGGAAAAAGGCTATTTTTTTTTAAGAAAAATACAAATGTGATATATTGAAGGCACATCAAGTAAAGATACCTGCAGTTACTTATACTTTTTATACTAAAGACGTATGCAATAAATATGCCTTCAATAGGCTACTTTAGTGAAAATTGAACTGAAAGAGCATACAATCAATACGGCGTATTGATTGTATGCTCCTTTAGTGTAAATATTTATACTGAAGACATATCTATTGGTGCTTACGCCATATAAAGGTCCTCATGGCATTGGAAAGAAGTGAATGCCCCCGTCTACCATGTATTTGAGTAGGCTTAGGTGGTGGATCATCGAACTCAAGTTCTCTAGGAAGAACTGAGTTGACTGGATGGCCCGGATGTAGCTGAGTGATGTCCTTACCTATGGATAACTGTATAGGGGTAGAACGTCTCTTTTGAGGAGCTAGTAAAGTCACGAGATCAAGATGTTGTTGGAACTCGAGAGTCATGTATGAGCTAGATCCAACCTTAAAGTTAGATTCAGCTCCTAAAGTGGAGGCAATACCTGACCCAGGGTATGTGTTGTATCCTTAATTGATATGCCCTAAGTCTACGGAATGACAAGCATGTAGTGAGATATCGTTACCGAAGTTTACCCAACAATGTACCCCTCGAGCCCTGCCTCCTCAAACTCTAGCTTTACCTCTAAGTGATGCATGAAGAGCTAGCATCTCCTCGTTAGTAAGTGATCCCTGCTCCTTACTATGGTTCATATGACGTGGCTCATGTACTCTTTCTTGCTATGTGTAAAGTATAAGGCCACTGTACTGCTCAATGAAGTGAAGTGTCCCATCTGCAATATCGAGCACTGTCGGATAGTTAGGTGCTAATCTGACACTCTTCAGCGAGTTCAACTAAAAAAAAGTCAAGAAAACAAATGTTGGTATACATGATAGCAAGTATAAACGAGTGAAAAATAAAATAGTGGACGATTTTAAATATACATACCAATCGATTAATGATAGCTCTATAGTATGTAATATAAAGCCAGGTGATCTGTTTATACCATAGCCAGTAGCTCTCGTCGACCCCTCAAGGACCCTAGATGTTTATTAGGAATTCGTATCTCTATCCCTAAGCTTAGATGTAAGAAAAGTATATGTTGATCCAGTCAACATTCGTCTTACTCTGGAGGTCTAGTTAGTAGAGCTGCTCTAAGGTGTTGACCTCTTGTGGAATGTATTGATATACACCAAACTATTGGACGATATGGTCTGGAAAGCACTACTCAATGATGTGAAAACATATGAATAGTACTCGACAATCCAAATGTGTTGCTCGGCAAAACAAAAGTGGTGGTGGTAACTACAATCACTCCTCTATATAAGGCTCTCAAATAACCTAAAGGGCAGAAGAAAAAGAAAATAAAAATAAACAAATAGTCAAACAATGATGGTTATCACTAACGGCTAAGAGAAGAACAATAGAAGGATAACTTATAATATCATACCTGCTGCGGCGTTTGCAGTCAAAAGCAGTGCAATACACATCTATGACATGCATCGGATGTTGAGTTGTATCCCGCATTACCCTTTATCTAGTTGCCAATGGCTTATCCCATCGATAATAAACGTATATCGACTAAGGGGTCCAACTTGTAGGAATCCATTCTAAGCCTAAACCTATAGTATAATCATGGCCCTTCTTAACCAATGCACATTGGATGACAAAGCGCTATCTCAACTAAACTGCTTAGCTATTGAGAAGTCTTCCAGTAATGGCAGGAACATCAGGTGAATAAGGTTGGAGGATTTATCTGCAAATATCAATCCTCCCATCAAATTGAGTATGTATGCATACGCATACTGTTACACTGTCTCGTCGTTGACCCTACGAGAAAGTATTCAGAAGTGCTCCTGTAACCACATCAACGATAAGCCAACACCTCTCATCCGAGCAGGCTTTACACCTAGCAGTCTCTCCCCTATGTTACCCTAGCTCTCCTTATCATCAGTCTTTATCCGACTTGCTACCACGAACCCCTCAACTGGAAATCTAAGCTAGACCTCAACATCCTACAGTGTGATGGTTGCCTCTCCAGTGGGTAGGTAGAACGTATATGTCATAGGTCTCTATTTCTTGACAAGTGCTGTAATCAAATGCCAATCTAATAGAATAAATAGGAGCTGTATAACTTCCTAAAACTCAGCCTCTCGTATGTAAGGTTGTACATTAAGATGTATAGGGATATTCCGCTCATCCTTACGTAATGACATCTCACTACGCCACACTCGTAGTGCATAGGTTGCTTCCTAAAGAAACATTCATTAAGTTAGCAAATAACACCTCTTTAATAAAGGAATTGACTAGAAATGATGATGATATTACTCACTCTACCCTCCTAGACGACCTATGAACAGTGACTAGCTTGCCTTGTAAGTACGTATGGATCAATCTGTCCCGGCTTTATCTTTCCTACGAACACATACAAACATGTTTAGTAAACAAAAAATATATATATTTCGATCCCTAACTACCCAATACTATATTTCCATTCGCATAAATAGTAACTTTCATATAATTTGCTATTTCCACCTTAGTAATACCACAATGAACTGAATATTTAGATGACATTATAAACTTTATCTATACATCGAGCGACAAGTTTACAAAATGCACTTAATCATCTCAGTAAGCTACATCGTTAACACGATTACCTAGCTTTGATTTTCTAATTCAACTCAACACAATAAAAAATACCAAAATATATATATGTATATATACACACATACACACACAATAATTTTCACTTACATTCTAATATTATTTATACCCACATTTGTATAACTTATCTACCGTAATACAAAACAATCTTAAATTTATATAACATAAAATAAATTTTTATAAAATATTAATAATTTATATAACTTACAGTACATCTACGATTACAAAATTTACGTAATAACATAACAAATTTTTTCCCAAAAATAAAAATTGGATAATGTTGATTATTAATAAAATAAAAAAAATAAAATAATTTATACAACATACAATAAATTCTTATGAAATATTAATAATTTATACAACTTACGGTATATTTACGATTACGAAATTTATGTAATAACGTAACAAATTCTTTTCTAAAAATAAAAATTGCATAATGCTGATTATTAATAAAATAAAATAAATAAATAATATGCCTATAAGTTATAAATTGTTACTTGTTTCAGACGTACACTTACGTGAAGAAATGGTTCGGTATTTCAATTATGGGTTTCTTTGAGTTTTCTCTATGTTTTGGAAATTTTAGAAATTAATATAAGTAAGAATGAACTGTAACCGCATGGATTGGGGTATTTATATATAACATATTGAAGGTGCATCCACTACACGTATCTTCAGTATAAAAAAACAATAGATAACTAAAGGTACAACTCAAGGTGTATTCAGTGTATGCGCCTTTAGTTATAATGAACTATATTAAAGGCATATATAAATGATGCAACTTCAATAAAAAAAAAATAAGTAATTAAAAGCGCATTCGTTTCATATACTTTCAGTATACCATATTCGTATTTTTTTTAAAAAAAATAGCCATTTTTCGTAATATTTTTTAAGAAAGAACTCATATTAGTATAAAACTTTAAGTTAAGAGAACCGTTTTTTGGTGGTAGTAAGTATCAACCCGGTTTTAGCAGCTGTAAAACATGAAGAAAAGGTGCGCATTTTGGTACTGTATCTGGCTGGCTTGTTTTACCACTTTGTACTTGTGAAAAAATCCATTCGTTGGAATATACACAAAGTTTGCGTAGGAAATTAGGAACAAATGAAAAGCTTTTGTCTATTAATAGGTGGATAACTCGTGACCCTTCTTTTGAAAATTTTACTTAGCGATTTTCTATCCATTGTCTACACTCTGCATTATGAGCAATCATTGTGTTTTAAAAAAAAAAAGTTGCACATTCACTTATATTATTACATAATGGTTATGGTTAATGTGTGGAGTGCCTAAGGCATACTCCACGTTATTCTTTATCAATGACTAAATTAGGAAAGAGAAAACATCAAATTTATATCCATTAAAATCAATACTTCATTGTCAATAACCTTGTAACCTAAAGCATAAATGTGGATTTTTTAATAGAATCAATCAAGCTTAAATCTTCTCTCCCTCATTTTAATAAAAAATAAAATAAAATAAAAGAATAAAGTGTTGTTGTATAAGAAATATTAACGATGTCATGAAAATACTTAGTTGAGTTAAAAGATTAATTAAAAACCTTTATACAGTTTGATTTATTTATTTCCTTTTTACAATGTATAATCAAGATCAAGTTTTGATAGATGTATCATAAATCCCACACTCATATGTCTTAAGCATTCAGTACAATCAAGCAATTAATACGTTAATCTTCCATGTATAAAAGCTTCTTAACATGACATTTTCTTTTCAGTTGACCACCTTAATAATTAGCTAATGTCTACATAGTTGGTGGTGCCTTGCTTTGCTGGTACGTCCTCACATCCGATTTTGGCTTTTAATATTGATGAATTTGTTAAAGACTCCAACTATGATAACAAGTAGTACGTACGATCACTTGAACTTGACAGGCCCTCAGCCTTTATCATGTTGTAAATAATTCTGGCATTCAATATGTTCCTCGTGGATTGCTCCATGTCCGCGAACAATGAAACTAAAAATGTTTTTCTAAAAAGCATGGAAGTGTCTTTTCTAGGATTCATAGAGCCGCTGCAAGAATTTCGTCTGAATTTCTAATAGCATTAGAGACAACTTTAAAAGAGAGACTGAATCTTTTATTAATGAGAGAAGAATGGTTATGAAAAATAAAAACTAGAACACAACTCGATCAAGGATTGGGATCCAGGATAAGGATAAATAATATTGATAGTGAATAGCTAAGCCAATAAATATTAATTGTTCCATTTTAATTATTTGACCAAAAGGTTTCAAGCTTATATTGATAAGTTGTTCACAACAATGACCTTATAAATCAATATCACATTCTCCTATAATTCATGTGTGACACTTAACCATAAATTTTTATAATCTCCTTAAATATGAAACATTCTTGTTACGGACCTTACAAAGAGACTTAAATTTTTCCTCTTTTTCGATATATGATTCGGGCCACTCGCTACCTATAAACCATCTTAGAAACATATAAGAAGTCACACCTTAATAATACTCTTCATCTTTCTCGAACTTCTTTCTAAATTGAAGCTAGAATTAAATCGTCTACCTACTAATAGTAAGCCTACTCTAATACCACTTTAATTGTAACATCCTAGAACTTAAGGTATCATAACCAATCGTATGTCCCTTGTTTCCAATAACACATTAGGCATAGATTGATTACTAAATTCTCCAAATATCACTATAAAAACTTTCAATATATATATATATATATATATTTCTCTAAGCCAAATTAACAACTAATAATTAATTCTAAACATTAAACAGTAACTATAAGAAATAATAGTCTATTTATCTTAACTCTTATATCACATGTAATTGCCGCTCTTCCTATGCCAAAGATAGTGTAATAAAAATCTCCAAGAACAATGTAATCTATTTGCTATCTAGGTTTCTTATAACTAAAAAAGAAAGAGGAGTGAGTTGAAGCCTAATGCGTAACATGACAACTACATACATATGCCACATAAAATAACAATTCACATACATTAATACAAACATATAATATAAACAATTCATTTATTATATTTAAATTAGTCTATCAAACATTATAGTCTTGACATCTTAAGACTTGAGATAACTTACGGTCTTAGCATACAATACATACATAAATATTACAGTGTTGAAAACTGCCACTCTAGACCCTAACAACTCATGAGTCCCTAAATCTACTTGCATCATACCGATAGAAAACTCCATTAGGGACAACGTCACCTATCAATGAACGGGTGGCTCTTGGGGATCTACCACTCTAGGCCCTTAGGCTAAGCTAAACACAAATAGAAAACATTTTATGGTTGAATATTTCATTAGTTTATTTGAAATTTCTATCTTAGTAAGCACAACCAACAAATATGTGTTATGTACCTTGCTCCCGAGCAACCATATTCCATGATTCATAATTGACATTAAAACCTATTATATTCATATAACAAACTTGTTATATATCAATACTTAATTGGAAACTAATGTTATAACCAATAGCTATGGTTTCGGTTTGAATTGTTTGTACTTTGTACTTGAGGTAAACCATCTAGAAACTGTATTAGTAACTTTGTAGGTTAAAACCGATAAATAAAGTTTAATCTTCCCATTTATATAAGATTAAAACCTAAGAACTATACAATTATATTTATTTATGTATACACACATGCTTATATATTTTCATATTAATTGATTTGTTATTATGACCGACATAGTTATTTTACTATTCTTTTATTATGAAATTATTCTTTAACCTATTATTATTTATTATTATAAGTTAATAAGTTTTATTCAATTCGATATCTCTGAATACATAATTTGGATATTCTCTCTCTACGTTATTTATAGTTAATAGGCTTCCAAAAAAAAAAAAATCTATAATATCTTCTACATCTATATCTTTTATCAATTTATATCCTCATCTTCTATGTAAATATATCTTTTTTATCTATCTATATCTATATCTGTATCTTCTATATTTATATATGTATCTATCTATATCTATTTGAGTATTTATCTATCTATCTATATTATTTTTTTGTAAAGTTTAAACTAATACTTCCTATTCATGTCCTCAGCTTAAATGTTACATTAAAGTATATTTTACGAGCTTAAATAAAAAATATTTATTAAAACATGTTTTATTTTTTTTAATATATGTATATATCTATATTATTTATAATTGATACTAATGATAGCAACAAATCGACATATCGAAACCATGAGAAAACTTCAATTCTTTGTTCATAATTCACAACTAAACGACTCCTAAATATGCCTTTTCAACTATGTAAATCATTCACCAAAGTTAATAAAATCTAAAAATCTATATACTTCACTTTGATTTAGGAATTGTGACATTTCGTGCTGATGTTCTTTTTTCAAATCCACAACAACCACTCTAAGGTTTCTCGAAATTCCATGTTCACATTATTATTATTATAAACCCTGCGAATCTAGCTTTTTAAGTATAGAATCAAACGCTTAAACCATAGATGATTTCGTGAAATCAATAGGGTCAATGAGATTTAAAACCGATTAAAATCTCAATTCAAAACCTAAAGTAAATATAAAAAACTTTAAATTATCAATTAAATCTCTAATTGTAGACGAAGACCCTAAAACCTTATTATATATAATTGCAAAAGTTAACCTCGAACCTCATTGAAATCATAAGATAACAATCGAAGATTTAATCGAGTATGAATATATTAAACCCTAAATGTGTAAAAACACTAGAAATTGTACCCGGAAATAATGAGAACCCTAAAACTATAACATTAAGAATATAAAAGCACTAATTTACCATAATTTACCCTAAAACCCTAAGTGATAATATATCCTCCATATTTTACCATTTCATTGGTAAATGATTAAAGATAACTTGCAATCACTCATAAATATATACAATACTAAAGTAATCAAGTAGAAACTACGATATTACATCATAGATTATATTTATCTTCTAAATATATAACTAGGTTAATATTATATAGAGTTCAGAGTTTAGTTGACGCTTATATTACATATAGTAGGTATTAATACCCTAAATGATACTTTTCATGACAATTATATAAAGTGGCATACCAAATGATGTTTCTAGGATATAAATACTTAGATAAAGTTTTCATTACCTATTTTTACTAATTATTTCAATAAACCCTACATTTCCTTTTATTTCCTTAATTTTCTTCCTAATTTTTTTAATTACTTCATTATGAGCATTCAAATTACATGCAATTCTAAGAGAGTTGACTAAGTCAACATTTGACCAAGTCAAAGGTTGACTAAGTCAACAAATGTCTTTGTCATCTAGAATTCTCTCCTCCTTTCTAATGATTTCTTTTCTTTTATTTTCTTTTGGATTTCTCTTCCCTTTTTCCTTTTTTTTTTTTTCCGTCCACTTCTTTCCCTTTCCTAGACCCTACTTGTTTTCCTTTTCAAAAACAAAAGAACACAAACCAAAGTCCCTTTCTTCTTCTCCTTTCCTAACCATATCTTCCCTTTCACTCTTCTTTACTTTTCAACTTTGCATCCATATTCAAGAGCAAATTAAGATATGTTCTTATGTTACTATGTCTTGCTTCATATTCTTTACTAGTTATATGAAGAATTAGGTTAGGCTAAGTAGTTATGTGTTATGTATATATATGTTGATTAAGGCTTAAAGTTTCAATCTTTATGTGTAGAGGAATCTTTAGACAATGGAAGAAAATGCATGTGTACATGTCTTTAAGTATATGTACATAAGGGTATACTTGAGAAATACAAGTATAAAGACCTTTATACATAAGTATTCATTATATACATAACCTAAACTAAGACATATACAAACTATATACACCTATACCATGCTAAATACACTCTTAAAACACAAAAATAATGAAATTAGAGAAGATTTATTAAGAGGAGATTTTGGCATACGAAATTTGTATAAAAACGTGTACGTAACCGAATGTATATATGGATATATGTACAAGTATAAATATGGTATAAGTATAAGTATATGTATAAGTATACTAGTATACATATAAGTATGGTAAAGGTATAAGTATATAGTTAGTTTATGTAAAATATATATAAGATACTTAAGTATGACTTAAGTATAAGGTAAAGCATATGTAATTAAATGATGATGTAAGCAATGATACATTTAAAAGATGACATAAGCCATAACATAAGCAAATAAAGACATAAGTGATGACACAAGTGATTGATGATGTAAACGATGACATAAGTATAGGTTTATAAAATAAGAAATAAGAAGAGTACATAAGAATTAAGTACAAAAGAATTAGGTACATGAATTAGTAAACCCTAACACACTTCTTAAATTGAATTAAACTTAATTAAGTACGTGAATTAGTAATACCAATGTAAAATTTCGTAAGTGTAAGAAGCTAACGGCTAACGAAATTAGTAAATACTAGAATAGGATATAAACATAAGTAATAAGAATAATTAAGCTTCAATAAGTTAAAATTTTAATAAATTTAGTCTATATCGTAAAACACGAGTCTTAATGTCCAAAACGGACATCACCATATAAACGTACATCTGAAAACGATGAAAAATGACTATAAGTTCGTAAATATAGGAATTAGAATGAAAAGTTACTAAATACATAAAGGGAGTCTTATAAGAAAATAGTACTATTAATCCCATTGGGTATGGTAAACTCTATATACATTATACTTAGGTTATATTAGGAGAAATTAGATAAACTATAATAGACTTTTAGTTAACTAAGGAGTCTGATTTCTTAAAATACTTATAAGTTTTACTATTTTGATTTAGACATTTAATATCGAGTTCTGGAAACCCCAAAGCTTAGAGAATGAGCAATAATCTAGGTGAGGGAAATCTAATGACCTGCTACTTGCTTGTACGTATTCTTGTATGAGGTTTTGTTGCTTGTATGTCTGAATTTCTGCTTTGCTTGTTTGCTGTCATCTATATGATCACCTTTTTAAATTAATAAATATAAGTATCAAACCAAAATAATCAATTATACTTGTCGCATGTCTATGACCCGGTAAAGGTATGAATGGAGAGTGCTAACTTTGCAAAAATTTTGAGAAAAGTGTTTTTGGAAAAAAATTTTCTACTCTTAAACATATTTTCGTATGATCTCTAGAAGGGTTCGTGGAGCCATAAATAATATTTTAACGTTAAAGCAAAGTTAGCATGGGATCTTCAATTGATAGCAAGAGGACTCGCTTTATTATGCCTATAAGGCCTTGGATAATTTTTGCTACGAGAGGACTCACATGTTTGTGCTTGAAAGGTCTTGGATGGTAGATGATCCTAGTTTGGGATTTACCTATTTGGATTGAAACTCTTTTCTCGACTAGGGTAATAGTCGAGTGTTGCCTAGAGAGGTGGTACCCCTAAGTAGCCTCATGCGAGTAAGTTGAGGTACCCTATACGGGTAAGTACAGGAGATAATTGAAGTGTAGACGACGTAATTCTACACCATCCATAATTCTGGACTCCTATAGATGTGTTGTTTACATTCATCGTGTTTGCATTCATTTTGTATGTAGATAGTTTGCTTGCATGTATGATAATAATGTGTGATAACTTGCTTGAACGGTAGTAGTGAGGCACGAACTCACTGAGCTATTTCATACTCATTCTCCCTTAGTTTCGTTTGCAGGTTTACTTACGATGGGATTGGGAAATGTCTTGAGTGTTGAGTGTGAGATGAAGATACGTATACTTGTATTAAAAGTAGCTAAGTACTCTTTAAATGATACATAAACATCTTTTGTAGAAAATTTTTATATGTTAGAACTTATTATGATTTAATTTTTCTTTTCTTTTTTTTTATAATGTTAGTATATCCTGTCTTATTATTTAGTAAGGATACCAATTCTTTGCGATTCTAAAGAACTGTGGGATATCGGATATCTATAGTTATTTATATTTATATGTTATGTTATGTTACAATAAATTAATTACTTGGAAATCAGTAATTTTAGTGATTTATCATTTATAGTCTTGCAATCTCTAATTTACAAGGTAGTTTTCATATCATGAGTGCACACATGTTATGGAAATTTTAGGTAATCCTACTAGGCCCCCTTTAAGGTCCTGACAATTATTTTTGCCTCCATTAATATCATGTGATTAGATGAATTACCTAATTAGAAAAATCCTACAATTCTTCTTGACTAAGAAACTCACTTGCCTATTTTACACTTACATGATCTTTTAGGTAAGAGTCTTTTTGGTAAAGAGAGAATTATGAGAGATGAGGGTATTAGATTGATAAGGAGAAGAAGAAGCTATATGGAAAGAGAATGATAAGATTATGAGGGGAAAATAGAGAAGATTTGTATCCTTTGTTTAATCAACTTCACATTGTCTATGTCTTCTTAAACTAACTCAGGTCCTAGCAATTGTCATTCGCCTATTTCATCCCAATGTAATGGGGTTCTACATTTCCTTCCATATAGGGCTTCGTATGGCGCCATCTATATAGTTGCTTGATAGCTATTATTATAGGTAAACTCAACTAGGGGAAGGTGCTCATTCTAATTTCCACCAAATTCCAATACACAGGCTCTTAACATATCCTCTAAGATCGGTATTGTTCTTTTAGAGTACCCATCAATTTGAGGATGAAAAGCAGTACTAAAATCTAACTTGGTGCTTAGAGCTTTTTGTAAGCTCCTGCAAAATTTGCTTACGAACCTAGTATCTCTATTTGAAGTTATTGAGATAAGCACTCCATGCAACTTGATAATTTCCTATATGTATAACTAGGTTAACTTACCTAAGGTATAATTAATGTTAATAGGTATGAAATGAGCTGTCTTAGTAAGACAATCAACAATTAACCATATTGCATCATACTTTCCTTTGGTTCTAGGGAGGTCTGTGACAAGGTCTGTGGTCGCATGCTCTCACTTCCATTTAGGTATTGGCAAAGGCTATAGTTATCCTATGAGCTTCTAATGTTCTACTTTGATAAGTTGATAGGTAAGGCATGTTGACACATACTCTGCGATTTCTAGCTTCATATTTCTCCACCAATAATGGCACTTTAAATCCTTATACATTTTAGTACTCTTGGAGTGTATTAAATACCCAAAGTAATGTGCTTCTTTCAATATTTCTCTCTTGAGCACAACATTTTCCAATACACATAGTATAGTTCTATACCTCAAAATGCCTCCATCATTAATATGAAACTCAAGTGCCTTACTTTGTTCCAATTTACTCTTGATCTCCTTCATACTTACATTTTCAACTTCTGCTACTTTTATTCTATTTACTAGAGTCGAGTAGATATGTAAGCAAGCTAACCTTACTCCATGAGTTACGATCTCTAGCTTTAACCTGTGTATGTCCTCTAACAACTGTAGTTGTCTAGCAATTACATCAGCAAGATTTCCTTGTTTCTTCCTACTAAGAGCGTTTGCCACTACATTTGCTTACCTAATAACATAAATTTAAAATGGTATTCATTTTTTTTAAAGCATTATAAAAGAAACAATTATGTAAGGTTAACATGAAAAGAAATAATACAATACTTATATCTATATCAATTTGCTCTTTTGTGCTTTACTTATAATTTCCTTTTTAAATATTTTTTTCTAATATATTTTTATTAAAAACAAAGTTTACATAAGTTTCATTCATTACTATAACTTTTATAAATTAATAGATAAATTTTATTTAATATATATGCATAATAAAAAGTTAGTTTATATTTTTTTTTTAACTTCTTACAAGGTATATCAATCACTCTTACCCTCATTACACATCAAATAATTAATAAGATTCTTTTACATATATAAGATGTAATGTAATTATGATAGTAAACCTTTTTCTATCAATGATTTTAATATTAACTTAATCTTTTTTATTAATAATTTTAATATTAGCTTAATTAAACTATGTGCCCTACCCTTAGTTATATGATCTTAGGTCCTTACATGAATAGGAGACTCAGATTTATGACTTGGAGGAGATAAAAGAAAATGACTATTAATCATTTCCATGCTATCTTTTACACATCAAAAGAAACTTTCATGGTTAAAAACCCAAGAGAGGAAAATGTTAGATATGGTCTTCTAGAGTTAGATAGGAAATATTTAGATATGGAATGGCCTTATGAGTATTGGCTTGTAGAAGGAACCTAAAAAAGATTTGGTCTTTTGTGGGAAAGTCAATTGAAAGTCCTATTCTGGAAATTGTGGTGAAAAAGATAATCTCTTGGAGTTTAAATCAAATGAAATTGTGTTTAGTCCCATAAAGCCTAAGGGCTAGTTGATTGAAATCTTTTAGACTAATCGCTTTATGTACAACCATCTATAAAATGTTAGCAAAGACATTAGTGCATATATTGAGACCATACTTAGATGTAATGATTACTCGAGTCAAGCAAGTTTTATCTAAGACAAGAAAGCTGCTAATAAAGTAATTTTAGTAAATGAAATCCTATGCAACTTTAGTAAGAAATGAAGGAAATAAGAAGGTTCAAACCCTACTTTGAAGATCATTAGGTGATAGTCCTCACTCACAAGCTACTATGACAAATTTCTATATAAGGTAGATGACTTGGCAAGTATGGCTATGTACATCCTTGAGATTAAAGCATACAATGTTCAATACTAACCATGTAAGGCCATTAAAGCACAAATATTGGTAGAATTCCTAGTAGAATATACAGCAAAGGAGGACAAGTTGACACAATGTATAGCATGATAAAAGCAAATATGTGGAAAATAAACTTTATATTGATGAAAATATTGTCAATACAAATATTTTATGGGCTATTTATGGTCTCATAGCTTTAGAATAAATAAAGAAATTGAGTAAAATTTAAATACCATAAAATTAGGAAATAATATAAAACAAGATAAACTTTTCTAAATTAATAAGGAAATTGTCATCAGTTTGGTATCTTGCTATAACAAGCAAATTTGATTTCTAAAATATCACTAAATAGTGAAGCCATTTGCTTTAAGCTAAAGTAGACTCCAATAAATCTTTAGTGACATATTATGGGCTCCATAGTTTTCCATATGTAAAAAGTTTGGATGCTTCAAAGTTGGTTGATCTAGAATCGTAAGATCAAAATTGCACTTCTAAAGTCTTAGCTTCTAGACAACTCTTGTCTTCTTCTAGTTCTTATTAATGATGCTTTTAGCCTTTCCTAGACTCACTTTTGGGCAAAATTGACCAATATCTAATTTCTTTCTCCCCTTCTTCTATCGTTCCAATTGATCCATGACTTTTAGGCCTAACTTATCCACCACAAGTTAAAGTATAAACAAAATCTAGAGTAGACTTTCCTTGTCTAGGTCCTACAAAGCCTACATTGGACAAAAGTGTGATATACTCTAAAATTTGGATTCTTAGCTCATAATAATAAGGCTGAATATAAGGCACTTATAATGGGCATGAGATTGACAAAGGAAATTGTCATAGGAAGGTAATAAGTCTTTTATTATTCTTAGTGGGTAATCTAGCAAGTGAAAGGGGAATGCCTAACAAAGACAAGGCAATGCCTAAGTACCTCAAGGTCATATGAGCTCTTAGGAATGAGTTCCCTTCTTAAAATATCAAGAAAGTTCTTTAAGCCGAGAATTCTAAGATAGGTAAACTCTCTAAGCTACCTTTTATTAGTCTCTCTACTTAGGATAAAAAAGTGCTTATTAAGTATCTACCAAACAAGAACATTAATAAACTACATCAGCAGTGTCTAAAGATATAGCCCACACCAATTAAGCCATGTTGGATCAATCTACTTCTAACCTATTTAAAGTATGTCACTTTCCTTGGAGATCTAAAGAAGGTAAGGATCCTAATGTACCAAATAGCTAACTATATGTTGATGAACAATCTATTATATAAGTAAGGTCATAACACTCCCTACCTATAATGTCCAGGACCAAGGGAAGCACAACACATTTTAGACAAGCTATACATTAGGGTATGTAAAAAACCCATTAAGAGCTATGCCTTATACATCAAAGCCTTTTGAGTAAGAGATGTTCTTATTATTTTCTAATCAATATCTACTCTAGTTATTCTTGATGAATTATGATTTCTAGTCACATAGTTAGGTTATGATCTTTGTTTTTCAATCTAACCTTATTTCTTTTTAGAATTCATTCTTTTCGTTTCTTATCTTATTTCTCAATTTTGATCATCTTGAGTTTTCCTTAAAGTGTAAACTTTTTCTATACACTCAATAACTTGATTTGTAATTTTAGCACATATTTTGTTATCATAAAAATGCCTTTTATGTGGGATTTAATAAGGTTACAATACTATTAGCAAGGTAAATAGCATATAGTATACAATGGATATGGATAGGAGTGATGCACACATAAAATCTTGCACCAATGAATTCATCCAGCACATCATACTTAGAATTAATGATGTCTCACATAAACTCTAAATCTAGTGGAAGACCATACTGGTCATGACCTGATTCTCTATCTTCCATGCCTAAATGCTTTGTCATTCTCATGTACATCCTAATCAAGACAAAATCTTGGCACATGACTACCAAACCTAGTTAACTCGGGCTTTAGTGATAAGCTCCTTAAGGCGATGGGCACTTCATTTTTTTCCCCTTTCAATTCTCAATACACTTCAGCTTACCCAACAACCCTATGCATTGACTTCCTATAGCACCATATCTACTATGACCACTTGGGGACTCTATTTGAGCCTCCTTTAGTGGTTTAGTGGAATCCTCATCTTAAGATTGCTTCTTCTAATTCAACTTGATCACCATCGACTTCACAATTTTAAGGGTCTAAGTAGTAAGAGCCTTAACAACCTTAATTTTGTCACCCCCTATTGGAGGGATTTCTTCATAGCAATAACTTCTTTCCCTCTTGTCATAGCTACTCTTTTAAGATTGTTCCTATCAAATTTATTCATAACTATAAGAGAAAAGATAAGTAAGACAATAGTTAATTACAAAATAATTAAATATGGCATTGTGCTCTGCATAAGCCCTTAAAGGGCTTATTCCCCCTATCTTAATTGACAAATAGCTCCCCTCTTTGGGAATTCAAACTAAGCCAAAATGGTTTTACACTACTTTCTTAACATTCAATATGATTTATTTCATTACTACTTTATTTATGGCGTTTGGAGCATTGTTATCATTGGTTGTAAGTCAATAAGCAACATTCTAATGGGATTTACCCACTCATTCCAAAAATTAAAACTAGTTTATAACCGAATAGCCATATAATAATCATCGTAATTATATATGGATGATTTTAGCCCAATAAACACCTACGTCTTATATATGATTTGACAAGTAATACCATTCCTTAACCGATCCATTCATCTTTATGGTAAGAAATACCTAAGGGTTGGCTTCATTTTAAGCCCTAAACAAATCTATTCAAATGCCACCAATAAATGCTATATATTGGGAACTGACTCATATTTATCTAGTGGTAAATAAAGAAGGCTTTCTAAAAGTTTGTAAGGGAAAGAAGCAACTCGAATTCAAAATACTTATAAGAAATAAAGAACCGGTGCCTAACACTTAACAAAATCCTATCATTTCTTTAGAGTTTTTCAATCTACCAATTTGGTGAGAGATTACAATACCATGCTATAGTTGCTACATTTGCATCACATAATTAGCTTATCAATCTATTTTGGGATTGGCCAACACATGAGTCTCTCTAAATAGGTGTGGTTTTTATTTTTTTTTTCCTATTTGCTATCATCCGAAAACATCCTTATCCCTTAAGTTAAGTGACCACCATGATGGACCTATTGTTGCTGCCTTGTAGGTGGGGGGTGGGGGGTGGGTGAGCAACCTTTGAATGTGTTCATTTTGTACCCTCTTAATAGAAGGAAAAAGAAATTCCATCTATACCTTCTATCTATAAGAAAGGAAATAATTTTTGTTTGCAGGTTGACAAATGCAATTGAAGGTTTTCAAGAAAGATAAAAAAGGAGAAAGTGTTTTCTTTAACCATGACTAACTTATTTATATAGTCGTACATAAGGAAACTGAGTTAGTTGTTGTGAAAGGAGCTAATTAGATGTCCTGATAATTGGATCTTTGCCATTTGCCTTATTGAGGAAATGAAGGGCTAAAATAAAGCTGGACACAACTGTTGCAGTGCAAACTCACTCAATGGTCAACCAACACTTGTCCTTAGCATTAAATGTGCTAAGATTTACGTAGTAAGACAAGTTAATCTAAAGCTTTTTGAGAAACCAAGTCATCTCAAACCTAACACTTTGAAATAGTTACAAATCACCAACACTATAGTTTAGTCTAACTACCGTAACCTTTAAGCAATTCAAAACCTCATTTAGCAAGTGCTTTAATATAACCCGCTTGGTTTAAGGGGCAAGAGCCTAAAAGCAGTTAAGATATCACATTACTTGGTATTCCCCCATAGATCAACTTAAACCATTACCTACTTAATGAAAATGCTTTGACTAATTTCATAGTTTTCTTACCATAAATATCAAATTAACATCATATCAAGATAGCTCACCTTTGGCTCTATACATACAATAGCTCATCTTAGACCACAAAGCCCCTACCAGAAGCATGCTCTCCTTGCTGATTACCCCTTAAGAGGAGCAAGTGTTGATAGGCTATCTATGATGTAAGCCTGTAAGTGTAGGATGACCTCCTTAGGCCATGGGCTAAACTCTCTCAAGCGTAAACCAACACTATATGAGCCCAAACCAAGCTTCCCATGAAACAATTAACCTATTTTATTGTTATAGCATCTTTATCCTAATAAATGACTTAGTCGGGTCTAGGTCCACTCCAAGCTCTATAGAGCTTAGCAAACCCCCTAAAAAGTTTGTATAAACTCTCATATAGGTAAGGAAAGCCTTGAGATTCTCTTACAGGAATTTAAATGGTATCTTAGGATTGTGATTTGCCTTTTATACATGGCATACTCTACATGCCTATAAATACTAGGTGAAGACCACATGTTTGCTACCTTCAAACCCTTATTCTCTCGTGTTCTATATTTATTTTCTCTCTTTAATAGTCTCTCTTATTTATGCATCGAAGTAGTCATAGTGAATACACCTCGTAATGCATCTTCAGGTTATGTTTGTTACTTGTGCACGCTATTTGCAATCTCAACAATTGTACATGAAATTTAACCATCAATACATCTAAACTAATAAACAATACATTCTTTTTTTCAAAAATTACAAGGATAAATGTTGATTACCATACTAAGGAATATTATTAGTGGAATTCATGAATCAATAAATGATTTCGAGGATGAGGTTTGAAACCAAATATATATGTATATATATATATATATATATATAATGGACTCCTACCCCATTTGTAATGCCCCAAGCTTAGGACACCACAAACTACCACTTGTCCTTAAGAATTTATTAACACATCAAGCTAAATGAGTAACTAAAAAGTAACAACTACAAAACTATCAATTTATTAAATTCTTCAAATATCAATTAAGTCACAATAAGTCTCATAAACAACCAGAAACTAAAAACTTAAAATTACAACTAAACTAAATCTCATAGCAACATTGATAAATTAAAACTATAGTCCTTTAATATTCCTTTAAATATTCATACTTCATCATCATAATAGTAATAGTATTCTCCCATATCATCATTCTGGTAAAGTAATACACATTCCCTAACTCCTCATAATCTACATATGCATCTAGGGCTTTTACAGCTGAAAAAGATAACAGATGAGCTGATGCCTAGTACGAAAACCCATAAGCACATGTGAATTCCATTCATCAAGGACATGATCACATATACAATAATAATGCAATAGAAATATCAAACAATAGGTTTATTATCTTTTATTTATCCAGTAAGTAACACAGCCTAAAATTATTTGCAATTAACTTCGAACTTGGAATAACTCATGACTCCTCATACAGTTCTTAGTTGGGACATTGAAAGTGCAACCTAATCTAAACTGGCACTAGAACATTAGTACTATTACCCCCAAATGTTACCTAGCTTAATTAGCAATAGCATATTGGTATTGGTATTATAAGTGTTTATGAACCCCAAACACTAACCTATTTACCTTAGATCATTTCTTAAGGGAACTCCATTGAGGATAACGTCCCTTAGAGATAATTGAGGTATTACCTCAAGGGTATCAGTATTGCAACCTTCTAAGCCTATCCATGTGCATGCAAAATTAAAGAACTTGGCTGTATATAGATTAATTCAGTTAAGTTATACTACGATGTGTAAGCACAAGTAACAACAAAAGGTTCTACATATCTAGGTCTTGAGAATAACTAGAAGTATCTAGCTTGAGGGTCTTTTTGATGTCAACACTTGAAGTACATACAAGAATAACTCCTTTTAGATTTTGTTCTTAAATTACTTATTCTTAATTAAGTCACTTATTTACTTATCTTACTTATTCTCAGGCCCTCGTATTAGCTTTATCTAAGGTTTAAGGATTGACTTAGACTCCTAAACTTGTTTTAGAATAGGTCTAGTTATGGTTTAGGTAGATAAAAAAATGAGAAATAAGAGGAAAAAGGGAAGGAACAAGATTACATTTGGGGATCATGCCCATGATCCTTCTTTAAACTCAAACCATCAAATCACTGTCGAGGTTTATGCATTGGTTATGATCCTCTATAACCTAATTTCCTCACTTTACGATCCAAACAAAATCCATGCCTTCTTATTTCATTGTAGGATCTAAATCAATAATTAAAATGGAGATACCTCATGAAACCTTACTTGAGTCTGAAATCTATAGTTCCTTTTAAGAGTGTGTTGTAGAGTAATAGTGCAAAATGAGACTTAGGTTATAATAAACGCTTATAAACTTAGGGTTTATGAAGCCTCCTTTACCCTTCTTAATAAATTATGATTACTTTTCACTACCCTATCCTTTTATTTTCTTATTTTCTTTTCTATTTTTCCTTATTATTATCTTATTTTCATGGGTTTTACAACTTTTTGAATTGGATTGAGTACTAAATTTGAACTAAATATATTTGTAATTGAACCTGTTTAGTTTTTGAATGGATTGAATACAAAATTTGAAATCAAATATATGTATAATTAAATCAGATGCATTTTCTAATGGATTGCCTTGTCAAATTCAAATGTATTTAGAAATCGTTATGATTGGTAAATCATGCCTTGAATTTCTAACCTAAAGTTTAGGTACAACTAGCTATAGAAAACTAAGAGTAGAGGGTATTATCAACTCCATTGTTTAGAGGATATTGATATCCTAAAACAAAATTTTATTCTCTTAAATAATTCAAGATCAGGTGATTACGAGTCATTATGTTGTTTTCTACCATACATGGGACTAAGAGCTTACTTGTTAAATCCAAAATTTACCCTAAACCCAAACATTTCCTTGTGTATTTAATGTTTGGAAATGATTAAATAAATAGGAAGAGGATTTATCCTTAGTTTTCCTATTCATCTAGGATTTTCTCCATCATTAGATCTATATGTATTCCTCATCATCATATATTGTTTTTAAAATAACACGATATGATAAGAGACTTACTTAGACATAAGTAATAGATTTATATTATTAATATTTGTTCACCACTCAATGAAACACGTAGCGTATTAATGTTAACAATTTTTTTTTTTCTAGAGAAAGGGGAAGCATTATTGTATTACTATGGTTTGGTGCTAGTCATAAGCATTCCAAGATGCAACTTTTTTTCTTGCATTTGCACCTGCACCTGCACCTTACCTTGCTTACTAGTTGTTTTTAGTTTATTATTCTCTATGTACTACAAAAAAGCTAGTTACTTGCATTTCTTTTTAATAGACCTATCTTTATTTCTTTGTTGTTTGAATCAATTCAATCTTGTTGATGTTATAGATTATGTATATAGAGTACCTCAGCATACATTATCCTAAGCAAATTGCAAATATTTTCTCTAAACTATTACAAAAAGTTGATATATATGACAAAAGCTATATTCAAAAGATGCTCTCATGTGGGTTCTATCTTACACTCAATGTTATGTTGTTTCTATCTTATACTTGTAAAGCATGTCTTTACCATTTTATAATTTAAAAAAAAAATGTTTGTTTTTATAAACAATCGCTTATGAATAGAAAGATATGTTTTTTAAGTTTAGAAAGCCTATTTGCACCATATTTATAGATTTTGGAGTATATTACAAAGTATATTCCCTATTTTATTTAATAATTTTAAGGAAAAAATATGATGGAGAAACAACAATTAGGATATTTTGGTTAAAGTGTAGTAGGTGTAGATGAATGCCATTTTGGCCTTTGATTACTAGGCATTTGTGAGATTCCATGTCTTTGGGTAGTTTTTCTTATATAGCTTTTCCAATCAATATCTTAAAGTTCCATCCATTTCACACACTATCTCTACATGGAACTTTTAGTTGATACTCTTGCAAACAGCAAACTAAGAGCTTAGTCTTTCTCATGTTGGATTTAGTTATGGCTAATCCAGTCATCAATGAATCTAATTAGATATTATTGATTCCTTTGTGCATGATTTCATTTTATTCATACTGTAACTGTTTCAGTATATGTAGAACATCTGTTAAGTGGTAATTGTTAGATTAACTATATGGAGATGAGTTTTCCAAGCATCTTTTGAAACTATTATATAATTATAAAAATAATATATGAATTTAAATTAAAAGTTTGCAATTTCGATGGTAAATAAATAGAAACTAGTATATAACTTGAACTTTAGTGCTAAGGGAGAGTACAAAAAATACCATAAATGCAAAATTATTTTTTTAAAATGATTTTTGTTATTTTTCCTTTATTAATGTAGTTCCCCATAATATGCATTTATCTCTTCCATTATGGATACTAGCAAAACTACATATACATATATCTTCCAAGTGCACATGCTTTGGATTTATGGTAGCAAGAGAAGCAGCTAATTCATGAATTCTAGGTGGAAAAAATCTTCAAGAGGTAACAAAAAATAAGTTTTACGAGATATGAACTTATATGGCACCAACCATGAGACCCTTGGTTAAAATTGAATTGTGATGCCTTACGCCTTAACAAACTATAACAAACTACAATAATTGGAGTTATGGGTGATAGTCAATGCAACTGGGCATTCAGCTACTAGTGCAAGATGGGAAACACAAATATTTTGGAGGCTGAGCTTTGGGATATCTTTTAGGGAATAAACTTAAGCCTTACAATGCAATTCAAGCACTTAGAAATATAGCTCAATTGATAATCTACAGTGGAACTGCTTTCAAGGGAAAGTGTTAATACTTTTTGTACTAATACCTTGTTTTCTTGTAGGGAAAAACTTAAGCCGTTAGAAAGATATAAGTTGCTTTTTGCTCTAAGGAAGGTTAATAAGGTAGCGGATAAGCTTGTTAGGGAAGCACATCTAGTGAAGGCACAAGAGAGCTTTTTGTTGATTCCTGCTAAATATGTTCAAAGCTATATAATAGCTGATGTTTTTGGTTTTGTAAATTTGCAGCAGGAATGTAATATGAATGACAATGTCTTATGTACTCGGGTCTTTGCAGGGGGTATGCCCCCTTAACTCTGATGTAATGATGCACTCCTTTATATAAATAAATAAAGTAACATCTTATACACAAAAAAAAAAGAACAGTAGGGGCATTACAAACCATCTAATTGATACAATGTATAGACCTAATTATGATATGTTTCCATATCTTTTATTGTCAAAGTTTTATGGTTGTCAAATATTATTGTGTTTTATAGATAACAAAAGTTTATGGTGGTAAATGATGATGAAATGTGATAGCGTTAGCTAGGTACTAATGGTAGTAGTTAACTACAATAAAAATATTAATGAAAAACAAAAGAAAAATTATTTATACTATTATCTATCATAATCTTTACTTTTTGATGATTATTTTTCATTAAAGCTATTAATAACCATATCCTATTAAAATAATTGTGATTGTATATAATGATTTTAAGGTTTGATTAGATAAATCGTGAGTTAAGGAGAACTTATTTGCGATGGTGGCGCACATCAAACCAATTTTAGTAGTTGGAAAACACAAAGTAAAGGTATGCATCTCCTATTTTATCTAGCTAGCTTGTTTCACCACTTTGGTGCTAGAAAAAACCTATTTGTTAGAATATATGTTGTTTGCATAGGAAAGTAGGAACAAATGAAAAGCTTTGTCTCTTAATATGTAACTAACTCATCACCCTTGTTATGAAAATTTAGTTGCAATTTTCTATCCATTTGTCCATATTTAGTAATATGAACAATCAATGTGTTAAAAATCGCAAATTTACTTATGTTGTTTCATAACTGTTATTATAATGATCTAGGCTAAAATTAGTCAATAATTAAGCCAACAAACACTAATGGATGCATCCACACCATTCGATCCATAAGTTTCTAATCAGTATTTACATGTTATTCGCTACTTAATATCTCTCATAGTTCATGTAGAATACTATCATAGTTATGGTTAATCTAAAAAGTGCTTAAAGACATACTCTACATTATTCTTCATCAATGATTGGATGATGGCGAGTATGAGCAATATATTGTAATCATCCCATATGCATTATTTCCTTTGTATGCGTAAATATCACCTAAATAGGGATATTCGAATAGATTACATATACAAATATTACTTAAAGAGTGATATATATGTGGAAGGATGGAAGGACATTTGGTCAAATATTGAGGCTTCTCCTAAGGTTTGGAGAGAAAGTTAACCATATTTTTGTTTCCTCTTTAAGATATGTTTGAACTCATAAGAGTACTTAGAAAACTATTCTTACCTCCTTATTAGCTAAAGGTGTGGCATGGTCTTCTGTTTAAACTTAAGCATCTTGAGAAGAGAGGTCCTGTCAATCTCTATGTTGAAATGTGTCCCCATTACATGATATTGGAATTTTTTAATACAATATTTGTTTGCTAGGATCTCCTTGAATGTGGAGTGGTAATGTATTTTAGAATCCTTAAAACTACCACTACAGTAACCACAAACTTATCTTTTGTGATCTTTTTTTTCTAGAAGAATTCCCTTCCCACACCACCCCCCTACCCCCTAATATTTGTTATTATCATCTATGTAGAGGATGAAATTTCCTTCAAAAGGAATCTTTAATGGTTACAAAATTTGAAGCTTTTCTTTTAGTAATCTATTGGCTTGTGTCTAATGTATTCCTCATTCTGGATGATCTATCTTTAGCATTTTGGAGAGTAGGCTACTAAATCGAGAGATCTTTGGAATAAAGTCTTTGAGGTAATTGACTATCCTAAGGAATTATTGGATTTGTTTTATGGTAAGGTTAGTGTTTGGGAACTTGTGCAGTTCTTGTGCTATTGATGGCTCTAGCTAGTAGCAACCATCCTTAATTTTCATGCTTAGAAAATCCATTTTGGTCTAGGTGACCTTCACCTTTCTTTCTACTAATATAATTCCCTTGGACATAATTGTCTCATAGAATTTTTCCAATAGTCATATATGGGCTTCTTCATCTGGACTGTATAATAAGATATGATCCATGCAGATAACAACACTATTGAGTATTAGCTCAAAAATTCTTATCATCACCTTTTGGAATAGTGATGGGGATGTCTTAAGTTCGAATGGTAAAACTCTCCATTGATAATGGTGATTTGAGATGCACAATCCTATCTAATGTCTATCATTGGGATATAGTCCTAATTGCTAAAATCCAGCTTTGAGATTGAACATTGAGAGAATTATTGGCTCAGCAATATTCTAGAAAATAGAGTAATTATTAGGAATAGGAAACTTATCATCCAAGATGAAATAATTCAGTAGTTGATAATTAATTACAAGGTTCAATTTGCCTCTTGCTTGTTCACAAGGCTTATTAACACAAAAGACTTCACAAGCCTCTTATGAATCTAAGGATTCTATTAATCCTTGCTAGAGTAGCTCTTGACATTCTAGTTCTGCTAGTTTAGCATGTTTAAGATTCATTCCTAAATGACTAGCTTTGGTAGGGTTGATGTCCTTGTTCTTTCTGAAGTTGATTCGTAGGAAGAATTCTTCATTCTTTCATAATGGATTTCTCATTTATTGAGAAAATCTGTATGATTCTCAACACATGCATCCCATTTAAGCTTCTCGATGATCTCTTAAATAGTAGCTTCTCTAACGATGTAGAATCTGGGGATGTCAGTATATGGCTTGAAATATTTATTTAAATCTTACACCATTAGGGTTTTTCTTTAATCTTAGCATCTTAGATAGGATGCCTCATCTAATCACAATGCCCTTGTTTGGCAATGGCAATCTATGGACTACAGTAATGATATTGCATTCGAGAAAGAACTTAATCTTAATTGGTTTGCTTCTCAAAGGAACTTGAAATTTTTATTGGAGGCCATCACAAAAGTTTTTGTGTCTAGGCCTTAGAATTCTTTAGGTAGAACTTCTAAATTGAGGATGCTTTCAATGGCTCTCCTATCAATGAATGCTATTATTGGAGTAGTTTTAGCATAGTTGCTAGTAAAGATGTATGCTAGAACGTGAGGAGTTGGAAGTATGCTTTTTACTTCATCGAGCACCTTTTCCTGAGGTGGTTGCACAAAATATGATTCATCTCTTAAGTCTAGCTACTATAGGCTTAGGCTAGGAAAATAGGCTCTTAAAGGGAATAGAGTCTTGTTTGTAATTTCACCTTCTTCCAAGAAAAGTAACTCTAGGTCCTTTTCTTCATCTATTTGAATCCCAGTTTTCTTAGGGATTGCTTATATAATTTTTTATGCTCCTTTTGTTGGGCATTATTTGGCATAATGTCCTATCTTGTTACAAATGAAGCATTAAGGAAACTTTTTCCCTTTATGCTTTTCTTTCTAAAGTGTTTCCACTTTGTTCTATATTTCCTCTTTGCTTGAAAAGTTTTTCTATTGTATTCTTCTTATAATGCTTTTTCTTTTTAGTTAAAAAGGTGTACTCTTTGTTGGATTACTTGCACTTAATCTACAAGCCCCACCTTTTGCACATCTTGCTTAAGAATTTCCCTCCCTTAAGATCGTCTTTGAACAACTGCATCTTTAAGTTGGTAAAATAACTACGCCATCTTTTTATAGTACAAGTCTAAATCTTTTTTCTGATAGGAGCAACATCTTCTTTCGAGGAACTCTTTTCTCTTTACTTCTTATTAGTCCTCCTGGTTTCCAATAAGAATTGGTGCAATATTATGATTATTTAGCTAAAATCTATCTATCCAAGAAAGACTATTTAGTCTTGTTCAGGGACAGTGTTCTACTAATCATTTAAAATTCCAATAAACTTGACCACAAACTTTGTCATAACTCCATATGGATCAGTAGCTATTAAAGATCTAGTTATCAACCATGTATGGAACTCTTAGAGCATCTTAGGCCATTTAGAGTAGTGAATATCATTAATGGTAAAGGTAAGACTCCCTTTTGATGACCTCCTTTTATTTCCTAATGGCCATGGATTAGAAGTTTCTGATCACATCTCAAAATCTCCATCATTGTTTCCTACCATAAAAATAGGTGATTCTTTGATTCCCAATTCTTATGAACTAGTGATACCCATATTGGGCTCTACTTCACTAAAATCCTCTTCAATCTCAAAGGTAGAGTAGGACTCTTTGTTAGAGTCGTCTAAGTAGGATTCTTTACTTAAAGAATATTGAGATCCTTTAGTTGAACCATCTGTTTGATTATTAGGATTATCTTTTGAGCCGTCTTCCTTTGTTTCTACCATGGCAATTTTAGGAACCATGTTTACTTAGTATCTTTTAAGGAAGGTTCTAATGGGATTGGATGTAGAAGTTTCATATGTTCTAACCTTGAGGAGGTTAGGATTCTTCCTTGAGACTAGGTCATTGTGATCACTACTCAAGTCTTGTGTTTTGTATAGGTCTAGAGGAGTAGTAGAGTTACTTTTTCTTTTCAAGTTAACGGATGACACTACCATCTTTTCCTTTCCTTTTCTAGCAATAAGCCTCCTTTTGATTTTTGTATCTTAGCTCCACTATACTTTTCTTCTTAAGCAAACTTTTCACTTCTAGTATAAATGAAGGAGATCTCCTTTCTAGTTTCACCTTTATACCTAAGGTAAATATGTCGAAAGTAGAAGGTAATCCTTTCTTTTTTGCCTCAAGTATATTAATATAATTTTTAACTTTTTGATTTCTATTTCTTTTTGTTCAACAAATTCAGAAAGCGAAATTCTTGGTTTAGGTATTAATTGTTTGACTTCTTCTAGGTGCTTAAAGGATGGCAATCCTTTTTGAGGATTCATCCACTTTTTTCTCTATAGAGGATATCTAATGCTGGATATTTTCAACATTATTTCCAATTCTCTTGAGTATACGATTTTGTGCTTGAGCATTATTAGTTTGCTAATTAAGCACAACTTCTACTGTACTACTCTTCTTTATATTCCCATAGGCATCCCTTTCTATTAAATCCCTTTCTTTAGGAATATGCTTATCCATGTCTTGCTAGTATTCATTAAGGGGAAGAAACCCTTCTCCTTCTCTAGTGCTTCCTCTGATCATATAGTAGTTGGAGAGGATTGTAAAGTTAGCCTTTTACCCTTAGCCTTCAGAAAGGGCTATGATGAGGATGTCGATAGAGGTTGATCTTTTTGTTTAACAAAGGCTTTTAGAACACTTTGTATAAAGTCATTTACATCATTATCTTCATAGTTGAAGTCCTCTAAGGATGGATAGCCAGATTCATTAAAGGAATCATCTTCTCTAGTGTGTGTTTCTTCATCTAAAGAGGATATGTCCATCCTGTGACATCCCATTTTGGAGAGTTTAGTTGCTCCAAAACTTAGGAAGTTGATGCCTCTTTTACTTTTGGTACCCATACCTTTTTAGGGGCTTCAAGCATAAGTTTTCTTATCCTCATCCTATTCTTGTTTAGAGGTTAGGGAGTCGAATAACACTTTGATAGTTTTGGCTTTCTAGAGAACCATATAGACATCATAAAGGGATCCTAAGGTTGGTTTGGCTATTGTTGTGGTTTTGGTTGCCAATTTGTAGGAGTTGGCGATGGTGTCTCATCTTCATCATTTGAGTCTTGAATTCTTCTTTTCTTTAGATCTTCATAGGAGACTATGTACTACTATTTGCTATAAATGTAGCCAAGGGGTTCTATTGTTAAGTCAACCTCTTGGTACCTCTTCCAGTATACGAAATTCGATCCTTTTTTGCCTCCCTTCTTCTTAGGTGGTCCATCATCAAGAAAATGTTTCTTAACATAGTAGTCATCATAAGTGCAGTTATCATCAAAATATTTATGCTTATTGAACAAATAATTAAAGTAGTAGACTAGTTTCCCATCACTATCGAATTGCTTGATTATTTGTTGAAGCATCTTATTTAGCTTTTGTACTTGACATGTTTTTGCTAGACTAACCACAAACATGGTATGGAAGGCATTAGGAGTTGACCTTTCTTCTTCCTATTATGACTTGAAGCTCATGGTGATGGTTCCATCACTTCCACTTAGGAAGGTAAGGTTTGTAGACTATATGAGGACTGAACCAAGTGCTATCCTCTAGTAGCTTGTTACCCATGATTCTACCACGAGCTTAATAAGCTCTTGTCTTGAAAGTTGCTTTAGTACAAAGATACAGGTAGGAACGTATGAAGAGTCCATTAAGCTTGTGAGAGCATCTTCTCCTCTTTCTAGGAGTGCTAGGTCCATTGAATGGTTCTAAACCTTATACAAAATTTGGTAATGAAGAGCAGTAGCTATAGAGCCTGTTGCCATAAGTGCTTCAGTTATTTAGATTTGTACTTTCAAGGCACTTAGTAGCTTTTGATCTGGAAATGATAGATTGTAATTAGGAAATAGTGTCACAAATATTGTTCTAACATTGACTGTTATTTAAATAGTACTAATGCATGCCTATTGGTACCTTATGCATCTTTTATCAAGTAATGCCATTCTAGCCACTTTTGGGAGACCTTTCTAACCATGGAAGGTTAATTCCAATTATACAACTCCAAAGTGGAGGTGAATATATTCTTAGGTTAACCATTACTTGGGTATTTCTAGAGGAATTTTTAGAGGAATAAATTATCCTTCATCATTCGTAGGGTTAAGACACTAATCAAATCTAGTAGATTAGATGTATTCCTTGACTGCTTTTGATTGAGGTTTAATGAGTGATCTAATAGATGGGAATGATTTTTGAGGTCTTGTGAATGCTAAATAGGGTTTCACTATAGGAAGAGAGGTTTTATCTATTTTTTGATCCTTACTAAGGTAGGATACTTCATATAGATAATCTATTTTGCTAGCATTGAAGGTATTGATAGTTAGTTTTCATCAACTCGGCCTAGCAAGTGTTGATAGCTAGAAGCTTCACTTACTCATACATTCGGCTACCGATAAGTCAGGTAATCTATATTCTTGGCTCTTCACTAAGTAATTGACATTTTCAACATTTCGTTGAATAATATAGATTTGTTCCTTATTTGAATTCAAGTTCATAGTGCAAATAGTTATTACAAGTATGGTTATATTACATAACTGCCTGCTCTCCTTACATTTTAGAGAAGGTGTCTAATTAAGAGACTTCTACATATCCCAACGGTTATTCTGATAACTACTACTTTGGATACAACAAGTCTCCTTTAAATACGGGTAAGAAACTCTATAAGGATATTTGATAACTCTTAAGCACTTATTTTACTTTTCTCATTCCTGCTTACTAACTTAGGCATCAAAATGGCCACACCGGACTGGTCCTAGTATCAAGCAATTTTCTTGTCTTTACAGGATATTTCCAACTCCCTAAATTCACTAATAATAGGAGGTCTTAAATGGTGTATCATGGTTGAAAATAATTGTTTAGGAGGTATTGGTTGCACTAGTGGTGGTTGTAGTGTTTTCCATGAGTGCTTAGGTACTCTCCTCTTGTCTCAAAGAAAAGGAATTGTTTGGCTTTGATACTAAATGGATTTCATTCTATAAGACTCAAGACAATTTTAGAGTAGAATGAGAAGAGCATATGAGGTTTATACTAATGAAAGCCAAATCCTTAATTCAATACTATGCCTTAAGTGACCTCATGCTATTATGATGTCTTACCATGAATTAATTCTTTTGACTTTACAACTAGTAACGATCATTGATATGGCCTTTGTCAAATCACAAAATTCATTTTTGATATATAGGATCCTTAAGTGAGGTAAGTATAAAGCATAATTTAAATCTTGGATGATACCATGCATCTAAACAATTTCTTTGTCATAGGATTTAGGAAGAGAGCGAAGGGATTTAGAAAGCTATAGTTAAGAACTCACAACAGTATTAAGATATGGAAAAAAGACCTACCTTGTGGATACAATGTTATCTCTATTTCTAGCAAAAGGAACTCACTAAGGACAACAAACTCAATAATATTCACGTAGTGATACAAACTCCTTTATACTACAACTTTTGACTTAATTCCATTAATAATACACCTTTAAACGAAGCTTTTTAACAAGATTCCATTAATAATAGAGACACATAAAATAAATGTGACAGATAAAAAATTGCATAACACTTAAATAGTAGAGATTCGTGGCAAAGGCTGCATAAATAGTAGAGATTTCTAACAATGGTTGCACGAACAATAGAGATTCGTAAGAAAGGCTGCACGAATAGTAGAGATTCACGAAAAAAGGCTATTAGGATTTCCCTAATTTATTGGTTCATGAGATGGTGAGAGAGTACTTTCGAGTGAACAATTTAAGTCATCCTTATCATATGGGTCTTCAGGATATTGGATATATCCTATTAAGAATTCTTCTATATAATCTATTTCCATACTTACTACCTCGAATTCCCTTTTAATGTTTGCCACCTTAGATTCCTTCTTGATCTTGTGCTCATAGACTCCTAAAGATGCTCTAAATTTGAGTAAAGTCTTTTGATAATCATTGTTGTGATCCAATGGGACTTCTCTTTCAAATGCCCCCATTGAAATTTCTTTAGGGATGGTAAGATTGGCAATGCACAACTTCCTTTATAGCTCCTTATTAAAGGAGTCCCAACCCTTGCATCAAATAAATTGGTGTTAAGAATTCTACAAGTAGTAACTAGATGACAAACCCTTATTGATAATGGGCCCATTCTTGCCTGAGCTAAATAACAAGCTTAATATTATTAACATTGGCTCTTGGATTGTTACTGGAAGCTTGCTTAATTTGTCCCATAAGAGTACTTTTCCACTCCTATAATGGCTTCAACCATGATAATAATTCTGCTAATTCTGAAAGACTTTGGTTTCACCATTTATGTTCACTTTTTGTTAAAAATCAAATTGCTTCAAAGGCTAGAAACTAAATTGTAATGGTGTAATGGTAAATCAAGTGCCCATAGAACCATTTTAGTCTTTAGGAAAGATATGGGGATGATTGATACAAAAATATGTGGATAAATGAAAGGATATTTAGGATGGAGTTTGTATGGTTGCAAATTCCATCTATTGACTGAATACTATAATTTGGTAGTACCAAATCTTTTCCTTAGTTTCTTTTGCAAAGTTTCATCTTAAGATGATGCCTTCTACTTTAGGTAGTGCTATTGATTTCTAGTAGTTGCTTGTCTAATAATTCTCAATTGGTCTGTGAAAGTTTTGGGATGATGATCTTCATGATCTATTAGATGGTGATGCATCGCAACAATGGATGCCATGAAAATAAGTTAAAGACTAAACAAAAACCTTCATATTTTTATCATTTACTTATATCTTTTTTACAATGTATAATCAATTGTTTGACCAGATGTATCATAAATCCTAAACTTATATGTCTTAAGTGATAAATACAGTCAAGGAATTAATACAATCTTCCATATATGAAAGCTTTATCAACATAACATTGTCTTTTCAATTTACCCCCTTTTATTAGGCCACTCCTATTAGAGGTTCTTAACATAAGACTCAAGACCAAGAACCTTTTTTATAGGGTTTTTGACAAATAGGGGAAGGGGAGGTACTTGCATGGAGGAAGCCAAAATGATATGATCTTTCCATTTTTTCTTTTTCCATAGAATTATATTTTAAGTTGCCAAATGTGAGACCCTGAAAAATTTACAATTAAGATCTTGCACTTAAGTGTAGCATGATTATGAGAGTAACCGAGTGAAGTGAATTGTAAACTCTATACTTTAGTAACTAGTTCTCAAGCATTTAGTTTTAAGGTAATCGAGACAATAGTCTAGTTAAGCTAATATTCTATGACCTTGGCTAATATATATATATATAATGTAAGGGATCCATACAAAATAATATGGAATAATATGTAAAGGTAAGGTATATTAACTAAATAAATTTAATATGTCGAGTATATGCAAATAAATTAACATAAAATCTAAATAAGAAACCATAAATATTATGTTTGACTTAGTCAAATAGATGAGTAAACTCAAAATTTGCCAAAAACCATGAAAATTAGTACAGGAAATTTGTGAGTGCCATTTGTAAAATGGGATAGTATACTAGTAACCGGTTAAAAAGTTAATTATAATCATGCTACTCACTAAATAGTGGAAATATGAAGTTCAAGTTTCATTAATTAACGAACTCATAGAAATAAATTTTTTGGATATTATAGTTAAAGAAATGTTGCATAATAATATTTAATATATATATATATATACATATGTATTTCTATATATATATATATGTACACACACACACACATAAACATACTAAGCTTATTCAATATACAAAAATAGATATTTGTAAATTTATAAAATACCCATACAAAATGACAATAGTGGTTAAATGATTGGAAAATATTTAATGAATGGAGTTTAATATATACATATATGTATATTTATCACATATTTGCTTTTATTGTTCAAATCTATGTTGTCTTAAAATGGTTATGACAAAAGATCATGGGTTTATGATATAAGTTTCTACTATGTGCACCATGACCTAGTGAGAAGATAGAAGGGAGTTTACAAGTAGCTAAGATTTGGAGAAACATTCCATTTCAACATGAAACTGTATTAAAAGATAACATGCACACACTAGATATATGTAGTATGTAAAGTATATAAAAACATAGAATAACATAAACTCTGAACATAATTATGTATATAGACATAAGTAGGCCCAACAATTGTCACAAGGCCATAAAAAAATTAATCAAAGTGACTCATGAGTTTGGATTTGAAATGGCATGGTAAAATAATAATAATAAATAGTTAAAAGCTTAATATAGTAATATTACTTTTTAAACATAGGAATGGGAGATTCAACTTTAGATAATTATTGATCTCGTAGAAATAAGTTATTTGGAAATTTATATGTATATACATATCTAAATTAACTAAACCTTAAAATACGTAGATAATATGACTATATTAGCAAAATAAGTCCAAAGGATACACAATTAACAACTAGTGAAAAATATGAATAGTACACCATAAATATACCAAGGCATGTCCTTAAAACATTAAATTGATGTTAAACCATAAAATAAAAAAAATAATAAAATAAAAATAATAAAGAAAACATAAATCAATAAAAATGATAACTTTAGTCTACTCCCTTGTGTGGCATTATGAAAAACATGGTTTAGCTCATTAGTTAGTATAACAAGACACGTGGTTATCCATAGTGCCAAATGTAAGAAAAGGAAAACTGCATGTGGATCTTTCAAGTAATTGTTCTATTAACTAGAATTTGATAAATTCTCCCTAGGGGACATTATTTAATCTTTTAACAATATTGTTTCTCATGGCTTTTTTCTTTTTCTTCTTCTCTCATCATTCCAAAATTTAAAGGCTATATAGTAATAGCTAAGCAGGGATCAACCATAGTAGCAGCATCATGAATGAGGGCAAGTCTTATATGCTACCATGGAGACAAAGTAAGTTCCCGTGTATCTATGTATAGAAGTTAAGTGTATGATCCTGTAATTGATACGAAAGTCATACGTTTGGTTCCATATATAATGCAACACTAGGATAGGTTAATTAACATTGATTATCAATATTTTTATTTTGATATTAAATAAAATAAAGAGCAATACACTTAAAAGATTGTAGGATCCCATTAAGTCTACAAGACACTTACTATGGGTATACATTGATATTACATTACAGTTGAATATAAGGAAAGATTGATTACTAAGAAGAATTTATATGTTAAATTTAACTAAGTCACCTTGAAATTGTAGGCATCCACTCTTTAGCTATGAACTGAAGTAGAGAATTGAGTTGCTTAGGAATAAAGAAAACTTAAGGTATATGTTGGTTTCAATTTTTCTACAAAAGTTTCTTGGATATCTTACACCATGACACCTAGTACAAGTGAGATATTGCAGTAACATATAATCGATAAGATCGTATGGGAGTATTTGAAACCATGTTAGAAGATTCTTGGAAAATTTAGTCTTGAGTTACTTTGTTAATAGATGGATGCAAAAATGCTAATTTTATAAAATTTTTCTAGTTTTATATATCAAACTTAAGAATTATATTATTTCATAGGAATTTTCCATCTAATTTTGGAATGAGGCGTAGGGAAAGAGTGAAATATGGGGTTGTAGATTTGGGGTACTTCGATGCTGTAAGGAGTGAAATGAATATGGTTTTGTAATTCTAGATTAGCAAGACTTAGGTGTAAAGTGGTGAAACATAAAAGTAGTAGCAGGGTCAAAAACTTGGTTAGAAAATAATCTAATGGAAGAAGCTTAATGTGTGCTACAATAGAAGTAGTTGGAAGTTTGGTCAAAAGGTAGATAGGTATTGAACATTATATCACCCAGAGTTAGAAAGTAGGTCAAAAAAATCGCCTACATAAAAATACTAAAGACTTACCAGAGTTAGAACTTATATTACTTAACTAATACTTAATAAATGACTTAAGAAATGTACTTAAGTAAAATGAAGAGCACACCTAAATGTTAAAATGAACTCTTACTTTATATATTGGAAGGAAACTAAAGAGGTTACATTAAATATTTTTGTGAAAATAAAGGAAGACTAGAGCAATATGCTAAGATAACTAGGATCAATACTCAAGTAAGTGAGCTCAATACTTCACAACATTTTGAGGTAATATTTCAAAATATCTGGAGATTTTGGTATGTATTTGCTTGTGATTGTAATTAGCTACTCGTGCATGTGCAACACTTGTGTTTAAGATTTGATTTGCTGTGATGGGAGTTAAGCTCCATGTTATGGTTATTTTGCGAATATTATTATGCTTGAATTATTTGAGCTTGATTGATTACCCTAAAAATGAATTAACTCAAACTTGGCTTTATATCAAACCTAACATGCATCATAACCCACTAGAGGTAACGGTTGGGATTCTCAGGCCAAACATAGACCCTCTTTAATGAGGATAGTTAAAATGATCATTTCTGACCTTAACCAAATGAAGTGATAAGAGAGAAGGTTGTAGTAAAGTTGGGGATCGTAATTCGAAAGTGGTCTTAAGAAAAAGGTGTTCTCCATTGTATAAGCCTGGGTTTTGTTCCAATCTAGATTAGAGTGGGTGCAGTTTCTCTAATCTCAAGACAAATTTGATAATGTCATGCAATGACATTTTCTTGTATATTCATCGCATCTAACTAATTTGGTTGAAAACCTTGTTTGTGATGTGCTAAATGCATATTTCTATCTCCATCCTACTTATTAAGTAAGTTGTTGCTCATTTCCCTATAGTTTATTTTGTAGGTTCAGAATGGAACTACAACAATCATACCCAAAAATTAGAACTTTAGCAAACAAGATTGAGGAGTGAGGATCAAGAAGAATTCAATTGAATTCTGTTCTTATTATTAACTTTTTATAACTGCTAAGGAAGTTACTCGAGTCTTCTTAAGGGGCTTATTAGTTTTTCATCTTTTGGTTTGTATATTGAATAACTTATATCTGTGGGTTTTACCAATACTCTTCTAGAAGGTCAAACCTATGAGTTTGCTTTAATATTTATTTCAAAAGAATTCTTTCATAGGTTTATATCAAGTAGGTATCGAATCGAATGCTTGAAAGTGGTTAAGTAGAGTACGCCTAGTGTGAACTAGGTCTATGATAACAGTTGTAAGGTTAGTTTTTATCTTATGAAGGTTCTTATGGTAGGATTGTTACTACTCTAAACATCGGCAACATTCTCTTAAAATATTTAAATTCCATACATGGAAGGAACACATGTTATTAATTATTGCTTTACATTTTTATTTAATTTTTATAATAAATTTCCGAATTATTTCCAATAAAATTAAATTGAGAAAATATTAGTGTTGGTTAATGGTAATTGGCACGATACCTATAAAAAGATGAAACAAAAATGCTAATGACCTCTCCTTACATTATGTTTGGAATGGAGAAGAAATGAAAATGAGAGGAAAAATATATTTGTTTCCATTATTTGGAATACAAAGGAAAGTGAAAGGAATGAAATGTATGGAAAATTAATTTTTAAAAATTTGTAAACCTACAATTACTAGATTATCCTTCGTAAATAATTGTTTACTTAAAAGATGGCACATGTCATGGGTAAAAAAATAAAGTTAATAAATTTCCTTTCCTTTTTCTCCATTCATAAGGGAACACTTTTTTATGGGGCCTAAGGATTTAAATCCCTTCATATTCCTTCCCTTTCTAATTTACCCTCATGCCAAATAATGGGAAACCCATTCTTTCTTTCCCCTTTCCACTTTCCACTATGTTTGGGATAGTAGATTTATTTCGTTAGGTCTTTTGTACCATCAATTCCTCATCTGTATTTTTAGAAAAAGAAAAAAAAACTCTTTATCCATCATTCCATTTATATCGATTCAATTTGATTAATGTAATTTTTATATTGAATTAAATTGTCTTTTACTTAAAAAAAAAGGAAATTAACTTGTGATTCTTATAAAACCTACAATTTTTAGGAAATATCTGAGTGAAGCTTGGACTCTCTTTAAATGTTCCCTAAGGATCAACTAACTTAGAGATTGAATTAAATATGCATAATTTGAATCCCTAATCGCTAATGAGCATAAAAACCCTAAATTGAAGAATAAAAACCTTAATTCTAATAGGAGAATCCTAAAACCCTAAACTCAATGAAACCCTAATCAAAATTAGAATCTTTGGAGCTCATTTTGAACATGAATCGATAAATAAAAGAGTTAAAGACTAAGTCATAAATCTCTTTAATTTATCATGTATAATATTTTTTTTTTAAAAAAAAAAGGGTGAAGGAGGAGCACCATATAACCATAGCACAAGCCACTACCCTTAACCCTTACCTCTTATTTTTCATTCAAATTCGACATGGCATTAAGAAGTAACAAAGTAGTTAGGAAAAGCCCTTGAAAAGAGATAAAAAAATTCTTAGAGTGATGAGACTAAAGCTCCTACAAATCCCTAAACAAGACATATCATAATAGGCAAATGTCATAGACTACTTTTCCATCAACCCAAAAGAGGAAATAAGAAGACTTTAGCAAGCCAACTTCCATCCTCCCTATGCGCCAATTTGAAAGTCCCCTAAGATAGCCATCATTTCAATATTCTTTTTCAAGGAGACATAAAAAAATAACTAGCCCTTAAGAGCCCTAAAGAACCGGTCATTCCATTTCATTATTGTCTCATTATATCCACCAATTTATAATGCAAAAGGAAGACATCAATAAAGCTCATCTAACCAACAATTAGACCCCTTATCACATTCCCTTTTGTTTCCTTCATTTCCACTACAATACAACATTTGTAATTTCAAATCAAACACCCCTAACCACCCCTATCAAGCGCTATAACAAGCCCTTATATGTATACCCCCATATGTCATCCTCATTTCTACCTTTCAATCCTCCAAATCCTCTTAAACCAACATCACTTAATTTTAATTTCCTAAAAAGTACAAAGTCATCTCCATCTTAAATGCTTCTTAGCTCAACATGGGTTTGAATAGGCTAAAGAAGTAGCAAGTGCAAAGAACTAGGGCAAGGACAAGAATGGAACACAATTAAGGTGCCACATTTCATCTCTAAGTATAATAAAGTCCTCTCTACTTCTATGTAATTTTAAGATATCCATGTATAAGGTTTCTTCCTTTCCTTTCCCATAGTATTTCTATGTATTTTTGGAGTCATTTATGTCAAGCACGTTAGTAGTTGTGTGGAAAGATATCTTGTTAAGTGGTAATCTTAAGTAGTTGTATCTTGTTATCTAGTAAGGAATGAATGTACACTTAAAGACAATGAAGGAAAATCCTTGTAACATGTGAGAAACATCAAAAGAAAGCTAAGATACTTTCCTTTAGGTGTAGGACATAGGCCGTAAACTAGCTTAGGAAATGTTTTCTCTACTTGACATAAGGTATTCATGCACTAAGGTACCTTAAAGTGGTAGTATAAGCAAGGATATGAAGCTTTGTTGAGGGAAAACACAATTAAATCTTAAGTAAATACACTTAAAGCCACGACCACAATGAGTTCCAAGACATTGACAAGTATTGTGTAGAATAAATTAACAGAGAAAGAGTGAAAACGTAGGCTAAAAAAGTGTTAAGTTAAAGGACAAGTTAGATTAGGGCCTTAAGTTAGTAAATAAGCTTAACATTGGATCCTAAAGACCCTAAACCCAATCAACTATAACTAAATATGAATGAAAAATGTAGATAGGACCTTAGTTCATTAAGTTCTAAGCCTAAACATGTAAGCCCAATAGAGATAATAAGCCTCATAAAGCTTAAATGGTTAAATGACTTAAAACAAGCCTAAAACCCACCACCGAGCTAGAGAAAACCCCATGACCAACAAATTTAAGAGTAATAAAAGACTTAAAAGAGGCCCACAAAGAATTTCTTAAAGCCTACTAAAATATATAGGAAGCTATCTTAAGAAACTAGCTCACTTATGGCATAAAAGTCCACTTAAAAGCTTATAGAATAAAAGTTAGAACTAAAACAAGGAATGAATGTGATACTTCAAGTAACTAGCTATACATGATTAGTGATTCTTAAATAATGATCAAGGGTCAAAAACCCATTTAAATCCACAAATGGAAAACCTGATGACACAATACAAAACAAGAAGAAACATACATTGAGAACTCACTACAGTTCTGATTACTACACCAAAAATGTAAGTCCTACCTCTCAAACTAACCATACTATGTGCTAGTACATCCAAAAATGATGGAAATCAACTATAAGATAAAAAAAAAAATTGGACTTAAAACATATATACAAGTAAAGAATTAGGCATTATTGAAAAAAATATATGAGAATAAGTAACAATATGAAAGGAATAGACTTAGTAAACTAATTAGGATGGGACTTCACAATAATAAATACTTATCTTTCTCATTTATAATGATAAAGGGACATTAACTTTGTGGACAAGTTGTTACCCGATTACTACGACTAGCAAATATGATTGAGTGAGTAACTTTTGATGACTTTATGTTTAACTTTGCTTATAGTTAGTTGCACTAAATGTTTATATGCATAAATAATAAATTATTCATGTGAGGTCAAGAATGCACATATGTGGTGTTACTTGGATACTAAATAATCTAATGTTATTATAAAAGCTGAAAGTTGCTTGCATGATAGATATTAGTGAAGTTCATACTTGTGTGTGAAGATCAATTAGTTGCTTAAATTAATGGACCAAATACCTACTTGGCTAATAAGGAATTAACCCTTTGGACCAATCACGCGTAGCCAAGTTAAAGGACTCCAAGGACTCATTCGAAGGATTCTAGCTCTACGCCATAGTCGAAACGAGAATTCCTAGCTCAAAATGGTCTCCTGTCGACCTAACTATTAGAACCTTACTTGTGCTAGATTTGGTCCTCTTCAATAGTGATGCTTTCTCCCAAAAGACAACCCAAGAAAAGTCAAGCCAGGCTCTCGATCCAAGCACAAGCATTTGACCCTGAATTGAGCTAACTCCTCTCTAGAAGAACTAATTGGTCCTTAGCCTAGTCCGAATCAAGTTGGCTCCTAATTGCTAATACTTTCAATTTCACCTACTTTGTATTATAGTCCTAACTCCCATCCATTATACAATATATGTCTTTTGACACGATCTTTTTAGAAGGATTCTTCACTTTTTTATAGTGAATATTCTTTATCTCTTTTACTCTTTTTAGTATGTCTTATGTAATCTAGTTATGGAATACCCTTTGTCTTTTCATACATATAAAGTACCCTTAATAAATGGATATATAAATCCCTACTTTCTTGTACATAGAAAATGAACGAATGAATACAGAATTATTCACATTGAGTAACCTTTTTAGTCTCATTATCTTTCAATTCTTATCTATTCCCTTTAGAAAGGAGTAATGGCAAGTGACCCTTCAATTTGGACCAGTATGTTATATTTGATGGATTGTTGGTTAAGTAGGATCAAGTAGTGCATTATATTCATTTGGTAGCTACCTAGACTTTGCTGGCTTTTTCCCTGCTTATTTTTTGGTTTGTTTCATTGTGGTGCTTCTTCGTATGCTCCACCCTGGAGACACATCATAAATGGTTCATGCATTACATTCATTGCATTACTCATATACCGACTGTCACCTCACGTGAAAGGTAGAATGGGACTCACAAGAGCAAGAGCTCCCAAAGGGATTAATTTTGAGTACATTACTTACCATATTATTGAATCCTTATCCTAAACTAAAGTCTTACTAGGTGGTAGGAGACACTAATTGTATAGCTAAGAGTTAGATCCTGAGGCTTTCACTTAGGCCATATACATGGATTGTGAGGACCACTACACTACTAGACTTGGGAGTTTTTCTTGTTTAGGGAAAAGTATACTATTTTTCCAAAGTATTAAAGTATATTTATGTGCATTAATGTGTTAGTTGGATAAAAACACAGGTGCTAAAACTTGGTTGATGATTTGTGTCAGTTAATAATCTTTAACCCTAATTATAGAAGGCAAAATTCTAAGTTGCATGTAGTTTCTAAGCCACTACTTGTACTTGTTTAGCATATTGCTTATCTTATGCATTCATATGTTTGTTAAATATCGTTGCTTAAAGGCATGGTAGGATGAATAGCTCACTAAGCATAGACTAACAATTACCACAAATTTTTGTTGATGTAAGGCCCTCTTTTCGTCGAACCTAGCTACGGTATGCCAAAGGTCAATCATGTAACTTTAGGAAGATTTGTAGGGAGGCTTGAGTGATGGAGCAAACTTAGAATAGTTAATTAGAATACAATATTTCCTTTTGGAAACATGTGTACTATGTCATTTCACAAACTTCTAAGACTATTTCTTATTTAGACTTATCTATGCTTTTGGGGATCTAGCATCCGGTTAGACTTAATTATGATTATGCTATTTTATTAAATATGTATGATTAATTATTCTATGATTACTTGTTTAAATTATTTAGAGTAACTGGAAGTAGAAGTAGCCTTATACATTGTATTGAAGGGTAATGATTAACAAAGCGGGTTATGTCAAATTTAAGTAGTATCAAGTGAGGTTGATAATAGGAAAAGAATAAAACTTGACCTTAGATGTTAAGATAACCTACTTAGTGAGGTCGAGAGGGGTAGAACCAGAGATAAGTAATTGACATATTTATGTTTAGAAGAAGAACCTTAAGTTAGACTACATTAAAATAATTAAAATTTTTATGTTAATCCATCAGGATGGTGCTGTAGTTTACCGCAACTTGGTGTTCTTATGGATGCATTAAGTTAAGACCCTTATTGTATCCTGATGTTGACTGAGGATCCTCTGTGGGGATGTGGTGTTGGTCAGGTTGCCATGCACCATTTAAGATGTATGGATCACCTAGAAATTATCCTTAAGTCTTCATTAGAGGAGTTGGTATAGAGATATTATGATTTACACGTCTAAACCAGTCTTAATAAATGTTGAGTTGCTCTACATGATGGAATAAGAGGAAGGAGATAAGTGATGACATTAGATTAGTATATATTTTTTATAGGTATTTTCTACTGATTTAGACTTTATTCTTATTAATTTTGTGAGATTTTGAGCTTCATTTGCTTAATAATTGTTTTTAAGGACTCTAAAAACATTTCATGAAGTTTTGAAGGAATCGTATGCAATTTTGAGCTTTATTAATGCAAAAGCATTGATCAAAGAGCAAAGCAAAGGAGTTTTGAATAAGAAATGAAGTCTATAAGAGATTACAATGGAGGACCGTGCCAATAGTCCTTACTCATGATCCTTTCATCAACAATTTCTTTTGAAAATTCAAGTTTTTGTTCAAAGAGGAAGAACATGCCTAGCAACCACAGTTGTGTACTTCAAACATGGAGTTGTAGTGATTTCCAAATCTTCTATTTTTGTTAGGTTTTCATGATAATCATAGGATCACTTCTCACAAATAGACATTTAGACTAAGTTTAAAGACGAAAAAATGGGAGAGAGCCCCTTGTGTTGACAGGCATTTTTTTATAACTATTTTATAAGCTTATATCAGCTTGCTCAATATTTAAACTCGATCCAATAATCTAATCTAGGTATATGTTTTATTTACTAGCTATAATACCAAGCAAGACCCCTAGGTATGGGGAACCTCTCTTGGATTCTTTTATTCTCATCACAAAAAGATTGACTTAAGTATTAGAGTGGTTGTATTAGAGCACTCTTCAGTGCTCCCATAATTGTTTTCTCATTTTGTAGGTGCTTGCGCGTCAGAATGAAAATTACCAGTCAATAGTTCGTTCCGTCCATAGCAATTGAAAAAAATTGAACAATTCTTCAAGAAGATATTTCTTTTATGAATTTTTCTAAATCCAGTTTGTCTTATTCAATTTTCTCCACTTCTTCCTCAAATATAGACAAACATATTCATAGTTTATTGTTATATTTCGGAGAGTCTAATTCCTCCATTCTTCTTGTCTTTAAGTCACGGCATTGATGAACCCTTTTAACATTTTTATGGCATTTGATGGTGATTTGAATCGTTGGTTTCTGTGAGCGTGCATTTACATTTTTCTTGATGCCTGTTTGCACGATGAAAGTTGAGAAAACTTCTTTTTAGTTAACCGTTATGCCATTATACATTAGAGAATTTGTGGTCAAAAAGGTGATAACTACTTTGTTAACCACCATTGAATTATCTGTTGAAAGGAATTGCCATCAGGAAATTGGAACAACTTCATTAATTTCCATTTTTCTGGTATTTGATATGTTGCAATCAGCCATCTAACCACTTAGTAACAAGATGATGCTGTGGTTTTTAAGAATATAGGATAAGATTTGTCGTTCGAACAAGAACCTCATGATTCGCCCTTAAGCTACATTCTGCCACTTCCTTTCGGCTACATCTGTCCTTAAACGTACTGGTTGATGGAAGAAAGGCAATGCTCCATGCTCAGAGATCAGATAAAGAACGATGTTATAGAGCTGAGCAACTTTGGCAACCAAGCTTCATCCTACTGCCGTGGACTGTTCAGCAGATGTACTTCCAAGGGTAACTCTATTCTTAGTCGAGCTTCCATAGCTTAATGCCATGCAAATGTGGTCAATCTTGTCAAACTCCATGCCACACTACGGAGTTTACTAATAAACTAAGCCAAACTTATTCCTTCTAGACTTAGTGTTGAGCACCAAGTTCCGATCTACAGTACAGCCATGCCGAGTGCTAAGTGGCCGTGAATATTAGCCGACAAGTTTTGGTCGAGTAGTTTGCCAAATGGAATCTTTGAGCCTTATACCAAATTATCAAGAAATATTGCTCAAGCATTGAATATTTGAAATGCAAAAACACAGTTGAACAATGTGTTCTTGAAACTAAGTTTACCCCATTCGCCAAGCTTGATGCTACAGTGTCGAGCTGTAGAATAAATTGGTCGGAACTTTTCCCTGCTTCAAGCAAAGATATCAATTGGCATAGCTGTGTGTGACAAGCTATCCATCATAGCAATGCCAAGCAATTATCCATTTCCTTGCCAAGCAAGTGCTACCAACCTATGACAATACCCGAGACACCGAGCTTGTCCAATTCATATCAAGTTGCCAAGTTCTATGGTTGAGCAACTAATGCACCTTCTGTAATCGCCAAGTTCCGACTTTGTTCGTCTTACCAAACCGAGCAGAGGTCCACAACACGATAATAGCCGAGCTCCAATGCTAAGAGCTATCTGACCTAATAAATTTCATCTCTTAAGCGAGTGAGCTTCAAATCCCAATCTCCAAGCTCCAACAAGAGAAATGTTGAGCCAAACCTCGCTTTGGCAATTAGCAACTTGAACGTGGATTAAAGTTCCAAACCTCTCTTGCAATAGACGACTCTCATTCCGAACCTCACTAGGACTAAGCTACATTCGAACCCGAGTTTGTGTGTAACTGAATAAGTCCAAGTTTTGATCTTCTTTGACAATAGCAAACCTGTTGTATGCCTTGTTATGCTGCGCTCTTGGAAGTCCAAGCGAGCCAACTAAGTTTTTAGCTAGGCCACACAAGGTCGTTAGCAGTAGCCTAATAATTGTCAAGTTTGGACAACTTAAAACACAACGTCCTTGAGTAGAATTCAAGCTCAACATAAGCTCTGAGTAAATTCCGAGCAACCTCGAGCTAATGAACAAGTTAAGTTCATATGATTGCCAGAACTCTGATGGCAAAGGATTCAAATAGTTGAGCCAAGCTACTTCAAGTCTATCCTCTAAACTAATTGTGCTTGAGCTATTCATTCCAACTCCCCAACAATTTTCGAATTGAACTTCCGACATTCAACCGAGTTGCAGATTTCAACAACTAAGTGTTACCATATCTAAAGATACAACCTCCAAACCCGAGTTTCTGATTTGATCTTCAAAATATTTGAGAGAGGCTGACCTCTAATTATTTCATCTGAGTAGCTAATAGTGCACATCGAGCTAAAATTCAGAACTAAGTACTCCGACAGAGTAGCGAACAGGCTAAACTTATCTCACCTCACCAATTCCAAGAGTTGCCGAGTAACAATAGAATACTATTGGACAACTCCATGCAAGCGAACTCGAATCCTCTCTAGAACAGGCCGAACAAGCCATACGGTATGTCAGACCAGACAACATGCCAAGCTTTGAGCTATCCATTATCAAGCTAATCAACCTCATGCACATCCAAAGGACCAACCTGAAAAGAATAGCCGAAAAATCCATGCTAAGCTAGCTACAATAGTCCAAATCAAAGCACCCATGGACATGCTATGCTTTTCTTTACATGGTGACTTGTAGAATTTTGCAAAAAACAGGAGCATTTTCTCATGTTTGATTATGCTTGAACTACCAAGTACCATGAATTCTCGTTGAGCCATTGTATTGTGCATCAAATCAAGTGCTTAGTTGTGTTAGAGGATAGTTAGCGTGCATTATAGTGGGCATGTCGAGTCATTCTCATTCCTATACAAGCAATATATGAGCCAAGTAATAAGGACTGTCGATCATAATATCGTGTCGAACTGTTTACCTTCCGAGCTTCACCAATCATGTCTATAGCATGGCTGAGCTTCACTCGTGTTTTGAGTGATCTACATATCTGAGCTGTGGCAAGACCAAAACCAAATTCTCTAAGCTTTGGCAAGGCAAGTGAAATCTCTTAAGCTCATCAATTGTTTTCTTTTAAATTCCAAATTTCTTCCCACAACATGCAAGCTTGAATTTCTGGTAAAGCTTCTCAGCATGTGGGGTAAACTTGTGAATGAGATTATCCCTTCTAGCATTTGTTTATTGAAAAAATCTCTCCTCATAAGCTTGGACTGGCAACTACGGCCAGTTGTCCTACAATTATCGAGGCACTATGTAACATTGCTCGTTCCTTAGAAAATTGGCAATGTCTGGCTATTGACTGCCTTGTTTGGCTCCGTCAAGATCCAAACACATGTCATAAGGGGATTGATAAAGTGGTACCTGCATTACTAGATCTTGATGAAATAAACTCTCTAGGAGACCATAAAAAGCTTGGTGAAACCATTGTTTTTCCCTTGAAGTTATGGAGACATTACTTGTATGATTTGTTAAAAGATGAGTAAAACTCCATTACTGCTATTTATGATTTGTTCAATCATTTATTTTTAATATGTGCCTCGTGCTAGTCACTTATCAATTTTTACACTTGATACATGAATTGCGTATTAAGTTAAATTTATCTATGTGTTGATCCATGATATGAACTTCTACAAATTTGATAATTAGAAGTGTCGACCACTCATGATATTTCAAACTCATGATCTTGAGTTAGCTACTGTAGTTTATCCCTTGAAGTTATGGAGACGTTACTTGTATGATTGGATGTGTGAAATCTACATCGACCATAAAAGTTTGAAATATCTCTTTACGGAAAAGGAGTTAAATATGAGGCAGCAATGTTGGCTAAAAGTGATAAAGGATTATGACTACAACATCAATTATTGCCTAAGGAGAGTAAATGTCATCATAGATGCCCTGAGTAAGAAGGAGTTAATCAGGAAATTTGAAAGAATGAATTTGGAGTTCTCTTGGCATAAAGTAGACATAGAATTATTGAACCTAGTCTTTAAACCAACATTTAAGGAAAGGATAAAAGAGGTGGAAATGAATGATCTCGCCTTGAAACAAATGAGAGAACAAACAGTGATTAGGAAGTACACTATCAAGATGAAGATCGTACAATTAGGATGAAGGGATAGTTGTGTATGCCAAACAATCCCAATCTTCGAAAGGGGCTCCTAGATGAAGCCGACTATTTAGGATATACTATACATCCTAGAGGGATGAAGATCTACTAAGACGATAAGAAGAATTTTGAGTAGAATGGAATAAAGTAGGATATGGCAAACTATGTACTCAAATGTAATACTTGCCAAAGAGTTAAAGCAAAACACTAATGCCCCAGAGGATTAATGTAGCCTCTACCCATACTTGAGTGGAAGTAGGATTAGATTACCATGGACTTCATGTGTAGATTACCAAAGACCGCAATAGCGTATGATTCCATTTGGGTAATAGTAGATCGGCTCACTAAGTTGGCACATTTCTTACACATCAGTATGACATATTTCCTAAAGAAACTAGCTCAAATCTACCTGAAGGAGATAGCACAATTGCATAGGGTACTAATAGGAATAGTATTGGATAGAGATCCTATGTTTTTGTCTAAGTTTAGGATGAGCTTACAAAAAGTATTGGGGACTAGTTTGAAATTTAGTACAAAGTATCATCCCCAAATGGATAGGTAATTTGAAAGACTGATTCATACTTCGGAAGATATACTTTAATCTTGCATCATCAAGTTCAAAGGAAATTAGGATGCCCAATTACCATTAGTTAAGTTTACATACAACAATAGTTACCACTCTACTATCTAAATGCTACCCTATGAAGCTTTGTGTGAGAGAAGTGTTGATCTCCATTGTTTTAGGATGATGCGGAAAAAGTAGCCTTAAGATTATATCTAGTTTAAGAAACAACAAACAAAGTGACCATCATTAAGCAAAAAATGAAAGAAAGACCTTAGTTCATTAAGTTATAAGCCCAACCATGTACAACTAATGGGGATAATAGGCCCCATAAAGCTTAAATGGGCTAGGCATCTTAGAACAAGCCCAAAACTCACCAAAAAGATAGAGAAAACCCCATGGCCAGCAAATGCAAGAGTAAAAAAAGACTTAAAAGAGGTCCCTTAAGAATTTCCTAAAGCCCACTAAAACATATAGTAAGTCATCTTAAGAACCAAGCTCAATTATGATATAAAAGTCTACTTAAAAGCTTATAGAATAAATGTTAAAACTAAAACATGGAATGAATATGATACTTCAAGAAACAAGCCACACATGATTAGTATGCCCAGACCAATCAAATCCACAAATGGAAAACCTAATGACCCAAAACAAACTAGGAAGAAACATACATTGAAAACTCACCACCATTCTTACTAGTACACAAAAATAAGGGTCTTACCTATAAAAAATGACCATATCACATGTAAGTACATCCAAAAATTAAGAAAATTGACTATAAAATCATAAAAATCGGATTTAAACAATAAAGTTGTACATAATTGAAGAATCAGGCATAACTGGAAAAATATAACAATTAGTAACAAGATCAAAGGAATAGACTTAGTAAACTAATTAGGATGAAACCTTACAATAATAAATTCTTATCTTTTACTTTTATAATGATAAGGTGACATCAACTTTGAGGATAAGTTGCCACCCAATTACTATGACTAGCAGAAATGGCTAGGTAAGCAACTCCTAATGACTCCATGTTTGACTTTGCTTATAGTTAGTAGCACTAAATGTTTTATATGCATAAGTAATAAATTGTTGCATGTAGGGTTGGGAGTGCACATGTGTGGTGTTGTGTAGATGCTAAATAACCTAATGTTATTATAAGAGCTAAAAGTTGCTTGCATGGTAGATAGTAGTAGAGTTCATTCTCATGTATGAAGATTGGTTGGTTGCTTAAATTAATGGACCTAATACCTACTTGGCTAATAATTAAAAGGATCATATATTTCATTTCATTACATTATTTATATACTGACTGCTACCTTACGCCAAATATAGGAAAGGACTCGTAAGAGTAGGATCTCCTGAAGGGATTACTTTTGACTACATTACGTACCATATTATTGAGTCCTTATCCTAGTTATAAGTATACTAAGCGCTAGAAGACACTAATCTTATGGTTAAGGGTCCCATCCTAAGACTTTTACATAAGGCGTGTGCATAGATTGCAAGAGCCACCACATCACTAGACTTGAGAGTTTTTCTAGTTTTGCGAAAAAAAAATATACTATTTTTCTAGAGTATTAAAGTTTTTATGTATTTTGTATATGTATGCACATTGGTGTGCTGGTTGGATAAAAAGCTAGGTGCTAGAACTTAGTCAATGGTCTGTGTTGATTAATAATCTCTAACCCCGACTACAAGAGGAAAAGTTTTAAGTTAAATACAGTTTTTAGGCCAGAACATGTATTTGTTTAGCATATTGCTAGTCTCATGCATTCATATGCTTATTAATTTTTATTGCTTAAAGGCATGGTAAGAGAGATCACTCACTAAGCTTATGCTTAAGCTTATACCTCCCTAGATTTCTATTGATGCAAGGTTATCTTTTGGTCGAGCCAGGCTATGGTATGCTTGAGGTTAGTGATGAAACTTTGGGTAGTTTCATAGGGAAGCTTGAGTGATGGAGCAGACATAGAATAGTTAATTAGACTACAATATTTCCTTTTGCAAACATGTGTACTATGTCATTTCACTAGCTTTTGAAACTATTTCTTGTTTAGACTTATTTATGTTTTTAGGGATCTAGCATCCCCGTTAGACTTAATTATGATAATGCTATTTTAGTAAATTTGTATGATTAATCATTCTATGTTACTTATTTGAATGACCTAGAGTAATAAGGGGGTTAATCCTTGACTTTCGTACAATGTGTGACAATCTACCACGAATAGGGGATTAGGTGAGTCATGTTAGATTTAAATGGTATCAAAGTGAGGTTGATAATAGGAAGAGAATAAAACTTGACCTTAGACGTTAAGATAACCGAACCAGTAAGTTTAAGAGGGATGGACCTGGTGATAGGTAATTTACATATTTATGTTTGGAAGAAGACCCTTAAGTAAGACTACATTAAAATACTCAACTTTTTAATTTTCATCAAGCAAGATAGAGCTACAATTTATTGCAGTTGGGTACTACTTATAGATGCATTAGGATGAGACCCTTATTGTGTTGCAATGCTAACTAAGGATCCTATGTGAGGCTATAGCATTAGTCGAGATGCCATACACTATTTAAGATGTGTAGATCACCTGGAGAGTAGCCTTGAGTCTTCATTAGAAGAGCCATCCTAGAGATATTATGATTTACATGCCCAAACCAGCCTTGACAAATGTTGAGTTACTCCACATGATGGAGTGAAAGGAGGGGACTAGATGATGACATAAAATTAGCATATAATTTCTATGGGTATTTTATGCTGATTTAGACTTTAATCTTATTCATTTTGTGATATTTTCAGCTTAATATGCTTAATAATTGTTCTTAGGGATTTTGAGAACATTTCATGAAGTTTTGAAGGATTCTTATACAATTTTGAGCTTTATTAATGCAAAAGTATTAACCAAAGAATGAAGTAGAGGAGTTTTATACGCTGAACAAAGTCTAGAAGAGATCATGATTGAGGACTGCACCCGTAGTCCCTGTTGAAGAACACTAAGCTAAACTCAAGAGGAAAGGTGAATTAAGTTTTAAGAACAAATTACAATTCTTTTTTAAATTATCAATTAAATATGATAACAAAAATGATCAAGACTATTATGATCCAACAGTATCATTGTCATGGTAGGTCGCCATGTACCGTACAAAGGTCTATTATCAACCCTCTTATTGATCGCAAGCCTTTCCATAACACATAAGGCTCCTTCTACTATATGTTACCGCTAAGCCCATAGGTAAGTAATATAAAGCAATTTAACTAAAATTATTTCTATTGTATAAATTAACTAGACATGTGGACTCGTGAGACCCATACCAAAAGAATATTACAAACAAATGTAGCTCATAAGGGAATTGCATTAGAAATTTTAATTTATGTTATAAACAAAAATACAAAAGTAACTAGTTATCTACAATCTATTACAAAATGCCCCCTTCGCTCTCAGATTGCTTCAACTCATCCCTACACAAGACTTACTACGGGCATGCCTTAGCCTGGATTAGCGAAGAGATTTTCCTACATCAAAAGAAATCTATCAGGCTATAAGCTTAAGTTTAGTGAGATAAATACCCTCGTTAGTACCATATGGTTAAAATTTATTAGATGCACAATGATATGAATGCATGAACAATTAGTATGCCAAAAAACGTATGCAATGACCTAAGAATTGCATACGACTTATAATTACATCCCCTGTAGTCAAGGTTTGGAGATAATTAACTGACCCAAACCAAAATCCGAGTTCTTCACTTTGGGTTTTATTTCATTTGTACTATTGTGCTTAAGCCAAAACAAAACTCTAAATATATATATTTATATTCGTATATACTTTCATTACCGAATAATAAATCATACTTTTAAAATCTTAAATCTAGTGGTATAGTGGCCTCCGTAATCTACAAAAACACGCCCTGAGCAGAAGCTATAAGATGTAGCCCCTCGCCGACTATTGGCATCTCCCAACGCTTAGTAAGCCTATTAGCTTAGGATAGAGACTCAATATAAATGATGACATAGCTTGTGCCTAATCCTGTAGAAGGCTTATCCTCCTATAAATCTCTTCCCATCTTCTATGTGAAGCGGTAGTAGATGTTATCCATATGCAATATGTGGAATGCATGATTCGTTTTAATTTCTTAATCGTATAAATGATTAACTCGATTTTCAAGGTGATCAGACAATTTCATTCCATACAATTGCACATATAAATTATTACAAACAAATCCCATTATTATATGATTAACAAGCCATCGCATTCATCTACAAATTCATACACATGCATTTCCTATATCCCACAAGCATCCAAATTTATATGTATATGTTTAGGTGTATCTATTTTATAAGCAAAATCAAGTAAAGAGTCATCGAGAATTTACTACACTATCATGTGGTTAGTCAAAGTAATCTAAGGGCAAATCGTCTCCGTATGCAGTGTCCCCTAATCATCGAAATCATAATACTATAAGGAATTGATATAAACTTAGGATACTAAGCTAAAATCTCTTAAGTTATACTCTTGACTAGTTTTGTATCTTTTCCCGATTTTTACTTAAAAGTTCAATTGCGTATAACTTTTTCATTTTAAATCCAATTTTTATGATCTTATAGTCAATCTTCATTGTTTTTTAGTTTACTTTAACGTGGTGAGGTTAGATTTTCAAAATGAGGCACATAAATATGTCCATGGGCCAGAACAGTAACGATCCTTGTGTTTTGGAGTGCTTTTAGGCCTTATTTGGTAAATGGACTTTTTGGTAACTTGAGAAATCCTTTGGGTTTGGTCTTAAGATTTTATCCTAAGCTCAAAATACTCCTTAAGATCAGATTTATAACTTTGATTCATACTCCTAAGGCTAACAACCACTTCATGGGCTTTTTAGTGGGCTTAAGTTGTCAAGTAGGCTTTTTTTTTTTTCAAACTAAAGTTAGTGACTTTATTGAGATTATGGAGTCTTAGGTGGACTTCTTGTAGGTTTCAAAACAACCTTTCTTAGTATTTTAAAGTGCGGGTCAGAATTTTAATGAATAACCAACTTAGAGTTCTAGGCTTGTTTTGAGAGCTTTAAGCTTGGTTTTGAGTTTTAGCCTTTGTATACTTGCTATACTTGCTTTGGTTGATCTTTCCACTTTGTTCACTTACTTTTATCATATTTTAAAGTGTCTTTTACTTATGTTCCAGATCTGATCGTGATGAATCCAAGGGGTTCTCACTTAGTTTTTCAACTTGTTTCATCACTTCCTTAAGTTTAGGTGTTAGATCATGCACTTTAACTACTTATATTCAAATCTTAACTTAACTTTTCTTCCATGGGATGATTCTTTAGCTCATGCTTTACACACAAAAAAATAGAAGATCTTATACTTATTACAACTTCCATATCATATCTTATGTCATACAAAGTTGATTTCCTCATAAAACTTCATGTGATGGATTTCTCCTTGACCTAAGTCTAGATTTGAGCATGTTTAGCTTAATGGAAATAAAATCAACATCCAAATGATCTTTGAATCCTCATGTCTAGAATGTTCATCTTTTATTCAAGTTCTTGTTTCAAGATTTTCCTAACTTAAAATCTTCCATTCAAAGTGTTAAACAAGTATCTTTACAAAATATCAACTTTACATGCTCATGTTTCAACTTCATGTAAGGGTTTTATTAGTTTATTTCTTAGGATGGTCTTTGGTGTTATAACAACTTACAATCATTCTCGTATCTTCAAGAAATCAAAGTCTCCTAACATGAACACTAAACCATTAATCACAAGAAACACTTACTCATCCTTAAAGCAAAATATGGTGGTTGTACACAAAGGTTCCACTTAAGCTCTTAACTTTGCTTCCTCCTTTTGCACCCTTTGGAAACCCGAGTTGTTTTATCCTTTGAAGTGAGTTTTGTGGAAGGTTATAATGGTTCTAAAGGAGCTTACATGTTGGAAGAAAATGACACAAGAAAAGAAAATGGAAGTGCCGTAAGTAGAGCTTGGAAGTAGTAGCCAAATGAGAGATTTTGTGGGGTAAGGTTGTTTCCTCTTTTATGTTTGTTTCAAGTGAGAGGAAGAGGAAGTGAAAATGAAACTGAAAGTGAGAGGAATGGAGGAAAGAGTGGCCGATTGGGAATGGGGTGAAATGTGCACTTAAGATGTCTTGAAATTGTTATCTTGTAACTTACACAAAAGTCAATAATTGTAACTATTGATGATGTAAGCATTAAGGAGTGAATAATGGTGTATAAGAGAAAGTGATTGATGGGTGAAAAACAAGAGCATAGCCCCCCTCTTCTTCTTGTTCAAACTATCCATGGAGTGTCCTTTGGGGTTATGGAATTGTCTTATCTCATTTAATGAAGTTAAGCATATAAAATCTTGTGAAAAATTATCCATACGTAGTATAAGTGAAAAGGTGATAAGGAAAATGTCTTATCACTAGATTTTCGTAAGTTATCAATTGAAAATTGATTCCAAATCTCAATTGATAAGTCATTTAAGGTGATTGATTGGTCTATTTATTTATATGTAAGGCTTAGACATGAAGATAAAGGCATGGTCTTGTAGGAAATTGTTTTAGGATTTTCACCTTGCATTGTTTTGTAATTTATGATTTGATTCTTATAAAATTGTGAAATTTTCTAGAGTTGAATGAAATTATTCAAATTAAATTATCGATTAGTCACTTAGGGTCAAAAGTCCCTACTTTTTTTAGGGTTTAGGGTCTTAGGTGACTTTAGAGCTCGTAGTTCTTCAAGCTCAGGTTTTATCGATAATTGGTTTTTGAATTGGAAAAATTTAATTTGTTTCTAAATGTAAACTTAAGTTCTTAGTTTCCTTAATTCTTGGGATCATTCAAATAGTACTTTTAATCGAATCATAAGGCCACTAAAAGTAGGGTTTACAAAGACAATGGTAAAATAATAATAAGTAAAAAAATTAAAAGAAATAGGGATAAAGAAGATCAAGCTCAGATATAACATGGAGTTGAAACCACCTCCTAGTCTCTATAGACATACAATGCCTTTAACCAAGGACTTCACACAACTTTATCGATTTCTCAATCTAAGCTCTAAGAGCTACACAAACATAAACTTGATTACATGACTTTAACACTCACAACTCTCAACACAATTCACAATCTCTACTCACAACACAAAAACTTAATCTCAAGGATTATAATTATAGTGTTTTTAACTCTCAATGCTTTGCAACTAATAACTCACAAGCGCTACACTTCAAATATCTCTAAATATTATCAAATTAGGTTACAAGAGACAATGAGAATAATAAACAATACGAACACAAAAGAATATTGAAATGTTGTAGCAAAAGATCAATTCTATCTAGTCTTTAATTAGGTTGTTGAGTATTTATATCATCTCATTCTATCCTTCCTGTTATAGTGCATTAAATGCTCTAATGGTTAGTTGAAACAGGTTTACCAGCATTCCGGTACCTTATACTAATCGATAAGACAGTAATAAATTACACTATCGGCATGAACATTGGCAAGTGAACCAGCATGCTAGCTCTTCATGATTAGGGAGTTCTTCCTTTCATTATCTAGGGCTTTACACCGTCAATCTGGTTCTTCCTTGAGCCGTTATGTTGGTGGGTCAAGTATCACCTAAAAACACTTTTTAACACATAAGGAACAACTATACTTTACTATCTAACTGCAAGATCATTTAATCATTAAGCAAATTAATCAATTTTATTCAATTAACTAAATATAATCAAATAATACTTAGTTTGATCATCCACTTATTTTGTTCTCTTAAAAAACAACATGTTTAAACATATACTTTTTTTTGTTATTATCAAAATTAACATGTTTAATTATATACTTTTTTGTTTCGTTCACATCAAAATCAAATAATAAACCCTAAGTTTAACGTTCTCCCCCTTATTGATGAGGACTAAACTCTTATACTTTAAAAGCTCCCCCTCAATCAAGTACTCCTCATAAATTAAGCATTTGGTTTCAAGATATTTAGCAATTAAAAAGATTAATGGAATGCTTACAAAAAGAGAGTAATTAATGTATATTCATGTGCTTAGAAAGCAAGTCTTACTTCTTAATAACTTCACATAGTATCTATACCATTCTTTTAATGAATCAAGATATGCCAAAGTCATAAGATCAATATTATATTTTGAGTGACTATTATCAAATCGATTGAATATACATTTTGACACTCTAATGACTTGAATATTTCTCCCCCTTTGGCCTCATCAAAAAGAGGAGGATCTAAGTAGTGAAGAGGAAGAGGATTCAAGTCAAAATTTTGACATAATCTAGGCTTAAGCCTTATCATATGCCCCCTGCAAAAGTGAAATCAAAGAGGCTAGAAACCACGCTAAATAAGATCTCCATAATGAGTTCATCAAAATCATCCCATACCACATGAAAAGTTAAAAAACATTAGCCAACTATGACGAATGTAATAACTCCATATGATACATAAACTACAAGTAGTAAACGGTATGGACAAGTAACATAAGCAATAAAAGCTAAGATAATGGCCAAGGAAAGACAACATAAAGTAACAATAGTAGTGGCCAATGGCTAAATGCATAACATAAGATAAACATAATGAAGAGGATGTACAAAATTGATTGGAAGTTGGCAATTCACGTAATTGGTGGATCATCATCTTCAGATAAAAGAAGAAAGGGACAAGATGGTTAATGATAGTTCATTTATAAGTGACTATAGTTCATTAAGGTAGCATCGTGATGGTAGATGCGAACGGGGGTTTTGTAGAGAGAGAAAGTCGCGTAAGGGAGAAGAGGAGAGTATGATTTGAAGAATTGAGGGGATTGATGAGAGATTGTGTGGGTTTGGAGATGATTGATGAGGGAAAATTATGATTTTGAGTATTAGAGATGGAAGATTGAAGAGAAAGAAGGATTTTAGGGTTTAGGAGAAGAGATGATTTAGGAGTGGAAGTGGGGATAGAGAAAACTCAAGGGTTTCGAAAAAATAATGTCTAGAATCTAGTATATTAGCACGATAGTAAGTAGGGCTACCACCATGACTATTCAGATAATAGAACCAAATGTATCTTCTTATCCAGCAGGGTATATTGGCATGCTAGTAATGAAAAATACCATCATGACGGCATTCTGCAATTCTGCAGAAACTTGATGATGTCCACTCCAATTTTCCAAGTTGATAACTCAAGTTTATTTTAAATGATTTAATGAGTGCTCTGTCACTTCAAACAAGTTTATTTGAGTCCGTTAAGGCTTAAAAAACTTAAATTTCAACTAGATATTAAGGATTTAGCCAAATCAAATTCATTGAACCATGTAATTCATGATAAAGTGAAAATATGCATGTAAGAGCAAGATATGCACATAGGCATTAAGTTTTTGCATATCAACACTTCAAGCAAATTTCAAACACATGTTTGAGCATAGTAGGAACAAATTATAACTTTAAGGCTTTATAAATTATAAAATCACCACTTAAGTTCCTTAAGATCAAATGTTATGAATAAATGTAGCTAAAGAGCAAGTATGGATTCTTCCTCAAATTTAAGATAAGTTTTTGCTTCAAGCATGTTTGAAAGATACTAAGAAGCATAAAAGATGTATGATCAAATAAAGCAACATCCATATTAGCATCAATAGGCATGAAATTCTTTACGTGGCACTTAGTGCCTAATAAGGGTCTAGAGAGGTTAAACATGCACAAAATTCAAATCAAGCTAGTTTGACCTCTTAAGCATGATTTAGGGATGAAAATAAACATGTGAGACCTAATTTTGGGTACAGAAACCGATGCATGATAAATTTGTGCATATATAAACTTAGATACTTATGAATGACTTCAAGTGTGCCCAAACCATGCTAAATGTCATGTTTAGTGCATGAAATCTATATGAGCATGACCCTTGTGTCCAATTGAGGGTAAAGAGTTTGTATCTTAATAAGATTAGCTAGATTTAACAAAATTAAGTCATTAGTTACTAGAAAGTTCATTATTAAGCCATGTAAATGCATGAATAGCAATGAGGCTTAGTTATGACAAATCAATACTTCAAGCAAGTTTCAACATTGTATTTAAGCATGTTAGAAGGAAAATATCACAAGGATTTAGAAGTCTTAAAATCACCACTTGAAATCATTAAAATCAACTATTGAATACAAAATGAGCTTAACGTCATACATACATACTAAACTAAGTTCATGATAATTTGGCATTCTAAATAAGTTTCAATAGTGCCTATAGATATAAAGGTGGCACGATCAAAACTTATAGCATGCAAATAGACAAAACAATCACATACTTTCTAAACAACAATAAGAGATTAAATTGGGTCTAAGGGAGTCAAATTTGCATAAAAATAAAAAATAAGCCAAATCAATCATTTAACCACAATCTGTAGACAATCCAAACAACAATAAGAGCTTAAATTGGGTTTAAAGGAGTCAAATTTGCATAAAAATAAAAAATAAGCCAAATCAATCATTTAACCAAAATTTGTGGACAAAATTAAACATGTGAGAACCAGATTTGAACATAAGAATCAAAGCATGGAAAAATTGTGCTTATAGATACTATACATGAGTGACTTCAAATGTGTACAAAATGCATGATATTTGCAATTTGAGCTTCCAAGCTAGTTCTAAATGCATATTATGACATAAGAGTTTGTGCATGACTTACAAAGCTAGCAATTGCAAAAATACTAGTTAAGTCATTAAATGCTTATATGAGCTCAAATGTAGTTGGGGATATATCAACTATGCTTAGTTTCATAATCAAGTCAAGCAAACCATTTGAGCATGAAATATTAGCATATTCAAACATGTAGGAACTTATAGGTGTCATTGAAATAGATAGATGGAAAAAATGTGCACAATTGAACCTAAGCAAGTATAGAGAACTTCAAGTGCACACAAGATATGTTAGTTATTGTATGTAGACTATTTCAATGAGTTTCTTCAATCAAATACCATGTTGGAGGCATTTCGAATTTTCTTTGAGCATTCTTCATTCAAGTTTCTTGAGTTGCTCTCATTTGAAATTCTTACAAAAACATGTAATTGTTTCTTTGATACCCATGTAAGTTTGGGTTCTTTATGGTTAGTAGTAATGATATATCCTTTTCCTTTTGGAACCCAAACCATTTTACCTTTATTATTCAAATCAATATTGTAATTTATTGCACATTTATGAGCAATATGACCATATCTACCGCAATAGTTACAAGTCATAGTTATTGTTTTTACAAAGTAACTTTTGTAAGACTTGTAAATATATTTCCAACTGTAGCCAATTTCAATTTTATTCAATCCTTGCCTTTGAGAGCCAAGGAGCTTATCTAAATTATTTTCTCCATTAAAAAACTTAGTTATAGTTTGTTTTTAATCATCTAGGCTAAACTTCAAGATAACATTTTCAATTTGAAGTTCTCCTAGCTATTAACCATATTATCCTCATTTTTCGTGCTATCAACTTTTGTTTCAAGAGAATTGTACTTTTCTTTTAATTGATCATTTTCCTTAGCCAACTCTTCATTCTTAAGACTCAATTCTTGATTGTTTCTATTCAATTTATCAAGTTCTAATCTCAAATGCTCATTGTCATCCTCTCAGCATTGTTTGATATCTTTCACTTTATTATATTCATTTCTTAATAGATCATATTCAATTCTTATTTTAATCATCATTAGTAGATCAAATTTAATTCCTATTTTAATCATCATTTGTGTCATCATCTTATTTTTCTTTCGGACCTTAATAAATTCTTTAAATAACTCATCATACATATTGTTTAACTCATCAAATGAAGAGTCACTAGAAGTAAAATATACTTCATTGTTCATGGCCGTGAAGCATATTTCTCCATCTCAGTCACTTAAATCATTATCATTCCAAGTTGCCATCATAGCTTTTTTCCTTGCTCCTTTCTAGGCTTTCTTAAGATCCAAGCAATATTGTTAAATGTGACCCGGTATTTGGTAATTATAACACTTGATTGCTTCCTTCTTCTCCTTCCTTGATTGAGATATTTTTTCATCCTTACCTTTCACTAATTTCCTATTGAAATTTATGAATTTCTTGAAATTTCTTGTGATCATGGCCACATCATCATCGTCCTCTCTTTCATCAGTACTTAAGCTCTCCTTAGTTACCTTTAAAGTAATTGTTTTCTTCTTAGATTCTTCTCCTTGCTCTTAACGAACTCATGAGTTTTAAGAGTTCCAAGAAATTGCTCTTTTGACATTGTGTTAAGATCATTAGCTTTCTCAATTATGGTTTTCTTAGATTCCCAATCTCTTGGCAAACACCTAAGGATTTTGGAATTTATTTTAAGGTTAGTAAATGTCTTTCCAAGAACACTCAAAGGATTGATGATGTTGATGAATCTATTATACATCTCATCAATAGTTTAATTTGGATCCATTCTAAAGTTTTCAAATTGTCCACATAACAAGCTTATCATTATATCCCTTACTCTACTAGTTCCTTCATATGCACTTTGTAAATCTTCCCAAATTTCCTTAGCACTCTTGTGTGTACAAACTCTATTAAAGTCATTTTTAATAATGTCACAATACAAGATATTCATAGCTATTTTATTTAAATTTAACAACTTCTAATTATTATCGGTGTAATTATTTTCTTCTTTATCTTCAATCTTAAATGGTCCTTTCTTTACTACTTACCACAATAATCCATTTTATGCTTTTAAGTATATACTTGTCCTATATTTCCAATAAGGATAATTGTTCTCGATTAAGAGCAGTGGTCTATTTATACATTGCCTTTCTATGAAGCTTAGTGTGTTTAACGTCATGATCTTTACTCTAAATGTGGTAAAGCAATAGATTTAGAGACTCGCTCTGATACCAATTGAAGAACATTAAGCTAAACTCAAGAGGGAGGGTGAATTGAGTTTTAAAGACAAATTACAATTCTTTTGGAAATTACCAGTTAAATATGACAACAAGAATGATCAGGACAATGGTAAAACAATAATAAGTGAAGAAATTAAAAGAGATAGGGAGAAAGAAGATCAAGTTCGGATATAATGTTGAGTTTAGACCGCCCTTTAGTCTCTACAAATACACAATGCCTCCAACCAAAGACTTTACATTACTTTATTGATTTATCAATCCAAGCTCCAAGAGCTACATAAACATAAACTTGATTACATAAATTTCACACTCATAACTCTCAACACAATTCACAATCTTTACTCACAACACAAAAACTTAATCTCAAGGATTATAGGTGTAGTGTTTTTAACTCTCAAAGCTTTGCAACTAATAGCTCATAAGCACTACACTTTAAATCTCTTTAAATATTAGCAAATTAGGGTATAAGAGACAATGCAAATAATAGACAATACAAACACAAATGAATGTTGGAATATTGTAGAAAAAAAAATCAATTTTATTTTGTCCTTAGTCAGGCTGTTGAGAATTTATACCATTTCATTCAATTCTTCCAGTTATAGTGCATTAAATGCTCCATCGACTGGTTGAAATAGGTTTACCAGCAAGCTGGTACCTTACACTTACCGGTAAGCTGGTAATAAATTACACTACAAACATGAACACTAGCAAGTTAACTAGCATGCTAGCTCTTCATGATTAGGGAATTCTTCCTTTGTTATCCAAGGCTTTACACCATTGGTTTGATTCTTCCTTAAGCTGTCATGTTGGTAGGTTAAGTATCACTTGAAAACAATTTTTAATACATAACAAACAACTATACTTTGCAATCTAACTTCAAGTTCATTTCATCATCACTTAAAAATTAAACATCTTATAGATTTAATTGATATATTTAATCATTAAGAAAATTAATCAATCTTATTCAATTAATACAGTATAATCAAATAATTTTTAGTTTAATCATTCACTTGTTTTGTTCTCTTCAAAAACATATTTAAATATATTTTTTTGTTTTGTTCTTATCAAAGTCAACATATTTAATTATACACTTTTTGTTTTGTTCTCAACAAAATAAAATAATAAACCTTATGTTCAACGCTTACCCATGATCCTCTCATCAGCAATTTCTCATCAAGAGCAAGAACATACACAATAACTACAACCATATACTTTAAGCGCAGAGTTGCGATGATTTCCAAATTTTTTATTTTTGTTAGGTTTACATTGTAATCTTAAGATCACTTCTTATAAATAAACATTTAGGCCTAAGGTTAAAGATAAAAAAAAAACAAAAAGGGAGAGAGCCCCTTGAGCATTAGTTGTTAGGTTTTAAAATTATAAGAGGGCTTTTCTGTTTTTCTCTTTTCCATTTAGTTTTCATGTCCTTCTTTTAAATTACTTAGTAAATTGTTGTTGAATCCTATGTTCAAATAGTGATTTTTATTTATGAAATTCAGCCTATGATTTTACTTATTGCGATCTAATTACGCCGTTCTTATTGTTATTAGATTAATACTTACACGAGTTATTAGTTTAATCTTTGTCTTTGCTATAGAGATGTAAGTCTTCCAATGAGCAAACAAGTGTATTTAGAAAGAATTGTGTATGCTAAAAGATTAGCTATTGAATCTTTCTAAATTAGGATAACTTAATAGTGGGATCTATGCTCTTAATGCAACCTTGAGATGCTCCATTAAGAAGCAATTTGGGTAGAGATGGTTGCAAGATTAAGAATTAACTAAAGACATCAGTTCGATTAATTCAAAATTTGATTTCCATTAGAACAGGATTAGAAATCTTTACAATCCAATATAGCAATTGAGGTTGAACAAATCCCTTAGAGCTATGTTGTAAACAATAATAAAGATTCATTAAGGAAAAATGTTATTTCATCACTAATTAATTTATGCTATGTTATTATGTTATCATGTTATAATGTTATTAAGTTATTCTGTTATTATTTTAGTTAATTATTTTAATTCAATGTTTTTGGTTTTAATTTAACTTTTTATCTTATTGCAATCTTTACCTTCTATTTTTAGTTTATTCTATTAAATCTTTTATTGTTAGAGGTTGGGCAATTAAATAATTTAAGGGTATCCCTGTTAGATATACTCACATAACTGGTTCCTCATGGGATCACCACTTGCACTCAACATCTATTTTAATCTATACTATAACTTGACTAAGTGCACTTGCCTATTAAAGCGGTATAAGCCCCATCAAGTTTTTACCACTGTTACCAAAGAACTAAAAATATAGTAGTCTAATTAAGGAGATTAGCAGAACCTTAGATTTATTAATTACTTTAACGTAATTGTAATGTTTTGTTTTCCTTACTTATTGTGATATCATTCTCTTTTCTATAATATTGCTAACTTTTGAATCTTTTTAACGTATGACAAGAAGCAATAATAGAAATAGACTTTAGCCTAGAAATTGAAAGAGCAATGTGACATCTTTGTAGAAGAAATCATGATACCATAGATCAAAGCTTGCCACTTAGACTAAAGGAAGAGTTAGAAAATTCTAACAATGAGTAAGAAGATATGGCCTAAAACAATAGAAACAACAACAATAATGATGACACCAACAATATGCTCATGAAATTCGTAAAGCCAACAGTAACTGGAGTTGAATCTAACATCGTGAGACTAGCAATTCAAACAAATTTCCAAATTTAACTTAATGTCATATACATGGTCCAACAATTTATCCAATTTGATGGATTGGTTGATGAGGACCCCAATGAACACATTTCAAACTTCTTGGAAATCTGTGAAGCATTCAAAATCAATGGTGTCTCAAATGACATTTTAAGGTTAAATTATTTCCATTCTCTCTACAAGGTAAGGCCAAACATTGGGTAAATTCCTTACCTAGAGACTCAATTATTATATGTGGATCATTAGTAGAAAATTTTTTACAAAAATATTTCCCACATGATAAAATAGCTAAAATTTGAAATAATATTTCTACTTTTCCTTAATTTGATGATGAGTCTCTTTATAATACTTGTTAGAGATTTAAGGAATTGTTGAAATGGTGTCCACATAATGGACTACTTTACTGGATGCAAATCTAAATGCTTTATAATGGACTCAATTATTCAATGTGTTAAACCATCGATACCATAGCATTATCTAAAAAGTGCATCTCATCTTGTAAATGTATAGGTGTAAATAATATATTCTATATTATATACATTGTGTACATAATATTTTATATATTATAAATATTATATAAATAATATAAATTTCACCTAAAAAAATGTATTATATTGTGTTGGTGGATTTTGGTGATTGGAAATGTCCTATAAAGAGAAAACAAAAGCACTTGGTACCAAAGCCAATCTTATGTGGCCACTTCGATTCCTAAGTCAATAAATATGAATAAGGAAAGTTAAGTAAGCAGTGAAGAGGTGTCAGATGCACTTATAGTGTTTATTTCCTATATTTATAGGCGAATGTTATGTATGAAGTAGTAGTTATTAAAATAACCATTAAGATACATGGAAGACTTTTGATTAGATTCATTCCTTGAAATGTAGGGAGAGCAGACAATTATGTAATATAACCATACTAGTGATAACTGTTCATACCACTTCCCTTCAATTCCAATTAGGAACGGATCTACATCTCTCAGCCAAATGTCGAGAATGTAAGTCATTCAGTCGATCGACAGTCAAATGGATGAATGAGAGAGAATTCGACTATCAATGGTTGACAAGCTGAGTGAATGAAAATTGACTATCAACATTTGCTTCCCAACTCCTGTGTTCGAGGATTCGACAAATGGAGTAACATTTAATATATTAGATGCCTAATAGGGAGTAGTTCTTTAGATGCCTAGTAAGGTAGGAAGGAAGACAAATCGCACCCTAAATGAAAAGTCACAATTTTCATTTTCCTACCTGTCAAGAGACACAAAGGTAAAAGGTATGACATCTATCACCTTGGTCATCATTATGCTATAAGCCTAATAACTGTTAGAGACTTGATAATCGTTGGAATTCTATCTTGCAACATGTGTCAACAATCAGTGCCATTATCTAACCAGCACATCATTACTATTAGAAACATGCAGTTACGAGGATGAACTATACGTATTTAAGGAATTGTTCAAAAGAAAAATAGATTCCTTCAGTTACATCCATAAACTTCCATTTACCTTAGATAGCTTGTCTTTACTCTCTCTCAAATTCTTTAAATTCTATGAAACTCTTAATAATCAATTAACTATGGTTCGTAACTTAATTCGTTGATGCGTCTTCGAGGTCGGACACAAGGAGAGGAACCACAACGAAGCAAATTGAAAAGAACTAAGAAAAAGCTAATAAATTCCGGGTAGCTACTGAATGGATATGATACGCCACCCGATCCTACTCAACCAACAATCTACCGTATATAAGACACCAGTTTGAATTGAAGGGTCACTCACCACTACTCCTTGCTAAAGAGAATAGATAAGAGTTGAATAATAATGAGAATAATAAGGCTGCTCAAAGGGAATAATTCTGTATTGAAAGTTAGATGTCTACGTATAAGGAAAGTGGAGGGGGAGGGGGGTTATATACTTGCCCATTAGGGTTATTTTACAAATATGAAAAGATAAAAGGCTATTTTACAATTATGTTACATGAATCATGCTAAAAAGGGGTAAAATGGATAAAGAATATTGAGTACAGAAAAGAAAGAATCATTTTAGAACATTATGTTAGAAGGCACATGTCACTTGATGGCTGTACATCAAGAGTATGATACAACATAGGCAAAAACAAGAGTTGCTAGTAGTCAAGGGCCAACCTGATTAGGATCAGATCGAAAGCCAATTGGTATGGTTAGGAAGTCAGCTAAATTGGAGTCAGGCACTAGTGGTCGATTGGAGAGCTCAACTAGATTAGCTTCTCCCAGGTTACCTTTTAGATCAAGACTTCACAGCTAGATAGGATCATGTTAGATATACGTAAGGATTTGATAAATAAGTCAGTAGGAGGTCAGATCAGGATAGGAGTCCTCGTCTTGGCTATGGCTTAGAGTTAATATTTTCCATATGAGCCCTTGAAGTCTTTTAGCTTGACTTCATGTGATTAGTTTAAGGGTTAATTCCTATCATTTGCTTGGGGGTCGGAAAAATTTGTCCTCAAATCTAAAGGGGTTTCGATTCGTTCTTCTAAGGCACTCGTAAGGTCATTTATTGGTTGATGGGGAATCAGATCGGACATATTGATGGTAAAGCAGACACCAGAGTCATTGGGAAACTTAATCTGGTAGGCATTATGATTGATCTTCTTCTAGACTTTGAATATGCCATCAGCTCGAGTAAATAGTTTGCTTTATCTTAAGCGTAAGAATTGCTCTCGGCTGAGTTTAATTCATACTAAGTCTCCTGGCTAGAAAGAAATGGTTCAATGGCCTTGGCTACCAATCTCTTGCTGTCTCTAATTGAATTTAGCGATCTTCTTTGTTACGGACTGGTGTAGTTCATGTAATTCTCTAGCGTAATTGTAAACCCTTGAAAGTTTCTATCTAGTTTTTGAAATAGACTCAACTATAGTAGACAATTTAGGAGTCGACAAGGCTAATTAAAGTGAAAATCCTAAAAGACTTAATTAATCGTGTAAAGAAGTTTTCTACCCTAAATGTTTCTAAAAGCTAAAGATTCCTTTCGAAAGCGATAAAAACCTTAAAAATGATTTCATTAAGGACATATGTACACCAATCCATCATGATATACCCTAAAACCCTAATTGAAAATGTAATGCTTATATTTTGCAAAATCATTAGTAAAAGGTTAGAGATAACCCTCATTCTTACTTATATGATTCAAATTCTCAAGTAATCTATTAGGAATTAAAATAATGAGTCATAGATTATATTTATTCCTTAAATATATGATTAAGATAGTCTTACTTAAGGTTAGGGTTATAGTTGAAGATTAGGTTACATATACTGAACTTTAATGCCCAAATTAGCACTTTTTACACTTGATATCCAAAGTAGTTTATCAAATGAGATATATGGACTCTAAAGACCTAAAGTAAGATCTCATCAACCACATTTAGACATCAATGCATCATATACCTCAATTCTTCTCAATTCCTTCATTCCTCCCCTAATTTCCCTTAATTACTACATTATGTGCACAAAATTACACATACTTAAGAAATGTTGACTAAGATAATACATGTTGACCAAATTTCAAAAGTTGACCAAGTCAACATTTTGAAAAGTCAACAAAGGTTAAGAGATAAGAAAAATATCTCTTATGTAATGATGTCTTCCTTTTCTTTTCTTTTTGATTTTTTCTTTCTTCCTTTGTTTCCATTGTTGCCGTCCACAAATTGTCCCCTTAACCCCACCACATATTATCTTCCATTAAGAGAAACAAACAAAAGAAACAAAACAAAAATCCCTCTTTCATGCCGTGAACTCCCTTCCCTTCTTTCCCTTTCATTTCTTCCCTTTTGTCTTCTCCATTTCAACATCATAAAAGGTATGTTTTTAAGTGCTTTATCTTACTTTCTATTAGTCATTAGTTAGTTAATTAGGTAGATTAGATAAGTAGTTATATGGTTAGTTTTGTCTTGAAGAAGAGGAAACAAATTTTCCTTCTTTAAGTGTAGAAACTTGAAGTTTGAAAGAGAAGAAAGAAAGACATGAGGATATGCTTCTATGTATGCATACATAAGGAAATACCAAAAGAGTATAAGTAGGAGAACCTTTGTACATGAGTATTTAACATGTACATAACCTAATTTAAGATCAAATCTTACTAAACATACCTATACTACACTAAATATGTACATAAGAACACAAAAACATGGAATTAGGGAGCTTTTCTTAAGGAAAAATAGGCATACGAAATTTTAGTATAATATACATATCCAACCGTATAGGTATACGGGTATGTATACATGTATAAATACAGTATAAACCTAAGTCTAGATATAAGTATAAGTATGTATAAAGTATATGTACATAAGTATAAAAGAAAGAGATAATATGTACATAATACATATGCATATGACATAAGCATGATGAAAGGCTTATGTAAGCATATGATGAGGTAAGTGATGACATAAGCACATGATGACATAAGCCATGACATAAGCCTTGACATAAGCAAGTGATGATGTAAGCGATGACATAAGCATAAGATTAGAAAATAAGAAAAATTAAGAAAAGTGTAGGTAATTAGGTAACTAAATTAGTAAAACCTAATACACCTTCCAAATTAGATTATACCTAATTCAATACATGAATTAGTAATAGCACAGTAAAATTCTTTTATTAAAAGAATTTAAGGAATAAAAGATATAAACATAAGTAATAAAAGTACTTAAGTGGTCATAACTAAAAAGTTTTATAAATTTAGCTCATAACATAAAATAGAGGTCTTAATATCCAAAATAGATCTTACCATGTGAAAATATGTTCAGAAACGATGAAAAATGATTATAAATTCATAAATATCAAAAATAAAACGGAAAAGTTACATACGATTGAAATTAAAGTCCTACCGAGTAAAAAAATTAATAGTAATTTAAGTAGAACTAGGTAATTAGCTGTTTAGAATTAATAGTTAATTCAAACACTTATTAGCATTGTTATCACATAATGATCAGGTGACTCTGAGGTGAGCGAGGACCTCCCGATCGATTACTACGATTAGGGCGAACCGCTATGGCCGAGTGAGTATTTACCCTGTGATTCCATGCTTGATTGTGATTGTAGATAGTGGACTTAAATATTATTGTTAATTAACTGCTGTGTGGGGTTCGGGATATGCTTGTGTATGTAATTGATTGTTGAGTTGTGAATTTACCTTAAATTCAAAGAATGCCTTGTTTGTTGCATGGTAGTATAGAAAATGATTGTGTGTATTAATGGATGGTCACAGCATAATTTGAACTAACTTATACTCGACCATAAAAAGAAACTGGAACATGCATTAACATGCATAGCATGGATACTATTCCGGCCGTCACATCACACAGAGGTAAAGAGAGGCCATTCGGGGGTTGATATTATTGAGTTATTTGGTTATGTACGATGCACTCGTACAAAATGACCTTACCCTGACCCACGGGAACACTAGGCGTTGGAGGCGCCAACCGCCTCGCTAAGAGTCGAGTCTAGAGGCCTCCGTTTAGGGGTGAGTGTGGACTGCGGGGGCCTACTCACAATTATACTAGAACTTGTGTTTTTCTGAAAATAAAAGAGTTATTTGATATAAGTACGGAACGTAGAGTTCTGTAGTAAAGTAAGTTCTAGTGTAATACCCGGATCTGATTGGTGCCGTATAAACTCTAACCATGACTTCGGAGGGCGTTAAATCCGAGTTACGTATATGAACTAGTTAAGTATGCGTATTATTTGGCATTCTGTTTGATCATTCATTCATATGCATGACTATAATGTATTTATAACTTGCTTGTTGTATGGCTGAGGGTTTTGCTCACTAAGCCTAGGCTTACACCCCTTTAGACTTCTGTTGCAGGATAGCCTGTTCGTAGAAACAGGACAAGGGATGCCACAGGTTAGCCTGGGGACTTGGGTAAGAGCGAGGTGTTTTGTGGGATGAGAGGAAAACAGATTATGTAGACTATTCCACATGTACTTATGTTTAACTTGTGTTTACCTTATTATTATGAACTTAGACATACTTAAATACTGTGTAATGTAAGCTTTTGAGCATAACTTTTATATAAATATGTTGTGTGATGATATCATGTGAATCTGGATGTACTTTGGAACTAGTAGTTGTAGAGCCTTGTATATTGTGTGAAGAGTTTTTGATTGGAAGGGTAACCAATCAGGGGTTCTTCATGTAGTATACGGCGTCTACCACGACTAGGTCGTCCTCAGTTCGTGACAGTAATTGACTCTAGATTGACTTTCTTCAATAGTTGTTGGGGTGTAGATCATATCTAGGGGAATGGTTGGGTTAAAGCCATAGACAACCTCGAATAGGGTCTTCCTTGTAGTGCTATGGATAGTTTGGTTGTATGCGAACTCCACAACTAGTAAGCATAGATCCTAATCCCTTAAGTTCTTCCTTACAATAGCTCTAAGCAGATTGCCTAGCATCCTATTCACCACTTCAATCTAGCCATCAATATGAGGGTGGCTACTGGAGTTGAACATTAGTTTAGTCGCAAGTCTCCTTTAAAGAGTCTTCTAGAAATAACTAAAAAATTTTGTGTCCTGATATGTGACAATAGTCTTCGATACTCCATGTAGTTTAACAACCTCCTGCAAAACCAAATCAGCAATATATAAAGCATCATAAGTCCAATGGTATAAAATGAAGTGTTCCATCTTGCTGAAATGGTCCACCACAACAAAAATAGAATCTTTCCCTCTGGATGTTCGCAGCAACCCTAGGACAAAGTTCATGCTAGGGTTAACTTATGGTAAGCTAGGCGTTAGTAAAGGCATGTACTCTCCATGGGGTTCTCTCTTTCCCCTAGCATGCTTACACACTTTACAACAATTGGCTACCTTATGGATAGCCTTGGCCAAACCTGGCCAATAAAAATTCTCTTTCAACAAATTGGCTATTTTGACCTCCCTAAAGTGGCTTGAAAGTCTACCGCTGTGAGCTTCTCAGACCAATAGTTCACGTGTGGAGCAATTTAGAATACATAGCCTGCAATCCTTAAATAGATAGCCATCCTTAATATCCCTTGATAGCAATTCCGTCCTTACACTATCCTATGATAAGGTTGAAGTGAGTATCATAAGTATACTACTCGGTAATTAGTGAGAATCCCAATAATTTTGTCTACAAAGTGGTCAGCAAGGTTTGCCATCGTGCCAAAGCATCAGCGACTAAATTTGCACTTCCCTTCTTGTGCTAGATGACATACAAGAAACTCACCATGAACTCCAACCACTTGCCTTGCCTCTTTGAAAGCTTGTTCTAACTCTTCAAATGCTTCAAAGACTCATGGTTTGTATAAATAACAAACTCTTAAGACAGCAAATAATATTGCCAAACAGTAAGGGCTCAAAAAAGGGAGTACATCTCCTTCTCGTATACGTAATAGTTCAGGGTCGGGCCACTTAGTTTCTCACTGTGGTAAGCAACGTGCCATCATTCTTGCATCAGGACAGCACCAATTCTAACTCCCAATGTATTGCACTCCAGTTCGAAGGGCTTATCAAAATCTAGTTACGAAAAGGCAGGTGCTGAGGTGAGCTTCTCCTTAATCTCCCTAAAACTTCACTTAACTCAATTATTCCACCTGAACCCTTCATTCTTCTTTGTCAACTCGGTTAATGGGGCAGCTATTATGCTAAAGTCCTTAATAAATCACCTATAGAAAGAAGCTAAGACATGGAAAGTTCAGACTTTAGTGACATTTTTCGGTGTTGGCCATTCCAAAGCGGTTTCGATCTTCTCTTCATCTACTCGGATTTCTTCTCCTAACACTACAAATCTTAGGAACTTTACCTCTTTCTAGTAAAACATACATTTTTTTACATTCCCATATAACTTCTCAGCTCGCAGAATGTTAAATACTTCACGAAAATGTCAAATATGGTTGTTTAAGTTAGCACTATACACCAATAAGTCATCAAAGCATATGATCACACATCTTCTAAGAAGAGAGCGCATCACATGGTTTATTAACCTTATGAATGTGCTCGGTGCATTAGTAAGTCTGAATCGCATAACCAACCATTCCTAGAGCTCGTACTTAGTCTTAAAGGCAGTCTTCCATTCATCGCCCGGCCTTATGCAAATTTGTTGTTAACCACTTCATAGGTTGAACTTCGAAAATATCTTTACACCATGAAGCTCATCTAACATGTCATCAAGTCTCAGTATCAAGTCTCTATACTAAATGGTAATTCAGTTGATTGCTCAGCTGTCGATACACATGCACCATGAACCATCCTTCTTCAGAATGAGCAAAGCTGGTACAATATAAGGGCTCATGCTCTACTTTACATACCCTCACTCAATGAGTTCGTCCACTTGTCTTTTTAGATCAATAGCCTGCTCAGGGTTCATCTTGTAGACAAGTCGGTTCGACTGGGTGGCACCTGGTTATAGATCAATATAGTGCTCTATACCTCGGATGGGTGGTAGTCATTTAGGTAGTTCTTCCAGAAATGGGTTAGAAAAATCATTTAGCAAGCTTTGGATTTCTTCTAGAACATTTTGTAACTCCCTCATCTCCATCAATCTCTTAACTAATGGAAACATCGATTCATTGGATTTCTCAGCAAATCGGAGCTTTCTACGGCTCATCACTAGGGCCTTTTTCTTGCTAGCTTAGGTGAGCTGATTATGGGCTTCATTTACTTAGGATAAGGTTGGGGGTTGCAACACTATCTTCCTTTCATCCTTAATAAAGGCGTAGGTGTTCTTATACCCATCATGTGTAACAAGTCGGTTGAACAACCAAGGTCATGTAAGTAATAGGTGTGAAGCTCCTATGGGGATGACATTGCACATTACATCATCCCTACATACATTTCCAATACTAAATGACCGGTGACTTGTTTAGTCATGTACAAACCATCCTTATTAAGAAACCAATGCAACTTGTAAGGTTAAGGATGCCTTGAGGTCGGCAAACCTAACCTTTGCACAAATGATTGTATACCTACATCAATGCAACTTCCTCCATCTACTATGATTGTGCATAATTGGCCTTTAATGGTACACTTAGAATGGAACAAATTCTCCTTCTAGTCCTCCTCAAGGTTCAGCAAGGAGCTCAAGACTATGGTCATCACTTCTCCCTGGTTGGCATAAATACATGTCTCCTTTTCGTCCTCGACTTTTGCCTTTCAAACGTCCTTTTCCTCCTTAAGCTCACTCTCGTTAGTGCTATCCACTACATCTCCTTGAAGCACCATGATACGTCGATTCAAACACTCAGTAGCCATGCGTCTGAAGCTTAAGCATTTAAAGCATTTCACCCCACTAGACATTCATCTGAAGGCCTATCCCTTCTCATTCATTCTCGGGGGTAGCCTAACCTCAGCTCGACTTAACTATCCTGCTCGACTATACTGGCTTGCTTAGCTATTGTCAAGTCAGTCATTCTTTTCCTTGGCTTGATACGGTTACCTAAGCTTGACTAGAATAGGTTAGCTTGGTACTGAGGTTCGGAAGAATGTTGGCCCAAGTTTGCTTGAAACATTTCTCCTTTGCTTTTTGACTCTCTACTCTATCTTGATGGCCTCTTCCAAATTATAAAACCTCTATACTTCCACGATATTGTGAATCTCATACTTGAGTCCAAAAATGAACCTTGATACTGTATGGGCCTATGGCTCTTCTACGTCGACTTGGATTATTAACATCTGGAACTCTCTTACATCATCAATAGTTCAGCTTCCTTGGTGAAGCTCTTGTAACTTTGCAAATGTATCTTGTAAGTAAGTCTTTACCACAAATCTACCTCTTTACAGCCTTTTCATTTCATCCTAAGTTCCGATACCTCGTCTTCTATCTTTTGCCCTGGTTGCATTCAGATTCTTCCATCACATGCCAATAAACCTAGTAAACTCCAATGGTGTAAGTTGGACCTTGACTGCATCCTCATATCCATAACATTTAAATACTTTCTCGATCTTCTCTTCCCACTCTAAGTATTCATTTGTATCTCCACTTCTATTGAAGGGTGGGATTTGGAACTTGACATTGTCTAGCCCTAGAGGGATTCGGTGCCCTTATCCCTATGCTTAGTAATAATCAACTTTTTCTTCACCAAACCCTTCAACATCCAGCTCCTCATCAGCCTCTACAATCTCCTCTAACTCCAGTCTTCATCTAGCAGCTCCTCTAACTTGAGGAGGTTGAACTGGCTGATTGGTTCAATTAACTCGACCATAGTGTCTCTCAAGGGCATCATCCTAAGGGTTTTGTTGATGTATACCTTAGGGTTTTTGCCTATTAACTTACATTGTAGTGACTAAACTCTCAACAAGGTTTGTGATTCTATTAAGTTTGTCATCAATGGACCCTTATGGTGTTACTACTATTAAAACCTTAACTAGATTCAACACCACTACCTTGGTCACCAATAACTCCTTGAATACTTAAATCTAACATAGTATGGTACTTCTCAAATGGATTAACAATTGGCTAATAACTTCAACACTTGATAACACCTGATAATCACTCAAATAAGCTAGAAACAAACTTACTTTGTTTTTGCAATGAAAAACAGAGTAAAATAGAGTAACAATAAAACCACCCTTATTGTCATAACAATACTCTACAGTAGCTACTGAAGGAATACAACAGCTACTAATAGTAAAGCAAAGAAAAACATCACTACAACTTTACACACTCCCTCATGGAACTGTGCTTTGATACCAGTGAAGTTGATGCGTCTCCAGGGTCGGATACAAGGAGAGGTAACACAATGAAGCGAATTGATTAGAAATAAGGAAAAGCTAGCAATGTCTGAGCAGTTACCAAATGGATATGATATGCCACTCGATGCTACTTGGGCAACAATTTGTCAAATATGACACACCAATCTGAATTGAAGGGTCACTCGCAACTACTTCATGCTAAAGGGAATAGACAAGAGTTAAATGATAATGAGAATACTAAGGTTACTCAAAGCGAATAATTATGTATTGAAAATTAGATGTCTGCATATAAGGAAAGTGAGGGTTTATATACTTACCCACTAGAGTTATTTTACATGTATGAAAAGACAAAAAGATATTTTACAATTACGTTACATGAATCATGCTAAAAAGGGGTAAAAAAGATAAAGAATATTCAGTATAGAAAAAAAAAAGAATCATTTTAGAACTTTGTGTTAGAAGGTACGTATCACTTGATGGCTATATGTTAAGAGTATGATACAACATATGCAAAAACAGGAGGTACTAGTAGTCAGGGGCCAACTTCATTTGAATCAAATTAAGAGCCAATTGGTCTAGTTAGGAAGTCAGTTGAATTGGAGTCAAGCGCTAGTGGTCGGTTGGGGAGCTCAGCTTGGCTATCCTTTCCCTGGTTACCCTCTGGATCAGGACTTCACAACTAGATAGGATCATGTTAGATATATGTGAAGATCTGATAGACAGGTCAACAAGAGGTCGGATCGGGATAGGAGTCCTCATCTTAGCTATGGCTTAGAGTTTGTATTTTCCTTATGAGCCCTTAAAGTCCTTTAGCTCAGCTTTGTGTGATCGGTCCAGGGGGTTGATTCATATCATTCATTGACTAATCCTTTCAAATTCCAAAGCAACAGAGACTAAGGCCACTTCTCCTCCCCTATCCCCCCCCCTAAAAAAAAAGAGCGAAACGACATGTTCCTCAAGTAGTTTGACCGATAATGTAATGGAATGGTGGGACAAACTCGCTTGAATTAATTCCCTTATAGCAGATGCCTACCCAATGATAAGGAAGAAAGATGTATGGCTAGGTATCTATACAATAATGTAGTGTATTTTGGTGATTTGCTACATGGAGCAATCAATACTGCTAATAGGGTCCTTGTCTCGAAATATAACAAGTATTAACAGGACCATCCAGGGGCATGGAATCTTAGGAGGTTAAGAGAAAAGGAAAGTGTATGTTTCCCAAGGGAGTGCGAATTCCACATATACCAGAAATATCTAGATTTTAGGTTACACTCCCCTTTCTTAGCATTCGTAAAAGGCCTTTTCAATTACTTCTGAGCCACGCTGAATATGTTCTCACCAAATACATATCAGCTTTTAGTGGCTTTTGAGATAGTTTATGAAAAATTTGAAGTTAGGGCTATGCCTCAATTGTTTTGGTATTTCTTCACAATTAGGAGGCAACCTAACAACTGATACTTTGCTACTGGAAGGCATGGACGTAAGTTCATGTATAGGTTAGAGTCCAAGATCTATGAGTGGCATCACAAATTCGTGTCAATAATGTCAGACTAGGAGTTAGATTTCTAGACTCAATGGACTGAACCAATCTGTACAAAAGATATAGAGTTGATGCCGAATGACATCATATGGCAAAGAAAATTCAAGAGAGGAGGAGGAGCAAAATGTTCTTTTGGGACATCAAGAGAATTATTAGGCACTATGAAAGTAGAGAGTTGATCTTTTTTGAAAAGGAAGGTACGCTAATAAGTAACTACCGTACTAAGTATATCTACAAGAGGGGTCGTTCTCCTAACTTAGGAGGAGAATTGTTGTCTTTGAGCATTTCTTAGAACGGGGAATGTGAATTCATTCTTTTTACTTGCGTTAATGTTAACTTGTTTACTCATATTGCAAATATCAGTGCTGGTGAGGTAAATCCTACCAAGCTATTAGCCTAGGTCAAGGCGAAAAAGTCAAAGGCTGATAAGTAAGCGGCCACCACAACTACTACTAATCGGCTTGCTACTATGAAGAAAGCGGCAAAGGAGCAGGTGGTAGCACAGAAGAAAATATCCCAACTAGTTGAGAAGAGGAAGGTAAGTGAGATAGTTAAGACCTAATCCATCACAAGGTCGAAGCAAACACTGCTACTGAAGGATAATCATTGATGGTAGAGGCAGCACTGAGTGCTAATAAGAGATCAAGTAAGAAACTCGTTAAATAGCTACTTACCAAAAAGTCCAAAGATCTAGATCAAAGGACAAAGGAAGCAATGCCTAATAAAGCTTTCGGCATTAACAGTACCGAATTTGTCCTCAATACGGAGGTTGATGAGTACTTCGTCTCATGTTAGAGCCACACTGTCTTGCATACCAACTCGGTCCTGGGAGATAGGATAAAATCTTTGTCCTTAATGGAAGGAATTATTCTTCCAAAGGACAAAGAGATCGCTAAGAAGGACGTCAATAAGGTCGGTGATTTTAATAAGGCCTATATCGTGGCCAAGTTGTATGATGTAAGTATCCATAATATCCTTTTAATTATTAAGTTTATTTAGCCGCTAATACCCTTGTTCATTTCTAGATAAGCAACTATGTTCTGACGGCTTTGGATGAGGCTAACAAAGAGATGAAGAAGGTAATAACAATAGTAGTATGTGTGTTATGCTAGGTCACCTTTAGTACTCATCATACTCAATTGTTGCAGAAAATCAAGGATTCGTACAATGCCTCTAAAGCTTAGACTACTATTGCTAAGAATGCAAGGATGAGGGCCGAGATGGAGGCAAGAAAGCTCCAAGAAGACTTAGCTATTGAGAAGTTAGCACATACCTTAGCAGCTGATGAAATCTTGAGCCTAAAGTTTAAGGTTAAAGAGTAATACAAGGAGTCTAAAGGCGTAAAAGAGGAACTGCAAAAGAAGAAAGAATAACATTGGGAGCTAGGCAGAACTCTTTGTATAATGAGCAATGATGAGGATAAGCTCAGAGTGCAAATCAAAGAGCTAGAGATCAACAACACGAGGTTACAAAGTTGTCTTACCGAGTTGGAAGAGACTGCGAAAAGAAGACCCTCTATTGAAGAGGTACTCAACATAATCACTCCTAGTCAACAGTAAGGGAGGCTTCTATATAAGAAGTTGTTGGAAGGGGTCCAAGTGGTAAGAGAGGAGATCCTGAAGCTTTACCCTAATTATAATCTCTCCTACCTTAACTTCACCTATGTCAACGACAAAGTTAGCAATAACAATGAGGGAAACGACGAAGAATCAAGCACTAAGAATGTTAAGAAGGGTAATAACGAAGCTTGTGTCAAGGATCTAGGGGAAGACGAAGAGCATCTATCAAAGGAAATCCCTTATGAATGAAAGGAAAAATCAACCTACTCTAAGACCCCAAGTGCTGAAAAGGAAGTATGCTTTAAGAAAGCCCCAGCCTCTAATCCAAAGATTGCATCTACTTACTCCAAAAAATAGGCCATAGGATAGTGTTGTACTTTTGTTCCTTGTATGCAGTAGTCTTGGCCGATTGGCCAACCATCTATAATAGCAGTGTGATGAATGAAAACAATTTACTCATATAAGTCAGTATTTCCAATACATTTTATTTCATGCACTACGTTTTCCTGGCTTTTATGGTTTCTTTTATTAATATGCATGTTTTATTTCACATGCTCTTATGCTTTAGCATGTTTTATTTTGCACACTAAGCATTTCTCGGCATGTTTTATTTCATATGCCCAAATATTTTTAGCTTGTTTTATTTCATATGCCTTTCTTGCATCTTTTTTTGACATTGTCTATTAGCCATTTGAGACATAAACTAGCTGTTCTACTTGGCTATAAGATTAATTGAAGTTCGCTAAATACGATAAGCTAGAACTTATATCAATTCATTTACCGTGCGATTTGAACTTATTAACTCATCAGTCATAAATAGATCAAGAAGCAAAATAAGACTTCAAATATAATTCTCATAAACAACTAAGCTGTTGCCTTACAAAATATGTGGACGTGAATATCATCCATGTAATTAATTGAAATAAAGTTTCAAATTCTCAACATTCTATGCTTGAGGCATGATTGATCTATTTAGCCTTGCTAGTTGATAAGCCCTTTCACCAACGACTTCCCGAACCCTAACAGTATCCTCCCAATTTATATTAAGCTTTCCTTAACTTCCGCAAGCAATAGTTGCTTCCAGCTTTCGGCAAACCAAGTCTCCAGGTTGAAAAACTTTATGCTTCACTTTTTTATTGTAATACCTAGTTGCTCTATACTGATATGCCACAACCTTTGCTCTTGAAATATCTGTAATTTCCTTAAGGCTGCTTAAAATTCTACATTCGTAGGTTAGGTAGATTTAACTCAATCAGCAAAACTACTTTTGCGCCGAATGCCAACCTGAAGGGGGTCTCCCTTATTGCAGTTTTATGGGTGGTTTAATACCCCCATAAGACATCTAGCAGCTCATCAACCCATTTCCCCCTAACTTGATTAACCTTCCTCCTTAATCCATGTAAGATGATCTTATTAATAGCACCAACTGGCCCATTCATCTAAGGGTGTATTATAGATGTATAGTTTAAGCAAATGGCATACTTCTCGCAAAATGTTCAGAACTTATTGTTGTCAAACTGCAGGCTATTATTTGTGATTATCTTGTATAGAACTATAACTCTTGATATTATGGAATTGTAAACAAACGCTTCAACTTTTTGCTCAGTGATTCTCTCCACTGCCTCAGCTTCTACCCATTTAGTAAAGTAATCTACAATAATAATGAAAAATTATCATTAGGCAATAGATTTTGAGAAGGGTCCAAGAATATCTAATCCCCACAAGGAAAAGGGCCAAGGATTGGACAGGTTGCATAATTTCATTCTAGGCGCATTATACAGTGCTTCATGCTTCAAACATTATGGAAAACACCGAACAACTTCCCTTGCATCTTTTCTTATCGTCAGCTAATAATATAGCCAAGTCGTAGTGCTCAAACATACAACATCTGTACCTTTACATGGTTGTTGAATACATCACGATGTAGTTCAAACAACACCCTCTAGGCATCTTTCCGAGGAAGGCATCAAAGTTAGGGTTGTGATATGCCGCATTTGTACAGTTGAGCATCAATCAGCATATAATTTCCAACTTGGTAAACCAATCTTCGTGCTCCTTTCTTATCATTAAGGAGAGCACTATCTCTCAAATAATCTACAAGAGAATCCATCCAAAATTCTTCTTTTGGGCAAGGAGCCAATTCATAGCTCTATGAAATAGTGGATAAACTTTTCTATGGAAGAAATTCGATAAAAATTTTATCGCTTAAGTTGGGGAAAGCCATATTGGCCAATTATGACAACTTATCGGTAGCGATATTCTTACTTTTCGGAACCTTATGGATTGAAAAAGATTGAAATTCTTCTGCAACTGTTCGTATAATTTATAGAAACTTGCTCATTTCTTCTTCTCTTGTCATACAACTTCCTGTGATTTGATTCACTACCAATTGTGAGTCAAAGAACACTTCGAGTTTGTCAACACCAATCTCTTTTTCCAGTTTCAATCTAACAATCAAAGCTTCATACTCCACTTCATTATTGCTGGCCAAGAATCAGAATTTCAAAGCATAATTAACTTTATCGTTGTAAGGGCCTTAAAGAACAAGGCCTTCATTACTTCCTTCTCTTATGGAAGAGCTATCCACATAAACATACCATATAGGTTTCTCAATAACCTCCAAACTATCTTCTTTACCAGTGAACTTAACTATAAAACTTACCAAAACTTGAGCTTTTAGTACCATTCTAGGTTTGTACTTTATACCATAGGCACTTAACTCTAAGGTATACTTCATCATTCTCCCAAAAGAGTTTGACCTTTGCAATGCCTATTGCAATGGCTGATCGGTGAGCACTTTGATCTGGTGAGCTTCAAAATATGGCTTCATCTTCCCTATTAAGAGAACCATTGCTAAAACAAATTTCTCGATTTTCGTATACTAATGCTCTGGCCATTGTAAGACATGACTTACATAATAAACGGGTTGATGCTCTTTACTATCAATTCGGACCAATATAAGAGAAAGAGCTCAACAACTGATTGATAAGTATAAATATAAATTCTCTCTAGAGATAGGTGTCGAAAGCATCGATGGTGATACAAGGAACTCTTTGAGATCATTGAAAGCTCTTTCACAATTGTTAGACCATTTGAATTCTTTAGGATTCTTTAAGATTTTAAAGAATTCTATGCACAAATCCACACTTCTTAACACAAACCGATTAAGGGTAGCTATTCGCCCAATGAGTTCTTGTACTTCCTTTACTGTACAAGGGGATTTCATGTTTAATATTGCCTCAATCTTTCTTAGGTTAGCTTCAATGACATATTAAGTGACTATGTATCACAAAAACTTTCCCAAAGTTGAGCTAAAAACACACTTCTGTGGGTTAAGTTTCATGTTATATCTCTTGAGAGTAGCAAATGTCTCCTTAAGATCAGCAAGATGCTAATCCTCTATTGTGCTCTTCATAATCATGTCGTCAATATATACTTTGATGTTTCGGTAGATCTATGGTTTGAACATCTTGGTTACAAGGCTCTAGTAAGTTACAACGATGTTTTTTAGCCCAAAAGGCATCACCGTGTCCATCATAATTTGGCTGTAACCCGAGAAAGCATCCATAAAAGAAAGCAACATATGTCCTGCGGTCAAATCTACTAACTGGTTGATTTTTGACAATGGAAAACAATCCTTGGGACAGGCCCTATTGAGGTCTGTGAAATCTATGCACATACACCACTTGCCGTTAGACTTCTTGACTAGCACATAGTTGGCTAGCCAAGTTAAATAAGGCTCTTCTCGAATAAATCCTACCTTTAATAGCTTCTAGACTTCTTCTTCTATGGCTGCTTATCTCTTAGGGGCAAAATGCATTTTCTTTTGTTGGATTACCTTCACACTTAGATCAATCTAGAGCTTGTATACCATAACGTCTCTTGAGATACTCGGCATGTTCAAAGGGGACCATGCAAACACATTAGCATGGACTCATAAGAAGTTGATCAAATTTTGCTGGATATCAACCGATAAGGGTTTCCTTATCTTCATTATTTTTCCAAGGTCATCTCCCAATGAAATTTCCTCCGTATCATTCTCGACATTTTCTATGCTAATTGACTTACCTTCCAAACAGGTTTCTACTTAAAATACCTCTTCTTATCTTAAGGCCCTCATATACAAGGACCTTACCAACTGCTAATCCCCTTTGTATATGGAAACTCCCGTAAAAGTAGGGAATTTGGCTTTAAGATGTGCAGTTGAAGGGATAATGCCAAATAGATACCGATATGACCATCCCATGATCATGTTATACGGGGACCAACATTTAACGACAAGAAAGTCTACTTTATGCTCTGCAACATACTCGTCATCTCCAATCTAGATCAGTAAAGAAATTACTCTGGTTACTCAGACAGGTTGATTATTGAAGGCATACAAATCATACTTATAAAATCTTAGCTGTGCCTTTATCTTGGGTCTTATCTGGTCAAAAGCACATTGGAAAATGATATCTACTAAACTTTTGGTGTCAATAAGAATTTTCCTGACCTTAAAGTTATCAACTCTAGCACTGATAACAAGTGTATCATCATGCAACCTTTGGATGCCTTCAAAGTCTTCTTTTACAAAAGAGATTATGTTGTTGATTTTAACCTTCTTACCTTAGATGTTACAAACATAATTTTTGGCATTAGTCAAACTCAAATAGCTTGACTGGCCTATAGAAGGTTTGCCAACACTAGTGTTGATTACTTCGTTGGGTACTCTCCTAGAACTTCCATCCCTTGCATCTCTTCCAGCTATAACTAGCCAACTACCATTCTCTTATTCGTCACGTCTCCTCTAAGACAGTCTCTCAATATTTTCGACATTGTACACTAAGAACTTATACAGATGCCCATGTTGAATTGTATCCTTAATTGCATTCTTAAGTTGGATGCATTCGTCTGTATTATGGCCTTTGTCGCAATAGAAATCAAATACTTATTGGAATTTCTCCTTAAAGGATTTCTTCTCATTCTTTCTAGCCACTACAAAATGCCTCTCTGTTCATGTACCTCCATCAATATGTCCAGAATTGGATGATTAACTAGTGTATGGCATAAATACATTGGAGTTCTCGGTCTCTTTCTCTCAACATTCGAACTTTGCTCATCATTTGTCTTAAGTCCTTCTTTTTCACTTTTCCTCTTGTCATTTTTCCTATCTCCTCTATTTTGATCAACTTCTTGCCAAGTCTTTATGTTATCTTCCTGTCAACTATATAAGGTAGCCTTGGCCTTGAACTTAGTGAAAGTTTTCAGCTTATTTTATGCAAAAGACTTAAAAGTCTCCATAGGGCTTGACTCCATCAATTATGGTGTTGAAGGCTATGCTCATATCCAATTCTGGGATTTGAACCATCTCAACCATAAACCTAGCCAAGTAATCTCTAATTAACTCATTAGATCCTTGCTTGATTGCATTAAGGATTAATGAATCCTTATCAAGAAACTTACTTGCTAGGAAATGTTGAAGAAACATTTTTGCTAATTCTTCGAAATAAGAAATCCTGTTTAATTTCAAATGTTTTAACCAGGTACTAGCTGCATTCCTCATAAGAAACATTTCTACTAGTTTTTCAAAATAGGAAATGTTTGAAACAAGAAAAGCTTAATAAGCCACTGCATCACTTAAAGTATACAACTTAGCCAACGTGTGGTAGTACTCTAAGTGATCTTCAAGATCTTTCATCCTATCATAAGTTTCAAACTACAGTAGCTTGACATGTCGTAGTATCACCTCCTCCAAAACCTCAAGAGTAAAGGGGCTCTTTTTAATTTAGAACTACTTGATCATTGCAATAGGGGTACTGACGTGCGAAGGTCCAACATGGTGCACATGCTGCGGTTGCTTACCTTTGTCAACATTTTTATGTATAGGAGCCAAACATCCAATCGTAGCCTCGGCTTACTTTTTTAGAATTTCAGGTGAATAAATTGAGTCATTGCTGTTTTTGGCATTGTGATCGTCGTATTCTTTGTTTTTATTTGGGTTAACAATGTTATGAAGGAGATTAATGATCTCTTCATATTTTTTGTTTAGTTCTTAGTTTTCTTTGGCTAAGTCAAGGTAAAGTTGGTCAAGCTTAGCCAAATGTTGCTTGTCAGTATGCCTACTGCCCCATCAAGGTAGTGGGAGGAAGTATTAGCACCTATGCTCTTAATCATTTTAACTTTTGCCATAAAGGTGTATTCAAGAGAAACAGATGGTGCCAAATGTTGTTGGTGGATTTTAATAGTTGGAAATATCCTACAAAGAGAAAAGAAAAGCACTTAATACTCGAGCCAGTCTGGTATGGCCACTCCATTGGATAAGTCAATAAATATGAATAGGAAAAGTTAACTAAGCAGTGAAGAGGTATCAAATGCTCTTATAGTGTTTCTTTCCCATATTTATAGGTGAATGTCATGTCTAAAGTAGGAGTTATCAAAATAACCATTGAAACACGTGGAAGAATTTTGATTGGATTCATTCCTTGAAATGTAAAGAGAGTAGGCAATTATGTAATATAACCGTGTAGTGATAACTGTTTGCATTAATTTCCCTTGAATCCAAATTATGAATGGATCTACGTCACTCAACCAAATGCCGAGAACGTAAGTCAGTTGGCTGCTCAACAATCGAATTAACGAGTGAGAGAGAATTCAACTATCAATGGTTGACAAGCTGAGTGAACGAAAACTGACCATTAACATTATATATGATATTATAAATATGGTATATTGTATGTTATTTATTATATATTATATAAATACAATATATTGAAATTATGTATAACATATTTTAAAAATATAATATGTAATATATATTATAATTTACATGTTATTATTAATATAGAATATATATATATATATATAACACTTTATATAGTGAGAAATATTATGCATAATAAACAATATATAATACACTAAACTAAAATTTAACGTGAAATTATATGCTTTAGATATAATATACATAACATTCATAGAATCATATAATTAAGTACATAGATGTATAATATTACAATTAATATATAATAAATGTTATGTACTAAATATATTCTATACATAAAGGAATTATACAAACTTAATTTCTTAAATATATTATTATATACTTATTAAAAGTGAATCAAATTGTGACTCAAACCAGTTTAGAAAAAAAAAACCCAAAATTTTGGTGCCATTGTTTCATTTCATAAATATCATATATAATTCTACACATATTACATAATGTATATGATTATAATTTTATAGATACTAAATTTTATATGATATGTATTATATATCACACCACAATAAATATTATATATAAAACATAATACATGATTGGTTAACTTATATCTAGTATATAAATATGTATTTTCAATAAAAGAAAATAAAAACCAACAAGTAAAAAAAAGAAAGGAAAGAAAAATTGTCAAAAATAAAAGAAATGAGAATAAGTTGCTTAATGGGCTTAACTAAGGCCCAAACTTAAGTAAAATAAAACTCAAAAAGCAAAAATGTAAAATCAACTCTCTCCCTCTAACTCTCACATTATACTTAAACCTTATGTTCCATGTTCATGGTTTCCAAAACCCTTAAGCTAAAATCGTAATCTCAAATGGAAAAACTCAAATCTTTTATTCATAGTATCAATTCTTATGACATCTTCCTTTCAAATGCTTCAATAGTTGTATGTTTGATTGTTTGTTCTATTTTATACCCTTACTATTTTGCTTTTTTTTAAAAAAATTTTGAGATAGATCTTATCGAGCAATAATACATAGTGCTATTAAGGGTGTTACTATCCCAACAAACCAATTTACATAAAGGCTTAGATTCTTTTCCATAGTTTCTACAATGGAAATACTATTTTTAGAGATAGAAATTTCAATCTCTAAAACCTTAATTTCTAGTACAATTATACATAATCCTACTCAACTCTTTTCTAAAGTACATTACATAAGGTTATAACATTAATGGTTGGGATTGTTGAAATTTTCAAAATATCTTATGATATTACTATAATGTCATCGTTTTCCTTATAATGTCAACAATTGATTATGCATGATTATATCTTGAGAGGATAACTTTAGAATAGTAATTTTAGAGGAAAATGCCTAATTTTTTTATTTCTAGGAAATTTAGTTCCCAAACATTCAAATATTGCATTTTAGTGCTCAAAAATTGAAAATTTATTCATGTTAGTGTCTACATTTAACCAATGTTTATAAGAGCTAAAATAGACAACCAAAAAGGCAAATATTCAATTCAAATATTAATAATAGTATACAATTAAACTCCATAAACTAATGCTTGGTAAATTAATAACCTCTCCAAATTTATATTTTTTTTCAAGTCCCAACTTAGGCCGCTTTACAAAATTAATAATTTTAATAAATTAATAAGATAATAATTTGAATTTGACTCCTATATAAATCGATAGCCTCATCACTATCATAAATTAATAATTCTCTCCAATTACAAGTATAACTAGGACAATTTAGTAAAATATGAATCTATTGTTGTTTGTTTTTCTTGAAATTTATATTTAGGTAAATTTCATCTCTAACTTGTCCCGTTGAATTCAAAAGCTTTGGTGTTGTATTCTCGAATTGTAATTAAATATTGTGAAGAGTTGTTGTTGTTTTGGTGTTTCCTTTTACGTGATTTGTTCAAAAGGTACTAAGTCATCCTTACATTCATCCTTAATAAGATTTTCAATGACATTAGCCACAATTTCTTCTAAGCTTTAGACCTCTAAACATTCATCATTTTCACCCCAGTAATCTAACATGTGATCAACATCAATTTTATTGTGGTAACCAAGATCATTAATCATTTTATCAAGCTTATGAATACTTTCTTTAAAAGTTGCTTCATTTTAAGTTCCTTAAGGTTGCTTCATCTCTCTAACGAATTTTGTAGTATTGGAAACAATTTACTATTGTCTCTTATTGAATATTCTAAGACTATAAGATTAATGGCATCTAAAATGTTAATCATTTACAGATCAAATTGTCCTAACTCATAGACTTCAAATATCTTACAATAAATCTCTTACAATAGTGTATCTTAAAAGTTTTTATTATCCCAACATCAAATGGTTGGACTTTTTATCTCATGTTAGGTGGCAAAAAAAAAAAAAATCAACATTTCATATCCCTTCAATATTTCTTAGATGGGCTAGACAATTACCTATTGCCAAAAAAATTCTTCTACAATTCATTTTATAGTCTAGGTAATGAACATATTTGTAAAAAAAGCATGTTAGTCATCCATGCTCTTTTGTTGGTATGGTATTGACAATTCAAATTGCTCATTCTGACATTTTTGAAATAACATGGCTTTACATACTTTCTAATAATTCACAAAGGAATTTTTTCTAAAGCAATCCTCATTACAACAAATAACAATTGTAAGCATTTTTTATCCTTTTTTCTTCCTTTAAGCTATTTTGTTGCAAGAGAACGATTAATTTGTAACTTGTCTAATAAAACAATTTCATTCATATTAAAAAAATCTTCCATAAGGAGCTAGTATACTTTGTCCCTTGTGGACTCTAATTTCTTCCCCATGTCCTATGTGTCAATCGAACCACTCTCTCCAAAATGATAACATGACTTGATATCATGTCTTAACTTGAACTTCTCAAAACAACCTTGAGAAAGGTTGTACTCAAAAGGCTGTTGAGCGTATACAAATTTTATTGTCTCCCTGCCTTCTCCAAAACTAACTCTCAGTTATATTCACATGATCTTGGTATTAGAGAAACCACTCATAAGCAACCTTCTTTGTGTTTGGAAATTTTGTTGTTTTTGTGTCACTTGATATCACCTCCTCTTTCTAAATTAGTGGAAAGGTAAGTAGATGATCTCTTGAAAATTTTTGTTATTGTATCATGACTAACTATTAAATGATATTTTTTATCAAGCCACTACTATAAATCTTTTTTAGTGTATGTGCAATGATGTCTCTTGTACTTACATAGTGCTATATGTATTTGATTGGTCATGGTTGATTTTTGGACACCTTTTAGATGACAAGCCATTGTGGGGTATGATTTTAAGAATTTTTTCTCTATATTGTTCATATGGTACTTCCCTTTATCATCATATATGTTTTACCACAATGAATCTATAGATGCAAGTGATTTATATTGAACTTTATTTAATTAGTCAATAAAATAAATATTTTTTAAATATTAAAAAAAATAACTACCATTTATGTACTTATTTTCATAAATATATATGTGTAATGAATTTTCTTTTAAAATTAATTCACAAAATATGACATATATATATATATCAGTCATAAACAATTATTTTTTATGTAATTAAATTTATATTAGCTAAATAAAAAAATAACTCTTCAAATTGATAAATTATTATTTTCTTGATTAATTAATACCTTCCTTGATTAAGAAAATTTCATGACCCCAACATTATTAATTTATGAAGATTTTATTACAATTGGCACAAAGCTAGCATTATTTGCACATGTACAAGAAAAATTAGTTAGTAAATTTCCCTCTATTCTCACTACCTCATTACTACATTCAACTACCCAACATTTAGTCTCACTCTCTCTCATATTGATTTCCCCCATTTATTTTCCTTTTGCCCAAACACCAATGAGTAAGTGAAGATCAACTCACTTTAACTTTTTCTCAATCTCCTTAATCACTATCTCCATTCACTCGTAAGCTACATGCCATATCTCCCTCTCTTTGCATCATATAAGGAACAAGGACCACATGATAAGCAAACCAGAGCACTAGATAAGTTAAGATTCGTGTCTTTTGATTATGTTCTACTAATTGCAATAATAGGACAAATATTGTCAGTGGGGCACTAGGTTTATATGTAACAATTATAGCCCATAATTAGGTTTTTGAGTAACAATTGGTAGGAGTGTACTTAAACAATCAGAAGTGGTTAGATAAAGAATGTTGACGTAATAGGAGGAAAAAGAAGTCTTAAAATGTCATTTATTTTTGTTTTCATTAGACATTTTTATAAGATAGTAGAATTTCAAAAGGCATAAGAAACTTAAATGAGAGATTTTTAGCTTTGGGTAAAAAAAATAAAATATTTTAAGTAACAATCCTAAATAAATCTTTTATATTCCTCACATGCTAAATAGGATGTTTGTGTGTTTTAGCAGGATCATAGTCCCCTCGCAACTAACATATAAAATGAACAAAATGTCCTTATTGTGTACCATAGTGGCATAATCATAAAAACCCTTTAAATTTTTCATACATTTCCGATAACCATGATGTCATGTAGGTTGACATTCCTAGGTTTTCATTGGAGCATTTAAGAGCTAAGTTGCTGACAAAAGTTGAGTGTGATGATATTGAGGTAGTAAGATATCACATCCTTAATACAACACTAGTTAATGGTTTATGAGTTATAAGTGGTGAGATAAACACTTTGAAAATATTAAATATGCTAGATTCATGGAAGCATCGAAATATATGTATAATATGTGGTTTCTATTGGTGCATTAACCAAAGTTGGCAAATCATTGAATGGTAGATGAGATGCAGGTTTTAACTAAAAGTAGCTAACGATGGAAGCAATGATGATTATGCACATTCAGATGTTAGAAAGTTATAAAGTTCAAATAAAATTGTGACTTCTATTGAAGAAGAACCATATGCGGAGTTGCTTATAGCTTAGAGAAGTGTGAAGGAGTTTAAGAGGGGAGTGTATCTAAAGAAAATTTATTTAAGTAGTTTTCCAAATGAAGGGCTAATTAGGTTAGATGAGTTAGGTTAGAGGGATGATTCTGGTACTAATTAATGGGAAAGATAGATTGACTAATGATTTTGTGTATGATAAGGAAGAGGAGAATGAGGTAAAGAATAGGAAGAGGAAGCATGATTTCAAAGTGTTTAATCCAAATGTGAGAGGGGGTGTATTTCATACTTAGAATGGCTTTTGAGAGTACTACAAAGTTTAAAAATGCAGTAAAGAGACATACAATGGCTAAGTAGAAAGAAACATGATATGAGACACACAAATCCACTGGAGGGGATAAGAAACATTATACTTCACATTTTCATTACTATAAACATGTACATTATAGTCTAACCAATCTAAGTGGTTACATGGGATACATAGATGCACCTCATACTACATTATCATCCCTTTAGTTAAAGGAGGCAAAAAAAAAAAAAAAAAGAATAAATTAACACCGAAGAGCATGACAGTTGCCATCATAAATACTTGAAAGCATGCATAACAGCAATCTCCAATACAACACAACATTACAGCTTACAATCAATTTCAATTTTTCTAAGCATGCCATGTATACTTCTCATTCATTTTTTCTTGGTTCACCATCTAAGTTATACAATTACAGTGTGCTACTTTAGAGAAGATGATTGATCACTTCTTTTATCCAATTCATAAATACCATGCCATACTATCTAAAAAAATCAACATCTAACCTATATGTACACTGGGCATCTAAGAAACTGCCTTCCAAAGTTATCATGCATCTATGATGTCAACAATATGCTTCACATCCTACATCTACCCCATGGGTTTGTTTCATTGCCGTCATTATTGATCAAGCTAAACGAAATAGGAGGTAATTAGTGATGTGATCTTTGGCCTACTATGGCTTGATTCACTTGCCATAACACATTTACTATTACTTCGTTCAAATTATCTCTTCAATTGATGTAAAGAACTAAACTCTATCAATTTTAAGATTTTAGGTTTAGGGTTTTAAATGTAGTGGAAAATTTAGGGGGAGTAGGTTTATTAGTGTTTTTAATTACAAATCAATAGACTCTTCTTCTTTTTCTTCTTTTTTTTTTTATTCAAAATCTACATGGACAAAAAGACAACACTCACATTAGCTATGTCAGCCAATAATTAATGTATATTAAATATAGACACTTATTTGAACAAATCTTAAAGATTTGGACACTAAAATGTGAGTTTTGAATGTATAAGTACTAAATGGCCCTAATTCAAAATTTCAAACACATTTTAGAGGATCTAAATCGAGACCTATACTCCTATATATGCATTGAAGCAAAGTTGATAAAATCCTTAACTTCTTTCGATGAGTTAATCTGCCTACTTGTCCATTAATGCTAATATTATGCCATATAATGAAATTAACAAAAAAATAGGGGTGGGGAATGGGTGGGTAGGTTTTGGGGGTGTGCAACCTTAGTCCCATCAAAAACAACATTTTATTTTACATTCTATTTTTTCCACGTCATTTTTTTTTTTTTTTGCCAACCAAAAACCCTCTTTTTACTATAAACCAAATATTTTTTGTGATAGATTCTATGTATATTCTTTATAGAGCTTATTTCTTCTACTTTATATTGTTCTATATAAACACTAGCAATAATATTGTGCCATGCAATTATGTCATCACCATTAATAAAAAGATAGTAATCTATTGTATGAACCTTCCCTACCCATGACATTTTCCATAATCTACCTCCTAACATCTTCATTGGTAGAATCATGATAGCTCTAGGGTAAGGTTTGGCCAATCTTCTTAAGCTTAACAAGAAGGAACTTCCACTTATACGTACATCTTCTATTAGACAATGTTTATAAAGAAATATCTACAAGAGGTGCTTAAGGTGCCATATCAGCATTGTACTTTCTAATTTATAAAGGATTACTTTATCAAAAATACTTACTAATTTTTTAAATCTTTTGCAAGTCTCTTGTTATTACTATTGTTTAAACTAATACATAAATTTTTTAAAAATATTGGTTTTAATAATCATGATCATTATAAAATAGAAAGAGAGAAAAAGGAAAAAAGACAAATGATTGGATAATAACTGTCATGACTCTTAAGGGGACCTAGTAGGATTATCCTAAAATCATCATATCACGTATGCACTAATAATATGAAAATCATATTACAAGTTAGAGATTATGAGACACTACTTAAATAATCACCTATTACAATACATATAATTCATTTATTATAGAGTCCAACATTCCATAGTTCCTTAAAATCATAGAAAATCGGAATCCCTAATCAAACATATAGAATTTTGTAGTTAAATTTTTGTTGAAATTCGTAAGATTATAGCAAAGTTTAAGGATGATATGAACTTTAATTTAAGAGAGTATATAAGTATCGAAAATTTCATCTTATAATCTAACATAAGCTCTACCAATATTATGTCTAATTCTATCCTTTAGGACTATGTTGGAGAAATGCTCTTCACTTTAATCCTAACCCATTGCCTGCTTTCAATTGACCTACAAAAAGAACTATTGAGGTGTAAGCTATAACCATCTTAATAAGATATCTACTCATATCACCTTTTAAACTAGTTAATTAAACAAGCAAATGCAATGCATCCAGAAAAACATATGCAACAATACACACGACCTTCCAGTATCCAGTGTACAGTCTAAGGTTTATCCTTTCCCCTCCCCCTCAACCTTAGGTTAAGGATTCTTAGTTCCACCAATGTTCAAGCATCCAATTTAGTGTAAAAGTTACTTAGCATAATATCCTTAGCCACCATAAAATAGCCACAGAATCTCAATTCTAGGTTGAACCAGTACCTATGTTAATATAATGATCAAGAGATGAAGCCCCTTAATCAATCCTAAGAGAACCAAATGGTACATTCTCCCTAACCTCATGAGAGAACCCATCTCTTGAGTATTTAAGAAAACCAACAAATGTTCATCCTAAAACACTATAATCCCTAAGAAGATGGATCTTCCGGTTTGCCAAAGGAACTAAAAGAAATGTTCACAAAGGTCATCTAACTAAGTCACAAGAGAAGGATCTCTTAGTGATCCTTGGAAGGCTTACATGAAATTAAGAATTAATGCCTTCCTTGACCACCCAAATGATTAAGGAGTGATCAAATCCTTGATCAACCTTCAAATGTATGCATGCTCAAAACATAAGAATAGACATGGCCTTATCTAATGCATGGCCATCCTCAAAGTCACTTAGTTTTCAATAAACGAGGAAGGTTTTATCCTTTCCATTCCATGTATAACAGTGGTGGCAATAAAAAGGGATTTATGCAATATGCTATGCATGAACACTTTAATATGCAGATCTTGATATGCTTAACTTCCATTTATTTTAATGATCATCTAAAACATCACATAGTGACAAGAACCACATCACATCATATCATATCATAATCATCAACTACAATTTGGGGAATAATATTTAATAATCTTCACAAACAACCAAGCACATACGTTTCCTAATATCCTAAATAGAGCAAGTTAATTATATAGAAATTTAAAGGTACAACTCCACTTCAAGCACATGCAAGTGATAATCATCATAGATACTTACCTAGCCATCTTCCTATTCGTCATAATAGTCTTCTCAAAGGTCAAACTTGAAAGTACCTAAAAAATAAAGATAGTTGAGAAACATGCATGATTATTAAACTCTTTTGGTTCTGAGCTTTTTCATTATAAGTCTTTAATTTCTTAAACTTGTTGTGTTTAATTGTTCTTTTACCATATCATATATGAATGGTCCTTATTTAAAATCCGAGTAGTTCACATGTCCATGGTTCTTATTCCATAGTTTTCTTGTCCTTGCATAGGGTCCAAATCGTTACGATATCGAGATAATATGTTCATATGTCAATAAAGTCTAAGTTAAGGAAAATTTAATCAAACATGATAGGTAAGTTATTTTTAAGGCATGACTTTGTCCACTTACTTTAGCTTTCATTATCCTAGTCTTTTGTTTTAAGGAAACTCTTTTTGTTTTCTTTTTTTGAATCTTCCTTTAAAATGAAATCAAAAGTTCATGGAGCTCAAGTCTATGAAACTTCTTTAGAATAAACAAGGAGCTTAAGGAAAACTTTCTTTTCCTTGAATATTCTTGAAAATCATGTTTAGAGATTAGTCATAGAATGGAAGTATCTTTTATCTAGAAACTCATGAGATAAAAGTACTTTTGAAAGGGATTCTTGAATTTGAAAAGTTTAAGGTTTTAAGCCAAAATAAAGCTTAAACGTAGTTTTAATAAAGAGTCTTGTCTTTTGACAAAACATAAGAGTTTCACTTTGAACTTTCCTTGTTTTCTTATAAAAGTGTTTTTGATGAAAGAGAAATTGAAAAAGAGTTTCCCTCATAAAGCTTATGTTTAGAAAAGAGGTAAAAAGAATCCTTCTTGAAGAAAAGAAGTTGAAAAGAGTTTATGCTTACCCTTAAAATCTTAGGACTTAGAAAACGGAGTGAAATGAAGAGAGAATTTTGCAAGGTAGGTCCTAGGAAAAGGAAAGGCAAGAGTGATGTTACGTGAAAGTGAAACATAAGTGTTGTCCCATATGTGTTAGTGGGTCTTATTTATAGAAAACCTAATCTACCTTATCTCATAAGCTTTTGTTTTCTTGCAAACTTAAGCTTACTTTAGTCTTTACATTGAAATGGTATAACAATGTTGGAATTTTGGATGCATGTACCTCATATGAATGCCACCACCTATAATGTAAAAGCATCCCAATTTCTACATGTTTTTATTTCATAAGTTAGCAACCTGATCCATGACATCATAGCTTCTAGAATTTGGTTGCTTGTCTTGTGAAAATTCCATATTGACTTAAAAAGTCATTCCCCTTCTAGAGGTGGTGCCTAGATGAAGCAATCTTAGGGAATTCATTTTCCACATGTTTCTTGATGAAATGAATGAATGAGGTCACAACTTACATTACCTTCAATTACTTATTCAACTTTGCTTCTTTATTCTTGTCAAGTTTTTTATTTTTCCATATGTGATGATGTACAAGTCAATTTGGTGCCATATGTAGTCTTATTAAGGTGTTGTTGGTTTGTTTCATGTATTGGTTATAGGAATCCATTTAGTTAGCTTGTTAGTTTTCCTTAAGTCTTTTAAATTAACTAACATTCTTGTGTTGACTTTGTTAGACCAAATATTTATACCTTTCACTAGTCAATTATGAGGAATGTAAATGCTTCTTATCGCTATTTATAGGTGTCCTAGCAAGTTTTGATCATATCTCTCAAATCTCTTCTACCAATTTTAGCCCATCTCTAGTATATCTCTTTAGTGATTTTAAGTGTATACTAAAATTTCATGAGGTTTACATTGGCCAACGGCATATTGATAAAAAAAAAAGTTTGAAAATGTCAAATTTGTATAGCTTAGGCATTGGTGCTTTGTGAAGCACTCAATTGTTTTTATGTACCAAACAAAGCTAGAGAAATATAAATGTTTGTAAGGTACTTAACATGAGAACTCATGTCAAGCACCCTTTATGAACATACCATTAATCATCTTCTTTTAATCATTTTAGCTAGTCTTATCAACTCTTTTTTCCCTTCCAGTAGTTATCTATAATTATTAAGAGATTGACCAAACCTTCAACTTCACACTTCTACACACTATAGTTCAATATTCTTTTGCCCACCAACACCCCCCACCCCCCTCCCCCCTCCCCTTCATTAGAGAGTAAAAAAATCTTGACAATTAAATTAGCTTACATGGCAACGTCTGCAGATTGTCATAGAGGAGGAAAATAAATAAAGACTTCGCGAATGTGGTGAATAATGTATTTATATACAAAATTGGTGGTACATGTATGAATATGACATGCGGAATAAATACTACAAAACTATACTACTGAATTACAAAACTAATCTCTATTTACAAATCTATTTAAACACCACCCTTTTTACAAATCTATTTACAAATCCTCTAAAGTTAGGCATAGGAGAAGCCCTAACTTAAATGAAGAATCTTACAATAGAGTATCTATTGGTGCCTTTGTCATGAGATCAACTAACTAAGAAAGGGAGGGAATGTGTTCAATGTAAAGAAATCCATATTTATATCCAAATGACTATCGAAACACAAGATAACTAAAAGGGACATTAATAAACATAGATCATGCATAAAAAATGATAACCACAATAATACCTTGGTCACAGTTTCCGTACTTCTACATTTGTCTTTAATGGAAGATGTAGATACAGTTATTTGCTTCTTGGTTTTCCATGAGATAAGCAAGGAATCAAGAAACATATAAAAACCAAATAAAGAGTATCAATAAAAAACATTTACACCCCAATCAACATAAGAGAAACTGTGTAAATCAATGAGAAAGATGAAGAATAAAATAGACCTCAATCAAAAGACTGTTTCAAAAATTAGAGAACATATACAGTAGCTTGATAATGATTGTATGAGGAGAACCTACAAACTAACTTAGTTGTTGTACAGTGAAGGAAATATTAGGACACGTAACTATGAGGTATAATAAGTGCCCCATTATATGATGACAGTTAGAGGGGTTAGAAAGTAAGGTTTCAAAAGATATTTAATGGCAGTTTGATAAGCTTAGCAACTATTAAACCTACATCTTGTAAGATATCAAATAAGAATTTTCTTTGCTTAAGTATGAACCCTGCTATTGTATGATAAACTTCAATTCCCAAAAAAAAAAAAAGAAATCTTACATTACCTTAATCCTTAATAGTAAATGTGTGATCAATAGAGAGCTTAACATTAGCAATAGCTTGAAGTGAAGAATCGGCAATCCAAACATTGTCAGCATAAACCAATAACACAAAAAATTCATCACCAAGCTGTTTAATAAATAGTGAGTAATAATTTTTTATTGAATGAAACCAAGTGAAGAGATAAAGTGAGTAAATTCATAATCCCATTGCTATGAAGCCTGTTTTAAACCATGTATAAGAAGCAAACCAATTTGCACACATGAGCAAGACAAGGAATATCATAACCATCTAATGGTGTTGTATATATTTCCTATTTTAGATATCATGAAGAAAGCCATTATTCATGTCAAGTTGATGAACATGCCATTTTTAATAGTTTTAACAGCTAATAATAATTGTACGATGGTCAATTTTGCAACAAGAGAGAAAGTGTGAACATAATCTACTCCTTTTTTATTGTAGTTATACCTTTCAAAAGATCCATCAAGTTTGTATTTGATTCATTTGGATCCTATTACTTTCTTTCTAGATTGTATAGGAAATAATTCCAAAGTCTTATCAAACTCTAAGGCTAGCAACTCCATATCGATAGTCTCTATCCACTTAGTTACATGTTTAGCTTCATGATAAGTTCTCAGTTCACGAATGGCTAATACATTTTCCAAAGAAACCACATAATCCTTTAGATATTGATGAAGGGTATGAGAATTGATAAGAGGATATAAGGAATAATGTGATATAGTAGGAAATGTTACTTGAGTAAAAAAACTAGAGTAGACACTATGAATAAAGTCTTTAAGCTAAACTGGAGTATGCTTAACTCTTTCTAACCTTTGAAAGGAAGGCACATGATTTTAATGTGACAAAGAAATTTCTAAAGAAATGGAATGAAACTGATCAAAGGTAGGAAATTGAAATGGAACAAAGGGATCAAAATTGTCATTAGACACATTTGAAACAGAACTTAATGAACCAAATGAGATTACTCTATAATAAAGTTGTTTCACTAATTTTCATGAAAAGGAAAATATGTCTCTACTGACAGAGAGTTTATGATCAACAAGATAATAAAGTTTATATCTTTTTAGGTTAGAAGATATAGAAGAAAAACACAACTACAACCCCTACCATCCATCTTACCAATTGAGCCATCAAAAATAGGTACATGACATAAACATCTTATTGTCTGAAGGGTAGAATATGAGGGTGACTTATCAAATAAAATCTAATCAAGTGATTTCAATTGTAATTTTTCAACAGCCATTTTGTTTATAAGAGTTTTGGTAACCAACACACACTATCACTTAAGGTTTTAAACAAGTTTACATGAATTCTCAATTCTCACGCCATATCAAGAAGGTATTGATGCTTTCTCTCCACCACTCCATTTTGTTGGGTTGTGTATGTAGTGGTTCTTTAGTGTACAACACCATGTGATGAAAAAAGATGGTCATTCATGGGAAAGGAATTCACTTCCATTGTCACTTTGTATGTGTTTAGGTATTGTATTGGAACGGTTTTTTATGTATGAAGGAAAGGTTGTCAAATTAGATGAGGTTTGGTGTTTGCTTTGAAGCAAATAATTCCATGTACACTTACTCATGTCATCAACAATATTAAGAAAGTATTTGGCTCCTAAAATAGATGGAATGATATAGGGACCCCACGAGTCAACATGCAAAAGTTCAAAACAATGCTCAGAAATGAATTGACTTAAATGGAAAGGCAATCAATGTGACTTTGCAGGACTACATGTATTATAAACAAAAGAATTGTCTAAAGAGACATTAAAACTAGGTATATGTCTTAGTTTTAAAATGAAGCATGTCCCAAATGGTTATGTAACAACTAAAAAGAAAGTTTTTGAATTACAACAGAAAGAGCAATATAATGAGGGTTAAACACATTAGAATCAATATGCTCATACTTTGTTACACATAGTCCTTGCCTAGCATTAATTGTAGCAACCATTTCCTTAGTACTCAACTCTTGAAACAAGTAATTTGTTGAAGAGAAAAGAGCAAAAAGATTAGATTCATCATGTAGCCTACTTATAGAAAGAATATTGTATTGAAATCTAATACTAAAAGCATATTATTTAAGACAATGTGCTTAGTCAAAACAATAGTACTAATGGTGTTTATAGTTTTATACTTCCATCTAAAAGTTTCATGCAAATGGGTATTAATAAGGTTTGTCTATCATGCAAAAGGTTGATAAAAGGAGCCATGTGTTCAAAGGCTCCTATATCAACTATCCAATCATCAAGAACTTTATCAGTTACATGTATTGAAGCTATAAAGACTCATGATCAAATTTTTGACTTGCAAAGTTTGCAAATAAGTATCCATACTTCTCTAATGAAACATTGCTTGCTTTTAACATTTTTACCACTTCAATGCATATGTGGGTTGCTAATTCCTTATCACTTGTTAAAAGCATTCCATACTAATTAATAACAAGCATGTTATCAAGAGCCTACTTTTTTACTTATGCTACAAATCTTTGAGTCTTCCCATCCTTTCGCCCTTTATACCACTTTAAATAGCCAAAAATTTCAAAACAATTCTCAATTTGATGACCTATTTCCTTACAATTTGAACAAACTAACTTTGATCTTAACTTGTCTCTTTTGCCTCTTTTATCACTATTTCTCTATTGAACTCTATCATTGCAAGCCGAAGATTTATCACTAGCAACACAAATTCCAAAAACTTGCTTTTGTTTCTCCGCCAGATGACTTAGATAGTATGCTTTATTGACAAATAGTAAGGGCTTTAAGTATAGAATATGGCTTCGAGCACTTTTATATGAGTCGTTAAGTCCCATTTGAAAATACATTCAATGATTTATGTTCTTTTTTTTAGAAAATTTCCCAACTAAATGCAAACATCCCACAAATCCTTAATAGATTGAGCATACATAAAACCTTTGGAAATTTCTTTACACATTCAATTCAAGATCCAACACCTAATCATGTAATCACAATGAATCTATCATTGAATTTCAATTTGATTCTCTTTTAGTTTTATAAAAATTTCATCAATAAACTCTAGGTTTGATTTTGCTCGTTGTACCTAATTTAATGGATTACCTCTATCTTAAAAACTTTGTTTCATTAAAAATCAAGCTAGAAATGATATATCTAGGATTATTTGTTTAGAAAGGCAAAGCAAATCACTATACACGAGATCTAAATTTCTAGATGATATAACAGTACTCATACTTGGATCAAATCAAAGGAAATTTGACAAAATTGAAAAATTTACCAAATATGTCGTTAATTCTGCTATGATACCATGAAAAGTAACTAAATCTTGAGAATTAAATCAACTTCCATATGTCTATAGATTGTAATAGAGAAGGAAAAGAAATAGAGACTTTGCAAATGTGGAGAAAAATGTGTTGGTTAATTATGATATAAAGGTTTTGGCCAAAAAAAAATTTATGATATAAAGGAAACTAGTTTATATACAAAATGAATAGTACACTTGTAAATATGACACATGCAATAAACAAGATAAAACTATACTATTTATAAACCCCCGCCACAAGGAAAAACCCCCCATAACATCCCCCTTCAAACATAAACATATACACATATTGCAAGGAATTTCTATGACAACCCATATGATGTCCATTATTAACAGTGAGAGATAGGTTACAATGTATTATGAGATCTTCAACAATTTATCATTTGGTATGTATTTTGACCTCTCTTTTTTTCCATCTTTCATGCCATCGTATATGAGGAAGGCTAACTTAATCGACATCTAAGGCTATTCTGGCATCATACTACCTTATACTACAGCGTTGTGAATTATTTGAATATTTTTATTATTCTCATTTTATGTCTAGCTATTTTGAGGAAGAAATGAGATTAGCGAAGAAAGCACATGGGTTCTAAATTTCATATGGTAAGATTTGAATCAAACTTGGTATTTTGACAATTGGGATTTCCTAATAAATGAGAAAGACAAATAAAGTTATTAATTTAATAAAATCCATTGAATGTCTATACAAGTTTTTTATACTTACACAACAGTAGATAACCATTTAAGTATGATTCCTTTTGACCTCTCAATGGAGCAAAGGAAAATGCTTGCTTGGATAAAGTTATTAATTTTGCCCTCTCAATAGGTTGAACATTTAAGTATAACTCCTTTTAACCCCTTTGTAAGGTTTTTTATGACACTGTTGAGATTATATGCAATACATGTTAACAACCAAAGTGCAAAGAGCTTTAAGGTCATTATATTAGCTTACAACTAACACATTTATCTATATCACTAAAATAATTAAAGTCACCAAAATGTCTATAAGTACTTATTATGTAATAACCTAAAGTTGTGATATAAGTACATAATATGTTTAGTTCTACATTGGAAATGTTGCTATTCAAACATAATAGTTATGTTTTGAGTTGAATCTAATATTATAGCAATTACAAGTGCAATGATGATTAAGAGAGCGTTTAATAGGATGAAAGCAACACTTTAATGGATGAATTAGGTAAAAACTTGGGACATTATGAACAAGAATGTATTTAGGGTGCATTATGTAGTAAGTAATACCAATAATTTGATATTTGACCACTAATCTATACATAATATGATATGATTATATGGATTTTATATAGGAAAAATCGATCCAATTTATAAATGGATTAGGCTTTGGAACCATTTATAATTTTATCTAAGTATAAGTCTAACACATAAAATATATTCCAATCTTATTTAATAAACAAATTGTAAACATGTCCAAATTTTACCAATGAATTCATTTAAGATTTGAATTTATTATATTTATAGTTTAATTATATACTCTATTATCTATTTACTTTGGACTCTTCTCTAGAGTTCATCATCTACGACCTTCCACATTCCCACCCCACCTACCCCCACAATTTAAATTTATAATATTTATAATTTTGCTACGTACTCTATTATTTATTTAGGTCTCTTCTCTAAAGGTCATTCCTAAAGGAAAAAAGAAAGAAAAACCTATGGACTCGATGTCTTCATAGTTGTTATAGTTCTATCTTTGATATGGTTTTGAACTCTAATTTTAGTAAGAGGAATACTTAGCTTTCAATTTCCTTAGCAGTTTAATTCTGTATATTTATGTATATTTATTTATATATTTGTATGTATGTATATATGTATATTACAAATTTTAAGCTTTGAGTTTGTAGAGAAACCCATATATAAGGCGTCCATTTTATTTAGATCCTAAACTTATTAATGAAATCACTTGATATTGTTGACAAAAATTCAAATTAGATGTATAGATGTCTTTGTAAAAATTATTCATAACATGCTAGGCATTATGACCTCATGAAACAACATCATGATTTTTTTTTTTAAATACTAGCCACATAACACTCGAATCCATAATCAATAGTCAAATGCTTAAGCTACCAAATTTTCATCCAATTTGTCCATATATTTTTCGAATACATATAATAGAAAGTTGTCTTGTTATTTTTATAGTTTCTAATGTTGTTTTCATTATAAGCATTTATAAATTTGAGAGCAATCACGGAAACATGTTTTTCAAATAGAGACTTAATATCTACAATATATTTATGACGGTATGAGTTCAAGTTTTCATTTACCACCAGTACCATTACACCAGTAACACCATCATCCGCTAGAATTACTTTTGTATAACTACCATCATAATTGTACTTTTACTATTACTACCACCACAATTGTATCTTTACCACCACCACCACTAACCTCATCCAAAACTAACATCATTGTATTTATACTACCAATAGCAGAACAAGACCACCACTAACACCATCAATTGTACATTAGAATCCACTATCACCTTTACAAGAATCACAATAACCAAAACAATACCACCACTAATATCATAATGCTACTTCCACTCATCTAATCTCAATCACCATCATATACAATATCATTACTAAGACCATTGATATTAAGGATGGTGTAGTAGTGCTAATATAGCAGTATTAATGATGGTATAGAGTACTAGCAAAATTGGTAGTTAAGTGATGATAACATCATTGGTGGTGTAAAGATTATGGCAAAGATGGTGGTGGTAGTACTGGTTATAATGTTGCTTAAGGTAAAGGTTGGCATGTGTAGTTAAAATGTAGTTGCAATAGTTGTGATGTAAGGGTAATGTTGGTGGTGGCACGATGGTGATGGTGCTAGAGTTTGGAAGGTGGTAACGACAATGGTAATGATAATGACAATATTATTGGTAGCATTGCAATGCTGGTGGTGATTATGCATTGGCAATAATTATTGTAGTCGTGTAAGAATAGTCAATGTATGGTGGTAATGCAAAAGTGATACTGAGTTAAGCTATAGTTAGCAATTCAGTGATAGTGATTATCAAGATGCAACAACTATAATGGGGTGATGCTGTAAAGGTAGTGGTGATGTGCCAACAACATATTATAACAAAGACAAAAAGGACTATTCAACAACCAAAGTGGATGAAGGACTATAGTTTATATTAGAAATACTACGAATTATTACATCATAATATGAATCTCTTGTATTCGTAACAAAACAATAAAAACAAAATTACAAAAATTAGTTTGTATACAACTATCATAGCAATTGTAATAGAATAGCTAAGAAATATTATTACAAAACTATCAAAGAGTTAAAAAGGAAAATAAATAACAAGAAAGGGATAATAAATTTCTTTCCTAGAAAAGATCTAGTTTCTAGATGATACATAGCGGGTCTCGAACGAAAGGATGAGGTAATCTAGGTTCAAAATGAGAACAAGGAATAGAGAGTGAAAATGAGGTTTTGACGATGAATGTATATGGATATCAAGTACCAAGATACAAACACATTCAAGGGTTGAGCTCAAAATAAGGTTCGATACGACTCACGAACATTAAATATTAATCAAGATTCAAATGAATCTTTGGTGTAGCTCACTAACTCGCTTAAATGAAAGGTTCACCACAATCTTAGGGTCAAGATTGATAAGGACATAAGGAAGATTAAAGACTTTAATCAGCACTCAATAATCCAAAAAAGGCAAGCTCTAAGAGCTCAGGAGTATCCTTACTCAAAAAAGAATGTTCAAGTCTATTCAATGTCTAAATATTCTTTACTATTCTTTTAATCCCTCTACTGATTACAAATGTTGCTATTTATAGCAAATCCTAAAAGCCCTATTGGCAAAACAGCATATAATGTAAAAGGCCTTAAACCCTAAAGAATGGGCCCATAATTAAAATAAAGAAAATAGTCACAAAAATACAAAATATGTGTTTAATAGAAGAAGTCAACATGTAGTCATTCGAGTTGTCTTAGAAGGAGCAGGATCCGAATTAGGCGAAGCCAGCAACTGGATGTCCAGGTCTGGGAAGAACACCTAAAGTCCTACAGTGCTTGATTAAGATACCTAAAAGGTCGGCCTACAGTTGCCAAGTTCTATGATTAGTTAGCACTAATCTCTCTATGCGATGCCAAGTAGATATATGGCCTCAAAACTTCAACTATGTAATCTCTTGGCTTCCTAGCAGATGGCAAACTTGATGTCAAGTGGCTCCTTTTCTTCCTCTCGGCCTTCTATTATTAGCTTGATCTCGGCAAGAGTTGATTAGCCTTAGCTCCGAATAGTTTGATTCATCAAACGCTTCATGAGCCTCCAAGTTCTTATCAACTCTTCTCCTTCAACATCTCACTTGGTGACTAATTTATCCTACTAAGGACTTACATATTCAACAAGGGCTAACGAAACCAGCTTAAATTTTGTTTAATCATCATACTCATAACACTCAAACAACTTCTCAACTTAGGGAATCCAATCAAGAAACTCTTCAAACCGGCTACTTCCATTAAAGGTCGGTAATTTAAGTTTAATATTGTCATGTCCTCGGCTATGTGCTTGAGGTTCATCCCTTTCATTCCAAGCTCGTCGGTTCACTTGGAATGGCCACTTTTGTTGGAGCTCTGCTCGGCCATATTTCTTCTTAGCCTCTACTCTCTTCTTTGGGCTCCTAGGTTCTTGCAATCAACACTTATGTCATTACTTCTTCTCAACTTAGGTTGGGTTTCTCATCTTCTTGGCTCAACAACTCTTCTCGACTGTTGTTCATCATTATCAAGCTCATTAGAAACACTTTTACTAGTAGGTGTTTGTTCCCGTCTTTCACCTAAACTAACACGTCTGTAGCCTCTGATTAAACTAGTAAGCTCCTAAATAGAATTAGTGAGATTTTAAATATGATATTACAAGTTATCAACGTGTCTCCTCAAACTTCTATGAAGACTATCTCCACTATTATTGACATTATCTTTAGACATTCTTGTCTATATAGTGATATTCAAAGAAAATTTATACAACACAATTTACAACAAAACACAATTATAGTAACCCAAAAATAACTACTACTTAGCTTCTATAGCTACCACAACTAAAAAACACTTCTACAGCAACTAGATACCAACTATTGAAATTATTGTTACTCAACTCAACAATAGCACAATACTACGAATACTAAGAACATGAACAACACATTACAAACCAACAAAAACCAGTAGAAAATTGATAACACAAACTAAACTCTGATGATTTCTTTCACGTGCATCCCGCCAAAAGCTCTTATACCAAGATGATACGCAACGGATCTCAAACCAAAGGATAAGGTAATCTGGGTTCAAAATGAGAACAAGGAATAGAGAGTGAAAATGGGGTTTTAATGGTGAATGTGTATGGATGTCACGCACCAAGATATAAACACATTCAGGGGTTGAGCTCAAAATAGGGTTCAATACACTAAAGTCACTCAAGATTCAAATGAGGGTTAGATGTGACTCACTAACTCACACAAATAAAGGGTTCACCACAATTCTAAGGTCAAGACTGATAAGAACACAAGGAAGATTAAAGACTTTAATCAACACTCAATAATCCAAAAAAAGCAAGCTCTAAGAGCTCAGGAGTATCCTTACTCGAAAAGGAATGTTCAAGTGTATTCAATTTTTGAATATTCAACACTATTCTTTTGATCTCTCTACTAATTACAAATGTTGCTATTTATAGCAAATCTTAAAAGCCCTAGTGGTAAAACTGTAAATAATGTAGAAGCCCTTAAACCTTAAAGAATGAAACCATAATTAAAATAAAGAAAATATTCACAAAAATACAAAATTATGCATTTAATAGAAGAAGTTAACATAGAGTCATTTAGGTTGTCTTGGAAGGAGCAGGATTAGAACTGGGTGAAGCCGACAACTGCATTTTCGAGTCTAGGTAAGAACCTTTGAAGTCCTGCAATACTTAGCTGAGATACTTGAAAAGTCGACCTACAGTTGCCGAGTTCTATGGTTAGTTGGCACTAATCTCTCCATGCAATGCTGAATAGATATATAACCTCGAAGCTTCGGTTGTATGATCTCTCGACTTCTTAGCAAATGACAGACTTGATGCTGAGTGGCTCATTTTCTTCCTTTCAACCTTCCTTTGAAGTCCACAAGTCAGTATTAACTTAAGACAAGTCAACTTCCGCTTAGAGATAGTCGCAGGCTAATTCCTATCACTTAGAGTGTAAGGCTCACTTGAACAAGCCTTAACCATATTCTTCTTCCTTTCATCACCTAGCAAACATAAGAAAACCCTTCATTAGAAAACCCTAGATCTATTGAGAGTAAAGTTTTACACACATACACACAGAAAGAGAAAAAGAGAGAGAGATCACCTAACCTGACAAAAGGAGTATGTGGTTAAGGATTGCTTTAGGGTTAAGATATTATCGATTCAGTATGGGCTTAAGCCAAGGAGATTTCATAATTATCCCAACAATTTGGTGCTCTCATTGATTTCATAGCACCAGAATTGCAATCTTCTATTAATGTAAACATGGAAGCCATTAATTCTATGCTCTTAACAATGTAATAGAGTCAACAAGGGTTTGAAACCATGATAACCATAATGAATGCTCAACTGTAGCCTTTGTCTGATCAAGCTAGGAACATTGAATTAGGGAATTAGAGTCTAATTATTGAAAATCATTGTATATATCCTAAGAAGGATTCATTATCTTCCATAAATGATTCTGAAAGTTTAGTGTCAACCAACTTACTTAAAGGTATCATTAGAAATACCAAAGTTTGGAGGTGCAAATCCACAAGGTTAGATATTTAAGGTCCAACAATTCTTTGAATTTCATGACATTCTAAAGGATCAACATATTACTATTGCTTCTTTTACCATAGAGGATACCGCTTTGAAGTAGTACCAATGGATGTACAACAATAGGTTGATTTCTACCTAACCTACTTTCTTACATGATTTGGAGCTATGTTTTGGTCCCATAGATGTTGAGGATGCATAGGGCACTTTGTAAAAGTTTTGCTAGAAAAGGTCAATATAAGAGTATCAACATGAATCTGAAACACTTTCTAATAGAGTAGTGTGTATATCACAATCCTCTTTAGTAAAATGTTTCATATCTAGCTTAAAGTCCATGATATAATGTGAAGCCATTATTAAAAGACCAACATCCCTACTACGAGCCATTTGGATTGCTAAAGTGTATGAAGATAAGTTGAATTACCAGTTTACCTCTAAGTACCTTACAAGTACGCTTAGGCTTCTACTTCTAAATCATCTACTTTACAATTTAGCAAACCACCAGTCGAATCTTCATTTAGGGCTAACAGTTCTATAACCCCTAAATCACTTCCAATTCATAAGTTAACTACACAATAAATGCAAGCCAAAAGAGAGAAAGGATTATGTTATAACTATGATGACAAATTCCACTATAATCATAAATGCAATGCACAATTCTTAGTTCTACTATGTATAGATGAGCAGGATGATAATGGATGAATAGATTCTATAAAGGAAGAAGCAGTTTCAAATGAATTAGAAGATGGTTGTGTCTATGATGCTAGAACTATTAGCTACTATGCTCTTTTTATTAATTCTTTTCCTAGAACATTACATTTCTAAGGGGACTTAAACAATAAACAGGTCTTAATATTGGTGGATTCAGGCAACACCCATAACTTAATGCAACAGTGATTGATTAAGCATCTAAGTCTTACTATTTTTCTTGTTGCTAAATTTCAAGTCATGGTACGCAATGTTAGTAACCTTACTTATAAGGGGTTTTGCAGGGATATTCCACTCAATATACAAGGTTTTCACATTATAGAGACTTTTCACATTCTTCCTATTCAAGGAACAGAGGTTAATTTAGGGGTACAGTTGCTAGAAGTGTTAAGGCCTATCATTATTAATTATGATAAGCTTATTATGTGCTTTGTAAAGGACAGAAAAGTTGTGGAATTACATGGTAATTACCAGCATTTGGCCAGCCAAATTACTCACCATCAGTTAAGGAGCTTATTGAAGAAATAAGTTGTAGCTTCTTGTTTTCATATAGTAGCTCAAGCTATCTCCAATAAGGATGAGAGCATTAAAATTACTCTAAACACTAATATTTCTCAAGTGTTTGGTAGATTTTCTCATGTATTTCAAGCACCTACATAGAGATATTCAACATAGAATATCTTTGGTACAATAAATGTGTAGCCTTATCACTATCCTCACTTTCAAAAAAGTGAGATTGAGAAATCAATATAAGAGATGTTGAATCAAGGTATTATCCAATGCAATAACAGTCCAGTCTCTTCACTAGTGCTTTTAGTGAAGAAAAAAGATGGAAGCTATCATTTATGGATAGATTATCGTGCCTTAAAACAAGTGATGTGAAGGACGAATTCCCCATTCCTACTATTGATGAATTATTAGATTAACTGTTGGGAGCATGCATACTTTCTAAATTAGATTTGTGATCATAGTATCACCAAATCCATATGCATGCGGATGATATTGAAAAGATAATGTTTAGAATGCATGAAGGCTACTACAAATTTTTTGTCATGCCATTTGGGTTGAGTAATGTACCTACTACTTTTCAAACAATTATGAACCAAATTTTTTAGCCTTTCGTAAGGAAATTCATCATAGTGTTCTTTAATGACATCCTTGTTTATAGAAGGAGCGAGGTTAGTCATTTGGAACAACTTTCCAAAGTGTTGCAAGTACTAGGTGATAGCACCTTTTACTTAAAGGCAAATAAGTCCTTTTTTGCCAAGGATTGCATTGAGTATTTAAGGCATATAGTATCGAAACAAAGGGTGCAACCAAATTCCTCTAAGGTTACAATTGTTACTAATTGGCCTCTTCTTACATCTATTAAATAGCTGCATATATTTTTTAGGATTATCAAGTTACTATTGCAGATTTATTTGAGGATATGCCTTTACTGCTGCCCCATTGATAGATCTCTTAAAGAAGGACAAGTTTTTATGAACTAATTAGGCAACTCTTGCATGTCAATAACTTAAGGAAGCCTTAGTGAAGGTTCCTTTCTTATCCTTACTTGATTTTACAAGACACTTTGTAGTAGAGATGGATGCATTCAGTACGGGTATAGGAGCAGTACTTTTGCAAAGCAATAGACTCATTTCTTTCTTTATTAAAAAGTTGCACCTTCATCTTTGCAAAGCCTCCGCCTACATACATAACATGCAGTGGTAAAGGTAGTTCATAAGTAGAGGTAGTATTTGTTGGGATTTGAATTTATATTGATCATCATAGTATCAAGGATATACCGATATAAGTCATCCAAACCCCTTAACAGTAGAAATTTCTCACCAAGCTATTGTCTTAAATTACACTATTGTCTACAAATCTGGTTCAAACAATATCGTAGCAAATGACTTGTCTAGGCAATGTAAGGGTGCTACTTATTAGGGGTTTTCCACTTTGATTTTACCCTTCTTGGATCAATTGAAGACAGAGCATAGTACTCTATATGAGTTTTGACAAGTGATCATAGCAATTGAGTAGGGGAGTACTTTGAAGTAGCCATTGACTTAGCACAATGGTATGTTACACTACAAACAAAAACTATTTTTGGTTCCCAATAGCTTTCTTATTGCTCATCTTCTATGCGAATTTCATAGTTCTCTAAGTACAGCATAATTTGTGATACTAAAAACTTATAAGGGAATTACTTTGACCTTTTTTAGGAAGGAGTGAGATCCTAGGTAAAATATCATGTACTTAAGTGCCTTGAATGTTAATAAGTGAAATATGTTACAAGGGCACCAGCTGGGTTCCTTGCTCCATTGTTTAATCCTAGGAGGATACTAAAATGGATTTTATAGCATGCTTTCCTAAATCCTAGGGTCCAATTGTCTAAGTATTGTCATCTTAGGCCTTTGGATTCATACTTTACAACTACAAAAGTGGCTAATCTGTATGTGACTCTAATGGTTCAACTTCATAGGATTCGTAGAACTATTATTTCATATAAGGATTCCATCTTCATTAGTCCTTTTTGGAAAGAGTTGTTTCAACTAAGTGGAACTAAGTTAGCTCTTAGTAGTATGTATCATCCTCAGTTAGATGGCCAAACCGAGGTCCTTAATTGCACTATACGACAATATCTTAGAGCTTTTGTTATGGAGCATCTGACTAAATGGGTTCAATACTTGCTACAGGAAAAGTATGCCTATAACACTTCATTCTCTGAAGGTGCTTAATCCTTTCTATTTGAAATAGTATACCACATACCCCTACCTACTATTTCATCATATTAGACTTTTAAAATTGAGGCTATGGATGAGGAGTTACATACTGAAGATACTTTATTACAAGATTTGCTAGCTAACTTGGTTAAAGCACAATAGAGAATGAAGGCTTATGTGGACAAAAAAAGAACTAAAATTGAGTTTCAGCTGAGTAACTAGGTATTTGTCAAGTTGCAACCCTAAAGATAGACTATGTTATCTTAGAACAGATATCACAAGTTATCTAAACGCTTCTATAGGCCATTTAAGATTTTCAAAATAATAAGCAACCATGCCTATGAAGTGGAGTTACCATTGAATTATAAGATTCACAATGCTTTTCATGTATTTGTTCTTAAATTAGTTCATAGGTCATATGAACCTAAGTTGGCTTTATCATCGAACCCAAAAGTTAGTCACATGCTTGTAGTTCCCTTATCTATCTCGGGGTCAAGGGTTAACTTACAAGGGACTCCAAAGGTGCAGCAAGTTTTGGCCTACTGGTCTAGGTTACCTACAGAAGAGATTTCTTGAGAGGACATTGACAAGTTTCAATAGACTTATCCTTATTATAACCTTAAGGATAAGGTTGTTTTTCTAGAAGAGGGGAAAGTTGTTATAGCAAAGACAAAAAGGACTATTCAACAACTAAAGTGGATGCAGGACTATAGTTCATATTATAAATATCATGGATTATTACATCATAATACGAATCTCTTATATTCATAACAAAATAGTAAAAATAAAATTACAAAAATTAGTTTGTATACAATTGCCACAATGATTGTAATAGAATAGGTAGGAAATATTGTTATAGAACTATCAAAAAGTATAAAAAGGAAAAGAAATAACAAAAAAGGGATAATGGATAACTTCCTTAGAAAAGATTTAGTGTCTTGGAGTATAAGGCTCACTCGAACAAGCCTTGATCATCTTCTTTTTCCTTTGATCACCTACCAAACACAAGAAACCCCTTTGTTAGAAAACCTAAATCTATCAAGAGTAAATTTTTACATACACACACACACAGATCACTTAACTTGACAAAAGGAGCATGTGTCTAAGAATTGTTTTAAGGTTAGTAAATTATCAATTCAGTCTAAGCTTAGGCTAAAGAGATTTGATAATTGACCCAACACATCAATATCATCAATTTTTATCCAATCTTGATCTTAAGGGAAGAAATATAATAATAATAATAATAATAATAATAAACTTATGGTAAGTACATATTGAAAACTAAACATGTAGTAAGTATTCTCCTCTTCTTAGTTATTCTTAACCCCATCACTTTTGTAAGAGGCTTAGATAGCCAATAAATTCCCCTTCAACTTTAACATATGCACATGTAGCTTCAATCCAAACCTGAAAACCTAGGTTTGTTTAATTTCTTAAAACTTGTGTTCACTATTGGATTTGTTTACTAGTGGATTAGGGTTCAGTAAATTGTTAGCAACTGTTGGTACATAAATCTGATGTTTGTGGTTAGTTAGGTTATTTGTTGGATTGCAAGTTGTAATTTTGTACTTTGTTAAGCTCTCAATTTATGAAATGATTGGAGAGAAATTTTATATTTGTAGTGAAATTTAATAGAGAATAATGTTGTTTCATAATATTAATTGTCCTACTAATTTGGTTTTTGAACTAATAGTTAATAGATTAAGCATCAATGTCTTTAAGCATCCTTGCCTCTATGATTCTTCCTATTATAATAAGGTGATTCGAGAAGCTTCTCTATTATAAGAAGGTAATTTGAGTGATGAAACAAGTAAGAATACCCTTTTCTATCAGCACTAGGTATTAAGATGAGATTTTGTGTGAACGTTGACATCAATAATGTTGTTAGTAAATTTTAGGGACTGGAAATATCTAGCACAGATAAGACAAATACTTAGTACCGGGTTCAATTCGGTGCGGGCACTCCATTGCCTAAGTTAGTAAATGGGAATGAAATAGTAGAATTTAGAAGTTAAGAGTTATTTGATGTATCTTACAAGGTTCCTTTTTCCATATTTATAGAAGATTATCATGTCCGAAGGAGCAATTATCAAAATAACTGCCAAAACACATGGAAGCTTCTTGATTAGACACCTTCCTTAAAATATAAGGAAAAAAGGCAATTATGTAATCATAACCGTGCTTAGAATAACTATTTGTACCATGAACTTAGATTCAAATCTACGATGGATCTGAGTTATTCGGCGTACTGCTGAGAATGTTGATTACTCAACAATGTGCTAAGAATACATATATTGCACAGCCTATCGACAGTCGAATAGATGAGTAAGACAGAGATAAAAACTAACTACCAACATTTGCCCCCTAACTCTCTTATTCAAGTAATCGATACAGGGAGTAATATATAATGCACTAAAGGTCGAGTGGGAGTAGTTCTTTGGATGCTAAACAAAAGAGAGAGCAAGGTGGTTCACATCCTAGTTGAAAAGTCACAAATTTTGAATTCCTACCTGTTAAAGAGACCAAAAAGTAGGTGATATGACACTTATCGCCTTAGTAACCACTATGCTGTAGACTCAATAACTATCAAAGAGTCATCAACCGTTAGATTCCACTAGTAGAATTCTTGTCACAAAGTATAATCAATACCAGTAAGACCTTCTTGGAGAGTCGAAGCTAAGGAGACCAAGAGAGGAGGAGAGGGTATGTTTCCCAAGGAAGCATGAGTTCTATATATACCTGAAATATTTAGATTTTAGGTTACACTTCCCTTTCTCGACTTTTGTTAAGGGCTTCTTTAACTACTTCAAAGTGACGTTGAGTATGTTTTCACCCAACACATATCGACTTTTGGTAACTTTTGAGATAGTTTGCAAAGAAGTCAAAGTCAAGGCTACACCTTAGCTGTTTTGGTTCTTCTTTACGATTAGGAGACAGCCTGACAGGTAGTACTTTATTGCTACAAGGCATAGGTGGTACTTTGCTGCTACAAGGCATAAGCGAAAGTTCATAGATGGGTTATAGTCCAAAATCCATAAGTGGCATGATAAATTTATGTTAATAGTATCTAATGAAGGGTGGGACTTTTAGACCCAATGGACTGTGCCAATTCATACTAATGATATTGATCTAATGCCTAATGACGCAGAAGCGGCAAAGAAAATTCAGGAAAGGAGGAAGAATAAAATGTTCTTATAGGATGCTAAGAGAATCATACGGCATTACGTAAGTGGAGAATGAATTTTTCTTTTTTAAAAAAAGAGGTACGTTAATGAGTTACTACCATGCTAAGTATAACTGCAAGAGGAAAGTTGTTCTCGCAGTTTGGGGGAAGAATTGTCGCCTTTGAGCCTTGTTCAGTATGGAGAGTGTAAGTTTACTCTTTTCCCGTATTGATATTAACTTGTTTGCTCATGTCGCAGATATGCATGCTGGTGAGGTAAATCCTGCCAAGCTACTAGCCCAAGCAAAGACCAAAAAATCAAAGGTCAACAAGCGTGTGATTGCTGCATCCACCATTCGACCAATAATAGTGAAAAAAGGTAGCCAAAGACATAACCAAACAACCTTCGGCACAACAGAAACCTTTGCACCGTGTAAAGAAGCAAAAGAAGGGTAAGAAGGATCTACGAATTGAAACTGAAATTGCTTATTCAGGGGAACCCCTTATCGAAAATATTGAATATGTTCCACCCGCTGTAGAGCCAAGAGAGAAGATTTAGGAGATTAGACCCCAAAGTGAGGGTGATGTTGTTGCTGTTGAAGGGTCATCCTTAATGGTAGAGGTAGTGCTAGACAACAATAAAAGATCAAGGAAAGAACTCGTCGACTAACCTACTGCTAATAGGTCTAAAGACTCGGATAAAAGAGTGAAGGAGGCAATGTACAGTAAAGCACTTAACATCAACAGTGCTGAATTTGTCCCCAATAAGGAAGCTGGCAAGTACTACGTCCCATACTGGAGCCATACAATTTTGGACACCGACTCGGCACTGGATGATAAGACAAAGTCCTTGGCTTTAATGGAAGGAGTTATTCTTCTTAAGGAAAAAGATTTTACAAAGAAGGATGTTAATAGGGTCAGCAATTACAATAAGGCCCATATTACAACCAAATTGTATGATATAAGTATCCATAACTATTACTTTCAATTATCGCATTCATTTAGGTTACTAATACATTTCCTTTTCTAGATAAGCAGTCACATTCTAATGGCTTTGGACAAAGCCAATAAAGAGGCGAAGAAGGTAATATCTTCGGTTTTATTTGTATTATGCCGAATCATTCTTGATTGTGTTAAATAAAATCATTGTAGAGAATTGAGGATGCATACAATGTATCGAAATCCTAGACTATTGCTGCCAAGAATGCGAAGATAAGGGCCGAGATAGAGGTGAGAAAGCTCCAAGAATTTGTAGTTGTGAAGTTGGCACATACCCTTGCCGTCGATGAAGCCTCAAGCTTGAAGGCCAAAATGGAAGAGTAGTACAAAGAGTTTAAAGGCCTAAAAGAGGAGTTACAAAAGAAGAAAGAAGAGTGTTGGGGCTTAAGTCAAACTCTTTACACAATGAGCAATGAGGAAAATAAGCTCAGAATGCAAATTAACGAGTTAGAGAACAACAACTCAAACTTATAAGGCCATATAGCCAAATTAAAGGAGACTGTAAGGAGAGGATCATCAATCGAAGAGGCTCTCGATATAATCACTCCTAGTCAGTAGCACAAGAGACTTCTATGGAAGAAGTTGTTGGAGGGGGTTCAAGTGGCAAGAGAGGAGATCCTGAAGCTTCACCCTCATTATGATCTCTCATGCCTTGACTCTATAGACATTGACAACAAAGTCAGCAGTGTCGACAAAGACGATGACGATGAGGTAGGTACCAAGATTACTAATAAGGGTAATAGCAAAGCTCATGCTGAAGATCCAGGGGAAGACAAAGAACGTCTATCAAAAGAAATCCCTAATGTGCAAAGGGAAAAATTTGTCGACTCTAAGAACCCATGTGCCGAAAAAGCAGCTTCCTTAAAGAAAGCCCTATCCTCCTATCCATGAATTACTTATGCTGATTCTGACAGTAGGCCATGGGATTTTTTTGTATTCTTTGTCCGTTGTGACCTCTCATGTAATTGTTTGAACGAATTGTCAGGCCGTACATTTGTAATTGCATTGGTTGAATGAAATATCCTTCATATAACTGTTTTCAATACGTTTTAGTTCACACAGAGAGTTCCCTATATTCTATTTTACACGTTCTTATTCATCAGCATGTTTCAACTTATGCAATTTATCTTTTGGCATGTTTTATTTCATACGACTAGCTAATTTTTTGCATGCTTTATTTCACATGCCCAATTATTTCTCAGCTTTTTTATTTCACACACTTAATTAATTCTCGATATGTTTTATTTCATACAGTCTAGTTATTTTTCAGCATGTTTTATTTTACATACCCAATCCGTACATCTTTATAGGCATTGTCCGTTAGCCGTTTAAGATGTAGACTAGCTGCATTACTCAGCTGTAAGATTAATTTATGCAATTTGTTATTGGTGAATTTTGGGATGAGGAAAAATCCTGCAAAAGAAAATGAAATGCTTGGTATCGAGGCCAATGCAGTGCAACCACTCTGATGCCTAAGTTAGTAGGGTGACTTTATATAGAAAGTATGTGAGTAAAAAGTGTCAAAAAGCTCTTACAAAGTTTCTTTCTAATATTTATAGGTGATTATAGTGTCTAATGTAGTTGTTAGAATAACTGTTAAGACATGTGAATGCTTCTTGATTTAACATCTCTCCTGATAGGTAAAGAGAGCAAGCGATTATGTAATATAACCATACTTATGAAAACCATTTGTACCATGGAATTAAATTCAAACCAGGAATGGATTTATGCTACTTGGAAAAAATGTTATGTGTCATCTATCTAGAGATATGCCAAGAAATTCAACTACCTGGCATATCAGCAGCTAAATGAATAAGTATAATAGATGAGTGAAAACTAACTATCAACATTTGCCCCTCAACTCTCGTGTTCAAGTAGTCGGTAAAATGAGTTACATATATATATATATATATATATATTACAATAGAGGTCGAGTGAGGAAGTAATTCTTTAGATTGATGCCGAGCAAGATGGGAAGTAGATAGGATCACATCCTACTCGAAAGGTCACAATTTCTATACTCCCACCTATTTGAGAAACCAAGAAGTCAAACGCATGACATCTGTTACCTAGGTCATCATTTTGTTACAGGCCTAATAACTGTCAAAAAGTTGTCAACCGTCAGATTTCTACAACGAAACATGCATCAGCAATCTGTGCCATTACCAGATCAATGCATCATTGCTATCAAAAGTAGATTTGTAGTTACGAGGACAAATTTTCCATATATAAAGTATTGTTCATAATCAAAATTCATTTCTCTAGTTGCATCTTAAACTTTCATTCACTTTCTCATCTTTAATCTCACATTCTTCAACTCTTATTATATCATTTCGTACAATCATTTAGGTATGGTTCGCAAAGCTGCTCATTAACTTGTCCTCTTTGATTCTGAGACAACGGAAACTAAGGCTACTTCTACCCCCCTAATAAGGAGCGAGGCGAAGTTATTCGGGCAGTTTAGCCAATAGTATGGAGGCAAGGTGGGATAAACTTACTCAAATTAATGAGCTTTCTATAGACGATTATCCATAAGATAAGGAAGGGTGGTCCTCAATAAGATATCTATACAATACAATAACTTATTCTCTTAACTCTCCAAATGGAACCGATAATTCCATTGACAGAGTTCTTGTCACAATGTACAATCAGTACTGGCAAAACCTTCCCAAAACATAGAACTTGAGGAGACCAAGAGATGGGGAGAGAGTATGATTCCTAAGGGAGCACAAGTTCCTTATATACTTGAAAAATTTGCAATTTAGGTTACGCTTCCCTTTCTCAGCTTTTGTTCGAGGCTTCTTCAACTACTTCAAAGTTGGGCTGAATATGTTCTCACCAAACACATATCGACTTCTGGTAACTTTTGAGATAGTTTGTAAAGAAGTCAAGGTTAGGCCTATATCTCAGCTATTTCGATTTTTCTGCATTATTTAAAGGCAGCTTGATGGGTGGTACTTGACCACTACAAGGCATGGGTGTAAGTTCATGGATAGGTTAGAATCTAAGATCCATAAGTGGCATGAAAAATTCGTGTCAATAGTGTCTAACAAAGACTTGGACTTTTGGACCCAATGGACTGAGTTGAACCATATATACAAAAGATATAGATTTGATGCCAAATGATGAAGCAGCAATAAGGAAAATTCAAGAAAGGAGGAGGAATAAAATGTTCTTCTGGGACATCAAAAAGATTATATGGTGTTATGAGAATTGAGACCCAATCTTTTCTAAAAAAGAAGGTACGGTAATAAGTTACCGCTATGCCGAGTAAAGCCACAAGAGGAAAGCCATTCTCGAGATTTAGTGGGAGAATTGTAGACTTTGAGCCTTGTTTGGTATAAAAAGTGTCAGTTCATCTTTCTCCCATGTTTATATTAATTCATTTATCCATATCGTAGATATAGGTGCTAGTGAGATGAATCCTGCCAAGCTACTAACTTAGGCCTAGGCCAAGAAATCTAATGCTAATAAGAGGGTGACTACCTCAACAACTACCACTCAATCTACTATCGCAAAGAAGGCAACAAAGAAGGTTACAGCGAAGTAGGAAGCTGTACAGAAGACCTCCCATCCTGCCAAAAGGTAGAAGGAGAGTCAGAAGACACTACCAACCAAGGTTTTTCATTCTAAGGAGCCTCTAGTCAATATTATTCAAACTTCTGTCGAGCTAAGAGATAATGAATGTCGAGAGACACATCCTGGTGAGGAGGATGAAAATGCCACTACTGTAGAAGGGTTATCACTAGCAATTGTGGCTGCATCGATGCTGATAAAAGACCAGGGAAGGAATTCGCTAGCTAACTACCTATCAAGAAATTTAAGGGCTTGGACAAAAGGGTAAAGGGGGTAATGCTGTCAAAAGCTCCCGGCATCAGTAGTATCAAATTCGTCCCTAACAATGAGGTCGACAAGTACTACATCCCTTATTAGAGACACTAAATTTTGGATACCAACTCAACCTTGAGAGACAAGATGAAGTCTTTAGCTCTAATGAAAGGGATTATTCTTCCGAAAGACAGAGATATCACTAAGAATGATGTTAATAGAGTCAGGGGTTATAATAAGATCCATATCATAGCCATATTGTATGATGTGAGTATCTATAATTATTTCTTTTAATTATCAAATTCATTTAAGTTACTAACACATTTCCTTTTCCAGATGAGTAGCCACATTCTGATAGCTTTGGACTATACCAACAAAGAGGCAAAGAAGGTAATATCTTTAGTTGTATCCATGTGTTATGCTCAATCATTCCTGATTGTGTTAAATGAATTTGCTACAAAGAGTTGAGGATGCATACAATGCATCAAAGGCCTAAACTACTACTATCGAGAATGCAAGGATAAGGGCTAAAAAGGAGGCGAGAAAGCTCCAAGAAGACTTTACTACTAACAAGTTGGCACATGACCTTGCCACCAATGAAATCACAAGCCTGAAGCCTAAAATGGAAGAGTAGTACAAAAAGTCTAAAAGGCTAAAAGAGAAGCTGTAGAAGAAGAAAGAAGAGTGATAGGGCTTGGGCCGAACTATTTGCATGATGAGCGAAGATGAAGATAAGCTTAGAATGCAAATAAAGGAGTTAGAGACAACAACTCAAACTTATAGAGCCATGTAACTGATTTGGAGGAGGTTGTGAGGAAAGGACCATCAGTTGAAGAGACTTTCAATATAGTCATTCCCAGTCGGCAATATGAGAGGCTTTTATGGAAGAAGTTGTTAGAGGTGGTCCAAGCAACAAGAGAAGAGGTCTTGAAACTTCAGCCTGATTACAATCTCTCATGTCTTGACATTGCTAACGTCGATGACAAAGTTAATAGTGCCGACGAAGATGAAGGCGACGGGTAGGTGCCGAAACTGTGAATCAAGGTGACAATAAAGCTCACACCGAGGAAATTGGCTACTCTAAGACCCCAATTAACGAAGAAGCCCTAACCATTGATCTAAAAATCACTTCTACTAAATCCAAGAATAGGCCATAGGATTTCTATTGTACCGGCATATTACGTTCTCATGTAATTATCAATCGAAATATCTTTAAGATAATGTGAGTGCTTGTAACCCTTATTAAACAAAGATACTTTTCATATAAGTCTCCAATCTGATTTATTTTAAGTGCTGCACTTTCACGGTATATATGGTATACTCATGTTGTTTTACTCTCTTATTCATCAACATGTTTTATTTTACACGCTAGTTATTTCTCGACATGTTTTATTTCACATGCTAGTTATTTCTCGGCATGTTTTATTTCATACACCAGTTATTTATTTGTTTCTTAGCATATTTTATTTCACACATCCAACTATCTTTCGACATATTTTATTTCACATGCCTATTCTATATGTCTTTATAAACAGTCCGCTAGCCGTTTGATGCATGGACTAACCACATTACCAAGCCATAAGGTTAATTTGTATAGTTTGTTAACCGAATTAGGCTAAAACCTAGATCAGTTCATTTATCGTGCAACCTAGAACTCATTAATTCGGTAATCATAATGAAAACAATCATAATGAGACTTCAAATATAATTCTCATAAATTAATACTATAATCTTACAAACAAGATGCCTGTTGCCAAATGAGTAATGATAACAATCATCCAACAAATTAATTGAAATATAATTTCAGATTCTCGGCGTTCCATACTCGAAGGATGATAGATCTATCTAACCTTTCTAGTTGATAGGCCCCCTCGCTAAGGACGTCTTGGCCTAACAAGATCCTCCCAACTGGCATCGAGCTTTCCTTGACTCACTCGTGAACCAGTAGCATCCATCTTACGGCAAACCAGATCTTTAAGTTGGAAAACCTTATGCTTCACTTTCTAATTGTAGTACCTTGCTGCTCTATACTGATATGCTACGATCCTAGCTCTTGCAATATCTTGAATTTCCTCAATAGTGTCTAGATTCATTGTTAGTCTAACTTAATTAAGCATAACATCGAAATTATGCATCCACATATTAGGTAAGTCCAACTTAATCAGTAACATAGCTTCCATACCGTATGCTAACTTAAATGGTGTCTCTCCTATTGCAGTTCTATGAGTGGTACAATATCCCCATAGGACGTTTGGCAATTTGTCTGCCCATCTCCTCCTAACTTGATCTACCTTCTCAAGCCATGTAATATGATCTTATTAACAGCTTCAACTTTGCCATTCATTTGAAGGTGTACTACAGACTTATAGTTGAGGCGAATGTCATACTACTTACAAAATGTCTGGAACTTATTGTTGTCAAACTACGAGCCATTATCCATAATTATCATGTAAGGAACTCCGAATCTTAATGTCATGAAGTTGAAGACAAATACTTCCATTTTTTATTAGGTGATCTTTGCCACAACCTAGCCTCTTCCCATTTAGTAAAGTAATCCAGAGCAACAATGATGAATCATCGCTAGGCAGTAGACTTCAGAAAGGGTTCGACAATATCTAGCCCTCACTAGGTGAAAGGCCAAGGGTTGGTTAAGTTATATAACTTAGTTATAGGCACATGACATAGTGACTCATGCCTTTAACACTAAGGGTAGTATCGAACAACTTTTTTTGCATCTTCTCTCATAGTCAGCTAGTAATAGTTGAGTCATAGTACTTAAACATATAGCATCTGCGCTTTTACATGGTTACTGCATATGCTACCATACAGCTCAGACAAAACCTTCTAGGCATCTCTTGGAAGAAGGCATTAAAGATAGGGTTATGATATTCCGCATTTATACAACTGACCATCAATCAGTGTATAGTTCACGACCTAATATGCCAATCTTCATGCTTCTTTTTTGTCGTCAAAGAGAATACTATCTTCTAGATAGTTAACTAGGGAATCCATCCATGATTCTTCTCTCGGGTAAGGAGCCAACTCATAACTCTAGGAGATAGTGGATAAGCTTTTCTACGAAAGAAACTCGATGAAAAGCTTCTCGCTCAACTCAAGGAATGCTATACTGGACAACTTCAACAATTTGCTGGTAGCAATATTCTTACTTCTCAAAATTTTGTGAATAGAGAAAGATTGGAATTCTTCTACATGCGTTCCTACTATCAATAGGTACTTGCTCATCTCTTCTTCCCACTGCGTAACTCCCAGTGACTTGATTTATCACCAGTTAGGAATTAGAGAACACTTCAAGTTTCTCGGCACCAATTTCTTTTGCCAATTTCAATCCGATAATTAGAGCTTCATACTTTGCTTCATTGTTACTAACTGGGAATCCAAATTTCAGAGTATAATGAACTTTGACATTATGGGGGGCTTAAAGAACTAGGCCTAAACCACTTCCTTCTCGTGTCGAAGAACCATTTACATAAAGGAATTAGATCAGCTTCTCGACAATCTCTACACAATCTTCCTCACTAGCAAATTCAACTACAAAATTTGCCAATACTTGAGCCTTTAATATCATTATGGGTTTATATTGTACACCATAGGCACTGAGCTTTAGGGTACAAATTCTTGAATCTTTGTATACCGAAGCTCTAGCCCCTGCAAAACATGACTCATGTAATAAACAGGTCGATGTTCTTTGCCATCAATTCAAACCAGTATAAAAGAAAGAGCTTAGCAAGTAACCGACAGGTTCAAATATAAATTTTCTCTATGAATAGGTATCGAGAGTATTGAGGTTGATGCAAGAAATTCCTTAAGCTCGTTGAAAGCTCTTTCACAATTGTTACTCCAGTTGAATTCTTTTGGATTCTTTAAAATCTTAAACAATTCTATACACCTATTTGTACTTCTTAACATGAATCTATTGAGGGTAGTAATTCGCCCAGTAAGTTTCTACATTTCTTTGATCATGCAAGATGATTTCATATTCCTTATGGCTTTAATCTTTCTTGGATTGGCCTCAATACTGTGCTGAGTAACCATGTATCTAAGAAATTTCCCTAATGTTGCACCAAAAACACATTTCTATGGGTTGAGTTTCATCTTATATCTCCTTAATGCTACAAATGTCTCCTCCAAGTCGGCAAGATGCCGATCTTCCTTCATGTTCTTCACAATCATATCATTGACATATACTTCGATATTTCTATGAATTAGGGTTTAAACATGTTGGTAACAAGTCTCTAGTATATTGTACCAGCGTTCTTGAGCCTAAAGAGCATCACCGTGTAACAATACGTACCAAAGTTAATAATGAAAGATGTATGGACTTCATCTTCCTTATCTATCTTAATCTAGCTATAACCAAAGAAAGCATCCATAAAGGAAAGTACGGCATATCTAATGGTTACATCTACCATCTAATCAATATTTTAGCAGTAAAAAATAGTCCTTGAGATAGGCCTTGTTAAGATATGTGAAGTCTATCCACACTCTCCACTTGCAGTTAGACTTCTTGACTGGCACACAATCGGCTAGCTAAGTCGGATAAGGCTCTTTCCAAATAAATCTTACCTTCAATAATTTTTGGACTTCTTCCTCAATTGCTGCTTATCACTCTAGTGTAAAAAATCTCTTCTTTCATTGGACAACCTTTACGTTCAGATCAATCTAGAGCTTATGTACTATAACTTCTCTTAGGATGCCAAGCATGTCTGAAGGAGACCATGTAAACACATCAACATTAGCTTACAAGAAGTTGATCAAACTTTGCTGAGTGTTTGCTGATAAGAGTTTCCTAATTCTCTTTGTTTTCCCTGGGTCGTCCCCTAAAGGAATTTCCTCAATATCATTCTCTGCATTCTCGATGCCAACCAACTTGCCTTCTAGATAGGTTTCAACCTAAAATACTTCTTCTTGTCTTAAGGCCCTTACGTATAAGGACCGTACCAATTGCTGATCCTCTTTGTACATGCCAACCTTCGTGGGAGTAAGGAACTTGGCCTTAAGATATGCAATTAAAGGGACAATGCCGAATAGATGTTAGTACGGCCGTCCCATTATCATGTTATAAGAGGATCAATATTTGATGACAAGAAAGTTCCCTTTATTCTCTACAATATGCTCATCATCACCAATCTATATCGGTAAAGAAATAACTCCGACTACTTGGACGGGGCATGGAGATCATACTGGTAAGACCATAGTTGCGCTTTGATCTTAGGCCTCATTTTGTCAAAAGCATGATGAAAAATGATGTCGGCCAAACTTCTTGTGTCAACAAGAATCTTATTGACGTTGAAGTTGGCGACTCTCACATTAATGACGAGTGGGTCATCATGTGCCCTCTGGATACGCTCAAAATCTTCTTCTTTGAAAGATATAGTATTATTGATCCTAACCTTTTTGCCTTAAATATTACAAACGTAATTCTTAGCGTTAACTGAGTTCAAATAGCTCGATTAGCCTACAGGTCCGCTGACAATGGTGTTAACCACTCCATTAGGTGCTTTGTTGAAATTTATATCCCTTGCATCTCTCACAACTACTACCGACCGTGTGTCATTCTCTTGTTCCTCACGTCTCCTTTGAGACGGTCGCTCAATATTATTGGCAACATGCTCTAAGAACTTGTGTAAGTGCTCATGTTGGATCACATCTTCAATTGTATTCTTGAGTTAAATGTATTCATCTATATTGTAACCTGTATCATAATGGAAATCATAGTACTTGTTGGAGTTTCTCCTTAAAGGATTCCCTCTCATTCTTTCCAGCTACTAAAGGATGTCTCTTTGCCCACGTACCTCCATCAAAATGTTCAAAATTGGACAATTGACAAGCATATGGGATGAGTATGTCGGGATCCTCGATCTCTTCCTCTCAGCATCTGAACTGTAGTCATCGTCTGTGGTGAGTTTATCCTTCGCACTTTTTCACTTGTCGTACTTTCCATCTCCTTTGCTCTGATCGGCCTCTCATCGTGGCTTTATGTTGTCTTCTTGATAAATGTATGAGATGACTTTAGCCTTAAACTCGGAAAAAGTTTTTTGCATGTTCTTTGCAAGAGACTTAAAAAAGTCTTCATAGGGCTTGACTCCATCGATTACAGCGTTGAGGGCCACATCGTATCCAATTCTGTGATTTGAACCATCTCGGTCTTAAAGCTGGCCAAATAGTCATTGATTGACTCGTCTGACTTTTGTTTAATAGTATTAAAGATTGAAGAATACTTAATAGGAAGCTTGTTAGCAAGGAAGTGTTAAAGAAACACTTCTACTAGTTCATCGAAATAAGAAATTATCTTTGGTTTCAAATGTTTGAACCATGTGCTAGTTGCATTCCTCAATCTTGAAGGAAAAGCTTAACAAGCCACTACATCACTCAAACAATACAACTTAGCCAATGTACAATAGTACTCCAGGTGGTCTTTAGGGTCCTTTGTTTTATCATAGGTCTCAAACCGTAGCAGCTTGATGTACTGAAGTATTACTTCCTCTAAAACTCTAGAACAAAGGGACTCTTTAATTTGGAACTGCTTATTTGGGGTAATAGGGGTGTTAACATGTGAAGGACCTACATGGTACACCTACTGCAATTGTTTGCCTTTATTATTCCTTTTAAAAGAAAGAGCCGAAGGTCCTATCATATTCTCAGCTTATTTTTTTCGCAACTTAGGTGAATAAATAGAATTATTGCTTTTTTCAGCGTTGTGATCGCCTTAGTCTTTATTTTGGGTCGGGTTTGGGTGAATATTACTGTAGAAGAAGTTAAGGACTTACTCGTGTTTTTTATTTAGTTCTTAGTTTTCTTTGGCTAAGTCAAGGTAGAGTTGCTCGAGTCTAGCCAATCGCTACTCATCAGTATGTCGACTCCCCCTTTCAGAGTATTAACAGGTAATGCCAGCACCTGTACTGTTAGATACTCTGGTTTTAGCCATGTGGGTGTATTTAGGAAAAAACAAACAGTGCTAAATGTTATTGGTGAATTTTGGGATAAGGGAAAATCTTGCAAAAGAAAATGAAACGATTGGTACCAAGGCCTATCCAGTACGTCTACTCCAATACCTAAGTTAGTAGGGTGACATTGTATAGAAAGTATATGAATAAAAAGTGTTAAAGAGCTCTTATAGAGTTTCTTTCCAATATTTATAGATGGTTATAGTGTCTAAGAAAATTGTTGGAATAACTATTAAGATACATAGAAGCTTCTTGATTTGACATCTCTCCTTATATGTAGAGAGAGCAGGCAGTTATAAATATAATCGTGCTTCTGAAAACTATTCAAGCCATGGACTTGAATTCAAACCAGGAATGGATTTATGCTACTCGGTAGAAATGCCATGTATCATCTATCTAGAGGTATATCGAGAGATTCGACTACCCAATATATCAACAACTAAATGAACAAGTATGCTAGATAAGAGAAAACTAACTATTAATACAGTTCATTAGTCACAACAGACTAGAACTTATTAACTTGTCATTAATAAGAAGAATAAAAAACATGAGACTTCAATTATAATTCTCATAAATAAAAGCCACCTTAGTCTTACAAGCTTGTCAACTATTGCCTTATAAATAAGTGGAGCTATCAATTGAAGTATAATTTCAAATTCTCAGCGTTCCATGCATGAAGGATGATAGATCCATCCACCCTTTCCAGTCAATAAGCCCCATCGTCAACGACTTACCAAATCCTAACAGAATCCTCCTAGTTCTCACCAAGCTTCCCTTAATTTGCTCGTACGCTAGTAGCTTCCATCTTTCAACAAACCAGATCCCTAAGTTGAAAAACTTTGTTCTTCACTTTTTAATTGTACTACCTTGTTATACAATCCTATCGATAGTGTCTAAATTTGTTATCAATCCAACTTTATTAACCATAACATCAAAATTTTGAGTCCGTAAATTTGGCAAATCTAACTCAATTGACAAAACAACTTCCAAGTCATATGCTAACCTAAAGGGCATTTCCCCGATTACACTTCTGTAGGTGGTTCAATAGCCCCATAAAACATTCGACAATTCATCGGCCCATTTCCCCCTAACTCAATCTACTCTCCTTCTTAGGTCGTGCAATATGATCTTATTTATAGCTTCAACTTATCCATTCATCTAAGGGTATGCTACAAACATAAAGTTTAGGCAAACACCGTGTTTCTCACAAAATGCTTAAAACTTATTATTATCAAACTGTAGGTCGTTATCCATAATTATCATGTAAGGAACTCCAAATCTTGATATGATGGAGTTAGACATGAACACTTCCATTTTTTGATCGGTGATCTTCACCACTGCCTTAACCTCTTCTCATTTGATAAAGTAATCCATAGCAATAACGATGAATTGTTGCTAGGTGGTAAACTTCAAAAAGGGTCTCAGAATGTCTAACCCTTACTAGGCAAAAGGCCAAAGGCTGGTTAGGCTACATAACTCAATTATAGGTGCATGACTAGGCAACTCATGCTTTTGGCACTAGCGACAATGCCAGACAACTTCCTTTACATCTTCTCTCATAGTCGGCCAGTAATAGTCAAGTCATAGTGATTGGACATATAGTATACGCTTTTACATGGCTACTGCATACGCCACCATGCAGCTCGAATAATACCCTCTAAGCATCTCTAGGAGGAAGGAATTGAAGATAAAGTTGTGATATACTACGTTTATACAACTGACCATCAATCAGCCTGTAGTTCGCTGCTTGGTATACCAATCTTTGCACTCCTTTCCGATCATTAGGGAGAGTACCATCTCCTAGATAATCCACTAGGAGATCTATCCATGATTCTTTTCTTAAGCAAGGAGCCAACTCATAGCTCTGTGAGAGAGTGGATAAACTTTTTTGCAAAAGAAACCCAATGAAAAGTTTCTCACTTAATTCAAAGAATGCCATACTGGCTAACTTCAATAACTTGTCGACCGCAATATTCTTGCTTCTTGAAATTTTGTGGACGGAGAAAGATTGGAATTTTTGTGCGAACGTTCGTACCACCAGTAGTTACCTGCTCATTTTTTCTTCCTTTGCCACATAACTTCCCGTGACTTGATTTACCACCAATTGGGAATCAAAGAACACTTTGAGTTTTTCGATGCCAATTTCTTTTGCCAGTTTTAGTCCAATAATTAGAGCTTCGTACTCTACTTCATTGTTGCTGGCTAAGAATCTGAATTTCAATGCATAATGAATTTTGACATTATGGGGACCTTGAAAAACTAGGCCTACACTACTTCCTTCTCACATCGAAGAACCATCTATATAAAGGAACTAGATAGGTTTCTCGGCAACCTCCACACAATCTTCCTTGCTAATAAATTCAGCTACAAAATCTACTAGTACTTGAGCCTTTAATGTCGTTTTGAGTTTATATTGTATAACATGGGCACTAAGCTCTGAGGCATACTTCATCATCCTCCCTAAGGAACCAGGCCATTGCAATACTTTCCGCAATGGCTGATCAATAAGAACAATGATCTAAGGAGCTTCAAAATACGACTTTAACTTTCTTATCAAGAGAATCACTGCAAATACAAATTTTTCAATCTTTGTGTACCGAAACTCTAGCTTTTGTAGAACATGACTCACGATGTAAACGAGTTAATGCTCTTTGCCATTAATTCAGACCAATATAGAAGAAAGAGCTTGGCAGCTGATTGACAAGTACAAATATAAATTTTCTCCAAGAATGGGTGTTGAAAGTATTGGGGATGATGCAAGAAATTCCTTTAGCTCATTAAAAGCACTTTTGCAATCGTCAGTCCAATTGAATTCTTTTAGATTCTTTAAAATTTTAAAGAATTCTATGCACCTACCTACATTTCTCAACACAAATCTATTGAGGGCAGTAATTCTCCCAGTAAGTTCCTGTACTTATTTAACCATGTGAGGTGATTTCATGTTCCTTATAGCTTCAATCTTTGTCAGGTTGGCCTCAATACCACATCAAGTAACCATGTAACCTAAAAAATTTCCTGATATTGCGCTAAAGAAGCATTTATATAGGTTGAGTTTCATGTTCTATCTCCTCAATGTAGTAAACTTCTCCTTTAGGTCAACAAGATGTCAATCTTTCTTTATGCTTTTTACAATCATATCGTCGACATTTTTATGGATCTGAGGTGTGAACATCTGGGTAACAAGTCTCTAGTATGTTGCACTAGCATTCTTTAGCCTAAAGGGCATCAAGGTGTAACAATACGTTCCAAAATTGGTAACAAAGGACATGTAGACTTCACCCTCTTTGTTCATCTTGATTTGGTGGCAACTAAAAAAGCATCCATAAAGGAAAGTAACGCGTATCCAATGGTTACATCTACCGTCTAATCAATTTTTAGCAATAGGAAACAGTCCTTAAAACAAGCCTTCATAAGATCCGTGAAGTCTATGCACATTCTCCACTTACCATTAGACTTCTTGATTAGCACACAATTGTTTAGTTAAGTCAGATAAGGCTCTTTCCGAATGAACCCTACCTTCAATAACTTCTGGACTTCTTCCTCTATTGCTTCTTATCTCTATGGTGCAAAATGCCTCTTCTTTTGTTGGACCACCTTTACATTCGGATCAATCTAGGGCTTATGTACCATAACTTCTCTAGGAATACCCGACATATGTAACGACTCAGCCAAAACTCCTCTTATCAAGGTATTATTCGCCTTAGCATGGAACATTACACAGTTTTATCCTTTGGTGCAATAGCTTCCCCAAAAGTCACCCATCCTAGGATTGTTTCAACCTAAGCACACTTAACTTTAGAGTTCGATGTACTTTAAGCTACTACACCAAAAGGTACCTCGATAAATAGAGTTTATTCTCTAAGTATGGAAGGGGTTTTACAAGTATGAAAGGGGTATTACAATCTACCCCCTTACAAAACTGATATCCTCGTCAGTTTCGTTATACAGGTCCAAAATTACCACTAGGTAAGGCTCTGCCCTTCCAGCTAATGGATTGCTTTAAAACCACTTGTAACGAACTGGTCAAAACTCTTCCCACCAAGGTATTGTTCGCTTTAGCATGAAAAGCTATACAGTTTTGTCCTTTGGTGTAGCAACTTCCCAAGAGATCACCCATCTTAGGATTGCTCCAGCCTGAGCACGCTTAACTTTAAAGTTTCGACGTACTCCGAGCCACTACACCAAAAATAAGTATGTAAGGGGTATTATAGCATGTTTGAAGGAGACCATGCAAATACGTCAACGTTGGCTTACAAGAAGTTGATTAAACTTTGTTGAGTATCTGCTTATAAGGGTTTCTCAATTCTTGTTGATTTTGTTATGTCGTCCCCCAAGGGAATTTCCTCAGTATCACTCTTAGCATTCTCAATACCGACTGACTTGCCTTCCAAACAGGTTTCAACTTGAAATACTTCTTCTTGTCTCAAGGCTCTTATATATAAGGATTGTGCCAATTGCTGATCCCCTTTACACACACTGACTCTCCTTTACACACACTGACTCTCCTGAGAGTAGGGAACTTGGCTTTAAAATGTATAGTTGAAGGGATTATACCGAATAGATGTTGGCACGACCATCCCATTATCATGTTATATGGGGACCAACATTTGATAACAAGGAAGTCTACTTTATCCTATACAACATGCTTGTCATCGCCAATCTTTATCAACAAAGAAATGACTCTGACTATTTGGACAAGTTGATTATTGAAGGCATAAAGATCATACTTATAAGACAGTAGCTGGGCTTTGATCTTAGGCCTCATTTGGTTAAACGCATGCTAAAAAATAATGTCGGCCGAACTTCCTGTATTAATAAGAATCTTCTTAACTTCAAAGTTGGCAACTCTCGCACTAATGGCGAGTGTACCATCGTATGACCTCTAGATGCCCTTGAAATCGTCTTCTTCGAAAGATATTGTTTTATTTATCTTAACCTTTTTTCCTTGAATATTGCAAACGTAATTCTTGGTGTTAATCAAGTTAGAACAACTTGACTGGCCTATAATAGATTCGTCGATAATGGTATTGATCACTCTATTAGGTGCTTTACTGGAATTCACGTCCCTTGCATCTCTCACAACTACTATCGACCATGTGTCATTCTCTTATTCCTCACGTCTCCTCTAAGATGGTCTCTCAATATTATCAGCAACATGCTCTAAGAACTTGCACAAATGCTTACATTGGATCACATCTTCAATTGCATTCTTGAGTTAAATGTACTTATCTATATTGTGACCCGTATCATGGTGGAAATTACAATACTTGTTAGAGTTTCTCCCTGAGGGATTCCCTTTCATTCTTTCTGACCACTAGAGGATGCCTCTTTGCCCACGTACCTCCATCAATAATGTTAAAGATTAAAGAATCCTTAACGGGAAATTTGCTGGTAAGAAAGTATTGAAGAAAAACTTCTACTAGTTCATTGAAACGGGAAATGGTATTTGGTTTCAAATGTTTGAACCATGTACTAGTTGCATTTCTCAATCTTGAAGGAAAAGCTTAACATGCCACTACATCACTCAAACCATATAATTTAGCCAATGGACAATAGTACTCTAGGTGGTCTTCGAGGTTTTTTGTTCCATTATAAGTCTCAAACTGTGGTAGCTTGATTTGCTGAGATTTCACTTCCTCCAAAATCTCTAGAACAAAGGGACTCTTTTTAATTTAAAACTACTTGCTTGGAGTAGCAACGGTGCTAACATGTGAAGGACTCGAATGGTGCACTTGCTATGATTGTTTGCTTTTGTCATTCTTTTTAAAAGTAAGAGCCGAAGGTCCTATCATGTTTTCGACTTTCTTTTTCTTTAACTTAAGTAAATAAATTGAATCATCGCTATGTTCAATATCATGATGACCTTGGTCTTTGTTTTAGATTAGGTTTAGGTAGATATTACTATAGAGGAGATTGAGGATTTACTCGTGTTTTTTGTTTAATTCTTAGTTTTCTTTGGCTAAGTAGAGATAGAGTTGCTTGAGTCTAGCCAATTACTGCTCATCAGTATACCGATTCCCTCCGTCAAGGTGTTGGGAGGAAATGTCAGTACCTGCACTCTTAGATACTCTTCTTTTAACCATGTGAGTGTATGTTTAGGAAAAATAGATGGCACCAAATGTTGTTAATGAATTTTGGAGACTGGAAATTTTCTACAGAGATAAGACAAATACTTGATATCTGGGCTAGTCCAATGCAGTCACTCCGATGCTTAAATCCGTAGGTGAAAATGAAAATAGTAGAATTTAGAAGTTAAGAGTTATCTGATGTCTCTTACAGTGTTACTTTTTTGTATTTATAGGAGATTATAATATCCGAAGAAACAATTATCGAAATAACTACCGAAATACGTGGAAACTTCTTAATTAGGTACATTTCCTAAAATATAAGGAGAGCAGTTAATTATGTAATCATAACCGTGCATGTAATAACTATTCGTGCTATGCACTTGGATTCAAATCTATGATGGATTGAGTTACTCAGCGTATTGTTGAAAATATCGATTACTCGACAAGTTACCAAGAATATATATATTGTGCGACCTATTGATAGCTGAATAGCTGAATAGACAAGTAAGACAGAGATAAAAACTAACTATCATATATGTGTGGGGAAATAATCCCAGTCACATCATTGCATTGCATAACCCCTTGTAGAATAAATATTGTTAAACTGAGGAAAACAGAGTTGTGAAATTACCCTTTGCTCTAGAAAGATTTTAGCTAGACTTAGGAAAAAAAATTAACGACTTAGTCGAGAGATGGAAAGCAGAAAAATAAATCAACATAGAAAATGAGAATATTAAGTCAACGATTTCAGAACCATCAAATGAAAAGGAAGATGAGGTTGAAGCGCAGTAGAGACTCCGGATGAGAAAGAAAATTTGGAGAAAGGGAGGGTTGGAAAGAAGACATCAGAGAAAGAGCCTATGGAGAGTGTGGTAGATGAAGGAAGTGCGGCTACAACTGAGATTGCACGGAGAAACCAGGGTGAAATTTTCTTTGAAGATTCACAACTAGAAACTATATGTCATGAGCACAATTTTTAGATTTCTGCCCACACAATAACCATGTGATCAACTTGTTACTCCAGTACCAATATTTAAGGGATATCTCTAATGAATTGCATAGATAGGATCCATGATGGGTAGAAGTGCACCTTAATGAAGGCATTAAATATTTATTTGAGCTGCTATATCTTGTTCATATTTAAATTACAGATCTGTCCCCAATTCTGGAGGAATTGAAACATTTTAAGAAATTGGGTCAACTCTTCCATAAGGGAAAGGGAATGATGGGAACCATAGGTCCTCTTAATCGATTCCGAGGTCCATGTATGGTTACAAATGAAACCAGGATGACATGGAGTCAAAAAGACAAAGAATTTGCTAATCAGAGGAGCTGTAAAATTTGCAAGAATAAAAAGATTCCAACTTTTTTAAAAGGTCCAAAGCATTTAAAGCAGACCAAAACTTCTTGTTTAGGATTCAACAAAAATGTCTCGAGCATCTTTAAAAGGTTCAAATTATTTGTAGCTGAGAGGACTTGACTATTTCCTGAAGTCAAAAGTTCTCAAGAATTTCGACAAGACGAGGACTCTTTTACTTATATCCCATCAAACTTCTATCTCTCTTTAATTACATATCTTACTTTCTAGTTTATGATGCTTTTGTCCTTTTATTTATTTGTTTAAATTTTATTACAATTATGCCATTAGTTAGGGCTTGTAAAGTAGTCGGTATTAAAAGACATTATTGCTTGTATTTTCATCATTCAATATTATATAAGACTTTGTAAGAACTCCTCTTTTCTATGAATATTTTGAGATGATTTCTCATGTATTTATCAATCTGTTCTCATCAACCAATCAACCAATATTCATTGATTGTAGATTACAAGTGAGATTGTTACAAACAATATCGATTTATACTAGGAAATCAAGAGCCGTATGGGTTCTCAAATTTCAATCAAACCTAGTTTGTTTATTAAATCAACACATCGTCCATATTTTATTTAGTTTATTTGTTCTTTATGGACACAATTTCTCAAAAACATCTTCATTATTCATTATTCATTATCATAAGAAGTCACTTCCCAAAATATTCGAATTTTATGCTCCATATCAATCATCCAATACATTTACTACTTGTTGACTTCATTGAAGTAAATTAAGAGGAATAGAATCTTAATACGATGAGAATGGAATAAAGTTATAATGACTATGACTTTGTTCACTTGATAAAAAAAATTAACCTATGGAATAAACTTATAATAAAACCTAAATGACTAATTTGCCATTCTCTTCTTCCACCATCCCAATTGTAACCCTAACCTAACATCTAATTGGAAAAGTTTTAAGACGTCAATTTTCCCAGGGAATCTGTTTTAGGGCACAAATTCATTTGTGAGTTAATTCCCCCTCTTCAAATAAACAAAAATTATAAAGCTTTGATTTTTTAATTTATTCAACCCATGTTAATTTGTTCCTCTAAGTATCTCTGAGCTATAACTTCACTATTTAGGCTTGAATAAGTGGAAACTAAGCTGCAATGAAGAATCCAACTCTATATCTTCATCAACTCTTCGAAGACCTCGTAAGAGATTTCATCGCACTCATTGACAACATGGTCATCGTCTTGGAAGTCTTCCTCGTCTTCCTCCTCCTCCTCTTCTTCTTTGGCTTTTGGTTCTTCATCGAAGATTTGAGTCATTGAAGAGGAGAATGGTTAAAGCTTAAAAGCAAGAGTGAGGAGTGAGTGGTCAATCGGCAATGGGCGAGCATAGTTTGAGTGTGTCTCGCCAATGGTCAATCAACAATGGGTGACCGTAGTCTCTGTGTGTGGTCAGTGGGTTGTATTATTGGTGTTAGTGGCGATTAGTGATGCTATGTTGTGCTCGTTGTTGTGGTGTTAAGCTCTGATTGATCAATGTTTCGATCACCATGGAGATCTAATCCAGCTTAGTTCTCATCGTCAATGTTATTCTATGCTATTAGGGATGAGTACATTTAGGGAAAATATGATTCATATTGTGTAAAATGAGGATTCTTAAGTTAAAAGTAGGAAATTTCTATTACTTGATTTTAAGTAATAAAGATTATTATGGAATCGTAATTACAAAAAATAAAACCAAGTAAACGACGCAATACAAAATAAAAATGGAATGGAATCACCGAACAGGCCATTAGTGAAGAGTAGGTCTCCAATGACACAGTAGTAAGCTCAGCGGTATATGACTCCCTCTCTTAACTCACAAATTAACCCTCTTCCAACTTCACCTATCCCCAGAAGAGATTATTGGAATTAGCAAACATAGGCGTGGGCAAGGGTGTCTCAAGGATTTATTGTGCTTTTGGGATATGTTATTGTTTCATAAATCCGTTTATTTTGACTTGGAAGTAGAGTATGGAGATTGCGTTTGTGTTTGGGGTGTAAGCTTGCATTGGATTTTGACACTGGAATTTAGAGATTGTGTACTTATATTTACAAAATGATGCAGACTGATGAATTGCCTTTTGCATTTAAGCATGGGATTGCATTCTGTATTTGACTTCTATCTGAGATTTGCATTTTGCTATCATTTCTTAAGTCCACCTTATATCCGTACAAAAACCTAGTAAAATCTATATATCACATTATCACATGTAACAAGGTTACTCATTAACCTGCAAAAGTCACACACCATGACTCAACAGGTAAAGCGACAAATCCACAGTTTCAGGTGATCTTCAAATGCTCACTTCGTCTCCATTCGCGCAAACGCTTAAATCATGACAAATGTGTAGCTCACCCAGTCACCAATTCCCACTTGTTTTTGTGTACTCCGAATTTACATTTTGTTATAACTGAGAAATGCTCGTCTACTACTCGAAAGTTTAACACGCAAAAGTTTTTAGAGAATTTCATAGAAAAATATATACATGCGATGGAAAATTAATTTTTGACTACATGTTAAGTGTTATATCAGAAATAATAGTCAACAAAATGAGGTTAATTCACTACCTGCATCGACTATTACAACCGCAATCTTTCACCATCTTTAGCCAACGCTACCAATTAGCATATAATCGTTTCAATTAAGACTGTATTACTTGATAATAGTAAATCCTGTGTTACAATAAAATTAAAATATACATAATACATACATACATATATATATATATATATATATATATGTATAATATTTTCTGTGAAACAAATGCACGTAACTTCGAAATTAATTGTTGGAAAGTGCATGATGGTATAAGGAACAATCTAAAGATAAAACAGCAGGAGCTTCTTTTCTGTAACTTGATTGATATGCACACCTTGAGGATTGCTGGACATGGATTACAGACAATCTCACATATTGGATCGAACCTTTGCAATGAGCTCCCTTCTAAGAATTTTTCCAGAAGCTGACTTTGGAATGCTTTGGATGAATGACACCCTCCGCAACTTTTTATAAGGTGCAACCTGCAATGGATATCACGTTGGTATCAGCCGAGCTTATGTCGCGTAATAATGTAGACTCACGTGGCTGTAAGATCAAGGTACAGGCACTATCATAATAGCATGTGTCCCTTGATCCCATTTGATCCACAGACCATGGTCTATATTAGAAATTTTCAACTTACTCTTTGTAAAATTCATGTCGAACCTCCATTAGCTGGATGGTGACACCATCTTAAAAGTTCAATGATGTAGGTTAAAATAATAGTTCGGAAATGATTCAAGGTATGGGAGAGTATGGAGAAAATGAGTAGTATCCCAATATTTCAAATAAAAACATGTTTCGTTTCGCAGAAAACGTCCTCCAGACTTTTGCTGCAATCTACTTTATGATTGTCAAACATTATCATCATATTCTCAAATATTGCAAACGCCGTTGATTTTTTAGCAATTAGTTGAGGTGCAAGACAACGGTAACAATGGGATTTACCTATAACGGTTAACAACCAAGAAAAATTTGATGGATTGAGAGAAAAATAGTTACCTCCTTATAAAAACAAAAATTATTTCTCTAAATTTTCCGTAGATATTTTCCACCCAGAAACTATTGATTGCCACATTCACCATCCACAATCACTTGCTCTAAAAGCCACTAGGAGTTTGTTAGCACTCCGATTGCCCCTCTTAAAAATGTTTGCAGTCGTAAGAGGAAGAAATGTGACTATAATATTAGTTTCAAGAATGCATAATGTTACATTTTTATTAGTAGTGCGTAATGCGTGCATGTGCTGTAAGGATTTATGTGTCCAGGTGTTTGTCTGTAGATTTATGTGTACAGGTGTGAGTCTGATGGGGCCCACCTGTGGGATGTTAGTGAGTGCAGTTATTGTATTTGTGGTCAGGAAAACAGGAGTTTTGTTTTTGTTGTAACTGCCACGTCTGTACTTATTTATTGGGAAAAATATGAAAGAGAAGGCAGCCTATTTTCCGAAATTCAGATTGCAATGTTTATAGCTTAATGAGCCCAAAACTCTAAAATTCACCATAGGTAAACACAGTAGAAATTCAGGTAAACCTGGGAGAAACTCTAATTTTGACATTAATACTCCTCAAACAAGCAGTAAGACTCAATCCTGTAACACAGTTATGGTCTCATGAGATTATTATGATAAATGTTGGAAACTTTTTTAAGTTGTAACTATAACAGATATCAAAAGAAATCTAGCAAAGCATTTCCACAAAACAAACACAAATAGACAATATATTTAGATAAGTTTCATTCGCATGATCTTACCTGATCAGCAATGAATTTTTGTATGTCTTCTTCAGTAAGAGAGCTATTGGGAGAACGGACAACATAAGCTATTGGCACTTCACCAGCTTCAGCATCAGGAAACCTACAGATGGATAAATATAACTTTTCAACACTGAAAATTCTTCATGAAACTAATTCATTTAAAACCTTATAAATAAGATAGGACCAAATAAAACAGGTTCGCGAGCAAACTTACGGGATGACAACAGCATCCAGAATTTCAGGATGAGAGAGAAGCAATCCTTCAAGCTCAGCAGGCGCAATCTTGTGTAGAAGACCAGAGAATTAAAACAATTTTGCCATCAGTACCATCACAGAAGTTTCAAATTTGTGATTTTGCCACAAAGCAAAACTGACCTATATCTAATTGATCGGACAACATAGCAGAAAAATCAGACAGTATCATGCATGGAAAACAAAAGCATCAACTTTTCGCTAAACCAACAGCACAAATGAGAAATCAGCAAACTAGAGAACTTACGCAAGCTTACCTGGAATCCCTTGTATTTTATGAGCTCTTTAATCCGATCAACAACAAATAATCGTCCATCATCATCAAAATATCCGAGATCCCCAGTGTGAACCCAACCTTTACTATCAATTGTCATTTTGGTTGCTTGTGGATTCTTATAATAGCCTGAAAATCAGTGATTCACTGTCATTGGTTATCTGTCTCAACGTACACATGTAAAAAGTACTACTATAAATATCCCTAGTAAAAAATACTATAAATCTCCTTGGTAAAAGATAACTAGTAAGCCGCAACTTGAAACTTGGGAAATGTTTTACACTTCCTAGAGACTTCCGCAGAGCCTTTCTGAAGTTGACACGACTGGTATTCGAGAAAAGAATACAGATGTCCTAATAAATTTGATGTGGAAATATACAATTAACATAATCTACCTCAACATTGACATCTTCCTCTGCTACAAGACGATGACAGGTCTATATTCTTCCGGACAATAATGTCCAATAGGAAGCATGAATGTCAGTTGGAGGATTTCATGTCCATCAAAACAACAATATTACTTTTATGTTGGGCAGACAATTGAATAATAAATCACAAGCTGCAAGTGCAGAAAGCCATTGCTTGAAATGGCAGCATCAAACAATAACTACATCCAGAGGCAATGCAGATTAACTAATTTGATATTTACAGAGAATCCCCTTTGCTATCATAGCCTGAGAGGCCTTTCCACCTAAGTGCTACTCTCTCAGGCAGGCACCTCAAAGCTGATCAAACTTGCTCCAGATAAACGAGCTGTTATGGACAAGCTAAATGGAGAAGGATAAAAAGTTTATGCAAGATCAATATTAGTAGTGCTGAAAATGTTGAAATTGATAGCATCGTGATGCCTGATGTCATTCCCAATGAATTCCCACTTTCTGCCTTCAGTGACCAGGCAAGCTAGGTCCAAGCTGCATTAGCTACCACTCATGTTTACCACTGTTCTGAAAACTGCCACCACAGGACTTGAAAACTGAATCAAGAGTTTATTTTGTACCTTTTAGTCCACCATTTTCATATATTTCATTGTTGCTAATCTATTCAACTCCAAAAGCAGCAATTGGACAAGCATTAACAGCTATATCAGGTAAGAACTATCGCAAGAATGCATGAGCTCTATGTAATTAATGAAAAGCTATGGATATAATCTTCCATCTACAAATGGATCCTACCACACTTACTATATAATGTATTTTATTTGGCAGACGACTTAGGAATAATGCCAGTGTCCCAGTTCTATTTTCTCTTAACATTGCATTCTAAGACCTGTATGCTGTGCTATCGCAAGATGGATAACGAAACAAAAAGTTCATGAGTACCTTGCATCATGTTTGGTCCACGAACCCATATTTCTCCAAGCTCCGTAGGAGGGAGAGGCTTTAGGGTATCTATGCTGATTATCTGGGCTTCGACTCCAGCAACAAGTGTTCCGGCAGAACCTGTATGTCGGACACCTGTTCTTGTATCCTCCACTGAAACGATTCCAGAAGTTTCGGTCATACCATATCCCTGAAGACAGAAGCAACACCCATTGAATCACACCAGAAATCCCCCTATATTCAAATATACATTGAAGGAAGTTTGAAATCACCTACACATACTCCTAGAAACCAATTAGGGCATTGATAATAAGAGCGTCTCCAAAATTTGGAAGCAAAAAGAAAATTTTCAGAAGGATTTCAATTACTAACAAAACTCACCCAAGATGATATCAAAGATGACCTCATCCTTGATCTAAATTGTAATTAGTCTATAACGGAGTAAATTTCAGACTAGGCTTATCAAGTTTCTTTTGCAATATTCATTCCCTGGACAGAATGGTTGGAGAGATTGTCAAATGCGAACAGAGTCTTTCCTCTGAAGTGCAATTCAATCTTTCTAGCATCAGCGAAATGTGTTCATGTTGTCCACAATATGATTCTTACAGCTCAAATATGCAGTATTCATCAATTAATGGTAAAGCAAAAAACCAACTAGATGCTTCTGACTTGCTCCTATTTGAGATGTAGTGGTTATGACTACCTGAATTACAACAGCATGTGGAAAATTCTTGGCACATTCCTCCATCAACTCCTTACCCAAAGGTGCAGCCCCTGAACCGATTTGCCTCAACGACGAAAGATCATATTTCTTAACAACACTCTGCTTGGCCAAAGCAAGCACGATGGGGGGCACAAGCCACAGATGAGACACCTCATACTTCTGAATAGTCCGCAATAGAGAATCAAACTCAAATTTGCCCATTGAAACAACCGAATTCCCTTTTGCCAGCTGAGAATATGTAATCACTGCGAGACCAAACACATGAAACATAGGCAAAACACACAAAAACCTATTATGCAAATCCCCTACCAATTCCTGGTCCATTGTAATCATTCTAGAAGCTGCAATAAAATTCCTATGAGTCAAGACAACCCCTTTACTAACACCGGTGGTACCCGATGAATACAAAAGTGCCGCAACATCACTCTGCCTCACATTAACATTAGCAAAATCACTGCCACTAGCAGCATTCTCTCCTAAACTAACCAAATCGTGAAAACCAATAACTTTCGGACCCGAATTCGACAACTTTTTCGGATCAAACCCATCCTTAGAACCTAAAATAACTGATGGAAGCTTGAAGTCCTTGACTTTATCCCACAATTCAGGGACAGTAATAACCAACTTAGGATTAGAATCCTTCACCTGTTTGGACAATTCATTAACAGTATAGAGAGGGTTTGCGGTAGTCGCAACACCACCAAGTGCAGCTATTCCTAGAAAACAAAGAGGAAACTGAACCGAATTCGGTGAAAAGATCAAAACAACATCGTTTTTCTTAATACCTAGATGGGTAAATGCATGAGAAAGCTTAATAAGGATAGATTTAAGGTCATTAAACGTCAAGATTTGATCTTGATCAGCATCTATAAGAGCTGGTTTATCGGGGTACGCAGATGAGTTTTTTAAGATATGGGAAACTAGAGAGAGATTGGGGTCCTTAGGGAGGGTTAAAGGGGGTCTAAGTGATCTGTATATTCCGTCACGACCATACCCAGATCTTTCCATTAGCAAAAGTTTGAATTTTTGAATGTGTTAATGTGTTTTTGGATTCAGGTTTTGCTCAGAATTGCATGGTGTGGAGGAGAAAGATTTTATGCTCTATGCTGTTTGACCGTATGGTGCAATAATATTATATTGTGCATATCTAATTTTCTAGCTAGCCTGCCGGATGCGAAATTATAATATATAATGTAATAAATGATATGAGGTGGAAGCCGTCGAATGGTGCAATGGAATAAAATGATTAAAAAAATATGGTCTTGAAATTATTGGGTACTTACTACTACCACAGAATTAGTATTTATGTATATAAAACCATACCAGAACGTCAGGTTCTTTCAGAAAAGGGAATCCATCTTTGCACTATTCTGTTTAAGATTTACGATCATATTAAAATTTATTGTATATATTAAAATTTACTATATAATATAGACATATGTATATATACAATATGTATTTATCCTTTATAATAAATTATTTTCCAAACTTAGCGGAAGTTGAAACTAGATTTGAGGTCAATTCAAAACCAGAAGCATCGAGCTACAAGCCTTGTTTTAGTTAAATGGCACCAACTCGACTAAAGTTAGTTTTAAGCTGATTCAACAAGTCCAATGGTTTCACAGGCCAGTTCATAGGTTTGTATAACATTTTAATTTTTTTAATAAAAATTGTGTCATTTTGCATTTACAAAAAAAAAAATGTCCTTTTGCTAGTAAAAAGAAAAAAATCAATCCTTTTATAATTTTGTTAAAGCGAAGTAACAACATCAAGATATTAAAATACAGGCATTATAACATTTAGATAACATATTACAATTATAAAATACACATAATTTTCTAACGTTACACACATTACAACATTATTTATAACCAACCTTCAACACTTTCCTCCTTCACTCAATTGCCAATGTTGATTGCAATTTTCTCCTCTCTCTCTCTCTCTCTCTCCCATTCTTCTTTCACATCAATATATTATTGATAAAGTTATTTGTTTCCCTTCTCCATTGATAATAAATGATAAAGATATGAACAAAAAAATCAATAAGTTTATATTTGCAACATTTCCTGCATTTACACCAATAATATTATACATACTTAAAACTATAAGAAAAATCAATATATTTATTACAAATATCATGAGCAAAAATAAATATTATAGGATATTTTATGAAATTATATTTCAAAAATTACACATGTTGTAAAATTAGATTTTCTTATGACAAAATAGATAAAACAGTATCCCAATACATAAGATCTACTAAAATTTTCCATCCCATTTGTAATGATTTTTCAATTAGGTGAAATTTTTTCTCTTCCAATTTTTAGTTCACCTTATGCTTACATATTCGCTTGCTAAAATAAAACCACCATAGTTCCCTATTTTCATTATTTTTACAAAAACTTTAATATATCGATTAATTTTTATTTTTCGAAAAATAGCTTGCTTTACGAGATTAGCAAGTAAAATTTCTATGTAAAAAAGCTTCTAAAATACACATTATTTTTTTGCTTACATGACTTTTGAAAGAAAATAACCTAAAATAGAAGGCTTAATTTAAAGAAAAAAAAAACAATAAAAGGGTTTTTTTTTATTGAAGCTGTAAAGGTGATGGCCTTTAGGGTGTTTGTTGTCTTGTCACCTATTATGACACTTAATGGGCCTTGAAAGATTACTCCATGTAACCAAATCTCTTTTTTTTTTTTTTTTTTGATTGATGAATCAAATCAATGGGTTAAACTATTAGTCCACTTACCCTAGTTTTGACCCATTAATTCGACATGCCTTTAGCCTTAAACTATGCCAACCTACTATGATCAATGGATTAGGCCATAGTTCAAGCGCACCGTAATTGGGCTCAAGCCAATTCCAATCCAATTTCTAGACCAAACTCGACCTTTCACTTTTATCTAGGTTTTTCTCTCTTAAGTGGTTGTATTATTTTAACTAATACATATATATATAATATTAAACAAAATATTAAAAGTAGGTTTTCCTCAAATTTCACTTTTTGTTATCAAAATTGAAGGATGTTGTCAAAGAAATGCTGGGGATATCTGCGATAATATTATCTTAATGTTATGGTAAATTATATCCATTTCAATAAATTATGTAATGAATAATAAAATGAAAACTATTAACAATTTTATTTTTTACCTAATATGAGTTACTGAAATAGGGTACGACAAACTATTTTGTTATGTTATTGTAGAATTTGCTAAATGTTAGTGTCGAATGAGGATTTTTGTATCAAAAGACGAGAACATTGTAGTATAAAAGTAATACTATTTTACTTAAGTTTTCTCTATTTTGAGGTATGTATCTTAAATGTACATATTCCTAATTATATACAAAAGGTATAAAAGTTAGACTTGGACATATTTATATTATATTACAATATAGCAAGCCATTAACACAAATTGGAATATCATACTTGTAGGTAAACTTATTTAAGGGTTAGTTCCGAATGATAAACTAACCTAAAACCGGCTCGGCTGGATTACGAACCACTTTAGCTCGTAAAAGGTTAGGCTAAACCACTGGGCTCAAAGGGCTTAGGTTGTTCAAAAGGGTGGAATCGTCAAGTCGATCTACCATTGAACCAATAAGTTGGCCCAATTGGTTTACCCCCTAAAAGGAAAAAAAAAAAAGAAAGAAAGAAAGAAAGAAAAATAGAGAGAGAAGGGAAGCCATTAAATCAAAAAAAAAAATTAAATGATATACATTAGGTCATTATATTTCAAAACTACCTCCTTTACAATGATAAAGAAAATTTTTTTAAAAATAATATTATCATACTAATTATAAATTAATTGTATGTTAATGATAGATCGAAAATTTAATTTAAGTTAATGTAAGTCATTTTTTATAAAACTTGTCAAATATTAATAACTTGAATATGTAGAAAAGAAAAAATTTGAGGGGAAAAAATAAAAAAGTTAAAATCACATTAAGTTGAAAATTAATAAAAAATTTAAAAATATTAATGAATTAATATATTTAAAAATGAGAGAAAAAAAAGATGTCACGTCATTAAAATTTGTTAACGTATTTAACAAAATTAATAAAAAAATTTAAATATTAAAATAAAAAGATTCAATTACCAGGCCAGTTCAAGGCCAGGCTAGCTTAGTGGTCAAGTCTACTTGTAAGCTCAAAACTCGATCCTTTTATAAATTTTTTCTAATGCTTAATGGTATTTGTCTACATTAGTCAATGTTGCACTCTTGTTACGATAAAAAAAAAAAAAATGACTGAACAAATGATTGAAAAAATTGTGGATTTTATTCTATGCTAGATATACATTGACCTAAGGAAGAGTTAGCTCTGGCTCATGAATCAGATCAGAATCGGCCTAAACTAGTGAGCCATGAGCTTAAATCATAGCCTAACCTATTGAGCTTAGTAGGTCAGTGTAGTTCAATGTGCTTTATTAGCCAAATTGGCAAGTCTAAGCTCAAGTCTAAGGATTGGTGGTTCAACCCGTTGATTCCAACCAAAATATAAATAAAATAAATGTAAGTTTAGATAAATTAAATGTAAATATTTGCTCTAATTAAAATCTAAAATCAAATTAAATATATATATTATTACTTATATTTATAAGTTAATATGGAAACCAAATAATATATATAAGTTTATTAGAAAAGAATCACTAAATTTTGTATATTTGGATGTTGATAAACGTAGATAGTCATTGCATAAAATACATTAGTTTCATTACTAAAGGAGTTTGGGTATAAGATATTACAAGCTTCATATCATCTTACTTAACTTTTTAAAGAGCAACTACTTTTATAAATTAATATATTTTAATGATTTAAAAAAATATAAATGTACTTATAATTTAATACTATTAAAAGTTTAATAAATATGTTTATACTATATATAAAAAGGCAAGTGTATTATAAATAATAGATAGTTGTCATTGTCTTTACAATACTAATCTCACTCCCGTATAAATTATATTATCTTTTGAAGTAATGAAAGATCACAATGAGCATTACCAATTATAAGTCTAATTCTATATTGATTATATTAGCAACCTTTCCTTAAATTGTTGCCTATAAAAAGAAACTTCCTTACATTTTTTTTAAGTGCAAATTATTAATCTTGTGCTTAGCAATTAATAAATAAAATGTCAAAACATTAACTTCTTGAGATGTATTAATAGGGTTTTTTTTTTCAAATTAAAAATCAAGGTAAGAGAATATATTTGTCTTAATTAAATGAAAATTAAAAAAAATTAACCGATTCACAGATCGAAAAATTAACTCAACCTATTGAACTACTGGGTCGATGCCGATTTAACCTCACGACCTGTGGCTTAGTAGTTCTAAGCTCATTTCGAGCTGATTTCAAACTAACTCTATATATATATATATATATATATATATATAATTTATTGACGAAGAGTAAATACATTTTTCCATAAAACCACCTCAAATAAATTCTCAAAATTTCAAACTCTTTAAAATCACTAATCTCTTCCTAGTTTTTTGAGATAACTTCTCTACTTGTAACCTTTATATTTTATTTATTTATTTAATTATTATATATATTTTGAAGACACCAATATACCTATCCCCTTTAATATTATATATTTATATATATATAGATAATGGAGAAGTCCATCACATATATTATACGCATTATTGTACTTGATTAATGAAGATATTAGTGGATGTTACACTCCTATTATTGATAGTCGGATGCTAAAAAATGATAAATAATTAAGTAAATCAATTATTCAAGGGATTGTTACGAAAAATAAACTTTTTATCTCCATATCATAGGTATTGTTATAAAGGAACAGTAGATATATATCTCTATAAATCTGCCACAAATAATTTTTCTTCATCCCATTTACAGTAACCACTATTCCATTCTCCAAATTGTATACAATTATTACTTCCATACCTTTTAACTAAACTTAATACTAAAGATTACCAGTGATGTTTTTAGACAGGCGAGACATTACACTACTTTGTGCTAACGTAACACATGGACAGCTAATCAAATTTTTTTTTTTTAAAAAAAAAGATTTATTACACATGTATAAACCTTAATGGTAGATAAAATTAAATAAAAATTGATATATCTACTACCATATTAAGAAAATCACAATAACAGCTATAAATTTTTATATATATCAAAATTTTAGCCAAAACCTTTGTCTGAAATTTGGTTTAAGTTAGTTTTCCTTTTCCTTTTAGTGGGATTAACGTGTCCGGCAAGGATCTTCCCAAGCATTTGCCAACACGCCATAAAATACCAACGAGCAATGACAGAAAAAGCATCCATGTCTAAATCGTGTTCCAGAAAAGAAAAATGTACGTGGTATCTCCACTCTCCACTATTTTCACAGGTAGTGCGTGGGGGCAAGGGCATCTGACATTGGATGGAATTTAATATGTATATATAATCACGCCTCGCGCATAATAAATTCATTACACTTATATATTAATTAAATTAATTATTCAATCCACCGTCCCGCTGCACTTCTTTTTCGATTTCTCGTATGGTCCTTTCAAAATAATTAACAACGAAAACCGACGACAAAGAAATATCTGAGCTATGATACGGTAATATTTTCTCAACTTAAATTATAAATACATCCCTTTCTTATTAATCAAATGTGGATACTCTTTTAAAGCTTGGTATTTTTGAAAATCGCATATACATCTGAAATCATTTACTACAACTTTTAAATTATCGATATTAATAATAATTTTAGTTTCAGACAGTTTGAGGTCTAAGCAATAATTTAGGACTTATTTACATAGTTTCATAAATTATGGGAGAGATCAAATCACTTTTTAGAAATTAAAGAGATCTATCTACTGATGATTAATAATTTGGGGTGCATTCATAATTAGCCCTAATTATTCTTTCTTGTACCTAAACTTACACATGTAATGTCGTATAAAATAACTTAATAATAGATTATAAGAAAACCTCTTACCTTTATATGTTATGTATCTATTGACCTTCAAAATGATTGCTTAAACTTGGAATTTTTTAGTGACATACATCCATATCCTATATTTTACAGATTTATACTGTAGATTAGTGGAAAACAATAAAAAAATAAAAAAATAAAAGACAACGCTGTAAAACCATAAAACAAAAGTAAAACAAATAACTAGAAATTATTTAGTTAATAAAAGCTAACCTAAAAGTACGTGAAAATGAAATCATAGTATATAAAATTTATGAATATAAGATAAAATAAAAAAGGACATTACAGAACCCACGAAGACAACTGGCGAACAAAGGGATAGCATCATCAACCAACCTTCGAATAGATCACCTTTTATTTTTATTTCTAAATTTTCATTATTTTCAATTCTGGTGGTTTTAACTTAAATTTTATTGTTTTGATGATTCTTTATTTTCCATTATGTATTAGCTTTTACTTTTTGATATACAATTGATACCTTTCAATTTTTTTTTTTTTTTTATCTTACTAATTTATAAATTTTTTAAAGGAAACAATGATCAATAGAGACGCAAGCGTTTTTAAATAATTCGACTGTGGAAATGCTCGTTTAGGATTGTAAGAGGTAAAAGTAAACTTTTAGAAAATATAAGGGAGTCACCTCGCAATTTTTCAATATATATATATTAACCATAAACTTTGGTAATGGAGAGATAGAGGGATAAAACGGACTCTTATGAGATTAGGAATAAGTGGGTAACCTCATTATACCCTATACTTTAATATCTGATCTTGTTCATAAAGTGTTTATTATTATATTTGATTTTATTTAAAGGTTGAATTAAACCAAATTACATTTAAAATAGTTTAATTCAAACCCTTAACAAATTAAATAGCTTTAAATATAATTTAGTTTGATTTAGTTTGGTCAAATTACTTAATTGACAACACTAATACCTATCAGATTTTTCAACCAAACATTAATGTTTGACTGAGGAACATTAGGTAAGAATCAAAGATAATCAAAGTGAGATTACATTTTAAGAAATTGTAAAGGCAAGTAGATTTACTTAAGAAATAAAAGTTGATAATGGATAGATGTAAAGGCTGAAAAGAGATTAAAGATAACAAAAGAGAAGAGATAAATAAGGATAGATTAAAATGTCAATAGAGTTTAAAGGTCAAATATCTTATTTATTTTTTATTTTTCAATAAAAAGTAACTCGATTCAAGTTCACTCTAAATGTTTTAATATATCTAAACTTGTCATTTTTTTTCCTATGTTACATAAATTATCTTTTCTAAGTTCATTAATTGGCTTCAATATTGAAAAAGCTTCAATAATCATAAATTATATTAAATGTTCATCAATGATTTACAATATATGCAATATGCAATTCATGTCACTGAGTGTACAATAAATTACTATATCAAGTTTTGTAGGATACAACACTTTATCTTAAATAGATTGGAAGTTATTACAAGAGACTTCCTGTGGGTATCAACACGGCATGCGAAGAAAATGCATTAGATAAATTGGGATTTTACTAAAAAGAGAAAAGATATTGGAGGCTTAGGTTTGCATGACCTCGAATTGAGAAATAAAGCTTATTTGATCAAATTAGCTTGGCAAGCACTTATAAGGAAAAACCTATGGGCCAAGGTAATGAGAGACAAATATAAAAGTTGCAAGAAAGAGAGATGACCATCAAATGGAACAACCAAAAGTATCTTTAAGGAGCTACAATGGATAAAGCAACATGTTAAGCATTCTATAAGACATGGTACCATGACTCTATTATTGTTACACAATTGATGTACCAAAGGTATCCCAAGGACTTTCTTTATTGGACCATTACCTAAAGGGGCTAAAAACTTAATTGTCAATAGGGCTTGATCAGATATCAATGTATGGAATGAAGAACTCATTGGTTTTCTGATTACAAGTTACCATAAATCCAAGTTAGGGAATGTCTTACTTAACACAATTGCAACAAAAAGGGAAGATGTAGCATGGAAGGTAAGTGAAAATAGGAAATTTTCATTAAAGCATATCTATAAGCAACTACTTAAGGAAAAATATCTGCCTAAGATGCTTATGGAGAGTTAGAATTGGTTTTGGAAAGTGCTAATAATTCCAAAAATAAAAACTTTTGTCTAAAGAATTCTTCATAACTCAATTCCTACTAAAACTGAATTATGTAAAAGACGAGTCCAAATGAATGCTACATGCATTCACTATGAATAAGAAAAAAAAAAACTGTCGAACACATCCAAATGGACTATCCAAAAGTTCGAGAATTTTAGCAAACAACCAATAGTACAAGTGATTTTCTTTAATCTTTTGATGTATAAGCAAGCGCACCTATCAATTATAATATAGCAAATATGAGTCTAAAAGGCAATTTCTCAAAGATTTTGACTACTAGTATTTACTAAATCTCTATTATCTAATTGACAAATTAAATTTCAAGAAACTTAAAGATTTAAATCTAAATTACTGCTAAAACTAATTTAAAGATTAACTAAGACGCAATTCAAGAATTAACAAGAAAGTAATTTAATTAGAAATTAATTCAAAATTCAATGTTGTACCTAGATCTTGTTTTCCCTAAATCTAACACGTAATTTTCCTATCTTTAATCTTTTCTGATTGGGAGAATTTTCTACTAAAGTTAATTACTTTTTCAAGCCAATTGACCTTAATCCTAAAATTACTTATTAGAATCTTTTCTTAATAGCATAATCTAAGATTACATTATTGAATTATAAATTCTCTATGCTTTAAGTGAAAATTTTGGAAGAATCTTACAAATTATCTCTAATCTTACAATAATATTCATCCTACACTTAGATCTAATCTTATAAGAAATTTCTCGATTCTCTTATAAGATATCAAACTCTACATTATTATCCATGGAAATAATAACCTAATCATAAAGCAAACATAATTGAATTAAGAAAATATTAAAAAATTAAATTAATTAAATACTAATTATGTCACATGAATAGATATAAGTTTTATAAGATTTAGATATCAAAGATCTACTTAGTATACATTACAAAATAGGAATCTAAAAACAAAGAGTGGAAAATTATATGAAAGAGAATCATGAAATCTAAATAAAATAAAATCTTAAATCTTGAATATTGAATTCTTGATGATCATCTCATTCCTTGAGTGTTCTTGTCTTGGAAAGCTCTCTTTAATTTCATGCCAAAAAGTTCTCTTCTTTAAACAAATCCTAATAAGGCTTTATATAGGAAGAGAAAAAAAAAAAGCCATTTGAAAAAGACATAATCGTATCTTTTGGTCATATATTAGGCTACAGTTCACGTTTGTCTCTTTCTTTTCTTTTCTTTTTTTTTTAAATGGAAACGACACGACCAACGACATGTTCATATCTTTTGATCATGTCCTAAGCTGTATCAGTTGAAAATTAACTCTAATTTTGCCAGAAAACAATACAATCATGTCATTCGACTGTGTCAATCTTCAAACTTTTATAACTTGCTCATTTTAACTCCGATTTGAATGAAATTTATTTCTATTTTCTTATTTTCTTACATAGATCATCTCAAAAACCTAAAAAACAAAATTTTACTCATTAAGCATTTTTTTTATTAAAAATAAAGTCAAATATCAAGAAAAATCATCAAAATTTACCATGTAAAATATGTACAATTACAAACTCATCAACTTTTACAACAATGGATTAAGCAAAAAGCTTCCTTCACTAGAAACAAGGCGAAGGAATGTAAAAGGAAACCACCTTGGCAAACTAAGTTCCTAGTTTCTCTCTAAGCCATTTGGAAGAATAGAAATGAAAGTATTTTCAAAGATAAGGACCTGAATGAATTTGTATGATGGTGCCTCAAGCAAAAATAGTTGATGCTGACTTGTCATGACCTTAAGAAGAGTTTAATAGGATTACCCAAAATTTTCATATCACATGTGCACTCATAATATGAAAACTGCCTTATAAGTTAGAAATTATAAGACTCTAATTAATTAGTTACTAAGGTTTTTGATTTTTAATTTATTAACTTATTGTATTATATAAATAACTAAGGATATCCAATATTCTAAAATTCTTGAGAATCATAGGGAATTTATATTCCCTACCAAATAATAAGATCAGGTAGTAAGAATCTAAAATCTAAATTTATTAAGGTTACAAAATCTAAGTATAAGAATAGTAATTACATGTAATGTTTCAAACGTAACTATACAATCTATCTCTAGATTTTACCTTCTAAGACATCTCAACGCTATTACTCAACGCTTGACTCTCAACCCATACCCAGTTATCTATTAACTTGCAAGAAAAAACTATTGCGAAGTAAGATATAAGAGCTTAGTGAGTCATCTCTCTTATTATATTGTTAAGCAAGATATTAAATAATTAAATAACAAACATATAAATGTATAAACAAGTAATTTACCAAACAATATATGCAGTTGACTAGTGCTCCATACAATATTATATTTAACACCTTTTGAGGTAAGGGTTGGAGATACATCAATATCAATCACAACCAAGATTTAGCACTTGAGTTTTTAACCATATATAGAAATTTCATATTTCACAAAATATGTTTTTATTTCCAAAATCTAGTAGTACATAAATTCCCAAATCTAGCTATGAGGTGACCCTCGCAGTCTACACTCATGCCTTAAGCGATGGTCTTTAGACTCAATCTCTTGCCACTTACAGTTAAGCGTCTCTAGTGCCAAGTAAACCTGTGAGCCAAGGGTAGGGTCTTGTTGTATTAATACTCTTGCACTATACTAATCAAACCATATGGGATTCTTATCTTACAAGGCTCTTCATTACCATTCATGTAAGATGATAACCGAAACATTATATGCAATGTTTATGTTTATGCATGATTCATTTAATTTCAGATAAGTCGAATATGATTAAGTCAATTTATTAGGTAATCAACCAATATTAATATACTATTCAAATCATATAAGGAATAATCATACCATCGATTCTTCAGTTATCATATTTAACCACATTTTTCACAACAAGCAACTAATATGTAATCACATGCATATTCCTGAACCCCAAGCATCAATTTATTAATACATAAAATTTAGGTATACTAACTACAAGTATAAAATAAATATAGAGTCATCGAGAGTACTTACTCAACCATGGGCTCTATCAACAGTCGTAATAGTTCACTTAATAAGTCATTATCTGTATTAGAATCACTTGAAATTTAGGGATATGAAAGGTAATGAGTATTTAAGTAAAATGATTAATCTATACACTTACTTAATAATAACTACCTAGATTAACTATTTATTTGTATAAAATTCCTGGTTTTAACTTTTTCATCAATTACATATAGTTTTTTTTTTAACTTTGATTTTTAAGAACTTATAGTTGATATTTAAGAACTTATAGTTATTTTTATTATTTTCGAATGTATTTTCACATAGTAAGATACATTTTTTACGTTGTAACTTGTATTTTTCATTATGATCTTAAAATATTACAAATGTTATTATTTTGACTAAATATTTATAAATTATCATTTTAAGCTTTTCTTTATGGAATTGCGACTCAATAAATTTCTTAGTTAATTTTTTTGAAATATTTTTATTTTTAAGTTTATTTTATAATTATTTACTTATTATGTTATTTTAAGGTCAAATTCACATCTCAACCTTTTTTTTACTATATTTATAATTTTCTATTTAATTTATTATTATTGTTTTATTATAGTTATTATAATTTGCGAAATTAATTACTTGAATGAGGATGTTGAAGTGGTAGCACCTTATTGGTCCACATGTCCTTTTTATGGATTCTTATAATTTTTGTAATTTGGTAATATTATTTAATATTTATACATATATATCTATTGTTATAATTTATTAAATTTTATAAATTAATCTATTTTTCCCTCTTAATGCTCATGGCACACATATATGTATTTATATATATATATATATACATTATATTACTTTATTTAGGGATTTAGTATTTTAATATATTTGTACACATATTATTTCAACATACATATGTATTTATACTTATACTATACTACTTTTATATGTATATTTATATTTATAAATATACTTTTACATCTATGTTTTCTTACTTTATTTATACATCTATGTAGATGTACCATCTTATAGTATATTTCACATATTTCTCATCTATGCATGATAATGTAAGTATACCAAGTACTATATGTATCACTTATATATATATATATATATATATATCTTGATATGTACCATATGTGTTGGTCCCATATAAAATATCAAAGGGAAGGGGGTATGTGAATTGATATCTTTAAACTTTTCAAAAAAATTTCATTATAGCTGAATAGTGATATTTTGATAATTCTCATTATGGGTGAATAGTGATATTTTAATAATTCAACACATAATAATTAAATAATGCAAATTAAAAGAATAAAGAAGGAAAATATCAAGCTAAGGATTTATAAAGCTTTAGCCTTCTCCTTATTGCTCTTTTCCAACTCCACTACGAAAGACCTGGCCTATTTCACTATTACTGTTTCACTTGATTTACTATAATAAAATCACGAAAAGTTTACGAGCACTTGTCACACATGGGCTTTTACGATACTTTGCTCTACCTATTTAGCTTCTCTACAATTTATGCTAATTACAAATCTATAGAGCATAATCAAACTTCTTTTAACCCTCCAACAACAAACAAAGTTTACAGATTATAAGTGAGAATAATAATACGAATCTCAAATAATTTCCCTCTAAAATAGAAATGATGATTAATGAATAATTCTCTTCGGTTCAACTTTCTAAAGAAGTATTTGAGAGACTTTCTATGCTTTTTTAGATGGTAGAATTTCATTACAATTTAAGTGTAACGAAAGTATTATTGTTTTCTTAGAGATGTATTTGACGTTTTGAATCCTTTCTCTTTTTGTACTAAAATCTTCCAACGGCTAATTTGTTGAAGATTATCTTCACTTTAATGTTTATCCAACAATTATTTGTTAAAGATAATCATTAGATATTTTGAGAAGATCTTGATATTTTGGAATTAAAAAACAGCTCTTCTTATTTTGTTTCAATCAGATATACTTTGTTCTGTAACCTTCAAAGAAGCTTCAAATTTGAAATTGAAATCCCATAGAATTTGAAATCGAAATCCCATAGAATTTGAAATCAACCTTATCCTTATACATTCTTATATATATCTTGATTTATCCAAAAGGATAAATTTGCTCAAAAATAATCCCTATGGTTTTTAATTCCGATTTATGTGAAGCGAGATTAAGTGTATTTCTTTAATATACCTAATCTAATGGAGATAGGCTTTGTTCACTTCGAATATAATATTTTGTTAATTTTCAAAGTTATACTTTTCTAGACCAGCTTTCTGAATAACTTTCTGAAGAGTATCAATCTTTTTTTCTTAGAAGTCTCTAAACAAGTTTCTAAAAGTTATACCGATTCTTCTCATAAAAGCTTCTAAAACACTCTCTAAAGATTTTCAGACTTATCTGTTTTTCAACCAATTCAAACCTTTTGAATGAGTTTCTGAATACATCTCAATTTGCAATTTTAAACCTTCTAAAGAACTGTCTAAACACCTATACACATGTTAGTACATTAGCATTTTTCTCTTTTTATTATTATCAAAATTCATGAGAGATATCTAATAATATGTTTACATATTTTATCCCAATGTATAAGTACATATAGTGATATACATAAATAGGTATATACATATATAAACACAAATCTACGAAGATGAACAATGACATATATATATATATACTTCAACATATGTATGTGGATTGTAATTACAAAGTAGAAAAATACATATAATCTTAATTACATACTCCTAAAATACATAAACATTAAAAAATATATATACATCAAGGAGTACATATAAATTGATATTACAAGATAAATTAAATACAATATAAATACTAGCTAATTACTCTTTGGTGTCTTGAAAAGTTGTAGAAGAACCCTCCTTCTTCTTCTTACAATTGATGAGAAGATGACAATGGACTTTATGGTAGAACAAGGGTGAGAAGTTGATAAAATGTAAGAAAGAAATGAAGAAAAGAAAGGCTAAAAGGAAGAGGAAAAATGTCGGTTTTGAAAAGGAAACACAAAGTTTGATTTTTATGGTTTGTTTCTTAGAAAAGGATAAATAAAAACATGAAGGTGCTTTTTATGTACATGCAAACTAGTGAAAGACAAAAAGGAAAAAATTAAGATGATAAGATTTGTTAGATTTGACCTTTGTCTTATCTCCTTATCTTAATCTTTACCTACTACTTTTAATCACATGTAAAAAAGAAAGACACAAGTGGTAGCCAAAAAATCTAAGAAACTAATTAGACAAGAAAATAAAGAGAAGAAAGGAAAAAGGAAAAAGAGACAAGAAAAATTATAATTTGTTTGTTTGACTTTTTCTAAATATGTGTTTAACTTAGTACATAAACATAGAATATGTGATGAAATTTACTCAAAATAATTAAATTGATACGAAATTGGTTCGTATTGTATAATTATGAAATTATAAATAATCACAAATTAATAGCCATAATTTTATCAATTTTGTTAAGTAAGTTTTTACTCTTTATGTTTATAAATATTTGAGAGTTATCTTTACTCATTCGTTAGTGATTTTGTGCGATTATGCATGTTGATCACTAATTATGTTGGATTAGGGTTTTATTACATTTAAGGGAAATTTATATATTTATAAGCTTAGGGTCAAAGTTTTACAGTTTTTGTTAAGTTCAAGTTCAATCTCTTGTGTTTTCGTATACATAAGGTTTAGAGTTTTGTACGTAATTAAGGTTTTAATCAAGATTTTTATGTTTTTTTTCATATTCATTTTAGATTTCGAATTTAAAATTTTAATTAGTTTTAAATTATCAGCTTTATTGACTTAAGGAGAATTACCTACAATACTCGAGTCATCTCTATATTTAAAAGCTAAATTTATGGAGTTTACATGACTTTTGTGTATTACACCCCGAAGCAACAAAGTCTCAACAGTTCTACCATGTAAAGTAACTTATGATAGTAATTGACCTCACAGTCACTATTATATATACGATTTACATAAAGCATCTATGACTCCTCATTTTAAAGTAAACAATTCATTTAAGATTACTAATAATATATATATATATATATAACTAGAAACTTTAAGTCATATTTACATAGATATACCTATATTGTCTTATGATCCTAGGAAATATTTATATGCCATAGTAGTCTAGTAATTAAAATATTATAAGACCATTACATAAACCTAAGTGTTAATAAGAAAAACTATAGAGACTTGATTGATCAGCCTGTTTGATCTTCACTTTCCTAAGGCACTTGAGAAAGAAACTAACCATAAGATAGTTATAGCATGATATCTCAATCAATACCAGGAAGAAAATTTAGAAGGGTATAAGCAACCAACAACTCAGTAAGTCGAAATGGAGACATAAGACTGCAAACAAACACAAACAAGGTTTTCAAAAAATTAATCAAATGTGATGCAATATGCAAATGCCATCATATAATGTGGTCTTGTTCGTGGTGAAATCAGAATAATTTCACTTGCTCTAATTCGGTTAAGGAGTTTCAATGTTTGTGCAATAATTCACAACCAAATCTAAGTTTGTGTAATTGAGACACTGCTCTTTCCATGATTATCCTTCAAACCATTATCCTAATCCTTACCGCAATCTTCTCTCTTGTCACTTAGTTCGCTTAAGAATGAAGAAAAGACCATTATACTATCTAACACTATCTTTTTTGAAAATATCAGTATTTGGTTAGAGAAACCTTAACGTTCCCCAAAAGGTTGCAATGTATGTCTAATTGAGGTATTTAGGCCAATTAAAATTAAGTTCAATTCAGGGAGATCGAATAATCTTACACTACTTAATTCACAACAAACCATCAAAACATGTCATCAGTATTCAATATGTAATTAGAGACACATAAGCACATGTACATATGACTATCTACAATCACAATCACATACAATTTTAAGCCGCTAAGTACTTTAATATAGTACTCCAAAATATAGTGAAGTAGTGAACCTAACTTACTTGAAATCTTCAGCTTGCTTACTCAACTTATTGTAGGTCAACTTGTCTTCACTTATGCTATAATATAAATACCTTTTTAGTGTTTATACCCTTATGACATATAAGCTTTAAATTATGATTTTACTCGATAATCCAAGTATATTTATATTACTTATTATCGATCTATTATAAGCTAGTGTCTGAATCCATTTTTGACTTAAGTTTTAATTCAATTTTTTTATGGGTTTTATATGTGAATCCTAAGAACTCATTCCGAACCATTATGTGAAATTAATTACATTACACTTAAGTATCTTAATTCTCATATTTAGCCCTTAACCAGTATTCTAGTTCGTACAGTACACTGTAATCCTAATTTAACTATTAAACTTGCTCATGATGTGAGAAAAATTTATATTTTTCATATAATTACCTAAATTTAAGTTTCATATCAAATTTATCATATATTATTATTATTATTATTAATATCAATTTTAACCTAATATTTTCTACTTATTACGTTTCTAATTTCACATAGCACTAATTTACACATAATTACTACATGATACACATAATAATTACATCTAATACTCTAAATACTGCAAATATCATTATACATCAGCAAATTACGTCCCAAAACTCTTAATTACATGCTTAATCATAACTATACATTTCATCACTAAATTAAGCCCAAAAATCACTCTTTATATATAATTTAAAGGCCTAAAAATTAACTAATTAATTTCTAATAAATCTCTTGATAGCATTATTTTAAATACTCTAAATAACTTACATAAAAATTTTGGGCTCAAAACTATAATATTAAGATTATTTATTTTTAAATTAAAAATAAGCTCGAGTTTCAGGATTTAAGCATTATATGCTCTAAGATCTAAATTCATCAAACTGATATTTTTCCCTATATCTACATACATAAAAACCTCATAATATAAAATTTCATAATTTTCAAAATACATTTAGTATTTTTAATAAATTAAACTAAATTAGATTGGAAATGGACTCATCTATCCAATCAGCTTCCAACCACCAATGGTGGCTCCAGATGTATTAGCAAAGAGGGGCAGTAGTGATAAGGTGTGGTAGTAGCAATTGTTCTTCTCAAGGTGGTTGTTGGTTATGGATTCTCTCTTAAAGCCCTAACTGCACTATAATTTTTCTATTTTTTTTTAAATACTCAATACTCTCTTTTTAGTCTTTTCTATTTTTTTTTTCTAATTTCTAACTCACCAAAATGAATTGCAATTAAACCTTACTGAATTTATAGAGCTACTTTGTTGATTTATTGAATTAATTGTTGCCATGTGTCCCTTACCTCCTTTTCTTTTTACTTTCTAGTTAAGTAAATTTAACTAGCTAATTATGTTTTACTAAATCCCAGCGTGCTACGACTTGATTTTGGATAATTCCATACTTTTTCCTATTTTTTCTGATTTTTCTAATTATTTAGTATTATTTTATCATATTTTAGGTATTTTAAGTAATTTTGAGTATTTTTACTTATATGTAAATATTCATATAGTAAAATTAAATACTCCTAAACATTATTTATGCTATTTTATGATTTTTAATATGCATATAATTTATCTCTATCTATTCATTAGTTATTATAACTCATTTTACGTGTTTTCAGTAAATAAATGGTAATATACTTATAATTCAATATTACAATATTTAATTATTTTATTACTTATTTTCTTAAATTCAAACTTACAATATCACTTTAACTAATATTCTTAACTTCATCGTAAAATTTAGGCTTGATTAGACAACTTATTCAATTTCCTTAAATTTTATAATTTGACCCTAAACACAAGATTGCAAAGTTTACATTTCCATTCTCCTTCACAAAATTTTTGTCCTCAAAACTTCTATACATCTATATTTTATTAAATTAACCATAAACGATAGTTAACATACTTTTATTAACTTAGAAGTCAGAAAAGTCATGGGTACTACTTCATCATTGCTACTTTTGGCTCTTTAGTAATCTCTAAATTTAAACCTTCATTCCATTGTACTTTCATATATTCCATATCTCGATTCCTTAACTTCTAAACTTGATTATCTGATATCTTTATGGGTTGCTTCACAACTTGGAAATTCCTCTTCTATTATACTAGCTTTATTATTACAATTGCATTCGGATTCTTAACAAACTTTTTTAACATTGAAACATGGAATACATCATAGTAGCTTGACAAACTTGGAGGTAAGGATATTCTATAAGATACATTACCAACCTTCTCCAATACTTTAAATGGACCAATATATCGTGGGCTTAACTTTCCTTTTAGGCCAAATCGTCTAAGTCCTTTGAATAGACTTATTTGAACATAAACATGATCTCCAACTTCAAACTCCAATGGCCTTCTCTCTAAATCTATCCAACTCTTATTACGATCTTAGGCTTCCTTTATTCATTATCATACAATCTTAACTTTCTAATTTGTTTGGTTGATCATATCGAGTCTAATCATTGCATATTCCTTATGATCCTAATACAGTAGCAATCTATACTTTCTTCTATATAATGCTTCATAAGTTGCCATCTATATAGTCGCATGGTAACTATTATTGTAAGTAAACTCTATCAATGGAAAATATTTATCCCAATCAACACCAAAATGTAAAACACAAGCATGCAACATATCTTCTAAGGTTTAAATTGTTCACTTAGATTGCAAATTTGTCTATGGGTGATAAGTTGTACCAAATTATAACTTTATGGCCAAAACTTTGAGTAAACTTTTCCAAAATTTGGATACAAATTGACTATCTCGATTAGAAATAATACTTTTAGTCACATGCAATAATCCTCATCAACTATGTTTAGATTCAATCTTATAAGAAATCTCTCAATTCTCTTATAAGATATCAAACTTTAGATTAGCACTTGTAGAAATAATAACCTAAATCATGAAGCAAACATAGTTGAAAGACTAAGGAATTAAATAAATCAAATACTAAACATATCACATGAATAGATATAGGCTTCACAAGACCTAGATATCAAATATCTACTAACTATACATCACAAAATAAGAAGTTAAAAACAAAGAGTAGAAAATTGTAAGAAAGAAAATCATAGTCTAAAAAAAAAAATCGAATCTTGCAGTCTTCTTTGCGTCTTGCTTTCTTAAGTGTCTTAGGCTTAAAAAACTCTCCAAAATTCACACAAAAATTTTTCTTTTTTAACAAAACCTAACAAGGCTTTATGTATGATAGGAGTTAATCCCTGGACTAATTATGTGTAGCTCAGCTAGAGGACTTTAAGGACTCACTTAGAGGATATTAGCTTTAAGCTATAGCTGAGATGAGAATTCTTATCCTGAGTTAGTTTCCTACCAACCTCACTATTAGATCCTTTCCTATATCAGATCTACCCCTATTTAACAGTTATGCTTTATCCTAAAAGACAACCCAAGAATAGCCGAGGCGAGCTCCCAATTCGACCATAGGCATTCGACCTCGAATCAAGCTAACTTCTCTTCAGAAGAACTAATTGGTCCTTAATTTGGTCTAAATCAGGTTTGTCCTTAACGCCAACATTTTCTATTTCGCCTACTTTGTATCATAGTCCTAACTTTCGTCCACCACGTGACACATGTCATCTGGTATGATCTTTCTAAAAGGATTGTTCACTTTTTTCACATTGAATATTCTTTGTCTCTTTTACCTTTTTTGGTATGTCTTATGTAACTTAGTTGTAGAATACCCTATTGTCTTTTCATATATGTAAAATAATCCTAGTGGATGGGTATATAAACCCCTACTTTCTTATACACAGAAAATCAGCTAATCAATACAGAATTATTCACATTAAGCAACCTTATTGTTCTCATTATCCTTCAAGTCTTATCTATTCCCTTTAGTGAGGAGTAATGGCGAGTGACCCTTTAGTTTGGATCTGTATGTCATATCTAATGGATTGTAACAAGTGGTGCATTATATCCATTAGATAGTTGCTCGAACTTTGCTAGCTTTTTCTCTATTTGTTTTTCTGTTCGCTTCATTATGGTACTTCTCCGTATGTTCGACCCTAGAGACGTATCAGCTTCACTGGTATTAGAGCATAGTTTTAAGAGAGAGTATGTGAAGTTATAGTGAAGTTTTGGTTCTCTTTACTGTTAGTAGTTGCTATGTTCCTTCCATAGCTAGTGTAGTGTATTTGTATAATAGTAAGTGTAGTTTCATTGTTACTCATTTTCTCATTGTGAAAACATAACAAATTTGTTTCTATTCTATTTAAGTGACTATTGGGTATTAAAGTGTTAGTGAATTGTTAATTTGTTCGAGAAGTATTTTACTGTATCAGATTCGAGTGTTCAATGTGTTATTGGTGATTAGAGTAACGGTGTTCAACCTAGTTGTGGTCATAATGGTAGTAATACTCCAAGATTAGTTGATGACAAACTTAACAGATTGACAAACCTTGTTAAAAGTTTAGTTACAGCAATGTAAGTTAACAGACAATAGCCTTATGGTATATAGCCCCATAACTTACAAGAATATGTCCTTGAGAGACACTATAACTAAGGCAATAGAACCAATCACCCCGTTTGATTGTAATGAGCTGGAGGAGTAACAGACCGAGCTGCTAAACGAAGATTAGAGTTAGAGGAGATTGAGGAAGATGATAGGGAGTTGGTTATTGAAGAGTTTGGGGAGGAAGAAGAAGAAGAAGCTGACTATTAACAAGTATAGGGATGGGGACGTCAAGCTCCTTAAGGGTTAGATAATGTCAAGGTTCAAATTCCTCCCTTTAATGGAAGTAAAGATGCTAATAAATACTCAGAGTAAGAAGAGAAGGGCGAGAAGGTGTTTGAATTTTACGGATATGCAGATGTTGTCAAGGTCTAACTTGCTGTACTAGATTTTACTAGGTATGTTACGATGTTGTGGAAGAACCTTAATGTAACTAAAGCACGGGATGGAAGATGAGGTATTAGAATTTGGGATGAGATGAAAAGGTTGTTAAGAGGAAGCTTTGTAGCCGAAACTTACTTACAAAATACATTTGCAAAGTTATAGGAGAATCGCTAAGGAAGTCGATTTGTTGATGACTATATAAGAGAGTTCCAGATGCTTATGATCCAAGCCAACATCGAAGAACCAAGGCTTATACAATGTTGAGGTTCATTTCTGGGCTCAAGTATAAGATTCACAATATCATAGATGTACAGAGGTTTTAACCCTTAGAAGAGGCCATCGAGATAACACAAAAGGTTAAAAGGTGGAGGAAAAGTTTTCCTGGCCGACCTGGGCCAACATTCTAGTAAGTCCCAGTACTGCGTCGACTTGTTTAAGTCAAGACGAGGAGGCTATACAAAGCCGAGGATAGGAACGACTGATTTGATGACGGCCGGGTAAGCCAGTGGGTCGACTGGATTAGATGGGCCGAACTGAAGTTAGACCGACCCCAAGGATATATGAGAAAAGGCAAACCTCTAGATGAAAGACTAGCGAGGTAAAATGCTTTAAATGTTTAGGCTTCAGACATATGGCCACTGAGTGTTCGAATTGATGCGTCATGGTTCTCTGAGGAGATGTAGTAGATAGCATCAACAAAAGTGAGCCCGAGAAAGAAGACGATGTTGCAAAACTCGAAGTCGAGGAGGAAGAGGAGACCTGTGTAATGGGAATCAAGCTACCGGACCTTTAACTCGTAGCTGAGTCTGAGGACTAGAGGGACTGGTACAACAAATCCTTCTATTCCAATCTACCCTTGTTAAGGCTATGTACTTCCTTGCTAAGTCACCCTTCATGCCAAGTTGTATTATTGTCCATCTTTTCTATAGTGTATTGAATTGAAGATTACTCACTTGCGCTTAACCTGACCAATTACTTGACATCTTCCTTGCCAAGAAGCCTAGAAAGAGAGACTCTGGACTAACTAAGCCATCCTTACTCGGACAAGCTAGCTATCTGTACTTTTTGTTTGCATCTTCTAATAACCTTGCTAACATAGCATTGCCATATATATAGTATCATGTATAAAATTTGTTGTATTAATGATTTTTTTTCTCGTATATTCATTTTTACTCTTTTTATATCTTGTCCATCACTTTCTTAGAAAATGTCCTTTTTGTCTTGTCCTTTTTAAGCAAGTTACCCTAACTTATGGGTATAAATACTCTTGTATTTATAGCTGTAAGAATCAAATTATCTCTAATACACTTGACTATTTTCTTCCTTGTGTAAGCACCCTATTTACTTTCGGCATCACTCTTATCCTAACCCTTAAGTAAGGCTAGGTGACGAGTACCTTCACCAGATCGATTCATGTGTCATATCAAATTGTGCCGTAAGTTTTTGGAAGTTCCATTGGTGCGCTATATCCTCTAGAACTGTTAATGGGTTTTGCTTACTTTTCATTTGTCATTCATTCCTTTCATACTTTCTTCCATTAGTTCTTTTGAGCTTTCTGCAAGCTTGAACTGATCCAGCGACTAGCCTTGTTTGTTCTTGGTCACGGTTTGCAACATCTTGGTATCAAAGCTAAGGTTTTGTTCGAGTTGATGTATGTTTTCGAAGTTCTATTATACTTTATTTTGCGTATGTGAAATAGAAGCAAGTTGTTGTGTTCATTTGAGTATTGTGTTATTAACTGTTAATTTCCTGAAGTGTTTATTCGAGCTTGAATTAGTAGGGAAAAATGATTGACCCTAGTATGAATGTTGGTACTAACGATGATAGTGGAGTTATTTACCATAGACGATAGTCCTAGGGAACTCCCAAAAGCACCAACAAGAGACTTAATGAGGTAGCTAATCTTTTGATGGATTTAACCTGAGTTGTACATGCATTGTCTTGCTTACCTACTGAGGCTATGCAAAACACCCCACAAGTTGCTTACCCTATTAGAGGTCAAAACCTAGCTCAACTTGTTCGAAGTGGAGGAGTAGGTGAATGAGTGAGGAGAAGGATTGATTTAGCAAGCATAGGAGACAAGGAAGAAGAGGAATATTTTGAAGAAGAGCATATATGGATCCCTAGAGCATCCGACCATGTGAAACTTCGAATTCTGATTTTCAATGAATTTGGGAATATTGATGAATACCTAGAGTAGGAAGAGAAGGTAGAGTACATGTTTGATTACTATCAGTATGAAGATTATGAGAAGGTGAGAACTATTACTGTTGAGTTCTCTAGATATGCTTCGATGTGGTAGAAGAATTTTTAGGCCATGAGAAGACGAGAAGATAAAGAGAATATTCAAGAACAGATTCGTGCTAAAAACCTATCTTCAAGATACTTTCACTTGAATTCAGGAGCTGAGATAAGGAGGCTGAATTGTTGATGAGTATGTTCAAGAATTTCAAATACTTATGATACGTTATGAAGTATAGGAATCACCAGCTCGAACAATCTCAAGATTCATTACTGAGTTGAGGGGAGACATTCGAGATATTGTGGAGCTCCAATGATTTGACATAATGGATGAAGCTGTTAGGATTATCTAGTAAGTAGAAAGGCAAAAGAGGAGCCAACTAACGGCCACGGTGCCGACTAGCCGACTCAGATAGGCAAGTCACTGAGCTCAGTCGAGTATAGAGCCGAATAAAAAGATTGATGTCTAAGCTAAGCAGAAAGGCTAACCTGATGGTGAAGTGCCAATTCAGACTTATGAGAAGGGGCAAGAATCTAGTAAGAAGACGAGCTAGACCAAGTGCTTCAAGTGTCAAGGGTTCGGACATGTAGCTGCTCAGTGCTCGAATAGTAAGAAAATGGTCATCAAAGGAGACATCTCGAAGGTAGAAATAGATAGTACGGATGAAGAACTTGAGGAGGAGGAGGAGGTCCCTATTAAGAAAGAAAATGTCGAGAAAGAGTTGATCGAAGAGGATGTATTTGTTGAAGACTTAGATAAGTTACTTATGGTTGTCTGATGTACTATAAACATGGAACCCTCATGAAAGGAGGAGCAGTGAGAGAATTTTTTCTATACCACCTATAAGGTAAATGATTAGGTGTACGCCTTCATCATGGATAGTGCGAGCTGCACCAATGTGGCATCAACCTATCTTGTTTCAAAACTGAAGTTATCGACTATTGCATATCTGAGGTCTTAGAATTTACATTGGTTGAGTGAGAAAGGATCATTACATGTCATTCGACAAATACTATTACCCATCACTATAGGGAATTACTCTGACCAGATTCCCTGCGATGTATTGCCTATGTGTACTTCCCACGTATTGTTGGGTAAGCCATGATTGTTTGATAGGAAAGTTATACATGATGACTATAGGAACATGTATATGTTTGAGAAGGATGATTGAAAGATTATACTAAATCTGATGCCGTTGAGAGAAGCTAATAAATTATAGAGAAAACTTGCTCACAGATCGAAGAAGGCTCTGGTGATAAGTAGAGTCGAGTTCCGAGAGGCCATCGATGTTGATGAGCCAACCCTCTTGTTGGAAATGAAGGAGTGGGGTGAGCTATACTAGGAAATCAAGGAGTTGCTAAATGAATATGCCAACTTGTTCTCAAAAAAGTTACTTGAGGGGTTACCCTCAACTCAAGGCATAGAACACTACATTGACTTAGTATCCAGTGTCGTACTATTGAATAAGCTAGCTTATCGGATGAATCCTGAGTAGGCTTTTGAGCTCTAATGCCAAGTCAATAAGTTGCTTGAGAGAGGATACGTTAGAGAAAGTCTCAGCCCTTATGTTGTGCCGATGATTCTAGTGCTGAAGAAGGATAGAACTTGGTGAATGTGTATAGACAGCCGAGCTATAAATAGGATCACAATCAAATACAAGTATCTGATCTTGAGGGTAGAAGACATGTTGAATGAGTTGAGTGGAGCTAATATTTTCAACAAGATTGATCTTAAATCTTGTTACCATCAAATCTACATTAAACCAGGGGATGAGTGGAAGACTGAGTTCAAGACTTGACATGGACTTTATGAATGGATGGTCCTGCCCTTCAGCTTGTCGAATGCCTTGAGCACTTTCACGAGACTAATGAACCATGTGTTGAGATACCTCATAGGAAAGTGTGTCATGGCGTACTTTGACGACATCTTGGTCTACAACACCGACATATTAAGTTACAGTAAACACCTCAGAGTAGTTCTGGATATTCTTCGTACTGAGAGACTAGTTGATACTATAAAGAAAAGTTGCTTTTGCTAAGAGGAAGTAGTATTCTTAGGCTATGTAGTTAGTAGAGGGGGCTTGCGAGTCAATGATGAGAAGATCTGAGCAATCTTCGAGTGGTCGACTCCTATTACTTTTGCTAACAAGAAAAGTTTCTATAGGTTGACTTCATTTTGGAGAAGATTCATTAGGAATTTTAACATCTTCGCTATGCCATTTATTGAACTAACGAAAAAAACGCCGACTTCCGATGAGGAGAAAGGGAGAAGAGGAGCTTTGCTGAGATAAAAGAAAGATTGACCTCTACCCAAGTGTTAGTTTTGCCTGACTTCGAGAAAATCTTTGAACTAGAGTGTGAAGCATTAGTTGTTTGAATAGGCATTGTCTTGATGAAGGAAGGCTGACTAGTTGCTTTCCATAGTGAGAAGCTTCAAGGACCATAGCTAAACTACTTCGTATATGACAAGGAACATTTAGCATTGATCTGAGCATTATAAGTATGGCAGCACTATTTACTACTGAGAGAATTTGTCATATATATTAATCATGAATCGCTGAGGTACCTTCGAAGTTAGACCAGGTTGCCGAAGTGGCATGAGAGATGGGTTGAATTCCTTGAAGGATTCAATTTTGTAATAAAGTACAAGTAGGGAAAGAGCAACGTAGTTGCAGATGCTTTTTTAAAGAGATATGTGCTATTTTCAGAGCTGTAGACCAGACTATTTAGGTTTGTAAGCATCAAAGAATAATACTCTGAAGATCCATACTTCGGACTCATAATTTCACCATGCATCAATGGGAGGATAGTGGACGAGTATCATATAGAGGATAGCTACTTATTTTGAGGTGAAAAATTATGCATGTCGATTTGTTTACTGAGAGAGCTCATAGTGGAGGACTTTCTAGTTATTTTAGAGAAAGGAGGACTTGTGAGTTGTTGAATGGTTGATTCTATTGGCCAAGAATGAGGAGAGATGTACACTGAGTAGTTGAAGGTTGTACCATGTGCAAGAAGGCTAAGTGCTGAACCTTGTAAAGGAAAGTAGTGCCTTTGCCTGTGTTAATGAAGTCGTAGAATAAATTGAGTATGGACTTTATTCTCGGACTACTACGGACCATCTGAAGTAAAGATTCTATAATGGTCATCATAGATTGGTTTAGTAAAATGGCACACTTCATGCTTTGCTAAAAGATTAACGATGTTTAGCTATTACTACTCTTTTCTTGTAAGAGATTATACGAATACATAACATGCCGAGAAGCGTAGTCTCTGATAGAGACCAAAAGTTCTTAAGCCATTTCTAGAGGACCTTATGGCATCGGATGGGGATCGAACTATTGCTCAGTACTTCTTACCAACCTTAAACCGATGGCTAAACAGAAGTGATTAACCATACTTTGGGATCTCTACTTCAAGTTGTAGTAGGCAAGAACTTGGCTAACTGGGATGTCTACTTACTCGTTGTTGAGTTCGCTTACAACTGGATAGTAGATGACACCACTAAGAAAACTCCCTTCGAAGTGGTCTATGGTTTTAATCTTGAGTTGCCCCTTGATCATACCCTTACACCCGTACTTGCACAAGAGGATCATGATGCCTTAGCTAAAGCATGATCCCTTCAGTACATCTATGATAAGGTTACTCGTCACATCGACTAAGCTGCTAAAAGAATACGAGAAAAGACCAAGGGTAAGACGACTAAACAATTTTAGCCAAAAGACTTAGTGTGGCTATACCTCAGTAAGGAATGGTTCCCAAACAAGAGGAGGAACAAATTATCTATAAGAGCAGAAGGACCTTTCAGAATCTTTTAGAAGATCAATGATAATGCCTATAGATTGAAATTGCCTGGGGACCATAGGGTTTCTAACGCCTTCAACATTGCCGACCTCAGTCCAATCATCCTGATGGAGAATTGAGCAAAGACCATTCAGATTTGATCCCAAATCTAAAACAACCTAGAGGGAATGATGGGAATTAGGGTATTGGACCCACATCCAAGCTCGAGAATTAAAAGGACTGGCATGATGAATCCTTTTGTTCCAGCCAACCCTTACCGAACCCGAGTACTTTCTTACCGAGTCACCCTTCATGCTGAGTCGTATGACTGCTCATCTTTCTATAGTGTACCAAATTGAAGATTACTCATTCGCACCTGAGCCAACCAATTACTTAGGATCTTCCTTATCGAGAAGCCGAGAAAGAGACTCTAGATTGACTAAGCTATCCCTACTCAGACAAGTCAGATGTATGTACTTTTTGTTTGCATCTTCTAATAACCTTGCTAATGTAGCATTGCCATGTATACAGTATCATGTGTAGAATCCATTGCACCAATGATTGTTTTTCTTATATATTTATTTTTACCCTTTTGTATCTTGTTCATCGCTTCCTTAAGAAATGCCTTTTTTGTCTTTTCCATTTTAGGCAAATTGCCTTAACTTATGGGTACAAATAGCCTTATATTTATAGCTGTGAGAATCAAATTATCCCTAATACACTTGAATATTTTCTTCCTTGTGTAAATACCCTGTTTACTATTGACATCACTCTTATCTTAACTCTTGAGCAAGACTAAGTGGCTAGTAACCTCACCAGACCGATTCGTGCATCATATCAAATTGTACTGTAAGTTCTCGGAAGTTCCATTGGTACGTCGTATCCTCTAAAGCTGTTTATAGGTTTTGCTTACCTTTCATTTTTCATCCATTCCTTTCGTACTTTCTTCTATTAGTTCTTTCGAGCTTTTTGCAAGCTTAGACCAATCCAGCGACTAGCCTTGTCTTTTCTTGGCCATGGTTTACAATAATGTGTCTATGTCGACCAGGGAAAAGTGATGGCCCTAGTCCTAAGATAAATACTAAGTTCCTTACTGAACTTTAAGGAGGACTAAAGGGAGAATTTGTTCGATACTAAGTGTACCATTAAAGGCAAATTATGCATGATCACAGTGGATAGAGGAAGTTGTGCTAATGTCATTATACAGTCCTTTATGCAAAGGTTGGGTTTACCGACCTTAAAGCATCCCCAAACTTATAAGCTTCATTAGCTTAATGATAAGGGTGCTTTGTATGTGACTGAACAAGTAACAGTGTCGTTTAGTGTTAGGAATGCATATAGGGACGAAGTACTTTGCAATATGATAAAGGCATATTTTTCATGTTTGAATGTGCAAATTAGATAGAATTATTATTGATTTTCTTGAAATCATTAAGAAATGATACCTAATTATTTTTATTTAGACATTTTAGGAATTGGAGGATTCAAAGTGGAAATACAGACGTTTTAGAAGAGTTTTACACAAACAAAGAGGCTTAAAATGAGCTATGACATGATTGGAATTCAATACAACTGGCCTACACTTACACTAATGGCCTTTGGAGTCTATTCTGTTGGCCTTCAAGCTTATACCACAGCCTATTAGCAAGCCTTCATTAAAAGCAAGCCTTCATTAAAAAGAAGCTTTACGCGAGCCGACCCTATTTTTTCTTGTAAATAGCCTTATGTTTCACCATTTGAGAGACTTGTTTTTAGGAGACACACACTTTCCTTAGACTTAAAGAGTTTTAGAATAGTCATTAGATAGTTCTTGAAGAATTCTTTTGTAGAATTACTTGGATCATTGAAATGATTTTGCTTTGGAGACCAAGTTTTGGAGTTACAATTGAAGTTTATCTTTTCCAATTATAGAATTGGTGACATCTATTTTAATTATATTTATGCAATTATGTTAATTATTCATGCTTTTAATTATGAATTTCCTTGCAATTTCAACTAGTAGTTGCACTTTTGATTCAAACTCCATGGTTAGCTAAATTTATTTGTAGGAATTAATGAAACCCTAGATAGCTAAGATGATGATTGTATTTGTGTAATAGGATTAATAGATATAGGGATGATTCATGATTGCAATTTCTATGATTTCAATTATATTTGTTTAATTGATTATAATTGTCAGAAACCCTAGTGATATGGGAGTTGATGTAAGGTTTGTTAGAAATTCTTGGTTAATTTGATTAATTAATCTAGAAGCAGCGTTGATTGGCTTAATTAGAAATTATCTAGAGATTAATGCTATGTTTGGCAATTGATTATTCACTAAGACATTAGGAATAATTGATTTAGGGCATTAGATAATCATAGTATCGGGAGATATATGATTGTAATTTAGAGTCCACTGTTAATTAGAGATGCAAGAGCTAATTGATTAATTAAGGGTTTAAATCCTTAAGTTTTAAGGCATAATAATTTCACTTGAATAACCATATAACTAATAATCTATATAACATGATAACAATTTGATTTATATAATCTAGGGTGGATTTTGTTTTTCCCACAATTTTCAATTGATTTCTTGGTTTTAGAAATTTTATAGTTATTTTCTTTTTAATAGTTTTAGTATAATTATTAGATTAGTTAATTTATTTTTTGATTACCTGAATATTGATAAAAATTATCATAGGGTTAGTAATATTAGAGTCCTCAAGGGATCGACAACCTTACTTGCTTTGTATTACTTGATTCTAGCCCAATATACTTACTGGAGTATTCGCAATTTATTATGTATATATATATATAGTTTGAGGAAATCACAATGTCGTCTTTATGAGAGCTTCACATCTATTACTTGGACGATCTTGGTTGTTCAACTAACTTATTACTTATGATGGTTTTAAGAACACCTATGCCTTTGTTAAAGATGGAAGGAAGATTGTATTGCAACCTATGACCCCGTCCCAAGTAAATAAAACCCATAACTAGCTTACTTAAGCTAGTAAGAAGAAGCCTTTAGTGATGAGCCAAAGAGAGCTTCAAGTTGCCGAAGAGCCTGATGAACCTATGTTCTTGCTGGTTAGGAGATTGTTGGAGATGAGGGAATTAGAGAATGTTCCAAAAGAGATTCGAAACTTGTTAAATGAGTTTTCAAACCCATTTCCAAAAGAATTGCCTAAAGGACTGCCTCCAATTCAAGGCATAAAGCATTGTATTGATCTGTAGCCAGGCATTGCCTTACCAACCTAACCTACATATAGAATGAACCCTGAGTAGGCTACTGAGCTGAAAAGATAGGTAGAAAAACTCATAGAGCAAGGATATTTAAGGGAGAGCATGAGCCTTTATATTGTATCAACTCTACTCGTTCCAAAGAAAGATGGTTTATTGCACATATGCATCCGTAGTTGAGCAATCAATTGAATTACTGTTAAGTATAGATACCTGATATCGAGGGTCAATGACATGTTAGATGAGCTTCATGGTGCTAAGATATTTTCAAGGATTGATCTATAAAGTGGTTTCCACCAGATTCATATGAGACCAGGAGATCAGTGGAAGACTACCTTTAAGACTAGGTACGGACTCCATGAATGGTTAGTTATGCCGTTTGGACTTACTAATGCATCAAGTACATTCATGAGGTTAATGAACCATGTGATGCGCTCTCTGATTGGAAGGTGTGTTGTCATGTATTTTGATGATATATTGGTATATAGTACCTACCTAGATAGCTATGTTCAACATCTCCGTGACGTAATTGACGTTTTACGAACTGAGAAGTTGTATGGGAATGTGAGGAAGTGTACGTTCTACCAGAATGAGGTAGTTTTCCTAGGGTTTATAGTGTTAGGGGAAGGGATTCGAACAAATGAGGAAAAGATCCGAGCTATTCTGAAATAGCCGATGTTGAAGAATGTCACTGAGGTCCGAAGTTTTCATAGCCTAACTTCTTTTTATAGGCGATTTATTAAGTACATCAATACAATAGCTGCCCCATTGATCAAGTTGATGAAGAAGAGTGAAGGATTTAGGTAGAATGACCGAGTTGAACAAAGCTTTAGAGAGATCAAGGAAAAACTCACCTTGACACTTATCCTGTTATTGTCAGATTTTGACAAGCCTTTCGAATTAGAAAGTGATGCATTAGGAGTTAGAATTGGTGTTGTCCTAATACAGGAGCGATGACCTATCGCCTACTACAGTGAGAAACTTAGTGGTGCTGCCTTGAATTATTTTGTATATAAGAAGGAGTTGTACTCCCTTTTTTTGAGCCCTCATTGTTTGGCAGAACCATTTGTTACCATGAGAGTTTGTTATTTACATTGACTACGAATCATTGAAACATCTTGGGAGTCAGAACAAAATCTCAAAGAGATAAGTCAAATGGTTATAGTTTATGCAAGGGTTCTCATACATTATTCTGCATAACAAGGGAAGCACAAATGTGGTTGCCAACACTTTTTCATGATGATAAACTTTGCTGACCACTTGCAAACAAAATTATTGTGATTCTCACTCATCACTGAGCAGTATACTACTGACACTTACTTTGGTCCAGTTGTTGAACATTGCCAAATAGGGGTAGTTGTTGGAGGATGTTATCTTAAGGACAGCTATTTGTTTATGGACTGCAGTCTATATATTCTAAACTACTCCATGTATGAGCTATTGATTAGGGAAACTCATAGTAGAGAATTATCTGGTCATTTCAAGCAGGCTAAGATAGCCAATCTATTGCAGGAAAACATTTATTAGCTTAGTTTGGCTAAGGTTGTCCATAAGATAGTTAGGTCTTATGAGGTATGAAAGCGAGCTAAAGGGAAAAGAGAACCCTATGGAGACTACATATCATTGCTAACACCAACCATACCTTGAGCTGACCTCAGCATAGTCTTTGTCATAGGGTTGCCTTGGACATCTATAGGGAAAGATTCTATCTTTGTTGTAGTGGACTATTTAAGTAAGATGGCATACTTCATTTCGTACCATCGGACTAACGATGTTTTATATATTGCTGATTTGATTTGTAGGAGATTGTCCGACTACATAGGGTACCAAAGAATATTCTCTTAGATTAGGACATAAAATTTTTGAGCTATTTTTAGAAGACTCTTTGGAGAAGACTTGGAACTAAACTTGCATTCAACTTTAGTAGCCACCCTCAAACTAATGGCCAGATTGAAGTGGTGAACAAGATGCTAAGCAATCTGCTCAGAGCTATTATAGGCAAAAACTTGAGGGATTGGGATCTATACCTATCAGTTGTAGAGTTTTCATATAACCGAACTGTCCATAGTATTACTGGGAAGGCCCCATTTAAGGTCGTTTACGACCTTAATCCAGTTATTCCTACAGACATGATCGGTGCCCTAATATCTACTAAAGAAAGTTAATCTAGAGTTGATTAAGCTCAAGAATTGCATGAGCTGCACCAATCTGTAATCAAGAAGATTGCCAAGTGCAATTAGAGACAGCGAGAAATTAGTAGTTGAGGCCACCAAACAGTTTCTTTCCAACTTGGAGACATAATATTGATTCACCACAGTTGAGAACGATTCTTATACTTGAGATAAAGCAAACTATTTTTTCGAGCTAATGGCATATTCAAAGTCTTAAAGAAGATCGATTGCAATGCCTACTGGATCGAGTTGCTTGATGAATATGGTGTTTCCTCCACCTTTAACATGTCTAACCTGATTCCTCACTAACTAACAGAAGAAGACCCTGCGAACACCCCAAAAGAAAGAGCAGAAACTACTCCAAATTTGAGGACAAATCTTTTTAACCCTCAAGTAGGTAGTAGGAATTAACCCCTTAGATCAATCATGCATAGCAGAGTTAGAGGACTCCAAGGACTTGCTCAGAGGATACTGGCTCTAGGCCATAGCCGAAACGGGGATTCTTATCCCAAGTTGGTCTACTGTCGACTTGATTATTGGATCCTTACTTGTGTTAAATCCACCCTTATTCAGCAACGATGCTTTATATTAAAAGACAGCTTAAGAATAGCTAAAGTGAGCTCCTAATTCGATTACAGGCATATGACCCTGAATAGAGCTAACTTCTCTTTAGAAGAACTAATTGGTCCCCGGCTTGGTCTAAATTAGGTCGATTCTTAATTGCCGATACTTTCTGTTTTGCTTACTTTGTATCATAGTCCTAACTTCTGTCTACCATGTGATATGTGTCATTTGGCATGATCTTTCCAAAAGGATTCTTCACTTTCTTCGCATTGAATATTCTTTGTCTCTTTTACCCTTTTTTGTATGTCATATATAACCTAGTTGTAGAATACCCTTTTGTTTTTTTATACATGTAAAGTAACCTTAGTGGATGGGTATATAAGCCCCTACTTATATGCAAACAATCAATAATCAATACAGAAGTATTCACATTAAGCAACTTTATTATTCTCACTATCCTTCAACTCTTATCTATTCCCTTTAATAAGAAATAATGGTGAGTGACCTTTTAGTTCATATTGGTGTGTCATATCCGGTAGATTGTAGCCTAAGTAGGATCGAGCGGTGCATCATATCAATTCGACAACTGCTCGAACTTTGCTAGCTTTTTCCCTATTTTTTTTTTGTTTGCTTTATTGTGGTGCTTCTATATATGTTCAACCTAGAGACACATCAATATAGGAAGAGACTAAAAAATTAAGTCAGCTTGAAAAGACATGGCCATGTCTTTGGTTGTGATTCACGTTTATTTGTTTGTTTTTAAATTGGAAATGACACAATTAAGGACATTGTCATGTCTTTTGGTCATGTCTAAAGTTGTAGCAGTTGAAAATTAGCTCCAATTTTTCCTGAAATGATACAATCATGTTGTTTGGCTGTATCGATCTTCATACCTTCATAACTTTCTTATTTTAACTCTAATTTGAGTGAAATTTCTTTCTATCTTCTTGTTTTCTCGTGTAAATCATTTTAAAACCTAGAAAACAAAATTTTACTTAATTAAGTATTATTATCTAAAGATAAACTCAAATATTAAGGAAAAATTATGAAAAATCACTAATTAAAATATAACTAATTTAGAACTCATCAGCATGCTATGTAATCTTACTATCTCTCAAATATATAACCTAGCCATCTTTTGCATTGAATCGCCTATTTGATAAGGTAAGAAGTGTGTACTTTTGGTTAATTTGTCTATAGCTACCTAGATTTAGTCATAACCATCTTATGTCTTAGATAGCACTATCCCAAAATCCATTGTGATATGATCCCATTTCTATCTTGCTACCTCCAAAGGTTGCAATGGCCCATCCATTCTTTGATGTTCTACTTTAACTTATTGGTACATAATGCATTCTACCACGTAATGTCCTACATCTCTTTTCATTCCATTTCATCAAAACATCAATTTTAAGTCTTGGTACATTGTATTTCCTCCCAAGTGCACGGTATAACTTGTAATGTGTGCTTCATCTAAAATTTTCTTCTTTATGTATAGATCTTAGGGCACACATATCATTCCTCTAAATTTTAGTATACCCCTTTCATCTTTGAAATAAAAATTATTCCTTTTGCTCAAATTCTCTTTCATTTCCTTCATATCTTTCCTCTTACTTCTATTCAATTCTCTCCAGTAAAGTAGGTCGTAGTTCTAAATTCATTATCTAACTATTAGGCTTACACCAATTAAACCCAATTTTTAACTTTTCAAATTCATACACCAATTCATGTTGAGAGGTTATCAATAATGTAACCTATTCATAAGTCTTCCAACTCAAAGCATTTGCCACTAAATTGGCTTTCCTTGGATGAAAATTTATAGTCAAATTATAATCCTTGATTAGCTCCAACCATTGCCTTTTTCTTAAGTTTACCTTTTTCTATGTAAAGAAATACTCCAAACTTTTGTGATTAGTATATGTAATGTCTCTAAATTTTTAAAGCAAATATTACAGTTGTTAGTTCCAAATCATGGGATGGATAATTCCTTTCATGCGGCCTTAACTATCTTAACATCTATGTAACAACTTTTCTATCCTGCATTAGTACATAACCTAATCTATTCAAAGAAGCATCGCTATATACATTATAAGGTTTCTCTGGATTAGGTAATGGTAATACTAACATCGTAACTAGTCTTTTCTTCAACTCCTAAAACTTAGCTTACATTCCTTTCCCTATTCGAATTTTACATCTTTCTAGGTCAATTAAGTCAATGGTCTGGCAATTTTAGAGAAATCCTTTATAAATCATTAGTAGTATCAAGCCATACATAGAAAACTTCTCACTTCTACAACAGTGGTTTGTCACTTCCATTCCATTATTGCTTTCATCTTTTCAAAGTCTACAAAATTTCTTCACTAGATACAATATGACCTAGAAAAGAAATTTTATCCAAGTATCACTATACATGCTATATGGTTGATATATGCAACTCATTAAGTCCATGAATATAGTTGGGCCATTCGTCAAACCGAAAGGCACGACCAAAAATTCATAATTACCATATTGTGTTCTAAATGCAGTTTTTGGTACATCCTTCGGCTTAACTTGTAATTGATGATATCCTAATTTCAAGTTAATTATAGAAAACATAATTACACCTTGTAGTTGATCAAAGAAATAATTAATGTAAGGTAGTGGATACCTATTCTCAATGATAACCTTATTCATTTCTTGGTAATCTATGCACAATCTCATGATGTCATCTTTCTTCTTCACAAATAATACCAGTGCTCCCCATGGTGAGACACTTGGAAGAATAAATTCTTTATCTAATAGCTCTTAAAGTTGCTTCTTTAGCTCTTAAAGTTCCATGGGTGACGTTCGATATGGAGCTTTAGAAATAAATTTAGTTTTAGAGACTAACTCAATAGTGAAGTTCAAAACGTAGTAAATTCTTTGGAAATACATTCAAAAATTCACAAACTACTGGTATATTCATTACTTTGGGTGCGTCTTTCTAGCATATACCCAATAAAATTTCCATTTTTTTTCATGCATTTCATCACATATTTTAACTACAGCTAAGTTCAATTTGCTTTTGCTAACTCTTCCTTGAAATACCATTTCTCCATCATTTTGAGTAATAGTCTTACTTCTATATTTTACAGTTACTTTATGCTTAAACAACTAATGTATTCCCATAATTATATCATAACTCTATAAAGGTAATATTATGAGACTTATAGGGTACTCCTTCTCTTGAATCTTAATTCTGTCGTTATCTACCATTTCTTAAGTTGTTACCTTCTCCCTAGTAGGAGTTCTAACTATATAAGTCATATCAATATTAGTTACACTAATCTCCTTCTCATTCACAAATTTCTTACTTACAAGGGAATAAGATGCACCAGTATCAAATAATGCAAAAGCATGTTGTCCATTTATAAGCACATTTCCCAGAATATACTAATACCATGATTACTAACTAAACTTGCATTAATAAATCTCAAAATTCCTTTAAGCTGAGCATAGTTTCTCTAGAAATGATTTGTGCCACACTTCCAGTACTTAACATTACCATCCTTATCATAAAAACTCAAACCGAGCATCGATTATACTGGGCTACCAACTAAAGTTGCTGGTTTCCTTCTCTTATGTCCAAAACTACTAGTTGCACCAAGATATAATCTTTTAAATGACGAACTAGGTTGATAACCCTTGTTAATCTTTTGACCCCATGTTGCTTGCATCCTTATGCAATTATTCTCCACTTATCTTGCCTTATAACACATTGTAGGGTCGAACCCAATAAGGAACAAATCATTCTTTAATTCAAAATTTTCTAGTTATGAACAAGGTACATATTTCAACAATCTATTAAACTCAGTTTCATACTGAGTCACACTTATACATCCCTTCTTAAGTTCAAAAAAATCTCTTATCATCTTATTTTGGACACTATGAAGGAAGTATTCTTTCTTGAATTCTTTTTTAAACCTTTGCTAAGTAATATTATTCCCCAATTGTCTAGCTTTCGAGTCCTACCAAACTCAAGCAGCTAACATTAACATAAAGTTGCCACATGATAATTTTTGAGATTTTGGGATTTTAAAGGCCTCAAAACATCATTCAATTTGGGCCAACCAATTGTCAACTAAGGCTAACTCATCAATTTCTCCTTCAAAGTAACAATTTGCTTTTATAAACTTGGGAAGCTTATTTATCTCTTGTGATTGTTCCATTCTTTGTTTAGCCCCTTATGGCCCTCTATTACCCATATTATCTGTAGCAATAAGATGTTGAATTAGCATTCTTAGCTACCTCACCATCGTTTGCATACTACCAAGTATTTACCCAATAGGTATAGCCTCTTAAGGCAATAGGGGTATATCCTGTCTATATTGTTCCCTTGAAGGTGATGGTACTCATGGTGAAGGGTTTTGATTTCCTTTGGTCCTTCCATTACAACTCTCATCTCTAGCTTTAACCATACTCATTTAGTATTTATAACTTATAAAAACCTACATACATATTTATTTATAAGTTATCCAATTCCTTATTTCTATAAACATTTCAGAAATTACTAAATTCCTATGATTTGTGCTCATATAACATAATAATAATAATAACAATATCATTCCAGTTAATATGCATATTAGATTTAACTTTCATTATTAGCTTGATTTTTGCTTTACATCATCATAGTTTATAACAACTTCAGGAACAAAAGGTATAACTTGATAGACCTTTAAGTACATACTTAAAATTTACAAACTTGATTACATCACTAATTACATTAACTAGTACAAACTTGATATTTACAATTATACAACATAAAAGATTACATTAGACTTGATTACATCAACTATTTACAACATCTAGACATGACCATAGAGCTACAAAATACATTAAAAGTAAAAAAATACATCAAAAAGGTCAGAAGATACATTAGAAAGTCAAAAGATACATCATATACAACCAAAAATACTAGTATATCACACCTAAGGATCTAACAAAATAAGTCAGTCAGCTATAACTAATCCTCATCAGAAGAACTCTCTGTAGCAACAACTTAATTGAAGGGAACCCACTCTATATGTCCACCTATTATGTTATCTTCTTCATCACTTGTAGATTTAGAACCTATTCATATTAATTCTAGGTTGTCGGGAATCACAATCACCTCATACACCTTATCATCCTCAAGCTTAATCACATAACCATATCCTATTCCCTTATGTTCTACTTCATTTTGTACAAGTCTTACCTCTACCTGTCTTCCTAGTCCATTTCCTATCCCAACTATCCTAGTAATAACTATAACTTGCATGACTAAAGCATGAATATATATACTAGATTTATTTTCACTTTCCATCTTTCATTCCTTCTCTTTAGGTTCTTCTTCCTTAGGTTCGTCCTCTTTTGAAACCTCTTCCTCTATATCCTCTCTAATATTAGCCTCATTCTCCTAATGACTACTTTGCATTTTTGAATGAGTTGCTTCCCACGACTCTATGGGTGGTAGATTTTCTTGTAGTGGTCTTAGCATCATAGGTTCTAGATTAGGTTCATTTGGTTCTAGTGGTATCTTTATGCCTTCTTTGATTGGTTCAGGAAAACAAAGAAAGCAATCAATAATCCCTATTGGATAATGCCTAGGAATGTATGGTACATCGATAGGAATATGTGTGATACTAGTTGGGTAAGGTCTCCCCTCTTCTAGTCTAATAAAAAAGCATGTCACTGGCATCATCAAAGATATAATCCTTTCTCTTTCCAACTACCTCTACTCGAAGGCTACTACGGCAGTATATCTATTATATTGGGGTCTTAAACTGATCACCATCCATGCCTACTGATCTTGCCAACTATAACATATTCTATCATAAAATTTATCAATGATTTCATCAACATTCTTGAATATATTCAAATCAACAATTTCTAATCACAGCTGTTGCATCTTAACCATTAATCAATAGGGAACTCTACTCCATTCCACTCAAAACATACCTAACTAACTATCAACTCTCCTCTACAACCCTGTAATTAAACTTAAGATTAGTTAACATTTAATACACTAAATATTTTACTTACTTCTACATTAGTGTACTCAATACAATCTTTTATTGCCCACTTAAGACTACCTTCTCTCACTATACTCTTATGATGTCTACTTCTTTTAAAATATGATGCTTTAAAGTGAATTCACTAAAACTGCACTCTAATACCAATTGAGAACTATTATGCTCCAAAGCGGCAAAGTTGCAACAATTCCGTTGTGTAAACCAATCTATGATAGTAATTTACCACAAAGTTACTATTGTAGATATGATTTACACAATGCTTTTACAACTATTCGCTTTGAAATAAACAGCTTGAGTCATATTTACATAGATATATCTATATGGTCTTATGATCCTAGGAAATATTTACAAGTTATAATAGTCCGGTAAGTAAAATATTACAAGACCATTACAAAAACCTAAGAGTTAATAAGAAAACTCTAGAGACATGATTGATCAACTGGTTTGATTCTCACTTCCTCACGGCACTTTAAAAAGAAACTAACCTCCGGATAGTTATAGAGCGACATCTCAATTTGTACCTGTAAGAAAATCTATAAAGGTATGAGCAACCAACAACTTAGTAAGTTGGGATAGAGCCATAAGATTGTATACAAACATAAATAGGGTTTTCAATCAATTAATTAAATGCAATGCAATACGTAAATGCCATCATACAATGAGGTCCAGTCAGTTGTGAAATTAGAGTAATTTCACTTGCTTTAATCTAAGTTGAAGAGTTTCAATCTTTATGCAATAGCTCACAACTAAACCTAGGTTTATGTAATGGAAACACCGCTCCCCTCAAGGCTATCCTTTAAACCATTGCCCCCATCTATATGCAACTTTCTTTCCTATCACTTAGTTCGGCTAAGGATGAATAAAAAACCATTATGCTATCCAACGCTATCTTTTTTGAAGATATTAATATTTGGTTAGAGAATCCTAACCATCCCTTAAAGAGTTGCAATGCATGTCCAATTGGGGTATTTAAGTCGATTATAATTAAGTTTAGTTTAGAGTAACCAAACAATCTCACACTACTTAATTCATAAGAAACCATCACTATATGTCATTAATATTCAGCAAGTAATCAAAGACATATAAGCATACACACATATGACTACCTATAAGCACAATCGCATATAATCTTGAGCCTTTAAGTACTTAAACTATTAGTCCAAAATAAAGAGAAGTATTGAACTCAACTTACTTGAAATCCTCACTTGTTTCGGTTTAACTTGTTTCCACTTATCTTATAATATAAATATTCTTTTAGTATTCATACCCTTATGTCATAGAAACTTTAAATTATGATTTTACTCGATCATCCAAGTATATATATATATATATATATTACTTATTACCGATCTACTTTAGGCTAATGTTTGAATTTGTTTCTAACTTAGGTTCTAATTCAATTTTTTTTTCTTTATTACGAGCTTTATATGTGAACCCAGTAACTCGTTTCAAACCACTATGTGAAATTCATTACATTACACTTAAGTATTCTAATAACGTATTTAGCCCTTAACCAATATTCTACTTCGTACGGTACTTGTAATCCTAATTTAATTACTAAATTTGCTCTCGATGTAAGAAAAGTTTACAATTTCATATAATCACCTAAATTTAAATTTCGTATCAGATTTATCATCATCATCATGATCATCAATTTTAACCTAATATTTTCTATTTATTACATTTCTAATTTCACATATCACTAATTTACATATAATCACTACATAATACACATAGTAATTATATCTAACACTCTAAATAGTATAAACATAATTCTACATCAACAAATTGCATCCCAAAAACTCCTAATTACATGCTAAATTAGTAGTTACACATTTAATCACTAAATTAAGGCCAAAAATCACTCTTTATATAAAATTTAAAGGTCTAAAAATTTCAAAAATTAATTTCTAAAAAATCTCTTGATACAATGTTTTAAATACTTTAAATAGCTTACATAAAAATTTTGGACTCAAAACTACACTATTAAGGTCATTTATTTTTAAATTGAAAATAAGCTCGTGTTTCAAGATTTTTTAAGCACTATATATTTTCAGATCTAAATTCATCAAACCAATGTTTTTCCCTAAATCCATATAGATATAAACCTTGTTATTCAAAATTTCATAATTTTCCAAACACATTTAGTATTTTTAATAAATTAAACAAAATCGGATTAGAAATTGAACTCCTCTATCCAATCAGCTTCTAACTACTAGTAGTGGCTCTAGAAGTGTTGGTAAAGAGGGGTGGTAGTGGTAAGATGTGGTGATAGTGGCCGTCTTTCCTTAGCTGGTCATTGGTCATGGATTCTCTCTTAAAGCCCTAATTATACTGTAATTTTGCTATTTAAAAAAAAAACTTATAGACCCTTATTGAATATATATAGCTACTTTGATGATTTATTGAGTTAATTGTTGCCTTGTGTTCGTTATCCTCTCTTCTTTTTACTTTCTAATTGGATAAATTCAATTAGCTAATTGTGTTTTACTAAATCCTATCATGCTACAACTTGATTTTGGATAATTCTACACTTTTTCCTAATTTTTTTATTTTTCTTTAATTATTTAGTATTATTTTAGCATACTTTAGGTATTTTAAGTAATTTTGGGTATTTTTATCTGCATGTAAATACATATATAGTATAAGTAAATATTCTTAAATATTATTTATATTTTTTTTATAATTTTTAGTGTACATATAATTTATCTTTATCCATTTGTTAATTATTAGAACTTGTTTTATACATTTTTTTTTATAAATAATGAGTAATATACTTATAATTAAATATTATATCCATTTGTTAATTATTAGAACTTGTTTTATACATTTTTTTTTTATAAATAATGAGTAATATGCTTATAATTAAATATTATAATATTTAATTATTTTATTGATTATTTTCTTAAATTAAAATTCATTGGATCACTTTTACTAATATTCCTAATTTTGTCTTAAATTATAGGCTTGATTAGACAACTTGTCTAGCTGCCTTAAATTTTACAGATTGACCTTTAACACCAAATTATGGGGCTTGCATTGGGCAGCTAAAGTACATAAAAGAATGCAAATAGCAATTTCATAAGGGCTAATGATCCTGATGGGAAGGTCATTTTACCTAATGTGTAGCATAGTGACACAATCTTCATTCTTACTGATGCATCAATTAACTTTGAACAAAAAGAAGGCTAGAATTGGAGGAATTATGCTAAATGCTAAGGGAGAATTCATATTGGGATTTGCACAGCAAATAGCCTATACCTTTCCCTTAGAAGCTGAGTTATGGAGGATAGCAAAAGCTCTTAAAATTGCAAGTGATCAATTTTTCAAACACTTACATCTTCTATCAGATTCTTTAGAAGTAATATCAATTTTACAAAACCTAGCATTTGATGATTCTAACTTGGCTGATGTGGTTGTTCTATACGAGGACTTGCGTAGGAAATTTGACATTTTCATTGTCAACTACATCAACAGAGGCATGAATCGTGCTGTCGATGCTTTAACTAGGAAAGGGTCAACAATAAAGTCTAGTATGGTGTTTTGCACCCTGCTTGTAAGGAGTTATTTTGAAAATCTTATGAACTTATGTTAGTGTTATGTAAGCCCAAGTATGGTATTTACTTATGGAAAAACTTTATCATTATAAATAAAGTTTCCTTTCATCTAAAAAAAAATCTATTATAAATTTTTATGTAATTTCATAACTCCTCTCATATTTTATGAATCTATTTAATAGTTAAAAAGGCCAAGTAATTGTAATAATCTATTTTAAGTTGTAAATGCAGTTATTATAGTTTGTAACTCCATGTAAATTTGTTCTTAGACTTTATGTTTTTGTAACTATTCATATTTCTCAACTTTATTAAAAAACTTATAATTTATTCTACTTCAAAATTTTACGTAGGATTTTTTTACTAGTACTTGTCGAAAAACTCTTTAGTTTGTAATTTCATATATGTTATTTTAGTTTTCTCCTAATACTTATAAAATCATCTAAACTTTTTCATTTTTAATATTTTATTGATTTGCAACATAAACCAATGTGAATTAGTTTCACCTGATTGATTGGTAGCATAATCTAACACAAATCTTATTAGTTAACTTACGGTTTAGCTGTAGGTAGCTTATTAGTGTTATTATGGTTTAGTAAACCGAATGGATTAGTGGTTTAAGGGAGGATGGATTAGGTTGAGGTTTTGTAGTTATTTGAGCTAAGGCTTCGTAAAGCTAATAATATCATTGTATTTTTTGTAGCATCATATATGTTCTTTTTTCCCTCATGAATGAAACAAGTTTGAATCCTTTAATATACAATTAGTTTAAGGGGAAAAAAGCCTTTGTGTAGTGGGGTTGCTATAGCTAGTTGATCATGAGCAATAGGCATACCAATCGACTTACGAAACATGGTAGAGATCAAGGATTGATTATACGCTCCTAAGCCCAAAGGCTCTCGTAGGTAGTTTGCTAAGCTGTTTGAAGTGAGTTAAGCGCCAAGGAGCAATGCTTGCCCTACCCCGATTTGCCAAGCTACTTTGCTCTCCATGCTATCTAAGGTGTTGCCAAGGTGACCAGCCGATGTGCTGAACTAAACCATTCACTATGCACTAGTTTAGGCATTAAATCTGAATATAGCAATCTCCACGGTGTTGAGGTCAAGCTATTAACTGTTAGGAGTTGACCATTTGAAGGTGACTCGACTGTAAATAGTCCCTAAACCAACCCCAGTCCAACCTTAGGTAGTCATAATGCTGAACTTCCGATGTTACATAGCCTTAGATAGAGGCCCGCCCCTATTTAACCCACAATATTGTCAGAATTATAAATTAAAAATACATGCACAATGTCCTTTCTGACAACCATACTATCCTTTCTGACAAAGGACGTTCGCCAAGCACGATTGCATGCTTTCCCTATAAATTATTTTCCTTTTATTTAGCAATTAAGGATTCATTTTTTGTAATTATTTGTAATGTAGAACTTACCCAGACAATGTATTATAAATAATCACATAATGTAATAGCTATAAGGAGAATATGTAGAAGAATACACTAAACTTTGCTTTTACCCTCTCTTGAGCTAAGTGTTCCCTTGCTTACTCTTAAGCTACTTTTATCTAGCCCATTCGAGCATAGATTAGTGGTGAGTGACCTTCGGCCATACTTATGCATTATATCAAGTGTGACTTAAACTCGTGTAAGGCGTTGGTACATCATATCCATCATCGGTGCATAGGAAGCCCTGCTCACCCTCAACCATCATTTACTTTTCGAGCCATCTTACAGCTTGGACCTACCCTTTTGGTTACGCATGACATTTGGTTCATATATTCATCCATGTGTTCATATCATCTTAATATTAGAGCTTGGCTACATTCGAAGCTAGATTCTATTACTGTGTTCTTTAAATAATTTGTCATTGCTCTCGTGTAACTGTGTTCTATTGTTAGCTATGAAGTTTAGTAATTAAGGAGTGTTCTGTACTCTATTTTCCCCTATTTTCAATGCGCCAAAATAGAAAGTGGTTAACTATGTATTTATTGTGAAATTGTCATTGTGAAGTAACCATTAATGTCAAATTAAAGTATACAAGAAACTTTAGGAAACCAAGAAAGTGGTTCTTGACATGGCCAAAGATAAGAAGGGAGATTCTCACCTCAATTAATAGGTAACCACTTGGATAGGGTTACTAACTTGGTAGCTAGTCTGGTGACTGTTATCAAAGAAGACAGGTAGTAAATTAGAAATAGCCCCACTAAGGAACACGAACAGCAAAGACAAGGCAATGGTTAGTTTGGTTGAATTAACATCCTAGTTCGACTATCCCAATCTGAAGGAATTAGTAGGGATACTAGATGAAGGCTAGCGCTTGAAGAGATTGAGGAGGAAGCAGAGGGAGATGATGCGGCAGAGGAGTATTACGAGCCTGAGGGAAGAATTGTACGAACCCTTAGAGTTGAGGGATTGAGAATGTGAATTCAATTTTTTTTTGGAAGTAGTGATGCCGAGGACTACCTGCATTAGGTACATAAGATTGAAAAGTAGTTTGAATGTCATGAAGTGCATGATAATGCAAACGTTACACTTGTTGTGCTAGAGTTCACTGATTATGCCGCCTTATGGTGGAAGAACTTGCAAGCCATCAGAAGAAGAGAAGGGGAATGAGAGATTAGGAGTTAGGATGATATGAAGAGAGTTATGCAGAGAAGGTTTGTACCGAGCTATTATCTACAAGATGCCTTCAAGAGACTGCAAGAATTGAGATAAGGAAGATTAAGTGTGGACACTTACATTAAAGAATTCTAAATGTTAATGATATGATGCAAAGTTGTAGAGCTTGAAGACTGAACTGTATCTTGATTCATTGGTGGGTTGAAGTGTGAGATTAAGGATACCTTAGAAACCTTATACGTTAAAACACTTGATGATGTAATTCGAGCTGCCTAGAGGATAGAAAGGCGCCGAATAGGAAGATTTCGACCACTCGTCGACCGTTTTAGTAGTAACCAACCTATTTCAAGTAAACCTGTGCGAGTGGAACCAAGCAAGGCCATTGAGACTTAACCTGTTCAGACTACCTGAGTAGAGGAGAAGGAACCCCTAAGGTTTGGGAAAGGCTAAAGTTTAAAGAGGAAGAAAAGTGAGATCAAGTGTTATAAATGCTAAGGATTTGGACACATGGTTGCTTAGTACCCTAATAGGTGAACAATAGTGATCCAAGGTGAAGTGCCGACTGTTAAGGTTAACAGTACTAATGAGGAAGTAAAGGAGTTGAAGGAGGACAGATAAATAAAACTGTCTGAGGAGGAAGTTATCTATAGTGAGGAAGGAAACTTTATGCCGATTGCTCTAATGTTGAGGAGGACAATAAGTATCAGTCTTATACCCGAAGATGAATAGAGATAAAATCCCTGCCATATTAGGTGTAAGGTGAATGATTCACTGTGTGCACTAATTGTTAACAGTTGGAGTTGCACCAAGGTAGCCTTTGCATTTATGGTCCAGTAACTGAAATTACCGACTATGCCCTACCTGAAACCTTATAAGCTTGACTAACTTAGTGACAAGGGAACCCTATAAGTGAACAAACAGGTTTTTGTGGTAATCTGCATTGGTAAGTATCGAGACGAAGTGCTTTGTGATGTGTTGCCTATGAGTACGTCCTACATTCTACTTAGATGATCATGGATATTTGATTGAGCAGTTATGTATGATAAAAGGAGGAATACATGCTCTGTAGAGCATGAAGGAAGAAGGATGAAATTGAGTCCTATGATCGTCGAACAAGTGAAGGTCATGTAGTCCCAACTGAATTGAGCCCTCAAGAAGGAGGCTTTAGTATTAACCCAAGTTGAACTAAAGAGAGAGATGGAGGCTAAAAGGCTAATCTATCGACTGGTTTGAAGAATTTTAGAGTTGAGATCTAAGGAGGAGTTGATTGTCAAGGTGAAAACCTTACTAAAGAAATTTACCAACTTATTTTTAGAGGAGTTACGTAAGGGCCTACCCCTAATCTAAGGCGTTGAGCATGCAATTGACCTATAGCCAGGAGCCACACTACTGAACAAGCTTGCTTATAGGTTGAACCTTGAACAGGATACCGAGTTGCAGAAGCAAGTAGACAACCTTATGAAGAAAGGGTATGTGTATGAGTCCCTTAGCCCCTGTGTAGTTCCAGCCTTATTAGCACCGAAGAATGATGGTTCTTGAAGAATGTATATGGATAGCCAAACGATTAATCAAATCACCATTAAGTATAGGTATCCCATACCTAGGCTTAATGACATGTTAGATGAATTGAGCAGAGTAAGAGTATCCTTTAAGATCGACCTTAAAGCTAGGTATCATCAAATTCAAATGTGTGAAGGTAATGGGTGGAAGACCGCATTCAAGATATGACATGGTTTATATGAATGGCTTGTAATGTCATTTAGGTTGTCCAATGCGCCAAGCACATTCATGTGACTTATGAATCATGTGCTCCAAGAATTACTAGGAAAGTTTGTCGTAGTTTATTTTGATGACATTCTAGTGTAAAGTCTTGACTTAGAGACTCACTAGGAGTATCTCCAACAAGTGCTTGCAAAACTTCGAGTCGAAGAACTTTATGGCAATCTAAAGAAGTATGACTTTTGACGTTCCAAGGTGATCTTCTTAGGTTTTTTTGTGAGTAAAGATGGCATTCGAGTTGATGAAGAGAAGATAAGAGCAATCATAGAATGACCTAAGCCGACCTGTTTTGCCGATGTGAGAAGTTTCCATGGCCTAGCATCATTCTATTGTTGATTCATAAAGAATTTCAGTATGATTGTGGCCCTACTCATAGAACTCTTAAAGAAGAATGTTGAATTCAGATGGGATGAGAAAGAGAGGAGGAGTTTTGAGGATGTAAAGGAGAAGCTAACTACAGCCCCCGTCTTAGCTCTACCGAGCTTCGACAAGGTATTTGAAGTAGAGTGTGATGTATTCGGACTAGGCATAGGTGCTGTACTGATGCAAGAAGGTTGACGTATTGCTTACTTCAGCAAGAAACTTCGAAGAGCCACACTTAACTATTCCATCTACCACAAGGACTTTTATGACTTAATCTAAGCCTTAACGGTATGGCAACACTATCGATTGCCCAAGGAATTCGTGATCTACATTGATCATGAATCCTTAAGATATCTAAAGAGCTAATCGAAGTTGTCTTGGAGACAAGCCAAGTAGGTTGAGTTCATAGAGGGTTTTTCTTATGTTGAAAAATACAAGAACGGAAAGAATAATGTAGTAGCCAATGCCCTATCAAGACGACATATGCTCCTGAACGGGCTACAAACTAGGTTACTTAGTTTTTCAACCATCAAGAATTTGTATGTTGAGGACATACACTTTAGTCCTACCTATGCTCGTTGTGAGGAAGGACGGACACTGGATGACTATTACAGAGAGGACGAATGCTTCTTCAGGAAGAGAAGGCTATGTATCTTGACCTGTTCCATGCAAGAATTGCTAGTGTATGAGGCGTATGAAGGGGGATTGACAGGACACTTTAGCTAGTGCCAAACTTATGAGGTACTATCCTTCAGATTCTTTTGGCCAAGGATAAAGAGAGATGTCTAATCTATGCTGGAAAAGCATGCGACTTGTCGAAAAGTGGAGAGTTAAGCCGAGTAACGATACTACCAACCCTTGTCGATCCTAACCAAACTACGATTTGAGTTGAGTATAGACTTCATATTAGGATTGCTGAGGGCATCCCGAAGGAAGGACTCCACCATAGTGGTTGTGGATTGACTTAGTAAGATGGCACATTTCTTTCCCTATTCCAAAACTAACGACACTTCGTCTATCTCTTTCCTTTTCTTGCAGGAAGTAATTAAGCTGTATGGAATTCCCAGGACCATTATTTCAAACTAAGACCCTAAGTTCATGAGCTACTTTTTGAGGATATTGTGGAGGTGAATGGGAACTAAGCTATTGTACAGTACATCATGCCACTTAAAGACCAATGGATATACTGAAGTTGTCAACAAAACCGTAGGAATTTTACTATGGGTTACCGTCGGACAAAATATGACTAATTGGGATTTGTGCCCACCAATAATTGAGTTCACCTACAATAAGACCACCCACAGTGTAATAAGCATGTCTCCATTTAAGGTTGCCTATGGGTTCAACCCTAAGTTGCCATTGGACCAAGTGCCCCAACCAATGCCTGATGATGATCAACTAATAGTCGAGAGAGTTAAGGCCATCAAAGCCATGCACTTGAACATTGTAGAGCAACCGGGTCGAGTTAATATTAAGCTTGAGAAGTAAAGCCAAAGATGGAGGAAGAGAAAATTTCAACCAGGCGATTTGGTCTAAATACACCTCAGCAAGGAAAGATTCTTAAACTTAAGGAAGAGTAAGTTGTTTCCTAAGGCCAACAGACCTTTCAAAGTGCTTGAAAAGATCAACCTTAATGCCTATAGGATTGAATTGCCTAAAGGATATGGGGTCTTAAACTCTTTCAACATTGTCAACCTCCAACATTACACTCTTGAAGATGAACAACTTGGACTTGAACTAGATTTGATCCCAAATCTTAAACAACTTAGAGGGGATGATAAGGATCAAGGACTGATTACGTAATCTCAAGCTTGGGGGCTCTCTTAAGTGGTTCGCCAAGATGTTTGAGGTGAGTTAAGTGCCAAGGAGCAGTGCTTGTCCCAGCCTAATCTACCAAACTACTTCACTCTCCATGCTATCTAAGGTATTGCTGAGGTGACTAGTTGATGTGTCGACCGTAATTACAAGGAAGCGCTTAGGAGCAGTGCTTGCCCTAGCCCGATTTGCCAAGCTACTTTGCTCTCTATGCTATCCAAGGTGTTGCCGATTTGACCAACTAACATGCTGAACCGAACCATCCATTATGCATTAGTCCAAGCACTAAATTTAAATATAGCAATCTTTACAATGCTGAGGCCGAGCTAATAACTGTTAAGATCTAACCATCTGAGGACGACCCAACTGTAAATAGTCCCTGAACTAACCTTAGTCTAGCCTTGGGTAGTTACGATGTTGAACTTTTGATGCTACATAGACTTGACCAAAGGCTCGCCCCTGCTCAGCCTACAATTTTGTCAAAATTGTAGATTAAAAATGTGCACGCTGTCTTTTCTACTAGTTGTACTATCCTTTCTAACAAAGGACACTCGTTACGTACGATTTCATGCTTTCCCTGTCAATTTGGTATCTTAAATGCACATGTGTGATAGTAGATTAAACTTAGTGTTGTTGATCGTTCTTGGATCGTTATTGATTGAATTGCTTATTTAATCCTCTTTAGAGTATTTTCAGTAAAGCTTTGGTGTTCCATCAATGTTCTTAATCCCTCAAATGATAGAATTATCCTCATATTTATAGAGTTTGAAAGTTGATAATATCTATTGGATAGATCCAAGATGGACAGTTGAGATTTAGCTTTATTATCAAAATTTGTCCTTTCCTTTAGCCTTTATGGGCTTAAGCTTACTCAAGGGCTTATAATAGCTAATGGAAGCCCATTATTGCTGTAAATAAGCCTAAAGCACATATAAGTTGCCTTAAGGCCCATTAAAGCTAAATGAAGCCCAAATGAGCTTAGAAGAACCATTTTCGAGTCTATTTGTCACACATAAGATAACTAAGCAAGGCTAAGAGCAGAAAATCCAATCCAACGATCCCCTTTCTAAGCCTACTAAGCTAGGTTTCCCTAAAGCATCCCTAAGTGAGTTAATTTCCTAATCTCTATCACTAACCCAAGACATCATCCATAACATTAAATTAGGTTAAAGGCTTAATCACCAAAATGACCCTCTATATTTTGCCCCTTGACCAAAAATCCCTTCGATATAGTCAAGGGGGTTTTGGCATTTGAAAAGTTGTTTCTTCAACTATTATGTAGATGTATTGTGTGTTAACCTCACTTGCTTGCTTAGTCACTAATACTATTGATGGAAATTATGCCTTTTTTGGATTATTAATGAGTCGAGCATAATAAGCTAGTATTCATTTTGTTTGAATAGTTAGGTCACTACTCGGTGTACGTGCATTGCAAATAGTCGCTCTGTTGCTAAGTACACTTACATAGCTAGAGGCTTCATTTTGTTGTAGTATATAAGCCTAGCCATAGTGTTGCAAAATTTATTAATTATATAGCTTAGTGTGCAAACTTGTGGCACTATTTATTTGTGTAGATCGCTTTTGGTACGTTGGAGTGGTATTACTCCAATGGCAATATATATCATATAAGTTTTTTTGTACCATATGAGTTTCCTTTATATGAGCTGCTTCACCATGTGTATCATTTGTCCAATTGAGTTGATTTCCAATATTGCCTTAGTGACATGTCTAGAATAAATCATTATTATAAAATTACCTTCCGTATATGACAATATTCATAGGAAGTAAACCTTTAAAAGGATTATAATCAAAACTACATTTTTCAATTATATGTAACATCAATAAAAGAATATCAAATAATAGCATTAAGGCTTCACTATCTAAGATATTTGGTGACAAGATCGGTAATTAACATTCAGCTTAAAATCAATCCACATGAGCTATATCAAATACCTATTATTTTGTTCCTAGACTGAAACCAAGAAATACAGTCACATCTCTAACATACTCATGTCTACTTCATCTTATGCTCCTCCATTCTCTCTCTCTCTCTCTATTTTTTTTTTAAATTTTTGAATCTTTTTTTCTAACAACAATGAGTTTTGATATCGAACAAACTACTCTCCCTTCGCATGACCCACCAAACAGAAGATACTTCCATGTATCCTCATATCTTTTTTTTTTTTAATCTTTAATAAACCAACTTTGTACCTAACACTATCGGTTTATTCCCATCAAATCTTCTAACTTGAAATCTTTGATCTTTACCCCTTATTCTCTTATATTGGCTATAAATACACATGCATGTTGTCAAATTTTTCACTACTTACAATAGCGATGAGCCTTAATAGTAAGTTATCCCTTCTCCTTTCTCTCTTTATATTTCCTTTCTATTTTTTTTTCTTTTTCATTCTTGGAATTCCAATAATATTGTTAATAGCTGAATAGTGGAATTTCAATGGAGAAAATGTTGTCCATGGAATCCCTTATGAGTATTATTATGCATGTGGTGGAGTAGGGCATTCAAGTATGAATTGTCAAGTTGGAAAACCCTTTACCCCATCAAGAGATAGTCAAGAGAAACTAGTTAATGCAATAGGGAATTTCAATTAGGGATAATGAAATTACAACCCTTACCTAAATACCTATAACCCAAGTTAGAGAGACCACCTCAACTTGTCATGGAGAGGTAACCTAAGAAGAGGGTTTAATAGAGGTCTTCAAGGACCTAGGATACAAGTTAGCCAGTGCCAGTCTCTACCTTTACTTGCATAAGGTTTAAAGGGAGAATCTTTAGAGCAATCATTGAAAAGTTTTATTAAAAAATGTTACTTGAGAATGAATGCATAAGAGGCTACTATAAAAGAAATGCACAAATGGTTGATTCAATACTATATGGACATAAATAATAAAATCTTAGGACAACTCCCTAGCAATACTGGGAAAAAATTGAAAGATTAGGCTTGAACATCTAGTGAAAATGGTAAAGAAGTTAGTATAGGAGAAAAAGAGTTGTATTTTAGTGGAAAAAAAATGTTTGGTGGTGAAACCTGAGACCCAGAGACCTCATGGAGGAACAAGATGAACCTAGTGATGAGGAAATGTTTACACCATTGAAGGAAGAATTCATAGATGAATGTACGGGGAATCTTGATGATGGAATTGATGAGAACTTTGAGGAGGAAGAAATTGAAGAAGACGCACTAAGTGGTGATGATATGTGTAATCTAGAGACAAATAAAAAGATGGAAATTAGTGAGGAAGAGGATCCAAGTGAAGAAGATCCTAGTGAATATGAGGTCATAGAAGTTCATGAATCTAAGGATGGGAATCCCAAGAAGTTTGAATCTAAAAAGGAGGATGAAGTGAGTTTAGAGAAGCTTAATATCGATTAGTTTAAGATTGTGGACATGATACTTGAGAAGAAAGGTGTTAATGGTTTCGAGTTTGAATATAAATTAGAGGATCCAGGAAAATTCATAGTGTCATGCACCATACTAGATAAGTTTTTTTGGAGAGCATTATTGGATACTAATGCATTAGATACTTTTATGTTAGGAAAAACTATGCAATAATTAAGATTGGAGAGTTTTATGAGGAAAAGCTTGTATTATATCCAAACCATCGGTAGAGGTTGGATTACACCCTTAAGAGAACTCCATTTTATACCTATTAGTGTTGGACTATGTAACTTCCTAGTTGATTTTTTAATAATGGATATGAAGGATGAAGAAATCCCTAGTCTTTGGAAGATCGTTCTTAGCAACCTTTAGAGATATGAAAGAGAGGGTGATTATCCTAAAGAGTGGAGAAAGGAAAGTCATGCACCAAGCTAAGGAACGAATTCAACAACTACATAAAGGAGAAAGGGAGTTAGATTAAGAAAAAGAATTTGAGAAAAGTAGTCGTTTGAGGCATAGGAGCATTCATGAGAAAGGAGAATTGAGTGTGAGCTGGAGAGCTAAAGGATTTAAGCCCTAGAGGAAGTATGAGGGCCTACAATGAAGTAACACTAAAAAACCAAGATAAAGGCTCAGAAACAAAAGCTTAGTGGGAGGCAACTCGACCCACCATCTTTCTTATCTTTTTATTTAGTTTATGTTTGAGTTTTTTCAATTTCAAAGTCTTTTTAGTTATATCTCTTTAACGCATGCACATGTAAATAAATAAAGGAAGCATTGAATCCATCAATCTACATACATCATCAACAAATCCAAAAGGGAAATCGAGAATTCCAAACATACCAAGAAACCGGGGGAGTTCTGTTCTAACTTTCTCTTTTACTTCCCATGGCATATGCATTGAATTATGAAATATACATTTAAATTAAAGTTAGGGGTAGGAAATTTAGACATAAACATTGAAATTATGTGATTATAATTAAGCTTTAATGATTTGATTGAATGCATGATAATTTGTCCCTTGTGTTCACTTATAAAATAGTTCTTTTTTGAAAAGTTGGATCCATTTTCCTTTTTGCTCATGCTTTTAAAATTTTGAGTTTGTTATCATCAATAAAGGTTGTATGAAAAAAAGTAGAAAGAAGTGATTAGGGTCCTATTTTGAAAGAAGCCCCTTGTGAATAAGTCATGAACATTTCTCAAAACTTTATAATTAATTCATGGCATCTTTGCTTTTTATGGCCAATTTTTGGCATGGTTTAGAGGTTTAGAGTTACGAAAATGTTTTGGCTAGGTGTTAGTATTTTGTGTTTTCAGAAGTTGACTATATGTATACACCATTCTTTTAAGGAATCAAGCGATTTGTTAATGTTGTGTGAATTGAAGTGAGTACTAGATTTTACTTGAACATTCCTCGATCAATGCATAATGTATGCCCAAAAAACAAGAAAAGAAAAGTAGTAAAGAAAATGATGGGAATTGAGAGAAAGTCATTGTCACATCCTAGCTTAGCATAAAATGCACCATTATACAAGAATACCTATTGAAAACTTAACTCAACATGCTTATTTATCAAAAGACAACTTTATTTACATCATAAGAGGGTTGCTACATTAGAGTTCAGTTGGATATTCTATTACAACTTATGTGTATAACACAATATTTATATCAAAACGTGAATAATCTTTTTCTTGTCATCCTTACAATAATAGGATTCTCAACTTAGTAGATGTACCATATAAAAGTTGTTGACTTCGATTTACACTCTCACTATACATCCCCCATTAGTGTTGGGCCCTTTATGATGCTGTTAACTTAAAGATAAAAAATTTTATCCCCCCAACTACTAAAGCTGAGTACAAGTAGATAAAAAACAATACAATATAGGCAATGTCACAATCGAAACATTTCAATCATAACCAAAACGCTTAATTCCACTCATTCCTTAACCCACTAGGCATTTATTGTTAGCAATGTAGCGTGTTATGCTCATACACATAGTATGCATTGATATTGATATCCTATGCCCTCCAATATCTACATTTAGTTAGTTAACATAGCTAGTCATTTAGATATAAGGTCTAGGAACTCGGGGCAATAAGGAGCTACCTAGGAATAGGACTCCCAACTTTACGTTACAAACTTTAGACTACATATTATAGTTCACCAAATCAAAGAAGCAACAAGGTCAAATTAGATGATACACTGTAGTTTGCTAAATTAGACTATCAAAATAGTCAAGATGTTTAGGCAATGTGAATCTACATGCTTCCAAAAACTAAGTTCATAAAACCATGGTTTTTCTTACTCACTTGAAAGCTTCATTTCGAAAATTTTGACTTGAAGGTCCCTTTTATACCATACCATGCCATGCCATGTTGTATAGTAACAATTTAGGAATATCATTTAGCACAACCAATCTTCAAGTTTTATTCAACCCATTTATTTGACTCTAGTTTTCAAACTTTCCCTAATAGAAATCTAGCATCTCACTTAGGGTTCACTTAGGTAATCATTCAAAAGATTGAGTTAGCAATCCCTTAACTCTCCAAGTTAGTACAATCATTCATAAACACCACATCAACACCTAACGTAGTAACATAATAGTTTAACCAAGATACAACTACCATCATTCAAAATCACAACATCAGCATCCACCATAGTAGCATATTAGTTCACTTAAGATATAGCCATATTTAATCAACACAGTATCAAACAGCATATAATGTTATAAGTAGCAATATATCTATTCCAAACATAGGTTAGATCCATTTATATGGGCTTAGTAATAGTGTAGAATCCTAAACTTTGTGATATGATTCTTCCTTATTTATCACACCTATGAAAATATAAATATAGTCTCCAAGTCAAGTACTAGTCAAACCTAAATTCTCATAAACTTTTCCTACTGTATCATTAAACTCCATTTGATTGTATCTTATTCATTCCTTATTTGATTTCAGTAAACTTTATATTGTCACGATCATTATTTTAAGTACTATTAAGATCTCTTAAGAATAAAGGCTAATCAATATTATCAAAAGCCCAAAAATATTCTTTCTTACTACCGACTTGACTGTATGTTATCGTAACTCTGTAATTGACTCAAATATGCTTTAATTCTAAATTGGAAATCCTAAAATTTTATACTTTTCAACATGCTCAATATCAATTATATGTCATAGTTACTGATCTTACATTACTTAACAATTACTTTAATACTATTACTTACTATTTCACACATTAGGCTAATATATATGTTTATACTAGGAAAATACATAATAACTAGTATGCAAGCCCGATTAATTTCATGAAAAATCCTATACTCACAAAAATATGTAATTTAATTATTGACCATAAATTACATTAAACTAGTTATCATTTATTTTTATGAAAATAGCAATTTTAGCTTCAAATTTTGACAAATTAAGGTAAATATACAAATCTATGTATGAAATAAAAATTAAGTGTTCCAAATATTATCATAAACTTCCAGAAGTCAAAATACATAGGGTTCATTGATACAAGGCAAGTGCACCTATTAGTTTTAATATAGCGGATGTGAGTTTGAGTTAATCTTTTAAGGACCTTGAGTATTAATACTAACCTTAGCTCTATTATCTAATTGAAAAATTGTGATGGGTTGAATGAATTAAAAATACCGAAATTAACAAACTAATATAATAATGAGACTTGACTAAGCAATTTAGGAAGCGATAAAATTAAGAACGACTTTAAGAAAGTAAATAACGTATTTAGGAATTATTTCCCCTAGTGTTTAACATGTGACTGCTTTAAATATATCCAATTCAATCTCTATTATTCTTGACTAGAGGGATTCACAATTGAAGTTAATAACTTTTTCAAGCATATTAACCATAATCTTAAATTATTTACTGGAATCTTTTTACTTAGTAATATAATTTAGAATCGCATTAATGTATAGTGAATTCTCACACAAAAAATAATAACTTTTTAGAAGAATTATGCATCTTGTCTTTAAGTACAAATATAATTCTATCCAATTATGTCAATATTTTATTATCCATATGATTTCTCAATTATTGTGCATAATATCATAGATTGATACCCTAAAAATATCAATTAATAATGAAAACATATGATTGAATTAAGAAAAATAGAAAATTTATTGAAAATTATCAATAAATCCAATAGTCACATAAAACCCTAGGTATCATAATCCAAAATACAAGAATCTCAAGCTATCATGATAAAATTAATACAAAAGTGTAGCAAAATTAAGAGGTAAAACACAAAAAACCTCTTTTTGTCGATCAGAAATTTCTTCAATCTTGAAATTAAGTATTGCCTCCACTTTTTTCTCCTTTTTCTTTCTAAGTCTCTTCTCCTTTGAATGTCCTAAAATTTTGTACCGAACCTTTACAAGTTCTTATATAATGTGTTGTGAAGATTCTTTTTTCATTACTAGATACAGCTTGGGACATAGTTGTGTAACTTACTAACCTTGACAAAAAAAAATAAAAAATCACCTTGGATAGACACAACCTAAGCACACAGTTGTGTCTTAGACTGTGGAACTTTTTGACAAAAAATTGTCACTTTCTCACAAAAAATTGTCACTTTCTCCTATTGATTATGTAACTTCATAACTCATTCGTTTGAATTCCAAATTGAGTGAAACTTCATTCCTTTTTTTTTTCAATCCAAGAACGTGTTCAAATCTTAAAATCAAAATTTTACTCAATTAAGTATCATTTTCTTTAGAAACAACCAAAAATATTAGAAAAATGCTATAAAATCACCATCTAAAGTGTACTTCAAATAAGTTGTTCATACTTTGATTTTGTCAAAAACTAATTAATTTAACAAAATAGTAAAATTGCTAGTTTTATCCAAAATAATTACAATAAATAGTAAACATACTTATTTCAAAAAATTATTGTTACTAAAATTGATTACATATATTACGTGTATTATGCACAAAAATTGACCTTGAAATAACATCATGTAATATTTCTAAAAATTATTTCAATTTTTACCCAAATAAGGCATTTTCTGAAGGACCCTATATTTTCACTAATATTTAATTAAAAAAATTACTACATCAATCTACATCTATAATAACTCTAGAAAACTAAATTTCATAATTAAATAACATAATTTGACATTTTTAGAAATTTAGACAAATTACAGGCGAAAAATTAGTTCGCCTAAATCGACTACCTCTGACAACCACTGGATTGCCACACCTTGTTGGAAAGACTTCTTTGGCTACCCTCTATTGGACCCCTAAGCCACTCCAAGTCAAGTTGTGGATAACCTATTGAACTGCCCTATACTAGTTTTGGCCCTATTTATTGTTTTATTTTTATTTTTTTCTAATGTTTTCAAATTTTATAAAATTATGTTCTTGTGTTTTTATATTTTTAAAATATTGCAAATGAGGTTTAGAGTCCTATTTATAAGCTTTAGGATTTTTGCATGTCAAAAAGTGAATTAACATGTCTTTTTCTCATTTTCCTAGGTGCCATATGTCATAACTATTACTTCTTAACTAGCACTTATAATAACAACTATAGGAATGTGAGTAACTAATTGCTCTACAAGTTAAGACCAAGATATAAGACTAAATGCAAGTTATCTAAATGCAATGCAACAATCAAATGCCATCATATGATGTTTATTCGATCTATCATAAGATTAGAGAAATTTCACAAGCTCTAATTTGAGTTAAGGAGTTTAGTGCACATTCAACAGCTCATGACTAAACCTAAGCTTGTGCAATAAAGACATCGCTTTTCCCGTGACTACCTTTGAACCATTACCTTCACCCTTATCGCGACGTCCTTTCCTATCATTTAGTTCAATTAAGGATGAAGAAGGGACCATTATATTACAGTGATATCCCTTTCAAAAGTTTCGATATTTGGTCAAAGAATCTTAGTCGTCCCTTAAAAAGTTGCAATACATATCCAATTAAGGAGTTTAGGTTGAATATAGTTAAGTCGAGTTTAGAGTGATCAAACAATTTTACTCTACACAAACCTAACAAACCATCATAGCAAAACATCAATATATAACCAAATAATCAGAGACACACAAACATTTACCTGCAAGCACAATCTTAAGCCTCTAAGTACCATAATATGGTACTCTAAAATATATTAATGTATTGATCCCAACTTACATAGACGTTCCATTTGCTTACTTAAGGTGCAACTTGCTATAGGTCTTTGTTAACGGTGCCTATAATACAGATATTATTTTAGTGTCCATATAACTACTATTTATATACAAACTTTATTCTACAATTAAGATTTCTCATCTTTAGTTAAGGGTTTTTTACTATATTTAATTATTCAAGTTTTTAAGTCTCTTACAATTATCCTCATTTTGAGATAGGTTATGATTCAACTTCTAATTCAGTTTTTAATTTAGTCTCTAATCTAGCTTCTAATTATAATTTTATTCATAAGCCTTAAACCATTCGTTATCCCACTCTTTGAGCTTATCTAACCATGTTATAGGTATAAGAGTTTCTAAATTATACACTAGTTCTATTTATATTCACTCTAATTTAGCTCTTGGTTTCATTTTACACTTAAATCTTGGAAATACCTTCTAACCTATTTTACAGGGTTTAAATAACTTTAATTTGAATGAATATAGTATCTAATTAGTTTCTAACCATCTTCTCGGTTTACTAGTTTTCATCTTGGTTTTAATTTAGCTTATGAATTAACTTTTAATTCAGCTTCTAATTACAGTTTTACAAATATGTCCTAGAAACTTCCCCTAATCCATTTTTTAAATTCAACTAACTATATTTCAAGTATAGTAAGTCGCTAATTTAGTTGCTAATCAACTCCATAATTTGTCCTATACACCTAGTTTTTAATTTAGCTTTTGATTTGAAGCTATTCCATATTTTACCATAACCACTTATAAATTTGATTCACAATCAACTTCAAAGTTCATCATATAGCCTATTTTCACCTTAGTTTGAATTAACTCCACTTAACTCCAACATTTATTTACTTCACATATTTCCCATATAAACACCCTAAATTGATAATATTCAAATCTATTGCTCCTAACACCACCAAACTCATCTGTCAGTATTATTCAACATTATAAAATATCATAATTCACCCCATAGTAGAATTTAAGCTAATTACTTGAAAGATTACTAATTATGTGTTGATAAATAGTCACTTCAATAGGATTTTTGGGCCTAAAATTCAAATAAAATTATGAAAAATAGTTTTCACAGAAACCTTTTCATAGAAATTTAATATACATAATAGATATTTTATAGAAAATTTTTCAAGCTAAAACAACATTAATAAGGCTTTTGAAAACAAAAACAAAATCAGCTCAATTTTAGCAATTTGTCAAGGGCAATATATTTTGAAACTCAATAGTATCAAAATAATATTTTTCTCTAAAAATTCATACAAAAACATGTTAGAGTACAACTTTTCATAATTTTTAGATACAATTTGATATTTTCATTAAATTTTATGAAAATTGGTGGTTTTAACCACTCACTAGCATTACTAGCTTCAACCACAGCCAGCTACCTAACCATTGTCGATTAGACTAGGCACTGTCTCCATCGTCGAGTGGTAATGGTAGCCTTATGTCAAGTCTTCATTTGATCTTCGTCCCTTAGTTTAGATCATAATACACCCTATTTTTCTATAATTTTTCCTATTTTCCCTCTAACTTTCTAGATACTCTTATTGTTTTTACTATATGCTAAAGTGTTTAACTAAGCTAAAGAGGTGGGTTTTTGAATTTATAGAGAAGGATTGAGGGTTGGTGGGGACTTTTTACTCCTTAATATATGTCAATTTTCTATTTAGCGTACTTTTATGTGTCCTTATCTTTTTTTTTTCTTTTGGCCAAAGCACATCCCACTTACCACGTCTCTTTCTAGTAAATTCTAGCATCTTACTTTATTTTTCTGAATTTTTATTTATTTTTCTATATTTATTTAGTATTATTTAGTATAAATTAGATATTTTAGATAATTTTGAGTATTTTCACCTATATGTAAATACATATATAGTATAAATAAACATTATTTAATTTATTTTATGATTTTTAATGTACATATAATTTATCTTTATCAATTTGCTAATTATCGAAACTCGTTTTACGTGTTTCCAATAAATAATAGGTAATATACATATAACTTAATAATTTAATATTTTATTATTTTATTTTTTGAATTCTAAACTTATGGGGTCATTTTTATTAATATTTTTAATTTCGTCATAAAATTTAAGCTCAATCATATAATTTATGTGATCACCCTAAATTTTATGAATTGTTTCCAAATGAGTCAATTATAAGTTAATTACCAATTTTATAAGGTCTCACACCCATTGTTCAATCAAGGAGGCTAAAGTCAAGGGTATTAGTGAATTTAGCCTACCAATCAATTGGTAGCTTTTCTACCGACCTATCGATATGCCTTAAACCATTAGGATTAAGCGATTCCTTAGGCAATTGATTGATGGAGAGGATGATGTAGTGAATATAAAGTAAAGGGGTAGATCCACTCATGCTGATCAATTAGTACCATCTAAGTCGATCGATTGGTAGAAGAAATTAGGGTTATGGTTTTTCATCTAAAACCTTAATTGCCTTAAACATCACATTTCATAAAACATGGTGATAACCTAATGTTGACATGTATCAACTGATCAATGAGTAAACCTTCACATCGATTGATTAGTAGCCTAAATTTATATATACTCGCATTTACAGCAAAGAATGTAAGCCACCATTGGGTTTTTAGTCTTGTTTTGTCTAGATTTGCTAGCTCATTGTCTATTTTACTGTCTTATTGACTTTTTATGATATTTAGCGAATGTTTTTATGATTTTGACACACATTTAAGTTAGTTTAATGAGCATCTACTATCTTCCTTTCATTTTATCACCTGTTCTCTAATGGAGTTTCCTACTGTTTTTCCATCTTTTGTTGCTATTATTGTTAATACTATGAGTAACTAAGTAGTTTTTAGTGGGTTTGTGATAATGTGGATGTTGTAGATGGTGTAAGTTTGTATTTTTGATATGGGTATGTGTATTTAGATAGGATTTTGATGATTAGTATTTCATTTAAACTCCATAACCACCTCTTGGCGTCTCTAAACCAACGACCAAACTAAAGCGGTCAATAAGACATTAAGGAGCTTACTCTAAGCCATTGTGGGCAAGATTTAAGCAATTGGGACTTATGTTTGCTGGCTATTGAGTTTACTTATAATTGCTCAACCTACGACTTGATAGGCAAGTTTCCTTTTAAGGTTGTCTATAGAATCCAACTGAGTTTATCCTTGGATAGGATCACTAGTTTAACCTCACAGGAAGATAAGTGGTAATGAGTAGATCATGTGGGAAGAGTTTTAGAAGCAAAGTAAGAAGATTATTGAGTGGTTAGTAAGGACTATGGCAAGGTAGCAAGAGTTTAGTAGCAAAGGTCAAAAGAATGTCATTTATAACCTTAGAGACTTAGTTTAGGTCCAATTGAGCAAACAAAGATTTTTGAGCAAACAAATCAATAAAATCTTACCTCAAGAAAATATATCCTTTAAGGTTCTTCAAAGAATTAATGACAATGCTTATGGGCTCGAGCTACTCAAAAGGTATGGGTTGTCGTTGACCTAATACCCTATTGCTAGAAGAAAGAGTTAAGGATCACCAAGATTAGAGATCAAACCTCTAGGGAGCTTATGGAATCTTAACCTTTAAACTGCTAACTCGAGGTCAACTCTAAGGTCTTCAAGGACTAGCTAAGTGGATCCTATCCCTATAGCTAGCCATAGACAAATTCTAATACCAAGCCGGGCATTGCTATACCCCTTCCCTAGTTAGTCCAAAGTCTACACTCTAGTCTAAGCTCAATCATTATTGTTGACGTTTGACTTGGTCATTAGAGAATCTAACTTACCCTTGATTCAACCTATACAAGGAAACTACCAATCAAGCATAATTCTAACCTCAAAGCTTCATTCTTCTAAGCTTCCATTGGAAGGTTCATCTAACCCCCCTCAACAACTCAGCATAGACTAATAATCACTTAAATGTACTATGAATACTTCTTCTGCCTTGATCCCTAATTAGTGTTAGCAATGGCTAACCTAATTATCATTCCTTAAAGCGGTAGAGTCATAACAGTTCCTCCATGTAAACCATTCTAAGATATAAATTGACCATATAGTCGCTATCTTAGATCTAATTTACACAAGGCATCCATAACTAACCTGCTTTGAAGTAAATAGTTCATAAATTAAGTATCTTATTAACTTATGAACTTAAGAAAGATACATACTTATACTGAAATAACTTGAGTATCTTTATAAGATTTAGCAACTTAATCCTAATTTACTCAAGTAATTTGTAAATTAATACTAAAAACTTTAAAGAGTAATCTATACTTGAGAGTGTATTCGATCTTCAATTTATATTTTCACTCCTTAGGATCCAGCAGTTACTAGCTTTAGAGTAGTTATATGTCTACTTCTTAGCTAGCACTTGTAACAACATTTATAAGGATGTGAGCAACTACAATTCAATAAGTTAGGACGGAGACTTAAAACCATATAACAAACACAAACATGGTTATCCACCATATTAGTTAGATGCTATGCATGTACAAGAAAATGTTATCGTACGACGTTGTCTAGCTCGTCGTAAAATTAGAGAAATTATACTCTCTCTAATCTAGGTTGAAGAGTTTCCATTAATGCAACAGTTCACGATCAAATCTAAGCTTATGCAGTGGAGACACCGCTCCTCTCACGACTACCTTTGAACTATTAACTTCACCCTTACCGCGATCTTCTCACCTGTCACTTAGTTTGACTAAGGATGAATAAGAGATCAATAATGCCATTCAACACTATTCCTTTTGAAGAGGTTGGTATTTGGCTAGAAAATTCTAATGTTCCCTTAATGGGTTATTATGCAAGTCCAGTTTAAATTTATGAGTGAAATATTCAATTAAATCCGATTTAAGTTGTTCAATCATTTCAAATAAATTACATAAATATAAGCCAAAGTAGCAAATTAGTAATCATATCAACAGCTTAGAACAAGCATATGCATATAATCAGCTATCTAACAATAACAATCTAGTACAATTTCAAGCCTCTAAGTAGTATAAATTAGTACTCTAAAATATAGTATCGTATTAATCCCAACTTACCTAGACTCCTTACTTGCTTACTCGAGGTACGTCTCGTACTAGCTATTGTCAAAAATCTCTATAATACAAATATTTTTTCAATTTTCTACATAACTACTATAGATTGGTTTTACCTTATAGTGCTTATTATTATCTTTTGTTTAGGATTTAATATACCCATTCATTCAAGTTTTTAAGTTTTTTACAACAATTCCTAATTTTGAGCTAGGTTCTAATTCAATTTCCTAATCAGTTTCTAAATTAGATTTTTAACTCGATGTTCAATTTTAGATTTTATTCATAAACCTAAAAAATCATTCCAACCCATAATATGAAATTAATCACATTATTTTCAGATATCCTAAATATTATACTTATCCCCTAACCAATATTTTAATTTATACGGTATACCCCCGTATCCTAATTTAACTACCAAATTTATTAAATATTTTTATTATTTTTGGAATATCAATTTTAATCTAATATTTTCCTACTCATTTATTTCTTATATTTACCTATTATATATTATCACCTAATATGTACATAATATACATATCTGATAGTCCTATCACTTCAAATATTATTCCTCAACATCAACTAACACCTCAAAATATCTAAATTCATCTCAAATCATATTTTACACCTAATTACCCTAAATTAAAAAATTAACTTAAAATATGCCATTTTTATCTATTATATATTTACTACATAATATCTTAATAATTGCATCTAATACCCTAAATGCTACAAATATCATACTTCATTAGATTTCAACATCCTAAAACATATAATTATACACTAAATTAGTAATTATCTATTTAATTACCTAATTAACAAAAATTACCCATTTTATACATCATTTTAAAGCCTAATAATTATTTAAAAATTTAAAAAATTTATTTTTAAAAAGGGCTTCATAGAACTGTTTTAAATTCTCTAACTAGTCTAACAAAAATTTTTGGGCTAAAAACTATATTCCTATGGTCGTTTATTTATGAATCGAACAAAGTTCGATTTTATGCAGTTTCTTAAGAATAGTATATTTCTAGACATAAATTTATCAAAATAAAATTTTTCCTAAATATAAATACTAAAATATCCCATAATAACAAGTTTCATAATTTTCAAAACATTTTTATATTTTTAACAATTTAAGCAAAATCGGGTAGAAATCAGAATTAATTGGCATTGGTTGCTCCGGTCACTGCCAGCCACCAAGGCCTTATTGGTTGGTTTGGGTGTTGCTACCACCATTTGGTGGTTGTAACCTTCTACTCCTAGGTAGTCGTCTGGTTGGAGATCTCCTTATAAGCTCTAATTATACAGATTTTTGTCTAATTTTTGAAAATTAACCCTAACTTTCTTATTTTGACCCTCTCTATTTTTTCTACTCTTCTAACTGTCCAAATGAGCTTCTGAAATTTTTTTGGATATTCATAGAGCTTTAGGGAATTATAGTGCATTAAATTGATTAGACAATTGCTTCTCCAAATTGTTTTTTATTGTTTTAAGATACTTAGCTAATTTTTTTCTTCTTTTCCTTAGCTGCCGCAACTCAAATTTGGATCATTCTTTATTTTTCCTTAATTATTTATGAATTTTATTTAATTAATTCATATTATTGTAGCATATTTTACGTATTTTAAGTAATTACAAGTATTTCTTCCTATAAGTAAATTCATATATAGTATAAATAAATACTCTTAAATATTATGCAAGTTATTTTATAATTTTTAGTATGTATATAATTTATCTCTAGTGACTTATTAGTTATCGGAACTTGTTTTAAGCATTCTCGATTAATAATGAACAATTTTCATAAAATTCAATATTATATTAATTAATCATTTTATTACTTATTTTCCTAAATTCAAACTTATGGAATAACTTTTACTAATAATCCTAACTTTATTGTAAAATTTGGGTTGTATCGGGCAATTTGCTCGATCACCTTAAATTCTACGAACCAAACCGTAAATACTTGATTATGGATCTTACATTAATCACCTAGCCTTTGACTTACATTCGCTTGATCATGCTTGATCCTTGTTTCTCCATATGAGATTCTCTATAGAATATAATGATCATGAACTTTTGGCATGCATCGTTCCTTTTTTTGTACATTTACTAATGTTCCTTTTGTATTTTATCTTTTATACCCTTTTTAGATGCATCCTAAGTAGTTATATTATAATTACTCTTTTTGTAATTTCAGTTATTTCTTTTTATTATCCTAAAAGGTTTACTATAAATAGCCTCTTATCTTATAAATCAGAATCACTTGACCTTCAATGAATTAAATATCCCTCTTTTCTTATGAGAATCCTCTCCAAGCTTACACTTACATGCTTATCTAACCCGATAAGTAGGTAAGGTTAGTGGTAAGTGGACCTTAGCTCAAGTTTCTGTATCATATCAAGTATGGGCTAAGTTGTTTTGAACTTTTCGGTGAGTTATGTCTCTAAGGTTGCTTCACATATCATTATGTCGTAATTGATAAACACTAATAGGATGGCATAACATAGGTACTTTATTATGTATTCATAGCATCCTTAGTTAATTGGTTTGTCAATAAGTTTACTTCCTATAGAGCAAAATGTTGCCTGCTTCCTCAAATTGTTGAAACAATACCCTATAAGCAAACATACCATTTAAATGGTGGTTATATGACATTTTATTATATAGTAAAAGCTCAAAAAGTAGCTTGGAGTTAGTTGCAATATCTATCTTTCAACGCATAGATCAATACCAAAGTATAAGTACCAAATCTTCACTGTAAGTATATCTATGTTCCTTAATTTCTTTTGGTACCTCACAATCCATTGCCTTGTTTCACCCCATAGTTATTATGCTACTGTCATAACCCCTTTATGTGGATCGTAAGAGGCATCTATACTCAACTTTACCTAGTTTGAAGGTGGTACTTCCCACAACCATGTAACTAGTTTCCTTATATTGTTTTCTATCATATATGACACAGTTTCAATATTCATATGCCTCCATTCTCATCATTTAAGGAGATTGAATTGTTTATGTATATTTGCTTAGAAAACCATATGTCAATTTTGTCCTTCCAAATTCTCTGCAATAAAAAGGCTATGATGATGCTCATTAGGAGATGTGGCTTGCCTTTATCAAATTTCTCTTGCTATGAAACTATTGTAAGCCACTATGGCAAGTAATTTGCAACATTTTGATTGTTATTTAATCCTTTAAGGAGTGTTAGGCATGTGGATAGGTTAAAAAAAAAACATGCTTCTATCTTCATTTAGGTTGGCACATCCTGGGCATCCACTTGCTTGCAAATTCCTTATAATCATGTTGCTTGTAGTTGGTAAACCATTTTGAAAAAACTCTACAGAAAAATATGAGGCTTTGATGGAATTAGAAGTTTTGATAGCCATGACAAGATTAACCTCTCAATAAGAACTTTAAGGCATAAGAATGACTATAGCTAGTTTATCATGAAACAGTTGGAACCTTTTCTTGAGTTAAATATGTCTTCATCATCATCTTAAAGGAAATATGGTCCAAACTCCTGATAAAGTAGTGTAGAAATTGTGAATCTAATTAAACATTCATTTTAAGATGAAGTGCACTACCATCTCTTACACAAAGATTTTCCTTGTATTGACCAATAGGTCTAGATAAGTTCCCTTACTTTTTCTTTAGGCAGCCACCTATCATACCAAAAATTCATGTATTGTCCATTTCTCATGGTTATTAGACAGGCCCTCCTTTTCCAAGTTTGCACCTCCTTATACAAGACTTTTCCATATTAGAGAGGTAGCTTGTAGAAGATGAGTTATTTTTCTCTTTTATAATGCCTTTGTATTTAGTTACATAATCTTGTCTAAGTTGTCTTTCCATGATCAAATTTCCAAGCTCTCTTCATTTTAGAAACCTTTTTTCTCAATGGTAGGTTTGGGTAGCCAAGCTACCTTGAGATTTTTGTTGAGTTAATTTGTCCCATGCTATCTAATGTATTTTCCTAGCTTCTTGAATACTATTCCAAAAGAAATTCCTTACTATTTGATCAATAGTACTAACTATTTTTTTAAAGGAAGTTATCTCCTTCATATAATATGTAGGCAGGGATCCAAACGTTGAATTGATCAATATAGCTTGCCTAACCATACTAATGTGTTTTCCTTTCTACCTTGTAAATATTTTTAAGGCTTTCAAAACAAGGAAGTCGAAGTTTTTAGGCCTTGGTTTTTTTTCCCATAAATGAGAGGGTAGCCAAGATATGTGCCAAATTTCGACAACGTTTTTAACTTCTAGGATGTGTCACTTCATGTACTATGTATATAGGTTTATTAGGGGGGAAGAGTATTGATGACTTTTGTGAGTTCATTTTTACACCTAACTATTGATGAAAAGTGGTGCGGGCTTTAGAGATGACTTTAGTAAAAGTAGAGTCTACATCAGCCATGAGCACTGTATCAACAACAAAGAATATAGACAACAACCTTGTTGTTGAGATTCTAACTTTTATGGGCTTCCATGTTTTCAACTAAATTTGTATTCAATTAAGTGACTCAAAATCTCCATGGCCATGATAAAAAGGTATAGAGCTATAGGATCTCCTTATCTTAAGCCTCTAGAAGGCATTATTAGTGGTAAGGCTAAGCCATTGCAGAGTATTGGCTTGTTATGGTAAAGATATAACAAGCTATTAGTCTTTGCCAAGTTGGTGGGAAATTGAAGCCGTTTGAAGCATTGATTATGAAATCACATTCTATTTTATTGAAGGCTTTCTTTAGGTCTATCTTCAAAATCATGAATCCTATTTTCTGCTTTTTTTCTCCTCATACCATAAAGTGTCCATTGGAGTAGGAGGATGTTGTCCATTGTAGTTTTATTTGGGTTGAAAATTAATTACATGGGGTGTATGAGGTGACCTAATAGAGACATTAGTTTGTAAATGTTGTACCTAGACTAATTAGGTGAAACTGTCTCAAGTGATTCACTATTACTTTCTTAGGGACTAAAATAAACAAGGTTTCGATTAAAGTTGAGGGGATGGCTTGTACTTGAAAGATGGTTGTTATAAGCTTGGTAGCATATTCTCCCATAATAGCCAACACTACTTATAGAATTTGAAGTGTAGTCTATCTTTGCTTAGGCTTTTAAAGGATTTGATTGATGATAAAGTCAGCATTTGAAAAGTTGTTGGCAATTCATTAATGTTTCCATAAGTAGATAATTGAAGAAATATCGATTTCCAATAATAATTTATCAACTTGATGGATGGAAAAGGCAAAGGAGTAATATATATATAGTAAAAATATAGCAATCTCAAAACTAGCTTGTATGAAATGGTGTCTAACACGATTTCAGGTTAACTTAAAATCTACCTTTAAGAAATGATTTCTTCAAAATTGTATCAAAATCATTTATTGAAAACATGATTCCAACACAATTCTTCTTAAACATCCTAAATATATAGCAGCAATCAAAACCCTACCTGTCTTACATTTTACGTTTCTTTTTCTACCTCCTCTTTGCCTTCTTAGAAACCTCCATAGTATTTTCCACTTCTTTCCTAAAAGAGATCCTCTGACAACAGAAGCCTAAGTAATCCTAATTGATAAAAAACTTACCTACATAAGAGGTGCTCATAATGATAATTGCAAACCTCAAGATAATTGAGGGATTCCCCATGTCTAGTTGTTCTTCCAACACTTGAAGTCCCCTCTAAATAAGGAGAAACCGTGACTCAGATTAAGCAACCCAGGCTCCAATTCATATAGCCCAAAAGGAGTAGATACCAAAGGGAATAATTTACTAAATATTTTCAAGGTCGAGCACAATTGCATTACAAGGAGGTTACGACTGCAAAATGGTGATAGCACAATCGAAATTTTGTTTATACTCCAATATTTCTTTCTACTTGTCTAAACATTGAAATTCATCACCTTGCAAGCTGATAGTATGTGCTCAAGAAGGAAAAACTACGGACTTTACATGAATCCACGAAAGAATTATAAATCTCGAAAGGTTGATTGAAGACATGATTTCAAGCTAATGTGAAATCGTATTTTCAATATAAGATATCTAATTTTAAGGATTAGCTTTATCAAGACGTATTTTAGGGATTTTTTTGAAAAAAGGTATTCTTCCCCCCCCCCCCCCTCCCTTTTTTTTTTGTTTTTTGGCTCAGTGAATACATGATTTGACTTCATCATTATCATTTTTTTTTAATATTTAAAATACATGCAACCCGATAATTAGTCTCATATCAACAGAAATAGACTTACTACTCCAGCAAATCAATAGTAGTCATACTTTCACCAAAATATTGCGAAGACCGGATAGATTATAAAATTCCATTGTAAATCATGAATGAGACATGACACTTGTCACGTGATCAATAGACTATGGAGTACTGACTATAAATGATAATACTTGTAATACGTATCAAATAGCTTGTAGGTGAAAGATAATGGAATTCTTCTTAGTAGAGAATTTTTCAATCCTTTTTGAGTAATCCTAAATGTATTTCGAAAAGGGAAGATTGTATTACCTTAATCTTATGATTTCTCTTTCGTATAGCACATTGGCGGATCCATATTGGTTGAATTACTTTTTTATGATTGAATTCGGTTAGGTTTCTTTGTCGCTAGATATTCGTCTTGCTAGTGAACATGGTTATAGAGGATGGTAGGAGATGATATTATTAGAATCTGACTCTGATTCTGTGGTCCAAAGCCTAGTAGCTCTGTATATTATAGCAATAGGCGTTAAAAGAAATCGAGCAGATTGCAGTAGGCTCCCCAAAGGTTCATTTTGTGCACATTTACTAGTGGAGTGGAATAGTAGGATCGATCGCCTGTTCAATTGAAAACCGGATGTGGCTCTTGTATAGATATGAGCACACACCGCATCTCCTCTTCTCTCGCTTGTTTCTTTAGACTCTTTCTTATACTCATCCGGATGGGGACACATCTTGTATGGTTGGTCATGATGGTAATGAAGCTTCCTATCATTTTATTAAAAAAATTTAATAAACATATAAAATCGGTTAGGTTTAGATGGTGCATTAGCTTTCGCACTGAAAAGAAAGACAACTGCTTCACGTTGGAGGACGGTCAATTACTTTTAGCCCAATGTCATGGTCGGAACTAGGAAGTCAGAACATCGTACCAGAAAATTAATTAGTTCAGATATTAGTCAATCACTCTATGCTTAGACTTCTCGCGGTAGGAGAGAGTTCTTCGAGGTAAGTGGAACTGATTGCACTTATATTTATCGAGATCCTCTATTGACTTATTGAAAGTTATAACTGGCCCCACACTTAAGCCCTGCATCGCACGTTGATTTTTTTCTCCATAAATTTTGATTGAAGATATATTTATTTTCACAAACAATTCCCGCTACCTTTTTTTTTTTTTCCCTTTATACGAGAAGTTAAACACTATGAGGAATTTTTCACTTTTCTCTATATTAATTAATTGTGCTTGCTCTTAGGTTATGTAGTAAGGGTCAAAGAAGAGCGATCACTTATTAATAATAGTTAAAATGTATGCCCTTTTACCATTTATAAGGCTATAGAGAGTCATTTTAGTAATTGGACTTTTAACTTAATTTAATACTGCAAGCCAATATATCAGACTAGTGACAAAACTAGCCCACTTAGGAATGTTTTAAATAGATTTGACTTGTTAGGCTCAAAACGGAGATTGCTGAACTGGATTTTCTATTTTCAGCCTTTCTCGGTTATCTTGCGCATGAGAAATAGACTCAGAAACAGTTTTTCTGAGTTCATTTGGGATTCAACTAGCTTTAATGGGCCTTAAGGGAGCTTATATGTGCTTTAAGCTTATTTACAATAATAATAAGCTTCTATTAACTATTATAAACACTTGAGTGAGCCTAAGCCCATGTCTACACCCATGAAGGCTAAAGGAAAGGATGAGCTTTAATAATCTTAAAGGAAAAAAGTCATCCAATGGATATTATCAACTTTCGAACTCTATAAATAGGAGAGTCATTCTCTCATTTGATGGATTCAAAATATTAACAAGCTTAAGACAAACACTAGAGCTCTATTGAAATCACTTTTGAATCGATCAAACAAGCAATTTGATCAAGAACAACAAAAAACACTGAGTTTGATCCATTTTCACATGCACGCATTTAAGATACCAAATTCTCCTGTTCTTCCTCTCATGCCTCTTCTTAATGATATCCTTCTACATATCATTAACTCAAGACGCCTCCTAAGTCGATCGATATGCCTATTGTATGTGATCGATCAACTATAGCAACCCTACCATACATTATTTTGTGACTCCACTAGAGAAGGAGAGACTTAACGGAATGGCAATTGCATGCAAGAAGACTAGAAATGACAGGTATGTCTAGGAACATGAGAGGCTTGAGCAAACACAAGTATCGCAAGATACTAGTATGCTAACCATTGTGCAAGCATTAGGAATCGTGTAAGCACCAAGAACTATGCTAGGGCCTAGTACTGTATAAGTATACGGGGTCGTGCAAGTACTTGGAATCGTGCAACTACCTGCTATTGATGCTTCACCTGTACTATACGCCATATAAGAAAATACTCATATAATAAACCGGCTCCTTACCACTTTCATGCAATTCCTACTAAGAATTGTAGCTATAGTTGCCACGAATATTAGTGTATTACTTGGTACGACTCTACCAACTTTGGCTATTACAACTACTACTTCAGCAAATGTTGCTGCATTACTTGGGGGTAAACCTATAGGCACCTATTGCTATTGTTGCACTTGCTGGTGCATCATCTGGGATGGTTGTATAAAAAGAATGGTTGTTAAAATTGCGATTCTACTATTTATTTAATGCATAGAATGGGCAGAATTGTATAGAATTATACAAAACCGGTAAAATCATAAACTTATAGAATCGTATATGAAAGTTCGTGATTTTACTGAAAGTTTATGCATAAATGATTTTATATCCATTTTAACTAAAAAAAACTTTACTGGTAGAATCATATTTTTAACTTATGATTTTAACAACCATACCTGCAACAAGTGTACAAGTCTCAGGATCTATGCCTCTTGTTGTTAGCCTATAAGATGCTCGACAGCATGAATAAGTTGACCCGACCTCCATCGAAGGTAAAGAAGGGCAATAAGCGGACCCTATACACCTATTGCAGCATTTGACCTAACTCACTAGACACCCGCAATTGAAGAATTGAGGGTCTATCCTAGAGGATCCTCTTCTTTGAGATACAACCTATAGCCACTAATGACCAGCACAGTTACACCTTATAACCTCGTATCGACACTAAAGGCAATAACCAATCCTGCAATTGCTAATTTGTCCTATGTAACAAAGGAGGACATGGACAATTACATGAGATAAATATAAGTGGAACCTTCAAAGCTTGGACAATCTCTTACATTGCATGTGGCCAACATTGTTTCCATAAGCCCATGATGTGTAGGCATTGCTAATATCGCCCTTTAATAACCCTTTGTTGTCAAGCTATTAAAGCATCCTCTTAATAAGCACCTTTTAACTACTATGGTTTAGCTATTACGGTGCTCTGTTCAAGAGCACAATCAAGTGTAGCTAACATTGCCACTATAATCCTTAGACACATATATTTAACTAGGATCACTATCTAATGTTCATCAATCATGGCATCGAAGTGATCTTGACTGTGATATGTTGAAGCCATCTACAATAGGCTTGGTAATTGCAACACCTTTTTGTAAAGTCAAGGTCGAAGCAACCTCATCTATGAATGATTGAAGTAATCATATCATGGTAGCTATAGTTGCTTGTTAGAAGCATATACTCCTAAGTACATAGTAGGCACAATGCCCATTTTGCAACACCACTCATAAGATTGAGGCGATCCCACAGTAAGCTTAGTAGCTATAACACCTTTCTACAGAGTTGAGGTCAAAGCGACCTCATCCATGAATGATTAAAGCAGTCATATCATGGCAGCTGTCGTTGTTTGGTAAAAGCATACGCTCCTAAGCACGTAGTAGATGCAATACCCATTCCACAACACTACTCACAAGATTGAAGTGATCTTCGCTTCGATGGGTTAAAGTGATCCCATAGTAGGCTTGGTAGCTATGATGCCTTTTTGTAGAATCAAGGTTAAAGCAATCTTATCCATAAATGATTAAAGTAGTCATATCATGGTAGCTGTAGTTGCTTGGTAGAAGTATATGCTCCTCAACACGCAATGGGTATAATACCCATTTTGCGACATTGTTCATGGGATCAAAGTGATCTTAGCTATGATGAGTTGAAGTAACTCTACAGCAAGCTTAGCACCCGTAATGCTTATTTGGAGAACTTAAGGTTGAAGAGACATCATCCATGATTGATTGAAGTAATTATATCATAGTAGCTGTAGTCACTTAGTAGAAGCATATGCTCCTAAGGATGTAGTAGGTGCAATGCCCTTTTCTATAGTATCGTTGACAAGATCGAAGTAATCTCTGCTATGATGGATCAAAGTGATCCCACAATAGGCCTAGTAGCCATAATGCAGTTTTGCAAAGCTTATGATTGAAATAATCCTGTTCATGAATGGTTAAAGTAATCACTTCATAGTAGTCGCTCTCATTCAGTATGGGCATTCAATCCTAAGCATATGGTAGGACAATGCCTTTCTGCAACTCTATGCAATCATAGGGTCGAAGCGACCTTAGTTGTAATGGATCAAAGCAATCCCATAATCGGCTTAGCAATTGCAATGCCACTATCTAATCGCAACATCGATGTCATAGGCTTGCTTCAAACCTTCATGACTTGCTTATTTTTTAAAGTCAAAGTTCTAATGCTAATGTACCAATCTTCATCAACTAATGTCTTCTTATTGACACTAGTTGTCAACTATTAAGATCAACTTGATCTCTTATGCAAATGGTCAAAGTGACCTTTTCACTAGTAAGCAGCACTTGAACACACCATTGTCCACCGAAGCGATTGTCGGCATGAGAGTTGTCACATTAAAAGGAAAGGCTAAAGTTGTTGCACCCTCCATCAACACTCTTTTGAAACCACCAAAATCAAAGTAGTCCATTTGATGCAAGTTCAAAATATTCTACCATTGGATCCTATCTTCAATGAAGTCATATAACTACAATGCCATCATCCTTAAGCACTCAACTAATCATGAAGGAGTTTAACAACCCCGTGATGTACTTTAATTAACAATTCATTATTACCTAAGCAAATATAGAAGGAGTCACATGATAAGATGAGAAGCTTTCCTTTAAATCATTACACAGTTGCTGTCCCATCATACTCTGATGCACCATCGATTGGGAGAGAAGAAGCTAATGCTTTAATGTTTCAAATTCAAAGAAAACTCTATTGTAACATTGCCTAAGACAAGCTCCTAAATGAATCTTACATGACATCTTAGCATGAAGTGAAGTCTGAGCAATGATCCTATGTTGTTTATGGATGGACATAGTTGAATGACACTTTGTACTCCAAAATAAGGCATTTGAAATTTTGAAAAGGGATGGATAGCCATCTCTCCTTAGACAATTGAGTGATGCTTGGCACTCTAAAGTAAGGTACTTATGCTTGTGGAAGGTTTAAATGGGTACCTATCATTGAGATTCGTGTAATCTGATAGCTTGATGGATCCTTTAATTAGATCTACACTCTTACTTTGTGCTTTAGAGAGTAATACACCTTTAAGCTTGACAAATGAGTTAAAGAGGCTTAAATAACACTAAAGTTGTCCTGAGCCATGTTGAGTAGCGTAATACTTGACAACTAGGCAATGTTTGAGTTAGCTGAATACAAACTTCTTGGATATGCAATTGAACACTTCACTATAAGATGGTGGAGATAGGAATCTAGGTGACACCTCAAGTTAACTATGAGCCCATTGGAGGTCAAGAATTTGTAGTAACACCTGAGGTTAACCGAGGGCTTATGTTGATGATTTTCTCTAGGGAATCTAAGCTAACACTTAAAGATAGCTAAGGCCCATTAGATGTTAGGAATCCGTGATAACACCTAATGTCAATCGTAGGCCTGTATTGATGTCTGGGTATTGAGAATGTAGGCGAACACCTAAAGCTTACCTATAGAGCCATTAGAATAATGAAGCCTTGTCTTGGAGTGGAACAATAATAAGAGTCATCCTACAAAAAGAAGAAGAAGAAGAAGAAGAAGAAAAAGGAAAAAAAAATCATACACAAGACACTAGAGCCAAGGTTACTCATAACACAAGAATAGTTAGAGAAGGTAAGAAAAAAGATCTACACTATTGTTGCTGTCAAGGTCTAAGTGTATGAGTTTTTTTATTTCGAGTCTTCTTTAATCTATTGAAAGCTAATAATAAGAGGAGTTGTTAAAAAAAAAAGAGAAAAAATAAAGTATAAGAAGGAAAAGAAGAAGAATTACAGCAAGAATAAATGAGAAGATAAGGATAAAAAATTTGGCTTGCCATTAGAATTTTGCCTTTATGGTAAAAAATTTATCTTTACTGTTGGTTGAATCACACCGCTATGGAATAGTGGTGTTTCTAGTATTTCATCAAGTTTAAGCACGTAGCTACTCCTTGACATAGATAAATTTACTCTATTATTGTAGAAGTCATTATTGAATTATGAATAGCTTTTACATAGGAGACCCTTACCATGGATGTTAGTGATGTAGTTGTTGATTGCCTTTGTTTGTTGTCGTGGTTGTCAATTGAATATTTTAACGAGCTCACACAACTTATATATATATCTATATATATATATATATATCGAATGTCTTTATGTAGCATAAGGTCAAATTAAAGGAGGCTACAAGAATTATACATGAAGAGCTTTATGATTGGACTGTCACTTCATTGGAATAGAAAAATACATCTTATATGCACAACAGCTATCCATGATATTGTACAACATAGCTTGTTTTTTCTTTCCAATGTAATCCATGCAAAAGTAATATACACGGGATGAGGGACCAATTAAGATAGCTAATTAGAAAGTTATGACATGTGTATATTATACCTTTGAATTATTAAGAAAAAGAAGAAAGAAAAAAAAGAAGAAGAAAAAGGATTGAGAAAGAAATCAAAGTGGTATAGGCACCATACTAGCCACTGTCAACGTGTTTAATAAGACTACCAAGTGAAGGAGGCCAATTCTATTGATTTGTTGGAATTGTGGATACTCTTAGGCTTGTATAAATTGAATTTGCTACCACCGTTATTGTAAACCCCTAAATTTCTTGACTTAACCTCTGAAATAGACTTGAATGTGTTATATAATCTAGGAGTTGACAAAACTAATGAAAGTGAAAACCTTAAAATATCTAATCAATTACGTATGAAACTTTTCTACCCTAAATGTATGTAAACACTAAAGATTTCATTCAAAAGTGATAAAAACCCTAAAATGATAACCTTAAAGACATACATGCACTAATTCATCATAATATACCCTAAAACTTAATTGATAATATAACTTTCATATTTTTCCAAATCATTAGTGAAAAATTAGAGATGACTTTCAATCATGCATATATATTTAGAATCCTTAAGTAATCCTTTAGCTAAGATAATGAATCATAGATCACATTTATCTTCTAAGTGTATGACTAAGATAGTATTACATAAAGTTAGGGCTGTAGTTAAAGCTTAGGTTAAATGTAGAGAACCTTAACACCTTAATTGATACTTTTCATACTAATTAAACTAAATAGCTTACCAAATGATGTATATAGGATATAAATACCTAAAGTAAGATCTTATCATCTATTTTTACTAATCAATTCACCAAATGCCTCATTTCCTTAAATTTTCCGTTAATTTTCCTTAATTACTACATTATGTATACAAAATGGCATATGCTTTTGGAAAGTTGACCAAGGTCAGAAGGTTGATTAAGTCAACATTTAGAAAAGTCAACAAAAGACACTAATGGATTAGAAAATATCTAAACCATCTCATGATTTCTTTTCTTTTAGCTTTTCTTTTCTCTTTCATTCTTTAATTGCTGTCCACTTTTTTTCCTTCTAGACCCCACCATCTTCTACATTTCAAAAACACCACAAGACAAAAAGAATCAAAGCTAAACCCCACTCCATTGCTGTGACCATCCCCTTTTCTTTTCACTTTCAAAATTTTCCAACTTTTTCTCCATATTTTAAACACAAATTAAGTTATGTGATTATGTCATTATGTATTGCTTTATATTACTTATTAGTTAGGTGATGAGGTAGATTAAATAAGTAAATATGTGTTATGTGTGATCATGTTGAAAAAGGCATAAAGTTTCTACCTTTAAGTGTAGAAGGATAGAAATCATGGAGAAGAGGAAGGAGATACATGTGAATATGCCCTTAAGTATATGTACATAAGGATATACTAGAGGAATACAAGTATGGATACTTTGTACATAAGTATTTGCTTTGTACATAACTATACATACCTATATCATGCTAAATACACTCTTAAAACACAAAAAGAATGAAATTAGGGAAGTTTTCTTAAGAGGAAAATTTGGCATACGAAATTTGTACAAAAATATGTATATGACCGTATAGGTATATGGGTATATGTACAAGTATAAATACGGTATAAGTATATAGTAGTTTATGTAAAGTGTACATAAGACACTTAGGTATGACATAAGCATAAGGTAAGGCATATGTAATTAAATGATGAGGTAAGCCATGATGTAATTAAAAGATGACATAAGCAAATGATGACATAAGTTATGATACAAGTGATTGATGATGTAAGTAATGACATAAGCATAAGTTTATAAAATAAGAAATAAGAATATTGCATAATAATTAGGTACATAAATTAGTAAACCCTACTACACTTCCTAAATTGGATTACACTTAATTAAGTACATGAATTGGTAATAGCAAGATAAAATTCTCTAAGTATAAGAATTTAAGGTTTAACTAAATCATTAAGTATAAATAAAGGATATAAATATAAGCAATAAGAATAATTAAGTTTCCATAATTAAAATTTCTATAAATTATTTAGTTCATATCATAAAACATGAGTCTTAACAAATTCATAAATATCAGAAATAGAACGAAAAAGTTACGTGCGATTAATAATAAAGTCTAATCGGATAAAAGTTAATAGTAATTTAAGTAGAATTAGGTAAATAGAATTACTAGTTAATTCAATTACTTACTAGCATTATTATATCATAATGATCAGGTGATCCCTAGGTGGGCGAGGATCTCTTAATTGATTACTATGACTAGAGCGAGTTGTCATGACTGAGTGAGTATTTACCTTATGATTCCATGCTTATATATGATCGTAGATAGTGGACTTAAATGTTATTGTTAATTGACTACTGTGTAGGGTTGGGAAAATGCTTGTGTATATTATTATGTGTTAAGTTGTGAGCTTATTTTAAGTATAGATAATGCTTTGTTTGTTGCATAGTAGTATAGAAAATGATGGTGTGTACTATTAGATGGTCACAGTATAATTTGGACTTAATTATACTCGGCTTATAAAAAGAAACTGGTACATGCATTAACATGCATTGTATGGACACAATTCTGGTTGTCACATCACACAGAGGTAAAAAGAGGCCATTCGGGGGTTATTATTAATTTATTGGTTCTATACGGTACACTCGTACAAAATGACCTTACCTTGGCCCGTAAGAACACTAGGCGTTGGAGGTACTAACCGTTTGGCTAAGGGTCGAGTCTAGAGGCCTCTGTTTAAAGGTGAGTGTAGACTGTAGGGGCCCATTCATGATTATACTAGAACTTGGTTTTTATGAAAATAAAAGACTTATTTAATTTAAGTATGGATCGTGGAGTTCCGTAGTAAAGTAAGTTCTAGTATAATACCTGGATTTGATTAGTGTCGTGTATACTCCAACCCTGACTTTGGAGGGCGTTAAATTTGAGTTACGTATATGAACTAGTTAACTATATGTATTGTTTAGCATTCTATTTGATCATTCATTCATATGCATGAATATAATGTATTTATAACTTGCCTGTGGTGTAGCTAAGAGTTTTGCTCACTAAGCTTAGGCTTATACCCCCTTAGACTTTTGCTGTAGGATAACTTATTCGTAAAGGTTGGTTGGGGGATGCCATAGGTTAGCTTGGGGACTTTGGCAAGAGCGAGCCATCTCATGTATTGAGAGAGAACAATTTATGTAAACTCTTACTTATGTATTTTTGTTTTACTAATATTATAGATTTAGATATAGTAAATTACTGTGTATTGTAAGCTTTGTAATTCAAATTTTATATAAATATGTTTGTATGATGATATCATGTGAATCTATATGTTCTTAGGAAACTAGTGGTTGTAGAGCCTTGTATATTATGTGAAGAGTTCATGATTAGAAAGGTAACCAATTAGGGGTTCTTCGTACAGTATACGACGTCTGTCATGACTAGGCCGTCCTCAGTTCGTGACAGCTATCGTATAATTTGTTAATTTACAACTACTGCAACAAAGGTCTTACTCTTGCCATTTGTGTGATCATATTCCAAAAAAAGTGTTATTTATAGGAATTAAGAGTTCAAAACATCAAGAATAAAAAAAGAAAGATTTAAAAAAAAAAATGGAGATGGGATTTTGATGTGAGGAACTTAGTAGAATTTAACAAGGGGATTGCATTTTTTATTGGAAAGAAATCATGATGACCTGAAGATTCATAAGGTTGCTTGCTTCTAATGGGGGTATTAGCTTGTTTGGCTTTTTCTATTTAAGCGAGATAAGTGGCAAGCAAGGTGATTTGCTCTCTAAATTAACTTAATTCTTCCTTTGCACTTACACTCGCTATCCTCCTTGGTTGAGCTCTCTCAAAATGCCAACTATGAGCATGTGAAGCCATTTGATCAAACATTTCATACACTTCTTCAACACTTTTGTTCATTATACTCCCTCCAGCAACAACATCAACCATCATCCTTAATTGACTCCCAAGACCATTATAAAAAGTGTTTAAAATGCTGCATACTGGTAAACCATGATGATGACACTTCCTTAGCAACTCCTTAAACCTTTCCCAACTTTCAAAAAATGACTCCCCATCAAATTATCTAAACATGGTGATATCATTTCTCATCTTCATTACTTTACTTGGCCAAAAGAAATAAGATAAAAAAAATTTCGATTAGGTCATCCCATGTAGTGATAGACTTGCGTGGTTAGGAGCTCAACCAACTTCTAGCCTTATCCCTTAATGAAAATGGAAATAACCTTAAGTAGATTATATTGTTAAGCACCTAATGAGTGTAAAATTACACTTATTAGTCATGCTATTTTTCTAAATATTTTGAGCTATTTTAATATAATTTAGTTGAATTTGCTGTTAAGTTGAGTTATTTTTTATTTCAAGAGTCGAATGAAGTGATGTGATGAAAAGATGATAATTTAGGTGATTTTTGAGAAAACTTTCACCTGTTTTAAAGGATAATTTGAAGATAACAAGGATAATTCTCACAAGAATTATTGTAAGATGTTGTTTACGCCCATATTCATGCCTAGCCACCATACTCGTGTTCACACTTATGTACTTTCAGTTTGCTATGATACACTTGCCATTTGGTGATCATTTAATGTAGACATTATAAATAGAAGATAGACAATAGTATCCGAGGAGACAGGGCAAAAGCAAGAGAGAGTAAGGAATAGAAAAATGCTTATCATCATGAAAGTTTTTATCTTTTCTATGGTTATATAGCTTAGAAGCAATGCTATCTAGATATATGAACTATTAAGGTAATGATGTAGTGTACATAAATTGTTTTATTTTAATGCAATCTTCTTATTTTTATTAATTCAATTGTATGTTTTATTTTCAATCAAGTTGTTATTTCTAAAATCTCAACTTAATTTATCTAATTTTATGTATTGAAGTCGCGATGCCAATACATAAATAGATTTACTATAATTAAAGGGATTTGATATAAGCTTAGATATAAGTTATCGCTTTCTTCTAGAATTAAAAAAATAATTCTTTATGTGTATGAAATTCCTATTCTTAATTTTTTTTTAAGGAGTTCTATCCTAGAAGTGATTCAAGTAAGATATGATTAGGATTAGAATCTAATAGAGAAGCGATTCCTATTAGGTTAGCACTTGAATTCATTTGGCTAATAAAAATAAGAGATTCATTAAAAATGTAAAGATCCTACATGTTACACCTATGGTGCTTAGAATCTAGATATCCCAATTCATGTTTATTTAATTCTATTTTATTATTTTATTGTTAATTAATCTTTAATTTATTTTTTGTGTCTTATTTCCATCTAATTCACTATTGCTATTGTGATTCAATATAAATTAAAGTAATTAGAATAAGTGAGTAAGTATTCAATTCTCGTAGGATTGACAACCCAAGACTCTTGTAGTTCTCTATACTATTACTTGGCAAGGCAAATGCACTTGCTTAATAGTACGGTTTACGCAACATCAAGGTTTTGGCGTTGTTGCTAAGGACTATTAATCAAGATAACTCATTTCCTTATTACCCTATTATTTTAATTTTGGTTGCTTTTTTTAAATTTATTTATTTATTTTTGTTTAGTAAATGAAATATCTGACTTGAAATTTGTAGTTTTGTTTTGAAGAATTTTGAAGCAATTGGCAATAATGATAAAGCACATAAAACTATGATTGACTATATTAAACGATCAACTAGTGGAGCTAACTCCTATATTACAAGACCAATTATCAATGCAAATGAGTTTATGATATTATCAATCGTTATCTAGATGGTTTAGAAGCAATTGCGATTTGAAGGCTTGCCAGAAGATGATCCACCTGCACATCTTGCAAGCTTTTTAGGGATTTGTGTAGCTTTCAAAATAGAAGGAGCTACGGATAATGTAATAAGGTTAAGATTATTTCCATTTTCTTTGTACAGAAATGCAAGGCAATGGTTAGCCTCATTATAAAAAGGATTCTATCACTTCTTGGGATTTACTAAGAGAAAAAATTTTATAAGAATGTTTTCTTCTAGCTAAGATAGCTAAGCTTAGGTATAATATCTCATCATTCACTTGGTATGACGAGGAAACAATTTATGATGCATAGGAGTGTTTTAAGGAGTTGCTTAGGAAGTGCTTAAATCACACTATACTACTCTGGATACAAGTATAAACTTTTTACAATGAATTGAATTTTGGTACTAAGTAAGTTGTTGATGCATCAACAAGTGGTTCGTTGAACTCAAAGACACCCAATGAAGCTTATGCTTCATTTGAAAGATTAGCTATTCATAGCTACCATTGGGAAGATGATAAACTTGATAGGATGAAATTAACAGTGATGGATGCAAAGTCTACCGTAATTGAAGTAGTAAAGATGGATGCACTATATAAACGATTAAATTCCTATCCTATGGTAGTACAACATTCTATGATGCCTAATGTAATTAACCAAGGAGGATATATGTCACCTTATTATTAGAGATCACCTTACCATGGTATGGATCAATGGGGTTTTCAATGTTTACCTTATAACAATCGTGAAGAATGGGGTAAGGAGTATTTTTCTTATGCAAGTGATTTTTTTTTTTTAAATCAACCAGGGAATATTAATGTTCTTTATGGATTTCAACCTCACCCTCTAAGGGAGGAGAACTTGAAATTGGAAGAGTTGTTGACTAGGTACATGTAAAGTAGTGATGCTAGATTATTGAGCATTAAACATTGCATAGAACAACTTGTTAAGATTGCAATCGAAAAGCAACTAGAGCCTTTAACACAAGCTCAAGCTGAAGCCATGACTTTGAGAAGTGGAAAGGAGTTGTAAGTTGCCAAGCAACCCAAAAAGACACCAATCGACCTCAAACCAGTAATGGAAGATGAAAAGGATAAAGTTGCAAAAACCTATAAACTACCTAAAGAAGAACTAGAACCCCAAAAGGTTAAGGAATATAAACCACCCATTCCATATCCTTGGAGACTATGGAAGGAATGCACATATGAGCAGTACGGTAAGTTTCTAGACCTATTTAAATAGTTACATATTAGTTCACCTTTTGTTGAAGCATTGCTGCAGATGCCTAAACATGCAAATTTTTTAAGGAGCTATCTCTAACAAAAAGAAGCTAAAGCAATTATCTACGGTTATGTTCAGTAAGGAATGCTTAGCCATCCTACAAAACAAGCTTCCTACAAAGCTAATGGATCTAAGGAGTTTTACTATCTCTTATCTTATTGAAAAATTGTCTATTAAACAAGCATTAGCTAATTTAGGTGTTAGCATAAATTTAATGCCTTATAAGTTTTTAAGTAGCTAGGCCTAGGTGAACTTAAACCAATTAGGATGAGTTTACAACTAGCTGATGGATCAGTAACATCTCTTAAAGGAATAATTGAAGACATGCTTGTTAAAATAAATAAGTTAATATTTTCTATTGATTTTGTCATATTAGATATTGACGAGGATATTAAGGTACTAGTTACGTTAGGTAGTCCCTTTTTAGCTACAGTTAGAGCTATTATAGATGCTAGCGATGGTAAGCTTACATTAAGGGTTAGAAAAGAAGAGACGGTAATTGAAATTAAAGAAGCAATAAGACAATCTGTTGATCAGGACGATGCATGTTAGTCTAAATTCCATTGATTGCTCTATGTCTGATACCTTATAAGAATTACTATCCAGAAACCCTTTGCAATCATGCTTGACACGAAGAATTCTTGATGAAGAATCTAGTGATCCGAATATAACTAAAGTAGAAGTTTAGCTGGAAATCAATCCTCCGATTTAGGAGTAAAGGGTTGAACATTTTGAGCATGTGAAGGAAGAAAAACTAAAGCCTTCTATTGAAGAGTCACCAAATTTCGAGTTGAAGTAGTTTCCAGATTATCTAAAGTATGCATTCCTAGAGGAAAACTCAAAGTTGCCAGTGATAGTTTCCTTAGGGCTAACTACCTAATATAAGAGTCAACTCTTCGATGTGTTAAAGAATCATAAGAGAGCAATTGCATGGAAAATTTCTGACATTAAAGGAACTAGTCCCTCATTCTATACACATAAGATCTTGCCTAAAGAAGGTTATAAACTAGTAGTAAAACTACAAAGACATTTAAGCTCAAACATGAAAGAAGTAGTTATGGCATAAGTAATCAAGCTTTTGGATGTAGGTATTTATCCTATTTCTAATAGTTATTAGGTTAGTCTTATGCAAGTTCTATCAAAAAAAGGAGGAATGACAGTATTACTGAATGAGCGAAATGAGCTAATTTTGAAGAGAGTGGTTATAGGCTATCGACTCTATATCGATTATAGAAAGCTCAATAACACTATAAGAAAAGATTATTTCCCTTTGCCATTCATTGATCAGATGCTGGAACATCTATTAGCCCATATGCTTTATTGCTTTTTAGATTATTTGTCTAGTTATTTTCAAATTCCTATTGCTCTTGAGAATCAAGAGAAAACTACTTTTACATGTCATTATGGTACCTTTGTGTATAGGAGAATACCATTTGGCTTTTATAATGCCCCCATAACTTTTCAACGATGTATGATGATAATTTTTGATGAATTCATAAAAGATATAATAGAAGTTTTTATGAATGATATCTCAATTTTCAGGAATTTGTTTGATAATTGCCTGAGGAACCTTGAAAAAGTATTTGCTAGGCACGAAGAAACTAATTTAGTATTGAATTGGGAGAATTTCCATTTTATGGTATAAGAGGGGATAGTGTTAGGATATAAGGTGTCTTAGAAAGGTATAGAAGTTGCTAATGCTAAAATTAACACTTGCTAAATTACCCCTTTCTACATTTGCTAGAGCTATACAAAGTTTCTTAGGACATGCTAAGTTTTCTCAAAGGTTTGTCAAAAATTTTTCTAAAATAGTTAGACCTTTAACCTGATTATTAGAAAAAGGACACTCCATTCATATTTTCTTAATATTGCTTGAATGGATTCAATATATTAAAAGATAAATTGACTAATGCCCCGATTATGGAAGTCTCAGATTGGAGCTTACCATTTGGATTGATGCATAATTCTAGTGACTATGCTGTAGGGGTAGTGTTAGGTTAAAGGTGAGAAAAGCATTTCTAGCTGATTTATTATGCGAGCAAGACTCTAATTGAGACTTAGTAGAATTACACTATTACGAAAGAGGAACTCCTAGCAGTAGTCTTTGCCTTCGATAAATTCAGGTCTTATCTTATATTATCTAAAGTTATTATTTACACAAATTACTTTGGTTTATGATATTTGTTAAATAAGATAGATGCTAAGCTAACATTAATCAGGTGCGTTCTTTTACTCCAAGAGTTTGGCTTAGAAATTAGAGGTAAAAAGGAAGCATAGAATTTGGCAACTGATCATATCTTGTACCTTAAAAATCCTTCATTGAAAGAACTTAATGAGCAAGAGATCAATAATGAGTTCCTAAACATGAAGCTATACTGGGTAAGTCCTTAGGAAACTCCTTAGTTTGTTGATATAGCTAACTATTTAGTGGCTAGAATTATCCATTCAAGACTAGATTTTAGATAGAAAAAAAGTTTTTCCATGATATTAAAGCTATTTTTGGAAAGACCCGTACTTATTTAAAATTGGTGCGAATCAAATAGTCCGTAAATGTGTTTCTCATTTAGAAGGTTAGAAGAAAATTCTAGAACATTATCACTTAAGACCAACAAGAGGACACTTACGCGTTAATAAAATGGCTCATAAAGTCCTCGAATGTGGTTTTTATTGGACAACACTATTTAGAGATGCTCATAAGTTTGTCGAACTTTGCTATAGATGCCAAAAGGAAGGAGACATATCTAAAAGAGATGAAATGCAACAAAACCTAATTTTGATTTGCAAAATTTTTAATATTTGGGGTATAGATTTTATGGGACCACTTCCAAACTCAAATGGAAATAACTATATTCTAGTAGTCATAGATTATGTATCTAAGTGGGTTAAAGCACAAACTTTACCAACTAATGACTTAGGATAGTAAGATGATTCCTAAAAAGCTTGTTTTCTAGATTCACTACCCTTAGAGCACTGATAAGTAATGAGGGAACCCATGTTTGCAATGTCTAACTATAGAAAGTGTTGAAACAATATGGAGTTAACCATCAAATTGCAACTCTCAAACTAATGGACAAGTGGAAGCAGCAAATAGAGACCTTAAACAAATCTTAGAAAAGACCATTAAGCATAATCACAACGATTAGTCTGAGAAGCTCAATTATGCTCTTTGGGCTTATAAAACTACATACAAGACTCCAATTAGAACAATGCCATATCAACTTGTCTATAGAGCTTGAGCCTAAGGCCTATTAGGCCATAAAACGTACTAACCTTGATCTTGAACATATAGGTGAGTGTAGGAAACTGCAACTAAATGAGCTAGAAGAATGGCGAGATATAGCCTACAAGAACTCAAGGATAATGAAGGATAGAGATAAGCGATTTCATGACAACCGGATTAGGCAAGGAAAACAATTCTAAGTCAAACATAAAGTTCTACTATATCAATCCCAATTGAAGCTCTTCTCAAGTAAGCTTAGATCTTACACTGTAACATAAGTATTCTTATATGGAGTAATAGAAATCTCAAGTCCCTAAAAAGGAACTTTCAAGGTAAATGGACACTAACTAAAAATATACTTAAAGGGAGAGTTTAAGAAGGAAAATAACCTCAAGTATCACCTCCATCTGATCATAGAAAATGGGTAATTTTGTACTTAATTCATTGAGTGAATGACGTTAACCAAAAGCGCTTCTTAAGAGGTAACCCAAGCATGTTTGATTTTTGTTTTGCTAAATTTTTCATTTTACATCTTTTTAATTTCACACAGAGTCTGTACAAGTGTTTTCTAGATTTTTCTGAAGTGTTTTAGGATCGATCATGGAAAACAATGACTTGTGATGACTAAGGCAGAGATTGGAAGCATGATGATTGTGAATCAGAGCATGGAATTCAAGGAGAAGAGGTAAATTTAAGTCTAGTAAGGACCATGGTCTAAGACCATGGTTGTGTTCTTCTTGTCATAAATTAAATTAAAATCGAAATTTGAAGTTTTGAATTGTGAGACGACAATAGCCAGTGACCATGCCTATAGTTGTGTTCATGTTCTTCTTGTTAAGAAATTGCATCTTGAAAAATTAGAGGAAGTCGATCCCAATAGCTACCACAGCCACTAGCCATGGCCATTGACTACCACCACGATAACGTCTATGTACTCTAACTGCCAAAAGAATAAGATCTACTTGAATCTTATTTCTTAGAAAGTAAAGTGCACTTTTCTATTTTGAACTTCTCTCACATAAAATCCACTTTCCTCTTCCTAATTCACTTTCCTAATACTAAGATGTAATGAATATTCAAATATCTCATAATTTGTTGATTGCTTAAATTTATGATATTATTGCAACTTTCCTCAAAATTTAGTTGCTTCATTTAAAATTGTAATGATAATCTAAAATATTAGTATTTAAAATTAACTTACATCTTACAAAACCTTATTACATCCTAAACACTAGTCCATTAGCTAAATGTAGGGAAAAAGGAAAACCAATCACCACTAATGGCACCATAAACAACCAATTGAACTAGCCGTAGGAACTCATCTAACATAATATTGGAAGAGGATCCTCTAACTACAATACCACTACACCTAAAACACATGTTGCAATTTGACAAGCCCAATCACCAAATGCATTATGAAGCCTTTTCCAAAATGACTTTTTCCCAATTAAGCTTCATAGATTGGGAAGTATTAGAACTTGCAAAGATGGAATTTGAGATCCATACCATGGTCAAAAGAGGGGTTAGGATAGGTTGCTCACAATTCAGGAACCGATTTACAAAGAATCAACCCTCAAATTCCTAACCACCATGTAGTTAGAACATAACCAACTCCCTTATAGAGCCCAAAACATAATTTCTTTCTAGCTCTGAAACACTAACTTTAACCTTTCAATTGCTAAGTATAGGGTTTTGATGGGAATTTATGATAATTAATTTGTTCATATCAAAGTTCTTCACTCTCCTGTATGAACTACCTCATGGTGTTACTCCTTCAAATTACTGGTTTAAACTGAGTGGTGAGAAGATCTACAATCCCAAATTTATGAGGGGATCTCACTTGAAAAATTCGACTCATAGCATCCTTTATTGGTTTCTCATACACAAAATAGCGGGAGAAAGAAAAGCACTGAAGTAATAGCTATGCATGATGTCTTTTACCTTTATATCCTTATAGAAGGATACCTCCATGAATCTTGTAGTTTCTCTTGCATTCTACATGCGACATCAAGTGGCAAATTCCCTAAGAAATCAACTAGGTTGTGGACCTTTTATCACCATCTTAGATAAGTAACTCAAACTCTTAGTTGATAATCCTTAATTTACTGTGATCCAAAATGCTACCTCTATGAATCTCTATACATTCTTCCCCGTTGGGACTTCTTCCTAATGAAGTTAACAAATCACCCCCTATAAGGAAGGAGTTGAAACATCTACTGATGATGAACTTGTTAAGGAGATGAAGAAAATAAAAACACAAGTTTAGAAATTGATTGAATCTCAAGACATTATTAAGCAATCTCTAAAAAGGTTGTTTTAGAGAAAAAAGTTGGATGATGGAATTTTGTAACAATCTTGCTAACCAAGTCAAGATAAAAATCCCTCTACTAACAGATGAGGAGTTGATTGATGTGGTGAGAAGGATGAATTCAGGGGATGATGAGGAAGTGGAGAAAGCAACATCTAAGACCCAAGGGAAGAATCGTCTAAGGGTAATGAAGAAAACAAAACGAGAAATGGGGATTTAGAAGATGAAACCAATGTGGAAAACTTAGATTTTTCTACAATTTTAGAGTTCTTTATTTTGCTTAGATGTTTTTCAGTTTTGCAATTTTCTTGTTCAATTTCGATTTCAATAAGTGGTTAGTTCATTAGTTAGTTGTTGATTTTTTTTTTTCAGATTTTATGTCTTTGGTTTCATGTTAATGTTCTTGTTAGTCCAATTTAATGAATTAATAAAATTTTCTTTTCTCGCATATGCTCTTATCTTTTCCTTTAAGTGTGTTTTTAGAACTTTGGCACCGACAAATTCCAACAAAATCGTACAAAATTCTTAATGGACAATTTGAGCAAATTCTACATATTCAAGAGAGTATTGTCTTTCCTACTTTTATATTTGCTTCTCCATTATTTTGTTTGCAATAATTCTTCCAATAATTTAAGTTTAGGTACATCGAGGGCAATGTACTCAATTAAGTGTAGGGAAGGGGTATAATACTATTAGTCAGAAATCATTATCTATCCTGAATCATTTATTTTGACTCTCTAAATTATTTTTTTTTGTGCAATTTTCATTGATGATAGAAATAGTGCTTGTACTTAATTTTTCCTAAGTTACTATTACACATGGAGCATATTATTAAAACTGGTTAGTGAAATTCTTATGGAGTGAAAGTTACATATTATTTAGCCTAGGATTCCTAGATATTGATTAATTAGTTGTTGCAATTGAGCTTTAGTCATGTGCTACTTCTAAAATTTACTTAAATGTATGCTTATCTCTTTTGATTTTTAGAATTCTATAATTCTAAGTAAGCAAGTAGATGAAAATTATATCTTGTAATTTTCCCTTAAAAATTAATTTTGTTGAGGGCATAATAAAAAGTTAATTGATAAATAGTGATTGGTAAGGATAGGTCTCAGTCCCTCAAAAGAGTGACATTCTTTCCCATTGCCAATTTTTTGAGGTCAAAAGAAAAAAAAAAGAGAAAAATTAATAATGAAAAATTAATAAAGATCGGCCTTAGTCCCTTAGAAGAGAAAAATTTTTTTGTGCTGTTAATGTTAATTGTAAAAAAAGCTGAATAAGCAAAGATCAACCTTGGTCCCTTAGAAGAGTAAGGTGTCTTTCCACTACTAATGAAGCTTTGACAATCAATTAAATTAAAAAGCCAATCAACATAACCTTATTGTAAGGGAATGAGCAAGGGATGGGTAGATAAAACATGCATTTACTCTTGATTATGGTATTTAATAGAGTTAGGAGAGATTTTCGTACATCTTAGCTAAATAGAAAAGAGTCGTATATGGTTTTTGCTAACTAAATAAAAGTTGGACTAGTTTAGGAAGAGAATCCTTGGTTAAATGATATGATTAAATGTCGATTTACAAGAGTGAGCCATTGATTCTAGTATTGATGTCCATGATGCATTGAAAATGTGAACAAGGAGAAGAGTATACAAGTAACTAAGCCATTTTAAGGGATGCAAATCTATTTGGAGGGATAATTTATTTATTTATTTTTTTATGATTCCTAAATAATAGTAGTTCATCTTAGAAGCTCTTGTCATAATTTTTCTTATCAATCCCTATTAAGGATCAATTTATTTGCTTAAAGATAAGCAAATGTTTAAGTGTGCAGAAATTTGATGAGTGCAAAATTATACTCATTAGTCATGCTATTTTCCTGAATATTTTGAGCTATTTTAATATAGTTTAGTTGAATTTTCTATTGCTTTGAGTCATTTTTTATTTCAGGACTCAGATGAAGCAATGTGATTTTTTAGAAGAATTTAGGTGATTTTTGAGAAGAATTTAAAGATAACAAGGATTAAAAAGAATTTGTTCAAGAAACAAGCATGAAAGACTACCAAGGTTGTACACCATGGTCATGTTCCTTAGCCATGAAGCTTACTTCTTTAATTTCAAAATTGAATTTTGAAGGACTTTTAACACAAGCATGACTAAGGTCACCTACTATGGCCATGTTCTTCAGCCGTAATTTTAAGACTATTCTTGCAAGAATTATTGCAAGATATTGTTCACACCTAGCCACCATGTCTATGCTCACGCCTAACCACCACGTCTGTGCTCACGCCCGTGCTCTTGTAGTTTGCTATGACATACTTACCATTTGAAGATTATTTAGCCTACGGATTATGAATAGAAGATAGACAATTGTATCCAAGGAGAGAGAATGTACAAGCAAGAGAGAGTAGGGTAAAAAAACATTCTTATCGTCATGAAAGTTTTTATCTTTTCTATAATTATAGCTTAGAAGTAGCAATATCTAGATCTATTAACCATTGAGGTAATGATGGAGTGTACATGAATTGTTTTATTTTAATGCAATCTTCTTATTTTTATTAATTCAACTAAGTATTTTATTTGGATTGAGTTGTTATTTTTAGAGTCTCAGCTTAATCTATTTGATTTAATTTATTAATGTAACGAGGCCAATACGTAAATAGATTTACTATAATTAAAGGAATTCGCTATAAGCTTAGTAGTAAGTTATATGTTTCTTCCGGAATTACAAACTAATTCATTTTGCACGTGGAATTCCTGTTCTTAATGCTATTTTAAGGAGTCCTATCTTAGAAGCAATTCAGGTAAGATGCAATTAGGATTAGAATATAATAAAGAAGCAATTTCTATTAGGTTAGCACTTGAATTCCTCCGATTAGTAAAAATAAGATATTCATTAAAAACCTAAAGATCCCATATGTTACACTCATGGTGATCAAGATCTAGATATCTCAATTCATGTTTATTTAATCTTATTTTATTATTACATTGTTAGTTAATCTTTGATTTAGTTTTTGTTTCTTGGTTCCATCAAATTCTCTATTAATATTGCTATTCAATATAAATTAGAGTAATTAAGATTAGTGTGTAAGTGTTCGGTCCTTGTGCGATCAACAACCCAAGACCCTTGTAGTTCTCTATGCTATTAGTTGACAGGTGCACTTGGCTAATAGTACAGTATACACTCCATCAACACCCCATTGGTTTTCATTGTGGTAAATTGCAAAAATTTTTGAAGGTGTTCATAGGGGTCTACAGATGACATTCCACCAAATTGATTAACTTGTACCATCTAAATCAAAGTAGGTTTAAGTTCAAAATTGTTTGCTTAAATAGTTGGCCAAGTAATAAGTGGTGCAACTTCATTTAAATTTGGGACACAATATTCCCATAAGGCCTAGTTATTACCATTCTCATTTCCATTTCCACCATATCCATTATTTCTACTCCCATTAACTCCATTTCCATCTCTTCCCTTAAAGGATCCTTATTGATTTTCTATTTCTCCTAATTTTGCTCTCCTTCTTTCCTTAATTCTATGGTGAAATGTCTGATCTATTTTGGGATCAGATTCCTCCACTAATTCTCTTATCCCTCTTTGTATACAAGTCAACAATTCTTAATTTTACTCCTTACTAATCTAATTGAACTACAAAAACTATAACCTGCAAACTTTGATGCAAGAATATAAACAACACTCTTCCTAGCTCAACATAAATTGGCCAGGACAAAATCAATACTTTTCCAACAAATTCAGCAATAAAGTTCAGACCTTTATCTTTAATTCAGCTTAAGTTAACAAGAAAATAGCAAGATCAATTCAATAATGAAATAAATAAACTTTGACACTTTAATAACAAAACTACTTAGAATCAACGAAAATTAAACTATGCTATGAACTAAAGGCCTACTCTTAGAGTCATCAATTTATCTAATATTAAATCAATTGCCTTTTCTTTGGTAACAATGTTAGAAGCTAACTCGATAACAAGGTGCACTGATCAAATGATAGATTTCAAAACACTTTATAAATGGAGATTTTCAAAGCAAGTGTTGTTTTGACCAACCAATGTATCAGATAGTCTACAATAATAATATTAGTGAGTATTCACTAAGTTGAATTCCTCAAGGAAAAGGGATTTGGTTAAGTACTAGATCCTAACTTACTACTCTAATTTAAGTGAATCGAAAAGAGAATTTGGAATTATAATTAAAATTAAAACATAAGTGAAAAGCAACAATTAACATAAATAATAAAGATGTGGGTTTGTGACATGTTTCCAATGTAGTGGTGAGGGTATACTGTTAAGTTATTGAGGATGGTTTTAAACTAGGTTTTGATAGAATTCACTTGAGCTTGGTCCTGAGTCCTCATCTCACATAACTATATGAAGGAAAATCTGCTTTCAGTCTCATTTCCCTATACGATCAGCTAAATACGTAATTCCTATCACAAATTAAGTATTCTAGTTTTAGAGACTAAGGGGTCAATCTCCTCTTGGTCTCATAGCCTATCATATTCTACTAAAATCATATAATGTAATGTGAATTTAACAAGAAACACCTCATCTCCTCTCGATCTCATAGTTATAAGTTCCCATTGTTGATACTTCATCAACTTAATGACTTAATTAAGGAATTACACAACTAATCTCCTCTCAGCCTCAGAATTATGCAAACCCATTAACTCTTAAGGGTACTTCCTAGGACTAATCTCCTCTTGATCTCATAATTACAAGAAAACCCATTGAAAATTTCATTAGCAAGCACCTTAAGGAGTTCAAATGAAATACCAATCATCAAAAATCCATCTAAGTACACATACCCATATCAAAACTATAAAGTTACACCATCTACAACATCTACATTACCACAAACCCACTAAAAACTACTTAATCACTCATAATATTAACAATAACAACAACAAAAGATGGAAAAATAGTAGGAAACTCCATTAGAGAAAAAGACAACAAGATGATACTGAGAGAATAAGTGATTAAATGATAGGAAGATAGTACATGCTCATTAAACTAACTAAAATGTGCATTAAAATCATAAAAACATTCACTAAATATAATAAACACATCAATAAGACAATAAAATAAACAATGAGCTTGAAAATCTAGACTAAACAATACTAAAAACCTAATTGTAACTCACATTCTTTACTACAAACGCAAGCATATATAATTTTAGGGTACTAATTGATCGATATGAAGGTCTATCGTTTAATCGGTAGATACTTATCAGCACTGGGTCATGTTTGTGTTTTATGAAATGCGACATCTAAAGAGATTAGGGTTTTAGACAAAAAACCCTAACCCTAATTTCTTCTACCGATCGATCGATGCAGATGGTACCAATCAATCAACATAGGTAAATCTACTCCTGCACTTTCTGTTCACTACACCATCCTCTCCATCGATTGGTCGCCTAAGGAATCGTTGTAACCCTGATGGTTTAAGGCATACCAATCGATCGGTAGCAAGGCTACCAAGTTACATAACTAACCATTTATAGAGGTTGTCCTTTATCTTAAATGTTGTTTTCCACTCATTACCCAATCTCATACAAATCTGGTGTAGCCACTCTTCAAATAAACCTTAGAGAAGATCCATGCACTACAGAGTTTGTCTAAAATATAATTTAACCAAGGTATCAAATACCTATACATGACAATGATTTTGTTAATGGATCAGCTATCTATGTACATGTATTTGGATCCATCCTTCTAGAGAACTAGAATGGTAGGTATGGTATAGGGACTCATGCTTTCCTAGACATACCCCCTATTAATGAGCCTGTTTACTTACTTCTTGAGTTTGGTAGTTTACTCGGGATTGAGCTTATAAGCAAATTGATTAGGTAAGGTAGCTTTAGGTTAGAGACCAATGCGATGTTCAATCCCCCTCATTGGAGGTAGTCCCTTCAGCAACTCACTAGGGAATAAGCCATCAAACTCCTTAAGTAACTTCTAGACTTCTTTAGGTAACGATCCAATCTTCCTTACCTAGTCTCTGAACTAGAAGGAATAAAAGATCTTCTTATTAATGCAAGAACCTAAATGAAATATAGTTTGGTGATAACAAATATATTTTAACTCAAACAAAAGTATCTCATAATATTAATCAAGTAGCCTAGCGTGAAATATAAGGAAATTACATTATTAAAGGTACTTAAATGGATCAAAAGCTTGAATAGAAATAGAGATAAGTTTTGAACGTGGAATAACAAGAATAGTAGTCATAAAGAACTAGGAATGTAGTGTCAACAGCAGACTTAAAACCAAAGAAAACTACTATTGGAAGTTGATCAACTGTGTGAAAAATAGAACTGAATAGAGAAATGTTTACCACTCATAACGACAATAGTTTGATCACTAAGAGTTGATGAAGACATAATTACATTTTTCGAAAGATGAAGGAAGAAATAAAAAGATTATTCAAAAGAATAGGGACTAACTAGAAGTATAACGAGTAAATGGAAGCATATATCAAAAGTGCATACTGAGATAAGAAGTGAATTATGAATAGTATAGCAAGACAAAGAAATGAAAAACTATTGAAGTGATTGTTTAGGAGAACTTAGAGGGACATTTTACAGATTTGTGATTTAGAGGCACGACAGAATTGTAGGAATTATTAACCTTTGTATACAAGTTTATTTCAAATAGCAGAATTACGATATGAAGAACCATATCTTTGACCATTAGTTGGAAGAGTGGATTAACTTACAAGGAAGACTACTATAAATAACTATCTAATCTTCCAAACTATATCTTTTTACTTTAGTTTTAATTTATTTATTATTTTGGTGATTGGTTGATTAACTATACGTACATATTTATCAAAAGCATCATTAGGCAACTAGCTCTTAGTAGAATGATCAGATTAAGAGTTAATTAGTTTTGCATTTGCATGCAAATCTCTTATCTCAGCTGGTTAATATTTCTGATGTACTGGGAATAAAAGAAAAAATTTAGCATAAATAATTAATCTTGAACATCAAGAAGTAAAACTTATTTAAAATTAGATTTTCTATTGCAATCAATTCAACCCGCTTTCTTAATTATTCAATGGGACCAACACTTCAAAACCTCCTTAAACCCCCTTTCTTCTTGATAGTTCAAGAGATCTATGACTAGACCTCTTAAACCTCCTTAGGACTCTTTAGGGACAACATAACCTTTTTGCCATCTCTTTAGAACATATACGTGTTTTTGTATCCATCATGTACCACCTTAAATCAAAGAGCCAAGGTTAGCCTAATAAGTCGTATGATTCACATATCAACAAGACGTCACATAGAATCTTGCCTTTGTACCTCTTTCCAATAGAGATTGGTACTCTTACTTGCTTAGTCACTTTCAGTTGCCCCTTCTCATTTAGCTAATGGATCTTGTCTAGTTGAGGATAGGGAATAGTAGGCAGCTTTAAGGTATCAACTAGGTTCTAGGCGGTAACATTATTGCATCTACCCTCATCAATGATCATAGCTCATAAACTGCCCTTCACCCTACAATTGATGCAGAAAAGGTTCTCTCTTTGCTCATTCTCTTCTGACATCGTATTATTAAGTACTTACTTGATAACCATACTCAAGTGCAACCTATGTTTAGGTTAAACAAGGGCCGCAGGGCTATCTTAATACTCATCTAGTAAATGTTCTACCTCTCTATCCCTCTCTCCTTCATAAACACTCTCAACTTGAAACTATAGTACATGTCCTATGATGGTCATGACTCATTGGTTTGGACATTGATTAGCTATGTGTCCAAAATTGGGATACTTAAAGCATTTAATTACCCTAGCCTTTCGACTAAAGCCCTACCTTATACCTTTCTTCACCTTAGGCTCATTGACCTTAGCCTTCCCATGACCATCGCCAGGTCAACCCTAGGTTGGACTACGTCAATCCATGTCTCAACTATACTCAAGTTGGCTAAACTTAAGTCAACTAAGTGGCATAAGTCTAGCCACAAGAACTTAGCTCGGTTGAGTTCATCTTTACCATTTGACCCTTTGCAAAATTCTAATGCCTTTGTCTAAGGTATCAACCCTTTTGACTTCAATAGTGTTCCCAATCTCATAACTCAAGTTAGAAATAAGCCTTGAAATGGTACTTTCTCGGTCTCATCTACATCATACCTAGCATCAAAATCTAAAATTCACAAACATTTCCATCCATACTCTTAGTTCGTTGCCCTAGTTCCTAAAGTTTCTTACAAGTATCCTATTGATAATGGTTGTGAATAAAGCGACTCTTCATCATACACTTCATCTCATTCCATAGTCTTCAACTACATCACCACAAAGCTTATGAACTCTAAGGAGGTTAATTGAGCATAGACTACATATTCGTAACCATAGAACTCAAAAATCTTCTCCATCTTCTCCTCCTAATAAAAGTATTCATTAACACTACTTATACTAGTAAAGCTTGGAATTTGGACCTTCACACTCTCCATGCCTGTAAACCCTACTTTTAGAGGGCCTAAGACTCAATTAAGAGTACTTTCCGAATGGGCTTACTATGCCATCATATATATTGAGTCTCTGACCTAAGCTGATGGGCTTACTAGGTGCTGGGAGACGCCAACCGTCAACGAGGGGCCGAGTCTTGTGGCTTCTACTTAGGGCGTGTGTTTGTGGATTGCGGAGGCCACCACACCGCTAGACTTGGGACTTTAAAAGATATGATTTGATTTTAGTAAAGGAAGTATACATATGTACATATACATATATATATATATAGAGAGAGAGAGTTTTGTTTTGGCATGAGCACGATAGTGCAAATGAAATAAAACCCAAGGTCTAGAACCCGGATTTTGGTTTAGGTCGGTTAATTATCTCCAAACCCCGACTTCAGGGAGCGTAATTCTGAGTCGTATGCAGTTCCTAGGTCACTGCATGCGTTGTTTGGCATACTGATTGTTCATGCATTCATATGATTGTGCATTTAATAAATTTCTGTCATGCGGTATTGATGAGGGTAATTATCTCACTAAGCGTAAGCTTATACCCCAACAGTTCTTTTCCTTGCAGGTTGATCGATAGTTGGGAATGGGATAGGAATCGAGTGTAGAGTGCTACCATTGAATCAGTATGATGAAAAGCCTGTGTAGTTAATTCGGAATGCTCCGAAAAACAACTAATGTCTCAATTAAGTTTAGACTGTTTAGTAAGTTTAGAATTGTCTATCTTATTTCACTATTTTGGTAGGGGATACCGATTCTCTGCGGTTCTGAAGAATTGTGGAAAAATGGATATCCATAATTATTTATATTATATAATGAGTCAATGAACTAAAATTGAAGACTCTAGCAAATAATTATTTAGAGTCTTGCAATCTCCGACTTACAAGGTGATTTCCTTATCATGGGTGCACACGTGATATGGAAATTTTAGGTAATACTACTAGACCCCTCCTAGGGTCGCTACAGGATTGGTATCAGAGAATTTGGTTGTCAGAGATAGGAGCAGCCTACCAAATGGTGAGATGGGGTAGAACTTGGGTAGAGTTAGGATTAATAAATAAAAGATATAGATTCCTTAGAATATATAATATATGTAGTAGCACCTATGCGTATTTATGTTTACTACTATACCTTGTATCTTTAGTAACCATTATTTTTCCTAAGCAGGATACCCTTGAATGAAATTACCCTAAAGACTCGCATGTTGTTTCTAAAACATTGAACCCTAAGACATGAGAAGCAAAGTATTGAATCTAATGGGATTAAGCATCCCTAAATGTATAATTAAGGAGCATGTATTGGAGGTTAAGGATATTGGAATATCTTAGTTGGGAACTACAGGTTAGACACTCTAAATTACTAGAGTTAACCTTAATGATTGCAGTATAGATTTCGAGATAGAATGATAATAATGAGAATGGAGATATGGAAAGTTGTTATGATGACCAGTTGAAAATCTCATTGTTAAATGAATAGATTAGTAGGTATGGATCATGAGTAGTGTCTATGAATGCAAATTCCCTTCAAATTTTGAGGGTTGTGTTGTGGAAATATTGTTGATTAATGAATATGTTACTAATGGACTTGTTTCAATAGACTTACTGTATGAATATTTTATTTCAAGAAATTCTAACCCTACAAGGATTATACTCTACAAGATCAAAGGATTTTATAAATTATTGATTGATAAAATACAATTTATAACCATAATGTGACATGAAGGAGACTAGGGTTGAATGTAATGACTAAGTTATGGAGATGATGAAGGATGTATGACTCTTCAGTAAAATAACCAAGTTAAGGTAAATACCTATGGAGAAATATGGATAGTGAAAAAAAGAAGTGGATATGATGAATGGTGGGTCACAATAAAAAGGATAAAGTAGTTGGATGTTATTTACAGTTAGGCCTGAATCAATATAAGATGTAACGATTTTAGGACTGCTATGGGTTGAGTTATCTAAATCCTGTAGGACAAGAAGGGGACTATGATAGAAGAAGGCATTTTACAGTTGGGATTCAAAATTTTGATTGATCAAGAAAAGTGGAAGTCCAAGAATTGAAGTTATGAACGAGAAAATAGAATCACCTAAGAAGTTTTAAGCAACCCTTAGCAACATGCTACGTAAGTATCGACTTGAAATCCTTAATGACTTAAGATGGAAATCTTGTTGTTCAAGAAGTTCTACGTGCATGTAATAGTATTTTCAACAAAAAAAAAAAACCCATCTTAATACTCCATGAGGAGGTTTAGTGATCTTAAGGATTTGATCATAAACTATCGAGAACAACATTAAACAAGGTGGGGAGAAATAACTCCAAGAAGGATAATGGCAACAAGAAGGCATCATACCCAAATGCTATATGACAAAGGAGAACAGCCAATAGTTGCATAATAATGATGATGAATACCTTGGGGATCGATACCCAATATAAATATAAGCTCTATATACAATAAAAACTGTAGAATCATAAGAAACCAAGATGGACGATCATGTAAGACATTAGATAATAATTTTACTTTTAGTAATGGAGCCCAAGATCGATATGGAGGATGTGAGGATGATGAAAGCCTGAGAAAGAAAACAAGCATAAATAGCGATTGTTGTGAAAAAAAAATATAATAATAATAATAATAATAATAATAATAATAATAATAATAATAATAATAATAATAATGATGTAAGTTATGATATATGGAGTTACCTATGAAGGAATGAGTATAAAAATTTATAAACCCATGTGATCAAATTTTGAACAAAAAATGACAAAATATAAAGAGGTGATGATTGGGTGACCTGTCTATATGAATTGTTAAATAGTACTAACCTTGAGAAATACCATCTTAACAAGACTATGGAAAATGAAGGTAATAACGTTCTTCACATGACCTTAGAAGCCCAGGGAGATTTAGACCATTCGAAGGATACCCTAAAGGAGCCAAAAATGTCGATGAAGGTGTTTCCTGACTTGGTTCGAGCAAATAGTTTCTTTATTGGTAAGAAGAATAACCCCTTAGAGGCAAAAGATTAGTTGACCGAATCGAATTATCATTTGAGGCCTATGAAGTTCCAGAAAGCTTAAAGTTAACCTATGGCACCTTTATGCTACAAGATGGAGCAAGAATAAGGTGGAATTTTAAGGAGAATCAACGGTAGTGGGAAAACATAAGCTATGCTCTTTTGAGTTAATGATGGAAATGAGTTGGATGAACTCAATTGAAGTTAAATCAGAAAGGTTAAGGATAGAAGATATATATGTAGTGAACGAGTTCCCTGATGTGTTTCCAGAAGAACTACTGGGATTACCACTTAAGAAGGAGATTGATTTCGCCATTGATTTAATGGTCGAGACCAAACCAATTACCAAGGCTCCTTACAGGATGGCTCCAATAGAGTAAAAAGAGCTAAAGAAGCAACTTCAGGAGTTATTGGACCGAGGGTTCGTTAGACCAAGTGTCTCACCTTGGGGAGCACCTGTCTTGTTTGTCAAGGAGAAGGATGGTTCTCTTAGACTTTGTATCGACTACAGAGAGTTAAACTGAGTCACTATAAAGAACAAGTATCCCTTGCCTCGTATCGACAATCTGTTTGATCAATTACAAGGCGCAAGTGTGTTTTCCCATATTGATCTAATATCGGGTTATCACCAATTGAGGATCAAACCAAAGGATGTGCCTAAGACAGCATTTAGAACAAGGTATGGACACTATGAGTTTTTAGTGATGCCATTTGGATTGACTAATGCGCCAGCAGTGTTCATGGATTTGATGAACAGAGTGTTTAGAGCATATTTGGACAAATGCGTAATCGTATTCATTGACGACATCTTGGTATATTCGTCAACCCCAGAACAACATCAAGAACACTTGAGGTTGGTGTTGCAAACCTTAAGAGAACACAAGTTATACGCTAAGTTATCCAAGTGTAAATTTTAGTTGAGGGAGATATCCTTTTTGGGACATGTTATTTCGAGAGAAGGCATAAAAGTGGACTCAGAAAAGATAAGAGCTATCACTGATTGGAAAAGACCTGAAACTGCTATAGAAGTGCGAAGTTTTCTTGGTTTGGCTGGATATTATCGAAAATTTGTGAAGGATTTTTCAAAGATTGCTAAACCACTCACTCAACTAACTCAAAAGAATGAGAAATTTATATGGAATGAGAAAAGAGAAGGAAGTTTCCAAGAGCTGAAGAACCGTTTAATTTCAGCACCGGTTTTGGTCTTACCTAACAATGAAGAACCTTTTTCGGTGTATAGTGATGCTTCTAAGAATGGTTTAGGGTGCGTACTGATGCAAAATGGAAAAGTGATTGCTTATGCTTCACGGCAATTGCGACCACATGAGCAGAATTACCCTACACATGACCTAGAATTGGCAGCTATAGTCTTTGCACTAAAGTTATGGAGGCATTACTTGTATGGTGTTAAGTGTGAAATTTACACCGACCACAAGAGCCTAAAATATTTGTTCACTCAAAAGGAGTTGAACATGAGACAACGATGGTGGTTAGAGTTGATAAAGTATTATGATCTCAACATCAACTACTACCCCGAGAGAGTGAATGCAGTAGCAGATGCTTTAAGTCAAAAGAATCATGCTGAAGTTGCATCTCTACTTACTGAACAAAGAGAACTGATTAAAGAGTTTGAGAAAATGAATTTGGAATTTGTATGGCATGTGGCAGAAGCTGAACTGTCAAACTTAGCTCTTGAGCCAACAATACAAGAAAGAGTCCGAAAAGTACAGCAAGAGGATCCTGCTCTACAGCATGTAAGGGAGCAAATGATGATGGAAAGGCATACAGACTTTAGTCAAGATGAGGATGGAATGATTCGAATGAAAGGACGTTTGTGTATACCTGATAATCTTGAGCTAAGAAAGGAAATTTTAAGGGAAGCTCACTATTCCAGATATACTGTACATCCTGGAGGAACCAAGATGTACCAGGATCTCAAAAAGAATATTTGGTGGAGTGGAATGAAACAAGATGTAGCAAATTTTGTACTCAAATGTGACACTTGTCAAAGAGTTAAAGCTAAACATCAAAGACCAGGATGATTGTTGCAACCATTGTCCATTCCTGAGAGGAAATGGGACCAAGTCACTATGGACTTCGTGTGTGGATTGTCCAGAACGGCAGCAAGTCATGATGCTGTATGGGTGATAGTGGATCGACTCACAAAATTAGCACACTTTCTACCAGTCAACATGACTTATTCCCTAGAAAAGTTGACCCGAATATATCTAAGGGAGATAGTACGTTTGCATGGAGTGCCTGCTGGAATAGTTTCCGATAGAGATCCAAGGTTTGTGTCTAAATTTTGGGGAAGTTTAAAAAAAGTGTTGGGGACGAACTCAAAGTTCAGTACAGCTTATCACCCCTAAACAGATGGACAGTCTGAGAGAACAATTCAGACTTTAGAAGACATGCTTCGAGCCTGTGTTATGGAGTTTAAAGGAAATTGGGACTCTCACTTACCACTAGTGGAGTTTGCATATAGCAATAGTTAACATTCATCTATCCAGATGCCACCATATGAAGCATTGTACGGAAGGAGATGCCGATCCCCATTATTCTGGGATAATGTGGAAAAGGCAGCATTAGGACCGGATTTGGTGCGAGAAGCAGCTGAAAAGGTAGCTATCATTAAAAAGCGAATGAAAGAAGCCCAAGACAGACAAAAGAGTTGGGCGGACTCAAAAAGAAGAGAATTGGAGTTCGGTGTAGGAGATCATGTGTTCTTGAAGGTAAGTTCGATCAAGAGCATCCATCGAGTGAGAACTCAAGGGAAATTAAGCCTTAGGTACATTGGACCCTTTGAGATCCTTGAGCAAGTAGGGAACCTCGCGTACCGCTTAGCATTACCACCAAACTTAGCTGGAATACATAATGTGTTTCACGTGTCAGTGCTAAGAAGACATGTACCTGACCCTGATAACTTAATCGAACTAGAGCCGATACAACTTAAAGGAAATCTGACTTATGAAGAACACCCAGTTCGAATCACTGATAGTAAAGTTCAAAAGTTGAGGAATAAGGAACTAAGATATGTCAAGCTACTTTGGAGAAACCATGAGAAGGAAGAGGCTACTTGGGAAGCTGAGGAGGAAGTAAAGCGAAGTACCCCCAATTGTTTGAAGTTCTAGGTATGTCTTTAAGTTTTGAGGACCAAACTTATTTTAAGGGGGGAAGGATGTAAACCCTACTTTTAAAGGGTCTAAGACTCAATTAAGAGTACTTTCTGAATGTTCCTAAAGATCAACTAAACTAAAAACTTAAGTTTATATTTAGAAACGAATTAAATTTTTACAATTCAAAAGCCAATTGTCGAGAAAACCTGAGCTTGAATAGCTACGAGCTTTAAAGCTACTTAAAACCGTAAACCTTAAAGCCATTAAGGAATTTTAACCCTAAATAATTAATCAATAATTTAATTTGAATAATTTCATCCAACTTTAGAAAATTTCACAATTTTATAAAAATCAAATCATAAATTACAAAACAATGTAGGATAAAAATCCTAAACAATTTTCTATAACGCTATGTCTTTATCTTCATGTATAAGCCTTACACATAAATAAGTAGACCAACCAATCACCTTAGATAACTTATCAATTGAGAGTTGGAATCAATTATCAATTGATAACTTATCAAAATCTAGTGATAAGACAATTTCCTTATCACCTCTTCACTTATACAAAATATGGACAATTTTTCATAAGAATTAATAAGCTTAACTTTAATAAAGGAGACAAGACCACTCCATGGCATGCAAGGACTTAAAATGGCAGATCTAAAAAGGGGAGAATGGGGGGCCATGCATTGGTCATTCACCCATCAATCACTTTCTCTTACACATCACTATTCATCCCTTAATGCTTACATCATCAAGAGTTGCAATTGTTGACTTTATGTAAGCTACAAGGCAACACTTCCAAGACATTTAAACACCCCTTCTCTCTCCATTTCCAACCGGCCATACTCTTCCCCATTTCTTTCACTTTCAATTTCACTTTCACTTCATCATTCTCTCTTTTGAAACAAACATAAAAAGGGGAAACAACCTTACCCCACAAAATCAATTTTTCTCCCATTTGAAAGCTTCAACTCACGGCATTTTTTTTCCCTTTGCACTTGCGCCATTTTCTTTCATCATTTAAGACATTTAAGACCATTAGAATCTTCCATAAACCCCTTTCCAAAAGACCAAAAGATTCGGGTTTCAAAAGGGTAAGCAAAAAGGAGGAAGCAAAGTTAAAGGCTTAAGAGGAACCTTAGTGCACAACCACCAAACTTCGCATTAAGGACGAGTAAGTGTTTCTTGTGATGTGTAGATTAATATTTATGTTAGGAGGCTTGGATTTCTTGAAGTTGTGAGAAAGGTTTAAGTTGTTAGAATGTCCAAAAATCGTTTTAAGAAACAAACCATAAAACCCTTACATGAAGTTGAAATATGAGCATGTAAAGTTGGTGCTTTGTGAAGACATTTGTTTAATGTTTTGAATGAAAGATTTTAAGCTAAGGAAACCTTAAAATGAGAAATTTAATGGAGGATATGCATGCTGGACGTGAGGGTTCCATGGCCATTTGAATATTGATTTTGTTTCCATTTAGTTAAACATGTTTAAATCTAGATTTAAGTTAAGGAAAAATCCATCACATGAAGTTTTATGAAGAAACCAACTTTGTATGACATGAGCCATGATATGGGAGTTGTATTAAGTATGAGACCTTTTATTCCTTTATGTGGAACATGAGTTAAAGGATCATTTGATGGAAGGAAACTTAAGTTAAGATTTGTACACAAGTAGTTAAGTGCATAATCTACCCCCTAAACTTAAGGAAGTGATGAAACAAGTTGAAAAACCAAGTGAGGACCCCTTAGGACCAACATGAACAGATCTGGAACATGGGAAAATGGGGCCTAAAAATATGTTCAAAGTAAAAGAACAAAGTGAAAAGATTAACTAAAGTAAGTATAGCGAGCATATAAAGCCTAAAACTCAAAACCGAGCTTAAAACTCCCAAAACAAGCCTAAAACTCTAGGATGGGCCTTCAATAAAAATCTGATCAGCACCTTAAAGTACCGAGAAATGTTGTTTTGAAGCCCATAAGAAATCCACCTAAGGCCCCATATGCCCACCAAAGTCATTAACCTTAGTTTGAACTAAAAACAAGCCCATTTGACAACTTAAGCTTACTAAAGGGCCCAAGAAGTGGTTGTTAGCCTTAGGAATATAAATCAAAGTTGTAAATCTAATCTCAAGGATTATTTTAAGCTTAGGATAAAATCTTAAAACCAAGCCCAAAGAATTTCCTAAGTTGTTAAAAAGCACATTTACCATACAAGGGCCAAAAGCACTCCAACACATGAGGAACGCTACTGTTCTGACCCATGGACAGAATTTTATGTCTCATTTTGAAAATCTAACCTCACCACGTTAAAGTACACTCGAAAGCGATGAAGATTGACCATAAGATCATAAAAATCGGATTTAAAACAAAAAAGTTATACGCGATTGAACTTTTAAGTAAAACCGGAAAAATTTATGAAACCAAGTCCAAAGTATAACTTAAAGGGTTTTAGCTTAGTTTTCTAGGTTTTATTTCAAATCCTTATAGTATCATATTTGCGATGTCTAGGGGACCCGGCTTTGGGAGACGACTTATCCCGGATTATTTTGATTGATCCACATGGCTGAGTGAGTAAATTCCCAATGACTCTTTACCTGATTGTGCTTGTAGAATAGATGCACCTAAACTACATATATAAATTTGGATGCTTGTGGGATATGGGAGATGCATGTGTTTGAATTTATGGATGAATGCGATGATTTTTTTTTTCATTATATATAATAATGGGAATTATTTGTAATGCATATATATATGTGAATTGTATGGAATGAAATTGTTTGGTTACTCTAAAAATCAAGTTAATCACTTGTACGATTAAGAACTCAAAATGAATCATGCATTCCCCATATTGCATATGGATAACATCGACTACCGCTTCACGCAAAAGATGGGAGGGGACTCACAGGAATACGAGTTTTCTGCAGGATTGGGCACTAGCTATGCCATCATATATATTAAGTCTCTGACCTAAGCTGATGGGCTTACTAGGCGCTGGGAGACGCCAACCGTCGGTGAGGGGCCGAGTCTTGTGGCTTCTGCTTAGGGCGTGTGTTTGTGGATTGTGAAGGCCACCATACCGCTAGACTTGGGATTTTAAAAGATATGATTTGATTTTAGTAAAGGAAGTATACATATATACATATACATATATATATAGAGTTTTGTTTTGGCATGAGCACGATAGTACAAATGAAATAAAACCCAAGGTCTAGAACCCGGATTTTGGTTTGGGTCGGTTAATTATCTCCAAACCCCGACTTCAGGGGGCGTAATTCTGAGTCGTATGCAGTTCCTAAGTCACTGCATGCGTTGTTTGGCATACTGATTGTTCATGCATTCATATGATTGTGCATTTAATAAATTTCTGTCATACGGTATTGATGAGGGTAATTATCTCACTAAGTGTAAGCTTATACCCCAATAGTTCTTTTCCTTGCAGGTTGATCGATAGTTGGGAATGGGATAGGAATCGAGTGCAGAGTGCTACCATTGAATCAGTATGATGAAAAGCCTGTATAGTTAATTCGGAATGCTCCAAAAAACGACTAATGTCTCAATTAAGTTTATTATGTTTAGTAAGTTTAGAATTGTCTATCTTATTTCACTATTTTGGTAGGGGATACCGATTTTCTGCGGTTCTGAAGAATTGTGGAAAAATGGATATCCATAATTATTTATATTATATAATGAGTCAATGAACTAAAATTGAAGACTCTAGCAAATAATTATTTAGAGTCTTGCAATCTCCGACTTGCAAGGCGATTTCCTTATGATGGGTGCACACGTGATATGGAAATTTTAGGCAATACTACTAGGCCCCTCCTAGGGTCGCTACAATGCCCTTTAGAGCTCAAGCACATCTCTTATCAAACTCATAAAATGATCATCTTCTTTGTCAATGACATCATCCAGCTTAATTCTCCCCCATGCTTATCTAACTAACCTTCCATCCTATACTGGGGGAGGACCATTATAGGCTTAAAGCTTAATACACTACATCCTGTGATGTGTTATACTAGTTTTGTCATTCAGTGGGACACCATCAATAGGTCAGGCATCTACCACTCTGGCATCGTTAATTGGTAGAGCTATTGCTTCTACCCATTTCAATACATAATCTACTACCAAAAGTATATATTTGTTTGAAAAAGATAAAGGGAAAGGACCCATGAAGTCTATTCCTTATACATTAAAAAGCTTAATTACCAGAATACTCTTTTATGGTAATTCATGTCTCCTAGAAATACTCCCAGTCCTTTGGCATTAAGTACAAGACATAACATAATTCTTGCAATTACTAAACAAACTAGGCCAATAAAATCGACAAGATAAAATTTTAGCTGCCGTTCCTTCCATACTAAAGTGGCCACCTACTTCTTTAGAATAACAATGCTGAATTATGTTAAGCAATTCTGTTTTAGGCACACAACATCTAATTACTTGGTTAGCACAACTTTTAAAAAGATACAATTCATCCCCAAAATAAAATTTCACATCATATAAAAACTTCTTTTTCTTTTGAAATGAGAAACCATACGGTATGATTTTACTAACCAAGTAATTGACTATATCGGCATACTAAGGTAATCATTGGATCTCTACTGCATACAATTGTTTATCAGGGAACTTTTCATTAATGGGTGGCTCTAAACTCTTCATTTGTAATCAAGATAAATGATCAGTAAGTACATTTTCAGTTCCCTTTTTACCTCTAATTTCAAGGTCAAATTCTTATAGTAATAAGATCCATCGAATTAACCTAGGTTTAGCATCAGCTTTAGCAAACAAATATTTTAGAGCAGCATGGTTTGTGTATACCATGATCTTAGAACCTATGAGATAAGGCCTAAACTTGTAATAAGCGAATATAACCGCTAAAAGTTCTTTCTCTATCATGGCATTGTTTCTCTACACCTCATTCAAAGTTTTACTCTCATAATATATAATATAAAGTAACTTACCCCCTACGCAGCCCCCCCTCCCCCCCCTTCTGCCTAAGTATTGCTCCTACAGCATAGTCACTAGAATTACATCATCTCGAAAGGAAGCTCCCAATCTGGTGCAACGATCACTAGTACTGAAGTAAGCTTCTCCTTTAATAGATTGAATGCCTATAAACAACTGTCATAAAAAACAAAGGTAGAATCTTTTTCAAGTAAATTACAAAGAGGCTTAGAGATTTTAGAGAAGTCCTTAATAAATCTCCTATAGAAGCCAACATGCCCTAGGAAGCTCTTGACTCCTTTGACTGAAGTGGGTGGTGGTAGCTTCTCTATTATCTCCACTTTGGCTCTATTAACTTCAATCCCATTTTTGACACCTTGTGACTTAAGACTACTCTCTCTCTTACCATAAAATGGCATTTTTGCCAATTCAGAAGTAAATTAGTCTCCTTGCACCTTTTGAGCACATAACCTGAATTAGTTAGACATGAATCAAATGACTTCCCAAAGATATAGAAGTCGTCCATAAATATTTCAATAAAATCTTCTAATATGTGAAATAATATAGATATCATGCATCTTTGAAAAGTTGCGGGTGCATTACAAAGACTAAAGGGCATTCTCCTAAAAGCAAAACTGCCATAACGACATGTAAAAGTAGTTTTCTCTTGATCCTTGAATGCAATATGAATTTGATTGTAATCAGAATATCCATTTAAAAAACAATAATAAGCATGCCCTTAAAGTTTTTCTAACATCTGATCTATGAAAGGGAATAGGAAGTGATCTTTATGAGTGGCATCATTCAGTTTCCTATAATCTATGCAAACTCTCCACCCGATCACAGTGCAAGTGGAGATTAGCTCATTATATTTGTTTCTCACTATAGTCATGCCACCCTTTTTTTAGCACTACCTGAATGGGACTAACCCACTTACTACCTAAGATAAGATAGATAATACTTACATCCAACAATCTCTTTCTTCATTACCTCCTTGAGAGTTGGGTTAAGTCATCTCTATAGTTGTACTATGGGTTTTCGCTCAACCTTAAGCAATATCTTACGAGTGCAAATTAAGGGACTAATCCCCTTTATATTGGTAATGGTCCACCCAAGGGCTTCTTGATGCTCTCTCAAAACTCTTAGAAGTTGTTTCTCCCGCTCACCTATCAAAGAGGAGGAGATAATTATTGGCAAAGCACCATTTGTTCCAAGATAAGTATATTTTAAATGACTAGGTAAAGGTTTAAGTTCAAACACCAAGGGTTATGTCAATGATGGGACTAGCTACTACTCACTGGTGCTTAGTTCTTCATAGTATCAAGCTTTGATTTTGTAACACCTGTTCCCTACCTTCTTCTTTAGGCTTGTCATCATCGCTCCAATCATCCAGATCCTTAAGAATTGATTCCATAGTATCCAATCCTGCTTTCTCTTCTATAGACTTATAGGTAATCTCATAAAAAATGTCAATAGTGTAACAGGATTTGCAATCATCGAAATGCTTTATGGCTTCATAAACATTAAACGTTACCTAATCATCCATAACTCTTAAAGTTGGCTTACCCTATTCCACATCTATCAATGCCTTACCTGTTGCGAGAAACGGTATGCCTAGGATCATAGGTACCTCTCTATCTTCTTCCATCTCTAAGACTATAAAGTTAACTGGGAAGATAAATTTGTCTACCTTTACCAAGATATTCTCAACAATACCCTTAGGTATTTGATACTCCTATCAGTAAGTTACAAGGTGACATGAGTCTCCTTGCAATCTCTAAGTCCCAACTTCTTGAAAATAGACAAGAGCATTAAATTTATATTTGCCCCTAAATAAATAAGAACCTTATCAAAGTGAAAATTTCCTATAGTGCAAGGAACAGTAAAACACTCCTAATCTCTTTGTATTCTAGGCAAAGTGGATAAATTTTTCTAAAGGATCATGGAGCACTCCCTTATAAGCATTACTAATTCGTTCCCATCAATCTTTCTCTTCTTAGTAAGTAATCCTTCATGAATTTGGCATATGAAGGCATCTATTGAAGTGCTTTTGCAAAAGGAATGTTGATTTGCAACTTCTTAGAGACATCTAATAATTTGGTAAATTGAGCATCTAGCTGCTGTTGCTTCAATCTTCTTAGAAAGGGGACTGGAGGAACATATGTTTTCACTACTGGTGACTTCTACATTGGTTCCTCTTCTACCTCCTTCCCTTTTTCTACCTTTAGAATCTCCACCTTTTCTTCAACTCATCTGTCAATTGTTTCTAATGCTTTTCTACTGCTCAGCATAATAACATTGACACCTCTAGGATTCTCTTCAATATTACTGGATAAAGACCTTGATGGTCTGTTACTCAACTGTTGAGAAATCTGACTATTTTGATTCTCTAGGTTTCGAATAGTCACCTATTGATTCTATAGCATGGTGTCAGTCTTTTGCATATAGCTCAATATGAGCTTTTCCATTCTAAACTGATTTTGCTAAGGTGGAGTGTTCTGAGTAAGCCCTTGCTTCTAGAATCTAGGTGGTGGTTGGAATGTGTTGTTCTTAGTTCTCTATGAAAAATTTAGATGATTACGCCACTTAGGATTATATGTATTCAAATATGGTCCTTGATTGTCGCATTAAAAATTGTTGACAAAATTCACCTATTCTCCATTAATTGGAGCTAAGTGATTCCCAGTTAAGCACTCAAGAGTCAAATGTGGTCCTGAACATAACTCATTAAAAATAATAGGGTTAGCATTAAAAGACTGTATTGAGGTGAGTTTACTTACCTGAGTAGTGAGAGATGTAATTTAAACTGTTAATTGAGATATAGTGCTATTGTCACTGGTTGCTACCACTCCTAACTTTCTTCTCTCGTTTTGCTACTTATAAGCACTAGAGGCCATCTCTTCTATCAATACACTTGCTTCCTTATATGTCTTACCCATCAGAACACCTCTAGCTGCAGCATCAACAAGGGACCTCAATGTCTTATCCTAACTGAGATAGAAGATTTCAATCAGAAAATTGTTTGGCAAGCCATGATGTGGGCATTCTCTAATTGCCTCCTTAAATCTCTTCCATGTTAGTAGGAAAAATGTCCTTAAGAACTTTGATGAAAGATCAGCCCAGGTAGTGATAGACTCTTATGGTAGTAAATGAAACCATGCCCTAGCTTTATCCCTCAGTAAAAAGGGAAAGAGCTATAATCTGATAACCTCGTCTATCACATTGTTCATCTTTACTATATTGCAATAATGAAGGAATCCTACAATATGCTCATCAAGACTTTCATTAGGATATCCTCCAAACTGATTCATCTAAACCATTTGAATAAGGGATGGTTTCAACTTAAAGTATTAGCCTGAATAATGGGCCTCCTTATAGCCGAACCCATCACTGTAGGTATTGTATAATCACGTAGTGCTCGCAGAACTAATTGTATCTAATTATTACCCTCATTACTTGCCATCTCTTCTATCTCTCTTCTTTTCTCTCACCTCAATTGATGTAAAGTGAACTCTATTTTCTGAATCTAGGGGTAGAATTTTAGCACTTCTACTCCTGTGCATAAAATACTTGCAAAAAGAAAAAAAAATAACATATGTCGTTAATTGCGCCTAAATTACCAACAAAACTAAAAGGTTTAATATTTCCAGTATTCGACAACAGTGCCAAAAAATTGATTCGCTTAATATCTATATATATATATATATATATCAAATTAAATCATAAATACTCCAACAAGTATACTGAGTTGGAATAAAGTAATATAGAGAAAGTAAGGTTGTTGATCCCTTAAGGACTAAGAAATTACTAATCATATGCTAGTTCTTATTAATATTCAAGCAATTAAAATTAAATTAATTAATCAGATAATTACTCTAAAACTATTAAAAAGAAAATAACTATGAAAAATCTAAAATTAAGCAATCAATTGAGAATTATGGGAAAATAAAATCCACCTTCAATTATGCCAATCAAATTGTCATCGTGTTATATAGATCAATAGTTATATGGTCATTCAAGTGAAATTATTATACCTTAAAACTTAAGGATTTAAACTCCTAATTAATTAGTCAGCTTCCCTATCTTCCAATTAACAATACACTCTAAATTACAATCATATATCTCCCGATACTATGATTGTCTAATGTCTTAAACCAATTATCCCTAATGTCTTAGTGAATAATCAATCGCCGAACATCGCATTAATTTCTAGATAATTTCTAATTAATTCAATTAACTCTGCTTCCACATTGATTAATTAAATCAACTAAGAATTTTTAATAAACCCTATATCAACTCCTGTATCATTAGGATTTCTAACAATTATAATTAAAATTATAGAAATTGCAATTATGAACCATCCATATATCTCTTAATCCTATAACATGAACACAATCATCATCTTATGGTTTCATCAATTCCCAAAAAAAAAATTTAGCCAACCATGGATTTGGAAACAAAAACACAAATACTAATTGAAATTGCAAGGAAATTGATAATTGAAAGCATAAGTAATTCATAGAATTGCATAAGAATAATTGAAATAGATGTCACCAATTTTGTATTGAAAAAGATAATCTTCAATTGCAACTTCAAATTGGTCTTTACAATAAAAGAAAATTCTTCTCAATAATCCAACTGATTCTCTCGAAAAACTCTTCAAGAACTATCTAAAAACTATTCTACGACACTATACGCCTAAGGAAAGTGTGTTCAAAAGTCTCTCAAACGATGAAACATAAGCTATTTATAAGAAAAATTAGGGTTGACGCGTGAAGTTTCTTTTTCATGAAGGCCGACAATGTAAGTTCAAGGCCGACTAATAGGCTGGCAGCATAGCCATCAAAGGCCGGCGACGTTGACTTCAAAGGCCACCAGTGTAAGTTATAAGCCAATTGCGTTCATTCCCAACTTGTACATATTTAATCGAACTTTGTTCCTTTACATAAAATCACTCTAAATCGTCCTTAATTCCACTCTTGAATCCTCTAATTCTTCAAATGTCCAAATGAAAATAATTAAGTACTAATTCTTAATGATTTCTATAAAATCAATAATAATTCTATCTTAATTTGCACTTTAAAACATGAAAAATATACCTTTATCATGTTATACTATCTTAGTCATTCAATGGGACACCATCAATAGGTCAAGCATCTACTAAGCATTATTGTATGACAACCGAATTAGCTACCATAGTGGTTAAGTCTTGAATCTACTTATCCATCAATCGTAAAGTCTATTGACCATGGTAGCCACAGTTGCGAGCATCACTCTCTACATCGCTAACTCTACCTCAGACTCTAAGGTTTGACATTTTAACTACAATAATTAACCAACAACCTAAAATCAATACTAACACAACACTTGCCCAATACTTCCAATAACAAAATAGAACACTCAATCACTCACAGAATAGGTACTGTACACTAACATATGTACCACAACTACAACCTAATTACTTGAATACTCAATAGCACAATGTAATACATGGAGCATAACCACTATACTATATTGCCTCTATGTCAAAACTTCAATAGATGAACATGAACAGGTCCTTCGATCATAACCTCGAGCTCTAATACCAAGTTTATATGGTATACCTAGAAGCTGGTCAATCACTAAGATTTACCGGACGAGAAGTGGGTCCTTTGCTATAATGAACAAATGGTAAGGAGAATGAATACAATAGTAGCTTATTGAAGCAACCTTGTGGATGCGACTCATCAAAAAGTTTAACATGACTTAGGTCATGCTAGATATGATGCATAAGCTTGAGATAAGATCTACTCGCCGCTAACCTTTGTTACTTGTTGGTTTAGATAAGAGTGTAAGTGTAAGCTTGGAGAGGATCCTCATAAGAAAAGAAGGATATACATGAAAGGTCATATGATTCCAACTTGCAAGATAAGAGGCTATTTATAGTAAAACTCTTAGGGCAATGAAAGGAAATAATTGAAATTACAAAAGAGCAATTACAATATAACCACTTAGGATATTTTTAAAAAGGGTATAAAAGACAAACCACAAAAGACTACATGTACAAGAAAAGGAGGCAAACATATCTAAAGTTCATTAATGTAATATACTATGAAGAATCTTATATGAAGAGAGCAGGGATCAAATGTGGTTGAGTCAGTGTAAGTTGAAGGTTGCATGATTAGGTTAGCAAGTGCTAGCACAAATTAGGAACAAGGAAGACAAAGTTGATGTAAGGTAAGCATACCTATCAAATTATAATATAGTAGACATGGGTTCAGATGTTAATCCCTTAGAAACTACATGTGAGTACTAGAACTTCACTCCTTTCCTAATATCTAACCTAACAAATTTTATTGAAAAAAAATTCAAGAGAATTAAATCTAAACTAAAACTAATTAAACTAATATGCAAAATAACTAATATGTAGAATAAATAAAAATTAAAGATATTAAGAATGCATGAATTCTGTATTCAATTATTGGTTACCCTATCATAATGAAGCACATATCAATCCCACTATAATTAACTAGACTATTATAATTCTTAATTTAAAGTAACATCTTTCTCAAGATTGCTAACCTTGATTTTAAGGTTCTAGCCAAAATCTCTTTGTAATTACAAATCCTAAAACCACATTAAAATCTGTGAATTCTCACTAACTAAAATCTCTTCGTAGTTAAAATAGAATAATTATGTCTTCCTATCTCTAAAGTTACATGCAATTCTTTCTAATTACCTTACATCTATTAATATATAGGGTCTTTTGATCTCCATATATGAAATCTAATAAATTGAATTAACACACCATTATCATTAATTCAAAATAATAGAAGAACACATAATTAGATCATAGGAAATTAGAAATCATATATTGAATCAAGGAAAGAATAAATTATATAGAAAACCAGGGTTCTCAATAATTGAATATTATAAAGAACTAATTTAAGACATCAAGAAAATAAAGAAGAAATGAAAAGGAAAGATGAAATTCTAAAAACCCTAGAATATGAATGAATGGGCAAATGTATGTCTCTTTGTTTAAAAAGCTTTTTTTCCTATTTATAATACATAAAATCCTGAACTATCTCTTATATACCTTTTCTAAAATAAATCTTCAATTTGCCCACTTGAAATAAGTAATACCCGGCTTAAATAGAAAGCATGGTGTTTGATGTCACATGGCTTGGACTTATTCTACACACTGTGTGTACAATTTATATCCACCAATTGAATCAAACAACTTGCATGTTAATTATTGAATGTCTTCAAGTATGAGCTTGCTCTGAAATTATAACTACCATGGCCACCCAAATCATTGAAATTCATGTGCCTTCACAAATGATGTATGGTAATTACTAATTTAATATGGCATTGGTATGGAGAAATCAGGATATCAACTATTATTAGTAGAATTGTGGACATCTACTAGACTTCAATTCATATTAATGATGTGGGCTAATTTTCATACATGGACCAAAGCTTCTTGGATTAGATGGCTTGGAATTCAATTGCAATTGCATGTGTAAGATGTGAATGGCTTCAGAGCGTTTGGGATTTGACTCATCTAGACAAGGCTAGACTTCATGTTTGGGCTTTGAACTTCAATTTAAATGCAACATAACCATGCCATATGTAACTTTTCAATGCAATCCCTAACATGACCATTTCAAATGGTTGTCTAACTTTCTAGTCATTAAATAAACAAATACAACTCCATCATGGTCATATCAATTGATTATATCGACTTTTAAAAGTTTATAACTCATTCAAATTAAATCCAAATCAAGGGAAACTCAATCCTTTTTCTTCGGTTCCATCTCAATTATTTCATTGAAGCCTAAAAGAAAAATATCTTTTAATTCAGTTCTAAATATCCAAATAAGAATATCAAAAGCACTATAAGAACCCACTATTTTATATGTGTACTTGGCAATTATCATAAGTATCCATAGTATTGTCCTCATTGAGCTGTTGAGGGGGTTTAGATTGACAGTCAAATGAAAGATAGAAAGAACAAAGCTCAAGAGGTCGAATGTTGGAAATATGCTTAGCTAGGCGGTTTCCCTATATAGGTCAAATTTAGGGTAGGTCGAATCCTCTATTGACCAAGTCGAAGGTAAGCAACAATGATTAAGTTTAGACTAAAGTATAGACATCGAATGAACTAGGGAAGGAGTGCAGCAATGGCTTAGCATGATAATGGGACTCATCCTTAGCTAACTGTAGGGATAGAATTCGCTTGGTTAGTTATTAAAGGCCTTGAAGTCTAGATCGGGTTAACGGCCTAAAGGTTAGGATTCTTTTAACTTCCCTATTATGTAATGTTAGTAGGCCATCTATAAGGCCTCCACGATGGCTGCTATTGTGAGTGCTATGCATTAATGCTCTATGTATCTATGTATACTTATGTTATCTATCCTATAATACAAAATGTCTTACCCTAAGAAAAAGAGACCTTTTGAATGTTCATGAATGTAAGGGAAAAGGCTAATCGGAGTTGAAAGATTCATAAATCTATGTTTTTATTTATTTATTTATTTATTTATTTATTTTTTTGTTTCTTAGGATTACAATAGGAATGCTAGAAAGGCAATTTTATCTCAATGGGTTTCTATGAATAAATTAAATGCTTCCTTTTTTCTCCTTAAAGAAACTACAAAATATATTATGTAGAAAAATAAGATTTATATATCAATAGTATTATGTATATCATTGTATGTATATAATTATGGGATAATATAATATACTACATTAATACTTTCCTATATTTATAAGATGCATCTAAATGTATAACTTTATTTCTGTAGAGATAATCAAAAAGCAAGGAACTATATGTTTGCCCCTATATCAAATATAGGACATAATTTAAAGTGTTGTAGATTGAAAATAAATATTAAGGTATGTTCTGCATGTAAAGGATTTCGTTAACTTTGTTTTATTTTTGATTGATTTTTCATATCTATACCCTCTATCTTCACTTTAAGTAAACAAATCTCTTTATATGCATCGCATCATTGTAATATTTATCCTTATCTTGTACCATATAACCTTATTGATTTGATACATCAGTGTATCTATAATATTTAAGGAGAATAATCACTAAAGGTAAGAGAATTGTATCGGAGGTTTACAGCATCTTCTACTTTATTCACTATATTTTTTGTGACATTTATTTTTAGCTTACATAACTTAGAATATACACTACTTATCTATACTTGATTACAAACATAAATTGTATCCATTGTAATTACGCTTAGTTCTAGTTTATATAGTAACATGGTCATGCCTTGATCTAAAAGGGCATGTGATGGGAATTTGGGGTTCAAGTTTGCATGGATTAAGCAAAGGGATGAGTTAAGGCAAACAAACCTAATCCAAGAGAAAATGAACAAGTCAAAGCAATAAGCAAACAAAAAGGATAAGGCTATATGGAATCGATATGACGGCTTTAGTGTAAATTGAGTTTATGGCATTAAGCAGAAGATGTATAAAAGGTGAGCATGGGAATAGGATTTACCAGCTTGCCAATTTAGAATTGAATTGGTATGTCAATTTAAGGCCATGCCATTATTGGCTTAATGGTGACTAACAAGACTTACCATCAAGTCATTTACGACACTTTGTTTTATTTCTTTAATAAAATGTAACTTATTGTCTTTATTATTTACAAAATTGTCATCATTATAGGTCTTGTAAATTATTATTCATGTTAAGGGAATTTTTATTATCCCATTATCAATAGAAAACCTAGAAATCTTTTAAGAGATTTAATTCAAACTGATTTTTATGACTTCTTGTTGAGTCTTATCAATCAAACCTTCTTAATTGTGGCAATTCTCTCTTAGCTAGGTCTTTTTTCATAAGTAATATCAAAAAATACTTATCTAATTGTTGTGTTTTCTAACTCCATGAGTCATATTAGGTTTAGATCTACAACTCCATTGGTGCTTGGAATCCTAAGCACATCTTAGTGGTCTTAGAGTGAAGGTCAAATTATATGGTAAGTGAGATTTATATTCTTGTCTTTTCTTTTTTTATTGTTTTGTTAGTGGTGGTCTAAAGATTTTATAGTTTTGGAGTAGAGATTTGCATGAAGGTTATTTTGATTAGCCATCGAGTTATTGTTGTTCAATTAACATATTGATTTTCATGGATTTTGTGGTTAAAAGATTAAATCATGGTTTATTGCTCAAGACTAAGGAAGGTGCACTTGAGGTTTTCAGTAAAATTACTAAGTAGAGAATACACGAGTATTGAAGTGAAATAACATGAGTGACAAGAGTAGTACTAATGAGAGTGAAAGTAGTGATAGGATTGGTTAGAACAATTGACAACATAATTCTCCAAGGTAAGTTAATGATAATTGAATGATTGGCCTCACTTAGGTATTCTAGGGCATGATGTAGTAGTAGACTAATATAAATCACATTATTACTGCTATGAATGATAATCTACAATTAGTGATTAGCAATTGAGATATGAATGGTGAAGGTGAAAGGTGAGAGGCAATGTTACTTAGAGGCATGAAGAGGAGCTATATGAAGGAAAAGACAATAATTTTGATGAATATTGAGCTGTTAATGAGAATCAACTAGTAAGAGATGTTGATAATATTAAACTGTCCATGCCTAAGTTTGATGGGTAACATACACCTAATGATTACTGTGACTGAGAGAGCCAGATTGAAAGATTATTTGAATATAGAGAATATGATGAGTGGACTAAGGTAAAGCTAGCTACATTAGAATTTTCAAGGTATGCATCATGGTGGTGAAAGTATATCAGAGTATAGAAGAGGGAAGAAGGTGAGGCTAAGGTTGCTACATGGAACCTTATGAAAAGACTGATGAAGAAGAAATATGTAGCATCATACTATAAGCATGACTAATGTGCCTAGATGGACAATTTGGTATGAGGGAATAAGACTATCTTTCAATACGCACAAGAGTTTGAATCCTTGTTAATGAAGTATGATTATAAGGATCTAGTTGAGAAGATTATCTCTAAATTTATTACAGGCTTGAGATATGAGAATGGAGATGTAGGTAAGGTATAGGAGTATTCAACTTTGGATGATGTGATAAAATTAGCACAAAAAGTTGAGAAATAGAAGTAAAGGCACATTACTCAATCTCAATACTACAGTGAACACTAGTTGAGAGAGAAGCCTAATAAAGGCATATTTTACTCATATTTTAATGTGTGAATTAGGTTGAATTATTAATTGATTTTTTAGAAATCATTAAGAAATGGTACTTAATTATTTTCATTTGAATATTTTAGGTCTCAGAAGATTCACAGTGGAAATATGATCAATTTAAAAGAGTTTTACGCAAACGAAGGAAGCCCAAATCAACATGTAACACTTTGGAATTGAAGGTAACTAGCCTTAGGCCAACCTATACTTTACACCGATAGCTTTGGAGCTCTATACTGCCGGCCTTCAATGAAAAAGATCCATTCAACAAACAACCCTAGGTTTCTCTATAAATAGATGTGTGATTGATATTTTAGACAGACGTTTACATTTCTTTAGAATTAGAGAGTCTTAGAAACAATTATGAGTTATTTTTGAAGAGTTTTTCTTTAGAAATTCATGGATTAATGAGAAGACTTCGCTTTTGCTATGGAAATCATTCTTGGAGTTGCAATTGAAGTTTATTCATCATAATTATAGAATTGGTGATTTCTATCCTATTTTTATTTATGCAATTCTATGATTTGTTTTTATTTTTAATCATGAACTTCTTTGCAAATTCTATTATTATATGTGCTTTTATGGCTAGCTAAGTTTAATTTGTGGGAAATTGATGAAACCCTAAATAGCTAAGACGATAATTGTATTTATGTTATAGGGTTAATAAATGTATGGATGATTCATGATTGCAATTTCTATGATTTCAATTATAATTATCTATTAGTTATAATTGTTAAAAACACTATTAATACGGGAGTTGATATAAGGTTTGTTAGAAATTCTTGATTAAACTTATTAGCTAATGTAGAAGCAGCGTTAGTTAGATTAATTAAAAATTATCCAGGAATTAATGCAATGTTTCGAGTTAATTATTTGCTAAGACATTGGGGATAATTGATTTAGAGCATTAGTTGTTCATAGTATCGAGAGATGTATGATTGTAATTTAGAGTCTACTATTTATTGGAGATGCAGGAGCTGACTAATTAATTCGAGGTTTAATTCCTTAATTTCAAGGCATGATAATTTCACTTGAATGACCGCATAGCTATTAATCTATATAACATGATGACAATTTAATTTGCACAACTAGGGTTAATTCTGTTTTTCCCATATTCTCAATTAATTGCTTCATTTCAGATATATTCTCGTGATTTTCTTTTTGATAGTTTTAGGGTAATTATTAGATTAGTTAATTCACAATTCAATTTTACTTGCCTAAATATTAATAAGAGCTATCATAGGTTTAGTAATTTTATAGTCCTTAAGGAATCGACAATTTTACTTACTCTTTATTTCTTATTTCTTGATTTCAATCCAGTATACCTACTAGAGTACTCGTGATATTTTTATATATATAGTTTAAGCGGATCAAGTTTTTGATGCTATTGCTGGGGACTGGAAATATTAAACCTTTTAGGTCTATTGGTAATTTAGGCATACTTGACAACGTGTATTGTTTCTTGTTCTCTTTGCAGGTGTTTTATGCATAGGAGTAGAAGTATTGAAATTCTACCACTAGATTTTGAAATAGAGCGCACTTTGCATCAATTGAGGTAAAAGAACAAAAGAAGGAGAGAAGAGATGGCAAGCAACGATGATAATAATCAAATACAGGGAGTCCTACGAGCACTTCGAGACTATACAGTACCTATGGTTATGGGTTCCACCATAAGGAGGCCTAACATTCAGGCCAACAACTTTGAGATAAAACAATCCCTCATTCAAATGGTTCAAACAAATCTGTTTGGAGGATATCCTAATGAAAGTCCTGATAAGCATATTATAGGATTCCTCTAATACTGCAATATAGTGAAGATGAATGACATTACAGATGAGGTTATTAAATTACAACTCTTTCCCTTTTCACTAAGGGATAAAGCCAGAGCTTGGTTTCATTTACTGCCATAAGAGTCTATTACCACTTAGGTTGATCTTTTATTGAAGTTTCTAAGAAGATTCTTCCTACCGGCCAGGACTATAAAACTGAGAAACGACATCACTGACTTTACTAAGTATAGTGGTAAGTCACTTTATGAAGCATAGGAAAGATTTAAGGAAGCGATCAGAAAATGCATACATCATGTATTGCTAGATAATCTTTTGGTTGAGATTTTTTACCTCAGTCTAGATGAGACATTGAGGTCTTTAGTAGATGCTGTAGCTAGAGGTGCTTTGATGGGTAAGACTTATGATGAAGCAAGTGCATTAATAAAAGAGATAGCCTCCTGTGCACATAATTGGCAAAACGAAAGAAGCAAGTCAAGAGTGGCATCAGTCAATGACAATGATACTATTTCTCAATTAACAACTCAAATCTCAACTCTTACTACCCAGGCAAGTAAACTCACTTTAGCACAGTCTTTTCATGCTAATCCTATTGCATTTTGTGAGTTATGTTCAAGACCACATTTGACTCTTGAATGCCTATCCAGGAATCCCTCAACTTCAACTAGTAGAGAGCAAGTGAACTTTGTCAACAATTTTTAACGAGCTAATTAAGGACCATATTCAAATACATACAATCCAAGGTAGCATAATCATCCAAATTTCTCATGGAGGAATGAGAATAATGCATTTAAACCACCATCTAGATTCCAGAAGCAGAGTCCTGCTCAGAATGCTCCACCTTAGTAAAATCAGTTTAGAATGAAAGAGCTTATGTTGACTTATATGCAAAAGATTGATGCCATGTTATAGAATCAATAGGCAACTATTTGGAATTTAGAGAATTAAATTAGTCAGATTTCTCAACAGTTAAGCAATAGACCATCAAGGTCTTTACCTAGTAATACCAAAGAGAATCCTGAAGGTGTCAATGCTATTATGTTGAGGAGTGGAAAGGAAGTTAAAACAGTTGGCAAACAAGTTCAAAAAAAGGAAGAGAATCTAAAGAAAGGAAAAGGGAAGCAAGTGGTAGAGGAATCAAAGTAGAAGTCACTAGAAGTAAACCGTATGTTCCTCCTGTCCCTTTTCTAAGAAGACTGAAGCAACAACAGCTTGATGCCCAATTTACTAAATTCTTGGATGTTTTCATAAAGCTACAGAACAACATTCCTTTTGTAAAGGCATTTCAGCAGATTCCTTCCTATGCCAAATTCATGAAAGATCTGTTCACCAAGAAGAGAAAGATTGATAGGAATGAACCTATGATGCTTACAAGAAAATGCTCTATGATCTTCTAGAAAAATTTATCTAGCCTGTCGAGAAAACAAAGGGATTAAGGGAGCTATATTGTTCCTTATAGTATGGGAAATTTTGATTTTGATAAATTTCCTATTGATTCAAGTGCAAGTATAAATTTAATGCCTTTGTCTATTTTTTAAGAAGCTAGGACTTGGAGATTGCAAAGAGACTCATGTCACTCATAAAATTGCCACCCCGTATCATCTACAAACATGTGGACAAGTTGAGGTGTCCAATAGGGAAATAAAGTATAGCTTAGAGAAGACCGTCAATGCATCTAAGAAAGATTGGTCTTTAAAACTTGATGATGCATTATGAGCTTATAGGATAGCTTTTAAAACCCTTATAAGAATGTCCCCATACAAAATTGTTTTCAATAAATCATGTCACCTACCCATAGAGCTTGAGCACAAGGCCTACTAGGCCATAAAATACTTTAACTTTGATTTAAAAGCTATGGGTGAAAAGAGGTTGCTCCAATTGAACTAATTAGATGAGATCAAAGAAGAAGCATATGAAAACGCTAGGATATACAAGGAGAGAGCCAAACGATGGCAGGAACATCTAACAGTGGGAGTTTGTACTTGGTCAAAAAGTTTTATTATACAACTTTCAACTGAAGTTATTCTCAAGTAAGTTAAAATCTTGATGGTCTAGGCCATTTGAAATAGCTAATGTTTTTCCTTATGGTACAGTTAAGTTAAAGATAGGAGACAATCACACTTTTAAGGTGAATGGCCAGCTTCTCAAATACTATTTTGAAGGGGGAAACATAGACAATGACGCCACTATCATGGCGGGCGTGAACTCATTTTAAGGATTGGAAAAGTCGAGCTAGCGATTGTAAACTAAGCGCTTCATGGAAGGAAACTCATGTCTAATAAAACTATTTTTTATTTTTTTTATTTTTACTTTTACTTTTATTTTTATTTATGCAAAAAATAAAAAATAAAAAGCGTGTAAAAATCAATTAAAGGCCAGCCATTTAAATTCAAGGCTACCGACCTTCCTACATATGCCAGCCATGTGCACCACCAATGTACAGATGTAGATGGCCGGCATACAATATAGCTATATAAAGCGCATCCACCCCCTTAACTCCACCATGTTACCTAAGAAGCTCCAACCACAAAGGAAGAAACAAAAGACAGTAGCCACTTCATCTTCATGAAGCTCAAGTAGAGATTTATTGTCTAACCATAAGTATGCTAAGGAGAGAAAGAAGAAACTACAAAGGATGACATTCATGAACTAGCAATACTTGGATTGGGCTTTATTGCACAAATATAGGATGGACGATCGGATTCAACAGATTGTCCCTAACAAGATTTTGCTTAGATTGTTTGAAATCAAGGAACCCACATTCAAAATATCACAATCGAGTTCTTATCTACCTTACAGTTGGAGAGAGATGGGAAAATATCCACTATCACCTTCCAGGCATATGGTGATATTCATGTGATCGAGCTTAGTCAAATTGGTTATTTTTTGGGATTATATGATGAGGAAGAGGTAGATTTTCCCATCTCCTGGCCCAACGACATGACTGCTAAGAGATTCTAGTACCAGTTGATTCAACCAAGGTGAGATGATTTTGTACCTTTAAAGTTACTTGTCACTACTTTTTCAATAGTAGAGCACAGGCTACTCCACCACATTCTTGCCCCTATTATCAGCTGTAAGAAAACAAGCTACAATAAGGTAACTAGTTTTGATATGTTTTATTTGTACAACTTGATTTCTAGGTATCGGATTGATCTAAGATTAGAAATAGCAAATTTCATTTATAGATAAGTAGATGATACTAGGTCTCAGGTGATATTTTGTAGTAGTTATATTACAGCATTGTTGAAGGGCATGAGGATTTTTCAGCAGCCTGAAGGAGATGGGGGTATTCCTTCTAAGCCTATTTCAACTAGACCCTTTAGGGGTTAGAGATTAGTTAAGATAAACAATAGGCCAAATCCAGTTGATGAAGAGGATGTTCTTGAAAATCCTCCTGCTACTAGAGCTTCTACTTCCTATCCTCCTCCTCCAACAAGTAGTCATGAGCAGTTGATTGCAGAAAATAAGGAAGTCCGAGATAAAATTCGAAAAGAAAGGAAGATAAACAAGAAGTTTCGGACTACCATGTTTAGTATGCCATAGTCTACTATCTCTTGTTTTCAGCCAATAGCTACAGAGCAGCTACATTATGAAACTTCCAATGACGAGACTAGCAACTCAAAGCGAGATAGTTAGGGCTTTACACGCATTTCTAATGTTTTTCTATGTTATTTTTGCTTTTTTATTTTATTTTATTTTTCTTTTATTTTTTACTTTGCGGTTAGGTTATTTTTGTATAGTACCTACCTAATTGGGTAACTTTGGATAATTGTTTCTACTTTATACTTTTGAGTATACTTTTATCTTATATTTGCTTTTTTCGTGTTTCTTCATTTTCTAGAGACAAGTCTAATCTGAAGTAGATGCTCTTCTTAATGATATCATGATTGGAATTCTACTTGTTGCTGAAAATTTGAATCCACGGAAGTACCAGTTTTTCCTTTTCTACAAATTTTTATTTTATTCTATTTCTTATTATACACTGAATTGGAGACTATGTAGACACTATTTATTCTAAAGTTGGGGGAAGGAAATATAGAAATTGGATTTTGAATTCAATTGAATATCATGACATTTGATGCCGGTTTTTGTTTATAAATAGTTATACTTTCCTATCAACTTGAACTTTATTTATTCTTAAGTATTTGGCAATTTTTAGGCTAATTTTTTTAAAATTTCAAATTTCTTGTTTGGAATCTAAAGATTATATAAAAAAAAATTGTTAGCATCTAATTATGATTTGTTGGAATAATTAACTCACTAAGGTATCCTACTCACCATTGTTGTGATTTTTGTACTTAGTTAAACTTAATTAGTCAAACCTTTAGGAACCTAGTTTACCTAGTTTTTAGCCTTGGAATTTGAAGTTTAAGAGTCCATCAAGTCCTTAAGTAAAAAGTAAATAGGTTTACTTCTATGCAAGGTTAGTTAGTATATCATCTTTTTAGTTATTCTAATGGCACTTTAACACTTAGTAGAAGACTTAAGTGAAGCTTTGTACTTAGTGATTCCAGTAAAAGAAGTTTGAAAAATTTTAGTGACCATTCAAAAAGTTATGAAATTAGAGCCTTTTCTCTAATAACTCAAGAAATTGAGTTAAGAGTATCCTAACTTGAATGTTAGAGTGAGGAAGAGTCCGTAAGGGTTCTTTTAAAACCTAGTCTCTTAGGTGATGAGCCTGGGATATGCCGACTTAATGCACTTACTATAACGAGAAGGGTAGAAAGGCAACGTTTAGTATCTAAATTAAAAAGAAAAGAAAAAGAGGAAAATAAAAAAAAATGAGAATGAAACATAGAAACTTTGAATGCAAATCAAGAAATGAATTAACGCTTGTAATAAAGAGAAAGAAAACATAGGGATAGAGCAGATACCATATGCTTTCACTATCTTGTTAACTTATTTGTTGGGACAATTAGAGGGACAACATGCCTACTAATAGTTGTGAAGTTTAAATGGGTATTTTTCTTTCTAGATGTGAGTATCTACTTTTGAAATAGAAATTTAAGGTTAAACGCTTGGATTAAAATTTGTTTTCTTTAGAGTATCTGGTTAATTTTAATTATAGTACTCTGATCACATATTTCGGTATGGTTCGAGTGATGGGCATTATAAATTAGTGAGTTTGAAAGTGTGAAATATTAGATGCTTGGATTTGCAATTAGAAAATTTGTAATTTCAATTATAGATTTTTTTAGTTATGTTTATTTTGCTTGAAGACAAGCAAAACTTTAAGCGTGGGGGAGTTGATAAAGATATATTTTACTCATATTTTAATGTGTAAATTAGGTTAAATTAATATTGATTTTCTAAAAATCATTAAGAAATGGTACTCAAGTATTTTCATTTGAATATTTCAGGTCTCGAAGAATTCAAAGTGGAAATACAATCAATTTCGTAAAGTTTTACGCAAACGAAGGACGCCTGAATCAACATATAACACTTTGGAGTTAAAGGTAACCGGCCTTAGGCCGACCTACACTCTACACTAATAGCTTTAAAGCCCTACACCGGTGGTCAACAAACAACCCTAGTTTTCTCTATAAATAGACATGTGATTGATATTTTAGACGAACTTTTGCATCTTCTTTAGAATTAAAGAGTTTTAGAAGCAGTTAGGAGTTATTTTTGAAAAGTTTTTCTTTAGAAATCCGTAGATCATGAAGAAGACTTCGCTTTTGTTGTGAAAATCATCCTTGGAGTTGTAATTGAAGTTTATTCATCGTAGTTACAGAACTAGTAATTTCTATCCTATTTCTATTTATGTAATTCTGTAATTTGCTCTTATTTTTAATCATGAACTTCTTTGCAAATTCTATTATTATATGGGCTTTTATGGCTAGCTAAGTTTAATTTGTGGGAAATTGATAAAACTCTAGATAGCTGAGATGATAATTGTATTTATGTTATAAGGTTAATAAAAGTATGGATGATTCATGATTACAATTTCTATGATTTCAATTATAATTATCTATTAGTTATAATTGTTAAAAACACTATTAATACGGGAGTTGATATAAGGTTTGTTAGAAATTCTTGATTAAACTGATTAGCTAATGCAGAAGCAGCGTTAATTAGAAATTATCTAGGAATTAATGCAATGTTTCGAGTTAATTATTTGTTAAGACAATGAAGATAATTGATTTAGAGCATTAGTTGATCATAACATTGGGAGATGTATGATTGTAATTTAGAGTCTACTATTTATTAAAGATGCGGGAGCTGACTAATTAATTTGAGGTTTAATTCCTTAATTTCACGGTATGATAATTTCACTTGAATGACCATATAACTATTAATCTATATAATATGATGATAATTTGATTTGCATAATTAAGATGGATTCTATTTTTCCCACATTCTCAAATGATTGCTTCGTTTTAAATATATTCTTGTAATTTTCTTTTTGACAGTTTTAGGGTAATGATCATATTAGTTAATTTACAATTCAATTTTAATTGCCCGAATATTGATAAGAGCTATCATAAGTTTAGTAATTTTATAATCCTCGAGAGATCAACAATCTTACTTACTCTTTATTACTTGATTCCGACCTAGTATACTTGTTAGAGTATTTGCGATATATATATATATATATATATATAGTTTAAGTGGATCAAAGCCCAATGAAGAAGTGAAGCCCAAAGAGTCTAAGACAAATTGCAAGGATATAATAACTTATGAGAAAGATGGTTTTGGTAATCTTGTCATAGATCAATATAACGCATAAGGCCAAGAGCAAGGGGTAGTCTACCGAAATGTAATGATTTAAATGCTAAGGGTTTTGGTATTTCATTACACAACATCAAAATAAAAGAATTATGACTAGCAAAACTCTATTGCTAGAATTGGAGTTGTGCTTAATGCTATAGAGGAGCAAATGAAAGAAATTACATTATTGATGGTGCTAATGTAGGGACCACTATAAAGGATATCACAAACATGATGCTATTAGTAGTTAGATGAGCACAACTATAAAAGAAACCTATTCATATGGTTCAAAGAGAGGATCTCTTCTTCACTCAATGCCTAGTAAGGAATCAAATTTGTACCATGGTGATTGATAGTGGTAGCTATGCAAACTTGGCTTCTACGTCATTTGTTCATACTTAGGGCATGAAGATGTTATCACACTTGTATCTTTTTACTTTACATTGGAATGACGAGAAGGGGAAGCTTTATGTTAACAAGCATATTCGAGTTCCACTAAGGATTAAAGATTATCAAATGAGTTATTATACAATGAAGTGATGACAAAGATTGCCCATATTATCTTGGTAAGCCATGGATGCATAGCAAGCAAGTGGTATATGATGGGTTTGTAAATGTATTTATTTTGGCAAAGGTAGGAAAGCAAATTATTTTGACCCTAATAAGCCAAGAGGAAATCAAGAGAGATTGAGTAGCAAAGGGAAATTTGATAAAAGAGTACAAGAGCTTATTTGTTTGGAATCCATGTCTTCATTTTTGTAAGTTAAAGAAATGCGTGATTTAATGGAAAATTATTTGCAAACCTAGGCAGATATAAATTGGGGTTCAAGTTTGCATGGATTAAGTAAAGGGGAAAGTCTAGGCAATAAGGCCCAATCTAAGAGAAAATGAACAAGTCATAACAACAAGCAAATGAAGAGGACTAGGCTATATGGTAGTTGACCTGATGGTTTCAATGTGAACCAGCTTGATGGCATTAAGCAAAAGACATCAGAAGGGGTATATGAGAGTAAGACTTACTGGCTTGCAAATCAAGAATCTAACTATAATGCCGATTTAAGGCCATGACACCTCTAGCTTGATAGCGACAAACAAGATTAGCAAGCTGGTCATGCACATAGGACATGACTTTGTTTTATTTCTTTAATAAAATGTAATTTAGTTATGTTTATTTTTTACAAAAATGCCATCATTATAGGTCTAATATAAATGCTCTATTGTCATTCAATTAAATCTTCTTAATCGTGGTTATTCTCCCTTTAGCTAGGTTTTTTTTTTTTTTTATTGAGTAACGTCGACTAATACCTATCTAAACTGTCGTATTTCCTAACTCCATGAGTTGTATTGAGTTTGAATCCACAACTTTATTAGTGCATAAAATCCTAGGCACATCAACATAGCAAGTCTATCGTATATATTTTGTTATTAGGTAAGGACATATAAGGTATAGATCTTATATTATCCAATCTTCTAGTCCACTTAAAGTCATAATTCAGTTAAGACTACCAAAAGGATTTTTCATTTATTTTAACTAACACTCATAAAACTATACACTCGTAGAATTGCATTAGTTGAATTGTGATATCAACAACTATGTTTATAATATAATTGCATTATTACAATTCTTATCCTAAATCTTAAACCACAAATTGAAATTAAACTTTTAGGTATTAAAGAGTCGCTATTGCATAGGATCAAATTAATTTCTTCCTCTCATTGTAACAAGTGGTTGCTTATTAGAGTGAATTATGAGGAAACTTAAGGTTTTTCATTTTAATTTTTAGTGTTTATGATGTGGTTATTCTAGGTCCCACTTTAGAAAGTCTTAGATTTAGTTTTATTTTCAATTATTTTGTTTCCTTCACTCATATTGTTAAAAGTCAAACAATGATGATCACTAGTGTAAGTAGGGTAAAAAATGAAATTAGTGGAGATAACATAATATTGCACTTAACTTGAGATTGATTGGAAATTTCAAAGCTTAAGCTTGTCTCAAGCTCAACCAAGCTTAAATTTCAAGCTTGAGTTCAACTTAAAGTAGGATTGAACAAGCTCAAGCTACACTCAATACAAAACTCATTTATACTTGTCTTATCTAAACAATATTTTCATTTTAGTTTAGATAACACCAAGCTCAACTTAAACTCTATTAGCATTTAATCTAGACTAAAGCTTGATTAGATTTACATGACTATTAAGCCAAATTTAAGTAACTCAAGAGTAGTTTTGATCATTTACACTCCAAAGCATAACTATTGCCAAAATCAAAATTCACAAGACAATCTTATCAAAAAAATTCTTAAATCAATTTAAATTAGGTTTTATGTAGGGATGTTGTTCATATCATATACATGCATTTTGTGGTGTATGTTTCAAATTTTTGAAACTAGAACCTATTTTATTGCATTTAGTGTCCTATAGAATTTGTGATCCAACATGTTTGGTACTTAAAAAAAATTCCAAACTTCAAGAAATTAAAAATGTGTATTTTATCATCTTATTTGTCCTTTACATCAAATTCTCATGGAATACAATATAAACAAAGATTTCGTGTAGTCATATCTAATAGAAATGCCCGAAATTGGTGGATGCTTCCTTTTCTTTTTCTTAATACCATTTAGTTTTCAACGTTTTATAGTTGTCTAATTTGAATTCTGGATCTTTGTTTCTCCTTCTTCTATTTGAACTCCCACCGTTCTCAAAACCATATAAAAGTATGACTTTCTTTAAAGTCCATTAAATCCTTCATTCATTTTGGGCATATGTTAGATTCTGATTAGTCTTGAGGTGATCAGCTAAGGTAGTCGGGATTTATAGAATTTCCCTTTTTTATCCCTTTTTCTTACTTTTAATTATTTTTATATTTTATTATTATTTTTATTATATAATATTATTTTTAAATATTAAGTAATAAAAATTATTTAATATTATATTTCATTAAATTAAATATTGTGGACTAATTTAAAGTTAATATGTATCCTAAATTGATAAATAATCAAATAAATTTGAAGGAAATTCTATTTTTATAAGAGCTTGAAATAGATGAAGACTGATATAGAGAAAAAAAAATAAAAACTCAAATGAAAAAATAAGTAAATATGAGTGTTTGAAAGATTATTTTTCCTTTTATTTTTTCTTTTCTTGATCCATGTATAATTGACTTGCATTTGTTTTGTTTATATGATTCATTTATTATGTATATTTATTATTTTATTAATAGATATCTTTGTCATCTAATGTTATAAGTTTTGTACGAAGGAAAGGTCCGAAATGGAATGGATTGAGATAAAATAAAATAGAACGGAATAAAAATTTAAATGAGAAATTTTTTCATATATTTAGAGGTGGTCATGAAGTTGAATGAAATGGAATGATATTTAATACATAAATAGAATTATTTTATTTAAAATATTCTTATTTATTGCATGTTATAATTTATTTAAAGATTAGAAAAATAATTTTAACTAATCATAATTAATTAAATGGGAATAGAATAGTGATATTGCAAGCAATTTTCCCTTTCTAAGTCAAAACTATTGATTCCATCGATTCACGTTTTTAGTTTCAAAATGTATTTCCAAATGTGGGGTCTAGGAAGAGAATCTAGAATTGTAATTCTATTTCCACTCATTACCATATACCAAACGTGGTATAAATGCTTCTTTTGAAAACCATGCAGAAACTGTACAAATATGATACCTAAATGACAGATAAAAAAGGGCCACATACCAATTTATAAATAGAATTTACAGCATCATATGAAGGATTCCATCTTCTACAACAAAATGCCAATTGCCACCAGGTAGCTTATTATACTTTGCACGCATTCTCTTTTTGGGCCGTTACATCATCCTTGTTCCAGTCCGCTATGCATCATATAACGCCCTGGGCCAGTTTCCATAACATTTTCCATTTCACGAAATCAAATGAATTTTAAGGAGAGAATAACTAAACGAACAACATAGGCACGGTGCGTATTCGAATTGGGGACCCGCATTGAACCGGCTCAGCCGGATCTCGAACCGGACCCACCATCATAGGTCTGATCAGTATAAGTACCTGTCAAGTTGGGGGGTCCTTGGTGGGTCAAAGGATTAAACCTGTCCAATCCGATGAATCCCAACTTGCCCATATATTAAGAAAATAGAAAATTTAAGAGTTAAAAAACAAGGAAGGACAGAAATGAAGAAATGATAAAATAAAATATTAAAAAAATTGAATAAGAATAAATATGATTTAAAAGCTAGTTTAGTAGATATAAAATTTTACCAAAACAAAAAACCTATGCTTAACAATTTAATACTAATTTTTACTTTTTGCACTTCATTATAGCATTTAAATTCTTTACTCTGCGTTATATTGTTAATATTATATATCAAGTCGAATGTGCTTATATATAAATAAATGCACATCTTCAATCATCACTTCTTAAAATGGTTTAAAGGCTACATAGCTATTAAGCTCAATTTTTTTTTTAATTTAAAAATTTTATTTATTTATTTATTTTTAGTTGAAATATTAATCTTAATTTTTAAAAATATATAACGTCAAGGTTTATGGATCTAAGAACTAAACTTATGCACTAGTAGTAAGGTAAGTAAGTATAAGGTGGGTAGAATATAAGTTTTATCCATACCATATTCTATAGATACAAGTTTCAAAATTTTGCTATCTATATCTCACCCTATGATATCTTAGAACCATTATATACCCTATACCTTATAAATTACAAGGTATAGAATATCTATAGAACTTATAGATTTTTTTTATTTATTTTCCTTATAAATTTTAATATGGCTAGTTTTTGAAAATATAAAACAAACTTGATCCCTTCTTTTTTTTTTCAAAAGCAATGACTAAATTTAACCAATCTTTCAAATGATGTTAATGAATGTAGTACATTGAGGTTTATTTTTTATCAACTTTTTTTCCCATTAAATGGTTCTTTAACCATTATTATAAATGAATTTTTATGGTATTATACGAAACGTTTTTTTTTTTTGCATAAATAAAACATTCACTTTGTAATAATTACATTATATAGATATTTAAGAGAATAAACACACTATTTTGAAAAATAAAAGTGGTAAATATCGTATTTAATGTGAGATCTACAAAGGTTATTAAAATGTGAATAAAAGATTTATAAGATTATATAATTCAATAATTATAGATGTGATGACAATATAGAATCAAATAATTAATCATGGCAAATGAAAACATAACATGGAAAAAAAATAAAATATAAATTCAAACTAAAATATTTTTCTTACTTAAGGTATATATATAAATAAAATAATCTCCTTGTATTCTAAAAAAATCATATTTCTCTCTAGTAATAATATCAAATCTTTTGTTAAATGTAAAATAAAAAAAATTATTCCATTATAAAAAACAAGTTTTATTACATGATGGATTTAACTAAGGATAAAGGAGTAAGAAGAAAACAATGAAAATTACGATGGAGTAAAGATACTAAAAAACATTTAATTTAGGGTTTTTAATTGGCTGAGCAAAACTTGACTTTATTTTGATAAAATGATATCATATATTTATTAATTTATTTAATTACTATTACATGATGGAAACCTTGAAACTTATACTTTGAATGCTTCAAAGTACTAGTTTTAGGGTAAATACATAGTATTCTGACTTCTTTCACTTATATTACCATATGAAAATATATTCCGAAAAATTACTATTCAAAACCTATCCTATAGTTTTATTTATCCATTTAGAACTTATCCAATCTAGTAGGATTCGAGTGAATACCATGTACAATAGGGTTACCCGCTTGCCCCTAACTAGCGGATTTAAGACTTATCTTGAAATCGAATTTGGATAGATTGGTTATGGATCTATATTTTGTTTTGGGTTATAAGATGTGTTAAGTTTAACTTACTAAACCTTTTTATAATCATATCATATCATATCCTATTCCAATGGATTTCCAAATTGCTAACCTAGTGACCCTAATCCTAATCAACTGTTTAGAGGTGCACTTACACAATCCCTCAATTTTTAAAGATGGGTCACTTTTCCTTGGGGCAGTGTGAATAGGAGAAACTGAATGCTGCGCAAGGTGGGGACAAGAGAAAAAGCCATGATATCCCATTCTGGCGCCTGATGTTCCTGGTGGGGTTTGAAAGGCTCAAGATTGTATTTATCAATTATCATTTTCCTTCCTGGTGCTATTACGTGTGAAATGGGTGGTGGGTTTTCACATTCTCTATTAGTTTAATTTAGCAAATTGGGTAATAATAGACCCACGGTCTCTTCAAAATTCTGGTATGTGAAAGAGGGAAAGCTCTTTGAATTTGATAATTGATATGACATGGTTTGGCCATATCAATGACTTACCTGTTCCTGCACATGGAATTCGAAGAAATCATCGATTACCATTGGTAGCTGTTTGTTTGAAACATTGTAAGCAAGTGTTTGATGGTTATAATAATTTACAATAGGAATCTCAATATAATCATTAGGATCCTATTATTGAGAAATCTTGTCGACGAACAAAAGAAAATTGTCATATTATTCACTATTGATTACACATTGCATAACAAAAGAAATTCATAGAAATGTTAAAAAGTTCTTTTACAAGTCTTGTTACTCGTTTTTTAACAAGTTTTCATTTTCTTAATAATAAAACGTTTAATATTTTTCATTATTGATAAAATTTTGTGAATGATAACTTATAGTCCATACTTTGTCAAGAATTACCATGTTGAACATTTTTCAAGTATTAATGCTGGATTTAAGAACAAAACATATAAAACATAGTTCTTACTGGTAAATCAATGCACACATATATCACAGCCATAATTTTACTATTTGTAAAGCTAACTGCAGATGAAATCAAACGATTAGCTTCATATTGGTTTATAAATTTAGTTTTCAAATTTAACTAGATTGGATACCTCATATATCATCAGATAATATCAAAATCATTATTTGAACTTATAGTGTTTTATAACATTACAATCCTAATTTCAAAACCGACAAATATTATATTCAATTGAATTTCCACTTACCAATATACTACCTTATTTACTTTTCTTTTGTACTCTTTGATCATTGAATGTTTATTATAATATCTCATTTCAATTAGATATAATATTTAGCAAATTCAAAAAAAAAAAAAATTCGACAGTTAAAGACTGTTAATTAGACATGACATTTAGTAGTCTTGGGCCTTCAAACATTTATTGACTAATTGCAATACATTTCTCGACCTTTTAGCTTGAGATGACTTCTGTATTGTTTTTATAGTAAATTTCCTTATGATACAACTTTCACGATGTTACACAAGATCCCACATGATCATATGCCTGATTAACACAATAATTCCAATTATTTATTACCTAATGAAAATTATAATTTGGTTATCCACATCATTTGGTCCACTTAACAAGAAAAGTAGGGGCTGATGAAAAATTAATTTGCTTTCATATCATATTAGTGGGAGTGGATACATAATGACCAGACAGGCTGAAACAAACACACACTCCATGCACATTCCCTTCACAATACTTTTGGAGAGATTAGTAAACAATTATTAGATAAACAGGATATTAAAGTTAAATAATAATGCCTTCCTTCATAAAAAGATATTGTATAATCATACATCACAATTGTAATAGATCTTAACCCTGATTTGTGGGATCCACACCAACAAAAATTAAAATAAAGAAAAAAGTTGAAAGGGAGAAAAGAAAAAAAAAAAAAAAGTAGAAAACCCTACTTTGCAAAAGCTCCCTGGGCCTTCTGGTTGTTGGCTTTAACGATCCCTTTTCTCTACCCTAACAACTCCACACCCATCACCATCGTAGTCACCATCATTGTGTTAATTACTTGATGTGATCTCTCTTACACTTAATCGCGCACAATCGGAATTATCAAAGATAGATGCTCCAAACGCTTACTATTGGATCAATAAAGCTCATGAGCATTAAAATTCTTACTCAATTGATTTCAGTGTATCCGTCTGAAACACCTATTTTTAATATCCACGACTGAAAATTATAATACATTCGACACTCAAGAACACAGATTTGCTTCACGCCTAGAAACTAACTTAGGACAGCTTATATAGCTAAGTTTTCAACCATATGTGCAAGATTTCTAAAATTTACTGACACAGCCATTTCTCAATTTTAATCATTTCTAGCCTTCTAGTATAAATATCAACTATACCTATAGGGGAAAGGAGAAAAGGGAAAAGAGTAAATCTAAAATTAAGAAAATCTGTAGTGTAATTAGAGCAGTTAATTGATTAATCTTTGATACTTAGTCCCTGTGGGAGAAGCAGAACCCTCGGAAAGCAACCTTTTCCTACTTAACCTACCACAATTCGCAATATTATTGCACCCACTAATATTGAACAAAGACTCTTGTAAGAGGATCGGTGGCATCGGCGGTGGGAGTGCAGGCGGTGATGGAATTGTGACGGGTGGGATCTCAAAGGACTCAAGTGGTGGTGGAGGGTGTCTCCATTGAGGAAGTGGTCCTGCTAGAAGTAGAGTTTGAAGCAACGGACCAGCTTTCATGACAGCCTGCAAAAGCTTGCCTTTCTTGGGCAATGGCTTCTCAGGGAGAACCTCAAATATAGCCTGTGAGGCTTGTGTAGTGTGTGTCATACTCCCTGGGGGGACTATCTCCATGGCCGGAGATGAGACAATGCTTTCCTCACAATCCGAGGAAGTGAGGCCATTGTTTGAGTCAATTCCTCTTCTAGGTTCATCTTCAATGCTCGAAACACCTGATAAAGGTGGTTGGGCAGTTGTTGTTGCAATAGCAGCAGCAGCAGTAGCATTCATCATTTGTTGTTGTCGTTGTTGCTGTTGGAGTAGGAGTTTCTCCAACTCTCGGAGGAGCTTCTGGCACTGGTCTTGTGCTTGGTCTCTTTCTTTAGTTGTTTTGTTGAGGAGTTCTTTGAGATGAAGCAATTGGTCATCTCTTTTCCTAACCTCCTCTTGGAGTGCCAGCTTTGTGTTCTCAAGCTCCAAAGTTACGTATAGAAGAGAATGCCTCAGTTCTTCCATGCTCTGAATTATCATAAAAGATCAGATTTAACTAAATTAAATCAAATGTTCAGCAGAAAAAGCTTAAATTACCAATGAACTATAAAAAGCTTTTATTGTACTAGTACTAATAAATGTAATTTAGTGCTAAATTGGACAGCAAAACTCGAACAGTTCATTACACCACTTGAAATCGAATGGGTAATGAGTTGACTAGGGAGAAGAAGGGGAAAGAGAAAATGGATGCATTACCTTTCCTTGGCAAAAGTAAGCCCAGCTGAGAAGAGGGCTTCTTTGGCTGTCCATGTTTTCTTGTAAAATATGAAGAATTTGGGGGAACCTTGGTTTGATGTTAAGAACTTAAGACAGACAGCGGAAATGTGGAACTTACTTGTTGGTACATGGGAGGTTTCCAAGAGCTGCTTCGGTTCTTATAAATACATAGTTGAAATTAACTATTTTGCTTTTGCCTTTTCTCTTTTTTTTTTTTTTTTTCTTTTGTTCGGTAATGTTTTATTTTCCACCCCCCATCTATTATCCTTTTTCTAATTTATTTAATTTAATTTTTATTGAGTTTTACATCTGGGGTTCGTTAGAGCGACGACAGGAAGAGGCAAAAACTGTGAAAGGCAAAATACAAGGGCTGGAAAAGTATAAGTAAAGTTTGGCTTCCAAAACTTTTTGTTCTATTGATCATTGACTCGTTATAACTGCATAAACCATTTTCTTTTGACCTTCGGAAGATCTTTTCTTTTAATATATATATATTTTTTTTTCCAAAAGGGTTTTACAAATAAGTAGATAGATTTTGGATTTTATTGTAATCAACGTATCATTATTTAAGTTACATGTTTTATAAATATTATGTATGGATTAAGAATTGCTAAAAATCATATTTAATCAAACTATTTTTTTGTTCAAACTTATCACCTTATCTTTTGTCTTTTATATTTGTCCTCTTCGACTTCCGTGTTCTACTAAATATAATAGATAGTGAATTTATCAAGTAAAATTTAATTAAGTATAACTTTTACTAATCGCCCCAAATTTCAAGTACCTTATTCATATTTAATCAAAACCTAGAATTCGTTCATGATTCTACGAAGACCATACAACGATGGTTATTCGGAACAGCCACGGCTTAACGGAACCGCATTTGTGCCCCTGCAAATCCGGCAGAAGCTGCCCGCTTACTGTGCAAATGACTTTCTTGGAATGTTTATGTCCTTGTCTGGAAAAACTTGTCCAACTGTCTCCACCATTGCAGTCCCTGTAGTGTACGTATTCCGTGGTGTAGAATAAAACCAATCAAAGCCTACTGGACTCAGTTGTGCGGGAGGATTGATCGCAATCTGTGGTATAAAACTTCCGTATGAACGGAACCTTTTCATAGTTGCTTATGAACTGTGAGAACAAGAGAAATCTGGATAAGCAATAAATATCTTGGGACTAAAATGGGGATAAAAGAAAAAAGAAAACTTTTAGACCCGATATAACCTCTTTGCTCTTGATTTTAATAGTAATATTATAGGAACGAAATTCACTCAATTTTAATTCACTAAAAAAATCAATTAATCAAAGAAGACCAAACCGTGTTTACCGCATCACAAACTCTTGGTATTCACATGTTAAAATAAGGTCTTAAATAATTAGGTAGAACAACAATAATGAAACCCAATATGTCACACTAATAATCACTTTAATAACCAATAAGATTATTATACTTAAGCAACTATTGAAAATATAATGTTACTTGATTTAATTAATTTAGATCTTTCTCCCTTAAATCAAGTTTTCAAACTTCACCATGCCAAGTGTCTTCTTCAATTTAAAGAACATATTTGTTTTTAGTAGCTTTGTAAAAATATCTACAACTTACTCTTTAGATGGGCAAAATTCAATCACAATCTTCTTATCCTTCACTAAGTCTCAAATGTAATGGTATTAGAAGTCGACATACTTGCTAGAATCATAAAACATTGGATTTCTTGTCAAAACAATTGCTAATTTGTTATCACAAAAAAAAATCTGTTAGGCTTAGCTTGTTGATGCCGTAGTTCACCAAGCATTCCTTGCAACCAAGTTACTTATGAAGCACAACTTGCTGCTTTTATATATTTTGCCTCTATTGTTGAGAGAGTCACCATCAAAAGAATTATTAACATGACCAACCACATAATCCTCCACATAAGAAGGCATCCAGTGTTGTCTCTGTAGCCACTAGAATATTCTCTAAATGTAGGTTATACATTAGTATTTTCATCAGTATTGTTTCTAACATTGATAGTAGGAGCTGGTTGTGAAATTTTTTCTTCATTAACTAATCCCAAACATCGTCTTCATCACTAGTAACATCCTTACTGGTAAATACCTTTTTGAATTGTACAATTAGTAACCTTTTATCTCATGATTATACCCAATAAAAATATACTTTTCTACTTCATCATCAAGCTTCTTTCTCAAACCATTAGGCGGCATAAGCAATACACTAAACACCTTAAGATGACCAATGTTGGGAATTTTTCCATTTGAAGCGTATTGTGGTATCTTAGCATAAACACTTCTGGAAAGATACTTAAGTAACTACCTCTACTCAAAAGTGCTTAGGTAGATTTTTACTGTGCAACATGTACCTCACCATATCCATAATAGCTCTATTATTCCTCTCAAATACACTATTTTGCTAAGAAGTATACCTAACAATTGGTTGATGTTATATGCTATGCTTTTCAAAAAATTCATCAGATAGTATATTATGTACCCCTATCATTTTTTAAAATTTTGACTTAATACCTGCTTTATCTTTCAACATAAGTCAAAAATTATTTTGAAGTATCACATGCTTTAGATTTACGCTTCAAAAGTAAACCCATAGCATCCAATTAAGATCGTTAAGGAAATTAATAGAATAATTGTTACCACTAATGGAAGGAACCTCTATAGAGTACAAATTTAAATGAATAAGCTTAAGTAGCCTACCAGCTCTCAAGCTTTTCTCTTTAAGAGTGACATGCCGATGCTTTGGCCTCAAATTGTACGACTCACATGTTTTATTAGGTACACTAATAACAGGCAAGTTAGAAACCAACCATTTACATGTAAGAAAATTGAGGTCGCCAAAATTTAAGTACCCAAATCTCATATGCCATAAACAACTATCTTCAATGATCATAGATGCATGATTATCAAATTAATCATAACTAAGTTTCAAAGGAAAAAAGTAATTTTTAAACCTCTTTACTTTTGTTGTCACCCATTTATCAATATTAAGAATTGTGAAGCCATGTTTACTAAACTGGAAATCATAATTTTTCTTTGCCAGTTGTCTTACAATTAGAAGATTTTGACAAACATTTGGGGAGTAAAATAATTCTAAAATATAATTTAGGGGCCCGTCTTTCAAATTGATGCCAATTTTACCTTTTCTATAGATAGGTATGCTACTATCATCACCAAGCTTTACTGAAGTACAAAAAGTGTAATCAAAATCAATAAACAAGTCCTTTCTACCACTAAGATGATTGTTACATCTTATATCTAACAACCATTAACTATCATCTACAACATTATCATAACTATAAAAAAAGTTTTTGCATTACCTACACCATTCCTTATAACCTTTGTATGAAATTTCTTATCATTCCCCGTCTTAGCACAATGATCTTTATTAACACTAAATATAAGCATTGCACTCAACCTGTTTATGACCATACTTTTACACTCATAACATTGAATAAATAAGTTATCACAATTTTGATTAGATTCACCTTTTCATGCTGATTAAGCTCAAAATTCCTGCCACCTCTACATTTCCTCTAATTGGAATCACTATTTGAGCTTTTAAGGCTTATTCAAATTTTTCTACAACCCTTTCATTCAATCATAATTCATAAGCCTCTAAAAATCCTTACAAGTCATCAATGGTTCTAATAGTAAGATTAATTTTCTCTTCAACTATGGTCACAACATCATATCTCTCTATCAAGGTAAAAAGGATTTTCTCCATAACTTGAATATCTATAACTATGTCTTTATTTACTCTCATATCATTGATGAGTTTCTATATACGTTGGAAATGATCAATAATCTTCTCCTTTTTTTTTCCCTATTAAAGCAATTCATACTTACTTCTCAATGTATGCAATCGAATCTTCTTAACCTATTCTACAACTTAATAAGATTGATTCAAAATGTCCCGTACCTTTTTTAAATACTTAGAACTGATAATCTTCTAAAACACTAATAAGTCAACACATTAAAAAATATAATGAGTAAACTGATCATCCTTGAGTTGATTGCAAGAAAATCTCGTTGATACATCTGACAATATCTCAAGATTTTCTAGTTTGGTGAAACCATTCTTTACAATGTCTTAAACACCAAGACACCTCAAGAAAAATTGCATCTGAATTTTCTACTTAAGAAAATTGTTTTTCTTATCAAGCTTCAATGACAACAAATGTACATGTTGTGTGTTAATAGCCATCCCACAAATCTTTTTCCTTTTGTTAAATTTCTAGAATCTTTTAATTCTTGGTTATGGAATCAATCTCCAAAATAAGTCTTCCTTGTTAATGTTTGTGTTGAAAGCTGAAATACTCATAATTTGTAATTCTTTCTTCATCACTTAAACTTGTTATTGGCTACAAATCAATCTTCATCATAAATATTAATGAAGAAAGTATGTGCTTTATTGTTTCACAGGTACAACTTAGATCATTATGATTTCACTTATTTAGGACCTTCTTATTTAACTTTGATACCAATTGTAAGAATGAAATTTACTCAATTTTAACTCAATCAAAGAAATCAATTAATCAAAGAAGATAAAACTATGTTTATGGCATCATAAAGTTTTTTTGTTGTCCCTCTTGTTATTTGCACCTTAAAACAAAACCTTAAATAGTTAGGTTAATTGACAATAATTACACGTAATACGCCACACCAATAATCGCTTTAATAATCAATAATATTATGATACTTAAGCAACTATTAAAAATATAATATTATTTGGTTTAATTAATTCCAACATATATTAATAAAATAAGAAATAATATTATGGGGAAAAAAATCATAGTAGATATTTTTGGATTATGCAATTAGATTTTTTAGGTCGTCATATTATCGTTAACGTAATTTGATATATTACTAAAATCTTAAAGGAATTATACAAAAGAATGATGTATGTTTGTGCATCTTTTATATCACAAGGCTTCTATTATTTTAAAACACATTGAAAGAGTTGTATTTCTAAAAACATTACACAATTCAAGGTCTTCAACATGCTTCTTTTATACCATTATTGTTAAGTCGACACTCTAGAATACTAGTTCATACCGATATGGCTTAGAGTGCATTATCTTTAATGGGAAATGAAAAGTAATAGTCAAACCTAATGTGATAAATTTATTTAAGCTTATTTCTCATTACATTATATATAAAATAAGAGTTACTCAAACTTGTTGTATCTAACCTTGAAAATATTAACCTCAATTTTAAAGACCCTAATCTCTTGATAAAATAATCTAATAATTATACACCACGACTTATACTTTATAAAATGTGTTTGTTTATAAAATATAGTCTCAAACATAGCTAGCTTAAATCAAATGGTAATTGAGAAATAATATTGACACAAAATCTATGAATGGTTGTAGTTATCTTATGTGCATAGAATATAATTTTCAATTATGTGTACAAAAATTGTTGCTAATGAACTTATCCATATTAGGAATTTATACTAATGCAAAGCGCTTTTTTTTTTTATGAAAACATTGGTCCAAAGTAGGTAAATTAAACAAACAAAAATAATAATGTTTTTCTCAACCCATTTACCAATTCACTCCTTAGCTCCGACTTAGTGTCTCCCATCAATTGCCCTCTATTTATTCAGTTTAAATTAGAGATTGTATTATACAAAATAATCCACTTAGGGATCATTAGCAGTGACATATTATTGTACAGATAATTCAATTTATGTATTTTGTAATTTAAATTGAAAATTAGGGATGACTAAATCAGATTAATGTTATAAGGACAATAAGGTTTAAGAATGTTGCTTTTATGAAGATAACTTTATGTGTAAAGTTACTTAACAACATTTCCTATTGAATTGGTCATGTGTTTATTTTTCTCATTGAAAGTAAAATATATTTGAGCCATACCAATAGTTACTAACAATATAAAGGTTACACTTATAAATAGGAAAAATTTTATGGCCTCATCCCTTTTATTAATGGGATGGATTCAACTCATGATCTAATCATTATATATCTTATTATATTAACTCTCGTAATCATCTAAACGATCATATCATGGATACTAGATGGCCCATTAGAAGTTCCTAATAAATAGGGTATCTCAAGTGTTCATTTTTTCTAAATATAAGCCCTAAGAGTATTATATATATATATATATATATATATAAGCCTTATAAGGCTCATACTTAAGCTCTTCATTACAAATTTTCTTAAAGGTGCTAATGCCATGACATCAAATTATGATAATTAATATTATTAAATTCATGATTCTACCTAAAATCATTAGACAATCTATGAAATCAAAATATAGAAACATAAGTTTCTATAATCTATGTAAAAGAGCTTTATAAAATTGTTAATATGCTTATATTAGTTATATAAAACTTAAAATATATAATGGAGATAAAGAATCGAAGGAATTAAGTTCTTTTTTTTTTCATAAAAATTCTTAATGTATAATCTAACATTTATAGAAGAAGAACAAACGTAGTTGAAACTGAATATTTTTTCTCTTTTTTTTGTGAAAAAAAAATAATAACCAAACATTTCAACTTAATTTAAGTTATTGATGGTATAAATTAAAGTATGTAGTTTTCCTTATTAACTTTGCTATTGAAGTTGAAACTTGGATGATGGTTATGAATATAAAAGAAAGGACTAAAGAGAAAAATTGGACTAGAATGGGGAAGATGATATAATATTTTAATAGTTGATGAACTGTAAAAGCTTAATTGTAACTTTTTTATTTTTAGCCCATTCAACTCAAATATGTAAAATTGTTAAATTTAGTAAAACATAAGTTTCTACCAAGTTTGTATATAAACTTGATTAAAAATATAAGTTTCGAACTGAAAATGATTTTATACTCAAGTCAATTCAAAAGAGTAAACTAATAAACTCGTAGAATCGCTATTTTGATAACTACGTTGATAATGACAATACAAAGGAAGCCCTTAAATCTTCATATCGTAAAATATAAGGCTCTTGGGTTATCACTCGAAAAACATAGATCCTATAATGTATATACCTTATAAGTTCAAGCTCTTCTATGTATTTTTTCTCAAACATTAAGTGTTAAAAAATATTTAATAACTAAAAAATTAAAAAATAATAAGTTAGTGTTCTGTTTTTATTTTATTTTAATTTTTATATTATATTGTTCAAAAGTTCAATATTAAAATAGAGTCTTCTTTCTTAAAATTGGTCATTTGAAAATCAAATGACTGATTTAAACGTAAGACTAAGTATTTATTGAACATAATTATGATTTAACATTTAGAATAAGGCTCGCAATTCGTTTTAATGAGTCATGTCTTACATCCTAATCTAAACAAGTTGAAAAATCTAAATCTTAATATAACCCATTTATTAATTGCATCTAGGAATCTATCCCATAATTTAACCTATTCAATAAATACGATTTTAATTCAAATTTAATCTTTTATAGATAAAAAATCTAAACTAAATCCTCTTGTAGTTATAACATAACATCTATTTAAATAATTGGAACAAAAGTTTTCATAAGATTAAAGTTTAAGGTATTATTCGATTGCCATATTTTTATAATATAGTACTGGATAAATTATTTAGTTCATTTTTTTTGTTTTATATATCATTAGCTAAAGGTACTACCATAGTGGAGAAAAAGACCTTGAGACAAACTAAAACAATTCTACCATATTTTTGGTGGTATAATAAATCTATTTCATAATATAGAATAAATATATCTTTGAATTCCAAAAATAAGCCTATAGTTTCCAAATTATAATATTGAATTTTATTCTAATTCATTAAATGAATAATTAATTTCTTAAAGGCCTTTTTTTTATTTTTTCAATCACAAAAATTTGTATCTAATACTATAAGCACCAAACTTAGCATAAAAGGTTTATATTATTTGGTTCTCTTTATATTATGCTATCTAATTCTAGAGAAGAGATTTAATGGGTATTTACATACGTGAGTATAATGCGTAATGTATAATACTTATTGAATCTTTTTTCCCTAGTTTTAATTGTACTATATAATTTAATTCTGTTGACCAAAAGTTACATAAGATAATGATTACTCAAACTCTTATGGCATAATTGATTTGTAGAATTAAATAAAGTAGGAAAATAATTGCAATACTTAAATCATAGATTAAAGATGCATATCATTCTTAGTAGTTCTTTTGAGTCCTTATAAGCATATATGGAAATATGCTATAAAAAAAATGAATAGCTATTTCATTGGTCTCAAAAATGAATTAAAATTCTTCATTTCATAGCAATATTAATTTTTTGGAGCAACTATAATGCAACTAACTATAAAAATAGGTTGGAGAAATACCTATTTATTCCACTTTTATGAATACAATCGAACAACGATTAAATATAACAATTTACAATAATAAACAAAAATCTTAACTAGAGTAAGTCTAAGTAAACATAACAAAACAAATCATCCATTAGCTACATCGCATTAATACATTAAGTTGAGCCACAACCTAATAGAATATTAGTGTTAATATTCAAATCAATTATGTTTTTTCAATTAATGAGAATCATTCATCATCCTCTTCATCTTTTTCTAAGTACTTCTATACGTTAAATGATTATTTGGATCCAAAAGGCACATTTAAATCGTATAAATCCATATCTATACTAAGTAAAGGTGAGTTTATTTTTATAACATATGCCTGAACAATTCCAAAGACTAAAATTTTGTTAATGTGTAAGAAAACAAAATCTTAATAGCATTATAGAAAAGATGAAAATCACCTTCTAGTATAGATATTAGAGAAATAAAATATTTGAAAATAGAATTCATATATTTATTGAAAAAGAAAACCACGAATAAAACTCACAACATAAAAGGATCAATTATTTTACAAGTGAGGACCATGATATCCTATACATAAATTGAACTCCCTATCATGATTGAAATCATGATGGTTAAAATCGCAATTCCATGAGTTTAAGATTTTAAGGATCTTTTATGAGTTAAATTATGTATAAAATCATTTGTGCATAGACTTATGGTGAAATTGTGAGTTTAGATATATAATTATACAAGGTTATGAATCTATTGATTCTATACAATTTTACACGATTCTAAACGTATCTATGTGATTCCACTTGATTTAGGCCAAATGAGCTAGCAAAACTATATACATATAAAGTACACTCCTACAGTTTAGAGCAAGCAAATCAAATCGTGAGTAAAATGACAATATATTTGATTCTTTAACTAAAATTGACTACATTACTAACTTCACTATTGAAGATCTTTAATTGATGATAAATAAATAATTAGGGAATAAAATATATTTAATTAATAGTATGTGATTGATTGAGTATCCTTTTAGATGCAAGGGTAAGAAAAAAAAATGAATGTAATATTATGCAAAACATTGGTGTACTTATAGATATGGAGTCATGGCTCGCGAGAAAGGATTGAACGTAATTTGAAGATTCATAGCATTAGCATTAGTGTAATGAAGTACAAATCGATACTTCATGGCATTTGAATAAAAAGATACGATATTATTGGCAATAGTACCATAGATCTATGATGATGATAATGATAATGATAATTATGATTGTGATTGGAAGATCATGTGGTAGTTTTGATAATGGTAAGATAGTTGATGAACAATGTTTGTTTTAGTTTTGTACTTTATCATAATATTTTATGTTGTAATATAATTTATGTCAAACTAATATTTGTATCTTACTTTTATATATTAACATAATGATTTATACTTCATTATTTATACTACATCTTATATCGTAACAAAAATTTATGTTGAATCGTTTTATTTACATTATATATTTGAAGTCATAACTTTATAAGTATATTAATAGTTTTAAAAGCTAATTTACATAAATTGTTAAAAATTTTATTTCTATATTTCAATTTTACATTTCAAATCTAAGGAACCCTAATGATTCTAGATAAAATCATGAGTATAAAACCGTAATTGGAACCCTTAAATTTCCATTTTAAAATGCTAAAAGTATAAAATTAAGGCAAAAATACAAAATAAAGCAACAAGTCATCATTACATAAGGCCTCCATTAAAGTTAGAATAGAACTTAAGTTAGTCTTAAATAAGTTAGCGAGTTCTTAAGATCTACTAGATACATTTAGGGAAAATTACACCAAAGATTATTAGTGTTTAGAGGCCAATTCAAATAAAAGATCAATATTTAATTAAAAGTCAAAGAGCAGATCTAATTAACTTGCCATTATAGCATCATCAAGTTATAGTGATGTGTCATGTTATTTGACACATAGTGTTGATAAAGCGCTAATAAGGCAACATTATTATAAATAAAATATAAAAAATAGTAAAAAAATAAATAACATTATAAAAAATTAAAATATAAAAAAAATAGAAAGTGAATAAATAAAAAAGGTAAAATATGTAAAAATATTAAAAAGAAAAAGAAAAATAATTAAAAAATTAAAAAAAAAAAACTTTAGACCACCTTAAGGGGGAAAGGGGGTCAATAGCCACTAACGAAGGTCATACAACCCTCCACATGTGATTTCCAATCACTCTATGGCTTTGAGATGGTTGGAAAAGTGGCCAGCCGTAATCCCTCTTCCCACTACCCAAATGTAAATGTGGGTTACACAATGCAGGTCTACCCTAATTACCCCAAGGTAGCTTTTTTTGTTATCTCAAGATTGGGATGTGGTTGGCGACTACATGAAGGTGGTCATGTAACCCCCCTTAGTGGTTATTGGCTACCCCTTAACCTTAAGTTAGTCGAATTTTTTTTTTATTTTTACATATATTTTTTATTATAATTATATCATATATATAATTATATTATTTATATTTTATTTATTACAATCTTTTTGGTTTCAACATTTTTTATATACATTAATATACATATATATATATTATATACGATTTAATATAGTAACTTATATACATATATATATAATTATATATTAAATCATAATTAAGTAAGTTAATTTTTTTCCTTTTTTTTACATTTCATGTTTATTATTTTGAAATATTTTATTATATATTTTTACATTTTTATATCCTTTTTTTTGTTTTTTTTTTCTTTTTATTTGTAGTTTTATAGTTGTATCATCACCAAACCAATTATAAGTCGACACTACATGGTAGATAACTACCACATTAACTTCACTTAATGATGTTGTAATGGTAAGTTAACAAATTCAATAGTCCAAATTTAAAGTAATATATATCAAGGGTAGGTAAAGGGTTGGATTAGTCTCATCAAATCAAACGTTGATCTTCATTTAAACTTCTTGAAAGGTTGATTTCATATTTGAACTTATCCATAAATATTGATATCCTCTCATGTAATTCTCTTGATAAATTTATAGATAGATCACTAGAGTTTTGCAAGCGGGCTAAGTAGGCCAATCAACATCACCTTGCCTTGCATTGCTTTATGGGTTAAGTAGGTTGGCCCGCTTACAAATGCGGCTAGGAATTTCTAACCTAACCCGCTTCACGATGAGTTGGTAAGTTAAGTGGGCCAACTCTCAAATTATATTATTCTTCATTTCTCATAATTGCATTATATAGAATATTTACAAATTATAAATTATAACTTACAATCTTATCAATTCTAATGTTTATTTTTAGCTTTTATTTACTATAATATTTAATTTTCATTTTGTTTTTAAATATATTCATAACATATATACATACATTTGCATCAACGTTTATATACTTCGTAAAAATCAAACATAAAAATGAAAAAAAAAGAAAATGAAAGAAGTAAACTATTTCTTAGACTTATTTAACAATATATCAAACCATATTTATAATTAGTTTTACATAATAATAATGATCATATACACTACGATATTAATTAATGATCAACTTCATTATGCAATTATTTTGAATGTTCCATATAAGTTAGTATATAAAATAACGATATACTATGTTTATTATTTCTTATTACAAATAGTTAATAATAGACACATTTTTATCTATGATATATTGAACTGTATATTATAATTAATTGGATATAAGCATAACATATATGATATAGTAATGCTTCTATTTCAATGACTGTAAATGTTTTGAAATGAAATAAAATATCAATTACATTTACGAAAAACTCAATCATAAGACTCAAAATGCACCTAAATAAAATGTATGAATAGAGTACTATAAGTTTTCTTTTCTTTATTTTTTTTAATGCAGGTTGGCTCTTTGACCTATGGGTTAAACAGGATGAGTTTGAAAAGCCTGCATTTAAGTGAGTTAAAATTTTTTAGCCCGCCCTACTAGAATAACTCTATAAATCACACCTATTTGACCTATTTGTTAGTCGTTCTAAGATTTTTTAACACAAACTAGCTATAATCATGTTGTACTATTTTTGGGTTGGCTAATGGTGTGTCAAAGTGCCAACTAGCTTCGTAGACAAGGATTACACCTTAGAGACTCATGTATACATATCGACTCGAGTGCATACTTTCCTTTTGCTTATAAACTCTCTTAAAAGTCGATATTGAAAGTTCTCTACACATTTGGGCACCTTAACTGACTTGAGCGTCAAATTTAGAGCTACCTCTAGCCTACCCTTAGCTTATGTGTCCTCTTTTATAAACCTAAGCTAGATGAACAAGCCTTAAGAGAACTTTCAATCGTCAACATTTTGTCATCTACTGTACATTAAATCCATCAAAACTCCATGCCTACCATATGAAACACCTAAAACATAAGAAACTCCAATAAATAGCTACAAAATAACCTAAACAATGGCATTCCTCAAGCATCCAACTACTTACACTTAGACAAATTGGGGCCATATGCATCTTATAGTGATCTTATAACTCAACTGCAATAGCAAATAGCCGAAATGATGGTCGAAAACAAACACCTTACCTAAAAGCTCATTGCTTTAGAAGAACACTCACTTTAAAATAATGGTCATCATGTACAAGTTAGTAATAATACCTCTTACCCTATCTCGCAAACCTCATCTTGGCAACGGATGTGTGCTGCTTCACATAGTAGTACATGCTAAAGGCCTTGAGCATTTCGAGGCCTAGTCCAAAAATAGTCTCTTATAGAATTCAACATAGATGCAGTCAACATGATAAAGAAGCTTACTAATGCAAAGGACTTAAAAGAGCATAGCAACCATTGGACCAACTTATCTAACAAGAGGAAATTTGATACACTATGCCAAAGTAGACAAGGGTGGCAATATCAGGATGGGTTCAATCCTACCGAAGGAATGAAAATAAAATGGGTTTATTAGGGTTTTAGCAAATCCATAAGTTACCTAACCAGATATAATGCATCCACTAGATCCTATATGGCCTAATCATCACTTTAATGTAACGTACAAAGAGATAATTAGGGTTCCTTGCCACAATCCTTGCTAAAAAGATTGATAAGAGCTAGTAAAAGAAAGCTTTCTAAGAAAAAAGACTCAAAAGGTTTTTTTATTAATATGCAAAATCTATCTAAAACTTTATACAAGTGTCCTATTTTTACATAGTGGCAAACTTATAAATATAAGGACTAAAAGAATGCTTCAGTGGTATTCCCGTAAGTACAAAATAAACATGATGATAATTTAAAAATAATATAAGAAATAAGAAGTCTAAATAACACAAGTAAAAATAAATAGTCAAATGAGCTATTCGATTAAGGAGTAGAAGATTTGCATTGATGAGCTGTTAGAGACCTTAAAGACCTAATCTAAGTAGACCTGAAATTCTAGCTGACTTGAAGAGTAGACCAATAAAGCAAAGCAGACTAGACTTATAGAGCAGAGGAGACCAGATTGGTAGAGCAAACCAAAGGAAACCAATAGAGTAGAGCAAACCAATATGGTAAAGCAGAGTAGGCCTTCCAATATTGGTAAAGCTCATAAATAGGTCTTCTATACATGAGGAGCTCATGAATAGGTCTCTAATATAGCCTAAAACTTAGCATTTAGTTGGATCAGTACCCTGAATCCTATCATCCCCTCTACCTTAGAGAAGTTTTAGCCTAAAACTTAGTAATCGATAGCTCTAAATCCTACTAGGATGAAATAGCATCCTACAAAAATGAAATATAAACACAAAAAGTACTTAAGCTCCTCCCCTAATGTCATCATCAGCCAATGCTCCTTCCATTCATCATGAACTCTATCAATCAAACTTTTCATCATAGATCCTTCCTTCCACTCATCATGGATCCAATCAACCACATGTTAGTAGTTCCAGCAACTATCATTTAAAGGAAGTTACACGATCTTGGGGTCATAGAAAAGATCATGAGCTTGTGGATCTTATGTAAGTAAGACATCAAATTGCTCTATAATCCTAACTGCCTCCACTTCTTCATGCTCAACTAACTTTGATCTCACGACCTCCTCATTTGTTGTAATTAGCATCCCTTCTACTTCCTCCTAAGTTAATTCTTCATCCTTCTATCTACACATCTCAAATCTTTCCGATGCAAGAGTACTAAGAGTCAACACAACATATCCCCAATACATATATACCCATCAACGCAACATTAGTAAACTCCAACCAACAATCTATAACTACTCATAGGCATGATACTACTACAACTCATATCAAGACTACATAAGCTCATTAGAGGATCAAGACAAAAAAGCTTGATATGTGGAAGGCAAATATAGTGGTACCTGTACTTATCATCTATAGCATATATAGTGGGTAATGAAACCATATCCGAAACATGGGGGTCTAACTACAACTTAACTTAGTCCTCTTCCTCTCTATTGTTTACCTCTCCAGTAACTTTCACCTCTTCAACTCCACCTTCAATACCCTCTTATTTAGCATTCCTCTATTACCTTACTTCATACTTGAAAACTTCGAGCCATTTTTCAATTGTCTTCAACTAATCTAGCACATGATAGAGGTTAGCTTGATAGGAGGATACGAATTCTGCTCTCAAAGCCACCTAAATAGCATCATTTAAGGTTCTAATTCTTGAAGAATCGACATATCTAGCAATTCTTGGATCAATCTTGTTAAGAATCGAGATGTAGTAGAAGAACGAGACTCATATAATTCACATCGCCTCAAGAGAATCTTGTATTCTTATGCATACTCTTTAACATCCCTGTGTTCTTGCCTTGAGGTTGATAATTTCTTGTATTAGTCAGCCTAATAATAAGGTGGAACAAATTTTCTTCTCTTCAAATGCTTCGTTATACTCCATGTATCAACTTTCCCATCCAAAAGTCTTTATTTCTTCGTAGTTTTCCACCAAACCTTAGTGAAGCCTCTAAGTTGCTCACTAGTTAGATCTTCTTTTTCATATTCAAAATATGAAAAATCTAAAAAATTTTTATTCAATTGATATTCCCAATCTAAATACTCATCGAGAAGTCTATACCCATCTAATTTCGATATTTTAGATCTTAAGGCTTCATAATTATATTCATGACCATATCAACCTCGATAAGCTATGTTAAATAATTCAAAATTTCAAAATCACAAGAAATTTAAGTTTACGTGTAATTTTCAACAACTCAGCATAAGACACGATGCAATGCATAAAAATACGACTATATAAGTTGTAAAGTAATAGTTCAACAACTTGATTCAAGCAGGATAGCAATTATTGACCAAGTTTGTAGCTGCATAAGACTCTACCAATCAAGGACTTTCTTTCTTCACATCTGAACATAAGTAAGACAGCTCACACTTATGTTTTTTTTTTTTTCTTTTTTTAGGTCGGCACTCAATTCTTTAATGTGGCAGATGTGAGCCTTGTAATCTCAAGTTATTGTTCAAGCAAAAAATTTAAGGCATAAGTGAAACTATCTCGAGTAACCTAAAAATTTACGAGTAAACCCAAAACATTAGTTACAAGCACCCCATGGATTCGGATTTTGAAAATACAATAATAATAACAATAATATAACTAAATAGTATAATTTAGCTAAAAACATATTATTTATTGCAAACACATAGAATAGACTTCGTTAGTTCATAAGTTTTTAGAGATAAATTGTATACGTAATAAAAATATTATATGACATGAAATAATATATATATATATATATATATATACTGTAGACACCCAATTTTTGCCTCATTTAATTTTATTTTTCTTTCTTTTCTTAATAATTATTAAATTAGGAAAAACAAAAAAAAAGGAAATTAAAGAAAACCCGAAAATTAAGAAATTTATAAAAAATAAGAATTTTAGGAAAATACAAAAAATAACAAAAATCATAAAAAAATAAGAAATTTGGATAAGAAACACAAAAATTGAGAAATTTAGAAAATTAGAAAATTAAGAAATTTTTTTAGAAAATTGAAATATTACAAAAAAATTGAAAAAATAAAAGATGTTAAAAAATAACAATTTTATTAAGATAGATTTTTTATTAGGTTTAGAAGTTGAGCCGTTAAACCTAAGCTTAGATTTATATCTAGCTTAGGATGATCAAGTCTATATGTACATATGGATGAGACACAAGCTAATAGCTTAACGGATAAGTATTGGACATTAGCATTGGATATTGAGTGTGAGGTCTTGGGTTCAAATCATGGAGGAGGCATATAAGTTTTTTTTTTTTTTTTTTTTATTTTTCATCACATTAAGGATTGTTATGTGTCAAGATCTCATTGCACCACATATCCTGATATGTGACAGCATCGAATTAGATAACCTTGTTGACGGAGCGCCACGTGGCATACCACGTCAACTAATACGTGTCACGTGATGACACATAACAAGTCGGTGTTGGTTAGGTTGGCTGACATGGCATCATGTCAGCACTTTCTCTCTCTTTTTCTCAGTTTTCCCTTGTTTTCTCTAGATTTTCCTCTTCTTTCCTTCTTAAGAATAGCCTACCCCCTTCACTTTAGCTTCAATTTCTGCACAAATTTCATACATAGATACATAATTTCTTGTACCAATCTCGCGCTCCACATAGCCTATTTTAAATTGAACCAATGAACAAGACCAAATTCATCATTTTCATTGGTCAAATCAAACTCTAAAAATTGGATAAAAACTCAAATTTCAGCCATCTACATTCAAGTTCAATCCGAGCTTTCCTTTGTTTCTAGGCTAATTGCAAGTATAAATTGGGTGTTAAGGGATGTTCAAGAACACACACAACCACTCATAGGCAGCTAATTCACTCATAACCATTCTCTCTTTCACTTTTTCTCTCGACCAAACCTTCTCTCTTCGAAACTCTCTCTCTTGAGCTCACCGCCACGACCAACCACCTTAGTTGGCTCCACCACCTCATAAGCTTCCTAACCTAACTCATCTCGACCACGATGGTACCCCCTAGCAATGCTACCAAGCTCGCCACCACCCTAACTGCCGAATCTCTTCTCCTTAAACCACCACCTTTAGCCACTTTTACCCTAAACCAATCATATGGCTAAGCCCCTAACCACCTTAAACCCCTAACTCAATCTACCAATCATTCCCAATAGCCCCCTACAGCACCACCTAAACACTGCCACTATCGTCGCACTTCACAGCACCGTCAAACGGCTACTTCAAGCCATGGCACTGAACCTAACCCCCTATTCCCAATCCAAAACCTACAAATACCTACTTTCCTACTCGTTTTGGCCACTAGAAAGGCTCGAATCATACTCTGCCGTTGTTGTTGAAGTGGAGCATAAAGAAGGACCAAACTTGACTTGAATCTGCGTAACCTGACCCGACGACCCACAATTCAACCCAAATCCGAGACTCGCTCTAATTCGAATCTAACCCATGTCCCCTTTCCTGGTCCAAGGCTTGTTTCAGTTTGATTTTTTTTTTCTTCTTTTTCTATTTATTCATTTATTCACTTATTTGATTTATTGTAAATGTAATTAGCGAAAAAAAGAAGAAAATAAAAAAGAAAAAAGAAAAAAAGAGTAAATCTATTTTACTTTATTTTTTATTTTTATTTTAATAAAAATAGATAGAATATAATAAGTAATAAATAAATAAGATAAAAAAGAAAAAATAAAATAAAATAAATAGGATAGGGAATAAAGACTATTTTTAACACTTAGAAAAATCAGATTTTCCAAAATAAATAAAAAATAATTGGATGTTCCTTTCCGAATTAGGGCATTTAGAATTTTTCAAATAAAAGTTCCATGTTAAGACCTTTTTCAGAAACTTTTCTTAAATAAACCAAATTAAATTAAAGACGTAAATTCAACATATTTTCAAAATTAAAATAAGACCAATACATTAAAGTTTTCGTAAAAAAACTACGCACATTTGATCTCGAATAACAAATACGTAGGTACCTATGGGGTGATGAAAAAAAAAAAAAACAATTCCCTGTTTTTTTAGCATAGATTATTTTGTTTATCCAATTATAGTAACCAATAACCAAGTTCTATCTTTCAAAATTAAATGGTGATTTTTAAGTTTAATTCTAATTTTGGAAAGCTAATGGTATTAGTAAGGGTTTAAAATTTCTAACTTCCGAACCTAAATCTCTAGTTTTCAAAAACAGTTTTGTAAAATTGCTTTTAATTGTTAGATTAGTGGCTAAGTTAACTATTTTTCCCTACTTTTGTCAGGTGGCGACTTTGAAATTATTTTCAACACAAAAATAAACGGTTTTCTTTAAACCGTAGTTGAGAATCAGTATTAAATAGGTAAAGTTTAGTATTGATCGGTTTAAAGAAAATCGGTTTAAAGAAAACCTATTTTTTAAACAGAACCAGGAGGGTGAAAAAGTAAGCTCGGTATATACCCCACATGTAATTATTATGAGCAATTATAAACCCGTAATTAGTTCAAATATCTAAATGATAACTTTTTAAGTTAAAGTAAGCTAAGTAAATTCATAGAAATTGATTAAAAATAATAAAAAATACTTAAGGTAGTTGGATTAAGTAGAATTGGGCATTTAGAATGTGGGAGACAGGTGTTAGTGAGTGAAGACAACATTAACGTGCAATTAATTATATTAAAACCCAATTTTTAGAACAAAGAGAGAAAGTAAATTCATTTTGATACTCTAAAACAACTCCGAAAATCTAGAAACACTCTAATATTTCCTACATCCTATTGATGATAAGGGAAAATTTAGTTTAGGGTTTGGTGGTTAAAGAATAAAATTTAGAAAAACCTATAAGGATCGATGCATAAATGGGGACTTGAGAAGAATGTGTACTTAAGGAGTTTATGGGAACTAACCACTACCACCATTTGAAGCAGCACCCAACACTTAGCCATGCTGACGAGGTGGGCGCTACTAGAGGTGGTTGGGACTCCATTAGCCAATGAGGCTTCAATGCCTTCCTAAATTGCACAAATTATTAAAAATATTAAATGCACTTAGAAAATTTTGAAAAACTTTATTCCTACACATTTTTATACATTGAATATAGAAAAAAATATGATTCGGTACAAATTTAATAGCTACAGTACATGTTTTTAAAAAATTAAAAAAACCGAACAATTTTCGATGTCGAAATAAATAAGTCTAATGACATAGTTTTGATTCCAAAAATTTTCTATAAACTTTCCCATATTAATACTAAAATGCTATGAAGAGATTTTTAACAAAATTATTTTTAATGATTTTTATGAATTTTTTAGCCTTAAATTATGATTAAAATGATTTTTTGGTGAAAACTATTGTATTTTCTTAAAGATGACACTTGGATTCTAAGCTGTACTAGTTATTGAAGTATTTTGTGATGTTTGGATGCTATTAGAAGAGGTTCAATTAAGAGAAGTTAACAAAATCAAGAATAAGCCACTTATATGAATAATTTGGTGATATGAGATTTGTGGAAATCGATGAGTGATGATGTGATATACTTGGAATTTGGATGTGATGAAGCTGAAACGTATGGATTAGAGTGTTATTTTGGTTAATCTTGATTAGAGTTAGGAGTAAATGGACCAATGAATTAATGATAAAGGAACTGAGTGAAGGCGGATGATAACTCAAATGATTCTATAGATGAGTTTTACACTAGAATGATATTCAAAGAGTGAGTTAGAAGCAAAACTTATGAATAAAATATAAAAAAATGGGATTTAGAAGCTTGGTTAGAGGATAATTTTCTTAAAAATTCTATAGGTACCAGATTAAGAGGGTATCTTAGAGGAAGTGAAGGTAAATGTTCTACTAGATACTAATTCAGGGGTTTAGTCAGAGGCAAAATCGAAGAGAAGTATAGATAAGGGAGGCTTAGAGGCTAAGTTAAAGGGTAAACTCTTAAGAAACTTGAAGTTAACGAGGCTTAGAGGTTATCCTATTAAAAGATCTAAAGTTAAGTAGACCATATGATCAGTTTACAAGATACCTTAAAGGGTACTTAAAGCAAAAAAGCATAAGTGAGAGCACTCAAAAGTGGCCTTAAAAGGTAATCTGTAGGACATCTTATGTATTTATTAAACTTAGATCATGATTTAGAGGTTCAACTTGTTAACCCCTTAACCTTGATATGGTGCACGAAATAACTCAAAAGTTACTAGTTTAAGAACTTTAAGGGTAACTTAACTCATAACTTAACCTAGAAGGTGTTTGTTGAAAATCTTAAGATTTACTAACCTTAAAGATTGATGTAAAGGATAAATCTATGGTGAACTACAATGTTTATGTAGTGCAGAGAATATCTTAAAAGTTTCTACAGTAAATATTTCAAGGGCATCTTTACTTAAGGGATAGCTTAAAAGATAGCATAAACTTATGGCATTATTCTAAACTTCCCATACTTAAGGCATAGGCTAATGAACCAACGGCTAATCAACCTAAATCTATTATAAACAAGTAGATTAGCAATACTTCCTAAATTATATGTGTAGACACCCCTTTCTTTTGTTTTTAAATTTAGGATAAGGTACAGTATCCTAATTTAGGAAAAAAAAAAAGAAATTTAGAAAAAAATACAAAAAATGGAAAATTTAGAAATTACAAAAAAAAAATCTAGAAAAAAATTGAAAAGTCACAAAAGATGGAAAAATAAATGACATAGAGGATTTTAGTGAAAATTAGAAAATAATGTTAAATTATAGGGGAGAACCGTTAGGCATAAGTTCAGATTTGAATTTAGCTAAGGCTGACTTATTCTAGGCTAACGGCCTGAAGGATAAGCACTTGGACATTAGCATTGGATTAGGTTAAGGTCTTAGGTTTGAAACTCACTAAAGGCATGGAACGCCTTTTTTTTTTTTTTTCAAAAGATACATTGCCATAAGTACGAGCATTACACGACACGTATTACCATGTGGCATGACACATGTTAGCAACCTCACTGGCGACGTGTCTTTAAAAACACGTAGGAACTTCTCATTGGTTGACTTGACTGACATGGCACCACATTAGTGTGATGTTAGCATTACATTAGACCTTTTTCTCTCCCTTTCCTTTTTCTTTCTCCCCTTTTCCTACATTTTCCCTAGAGTTTCTCGTACTTTCCTTCTTAGTCAATTAACTTCAACATTAATTTTAAGCCCTTATTGCTACAATTTCACCAAATTAATGGTGAAATTCCTAAATAGGCATGGAATATTGCAATTTGAGTCCAAGCTAGGCTTATTGCTTTCATTTAATGTAGTTAAAATCAGGATTTGAAAAATGGAAAAAGAGGAAATTCTACTATTTTCATTAATTTTCAATTCCCATTTACAACCATCTCTTTATCTCCCTCAAAATTTCTTAGACAAAGACAACCCTAGATCATCATCCCTCTCTTGATATCACTCTCTCGGTGGTACGCCTACTTACTATAGACCTACAGCCACCTTCCATTCCTTACACAATACAACACTGCCCTCATTCTCCCTCTTTCGTCACCATTCAACCGTAAACACAACCCTTACCCAAATATCAATTGAACCCCTTATAGTGACCTATGGTGCACTTGACACCAACTGTGAACAAACCAAATCCCAAGCACCTACCACAATAGCACACATCAATAGCAGCACCCAACAACACAACAAACCACTCATGAATCCTTCTAACCCATCTTCATCCTTAATTCAACTAGCACTAACACCGACACCACTATGCCTACATTGATCGGACATCAATCTAAAATCGACTACTATTGCCATACACAGCCCCTTCACATATGAACAACACCCAATCAGCCTAATTCGTCTACGTACTACCAACACGACCACTACTCCTACACTACATACCCAGTAGCGTACCTTCTCTCGACACCCCTACTGTTAAAAGCTAAAATCATTGTACAACCTCTACTACACAGCCACTCCACACGTCCTAAAGTCCCCCATTTACCCAAACACGTCTACCCTCAAATCCAACACCACGACTGAATTCACCGTATCTCAACACCCCCAACTCGACTATCATTGTACTCCCAGCAGTCACTACTTACGTTACCGACAACCACTACCGACTGACCTTCTCCAAGCACCACCCAAGCTGCGATAAAAACCTAAGGCACCAATTCTATACCCCCTAACTTCAATCAAAAGGACATGAGACCAGTGTTTCCTGCAAAAAATTCAGCCTAAAACTACCTCTATCGAGCCCCCAACGCCACTACAATTTTCTCCGTTGTAGTCTAATCATTCAACCCGGATTTGACCTAAAGGCTCGATTCGAATCTGTAACCCATGGAGCTCCAACCTACACACCCCTTGCCTGTATCCTTGGTCTATTTACTTCATTTGTATCTTAAATTGCATTTTTTTTTTGTGTCAATTCTATTGTATTGTAACCAGAAAAAAAAAATAAAGGAAAACCGAGAAAAAAAAAGGAGAAGGAAAAACAAGAAAAAGAAAACAAAAAGAGACAAGAAAAAAAAAGAGAAAAAAAGAAGAAGAGATAGAATAGTTTAGCTCTTTTTTCTTTTGGTTAAAATTTAAATAAGGTAAAAAAATATAATAAAAAAGAGAATAAAGAAAAAAAATAAAACTAATAATAATGTGTTCTATAACTTAGAAAAATATGCTTTTCAAGAAGATAATGTAATTTATCCTTTTTCAAAATTAGGACCCTATTTTGAATTTCCTAAAAATAAAACCCTGATTTAGGAACGTTTTAGAAAATTTCCTTAAAGAATTAAACCAAACTAAAAACGTAAACCCAATCTTCTTTCAAAAATTAAAATCAACTAACTTACTTAAATTTTTCTAAATAAACTACGGAAGTTTGATTCCGAATAGTGGGCACATAAGCACTCATACACAAATACAAAGTAACTTAAAATATGAAAAGTTTTTTTTTTTTCCACATTTGTAAATAATAATTCAATGATCCTTTTTTACATGTTATTGACATATGATTAGATGTTGTTTTTTGAAGGGTAATTTTGAAAAGTGAAATTAAAATGGAAAATTTTAAAATGGCACCCATTTAGGATTTAATAGAATAGCTCTCGAATCTAGATCTCTAATTTTCAAAACTGTTTTAAAATTTGGTTTTATTGAATGATCGATAACTAAGTTATAATCAATTCATTTAATTGATTATAACTTAGCTCTTTTACTAGACTTCGGTTGGGTGGCGACTCTAAACATTTTTTTTTAAAAGAAAAACCATTTTTTTCAACCCTTAGTCAAGGACCAATATTAAATGGGTTAAGGTTTAATATTAGCCGAGTTAAGGAAAATATTTTAAAAACCAAGAGAAAAATCAAGCTTAACAGTTTGGTGAAAACTTTCTGAAATTAAAATTACTTTTCAAAATACTCATGTTATTTATTTATTTGTTTATTTGTCATTAGCTTCATATGTATACTTTGTTTTTATTATCATATTTATTTTGCATACCATATGCATTGGGACATGGGGGGCCATTTGTTGCATAAAAGATACAAGGTAGATGCTATCAGACTCAAGCTGTTTTAAGGCCATAGTAGAGGGGACATTGTGTATGTTCCAAGTGTAGTGGTGAAGCCACCACTCGAGGTTGATTAAGCCACCCTACTTAAGCTTGATGTAACCAATGAAAGTGTTTTCTATATAACAATAGGGTTACAACTTAAGAGGTAATGTATTAACCCAAATGATCCAAACATCTACATATTTCCATGTACTTTCTTTTGTTGCATTAACAACTGATTCTTGTCCATAAAATGTGTAGACCTAGAATGATAAATAACCAAACAAACAATCAGGGGAATGATAGGCCATAGGATCTCTCTAGGATTCATAAGCAACTATTGATGGATGAAATTACCTATCTAAAGAAAAAGCTTAAGTGTTTTGAAGCTCACAATTGAACCTTAAGGGCTTTTTTGGGACAGGTCCTTAGGGAAACCTATTAAATGATAGAGGACCTTAAGGCTCATTTATGAGACTTAATTTAAGGTTTTTTTTCCAGTTCATATCTAAAGAATCTAGAATAAATGTTAGGTTCTATATCTTTGTTTTATGTATTATGATCTTTCACAATAATAAACGTTCTATCTAGTTCATCATTCTCCATTCTTTAGCATTCCATTCTTTGTAAATAGTCCTTCAATAGGCATTTATCTAACCATTATTCCCTCTCATTCAGGGAAATGTAAGATCTCATAAAATTGTAAATAGAACCCTAAAAATCACCATCCTTATTTGTAAATATTTTTCTTAGTTTTTGTAAAATAAAACCTTATCTTTCTCTCTCAAAAAGAAGAAGAAGAAGAAGAAGAAACAAAAATTGAAAAAATGAAAATGAAAAGAAAAGTTACTGACGGCTATAAATCCTTATAGGCTCAAAGAGCTAATCCAAGCATAGGCCTTTAGCCTACTCAAGCAGCCAACCCAAACACTTGGCTACCAACCCACACAAGGCCCTTCAACTTATTAAGGAAGCCAACATGAGCCCCTTAGCCCATTTAATCTAAGCACTAACCTTGGGCCCATTCAAGCAACCTACCCAAACATAAGCCACTTAGCCTATTAAGGTAGCCAATCCAAACATAAGCTACGCCCTATCTAAGTAATTAACCTAAATACAATCCTCAACCCATAATGGTAACTAAGCCAAGCCAAAACCCTAGGTCCATTTAGAAAGCCAAGCCCAATCATGAACCAAGCCAAAACACAAAGCCAAATACTGAGGCATGTTTTGAGGAACTAGGGGGCAAAATCAATATCTGCTATAGGTTGAATAAAAAAAATAGACTTCTCCTTAAGGAATTGGTAAGTTGCTCTTAAAGAAAAAAGGTTTAGAATGAAAAGAGACAAACTATATTTTATACTCTAACCCTTAAAACACTTTGAAAGTTAAGCGACTTAATGGTAAGGATACTTTGGACTCATTCTTTAAAGGAGATTCACTTTGAACGTGATACATAAATTAAAATGAAGTTAAGCATTCATTTTTAAATCCTACGCACAATTATCTCTTGTTGACCTTGTTAAACCTATTTTGGAGAATTTTCAAATTTAAACCCTATCAAGAACCACTCTACAATGGGGCAATTTGGAGGTTAGGGTTATTAATGAAGAGAAAAAATAAAATTGGTTTGCGCTTACTTTAGTAGCAATTAAGTTTAAAGACATCTTTTATTTGTGATTAGTTATTTTCTTTTTCAAACACCTCAAGCTTATACTTACCTCACCTAAGCCTATATACTAAAAACCCATCAATTTAGGAACTTAAATCTCTTAAAAGGCAAAAACATGGCAATAGAAACAATCACTGTTGGAGCTAAAAGAAAAGAAAGAACCGTAAGAGATAATAGGGCAAAGTGATAATAATAATAAAATAAGAAGAAGAAAAGAGCCCAAAAGATTAGGCCCAAGGGCAGGACGAAAGCCTTAAATGATACATCACATCCAGTAGGGCCAGCCAAATCGAATCAAAAGGCCAATAGTCAAAGCCCAAATAGCCTAAAAAATACAAGGCCTGGAATCACATTCCAAAACTTGGAAACCCAAAATCTCTATATCCAATATGAAGTCTTTCTTGCCTATACTGAATCATACAAGGCCTTTCCACCCACAATACCATCCTTATACAGTAAAAGCTCTTCCGATCTTAAAAGATAATTTATCTTTAATAATTTTTTTTTTAAACTAGGGCAAGCATACTTCTAATTTTTCCCTAAGGCTCTTGACTTGTACACTCAGGATAAATAAAAGTATTTCTTTCAAAATAAGCTTCCCCATTAGCCATTTTTTAATCCCTTTAACCAAAAGCCTATATTCATAATATTGAACCAAAAAGGATCTAATAGATTTATCAAAGCATGTCACTTACAAAATGGGCTACAATTTTTGGAATTATAATCAAGAGCAAAATCTAGACTAAGAGTTAGCAATGAAGCCCTCTTTAACTAAACTAATTATAGGTTAACTTTTCCTTAGGAAAGGAATGTATAAAATTAAAAAGCTCCATGAGAAAGGCCTAAGGTCAGGGGTATTAAGAAACTCTACATGATTACCAAAGAAAGGGGTGGTTATAAACTTGTTTCTTAAATAAGGATTTATACCTGTTGGCAAACTTTCAAAAAAAAAAAAAAGAAGAAGAAAAAATGACAAGAAAAAGAAAGAAAGAAGAAAGAAGAGAAGGGAGAGAAAATAAAGGCTTGTCACAAGTTTTTCGGTCCATTTTCAAATCCATGTCAACTTAAGTAGCCAAGCTTTCAATTTACATCATCCATTTCCTTTTCAATGTGGTCATACTTTTTATATTAACCATAACAGTCTAGATCATTCTTCCCTAATTTAGTTTTTAATGTCCATTAACTCTTTTGCAAATCAAGAGGCTTATTCCTAATGCCTTTTTTCATAAATGGTTTTTCAATAATTTCTCTGTAAATACTTGTCTAAGTCAAGAAATTTTTCAAATTGATTGCTTTCCTTGCTTCCCTTAGGGTTTAAGTCAGCTCTTAGAGTGTTGCCCCCTCTTTTAATTCATTTTTAGGGATCTAGCTAACCTTTAAGGTACTGCCCATATTTTTTTTAGGGTTCTAACCAGCCTTTAAGGTACTGTCCCATCTTTCATTATAAGATTCCAACTAGTTTTGATAGCATTGATCCTTCTTTTATTCTTTTTAACGTTCTAGCCAACCTTTAGGGTGCTGTCCTATCTTCCATTTTTGAGTTTCTAACAACATTTAAAGTGTTGTCCTCTCTTCCTTTCGTTTAGGGATCTAGCTAACCTTTAGGGTACTACACCGTCTTTCATTTTTAAGATTCCAACTAGCTCTTTGAGCACTATCCCCTCTTCCTTTCATTTTTAAGGGTCTAGCCAGCCTTTAGAATACTATCCCATCTTTCATTTTTGAGGTTCTAGCCAACTATTAGAGCATTATCTTCTCTTTTATTCTTTTAGGGATTTAGTCAGCCGTTAGGGTATTGTCCCATCTTTCATTTTTAGGGATCTAGCTATCCTTTAAAGCGTCTTCCCATCTTTCATTTTTAGGGTTCTAAGCCAACTTTCAAAGCAAGACCCTCACTTTCATCAATTCCTCTGAGGGTTTAAGTCATCTCTTAGAGTACAATCCCCTCTTTTAATTTGTTTCTAAGGATTTAGCCAACATTTAGGGCATTATCTTATCTTTTATTTTTTAGGGATCTAGCTACCTTTCAAGGTACCGTCTCATCTTTCTAAGGTGTTAGCTAGCTTTTGAAGCACTACCTTCACTTTCGTCAATTCTCCTTAAGGTTCAAGTCAGTACTTAGAGTGCTAATCCCTCTTCTATTCTTTCTAGAGTTCTAACCAGCCTTTAGGGCACTATCTTGTCTTTCTAAGGTTCTAAGCCAATTTTTAAAGCGCTACCCCCTCTTTCAAGGTTTTTTAGCAAGCCATTAGGGTGCTTCTCTTCACCAAATTGATTCAACAAGTCCATAAGGAGCTTCATTTGATCATTAATTCCTTATAGCAAGTCCTTAGGATGCTTCTTTCATTATTAGTTTCTCTCAATCAATTCCATAAGGCACTTCCCTTATCAATTTCTCTTAGTGATCCCATAAGGTGCTTCTCTTCATCAATTTCTTTTTAGTAAGCCCATAGGACACTTTCTTTACAAATTTCCTTTAGCCAGCCTTTAGGGCGCTTCTCTTCACCAAGTTCTTAGTAAGCCCAAAGAGTGCTTCCCTTACCAATATTCTTTTAGCAAGCCCATAGGGCACTTCCCTTACTAAGTTCTTTTAGCAAGCCCATAAAGGCACCTCTCATCACCAATTTCTCTCGAGTAAGCCCACAGGGTGCTTCCTTTCATCATTAGTACCATTAAGGGAGCTTAGAAAAGCACAACCAGGTTTTCTAAATCGATTCCAATTTAGGGTTGCTAGTCCCCTAGAGACAATCCTACCTAGGTTAGTCAACTCAAAGGAGCACTATTAGGTTTCAATTTAAGGTCTTAGCCAACTTAAGAAGCGCTTCGCCCGTTTACCTAGGTTAATTAGCTTGAAGTAATACGACCAGGTTTCTCAAATCGATTCTAACTTAAGGTTGCCAATCTCTTAAAGATACTCCTACCTAAGTTAGTTAGCTCAGAAGAGAACAACCAGCTTTTCAAAAGTCTATTCTAGTTTCAAGGCTGCTAATCCCCTAGAGATACTCCTACTCAAGTTAGTTAGCTCACAAGAGCACAACTAGGTTTTAATTTAGGGTCTTAGCCAACTTTAGGAGGACTTTACGTGTTTCATCTTAGTTAATCAGCTCATAAAGGCACAACCAAGTCTTCAATATCTCTTTAAGGTCTTAGCCAACTCAAGGAGTACTTTGCCCATTTCATCTTGGTTAGTCAGCTCATAGGAGCACGATCAAGTTCTTAACATCTTTAGGGTCTTAGCTAAGCACTTCACTCGTTTCATCTTGGTTAGTTAACTCACAAGGGTATGACCAAGTCTTGAACGTCTCTTTAGGGTTTTAGTTGGCTCAAAGGGTACTTAGCCCATTTCATCTTGGTTAGTCATCTCATAGGAGCATGATCAAGTTTTCAACATCTTTAAGGTCTTAGCCAACTCAAGGAGCACTTCGCTCATTTTATCTTGGTTAGTCAGCTCATAAGGACACAACCAAGTCTTTAACATCTCTTTAGAGTCTTAGTTAGCTTAATGAGCACTTTGCCCATTTCATCTTAGGTAGTTAGCTCATAAGAGCTTGACAAAGTCTTCAATATCTCTTTAGGGTCTTAGCTAGCTCAAAGAGCACTTCGCCCATTTCGCTTAGGTTAGTTAGCTCAGTGGGGCACTATTAAGTTTCAATTTAAGGTCTTAGCTAGCTCAAGGAGCACTTCGTTTGTTCTCTTAAGTTAGTTAGTTTAAAAGAGCATGACCAGATTTTTCAAATCAATTCCAATTTAGGATTGCTAGTCTCCTAGAGACACTATCTTTCAAGCCAACCCCTAAGGTGCTAAACCTTTCTAAACTCACTCGGCCAGCTCTTAGAGCACTTCCTCTCTCTTGTCACTATCCATCAAATCCCTAATGGATCAAACTTAGGATAAGTAGCTAAGACACTCCTTAGGACAAATTCTACTATTAGGGCAAAAATAGTGCCTCATTTGTCTTTGTAGCAAAATTTTACTCAAATTTCATTACAAAGAAAGATAGCTGTGGACACCCCATTTTTGCCTCCCTTTTGTTTTTAAATTTTTTAGGATAAGATAAATGATCCCAATTTAGGAAAAACCAAAAAAAAAAAAGAAATTTAGAAAAAAAAAATTTTAATTTAGGAAACTACAAAAAAAATACAAAAAATGGAAAATTAAGGCAATTACAAAAAAAAAAAAATTAGAAAAAATACAAAAAATTGAAAAAGTTACAAAAAAGAAAAATAAATAAAATAAAGGATTTTAGGGAAATTTAGAAAATAATGTTAAATTATAGAGGAAGGCCATTAAGCTTAGGCATAAATTTGAATTTGGCCCAAGCTAACATAGTTTATATGTACAACTTGATTGTACATATGGACAAGGCATAAGCCAATAGATAAACACTTGGACATTAGCATTGAGTTAATTTAAGGTCTTGGAAAAAGAGGAAAATCTGCTATTTTCATTAATTTTCAATTCCCATTTACGACCATCTCTCTATCTCTCTCAGAATTTCTTCGACGGAGACAACCTTAGATCATCATCCCTCTCTCAATATCACTCTCTTTGTCGTATGCCCACTCACCACAGACCCACGGCTACCGTCTAGTCCATATATAACACGACATTGCCTTCGGTCTCCCTCATTTGTCATTGCTCAACAAAAAATACAACCCTCATCCAAATATCAACCAAATCCTTTGCAGTAACCCATGATGCACCTAATGCCAACTATGACCAAACCAAATCCCAAACACCTACCATAGTAGCATACATCAACAGTAGTACCCAACAAACCACCTCCTCATCCATATAAACAATCTTCCTTCTTAATTCGACCAAAACTAACACTAGCACCATCATACCTACATCAACCGGACATCGGTCCAAAATCGACTGCCACTGCCATACGTAGCCCCTTTATGCACTAACCAATAATGAACAATACCCAATCACCCCTATTTGTCCAAGCACTACTAAGGTGACCACCACTCCCATGCTACATACCCAGTAACATACCTTCTCTCGATACCCTTACTATCAAAAGCTACAACTACTATTACATAGTCGCTCCATACTTCCTAAGCTCCCCTACTCGCCTAAATACCTCCACCTTCAAATCTAACACCAGGACTGACTTCACTGTGTCTCAAAACCCTTAACCTGACTACCTTTATATACCCAGCAGTCACCACCCACGCTACCCACAACTACTGTCAATTGACCTTCTCCAAGTACTACCCAAGCCACCATAAAAAACCCAAGGCACCAATTAACTCCAATCAACAATGCATGAAACCAGCGTTTCCCACAAAAAATCCAGCTTAAAACTACCTTCGTCGTATCCTAACACTGCTACAATTTTGTTCATTATGGTCGAGTCAATCAACTTGGATTGACCTGAAGGTCCAACTCAAATTCGTGACTTGTAGAGCTTTGACTCGCATGCCCCTTACTTGTAAATGATAATTCAATGATCCTTTTTTAGATGTTTTTTACAAATGATTAGATGTTATGTTTTGAAGGGTAATTTTGAAAAGTGAAATTAAAATAAAAAAAGTTAAAAGTAATACTCATTTAAGGTTTAATAAAATGGCCCTCGAATCTAGATCTCTAGTTTTCAAAACCATTTTAAAATTTGGTTTTATTGAATTACCAATAACTTAGTTATAACTAATCTACCCAATTGTTTATAACTTAACTCTTTTTCTCGACTCTGATCAGGTGGTAACTTCGGAAAAACCAGTTTTCTTTAACCCTTAGTCATGGACCAATATTGAATGAGTTAGGGTTTAATATTGGTTGCGTTAAGGAAAATATTTTAAAAACAGGGAGAAAAATCAAGCTCAACAATATGCAGAACAAAGTAATACATCAAGGGATCACCCATAAGGACAAGTAAACAACCCAATTGGCAAGCGATTGAGGTCTAGATAAGTAGGATTAGTACTTTAACATACTTTGGGGCATTGCTTAAGCATACTTAGAGACCTTATTATGTGACATATTTATGATTTTAAGTTATTAGCCTGTGTATGTGTAGCGCATGTGCTTTGATATTATATTGCTATTATGGAGTGCTAGACTTTATGTATTGATTGCCTTATGGTATTGCATTGATTAAATTGTATAAAAATTACTTGATCACCTTAAGAAGCAAACTAATTCAAACTCAACCTAACTTTTGACTGGAATTGCATCATAACCTATTAGGGGAAACGACTAGGATTCTCGAGCCAAATATGAACTATTCGATGAGGATAATAGAAATGGTCATTTCTATACTCTTAGTTGAATTAAGTAACAAGATAGGAGATTGCAGCAAGATTGGGGACCATGGTTCGAAGGTAGTCTCAAGTAGAGCATGTTTCTCCCTTATACAAGCCCTAGTTTAGTTTCAATTAAAGAGGGTAAAATTTCTCTGATCTCATGACAACCGATCAACATTGTGCAATGATATTTGCTTGAACATGCATTACATCTAATTAACTTATTTGAAGACCCTAGTTACTTGATAATTGATATGTGCTATTGTCTTCATCCTAGTTACTGAATAAGTGGTCACTCATTTTCCTATAGTTGTTTGGAAGGCTTTTAAGTAGAATCACCAGCATTACTCTGAGTTCTAGAAGATTAGAACATAGGGTAAGGGAGTGAGATTCAAGATTAATGAACTAAAATCTTAATTATTTGTTGAATTTACTAACCTTTAAGGAAACTAATAGGGTCTCTCTTATTAACCCTCTAGTTTCTAACTATGAGTATTGCTGCTATGCTTTGTAACATGTAAACTTCTATAAATCCTTTATAAATCGCTTTATTTTCTCATATCAATGTATTTTTAGAACTTTCTAATGAAATTGAGATGTTGTACTCCAAACGGTCTATACAGCTTTATTTTCTCCATAACGTCTATTTGACTCTAAATTTAATGGCTCAAAGCAGTGAAGTGATGAATGCATTGTATAAGCTATACCTATATTAATGGCTAAAGTAATTAGCTTCTAACCTAGGTTGGTTTACACAGCAAGACTGTTATGACTCTCTAGCTTAAGATGTGATAGTAGATACACAATAGCAAATACAATCAAAGTTCGGTAGCTTTCACCCGTACACAGTACGTATCATAATATAATAGTATGTAGATGCTCCAAATAGAACAGCCTTCTAGTGGTACAGTTCGACAAGATTAAGATAGCTTACTAGTTTAGATTAAATATGTTTGGATAAATTTCACAAATGAAGTTCGACAACTTAGGAATTATAGGAGCTCGGCAAGTTACAGTTCAACAATCAGCAACATACACCAATTGAGCAACTTAGCAGTGTTTGGTTTGTTCCATGGTTTGGCCTCTTACATAACAACTTAGATAAGTAATTTGCATCTTATTAGTAGTTCACAATAGCTTAAAAATGGGTTCACTCCACCCATTGGACACATTCTTTACGAAAGAGATAAATAACCTCAATCAATTCAAGGACAACTCAACACTTAAGTTGAAACATAATACAATAACTTGGCACTGCTGCTCTTTAATACAACAATTGTTCGTTTCTAGTTTCAGCTTAGTAGTTTAGATGTAGCAACCCAGCTGTTAAGTTTACATCAGCTTGGTTCAACTTTCAACTGTCTGGCATGAAATGTTTTTAGCATTGAAGACTCGTGTACTTTACTTAACAGTACGGAAAACAAAGCAGCTCAGACTTCAATTGAAGTTAATGATAGCTCCATGCAATTTTTTGAATCACAATAACTTGGAAACTTTCTAAGAATAATTGCAACTCAACATAAGAGAATGTTTGGATACAAGCATAAACACTTCAGTACTGAACTTTACATACATTCACAAATCTACAACTTACACATGCACTTTAACGTAGAAGCGCTCAACTCTGACTCTATCTCAATTCGACACAATTAAAATAATAACTCTATACCTTAACAATCGATTTCCCTCATAAAAACTCAAAATTATACTCCAACTTAATCGGTAACAACAATGCATCATGAGACACCTATATGCAATTAAAGCACTGACTTTAGTTATATGGCTACACTTAGTCAAACACTTTAGTCTTTCTTACATAACAGTAAGCAACCTAATTTTCTGACCAAATATTCAAGAGCTCGAGCAACAAAGCTACTCAAATTGCTTGGAAACTTTGAGAAGGATAGTTAGGTTATGCAATTTAATCACTTTAGATATGAACTATTGCTCGGCAAATAAGGATTTCATAGCAACTTGGACCTCAAGTAATCATACATACACTAGCTTACCTGGTGGTATACGTGCACTTTAGCTCAACAACTCGAATTCCTACAATTCTCGAAGAGAAACTGAGTAACAACCTACAAAAGACCAACATAAAATCCATTCTCCTGTACACCACATAATTAGACACAACGTACACACAACTCCATAGCAGCAATGTCCTACTTGTGCACATACTTTTGTAGATTTTCAAGAGATTCAATTGCTCACACTTACACAAACGCTTACGTCAACCTACTCATGATAGTCAAGTACTCCTCTACAACCACCTATAATTTGTAACTAGTAACTACTACAGGCTACTGCCAATCAATACTCACCACAACAATCGCCAAACTCGATCTCCAACGGCCCTGTACATACTAACCACTACTGCCACAGTCGCATACGTAGACATTCACTCACATGGCTAATCACCAACCCCCTAATACTAACTCCAATGACTACTATACCTAAATTTACATAGCCACTCATGTGTGTTTCCTAATAAACACTTGCTACGATGCTCATTAACTCTAATCATAGGTACTATACACAAGTGTGCACCACTGCAATAGCAACACATAAACAAAGTAACACCACCTATTAATCAAACCCCATTTCAAAATATACATACTTGACTAAACAACAATAAAAAACACCAACTAGATTTGTACAACCTAAATTGAAAGCCAAAGTGTCCACTACATAACTCAAGTACACCATACTATACTTCCTGATTACGATGCCGTACAAATTAAGACTCAAATGCTAATACCTACTATACCAACATGCAAATTAGGACCCAAAGTGTCTTCTTCTTCTTTTTTTATGTATATATCAAATTTACGAATTTTGTGGAAAGAATCTCAAACCAAATTCTTATTAACCTAATATCTCAGGTACAATAAAATCTATAATCATTCATAAAGGAACTTTCAACCAAATATTCAATAAACCTACAATAAAGGAATTTCATAAATAAATCCAAGAGTAAAGTAACTCACATACTACCATAAATTCAAATCATTAACCCTAGTAAATATATCCTTGGCATCAAAACAAAACCCAACAAACCAATACTATTTCTCAAATACAGAGCAGAATAAATACATACCCAAAAACTTTTGGCCTTATTTAAAACCTCTAGCTTTAATACTAAAATAATACACTGCGCCAAGAGTAGAAAAGGGTAGTGATATCGTGAGGGGTTCGATCCTATTGAAGGAACGAAAATAAAATGGGTTTAGTTAGGGTTTAACAAATCCATGAGCGATCTAGCCAGATATGATGCACCAACTAAATCTTAAGTAGCCTAATCATTGCTTTGATATGCGCATAAAGAGATAACTAGGGTTACTTGGTACAATCCTTACTAGAGGGATTCATAAGAGTTAGTAAGAGAGAGCTTTCTAAGAAAAAAAAAATCAAAGGGATTTTCATTAATCTGCAAAATTTGTCTAAAACCTTATACAAGTGTCTACATAGTGGTAAACTTGTAAATAAAAGAACTAAAAGGTTGCTCCAATGGCATTCCCATAAGTACAAAATAAACATGATGATAATTTAGGAATAATACAACAAAAATAGAAAGTCTAAATAATACAAGTAAAAATAGATAGTCAAATGAGCTATTTAGATGAGGAATAGATAATTTACATTGATAAGTTATTGGAGTCCTTGAAGACCTAGTTGGGGCGGACCTAAAATTCTAGCCAACCTAAAGAGTAGACCAGTAAAGCAGAGCATAGCAAAACTGCAGAGTAGAGTAAACCAACAGAGCAGATCAAATTAATGAAGTACAGAAGAGTAGACCAGTAGAGCAAAGTAAACTAGTAGAGCAAACCAGGATGGTAAAGTAGAGTAAACCTTCATAGCAAAGCAAACCAGTAGAGCAAATTAGACCAATAGAGTAGAGTAGACCTTCAAAGTAAAGCAAACTAACAAAGTAGATGAGACCAAAAGAATAGAGTAGAGTAAACTGGAAGACCAGAGTTAACTAGTAGAGCAAAGCAGATTAGCAAAGTAGAGCAAAGCAGGCTAACATAATAAAGCAAAGAAAACCTTCCAACATTGGTAGAGCTTAAAAATAGGTCTTCTATGCATGAGGAGCTCATGAACAGGTCTTCAATATAGCTAGAAGCTTGGCATTTGGTTGGGTCGATACCTCGAATCCTATCAAACTCCTTTCTCTCATTATTAAGAACCTTTAATTGGAGACAAATGATGTAGATCTTACATTCCACATGACCTATTATACCTCTATGATGGACTTGCATGGAGTTTTCAATGCCATTATGTATAAAGCAATCACTGCTACTCTTAAGAATGTTGCTTGGACCTAGTACCAAAGCCTTAAGCCTAAGTTCATCATGAGCTTCGAAGAATTCAACAAGTCAATACTTCAACATTTTGTGACAAGCAAGTAGCTAAAAAAGAGATGTTTTATACTAGTGACCATCCACCAATGCCATGATGAGTCCTTACACAACTCATGTTTCAATGCTGCCATGCTCAAGATTTTGAATTTCGACATAAACGTGGCATAACATAGCTATACAAGGCATGAAAAACTATTGCTAGTTCCTTCATTCCCTCATTAAAAAGATACCTACAACCTTTCTAAGTTCAAAAACAAGCAACAACTCGCATCACCTAAGAATACAACATCGGTGCCACATGACAACTAAAACAGTAGCAAATAGACAAAGAAAGTTGAGATTATTGGTGAAAGACCGAATTAGCCCTTACATAAGGAATATAGCTTTAACATATAAAGCTCAAGTAGTTCTTGACTAAAGAGTCGTATAATCCCACTTTTCATTGATCATCACGACCTCACTAAACCTCAAGAGTAAACGTTACTCAAAGTAATCCTCAGTTGGCTAGAGTGCATAAATCCCATCCCTATGCACCAAACTTCGAATAAGTTCTATGAGTTCTACTATGACTAATGGGAATTAGCCTCTGACTATATTCAATTCGGGGCAGAACTGTCCGAAGTTGAGGCCTATGAAAGCTTACTAAGGCTGAGCAAAAGCCAAAAGGATGAGAGGAAGGAAGATAAATACTCAGCATCAAGTCTATCATCAGTCGAGGTACCGAGATACAACAAGGCTAAGTACTCGAGACCAAAGAACCACTTGATACAACATCGAGAGACTCGTATCGACTGATTCTAGAACTCGGTAATTATGAGGTGACCTTTCTCGTGTCTCGAGCAAACACTGCAAGACTTCGAGGACTCCTTCCTAGACCCGTTCAACCAATTTTCAACTTCATTCGGTTCGAATACTACTCCTTTTAGGACATATCGAGTGACTGCATGTCGACTCCCCTTGTGAAATGCACAATTTTGTAATTCTTGTACATGTTTTCCTTTATTTTATTTATGAGCCCAATTCTTTAGGGTTTAAGGCCTTGTACATTATTTACAGTTTTGCTACTAGGGTTTAGGACTTGTTATAAATAGCAACATCTATAAACATTATAGACAGACATAAATAGATGTTAATATACAAAATCAAACAGAAAAGTATATTTTTGTGTTTTTGGAATCTTTTTCTTTTTCTTTTTTAACAAGTCTACTCTTAAGCTAGCATTTGCCAGATTATCAAGTATCGATTAAACTCTTTAATTTCTTCCACGTTTTTATCGATCTTAACCCTGAGATTGTAGTGAATCTCTTCATTTGAACCAATTAGTGAGTTACATCTAACCTTCATTTGAATCCTGAGCAACATTTAGTATTTGAGTTGTATTGAACCCTATTTCGAGCCCAAACCCCTAATTGTGTTTGTGTCTTGGTGAGTTATATTCATTCACATTCATTGTCAAAACCAACCATCTCACTTCCTATCCGTCAAACCTATTCAACCTATTCTACCTTATCGAGATCCACTACCGTTGATCCTTATCATATTGATATCAAAGCTTTGGAGAGACATGCATGTTAGTGTTCTTCAAAGTTTGAATTCGTAGTTTATACCTCCCTATTAATCATTGTTCAATAGTGTAGTATGCTGTTTGTAGTAATTGTTTATTAGTAATGGTAACTACAAAAGCCAAGTAGTGGTTGTTTTTGGCTTACTGTAATTATGTTTTGTTTTTTGTTTGATTTTCCAAAAAATTACTGTACAGACAAAAATGTCGGAGGATAGTGTCAACAACATTGGTGATAGTCCTTATGAAAGCTTAAGGCGACATGTTAATAACTTAGAATATCATATTCAGAATCTCATTGACTCTATCCAAGAACCAATTGGATTAGTTAGAGGCCACAAATAGGATGGCCAAGAGGAAAGAAGGGAGAGAACACCCATAAGTAGAAGTGGTTCTAATGAACTTGATCATGATGACCGACAGCAGATAAGAGATGCCAAGCCGAGAAGGAGAGAAAACTGACCCGAGCCAAGAAGAAGAAATGAAAGGAGTATTGACTTTGAAACAAATCAAGGAGCCCGAAGAAGAGAGTAGAGGAGGGACATGGTCGAGTAGAGCTCTAATAGAAGTAGTCGATCTAAGGTGAATCAACTAGCTCGGAATGCAAAGGATGAACCTCGAACACCTAGCTAAGGACTTAACAATGTAAAGCTAAAACTATTGACCTTCAGTAGAAGTAACCGGCCTAAAGAATTCCTTAATTGGGTTCCTCGCGTTGAGAAGTTGTTTGAGTGCTATGAGTATGATGAATGAACAAAGGTTAAGCTGGCTTCATTATCCCTTGTTGAGTATGCAAGCCTTTGGTGGGATAAGTTGGTTGCCAAGCAAGATGCTAAAGGAGAAGAGCCGATCAGAACATGGAGGCTTATGAAGAGGTTGATGAATCAATGCTTCGTGCCAACTTACTTTAAGTGAGAGATGTTCTATGCTTTTCAACACTTGAGACAAGGTCGAAATACTGTTGAAGACTATTTGCAAGAGTTTGAGACCTTGATGATGAGATGTGAGATTGTTATAAGCCCCAAAACTAGTAATCCGAGGTTTCGATCGGTTGAAAGACCCGATCAAGCCTAAATTATAAAGTAAAACTAGAAATATTAGTAAACTGATCCTATAAGTTTGAAGTTAAGAAAATAAGTAATAAAATAAGAGACTACAAAGTTTTTAAATTTTAAGTATATAACTCGTTATTTATCGAAAATGCGTAAAATGCATTCTAGTACTTAACGAATCGCTAGAGATAAATTATATGTATATTAAAAATTATAAAATAACCTAAATAATATTTAGGAATATTTATTTGTACTATATATGAATTTACATGTAGGTATAAATACACGTAATTACTTAAAATACGCAAAACGTGCTAAAATAATATTAAATACTTAAAGAAAATTCATCATTAATTAAGAAATAAATCAAGAAAAATCAGGAATGATCCAAATTAGGTCGTGGCAAGTCAGGTACTACAAAATAAACCAATTAAAATTAGACAACAAAAAAGCCAAAAATCAAGGAAATTGGGCAAAGTCATATCTAATTAATGCATAATAATTACAAAAATTGTCTATAAGTAGGGCAAAAATTTCCAAAACTCATTTAGACAGTTTAACATTAGAGAAAAATAGAAAGACTCGAAAATTTGAGAGAAAATTCAGAAAACAAAAAAAAAAAAGAAAAGAAAACTATGTAGATAGGGCCTTTAAAGGGAACCCACACTAGAAGAGCAACTGGGAGTGGACGGCCACCACCACCACACGGTGGTGGCAGCGTCCAGGCCGGCTTACAAGGCCAAGGCAGCCGGAGGTGGCCGGAGACACTCAGACTGGTGAGTCCCTCTTAATTAGTTATTTTTCCCAGAAAATTATGAAACTTGTTATTCTGAGGTTTTTTGTATGTAGATTTAGGGGAAAATAGTAATTTAGTTTAATTACGTTTGAAAGTATAGTGTCCTTAACAAATTGATCAAAACCTAGCATGATTAGAACAAGAAATAAATAGGTTTAGGAGTGTAGTTTGGAGCTCAATTTTTTTCTATAGAATGCTTATGTGATATAGAACAGTCCTATGAAGCCATTTTTTAAAAATTAATTTTTGAAATTTTTAAGTTAATTTTGAGCCCTAAAATGATGGAAAAATTGAGTAATTTTGAGTTAATTAGGTGATTAAGATACTAATTATTGATTTATATAGTAATTAGATGTTTAGGGATATTAATCTCTGATGTGAAACCCTAATCCTAGCCTTTGGAGTATTAAGTATAGTTAATTTAGGAACTTAAGTAGTTATTGTAAGAAAGTAATAATATGTGGAATTGGAAATTGCTAAATCTAAAAAATTAGGGTTATTTACATAATATTAGAGTAAAAATCAGAATAATATTAAATCAGAACTAAGATTGAATTTTAGGTAATTATATAAAAAAAAAAAGATTTTCTCACATCGAGGATAAATCCAATACCCTAATTAGGACTAGCGTGTACCGAATAGCTTAAAATACTAAATTAAGACCCAATAGGATATTTGAATACTCAAGCTTAATTTGATTAATTTCACATTAGGATTCGAGCATATTAAGGACTTAGAAATCGAACTAGAACCTAATTTAAAAAAAAATTGATGCGGAAACCGAACCCGAACCTAACCCCGAACCTAACCCTAAACCTAGAATAATTGTAAAAGACTTAAGACCTAGATAATTAGGTATATTAAACCTTAAATAAAACATAACAATAAGCGTTATAGGACAAAATGAACCTATAGTCATTATATGAAAACAGAAACTACGTTTGTGCTATAAGGATGATCGGCGATGACCTGAGCAAGTCGAACCTCGAGTGAGTGAGCGAGGAGTCAAGGTAAGTTGGGATTAATACAATATTGTATTTTGAGAGGCTTGAGATTCTGCTTGGTTGTGCTTGTTAGATAGTTGGATGTGTGCATGTGCTTGATTATGGGTGATACTATGATTCTGTTTGTTGCTTTAGCATGTATTGTATGATTTGTATGAAATGATTGATCACCCTAAACTGGACTTAATCAAATATATGACCAGTAATCATAATCGGACATGCATGGCAACCTGTTAGGGGAAATTAGGACTCTCCGGCCAAATACTGACCCCTTCGAAAGGGACCGCGTAAGATTGCAATTGATCCCTTCTTCATCCTTAGCCGAACTAAGTGACAAGAGAGGAGGTCGCAACGAGGGTAAATTCAGTGGTTCGAAGGTAGTCTCGGGAGGAGCGAGGTCTCTATTGTACAAGCCTGGGTTTGGTCGTAAGCTGTTGCATTAATGGTAACTCCTTAACCCGGATTAGAGCGGGCGTAATTTCTCTAATCTCATGATGGGTCGGACAACGTCATGCGATGACATTTGCTTGCACATGCATTGCACCTAATAAGTTGATTGAAAACCTTGTTGTGTTTATGGTATAGTTTTAAGTCCTCCATCCTAACTTACTGAACTGTAGTTGCTTACATCCCTATAGAGGTCGTGCAGGTGCTGGCTATGAAGCGGCAACAACTACTCTGAAGGTAGCAACTACTAGATCCTGGGGAGTGAGGAAAAACATTGAAGAATCAACACATATTTTATTACTTTTCATTTCTGAATAATGCATAACTAGGAAACATGTTACAGAGAATTATTATAAACTTTAATTTCAATAATTGAATTATAGTGTATATATATATATATATTTCCTCACTTTATTAGGTAAATGATTTATTTAAATTACAAACTATTTACTTTAAAGCGGGTTAGTCGTAGATGACTTGTATAGATCAGGTCTAAGATAGCGGTTGTAAAGCCAACTTTTATCTTAAGATAGTTTACACGGCGGGGCTATTACGACTCTGCCGCTTCGAAGCATGACAATTGTCGAGTCACTTGATCGCACCATTACTAGGTTTTTAAGTGGACTCCGAGATTATATTGTCAACATAGTTAAATTACATCCATTCAACTCTCCAAACGAGCTAATTAATTTGACATTAAGAATATAGAGGTAAAGGAGAAGAAGGCATCAGAGGCCAATTGACCAACCTCAATGAGGCAGCCTTGAGCTTGAGAGGTATGTTAAGAGAAGGCAAGAAAAGAAGATAAAGAAAGCAGAACCTAGCTAACCCATCTATGTCGAGAAAAAGATTACCGAGAAAGATAATACATCTAGCAATAAGGCTCTAAAAGTAAAGTGCTTCAAATGCATAAGCTACAGGTACATTACTTTCCAATGTCCAAATAAGAGGGTCATAGTCTTGAAAGGTGAAGGACCCAATGCCCAAGTAGAAAGTCAGAGTGACAAGAGTTCAGAAGACCAGTTGATAAAAGAAGATGTCTATCTTAAGGACCTGGATAAACTCTTAGTTATGGCAACATGAGCTGACCTGAAGGCAGATCCAGGACAAAGGGAAAACTTATTCCATATGTGGTGCCTAGTGAATAGGAAGACCTGCTCCCTAATTGTCAATGGAGGAAGCTATACCAATATTGTCACTACCAAATTAGTGGAAAATATGAAATTGCTGACCTACCCATACCCCTGACCTTATAGATTGAAGTGGTTAATGATAAAGGTATGATCCATGTACATAAGCGAGCTCGAATCACATTCAAGGCAAGATAGTACGAGGAACAGATTGACTTCGATGTGGTCCCAATGAATCCCACAAACTTACTTCTTGGCCAACCATGGGAGTTTGATCGCAAGGTGATCCATGACGGATTCCTCAACACTTACACTGTTCGAAAGGATGGGAAGAGCTATCTCTTAACCTCGATGAACATTAAGAAAATCCAAAGACACTTGGCACCCATGGTAAAGCAAAAAGGGAGAAGGAGCCTATTCGGCATCCTAGCCCGTGCTTAACATTTAACATTGAAGACGACTTCCTTTCAAACCCACGGTAATGATGGGAATCAGCCTTTGACTATATCTAAGCTGAGGCAAACCTACCTAAAGCCAAGGCTATGAAAGCTTGCCGAGGCCGAGTAGAAGCCAAAAGGATGAGAGGAAGGAAGATAAACACTCGACATTAAGTCTATCGTCAATCAAGGTGCCAAGATACCACAAGGCCGAGTACTCAAGACCAAAGAACCACTCAGCACAGTATTGAAAGACTCGTATGGATTGATTCTAGAACTCGGCAATTATGGGGTGACCTTTTTAGTATCTCATCCAACACTGCAAGACTTCAGGGACTCCTTCCCAAACTCGTACATCCAACTACTAATATCGTCTGGTTCAAATACTACTCCTTTTAAGACATATCGAGTAACTGCATGTCGACTCTCTTTGTAAAATGTACAGTTTTGTAATTCTTGTACATGTTTTCCTTTATTTTATTTATGGGCCCAATTCTTTAAGGTTTAAGGCCTTATACATTATTTACAGTTTTGCCATTAAGGTTTAAGACTAGCTATAAATAACACATCTATAAACATCATAGATAGACACAAATAGATGTTAATATACAAAATTAGATAGAAAAGTATTTTTTTGCATTTTTGGAATCTTTTCCTTTTTTTTTAGCAAGTCTACTCTTAAGTTAGCATTTATCGGATTATTGAGTATCGATTAAACTCTTTAATCTATCTTGCATTCTTATCAATCTTGACCCCGAGATTGTGGCGAACCCCTTCATTGAACCGATTAGTGAGTTGTATCTAACCTTCGTTTGAATCTCAAGTAATATTTAGTATTCGTGAGTTGTAGCAAACCCTATTTCGAGCTCAAACCCCTGATTTTATTTGTATCTTGGTGAATTATATCCATTTACATTCACCATCAAAACCAACCATCTCACTTCCTATCCGTAAAACCTATTCAACCTATTCTGCCTTTTCAAGATCCGCTACTGTTGATCCTTATCAATGACCATAGACATTTAATGTAGGATTGTAGATAGCTGAAGCATACCATTGAAGATGTCATACACCAAAGCTATCTCAAACAATATGTCACCAATAAGGCCAACCATACTTTGTAAACTCCTAAGAGAGGTTAGTGTTAGAGCAGTTGGGGGAAGGGTTATCTAATACTAATAACACTGACAATCGACCCATTTATGGCATTCTATGCACAATGATGGTTGGCCGAGTAGAGGTCTATGCTCAAACCATAAGTGCTCAGCCCATAGGAAAAAGATGAAAAATCAACACGTCTATCTCCTTTTTAGAGATGGGCATCAAAAAGAATAGGATGCTTAACCTAATGATAGGCTCCTCTTTAGGTCTTCGCCTTTTGTTGGGTGAACAATATACTTTGCCCATTGCTCCTCCCTCTCTTACAGGTGGACAAAGATTGCATCTGCTTAAAACAGGTGAAAGGCATTCTCCCCTTTGATGAGTTAATAGGGAATGCCCTATACTTTGGTAGGTGAATAAGGAAGGAGTCTTTCTAAATCGAAAACAAACTCCAGGAAGTGTTCTCATTAACCAAGTTCATATCCCATCTTGACAAAGTGGGAAGTCCAGATCATAGACTATCATCTGGTAATGTATGATTACGACATATGAGAATTATCCCTTGATGGTAAATGGAATGCATGAACATCCCAAATGAAGATCATGCATAAGACTTACTAAGTCTCCAACATTAGACCATTACAACAAAGCAAAATATTGACAAAAGTATCCAAATTAAAACTACCACAATCAACCAAGAAAAGAAAAAAAATGGAGAGAAAAAAGAAGAACAAACAATGCGAAGGAAAAGCTTGAGCAAAGAAAATGCATAAGTACACATGAAGAAGATCAACAAAGCATTTCTCATTACTTTAATTGCCTAGTAGCACTTATAAAAGCAAATGTTTGTTATGTTACAAAAGAGCTACTGCAACTAATACGAAGATTAAAATTGGCATATAGACCGATACATTACAATAAATATAAGAAGTATAAGATGAGACTCAATACTTACATCTAGTTACCTAGCTTACTTAACAAGCTATGGATTAGCCCCAAGACTCAGAAGCCCCAAGAGAGAATAATGAACTAAAGACAAATTAGAGAGGGTCAAAGCCCCCCTATAAGGCTACTTCAACGTAGCAATTGAAAGAGAAAGGGACAATTTCATGCCTTTAACACCATAGCTGCTACTTCCTAAACCTAAGCTTAAGAAGGACATGCAGCCTTGACCTCATAATTGAATATCCATCAGATCTTAAACCAAGAAAGTCTTGTAATGGCCACTTTACCTATCAACCATCACTCTCAATAGCGTAACCTACCAACCGTACATATTATTACTACCATCACCAACTACAAGAGAGAGACACTCGACAAGAGGCACTTGACAAGGCATAAGTGATAGGACCTAATGGAACAATAATGGGATTATACCTAAGTCCCCCTCATAAGTTGATAAAATGAGACCACCAGAGGACGTGAGATTTCCCATCATTGGTTTCCCCTTGCATGAGATCATCATCCACTATCTTCTAAACCCTCCAATTTTACAATAGAGGAAGAACTAAGCAAAGATAACTCAGGCATGGAAACCTTAAAGGAGGAGTAGTAACCTTTAGATTCTTTATCAACTACTAGAAACGAGAAAATGTTGAGTCACCATTCCATAAGATTCAAGCAACTTGTAAGATAAGAAGAAAAGAAACTTTTTTTTAAGGAAAAAAAATCTTGCTAACAAAAATAGAGTTGAACAAAGTATATTATCTTTCCAAAAGAGATAAAAGTAAGCGATACCTATAATGAAGTTAAGAAATCCTATTTATAGTATTAAGATCCCTTGAAACTGTCAAAGGTAGTACATGTCATTTAAGATGGAGTGCTAGGAACTCTTGTGAAATGATAGGACATCATCATGTTTGTAGATCTTCTAAACATAGGCAACATTCTCCAACCACCTTTATAACAAAGTGTAGAAATAAACAAACCAGATCAATTGGAAAGTACAACCTAAAACAACACTCAAATCCTCATGCCTTATCCACGAACAAATTTTCTCCAACAGTTAAAATAGTATTCATGACTTTGTAATGTACACTTTCACAAGAGCACTTATGTATATCCATCCAAAAGATATTTGGAAATATGAAAAGTGAAAGAGACTCCCAATAAACCTAATATTAGAGGAGTTAATATAACTCAACAACCTCAAAAGAATCAAAAAGGGCATGCTTTCCCTTCTTAGTATGGCAGGTATAGGTAAGGCTCAATCATTGACCTTAATGCTCGGCACATCCCCTTAGTATGCTATAATAAGTAAGTCGATTGAGTAAGGTAAAGTAAGGTTTAACTTCACTCACTTAATATCCTATGCTAATTTGTTTCACTTAGATGCATAAAAAACTCTACTAATGCTTATGCCCCACTCATCAATGAATGCTCAACTCAAACCATTCAGTAAGCCCCCAATATTAATCATCTAGAAACCTAAGCCAACTTTCCTCTCTTTGTCAACCCATCACCAACGAGAGAAGGGGCAGTTGGGATAAAGGGGCAAGTATTGTATATTGATTTCACCTCTTGGCTCCCCAATACAATCCTATAGCCCACAAAGTCCCTAACCCATGTTATTTTGTCTTCTAACCACTCGATTCAATTTTCTTATGAGACAGAAGAGCATCAAGGGTTACATTTTAACATTAGCACACCATGGAGTATGGAGAAGCATAGGGGTTATGCCTAAGTAAGGATCTCGTGCCAACTGCTTGAATATAAGGGATCCCCATACAATTTAAGGGATTCGAGCCTATTAAAAGATACATCCTACTTATGGAAATCTACTACTACCTATCTATCCTTACCTTGAGAGAGGAAGTATAAGCCAAGAAGGAACACTGTCCACGTGGCTAGATCCTAAGGGCCCCTTTTAGCCTATGATGCCCTCTAAACGTCTTCATGGAAAAAGATTACACCTTAAAGACTCATTCACATATATTGATCCAACTGCACATTTTCTCTCTATCCCTAATATCTCTTGAATGTTGACAGTGAAGGTTCTCTACACCATTTGGGCCCTTCAATTTACTTGGGCATCAAAGTGCATGCATTGGAGCCACGTCCAATGCACTCTTAGTTCAAGTATTCTCTTATGTAGGCTTAAAACTAAACCCAAGCCAGACAGACAAGCCCAAGGGAACTTTCAAATATTAACACAATATAGATTATATATATCAAGCATATAGATAGAGAAGAGCGAGTACCCTACCAAAATTTGAAATGTATTTTATCTTGTTCAATAGAGTAAGTTCAAAGTGGTAGCTAAGGTCATAACACAAATTTATGTTCTACTTTTCTGGAACCTACTCTCATATAGTTAGATATAATGTACAAGATCTTTATATTTATATATATACTAGAATTTATACTTTAAGGTATATAAAATATACGTTTCAAGTTAGCTTGTATCTATCAAATATCGTATAAAATGATAGGTTCTCCTTAATTTTTTTTTTTGTGTCAAACCTCACATATAGGGCGAAGGTGGAGTATTACTCTAATACAAAAACCACCAAACATGAAGTGTTCAAAAATAAATAATTACAAGAGTACTAATGAAAAATAGTATGCTAGACAATTGGAAGGAACTAGATAATCAACAAGACAAAATACAAAGACAACCAAGCCCAATAGTGTCTTATAATAGGATTCTTTTGAATGTAGTGCTTAGTTATAACAAATTCATGAAGAAAATAGCTAGATTATATCTTACTAGTTTGCTTAATTAACCTGTCACTTGCTACATTTTTCTCTTTGTAAATCGTGACTAACCTAGCCCTTAATTTCTTTCAATAACGCCCTTGCCCATGATATGTTGTTCCAAATATTCCATCTAGTAATGATTATAGATGGTCACCTTGATTACACCAAGGATTTTATTTTAATAATGACTCTTAAAAAAATTATATTGCATGCAAAATTTAAAACCCTTAGCAAGAGTCATGAGTTTAATGGATTCAATTGATTTATAATTTAAAGAAAATCCAATGCACTAAATTAAACTTCCTTTTAAATCCATAAGAATACCACCATCTCTATCATACCTTGACTTAAATTGCCATCAACATTTGGTTTAATAAACCCATCCTCAAGATAGTTCTAAGACAAGGAGCGAATCCTTGTCTTTCTTAGTAGCTTTGTAATCCTAGCAAATAAAGCTTAGTCATTTTTTTTTTTATCTATTTCAAAGTAAGAGGGTTTGTCTTCCAAAAGATGATAAATCATCCATGATTTGATTAGCTACAACCTTAAAAGGTCTACAAAGATTTTTAAATTTCTTATTATTTCTTTCTACCCACGGATGCTAGAATGATAAAGAAGGAACAAAGATTCTAATACAATTTGAAGCATTTTTTGGATTCACATTTCCAATACTTAAACATGACATCTATGAAGAGATGTTTGTAGTAGGTGAAATTTATGTTTTCCTTAACTTAAAGACTACACCTGTGCACATTTTAATGTGCTTTTATTATAAAGTTCATTAAAAGTGATAAAATATACACAACATAGATCAAACACATAAAATTTATAGAAAAAATCAAACTTTAAGGCAAACAAGCTAAATAAAGTATATGTTTGCATAGATGTAGGACTTGCCACTAAGATGGTAATTAGTGCCATTAGGATGGTCGATTCATGACATCCCAATGCCCTTAAAAGATGTGCTAAGAATGGGCTTGCAATTTGAATGATACCTTAATGCCATTCGGATGGCATTATAGAATCAAAAGAGAAAATAAGCACTACAAGAGAACATAAGCCCAATCATGCCACTCGAACGGCCCTCTCTTACCATCCAAATGACATGACCAAAATCTATTGACTTAAGATCCAATGCTACACCATTTTGTTAAAGCTTATTTTCCCTTTTTCTCTTAATTTCTACATGCCCACAAACCTTAGGTTAAATTTTCACATTTTGTACATAAATTTAGCTTAGATTTAGATCTTTTTAGCAAAAGCCAACATAAAAATGCATGGAAAACACCACTTAAGCACGAACTAAAGTTGGGAATCTCCATTCAAGATTTTTCCTTTTCTTTTCCTTTCTCCTTCTTGTGAGTGTTGTTTTACCTATTAATTTTCATGTACTTGTCAAGATTATGAACTAAACATTGTGGTTCGAGTATGACTTGATGGATTCTATTGTTTGCTTGATATGTGTTATTGGGTTAAATTGTTGATTCTAAATCGCCAAAATATCTATTTTCACACTATAAATATGTATTAGTAAACAATCTTAGCATATGTTTTTTCAATGCTTCAATGTATCATTTATATGCAAATGATCATCAGTCATGTTTTCCATATATTCTAATGTGCTCCTTAATTTGCTTAGGGTCAAATACCATTTTGAAGATACGTATCACTTAAGAATGAGTTGATTTATCCTAAAGTTCAAAAAAATATTGGCACAAAGTAGATTAGAAAGCAAATTAAAATATATGGAACATGGAGACGTTAAATACTTACATGTGAGTGATAAAGGTAACTCTAGAAATAAAGATAGCAAGGTACTTTGTATACATACTTAACTATGAACATTTTCCATGCATTACACAGAAAATAATATATCAAATTGTACAGTGTCGATATTGGAACTAGTATGCGTCAACGTGCTCCTCTTCCTCATCTCTTATTAATTCTTGGCTTTTTGGATCAACTTGAGTCTAGTTAACGATTTAACAACTCGGGATTTCTACAAAAATGATACAATAATGATGATTGCAACACGAGTTATATACTTGTAAATATAAATTTAGTAATTCTGTTGAGATATTATGTAGTTACATCATGTATGAGTAATACCACTGCCTTATTTATGTCCTGCATTGTAAAACCTTGTAATAGTAGTAGTAATTTCATATACATACATGCAAACAAGTAAATGAATAAATTTTGTGTTTTTACAATAATGACTTAATAACAGTAGGAGATACGTACAATTTATTTTATGTAACAACATGTTGCAGCAATAATACAGATTACTTGTGTAAACGGAACCTGAGGGATCGATGTATGATGAAAGAGAAGAAAAGAAAAGTGAAAAAAAAAAATTGAACAAGCATATTCATTTGGCAACCCTACTAGTTCCTAGGAATCGATTATTGAGGCCTTCGAGATGGGGCTCTTGATTAAATCAGTTATATTTATCAAAAATACTCTTAATTGTTATATATACAATATATATATGGTTAAAGTTAAAAAAAAAATTAATTTTTAGTTGATGAGGCTAAATGGGGTCATGATTTCACCCTTAAACGCGGAATGGAAGTCGCATTTGAAAACAAATTTTAACCTTTAAAAGCACATTCAAATATATATATTAAAAAAAAAAAAGATTGAAATTCCGATATGTTTTGATAGACCAGGAAATCCACTCCAATTAAGAGATTAGTGTTCTAGAGAAAGTATTATGTATTACTTTCGCGTGAAAATTATTTCACGTGGGCTGACCCACTTGGCAAACCCGAAGTCCAGACAGCCTTTTAACCCTTGTTTTGGTTCCACGGCTTCCTTGAATAAAACATTTGTTGATTATTTTATTTCTCCCCCCTATTTTCTCCACTTGGAATTATATATAAATAAAATAGGTAAAATGTAATCACTGAAAAGAGAAATTTCATGAGGACTGTTAGCCTAAAAATTGGATGTGCACTACCCAAGAAAGAAAATATGGAGGCACAGTTGTTTTTGAATACTAAATAAGATCAACCTGCCGATAAATATACTTAACTAATTTTGACAGTGGATGCTTTATGCATAAGATTGTTAAGACCTTTATAGTTTAGAGGTATAAGTACTAGTCTTTCAAAAGAATAGATCAGATTTAATTTACTCCTCAAAAGTTATAATGCATTTGGAAAAAAAAAAGTAAAAAAACTATTATTCTCCTCGTTTTGTTTGGTTTGTGGTCTCGAAATCCAATTTTTAAAATGCAATTTTAAATATGTGCTTTCTTAAAATTTGATCAATCATCCATCATTTGGTAATTCAACGATAATTGTTTTGCTTGGTTCACTTAATATTATAATTATAAATAAGAGAGGTAAATGTACACGTATTGATGGAGAATGGTGGGGAACGAGAGAGAAGTGATGTTTTATTAAAAGAAATAAAGCGTACCTTAGGGATTGAAATCCTCGTAATAGAATAAGGAAAACAGTAGGATTTTATCCAATTCAAAAAATTAGCTTTTCTTATAAAATGGAATTTGTAACTTGTTTTTATTATTGTTCAAAGATACTAGAATCCTAATCATAATAAACCAAAGAGAATATAAAACATGGGACAACGGAGAGTAAAGGTTGGATAATGGGAACTTAGTGCAAGTTTATAGTAGCTATTGGATGATGGCTCAAATGCATATAAATCGATCGTCACCAACACTAAAATATGCGAGTTCATCAATAATTTCAAGGGGATATTATGATCTAAAAGGTGGAGTATGGTTGGGTTTACAATAAAGACGTGGGAATCTGTGTACTTGTACGCTTGTTACACCAGTTGACCGTTCTTGCATCTTGCCTACCGCTCCGAATTGAAGATTAAAAAATGATTTTTCATGCCAAAAGTTCATGTCCGAACAGTCTCAAAGATAAAAACACAAAGAGCAGTCCCAGCCTACCAGTCTGGAAGATAAAAGCATTTTGTATTGGAAGACGTAGTTGCTATATATATATATATATATATATATATGATTGAATTACAAGTCATACTTAAATAGTTATTTGATAAGATTAGGTAGGCTTCTTTTAACTTTACTTTGAAATTCAGGAGACTTATGTGTATATTTATTTATTTGTACTAAAATACTATTTGTCCATTTGATTGGAACAACCATTTCATTCCCCCCTTATTTTACATAAAATTTCTATTACCATATTTATTTAAACTTTAAACACCAAATAGCCATTAGAATCCAGTTGCCATTAAATTACTATTTAATGATCTATTTATCGTCTTTGATATAAATGCTCCTTTACCATAAATGCACCTATTCTTATAAACATCACTTCACATTACCACATAAGAGGTATAATTTTATTCCAATGCAATTCCTTATATTATTTTAAGAGAGAATTATAATGTTTGAAGATAAGTTCAAATAGAAGATTGTTATTTTAAAAAGTTTAAATAAAAGATTATTATTTCACAAAATGGTTCAAATAAGAGATCTAATTATTATAAGATTATAATTTAATAATTATTATTTAAAATTATTTGACCCAATTTATGAAACGCTCTTTATTTAGATTTTTCAAAATGTTAATCCCTTATTTGGATCACAGTGTAAAATATTGATAATTTGTTTAAACTTTTCAAAATGTAGATTCTGTATTTGAATTTTTCGAAATGCTTATCTCTTATTTGAATTTATTCTCAAACATTAATCTCTTCCTTTATAATTTTTCTTATTATTTTATGTCAACTAAACAATATAATAAACATGTAATAGTTATTCCCTTTTTATTTTTTATTTCTACCGAATTAATATTAAATCCTTGGCAAATAAAAAAAAGAAAAGAAAAGAATTATCCTCTCTTATTCTATACGATAGAGGGAACTAATAGTTTATATATATTAGGCGGCCAAAAGTCTGTATCAGTATATCGATAAATTATATCAACATGACCGTTTGTTTTTCCACGAAGAAAAACGATTGAAAGCAGAGATTGACTTGTGTGCTATATATACTGCCAACGTTGTATCGTTTCAAAATTATATGTATAGGCATGTTGCCTCATAATTTTTATTCCGTTGATTTCAATCCTTTTTTCTTTTTCAGTTCCTACGAAGTCTGTATGCACAGATTCTTATATGGTCTCATCCATTATTTTTATAATATTGGTACCATCCTCTATCACATTATTAATTTAATATTTATTCAATTTAAATAATTAAACTGATTATACTATTAATCGTCTAAATCTAATAAATATTAAATAAATAGTAAGATAAAAGGTTAGATTATCTCGTCAAAATAATGTAAGAGAAGTTTTCATATAAATAGATCAAATATAATGTACGGATCACGGAGACGCTGCATTGCTATTTATGTATAATGCTGAAATTGAAATTTAATGGAATTACGCATTAAGTTCAATTGGCAAAAGGAAGAAAAAATTGATATTATATTCTAGGTTACATCAATTTTTTTCTCCTTTTCTTGCCATTATGTTACTTAAAATTGAGTCACGGAGATAGATATTCATCAGCTGCTTAATTTGTTTTTCTTGCTTGAAATTTATAATAAACTCTTGTGGAGGAAATTAAAGATGTCCACGGCTTTCTTGAGAGATTTCCATGAGTTAAAGCACGTGTCTACTATTTTTTTTAAATTATATAAATATAAATTAGATAAAAAATATTACACAAATACAAATCTTAAATTATATTTCAAAAATATGATATAGGAAATAATAAAAGTGTTGCATTTCATAAATACACTTTAAATGTTTTATCTACCATAGCAATCTCGTAATTAGCAAATATAACATACATTGACTATATATATGTGGCATATCTAAATGCGATATAAGTATATATATTTATATTATATCTTAAAGATGCAATATTATTGTAATTGAATATATGTCTCATCTTAAAGATACATATATTAATATGCGATATATATACAAATACCTATGCCGCATGTTAGAGAGGCAAGCTAGACCTTGTAAATTGGTAATAGTTTTTATATAATTAATAAATACATAATATTTATTACATGTAATGACAAACAAGTAAAATTCTTGAGATACCATATTGATCTGACCATCCCTAATAAGCTCAACGTCTAGATGAGAAATAGTTAACAAATGTAACACTAAAGTTATTCTCACCAAATCAATATTATTGTATGATGTCACACATTACAACATTTGTAGATATACTTGTTGTGATCTTCCTTATAGAATGCCATATATCTACTATTATTCATCTTTAGCTTTGAAACATTCATGTATCATATACATAAAGTGTAGCATTCTAATGTTGTTGCACCTAATTCTATTATGCATTGCAAATAATAAGATCATTCGATATAATATGAAATGTAAAGAGATAGTTATAGCCAAGATAGAATCCATTGATATTCATATTGGGGGAATTGACATCTGTTGAAGTATATAATCAAGGAGAAATGCACGAATTCAAGAGAGATATGAGCTTATTGTAATGGAGTAAAGGAAAGGAAGAGACAAACTAGTTGAAGACTTGATGTAGAACGAAGGAGAAAATAAAATTGTTGTAACTTTCTTAACTAAGTAAAGAAGTTATTGGTATTTATATACAATTATCTAAACCTATGTTGACATGTAAATTAACTACCAACTAAGCAATTTGATGTGTATAAGATAAATGAATCAGCTCAAGTGTGTTAACACCACCCCCAGCATCTAGAACAACTTTGGTCAAGTAATCTATCAATTGAAGATGTGAGGGTACAAATTGAATCTAAAGGAAACCAAACCTGATGTGATCATACATAAAGTGGACATCAACTTCTATATGCGTCATATGCCCATGGAAGCAAGGGTTTTCGACAATCATGATAGTAGATTTGCTATCATAAAAAATGCAGATAAGAAAAGGTATAGAAATACGAATATCATGCAACATATATGATGTCCATAACAATTCCTTAGTTGCTGTAGCAAGGATTCTATATTTAGCCTCAATAGAGGAGGTAGAGATACTGACTTCTGTTTTTTTTTTCCATGATATAAGTAAATCACCAAGAAAAACACAAAACTTAGAAAAAGATTTGCAATAAAACATAATAGAGCCCTAGTTAACATCATTATATCCATACAAAAAGAGAACACTTGAAGCAAAATAAAAAAGACCTTTGTTGATTGACCCTTTGACATACCATAGAACATGTATAGTAGCATGCAAATGACAAGTATGAGGTTGAGCAATGAATTGGCTTAATTGTTGTACAAGAAAAGACAAGTCCGATTATGTAATAATAAGGTACAATAATCTTCCAACAATGCGTCTAAAAAGACTAAGATCAGTAAGCAATTGTCCTAAAGAATCATCAAGACGAAGTCCTCGAGGAAATGGAATACTGGCTAGACGCATAGATGATAAACTAATATCAAGTGTAAACTTGCAGTAATTAAGAAGATAACCACTATCCAATAGACATACTTCAATGCCAAGAAAAAACCGAACTTCCCCTATGTCTTTAGTAGTAAAAGTAGCTCCAAGAGCTTTTTTAGCTTGATTAAGGTCAAATAGAGAGTTACCAACAATAAGAATATCATCAACATAGACTAAGACAATTGTAAAACTAACAAGGGTCTATTTAGTGAATAAGGAGTAATTTGATTTTGATTAATGAAACCCAAAAGAAACAATAAATTTGGTGAATTCCTTATTCCATTGCCTTAAAGCTTGCTTAAGTCCATAAGAGACTTAGCTAGCTTATAAAATTGACTAAGTTTAACATCAAAATAACCATCCAAAGGAGTCATGTAAATTTCTTCATCTATAATCCATGAAAAAAAAAAAAATTTGATATCCAATTGGTGAACATGCCATTGTTTAATGGATGCAACAACTAAAAGTATCCTAACTGAAGTGAGCTTAGCTACTAGTGAAAAAGTATGTGTATAATCAACTCCTTCAACTTGAGTAAAGCCCTTAACTACTAGCCTAGCCTTATATCTTTCAACAGTTTCATTTGGTTTATACTTAATTGTATACACTCATTTTGACTTAATAGGATATTTTCCAAGAGGCAAAGAAGTAAGAGTCCAAGTATTATTGAATTCTAGGGATAAAAGCTCTTTATTCTTGACTTCTACTCACTTAAGATCATTCTTAGCTTCTTGATAATTCTTAGGTTCCTTTATAACAAATACATTAGCTAAGAAAGCCGCATATTTATGGGGTAGATTAGAAAAAGAATTGGCAAGAAATAAAAGGTAAGGACAAAGAGGAAGAGATGATGTTGCTACATTTGAAAAACCATAATAAACATTATGAATAAAATTGTATAGCCATGTAAGAGGTTGTGTAACTGTTTGTGACCAACAAATAGAAGGAACGGATGTATTAGGAATAGTAACGAGTAAATTTGAAGGTGAAGCAAATAGATTTTGATCTAAATAGGATAATTGAGAAGAATCAAAAATAGAATGATGTAGACAACAATGAAGACCTTCATTAGCAAGCTAATTATTAGGTGTAGCGAATAATTAGGAAGATTCGATACTAGTATTAGGAGAAGGATAAGATGTCTTAACGAGAAACTAATGCTAAAAGAAATGAACATCATGGCTAACAAAAATATGGTGAGACTTTATGTCATAGAGCTTATAGCCCTTTTGCCTAATGGGATAGCTAACAAACACACATTTCTTACTTTTAACATCAAACTTATCCTTCAGCTTAAGATGAACTACACCATAGTAAAGACATCCGAATACTCAAAGATGATCATAAGAAGGAGCCTTATGGAATAGTAACTCATATGGTGTTTTCCAACGTAATGTTTGCGTAGGCATGAGATTAACAAGATGAGTTGCAGCAAGAAGACATTCACCCAAAATTTCTTAGAAAGATTAGCATGTATGCGAAGTGATCTAGTTATATCTAATAAATGTCAGTGTTTTCTTTCAACAACACTGTTTTATTATGGGGTATGGACAACACTTTTTTGATGAAGAATTCCATGCATAACAAATAAATTGATGTGATTAGAAGCTTAGTTATCACTAGAGCTTACCATAGTGTTGTAGATGGGTCCTTTAAGATATTGAAGAAAGCATAAATGGTAGACAAATGCAGTAGCTTCGTGAAGCCATTCGTTGGATATGACTCATCAATGAGCCTAACACGACAGCACAAGCAAAGGACTAAAGTCTACTCGCTACTAACTTCAAGCTACTAGCAAGATTAAATAAGAGTGAGGGGATTGTAACTTGGAGAGGTTTTCCCGTAAGAAATAAGATAAGAGAATATTCATTAACTAAAAGCAAACGATTTCAACTACAATGGATAAGGGACTATTTATAGTAAATCCTTAGGGCCCAAAAGGAAATAAAAAAATTATAAAAAGGGTAATACAAAATAAAGATACCTAATACAATTTAAAAAGGGTAAATAGAACAAACGAAATAAAAGGAATATAATACAATGTTAGAAAAAGGCTAAGATAAGTAACATACTGCTATTGCATCCATACTTTAAGGTAGTAAAGTGTTAGGGTCGAGCTATTTTGATGTGGTAATAGGTCGGCAGAGAAATGTATGGAGGTTAAAGTCAAGGACCTCTACACTAGGCAAGTCCGTTGTGCTGGGAGGGGTTATGAGCTCAACATATGTGCTTACAGTAGAACAAAGTAGGGTGCATCTAGGCTAAGAGCGTAAAGAGGTCTTGAGGTCAACAGCCCATCATCTCCCCAGGGTGTTGAAGATTTCCCTTAAATCTTCTTCGGCTTCCTCTTCTAGTACAATGGGCATTAGGTCAAAGACATTAGAGGTCAGCAACACTCCGTATCATTCTAGTAATTCTAACCCATAGGCGTTGTCATTGATCCATCATAGAAGCATAAAGGGACCATTTGACTTAGGTGATAGCTTGTTCTTTCATTTCCTTAGGAACTACTCCTTACTTCGGTGAACCAAAATAAGGTCTCCTGAGCTATAAATAGTGCTCTTTCAACCTTTGCTTCTTTGTTCTTGCTATTAGGCCATTGTCTTGGCTAGTTGCTCGGTAACCTTCTTATGCTATCTCTGGAATTCCTCAATACATTACAAGCTAAACTGACTTTCTCCATTAAGGGTTGAGTTGGTAATCATGTCCAATGGTAAACTCGAGTTGAGTCCATAGATGACTTCAAAGGTGATCTTCCTATTGAGTTGTAGGTGGAGTTGTCGTAAGCAAACTCGATGATAGGCATGCATAAATCCCAATCCTGTAGATTCTTCCCAACAGTGGCTCGTAATAGACTATTACTCCTCCTATTCACCACTTCAGTTTGATTGTCCATTTGGGGGTAACAATAAGTACCGATCATCAACTTTGTACCGAGCTTCTTCTATAAGTTCCACTAAAAGAAGCTTGTGAGCTTTGTATCCTAATCTAAAACAATACTTCTAGGAATTCTATGAAGTCACACAATCTCCTGCAAAAAGAGGTTAGCAAAATATAAAGCATCATTAGTTTAATGGTAAGGAATCTAGTGGCTCATTTTGCAAAACTGATCAACCACCACTATGATATGTTTCTGAGCTGTTCAAGATAGTTCAAGCATGAAATCCATGCTCAAGTTAATCTAGGGCCGATCTAGCATAGGTAGGGTTGTGTACTCCCCACAGAGTTCCTTCCTCCCTTTAGCTCGTTTATACACTTCACACCATTCTAAAACTTTGTGCACGTCTTTCACTCTCCCAAGCCAATAGAAGTGCTCTTTCAATAGTTCATGTGTTCTCTTTTCCCCAAAATGGCTAGCCAGGCTTCTTACATAAGCTTCCCAAACTAGTAACTCTAAGGACAAGTTGTTTAGTAAACACACACGTCCACCTTTCATCAAAAATCCTTAGTTCAAATAGAACCCATCTACGACACCTCTATAACTACATTTGACCACTATGGGTCCTAAGTATGGATCTTGATCTTATTGATCTGGAAGAGTACCAAATCTAAGTATCTAAGCTTGTAGGATCATGACAAGCACATGCTGATGTGATAAGGCATCAACTACAATGTTAGAGCTTCCTTTCTAATATTTAATCACATAGTAGAAAGTTTCTAAGAAATCTACCCACTTAGCATGATGTTGGGAAAGTTTCGATTAACCTTCCAAGTGCTTAAGGGACTCATGATCCATATAAATGATGAATTCCATAGGTAACAAGTAATGTTGCCAATTCTGAAGAACTTAGATAAGAGCATAAAATTTCCTGTCATAAGCAGAATAGTTAGTGCAGCTCTACTAAGTTTCTCACTGAAGTACATAACAAGTCAGTATTCTTGCATAAGAACAATACTAATGCCCACTCCTGAGGCATCACATTCTAATTCAAAGACTTTACCAAAGTCTGGCAATGTAAGCATTAATGTAGAAGTCAACTTGGGCTTAATCTCTTCAAAACTCCTCTAATTTAGTTAACTCAATTAATGGAGCGGTTATGGAATTGAAGCTTCAAATGAATCTTTGATAAAACAAAGTTAAACCATAAAAGCTCCTCGCATTTGTTGCACGAGTTGAAGTAGGCCAGTCAAGTATAGCTTTAACCTTTTCATCGTCAACTTGGATAACTCCATTAGATACAACATACCCAAGAAATACAACTTCATTCTAACAGAGCGCACACTTCTTCAAGTTATTGAACGAACATTCAACTTAGAGAATGTCAAATATAGTTCTTAAATGCTCAACGTGAGATCAGAGGTCGACACTATATTAGAATGTTATAAAAGTAAACTACAACACACTTGACAATCAATGCTCTCAAGATATGATCCATGAGTTACCTAAAAGTGCTTAGTGCATTTGTAAATCCGAAAGGCATCACTAACCATTTAAAGAGACTGTCCTTCATTTTAAGAGTTGTTTTCCACTCATCTTCTAGTCTCATTCAGATCTAATGGTTACCACTCTTCAAATCTACTTTTGAAAAGATCAGCGCATTGTATAGTTCGTCTAACATGTCATCTAATCGAGGTATTGGATATCTGTACTTAACAGTTATCTTATTGATAGCTCGGTTATCGATATGCGTATGCCAAGAGCCATCTTTCCTTGGTATTAGAAAAACTAGCATAGGATAGAGGCTCATGCTTTCTTTGACATATCTTTAGTCAATCAACTCATCAACTTATTTCTTGAGCTTAGCTACCTACTCAATATTGAGCCTATAAGCAGCTTAGTTTGGTAAAGTTATGCCCAACAAGAGGTCAATATAGTGCTTAATGTCTCTAATAGGAGGTAACCCCTTAGGTAGCTCATAAAAAAACAGTTCAACACATTTTTGAAGCAATGTTTACACATTGATTAGCAATGTTCCAACCTCCTTTAGCACAAGTAGTCTTCGTATCAACAAAAAGACACGTTCTTCTACCTTCACTATTTTAGAAAATTTAGCTTACGAGATAGCCAAAGACTTCTTCTATAAGGACTTAGAGATCTTATTTTATGATCCCTAAACTTCCTTAAGGCTCATTAGAGAAAGTACAACCTCGGTACCACCCTTTTGAAACTTGTAAGTATTTCAGTATCCATCAAGGAGTACCCTCAAATCAAACAACCAAGGTTAACCAAGAAGTATGTGTAAGGCACATATTGGTAAGACGTCACATAGCATCTCATCCATGTACCTATCCCTAATAGAGATTAACACCCTCACCTGCTCGGTGACCTAAAGTTTACCTTTCTCATTCAACTAATGAGTTTTGTAAAGTTAAGGGGAAGAATAAGTTAGCAACTTTATGGCCTTCACCACTTCTTGCACTACTGCATTAATACAACTTCCTCCATCAATGATTAAGGTGCACAAATTGCCATTCACACGATAGTTGGTATGGAAAAGATTTTCTTTGTGCTCACTCTCATCTTAATGATGTTACTAAGAATTCTTCGAACGACCAAGTTAAAGTACTATTCAGGTTCAATTCGTGTTAAGGCTTTAAGATCTTCTTGGTACTCATCTAATAGGTTCTCAACATCTACTTCCTCTTATCCTTCATTAGCACTTTTTACTTCAATTTGTGGTTTCTCACCCTTAACGATCATCATGCGTTAACTCGAGCATTGATTAGCTACATGCCTAAAACCAAGGCATTTGAAGCATTTAATCTCTCTTGTCTTTTGTCTTAAGCTCTAGTTAACATCTTTCTTGACTTCGGGTTCCTTGGTCTTAGTTTTGCTCCAACTATCATTAGATCAACTTAAATGTGGTTCATGTCTATCTGCCTTAGAATTATAGGGAGGTCTGCTAAAGGCAAGTCAGCTCAATACCGTAGGTTGACTGCTTGATACTCGATTGAGCTAACTTCACCTCTGTCACTCTACTCTCTGAGTGACTCGAATAGTTTCATCCAAAATCCTAATCCTCTACACTTCTACTATGTTCCCAATCTTAAGTCGTGGTCTAGATAGGAATCTAACATTGGTCTTAGATTCTACTTCACTAACATCACATTAGATCATCAACAGCTAAAACTCTCGAACATACTCATCCACAATTCAATTACCTTGCCTAAGCTATGTGTGACATTAGAAGATGTCTTATTCATAGTACTTGGGATACCCTTACTTCTCAAAACTCGTTTCATCTCATATGAGGTCTTGATTTCTTGTTGAGCTTATTGGTATGTTGCCGTACTTTTTTCCACTACATAGCTGCATACTTAGAAAAATCTAAGGCAATTACTTAGATACACATTGCATCCTTATAATCATATAAATCAAATATTTTCTTAATCTTCTCTTCCCAGTCCATATATTCATCAACATTACCTATTATAGAGAAACTTGGTACCTGAACCTTAATATTATCGGTTCTTCTAGGTGTTTGGATATCTCGCTCATTAAACTCATGAAACTATTCATCCTCATCTTCTTCTCCAACTTCCTCTAACTCAAGTCTCTATCAAACAAGGCCTTCAACTTGAATGGGCTAAGCTTGTGGTGCATTCACAACATTTGGAGCTCGAATCTCTTTGTCCTCTTAGCCTATCTCCCATACCTTGACCATAATCAACATTTCTATCTTGAGGTCAAGCATCTACATACCTCTATAAAGTTAAAGCTAAGTTGGTAACAATGGTGGTGAGGTTTTAAATCTATTCTTTAGTACTTTAGGAGTTTGTTGCTCAATATGACCATGTCCAAGTGCGTCACTCTCAGCATCACCAATCTCCCCTCGTACACTTGAATTTGACATTCATACAAGTAATAATCATAAATTTAACAAGCTATCTCTTTGTAACACTACATAATTTATACTCTAACAATAGGTTATGTTTCTAGTCACTCAAAATAAAGTAGAACAAGGTACATACACAAACACACTACAACACTTGTAGCAATGATTCCTTATTGTATCATAACTAGGTAACTCTTTTTTCTCAACCTCAAGCTTTGATACTAGGATAATACGATGTGTCTAAGAGCTTAGTTATCACTATAGCTTACTGCAGTATTGAAGGTGAATCCTTTGAGATATTGAAGAAAGCACAAATGGTAGGCTAATACATTAGCTTCATAAAGTTGTTCGTTGAATATAACTCAACAACGAGCACAACATGATTTAGCCTCGACTTAATGTGATGCACAAGCAAAGGACTAAAGTTCACTCACCACTAACCTCGAGCTACTAACAAGATTATAAGAGTTAGAGGGTTGTAACTTAGAGAGGTTTTCTCGCAAGAAACAAGGTAAGAGAATATTCATTAACTAAAAGCAAATGATTTTAGCTATAATGAATAAGAAACCACTCATAGTAAGTCCCTTGGACAACAAAAGGAAAAAAAAAAAAAGAAATTACAAAAAGGCTATACAAAATAAAAATACGTAGTACAAACCAAATAAAGGTAAATATGACAAACAAAATAAAATGAATATAATACTATGTTAGAAAAAGGCTAAGATAGCTAGCGTACTACCATTGCATCCATACTGGGAAGAGTTATGATGTAGTATTCTAATGTGGTAATAGGTTGGTAGGGATATGTTTAGAGGTCAAAGTCAAGGACCTCAACACTTGGCAGGTCGATTAAGTTGGGAGGAGTTGTAAGCTTGGTATTGTTGTAGAAGAGATAAGAGTATACTGAGTTAAACAATAAGCTTCCTTGATACTGGAGCTCATCTTGGGCGAGTTGAGAAGATTGAATTCTTCTTACAAGACCTTGTAAACCTCTGAGACGAGCTTAGGTAAGAGGTCTTGAGGTCATTAATCCATTACAAATGTTGACACTCCTAGAAATGAACTTAGTACCATTATTAGATCAAATGATTTTAGGAATCATATCAAAGTGGTTCTTAAGGTAAGCATTTTGATAAGACAGTAGCAATTTGGTGTTTGTATGTAAGCAAAAAAGTCCAAATACAGTACGTAAAATCATCCACAATACTAAGTAAAATTTTGGCACTAAAAATTAAGCATGCATTATATGGCCCCCATATGTCAATTTGAAGAAGATCAAAAGGAAGTAGTGACTTTGAATTACTACATGTAAAAGGCAAGCGATGAAATTTTGCTTGCAAACAAGTATCACATAACAATTTGGACAAACTCTTTCCTTGAAATTGAGGTAAATGCTACATTTTTAAAAGAAAAAGATGTCTGGAACATTTATGAGACAATTCAAGTGGTAGAGTATTATTAACACAAGATACATCAATAGAAAAAGAAGTATGACCAACAACAAGAGTTAAAGAAAGCAAAGAGCTCGAAAGAAACTTCAAAGCCATGATATAAAGTCCATTGTACCTTTCAGCCATAGCAACAATTGCCTTGGATTTCTAGTCCTAAAACAAGGATTTTTCTTTGTCAAATAGGGTAACCAAATCAATATCTTTAAGAAGTCTTCAAATGGACAACAAATTGAAACAAAAATTAGGTACATGAAAGACATTGGTTAAGGTAATAGTATCAATTATTCTAATATTAACTATTGTGTTCACAAGTTTCTTTTGGCCATCTGGTAGTTTAATAAGTATAGGAGTATGTAAGGTTGGTATTTGGGTTAACAAGTGGAATGTGGAAACATGTAGACCGAAGCACGCATATAAACTATCTAAGATCACATAGAATCATTTAAAGAAGTAAGGGATTTCGATTTGCCTCCAAAATCTATGAAAGAGGTATGCTGTCCTACATCTAGATTTTCCTTCTTGAGTATTCTCAATACTTCATTACAAATATTAGAGACAAGTTAGGAATTATCTAGTTTACTCCTTGCAATAACATCTATACCTATAAAATTAATAAATAAAGTATCAAGTGAAGTGTCAAGTAAAGTTCTCCTAGTTGTACAATGTACAGCTACTTTATTGTTCCCTTTATCTTTCAAACCCTTATACCATTCTAGAAAACCAATTATCTCAAAACAATTATCAATTGTATGACCCATCCTCTTGCGTTGAGTATAAGTCAACTTAGTAACCCTTTTACCCTTCTTCTCTTTTCTATCATCAAATACTAATCCCCTTTGACTTTTAGCAAGAAATCCACTTGCATCTTCATTGAGACTAGCACCAAATGTCAATTGTTTCTATTTTTCCACTTGAAAAACCAAATAATAAGGTTTATTTAATATAGGCAAAGGGTCCATTAATAGGATGTGATTTCTAATATTCTCATAAGTGTCATTGAGCCTTATCAAAAACTAAACCAATTTATTTCTATTGTCTATTTCCATGTATTTGTTAATCAAATCAAACTCATAAGTATTCAAAGCACCACAATTATAAGTTGGAACCGATGCCATACTATCTAATTCATCCCATAGCTTCTTCAAATGTTTATAATATGTTATAAGAAATGAAATATTCCATCTGAAGTTTACTATTTCTAACTATAATTGATATAATAATGGTGCATTATGCAAACCAAACCTTTTACCCATATCATTCCATAATTCTTTAGTAGATTTCATATAGATGAAACTTTCAGATAGTTCTTTAATCATAGAATTGAGTATCTAATAGTGAACCATAAAATCATACTAAATCCATCATTGTTGATCGAGTGAATTAGGTCTAGGTTTAATATAAGTTCTATCTATAAACCCTACTTTCTTCTTTGTTGCTAAACTAAGCTTAATAGATCTATTCTAGTTACAAAAATTGGTTCCACTAAAGATAACATTTGTAATCATAGTTTTGGGACTATTAAATCTAGATAGGAATAAAGGATCACTACAAATCAAATCTTGATTGTTATTCATATTCATAACTGTACAAACATAATTGAATCTCTATGTAATATTACAACTCCATCAAAATCAAGAATCTTCAACAGCTCCAATGCTATGTTGAAGTGTGCAATGAAGGAGAAATGCACAAATTCAAGAGAGATACGAACTTACTATAGTAGAGGAAAGGAAAGGAATAGACACACCAATTAAAGACTTGATGTAGAATGAAGGATAAAATAAAATTGTTGTAACTAACTTAACTATGTATAGAAGCTATTGGTAGTTAAAGACAATTGTCTAAACCTATGTTGATATGTAAATTACTACCAATTAAGCCATCTAACATATACAAGATAAATAAAACAACTCAAATGTGTTAACAACATCCAATGGCTAATTATCTTATTTAGCTTAATGATCAAACCATTGAATGTTATGATAATCAATAAGTCCTGATTTGTAGTGTTTTAACCTAAGTTTTATTGCCTCTTTTTCTATTATCAGATAAATATATTTAATTGAACAAAAATTCAAGCAAGTGTAGAGAAAAACCTTTCAAGTGAAATGGAATTGAATTAGACCAAAGATTAAACTAATAGCATATTTAAATTAATACTTGCCTCAGAATGTTAGAAGGGATGTAGGAGCAATGCTTTCAACTTCTTAATAGTATGCCTCTTGCTATTTGACCAAATGTTTTCTAGGATAGATAAGAATCATTATAATGCTATTACTAGTGATTACATTCTTTGTAAAATCTTAATGCAAGTAATTAAGAGTTTGATTTATGATTATTAGTTTATTTTGCCATGTTTTAAGGGATTTTTCTCCTTGATGAAGAAAAGCATAGCTTTTTCCTTTTTTTTATTTTTTGGGTTGAATACAATTTTTCTTATTTCTTTTATGAATGCATATCTATCTTTCAAATTTTTTCTCTCTTTTAACACTCTTGTACTTACATTATATTGGTGGGCTCTTCTCGATGTAGTTTATGAATTTTTCATTTGTATAAATTTAAAATGTAATTAGTAGATTAAAAGCTATGATGAAGTCCATTTATTCTTGGAATCTAACTAATGAATTGATGATTATTGTTCATTCTGGTTGAGTATGTTACTTATTATTCATTGTGTTGTTCTATTAATACCCATTTAATATCCTTGATTAAGTAGGAGCATAATACAACATGAGTCAGTGGAGAAATTTCAACAAGAGAGTTAGTGGTTAAAAAATCCTACCAAACACATGTGAGCTAAGAGTGGGAAGATAACCTCTAGTTTTTACCATTCAAATGCTTAAATTGATAAGAAAGTTTTGAAAATACCATGAAAAGAGGGGAGAGAGAATAAGGGTCTCAAAAGATACCACACTTGTAGCCTTTGCCTAGTATTCATAGGCATAGGAAGTATACTAAGTTAATATGTTAAATCTCTTAGCCTTGATATAATCTCGATTCACTTGAGACTCGGCAAAGGGGATCTCTTGGTCTTCCCTTAATTACTTGACAGCTCATGTGAGGTCCGTGAAGGGACATACAAACTCAACGGTTCAAACTATCTTCTTTAGGAGTTAGCCGAGTTTTATAGGGCTTGGAAACAACTTGGGTGAACTAGAACTTGAGGAGAGACATTATGCAATCCTATAAAAACAACTATGCCCAACAGAGCTCCATCGAGGTATGTAAAGGTTTCTTTGAGGTTTCTTAAGAGGTAAGAGGTAGAACTGAGCTTATAGGAGCTACTCAATTTAAAATAGCCTATCAAAAATAGGTTTAACCATTTATGATGCACTAATTTTATAATTAATAATAGAAAGTTAAAATCCTATGCTTTGAATCACTTCACTTAATCCACTTACAGATATGCAGTCAAGCAATAAGCTCAATAGGTTTAATACACCTCCAAAGAACGGTTATTGAATAGCTTAGCTATTTTGTTGGACATTTATTAACAAGGTCGTTAATTACTAAGCAGAGGTTCCAATGAATTGAGTGGTTGCAGTGCAATTGCCTCCCATTAACTAAAGTACATTTAGCTTTGTTTCTTAGATAATTAGAAAAATTAAAGCACGCATTTATTTTTCCGTCTGAACAAAATTGGTTAAGAATACGACTCTATTGAAAATAACACATCCCCTACGTGTTCGACGCGAGATCTTAAAGGAACCCATCCATAAATATATATATATATATATATATAACTATTCAAGTATGTATATTTGGTATAATCAATATAAATAATGCATCATGCAATAGATATATGTTAAATTAAGAAATTGAACTATATAGTTTTCGATTGGAGCTGGTATATGGTTCATAATATAATCACTTTTATCATGTTGAGTGGCTAATTACTCTTCTTAGACATCGGTTTCTATTTTGAATGGTCTCTTCTTTCACAAAACCCTAGAATGTTACATACAATAGCACATTAATAAGAATAATTTAATTGAGAGTATAAGTGGATTTCAAGATTATGTCATTAGTTATTTTGAAATCATAGTTGGATAACTAATCTATTATTATAATATAATGTAACTAGACCAATGATTTATTCTATAAACATACACTTTTTTAAAGATTTTTCCTTAATCTTTACAAGTTTATACTTATAATTCCTAAATTATATTCATTTAGATCATTATAATCTTCACAAATTTATAGCATCCATTTCCTTACTTATTAAGTTTCTCTATGCCATGGATTTCCTTAGGTAATGGATTTCTTTGCTTACAAGAACGGCTTTAATGATACTAATATGTCACGTGGGTCGATAAGTAGTGTACAAATAAAACTTTAATACGTTATAATGAAGAAATGCATTTTTATTGGTATGTGCATACTATTAATCGATCCACATGATATATTAGTACTATGAAATCTTTTTTTTTTCTTTTTAACTTGCTGGGTTTCTCTATTTCCAAGTTTCTCTAATTCTCTAAATGTCCCTAATCATTATACTTTTTAAGTTCAAGTTATATCTTTTCAAACTATCTCCTAATCTAAGTTACCTCATGAAATTTTTACTAAAAGATAAGGACCCTTCGGAACTTATTCTTTTAAGTCCTATCTTATTCTTAGTAGGGTTTCTTGGATCCATTATAAGGGTTTTTTCTACTTTCCATAAAACTTATTTCTTCCTTAAAACTATAATATACAACAAAGGGTAAAATTATTTCTATCTAATTTTTCTTCATAGAATGATAGAGGACTAAAATAATTACATTCTATTTAGATTAATGGCAGCAATTTTCCATTTTCACCTTTTAGCGAGAAATGTAAAAAAAAAAAAAGAAAAAAGAAAAAAAAAAAGGAATGGAAACCCTACTTTACATCAAGGTTTAAGGGACCCTGTGCATAATAGTTGTGGGAACGCATAAGAACACTGGATAATGACTTCTCAACCTTGATATATAGGTAAAGAGAAAAGTAGAACCATCTTTTTTGAATAAAAATAAACGATAGTTCCCTTGGCGCCAAAATTCGACCATTGTCTCATCGAAATAACGTATATTTTCTTTTTGATTGAACTTTAGAGTCCACTTTTCCAATAGTTCTCTACATGCAATGCAATCTCTTCTATATCCTCCAAGAACCCTTCTAAATAGAACTTGCTGTTCCCTCCAATATCGAAAAACTTTCTTCAGCATGACTTTTTTGACAAAGAAAAATGAAAGGAAAAAATAAATAAATAAATTACAGACAACGCGGTAGAAAATTCGTATACTTTAACCAAACATTCCATGTATTATTTTTGACTTAATGCTTTGCTTGTCTCTAGATTCGAAAACGACCCAAAACTAAGTTTCTCTCCAGATACATATAAAAATTATTGGGATGAACTCCAGTGTATTATATAAGAACTACCATATGACAAGAAGACGTGTATATAAAATAAATCAAGTTTTTCTCCTTTAAGTCTCATTTTTTTTGTACACATAATTGATATATAGTAGATCTAATGCGTATACCAAGTCTACTTTAAAAGATTTCTCTAGGAGCACATCATCGAATGCTATGATGGGTCAGTGCAATAGATTAATATATTGGTCATAAAATAAAGGGAGCTGGTGACCAAACATCCCACCAATATTGTGGCCAAAAGAGGCCTATGGACCCCTTCTGGAAAAACTAAAGTCGTTCATAAGAGAAAAGCGAAGGCTTCTATTTGACTAATATGAGACTAGATACTCAATGTTAAATATATATATATATATATATATTAATTATTGCCGAAAGCACAGACAAGTCAAGTGTCCAATGTAAGTTCTGTCTGGTCCATCATTTGGGAGCAATTGTTTTATAAATCGAGGAAAGAAGTATAATGAAAAGATTAATATTTTAAAAAGTTTAAATAAAAAAGTAATATTTCATAAAATAATTCAAATAATTTTTTGAATTGATTATTATAAATTCTTTATTTAAAACGTTTTATAAAACGTTGATTTTTTATTTAAATTTTTTTAAATATTGATCACTTAATTATATTTATTTTTAAATATTGATTTTTTTACTGTAATTTTTCCTTTTTTTTTATATCGACAGCCCTTGATATATAAAAATATATAATATACATTATGCATGTATGGGTATGTATATTGAACACGTCATATTATATATATATATATATATATATATTTCCATGTGTATCGTTTAGAATATAGAAAAAGCAAAAGGAAAATCCATGAAGATGGTAACAAATACAAAAGAATAACATGATTAACATGGAGCCGAGACTTTATGTCCCATCCGAGGTGTGATTTGTTTTTCACGTCGTCTGACATTTTGAAGAATCTCATTGACATGTGCCTGGGAATTGTCAAATGCTACGGCGGATAGGCAATGGAGAACGTAGATAAAGTATCGACAAGCCTACCATAAGGCAAATTGGTACAAATGTAGCCCAGTCATAAAATTGTTACATGTTGAAATTCCTCTCCTCCTTATAATAATAATAATAATAATAATAATAATAATAATAGTACATATATAACCCTCTGTCTTAAAAAAAAAAAAAAAAAAAAAATTGACTTGAAGCTTAAAGCTTGAGTTAGCTCACAATCCCCCGAGATCAAACACCTACAAGAAACAAAAGCAAAAACATAATGCGAGAGTAACTCTGTACAACAATCCTTGAAATTAGTTGTATTTGCTACTCATCATACACTCGATCAATCAAACTCGTGAATCTCAATAAATCTTCACATAATTACAGTTGTATTGAAGAATGATTTATGCTCATGGCATGATTGCAATGCCCACATAATCGAACAATTAACTTAACCACTGTTGTGACCTATATCCAAATATCATATGCCCAATCAATTACCCTCATTAATGCTAGAAGTTCAAGGTATAATTGTAATAGTAGAAACTCGTAGGTTCCATTCATAACATGTATGGATGGATTTGTTTTAGTTAAAGCATGTAAAATCTCAATCCCCTTGGCAACAATGAATGGGCTTTCAACCACATAATTTGCCATAAAAATTTCACTTGCAGTCCATTTTAATGGTGTTTCAATAATGGCAACCGCTTTATCAATTGTGAATTCCACAATAGGATAATTTAAAAATAATTACTTAAATTTTATTTGTCTTTTTTTTTTCCAATTTAGTAATTTGTTAAATATCATACCCAATCAAACTTTTATTTGTCAAATTTGTAGTTATTAAATATCATATCCAATAAACTTTTGCTTATCGAATTTACTTTCTCTATCATCTTTAAAAACATAACATAATAAATAATCGTTAGCAGAAGTATACTAGTATAGATATGGTAGTAAATTTAAGAAATAAAAATGTGATTGGTATACTATTTAATAACTCCAAACAAGTGTAAAATTAAGGGGAAAAAAAAAAAAGAAACCCTCAAAGTTTAAATAATGATTTTGATATTTTCTCTCTAGATTTCAGTATTTTTTAGCACATCCATAGCATCCACATCAACAAACATTCGCTCTCGTCAGCAGCCTCTTCAAGACCTACTTCCTCCTTACACTTAAAGCTCAATCTCAAATAGTCCTTTGTAAAGCCACTACAAAATTAAACATTCTATTTTTAAGCTTAACCTCAATCCTCTTTAAACACTCTTAATTATCGATCATTCTATACTTAAACCTAATCTTTTGCTTGAACTCTTCTAGCCTAATTTCCTTTGGTTATGGTACAAAAAGTATTGATTTCATAATTAATTTGACTCTTTATTACTCCTTAATAATCTTAAGATTTGAAATTATCTCCTTCAATGATTTCCCTACTTTATCAAACCGTTTATCGAACGATAAACCAATCATTATCTTCCTATCTTGTTATGAATAAAAATTTTACAACACTAACTTATGAACAAAACTAGTCAATACAAATTAACAACTTAACAACACACTTTCTTCATTTGAACAGTTTATTAACCATTTTATTTACTTTATCAATTCTCATCAAATACATTACAGCACATATATAATCTTTAGCCAGCAACAACAATAACAAAATCACATACTTTATGAATTCTCAATAATCACATACAACAACTCACAATCATAACTCACTCAACTTTCACAAACCAACATCAAGATTTATTAAATGTAAACTAAAAAGTTTGAAGCTTATAATTTAAGAGTGTCAAACCACGAACCTCAATACCAAATTATGATGTGAGCAAGCCAAATTTAAACACATATAATTGTATACAACAAACTGAACAAGATAAGGAAAATATGTCTTTTAGAGGTTTTTCTCTACAATTAACGAAGATGAAGGATATTGACAAAAATAAGACAAGATATTATGCAATTATATTAAATTTGCAATTTACTCTATTTTAAATATTTAAAGGCAATATTTGCAGAAATACTATATGTCCTACTCATACAATGCAGTTTCTTAGATAATTCGAAAGCATTTCTGATGGAGGACAAGATATCACATCTTGCAATTATTTGAAGTATAATATCCATATAAAAGAATCTATTCATACACAAAATTACATACTATTTATATCATAATTTTTTCACATTAAGTTGCAACTACGCAACTACATAATTTTTTAAAAGTCCAACAATTATATGTTAACTTTCTATTTGTAAAATATAATATAATTCTTTTTGAAAATATGTAAACTGTAACTAATGCACTCTCCAAAAGTTTTCGTAAGATGGTCATGCCCCCTTAAGCATACATATAGACACGTATACATACATCCATATATAATAAATACATATATACATACATATATACATCCAGATATAAGTATATGTATATATATATATATATATATGTATGCATGTATATCTATGTATTATTCACGATTTACATTATGTATTGTTTTCTCCACTTAATTTACATAATATATATATATATTGTATATATATAAATTAAGCGAAGAAAATAATACATAGATGACGCAAGCCATATTAATGCACGTCACATACACTATTTAGTATCCTAACATAACATACTTAATCATTTGCTTTTGTTAACATCATGGGCATCTAAATAAAAAAAATTCATAACTTACTTAACTAAAAGATGTAGCCTGAAAGTAGGACCCTCAAAACCCAACCTAGTTATGTTAATCATATAGATTAGTCGGAAGTTATTAGGTAATACGATTCTACATAGCCTAACTTTCCAAATCATATGCATTATTCATTAAAACCCTAACTTTTACATAAAACATGACTCATAGATCATTTCACATCATGTCATAAAGCACCAACAACATGTTAGTAGACTAGGCATGAATCTCATGTTTTAGGTCAAATACAATTTCAATTAATTCTAAACTCAACCTAAAACTATAACCTAGTATAAGAGGTCACATAAGTAAAATATTATAAGGTTGATACATATCCTAGAACCCTAGACAGTCAAGTATACATTTACAAACAAATATAATTAGGCAACACTTCAAGTTGACATAAGTTTACCTTTAGAAACATAAAATCTACTTATTAAAGTTTTTCAATAGTACAATCTTATTCTTTAACATATGAGTTTATCCGACCTAGTATATAAATACATAATGTTATAGTTAAATCATGTCTAAAATATAGTCACGTTACTCAAGGTGAGTAGGTAATCTTATTATTGAAGTACCACTCTTACCCTATTTAATAGGTAAATTCTGAATGAATATTGAAGATTATAGGATAGGTTTTAATGAGCAACTTTTTGAAACCCGCTCTTATAGAGTAGAATACAGATATGATATTTTTCATACCTCGTACCCATCTTGAAATATATACTTTAAAGTATATAGGGTATAAGTTTTAAGATACTATATACTTATGCTAAAAGTTTATTAAACATTGTGATATACATTAATAAATGAGGAAAAAATATATTTTTTCTATCAAGGAAACTAAAAGAATTAAAATAACTTCATATAATGTATATGGATAAATATACTTTAAAATATACCATTTACTAACTAAATCAATTCGTATTTTTATTGGTTATGCATACTCTTTCTTGTATTTAGAATATAATATATGAGAGGGAGACACTATTAAACATATAATCATATATATTCTCAATTGCAATATCGAATTGTATCTTATTTTCTTTTATGCATTCACTCTCATGCATTAACCATTTCATATAATATTTGAAAAGCAATCTTTTGGAAAGAAAAAAAAAATGTAACCAAAATTTGCTATTAAAAAAAAGTGTGAGGTTAAAATTTATGGGAAAATAGACAAAAATTACATGTTCCACAAGATGCATTATATCCTACAAGTTCTAAAAGATATAAGTTCTAAGATGGTTCAAAAGTGCTATAGGTTATGTCATAGTTCCAAAATTTAAGTAATTGATACCTATAAGGAGTACGATGGGGCCTCATATGTACTCTATATTTGCTTACCTATACATAATTCTTATTTATAGTATGTTTTATTCAATGTACATTCTCAATTGTCCAAGCCATTAATTCTTCATTTCTTATTAAAGTTTACTTAGTTTTGTAATAAGTTGATAATTATTCTGAGTATCAGTTAGACATGCTAAGGCATTACTATAAATAAATTTGAAATATTCTAAAGTTACCCTTTTGTTCTATCATTTCAATTGTATGTTAACAAAATTATGTAGTTAGTTCAAATTAATCACAATATTTCACTAATTACTTTAATTATGATGCAAAACTAACCAATAGGCCATTTCTTCCAAAATATTAGTTCCAAACTTATGAATAACACTGATATTATTAGACAATTTACTAATTATCAATTAAAGCTAATATATGTATAAATACTACGTATTTACATAATAATTACCATACTAACTCAATTAATTCATAAAAAATTATTATAAATCAATAAATTAACTTATTTTTAGAATTTCCACTTATAACTATCAAATTAACTCATTGCCTATATTTGCTAGAATTACATTTTAGCCTTGAAATTATGAATAATTACACAATAATCAAGTTTATGTGCAAATTCAAACTTAAATATTTCTTATATTATGAGTAAGCCTTAGAAATCACACCAAGTGAAATTCATCAAGAAATTTTCTCAAAAATTAATTATTTCAACTTACCGCAAAAGCTGTTGTTTATTCAGATTAATTATAGTGAATACTAAACTTGCAATATTATGAGAATTATTTTCATCTTAATCAAATTCAAATATTCAGCAAGTCATATACAAAGATCAACCTTAAAATATCATTCACAATTTCGAAAATTAATTACGATTTCTAAATGAAAAAAGTACTATTTCTGAATGAACAAAGAATAAAGTACCAAAATTATTCATTAATCTAAAATTAAAAAATTACCAAATGAAAATATAGGTTAAATAATGTTAAAATTAGTTTTTCAAGAATTAGTTTTGCTAATTTATTATTGTTGAAAATTTAAGCAACTCATGGGTGAAAAATAAAGCATGGTCATTCACCAGCCTCTGACTTCCCTTTAGTCACCACTACTTGTCAAAAATACTTCTTCCACCATTAGACTTTAAAACCCATGCAGCTGAAATAGTAGTTGTTAATTTATTACTCGAACAGAATTCCAAGTATTTTAATAATTCTTGAGAAAATTTAGATTTACTTAAATTATTTTATCCTTATTTTCAATTGCTAAAACAGTGGGAACTGAAGTTTAAGGTGCCTTTTGCAACCAATCTGATTGGTGGAAATTGATTTTTTAGGATTCAAATATCCCTTTATCATAAAACTATTTATGTAGTATGGTTATGTTATTTGTGATATATTCTTAATTAAGCTTAGTCTAATCCATTTCCCACTTGCTATTATAAGTTGTCATGGTGCTAATTCATTAGTTACAGACCATCTTAAGTGTCCATTGTTTGATTATGTGGACAATTTAGGGTGTAATGACCTATATTTAAGGGTTTATGTTAATATATCTACAAATTTAGTCATATTATGTATATTTAATAGTAATATATTTATTTTACATGCAATTTGCTTCATACTATAAACTTTATAAGCTAAATAATTCACTTTATAGACTCATGAAACTTAAATTTTGAGTTTCTAATAAATATTGGATGATACCATCAAAACCTATGTATACATTAAAATCAAACTTTTATAAACTTTATTTTAATAAACAAACTCTACAAGGACACTTCATTTGACTTTTATAACCCCATTGTAAAGTTTCAACTAGTGTAGAAAGCATTTTTTAAAAATTTTAAATTAGCAATTAAAAAAAATTAGGGTATCACACAAGATTATTATCTATCGGAGTTTTGAAAATCAAATCATCTAAAACTATCTTTGGTTACTGAAATGTCTACAAAAAACATAAACAGTAGACCAGCACATGCAAGGAATTGAGTAAATGTCACTAGGCTGAGAGATGGATATCTAAATCATAAGTATAGGTGCTTAAGTAGCAAAGTACGGTAGATTAGACTCAAATTAAGATGACACCATATGTTAATATGCCATTGACAACTCCTCCAAAGTGAATGAGCATATGTAATCTTCAAGGTAGCAAATCTGCACGCATCTTATGTATGAAGCAATATATTTTGATACTACTAAACATTGTCTTAAGCATGTAGGAGCGAGTAGCATGATTATTGGATGCAGGCTATAACATAGAGAAGATAGTACCAAGTTAAGATTAGATTCATCTCTTTCAAGATAAGGAAGGTAGATGTGCACTTAGTTGGAATAGAATTGGCTTAAAGTCCATGACTATGGTAAGATGTTACAGATCAAGATTAAAGTCATGTCATTTCGAGCATCATGTAAAAGAATTAGCTCAATGATCATGTATCATGCATAAAAATATCTAAGACCATAGTCAAGAAAGAACTTAACCTATGCAATAATTGTCTCACAAGGTGAATTCTAGCTCACAGCTAGTTTCTACTATATTAATGTCCAACAATTGTTACTAAATGATTACATTAATCTATATTCAAGATAGATATTGCTTCTATATAGGAAAATCTAAAAGATTGCATGCACTAGCCCATTCTTAGGAACAACTTATTGACTAAATGCTTTCTTAAAGCAAGTCATACAGGTTTTATTATGAGTGGTTCTAATTACTTCTAAAAAAATGTTAACATTATTTTGAGATTTACATTCACTAATTTAGAGGAAGTAATAAGGAAATCAATGTCTATGTTTTGATAAAAAAAATTACTAAAAACAAATTATCAATGACACAACTAACTTAATCACAAAACATTTAAAAATAGAACTACTTTTATAATTTTGAGTACCTAAATGAGGACAAAGACCAACTTAGAGTTTTTTGCTTAACAAGATACACTGTATGGCTCAAGATGTAGGGCCATAGAACCCATTTGAGCATGACATGTTTAGGTAGACATGTGCCATAGTAAATACGTGTCACGTCCACATAGACGTGGAGCATAAACAAAATCTTTACAGTTCGTTTAGTTCATTATATGGAATTGAAGGGGATTGGAATTGGGATTGGAATGAAGGGAAAATGTATATTACGTTGTTTAATAGGAAAAAAGTAGTAACAAAAATAAAGTCATAAATGAAAATATTAGGATACATTTGCACTCATCTTTTTCCATCTTTGCTTTCTCTCTCGCTATCTCTCTAATCTTTTCTTAACTCTCTATTTCTCTATCTAAAACATGAGAGAACATGTTGTAACCGCCCCTTCATTGTTCGTCTTGTAGAAAACACAGGAAGCCATTAATCATAGACCTAACAATTCTATAGACCCAAACCCTAACCGTCCTAACTCTACCATTTCTACTTACTCCTCCTCCTCCTCAACCCTTTGCCTAAACCATGGATGAAGTTGCATAGTTGCTTCTCTAAGATAGCAATCGCTGAATGATGTGCAAACCCTTAGATGCGGTGGTCGTTTTTGTCGTATTAGAGTACTAGAAGAGGCAAGGTGGTTATAGTAGTTGATGTGTAGTGGTGGTAGTTGATAGTGCATAGTGGTTGTAGTAGTTCATGGTGGTCACGACAGTTTATGTTGGTAGAGCATCCATGTGATAAAGAGAGAGAGAGAGAGAGAGAGCAAATGGAAGGGGTTATTTTAGAGAGAGATAAAAATACATTATCTAAATCCTAATTCTTAAGTCTCCTCTATGAATCCCTACTCCAAGATTTTAAGGAATTGGGATTCGGAGGAATCATGATTATAGGTCTAAATATGAACTAAATATGGTAAAAGAGAATGACAATTCCATTCCTCCCAAAGGAATAGCCAATTAATATTAGTACACTAAGAACTTTAGTATAATGTTATTTCTTCTTATGTGATAGATCATGTATTTAGCTCACACTCACACTATTCCTAAAATTCGTTACTACCAATTGGTGAGACTGTTCCTAAATGTGTGCATGTATATATTTCTAAAGGAGACCACAGCAAGAATACTAGTTATTGGTGCATGTATATCTTTTCAATTATGTTTGTTAATGAATTTCTGTGGATAGCACTATTGTTGATACTGATATGCCTTTCATCTAGACACATAATGTATTAATACAACTAAATCTTTTTTTTTTAATATATAGGCACTAAGTACTAGTCGATTTTAGCAAAGCCCAACATATTCGTGTTTTTCCTTACATTGCACAAGTAACATTAGGATTCCTCATAGAGATTCTATACGAAAAATCCACTCAAACTATTACCACATTTTCATTAGATTATTTCAGGATATATTGTATAATAATCTAAAACCATTCTCTAGAATAATATTAGTAGGTCATTCTAACCTGTAAAATAATTCAAGTTGATTAGTTCAACTCCAATTTCTTCACATAGTTTTTATGTAATCATTGTTATTGCTCTTGTAAAAAAGATGAGTAAAGTGATCATATATGGTTCTTATTGAATAGTTTTTCGACACTCCATAATGAAACTTATCTATCAAAGTAAAGAGATTGGATGACAAGTAAAATTGAATTTACCGTAAACACATAAACAAAATATCTATGTCTCAATTCTTCTATTATATAAACGAAACTATAATCATGATCATAGGAGCTCCAATTGAAGTCAACCGAATCCACTTTATTCTCTATATCATAATTAGTCACTCAACAAAATGCATAGGATAACAATCGATTAACTAGATGGATTTTGTCTAAGGATAACATAAAATAATCCAAAGACATCATACGTTTAGGGTATTATACTTGCAAATGGAGTCGTAATCCTACTATTCCTATCATGTAATTATTTATTAAGAAAGGGCATTGCCATAGACAGATTAATGATACATAAACCATACCTTACAAAATATAGGTTGTAGGAAGGAAACTTAGGCAAGGAATGTCCTTGCCAAACATTATCTGTCTTTTGGATTTCAAGGTCAAAGTGGAAATCCCTTTGTAGAAGTCTTTCCTACAAAATTCACATCTTGAAGACTTTATTTGTACAAATATTTTCCTCGGTATAGGGACCATTTGTTGTAAGAATTTACTAAATTGAAGCTGAGGACTTTGATTTGTCAAAAAAAATAAAGATATTATGTATGTATATACTTTTGTAAGCAAGTGAGATTAGATTCACAAATTAATAGATTACATCCATTTTTCACTACATAGATAATGAAATAAAATGGCATTGATGCTAAATATGATTTGGTTGCCATGATGTTTAGGGTTATAAATAGATTAAATTGAGTTAAGATGATTCAATACTAAACTTGAGCTTAAACTTCAATTCAAAATTTTACAACTCGAGCTAAATTAGGTTTAGAATTATAAGCTCGATCTTAACTCATGGGGCACTAAATAGACTCAAAGTATTACTGAGTAAACTCAAGCCTAACTTCACTATGTCTATAAAAATATCTTTTCTTGTTTTAATTAAAATTATATTAATCACCAAATTCTACTTAAACTCAACTAACATTAAGTTTGATTGAAGCTTTAATAGGCTCACAATTTGATTGCACTAAACATTATGAAATTCAAACTTAGCTTGATAAACTATATAAGTAACTTAAATTTAAACTCACTTAACACAATTGAGTAAACATTGAGCCTAATTCATATAGATAGTAGGTAAGTTTAACCCATTTTATACATGTGCACCATATAAATAACATGAAAACAATATATATATATATATATATATTTTCTTTTCATTTCATTGACAATCGTATCATTTATGCTAATTCAGGAAAAATAAACCGTTAATAACATAGATACATGCATGCATCTATATTATATGGCATTCGCACAATGAAGCAGGAGACACAACAATCATGATTATAGTACTACTTTCACCAACATGATCATTTTTATCCTATGATTACCGAATATTTATAGATTAAATAATTCATGTACTGCAGAAAAAGCACCGTCTTAAATGTCACTATTGTTATTATTTTCTTTTTTGTTTTGTGGTATGTCCCTAGGCTTTAACTACAAGATTACACTGCAAGTGTGGCATCTTGCAAATGGCTCCTTCAATTAGACGCACTACTGACTGATGATAGGCTTGGGGTTCTCTCCCTCTCTACAGTTGGCAAAGTATAGTGGTCAGCAGATTTCTTTTCAAATGATAAGCAAATTTGGTGGTAAAGAAGGCCTTGGAATTGCACATATGCCTCCCTTTTTTCGAGAGGGAGAAATGTCAAACCATGCATAAAGCTATTCTTTGTGATAAAAATTTCACTTTTCTCAACTCTAGTGGTAATCTAAGTATCAATAACTGATAAAATCATATCTAAGCCAATCTCCTTAAACGTATAGATATCCTTTGGTTTGTAAATTATTATTATTATTATTATTATTATTATTATTATTATTATTATTATTATTAGGGAGTAGCTATTGTCTAAAAATAGCAATTAGCAACAATATGGACTCAATTGTTTTACTCGTATAAATAATTGTTATGAGGAAATAGCTCTATTGCTTAGTTCGTCAAAATGTCATAGATTCATGAGCAATAGAATAGAAAGTACTAAAATAAAATTATTTTTCCTAATAGGTTTATTTAAATAATATCTACACCATGTGATGACCTACTAATTATATATATATATATATATTTTGGTGAATGACTTACTAATTATATTTTAACAATATGGTTTATTGAATAATTGGTAATTTAATACCAAATTAAATTATTAAAATTGATTAGTTAATCAATCATAAAATGTTGAAAAATTGATTATGATGAAAATTTTGAAGGAACTCAAAGTTAATCATTTTTCACATACTTATGTATCACCTTTAATGTGAATATAAACAATTTTTCTATGACCATGAAAAATTATTATAAATAGCGCTATGCAAGTGAGTTAAACAAGCTAAATCATCTCATCCTACATTAATCCACAGGTTAAAATGGATTGGCCCACTTAATATTCAAGATTAGGCTTAACACACCTCACTGTAGGTTAGTGTAATAAGTAAGCCAATCCACCAACTCATCATACAAATTAAAGTTTCAGAAGAAAGGGGACTTAAAACCTAATATCAACACCATGTATCTTCTCTAAGGTGCGTCTACTTCACTTGTCTAGCCACCAAGAACATACCACGTATTCATACATTACTTCCTTTTTTCTTTTCTTGTCGACATGAAAAAAGAACATAATATAATCTTAAGAATTAACATAATTTCGTATCTCATACACTATATCAGGTATTATATGGAAAGGAGACATTCCTATCAATAACGTCTCCAAAACTCAATTCACTTTGATCCAAAGTATGACATGTTTTATTTTAACAAAATGTGCATTATTTCAATGTTTCTCTTGGTTTTATCTCAACAAACTTCTCTACTAGGAACACTAAACACTAACAAAATAACATTTTACTATTTCCTTACTTTTAGGTCCAATCTTCTAATCCTTATCTAAACAAATTTGAGTTGAGTTTTTCTTTTTCTTTTTTAATAATTCTTGCTAGTTAGCAAGCCTACCCACCCCACAATGGAATAACCCGTTTTAATCTGCGAGTTAAGCAAGGTAAGCTAAAATAATCTACATTATAAGCAAGTCAAAATTTTTAAACCTAACCCTCATTTTTAACAAGTTAAACGGGTCAGCCCATATAACCTATTCCGCTTGCACATCTCGAGTTATAAGCAAATCATAAATACAACAAAAGATAAGAGTTAGCATATTACTTATATCCATAAGTGAACACGTCTATTAAAAAACTTGATATATGATAGGAATACAAAAGTCTCACTTCATTGAAATAATATAAACACACCACTATATATCATCACATAAAAAATTCTCATAAAATAAAGAGAAAACAAAAGGTTGACCTCCTTTGAGAGATTATCGTAATGGAATATTACAATTTGTTATTGTATATTAGAAATGAAAAAACTCTCAATTCATAAAGAGTAACTTTTTTCCTCAACCATCCAAAAGTTACTGTGAGCAAATAAAATAACTCTTAATGTACCATCAATTTGTTGGTAACGAAAAATAAAGGAGTTTTTCACTTTCCAAAATAACCAAGATAAAAGGAAAGCCATACATTAACAAATCTTCACCTTGGATTTAACTTTCTTCTGGCTACTAATTTCCTTCATCATTTCTACCAAAAATATCAATTAGGGATAATTTAGAGTACTAATACCAATTATATTCAAGCAATACCTGAGCTTGGATATTAAAATTAGCTTTGTCATTATATCAGCTGAATTATTAGATGTACCAACCTTTTTTACTATAATGGTACCTTGGGGGAATAACCTCCTGTATAAAATGATAACTAATGTCAATATGTTTGGTTCTTTCATGATACATTTTATTTTTGATCAAATGTATAGCACTTTAGCTGTCAAACTATACTATTGTAATATCTTGTTTTAAACCCAAATTGCTTACTAAACTTCTAAGCCAAATAGCTTCCTTTATTGCTTTTAATACAACTATATATTCAACTTCTAAAGTTAATAATGTAATAGTGGATTATAGAGCTACTTTCCAACTAATTGCATTGCTCAAAAGCATAAAGCATAGTCTATCAATGATCTTCTCTTATCAATATCTCTAGCATAATTAAAGTCACCATTACCAGTAATACTACTACCAGTATTATGACAACTATCATATATTAAGCCAACATTCAAAGTACTATGAAAATATTGAAGTATCCATTTCATAGCCTACTAATGCACCTTGTTGGGATGCCTATATATCTACTAACAACACTAACGGTGTGTGAAATATCTTAACATGTGCATACCATAGTATACGTAATGCTTCCAATTGCACTAGCATAAAGAACAAGTGACATATGTTCCTTCTTTCCATCATATTCAATTATATTGCAATTGATAGTTTGAAATGTACTACTAATAGAGTTTTCACATGTTTTGCATTTTGTATGGAAAATCACTATGAAACTTTTTCAATGTATTTCTTCTATGATAAATATAATTTTCTAGCTTATCAATTTCTTTGATACTCCATTCCCAAAATTTTTTTAGTTGTGCCTAAATCTTTCATTTCAAATTCACCACTTAGTTGAGCCGTCAATTTGTTGATATCAAATGTACTGCTGGCAGCAATGAGCATATCATCAACATAGAGTAATAAATAGACAAAAAAATCATCCTCAACCTTCTTATCGTATACACAACTATCATAATCACTTCTTGAATAACCATGACTTAACATGAAAGTGTCAAATTGTTTACATCATTGATGAGGGGACTACTTCAATCCATATACTAACTTCTTCAACATATAAACATGATCTTCATTGCCTTGAACATTAAAACCTTTTGGTTATTGTATATAAATCCATTTGTCAAGCTCTCCATGAAGAAAAGATGTCTTAACATTAAGTTTGTCAAGCTTTAAGTTAAATAATGCAAACATCGCAAGTAATACTTGAATTAAACTATGTTTCATAACGGGAGAGAACACTTTATTAAAGTCTATTCCTTCACTCTATTTAAAACCTTTTGCAACTAGGTAAGCTTTGTAATGAGTAGCTTCAAAACCTGGAGATCCTTCCTTTTTCTTAACGATCAATTTGTAGCCAATGATCTTTCGTCCTTTAGGAGGCTTCATGAATTCCTAAGTTTTATTTTTGTTACAAGATTATAATTCTTAAATCATTATAGCTAGCCAATATGTAGAGTCATTGCTTATTATAGCCTTATGGTATGTTATAGGATCTTGAGCTTATATTTCTTAGGAAAATAATAATGCATATGATACTATATCTACATGAGTATATCTCTTAAATGGTTTAATCTATCTCCTTTCTTTATCTCTTGCAAGGCTATATTGTTGTTGTCTATGTAGAATCTCCTCTTTCTCTTCTTGTTCTTCTTCCTTTTCTTCATGAAGAAATTGATCTAAAGTATATTCATGTATTCCTTTGATTTGTAAAATTCAAGCACAACTTGCTTGCTAATATTATGCTATTTTTCCACATTGCTAAAGCTCTTTTGTCAAATGAAGTATGGATAACTCATTAAACTTAACATCTCTATTGATTATGAATCTTTGTGGCATATTTTTAGTATACCACAATATATAGCCTTTAACCTTGAAAGTATAACCAAGGAATATACATTTTTTTACATTTCACTCAAGTTTTCCATCATCTATATGAATATATGTAGGATACCAAAAAAAAATTTAAATCAGAATAATCAGTTGGAATGCTAAAACAAACCTTAATAAGAGTTTTTAACTCAATTGTAATTGATGGAGACTAATTTACCAGCAAACAAGCTACATTAGTAGCTTCAACCCATGATTCCTTCAATAATTTGATATTAGAGAGTATATAACGTGCTCTCTCCAAAAAATTTTTGTTTATACGTTCTACCACTCTATTGTGCTAAGATGTCTTTCTCACAATACAGTATCTCACTATGACTTCATTTTAATAGATTTCATTGAATTGTTCCTTACAGAACTCTAAACTATTTTCCATTTGAAGATGTTTAATTTTCTTATCGATTTGATTTTCAATAAGTACTTTCTACTTTTTGAAAGTGAGGAAGACATCATTCCTATATTTCAAAATATATACCAAAACATTCCTTGAAAAATCATCAATGAAAATTAGTAAGTACTTAGCACCACTTTTGATGGGATAAGCATCAGACCTTATAAATTAAAGTGAATAAAATCAACAGTACCCTTGGTCCTATGAATAGTAGTTCACTTGACTCTAGTCTGCTTCCCATGGACACAATGTTCACAAAAGTCAAGCATTTTATCATTACTTAACAAGCCACGCTTATTCCAAATAGGCATTGTTGCTTTGCTCATATGCCCAAAACACATATGCCACAAATGAGTAGAATCTAAAACAATATTAGGAGAAGATTATAGATATTGCTGCTTCACTCATATGCCCTTCCAGCAAGTACCCTAAAGTACCTTTGTAGACTAAGAACTCCACCTTTAGCAAAATTCTTATACCCTTAAGAGTCAAGATTTCTCAAAGAAATAAGATTTTTTTTTTCAAGTTTAGTATATGCAAAACATCAGTCAAACTTCTAACAACTCCATCATGCATTTTGATTCAGACTAGTCTAATGCCAACAACCTTACAAGACATATTGTTTCCCATGATAACAACACCACCATCAACCAACTAATAAGTTGTAAACCATTATTAGTTTGGACACATGTGATAGGAGCAATCAAAATCAATAATTCATGCATCACCAAATAACTAGTTGACATAAAGAGAATATTTTTAGCACTTTCATCAGTACTTGCTACCTTACTTGAATTTGCATCATTCTTTTCTTCAAATTTCAAACATTCTGCTTTCCAGTGCCCTTCTTTCTTACAGTATTGACATTTTGCTTTACAATATCTGGACTTAGATCTATACTGACATCTTCTTAAATTACTTAAACCAATCTCTTTTGATCTTCCTCTAACAAACAAGCCAACTGTAGAATTATCACATCCACCATTATCATGCGCCATCTTCTCAAGACTTAAAAGAGATTATTTAACTTCATTAATATCTACACATTTATGTCCATATATAAGTGTTTCCTAAAAATGCTTGTAGGAAGGTGGTAAGGAACAAAGTAACATCATTACCTATTGCTCACTTAGGAATGTCTCATCTATTTTTTTTTTTTTAATTCCATGATAAGTGAAGTGAGTTCAAAAATATATAATCTAATGGACGTAGCTCTATCCATACAAAGTGTATAGAGGGCATCACAATATACAAAGATGATTCACCACCATCTTTTTCCCATATAAAGAATCCAACTTAGTCCATAATGTTGCTAATGCTATCTTAGAGATAAATTCTTACAATACATCATCTGTAATGCATAACTAAATAATAGAAAGTGCTTCATCATCAATCTCATCCTACTTAGAATCCTTCATTATGATTTTTTCTTTTAAAAAGTGTTTTTTTTTTAATTTGTTGTATCAAACAACCAACATTCGAACCTTTTACATGCCAAAGTTGATGTACCTATCAAACTACTAAATATCAAATTTCGTTATTGCCATTTTCCTTCAAGGAGTTATCTCGAAATGCTACAAAAGGTTTAATACCAATTCATTATTAACAAATTGTAAATATAGTAGAAGTATAAAAGTAAACATACTAATGTCCTCATGTGAACACGGCTATTAAAAAACTTGATATATGATGGGAATACAAAAGTTCAATTTTACTCAAATAATACAAACATATCATTATATATCATCATATAAAAACCTCTCACAAAGTAAAGAGAAGACAAAAGGTTGAATTTCTCTGAGAGATTCTGGTAATGGAATGTTACAATTTGTTATGCATATTAGAAATAATAAAACTCTCAATTTATAGAGTATAGCTTTGTTTCTCAACCATCCAAAAGCTATGGTGAGAAAATAACTCTTTCTTTACCATCAATTTATTAGTAACAAAAAATATACAGTTTTTGACTTTCCAAAATCCTAAGCTGAAAGGAAAGACACATGTTAACATGTACTATAGAAAAATACAATAAAGAGAGAGACAAAATGATCTCCCTTCTCCCATAAATATAGAGAAAATTTTCTCTTTCTCCCTCTCTTCCAAGCCCCTTACCTCACTTGTGATGTATAATTATTTCTTCTAAAAGAAATTCAAAATGGGGAAATAATCAATTTTCTTTTATTCTTTTCATCTTTTAATTTTAATTTGTGTATCCTACAGGTTTTGTAAAATAAGAAGGTAAAAATGATCTTGACAAGAATGTAAGTAGCATTTACAAAAGCCTGTTTATAACATATAATGTGAAGCAAAAGGTTGATCTAAAGGTATTGCAATTCCCTAGAGTACAATGCTAGTTTTTTCCTTAAGTCCTTAATTAGAAGTCACATAGTAAATAGGCTTTGATTATTATTTTAGGTATTAAATCTATTGATAGAAGTTAGAAATTAGTAATTCGTAATTCGCCATTTAGAACCAATTTTTAATTCTATTGTTGATCAATTTTAAGAAAATAAGTTCAAGATTATTGGATTAATCAATGAGTAAAAATTAGAAAGAGTTGATTTTATTTTTGTCTTAAAGATACCAGAAAAATTTGGCTTATCATCCTTTAGACGTATAATCGATAATTAAATAATAAGGAGAAAGTAAGTTAGGTTTTCAATGTTGTTGTTATTGATTATATTGTCAATAAACCTATAGATTGTAGAGATTTTTCTAGTTAAACTTGAGAAAGTGATTAAAGTTTTTTTATTATAAAATTGATAAAATTAATTGCAAGATCACCAAGGTGGTCAAATGCATCATTACGTATTTGATTACCTTAGTAATATGGTCAACCAAGTAACTTAGGTAGTAGACCCAGTCTACCACTATGCCTTATAGGCAATAATTTTGGTCCTTTTTTCAATTTTTAGTATTAGAAATGAGTTCTTGATATGTTCAAATCTTTTATAATTACAAGTTTTATATCAAAGTTGCGTTTTTTTGGAAGCTAATGAGTAAGTCCAAGTAAGTAGGATACCATTGCTTTTCTATTTATGCATATAAGCTTAGAATAATGAACATAAAACTATTTAAACGTGATTAATATTTGTAAAAGAATAACTATAGGGATATGAGCAAAATCACATATTTAGTAAGTAACAAGAGATAAGCATTCTACATAAACAAGGCAAGTAAGTCTTTTTAGAGTGTCATGAATGCAACTATCAAAGTGTCATCTGCATTACGTTGACCTATACTTTGTAAGACTAGAGAAAATAACCCTGTTCTAGTTTAAGTTTTAAGGATTTTTTTAAACAATAGCCTTCCACTTTTGTAGGCCCGACTTTCCATTAATCCGAAGATGTGCAATGGACTTCCACTTATCCATTCTATACCCATAGTGAACTATCTCCTAATACTTTTTCAAACTTGAACAGCGACCTTCTCTTATGTTACTCAGATCCACAAGATTAAAGAGAAAGAAACGCCTCTACTTCCTTTCCATATAGGTGGTGTTGACAAGAATAGTGCAAAATGCATAAATGTAATGTATGTACCGATTTTAAGGTCAAGTATTACATTAGTTAAGTTTAATCAGGTGATCAAACAGTGAATTAGAAACATAACAAGATAGTAAATACTCAAGTCAAGCAGCACAGATCATCAGACATAATCCTTACATCCACATTCGTTACACATGCACAAAACAGCTAAATATAAGCATAAGTAATATAACAACTTACCATCTCTTATTAACATAATAAAAACTATCGTGAGGCAGGCCCATTTACCTGAATTGTTGATGTCCAATATCCCCTTGAAAGTTGAGTTGAAATCTTATAAAAAGTTCATTATTAGTTGTATTTTTAAAGTTTAGTTATATTATGTCATAGTGTTAATAAATTAGTAAACTTTTAGTTGTAATTGTTTTATAGATCCTATAATTTCACTATGTACTTATAAAAGAAGTAACAATAAATACTCACCAAAAGAAATTTTAACTTTTATATAAAAGTGTAATTACTATATATAGTTTATATATATAAACTATGATTTCAGAATGTATTTTTAGGATCTTTAAGGTAAAAGAGCTAAGATAAGATATTGTTATTATTGTATAGCTCTTGTAAATGGCAAAATAATGTTATAGGAAAACTTAAAATATATGATAATTAGTAATGACTATTATTTAAGAGTATTTATATATTATATGTTTTATCGTACATTCAATATTTTAAGTGAAAACTAGACCAAAATACTAACAAAATTATAAAATAATTTAACAATTATCAACACTAGAATGAAAATGTCATATTAGATATAAAAAATCATGGGAAAAAGTTTAGGGATTTTAGGAAACTAATAGATAATATTTTGTAATTTTTGTTTAAAGTAGACATTTTTTAATAAAATGGGTAAAATCTTGGAAAAATTATAAAAAAAAAAAAACCAAACATGCGAATTTAATTCTAAGAAAATTTCTGCTAGAATATACAATTATAGAGTACTTATAAATAAAAGGACTCCTTGAAACAACATGAATTGAAAGCTCAAACCTCAACCTTATCTAACCTATTAAGAGGAATATGGAGAATTTTTATAAATTTTCCCCTAAATTTTAAAGGCTTAATTTTGAGTGGTGTGAATTTTTGAAGTGATGAGAGGGGTAGTTATGGTATTCAGGAATTATTATTAAATTGTATAAGTGTCTAAAAATTATGAAAAATTAGAGAAATGTTGCAAATAATGTTAAATGTCTCCTATTACAATTTAACAATTTTTGGACAAGTGTACAAATTTTACTAAATTTTTAAAGAGGTCACCTGATATTTTAATAATTTTCTAATAAGTGTAAATTTATGGAAAAATTACCCCGTGTTCTTGAGTTGAAGACGTGTCTAACTAATTTTTGAACATTTTTCTGTTACTTGTATAATTTTTGGTAAATTCTTAAAGAAGTTATCAAAATATTTTAATAATTTTATTATATTTCCTAATTTTATGAATTTTTGTTTACTTTCCTTATAAGTTGTTGGATATTTTTATGACATGTCATTGGTTGTTTGATATTTATAAAGTTGTTTCGATATTTCTTAGGTATTTTATGATGTTTTATTAGGTAATTTTATCATATTTTAGCATTATACCCAATTATTTTATTATTTAATTTACTTTTCCAAATGTATTCTTTACTTTTGTTTGGGAATATATCATGATGATGTCTTATATGTATGGGTCATGAGTCATTATCATGCTTTTTAGCCTTAATTGTCATTTGTTTACCTTACTTTATTACTAATTTACTAATTAGTATTCTATTTTTACTTTTAATTACCTACTTTTACTTCTAGGAGCAAAGTGGTATTTTTCACACTTTTTATCATCTTTAATCTTTGGTAGATGCTTTATAATTAATGTATATATATGGGACTATAATATTACCACTTCCTTTTAAAAGCCAATGCCTATGCTAGCCTACTTTGGACTGTTTACTCTAAGTAGCTTTCACTCTACTTCATTAGGTAGCCTTCTCTTAGATCGCTCCTTCCATAGGTTTGACCTCTCAACGAGAGCACCAAATGTTATAACTTAAGTCTAAGGGGAGAACCTTAAGTTTTTTTCTCTTACTAATATAATTTCTACAATTAGTTTTAGTGCTTTGTACTGTTGTTAACTCTGTAAACCCTAATTCTATTGATGAGTCATTGTTCCTAGTTAATTCTTATATTTTAGGGTTATTTAGACCTATAGGTTGACAATTGAATTCGTCTTAAGTCCTTGAAAACCTAAGGTTTCGAGTTTATATCCTTATGTTTTCTTAAGCAAGTTAGTGGGTCTTACAATTGGATTTAAGGATTAATAAATTTATATTTTGGTATCATGTCGAGGATGCTAGGTTATTTGTTCTTGTTGCATACATTAAAATAGGAGAAACAACCAATCCTATGATGTTATTTATATTATTCATTGTAGTAGTATATTTCTACGAGTATTCACAAAGCATGGCATATAGTTTTAGGTAGTATTTCCCTATTGGGCTACATAGCTCACTCACATATGAGGTTTTACTTTTTCAAGTGATAAAAAGCTTAGGAAAATGTAGGACTAGAGGAGCTTAATTCTTATATGTCTTTGCTAATATATAAAGGCATACAGGAAGTTGCTATACCCAACAAATATAGGGCCTAGCAACTATGGTAGTTACCATTGATTGCTACTCTAATGCTATAAAGCTTATAAACCTTTAATAGTGAGTAAGAGTATATAGTAAATAAGGCCCACATGGATTAGAGATGAAATGTTTGGATGATTATTGATTTGTTAGCATAACGTACTAAATATTAGTCAATTTTTAAAAGGAATTTTAGACCTAAATGAATTGAAATATTCATTAGTCATATAATTGTTGGCATGACTTTTAACTACTATATTTTGGTTTAAGAATGTTACTAGTGGAATTGAATTGGCCTATGATAAATAAGCATACAGTCTTAGGATAATAGGAGCATCTCAACTTGTAACAATCTTAAATTGGATGATGGTAGGAAGTATAACTAGCGAAGTCCTTAATAGAGGAGAGCTCATAGCAATGATAAGATGTTTGGATGTAAGTCCTACAAGGATTGAAAATGAAAAATAAAGCTGGTTAGTTGATAAGTTCAAACAACAATGACAAGTTAATATTAGCTACAAACTTAAGATTAAATACATATAAAAGACTTATTAGGTATGAGTAAATGAAAGGGAATTGAAATGTCTTTTACTACTTAATAAAATGTTATTTGAAATAATGGGATATCATGGTGTTGTTCCTAACTTCCGCTAGTAGAGATTAAGCTATGAGAGAGCCTAACGATTACCTAAAGTAGCCTGCAAAACAAATGGAGTGAGAAAAACAGTTGAAGGCCGAGGCTAGGGGGTAGGGGGTGGTTTAGGTGATTTATCTAAAGGCCTCATCTCCATTTATAAGGGATGAGGCCAACTTTAATTAGGCGATAGATCTCCTATATTGATAGTACGTTCTAAGAACATTGCGAAATGGTAGGTGATAGTTAGCAGTTACATTTCATGGAAATCGTTCTCGAATAAAGACTTAGAAGCTTCATGGGCTAGGTTTAGCCATCTAGGCCTAAGTCACCAGCAACTCTAAGACAATCTATGAACCAGATTGAAGTGAGAGCCATACCTTGGAGGAGGTTGGTAAGGCTTCTTCGTGGCTTAACCTTGTTTCAATGGAGAACTTCCACTCTAGATGAAGGTTAGTTAGAAACAATAGGTAAGGCAAAGCCATAAAAGCTCAGGCCATGTCTTAAATAGGTTAGATTAGACCTTGGGGGCCTAAGTCCAAAATGGCCTATCAACAAAAGTTGCTTTTTTACAATAATTATCAAATTAATATTTATGTATTAGGAATATTACCAAGTTACATGGTACCCAATATACATAGTGAAATTGACAGGTACAAATTGACAGGTACCTTAGAACTTGGAACTATAATACATATGTTGCATGGTTCAAGTAGGTTTTGAATTAATAGGGGGTCATACTTAGTACCTCTACCTACCAATTATTGGTTCTAAAAATTTAAAGTTAAAATCTATCCTATGCCATTTAATACCCATTTTAGAGGCTACACATTCATGTTGGGTTTTATTAACTATCTTTGGATTATAAACGTTAAAAATCATTATTGTAACTTAGCTTTAAAGTTAAGTCTCTTTATTTATTAATCTATTCAAAATTAGATCCAATGTGATATTGGAAATACCTTAAAAATATGAAATTTCCTAATTTTGTAATAGAATTAAAAAGAAGTTAACTAATAACATAATAGAAAATATAGATAGAGGCCACAAGATGCTACATCTTATAAGTGTAAGGACCCTGTTGTAATGATTATGTGTGTATAAGGTCCATCTCACGTTATATATGACCTTAGAGGATCAATGTAGAATGACACACAATAAATGATTAGGCGAAAAGGAGGTAAGAAAGGGGAGTATGAAACTTGAAGAGGCTTAAATACAAGTGTGATAGGTGAAGGTGCCATTCAAGTATCAAGCTCCAGTATTCTTGATGAGAGGCATTGCATTCTTCACATTAAGCACTTATTTGATTTTTTGAGGTTGCAAATTGGCAACATGATAGCATTTTTATTTAATTCTTCTTGATTCAAATGAGAAGAGGCTCTAGGTACTTATAGAATTTAGCTATCAATATTATCTACCAAATTGCATTGATGATTGATGGTTGGAATGAATCCTTTTATTAATGGACCTCTTCATGGGCTTCTTTTAGATTCTAGCTTAGTAAAAACCTCTTCATGTGCATAAACCTCCTTAAAAAAGGTTAAAACCAAATGAGTGGATCCAAAAGCTTTTACTTCAAGCCTACCATGTTAAATCTTCCTTGCCTATTCAAAAAGAAACATTGGCTTAACTTTTTGAGTCCTATCACTTTAACTGAAAGAGCCAAATTTAAGTAATTACTAAGCTCATAGTCTAAACACAAATTTAGCCCTGTACTCATATCAATTACTTCTCATATATATCTCAAATTTTCTTATGATTGACAAATTTTATAATATTATAAGTGCAATTAAAGTTCCTTACCTTTCCATCACTTGTATCAATAATAAGTAACTATGGAATTTTTTTCTCATAATATAACTATTCTATAAAAAGAGTTAATTACTTGAAGAATTCAATTGAGGATAAATTAGTTCTCAATATTTTACTGTTTTTCTATTTAAGTCATAAACCTTTTTTCTATTTCAATTCTCAATATTTCTAAAATTTACAAATGAGAACTTTTCTTAACATCAATACTTTTCTATTAGTGCTTAACACATGGCAAGATCAAAGTGGTCCAATTTAGTGATTTACTTAAGTAATATAATTATACATATTAATTAAGAAAATTAATAAAAATATAAGAAACTAAAAATATAAAAAAAAAAAAGAAAAAGAAAAAATTCAATAAAAACGGATTCGACCGCCTTTTCGCCTTAAGCTAGTCAAAGTGATGACATAAACTCATGTGAGTTGCAACCTATTAAAAGAAGTGAGTCATTTAACTCATATATGATAATGGGTGGATTATCCACCACCTTAAGGCTTACATAATTACATTAAGGTTTATGGGATAGCCATCTACCACTATTATTTAATTTCAAAAAAAAAAGAGTAAAAAATGCATCAAAATTAGCTAAAGGCATGTAACTTAGTTACAACCTAGCCAAATTTTTATGCTTTTTTTTCTTACTTTTTTTTGTTTTTAATAACATTGCTAAGTGGTTGTGCACTATCATGGGTAGGAATGACCTACTTTTTTTAGTAGGTTACAACGTACCTACATTTATGTGGTTAATTTGGCTACTCCTAACTTAAGCGTAGATGAGCTTATTTTTTTATAAGTTTTTCCCTTTTCATTTTTTTATAATTTCATTTATTTTATACAGTTTATTATGTTGTTTATTTAATATAATTGTGTAGACCAATTAGAATGTACCTCATAGCATAGATTAGGGGAAAAGTCAACATGTTGAAAAGGTCCTCATTTTGAACATTTCCAAATATTGATAACTACAATAATAAAAAAGAGAAGAGTGGTTGATTGAAAACTTAAGAAAAAAAAAAGTAAAAGATTGAGAGTAAGAATTTATTTATCTCATTTTTGTAAGTAATTATCTAATAATGTTTTAGGTATATTTATTTATGTCATATTATTGTCTTTGCCATGTATATTAGTGCTTAGTTGGAAAATCTAACTAAAATTTATATATGAAAAAACCTATTATAACATCAATTAGAAATTTTGTATTGGATATAGGGAATTAAAGACGCTTAGAGGCACGTGAAGAACGTTATCCTTAAGAGTGTTACGCATTCTACACTAAGCTTGCTAAGATATGTGTAAACTCTCCGAGGTTACAACAACCAAGTATGTATCAAAAACAATGTTATACAGTTTTCGATTATGTAAGATGTTAAGGTAAAGGTTTTATGTTATTTAAATGTGAAGAAATGTTTATACATTAACAAAATTGATACACAAGATCATTATATGGTCATATTTAAGTTGGCTTCGGGTCATTGGAGTGCATAAGACTCTTAAGGACAACATTCTCCACATGCCTCCAAGTATCTTTATTTCCCTATATCCCATAAAAAATTTCTAACAACTTCAACTCATATTATTGAGGATTATATTGAAGACTAGAAGTGAAAAATGCTTATGTTAAAAATGTTGGTAAATGCTTTAATTTTATTAATACGTTATGTGAATCAATAAGTAATATACATTTATCACGAGGCATATTAATACTAAAAAATCCATTTCTTAAAATGACTCTTCCCTTACTCAATGGAGGAACAGTCATCGCATATTCAAGTTGTATGTTTAGTAAAACATTTTAAATAAAACTCCTAAAATGCCTTTAATTATTAAAATCTAATATGCTATAAGTAGGATGGAAAACACAAAGAGCAAATGGAGCATTATATAAAGATGGAACATACAAAGAGGAAATGGAAGATTATATAAAGTTAAGGTAAGCATATATTTGGCATCTAAACTTTGATCATTTTTGTTTTAATTATCTAAAGTCCAACAAGTCATTTACTTGGAGAAAATAAAATAATTATTTCCTCTTAATGGTCTTGCATTATTTACTTGAAAAAATTGGAAGGCTACTCTATTCTTACTCAATTGGAAATAAATATTAGTTAAAAAGACACGAAACTCTTTATTCCCTCTATGTAGGGAATAAAAGGCTCAAATATTATGACTACTATACTATCATTAAAATGACTAAATAAATTTTAATTATTTTCTAAAATGACTAAATTTGGGCAAACTAGTAATTCAATTTGTATTTCTAACTTAATACTATAATTAATGAAGTAAAGTAAATATTAGAACAAGTACTCTTCTTAAAGATCATACAAAGTAAACATTGCAATAGAAATTCCTAACCTAATCCTAATAATAGTCAATAACTTTTATATGTACTATCTATTCTATTACATCTAACCCAATTTTTGAATTAACCACCTAGACTTTTTTTATTCTTACATTTACTTACTTGAACTTCGCTCATTTTTGCATAATTATCAAGTTCAATTACTATAAATAATCTCAAAAAGTCTCTAGGTAGAAAATTGATGCCTTTTAATTAACTTTAGATAGTTATTCACAAAAATAGACAATATAACATTCACACTAAAGTTATCTTCAGTGTACAAATTAGAGAATAAATTAATTTTAAGCAATCAGTCACTTCATTCAAATATAGTTCAGTTTTCTTCTCGCTAGCTTCAATATCTCTTATCCATTTATTTTCTTGAATTTTTCCTGCATCATTAAATTTTAGATGATTTTGTATGTCCAATTTGAGTTGATCTCAATGGACCCCGTGTAACTATTCAAGGAAAAGTAATAGATAAGTATAACAAGATTTAAATCCACGACATTTTGCATCAGATGCATTTAGTAGCCATTTAGTTAACCTTGACTTAACTGGATCAGTTTTGGTAAACAGTCACTTGGAACACAATAACAATTGTATCTAATAAGTTTATGTTTTTGTTTGATAAAATTTCTTAAAAATACAAAAGTCTACGTGATTAATAATAGTATGTTTGTGAGAAAGAGAAAAGAAAGGAAGGAAAGAAAGCAATTAAATTTGTTATATGAAATATTTAGCAGAACTAGATATTTTCATCAGTAGAACACCATCGCCATCGCTTTCATAAAATTTCAATTTCTTTCGTCCAACTGAAGAGTGAGGTGAAGCCTTCTCTTTTCATTTTTAATTTTCTTGCCAACTGGCGATGTGAAGCTTAATGATCGATTTTAGGCCCACTTATGCATGCATGCATAGGTGTTAAGTTTTGTCAAAAATTAAATGAACCACTAGAGAACTTAAAACATATATGAATGCTCCTGAGGCAACTATGCAAATTGCCGAAATAAAAGGATTTATTATTGGGTTTTGACTCAATACATTCATGATTTGATGATTTACAGATTTAAAAGGAAGTAGAATCGTAATCATTTGTAGGTTTTTATATTTTTCGTACACTTCGTATGAGAATTCTCTTTCTCATTATTTTGGCATACCATAGTATTTGGAATAAATTATAAATACCGTGTCTTTAAAATATACTGCATTTATATCTGTCGTCTTTAAAATAAATTTTAGATCCTTCCAAATCTTTAGAATATTTTTAGATCATATTTTGTTATTTTCTCCTTATAAAAGTAATCAAAAATTATTAAAAACATTTTTTATTATTTTTCAAAGCGTAAGATGATTATATATAAGAAAAAACGTTCTTCCAGAGATTCAAAAGTTTATATGTATAAAGGCTAAATGCATATAGAAAATATAAGAAAATATATCTATATTATAATCTCATGTATTCACTAAAGTTGTGAATGAGCTGAATTGAACCGAACTTTTGAAACTTTAGCCTCAATTTTTTTAAAAATTATCGAGCTCAAGCCGAGTCGAATTTTCACCAAGCCCAAAAATTACATGTTCAAGCCCAAATTCAATAAAAAAAAATCTAAAATTTAAACTCAACCTGTTTAGATAAACAATCTTGAACCTAATTACCTAAACAAGTTTAGATAAGAGATCCCAAGTTCAAATTTAAGTTTGAATTAAATCTTAAAATTAATTTACCATTTTTGATAATTTTTAAATTATATCAATCTTATTTTTATATTCTTGTATTGTATTTTTAATTAAAATGATTTTAATATAGACTTGTGGGCATATTCCCAAACTTACTCATGAACTTACTCACGAATTAACTCATTACTAATATAAACAAGTCTACTCACGAGCTAAATCACGAGCCTAAAAAAGAGTTTAGACTTGGTTCATTTAAATAAATGAGCATTATTTTAAGCTTAAACTTAATTTATTTATAAATCAAGCTCTAACTCAGGCCATACCAAGTTTAAAGTAAGCTAAACTATTAAGTTCGACTAATTTATAGTCCTAATATTCGATATTCACCGTTGTGCAAAACCAAACAAGTACAAGATAGGTAAGGCAAGACTCTATCAATATTCCCATGTATAACTATTACATTTAACTCCATCTTGGAAAGAATTGTCTCCTTTTATGTGATGGGCATTAATATTAATATTAATGTCTGTAGATTTTGTATTATTTATTCTATGTTTAGTACTTATATGATCAAAGATGAATTATGCATTAACCATTCATTATGGATTACTTGTATCTATATGATCACCATCAACTTTTCAAAAATAAAATAGGGATCCCCTACTCTGCAACTTTAGTATCCCTAGTAAATGTCATTGATGATAACATTAATATCATCGGTGACAAAATAGACAAATGCAGTGCAACCACTCGATTAGGTTTATAGACACAATTTATAGGCTCCACTATTGCTGGCATCATACAATGCAATAATTTTTTCTTTTCTTAAATTAATATACTTATTATAACAATTGAAAGAGAGCAAATCAAACACAATCTGTCTCATTAAAAATTCAATATTTATGTGACTAAACTATATTAGCTTAGCACTAAAATCTCAAATTGAAAAAACAAGTTGAAAATGTTAATCAAATTAAAAGTTCCTATTAAGAATAGTCCATGTAATAAGTAATGAAAATTTATTGGGAAAAAATTAGTCTCATTGATGAATTCTCAACTATTGCTAAACCCTAGTCTAAGAATTGTTTGGGGAAACCTAGAAGAGAAAACAAAAAAAAAAAAAAAAAAAGCTTTAAGGGGTCAAAGCTTACTCCAACATGTATATTCTAAAAGGACATGAATGTAAGGAGTTCAGGCTTTCGGATCTTTTACAACGTGAGCTTCAAGGATATTAATATGCATGTGAAGGATGCGTATGACAAGTAGAACATTTTCCCTTAACACCCTGAATCTCTGGCTATGATAGAGTGAGTCATAGAGATAATCATACAAGTGGGATCTACTGCTATATTTATTTATTACTCTTTAAATGAGTGGATTGTAGGTGGAGCTCGAGTTTGGAGGCTCGAGGTGAAAAGCACTACTAACACTAGTCTTATCCCCACCAACCCCATTCAACCCCCTATCGTCTCCCCCCTCTCAAGCTATTGAGTGGTTGGTAAAGAGAGGTAATTTAGGTTAACCCTCCAAGCATCTAAATAAGGCCCATTGTCTATTGCAGTTGCATAGATGCTTAGTTAGGAGGTAAAGAACCAACTCGAAGTGTACTCAATCATCCCCTTGGCACTCAAGTCATCTATAACAACTCCTAAGAGTGTTTATAATACTCAACTAACTTTAAGTTTAGAAATAAAGTAAGATGTATCATAGTTTAAGTGCTCAACCAACAAGTGAAGTGTCATCTTGGTATCGAGTTAAATTGGCACTAAACGTTTGAGGCACTTACATGATGTAAGCATACTCAAGTAATTGCTACCGAGCCCTTTCAATTATGTTTTATGTAATATATATCCACATTGATAAGTTTGACCTTAACAAATTAATACTGAAGTAAGTTTGAGAGATTATAAATTTTGAAAGCTTATGATCTACACAATGAAAAGATGACCATCAAGTATGATATTAAGAAGGCTAATGGTCACAGAGATTTTAGATTATGGTGAGTGCATATACATGGGGTCTTAGTGCAGTCAAGCTTAAAGAAGGCTTTTATGAACATCTAGAATTAATCAAGGATGGTAGTTGTGTGAAATTCAATAAGAAATCCTTAATGATAATCTAGTTAAATCTTAAAAATAGCATTTGTCATGAAGGCGAAGAAGACAATTTAGGAAGTATAGAAGAAATTGAAAGAGCTATACATGATAAATCTCTTACGAACTAACTAATCTTGAAGTAAAGATTATACTCACTTCAAGTGAGTAATGAGTCATTGGTATGATAGCATATTTCGAATTTCAAGTCCTTTGTCAATAATTTAAAGAAAAAAGGATATTGAGGTTGAGATTAGGGAACAAAAAATAATCGTGTGTGATCTCTATCATCTTTATTCTGTAGATTCACGGAGAACATAATCTATGGTAAGAGAGACATATTGATGGAAGAGGTCAAAAGCAATATGTTGAGTACAAACTAGTTAGTCTATGAAATGGAATCTACAAGAATTGAGGTTATAGATAATCCATTGTTAGATATCAATGTTCCCGTATCAATGGCAATTCTAGAAGAAGATTAAGAGGCTAAGGTTTTATTTGCCATTATTGCAAATAAAAGGGAAATGTAAAGGCCAAGTTACAATGATCTCAATTAGGGTTTTTAAGACCAATAAAATAATAAAAGGAAGTAGTTTGCAATGTTTATAGATATTTAAAATAACTAAAAATAAAAGGGATGTGGATGGATAAAAATATGCACTATTCTCAAATGAACTGAGATTAGATTAAATTAGTGATTGATATGAGCACATTCAATAAAATGATCTAACATGTTAAATAGATATCACTATAACAAAAAAAAAATTAAATAATGTTATTCGACACAATTTATAAAGATCGATAAGGACTCCAAGAATTTAAAAAAAGAAAGACATTTATGTCCTTATTCAATAATTAAGAGAAATATGTCTCTTTAACTCTATAAGAATGGAAAATGTATGGTAATACTCAAATTTATTAATTTCTATTCTATTACATAAGGTGCCATTATATAGGCTAATAAAAATAACCCTGCTTAGTGTAAAGGAAAACAATAAAAACAAGAATCTAAAACTAAATAAAAAAAGTACCAAAGTATTACATATTGATAACAAATCTAACTAAAATGTGAAAGTAATATGAAAATAGTTAAAGGAATAAGTGTAAGCTTAGACGCAGCTTACCATTGATCTAGTCCTATTAATCTCTTATATCCCCGGTTGATTATATAAACTCTCTGAATAGTCTTCATCTTAATCTGGGATATCTAAGCAAGAAGTTTTAAAGTAGTATTCTTATCATACTCTCTCCCTCAAAAGAGGTTCATCCATGAAACCAAAGTTGAATGGCTTAACAAATCTACCTAGTTCAAAAAAACATAACAAAAAGAATACATGTGGACAATATTGCATAAACCTAACATGTAGCATCACAAGTAACCAATATTCTATATATACTGCATGTGCCCTATCAATAAAAGCTCACTTGAATTGGATGATTCTCATGAGATTGTAGTGACTTACCATAATGTACCATACTTATGGTATATAACGTTTGAACTTGTAATGCTCCTACTTATGGTAACTCAATTGCACTTAATTCAATTGACTACTAGTTATTCTTTAGTTTGGCATTGATTGACAATTCTTGATTTCTATCTCATGTAACTATTAACACTCAATACTATTTAGTGCAAGTTTACATGATTCCTTAGCAATTCACCTTGGACTTTCTTTTCATCTACCTACCCCTACATCCGACTTTAAATTACTTCTAGTTCTTATTAGATCTCTTATTTGGTCACAATTATGAAAAATAATTTTCTCTCTTTAATAAAATGATATAGATTCTTTAAGGGATTATGTAAAACATTACAATATACGTACTCTCAAAATGTATATGGAAATCATCGATAATATAACATCACATATAGTTATATCTTCATAAGCATTAATAAAAAGCTACTTCCACTTATTTCGTTAATCAAACTACCTCATTATAACAAATTAGCTTATTGGAATGTTTGTTCAACAATGCTTAGACTTAACTTTTCTATTAGATTTTTAAACTAAATTTTGCTTAATATCATTAGTTAGCACATGATAAGCATCTTCATGTATTTTTACACTAATACAAAATTTGGTTTCCATCAACTACATTGCTTTGATACAATTTAAAGTCCTAACAATCATAATCACAAATCAATGCATATCATTTATGGGTCCTACGAAATTTATAGCTATAGCAGGAAGCCCTATCAAATAGATTTTTTTTCTTTCGACCTTATTTTGATTATTAATACGATATAGAAGGACCTAATCTCATCCCACTAAAACCAATCAAAAACTAAGTTAACCAAAATAATCTTAAAATACTCAACCAAGAAATCAAAAGACAATAATAATAATTAATCTAACCCTAACTTCAAATCTCCAAATGATTAAAAAATAAAGTCACACCTATCACGAAATTTCGTCCATAGAGAGCATGTCCCATAAAAGATCAAATACCAAATGATAAGGATCTTAGATCTAGAGCTTTTAAGACTAATAAAACATTAAAAGAAGGTATTCTATGATGTTTCTAGATATTCGAAATAACTAGAAACAAAAGGGAGAAAGATCAATCACGAATAAGAATTATACATTACTTTTCATAGGAAAAAGTATATTTTGAGTCATCAGCATTTCACAGTTTTTCTACTTAAGTCCTGAACTTATTTATTTGTTTGTTTGTTTATTTATTTATTTACATTCAAGTCCTCAATATTTGTAAATTTCTAGAAACGAACCCACTTTTTAACATTGTTAGTTTTTCTATCAACAAATGATACCATATGATCACTCCACATAATAATTTTAAATAATATATTAAAATATTAAATAAACCTATAATAAATGAAGAACAAAAAAAAAAGAATGAAGTTGTACAAAATCATTAAAATTAAAATTTTATTTCCAACCATCCTATTACTCAAATAGAAAAGCGATGAAATAATGAGGACTAAAAATATACTTTTCCCTTTCCAAAACAAACTAGATTTAGATTAAATCAGCAATTGATATGACGTACCATTGATAATATAATCTAAGGTTTTAAATTGATTTTGATACGACACATGGAATCTAAATAATGTTGCTTACCATAATTTATGAAGATTGATAATGACTTGAAAAATAAAGATAAACAATTCTCTCATTGTTCAAAAATTAGGAGAAATCCATCTCACTAATTCTTTAAGAACTAAAAGGTTATATTTAATAGGAGTAGACACGATTTGGTTCGGTATAATTTACCCTTTTACAAAACCAAATCTAATTTTACGATTCAATTTTTTTTTTTAATGAATTGAACCTAACTATATGGTTCAATTTATAAATTTTTTTAACCTAAAATAAATTGATCAATCTAATTCAATTTGCGGTTTAAACTATTTTTTTTTTCAGTAATAAAATTCAAGAATTATTATAAAGATATCATAGATGAGCTATACTCCACTAAGCTTTTTCTTCGTTGCCCAATAAATCCATTACTTAGGATATGGAATGCAATTCCTCCAATAATTCCCCATAAAATATAGTAGTAAGGGTTAAAAAAAAATTGATTGTTATTGTTGGTCAAATTAAGTAAAGTACATGTCAAAGTTGAAACGATATTAATTTGTTCATGCATTCATTAACAATGCACATGTGTAATCAAACTCCTCAAAAAGCAACAAGAAAAATGAACATCTAGTCTGCTAATTGCACCTCTAAAGTCTCAAAATATCATATGCTATAGTAACCCTTTTCAAATTGAAGTCTAATTTCCTACAAAAAGGGGACATAGTTAGCTAATTCTCAAACTCCTAAATCAAGCCAATTGGCTCATTTCTTTCCCACTCTACAATGCAATAATCAACTTTTAGCATCATAATCCCTTTAACAAAAATTTAGACACTAATCTAACTAATTTAACAAACCTAATCACTTCCATTCACCAAACTCCATTCTTAACTATCCTCATCCAAGAAAAATAGTCAAATACTGATACAAATCACTAATCACTTAACCAACAAACTAGTTCCACACAAGCCCATCTCTCTAATGTTGGAAAAGCTAACAACTTTAATTTTTTCATCCCCAAAAAGTTCACCCTAAATAAATCCCTATAGATCAAACATTAACTTATTCAAACACATTTATTTAAATGTTACCAATCCACACATAATAATTACACACATATGCATATACATAAATACTATTATTACTATTGCTACAATCACATGTAAAGAGAAGAATTAAAAGTCTAAAGAAGTTAACCAATGGTTCTTCTCTTCCATCACTTAGTTGTGGCAAACTAACTTCTCTTCCATCAGGCAAACTTTTTCCTTTCTTTTCTTTTTTTTTCATGTATAGCATATTGGTTCAATTTAGTTTGAACAAACCTATTCGATTCACCTAATTACTAAGATCAAACTAAATCAATTGCAAAAGAACCAATTTTTTTACACTAATCATAATTCAATTTGCGATTCACAAGTCTTTTAGCCTGCACTAATACTTAAAACATAAAATGCCTTTATATAGGCTAATAATGATAACCATACTTACAATCAAAGAAAACAATAAGATGAGAAACTAAAAGTAAGTAAGAAAGTATTGAAATAAAATAGATTGATGATAAATTTAACTAAAATAGAAAAGTAATATGGAAAAAAAGTACAAGGAATAAGAAAACTACAAGCTTAGATGCCCTACATGTTGAACCCATCTCTCTCCTCTCCTCCCCATACCCTAATTACCCCCATAAATGCAAGCCCCAATCTCAATCAACTACTACTAATAGTCCCAATAGACACCTTCAGGTTCTATTTATCTTTCTAGCCATGGATGATCTTGTAACCTATCTGAATAGTCTTTTTATAGTGTTGGATGCTTGAGTAAGAAGTTTCTACTCAAGATTGCAATCACTAGTGTCCTTACATAGGATTGAGGCAGGAGGCAAGTTACTAGAGTAAAGATGATGCTTAGTCAAAGATAGTGAGATTTTACTAGTATATGATGGTCAAAGGAAATATATGAATTAGTTTTTTGAAGAAATTGGTTCCAAATTCTACAAGCCTACACAAAGTGATTTTATATAGATGGTTAACAATTAGGAGTTGAAAATTGTCGATGTATAAAGTTTAGTATTAAAGCACGGTAGATGTGTGTGTACAATATCGATTATGCGCTATGTGCTAAAGTTATTCTCTAATTCTTTTCTTTCTAATGTGATAGATTATGATGCTTATTGTAGTATAATGAGAAGTAGTAGCATGGGGGCCTAAAATCGAGGTATGATGTCAATGAGAGGAGTTTGGTCTAAAATTTGTTTCAACTATAAGGAAGGTGATTTTTACTAGCTTTTTAGTGATATTAATCTCATGGTAAAGGATCCTAGCATTTGTATTGCCTTTTATGAATAGATTAAGCATATTGGTTGAGATGGTTGAAAAGTTTATTTTATTTTAGTAGGTTTTTGCATTAAGTCCTAAGGTAAAGAAAGTTTGGAGATCCATAGAGCTTAGAGAGTCCAAGAAGAGCTTAGCTATTGAAAGAGCATTGACCAAAAAATTGAAGAGTTGTCATGTGTGTCAAAGGTTCATACTAGGCATAACTATCAAAGTAGATGGACAACGTCATCTGGAAATAAGGTAGCTAAGGCTCATGTCTATGTGCAGTACACTAGATTGTTTGTAAGTAAATGGCTAAGAAGAGTGAATCAAAGAAGCTACTTTAGAGATATTGCTTAAGGGAATAAGTATGTGCATTGAGTTGTTCAAATTCAAGTCAAGATGATATGTTTGGAATTCACACGAGACTTGGGTTTTAAAGCATCAAAAGATAAATAAATTAACAAAATAATGAAGTCGAGACTTAATTTGGACACCAATAGTTTGTTATATTATGTTTTCTCATTGTCTAAGTTACTTCTTATTTCCTTTATTAGCGTTAAGGCTTTTAGAAATATTATATACACTATCTTGCGCATTGGATAGAATAAGAAAAAATAGAAAACTTTAGGGATTGTCTAAAGGAATTGAATGCTCTAAGGATTATGTGGGATTTATTATACCTTTGATGCACTATAGTGAGTTGATTTGGTTTTCTTGTAGTATTTACCCTTTTTTTTAATGTGGTTTTCTACATAAATTACTTGTTTTCTTTCTTCTTTTACTTAATTCTCTCTCTTACGATTATGTGTTTGTGATTGTACCAAGAAATCTAGATCCAGTCATAACAAATGTCTCAATATGGCCAGTATAATCATGAGTTTATTTAATTGCAACTCGGCAAAATATTTTTCTTAAAGAAAGATGGAAAAAAAATCTTTAGCAGCTAATTTCTTATTTAAAATCATATAAAAAAAAAACATAACTCGTATTCTAGCAATAAATCAAGGTGTTATTGGTATTTTGAGACTAAGGATGAAAACAAACAAGAAGCCCAGCCATTCAATCGTCTTTCCTTTTGCCATTTGGCGAAAAATAAGGACTCATTAAAATGTATGCAACATAAAACTGTGGTTATTAGGTCATAATCCAATTAGGACCTTTAGGACATCCATATTTAATGAAGGGAATAATCTTAGCGCTTTCCTGATAATTTGATGTAGACTTTAAGATAATTGATTCATGTATAATCATAGGAATTGCACCTGTGACTACTAAATCCTCCATAGTGATATCATGATTCGAGACTTATAGGCTGTGAGTTGTAGGTGTTACTTGGATGTGGATTCACTATTGGAGCATAGATGGTGTTCGATTTCATGATGTATCTTTATACGCTTGCTTCATCTATCCGAGCCAGCTAATTGTAAATCGGTTTGTATTAAACACCCAACATCCTTTTTTTTATTTTTTTTTTCCCATGGCTCATCGTGGTGATGTAGATCCCCGTATAAATGACTACTAAAAGTAAAGTAGTTTTAAGAAGCGAATAAAAGAAGTAACCTGAGACAACCAGCTAGATTAAATATGAATCCGATGACTGACGGAGTCATCTAGAGTCATAAAGTGACTATTATAGTCAATATTATGCCGGGGTCATAACTGCTAGTGCCCGTTGCCGGAGGGAATAAAAAATATACATATACAAAATCATGGAAGACAACTTTGTGATGAATCCGTGTGGGGTCATTCAACAAAGAGAATAATCACTAAATATAACTAGGGTTTGTTTATGACCACCTTTTATTCTGCAGGTGGGTCGTCAATTTCATCTCTCAAATCAGATCAATGTCTGCACCTGCTGGAATCCCAAGTGGTCGTTTTTATAACAAAGCTTAAGGCTTACCACCAACTTTTCACATCATATAATTTATTAAGCAGTAGGATATGTGTGTGGTGTTATCATTTATTAGCAAAGATTATGATGGAAGCTAGGGTAGGGTGAGACCCCATATTATCTTTTCGTGAACTTCATCATTGGGGAATATATGGAAGTTGTAACTACAAAAGTTAAAAAGATTTTGACGGTAACATCTTTTATTGAAAGGAATGAGTTTCTGCCTTCGACTAAAAAGGATCTGGAATCACGTTGCCAAATGTATATTTGAGCAAACGTATATGAATTAGAGGTGATCGTCGTATCTTTAATTTGGACTAAGTTTCAAGATGGACAGCAGATATCTTACAGAAGATTTTAACTTTAGGTTTTCGAATCTACTCCCCAAAAAAATAAGATATAGGGTAATCATCTAGTACCTTATTACCTTTCATCATTTTTCGATCATCTAAAATTACTTTTCTAAAATTTTTCTATATTGTTCTTTATAATCAATAGTTGAGAATATATTGGAAAAAAAAAAAAATGACATCATAATAATATTTTAACAATTTCATTTGTAAAGTACTCTAGATGATATATTCTTAAAAAGATGATGAAGGTAGTAAGTTTAACAAATAAAAATTTAATTTGGTAAGACATTTAACAACTTTAAATTTAAGTATAAAATTGAATAAGTAAAACTTTCCTTAAATATGACAGATAATAATTACCAATTTTATGAATAAAATTAGGGATGCACCCAAAGTTCAAGCAGTAATTTTGGTATTATCCCTAGTTCCAACTATAATTCAAAGTTTTAGATAACGTTTTTATGATATCCTATATGCTATTACATGTTTTACAAGATTCACTATTTAGTGTTGTAAATTTTTTAACTTTTTTTTTTTTTTGTTAATTTCAGTTTTCTCAGTTAATTTCATCAAATTTTAAAAAAAAAAAAAAAAAAAAACAAAAGGAAAATGCTCTACATTGCACTACACCAATCAAGCATCACAAAGGGGACAATAAAAATAGTAGCTTCTGCTACTGTATAGAAATAATGGTAGCGCATGAATCTAATCTATCCATGACAATCCCTAAGATTAGTTAATACCTCCTCCCATCATGGACAAACACACAATAGATATCATGTGTACTGTAAGTATAAGTTGAAGAATACCCTTTCGAACCAAAAACAAAGGTTACCCTGTATAAGATCCCGATAGATTAATTCGAATAACAAATATGATTAGTTTTTGAGTAAACCCATTCACCTTAATAGATAAGCGAGTCCTTTTCTTTTCTTTTTTTTTCCTTTATCGACAATAGATAAGAGAGTTTTAGGACCTTGACCTTTATAGTACTTGAACAATTTAACGTATTTTTCATTTGAGCAATTGTTTGATTTTTGAGACTAGAGCTCTTATAGTAAAATATTGTTTCTCCTATCTCTTCCAAAAGTGTCATGATGTGAGGAGATATTTGATGACGTCTGTTAGATTTTTTTGGTGATAAGAAAATAAGATAAAGCTTACTCATATAAGGGTTATCATGATGAGCTTATTGATGGGCTTAAGATTTTTAGCCTTTCTTATTATGTGTAGGAGCTTATTAAAATAGGTGGAGAGTAGATGAATCAATCCAAGAAGTCATTTTTCAGACCCAACAAATAAAATCTTCATTCATTGTTCTAAGAAATGAGCTTGATTCTCTCAACTCTATCACTAATTTAAGGAGTCAAACCCAAATTTATCCATAATCACCTATGTAATACTTAAATGAAATTGAGCAAAATAAATTTAACGGACATAGACTCTACTCCATGTATCTGTAAGCCGTCTCCAACTTTTCTCTTGATTGACGAATGTTTTAGCACAGCACTTACCCTTATTCACATGAAGCGTAAAGACGCGGGACGATTACGCGTGATGTATATTATTAACCCTTGCATCTATAAATATTCGATCTAAAAATTCCTCGGAATATTCAAATTTCTAATTTTCTTGTTTAACCTAAAGCAACCGGCAAGTTTTAGGCTTCTGGAAATAATAAAACGTACTTAAGAGGCCTGATTGGCAGAAGTATATATATATATATATATATATATATATCTGTGCCCTAGTCAACAATCGATAACAATAAAACCATCAAATATAAAAGACTCAAGAGACTATCAATATACCCTTCAAACACTTCCCGCGATCCATGCTAGTGTTTCCCAGTAAGAATCTTGGAAGTATTATACATTTTTCCAAATAGATGATTATATTTGAGTGTTAAATCAAAGCATGTGTTTTTCTTTCTTTTTTTTTTCTTTTTTTCCTTTGCGTATTTATCCTTTTCAGGTATCAATATCAATCAGAATGATTTCACACGCGGCTTTGAGAGCAAAAAAGTGTCACAAAAATGACGGCACTTCTTGTCTTTGATGATTTTCTTTTCCCTTCCATGTGGGGGGTGATTAGTTGTTATAGGTGGTTGAATCATTGTACAGTGGACCATTCTATTCTTCACTTTGTTTTTACATGAAAGGGATTTCAATGGTTTGCCAAAGTGCGTGATGGGGGGGGGGGGGGGGGGGGAATTTATACCCTTTTGTTTAGCAAATCTACTTCACCGCAGTTCTTGATGGTCTACCTCAACGATTGGGTTATTGATAGAATTATTTAAAATGATTCAAGTTTAATCATTATAAAAAGCCATATCAAATAAATCTTCACTCTATGAAAATGTCTAAAACTAAATATGGATTTAATATCCTTAAACTTCCTGAGTTCCTAAAATCTACTTACTAGATCCTATTGATCCAACGGCACTATCACAAAACTATTGATCAAGTGCAATGAACTTCTAAAATCTTAAAATATGTTTTCATTACTTTATATTTTATAGAATATCAGCAACCAATAAAATTATACTAAAAATTGAATATCATTACTATTGATAGATTTCATAGCGATGTTTTAAACCTTTAGGGAAATTACAAAAATAAGTTTATAATTTTAAATATTACAAGAAAGACAATTCACGTTTAGACTATTTATCTCCTGTCCTTGTAAAAAAAAACGAATTAAAAAAAATGATTGATAGTGACGTGTGGGGAAATAAGGTGGATCCTTTCTGTTACATAGATTTATGAAGATCACAGTTCATGGATTTTTGTTTTTTTGTTGAAATCTAGTGTTTTAATGACAATATGAGAGTGAAATATTGACTAATAAGGTTCAAGGCACATGATGGTGGTGGAAAGGACCAAGAGACTCAGAAAAGACCGTTTTCTCTTCATCGAGAAACGTGGAATTTTCTGAATGGCACACACCGCGCAAGCTTGCGGCCGGATCGAGAATATTCTACAAAGTAATTCAGGGGAAAAAGACGAAAATGCAAATATCCCCGGCACTTGGACTTAGATGTGGTTTTTATTTCCAGACATTTAAATTCTGCCGGATTAGAACAGGCCCAAAACTAGATTCGAATCGATAGGTCCTGCTTCCGAAAATTGTGAAACCAAGACCGGCTGGACCAAGGTTGACGCTAGTTCTTGCAACTGGCGGATCGCTATTCCAGATCTCGAACCCATGAATCGTTAGAGACAAATTTTTTGTTCTAAGAATTTTTTTTTTTTAAATTTAATTAAATTTGAGAAAACACTTAAGTTTTAAACTAAAAAAATAGCATAATTTTAGGGTAGAACTTTGTTCTTGGAAGAATACATAAAACTAACTTATATTAAGATTAATTCAGTGTAACCACTCTGATATCTAAATAAGTGTATGTGAGAAAAAGGAGCAAATAACTTAATATAGAGTTAAGAGTCTTAAAAGAGTTCTTACAATACTTTCTTTTTGTATTTATAAGTAAACATCGGATATCTAAAACAGCAATTAATCATTGATAGTAGTCTACATAGAGATGCTGTAATCAAGCACATACCTAAAATATAGAAATAGTTGGTGATTATGTAATCAGATCATACCAGATTATAATTGTTCACACCATTTTCATAAGTTCAAACTGGACAAGTTAATAGCCCAAGCTCTAAGGCCCATCCAACGGACTGAGTCTTAGTCGACATTAGCTAAAAATAGAATTAGTTGTCTTCTCGTTGGCTGAATGACCAAGTAATATCTAAGGTAAAATCCAACCATCAACAATTGCCCCCAACTCCCATGGTTAATAACTCAGGTATGGGAATAAATAAAGCTTAATGCTTAACTTAGGCGATTAGATAGTTAAGATCAAAATGAGTTCTCTAAATACCAAGCATCGTAGGAAGGTTTGAAATTCATTTTAAAATGCGACGAATCATATTTTAAATGAAATGTTACAACCTTTTAATTCTCCCGCTTATTCACTCTTTAGTGGTAACAAGCACAACAGCTATCATCCTAGCCATTATTACACTGTAGGGGCTAATAACTATTAGTAACACGATAACCATCAGATTTCTAACTAATAACATGTCATTAATCTATACCCAATCGTCTTATCAAAACCAAATTCCCATTAGAAGTATGTTAAGGTTATGAGGAGAAACCATTCATACATGAAGGATTTCTTGATACTTGTAAAAGATTTCTTCGCTCTATTCTCATCTATATTTACTATCAAAGTTCTCATTTACTTTCAACATCTCATCTTCATCTTCCAAACTTTCATCTAGTTCATAATTCTTTCGTATAGCTTCAATCAAGTATGGTTTAAAGCATCATCTATCAACTTATATTTTCATATTCTGAGGCAACTAAGACCGACATTACTTCTCTTTGCTAAAGAAGGAACGAGTCGACGTGTTCTTCAAGTAGCTTAGCAAATAGCATAATTAAGCTATGGGAAAGACTTACCTGCATCAATGTTCTTCAGGTAGATAACTATCCAAATGATAAAGATGGAAGATCTGTAGCTAGGTATTTGTATAATAACGTTGTATATTATAGTGAGTCTGCGAATGGAGTGGCGAGTGGTACTATTAAAACACTCATCTCGAAGTATAATAAATACTGGCAAAATCTTCTTAAGACATGGAATCTACATAGGCCAAGGAAGGAGGAGGGGATGTATTTTTCAAGGGAGCATATGTTTCATATATACTTAAAATACCTCGATTTTAGACTGTACTTCCCATTTTCTGCTTTTATTAAACAATTCTTCAATTATTTTCAAGTTGCGCCGAGTATGTTTTCACTAAATACTAATCGACTTCTCATAGCATTTGAGATAATCTGTGAGGAGGTTAAGATTAGGGCTGTGCTTCTGTTGTTTAGATATTTTTTCATGATAAGGAGATAACCCGACTGTTGGTATTTCACGGCTACTCACCATGGTTGGAAATTTATGGATGGGTTAGAGTCCAAAATCCACAAGTGGAATGATAAGTTTGTGTCTATTCTATCGAATGAAGATGTAGATTTTTAAACTCAATGGATCGAGCCCATCCATACTAAAGATATTGAATTGATGTCAAATCATGCCATTGTAGCCAGAAAGATACAAGATAGAAGGAAGAATAAAATATTCTTCTAGGATGCCAAAAGGATAATAAAATGATATGAGAATAGGGATCCAATCTTTTCTTAAAAAAAGGGTAGGTGCTAGAGTAATCACCAAGCCATGTAAAGCTACAAGAGGAAAGTCGTTCTCGTAACTTAGGGGGAGAAGTAGCCTTTGAGCTTTACTCAACACGGTTCTCTTAAGTTGTTGATTTCTCTCTCTTTTCCATTTTTAATACTCCCAGCCTTTATTGCAGATATGGGTGTAAGCGATATAGAACCTACTAAACTGCTAGCTTAAGTAAAGCTAAGAAATTGAAACTCGATAAGAGTGCAAGCATCAAAGAACCTATCACTCAATAGGTTGTACCAAAAAAGGTCATGTAAGAGAAAGTTGTGAAGCAGGCTACTACTCTAAAAAAGGTAACTCATCCTACTGATAAGAGTTAAGGGATTGAACAGACTGGAGTCGTTGAGGCCACACTTGAAGTGATCCCTTCTTTAAAAAACATTCCTCAAGAGGAAGTACCAGATGATTGGTGCCAAGAAATCGATGGCAATAGTGGTGGCAAAGTCATTCCTCAGGAGACGATTGAAGGCTCATCAAGCCAAACGGGTAATGAGCCAAGTTCTAAGAAAAGAAGTTGGAAGGAGCTTACCGACCAACCTCCATGCAAGAAATTCAAAGCCTTAGATGAGAAGATGAAGGAGGCTATGAGGAATAAGGCTCTCGACATCAGCAATGCCAAGTTCGTTCCTAACCATGAGGTTAGCAAATACTTCATGCCATGTTGAAGCCAAAACATCCTATATACTGACTCGCCCTTACGTAACAAAACAAAATCGTTAGCCTTGATGGAAAGAGTTATTCAACCTAGGGATAAGGAGATTGCAAAGAAAGATGTTGATAGAGTGGGTAGTTGTAATAAAGGACATATTACCGCCAAGTTGTACAACATAAGTACTAATCAGCTTTCCACATACGGCTCATGTTCTGTAGTTGACATAATCTCGTCTACATACAAATTAGCAGCTATGTTTTGATAGCTCTAGATGAAGCTAACAAAAAAACGAAGAAGGTAATATTTACATGTTACTACTCTACTAAGAAGCAAATGACTTATCTATCTTTGTTAACTTATCACAGAAGGTTGAGAAAGCATACAACTCTTCAAAGGCTCAGACTATTGCAATTAAGAGCACAAGAATTAAGGCCAAGATGGAGGCTAAGAAACTTCAAGAAGAACTTTCAACTAAAAAGTTAGCACATTCCTTGGTGGCCAATGAAGCCTCAATCCTCAAGGCCAAGAGCGAAGAGTAGTATAAAGAGATTAAGGACCTAAAGGATGAGCTCCGTTAGAAGTGAGAGGAATGCTAGGACTTAGCTCGAACAATTAGTTCAATTAGTGACGAAGAGGATAAGCTAAGGATGCAAATAAAGGAGTCGGAGATAAACTACTCTAGGCTCAAGTCGCATGTTGTCGAATTAAAGGAGGCAGTGAAGAAGAAGTCCTTAGTTGAGGAGGCACTAGATAAGTCAACAGAGAAATGAAGCAACTATGTCCATTTTTAATACTTAAAAGTATTGGCAGTGATGCAAGAAACTCCTTTAGCTTGCAAACGCTCTTTCACACTCATTTGTCTACCTAAAATCTTTCAGATTCTCTAAAATTTTAAAGAATTTCACACATCTATCAACACTTTTTGACAAAAATCTATTTAAGGCAGCTATCCGCTTAATTAGCTCCTAAACTTCCTTGGTTATACAAGGAGACTTCATAATCCAAATAGTATCAATCTTCCTTAAGTTTGCTTCAATACTACACAGGGTGACCATAAAACCTAAAAATTTTCCTAACATAGCACCAAAAACACATTTCTGCGAATTCGACTTCATATTGTATCTCGTCAGAGTGCTCAATGTCTCCCAAAGATCGACATGATGCAGACTTTCTATTATTCTTTTCACTATCATATTATCGACATATACTTTGACGTTATGGTGAATTTGAGGCTTAAACATCTTGGTGACAAGTTGTTGATAGCTTGTGCCAGTGTTTTTTAGCCCAAAAGGCGTTGCTTTATAACAATACATTCCAAAGTTGGTAACAAATAACATGTGAACCTCATATTCTTCATCCATTTTGATTTGATTGTAGCCAAAAAACGCATCCACAAAAGATGGTAAGGCATGTCTAGCAATTGAGTCAACCATTTGATCTATTTTCAGTAAGGGGAAGTAATCTTTAGGACAAGCCTTATTCAAATCTGTGAAGTCTATGCATATACGCCACTTGCCATTAGACTTCTTAAGTAATACACAATTGGCTAGCCAAGTCAGATAAGACTCTTTCCTAATGAACACTGCCTTTAGCAACTTTTAGACTTCTTCTTCTATGGTTACCTACCATTTTGGAGTGAAATGCCTTTTCCTTTGTTGAATCACCTTCACATTAGGATCAATTTAAAGTTTATGTGTTATAACATCTCTAGGAATACCCGACATACTTAAGGGAGACCATGCAAATACATCGACGTTGTCTTATAAAAAGTTAATCAAACTTTGGCGAATGTCTGCCAGTAAAGGTTTCCCTATTTTTGTCATCTTCCCACAATCATTTCCCAATAGAATTTCTTATGTCTCTTATTTAACATTCTCTATTCTGACTGATTATTTTTCTAGATAAGTTTCAACTTGAAAAATTTCTTCTTGGTGTATTACCCTTATATACAAAGACCTTGCTAACTATTGGTCCTCCTAACATACACCAACTCTAGCAGGAGTAGGAAATTTAACCTTGAGATACATAGTAGAAGGGACCATGCCAAATAAATGCTAACATGGCCAACCCATGATCATATTATATGGGGGCCAACACTTGATAACAAGGAAATCTAGCTTCTCTTCTATAATTTATTCATCATTTGCAATCTAGATTAGGAGAGAAATTACTTTGCTAACCTAAATGAGTTAATTATTGAAAGCATATAAATCATAGTCATAAGATCTCAATTGCACAATGCTACCCTTTAGAGGAATAAATGCACCCCAATTGCAAACGAAGAATCAATGACCTAATAGTATCATTGTCATAGTAAATCGTTGTGTACCATATAAAGGTCTACTATCAATCTCCTTACTGATCGCAGGCCTTTCATACGACACATAAGGCGCCTTTCATATGACACATAAGGCTCCTTTCACTGTACGTTACCACCAAGCCTATAGATAAGTAATATAAGGCAATTTACTAAAATTAATTTTTAAGACATAAATTAATCAAGTAAACATGTAGACTTGTTAAGTTCTACACCAAAAAAATATTACAAACAAATACAGTTCATAATGGGAATTACATCTTAAACTTCAAACTATATTATGAACAAAATAAAGGTAAACAAAAGCTGTTACAAAATCTCCTCTCTACTCCCTGATCATTCAAACCCGTCTCTAAACGAGACTTACCTCAAGCATGCCTCAACTCGGATTAACGAAGAGGTTTTCCTGCAACAAACGGAATCTATCGAAGTATAAGCTTACGCTTAGTGAGATAAATACCCTCGTAAATACCGCATGGAAAAAATTTATTAGATGTACAATCATATAAATGGATGAATAATCAGTATGACAAACAACGCATGCAATGGTCTAGGAACTGCATACGACTCAAAGTTACACCCCATGTAGTCGGGGTTTAGAGATAATTAACCAACCTAAACCAAAATCCGGGTTCTAGACCTTGGGTTTTATTTCATTTGCACTATTGTACTTATATAAAAACATAACCATATATCTATATATATATATATAATATATATATATATACTTTCTTTCCTAAATAACAAATTATATTTTCAAAATCCCAAATCTAGTGGTATGGTGACCCCCATAATCCACAAACACATGCCCTAAGTAGAAGCCACAAGACACGACCTCTCGCCGACGATTAGCGTCTCCCGATGCTTAGTAAGCCCATCAGCTTAGGACAAAGACTCAATAATATGATGATATAGCTAGTGCCCAATCTTATAGGAAACCCTCCTCCTATCAGTCCCTTCCCATCTTCTATGTGAAGCGAAAGTCGATGTTATTTGAATGAAATTATAGGGAATGCATGATCCATTTAATTTCTTAATCATATAAGTGGTTAATCCGATTTTTCAAGGTGATTAGACAATTTCATTCCATACAATCGTACGTATAAATTATCACAAACAATTTCCATTGTTATATGATTAATACACCATAGCATTCAATCACAAATTCATACACATACATTTCCCATATCCTACAAGCAACCAATTTATATATATAAGATTAAGTGCATCTATTCTATAAGCAAAATCAAGTAAAGAATTATCAAGAATTTACTCACTCAACTATGCAAGTCAGTCAAAGTAGTCCAAAGGTCAGTCATCTTTGAACGCTGGGTCCCCTGGTCATCAAAATCATAATACTATAAGGGATTGAAATAAAAATTAGAAAACTAAGCTAAACCCCTTAAGTTATATTTTTGACTAGTTTTCGTATTTTTCCCGATTTTATTTAAAAGTTCAATCATGTATATTTTTCTCGTTTTAAATCCAATTTTTATGATCTTATAGTCAATCTTCATCGTTTTCAAGTGTAATTTAATGTGGTGAGGTTAGATTTTCAAGAGGAGACATGCAAATCTGCCCATAAGTTAAAACAGTAGCGGTCCTCATGATTTAGAGTGCTTTTAGACTTTGTTTGGTTAATGGGCTTTTTGATAACATGGGAATTCCTTTAGGCTTAGGCTTAAGATTTCATTCTAAGCTCAAAATATTTCTTAAGGTCAAATTTACAACTTCAATTTACACTCCTAAGGCTATCAACCACTTCTTGGGCTCTTAAGTGGGCTTAAGTTGTCAAATAAGCTTATTTTTTATTCAATTCAAAGATGGTCACTTTCTTAGGCTTAGGGAGTGTCTTGTAGGCTTCTTGAGAGTCTCAAAACAACTTTCATTGTTGTGTCAAGTTGCTGGTCAAAAACTTAAGGGTGGTTCAACTTGACGTTTAAGGCCTGTTTTGAAAGTTCTAAGCTCTATTTTGAGTTTTAGGCTTAATATACTTATCGTACTTGCCTCGGTTGGTCTTTTCACTTTGTTGAATTACTTTTATCATATTTTTAAGTATCTTTTAAGAATGTTCCAAATCTGGTCAGTTTGAGTATGGGGGCTCCCAACTTGATTTTCCAACCTGTTTCATCATTTCCTTAAGTTTAGGTGTTAGATCATAAACTTAAGTTACTTGTATTTAAATCTTAACTTATCTTATTTTCCATGATATGATTATTTGGCTCATACTTTACATGAAAATAAAGGATCTCACACTTATCATAACTCCTATATCATAGTTCATATCTTACAAAGTTAGTTTCCTCATTAAACTTTATGTGATGGATTTTCGTCTACCTAAGTCTAGATTTGAGCATGTTTAACTTAATAGAAGTGAAAACAACATCCAAATGACTTCTAAACTCTCACGTCCAGCATGCTTCCCTTGTATTCAAGTTCTTATTTCAAGATTTTCTCAAGTTAAAGTCTTTCATTCAAAGTGTTAGACAACTGTCTCTACAAAACACCAACTTTACATGCTCATGTTTTAACTTTCATGTAAGGTTTTCATGAGTTTGCTTCTTAGGGTAGTCTTAGATGTTTCATCAACTTGTGATCATACTTATATCTTCAAGAAATCATAGTCTCCTAACATGTAACACTAGGCTACTATGATAAAGAAATACTTACTCGCTCACAAAGCAAAAATATGGTAGTTGTGTACTAAAGTTCCACTTATGCTCTTTATCTTACTTCCTGCTTCATGCACCCTTTTTAAAACTTGAGTTGTGGTCCTTTGAAGTAGGGTTTAAGAAGTGTTTTAAGGATCTTAAAGGAGCTTTGAATATTGGCAAAAGCAAGACGAGAAGAAGTTGAAAGTACCATTTGTATGTGTGCTTAGAATGTAGTGGAGTGTAAGATAAAGTGATTGATGGATGAAAGACAAGAGTATGCCCCCCCCTTATAACCATGTAAGAACCAGCCATTAGGTACCTTTTGGGGTATGGAATCGTCTTGTCTCATTTATTAAAGTTAAGCATGTGAAATCTTATGATAATTTGTCCATATGTAGTATAAGTAAAGGAATAATAAGGAAAGTGTCTTATCACTAGTTTTTGATACATTATCAATTAATAAATGTCTCCAACTTTTAATTGATAAGTCATTTAGGGTGATTAGTTGGTCTACTTATTCATGTATAAGACTTAGGCATGAAAACAAGGGAATTGTCTTATAGGAAATTGTTTTAGGATTTATTTCTTGAATCGTTTCGTAAATTAGGATTTAATTCTTATAAAATTATAAATTTTTCTAAAGTTAAATGAAATTATTCAAATTAAATTATCGATTAGTCACCTAGGGTTAAAAGTCCTTAATTGTTTTAGGGTTTAGGGTTTCAGGCGACTTTAGAGTTCGCAATTTTTCAAGTTTGAGTTTTATCAATAATAGGCTTTCGAATTGGAAAAGTAACTTTGTTTTCAATTATAAACTTGAGTTCTTAGTTTAATTATCCTTGGAAATGTTTAGGAAGTACTCTTAGCCAAATCGTAAGTCTACTAAAAGTAGGGTTTACAACCCTAACTAATAAGAAAGAGTACATCATGATAACCAACACCTATTGTAACAATGGCTTAACCTTAGCCATCAAAAGGAAAAAATTTAGAGAAAATAAATTGTCTAGTATTATGTTATTGAATCATGGGTCTTATATGATGTTGTATTCTAAGGCCTATGCTACTTATAGGTTTTATTCGTCTTTCACCCATTCTTCTTCATATGATTATTGGCAACATTTACAAAGTAATATTGATTATGTTAGAAGGAAAGTTCTTTATCCTAGATGTATCTATGCTTCTACTAGTTTTCTAGAACCGTACCCTCGAGCTATTGATTTTGACGTAATAACATTAGCCTTTTTACAATTGGTCAAACAGTACGCTTACAATATTGGTTTAGAGTATTTGAAAATTACAATTGGATATACTATGCAAGCACATGCATCCAATGATATCCCGTTTACTTTAGGAAAAGTTATTCCTTTGTGTGATACTTTAGATAATAGACTTCACAAAAAAAAGGATTTATGATATGATTGAGCAACTTGTTAGGTTGAATGGTGAAAAATATAATGATTCTGTGATTAAAGGTGTCTTTATTTATATCTATTATGAACCTAAGGATTCCCTTAAATCATTAAAATTTCCTAAGATATCAAATATGCTTAGCATAATTAGCAATGTTATTATGGATTCAGAAATAGAAAGTGGTAATCTACCCAAGGCTAAATCACTTATGTATAAAAACACCCATATTCCCTCTAAAATAAACACTATAAAAAGTAGTATAAAAGGGTGTCATCCTTTCATTATAGCTAATATAGAGACTGTAATAGTGAGTAATGTTCATGTTCCTTATGCAATAGGTTACTTAGTGGTGACACAAGGTAATGATCTAACTTCCCCACCTTCTTATTCAATTAAAACCTTTTTTAGTAAAGATCACATAACTTTCTATCCTACCTTTGAAGAGAGGAGTGAAAGAATATTATATAAATTTTTATCCAATTTGGAAGAATCCATGAAAACAAATAGTATTATCCGTCTCCAAACGGTTCATTTCCATAATTTTACCCGATTTGATGGTATCATCATTCTTAGGTATTATCTAGATCATGGTAATAAGTATAGAATCAAAATATTGTTAAGGAATCATAAGCTTTACGAGTTGGAAGTTTATCTTAGCAATAGGTTCTTCTTATGTTTTAGAGATTCTTACACATTACTACTTAGCTATGTTAATAAATTAGGAAAGACTCTATGTCCTAAATTAGGATCCAAAGTTTCTATCTTGCATAATGATTTGTCTGTGTCTAATCTTTTGTTGAATAGTATAGATTTGATAAACTATCTTCGCCAACATATCCTTATCTTAAGTAGTGTGATGTTGAAGGCTAATGAGATTAATTGGTCGTCATACCATATTGATATTGAGGATGTGATGACATTACCATCACCATCCCTTACAATATTTCGTCAGAAGTTTTTTTATGATAAGACCCTTCATATCAATATACCTATAAGAAACCAAGACAATTTTATTAAGCATAGCTATTATGGGGGGCATGTTGATGTCTATAAGCCTTATGGTGAGAATCTTTACTATTATGATGCGAACTCATTATATCCTTTTATTATGAAATCCTATCCTATGCCTTATAGTATACCTTTCTAGAAGAATAATTTAGAGTATGTTGGATTAGATAGCTTGTTTTCCTTTATTGAAGCCTAAGTTATATGTCCTACCAATATATCATGTCCATTCTTGCCCTGTAAAGATAAATCAGGTACTTTAATCTTTCCTTTAGGTAAGTTCATTAGAGTCTTTTATAGCAAAGAGTCAAAGTTTGTACGTAATTTAAGTTACCATGTAATTCCCCTTAGGGGTTATTTGTTTGAGAAGAAGTCCAGTCCTTTAGAAGACCTAATCTCACACCTTTATGAAAGCAGACTAAAAGCCAAGAAAGCTAATGATGAGGCTATGACATTTATTTATAAGATTCTATTAAACTCCCTCTATGGTAGATTTGGTATGAATCCTAAAAGAACAGTAACAAAGATCTGCAAGTAAAAAAGATATGAAGAATTGATGAAGACGAATAATTTTCAATCTACAAAGAAGCTTACTAACCATTACTATATTGTCAATTGCCTTAGTAATTGTAGCTTCACTGAAAACGATAACTGGAAACTACCTAAGATGTCGGTTGTTCAATTGGCTGTTGCTATCGTTGCTTGTGCTCATATTTATATGTACCCATAAATTTACAGACCTAACTGTTACTATACTGATACAGACTCAATAGTTCTACGAAGTCCTCTTCTTGACGATTGAATCTCATCCATTGAATCAGGTAAGTTTAAACTTGAATTCCATGGCAAGAGAGGTATCTTCTTAGCCCCTAAGAGTTATACAGTAGACATAAAAGATGATAGACAAATTATTAAACACAAGGGTCCTACTAAAGAATTAGTCACATTTGAATTGTTTCAAAATCAATTAGTAGATCTATCTCTAACTGATCAAATCCCCACTATAGCTAATTTCAAAATAGATTGGAAAAAACTCTAGATCATAAAGAAGGAAATGATCATCAAGCTAAGACTACCAAAGAGTTCGAAAAGAGAGAATGTCTATGATTCAAATAATGTCTGGATAGACACATGACCTATAGATGTAATAGACTTGGGAAGTCTAGATGCCAATACTATTTTGAAATATGAATGAAAGAATAAAAATGAAGAATCTATCAGTTATTCCACTACTAAAGGTCAAGAGTCTACAATAGAAGGTCAAAAGACCATTACTCCTCAACCAACTCTCCATAAAATCAAGGCTAAGGCTCTGAAAGAAGGCTAAAAAGGCTAAGGTTAAGAAGCCTAAGGCTAAGATGGCTAAGAAGGACAATGACAATAGCTTATCCTTAAGACCAAAACCAAATGAATAATAGCAATAACAGGGGTGAGTAGAGCCCTACCTTTTCTCCCTACTCTCTGGTTCATCCATTAGATTAGTCCATTTTAACATCCTACTATCTTCTAAAACACTAGATAACTAGAGAAATCTTCTAAGACACTAGATAACCAAACATATTACATATTAATGATACTTTCAGGTCTCTCCCATTGTAGCAGCCCCTCAGTATTAATGTAGAGCTTCACTTGCCATGGTCTAAGAGCTCTACTACCCTAAGATCCTAAACATACTTTAGCAATCAAACCCCATGCTAGAAGTATAGTGTGTAACTGCAATATTTCATTAGATTTTAATGCCGTCTTCTTATCAATAAATCTAAGAACTGCAATAGTTAGGCACCTAGACCAAAAACAGTTTAATTCAAATTTGTTTATAGTATAGTAAATGAAATTATCTAAATGTTCCAAATACAAGTCCATCAATATAAAATATAGCTAACCTATTCCTTTAGATGGTTTCCTTTTGGTTTGAACAAATCCTAAGATTCTATTAATCTGATCACCATCAACTTATAGTTTTGTTACAAAGGAATCTACCATTTTGATGATAATTGGATTCTGTAACAAAGCATCAATGTTTTGCATAATTATCCCTCTATGCATAAACATTGTACCTAGTGTTAATTCATAAAGTTTAAAAGACCCTAGCGGTGGCCAATGCTTTACTTGCTATTAAGTTATCAATATAATTGAAATGTATATCATTAAGATGGAAAACTTTCAAATCAAGTATTTTATTGCCATTTTCGTCTTCTTTAATATCAATACACTTCTTTTTCATGTAAAGTAAGTGTGCCAATGACGATTTAACCAATGGTTCCATTATAAGATCATATAGCACATCACTTCTAATTCCATTGTTACTGAAATCCGTTACTTTTTCTTTAAAACATTGGATATCAAACTAGAAATCATAGAAAATTGAGTAGAATTAAGTTTATAGTTATGCTCCATCATATCTAAAAATAACACCAATTCCATAGTCTTGCTAGTTATAATCATGAGTTGTTTCTCATCTATTTCTAGTTTTCATTTCATTTCATATACACAATGTGCTAAGTTACTTACGAGTGGCCAAAAGTTACTTAACTAACCCTACTTATCTACTAAAAGGCAATAGCTAAACTACCTATTTAAGCTATAAATTTATTCCACTTCTCTTGAATAAGGAAAGGGGAAAGCTCCTCTAAATCATTCACTTGATTTGGATTGTTGCACATTGCATCTACATAGTTGTTATAATAGTTAACAAAGTCATTTACCTTTTGTTTCCATTTTTGTTTATCTTTACTTGGTGATTTATTGGGTAAAAGTGAATTTATAAAATTTGTAAGAAGACTAAATGGCATAGGATAGTCATTATTATGATAGAATAAGTGTAAGAAGTTATTGATATCTTGAGTAAGGATGATACAAACTCATTGATGAACACACAAACCTAATATAATGCATAACCAAAACATGGCTCAAAAGTAAATGATAGTTGAGAGTAAGCAGGGGTTCCTGTGCACTGACGATGGATATGATGCATCAACGGCTCGCATGAGCTCAAGTCACCGTTAATGTGATGCCCAAGTTTAGTTGGAGGTCACTCGCCACTAGTCCACACTCAAATGGGTTACATAAGAGTAGCTTAAGAGTAAGCAAGGGGATACTTAGCTCAAGAGAGGATAAAAGAAAAGTTTAATGTATTCTTCTGTATATTCATCATGTGGCTGTTACATTATGCGAGTATTTATAATACCCAATTATGGTAAGTTATAAGTTATAGAAATTACAAAGATTGGGTCCTTATTGGCTAAACAAAAAGGAGAATAATTTATAAGGAAAGTATGAAATCATACACAGCAAACATCCTTTGTCAGAAAGGACAGTACAGTTGTCAAAAAGGACATCATGCCCACATTTTTAATTTGCGATTCTAAAAATATTATGGGGCAAGCAACGGTGGGCCTCTGTTTAGGTTTGTGCGGGGTCAGAAGTTCGGTACCCTAACTGCCGGGGCTAGACTAGGGTTAGTTTAGGGATGGTTCACAATTGGGTTGACCTCAGATGGTCAGCTCCTAATAGTTATCAGCTCAGGCTCAACACCATGGAGATTGCTGTATTTATATTTAGTGCTTAGACTAGTACATAGCAGAGAGTTCGGTTCGACATGTCGACTGGTCACTTCGACAACACCTTGGATAGCATGGAGAGAGAAGTAGCTCAACAGATTGAGTTGGGGTAAGAACTGCTCTTCAACATTTAACTCACTTCCAATAGCTCGGTGAACCACTTGAGAGAGCCCTCAGGCTCGAGAGCATGTAATTGGTCCTTGATCCCTATCAAAGGATGTATGGATTAATCAGATTTGTACAAATAAAATCATTAATTATTTTAAGTAAAGGACCTATATTAATAAAGACCTTGGTATATATATAAAGTACAATTCTTACATAGGGAAAAATTGTTATAAAATTATCTTGTACTGCATATATAGGTGGACCTTATCTCAATAATGATTTTACTACTTTCATGGCAATGTATGCATCCTTCTAATGAATAAAGTTAGCGCATGATGAGGATTAAGTCTTTCACTTATCCCTCTTCATAGTAAGTACACTTAGAGTAACTGGTCATCACTTTTAGCTAATCCTTTCATAAAGCATTATCTATTCTTTTATGAAAGACATATAATCCTATTTTGGTAAAACAACTCTATCCATTGTTGAACAAAACCAAGTAATGGTGGTAATCAATTTTGACTATGTCTAGATATTTATGGTTCCAAAATTCATTACTAAGTTCAGTGAGGTTGTAGCTACCCTTTCAACTTAATCATTAGCCTTATTTTTGCCTAATATCATTTTCCATACTGATCAATGTCTTCCCATAGATTAATCTATCTAACTTAGATTCAAGGATATCCATCTTAAACTTATCATTTACTCGATGAGGCAAAAAATTCTTATAATCATGAAGTAGGTACATGTATACATCTTGTATTTCCCTATCATGGTGGGGAGTAAGATTTGTTCTCCTAGCATTTCTTCATTAAGCAATAAATAATTCATGATCTGATAAGCACTTATGGCTACATCTTAAGTTGTTAGTATCCTATTATATTCTTGAACACTTTTGTTACACAGGACTTTAGCTATGAACTGACATGGATTACTAACACCTTGAGCTATGCTTATTAAAGAATCATCAGAGGCATGGATCCTACATTGGTTTTCCTTATACCATTGAATAGCATTATCATAAAGATAGAATTTCTTGTACTTAAAGGTAGTTGAAGAGGCTACAATGTCCTTTACTAACTAGTTGTTTCCTACTTGATGATTGTGGGCAAAGACTATTAAACTTCTAGCTAAATCACGCTCATGAAAATGCAAGATACCTAAGTGGTAGATTCTTCCAGAGAAGTCCATAAAGGTAGGCAGACAAAAGGCATAATCCTTATACGCGGATGTTGAGCTTATTATTAAATCTTCATATCTAGCCATCTGCACCCTAATAGCTAATTCCTTTAAGGGATCACTAAGGCTACAAACTTTACTTACAGCCTTATTCAAGTAATAATATTTAGTTATAAGTTCGTAAGCTTCTTTCAGATTCACGTATGCTAGTATCCCAAGCATAAGAATACCTACTTTTTCTAAAGTTGCACGATTCTTCTTAATGAACTCCAATATATTTTTATTTATCTAAAATCCTTGTTTCTGATGCCCATTCAATATGTTACACATCTTCTTATACCTATCATTTAATTCTATATTTAAATTTTTTAGGTTACAAGATAATAGAAGACCAAAGGATGATATAAGACTAAAATTATTATATATATATCAATCGTAAGACAACTTAAGTAACCTCTAATCATATCAAATAACACAAAAGGCTTCCTTATCTCATAGTCACAAAGTAATTATTTTTTCCAATATGTGTTCCCAATTTAATGGCTTGCAAACCATTAGAAGATTTAGTTTTAATAGGATAAGACTTAAGTTAAAATCACATACAGTGAATAATTTGGATTCTAAATAACCCTTTCCTTTATCTTTCACTACAACTTTCTTATCATCTATTGAAAAGATCTCAATATGGATCAATTTTCTTTCAATCATGAACTGAAGCAATCTTTTACCTGTTTCATATTTATTACCTTTTTTTTCTATTTCACATCACCTTCCTTACTACTATCAACTCGGGTACTGGTTGATCTACTACTAACCATATTATTATTATTAATTATATTTGTCTGTGTTCAAACTGTATGATCTAGCTTTTCCAGCAATGTGGATACCCTCACAACTGAGGACTCTTAAATACTGTTGTGCAACTGCCTTAGGAGATATATAATGATAGCCTCCAACATATATTGACCAAACTTATCTATAGTACTATTATAAATATCTTGAGGTATGCATTTATATAAATAAGATTTAGTGCTTATAAGATCCTTTCCTATCGATAGTTTGATTAAATTTAAAGTCTCATTAAATATACTATATTCATCGAATTAACTAGTTATCCCTTCAATCCTCTTCTATAACTTATGTAATTCATTTTCCAATAGGTTGATAGTATATCCTTCTTCTACTCATTCAATAATTTCATAACAAGATCATTATGCCGATATCCATCTTTTTATCTATTCTTTTAGCTTCTAATTCCTCATAAAATTCACTCCAAAACTTGTTAATGATTGTCTTACTATAAGCTTTTCTATAAATGCATAAGTACCAACCACAGCTCATATTGGACAACTGCAATTTATATTCTCTAAATTTTTTCCTTTTGATAACTAAGGCTAAGCCATCGTTACAATACGTGTTAGTTATCATGATGTAGTCTTTCTTATTAACTAGGGCATTATTCGTCATTAATCCTTCGTTCGTAATTAGGGTATATTTATTCCCTTAAAGGGTGGCACTGTTATTGAGTGCATTTCAAAAGCATATTGAAAAATGATATCTACCAAACTTTAGATGTCAATAAGAATCTTTTTTATCTTGAAGTTGGTAATTCTTGCACAAATTACGAGTGCATCATTGTAGGGTCTTTAACACCCCCGAAATCTTCTTCCATGAAAGAAATTGAATTGTCAACCTTAACCTTCTTGCCCTGTACATTACAAACATAATGTATGGCGTTAGTTGAGCTCAAAGAGCTTGACCGACCTAAGGCAAAAGGTTCGCCGACAATAGTATTTATTATACCATTTGGTGCTCTGCTGCTACTTCCATCTCTTACATCTTTCCTAGCCTAAGAAAGCCACATGACATTCTCTTGTTCATCACATCTCCTTTGGGTTGTTTAGTCAATATTCTCGACATCATGTGCAAGAAATTCACTTAGTTACCCTCGTTAGATTACATCCTCAATTCCATTCTTGAGCTGGATAAACTCGTCAGTATTATGGCCTCTATCATGATGGAAATTGCAATATTTATTAGAATTCCTTCTTAAAGGATTTCCTCTCATCCTTTCTGGCCATTGCAACACGCTCCTTTAACCGTGCACCTCCATCAATGTGTCCACAATTGGACAATTGAGTAGCATATGAACAAAATATGTTGGGATGCATAGCCTCTTTTTCTTGACATTATATCCTTTAAAACACTGGTCATCATTTGTTCTGAATCAATCTTTTGTACTCTTCTTCTTGTCACCCTTCTAGTCTCCTCTAATCTGATCGGTCTCCTCTAGTCTGATCAACCTCTCAGTGAAATTTAATATTGTCTTTCTAGCAGATGTAAGACTTGGCCTTACTCGTAAACTCAATAAAAGTTTTCAGCTTATTTTTGGCTAGAAACTTGAAAATGTCTCCATAGAGTTTAACAACATCAATAACTACGTTGAGAGAAATGTTCATGTCTAGCTTTAAGATCTAGATCATCTTAGCCATTATCCTAGCCAAATAGTCCTTGATAGGTTGGTTTGACTTTTGCTTAATGGTGTTGAAGATAGAAGAATCCTTAATCGAAAGCTTACTTATAAGGAAGTGTTGCAGGAACACTTCTGTCAAATCTTCAAAACACGAGATTATGTTTAGCTTCAGATGTTTGAACCATGTACTGGCCGTATTCCTCAATGTTAAGGAAAAAGCCTGGTAAGCCACAACATCACTTGAGCCATGCAACTTAGCTAAGAAATGGTAATATTCAAGATGATCTTCAAGGTCTCTTGTTCCATCATAAGTCTCAAATTGTGGCAGCATGATATGCCGTAATATTACTTCTTCTAAAATTTCAAGAACAAAAGGACTCTTTTTTATTTAGAAATGTTTACTCGTCGTAGTAAGAGTGCTAACATGCGAGTGTCCTACTATGGTCGTTTTCCCTCATCATTCTTCTTAAGAGCAAGAGTTGAAGGTCTAAGTGTAACTTCAACCTGCTTTCTCAATAATTCAGGAGAATAAATTGAATCACCACTATTCTCGGCATTGTTATTGCCATGTTTTTTGTTTTAATTTGGGTAAACATTTCTAAGGTGGAGGTTAAGGATCTCATCATGCTTTTGCTAAGGTTTTGGTTTTCTTTGGCTAAGTTGAGGCAAAGTTACTCCAACTTAACCAAACACTATTCGTTAGTATGCCTACTTCCCCTCACTTGGTGATTGGGTGAAAAAACAGCACCTATACTTTTCGTCATTCACATATTTGCCATGTTGTCATGTGATGAAAAGCAAATGGCACTACATGTTATGGAGTAATTTTAGGCTAAGACTTTGTTCCTACAGGAATAGAAAAAACTAAGTGGTACCAAGGCTAATCCAGTATAGTTACTTCAATGCCTAAGTTAATAAGTGTTTAAGAGAGAGGAAAATGACTTAATATGGAGTTAAGGGTCTTAAGAGAGTTCTTCCAATATTTTCTCTTCGTATTTATAGGCAAACATCAAGTATCTGAAACAGCAGTTAATCATTGGTAGTAAGCTCCATAATGATCCTGTAATCAAGTACGTGCCTAAAATATAGAAATAGTAGGTGGTTATGTAATAAGATCATATTAAATCATAACCGTTAGCACCATTTTCCTAAGTTCAAATCAAACATATTAATAAGACGGGATCCAAGGACCATCAAGTGAACTGAGTCTTAGTTGGCATCGATTGAGAATAGAATTAGTCATCTTCTTGTCAATCAAATGGCTGAGTAATATTTAAGGTGAAATCCGACCATCAACAATGCCTAAGAGCTATATAGTTTTCAATCTATTTCTTACATAAGTTGAAGAGTGTTTGTACTTATTTATACAAAACTTCGTCTAGATAAAGTTGTAAAATAGCAATATAGGTAAAAAAAATGTAGCAAAGAAAGATCCAAAGACAAAATTTAGTATTAATTCCACATTACTAAGGAATGCTACCTTAGTTTTAGAGAAAATTTATAAAAATCTAAGAAAACACACTCTTAAGCATTTTTTGGTTACCATATTTTTGTAAAACAATACTAAACAGATTATTTTACACTTTGTTTAGTTTGCACATTGGTTAAAGTTATCGGAAAAAAGGGTCTTGAGGTACTACATTAAAACTCAAAAATCTGCATCAAATATTTGGTGGTGTTAAATTCTATTTTGTAGTATCGAATCAATATCTCTTCAAAATTCCAAAAATGGCTCTATACCAACTTCCCAAATCACACTATTGAATTTTATTATAATTTATAATATCAAATGTTGATTTTTCTAATTTCTTTCAATTATGAAAGTCCATATCCAATACTACACACATCAAATGTAATACAAGAGAATTGTGCCATCTAATTCTCCTTATGCTATCTAACCAAACCATACCTTAAGGTGTATTCATTTCTTATATTGTTAATAACAACATATTAAATATATTATTAATAACACCATATTAAATATTGTGAATATAAGAAATAATTTTTCCTCTTTTAGATGGAAATTGGTTAATTTAAATAAATGTTTTATTTTCTTTTATCTTTGTTGAGACTGCTGGTCGGACCTATTGGTCCATAAGTTCGACAAGAGAAACCACTAAGAGCTCATGTACCAGGCAAGACTTTACTTGGGTCTAGAACCAGCCTCATGGGCCTAAGTATGATTGCGGTCTTGGCGAGGCGATTCCAATATGATTTTGGGTCTAAACCTAACCTATACCCACCTCTAGCTACCATCTAATATAAACCAAACATTCTTGCCAACAAAAATAATTATAAAGTAAAATAAAAAGAAGGGGTAAAAAAGGAAGAAGAAGAAAGAAATACACCAAACCTTATTAGTTCTAATCCCAAAGAATTTGGTGGCAAATGGTATAAGCTAGTTTCATCCCATTAGCTTTTATAACTCAATTTATAAAGTTAAAATGAAGACTCCAATAAATAGAATAAGTTTAAAATTGGATATTGTCATACATCAAAGTCAGCCTGATGTATTCCTACAATAAAAGCTATAAATAATGTGTTATTGGTTAGTGAACTATTATACAACTTCCATAAAAGGAGAGGGAAAAACCTTAATGAGATGGATATCAACTAAAATTGATATGGAGAAAGCATGTAATAAATTGAATGAGACTTCATTAAATGGTCTTAAGTTTCCAAATTAAGGGGCAACCTTGATTTTGTATTCTTCGCTTTCCTTAAATGTTTTCGACCAAGCATAGGGATCGAGCAAGAAACCTAATATTCATATCACTTATACAAATTAGCATTGAAAATCCTAAGTAAATTGATTAAAAATGGAAACTCAGGAATGAATCTAGAAACCTCTCAATAACAAAGGGTATCATATTACAGTTTTCACATGTATTCATTGAAGATATAGTTCTCAATGTCCCAGGGCTAAAAAGAATATGCATTGTCAATATCCCAAACCTTAAAATAATTTGGAGAATCATTAGGCTTGAACCTCAATGCAACAAAATTATCAATTTTATTTTCTGGGATACCAACCCATGAGATACTTATAACATTTTATACATGAAATGAACTAGTTTTGTCAGGAAAGGAATTTCTCTATGAAATAGGCTAAAATCTTAAAGTAGATATTCTGAGTGTTTGCTTGATAAATTACAAAGCAAGCTTTGTGAATGGAAAGGTAGAATTCTCAACATGGCTGGCCAAACCATACTAATTAAATTAGTCTTAGAATGTCTGTGCATGTATTACGTACAAGGTTGATCGCTTCCACTTGAATTAACAAAGAAAGGGATAGAATTATCAGAAATTTTTTCTAGAATGTGTCTACTACTGATTGTAGAGAAATCACGAGATCAATCAGGAAAAAGAAATTGCTTCTAATAAAGAAATGGGGAGACTAGCCTTTTGATAAGTGTATAAAACCATGCACTTGTCGCACCTCGTTCTTCTCTATTTGTATTCAATTAATGAGCAAAATGAGTTTAATTTCACTAAATTGATTATTAAATTGCATACCATAGATCAACACAAACGAAAAATTGATTTAGATCATTTTAGCGCAAAAATGGTTAATTCTTGGAATAGGAACTTAGGAAATTTTTGGATGTTCATGAAAGTCTAAGGGGTTAACATGATGTTAGTCCCCAATGCCTGAACTTCTTTTGGAATAGGAAGAGCAAATCAAGTTAAAGCTTAAACATCAAAATGCTAGAAGACATAGCATTCGAATAGTGACCATAAGTGCAGGAGACAATTGGACGTCACAATCACCAACTGGATGCCACTTTGCAAAACAAATGTCGAGATGATTCTCTTTTATGATGCCTTGATGCTAAGATCGGTGCATCCGGACATTATGTTGAAACAAGAATGAGGGCTTTAAGGAAATTGCACCATTTACTTAAACCTTAATTTGTCGGGGATGCCACATGTTTAGAGACCGGATCAAAGGCCATAACGTTCGAGTGCCATTTGTTTTCCATAGAAGAGCTATTTCTTTGTATTTTGCACAATATATTTTAGAAATAAGGGTTTAGGATTTTAGCATAGCATTTTTGCTTTACAAATTTCTTCTACTTAGCATAATTTAGTGTAGTTATTTATTTTCTTTATAATTTCTTTGGACAATGACACTCTGTAGCTTAAGTTGGTAGTGGATTCTAGTGGTATCACGGCTTGGGCTAAGGATTCCATTGCATTTTCATGGAGGTTTTGCGTGTTCTTTCTTAGGTTTCCATACTGCTAGTTATTAGAGACCGGTTTTGCATCTCCAGCTCATTTTTGTTAGTGTTAAATGCAATTTTATGTTCATGTTCATTTGTGTTTGATGGTATGTTTTCCATAGAAATGTTGTTATGTGCTTGATGTGTACAATGGATTGTGTTGAGATTTGATGAAATTGTTGTTGTAATGACGTAGTGATATTGTGTTATGCGTAAATTTAGAAGTTTAGCTAATTACATGGAGTAGTTAGGAAAACTCAAGTAGGAGGCATCTAATCATGTGTTTCGTAGCTCCCTTTACTTGTACGTTTCCCCTTATTGATTAACAAAACCTATATACCTTTGGATTTAAAAGTCTTGAGTACCTAAGATTCTAATCCTTTCAATGTCAAATTTGCAAATTAGGGCAATATGGTCCTAGTACTCATCCCAAACTTTATGCAGTCAGGATTATACCTTAACTCAAGCCAGATTACTTACATTGTGATAGGGGTTAGTCAATTACCTATAAAGTAGATATGAGGAATTAGTAAAACAATATTCTTGCTACATGAGAGGGCTCATCAAAATTCATGTTCAGGCTAACACAAATCTCTCTAAAGCATGACAACAAGATTTTCAAGGGATTATAAAAAACACTAACTCTATCATTTAATTGTCAACGAAATCGAACTCGATAACTTAGAAATTGTTAGGATCTACATTTAGTTAATTTGTTAATTTTCCATCATTTTATCTTGCAGTCTTGATGATTAATCTCTATTTTTGGCTAACTTAGATTAAAGTAGTATTGCTATAATCTAGTACTTGGTTCTGCATTATAATTTCTTTTTCTCGCTACATAAAATACAACCTTGGTACTTACCCTATACTACTAATTGCCATTGTGTATGCCAACATTTTTGCGGATTTCACTAGTAAAATTTTTCTTATCGAGTGCAAACTAGTCAATTGATTGTGTAATAATTTCACTATATAAAAGGAGCTATTTTCAAATAGTATGTAACTTGTTAAACATACCACCTTTCAAAATTATATGTATCGAACGAAGCATTTAAAACTAGAAGAGATTAAGAACTAAACAATAAGACTGTGCAATTTAAAATATAAAAGGAAAATACTTTGTAATAAACTTCTAGCTTTAGCAAACTTCTTCAATTATGGAAGGGGAACCATATCTAGCCAAGAATCAATTAATACAAATATGTTTAAGGATAATGTAAATATACAAATTTCTAGCTTAACAAGTGGATATAAATGTTTTTAAGACCCTCATAAAGAATTCTTGAGAACCGATATGTCTAACAACCAAAATCAACATAGAAAAGTGAGAAATTCAAATTTGAATTGTACTATTATCTTTAAAGAAATTAGCCATGTTTCCTTATGCTACAAAAAAAAATACTTACTATTTTGTGCTAATGTTAGAAAGGAAAATGTAGTCATACAAAATGTGTAGACACAATTAGATAAAGAGGAACAAAAGGCATAGAAGAGGAGATGGGACTAGATTTGGATGCCCACAACTCAAAAAGAGAAAAAAATTATTCATTTTGAGAGCTAATAAGAATGAATTAGCAAGAGCCATGAATATAAAGAAAATAGGAATATATCTTAAGTCAGTATGCCTTAGATGTAAATCCCCTATTGTGTATGTGGAACATGCTTTAAAGGATTGCCCCCAAATCAAGCTAATGTGAAAAGACCTACAACAACTAGGTTAGAATAGATTTAGAACCCTACATAATTTTGATGTGTCTCTAGGATTGTATACATGGAGAGACACCACAACAAACTGAAATAAAGGAAAACAAAAGGGGTTTTTGTCACACCTCAAACCATAGAGTTATAATAGTTCGCCGTGTACACGAACCTATGATAAAGGCTAGCATCTTTAGCCACTAACGTAGGTGTAATTTACACAAGGCTTTCACCACTCCATAACTTGGAAGCGTCTCATTCAATACCTAGTAGGAATCAACTGTGGTACAATTTTTCAAAATAGCTACTAAAAATAATTTTAATAGTTTAGATCTAAAAGGAAATCAAGTTTTATTAATTGTATGAAGAATGTAACCTTGAATTTACTAAAAATTTCAAGAGCTTACGTTGAAAAGATAGAAGATCTTCGAAAATTTTACTAAAAACCATAAGTTTATAGAGCATGGAATAAATCTAATTAGTTGAAAACTAAGGATCACCTGAGAAGACTCTATTAGTTTTCTTAAGTTAATAAAGTCAATAAATCAAATAGAAGTCCAATTAAGCAGTGTTGAATCTCATTCCTCGACCTTGTTCCCTAATCTTTTAGGACTTAGTCTATTGGGAAATGCAAAATAACTATAGGGAAATGTGTGATAACTTGCTCAGTAAATAGGATAAAAACAGTAGCACATATCGGACACCAAGCAACCAAGGTTTTCAAGCAAGTTTAATTAGATGCAATACATAATCAAGAAAATGCCATCACATGATGATGATCGATCGTCGTGAGATTAGAGAAATTTTGCCTACTTCAGGTGTTTAACATCATGCACTCAAGACTTGTAATAGATAACACGCTTTTCCTGAGACTACCTTTGAACCACGGATCCCAACCTAGTAGCAACCTCCTCTCTTGTCAATTAGTTTGACTCAAAGTAGGGAGAGGACCATTTTTGCTATCCTCAACAAAAGGGGTCCGAGTTTGGCCCACACATCCTAGTCGTTTTCCCCTTTAAGTTGCGGTGCAAGTTCGGCTAGTAATTAAGCTAAGTTTGTGTTAGATTGCTATTGGAATGATCAAGAAAATTCAAACAGGTCAAAGCACGTAATATCATAAAGTAATCAACACATTAATTCAGCACTCTAATAGCACAACAGTATTCAAGCATATACGCTGCATGTGCATAGGCAACTAACTTATAACCATAAACAAGACATATACTAAGTCTCCAAGTATTCTTAAACAATACTTCAAAGTACGATGAAACAGTGATCCCACTTACTTGAATACTGATGCTCAATCTCATCATATGTCATTCTCTTCTTTCTTTATTATCTGTAAAATTTAACATAACATCTTTAGTTTATGTCCAATATATAACATATGTGTTCACTATGGACATTTGAGTACATTTTCAATTATGTTAGATAAGATTTTTTATGATATTTATTAAATATTAGTTAAATAGAATACCTTCGAACTAAGGTTTTAACCTGGTACAAATTGCTGCCCAACAGTTTCTTATCCAAGTTCTAACTTCAGTAAATTCTTAGAAAGTATAATCACATGACTTTTTGATCCATTCTCCACGTAAACCTTAAAAAATCAGTAATCTGAACCTTAATTTAAGTCCAAGTGCCTTAAACTATGTCATGAGTCGATAAGGCTGGTAACAATAAAAATTTATGAAATTTAATAAATCGAATATAACACCGATAATAAAAACCCTAAAACTTGATCGAAATCCTAAATCACGCACTAAAACCCTAAATCCGATTTATGCACAATTACCTGAAATCGAACCCAAACTTGATCGAAACTCTAAAACTATAACTTTAAGCCTATAAAATAATTAAATATCATTCGATAGTAATATAATTGTAGTCGATTGCAATTATCAATTAAATCGCATAATCGCCTAAAATTTTTAACAAAATCATTAAAATAACTTGTAAGAATTATAATTGTAACAGGTACCAATTAAATTGATAAGTTTTCATAAAATTTCAAAATTAATTTATAATTATTATTTTTATGATTTTTATGTTTAGAAAAATTACATATAATTATTTCTAATTTCCTTTTTCTTCCATTTTTTCTATTTTCCTTCTTTTCTTTTCCTGTTCTATTTTCTTCCTTCTCATACATGAATTCCAATTGCAAAAAATTAGCAGCCCATATGCATAAATAAATGTCCAAGTGTCATAAAATAAAGGGGTAAAGAACAAAATGATAAAGTGTGAGTCTTATCTTAATTAATGCTTAAATTAATAGGATAAACTTCCTTATTTTTTAAATTTTATTTGCTCCCAAAAATCTGCTGATCTTCATGTCCAAAGAAATCTGGAAAAAAAAATAGAAACCAAACACATAAAAGAAGAAGGAAAAGAAAGCAAAACAAGAAGAAAACCAAGAATAAGAAGAAAATTAAGAAGAAGAAAAAGGAGGAAAAGAAGAGAAATATTAAGAATATTACCAATATATTCAGGTAAGTGTATTTATTTTAGTTGTATATATGTATATTATATGGTATATGCATGTATATACTAAGTATTTTGTTGTATTTTGTTGTATTTTGTTAAATGTTTCATTACATGTACATAAATAGATGTATGGATAGATAAACAAATATATATGTATCTCTTATGTGTGTATAAATATATGTATGTAGACATGTATAGATACATTATTATGTAAAATATACGATATATGTATATACATGTATGTATAAATAAGAATACATATAATAGGTATTTAGAAATTTCACTATTTGGACATAAATATGCATGTACACGAAAGAAAAAATAAATAAATATATATGTATATATAAATAAGAATACATATAGTATGTATTTAGTATTTTCACAAATTAAACATTGATATATATATATATGTGTGTGTGTGTGTGTGTGTGTGTGTGTGTATGTGTATGTACACGTGAATATGAATATTTATGTATATATGTATTTAATCTTTATTTTCATATAAGATATATATAAGTGTAAGTATACGTATATTATATATATATATATACATGTGCTTCATATTTTTATATTCATATACACATGTAAGTTATTATTTTTCTTATATATGTATATATATAAGTGGCGTAAATATGTTTACATATATATATAGACCTAGTCTTTATTATATATGTATACAAGTGTAATAATAGGTACACGTATGTAAATTTGTATCTAGTATTTTCATATTATAAGAAATTTTGTATATATAGTTATACAAGTATTTATATATATACGTATATCATAGAATATTAGAAAATAATAAATTAAAAAAATAATAATAATAATTTAATAAGTCTAAAATCTTAAAAATAAGTAAAAATAAGCAACTAAGATAAAATAAGCTTAAAATAATAAAATTATCAATTATATGATTTAAATAATTATTAAATCATAAATATACTGAAAAAAAAACTGAAATTAATATTTTATAACTTTTTAAATTAAAATAATAAATTTTATGATATTTTTATATTACAGTTCAAATTGCCAATCACAACGTCTAAAACGAACCTCGCTACGAGAAAATACACTTAAAAACGATCAAAATGAATTATAAGTTCAAAATGAATTATAAGTCCATAACGATCCGAGCTAAAACGAAAAAGTTGTATGTGATTCGATAAAAAAGCTCCAATCAACAATTTCGCATAACTAGGTGAAGTAAGATACTAGTTTAGTTTTAAATTCCCAAACTTATAATTTTCTATATTCCTTATTCTCAGGTGATCTCAACATTAACCTTGAGCTGCCATCGGATTATTACGATCCTTGAATCGATTATGGCTGAGTGAGTTTTTCTTAATGCTCCCATACTTGCTTGTGTTTGTAATTAACGAACATAAATTATGCCTAATAATTGAATGTTGTATGGGGATGGGTTATGTTTGTGTATGATAATTGTTTGTTAATGGTGAATTTACTTTAAAGTACGATAATGTATTGATTGTTGCATAATAGATTCACTAGGAACTGATTATTTGTGACCTTGTTGATTACTGAATAATAAGACCTAATTTTACTCGACTAGAAAAAGTTAACTTGAAATACGTATAATCATACACCGCATAACTAATTCTGGCTATTACATTACACAGAGATAGTGAGAGGTCATACATAGGTTGATTATTTAATTGTTATAGATTTCATATGGTGCACACGTGCGATATGACCTTACCTTAGCCTATGGGATTACTAAGCGTTGAAGGTGCTAACTACCTGGCTAAGGATCGAGTCCAGAGGCCTCCATTTAGGGGTAAGTGAGGCCTGTGTAAACCTACTCACAATCATATGTAGAACTCATTTATGATAAAGCTGAGAATGAATATATCATTACATTTTAAATACAAAACATGAAGTTTTGTTATGAGATAAGTTCTACTATAATAGCCAGATCTGATTATACCAATGTATCTCCAACACTGACTTCGGAGGGCGTTAAATCTGAGTTTCATGTAGTACCTAGTCACCTGCATGTATTTGTTTAGCTTACTAATTGACATGAATTCATTTGATTGAATTTAATTAATGTATAACTTGATTGTTATATGGTTGAGGGGATTATCTTACTAAGCTAGTTAGCTTCTACCCTTGTAATCTTTTTTCACAGGCCAAGTTGTTTGTAGAATCGGGCCGCCACATGCCCAAGGTTATTTGTTCATCAGGGAGTCAATGTGGGAGTAAGATGTAATCAAAGTGTACTCATGATAGTTTGTCTAGATTATAGATCTAATTATGTAATAAAATGATACTAATTTGAGTTAAGAAGTGTTTTAGACTTCTTATCTATAAATTCTTATGTAAATAGATTGTGTTTTATATTTCCTTAATTTGTTATTATGATCATGAAATGATATTATTTACACTTACACAACTCTTGGTTGTTAGTTGTAGCTGAAGCCTTGTGTATCTCATAAAGGGTTGTCGATTGTAAGGGAACTCAATCTACAATCCTTTGCACAATATACGATGACTGCCACGACTAGCCCTCTTAAGTCGTGACACTTCAACTCTTGATGATCCAATATTTAGTACCAACGGTCTTCAAACTTCTAGTTGCTTTTATATTTTACACCTTCCATCAAACTACTTTTTGACTAAGGTTCTAACCTAAGTTCTAACCCAACTTTGTGGTATAAGTTATTGTCCAAGTAGCTTCTGACTCATATTCTAATTCTAATGAAAATATAAAGTTTATATATTTTTTTATTCTCATATGTCAACTTTGGTAAAATACTCATTAAACGTCCATTTTGCTATATTATACTAATTAGTTTAACTATTTCACTTATCACACCTAAAGGAAATAGAAAGTTATTGAAAAAGGACTTATACATATCCAAGAGTCAATCCACTTCTACATCAGTTTCTGACTATATTCTACTTACAGACTATTTCTAATATCCTTTTGCTACATATCTAACGAACCTTTTGACTTACTTTCTAACCTACAAAAATCATACTTTAAATTCTCAAATCACATAACTCTAGCAGCCATACCCCTATTTCCTCACTTTAACATTCTAACCTAACACTCCAAATCTCAAATATAGTTATCAACCAGTACTTGATGACCTGATTATTAAATCAAATACCCATTTTAGGAGATTTCAACCACATGCATATTAAATAAGAAAAGCCCTAAAATTCAACTTTTGAATTTTTCAAAACTCTTTTCATGCAGTCAAATTAGACATGTTGAAATGTCTATACATAAATTTTAGGATCAAAACAACATCATTTAGGCTATTAAAAATTAGAATTTAGATTCATTTTTGGCCTAGTTTCTTAAGAAACATATATTTAGACTTGAAATTTGAAGAATCTGGTTGTATTTTTGGATTTTATATGAAAAATTACTTAAGGAAATCAAAAATCATAATTTTTAGAGCTTGTTTACTATTTTTACAAAATAGAATTAAAAATAGCGAAAATCGAAACTCACCGCTACTTACAACTCTAGCCACCATTTAAGGGTAGGGATTTGCCACTTCCAGGTGGTAGTTAACACTAGGAACTCAAATTTCACCCTAAGTTGCCTAACCCGTGTTGATACTTCCAAAGCTTCCCAATATTTTTTCCAAATCCTAAATTCTGTAAGCAAATTTTTATATTTGTTGATAGTCAGTTTTCATTCATCTAATACTCGACCTTTCGTCTACCAAGAAGCCGTATAACTAACTCTCTCAGCATTTGCACTGCATAGATGATACACAGCATTTATGCTAAGTATAAGAAGCGCTCCTGGTTTAAATTTAAGTCTAGCGCGAACAATTATCATAAGCACGGTTGTATTACATAACTGCCTGCTACTCCTACATATGAGGGGAGATGTCAAGTCAAGAAGCTTCCACATATCTTAACGATTATCTCAACAATTACCTTAGACACTACAAACATCTATAAATACTAGAAAGAAACTCTATAAGGGGTTTTGACACTTCTTATTCACATACTTACTCTATTAAGTTACCTTTCTAACTTAAGCATTGGGGTAGCCGCACCGGACTAGCCCCGATACTAAGTATTTCACTTTCTTTTGCATGATTTTTTCTCATCTCAAAATTCACTAACAACATTTAGCGCCATCTACTTTTCTTTAAACATAACCATATGGTTAAAACTAGAATGACCAGAAGTGTAGGTGCTGGAACTTCCTCCCACCACCCTGATAGAGGGAGTTAGCATGCTGATAAACAATAATTGGCTTGACTCGAGCAAATTTGTCTTGATTTAGCCAAAGAAAATTCCGAGTTAAATAAAAAACATGAACAAATCCTTGACCTTCTTCATAAAAGTTTTCACCCGAATCAGGATAAAGAGCATAGTGATCATGATGCCAACAGTGCCGATGATTCCATTTATTCACCTGAATTACCAAAAGAGCAAGCTGAGGTTCCAGTGAGACCCTTAGTTCTTGCTTTCAAGAAGATTGATAAGGGCAAGCAACCATAACACGTACATCATGCGGGACCCTTGTATGTCAACACCCCTGTTGCAACGACTAAATAGTTCCAAATCAAGAAAAGTCCTTTCGTCCTATAGATTTTGGAAGAAGTAATACCTCGGCACGTTAAGTTGCCCCAATTTGAAACATATGATGGGTCAAAAGACTCTAAAAAGCACTTGGAGTACTACCGTCCACTGGCCAAGTTGCATGGTTTAAGCAATACAATGGCCTATCAAGCCTTTCCATCAACCTTGAGGAATGCAGCTAATATATGGTTCAAACACCTGAAACCAAATACCATTTCATGTTTCAATAAACTAGCAGAGGTGTTCCTTCAACACTTTCTTAGTAGTAAACTTCCTGTTAAGGACTCTTCAATCCTTAACACCATCAAACAAAAGTCTAATGAGTCAATTAGGGACTATTTGGCCAAATTTATGGCTGAGATGGTCCAAATCCCAGAACTAGATATGAGTATAGCCCTCAACGCTGTAATCAACGGAGTTAAACCTTATGGAAACTTTTTTAAGTCTCTCGCAAAGAACAAACTGAAAAATTTCGCTAAGTTTAAGGTTAAAGCTACCTCATACATCCAACAGGAAGACAAAATAAAAGCACAATGAGAGGTTAATCAAAGCAAAGGAGATGGGAAGAGTGACAAATGAAAAAGTGTGAAAGATAGACTTAACACGGACAACGACAACAATTTAGATGCCAAGAGAAAGAGAATAAGGATACTAACATCCACATCCCATACGACTATCAATCGTCCAATCTTGGACATTTTGATGGAAGTACATAAGGAGAGAGGTGTCCTCCAGTGGCCGGAATGAATGCAAGGGAATCCCTCAAGAAGAAATTCAAACAAGTAATGTGATTTCCACCATGACAAGGGTCAAGATACAGATGAGTGCATTCAACTCAAGAATGCAATTCAATACAAGCACCTGCGAAAATTTTTAGCACATGATGCTGAAAGAATCAAAAGACCATCTCAGAGGAGAAGGGAAGAACAAGAGGATGACAATCGGCCAGCAATGGCTACGAAAGATGCAAGGGATGTTAATCCAACCAGAACACCCAACAAAGTAATTAATACCATTGTCAGTGGACCTAGTATAGGCCAATTGAGTTCGAAGAACTCAATTAACACCAAGAATTACATTTGCAATATTCACGGAAAAAAAAGTCAGGATTGACAATACAATATCTTTCGAAGAAGAGGATTTTGAGGGTATCCAGAAGCCGCATGATGATGTGCTTGCCGTCAATGCGAAAGTCCCCAACTTTGAAGTCAAGAAGATTCTTATTGACAAGGGAAGTTCGGCCGATATCATTTTTTAGCATGCCTTCAATCAAATGAGGCCCAAGATCAAAGCGCAGCCACAGTCTTATAAGTATGACCTCTATGCCTTCAATAATTAAACCCATCCAAGTAGCCAGAGTTATCTCTTTGTTGATGTAGATAGGGGATGATGAGCATGTTACAGAGGACAAAATGGATTTTCTCGTCGTCAAATATTGGTCTCCTAACAACATGATAATGGGATGACCATGCCAACATTTATTTGGCATTGTCCCATCAACAGCACATCTAAAGGCTAAGTTTTCTATACCTACAGGGGTTGGTGTATGCAGAGGGGATCAACAATTTGCACAATCCTTATATATAAGGGCCTTAAGACGAGAGCAAGTTTTTCAAGTTAAAACCTATCCAGATGGTAAAACAGTCAACATAGAGAATGCTAAGAATGATATAGAGGAAATTCCTCTAGGAAATGATCCCAAGAAGACAACAAGGATAGGAAAACCCATGTCAACAGATGTTGGGCAAAGTCTGATTAACTTCCTGCAAGCCAATGCTAACCTATTTGCATGGCACCTTTGGACATGCTAGGTATTTCGAGAGACGTCATGGTATACAAGCTCAAAAAAAGAGATATTTTACACTAGAGAGACAAGCAGCAATAGAAGAAAAGGTCTAGAAATTATTGAGGGCAAGATTCATCCAGGAAGAGCTTTATTTGACTTGGCTAGCAAATTGTGTGTTAGTCAAGAAGTCTAATGGGAAGTGGCGAATGTGCATAGACTTCACGGATGTCGACAAGGCATGTCCCAAAGATTGTTTCCTACTTCCAAAAATTGATCAGATGGTAGATGCAACCGTAGGACATGCGTTGCTTTCTTTTATGAATGCTTTCTCTAGTTACAATCAAATCAAGATGGATAAGGCAGTTGAAGTCCATACATCTTTCATTACCAATTTTAGAAGGTACTGTTATATTGTGATGCCCTTTAAGCTGAAGAATGCTAATGCCACATACCAAAAATTAGTCATGAAGATGCTCAAATCTTAGATCCACAGGAATGTTAAAGTATATGTGGATGACATGATTATAAAAAGCATGAAGGAAGATCAGCATCTTGCTAATCTGGAGGAAACGTTTGCCACATTAAAGAGTTATAACATGAAACTCAACCCACAAAAGTGCATCTTTGGCACAACATCAGGGAAATTCCTCAGATATATGGTCACACGACGCAACATCGAGGCCAATCCAAGAAAGATTAAAGCCACAAGAAATATGAAAACACCTCGCACGATCAAGGAGGTGTAAGAACTCACCGGGCAAATTACTGCTCTCAACAGATTCGTGTCAAGAAGTGGTGATAGGTGTACAGAATTCTTTAAAATTTTGAAGAATCCAAAGGAATTCAATTAGACCAATGATTGTGAAAGAGCTTTGAATGAGCTCAAGGAATTTCTTGCGCACTCTCATACTATCAATACCTATTCCGGATGAAAATTTATACTTGTATCTATCAGTCAGCTACCGAGAACTTTCCTCTATACTTGTCCAAATTGACGACAAGGAGCACTGACCCATTTATCGCGTGATTCATGTTCTACAGGGGCTAGAGCTTCGGTATACAAAGATTAAACTTTTGTATTAGCAATGGTTCCCTTAGCAAGAAAGTTGAAGCCGTATTTTAAAGCTCACCAGATTATTATCCTTACTGATCAACCATTACGATAGGTATTGAAGTAGCCGGAGGATGATGAAATATGCCTTAGAGCTCAGTGCTCATGGTGTGCAATATAAACCTAGAACGGCACTAAAAGCCCGAGTACTAGCAAATTTTGTTGCCTAGTTCACAAAAGAGGAAGACTATGTGGAGATCACCGAGAAACCTATCTAGTTTCTTTATGTTGATGGTTCTTCAACACAAGAAGGAAGCGGTGCAGGCCTAGTCCTTCAAGGCCCGCATAATGACAAAGTCCATTACGCTTTGAAATTTGGATTCCTAACCAGTAACAATGAAGCAGAGTACAAAGCTCTAATCGCCGGATTGAAACAGGCAAAAGAACTTGGTGCCAAGAAACTCGAAGTGTTCTCTGATTCCCAACTGGTGATAAATTAAGTCACCAAAAGTTACATAGCAAGAGAAGAAGAGATGAGTAAGTACCTCTTGGTAATACAAATGCTCATAGAAGAATTCTTATCATTCTCCAATAACAAAATTCCCAAAAGCAAGAATATCGCTATCGACAAGCTATTGAAGTTGGCCAGTATGGCATTCCTTAAGCTGAATGAGAAACTTTCATGGAGTTTCTCCACAAAAAAGTTTATCCAATCTCTTACAGAGATATGAGTTAGCTCTTTACCCAAAAGAAGATTCATAGATGGATTCCCCAAAAAATTATTTAAAAGATGATACTGTCCTTGACGACAAAAAGGAGGGCAAAAATTAGCTTACCAGGTTGCAAACTACATGTTGATTGATAGTCAGCCATATAAGTTCTGCATATCTCAACCTTACCTTTGATGCCTTTCCCGGAGGGATGCTCAGAGGGTGTTATCTGAACTACATAGCAACATATGCAGTAATCATGTAAAGCTACAAACACTGTACATTCGAACAATGCAACTAGGCTATTATAGGCCGACTATGAGAGAAGATGCAAAGGACGTTGTCCAGCAGTGTCCTTAATGCTAGAAGCACAAATGCTAAGTAACACACTTATAACTAAGCTACATAGCCTAACCAGCCCTTGGCTTTTCGTCCAGTAGGGGCTAAATATTCTCAAACCCTTTCTGATGTATACCACCAAATGCCAATTTGTCATTATTGCTGTTGACTACTTTAACAAATGGGCTGAGGCTGAGACTGTGGCAAAGATCACCGAGCAGAAAGTAAAAGCTTTCATCTTCAACTCCATCATATCAAGATTTGGAGTTCCGTACATGATAGTTACAGATAACAACCTGCAGTTTGACAACAATAAGTTTCGATCATTTTGTGAGAAGTATGGCATTCAGCTCAACTATACGTCTGTAGTGTACCTTCAAACAAATGGACAAGTTGAGGCCGTAAACAAGATCATACTACACAACCTAAAATGGAAAGTAGATCAAGTTAAGAGGAAGTGGGCTGATGAATTACCAAACATCCTATGGGGATACAGAACTACTCACAGAACCGCAACAGGAGAGACACTACTTAATTTAACCTACAGCACTAAAGTCGTATTGCAGATTGAGTTCAACTTGCCCAATCTAAGGATGCATAATTTTGATGTTATGCTCAATCAAGTCGAATTGACAACGAATCTGGATACTATTAAGGAAATTCGAGACATTGCAAGAGCTAGGGTCGCAACGTACCAACATAAAGCAATAAGATACTATAATCAAAAAGTGAAGCATAAGGTTTTCTAACCCGGAGATCCGGTTAGCACAAATTGGGAGGATCCTGTCAAAATCCTGCAAGTTGTTGGTGAGGGGGCATACCGACTAGAAAGGTTGGATGGATTCATCATCCCTCAAGCTTGGAACGCCAAAAATATAAAATTTTATTTCAATTAATACAGGATGATTTCTGACTTCTCCCATTAGCGGCAGCCAACATGTTTATAAGATTGGTACTTATTTATGACAATTATATATTTGAAGTCTCATCATATTTTGTTTACGATTGCCGAACTAATGAGTTTCACGCTGCATAGTAAAGGAACCGATCTAGGTTCTAGCTTAATGCGGTTAATGACCCATATAAATTAACCTGATGGCCAAATAATGCGGCTAGTCCATACCTCAAACGATTAACGGACAGTATAAAATTATGAGTGTATGAAATAAAACATGCAAAGGAAAAATGGCATGTGAAATAAAACATGTTGAGAAACAAATAGTGTGTGAAATAAAACATGCCAAGGAAAAATGGCATGTAAAATAAAACATGCTGAGAAACAAATGGTGTGTGAAATAAAACATACAGAAAAATAATTGTGCATGTAAAATATAACATGTTAAGAGATAGTTGGGCATGGAAAATAAAACATGCCAAGAAACGAATGGTGTGTGAAATAAAACATGCTGAAAAATAATTGGGCATGTGAAATATAACATGCTGAGAGATAGTTGGGCGTAGGAAACAAAACATGCCAAGAAACAAATAGCGTGAAAAATAAACATGCTAACAAATGAGATTACGAAGCAATATACATATATCATACAAACTGAGAAAGTACAATACGTAAAATAAAATGTAACAAGAACTCGGCATTGCCTCAATTATATTCCAATTAATAAATTATATAAGAATGCAATGTACCAATACAGTAAGTCCTATGGCCTATCTTCAGATTCAGTAGAAATGATTTTTAAATCATTAGCTGGAGCTTCCTCGATAGCTGGGTTCTCAGAGCGAACAAATTCTTCGGCATGAGCTTCATTATCACTTTGATCCATATTCTCAGCACCTATCTCATCGCCTTCATCTTTGTCGGCACTACTAACTTTGTCATCAATGTCAGCAAAGTCAAGATACGAGAGATCATAATCGAAATGAAGCTTCAAGACCTCTTCTCTTGCTACTTGAACTCCTTCCAACAACTCTTTGCGTAGAAGCTTCTCGTATTGCCAACTAGGAGTGACTATATCAAAAGCCTCTTCAACAGATGTCCCCCTCCTCATAATCTCATCCAACTCAGCAACACAGCTCTGTAAGTTCAAGTTGTTAGTCTTTAACTCCTTTATCTGCATCCAAAGCTTATCTTCATCGTGCAAATAGTTCAGCTTAAGCCCCAGCACTCTTCCTTTGTCTTCTACAGCTCCTCTTTTAAGCTTTCGGACTCTTTGTACTGTTCTTCTATTTTAGCCTTTAAGCTAGAGATTTCATTAGCGGTAAGATCATATACCAATTTCTGGGTAGCAAGTTCCTCCTTAAGCTTTCTCACCTCCATTTCAGCCTTAACCCTCGCATTCTCAATAGCAGCAATTTGGGTCTTTGATGCATTATACACATCCTCAACTTTTTGCAGCAAATTCATTTACTACAATCAAAAGTGGTTGGGTATTACACATATAACTAAAGATATTACCTTCTTTGCGGCCTCATCCAATGCTATTAGAATGTGGCTGCTCATCTGGAAAAGGAAATGTGTTAGTTACCCGAATAAATTTGATAATCAAAAGCAATGGTCAAGGATACTCACATCATACAATTTGGCCACGATATAGGCCTTATTGCAACGCCAACCCTGTCGACATCGTTTTTGGTGATACCTTTGTCTTTTGAAAGAATTATCTCTTCCATTAAAGCTAAAGATTTCATCTTGTCTCCCAGGGCTGAGTTGGTATCCAAAATTTAGTGGCTCCAACAAGGAACAAAGTACTCACCGACCTCTTTACTAGGGACAAATTTGACACTACTAATGCCAAGAGATTTGGAATGCATAGCCTCCTTCGCCCTTTTGTCCAATCATTTGGACTTCTTGATAGGTGGTTGGCCAATGAGCTCCTTCCCTGGTCTTTTGTCACCACTCAAAGCCACCTAATCACCAACGATGAGCCTTCTGCGGCAATAGCATTTTCATCTTCCTTACCAAGATGTGTATCTCGAGGCTCGCCATCCTTCGGCTTGATAAAAGTTTGAATAATCACAACCAGAGGCTCCTCAGAACAAACAACCCTGATCGGCTTAACGTGGTAAGGTTAGATTTTCGAAATGAGGCATACAATTCTGTCCATGGGTCAGAACAGTAGCGTTCCTCATGTGTTAGAGTGTTTTTGGGTCTTGTTTGGTAAATGGGCTTTTTGATAACTTGAGGAATCCTTTGAGCTTGGTCTTTAGATTTTATCCTAAGCTTAAAATACTCCTTGAGATCAGATTTACAACTTTGATTTATATTCCTAAGGCTAACAACCATTTCTTGGGCCCTTTAGTGGGCTTAAATTGTCAAATGGACTTGTTTTTTGTTCAAACTAAAGTTAATGACTTTGGTGGGCTTATGGGGCCTTAGGTAGATTTCTTATGGGCTTCAAAACAACCTCTCTTGGTACTTTAAGGTGCTGGTCAGATTTTTATTAAAGGCCCATCTTAGAGTTCTAAGCTCGGTTTTGAGAGTTTTAAGCTCGGTTTTGAGTTTTAGACTTTATATGCTTACTGTACTTGCTTTAGTTAATATTTTCACTTTGTTCTTTCACTTTTATCATATTTTTAGGCTTCATTCTCCCATGTTTTAGATCTGTTCATGATGGTTCCAAGGGGTCCTTACTTGGTTTTTCAACTTGTTTCATCATTTCCTTAAGTTTAGGTGGTAGATTATGCACTTAACTACTTGTGTACAAATCTTAACTTAAGTTTTCTTCCATCAAATGATCCTTTAACTCATGCTCCACATAAAGAAATAAAAGATCTTATACTTAATACAACTCCCATACCATAGCTTATGTCATACAAAGTTGGTTTCTTCATAAAACTTCATGTGATGGATTTTTCCTTAACTTAAGTCTAGATTTGAGCATGTTTAACTTAATGAAAACAAAATCAACATCCAAATGACTATGGAACCCTCGTATCCAGCATGCTTATCCTCCATTAAAGTTCTCATTTCAAGATTTTCTTAGCTTAAAATCTTCCATTCAAAGCATTAAACAAATGTTTTCACAAAACACCAACTTTACAAGCTTATATTTCAACTTCACGTAAGGGTTTCATGGTTTGTTTCTTAAAATGATTTTTGGTGTTCTAACAACTTAAACCTTACTCATATCTTCAAGAAATCCAAGTCTCGTAACATAAATACTAATCCACACATCACAAGAATCACTTACTCGTCCTTAACGCAAAGTGTGGTGGTTGTGCACTAAGGTTCCACTTTAGCTCTTAACTTTGCCTCCTCCTTTTTGCTACCTTTTGAAACCTGAATCTTTTGTTCTTTTGGTATGGGGTTTATGGAAGATTCTAATGGTCTTAAAAGGTCTTAGATGGTGAAAGAAAATGATACAAGAACAAAGGAAAATAATATCGTGAGTGAAGCTTCAAAAATGGAAAAAAATTGATTTTGTGGGTAAGGTTGTTTCTCCTTTTTATGTTTGTTTCAAAGGAGAGAAAGATGAAGTGAAAGTGAAATTGAAAGGGAGAGAAATGGTAGAGAGAGTGGCCGGTTGGAAATGGAGAGAGAAGGGGTGTTTAAATGTCTTGAAAGTGTTGTCTTGTAGCTTACGCAAAGTCAACAATTGCTTGATAATGTAAGCATTAAGAGGTGAATAGTGATGTGTAAGAAGAAGTGATTGATGGGTGAATGACAAGAGCATGGCACCCCTTTCTCCCCTTTTTAGATCTGCCATTGGAAGTCTTTTTATGCCATGGAGTGGTCTTGTCTCCTTTATTAAAGTTAAACTTATGAATTCTTGTGAAAAATTGTCCATATGTAGTATAAGTGAAGAGGTGATAAGGAAATTGTCTTATCACTAGATTTTGATAAGTTATCAATTGATAAATGATTCCAACTCTCAATTGATAAGTTATCTAAGGTGATTGGTTGGTCTACTTATTTATGTGTAAGGCTTATACATGAAGATAAGGGCATAGCCTTATAGAAAATCGTTTTAGGATTTTTATCTTATATTGTTTTGTAATTTATGATTTCATTTTTGTAGAATTGTGAAATTTTCTAAAGTTGAATGAAATTATTCAAATTAAATTATCGATTAATTATTTAGGGTTAAAATTCCTTAATGGTTTTAAGGTTTAGGGTTTTAAGTAGCTTTAGAGCTCGTAGTTCTTCAAGCTCGAGTTTTATCAACAATTGGCTTTTGAATTGTAAAAATTTAATTCGTTTCTAAATATAAACTTAAGTTTTTAGTTTAGTTGATCTTGAGGAATGCTCGGAAAGTACTCTTAATCGAGTCTTGGGCTCACTAAAAGTAGGGTTTACACTATTGCACCCCCTTTGACTGAGCTAATAAAGAAGAGTAATGGATGAAATCAAGGAGAAACTTACTGCCACACCTGACTTAACTCTACTTGATTTTGACATGCCATTTGAGCTAGAATGTGATGCATCGGGTATTAGCATTAGAGCAGTTTGGATGTAAGAACACTAGCTTATTACTTACTATAGTGAGAAGCTTAGTAGTATTGCCCCAAATTATTATGTGTATGAGAAATAGATGTATTCTCTTTTTTTGAGCCCTTACAATGTAACAGCATTATTTACTCCCTTAAGAATTTGTCATTTACATAGACCATGAGTCCTTGAAATGTTTGGGGAGTTAGATCAAACTTTAGAAGAGGCAAGCTAAATGGTTAGAGTTTATGGAAGGATTCTCCAATGTGATTAAACATAAGAAGGGTAATGCTAATGTTGTTGTTGATGCTCTATTACGTCGGCATTTCTTACTGACCATCTTATAGACAAAGTTATTAGGATTTTCCTTTATTGTCATGCAATATGCTTAAGACCCACACTTTGGTCTTATACTTGAGAAGTGTCAAGATGGAGTTGCTGTTGGAGGATATTACTTGAAGGATGGATATTTGTTTAAGGAGAGGAGGTTGTGTATACTTAGTTGTTTCACATGTGAGCTATTAGTTAGGGAAGTTTATAGTGGTGATTTATCGAGACAATTTAGTGAGACCAAAACTGCTGATTTGTTAAGAGAAACTCTTAGTTGCTTGGTATGGTTAAGGATGTCCATAAGGTGATTGATAGTTGTGAAGTATGTAGGAGGGTGAAGGGGAGAAAGGAGCTACATGGAGATATATACCCTTACCCATGCCGACTTCACCTTGAGTTGACTTTAGCATGGAATTTGTCTTAGGTTTCCTTGGACTACTAAAGGAAGGACTCGTTCCTTGTAGTTATGGATCGATTTAGCAAAATGGCATACTTCATTCCATACTACCCAACCAATGATGCTTTTTATATTGCTAATTTGTTTTTCCAAGAAATCATCTACTTACATGGAGTTTCAAGATCTATTATTTTGGATTAAAGATACTAAATTTCTGAGCTACATTTGGAAGACCTTATGGAAGAGACTTGGCACCAAACTTATGTTCAGTTTGAGCAGTCATCCTTAGACTAATGGCTAAACTGAAGTAGTGAATAGGACGTTAGGTACTCTGCTTTGAGTTGTAGTGGGAAAAAATTTGAAATGTTGGGATCGAATTTGAAAGGTTGGGATCTATGCTTACAATTGTGGAGTTCATCGATAATCGAACTATCCATAGTAGCACTGGAAAGAATCCCTTTGAGGTCATTTATGGCCTTAATACAACATCTTACTAGATATGATCGGCACCCACATAGCTCTTGAAGAAAGCCAGTCTGGAGTTGATTGAGCTCATGAGCTGCAAAAACTGCACCAACAAGTAACTAAGAAGATTGTCAAGTTCAATGAACGATAGGATGAGATCAGTAGCCAAGGCCTTTGAGTTGTTTCCTTCAACCCAGGAGACTTGGTTTAGATCCACCTAAGTCTAAAAAGATTCCCTTATCTTAGGAAAAACAAGTTATCACCCAAAGCTGATGGACCATTCAAGATCCTAAAGAAGATAAACCGTAACACTTACCAGATTGAACTACCTAAGGATTATGGTGTCTCTTCTACTTTCAAGGTATTCGACTTGATTCTCTACCATCCAGATGAAGCAGGCTCGACCAAAGAAGACCACATAGATTTGAGGACAAATCTTTTTGACCTTCTAAGAAGACGATAGGAATCAACTCCTTAGACCCATCAATCGTAATTGAGCTAGAGGATTATTATGACTTACTTGATGAGTGCTAGCTTAAGAACCATTCAAGGATGAGGATTCAATCGCTAACCAGGGATTACTTCACTTTATCCGACTTGAGTACCAATCTTTAATTGTGTTCAAAGCAATACCTAAACTGCTAAACACCAAGGTTCATTCTGAGTAGAGTTGTTCAGGTATTCGACCAGATCTGAGCTATCCAGTTGACCGACCTAAAGAGACTTCCATCAATACCTTGCATCTGTGCTCAGACCAAACCTATATCAGGTTAGGTAAGTTCTCTAATTTCTTTCTGACCTCTTTTGAGTTGATTCTAATGAGTGTTGAGTTGTTAGAGAACTTGAACCTATAAGAGCATTCGAGCATGAGATCATAAACACTAGATTGACACATGTCTTCTAATACAATATTGTAGAATGTTTCCTTCTTCTGTACATTATACATCATTTGTCCTTTTCACCCCTTTTAGAATGTCTTAAGTATTACGTTTGTAATTTATCCTTTTATCTTTTCTTTGTACACATGTAACCTTAGTAGGGCTATTATATGAACCCTATTTATCTGTACATAGATATCATTATTCATTATTGAATACAAAAATTTACTCCTTTGAGAGCACTCAGCCTTGTCTTCTCTTTTCTCTTAACTTTTGTCTATTCCCTTTAATAAGGAATAGTGACAAGTAATCCTAGTCTTCGCTTATGCATCATATCAAGTGGAGATTAGGATAAGTAAGATCAGTTGGTGTACATATCTAGCTGTTTCGGTTTTGCTAAAACTAAGAGACTCATATTGGCGTAGTTAAGTTCAGTAGCCTATATAAGGTGTTTAGGAAAGTAACTGAACACACAAAAGGTTTCGTGATATTAGTCGAGGAATTTTAATAGACTTAGAATTTGAAAATATAATAAATAATAAAATATAACTAAAATGGTAACAAGTCACTATAATTTATTATTGGTAACATGGGAATTAGGTTTCAAAAATTAATGAGCATTTAGAGATAAATTATAGGAGTAATATAATTAATATTGTACATAAAATAATATATAAAAGACATGTATATACATTAGGTGTAATTATTATATAAATATATGTATTTGTAATTATCGAAAATACATGAGCATATGTAAAAATTATTAAATAAGTAAATAAAAATAAGAGGAAAATTATAAAAAGTTACCAACATATTAGGAGACATGTTTGTTGGTGTGACACAAGGATCCCATATACAAGTGTATATCTAAAATAGGGATATAATTATATATTATATAATATACTAAATGTTATATTAAGATTGAGTTAAATAACTTAACCTTTTGCTTGGGATAGCTGTAGGATCATCCAAAGACAAGTAATGGATGTGGCTTAACGCTGGAGAAGGTAAGAACATTTTGCAATTTGATTAATGGCCAGGTAGTGTAAGAAAATAAGGAGAAAAGTAGTGTTTTAGCATAGGAAAAATCACCACCAACTTGGAGAACTTCCTAAAATCATTAAAGTGAATATTGTTATTAGTGAATTTTGGGATGAGGAAAAGTCTTGCAAAAGAAAGTGAAATAATACTTGGTACCAAGGCTAGTTTGGGATGACCACTTTGATTCTTAAGTTAGTAAGGTAACTTAGTAAAGTAAGTATGTGAATAAGAAGTGTCAGCACCCCTTACAAAGTTCCTTTCCGGTATTTATAGATGGTTTAGTGTTCAAGGTAGTTATTGAGATAACCATTAAGACACGTGGCAGTTTCTTGACTTGACATCTCCCTTCATATGTAGGAGTAGCAAGTAGTTGTGTAATATAACCGTGCTTATGATAACTGTTTGTGCTAGACTTAAATTTAAACCAGGAGCAGTTCTTATACTCAGCATAAATGCTGTATATCATCTATGCGGTACAAATGCCACGAGAGTTCGTTATGTAGTTTCTCGGTAGATGAAAGGCCGAGTGTCAGATGAATGCAAACTGACTATCAACATTTGTCCCCCAACTCTCGTATTCGAGCAATCGACAAAGGGAGTTAACATATATATTGCACCAGAGGCTGAATGAGGAGGGACTCTTTAGATTTATGCGGAGTAATATGGGAAGTAGGAAGGATCACATCCCAGCTGAAAGGTCGCTATTTCTAAACTCCCACTCATTTGAGAAACCAAGAAATTGGAGGCATGACATTCGTCGCTTAGGTTATTATTTTGTAGCAGGCTTAATAACTATCAGAGAGTTTTTAGTCGTCAGATTTATATCATGAGACATACGTCAACGATTCGTAGTATTACCATATCAGCACATCATTACTGTCAGAAGTAGATTTGCAGTTACGAGGATGAATCATCCTTATATAAAGTGATATCCACAATCAGAATTGGCCTCTCTAGTTGCATCTTAAACTTTCATTCATTTCCTTATCTTCAACTTGAATTCTTCGATTTCTGTTGTATCATTTCACATACCATTTAGGTATGGTTTGCAAAGTTGCTCATTGACTTGTGCTTTCTGATTCTGAGGCAATGGAGACTGAGGCCACTTTTTAGCCCCAAATAAGGAGTGAGGCAACTTGTTCTTCGGGCAGTTGGACTGACAACATGGAGAGAAGGTAGGATAAACTTGCTTAGATCAGTAAGCTCTTTGTAGATAATTATCTCGAGGATAAGGAAGGGAGGTCCTCGGCTAGATATTGTTCAACATGATAGCTTATTTTTGTGATTCTCCAGATGAAACCGCCAATTTTGTTGACAGAGTTTTGGTTAGAAAATATAATTAGTACTGGAGAGATCTTCTCGAGACATAGAACTTGGGGAGGTCAAGAGATGGGGAAAGGGTATGCTTCTTTAGGGAGCGCGAGTTCCATATATACCTAAAATATTTGGATTTGGGTTACACTTTCCTTTTTCGGCTTTTGTCGAGCTTTTTCAACTATTTTAGGGTTGCGCCGAGTATGTTCTCACCCAATACATATCGGCTTTTGGTGTCCTTTGAGATAGTTTGCAAAGAAGTCAAAGTCAGGGTGACACCTCAGTTGTTTCGATATTTCTTCACTATTCGGAGGTAGCCTGATGGGTGGTACTTTGCTATTGCGAGGCATAGGCGTAAGTTCATGGATGGGTTGGAATCCAAGATTCATAAGTGGCATGACAAGTTTGTGTCAATATTATTTGACGAGGACTTGGACTTTTGGACCCAATGGACTAAGCTAATACATAAAAAAAACATAGATTTGATGTCGAATGATGCAGCAGCAGTAAAGAAAATTCAAGAGATAAGGAGAAACAAAATGTTCTTCTAGGATGCCAAGAGAATGATACAGCATTATGAAAATGGAGAACCAATATTTTCTGAAAAAGAAGGTACACCAATGTGTTCTCGTCATGTCGAGTATAGCCACGAGGAAAGCTGTTCTTAAGACTTAGAGGGAGAATAGTGAACTTTGAGCTTTGCTTGACACGAAAAATGTAAGTTCATATTTTTTCCATGTTTATATTAATTGGTGTACTTGTGTTACAGATATGGGTGTTAGAGAGGTGAATTCGGCAAAATTGCTAACTTAGGCCAAGGTAAAAAAATCTAAGGCTAATAAGAGGGCAACCACCTTAGCAGTTACTACTCAGCCTGCTGTCGCAAAGAAACTGGCAAAAGAAGCTGTAGCGAAGTGGATGGCTATACAAATCTCTCATCCTGCTGAGAGGCTAAAGGAGAATGAGAAAACATATATACTCAAAAATGATGAAGATTGCTATAAGATCATAAAAATCAAATTTAAAACGAAAAAGTTATAAGCGATTGAACTTTAGGTAAAAACCGGGAAAAATTACGAAAACTAGTTAAGAATATAACTTAAGGGAAATTTACTTAGTTACTTAAGTTTGCTTCAATTCCTTATAAAAATTATTTCAATGACCAGGGGACACCGTTTACGGAGACGACTTGCCTATGGATTACTTTGACTGACCCATATGGCAGAGTGAGTAAATTCTCGATGACTCTTTACTTGATTGTGCTTGGAAAGTAGATACACCTAATCTTATATTTATAAATTTGGATGCTTGTGGGATATGGGAGATGCATGTGTATGAATTTGTGGATGAATGTGATGACTTGTTAATTATATATAATAATGGGAATTGTTTGTATGAATATATATATGTGAATTGTATGGAATAAAATTGGTTGATCACCCTAAAAATCAAGTTAATCACTTATATGATTAAAAACTCAAAATGAATCATACATTCCCCATATTGCATACGGATAACACCGACTGCCGCTTCACACAAAAGATGGGAAGGGACACACAGGAATACGAGTTTCCTGCAGGATTAGGCACTAGCTATGCAATCATATATATTGAGTCTCTGTCTTAAGCTGATGGGCTTACTAGGCGCTGGGAGACGCCAACCGTCGGCAAGGGGCCGAATCTTGTGGCTTCTACTTAGGGCGTGTGTTTGTGGACTGCGAGGGCCACCACACCGCTAAACTTAAGATTTTAAAATATATGATTTGATTTTGGTAAAGGAAGTATATATATATGTATATATGTAGAGCTTTGTTTTGGTATGAGCACAATAGTGCAAATGAAATAAAACCCAAAGTCTAGAACCTGGATTTTGGTTTGGGTTGGTTAATTATCTCCAAACCCCGACTTCAAGGGGCAAAATTCTGAGTCGTATGTAGTTCCTAAGTCACTGCATGCGTTGTTTGGCATACTGTTTGTTCATGCATTCATATGATTGTGCATATAATAAACTTTTGCTATATGGTACTGATGAGGGCATTTATCTCACTAAGCGAAAGCTTACATCTCTATAAATTTTTGTTGGTGCAGGAGAACCTCTTCATCAATCCGGGTCGAGGCATGCCTGTGGTAAGTTTCGTGTAGAAACAGGTTGGAGTGATTAGAGAGCAAAGAGGACATTTTGTAATAGATTATAGATATTTAGATACTTTTATGTTTTTGTGTATAACTTAGATTTTATGCAGTTTCGTTATGAACTGCATTTGTTTGTAATATTATTTTGATGTGGGTCTCACAAGCCTACACAATTAGTTAATTTATAACATAGAAGTAATTTTAGTTAAATTGCTCCATATTACTTGTCTATGGGCCTAGTGGTAACGTAGAGTGGAAGGAACCTTGTGTGTCGTATGAAAGGCCTATGATCAGCAAGGGGGTTGATAATAGACCTTTGTATGGTACATGGCGACCTATCACGACAATGATACTGTTGGGTCGTTATAAATAGTACTGAAGTTCTTGATAAATCTCCTATTAAAAGAAGTAAGTCTATGAAAACTCCTAACTTTAGTAACATTTTTGGGTGTAAGCCAATCTAACATAGCTCAGACATTTTCCTCATCAACTTGGATTCCTTCTCTAGACACCACATATCCCAAAAAGATAACTTCGCTTTGGTACAATGTACATTTCTTCAAGTTTTCAAACAATTTCTCATCACAAACATGTCAAAAATAACTCGAAGATGTTTCAAGTGATTAGCCAAGTTGGCACTGTATACTAAGATATCATCAAAGTACATGACTACACACCTCCCGATCAAAGGGCACATTACATTGTTCATGAACCTCATGAAAGTTCTCGGTGCATTGGTAAGTCCAAATGGCATAACCAATCATTCATAAAAACCATGCCTTGTCTTAAATGTAGTCTTCCATTCATCACTAGGTTTCATGCAAATTTGATGGTAGTAACTTTACAAGTTAATCTTTAAAAACACTTTGGCGCCACGAAACTCATCCAATATATCATCAAGTATCGGTATAGGATATCTATATTTGATAGTGATTAGGTTTATAGCTTGGTTGTCAATGGCAATGTGCTATAAACCATCCTTCTTTAGGACGAGCAGAGCAAGCACAACATAAGGGCTCATGTACTTTCTCGTATAGCCTCACTCAATAAGGTTGTCCACTTATCTTTTCAGCTAGGCAGCTTGCTCAAGGTTCATTCTGTAAGCAGCTCTATTTGGCAGGGTTGTACTTAATTGTAAATCAATGCAATGTTGAATTCCTTGAACCAGGGGTAGTCCTTTAGGCAAATTATCAAGAAACTAGTCAAAAAACTCATCTATTAATTTTCTAAACTCTTCTGGTATGTCATCTAAGTCTCTTAACTCTAGTGACCTTCTAATCAACAAAAACATAGGCTCTTTACCTTTCTCAACAACTTAGAGCTCTCTTTGGCTAACTACTAAGGTCTTCTATTTACTAGCTCAATTAAGCTAATTGTGAGTCTCATTCACTTGGCTCAGTGTCATAGGTTATAGCATAATTTTCTTACCATCCTTTGTAAGGGCATAGGTGTTCTTGACACCATCATGCATGATACATCAGTCGAATAACCAAGGTCTTCCCAACAACATATTTAAAGCCCCCATAGGGACAACATCCATACTACTTCATCTCTATACACATTTCCTACACAAAATGGTACAGTTACCTATTTTGATGCAAACCACAAGCGAGAACAAACAAAGCCGGTCACAGGGATGGATCAATGCTTGTCAAAAGCTTAAAAAGGGGTAAGGGGAAATACGTGAATGAACAAAAATAAATGAAAAATAAGCAAACCCACAAACAACCCCAAAAGAATATAACACACCAATAGAACTTCCAAAGACTCATGGAACAGTTCAATATGATGTGCAAGTTAGTATGAAGAGGTTACTTGCTATCTAACCTTACTTAAGGGTTACGATAAGAGCGAATAAGAGTAAAAAATCAGTGTTTACGAGAGGAAGAATATCCAGTGCATTAATGGTAATTTGATGATGTGCAACTACATGTACAAGGAGTATTTATACCCCAAGAATTTAAGGTAGCTTACCTAAAAAGGAAAAGATAAAAAGAGTATTGTTCTAAAGAAGTAATGTACAAAGTATACTAGCGGTAAAAAAGAATATTCACGGAAAAGCAATGATTATAGTAAAAGATTCTATGAGTAGTCCTGGATACGTGGAAGCAATGCATTGGTGGTGCTATTGGAGGATGTAGACAAAGTAGTACAAGTTGGTTGGGTGGCTGAGCAAGAGTGCTAAGAAGGCATGGATTCGTCTAAGCAAGAGTGGTCAAAGATTCATACAGTACAAGACTCTTGACCTTTCGTTAATAATGATGCTAAGCAAGTGGTCAACTTGGACATGACTGAACAAGCGGGCGAGGTTTAATTGCTATCAAGGCATTCTTCAAGTCAGCACACAATTTTCAAAAGATGGGCAATCGTTCAACTTAGTACATAGAATTGATCGACAGCAAGGAGTAACTCGGCTTTAGTAGAAGTCGATAAGAGCATGAGGATTTGCTTCACCAGTCCCTCTAGTCCTCAAGCTCAGTTGTGGGTTGAGGGCTTAATAGCCTGATTCCTATCATTCCCTCCGGGTTGATTTGGATTTAGGATCAAACCTAACTAGTCTTCATTCAACTCTCCGTTAAGGTAATATGAACTAAAGTCGGCAATGTTGAAGGTGCCTAAAACCCCATAATCTTTAGGTAGCTCCAACCTCTAAGTGTTGTCATTGATTTTATGGAGGATTCTAAAGTGTCCCTTAGCCCTTGGGGATAGTTTGCTCCTCCTCTTACTCAGAAACCTTTCCTTGCTTTGGTGCAGCTACACCAAGTCTCCTGGCCAAAACTATTTTGCCACCCAACCTTTGGCCTTCTCATGCATTCGTCTAGCGGCTTGGTCGATTTGCCTAGTAACTTTGTTGTAGATGTGTTGTACAGATTATGTTCAGGCTCTCATGTTAGGGTCTTCTTTCTCGAATACACGTATAGGGGTGTAATAAAAGGGAAACTCAGGATTAAAGCCATAGACAACCTCGAAGGGGGTCTACTTAATGGTGTCATATACAATTCAGTTGTAAGCGAATTTGATCATTGCTAAGCAGCATCCCAATCAGCTAAGTTTTTCCCATTGTAACACGGAGCAACGATCCTAAAGTACGATTAACTTTCCCTATTTAGCCATTAGTTTGGGGATGACAAGAAGTACTGAATAGTAGTTTAGTCTTCATCCATCACCACAGAGTTCTTTAGAAATGGCTTAAGAACTTAGGGTATCTGTCTAATACTACACTTCTCGATACGTCGTATAACCAAACAATTTCATGCAAAAGAAGAGAAGCAATAGCTAAAGCATCATTAGTCTTGGAGCAAGACATAATGTCTGCCATCTTACTAAATCTATTGACAATGACCATTACGGAATCTTTACCTCAAGCAATTTGTGGTAATCTAAGAACAAAGTTCATGCTCAACTCAGTCAATGGTCTCATCTAGATAGGAAAAGGCATCACTTTCCCTTACTTAGCTTGGCATTTAGCCCTTTCATACATGGCACATCCTTCAAAAACTCGATGTACATCTCACTTCATTCTCGACCAAAAGAAACGCCCACTCAACAACTCATATTCATTCTTTCCCCCAAAGTATCTGAAGAGTCCTCCACTGTAGACTTCCCTAATCAATAGCTCTCTCAGTGAATAGATCAACACACACAATTTCCTTTCTCAAAACAAGTATCCATCTTTCATATGATACTCATCCACTGTCCTTCCATTAGCATAGCACCCAAGTATGGTTCCAAAGTGTGGATCCTTGGAGTACTGTTCCTTGGTACTTGTAAACCTAAACAATCTAGTCTACAATTCTGATAGGAGCGCATATCTCCTTGAAAGAGCATATGCAACCACGTTGCTCTTTCTTTGCTTATACTTAATAACAAAATTGAATCCCTTAAGGAATTCGACCCACCTCACTTTTCACTTCAACAACTTAGTCTGACTTCGGAGATACCTCGGTTACTCATTGTCAGTATAGATGACAAATTCTCTCGACAATAGATAATGCTGCCATACTTAGAGTACTCGGATGAGTGGTAAGAGTTCTTTGTCATACATAGAGTAGTTCAGTTGAGGTCCCTTAAGCTTCTCAATGTGGTAGGCAATTGGTTAGCTACATTAGGACAGTACCTATTACAATACCTACCGTATCATATTTTAGCTCAAAAATTTTCTTTAAGTCAGGCAAAGATAGTACAAGTGCGAAAGTCAATCTTTCCTTCACCTTGACAAAGCTTCTCTCCTCCTTTTCTCCCTACCTAAAGTCTCATTAGCTTAGTAAGGGATGTGGCAAGAGTGCTAAAATTCCTTATAAGACTTCTATAGAAGTATACCAATCCATGGAAACTTCTCACTTTGGTACAAGTAATAGGAGTCAGCTACTCGACGATTGCTTAGATTTTCTCGTTATCTACTTATAAGCCTCCTCTACTTACTGTATAGCCTAGGAACACCACTTCCACCTGGCAAAAGCAACATTTCTTAAGATTGTCGAATAATCTCTCAATATAAAGGACATCTAATACACTTCGGAGTTCAGCTCTACTCATCATCAAAGTTTTTTTCAATCCTTAAGCAAGTTTTTCCTGAAGTTTGTTAGCTTGACTCAGCGACATCGGGTTCAACGTAATCTTCCTTCCATCCTTCTCGAATACATATGTATTCTTGTATTCATCATGGATAAGTCTCCTATCATAAAGCCACGATCGACCAAGCAACATGTGTGATGCATACATGGGTAGCACATTGCAAAGAATCTCATTAGAGTAAGTTCCAATCATGATCAGTAATACTACTTACTGAGTGACAGGTAGTGCTCCCTTCTCATTTAGCTAATGCAACTTGTATGACTTCAGGTGCACAAGAGTCAGCAACTTCAACTTCGTGACCAGATCAACTGACGCCACATTAGTACAACTACCACTATCCATAATGAGAGCGTACAGTTGTTCATTCACCTTGCAAGTGCTATGGAACAAACTCTCCCTCTACTCTTCCTCGTGTAAGGGTTCTAAACTCATTGCATGTCGAATGATTAGGATCAACCTATCTAAGTCCTCAGTGAACACATCCTCTTCAATCAATTCATTCTCCTAAGTACATTCTTTCTAGGAAAGAGTCTCTTCCTCGAGTTCCTCATCAATACTATTTATTTCAAGCTTCAAGACGTCTCCCTTGATGACGATAGTTCTCCGGCTTGAACACTAAACAACCATATGTCCAAACCCTTAGCACTTGAAGCACTTAATCTAGCTTGTCTTCCCACTGATCCTTATCCTTTCTCATTTATACAGGTTAGCACATCACTATCAGGTCGGCCCTTTTGATCAGCCTAAACATCTACCTTTCAAATCGGCTCAATACTTGATTAGACTCAGTAACTTCCTTAACTAGGTCAACTCGGATGACCAGTTCGGCTCACTAAAGGTTTGGTCAACATTCTATTCCTTCTCTGCCTCTTTACTCGTTGGGCTATCCATATAACCTCATCCATTGTAGCAAATTGTTGGAGTTCCACAATGTCTTGGATATCGCTCCTCAACCTAGTAAGGAATCTAGAGGCTATTCACGTTGATGGTTCCCCCACTTCGCAACAAATCATGAGCATTTGGAACTCTTGAACATGCTCGTTAACAGTTCAACATCCTTATCTCAACTCTTAAAGCCAAGCGAAAGTATCTTGTAAGTATGTATCCGGCATGAACCTGTTTTGTAGTATTCTCTTCATCTCGAGCTAAGTACTAAACTCTTAGTAGCCTTCTCATCTTCTCATGGCTTGGAAATTCTTCCACCATAAGGCGGCATATCCAAAGAACTCAACAGCAATAGTTCTTACTTTTTTGTAACCTTCATATTGGTAATAATCGAAAACACGCTCCACCTTCTCCTCCTAATCTAAATAATCATTCATACTTCCTAACCCATTATGGTCGAATGCTATGGTACTTGAGCTCGTTCTTCTTCTTCTTCGTATTCTTTTTTCCTTGACGTCATTCATTTCCCCCAAGTTAATTCTTCTTCTTACTTGTTCACCTACTCCTCCACCTTGATCTAGTCAAGCTGGGTTCTAACCTTTAGTAGGTCGGGCAGCTTGTGGGGTGTTAGGTGTAGCTTCATCAGGTCGCTAAGCTAATGCATAGATAGTTCAAGTTAAATCTACTAAGAGGTTAACCACCTCATCAAGTCTCTCATCCATACTTCTTGAGTAACTTAAGATTGTTGGCCATGGTAGACAACACCACTGTTGTCATCTCCAACACTAGTATTAACACTTGGATCCGTCATTTTCTCTTATAGAGCTAAATTTCAAACTCCTCGATTAGGTGTTATAGCTAACACTATCTCTCTAAATCACATAACACATACTCCCTTCAAAACCAGAAGTTTAATAACCAGCAAATACGGCAACTAAATTAACACAAAAGCTTGCTCTGTTTCACATGCCTAAAACAGAGTATAAACAAAACTTCCAAATAAACTTTTACAATCCAAATAAAACTTCTACTCGAAAATACCAAGATGATGCGAACCGCAGCCAAGAACAAATAAGGCCAACCATAAGGATGGATCCAAGCTTACCGAGAGCTTAAAAAGGGGTAAGGGGAAATGCGCAAATGAACGAAAATGAATGAAAAGTAAGCAAACCCACGAACAGCCCCAAAGAATATGGCACACCAATAGAACTTTCGATGACTCATGGCACAACTCAATATGACACACGAGTTAGTCTAGTGAGGTTACTCGCCACCTAATCTTACTTAAGGGTTAAGATAAGAGTGAAATAAAAGTAAACAATCAGTGCTTACGAGAGGAAGAATATCCAATATATTAATGGTAATCTGATGATGTGTAGCTACATATACAAGGGGTATTTATACCCGAGAATTTACGGCAAACTACTTAAAAAGGAAAAGATAAAAAGGGTATTGTCCTAAAAAGAAGTAATGTACAAAGTTTACTAGGGGTGAAAAATAATATTCATGGAAAAGCAATGATTATAGTAGCAGATTCTATGAGTGGTCCCGAACACGTGGAAGCAATGCATTGGTGGTGGTGTTGGAGGATGTAGGCAAAGTAGTGCGAGTTGGTTGGGTGGTCGAAGAAGAGTGCCGAGCAAGCGTGGATTCTTCCAAACAGGAGTGTCTAAGGATTCATATAGGACAAGACTCTCGGTCTCTCATCAGTTATGATGCCAAGAAAGTGGTCAGCTCAAACATGATCGAGCAAGCACACGAGTTTGGTTATTATCAAGGCATTCTTTAAGTTGGCATACAATTTCTAAAAGATGGGCACTCATTTGGCTCGGCATATAGAATTAATCGACAGTAAAGAGTAACTCAACTTTAGTAGAAGTCAGTTGGAGCATGAGGATTTGCTTAGTCAATCCCTCTAATCCTCAAGCTCAATTGCAGGTTAAAGACCTAGTAGTCTGATTCCTATCATTCCCACTAAGGTTACATGCATATAATGGAAAGACAAAAGGGTAAATTACAAATATAATTACCTAAGACATACTAAAAGGGATAAAAAGGACAAATGTTGTAAATGTATAGAAGAAGAAAACATTCTAAAATATCGTGTTAGATGATATATGTCAAATTAGTTTTAGTGATCTCATGCTCAGCTACTCCTATAGGTTTAAGCTCTCTAACAACTCAACACTTGTTGGAATCAACTCAAAAGAGGTTAGAAAGAGAGTAGAGAACTTTGGCCGACCTGATCTGGGTCTGGTCTAAGCTTAGATGCAAGGTATTGATGGAAGTCTCTTCAAGTCAAGAGATTGGACAACCTAAATCTAGTTAGGTGCCTGAACAACTCAGCTAGGTTTTTAATCCTAATATTAGGCCATTTGAGTATTTCCTTAAGCACAGTTAAAGCTCAGCACTTAAGTCAGATAAAGTGAAGTAATCCCTAGTTAGCAATGGAATCCTTGTCCTTGAATAGTTCTCAAGCTATCACTCATTAGGTAAGTCCTAATAATTCGATGGGTCCAAGGGGTTGATTCCTATCAAGTTTATTTGATTCAATATAAGGAAAGCTATTGCTTAAGGATGTCAAATCTATCACTCAAATAAAACAACCACAAAGGAATCTTATTCTCTTTTGGAATATGGTGTGTTTAAGTTAATAAAAATAATATGTAGTTTAATAAAAGAAATCAAAACTTACAAATAATACAATTGATGAAGGAAAAAGAAAATGAGTCTTCAATATACAATAAAAAGGAAAAAAAAAAATTTACATTATGGAACCACCAAATGAAGGCAAGGTAGAGTTAAGAATTGGGATTCGAAGAAAAAAGACTACCACTACTATTTCCTCTTCTTAACACAGCATCATTACCATACCTACCCATTATCACTAACCATCACAACTCTACCACCACATTTGCCCACCACCTTACAGCTAGCCATCATACAAGTCATGCACCACTTCTCTATCTTTAATCCATCCTCCCACTCTCTTCAATCTACTTTCTCTCTCTCTCTTTGATATGTTAGGTTGTAAGCGCTTCTCTCTTTCTCTCACTTCGATCCATCTTACTTCGCCACACATCATTCTCTCTCCCTCCCTTTAACTTGCTAGGTTCTAGTGTCATGTACCACTTCTGCTCTCTCGCTTCGATCTATTGGCATGTAAGCATGACGCACCGCTTTTCTCTCTCTCTTAATTCAATTTGTGGCTGTCAAAGTAGGTTATATGATCTTAGGCTAAATATGCTAAGTGTAGCTATTGAAGGCTAGTGGTGTTTTTTAGTTGTATCACTAATGGTAAGTGGCTAGTGATATGTAGATGAGTGATGTTGTAGTTAGGTCAGATCTATTGGTTGTCAAAGTGGATAAGGTAGTGTTGCTATTGAAGATAAGGGTATTTTGGTCATTTTATGTCTATTATATATCTATTCTTATGTGTCCTTTTTACCTAAGTAAATAATATAATAGTCATTACAAACTTATTCCACTCCCTAAGAATGGTAATTCCATTACGTATGTATTCCATGCAATGAAGTGGACAGACTACAAGAGTAATTAAAGATGATCGAAGCTAGTAGATTAGGGAACTCATGGAAGATTAAGGAAAGATTATATATTATTAGCGAAATTATAGCAATCGAATTTAGGCATTTATTCTTTGTATTACTCAAGAAAGTGGAAACTCAATTACATTCATTAATTGTTGTCACCGTGCTTAAAGCTAATACATGCTTTCAAATTAGGTTTGTGAATATTGTTTGTGCTTTTGGGAAAGATTAATAAAAACGACCCTTATCCTTGGTGCAAAAAGAAAGAAATATGGTTGTTGATTTTTGGGCAAACCAAGCAAAAGGGAAGAAGAAGAAGAAGAAATCTTTTATATTTATTATAAAATGATCGATATTTTTTCTAGATTTTGGGAAATAAATAATTTATTAAACCTACAGAGGATTGTTTTGATAATTAAGCATTTAGAGTAACTTAATGCCATGAAGTAATTAAATTAGCCAGTACCACGACAAGGAAACTAAACCCAAATAAGGATGACATAGAGAGATCTAGCTTGATAGGCTCATAATAAGGATTATCGAACTGGTTTTTCTACTCTCGGCCTTACTAGATTGTCTAGCACATGACAAGCAGACTTGAAAAAGGTCTTCATGAGTCCATCTGAGTCTCATTTGGGCTTCATAAATAAGCCTTGGACTTGTTTTTAAAAGAAGATACACTTATTTTATAAGAAAAAAAGCCTAACGTACCTTAAGTCCTAGCCTTAAAACCTAACCATTTTATAAGAATTAAAGGCTTAAATTTGAATTGTTGATCACTAAGAATCAATTCAATGGTTTTTATCAATGGTTCATCTAGTTTATTCATCTCATTTTCATCCGACGGTCGAGATAAAGGAAGAAAATCTATAAATAAGAGCCCCCTCCTCCTCCTTTACAACATTTGAAGCATTGCATGCTACGCAAAAAGGTTATTACCTTAGTAAAATGACTCTACAAAAGACCAAATCAACTATTTAATGAAAAATGAATTAAGAATACCTAGCAAACAGGATTTGATCCACTACCACATGCATGCATACAGATATCAAGTTTACTTATTTCTCCTCCTATGTCTCTATAAAATTATCCCTCTACATGTTACTAGATCAAGACTTCTCTAAAATCAACTGAGATGTTTACTACACTAAATTGATCAACTACAACAACCCCACCTACATTAAATAGCAAAATAATATACATTAGGTTGTTGTTGATGATCAATCACACACAATGCCCATGTAAGTCAACCATAGAGATAACTTGATCTAATAGCATGTATATGGAGTGGAGAGATATGTAAGAGGAGGAATAAGCAAACTCGGTGTCACATAATGTGTATGTAATAGAGGATTGTAATGAGTAAATTCAATAGCTTCTTAATATGTTCTTGAATAATTTACTATTTGATCTTCTCTAAAGGCCATTCAATAAAGCTTCTATATTTGCCTTAGACTTTACGAGGAGTAGAATATGTTGGAAGTGGAAGAATTACCTTCTTATTATAGATTTTAGAGGCTAATCTCAACCATCAGATCTTCCTAAGATGGATAGCTGAGATATATTATTACTAGCAACTATTGAATCGCTTCTAATAGTCCAATAACTCGTATTGATCCCTTCATTTACATGGACTTAGTCATTGAAAATGTATTTTGGAAGTGGGTCTACATAAGCCCACAAGGCTTATAAAAAATCAAGAAGGCACATCATCTTTATAAAAGTCCCATTATTCAAATAAGGCTTAGTTTAGCTATTTTAAGGCCCATGACACCAAATGAAGCTCAAATAAGTTCCAAATGTACTTCTTCTAAATCTTATTTTCACACACAAGAAAACTCGATTCACCGATCTTTTTTTCGAGCCTACTAAGCTAAATTTCCCTAAAAAAAATATCCGTCATTGGGTTCGGTTTTCTAAACCCTATCACTAATCCATTAAACCTATCTATAACATTGAATTGGGACAAAAACCTAATTACTAAAGCGACCCTCTACAAACCGAACCAAGAATTTCAAGTTCTTGATATGATGTAACTTAAGGCAAAATCATTGTGATTTTGCTTTCTATTATATGATGTCCCTCTTTTTTATCAATACATACATTCATACATGCATGCATACATACATATCCATATATAAGGGAATTGCAACATCAAATGTAAGCATTGTATTGTTTTGTATTAAATCATATAAAGTTTGCAACCCTTTCATAACTATCCTTTTTAATTCTATAACATGTCTATTAAGTATATGACTGAAAGCAAACAGATAAAATAATTTTGAATCTAACTAACAATATGAAAAATGGCCAAAAGTATTAGTAATAAGAATTGCAAGTGATGAAAATTTCTAGAATTATGTATGCAAGATGTTTAGTAGTACTTTAATAAATATATCAAAATAATTGCTAAAAGGGCCCTGTTAATTACATGGAATCCAAGATAATAGACAATATTGCGATCTATATATGAAATAAAATTTATAGTAGTAAATATTCCAAATGCTTATTTATATGTGAAATAAAAAGGATTTCTATATTTTTATATACTTGCTTTTTTAAAAAAGTGTATAATCAATATTTAAGAGTTTTTTTTAGCTAACTATATTATCTATTATAACTTGATAAAGAGGAGATTCAAATCTAATCCATCTTATTAGGTAAGGACTGCTATGGTTTAATTTTATTTGATTTTCTCTCTATACTAACTCAAACCATAAAAATACCCTCTTTTGTTTTTTTTTTTTTTTTTTGTAATTTCAAACTAAGCCATACAATTCGAATTAGGCATTTTTTTAAGTCGTAAGACTTCAGTTTGGTTTATAAATTAAACCGTATCTCATAATCAAGAAAAGTATTTTGTATAATTTGTGATCCATATTAAAAGTTATAAATTCATTTTATAACACGTGTTGATATTATAGAAGATATTGATTGATTCGATATTCATGTGACTAAAAAATTTTAAATCTCTACTAACAATCAATTTTATTTATAAAACTAGCATATAATATATATTTTGAGTTAATGTATATTTATAATTTATAAATTAATGACAATTTCAATAAATATAAACTAAACATCAGTTTAAGTTATATATTACAACAAAATATTTTTGTAGTATGCATAAAATATTACTATGTTTTTTATAACAGATTGATTCAATTTTACGATTGAATTTCATTTAACCTTTCAAATTGGAAAATTCTTAGAGAAAATATTTTGTTTAGTTTGATTTGATTTAAGAATTGATTCAATTTAACCCCTTTTTTTTTTTTGCCTACCCGTGCTATTGGGAGCCTATTTTTTTATATTTTTAGACTATAATAACCATAGCAATCAATATTAAAATATATAAAAATATATTTTTAGAACTTTTAGTAAGTACGTTAAGGCATCAAATCTCAATCTGTATTAGCAATTTGATAGAAAGTTGACTATTTTGTGATTGATTTGACAATCGAACCTTAATTTCCTGGAATTCTTTTAACCAAAGGGAAAATCATGCCTTTCATTAATAGTAACTTAAACATGTAAAAGCAATAATTTTTCATATGCTGCCAGTATATTGATGTTTGACTAAGAAATACATTCTTAAATGATGCTTTTCTTAAAAAAGAAATTAGAAAGGGAACAAAAGATATTTGTTAACATTAAACGATATAATCGAATAACTGAAAGTATTTACATTAACTAATTGAGCTCACGAGTAGGTGCTAATGGAAGAAGATGACAGTAAAAGCTGTAAACTGATTTGATGGTTATGATCAAATAAAGTGGAAATATTTTTCTAGGAATTCCCTTAGTCGGCTAATTACCATACCATCTATCGTCTACTACTGTTACCCTCCACCATGCCCAACCGCCAGATGGTACTAATTACCACAACCCCTCTTTTTCACTACTAAGTTATTTCTTCTTCTTTTTTTTTAAGTTAATTCACTAAGTTAATATTTGGGGATAAATATTAAAATGCAACAAATATTACAACAATATATGCTCAGAAATCGTCTCCTGCAATAAACATAAATTGAAATGATTGTTTTCTTCGTCTTACTTTATTACAACGGCTGTCAACTTTCATATTCATGCCAACTTTTCATTCTCCTGTTGATAATGGCTGCAGAATCAAGAAGAAAAACTGGCTTTGCACGGTCTCCTACTGCAGAAATCCTGCCTTAATGACCATTTGCAATGGCGTTAACCCATATCAAGAGCCAGAGGCAAATTCTAACAGAGGTTCTTGCTCTTGGTATTCGAACCTTCCACCGTATCATCTGAGCCCTGAAGAGAGACAGAACAAAAATAGCTTCTACAGTGTTCTTCATATTTTAAGGGCCGCCTATTATAGCAATGCTTCCTTCTTTTAAAACCATTGTCTCTTACTTCATGTGCAGGACTGAAAAATGAAACTTTCAACTATTGATAAGTTACAGAATTCATAGCCACGAAAATTGCAAACTTGCTTTTTCTACACAGTAAATTCACTAATTCATAGCCCCTTTTCTTGACTGAGTAATAATAAAAAGTTAGAACAATGGAATTACCATGGTAGTGAAGTAACCAATCATTTTTTGGCTTCCCAACTTTTCTCTGACATCATCACTTAGACATACCTAAGAGGTGCATAAATGCGAAAATGTTTGTGTGTGCACCACTTGGCACAACAATTTCTGTGCCAGGAAGCTTCAGAATTTAGGATCAGTTATATCTTCCTCAGCTCATGATGCATCTTTCTCATTCTATTCTTGCAAAGATTCAGAAGTAAGATAATGATACATGGACATAACAAAAACAATAAGACAATAGGAAGACAGATTATGAATAAAATAATTGAAGATAAGCAGTATGAACCAGTATTTATTTGTGTGCACATCCATTACCCTGGCAAAATGAAGAACCCAAACTATTTATTGATAGCTTAATCTGGTTATTAACGATGTTGAGTTTGTACAGTATGTTTCTTAATCTTCTGATCAAGCTTTAACTTGTACAGAATGCCAAAATCAAGTGGCAGACAATTTTTTAACTTGCTCAGACACACAGATTTTTTGTTGCGAAGCTTTGGTTTAGTAGACCCTAGATGTTAGAGACTTCAGTTCATCATGCTCCAGATGCAAGTGTTAGCAATTAACATCTATTAAACTTGTTACGTTCTTCACATTAGTCTCACATGCCAAACTTAGAAATAAAGTTGAAAATTAGACTAGACATAGTGGGACTTTAAAAACATTTATGATCACTGATCAGTAAAACCTTCTAGCAGATCTTTACTCAAAGCAGCAATATCTTCAATGAGAGAAGATAACCACATAGAATGATTCCACAAATTCCCTGAGATATTGTCTGACCTGTTGATTTCCCTCACTATTAAGGAAGCCTACAGTCTGCTAAGTTGAAGGAGCCCCAAAGTTCAGTGGACTTCCTTAGTGAAGGATGGATGCCTACAGTCGCCTTCATCCACTGGGATGGTGGCTCATCAAAAACTCTCATTTTGGATAATCTTCTATGGTGGAATGTTTTCTCCAATAGTGCATATTTCTTCTGTTCAAAGTTCGAAGAATCCCATGAGCATCTCTTCTTGTCTTGTGACTTTGCAAGGACCGTTTGGCTTAAGGTAGCTTCCCACCTCATTTGGCCCCTACCAGTTCTGGATAACACAAGGGATTTTAATTCGTTCTTTGATTCTCTCATTAAGGATTGAATAATTCAGCAAAGAAAGCAAGAGCTGCAGTTATTTATTATATTTGGATTGAAAGAAACCAAAGGAGGCTCAAATGTCCCATCATTTTCCTTAAAGAATGTGATTCCTAGGAAGGTTTTGTCTACTGCAACATAATATCACTTTTTTTGGTCTGTCTTTGGCTTTGAGAGGACTTTCTGGTTGCTGATAGCGAGATTCATAGTGATTCTTAGTTTTCGTATTTTCATTCTCCTAAGGGTGCAAATACAAAATATTCTCATTTTTACCACTCTCAATATCTGCTCATGTTCTAGCTCATTCAACATTTCACCCCCACAAAGTATGGCACCTCTTATAACCACCCCCACTGTAGGAACATTTTTCAACGGCATACAATTATGCATAGAACTCTCAAAGTACTTACAAATAGTATCTCACTGAAATTTTTGGAACAAGAATCTGATCAAGTCATCTATTTTTATGAAGGAACAAATCCAAATACCACAATCTATTTCTTTCCGGACTGTTTTCTCTCTTTCACCGGCACAATTAAATCAGTGATCCAGCACAGCATTTGTAACTTTCTCGGATGAAGGCTCTTTATTTCCAAGGCTTCTTGTCACCAACTTAAATTTCTTATTTACTCGTTCCTTCAGACAAAGCTGTCTAGAGCATACACTCAAATAAATAATTGACTGCCCTATTCATAAATTTGACATATTCTTACCATTATCGATAAATTATCTATTCCCTCTCTGAATATTGTAATTCTGGTCATTGCTCTACCATTTGATTGAACAAACTTGAACCTAAATGCATACCGCCCACATAGTTTCTCCACAATATGTCCTTAATGAGAATAACTTGTTAGAATAACATTCCTATCTATCCCCACTTGGGATATAATGCTTTCCATCTCCATTGTCGTCATCACTTCTCTTAACATAGTTGGTTATTTCTACATTTCTAGATCCCTATGTCCTCAGAATTTAGTTTCACAAAGAGTCCATCTCATATCTAGCTATAACCAGAGCATGAAGTTGCAATATTTGTGAGTGGATTAAAGGAGCATATTGCGATGGAAGTCAAGTTGCACCTGCCTATTTGAACAAAGCTATGAGCTTAGCATGCCTGTTTGAACAAGAAGGGTGTCCAGCAAAAGAAGAGACATTGGGAAACAAAAAAAAAAAAGAAACTTTTAGTACTTTGATAACCAAAGTCCCCATATTAAGAAATTAAGCGGGATTGAAATGGAAGAAACAAGACCTAAAGGACTTTGCATTTATTCGTGATCAAACAATTCTTGGGGGACACAAGTGGTAACAAGCCATTTTGGCTAAGAATTTTTGGAAGAGCAAGAAGATGACAACATAGACGATGAAAGTTCATAGAAAGGGGAAGCCAAAGGGAGTTAGAAATTTCATCATATGTGATGGCTGAATGACTCAACTACAGCTATGGGACTTCAATTGTATATCAGGGAAACATCCACCTTGGTGCTAACTGACTTTGGTAGCATCCATAGCTTTGTTAATATGAACGTGGTTTCAAAATTTAAATCTCAATGTGGAGGCTTGGGAGTGTCACGCATAGTGATGGCGAATGAGGAGAATGTGAAATGGAGGAGTGTATAGATCAATTCCTTTGAGGTTACTATAAACCTATACCCGCTACCTTTGTATGGGACTTAAGTCATTTTGGGGGTAAACCTATTGAAATCATTTTGCCCAATTGCATGTCAATTTTGTGGCGATAAGAATGAGATTCATGTACAAAGGAGTCAAAGGTGGTTTTAAAGAGAGTAGAAGACCCTGTCTTACCCCCTATAACAACAACAACAACAAACATGAAGTGGACAAGCAAAGGGATCTTAAGGTGTTGTTAGCTGAATTTGAAGAAACACTCCAACTTCAACAAAGAAACCCTCAATGAACTACAAAAGACCCATGAATTGTCAAAATTTTTCTCCCCACCATAAAGGGTCGACCTCTACTTTGTAGAGAGCCATCACCCCATCACTAGGGGTTTCATCTTCCTTTTTCTTAATGGCAAACACTCCAAGCAAAGCCAACATCTTGTCGAACATAACAGTTTCATTCACTCTTCAAAATCCATAACTTGCTCCTCACAATAGGTTTTCTTAGAAAACCCTAATCCAGCCCCAAACCACATCTTAAGAACCTAACACCATTTGCTTCTTTCTACATTTAACTCAAACCTTATATAAGTTCTATCAATTTCTCCTAGTGTTGTCACCCAAACCTTAAACAACGAATTATAAACATTTCAGCTAAAACCCTAACCCTAACCAACTAATATCAACTACCTTTGGCAACCTCTAGCCTTCCACCCATTTTAACCCCTCTTATTATAATGCACGAATTTTATCCCTCTCAACAATGCATTAAGTTTAGAGTAGCAAAGTTTCAATAAGTGGAAGTGATAGTGCAACACATCTCAACAGATAAATGTTTCTTTATTTTATTAATAATTGCTTTCCTTTCGGTATATCTTAGTTAGTAGTCTCTATTTGTTCTGCTTTTACCATTGCCTACCTCTTCTATTTTTTCATTGTTATGGTTGCTTTCTTTCCTTTCTTCTCTCTCTTCTCACTGATCTGTGTCTAAATAATCCTGTTTGTGTTGTTTAAATGGATCAGTCTAACACCACTCCATTTAAAGATGTAGCAAGTGGTGCTCATGTAGATCTATTGCTAACCATAAATCTTAATACATTGCTTGATTTGGATTAATCTATCTAGAATGTCATGGTGTGTAAGATAAGTTTTGATGAAGTAAAGAAAAAACTAACTTGAGATTTATGCCAAAGAAATCATGGAGAATGTATGACAGCTATAAAATCGTGACAACAAAGGACAATATGTATGCTTGTACCTTTAAGGATGAGCAGCAAATAATGAAGATCATAAAAAATGGCCCCCAAATGTTTATGGGGATTATGTTTGTTTATACCCACTTGGTATGATGTCGAGAAAGTTTTTATTGCCCTCGAAAGTGTTTTTAACATTTATAATCTAAGTAAGTAATGAATTCTCTTGGCAACAAATAATGCTACCAATCCTATAGTGTCCGAATAAGAGCATTGAACTCTTTGTCATCTGCCAAGTAATTCAAAGCATTTCCTCTAATTTTCTCACTAAAATAGACAATAGGTCAACACTTCTACATAAAGACAGCATCAATATCGACACTAAACGCATCATATTTTACCTCAAGAACTATCTCAAAATCCAGCAAGACGAGTATTGGAGTAGATACCAATTTAGATTTTTAAATATTCAAAACTTTCCTGAGCTTTCTTTGACCACTTAAACTTAAAGTTCTTCTTCGTCAATTCAATTAATAGCGCCATAATGGAATTGAAGTTCTAAACGAATCTCTGATAGAACGAAACCAAACCGTGGAAACTCTTGACTTCAGCAACATTAGTCCGTATGAGCTACTCGAGAATAGTTCTAACTTTTTCATCATCAACTCGAACTCCTTTCTCTAAAACAATATATCTAAAGAATATAACCTCACTTTGGCAAAACACTCATTTTTTAAACTTATCAAATAATCTCTCAACAAGAAAAATGTCGAATATCAATCTTAAATGCTCAACATAGACTATAAAGTTGGCATTGTAAACCAAAATATCATCGAAATAAACCACAACACATTTACAAATCAATGCCCTCGGTACATGATTTATGAGCCACATCAAAGTAATCGGAGCATTCATCAAACCAAACAGTATCACCATCCATTCAAATAAACTATTTCTTGTCTTGAAGGCCGCCTTCTATTCATCTCTAAGTCTCATTCGTATTTGGTAGTAACCACTCTTCAAATCAATATTTGAAAAGAGTTAGGTATCGTGCAACTCATAGAACATATCATCCAATCGTGGGATTGAATATCGATACTTAATAGTAATTTTGTTGATGGCACGACTATCAATGCACATTATCCACAATCCATCTTTCTTCAATGCTAGTACGATTGGTACAACACATGGCCTCATGCTTTCTCAAACATATCCACGATCCACCAATTCATCCACTTGTTTTTTGAAAATTGGCAGTAACCACTCTTCAAATCAATATTTAAAAAGAGGCATCGTGCAACTCATCAAGTATATCATTCAACCGTAGGATCGAATATCGATACTTAATAGTAATTTTGTTGATAGCACGGCAATTAATGCACACTCTCCACGATCCATCTTTTTTAGGTGCTAGTACAATTGGTATAGTACATAGCCTCATGCTCTCTTGAACATATCTACAATCTACCAATTTATCCACTTATTTTTTCAACTCGGTTGCTTACTCAAGGTTAAACATCGATTTAGTAGAGTAGCTCCAAACTAGAGATCAATATAGTGTTCCATACCTCTTAGTAGTGCTAAACCTATCAATATATCAACGGGAAAGAGGTCAGCATACTCTTGCAGTAATAACTGTACCTCGACAAGCAGGCTTCCAACTTCTCTCAACTCTAAAAGCTTCTTGATTAATAGGAGTACACACGCTTTCTTCTCATTTCTCGGTACAATTAAGCGTAGGAAATCACCAGAGATTTCCGCTGCATAGATCAAACAATCTTCTCCTGTACTTCCTTGGGCTCATAGAAGTCAAAATAACTTTCTTTTCATTTTTTTGGAACATATAAGTATTCTTATACACATCATGTAATACCCTCAAGTCAAACAGCTAAAGTCGGCCAAGTAAGATGTGAGAAGCGCACATGAAAAGGACGTTACACAATTTCTCGCCCTCGTACCTATTACCAACGATGATTGATACTTTTACTTATTTGGTAACAGTTAGAACTTCTTTCCCATTCAACTAATGAATCTTGTAAGATTTAGGGTATAGGTAGGTCAATAGCTTTAGGGCCTTCATAACTACCCCTTGTACAATAACATTGGTATAGCTTCTCTTATCAATAATCAATGCACAAAGTTTAGTATTCACTCAGCAATTCGTATAGAAAACCACAAAAGTACTGAGAGATCATCGAACAATAAAACAATACTCGGCACCAACCTTAAGAGGTGTTACAGCATCAAGGTCTTCTTAAAACTCACACAACATTTGTTCAACTCCTATCTCTTCCTTTCCTTTAATCGTACTCTATACTTCAAAACAGCTAGATTGACCACAATAGCGACGAGGTCCTGTATCTATTCATTAGTAGTACGTAATATTCATTAGGTAACACGACCATCACTCTCAACGTCATTAATCTCTCCTTAAATACTAGAGTTCGACATTCTCAAACAAAAATTCAAAAAACACTCTTTACATAAGAAATTCCCCCACTTACAGAAAATACCAAATGAATAGTAAACTGCAACTTGCTCTGTTCTTCCAAATAAAAACAGAGTATATCAAACAACAAATTAGTAGAAACTATCGCAACACAGCTCTCAATCATAATCTCAAACTCTAACGTCAGGATTATATGATGTGCCTAAAAATTCAGTAATCATTAGGATTTACTGTAGTAGTTTGGAATCAATGTGTCCTTCGAAATATTAAAGAAAATAATGTAAATAGGTCGATGAACTAAATATAGTAGCCGACGTGAAGCTACTTGATGGATATAACTCACCTATGAATATAACACGACTTGACACTTCACTTGTTGCAACACACAAACTAATGTCAAGGTTTACTCATTATTAATCTTGAGCTACTCAATAAGACTAGATAAGAGTATAAAAATGAACTTGAACAGAAATATCTCGCAAGAATAAGTACATTTAAAAGTTTATGTAAGAAATGTCAAATATTCCGACTACAAGAAAAAGGAACTATTTATAATAAGTTCTTACGGTAATATTACTAAGAAAGAAAATTATAAAAAAACATATATGAAAAGGAGATTCCCGATAAATACAAAAAAGAATAAAAAGTACAAAGAACAAAAAGGAATAAAAGTATAATATCAAATAAAAGAAATCTCTAGGTGCAGCAACTAAGCTAGATCATAATATAGCAGCATTAAGGTTACCAAAACAAATAAAGAATACCGTAGGGTTGCTAAGACGAGTAAGGAATACTGTAAGTATTAGTGATATGCCAAAAGAGAAATAAGAGCCTATGTCTCGACACTCGGCAGACAGTCCTTAGCACATGAGTTCTCGGCAACGACGCATGGGATCATATAGAGTAGGATGTGCCCAAGTTGAGTCCTCAAGGAGTTTGCCTACTATTCCTCGGTGTTCTGTCTTTCATTCTTGATAGGCTGACGAGAGAAAATCCTCTTAGGAAAAATTGAAAGTCTCAAAGGCGTGCTTGAATAACAGGGCCAGAGGTCGGTATTCCATCAACTAAACTTGTTTAGTTTATCACACTTGGAATCTAAGTGGAGAAGAAAAGATTGACTACTTTAGATCAATGGCTATTGTCTTGTTTAAAAGTTGTCATAGGAAGCAAGCAGGAATGGCTGTGTTGTTTCCTTAGTTGAGTGTGGTTATGTGGTGTGTTTGGAAAGCAAGATGCAAAGCTATCTTTAGTTCCAAAGACCTAAGGTTGAATAATTTTGATTTGCTAGAGAACTCTCAAAAAGATTGATATATAAAAGAATACACATCTTCAACATCTCAATGTACCGAATTTACTTGTTTCACAATCAAGCAACTATGGCAATCAACAATATTGCAGCAGCAACAGTTTCAGTGCCAATAAACAGAAGTTGTCCAGCTCCTTTTGCAGATCCCATTTGAGCAACCACTCATGATGATGATTTTGCATGGCAGCAAGCTTCATCAGCACCCCCTGTACAGCGTCACCAGTGCAAATATGAGATCCCAATACCTAGCAGCAGCAATCCTTGGATAGATGGAAGATGTGGTAGGTTTCATGAACTGCAGCAGCCTTTTATGGTTGATCAGTTGCAATGGGAGGCCCCAAAAGGTATGTGCATCAAACTCAATTCTGATGGTGCTCATGATCCTTCTTCTAGAGAAGCTGCAATAGCTTCCACATCCACAAATTCTCAAACTTTTATCTTTAGTGGAGCATCAAGAGTATATTTGGCACTACTAGATGCCATCAGATACGCTAAAATGCTAGGGTGGGATGATGATACCTTTGAAATGGATTGTGTGATTGTTTATAATGCTTTTAGGTTTCCTGCAGCTTTTCCTTGGAATCTTATTGCTATAATTCATGACTCGGAAGTCCTTATACCTAGCTTCAAGACAGTCAACTTCAGTTTGATAAAATAAGCTAACAGAGTTTTGGACCAATAGCCAGCCAAACAAGATTGAGGGAGAAAAAAAAAACGAAGAAAGAAAAAAGAAGCCATGTGGACCATTTACATACAAGGGCTATGGATCTATTCAATTTCATGTCTCTTGGAAATTATAACTGCTACAGAAATGCATTTCTCCCTTTTACATTTCACAGCTTCATCTCGAAAACTTAAAGGGTTTCTCTAACTTTCAATTCAATATGTCAAGCTTTCACAAGGAATAACTAATAATCCTTGCAAGCATATAATTTAATTTCCTCAAGAGGAAGCATGTAATCATATTCTCAATATTCCACCATTTTATGTGAAGGCAAATGCTTCCATTTTTAAAATGAACTATTTGTTAGTGTGGTATCAAGTCTTCCATGATATCAACTTGAGATGTGCATGATCGTGGTGAGGTTTGTTCTCCTATCAACATGTTGATTGTTATAACACTTTTCTAGTTCCTAAGACAGACCACACAATTATTCTAAATTTTCTACATACTATTTACAGATCTATATATCTCGAAACAATGAAGCTTATATACAGAGTTTTCTGATTATTTACAATTTTCCTCGACCCAACTAAATTTGTAATAATTATTTCATTGTTCTTCAAATATTGTATCATTCATTTCCTTTGTTCACATATCAAATTGTCAACATGCAAAGTCTGAAACCAAAGTTTCAGTAGCTCATCTACTCACATCAACAAGAACAATGCAATAACCTTACCCATTTTACACAATGACAACCTCATTAATCACTGTGCTCCAAGAACACAAGAGCCCTCATCCTGGTTTCACAAAATAAGATAATGCAGCAGATTATCAGCAAACAATTGCTAACTCTATGTGGTTCTAAATATGGTTCAGGTTATGTTATGGTGATTCGACTAATTTAGTTGCCTGGAGGCTGCATAAACCTAACTTCATCCTTTATCAGAATAAGGGGCCAACAATTTGAAGAAGCAAAATGTGACTAGTATATAACTAATAACAAATTCCTAAAACTTAAAAAAAAAATAAAAAAAGAATGAAGAAATTATAGAATTACCTGGTTTATGCATGATGAAAGTCGCTAGTCCACAAGAACGAGAATATAAGAAAGAAATGTTCATCATCATGCCGATAGGACATCAGATCTGGGGCATCTTTCCCAGAAATATCTCACATTCTACTCTATCTGAATACAGCTATGTCCAGGTTGCTTTAAAAGGTGTCTTTCCATCAAGACCTGTTGCAGCTTAGCAACAGTTTCCCAACTACCTGATTCAGAATAAACCTTTGACAGCAGTACATAGCCAGCATCATCGTCAGGAGCCAACTGAAAAAGCTTCTTGAAAGTCCATTCACCCAACTCTCTGTTCCCATATATTCTGCAACCATTCATTAAGGATCTCCAAATGCCAAGCTGAGGAGTACAAGGCATTGCCTCGATCAAACATTTAGCCTTCTCAAGACAACCATTTCGCGACAGCATATCAACCAAGCAGCCATAAATATCTGGCGACGGCTCTATCCCAAAGTCAGAGTTCATTGACTGGAACAAAGCACAACCTAAATCAAGAAAACCTCTATGATTACAAGCAGATAGTACCGCAACAAAAGTAGCTTGGCTGGGACAAAGCTTTTCAAGCTTCATTTGGTCAAATATTTCCATGGCTTCCATTAGAAGGCCATGATAGGCATAAGACATGATCATGGAATTAAAGACAACCACATCTTTGAAGCTAGATGACTGATCAAAGGCCATCCTTGCACTTCTAATGTCACCACATTGTGCATAAGCATCAATTGCTGCACTAATTATAAATCTATGCACATGATATCCAGTCTTGGTAGCAAGTGAATGCATTGACTTAGTCTGAATGTAATCAGATGTAATTGCAAAACTGTTAAACATACTGGCCAATATAAACTCATCAGGCTTCTCTCCAGACTCCATTAGAAATTTTAGAGACCTTATAGCTTCATTGTGGTTGCCATGATGAACCAATGTTGATATGAAAGTTGTCCAGCAAGCCAAATCACATTTCTGAAGCCCATGTAAACATCTAAAAGAATCATCCAATTCACCAAGGGACCTATAAAGTTTAACCAACAAATTACATACAGAAGAATTTGAATAGAAACCATGTTTAAATAGAAGACCATGAATTTTTCTTGCCGTAAATTTGTTTCCTAATGCACAACAAGTTTCCAGAGCGCTGGAGAAAGTAAAGCAATCTGGCTTAATTCCAGATTTCAATAAGTCACAGAACATCTGCTCAGCTTCCGAATAACAATAGTTCAGACAGTACCCAGAAATTATTTCGTTCCAAACATCAATGCTTTTGAAAGGCCCATTGTCAAATGCCAAACTTGCCAAAGAGATAGCTCCACATTGAGAAAACATGTTGATCAATGAGCTTAAAACCTTGCTTTCATCAATATATCCAATCTGTATAGCAAGACAGGCAAACTGGAGACCCAGATTGAGATTATTTAGCCGTCCACATTGTCCAAGCAAGATGGTGAAAGTTATACGATTAGGTTTTAGTCCAGTTAACATGAATTTGTGAAACAATCTTGCAACTCCTCTAGCATCATCCTCCTCGCTGAAACCACCAAACATAGTGTTCCAGGATATTACATCTTTCCTTCCCATTCTGTCAAAGATTTTGAGAGCATATCTTTTCCATCCAATTTTGAGATACATATCGGTCAATGCATTCATCAACAGAGTTGTTAACTCTACCTCACTTCGAACTATCAATCCATGGACCTGTCTTCCATAATCTAAAACATCCAATTGTGAGCACCCTTTAAGAGAATTAATAAAACTATATTCATCCAACATTACTCCCTGAGCTTGCAATGAAGAAACAACCTCCAAAGCTTCCGCACCATAGCCAGAGTCTGCATATGCACCAATCAGAGCATTCAAACAAGCTATATCAACAAACTCAACACATTCAAATGCTTTTTCTGCATCTTCTACACAACCCAATTTAGAGTGCATATTCATCAATGAACTACCAACAAACTGGGTCTTTACAACCCCAATTTTCTCACTTAAACAATGAACACATAAACCCATTCGATACTCGCCCATCTCAACACAAGCTTTCAAAACACTTCCAAGAACAAATTCATTTGGCATCAACCCGTCTCTCAACAGCTCAATAAAAACCACCAAACCCATCTCGAATTCCTCATTGTACACCGCACCCGAGATAACCAAACTCCAAGAGAAAAGATTCCTTTCCGGCATTTCATCAAACAACTTGAGTCCATTACCCCAAACTCCGCACACGCAATACATCTGCACGGTCTTGTTCTGACAGAAAACATCATTCCTCAACCCGGACTTGATCACACAACCATGGACTTGGGATCCGAGAAGAAGAGACTTTGTGTCTATAGAGACAAAAAGTGCATTTACAAGGGAAGTTTTATCTAGTGAACCAGTAGTACATGAAGAGAAGAGCTTGAAAGTGCGAATCGGGTGTTTGTAGTGAGAGGATATGAAGAACTTGCAACTGGTTTTGGAAAAGAGAGACAGAGAGTTCAGCCTTGGTGGAATACATGAAGTTCTGAGAATCATTAAGAAGCACCTCAAACTTTGGAGTTTCACTTCAGTTTCATGTCTACGCTCACGTAGGACACTGTAACTAACTTTAATGGTCTACAAGTTACCGTCGAGTTTTTCTAGCCAAATAGTTTAAATTTTAAAATTGTTATTCGAGCATTAGTAATTAATAAGTCAATCAGAAGTATAAATTAATTATAGTGTGTTCCAATTTATGGTCAGCAATACCGCGAAGTTTATCAACCAAAGACATAATGTTTCGAGGACTATAAAGAAGTAAAAAATTTAAATTGAAGTTATAAGTAATGTATAAAATAAACATAGTTGAGAAAATAAATTTAACTTTCCTATCTAATAATTAAAAGTATTTTTTTATGAATACTAATATATACGTATTTCATTCTACTCTAATAGCCAAATGAGTTTTCCATAATAACAATTTCAATCCCTTCTTAATCCTTATTGAATTACTATAATACTATTTAATTCAATTTTCAACTTGTAATACTTTACTTGAACTCATTAATTGCAATTTAATGAAAAAATTACTCCACCACCCTATCCTTCTTCGTATTAGCTTTCACTGTATACCACTAATGGCTAGCATGACTAGCACACTATCATCAAACTTAAGCGAGTGAACTACAACTTCGATAATCCATTGACACAAAATCAGACCATGCACTTGCTCCAGTTTCACTAGCATAATGAAATAACTTTTGTGCTCCATCGATCACACATGCACCAATTAACCACATGACCTTTTGTACTCTCTACCAACAACCAAACGAATGCAGCACATCACCTATAATATTTTTCTCCCTTGTTGACACCACAACCGCTAGCAAATACACCATTCACCACTTCATACAGATGACAATGCCAATAACCCACTTGAATGCTGACAACCAAATTTGAAAGGCTACAGCATACACTCAATCGTTCGTCACCCAACCATACAACAAACTACCAATCACAACATGCAAAATAGCCATTAGTTCTCCCTAACTCATATCAAATCTGAATACCCTTACACTTCAACAAGCAAATATACCACTAAGCGCCCCTATTCTTTAAGTCAAATGCCCTGCAAGAGCACCAAAGCCCATAAATTGAACATACAACAATCACCTCGATTGGGATTAGCCTTAAGGTTAAGGTTTTAGAGAAGAAGAGAGAGGGATCAAAGAGAAAATAAGAGAAAGGAATAGAAAATGGAGATTTCAGTTATTAGGTAAGGTTACAATTAAAGTTAAGGAAGAAGATGGGGTTTGATTAATATATTAGCTATCATGAAGAAGGAACAAGATGAAGGCTATTTAGTCATTAGGTTTTAGTTTTTTTATCTAAATAAACAATATAATAGCTATTAAAACCTTATCCAATCCGAATGAATTGGAATTCTATTTCAACCTTATTTTATTTAGCAAAGTAAATGGGTGGTAAATATGTTACAAAACTAAATATGATATTAAAATGGAATCAATAATCTTGTAGGTATTTCCATATGAGAATAGATTTACTATTCTAATCCTATTTCGTTCCACTCCCTTCCATTCTATTTTATTCCAATTCATTTCATTCTTACTGATTTATCCAATCCAAGTGTAACATATGGGAATATTGGTTTTATTAGACGTAAACATTCCATTTTACTCTTACCTAGCAATTACACTATCTTTCCTAACTGTCTATGATTTTTTTTTCATAATATTTTTCATCTTTTTCTTATGAAATTGTGGTGAAATTATTTATTTTTAGTATGTCAAAGTGATAGTTTCCTATTATAATATATGTTTGCAAAAAAAAAAAAAAAAAAACGAATTTAGAAAATCAAAAGAAAATTTTTAGATTTGAGGGAAAATCCTTTCCAACAAAGAGAAAGAGAGGGTAGAGGAGGGTGGTGGTGTGGTTGGAATGATGTAACCAAAAGGATCATGAACCAAATTAGACTCACAAGATAAAACGTAGGAGGCTAACCTATGGAAAAACAAGATGAAATGAAGAAGGCATGGTCAAGCCATGCAATTACATGTCGTATAAGCTCCTTAACTACTAATACACGCCATGTATCTCAACATGGATCCATTACATGCTATGTATCTCAACATGGATCTAGGTACACGCCATGTGATTCATCATACAAATACACGATTGCAATTTCAACTCTTACACAACATACATTATGTACTTCAAGGTGTATCTATTAATTAGGATGTCAAATTACATAATTCCTTAAATTAAGTGTATTTATCTTATTTACTCGAGCCATTTCCTTTTATGATACTAAAAAGCGAGGCAACCCTAATAAAGAAATATCTTCCCGAGCAAAAGGAAAGAGAGGGATTCGAACCCTCAATAGTTCTTTGTTACAAACTAAATCCATTCTTTTTTTAACTCCATAAATTTATGGAATTGGTTATTACTCTTGAATCTCATAAAAGAGATAAAAATTAATAGATATATTTTTTTACTAGTTCTAGTTATTACCCCTTTAACCTAAGGTCTATCTAGTTAATATTTAAATATCTTTCATTATTGTAACAGACAGAACTCAACCACTTTTGTCATTAAGTATTTCTTCTTCTTCTTTGAAATTATTTTGTCAATATCCTGGAGTGAGATCTATTTCATATTGCAAACACTATTAAGTGTATTTCTTCTTAATAATTAGATTGATCTATGATTGTGACTAGTCTATCGAATTATTATTTTTATCGATTTTCTACTCATTGTGAGTCATTGAGATAGGAAATCGAAACACTAGTTCAATTGTCAATTGATGATCATTCATATCCCTATTTTCCTTAATTTTTCATTATCCTACATATATGAAAACGAAAAAATACCTATCTTTGGAAGTTGCTACACAATATCTCCTGTGATTAGATTCAACCCAAGGATCCTAGTCCCGTCAAGATTTATAAGAGTTAGTTGTAAGCTAAACTTGTAAGTACAAGAACAAATTATAGAATAGGAAAAATGAAATTCAATTAAGATAATGTGATTATAACCGTTGCAGCTCAAATTTTCAAAGGTATTTGTACTCACACTTTTGTGGCAACTTACATTCCTATTCAATTTATAGAAAAGGGCATTGCCTAAAAATAGAAAGTACAAGAAAGAATATACAAAAGAGAAAGTGTAAATCTATAGGATATGAAGAAAGAATATTTGAGCCCCTATATGTATTAGTACGAATGTCAAAGTGCACATGTCCTTAGCTAAATGGATGGAGTAAATAGAGAAGAATCTAACTGTAGCTAGGTGATGACTTATGAATAACTTGGCATTGGAAGTTCAACTGTTGATTCTTATAAGTAGTCTCCTAAGATGGTTTCAACAGTCCAGATTAGGGCAGAAATCAAAAGAGGTCAGCAATAGGTCAAATAGATCAACTCTTAGTACAACCAACACCAAATCAGCTCGATCGATGTCATGGTAAGGTCTACTAAGTTGTTTGGGAGACTACCTAAGTCAGTGCTAAGTTGACACCCTATTAGTTGAGAAGCAAGGGGATGTAGAGAAGCTCAAAACAGAGTGATAAATCGAACTCGTCCTGGGTAAGACAAAGGTTAAGAACCCTTCAAACCATATTCTCTAATCCTTTAGCTCAAGATTAGGTCAAAGGTTCAGCTGGCTAATTCCTATCATTTCCCTGCTTCTCCAATCTAGTTTCCATACATCTAAGCACTAAACTAATGAAATGTATAGGAAAGCGTAAGAAAAGCAATTAAAACTATATATGGGATTGGGATACTATGTAGAAGGAATTATTAGAGCTTATGAATGTAATACAAATAAGTAACCCAAAATGCAACAAATTTGGACAGCTTGGTTGACCGATAAATATGAGGAAATGATTTTCTTCAGGGTGTTTTGGACTTCGATCCTTACCTACATGCCTTTAGCTATTTCAGGCAAGTTGTCAATGCTTACAATATGTTTTTTTACAGAAAATATGGGTATAAATTACTAATTACATGAAAGCATAGATGATACTAATCGCGAAGTCCTATAGGCTTCATTGGTTAATCAAAAATTGCATGCTTCCTAGTCTGAGTTTTTAATATGTTCAAGGACTAACGCTATTAGTGGTTGTAAAAAGACTATGTCTTGTTTCTGACAAGCATTCAAGTGTCGTAAGTGCTATAAAGGATGAGAATACTAGTCTCCATATTGTATATGGCATGTTGCTAATAACTAAAACTTGATTCATAGATGCCAACCATTAAAGCGTCTTATCACTACTATCAGCTTATAATCATAGCCCAAATATTACACACTATATGGATGGATTGAAAAGAGGAAAGGATTTTATGCATGACTGATCCGCTCAAAATATATAAGAATATAGCAAATACTCCAACAAGTATACCGGGTCGGTATCAAGTAATAAAGAGTGAGTAAGGTTATCGATCTATCAATGACTAAGAAACTACTAAACCTATAATAACTCTTATCAATATTCAAGCAATTGAATTGGATTGGGATTAACTAATCTAATAATTAACTTTAAGCTATCATGGAGAAAATCACAAGAATATATTAGAAACAAAATAATCAATTAAGAATGTGGGAAAACAGAATCTACTCTAGTTGTGCAAATCAAATTATCATCATATTTTATGGATTAATAACTATGCAATCATTCAAGTGAAATTATCATGCTTTAAAAATTTAGGACTTAAACCTCTAATTAATCAATCAACTCCTGCATCTTCAATTAACAGTAGACTATAAATTACAATCATACATCTTACAATGCTATGATCAACTAATGCTCTAAATTAATTATCCCTAATGTCTTACCAAATAACTAACTAGAGTCATTGCATAAATCCCTAGATAATCTCTAATTAATACTACTTCCGCATTAGCTAATTAATTTAATCAAGAATTCCTAACAATCACTATATCAACTCCCGTATCAATAGTGCTTCTAACAATTATAACCAATGGAGAATTATAATTGAAATTATAAAAATTGCAGTCATGAATTATCCGCAAATCAATTAACCTTATAACATAACTACAATTATCACCTTAGCTACCTAGGGTTTCATCAATCTCCTATAATTAAAACCTAGCCAGCTATGGAATTTAACATAAAAACATATATCATAATCAAACTTGAAAGGAAATTCATGGTTGAAAGTAAGAAAAAATTACGGAATTGTATAAACACTAATAAGATAGAAATGACCAATTCTGTAACATTGATAAAGAAAACTTCAATTGCAAGAACTCTAAGATTATCCCTACAGCAAGGGCATGATCTTCTCAATGATCCACCAAACTACCCCTAGAATCCTCTTAGAAAATCTCCTTACTTCTTCTAAAACTCTTTAGATTAAAAAGAAATGCTAAAAGTCCCTAAAAATATCAACACAACGTGTATTTATAGAGCAAACATAGGATGACTCTAAACTGATTTAGGTTAGAAATCAAAGCTAGCTCAGGACCGACTATTTTCATTGAAGGCCGGCCATAAAGGTCGGCGGTGTTGAAAGTAGGCTGGCTCAAGGTCAGCGGCTATCACTCTTAATTTCCTTAGCCAATGCAGTTTGATTCGAGCTTCCGTTGATTGCATAAAACTCCTCCAAGTTACTCATATTTCTACTCTAAATCCTTGAAGACCTAAAATATCCAAATGAATATAATTAAGTATCATTTCCTAATAATTTCTATAAAATCAATAATAATTCAGCATAATTCACACAACAGAATATGAGTAAAATATGCCTTTATTAATGTCCTTACACTTGAACTTTTACTTGTCCTCAAACAAAATAAATAGAACTAAAGAAATCTATCATAGAAAATACAAATTTCTCCAATTGAAAATTCAAGCATCTAATATTTTACACGTTCAGAATCACTATTTTGTGATGCCCACTGCTTAAACTAAACTGAAATATATGATCAAAGTACTAAAATTGAAATTAATCAGCCACTCTAGAGAAAACATATTTTAATCCAAGCTTTAGCTTAACATTTCTATTTCAAAAGTAGATACTCAGTCATAAAAGGAAAAATACCCATTTAAACTTCATAGCTATTAGTAGGTATATAATCCCTCTAATTATTCCTCTAAACAAGTTAACAAAGTAGTAAAAGCATATGGTATCTGCTATATCCCTAGATTTTCTTCCTTTTTATTACAAGCCTTAATTCATTTATTGATTTGCATTCAATGTTTCTATGTCTCATTCACATTTTTTTTTTAGCTCAAATACTGAACTTTGTTTTTCTACCCTTCTCGTTATAGTGAGTGCATTGAGTCAGCACATCCCAGGCTCATCACCCAAGTGACCAAGTTTTAAAGGGACCCTTACTGACTCTTTCTCACTCTAACATTCAATTTAGGATACTCTTAGCTCAATTACTTTAGTTATTGGAGTAAAGGCTCTTCTTACATAAATTTTTGAATGCTTCCTAAAATTTTTTAGATTTCTTTTATAGGAATGACTAAGTATAAAGCTTCATTTACCTCTTTTCACTAAGTGTTAAAGTGCTATTTAAACAACTAAAAAGAAAATATACTAACTAATCTTACGTAGAACTAAACCTATTTACTTTTCACTTAAGAACTCGACCCACTCTTAAACTTCAAATTCTAAGGCTAAAAACTAGGTAAATTGGATTCATAAAAATTTGACTAATTAATTTTAACTAAGTACAAAAATCACAACAATGATGAGTAAGATACCTCAATGAGTCAATTTTTCAAGTAAGACACAAACACATGCTATCCACAATTTTCTTTCTACAATCTCTAGATTTCAAATAAGAAAACCAAAATTTTGACCTAAAAATAGCCAGATAACAAATCTCTAAATACTTAAGGACAAGTATAGTTTAAGGTAATAAGGAGGTAAACCATTTATAAATAAAAACAGGCATCAGATGTCATGAGTTAATAATTAAATCACAGATTTCAGACATCATCATACTCTATTCAAACTCTATTTCTTATATTCCCTTCCCCACACTTTAGAACAGACAATGCCCACACTGTCTCTAATTCAACTTACAATAGGAAATGAAGAAAATCACAAAAAATGAAAAACCAGTACTTCCCTAGTTTCAAATTTTCAGCAATAAAGGAGAATTTCAACCATTATATCATTTAGAGGATCATCTAGTTCAAATCAATCATATCTCTACAAACACAAAGAAAGATAAAAGAGCAAATATAGGATGAAAGTTTACTTAAAGGTGCAAAGTAATAGCAATTATCAAGAGTCTACCCAATTAGGTAGGAGCTAAAAAGAAATAGACCAACAACAAAAAATAAAATAAAAATAAAAATAAAAAATAGAAGAAATAAAATAGAAGAAAACAGAAAGCAAGCAAAGGCTCTAGCTTTCCAGCTCTATACTGATGGTTTCCTCACTAGAAGTCCCATAGTGTAACTACTCTGCAACTGTTGGCCGAAAGCACAATATAACAGATTTTAACATGTCAAACAAAGTATTCTTGAACTTCTTCTTCTTCTTTCGCTCTTTTCGGATTTCCTCCTTAACTTCCCTAATCTTTGCTCTCATCTTCTCATAACCACTCACTAGAGGCGGAAGATAGGATATAGAAGCTCTTTTAGTAGGGGGATTTTTAAGAACTTCCTCATCATTACCTAGATTTGACCTATTTGTTGTTTTAAACAACGCCCAATTCCTAAAGGGTGCAACGAAGATTGGCTTGTGTGTAATACCATCATCCCCATCAAGTTACTGAAAAATCCCCGTTCCTTTCAGTAATGCCATGATGTAACCTCCACAAAGAATGACCTATGTCCTTATATCATCCACTTATCTATAAATGAAATTGGCCACTTCTACCCCAAGATCAATCTGGTAACCAAAAAGTAAGCTATAAAGAAAAAACATGTCAAAACTTATTGCCTTACTATGGCTAGTTTTCTTACAGCTAATGGTATGGGCTAAAATGTGGTAGAATAACTTGTACTCCATGCTACAAAAGTAGTAGTAAGAGATTTAGAAGGTACAAAGTCATCCTACCTTGGTTGAATCATATGGTACCAAATTTTTTTAGCAATCATCTTCTACAGCTTCTTCTTCCACTCCTTAGCATAATCTAGATTTGATAGCAAATCTATACCATAGGTTCTTGAAGATGATGCAGTAGCAGTCTTTTGCTTCTTTCTCTTTGGTTAGAGCTTTTTGGGTAGCATTCTTGATGTTGAAGAACATATCTGAAAGGGGAGAGCTAATGTGAGGTTAGAAAATGAAGAGAGAGAGAAGGTGTGTGTGAAAGAGAGCTAGGGAGAGGGAAAAGGAAGAGGGAAGGGTCGAAGGAAACAAATAAAGGGAAGAGAGAGAGCGAACCCAAAAATTTGCTTTATAAAAGGACTTATGTCGGCCTTCTGCACTTGTACACAAGCGGTGTACATAGCCGGCGTAAAAATGCCAAGACAAAAGGTTACCTTAAGGCCAACGGCCTTTAATTCAAAATTATGCACTTTTTTTTTTCAGTGTACATGGCTAGCCTTGAAAAGTACAAAGATGAAAGGTCGCCTAAAGGCTTACAACCTTTAATTTATGCAATTTTTTTTATATATAATAAGCTTCAATTAGACATGGGCTGTCTTCCATGAAGTGATTAGTTTATAGTCATTAGCTTAACTTTCCCGGTTCTTAAAATGGATTTGCACTATCACGAATAGTAACATCATTGTCCATGTTTTCCCCTTCAAAATAATGTTTGAGAAGGTGACTGTTTACCTTAAAAATGCAATTGTCTTTTGCCTTCAACTCAACTGCACCATAAGGGAAAACATTTGCTATTACAAATGGCCTAAACCATTGAGATTTTAACTTACCTAGGAATAATTTCAATCGAGAGTTGTATAATAGAATTTTTATACTAAGCAAAAACTCCCACTTTTGGATGTTCCTGTCATGCCATCTCTTGGCTCTCTCCTTGTATATCCTAACATTTTCATATGCTTCTTCTCTAATCTCATCGATCTGGTTCAATTGGAGCAGCCTCTTTTCACCTATAACTTGTAAATCAAAGTTAAAGTATTTTATCACCCAGTATGCTTTCCGCTTAAGCTCTACAGGCAGGTGACATAATTTACCATAAACAATCTTGTATTGGGACATTCCTATAGGGGTTTTAAAAGCTATCTTATAAGCTTACAATGCACCATCAAGTTTTAGAAACCAATCTTTCCTAAATGCATTGATGGTCTTCTATAAGATATGCTTTATTTCACTATTGGACACCTCAACCTAACTACAAGTTTGTGGATGATAAGGGGTGGCAATTTTACGAGTGACTCCATATTTTGATAACAATTTTTCAAATTGCCAATTACCCAAAATTTGGAAAATATGTTCTTTTTCAAAAATTTAATTACAACCCTAGCATCATTAGTCTGTAAAGCAATAGCTTTTATCCATTTTGACACATAATCCATAGCCATAAGTATATATTTATTTGAAAAAGATAAGGGAAAAGGACCCATGAAGTCTTTTCCCCATACATCAAAAAGCTCAATTACAAGAATGTTATTCTATGGTAGTTCATGTCTCCTAGAAATATTTCCAGTCCTTTGACATTAAGCACAAGGCATAACATAATTCTTGCAATCACTAAACAATCTGAGCTGATAAAATCCACAAAATAAGATCTTAGCTACAATTCTTTCGACACCAAAATGGTCTCCTACTTCCTTAAAATGATAGTGCTGAATTATGTTAAGCTGTTCAGTTTCAAGCACATAACGTCTAATTACTTAGTCGGAATAACATTTAAACAGATATGGTTCGTCCCAAAAATAGTATTTCACATAATGTAAAAACTTCTTTTTCTTTTGAAATGAATAACCATATGGTGTGATTTTGCTAACTAAGTAATTGACTATATCAACATACCAAGGTAATCATTGGATCTCTACTGCATATAACTGTTCATCAGGGAACTTTTCGTTAATGGGTGGCTCTAAACAATCAAATTCCGAACGGGATAAATGATCAACAACCACATTTTCAATTCCCCTTTTATCTTTGATTTCAAGGTCAAATTCTTGTAGCAGTAAAATCCAATTAAATGACCTAGGTTTAGCATCAGATTTAGCGAATAAATATTTTAAAGTAGCATGATCTGTGTATACTATGATCTTAGAACCTATTAGATAAGGCCAAAACTTGTTACATGCAAATATAACTACTAAAAGCTCTTTTTCTGTTGTGGCATAATTTCTCTAGGCTTCATTTAAGATTCTACTAGCATAGTAAATTTCATGAAATAACTTACCTCTTCTCTACCTCAGTACTGTTCCTACAATATGGTCACTAACATCACACATTAACTCGAAGGGAAGCTCACAATCAGGTGCAATGATCACTAGTGCTAAAGTAAGCTTCTCCTTTAATAGATTGAATGTTTGCAAATAACTGTCATAAAAAACAAAAGCATAATCTTTTTCAAGTAAATTACAAAGAGGTCCAGAAATTTTAGAAAAGTCCTTGATAAATCTCCAATAGATGCCGGCATATCCTAAGAAGCTCCTGACTCCTTTGATTAAAAAAGGTGGTGGCAACGTCTCTATTATCTCCAATTTTACCTTATCAACTTCAATCCCCTTTTTTGATAACTTATGACTTATGACTATTCTCTCTCTTACCATAAAATAACATCTTTGACAATTCAGAAGTAGATTAGTCTCCTTGCATCTTTTAAGCACACAGCCTAAATTAATCAGACATGATTCCAATGACTTCCCTAATATAAAGAAGTCATCCATAAATATTTCAATAAAATCTTCTACCATGTTAGAAAATATAGACATCATGTAACTTTAGAAAGTAGCAAGTACATTGCAGAGACCAAAGGACATTCTCCTAAAGGCAAAATTGCCATAGGGTCATGTAAAAGTGATTTTCTCCTGATCCTCGGGTGTTATATGAATTTAATTATAACCTAAATAACCATCCAGAATACAGTACTAGTCATGCCTTGAAAATTTTTCTAACATTTGATCTATGAAGGGGAAGGGGAAATGATCCTTACCGGTAGCATCATTCAATTTTCTATAGTATATATAAACTCTCCACCTAGTCACAGTACAAGTAGGGATTAACTCATTAGCCTCATATTAAACCACAGTTATACCTCCCTTTTTAGGAACTACCTGAACGAGACTAACCCAATTATTATCTAAGAAAAGATAGATAATACATGCATCCAGTAATATGAGCACCTCTTTCTTTACTACCTCCTTGAGAGTTGGGTTAAGTCATCTTTGTGGTTATACCATGGTTTTGCACTCAACCTCTAGTAATATCCTATGAGTGTAAATCAAGAGACTAATCCTCTTTATATTAGCAATGGTCCACCTAATGGCTTCCTTATGCTCTCTCAAAACTCCTAAGAGTTGTTACTGCTAATCACATGTCAAAGAAAAAGAGATAATTATTGGTAAAGTATCATCTGTTTCGAGATAAGCATATTTCAAATGATTAAGTAATGGTTTAAGTTCGAGTTCTAAGGTTGTATCAATGATGGTACTAGCTTCTTCTCACTAATGCCTAGCTCCTCATAGTATCGAGCTTTGATTTCTAACACCTATTCCGTGCATTTTTCCTCAAGCTCATCATTATTGCTCTAACCATCCAGATCCCTAAGAACTAATTCCATAGTATCCAATCCTGCTTTCTCTTCTATAGACTCACAAGTAATCTCATCAATAACATCAATAGTATAACAGGATTTAGAATCATCAAATTTTTTTATGGCTTCATAAACATTAAAAGTTACTTGATCATCCATAACTTTTAAAGTAAGCTTACCCTGTTTCATATCTATTAATTCCTTACCTATTGTAAGGAACAATTTACTAAGGATTATGGGTGCCTCTCTGTGCTCCTCCATTTCCAGGACTATAAAGTCAACTGGAAAGATGAATTTGTCTACCTTCACTAAGATATTTTCTACAACACCTCTCAGGTATTTGATACTCCTATTAGCAAGTTGCAAGGTGACATGAGTCTCCTTACATTCTCCAAGTCCCAGCTTCCTGAAATAAACAAAGACATTAAATTTATATTTGCACCAGAATTAATAAGAACTTTATCAAAATGAAGATTCCTTATAATGCAAGGAATGGTAAAACTCCATTGATCTCTTTGTTTTCTCGGCAGGTTAGATAGATTTTTCTATAGGATCATAGAATACTCCCCTATAAGCATCACAGGTTCACTCCTATCAATCTTTTTCTTCTTAGTGAATAGATCCTTCATTAATCTGACATATGAAGGCAACTACTAAAGTGCCTCTACAAAAGAAATGTTGATTTGCAACTTCTTAAAAACATCTAAGAATTTAGCAAATTGGGCATCCAACCATTGTTGCTTTGGTCTTCCTAGAAAAAGGACAAGAGGAACATATGGTTTCGCTTCTAATGACTTCTGCTTTGGTTCCTCTACCTCTAATTTACCTCTACCTTTCTTGGGATTCTCCTCCTTTTCTTCAACTTATCTGTCAACTGTTTCTACCCTTATCACTCCTCAACATTATAGCATTAACACCCTTGGCATTCTCTTCGATACTACTAGGTAAAGATCCTGATGGTCTATTACTCAACTGTTAAGAGATCTAACTAATCTGATTCTCTATATTCCGAATAGTAACCTGTTGATTCTGTAACATAATGTCAGTCTTTTGCATATAACCCAACATGAGCTCTTCCATTCTAGACTAATTCAGCTGAAGTGGAGCATTCTTAGCAAGACCTTGCTTCTGAAATCCACATAGCAATTTAAATGCGTTATTCTCATTCCTCCATGAGAAGTATAGATGATTGTGCCACCCTAAATTGTATGTGTTCAAATAAGGTCCTTGATTACCCCGTTGGAAATTTTTAACATAGTTTACCTACTCTCCAATAAATGAAGCTGAGGGATTCCCGGATAGGCACTCATGAGTCGACTGTAGTCCTGAACATATCTCACAAAAAGCAATGTGATTAGCATTAAAAGACTGTGTTGTAGTGAGTTTACTTACCTCGGTCGTGAGAGCTTAAATCTAAGCTATTAATTGAGACATAATGTCATTATCATTAAGTAACACCACTCTTGACTTGCCTCTCTCGTTTTGCCAGTATACCGGAGGCCATCTCTTCTATCAATGCACTTGCTTCATCATAAGTCTTACCCATTGGTGCACCTCCAGCTACAGCATCTACTAAAGAACTCAATGTCCCATCCAAGCTAAGATAGAAAATCTCAATCAAGAGATTATCTGGTAATCCATGATGTAAGCATTTTCTGATTACCTCCTTTAATCTCTCCTATGCCTCATAAAGTGACTCACCACTAAACTTAGAAAAGCTGGTGATATTGTTCCTCAGTTTTGCGGTTCTAGCTAGTGAGAAAAATCTCCTTAGAAATTTAGATGAGAGGTCAGCCCAAGTGGTAATAGACTCTTGTGGTAGTAAATGGAACCAAGCTCTAGCTTTATCCTTTAGTGAGAACGAAAAGAGTTGCAATCTGATGACTGAATCTGTAACATTATTCATCTTCACTATCTTACAATATTGGAGGAATCCTGTACTATGCTCATTAAGACTTTCATTTAGATATCCTCCAAACTAATTTCTCTGAACCATCTGAATGAGTCATAGTTTTAATTCAAAGTTATTAGACTGAATGGTAAGCCTCCTTATGGTAGAACCTATGGTCCCAAAGTGCTATAAGAATACCCTGTATCTGATTGTTATGCTCATTGCCAACCATCTCAACTTCCTAAACTTCTCTCCCTCTTCTGTTCTCTCTCCTCAATGATGCAAAGTGTGCTTTATTTTAGAATCTATTGGTAGAATTTCAATACTTCTACTCCTACGCATAAAACACTTGCAAAGAGAAAAAGAAACAAAACAAGTCATAAAGTGCACCTAAATCATCAACAGGACTAAAAGGTTTAATTTTTATAGTCCCCGACAACGGTGCCAAAAACTTGATCTACTCAAAATATATAAGAATATAGCAAATATTCTGTCAAGTATATTGAGTCGGTATTAAGTAATAAAAAGTGAGTAAGGTTGTCGATCCATCGAGGACTAAGAAACTACTAAGCCTATAATAACTCTTATCAATATTCAAGCAACTGAATTAGATTGTAGATTAAGTAATCTAATAATTAACTTTAAGCTATCATGGAGAAAATCACGAGAATATATCAAAAACAAAATAATCAATTGAGAATGTGGGAAAACATAATCTACTCTAGTTGTGTAAATTAAATTATCATCGTGTTATATGGATTAATAACTATGCAGTCATTCAAGTGAAATTATTAGGTCTTAAAAATTTAGGACTTAAACCTCTAATTAATCACTCAACTCTTGCATCTCCAATTAACAGTGGACTCTAAATTACAATCATACATCTTACAATGCTATGATCGACTAATGCCCTAAATTAATTATCCCTAATGTCTTAGCAAATAATTAACTAGAGTCATTACATTAATCCCTAGATAATCTCTAATTAATCTGATTAATGTTACTTTCGCATTATCTAATTAGTTTAATCAAGAATTTCTAACAAACACTATATCAACTCCCGTATCAATAGTACTTCTAACAGTTATAACCAATAGAGAATTCTAGTTGAAATTATAGAAATTGCAATCATGAATTATTCTCATATCTATTAACCCCATAATATGACTACAATTATCACCTTAGCTACCTAAGGTTTCATCACTCTCCTACAATTAAAACCTGGCCAACCATGAAATTTAACATAAAAGCACATATCACAATCAAACTTATAAGGAAATTCATGGTTTAAAGTAAGAACGAATTACAAAATTGCATAAACACTAATAAGATAGAAATCACCAATTCTGTAACATTGATAAAGAAAACTCCAATTGCAAGAACTCTAAGGATTATCCCTACAACAATGGCACAATCTTCTCAATGATCCACTAAACTACCCCTAGAATCCTCTTAGAATATCTCCCTACTTCTTCTAAAACTCTCTAAATTTAAAAAAAGAAATACCAAAAGTCCCCCCAAATATCAACACAATGCATATTTATAAAGCAAACAAAGGATGGCTCTTGACTAATTTAGGCTAGAAATCAAAGCTAGCTTAAGACTGGCTATTTTCATTGAAGGCCGGCCATAAAAGCCGACAATGTTAAATGTAGGCCGACTTAAGGTTGGTGGCTTTTACTCCTATTCCTTAGCTGATGCAGTTTAATTCAAGCTTCCTTCGATTGCATAAAACTCCTCCAAATTGCTCATATTTCCACTCTAAATCCTCCGAGACCTAAAATATCCAAATGAATATACTTAAGTATCATTTCTTAATGATTTCTATAAAATCAATAATAATTTAACATAATTTACACTATAGAATATAAGTAAAATATGCCTTTATCAATGACTACTTTGCTGACATAGAATTAAAGAGATGGACATAAGCATAAGGTGGTGGTTATAGATTTAGGTTTATGGAAAACCATCTTAGTGAGAGCTATAATGTTGTATTGAAAGATGTAAGGTGCTTGCTCATATTAGCCAGGCCATAATGATCTTCTATGATTGCATTGTCTCCAAGATTACCTAAATGAAGCAACTAAGGATCTTTAATCGAAGGGAAATGTTCATGCCATGGACTTTAAGAAGATCATACAAATGGCAACAAGCTACTAATATCCACAAAGTTATGACTTTTGATTAAATAAAGGGGATCTTTCATGTTAATATTAGTGGACAAAGGACAAGTGACAGACATAAGGGTTAACATAACCATACAACCATACAGTCGACCTAAAGAAGGAACTATGCAAACTTACAACAAATGCCAAACTTATAGATGTGTTGTTCTCGTAGATTTGCTACAATGGCATCCATTTACTTCAACAACACATAGTGATTCAGTGCATAGTACAAATGGACACATCAACAACTATGCCGAAAGGTTGACTTCCATTGATCTACCCAAATGTCACTCTTACCCAAAGAGTGAGTAGACCTATGTCAAAGAGATATCATAATAAGATGGATCTTCGAGAGCCATCATAAAAGATCACTCCAGCTTTTATGGGGAATAGAGTCATAATAGGAGAAGATGTCCCAAACTTATAAAGCTACAAGATTGATTAATAGTTATATAATGATTGGAAATGATTTACGATGCTTTCATGTAAAACCATTTATTGCTCATATGAGCAAATTTTTTTCTTATTTTCTATTCAAACCGATCTAAAGCTCGTAAATAGATCACTTTTTATATAACAAGATAGGCATCATTCAAAACCATTATGGGTTAGACAATTTACAAATTGATTTTATATGACATTCGTGCATTTTTTTTCCCTTGCTTACAAGATAAAACTTAGCTAATGCATTGTTGTAATATCTTAGGATTCAAGCACATACAATAACTCTATGATCCAAGCCCCTAAATTTAAGATGCTTGGCTATAATATCTGTTTTATGTCAAACTTCACAGTAAAGTTAGAAAAATTAGATGAAATAATTTAAGTAAAGTCAATTTCTCTAAATAAGCTATATAAAAATATTAATTTGAGAAAAATGTTAATTTATCGATAAAATCGATAATAGTAAAATTCGAACTTTTAGATTTAGCAAAATACAAGAGATAAGTTATTTAACTTAGAAAAATAATAAATAAAGTTGAATTATATGTAATATACATGCATTAACATAGAATATGCACTATTTGTATTAAATATACATATATAATAAGAAATTATTATTAAAATAAGGTAAATTAATATAAAAAATTGGAAAATTAATAAAAAAATACAAGAATGAGTCATCATACCTACGTAACAACTTAAGATTAACATAAATGATGAGTCAAAAGCAAAGAAATAAGGAAATAACACCTCGTGCATTGAAAATCCAAAAAAATGACATGTGTAAGCCATATGTCCAATTTTTATAAATTCTTATCCATTTGGAAAATATAAATAGGGCTTGTAAACTTTAAAAACAATATTTTGAAAGTCTGAAAATATAATAAAAACACTCTAGAAATTTTTTAAACAAATTAGAAGAAAATAAGAAAGTTAGATTAAAAACAAGGCACTAAATCTGATTAGGCAGGTTCAATAGACTATTGGTATCTTGTAAACCCTAGAAAAATCAGTAATCTGAATTCTAATTTAAGTTCAAGTGTCCTAAACTATGTCATGAGTCGATAAGGCTAGTAATAATAGAAGTTTATGGAATTTAATAAATCAAATATAACATCGATAATAAAAGCACTAGAAATGGATCGAAACCTAAATTGTATACCAAAACCCTAAATCCGCAATTACCTGAAATTGAACCCGAACTTAATCGAAACCCTAAAACTATAACTTTGAGCTTATAAAATAATTAAAGATCACTCAATAGTGAAATAATCGTAGTCGATTTCAATTATCAACTAAATCGCGTAATCGCGTAAAACTTTAACCGAAACCATTAAAATAACTTGTAAAAATTATAATTGTAATGGGTACTAATTAAATTGATAAATTTTCATAAAATTCCAAAATTAATTTATAATTATTATTTTTATGATTTTTATGTTTAGAAAAATTATATATAATTATTTCTATTTTCTTTATTTCCTTTCATTTCTTTTTCTTCTTTTATTTTCTTCCTTTTCCCATGTGAATGGAGCTATAATTTATAGCAGCCCATGTGCACAAATATAATGTCCAAGTGTTACAAAATAAGGGGATAAAGGACAAAATGATAAAGTATATATCTTATCTTAATTAATACCTAAATTAAGAGGATAAGCTTCCTTATTTTTTTTATTTTATTTGCTTCAAAATCAAATGGACTTCACATCCTAAATATCTAGGAAAAAAAAAAGAAACCAAATTAAAAATATAAAGTGGAAAAACAAAAGAAAAGAAAAACTAAGTAAAAACAAAAAAAAAAACAAAAGCAAAATAAAGTTCAAGAGAATTAAGAAGAAAAAGAAGAAGAAGAAGGAGAAAAAGAAGAAGAAAATTAAAGATACTACCACGATATTTAGATAAGTGTATTTATTTACTTATATATATGTATATTATATGGTATGTGCATGTATATACCAATTATTTTGTTGCACTTTGTTATATGTTTCATTACATGTATATATATAGATGCATGAGTAGATAAATTAATATTCATATATATCTCTTTTATGTGTGTATAAACATATATATGTATTATGTAGAAGAATATGGTACGTGTATATATATATATATATGTGTGTGTGTAAGTATAAATAAGAATACATATGCTAAGTACTTAGTATTTCCACTAATTAAGTATTGCTATATATATATATATATATATATATATGCATGCACACAAAATTATATCTATGTATGTATGTATTATATATGTATGAATAATTAGTATTTGGTATATTATATATATACATGTATTGGCTATTTTTGCATTTATGTAGTCAAGTAAGTATTTTTTTTATGAATAATAGGTATGTATAATTCACGTAAATATATGTACATGTAAATATAAACATAGTATTTATTATATATATGAGTACATGTATAATAGTAAGTATAGGTATGTATATTTATACTTGGTATTTTTATTTTTATGAGAATTTTTTTATACTCTATAAATTTAACCTTCTAAACATGGTGTTGGACTCAAGTATCATAGATATTTCCTTAAGTTGACAAGATCACATAAAATGAAAATCGACTAAAATTTTAAACTCGGAACTTAAAACAAACTTGAAATGCCCTATTATAAACCTTAATCATGCAAAAAAAAAAAAACCCAATCCCAACATATACGTACTTTTAAAAATGTAAACCTAAACTTAATAAAAACTGTAAGTATCAAATCATAAAAAAAATTAAACTCTATAAAATTATCTTAATGCTTGAAAAGCCATAAATCAATAAAATTATCAATAATTTTGTGAGATCATATAAAACTGATAACAAACGAATCAAGAATTATTTCAAATAATAATAAACAACAAAACTAAGCTAGTTAAAGGAATAAATTAATAAATTTACAAAAATTATTTTACTTATGTACATAAGTAACCACATAATATGTATATATATATATATATATAAATATATTATTAAGCAATTTCCTTTTCTTAATCTATCATATGATATATATATATATATGTTGTATAATAAAGCGGTGTTTCTAAATAATTAAGCCAATTGATCCTTAAGCTCCTAAGTGTAAGTAAATTATTCCCGAGTTAGTGAAAAACCTTAAAGCATACATAATCTCACTCGAACTCTAAAACATACATAAACTCACTCAAATCCTAAACCATGGGATAATCAGGGACTTATAGCCTTAAATAAATAATTAAAAATATAATTTCAATGAATTTTATTCAACTCTAGAAAACTCTAAAATTTCTTAAGAGGAAAATCACAACCTACAAATTAATTTAAGAACCAAACCCTAAAAGAATTTCATATAAGACAATTCTCTTATTTTCACTTATAAGTCATGTTATATAATTGTAAACCTACTTTTTAGTGGACTTGTGATTCAACTAAGAATACTTCCCAAATGTTCCCAAGGATAAACTAAGCTAAGAATTCAAGTTTTTATTTAAAAACGAATATAATTTTTCTAATTCGAAACCTTATTGTTGATAAAACTCAAATACGAGAACCATAGACTCTAAACCCAAAACCCTCAAACAATTAAGAACTTGTAACTTTAAGCGGCTAATTAAGAATTTAATTTGAATAATTTTATTCAACTCTAGAAATTTTCACAATTTTATAAGAATTAAATCATAACTTATAAATCAATTTAAGAGACAAACTCTAAAAGAATTTCATATAAGACAATCTTCTTATCTTTATGCATAAGATTTGTACACATAAATAAGTAAACCAACCAATCATCCTAAATAACTTATCAATTAATAAATACAAACCCTACTTTTAGTAGGCCCATGATTTAATTAAAAGTACCGTCTGAGTGTTCCCAAGGATCAACGAAACTGAGAACTTAAGTTTACATTTAGAAACAAATTAAATTTTTCCAATTCATAAACCAATTATCAAGAAAACCTGAGCTTGAAAAACTACAAACTCTAAACTCACCTAAGACCCTAAACCCTAAAACAATTAGAGAATTTTCACCCTAAGTGACTAATCGATAATTTAATTTAAATAATTTCATTCAACTTTAGAAAATTTCACAATTTTATAGAAATCGAATCATAAAGTACAAAACAATGTAAGATGAAAATCCTAAAACAATTTTCTATAAGACCATACCCTTATCTTCATGTCTAAGCCTCACATATAAATAAGTAGACCAACCAATCACCTTAGATGACTTATAAATTGAAATTTGGAATCATTTATCAATTGATAACTTATTAAAATAAAGTAATAAGACACTTTCCTTATCACCCCTTCACTTATACTAATTATGAACAATTTTTCATAAGATTTCACATGCTTAACTTCATTAAATGAGACAAGATAATTCCATGGCCCCAAAGGACACTCCATGACTAGTTTGAATAAGAAGAAGAGGGGGGCCATGCTCTTGTCTTTCAACTATCGATCACTTTCTCTTACACACCATTATTCACTCCTTAATGATTACATCATCAATAGTTGCAATTATTGATTTTTGTGTAAGCTACAGACAATTAATTAAAGCTTCTTATACACACTTCTTCTCCCATTCGAAAATCTACCACTCTCTCCCTCTTTCACTCTCATTTTCACTTCCTTTTCTCTCACTTTAAGCACAAATCAAAAGAAGAAATCCAACTCCACAAAATCCTAACATTGCTACCATATTTTACTTCCATACTCATGACACCAAGTTTTATTTTGTGCGCTCTATTTGTCAACTTCAAAAACCACTTTTAGAAACTTTAAAATATCCTCAAAGCCCCACTTCAAAGATCAAGACTCTAGTTCTAAAGGAGGTTGTAAGGAGAAGGAGGAGGAAAAACAAGGAGCATAGGAGGGTACTTAGTTGCACAACCACCACTTCTACGCTTTTAAGACGAGTAAGTTATTTCTTTGTGTTAATGGTTTAGTGTTACATGTTAATGGTTTAATGTTACATGTTACGAGACCATGTTTTGATGAAGATATTAGCATGATCATAAGATGATAAAATAGCTAGACCACCTTAAGAAGTAAGCTTATGAACCCCTTTACATTAAAGTTGAAATATGAGCATACTAAGTTGGTGTTATGTAAAGATATATATTTAACACTTAGAATGGAAGCTTTTAAGTTAAGAAAATCATGAAATGTGTACATGAATGAGAAGAAATCATGCTAGACATGGAGTACATGTGAGCCATTTAGATGCTATTTCCATTTTAATTAAGTTAAAGATTCTTAAACGTAGCCTTAGGTAAAGGAAAATCCATTACATGAAACTTTTATGAAGAAACTAATCTTGTGAGTTATGAACTATGATATGAAAGTTGTGGTAAGTATGAGATTTAATATTTTCATGTAAAGTATTCGTTAAGTAATCATCTCATGGAAGAGAAGTTAAGTTAAGATTTGAATATAAGTAACCTACGTTCATGATCTAACCCTTAAACTTAAGAAAATGATGAAACAAGTTCGAAAACTAAGTGAGAACCCCTTGGATTCATCACTACTAGATCCGAAACATAACTAAAAGCCACTTAAAAATATGATAAAACCAAGTGAGAAAAGTAAGAAGATCAACTAAAGTAAGTATAGCAAGTATACAAAACCTAAAACTCAAAACCGAGCCTAAAACTCTCAAAATGAACCTAGAACTCTAAGTTGGGCCTTCATTAAAATTCTGACCAGCACTTTAAAATATTAAGAAAGATTGTTTTGAAGCCCATAAGAAGTCTACCTAAGACTCCATAAGCCCAACAAAGTCACTAACTTTAGTTTGAACAAAAAAACAAGTCCATTTGACAACTTAAGCTCACATAAAAGCCTAAGGAGTTGTTATTAGCACTAAGAGTATAAACCAAAGTTGAAATTCTAACCTTAAGGAGTATTTTAAGTTTGGAATAAAGTCCTAAGCCCAAGCCCAAAGAATTTCCCAAGTTACCAAAAAGCCCGTTAACCAAACAAAGCCCAAAAGCACTCCAAATCATGAGGTTTGCTACTGTTCTGACCTATAGGCAGTTTTGTGTACCTCATCACAAAAATCTAACCTCACCATGTTAAAGTACACTTAAAAACAATGAAGATTGACTATAAGATCATAAAAATCGGATTTAAAACGAGAAAGTAATAAGCGATTGAACTTTTAAGTAAAATCAAGAAAAAATTATGAAACCAAGTCAAAAGTATAACTTAAAGGGTTTTAGCTTAGTTTTCTAGGTTTTATTTCAAATCCTTATAGTATCGTATTTACAATGTCCAGGGGACCTGGCTTTGGGGAGACGACCTATCCCGGATTATTTTGATTGATCCGCATAGCTGAGTGAATAAATTCTCTATGACTCTTTACTTGATTTTGCTTGTAGAATAAATGCACCTAAACTTATATACATAAATTTGGATGCTTGTGGGATATAGGAAATGCAAATCTATGAATTTGTGGATGAATGTTATGGCTCGTTAATTATATATAATAATGGGAATTGTTTATGCTAATTTATACGTGCAAATCGTATGGAATGAAATTGTCTGATCACCTTGAAAATCAAGTTAATCACTTATACGATTAAGAAATTAAAATGAATCATGCATTCCTCATATTGCATACAGATAACACCGACTACCGCGTCACGTAAAAGATGGGAAGGGACTCACAAGAAGACGAGCCTCCTACAGGATTGGGCACTAGCTATGTCATCATATATATTAAGTTTTTGTCCTAAGCTGATGGGCTTACTAAGCGTTGGGAGATGCCAACCGTCAACGAGAAGCTGAGTCTTGTGGCTTCTACTTAGAGCGTATGTTTGTGGATTATGGAGGCCACCACACCGCTAGACTTAGGATTTTGAAAATATGATTTATTATTCAAAAATGAAAATATATATATGTATATATATATACATAGTTTTGTTTTGACTGAAGCACAATAGTACTAATGAATTAAAACCCAAGGTCTAGAACCCGGGTTTTGGTTTGGGTAAGTTAATTATCTCCAAACCCCGACTACAAAGGGCGTAATTCTAAGTCGTATGCAGTTCTTAAGCCACTGCATGCATTATTTGGCATACTGATTATTCATGCATTCATATAATTATGCATTTAATAAATTTCTATCATGCGATATTGATGAAGGTAATTATCTCACTAAGCGTAAGCTTACACCCTAATAGTTCTTTTCTTTGTAGGTTGATCGATAGTTGGGGCAGGGATAAAAATTGAGTGCAAAGTGCCGCTATTGAATCAGTATGATGAAAAGCTTATGTAATTACTTCAAAATGCTCCAGAAAATGACTAATAATTCAATTAAGTTTAGTATCTTTAATAAGTTTAGAATTTTCTGGAATTTTCTATCTTATTTCACTATTTTGGTAAGGGATACCGATTTTCTACAATCTTGAGGAATTGTAGAAAAATGGTTATCCATAATTATTTATATTATATAATGAGTCAATGAACTAAAATTTAAGACTCTAGCGAATAACTATTTGAAGTCTTACAATCTCTTACTTGTAAGGCAATTTTCTTATTATGGGTGCACATGTGATATGAAAATTCTAAGCAATACTACTAGGCCCCTCTTAGGGTCGTTATAATTTTTGTATATATTTACACATGTATTAGGTTGCATTATATGTATGTAGTATATTATTAGTTATATTCCGTATTTTACATATATGTATATGTTTAATACAACCATATAAGTGTATATGTATATAAAATATAAATACAACCATATTATACTTATACGTATAGTATATAGTATCTAATTAAAGTCAAAATAATTTACTGCATAAAGTATAATATACATATAAATGTAGGTATATAAATAGTGGCGTATACATAAAAATACGAATATACTTAAATAATGTATACAATATACCGTATTAATAATTTAATAAATAACGTAAGTTAATAAATCTATATATATATATATGTAGGTACCGTAAATTAGGAAAAGAGTTAATAATTAAGTAAATTAGAAAAAATTAATCAATTATAATAATTAGTATTCATATATGTATGTATATTGTAAAATACAAGAAAATTAATAAAGTAGAAAAAAATGAGAAAATTTTGAACTAAAAATTCTAAAATCTTAAAAATAGGTAAAAATAAGTAACTAAGGTAAAATAAGCTAAAATAATAAAATTATAAATTATATGATTTAAATAATTATTAAATCATAAATATATTAAGCAAAAGCTCAAATTAATATTTTACAAATTTTTTAATTAAAATAATAAATTTTATGATATTTTTATATCACAGTTAAAACTGCAAGTTACAACGTCCAAAACGGACCTCGCTAAGAGAAAATATGCCCGAAAACAATCAAAATGAATTATAAGTTCATAACGATCCGAGCTAAAAGGAAAAAAATTATACGCGATTCAATAAAAAACTCAAATCGACAATTTCACATAACTAAGTAAATTAAACAATATAAATTATGTTACTAGTTTAGTTTTAAATTCCAAAACTAATAATTTTCTATATTCCTTATTCTCAGGTGATTTCGACCTTGACCTTGAGCTGCCATCGAATTATTACGAGCCCTGAATCGATTATAGCTAAGTGAGTTTTTCCTACTAATCCCATACTTGCTTGTGTTTGTAATTAGCAAATATAAATTATGATTAATAATTTAATGTTGTATAAGGATGGGTTATGCTTGTGTATGATAACTGTTTGTTAATGATGAATTTACTTTAAAGTACGATAACGTATTGATTATTGCATAGTAGATTCGCTAGGAACTGATTGTTTGTAACCTTATTAATCACTGAATAATAAGACCTAATTTTACTCAACTAGAAAAAGGTTAACTTAAAACACGCATAATCATATACTGCATAACTAATTCCGACCATTACATTACACAGAAGTAACCAAAGGCCATACTTGGGTTGATTATTGGACTATTTAGATTTCGTATAGTGCACACGTGCAATATAACCTTACCTAGCCCGCGGAATTACTAGGCCTTGAAGGAGCCAACCGCCTAGCTAAAGGTCAAGTCTAGAGGCCTCTGTTTAAGAGTGATGAGGGCTATGTGAACCTACTCACAATCATATGTGGAACTCGTTTTTTATAAAACTAAGAATGGATATAGCATTACATTTTAAATACGAAACGCGCAGTTTCGTTGTGAGATAAATTCTAATATGATACCCAGATCTGACTATGCCGATGTATCTCCAACCCTGCCTTTGGAGGGTGTTAAATTTAAGTTGCATGCAATACCTAGTCACCTGCATGTATTTATTTAGCATACTAATTGACATGCATTAATTTGATTGAACTTGATTGTTGTATAACTTAATTACTGTATAGTTGAAGGAATTATCTCACTAAGCTAGTTAGCTAATACCCTTGTAATCTTCTTTCGCAAGTTGAGTTGTTCGTAGAGTCTGCCCACTGCATGCTCGAGGTTAGTTGTACATCAAGAGTTCGATGTGGGAGCAAGGCGTGATCGAAGTGTACTCGTGATAGTTTATTTAGATTATGGATCTGATTATGTAATAAAATGATATTAGTTTGAGTTAAAAAATATTATAAACTTCTTATCTATAAATTCTTTTATAAATAGATTGTGTTTTATATTTTCTTAACTTGTTATTATTATCATGAAATGATATTACTTATACTTGCATATTCTTGGTTGTTAGCTGTAGCTGTAGCCTTGTGTATCGCATAAAGAGTTGTCGAATGTAAGGGAATTCAATCTATATTCCTTTATACGGTATACGGCGACTGCCACAACTAGCCTCCTCGGGTCATGATATATCCAGTTGTGGTAGCCCTTTGGGGTCAAGGAAAGAATCACCAAAGGAGGTGTTCCGACAAGGTTGAGTGGCCGATTTAAGTGAACCAAATTTTAAGCCAAAACTTTGTAATTTTTCTAAAAATATCAAATGATGTTATTTAATTATAAAACTTGGTTTTTTGGAGTTATTTTATCCGTAAACTAATGTAGTAATTTTATTTTAGTGAAATAATTATTGAAAATATAAGATCCTTAAGAAAATACCCTGTTTAGGTAAAAATTAATCTAATTTTTATAAATATTAGATGATATTGTTTCAAGCTCAATGTTTGTTTGTAATACACCTAATAGATATATATATATACATATATTTAATTATGGTAACAATAATTTTCGAAATTAAGTATGTTTACTATTTTTTCTAATTATTTTGAATAAAATTACTAGTTTTACGAAATTATTGAAATAATTAGTTTTTGATGAAATTAATGAATAAGCCCTAAATGTTTAGACTTCTAGATGTTTATGATTATATTTTGAATATTTATTTTTTATCTCACTTGTAAATTTATTTATTTTTCTTAATTTTCTATAATTTTGAGCTAAAACCGCTATTTTCGTAAAAATATATAATAGCTAGTTTAGTATAATTCATGGTTAATAATTAAGCTACATATTTTTTTGAGTCCATAGGATTTTTTATGAAATTAATCGAGCTAGTGTACTATTTATTACATATTTTCCTAACATATGCTTATATATTAGCTTAATTTGTAATATCGTAATTAATACTATCATAATATTTACCAAGTCAGTGTCAAATGAACACTTTGGAGATATATTAAGGGTTACTAAACAAGTTTGGAAAGTATAATTTTTAGGGTTTTTAGTCCAATACTAAAACATACTTGAGTCAATTTTCGAATTAGGATAGCGTACGATGAAGTCGTAATGAGAAAAGGATATTTTTGGGTTTTTAACAATATTGATTAGTTTTGATTCCTAATATATATTAATAGTACTCGAAATAACAATCGTGACGATATAAAGTTTACTGAAATCGGATAAGATATGAGTAAGATACGATCAAATGGAGTTTAAAAACGTGAAAATGAAAACTTATAATAGTTCGAGTTCGACCTATACTTAATTTAAAGAACGTGCCATGTTTTCATAGGTGTGATAAGTAAGGAAGGACCACGTCACGAAGTATAAGATATTGTGCTATTAATAAGCCTAGGTAAGTGGATCTAATCCATGTTTAGAGTAGATATATTGTTACTCATAACACTGTGTGCCATTTTATGCTATGTTTATTAAATATGGATATATCTTAGGTGAATTGATATGCTACTATAGTAGATGCAGATGTGTTAATTTTGAATAACAATAACTATACCTTGGTTGAATTGTTATGTTGCTACATTAGGTAATGAATTGTGTTTACGAATGATTGTGCTAACTGAGAAAGTTGAGTGGTTGCTGACTCAATCTTTTGGGTGTACACCTAAGTGAACTCTAAGTAAGATACTGAAATTTCGCTAAGGAGAGTTTGAAAACCAAAATCAGATCACTAGGTTGAATAAAACTTAAAGATTGATTGTGCCAATTGATATTCTCGAGTTTCTATTGCATATCATGGCACGGTACGACACAAAAAGGGACCTACTAGTCAAAAATCTCAGAATGAGACTTCCAAGTGAGCATAGAAAAAAGAAACATGGCTTTATGAACTCAGTTTTTGGATGCATATAGATTGCATTGCCCAAACATTGTGAATATTTTGATAATCAAATTTAGTATACTACAATATGTAGTTTAATTTGGCAGTGTTGCCACTTTGATTTGGTATACTACAGTGTATGGTCTAAATTGGCAATGTTGCCACTTTGATTTGGTGAACTATAGTGTATAGTCTAATTTTTGTAAAGTTAGGGTTCTTACTCCTAGGCAGCTCCTTGTTACCCTTTTTGAAAACAATAAACTATAGTGCATAGTCTAATTTGGTGGGGGTCCTACTCCCAGGCAACTCCTTGTTACTCTAAGTTCCTAGATGTTGTATCCATATGCCCGACTATGTCGACTAACCCAAAAAAAAAAATTGGAGGGCATAGGATATCGGTATCAATGAATGCTACGTGCATGAGCATAGCATACTGCATTGCTAGTAGTAAATGCCCGATTAGGCGAATGCATATGTAAAGTTAAACCTATGAGTTATGATTGAAATGTTTCAGTTATGATATGCAATATTGTCTATCATATTGTCTATATTATGTTACATGTTATCCGCTCTCAGTCAGTTTCAGTAGCTGAGGGGATAAAATGTTTTATCCTCAGGTTAACTATATCATGAAGGGCCCAACGCTAAGGGGGGATATATATATACTAAGAGTGTGAGTTGAAGTTAGCGACTTTTGTATGGAGTTTGTAGTAAGTCGAGGATCCTATTATTGTGAAGATGACAAAGGAAAAAGCTAGTTAATGTTGGATGTAAATATTATGTTGTATACATAAGTTGTAACAGAATATCCAACTAAACTCAGATGTAACAACCCCTTTATTATGTAAACAAAGTTATCTTTTGATAAATGAGCAAGTTGAATTAAGTTTTCAACAGGTATTCCTATGTAATGATACATTCTGTGCTATGTTAGGATGTGACAATTGTCAACAATAGGCTTCTTTATGGCGCATTAAGGAGAAAATACCTTAGATCCACGTATCTTGACTTATTTCAAGTAAGCAAGCTTTAATGACATTTCTCATGTCCCCTTTATGTAGCTTGATTTCCATATCATTATAGATTTGGCAATCAGTAAGCAAGCAGTGACAAGGAACACTTGTATAAGATAAGCAAAGAAGTGCAAGCACTTACATAAAATAAGATTTGATGTCCATGCTATCACAAGTGCGCTAGATAAGATATATATACCGGTCATTCAAAGTTATTACCTCTAAGAGTGGATAAAGTTACCATTATGAAATATAAACAAGCATATATTTTCAATTGATTACGACATGGTCTTTGCAATCAAATCATCCAACCTTATCTACTTAGTGTTCTTACCGTTACTAGAGGACTTTAGAGCTATCATAGGCTATTGCTAAGGCTCAGCGTGCTTTACATAACTGTATTGGTATCCGTATTGTTTAGCAAATGCTATTGCATAAGACATAGGTTATCTACCATTATTCTTTTACACTTTAAACATATTATAAATTTCTTAATATTTCCCTTAAATGGTACTAAATATATATGCCATAGGTTAGACCATTGCCATGCAGTTGGTAATTTTACTATGACATTTGGTAGCTTTTGTGTATGCTGTCAAGTAATTCCAAGATCGGCTATGTCAATAAACAATAAAGAAGGTATCACATGATAATTACATTTATAATTTGTATTGTATACATTTATTTCATACTCATTTAAATATAATCTCTTATATGCATATCTTATGGATGCCATATTTCATGGAGAACATTAATGCACTCCTCTCTCACTATTAGTTAGGAAATGACACTTAGCTTGTTCTTGTGTCTTTTACATGCTTCTATGTATTGGAATGGTACCTTTCCAATGGTGTTATCTGGCATTTCAATGGGGTCCAATAAATCTTACATCATGTAATAAGGACCAGTGAAGATAGACAAGGGTAGCAATATCAGAATTAGGTCTAAGCTTATGTAAAGCTTGAAAACTACAATAAGATAATCGAGAGGAAGATAAGCAAACCCACAAACAATCCCATAGATATGATGCACCAAGGTATATTTGATAAGAATTAAGCTACTAAGCTTTTAACCTGTAGCTGAGCCTGAAGGCTAGAGGGAATGGCAAGGTGAATCCTCGTGATCTAGCCGACTCCTGTCGAAGCTAAATATCTCCTTGCCAATCAACTGCACATCGAGTCGTATGATTGCCTACTTCTTAAAGGTTTTATGCCGAATTTTAGAATTCCAAGACAACAGCTAAACCATGCACCCTTACTCACTCACGTCTGAGCCAACCAGTTGCTCAACATCATCCTTGTCGAAAAGCCAAGAGAGAGAGAGAGACCCCAGACTAATCTTCAGTTACCCCTACTTGGACAAGCAATCTAATCATACTCCTTTTTCTGCATCCTCCAATGGCCTTACCAATGCACCTCTACCACATGTAAAGAACTACGCGTTGAATCTATTACACTAATTTTTATTTTCCTAGATATTCATTTTTACTCTTTGTATCCTTTGTACATTTCTTCTTTGGGAAATACCCCTTTTAGGGAACTTACCTTAACTTATCAGGTATAAATGCCCTTGTACTTATAGCCGAAATCAATCAGATTATCATCAATACAACTGAATATTCTTTCTCTTGTAAACACTGATTATTTACTCTCATTTCACTCTTATCCTAGACCTTAATCAAGGCTATGTAGGAAGTAACCTCACTGAATCAATTCATACATCATATTAAATTGTATCGTAAGTCCTCAGAAGTTCCATTTGTGTGACATATCCTTTGGAGATGTTCATGGGCTTTTGCTTACTTTTCATTTACATCTTCATTCTTTCACACATTCCCCATCATCTCTTCAAACTTTCGACAAACTTAGATTCATCTAATGACTAGCCTTGTCTGTTCTTAGTCACGGTTTGCATCATCTTAGTATCAAAACAAAGGTTTTGCTTGAATTGTAGTAGATTGTTTCAAAGTTCTATCTATACTCTATTTTGCATCTATGAAACAGACCAAGTTACTGTATTCATTTGACTGCTGAGTTTGCTGGCTATTAAATTTTTGGTTTGCAAAAGTGTTTGCTGAAACACTTAATCGAAGAGTTGGAAACTAAGATGTCAGATAAAATGACAGAACTAAGTGTTAATGTTGGTGTTAAAGATGACAACAGTGGTGTTATCTACTATGGCCGACAGTCTCAAGGTACCCCTAGGTGATGAGAAACTTGATGAAGTGGCTAATCTTTTAGTGGATTTAACCCAAGCTATTCATGTGTTTGCTTATAGACCTACTGAAGCTATGCATAACACCCTACAAACTACTCGACCTGCGATAGGTCAAAACCCAGCTCGATAAATTTGAGGTAGAAAAGTAGACGGACGAATAAGGAGAAGGAGTGACTTAGGAGACATGAGAAAAGAGGATAAGGAAGAGTATTATGAAGAAGAAGAGCAAGTTTGAGCACCCAAAGCATTAGACCATGTCAAGCTTTGAATTCTAAGCTTCAATAGGTTTAGAAGTGTGGATGAATACTTAAAGTGGGAAGAGGAGGTGGAGCATGTGTTTTACTATTACCAATATAAGAATTATGAGAAAGTAAGAACTGCTGCTTTGAGTTTTTTGGATATGTCACCATGAGTGGAGGAATTTCCAAGCTATAAAGAGACAAAAAGGATACAAAGAGATTAATATTTGGCCTGAGATGAAGAGAATATTCAGAAATAGATACTTATCTACAAGATACTTTTACTCGGCTTCAAGAACTGAGACAAAGAGGTCAGACTATTGATGAATGTGTTTAAGAATTTCAAATACTTATGATTCGCTGTGAAGTGGAGGAACAACCAATCCAAACGATCTTTATGTTCCATACAAGACTAAGAGATGACATTTGAGACATTATAGAACCCCAACAATTCACCACAATGGATGAAGCCCTTCAGATAGCTCAATAAGTGGAGAGGCAAAAAAGAAGCCGAGTACCAATGAGACTGCTGACTAACCGACCTCGATAAGGAAGTCACCAAGCTCAATTAAGTACTGAACCGATCCGAAAGATGGGTGTCTGAACCGAACAGAAGAGCCGACCTAATAGTGACATACTAACCTAAACTTATAAGAAAGGGCAAGGATCTAGTAGGAAGACGAACCAGATTAAGTGCTTCAAGTGCTAAGGTTTTTGACATATGGCTACTCAATACTCGAACCAAAGAATTATGGTCATTAAGGGAGACGTCCCGAAGCTAGAAGTAAAGAGTACTGATGAGGAACCTAAGGAGGAAAGCCCTACAGAGAATGAAGTTTCTCATGATAATGAATTGATTAAAGAGAACGTATTTTTCTAAGGACTCAGATCTCTTGATCTTAATTGTTCGACACGCAATGAATGCGGAACCCCCACACAAGGAGGAGCAAAGGGAAAACTTATTTCATATCACCTGCAAAGTAAATGGTCAGGTGTGTGCAGTAACTATGGATAGTAGGAGTTGCACCAATGTAGCATCAATCGATCCTATCACAAAGTTGAAGTTGCTGATTACCGAGCATCCGAGGCCATACAAACTACATTGATTGAGTGAGAAGGGAGCACTATATATCACTTAGCAAATATTACTGCCAACCACTATAAGAAATTACTCCGACGAGATTCTTTGCGATGTGTTGCCTATGTGTGCCTCAAATGTATTGCTTAGCTGACCATGACTGTTCGATAAGAGAGTTATCCATGATGCATATAAGAATACATATGTGTTCAACAAGGATGGTCAAAAGATTACACTAAACCTGATGTTACCAAGTGAAGTTAACAAATTGTAGGTAAAACTTGCTTGCGGATCAAAGAAGACTCTAATGATGACTAAAGCTAAGCTCCTAAAGGCCATCAATGTTGACAAACCGACCCTTATGTTAGTCAAGTGTCTGTTAGAATTGAAGGTGTAGAGTAAACTACCCCTAGAAGTAAGAAAGTTGCTAGATGACTATGCTGATCTGTTCCCAGAGCAATTACCTAAGGGATTTCCCCCAATCCAAGGCATAGAACACTGCATCGACTTAATACTCAACACCGCCTTACTAAATAAGCCAACCTATTAGATGAGTCCCAAAAAGTCTTCTAAGCACCAACAAGAAGTTGATGAACTACTAAAGAGAGGTTATGTTAGGGAAAGCCTCAACCCTTATGCTATTCCGATACTTCAAGTTTGAAAAACAATGGAACCTAGAGAATGTGTATTAATAGTCGAGCAGTAAACAAGATCACAATCAAATATAAGTATCCTATCTCGAGATTGGAAGACGTGCTGGATGAATTGAGTGGAGCTAAGATCTTCAGCAAGATTGATCCAAAGTTTGGTTACCATTAAATTCACATGAGGCCTGGAGATGATTACCAAATTACATTCAAAACTCGGCATAGACTCTATGAGTGGAGGGTCATGCTATTTGGCCTGTCAAATGTCCCAAGCACTTTCATGAGGCTAATGAACCATGTACTAAGACATTTAATGGGGAAGTGTGTCGTGGTGTATTTTGATGACATCCTTATGTACAGTACCAACATGCCAAGTCACTATAAACGTCTCCAAGCCATACTGAATATCCTCTATACCGAGAGATTAATCGACAATCTTAAGAAGTGTTGTTTTTGCCATAAGGAAGTGGCATTCTTAGGCTACTTAGTAAATAGAGGAGGCTTACGAGTAGACAACGAAAAGATCTAAGCAATCATCGAGTGGTAGACTCCTACTATTTGTGTCGACATAAGAAGTTTCCATGGACTGGCTTAATTCTACAGAAGATTCATTAAGAATTTCAACACCTTCACTACACCACTTACTAAGATAACAAAGAAGAACACTAACTTTTGATGAAGAGAAAAGGAGGAGAGAAGTTTTACCGACATAAAGCAAAGGTTGACTTCCGCCCCTATACTAATTCTACCTGACTTCGAGAAAATTTTTTACCTAGAATGTGATGCTTTAGGCATTGGAATAGGCACTATCCTAATGCAGGAAAGCCAACCAATTGCCTACCATTGTGAAAAGCTGAAGGGACCTCAGCTAAACTACTCTATGTATGACAACGAACTCTTAGCATTGATCTAAGTACTACAAGTGTGGCAACATTATCTGTTACCAAGAGAATTTGTCATCTATACTAACCATAAGTCTTTAAGGTATCTCTAAAGCTAGATGAAGTTGTCGATACGACAGGAAAGGTGGGTCAAATTCCTTAAGGGGTTTAACTTTACAATAAAATTTAAGCAAGGAAAGAGCAATGTGGTTGCAAATGTTCTTTTGAGAAGGCATGTACTCCTAATTGAACTGTAGACCAAATTTTTTGGGTTTGCAAGCATTAAAGAGCAGTACTCCGAGGATCCATACTTTGGACCCATACTTGGCGTTGTGTCAATGGAAGGACTGTGGATGAGTATTATGTGAAAGACGAATACTTGTTTCGAGGAGGGAAATTGTGCATGTTAACCTATTCACTAAGGGAATTATTAATCGAGGAAGCTCACAATGGAGGACTCTTTAAGAATTTTGGGGAGAGTAGGACCTATGAACTATTGACTAGTCATTTCTTCTGGTTGAGAATTAGGCGAGATGTACATCGAGTTGTTAAAGGTTGTGCCATGTGCAAGAGGGCTAAATGCCAAACCGAATAAGGTAAAGTAATGCCTTTGCCCGTTCCAACGAGACCATGGACTGAGTTAACCATGGACTTTATTTTCGGATTACCATGAATTTCCCGAGGCAAAAATTCTATGATGGTCATTGTAGATAGGTTCAGCAAGATAGCACACTTTGTGCCCGCTCTAACACTAGTGATGCTTCGGTTGTTCTTCTCTTTTCTTGTAAGAAATTGTTAGGTTACACAGTGTACCAATAAGTATAGTATCCGACAGAGATCCAAAGTTCTTGAGCTGTTTCTAAAGAACTTTGTAGCGATTGATAAGGACTAAACTACTATTTAGTACTTTCTATCACCCCCAAATGGATGGCCAAATAGAGGTAGTCAACCATACTTTAGGAATACTACTTCGAGCTATAATGGGTAAGAACTTAGCTGATTAGGACTCTACTTGCCAATGGTCGAATTCGCTTACAATCGAACCATACATGACACCACTAAGCAGACCCCCTTTAGAGTTGTCTATGGTCTCAATTCCGAGTTGCCCCTTAATCATGCGCTTATACCTGAACTCGATCAAAAAGACCCTAATGCGAGAGCTTGACCACAGTCCCTTCAATACATCTACAACAAAGTCACTCGACATATTGACTAAGCCACCAGAAGAATGCGAAAGAAGGCTAAGAGTAGAATAGCTAAACAATTTCAATCGAGAGACTTGGTGTGGCTACACTTGAGCAAGGAAAGATTTCCGAGCAAGAGGAGGAATAAGTTATCTGAAAGAGCTAAAAGACCTTTCAAAATCCTCTAGAAGATCAATAACAATACCTATAAGTTAAAGCCGTTCAAAGATTATGGGCTTTTTTACACCTTCAACATTGCTGACCTTATTCCATATCACCTTGATGGGGAACTGATTGAAGAACATTCAAATTTGATCCCAAATCTAAATCAACTCGGAGGGAATGATAAGAATCAACCTACTGGGCCTTTAACCAATAGCCAAGCTCGAAGGCTAGAGGGAATGGTAAGGCAAATCCTCCTACTCATGCCTAAGCCGAGTATCTCCTTGCCGATCAACTACATGCCGAGCTGTATGATTGCCCACTTCTCGAAGGTTTATGCCGAATTGTAGAATGCTGAGACAACAGCTAAACCATGTACCCTTACTCACTCATGTACAAGCCGACCAGTTACTCGACATCATCCTTGCCAAGAAGCCGAGAGAGAGAGAGAGACCCTAGACTAATCTTTAGTCACCCCTACTCGAACAAGCAATCTAATCATACTTCTTTTTTTTACATCCTCCAATGACCTTACCAATGTACCTCCACCACAAGTGCAAAACCACATATAGAATCTAGTACATTAATTATTGTTTTTCTTAAATATCCATTTTTACCCTTTGTATCCTTTGTACATTACTTCTTTGGGAAATACCCATTTTTTGTCTTTTCCCCTTTTAGGTAAATTGCCCTAACTTATCGGGTATAAATACCCTTGTACTTATAGTCGAAATCAATCAGATTATCATCAATACAATTGAATATTCTTCCTCTTGTAAACACTAATTGTTTACTCTCATTTCACTCTTATCCTAACCCTTAATCAAGGATAGGTGGCGAGTAACCCCATCAGACTAATTAGTACGTCATATCAAATTGTACTGTGAGTCGTCAAAAGTTCTATTGGTACATCACATCCTTTGGAGATGTTTGTAGGCTTTTGCTTACTTTTCAATCTCATCTTCATTCTTTCACGCATTCCCTATCATCCCTTCAAGCTTTTAACAAGCTTAGACCTATCCAGCTACCGACTCTATCTATTCTTGGTCACGGTTCACATCAATATGCTTAGACTCAAGAGCTAGCTTGATATGATTCACAAATAGCTAATGAGATTACTTACCACTTAACCTTGCTCAAGGGATAAGATAAGAGTAATGGAAGTAAGTAAGCAAGCTTACATAAGGAAAACTCTGTATATTCAATGATAAAAGGTTGTACAAGCTTACATTACAAAGGGTATTTATTCTCATAAATCTAGGGCTACTTTGTATACTTAGAAAAAGACTAAAAGGTACGATTCCAAAATAAGTAAAGTGCATGGGTAAATAACGGTACAAAAGGAATTTAGATCAAAATAAGCTTCTGAAGCAAATTCTTCACGTTCAGGGCAAGGACACATTGCCGTCATTCATTAGTTGTGCTCTTAAGGAAGTCAACAAAATGGTATAATCGAGTTAAGAGAGCACCGAGTTGATCTAAACACATACATTAGCAAGCTTGGTCAACTTGGACTTTAGGAAGTTAAGTGCTTGCCATACTCTAATCTCACTAAGGCAGCTCGGTATCAAGAGCTCAATGTTCAAGAATGGGTGCTTAAGGGTAGAGCTGATGGTTGAGTTCGCCAAGCAATCTGATGCCAGGTCCAAGATGCCAAGCTGTTGAGTTGTAGAAAAGGTAGTTTGGGGTGTTCTTAAGCTAGCACTCCATGATCTTTGATAAGAAGTGAAATTGACATCGGCTCGGAAAATACAAGGGGTTAGGAACAAGTAAGAGCTTAGATTCCCTAAGGGCAAGTCGTGAAGAGAGAATGAACTTAACCATGCTTTCACGCGTTGATAAGAAGTGAAACTGACATTAGCCCAGAAAATACAAGGGGTTAGGAACAAGTAAGAGCTTAGATTCCCTAAGGGCAAGTCATGAAGTGAAAATGAGCTTAACCATGCTTTTACGTCCTTAGGTACTGGCTCGGGTCAAGGGTCCAAATGGTCGATTCCCATCATGCCCTTCAGGTTGGTTAGGATTTGGGATCAACTCTAGATGGTCCTCTATCTATTCATGCTTGTCAGGTCGATAATAATTCAAATTTTAAACATATTTCATAGGGTGATTTTATAGTATTTTCCTCACATTTTTTGTTTTCTTTAAAAAAATTGATACTTAATTGAGTAAAATTTTGATTTCTAGGTTTGAACGCATTCTAAGATCGAAAACGAAGAAATGGAATCAAACTTCACTCAAATCGGAGTTCAAATGAAGAAGTTATGAAGTTTTGAAGTTGTGCAGAAAATTTTGCCTTAGTGCAGAAAGTTACACGACCTGGGGACACGGCCATGTCCCAGGCCGTATCTGGTGACGAAAACAGAATCTTTGTAATACACATATAAAAGGATATCTTAAGGTTTCAAAAGACATGAGAGACATTACAGAAACGAAGAGATACAAGAGAAGAGAAAGAAACTTAAGGAGAACATCAAGAAAGAGGCGAAAACAACATCAACTTCAAGATTAGAGAGATTGTTCATCAATCAAAAGGGGTTTCCATGTTTTATTTTATATTATTGATGAAACTCGTTTTTAGATTCAGTATGATAGCTTAGAATTCGAGTATTTAGGATTATGAAACCTAGGGTTTCATGTGATTCTTGGATTGATTTAGAAATTTCAATAAAGTTTCTATCTTTACTTGATTCAATTATGTCGTTAATTATTGATTGATATTTCTAGAATATCAATATATGATATTATGCATGTTAATTGAGAAATTGCATGTGTAATTAGATCTTTACATAATTGAAGAGGATTACATGTATACTTAGAGATAAGATACATGTTTCTTCCGGAAAGTTAATTATTTGTATGGGAATTCATTATACATTAATGCAATTCTAAATTATATTACTAAGTGAAGAGATTCCGGTAAATAATTTAAGATTAGGGTTAATATGCTTGAGAAAGGTATTAACTTTAGTTGTGAATCCCTCCGGTCAAGAAAAATAAAAACCGAATTGAATATATTTTAAGCGATCACATGTTAAACTCTAGGGGAAATAATTCCTAAATACGTTATTACTTTTTTGAAGTCGTTCTTGATTTTATCATTTTTTCAATTGCTTAATTAAGTCTTATAATTAAGTTAGTTTGTTAATTTTAGTATTTTTAATTAATTCAAACTTTCATAATTTTCCGGTTAGATAATAAAGCTAAGGTTAATATTAATACTTGAAGTCTCTGAAGGATCGACTCGGACTCATATCCGCTATATTAAAACTGATAGGTGCACTTGCCTCATATCAGTCGATAAGGGCTTAGGTCAACAATGTTGAGTGCATTAAAAACTCCATAGTCCTTGGGTAATTCCAAAGTCCTTGGAGAATTCCAACTTATACGTGTTGTCATTAACTTTGTGGAATATTTTTAATGGTCCTTCAGCTCAGGTGGATAGTTTGTTCTTCCTTCAATTTAGGAAACTCTCTTTGCTCGAGTGTAGCCAAACTAAGTCATCGGGTTGAAATTGCGCTCTCCTTTCTCCTTGTCTTTTCAACTAGAACTTCCTTGCAACTCGACCAATCTACTAGGTGACTTTCTAATATATCTTTCAAGGTGATTGAGCTCAATCTTTGGCCTTAGGATCTTTTTGTTCGATTGCAAGCATTAAGACATGGTCAAGGGACAACTCATGTTGAAACCATAAATGACCTCAAAGGGTGTTTAGCCTGTAATGCTATGAACTAACCTGTTGTAAGCAAACTCTACCACAAGTAGGCAAACATCCCAATCAGCTATGTTTCTCCCCACTATAGCTCGATGCAACAAACCCAAAGTGTGATTGACAACCACCATCTAACCATCGATTTACTAATGCTAAAGGGTTCTCCTTTAATGGCTCAAGAACTTTGGGTCCTAATGTGATACCACACTCCACGATACACCATGTAAGCAAATGATTTCCTATAAAAAGAGAAAAGTGATAGCCAAAGCATCATTAGTCTTAGTATAAGGCATGAAATATGCCATCTCACTGAATCTTTCTATGACAATCATAACAAAGTATTTTCGTCAAGCAATTCTAAGCAGGCCAAAGACAAAATCCATGGTCAATCAACCCATGGTTTCCCGAGATGGGCAATGGCATTACTCTCCCTCACTCTACTCTCCTCTTGGCCATCTTGCAAGTTGCACAACTTTCTACTACTGTAGGCATCCCTTCTCAAATTAAGCCAAAAGAATCGGGCACTTAATAGTTAGAACGTCTTCTTTTCTCTGAAATGTTGACAAAGTCCCCCATTATGAGCTTTTCTTACTAACATTTCCCCAAGAGAACAAATAAGCACACAGACCTGGCCACCTCTGAACAAGGATCCATTATGTACATAGTAGTCATGCACCATCCTTCCTTCTCCACATTACTCATATATGGGACCAAAATGGGGATCTCAAGGGTATTACTCTTTGATGCTTGCAAATCCCAAAAGTCTAGTCTGTACCTCAATGAAGAGGGTATACCTCTTAAACAGGGCATTGGCTGCAACATTTGCCTTACCTCCCTTATACTTAATCATAAAATCAAACCCTTCCAAGAACTCTACCGTTTGGCTTACCTCTTTGTTAGAGCTTGGACTGGTTTCTCAAACACCTTAAGGACTCATGATTGGTGTATATGACAAACTCCTTGGGTAGGAGATAGTGTTGCCACACATGAAGTGTTCGAATCGATGCCAAGAGTTCTTTATTATACACTGAATAATTCAATTGTGCTCCTCTGAGCTTCTTACTGTAATACATAGCAAGTCAGCCTTCTTACATTAATATAGCTCTAATGCTTATGACTAATGCATCACATTCTTGCTCAAACACCTTCTCAAAGTCAAATTGAGCTAATACTTGGGCAAAGGTCAATCTCTTCTTCACCTTGGCAAAACTCTTTTCTTTCTTATCCCTACTTGAACTCCATATTCTTCTTCATTAGCTCAGCAAGAGGTACAACAATTATACTGAAGCCTTAGATAAAACGCTTGAAAAAGGAAGCCAACCCATGGAAGCTCCTTATGTCAACACAAGAGGTTGGAGTTAGCCATTCAACAATAACTTAAATCTTCTCACTATTTACTTGCAAGCATCCTCTACTAACCACATATCCAAGAAAGACCACTTCTTCTTAGCAAAAACAGCACTTCTTATTGGCAAAAATAGCACTTCTTAAGGTTTTCAAACAATTTCTTAGCTCATGAGACAACGAAAATAACTCAAAGGTAGGTGATATGATTGGACAGGTTAGCACTGTACACCAAGATGTCATCAAAGTAAGTTATGACAAACCTTCCAATTAATTCCCTCAACATGTGATTCATCAACCACATAAAGGTGCTCTAAGTGTTGGATAAGCCAAAAGGCATAACCAACCACTGATATAGACCATGATGAGTCTTGAACACCATCTTCCATTTATCTCCTAGCCTCATCCTGATATGGTGGTAACCAAAATTCTGGTCAATCTTACTAATCGCTCAAGCACCATGCAATTCATCCAACATGTCATCCAACCTAGGAATGGGATACCTATACTTCATCATGATCTTGTTGACAGCTTAGTTGCCTATGCACATCCTCCAAGTACCATCCTTCCTTAGTACAAGTAGAGCTGGAACTGTACATGAGCTAAGACTCTCTCATACATGCCCTTTTTCTAGCAATTCATTGACTTGTCTTTATAGCTCAGTAACCTACTCAAGGTTCATTCAATAGGCTAGCTTGTTTTACAAAGTAGGATTGAGCATTAAGTAAATATAATGTTCTATCCTTCGAAATGGGGGTATGGCTACCCAATGCCTCTCCCTTCTCATATTTCTTTAGGGTCTCCTTCTCGGCATGTAAGTACTTCGAATCAAGAAGGACCTCAGTTCATCTACTCAACTTAAGGTAACCTAAGTTCAGTATCAACATTTAAAAGGTCAACTGGATGAATAAGGTTAGCTTAGCTAAGGTTAGGTAAGCTTACTCCTCCTCTACCTCTCCATTCAAAGAGCAATTCTTATAGCTTCATCAAAAGTGGTAAACTATTGAAGTTCTACCACATCTTAGATTTCATACCTCAACTTAGTAAGGAATTTGAACACTGTTTAAGCTATTGCCTCACTGACTTCATAACAGATCATAAGCATTTGAACTCATATACATACTCATCAACAGTTCGGCCTCCTTGCCTTAGTTCTTAGAGTCAAGCAAATGTGTCTTGTAAGTAAGTGTCCAACACAAACCTTACCGTAGGAGTCCCCTTCATCTCAAGCCAAGTGCTTATCTCTCTAAATCCCTCTCTCCTTTACATGGCTTGAAAGTTTCTCCACCATATAGCAATATATCCTAAGAACTCAAGTGCAACCATCCTTACCTTATCATAGTCTACATATTGGTAATAATCAAATATCCTCTCCACCTTCTCTTCCCAATCAAGGTACTCACCAACATCATCAATACCATTAAAGCTCGGTATCTGGAGTTTTACGTGGTTAATGGCTCGTAGTGTACAAGCTCACTCCTCTACTTTAAAGTACTCCTCTTAATCTACTTCTTCAACACCTCCCAAGTTGATTCTCCTTCAGGCCTACCCTCCTACTCCTTTACCTCAATCTTACTAAGCAAAGAATTTCCTTCGAGCTGGTTAAGCATTTTAAGCAGCATCTCCAACTTCAAGAACAACTCAAGGAGTGTTATAAATGACCTTAACAAGTCAAGAAGCTAAAGTATGAACATCTCGTGTCAACTCCGCTATTGTATTGGCCATTTCATCGAATCTTTCATTCACACTTGTAAGGGTAGCCTAAGAATGCCTACTACGATGGACAACACCACTTTCATCATCCCCTACTCCTCCAACATTCACACTTGAATCAATCATCTTCTTCAACCTCAACCTCAACCAACTTCAATGAAACAACAACAACATCTACACTTACTTACAATATTATCTAGAAACAACACAAATAACCAAATCCTCGTATGCAATTTTTTCAAGCTGAAAAAACTCAAACCAAATAATTTCACCCAAAACACGGTGACTTACATACTATGTTTTCAAACACTGAAACAGGGGTCAACAGAGCAACCACTAAACCACCATTTCACTAGCTACTACACAACAACTCACAACTTCAAAACCCACTACGACCATACATACTCACACAACATCAGCTCACATTTACTGCACAAGTACAACTACTATGAAAGCAAAACACAGCAATAGAGACATATCCCCTACAAACCTCTTCTATGATATCAAGATGATATGTTGAATCCAAAGACAGACAAGGGTGGCAATATCAGGAATGGGTCCAAGCTTGTGGAAAGATCAAAAACTAGAATGGGATGATTGAAAGGAAGATAAGCAAACCCACAAACAACCCTATAGATATGATGTACCAAGAGATTTCCATAGACTTAATAGTTAGCTTGACATGACACATGAGTAGTTAGCAAGGTTACTCACCACCTAACCTTACTTTGGGGATAGGATAAGAGTAACGGAAGCAAGCAAGCAAGCTTACACTAGGAGAAATTTTTATATCCATTAATAAAAGGTTATTGTGGCTTACATTACAAAGGGTATTTATACCCACAAATCTAGGGCTACTTTCTATAATTGGGAAAAGACTAAAAGGTAAAATTCCGAAATAAGTAAAGTACATGGGTAAATAAGGGTATAAAAGGAATTTAGATCATAAGAATCTGAAGTAGATTCTTCACATTCAAGGAAAGGACACATGGTTGTCATTCATTGGTTGAGCTCTTAGAGAAGTCGATAAAATAGTACAGTTAAGTTGAGAGAGCACTGAATTGATCTGAACACAAACGTTAGCAAACTTAATTGACTTAGACATGGGGAAGTCAGGTGCTTAGCATACTTTGATCTCACTAGGGGAGCTCAGTGCTCAAGATTGGGTACTCAAAGGCCAAGCTGATGGTTGAGCTCACTAAGTAGTCTGTGATAGGTACAAGATGTTAAGCTGCCGAGTTATTGAGCTGTAGGGAAGGTAATCTAGGGTAGTCTCAAGTTGGCACTCCTTTATCTCTGATAAGAAGTGAAACTAAGATTGGCTCAGCAAATATTATAGGTTAGGAACAAGTAAGAGCTCAAATTCCCTAGGGTATGTCGGGAAGTGAGAATGCGCCTAACCATACTTTTAAGTCCTCAAGCAATGGTTAGGTTCAGTGGTCCAGATGGCCGATTCCCATCAAAGGTAACATAAAGTTCATAAAACTTTGTAACAAGAGTGGTGAATGCACATCATTGAGCTCAAGTATGAGGATACACTAGCAAAAGGGTTAATCCCGAGTATTACACATGGTAACATGGTATTATCAAACACTACATCAAATACACTAAAATGGTGCTTGGAGATTTGGTGAGATGTGAATTATATCACTCTATCTTTATGTAATATAATTAACATGTATGCTAATATAGTTGCTTATTTTCCACAGTAGACAAATGCTCTTGATCATATTGAGCTGCCTATGGAGACACGAGGTATGTAAACAATTGTAACCATAAAGAGACATTTGCTTTGAGTCCATGAAGGTATGAAATTGCCCCCTTATGTAAGTAAGACCAACCAAATGTTCCCATACCTCATGCAATCTATAGGAGAGGATGAAGACATGGTAGGGTTATTGTCAAGAGCTAATAATAATAGGTCTTCTTCTCTTCTTCCACATTCTCCAAGAACACATATCCTGCTAATGGCTCATGTCTCACCAACATCTTGTTTACACCACTAACTACACTTTATCTTAATTCAAGTCCAATTTATTCATTCATTGACCATATACAAGATTGCCAATCCTACTTAAGTATATGGCTTTTCAAACACTAGCACTCGATTTAGTTTGTAGTGTTATGGTAGCTAACCCCTACACCTAAGTGTAAGCCCCACAACTAGCCATTTGAGATTTCGATCGGTTGAAAGATTCGATCGAACCTAAATTATAAAGTAAAGTTAGAAATATTAGTAAAAATGACCCAGTAAACTTGAATTTAAGAAAATAGGTAATAAAATAGGAGACTACAAAATTTTCAAATTGTAAGTATAATAATTGTTAGTATAATAATTGTTAATCATCAAAAAGGCAAAAAGTGTAATTTAATACCTAATAAATTACTAAAGATAGACTATATGTATACTAAAAATCATAGAATGACCTAAATAATAATTAGGAATGTATACATATACCCCACATATATTTATGTGCAGATAAAAATACACGAAATTACTTAAATTGACCAAAAACTTAGTAAATAATTAAAGAAAATAATTAACGAAAATTATTAAATTAATTAAGAAAAATCAGAAGGGTGTGGATTAATGCAAATATGGTCATGGCAGGTCAGAATCTGAAAAAGGGAAATTAACCAATTAGAATTAAGTAACACAAAAGCCAAAAATCAAGGAAATGGAGCAATGTCATGTTTAATGCATATTAATTACCCAAAATGTCTATAAATAGGGTAAAATTTCAAAGAACTCCTTTAGACAGTTTAGCATTAGAGAAAAATAGGGAACTTCAAAAATTCGAGAGAAAATCCAGAAAAAAAAAAAAAAAAAAAAAAAGGAAATTGTGCAGATACTGCTAATGAGCCAAACCTACACCTCACCACCACCTGAGACCGAGCCACCACTACCACCCCAATCCAACCCCATCATCTAGGTCGGCCAACATACTTGGACTAGATTTGGACGGCCAAAAAGAATTGAACCGGTGAGTCTCTTAATTGCCCCGATTTTGAATAATTTCTTAAAATTAGTTATTTTGCCCAAAAAAATATGAAACTTGTTATTCTGAGGTTTTATTGTATGTAGATTTAGGGAAAAATAGTGATTTAGTTTAATCACATCTGAAAATATAGGGTTCTTAACAAATTGAGCAAAACCAAGCATGATTAGAATGAGAAATAAATAAACTTAGGAGTGTAGTTTTGAACTCATTTTTTTCTATAGAATGCTTATGTGATATAGAACAGTGTTATGAAGCCATTTTTCTAAAATTAATTTTCGAAATTTTTAAGTTAATTTTTAGCCCTAAAATGATGGAAAAATTAGGTAATTTTGGGTTAATTAGGTAATTAAGATACTAATTACTGATTTAGATAGTAATTAGATGTTTAGGGATGTTAATCTCTAATGTAGAAACCTAATCCTAACCTTTGGAGTATTAAGTATAGTTAATTTAGGAAATTAGGTAGTTATTGTAAGAAATTAATAATATGTGGAATTGAAAATTAATAAATCTAAAAAAAATTAGGGTTATTTAGCTAATATTATAATAAATCAGAATAATACTAAATCAAAAATAAGATTTAATTTTAGGTAATTGTATAAAAATGTAAGATTTTCTCACATCGGGGATAAATCCAATACTCCAATTAGGAATAGCGTGTACCGAATAGTTTAGAATACTAAATTAAGATCTAATAGGATATTTGAATACTCGAGCTTAATGTGATTAATTTCACATTAGGATTTGAGCATATTTAGGACTTAGAAATCGAACTAGAACCTAATTTAAAAATTGATGCGGAAACCGAACCCAAACCTAACCTCAAACTTAGAATAATTGTAAAAGACTTAAGACCTAAGACCTAGATAATTAGGTACATTAAACCCTAAACAAAACATAACGATAAGCGTTATAGGATAAAATGAACGTACAATCGTTATATGAAAAACTGAAACTAAGTTTGTGTTATAGGGATGATCGGCGATGGCCTGAGCAAGTCAGACCTCGAGTGAGTGAACGAGGAGTGGAGGTAAATTGGGATTAACACGATGCTTATTTTGGAGGCTTAAGATTATGCTTGGTTGTACTTGTTAATTAGTTGGATGTATACATGTGCTTGATTATGAGTGATGCTATAATTCTGTCTGTTGTCCTGACTTGTATTGTATGGTTTGTATGAAATGATTGATTACCCTAAACTGGACCTAATTAAATATACGACCTATAATCATAATCAGACCTACATGGCAACCCATTAGGGGAACTTAAGAATCTCCGGCCAAATACCGACCTCTTCGAAAGGGATGGCGCAAGATTGCAAAATGGTCCCTTCTTCATCCTTAATCGAACTAAGTGAAAAGAGAGAACGTCGCAACAAGGGTGACGTTAATGATTCAAAGGTAGTCGTGAGAGGAGCGAGGTCTCCATTGCACAAGCCTGGGTTTAGTCGTGAGCTGTTGCGTTAATGGCAACTCCTCAACCCGGATTAAAGTGAGCGCAATTTCTCTAATCTCACGACAGGCTGGACAACGTCGTGCAATAGCATTTGCTTACACATGCATTGCACCTAATAAGTTGATTGAAAACCTTGTTATGTTTATGGTATAGTTTTAAGTCCTCTATCTAACTTACTAAGCTGTGGTTGCTCACATTCCTATAGACGTCGTGTAAGTGCTGGCTAAGAAACGGTAAACAACTACTCTAAAGCTAGTAACTGCTGGATCCTGGAGAGTGAGGAAAAATATTTGAAGAACGAACACATATTCTTTAGGCCTAAGTTTTTATTTTAGAATTATTTTTCATTTCTAAATAATGTAATAACTAGGAAATATATTATGGAGAATTATTATACTGAATTATAGTGTATATATATATTTCCTCACTTTCTTAGGTAAATGATTTATTTAAATTACAAACTGTTTACTTCAAAGCGGGTTAGTCGTGGATGCCTTGTATAGATCAGGTCTAAGATAGCGGTTGTAAGGCCAACTTTCTATCTTAGGATGGTTTACACGACAGGGCTGTTACAACTCTGTCGCTTCGGGGCGTGACACTAAGAAGCATAGAAATGCAGTTGACTTGATTAGTTAAGGGCATCACATAAGTTGATCTACATCATATCATGTAAGATGAGTCACCACCCTATGCCTAAACCATTTAAAACAAGTAGCAAGTTTGAGCAATTCTATGCAAGTTAGAGAAATTTCAAAGTAAGTTATGCTACTTCACAATCAAATGACTTAAGAGAAATGGTTTTAGATCTTAGATTGTCTTTAGTTTTGCATATAAGTAGAAATATTTTATGCAATTTTATTTTGAGCAAAAAGAAAAAAAAAAAGAATATTTATTAATGTTGTATTCTACGATGAATGGTTAATGTATCCTTGACTAGTATTTTAAGATAGTCAATATATTTATGGTATTATTGATATATGGTTAGGGTATGGTTGTTGTTGTTGAAGCTTGTAACATGGAAGAAGTTATTAGAGTAGCCATGTATTAGGGAATCTTGAGAATGCATGTGCTATCTCATTTCGGTTGATTTTATGTTAGTGATAGTTGTAAATCACCTTGAGGTTATGGCTATTGCTATTACAATTGTCGACATATCTAATATATTGATTTGATTGTATCTATATAGAAAAAAAAAACAAATCAGTAGAAACCTAAACAATAAAATGCAAGTACGATATGCACTTTAGGAAAAGAACAACTAGTATGCTTTCTATACTTTTGTTTCTCCTAAAAAAAAAATGCAAGCAAAGAACGTATATTTCAATAAAAGTGTGCGTAAAACTCATCCTTTTTTATGTATTTATTGATTAATTGGGTGCCAAAGTGAAAATGCCCGATGTGGTTGCTATTTGACTACAATGTTTATACTTCCACAAGATGTTTTATAAAAACATAGTTTTAAAATTAAAAAAAAAAATATCTTTTGACCCAATTCTTAAAAAAAGCTACAATGATAATGCCTTTATTTTAGACCATAGTCACTAAAAGTGAGAATAGCATTAGAAAAAAAAAAAAGGTTGTTATAGTAAGAACTAGCAAAAATTGCATCTGTAATACAGGTGGCTAAGAATATAATAACTAATTGACATAATTGAAACATAAGAAATATATGTGTATTTTTAAATTTTAACAACTACTTTTGTAATCTTTCCTTTTTCTTTTTTTTGCAACCGCTATCATGTTACAACTTTGGGGAGGAAGGAATTGAGCCCAATGCATTTCGTTACAAGACCAATATTCATGCAATTAGATTACACTGGAGTTAACGAAGCACCCATCAAATAGATAAAGATGACGCGTGCTTTTTATATATTTATCAACTAAGCGAACGTCAAAATGAAAATGTTCGTTGCAATTGTTGCTTACTTATAATGCTTCACAAAATACTTTTGAACAATTTTTGTTAAGAAAGATAGTTTAAAAAAGGGAAAAAAAAACATTCTTTGCCCTTTATATATACAAATCAACAAATTAACTTAAACATCTTTATTATACAAAATAACAAAAATCATCAAAAGGATTTTAATTTCAATTGGAAGGTCACTTTTTTCATCAAAATCCATCTCATTATTAATATGAAATGGCCTTAAAAAGAAAAAAAGTTACCAATGTAGTCAACCTTAGGAAAGATAACCAACTCACCCCTAAAAACAAGTAATATTTTCTTGATTCATTACTTTCACAAGGAAAGGCAATTCAGATATCATACAATTAATAAGGGGTTAAATTTGTTTAAACCCAATTATAAATGTGTTTGGATTTGTTCTAAGACCCATTTATGAGTTTGATTAATGATTTTCTCTTTGATAAAATATGTGTTGTTGGTGAACTTCAAGGAAGTGTTTAAGCCTACAAAACAACACACATTTGGTTTTGGGGTATTTCAAAGGATTCGAGACTGGTTGGCATTGCTACTCCAATGCATAAGTCAATAAACTTGAATTAAGTGTTTGAGTGTTAAAGAAAAAAAGTAAGGCATAGGAGTAATTAGAGAGTCTTACTATTGTTTGTCCTTACATATATATAAAGTTACTTGATAACTACATTAAAGCAAGAGTTTAACTACCTTAGACATGTGGTGTAGTGTGAATTAGAGCATGTTTTAAGTATGGAGAAGGGGTAGTTGAGTAGTTATTCCCAAGTATTACCGTCAAGTTGTTCGTGTCTCTATCCTAAATTTGAATATTTGAACTTCGTAGACTAAGCCTTAATGATTCAAGCTTTTAAATCTAAGTCAACGAGGTTAGTTTGAGCTAGTAAAGCTTTAAAGACAAATTGGCAATTTTGGTGCCGACTTATTACTATTAGTAAATCATAAGTTGCCGAAATGACTAAATAAGACTATAGTTACTCCAAACAGATTAATAGCTTACCAACCATCTTAATGAGAATGCACTATCAACAATATGAATTCTATTTTGATTTGCAATATCCATACTAGAAGGTCTATTTATTTTTACACAATTTTACATCTATTTCTCTTAATAAGTTCATACCTTAAGATTGTACAAATTCATAAAACTTCGTTGTTAAATTATTTAAACATATAATAAATGTAAATTGTTGATAAGGAATTTTTACTAAAGGCTTAACACAACCTCTAAAGGGCTCAACCTACCCTCTTAGGCCCAGTTTAAACCTTTTTCCATAAACTATGTTTTGCTCGCATAAACTATACTTATACCTTAATAAGAGCTCGACTGCAAAAAGTTTGTAGCCACCTTAACTAGCTCAAGAAATAAGGGTTATGACCTTCTATCAACATTGGTCAAGCCATACCATCAACCACTAGCATGTTCAAATTTAGATAAAAGGCGTATGAACAATTCAGCAATTACTATACAAGTAACCACCCACTACCCCCACGTTCCTAAGAATAAGAAAATGTTTAAGAGGCGTATTTCCTATGTCACAAACATGTCAACTATCGTCAGTAAGAAAGCTGAAGACCTTGACTATAAATACAACTCAATCACCTACAGCATTCTCTCTTAGCCTGTTTACACTCCTACACTCTTACTCTCTTTATTAACCTTACATATCCTTTTCGTTTCTTACCTAGGCATTGAAGTAGCTATGTTAGAGTTGCTCTAGCATCGTTAAAGCCTAATTTCTTTTGCTTTTACAAGCCATAAATCCAATCTTAAGCTCATAAATCAAGTGAAGAATTTTGACTATCAATAGTTGATAAAGGCACATTTTACTCATATTTTAGTGTGCAAATTTGGTTGAATTATTATTGATTTTATAGAAATCATTAAGAAATGATACTTAAGTATTTTTGTTTGGTCATTTGAGGTTTTGGAGGATTTAGAGTGAAAATACGATCAATTTAGAGGAGTTTTACGCAATCGAATGAAGCCTAAATCAAGCTAAGGCACTTTGGAATTGAAGGCAACCGGCCTACATTTAGTACCGGCGACCTATAAGTCTACACCACCAGCCTTCATTGAAAAAAGAACCATTCATAGACAATGGTAGTTTTCTCTATAAATAGCCATGTTATTGATATTTTAGGGACCTTTTCATCTTCTTTTTACTTAGAGCATCTTAGAAGTAGTTAGAAGTTACTTTTGAAGAGTTTTTATTTTGAAATTCGTAAATCATTGAGAAGACTTCACTTTAACTGTAGAAATCATCTTTAGAGTACAATTTAAGTTTATTCATCATAATTATAGAATTGGTGATCTCTATTCTATTTATATTTATGCAATTATATGTTTTATCCTTACTTTCAATCATGGAATTCTTTGCAAATTCAACTATTATCTGTGCTTTTGTTTTAATTTCCATGGCTGGCTAAGTTTTATTTGTGGGAATTGATGAAACCCTAGATAGCTAAGACGATAATTGTATTCATGTTATAAGGTTAATAGAAATATGGATGATTCATGATTTCAAATTCTATGATTTCGACTATAATTCTCTAATTGGTTATGATTGTTAGAAACACTATTGATACAGGAGTTGATGTAGTGTTTGTTAGAAATTCTTGATTAAACTGATTAGCTAATGTGAGAGCGGCGTTAATTGGATTAATTAGAAATTATCCAAGGATTAATGCAATGTTTTGAGTTAATTATTCGTTAAGACATTAGGGATAATTGATTTAGGACATTAAACAATCATAGCATCGAGAGGTGTATAATTATAATTTAGAGTCCACTATTAATTGGAGATATAGAAGTTGACTGATTAATTAGAGGTTTAAATCCTTAAGTTTTAAGGTATGATAATTTCACTTGAATGACCGTACAGTCATTAATCTATATAACATGATGACAATTTGATTTACACAACTAAGGTGGATTTTGTTTTTCCTACATTTTCAATTGATTGCATAGTTTTAAATATTTTATCGTAATTTTCGTTTCAACCGTTTTAGGGTAATTATTAGATTAGTTAATTCATAATTTAATTTTGATTGCCTAAATATTAATAAGAACTATCCTAGGATTAGTAATTTCTTTGTCCTCAAGGGATCAACAACCTTACTCACTCTTTATTACTTAATTCCAACCTAGTATACTTGTTACAGTATTCGCGATTTAATCTTATATATATAGTTTAAGCGGATTAAGTTTTTGACACCATCTTTTTTTGAAACCCAACATGGTGAACAAGAATAAATATAAGGAGGATACCATAGGGAGAGAAGCATCCCTCATTTGAATCAGGGTGAATAACAACTACTACTACAACTATCTACTCATCCAAAGCTAAATAAACCCCTTCAATAACAACAACCCCAATAAGATGAACTTATCCACATTACTCGGTTGGAAGAGTTGTACGCCAAGTTAGAAAGGCAATACAAAGGGGTTTCAACATAGAATGTTGATTTAAAAGGAAGTAAGAAGAGTGTGATTCCACATCCTCCCTGATGCTACCTTTAGATGATGCAAGTGATGATTACATCCTGCAGGGGATGATGGATGCCATCATGTGCGAGTTCCACTAAAAGCCTAAAGTCATTAGGAAGCATGAACTACTCATGTTCCTATTGAATTTGTACTACCTAGAGTTTTTAGAAGTAGATTGAACGATCTACAGCAAGCATTGTTGCAAGCTTTAGCTCATGACCATGCTCTTGCTTCCCATAATCAAGAAAAGTCAGATCATGTCAAAGCACATTCCCAAAAGAAGTTTGTATCAAAAATTATTTTGCAAGATCTGGAGGAATATGTTTGAAAATTGTCAATTGAAAAGAATTCACCCAAAGAATCAGAGAAGAAGTCTAAGAGAGAAAGTCCCTTTACTAGGGAAATTGTAGAAGAAGTTAGGCGTTTAAGTGTCAAATTACAATAGTTTAACTCATATGATGGCAAAAAAGTTCTGAACGATCATCTGAACACCTTCTAAACTCTTATAGAGCTATGTAGACTTAGTAATGCAATCACATGTAAGGTTTTCCATTAGACCCTTAGAAAATCCTTGAGTAGTAGGTTTAATACACTTAAACCAGAGTCAATATCATCTTTCGATTAACTTGTTGATGAGTTTCGAAAATAATTTTAGGCTTTGTCAAATTTAACAAGTTTACAAATTTAGGAAGCTCTTCCAAGTTAATTCATGTATAAAATCGTTTTGGTGTAGAAACTTATATTTTTAACTGAGTTTATATATGAACTAGATAGAAACTTACATTTTTTATGGAGTTTACTGATTCTACGTAATTGGTTAAATGGGCTAAAAAAATGAAAAAATAAAACTATGCTTTTATAAGCCATCAACTATTAGGGCATTACAAAATTTTTCCTATCCTATTTTAATTTTTTTTCCTCTTTCTCTATCTCTTAGTTCCTTATTTTATGTTCATAGCTTTCATCCAAGTTTCAGCTCCAATGGCAAATATTACAGGAAAACTATATACTTTAATTTATACTATCAATAATTTAAAATGAATTAAAATGTTTAGTACTCTTTAATCCATTACTTTTTTCAAAAAAAAAATAATGGAAAAAGTTTAGTTTCTACTTTGTTGTCCTATATCTATACATACTTAATTTTATATTATTGAGAATTTTTATAAAAAAAGAACTTAATTTCCTCTTTCTTTATTTCTATCATGAATTTCAAGTTTGAATAATTACTATAAGTATATCCACAATTTTTTAAAACTATTTTACAAAGGTTGTAGAAACTTCCGTTTCTATGTTTAGATTTCACGTTTCGATTCTATCTACCCTCTAATGATTTGTAGATAGAATCGTAAGTTTGACAACCTTACTAGCAAGCCACCAACAAAAAATTCTTCACTGTTCTCCTCCATTCAACAAAAGCCTACTTAAAGTATTAGGGACTATGTATACCATTTCAATCAATTAATGATTGAAATACCAAATTGTGATAAGATTATTTCTCTACATGCAATTTGTAGAGGACTTAGGGAAAGTCCCAACCTATTTAAGTCCCTTATGAAGCATCCATCGACCTCTTTCGATGAGTTCCATTAGAGAGGGGAAAATTTTATTTGACAAGAGGAACATCTACAAGCACATAGGGATTTAGAGATGGAAAAGTTTGATAAGAGGCCCAATGGAAAGAGGGGTTCTAAAAGGGACCGATTAGGTAGAAGAGTTGAGAGGAGAAACTAACCTAAAAAGAGTAACATTAAAGATCCGAAGTGTCCAATCCCTTCCTACACAACTCATATTAAATCAACCTATGTTGAACATCCTTATGGAGGTAAGTAATCAAGGCTTTTTAGCTTGGTTAGACAGAAAGAAAGGGAATCCAGCAAGGAAAATTTTGAACAAGTACTATGATTTTCATCATGATAGAGGTCATAATACTAATGAATATATCCAGTTGAAGAACACAATAGAAGATGCAATTCAAAGAGGGTATTTAAAGAAGTTTATCACAAATCTAAATGACATGATAAAGTGATTTACCAAAAGAGGAGATTCAATCATAACCAACCTACTAAGAATGATGAAAGCTTAGATAATGCAATCGACAACAATAATAATAACCAAGCTCGTGATGGTGTTATTAACATTATTGTTGGGAGACCTCAAGATAGGAATATGTTATACACCTTGAGCTCAACCAAACCTTTAGGTACCGTGTTTAAAGTGTCCAAGGTAAGAAGATGGAAGTCAATGATATAATAAGTTTTTTTTTTTTTTTATAATGACTTACAAGGAATTTGGTTTCCTCATGACCATCGTACTAATTATTAGTGCAAGAGTGGCTAAGTTTGATGTAAGGAAGATTACGGTCGATGCAGGCTATTCCACTAATATAATCTTCAAGCACACATTCAACCAAATGCTTCCAAAGTTAAACTATAAGATGAGGCCTCACAAGTATAATTTATATGGGTTTAATAACCAATCTTTTCGAGCATAGGGAGTTGTCATACTCCTCCTACAACTTAGTGATGGAGAAAATGTTACTAAAAGACATGTAGATTTTGTTATTGTGGATTGTCCCTCTCCTTACAATGCAATTATGGGACGACCTTCCATAAACATCTTTTAGATGGTTCTTTTAAAGGCCTATTTAAAGGTAAAGTTTACAACCTTGAGAAGAATTGCGGTATACCAAGGAGACTACTAATCACTAGGTCACTCTACTTAAAAGCACTACAAAGGGATCAAGTTTATAACATTAAGCTGAGCTTAGAACAAAGTCCAACAATTAAAGGAGAGCCAACTGAGGAAACCATAGCTATTTAACTTAATGATGACCTCAAATATTCAACGAAGATAAAGCAAGTTCACCACCTAACCAAAAGGAAAGAATAGTGAGTTTCCTTTAAGCTAATAAGGTCATCTTTGCATGTTTTCCTAGTAATATGTCGGGAATACAAAAGAGGTCATCATTCATCGATTGAAGATAGATCGTAGTGCAAGGTATTACAACTAAAGAAGCAACATTTTTCCCCTAAGAGACAAGCAGCAATTAAAAAGGAGGTCTAAAAGCTCTTGATGGTAGATTTCATTAAGGAAGAGCCTTATCCAACCTGGCTAACCAATCACAAATGGAAAGTAAGGAATGTGCATAAACTTTACCAATCTAAATAAAGCTTATTCAAAGGATTGCTTTCCTCTATCGCGAATTGACTAGCTTATGGATTCCACATTTGGTCATGCCCTGTTAAGCTTTATGATTGCATTCTCTAGTTACAATCAAATTAAGATACATAAAGCCAATTGAGTTCACACCTATTTTATCACGAATTGTGGAATGTACTATTACAAGGTGATGCTATTTCATTTGAAGAATGTAAGAGTAGCATACCAAAGATTCATAACAGTAACCTAAATGTTTAAACCCCAAATCAATAGAAATAATGAAGTGAATGAAAATGATAGAATCGTGAAAAGTAAGTCTCATAATGACCATCTTGTAGATTTGAAGGAGACATTTGAAACTTTAAAGCATCACAACATGAAGTCAAATCCATAGAAGTGTGCATTTAAGGTGTCCTTAAGGAAATTTTTAGGCTTCATGATCGCAAAAAGAGGTATAGAAGCAAAGCCTAAGGAAATTTGAGCCATGATGACCATGTAGTCACTGATAAGTATGAAAGAGTTGTAAAGATTGACTAGGCGAATTGCAGCTCTAAGCTTATTTATTTCAAAGAGTGCAAACAGATGCTTAGAATTATTCCAAGTGTTAAGGAATCCATTTGAGTTTAGATTAACAACTTGCTCTTAGAAGGCATTATAAGAGTTGAAGAAATACCTCATGACTCTACCTGTGCTATCCAAGCCTATGATCGATGAAGTTTTGTATTTATACTTGTCTGTTAGCAACCATATACTGTCTTCTATATTGGTCTAAGTTGAAGGGAGAGTGCACCGACCTGTTCCCTATGTGAATCATGTGTTACAAGGCCAAGAGTTATGCTACACTAAGTTAAAAAAGTTTGTTTTGGCAGTGGTGATCATAGCACAAAAGCTCTGACCTTATTTTGAAACTCATTAGGTAATTGTTTAGATGAATCAACCTTTGAGACAAGCACTATAGAAACCTAATTTGTTCAAGTTCGATGGTTAAATGCATTATAGAGCTAATTACCTTCAGCATGCAATATCGACTCCACAAAGCATACAAAGCTTAGACTCTAGCTAACTTTGTTGTTCAATTTACAAGGAGTAAGAGTGTTCCTACACAACATGAAGAGTTGACTTGTACACTAAATATTGATGGCTCATCTAAAAATGAAGAAAGTGCTCCTAGTTTGGTGTTGAAGGGGTCCTTAGGAGTAAGAATTAGTATATGCTTTAAAATTTGGTTTCCTAGCGAGTAATAATGAGTCTGGATATAAGGCTATAGTGGTAAGGATGAAGTTAGCAAAAGAGGTCTAATAACGAGGATTTAGCACACATTTTATATACTTATTTCGTGTTATTTTGAATGTAATCTAGTCAATTTTATGATATTTTGAGCTTCGTTGGTTTAATTTTCATTTTCAAGGACTTCAAGAGCCTTTTATGAGCTTTCGAGCATTTTTATGAATTCTTCGAATATTTTGAAGCACAAGCATTGATCATTGATTAAAGTGAACAACAAGGCCCAATAAGGACCATGGTTGTAGTCTCCACCTGTGGCCCCTTGATCTTGCAATTTCATCAATTTTCAAAATTCCACACGAAGTGCAAGTGCACACCTACACTCCACAACCGTATACCTAGACTATAGACATCTTATGACAAGTGAATCTTCTATTTTTGTTAAGTTATCTTTGTAAACCTAACCCCACTCCCTATATATAGACTCTTAGGTTTAGGTTTTCAAACAGAGCACTCTTTAGAAGAATTGTAGGCTAGAATGTAGCAAGGGTTTCTCAATTTACGTCTTCTTTTCTTTCAATCATTTTATTCTTTTGAATATTCTTAGTAAATTGTTATTGAAATCTAGTTCTTCTTGCAACAACTTATTATTCTATCCATGATTTTATTCTTTAATGATCTAATTACATAAATCTTATCGTTATCGATTAGTATTTACCCATGTTGCTAATTGATGTATGAGTTTGCTGTAGAGACACACAAGTCCTGTAGTTGAATGGACAAGTATAATTAGAAAGAATTGAGTATGCTAAGAGATTAGGTATTTGATTTCTCCATATTAGGGTAATCAAGGGTAGCCAACCTAATAGTAGGATCTAAGCTCTTAATCGACTACAACGCTCTATTCAGAAGCAATTCGGATAGAGTTTCAGGATTAGGAAGATGCTAGAGACACGAGTCCGGCTAAAATAGAATTAGAAATCTCTATGATCTAAAGAATAATGGAGATTAAATGGTTGCATAGTATTAAATAGTCGATAACAACAATTTACTAAGGATTATAAGTTATTCCCTATAATTAATTTACGATGGGTTATTAGTTCTAGTTTTCATTAGTTTAGTTAGTTTATTGGTTTTTATTTATTTCATTATTCTTACTTGAATTATTGTCTTTTATTTATCTTTCCCATAATTACAATTATCATTTTATTGTTAAGTTAGACAATTGGACTTTTTAGGGTTAATTGCTAGTAACTTGACCAAGTGCACTTATCTAATGCTTTCTATGCACAATCAAGCTACTTTCTTAGATTTGTGGTTAAATTACATAAAAATTTGATTTTTTATGAAGGTTTCGCGAAGGACATCTTTACATGCATGCGTAGACATTTTGATTTCTAAAAGTGATTTAGGATAATTAATATGATGAAACATGTTTTCTATCCATTATTTACTTGAAACTCCATAAAAATGTATACTTGTTAAGGATTGTAGGCAAGAAAGTGAATGAAAATGAAAGAAAGTGTTAGAAAGTAAAGGAAAGTGCTAGAAATTGATGTTGATATTACTCTTCCAATGTGATATACACAATTCATCTTGAAATTTCAAAACTTGTTAAGATTGAAATTCTTATGTAATTAAAAATATCCATGAATTCTTAGAATTGTTGATATGGATTTTTTTTAACACATGTCCTAAATTCATGTTAAGATTAGAAAATTTGTTAATAATTATATAATTGAATTATGAAAAACAAGTTTTCAATCAATTATATCTTGAATGCTAATGTTCATAGCCATTGGAGATTATGAAATTATAGGTTTAATTAAAGATTGAAAATTAGTGTCTCATTAGCCTGTTAATTTCATTAATCCATATCTTGAGAAATTAGCATTTCAATATACAATGTGTCACCATTTCAAGAATTTTTTAAATTGAACAAAGTTTCAAGAATTTGTATATGCTAAATGTTAATGCTTGTGTTAATAGTGATTATACATGAAAATAGGACTTAATCTTAAAATAATTCTATAATTTCATTAATCCATAACTTAGCCAAATTAGCATTATACTATACAATCTCTTTGTTAATTTAATCGTTGGCCATGTTGCTTAGATTAAGTAAACTTGCAATAGACTTGGAATGACATTTGAGTTCACTGGACTCTTAAATTAGTTATGTTTATATAACATGAATTGCGTTTTTTATCAAAATTGAATTGCTTTGTCTTTTTACTATAGAAAAATGCCTAGAGAATAACACACAACATGTAAAAACTTAAGCCCACTCCCGACGCATCTGCTCCTGCAATTTCGCCACCTATAGCAATAGCAGAGATACTATGGCTTGTCAAAAGAGTTCTACCAAACTACATATCTAAATTAGGAGGCACTAGCCCAAGTTAACTATGAAGCCACAATCAAACAACTTGTCGAGTTTAGAGGATGGGATCGGCTACTAATATGAGCTTGTATATAAAGAGCTAACCTTAGAAGTGCTCATTATCTTCAAGCTAGGCATTGACCATCTCTCCAAGGTAAGCAAAATACTATCCATCTTAGGTGCTTCAACAATGAAGTAACATATCAATTAATGATCTAGCAGTTCATATGGGATTATATGTCTATTATGTCATGATGCGAGCATACATGGAGTTACCTTATAAACTACCCCAAGGGTTCCTGAATCCTTTGTATGAAGTGACTTAACTATAGGAAATATGGGGGTTTGCGCCCCAAAGAGGTCAAAAGCCTCTAATTTAACTTATTCTACATTGAGATTGATCCAATATGTGTTAGCCAAGGGATTTACTTATAGAGGAAATTGCCAAGGTATCATGAATGAAAGGGATATATTGTATCTATATAGCATCACTAATAGATGACCAATCAACTTAGCTATTAAGATGGCTTGATTCCTAAGGAACTACGTTACAAATGGGCATTCAAAGTATATTTTTGCAGGTCCTTTTGTTACTCACCTAGTGACAAATTTTCTCAACATTTGAAATACTCCTCACATGCAATACTGAATCCTCCTATCCCATTGACTTACGACTCTATCAAGGCAATGCAATTGCCTTTAACACCTAATGATCTCCTTGGGCCAACCAGTGAGGCTACTTCCTTATCATCGCAGCAGCAACGTAACTCATCTTGTTCAATAATTAGAGTAACCAAGAAATTTATGGGAACAATACTAAAGAAGTAAAGGATTTTAACACACAAGATGGATCATGCTCTGAAAAGGCAAGTTTCGATCATGGCACATCTACAAATTCAACTACCATATCCACTACCTATGCCAGAGCCTAACACAAACAAAGAGTCAAATGAAGAGTATGAGATTGACAAGGAAGATGAAGATGAGGATGATGAGTGACTTTTCTTTTGTATCATATTTCTAAAAGACTATTTAATTTTTATTTTAGATTACTATACTTTTAACTTATTATCAATTGTATCATTTAGATAACTACTTTCACTTTCTATGATTTGTAAGCTCTATAGGACACTAACAATTTGGTACTTAAATTATTAGAAGATTTATTTGGTTTATTTTATCCAGTTAACTTCTTCTTTTTCTTTTCTAGTTACTTTGTTTTTAATGCAAAGAAAACTTCACATGTATAATTATCGATGAAACTTAGCTTCTGACTTCAACTTTTTCAAGATCAATGCTAAATACTGGGGGAAGTCCAAATTCCTTTTCCTTTGTTATTTTTATTTTTTCTCCCACTTGAATTTTGATTTGTATTGGATTACATACATTGAGGACAATATACAACTTAAGTGTCAAGGCATTTAAAGGTTAGATTATGTATGTTAATTGACTAGATAACACAAGACACTAATAAAAATGATATATTTCAAGAGACAAATTTTATAAATGGAGATTTCAAAATTGTGTCACCTTAACCAACCAATGTACCGGATCATCTACAGTAATAACACTGGTGAGTATTCACCAGGTCAAATTCCTTAGGGAAAAGGGATTCAATTAAGTACTGGATCATAACTTGCTACTCTAATCTAGGTGATTTGAATTAGAAAATTAGGAATTGCAAATGAAATGCTAAAAGAGATTAAAAGGCAGCAACTAATACAATCAATAAAGACGTAAGCTTGTGACATGCTTCCGAAGTAGTAGTGAGGGTATGCCATTAAGATATTAGAGATGGCTTTTAATTAGGTTTTGATGGAATTGACTTAAGCTTGATCTTGGGTAAGGCACCTTACTTGACTATGTAGCAAAAGATCTCCTCTCGGTCTCATTTCCCTACATAATCAGCTGAAGACTTAATTCTTGTCACAAATTAAGTATTCTAGTCTTAGAGATTAAGGGGTCAATTTCCTCTCAGTCTCATAACCTATCCTAATCCACTAAAACCGCATAATGTAATGTGAATTCAATGGGGAATACCTAATGTCCTCTTGGTCTTAAAGTTATAAGAACCAATTATCGATACTCCAGCAACTCAATGACTCAATTAGGAAATTACACAATCAATCTCCCCTCAGTCTCATAATTATGCAAACCCATTAACTCTCAAGGGTACTTCCTAGTGTTAAGTTCTCTCCATTTTTTTTTTTATGATAACAAAAAGGGATACATGTATATGTGTATATATTTTTATATTTCAGAAAGAGGACAAGCCAAAATTACTTTCAAATTCTGATGTTTATTAAAATGTTAGTTAGAGGATACATCAGAAGGTGTAGTTATAGGAAACAAGAACATATATACGAAATTGTCTTACAGAATAAATCCAAAACTTTTCATGATGATAAGAAGACCCAACTCCATCCACTGAACATATTTGGGAAATATGTTTAATATGTTCCATAAAAGAAGGATACAAATCCATGAAGACTAAAATTAATTAAAAACCGATCTTTTACATATTTTGTTTCTTGGATTTGATTTAGATTTTATCAAGATTGAAGGAATTTCTAGATGCACCTATGAATAAGAAATAAAGAAGGATCACAATCAAACAATTCCACAAGACCTATCACAAATCCTTCCTTTTTGAAGATTAAAGATAAGGAAAGATTACATTCCTTATGGTACAATCAAAGATTTTGAAAAAGGAGAGGATAATTCATTTCTAAAAGATCTAGCTCACAACATACAACCTTATGGGAAGTTCTCTTTTTTTTTCTTTTTTTTTTTTTGAAACACATGTAGAAGGTTAAACAAATCATTTCAAAAGAAAATCAAAGCAAGTTTATTACATACCTTCAAAAAGCCTAAAAATAAAAAGGAGAAAGATAATTTTTTGGTGACCTTCTATACTTCAAGCTCCTAGCCATTGGAAGCAACAGTTTATAAAGCCTTGTCGATTCGAAGATAAATTACATCCAAAAAAAAAAAGGAGAACAATCATAAGTGCTGCAATGAATTTTTCAAGATACCCTCTTATACAGCAAGATCAATCAAAAGGTCATCTATGCATCTTTGCTTTAGTTCTTATTTGTCGAGGATTCATTGTATTATTTCATTGTAATTATTTGTGAATTTATTGTATGTATTTGAGAAAGAATTGTATAAACTCTATAGATCTAAGTATTAGCCTAAGGTGAGGCTAAATGAGTCAAAGCAGAGAACTTTGTCATTGTACATCTCTCAAAGTTGTGTTTTGTGTAAAAGTGGATAATAAAATGACTCCAGTAAGGTAAACCAGGTCTCTAGTGATGAAGTTGAAAGAATGCATTAGGCGCAAAGCTAAAGTATTATTATTCGTTTGCCTGATTTTCTATCCCTACTCTTTTACTTTTGTGTATTTTATTTCATCTTGATTCTACATACTCTCAAGCTACTTGCTTAAGTAATCAAGTATTTTATTTATTAGAGAAAGTCTTCTTATCTTAAAACTTTAGAAAGAAACCAATTCACCTTCCTCCTACCCAGGATTAATCTCCTCTCGATCTCATAATCACAAGGAAAACCCATTAAAAATTTCAATAACAAGCACATCAAAGAATCAAATGAAAAACCAATCATCAAAATACCATTTAAATACACATACCCATATCATAACTACAAGGTTGCACCATCTACAATATCCACATTATCACAAACTCACTAAAAACTACTTAGCTACTCATAATATCAATAAAAATAGCCATATGAGATGAAGAAACAACAGCAAAACTCCATTAGAAAATAAGTAAACAATATGGAAACAAATGAACAAGAGATTAAATAAAGAGAAAGAAGCAAACGCTCTTTAAATAAACTTGAATGTGCATCAAAATCATATAAACATTCATCAAATATGATAAACAAGTCAATAAAACATGAAAATAGACAATGAACTCACAAATCTAAACTAAGCAATACTAAGAACCTAATTGTAGCTCACATTTCTAGCTGCAAATGCGAGCATATATAATTTTATGCTACTAATCGATTAGTGTGAAGGTCAACCGATATCTGCACCAGGTCGCCTTGATGCAAATAGTATCAATACTTAGTGTTGGTTAAGCCACCATCTCGATCGATTGATCTCCTATTGTTGTATTCCCGATGCTTCAAGGCATACCGATCAGTCGGTAGCCAGGCCAAATTTGCTAAGGCCCTCCATTTTGACATCCTTAATCGAATAGCAACAACTACTAAGACCATGGTAACTCCTATGCACTTGCACATAGAATACAAAATTAATTAAATTCATTTAGAATTAATCCTTTTTCATGCAATTGTAGAAATTTTATACAAGTTGCCCATTTTGGGCTTAGACTTATTTTCATGCAAATTTACAAGTTTTTGCTAAATTTATGCACAAATGTGGGGTTTTAAAATTAGGAAAAAATTATATATTTTGAATCACAATCACTACCCCCAACTTTAGAACCTTACTTATCCTCAAGCAAGTGAGAAAATATCAAATTTTTTAGAAAATGATAGGACAAGCACGCACTTCCTTAATACTCGTATATAATCGAGAGTATGCTATATCATTGAAAGCTTAAAGTGATGTCGAAATTGTTCCACTTATGCTAAATCAAATGCTCACAAATCAACATTTGTGTAATTAATTTAGGAATCAATTCCTAGAAAAGTTAACTTCCCCTTTAGGTTTAGCTTATAAAATTTGAAGTCAAGTCTAACATTTCAAACTAAGCGAGAGGTATCGACATTTAATTAGTCAACCCGTATATATATTTCTCCCTTATCAGTTTCTTAAGTATGCTAATGCCATGCAAATAGAGAGTGACAATAGAATCGTATCTTTTTTCACCTCCTTAACTTTTAGAATAACTTTCATACTTTGCATGTTATTGTCTTTTTGGATTCTTCCTTTACCTATTTTTTGTCACTTTCTTTCTTTCTTTTCTCAACTACATTTTCTTTTGTGATAAGGTCATACTTTTGATATTTAATGACTTTCATTCAATTTCCATCATTTTTCCTTTTTCAATTCTTCTTTTCTTTTCTTTTTAGGCATCTATTGTGCATTGATCAAGGAATGTTCAGGTAAAATCCAGTACTCACTCCAACTTGCATAACATTAATAAACCACTCAATTCCTCAAAAGAATGGTGTATATATACAAGTCAACTTTTGAAAACACTAAGAGCTAGCACCCAATCAAAACATTTCCCCAACTCCAAACCTTTAAACTACACCTAAATTTGGCATAACTAGACAAAGCAAAGATGCCATGAATTGATTACAAAGTTTTGAGAAATGTTCATGACTTAGTCACGAGAGACTTCTTTCAAAATAAGGCCTTAATCACTTCCTCCTACTTTCTTCATGCAAACTTTATTGATGATAACATATTAAAAAATTGTGGCATAGAGCATAAAGGAAAATGGATCCAACTTTTCCAGAAAGAAACTATTTTATAGGTGCACAAAAGGGATTACTTATCGTGCATCTAATCAAGTCATTAAAACTCATTCGAAATCACACATCTTTGATATTTTCGTCTAACTTTCCTACCCTTAACTTTAATTCAGATATATATATCTCATAATTCAATTCATAAGCAATGGGAAGTAGAAGAGGAAGTTAAAATAGGACTCCCCCGGTTCCTTAGTGTGATCTGAATTTTCAATTTCCCTTCTGGATTTGTTAACGGTTTCTATAGATTGGTAGATTCAACACTTTCTTTATTTATTTACCTTTGCCCAGTAACATGAAAGAGACATAACTTTAAAAAAATTTGGAATTTAAAAAGACTTGGAGATAAACTTAAATAGAAAGAAAAGAAAAGATAGTAGGTCGAGTTGCTTCCCACCAAACACATGTTTTTAAGCCTTCAACCTAACTTTTTGTCTCTAATTCATGGTAGGTCTTCATACTTCCTCTAGGGCACAAGTCTTTCAACTTCCCAACTTATGCTTGACTCTCCTTTCTCATGAATCCTCCTCTTCCTCATACGACTACCTTTCTCAAACTCTTTTTTCTTGATCTAGCCCACATTCTTCTTCCTTCAACTACTAAAGTCATTCCTTGGCTTGGAGCATCACTCTCCTTTCTCCACACTCTAGAATAATCACCCTCTCTTTCATATCCATTATTGCTCCCGAGGTAGCCAAAACAATTTTCCGAAAACTAAAGGTTAATCTTCATCTTTTGTATCCATTACATTGAAATCAACTGGGAAATCACATGGTCCAACACTATTGGGTATGAAATGGAATTCTCCTAAAGGTGTAGTCTAACCTTTATCAATGGTTCGAATATAATATAGGCTTTTCTTCATAAAACTCTCCGGTCCTAATTCCCGCATGGTTTTCCTTAACATGTAATTATCTGATGCTCTAATATCCAAAAGTACTCTTGGGAAAAACTTATCTAGTATGGTATATGGTACACTGAATCTACATAGATCCTCTTAGATATGAGCAAACTAGAAACCACTAGTGCCCTTCTCCTCAAGTATTATATCCTTAATCTTGAACTCATCAACATTTGGTTTCTCTTCTAAACTTACTTCACCTTCCTTTTTAGATTCAAACTTCTCAGGATTCTTCTACTTAGATTCATCAATTCCTATGTCATTACATTCATTAGGATCTTCTTCCATTTCCTCTTCACTAGGATCCTCTTCCACTTATTTCCCTCATTCTACTCATCTCTAAATTGTATACTTCAGTATCACTAGGTGCTTCTTCTTTAATTTCCTTCTCCTCAAAATTTTCATCCAATTCATCATCAAGACCCCCTTCAAGCTCGACTACTAACCCCTCCTCTGATGGTGTAAACATTTCCTTATCACTAAGTTCAACTTACTCCTCAATAAGGTCTTCCAACATCAAATACTTACCTTCAAACCCTTGTTTCCCACTAAAACACAACTCTTTCTCTCCTACACTAAAATCTTTACCACTTTCACTGGATGTTCCAACCTGATCATTCCAGTTTTGCTTGGTATTGCTAGGTAATTATCCTAAGATTTTATTAAAGGGCTTAGTCCTTGATTCATAGCACCTAAAGGTAATCATCATATTTCACTATGTCGAATACTAATGCTTCTTCATGTTTGTGTAGTACTGAATCATCCATGTATGCATCTCTTACAAGGTAGTCTCTTGGGCATTCATTCTCAAATCACATTTTTGAATAAAATTCCTCAATGATTTCTTTAAGGATTCTTCCTTTGGACCTTATGTAGGTGGAGGTGGAGGTTGAGAATGGTGTTGGCCAGCTTATATCCTATGTCCTTGAAAACCTCTATTGAATCCTTCTCTTAAGTTACCTTCCCATGATAAGTTAAGATGGTCTCTCTAGCCTAAGTTATAGGTGTTTAAGAAAGGGTTATAATTTCTTTATCCCTGATTGAGATTGCCCAATACATACTATCACTTGATGGGACAAAAGGGTTTCCAACTTAACAATTTGTACTCAAGTGCCCTACTCCATTACATATACAGTAGTACTCATAAAGTTGCTTGCTTCTACTAGGGGTACTAGTTTGTTTAACTCTTTCTATCTAAGTAAGCTGAGTGGTAAGAGATGTGACTTGTGCTCTTAGTCAACTTAGCTCCTCCTCTTCACTTACACTTACTACCCTCTTAGGTTAAGCTCTCTCAAAATGCAAACCATAAGTATGTGAAGCCATTTGTTCAAATTAGCACTTTTGTTCATTATGCTCCCCCTAGTGGCAACATTAACATCACCCTCAATTGAATCCTAAGACCATTATAGAAAGTATTCACAATGCTCCAGATGAGTAAACCATGATTAATAGCTCCTTAAACCTTTCCCAACTTTCAAATGATGACTTCCCCTTAAATTTTCTCAACATGGTGCTATCGTGCCTCATTTTCATCGTCTTACCTGGCAAGAAGAAATAAGATAGAAATTTTAGGAGTGGGTCATCCCATGTAACAATAGATTTGGGTGATTAGCAATTCAACCAATTTTTAACCTTATCCCTAAATGAAAATGGAAATAACCTCAAGCAGATTGCATCGTTAGATACCCCATTGGTTTTTATTGTAGCACAAAATTGCAAAAAATTTTGAAGATGTTCGTAGGGGTCCTTAGATGATGTCCTACCAAATTGATTGAGTTGCACCATCTAAATCAAAGCAAGTTTAGGTTCAAAATTTTTTGCTTGAATAGTTGGTCAAGTAATAGGTGGTGTGACTTCATTCAAATTTGGGACACAATATGCCTATAAGGCTTAAATATTACTATTCCTATTTCCATTTCCTCCATATCTATTATTTTTGTTCCCATTTCCATCACCTCTATTAAGGGGTCCTTGTTGATTTTCTATTTCTCACAATTCCTCTCTCCTTCTTTCCCTAATTCCCCTAATTATATGGCGAAATGTTTGATCTATCTTGGGGTCAAATTCTTCCACTAATTCTCTTACTTCTCTTTGTATACAAGTCAATAATCCTTAATTCTACTCATTACAAATCCAACAAAGACACCAAAACTATAATATGTCTAGTATTCTTCTTAACTTGATACAATTGGCCAAGGACAAATTCATCACTATTTAATAGATTTTACAGTAAAGTTTCAAACCTTATCCTCAATTCAACTCAAATCAATAACAAACTAGCAAAATCAACTTAATTGAACAAGAAAATAGATGGAAATCAAAACTTTAATGACTAAACTACTTGAAATAAATGAAAATTAAACTAGGTTACAAACTATACTAAGGCCTAGTGATAGGAATCAACTCTCCAAATCAATCACACGCGACCAAGCCAGAGGACTCTAAGGACTCACAAGGAGAATAATAGCTTACAACCCCATCCACGACAAGAATTCCTATCCCGACCTCCATGATTCACTCTACTGTCAACCTAATTACCAAGCTCTCTTGTGCACTAATATTGTCTCCAGAGCTACCGAACAAACATGCCAACCCTCTAAGCAAGCATGCCTACCTGCTAAGCAGTCGCACTATAATCTTGAGAACATTCATACATACCAGCCTCAATAACTGTCCAAAGCTAAGCTCTCAAGTCAACCAAGATCCGACCCTAGTCTCAGGAAAATATTCATTAGTAACTTATTAGCCGAGGACCGACTTGACCCAGATCAAGTTGGCTCTAACCGCATAACCTCTTTTTCCACATTTCATCCAAATTGTACTACATTTTAAAGCAACTAGCCACCATGCGACACGTGTCTTCTGACACAATATTCTATAAGGATTCTTTATTTTTCTATACTGAATATTCTTTATCTCTTTTACCCTTTTTAATATATTTCATGTATTCTAATTATAAATTACCCTTTTTTGTCTTTTCATATATGCTTATAACCCTAATGGGGTTAGTATATAAACTCCATTCATTTTATACACAGACATTCAATCACTTCATTATCAAATTATTACAAGTTTCCCTTTGAAGCAACCTTAGTGTTATCATTATCCTTTTACTCTTATCTACTCCCATTAGTAAGAAGTAGTGGCAAATGACCCTATGGTTCGAAATAGTGAGTCATAATCGACGAATTATAGGCCGAATAGAATCAATTGATGTGTTATATCTAGTTGGTAGCTGTCTGGACTTTGCTAACCTCATTTTCTTTTCTTTCAATTCTCTTTGTTATGGTGCTCCCCGTATATGTGACCCTAAAGACACATCACCTAGTCTTAGAGTCCTCGATTTATCTTATATTAACTCAATTGCCTTTTCCCCGATGACACGAGACATTAATAAAAAAGATAGATTTCAAGACACAATTTTTATAAATGGAGATTTTCAAAATCTTGTCATCTTAACAAACTAGTGTACTGGATCGTCTGTAGTAATAACATTAGTGAGTACTCACTAGGTCGAATTCCTCAAGGAAAAGGGATTTACTTAAGGACCATATCTTAACCTGTTACCCTAATCTAGGCAAGTTGAATTAGAGAATTAAGAATTGCAAATGAAATATAAATGAGAGTAAAAAGCAACAACTATTGCAATCAATAAAGACATGAGCTTGTGACATGCTTTCAAAGTGGTAGTGAAGGCATGTTGTTAAAATATTAGAGATGGCTTTTAATTGGGTTTTGACGAAATTTACTTAAGCTCAATCTTGAGCAAGGCACCTCACTCAATTATGTAGCAGAAAATGTCCTCTCGATCTCATTTCCTTATACAATTAGCTAAATACTTAATTCCAATCACAAATTAAGTATTGTAGTCCTAAAGATTGGAAGGTCAATTTCCTCTTGCTCTCATAACCTATCTTAATCCACTAAAACCGTATAATGTAATGTAAATTCAACGAAGAACACGTAATCTCCTCTCAGTCTCAAAGTTGTAAGAACCTATTAGAACTACACAATGAATCTCCTCTCAATCTCATAATTATGCAAACCCATTAACTCTTAAAGGCACTTCTTAGGACTAATCTCCTCTTGGTCTCATAACTACAGGGAAAACCCATCAAAAATTTCAATAACAAGCAGCTTAAAGAGTTAAATGAAATACTGATCATCAAAATACCATTTAAATACACAAACCCATGTCATAACTACAATGTTACACCATCTACAACATCAACATTATCACAAACCTACTAAAAATTACTTAGCTACTCATAATATCAACAAAAACAACCATATGAAATGAAGAAATAGCAACAAACTCCATTAGAGAACAAGTAAACAAAGTGGAAACAAATGAACAAGAAATTAAATGAAAAGAAAGTAGTAAATGCTCATTAAACAAACTTAAATGTACATTAAAATCATATAAACATTCACCAGATATCATAAATAAGTCAATAAAATATGAAAACAAACAATGAGCTCACAAATCTAGATGAAGCAATACTAAAAACCTAATTGATGCTCACATTTCTAGTTATAAATGCAAGTATATATAATTTTAGGTTACCAATCTATTAGTGTAAAGATTTATCAATCGATCAATACGCAAGTATCAAGACTGGTTCACCTTCGTGTTTTATGAAATACAACATTTAAGGAGAATTAGGGTTTTAGTCAAAAAAACTCCAACCCTAATTCCTTCTACTAATCGATCGGTGCAAATAATACCAATTAATTGGCATGATTCAATCCACCCTTACATTTTTTGTTCGTTAAGCCGTCTACTCCATTGATAAATTGGCTAAGAGGTTGATGTATCCCTAATGCTTAAGGGCATACCAATTGGTAGATAGCAAGGCTACTAATCAATCAGTAGACCAAATTTACTAACGCCCTTCATTTTAGCCTCCTTAATCAAATAAAGGATGCTACCAAGACCATAGTAGCCCTAGTGCACTTGCAGATAGGATACAAGATTAATCAAATTCATTTAGAATTAATCCTTTTTCATGTTTTTTTAAAAATTTTACACAAGATGGTTCGTTTTGTGCATAAACTCTAATTTAATGCAAATTTACAAGCTTTTGCTAACTTTATGCACAAATGCGAGTTTTAAAGTTAGGAAAAAGTTGTATATTTTGAATCACCATCATTAATGTTCTTAGATACACACTTAAGCTTTTGAAAATTTTTCTTAAAAAAATTTAGAAATTTACACCCATGCATATATAAATCAAGCAAGCATAAATTTTATTTTCAAATTAGCCTACATTCTTTAAAAATTTAGAATACTTTGATGAATTTGATTGATTAAATCTTTATGATTCAAAGTTCCTTATTACTTAAGCTTAAACTTAAACTTAAGATTAAGATAGTTATGAAAAAGTTAAGAACTAGTTATTTTGATTTCTAAGCTTGATTCTATAGGATAGTTATGTATCCTTTTTTAAAAAAAGTTTTTAGATTGGATGAATAAAGAAGATTTTTCCTTTGAAATTTGCTTAAAAGACTCAAAGTAGTTGGAGGTAGAAATTGAATAATTGATTTGGATTGATAAAATAATTGCTGAGGATGGTAAGGATCAATCTTGGTTCCTCGAAAGAACGAGACTCTTTCCTACTATCAATGGCAAAAGTAAAATTAAATAAAGTTGTTAAGAGTCGATCTTGGTCCCTCAAAAGAGTAAGGTACTTTCTCGCTAACAGCTGTGAAAATAATTAAAAAAGGGTTAAATTAGTTAGAATCAACCTTAGTCCATTGAAAGAGCGAGGTACTTTCGCAATACTATTAAAGCTTCAATAAGAAAATCAATTTGAATTAACAAACCTCTCAATGAAAATTGAAAAAAATAAAGGGATGATCAAATGATGAATTAATGTAATATGCATACAATCTAACTGTCAATGTAAAAATAATTAAGGAAGATCTTTCTCCTATTGAATTACAGTGAGGAAATCTCTATAACTTTTTCTTGATTAATTTATGTTTACTTTAATCTCTAGTTTAGTTTCTACTTAAAAGTTGTGGCTAACTCTGAGTTATTTAGATTGATCTTCAATGGTTCTCAATTTGTTATTATTCAAGTGTTCTAAATGCATTGTGAAATTAAGGAAGAAGGCTAATTCAAAAATATTTTTCCTAAGCTATTTTAAAGGTGCACTATTCCGAGAAGTATTTATAATCAAATATTCTTAAGATATTTTTACTTTGATTGTTTAGCTTGAGAACAAGCAAAAACTTAAGTGTGGGAGTATTTAATAATGAGAATTTGGCACACATTTTATATACTTATTTCGTGTTATTTTGAATGTTAATTTAGTCAATTTTATGATGTTTTTAGCATAATTGGTCTAATTTTCATTTCTAGGGACTTCGAGAGCCTTTTATGAGCTCTCGAGTATTTTTATCAATTTTCAGAGCATTTTGAAGCACAAGCATTGATCACAAATTGAAGATAAGAATTGAGTGAAGAAGGAGACCTAATAAGAACTATGGCCATAGTCCCTTTGTCTTGCAATTTCATCAATTTTCAAAATTTAAAGCAAAGTGCAAGTACACACCTACACTCTATGACCATGTACCTAGCCTATGGACATCCTATGACAAGTGAATCTTCTATTTTTACTAAGTTCTCTTTGTAACTTAACACCACTGTAACTTGCAAAAAGTGTGTACGTATGAACCGATAAGTGTATCGAGTCATGGAAGTAATATAAACGGTGAGTCAAGGTCATATTCTATAAGGAGTTAGGTACTAAGATCTAAATCAATTGAGTTTTTCCTTAAGCTAAGTTATTGATAATTAAACTAAAAGTGAGTGAAAACTAAATAACAGGGTGAATATAAAACTGAATGTCCTAGCTACAGTATGAGGGTCCTGAGTCTAGGAGATAAAAAGGGCTCAAATTAGGATTTGCAAATCTATTATTATTTGAATTGATGTGATGCATAGAATCGATAATTGAAATTGACTAAATGGGATTTAACTAAACTTACTAGAACTGGCCCACTTATTGGAGCAGCGGAATTTTAATTATAGTATAAATCCACCTGTCAAGGTGATTTATATATAAGCATTTGGTAAATAGTAATCCGCTTACACCAGAATCACTACTCTAGCTAGAAATATGAACCAAGCACGTCCTAATGACCCGAACCATATTTCCAACTGTATTAAGTGCATAAGTTCATGAATTTAATTAAAACCTGCATATCTCTATTATGAGCCCTTTCAAAAATTCAAGCTATGTTCATCATGAATTATCTGAATTCTCTCAAATATCTTATAACTCTGTCTAACTAAAAAGTGATGGCCAAATATTAAATAACTAGATGATGAACACAATAGCAAAATACCCAATTACTCAATAACAATATCAAAATAAATCATAAAACACATCAATTCATCAAATCTATTAATGCAAAACCCAAAATAAATTAAGCACAATATCACATTGTAGTACCCAAATGGATCAACATATATAACAATTGAAATAACAAGAAAAGAAAAACACTTCAATTGGTATATTCAAATCCAAAATCTAATACAAAATCAACATATCTTGAGATGTTTGGATACCCGAAAAATCCTCTAATGAGCTAGAACAAAAGGAATTAGTGTCCAGAAATTAAACGAAACATATTGAAATTAATAAAATAAACAAATTCAAAATTTATATTCTTCACTATACTAGTAAAATAAGAAACTCCAGCTACTATGCTCTCTAAAAACTATTGTTTTCTAAAAAAAAAAAAAAGAAAAACCTAGGCTACTGTATCCTTCTCTTCTCTATTATCTCCCCATCTAAAACCCTACTCTCTGTTATTTATACCTTGTTATTCTCTTTCCACAAGCTCCCCTTCAAAAGGAGCAAAAACCATGTAACACTATTTTTTATGTGTAAGCTCAAAATTAAATTAGATTAACAAGAGTTATTGAGCCCCCAATGACGTACTTAACTACCAAATATATATCAGCTCCTTTATCTTCTTTTGTGTCTGGCTATTGTGATGCACATGTAATCCCTCTCCTCTGAACGATAGGAATCAACTTCTTGGACCAATCATACTCAACCGATGTCATGACTCTGAGGGGGGCCTAGTAGGATTGTATAAAATTTTCATATTACGTGTGCACCCATAATACAAAAACCGTCTTACAAGTCAGAGATTACAAAACTCTAAATAATTAGTCACTAAGGTTTTCAATTTTAATTAGTTAACTTACTATTAAATATAGTAACTATGGTTATAGATAACCAATAAGCCATAGTCGATCAGAATTATAGAGAATTGGTATCATCTACCAAGTGTTAAGATAAGGTAAAACAACTTACTCATTTATGAGAAATACTAAATAATTTTATCATATGAATATACTCTACATAAATTGTTTCTATACTGCTATACACTTTTCAATCAACCCTAACATTGCTGAACCTATCTCCAGTTTGTACTTTGCTCTCAAGATTATCCCAATCCTTGCTTACAAGAAACCTGTAAAAGAAATTATAGGGAAATGAGCAAACCACAGCTCAGTGAGTTCATTCCCCACCACTACCGTCAAGCGAGTTATCAAATATTATTAGCACACATGCAAGTTATCTACATACAAATGAATGCAAATACGATGAATGTAAGCAACATATTCATAGGAGTCCGGAACTATGAGCAGTGTAGATTTACGTTATCTAGATGTCAATTTTTCCTCCATACTTACCCGTACAAAGCACTTCACCTTAACCACATGAAGCTGCCTGGGGACAACGTCCCACTAGACATTACTCGACTATTACCCTAGTACGAGAATCAATAATCAATATAAGTGGACCTCAACTAAGGTCGTCCACCAAACATATCAAAAGCCCCTCGGGCACACAAAGCGAGTCCATCTCCCTATTAGCCAATATCTAAGGCCTTAAGGGCACAAATATGCGAGTCTTCCCGCAATTAATTAAAGATACTATGCTAACTTTACCTTAACAATAGAAATATCATTCGCGGGCACTACAAGCCCTCACAGAAATACTTTTCTCAAAAATCTACAAAGCTAGTACTCTCTATCAATATACCAATTAGATCATAGATATGCGTTTGATATAACTAGTTATTTTAGTCAAATAGGTATGTTTACCAGTTTAAGAAAGTGAGCACATGAATGGTAACACACAAAGCAATCAGTCATTCAACCAAATAATTAATATCAACCAACAAGCAACACACAAATAACAAATAAGCAAATAGTAGATCATAATTACTCCCTCACCTAGGTTAATGGCCACTTTCCCAACCTTTAAGAATTCTAGGGCTCAATAATCGATTACCTAAAAGATAAGAAAGCTTATAAGTATTCTGAAAACTAGATTCCTAATCAACTAAATATTTATCATTACTTGCTTAATTTTCCACTATATCCCAAGTATGGTATAAATATAATTTGACTTAAATCTCTCGCTTAAATGATCTTAAATTTTTAATCGCATATAATTTTTTCAATCTAGTTCAAATTCTTATGAACTTATAGTCTATTTTGATCATTTTCGAGCATACTTTCTCGTAGTAAAGTCTGTTTTAGACGTTATAACCCGCAGTTTTGATTGTAATATAAAAATATCATAAATTTCATCGTTTTGACTTAAATAATTAAAAAATATCATTTTAAGTTTTTCTTAATATAATTATGATTTAATAATTATTTGAGTCATATAATTTTATAATTTTCCTATTTTAGGTCTATTTTACTATAAATACCCATTTTAACTTATTTTTGAGGTTTAACATTTATTAATTCAAATTTTTCTACTTTAATACTTTTCTAATTAATTAATTATTTATTATTATTATTATTATTCTTATTAATTACGAAAATTACTTAATTTATACTTAAGTGGTAATGTGGCAATATATAGGAGTACCACATGTCCCTTTGTACTTTTTTTTATATTTTCCTATTATTTTGTATTTTATGGTTTATACATATATATATACGTATATTAATATTTATTACTATATTTTACTAAATTTTCTAAATTAATTATTTATTATAGTTTTTCCTAAAGTTATGGTACACTTATATATATATATATATATATATATACTTTCATATTTATTAAATTGATATTATAATTTACTATGTATATATTATTCAAATATACTTATATTTCTACATATACGATACTATTTGTTGATAGGTATTTTTTTATAATTATTAGGTGGGTTATATTAGTCAACCCAATAAATAAACCCAGTCCAATTATTTAGTCCAGGTACAATTTTCATCGTCTCACTATAAATATCGAACATAACCCCGAAGTAAGAGAGACCTCTCTTCCACTCTCTCCTTTTTCCTAACTACTTAATATCTCTCTACACATGATTAGAGAACTAACTTAAACATTGGAGTTATCATGCCGAAGCACTCTCCGGCACCCCCCGTAGCTGTTTTCTCGTATTGTAGGTGTTCATATGGCGGAATAAGAATCACCAGTCAACACTATTCATATACATATATTTATACATATAATATACTTATGTATTAAATTATCTTAATCTTAAATATATATTGTATATTATATGTATGAGTATAAATATACATAAATATACATATGTACATATACAGTTGTATTACATGTATATATATGTACATATATATATATATATATACTAAAATACGAAATACAAATAATATTATACATAGTTACATATATAATCAATCACATCTAGCATATATACACATATACATACAGAATTTTTTTTTATAAAATGAAAATACCAAGTATATATGTATAAATATCTACTATGCACATACATACATATATCATATAATCAAAATACTAAGTATATATATACATGTACATATTCACGCATACTTTTGTATATAGATATATATAATATAAATAAAGAAAATATTTAATATGTATATAAATAAGGAAAATATCTAGTATATGTATTTATGCTATATGTGTATACATACATATATTATATAATAAAATATTAGATAATAAATATATATATACCCACACATACTTATGTACATAAGTACATAAGTAAGAAAATACATACTATATAATAGTACATACATATATATACCGTATAATAAAGTATTAAGTATAATATATATACATCCATGCCTACATACATATAAATAAGTACATAAATAAAGAAATACATAATACATACATATACCACGAAATGAAAATTACACGTACTTAAATATACATATGTTATACACGTAATTACATACATATATATATCTAAACTTTAATACTACACATATGATTATACTTTAAACATCCATATGTACATATATAAAAATACATATACAAGGAAATATCAAGGTTACATATAATTTCTAAAATATATGTGGGTACAAAATAAACAAGATAATTAGTAAAAATAAATATATAAAATACATACAATTTTTCCTTAATGCTTTGAATAGAATGGAGCTTCTTTTCTTCTTCTTGGTTTGTCTTCTTGAAATTTTTCAGAACAAATTTGGTAAAGGATGCTTACGGTTTCGAGAAAAATGGAAGTGGAAATTTCTTAATCGTGTGTTTTATCCCTTTATTGATTTGAAAAGTACGAGATGGTGTTTAGTTTGTAAACTTTGCTTTTCTCCAGAGGTAACACAAGCCACAAGTACACTTTATGAGCATAAAACAAGAAAAAGAAAAGAGAAAGAAGATCCTCAGAAGATAAGGAGTTTAATGAAAATGGGACAATATAATCATTTGTGTCGTTGTAGTAAAACTCCTCGAAGCAATATAAAAGCATATGGGCAACTATAGAAAAAAAGGCGGAACCAACGTAGAGCATGAAAAAAATAGATGAAAAAAAAAGGGAAAAGAAAATGAAAGGAAAAAGGAGAAAAAGAAAAAAAATTAAAAATATTTAATTTTTCTAAATATAAAAATTATATATTTAATATTTATAAAATAATTTTGAGATTTTATAAAAATTTATTAATTTAATTGATACCTATTACGTTTATAATATTTACAGATTATTTCAACATGTTCACTCAAATTTATACACAATTATGTATATTAGTCGATAATTATAATCGACTAAAATTTTATTACTATTAAATTATATTTATCCATTCTATAAACTTAAAATTATAGTTTTAAAGTTTTTATTAAGTTTGAGTTCGATTTTAAGTATTTATACGTATATAAGATTTAGAGTTTTTGTATACGATTTAAGTTTCAAGTAAAATTTTAGAGTTTTTATCTTTCGTATTATATTCAAGTTTAAAATTTTAATTAATTTTAAATTAACAATTCCGTTGAGTTAAGGTAATTACCTATAATATTTAAATCGATTCATTAACTAAAAGCTATATTTGTGGGGTTTACAACCAAGTTAGAGGACTCAAATGACTCACTCAGAGAATACTAGCTTAAAGCCATATCTAAGACGGGGATTCCTATTCCGAACTGATCTCCTACCAACCTAGCTATCAAATCCTCACGTGTGTCAGATCTGCTCATACCCAGTAGCGATGCTTTATTCCAGAAGACAACCCAGGACTAGTCGAGCCGAACTTTCGAACTAACCACAAACATTTGACTCCAATTCAACTTACTTCTTTACAGGACCGATTGGCTCCCGACCTGATCTTGATCAAGTTAACCCCTAACTACAAACACTTTTATTTTCACCTACTTTGTATCACATTGGTACTATCTAATCACCAAGTAACACATGTCTTCTGACACAACATTTTAGAATAATTCTTACTTTTCCATACTAAATATTCTTTATCTTTTTTATTTTTTTTAAAATGTTTTATATAACTTAATTGTATGAATATCCTTTTTTCTTTTCATATATAAAAAGTAATCTTAGTGGATGAATATATAAACTCCTACTTATTTGTGTACAAACAATCTTTCATCAATAGATAAATTATTCACGTTTCCTTTAAGCAACCTTAGTATTTTCATTATCTTTCAACTCTCATCTATTCCCTTTTATAAGAAGTAGCGACAATTAACCCTTTAATTTAAACCGGTAAGTCATATCTAATGAATTGTAGACTGAATAGAATTGAGTTGTGAGTCATATTTATTCAGTAGCTGTCCAGACTTTATTAGTTTTTCTTATGTTTCTTTTGAATCACTTCGTTGTGGTGTCTCTCCGTATGTACGATCTCGGAGACACGTCACTGAATGTAGCTGTGACTTCTACTGTTATCATGGGTGTAGACCTTAAAAAAAATTTGATAGGTGGGCTGTCTTTGCTCATCCATTCTGGTTGTGTCCATTTCCCAAAAATAGCAGCTGTCCTTCCAAATTCGCACACACTCTAATGATGTAAATTAAGCCCACATGATCTCCTATGTCCACTTTCCATATCACCGATTTATTTCATTTTCAACCTGGCACTTCAAATGCTATTCGGGGATCCCATGTCAGCTTGGTCCTCTTTTTCTTCTAGAACAAATTTGAAATGAATTGTAAACTTAATCGACTGCTCAGTTTTACAAGTTGCTGGTGTACTTTGCTGCAGCTGCTACATGAAGGTGCTACGTGGAACGGGTTGGAGCTCTCGGTTTGGTGTGCTGTCGCTGACATGTTGATGTTCTTCTGTACAGGCTACTGCTGATCGGTGGAGTTGCTGCAGCTGTTTGGAGAGCTTCTCGGCCTAGTCATTTGAGAAGAAGTCAGCTGCTGAATCCTTGGTTGTTCGTGTAGGGGATCACAGCTGTCCGCTGCAGTCAAGGAATGATCAGATGAAGGTTTGAGAGCGCCATTAGGCGCTCAACTCTACAGTTTGGCACGCGGAAACCGCTGTTTGTGTAGCTTTGTTCTGCTGCTGTTTTCGGTTGGCAAGAGAAACTTGAGTTGGTCTCGGCATGAAGTGGTGCATGGAGACAAGTTGGGTATTAGTTGCTGCAGAAAATTGAGAGAATTGCTGCTGTTTTGGAGCACCATTTAAGCGTCAATTGTTGCTGGTCAGGGCTGCATATGCTCGGATTTGACTTAATCAGATGCTGGTGTTTACTGTGGTGTATTGGAGTGCTCGATAAGTTGCTGTCACATGCTGCCGTCTTATAAGTGCTTTGTGGAAGAGCTCGGATGAAGTTCAGCTGAATGCCGTGGCCTACATTGACGTGGGGGACTTGGTGCACCGGCTGCTGTTCGGTAAAGGACTGCTATCCATGTCCTATTGCATGGAGTCTGCAACTGTTGTCAACTACTGTGGACGAAAATTGAAGTGTGAGAGCTACACGCTGAAGCATGAATTGGCTGCTATATCTCGTTGCAGCTCGGCATGTAGTTTCAGCTACTACAGTTAGAGCTCTCAAACTAGTAATTGCACTTGGATGAGCCGCTGTTAAATAAACCAAAAGGAAAATAGTAAGGTGATGTTAAAAAAATTAAATAAACTAAATAAACTGCTGCTTGCGAATGAAAAGAAGCCGCTGTTGTGATGTTGGATGTGCAAATCTGTTGTGCGATATTGGAGCTCGGATCATCACTTGTGTTTGTAAGTTCAACCATCGCTGCATTTGAGAATTGAAGTGCCATAACTGCTATGGATGCCCTGTTAAATTCATGGAGCTGCTCACTTCAGAAATTGCAGCTCATGAGTCTCTCTTTAGTTCAACGCTGGTGCTAAACATTGGGGATCAGAAGCGGCTGTTCTTATTCAATTGCAGCTTGTCTTCAGTTCAAGGAGCTCTGCATCAGTTTGGCTCTTGTCTCATGTTGGATCTTATACGAATGGATCAGTTGGTTTGGTGTAACTCTATTCTTCAGCGTGAATGCGCATGGCTTATTTATCATCAAATGGAGCTCTAATTTCTAACTGTTGCATAAAGGGACACTAGCTTGGCTGTCATGAGGAGCTTGAACTCAGCTGTTTGGAGTTAAAATTGGAGTCCTTTTCTGCCATAATATTTGCTCTTCCATAATGCAATTAAGTGTTGCTCTTATCTGATGTATGTTAAGCAAGCAGATGAAATTTGCACTTCCACATGCTATGTGAATTGGCTGTTGGTTTGCTCTATGTGATTTAGATCAGCTCATCATCTTAGTAACAGCTCTCAAAATAAATCTGTTTAACACCCTAATGTTGCTGTTTGCTGCCTTCCTTTTCTTTTAACTGAGCTCTTAAGCCTACTGCAATTGTAACTATGCTTGCTATCAAGAAGGAAAATTAATTGAAATGATTTCCAATTGCTCTTTAGACAAATACTTGTAACCAAGTACAAACAGATTTTGATCCTTTTTCCAAAATTCTTAGCAAAATTGATCCAAACACATGCATTTTAACAACTTTACACATTTATCCCACTCCCTATAAATAGACTCTTAACTTAGGTTTTCAAATAGAGCCCTCTTTGGAAGAATTATAGGCTAGAATTCTAGTGGGTGTTTCTCAATTTACTTCTTCTTTTCTTTCAATCATGTTGTTCTTTTGAATATTCTCAATAAATTGTTATTGAAACCTAGTTTTTCTAGCAACAACTTATTATTTGGTCTATGATTTTGTTCTTTGATAATCTAATTACATAGATCTTATTGCTGTCAATTAGTATTTACCCAAGTTGCTAATTGATGTATAAGTTTGTTGTAGAGACACACGAGCCTTACAATTGAACAAACAAGTATGGAATTGAGTATGTTAAGAGATTAGGAATTAAATTTCTCCAAATTAGGGTAATCGAGGGTAACCAACCTAATAGCGGGATTTAAGTTCTTAATGTAATCCTACAACACTCAAACTTACATTCATTTTAATATATACTATAACTTGATCAAGTGCACTTGTCTAATACCAATCAAGGTCAATGCAAAGAGACTAAAGGTCTTTAAGATTCGTAATTTATTGTACAGCAAGTGCAGGGTGAAAGTATGGCTAAGGATGAAAACATGGGAAAATAATTATAGATTATGCATGAGTTAAGATCCAACTTTGACTAATGAGACAATATGAAAATTTTTGGGTTGAAAAACCATGTTGCCGACCAACTATCAAAATTGGTGTTTGTTGGTCTACCCAAATGAAATGAGAGAATATTCATTGAGTACTTGCCTTAAAAAAGTATTGATGTCTAAGTTGCAGAATGTCTAGAAGTGCAAACAATAGAGTTGGAGACAAGATGTATTGATCTCATTTCAGCTTACTTAAAGTATGGGAAGTTGCTTAAAGACAAAAAGGAAGCTTGCATGCTGATGCACCAAGCAACAACTTTCACAATCATTAATGGGATGTTGCATAAAAGGGAATTGAGTATACCCTATCGAAAATGCCTTGTAAGTCCTAAAACTAGTTATTCGAGATTTCGATTGGTTGAAAGATCCGATCGAGCCTAAATGATAAAGTAAATATAGAAATATTAATAAAATGACCCCGTAAGTTTGAATTTAAGAAAATAAGCAATAAAATAAAAGAATATAAAAATTCCAAATTTTAAGTATATAACTCGTTATTTATCGAAAATGCATTCCGATAATTAACGAATCACTAAAGATAAATTATATGTATATTAAAAATCATAAAATGACCTAAATAATACTTAGGAATATTTATTTGTACTATATATGAATTTACATATATGTAGAAATACGCGTAATTACTTAAAATACGCGAAATGTGCTAAAATAATAAAAAATAATTAAAGAAAATTCATATTTAATTAAGAAAAAATAAAGAAAAATAAGGAATGATCCAGATGTAGGTCGTGGCAGCTGGGAAAAATAAGAAAAAAATTAGCCAATTAAATTAGAATAACACAAAAGTCAAATTGGAAGAAGATAAGGCAATTGTCTAATCAAACTAATGCGCTATAATTTCTCTAAACGTCTATAAATAGGAAAAAAATTCAGAGAACTCATTTGAACAGTTAGGGATTTAAGAAAAATAGAGAGACTCGAAAATTTAAGGGAAAAACTAGAGAAAAAAAAAAAGAAAAGGAAAACTGTGCAGTTGGGGCTTGTAAGGAGAACCCAGACCCGACGAGCAGCTGGGAGTGGACGGCTACCACCACCACACGGTGGTGGCAGCGCCCAGGTGAGCCGACACACCCATGGCCACCAACGGTGGCCAGAGCCACCCAAATCGGTGAGTTCAATTTACAGCCCAATTTTGTGTAATTTTATAAAAATAGTAAATATTATTAAAAAATTATGAATTTTGTTATTCTAGAATATTTTTATATTTAGTTTTTAGTAAAAATATTATTTTGATGAAAATATGTCTCGTGATATAGGGTCCTTAAGAAATCATACAAAACCGAGCATGTTTCGGTTTAAAAATAAATGACCTTAGGAGTGTAGTTTTAAACCCAAAATTCTTGTGTAGATTAATTAGATGATATAGAATAGTGCTACTAGGCCCGTTTTTGAAAATTAATTTTGAAAATTTTAGATAATTTTTAGGCCCTAAAATGAGGCATAAAATGGGTAATTTAGGGTTAATTACTGATTTAGTGAATAAGTATGTGTTTTAGGATGTTGAAATCTGATAGAGTGTGATACTTATAGCATTTAAGGTGTTAGATGTAATTATTAGGTTAATTATATAGTAAATAAGTAATATGGAAAAATAGTACATTTTAAGTTAATTTTGTAAATTATGGTAATTAAGTGTAAAATCTTATTTAGGATGAATTTAGACATTTTGAAATGATAATTGATGTTGGGAGATAGTAATTAGAGTAATAAAAATATTAAATGTGTATTATGTACATAATAGGTAATAATACATAATACATAATTATTAGAAATATAATAAATAGAAAATATTAGATTAAAAATTGATATTATGATAAGAATAAAAATATACAATAAATTCGATAGGAAACTTGAATTTATGTATTATATTTAAAATGTAAAAAATTTCTCACATCAAGAATGAATTCAGTTCACTAATACGGATTTAAGTGTACCGAGTAAAATAAAATATTGGTTAGGGGTAATAATAATATTTAGGAGATCGGGAAATAATGTGATTAATTTCACATCATGGGTTGAAACGAATTTCTAGAATTCGAGTATAAAACAATACTTAGAAATCGAACTAGAACCTAATTTAGAAATCGATGCGGAAACCGAACCCGAACCTAACCTCAAACTTAGAATAATTGTAAAAAACTTAAGACCTAGATAATTGGGCATATTAAACTCTAAACAAAATATAACAATAAGCATTATAGAATAAAATGAACCTATAATAGTTATATGAAAAACTGAAACCACGTTTGTGTTATAGGGATGATCGGCGATGACCTGAGCAAATTGGACCTCGAGTGAGTAAGCGAGGAGTCGAGGTAAGTTGGGATTAATACAATGCTGTATTTTAGAGGTTCAAGATTATGCTTGGTTATGTTTGTTAGATAGTTGGATGTGTGCATGTGCTTGATTATGAATGATGCTATGATTCTATCTCTTGTCCTAGCTTGTTTTGTATGGTTTGTATGAAATGATTGATCACCCTAAATTGGACCTAATCAAATATACGACCTATAACCATAATCGAACCTACATGGCAACCCATTAGGGGAACTAAGGACTCTCCGGCCAAATATCTACCCCTTCGAAAGGGAGGATTGCAATTGGTCCCTTCTTCGTCCTCAGTCGAACTAAGTGACAGGAAAGGAGGTCGCGGCAAAGGTGAAGTCAATGGTTCGAAGGTAGTCGCGGGAAGAGCGAGGTCTCCATTGCACAAGCCTGGGTTTGGTCGTGAGTTGTTGCATTAATGGCAACTCCTCAACTGGGATTAGAGCGAGCGCAATTTCTCTAATCTCACGACGGGCCAGACAACGTCGTGCGATGGCATTTGCTTGAACATGCATTGCACCTAATAAGTTGATTGATAACCTTGTTGTGTTTATGGTATAGTTTTAAGTCTTCCATCCTAACTTACTAAGTTGTGGTTGCTCACATTCCTATAGATGTCGTGCAGGTATTGGCTAAAAAGCAGCAAACAACTACTCTAAACCTAGCAACTGCTGGATCCTGAAAAGTGAATAAAAACATTAAAGAATAAACACATATTTTTAAGGTCTAAGTTTTTATTTTAGGACATATATTACGGAGAAATATTGTAAACTTTAATTGCAATAACTGAATTATAGTGTATATATATATTTCCTCACTTTCTTAGATAAATGATTTATTAAAATTACAAACTGTTTACTTCAAGCGGGTTAGTCATGGACGCCTTGTGTAGATCAGGTCTAAGATAGCGGTTGTAAGGCCAACTTCTATCTTAGGATGGTTTACACGGCGGAGTTGTTGCGACTCTGCCACTTCGAGGCGTGACATGCCTCCGACCTAGCAAAGTAGATCATTTCTTGTCCAAGCTACACTCAAAAGACTATAGCAATCATAAAAAGGAAAGAGCATTATATATTAAGGCGCTTGGGTTCAAATATTTCTAGCCAAGCATGAAGTAGGATGCAAGAAAGCCGGTTTACATATGTAACCGTTGCTAAAGGAATGCACCAATTAAGCAAGCCCAGAGCATATATCTCAATTCCCCTCACAAGTCACTAACCATTTGCTCAGTAGGGTTTAGATATCCTAGGTCAATTTCTTGAAATGACCAAACAATGCCAATACATCATCGTAGCAATTGACTACTTCACAAAGTAGGTAGCATCTAAAGCTATGGCATCAATCACTTGGAAGAGCATAAAGGCCTTTGTTGTAAACTCAATTCTCACAAGATTTGGTGTCCTATATGCCTTGATTATAGATAATAGTCGATAGTTTGACAATAAGCAATTTAGAGAATTTTATGAAAGAAATCACATCAAACTATGCTATACTTCACTCGTACCCCCTAAATTAATGGATAAGTAGAAGCGACAAACAAAGTTATCTTACATAGCCTTAGAAAGAGGGTGAATCGAACTAGAAGTAAATGGGCACATAAGTTGCCCAATATACTATGGGGGTATCAAGCCACTCACATGACTACAACAAAAGAGACTCCATTTAAGTTGGCTTTCAAGACTGAAGTATTTCTGCCAATAGAACTAGTATGTAAGAAGCTTGAAGCATTGGGCAAGAAGAGAGCCAAGGGAGACTAACTCAAAACTGAGAAGATCTTGTGAGAGTTCAGGAGGTGATAAGCAATGGAAAAGCTTAATGGTCAGATTATACTATGTGCATGGAATGTTGACAATTTAAGGTTACACTTCGAGTAAATGTATGATTAGTTCTATTTAAGTTTATTTTAGTATGACTAATCTCCTTTTAAGTTTGTTATATGGAGTTATGAACTGTTAGTACGATCTAGTCCAACACATGTCTTATTGGTTCTAATTTGTTCCATGTGTTTAGTTATATTTAATGTTTAATAACTTCACACAATCAATGAAGTAATTAAATTTATGCAATCATAAGATGTTTGTGTTTGATTATTTCATCTAAGTAATATTATTTAAAACTCCTAACTAAATTGGGTCAAGGATTCACCTCTACCCATGTTAGTATGAAAAGCTAACGGATAGCTAACACTTGTATGAACAATCCTAAGCTTCAAAGCTTAGGGGTAAAAGAACAACAACAAACGATGATTGAATATAATTTAGCCCTAATCAAAAGGGGGATAAATTAGACATCCTCTAAGTCCTAAATAAATATGAACGACGAGTTTATATGTTAAGCCTCAAGGATTTGAGCTTCTCTATTCTAGCCACAAGAACTTAGGAGTCCAAGTTGACCAACATACAGTTTGACCAATTCCGATCTATCATGATCTAAGTTTAAACTTATCCTAATATAATCAAATAAAAGAACAAGCTCAACAAGTTGATAGTAAATAGCAAGATAGATCAAATAAATAATCCGTGTACATTAAAATAGGTTTCCATACTGATCTAAAAGAGTTTTAAAATCATAACAAAATAAAATAAAAGTTAATTATCTTCACTAGGAAGATCTAGCATAGGAGGGGTTCCACGAATGGAGGATGGGCACCAACATTTTGATCATTTACTAATGTCCCAACCTCGCCTTCATCCTCTATTGCTAGCAAGATCACTTACTTCAACAACAACTTGGTCTTTTTTCCCTCCCCGCTGCACTTGGCCACCGCCATCAAGTTCCCTAACAAAGTTGAGACAGCTCAAGTCATAGTTTAGATGATGAATCAAGATCTCCTGCCTTGCCATCTTAGTTCCATCTAGCATCTTTTCTCTAAAGATGTTCTCATGCTCCTCACTATCCTAAATCATAACTTACGCCTTAGCCTGCCCTTTGCTTAAGGTTGAAGATTTGAGCTTTCTACTCTTCAGATAGAGTATTGTGACCAAAGGCAAGTGCACCTATCAAATTATAGTATAGTAACAAGTTATCAATCCCTTAGAGACTACACGTGTTAATAATTACTCTAACTCTATATATAATGAAGAGAATTATTGAATTCTAAGGTGTAATGCAACTTAATTAAACAAGGTAAATGCAGCTAAAATTAAAAAAAAAGAAGTAACAATATTAAGATAAGAAACCCTAAAATAACAATGTTGATATCTAGACATTATTTTACCTAAGGATTAACATGTAATGACTAAAAGTATCCAATTCCTTCCCTAATCTTATTAACCAAGAGAATTCCCTTTAATAGGTCAATATGAATCACTTCACTTATTAACTCTTAATCTTAACTATATCCCACCCTAATCGCTTTTACAATAGAACATGTTAAGATACATTAAGAACATGAATTCTCTTTACAAATTTTATAAAAAAATTTGGAAAAATTCTATAACTCATCACTAAAACTATAAAGATTCTCTTCACTCATGGAAAATCTAATTACACACTCAATCTCACGAACATCATGCATAATATCGGATAACTAAGATTGAAACTCTAAAAATAACAACCTATTCAATTGAATACACATGATTGAATTAAAAAAAAAATTAAGGAATGAATTGGAATTGACAAAATTATTAGTTTACATGTTAACTCTAAGATCTATAAGTCTAGATATCAAGCATCTATGATACAACCATAATAAAAGAACAATCTTTCATAAAAATTATTGAAAAACTTAAAAGCTAATTGTAATACAAAGAAGATCCTAACAAATCCCTAAGAATGAATGCTTTCTCTCTCTATCTCCTATTTATAGGGATGGGTCAAAAGGATGCAAATAGGGAAACTTTTCATGGACTAATATGATCACGCCCTAGAAGCACAAGCGTAAACATCAATCATAATTCTCCTTACAGTTAAAACTCTTGAAATTTTTTTTTATGGTTAAACAAACAGATCACGACCAGGAGTACAACCATGATCTTCAGGCGTGATCTCCTCTAATCATTTATCTAAAGTAATGTTCTTCTCCGTAAGCTACTATGATTGATATCTTTAATCTTAAACGATTCTTAAACAAAATTCTCTCGTTTCACTTCAATAGCCCTTAGGAGTCTTGAAATCAATAAATTATTCAATTAAGTACCAAAATCCATTAAAATTACAAGAAGATAAAGGAGAATCACTGTAAAATATTTAGCAATAAACATATCTAAATTCACACTCATCATCTTGGCTATTGAATTTCTTCAACATGATTTTTATCAACCTTACCCTACCATTTCAAGCATTCCTCTGCTTTATCGACAAGATTATCATTCTTTTGAATGTAATCTTGAAGCTGGAGCTCATTTTGCTTCCAAGCCTCAGGCTCCTCCTTTGACTTGCTCTTTAAGTTCTCGATTTCACTTTCCAATTTTTCTTTTTTGCTATCCCATGATCTAATGTAGGCAGTGAATTCAATCTCCATCCTTTCCATGTCATTTTTGGCTTCTTTGCCACCTTAAAGATAATTAAATCAAATCGTAAAAAATTTCAAAGCTAATGTAAAGGGGTAGAGCTAGAATGCATACCTCCTTCTTCTCATCAATGAGCCTATCGATGATCCTCATAATGTGTTGGGATGACTGCATGGATGAAGGGAACAAATTGTAAGAAGAAAATTAGTAGTATAGCAACAGGAGAAGAAATAAAACTTACATCATAAAGTTTTGTTGTGGCCGACTCCTTTAAGTTCAATAAGAATTTGACATTCCTATCAAAATCCTTAAAGTCTAAAGGAAGTTTAATGCCCTTTGATATCTATACAGGAACCTAACCCTTCCCTAAAGCCACGTCATTGGTTCCAACAGGCCAATTCAGAAAGAACTCATATACAAGGCTACTCAAGGGCTAGCCTCTAGCCAATTAAAAGTTGAAGGACGCTTGGTCAAACCTCAATACCCTTATTATGAATAGATGGTCTAACACTAGCATTAATACCAACTCGACCTCCATCAACTTTTCTAGATGGCTTATCGATGCCCTTATCTTTGGCCTGATTTCTCACAAGGACTTCCACATTAGGTTGCTCTCTTGATGGCTCAACCTACCTCTCTTTAACTTGATTATAGCTTTCGTAGCTTGAGTTTACATTTTTTCAATATTCTTTTAGGTAAGAGTAAACCTCTTACCACTAATTTCGCAACCAACGTTCTTTTTGCTAACATGGCCTGACTTCAAGTTAGAAAAAAGAACTTTAGAGATTAGGTTTTTTAGAGGCATTTTTACAAAAGAGAAAACAAATTAGCTATGAAATCAAAGAAGTAACAGAATCTTATAGGAAGTGATAAGGATCAAGCTATAGGACCACTAACCCAAGCCCAAGCGCATGGATTCGAGAGTCTAATAAGACGCATTCTCTTTTCCCAACCTACACTCGAAGAATCTGAGCTGTTTCTATCTGCCAACCTACAGCCAATTCCAAGCCAAGCTCTCCCAGGCCTATCAATGATCTTTGAATGCCAACCTAAGGAGTACTGAATTGACCATTCGACTCACTTATTCATTAGCTTGGCCACACCTGTTTCGAGCTCCTAAGAGTACATCTAAGTTGACACAGCTCCAAATAGCTTTTAGACTAGCTCGGTACCTTTAAAATCCACCCATGCTCTTTTGTCTATTTCTACCAAAAGCCTACCGATATCCACTAGCCAAGTGTCCAAGCCTCTCATGTGAAGGAAACTACTACATGAAGCTTCTATTTTCTAATTTATCTTTTGTATCCTTTTGACATTCCTTATACATTACGTATTTAGGGCAATACCCCTTTTTATGTTTTCCATTTTTAGTAGTTTGCCCTAGTATTCCAAGTATAAATGACCTTATGTTCTTTAGCCACAACAATCTTTGAATCATTGAATATATAAAATCTTCTTTCTACTTGTGAGCTATTTCTACTTACTTATCTAACTCTTATCCTAAACCTTGAACAAAGCTAGGTGGCAAGTGACCTCATTGAACTAACTCATGCATCATAGTGAGTTAATTCATGAGTTTCTTAATGCATCATATCCTTAGATTCATTCATGAGTTTTTTCTTGTTGTCATGCATTCCACCCTTCATTTCAAACTTTCTGTAAGCTTGGAACCATCCCTTTGGTACAATTGTCCTCATCTACTCTTAACGTAGGGTATCATCTACAACGTATGAAGAAGTCATGCCGAGCACGGGGAAGAAAGAGCAATCATCCCCCCAAGTGGTCAAAAATGATGTCTCCTCACAACAAGCTTGCCTTTGGCATGGCAATATCTAAACACATACCTTCTTACTCTCTAAACATTGCAAATGTGTCGACACCACCTTCCTACTCATTAGATTACACAAATGTATCAATACCATCTTGTCTATTGACGATCATACCCTCATTTATGCTAACCTCCCCTTATACACCGCTCTCCTCCTCTACCCCTTTCTCCTCATCAAAAAAAGATATCAACTCTTCTATTATACTAGTCAACAATTACCTCGAAATTCCAAAAAAAACCACCTATGTATTTCTTCTTCTTCATAACCACTTTGTCATTCCCCAATAAGAATTTAACGTCACTCTTCCTTAAAAGTTAAGTCCAATCGGTAGGGAACTCTAAGTCCCCAACCAAGCTAACAACTAACCACTTTTGCTTCCAGTTGATTGACAACTCCAACCCAAGAAAAATCTTTCCCCATGTCAAGAACAAATATAAAACCATCCTTCTCCACATTTTATTACAAAAGAAAAAAAAAATTCTAAACAAAGTAAGGTAGCCTTAACCTCTAGTCTTTTACACACAACTTCAATAGCAATCATCGATATATAAGAGTTCGGAATCAACATGCTTTAGCAAATTTTATGGTAGCAATAAAAAAAGGATAATTGAAAGCTAGAAAAGGGAAAGCAAAGGAGTATTTTTCGAAAAGTGCAAATTGTCTTTCATATAACAAAGCAACCACTCATGAATTTTAGGCCTTTCAACTTTCCAGCTACAAGGAATGCACCTAAAATAGTCACACAATTTATGGAATTACTTGTTAGTTAATGTGTTGGCAATCCCATTCGGAGACAAGTCATATTAGATTTTGAAATATAAATATTCCTTCTGAAGTTGATCCTTTCCATCATCTAAGTATCTTTCCATTAGAATTCAATCAATGCTCTTAAACCGATGAACATACTCTCCATTACCATCGCTAAGATCTAAAAGGAACTCCGATGAACCCTCTTCCTCCATTATACTAAACACCTGTTGTAATGGGACAACTACCACCACTCTTAAGGGAGAGACTACTTCTTGGTGTTCTTCAAGAAAAGCATACAAGTTGGAAGCAATTTATAACATTGTTACTTATATGACCTAATGAGTGAATAAATAAGGCAAGGTAAGGATAAGAGAAGAAAGTTCAAAAATTTAAGAGAAATCCTATAAGTTTAGAAATTTGAGAGTTGTAGAGACGAAAAAGTGAGAGAAAGTGAGAAGAAGGCGTTTAAAACCATGCTCAAATATCAAGATTTGGAAAATAAATGAAAGAATTCCTAAACATTTATTATTGTAACATATAAGATCTAATGGCCCTAATTAGTCTCATCTTTGACAATATGTATGTCATGCCTATGAACTTAGCACAAGTCACAACATGCGGTACTCCAAATGATAGTTATTAGGAAACTTGCTAAACACGCCCATTAAGTTGCTCAAATATAGTCTATAGTCCAAGTGGCACCTACCGAATAGATGAAAAAATGACTAAGGAGATTAGATACAATGTATATGATTGAGTAGCTCAAGAAATGAGCCTTTAGTTCAAATAACAATACTCCTCCCATCTAAGTGGATGAATCTAACAAGTCTTCATCACATAGCTTAGAATTTCTTATGCTTAATTGACAAAGAATGTACAAAAGAGGCCAAAGCTCATCTATAATGGACTTAACTCTCCCTATTGAGTTATAGTATGGAGAGTTACGGGACAAGTGTTGCTAAGGAATTTTTACTAAAAGCCTAATACAACCTCTTGAGAGTTTAGTCCGAGCTCTTAAACCTAGTTCCCACCTCTTTTGTAAGCTGCATTCTACTTACATAAACTACACTTATACCTCAATAAGAGCTCTAGTACATAAAGCTCAACTCTACCTCCAACAACTTGAGAAATAAGGGTACACAACCACCAATATGTCCAAATTAGGATAAAAAGGGCATGAACATTTTGGCATTTATTATATAAATACCCACTACCCTTACATTCTTAAAAATAAAGAAATGATCCAAGGCATATTTCCCATGTGACAAACACGTCAATTGCCATTAATATAAGATTTGTAGACCTTTAACTATAAATACAACTTATGCAACCCACATTTTCTCTCTTCACCTCTTTACAATCCTATGCTCTTACTCTCTTATCTATCTCTCATATCCTTTCCTTTTCTTACTAAAACATTGAAGTAACTACGCTAAAATTATCCCAACACCTCTAAAGACTAGTTTCTTTTTCTTTCGCAAGCCATTGACCTAATCTCAAACCCACGAATCAAGTAAAGAATTAAAGAATTTTAATTGACGATATATATAAACTCAATTCTCCTTTTTCTTTTGCAAGCATTGACCTAATCTCAAGCCCACAAATCAAGTAAAGAATTTTAACTATCAATATATATAAACTCAATTCTCCTTAAGATGCAAAATTACTTGTACATACTTCTTAAATCCAAGTATCCTTTTATAAACACGTTAATACATACTTCTTAAATCCAAGTATCCTTTTATAAACACGTTAAGCTTTAATGATATAGAAATACTAAAATAACAAAAAAAAAAAACATTAGTATTTTTTCCAACATGAAAATGAAAATTAGGACAATGCTCGATCTTATGCAATGATATGATGTAGCTAATGAACCATCTACTCCCTTATATTTAATTGGACTTTACATGCACTGTAATTCGTTATATTTGAGAGTAAGTTTTTCTCTTCTTTTTTTTTCTTTTTTGATTGGGGTAGACTCGATAATTTTACAAAACTTCAATTAAAGTTTTTTAATCAATAAACGGATTTAATTTAAACATAAAACATATCTAGTCAACATTTTAGATTATATATTTAGACTATTAGACACAAATGATGAACAAGTCATGCCTAAAATTTTTGGAACACAAATACAATTAAATTTGGATAAAAAAACACAATTCACCAACAAAAATTGCAAATTCTACTCTATACATAATCATTAGGACTAATTTTCTTTTTTCTTTCAAGACTACTTAAAAGTTGAAACTATAATGGCCGGTTAATTTATATATGTGCATCGTCTCGCCAAACATGAGTGGAAGAAGAGGAGAAAAAAATTTGCAAAGTCAACTAATTGTGCTCATAATCCTAGCCGTTTGATGGTGAAAGATGTTGAGGTTACTTCAACATAAAAGGTCAGTGTTTCAAAAACTTTTAAAAGCTCAACACTCTTATTTTTTACTTGACCTTAATTTTTCTCAACCCATTGACAGATATTTTCATTTTTCCCCCACTAGACAATATCAAAGGAAATCAAGTGCACTTCAATAAACGAAGAATGGCGCAAAAGATGTATTACCAAAGGATTCATGCAGTTGCAAAGATATGCACATGGAGATCACACAAGTTGGATAGTTGAACAAAACTTTCACCATGAAAAACATGGAAAACTATAAAGCTCCTTGATGGCCGGGTTGTAAGCATGGTCAGTTTGTGAGAGGCTTTTCCTGGACCTATATAATCCTACTTGAAGTCATCAACGAAGAATTTTGGCAACCGTATGAATCCTCTTGATAATACATATATAAGATAGTACACTTCCAATCCTTCCTCGAACTGAGACATGAATGCCTTTTCGCAATATACACCGATAGAACGATAGCTTGACAAATAGCATCAAGAAAATTTAGCTGGAAAGCGTTATCAGTATCATTGGATCACCTCCAGCAGTTACCATTCTTTCATTTAATGACCTTCTCTCACTAGAATTTCAATGGTTCTGGACCCAAAAGAAAGCTGTCCTCAGGCTCAGCATTCCATCTGAGCTTACAGCACAACATACTCTGAACTCCAATGTTACTGATAAGAGAGCATATATACAGTGGGAGAAAACTTTGTGTGGCGACTATTTCATCTGCACAGTCAGAAGTTTGGAAATTTTAAAATGAAACAAATCTGCTCATTTTCCAACATCCAAACTTAAACAGTGAACATAGTGAAGTGAGATATTTCCATACAACATCATGCACGCTAGAAGTGGTGCAGCATCAGAAAAGATGCTCGCTCAGCAACAGATGGATAATCACAAATTTAAAATAGCAAGACAGACTCCAATCCATCAGATTAATCAAGGATAACTGTATTTGAATATATCTCATTTGTCAGGTGATGTTCATTATTAATTTGCTGAATTCAAATTTAACCAACACAAAAACCACAACACTTATTGTTGTTCAAATTCGGATCGATTTCACCATTGTGCTCTGTTGCAAACCATATTCTCTTCAATCAGCCAAAGATTAAAGTTATTGTTGGAGCCGTAGTTTTGTCATATTGATCAATATTAATAACATACAAGATAGGGCCTTGATTAGAGCCTACAAAGGTTAGTGCTAAAGAAAGGGCCTTGATTTTTGCAAAATCATATATAAACATTTCAAGCACTAATATTTCGTGCAGGTTAAATAGTGTACTCTTATATGCTGTCAACATAAGCAACCAAGCATTTAACAATTTCACCCAGCAACTATCTTAAAAAGTTTAGGACGGCATCGGATGTTTCCCAGGCACTCAAGCGTGTGGGTTACCTACTACCAAATCATAAGAGCATGCAAGTAAAGTATATCATAGCAATCATACGGTGTCATGCACCAATGTGGAATAAAGTCCTCAGCTTGTTGGAATATCAGTACAAACCTTCAGTGTTCATAGCCTTGAAGGAGATACGAAGCTCTATTTCGAACCTGCATGAAAGATATCTCAATTCTGACCAGGGGAGACCTATGTAGAATAAATAATTAAGAGAAAGAAAAACTCATACCTTTGATGCATAAGACCTCAGATCAGAACTGGTAATTTGACAAGAACAATTTCGGAGGAAGACACCCCACTTTTCGTCTATCACTGGTTTATCATCTAGCATTGAATTTGACAAGAGCCAATTCTCCGTCAAAACCAAATAAATGTACAGTTTGAAAAGGTCGCAGCTTTTTCCTTTGATATTAATTGCAATGAAAAAACCCAAGATCTCTTCATCATCAGCCACCTGTAAAGATAAAAAGCACAAGTCAATGGTACTTAACAACAAAAACTCAAGGACAGGCAGAAGAGAGTCTGAAGTATACCCATGCAGAATATGCAGAATCATTAATACCAAGGTGGTAATTAAAATTGACAAACAATGTCACCTATAAATTTATAAGGTAGTTGAAATATTTCCATGCAAATGATGGTCTATCTATAAAGGTAAAGAGATAAAGGAAGAATTTAACATCATGTGACCTTATTGGGTGCTAGTGAAGAATATGATATGTTCAATTATAGGTCAGATCTGCACAAACAACTCTTCCACTACCTTCACAAAAACTTTCAAACTGCAAGAAATATGCACACCTACTGACCAATCACACAGACAATAGGAGAGATCTTAGATTAGTTGCAAGAAAAAAATAACAAATTTGCTATTCTGGTCATAATGAGTAATAAGATGTGAACAATGCTCTTTAAAAAAAAACAAAAGAAAATTGAGGGAAATGTCTAGTTCATAAAATGAATTAAAATAAGGATGGCCAGATAACAAAGCCAACTAATTCTCATATAGAGCTAGTTTTACACAGTTTTACTGAAAAATAGGGTGGCCTACCTTATTATCAAGACAATCAACAAGAATCTGATGGGCAACTTCACTTCTGAGAAGCTTACTACGCATGTCAACACCAGAAATACATTCCACAGCACGCAAGCTGTTCATGTCTTTAGGAACCCTGCATTAATTGTCAAAAAATACATAAAAAAAAACTATGTAGAGAAACAAAAAGAAAGTGAAAGGGAACAAAGAAATTTCATATGATAATCAAGGTAGCAAACTTACTTTGAACATTTCATTTCATCAAAGACATTAATTTAAAGATAATAAAGAAACTATGAGGAAAAGAAAAATTATTGCACAACAAACTATTTCCTTTCATAACATGAACATAAAATGCATCTAAATATTTTCCTCTCTAGAGATCACAAAGTGAAAAACAAATGTCCTATGAGGGTATGCCTCAATGATTGAGGCTCTTGCCTAAGGCACTCTGTCACTCAGGCCCGAATCTCATGGAGAGCAGAACAAGGGAGTCACTCCCCTTCTAAATCCCCTAGGAGAGCATAGACACCATTGCTTTTGACTTCCCTTTGATAGAGTTACACCATCACAGTGGTAATATTACCCTCAGCATGAAACATATTTAGGATTACAAACAGAAGATATTATGTATAAGCAAAAGAAAAATGTGTAGGCCACCTAATTATATTCAAGAAAATAGATCTGAAGTATAAACACAGATCCCCCAGATAAGTATGCAACTACAAAGTCCAAATGGCCAGAAAAACACTAAAAACATCATTCGAAATTGATTTGGAGTATATGATAAAGGGCAGGAACCTTTTAGCAAGGGATTTTGCTATTTTCTCACAGCTCTCCTTCCATTCATCTTCTGTAAAGTAATTGATTATTGATTGCAGGCATTCAAATAAAAGCACAGAGAGGCCTTCAAGTCGACGATCTAGAAAAAGCCAGATGATGACTTCAGTTAACTCTTCAGCTTCTGAAGTTGAAAACAAAGGCCATTTAAGTCTGCTACAGGTAAAGCACACCATAATCAAAAATGGAAAAGAAACCTGTATGATTGACATAAAGTCGACAAAGTTTCCATAGCTTATAGGATTTCAGGGAAAATGACAAGAAGCATCTCTCTTCTAAGTTCTAGAAATAGACAACTAACCCCTGTCAGCCACTCAGAAACTATTAACGCCACATATTCTCATTTGGAAAAACTTCAATTGACAGTACCTTCTCATCGAAGCACGGGGTACATGCATAAAGTTTACATTGAGAAGGAGAAGATAATAAACATTATTAAGGAGGGAAACTCTCTCTTTTAACTTTGCATACCTTGCTTATTTTTATTGTGTAAAAATGTGTTCATATCAGAAAAGGCAACTCTTTGAGTGATATCCTTCGTATGATAACAATCACATATGCCATAGGCCATAAGGGATCCCATATATTATCATATGAGAGCAGGCTAAGACTAATTTGCATACCTTACTGAACATGATGCAGCAACATACTTCAAGAAAGCTCTTATGTTTTGAGGTGGCTCTTCATCTTGATGATCTGGGTGCATATTACAACAATGTTAGATTTGACAATAATTCCATCCACTATATATCTAACGACTAAGCAAACTCATTCAGAGGTGTCAAGCATAAAATTTTTCAATCATGGACTCCTTATTTTAGAGTCAATTTCACTAGGTATATATTACATTAATATTGGTGAGGCTATGCTTAGTTAATTGCACATAATCTTTGTTTTTAGATCTACTTAATGTAGATACAGTATAAATCCACTTAGGCATAGCTTCTTGGTTCTTAGTAGAGCTTCGAACTTGATTCCAGGCTCCCATCAGTTACGAGAATTCCAAGTAATTGGGACATCTTTCTGCCATCACTTGCATAATCACCATTTCATTTTGGGAGGAAAAAAAAAAAGAGAGAGAATAAACTGGATTCCCTGGAATCAACCAAACATGACTCCAAGTGTCAACCAGTACTCTACTGTTACAACTAGCAGTTGACTACAAATATACCCATTACATTCCTCTTTTCCCCTCTTAAGGCACACACAGAACAAAATGTCAATTATCACCTTACCATCTACTCTCCATGAAAATCGCTAGCAATCAGCTCAAATCTTCCCACTTCATTTGCTCCACGATACCTAGTTTAACATACATAAGGATGTAACTGCAGATTTTTGCCTAGGAAAATCACCTTATTATCATGGCTTCAATCCAATCAAGCACAAGGCAAACATATATATGCCCACTTTGAATTATCAAGGACGAGGAGGGAAAAAAAATCATGTCCTCTATGTGTTAAATCCTAAAATCCTTTAGTTCTCTGTGCTTGACTGTCATGTACATCAGTACTTTTAGTAAGTAAAGCTCATGGCAACAAAAATGGTATGCCTGATTACTGCTCCTTTACAGCATTCTCAAGTAATTATATCCTTCAGAATGTCTAGCAATATATCAAAGTGTTCTCAGAATGGCCACCCAGCATAGAGTGTCGCTCATTAAATAGCCTTGGCATGACCTTGCCAAGAAGAAATTAGACAAAAGACTTTGGGAAACTAATATAAAAAGAAATCCAGCATGTACAAAAGTAACTAATACATACACAGAAGGATAAAACATAAAGCATACCTCCATCACCAGACACCAATTCAGATGAAACATCAAATTTGAAACCGTAGATGTCTAGGGCTTTTTTAAACTCAGAATAGCCAGGAACCCAGTCAACTTTGATATCCTGGTAAGTGTTTAACTGAGCATCATTACTTGACAATTGGAAGTCTGCTTTCTTTGGGAGAAGATTTTTAAAAGGTTTACCTCATCCTTTGCAGAGAAAACTCCACATGAAAAGTCACAAGCAGATGTCCTCAATTCTTCTCTGGATGAAAACATCACTGACAACAGCAAAATATATTAACAGAACAGGACACTCAATAGCTTGGATTTTCCAGAACATATTACTCACTCAAATTGAAGGTCCACTTTGCAATGACCGGTTCAACACGGTGCTGCAGGATTGTCAGATTCAATAACCAACCATCTACCAATAACCCCTCAAGGAATTGACAGCCTGCATAAGCTTATACACATCGGTTCCAAGCTTTGCCAGGGCTCATAGTTTTTACCTTGTCATGCTAGAACTAAAAGCCAAAAATAGCCTAGTACTCATTAAAAGCAAAGAAAGTACAGTTTTTCTAAAAATAATTCTGACATGAAGTGGTAGGAGGGAAGACAGGGAAAATAAGATACCTTCCCCTGCTTTAAGTTTAAACAGACTAAGATTATTCCTTTGAAAACACTGCACAAGTGCACAGCTATCAAGCTCAGCAAAAACCAAATCTGGTGGGCTCTTCTGCAACTTCCATGGAAGAAAGGAGCGTTACAACCAATCCAGCAATAAAGCCTCTCTGGCTCTACATCTTGACAATAGTAAGGATCAAAAACCAAACCTGGCTTCCAAAAGCACGTATGCCCCAGTGGGATGTTTCATCCTCACCACCAATTTCTTTCATCTATTAAAAGAAATGAACTAAGATCATCTTCGAATAAAAGTTCAGCTTTAATAATAATATTTCTTTCAAGGGAAAAACTTGCACTAATAAAATTGACATGCCTGCTTTTGGTATTGATCAAGAGTATTTGAAAGCGTGGCTTCTTTAATATTGTCCTCATCATCAGAATTCTCACTCTCTCGAACTTTTTTCTTTTTTGACTGATGCTCTATGCGTTTTTCTTCCTCCTTACAATGATCTTTCAACAGATCATCCAGTCCAATAATTTTCTTCCTAAGGAAAAATCAAAACTTTTTGAATAATCTAAACTATCAAAGTCTAAATACAGCTCCTCATTAATATAAAAATCCTCAGTACTTGCAACTGAAAAAAAAAAAAACAAAAAAAGTTCCCTAGAGAGAGAAAACCCTCTTCCTTCTCTCTACCCTCACTTCTCGTTCCCCCTTAACACCACATTCATATCCTCTTACCTTTGTGTTCACACCTCTTTTCTCTCTCGTTTCTTGCCCTAGCTTCTTCTCCCTTCTGTCTTTCTTTCCTTTCCTCTTCTTGTCTTTGTTGTGCTCCGTTAGGCTTTCGCCCCAGCTCCTCTTGTCTTCCTTTCCTCCTTCGTGTCTCCAACATTGTTCGCCCTTCGCATGTTTCGTCAAGAACAGCTCCGTCCTTGGTTTTCATGCCGCGTAGCTGTGTTTCAGCTGTGCATGTGCTTCATTGGTCGCTCCCTTGCAACTCACCCAATCATAAGGCATTTTGTTCGTAGGACCAAGAAACTCTGAGTCCCTCAGCATTCTGCAAAGGCTGCACCCCCTCCTAGCTCTAAGTCGCATCTCAAAAAGAGAAAGAAGAAGTCAACTAGTTCTTCTTCAGATGGGTCGTCCCCCCATGCAGATAGACAGAGATCAGGTTCTAAGAAAGATGTTACGCTTCAGGAGTCTAAAGTGGGAAAGAATGTGAGGGCTGAGGATAAGGTCAAACCTTTGGCTATTAAGCTTGGCCAGAGCAGGTCCAGGAAGTTGAAGAAAGTAACCTTTTCTGAAGTTTCTGCCCCCAAAAAAAATGCTAGACCTCTTAAAAGTTCTTGTGAAAGTTAAAATTCTGTTAGTAATGAAACCTTAGAGGCCATGGCTAAAGTTGCTAATAATGTGGAAAGGAGCTCCAATCAGACAGATAAAGGGGTTTCCCAAGTCTATGCTTCTCCAGATGGCAACCCCCATCCTTCCTTTGCTCAAGTTGTTTCTCCTAATCAAGCTCGTGCTGCTGGTCCTAAGGTTGATATGGCTCTCTCATACTTTCCTCCCATTCGTGAAGGAGGGAAAGTGGTGGTCAAACCACCTAGGGCAGTTTCTGAAGTTAGAGAGAGAATTTGGCAAAACACTCTAGTTGGCTACTTTTTGTGATGGAATTTAGCTTTCCCTCTTGTCCAAAAAATAGCTCTGTCATCGTGGAGTAAGGAAGGACTTCTAGAAGTATTAATAAATGGGTGTGGTTACTATTTCTTCAAGTTTGCTGATAAAGAATCCCTTCTAATCCTAAAGCAACCATGGAACTTTGCAGGCCAGCTGTTGGTGCTTGAGAGATGGAGAATTGGAATGGTTTTATCTAGAGTGTGGCCCAAAAAGATGCCAATTTGGGTGAAATTATGAAGTATACCCATGGAATTTTGCATAATGAAGGAGTTGGTTATGCAGTTAGTGCTACCGGTGGTCCCTTCAAGTGGATCTTGTCACAGCGATGAATGAGAGAGTCAAATATGCCAAAGCTTCAGTGGTAATGAAAGCTGATGGAGAATTCTTGAAATCCTTTGAGATAGAATGTAGGGATGGTTCAAGGCATAGAGTGGATGTTGAGTACCAATTCATGCCTCCTAGATTCTCACATTGCAATGTTTTTGAGCATAGCAATAATAGATGCCCTATCTTGAAGAGCCTAAAGGTGGTGGTTTCCAAGATGAAGAAAATGTGGAGGTTGCTGATCAACTAAAGAATACTAGTATGCTACCTACTCATCAGGGTCAAAAAATGCACTCAATATAACTAAAGGGTGGTAGTTATATTGAGTGAATTTTTTTGGGACCTTAGCCACAGGGAATTATTTTAGAGAAAAAGGCTACTGATACGCTTAAGCCTAAAGCTCTTGAAACACCAAGCAAAGGAAAAGGGATTAAATCAACTGTTATTTCCAAGCCAATACGAACTTCATATAGATATGTAGTTCTTTCTGATTCTTCTAAGGAATTGGATGATCAAGATTTTATTCCTTTGAGGGCTTCAGATGAAGCAATTGCAAATACTGCTGATTATGTTAACCATGCTGCTGTAACAGCATCTAGCTCCTCTCCGTCTCGTGTCTAATTCATTGGATGAAGTACAATCCTCTGCTGATGAGCTAGAAGTTACACGGGAAAATAAGGATGGATCAACTGAGATTGATAAAGAGACAGGTAGAGACCCTAAAGCACTAGTGAATTCAGAAATTCAAGTGGAAGATTGGAATGAAGTGAATTCCAAGAACAAAAAGTAAAAGAAAAAAAGAGATAGAGACAAAGCTAGAGTTTCTTCTACCACTTGTTGATATTTTAGTGAGGTTCCTCCCCTTTATTTTCTTGTATAAAATTATGTTAGCTACATGGAATGTGAGAGGGTTAAATGACCTACAAAGAAACAGAGAAGTAAATAAATTATGTAGAAAACAAGGCATTTCACTTGTTGGTCTTTTGGAAACGAAAGTAATAAGTCAATACACAATTAGTGAGGAACCGCACCCTCCCAAATTGGAATGTGAAAGCTGTTGTTGAGAAACGTATTTAGATAGCTTGAAAACCCCATGTTTGAAATGTACAAGTAGTGAGAGCAACTAACCAAGTTGCACATTACTTTTGTTCCTATCTTGATGAAGGAAGATCCTTTTATGTCTCTTTTGTGTATGCTGGAAATATAGAAGATGAAGGAGAAGAATTGTGGAGTGAATTATTATCCTTGAAACAGTTGGATGCTCCTCGACTTATCATAGGAGACTTCAACGAATGAAGGAAATTAGAGGAAAAACAAGGTGGTAGAGAAGATTTTACTAGGGGCATGGAGAAATTTAATGATACATGTTTTCACCTAGAAGTAGAAGAAGCCAGAATTTTAGGATCGCTTTTTCACTTGGTACAATCAAAACGGAGCAAATCTAATTTTGAGGTGCTTAGACCGTGGTCTTATTAACCCCTAGTGGATGGAGGATTTTCAAAACTTACTGCATATTTACTTTGAAGAAATGGAATGGTTATTCACTCCTTATTCCTTTGGAACCTCCCATCAATTCATTCACATAATTAAATGACAATTCCCCAAGAATTGGGATTTAATAAAATTGGAAATGAGGATTCTATGGTTGAAGCTCAAAATTGCCATTACATGTTAAAAAAACTTTACATAACCTCATGTTCTTTTTCTTCCTGTCAACAATATAGACCACCATTGACACCACCACAGAAGACCACCACTACTGCCATTAGAAACTGCCACAACCACAACCAATAACCACACCATCACCTCCACTAACAACCAGCTCCTCCTTCAACAACAACCACCATCCCATAGACACACCCATAAACGACTTCAAACCACCACCTCGCACAACCACAATGAACCAGACTAACCACCATAAACACCAACAATCAGCAAACCCACCCACTTGTTGAAGAAACCATAAACCTAATGCCATCAAAAAAACTTGAATCTGCACGTGATTCACAACTTCTCCATCTCTTTGTTTTATTGATTCCATTCTCACTTCTTCATCTCAACTTCTCCATCACTTTCTACTGATTCGCAACTTCTTGAATCTACACTTTCTTTGTCCTTTTTTCTTTTTTATGTCGTTTTTAGTATGGATAGAGTATGTAGGAGAGGGGAAATTGGGAAGAAGTTGAAAAGCGGTCTTCACTTGATTGCCTTCAACGGATCTATTGGCATCATTCTTTGATGTCATCTAAGATCTTTTATTTTTTTATTTTTTTTTTGGTAAAATTGTTTCTCATCTATTGGATGTGAAGGTAAGTAAAAGGTAGCGTTAGAGTAGAAGATGAGGATATTTTGGTCATTATAACTCTATTACATATCTATTCATATATGTTTTTTTTATCTAACTAGACAATATAAAAATTACTACAAGCTTATTCCATTACTTAAGAATGGTAATTCCATTACTTATCTATTACATGTAATGAAGTAAACGGGTCATCAGTGATCCATGTTCTTAGAGCAAGATCTTTAGACTATTGCCCTCTTGTTATGAGACTCAATTTTACCGATTCTAACAATGCCAGAAAATCCTTTTTTAAATATTTTGATTTTTGGAAGGAACACTCCTCCTTTATGCAGATTGTGAAGGAGGCTTAGAAGCAGATTGTGAAGGAGGCTTAGAAGCATGATACTATCGGCTCTCCCATGTATAGAGTAGTTAGTAAATCGAAGTTGTTAAAGAAGCATCTAAAAAATCTTAATAACTCTCAATTTTCAAACTTGGGGGAAAGAGTCAAGAAAGCAAGAGAAGATCTTGTGTCCACTTACGTATCAAATAGGAATGACCCTACCCTAGCAAAGGTGCAAGGCTTTGAAGCAAAGGCAATACAAAAACACCTTCAGCTCTATTGTGGATGAGCATGGTGAAAATCTGTCCTCCTTTCATGAGATTAAAACAAAGGCTTTCCATTATTTCCAAGAGTTACACTCGGAAAAGCATGAATCTAAGCAAACCTATGATAGACTTATTTTTTTGACTGAATCAAGAATTTCTAACTTTGATGGAGCATCCTTAAATGCCCCTGTACCAAATGAGGAGATAAAGAGTACCTTATGGTCCTTAGCCAAAGACAATGTTCCAAGGCCTGATGGATAGAGAGCTAGTTTTTTCAAAGATACCTAGGAAACTGTTAGTGAGGACTTTTGCGTGACTATTAAAGATTTCTTTGCTTTTGAAAAGGCGCTTAGAAAGATAAACTCCACATATATAGCCTTGGTATCCAAAAAGGAGAATCCGGCATCCTTTGCTCAATTTCGTCCCATCTCTTGCTACAAACTCTCTAAAGTGCATATCAAAGATCATTGCAAAACGCTTAAAGAAGGTTCTTCCTTCTTTAGTTGGCAAAGAGCAACCTACATTCATTAAATAAAGGAGAATCGTAGACAATATACTAATTGCTCAAGAACTCCTTATAAGTTATCATAACAATTACAAAGGAAAGAGATGTGCTCTTAAGGTAAATCTTATGAAAGCTAATGATAATGTCAGATGGCCTTTCTTAAAACACTTATTGAAGTGTTATGTTTTCCCTACACAATTTGTATCGTGGATTATGACTTGTATATCTACACCTATGTCCTCCATCAACATAAATGTCGAACTTGTTGAATACTTCCAAGCATCCAAAGGCCTTAAGCAAGGAGACCCAATTTCTCCTTACTTATTTGTTCTTGTTATGAAAGTTTTTTTCTCAAATTCTAGAAAAGAAAGGACGAAGAGATGACTTCTAATTTCACTAGAGATGCAAGGAGGAGAAACTTTCACACTTTTGCTTTGCTAATGATATCCTCATCTTTACCAAAGGGGATCCACATACCATTAGACACATTAAGGATGGTCTCTTAGAGTTTCATAATCTTTCAGGCTTGAAAGCAAATCTTAGGAAAAGTCATATTTTCCTCAATGGAGTGGATATTAGAGAGAGAGAGAGAGCATATTGCAAGCATTCTTGGTTTTGAAGTGGGAACCCTACCAATTTGATACTTTAGAGTACCCTTGTCCTCTTCTAGCATATCCAAGACAAATTGTAAGGATCTAGTGGCAAAATACACTTCTCATATAAATCACCAAACTGGCAACGCTCTTTCATATGTAGGACATCTCCAACTTGTCAAGAGCATTCTCTTTTCTTTGTAGGTATATTGGTTGTTTATCTTTATTCTACCTAGGCACATTCTTAATTACATAGAAACCAAGTTGAAAAGATTTTTTTGGAATGGTAATGAAAAATCAAGGGCAAAAGCAAAAATCAAGTGAAAGGACCTCTGCAAACCGAAAAAGGAAGGTGGCTTGGTAATCTAAGATATCAAACTTTGGATTAGAGTTGCTCAACTTAAGCACATTTGGACTTTATGTATAGATAAAGGATCCTCATTACAATCAAGTTGGTGTAAATTGAAGGTACTCGAGGAAGAATTTTTGGCATGTCAAATTTCCATATGATGCCTCTTAGGGGTAGAGGAAAATCCTAAAAGCTAGATCCCTAGCCAATCAGCTATTAACTTGGAATATTAGGGATAGATCTTCTATATCTTTTTGGTTTGATAATTGGCATCCTAAAAGACCCCCAATTGAATGGATGGGGGAACAAGCTAGGATGCCCTAAAGATTCCCTCTTATGTAATTTTATCAATGGAAATAGCTGGAAGTGGCCAAGAGGAGAAAGATAGCAGCCAATTATTGTTGGAATAGGAAGAAAACCTGCTGGACATCCTTCAGATCAGCTTGTGTGGAAAACAGCCCTTTCCAAAAACTTGACAATCGAAAATGCCTACATTATGGCTAGGAATAGTGAACCTATGGTTAGGTGGCATTCTCTTGTATGGCACAAAGCCGTTCCACCAAGACATGCTTTGATTTGATTCTATGGCTTATGGTACAAGAAAAAATACTCACTATAGACAAGTTGCTCTCTTGGGGTGTCATTACTACCAACAGTTGCTATTTATGTCAAAATGGAGTGGAAAGTCATGACCACCTGTCCTTCAAATGTCCCTTCACAAAAAACTTATGAAAAAGAATTGAAAATGCTACTATCTGGAGGCAGCATAGACCATTAGACTCTTGTTGCCTATCACAATTTTTGGCATCCCCGGCTATTACTTCCATAAAGGTTATACACAGGAAATTTTTTGCTGCTGGGTGCTACTACTTATGGAAAGAAAGAAATAGGAGACGAATGGGAGAAGCACTAATCCCTTTGGAATCTATTTTGAGAACCATTTTTTGCTGTATTTTTTGACAATCATGAGCACTTTAGTTATATATGGCCATATAATTGAACCAAGTATCCTTTTATTCTTTTGATACTTTGTTCAATTGTACAGGTATCATTGAGTGCTCTCATTTGTACATCTCCCGTGTACATCTTGAAATGAAATATACCTAATCGTACCCAAAAAAAAAAAAAAAAAAACACGCACACACATACACGCTCACCCACACACACACCCTCACCCAAAAATAAATAAATAAAAAGGAAGTTAAAGCATCAACAAAAAACTGTAGGGAACTAGTAATCTAAGTTTGCAGTTGCCTCATTAGAAACACAAACACTATCAAGCTTTCAAAAAAATAAAATAAACACATTGATCAGAAGAAATTTATAATATGAGCTGAAAAATTTTATAAAAAGAACTCGCTCATAATTTTATTCATAAAACCAAAGAGTGTACAGAGAATCTAGACTAATAAATTTAGAAAAGGATAAATACAAACCCAAAAACAAATATTTTTAGGTAAAGTGAGTTTTTTTTTTTTTTTAGTTGAAAAAGTAGAAAAATACCGTAAACAAGCACACATTTTTACTTTTTTTTTTTTTGGAGAGAGAGAGCAAGAGGGGGACGGGGGGTTTGTAAGTAAATAGGAGCATACCACAATGCTATAAAATCAAGCTAGCTATAAAAAAAAAATAAAAATAAAAAAAAAAAGGATACCTAAGTCGATAAAACAGCCAAAAAGCTCTAAAGTGCTCCAAGTTTTATTTTAATACATGAAGATATCCTACTGGAAGTGTAAGAAAAATAATTAACAGAATAAACCAAAGAAGGAAAACAAAAATTATGAAAATAAATCAACTCTAAATATCTACAAACCCCTCAAGCACAAGGAACAATATCCATCATTTTGAGATTGCAAGAAATCTCTATAAACTGTTGTTTTGGTCCAGCTTAGGTCAAAATATCAACTTCTCTATCATAAGTAGAGTCATATTACAATTTAATCCCACCATCTTCAATATTCGATTCGCTAAAATGGCAATCAAGTCACAAATGTTTCATTCAATCATGCTACATTGGATTCTTCACAATATTCAAAGTAAACTTGTCAACACTAAATACAAGAGTACCTTCAAACTTTATAGCTTTATACCTAAGTCCTCTAATAATCATTGAATCTAGATGACTCCACAAATTCCTTGAGCAATAGCTTGATATTCAACTTCTACACCACCCCTAGCCACAACTAACTACTTATGACTCCTCCAAGTTACAGATTACCTTGGCCCATTGTACAATATCCTCATGTTGATTTGCAATCAATAACATCTCCTCCATAATCATCATCAACAAATGCCTCAATGTTTTAATGGCGAATTTGCTTGATAAAGAGATCCTTACACAAAGGTTTTTTAAGATTTCTCAAAAAATGATTTACTCCATCCAAGTAATGTTTGGTAGGGCCATGCATAGCTTGACTAGCGAGGTTGATGGAACATACCAAATCAAGTCAAGTTAAAGACTAGTATATTAGTCTTCAAACTAGTTTTTGATACTGACCTTTCATCTACAAAAATATCATTTTAAGGGGCCTAACATTTCCCATTCATGATTTGCAACCCAATTTACCTTTTCTTTCAATAGATCCATTATATATTTTCTTTAACTAACAAATATCCCCTTTCTACCCCTAACTACATCCATTCCCAAAAAAAACTTCAACTCTCCAATTTCCTTTTCACTTTATAACGAATCAATCTTTACTAAATCATCCCCAATAATAACAATGCTGTCCACATATATAGTTAGGACAGATATTAATCCATTCAATCCATGTTTAGTGAACAAAGTATGCTTGGTATAACTTTGACAATATCCCAGTCAAATCAAAGCATAACTAAATTTCTTAAATGACACCCAATGAGACTATTTCAATCCGTATAAAGATTTGTTTGGTTTACATACCTTACTAATAGTCCCTTTTGAAATACATAGAAGGAAATTTTCATGTAAACTCTTTCTCTAGATCTCCATTTATAAAGACATTTTTCATATCTAATTAGTGTAATAGCCAGTCTAAAATTGCTGCAAGAGCTAAAATTACCTATAAAATTAAACTTTGCCACTAGGCAAATGCTTCCACATCATCAATGCCATAATTCTAGGTGTAACCCTAGGCAACTAAATGAGCCTTATACGCTTGGCACTCCCATCTAAATTATATTTTATGTTAAACACCCATTTACCACCAACTACCTTCTTACCATAAGCAAATCTACAATATCCCATTTATTGTTTAGATATAGAGTTCTCATCTCCTCCAACACCATCTCTATCTGTTTTCGCTTCCCTAAAGCTCCTTGAATATTTTTAGGAAAGGGGAGGATGTATACTATGCAACTTAGATAGTTAAGCTGGCATTCACCCTCTAATTTCCTAATTTTGTCCTTAAGGACAAGGACAATCTTGATTAGGTTATATTGATACAGAAGCAAGTCCTAAGTCCAATTATCAATGTTTACAAAAGTTCGTCCAAGATGGGTGCTTCAACCGGGGGCATAGTCAACTTGCCACTACAAGTTCAAAGTGGAGCAATTTGCATATGGTGTTTAAAAGTCAATTGTTTGACACTTGCTACCAACAATTAATGTGTTGTTTGTTCCTAAAGTTTGTGAGTAGAATAAGCCATTAGGCCAAGTAGGCTTAAAAGCCCTTTTCTTGTTCCTCTTAAGTATGTGCCAAAATCACGATTACACTATTACTTTAAATGTATAAAATCAGTACAATCATATAAAATTAGTAAAACCATAAACTTATAAAATCATATATCAAAATTTATAATTCTACCAAAAATCTACATTTAAAAAAGAAATATACAAATATGCATTTAAACATCATAATTAACTAAGAAAAATATCGTGAACTCATAAAATCGTATGACTAACTTACAATTTTAACAACTATACTCTTAAAGTAATATCTAAAAGAGGAAAACACAAATAATAGAAGCAAAAAAAAGAAAGGATCATCACCCAAATATGTCTTCACAAGTACACTCACGCACATACACGCATGCCCATACACATAGAGAGCATATAAGCAACATATCATGTCCTACCACCACCTACTAGTTCCCCTACTCCATGTATACCCCTTCTACTTGCCTACTACCACTCCATAGATATACCTATATGCATATCTGTACTATGTACACTTATATATTCATTTACAGATTCATACCCTTTCCTTTATACACATACATACATATTCCTTTATTCTTATACCCATAGACAACTTTACACGCACTACTCCATACACAAACCCAAATTTTGATACATGTACAACTATAGCTTACCATCACTTTTTGGCAATTAATTTCATTGTAAATATCATATTAGCAGTAATAACTCTCTCTACTTACTCATTTCAGCTTGTATGTTGTTTTAATTTACTTAAGTAGTTGGTAGGAATCTATCATGGAAAATAACCAACAAATACGCATCAAAGGGCCTTAGATTGAAGTTTGTGTTGATTTAGTGTATTATAGAGAATAAAAACAGCACACCCAAACAATCTCGATGGCAAGGAGTTCAAGAAACGAACTTAGGAATATAACTAAAGATAAACACCAATAGGAGTTTGAAATTGAAGGACTTTTGACGAGACATGATTTTTGAGATAAGTAGCTTTTTAATAATGTCTCTCCCTAAAAACTATATGGAACAGGATATGCAAGCATCATAGATATGCCTGTTTCAAGTAAGTGTATTTTTACCCACTACAACTCCATTCTATTAAGCAATGTATACACAGGATGCAATGCCCATACTCAAATATTGGCCAGACTCATTGTAACAGTATTCCCTTCTACTATCAATGCAAATACTTCCATAATACACATTTTTAACAAATTTGTAGAATTATTAGAACACACTAATTATATTAAATTTTCCCTTAAGAATAAACACCCAGCAAACCCTTAAATGATTGTCAATAAAGGTAGTAAACCATCTACATCCAATGTATGTTAGAATTCGAGATGGATCCCAAATATCATTGTATATTAATTGAAACGATTTGGAAGACTATATGGTTTAATTTTATAAGAATTTTTAACAACTTAGCCATGATGCAATGGTCACATTCAAAATCAACAATTTTTTATTGTTTAATAACTCTGGATACAAAGTACACATACAAAGGAAATTACAATGACCTAGACATTCTTATACCAAAGCATTACGTTTGAATAATTAGAAATTGAAACAAATGACTTAGACTCTAATTTATTTTTAGATCTAAGACTTCTTCTACTGATTTAGTAGGGGCCATTTAGTCCCTTAGCACTGCCATTTGTCCTACACAAAGACTAGTACTTCAAAACACAACAATTTGAAGAGAACATTACTTGATAATTCATGTCCCATGTTAACTTACTTACTGAGAATAAATTGTACTGCCATTTATGTATATATATATAGTGTCACATAATAACAAATTACCAAAATGCATTGTTCCTTCCCCCTTAGCCATTACATAATCTCCATTGGTTATTGAAATCTTACTCATCTTGTGGTAAGGGATTCAAAATACTACCAAGACTTGCATAAGTGATCCAAAGAACCTATGTCAATTATCCAACTCTCTAATCAACACCTTTTGAGAGAGAAAGAGTCATACCTTTTTTAGCAAATGCCATAAAAGAGTTCTTACTAGTCTTGCTTCGACCTGAGTTCAACTGCGTCTAACTAAGGGTTTTGGAGGAGTTCCATCGCATCTAAGGATTTTGGAGGAATATAAGTGGTTCCATCATGAAGCTAATGCTTAATATTAATGGACTTAGAGTTTTGACTTAGGGTTTTCAAGTCGGCAACTTCAACAATCTAAGCATCTCTAAGGTTCTGAGTACGTTTGTATCTTATTGATTTAAGTTATTCGAGTTTTCCATGAAGCTTTTAACATGCTTCCCTTGTATATTTAGCAAACAACAGTAATCACACCACTACTTTTCCTTCGTTTGAGAGTCATGCCTAAGTTCATCTACAAGGTCTAAATTAGTTATGAATCTACCAACTATGAAATCATCATCACCCAACAACACCTCTCTTCACATATTACTTAAAGAAAAGCCTCTTTCACGCTTGAAAGGGGTTGCATCCCTAACAATCAATCCCATACGTCATTTAGAATGGGATTCAATCCCTTGTAAGAAGTCAAAGATTTGACCTTTTTTTGACATTTTCCCATATTTGATGCTATCCTCCATATACTTGCAGTCAATTTTATAAAATAGATCCATCTCCTACCAAAATTCTATTGTTCAATTATATTCTTCAGTAACACTCGTATTACCTTGAGTCACATATAGAGTGTTAATCAAATCTCGAAATATTGTGAGGTTTTTTCCAAATATGAATAGATCTCTCTGATATTCTCCTACATTTCCTTAGCAGTTTCACAAAACAAGTAAGAATTGATGAGCCATGCCATCATAAGGGAATTCTCGACTTCTCGAGAGCAATACTCTTCTAACCCAACATTAGGAGCCTTGATGGCGTCAATTAAGTGTCCCATCTTCCCTCAACCGTGAATTACCAAATTCACTTGCTAAAACCATTCGCTTTGTTTAATTTATGTCTATTGGTGCTGCCAAGTAAGAACCTAACTTAAGTTTGGTTCCAAGTGATGTTTCTTGGGTTTCGTTACGAGATTCACTCATAACAATAATTAATCAGTCCATAGGATCGACTGGAACTCTAATACCAAGAAAACTTTCATAATATGAACTATAAAAAATTTTATTAAAAGAACTTTCTCATGATTTTACTCATAGAACCAGAGAGCATATATACTAAGAATTAAGATTAACAAATCCAGATAAATCAAGAAAGGGAAAATAAGGGCCCAATAACAAATCTTGCTATAAAAATCAAATTAGCTAACCAAAATACATGGCGATATCCTATCGAAAATATAAGAAAAATAATAGATAGATAAGCCAAAGAAAGGAAATAAAAAAATTACAGAAATAAACCAATTCTAAATTACTACATGATCAACGAAAATATTTTTAAGCCTAAGAATATAGCGTATGATGGCAACAACAATGAAAAAACTCAAGCCTTAATCAGACTAGGTGGTGTTTGATATTTCTGCACCGTGTTTTTTCATAAACTATATCCACTCTGGCATCAAGTATATCATATCATATTTAATCATTGACCTCCATATCATTTCTGGCCTTCCCTGCACAAATTTAAAATAAGTAGTTTCTAAAGTGTCACAACACATAAGAAATACTCCCAAAAGTCAGAATTCACTCATGGGCAAACAATCTTAATCACAATTCCTTCATTTTGTGACTACTCAAACATTGTCACATGATTACCTATAACTCAGTTATTTTAAAGTAAAGGAAAAACAAAAAAGGGAAAAAAATTCTTCATAAAAAAACGAAAAAAAAAAGTAACTTCCCTAATGGGAAAGTTATCCTTAGAATGTGTCCATTGCCACCACCTATGATGCATGAGAATTCTATTTGGGTAGTATGAAGTTTCCAATGCTTCATCATACACGATGCGCAACTAACGGATGAAAATCGTGTCATCTTTTAAAATGAAAAAGAAAATACCAACACACATATTGTCAGTGTACGAAAGTGTAACGTATCAACACTTGTTAAGAAGTTATACTACTATAAATTTTTTAAGTTTAAAGCCGGGTTAACAAAACACCTCGATCATATAAAGAAAAGCTCCCGAAAACTATTCCTAGGCCATCTTACAATCTTCACCTGTCCGCCTCCTCTATTCAACTGTACGCATTCATTCTCCTTACCACTGATCACATGCTATCACGAAGGATAAGCTCTCCACTGATCACATGTGGTCATAAAGGATAAGCGACCTCGGCCTTTTTAATTATACATGCGAGCACAGCGCTTATGAAACAATGGAGAGAACGCCAAAAGAAACTGTGAAGTTTTGCCCATGGCAACACTGAATTTTATCAGTAGTCACATTAGCAAATTGCAAGCACTGGACTTTAATTACCGTCCATGCTCATTTTCCGTGAAACGAACATACTCTAAACTCTATTTACAAAAATAATTGGAAGGGTGCTATCGTCTTCTTTCACCGACCAACGTTATCACAAAATCGAGCATGGAAAAGAGGGTAAAAAGGAAAAGGGTTAGGTTTTTAGAGCGGACCTTCTGTTGGAGAGTACTGGGGAGTGCACGAGAGGTTCTTCGAACTCGAAGTCGAGACGGTCAGTCATTTTCCGTCACTTCCTCGAGAGAGGAAAGGAGAAGTTCAAAGGAAGATTCTGCAAGTTTAAAGTAGTCAACTCCCGAGGTCTTGGCTGGGGCTCACGAGCGAACTCGTTTTTCTCTCTTTGGCTTTCCCTCGCTGGCTATGACAATGAGCGCCAAAATGGGTTTTATATGGTTCACCGAAAAAATAAATAAATAGATAAAGTGGTTGTACTATGTATATAATATATATCAATATAATATTACGTGCTATATAACTTTACCTATATATTAGAATTAAAAATACCCTTTATGAAATATTCTTTGAATGTAACCCATAACCTATATCGTCAAGTTCGAGCAAACTCTACAATACTAACCCTATTATGATTAAGTAATTTTAGATTATTTAATATAGCTTATATAATAACTTAAAGTATATATGTATATATATATAATGTATAAGTATAACAATATATATATATATACACATACCACTATACTAAATAATTAGATAAATAATATCTCAACCAAGTATTAAATAAAATCCTAACGTTTTCGTAAATCTTATGAAAACTAAATATAAGTTTTGATATATATAAGACTTTTAAGTAAGTGAAGCACTAATGTTCTAAACTTGTAGAGAGAGGTTTAGTACAAGTAAGTGAGTTTTGTGGAGACTAAAATATATGCTCGCTTGTAATTGTAAGTAGTGGTTTGTACGCATGCTATATTTATGCCTAGTTAATAAAATACGGATTGACAGCTGAGTTACATGTTATGCTGTATTATTAGACCTTGTTTGGTGTGCTACGAATTAGTTGATCACCCTTAACTTAACTAATTGAAACTCGAACTAAAACTATAAATGGCCATGCATTGCATCCTATTAGGGGACAATTAGGTTTCTTCAAATAAATTCCAACACCTTTAATGAGTTTGCAATGATCTGGAAAGAAGGTCGCAGCAAGGTGGAGAGCATTAAGTAGAGGGTAGTCACGAGTGGAGTAAGAGCCTCCATTGCATAAGCCTAGAATTAGCCATAGGAAGGCCTTATAACCTTTATGATTGGCATTATGGTCATTATATCTCAACTCCTCAACCTGAGTTAGAGTGAGTGCAATTCCTCTAACTTTGTGACGGACCAAATAATATCGTATGGATGACACAATGCTTATTCATACATTACACATAATAATTGCTTGATAACTTAATTGTATCGTTTTGCTTGTATATGCTTTTTACCTCTTACCCCTTACTGAGTTATGGTCTACTCATTCCCCTATAGATTTACTTACAAGATCTAAGTACGCATACCGTATGATGATCACTTCCAGGTATACAAAAAGGGTGTTTTCGAACCTAAGTGAAGCAATACTATTGAGGACTATGTTTTGGAACTTTTTGGTTTCTGTAGGATCAACGAAGTCATCTAGGTAATCTAGTTAGATTTCTAGTTTTGAGTCATATTTTATACTTATGTACCATTATAAATACTCTGTACTTAGTCTTATTGTAAATATAAGTTATTATAAATATAAATGTCAATATATATGTAGAACTGTGAATGTTTTAAAGTAGTTTGTCTTATGAACCTTATGTATATCTGGGTTATGCTAGCAACTGAGTCAACAGTTTCTAACATAAAATGAATATACACAATAGACTATTACGACTTGACAATGTTCGGGGCGTGATACATAACCCAACCCTAATCGCTATTGAGTTTTAAATTAATTTTCATAACTAGACCCTAAACCCTATAGGGTTAAACATTATAAGGTTTTTAACAGGTTGAGTACCTTACTATAATTTACCTAATTACATCCCTATAACTCACCAACTAAGAAGGCATATCTCCAATATGTCAATCTCCCCTTAGAGTTAATTAATTTATGAAGAACCATGTGCAAGCTGTCCTTGAAAAAATAAGGAGGGTAACAACATTAACCTAGGAAGGATATGGCAAAACTAAACAGAAAATCTCATGTAATTACAAATATTAAGGATGTGTGTGATGAAAAAAGTTAGAAAAGAACTATCACACCTTAAATAGAAGAAGTTGCAACATTTTCGCTGTGTAAACTAATTTAAGATAGAAGCTAATCTCACAATTGCTATTATAAATACAATCTACAGAAGATATACATAACTTAATCAGCTTAAAACATCCAGTTTGACACCTGTTATTAGTGAAACCTCTAGTACAACTTTTTAAAGTACCTGTTCAAAACAACCCATTGTTTAATTTTCCATAATATAATATAACAGTACGTACATTAGTATTTCCATATGGAGAGTCACAGCTCACATTAATAGTTTACCAAAAACTATGGGTGTTGAAGTTTAGTTATAATAAGATAGGAAATTAATAGGTATCCTTGAGATTCCTAGTTAATTTCCTGGGGACAAAAGAAGAGTCAAAAGTTAGATTCAGTGAATTTTTCCTTCCTCACTTTCCCAACCAATAACATACTAACCTAGGGGTGGTTATATTTGTGCATCTTGAAACTTTCACTTATCACTAGCAAAAAAGTCTATAGGAATGTAAGCACAATTAAGTTCGTAACTAAGATGGAGACAGAATAATACCGTTCAAACACAAATAAGATTATTAATTATAATGAAATGTAATGTAATCAATCACTTACAATATCGCATAATGTTATTCGGTTAGGGATGCAACCAGGTTGGTCATTAAAGGGCACCCGACCCACCGAACAAGTTAAAAACCTTATATGGTAGGGTTGGGTTTTGGGATATAATTTAAAACCTTATAGGGGTTAAGGTCAAGTTTTGAGATTACAAAAAAAACCCGATAGGAAACCTAACTTAGTAAAAAAATATATATATTAATAAAAATATTTACTCTTAACTTATGCAACATATATATCTTATACAAATTTTATATTATACAACACATTTACTTCTCAATTTTTATTATTGTATAAGTTAATAAATATATTTTTAATCCTACCTAACTTATTCCATTCTATTTTTTACTTAATCACATACAAACACTGTAATTACCTACCCCTATAAGGTCAAAAACCCTATACAGTTTTAATAGGGTTTTAGAAAATGTTAAACCTTATAGGATTGAATTCAGGTTTCACAAAACCCATTATAAACTCCCCCCAATTACATCCTTATATCCAGTCAATTATAAGGTTGGAAAAATTATATCTGCTCTAACTCAAATTGAGGAGTTTCCCACGACTCAAATCAAACCAAACCCAGGCTTGTGCAATGGAAAACACCTTCTTCCCGTAACCATCCTTAAACCATAGTCCTCACCCTTACAATAACCTCTTCCCCTACTGCGTAGTTTGACTAAGAATTGGGAAATAATCGTTTTAGTTATCCTCATCAAAGGGAATCGATATTACACACCTAATCATTACCTTAACAAGTTACTATGCATGTCTAGTTATGTTAGCAGTTAGTTCATTAATAGTTTCATTTATGGGTGGCCAAACAAGATCACACAATGAAGTCATATATACCAGCATGCTAAGTAGTTTAATTGTAATCACACACATAGCATGGGCACAACTAGTTAATTTACAACCACAAACAAAAGCACTATTAAACCTTTAGATATAATATTTTAATAAGCGGTAAAACCATAATCCCAACTTACCTGTATTGATGCTTATGATGGTAGATATGTACTAGTGACATTTTTCTCATCGAGAGACCCTATATATAAACCAAAATCTAGATTTAGTTTTTGTAAGATTTATGAAAGCATTAGAATTTTATCTACTTTTTTATATTATCATAAAGTTATATACCTAAAATATATATATATTTAAAGTATATTATTATCCTTACATGATAGAATATAGTTTTATTTAAATATTTATTTATTTTTGTTTTATTATATAAGTTATATTAAGTTAGTGAATGTTATTAATATATATGATTATATTATTATTTATAAAATATCATTTTAATCATATCAAAATGTATCTTTAATTAGTCAAGTTATATTTTAGTTATAATAAAGTCATCAGAGTACCTAAATTTTCATAATATCGTACAAATATTTGTTTTATTTTCTAAAACTATCCAACTTAAGTGATATTATCGGGTTTATATGAACTTGACAATATATAATATGGGTTCTATCTCAAGAGATAATTTCTATAAGATATTTTTAATTTTACTATACACACAAATCCATATAATATGTACTATCGCATTATTTCCATAATGTATACATAGAATATGTTCTATATAATTTCCTATTATAGCTTAGTAGAATATGTAGTGTTTAACCTTAATAGGCATATAACTTAACTTAGATCCTCTAACTATCATAAAATATGATAGCAACCCATTTTGAACAAACCTGATCAGTATGTACAATGTATGGGATTTATTCCAATATTTATCGTATTTTACCATAGTTTTGTTAAAAATGTCCCCCTATTAAGCAATTGAACTATTTAATTACGAAAATTCATAATAAATAGCTAGAATCACAAAATAATTCCATGAAAATTTCTGTAAACCCCTTTAATTTATTCTTAATATAGTCATAGATACTTATCAAGTAATATCGTTATAATCTAACTTTACATTTAAAATTTATATAACATCGATTTCTAGCATTATTGAAAAAAGTTCTATCTTTTCAAAAAACTTTTGCTTTAAAACTTCTACTTTTTAATAAAATTACATGTATTCAAAATTTACGAAAACTGATGTTAGATTTATAAAAATATAAAGTTCAATTTTTACTATTTCTAATCAAGGATTATTACTAAAGATCAACTCATTTTGAGAATTGATGCTAATAATATATAAGTTCTATAATTATCAATATTCTAAGTTGAAAATTTGGAAAAAGAAGAAATTTATGAAATCATATAGAAAAAATATTCCATTTAGAAAAATAATGAGATTACGAATATATTTTCCCTAAGACTAGTATATATCAATTGTAAGATAACATTTATAACTATGAAAACGGGATTATTTGAAAATATCGAACACCAAAAAAATTAAATAATCGAATCTTTTTCTTCTTCTTCTTCCTTTTAGTCGCTCCTTCTTCCCTTATCTCTCTCTCTCTCTCTCTCTCTCTCTCTCTCTCTCTCTCTCTCTCTCTCTCTCTCTCTCCCTGCGTCTGATTGCATTATGTAATGATGGCCATATTGATAAGCTAATTTCCCCCACTACCTATTTAAGTGTATATATATATATATATATATATATATTGTTAGTCAAATTTTACATAACCTTTCAAGTGTAATTTTATCATAATTTATTATTTATAAAGTTTCATAATATATTTTAAAACTAGTAGAATATTAAATTATTCACTTAATCTAAATTTTCTATTTCTAGACTAATTAAGATTTAACCCAATTAACTTTATGTTATAATCTATATTGGTTATATTTTAATTTATTTTTGAAATTCAACTTTATAGAACAATTCCTTGTAACTTTTGGGGGGGCTCATATCACCATTTGGTTTTATTCAAAACTAATTTTTCGTTGGTTTTACATTCTAAAATCAGGCCCTAAATTTAGGTAAGCTTGCCATAAATACAATTTTAAGGGCTCACAAGCACAATGTTATACACTTAGAGAATCTCTCTTTAGTTATTCTATTTATTCTTTCCAACATTGATAGAGAATGTGAGACCTTATAATTAGGCATTTGAGTAACTAGGGCTTTAGCACCTAAATTTAAGATGTTCACAAAAGTTGTTCTATTAGGTTCGTAATTTTCAACAGGACCATGAAAATTAATTGAAGTGAACCTATGAGTTTAGAGTTTGAAAACAAAATGGTAAAACAATAATATAACTAAAAAGCTAATTGTGGTTATATCATTTGTTTTTTATTGGAAACACACTAAAAGTTCTAATAATCATCAAGCCTTTGGAGATTAACTATTGAGTCGTAGAGTTAATCAAATGACATGTAATAATATTTAGGAATACGTATGTACATTAGATATATTTAATAGAGAAGAATATGTATTCGCAATGTAATACAACTTTAAATAAATATATGACAACTAAACTAATTACATAACTTATACTTAATACATTGGTGTGACTAGGAGCTAGGCATCACTAAAGCTTACCTCGACTTGGTGGGTCCTTTACGTTAATGGAGAAAACATGCTGGAGATGATGGGAGCAATAGCACTACGAGCCGCTTGCTTGCAAATATGACTCATCGGAGAAGCCCAACATGACTTAGCTCATAACTTGACGTGACACAAAAGCTTGAGCTAAGGTTCACACTACTAATCGTAGCTACTAACAATTTAGATAAGAGTGTAAAGGAAACTTTGAGAAAACTTGCAAGTAAAAGAAGATTCCGTATATTAATTGAAGGTAAGATAATTTCGACTACATGATAAGAGGCTATTTGTAATAAGCCTCTTAGGGAGACCAAAGGGAAAAGGGGCAATTATAAAGGTTCTAACCTAAAACATACCAAACGAGTACAAAGGACAAATGTGCAAAAGGAATAACAATACAGATGTCAAAAACACATTGTAAGATTCTATTGGTATTGTGCTTTGGCACAAATGATGTATGGCGAAATTGGAGATCAAGCTTATCTAAGTGAAGATGAGTCTAAAGGTTGCTGGATGGGTTAGTTAGGTTAGAAGTTTGCTGGCACCAAGTTAAGATCTACTATTGGAACTGGGGTTGAGTTTAGACAGGCTTTAAGGTAAGTTAGTAGAGTATAGATGGAGCATACTATCACAAGATCTATGCTACTAGCTATGTTGGCTAGGCTACTTATGAGGTTGGATGGGTCTTATAGGGAAAGCTTGGAATAACAGAATTTGGTAGCTCGAAGGTTGGGAATTCAAACCTTAGAAGCTCAAATTGGTGTGTAAATTTCATACTAAATGGGGAGAATGTGCAACATAGGTCCAACCTAATACTATGAATCTTCCTTAATCAATTGTAGAGATAAGATCTATTTGGCTAAGCTTAGAAGGCCATGGAGTTGAGCTTGGTTTAATAGACCCGAGGTTAAGATTCCATCAACTCCCTGAGGGTGTTGTAGATTTACCTTCAAATCTTGGTGCTCCCTAACTTTATCTTCTAGCATGTAGGGCATTAAATAGCAACGTTGACGATTGATAACACATCATACCCATCAAGTAGCTTAAGCAAAGCATTGTCAGCTATCCTTTAGAGAACCTTAAAGGGTCTGTCTATTCAAGGTGAGAGCTTATTTTTCCTTTTACTCGAAAACCTTTCTTTGCTCATGTAAACTAAACTAAGTCTCTTGGGTTATAGATGACAATCTTCTAACCTTTACTTCTAGATTCTTATTGTTTTACTACAAACTTCACCAACTACTCAATAACGTTCTTAAGCAGCTTCTAGAGCTCTTCAGCATGTTCTACTCCTTAGTAACTTTATTCTTTTGAGGTTAGATTGGTGATCATATCTAGTGGTAAGCTCGAGTTGAGTACATAAATGACCTTAAAAGAAGACTTATTCATAGAGCTATAGGTTGAGCAATTGCAAGTAAACTTAATAACTAGCAAGCACAAATCCCAATCACTCAAAATCTTGTTTACAATAGCTTAAAGTAAGCTTCTTAACGTCTTATTGACAACCTCAATCTAATCGTCAGTTTGAAGATGATAGGAGGTGCTAAACATCAATTTAGTATCTAATTTCCAAAAGAAGCTTGTGATCTCGGTATCATGATTTGATACCATACTTTAAGGAACTCCATGCAAGCATATGGTTTTCTATAAAAAGAGGTTTGCAATGGATAAAGCATCATTAGATTTGTAACAATGGAGGAAGTAGCCTATCTTACTAAAATGATTTACTGCTACCATGATTAAATTATGCTTCTAAGCTATCTTAGGTAGTTTCAGGATGAAGTCCATGCTTAGGTTAGTCCAAGGTTATTTAACTATAATTAAGGGTGTGTACTCTCCATTCGGCTCCTTTTATACCTTAGCTTGTTTACACACTTTGCACCTCTCCAATATCTTATAGATGTCCTTCATCATCCCTAGCAAATAAAAATGCTCATTTAATAGTTTATGTGTCCTCTTTTCACTAAAATGTTTGGCTAGGCCCCCAACGTGGGCCTCTCAAACCAATAACTTTCTAGTTGAGCTACTTAAGATATACAACCACCCTTTCTTAAACAAAAATCCTTAATTCATGTAAAACCCATTGATAGCTACTCTCACTATGCACTTGATTACCATAGACCCAAAGAAGGCATCCTGCTCATACTATTCAAGGAGTATCCTAAATCTAAGTATCCAAGGTTATATGGTTGTGATGAGTGCATGGCATTAGGATAAGGCATCAGTTGTACCATTAAAGCTACCTTTTTTGTACTTGATTACGTAAGAGAATGTTTCTAAGAATTTGACCTACTTAGCATGATGTTGGATAGCTTTTGTTGACCTTGGAGGTACTTGAAGGACTTATGGTCCTTGTAGATAATGAACCATCGAGGTAGGAGATAGTAGTGCCAAACCTAGAGAGCTTAGATGAGGGAATAAAATTCCTTGTTGTAAGCCAAATAATTTAGGGTAAACTTGCCAATCTTCTCATTAAGGTAGGTGAATGGTTACTAGTCTTACATTGGGATGCCTCCAATACTTACCCCTTATGTATCACACTTAAGTTCAAATATTGTTGAAATTTAGTAATATTAGCTTAAGGGTTGAGGTCAACTTAGTCTTGATTTCCTCAAAACTTATTTAAGCCTTTTTCATCCACTTGAGCTCTAAATTTTTCTTAGTCAGCTTAATTAAAGGTACTATAATCAAGTTAAAGTTACAAATGAACCCATCATAGAACGAAGCTAGACCATGGAAGCTTCTTACATCTATAATACTAGTTGGATTAGCTAATTGAGGACAGCCTTCACCTTTTCCTCATCAATTTAGATACCTCCATCAAACATTCCATACTTAAGGAACACTACTTCCCTTTGATAGAATGTGCACTTCTTTAGCTTTCATATAAACTGTTAAGCTCAAAGAACGTTAAACACGACCTTTAAGTGCTCAACATGCGATCATAGGACAGTACTGCATATTAGAAAGTCATCAAAACAAACCATAGAATACTTGCTTATCAACAACCTCAACATGTATTTCATGAGTCTCGTGGAGGTACTTGATGTGTTTGTGTACCAAATTGCATGGCCAACCAATGTTGGAGGCCATGTTTGGTCTTACACATTGTTTTCCACTCATCACCGAGCCTTATCTGAATTTAGTGTTAGCCACTCTTCAAGTCAACCTTAGAGGAGATCCATATACCGTAAAGCGTATCTAACATATCATCTGATCGGGGTATGTGGTCAGTACCTAATTGTGATCTTATTCATAGCTCTACTATCTATGTACATGCATCAAGATCTATCCTTCTTTGGGACTAAAACAATAAGCACGACATAGAGGCTTATGCTTTCCTAGACATAGGCTCTTTTAATGAGTTCATCCACTTGCTTCTTGAGTTCAATAGCCTATTCAAGATTGAGCTTATAGGTAAGTCACTTGGGTAGGGTAGCTCCAAGTTAGAGACCGATATAATTCTCGATTCTTCATAAGTAGTAATTGTCACGCCTCAAAGCAACAGAGTCGTAACAGCCCTGCTGTGTAAACCATTCGAAGATAGTAATTGGCCTTATAACCGCTATCTTAGACCTGATTTACATAAGGCGTCAACGACTAACCCACTTTGAAGTAAACAATTTATAATTTAAATAAATTACTTACCTAAGGAAGTGAGAAAATATATATACACACCATAATTCAGTTATTACATTATTCAAAAATGAAAAAAAATTCTAAAATAAAAACTTAGACCTTAAAAATATATGTTTGTTCTTTAAATATTTTTCCTCACTTCCTAAGATCCAGCAGTTGCTAGCTTCAGAGTAGTTATATGCCACTTCTTAGCCAGCACCTGCATGACGTCTATAGGAATGTGAGTAACCACAGCTCAGTAAGTTAGGATGGAGGACTTAAAACTATACCACAAACATAACAAGGTTATCAATCAACTTATTAGGTGCAATGCATGTTCAAGCAAATGCTATCCACGACGTTATCCGGCCCGTCGTAAGATTAGTGAAATTACGCCTGCTCTAATCCAGGTTAAGGAGTTGTCGTTAATACAACAACTCATGACCAAACCCAGGTTTGTGCAATGGAGACATCACTCCTCCTGCGACTACCTTCGAATCATTGACTTCACCCTCGCCGTGACCTCCTCTCCTATCACCTAATTCACTTCACCCTCACCGCGACCGTCCTCCTGTCACTTAGTTCGACTAAGGATTAAGAAGGGACCATTATGCAATCCTGCACTATCTCTTTCGAAGGGATCTGCATTTGGCCGGAGAATCCTAGGTTCCCCTAATGGGTTACCATGTAGGTCCGATTATGATTACAGGTCGTATATTTAATTAGATCTAATTTAGGGTGATCAATCATTTCATACAAATCATATAGTATAAGCTAGAACAACAGATAGAATCATAATATCACTCATAATCAAGCATATACATACAACCAACTATCTAACAAGCACGACCAAGTGTAATTTTAAGCCTTCAAAATATAATAACGTATTAATCCCAACTTACCTGAACTCCTTACTCACTCACTCGAGGTCCAATTCGCTCAGGCCATCGTCGATCATCTCTATAACACAAACAGAGTTTCAGTTTTTCATATAACTATTATAAGTTGGTTTTATCCTATAACGCTTATTGTTACGTTTTGTTTAGGATTTAATATATCCAGTTATCTAAGTTCTCAAATCTTTTACAATTATTCTAGGTTTAGGGTTAGGTTCGGATTCAATTTTCGCATCGATTTCTAAATTAGGTTCTAGTTCGATTTCAAAGTACTGTTTTATACCCAAATCCTAGAAATTCGTTTCAACTTATAATGCGAAATTAATCACATTATTTCCCGATATCCTAAATACTATCACTACTCTTAGTCATATTTTATTCCACTCGGTACACTTAAATCTGTATTAGTGTACTGAATTTACTCCTAATGTGATAAATTTTTACATTTTTTGTATAATTATATAAATTTAAGTTTTCTATCAAATTTATTATACATTTTTATTATTATCATAATATCAATTTTTATTCTAATATCTTCTATTTATTATATTTTTAATAATTGTATATTATGTACTAATGCTTATTATGTACATAATACACATTTAATATTTTTATCACTCTAAATACCATCTCTAAATATCAATTATCATTTCAAAATGTCTAAATTCATCCTAAATCAGATTTTACACCTAATTACCCTAATTTACAAAATTAATTTAAAATGTACTATTTTTCCTTATTACTTAGTTACTACATAATTAACCTAATAATTACATCTAACACCCTAAATGCTACAAGTATCATACTTCATTAGATTTCAACATCCTAAAACATATAATTATTCACTAAATTAGTAATTAGCCATTTAATTTCTTAACCCTAAATTACCCATTTTATGCCTCATTTTAAGACCTAAAAATTATCTAAAAATTTAAAAAATTAATCTTTGAAAACGGACTTTATAACACTGTTCTATATCATCTAAGTAGTCTACACAAAAATTTTGAGCTCGAAACTACACTCCTAAGGTTATTTATTTCTAAACTGAAACATGTTCGGTTTTACATGATTTCTTAAGGACTATATATTATGAGGTATATTTTCATTAAAGTAATATTTATTATAAAAACTACATACAAAAATATTCTAGAATAACAAAATTCATAATTTTCTAAGAATATTTACTACTTTTACGAAATTACACAAAATCGGGCTGAAAATTGAACTCACAGATTTGGGTGGCTCTGGCCACCGTTGATGGCCATGGGTGTGTCGGCCTACCTAGGCGCTGCCACCACTGTGTAGTGGTGGTGGCTGTCCACTCTCAGCTGCTTGTCGGGTCTGGATTCTCCTTACAAGCTCCAACTACATAGTTTTTTTTTTTCTAACCTTAATTTTTCTCTCTATTTTTCTCACTCTCCAAACTGACTAAATGAGCTTCTAAAAATTTTGGAGTACTTATAGAGTTTTAGGGGAATTATTGTGCATTAATGAGACAAGACAATTGTCTTATCTCTTCTTTTTTCCACTTTCTATTTATTGCATTTTAATTGGTTGATTTTTTTCTTCAATATCAGATTGTCACACCCCACTTCTGGAATTTTTCTCATTTTTCTATATTTTTATTGATTTTTTCTTAATTAATTATGAATTTTATTTAATTATTTATTATTATTTTAGCATATTTCGTGTATTTTAAGTAATTACGCGTATTTCTACATACATGTAAATTCATATATAGTATAAATAAATATTCCTAAATATTATTTAGGTTATTTTATAATTTTTAGTATACATATAATTTATCTCTAGTGATTCATTAATTATCGGAATGCATTTTACGCATTTTCGATAGATAACGAGTTATATACTTAAAATTTGGAATTTTTATATTATTTTATTTTATTGCTTATTCTCTTAAATTCAAACTTACGGGATCATTTTATTAATATTTCTAGCTTTACTTATAATTTAGACTCAATTGGATCTTTCAGCCGATCGAAACCCTGAGTGACTGGTTGTGGGGTTTACAGTAATCCCTTTAGCAATTCATCATTGAACAAGTATTCAAATTCCTTAAGTAATTTCTAGAATTCCTTGGGCAAGGTTTTGACCTCTCTTAGTTCCATCACTTCCTAAACGAAGAGGAACATAAAGTCTTTAGACTTGGTTGCCTTAGCAAACTCTGCTAGGGAGATTAGCAAGGATTTCTTCTACACAACTCCATAGATATGTGCTTAAGTGCCATAAACTTCCTTAAGGCTCATAAGGGACAGCATGACCTTCTTCTTGTCCTTCTAGAACATATAGGTGTTCTTATATTCGTCATGGATTATTCTTAGGTTAAAGAGCTAAGGTCATCTCAAGATGATGTGTAATGTACGCATCAACAAGATGTCGCACAGTATCTCATGCTTGTATCTTTCTATGATAGAGATTGGCTCTTTTACTTGCTTTATCACATTCAATCCTCCCCTCTAGTTGAGCTGATAAATCATGTAAGGTTAGAGATGTAGAGTAGTCAACAATTTTAGGACATCAACTAGCTTATAGGTGGTAACATTAATGTAACTACCTCCATCAATGATCATAGTGCATAGATTACCCCTTCACTTTGCAATTAGTGTAGAAGAGGTTCCCCTTCTGCTCATTCTCTTTCAGTACTAAAGTACTAAGCATTTGTCTTCTAAACATACTTAAGTACTGCACATGTTTAGGCTAGATAAAAGCCTCAGGGTCTTCTCAGTACTCATCCAATAAATGTTCAATTGCTTTGTCTTCCTCCCCTTCACTAATACCCTTAACTTCAAACTGTGGTTCATGTCCTTTGATGATCATGACTCATTGATTTGGACATTGATTGGCCATATGTTTGAATCTAAGATACTTAAGCACTTAACCTCTTAGCAAATGGAAGTGAGTAAGTTCCTAAGTTCGATCCCCACTAGGCTCTCATGTGCCTCTATATTTTCGCAAAGCCAATTTCCCTCTCTTTCCTTCCCTTTTCCATGTTTTCTCCTAGGAATCTAACTAGCCTCTTCACTTTGGCTCTAATTTTTTTTTCTTTTTGTGTTTACACACAATTTCCATTAAATTAATGATGGAATCGTATACCAAGCATAGCATACTCTTGAATCCAACTAAGTTTTCATCTAAATTTATGTGTTTACATGGACAAATTGACCATTAAGAATGCAAAATTTTTTGACTCAAGATTCAAGCTCTTGAATGAATTGACAAATTCGAGCTAGAATGGAAGGATTAGAAGCTTCTCTTAATTGATTGAAGCAAGCCCATCATCTTAAACACAAGTTAAGCATGAAAAATCATAATTTTTTTGTTTATTTTGAAGATTACACAAGCTGGCCATTCATGGCTAATTCGATCATTAATGGTGGTTTTAAAACTTGCTCGAGCTTGAGCAAGTGTAAATAGAGCTCCTCAATTCATTTTTTACCATCAATTCTCAATTAAAAACTCACATACACACATTTCATCACTTTCTTTCTCTTTCTTTAGGATTCATGTAAGCTTGAAGCTTTTCGAGTTGAAGTTAGCTATACTTGAAACTTCGGAGCCATTAAGCTTCCAAACTTAATACTTCTTGCGTATTGCCATGCTCCAAAATGTGAGATCCACCACTTAAAGCTTTGACCTAAACCCCAACCATCGCCACTACTTCTAAACATCCGCTATTGCTCGACCCCATCCAAAACCAAGTACATGACTAAGCTCGCTATGTTAAGAAACCTAGGACCCAGTCATTCACTTACCGTCAATCGCCACTACATGAAGCAAACACCCCAGCTACTCACCATCTAACCAAACTGCTACTGAACACTATGACACCACCACCAATGGGCCTTTTACCAATGACTTTCGCATGAAAGTCAAATTCTCCCTACCCACCCCCCACTTCTCTCATTTTGGTGCCTAAAACCACTTGTAGAACACCTATTGGCATTGCTGCTCTTCTTTTCCTCCTTTAATTCGCTTGGTGAAGCTAAATCCAACTCAACTTGGATCTAATCAACTTAACCAGTGCTCGAACCTATCCATTGACCTATGCCTAAAAACCTGAACCTGGTTCGATCCTTATTTCTTTTTCTTTTTAATCTACTTTTATTTATTTTGTTTTCCTTTACATAATTTTTCAAAGAAAAAAACGAAAAAAAAATAAGGACAAAAATAAATATTTTCCTTTTATTGTTACGAAGTTTTTTTCAAAAGATTCTTTATTTTCAAAAACATTTGGAAAACTTTTGAAAATCATCTATTTTCATGAATAAAGCATTTTGAATGGTTTAAAAAAAATTGTTTTATTATTGCATTTTTTCAAAAATAAAAATTCATTAATAAACTTTTTTGAAAATTATGATTTTTTATAATTTTCCAAAAAGAACAAAATACCTAAATTAAGACCCTTTTAGAATTTTTTTTTAAATAAAACCAAATTGATAAAAATATTAACCTGACTATTTTTCAAAATTACAAGAAACTAACATGCCTAATTTTTTTTATAAAAATGAACTATAGAAAGTTTGATTTCAAATAGCATGTACGCGGACATCCATATGAAACTATGAGATGACTTTAAATACGAAAATATTTGTTTTCCCTTTTTTTTAATAACAAATAAAAATATAAGGCATAAAAAGTTACAAAATAGATTCATTTTACAAAAAAGGATATTTTGAAGGATAATTTCAAATTTGAAAGGTCTAAATTGTACCCGTTTAGGATTTAATAGGTTTAACCCTATATTTATGATTTTTAGTTTTCAAAATCATTTTCCTAAAAAATATTTTTCATGAACCAATAGCTAAATTATAAACAATTCACCCAATTGGTTGACTTAACTTTTTTTCGACCTTATTCAAGTAGTAACTTCAAAAACTTTTCAAAATTAACAAGAAATCTAAGTTTTCCTTGATCTCTAATTGAGGGTTTATATTAAATGGATGTAAGGTTTAATATAGATTAGGTCAAGGAAAATAAAAACAAAAAATTTAGGGTTGATAGACATTCTCCATGCCACTAAGAGTTTAGGCAACTTTCTCATCAAACTCATTGAAATTATCATCATCCTCTTCCTCTTCAATAGCATTATCCAACTCAATTCTTTTTACTCACATTTCCATCATTCCATCTCAAACTAAGGTAGCACCTACCACGTTATGAGCTCCAAGCCTAATGCCTTACACATTGCATTGCATTGACTACAACTAGCTCTGTCATTAAGTAGAATACCCTTCAAGCATCCATAGGTTGGGCATCTACTAAACATGGCACTGTAACAAGCAAATTGGCCATTACAATAGTTAAATCTTAAATTTTCTCCTTTTTGGATCGTGTGGCAAAAGAATTTCTCTCTACATCACCAACTCTACTTTAGATATTAAGATTCAACATTTTAAACCAAATACTACTTTTGCCAGTCAATAACCTAGAATCACTACTACAACAACTATTACTAAGGCATTACAATGCCACTCAGCAACTCTTCCACTTCCTTAACAAAACACCTCACAGCCTAAATACCAACTATATAGCAATAACCACCACTCAATATAGCTAACATTGAATTAGAGCTAAACCAAAGTACATTCATATGCTATTGAAAATACACAATATGGACATTGCATTACTTTATACCACTTGAAAACTTCAAAGACACAGCAAAACACTATCAACCCTCTCAACCATAATCTTTAACTCTGATATTATGATTATATGGTGTGCCTAAGACCTAAGTATCATTAAGGTTTACCTTAACTTAGTGGAATCTTTACCATAATGGAGAAAACATGAAGGAAATGATGGGAACAATAGCACCATAAGTAGCTAGCTCGCGAATATGATTCATTAGAGAAACCCAATACGACTTAGTTCACAACTTAGTGTAATGCACAAGCTTGAGCTAAGGTTCACTTGCCACTATTCGTAGCTATTATGGAGTTAGATAAGAGTAATGTAAGGTAAACTTGGAGAAAACTCACAATTAGAAGATTCCATGTATTAACTAAAGGTAAGGTAATTTTTGTTACATGACAAGAGGCTATTTATAATAAGCCTTTAAGGGTAACAAAAGGGAAAAGGGGAAATTATAAAAAGGGTAATTATAAAGTACTTAACCTAAAACATACCAAAAGGGTGGTAGAGTATAGTTCGAGCGTGTTGTCACGTGATTTATGCTACTAGTTATGCTGGTTGAGTTACTTCTAAGGTTGAATGGGCTTTCTGAGGGAAGGTCATGAGAACATAACTCGACAGCTTAGAGGTCAGGAACTTAAGCCTTAGAAGCTCAAACTTATGCATAGATCTCAGACTAAGTGGATAGAGAGTGCAAGATAGGTTTGACTTGATATTAAAACTCATGATAACACTTATATAACATGCATATTTTAGGGTAATTTTGTATATTTTCATGTATTATTTGTGTTGATTTTATAAGGATTTGGAGCTTAATTTTTTATTAATTCATTTGTAGTTATTTAAGGAGTTATTGATAAGTTTGGGGCAACCTTTTGAAGTTTTGGAGTCTTAATGAAGAAATGCATTACGCAACTACTTAAGCAAGTGAAGTTTAGAGGAGAATCAAAGTGTAAAGAGGATCACATATAAGAACACAGTTGTGTTCCCTACCTATGTACTTTTCACCCAAGAATTTCATCAGTTTATAAGAGTTGCACGTGAAGGAGAAGATCATGCCTAGAGATTACGGTCGAGATTTTAAGGCATGAACATGCCATGGATTAGAAAATCTCTTTTTTTTTTTTAAATTTCTTTTGCAACCCAAAGTCTAAGTTCTATAAATAAATGCTTAGGCTTAGTATTTAGAGAGAACCCCTTGAGGAAAAATTGTGTAGAGTAAAGTTATAATAGGGATTTCTCATATCTTTTATTCTATTTTCTTTTAATTTCATGTCATAATTTATTATTGTTCTTAGTAAATATTTTATTAAACCTTAGATTCTAATGTAATACCTGCTTTGACATTCCATCTATGATATTTCTTTTTGTGATCTGATTGCATTGTTTTATATTATCTTTAATTCAATATTGCCAGCTATTGGATTACCATGTAAGTCTATTATAAAGTTTGCAAAATCTTGTAGTTAGATGGACTGATGCAATTAGAAGTAGCTAATTTGATTAGGGTTTAACTTATTAGTTTCTCTAAATTAGGGCAACCTAATAGAGGGATTCAAGGTTTTAATGTGATATCGAGATGCTTCATTACATAAGCAATTCAAATAAAGTATACTCAGAGTTAGGAACTAACTAAGAAACATGAATCCAATTAACTTATATGAGGAATCTTTACGGTTCATAAGTGCAATTGAGATTAGAAGTTGCATAGAATTAGATAGTAAACAATAGATTTACTACAGATTATGCTTTCCATAATCTAATTAGTTTTGTTTGTTTATTTTATTGTTCTTATTTTATTTACTTTTGTTTATTTTCATTTATTTTAATGTAATTATTTAATTTTTTTAATTTGATAAGTTAGATAATTGGTAGTTTAGGAAAAATTTATAATAATCTAAGTTTTTCTCCATCTCATGGTTCCTTGAGGAATTGACAACTTGAACTCAAATTCATGTTATACTATAACTTGACTAAATATGCTTATGTAAGGTCGATATTAACCCTTTTATTGTAAAATGCCTCATTAAGTTTCTAGTATTGCTGCCAAGAAATCTACAAAGTGAAATTGATTAGGATAACAGGAAAATCCCTTTTATTTGTTACATCCTTCTTATTTTTAGTATTTTCCTTTATTCATTGCCTCTAACTTTTGAATTATTTCAATATATGACTAGGAATAGTGGAACAAATCTTGTTGAATTTGATCTTAAAATTGAGAAGACTTATTGTCTTTTACGCTATAGAGTACGCGAGGCAATGGAGTTGATAAACTAGGGTTCGCTGGTCCAATTCAAAGAAGAGGAAGGGGAAAATTTAAAAGAAGAAGAAATTAAAGACATGGCTTTAAACAACGAGAATGTCAACAAGACTATGATAGAGTATGCCAAGTTGAAAGCAATTGGTGTTGAGTCTAATATCACTGGACCAGTAATGCAGGTAATAAATTTTCAAATTTTTTCAAATGTGATTCGGATGATGCAGTAATTTATTCAGTTTGATGGTTTAGCTGATAAGGATCTGAATAACCACATCTCAAGTTTCTTGGAAATCTATGGCACTTTTAAAATGAATGGGGTCACAAATGATGCAATTAGGCCTGGGTTATTTCCATGATTGCTTAGAAGTAAGGCTAAGTAGTGGCTTACGAAAGAATCCATTGTACAAGTCTAGTATTAGTTACGAGTTGAGGCATCACATCGAAAATTTAGAAGCTCTTCAAACCTAGATTAAAGTAGGCAAAATTTCTATAATCTCATAACAAACCAGACAATTTCATGTGATGTCATTTTACTTGTTTATGCATTGCATTTAATTGACATGTTTGATAACCCTGTCTTTCTTGATGCATTGTACATGCTTTTATCTCCAATCCATTTACTGAATAGTGGTTGCTCACATCTTTATAAACTTCTTATATAGGTTCTACAAGATATACCATAGACAAGGTTTTAAGTAAGGATGAGTTGAAGTTAGAGCACACTATTTTATCTTTAGTATGGCAGTTACCTGGGTCATTAAAGTGACTTAATTTGATTTATAGTTTAGATCATATTGGAATTTGGGTTTTTTTACAAATATTTTATACTAAATTTAATGTATATTGACAGGTTTTCTTTACTAAACCTAATGTAAATTTGTATTTTAATATAAAAAGTGTTTTATATATACCCAATTTGCAAAATTATAGATGCTTTAGAGTAGTGTAGTCATATGTATCTTATGTATACAAAGTCTAAAATTGTAGCTGAGCAATTAGCGTCTGTTGTAGGTTGGTGTATATTGTTAAAGTATATCCTAAAGATGTTGTCATGATAAGAAAATATAATCCCAAGTATTACTAATAAGCTTATTTAGTATGCAGTTCACATGATAAGAAATATTATAAATGTTGAGTTGTGGAATGAAATAAGAAGCTTCGAAATAATATTGATTAAATTTTGGTAGAAAGGTTGGCTAGTTAGAAGTGTAAAGACATAGATTAGAAGCTAGATGCATAGCTAGAAGCTTATGTATGGAGACAAATGAACAAGTCAAAAGCAGTGAAAGCTTTAAAAGCGATGGTATTGGTTAAGATCCAGAATCTAAGAAGTAAGGTTAGAAGCACTATATTAGTAGCGATATAAAAGGAAACTTCATAGGCACTGTGTTATGAGAAGTATCTTAGAAGCAATTTACTAGTAGTAGTGAACTATAAACAATTTATTATTAGAAGCAAGCTAAAAGTAAAGAAGAAGCATAAATGAATAAGAAGCAATAAAACTAGAAGCAATCTAAAAACTCGAGATAGCTAGAAGCTAAAATCGAAACGATATATTGAAGGCCTCACCGTGAGTTAAATGTATTTGAGTAATACATTTAATTAAACATCATATTAATATTTTATGGAAATTCTACAATTATAAAGTACAACAAATGTTATGTAATAAAACATGAGCAATATGGAGAATTGTGGAAGCCGCTATTGAAGATGTTGCACATATGAAAAGAAAAGAAATGTGCAATGAATAGATAAAATATTCATGGAATGAAGCAATGTGGAAATACTATGGCAAAGGATTGCAATGGCTACTACCATAAGAAGAATATGAAGAAAAGGAAGACACAACGAACACCAATGGCTAATACGATATTGATGCTACGAAGAAAGTCCATATAAAGCTTTATGAAGATAGAGGACAAAAAAGGAGAGTAAGAAGAAAGAAATATATTGTTGAGTTAAAGCATTTTATTTACAATGTATGAAAATTGTGAGGAGCTATATTGTTGTCCTCGATAAAGTTTGCTAATCTCTTCTAAAAATTAGGAGAGATTATTTAAGAGAAGTGTGAGGGGGACTTTATAAACTTGTATTGCTTCTATGGTATGAAGTAGGGCGGCAAGGTAAGGCAAGATAAGGTAAGGTAAGGTAAGGTAAGGTAAGGTAAGGTCACGTGAATTGTATATCTCAATTGAGTTCTTTCAAACAGTAGAACTATGATCTGGATTGCCTCATCCTTGGTTATGGGCTAGAAGAGTAGACTGACACATAAAGTCGAACCTCTAAAATACTTACTTGATCTTCTTATCCTTACGCTATTTATCTTATGCAATTTATTTAATTATTTATAGCTTTGTAGTGTTAATCTTTGATATATATTTAACATCGAAGAATAATTAAGAAGGGTTGCGATTAACTACCTATGGAAAATATTTAGTATCATAACAATTAATTCAACCGCCCTTCTCAATTGTTATGTGAGATTACCAATTGGTATGGTCCTCTTTTTTAAAAGAGTGTTACCTCTTGAGGAAAAAATCTTATTGCAAATATAGTTAATGCTTCTATTTTTAATAACATTAACTTTGCTTCATGGAAGTGTAGGATGAAAATATATGCTTAAGCAATAGATTATGAAATGTGAATTGTTATTGAATAAGGAAATAGAGTTGTTCTTGATGTTATAACAAGTACGAAAGATATGAAAAATATATGTCCCAATTTAATAGCAAAATTTATCACGCTAAGCTCTTTATCTCACTCTGAATTTCATTTCTTCTTGTAAAACTATTACAAATGTATAGGAGAAGTTAAGTACAACATATGGAGAAAAGTGACAACATTGATAAATTGTTAAAATCAAAAGCAAGAGATTCGGATGAAATGCCAAAATTAGAAGCCAGAGATTCAGAAAAGGCATAATCAAATTTTTTATTAATGGCTAAAACTGAAATGTCTTGATAGATGAAAGTTTTCCTCTCGTTAAATAAAATAATGATTTAAAACATGATAAGGATATTCTAAAAAAGTTAAATTCCTCTCTTGTCAAAGAAAATGATGTTTTGAGGAAAATAAGAAAAAATTTCTCAAATATGAAAATGCTTTATTAAAAGAAAACAATACTTTAAAAGAGGAAATAAATAAGCCAAAAAATAGTTTTGATGAGTTGTCAGATTCCATCGATAATACATTTAACAAGTCTTACGAAAATAAAAAAAATGCTAAGAATTTTGATTACAAGTAGAGGTTATTCAAATAAGAAGGTAGATCATAATAAAATAAGTGTTATGATTAACAAAAAGAATCCTAATGAAAAGAAAAAATATGAAGAGAATCATATATATAGTAATCAAAATCCTTATGTATATTTATTTGTAAAAAGTTTGGTTAAATAGAGAAATATTGTTATTCCAAGCTCAATGAGATTTAAGAAATTTTCAATTATAAATTAAGCTTGAATTATAGCAAACCAAGTTTGTCCAAGTTCCAAAAAACAATTTATTCTTTAAGTGTTACAAGTACATGAGACAAGAGCTTAAAAGGACATGATCATTAGAAGTCTTAATTCGAAGAATTAAAGAATTAGTATAATTGTTCTAGTTTTACTCATTCAAATAAAAATGCTTTTGTGCTATTCATTGTTATATGAATTGATATTATTATTTATTATCGCATTTTAAGAGGGTATATAAATATTAGAAGATAACAAAAAGCATTAAGAAAATGTGATATGCTTTGAAATTATTTAATTATTTTAAAAGTGTTTTGTCATCATAAAAAGGAGAATATTGTTAAAGTCTATTTCAAAGAAGTTTTGATGATTACAAAATACTAAATGTTACCAATAAGTTTATTTAGTGTGCAGTTTACACATAATACAAAATATTATAATAGTCAAGTTGTAGAATGAAATAAGAAGTTTTAAAATAATATTGATTAAGTTCTAGAAGAAAGGTTGGATAATTGGAAGTGTATAAGGCATAAATCAAAAGCTCAATACATAACTAAAAGTTTATGCATGAAGACAAATTAAACAAACAAGTTACAAGTGACAGAAGCTTTGGAAGCAATTATATTGGTTAATCTCCAAAATTTTAGAAGTAAGGTCAAAGGTACTATAACAATAGCAATATAAAAAGAAATTCATAAGCATTGTGTTACCATTAGTATATTGGAAGTAGTTCACTATTTCATTAGAACTGGTTTATTATTAGAAGTGAGTTAGAAATAAATAAGAAGCATAAAATGAAGAAGCAATTTAGAAGCTCAACATGACTAGAAGCTTAAATGGAAATGATATATTGAAGAACTAACACTGCCAATTAAATGTATTTGAGTAATATATTTAACTAAATATTATATTAATATTTTATGGAAATTCTGCAGTTATAAAGTACAAAAAAATATAATAAAATAAAGCATAGAAAATATGGAGAATTAAGGAAGCTAATTTTGAAGATGCTGAATATATGAAGAGAAAGGAAATCTGTAATGGAAAGATGAAATATTTATGGATGAAAATAAATTTGGAGAAATTATGGAAAAGGATTGCAACGGCTACTACCATAAGAAGAATATGAAAAAAAGGAAGGCATAATGAACACTCAATGGCTAACTTCATATTAATGCAACTAAATAAGTCTATACAAAATTGCACAAAGATAGAAAACCAAAAAAGAGAGAGCAAGAAGAAAGGAAGATACTGTAAAGCTAAAGCATTTTATTTATAGTTAAATCGTGGGGAGCTATTCTTTTGTTGATGAGAGAGTTTGCTAATCTTTTGTACGAATTAGTGGAGATTATTTGAGAGAAGTGTAAGGGAGATTTTGTATACTTGCGTTACTTTTGTGGTATGAAGTAGGGAAGTGAAGTGAGGCAAGGCAAGGTAAGGTCGTGGGAACTATATAAATCAATTAAGTTTTTTCAAATAGTGGAACTACGGTGTAAAGTACCATATTCCCTAGTACTATATTCCCATACAAGGGCTAGAATAGTGGATTGATGCACAAGGCAAAATTATTATAAATACTTGTTTAATCTTCTTATCCCTATAATATTTATTTTATGTAATTTATTTAATTGTTTGCAGTGTCAATCTTTGATATATATTTAACATCAAAGAAAAATTAAGAAGGGTTGTGATTAACTATTTATGAAAAATTATTCAATATCACAATAATCAATTCAACCCTCTCCTTAATTGTTCGCTAGGACTAACATACATAATGAGATTGTTATGAACATTGCATTTAAGGCATGATAAAGAACATGTAAAGGACTAATAGTTCTATTTTAAGGCAATAGGGGGAGGTAACGAGCTTAACAAAAGAATAGATTTCGTATTCACAACTTAACAAAAGAACTTCAAAAGTGGTAAAAAGACGAAGAATGATGTACTAAAAGGTTTTAGAAAAGTTCCTTTATTGTTATGCCAATAAGCAAAGTGTATGCTATTCTCGAACCATTGGTGATAAGATGATGACATTAGTTGCCAAGAGTTTAACACCAACTTATGGTAGATGAAAGAAGAGACCCTAAGGATTGTTTACATCACTAGATGGTGGACCACCCCACTAAGGATTATTAAGGTCTAAAATGTATATTTAATGAAAAAGTTCAAAACGAGAAGCTCATCATTAAAGATAATGGTGTCTGACGCAGCCCACTCCTAACCAATTATGCTTAAATGTTGGCATATGAGTCTTTTGATAGTCATTAACGAATTATCATGCTTCAATCTTAGGTAATACCTTGGTAGATCATGTTAAATGGTTATGTAGTGGGGAATGCTCCATTGACTAACAAATAGAATTCTTAAGCCTAAGCAACTTGGACCTTAGTTTTAATACCTTAAGTCTAGGCGATACCCTGACATTTGACTTTTGCATCTTAAGTTCAGCTAATGCGCTAGTTGTTATCGGTGAATTTTGGGGTCAGGAAATAGTACTGTAAAAGAGAGTAAAATACTTGGCACCGAGGTGAGTTCGGTGTGGCTACTCTGATATCTAAGTTAGAATGATAATTTAGTATAGTAAGTATGAGAATAAGAAGCATTAAAGAGCTCTTATAGAGTTTCTTTCTGGTATTTATAGATGGTTGTTGTGTCTAAAACAGTTGTCAAGATAATTATTATGATACGTTAAGAGATCTTAACTTGACATTTTTCCTAATATGTAAGGATAGTAAGCGGTTGTAAAATATAACCATGCTTATGATAACCGTTTGCACTATAAATTTGAATTTAAACCAGGAGTGTTTGTTGTATTAAGCACAAGTGCCGAATGTCCTCTATAGAGTGCAAATGGCAAGAGATTCGATTACCTGGTTTCTCGGCAGATGAAAAAACAGGTGTAAATTGAGCGAAAACTGACTATCAATACTAGTAGCTTAGTTCTCAAGTTACAAGCTTAGGTACTCTCTCTATACTTAACTCTAATGTTTTGACCCCAAGTGATGACATGGTAAATAACATACATTGCTGCTATTTTTAAGTGTGACATGCTTAGTTCTCACCCTGTGTGATACCTTCACATACGATTCACTACATAGCAGTTGCTGCACATGAAATTACGCTTTAACATTTATTCAATTTGCTTATGTGCCACAAAATGAATCATTTGTGATCATCATTAAATCTATACATGATTTAGGACTATACGAAATAAAGTATATAAAGGGCAATTTGAAAGATCAGAGACATTGCTGCTTGAAATTTCTAACTCATTATTAGAAATCAAATGATATGGAAGAAAAATTTATTATAAATAAAGAATTGAAAGAGTGAGCAACGAGGGTAAGGTAGGTGAAAAATTAAAAATAGGCACAGGAGAAATGAAGTTGAGACGTTAAAACTTTAATCATTTAGGTTGTAAGCATCAAGCAACATAATGTCTCAATAACAATGTTATGATATTAGAAAGGATGAGAAGTTGAGATTGATGTAGAGGAAAATGAGAGCAGTAGAATGATTATGCCAAAGATGTATCATGCATCTTATTAACAAAGCATTGATGATTATGTGAGAACCTTTGATAATTGGGGAAAGTTGGATCCAAAAATGATGGAAAATCTTTTCTATATTAAGTATTTGATATGGGGGAGACTTACATGGTAAAAATTGATGGAGTTATTTATGTGGGTGTAATTTTTGAAAATTTGGCTTTTAAGTAAGGGTTGCAAGTTATACAACATCTAAAGCCTTATGCTCTTTACTAGATGGACAATCTGGGGTTTACACATATTTATAAGCAAGTTCGCTTTTGTTATAGCCATTGGTGATTATACTAACAAGGTTTTTTGCGATGTAGCATCTATAAATGCTACTCATTGTTAAGAAGACCTTAGCAATATGATTGTCAAGTAATTTATGATGCATATAAGAGTACATATACCATTTAAAGACATAGTTAGGTGTTTAAGGTGCTTCTTATGAGCCCGTTAGAAGTATGGTAAGAAAAGTTAGCGTTTATCGATAAAACAAAAGGATAGTGAAATTTTGAATTTTATATCGACTTAAGCTTAATTAAAAATAATAATTAAGAAAATGATTGTTCTAAAACTTAGTGTATGAGTAGGATAGAAAAGATACGTATAGGGTATGCGCCTTTGCTTAACCCTCGAAAAGGAACTAAAGGGGCATATTTTGAATGCACTTTTCCTACATTACTCTTACATTAACTTTTACATTAATAGGTTTTTAATATATTTTTTTAATCAAGCCTAAACTCATACAAAACTTATGAAATTTGTTCACATGTTCAAGGAGGTCTCGGTATTAGAAGAAATCACATTCGAGGATAAATCTTTTTCAATTTGCATTAATGATAGGATTCATGGAAAGAAATCGATGATAGAATAAATTGGTTAATAAATGGTTTATGAAAATGTTTTCCAATTACCATTTTGCCCTCATTTTATTGAAACAAATAACTTTTTAATAAAAGCAAATATCATAGAATATTTATCCTTTTATTCTTTCCATATTAATCTTTATGTCATGTTTAATATGTAGGAATAATTCCAAATGGACTGAATTAACCTAGAATAAAATGAAAATGAAATAAGGAACGAAATGATCAATCTATTCTCATGTTTGAAAATATCAATGAAGCTGTTGATTCCATTCCATAATTATATTTGATTTTACGATATTCATAATAGAATGAAATAAGAATATAATAGTATTTAACTAAAATGCCTTCATTTTGTTGATACGTATAGGTGTATGTGTTTTGCCTTATACATATATATACACATAACATTGCACATATATGATTATATATGATTCGTAAAACCATATATCATATGTAAACGGTATTGCTATAACAATTATATAATAATATTTGTATATTTACACTCCATGTATATATTTATATAGTACAACACAATTATATATGTAGAACAATATATTATACATAACACATATAATCCATATGCATATCAATATAGTTATAACAGGTAAGTAATATTTATAAATTTATATGTTAACATTTGTAAATTTATATATAATATATATTATAATATAGTTATATACATATATATATAGAACTATACATTATATATAATCGATATCACTAATACAAAATAGGTAAATAAAATTTATGTATTTGTCTACGAATTATCCTTGTATTATATCTACTGTTTGACTTTTGATATGGCAAATTCCTTTGCTTGCACGAGGGTCCTGTGCTGAAAATTGAAAAGCTAAAAAAACAATGGTGCACCACGAGGAACTCGCACGAAAACCCTTTGTACATTAATAAGGGTTAGTTCCATAATTATATATTAATTATAATCACAATCCATTTTTTTTTTTTGGGAGGCGGAATTATATTCTAATTTAGAGCAGGAATTATCAAATCTAAGAAATTACACTTTCGACTGCTTAAAATAAATCTAAACATGTGAAAGGGGATTGGATTCAAAACTGCAATTTCATCCGGAATCCATTAATTTTGGATTTGTTCTAACGCACACAACATAACATTGGAGGAAGAATACAATGGAGAAAGTGGAAGAAAAAATAAGGTAACTTTTATTTTCTCTTTACCATGGAAAAAATAGAAGGCAATATTTCTCATTCTTAAATTTCCATCCATATTTACCTTTTCTGCCTTTTCTTCTTTTCTTTCTTTCTTTCTTTCTTTCTTCTTCTTCTTCTTCTTCTCATCCTCCTCCTCCTCCTCCTTTTTTTAGTGAAAAGAAGTATGAGTTCCCCCCAAAGTATCGTTCATTCCATTTCCACCCTCCGAACATATAGAGGAACTTACAGCGTAAGTCGTAACGACTCATTACATTTCCAACTCTAAACATAGCATGGAATTGATCTTCACAATTCGCATACACTCATTACCGCCCTTTGTTCCTAAGATGGAAGCGTTCCATTTCTAACCAGACATATCTTGAGCCCATTTCCTTCCATTTCCTTATTTTACTTTCAACAGAGTTCTTCATTCCCAAACTTGCCCAGGGAATTCATGATGCGAAGCCAATGGAGAAACAGCCTTCCCGATCCCCGCCGTCGTTTTCTGGTCACGCCAACTCGAAGACGCTTCGCCACCGCTGTCATGAGCTTTGGTGACGGAAGCCACGGAGCACTTGGACTTGGACTTGGACTTGGACTCCCACCATCCCTCTCCCAAGATGCCTACGAGCCCACTAAAATCCCCACGCTTCCACCGGACATAACCGCCGTGGCCGCTGGGCACTACCACTCTCTCGCCGTCACTTCTCAAGGCCATGTCTGGTCTTGGGGTCGCAATAATGAATACCAACTAGGCAGGTACATTTTCTTCTTAAGGTTTCTTTTGTCATTTCGAGATAGCTGCTTTTTCGTGTATTGTATGATCAATGAGCATAGTTTTATGGGGTTTGATCTATTGTTATGAAATGTTGGTTAAGAATGGGGTTTTTGATGGGTGTTGAGTGTTGACTTTTGAGAAGGTATTAGTGGGTCTTTGACATTATTAGCAAGTTGAAGATTTCCATTTTGGTTCATTTATCTTAATCAAAATGTAAAGTTCTTGGATGTGAAGAAGGGTGCTAGAAGCTGGAAGGCATGGATTAGCATTTTCGACAGGAAGGATTTGCTAATGAGAAGTGCCATTTGGAGGAGCAAGATGGGGGATGGAACTTACACACAAAAAGTTAGAATCCATAAATCGATAAAGGGAACTACACATGGGCTTGTCACCCGTCTTAGAAATGTGGTTTAAGAGTGGGATTCTTGATTGGTGCATGGTTTGCCCTATGGGTGCTAAAACCTGTTAAGATGGCTCCAGTCCATTTGACGTTTGGCTACCTAAGGCGTCTAAGTTTGCTGAGCTTAGAGGAAAGGACAGAAGGTACTTCAGCTTTATATTGTCATTAATCTGTCTGGTGTATTTGGAAGGAATAATGTGCCTCATACTATGAGCATAGAGAGCCTCATAACACAGTTATGACTTTACTAGAAAGAGTGCAAATAAAGGTTTGTCATAGAGAAGTTAGGATAGTACTTGATAAGCGACTTATGCTGTGGGAACTGTTTACATGGATGGGAACTTCTTGATGGGTCATGGATAAAATAAATACTTATCAACCATGGAGTTGAATACCTATATGCTGGAACCTACCTTGGTTGCTCAGAACATTCTAGGTGAAGTAAATGGAAGAATACTAGTGTCTCAACTGCTCTAAGTCCAAGATGGGTGAGTGGCTTACTCTTTTTGAAGGTTTGAAGCAAAGGACAGGAATGGAAATCTATAGTTTTGGGGAATGATGCCAATGAGGACTTTTGTAGTTTGGTTTCAACAGGAATATGGATTGCTTAATATATTGTTCAAGCCTTCATGGAAGTGCTTGTTAGTGTGAATAGTTTTATATTTAGTTCAATCAGAAGATCTTCACGTTGGTGCCATTTAGCAGGCTGGATGGCAGAAAATGTTAAAAAGTATGTTGCCATAGTGCCACATGGCTATTTAGGACTTGGTTGGGCGATATTTTAAAGTTTCAGGACTTGATTGTAATTAACCAATAGCTTTAGGATTTCCAGGGTACTCTTTCCTTGCACCAATTTTAGGATTTTTTTTGGGGCAATTTGATGATTGTTCATGCGAGAAAGAATTTACAGGGACTTGCTTAAAAAGCAAGTGGAAAGACAAATTATAGTATTTTAAGGAACAATATTAAGTTTAGTAGTGTCAGATTGGCCTGATCCAGCTTGCTAAGGACTAAGGTACCGTAAATATCTCAACTGCACTGCTAGATATCAAGAGTCATGTAATAGTGCAGACCTCTTTTTTCCTGTTCAGACTAACCCAAATTTATGAAACAAGACATTGAGTGTTCCCCCCACCACATACTGACACATCATATCTTTGTCTAGCCAGCTCTTTAACGGAGTTAAGTCATCATTTATGTAACCTCTTATTTATTTATTTTTATTACCCAAAGAAGCCGCAACCTATTCGTTATCCCTTAAATTGACCAAATAATATCTGCAGACACAATTACGTTTCAATATGTATGGAGAAATTATCATCAAATGGTAATGCCTTAACAGTCACTCTGATGATTTCAACCAGCTAGAAAAACAATTTGACTTTATTGAAAATTAAATCAAGTAACTGCAAAGGATTTTAAGCGAACTCACCAAAATTGTGAGTTAACATGTTGCTGAAGGATTTTAAGTTAAGAAGGAAGAAACCAGCTAGCTTCACTGTTTAATTAGGTGGTGGAGGTTATAAATGACTTTCATTTCTGTATGTAAAAATGGAAAATTTCTTCCATAAGCATGCACCTGGGAACTGTGTTTTAAATCCATGGGACCTGCATAATTTCAATTTATTTCGATCCAGATGAGCTTGTCCTATTCCATTGGTACAAAGTCTGTAGAAAAGTCGAGTTTTTTAGTGTAGTTGATGAATAACATGTAATGTACCTATCCATATAGTGACAATTGTTGTGCCTCTCCAACTTTTAGCTCATTCTAACTTCTCTGGAGTGAAAACATGGTGCACTCACTGTGGTACCCAATGACTTTTTCAAATCAATTGCTTCACCATTTTATTCACTTCTAATCCTTAAAGGTCCCTTTCAAATGGTAAGTTTATTTACTGATTGCTAATTCGTATGACTGACAGAGAATCAGGAAATGGGCCCATGAGAGTGCAGGGGTTGGACCATGTAAAAGTTAAAAGAGCATTTGCTTCTGGTGTTGTTTCTGCTGCCATTGGACATGATGGATCTTTATGGGTGTGGGGAAAGTCAAAGCGTGGACAGCTCGGTCTTGGGGAAGGTATCACTGAGGCTTTTATACCTTCTAAAGTGGATGCCCTTTCAGGAGAAAGTATATCTAAGGTGGGTTCCTAGAACTAAGGTAGGAAAAGTTCAAGAGTTCAATAGCTGTGGCAGTTAAATCCTCAATTTTAAACTCTAATAACTTGTTCCCCAATAAAATCTTTCTCTGACAGCTTTCTTTTGGCTGGGGCCATGCTCTAGCAATGACGGAGGATGGCAAATTGTTCGGGTGGGGCTATTCAGCTGATGGTAGGTTGGGTAAAATTGGAAAATATATGGAGGTGTCTCCTTTAGAAATGGATGCTGAAGTACCTCTAATGGGATCAAAGCTTTCAAGTTCGTCTTTCAAAATTGCAGAGAAGTTTGTTTTAGAAGCAATAGAAAAGGAGAAGGACATGCCACTAGTCTGGGAACCTCATCCAGTGGAAGAAATCGATGGAAGTAAAGTTGTGGACATTGCGTGTGGTCTTGACCATTCCTTGGTTCTTTGCGGTAAGATAATTATTGTTTTTGTATCTTCCTGTACTAAGATGTACATTGTTTAAAAAAATTCACCGTGAGGTTCCCTTATCAGGTAATGGAGCCCTGTTAAGCTGTGGGAGCAACATATACGGTCAGCTTGGAAGACAGAATAGAGAATTGGGACTGTTACCTGTTGGCATAAGTTTACGTCCATTCTCTATTGCTTCAGGGCTTGGACATAGTTTGGCAATATGCCAGTCAGATGTTACAAAAAGTTCGACAACCATTGTTACTTGGGGGTGGAATTGTAATTCCCAGCTCGGCAGAGCAGGACCAGAGAGTTTTCCTCAGGAGATTGAGGGATTGGCTGGGGAGACAACAATTTCAGTGTCAGGAGGGCGCGCGCATTCATTTGCTCTCACATCAAGAGGAGAGGTGTGGGCTTGGGGATGTGGTAAGAGTGGGCGGCTTGGGTTGGGGAGCTCCAATGATGAGTCCGAGCCACTCCTCCTAGACTCCATGGAAGGTCTTAAAGTTTTACAAATTGAATCAGGTTTTGATCATGCTCTGGTCCTAGTTGCTGAATAAGTTATGGCCATGAGGTTTGTACCAAGTGAAAACATCATCATCTTTCTGTTCTCTGTATGTCTCTACCCTTGCAGCTGATGATGTTTGCTATCTCTATTGTTTTTGAACTTTGTATTCTCAATTTATGTATTTAGAGGGAAATAAATGAGAGTAAGTACAGCTATTGATTGATGTTTGTAGAATTTAATTTTCACTGTATGGTATATATTTGAGGATGCTCCTACTATGAATCTTGTTATGTCAATGACAGGAACTGGCTTTGTTAATAAAGCTTAGGGTTTCAAGAGGGTGAGTATACTTTGTACTGTACTGCCAAATATGGTTGCTGCCTGGCTGCAAATTTTCATTAGAGGGTAAAGGTAGCATGCTACACCCACTTCATAGAACTGTGTCACAAATTATCACTCATAAAATATCTCTGTGGATGGATACTTTCTGAGAGCGACATGGTACCGATTTTGGTGAATCAGGTGATAATCTGACACTAATTGGAAAGGGATAGTGGAAATGGTTGGAATAGCATATGTTGCAGGTTTTAAAGTTTTGCTTAATATTGCGGTGTGAAATCATGAAGTGCTGCTTACATACTGGACCATTTCCATTTCCCTTTGAACCTTGAAGTAGGGAGATAGCATAGATGTACGCCTAAGAAAATGCACGACTTGCCTACTATGCTGTATCTTGGCAGTTAACTGAAAATATATGCTCTAAAATTGTAGGAGGATATCTGCCTTCAATCTGCATAAGGTGGTGCAACAGCAGATGCTGGCACATTCTACTACAAGATCTTGCCCGTTCTGCTGTTATACCATTCTGTGCGAAGTTCCTTGATGCAGATTGTGTTGGTTTTCCGGTTAGTAATGGTTCATATCGATTCATGAGTGAAATTATATTCAGTCATGTAAATATCAAACTAGTCTATTTTGGGAAAAGGCCTCCAGAAGTCTTCTCTTCTCTTCTCTCTCTCTCCTCCCTTTTCTTTTGGTTCTAAATCTTTTTAATGGTGCACTTAAGTAAGAAACTGTTTGCATCTTAAGTCCACATTTGGAAAAGTTTAGTATTCATTTGAAAAAACCATGAAAGGTTGAAGTATTTTTATTTTAATTTTATTTTTTAATTTTTGTTTTTGGTTAACAACATATTAAAATTTGGGTAGGGGAGGATTCGAACCTGGTCCATCCATTGGGGAACCGGTATTTATACCATTAGGCTATAATGGCTTTGGTAAAGGTTATAATATTTAAGTGTATTTTTCGAAAGGTTTAGGGCTCAAAAATCTATAATATGACTTTTTCCCATCTATTTTAAATTCGAGAATGGAAGTTTGGCAGCTCCATTTAGCTGTGTTGAATGTGTTTTAGATACATGAGCTGAGCACCCGACATTTCTTTAATAAAAATAGTTAGGGATAAACTTTCATTCTATTCTTCCATGTGTATTATGTTGACCATGCACTATTGTTTCACTCATATTGGCTTTATATGGTGGGAAACTAGATCAAAATACAAAATAGAAAGGGAGGGAGAGGAGGGAACTTCTCCTCATAGGAGGATTGAGGAGACAGTGAAGGAAATGCAACTGTTTCAAGCTGCACCATGAAGTGATCCTCTCTCTCCTTCCCATCACCATCTCTCCCATGTCTTAAAAACTTCTTGTGAGGGCCGTAGCTCTCTGGAAGGACTTGCAGGTTCTACAAATTAGAATTCCAATGTCATTAGACCATTGGAAGACGCTAAGGCAGATGATATCCTTGACTTCTTCTAGGGGAAGAAGAGGAAAAAATTCTTCAAAAGGAGTTATATGTTCACTTGAGACACCATTAGTTCCTATTTCCTTTTGTTCAGGTTCTATGGGATATAACTGCTTCGAATTTTAGGGGTTGAACGACCCTATTTAGGGTACACATTTAAGGAATTTTTGTGCAGATAATGGAGTTTCTGCTCAAGGGTTATTAAAACTTGAGCGAATCAAATTAATGAAGATGTCTAAAAGAGAAACTCCATTGTCTGCTCAAGACTTCCTTACATCAACGCATTTGAAAGGCTTATTTGAACCTCTAACATTCCAAACAACTATGTTCATGGAACGAGGATAAAAGAAAAGAGAACTAATGGTGATGATCAAGTGAACATATGCCTTCTCTTGAAGAAATTTTTCTGTGGCAATACCATCTACAAATGCATTTCTAAAATTATTGCTGATAGATTAAAGCTGCTTCTTCTCTCCTTAGTAGGGAAAGAGCAAAATAGCCTTCATTCGTGGTATAAGGATTATGGATAACATCCTTATTGCTTAAGAATTATTCCACCATTGGTATCATAGAGAGTTAAAGGGGTAAGATGTGCTATTAAGATGGACATAACAAAAGCCTATGACAATGTAAGTTTGAGTTTTCTTTGCCAACTGATGCTTGAATCAAACCTTCCTCTCATCTTCATTAATTGGGTAATGCAATGTGCTTCTACACCAAAGTTCTCCATAAAATTAAATGGAAAAAAGTGGATACTTTCCCCTCAATTTCCCAGGGGTTGGAATAAGGACGCCCTCTTTCCCCCTTTTTGCTTCTATGATGGAAGTATTCTCTTCTCTTTGAATAGAGAAATAGCAAGAAATGGTAGTTTTGGGTTTCATTGAAGATGCAAACAGGAAAAGCTAATGCATTTGTACTTTGATGATGAGTTAGTCATTTTTTTGAGGGGGAAGTTAGCACTTTCCATTAGTGAGTGCTCTTTGAGTTCTATGAACTTTCTAGTCTTAAAGCTAATCCTTCCAAGAGTTGTGTTTTTGCTCGGTTGGGTTTGACCCTCTATCTGAGCATCTTTTGTATCTTTGCAAGTTTCTTATTAGGCTTCCTGCTGATTAGGTACCTTGGAATACTCTTAATCACTTTAAAACTCAAAAAAGGTTTTTTTTTTTTTTTTGGGTAAAGTGAGAGAAATATCATTAATCAAACAATTTGTGTACAAAAAGGAGCACTCAACCTACAATTTGGACTAGGTATCAAAAACAAAAGGATGCCGAGTGCGAATAATAGGCAAACAAAAACTGAAGTGCTCATGCACTTGTACAACAAAAATTTACAATTTTGAAAAGAACTTCTGTAGGTGTATCTATATCTCCTGTTCTCCTTTTGTTCCTTTCCCTCCATAGGTAGTAAATAACGGTTGCAAAAAATTTCCTCTGTAGGGAGCTTAGGTGTTTCAGATTTGCTGGTACTAGAAACAGTTTAAAGGAAGTACAATCTGATGGTTTTGCTAAGTTCAAACCAGTAGCATTTTCAATAATCTTCCACAGTTGGTTTGCATATATGCAACCGGTTTGCATACATGCAACTGAAAAACAAGTGATCATGTATTTCCTCAGTATTCTGGCATGTGTAGCACTTATTTTCTTGAACAATACCCCAAGCATATAGTTTGTCTAGTGTTAAAAGCCTCTGTTGCACTGCCATCCATAGAACAAAACCATGTCTAGTTATCAGCTTTTTGTGCCAAACCAGGGAGTACCACAACACATTCGGTGCCTTATTTCTTGCCAAAAGATAGGCATTCTTAATGGTCAAAGGTTTGGTGTTCCCTGATTTCCAAATCAGCCGGTCTGGATGCGCTTCATCTGGTTTCAAGGATCCCAAAAAATCAGTAACAGCATTCCATCTCTCCCTTGCTGGCCATGTCTAGTCTTTGTCTCGAATAAAAGTTTCCAATAAAGTCTCCTTCAGGTACCCCAAGATGATTCTTGCATGATCCCCCATCTAATCAATCAAAGGACCACGAGGTACCATTCATTAAATCATAATGATATACTTTTTCCATCTCCGACTTTCCACTTCAGAAATTTTTTTGCTAAGTCTTGAGTTTGGAGAATCTTTCTCCAAGCCCAAGAAGCATCATTTGGAATACCTATGCTCCAAAAATTTCTCCACTTTAACAACTCCTTTTTAACCCAAATTGCCCATAGTGAGCTCCCATCATCCATGCCCAACATCTAAATGGTTTTAATTGTGCAACTCGATTCCATAACTTGATAACTATGATTCCAAGGCCTCCCTCCCTCTTGGGCCTATAAACATCTTTTCACTTCACTTTAACTTTTGCTATCGATTCATCATTCCCATTCCATAAAAATCTCTTCATCTTGGATTCTATAAGAGAAAGAATCAAACCTGGAATAACAAAAATTGTGGACCAATATACTTCAAGAGAGAAAAGGATGCTCTTAATAAGTTGGGCTTGTCTAGCATAGGATAGAAATTTGTTGGTCTAATGTTTTATTCTTATTGTGAATTTCTGCACTAAAACAGTATACTCATTCTTGGATATACTAGTTGATGACAAAGGCACACCTAGGTATTTGAAAGTTAGAGATCCGGCTACAAAACCCTTCATGTTGTTGATGTGTCTCTTGACATTGGGCCCCACCCCACTAAAGTAGAGTTGGCTTTTTTGTGGGTTAGCTTTTAGACCAGAAATAAGGCGAAACTCTTCTAGGCCTTCCTTGATAAATTCCTAAGTTTGTGATTCACCCCTTGCAATAATCATCACATCATTTGCAAAACACAAATGATTTATCTTTTCTTTCTTACATCTCCAGTGGTAATGGAACCCATCCTTGTTTCCTTTTTCTTTCATTATATTAGTTAAGACCTCTATAACCAAAACAAAAAGGTAAAGAGAAATAAGATCTCCTTGCCTTAAACCTTTTGAAGCCAGAAAATAACCTGTCAACTCACCTTTAATATTTATGGAAAACATTGCGGTGGTGATGTAAGTCATGATCCACTTGATAAATTGGTTTGGGAAGCCAAACACCCTCAAAAGATGTTCTAAGAAACACCATTTGACATTATTATATGCCTTCATGAGATCCATTGTAGCAGTAAATCTTGGACCCTTTTTATCACTATGATACCCTTTTTGGAGATCTTGTGCCACTAGGATGTTGTCTACTATTCTTTTTCTCTTGATAAAAGCCGTTTATTCTTTACTCACCAACAAAGGAAGGACTAGCTTCAGTAGCTCAATTAGGATTTTTGAAATGCATGTGTATGTTGTTACAACATGCAATGGGTCTGTGATCCTCAAAAGATGAGGGGTTATACTTCTTGGGTATGAGCGTTAAGTATGTCGAGTTGACCTCTTTCAAGAGTTTCCTAGATGCAAAAAGTTCTTTAATAGCCACACAAACATCTTCGCCCACAATTTCTCAAGAGTCATAGAAAAAATTAGGATTATAATCATCAGGACCTAGGGCTGTATCCCTGGCTAAAGCCTAGAAAGTTTGTTTTATTTCCTCTTCAGAGACTGGCTTTACCGATAATTCCTTTTGCTGATTAGAAATTCAACCAAGATCAAGGGAGCTAAGCCTGTGCACATTCTGGTCAGTAGGTGTTTCATCAGACAACAATCTCTGGAAATAACTAACAGCTGAAAGCTTAATGTCATCAAGAGACTCCACCCTTTCACCATTATCATCAACAAAAAAGGTAAATTATTCTTGTACTGTATTTGCTTCAAAACATTGAAAAAGTACCTGTTATTTTTGTCCCTCAGTTTAATCCAAGTGGCTCTTGCTTTTTGTCTTAGAAAAAACTCCTCCAAGGCATTTAGGACATAGTCATTTGAAAACAAGGACTTCTCTAATTCCAATCTGCATTTTTCGGGTGAGTTATATTACCTTCTTGAACCAAAGAGAGCTGCTGTTTAGCACATGAAACTCGGTCTGAAATATTTGAAAAATGCAATTCATTCAGGAGCTTCAGTTGGCCTTTGAATACTTTGAGCTTCTTTATAACTTAAACATGGCCAACCCTTCAATATTTGTTTGCCACACACTACTAATGGTTTGGAAGAAAGAAGGATGCTGCTTCCAAAAGTTAAAATACTTATAAAAGGATTTTCTCCAATGGGTTACATTGAAGGAAGTATTCATAATCAAATGGCTATGATCCGATATTCCGAGGTTAAGTACTCTAATCTCTGAATCTTGAAGAAGACTCATCTATTGTTGGTTTACTTAGGCCCTGTCAAGTCTCCTCAAAATGGGGTTTAAGCTGTTATGGTTAGACCACATAATCGGAGGGCTTGTAGTCCTAGCTTCCTCCACTTCAAGACGGTAGCAAGCATTATTAAAATTCTCCATGCCTCTAGTATTGATTTCTTGTCTACCTTCTTTTTCTTCATTCACTCTACATTCATTGAAGTCTCCTAAAGCAACCAAGGACTGTCAAAAGATGCTTTCAGTCTCACCAAATCCAACCACAATTCATCTCTACCAAGTTCATCATTTGCAGCATGCACAAAGGAAACATAAATAATAAAGCCCTTAATAACATGAGTACAAGCGCAATGCAACACCTTTGTAGAGGCGAACAGCACGTTAATATCCCAAATGTTTGGCTTCTATGCTATCCATATGTGATTTGTAAATCTTGATTCAACATTCAACTTTGGTAAAACACGATTCTTGACTCCTGAAAATTTCGATCTTTTACTTTTGTTTTTAATAAACCCAAGAGGGAAATATTTTCCTCGCTACAAAATCTGTTGACTACTCTACTTTTAGATGGGTCATTCAACCCTTGTATATTCCATACTGCTAACATTTAAATATGTACAAAGAATGTAGGTTGATGCAATAACTCAACACTAGCTTGGAGTGGTGGCTGCATCACTCAATTTATCCCTATCTTTCTTCTGCTTTGATTTCTTTTCCTTCACAGCAACTTTACTCTAATTTTCCTCCCCACTCTTGTCAGGAACAGGGGTTTCCTTAATCATATCCTTGTCATCTGCCTATATCTCGTCAGTCCTAAGTGAATCCAGAACATGGGAGGGGGTGGAATCTGAAATTCCCACATTAGGGGAGATTGATTTGTCCTTTGGTGTTTTTGTTCATTATTTCTTTGGGTGTGTGACTTTCTTAGGAATAAGGGGTCATTTGGTTATTTTAGGTTTGTGGTTCCTTTTTTGTAGCTTTAGTTTGAGGCTTTTGATCTTGTAGTGAGGGAGAATTTGCTTCTATTGGAATATCAATGATGTGTGTAGGCATATAGCAAGGTTAGATGTTCGCTGATATCCTTTCTCATCATCATTGACTACTACTTCCTAGTGTTGCCCTTCTTTGTGGTCTTGCTTTTTGATATATGTGACTATTTGCTTGAGGTTTTAGTGTTAAAGTGAGAAGTTTTGGGCTTGAATCTTTACGTTGTCATTTTGTGCTGTGTTTTGTCATTACTCCTATTGAATTTGGTATTCTGCTTGATGGGCCTAAATTAAAGCTTTGGCCTACAAGGGTTTTTTTTTTGGGGAGGCCTGGGGGTTGGTGTTAAGTAATAAATATTATAGCACATAGAAACTTTTAGATTAGCTAGTTATTGTACTATTTGTAACAAATAAATTGGTATAGAAGTTTATCTCTTTAAAAGCTTTATCCATCAAGGTGACTTATAATCTTATGTATAGGATGAATACTGGGGTACCATGGTTTTTTTATTTTTTAGGGGTTGGGGGTTGGTGTTAAGTAATAAATATTATAGCACACACGGAAACTTTTAGATTAGTTGATTATTGTGCTAAATAACAAATAAATTGGTACAAAAGTCTATCTCTTTAAAAGCTTTATCCATCAAGGTGACTTATAATCTTATGTATGGGATGAATACTAGGGTACCAGGGTACTTTGTTTTGGCACAACGAGGGCATTCCTAGCCTCAGTTTCATCATGTGGATTATGTTAAGGGAGTGCTTTTATACTATGGGTAAGTTTGGTGTCTTGGGGAGTCATTCATCTCAACAATTGCTATCTATGCGATAGAGAGGAGATGTGATTTCATGAACTCTATTTAGGCAGGCAACCATGCATTTGACCTGAAGTGGAAGAAGGCAATAGCAGCAGTTTGGAAAGAAAAATACTAAGAGAGTAAAAAGTATGAGTTTGAATGCAGAAAAAATCCTTACAAAAGGTTTTTTTTTTTCCTTTTTTTATTTTTAATCATTATCATCATCATCATTATTATTATTATTATTTTTTGTGTACATCAAAATCTAGAATATGTGACTTGTATTAGTTGGAATTTGGATAGATACACAGTTTTGTGGCTTGGTGCATCTATCCTCCACTTTTAGCTTTGTGGTGTTCTCTTCCTATTTTTTTGAAGGCTCTTAGGATTTAACAAAAACAAGTGTAAATTTCTCCTCCTTTCTTGCCTCTTTCTATGGACTTTGACTTATAAAGAGAGGTCTTATGGAGAATCTCTTAGTAATTGCTTGGTCTCTTATGGACGAACCTTGGGCTCTTCTTGGGGACTTTAATTTGCCAAAATGGTTTTTGGAAGAAAGGGAGGAAAAACAGGGATAAGCTCTACAATGGTGGATTTGAACAACTTCTTGGAACTTTTAAGTGCTTGACGACTTCCAATTTGTAGGGGATTTTCTCTCTGAATGAGCTGAGTTAAGACCCTATTTCGTGGAAGCTTGATAGAATGTTAGTGAATCAACTTTAGCTTCCCACTGGTGCTAAGTTTCTGTCTCCAATCCGATTTGACCATTTGGTGGGCCTACAGCAGGTGCTAAGTCTATCAATGGCGAATTTGCTCTTCAACATGTTTTGTAATTAGAGGATTTTTTTTCTTGGAAGTCAACTGATGATCAAGCGAACATTCTCATTTCCCCTTTTCTTGATGACAAAATAAAGAACACCTTCTTTGTTTAACCAAATGGCAAAGATTCAGGCTTGATGGCTATTCTTCTCGATCTCTGAAAGAAGTGGGGCCTATACTTAGCTGTAAAAGAATTCCTTAACTTGGGCTACTTGTTGAAGGAAGTCATTAACACTATCATTTCTCTCTGTACCAAGGGTGCCTAATTCTTAAAGCATACCTTGCATCAGTGTAAAGGCAGTGCTAATGGGTTTTTGGGTAGAGTCGATTCATTCGGTTTTTCTTAGATGTAACAGCTTCAGGACTTAAAAATGCACAGCTAACTATTCTTGGCGTTGGAAAAAACTCTTAAAGCTAAGGCCTATTGCCTGTCGATGGTTCAAGTGGAGCGTTGGTAATAGGGTAGTGATCTCCTTACAGGCTGATTGTCTATTGCTGTCAGGCCCTCTAGTGGTTGTATATTTAGCAAGAGAGATTGCAGGTTCTGGGTTATGCCTTGACTTTAGACTTTGTTCAACAATAGAGGGCAATGAGTGGTATTCTCTGGTTTTACTTTCTGGGATAATTTCAGTATGCCACCTGCCTTCAAGCCTAATTCTGCTTTACTCCTATGGTTGCTGTTGCTTTTGTTATTTTCTCAAGGAAAAATTACAAAAAAGTCCTTAAATATGCCTTTTTTTTATTTTGGTTTTCAATATTTCAAATTTTTATTTGAGTTCTCAACGTTTACAAAGTTTTGTAAATGAGTCATTTTAAATGACATAGTAAAATTTTCAGTTATATATCGACATGTGGCAACGTTCTATTAGTCTAGGCAACATTCTATTAGTGTAAGTATTTTTATTAAATAAATAATATAATAAAATATTAAAAAATAAATAAAGTAGTTAAAAAATAATGAAAATTTATAAAAAATTTGGACAAATAAGAAAAGAAATAATTCTGCAAAAAAAAAAAAAAAAAAAAACTAAGATATAAGGCATATACTTAATTTAGAGAGTTTGAAACTTAGTCTGTCTTGGGAAGCCTTGCCCTCCTGCTTCCCTACTGTTTGGGCAGATTTTATATTATTCATCTGTGCTTGTAAATCGATATTGATCGTTTACCTTTCACTCTATTGTATATGTGGTTTTGTCGTAACCACTTCCCACTTGATATGATTATAACTTCCTCTTTAATTAATGAGATTATTTATTCATCCAAAAAAAAAGGAAAAAAAAAAAAGCCTAACTTGTCTAAATTATCAAAACGGAGACCTATCTCTTGTTGCAATTTCATATATAAGGCTATTTCTAAGCTTCTTATGTTTGCACTAAAGGGAGTGTTACCTTTTCTTATAGGCATTAAATAGTATGCCTTTTCCCTAGTGATGGGATTATGGATAACATCTTTATTGCCCAAAAGTTGGTTTATAGCTATCACTTAAATAGGGCCATCCCTAGTGTGCTCTCGAAGTTGATATTCAAAACGGCTATGATATTATTAGTTGGGTCTTCTTGGAGAATGTCCTTAAGTGTGAATTTTGCAACACATATTTGTAGTCTCCATTCTCAGTGTTTCTCTACTTCGATGTTCTCTAGTAGCATTAATGGTGAACTTATTCTCTTGTTCTTTAGTTTTAAGGGGTTTCATCAAGGAGATCCAACTTCCTCTTATATTTTTGTCGTGGAATTAGAAGTAATACGGGGGATTCTTAGGAAATTGGCTAGTCTACCCTTGTTTTCCTTCCACTGGAAAACAAGTTATGCTAGCCTTCAAGTCTTTGTCTAGCGTTGGAGCAATGGGGATTTTTTTCTTTGATGTCCATTGCCCAGTTAAGGAAGCCATTTTATCTATTCTTCGCTTTCAAGAAGGAAAGCTCCCAACTCACTATCTAAAGGCTCCCTTAATCTCTTTGAATTTACTCAGAGGATTGTGATGCTTTGATCAATAGAATTTTGGTGTGCATTAAGTCTTCAACTTCAAAGTCTCTATTTTTGAGGTCATCTTCATCTCATTAAGTTGAGTTTATTGCAAACCTCTAGATTAAAAATATCTACATTTATGATGGGTAAAATGAATTTCTATATGTCAACTCTAGGGATGATATAAGATTGATGAAAATCATATATCTATTATAAAAATAAAACTTAGAACATTTTTGGTTTGTTCTTGTTTTATCTTATGATACAATATTGAAAGCTTATCATTTCTTCTTGTATTAAACCCTATTGAAACATTTCATAAGTTCAAAATTCATTAGTAAATGCAAATGGGTGCCTTGACGTCACTTGTTAACAGTTAAAGAAGAAACTAATTCACCTTCACCTGTAGTTGCTTTTTTTGTGAAGTGTGTAACTAGCCTTGAAAAGATGAACAAATGATTTAGTGAACATTTTTAATTGGCATATGAGATGTGTTAGAGGTGGAGAATGGGAAACGGCTAAAGAGTTTAACTTAATTGCAACTGTTTTTTACAGTAAAAAATCATCTCTAATCTTAAATTGAAACAAGTGGTTTTCCATTTATGGTTTTGGATTTTAATATCTAATTTTTAATGAATCTAAAAGTTCTGTAGTTCTATTCTCCATACGGACTCACTAATCTTCCTTTGTTTTGCTATTTTAGGAGCTCCAACTTCAAAATCTTGGTATTTGCTTTAGCTTGATTTATGACACTATGTTAGTGGTAAAATCATTTCACTATTACACGAGAACCCCTTGCTTGGCCTAGTGGTTAAGGTATGGACACATACACAACACATTGCATGAGATTCGATCCTTAGTAAGGTCACATTTTAAGTCCTGTGTTGTTGGTGTCTCCTGTGCCTATAGGTTCCCCCTCCCCCTAAAAAAATACAGTAATAATAATAATAAATAAATAAAGTTTTTTGGATGATCAAATGATGTTAATTTTGTTTAAAGCAAACAATGCTTTTTTGATTGTCTTGATATGAAGATGGAAAAGATGTCTAGTTTTTCTTTGTAGCAGCTTAGCTTGGCCTATAATATTGAGTCTCTTTTTAACTTATTATGATTAGTATTACAATCGTCTAAGTTAAAAGCTTAAACTTATAGATACAGTGTGGACTATTATATTTATTATATAACACTCCCTTTCATTTGTAGGTTGGACTTTGAATCAAGATCCATAAGTGAACAATTTAATTAGATTTTTTAGGTGTGGGTGGGAGAGGAGTGACCAATAATACAGGGGTTTGAACTTAAGACCTTTTACTTTAATACCAAATTATGATTAGTATTATAGTTGTTTGATATAAATATGTTAATGATTGCATTACAATTAGTTAATTTAAAAGTTTAAGTTTATAGATCTGGTGTGTATTATAATATTTATTACCTAACACTTTTTCTCATTTGTAGGCTGAAACTTTGACTAAGGCTTATTAAGTGGAACACCAAATTAAGTGGGAGTAATGACAAAACATGGCACTAGATGATAGTGTAGGGATTTGAATCCAAGACCTCTTGCTTTGATACTATAATAGAGCTAGTACTACTACTCCTTTTAAGTTTTTAGATGAAACGGTTGTGGTACTAGTCATAACATGATTCAAATATAAAATCGTGATTTTTGACCATGGTTTATAAGCTTTATGCCTTCATTCATTTATTTTTATAATAACAGGTTTTTAAATGAACTAAGCATAGGGAAGTTACATATTAGGTTTTTCAGTGTAGTTATCGTGACATGTAACATACCTTAAACTAGTGCAACTCAAATAATATGTGTGATGTGTATAGGCTCCTGTATCTTGTGGGACTTGCTCCAACTTTTAGTTCATTCCTGCATCTCTAGAGTAAAAACATGCTTCACTCATTGGAGCACCCAATAACTGCTTGAAATCAAGTACTTCATTGTTATATCAGGTTTTAAGTCTTACACACTTTTCCAATGTTAAGGTTATCCAATGATTGCTAATTCATATGTCTATCAGAGGATCAGGAAATGAGCCCAAGGGCGTGCAGGAATTGGACCATATGGAAGTTCAAGTGCATTTGCTTCTGATGATGTTTCAGCTGCCATTGGAGATGATGGATCTTTATGGGTTTGGGGAATGTCTAGGCATGGAACTTGGTATCAGGGAAGGTATCATCGAGGCTAGTACCTTTCAAAGTGGATGTTCTTGCTGGAGAGGGTAGTTAAAGTGAACTCCTGGACCTAAGGTAAGAAAAGTTCAAGAATCAAGTAGCTGTAGCAGTTCAATGTAATCCCCATAGTTTAAACTTCAATTAAATGTTCCAAAAGAAAATCTTTCTCAGGCTTCCTTTGGCTGGGAGCATGCTCTTGCAATTACCGATGATGGGAAATTATTTGGGTTGGGGCTATTCAGCTGATGGTAGGTTGGGTAATATTGGAAAATACATGGAGGTGTCTCCATTAGAGATGAGCACAGAAGTACCAAAGGGAAAATTTCAGAGAATTTTGTTTTAAAAGGACTGGAAAAGAGAAAAACATGCTGATAGTCTGGGAACAAAAGAAAACATGGAAGTAAAGTTATGGGCATTGCATAGAGTGTTGAATGTTGATCCTTTCTTGTTTCTCTGCAGTTTGTAATTGTTGTATGCCTACTTCCCTGCACTAGTGATGTTGGGTTTACAAATGTACAGCTTGGGGTTTCTTTATCATTAAATGAAGCGCTATTAAGCTGAGGGAACAACATACGGCTGGCTGGAAAGACAGAATCGAGAATTGGGACTGTTATCCATCGACATAGGTTTACGTCCCTTTCTAATTGCTCCAGGGCTTGGACATTATTTGGCAATTTGCCAATATTCGAATGTTAAAGAAAGTTTGACAGACAACAATTGTTACTTAGGGGGTGGAATAGTGACTCCCAGCTTGGCAGAGCTAGCGAGAGAATCTTCCTCAGGAGGTTGAGGGGTTAGATGAGGAGATGGCTATTCACTGTCTGACTCATTCAATTTGTCAAACATTGAAGGGAGAGGTGTGGGCTTGGGGATGAGGCAAGCACGGAAGGCTTGGTTTAGAAAGCTTAGCGGATGAGATTGAGCCTGTCTTCCCTGGACCCTCTGGATGGTCTTAACGTTTTACTGGCAGCATCTGGTTTTCCATAATCTGGCCTGGTGAGTGAATAAGCTATGGGCATGTTTATACCGAGCAAGGATATCATCACCGTTCCCTGCATGTCTCTACCTTGCAGTTAATTATTGTTTTCCATCTTTTTGATCTTGATGTTCTATTTTTCTCTGTACGGTAAAAATTCAAAATGCTTCTGCAGTTACATTCATCAATTGCTATTGTACTGCTTATCTTGATTTGCTGCTTTATTGCAGACATTCATTACTGGATAAAATTGCCCCACTTCATAATACTACTGTCATGGAGCATGCCTCATAAAATATTTCCATAAATGGATGTTTTCTGAGAGTGGACAGTATAATCGTTATTGACAAATCAAGAGATAATCTGACATGAATTGGACTAGGCCGGTGGATGCAAAATTGTGAAGCGTTCAAGTTGCATATGGTGTATTTCGCTTAAGATTATCAAGCGAAATCATGCGGTGTAAATTTAGCAGTGTTAAAATGTGTGTGATATATGAACCTATTTCCTAGTGTTTCATTAGTACAAAAAGTTACAGATATGGTCTTGAATGTATCTGTGATTACCGTGTTTTCATTCACAAAGAACATATTATTGATTAAAAATGGAAAGTATTACAACATCCGAATTTTAGGCTCTTTTGAATTTCAACTCGTCAAAGTATTGCCTTTATTGATACTCCCCATCCCCATCATTTTTTTTAACGAAAGAAAGGAAGATATCGACGCAAGACATCGGCCAGGAAAAAGAATGCTGAGATGGAGATTTGTAAACATGAGGATGGAAATACCAGAGGCACACAAGGTATAGACAAAACCTGGCACTTGTAAGGAGGAGACAGCGAAGTTCCTCTGAAAAATGATCTCTAACCGTCCCCGTGTAGTGAACTTCACGTAATATGTCAAAAGACAAGATACAAAAGGTGGACTTCTAATTCAGTGGAAAGTGACTCGTTTCTATGATTATAACCCCACCTACTTGAACCTAACACTTGACAAAGCCACCCGTGATGGAAAGGCGGTGTGGATACACAGGTTCATGGCTTTTAACAATTATCCTTTGAATTAGGGACGTTGACAGCTGAAATAGTAGAGCAATTCTTGTCCTTTTGGTAAACTTTGAGAAAACACATCATTCACAAAAATTATTGCTGAAATTAGGTGTTGGATCATTTTATAGATTGAATCTATTCATAGAGGGTGTTTTTGGAGTCATATATGTATCCTCCTAGGATAATCTCAACAACCATGTTTGAGAGATGCGAGCATATGGCCAGCATATTATGATTTCGCAGCTTCTAATTCATTGAGATACTATTATGAAATCTATATGATTTCACAGCTTCTAATTCATTGAGATACTATTATGAAATCTATACTATAAATGTAAGTTTTCAATAAAAGAGAAGTAAATATGCCACATATTTATAAAATTTCGAGGACATGTGTTCTTAAAACTCCTATGCTCAATGTTCATTGTGCTAATATGGCACATCTCCTTAAGATCTAGGCATATTAGTTGTTACACCCCAAGAGTGGTAGACTTATAACAGTTTTACTGTGTATATTAGCTTGTGATAGAAATTGGCCACTCAATTACTATCGTAGACTTGGTATATATAAGGCATATACAACTAAATAACTCTAAAGCATTTTCATTTTAATTGCTATAGTAAAATAGAGATATTTAGTTCATATATTTTTTTGAAAAATATATGTTTGATTAATATAATTCTTTTGAAAAATACTTGAATTTTTTTTTATAAGAAGTTTTATAAAAGAATCCAAAATTGTTTTTTACAATAAATATAATATTACAAGTTAGTTTGGGTTATACAAATGGCTTAGTTAACTCTAAAACGAATAGAATATTTTAGTCTATTTGCTCCTCACTCCAGAACCATTGCCCATCTCTTGTATATTGAGGAATTGGGTGGTTTTGATGTCTATCTTCTAGGACCTCCAAAAGAATTATAGGAATATAAGCTATTATCGCTCAGTAAGGTGATAGAGATGGAAATATACATAATATAATAATTAAATAGGGTTGTCATTTAGGTAGTTAGATGTAATACAATGCAACATGCATATGCTATCCGTACGATATTGTTTAGTCCGTCATGAAGTTAGAGAAATTGCGCTTGTCTTAACCAAGGTTAAGAGGTTTTTTGTATAATAGAGCCATACTTCAGCTATGATGTATTTTGATTAAACTTAAGCTTGTGCAATAGAAGCGTACTCCTCTTGAGACCTCTTCGAACCTATTGCCCTTAGTCTTATTGTAATTCCTTCTCTTGTCATTTAGTTCGGCCTTAATGGTGGTGGAAGGCCAATCATTGCTGCCTTGTTGAAGGATTGGTATTTGGTAAGAAATCCTAATTGTTTTTTTTTTTAGTGGGTTGCAATACATGTTTGATTACTGTTTATGTTTGAGTTTTAGCTTAATTTATTTCAGAGGCGACTAATGAATTACAAATAGTCAAATCACGGAGCGAGACACAACAAAGCAATCTAACATATAGCATAATAATCGGACAATGTAGTAAATAGTTTACAAGCACACACGTTGAATGTGCACAATTAACAACTTTATAGCTACAAATAAATGTATACATCAGTCTCTAAGTACTTTTATATAATATTTTAAAATGCTATTAAGCATTGATCCCACTTACCTAGATTCCCATTCACTCTTGTAACTTAGAGTCCCTAATCTTTTTGTCATCAATGGTCTTTATATTGCAAATTATATTTAGTTTTTGATAGAATTCATTGGAGTAAGAGTGTTTTAATTGTTGCACATTTGTTTTAATTTAACATTCTTTGAATATTCAATAGATATTGGTTATGGATATTAAGTGTTATTATTTTTACGTAGGTTATTTTGACCTTTTACTTAATCTTCTACTATGTTTCTTATATTCTTAGTACTTTCTAAATGACTTTTTATGAGGGTTTATTAGATGTTTGGTACCTTCTACTCAGGCTTTTATCAGGGTTTTAACTCATATTCTTTGATGTGGAATCTTCTTCATCACTTTCTATTAAGGACTCTTAGGTTTAGAATACTTTCTACTCAAGTTTCTACTGAGGTCCTTAATTATATTCTTTACCTATTGAATCTTCTATTCGAGCTTTTATTAGTATTTTAACTCATGTTTCATATTAGATAAACTTTTTACACAACATTTTATAGGAATTTTGGGTATAGTTTTTACACCAGGAAATTTTTTATTGAAGTTTCTATTGTTGTAATATTATAGTCAACTTAATTAGGAAAGCTTCTATAGTATTTTATACAAGTCAGCAGTTTATACTAGCAGTTACAGAAATTTTCATAGAACCTTCTATAGTTATTAGCTTTTTTACTAGCTCATCCAGAATTTCTATAATACCTTCTACAGGTACGAAATTTGCCCAAATTCACAAGATACTCCATTTTTCACACTTTTCTTTACTTTGTTCATGCCTAAAATTGTCCAAACTTCACTGATATTGAGTCGCATGGTTTGGAAACTCATTCACATCAACATGCACAACCTGAAATTCAACCGAAAGGATGCTGAACACACCTACTTAACTAATGTACTTAATATATATATATTAGGTAGAAAAATCATTGTTTTTAAGGTGAATACACTTCATGTACAATCTTTACTTTACTATTGATTTTTAAGGACTTTTAACAAAAATTATCAATTTATTAACTTAGTGAAAGATCCTCATAAGTATTTAAGTAAAATCATTAAGTTTAGCTTTGAAAAATACGTCTTTTCATAGAATCTCATATTTTTCACTTAAAAATTGAGGTTAACCTATTGCATGTAATGGAAAATTACTCAAAAGTGGTGGAAAATAAGATTTGACACGATCATGTGAAAAATAGTAAAATTTCCTCACATGTCAACTTATTGGTTTTTTCAAAAATTAAAATTTACCCAAATAAAGGGAAAATTTTTAGAGAAAATCTTTACATAGAAATTTTATATATGTAATAAGGTATTGACGAAAAAAATTTGGTAAAGAATTACGTTGTATAGGCTTTTGAAAATTAAATAGAAAATTAACTATGAACGACTCATTTCTTAAGGAAGGTATATAACATGAAAGATTTTTATAAAAATAATAATTTTTAATGAAAATATGCTAAAAATTGTTCAAGAATAAAATTTTCTAGGATTTTTAGATAAAATTTGAGATTTTTAACAAATTTTTAAAAATAGTGTACAAAACTAAACTTACCGGTGCAAGAAACCTAGGTAGCTAGCGATTGTGGGTGGTTTTGTCTGCCTAAAAGGGCATTGGTTGGAGCTCCAAGTGGTGGCGGCCACTTATTGTTAGGTTGCTCCTAAGTTTTGAAACCCCGATTTCGTAGATTATTGTCTAATTTCTCCAACTTTCTTTAAATTCCTCTAAAATCTCCCAAAAAAAAAAATTCTCACGAATTTTTCTTAAATTCCTTAGTGTGTAAAGAATCCAAAATGGTGAAAAGAAGGGTATTTATAAGTCTTGGGTTGAGTGGATTAATTAGATGGCATCTATGATAAATGTAAATAGATCCTAATTTTCGTAATGCCAAGTATTAAGTGGTTTTTTTTTTTTTTAGAAAGAAAAATGGTTTAATATATGGCTTTGGTCTATGGTTTTGTCTCAAAACCATCTAATCCCCTGGTTTTTAAGCTATGGTTTTAAAAAACCAATATCTCATCCTTGGTTTTCCAAAAATCAATGTGCTCTCTTAACTTATCATTTAAGTAAACATAGTTTATTATTTATAATATTTTAGGTTAGTGGTTATTTTTGTATGGAAGTCTCTCCTAAAGTTTCTACAAGTCATGCTCTATTAATTAACTTAATTACATATTATTTATTTATTATTATTCTTAATATATGTTGAGTTTTTTTTTTAATATATTTTGATGATAATAAAATGATGTGAATGAACTTAATAAGCTTTTTGAGTATGTAGGACGTTCTAAAGAAAAAAAATATTAAGAGGAAAATAAGTTTGAGTTTGTACTTATTAGAATGTGTATTAAAAGGTATATCAGTAAAAGATTAGAACAATACAATTAATATACAAATTTGAGATCAGCTGTTGTTCTTAGGTTATTTCTTGTTCAATTTATATAAATTAAGTTAGACAAACTTGCAAGAAGGTCTAGCTTTACTTTATTGGATATATTAAGAGAATATACTCAATTTTTAACTACTAAAATGGGTAAGTTCATGGGGATTTTAAGTTAGATTATTTTTTAAAGAATGATACAAAATTAGGTTTGTAAATTAAGTGATTAAGGTTTGAGCAATATATTCTTAAGAAGAAGAGATTTTCCGATAGTCTTGGTAAGATTGATCAAGGTTTAAATTAAGTAAGGACATTAATCGAAAAAAGGATTTTGAGCTTTTAAGTTATATATCAAGTTTAGGAAAAATTTTAGATCTCTATACAAGGATTTATAAGACAAAGTTATGGTTGAAAATTTAAATATAGTTTTTAGCAGGTTCTCGAGATAAGGTTGTAGGTTAGTTTGTTGGAAACAAATGCAAGAATTTAAAGATATTTTGCTTAAGATAAGGTTGAATATTTTAGATAAATCCAACTTGATCTTTTATGAAAATATTATGACAAAATTTAAATAGAGATATTGAAGAAGGGAGAAGACTTGTTCATGGCAGATAGATAAGTAGTACTGGACTATTTCTTGAAGAATAGGTTTTATGAAGATTTGGTCATATCTTTTCATGCTTATCCTTATTATTTGAAATATGCTTTTCAAAATTTTAATTTCCATGTAATCAATAGAGGATTGGAACAAATCATCTTGTGCAGCAATTGTCAAATGACTTAAACTCGACAAAGAAACAAATCAAGATAAGCTTGGTTCAAGTTTTGAAAAATTCAAACATTTAGTTTCTATTTTTATAGGATTTTTCTCTAACATTAAAACTAATTTTGTTTGAATCAAGTTTTTTTGGAGAAAAATTAGGAACTTGTCGTTTCTAGTTATTACAGAGAAGATTGATCTAAGATAAATAGAAGTTGCACAAGATTGATGGAAGTGGATCAAGATAAGAATTGAAATTCAAATATCTCTTATGAACATTGTTAGAAACACTATCTGAAACTAGGCGAAATCAGTTTCATTATTTCATTATTATTGTATTTGTGCGAAAGTTGTAAAGAGATGTTTGATTATATTGTTTCATTTTCTTTGTAAATATTATTAACATTGTAATTTGAGTGTGAGAGGATTAGGGAGTTCTCTGAGTCCGATGTATAGCTTAAGAAGAAGTTTGTGAGATAGGACAGAGAAACTACTGGATATTCTTGTAATATCTCATTAATCTTTATTTATTGAAAAGATTGGACTGGTGGAACGATATTGGTGGGGAGGACCATGTCCCTAGCGGCGGAGGTAGAAAAGAGTAGTAGATAAAAGACCGAAACTCTATAAATCGCTTGTTTGATTTTCTTGCTCCTTACTTTATTTACTTTCTGATCTTTACTATTTTTATTGTTATTTTTTGTGTCTTAGTTAAACAATCAATTTTCAACTATTTATCACTTCATTTAAGCTATTAAGAGGGATTTTGTTTTTAAATAATTTTTTTTTTATTTTTTGCAAAAGATATCAATTTACCTCTCTCTCGATATCTTACCGGTACCTATAATATATTTTTTATAACATTTATTACTTTTTTTTTTTATCTATTTAGTTTATTCTAAGCTCTTTTATATTTTGGGTTGGGTTTCAAAATCTTTTGAAATTTTACTAATACAAGAGTTAATTTTACCATTTTAGCTTATTTTAATATTTGGTCACAACTATTAAATTTACGATATCGCTTTAATTGACTTTTAGAGTCTTATAGTAAACTTCGAGCCTAAAAGGATTAATTAAGTGGATGTCCTAAATTTAAGAGTATTAATTTATTTATATATATTTTTGCGGTTATCATTTCTCAGTGTTATCCTTTTTCATTTTATTAAATGTTGTATTATTATTTGAGGTTCGAGATCTTATTAAATTAGGCCTCAAATTTCATAGTTTTTTGGTTTTGAGAATTAACAAGTGAATTTAAAAATATTTTAACTTTTAGATTGCATATTTATTTTATAATTATATTTTGAATACGTAGATTCTAGATTGTTTTATTAATTTATGTTCCTAACAAGTTTTTCAAGTCATGATAAATAGTTTTTTACAGATGTTCATGTATCCATTTTTCATCATTATCTTCCACATGAAATGGAAGTATTAACTGAAAAAAAAAAAAAAAAAAACTATCGAACAAATCATCCTTCGCCTCACAAACATATATAAATGAAATAAGTGAAATGCAATTCATCTCAAACTCCTTTAGTTAGATAAGGGTATTGCTTATGATCATGAACCTGAAATTCTAGAGAGAAAAAGTTTAGACATTACCCAGATATAAAAATCTTATGTTATTTCTTCCTCTTCATGCCGTTCTAAAAACCAATTATGTGAATCCATCATACAGGACTTTTTAAACCGACTATATTGCTATAGATTTTCAATATTAAATATCACAAATACGTATTAGCCACTGTGACAGAAACGAGGCAAAGAAAAAGAAGCTTAATAATTATTTAAGTTTCGGAATGCATAAAAATAATCACATACATTTTACTAGTGTAAGAATCAATAACATATGTCATTCACTTTAGTAGCTACTTTTCACTCTGCACCGAAAGTCATAGGAGTTAGTAATATATATATATATATATATATATATTATATAGTTGGGGAAAAAGAAAAAAAGAAAAAAAATTAAACAAAATGTTTATGTAGAATGTAGATCAATCAGTACATGTATTCTCTTTTGCAGTAGAACTTAAAACATTCAAAACGTGGATATACTATAGATAAAATCAGATTCTTTGTATTGAAACCAGGATGAGATATGAGTTATCCATACACTGCAAGATTTTGAATTCAAAAGTAAGATGCAAAGTTTGAAATTAGAAATTTTTAACAATTTTAAATTATTGGAAAAGTTCAATTAACAGATCATTAAAGTTACTGGTGGGCACATGGTAAGACAAGTCAAATGTTGCAATCTTCTTCTATGCTGGTATACTTTTGGAGGAAACTAGTTGTATCGTAATCCGTGAGAAAACTACTAAAAGTCTGGAAAAAAAAAAAAAAAAAGCGAACCATAATTCTTTCTTTTTTCTCCCTGTATAACCTTCTCATATTTTAATACCAAAAGGCAAAAAAAAAAAAAATAAAAGGGGAAATTGACTAAAGTAACTATTCATGATAAAATCAATAATTTATGATATCCTAAAAGAATACTATAGATTTATTTGCGAAGTATGACTTTTTCATATATTATTGTTGTTGCTGTGCTCATTATCGTTGGTTATTGGCCTGTAATTATAATGGATAAAGAATTACACTTTCAACTACAATTTCATCCCGATCGCATTCCAGCGTACCCAGGTGGAGATTACATGTAAAACCGATTCGATAAATCCTAAATCTAAATAAAGTTCACATTCAAAGAAAGAGGCCAAATTTGAGCAGTTTTTTTTTAACTTTTTGGTTTTTCACTCATCATCATGGCCCTTAGCTGAGGTGAGAGCCATCTCTTTCTCAGCAGTCCCATGAGCCATATTCTCATCCATTTGATCCCTAAACTTCTTGTATATGTCCCCTTTGTAAAACTCACGAGTCCTAGCAGCAAGAACGAGTGAAACCATTGCCCCAAAGAATGTCACAATGGCCAAAACGATGAAGGGTAGTTTATAACATCTATGTCCAATGCAAGTAAGTTCCTTAACAGACTCCCTAGTCAAGCCTCTCGCCGCTAACTCCTTAAGTGCCTCTCTGTCGTATAAATATCCCGTCAACTTCACATTCATAATATAGGATCCTAGGGGGCTAGCCAATTGCCCGCAATTGAACAGTGTGGAGTAGTACTTTAGACCGAAGAGCTCGGAGATGATTGCAAAAAGCAGCGGCAGTTGTGCCCCGAATGAGAATCCAATAACGACCGAAGCGATATAGAGAGATCCTGGGAAAGGAAATGCGATTAGAAGATGGCCTACGCATGATATGAGGAGGACCAATGTCATCATAAGTGGCCTAGGAACTTTGTACTTCACAAGTAGGCCCTCTGAGACAAATCCTGAGAACACCCTGCCGAAGTAATTCCAAATGCTCACCAAGGAAACAAACGAACTTGTGATGCGGAGAGGGTATCCCAGGGATTCCCCAATCTGTCCTAGGTTGTCAACAGCGGTTAAGCTCCCTCCCAGACCGCATAGAGTTGCCAGGAAAAGGATTAGCATATCGATGCTCAAGAGTGCTTGTAAGATCGTGTAGTCCTCTCCCCTCGGTGGAGGGCTGAATATGTCAGAATACCAAGGGGTATGCGATGAAGCTGAAGCCTCCGGTTTCTCGGGTTTTTGATCGTCGATTTTCACTTTCAAAGGTTGACTCCCGACAGCACGTTTCTTCATTTTCCAGATGGCTAATTCCTCTCTGATTATGATCATTAGAGGGACAAAGAGCAGAACAATAGCTACTGTGGCGCTACCTGCGTAGGCAGCTCTAGGAAAAACAAATTGCTTTTGCACAACCGTCACGACCATGAGAAACAACGCTAGAGCAATTGATGCGTAAAGGAAATGATAGAACACCTTCTTTTCGTTCGGCATCCGGACTATCTCCCTGGTTCGGATTGTGTAAACAAACAAGACAGAGAGCGCGGCAGGTAGCCAGCCGATCAGAAGGATTAGGGACTTGGAATCATTGCCATAGACGGCGAAATACATTTGAGTCAAGATGGCTCCACTCAAACCGACAAAACCCTTTAACAACCCCAGCATTATCCCTCTCCCTTCGGGGAAATTCTTGACACAAGTGACTAAAGCACCTGTATTTGCAAAGTTCTGTGAATTGGCACCTACGCATATGTAGATGCACATCTGCCAAACTCTTGGTGTGGCAATTCTCTTGGTAACAGCCAGCCATATCATGAAGTACCCTGCGAAATTCATAGCCGAACCCACTAATAAAACGAACCATGTTGGCGTTACTTCTGCTATTAGACCAGACATAACACCAACATTTGCACCAAGATCTTTGAAAAATCCTAAAAGATTGAGTGTAGTTTGGTCATACCCTAGACTTGCTTTGATCTCTTTGGAGTATGTACCGAATAGGTATGTTGCTCCTGCTCCTGCCATGATCAGGAAGGAGGCGAAAACCGTAAACCATCGGCCCGTGAGCACCTGAGCCGTGAAATGCAACGCATTACATGAACTTTTGCCACCACCTTTTGTTACTGCTGAATTCATTTTTCACCACAGCTTCACTTGATTGGAACCAAAACCAGATACGAGGTTTTGCAGAAAGAATAAAGGCTGTTTTATGGGTTTTTTTTTTTTTTTTTTTTGGGTGATGGTCAAATGTATCTTTTTTGGCTAGCTATGGGGGTGGCCATGTTAGGATGAGCTTGTCTCTTTTGTTTCTTGTGTCTCTTGTGCCACTATTTAAAGGGAAGGAGATCGCGATCCTTTTAGGATGAGCCTGGCACTTTTGTTTTACATAAACAATTTATTTTGCAAAACACAAGGCTAAGATTGTTGGTTTCTGTCATATGAAATTGCAAAATGTAATATTTATAATTTAGAAATTGGATAAGATAAAAATTTTGACTACCTAATTAAGCAACTCAATTATATTATTATTTTATATTACGATTTTAATAATCTGCTCCATTTCGATAGGTGTATTGTAGTTGTATCACTGAATAAGGAGTTTCGATTATTGTATTATGTTTTAGAAGTAATTTTATATTCAGATTATGAGTTTCGCTGATAAAAAACGGTAGAAAGCATATTTTATTTGCTTTGTTGTTTTTATATAAATGTTATCTTATAATTTTAGTGTTCTAATAAAAAGATAAGTACATTTGGCTCATATAAGGATACGATCTTTTAAAATGTTCTAAAATATAAAATTAAATTACCTATAAAAGGGCTGAATTGTTCAATTTTTCGATTTGGATAGGGTTCTTATCCACTTTTAGGTTTTCTCCGAGTAGGTTAATTTTGATAATCTGTTAAAACAATAATAATTCAAGTACTGTATAGTAGTTGGAAAAAGTGATAATTAAATAGATTACCTAATTTTGGAATTATTTCCAGCAAATCAAATACACGTTTAATGACCCTTTTTACCAAAAAAAGATAATAAAAAATACGCATTACATCATCTAGTTCTCAACATACATGGATAGAAAAGGCATTTGTTACCAGAAATGGTAATCACTACAGCTGAATACAGTTTATGTTACCAATTAAATACAACCAATAAAACCAGAAACTGGTGTTAAAATTAACCGTTTTTCGGATAATGATATTAATTGATTATACACACAGTTTATGTTATGTTAATGGATGTCTCGGAAGCAATTGATAATAATGGGAATTTTTTTTTTCTTTTTTTTCAAGACGCATACTAACATAACAATAATCATATGGGATTTTATACCTTTTGCAAGTTTATCAAAAACAAGCAAATATAATATTATTAACATGATAAGTTGATTTTTTTTTGTTTTAACCTTCTATCAACTATATGTTACACAATTTAGAGAAGGGATCCAAACTTATTCCATTTCTTGAGAGAAATAGCGTTCATATCAACCGAGTTACATAGCCTTGATGACAAATTTGGTCCTTATCAAGCATTGCGGCAAACTTCTCTATCCGAACTGAAAAGCAGTTTACACATTACATGAGATGTGGAAACCTTATCTACACACCTCTGTTTTGTGGTTTAGCTAACCGTACAAAATTTCCATGTGAAAAGTTTTCATAAGCCGAAAATACCGCGACGCAAATTCTTGCTTGTATGCGTGTTTCAGATAGGGGTTGAAACTGTAGTAGTTAGGTAGTGCTTTTTCCTTTCTTTTTTTTTTTTTTTTTAATTTCTTTCCCTTCCCCGAAGTGGAAGCAGAGAGTGGTTTCACAGCTATTCATATATATATATATTATTTTATAGAAAGAGGAAAGGGCCAAAATGGGATTTTAATACTTTGGGACCTCCTTTTTGGAGTAGACGATAGGAATTTTTTCCCCCCTTTCCCCCGCAAAACGAGTAATATTATTGAATTTTAACCTCGTTCAGAGAGAGTACATAGCGATGAGCTGGCTAAAAAACTAAGATCTCTATCAATCAAGAAATAGAAGCTTTTGCAGAGTTGATAAGATGATAATATATAATAAAGGTTAGTAAGATATGGTATTACGATTACCATGTTGTAAAAGAAATTCATTCTCTTTCTTAAATGTTTTTTTTTTCTTTTTATTTTAAGAAGGTGCAGTTACTGTTATTTAAAATTAATAATTCTAGCTTATAGTTAAAGGTTTCGATTCCGTATTTAAGGGGATAAAAATCACGTTTCTATCGTATCTCATTATTAATTACTTTAATTGAATATAACTTATTAAAACTTTAACTATATTATGGTATATAATAATTAAGATTATTTTTGATAAATATCACTATATGCAATTAAGTTTGCTCCATTTTGTGATATTTCTAAACACGATCATTTTGATCCTCATTTATTTATATTTATTTTATTCCATTCTTGACTATTATTGCATTTCAAACTTGATGTTAATGTACAATTTTTTTCTTAACAAGTATAGTTAATTGGGAAAGATACATAAGAAAGAGAAATTTATTAAAAGAAAAAAAGAAAAGGAATCTACATATAAAACAGTCTTCTTATGTGTCACTTTATAGTATCAATAAAAGATATATTATAAATAAGCGCATGAGGAACACCCATTTACTTTTGCACTTTTTGGAACGAATAATGCACAAGTCAACAAAGTATGAACATATTTACCAAAACAGGGAGTCTCTTAGAATTTTTCTTGCTGCCTAGGAAGTAGGGATTACTAACTACTGATAAATGTGTTAATGAAAATGTCAGCATAAGGTCAAAAATATCAAAATGTGGTAGATATTAATTATTCCGAGTCCTTTTTTCCCCCCTTTTTAATCTAAATGAGGTAATCGCATCCCTCTGAGGCTATGCTAGCGTGTATACGCAATAATTTATAATTGGAACTACTGCACTGTCATCAATTTTTGTAATTATTATTATTTTTTATATCGCTTGCACTAAAGGTTAGCTTAAGAGTTAAGACTACTGTTCAGTAAGGGAAAAAGCACGATAGCTTGTTTTTATTTCTCCAAATACATTGATTATTTCGTAAGATTATATGGATTAAACAATTTTAATGAGAACACTAAGCTTATCAGAAGATTTGGCTATGGGCAAGGTATTTCGTGCGAGCTTCAGATGGAGCTTTTAAACCACTATGTGGAAAATCTGGTGTGGGAGGCTTCGCATGAGATAACAAAAGGGATTTATAGAGGGGTTTCTCGAGGAAAATTGTAGTCTCTTCACTTGTGGAAGCTGAAATATGGGCCATCTACTGGTCTTACCGGTTTGCTATAGATAATGGGTGGGAAAAAGTGAGTTTTGAATCGGACTCAACCTCGGCCATAGATCTTATCACTAAAACTGATGTCAACAGCGAGTTTTTACCTAATGTGATTGTTGTGTGTAGGCACTTGCTCTAGCAGAGGAAGAATTGTATCCTAAGATGGATGACCAGGATGATGAATGAGGAGGCGCATGTTCTTAATAATGAATCTTTATTTTCCTGTTCTTAATTAATCATTTTCTAACTTAATCTTACTGATATAAATTAAGCTCTATTTTACAAGTCGTTGATTAATTTCTCAAGGCCCTAAAACAAATTAGATTTATTAATTTAATAATATTTAAAAAAAGGAAATGGAAAAGAATTTAATTTATAGAATAAAATACAATTAGAGACAAACAAGCACTATACCAAAAAAAAAAAAAAAAAAAAACACAACGTGTAACCATAATACACCTCGTGTATACCACCATCAAACCACAATGTGTATTCAAATTCACATACATGTCTTACCCTCTATACACGGCATGTACATCCTTTACGCGTCGTGTACTCCATTTCTTCTTTGCTTTTTCTTCTTCTTTTTGGACAATACTTCAATCACCCAAACCAACCCTACATCACCAAATTAATCCTAACACACCATTGAATCCATAATCTACCCCCTTCTTTGATTATCGATCCTTAACTACATAAAACACTTAAGTTTGTTTTCCCAAATTTACAAGAATTGTAAATTAACAACCATGATAATATGGATCTGAGTCATATTTTGATTGATCCTTTAATATAGAATTGTGATATCAGTAAGAATATTTGCACCATAGGCAATGGAAGCCTTGAAAAAGAGATCTTTCATGATCAGCATACTAAGCACCATAAACTATTGATAGAGGAAATGAAATTCATATTTCTCGACTATGCCTTTCCCTTGATATCACTATCCCCCCTACCTGTCACCAATGGAATTTGCAACTCACCTCCCCATGAACTTTAATTAGAGATCCTCAAATCAATTAGATTTTGAAACTGAATATGCTATTCATAGAAAAGAATATGACTTACCCTTTCCTTCCAGGGGACTTCTCTTTTAAAACCATTCCTAAGGAAGGTTCTAACAATGTTAGAGAGAGGATTCTATAAAAATAGTAAAAGAGAATATGGCTCATTGGTTTATGTCTATTTATAGGTTGAGTTTCCATTAAGGTTCTTAAATTTCTCTAATTTTCCAAAACTATCCTTACCTTTTAAACTTGAACACTTTTATATCCTTGCTCGAAAAATCATTTTCTTATAATGATATTTTTGGTGTTTTACATTCTCCCTACCTCCCCACCTAAATAAAACTTTCGTCCTTGAGAATTTCCCAATTTTTGTATCTCAAATTCTAATTACCCTATAGCTCTTATCTCTTCAAATAGCCTCTTTGAACTTTAACATATTTGATCATTTTTGCTCGTTGAAATATGCCTTTTTTATATTCAAATAGTTATCCCATTATAAGCTTAAATTCCTAGGTTCACTATTAGCCTTTTTGAATAAATAATTTAAGGTTCTTCACAAGGTCTATCGCTCAATCGATCTCTAATACCAACAATTTTATCATCTTTATCCCTTAGTCCACTTTAATATGAGGAATTGAAGTTTGGGTTACTTTCCTATTACTATTGAATTATAATTAATATCTCTTATGGTAACATTCATAGATTCATGTTTGTATAACTTTTATCTACAAAGTTTTCCTTCATTCTCCTCAATCGATTTATTTTGAATTCTCTATTTAAAAATTGGGTCTCTTAATTTCCTTCACTAGATAGAATTTATATATTCAACCATGTTCCTTAGATTTCTTTTTTCCTTGTATATATTCTCATAATTTACTCTAAATTAGATGCTTAATCTAAACTCCTTCTATATACTCATGTAACATCTTTGCTTACCAACTTATAGTCACTTCTATCAAAATTACTTTCTAGCATTGTTGGTTCACTCTCTTCTACCCCTTCTTCCAATGGCATTAAGGCATTCCTATAATTATCTTAACATCTTCATTATTTACTTCTTGTTCCCTTACATCCTTATTACACCCTAATCAACCTTTGTAACCTTTGTTTTAATAACTAAAACATCATTATGCCTTACTCTAGCATCTCAAATTTCAAACTTCCATCACTTAATGTAGTAGCATGACTAGTGATACTACACTTTTAACATCTTTATTCCCCGACATCATCTTAAACTTTAACAAATTAACATGGTGCACAATAAGGAAAAATCATCGACTAAATCTTGCATTTTTTTGTTTGAGTGATTCTATAACCCCAAGGTAGGAAACGTACATGTCTCATTTCTTTTCAATACATAATCTTTGATTACATAACCTCCGTAGTTTTCTTTTCCCTACACTTACATTATTGTTACTACACTTCAATTTAAAGTTACTCATTTTTGTACTTATCCCAAACTCATTATTTTTATTAGGTGGTTACTAATGTCATTATTATTATGCATAAATGTTAATACATTTGGTTATATTATGTTGGTTGTTATTGCTGTTGTTGTTATTGTTATTGTTATTATTACTATTACTACTATTACTACTATTACTACAAGTTATGTTGTTGTTGTCACATTGATCATTATTATTAGTTTTTCTCTTTATATTTTCTCTTGTTTAACTAGATTTACATTAGAATTATTTCATCATCCCTCATTATCTATATCATCGTTAGTATTTCTCATCTTTTCAATAATTACCTATTTTTTGTCTATTAATTGTTTACTATTACATCCATTTCTAACTTTGGTTTGAAAGCTGTGATTCTTATTTTAATCATCATTTAGTTATTTAGGAATTTTAATCAAACACAAATACATTTAAATAGGGTTGATAGATGTTGACATGACTTAGACACAATATGATAAGAACGTAAGCGATGCATGACTTGACTCAACTCATCAGGCCAGACTTGATACAATAGTATTAAATGATGAACAAGACTCAATACAACTTACCATGGCATAGGTTAAGCACGGAAAGGAAATTTGTTAGTCTCATTATGTGTATCGAGTTACGCATAGTATTGTTATTATTATTATTATTTGCTACGCTTTTATAATGTATAAATTTTTGAGTTTGTCATCCTTACTTTATCGGCATGTTTCTATTCAATATTGTGTAGTTTGGTAAAAAGGAAGTACGTAGTCTATAATTTTCACAAAAGGGAAAGTAAGTGGTGTGTATTTTATGTTTTGAACAAATACATGATGTGTACATGATTATTAAATATACATGGCATCTACTTTCGCTTTTAGAACGTACATAGTGAGTACTTTTGCTTTTGAAATGTATAGGGTGCATATTTTTGCTTTTGGAATATATAGTGGGTGTAGTTGTTATTTGGTTCTCTTTTTCTCATTTGACTCTAATTATGAATCTTTGAAGTTCTTTGTTTGTAAGGGTTGAGATTTATTTTATTGCTTGTTTATGTATTCACTAATTTTATTAGATACCTTTTTTCTTTTCTATCCTTAATTGTGAATTTATTGAATTATTAAATGTTGTTGGTCATATGTAAGGGAAAACATATATAGCAATATTGTGATGTTGTTGTTATTGTCGTAAGTCTCTCTCTCTCTCTCTCTCTTTTCACCTAGTTCTTACTTAGGTAAATTATACCCAATCTTAGGTTAAAGTATGTCTTTATTGTTGACAATCTTACTAAGGGGACAAATGTACCATCTACCTTCATATTCTAGTCTCCTCGTATCTCACCGTTTTATATATCGATCACTTAATTTTTTAGTGATTCATAACCTAAGTTTGACACCACTTTAATTACAATGCTCCATAACCTAGAGTGCTAAAGTTAGCCATGTATCCTTATCTTATACAAACATGTTAGGCATAAGTTTTTACTAAAATCTCTAAATAATCTCAAATATATTTAATTCTTCAAATAATTTAGAATAACTACAAGGGAAACTTTATAGAACTTTGAATAAAATTTTTCAAGCTCTAAGGAGTGTCCTATCTCAAAAATCATGCTCATAATAGAAACTCAAATCGCCACTCCTCCGCTTGGAAAACTGATTATTGTATCCAATCAACAATTCTATAAATTTTACTTAAGTACCTACGCCCGAAAAACATATGGAGTAGGCTAAAGCTTAGTAAAGAATACAACAATGACATGCCTATGAGCAAATAATAATGGTCACATCACACATACATGGAACAAGTAACGGATATGAAATAAACACTAATTTATTATCTTTTATTTATGCCTACATACAACATAGTTTAAAGTCATGTGCATTTAACCTAAACATAGAGTAACACATGACTTTGATTAAGCAAGATATATAAGCACCATATAGTATTGATGTGAGTCATCCTTGAAATTGTAGAAACCAAGTAACATGTCATGCTTAAATCTACCTAGATTATTTTCATGTCGGACTTTACTTGGGACATTGTCTTGTAAGGATCATCGAGTGCCACCTAAGATCGCCGGTCTTCACAATTCTTTTGACCTAGCCAAGCACACTTAACATACAAATCCGATGTCAAATAATTAATTAATTCTGCTTATAATATCTAAGTCTAGCAACCATAAGCAACAAATAAGTATCTTGTACATGGTTCAATAGCATCGTAATCAATCCTTGAGTCAAATTTTATCTCTAAAGTAGTCACATAAACGATAGCTTATTTTTAGTAGTCAATTTCAATATCAAAACTTTATCATCCTGTTCTTAACTAATCCTTTCCTAACTTAATTCTAATGATATAAACTAGTAGTTATTTTAGAAGTCCTTGATTAATTTCTAATGTACTAAAATAAATTATATTTATTAATTTAATAATATTTAAGAAGAAAATGAAAAAGAATTTAATCTATAGAATAAAATACAATTGGAGAAAAATAAGCACCATATAAACAAAACAGAAACGTATAACTATAACATATGTTGTATACACCACCATTAACCCATAGCATGTATTCAAATTCACATACATGCCATACCCTCTTGTATATAGTAAGTTCATCTTTCACATGCCTTGTACTCCATTTTGTCTTCGCTTCTTACTCTTGTTCTTGTTCCTCTTCTTCTTCCTTTTCTTCTTCTTCTTTTTCTTAAATAATATTTTAATCACCCAATCCAATCCTACATCACTAGGTTAGTCCTAACACACCACTTGATCCATAATAATTCCCTTCTTTGATTATCAATCCTTAACTATGAAAAATAATGAGGTTTGTTTCCCAAATCTATACAAATTGCAAATTAACAACCATAATAATAAGGACATGAGTCATACCTTGATTGATCTTGTAAAACCCAAAATCTTAAAATTTATAAAGGGGAGAAATAAGAATATATTAAAGGATTTTATGGTTTGGTATGGTTTGTTATTGACTATTGTTTGTAATGGTACTTTAGTTAATAGAAAGTTTAGAAAACCCTCTCCCTTCTTTTAACAAAAAGATTAAAAATTTACAAACCTTATCTCTAACCCTTTTCTTCTGTTTTGATCATCCTTGACTAGAAATCTTTCAAACCGTTGCAAAGTCTTAAGATCAAAACTTGGATTTTTTGGTTTAAAGGTACTAGAAATCACACTAAAGTGAAGGAAACATTAAAGGAATAAGGAGTTTTGGTGAGTTTTCTAATCTCTTATTTAGAAATTTGTTTTTCCCCTAAGGAGGATGTTAAACCTTAAGTAAAACTCTGTTTTGCAGCATTTTAGGAGTGGAATTTTTGAGCTTTGGATGTAATTAATTATAGAAACATGTAAGTATTCATAAATCCTTATCTTCCCTTTTTGATTTATGGTTTGAGTATTGGTGTTTTAGCAGAGGATGGGGTTGCTTAATGTGTAAAAGGGTAGAGAATGATGTAAAAATGATTTCAGGAATGGTGTTGATTTGGTTTTGGAATTGAATTATTGAATTTGTAGATTATGCATTTGAAGGGGGAGGGGGAATTTTAGGCAGATTGCAGAGTTATAGGTGAGAATTGGCCTACTGGTATGTTGTAGGGGGAACGTTGGTTGGTTGAGCCGGCTTGATAGCATTTGGAGCCAATTTAGCCCTTGAAGATGGTCGACTTGTTGGCTATAAACTCAATGGACCTATCAGTTTGGGTGATTCCTATGGCCAGTTTTCAAAATCGGCATACGTAATGTTGGGGTGTCGGTTGTAGTGTTTTTCCAAAATATATTTTGCGTATAAAATATATACATATATATTATTTTTAAGTTTAAAATATAATTTATGTATATGTTGTTTTCAAAAGAATATTTTAACTAAGTGCCTTATATATATATATATATTCATATGTATACCTTTTTACTAAGTGGTTTGCAAAATAATTTATTCTATATATATATACATGAACTTAAACCGAAGCATTTCTACATATATACAAATATATATATATATATATCAACTAAACTTTTTCTTACATCTATGTGTGTGTGTATATATATATATATATCTCCAAAAGGCTTTATTAAATAATACATCTTATAGGTACTCTGTATATGTGTGTGTGTGTACGCGCGCGCGCGTGTATGTTGATCGTTATTGAACAATATAAGTCTATAATATGAGTTGAATCTAAAATAGTATGAGAAAGGCTAGTAGAAGCATAAAGTAGAAGGAGATATTAGTGGAAGTGTTTTGAACAAGGATTTTGATTATAAGTTTCTTAAGGTGAACAAATTCTAGGCGTATGGTTAATTTAGTCGTTAGAGAGACTAGTGATCCATGTATGGGACTCATGTATGATTATTATGCTTGTTTAGTAAAGTCATTTAAGCGGAATTAGCTTAAACTAGGACTTATTAATTATGATAGGAATCAAGAGCTGATCACACGATCTTGAGCGCGTGGCCTGATTGTCTTCGTATGTTGAGCTGTAGAGAAGGAATTCATGCTAGAAGAAAAGCAGTTCCTTCGAGTTAATTTGGAAAATCTTCCGAGCTCCTTTGAACTATTCACTTTCTTGTACATAAAAGTTAAAAGAGATACTGAAATTGTTGAGCACAACCAAAGTTGAACAATGACCGTGCTTGCTATCGAGTTGACGAATGTTTGAGCTCGATGTAAGCTTTGTAATCAAAAGTTTGGAGTTGATACGTAAATTTTAAAATGATTGAGTAAGTTGTCCGATTGAGTCTAAATTTTACGACTGAATTAGGAATATTAGTAAAAGTGATCTTATAAATTTGAATTTTGGAAAATAAATAATAAAATATTATAATATTGAATCATAAGTATATTATCCATTATGTATTGAAAATACGTAAAATGGGTTTTGATAATCAACGAATTAATAAAAATAAATCATATGCATACCAAAAATCATAAAATAATATAAATAATATTTAAGAGTACTTACTTATACTATACGTATATTTACATGTAGGTAAAAATATTTAAAATTACTTAAAATACTTGGAATATACTAAAATAATTAAAGAAATATATAAAAAAATAAAGAAAAATAAGAAAAGTGTGGAAATTTCCATATTAAGGTCTTGGCAAGCTGGGATCATGAAGAACACAATTAACCAATCAAAATTACCTAAATAGAAAGCAAATTAGAAGAAGATAAATGATACGTAGCCCTCTAAAAATCAAAAGCAAGCCTTAAACCCCTCTATAAAATTAGAAACCACTTACCACAATTCATTTTATTTAGATTGTCATTCGAAAAAAAAAATAGAAAGAAACTAGAAAGCGAGAGTTAGGCATATTTGGAAAAAAAATAGCAAAATTAGTGTACAATTAGGCTTAAAGAGAGAACCTACGTCCAGCAACCACTTGGAAACGAACGGTAACGACCACTACACTTTACCACCATCGCCCAACCTTGTTGACATACATAAAGACTACTGGTGGCTAGAAGTTGATTAGATGGGTGAGTTTAATTTCCAATTCGATTTTGTTTAATTTAGTTAAATTATTAAATTTATTTAGAAAATTATTAAATTTGATATTCTGAGATTTTTATGTATGTAGATTTAGGGAAAAATATTCATTTGATGAATTTAGATTTGAAAATATATTGTGCTTAAGAAATCCTAAAACCTGAGCTTGTTTTCGGTTTAGAAATAAGTAGCCTTAATATAATAATTTTGAGCTCAAAATTTTTGTGTAAGTTATTTAGAGTATGTAAAATAATACAATGAAGAGAATTTTTATAAATTATTTTTTGAAAATTTTAGGCCTTTAAATCATATATATAAATAGTGACTTTGGGCTAATTTAGTGATTAAATGTATAATTACTAACTTAGTATTTAATTAGGTGTTTAGGATGTTAATTTTTGATGTAGTATGATATTGGTAGTATTTAGAGTGTTAGATGTAATTATTATGTGTATTATGTAGTGTATACGTGTAAATTAAGAATATGTGAAATTGGAAATGTAATAAGTAGAAAATATTAGGTTAAAAATGATAATATAATAATAATAGTAAAATACAATCATTCTGATATGAAACTTAAATTTAGATAATTATATGAAAAATGTAAAATTTTCTCACATCGGGAGTAAATTCGATAGTTAAATTAGGATTAAGGTATATTGTATAAACTAGAATACTGATTAGAGGTTAAATATAATATTTAGGACACTCAAATATAATGTGATTAATTTTATATTATGGTTCGAAACAAGTTCTTAGGGTTTCAGTATAATACCATGATCGAAAACTGAATTACAACCTAAATCGGAAATGGATTCAGAAACCAATTAAAAAACTTGCCTAGAATAGATTGGTAATAAGTAATACATATATATTTAGAAAATTGAGTCAAATCATAATTTAAAGCTTGTATATCATAAGGATAAAAATACTAAAAGAATATTTATATATAGGAGACGTGAAGACGAGTTGACCTGCGGTAAATCTAATAAGCAAATCGAGGATTTCAGGTATGTTTGGTTCAATACATCGCTATATTGTGGAGTATTATATTAAAGTACTTAGAAGCTTAGGATTGTATGTAATTGTGCTTGTAGGTAGTTATATGTGTATACGTTTGTGTGTCTCTAATTACTTGTTGAAAATTGATGTTGTGTTTTGGTGGTATGTTGTAAATTGAGTAGTGTGAGATTGTTTGGTCACCCTAAATTGAACTTAATTATAAGCGATATAACTACCTCAATTAGACATGCATGGCAACCTTTGAAGGGATTGTTCGGATTCTCCAACTAAATATCGATACCTTTGAAAAAGATAATGCTGGATAGCATAATAGTCTTTTCTTTAACTTGAGCTAAACCAAGTGGTAGGAGAGAATGTTGCATAAGGATGAGGGTAAGGGTTCAAAGGATAGTCATGGGGGAAGCGGTGTCTCTATTGTATAAACCTGAGTTTGGTTATGAGTTGTTGCATAAACATTGAAACTCCTTAACCCAAATTAGAATTGGTGAAATTTCTTTGATTTCATAACGGATCGGATCATGTTGTGTGATGGCATTTATGTGTTGCATTGCATATTATTAATTGTTTGGAAATCCTATTTGTATTTGTTATGCATTCTTAAGTCTCCATCTTGACTTACTAAGCTATTGGTCGCTCATATTGTTATAGGTTTTCTTGCAGGTTTTGATTGAGATGCCATGATATAACTATCTTGGGATTAGTTTCTTTTTGAAGTGCTTTGGGAGAGTGAGAATTAACTTATTGAACAATCGAGTCCTTTAGTTTTTTATTATTAACTCTTAGGTTTATGTACTGGTCTTGTAATACTTTACTTATCTAACTAATATGGCATGTCAATATTTCTTGACATTGTAAGACAGTATAAGTATCTTTATGTAAATATGTCTTAAAGTTTGTAGTTATATTTATAAATTTTATCTATAATTTTGAATGAACTGTTTACTTCAAAGCAAGGAGTTGTAGACGCTTTATGTAAATTGTATCTATGATTATGATAGGGACTATGAAGTTAGTTACTATCATAGGTAGGTTTATACGGTGGGACTATTACGACTTTGCTACTTCAGGGCGTAATACTGGAGTTGACCAATTATTGAGCTGACCTATTGTATTTGAGGTACCAAGCCTACACTTTCCAATCAACTACTTCTTAGACCCTTGACCTGTAGAGCTGTTAGCCTCAAATTGACATAGCTAGCTTAACTTTGCTTAGCAACTGGTGACTATTTGGACCACCAGATTAAGAGGCCGACATGTGTTCTCTTTCTTTGATGTCCTTACTATCTTAGCAGAGGATATTCTTTTTCTATTATTACCAATTTATCATTTCTCTATAATTATTTTCCATTTCAAGTAGGTATCTAATTTTGTAACTAAAGAAATCCTAGGACTTACCCTAATTGGGGTATATAAATACCTTGTAAATGTATTAGCTGAAATCATTATCTGAATATTGAATACAAAACTTTTCCCTTTTGTGAGTTAAGTGCTTTCTCTACTTGTTCTCCCTTACTCTTTATTGGTTCCTTTAGTAAGGATTGTAGCGAATAACCCACCCAACTTAGACTAATGCATCATATCTAGCAAGCTAATTGGTTTGTGTATGGTTTTGTGTTGCGTCATATCCATAGAGTTAGTGTGCGGATTTGCTAAACTATCGACTCCCATTTATCTTTCGGATCATCTTGAAGTTCAAACCTACCCTCTTAGTTACATGTGGTATTGGTTACAGTATGTACACTTGTCGATGATTTGTATCATCTTAGTATTAAAGCTTGGTACGATTGAGTAAGTTTTTGGTACTTTGTGAACTTGAGTGAGTTACTATAGTGTGTCATTTATAGTTAGTAAGTGTATACATCCAATTTTTACTCCCTTTTATTTTTTTTTAATAAGGTAAAGGGTCCTAAATTAGGAAAAATGCAAAAAAAAAAAAACCTAAAAAATAAGAAATTTATAAAAAATCACAAAAATATAATATTTAGAAAATACAGAAAATAAAAGTTTTAGAAAATAATAAATCTTTTAGATAGTTTAGTATAATGTAATTTTTAAAATAAAGAAAGGGTCATTAGGTTTAGGCTTAGATTTGAATATGGTCTAAGTTGAATTAGTTTATTGTGCAATGAATAAGGAAAAACCAACAGCCCAGCCGAATAAGCACTTGGACTTGATATTGCATATGACTTGGAGATCTTAGGTTCAATCAGTGGAAGGTGCAAAATGCATCTCTTATTTTCTTTTCTCACTTTATCACCATGTTATCGCTACGTTACGGGCCACATCATTTATCAACTCACTTCTAAGTGTGGTAAGCATACTCCTACGTGTGTTGGACATACTCTTATATGCTCAACTTTGTATTTAGTATCACATATTGTTTAGGTTCGCCTAACCTAAACATGGAAGAAAATCATTCATTTAATATTTTCTATTATTAACTCAACCATGATACCTATAAATAGGGTTTGCTCTTTATTTTCAACACACAACAAAGCTTCAAAACACTTTCAAAAAATAAAAATCGAAGCTTCCTCTCTCTAGTACGGTTCCTCTCTCTCTCTCTTTCTCTCTCTCTCTAGGATAGCATCCCCTATACTGTTTTTTGACGAAAACCACCACTACCACCATCACCATTGAATTCCTTATATCCAAGAACCTTAATTCGACACTCAAAATCTTATTTTCTAAGTCAATCCGAGCCAATCGAAGCCGACTGGAGCTTAGCAAAGATGATCGAGCCAACTGGAGCTAACCTAAGTCGACTGAGCCAAACTGAGCTGACCTAAACCTACCTGAGTTAACTCGAGTCAATCCAAGTCACCTTAAGTCAATCGAACCGAGCCAATCTGAGTTGCCCTAAGCCGATCGAGCCAACCGAGTTGACCTGGGCCAATCTAAGCTGATCCGAGTCGACTAGGTCCGTTGCCTCTTTTTTTTTTTATAAATTAAATTTTATTTATTTATAAATGTAATAATAAATGAGAAAAAGAAAAAAGAAAAAAAGCAAGGCAGAAATAAAAAAAAGAGAAGAAAAAAAGAAAATCCATTTTTATTTTTTTAGAAATAAAATAAGTAAGTAATAGATGAATAAATAGATCACTTAGAAAAAAAATTGGTTTTTTTTTTAATAAATGAAATAAATGAACCCTTTTCAAAATTAGGATTTCACTTAGAATTTCCAAAAATAAATATTAATTAGGGTCCTTTAGAATAATTTCCTTAAATAAATTAAATTAGGTAAAAACGTAAACTCGACATTTTTTTCAAAAGTTAAAATAAACTAACCCACTAATATTGTCGGAATGAACTATAGAAGTCTAATCCCAAATAGCAGGTACATAGGCATCCGTACGTACGAGGTGACTTAAAATAGGGAAAAATTTTATTTTTCCCCTTTAGTAGATAATTCTATAAATTCTTTTTTTTTCTTTTTTGTAAATGGGTTACAGCTTGTAAATAATCATTATTAGAAGGGTATTTGAAAAGCAAAATTAAATTTAGAAAGTTAAAAGATGGTACTTGTTTAGGGTTTAAAAATTGGCTCTTAGATTCGGATATTTGGTTTTCAAAAATGGTTTTATAAAAATGGTTTTATCGTTAAACTAGTAGTTATGTCATAACTAATATACCAAATTGGTTATAATTTAACTTTTTTTCTCGACTCTGGTTGGGTGGTAATTCCAGAGTGTTTTCAAAATATAATAAAAAAAAATAGTTTTCTTTAAACTTTAGTCGATGGTCAATATTAAACGGGTATGGTTTAATATTATTAGTTTAAAGAAAACTAATTTATGAAAATCGAGAGAAAAAAACTAGGCTTGACAGTTTGGCAACTTCACTAAGGATGTCAAGAGGGCTAACCACTTAAAATACTTTCTGAAATTAAAATTGCCTTTCAAAATATCCATGTTATTTATCTATTTGTTTATTTATTTGTTTGTTTGTTTATTCATTTGTTTCTTGGTGTATATACTTTGACTGCCATAGTTATTTTGCATATAACATGTCAGTCCCCATTCGAATTACGTTAGTGGGTCTTTCGCTTTTGCCAGATCTAGAGAGATACTACGAGTCCTCCGTCCCAGATTCCATCGCCGCGGCCATCTGGTTCACCGGTACTACCAAAAAGTCTCATGCTTACCTTACTGTTATTGATGGTTTTATTATCTTGGACCACGAAGACCCCAGTCGTGCTTCTGGTTTCCATTCCCATCATCATATTGATGAAAAATCTCCTCGTGCTCTGCCATAAGAACTTGGAGTCCGTATCATGGTGAAGGTAAGGTAACGCTGTGATTCTTGCTCAAAAAACAGACCGAACGCGTTCGAGTTATTGGCTCGTCCAACCCGGCAGCATTCATGAGTCGTTCGTTCAACTGTCCCTCGGAGACACGGTCGAGAAGTACCATGCATGGTTGCCCCCCGTCCTTTCTTTCTCTCGGTCCTACCCAGCAAGATATGGCTCAGCCAAAAAACGTGAGCGCTCCTGCGCGAGCCTTATTTTATTAGTAAAGTCAAGCTCCCTAAAGACTAAAGAAATTGATAAAAAAAGGGGGACTTCTGCAACGGGCTATGCCACCCAAACCAAGAACGGGAAGTCGCACATGGGAGGATCATTTGTTGCATCAAAGATGCAGGGTAGATGCTGTCAAACCTAGGCCGTCTTAGGACTTTAGGAGAAGGGCCATTGTATAGGCTCCAGGCGTAGTGGTGTAACCACCGTTTGGAGTTGATTAGGCCACCTCACTTAAGTTTATTGTGACCAATGAAAGTGTTTTCTAAAAACAAGTGAGGTCATAAAGCTTAAGGACCTTTTAGAACTTACCTTAAACTCCCCTTCAAGCTTGAGTTAATATACTACTCTTAAGAGTTGTAACCTTACTGATTTTTCAAGAGTTTTATGCAATTAAGTTTTTGAAAATAACAATAGGGTTATAACTTAAAGAATAATGTATTAACCCAAATAATCCTAACATCTACATATTTTATTTTGTTGCATCTATAATTGATTTTTGTTCGTAAAATGTGTAGACTTAAAATGGTAGGTAACCAATAAGGGAATAATTAAAGAGTTAATAGTCTATCAGATAACCTAGGAGTGCATGAACAATTGCTACAAGCTGAACCTACCTATTGGAAGCAAATGGCTAGACGCCCTAAGGCTTTGAACTAAGCCTTGTTAGCTCAGATCGAAAAAAGCAAAAGGACCATGGATTGGGCTTTAGAGATGCTTGACAAGATTAAAGCCCAATTGTGAGAGTTAGATTAGAACTTTGAATGTGGTTACAAGACTTTGAATAAAATTTTAAGTTTCATTAAGAATAATTGTTAAGCTCCCTTCCTTGTGTCTTCTATACTCTGATCTTTTAAAATAATAAATTTTCTCTTTAGTTTATCGTTCTTCATTCTTTAGAATTCCCTTCCTTGTACTAGTCCTTTAATAGAATTCACCTAACCACTCATTCTCTCTCACTCAGGGAAATGTAAATAGATCTCATAAATTGTAAATAAGTCTTATCTTTGTCTTCTACTTTTTTTTTTCCTTTACTCTCTCTTAAAAAGAAAAGTATTCCTTTAAAACAAAGTCAGGAAGTTGCTAACAGGCGAGGATTCTTATCCGGAGTATTGGCTAATAGCGGAAATAATGGCAAACTTGTTGGCACCAACCATGTAAAAGTAAGTTTTTTTTGTTCATTAGAGCAAACGGTAGGGAAAATGACTAAACAGATGAATTTTCTAGTTGATAGCATTGCCTTACTCAGGTCCATAATGTCATCAAATGAAGAGCACTTAAGAGCCCAACAGGGGAAATCGGTTGAAGCACCTCTTCATGAAGAGAAAATCCATCTAACTTTTTAGTTTAAGACTTATTCTTTCTCAATTAACCTAGAACTGAGTCAAGAAGGTATCAAAAAGCAAGAAAGAAAGCTAAATCAATAGATAACTGAAAAAATGAGAGCACTTAGGAGTAATGATGGATTTGAGTAGGTTAGGATCATTGACTTTTTTGCATACGATGTTAGAGCTTACTCAGAAATATTCAAAATACCAGAGTTTGAGAAATATAATGGGACCAGATGTTTGAAGCTATACACTAAATTATATGTCTGTAAGATGGGTAGATATGTCCAAAATAATCAACTCATGGTATAAACTTTTCATGATAGTTTGACAAGGCCTACATTAGCCTAGTATGCCTAGCTCGACCTCAGCCAAATTAATACTTGGAAGAAATTGCCTTGAGCATTTTATGAGCAATACAAGTTCAACATTGAGATAGCTCATTTGATTTGGGACTTGTACATAATGAGAAAAAAAGAAAAATGAATCATTTAAGGAATATGCCTGAAGATGGAGGGGCATGGTAGCTAGATTTGTTCCTCCCCTCCCTAAAAAAGAATTAATATATGTCTTTATTGACGCATTGAAGGAACCTTATTATGGGCACTTATTAGGTAATACAATGGCCAGTTTTGCGGACATTGTGCTTGTTGGAAGCTGAATTGAAGAAGCCATAAGGATAGAGAGGTTGTTTGGCAAAAGACTAGCCCCATTAGTTTCAAGGGCATATATAAATACAAGCAAAAAAAGGCTAAAAAATACTTGGAAGAAAGTTCACTCAGATCTGTGCCTCATTATCTTAAGTCTTTGACCAACTAAGAAACGAAGGCTTATTGCAAAAAAAAGCCCCAATGCTAAGATACAAGTCGAGGAAATACGACTTAAGTAAAAAATGTGAATATCATATAGGTTAGCAGGGGCATTCTATTGACAATTGAAAAACATAGTTCAAGACCTAATTAATGCAGAGGCAATCTAATTAAACTTTATTCAAGGATAGGGTCAGATTTCATGATGTTTATAAGAGATAAGTGATTCAAATAAAGTGCCTTGTTTGCATTTCTCTTATTTTAAGATATCTCATTGGTTAAAAGGTTTAAAATGAAGAAACATAAGATGAATCCCAAAACACCAATCTTGAGATACTTTGAGAGTTGAGTGGCATTATTGTGAGACTATTGGACTCATTCGTTAAAAGGAAGTTCATCTTGTATTTAATACCCAAATCAAAATGAAGTTAGGCAATCTTTTCAATATCCTAAACATAAAGTCCTTTGTTGGTTTCGTTGGACCTTTTATGGTATTTTAAAAATTAAACCCTGTTAAGAACCACCCCTGCAATGGGGCAAAAAGGAGGTTAGGAGTATCTATTAGAAGAAAAAGTTAAAACTAACTTGTGCTTTCTTTAGTCGCATCAATCAAAAGTAATTGTTACTATTGAGAACTAATTTCCTTTAAGATGAAGAAAGGCATCCATTATAAACACTAAAACCACATATGCTTTGAGCTGCAAGCTAAAAGAAAGAATAATCATTTTGTCTTAAATAAAAAAGAAAAGTAGCAAGAAAAAAAGAGAGAAGCAAGAAAAAAGAGGAAAAATGAGTAAGTGTGAAATGAAAAATGAAAAGTATGCTTGATACAAACAAGGTGATTAAGTTTAGAGCCCCAAAACCCAAAAGGACAAGGGGCATAGAAACTCATTCCTGAATTAAGACACACATTTAAAAAAAAAAAAGACCCTAAAAACACAGCCAAAGCAATTAAGCTTAAAAGAAGCCGGGGTAAATACCAAAGTTTTTCCCTTAAAAATTATGATCCCCTAAGAAATTGCAACTGATATATAGCTCATAGCCTACCCACAATTCCATCGTCCCTTTTGATTAAAAGAGAGAACTTATCCTTAGAAAAAGTTACATTTGAAAATGGGGCAAGCATAATTTTAGTTTTACATATAAGGTTCTTGAGTTGTAAACCTAGGTTAAAGAGCAATTCTTTTATAAAAAACCATTTTAGTAAATCCATTTTGAAACCGAGGGCCAAAAGCCTTTATTACGTTATAGTCTAGAAAAGACCTAATGGATTGATTAAAAGGGTATTACTTATAAGGTAGACCATAATTTTTGGAATCGAAGTCAAAAGAGAGGAGTTTAAGCCAAGTGTATGAGGAAGTCCTTTTAGACTAAACCTAACTTTAATGAGATATCCTTTGATAAGAAGAAATTTGAAGAAGTCATGGAAAATTATTTACCCTTGAAGGAAATAAAAGTTTCTCTTAGACTAAGGCGGCTTAAAAGATCAAGTTGTTATGTCGTTAAAAGCCTACATACTACTGGGAGAATCTAAACCTATTAGCAAGTTGAAAAATTGGGATAAATTTGACTCCCTCTCATTTTAGTCCTTTGGACAAGAATCCTCATTTGTTTTGAAAGTCGTCTTCTCCAGAGTCCACCCTAGCAGTAAGCTTTTGTCATTACCCAACAATTGTTTTCAATTGAGTTCACTTCCTGTCATCTAAAGTTCAATTATTTATTCCCACATAAAAATCGCTCTCAAGTTGGCCTTAGAGGCTAAAATCATCCTTTTTGAAAAGATTGCCCTTATGGCTGATGTCACCTACCTCTCTTTCTATTGAAGGACTTTATCCCTAGTCTTTACTTCGTTTTTTACGGTTGCTAATAAAAAAATCTATCTTTTTCAAGAATTTTCACATAAACTCCTTTTGCTTTGGTTCCCATGGATCGTTTCCTCTTTAAAGCATTATCTATGTAGTAAAATGTTAGATCGCATGCTCTCGGAGCGCTATCTTAACCTTGAAATGTTGGATCGCATGCTTTCGGAGTGCCATCTTGATCTTGAAACCATTGGACGCATGTTCTCGAAGTGTTATTTTGACCTTAAAACCTTTGGATCGCATGATCTCGAAGCGTCATCCTAACCATGAAACCATTGGATCACATGCTTTTGGAGCGTTATCCTGACCTTGAAATCGTCAAATTGCATGCTCTTAGAGTGCTATCCTATCTTAAGCTAAAACCTTGGATCGCATGCTCTCGGAGCACTATTCTGATTTCTTGTCACTCTTTATAAACCTGCCTAGGTTAGTGAGCCCAGAAAGGCATGACTAAGTTCCTCAAATCAATTCCATCTTAGGGTCTTAGCCACCTCAAAAAGCGCTTAGCCATGTAGGCATGACTAGGCTTCAATTCCTCTTGCAATCTTAGAGCGCCACCTCTTTCTCCACCAAATCCCAAGTGGACCAAGCTTAGGATGGATAGCTAGCTAGTTAGCTAGTTGGTTAGTTGGCTGTAGTGCTTCTTAGGATGAAATCCACCCTTGCGACAAAAATAGTGTCTCTTTTGTCTTTGTAGTAAAGTTTTATTCAAACTTTATCACAAAGAGAAAACTTTATCACAAAGAAGGGCAGCTGTAGACACCCAATTCCCTTTTATTTTTTTCAATAAAGCAAAGGGTCTAAAATTTGAAAATATGAAAAAAAAGAAAAATAAGAAAAAAAAACCATAAAAATAAGAAATTTAGAAAAAAATCACAAAATATTAAATTTTGGAAAATACAAAAAATAAAAGATTTAGAAAATAATAAATCTTTTAGCTAGTTTTGTAGAATATAATTTTTAAAATAAAGAAAGGGTCATTGGGTTTGGGTTTAGATTTGAATCTGGCCTAGGTTGACCTAGTTCATATGAATAAGGAAAAATCAATAACTCAGCTAGATAAGTACTTGAACTTGATATTGCATATGACTTAAAGATTTTGGATTCAATCAATGAAAGGATTAAAATACATCTTTTATTTTATTTTCTCACTTTATCGCCATGGCATCGTCACGTCATGGGCTACATCTTCGACACGTCGTGTTGGACATACTTAGACACATTTTTATATGCCCAGCTTTGTATTTAGCATTGCATATTGTCTAGGTTTACCTATCCCAAACATGGAAAAAAATCATATTGCATTTAATATTTTTCATCCTTAACTCAATCATGATACCTATAAATAGGGGTTTGCTCTTTATTTTCAACACATAACAAAGCTTTGAAATACTTTAGAAAAACAAAAATTGAAACTTCCTTTCTCTAGTACGGTTCCTCTTTTTCTCTCTAGGATAACATCCCCCATGGTATTTTTTGACGAAAATTGCTACCACCATTAGATTCCTCACACTCAAGAACCCTAGATTTGTTACTCCAAATATGATATTTCGAGTTAACACGAGCCGACTAAAGCCAACCCGAATTGGTGAAGCTGACCCGAATTGACTTGAGCCAACTAAAGTCAATTCGAGCTGCCTTGAGTCGACTGAGCTAACCTGACTCGAGATGATCTAAGTTGACCTAGTCTGTTGCCTCTTTTTTTTTTAAATTAAATTTTATTTATTTGAAAATGTAATAATAGATGAGAAAAAAAAGAAAAAAGGGGGAAAAGAAAAAAAAAGGAGAAAAAATGAAAGGAAGAAATAAGAAAAAAGAGAAGACAAAAAGAAAATCCATTTTTATTTTTTTAGAAATAAAATAAGTAAGTAATAGATGAATAAATAAATCACTTAGAAAAAAAATTAGTTTTTTGTAATAAATAAAATAAATGACCTATGTTTAAAATTAGGATCATACTTAGAATTTTAAAAAATAAACATCGATTAGGGCCCTTTAGAATAATTTTCTTAAATAAATTAAATAAAGTAAAAACATAAATTCAACTTTTTTTTTGAAAAGTTAAAATAAACCAACCCGCTGATATTTTGGAATGAACTATGAAAGTTTGACTCGAATAGCGGGTACATAGGGACCTGTATGTACCGAACGACTTAAAATAAGGAAAAATTTTATTTTCCCCCTTTAATAGATAATTCTTTAAATTCTTTTTTTTTTGGGTAAATGGGTTATAGCTTGTAAATAATCATTATTGGAAGGGTATTTGAAAAGAAAAATTAAATTTAGAAAGTTAAAAGATGCTACTCATTTAGGGTTTAAAAATTAGCCTATGGATTCAGATCTTTGGTTTTCAAAAATCGTTTTATAAAATTGGTTTTATCCTTAGATTGGTAGCTAAATTCTAATTAATCTAACTAATTAGTTATAACTTAACTCTTTTACTTAACTCTTTTTCTTAACTTCAATCAGGTGGTGACTCCAAAGTGTTTTCAAAATATAAATATAACAAAAAATGGTTTTCTTTAAACCTTAGTGGAGGGTCGGTATTAAACGGGTAGGGTTTAATATTGATTTGTTTAAAGAAGATTAATTTATAAAAATCGGAAGGAAAAAACCAAGCTTGACAGTAGGTTAAGGTTTGAGAAGTATTGAAGAGGTTGTGAGTGGCTACAGTGAGTATTGAAGTAGCGTTTTAGGTTGAGGAAGTAAAATACTCTATTTACCCCTGTTTTGCGTCTATGGAGCAGAGTATCTAGTTTTAGTAAGTTTATCACTGTGCTGAGTAACATTGCTGTTGTTGGTGTGCAACACTGGGTTGTTGTTGTTTGAAAAGAGGGTTTGATGGAGGTTTTAGTAAAGTTTAGTTGTTTTAGTTATTGATCCCTTGTATAATGTCAGATTCTAGTGTTTAAGGAACTTTTAGAAACCAAGAGAGTAGTGCTTGTAATGATCAAAGCCAACAATGAAGTTTTACATCCTAATCTATAGATGAACAACTAGATAGGCTTGTCGACCTAATGACTAGCTTGGTAACTACCATAAATGAGGACAGGTAGAGAGCAAGAGACTACCTAAATAGAGGTCGAGAAAATGAACTACCTGGTCGAGCTAATATCCCAGTTCGATAACAACAAGTTGGAGGAGTGGATAGAATTGCTTATCGAAGGCTTGTGATGGAAGAAATAAAAGAAGAGGATGAAGAGTTAGGTGATGAAGAAGAGGAGTAGTATGAACCTAAAGAAAGAATTGTTTGAGCTCATGGAGTAGAAGGATTAAGGTTATGAATCTCAAGATTCTCTAATATTGGTTATACTGAAAACTATTTAGACTAGGTTGAAATGATAGAAAAGCAAGTTGAGTGTTATGAAGTTCCTGATAATGCTAATGTGAGACTTGTTGCCCTAGAATTCATAAGATATGTCGTCTTGTGATGGAAAAATCTACAGGCTACACGATGAAGAGAAAGAGAGAGAGAAGTTAGAGATTGAGACGAGATGAAGAGACTGATGAAAAGGAGATTTGGTCCAAGCTATTATCTACAAGATACATCCAAAAGGTTGCAAAAGTTGAAGCAAGGAAGATAAAGTGTTGATGCTTATGTAAAGGAGTCCCAAATGTTGATGGTCTGATGTGAACTTGTAGAGCCAGAAAACCAAACTATCTATATGTTTATTAGTGGGTTGAAGTATGAAATAGGTGATATTCTTGCAATTAGAGATATTGGATCCTTATATGAGGCAATTCGAGCTGCTCAAAGGTTAGGTGATGATGAATGAACAGATTTGGAGCTCTAGTTAGTTGGCCTGCCTCTAGCCGACTTGTTTTGAGTAGACCTGTATGATTGGAACTAAGTAAGACTAATGATGTCCAACCTATTTCAAGTACTCAAGTAGAAGAGATAGAAGTTCCTAGGAAGTTTGAGAAAGTGTAGAGTTCTAGTCGGAAAACAAGTGAGGTTAAGTGCTTGAAGTGTCAAGAGTTTGGACACATAGTAGCCTGGTGCCTAAATAGAAGGACAATGGTGATCAAGGGAGAAATGCCAACCAAAGAAGTCGATAGTACCAACGAAGAGGTCAAAGAATTGAAGGGATCTGGATAAGCTGACCAATCTGAGGAAGAGGAGGTTATCTACATTGAAGAAGGTAATTTCATGCCTATAACCATGGTACTAAGGCAAGTGATGAGTGTGAGTTTAGTACTTGAGGACAAACAGTATGAGAACCTATTCCACATTGTTTGCAAAATTAATGGAATGCTATGTGCTTTTATTGTTGATAGTGGAAGTTGTACCAACACAACGTTTGCCTTTATAGTCCAACAATTGAAGTTGCCGACTAAACCTTACCCTAAACCTTACAAACTACACTAGCTTATTGACAAGGGAGCCTTGCAAGTGACTAAGTAAGTTGTCATGCCAATTTACATTGGAAAGCATCAGGATGAGGTTCTTTGTGATGTATTGCCTATGAGTGATTCACATATTCTTTTGGAAAGACCTTGGATGTTTGACCAACAAGTGATGTATGATGGAAGAAGAAATACCTATTCATTTGAGTACGAGGGAAGAAAGGTTATACTAAGTCCCTTGACTGTCGAGCAAGTCAAAACTATGTAGGCCCAACTTAACCGAGCCTTGAAGAAAGAAACCTTAGTAATAACACGAGCCAAACTATCAAGAGAGATAAAACATGAAGAGTTGACCATTCTATTGGTTAGGAGGTTGCTTGAAATAGGGGATGTGATTGTTGAACTACCCATCGAGGTGAAAGACCTGTTGAAGGTGTTTGTTGACTTGTTCCCTGATGAACTACCACAAGTTCTACTTCTAATAAGAGGGATTGCGCATGTTATAGACCTATAACCAAGAGCTGCATTTCTATATGAGCTAGCATACGGGTTGAACCTTGAACAGGTTGCCGAGCTCTAGAGATAAGTAGATGGTTTTATGAAGAAAGGATACGTGAGAGAGTCTCTAAGCTTGTGTATCGTCCCAACTTTATTGGTACTAAAGAAAGATAGCATATGGCTTATGTGTGTGGACAATCGAGCCATCAACCATATTACTATCATGTATAGGTACCGCATACCTTGACTTAATGACATGCTTAACGAGCTAAATGGAGCAAGATCTTCTCTAAGATTGATCTCAAATCTACATATTATCAGATCAGAATGCGGGAAGGAGATGAGTGGAAAATAACATTTAAGACTCGCCATGGATTGTATGAGTGGTTAGTTATGCCATTCGGATTGTCAAACGCACTGAGCATGTTTATGAGGCTAATGAATTATGTGCTTGGAGAATTGATCAGAAAGTTTATTGCTGTATATTTTGATGACATTCTTGTTTATAACCTCGATTTGGGAACACACTGTAGGTACCTCCGAGTTGTCTTTGATAAACTCCAAGCTGAGAATCTATATGTTAATCTGAAGAAGTGTGACTTATGTCGACTAGAGGTAATCTTCCTAGGATTTGTTGTGAGTAAAGGTAGAATACATGTTGATGAAGAGAAGATTAAGGCAATCACTGAATGGCCTATGCTAACCTATTCCATCGACGTGTGAAGTTTTCATGGCCTAACATCTTTTTATTGCCGTTTCATAAGAAATTTCAATACCATTATGGCCCCATTGACTGAGCCATAGAAGAAGAACATTGAGTTCAAATGTAGAGAGAAAGAGAAACTAAGTTTTGAGGAGGTAAAGAGGAAGTTGATTATTACCCCAATCCTAACTCTCCTGAGCTTTGACAAAGTGTTTTAAATTGAGTGTGATGTATCAAGAATTGGCACAGGTGTCGTACTAATACAAGAAGGTCGATTAATTACCTATTTTGGTGAAAGGCTTTGAGGAGTTATGCTTAACTACTCTATGTATGATAGGGAGTTCTATTCCTTAATCAAAGCTCTAACTATCTGGCAGCATTACTTGTTATTAAGAGAATTTGTGATCTATATTAACCATGAGTCATTGAGGTATTTGAAAAGCTAACTTAAGTTGTCCAAGAGGTAAGTCAAGTGGATTGAATTCATGGAGGGATTTTCTTATGTTGTTAAGCATAAGATTGGTGAGAACAATGTAGTGGTTGACACCTGATCACGACAACACACACTCTTATTTGAGCTTCAAACAAAACTTCTTAGATTCTCAATTATTAAGGCTTCGTATTTCGAGGACCTATACTTTGGCTCTATCTATGCTTGATGAGAGGATAGCTGAGTTGTTGATGATCATCACAGGAAGGATTGATACCTATTTAAGAAAGGAAAGTTGTGTATCTCAACCTATTCTATGTTAGAATTATTGGTGCATGAGGCATATGGAGGGAGACTATTTAGCCATTTTGGCAAACATAGAAACCATGAAGTAGTAATGTCGAGCCAGAAATGTTTTTTTTTTTGGTTCATTTTGTTTTTCTTAATTTGATTTAAATCAAACCTTAAGCCTATTTGATTAAATCTTCAATTGAAATTAAGAAAAGCCTGGTTTCTTATTTTTGAACATAAACAAAGTCGCCACCCGATAGAATCGGGATAAAATGATCAAATTAGGATCAATTAAGCGGATAGATTCTAATTTGATTATTAGCCTACAATTTTAAAAACTTTTCTAAAAATATGTTTTTAAGCAAACCAAATCATCGAGTATTGAGGGCTATCTTATTTAAACCCTAATCCAGTTCCACCTAAATCATTTCGAACTTAGTATTTGTTTTTTAAAATATCTTATTTAGGAAATGAAAATTGTACCTATTTACTAGAAAAGTAAGAAACTAAGATAATTTTACAAAAAAAAAAAAAAAATTTCATTTTTTAAGCCACCCTGAGGGTACTTACGTACTTATTAATTGGGATCAGATTTTCGTAGTTTATTTGATGAAAATTTTAAGTGGGTGGGCTCGTTTTAATTTTTGAAAAAAAGCCAGGTTTATGATTTTTAATTTGGTTTGAGTTATTTAGAGAAATTTTCAAAAAAAAAAAAGAAAAAGCCTTAAACTTAGTTTATTATATTTTTGAAAACTCTGAAGATCTTAATTTTGAAAATAAGTTGACTTTATTTCATTGATTTTCATTCTTTTGATAAAAAAGAAGATTTTCTAGGTGGTAAAGTATTTATTTTATTTTATCGTAATTTTATTCTTTTATTATTATTTTTTCCTTGTTTAAGTTTCAATCGGGAAAAACAAAACAAAAATAACCTAAACTACTCTATATCTTTTTTTTTTCTCTCTTCTTTCTCTTTTTATCTTTTCCTTTTTTTTTATATTTTTTTTTCAAATTACATATTACTATTACAAACACATACACAAAACTAGCTTGAAGGACCGGATTGGAAGAGTAGGCGTAGGTTGGAGCTAGTTGATTTGGTCGGGTTTGGAGATCGAGTTAGGTTAGTTGGAGTTTGAATGCGATAGCGGCAGTCCTATGTGTTGTGGTGGTCTCCGACAGCTATTTCTGGTGGGTGATTCATCTTTTGTAGGGAAGTTATTGCCAAAAACTTATTTGGCAACTATGTGTTGCTTAGTGGTGGTTGTTTGAGTGGTGTTAGAGAAAGGGAGCAGTGGTGGAGGTGTTTTCGTGCAAGACGTGGTGGTCGAAGATAGAAGGATGATTGGGTTTGGTGTATGGAGAACTTATTGGAATCAGTGTTTTTAGTTGAAAAGTGTTGGAGATGTTAGTTTTTTCAGTGGTGGATTTAAGATCATAGTGAAGAAACAAGCGAGAGAGAGAATTTTGATGGGATTTGATGATTTCTGGTCTTGTTAGGAGAATGGCCGAGGCGATTTTATACTAATTTGAGCTTAGCTAAGCTTGGTAAGAGCTTTAATGGCTGGATCCTCTATTGATAACCCGATTATGTAATCTTCACTTCAAAGGAAAATAGCATGATTCGATTTGATTTTTCATGCTTAAAGCTTGATATCTTTACTCAAATTGATGAAATAAAGCTTTAAAAACAATCGTTTCAACTTGGATTTGAAGGATTAAAGTAAAGATAAGATCTTGGTAGCTTATCATTTTTTATTTTTATGGCCTGATTTGATCCCCCAAACATTTGAATTTAGACTTGTTTTTAGTCTAGATTAGTAGCATGCCATGTGAACTTTGAAATTTCACCATTAATTTGGTGAAATCTTGAAGAAAATCAGGGAAAAAAAAAAACACGTACAGTGATTGACTTGAGAAGGAAAAAGGCTGAGATTCAGGTGTTAACCAAAGTAGATGATGCTTGAGCATAAGGGTGGCTAAGTTACGTGTTGTGTACGAGACAATGTGCCACCATACACGCATGTCCTACATGCGCCAAACAAAGTGTAAGCTTGCGCCTGCTTGCTCCCATTACGCTTGCTTAGGTTGGGCTTGGCCTAGTATGAGTCTTTTAAATTGGATTAGGCTTTGCGCTTAGTTCAAGTTGAAACCTACCCCTCCCCCTAAGCGCTTTCGTTATATTTAGCAAGTTAGTTGGTTTATGTATGGTTCTGTAGTGTATCATATCCATAAAGTTAATTTGCGTGTTTACTAAACCATTTACTTTAATTTATTTTTCGGACTGTCTTGAGGTTTAGACCTACCCCTTAGTTACATGTGATATCGGTTGCTGTGTGTACATTTCCCAGTGATTTGTGTCAAATTATTTGCTATTTGTGCTTGTTTTGCTTTGACCTTCCCTTGGTATGGTTTAAGAGGGTTGTTGAGGCACATGGTGATTGTACATGACTTGCTTTATAGGGAATCTATATTGAGATGACCCAGTTAAATTCTAGGAAAAGTTACTAGGGTAATGAATAGGACCTACACCAATACTTATATATATATAATTTATTTGTTTGGTTGTCTGTTTATAGGTCATGAGTTATCTAGGTCTTGGGACACCAAGACTGTGTTAGTTGCCAACTAATAATCAAAGATAGTAAATGATGTTTGTTGTATTAGTTATTATTATGTGTGGTATTACGTCCATTTGTGTTATGTGTTCTGTATTAAGTTTTGGCTTATCTTGTTTTAATTTTTAAGTACAAGTACTTGAGTGGAAGTTATAGAGTTAGATGGACTTGGATATGATCGTTAAGTTTACCACTCACTAGGATGGGGAGTGGTGATTAGAGTTTCTGTTGTAAAAATAACTTGAGTTAGGACAATTTGGTTTATTGTGCAATTAGTAATATTCTTATTCATAGTTTTAAAAATTTTATTCAAAAGTCATTTTGGATTTATTTGAAGAATCAAAATTATTTAAAGATTTCATTATATTATTTTCAACATTTTAGTATTTTTTTACACATGATGTGTACACGTAGTAGGCTATAACCCTAGATTTTGGGGTGTTATAGATCCTTTAATTTGGAATTGTGATATCACTAAGAATACTTGCACCACCGAAGGCAATAGAAGCCTTGGAAGAGAGATCTTTCATGATCAGCATACTAACCACTATAAACCATTAATAACGGAAATGAAACTTACCTTTCTCAACTGTGCCTTTCCCTTCATATCACTATTCCGCTACCTATTACCAATGGAATTTGCACCTTACTTCTTCTATGACCTTTAATTAGAGATTCTTCATCAATTAGATTTTGAAACTGAATACGCTATTGATAGAAAATAATGTGACTCACCCTTTCTACACATGGAACTTCTCTTTCGAGGCCATTGTTAAGGAAGGCTCTAACATTGTTAGAGAGAGGGTTTTGTAAAAATAGCAAAAGATAATATGACTAATTGGTTTATGTCTATTTATACATAGAGTTTTCATTAGGGTTCCCAATTTTTTTTGATTTTCCAAAACTATCCTTACCCTTTAAACTCAAATACTTTTATATCCTTGTTCCAAAAATTATTTTCTTATAATGATTATGTAGGTTTTACACTTTTATCAAGACTTCTATTGTTAACCTTGTAAAATTTACTCCATCTACTATTATAAACTTTTTATTTAACATACATAATGAGTATCCCAAAATACTCTATTAGGAAAATGATTTTACTATACATTGCAATGCGTACTGTGTTATCTCATTTATGTAACATGTATGTTGGTATAGTCAACTGTTATGACCAAACAACCATAAAATGTTAGGACTGTTGTAACCTAAGAATATGAATATCGGTATTCTAATGAGATAAATTAGAGAAAAATACAATCAAATGAAAATTAGAATGGTTTATTTATTTATTTATCTATTATGACATTGTTTTTCTATATCACGAATAAAAATTAAAAAGTTACAATAAGCTGCTCATGATGAGAATGAGTTGTGAAACATGTTGCCATGTAGTCATAAATGATGAGACTATTACTAGGACTAGTTATATGATTTGGATTTGTTTGATGTCTTGGTCTTAGGCCATCTTCAACAAAAAAAAAAAAAAGAAGGTTTCAATAGTATTGATACACCATGTGAATCGATAAGTGCGTACAAGTATCCACAAAAATTTGACACGTGACAATGAAGTAATGTACTTTTTTAGACAGTATCAATTATGATTTTATGTATCAAATTTTTATTGGTACTTACATACTATTCATTGATTTACGTGACATATTGGTACTACCAAAACCTTTCTGATGTTTAACCCTAAGCAAATTTACAAGTTCCTCACAACATCACATTAGTACTTAAAGTAACTTTTCTTTCCAAGCAACTTTTCACTTTATCCCTAATTACTTTTAAGCATATTTTTTAAAAAGTATTTATGGGACCTACTCAAAAATTCAGCCCTTCAAAATTATTTAACTTTAGACTTGACATAATTAAAATAAAATAAAAAAATAAATTAAGCCACTTTTTTTGTTTCTTGTCGAAGCAACAATACTTGCACAAGCAACCCTCTTTAATGCATGATCACTCTACATGGCAAGTCTCTACCCAAAAAAATTGTGTTAAGTTACTTAATGGCCTATGACCAATAAAATTTTAAAAAATGTCTTGGTCAATAGTCTTGTTAATTGTAGAGTATAAATAGTTGGATTTGGATTTGGATCCTCTTAATCTTTTGTCACTAAATTTATTTTTTCAATTTGCAAATGAATAACCGAGATTATCTAGAATTTTAAAATATCTTGTACTATCATTATGATGTCATTTTTTTCCCTTTAATTTCAACCATTGGTTACGTGTGACAACTTTTTAAAAGAGTAAATCGAGAAAAATATAGAAAAAATAAATTGAGATGATTCATTTTCATAAATAAATCAACTTTGATTTATGATTTTTTATTCATTTATGGAAAACGACGCAAATTTTAAACATCCCATCAATAATGGAAAATTTATATTCTCCCGAGTGAAACTTTGAGTAAGATTTGTTTGTGAAATAATATCAAAACAGATTTTTTCAATATCACATTTCAAGTTTAAGTTAAATTTTATTAATTAGCATAAAAAAAACTTTTACTAATTATATTTATTATTGTCATCAATTTAAAAACAAAATAACGTGACAAATAATGATTGGTAAAAAAATATAAATACGATTAAGATAGTACATTTGACAAGTAAACATTTGATGAAGCATGGATTTCTAATAATTTAAGCTTTTAGTATAAAATTAAAAAAAATCCATTCAAGCGTAGTTAATCATTTTAAATTATGCATTTGCTTTTAATTGGTTGTTTTATATTGGAGGGTCGAATTTAGATAAAGAAGGAATACTGAATCAGGTATACAAAATTTTAATTCTTTAATTTTAGCTGGGGATTCTTCGAGCCAAGTTGTCATGTGACCGATAGATAATCTTAGGTTCAAGGAGAAGAAAGGCTAAAACTAATAAATTAAAAGAAATGACACTTCCCACTTACTATAACACAAATGTGTAATTAAATAAGGTAGGTGCAATTGGTTATTATTTTCATAGATGTGTTTTTTTTTTATTGAATTATTAATAAATAAGATACTGGAAATATGTATATATAAATAAGATACTGGAAATATGTATATAGAAAATAGGATCAAATGTGTGTTTTATTTTCTTATCTTATATATAAAAGAATTTATAGAAAGTCTATTTATTTTTACAATACCTATATTTTTTTTAATAGAAAAAAAACAGTAAAGTGATTTAAGACATGGTCATATAGGTAAAACATGAGCTCATAGTCTAAAAACTTTGAACTCCACCAAAAGAACCCAATAAAGACTATGTAAGTTCAACTAATAGTCAACTATGTAATGTTTAACGGCCTTGGTATATATAGAACATGAGTTGATGAAACGTGATATATATCAAACAATGAACAAAACAGTAATAAATTCATTAACCATGTATCTTGATATATTCAATCTTTTCTATAATAAGGACGAGTCCATTAGGCATATGAGTGCATGTTTTAAAAAATTTGAAGTCAAACTTATCCAGTAACATATTAGAATCATTCTAAAGCCTGTATCTTGTATAATCTTATAGACTTTTGGGTAGCACGTAGAAATTATATATTTTTTATTAGTACATTTTCAATTTAAAATAATACCGGTGGACACACACTCACCATACGTATACATATAATATAAAGCTATAGTTTGTAGAATATAAAAATTTTGAATTTTCATTACTAATTAACATTTATTACAAATTAAGGATATTGAGGATAACTAGCCTGTGACAGTTTTCTTTTAGGCGATGGCAACTCAAACCTATTAATTGGATACATTACATTAGACAAAAGAAAAACATAACACTTTAAAGTGGAAGGTTTATTATAAATAACGTAAAAATCTATTTGGTGCAAACATAATTAGCATAAAAGAAAATAAAAAAGATAACAACTCAAAGGAAAAATGAAGTACAAACCATAATAGTTAAATCATTAAATTTTTGGAAAAATAATATTAAGCAACAAGAGCAAGGTGCCATCTATAAAGAAAAAAGAAATATCGATTAAAGGAATAAAATGAATCCTTTATATCAACCAAAAGATAATAGCTATCTCACCATATGAAAATGGCCATACATCATGTCTTATTGAGGAAGTGCTTCCAAACCTAAAGTATCGGTTTCAACCGCCACATAAGGAAATCGACAGCGTTACTACTTGTGAAAATTAGTTTCTGATCAAGGAAAATAAAAAGTAGAAACTTTATATTTAAAATAAATAAAAAATACATTGAAAGTTAATAATACCAGTGCTTTGTAAAGGTACACTTTATTCTTAAACTACAAAAGACATTATACAATTTACATAAAGAGTTGGCAGAAAATAATAAGAATCATATAAAGAGGTGATTATGTTTATTTATTTTTTTATATATAAATCAACCAATAATTCGGATTTACAAATGAATATATAATGAAACTTGCATAAAAGCACATCCCCCCTCCAAGGCATGAATTCCCCCATCTAACCAATATTGCAGTCTAATGTTTTCTTCATAGGTGGCACCTGAGATTCGACCCTTTGCCTTAAGGTTTCTCTTTGTCATATGTATGTATGTATGTATATTAATAATGACATGGCTCTTTTGTACAGAACAAAAATAAGAAATAACTACATGACATAATTATGCATAATACATAGGTTAATCATCAATCAAATTTAGTATTTTTCTCTTGAAATATACACTATTCGAAATAATAGAAAAAAGTGTTGAACAATCAGTTAGAATATTAACAGTTAATTAGTAATAGTCAATTAGGATAGTTGGTAGTTAGTTACTAATATTTATTTTATATACACGATACCGCCTCTGCATAAATACTTTATATCATTAATTCATTTAGTGAGATAATAGTTTACATTCATACACATATTCTCTCGTCTGTCGCTCTGTATGATCAAGTTGGAGAACTTGAAGTTTGATCGTTGTTTACAGAATTTGATCCTTGCATACTGCTATGTTTACACCTTGATCTGAACATCAGTAAGATCTAATTCAACTTTATACATTTATTAACATGGTAGTAGAGTTGTTCGATCTAGGAGAGTTTTTTGTTTGATTGATAATCATTCATTCATCGTTATATGTCTAAGATCTTTGCTATAATGTCTCTAGACACGAGTGGAGAAACTACAATAGGAGATCCATTGCAATTAAGTGCTTTTGATAATCCTAAGAGTCTGATTATAGATATTACATTTGATGGATTGAATTTTCTTGGATGGAGTAGATCTATCAAATTAGCCTTAGGAGCTAAAGAAAAATTAGGATTTATTGATGACTCATCACCACCAGAAAATAATCAACGTGATCTTAATAAATGGATTGGGTATGATTACATGATTCAATGTTGGTTGTTAAACTCCATGAAAAAGGATTTAGTACAAGCATTTACGTATGCAAGATCTTCTAAGGAGTTGTGGGATGATATAAGTAATAGATTTGGTTTAATAAATGGACCTTTGATATATCAACTCTAATATGGCATTGTAAATGCTAAACAAGGGAATGATTTAGTAGGAACGTATTTTAACAAACTGAAAAAATTATAGGATGAGATATATAGTTTGTGTCCTGTATCTAAGTGTACATGTAGGGCTTTTGCTACTTGCACTTGCAACTTGAGTACTTGCATGTCTGATATTGATAATAGGAATAAGCTATTGCAGTTTTTAATAGGCCTGAATGATTGTTGTGAGCATGTTCATAGTTAAATCCTTTCAATGGATCCTTTACCAAGAATCAATAAGGCTTATTACTTAGTTTTTCAGATAGAAAAATAGAAGCAAGTTTGTGGATGAGTGAATAATATTGATGATAACATTGCTCGTCTAGTTTCTTATCTACAATAGAAAAGAGTTGTTACTAATAGGAAGGAGAAAAGGAAATAAAGCCATTACTCGGATTATTTTTTCTCATTGTAAGAAATTTGATCATTCTATTGACAAATGTTTTGAAATCATAGGTTTTCCATATTGGTATAATAGTAATGGAAACAAGGATAGGAATGGGAAGATATTTGTTACTTGTGTGAACTAAAGTAAAGGAAGTTTTGATTCACCACTTGATGAGAAAGCATCTGTAAGTCCTTCATCTTGTGATTTTGATTTAGTTAACAAAGTATGTGTTGAAGTGTTGAAGGTACTTTGAATCAATCCAACAACACAAGGGGAAGAAAGTGTCAATGCTATTGTTGTTGTTGTTAATTTTGCTGAAGTAGCAGGTATTGCTACTACTTAATCTACATCTTTTTTAGCTTGCAATGATAGAACAATAGGTGATTGGATCTTAGATATCGGATCTTTTGATCACATTACACCCTTTCCACATTTACTGAACAATTCACATACTCTCATCAACCCTATTAAAGTCAAATTGCCAAATGGTAGTCTTAAACTTGTTAATACTATAGGAAGTGTTCAATTTAACAACCAAATACTTCTTAGAGATATTCTTCTTATAATAGATTTCAACTTCAATCTTCTTTCAATTAGTAAACTACTCAAGGATTCTAAACTTCGTGTTGTCTTTATTGCAAATGATTGCATTTCGCAAGACTAGATTACTAAACAAATCCTTGTAAAGGCTGGTGAGTCGTGTGGACTTTATGTCATAAAACAAACATCCATTTCTTGTATGTTATCTTTTAATGCAAAGTTGAACAAAGACAATTTGTTACTTTTGCATAATAGGTTAAGGCATGCTTCTATTGCCAAACTCAACAATGTTCCTAATTGTAAGATTGATGTTTTGTCAAGTTTGCTTTGTGATACATGTCTTATGGCTGAGTTTCATAGATTTCCCTTTGCAAATAGTGTTTCACAAACTACAAATCCTTTTGAATTGTTACATGTTGACATATGGGGTCCTTATAATGTTACTTCTCTTTATGGGGCACGATTCTTCTTAACTATTGTGGATGACTTCACTAAAACCACATGGACCTATTTGATGAAGTTTAAGTCTGAAGCTGTTACCATTCTAACCAATTTCTTTTTTCTCATTCAAAATCAATTTCATGTTACTCCTAAATTCATTAGAATTGATAATGGGGTTGAGTTCCTTTTAGAGGAATGTGAATTTTTTTTTTCATAAACAAGGGATTATTCATCAAAGGAGTATTATTTACACTCCTCAACAAAATAGCATAGTAGAAAGAAAACATAGGAATTTAAGTGAAGTGGAAAGAGCACTTCGGCTACATGCTGACTTTCCTAAACAATTTTGGGGAGATTGCTCACTAACTGCTACATACATGGTTAACGGAATGCCAATTCCAATTCTTTCTTGGAAGTCTCCTTTTGAACTATTATATCAAAAACCTCCTTCTTATTCCCATTTGAGAGTGATAGGGTGCTTATGTTATGCTTATTTAACCCTATACCTGAGAGACAAATTTGATGCTAAGGGTCGGAGGTGTATATTACTCATATGGTCAAAAAGTATACGAATTGCATGATCTTGATAAACATTAGATTTTTACCAGTCGAGATGTGCTTTTTTATGAAGACCATTTTCCTTTTCAAAGCACTGCTCAAGATACTGTTTTTAGTGTTGGTTCTTCTCCATTGTCATCCTGTTTATTTCCTTCTAATTCATCCATTGCTATTAATCTTTGTCCACATATTGATACTTCTTCTTGTCTACCAAGTCCTCCAACATCACCTATTGATACATCATCTTCAGATAATTTCTTCTAAATACCTCTACTTTTGATGTTTCCTATCCATCTTTGATTATTCCCATTAGACATTCTATAGGAAACAGATAAGCTCCCAAATGATTAAATGATTTTGTACATTAAGTTTACACGAATATACCTATTAATTCACATCAATCCTCTGAGTTTGTTTCCACCACTAATGTTCCCAGCAATATAGCCTCTATAGTTACTACTTCTCTTTAATCTCAGCCATATCCTTTGTTTACTAGTGCATCCTTTTGTGCTTGTTCATCAAATTATGTAGCATCTATTGCTAATGTCTTTGCTATTTGACAACTTAGTTCCTATCATGAAGCTAAAAATGATTCTAGATGGGTAGATGAAATGCATAAGGAGTTATTCACTTTAGATGCTGATCAGACATGGCTATTGACTTCCTTACCTCTTGGTAAACATCCAATTAGATGTAAATGGGTTTACAAAGTAAAGTATCGAGCTAATGGTACTATTGAAAGGTATAAGGCCAGGTTAGTGGCCAAAGGCTATAGTCAAATTGAGCGTATCGATTATACCAACACATTTTCTCCTATTGCAAAATTATGTATTGTTAGAATACTACTTGCTTTAGTAGTTGTTAAAGGGTTGATTGTTCATCAGTTGGTAGTAAACAATGTGTTCCTTCATGGATACATCAATGGGGAGATTTACATAACACCTCCTTAGGGTTATTCTCATTCTCTAGGATAGGTTTGCAAGCTTGTAAAGTCTATTTATGGACTTAAACAAGCTTCACGATAGTGGAATAAGGAGTTCACCAAGTTTATTATATCCTTGGGCTTTGTTCAATCTCGCTTAGATTATTCTCTTTTTTTCAATTGTTGTCTTGGTTATTTTGTTACATTATTGGTTTATGTAGATGATATCTTACTATTTTGGTCAATCTTTGGATAATATTCAGTAGGTGAAAGTTTCCCTTGATTAGGCTTTCACAATCAAGGATTTAGGAGAGGTCCGTTATTTCTTAGGAATTGAAGTTTGCAAGTTTTCTACTGGTTAAATCTTCAATCAGCGGAAATTTCTTTTAGATATTTTATTTAATGTTGGATTCACAAGTTGTAAACTAATATAGGTACCATTTCCTTCTCATATTTGATTATTAGCATGTGATGGATAGATTTTACTAGATCCTTCTTTATATTGATGTTTAGTTGGTTGAATGCTTTACCTTACTATTATATGCCTAGATTTACCATTTATTGTCTAATAGTTAAGTTAGTTTGTTTCACAACCTCAAATAACACATTTGGAGGCTGCCCTTCATGTTCTCAAATATCTTAAGGGCACTATTGATCATGGTCTCTTCTTTTCTTGCAAGAGTCCTCTTTCCTTGTTAGCATATTTAGATGCTATTTGGGTAGGCTCCCATGCAGAAGGAAAATCTGTTTCTGGTTTTTGTGTTTTTCTTGGATCTTCTTTAGTGTCATAGAAGACCAAAAAGCAAGCCACAATTTCCTTATCTTCTGTTGAAGCTGAATATTGAAGTCTTGTAGCTACTGTTAAAGAGCTTCGATGGATTTCTTTTAATTTACAAGACCTTGGGATTCAAATATAGTTGCTAGTTCATTTACTCATTGGTAGTAAATCGGCTAAGTCTATAGTAAAGAATCCTTATTTTCACGTACAAACCAAGCACATTGGAGTTGATGTCCACTTCATCCATGATCATTTGTCATCTGGTTTTCTTACTGATGAATACATTCCTTCTTCACAATTGGTTGACATTATGACAAAAGGTGTTCATTTAGCATAGCTACAATCTTGTTATTCTAAGTTGGAACTTTTAATAAGTCCCTCTTGAGCAGGGGTTGTTGAATATATGATATCGTACAGTCAGTTAGAATATTAGCAGTTAGTTAGTAATAGTCAGTTAGGATAGCTAATAGTTAGTTACTGATATTTATTTCACATACATGATACCACCTCTATATAAATACTTCGTATTATTCATTCATTTAGTGAGATAATAGTTTACATTCATATACATATTTTCTCGTCTGTTGCTATGTATGATCGAGAAGGAGAACTTGAAGTCTAATCGTCATTCATTGAATTTGATCCTCGCATATTGCTATGTTTACACATTGATTTGAACATCTGTAAGATCTAATTCAAACAAAAAGTACAAAAGATAATTGACAAACCAAATACATTTATACATTGAAAAGATGGAGAATAGTTTTTGAAAATTATGGGAGCAAATTAGGGAGGGGAAAGGAGAGAGAGAGAGAGAGAGAGAGAGAGATGTAAAGAGATTCCTTGATGCTTTCAAAAAGAACAGTGTAGGTTATAAAAGTTTAAAAGTTGGAAGTAGTTTTAATAGTGTTATTGTATAACAATGTATATTTACTATATTTGACTATAGGACTATAGTAGGATTATTATTGTCTATTAATGTATCTTACCATTGTTTTGATGTTGATAAACTTGTTTCGAAGTGGACCCTCAAGTCGAGCCATCCTTCTTAAATTATGGATAGAGCTTCTCATGCCTAAACTGATCTAACATAAATTTAGGCCGAGCCTTGTCCAACTTGGTTAAACTTGATTACTACCCATGGTAAATCTTTCCCATGATGAATAGCCTTACTAGGCTTCGATTCGAGCTCCTAGAGGATGATTGACTTTTTGAGAAGCTCATATGAGCCCTCAGGTAGTTAAGGAAAGTTCTCGAAATTCTCTTCAATGAATTTTTTAATAGATCTGAAGTATATCTTGTATTATGATTTTTTTTTTATAATTACATAGTGTACTCCATAAACTTATAAATATTATGTAAATCCATGGATAAAGGGGATTGGAAAAAGTCATACTCTCTCACATTCCTTACACATTCTCTCTCTCAAGCACAATTACTGATTCGAGCATCGGAGTAGCCATATCGAACTTACCTTCGATACCTATTCTTAGCTTATATTTGTTATTTGTATAGGTTATCTCTAACCACCAACATCCCATTTGAAATCCGTCCATCAACATTTGATTATAGAGGCATATAATTATGGGGAAATTGCAAATAGCTCTCATAAATTTTAACTTAGGTTTGATTGACCCTATAAGTTTTCAAAGAGTGTTTTAAGAACCCCCAAAGTTTGATAAATTAACAACATAAAGGACATTTCCCTTTTTAGTTAAGAAAGTCTTACTATGGTTAAAGTTTATTGGGTTTTAAAACATATTTTGATAAGTTTAGGGGATACTTTTGCACAAAAATCAAAGTTTTGGGGGGGAGGGGGGGGAGGAGGAGGGGGGTTTCAACCGATGAATATTATTTACCAATTTATTAAAGTTTAGGTGATCTTAAAGTTTAATTTGAAAGTTTAGGAGGTCGATTCGTACCTAAGTAATTATTTAGGAGGTTATTTATATTTTCCTCTATACATTAATGTGTATTTACTATGATTCAACCATATAGATTACTGATGTACAATGATTATAATAGTTATTATTATTATTGTGTATTTACTATAATTTAACTATATGAGGGTATAATTATTAGGGTTTCTTAGTGTTTAGTAGAAGATAGTGGGTGAAAGTAGAGGAAAGGCTAATGATAAGAGAGAGAAAAATACGCTACATGTCTAGTTTTATCCTTATTTTATATTATTTATGACTACTAGATATTATTTAGATAAGGGATATTTTAGTAAGGACAACTTCTCCTTTTCTTTCCCTTTTTTTTTTAATATACTAAAGTTACATTTGTGTGTGAAAGCAAAAGTGGAATATTTACTTGATATGATAGATAATTCCTTAAATTTATAATCATGACTTATTGAGATTTTGTTAAGAATTATTAAGCATTTTTGGGTTGCTTAGTAAAATTAAAAATTAAAAATCCATTGACTATATAAGACACCAAAAGTTAACTTTCTCTAGCTCTTATACGAGAAGTAGGTAACTATTATTTTCAATGTAAAGGAGGAAATGTAATTTGACATTTATAACCCAAGTGAAATAACATATACTGTAAAATCACAAATGGTAAATTACATGAAACATTACTATTATAAAGGGATAATTTGATCAAATTGAAAAAGACACCAAAAAGCTAATCTTTTCCTTTAATAATATAGTAAGACAAAAAATTCATACAAGAAATTATGACATTCAAATTAAAAATCAATATTGCTTTCAGTATAAATAGTAAGCAATGCAAATGTAATGAATTAAGAAAAAAAAAAAGGAAAATACATGTAATCCAAATTTTCAATATGATTAAAAATAATAGGTTATAAATAAAGTTAACTTATTCGGATTCTTTTATATTTCTGATACCGAATTACATTTATTAGTAGTATTTTATAAGTAGAGCGCATGGTAGCTTGCAAAAGATTGAAAAATTATAGGATATCATATATCATAAAATTTGTTTTATACATGGTATAAATTTCAAACAGATTCTATGATGGGTATGAGGTCATATACTGTACCTTAACCTATGAATATAGACTTCAGAAACTTGAAATCAAAACCTATATGGTAATACATAATATAAACCTTAAAATCCACTCATTCATACGACTTAAAACATATTATAGATCCATCAATTCATGCTTGATTCTATCCCAAATTTACGATATCAATTGATGCTCACTTCTCTACGTCTCCTTTATATTCATCAATACATGATATCTTCATATTATTAAATAATATGTATATATATATATATATATATATTCACGTTGGTGTATCTTGGTTGTGCAAGTATCCTTTAGGTGGGCATCATTTGGTCATCATGTATCTGGGGCTTCTATCTGTTTTCAGATTTCTTGACTTGCCTTCCGAAGGGATAGACAAACGTTGAAAGATAAATAAATGAAAAACTTGAATTTGTATGGTCAGTTAATAATTCTACAGCGAAACTTATTATAACGATGTCGTATTTTAAGGAAACTTCGTAGATTCGATCAAAATTTTTTAAATAAATAAATCTTATTATGATTGTTAAAATCCTTATTCTATTATTACTTTAACATTATAGAATTGATAAAATTGTATAAAATTATAAATTTATAGAATCATATATCAAAATTTATAGTTTCATAAAAAATTTATACTTATATAATTTTATATTTATTTTAATTAAAAAAATATTATAAATTATAAACTCATAAAATCATATATTTGATTTATAATTTTAATAATTATAAACCCTATATCCTATCACTTCTTCATTTAGTGGGCCACCATAAGCCAGGAGTAAAGGTTTTCCACTTATTAGGATTTTTTTCCCTTTTAGAATCATGGAGATATTTTAAAGAATCGTGTATGATTGATTTCCTTTCTATGGGAAAGAATGCTGTAATGATTAGTCAAAGTTTTAGATTTCTCAACAGTTTCTAAGGCTAAGGCTAAAGCTGTGACACAAAATTTAACCCACGATCAAGCACTTTTCCCCAATGAATCCCTCTTCATTGGAAAACCGTATCTCTCTATGCTGCCACAATGTAAGCATAAATCAAAGTAAACAGTGAATCTGTCTCTACTGTACCATCGTTTCTGTTTTTTCAATTCATATGTTTAATCGTAAATTAACAAAACAGAATGAGATAACTTGTAATGTCACTGCCATTAAGACACAATCAACATTAACATATATAGATATTTTATATGAAGTTTCATATTTACATCTATACTATTAAGTAAGGATGGGCGTGTATAGAGTAGATATGTATAAAGTCTTACCCATATCTCATCCTTCGGGTCCTGGTTTTTCATATTTTGGATTTATGCATTTTTCATTAGCTAGTGAAATTTCATATTGACTTAGAAACCCCCTTTGAGAACCCTTTTCTTTAAACCATAATCCATATTGATTCATCAAATCATGGCGGACAAACTTATTGGGATTATTTTTTTGTGATGTCATATTGACTAGATAATTTCAAAACCCTTAGATTCTATAGGGGCCTAAATCTAAATAATGGGTTTTAAGCTCAATGATGATATGGATTTAACTTTTTGGGTTAAGGTGTTGGGGCTTAGAGAGTCAAACACATGAAATTTGGAATGATAAAAAGAGATTTGGTATAGTGGGCTTGGAGTAGGACCCATTGGATTGATTCGTTCGATCCAATCTTTCTTAGTTTGGTTTGATTTATACTAAAAGGTAAGAAAGCCCTTTAGTTGAGCCTAAACCTATGGAAAAAGCCCATCTGATACTTATACATAAAATGCTTCAATCTTAGCCATTGATCGACATCATGATTCAACGGATCAAATCCACCTATCATCCTCTATAAATACCCCCTTTATTTCCTCATTTGGACAAAAGCCAAATTCCAGCTAATGCTATTATTCTGCTGGAATTCAGTCTTAAAGATCAAATACTCGAATACCATAAAAAGACTACCCTTTCTTTATTAATCATGAAGTTTAATGCCATTGCGCTCATCTACCTGTCACTTAGTGTGTTAGAGTTTTAACCCACTTGATCATCCCATACGTACAAGTCAAATAATTTCCTTAGTCATGTATAGCGCGACTTATCACATGCATGCATATGACCTTTCTTGGTTCGAACCTTACAAATTTCTTAGCGATTCCATTAGGGAGGACGGATTTGACATCCATGTCATGGTACCTCCACGAAGAAGGCCTGCTAATCTTACGGATGGCAACGATCAAGAACAAGATGGTACCGTTGTTATCAATAATCAAAATCTACCTCCAATGAGAGGTACAAATCAAGGAGATAGTACTCAAGAAGTTGTTCTTGATAATGTACAACTAATGCGAGAGCTACGACAAACCAATTGGAGTTTGAATGAGCTCAGGGTAATGTTTGCCCAGTGTATACCTATTTAGGCCGCTTTCCCTGCTGCGCAACAAGGGGCAACTATTATAGGTCTCTCTAATGTAATGTAACAATATGTTACATTGGCTTCTCAGTCACTTAATCCCTTGATTACTAGTAAGCAGGATGATCCTTAAGTTGAGGAACAACCCCCTGCAGTAGAACCTGTGCCTACATTGTATACCCGACCTGAACTGATAAATCGAGAAATTCAGATGGGAGGCTCATCGTCTTCATGTGTCACTCCATATGTTACTATTGTTGAGTCTGTGCACCTTACCGCTATGAATTTAGCTGCGGCAAATTCAGTTCTTGAGAACTTCTTTAGGCCTGCCTCTACGATGCTAGTAAGGATAGAAGCATTTACTCAGAAGGCTTCATTTATGACTAAAGAGGGTTTGGATGTGTACATAGGAGAAATACAGGTGAAGTCTATGTCAGCTGTATTAGAATTGAAGCTCTCATATTGTAAGCCCCAAAACTAGCAATCCGAGATTTTGATTGGTTGAAAGACCTGATCGAGCCTAAATTATAAAGTAAAGTTAGAAATATTAGTAAACTGATCCCGTAAGTTTGAATTAAGAAAATAAATAATAAAATAGGAGACTATAAAATTTTCAAATTTTAAGTATATAACTCGTTATTTATCGAAAATGCGTAAAATGCATTCCGGTACTTAACGAATCGCTAAAAATAAATTATATATATACTAAAAATTATAAAATAACCTAAATAATATTTAGAAATATTTATTTATATTATATATGAATTTACATGTAGGTATAAATACGCATAAGGTTGTGGCAGGTCAGGATCTGCAAAATAAAAATTAACTAATTAAAATTAGATAATACAAAAGCCAAAAATCAAGGAAATTGGGCAAAGTCATGTCTAATTAATGCATAATAATTACAAAAATTATCTATAAATAGGAGAAAAATTTTCAGAACTCATTTGGACAGTTTAGCATTAGAAAAAAATAGAGAGACTTAAAAATTTAAGAGAAAATTTAGAAAAAAAAAGAAATAGAAAACTGTGCAATTAGGGCCATAAAGGAGAACCCAGACCCGACGGGCAGCTGGGAGTGGACGGCCACCACCAACACACGGTGGTGGCAATACCCAGTGGGCTGACACACCCATGGCCACTAGTGGTGGCCGGAGCCACCCAGATCGGTGAGTCCGATTTCCAGCCCTATTCTTGTGTAATTTTGTAAAAATAGTAAATATTCTTAGAAAATTATGAATTTTTTTATTCTGAAATATTTTTGTATGTAGTTTTTATAAAAAATATTATTTTGATAAAAATATGTCCCATAATATATGATCCTTAAGAAATTGTGCAAAACCAAGTATGTTTCGATTTAGAAATAAATGACCTTAGGAATGTAGTTTTGAACCCAAAATTTTTGTGTAGATTACTTAGATGACATATAACAGTGCTATGAAGCCCGTTTTCAAAAATTAATTTTTGAAATTTTTAGGCCTTAAAATGAGGCATAAAATGAGTAATTTAGGGCTAATAAAATAATTAGATGATTAATTACTGATGTAGTGAATAAGTACATGTTTTAAGATATTGAAATCTAATGGAGTATGATACTTGTAGCATTTAGGGTGTTAGATGTAATTATTAGGTTAATTATGTAGTAAATAAGTAATATGGAAAAATAGTTAATTTTAAGTTAATTTTGTAAATTAGGGAAATTAGGAGTAAAATCTGATTTAGGATGAATTTAGACATTTTGAAATGATAATTGATGTTTAGGGATGGTAATTAAAGTGATAGAAATAGTATAAGTGTATTATATACATAATAGGTAATAATACATAATTATTGGAAATATAATAAATAGAAATATTAGGATAAAAATTGATATTATGTAAATAATAGGGATATATAATAAAACCAATAGAAGACTGGAATTTACATAATTATACAAAAAATGAAAAAATTTCTCACATCAGAAGTGAATTTGGTACACTAATATGGATTTAAGTGTACCGGGTAAAATAAAATACTAATTAGAGGTAATGATGGTATTTAGAAAATCGAGAAGTAATTTGATTAATTTCACATTATGGGTTGAAATAAATTTCTAAGGTTGGAGTATAAAACACTACTTAGAAATCGAATTAAAACCTAATTTAGAAATCGATACGAAAACCGAATTCGAACCTAACCCCAAACCTAGAATAATTGTAAAAGACTTAAGGCCTAGATAATTAGGCATATTAAACCCTAAACAAAACATAATAATAAGCATTATAGGATAAAATGAACCTATAATAGTTATATGAAAAATTGAAACCACGTTAGTGTTATAGGTATGATCGGCAATGGCATGAGTAAATCGAACCTCGAGTGAGTGAGCGAGGAGTCGAGGTAAGTTAGGATTAATACAATGCTGTATTTTGGGAGGCTTGAGATTATGCTTGATTGTGCTTGTTAGATAGTTGGATGTGTACATGTTCTTGATTATGGGTGATGCTATGATTCTGTTTGTTGCTCTGGCATGTATTGTATGATTTGTATGAAATAATTGATCACCCTAAACTGGACTTAATCAAATATACGACCAGTAATCATAATCGGACATGCATGGCAACCCGTTAAGGGAACTTAGGACTCTCCGGCCAAATACCGACTCCTTCGAAAGGGATAGCGCAAGATTGCAATTGGTCCCTTCTTCATCCTTAGTCGAACTAAGTGATAGGAAAGGAGGTCGAAGTGAGGGTGAAGTAAGTGGTTCGAAGGTAGTCACGGGAGGAGTGAGGTCTCCATTACACAAGCCTGGGTTTGGTTGTGAGCTATTGCATTAATGGCAACTCTTCAACTCGGATTAGAGCGGGCGCAATTTCTCTAATCTCACAACGGGCCGGACAACGTCGTGCGATGGCATTTGCTTGCACATGCATTGCACCTAATAAGTTGATTGAAAACCTTGTTGTGTTTGTGGTATAGTTTTAAGTCCTCCATCCTAACTTATTGATCTGTGGTTGCTCACATCCCTATAGATGTCGTGCAGGTGCTGGCTAAGAAGCGGCAAACATCTACTCTGAAGCTAGTAACTGCTGGATCCTAGGGAGTGAGGGAAAACATTGAAGAATCAACACATATGTTATTACTTTTTATTTTTGAATAATGTAATAACTGAATTATAGTGAATATATATAAATTTTCTCACTTTCTTAGGTAAATGATTTATTTAATTTACAAACTATTTACTTCAAAACGGGTTAGTCGTAGACGCCTTGTGTAGATTAGGTTTAAGATAGTGATTGTAAGGCCAACTTTTAGCTTAGGATGGTTTACACGGCGGGGTTGTTATGACTCTGCTGCTTCGGGGCGTAACACATATCATTCACACATTGCTATCAAGCCTTATCCAAAAGACTATGTGAGTCCTAACTTTATGTTGTTTAACGGGAAGAAGGGTAGCACTAAGGAACACTTATCGAAATTTATTGAGACACTAGATTTTTATGGCTTAGATGATGATTTGAAGCTGAAGTAATTCTCAAAATTCTTTACAAAAAAAGCCTATACTTGGTATGTCAACCTCCTTCCCAAATCAGTTGACTCATGGGGTAGAATATGTAGGATGTTTCTGGAAAAATTCTTCTTTACTGAAGAAAGGGTGACTCTCATTGACATGGGACGAATTTGTCAAAGGTCTAAGGAGGATCTTATGGATTATATTGAGCAGTTTAGAGAACGTTCTTTGGATAAACGAGAAGTTTGTGATGAGAGAGAATTAGTTAAGATTTGTATTCAAGGGATGTTCCTTGAATACGCGGTTTGTCCTGAGAACTTGTCGTTGGCCTCTTTTGCTACATTAGTTGAGAATGCACGAAGGACCAACAATTTGGTGGCTTGACAAAGGAAAGAAGTTGGAAGTTTCAATAAGCATACCTCATCTATAAATGCTACTCAAGGCAAGTCATAAAAAGAAACAAAGAAATCTACAAATGATAAGTCTTACGACTTTAGGCCGACGCTAACATATCTTGGCCTAATGTCCAAGGTCCATTAGATGTTGGATCAGTGGTTGCGTGATGGAATTCTCAAGCTCCCAAGGGTTGAATGTTTCCCTATAAATGAAGAGAAGAGTGATCTTAAGTACTGTAGATTTCACTGGAGTATTGGTCATCTAACTAAAGATTGTTTCACTTTGAAGAGAATATTTAACGAATGGGTTGTGTGTAGAGAGTTAATTATAGACAATAATGAGGTTAGGAACAATCTACTGCCAGCTAATAACAACCAGAGAGGAGCTGTCAATGTCATCAGTCATGACCCTTCCATGACTGAAGTGGTCGGTGCGCAGCCCTCCGAGAGTAAGCAAAAGTCAATGGAAACTCATGACGATGAGTATCCACCTCTTATCATAGTGCTATTGAAGATTGCAAACTTTAGAAACTTTTTTGGCTTGTTGGGATTTGATGAAAATGCTAGGCTTGTAGTAGTGGTCGTACTTATACAGATCTCAGAAGGTCAATATGCAGAGTGTAGCGCAGTGTAGCTTGTAAAAGAGAATGGCTAGAGCACACGAAAATGCCATTTTATTCACTAAAGCAAATATGTGCGTGAAAAGCTCTAACCATAACCATCCATTATATGTAGAGGGTGTTTTTAATGGCTATCCAATTAAAAGAACGTTCATCGATAATGGTTCTTCCTTAAATATAATGCCGATGAATACATTCAAAGCTGTAGGGATTGATATCCGACACTTAATTAGATAACCCATATCAATAAATGGCTTTAGTCACACCCCTACAGACTCTGTTGGATATGTTAATGTCAATCTTAAGGTTGGGCCTATCCATATCACTACTACTTGTCATGTGATTGATGGGGCCATGCAATATCACTTGCTTATAGGTAGAAAGTGGTTGTACGATCACAATTTAGTTCCTTCGACATTACATCAGTGTATCAAAGGACATTGGAATGGGAAAGATGTGTTTATTCCGGCCACGAAGAATCCTTTTGAATAGCATGAGTCATATTTAACTAAATTAGGATTCTTCGATGAATTTGTCGAAGATGGGGAAATAGTAATAGCCAAGCCATTTGGTGTTCGCTTGCCTACATAGGAGGAAGCTCAAGAGGACTAACAAAATAAGAGAAGGATGCGTAGATGTCATGGCAAGAGGAAGAAGAATAAGCAATCTAATAAAATTAAAAGTTTCATCAGAGAGGATGGATTGTATGTGTACCATTTATGACGGTTTGAGGGATATGAAAAAGTGTGTCTATCTTCTTTAGATCCTACACCAGTCCAAGAAGTTCAACTTGTGCCATAATAATTACAAGATCAAATGAAGCCTTAAGTCGAGGAGATAGAAGAATTGGATCTAGCATGGTTAGGAGAATCGCGATAACCGATTATCATCAGTAACATATTCCCACAGGAAATAAAGGTTCATATTATCCAGTTGCTGAAGGATTATAGGGATGGGTTTGCATGGACTTACGAAGGGATGCCTAGATTGGATCCCAACCTTATGGTGCATAGATTGAATATCGCTTTGGAGACTATACTAGTTAAGTAAGGATAAAGAGTTTTTTGTCTTAAGATTGAAGTGCAAATCAAGCAAGAAGTAGAGAAATTGTTACGAGCTAGTTTCATAAGGCCAATTGAACATCTTACTTGGCTTGCTAATATTGTTCCTATAAGGAAGAAGGATGGACAGATAGGAGTATGTATGGACTTTCGGGATCTAAACAAGGCTTGTCTTAAGGATGGTTTTCCTTTACCAAATGTTGACACTTTGATAGATGCAATTGCGGGTCATGAGCTGTTTTCATTTATGGATAGCTTTAGTAGATATAATTAAATCAAGATGGCTATAGGAGACGTAGAGTATATGGCTTTTCGTACACTGGTTAGAAAATTTTATTACACTGTCATGCCATTGATCGCTTTATTTCATGACGTGATGCATGATCGTATGGAGGATTATTTTGATGATATAGTCATCAAGTCTAGAAGAGCACTTGATCATTTGGTTCATTTACAAAGGGTATTTGAATGATGTTGGCTGTATAAGCTTCGCATGAACCCTCTCAAGTATGTTTTTGGTGTGTCTTTAGGGAAGTTTCTTGGTGTTGTTGTGCATCGAAAAGGAATTGGTGTCGACCCTATAAAAGTGTAAGCTATAACATCGATGCCATCTCTTACTACCTTGAAGGAACTAAAAACCTTTATGGGAAAGGTCTCATACATTAGAAGGTTTATACCGGTATTTGAAAAAATTCATATCCGTTGCATCAACTTTTGAAAGAAGGAGTCTCGTTTGAATGGGATTGAATCCATGAAGAGGCGATTCAGAAGATTAAGATAATTCTGATTTCCTAGCAGACCATGACTATGCTTATTAAAGGAAAGTCTTTGGTCTTATATCTTACTTTTACCAACAGATTTGTTAGAGCTTAGCTTACACAAGAAATAGATGGTCAAGAGAAACTTGTATACTATTTGAGTTGAACCCTTTAAGGGAACGAGGTCGATTGGCTAGCTTGTGAGAAGCATTGTCTCGCGTTGGTATTTGCCATGCAAAAACTACGACACTATTTTCTTGTGCACAAGATCCACTTGGTGACTTTATTTGATTCGATCAAGTACTTACTGTCTCGACCAGCCTTGTTAGGACGAGTAGTAAAATGATTGCTTCTTCTCGAAGAGCTTGATATTATAGTACAATCCCCAAAAGCTGTCATGAGGATTCTTTTATCGAGTTTCATGAGGATTCTTTTATGATTGAAACAGAGGGAGAATGATGTTGCAATTTGACAGCTTAATGGGAAATCAAGGTTGGAGAGCTGGGATTGTATTGACGTCACTTAAGGGTCATGAAGTACCATTGTCATTAAAACTTGATTTTTGATGCACTAATAATGAGATTGAATATGAAGCATTGTTACTTGGTTTATTGTCAGCACAAGAAGTCGGAGCACACAATCTATTTATTCAGGGTGACTCAAACTTGATCATTAAATAGGCTACAAGTGAATTTAGACTGAAGGAACCTATACTAATGCCTTATAGGGTTGTAGTATAGACCTTTGTCAAAAATTTTAACTTTGTGTGATATGAGCACACAATACGATCTACGAATCGATACGCTGATGCATTAGCCGCTTTAGCATCCAAGATTCCAATTTAAGACAAGTGATGGTGTAAACGTCCGAGTAGTTAAGAAATCCATCCCATGCATAGCATTGAGTTTCCTTAAGGAAAATGAAGAGTATTACGACCCAACAGTATCGTTGTCATGGTAGGTTGTTGTATACCGTATAAAGGTTTACTATCAACTCCCTTATTAATCGTAGGCCTTTCATACGACATACAAGGCTCCTTCTGCTATACATTACTACCAGGCCCATAGATAAGTAACATAAAGCAATTTAACTAAGATTACTTCTACGGTGTAAATTAACTAATCATGTGGACTCATGAGGCCCATACCAAAAGAATATTACAAACAATATAAAGTTCATAAGGGAACTACATTAGAAATTTTAATCTATGTTATAAACAAAATGTAAAATTAACTAGTTATCTACAAATCTATTACAAAATGTCCTCTTCACTCTTTGATCGCTCAAACCCATCCTTACATGAGACTTACCACGGGCATGCTTTGGCTCGAGTTAGCGAAGAGATTTTCCTGCATCAAAAGAAATCTATCAGGGTATAAGCTTAAGCTTAGTGAGATAAATACCCTTGTCGGTACCACATGGCAGAAATTTATTAGATGCACAATCATATGAATGCATGAACAATCAGTATACCGAACAATGCATGTAGTGACCTAAGAACTGCATAGGACTCAGAATTACGCCCCCTGTAGTCGAGGTTTGGAGATAATTAACTGACCTAAACCAAAATCCGGGTTCTAGACCTTGGGTTTTATTTCATTTGTACTATTTTTCTTAAGCCAAAACAAAACTGTAAATATATATTTATATTTGTATATACTTTCTTTACCAAATAACAATTCATACTTTTAAAATTCCAAGTCTAGCGGTGTGGTGGCTCTTACAATCTACAAACACACGCTCTAAGCAGAAGCCACAAGACTCGGCCCCTCACTAATAGTTGGTGTCTCCTGGCACCTAGTAAGCCCATCAGCTTAGAATAGAGACTCAAAAAAATGATGACATAGCTAGTACCTAATCCTGTAAGAGGCTCGTCTTCCTGTGAGTCCCTTCCCATCTTTTACATGAAGCGACAATCGGTGTTATCCATATGCAATATGGGGAATGCATGATTTATTTTAATTTCTTAATCGTATAAGTGATTAACTCGATTTTCAAGGTGATCAAACGATTTCATTCCATACAATTGTACGTATAAATTATTACAAACAATTCCCATTATTATATAATTAACAAGCCATCACATTCATCTACAAATTTATACATATGCATTTCTCATATCCCACAAGCATCCAAATTTATATATATAAGTTTAGGTGCATCTATTCTACAAGAGAAATCAAGTAAAGAGTCATCAAGAATTTACTCACTCCACCATACGGTCAGTCAAAGTAATCCGGGGGCAAGTCGTCTTCGTACGCGGTGTCCCCTGATTATTGAAATAATAATACTATAAGGAATCGATATAAACTTAGGATACTAAGCTAAAATCCCTTAAGTTATACTCTTGACTAGTTTTTGTATTTTTTTTCTAGTTCTTACTTAAAAGTTCAATTACTTATAACTTTTTCGTTTAAAATCCGATATTTATGATCTTATAATCAATCTTTATCGTTTTCAAGTGTACTTTAACGTGGTGAGGTTATATTTTCGAAATGAGGTACATAATTCTGTCCATGGGTCAAAACAGTAGCAATCCTCACATTTTGGAGTACTCTTAGGCCTTGTTTGGTAAATGGGCTTTTTGGTAACTTGAGCAATCCTTTGGGCTTGGTCTTAAGATTTTATCCTAAGCTCAAAGTAATCCTTAAGATCAAATTTACAACTTTGATTTATTCTCCTAAGGCTAACAACCACTTCATGGGCTCTTTAGTGGGCTTAAGTTATTAAATGGGTTTGTTTTTGGTTCAACTCAAAGATGGTCAATTTCTCAGGCTTAGAGAGTGTTTGTGGGCTTCTTGAAAGTATTAAAACAACACTTATGGATGTGACAAGTTTCTGGTCAAAAATTTAAGGGGGGTTCAACTTGACATTTGTGGTCCGTTTTGGAAGTTTTAAGCTTAATATACTTGTCATACTTGCCATGGTTGGTCTTTTTACTTTGTTTACTTACTTTTATCATAGTGTCTTTTAAGGATGTTCCAAATCTGGTTGGTTTGTATATGAGGGCTTCCGACTTGGTTTTTCAACTTGTTTTATCATTTTCTTAAGTTTAGGTAATAGATTATGAACTTAAACTACTTGAATTCAAATCTTAACTTGACTTTTCTTTCATAGGATGATTCTTTAGCTCATGCTTTATACGAAAAATAGAAGATCTCATACTTATTACAACTTCCATATCATAGCTCATGTCATACAAAGTTGGTTTCCTTATAAAACTTTATGTGATGAATTTTTTCTTAACTTAAGTCTAGATTTGAACATGTTTAGCTTAATGGAAATAAAATCAACATCCAAATGATCTTTGAATCCTCACGTCCAGCATGTTCATCTTTCATTTAAGTTCCTGTTTCAAGATTTTTTCAACTTAAAATCTTCCATTTAAAGTATTAAATAAGTATCTTTACAAAACACTAACTTTATATGCTCATATTTCAACTTCATGCAAGGGTTCCATGAGTTTGTTTCCTAGGATGGTCTTTGATGTTATAACAACTTATAATCATACTCATATCTTCAAGAAATCAAAGTCTCCTAACATGAACACTAACCTACTAATCATAAGAAACACTTACTTATCCTTAAAGAAAAGTATGGTGGTTATGCATAAAGGTTTCACTTAAGCTCTTAACCTTACTTCCTTCTTTTGTACCTTTTTGGAAAACCGAGTTGTTTGATCCTTTAGAGTGGGGTTTGTGGAAGGTTCTAAGGGATCTAAAGGAGCTTGAATGTTGGAAGAGAAAGACACAAGAAAAGAAAATGAAAGTACCTTGAGTGAAGCTTGGAAGTGGTAGCAAAATGAGAGATTTTGTGGGGTAAGGTTATTTCCTCTTTTGTGTTGGTTTCAAGTGTGAGAAAAAGGAAGTGAAAATGAAATTAAAAGTGAGAGAAATGAGGGAAAGAGTAGCCGGTTGGGAATGTGAGTGAATGTGTTTAAGATGTTTTGAAATTATTGTCTTGAAGCTTACACAAAAGTCAACTATTGATGATGTAAGCATTAAGGAGTGAATAGTGGTGTGAAAGAGAAAGTGATCGATTGGTGAAAGACAAGGGCATGGCCCCCCTCTTCTTCTTGTTTAAATCGGCCATGGAGTGTCTTTTAAGGCATGAAATTGTCTTGTCTCATTTAATAAAGTTAAACATGTAAAATCTTGTGAAAATTTATCCATATGTAGTATAAGTAAAAGGATGATCAGGAAAATGTCTTATTACTGAATTTTGATAAGTTATCAATTGATAAATGATTCCAACTTTTAATTGATAAGTCATCTAAAGTGATTGGTTGGTCTACTTATTTATATGTAAGGCTTAGACATGAAGATAGGGTTAAAAGTCCTTAATTGTTTTAGGGTTTAGGGTCTTAAGTGACTTCCGAGCTTGCAGTTCTTCAAGTTCAGGTTTCATTGATAATTGGTTTTTGAATTGGAAAATTTTAATTTGTTTCTAAATGTAAACTTAAGTTCTTAGTTTCGTTGATCCTTGAGAACATTCGAAAAGTACTCTTAGTCAAATCGTAAGCCTGCTAAAAGTAGGGTTTACAAAGAGGCACAAAATGATTGGCACATCCTACTTATGGAATAGCCAGTGCAACATAGTACAGCTTCTATTTCAACATTGAAGAACTTTATAAAGACTATGGGAAAGCTGTATTATAAGTGTTTAGAAGGTGTATTATCTCGCTACATTGGAACAAAGGAGGCTTGTCTTAAATTAGACAAATATCACCACCTTTTGTGTGAAGAGGAGGGGCTGTCGCTATTGTCGTATTCAACATGTAGGTTATTATTGGCCTTCAATGGTGAAGGATACGCTCTAAGTTTAGACACATTGTCCCAAACATTCTAAGTTACCTGATTAAGGTGAATGCAATTTTGTGTCTAGCACGGGAGGTTGGAGGTGTCCGTACATTGACTACTTAGAAAATAATGTGCTACGTATGAATAGTACAGATGCCAGACTCTTAAAGCGCAAGGTCAAGAAGTATCTCATGCATGAAGGTAAACTTTATAGGGTATTGTTCATGGGGAAACTCTTAAAATGCATTGCCCCTCTTGAGACAGAAACGATTTTGGCTGAGGTACATGATGGAGAGTGTAGAAAACATCAGGGAGGAAGAAAGTTGTAATATTATTTACTTGATAAGGGGTACTATTGGCGTACAATGGAGGTAAATGCTTTCAATTTCACCAAGAGATGTGTCGTTTGCTAGCAACATGGTGATGTTATCCATACCTTTGCGGTTACACTTCATAGTATTACAACTCCTTGGCCTTTCCACACATGGGCATTTGATCTCATTGGACCCATACATCCTCCATTTAAGGGATACTGTAAACTCTAGGAAAATTAGTAATTGAATCTTAACACAAGTTCGAGTGTTCTAAACTGTACAACAAGTCGATAAGGCTAGTAACAATAAAAGATTATTAAATTTAATAAATCAAATATAATATTGATAACAAAACTTTAGGAATTGATCGAAACCCTAAATCATATACTAAAACCCTAAAACTGCTTTAAGCACCATTAATCAAAATTGAACCTGAATTTGTTCAAAACCCTAAAATTATAAATATAAACCTACAAAATAGTTAAATATTACTCAATAGTGATAAAATTATAGTCGATTACAAATTCTCGACTAAATCACCTATTAGTGTGAAATTATAAAAAAATCGCTATAATAACTTGTAAAAATTTTAATTGTACTGGGTACCAATTAAATTGATAAAATTTCACGAAAATTTAAAAATTAATTTATGATGAGATTTGTTATAATTTATATGTTTCAAAAAATTACATATATTTAATATTAATTTTTATTTTCCTTTTCTTTCATTTTCAATTTATCTCTTTTGTTTCTTTTCTACAAGTTGCAATGTTCTGGAAATTGAAGACCAAATTTAGCCACCCACGTGAGAAAAAAAATGCCATGTGTTGAGTGGAAAATAAAAGAAAAATGAAAAATAAAAATTGGATAGTTACTTAGCTTAAAATTTAAGCTAACTCACATGTATAAAAGGAGAAAAAAAAAAGAAAAAAAAAAATTCTGCATAAACCGAAAATCTAGAAGAAAAAAAAAACTGTAAGGGAGAGAAAGAAAAGAAAGAAAGAAAAGAAGAAGGAAAGAAAACAAGAAAGAATTAGAAGAAAAAGGTATGTAAATTATTTAGTATAGATGTATGTATATAGTATATATATGTATAAATAAAGTATTTGTATAGTATATTTTTAATAAAACACTACTATTACATGTATATATGTGCACAAATATATAAATTAAATTATATATGCATATATTAGGCAATGTATGTATGCATGTATGTATATAGGTATATTATACGGAAGAGTATGTATTATGTATTTTTTTAAGTATACATATGATTAGTATTAAGTATTTATATTAAATAACTATAGTATATATATATATATATATTTGTATCGTAAGCTATATATATAGCATCCATGTATAATTATTTTCATATATATGTATATATGTAATCGTATAGTATATATATGTAGTAGTATATTTTCATAAGTAAGAATATATGTATATAGAACATATATATATGTATAATATAGGGTATATTTTGCGGTACACCGCATATATTATAAAATATATGTATAATATATAGTATACAGATTTTATAATAAATATTATGTAAATATATGTACCGAATATATATAATATAAAAATGGGTATTTGTAAATTATATATATATATATTTAGGTCTTTGAAAATTATATAGGTATATATTATGTATAAATACAAATACATGAATATATATATATATGTACATAAGAGTATGTTTATGTTCATAAAATAAGTATATATATACATATAGCGTATAACATATATTAGATATATGTAGTATACCGAAAATATATATAGATATATATATGTATGCATAAATCGTGAAATACATAATTAATAAGAAAATGAGAAGTAATAAAAATAATAAAGGTCATAATAATAATCATAATAAAGTAAAAATCTCAAAAATAGGAAAATATGCTTAAAATAATAAAAATATCGAAAATTAATATTTTATGATTTTTAAACTTAAATAATAATTTTTGTGATATTTTTATATCACGATTTAAATTACGAGTCACAATGTCCAAAATGGACCTCGTTACTTAAAAATATACTCGAAAACGATCAAAATGGACTATAAGTTCATAACGATCCGAGCTAAAACGAGAAAGCTACACGCGATTCGATAAAAAGCTCGAATCAGCAATTTCACGTAATTAAGTGAAATAGACTTTACAAATTATAACACTAGTTAGCTTTAAATTCCTTACCTTATAAAATTTTCATTATTTTCAAGTGATTTCGATATCAACCTTGAGCTGCCATCAGACTATTACAACCCTTGAGCTAGTCATGGTCAAGTGAGTTTTTCTTAATGATCCTATTTTTTTTATGCTTGTAGTTAATAAATATAAATTATGAATTATAAATGAATGTATATGGGGTTGGGTTATACTTGTGCATGTTAATTGTTGATGATGGTGAATTTACTTTAAATTTCAATAATATTATAATTGTTGTATAGTAGATTCACTAGAATTGATTTTTTGTGATTTGGAGTAATCACTGAATAAATAAGACTAAATTTTATTCGACTAGAAAAGTTAACTTGAATTATGCATAAATTATACATTGTATAACTAATTCCAGGCAATCATATTATACAGAAGTAGCGAGAGGCCATATGTAGGTTGATTATTGATTGTTATTGATTTCGTACGGTGTACATGTGCGATATGACCTTACCTTGGCCCGTGGGATGACTAGGCGTTGAAGGCGCCAATCGCTTGGCTATGGGTCAAGTCTAGAGGCCTTCGTTTAAGGGTGAGTGAGGGCTACGTGAGCCTGCTCACAATCATATGTAGAACTCGTTTTGATAAAGCTGGTAATGGAAATATTATTACATTTTAAATACGAAACGCGGAGTTTCGTTATGAAATAAGTTCTAATATGATACTCGGATTTGACTGCACCGATGAATCTCTAACCCTGACTTTGGAGGGTGTTAAATCTGAGTTACATGTAATACTTGGTCACCTGCATGTATTTGTTTGGTATACTGTTTGTCATGCATTCATTTGGTTGAACCTAAATATTGTATGACTTGATTGCTGTATGGTTGAGGGAAACTATCTCACTAAGCTAGTTAGCTTATACCCTAATAGTCTTTTCTCGCAGGCCAAACTTTTTGTGAAGTCGGGCTGTCTCATGCCCGAGGTTAATTTCTACATAGGGTCAGTATAGGAGTTGGATGAGATCGGAGAGTACTTTTGATAGTTTATAGATATGTAAATGTTATACTAGTTAAACTAAAGACATGTTTCAGTCTTCGTACTTGTAAACTTTTATACAAATAGACAATGTATTATGTTTTTATAATTTTATTATTTGTCATGAAATAATATTGCTTAAGCTTGTGCACTCTTGGTAGTTAGTAGTAGCTGTAGCCTTGTATATCATATAAAAGGGTTGTTGATTGTAAGGGAATTCAATATGCAATCTTTTGTACGGTATATAGCGACTGCCATGATTAGCCCCCTCGGGTTGTGACAGGTATATTTTGATGTTGGTTGGGACATAATGTTTGATGAAATGGGTGAAGGCATTTCCTCTAAAGAAAGTGACGGGACTAGCTGATGCAACTTTTATAAAGGAGAACATTATATGTAGAGTTGGGATCCCAAAACACATCCTTTCTAACAATAGAACTCCTTTCATTAATTTTCATGTTTGACAACTATTGGCTACTTACAATATCAATCATGTTAAATCCACACCTTACTATCTAAAAGGGAATGGGCAAGCTGAGAAAACAAACAAAAGTTTATCAAAAGTCCGTAGTTGTATGATACACGATAATCGTAAGGAATGGCATGATAAGCTACATTGGTTCTTTGGGCTTATAGGACATCAAAACGAAGGCTAACGTAAGCAACTCCCTTCTTGTTGGTATACGAAGCTGAGGCAGTGGTTCCAATAGAGGTTTTGATCGCATCTGCCAGATTGACTATAAATGCTAAGCTTGAACCTGATATATTACGAATGATAGATTTGGAAGTGTTAGATGAGAGGTGTGATGTTACCAAATGTAGTCTCATTAACTGTCAACATAGACTTGGAGTGGCTTACGGTCGCCTAGTGAAGAAAAGATCATTTCAATAGGGCAATGCTGTACTTCGTGCATCTAAGTATGTAGGCCGAGGTATTTTAGCGCCAAAATTTATGCCTAAGTGGGAGGGACCTTTCATCATTGAGGAGGTAAATGAAAGTGGGTACTGCAAGCTCTAGAATCCCAGGATTGATGCCATTATAGCGCCTATATATTTCTAATACATTAAAAAGTTTCATATGTAAGAAGTATGATATATCACAACTGAAATGAAATATGCGGCTCTAGTCATATGAGCTTGCCTTTAGTTAATTGTTCTTTTTTCCAATAGTTCAATGTTTATTTAAAGTAAGTATAACATCGTTGCTACTTAGTAAGAGTTTTGTCTCCTAAGGACGCCATTGTCGTAGGTTCATATGATGTTGACCAATGAGAGAATTGTCTCCCAGGTGCATGACATGACACCTTTTATACAACACCGATTTCACTATCTTATACTCCACACATAATTATATCAATGGGGTTAAGAAGTGGGTAATACCCCCTTACATTGAGTGTTGCTTTTATCGATGATAGATTGCAAATTACAGTTAAATGTTGCTTGCAAATAAAATACACGACATCCTAGTCTTTATTCATTTAAATGAATTCTTAAAGCCTAACCCAAAGTTATTATGGCATATGTTATGATTGTATTGCTAAATATAACACATGCTATAAATGTTACGCTATCCTTAATGCTTGTAAAAGAATTGAATTAGTATGATGATTCATTCAACAACATAAGAAAAAAAAAAAGCATGAGAAAGTCTAAGTAACAAAGGAGAAGTGTTCTTTCATTTAGTTTCTATGAGCATGCATAAAAGTCTAAAGCATAGATAAAAAGACTCAAACGAGGATCACTCAATGACGAAGCATTGATCTAATTGAAGTTTTGCGATCTATGTTCCCAATATGTTTTTTGCATTTTTAGCTTAACCACTTTAAGCTTAGCCTCAAGTCGATCATGTCACTCAACAATATTTTATGATTTTAACATTTTTGGGCTTTAAAGGCGATCACTTCCATATTTGGTAATTTAAAGTTCAAGCTACGTGCTCTAGCAACATTGCTCACCAATAGTTGTAAGTTTCAAGTAGGTACTGATACCTAGGATTTGTCCAAAAATGAAGCAGCTTTCTCGAGGAAGGTCATTATAGTATTTGTCACTTCAGTACCAAGACGGATTGATCCAACCCAGAAATTGCCCTCTATAGCCTATAAGTCCTCCAGCGGCTGTAAGAGATCTGATGGAACTGTGAATCCACGAAATGAAGAATATGCCTCGGAAGATTGAAGTACCTCCACTACCACTGTATCCGGTAAATCTCCTTCAGTTTGCTTCGGTACCTCAACAACTAAAGTAGGGTTGGTGTGGTCATGAGCTATTAGTGAAGGCATCCGACTATCGACTAGGGTGATGTCATCAACTGGAATGGTACTCGAGGAAATGCCATCTACTATACTATTCGGTTGGCTATCAAAGAGTTCAACTATCCTCAGAATCTTAGTATACTCTTAGATGTTAGCTTCCTCTAAGTGTATGGCCTCATGGTTATCTCAATCAACAATATTGCTTTGTACTTGTAAAGCTTTAATTTGTTTTTTAGTTGGCTATTGTGGTTGATTTGCTTCAATGACAATTTGGTGTTGAATTTCTTCTTGATCACTAACATTACTTGATGGACTGTTTCCATCGCTATTTTCATCCATATCGTCAAAAGATTCATTATTGTTTGTGGATTCATCATCAGTTTCACCATCATTTGCAATCTCAATGGGATGACCGTTTGCTTGAGGCGCTTTCCCATAGCCATGTTGGATAGGGAAAGGAGAAAGAATGGAAGGGAGCTTCTTAGATGTTTTGTCATTCTTCAAAGTAGGAGTAACATTCCTATTGTCTTTGTCCTATAAAGAAAAGTGATTAGTAAACAAGTTATGAGATACAAAATGTAAATATCGAGAGAATGATATTGGCAAAATACGTCACAAATTCGTAAATGTTTGATTTGTCTGATGGCACGTAACTTGGGGGTGGAATGGTCTTTCTTGTTTTTATTCTTTGCATTGGAAAGTAGCTTCTTCTTTTCACAAGGAGCTCCAAATAAGAATTCATCCTTGTAAATAGTCTTCACTGGGAGCTTACTCTTGACTGGTGTAGTTACATATTCTTTAAAGTCTTTTAAGCAACCTATCTAGTACGTAAGCCAACTAGTGGAAGTGATCATGCAGTGACTGATAGATCGAAAAAACAATTGTTTGTCTCATTCCCAAGCGAATATTTCTAAAATCATCTAGGCTCAATGATATACAACACTCATTAAAGTCATTATCAACTGATATTTTTGAAGGGATGCCTTAGTCAAAACCAAATTGTCGAGCAAGTCGATGTGGTGCAGTACGTATAACATCACTTTACAATCAAGATGACAATTGTAGGAATCATCCCGGTCAAGTAAAGAGAGGAGACCTCCAGGCGAGCACCAAAGGATGAAACCAGCTTCAATAGCATCAAGTCTTTCCCTTACACTGAGTAAATTCATGATATTCTTTGATCCTTTTGCATAAAATGTGGGAACCACAAGTATTTGGGTATCTTGTTGGCGTAGGGGCAAAAAGTGATTTGTTTATAGTTGTCCAAAACATCTAATAAAGCGCCCAGAGGTCGGTTATTGACCCATACCTAAGCTTGTAGCTCATTACATTTGGGCTTGTCAAGATAGGAGCTACTGTATCCCTTATACCACTCACAAAAGAAAATATGCAAGAGTACTACATCTACATGGGATACAATAGCATATCGACTCATCGATTGAATGGAGGCTTCGTGATAGAGATTAAGATGCATGTACAATGATCCTAAGTAAAATAGTCCTAGGACAAAATGCTCGCCACGTGCTATATGGATTGCTAAGTGAAATAAATGTGGGCTTACACTGTCTTTTGGACTACCGGAAAACATGTACAAAGGTAGCCAGTAAGTAATAAAAGCCTTGAATTCATACATGCAAGAAGAGATCGTTTATGAGATAACTCAACTAGATTTGCAAAATGGAATAAGAAAAGTAAGAGTGTTGATACTCACTCGTATTCCTCATTCCCTTCGAAGAAGTGTCTCACCTAAGCATTAAAAGAAGTTTTCCTGTAGGGGTCTATGGCTTTCTTTCTTTTGACCTCTAAAGTCAAGATTAGGTGTCGGTCCTCTTCAGAAATTGTAGAAGTGGTGACATTAGTTGCGCTGAAATCACGAAGATGCAAAAGTGTGCTGACGTCTTCAAGGGTAGGTGTGATCTCACCCTACGCAGTCACAAATGTGTGTGTCTGAATGCTCCAATGACACATTAACGCGCTCTAAATCTCTATGTTGTTGGATTGGGGAAAGTTAAAATGAGAGGAAATATACGTCTACCTTCTCAAAAATATCAACATAAGTCGGGTTGCTCAAAATATGATTTACCCAATCAGCCTAGCTGACAATGGGTATCTGAGGAAAGCAAAACAAGTTTTAGATAGTGGGACCTCTTTCTTTTCATTTTTGAATTGGAGCACTAAATCCCCTTATATATTTCGCCTCTCGTGCACTTGAGGTTCTCTTTTGATGAAGTGTAAGGCACCTTGAGCAGTTGGTTGTTTATGTAAGTCTTGTCTTCTTATGTCACCCTAAACGGAATCTTCTTTTATCATTACATCAAGCCACTTATCTTGTGGTGAAGGCATGGTTAGAATGTGACCATCTTGGACGGTTAGCACTTATTGCCCATTACTCTTTTTGGGCATCTTCTTCTTAAACTCTTTACCCATCTCTAATATCACCTGCGAAATTGAATAACAAGGATCATTTAGTTGTGTGTTTTTTTTTTTTAAAAAAAGAAGTTTAGAATTATTAAAATTACCATGTATATATATATATATATTGGTAAATATGTAAAATTATGTATTTATCTTCACTTATTCATTATACATTCATGCATTTTATCAGCTTTTATTGGGAATTTTACTTAAAAATGATGAAATATGCAGTCTTAGATCGATGGCAACTGAATACAAAAAAAAAAAAGGATAAAAAATTGGAGTTTAAGTGGTTTGTATGTGCTTATAAGTGTTTATCTCAGTTATATGCTAATTTTTCTTTTCAACCCGAAACATATAATACCCAAGAGTCAGACTAGGTTCAAGCGGCTAAGAGATTACACTAGTACACGGGATTTTTCGTCACAAGTCACCATCACAGGATCTTTTGTTACGCTTTCCTTTCTAACATTTTCCGTGAGCTGAGAGGTTTAGCTTTTATAATTTTGTTCTTTGTATTCATTTCCCTTTGTTCACGCTCGGACCACAGAAAAAGGGAATGTAATTTTTCCATTTGCGCCATTGAGAGAGAGAGAGAAAGAGAAATCAACACACTGGGGCTTTATCTTGCAACTTGGAAATCAAGTTGAAGAGCATGTGCATCTTCTTGGAAAAGCAAGAAGGCAACAGGGAGAATATAAATATATATATATAGATTTTGTGACTTCAGTTTGAGAGACTCAAGATTTTGAAGCCCACTTGTCTCAAGTCCAAGTATTGACTTCAGTAATAAATTAAAAACACAGTCCAGCATACTGCATCCAATGCACATTCCCGTGTTTCATGATCATACAAGGCAGTCAATTGAGATTTAATGTAAAAACAAAGAAAGTTTGGTTCAGCATCTAATGTCCAGCCTATAGCTAGGGAACGGTTCAACTCGGTCTAGAACCTGCTTATAACCGGCGGGTCGCTATTCAAGAAAATGTTGAACTGCGATCGGACCGCCCATTCTTAAGCCTGTGAACTCAATAGTTTGTATTTCTTCTCTTTTTCAAATTTATTTTTCTTTTTTTTTATCTCTTTGCGTATAATATATCATATATATATATATATATATGCATATATATATACTAATATATATATATATATATATAAAGTGTAAAATATACATTTCATATGCAAATTACACATGTGCATATTATATGCAATAAATGCATATATATATTTATATATATAAAGCAAAATAAAAAAAATAAAAATACTGCAAATTATATGCATATATATTTATTTATTTTTATCCTAATTCAATTTAGTAGACTTCAACCCGTTGGTTCAAACCGGTAAGCAGGGTTGGCCCACCTTGACCATTGTGGGTTGGCGGGTCCTCTGTCGGTGTAGGTTGAGTCTCCTTTTTTTATTTTTGATAAATACTTAGAAATCCAATCGACATTCTAGAACTTTAGGCTGAGGCTCCTCGATCATTGTGAACCGGCGGATCCTCCGGACGGCATACGAAATCTAATCAATTATGCAAGTAGCTTGATTTTGATAAAAGGAAATAGAAAGAGCTTCCGGGGAGAATGGCTTACAGCTTAGGTTTTAGTCTTTTAAAACAATAGTTTTTTTCCCCCCAATATGTTTAATCACTCATTAGGGCATCAAACACTCAATGCCAGCGGCTCGAAGGGTTTGAGAGGGAGAAAAACTTTTATTTTGACAAATATGAGGAGGAGTTAAATAGAAGGGTAATGTTTTTATCTCAAAGGCTTGGTCCGATTTTTTTAGTTCTGATTTTACAAAACTTACAAATCATGTTTAACGGGTTTAAGTAAGAATCAGAAAAGGAAAAGAAAGAGAAGGGTGGTGGGACTTTATATATATGGGTGGTCATTTGCATTTTGCCCCCCTCGGGTAATTTTCAAGGAGCTTCATCGAGGATAAATTTGATCTATCACATATAATTGTATACAAAAACATGCTGTTAGCTCCTTTATATGATGGCACTAGCACTGTTGTGCTTGTACACACGTTTTGTGATCCTCTATATGAACTTAAAACAAATATATACATTTTCATACATTGCTTCATGTTGTAACATACATTCTTAAGATGCATCATTTAAATGTACATCCTTACGACCCTCGTTATTGTAATAATTACTCCCACCTTCTTGCTCCTTGGCTTCAACATGTACAAAATCGAAATTTTGACTTAATTTGGGTTGTAAAATCTTTGCTCTGGTCTTATTAGATTTTTTTTTTTTGATAAATTTCTCAAATCAAGAAATTCAGTTTAATTTAAAAAATCATTAAAACTGAATAGAATTGAATGCAACCTTTTTATCATGGCATTATATAAAAGATTAGTATTATCAAAACAATATTGATTTAGCTAACCTAACTTGTCACGACATAAAACCGATTTATATAATTTCTTTGGCTTGTCTTGACAACAACTTGAGAAGGCCAGGTTGATTCGATAGGTCCAACTCAGTTCTTATAAGATCTAATTAGGTTTTTGAATTAAAATCTGCTATTACTTTTATTTTTTACTAAAAAATATACCGATCTATTAAAAAAAAAACCTAGATTTAACAAAAACAAAAATTAAAACGTTAAAAGTAATGTTATTAAACTCGGTTTAAATAATTGATTCAAACATATGAGATAGTTAAAAATTAAAAGGGTGGAACTTGAGTCAAGCTAAACTGGATTAAACTCAAATTTACTAATACAGGTGAAAAAGCTATCATTTTCTAAATTTCAAGAAAGTGAATGATTTTAATGTTTCATAAAAAATAAGAATATTATATTTTGATGTTTTATAAACATTGATTCTAACCGTGGTTGGATCCTCCCAATTTTATACCCTCTCTAATTGCGGGATGAATCTTCGACCCGGGTGACAACATGGCATAATCAAGGAAGTGCTTCTTCACATGTTACGAGATCTTCTCTTCTAAGCTACATAAATCGAATAATGGAAAACCGAGATTATAAGCAGTAATACTGGCATTTCTGTCCCCAATTCGTGCGAAATATCATTCTTTGCCAGATTCTTCATAGAGAATATTGACTTGTAGGGGTCCGTTATTTTCATGGTCTGCACAATCATCTTATTACATAGGAATAACGTGGCACCACTATCTATACCGGACAATGATCAGTAACTAACACTGGTGGATCCAACAAAAATGGGATACAACGGAATTTAAATTGAGAGACATTGAAAATGTTGGGAATTTGGGACTATGGAGGACATGGGCCACGGAGTGATGAATTCATACGATGAAGAGGTGATGTTCCCAATCCAACACATCGTGGCTTATTCTCCTAGTGCGTCCAATATGGGCTTATAATACACATCGCACCAGGATAAAGTTGTAGAACATATATATATATATATATATGGAGTACGGACCCCAAAGTCATCGTTTCCCATCTGATATCTGTCGAAGAAGCAATCAAATGAGATAAAGAAGGGATAAATGAGGGAGCGGTCCTATGGCATCCGTTCTGGCAACCCGATTGAACACAATAAGGAATCTATAGGATACTTCCCCTCCGGAAAATCGGACGCGGGCTCGAGTTTCAATATCCTCCTATAAGGTGTCTGCTGCCCAAAAAAAAAAAAAAAAAAAGAAGAAAAAAAGATCCTACGAGGCATAGGCTTATATTAAAGATACTATCTTGCGGATCCGATGGAATCTGCTCGATAAAATATAATATACTCATTAAATGTATGTATACATATTATCATTTATGTATAATCTATTGCATTTAAATTACTTCTGAGTCAATCAAATATTATTTCGTAAGTAAATATGTCTAATTTTCATTGGTAATTAATTCTGTAGATTAAACTTGAATTCATAGTATAAATTTTGTTAATTGTGTTGTTCCAAATATTGAAATTAACCTTCACAGGGCAGGATATAACTCACGACGACCTCTTAGAAGTCCCAAAACACTCATGAGCTTATATCTATTATACCACATTACGGATTATATTTTCCTGTTGTAAAGTACATAGAAAAAAAAAAAATGCTTTTATAAGTAAAAGCACTGACAAGTTTGACATGGTACTGGTCTCAAGAAAATTTTGGAAAAATGCATCTACAAAGTAAAGCACGTGATAGAGTTTCTTACCCATGAGATTGATAAATTGTCATGCCTTCGCAAAACGAAAGAAATAACATACTTAACTCAAGTAAAATATAAACAATAGGTATACTGGTAGGCTGTTTTGGTGGAGGTGTTGGTAGATCATTATAGTAACTAATATATAACTATCATTATCTTATGCATATTAAATGTTATTTAAATGTCGATTTGGATTCATTTTCCATTCATTGAGATTCAACCATCCAACGATTTATTGATTGGTAATCTAATTCCAGGAGTTGAAAAGGATTATAGGAAGAAACCTAATGTGGTCTCAAAGTAATATTGATAACAAAGGTGCTTTTTCTTTTTTGATTCCGTTATACATAAATGAATAGTAAGGATCAAACAATCGTGTGGAAAATGATGAGATCAACTGGCGAGTGAAAGAGGATGTTAGATAGGAGATAAGCAAAAGATATGTACAAAACAAAAGAGAATAATAGTGTGAATAGAGACAAAAATATATATATATATATATATATATATATAGGCAAAGATCATTTCCCAATAAAACGTTAACGTGAATTTCTAATACCTTTTGAAGGAATGTGTTCGAGGAAAGGATTTTTGATGAATTTAATTCCATAATCAATTTATTAAAAAGTTTTTTTTTTCTCTATAAATTTTATCTAAAAATTTTAGCATATAAATAGTGTTGTTTTCATATTTATAAAATTTTTAACATATAAATAGTGTTGTTTTCATATTTATTAAGTAATGCTGGTGGTGGGATTTGAGCCGACGATCTCTTACATAATCTGATATAGGATTTTTTCAACCTTCGAGATATCAATGACGCGATTTCAAGTCATAACACTAATTAATGTGGTTACAAGCATTATTGTTCATAGATAGGGTAACTATTATTCGGCCAGAAAAAAGAGAATTTTTCTTTTTTTTTGGGCAAACAAAGGGTATTATCACTCTAGAAATAATATAAGTTTGAAATACATAAAGTAGTCCATGCGACACGTTAATGAGAGTTTAGAGATATGATCCATATAGACCATTTTATGTAAAATTTACTTTCTATTTCTATCATTAAAATATATACCACTTTTTGCACGTCAACCTCACATACATTATCCTTGATATCCTTATAACTTAAAAAAAGTGTATTAAAGGGATATGCTGAAATAACGAAGCAAAAAGGAGAATTACGTCAAAGGTTTTTTATTTTATATGAAAAACACAAATAAATTTCTTATTGTTGATAGATCATTTTGAACTCAGACTCTAAAGGTGCGGTCTAAGTACTTTAGCCTGCTTGAGTACCTTCGATAACCTTCCTAAGATAAAGAGCCCAATCTCTTACAACGACCTATTCGCCCCCCTTGTAAGCATAGGCTTAGCTAGGTAGCTTGCTTGGGATCTCTTGAGTACCTTATCATGTTTAGTCCACCTTTAAGCTACCATAACTTGCTCGGGCTACCTTGAGTAGTTAGTCAATCCTTAACCACTTCGAGGTCCTAGAAAAACTCGGCCTGGCTTCTTGGGTTGAGACAGCCTCAAACCCCCTTGAATACATATTAGGTGCTCGACATGTAGCTTGGTGTTCATAGTGCTCTTACTTTTCACTCTCTCTCTTCATTAATGGTCTTTTGATATTTGTAGTATGGTTAGCATTACTTGTAGTTTTGGACATGTCAACTTCCTAAGTTTTAGACATGGTTGCTAACCTATCCATGGCTGAACAAAACCATTATGTCCCCTATCCTATAGTGGATATCCCTTGCAACAGCCATGTATGACCAACCATAGGACACCGTGTATGCTTGATAGATGAGCCCATTAAGCTAAGGAATCGGATCTTCTCTATTTTTGACTTCCTTTAACACATCGATTACTCCCTAATACTCTCCATGAAACAATTCAAACACTCAAATCACTTCCCTTTTATTCTCTCTCTTTGTTAACTTAAGTATTGGAGGGTCCCCATTAGCGCTATTATCGGGGCTTGCACTACTAAATACAGCTAACAGACCACCTACAACAACTACTAGTCTCCCCTACATGATCTCACAATCACATTTGGTACCCACCACTTTAGGTAACATCAACCTAATAAATGGCTAGAAGCAGAAACACATATCCTCAAGCCTCTCAACAAGATGATTGTGGCAGATCACTACCACCAACACCACCATAATCATTTACTCCATCCATTTTAGTTGCCCTACTATTTGAGTTCAAGCAACTTAGGGTGATGTTCCACCAAGTGATGGAAGAAACCACCGGACATAAGAATAAAATGCTACTTTCTATAGAGAAGTTGCTACCTTGAAAAAAGCTCAAGAAAAACGCCATTGGGAAGAGCCAACAGTTAGCTCATCTATAAGACCAAGCAAGTGAAGTGTAAGCTCCATTCTAACATCTCATACGAATCCTATGTGCCTACATAAGCATGTTCAACCCATCGTTATCCTTCTAAAGACCTTCATTATCGGTTGAACATTAATTGCAGTGAGATACACATGCTAACTAAGCAATCTAGCATGAGCAAAGTGCCTAAGGAGTTCTCTCCAAGATGTTCTTAGAAACCACTTGAGGACATGAATGTCCAAGAGTTAGATGAACAAATTTGTTATACCTCTAGCATGCATTCCTCAACTTGCATCTCATGACCAGGCATAGTACGGAGCCCTTTCATACCTATCATCCTTAAGGAGATGCCCCTGTAAGGTATGAGACTTCCATATTGGAGCAGTTATGATGACTTAGGCCTCATGACCATATTGTACACCTATGTACTAAGGCTGTACTTCTTTGGTTCAACACTTTACTAGGCAGCTTGATCAGCTACTTAGATGATCTCACAACAAAGTTTCAGTAGCACTTCCTTAATAGTAAGGTGTTACGTGGGGACTCCTTTATGCTTTATAATGTTAACCAATAACCTAATGAGACACTTTAGTCCTTCTTGGAGTGCTTCAATTGAGTTAAGATCCATATTTTGAAGCTAGACATAGGCTCTTATTATCAGAGTTAACCCCTATTGTAAGTTGTTCAAGGCCATTGCCTTAAATTGCCCTGAGACGCTTGATGAATTCATGTGCATGGTAAAGAAATAAATAGCCCAAGAAGGCGCTATAAGGGCGAGGCTTGAGACTAACTACAATAGACATGGCTTGGTAGAGGACTGCCTCGGCTGGATGGATAATAGACCATCCTCCTCCTCTAAGAAGCATGAGAGAAGCAAAAACAAATGTTCACAGACTATATGAATATACACCATTGAATTACTCTCTTGATGAAGTGCTTTATAAACTTAGGAGGTAGCACCCTAGACCTCCTTAGGTTTGAAGGATCGAGCAAGTTCTACAATTACTAAATGCATGGGCACAATACCAATGAGTGCCACCACTTGAGGAATTCCATTGAAGGCCTTGTTTACAAAGACTGGATAGACTATCTTATGGTTGACGAGAGGAACTGGCTCAAAGATCTACTTAACGTTACCAGATTGAGTAGTGGTAACAATAGCAAGAAGACCACTTTGACAACTAATAATGTCAGGGTAAGATGGGCTAAGTTAATACAGTTGTTGGAGGCCCCAAGGTGAGGGTAGGAGGATCAAGCTCCTCATCCTCAATTGAGCATAATGTGCTTTTTGTTTGAGGCAAGAAGGTGATGATTGATACCATTATCTCCTTCTTTGTTAATGACAGAAAGAGCGTCAAGTACCTACACAAGGATGCCTTGTTCATGAATGTAGTGATCAGGTACTTTGATGTCTCCAAGACATTCATAAACAACGACGGTTCGATAGACATCCTCTTTTATCATGTGTACGAGCAAATGAAAGAGTAGCTTGACAAACCCTTATAACCATACATAGTCTTACTAGTTTTAGAGTTAGTAGACTTGTGCCAATCAAGGGGCTTATTACCTTTCCTGTTTGACTGGGCGACAATAAATACGTTACCATACAGTCGATAGATTTTGTGGTTATTGACCACTAGTCCTTATAGAGTGCCATATTGTGCAATTAAACATTATGATGTTTGATATGTTAATTAGCTAGAGATGCCATAAGGAAAAGTTTTCCACACCTATAAGAGTTAGCATAGCTTATGGCAATTAGCAACTCTCAAGATCTCTTTACCTTAAGGTACAAGCTTTCCATAATGTGATGTATATAGAGTCACGGCTAGAGGAAAAGCTGGGCTTATAGGGAGGGTTGACCAAAAAGACTGTAGAAATTGAACTTAGGAGTAACCCTAAGCTGACTGCATAGGTAAGGATGTTACTAGCCATAGAAGAAAGAGACTAACTCATCGACTTTATGTTATCCCTTAAGGGCATGTTGGGCATAATTTACATCCTTGAAATGACATACCACCTTTGAATAGACATTTTTCACTAGAGTGATAGGCCGTAATTGAGTAGGAGGTATGGAAGCTACTTCGAGCTAGATTTGTTAAGGGGGAGTACTATCTGACCTAGCTAATGAACACTATACTAGTTAAGAAATCCAATATGAAGTGGCGCATGTATGTGGATTACATGGATCTTAACAAAGCTTGCTCAAAAGATTGCTTTCCCTTCCCCAAGATTGACTAACTCATTAACTCAACGTCGGGTCATGCGGTGCTTAGTTTTATGGATTCCTATTCAAGCTATAATCAAATTCACATGGTTGTCAAAGATGAGGTGCACACCTCCTTTGTTACTGACTTCAAAACATATTGCTACAAGGTTATGCCTTTTGGACTTAAGAATATTGGGATAACATACTAAAGGTTGGTGATGACCATCTTTAAGCCCTAGTTAGGACGGAATGTTGAGGTTTACGTTGACGACATGATCGATAAGAGTAAGGAAAGAATTGATCATATTGACAACTTGCGTGAGACCTTCGAAACTTATGCAAGTATTAGATGAAGCTCAACCATCAAAAGTATGTCTCTAGGGTAGCTTTAGGCAAGTTCCTTTGGTTTATGCTAACGGGGTACAACATTAAGGCCAACCCGGACAAGATACAAGTACTTGCCAACATGAAAGCCCCTTAAACTATAAAGGAAGTCCAATAGCTCACTGGTAGGGTTGTCGTACTTAATCACTTTGTATGTAGAAGTGCTAACAAGTGTTCAAAGTTCTTCAAGTTATTGAAAAACCCATTGGAGTTCAATTGACTTAAAGAATCTCAAGCTATGTTTAACAAACTCAAGTAGTTCCTAGAAAGCCTACTTGTCCTCTCTAAGCCAACCCCTAGGGAAGAACTCTATCTGTACTTGGTGGTCACTAATCAAGCACTATCTTCTGTGCTTGTATGAGTAGATGGACAAGAACATAAGTCAATATACTCCATTAGCTATGATTTGCAAGGACTAGAGGCCAGGTATATACTGGTGGAGAAATTTGCTTTGGCTGTAGTGATCATTGTAAGGAAGTTAAGGAAGTACTTCTAAGCCTATCCCATCGTTGTCTTCATCGACCAATTACTATGGACCATCTTGTAGAAGCTATATGCCTTAGGCCATATGGTCAAGTAGTCATTGGAGCTTAGTGCTTATGGAGTTCAGTTTTGCTTGAGGTAGGCTATCAAGGCACAAGTCCTCGTAGACTTCGTAGTTAAGCATACAGGAGAGGAGGAAACCCCAAATGTAGACTCTTTAAGTTGATGGATCCTCTATTTGGGGGGAAGTGGAGCAGGCATAACCTTGCATAGGTCTTATGGTAGTAAGGTCCTATACATGCTTAAGTTTAGGTTCTTAGTAAGCAATAATGAAGTTAAATATGATGCACTCATTATTGGCCTAAAGATTGCAAGAGACATCATAATAGAGAAGTTGGATATCTACTTAGACTTGATGCTGGTGGTACAAGTGATACAATACCAAAGGAAAGACCGTAGCGAAATGCCTCCAAGCAATCCAAGAGCTCCTTTTAGGGTTCACCTCATGGAAAATAAATAAGATTCCTTGAGCAGAGAACTTTGAAGTAGATAGATTGTAAAAGCTTATGTCTATAGTTATCCCAATGCCCTACGGTAGCGATAAGTCACTGTTTGTCCAATATCTTCCTAAGTGCATAGTCGAAGAGTCATAGTAGGAAGTACTCGAGATCTGACATTCTTAAGCCAAGCCTTATTAGATGGACCTAATCATTGAGCATTTGAAGTCCGAAGCACTTTCTAATGATAGGACTGAGGCCAAGAGATTGGCTTATATTACAGCGAATTACACTCTTATCAACAAGACATTTTATGGCCATGGGCACAATGTCCCACTTCTTCAGTGCCTTGGACTCGAGGAGGGCTTCCATGCACTCGAGGAGCTATAAGCTAGAGTCTATAGCAACCATATTCAAGCCTAAGCCCAAGCCTTATACATTTAAGCTCTTCGCCTCAACCTCCATTAGCCAACCACGAAGGAAGGTGTGAAGGCTATGGTTTGCCCAGTAGGTCCTTGACATCCTTGGACCTATTAATCTCTTCGTTATGTTTTGATGATAGCAAAAGGGATTGTATTGAGTTGTTTACATGTATGTTTACCTTGATTAGACATTGCTATGTGTCTATCGGTTTCTTAAGTATATTGAACAAAGTCTTCTAAGATCTATCAGAAGATTAGTCAGAGGACTAATAAGAAGGTACGAGAATTGGAAATAGGGAATATGCTTAAGATAAAGAATTAATGATTAAGACTTTAAGAAGACTCAGCTTCATTTACTGAATATATTTGAGAAATATGTTCAGTACTTTCCACTAAGTAGGATTAAAATCTATGAGGATAAAATCAAACTTCTCTTGTTATAAAATTTTGTTAAGGATTGGAAAGTTTTGTATTTTATTTGAAAGAGATTTTGATTAAGTCGTTTGGATTTTAAAAGATTCATATATCGACAGCAAAGTTTACCTTGTATATACGTTTGAAGTTCTTAGAGAAAGGAAAGGAAATTTCACCAGTTTTGCAGTACGTGTATTATGGAAAGGATATGACATATATGGAAGGTCAACAAAGAGATAATTCAGAAAGTATTTTTGCTAAGTAAAAGTCTGGAATAATTTCTCTAAGGACTTACCTTAAATTAAGACTCTAGCCGTTGCAAATTTAAGTATATAAAGGAGGCAAGATCCTCATAGAAAAAGGCATGAAAAAGAATGAAAGAATTTTTGCTATTATTTTAAAATGCCGCAAACAATCCAATTCTGAGAATAGAAGATCGATTAGAAGCTTACATACTTATCTTCATATTAGTTCTTATTTGTCAAGGAACCATTTCTTTTATTTTCCTTATTTTCTTTTATAATCTTGATATAAGTATTGTTTTAGAGAGATTTTTAATCTTTCTGAGTGTTAGCTTAGGAGTAAGGCTAAGTGAGTCAGAGAAGAGAATATTGTTTGTAACCTCTGTAAGTGTTTGAGTATTACGGATAGTGGAATGACTTTGAAAAGTGAACTAAGTCCTTGACAGTGAAGTTGAAAGAGTATAGTAAGTATAAGGTTGAAGCACTATAATTCGTTTGCCTAATTTTCTAACTCTCACCTCTTTCCTTTCGTATACATTATTTATTTGTTTATTCATTTATCTTCTAGCCGATAAGTTAAGTAATCAAGGGGATAAGTTTTACTCGAGTATCTTATTTGTTTAAAATTTGATTTATAACTAATTCACCTCCTTACCCCCTCCTCTTGGTTACTTAACTAGGACCTACAAGACCCTTCCCTAAAGCATCTAGAGGACATTAGTTCATTCTAGTAGCCATGTTCTACTTCGCTGAATGGGTAGAAGCTCAGACGGTTGCAAGCATCACTACTTGAGTAATGGAAGGTTTTGTCCTTACCAACATTCTCATTAGGTTCGAGGTGCCTTATGCCTTGATCATAGACAATGGCAAGTAGTTCAATAGTCCCATATTTAGAGAATTTTGTGAAAAACACTACATAAGCCTCCACTACACCGCTTTGAGTTACCCTTAATCTAACGAATAAGTTGAAGTAATCAACAAGATAGACTTCAGCAACCTGAAGGAGAGAGTTGATAAAACAGAGGGGATTTAGGATGATGAGCTCCCTAATATCCTTTAGGGATATCGAATGACTCATAGGACTTCCACTAGAGAAATTCCTTTTTACCTTGCCTTTAGATCTGAAGTTGTCTTACCCATCGAGTTGGAACAACTAATGAGTGACATCAATACCACTCACATGGCCTTATACGTGAGCCTTTATATGATTGATGAGGTATGCGACATCGCTAGGGTTCAGATAGCAACCACTTGGCAATGAGTAGCTTGGTACTATAATATGAAGGTTAGGTACATGGTCTTCCATCTAGAGACCTAGTATGTCGAAAACTAGAAGTCATAGGCTCCTAAGAAGGACAAGGAAAGCTTACATTAAACTAAGAGGACCTTATGTGAATGAGGGAGGGTATAGGCAATGGAGCCTATAGGTTGGAGACCCTCGATGGATAGCTCTTATCGAGGATATGGAATGAGAATAACCTAAGGCCTTATTTTATATGAAGTTTTGTAATTAGCTTGTTGTACATGCATATCTTTATGAAGTTAATGAACGATGATTTCCTTATATATACTATTCTCTCCTGCTGGTTTATACTGAGTACTCTTATTTTCAGGTCAATTTTCATCCTTAACTTAACGCTTCATTGGTAGTAACACTGACACCCAAGGGATAAAAGGGCCCAAGCATACTTGACTTGTGACATCACATTGCTGCCTGGGCACTCTTGATGATCATTGCACCCAAGAGGCTCAAAGTCCTAACCAAAAGGGTTGGCGTAAGTCCCCTGCCTCGAGTACCATAGTAGTGCTTACACTCAAAAGGTTAATGATATGGGACCAAGTACATTGACTTGATTGGTACATTGGTCTAAACAAGCACACTTAGGTACTTTGCAACCAAAGTACCAAGCGAAGCATATGAGGTTCAAACTAGAAGTACCTTATTTGAGCTAACCTAGTCGAAGTACTACTATACCAAACATTAGGTAGGACTTGGTATCTTAGACACTTAAGCGCTTAAGTACACTAGTTAGGCATGGGAGCTCGAGCTAAATGAGTAACAACGGAAAGGAGAAAGTAAACAAAGAATAGATAAAGAAACTTAAAGCAGAAATACTTTCATTCATTCATAAAGTATTTATAAGGATTTTAAGGTTGACATCCCAGCATTAAGTACAACAAGAAAGAGGAAAATAAAGGAAAGAAAAACATACAAAATGGGGAGGTGAGAAGAAGAAAAAGAAGTTATAGAAGATCCTTATTGAGCATCGATTTTGTTGCCATGCCTGTTTTCCCCAATGGTCCCCTTGGCCAAACACCCAAACCTTTGGTGTGTCATCATTGAGCTAAGCGAGGAACTCAAGGTCAAGGTGTTGATACTACTACCACACATTTTCTCGTACCATTTGCCCCCCTCCAGCTCAACTTTGGCTGCCACCTTCTTGAATTTGAGCCCTAAAGTAGTCTCATAGAAGATCCTCTTAATGGCCTTTAGAGTTAAGCCTTGACCATCCCTTAACTTTCTAAGCCTAGAATCCAGCTTAAGCCTCCTCAAGCTCCTTCTTCTTTCCCTCTAGCTCAACCTTTACTTTGGTAAGCTTACACATATGAACATCCATTGATGCCTTTGTCGCTTGTTGTAAACCCCTAAAAACTTTAGTATAAGCTAGGCTATCACTATGAAATATTTAGAGATATACTAGAGATAAGCCAAAATTGCTAGGAGAGATTTGAGAGATATGCCTAAGATTTGATAAGACATCTATAAATAGTGATAGAAATTACCTATATTCTTTAGAATTGACTGTTCAAATGTAAGAATAGTTAGTGAAATAAAGTCAACATAAGAAGGTTAGTTAAATCAAAAGACTTAAAGAAAACTAACAAATTAACGAAATGAATTTTTAACACCAACACATGAAGCAAAATAAAGAAGCCCTAACAAAGCTACAATTTATGCCAAACTACATGTGTACATCAACATATGTAAAATGAGAACTTAAGACTTAAAGAAGGAAGAAGCAAAATTAAACAAGTAATTGACCATGATATAAGCCATGACCTAATCTTCTCCTTTATATTAACATGCGGAAAAATTGAATACTCTAAACTCATCCACATATGGCACCAACATCATGTGTGCATCAATAAACGTGAAAAATACTACATAACTAAGACAAAGAAACATAGGCCAAGTTGGATAGGTAACCCATTTGTAGAAACAATGAGGTCATGATTGATAAAATTACTTCATTACATCATGCCTTAACTCATCATTCTAGAAGAAATAAGACTCCTAAGTTAACAAGGAAATTTCATTGGAAAGTGCCCTAAATCTAGAAGCCATGACATCATGGATGTTGAAAATGAAATGAGAAAATAAGACATGTGGAAATGGAGATGCATGATTGTAGACACCTCATTTTTGTTATCCTTTCATTTTTAAGATCTTTTACTTTTAGGCCATTTTTTAAAAAAAACTCAAAATGTAAAAATAAAAAAATATAAAGTGTCAAGAGTCTAAGTTAAGTTAATTAATCATTTAAGGTTGGATTAGACAATGGTTGAAAATATGTATCCAATTTAATAAATTTTGAGTTTCTAAATAATTGAGCTTCATTAGAAAAATATTTTTTTAAAAATAGTCCAATAAAGCATAAAGTAGATTTTCATTTAATTTGAAAAATATTTTAACTGGACTAATTAAAATAGACTTAGAATTTATTAAATTTAAGAATGGTATTAAATGGTTAGCATGTGTATTTTAGATAATATTGAAAGGCTACGATCAATTCAAAACAGCTTGGGTTGAGTTGGGTCTAAGATAGAAAGCCCAAATAGAATGTGGAGCGTTTAGAACTCAATCTTAAGAGTGGATTAGATCAAATCTTTAGATTTTTTTAGGGTTTGAATAGAATCATGGTTAAATCATTAGAGAAATTAACAAATCTAAAGCAGGTATCATTAAATCTTGTAAAAGTTACATTTGTTAAAACCCTAATTAAGGTTGAATTCTATTTGAATAGATCCAAAAGATTTAATAATGATAAGATTGTTTATCTATAAAAAGGAGGATTCGTCTATCAACTTGGACTGATCCTAAACCCCATATACAATCAACAATCCCCATGCCTGACGTTTTCTTTTTCAACTCCAAACATTACGCCTCAAACCCCTCTTACCTCATTCCCTTTCTATCTATGCAACAACCACCCATCTTTAACCCCTCTCTCATAACCCAAACCCATGCTACTCGGCTAGTAATCGACGACCATAGCACCCTACGATACCTGGGCCATTGCATCCACAACTACTACTACCAGCTACTCATGAAATCACAAGAATGCATCACGAAATCTTAAGGCGTAGTGGTTAGAGCTCTTATCATTAATCAATTACTCATAAAAATCAAGTTTCCCATTTGATTTATCACATGGAGACCATCGCGTGAAGTTGATTTGCTGTTGCATTCTTCTTCTTTGGCTAACCCTTGGATTCTCCTCCATCTCGACCCGGGTGTGATAAGCTTGTGATCTGACCTGTATGTTTAGTAATAGGTGGGTTTATGTTCTTTTGGTTTATTTTCCTTTTTGTTTAGTTTATTTTAGTACCTCTTTATTTATTTAGTTTTATTTTTTTACCAAAGGTCAATATTAACTCTTGTTTGTCTTTTGGTGTAGGTTCTTAGTAGTAGCTTTTTATTATTAGTTTTTTTTTTCTTTATGATCTTGCTTTTAGCATACGCAATAATTTTGTTTAAAATTGTTTAATTATTTTGTTGGTAGGTATTAACTTGAGTTTTTTTTTGACAAGTTTTTATATTTCGTACATTAATAGCGTTTACGTGTATTGCATATTCGTCATAGAAAACATGATTTAGAAAATTATTTTTTTTAGATAAAAATGGTATTTTTAAGATGAAATTGCATCACTTTAGTAAAAATTGCATCGTTATGGTTAACGTATTTTTTTCATAGTTCGACATCTTTTGTATAGTTCATACATCTTTTCTATATTTAGATATCTATTTTATGGTTTAGACATCTTTTTTTCCCTAGTTTAAGTATCTTAGGCATATATTTCACATTCACATTAATTGCATATTTCATGAAAAATTACATTTAGGCACTTTAGGATTTTTCTAAAAAGTTTTATTATGTAGAAATGGTTTTTCTTTAAATAAAAAAACTGAATTTGATTTTTGTTTTTTTTTTTTAAAGTGAGGGATTTTCAAAGTTGGATAATAAAAAATGAGGATTTCTTTTTGAGGATTTTTCTTAATAAAAATAAACTAGCTAAAAAAGTAAACTTGGCTACTTTTCAAAAGATAAAATTTGTCCATATAGTAAAGTTTTCTAAAAATGAGAATTACAGTTAATTCGATCTCAATTAGTGGGTATGTAGGTATTTTCGAGTAAACTATAATTTTTTTTTTCATTTTTTAGGGAAATTTCATGATAAAAAATAATAAAAGAATTCATTTTTGTACATTTTCACATCTTTTGCATGTTCTCATATTTTTAGAAAAATTCCAAAAATAAAGGCTCATTAATTGTTTTTTTTTTTTAAGTTTTACATGGTGACTTGGTTTAAATAGGTTAGTTTTTGAACCCATTTTTCTAGTTAAAAAAATTATTTCTTAGAAAATTCATGGACTAGTTACTAAATTAGGGTTTTTCCACTTAAAAACATCCTCCTTTTACCAATTTTCATTGGGTGGCAACTCCAAACTTATTTTTAAAACTATTTTTCTATATTTGTTTAAAGAAAAATATTTTTCCTTAATTTAAGGTTGAGTAATTTATATTAAATGGGATGGGTTTAATATAAATTGAATTAAGAAAAACCAAAATAGGGCTCATCAATGATCAAAGTGGCGGCAAACAAAAGGGGGAACGCATGCACTCTGTTCCAATTATTCCAACATTCCAACATATAAAGAAAGATTAAAGTCACAAAGCAAAAAAGCTTATGAGGTAAGCTAAACCAACCTTTTCCTATAAATAAACCTCACTATCATATTTTAAGACCACATTATGCTACCATTCTAACCAATACACATCTCTTTTTAAGCTTCACCAAACATTCTCACCAACCATTCTTCACACTCCTCTTCACCTTATATAACTTCAAGACTTCAAGGTAAGCTTTGATAATCTAATAAAGCTTGTATATTATGAAAGAAACTCTTTTCAACTATTTTTCCTTTAAGGGAAACTTCCTTCCATTTTATTTACAAAAAACAAACTTATGAAGAAAAACTCTTTTCAACTTCTTTTCATCAAAATCCTTAGCAAACAAGAGGAGTTTTATATAAGAAGAAGTTTGGAAAGAAACTCCTATATTTTACTAAAAGATAAGATTTTCTATTAAACTTAAGCTTAAGCTTTATTTTGATAACTTTCTCAAACTAATAAGTTCTTTTAAAATCAACATCTTTTCGAAAGTCATTTAGATAAAAAAATCTTTTCATTTAAAGATTATTCCTTATCATGGTTTCTAAGAACAATCAAGGAAAAAAAAGTTTTCAAAAGAAGTTTCCTCAACTTGAGAATTTAAAAAAAAAAAAGCCTGATAAACTTTTAAATTCATTTTAAGGAAGTCTTTCTAACTCTTTTTCATATTTGAAAGAAGTTTCCCAAAATATTCTAATCAAGTAAAATTCAAGAAAGAAACTAAAAGAGTTCTTTAAAACAAAAGACTAAAATAATAAAAACTATAACAAGTGGACAAAGTTATGCCTTAAAAGGTAACCCACTTATCATGTTTGAATAAGATTTCCTTGACTTGGAATTTATTAACAATGGACCTATCATATCCATACCGTAATGATTTGACCTTATACGAGGATTGAAAAACTACGGAACAAGAACCAAGAGCATTCATGGACATATAAGGACCATTTGGACATGATATGAGGAAAGAAATATTGAACATAATCAACTCAAGAAATGAAATTCTTATAAAACAAAAGGCTCGAAACAAAACTTAATAAGAAAGTTTAGTGATTTAATAAGTATCTCAATTATCTTTATCTTTATAGGTATTTTTTATTTGGAACTTCCAGAAGATTATTACGATGAATAGAAAGATGGCCAGGTGAGTACTTACTATGATTATCACACTTTTGTGCTTGTAGAGTAGTTATACTTTTAATCTTATATATTTAACTTGAATTGCATGGGGTATTGGGGAAACGTATGTGCTTAAATTGCTTGTTAAGACATTTAAGAATTATCTCCATAAATAAAGTTGATGATTGTGCGATGTTTTGGGTGATTGCTAAGATAAATGGAGATTAAGCATATCAAAATCTAATATCAAAGTGGTCATGCATAGCATAATGGATAAACTTCTTTTATTTGCTACCAATGTCACATATGGAATGGAAAGGCTAAAACTTTCCTCGTTTATTGCAAACTAAGTGGCTTTGAGGATGGTCATGCATTAGATGAGGTCGTGTCCATTCTTATGTTTTGGGTTTGCATACATCTAGAGGTTAATCAGGGATCTGATTAGTCCTTAGTCATTTGGTGGTTAGGAAAGGTATTATTTCTTATTTTCATTTGGGCCTTCTTGGGACTATCAAGAGATCCTTCTCTTGTGATTTATTGATAAGCCTCTGTGAAAATTTCTTTTGGTTCCTTTGGCTAACCAGAAGATCCATCTTCCTTGAGATTATGAGGATTCTAAGTGAACATTAGTTTGCTTCTCCTAGATAAGCGAGAGATTGGTTCTCTTTTGAGGTTAGGGAGAATGGGCTCATTTGGTTCTCCTAGGATTGATCAGGGGACATAATCTCTTAATCATTACTGACATTAGGTTTAGCCAAGAATTGAGATTATCTGGCTATTTTATGGTAGCCAAGGATGTTATGTGAAGTGACTTTTATGCTAAATTAGATGCCTGGACGCTAGTAGAACTATAAATCCTCAACCTAAGGTTAAGGGGGGAAAATTAAACCCTAGACTGCTTCATAAATACTAGAAGATCGTGTGTATTGCTACATATGATTGATTGTTGCAAAACATATGCTTAACTAACTTGCTTGAAAGGTGGTATGAGTTGGTATCTTACTAAGCTGGCTGTAGTTTACACCTAATAGGACCTTACTGGATCTACCCTAAAAGATCTAGACCTTTGGTGAGGTTAAAAGCTTAGGAGCATGGTTGGGGAGAATAGGCAAGGAATTTAAACTATGAATTTAGAAAGGAAACATATTATGTTAATTCTAATATGTTTTATTTGAAATTTTTTTGAAGAATTTTAATTAAGTTTGTAATTTTATATTTAAACAATAATATTTGGACTCTGTTTTATGCCATTAAGTCCGTGATACGTCATAAATTCTAGTGTTGACACTTTATGTACTTATTGGAGGTAACTGGTAAAGTTTTTCTAGTATATGAATAATTATTTATAATCTGTATGTGGTGGTTTGTCATTACTAGGCTGTCTTCGGGGTTGTGACACCTGTACAAGAGTTAATTGGTCGGTGAACTCTTGATTGCATTACTTGAGATCTCGGTGGGTTGAGGTTAGGTTTTTAAAGCAACGCTTCTTTACCTTAACCTTCTCTTTAAGCTTAGAGATATACTCCTCCAGTATAGTAGCCCTTGTGCACACCACTTGTGAAATAACAAGACTAAGTACTTGAGCATTATGGAATACCTATAACCAAAATAAGAAACAAAAACTTACCTACCTATATGGTTGTAGTTGTGTTGGAAGGTGTAGCTACATATCATGATAGCCTGTACACAAGCAAAGAAAAGTGTTAGTAATACGAGCTAACTTAGGAACATAAAAGCACCAATGGAACTTACCTCATGTAGCTTATTTATGGCCATTTTCTTGGAATTGTCCTCTATTAGGCCATAGAACCGCTTGGTAAGGTTCAACCAGAAGCCAATACATGGGTGAACACTGTGATGGATTGTTGTTGACCAAGATTGCAAGTACCCTAAGGTCTTGAAGGGTCTCCTTAGAGTCCAACTGTCGCGGCTCCTACTGCCATGGCTCCTGACACCTCTATAGCAAACCCCCTACCCTTCATTAGTGGGCTCGTTCTTAACTTGGAGCTCGATATTAAGTGCTAATCCCAACCTCCCTGAGACCCTTCAAGAATCTAGACTACCACTATAGCTAGGGGGAGCCCATCTAGCATGACCTCAGCGATAGGCTCCCCTATTTCTTCTTAGTGTTCTCTACCCTCCGAAGAGTTAGCCTACCTTCATCTCTTTTTCCTTGCAGGGGCATCTTTAATCCTACCCTCCTTAATTGAGGTGCCTACTCCCTTAGCTTGAGCTTTCTTCTTCTTCGAGTTAGCTCTTATATTTGCTTCTTATAAGTGTTGCTAGGCTTTGCTTGAAGTTTTCATAGTAGATCTGCAGACTTACAAACATAAAACAATGATTGGTAAAAAAATACAACATAACTAAAAATAAACTTACAAGGTTAAGGACAAGTAGCCTTAATCATTCCCTTCATAATAATAGCATAGTGCAATGAACTCCTAGCCACCCTTCTTCAACTAGGATCATGCCTAATACTTATCTCTCTATCGGACAACATCCTTTCATCAATGTAACTATTGAGTACTGAGGATAGGTTGAGGCCCCCTGCCAAAATGCAAGATTGAGGATCTCTTCCTTCACATCTTCATCCTTAAGGAAGAATTGCTTAACCCTTGTTGTCTTAATCAGCTTTGCCTATGTAATGGGAAAGGGCACCCTCTCAATCATCTTCACATGAAATAACTTGTCCTTCTAACCCTCCATGTTTAACTTCAACCGGTTCAAGATTTTCACATCTTTAGGCTATAGCATAGACCTAACCATCTTGGTAGGTCTTCAGATGGAAGAAATGCCTAAATAGCTAAGATGTAGGCTTTTGCAAGTTATAAATGCAATTGCCTAGAAGGCGAGTAACTGTTGCGAAGTGATCGGATGTAGGGAACCTAAGTTGACCTTGAAGTAATTGAAGCAGTCTAGTTGAAATTCAGAGGATGGTCTAACGTAGAGGTCATACCACAATGAATGAGAACAAAGAAAATAAAAGGGGGTGAGGGGTTGGATTAGCAAATTTAGGCAGCTACCAGCTGGATGTGACCCACCAATTGATCCTACTTGACCTAATCTTCACTTGATATGATGCATAAGTGTTGATTAGGGTTACTTGTTATTATTTCTTACTAAATGGAATAGATAAGAGTTAAGGATAAGGAGAGAACTTGAGGTTACTTTGAAAAGGATATTTTGAAATTCAATTATGGAAGTATGATGTCTGTGTACATAGTAATTGAGGTATTTATATGACCTCTTCTAAGGTTACATTGACAATGAAAAAGGAAAAAATGGATAATGTAAGAAAATATTTCTAGAATATGCCAAAAAGAGGAAAAAATGAAAACAATATTAAGTATGAAAAATGAAAAGAATCCTTCTAGAATGTTGTGCCACAAGATAAGGGTCAAGAGAGGGTTGGTGGGTTATGATGTGGTTGGTCCTATTATTATGAGTGCTGATGCGAGTTCCTAGACAACTTGGTACTTATAGGATCAAGCATAGATGAGCACAGGAGAGGATTTAGAAATAGGGTTGACTTGGCTTGGTTTAGGTTAGAGCTCAAACACTTAAGCATATTTAGATCCTCTTTAGGTTAAGTAGCTTAGGAGCTCAACTTAGACAAGTTCTTAGAGTTAGGCAGCTTGGAGACTATGGCAATCTCTAATAGGGCTTAATGCTTGGGTTGATAGAAGTGTAGAAGATTAAGATTAGTAAAGGAATCCTCGTCCTCAATGGGTTTTTGGGTTAGTATTCTTTGTGTAAGTCCTTGCAATCTTTTAGCTCGGTTTTGGGTGATTGGTTTAGGGAGTTGATTCTTATTATCTTCTTAAGGGTCAGAAAGATTTGCCCTCAGATTTGAAGGGAGTTCTTGTGATGGCGCTTTTCTAGGTTTGGTTGGAAGCTCATCAGGTTAGTATGGAATCAAGTTGGATAAATTAAAGGTGGAGGAAACACCATAGTTCTTAGGTAACTCAATCCGATAAGCGTTGTGGTTGATTTTCCTCAAGACCTTGAATGGACCATTAGCTTGTGGGGATAGTTTACTTCGTCTCATGTATAGAAATCTTTCTCGGCTGAGGTGGATCGACACTAGGTCACCCGGTTTGAAAGAAATACTTTAATGACTATGACTACCTATCTTTTGCTATCTCTCATTGAAATTGGCAATTTCTTGGCTACGGATTGGTGTAACTCTTGTAATCCTTGGGCATGGTCAACTTTAGATTGGCTCGCTTTGGCAGTTGTAACGGTGCTTATCATATCCAGTAGGATAGTAAGGTTGAGGCTATAGATGACTTCAAATGGAGTCTTCCGAGTGGTACTATAGATAGTTCAGTTGTAAGTAAACTCCATAACTGGTAGGTACAAGTCTTGATGGGAATCAAACAATTGGACCTTTAACTTGCACTTGAGCTTGAGATCTTAAGGGACTAATGAAGCAGATTCTATTGTTCCAGCTACCTCTTGCCAAGGTCGAACTGATCCTTACTGTTGACTAACTCCACATGCCGATCTAAGTAACTTCTCATTTGTCAATAATCAAGTGTCGACTTGAAATATGCTCCATTGAAAACTTAGTCCCAGCATACGTCTACTCGGCCAAGATTGTGCTAACTACTAGCTCGATAGTATTGGTGTCGAGAACCCTAGAGTATATCTGAACCCACATCTTTTCTAAAGAACCCCTAGGTTTACTCGTCACCTTTGCTCAACAATCCTTAACCTGATAGTATAATTTGTGTACTTATGCTAAAAGCGCCCCTAGTGATTGCTCGCCACGTGTCCAACCCCCACGCGAAAGGATTTGCTGCACCAATCACCAATTTCTTTGAATTTTCATTTGTACCCTTTATCATTCCTTTTAGATAATACCCTTTTTGTCTTTTCCATTTCTAGGTAGGATGCTCTAACTTTTTGGGTATAAATACTGTTTATAATATGTAACCACAATAATCATTTGATATTGAATATACTTCTCTTTCATGAGCTAGTGTGCTTACAAACATACCACCCCCTCTCCCCTACTACCTCACCTCCCTTACTGCCTTGCCTTACACTACCCCACCCCCTCCTCCCCAAACACCTCCTTCTTTACTTACTCTTATCCTAACCCTTAAGCAAGGTTAAGCGATGAGTGACCTGACTGAGTTGCTTGTACATTACATTTAGTTAGTTTTGCGAGTCTACGGAGTTTCCTTGGTGCATTACATCCTTGGAATTGTTTGTAGTTTATTTGTGTATCTCGTGTCCTTGTTCTAGTTTTCGCCTTTCATTACCTTTCACTTCAAGTTTTCTACAAGCTTAGACTCACCTCGATACGATTGTCCTTATCTGCTCTTGGTGTGGTATATCATCTTGGTATTAGAGTTGAGTTTTGTTTGGGTAAGTTGTGTCTAAGCTTTCTTGTGAGTAGTGTTTGTTGTGGTAGTGTATTGTAGTTGCATAGAGGTTAGCTGTGATTTTTTGAGTAAGTAGAAGGCATGGTAGTTTGCTGTTATTGTATGCTCTATTATACTCTGTTTCGAGCATACGAAAACAGAGTAAATTTCCAACTGGGTTTATTGTTCTACGGAGTAGTTGTTGTATTGATAGTTAGCTTGAACTTTTGTATGAAGAAGTACAAGTGTATGTTGTTTGGCTTATGAGGATAGTGTCTTTTGTTTTTGTGGATTCTAAGTTTGTTATTGAGCTTTATTAATAATATGATGGATCCGAGTGTTAATGTTGGTATTGTAAACCTTATTTTTAGTAGGCTTACAATTCAACTAAGAGCACTTCCTGAACGTTCCCAAGGATCAACTAAACTAAGAATACAAGTTTACATTTAAAAACGAATTTAGCTTTCCTATTCGAAAGTCTATTATTGATAAAACTCAAACATGAAAAACTGCACTCTAAAGTCACCCAAAACCGTAAAGTAATTAAAGCTCATAACCCTAAGCTATTAATTGATAATTTAATTTGAATAATTTTATTCAACTCTAGAAAATATCATAATTTTATAAGAATTAAGTTATAATCTACAAAACAATTTAAAAAGCAAAGTCTAAAAGAATTTATTAGACGACAATATCCTTATCTTCATGCCTAAGCCTCATACATGTGAATAAGTGAACCGACCAATCACCCTAAATAACTTATCAATTAAGAGTTGGAATCATTTATTAATCGATAACTTGTCAAAAACTAGTGATAAGACACTTTCCTTATCATACCTTAAGTTATACTACATATAGATAAGTTATCACAAGATTTTATGTATTCAACTTTAATAAAGAAGACAAGACAATTCCATGTCATAAAGGAACCCTAGGCTGGTTCTTACAAGGCTAGAAAGGGAGGCCATGCCTTGTCTTTCATCCATCAATCACTTTGTCTTACACACTACTATTCACCCCTTAATGCTTACATCATCTAGTCTTGTCAAATGTTAGCATTTGTGCAAGTTATAAGACAGCAAATCAAGTTTCTTAAACATACTTTCCCACCCTTATACAACCAGCCACTCTCTCTCTCATATCCCTCACTTTCACTTTCATTTCTACTTCCATTTCTCTCACTTGAAAATCAACCCAAAAGTGGAAACATAAAACCCCACAAAATCAACTTTACTGCCACTTGTAGCTCCAATCCTTAGGGCACAAAAGCTTCACTTTGTGTACTCCATTTGTTGACCTTCAAAGCCACTTTTAGGATCCTTAGAGCACCCTTTAAACCCCCCTTCAAAGGACTAAAACTCAAGATTTTGAAAAAGTGGCAAGAACGAGAAAGTAGAATAAGAAGCTTAAGTGAAAACTTAGTGTACCACCACCATACTTTTGCTTTATGGACAAATAAGTGTTTTTTTGTGTTAGTAGCCTAGTATTCCATGTTAGGAGACCATGTTTTCTTCAGGATATTAGTATGATCATAAGTTGATGAAATAACTAAGGCCACCCTAAGAAGCAAACTCATGAAACCCTTCCATGAAAGTTGACTTATGAGCATGTAAAGTTGATGTTATGTAGAGATACTTGTTTAACACTTAGAATGGAAGATTTTAAGTTGAGAAAATCATGAAATGAGCACTTGGATGAGAGGATACCATGCTGCACATGAAGTATTTATAGGTCCTGTGGATGTTATTTTCACTTCCATTAAGTTAAACATGCTCAAATCTAGACTTAGGTAAAGGAAAATCCATTACATGAAGCCTTTGTGAGGAAACCAACTTGAAAGACATGAACTACGATATGGAAGTTGTATTAAGTATGAGATCTACTATTTTCATGTAAAATGTGAGCTAAGTAATCATCTCATGGAAGAAAAGTTAAGTTCAGATTTGAATATAAGTAGGTTAAGTTTATGATCTAACTCTTAAACTTAAGAAAATGAGGAAACAAGTTGAAAAACCAAGCAAGAATCTTTTGGATTTATCATGACCAGATCTGAAGCTATGTTGAAAGACACTTACAAATATAATAAAAGTAAGTAAACAAAGTGAAAAGACCAACCAAGGCAAGTATGATAAGGGTATTATGTTTAAAACTCAAAATCGAGCTTAAAACTTCTAAATCAGGCCTCAAACTCTAAGTTGAACCCTCATTAAATTTATGACGAGCAACTTAACACAACAATAAAAGTTGTTTTAAGACTCTCAAGAAGCCTACAAGACACACCCCAAGCCTCATAAATTGACTATCCTTGATTTGGATAAAAAACAAGCTCATTTGATAACTTAAGTCTACTTAAAAGCTTAAGAAGTTGTTGTTAACCTTAGGAGTGTAAATTAAAGTTGGAAAATATGACCTTAAGGACCATTTTAAGCCTAGAATAAAATCTTAAGCCTAAACCCAAAGGATTTCCTAAGATATCAACAAGCTTAATAGTAAAACAAAGCCCAAAAGCACTCTAAATCATGAGAATCGTTGCTGTTCTAACTCAGGTAGTTTTTCATGCCTCATCTCGAAAATCTAACCTCACCACATTAAAGTACACTTGAAAATGATGAAGATTGACTATAAGATCATAAAAATTGGATTTAAAATGAGAAAGTTATATGCGATTGAACTTTAAGTGAAAACCGGGAAAAATATGAAACCAAGTCAAAAGTATAACTTAAAAAGGTTTTAGCTTAGTTTTTCAAAAATCTATTTCAAATGCTTATAGTATTATATTTGCAATGTCTAGGGGACCTAGATTTTGGAGAAGACCTGCCCTTAGATCATTTTGATTAATCCGCATGGTTGAGCGAGTGAATTCGTAATGACTCCTTACTTAACTTTGCTTTTAGATTAGATGCACCTAAATACATACATACATATATATATATATACATATATATATATATATATAAAATAGATGCTTGTGGGATATGGGAAATGCATATGTGTGAATTTATGATTGAATTCCATGGCTTGCTAAACACATAATAATGAGAATTGGTTGTGATAACTCATACATGCAATTGTATGGAATGAAATTGTCCGATTGCCATGAAAACAGGATTAATCACTTCTACAATTAAGAAATTCAATGAATCATGCATTCCTCATAATTGCATTCGAATGACATTGAATGCTACTTTATGTAGAAGATAGGAAGAGACTCATAGAAGGAGGGCCTCCTGTAGGATTGGGCACTAATTATGCCATCATTTTAATTAAGTCTTTATCCTAAGTTGATGGGCTTACTAGGCGCTAGGAGATGCCAACTATTGGTAAGAGGCTGTGTTTTGTGGCTACTGCTTAAGGCATGTGTTTGTGGATTGTGGAGGCTACTACACCGTTACACTTGGGATTTTGAAAATATGTTTTGTTGCTCCAAATGAAAGTATATATATATATATATAGTTTTGACTTAAGCACAATAGCGCAATTGATGTAAAACCCAAGTGCTAGGATCCAGATTTTGATTTATGTCAGTTAATTATTTCTAACCTTGATTATAAGAGGTGAAATTCCGAGTTCTGTGTAGTTCTTAGGCCATGTTGATTGTTCATGCATTCATATGTTGTGCATTAAATAAAATTTTGTCATGCAGTATTGATGAAGGGATTTATCTCACTAAGCTTAAGCTTACACCCCGATAGATTTCTTTTGTTATAGGGATACCTCTTCGTTCATCTAGGTTAAAGAATGGTTGAGGTGAGTCTTGTTAGATACGGGATGGAGTGATCAGGGAGTAGAGAGGAGATTTTTGTAATAGCTTTTTGTAGATAGCCATTTATCTTTACTTTTATTCATATTATAGATTGGAGTTTTTAATGCAATTTCTAATGCAGTTTCCTATACGAACTGCATTCGTTTGTAATATTCTTTTGGTGTAGAATCAATGAATCTACACATTTACTTGATTTATTTTTATCAAAGAAGTAAATTTTAGATAAATTGCTTATCTACAGGTTTAGTGGTAACATATAGTGGAAGGAGCCTTGTGTGTCGTATAAAAGGCCTATGATCAATAATGGGGTCAATTATAGATCTTTATACAGTATATAGAAATCTATTACGACAATGATATTGTTGGGTCATGATAGGTATTAGAGATGACAATAGCGGTATTGTCTACCATAAACGACAACCTTAGAACACCCTTAGTAGTATAGATGAGCGAATTGATGAGATGGCTAACCTTATAGCGGATTTGACTGGAGTTGTTCATGTATTGGCCTTTTAACCTACCGAGGCTGTGTAGAATACTCTTTAAGCTGCTAGACCTATGAGGGGACGGATCCTAACTCGATAAGATCAAGGTAGAGGAATAGGAGGATGTATACGAAGAAGAATTAATTTAGGTGATATGGATGAAGAAGGGGAAGAAGAGTACAATAAGGAAGAGGAGCGAGCTTGAGCACCCCAAGCTGTCGACCATGTGAAGCTTCAGATTTTGAGCTTCAATGGTTATGGTAATATTGATGACTATCTAGAATGGGAAGAGAAGGTAGAGCGTATTTTTTATTATTACCAATATGAAGACCATGAGAAAGTGAGGATTGCTGCTGTAGAGTTTTCAGGTTATGCTGCGATGTAGTGGAAGAACTTCCAAATTATGAGGAGATGAGAACGATATAGGTAGGTAAACACTTGGTTTGAGAGTAAGAGGATACCTAGAAATAGATTCTTGCTGGATACATATTTCCAAGATACTTTTGCTTGGCTTTTAGAGTTGAGACAAGGAAGCTGAACTGTTAATAAATATGTATAGGAGTTCTAAAAACTCATGATTTGATGTGAAGTGAATAAACCATCAGCTCGAACGATATCTAAATTTCTTCTTGGATTGAGAAGCGACATTCGAGATGTCATGGAACTTTAACAGTTTACTACATTGGACAAGGCTATAAGAATAGCCCAGCGTGTAGAAAGATAGAAGAGGAATAGGCCGAGCTGACCTATCCAATCAAGTCAACCCGCTCAAGGAAGTTATTAATTAGAAAAGTGCCGAGTTGAGTATAAAAGTAGATGTCAAAGTTGAACAAAAGAGCTAACCAGTTGATGTTGAAGTACTATTGATAACTTATGAGAAGTGATAAGGATTTGGAAGGAAGACAAGTCAGATGAAGTATTTTAAGTGCCAAGGATTTGGATATATAGTTGCTTAATGTTCAAATAGAAGAACCATAATCAGTAAGGGAGATACCCTAAAGATTGAAGTGGATGGCATGAATGAGGAACACGAGGAGAGAAGAGAAGTAGAAGAAGAGGTTGAGGTTAATGATGAACTAGAGGAAGATGTGTTTGTTGAGGATTTAGACATACTAAATTTGGTTGTTTGACATGCGATGAGTATAGAACCCTTTACTGAGTAGTAGCAAAGAGATAACTTATTCCACATCACTTGTATAGTAAATGAGCAAGTTTGTATCCTCATAGTGGACAGTAGAATTTGCACTAATGTAACATCTACTGACCTGGTTAAGAAGCTTAAGTTGCCAACTACCTTACACCTGAACCCATATAAGTTACATTGGCTAAATGAGAAGGGAGAGCTATATGTCACTTAGCAAGTATTACTACCGATCTCTATTAGAAATTACTTTAATGAGATTCTTTGTGATGTATTGCCCGTTTATGCATCTCATGTGTTGCTAAGCTTGGCTTTTTGATTGAAGGGTTATATATGATGAGTTTAAGAATACGTATGTGTTTGAGAAAGAGGGTAAAAAGATTACTTTGAACCTATGATGTTGAGTCAAGTTAGCAAGTTGCAAGCTAAACTTGCTCGAGGATCTAAGAAGGCCTTGATTCTAGGTAGAGCTGAGCTCCAAGAAGTTATCAAAGCTGACCTTTTCTATTAATCAGATGATTATTAGAGTTAAAGGAATAAATTGAACCACCTTTAGAGATTAAGGAACTATTGGATGAGTATGTAGATCTATTTCCTAAACAGTTACTTGAGGGATTTACCCCTTTCTAAGGAATTGAGCATTGCATTGACTTAATACTCAGCGCTGCCCTATCAAACAAGCTAGCTTATCAGATGAGTCCCAAACAAGCTGTAGAGCTCCAAAGACAAGTCAATGAGTTGTTGGAAAAAAGACATGTAAGGGAAAGTCTTAGCCCCTGTACTATGCCAACATTCCTTGTATCGAAAAAGGATAGTACCCGACGTATGTGCGTGGATAGTAGACATGTTAGAGCTCCAAAAATGATTAAGTACATGTATCCTATCCCCAAGTTGGATGACATGTTAAACAAATTGAATGGAGCTAGGGTCTTTAGTAAGATTAACTTAAAGTTTGGTTACCATCAGATTTGAATGACACAAGGAGATGAGTGGATAATTGCATTCAAGACTTGAAATGGTCTTTATGAGTAGATGGTAATGTCCTTTGACTTATCAAATGCCCTGAACACCTTCATGAGATTAATGAACCATATGTTAAGAAACCTGATCGAGAACTATGTCGTAGTATACTTTGATGGCATCCTTGTATATAGCATTAACCTATTGAGCCACTCTAAGCATCTTTGTGTGATGTTTGATTTACTCTGTGCTAAGAGATTATTTGGCAATTTGAAGAAGTGTTGTTTCTGCCAGGAGGAAGTGGTTTTTCTAAGATATGTATTTGGTAGAGGAGGCCTATGAGTCGGTGATGAGAAGATCTGAGCTATTGTCCAATGATGGAACCTTAACCACTTACGCCGAGGTAAGAATTTTCCATGAATTGGCATCCTTTTACTGAAGATTCATTAGAAGTTTCAGTACCATTGTTTTACCCCTTACTGAGTTGATAAAGAAGAATATTGAATTCGAATGGGGAGAGAAAGAGGAGAGAAGTTTTGTTGAGGTGAAGGTAAGATTGATTTTTGCACCATTATTAGTTTTGCTTGACTTTGAGAAAATTTTTGAGCTTAAATGTGATGTGTCAGGCGTTGGGATAGATACTGTCTTAATGCAAAAAGACTGACCAATTGCTTACCATAGTGATAAGTTGAGAGGACCTTAGTTGAACTACTTAGTGTATGACAAAGAACTCTTAGCCCTTATTTGAGCTCTCTAAGTATGGTAATACTACTATTACTAAGAGAATTTGTCATTTATATAGATCATGAGCCCTTGCGGTACCTTAGAAGTTAGGTGAAATTATCAAAGAGGCAAGCGGAATGGATTGAATTCCTCAAAGGATTCAACTTTATAATGAAGTACAAATAGGGCAAGGCCCATGTGGTTGTTGATGCCTTATTAAGTTGGCATGCTCTTTTGACTGAGCTATAGATGAGACTCTTGGGATTTACGAACATCAAAGAGAAGTATCCTTAAGACCTCTCTTTTGAGTTGAAGGTTCTTTTGGCCTAAAATGAGGCGAGATGTGCATTGGATTGTTAAGACCTGTACTACTTGCAAGAGGGCCAAATGTCGAGTCGAACAAGGGAAAGTAATGCCTTTGTCTATGTTGACTGGACTTTGTATCGAGTTGAGCATAGACTTTGTTCTTGAATTGCTTAAAATTGCTTGAGGCGAAGATTCTATGATGGTTATCGTGGATAGATTTAATAAAACGATACACTTTGTGCCTTGCTCTAAAACTAAGGATGCTTTGGCTATTGCTTTTCTCTCTTTGCAGGAGATTTTTTGCTTGCACGACATGCCCATAAGTGTAGTATTAGATAGAGATCCAAAGTTTCTAAGCCATTTTTAGAAGACCCTTTAGCATCGTATGGGGATTGAACTACTATTCAACACTTCTTGTCATCCTTAAAGCAATGGCCAAATAGATTTAGTTAATTGCATTTTGGGATCATTGCTCTGAGTTGTAATGGGGAAGAACTTAGTTGATTAGGATGTCCATTTGCCATTGGTGGAATTCACTTACAATCGCAATGTACATGACACCACCAAACAAATACCCTTTGAAGTCGTTTATGGCTTCAATCTAGAAATAACCCTTGATTATGCTCCAGTACCCATGCCGGAGCAAGAAGACCCTGATGTAAGAGCCCAAGCATAGTCTTTGTAGTAGATCTACAAGAAGGTTACCTAGTAGATTGACCAAGCTACTAAGAAGTTGAGAGAAAAGAGTAAAGGGAGGAAGTCAACACAGTTTTAGCTCAATGATTTGGTATGGTAGCACCTGACCAAGGAGAGGTTTCCAAAAAAGAGAAAGAATAAGTTGTCTACCTAAGTTGAAGGTCCCTTTAGAGTACTCCAATAGATTAACAATAATGCTTATTGACTAGAGTTACTTGAAGACTATGGAATTTTTGATATCTTTAACATTGCCAACCTTAGCCCCTATTGAACTAAAGAAAAATTGAGTGAAGATCAATTCGATTTAATCTTCAATCTAAATCAACCTTGAAGGGATGATAGGAATCAAACAACAGGACCTTTAACTCGAGCTTGAGTTCGAGGTCTTGAGGGTTTGACTAAGCGGATTCTATTGTTCCGACCAACTTTTATTGAGGCCAAGTAGATCCTCACTGCTGACCAACTCCACATACTGAGCCAAGTAACTTCTCATCTATTAGTAATCAAGTATCGACCTGAAATATGCTCCACTGACACTTTGGTTTTATCGCATGTCTGCTCTACCAAGACCATGCCTACCAGCAGCATGGTAGTATTGGTGTTGAGAACCCCAAAGCACATCTAAACCCACGTATCCTCAAAAGAACCCCTTAGTCTATTTGGCACCTCTACTTAACAATCACCATCTTGACTGTATAATTTGTTTGTTTATGCTAGAATTGCCTTAAGTGATTACTTGCCATGTGTCTAACCCCTACGTAAAAGGATTTTCTACATTGATCACCAATTTCTTTGAATTTTCATCTATCTCGTCAATTATTCCTTGTTTGTTGCTTCCTTTAGACAATACCCTTTTCATTTTTTCTATTTTTTGGTAGGATGTCTTAACTTTTCGAGTGTAAATACCCTTTATAATATGTAATTGCAATAATCATCTGATATTGAATGTACTTCTCTTTCGTAAGCTAGTGTGCTTAACCCCTCCTCCCCCGGTTTCTTTCTCTTATCCTAACCTTAAAGTAAGGCTAGGTGACGAGTGACCTCACCGAGTTGCTCGTGCATCACATTGAGTTAACTTTATGAGTCTATCGAGTTTCCTTAGTGCGTCACATCCTTGGAATTGTTCATAGTTTGCTTGTTTATCTCATTTTCTTATTCCAATTTTTGCCTTGCATCACCTTTCACTTCAATCTTTTTGTAAGCTTAGACTAACCCCAATACGGTTGCCCTTCTCTAGTCTTGGTGTGACGTATTGAGTCCTAATCTCTCAAATTCTTTCCTATAATAGCTTGGAGTAGAGTTCCTAATGTCCTATTTATTACTTTAGTTTGACCATCAGTCTGAGTTTGACTACTTGTGCTGAACATAAGTTTAGTTCTAAGTTTTCTCTGACGTGTCTTCTAGAAATGACTCAGAAATTTTGTATCTTGAGCTAAGACTATGGTCTTTGCCACTCTATGTAGTTAGACAACTTGCAAAAATGAATCAGCAATATATAAAGCATTGTTAGTTCGGTGGCATAGAATGAAGTGTGCCATCTTATTGAAGCTATCCACTAATACAAGGATTGAGTCCCTTCCCCTAGATGTCCGAAGCAACTCTAGGACAAAGTCCATGTTACAGCTAGCTTAAGGTGTGGTTGGCATTGGTGAGGGCGTATACTCTCCATGCAGCTCTCTCTTTCCTTTTGCCTGCCTACACACTTCACAACTTCTAACTACCTTATGGACATCTTTTACCAAACCAAGCCAGTAGAAGTTTTCTCTCAATAGGCTAGTTGTTTTGGTTTCCCCAAACTAACCAGATAATCTACCATTATGAGCTTCATTAACAAACAACTTATGTGTGGAACAGTTTGGTATGTACAGTCACTTTTCCTTGGACAAATAGCCATCTTTCAGGTAATATTCTCCAACGATAACTACTTCTCAGCACTTCTCAAGAATAGGACACAAGTGTGGGTCATGAGCATATTGCTCAGCAATAAGAGAAAAGTCTAATAATTTTGTTTGTAAGGTGGTTAGCAGAGTTTGTTGTTGCGACGGTATGTTTGTGACTACATTATCACTACCCTTTTTATGCTTTATTATGTAGCAAACGTTAATAAATTCCAACCATTTTTCTTGCCTCTTTGAAAGTTTGTTCTGACTATCAAGATGCTTCAAGAACTCATGATTTGTATGGATTATAAACTCTCGAGATAATAAATAGTATTGCCAAACAATAAGAGCTTAGAAAAGTGAGTATAATTCTTTTTCATACACATAATAGTTCAATGTAGCAACACTGAGCATTTCACTATAATAAGATATAGGTTAGCCTTCTTGCATCAATACGGCGCCAATGCCAATACCTAATGCATAACATTTTAACTTTAGTAGCTTGTCAAAGTTTGGCAGCGTTAAGATAGGGGCTGTAGTAAGCTTCTCCTTGATCTCCTTAAAGCTTTGCTTAGCTTGATCATTCCATTGGAATCCTTCACTCTTCTTAGTGAGCTCAATCAATGGGGTAGCAATGGTATTGAAGTTAATGAATCATCTATAGAAAGAAGCAAGGCTATAAAAACTTTGTACTTTAGTGATGTTCTTCAGCGTTGGCCACTCTAAGACAACTTGGATTTTCTCTTCGTCATCTCCGATTCCATCTCCTGATATTACATACCTAAGAAAGACAATTTCACCTTGACAAAACATACACTTCTTCAAGTTCCCATACATTTTCTCACAATGTAGAATATCAAAATTAGCTCTGAGATGTTGTACATGGTCGAATAAGTTGGCATTGTACACTAGTATGTCATCGAAGTATATGACCACACATGGTCCGATCAAGGGACGCATAACATGGTTCCTAAGCCTTATAAATGTTCTTGTCATATTATCTAAATGGCATAACCAACTACTCGTAGAGACCATGCTTAGTCTTAAAGGTAGTCTTCTACTCATCAACAGGTTTTATGCAAATTTGATGGTAGCCACTTTGCAAATTAATTTTTGATGATATCTTGGCATCGTGAAGCTTGTCTAATATGTTATTGAGCATTAATATAAGGTATCTATACTTAACAGTAATCCGGTTGATAGCTTGACTATCGACGCACATGTGCCATGATCTATCTTTCTTTGGGACAAGGAAAGTAAGCATGACACAAGGGGTTATGCTCTCTCTCACATACCCACATTCTATTGGCTCCTCTACTTATCTTTTTGACTTAGCAGCCTGCTCGAGATTCATTTTATAAGTAGATATCTTCAACAAGGCTATTGTCATAACTCATTAGATAGTTTAGTAGTGATAGAACACCATATATTAATCAAAAGTAATCAATGGTGCTTTCTTTAGCCATTAATTACTTTAAAAGAGAACTTGAAGTGTTATTCTTAGATCAGTCTATAGAGTGTTACAGATTTAGTGGTGTAGAATAAAAGTTCACATTATATTATAAAATAGATGATACAAAACTTATGGAGTCATGGAGTCTTTCTAATAATTAATATATGAAATACTTAAAAGATATTAACTATAAGCTTCATAATCCTTTTACATTCTCCCTTAAAGCTTGCTTTTATCTTCTTAAAGCTCACTAAAGGCTTAGAACTTCTTGGATATAGCTAATAAGGTTCTTGTAAAAAGTTAGAACCATAGGGATATAAGCTACAACTAGCTTAATGAGATATCCACTCACACCACCATTCAAGCATAACAAGCAAGTTTTCAAGCATATGATATGTAGTTAATCAATTAAGCATATGAAGCAATGCACATGGCCAACTGGTATTCTGTTGAATCAATACCAAATACCCATGTCATTATAATGATCAAGAGATGATGCCCCTTAATTGGTCCTAGGAGAACTAAATGGGGAACATTCTCCTTAACCTCTCGAGAGGACTAATCTCTTGGTTATTTAGGAGAACTATAAGAATTTTTAACCTAGAATCCTCATAATTCCCATGAAGGAAGATCTTCTGGCTAACCAAAGGAACCAAAATGAAATATTCACAAAGGGCATATAAATAAGTCATAAGAGAAGGATCTCTTAATTAGTCTTAGGAAGGCATAAATGAAATTAAGAAATAAATGCCTTCCCTGACCACCAATGACCAAGGATTGATTAGATCCTTGATTGGCCTCTAGATGTTTGCAAACCCAAAATAGAAGAATTGATATGGCCTCATCTAGTACATGACCATCCTTAAAGTCACCTAGTTTGTAAAAGATCGGGCAGATTCTCACCTTTCCATTCCTTATATGGTAGTAGTAGCAGAAATAGATTTATGTAGTATGTTGTGCACCACTATTTCAAATTAAAGTTTTGATATGCTTAAGGTTGATTAAGTAGTGATAAATTGAATGTCAACACTCATAGACGAATACATCACATCACAATCATCAATTGTATTATGTGGAATATTCCATAATGTTTTTGCAAGCAATTTACACAAATCAAGTGTAAGCACTTTCTTGATACCCTACACACAAACCAATTGCTAAATATATTTAAAGTGCTATTAACTATAAATACAAGTAAGTGATACTCATTGTAGATACTTACTTAGCCATTACTATTACTCATCATAATAGTCTTCAGTATCTCGAACCCATAATCACCTAAAAGAACACAATAATAAGTAAATACTAGACAAACATTTATAAGATTTTTTTGTTGGTTATAATCTTATAATTTTATAAAGTCTTTTAGTTAATTAGTGTTATGTTCGAATCGTCCTGGTTGTTTCATGTCCATAATTCTTATGTTTGGTTTTCCCATCCTCATTATGGTCTAAATAGTCAAGGCTAGGAGCATGTCCATGTGTCTAGTAAGTCTAATATGTCCAAATATGCTCTAGGGTCATAGTTCTAAGATATGCATATGTCATAAAGATCCGAGTATGAAACTTTGACCTTATTATTTAGGCATGGATTTGTCCCCTTTAAGTTTCTTATTAAGTTAATTTGAAAAGGAAACAAAATCTTTTAGTCTTGATCTTTTAGAGATGTATACAATTCAAATCGAAGAAGGAAATAAAGAACGTTTTAATAATGATAAAGATAAAGATTTCCTTTTGTGGAAAATATATCTTATCATTCTTTAGAAACTTTAACACATAAGAAGGGTTTTCAAGAGATTTTGACAAAGATATTGGTTTTTAGGGTTTCTTTTCAAAAAAGGACGTACTTTAGCTATGATAAGATTTTGCTTATCATAAACTTGGTTTTGAAAAATAGTTGTTAAGTTTGAAACTTACATGAAGTAGAGAAGTAGGTGAAAAGCTTTCGGTTGGTTTGAATAAGATTTTTAGAAGAAAGTTGTAAAGATGAAATCACTTTTGGAAAAAATTGGAATTTTTCATAAAAATAGCTTTACTAGAAGTACTTCTTGACTTATTTGAGATTCTTGATAAACTGTTTGGTAATAAGAGTTTAGAAGAGTCTTTTGACTTGAAAAAAAAAAAAAAAAACTCTATGGAATCAAAGATAGGTTGTTGCTATGTAAACCCCGTAAATTTAGCTATTTAAGAGTGGAAGTAGATCCTAATACTATAGATGACTTGAACAGTCATCAAAGCCGAGTAAGAGAAAAAAAAAGTAATAAATCTAAATTTAAATATATTATAACTAGTAAAAACCTTAGAAATTAATCAAAACCCTAAATCATATACTAAAACCTTAAAATTGCTTTAAGCACCATTAACCAAATGCCTATTTGTGCGAAATTATAATGAAATCGTTATAATAACTTGTAAAAATTATAATTGTAACGGATATCAATTAAATTGATAAAATTTCATAAAAAATTGAAAATTAATTTACGAGGAGAATCGGTATAATTTATATAATTCAAAAAATTACATATATTTGTTAATAATTTTCATTTTCCTTCTCTTCTATTTCCAATTTATCTCTTTTCTTTCTTCCTTTCCTTAATCCAACTCACATCCTATACAAACCAAAGAAAAAAAAAATCAGCAAAATGGAATTCAAAGGAGTCACCCACGTGAAGAAAAAAATTGACAAGTGTTGAATAGAGAATAAAAGAAAAAGGAAAATAAAAATTTTGGATAATACCTTAGCTTAAATTTTAAGCTAACCACTCATGAATAAAAGGAAAAAAAAAAGAGAAAGAGTTCTGCACAAACCAAATTGTGAGAGGAAAAAAAAAAAAGAGAGAAAAAGAAGAAGGAAAAGAAGAAGAAAAGAAGAAAGAAAAGAAGAAGAAAAAGCGAGATAAATAGGTAAGTGATTTTTACTTTTGTATAGATGTATAATATGTAGTATATACATGTATATATATAGTATTTGTATAATATTTTCTTAAAAAAATAATAATAACCTTATTAATACATGTATATGTACATAATGCATAAATTGAGTAGTGTATGTATGTATAAGGCTAGGTATGTAGACATGTATATGCATAGGTATATTATACGTAAGAATATATGTTATGTATTATTAGGAATATATATAATTAGTATTATGGATTTTAATAAATAATTATAAGTATATCTATGTATATGTGTGTATATATATAATCGTATAGTATATATATATATATATATATAGTAGAATACCTTCATTAGAGGTAATTATATGTATATAAACCAAAGATATAGGTAAGTATTCATATTTATGTATATAAGACTTATATATATAAATAAATACAAATATATAAATACATGAATGTGTATATAAGAATATGTTTTAAATAAACACATATACATATAGAATACGTATAATGTATAATATATGTACATAAGAGTACGGTTATTTTCATAAATTAAGTATATACATACATATAGCGCATAACATATATATGTAATATACCCGGAAAAATATATATATATATATGTATAAATCGTGAAGTACATAAATAATAAGAAAATGAGAAAATTTCCAAAATAGGAAAAATATGCTTAAAATAATAAAAATATCAATTATACGGTTTAAGTAATTATTAAATCAAAATATATTTAGAAAAAGCTAAAATTAGTATTTTATAATTTTTAAACTAAAATAATAAATTTTGTGATATTTTTATATCACAATTCAAATTGCGAGTCACAACGTGCAAAACGGACCACGTTACGAGAAAATACGCTCAAAAACGATCAAAATGGACTATAAGTTCATAATGATCCGAGATAAAACGAAAAAGTTCCAAAATACATAAAGTAACTATTAACCCTATTGAGTATGATAAACCCTATGCACATTATACTTGGGTTATATTGGGGGAAACTAGATAAATTATAATAGACTTTTAGTTAACTAAGGAGTCTAACTTTACAGAATACTTATAAGTGTTATTATATTTTAGGTGTTCAATATCGAGTTCTGGAAACCCCAATGGTTTGGAGAATGAGCAATAGTCCAGGTGAGGGAGTTCTAATGACTTGCTACTTGCTTATGCATGTTACTTGTATGATGTTTTGTTGCTTGTTGTTGCTTGTATGTTTGAATGTCTGCCATCATCGATGTGATCATTTTTTTTTTAATTTGATAAATATAAATATCTAACCTAAATAACTGGTTCTATTTGTCGCATGTCTATGACCCAGTAAATGTATGGATGGAGAGTGCTAGCTTTGCAAAATGTTGAAAAAAGTATTTTTTAAAAAAAGTTTTCCTAATCTTAAACGTATTTTTGTACGATTTTGATAAGGGCCGCAGTATCAGAAATGATATTTTATCGTTAAGGCAAAGCTAGCATGGGTTCTCCACTTGATAGTGAGAGGACTCGCTATATTGTGCCTGTAAGGCTTTGGTTAATTTTGGCTTGCAAGATGGACTCGCAAATTTGGTTAATTTTGGCTTACGAGATGGACTCGCAAGTTGTGCCGGAGGGGCTTGGGAGGGTGGATTGTCCTAGAATGGAATCTCCCTGTTTGAATTGAAATCTTTCTCGGCTAGGGTAATAGTCGAGTGCAGCTTAGGGGGTGAAGCCCCTAGGTAGCCTCATGCAGGTAAGCTGAGGTGCCCTGTGCGGGTAAGTACAGGGGATAATCGAAGTGTAGATGACGTAATTCTACACCTTCCATAGTTCCAGACTCCTATGGATGTGTTGCTTGCATTCATCGTGCCTACATTCATTTTGTATGTAGATAGCTTGCTTGCATGTGTGATAATAATGTGTGATAACTTGCTTGAACGGTGGTGGTGAGGAACAAACTCACTGAGCTGTTATATGCTTACTCCCTCATAGTTTCTTTTGCAGGTTTACTTACATTGGAATTGGTTGGGATAAGTCTCGAGTGCTGAGTGTAAGATGAAGATATGTATCTTAGTATTAGGAATAGTTGAGTACTCCTTAGATGATACATAAGCAACCTTTGTTGATAATTTAATTTTTCTTATATTTCTTTCATAATATTGATATATCCTATCTTATTATTTGGTAGGGGATACCGATTCTCTGCGGTTCTGAAGAACTATGGGATACGGACACCTATAGTTATTTATATTTGTATTTTACAGTAAATTATTTACTTAAAAAAATCAGTAACCTTAGTAATTAATCATTCAGACTCTTGCAATCTTTGACTTGTAAGGTGGTTTTCATATCATGGGTGCACACATGTTATGAAAATCTTAAGTAATCTTACTAGGCCTCCTTTAGGGTCATGACATGGTAGGTGCTGCTAACTTTTAGTTGAGGGTTGCTTTTGAAAACTCAAAAAACAACCTATTAGGCTTTGTTGTTGGTAGTGGAAGTTAGGTAGGAGAAGTGGAATGTTGGTTAGTTTGTGGAATGAAGACAAGAGGGAAGAGATGGATGTAGTGGACTATGTGGTCCCAAAAGTAGTAAAGCATCCTTAGTTATGGAAGTTAAGACTATGATTTTAAGGTGCTTATTTCTCTATGATATTGACCTAAATACTTAGTTGTTAGTTTATTAGTTTAGTTAATCTAAGATTAAAGTGTTCATATGATGGATCTTTGGTCATTACGATGTCATTTTCCACTTAACCATCATTTTTGACAAAAGTTGATCAACTTTGACTCCTAATTATTTATTTATCCAAGGGGCTTCTAAAATAAATCTAAGTAGTATTCCAAGTAAGATCTTATCCCCTCTTTAGATGACTACAAGATAATAATGAGGTGATAGGTTACTTAGGGAAAGAAAACTCTTATTTGACTCGATTCATCTTAAAGTCACTTTCATGCTTATGTGTATAGGTAAGTTGGTGGGTAGATGGTGAAAGTGACATTTAGATGACATGTATTGGTAGATAGATAATGAAAGTGACACTTAGATGACATATGTAGATAAGTTGGTAGATAGATAATGAAAATGACACTTAGATAGCCTAAGGATGTCCCTTTCTTGGTCTTAACCTCATGCCACTTTACACCATTCATCCATCCATTCCATTTCTCAATTATTTGATCGATTTTGGTTCTTATCTTAGATGATTTTGCATGGTTATGTTAAGTTTAGGGTAGATTTAGAATAGTTATGATAAGCTTTTAGGTTTAAATTTTTACTAAAGTCTTTGATTTCTAGAAATCTTATTTTCAGTCTACAAGAGTTAATATTTAATAGTACTTATGAAGTTTATAAGTGGTCTAAACTATATATCTCAAATATCTTTTAGTGATTTTAGCCTATCTCGAATATATCTCTAAATTATACCTTAAGGATTATGAACTTATATCAAAATTTTTAGGAGTTTACAATTGCGCCTAGCTATAAATCGATGCAATGTTTAATGCCTTTAGTCGGGGTTAATCCCTTAGACAATTCCTCTAGAAATAGGTCGGAAAACTCATCAACCAACTCCTAAACCTCTTCAGGTACATCTTCCAGATCTTTCATCTCCAGTAATCTCCTAATTAATAGGAACATAGGATTATCGGCCTTTTAATAGCTCGGAGCTTTCATTGGCTCATCACTAAGACCTTCTTCTTGTTGGCTTAGGTAGGTTGGCTATGTGTTTGATTCACTTGACTAGGTGTCATAGGTTGGAACATAATCTTCTTTCCATCCCTAGTAAATGCATAAGTGTTGTTGTATCCATTGTGAATGATATGTCGACCAAACAACCAAGGTCTTCTAAGTAGCAAATGTGAAGCTCCCATGGGGACGACGTCAAATACTACCTTTTCCCTATACATATTCCCAACATTGAATGGTATAACCACTTGTTCTACGACATGTAGAGCATCTTTATCATGTAGCCAATATAGCTTGTTTGGTTGGGGTGCTTAGTGGTCAACAAACCTAATCTCTGCATAAGGGATTCTACGACGACATTAGTACAGTTACCTTTATCTACAATGATGGTGTACAGTTTTCCTTTGATAGTATACTTGGTGTGTAACAAATTCTCTCTCTATTCCTCCTTGAAGCTTAGTAAGGAGCTTAACACTTGCCTTAATACTAGAGTCATCACTTCACCTTGGTTTGTGTAGACACAAGTCTCCTCTTCGTCTTTAACTTTAGTTCACCTAGTAGTTTTCTCTTTCTCTTCGGGCTCACTCTCGTCGGTGCTATCCACTATATCACCTTGTAGTACCATAGCATGCCGGTTAGGAGATTTAGCAGCCATGTGTCCATAACCCAAGTATTTAAATCACTTCACCTCATTCGTCTTCTATCTTGAGGTCTGTCTCTTCTCATATGTCCATAGGGTTGGCCTATCATTAGCTCGGGTCTTCTAGCTAGCTCAGTCATGTTTCTCTTTTGCTTGGGAGGGTCTTCTTTGCTCAGCATTTGCAGGTTGGTGCAAAGCAATCATCTTCGAAGAGCTTCGATTAGATTTGAATAGGGTATTTATCCTTTGCTTCTTAACCCTTTGCGCTATCTTGATCACCTCCTCAAGGAATGGAATCTTTGTACTTCAATAATGTTGCGGATCTCATATTTGAGTCTAAAATGAATCTCAATACTGTGCGAGCTTTCGTTTCATCCATTTTAGCTTAGATCATTAACATCTGGAATTCCCTAACATAATCATTAATAGTTTGGTTCCCTTGGTGAAGCTCTTACAACTTAACAAATGTATCCTGCAAATATGTCTTAGGTACAAATCTTCCCCTCAACAACATCTTTATCTCTTCTTACGTTCGTACACCTTGTCTTCCATCTCTTACTCTAGCCACATTCAGATTCTTCTACCGCATAACGGTGTATTGAGAGAACTTAAGAGTAGTAAGTTTAACTTTCATAGTGTTAGTATACTCATAACAGTCAAACACTTTCTTAACTTTCTTTTCCCACTCCAGATTCTCATCTATATCTCTACTACCAATAAAGGTCGGAACTTGGACTTTGATATGGTCAAGTCCTTGGGGAGTTAGGTATCTTCGTTCTTATACTTCATAGTACTCTCCTCCTCTTCTTTCTTCCCTATCCTCCTCAATTTCTGCTAACTCCAGTCTTTGTCTAGTAGCTCGATTTACCACTCCTCTAGCTCGGTAATATCGAACTAGGTGATTGGCTCAGTTAGCATGGCCATATCTTTGATCTTACACAATTTTTGGTCGGCTATGATTGGGCACATCCTAGTTTGTTGCCTATTGCCTTACATAGCGGTAGCAAGACTCTTAACAAGATTGGTGAGTCCATTAAGCTTATCATCGACTAACCTTAAGGTATTACTTTCATGTTGACTATGGTTAACATGAGTGCCACTATCTTGGTCACCAATGACTCCTTGAATGCTAGAATCCTGTAGCGACCCTAGGAGGGGCCTAGTAGTATTGTCTAAAATTTCCATATCACGTGTGCACCTATGATAAGAAAATCACCTTGTAAATCAGAGATTGCAAGACTCTAAATAATTATTTGCTAGAGTCTTCAATTTTGGTTTATTAACTCATTATATAATATAAATAATTATGGATATATATTTTTCTACAGTTCCTTAGAACCGTAAAGAATCTGTATCCCCTACCAAAATAGTGAAATAAGATAGACAATTCCAGAAAATTCTAAACTTACTAAAGACATTAAACTTAATTGAGACATTAGTTGTTTTACGGATCATTCCGAATTAATTACACAAGCTTTTCATCACATTAATTTAATGGTAGCACTCTGCACTCGATTCCTATCCCATTCCCAACTATCGATCAACCTACAAAGAAAACAACTGTTGGGGTATAAGCTTACGCTTAGTGAGATAATTACCTTCATCAATACCGCATGACAAAAATTTATTAAATGGACAATCATATGAATGCATGAACAATCAGTATGCCAAACAATGCATGCAGTGACCTAGGAACTGCATACGACTCAGAATTACACCCCCTGAAGTCGGGGTTTGGAGATAATTAACCGACCCAAACCAAAATCCGGGTTCTAGACCTTGGGTTTTATTTCATTTGCACTATCGTGCTCATGCAAAACAAAACTCTCTCTCTCTCTCTCTCTATATATATATATATATATATGTATACTTCCTTTACTAAAATCAAATCATATCTTTTAAAATCCCAAGTCTAGTGGTGTGGTGGCCTCCGCAATCCACAAACATACACCCTAAGCAGAAGCCACAAGACTCGGCCCCTCGCCGACGGTTGGCGTCTCCCAGCGCCTAGTAAGCCCATCAGCTTAGGTCAGAGACTCAATATATATAATGGCATAGCTAGTGCCCAATCTTGCAGGAAATTCGTATTCCTATGAGTCCCCTCCCATCTTCTGCGTGAAGCGGCAGTCGGTATTATTCGTATGTAATATGGGGAATGCATGGTTCATTTTGAGTTCTTAATCGTACAAGTGATTAACTTGATTTTTTTGAGTGACCAAACAATTTCATTCCATACAATTTACATATATATATGCATTACAAACAATTCCCATTATTATATATAATAAAAAAAATCATCGCATTCATCCATAAATTCAAACACATGCATCTCCCATATCCCATAAGCATCCAAATTTATATATATAGTTTAGGTGTATCTATTCTACAAGCACAATCAAGTAAAGAGTCATTGGAAATTTACTCACTCAGCCATGCGAATCAATCAAAATAATCTAGGATAGGTCGTCTCCCCAAAGCCGGGTCCCCTGGACATCGCAAATATGATACTATAAGATTTGAAATAAAACCTAGAAAACTAAGCTAAAACCCTTTAAGTTATTCTTTGGACTTGGTTTCATAAATTTTTCCGGTTTTACTTGAAAGTTCAATTGCGTATAACTTTTTCGTTTTAAATCCGATTTTTATGATCTTATAGTCAATATTCATCGTTTTCGAGTGTAATTTAACGTGGTGAGGTTAGATTTTCAAAATGAGGCATGCAATTCTGTCCATGGGTCAGAATAGTAGCGTTCCTCATGGGTTGGAGTGCTTTTGGGCCTTGTTTGGTAAATGGGCTTTTTAATAACTTAAGAAATTCTTTGGGCTTGGTCTTAAGATTTTATCCTAAGCTTAAAATACTCCTTGAGATCAGATTTACAACTTTGATTTATATTCCTAAGGCTAACAACCACTTCATGGTCCCTTTAGTAGGCTTAAGTTGTCAAATGGGCTTACACAAAAGTCAACAATTGCAACTGTTGATGATGTAAGCATTAGGGGGTGAATAGTGATGTGTAAGAGAAAGTGATTGATGGTTGAAAGACAAGAGCATGGCCCCCCTTTCTCCCTTGTCCAAATCTGCCATTTGAAGTCTTTTTATGCCATGGAGTGGTCTTGTCTCATTTATTAAAGTTAAGCTTATGAAATCTTGTGAAAAATTGTCCATATGTAGTATAAGTGAAGAGGTGATAAGGAAATTATCTTATCACTAGATTTTGATAAGTTATCAATTGATAAGTGAGTCCAACTCTCAATTGATAAGTTATCTAAGGTGTTTGGTTGGTCTACTTATTTATGTGTAAGGCTTATACATGAAGATAAGGGCATAGCCTTATAGGAAATTGTTTTTGGGTTTCCATCTCGCATTGTTTTGTAATTTATGATTTGATTTTTATAAAATTGTGAAATTTTCTAAAGTTGAATGATATTATTCAAATTAAATTATTGATTAATTACTTAGGGTTAAAATTCCTTAATGGTTTTAAGGTTTAGGGTTTTAAGTAACTTTAGAGCTCGTAATTCTTCAAGCTCAAGTTTTATCGATAATTAGTTTCTGAATTGGAAAATTTTGATTTGTTTCTAAATGGAAGCTTAAATTCTTATTTTTGTTGATTCTTTGGAACGTTCGGACGGTACTTTTAATTGAATCATGAGCCCACTAAAAGTAGGGTTTATATTTATCAATTGATAAGTTTTTTAGGATGATTGGTTGGTTAATTTATTCATGTTTACAAATCTTATGCATGAAGATAAGGAGATTGTCTTATATGAAATTATTTTGGAGTTTATCTCTTAAATTGATTTGTTGGTTTAATTCTTATAAAATTATGGAAATTTCTAAAGTTGAATAAAATTTTTCAAATTAAATTCTTAATTGGCCGTTTAGGGTTACAAGTCCTTAATTGTTTTAGGGTTTTTTCACCAGCTCGGGAATAATTGACTTATACTTAGGAGCTTAAGGTTCAATTGGCTGAATTATTTAGGAATATCGCTTTGTTATGCAACGCACACACACACACACATATAAATATCATATATATATATCATACGATAGATTAGGAAAAGAGAAGGAAATTACTTATTAATATATTTATATGTATATACATATTATGGGGCTACGTATGTACACAAGTAAAATAATTTTTTGTAAATCTATTAATTTATTCCTTTTACTAACTTAGTTTTGTTGTTTATTATCACTTGAAATAATCCCTGATTCGTTCATTATCGGTTTTATATGATTTCACAAAACTATTGATAACTTTATTGATTTATGGCTTTTCAAGCATTAAGATAATTTTATTGTTTAAAATTTTTTTTTATATTTAGTATTTACAGTTCCTGTTAAGTTTAGGTTTATATATATATATATATATTTTAAAAATACACATATGTAAGGATTGGGGTTTTCTTGCATGATTAGGGTTTCCAAATCGTATAATAGTATCTTTCAAGTTCGTTTTAAATTCCGAGTTTTAAATTTTAGTTGGTTTTCATTTTATGTGGTCTTATTGACTTAGGGAAATATTTAAAATACTCGAGTCCGATACTATGTTTAGAAGGTTAAATTTACAAAGTCTACAAATCCAACATGGTGCAATACTTATTGACAATTTAGATAGCACAATACTCGATAGAACCCCTCTACTTACTACCTAGAACTTGGCTAACATGCTTAAATTTCTCTAACACCCAATACACAAAATGTAGCATAGAAATGAAACTTGCTTTGTTTCGAAGTAGAGAAAAAGAGTAGAATAAAATAATAATAACAGCTATACTTACTTTGCACAACCACTACTTTGCAACTCACTTTCTTCAAAACCCCACTTCAACACTCTCAAACATAACTTTCTCACACTTCATACGAACATTGATAGGGATCAAGCACTGATTACGTACTCCCGAACTTGAGGGCTGTCTCAGATGGTTTGCCGAGTTGTTTAAGGTGAGTTAAGCACAGAGGAGCAGTATTTACCCTAGTCCAATGTGCAAGCTACTTTGCTCTTTACACTATCTAGGAAGCTATCGAGGTGATTAGCTGACATGTGGAGCCAACCCCTATACAATACCCCAGTCTAAGTACTAAATCGGGAAAATAACCATCTCCGTAGTGTCGAGGCTGAGCTAACAATTGTCAGGAGCTAACCACCCGAGGTTTACTTAAATGTGAGCCATCCTTGAGCCAATCCTTATCTAGCTCTAGTAATTGAAGTTGTTGAATTGTCGAGCTAACCAAACCTAATCAAGGCCTACCCTTGCTTAGCTTACAGTGTAATTGGGATCACAGAATGAGTAAAATGCGTACGTACTGTCCTTGTTAACATCCGTACTGTCCTTTCTAATAGAAGATATTCTTTTGCACAAATATTTGCTTTCCTTGTAAACTAGTCTCCTTTTGCTTAACAAGTAAGGATCCATTTCTGTAATTTTTTGTAATTTAGAACTTACGTTAACTGGGTACTATAAATATTCACATAATGTAATAGCCACATCACGTACAGAGAATAAACTGAACTTTTACTCCTTCTTGGGTTAAGTATCTTTTTTACTTACTCTTATCTAGCCCATTGAGCATAGACTAGTGGCAAGTGATCTCTAACCATTCTTATGCGTCATATCGAGTGTGACTTAAGTTCGTGTGAGGTGTTAGTACGTCATATCGATAATTGGTGCATGGGAACCCTTGCTCATCCTCGATTACCATTTAGTTGTTGTACCATTTACTTTTCGAGCGATCATGTGGCTCGGACCTACCCTTTTGGTTACGCTTGATATTAGGCTCGTATGTTCATCCATGGAGTCTGTATCATCTTGGTATCAGAGCCTGGCTACATTTGAAGCTGGAATCTACTACTGTGTTCTTTGAGTGGTTTATTACTACTCTCATATGATAATAATTATATCGTTAACCTTGGAGTTAGTAGTTAAGAAGTGTTTTGTGCTTTGTTTTCGCCTATTTTCGATACATAAAATAAAGTGTGGTTGACTGTTTGTTTGTTGTGTAATTGTCATGGTGATTGGAGTATCTTCAAGTGGTACTATTAAACATCAATTTTTGTAAAGTAACCATCAATGTTAGACTTAAGTGTGAACTTTGGGAAACCAAGAAAGTGGTACTCGACATGGCCAAGGGTAAGAAGAAAGCTTTACACCTTAGTTAGTGGGTGACCGCTTGGATAGGCTTATCGACTTGGTAGCTAGTTTGGTGACTGTTATCTAAGAAGAAAGGCAACGAGTTAGGAATAGCCCTATTAGAGAACGTGAGCAGCAAGGGCATGGCAATGGTTAGTTTAGCCGAGTTAAAGCCCCAGCTCGACCACCCTAAGTTGAAGGAAGTGGTAGGGATGCAAGATAAAGGCTAGCACTTGAAGAGATTGAGGAAAAAATGGAAGGAGATGATGAAGCAAAGGAATACTACAAGCTTGAAGAAAGAAATGTATGAACCCCTAGAGTTGAATGATTGAGAATGCATATTCTAAGTCTTTCTAGGAATGGTGATGCTGAGGACTACCTAGACTGGGTAGATGGGATTGAAAAGCAGTTTGAATGCTATGGTGTACCTGATAATGAAAAGGTTAGACTTGCTGTGTTGAAATTCACTGATTATATTGCCTTATGGTGGAAGAACTTGTAAGCCACCTGAAGAAGGGAAGAAGAATGAGACATTAAGAGTTAGGATGAAATGAAGAGGGTTATGTAGAGAAGGTTTGTGCCGATCTATTATTTATAGGATACCTTCAAAAGACCACAAGAGCTCAGACAAGGAGGGTTAAGTATAGACAGTTATGTTAAGGAATTCCAAATGTTGATGATTCGATGTGAAGTCGTAAAGCTAAAGGACTGAACTATATCTTAGTTCATTGGTAGATTGAAGTATGAGATTGGGGATGTCTTAGAAACCCTGGATATTAGGACTCTTGATGATGTAATTCGAGCCACCCAGCGGATAGAAAGGCATCGAATAGGAAGATTCTGACCACCAGTTAGTCGACTAAGTAGTAGTCGAACTATTTTAAGCATACATGTGTGAATGGAACTAAGTAAGGTTGCTGAGATCCAACTCGCTCAGACTACTCGATCTAAGGAGAAGGAACCGTTGAGGAAGTTTGAGAAGGGCTAAAGTTCATGCAGGAAGATAAGTGATATTAAGTGTTTCAAATGCTAAGGATTTGGATATATGGCTGCTTAGTGTCTAAATAGAAGAACTATGGTAATCCGAGGTAAGATGCTGATTGTTGAAGTAGATAGCACTGTCAAAGACATAGAGGAGCTAAGAGAGAACAGACAGACTAAGTTGTTTGAGGACGAAATTATCTACAGTAAGGAAGGCAACTTTATGTTGGTTACCGTAGTATTGAGAAGGACGATGAGTGTCAGTTTCGTACCTGGAGACGAATAAAGTTAATATCTCTTCCATATTGGATGCAGGATGAATGAATCGCTATGCTTGTTAATCGTTGATAGTAGGAGCTACACTAATGCAGCCTCTACATCATGGTCCAGCAGTTAAAATTATGAACCATTCCTTACCTGAAACCTTACAAGCTTCATTAGCTTAGTGATAAAGGAGCCCTATAGGTGAACAAATAAGTGTCCGTATCGATCTACATTGGCAAATATCTTGACGAAGTACTTTGTGATGTATTTCCCATGAGTGCGTCTAACATTCTACTTAGATGACCATGGATGTTTAATTTAGCAGTTATATGTGATGGAAGGAGGAAACATGTTCTGTAGAGAATGAAGGTAGGAGGATGTAATTAAGTCCTATGATTGCTAAGTAGGTAAAGGTCACGTAGTCTTAACTTACCCAAACCTTGAAGAAGAAGGCTTTGGTAATGACCCGAGTTGAACTAAAAAGAGAAATGGAGCTCGAAGGACTGACCTATTTGTTGGTCCGAAGAATTCTAAAGAGGAGACTTGAAGAGGAACTGCCTGCTGAGGTAAAAACCTTACTAGAGGAGTTTATTGACCTGTTCTTAGATGAGTTACCGGAAGGTTTGCCTCCTATCCAATGCATTGAGCATGCGATTGACTTATAATTAGGAGCCACACTGCTAAATAAGTCCGCCTATAGGTTGAATCTTGAATAGGCCGTCGAACTGTAGAAACAAGTAGATGAGCTAATGAAGAAGGGGTATATGCACAAGTCCCTTAGCCCTTGTACTGCGCTAGCCTCGTTAATGCTGAAGAAAGATGGTTCTAAGAGGATGTGTATAAATAAATGAGTAATAAATTGAATTACCATCAAGTACAAGTATCCCATACCCAGACTTGATGACATGCTAGATGAATTAAGCAGAGTAAGAGTGTTCTCTAAGATCGACCTTAAAATCGGATACCATTAGATTTGAATGTGTGAGGGTGATGAATGGAAGACCACATTTAAGACATGATATGGTTTATACGAATGGCTTGTAATGCCATTTGCACTATCCAATGTACCGAGCACATTTATGTACCTGGTGAATCATGTGCTTCGAGAATTAATAGGAAAGTTTGTCGTTGTTTATTTTGATGACATTCTAGTATATAACCCTAACCTGGAGATTTATTAGGAACATCTCTAAAGAGTCTTTGCAAAACTTTGAGCCGAACAGCTCTATGTTAATCTGAAGAAGTGCGACTTTTGCCGATTTGAGGTAATCTTCTTGGGGTTTGTTATGAGTGGACTTGGCATTTGAGTTGGTGATGAGAAAATAAGAGCAATCATAGCATGGTTTGAGTTGACCTGTTTTGCTAAAGTGAGAAGTTTCTTTGGACTGGCATCATTTTATTACAGATTTATAGAGAATTTCAGTACGATTGTAACTTCACTCACCAAACTCTCAAAAAAGAATGTTGAATTCATATGAGGAGAGAAGGAGTAAAGGAGTTTTGAGGAAGTGAAGAATAGGCTGACCATAGCCCATGCCTTAGCTCTGTTGAGCTTCGACAAAGTGTTCGAAGTAAAGTGTGATGCATTTAAACTAGGCATAAGTACTATGTTAATGTAAGAAGGTCGACCTATTGCTTACTTTAGTGAGAAACTTTAAGGAGCTATACTCAATTATTCTATTCATGACAAGGAGTTCTACTCCTTAACCCAAGCCTCAATAGTATAGCAATACTATCTACTACCTAAGGAATTTTTGATCTACACCGATCATGAATCCTTGTGGTATTTGAAGAGCTAATTCAAGTTGTCTTGGAGGTAAGCCAAATGGGTCGAGTTCATGGAGGGTTTTTTTTTTTATGTTGTAAAATAGATGAATGGAATGAACAATGTAATGGCCAATGCCTTATCAAGACGACATACCCTCCTAACCAAGCTGCAAATAAGGTTACTTGGTTTTTTAACCATAAAGGATTTTTATGCTGAGGATCCACACTTTGGTCTTATCTATCCCTAATGTGAGGAAGGACGGGCATTAGATGACTATCACAGGGAGAACTGATACTTATTCAAGAAGAGGAGGCTATGTATCCTAACCTGTTCCACAAGAGAACTACTAGTACGTGAGGTACATGGAGGAAGATTGACAGGGCATTTTAGCTAGAGACAAACCCATGAAGTACTATCTATGAGATTTTTTTGGTTGAGAATGATGAGGGATGTGCAATCTGTGTTGGGAAAGTATGTGACTTGCCGAAAAGCAAAGAGCCAAGTTGAGCAAGGACATTATTTACCCTTGCCTGTCCTAACCAAACTATAGTTTGAGCTAAGTATGGACTTCATGTTAGGATTATCGGGGACATTTTGAGTGAATGACTCCATTATGGTAGTTGTAGATTGATTTAGCAAGATGGCATATTTCATGCCATGTTCCAAAACTAACGATGCTTTGGCTATTTCTTTTCTTTTCTTATAAGAAGTAATCAAGCTTCATGGAGTTCCTAAAACCATTGTTTTGAACTAAGACCCAAAGTTCATGAGCTACTTCTGGAGCACACTATGGAGGTGAATGGGAACTAAGCTATTGCACAGCATATCCTACCATCCACAGACTGATGGACAACCGAGGTTGTCAATAGAACCGTGGGAACTTTGTTGTAGCTTACTGTCGGATGAAACATAGCTAGCTGGGATTTGTGTTTACCAATCATTGAGTTCACTTACAATAGGACCGCCTACAGCGTAATAGGCATGTCTCCATTTGAGGTCGCCTATGGGTTTAACTTCGAGCTCCTGATGGGATGACCGACCAGCTGTTGAAAGAGTTGAAGCCATTAAAGCCATGTACTAGAAGGTTATAGAGCAATTGAGATAAGTTAATAGTAAGCTTGAGAAGTGAAGCCGAAGATGGAGGAAGAGAGAATTTCAACCAAGTGATTTGGTCTTGTTACATCTCAGCAAGAAACGATTTCTAAACTTGAGGAAGAAAAGTTGCCTCCCAGAGCCAACTAACCTTTTAAAGTGCTTGAAAAGATCAATCTTACTGCCTATAGGATTGAATTATGAGAAGGATATGGACTCTCAGACTCCTTTAACATTGCTGATCTCCAACCTTATACTCCCAAAGACGAGCAACCAAGAGTTGAACTAGATTTGATCCCAAATCTTAAACAACCTGGAGGGGATAATAGAGATCAAGGACCGATCGCGTGCTCTTAAGCCTGAAGTCTTTCTTAGATGGTTCATCGAGCTATCTAAGGTGAGTTAAGCACCAAGGAGTAGTGTTTACCCCGGTCTAATTTACCGAGCTACTTTACTCTCAACGCCATCTAAGAAGCTGCCGAGGTGGTCAACCGACATGCAGAGCCAGCCCCTCCTCAATACCTTAGTCTAAGCACTAAATAAGGAAAACAACTATCTCTACATTGTTGGAGCTGAGCTAATAATTTTTAAGAGCCAACCACCCGAAGTTGACCTGAATGTGAGCTGTCCTTGAGCCAACCCTTGTCTAGTCCAAGCAATTGAAGCTGTTGAACTGTTGATGTCGACCAGACCTAATTAAGGCCTACCCCTGCTCGACTTGTAGTATTATTGGGACCACAGATTAAGTAAAATACGTGTGTGTTATCTTTTTTGACATTGATACTGTCCTTTCTAATAGAGGATATTCTTTTGCACGAATACTTGCTTATCCTATAAATTATTCTCCTTTTGTTTAGCAAGTAGGGATCCATTTCTATAATTTTTTGTAATTTAGGACTTACCCTAACTGGGTACTGTAATACTCGCATAATGTAATAGCCGCAACATCGTAGAGAAAACACATTGAACTTTTACTCCCTCTTGAGCTAAGTGTCCCTTTTGCTTACTCTTAAGCTACTCTTATTTAGCCTATTGAGTGTTGACTAGTGATAAATGACCTTCGACCATAGTGATAAATGACCTTCGACCATACTTGTGTGTCATATCAAGTGTGACTTGAGCTCGTATTAGGCATTGGTACTTTGTGTCTATTGTTAGTGCATGGGAACCCTTACTTATCCTCAACTACCATTTACTTTTCAAGCTATCTTGCGGCCCGATCCTACCCTTTTGGTTGTACATGATATTAGGCCTGTGTGTTCATCTATGGGGTCTATATCAAAAACACTACAATAGTTATGGAAGGATACAGTGGCTACTAATAGCTATCATAAATAGGAACTTCACTGTACCTTACATACTCCTTCTCAGAACTATGCTTTGATGCTAATGAAATTGATGCATCTCTAGGTTGTAACATGGAGGCCACACCACATCGAATGAGAACAAAGAAAATAAAATAGTTGGAGGAGGGGTGGGAGTGGTTTCGTCTAGCAATTTTGGGCAGCTACCAACTATATATGATATACCAATTAATCTTACTCGACCTAATTTACACTTGATATAACGTACAAGCATCGATTAGGGTCACTTGCCACTATTCCTTACTAAAGGAAATAGATAAGAGTTAAGGATAGGGAGAGAATGTGAGGTTACTCGGAAAAGGATATTCTGTAATTCAATTACAGAAGTATGATGTTTGCATACACAGTAATTGAGGTATTTATATGACTTCTAGGGTTACATTAACGGTAGAAAAGATAAAAATGGATAATGTATGAAAAGATTCCTAGAACATTTCAGAAAAGGGGTAAAAATGATAAACAATATTCTTTATGAAAGAGAAAAAGAATCCTTTTGGAATGTTGTGCCAAAAAACATGTGTTAGGAGAGGGTTGGTAGGTTGTGGTGCAGTTAGTCCTACTGTTATGAGTATTGATGCGGATTCTTGGATAGCTCGACACTTGTAGGATTAAGCATAGATGAGAGTAGGAGGGGATTAGGAAATAGGGCTGACTTGACCTGGTTTAGGTCAGATCTCGGACACTTAAGAATATTCAAATCCTCTTCAAGTTGAGTAGCTTGGCTTAAATAGGTTGCTACTATTAAGTAGATCAGAGTTTGTACTGATCTCTAATAGGGTTCGATGTTTAAGTCGGTAGAAGTGTAGAAGATGGAGACAAGTGAAGCAATCCTCGTCTTAAATGGGTTTTCGAGTTAATATTATCTGAGTAAGTCCTTACAATCTTCTAGATCAGCTTTGGGAGATTGGTCCAAGGAGTTGATTCTTATCATAGTTTTAGCTTGAGCTCAAAAGGCCTTGCATACATATAGAAGGACCTCTCCCCTTCTAGGTTATGTGCCCTCTCATTCTATCAGGGCATCTCCACCTATTGGCTGTTGGCTCCGGTCCTCATAGCTTGGTACACCTTCTCAAATGTCCCGCAGTCATGTTTGTTCACCATAAAGTCTATGGCGTTATGTCACGACTCGAGGGCTGGCCTAACAGTGGTAAGTCACCGTATATTGTAGAAAAGATTGTAAATTAGTTTCCCTTTCAATCATCGACCTTTTATATGATATATAAGTCTACTACTACAACCAATTACCTAAGAGTTATACAGGCAAAGATAATATCACAACCCATATATATTAATATAATATTTCATAAAGTAACATTATTATATAAGTAATACATTACTTTAAATCTCAAAATATTAGTAATAAAGCTATAATAATAAAGAGAGTTACTTTACATGGCTACGGAATATCATACTATAGAATATCACAGAGGTTCCAATTGAGAGTCTATTACATATATTCACTTGGCTCTCTTCTTCTGCACATACTTTTCCTAAAAAGTCCTAAACTAACCTTTAGCATACCTTGGCTAGGTACTGTAAACAAGTTCTCTTATATTAATGGTCTATAGGGGTGTAAGCTATAAAGTTTAGTAAGTTATCGCTAAACCATATAAATAAGCAAGTTAATTAACAAATAATTACAAACATATGAATGCATGGTTAAGTACAATGCCACACAAATACAAACAGTTGAGTAGGTACTATATGCAACTTAAATTTAATGCTACCCAAAGTCAAGGTTGGAGAATACATGGCACTAGTTAGATTCGGGAATCATATCTAAACTTTCATAACTACGAAACTTTACGTTTTGTATTTAAGGAAAAACAGTTTGTTTAATTTTATTTTTAAAATTAAGTTCTAGGTATGATTGTGAGTAGGCTGTTGCAGTCCACACTCACCCTTGAACGGAGGACTCTAGACTTGACCTTTAGTTAGGGGTTAGTGCCTTTAACACTTAGTAATCATGTGTGCTAAGGTAAGATCATGTTGTACGTGTGCATCGTATTAAAACACTTTAATTCTAAATATATAAATATTAATCCTCACATAGCTTCTCATTAACTTTGTGTAATGTGATGGCCGGAATAATTATAATGCGATGCATCAATATGCATGATTCAGTTTAATTATTTAAAGTTAAATATATTTAAGTTTGGTTATTAAGTGACCAACTAATATAGTAAATAACCAAATTCTTTATAGTTATCTAAAATGCAACAAACAGTTCATTATAAAAATTTAAAGTATTTTAACACAATAGCGAATTAATATTAATCACATGTAGATCTTAAACACCACGCACATAAATTATTTTATAAAAAAATATTTAAATGTCATTATTTACACACACAAATAAGTATGAAATCATCATGAGTATTCACTCGACTAGTAAAGCTTAGGGATTGTAGTAGTAGTAGGCGAAGACATCAGTATCCTTGTTTAAATCACCTAATAATTAGGAAATATGGAAGATAATAAGTATTTAAGTGGAATAATTGTTCTATGTAAGTATTTGTCTAAAAATCTATTTAAGTTTTTTTTATTTATTTTACATAATTTCCTAGTTCGGGTTTTTCTTTAATTATGTGTAACTTTTTCATTTTAACCCCGATTTTTATGAACTTATAGTTAATTTTTATCGTTTTAAGACGTATTTTTATGTGATGAGGTCCGTTTTAGATGTTGGAACTCGTATTTTTCATTATGGGTTTGAAATGTTATGAATTTAGTTATTTTAGCCTAAATACTTAATTATTCTTTTGAGCTTTTCTATATTGACTTTATGATTTAATTAATTTCTAAATTTTATATTTTTGAAATATTTTTATTTTTGGTCCATTTGGTAATAATCTTTTTATTTCATTATTTTAAGCTCAAATTACTAATTATATTACTTTTTTGTTATAATTGCAAATTTCTAATTAATTTGTTATTATTATTTTTGTAATTTGCGGTTTTAATTAGAAAATTTAAGGGAAGTTGCCATGGCAGCTCCTCATTGGCTTACGTTGCAATTTTCTTAATTTTTCCAATTTGTAATATTACTATATACATATATATTATTATAAATTATTAAATATTAAAAAATAGCTCCTATTCCTCCTTTGAAGATTATGTATAACATATGTACATATATGTATATATTTATGCTTTCTTATTTTATTTTTAAGAAAATTAGATACTAATATACATATATATATATGTAATTTTTGGTATATGGGCATATATAAATACTTAGACTATATTATATGTGTACTTATTTAAATTTTACAAAAATAGAGTAATGTATATACATATATGCGCTTACACACACACACACACACACATACTCCTATAGTTTACTACTTATTTATATATATGTATTTACACTATTTGGTAATATATTCATACATTTATATTGAAGTATGTATTTTTAGCAGTACATGTATTTACATGTACTAAACCGTCTATATATATATATATATATACATAACTAAGTAGATGTATCATATATGTTCATATAGTTAAATATATTTAAATATATACATGTATAAATACATAAATATAAAGAAAAAGAGTTGTATACACAACCAAATACATATTCATGTAATTTAGATTACAAGATGCTAAAAATACATATATTTTCTCTTAACATATCCCCTAATACATAAGGTGTTAAATTATATATTAAAATAAGAAAATATATAAACTTATATTATAAAGAAAAATTAAAATAACATAAGAGAACTTTAATTACTTTGATTTTGAAATCCTTGATGTTAAAGCTTCTTATTTCCTTTTGAAAGTAATAGTAAAATGATGACAGAATATGAAGTAAGTTGTGGAAGTTATAATGGAATGGTAGTTGGAGAAAAATAAAAGAAAAACTAAAGAAAGAAAGTTGGAAAGAGGGAGAGAGTTTGTTGGTCTAAATGGGGAGGGAAAAGACTAATTATTTGTGTCAAATTGAGAAAAGAAAAAGAAAGTTTGAAGAGAATTGTAGAGAGGGTAATGTGGTTAATGCCAAGGAAAAAGAAAAGGAAAATAAAAGAAAGGGAAAAAGAAAAGATAGAAAAGGAAATGTGAAAATGACATTTTGCTTTATCTTTACTTTCAATTTCTCACATGTGATAAATTTTTGTGGGATAAATGGCAGTCGAATTTGGAAAAAGAAGGAAAGAAAAGAAAAAGAAAAAGGGAAAAGAAGAAGGAAAAGAAAAAGAAAGAAAGAAAAATTACTTTTTGACTTTTCTAAACGTGTTTTCCCATTTTTAGATAATGTTTAGAATGAAAGATGATGTAATTATGAAAGAAAATATAAGATGTAAAATTACTATATACCATTTAATACATAAACATAAGATATGTAATAAAATTAAATCAATATAAAACTAACACACATATATACACATATATGAAGTCATAAATAATCATAAGATAATATTTGTAATCCTATTAATTTAGTTAATTAATTTGTTACTCTTTATGTTTATAAGTATTTAAGAGCTATCTCTATTCTTTTATTAGCTATTTTGCGTGATTTTGAGTGTTTATCGATAATTTTACCAAATTAGGACTTTATTTCTATTAGGGTAAATTTATATGTTTTATAAGTTTAAAATGTTAGTTTTAGGGTTTTTATCAAGTTGGGGTTTAATCTCTTGTATTTAAGTTTATATAGGGTTTATGATTTTTATATGCGATTTGGGTTTCAATTAGTATATTAGGGTTTTTCTCATTTAGCTTAAGTTTTTGTTTGTAATTTAGTGAAGCTTTTAACTGGTTTGGCCTTACTGTCTCCTGAAATTATCTAAGGCACTTGGATACAATTTAGGTTTCAGAATAAAAATTTAGAGGGTTTACATGCTCTCATTTGTACCTGAAGGCTGTAGCTCCACGACACTTTCTTCTCTTCATCACCTTGGACATATCTCTCTCAAGGCCTTGCCACCATGAGCTTTCTCTTCTCCGTTTAGGTCAACAAGTCACTACTGTTGCCATCGTTGTTTGGTTTTGGGGAGGAAGGGAGGGGAGGTTGGGGTTAATATTCTCCTCAATTGTTTGTCGGTAACCTGTCTTGGCCATAGCGAAGATATTATTAGGCTTAAGCACTCACCCTAAAATTTGGAGCCTCTCCATTTGGCCATTATCTTTATATGCTCGAAAAGGAAGTTAAAGATTGAAAGCTTGGGGTTTTGAAGGAAGTTGGAACTTAGGAGATCTTTGAGAAAAATTTGGTAGAATTTTGGGTAGTTTCTAAGTGAAGATGAAGAAATGAGGAACCCCAAGGCCTTCATATAGGAAAACGAAGGGCAAGTGAACCATTTCTTCCCGTTAGCATGAGGACCACCATCATAGTTGTCCATGTATCTTCATAAAATGATTAATGGCCCAAATCCTTTTAGCATGCTAATTGCTAACGTGGCCATTGATGTCTTCCCCATGCGTTGTACTCTACCCTATTTCATAATTACACCTTAGGTAGACAAAGTGTCACATCAGTCAGCCCAACCATTACTTTGTACGAGTGCTCAGTTAAGTCACATCATTTACATCAAGCATCATCTTGACCACCTAAGTGCTTAGTGACTCCAGCTTGTAGAAATACTCTATCGTAGCTCAAGCTTGAGCCTTTCGAGTCTGAAGTGTTCTACACTCCTTACTACCTTGGTGCCAAGGAGAGTAGGGGTCAAGCATTGATAGGCCATTTTGGGCTTGGATTCTTAAGGCCTAATCTAAGTAGTTTGGCTTGCTTAAGTACCCCCTAAGTACGTTCTTAAGATGAAGAGTTTAGTGTCCTATAGGGACTTATATGGCCCCTTTGTGAGCATATGCCCAACCAGGTAGCCTACTCAGGTCCCCCGTACACCTCATTGTGTTCAATTTTCCTTAGAGGTACCATAACCTACTTAGGTCACCTCGAGTAGCTTGTCATCTAGTATTAGTAAGTGTACCTATTAAATTATAATAGTGGATTAAGTCTGAATGTTGATCCCTTAGAGACTCTGGCTACTAATTTTCATTAGGGGTCTATTATCTAATCGCCAAATTAAATTTCAAAAAACCTAAAGAACCTAAATTAAATTGCAGCAACTAATGGATTAACATCTAATTAAGAATTATTCAAGAACTTAAATAAGAAAGTGATAAGATTATAAACTACTTCAAGATTCGCAAAAACATATCTAAATTTTAGCTTTCCTTAGATCTAACATGTGATTTTCCTAAAGATAATCTAATTTATTATTTAATCTTTCTTGATTGAGAGAATTCTCTATTAAAGTTAATCACTTTCATAAGCTAATTAACCTTAACCCTAAAATCACCTATTAGAATCTTTTCTCAATAGCTTAATCTAAGATTGCATTATGAACAACGAATTCTCTACGCTTTAATTCAAAATTCCAGGAGAATCTTACAAATTATCTCTAATCTTGCAATAATTCTCATCAACTATGCTTGGATCTAATCTTATAAGAAATCTCTTGATTCTTTTATAAGCTATCAAACTCTAGATTACTACTCACAGAAATAATAACCTAAATCATGAAGCAAATATAGTTGAACAAAGAAAAGACTAAAGAATTAAATTAATCAAATAATAATCATGTTAAGTGAATAGATCTAGGTTCTACAAGACCTAGACACCAAAGATCTACTCTCTACATATCCTAAAATAAGAATATAAAAAAAAAGTATAGAAAAGAGTGGGAGAAAGAATAATGAAATTTGAATAAAATTAAATCTTGAAGTCCTCTCTCTCCTTGCTTTCTTGAATGTTCTTGACTTCCAAAACTCTTTAAAAGTTGTGCTCCAAAAAGTTCTCTCTAAACAAACCTTAACAAGACTATATGGGAAGAGATAAATTAAATAAATAAATAAGTCGGTTGGAAAAGACACGACTGGGGCCTTGACCATGTCTTTTGGTTGTATACTTGGTTATGATAGTTGAAAATAAGCTCTAAATTCACTTGGAAACGACATAATCATGTTGTTTGATTGTATCGATCTTTAAACCTTCATAACTTACTTATTTTAAGTCTAATTTGAGTGAAATTCATTTCTATCTTCTTATTTTCTCACGTAGATCGTTTGAAAACCTAGAAAACAAAATTTTATTCAATTAAGTATTATTATCTAAAAAATAAACTCAAATTTTAAGGAAAATCATAAAAAATCACCATGTAAAATATATGCAATTGGGAACTCGTCATCACCCCCTAACCACCTTAGGTTCCTAAGAAAACTCAGCTTGGTTCCTTAGTTAAGGCAAGCTCAATCCCTTCGAGTACATACTAAGTGCGTGATATGTAGCTTAGTGTCCATGGTGCTCTTACCTTTCACCATCTTTGTTCATTAATTACCTTTTGGCATCCATTATATAGTCAACATGCCCTACAGTCCTAGACATGTCAGCTTTCCAAGTTTTAGACATAGCCACTAGTTTGTCCAAGGCTAACCTAGCCATAAAACTGTTTTGTCTTCTATTGTAACACTCATGTCCCTTATAGTAGTCATGTGTGACTAAATTGCAGGACCCCATGTGTCTTTAACAAGTAAGATCCTTGTCTTATAATAAAATAAGGAGCCAAAGGTACCAGATCTTCTCTCTTTTAGACTCCCTCTAGCATACTGAACACCCCCCAAATACTCTATACAAAACACTTTAGAAACTCACAAAACTTCCTTTGCTAACTTATGCATTAGAGAGTCCTCGTTGGCACCACCATAGGGGACTTTTTATAAGTCCTCTACTAAGCATAGTTGATGGATCATTTAGAGCCACCACTAGTCTACCCTACATGATCTCATGCATCACTGCTTCATATTTTATTAGATTCATTTAGGTTTCTAGGTTCATGTCGTAATTCACTCATGTCTTTTACATTAAAAGTAAGTCATTTAAGTATTTTGTATTTGTATTGTTGCATGAATTAGAGAATTTTTTTTAATATCTTATAAGATATATAGAGATTACATCGTATAAAAATCAAATGTAGAGAATTTACACGATTCATTTAAAATATAAATTCCTTAATTAAATTTTGGTATGACCCTTTACGACTTACTTAGAATCTAGAGAACTTAATTGAATTTTTCCATAGGTGTAGAGGATTTTTAATTATAGCTATTCAAAAGAAAACGAAATAAGTCGATGAGCAAAGATATGTAGATACTAGTTCCAATTAGGGCATGGATGATTTTGATGTAAATTTTTACTAATGAACAAATAGATGAATCAAAATAAGGAAAAAAAAAAACTAACTTGATTTATCGTAAATAGCTATTGGTTTTAGCATTTTTCTACGTTTACGGAACTTAAGTATGCTAGAATAAGAAGTTATTTGATTATATGTTGAGTTATAATTGCAAGCCCTTTAAATTTATTATTCATGTATAGATAGATAGCAATGTTTTTGAGGGGTTTAATAATGACTGAAAATAGTAAATACAAATTTTTATAAGTTATGAAGTGAAATTATACATAGTAGTTAGAGTAAGAAGCTTGATCATGTGCTCATGTAGTAAACAACTCCCTCTTGTTTAGCTTCTGCGGAGCCATATTAAAAAAAAATGCAAAATAGCTTAAAGAAAGGATCATAGAAACAAGAGTATTATGTTGAGCACAGGTCATTGAAGGTGTTCTCTCATCCTACCAGGTTGCAAATGGTCCGGCTCTTCATAGTAGATTCCCTCTTAGTAGGACATTAGGCTTAACTAGTACCTTCCAACTCTTTCTCATCTTTGAAAGACTCTTGGTGTTAAAATGCCCCTTGTTCTTCTCCATAATTTTAACTAACAGATTTGAGATCTCTTAGTTGTGTAGTTAGTTGATAGTGCTTATCTTAATTGGCTCTGGCCATCCAATACAGAAAGCAAAATCTTGGTCTTCATTTACTACAAAATCCTTGTACTCTTTCATCGGGAGGTCAAACACATCAAGAAGTTTGACCTTATCATGGCTTAAAATGTAGTATGAACTTAGGGTAGGGCCACTTTTCCTAATATCAAAGAAATATTGAAATAATTGATGAGCAAAGGGTTGCACATTGAAGGACCAATAGAGGGACTCATATGTCACAAGAGTCCTGACAACGTTGGAAATTAATTGGCTTAGGCTCACTCGATGGTGATTAAGCATATCTTTAAAAAACTTTGAGAATATAACCCTTGAGCTAAACTTAAACTGCTTGCAATACATGTGGAATTGGTTCTCATACATGAGGGCAACACTCATACATGAGGCTGGTAGTTGAGTTCTTTAAACCTTTTGCAAACAACCTATAATATTTTATGAAAGCCTCAACAACTTCTTTAGTTATTGTTTGTGTGCATAGATTGCACTATTAGGTAAGTGCACTTGTCAAGTAATAGTATAGAGAATTATAAGAGTCTTGAGTTGTTGATCTTATGAGGATTGTATACTTACTCAGTTGTTTTAATTACTCTTAATCAAATTGAATAACAATATTAGTGAGGGGTTGGACAAAGATTATAAATAGAAAATTGCTAAAAGAGTCGCAAATAAAGCAATAACAAAATAAAACCAAACAAACATAAATTCGTACAACTAGATGCTGAGCACCATAAGCGTAACATGTAGGCTCTTTAGGTATTTTAACAAATCTCTTATTTTTATTTACTAGAGGATTCAAACATTAGTTTAATAGGAATTACTTCTCTACTGGGTTCTAATCCTAATTAGATCCTACCTGAATTGATTTTAGGATAATACTCCTTCTAACAACATTAAGAATAGGAATCCCACTCATAAGAAAATATTAAATTGATTACGGAAGAAACTTATAACTTATCTTTAAGCTTATAGTGAATCTCATTAATTATGGTATATTTAATTATGTATTGGCCTCGCGACTTCAATACATAATATTAGATAAATTAATCTATGACTCTAGATTAAACATACAATTTAATTTAGATTAAACATACAATTTAATTAATAAGAATAAAGAGATTGCATTAAAATAAAACGATTCTCATATACTATGTTGTTACCTCGATGGCTTATAGATTTAGATACTGTTGCTTATAGATATAGATCTAGATACTGTTCCCTATTCTCTTTAGCTTGGGCTCTCTCTCTCTACAATTGTCTATTGTCTTTTTATAATGTCTAGAAAGAATAATGTTCAAATGGCAAGTGTGTCATAACAAATTAGATGTACATGGCCAAGAACATGACTATGGTGGTTGGTTTGAAGACATCTTTGCAATAATTATTGCAAGAATTGTCTTAAATTAATTACGAAGGGAATACAGCTGAGAAATATGCTTGTGGTGGGTTATTGTGGTCTTGCCTTTGTAAACAATCCTTTGAAATTCAAATTGCAATTTAAAGGTGAGAGCTCCTTTGCCAAAGCGCATGATCGTGGTGCGTGATTGTGGTTGTCTTCTTTACTTGTTTCTTTAACAAATTTTCTTTGATTCCTACCATATTTCGTTATCCTTTAAAATTGATAAAATCCTTATAAGAAATCTCCTAAATTCTCATCTTTTCATCAAATTTCTTTAATTGAGTTTTGAAATAAAAAATAACTCAATTTAGTAGCAAATTCAACAAATTTATATCAAAATAGCTCAACATATTTAGGAAAATGTTAAGCTAAATGAGTTTAATTTTACACTCATCAAATTTTCCTACACTTAAACATTTGCTTATCTTCAAGCAATAAATTGATCCTTAACAAGGATTAATAAAAAAAAGGCCAAGAATTTCCATATTGACAACTATTAGTTAGGAATAGCAATAAAAATGAGTTGTCCCCACAAATAGAATTGCATCCTCTTTAAAAATTTCTAGTCACTTGTACACTTCTTCTCCTTGTTCATTTTTCCATGCATGTTAGACATCAATACTATAATTCAATAGCTAATTCTTGTAAATCAATGTTTGATCATGTTACTTAACTAGGGATTCTCTTCTTGAATTAATCCAATTTGTACTTAGTAAGGCAAAATCTATATATGACTACCTTCCAATTAGCTAAGATGTATACAAATTGCTCCTAACTCGATTGAACACCATAATCTAGAGTAAATATATGTTATATCCACTCATCCCTTACTCACCCCCTTAGCATAAACCATTGCTGATATGCTGTTAAATTTAGTTAATCACATAAGCTTTATTAGTAGTGGGAAAGAACTTTGTTCTTCTGAGAGACTAAGGTCGATCCTTATCAAATTTTCATAATTAAATATTTTTTCAACAAGTTGGTAGTGGGAAAGAATCTCGCTCTTCTGGGGGATCAAGGCTTATCCTTACCTTTAGTAAATTGGTAGCGGGAGACAATCTCATTCTTTTAGGGGATCGAGACCTATCCTTATCAATCATGATCATCAATTTATTATTAATTTTGCCTTTAGCAAAAATGAAATTTACAAGTGACAATTTTCATTTACTTATGTACTCAAGATTATAGAATTTTAGAAATTAAAAGGGATAGGCATACATTTAGGTAAATTTCTATAAGTAGTAATGACTAAAGCTCAACTTCAGTGATTAATTAATAGCCTGAAATCTTGGGCTAAATAACACTTAACTCTTGGTCTACAGATATTTCACTACTTAAGTCCAATATTATGTTCCCTATGCAATAGTGATGTAGGAAAAACTTAGCATAAACACTATTTCCTTATCAATAGGAATTGAAAAAATTTTATGGGGTCACAATAATAGATGCAAAATAATTTTTTTACAATGATTCTTCAATAATAGTATCTAAATAATGGTAAACCCCTTCCCTACACTTAATTGAGTATATTGTCCTCAATGTACTGAATTCAAAATCATAGCAAAAAATCATTATAAAAATATAGCAGAGAATAGATGGGAAAAAACTAATACTCCTTTAAATGTGTGGTATTTAGATTGTCCATTAAGGCTTTTGTTAGATTTTATCAATGCTTAAAAACTATTCAACACGCAAAAGATAAGAGCATATGGGAAATAAAACTTTTATTAATTGATGAAATTAACAAAAACATGAAAATTGCAAAGGAATTCAACATTTGACCTAACTAAACAATTAGTCAAAAATAGCAAAAAATTTGACAACATCAAAATTAACTAGAAATAATTCTAAAAGAAATCTAGATCTTTGGCAATGATCTCGTCATCCAAATCTACATTGATCGGTTTGGTTCCTTCGTCGCCCTTTGAAAGTTCCTCGTCTTTGGCCTTTGATGTCGCTTCCTCCTTTTCTTCTTCATCTCTTATATTCATCCTTTTTGCCACGTGATCAATTCTTCATCCATAAGTGGAGGGATCTTCATCTTAACTTAATTGATGAGGTTACTACAAAACTCCATCATTCAGCTTTGTCTTTGAGACAATCATTTTATGGACTGTTCCACAATCTATTAAGATTCAACCAACTTTTGGACTTGTGCCTTTAGTTTCTTAATTTCCTAACAAGTTCATTGTTGGAAGAGTTTTCAACTTCTTTTCTTTAGGTGACATGTCAACCTTATTAGGAATAAGTCCCATATAACAGAATATGGAGAGGTTCATAAGAGTAACATTTCAAATCATGGTGAGTTAAGGGTTATCTACTAGAAGCTTAAGTTGTTTGGCTAAAACGGTGACATATGGTTTATAACCCAGTTGATTTACCTAGGAGTTTGTCGCTTGATGTCACATGTAAAATATGAGAGTGACCGTGAGGTTAATTAGATATCCCTCTACAAGACTATAGAGTTAGAAGATCTCATGTATAGCTACTACTCTAATGCTTTCCCCTCTTTTGCTAATTGTGTGAGAAGCCAATGAGGATTCTATGGGTTAGACTGATTAGGTGTGATCCTCTCATAAACTTAAGATTGTAAATTTTCTTACTATGCAATTTAAGCCAATATGATACAAGGGTAACACTGCGAAGCAATTCATATGGAAGCGTATATGACTCTAATGAACAAACAAAGTCCTCATCATAAATTCCCAATAAGACCCCAAATTCAATGACGGAAAGGTTCAATTTAGTGTTTTCGAAGGCGAAATGAGATTGTGTTCTAGGCTATCTAAGGGACTTGGTTGTGTTTCAATGATATGGAGGTTAGGAATTTGACTGTTAACTCTTCATAGACCGGTTCTTAGCTAGTGAGCAATCTATCCCAACCCCTTCTCTCGACCATGTATGAAATTTCTAGTTCCATGTTAGCAAGTTTAGGGACTTCCCAATCTATGGAGCTCAATAAAAAAAAATCTTTTTAGACAACGCTTCATAACAAGTTTTATGTTTGGGATCTTCAAATTACAACATGTATTTAGGGAGTTGTAGTAAGATAGCTAGAGGATCCTCTTTTAAGATGGTGTTGTAAGAGTTTTAGTAGCTATCTCGTCGGGTGTTTTGTGGTGCCATTGGTGATTGTTAGGGTAGTTTTTGTGTTTTCTCTTTCCCTATACTTGGTTAATGGACTATTGTTTGGGGATGGTTAGGAGGCAATAGGGTTATTTAAGATGCAATTGAGCTTTAAATATTAGTTTCTTAGATTGTTAATGCAATATTAATTAGGCAATTGAATTTTTAAGAAAGTTGCAATAATATCTTAAGTTTAGGTATGTAACAAATTAGGAGATATCTAATAATATTCATTGCATTTTGATAATGGAAAAGTGAATTATGAAGACAAAAGTGGATCTTAAGTGAAAGAGATGCAAATTAGGAAAGTAAATCTTATTTCGTTAAAAATACAATGCAAATGCATCCTATCTTATTGGCAATTAGGCTATAAGGGGGTCCACCACGGCCATGGTGAATGGCTATGCTCACCACTAGGGTCGAATTCTTCACATTTCTCTAATGTAATTTTTATTACTAGAGGAACATAGGCATAGTCACTAACTGTGGTCATCGCGTAATTTATTTTCAATTCTAGCTTCATATTTTCCATATCCTATTAGTATACGGCTAGGAAGAGGGTCGTGTTCCTTAACCATGATCTTCTTGTAAGTTTACAAATGTAATTTCAACTAAAATTTTAATTTATGATGAGAGGAACATGAGTAAGATTACCGGTATGGTCTTAAGCATGGTCCTTACTAAACTTAAACTTACCACCTTTCTATAAGTTCTAATCTTTGATTCATGGTCGTGATTTGTTTCAATCTCTTCCTTAGTTATCACAATCCCTTTTGTTTTCCTTGATTAATCTTGTAACACTCAAGAAACATCTAGAAACCGATTGCATTAGCTAAGTACAAAATCAAGACATAAGATGAAGATAAAATCATGACACAAATCCAATATCCATGGGTTGCCTCCTAAGAAGCACTTTTGATTAACATTATTTGCTCGACGAATTATGATAAGAATCCACTTAGACTAATCACACATAACTGAGTTAGAGGACTGCAAAGACTCACACGGAGGATATTAGCTTGAGAGATACTAGCTCAATACCTCAATAAGGTTAAGGAGTCTTATTTTGATCTCTATCTTTTACACTACTACTAACCCGAGTGTCTAGCCTTCATTAATATTACCTTTGATTTTAAGTTGCTAGGTGGCTACGCTAACCTACTTAGCATGCATGCTAACTAACCAAGGAGCCATACATATCGTTGTGCTTATACTAAGAACTAAGTAGTTTTTGAGTCAACTAGCATCGGGCCTCTATCTGAGCTGAGTTGCCAAGACACCCGATCAGGAAAGGATAAGAGTTTTCCTTAGAGCCTGAGCTTTAACCTGAACCCAACTAGGTTAGCTTTGACTGATGACCTCTTTCTAGACTTATCCAAATAGGACCTTATAGTTGTCAAGTGTCCTTGACACTCATTTCAGCTTAACCAAACGCATAACTAGCCTCCAATTGCTTCTTGATACGTATCTTTTGACATTAGTCCAGAATGATTCTTTACTTTTTTGGATAGTGTATTATTTACCCTTTTAATAATGTTTTAGGAATCCTTTTGTATATTATCCATTTTGTCTTTTCCTTATTTAGTATAACCTTAGTGAGACCATATAAATACCTCACTAACTTTTTACACGGACAAAAACTCATTACATCAGATTACAAGTTTCTTTTCATGAGAAACCCTAATGTTCTCATTTTCCATCTAACTCTTATCTATTCCTTTTAGTAAGGAGTAGTGGCAACTGGCCCTATAGTTTAGATTGATGAGTCATATCTAGTGAATTATAAGCTAAGTAGGATTAGTCAGTACGTCATATTCGATTGGTACTTTCTTGGATTTGATAAACCCCTTTATTTTCCTTTCGTTCCCATCCATTGTGGTGCTTCTCTATATGTATGACCTTGGAGATGCATCAGTGTTGCTGGTATTAGAGCATGGTTCAGAGAAGACATGTGTGAGATTGTAGTGAAGTTTTATTGGTGTTTATTGTTAGTGGCTATTGTGGTCCTTTTGTAGCTACTGCAATCTGTTTGAATGAAGTAAAATTTAAAGTTGTGAGCTATGTAATGAGGTTCATGGATTGGTAAGTATCGCTCCTGTTGTTACTTTGTTTTTCACTGTGAAAATAGAGCAAGTTCATTTATATTATATTTGAGTAAGTGTTTGGTGTTGAAGTTATTAGAGTATCTTAATAAGGATTTGGGTAGTGAATAGAAGTTCTTGTTTCATGTTGTGTTGTCAATTTGTTGGAGAAGTGGTACACAATATTTTGGATTTGAGTATTCAAGATGTTATTAGTGACCTGAGAAGTGGTGCTCATGCAGGTCAAGGTCAAAATGGTAGTAATACCCTTCAGTTAATCGATGATAAACTTAATTGACTGACCATTCTTATTGAGAGTCTAGTTACTACGATGTAAGTCAACAAGCAGCAACCATAGGGTGTACCTCATCATAACCCACTTGAGAATGTTTTTGAGAGACGATATGGCTAAGGTGGTCTAGCTAATCGCCTGGTTTAACCCCATCGAGCTGGAGGAGTTATGGATTGAGTTGCTAGACGAAGGCTAGAGTTAGAGGAGATTGAGAATGTCGATTTAGAGAATGATTGAGAAGAAGAAGAAGAGGTTGAATATTACCAAGTATAAGAGCGAGGGGGCTAAGCTCCTCGAGGGCTTGATAATGTCAGGGTCCAAATCCTACCCTTCAGTAGAAGTGGAGATGCAAATGAGTATTTGGAGTGGGAATAGAAGCTATTTGATTGTTATAGGTATACAGATGCTATTAAGGTTCGACTTGCTTCACTTGAGTTCTCTAGATATGCTACCGTGTGGTGGAAGAATTTGAATGCGGCTAGAGTGAGAGATGGATGATGAGGTGTGTGAACTTAGGAAGGGATGAAGAGATTGTTGAGAGGAAGATTTGTACTCGAGACTTACTTGTAGGATACATTTGCAAAGTTGCAGAAACTTCGCTAAGGAAGCCGATCTGTTGATGACTATGTGAGAGAATTTCAGATGCTAATGATTTGAGCAGATGTGAATGAATTAGAGGCTCACACAGTATTGAGGTTCATTTTCAAACTCAAATATGAGATTCACAATATTGTGGAAGTATAGAGGTTCCATGCATTGGAGGTAGCCATTAAAGTAGCTTAAAGGGTTGAAAAACAAAGGAGAAATGCTACGAGTTTGCCTTAGCTAACTATTTCCCAAGCTCCTATTCCACGTTGACCTGCTCATGTTGACCAAAAGAGACTTCCCCGAGTTGAGGAAAAAACAAGACCAAGCTAATGATAGCTGAGTAGGCTAGAGGAGCCGAGTTGAGGATAGGCCGACCCCAAGGACATATGGGAGTGGATAGACCTCTGGATAGAAGACAAGCAAGGTGAAATGCTTGGGTTTTGGATACATGACTGCTGAGTATTTGAAGTGATGTACCATGGTGCTTTGAGGAGATGTAGTGGATAGCATTGATGAGAGCAAGCTAGAAGAAGAGAAGAATGCTGAAGAGTTGAAGTTGAGGAGGAGGAAGAGACCTATGTCGACGCTAATCAGGGAGAAGTGACAATACTAGTGCTGAGACGTGTACTAAGCTCTAAAGAGGACCAAAGAGAAAATTTATTCCACACCAAGTGTACTATTAAAGGATAGTTGTACACCATTATTATCGATGGAGGTAGTTGTATCAACATGGTTGCACAACTGTTTGTGTAGAGGTTAGGATTGGTAACCTCTAAGTACCTCTGACCTTATAAGTTACACTGGCTTCAAGATAAGGGTGCTCCACACATCATCGAATAAGTAACCATGCCTTTTAGTATTGGAAATTTGTATGGGGATGAGGTGGTATGTGATGTTATCCCCATAGGAGCTTCACATCTATTACTTGGAAGACCTTAGTTGTTTGATTGATGTTTTATTCACAAAGGATATTAGAACAACTATACCTTTGTCAAGGATGGAAAAAAGATTGTACTGCAACTCATGACACCAACCTAGGTAAATGAGAGCCATAATTTGCTCACTTCGAGCTAGTAAGAAGAAAGTTTTAAGGATGAGTCGAAGAGAGCTCTGAGTTGTTGAGAGGGGCAACGAGCTATGCTTCTATTAATTATAAGGTTATTGGAGTTGAGAGATCTTGAAGATGTTCCTAATGAAATCTAAAGATTGATTAATGAATTTTTTGACTTGTTTCCTAAAGAGTTGCCTATGGGACTACCCTTACTTTAAGGCATTGAACATTGTATTGATCTCTAGCCAAGCGCAGCCCTATTGTACCGACTTATCTATAGAATGAACCTTGAGTAAGCTAACAGGCAAGTGGATGAATTAATAGAGTGAAGCTATGTGAGGGAAAGCATAAGTCTTTGTGTTGTGCCTACTCTATTCGTCCTAAAGAAAGATGGTTCGTAGCGTATGTGCATTGACATCCGAGTTATAAACTCTATTACAATTAGGTATAGATACCTAATACTGAAGCTCGACAATATGTTAGGTGAGCTTCATAGTGCTAATTTATTCTCAAAGATTGATTTGTGAAGTGGCTATCGCCAAATTCGCATGAGACTTGGTGATAAATGGAAGATTGCTTTCAAGATGAGACATGGTCTCTATGAGTGGTTGGTTATGCTATTCGGACTTGTAAATGTACTTAGCACATTTATGTTGCTTATGAACCATGTGATGTGTCCACTGATTGGAAGACATGTGATCATATACTTTGACGACATATTAGTGTATAGTGCAAACTTAAATAACTATGTTCAACATCTCCAAGTTGTTTTTGACATTTTATAAGTGGAGAAGTTGCATGGGAACCTAAAGAAGTGTTTGTTTTGTCAAAGTGAAGTAGTTTTTCTTAGGTACGTAGTATCGGGAGAAGGAATTTGAGCAAGTGAAGAAAAGGTTCAAGTTATCTTGGAGTAGTCGATGCCAAAGAATATCATTCCAATGGAATGACGAATGATTAAGCTGAATAGAGCTTTAAGGAAATCAAGGAGAAGCTTACTATTGCCCCGTCTTATCCTTACCAAATTTTGACAAGCCATTTGAATTGGAAATGTGATGCATTAAGCATTGGCATTGGTGCAATTCTAATGCAAGAACGTTGACCAGTTGCTTACCACAGTGAGAAGCTTAGTAGTATTGTATTGAACTATTCTGTGTACGAGAAAGAGTTGTACTGACCATGAGCTCTTGAAGCATCTTGGGAATCACAACAATCTTTCAAAAAGGTAAGTAAAGTGGCTAGAATTTATGGAAAGTTTTTCCTATATGATTCGATGCAAGAAGGGTAGTGCCAACATGGTCACTGACCACCTTACAGATCACTTTGTAGACAAAATTACTGGGATTTTCACTTATCACCAAGTAGTATGCTTGTAACTCCTATTTTGGTCCTATTCTTGAGTAGCATAGAGAAGGAGTTGTTGTTGTAGCATATTATATCAAGGATGGCTATCTATTTGAGGAAAGAAGGTTGTATACCCTAAGTTGTTCCATACATGAGTTGTTAGTTAAGGAAGCTCACAGTGGTAGATTATCTGGTCATTTTGGAACCAAAACAACCAACTTATTAAAATAGAACTTTTACGGGCCTGATTTGGCCAAAAATGTCCATAAGGTAGTCGGTAGTTGTGAAGTGTGCAAGAGGGTCAAGGGAAAGAGAGAGCCATATGGAGAGAATATGCCTTTACCTACATAGACCTCACTTTGGGTTGACCTCAGCATAAACATTGTCTTAAGGATGGCCTGAAAATTTGAGGAAAAGATTTAACCTTTGTTATAGTGGACGCTTCAGCAAAATGGCATAGTTCATCCCGTACCATCCAACTACCGATGCTTTATATATTATTGACTTATTTTTGCAAGAAGTCATCCGACTACATGGAGTGAGGAAGACCATTGTCTTAGATTAAGATACAAAATTCTTGAGCTATTTTTGGAAGATTCTTTGGAGAAGATTTGGAACTAAACTTGTGTTCAACATGAATAGCAACCCTAAGACTGATGGCTAGATTAAAGTGGTGAATAGAACGTTAGGAAATCTACTCTAAGCTATCATGGCAAAGAACTTAAAAGATTGTGATATATGTTTATCGTGGAGTTTGCATACAACAAACTATACATAGCACTAATGGGAAGACTCCATTCAAGGTCATTTATGACCTCAATCTTACTATTCCCTTATGTCTGATAGGTACCCTTGTAGTTGCTGAAGAGAGTTAATTTGAAGATACCCAAGCCCAAGAATTGGAAGAACTACATCATTTTGTGGCAAGGAAGATTGCTAAGTTCAATAAGAGACAACAAGACATTGGTAATCATGGTCACTGAACTGTTTCTTTCAACTAGGAGACTTAGTGTAGATTCACCTCAGCAAAGAGAGATTTCCACACATACAACAAAGCAAGCTATCTCTACGAGCTAATGGTCCATTTAAGGTCCTGAAGAAGATCAACCGCAATGCTTACTGGATTGAATTGCCAAAGAACTATGGTGTTTCCTCTACCTTCGATGTATTCGACTTGATTCCCCATTAACCATAAGAAGACCTAGCAGATGCTATGATGGTGTAAGGGCTAGAATCTTCTTTGGATTTGAGCACAAATTCTTTTGACCCTAAGGTAGATGATAGGAATTCACTCCTTGGACCAATCATACCAAACTGAGCTAGAGGACTATAATGACTCATACAAAGGATACTAGCTTAACACCCTAGTTAGTCAAGGATCCTATTCTGAGCTGCATCTTTTACATTACTGCTCACTTGAGTGCCAAGCCTTTATTAGTATTAGCTTCGGTCTTGGGTTGATAGCCAGCTACGCCAACCCGCCTAACATGCTTGTTGGCTAGCCAAGCACCCATACATTTTGTTGAGCTCACTAAGTAGTTTCCAAGCCAACCAACATTAGACCTCTATTCGAGTTTAGCTATCGAGACACTCGACTAGGAAAGGATTAGAGTGTTCCTTAAAGCTCGAGCTCTAACCTAAACCTAACTAGGTTAGCTTTAATTGTTGACCTCCTTTTAGACTTGTTTGAATAGGACCTCACAATTGTTAAGTGGCCTCAACACTCATTTTAACTTAACCAACCACGTAACTAGCCTCCAATCACTTCTTAACAAGTTTCTTTCAGTACATTAGTTTAGAATGATTCTTTACTTTTCTGTACAGTGTATTATTTACCCTTTTTACCCTTTTAAAAATATTTTAGGAATCCTTTTGTATATTATCCATTTTGTCTTTTCCTTATTTACTATAACCTTAGTGAGGCCATATAAATACCTTACTAGCTTTATATACAGATAACAAGTCATTACATCAGATTATTACAAGTTTCCTTTCATGAGCAACGTCTATGTTATCTGTTTTTCTCTAACTCTTATCTATTTTCTTTAGTAAGGAGTAGTAGTGAATGACCTTATAGTTCGAATTGGTGAGTCATATTCCGGTGAATTGTAGGTTGAGTAGGATTAGTCAGTGTATCATATCTGATTGGTAACTACTCAAATTTCCTAAACCATTTTATTTTCTTTTCATTCTTATCTGTTGTAACGCTTATTTGTATTTGTACAACCCCGAAGACGTATTAGATTAAGAATAAGGTTACCCATTTTTTGTGATTAGGTAGAGGTCTTCTTCATGGTTGTTTTGCCTTCTGAATTCTCTACTTAAGTATATCTTGAGTTGGTGTCCATTTACCTTAAACGTTCCCTTCTTAAGACTTGAGATTTCTACCACTCTATATGGAAATCCCTGTGTCATAGTGTAAGGTCTTAACCATTGGGATCTAAGCTTACATGGGAATTACTTCAATCAAGACTGGTATAGCAAGACCTCATCCCCTACTTGGAATTGCTTTCTTTGTCAGATTCGGTTGTCATGAAATCACTAGACTCTATCATTGAATATCCTTAAGTTCTCATAGGCTATATCTCACCATTCTTCTAGCTTATTAAGATGAAGTTTCTTGTATTCACTTACATGCTCAAGATTAAGTTTAGAATGTTTTATGGCCCCGTAGGCCTTATGCTCAGTTCCTACTGGTAAATGGTACACCTTTCAATGGACAACTTGATATTGGGTTGTCCTAATTAGTGTCTTATACGCGGTTCTATAAGCACAAAGAGCATCCTCAAGCTTTTCAGAGCAATCTCTATGATTATGCTCAACATCTTTTTGAAAATTCATTTAAGGTCCCTATTTGCTACTTTCACTTGCCCATAGTTTGTGGATGGTATGGAGTTGTGATTCAATACTTTTCTCCATAAACTTGAAGACTTTTTCTAGCTAAATATTGCATAAATGGGTTCCTTTATCACTTATTAGTGTTGTAGGTATATTGAATCTACAAAATCGACTCTTTAGGAACCGTCTTACTACCTTAGAGTCATTAGTAAGTAGGGCTTGTGCTTTAACCCATTTAGATAAGTATTCTACAGCTACTAGGATATACTTATTCCTATTCGAATTTGGAAATGGTCCCTTAAAATCTATACCCCAAATATAAAAAATATTGCAAATCAAAATTGGGTTTTGTTGTATTTAATCCCTTTTAGATATGTTTCTTACTCTTTGGCACCTATCACAAAGTTCAATGATCTTTCAGGCATCTCTAAATTGTGTTGGCTAATAAAAACCACATTCAAGGACTTTATGAGTTGTTTTATTTGCACTCATATTGGTCTTAAGTGACAATGTTCTAGAATTTGCCAACCTTCTAAACAAGAAACACATCTACAGATTATTTGATCCACACTAATTTCAAAGAAATAAGGGTTTTCCTAGAAATAACTCGTTACATCGTGGAAAACCTATTTCTTTTGTCTAAAATCTAGTCTTGAAGGAGTGATTCTAGCTACTAGATAATTAGCTATTTTAGCAAATTAAGGAGTTTCCCAAGGACTTGCCTTGTATAGATTCTCGTTTAAGATCTCATCATTGATCTCCTATTCATCGAGTTTCTTCAATGATGGATTTTTCTATGGTTGGATAATAAATTCTCTACTCCCTTTTAATCTTTGATTTCTAGATCAAACTCTTGGAGTAAAAGAATCCACCTAATCCATCTTAGCTTGACATTTGTTTTATTCAACAAATGTTGCAAAGTAGAGTGGTTAGTGTAAATAATAACTTTGGATAAGTTGTCATATGACTTGAATTTATCGAAATAAAAAACTACTACTAAAAGTTCCTTTTTCATTGTGGTGTAGTTCTCCTGTGTTTCGATTAGAGTCTTGCTCACATAATATATTGATTGGAAATGCTTTTCTCGCCTTTGACCTAATATCACGCCTATAACATAGTTATTAGCATTGCACACTAATTTAAATGGTAAGTTCCAATCTGGGGCTACCATAATGGGGGCATTAGTCAATTTATTTTTTAATTCATTAAATGCACCTAAACAATCTTTAGAACATATAAATGGAGTGTCCTTTTCTAATAATTGGGTTTAAGGTTTAGCTATTTTAGCAAAATCCTTAATAAACGTTTGGTAAAACCTAGCATGTCCTAAGAAACTACATACGACTTTGATAGATATGTGATGCTTCTCTGGGTTCGGACACATGGAGAGGCACTACAATGAAACGAACAAAAAAGAAACAAAGAAAAAGTTAGCAAAGTTTGGGTAGCTACAAAATGGATATGACACACTACCCGATCTTGCTTAGCTAACAATCTGTTGGATATGACACATCGGTTTGAATTGAAGGGTCACTCACCATTACTCCTTACTAAAGGGAATAGATAAGAGTTGAATGACAATGAGAACACTAAGGTTGCTCAAAGTGAATAATTTTGTATTGAAAGTTGGATGATCTTTGTGTATAAGAAAGTAGGGGTTTATATTCTTGTTCACTATGGTTGCTTTACATGTATGAAAAGACAAAAGGGTATTCTACACTAGGTTACATAAGACATACTAAAAGGGGTAAAAGAGATAAAGAATATTTAGTATAGAAAAGAAATAATTATTCTAGAACATCGTGTCAAAGATACATCTCGCTTGGTGGTTAGACATCAGGGATATGATACAAGTAGGTGGAAGTAGGAATACGTTACAGTCAGCGGTTGGCCTAGTTTGGATCAGGTCAGGAGCCAATCAATCTAGTTAGGAAGTCAGTTGAATTGGAGTCATGCACCAATGGTCAATTGGAGAGCTTGGCTCAGCTAGCCTTTCCTAGGTTACCTTCTGGGTTAAAACTTTGCAGCTGGGCAGGAACATATTGGATACGCATGAGGATCTGATAGACAGGTCGGTAGGAGGTCGAATTAGAATAGGAGTCATCATCTCGGTTATGGCTTAAAGTTAGTATTTTCTGTACGAGCCTTTGAAGTCCTTTAGCTCAGCTTCTTGTGATCGGTTTAAGGGGTTGATTCCTATCAATATGGTTAGGGGTAACTTAGCAATAGTATTGATTTTAGTATTATTGACTCCTATGTCTCTCTAAGATACCTTATGTATCATAAAATGGCACTTTTCCCAATTTAGGATTAAATTAGTCTCTTTACATCTAGCCAATACTTTCTCTAAATTCTTAAGGTAATTATCGAATGAATTCCTACAAACAGGAAAATCATCCATGAAAACTTTTATTATATCTTCTATAAATTCATCAAATATTTCCATCATACACCACTAAAAAGTTGTGGGTGCATTATAGAGGCTAAAAGGCATTCTCTTATATACAAACGTACCATAAAGACATGTAAAAGTAGTTTTCTCTTAATCCTCTAGGGCAATAAGGATTTGAAAATAACCAGATAGACCATCTAAAGAGTAATAAAACATATGACCTGATAGACGTTCCAATATCCAATTGACTAATGGTAAGGGAAAATGATCTTTCTTCATAGCATCATTGAGAGTTCTTTACTTGATACAAACTCGCCAGCTTGTAACTGCTCTCATTGGAATTAGCTCATTTTGCTCATTTGGTATTATGGTCATTCCTCTTCTTTTTGGTACAACTTGCATAAGACTAACCTTAGAATTGTCAGAAATATGATAAATCATACCCATGTTTAGAAGCTTGATTACTTTCGCCTTGACTAATTCCTTTATGTTTGAATTCAAACATCCTTGCGGCTATACTACTGGTTTATAACCTTCTTCAAGCATTATCTTATGTGTACAGAATGAAGGATTACTTCCCTTGATGTCAAAAATCTTCCATGCGATTGCTCTTTCGTGCTCCTTAAGTACATTGAAGAGTTTATTCTTTTGTTGGTTCGTCAATCTTAAGGAAACTATCACTAGAAATTTTGAGTTTTCCTCTAAGAATGCATATTCTAAATATTCTGGAAGTTGCTTTAGCTCTTAATGTTGTAGCTCTTTAATGTAAGGCTTCAATTTTGCTTCCTTTACATGTTCAAAGTGTTCAACCTTGGCTCTTGAATTAGAGGATTGATTTATAGCTGAGCTTCGGCTTCAATTACCTTTGGATTGCTAGATTCTTCTTCAAAAATTCCTTGCATCAAACATGATTCCAAGAGATCCTTAGATAATAGCTCCTACGAAGTACAAGATACAGAGTAATTGGTATAATCAAGACTAAAACATGTATTATCTTGTTTAACACATTTTCTTATTATTTCTTTAATTTTAATGACTATCTCTTCTTCTCTTAGCCTTAATATGAGCTTACCATTGCTAAGATCTATAATAGCTTTAACTGTAGCTAAAAAGGGTCTTCGTAGAAAGAGAGGTACCTCAATATCCTCATTGATGTCTAATATGACAAAATCAATAGGAAATCTAAATTTATCTATTTTAACAAGCACGTCTTCTATCATACCCCTAGGATATGTCACTGATCTATCAGTTAACCATAAGCTCATCTTAGTTGGTTTAGGTTCACATTAGCCTAGTTGTTTAAATAACTTATAAGGCATTAAATTTATCCTAGTGCCTAAATTATCTAATGCTTGTTTAATAGATAAATTTCCAATAAGATACGAAATAGTAAAGCTCCTTGGATCCTTTAGCTTTGTGGGAATCTTGTTTAATAGAATGGTTGAGCACTCTTCATTGAGCATAATCGTGGACAATTCTTCTAGCTTCTTTTTCTTAGTGAGTAGTCTTGTTGGGTCATTTTGGTGTAGAGCTTTGACCTTGCAAAAGCATGAACAAAAGGCTAAAGTGGTACCGGACCTAGTTTGGCATAGCCACTTTGATGCCTAAGTAAGTAGTTGTTTTTGTAAAAGAGTAAGTGAATAAGTAAGTGAAGTATTGCAGGGCTTAAGATAGTTCCTACAATACTTTCTTTCTCTTTTTTATAAGCGAATGATGGGTGTTTGTAATAACTTATGATCATTGATCGTGGACTATGTGGCAATCCTATGATTAAGTACATGCTTAAAAGATAGTTATAATAGGCACTTATGTAATGAGATTGTGCAAAGTCACAACTATCCACGCTACTATCCAAATTCAAACCAAATATGTAAGTAGGCCAAGCTTTGAGGCCTATTAGATGAGTCGAGCCCTTAAAGACCTTAATTGAGAATAACATCAATAGACATCTTGGCAGCCAAGACACCGAGTAGCATATTAGGGTGAAATTCAGCTATCAACATTTGCTTCTCAACTCCCACAGTTGAGAATTCAACTATGAAAGTAAATAAGATTCAATACTTAATTTAAGTAGTTAGATGGCAAAGGTTAGAATCAAGTGTTCTCTAGACGCTGAATAACATGTCAATATTCAATATAGGTTGTCTTTCAAACTAGCTTGCATGTGATATTTAAAATGCATTGTATTAGATTCAAAGCAAAAGGTCACAACCTTTTAATTTTCCCATTCATTCACTTTTCTACAACGACAAGTGTGATAGCTGTCATACTAGCTCTTATTGCATTATATGGTCTATTAACTGTCAGTGGTATGATATCCCTTAGATATCTAACCTTAATACATGTCATCTATCCACGCTTGACCCGTTTAATTAGAGCCTACATCCCAATTAAAAGTGTATTAGAATTTTGAGAAGGGACCACCCATATATAAAAAGCCTTTTCATTCTAATTAACATTTTTTGCTCACCTCTATTCATCTCTCTTTTTAGAATTTTCCTTTGCTTTCAAGATTTCTTTTTGTGAATTCTTATCTAGATAGTGAGCGACTTTCTTGTATCGTTCAGTGATCTTCATTAACATAACTTCAACAGGTATGGTCTAAAGCATCATTTGTCCTCTTATTTCTTCAGATTCTGCAATAATTGTGTTTGAGGCTACTTTTCCCTCCTTAAGGAAGGAATGATTTGGCATCATTTTCTGGTAGTTCAAAAAATAGCACAATGGAGCGATGGGAAAAACTTGCTGTATTGATGCTCTTCCTAATGATAACTACCCAGATGATAGGGAAGAAGGGTTGGCTACCAAGTATTTATACAACAATGTAGCTTACAACATTGATTCTCTAAATGGAGTAGTTAGTGGTGCTATTAGGGCAGTTCTTGTGAAATATAATAAATACAAGCAAGATCTCCCCAATGCATGGCATCTGCATAGGTTAAAGAAGGATGAAAGATTATGTTTTCCAACTATGAATTTCATTTGTACTTCAAATATCTTGATTTTAGATTGCATCTTTTGTTCTCTGCTTTTCATAAATGGTTCTTTAATTATTTTTGCATTGCATAAAGTATGTTCTCTCCTAATACTTATAGACTCCTCGTCGCATTCAAAGTTATATGTGAAGAGATTGAGGTTAGGGCTACACCTCAATTGTTTAGATATTTCTTTTCTATAAGGAAGCAACTTGATGGTTGGTATTTTGCAACGGCTCGGCATGGGTGTAAATTCATGGAATAGTTAGAGTCTAAAATTCATAAGTGGCATGACAAGTATGTCTCAATTAGGTTGGATGTGGATTTGGATTTTTGGACTCAACGGACCTGCCCATTCAAACCAAGGACATTAAGTTACTGTCAAATGATGTCGCCACTGCTAAGAAAATTTGAGAGAGATGAGGAAATAAGTTGCTCTTTTGGGATATCGAAAGGCTTATATCCCGATATGAAAAAGGGGAGCCAATATTTTCTAATAACGAAGGTAGGTGTTAATTTACCTGCTGTGCATAAGGGACCTATAGGAGGAAAATTGTTCTTGTAACTTAAGGGTAAAATTGTCACCTTTGAGCTTTGCTTGGCATAAACTTGGAAGTTTTTAATTATTCCCCTCTCTTCTATTTATAATACTCTCTTCCTTTTATGCAAGCATGAGTGCAGGGGATGTGGATCCTAAGAAACTATTGGCTAAAGCCAAAGCTAAAAAATAAAAACTTAACAAGTGTGTAGCCGATAAAATTCCTATTAGTTGACTGTTAGCACCAAAAAAGATTGTTGAAGAGAAGGTTGTAAAGGAGGTTGTCACTCCGAAGGAGAAAAAGCAGATGGAGGCTATGGAGATTACATAGCTTGAGGTACTTCCTGCAATTAGAGACACTCTTCGGTAGGAAGTGCGGAGAGAAGCTAGTTATGATATTGTTGTTGTTAGCAACATTGAGGGAATTCCCCAAGAAGTGGTGGACAACTTAGCATACTAAAAAAATGTTGAGTTGAGTCATAAGAAAAGAAGCCAGAAAGAGCTTTCTGACCAACCTTAGTCTAAGAAGAGCAAGGGCTTGGATGAGAAGACAAAGGACACTCTAAGAAACAAAGCTCTCAGCATTAGTTATATCGAGTTTATTCCCAATCACAAAGTGGGTAAATATTCTGTGCTATGTTGGAGTCACAATATCTTAGATACTGATTTAGTTTTGGGTGATAGGATAAAGAGATAGTAAAGAAGGACGTGGATAGGGTTGATGGTTGTAATGTAGGCTACATTGCCACCAAATTGTACGATGTAAGTCCATAATCACCACCAATTCGTAACCTTTTCATTTATGGCTTTTATCTCATTGTTGACCTAATTTTGTATGCATGCAAATTACTAGTCATGTTCTGATAGCCTTAGTCGAGGTTGAAAAGAAATAAAAAAAGGTATTTTCAAATTTTTGTTACATTGATGAGAATTGATTAACTTATTTAACTTTATTAATTTTGTTGTAGAAGGTAGAGGAGGCTTATAACTCCTCAAAAGCACAAATTGTTGTGGCTAAGAACATAAGGATTAAAGCTAAGATGGTAACTAGGAAGTTGCAGGAGGAGCTCTTTGTTGAGAAGCTAGCACACTCATTACCAGCTGATGAAGTCTGGGGACTTAAGACCAAGAATGAAAAGCTTTATAAGGAGATTGAGGACCTAAAGGAGGAGCTTCACAAAAAACAAGAAGAATGCTGGGGTTTGGGAAGAATGATTACCTCAATGAGTGACGAGGAAGACAAATTGAGAGTCCAAATAAAGAACTTAGAGATAAATAGCTCTAAACTTGAAGCTCGTGTTGCCAAAGGGAAGCCCTATGTCAAGGAAGCACTATAAATTTGTGACTCTTAGTCAACAATATGAAAGATTGGTCTAAAAAAAGTTCTTACAGGGAGTTTAACTGGTGAGGAAAGAAATTTTAAAAGTTTACCCTAACTACGAGCTGTAATATCTCGACTTTGTCGATGTTGATGATGGTGATGCCAATAGTGACAATGAGGAGATAGGCGAAGAAGTGGCGATAGAGGTTCAAGGGCAAGGTGATAACATTCAAACCAACATTAAAGTTCCTATTGATGACGAGGAACCATCATCAAAGGAGACCCTGTATGTTTGCAAAGAGACCTCCAATTCCTCAAATAAGACCCCTAGTGCCAATAGAGAAATAAGCCCTAAGAAAGTCTTAGACTTTATAGACAAAGATGATAATTCCATTCAATTCAAGAGGAAAAATGCTTTGGACTCTTAAGGAGTCGATTTATACTTTGTTTCCACAATATTTTATGGACTTTATGTGGCCGAGATGTCGACCTTTCAGTTGTAATTAACCTTTGTTTTGTGGTCAACACTTTTAATTCCCGGTACATTTTATTTCATGCACATTTTACACTTAAATGTATCTTTGTAGACATAGTGTTCATTAGTCATTTAGGATAAGTTTTATCTTCTTAATCGTAAAGTTGCTTACTGAAGGTAGCTTAGTACTCATCAACTTAGGTTGTTCGAAACCCTTTTTGAAAGAACATTTAACGTTATTTGTCAATTAATACCATGCTTGTTAACCACCATAGGTTGGAACTTATTAGGTATTTGTTCATTCGCTATATAGCTAAAACTTCATTAATCCATTAATCGTACACTGATCAAGAATAAAAGTGATGGTAAGGAGAGATACTCATGAAACTTGAAACAAACATTTCATACTTGAATACAATGTAGGCCATTACCTTACGTTGTTTAGAAAGGGAAAACAGAAACAAACTGATTGTAATTGGCAAAAAAACTATTCAAAATAGAGTTTCAGATTCTTGGCATTCCATGCATGAAGTATGATTATTTTGTCTAACCTTTCTATTCGATAGGCCTTATTCGACTTCTTAGACCCTAACAGGATCCTCCTAATTTACATTGAGCTTACTTTGATTCTCTTGTATGCCAGTTACCTCTAACTTCTTCGAAACTAAGTTTCCAAATCAAAATACCTTATGTTTCACCTTCTAATTGTAATACATTGTTGCCTTATATTAATGGGTAGCAACTCTTGCTTTTGCGATATCTATAATCTCCTCAATTGTATCCAAATTGGCTGTAAGGCTAACCTAAGTTGTCATAATGTCAAACTTCTATGTTTGAAGATTGGGTAGGTCTAACTCAATTTGCTAATACTTGAGCCTTTAATGTTGTTTTGGGTTTGTATTGTACACCATAAGCACTTAACTCTAGGGCATACTTTATATCCTTCCTGAGGAATCTGGTCATTGTAAAGTTTGTTGTAGAGGTTGATTAGTAAGAAAAATTATTTGATGTGCCTTGAAATATGGCATTAGCTTTCTTTTCGAAAGAACCATTGCTAAAAAAAACTTCTCAATCTTTGTATGTTGCCGTTCAGCTCTTTTAAGATATGGCTCATGTAATAAATTGGCTGATGCTCCCTACCATCCAACTAGAGCAAGATAGGTGAAAGAGCTCAGCTGCTGACTGAGAAATACAAAAAACAGATCTTCTTCGAGGATAGGTGACAGGAATTAGCCTCCAGCTATGTCCAAGTCGAAGCTGACTTGTTTGAAGCTGACGTCAACCTTTAAGAAGAAGAGGCTGACTTATTCTAACTTAAGGCCAAACAGTTTAAGGTTGAGGCGGAATAGCTTTTAGCCAAGGTCGAACAAATGATAGAAGGTCGAAAGGAAGAAAAGGAGCCACTTGGCAATAAGTTTATTGTCTACCGAGAAGACAAGAGATCATGCAGTTGAGGACTTGGGACCAAAGAACCACTTGGTACGGCTTAGAAAGACTAGTGCTGACTAATTCTAGCACTCGGCAATTATGGGTCGACCTCTTTAGTGTCTCGGCCAAGCCATGTAAGACATCAGGGACCCCTTCCTGAACTTGGACATCCAATTGTCGACTCCGCCCAATTCGGATCTTGTTCCTTCATAGGCATGCTAAGTGACTGCATGCTGAGTTCTGTAAAACGCACAGTTTTATATTCTTGTATATATTTTCCTTCATTTTATTTATGAGCCCAATTCTTTAGTATTTAAGACCTTATACATTATCTACAGTTTTGCTATTAGGGTTTAGGACTTGCTATAAATAGCAACATTTTTACTAAAATAGAAAGACATACAAAGATAGAGATATATATATATATATAGAGAAGATATTCCCATATAAAGTGAATCTTTCCCCTTTTGAGTAAGGCTATACTTGAGTTAGCATTGGTCAGATTATCGAGTGTTGATTACTCTCTTATATTGTCCCCACGTTCTTATCAATCTTAACCCTAAATTTATGGTGTACCCCTTCATTTGAACTGGTTAGTGAGTCACATCTAACCTCTCATTTGAAACCCTGAGCAACATTTAATGTTTATAAGTCATATCAAACTCTATTTCAAGCTCAAACTCTTGATTGTATTTGTGTCTTGGTACGTGATATCCATCTACATTCACCATAAAAAGCCTTCCTATTCTTCTTATCAATTTTCTTTTGAATACCCATTCCTATTCGTTTGAGATTTGTTGCCATTTCTAGATTGATCCCTATTAATAGGTGTCGAAAGTATTGGAGGTGATGGAAGAAACTCTTTCAACTTATTAATGTTGCTTCATACTTGTCAATCCATCGAAATTCCTTCAGATTCTTTAATGCATTAAAGAATTTTGTGCATCTATCTATGCTCCTTGACATAAATCTATTTAGAGCGATAATTTGCCCAATTAATTTTTGAATAGCATTGATCTTCCTAGGGTTTGCCTCAATGTCATGCTAAGTGACCATATATCCTAAAAATTATCCTAAGGTAGCATTGAAAATGCGCTTTTGTAGGTTTAGCTTCATGTTGTATCCCTTCAAGGTCCTCAAGATTGACAAGATGTCGACTTTTTGTCTTACTCTTCACTATCATATCGTCGACATATACTTCAATGTTTCAATGGACTTAGAGCTTAAACAACTTGGTTACAAGCCTCTAATGAGTCGCACTAGCATTTTTAAGCCCTAAGGGCATTACTATATAACAATACGAACTAAAGTTTATGATGAAGGATGTATGACCTTCATCATCATTCTCCATCCTAAATTGATTATAGCTAGAAAATGCATCCATAAAAGAGAGTAAGGCATGATCGGTAATTGAGTCAACCATTTGATCTATTCTTGGCAAGGTAAAACAATCTTTGGGATTAGCCTTATTCAAATTCATAAAGTCTATGTACATATGCCAATTGCCGTTCTACTTCTTGACTAACACACAATTGGCTAGCTATATTAGATAAGGCTCTTTCTTTATGAACCATGCCTTTAATAGTTTTTGAACTTCTTCTTCAATGGCTGCCTGTCATTCAAAGGCAAAATGTATTTTCCTTTGCTAAATTATTTTTGCATTAGGATCAATTTGAAGCTTGTGTGCTATCACTTCTCTAGGGATGCCTGGCATGTTTGAAGGAAACTAAGTGAATACATCGGCATTATCTTGTAGAAAGTTAATTAAACTTCGATAGATATTTGCTAGCAATGGTTTCCTTGTGTTTGTTGTCTTCCTAAAATCATTTCCTAAAGGGACTTCCTCTATCTCTTCCTCGACATTCTCAATGTCACTTAACTTTTGTTCCGGACCAGTCTCAACTTGAAAAATTTCCTTGCACCGTAACACTCTCAGATATAAAGATTTGGCTAATTGCTAGTCCCCTTTGCATACTCTAACTCTAGTGGAAGTGGGGAATTTTTCCTTGAGATATGCTGTTAAAGGAACCATGTTGTACAGATGCTAACATGGTCAGCCCATGATCATATTATATAGGGACTAACACTTGGCAGTAAGGAAATCCACCTTGTCTTTTGCAACATGCTTGTCGTCTCTTATCTAAATAGGAAGAGAAATAACTTTGGTAACCTGAACAGGTTGATTATTAAAAGCATATATATCATAATTGTAAGATCTCAGTTGTGCTTTGATCTTTAGCTTCATCTGGTTGAAGGCGTGTTGAAAAATAATGTCTGTTGAACTCTTAGTGTTAACTAAAATCTTTTTGACATCAACGTTAGCAATCCTTGAACTGATTATGAGTGTATCATTGTGGGTCCTTTGAATGTCTTTAAAATCCTCATTTGTGAAAGAAATGGAATTGTCGATCTAGACCTTCTTGCCTTACACATTATAGACAAACTATATGGCATTAGTCGAGCTTGATTAGCTTAAGGTGGAAGTTTTGCTGACAATAGTGTTTATTATATCACTTAGTGATTTATTACTATTTCCATCTCTCACATCTCTTCTAGCCTGAGAAGGCCACATTATATTTTGTTACTCATCACATCGTCTTTAAGTTGGACATTCAATATTCTTGACATTATGGGCAAGGAACTTGCTTAGATATCCTCATTGGATTGCATGATAGATTACGTTTTGGAGTTGAATACACTCATTAGTATTGTGACCTTTGTCGCGATGAAAATCGCAGTATTTATTACAATTTCTTTGTGATGGATTTCCTCTCATTCTATTTGGCTACTGTAATAGCCCCCTTTGGTTACGTACTTCCATCAAAATGTTCACCATTAGACGATTGAGTAATGTATGAATAGAATAAGTTGGGATCTATAGCCTCTTTCTCTCTCCATTGTTTCATTTAGAATGTAGATCATCACATGCACCAAGTTAATCTTTCATGTTCTTCTTCTTGTCACTCTTTTGGTCTCCTCTACTTTGGTCAACCTCACGTTGAGCTTTAATGTTGTCTTCTTAGCAAATATAAGATGTGGCCTTAGCCTTAAACTTGGTGAAAGTTTTTGGCTTGTTTTCGGTTAAAGACTTAAAAAAGTCTCCATGAGGTTTAACTCCATCAATCACTGCCATGAGAGCAACATTCATGCCTAATTCTAGGTTTTAGACCATCTTAGCCATGAATTAAGCCAAATAGTCCCTAATAGACTCATTTGATCTTTGCTTTATGGTGATAAGGACAGAAGAATCCTTGACTAAAAGCTTACTTGCAAGGAAGTGCTGTAAGAACACTTTTGCTAAATCCTTGAAACATGCAATTGTGGTTGGCTTCAAATGTTTATGTACTTGCTACATTCCTTAAGTTTGAAGGGAATGCTTGACAAGCCACCTCATCGCTTAAGCCATGAAGCTTAGTTAAGGTATGATAGTACTTAAGATGATCTTCTGGATCTTTTTTTCTAGTGTAAGTGTCAAATTGTAGCAACTTGATGTGACATGGTATTACCTCTTATAAAATTTCAGGAACAAAAGGACTCCACTTTACCTGAAATTATTTATTTGTTGAAGCAAGGGTACTAAAATGCGACGGTCTTACGTGGTGCACCTGTTGTGGTTTGTTAACCTTTCCAAGAGTAGGGGTCAATGGTCCAAGTATAACTTCAACCTGCTTCTTAAGCAATTCAAGGGAGTAAATTGAATCATTAGAATTCTTAGCGTTGTAATTGCTATGCCCCTGGTTTTGGTCTGGTTGAGCATCCTTATGGAGGAGATTAAGGATCTCATTGTGTTTCTTATTAAGCTATTGATTTTCTTTAGCCAAATTGATGCAAATTGCTTTAATTTATCCAAACGTTGTTCATTAGTATGTTTACTCCCTTACCTCCCCCCCCTAAAAGGTGTTGGGGTGAAGAGCTAGAACCTGTAATTTTTATCATTCTTGTCTTGGCCATGTGGGTAGGTTATGTAAAAATAGATAGCACCGAATGTTGTTAGGTGATTTCGGTATAGAGCTTTAATTTTGCAAAAGCACGAACAAAAGGCTAAAGTAGTGTTATGGCTAGTTTAGCGTAGCCACTCTAATGCCTAAGTAAGTAGTTTTTTTTTTTTTTTGAAATAGTAGGTGAATAAGTAAGTGAAGTTTTGAAGAGTATAAGAGAGTTTTTACAATGCTTTCTTTCCCTTATTTATAAGTGAATGCTAGGTGTCTGTAATAGCAGATGATCATTGGCTGTGGACTACATGGCAATCCCATAATTAAGCACTTGCTTAAAAGATAGGAATAGTGAGTAGTTATGTAATGAGATTGTGCAAAGTCACAATTGTTTGTGCCACTTCCTAAATTCAAACTAGATATATAAGTAAGTCGGGCTTTGAGGCCTATTATATGAGCTGAGCCCTTAAAGGGCTTAATTGAAAATAATGTTAGTTGGCATCTTAGTAGTCAAGACATCGAGTAGTAAGTTAGGGGGAAATCCAGCTATAAACATACATCTCCTTTAAAAATTTCACATATTTAGGCATCTATGATGACACTTCCACAAAGGGTAAATTAATATGCAATTGTTTGAGCATATGGAATGGGTGGTTTGTATTCCTTGACTTTTAGAGGTTCTAGCTCTTCTTTAGGGGGTATAGGTGCTTGTATAGCTTTATCTTTCTCTTCTTCTATCCTTGGTTTGAGGTTGACTTGAGGCTTTTCGAGTGGCTTAGCAACTTGTAACTCCCTATTACTTCTCAAAGTTATGACTTGAGGCTTTTTAAGTGGCTTAGCAACTTGCAACTCCTTACTATTTCTCAAAGTTATAGCTTTTGCTTAGGCTTATGGTGACGATTTTGGTTGCCCTTCAATTGAAACCTTTGCAAGTTACTCTATATGCTTCTCGATACTTAGTAATTTGACATTGATACTTTGTATATACCTAGTCAACATTTCTTCCATTTTTAAATTTTCCTCTTTTGGAGGGTAAGATTGAAATCCATAAAGAACATTGACATTTCTATGTAAATTTGCATAAGAAAGAATCACTTGTATAAGGGAAACACTGGCTGCACCTTTCTTCATGGTCATTAAGTAGCCTTGAAAACCTTATTTGTTTATGCCATAATAAGGTGGTTATGGTAGTGAGATGTCATATATACTCCTAAGCCAACTACATTAGGCATCATAGATTGTTGTACTAACTTAAGAATAAAATCAAATCTTTTATGTAGTGTATCCTATTGTGCGGCTATGGTTGCATTAGACTCTGCATCCTTCATAGGTGATTTCTTCCTATTGAGTTTATCACCTTCCTAATGATAGCTATTCACAGCTAAGCTTTCGAACAATGTCTATGCTTGACTAGGTGTCTTTGAGTTTAACATACCACCTGTAGATGTATCAATGAATTGTTTAGTTCTAAATTCAATCTATTATAAAAAGTTTATGCTTGCATCTAGAGTGGTAGAGCGTGATTTGGACATTTCCTAAGCAACTCCTTGAAATGCTCCCATACATCATTAATTGTCTCCTCGTCAAATTGAGTAAATGATGAGATATCACTCCTAAGCTTAGCCATTTGGGCCGGAGGAAAATATTTTTCTAAAAATTTTCTAATAGTATATCCCAGGAAGTAATGGAGTCCTTTTGTAGTAAGGCTAGCCATTACCTTGCTTTTCCTATAAAGAAAATGAAAACAACCTCAACCTTATCGCATCACCCATAGCTCCTTTTATTTTGAAAGTTGCACAAATCTTTAAAAAGCTTGCAAGGTATGCATGTAGGTCCTCTTTTAGATAGCCTTCAGATCGCAATTGTTGCTGAACCATTTGGATAATGATAGGCGAGGTCATAAATTCGGTTTAGTGATAGCTGGTCTTATAATGTTAGAGTTGGCTCCATTAGTCGATGGCTTAATGTAATCAAATAGAGTAATATTTCAAGAAATATTTCAAGTTATACTTAGGTTGCTTAAGAGAGATGAATAGAAAAATTATAAAAAATTAAAGATAATAGAGTAATAAAGCAAGGAGCTTTCCTGATCAATAGTCTCCAGCAACGACGCTAAAAACATGATCGTGTGCGTATATCGTGCTATTAGGAAAGTGTACTTATTAAGTAATAGTATAGAGAGTTACAAGAGTCCTTGGTTGTTGATCCTACGAGGATTATATACTTACTCACTTGTTTTAATTACTCTTAATCAAATAGAATAACAATATAGGTGAGGAATTGGACAAAGATTAAAAATAGAAAATTGACAAAAGAGTGACTAGTAAAGCAATAATAGAATAGAATCGAATAAACATATATTTGAACATCTAGATGTTGATCACCATGAGTGTAACTTGTAGGATCTTTAGGTATTTTATCGAATCTCTTACTTTTATTAACTAGGGGATTTAAACATTAATCTAATAGGAATTGCTTGTCCACTAGATTCTAATCTTAATTACATCCTATCCGAATCACTTCTATGATAGGACTGCTTAGAATAGCATTAAGAATAGGAATCTTGCATATAAGAAAATATTAAATTGATTTCGAAAGAAACCTATAACTTATCTCTAAGCTTGTAGTGAATCTCATCAATTGTGACAAATCTAATATGTATTGACCTTGCGACTTTAATACATAATATCAGATAAACTAAGTCGAGACTCTAGAAATAACAACTTAATTCAAATTAAACACACAATTGAATTAATAAAAATAAGAAGATTGCATTAAAACAAAATGATTCTTGTACACTACATTGTTACCTTGATGGCTAACAAATCTAAATATTGTGGCTTCTAAGCTAAAATCATGAAAAAGATGATAACTTGCATGGTTATAAGAATATTTCTATTCCCTATTCTTTTTAGCTTAGGCTCTCTCTCGCTCTCTCTCACTCTTTACAATTGTCTATTGTCTTTTTATAATGTTTAGAAAGAATAACATTCAAATGGCAAGCGTATCATAACAAATTGGATGTACATGGCTAAGAACATGTCCGTGATAGTTGAGTGTGAAGTCATCTTTGCAATAATTCTTGTAAGAATTGTCTTGAATTTTTACAAAGGGAACATGGCTAGGAAACACGCTTATGGTAGTGACCATGGTCATACCTTTGTTGAAAATACTTACAAATTCAAGTTTCAATTTAAAGACGAGAGCTCCATAGCTAAGGTATACGGCGATGGTGCATACTTGTAGTTGTCTTCTTTGCTCGTTTCTTCAACAAATTTTCTCCCATTCTTGGCATTGTTAATTTATCCTTCAAATTTGATAAAATCCCTCCGAAAAATCTCCTAAATTCTCATCTTTTCATCAAATTGCTTTAATTGAGTTTGGAAATAAAAAATAACTCAATTCAATAGCAAATTCAATAAATTTATATTAAAAAGCTCAAAATATTCAAGAAAATATTAAGCTAGATGAGTGTAATTTTACAATCATCAGTTATATTGATGTCTATGACATGAGGTACAATTACAGAATGATTCCTTTGACTATACATGAGACCATAGTTATATTATCTTCTCCATAGTCCTCATAGACATCTATGTCCATAGGCGCTCATGAGGAACTTGTACCTTATTCTTCTATTTCAAGGGATGCGATTATTAGAAAAAAGTAGGAGCTTTATCTTCTAGCATTATCTTAGTAGAGCATGAAGATGGTTTTTGAAAGAGACGAAAAAGAAAACTTTCATATAAGAAAGTTAGAAAAGTGAAAATGAAATTTCTTAACCATTTGAAGCTTTTAAGCAATTACTAAAGGTAATCCTAAGAAGACAATCTCCTCCTTTATAATGATTGGAGGCCTCGAGAAATGACAACCATTTTGAAAGGATGTCAAAAGGATGTGACCATAGGACAAAACCTTAAGAAGATGTAGGCTTTGGCCAAACCATCCACTTATTCCTATCTATTAGGGTTATGCAAAGGACCGACAAGGTTAGTTGTATCACGATAGGTTTAAGCTTGTCGAAAGCTTAAAAAGGAGGGTGGAAATGTATGGAAACAATAAAGTAAACAAGCAAACCACAAATGAATCCGATGATATGGCACACCAAGGATTTTCATAGGCTCATGACTTAACTTAATATGATGTACAAGTTAACTCAATAAGGGTATTCGCCACTTAACTTTGCTTAAGGGTTAGGACAAGAGTGAAACAAGCAAAGAGAATGCTTATGAAAATGAAGTATATTTTGTATTGATGACATATGTCAATGATGTTTGGGACAACATCTACATGGGTATTTATACCTAAAATATTAGGGCACCTGCTATAAATGGAAATGACTAAAAAGGGTATTATCTAAAATAAATAATGTACAAGGAATGTTAAGGGGTATAGATGAAAAATCAAGAAAAGCATTTGTCTTGTATGAAATATTCTATCAAATGGGTACTTAGATATGTGGCTGGTATGTAGAGGGAGGACTTCTAGAAGAAATATGCAAAACTGTACGATTAACCTAATTGTTGTCAAAATGTGATGTCAAGTTGAGTTGATGATTCTTTTGGGGTGAAATCATTTTGGTTAAGCTTTGTGCAGTTTAGATTCAAGTTGGCTAAGCTATTGATTGTGCTTGTTGAGCTGTTGTTTGAGTGTGTCTTCGTTTAGCAGTCAAATACAATTGATAAGCATAAGAGAGTTTAACTTGGATAAGGCAGTAGATCGGTAGACTATAATAACTTGGACTCTTCAGATGCTGGTCATAAAGAGAGAATTTGCCTTGCCATACTTTCAAGTCCTTGAACTTGGGCTCAAGTCAGAGATTCGGTGGCTTGATTCCTATAACTATTTATGGTTGAGACATGTGAGATTAATTGTATTGTTTTGGCTCCAATATAATTGTGCCTTATCACTAGGAGACACATGTCCCGAGAATCAAAAGCACTGATTAAATAAGCACACCAGACAACTCGAATTATATGTCGTTATGCATAAAAAGACACTCAAACGTCGGGTTTGACAAATGATAACTGTTAGGGAAAGCTCAATTGTTAGAAACAAAGCACACTTGACATGATTCCTTCCCTAGCTCGGCTTTGGGGGCAAAGCGAGGCTCGGACAAGCTAACCTCAACATTAAATAGCATTCTCGTGGTACATCACACCATTGTAACTCAGTTAGGGGGTTAAAGCAAGGTTCGAATTATCTAACCTAACTATTCAACATGCCTAGCTTGAGCACCGCTTTACTTACACTCAAGTCTAGATCAGCTCAATAATGCCTAAGTCCTCTTACCAGGTACGTCACCTTGAGATAGCCCTATATTTGCTCGGCCATCTCTCCACTACAAATTCAAGTCTATGCCACCTTGGCCGGTACAACATGTCTACTGTACATGAAGGCCTTACGCTCTACAATCATTGACCTACCATCGAATCAACTCGGTGTTGACGTCTCCAAGGATATGATGCTTGGATTTGCCATCCTCTTTTTGTCGATCAATCAGCAAAGAAAGGGAAATTTTGTGCACGGATTATGGAATACTACGAGGGTTGAGGATTTGCCCCTACGTGTTACGATCCGAACGCATAGCATCTTCTATAAAATCCCCTTGAAGCTTTCACAGAATAGGATTCCAATTTGAATCCAGAATCTCAGGTTCGAAACTTTAAGCTTCAAACAAACATTTTTGCTACATTTTCGCTTATTCTAATGCTTCCATGCACGTTACTGACTGGAGCATCAAACTCTCTTTACTAGAGACAACTCCAATCCCCATAGTTTGTCTTCTTTTGCAGATTTACTTGTTTTCTGAAGTATGCACAAACCTACAATCTGGATCGAAGGTCTTTTGTAGCAAGAAAATAACAACAACAAATATATTCACAAATAATATGACATATTTTATAATACATATTCATTATATTGGATTCATAGATTTTTAAGAGATTGATGGTATATTTAACAAAATGATTTATACTCATTGCATTCTATTTCACTCTGTATGTTCTCAAACCAAGCAAATTTCTAGAACAATGGGATTGTGATCCTATGGTTATTACCAAACGCAAGATTGAGACCGTCATTTTGTTCTTGATTCAATTAAATTCCAGTCTCTTCCATTTCAAATCGTTGCTCCATGTGAAATGTGATATTAGGTCCACTATATTTGATTCTAACAAATACATAAACTTAGCAGTCCAACCTTTTATAACTTATAAGAAAAAAGAACTTTTAATTGGCCTGGGGTCTCAAAGGTGTGAATAACATAACTTCTCGCACATCATAATGAATTATTGCCTCATTTATCGTATTAAATGAATGGAAAAGGTTGATGCCTTACACAAATGATATGATATAAATGGCACATTGAAGAAAATAACTTAAAAATAAAAATAACTATGGTTAGAGAGGTTGTTTTTGATGTTTACATACAAATGTATATCACTCTTTCTTGAATTGTAACCACCTTATTAGAAAATATCAATGTTATCAGACATAGTCCAAATGATTAATTTGAACATATAAAAGGGTCAAAGGTTAAAGGAGTGAAACCAAGCTTGATTGTAGTTCAATTGAGGTTGGACTAAAGTTGGACTGGCCTAGTAGATTGAATTGGATCGAATCATAAGAGTCAATTTGGGTTTGATAATGCCGAAAAATATTATATGTTTTAGATATTCTTATATATAATCTATTTATTTAATTAATTTACATTTTTTTAACTGCTCTTAATGTGGATATGGTGTTCAACATTAATAATAAAATTACAGACATGCTTAAGATACAAGTCGTCTTCTCTACATGCAAATTGAAACTAGTTTTTTGACCATCTCCAATGGGAGGTACTTGACACACCTTGAATATTAAGGAGCCCTCTTTTAGGAAAAAAGGATTCAATGGTTCTAATACGTAACATGGATTGATGAGCAATGTGCAAGTATTAATGATATTTAACCACCTAAAAATGAAAAAAGATATTCTTTAAAAAAATACCAATTATGTTTCTACATATTAAAATTTCATTAATATTTATACGTAACTTATTAATTTACGTGATATGTTAGTATTATTGAAACTTTTCTCTCATTTTGGGAATTCTTATGGGTTTTGGAGATAGTTCCTTTAAAAAGTTAGGGTCCTTAGCTAAGGATCCGAAAATATTACTTTTTTTTCTTCTTTTTTAGATTGTGTCTTTCAAGTCCCACAAATAATATAAACAAATCTTACCATCTTTATTTAAGAATTTTAAGAATAAATGAAAATATTTTAAAGAAAGAGAGTTTCTTAAAATATTAATTGCTATAGCAATTAAGAATACTAAATAAGATTTCAGCATTGGGAGTATTCCAATAGGTATAAGCATGCGTGAATACAGTTAAATGTTGTCCAAACTTCATATTTCACATTTGATGAACTGGGCTTGAAAATATGGATTTTTCAACACTTCGATTCATATTTTTTTTATGGGACCAGTCCCTTAATTAGTTTACCAGCAAATGCCGGTGCTAACATCTTCATAACAGCAAATACTATTATCTTCAAATGGATTTGGGGCGTTGAAACTTTATTTTCTCTCTTTCTATTTTTTTTTTCCTCCCATCAATCTATGAAACTTAACTATGTAACACATGAAATTGGGCGACATGAAAATGACGTCATGCAATGGAAAAAAGTAATATATATATATATATGTATATGCATGCATACTTATATAAATATAATATATATCTGTTAATTCATATTTAGTATCACATGCTTCAAACCTCAACTTTTATTATCGTCATCCATATACTATGAGGCTTATATACAATATATAAATCTGAAACATAATGTATTTGTGTGTTTTTAAGATACTATGCTACGTAATTAATATATATATATATATATTACAAAATAACACAACTTGTAAAATAACAATCTTAGATATATATATTTATTTTAGTATATTTTATATGTACACTACATTGTATATTTGTAATAGGTTAAATCATATACTAAGACGCTTATATGCGCTATATAAAGTTACACCATAACATATAAATGTGTGTATGTGTCTTAGATATTATGCCACGAGTGTATATGTACATATGTATGTATTATATTATAACTTTACATATATATGTATGTATGTATGTATATTGTAAAAAAAATTTATAAAAGGATTATACGTGTGTATATGGAATATATTGTATGTATAATATATTGTACTTATGTAATATGTTAAATCATAAACTACACTCTAAATGTATATTATATAGGTTTTGTATGTTTAGATATGTGTGCATATATATCCACATCTATACATAATAAAAATATATATATATGTGTAGTATATTCTATATATGTAATATGTAAACCATATACCATATATCGACTAAGAAATGGTATTACCATGTTGTAATTGAAATGTATGTTCGAACATATGTTGCAATGATTGATTCATTTTTTCTATGATTACATGGTGATGCATGAGATCACATAGAGTAGGTTGGCAGTTGCTCCAAGTGGTTTGTTAGCTATGCTTGGTAGAGGACTTGCAATAAACCTTTGGTGATTGTGTTGACTGGTGCCCTTCGATGCTTAAGTAGTAAGGACAAAGTATAAAAGGGAAGTGTTTAGAGGGTTAGGAGTGTTTGTAGAGAGTATATAGGAGTGCTTGGTGTGCTAAAGGAGTAAAAAAAAAAAGGAGGGAATCCTTGTACCTTTGACTCATAGGACAAGAAGCCTACCTGTTAAGGATACGTAGCGTTCATGGTTTGATCGTATATGGCTATTGCAGTGGACATGCACTGCAAGAAGCAGAACAAAATGGTTTTGTCGTTTAGTCGACCTTAGACAGGGTGATTGATAACTTTTATTTTAAATACATTTTACGTGGTGATTTTATCGTATTTTCCTTATATTTTTTGTTGTTTTTAAAGAAATCGATACTTAATTAAGTAAAATTTTGATTTTATGGTTTGAATGCGTTCTTGGATTGAAAACGAAGAAAATGAATCAAGTTTCACTTAATTGAGAGTTTAAATGAATGAGTTATGAATTTTTGAAATGGGACACAACCAATAGACATAAATGTATCCAACCAAGAGGCTTATTATCAAAGGAAAACAAGGTTGATGGTAGAAAAGTTATACAACTTGGGGACATAACCATGTCTGTAGGTTGTGTCCATACAATAGGAAAAGTTGCAAATTTTTAGTCAATAAGTTACAAGACCTAGGGACACAACTGTATCATTAGGCTGTGTCTTACCTAGGATGATTTTAGCATATAAAGTCAGTGAGTTACATAATCTAAGGATACAATTGTATCCCAAGTTGTGTTTGGTGACAAAAAAGAAAATTTCCTAATGTATTATATAAGGACTTGTAAGGGTTTTGGACATTACTTTTCACATTGAACATAGAAGAAATTTGAAGAGAAGAGGGAGGAAAAGGCGGAAGCATTACCTAACTTTAAGATTAAAAAGATTTTTCATAAAAAAGGGGGGGGGGGTTCATATTTTACTTGATTTTGCTACAATTTTCTTCTAATTTCATCATGATAACTTAAGATTCTTGTATTTAGAATTGTTGAATCTAGAGTTTCATGTGATTATTGGATTTGTTGATAATTTTCAATAAAGTTTGTATTTTCTTGATTCAATTATGTGTTTTTATTGTTAATTGATATTTTTAAGGTATCAATTGATGATATTATGCATGATGATTGAGAAATCATATGAGTAATGAGATCTAGACATAATTGAAGAGAGTTACATATATACTTAGAGATGAGATGCATGATTCTCTCGGAAAGTTGTTATTTTTGTGTGGGAATTCATTGTACATTAATGCAATTCTAAATTATATTACTACGTGAAGAGATTTTAGTAAATAATTTAAGGTTAAGATTAATATGCTTGAGAAAGGTATTAACTTTAATTGTAAATCTCTTCGATCAAGAATTATGGAGATGAAATTGGATATATTTTAAGTGGTCACATGTTAACTTAAATTGTCTTCTTAAAGTCATTCTTAATGTTATCGTTTTCTAAATTTCTTAGTCAAGTCTCGCAATTAAACTAGTTTGTTAATTTTGGTATTTTTAATTCATTTAACCCATCACAATTTTCTGATTAGATAATAGAGCTAAGGTTATTGTTAGTATTCGAGGTCTTTGAGGGATCGATTGAGACTTATATTCATCATATTAGAATTTGATAGGTATACTTACCTTATATCAAGTTTTTGTTATGTCTGAAACTTAGGAAGTTGACATGTCCAAAGCTATAGGGCGTACTAGCTGTGTTGAGGATAATTAATGAAGAAAGAGAGAGAGAGAGTACGAGATAGGAGCATTACGAACACTGAGTTGTATACCGAGCACTTGGTATGTACTTAGGGGTTGAGGTTGACCTGACTTGAGGAGTTGAGGCAAGGTTTTCGAGGACCTTGAGGTGGACAAGTATGACAAGGTTTTAGGGGTAGCTGGAGTGGGTTGTATTGGTTTGAGGGTAGACTGGACAGGGTAAGGTGCTTGAGGGATCCCGAGCAAGTTGCATAGTTGGGTTTAAGCTCGTAAAGGGGACCAAATAGGTTGTTGGAGGAGATTAGGCTCCTCATCTTGGGAAAGTGCTTGAATGTACCCGAGTAGGCTGAAGTACTTGGATCGACCCTAATATATCCTACCAACACTTTCCCCTCCATTCTCCTTAAGGTCAAGGTGGCAAGTAGAGTAAACCACTTTTGGCTTTAAAGGGTTAGGCCTGCATTGTAGGGGAGTAATTTTGTAGTTAAGGGCCATTAAGCACTTAGGTAGTTGACATGATGCTTGATGTGACTAATCTGAACCAATTGTGCATTCATGTGGTCAAGTGACTTTTGGCTTGATTGGTGTGATGATTGGTTTATCTTAAGCATAATTATGGTACTTAGGGTAGTGTAACACATGGGGAAGGTATGAGTAGTCATGTTGGTGATCTATGTAAACTCTGCTACTTAAGGGGCATGTAATTAGGAGTACTTATCGATCATTTCTAAGAATCAACTAAACTAAGAACTAAAGCTTATATTTAGAAAACAAACCTAATTTTTTCAATTCAAAAGTTCATTATTGATAAGAACTCAAACATAAGGATATCGAACCTTAAGTCATCTAAAACCTTAAACCTTAGGATAATTAAAGACTTGTGACCCTAGACAATTAATTAAATATTTAATTTGAATAATTTTATTAAACTCTAAAAATTTATAAAATTTCTTAAGAAGCAAATTATAACTAATGAATTAATTCTAGAACTAAACCCTAAAAGAATTACATTTACGACAACTCCCTTATTTTCCCTTATAAGCTATGTTATATATGGATAGGTAAATCAACCAATCACATTAAATAATATATCATTAGAGAGTTAGAATCACATATTACTTGATAACCTATCAAAAGCAAGTGATAAGATCATTTCCATATATCACCATAACTTATACTACACATGGATAAGTTATCTCATCACCTTATCAACTCAATTTTTAAATATGTGAAATGACAAGACTCATACCCCTAAGGCCCTTACATGGCTGGTTGTAAGATAAGGGAATAAGGGGCTATATCATGTCAATCACACATCAAACTAAGTGTCTTTGATATCTACTATGTGCCCCTTAATGCTTACATCATCTAATCATGTTAAAGTATGGCTTATTTACCTTGTTTAAAGACAACAAAAAGAGGCTTGTTAGATGCATTACATACGCATTCACTACCGGCATTGTCTCTCCCATTTCTTCTCATCTTTCATTTTCTTTTCTACACTTAAAACACAAAATCAAAAGGAGAAACCATGCCCCAAAAAATCACACATAACTACTACTCCTACACCTATACCTTCATGGCACAAAAACACACTTTTGTTGCTATGACTTTGTCCACATCAAAAGCTATTTTAGGAAATCTTAGAACATCTCAAAACCAACCTTAAATCCTAAAGTTGTGGTAACATAAAAAGCTTGCAAAGGGAAAAGGAAAACGGGGAGTAAAAGAGGATTCTTAGTGCATAACCACCTTTTATACTACTTAGGATGAGAAAGTTTTTAAGATTTAAAGTGCTATATTATGCCATGTCTAGGAGTTCATATATGTTTTTGAAGATATTGACATGTACATAAGGTGATAACATTGCTAGTTTACTTTAGGTGATAAGCTCATGAATCCCTTACATAAAAGATGGACTATGAGCATATTAAGTTGGGTATTACGTGGGATACATGTCTAGCATTTAAAATAGAAGTTTGTAAGTTGAGAAAATTATGAAATTTGCACATAGATGATGGAAAAGCATGCTGGACGTGAAGTGTATGTAGGGTATTTAGATGCTACTTTTAATTTCATTTAGTTACATATGCTTAAATCTAGCTTTAGGTAAAGGAAATTCCATTACATGATGTGTTATGAGGAAATCAACTTTTTAAGGTGTAAACTAAGGTATAGAATTTATGATAAGTATGTGATTTATAACTTTTACTTAGTACATAAGCTAAATAATCATCTCATGAAAGAGAAGTCAAGTTGGAGTTAGAATATAAGTAGTATAGGTTCTTGATTTAACACTTAAACATAGGAGAATGATAAAACAAGTTGAAAATCTAAGTTAGAAGCCCTTGAATTGAACTGTTCAGATCTGAAACCCCAAGAAAACTCACTTAAAAATATGATAAAACAAAGTGAAAAGGCCAATTAAAGTAAGTATAATAAGTGTATAAAACCTAAAACTCAAAATTAGACCAAAAAATAGTCAAAACAAGCTCAGAACTTCTAATTGGGCCCTCACCAAATTTTTTACAACCACTTTAATTTATTAAGAAAAGTTGTTTTGAAGCCTATAAGAAATTTGCATAAAACTCCCTAAGCCCATCAAAGTTACTAACTTTAGTTTGAACAAAAAACAAGTTCATTGGACCACATAAGCCTACATAAGAGTCTAAGAAAATATTGATAGCACTAAGGTCATAAGACAAGTGTAGAAATCTAAATTTGAAGAGTGTTTTAAGCTTAGAATAAATTCCTAAGCCTAAGTCAAAAGATTTCCTAAGATAACAAAATGCCCAACAATCAAACAAAGTCTAAAAGAACACCAAAATATGAGGACCGCTATTATTTTGACTAATGGAGAGAATTGTGGGCCTTATCTCAAAAATATAACCATGCCACATTAAAGTACACTCAAAAAAGATGAAAGTCGACTACAAGATCATAAAAATCGGATTTAAAATGAGAAAGTTATATGTGATTTAAGTTTTAAGTACAACAGGGGAAAAATACGAAAATAAGTTAAAAGTGTAACTTAAAAAGTTTTAGGTTAGCCTTTCAATTTTATCTCAACTCTTAACATTATCATATTTGTGATGTTTAGGGGACTTGACTGTTGGAGACGACCTACCCTTAGACTATTACGATTGATCCACTATGGCTAAGTGAGTGATTCTTGATGACTTCATGTTTGCTTGTGCTTGTAGTGTAGATGTACTTAAATTTATATAATGAATTGGAATGCTTGTGAGATATGAGAAGTACATGTGTACGATATTGTGATTGAATTCCATGACTTGCTAATAAAATAATAATGAGAATTGTTTGTGATGATAGCTATGTATGGTTATATGAAATGAAATTGTTTAATCACAATGAAAGTTGAATTAATTAAGTATTGGACTAAGAAATTCAATGAGTCATGCATTTTTCATATTTGCATTATAACTATACCAACTATCACCTTATGTAGAAGATAGGAAGGGGCTCACAGGAGGGAGGCCTCTTGTAGGTATTAGGTAATGGTATGCTATTTATATATTATTAAGTCTTTATTCTAGCTATCGAGCTTACTAAACACTAGGGGATACTAATAATTAGTGAAAGGTTGTGTCTTGTGACTTCTTCTTAAGGCATGCGATGTGGACTGTGGGGGCCACCACACCGCTGGACTTGGAGTTTGATTTTTGAAAAGGAAAATGCATTTTCCATATGAAAAGTAAAGTCATTTATATTATGTATAAGTTTGAGTTGTTTTGAGCATGTTGGTAGAATTGGAATAAAAACCTACAAGTTAGAACCTGGTTAATGGTTTGTGTCAATAAATTATCTCTATCCTTGACTACAGGAGGCATAATTTTGAGTTGCATGTAGTTCCTATGTCGCTGCATGTATTGTTTGGCATTCTGAATATTTAGGCATTCATATGTTGTGCATTTAAATTATATTGTTTTTATGGCAAGATAGAGGGATTAACTTAGTAAGTGTAAACTTATACCCTAATAGATTTCTTTTGATGCAGCATCACCTCTTTGTCCATCTAGGCTGAGGAATGCCTGAGGTGAGTCTCATATCGAGATGGGATTATGTGTTTTAGGAAGTGAAGAGGGAATTTTGTAATAATGACTTGTAGATACTTATTTACTTTATTTAGTTTAATTCTATAGTTAGGATTTCTTAATGTAGACTCTTGTAGGATTCTAAATGTATTGTAACATTTTGTTGTGGAATTCTACAAACCCACATTTTAACTTTATTATTTTTTAAAATTAAGTGGTAAATCTTAGTTAATATGCTTGATATTGCATATCTATGAGCTTGATAGTAACATAGAATGGAAGGAGCCTTGTGTGTTGTATGGAAGGCTTATAATCAATGAGGGGTTGATTGTAGATCTTTGTACGGTATACGGCTATTTACTATGACAATGATATTGTTTAGGTCTTGATAATCTATGTACTGAAAATTTCTAGGCCATTGAGCATTTGGCAAGGATACATGGATGCCTACGATGGTGATCCCCATTTAAACAGGAAGAGGCAGTTTACTTACCCCTTATTTGCCCATATAAAGGCCTTGGGGGGTAGGGGGTGTTTAGGTCCTCATTTCTTGACCTTCACTTGAAAACTTAGTCTAAACTCTGATCATTTTTCTTCCAAAAATCTTCTAAGCTTAAACTTCCTTTAAAACCCCAAAGTTTTTGAACTTTAGTTTCCTTATTGAATACACAAAGACAATGGTCAAATGGATAGACTTAGGATTTTAGGATGAGTGCTTAACCTTGGGCGGGTTCTCCACCATGATCGAGGGTACTCATCAAGCAATGATCAAGGAGGATATTAACCTCACTCATCCTTCGCCATACCCCCCTTCCCCTAAAAATGATGATAACAACAGTTATGGTGATGATGAGTGGCAGCGGTAGTAGTTTATTATCTTGGGCAGAGAGGAGGCTTATGACAGTGAGGCTTGAAAAAGTGTATGTTGACAATGGTGAGGGGAGGAAAGTTATGGTGGAGCTATAGTCCTCGAGCACAAATGAGAACATTATGGATTTCATAGCGTATAAGTATGATTGCAGGGTGTTCGAGAAGGTTTATCGGTTTATGAGGACTAAGGTCAGAGGATGGTAAGTGGAAAGGCTCGGGGAGAATGAGAGGGCATATAACCTTAGAGGTGAGAGGATGTTTTGCATGTACACAAGGTCTTTTAAGCTTAGGTTATGATTGCCCTTCTCTAAATTCTAGTTGAAGTGCTTCAATTACTTCAAGGTCAGCTTAGGCTCCCTGCATCCGAATGCCTAGCACTAGTTCCTTGCCTTAGAGGCAAGTTTCGTGTTCAACTTGTGGAGGCCTACAATTAAGTTGTTTAGGTATTTCTTCTACTTAAAGACCAACTAAGATGGTTTGGTCTATGTTGTAACCTATGGCAAGCACATGAAGCTCTTTAACGAGCTAAAGTTGAAGGTGGAGGAGATGATTGAGAAGGTACCCATTCCCATCACATGGTTGAAGTTGATCTAGACAACGTTTGTTGAGCACTTCTTCTTTGTAGACAAGGGCATGAAGAAGGAGATCCTTGAAGCTATGTCTACAAGAAGCGTTTTTTTAGTAAGGAGATAGGTACTGGGCATGATCTTAGTTGAAGAAGGGTGGCTTGTGCTGCACTACTGTTGTGAAGGGGGAGCTCAAAGTTACTAGTCCTCTGCCTTGTAAATTTATTTTTGGTTGTCTTATATTTTTACCAATTGTTGCTTTATGTTCATAGGTATGTAGATCCCTTTCTTCCCTTTGTTGTTCATTTAACTCAAGCACTTATGCCTAGCTAGTATAGTTGAACACTCAAGTGTCTTAGATACCAAGTCATGCCTAATGCTTAGTATAGTCGTATCTCAATTAGATTGGCTTTGTTACGACCCGAACAATAGTATTGTCGTGGTAGATTGCCGTGTACCATATAAAGATCTACAATCAACCCCTTCATTTATCATAGGCCTTCGATACGATACACAAGGCTCCTTCCACTTTATATTACCATTAAGCCCATAGATATGCAATATCGAGTATATTAACTAAGATTTATCATTTATATACAAAAATATTGAAATTAAATTATGGATTCATAGCTCCACAACAAAATATTACAATGCATATGAAATCCTACAAGAGTCTACCTTAAGAAGTTCTAACTAAAGAGTTAAACTAAATAAAGAAAATAAGTATTTACAAGTATTCATTCCAAAATTCCCTCTTTACTTCTTGAAACACACAATCTTGTCTCAGCACGAGACTTACCTTAGGCATTCTTTGGTGCAAATGGATGAAGAGGTGTTCCTATATTAAAAGAAATTTATTGGTGTGTAAGTTTACACTTAGTGAGTTAATATAAACAATATAGTTTAAACGTGTAATAGATGAATGCATGAACACTCAAAATGTCAACCAATACATGTAGCGACCTAGGAACTACATGCAACTTAGAATTATGCTCCCTGTAGTTGGGGTTAGAGATAATTTATTGATATAAACCATCAACCGGGTTCTAGCAGTATGGTGGCCCCCACAGTCCACGTGATACACCCTAAGCGAAAGTCATCAGACACGGCTCTTCGCTAATGGTTAGTATCCCTTAGCACTTAATAAGCCCGAAAACTCAGGATAGAGACTCAATAATATATAAATGGCATATTGTCGCCTAATCCCTGTAGGAGGATCCCTTCCTATCAGCCCATTCCCATCTTCCACATGAAGTGACGGTTGGTATGGTTATAATATAAATATGAGAAATACATGGCTTATTGAATCTCTTAATCAAATACTTAATTAATTTAACTTTCTTTATGATCAGATAATTTCATTCCATACAGCTATGCATAATTACAAACAATTCCCTTTATTATCTTATTAGCAAGTCATGGCATTCAATCATAACATCGTACACATGCATTTCTTGTATCCCACAAGCATTCCAGTTTATTATATAAATTTAAGTGCATTTATACTATAAGCAAAACCAAGCATGAAGTCATTGAGAATCACTCACTCGGCCAAAATGAATAAGTTGTAATAGTCCTGGGGTAGGTTATCTGTAATAGTCGAGCCTCCTAAACATCGCAAATATAATAAAGTTAAGAGTTTGAGATAAAATTGGAAGGCTAACCTAAAACTTTTTAAATTACACTTTTAACTTAGGTTTTCGTATTTTTTTCAATTGCACTTAAAACTTCAATTGCGTATAATTTTCTCATTTTAAGTCCAATTTTTATGATCTTATAGTCAATTTCCATCGTTTTCGAGTGTACTTTAATATGATGTGGTAAGATTTTCAAAATAAGGCCCGCAATTCTATTCACTGGTCAAAACAATAGCAATCCTCATGTTTTAGTTTTCTTTTGGGCTTAGTTTGGTTGTTGGGCTTTTTGTTTTCTTAGGAAATCTTTTAGGCTTGGGGGCTCAGGACTTTAATCTAAGCTTAAAACACTCTTCAAAGTTAGATTTCTATCCTTGTCTTATTGTAAACCTTACTTTTAGTGGCCCTATGATCTGACTAAGAGTACTTCTCGAACATTCCCATGGATCAACTAAACTAAGAACTCAAGTATACAATTAAAAATGAACTTATTTTTCTAAATTCGAAAGCCAATTATCAATAAAACCCAAACTTGAAAAACTATGAACTCTAAAGTTACTAAAGACCTTAAACCCTAAAATAATTAAGGACTTTTAATCCTAAATGACTAACCGATAATTTAATTTGAATAATTTCATTCAAGTCTAGAAAATTTCACAATTATAAGAATTGAATCATAATTTACAAAACAATTCAAGAAGTAAATCCCAAAACAATTTCCTATAAGATAATGCCCTTATCTTCATGCGTAAGCCTTATATATGAATAAGTAGACCAACCAATCACCTTAGATAACTTATCAATTGAAAGTTGGAATAATTTATCAATTGATAACTTATCACAATCTAGTGATAAGACACTTTCCTTATCACCCCTTCACTTATACTACATATGGACAAATTATCATAAAATTTCATATGCTTAACTTTAATAAATGAGACAAGACAATTACATGCCCAAAAGGATACCCTAATAGCTGTTTTGAACAAGTAAGAAAGGGGAGGCCATACTCTTGTCTTTCACCCATCAATCACTTTATCTTACACTTCATTATTCACCTCTTAATGCTTATATCATCAATAGTTGCAATTGTTGACTTTTAACTACAAAACAACCAAATCAAGCTTCTTAAATACACATTTACCCCATTCCCCAACCGGCCACTCTTTCTTCCATTTCTCTCACTTTCAATTTCATTTTTACTTCCTTTTTCTCTCACTTGAAACCAACATAAAAGTGGAAAAAACCATACCCTACAATTCTTCACTTTGCCCCCACTTTTAAGTACACTTACACTCATAGCACACTCAACTTCTTCTTGTATAGTTATTTTCCAACATTCAAAGCTTTTTTAGGATCCTTAGAACATTCCATAAACCCCACCTCAAAGCATCACAACTTGGGTTTCAAAAAGGGTGTAAGAAAGAGGAAGTAAGATGAAGAGCATAAATGGAACCTTAGTGCACAACCGCCATACTTTTACTTTGTGGATGAGTAAGTGTATCTTTGTGTTAGTAGGTTAGTATTAATATTAGGAGATTATGATTTCTTGAAGATAGAAGTATGATTATAAGTTGTTATAACATCAAAGATCACCCTAAGAAACAAACTCTTAAAACTTTTACATCAAGTTAAAATATGAGCATGTAAAGTTAGTGTTTCGCAGAGATACTTGTTTAATGCTTTGAATGGAAGATTTTAAGTTGAGAAAATCTTGAAACAAGAACTTGAATGAAAGAGGAACATGCTGGATGTTAGGATTTAAAAGTCATTTGGATGTTGATTTTACTTCTATTAAGTTAAACATGCTCAAATCTAGACTTAGGTTAAGGAAAAATCAATTACATGAAGTTTTATGAGGAAACCAACTTTGTAAGACATAAAAAATGATGTGGAAGTTATCATAAGTATGAGATCTACTATTTTCACAAAAAGTATGAGTCAAATAACCCTCTTGTGGAAAAGAAGTCAAGTTAAGATTAGAATTCAAGTAGCTTAAGTTCATGATCTAATACTTAAACTTAAGAAAATAATGAAACAAGTTGGAAAACAAAGTCAGAAGCTCTCATATTCAAACTAATCAGATCTATAACATCCTTAAAAGACACTGAAAAATATGATGCATGTAAGTAAACAAAGTGAAAGCACCAACTAAGGCAAGTATGATAAGTATATTAAGTTTTAAACTCAAAACCGAGTTTAAAACTTCCAAAACGGGCCTCATACACCAAGTTGAACCACTCTTAAATTTCTAACCAGTAACTTGACACATCAATAAAAGTTGTTTTAAGTCTCTCAAGAAACTCACAAGTCACTCCGTAAGCCCAAGAAAGTGGTTAAATTTGAGTTGTTTTAGCCCATTTGACAACTTAAGCCCACTTAAGAGCCCAAGAAGTGGTTGATAGCCTTAGGAGTGTAAATCAAAGTTGCAAATCTGACCTTAAGGAATATTTTGACCTTAGAAGGAAATCTTAAGACCAAGCCTAAAGGATTTTCCAAGTTACAAAAAAGCCCATTAACCAAACAAAGCCCAAAAGCAATCTAAATCATGAGGACCGCTATTGTTTTGACCTATGGATAGATTTATGTACCTCATTTCCAAAATCTAACCTCACCACATTAAAGTACATTAAAAACCGATGAAGATTGACTATAAGATCATAAAAATCGGATTTAAAATGAAAATGTTATATACGATTGAACTTTTAAGTAAAACCGGGAAAAAAACTAAAACTAGATAAGAGTATAACTTAAGGGGTTTTAGCTTAATTTCTTAAGTTTTATTTCAATCCCTTATAGTATTATAATTTTGATGACTAGGGGACCCCGCATTTGGAGACGACCTACCCTCGGACTACTTTGACTGACCCGTATGCCGGAGTGAGTAAATTCCTGATGACTCTTTACTTAATTTTGCTTATAGAATAGATGCACCTAAACTTATATATATATATATATATATATATATATAAATTTGGATCTTTGTAGAATATGGGAAATGCATGTATATGAATTTGTGAATGACTGTTATGGCTTGTTAATTATATAATAATAAGAATTGTTTATGATAATTTATACGTACGATGGTATGGAATGAAATTGTCTGATCATCTTGAAAATCAAGTTAATCACTTATACGATTAAGAAATTAAATGGATCATGCATTCCCCATAATTGCATTCGGTTAATACCGATTGCCACTTCACACAAAAACATGGGAAGGGACTTACAAGATGAGAGCCTCCTACAGGATTGGGCACTAGCTATGTCATCATTTTTATTGAGTCTTTGTCATAAGTTGATAGGCTTACTAGGCGTCGGGAGATGTCAACTGTTGGCGAGGGGTTGTGTCTTATGGCTTTTACTTAGGGCGTGTGTTTGTAGATTGCGGAGGCCACCACACCGCTAGACTTGGGATTTTAAAAATATGATTTGTTATTTGGTAAAGAAAGTATAAACATATATATATATATATTGTTTTGGCTTAAGCATAATAGTGCAAATGAAATAAACCTAAGGTCTAGAACCCGAATTTTGGTTTAGGTCGGTTAATTATCTCTAAATCTTAACTACAGGGGGGCGTAATTTTGAGTCATATGCAGTTCTTAAGCCACTACATGCATTGCTTGGCATATTGATTGTTCATGCATTCGTATGATTATACATCTAATAAGTATCTACCATATGGTATTGATGAGGGTATTTATTTCACTACGCTTAAGCTTATACCTTGATAGATTTCTTTTGTTGTAGAAAAAACTTTTCGCTAATGTGGGTTGAGGGATGCCTATGCTTGAGGTAAGTCTCTAGTAGAGACGGGTTGGAGCGATCAGGGAGCGAAGAGGAAATTTTGTAATAGTTTTGTAGATAACTAGTTACTTTTATATTTTTGTTTATAACATAGATCAAAATTTCTAATGTAGTTCCCTTATGAACTAAATTTGTTTGTAATATTCTTTTAGTATGGATCTTACGAGTCCACACATCTAGTTAATTTATACCATAGAAGTAATTTTAGTTAAATTACTCTATATTACTTATCTATAGGCCTAAATGGTAATGTATAGTGAAAGGAGCCTTGTGTATCGTATGAAAGGCCTGCGATCAGCAAGATGGTTAATAGTAGATTTTTGTATGATACAAAACAACCTACCATGACAATGATACTGTTGGGTCGTAATACTTATGAACTTAGTGCTATCAACATTTTCTTGGATTCTTATGTGGGCTTAAGTGATCAAATGGGCTTGTTTATGGTCTAAACTAAAGTTAGTGACTTTGATGGGCTTAGGGAGTTTTATGTGAACTTCTTATGGGCTTCAAAACAACCTTTCTTGATTAAACTAGATGCTGGTAAGAATTTCTTAAGGGCTTAATTAGGGGTTCTAAGCTTGTTTTGGATGATTTTAAACTCAATTTTGAGTTTTAGGTTTTATACTCTTATTATAATTGTTTTGGTTGGTCTTTTCACTTTGTTTACTTTGTTTTATCATAATTTTAAGTAAGTTTTCTTAGAGTTCCAGATCTAGATGGTTTGGATTTGTGGCTTCCAACTTGGTTTTTCAACTTATTTTATCATTTCCTTAATTTAGGTGATAAATCAAGAATCAATACTACTTATATTCTAACTCCAACTTAACTTCTCTTCTATGAGATGATTATTTAGCTTAAGTACTAAGTAAAAATTATGAATCACCTACTTATCATAAATTCTATATCTTAGTTTACATCTCAAAAAGTTTATTTCCTTGTAAAAACGTCATGTAAGGGTTTCTCTTTCATCTAAGGCCAAATTTAAGCATATGTAACTAAATGAAATTAAAAGTAACATCTAATACCCTACATACACTTCACATCCAGCATGCTATTCCATCATCTATGTACATATTTCATGATTTTCTCAACTTATAACCTTTTGTTCTAAGTGTTAAACATGTATCCTATATAATACCCAACTTAGTATGCTCATAGTCCATCTTTTATGTAAGGGATTCATGAACTTACCACCTAAAGTAAACTAGCTATGTTATCACCTTATGTACACGTCAATATCTTCAAGAACATACATGAACTCCTAGACATGGCATAATATAGCACTTTAAATCTTAAAAACTTACTCGACCTAAGTAGTATAAAAAGTGGTTGTGTGCTAAGGATCCTCTTTTTCTCCTTACTTTCCTTCCCTTTTTCATAAGCTCCTTAAGTTACCAGAGTCTTGATGTTTAAGGTTAGTAGTGAGGTATTCTAAGATTTCCTAAAATGGTCTTTTAGGTGGACAAGAATGGTGTAGCAAGAAATGGCAATTGTGTTGAGAGTGTGTGTGATGGTTAGGTGAGGATTTGAGGGGCTTGGTTTGCTCTTGTGTTTGTGAGTGAAAAGTGTTTGAAAGATGAGTGAAAACAAGATGATTTGGGGATGGAAGTGGCCGGTTCAACATGTATGTGTGTTATGCATCCAACAAGTCCCTTTTTGTTACCTTTAAACTATGTGCATAAGCCATATTGTGACATGATTGGATGATGTAAGCATTAAGGGGCAAATAGTAAATGTGAAAGATAATTGGTCTGATTAAAGATTGACATAGTATGGCCTCCATTTCCCTCCTTTCCAACTGGCCTTGTAGATGTTCTGGGGGTATGGTTCTTGTCTTGTCACTTGTTTGAAAATTAAATTGATAAAGTGATAGGATAACTTATCCTTACGTAATATAAATTATAGTAAGATAAGGGACTTCTCTTATCATAAGCTTTTGATAAGTTATCAACTGATAGTTGATTCTAACTCTCAAATGATAAGTTATTTAATGTGATTGGTTGGTTTACTTATCTAAATGTAACATAGCTTATATAAGAAATAAGGAATTTATCTTATATGTAATTCTTTTAGGGTTTGATTCTTAAATTAAGTCATAAGTTATGGTTTGCTTCTTATGGAATTTTATAAATTTCTATAGTTGAATAAAATTATTCAAATTAAGTTCTTAATTAAAAATTTAGGGTCACAAGTCCTTAATTATCTTAGGGTTTAGGGTTTTGGATAACTTAAGGTTCGATATTCTTGTGTTTAAGTTTTTTAACAGAAATAAAATTTTGAATTGAAAAATTGGATTCGTTTTCTAAATGTAAACTTCAAATTCTTAGTTTAGTTGATCCTTAGGAATGATCAAAAAGTACTCTTAGTTAATCACATGTCCCTTAAATAGTAGGGTTTACAGGCTTGGTTTGGGATAGGGCACATCGGGTTTAGACCTCGTCTGCATTGCTTGGAACTTTGGTTTCAAAGTAGCTAAGTATGTTCACATGGACTTGTGTACCGACTAGGTTGGTGTACTTAGTATATGGCATTAACCCTTCAAATGTAAGTATTACCAGAGTACTCAAAGTTGAGGACTTGGGTCAACCCTTTTGTTAGGGGCGTTAAGGCTCTTGGGTGTGAGGATAGTTAGGAATACTTGGGTATTGAAGAGGTGTCTCAATTCGACCATGTCCAAGACCGTTATCCCTTAGGGTTCGGAGTTAGTATTGATGAGGGGTTGGGTTTGGGATGATAATTGACTTGAAAACAAGAGCGAGTGGTGTGGATCTCCAAAAGAGGACAATAGAGAAGTGTAAGGAACTCTTCTTTCATTAACTCGTAAATTATACATGTAAAATAAGCTTATTACAAAACTTCATACAAAATAGAGCCTTGGGTTATTCGTAATCTACGTTCTTGGTATGAGTTGTCCGTTAAAGGTCTCTAACCTGTAGGCCTCATTGCTTGCATCTTCCCTTACTTGCATAAGGTCCTCCCAATTCAGTGTAAGCTTTCCTCGCCCCTCTCAGGAGCCTATAGCTTCTAGTTTTTGGTACATTAGCTCTCTAGGGTGAAAGACCTAGTGTTTAACCTTCTTGTTGTGGTACCAAGCTACCTGTTGTTGATAGGTTGCAAGACAAGCTTTGACAATGTTGCATGCCTTATCGATTGTCTCAAGGCTCGCCTACGCTCACTTATAAGGCCGTGTGATTGGTGTTGACGTTGAAGTTTTGGACCTTGCTTATTGGTAACTTTAGCTCAATAGGTAGGACAATTTTGAATCAAAAGGCAAGGTAAAAGGGTTTCTCTCCAGTAGAAGTTTTATGAGTCATTGGTATCCTTAAAGGATGTTGGGGAGCTCGTTAGTCCACTTCCCCTCTGCTAATTCCACTCTCTTCTTCATACTGTTGAGGAAAATCTTGTTGATTGCTTTGACTTGGTTGTTTGATTGAGGATGAGCCAACAAGGTTTAGTGGAGCCTTATGTAGTTCTTTTAACAAAATTCTTTGAATTCAGTGTTGTCAAACTACTTATAATTGTTTGTGATTAAGGCATAAGGCACCTCGAAATTGGTGAAGAAAAAAACTTTAGTCACTCTAGTTGTGATGCTTGTGACTAGTTAAGTTTCAACCCACTTCGTAAAGTAATCCATAGCCACTAGGCTGAACTAACGACCTCTAAATGCCTTAAGGAGGGGTTTTAGGACATTGAGCCTCCCCACTAAGCAAACGGCCATGAGCTTGTCATAAGGTGAAGGTTAGTGATCAAAGTATAGCTGATGAGTGCATGCTTCTGATACTTATGGCACTTTTGAACCATAGCCTTTATGACTTCCTTTATGGTTGGCTAGTAATAGTTGACATAGAGAGCTCAAATGTACAAAGCTTGGACTTGAATGTGGTTGCTATAGACTCTGGTGTATAGCTCCTCAAGAGCTTGGATACCCTTCTCAAGTTTGAGGCATTGGAGAAGTGGGACATTGTATCCTTGATGGTAAAGCAAGTTATCAATAAGGGTATAATTTGTTGCAGCATAGGCTAATCTCTTAGTTTTGGCCTTATCATCGGGTAGTGCCTTGGACTTTAAGTGCTCAATGATTGGGTCTACCTAGTAAGGCTCGACTTGAGAGGGTTAGATCTTTAGTAAATCTTATTGTAGCTCTTCAATTGTATGCTTAGGGAGATACTGGATGAAGAGTGGCTTGTTGCTATTATAGGGTATCAAGATGACTATGGATGTGAGATTCGACAGTTTATCTACTTCGGACTTCTCTGCTCAAGGAATCTTGTTTATTTTCCATAAGATGAAACCTAAAAGGAAGTCTTAGATTGCTTAGAGGTAGTTCACTATTGTTTCTCCCTTTATTTCATATTCCCCTCTCATTTATTGTACTATGAGCATCGAGTTTAAGTAAATATCTAACTTCTCTGCTTTGATGTCTTTTGCAGTCTTTAGGTTGGTGTTGAGTGCTTCATATTTGGCTGCATTGTTGCTTGTTGCAAACTCGAACTTGAGCACATTTAGGACTTAAGTACCATAAGGCCTTTACAAAGCTATGCTTGCTCTAGTCCCCCTCCAGTGCAAGATCCATCAACATGGAGAATCCATATTGGTATATCAACTTCTGCTAGTGCTTCCTCCTCTCTTATACACTCAACTATGAAGTCCATGAAGACTTATGCCTTGATAACCTATCTTAGGTGGAACTGAACTCTATGAGCACTAAGCTCCAATGAGTACTTAACCAGATGACTTAAGATATCAGCCTTTTGTAAGATGGTTGATAATATCTAGTCTATGAGAACGACAATGGGATGGGCTTAAAAGTGTGGCCTCATCTTCCTTGTGGCAATCACTACAGCAAGGTGAATTTCTCCATTCGTATATACCTAGTCTCTAAGCCTTGCAAAATATGGCTGATGTAATAGATTAGCTTGTGCTTTCGTCTATCTGCTTAGACGAGCATGGAAGATAATGCTTGGTCACTAACTGTCAGGTATAGATAAAGCTCTTCCCTAGATACTGGCTTTAAGAGGATAAGTGGGCTTTCTAGGAACTACTTGAGCTTATCAAACATAGCCTGGCATTCTTTAGTCCAATTGAACTCCTAGGGATTCTTTAGTTGCTTAAAGAACTCGGAACTCTTATTAATATTTTGAGATAAAGTGATTGAGTACAGCAACCATGTTGGTGATCTGTTAGACTTCCTTGATAGTTTTGGGGGACTTTATGTTGCGAACGTCTTGTATTTTATCTGGATTGGTTTCCACGCCATGCTCTATGACCATTAATTTGAGAAAATTTCCTAAGGTTACCCCAAAGATACACTTTTAGGGGTTAAGCTTCGTATGATACTTGTGTATAATTTTAAAGGTCTCATACAAGTCTTTAATGTGGTTAGTCCTTTCCTTACTCCTAACGATCATGTCATCAACGTAGACCTCAACATTTTATCCAAACTAGAGCTTGAAGATCATTATCAGCATTTTTTATTCCAAAAGGCATAACCTTGTAGCAATATGTTTTGAAGTCAATGAGGAATGAGGTATACACCTCATGTTTGAGGGCCATGCAGATCTAATTATAGCTCGAATAATCATCCATGAAACTAAGCATGGCATGGCTTGGCATTGATTCGATGAGTTAGTCAATCCCAAGGAGGAGAAAGCAGTCCTTCGAGTAGGCTTTATTGAGGCCTGGGTAATCCAAGCACATACGCCACTTCCCTTTGGACTTCTTGACTGGTAAGGCGTTTACTAGCTAGTTTGGGTAGCACTTTGACAAGTGCTTTATTACATATATTTATTAATGAATTTTTGTCATTACTTTTGATATTCTTATGGGTATTTCATAGATATTTGGTACTTTATTTGAAAATATATTGTTTTCAAGCATTTATGGAATAATTGTGAAGAAAAAGGAAAATATTGAATCAAGTTTCTCTTGATTTAATCTTGAATTAGAAGAGTTATGAGCATTTAAAGATCAATATAGTCACTTGAATAGATTATGTTGAAGGCCATGTCGGTTTAGTTAAGATATGACTAGAAAATTACATGACCTTTTAACGTGCTTATGTTGAGTTGCATTGAAAACAGAATAAAGGGTAGAAAGTTACACAACTAATTGACATGATCATGATGCGTGGGTATATCTTATTTAATTAAAGTTTGGTCCATGATGGTTAATTGCGAGCCACAGTACAATTTATGTGAAGATATATGAAATCCACATGAAGTTAGTTAATTGGAAATCAATTAAGGCCCTTGAGTTGCAAAGCCAAAGTCATCCATATGTTAATTGAAATTTCACGAAGGCCATGCATTAGGGAGCAATTTTCAATAGTCCATTCCATGAGTAACTTTACATTCCAAGTCTAGCAATTGAAATGAAAAGCAACAGCTACACCATCAAATTGAATCATGTTTAGGTCCAATGAAGAGAATCAAAGATGTTATTGGAGCATTATCCAGATTCACTTTGTATTCTTTTATTTCACTTAAGCAATTGAAGGTAATTCTAAAAAGATACATGGCCAAGATATTTAAGATATTTCGGAGATATATTTCAAGATTTCAGAACATATAAATAGATCATAAAGACCTTGTATACGGTAGCATTCATTCACATTGTAGGGTTTTAGAGATTCATCTTTCTTTTTCTTCTCTTCTTTATTTCTTTTTATTTTTTTGATGTTTTTAGATTAATTCTGTTTAGTATTCAATTATTATGAACCCTAGTTTTATATATAATTAGTTTCTTTTTCTTTTATCAATATATGATTTCTAATTTCAGTGATCTAATTACATGTTTCTACATTGTTTTGAGTCAATGTATCAGGAGTATTGATTCAACATTAGATATTATATAAAAATTAAGAGATCCTTTTGTATAATTAGATCATAGTGTAATTAGAGAAGTTGGATGAAATGCTAGAGATAGGACGACATGACTTGCTATATTAAGGTGACTTAAGAGTATAATTCACAAATCGTTAATGTTAGTATAAGGTTTTTAATTACAAAGAGATTTCAATTAATTATTTTAGGGTTATGTACTAGTAATCTCAATAGGGATATTAGTATATTTTAGGAATTCTTGTAGTGCAATTAATTAGGATGAGATTGATATGTGTTTCATTGTTTTAGGGTGATTAATAATTGAATACTAAATTCATGCATTGTCAATATCTTTAATTTCTATTTCTGTTGCATATTAGTTTAATTAGTTATAGTTTATATTTAATTTTCTTGAATTTATTCTTGATTAAAATTATTAGGTTAGATATTAGAAAAGGGTGAAGTATTAGTAATCACATTATTCTTAGAAGGATTGACATTCAAGCTCTTATCCACTATATTTTAACTTGATAAGTGCACTTGCCTCATACTACGCTCCTCCCTAATAAATCCAGCTTAGAGCAGCTTCAGCACCTCCTACTCAATTGTGGTCCATCGCTTTAGTACAAAGTGTCTCTTCTTTTGTTTGGCAGGTCATACCTTGAGGTCTACTCAGAGGTGGTGTATTGTTTCAAGATTATCAATTATGCCTAGCATGTCCTCAAGGGATTACGTGAGCATATCGATGTTGGCTTAAAGGAAGTCGATGAGTTGGTCTCTCTCCTCTATGGGTAGTAAGGTCCTTACTCATGCGGCAATCCTGGTGTTACTCTTGAGCTCAATTTCTTTAGCCTTTTTAGTTGGCTCTCATCATAAGACTAGCTTTTCCTTTGACCTTAACTCTATATGCATCACATTATTATAGGATTATGCCTTAAGGTAAAGGGTTCCTAATAGCTCTTGATTTCCCAAAGCTTCATCAACTCTCGTTGGCATAGAGAACTTAGCTTTAAGGCATCTCTGGTTGATCGGCATGTCAAACTTCATGATGCTTAGTTGCTCGAGTATGGTACTATATGGGGACTAATGGTCAATGACGATGAAATCTATCGACTGTGTGGTAACATTCTTGTTGTCATAAAGTTGAACAGGAAAGGTGATGAGCCCTTTAGTTAGCATAGGTCTATTGCTTCCAAATCTAGTAAGGCTATGTTTATATGGTTATAGGAGCTCCTCAAATTTCTTTTTTATCTGCTTGTAGGCATAATAAAAGAGAATGTTTGCCAAATTATTGTTGTCGAAAAATGTCTTAGGGATATTGAAGTACCTAATCTCTATATTGATCACTCGGTTGTCATTATAGAGGTATTATATGCCCTCTTTATCCTTAGTAGCGAAGGAGATGGTGGTATCAATCTTTTCCTTCTTCCGTTAGATGAAGAGGACTTTGTGCTCGATTAAGGATGAGGAGCTTGCTCTTCCTCTCTCTACGCCTTGGACAATTATGTTGACTTAGCCCTTCATGCCTCGACGTTATCAGTCGTTGAGGTAGTCATCTTGTTGTTGCTGCTGCTTGGTATGATGATGTTGGGTGGGTTGCTGGACTTGGTTCGTCTCATTAGCTATGAGATGGTTAATGTAGCCTTTATGTACAAGGCCTTCGAATAAATTCCTTAAGTGGTGACACTCATTGGTATTATGCTCATGCACATTATGGTAGTCATAGAACTTGCCCAATTTTATGGATTTTGAGATCTATTAGGCTTAAAGAGGTTTGGGAGCTACCTTTGACTTCATAAAGCACTTTGCTAAGAGGGTGCTTTAGTTGTGTATAGCTCAAATAGTTTGTGAACTTTTGTTTTTGCTTCTCTTGGAGTTCCTTGAAGGAGGAGGATGGCCTATTGTCTCTTAGGTTGATGTAGTCCTTAACTGAATTGTACTTGTCGTAGTCGATCTTAAGCCTCACCCTTATAGTGTTTTCTCAAGCCACATATTTCTTAGCAACAAGCATGAATTCATTAAGTGTCTCAGGGTAATTTAAGGTAATGGCTTTAAACAACTTGCCCATTAGGGTAGACCTCGGTAATAAGAGCCTGGAGTGTGACCCCTGTGTCCAGCTTGAGAACTTGGAACTTAGCTTGGTTAAAGTGCTTTAAGAAGACTAAGAGCATCCCATTAAGCCATTTCTTGACATTATAAAGTGTAGAGAAGTCCCTATATGGTACCTTGTTTCTAAAGAAGTGTAGTTGGAACTTCATCACGAGCTCATTAAAGTAGCTAATTAAGTTCTTTGGCAAAGTGTTAAACTAGAGAAGTGTGGTCTTCATTAGTGTACTAGGGAAAGCCTTGTATATGATGGTGTTTGAAAAATTGTGGTAGCCTATCATTGTGTGAAAGTGTACAAAGATAGTCGCCAGGGTCACCCAAGCCATCATAACTACTTAGGTGTGGAAGTTTCACACCTTATGAGTGCATTACCTCAAAGATGATAAGCATGAAAGGGCTCCACATTGTGCTTGGTCGTGAGACGTAGGTTGAAGAATTGGACTTTGTCTAGCTGCACAAGTTAGAAGTGTAAGCCCCAAAGTTCAGCCAAGTAACCGTAGGATTGAACTTAGAACCCAAGGTTTAGGGCGATCGGTTAAAAGATCCGATCAAACCCAAATTATAAACTATTGAGAAGAATATTAGTAAAAATGACCCCATAAACTTAGATTTAAGAAAATAAGTAGTAAAATAGGAGACTATAAAATTTTCAAATTTTAAGCATAATAACTGCTAATTACCAAAAAGGCAAAAAGTGTAATATAATAACTAATAAATTATTAGAGATAGATTATATGTATACTAAAAATTTTAGAATGACCAAAATAATATTTAGGAATGTTCACGTGTACCCCACATGTATTTACGTGTAGATAAAAATACGCGTAATTACTAAAATTGGCCGAAAACTAAGCAAATAATTAAAGAAAATTATAAAATAATTATGTAAAAATCAGAAAAAAATCAGAAGAGGATAAGATGCATCAATATCAGGTCGTGGCATGTTAGGATAAGAAAAAGAAAAATTAGCCAATAGAAATTGAACAACTTAAAAGCCAAAAATCAAGGAATTTGGACAAAGTCTTGTCAAATTAATGCATATTAATTACAGAAAATGTCTATAAATAGGGAAAAAATTTACAGAGCTCATTTGGACAGTTTGAAAAGTGAGAAAATTAGGGAGAGTAAAAAATTAGAGATAAAATCCAGAAAATAAAAAAAATAAGAAAAAATGTGCAATTAAGAGTTTTAAAAGGAACCCACACCAGAAGAGGAGCTGGAAGTGGACGGCCACCGCCACCACACGGTGGTGGCAGCGCCCAGGCCAGCCGACAATGACAAGGCGGCCCGCGGTGGCCGGAGCCACCAGAACCGGTGAGTCCAAATTCCAGCCCGATTTTTGTGAAATTTTGTAAAAATAGTAAATATAATTAGAAAATTATTAATTTTGTTATTATGGGATATTTTTGTATGTAGTTTTTATAAAAAATGTTATTTTGATGAAATTATGTCCCGTAATATATGGTCCCTAAGAAATTGTGCAAAACCGAGCATGTTTCGGTTTAAAAATAAATGACCTTAGGAGTGTAGTTTCAAGCCCAAAATTTTTTTGTAGATTACTTAGATGATATAGAATAGTGCTATGAAGCCCTTTTTCAAAAATTAATTTTCGAAATTTTTAGATAATTTTTTAGGCTCTAAAAAGAGGCATAAAATGGGTAATTTAGGGTTAATTATGTAATTAAATGATTAATTTCTGATTTAGTGAATAATTACATGTTTTAGGATGTTAAGATCTGATGGAGTATGATACTTATAGCATTTAGGGTGTTAGATGTAATTATTAGGTTAATTATGTAGTAAATTAGTAATAGAAAAACATAGTAAATTATGAGTTAATTTTGTAAATTAGAATAATTAGGTGTAAAACCTGATTTAGGATGGATTTAGACATTTTTAAATAATAATTGGTGTTTAGAGATGGTAATTAGGGTAGTAGAAATATTAGAAATGCATTATGTGCATAATATGCAATAATGCATAATGTGTAATTATTGAAAATATAATAAATAGAAAATATTATAATAAAAATTGATATTTTGAGAATAATAAAAATGCACAATAAATCTGATAGGAAACTTGAATTTATGGAATTATATGAAAAATGTAAAAATTTGTCACATTAGGAGTGAATTCGGTACACTAATATGGATTTAAGTGTACCGAGTAAAATAAACACTGACAAAGGGTAATGATGGTATTTAGGTTATCGGGAAATAATGTGATTAATTTCACATTATGGGTTGAAACTAATTTCTAGGGTTGGAATATAAAATGCTACTTAAAAATCGAACTAAAAACCTGGTTTAGAAATCGATGCGAAAACCGAACCTGAACCTAACCCCAAACCTAGAATAATTGTAAAAGACTTAATACCTAGATAATTGGGCATATTAAACCTTAAACAAAACCTAACAAGAAGCATTATAGGATAAAACGAACCTATAACAATTATATGAAAAGCTGAAACCACGTTCGTGTTATAGGGATAACCGGCGATGGCCTGAGCAAATCGGACCTCGAGTAAACGAGCGAGGAGTCGAGGTAAGTTGGGATTAATACGATGCTGTATTTTGGGAGGCTTAAGATTATGCTTGGTTGTGCTTGTTAGATAGTTGAATGTATGCATGTGCTTGATTATGGGTGATGCCATGATTCTGTTTATTGCTCTGGTACATACTGTATGAATTGTATGTAATGATTAATCACCCTAAACTGGACCTAATCAAATATATGACCAGTAATCATAATCGAGCATGCATGGCAACCCGTTAGGGGATTTAGGACTCTCCGGCCAAATACCGACCCCTTCGGAAAGGATAGCGCAGGATTGCAAAATGGTCCCTTCTTCATCCTCAGTTGAACTAAGTGACAGGAGAGGAGGTCGCGGCGGGGGTGAAGACAGTGGTTCGAAGGTAGTCGCGGGAGGAGCAAGGTCTCCATTACACAAGCCTGGGTTTGGTCGTGAGCTGTTGCATTAACGGTAACTCCTCAACCCGGATTAGAGCGGGCGCAATTTCTCTAATCTCACGACGGGCCGGACAACGTCGTGCGATGGCATTTGCTTGCACATGCATTGCACCTAATAAGTGATTGAAAACCTTGTTGCGTGTATGGTATAGTTTTAAGTCCTCCGTCCCTACTTACTGAGCTGTGGTTGCTTACATCCCTATAGACGTCGTGCAGGTGCTGGCTAAGAAGCGGCAACCAATTACTTAGAAGCTAGCAACTGCTGGATCCTGGGGAGTGAGGAAAAATATTGAAGAATAAACACATATTTTAAGGTCTAATTTTTTATTTTAGAATTATTTTTCATTTCCGAGTGATGTAATAACTAGGGAATATACTATAGAGAAATGTTGTAAACTTTAACTGCAATAATTGAATGATAACATATATATATATATAATTCCTCACTTTTATAGGTAAATGATTTATTTAAATTACAAATTGTCTACTTCAAAGCGAGTTAGTTGTGGACGCCTTGTGTAGATCAGGTCTAGGATAGCGGTTGTGAGGCCAACTTCTATCTTAGGGTGGTTTACACGGCGGGGCTGTTACGACTCTGCCGCTTCGGGGCGTGACAAGAAGTATGATGAATGTGTTTGTTTAGCTCTTGGATATTCGTGTCTTCAATGTCTTGGGAGTGTCCTAAGGATCAATGGGTACTGTACTCGTGTTTGATTACTTACCCAACATGTATGCCTTATTGTAATTAATGTTTAATCGATCGCAAAGGTCTTAAGAGGTAGGTGATCAGGGTGAACACGTTTACATGGATGTATGGGGTTCGCATTAGGTATTGGAATGGAGCTTATACTCCACCTGCTCGATCTTGTGGATGAGCTAACAATGGGCACTTCCTTACTATGTTTTTCTTATGCCTTTTTTAAGGTGCCAACTTCTTTGTGGAGAGTAGCATTTTATTTTACATTCCATGATTTTCTTTTATCTTTTGGTGAAACATTACCCTGAGTTTCTTATGGTGGAGCAACTAGAGCGGGTAGAGTATATGATTGTGGTGGTTGTGATGACCTACTACTGTTAACTTATACAGAAGTTTGAAGATGTGTATTTTTACTTCTAGCCATTTATTGGGTAGATGTGCCTAAAGTGGTGAACGCCAAATGGTGACGCGTGAGATCACGTAAATTTGGTTGGTGGTTCCTCCAAGTGGTTCGTTAACTGTGCTTAGTGGAGAACTTGCAAAAAAAAACCCCTTGTTGTGGTGTCAACGGGGACCTTCCAATGCTTAAGTTGGTAAGGATAGAAAGTAAAAGGGAAGAGTTTAAAGTGTTAGGGATGTTTGCAGAGAGTATTTGGGAGTGCTCAATATGCTAAGCAAGTAAGAAAAAAGAGGAGAACCTTGTACCTTAAGCTCCTTGTCCTATAATAGGACAAGAAGCTCACCTGTCAAGGATAGGTAGTGTTAGTGATTGTGCCCTAAGCTAATTATTGGATATTTTCATTATTATATTTTATGAATTAAGAGGCATTCATTATTATATTGTTTACATGTTTACTCTATAATAATATCCTTAAATAATTATATAGTAATTCTAAATGTCTCTAGATTCTCATTATGGTAGGAATAAATAATGAATTAAATCTAGTATGAGGTTTGATAATAATCATGGGATGTTTATTTTTATAAAGATACAAATCAAACTCATAGGTACATGTTAAGGAACTATGTACCAGACTAACCCACTTTAAGGTCACTATATAGATTAATGTCATAAGTGATTCTCGTTATAACAATGTAATTACATCCTTAGACCTGAAATCACCATGGATTCTAACATGAAGAACATTATAATTCAACTCAATCAAATGTTATCTTTAACCAGATAATTATAAAGGTTGTGATTGGGCATAATGTGAGTCATGTAGAGGGAGATGAGTAAATAAGATGGGATTTGTCCGCTTTATTATGAGATAGATATCTTTGGGCCCCTTAACAAGTGAGATTGAGAAATGCATAGTCATGCTCAAGTGAATCGATAGTATAATCAATGTCATTTGTCATATTAATCTACTTAGAGATCGAGAAATGAGATATGATAAGGTTGAACAATATAAGGGTGACACTATCAATGCCTTATGTTTAATCTATATATTGTATGACAAAAGGATTATGACATAAGTTATGAATTAGGTAAAGTCAGATCGTCAATCTTTACTTAATTTAGGTAAACATAATGTCTTGTTAGAGGTTACTTATGTCTTGTAGGCCCAAAAAAAGTTTAGTTCTATTTCCAACGTTAAGTGAACTTATAGGGTTGCATTTAAAGAATGAACAAAATAAGCTATGGGTTTATTTTGATTGAACCTAATAGAAAGTATTGAAATATTTATGATTTTTAATGATTTACGAATGATAAATAATTATGTGCATTATTTTTGGTGAAAAATAATAAATAACGTATTTAATATTATTAATATCCTTTAATATCTCACTAATCTCATAATATCTTATAGAAGATATTTTCACTGGTTTATATATAGATATAGACAACTCTATTAAGGTTACATTGATGCTATATTGTCGATATTAGACTTGTAGAGAAACTCTATAGACCAGAAAATAGAGAGTGACACGTGAGATATTGTTAGGGCTTCCTACATTCGATTTTTGGTGCTAGCACACTATAATCTATTTAGTATATACATGTGAGTATGGATACCATATAGGGGGCTTGCGACTGTAGCGCCTATAGATTTGCATCACCAACATGATCTATATTTGCATAAGGTAATAGATCTAATCTCAAATCAATTTAATTTATCACATGGATCCACTGACATTTTGGGGATTCATATTTGTTTGAAAAAAAAAAATCCATTGCAAAAAGAGTTTTTCAAATCCCTAAATCCCAACAGGTAGTGTCCTGTGGTTTGGTCATACATGGTTGTTGTAAGCGGATTTATGTTGCAGGAGGGTGGACAAAAAGGTTTTTTTGCTTTGTTAGCCTTGGATAAGTTGGCAACTACATTTGAAACCTAGATAGTTGATATGTCTAGGGCCTTAGGGTATGATGACCATATTGCAGATGTTAAAGGGCAATTAATAAAAAGAAAGACAGTATAAGGTAGGAGCATTATAGATTTTAAGCCCAGTTTTTTACCCTCTTGGTTCTTTTTATAAAATTAGGTCTTCTTTAAACCGATCAATATTAAACCTTACCCGTTTAATATTGACCATTGACTAAGGTTTAAAGAAAATCATTTTTTTCCAACTTGAACAGATTTGGAGTTGCCATTCGACCGAAGTCGGGAAAAGGAGTTAAGTTATAACCAATTGGGTGGATTGGTTATAACTTAGTTACCGGTCTATCGATTAAAAAACCAAGTTATAAATATGTTTTTTTAAAAAAAAAAAAAAACTAGAGATCTGGATCTGGGGGCTAATTTATTAAACCCTAAACGGGTACCACTTTTAACTTTCCAAATTTAACCTCGCTTTTCAAATATACCCTTTTTAATTTCTAAAAAAAACATCTAATTATGATATATGCAACTAAATTGATTAAGTTATGTAAATATCTAAAAAAAAAACTTTCCATATTTTAAGTCACCTTGTACTTACGTACGGGTACCTACGTACTCGTTATTCGAGATTAAACTTTCGTAGTTCATTTACAAAAATCTTTAGTAGGTGGTTTGATTTTAATTTTTGAAAAAAAGGTCACATTTAAGTTCTTACCCAGTTCAGTTTATTCAAAAAAATTCTTTTAAAGGGTCGTACTTAGTGTTTTATTTTTGGAAACTTCAAAATAGTCCTAATTTAGAAAAAAAGTTTATTTATTTTCACTTATTTTTAGAAAGCTTAATTTTTCTAAGTGATAAAAGAAATCATAATCTTTTTATTTACCTTTTTTTTATTTTATTTACTTCATATTTTTTCTTAATTTATTCATCACTTATCACTTATTACTTATTTAATAAAATAAAACAAAATTACCTTCTTCTTTTTTTTTTTCTTTTCTCTTTCTTTTTTTCTTTCTATTATTATTTTCTATCACATTTAAATAAAACAAATAAACGAAGTAAAACAAATAAAATAATAAAAAATAAAAAAAAAAAGAATAAAACTTGGGCCGATCAGATGGGTCGGATTGGGACAGGTTGGGTCGGATCGAACGAGTCGGATCAGGTCGAATTAGCTCCACTGGATCCTGGCCGATCTTCTACAGCAGCAGTGTCACAGATGTGATTCGGACCAATTGGAGCTTCAATTTGACCTGGAAATGGGATTTTTGTGATTTTCTAAATAGGTTTTGGGGGGGTAGGTTTGATGCCTTAACATTTGGTAACGGTTGAGGGGGTCGTTAGAGGTAGTGGTTGGCATCAGAGTTCACGTAGCGTTGGAGGGGGTTGCTGGTCATGAACGGTTGATTGGAGTAAGGTTTTTAGAGTATGGAGAGCTCGATCGTAGTAGTAGTTTGGGCCGAGGGTAACTAATGATGGTAGTTTAAGGGAGGTAAGCTATGGTGGTTTAGGGTTTAAGGGTAGCTATTCGATTAAGCAGCTAGGGGTTACGGCGAAGGTTGAAGGTAGCTGGGTCGAAGAGCCTGAGTCGCGAGGAGTCTTTCTTGAGTGGTGGCTCGGCTTGGGTTGGAGCGAAGAAAGGGAATTGAAGAGAGAGAGAGAGAGCGTTAGAGAGAGAAAGAGAATCGTTGGAGAGAAGGGGAGCTTAAGAGTTGATTCTGAAGCTTGGGGATCCATCTTCTGCTCATTAACGTCCTTATTTATACTTGAATTTCAACCCAGCAACAAAGGAAAGCTCCGATCAAAGTTAATGGAAATGGCCGAATTCTTAGTTTTTTTCTAATCTTTAAAGCTCAATTTGAATGCATAATTGACCAAACTTGGACGCGTTTTCTGTACCGATTCATAGTAGGCTATTTCTAGTGTGAGATTGATGAAAGAAACCATAAGCCTATGTGTGGAATTGGTGCAAAAATTGAAGCTAAAGTGGAGGGAGTGAGCTGTTCTTGAGAAGGAAAGCTGAGAAAAATCGGGAGAAAATAGAGGAAAACCAAGGGAAAGAAAGGGAAAGTGCTGACGTGGCACCACATTAACCGACTCGACAAACTTTGACCTACCACGTGTTACACTTGACATGTAGCGGCTAACGTGACATGCCACATAGCTGATACGTGGCACCATATCAGCAAAGGTCGTCCAATCCGATTATGCCACATGTTAGGATACGTGGTACAATCAGATCCTGATACATAACAATCTCTAATGTAAGAAAAACAAAAAGTAAGAAAAAGGCCTCCCTGCCTTTGCTAAGTTTCAAACCCAAGACCTCATGTTAAATGCTAATATTATGTCTATATGCTTAACCGTCAGGCTGTTGGCCTGTATTTTGTTCATATGTACAATTGGACTCGGTCAGCTTAGGCCATATTTAAATCTAAGCCCAGGTTTAATGGCCTAATTTCTAAACCTAAATATAATCTAACAAAATATTATTTTCCAAAATCTGTTATTTATTCATTATTATTTTTTAATTTTTTTTGTGATTTTTTCATAATTTCTTATTTTTTTTGTATTTTCTAAATTTCTTATTTTTTATGCCTCTTTCCTATTTTCTTATGTTTTTCTTGAATTCCTATTTTTAAATTTCTTCATTTTTTTGGGCTTTCTTTAATTTTCAAATTTTTTTTAACTTTTTCTAATTTAGGACCCTATAACCTAATTTGAAAAATAAAAGGGGGGAAGGGGCAAAAAGTAGGTGTCTACAACAGATACCGAGCTGTATGCTAAATACTTAGTGCATGCTTGGGGAGCTAAGCCTGCCTTGAACCAAGGAGTCAGGTTGAGGTTTTTGAGTACCCTAAGGTGGTTAAGGGTAATGAGGTGTACAGAGTGACTTAAGCCGGTTATGTTAGCTCAAGGGTAACCTAACAAGGTAAGTTACTTGGGAGATCTTAAGTGTCATGCCCCAAAAAGGTGAAGTCGCAATAGTCTCGTCGTATGAGCCATCCTAAGATAGAAATTGTTCTTACAGTTGCTTTCCTAGACCTAGTTCATACGAGACATACTCAACTCTATCCCTTTGAAGTATCCAATTTAATATTTGTTTGATACAAAATAGCAGAGTAATCAGTTGAAATAATTTGTTAAAAATAAACTTGTAATTTAAACTTATAAAAGATAATAGTAAATCTCACAGGTACTTATCATTTCACATACAGACCAAAATATTGAAAATTGCCAAGCCCTTTTAGGAGCCTTGTGTAGTTTTCTTGAAAAGATAAAAAGTTAATACTAAGGGTAATAACCAACCATTTCTTGTTGCATCTCACTTCCTGTCTCAGTTTACTAGTGTTTTGGTGTTAATTAGGCACTTATAATCCATTCGCAACCTGTAAAACAAACTATAGGAGAATATGTAACAATTTGCTCAGTAAGTGGGTAGAGATAGAAGTATGCACTCAACACATCACAAGTAGGGTTTTCGACCAAGTTAGTTAAATATAATGTGTATACAAGCAAATGCTATCATACGACGTTATTTGGTTCATCATGAGATCAGAGAAATTATGCTTGCTTTAATCCGGGTTAAGAACATTACATACTTACAGATTGAAACCAAACCAAGGCTTATGCAATGGAGAACACCTTCCTCCCATGACCACCTTCGAACCACGACTCCTAACCTTGCCATGACCTCCTTTCCTATCACTTAGTTCGGCTAAGGGTAGGGAAAGGACTATTTCAGATATCTTCATCGAAAGGAGTCTGTGTTTGGCATGAGAATCCTAATCGTTATCCCTAATGGGTTATGATGCATATCATATTAAATGTCAAGTTAAGTTTGAGTTAGTTCATCTTTTCAGAGTGATCAACCAAGCTCAAACAATTCGAGTATAATAATAATCATAGAACAACCATATCATAGAGCTTTGCTCCCATCATAGTAAATTGAAATTCAACCACAAACGTTGTATATACATAAACAGTTAACTACAATTATAAACCAATACATATCAAAGTCTTTAGATATTTTGAAATAATATCTCAAAATGCAGTAAAGCATTAATCCTACTTATCTATTTAAATGCTCACTATGGAAGACTTAGGTTGTTGACGATTTGATCACTAGGAAATCTTATGTACATAAAATCTAAATTTAGTTTTCGTAATAGTTATGAAAACATTATGGTTTAATCTATAACAGTTATATATATATATATATATTGAGTTAAGTTATTAATTATTGATATTATATGTAATTTATGCTATTACGTATTATATATCATTTCGATCACATCGAAACGTACTTTTAATTAATTAACTTACGTTTCAAGTATAGTAGAGTTATAGCAGTATGTAAACTAGTAATATTGTAGAGATATAGGCTATATTACCTAAATTTATCCGATTTTTATAAAAATAGTGTCGCTAGGCTTATATAGACCCTACGACACATGTTACAAGTCCTATTTCTAGATATGACTTTTAATGGGTAGTTTGAGTTTTTGATATAGTTATACTTATCTATGTAAATATTATCGTATTATATGTATTTTATGTTATTAAATTGTATTTTACCTAATTTGTTAATATAACCCGTAATATAGGTATTATTTAACCTTAGTACCCTTATAACGAATCTCAATTAGTAAAATATCATTAATTAAATTAAAAATACATTTTTATCTAATATAATCAATAAACCTATAAATAGTTTTTATTCAACTATTTATTACGTTTTAACCTATTATTATTAAATATATGTCCTAATTTGTAATTTAAGTCATTTTACTATGTAAATTCATAATAAATAGTTTAGGTCACCAAATATTTTCCCAAAAATTTCTATAGACTCCTAAAAATAGGAGAACTCAGTTAGTACTTGGTTTCAAGTTTTCAATCTATCGCTAATATATTTGTATTTACGATTTTACCCTTGAATTATCTTAAATTACCCAATTATAATCCCTTTTATACCAAATTGATTTCAACCCGTGTCAACATTATTTTTATTCATGAGAAATTAGTACATGTTCATTTCATCTTTTAATTTCATAATTTTCTATTTTATTTCATAATTTTAACCTATTTTTGAGTTATTTTTAAGCCAAAAAATGCAGTAAATATTAAAAATATTCAAATAAAAAATCAAACTATACAAGAATTACATATATATCATAAAAATCCAAAAACAAAATTTGAGCTACAAACTACATTATTTAGTGTATTTATTTTGAATTTCAAATTTTGGTTGAACAGTACATTTATTAAGCAAATATATTAAGTATTCCTAATTTTATTAAAAAAATTATGAAATGAAAGTACATCTAAAATAGGGTAGAAATTAATTTTTTCATATTTTTCTAATTAATTTAATAATTTTTCAAAAATAGAGAAAAATAAGGTAGAAACTCAGAACCTAAGTTCATCGGAGCTCTGGCCACCTTTAGTTGGCAAAGGGGTTGTTAACCGGATTGGGCGGTGGTTTCTCTACTAGGTAGCGGTAGGGCTCTACATCAGGTTATTGAATGGTTTGGGAACCGTCCTACCTCGGTTGTTATTCTGTTTTAGTTCTAATTTTTTCTATTTTCCTTTGATTTTTTTTTTTATTTTTCCTTTCTATAATTTGGGTTCCTAAACTTGTATTTGTTGTTGGGGAGTCTTATTTATAGTAGTTAAGGTTGGTTGGATTTTTTTCTTAATTATTAAGTAACTTATTTTAATATTTTTCTTGAAAAACAAAAATATGAGGTGGCAAATTATTGATGATTCATTTTTGAGTCATCATATCTAGCTATTATTGAAGTGCCACAGGGATTCCAGCTGTTCCCATATCATTTGGATAAGTTTTAGTTAAATTCTAATAAAATTTGAATAATTTAAGTATATTTAATTATTATATTAATATACGTGTATATATATACTATATATGTAACATACATAATGAGTAATTATACGTATATAACCATGTTTCTAACATGTCTTTTATTTTTAAAAGATTTTTCCTATTTAATTTTTGCGAATTTAACACTTATTATGCATAATTATATAGTTTTACATTAATTTATGAGTATATTTATTATGTATATCGAGAATAATAAATAAAAATAGGGTTTACTCATATAGTATATTATGCTATATTATTTTCTTTCATTGCTTAATTAACTTATCTGTAAGTTCCTATAGCATTTTGAATTTGGTTTTAAGGGTTTCAATCCTTTTTACATTATATTAAATAATCATACTTCTAGGGGTTAAATCGAGATTTTAGGTAATTATTTTTCAAATCTAACTTCACCAAATCAGTTCAACTAACTTTTTTATTTTATTCGTAAGGTTTGATTTCAATAGAATAACTTTTCCCAAAGGTCTTAAATTTAGGTACGATTACTCTAAACTCAACTTTAGGTTCTCATATAGGATAAATTCTCATTGTCTTGATTATATTTTGAATATTTTATTTTATTTTTTACTTCCAAGTGTATAAGGATTCCTCAATTAAAGTTATCATGTTTTTCATAAGTTTTTAACCTACTTAATTTACTTTTCTAAATGTCCTAGATTAATTATCAATCTTAATCATACAAGGATAAGACTTTCTCTTAATACTCAAATGTTCATGTTTTAATTACTGATTTATGGAATATTACATTAAGCAAGTTACATGGTTGGGTTTAAGCTTGTAAGGGGAATCGAATAGGTTGATAGAGGAGATTGGGTTCCATGTCTTCAAATGTGGTTGGGGTTTACTAGAGTAGGCCGAAGTACTTAGACTAGGCCTTTTGAGGTTGAACCTAAAATAGCCTATCAACATTGGATATTATTTGATTAGGTTTTCCTATGAATTTGTTTTGATAAAGATTTAAGCATAAAGTTTAAGGCTTTAAGTTATTTGTTGATTAAGAGAGAAATAAATCAAATGGAAAGAGAGAAAGGAAAGTGAAAGACCAAATGTAATTGGGAAGAAAAAGGAAATAATAAAAGCTCTTACAATTGGCTATGGGTAAATATGGATAAAAATTATAGAAGGCTCAAATGCATTTTAAATAAATTGATGGTCCAAAACATGGTGGGATCAATCCCTTAATTTTTTTCGGATTGGATAGTAGAAGGTGAAAAAAGATTCAATGATATTTACATATGTGAATTATTGAGTGATGTACAAATATAAATAAAATTTTAACATGTAATAATAAAGAAATATATTTTTTTAAAAAAATAATAATTATATTTTTAAATATAAAAAATTTATAATATTAATATACTACTTATAGATATGCATAACATATTAGTATTATTAAAACTTATTTTTATAAAAAGCAAATCAAAAAGCAGCTAAATAATAATAAAAATAATAATATACCATCCGAAGGTGGCCAAACCATTCACGGGATCACTTATCACTCACAATTTTTAAGGAAACGACAACATTATGTTTAGGGTCGAGAAATATGACTTATGAATTTGTGTTCCCAATAAAACTAAAAATAACACATAAACTTATCCTTTTTCTTTTTCTTTTTCTTTTTTTTAATGATGCTGCGAACTCACGTTCCAACTCTTTTCTTGTCAATCTTGTTATGCCAATCTTGCCAAAATGCAAGGAAAATCTTTCTATTTCATCAATTAATTATGATAATTTTAAAATATTATGCAAACCAAGTCCCAGTGGTCATATAACCTTAAAGTACAATATTTTAATATTGTGTGGATATATGGCATGCTAATGGCATTGAGAAGATAATTTCTTTTGTCTTATGTAATTAAAACAACAGAGAAAAGAATGGGAAAAAAAAAAAACAATTGATAAAAATTGAAACGAAATACAAAACTGTGGAGGCGCTCGACCTTGGAAGAGTGACCCTCTGGATAGATAGCGTGACAGATCGGCCATCCAATTTGTGGCACCTCGCTTTTAAGGATCCATTCATCTACATACCGATTCCCATTGTCCAGGGAACGGCTTGCTACGCCGTCCTTAAAAGGACGAAGCAAACTGAAACCTAATAACAAAATAAATAATTTTTAAAATGACATTATATCATATAGCTATAGAAAAAATCACCATATAATATATTATATAATTAGACAATATCATCTCACCATATCAAGAACATACGTTGTTAAAATGTTGTTTATGATAAGATTTTAAGTGAATCCGCTATTTTATTTAATATTTCATATACTTTAAACAAAAAATAAAGTTTTGGTTTATTGCGTATATATATATATATATATATAGAAATAAGTAATTAGCTAAATGACCTTCTCAACAAGAATTTGCTTACAACAACATACTTCCTTGATTTATGCTCTAATCTCATATTGATATTTTCATCAAAAGATTGAGGAGGCATAAGTGTAATATTTATTTATTTGTTTTTCATATAAAATGGTGAATTGATGATTCCATTTCATTAGGATCTCAGGCAAAACATTTAGTATATAGACATTGTATACGTAAGTATAGTTGAGCAACCATTTATCGAATTCTATTATTATACACAATGAATATGAATTAGTGTACCACGTGCCCTTATTCCATCTTTTTCTTTGATACCAGCTACATTTTACAGGGAACAAAAAGAAGAAAATCAAACTTGTTTCATCTTAAATAAGTGAACACATGACATTCAATAACCATTAGACCTAGATGTTCTCATGGCATTTCTAACTTTTAATTAATTCTTTCTTGGATAAAAATAGCACAACGCAAGCCTTCATTTCTTGATATTTGCACAAAGCAATGATCACAGAAGTCTAATGAGCCGTGAAGGCTGCCATGGTTCATGCATTATTGTTCCCATTTCCTTTCACACAGGTTTATTGATCCGGTGCTTTTGCGGTCCAATCTCTATAACTCACGTACACGTAGATACCAGGGTCATCGTCACACGTACATTCGACAAAAGAAACACCTACAGGATTTAACAGAAACTCTGTCTTGTGACGTCGATTGAGCCATAAATCAACGAGTGGTCCATCAGCAAGAAAACCCTAATTACTTGTCGTACGAACCATTGAACGACACCTGCCATGATTTTACTTGTCAGAATATTGAAGCCTCTGCTCATAGGCACGCTTTTTAGGACAACCTTTTTCGTTGCGGAATCCAATCAAATGTCACATGCCATGCACATATAATTCCAATTCCTAAACGACAAACAAGATTCACAAGGTGAAACTTCACTTGGTCACTTTTCCCAAAAACCTAAACCCATGGCACTGAAATTGGACAAACAATCCCAATTCACATGCAAAAACTATTTAGCAAATGCACTTTATTGTGAATATGCTTCTTTTCTTACAATTAATGCTTGAAAACAAATACAGAATCTGCAGGTCCTTGACTGGAAGCTCAATTCCTTTTACAATAAACTTTTGCTAAATTTAGCAAAAGTGTTATGGTCCTGAAACCATCTATTTTTCCTTCCATTAATTTTTTTTTCTTTTTTTTTTCTTTTAACGATAACCGGATCCACATACGAGAAATTAACTCTACTAATGGTTCCTGTTATGAATCTCTAGGCCCCAAGTACAAACTATCATTATCATTGATTACAATTACCACAAGTTGCACAATACAAATGCAATCGCTTTTAGCTAACATGTCTTATGAGCTAATAATGTCTTCCTTTAACACTCTGGTGTTTTAGTGTGGTCTCTACCTGGATCCTGGCAATAATCATACACGAGATAGTTCCCCTGGACCCAGTCCATCGCGGTGCTCTGCTGCTGGCTCAACCCACGGGATTGGGAGGGAGATACCGATGGTTGATGGCATGAAGAATGGCCGTCGGTGGTGCACCCTTCTAGCTTGAAGTTTCTGTAGTTACCGACAAAGGGTTGGTATTGATAATCAGCTTTATACTTGCCGTTCTCTGTTGCCCAAGATGATGCGTCCCATATTGACCCATACAACCACAATGGTCTAGTGGGAAATGTTGCATCAATCTTTCTAGGATACCTCCGAATTGGCACATCGTCCACCAAGAATCTGTATATATGGTGCCGTTTAACAGAATTAGAAGAAGAATCAACGTAATAACCTAAGGATAAATCGGGTTATATCACTGTAAAATTTTGGAATTATAGCGCTATCGCAATTTTTTCAATCTTATGATATTCCCCTCTAATAAGCGCCCTTTTGATATGCTTCGTGGATATAGGACATGCCCTGACAAAAAATATGATGATAAATCTCCTATTTGTCAATTCTATATAAGTGTAAAATTAAAAATTCAAAAATACCGATGTAATTTATACTTTTTTAAGGAGTAATTTATATAATTTACCATGGATTCCCCATTTATTGCTGCATTTTTAGATATCTATTGCAAGATGCAGTAACAAACATAGATGTTCCCCTGCTATAGGTCCTGTTAAGGGAGACATATGTCACAAAAGACAAAGTTGATTGCCAAGTGGCATAATTTCATACTATCTGGTGTCATTTTCATCACATTATAAATAAGTACTGTAATGTAAATTCTCATGACAATAATTTATGAAGTTAAGAGTTAGATTCTTATCTTATGGGACCACACCCCCCCCCCCCCCCCCCCCAAAAAAAAAAAAAAAAGAGAGAGAGAGATACAATATTTATGCAAAATAAATAAAAATTGTATGAGGAAATTAATAAGAAAATGGCACTGACACGATCTCACTTGGATTCCAGAGGATAGCATAATTGTGAAAATCTTCAGTAGGGTCAAACCAAAGATGAAACTTCATTTCCCTTCCAATGATATGTCCATCCCCACTCCCTCTAATATACACATTTGTCTGCAAGGTGTATGGTTTGTCTGGTGTTGTTCCAAGGAATTCTATGTCAATTTCATCATGATTCCCAGGATGTTCCTCGTTATTCGAAAGCTGTCGCAAGAACACAAAAGCATATGATATGTCAGTTGATCACACAACAGGAGAACAAGATATAAGAATGTTGGAGGAAGCTGTTCTGTTCTCACGTAGAAAGATGTAATGACTCCAGCTGTGTAGCCAGGCTGAAGCTTGACGGCAGTACTAAAATAGCCAGAAAGATATGGATGCAGTGATTTGAATCCACTACCTGCATTCCGGATCGCTAGCTAGTAAGAACATGGTCTCACAATAAATACATACTTCGCGTTATTCCCGGGAGAGGACATTTAACATTGTGCACCAGATTGTTATGTTAAGTCATTTCACAGCCGCTAATATAAGCTCTTACATAATCTCATTTTGAAAATAGACTAAATATGGTATCAGAGCTATAATTTAATGTATATACTGTCATCTAATCTCTTATATGTTTATTGGTTTGTTTAATGGGCTTCGACCGATATTATAGCTAGATTTGAAATTTGAATAAATTCTAAAATTATATGCATCCATCTAGTGGTACTGGCTCTATGAGGTCGGATAGGCTAAAGGGGTTTGATACCCTGTGGCTAACTTCCTTCCCGAGGCATGTGTGGCGAAAAAGGAACCACTTAATCATATATTAGATTATTACTGAAAATTGAAGACAATGTTAATTAAGGTAGCATGTGTTAAGAGACCTGAATCACTGTCAAGCCAGATTGACAGAGTGTCCTGCTCTAATCTTTGATGAAGAGGACCCCACAAGTTCCTAAACCCATGTTCAAACCTCACGGTTTCGATCTTAGAACTTGGATAATAGCCTGGAGATGGTGGACCCTGAGCACAGCTCCTAGGAATCACGAGGAAAAGAAGAAACAAAGAAAGTACCATGAAATGGACAGAGTAGCACAACAACATTGGTGTTAGCAAGGAAGCAATGCAACAAAGATTGTAGGAAGTAGTACTTGAGGAAGAGTGTGGAAATGCAGTCGGTATTAATAAGGAAAAATCAGGCCCCACTTTAGGGGGAGCTCAATAAGTTGGCTGATAGGGTCTACGGATGGAGACAAAAGGTGAAAGATTGCCCATGTATGGAGAAAATTTTTCTATTTGTTGCACGCCTTTTCTCACTTGTTCTCCTTTACGGGCTATCACTCATTAAGAAAATGTTGAATTTAAGAGGAGAAACCTGGTAACTTAGGATGCCAAAAACAGTGGAAGAGACAGATTCACATTTATTGGTAAGCTTGTTCTTTATAGAGAGAGGGTTTCCAAGAAAAGATGATAGAATTTGTATGTGTGGTCACGTTCGATACATTGGAGAGTCTCTGGTAGAGCCCGGCATTTGGATCTTGTAATGCAGCTTCATACACGATGAAGTAGGATAGAGTGAATGGAGTAGAGGATATATCCAGAAGTTACAATGCTATTTTCAAAAGCAAGTTGTGTATCCTGGGAATATTAACATACATAGAATAATATCTATATATATCCTTTTAATTAAAAATATTATATCGCTGCACGCAATGGAAATTCTTAAAATCTCTATTAAAAAAGAACGTAGATTTTATATATTTATAAATGAATCTTTTATTATTTTTTACATAGGATTTAGAGCCTATATATTTTTATATTGCATATAACGGCAATTATGTTACAAAACCACTTCGATTGATTGAATTCATTGCATTATGCACACGTAAAAATTGTTAGATCATATTTAAATTAACAGGTATTTATCCACGAAAGATTAGTAGCAATACACATGCTTACTAGCATTGACAAGTCACCGCATGGTGCAAATCCGTACACAAATTTAGTCGGTAATCGGCATTCATTAAACAATCAGACTGATCGTACCCACATGGATGCTGTAAACTTTTGCTCTTCATTTTCAAAGGCCTGTAGCCTGGAAATTCGCCGATTTGGTGTGCAATCTGGAAAAAAAAAAAAAAAAAAAAAACACACTCACTTGTTGCGTTTAATCACAAGTAATGAATTGTTGAATAGCATCAGAACCTAGGCAAAAATAAATAAATAAATAAATAAAAGAAGAAAACCTCTTAGAAAGACGAAACAAAAAACCTCCAAGAAAAGGAAAAAAACACAAACTTTTCTTTGGTAATACGCAATAACACAGGAAAGATAGAGACTTCTATCCACCGTCCTCATCATCAAATTATTCAAATAGTTATAAAAATTAAACAAAATAATAAAAGTTTCAATAATTAAAAAATTGATTGGACCGCATAACTATATATCTTTTTTAGCATGAATGACCTTAAATATCCATTGTCCATGTTCATAACACCATCTAATAGAAGGAAATTGTTAATAAATGCACTAAAATTTGTAAGAAGAAACTTTTATAATTTTCTATATATTTATCTTTTCATAAAGTATATAATTAATTTTATTTTTAATACTTTTTTTTAGACTTATTAACTAGTATCCTAAAGTATGTATTTTCTTTCGTTGTAAAATATTCTTGTTTATAAGTTCACTCCACGTTATATTTTTAAGGGGTGAAGACTAAAGACATAAATCATAGGATACAATATTTTGAAAGATAAGAGGCCTAGACTAAATCGCTATAAAATGTAATAATATAATTTTTTATACTTACTCTAATGCAATGCAAATGTCGCCGGCCTATATATCTAAAAAGGTCTTACGCTGCATTGCGGACAAGTCTTTTAAGGAGAAATCTTATAAAATCTTAGAAGATCATTTGAATTAAAAATTCTATTAGGATGTTTTTATTGCATAGGAAAACCCTTTTTATTATTTTTTTTTTTTATGTTCCGTTCCATTTGTCCTATATATTAGTAATCAATGAAAATGGCTATTACGCATAGCTTCTATTTATCACCAAGTGATCATGATGAATGTAGGAGTGGGGAAAGCCGGCCAATAATGGTGGCTAATGGCATGCTATTATTTTAACTATATTTAGCCCATTTAATGTTGCTGATGTGATTTGCCCTACCTTCAAGCAAGGTTGATGAAGCAAATGAAAGAGTGAAGAATATCAAGGTTTCAACTTGGATAATTTTGTACAATAATGGACTTGAAAGGAGTTGAATGAAAATAATGGTAGGTAGAGAAAAGCAAGTATGATGGACTAGCATAAGCAGACATGGAAAAAAATTTTCAAACCCTTATCTTAAATACACTTGGTGTTTGGTGGTAAAAATAAAATATAAAAAAAAAATACACTTGTTGTTTGCAAGTAAGTTTGGATATTGAATATGAATCCATGACTCGTTTATTAATTAAGTGGAGATTTTTAAACATAAGCCCATTGTATAATCTTATTGTATCATATTTGGCTGAATGGTTCGAGTATCGAATTATCAACCTTATCTCTAATAATAGAGATCTCTAGAAATTAACATGGGTTAGAAAGAACATAATAGTTGAATTTGAAAATAAGGGTTTATGGGCATGGTATAATGCTTTCCTTAAAGAATTTAGCATTTCCTACTCAAAGATTATTAAGGTTATTACAAATGCAAAATTCTCTCCAAGATACAACTTACCCTATAAACTTTGGTATTGCTTTTTCAAATTTCTAAACTACAATTGGATATAGAGGGGAAGTTATTTTTCAAAGGCTTTGCCTAAGGAGATAGAGAATGAGAAAAATCTTGTGACATTCATGCAAAAAATTTCCACCAAACACATAAAGTACATAATAAGTGTATGTTCTTAAGAATTACAATGCATCGTAACTCCTTAAGTTATTAATTTTTGGAAATTGGTTCTTAGTCATTAGATCATGTTTAAATCAATTACTAAGTGATCTAAATCAACTTTCGGCTAAAAAAAGCTTGCAAAATGCATGAAATAATGCATTGATTTGAATAAAAGTTGCAGCTAACAAACATGAAACAATCTATAAAATTTTACATATACTTTGTTTAGAGCTTATATCACATGCTATAAACAAAGCGATAAAAAACCCTCTCCTCCATTTTAACAAGACTTCATCTGGAGCTCATTCATTCGAATTTCAAATGGGCTCCCACTTTCCATGGGCTATGGTATGGAGAAAACAAATACTTCTTTTTTTTTCCCGATTCATCCATATTTAGGTAGGATTTGAACTACACTTTTATCTAATCCATATTCAAACTTATCTTTTAGTTTTAAAACCACTTTCAATCAAATATTAGCTCTCACTAAGGCTTTTCTAATCTAATAGTATGAATATTGATATCTCATATCAAGATGCATCAGATTTAGATCCCTCATCCTTAAATTGTAACTATCACTAACTCCAACATTATCTCCAATAAACACTTAGACCTTGTTTGTTTTAAGGAAATCTCTTGCAAGCAAAAAACATTTTTTAAAAAAAAATTGTATATTTTCATGTGTTTGGTTGCCTCTGTAAAATATGTTGAAATGAATTTTCTGTTGTTTGGCATGAATTTTACATAAAGTATAATCATACTTAAAATAAAATATCATCAATGTATTACTATGAATATATTACAAGCCTTCTATATAAAATATAATATGTAGATTAATTTTTAACATTCATTATTATGATCTCCTTAGCTTATATTTTAAAATTTTATCAATAAATGCTTGGAGTTAATCTTTTCATCAGAGTCCTTTTATATTTATAATAATATAGGTTGGTGCTGACAAAGATCCAATAGAAGTTACTTTTAAAAAGTTAAAAATTTGTGGGTAATAATTCAAAAAACGACTTTTCGTTTTGAAAAACATAAATCATTTTCCTAAAAAATTTGAGGATTTTTTCTTTAGCACGAAAATGTTTTCCCTTGCAAGGGAAAATATTTTCTACTTAAAAAAGTCATTTTCAGCTTAAAAAACAAAAAAAAATAATAAGGAAAATATTTTTCGGAAAAGATTTTCTTTGAAAGAAATGAGACCTTAGCTTAAGTTATGTAATTCACAATCTATTCAATAATAATAAATAACTGCCTACCAAGTCAATTTTTCTTGGCAAGTTTTCTATTATTGTTATTATTATGCCAAAAAGTTTTCCATTAAGTACAATAGGAAATTCCAGTATATATTATGTCTATCGTTAAGTGGTTGCGCATAATTAGACACATTGCTGCGGAAAGCAAACCAGAAAAACATTCAATCTATATCAGAAATTATGTTCTCTATCATACATCATAGCATTAACACAAACACGTATATGGAGATAATTGGGGAGCTACTGCGTCCAAAACAAATATATCAATCGCATCTCATCTGAGACTCGCCCTACTCGGTGAACTATAACTTTCAAGGTGGGCAATAGCTGATTAATTATACACTTTTGGAGTGAAGTCTTCCGTTGGATTCCTGACAAGAAAGTGAAAGTTACGTGGCTTCATGGGACCTTGTGACGAACAGATGTAAGAAATCCTATGAATAATGTTAGATTGGATTCTCTTCACATCGAATTTTCAGAAAATCAAGGGCCACTTTGCATTTCTTGAAGGGCCACCCTAGGCAAAAAGCAACGCAATCATATATTGAATATCTCCATGAAACCCTCCACGCACGAAATAAGCCAATTATTTTTGGTGTCCTACCAAATAAGAACGACCATGGTGATGCACGTATTGAGTATAAAGGGTAATTATATATGACAAATTATATGTCGACAAAAAAAAATAATAAAAAAAAAAATCTGTGCAAAGATACCATGGGATTTACAAATTTCTAATGGGATTTCCGTGAAACGACAAGCATAAATTTATTAAAGATAACGAGCTCAACTACCCCTCCAAGCTGCCTTATAGCATCATCCAAGATATAAATCAATCCGCCCAATTCCTGGTAAAGCAAATCCCAAGGTATTAGCTATCAACTAGTTGGGTTAACATGACAACCAATGAGTGGAAACATATGGTTAAGATATCAATTAATTAATGTAAGGAAATCTTGGATAAACGAAGATATACATGCACACAGAATTTCTTTGACTCAATTAAGTATCATTATTAGTGTCCTCTTTAATTACACATTATATACCATGTGTGATAAATTTTCAATTTGATATTGATATATAATAACAATATGTAGAGGGTTAAATCCAAAATCGAGTTTCAAGCTTAGTTTTTAATTGGATTTGATTCTCCAATCTAAAGTGATAGGGCTAAGAGAAGCAAGTCCATGTATTGGGATAATCAAGAGAGATTAGACATAATAAACTTAGAGTAAAACTTTTTGGATTCATGCATTCAATACCAACCTTTCCTGATTTGGCTAATGCACTAAAGAGGATCTCTATTCGGTCTAGATCCAAAATGGACCTTATGTGGGGATCAATTAATGGAGGACTAATATCAACCATTTATGGTCAACATGATTGACTGAATGACATTCACAGCCAACCTAAGATCCCTCATTTAGACATAAGAATTTAGTATTGTAGATACCTTATTTTTGCTTCTTCGTAGTTTAATTTTTTATTATTTTATTTTTACGGGTCCTAATTCAAAAATTTAAAAAAATGAAAAATGATAAAAATACGAAAAAAGAAAAAAGAAAAATTCTTAGAAAAAGAAAACCTTATAAAGATTTTTTTTTAAGAAAATAGATTTGTAGAAAATAAAATGTCTTAGGGTTGATGAATTAACTCAAGTGGCTTTATTTTAGAGAATCATATAGTTTAAGTACAATTTAATTATACTAAGAAACAAGATATAAGTCAACGGCATAGCGGATATGCACTTGAACATGGTATTGGATTTAGTTTGGGGTTAAGGGTCCATTATAGAAATCAATTGAGCGTATGAGATTCAAATCTTATAAATCTCATTAAATCTTTTAAATCTAATAGAATTATATTTAAATTTGATGTAATAAATTGTAGGATTCAAATCTAATTTTGATTTTTATCAAATTAGATTTGGATTGATATAGAAGATTTATTTCTAAGTCTTATAAATGTCAATCGAGTAACATAAAATAAAATTCAATTACACACTTGCTTCAACCAAACTGCCATCGATTTCCCTTTCTCACAACAAACCAAACACCTCTTTCTCCATCCTCAATTTGTACCGCATTAACTAAGCACGATTGCATCACTCACATACTTCATGCTCATTACACTGTAGCACAATAGCACGAGTAGCACTCTCTGACCAACTACAACTGTTCTGATCATTGCCACATACTACAATACATGATCACACTTGTTGACTAGCCCTTATCATGGACATATGAACCTATTCACTAGTACGTCACTGTCCACATACACTCCACACACATATCTTACATTACACCACTATCCTCTTCATTTACACATAGTTTATGCCTGCAACCATCCTCACTTCCGTGGACATTACAGCGCTAAGCTCGATGCACACCAATATACAATTAGCTAACCATCCTTATATGTAGACCAAGACCCATCCTCTATCCTAGTTATACCCTCAACTACATAAAAAATGAACGACTCAAACTCCATAGCAACTTGCACCTGCCACTTGCCCTTGGATAGGTATCGTCATCCCCATCTTCCTTTAGCACCGACCAACCTCCTTTTGCACAATCCAAGCCACCAATTTCCAATTCTCTTTCGAACAGCAACCCATAAGCAGTAGCTCTGACAATCTTCTCTCGCTGATCACTCCCCTCACAAATCCCACTCATTTCAACATCTTTGATCACCCCCCCGAATGTCTAACACACTTCAGCCGCTTTGATCACCCCCCCGAATGTCTAACACACTTCAGCCGCTTTGATCACTCCCATCAGTAATCAACAACACGGTAGACCCCATCCTTAGCTGACCATCTTCCACATACATCCTTAACCTTCGCCACAGCTAACAGAATCATCAACCAATCTTCATCTTCTCACATATGATCATACACACACACAATCTTCAACATACGACCTTTACGTCTACTGCATACACTCTACAGTCTTGACAACACCACTGCAACGCCCATAGATCAACAATCCACATGTCAACATTATTATATACGGTGTACAGCAATCCTCCTACCATAGTTCTACTGAATGACTATGAGATTCGATGCTTTACAGCAACATCTTCCTCAATCACTTCACAATCATACACCATCTAACAGACTTAACCACGAATGAGTACTCCCATCATTGCTTTACAGCCTCGCATGATAAGGTAAGTTCTGTTATTTTTATTTTATTTTATTTATTATTATTTATCTATTTATTTATTTTGGTTTGTTTAGTGGTTGTTTGAAAGGAATATATATATATATATATATGTATATATCATAGCTTAAGAAATCTTTTTACATAAGTTTTTTTTTTCTTAGAATTTCTCATATAGAAAAATTTTTTTTTTAGAAATAAAAAAAATTAATAACAAACCTCTTTTTTAAAACTATGGCTTTCTTTTAGAGAATTTTCCATAAAATAAAACTTCAAAATAGGAGTCATTTTTTAGATTTTTTTTAAAATCAAAATAAATAAATTAAAAACGTAAAGCTGATTGATTTTTAAAATTAAATTTAACTAATACACTAAAATTTTCAAAAAGAACTACAGACGTTTGATCTAGGTTAGCGGGTTCGTAGTGAAATTAAAATCAATAAAAAATTATGTTTTTTTTTTCATTTCATTTCATTTTTCTTTTTTACTTTTCTTAAAAGTATTAAAAAAGTTAATTTCGAAAAGTAAAGCCTAATTTCGAAAAATTTATAGTAACACCTGTTAGGGTTTAATAGGTAGCTCTTGAATTCGAAATCCTCTAGTTTTTATCAAATTAAAATCGAAGACCGGTAGTTAAATTATAGGCAATCCGCCTAATTGATTACAATTTCTCTTTTTCTCAACTCCAATTGGGTGGTGACTCCAATTTTTTTTTTAATTATAGAAAAAAGAACCGGAATTTTTTAATTTCTCTAGTTAAGGAATAATATAAAATGGGTTAAAATTTATTATTAATTAGAAAGTGAAAAGTCAAATTAAAATAAGAAATCGAAAATTCAAACTTAACAAGCACCAACATGGTTGTCTCTATGTTCTATTCTCAAAAGATTAAAAGGTCAATTATTTTAAGAGTACGTAACTTTTCATTGCAAATAGTGGAGTATATACTGTTGAGTCTCTCTCTCTATCACAAGTGCATTTGAGCCTACTGAAATTACCTACTTATTCTCCTCCTACTTCTCTTCTAACTGTAAAGCACCCATGTCATTTTCTTTTGGACCATGTATAGCGCATTATGCACATAGTACGTATGTGATCAATGCATTCGAACTCCTATTCTAGTACAAGTTATGCCTAATATAGCGAAAAATTAATGCATATAAGGATATTGTAGACATATGAGGATATATATGCATTAATATTATTATTTGTCATGGAATTTCATTGCCTCTAATTAGTATCACTGTTGATGTCTTCCTTAATCATATATTATGTGCCACCTATGATAAACATCTAATTTGATCTCCAAACAAATAAAATTATATGATTATTATAATGATAACTCAATTAATATTAGGAAACCTTAGGGTATGAATATTTACAAGCATATTATTATTTGTCATAGAATTTCTTCTTAATTGAGTGCTAACATTGATGTCCTCTTTAAACATACATTATATGCCACACACACTCTCAACCCATAATCTTTTATAATAAGGTTTTGATTTAACCCTTAACTCTCTATCTCTTGTATTATTCTAACCTCTCACTTTACTCTCCATGTCTTCAAGGTGAAGTATAAATGCTTACTCTCATTTATCTCTCATTTTTAATTGTTTTCTTTGGTGTTAATCTAATAGATCTTGATGCTAACACTTTGATCTTTCTTTTGTTGCGAGGTATTAATTGGAAGAACATATAGGGTACACTTCAAGCATACCAAACTCTAAGAAAGCAAAAGTGGGAAAGAGACACTAAAGATTGTGACTTGGGAATTTATCCCTTGATTCTATTATTTCTTCCTTTTATACTTTGTTAGTCACTATTTTCTTGCTTGTTTTTTGTTATAGTTGTCAATCACTATATTCTAATGTATTATGCCTGTACTATTTATCATATACGATTTGTAAAAATACATCATTATGTTATGAAGTCCTTAATCCAACTTGGCTTTCTAATGTTTCTGTATATTCTAGTCATAACATTTTTCTCCTTTCCTTGGAAAACAACCTTGCTTGCAAGATTGAATGTTGGAAAAGCTTTAAAAAATTCCTCATAATTTTCCCATGCGATGTCTTCTAATAACAATTCATACCACTATACTAGGATTCCTCAAACATTTTTTTTAGATTTGAAAACAACTCTTTGATCTAAAATAGCTAGTTGCTCCATAATAAGTTGGGTAGCAATAGCATGATGAAGGAGCTCTAGAGATGGAATAGAAGATCCATAAGCTTTTTTCAATAGTGAAACATGAAAAACATTGTAGATTTTAGAGTATTTTGCCAATTAAAGCTCTGAAGCAATAAGAACTAGTTTTCTAAATAATTGGAAATGGCCCATAAGAATGTTTACTCAATTTATGATAATGATTATGAGCTAAAGACACCTGCTTATGGCTAGAGTTTGATGACAACTAAATCTCCTTTATTATACTCCATGTTAGTATATTTATGATCTACATAATATTTCATCCTGTTTTGTGCTTATTGAAGGTTTTACCTCAATACTCTAAATACTTCATCTCTAGTACTTAACTCATGTTCAATGGCTTTAATCTTAGAAGGACTTATGATGTAAGTAGGGATGGTGGGTGGTGGAACCCATATGCAATCTCAAATGGTGTCATTTGAGTATCTTGATGGAAGAAGTATTGTAGGCAAATTCAATTGAAAACAAAAATTTAACCAATAAGTGAGGATAATTTATAACATAACTTCTCGAGTAATGTTGAATTGTCTTATTCAATACCTCTATTTGACCATCTAATTTAGGGTGATAAGAGTTACTCATAGAAAGTTAGGTCCCCTTCAAAATGAATAACTCTCTCTAAAATCCACTCATGAATATAGGCACCCTATTAGACACAACGGTCCTAGGATATCCATATAATTTCACTATCATATGGAGGAAAAGAGAAGCTACCTTAGTTGTTGTAAACTAAGCTTCTTAAGCTCCCAAATAATAGCATTTGGACGATCTATCCATGACCACAGATATAATTGAATATCCTTAGGACTTAAGTAAGCATGTGATGAAATTTATATTAATATCCTCCCATATGCGTTATGGAATAGGTAGAAGATCGAGTAGTCCTACTGGAGATCTTGCTCAGTATTTGATTTATTGATATATGACACTTTTTAACAAAATCCTCTACCTAAGATTTCATGCCTTCCCAAAAAAATTATGATATTACCTTTTGTATGTCTTATGGATTCCAAAATGTCCTAAACTAAGGGATTCATATTCTTGCAATAATTTGGGAATTAGCCTAGATTAAAGCATCAGGAAAAAAAAAAAGGAATATTCTTGTAATAAAATATCCTATTTACCCATTGTAATTCTCCATTTCAATTGTTTCCCTTACTTTAGGTTTGCAATAATATTGCAAAATTCAAGGACATTCTAATATTCATGGTTTAATTCCTTAATAAATTTAAAGCAAGGTATAGAAATCCCAAGATATGATTGGTTTTCATGACTCTATCCCCTAATAATTTTGAAGATATCTTTACTATCTTGGAGTTTGAATTACTTGATTCAATATCTCTTTAAGACTTCTATAATATGTTTTAATAACAAAATGAGTACCCAATAAGTACTGTCTCCACTTCTTTATTGCTGTTGCTATAGCATACAGTTCGCTTACATAAGCAAAAGCTTTTCATGAATAAGAAGGAAGTTTCTTTCTAAAATATGCTATTGGGTGATTTTCCTACAATAAAACAACACCCACTCTAACTCTTGAAGCCTTAATTTCAATAATAAACTGTTTAGAAAAATCAAATAATGTAAGAATGGATGTATTACATAAAGACTCTTTCAGACCATTAAAAGCCTCCATTGCTTTGTCATTCCATTGAAAATTATTTTTCTATAATAAATTTGTGAGTAGGCTTGTGATTATAGCATATACTTTAATGAATATTTTATAATAACCAAACAAGTCCAAAAATGCTCTTAATTCCTTTACATTGGTAAAAATAGGCCATTGTTTAACTACTTCAACCTTCTTATTCTCAAGTTGTACTTTATTGTGTGACACTATATGTCCCAAATATTCAATCTTGGATTGTACAGAATAGCATTTGTTTTCCTTGAGATGAAATTAATTGTCCAATAATATTTCAAAAACCTTAGCCAAATGTTCCACATGATGTTTTATTGATTGGATATAGACTAATATATTATAAAAAAAAAAAAAAAACAACGATAAATTTCTAAAGACAAGGTTTGAATATCTTGTTCATAATGGTGTGAAAAGTTCTAAGGCATTACTTAAAACCAAATGGCATAGAATATTATTTTTGCAATATCATCTTGATGCATTCTTATTTGATGATACTTTGCCCTAAGATCCAACTTAGAGAATATACTTGCTCCATGCAACTTGTTTAATAGCTCATCAATAGTTAGTGTAAGGAATCCATCCTTAATTGTAACCATGTTTAATGCTCTATAGTTAATACAAAACCTCAATGTTCCATCTTTTTTTCTTGACTAAGAGCACTGGTGATCTATATAGATTGTTACTATATTGAATCAACCTTTGAGTTAACATATCAACCACCTATTTTTTAATTTTATTCTTTTGAAAATGTAGTTAACAATATGGGTGAACATTTACTAAGGTAGCACCATCAGCCAAATGAATTCTATTCTTAAATATCTTAAAATATTTGCTCAATGTTTGCTGAAGAGCATCACTATTCTTAGTAGTTTTCACTGAATCTTTTGCTTCCTAAGTCATAAGTTGAAAACAAGACGTTATAGCATCTATTTGAATTATTCAGTTGAATTGATGGTGTGAAATTTGTGATATAATCATTATTTTCCCTTGAAAGTTGCACCATGACACCTTGATACTAAAATTCCATTGTCAATACATTGTAATCAATTATAATAAGGTTTAAAGTTTGCGACCATTGTACACTTAATATTACTTCTACTTCTTGAATTAGAGGTGCAAAGAAAGAAGTATAAAAATTAAGACCTTGAATTTTCAAATTCATATCCTTACATTGCCTCTCACAATGCATATGATTACCATTTCCCATTAATTCATTAAACTACGAAGAAGATAATATAGTCAACCCCAAATGCTAAGCTAGCCTTGTTTACAGAAATTGTGAATACTTTTAGAATTTACTAAAATTTTAGTGTCACGATTATTAATGGTACCTTTACATCACAAAGTTCTTGGGACTTGCATACTTACTAATGCATGAAAACAAATAGTACAAGAATCATTGAAATTTTGGATCACATCTTATTCTTCTTCAAAAGTCTGGTAGGATTCATCTTACTTCCATTTTCATCGTCATCCAATAAAAGTAAGAATTTTGTTTTACATTTATGATCACAACTAAATTTCTTATCATAGTTATAATATAACATTGTTCTCTACTTGTAAGCATTTCAATAGTTGACATTTTTTGTATTGTAATTCGTTGTGATGATGTAAGTTTAAGTAAAAGAGGCGGTTGATTTGCTAAAAATGGTTTGGATGATGCAGTAGAAAGATTTAAAGTTTGGGATGATAAAAGTAAAGGCTTACTAAATTGTAAAGAACATGTTGTATTAAATGATCTTTATGAATAAGATGGATTATGAGAAGTACCTAATGAAGAAAAGGTTTTGAAAATTGTTCAACTTCTTTGGCTTCATATAATTTTGCCAGTCCAATTGATTGCATTAAGGAATTAAGTTGAGCATCTTTCAATCTAAAAATAAAATAACTAATATAAAACAAATTTGATATGCTATTACTTGATTTGATAAGTTTTCAAATTCTAATTAGTATTGCTTAATAGGACCAACCTAAATTAACTTTGCCAATTTAACTTGTGCATGCTCATATTATGATGGTAAAAAATGTAACTCCAATACCTTAGCAATCTAAGAATTGAATTGCTAATTTAAATGCATCTACTCAAATCATTTTAAAGCTTTATCCTTTATAGAAAAAGAAGTTATAGTGATTCACTATTCAGCAGAAACACCATGAAAGTTGAAAAATTGATTGGCTTCAAAAATCCAACTAAGAGGATCTTTACCATTGAATTAGGCAACTTTAACTTCATTCCTTTCAACAAATTTTCAGAATTGTTCAAAGAAGATGATGATGGATTAGTATTATCCAAATTTTGAGAAGAATTACCGTTCATCTAATTTTGTATTCCTAAAAATTGTTTATTACCTTTATTTCAATTTGCTGAATGCTTGTACTTAACTGCTTTACCATTTCTTGAGGTTCTTGGCTCATTTCTTGCCTTAAAGAAGCAATTTCCACTTCAACATTAGTAGTTCTTGTTTAAGGCACTACAGAAGAACAAGAGCACCAATTATTATGTCCTTAAGTTTGGCTCAATATCTTTTACAATAGGGTTTTGAATTAACCCTTAACTCTTTGCCTCTCTTATCATTCTGACACCTATCACTTTACTCTCTATTAGGGATGTCTTTAAGGTAAAATACCTTGTGTTTGATTATTATCTCTAGTGTTAATTTAATAGATCTTGATGTTAACACTTTGATTTTTCTTTTGTTGTGAGGTATTAATTGGGAGGATAGATAAGGCACACTTTGAGCTTACTAAACTCTAAAAAAGAAAAAGTGGGAGAGAGACACTAGAGATTGTGAATTGGGAAGTTATCCCTTGATTATGTTATTTCTTCGTGTTATACTTCGTTACTTACTATTTTTCTTTCTTTTTTTTTTTCATTATAATTGTTGATTACTATATTATAATACATTGTGCCTATACTATACCTATGCTATGCCTATTCTATTTATCATATATGATTTGTAAAAATACATCATTATGTTATAAAGTTCTTAAACCAACTTGGCTTTCTAATGTTCTTATGTGTTCTAATCGTAACATAATGGTTATTTATTTTGATCTCCAAACATTTAAAGTATATGCAAGGAAATCTTGGATGGATGAAAGATATACCTAAATAATATTAATCATAACATAATTTCTTCCCCCTTAATTTAGTACCATCGTTCGTGTCCGCTTTAATGCATATTACATTTAAAATATAAACATTTAATTTAATTCCCGAATAATAAAAGTATACGCATTAAAAATCAATTAGTAATTAAAACAATGAAAATTTTCTTTTCTTTTTTTTTTCTATTGTCTATTACAACTATTGGAGAGTAACAAAATTAAATTCGATTTATCACATTGAGAGATTAATATTCATGTTGTTCGGTTATAAAGGTCTTAGCAAATAAGAAAAAACTTAGTGCATAAAGATATATATGCATATTGTTATTTACTGCAACATAATGTTTATTTATCCCTATTGACTATCATCACCCATATATATTATTTATAATCACATATTATATGCCACATGTAATTTATATCATATCTCAAAACTAAAAGGTATACCAACCAATATGTCTATTTGATCTTTGGAAAACATATGTAAAGCTTTTAGAATCTATACGCTCTTGATCTTCTTTATCTAAAATCTTTTTGGCTCAAAAGAATGTTCAAAACGAATCCCACATACATACATGAGTTATGAAGCTAGGCAAACATCAATGTTACCTAAATATACACCCAATGAAACATTTCATGCGGCCATAAATATATCTAAATGCAGCCGTATAAGCATCTATAATAGACGGTATTAGTTATTGAGTATTTTTGGGGGAAGGTAATATAAACAGTTGCAACAAAGGCATCCCGATAGAATACTTAAAATAATATATATAGAGAATTATGGAAATATGCTCTCTCTCTCTCTCTCACACACACACACTCACACACATATACATATTTTACATTGGCAAGTAAATGAAAATATACTAATGTTACTTTGGTTGTCGAAGTGAACTTGGGAGTAGCTCAATATTTTTGCTATTTTAGGAATCTAATTTGCTAGACAACAATACTTGAAATTATTTCTTGAATATGTGATTTTATTTTGAACTAAAATCATCTCTTAGATACTAGAGATAAAATTTCCTTTTCAAGAGGTAATGTTAAGTCAAGTAAAAATTGCCTCTAGCATGATGCAAACATGAGTGAGGGGGTCACATAGGTCAAGCTTACTCTAGCCCTTATGCACGTAACCCATTCTAGTACCTCCTTAGGTGATGGTACATAGATCACACAATTAGATGTAGATCAAATGGTGCAGCCCTAGCTTAGTATGGATACTTAAGAGACGCATACCTATGCACTTAAACAATGTAGACAACTGTAGAATCGTATTAGTTGTAGTTAATTAACATTTTTATTGTAATTAAATTTGTACACATTTTGTATATATTATTGTTAACTTTTATTTTACTTACTTTTGTTTTCCCAACTTTTTTATCTATCAAAGATTGTGGTTGCCAATATTAATGGTTGAGAAATATAGATATTATATGGTTTTTGGCTTTATAGATGTTGAGAAGTATGAGAGCGGTGTACTTTTGTTTATATAGGTTTGAGTTGAGTCAGGATCTAGTGTAAGAAATCGGGTGTAGTTGTAAAGTTTGGTTTTAGTTTTGTCTGGGTTAAACTTGGCTTGACTTTATAGGTGTTTATCTTAAAAGTATAAAGTTGTATTATTTGCTATAATAAAGGTCGAGTTAAGGGGGTTGCTAATAAAATGGTCTCTTGAAGAGATGATTTTGTAGAGGCAATTTAATCTCTAGAATCTAAAATCACCTATTTAAGAAACAATTTCAAATACTGTATTGTTGGGTTCATTTTCTAACTGCCATATTTTTAGACCATTTTATTTTTACATTATTTTTTCCCTTTTTCTAGATGCAAAGATTCAATGGAAACTATTGTGGTAAATGACAAATGGAGTTGAGTAGGGGTAAGGATAGACTAAAACCCCAACCGTTATTGTTTATAGCCCTATGCTCTAATCTTCAAAGGTATAGACCTCGAAATTTACTTTTGCAGATAAAGACATGTGCTTAGCCTTCTTTATTACCTTAAATAAAGGATATTAGCCCACAGATTTAGGGTTTATTAAATAAATCGAATAGGTCAATTCGATGGTATTAAAATGCCCTTTTTAGCATTTTTTTTCAACAATTAGACCAAATTAAGGTTGTAATGCTAAATTTAGATAGGAGTTTGACAAACAGCTAAGGAAATTAACTTTGTTATCAAGTTCCATAGTATTGTTGGATTTCAACAACAACATCGCTAACTATCTCTTTTGGAAGAGATCGAAAGTTCCCTTTTGGAACTTAGGGTTCATGTCTTAAGCCAAATATGACCAACTTAAGAGTATATTTAATTGTAGTTAAAATAATAATGATCAATAACCAGCTATTATAAAATGAATATCTGTGATTAAACATAGACCTTATGATTTGCTATGTTTATCTAATTGTTTGATATTTAAAACAATCCCGTTTATCAATTTGTTCTTATAGGTGGGGTCGCTACTAATGATCAATCATGTGCTATGTGTGTGATGGTCAATCTTAGAGATCACTTGATTTGATGACACATGTATGGATGTAATAAAGAGATGCATGGGAGGAGGAACAAGAAGACTTAATCACTTAGGTGCACGTGTAACGAAAGATGAAGTCTTGTGTTTCTGAGTACTTTTGATTCATTGTTCACCGAGTAGCTTATTTGATCTTTCGTGCAATAACTTCAACATAGCTTCTACATTTGTCTCAAGCTAGGTAATGTTCAGAATTATTCAAATGGGAGGAGGAGCCTCTTATTTATAGATTTTAGAGGCACGCTTTTGCCATTGGATTATTCTGAGATGGATGGTTGAGATCTAGCATTATTGACAACCATCAAATGGCCTTAGATGATTTAGTGGCTAGAATTTACTCCTTCTCTTCATATGGACCATGAGCTTAGGTTACAGGCTTTGGATAAGCCCAATGACTCATAATAGAAGAATATAAGCTTATCAATAATAAAACAAGCTTATAACTCTTATTTAAGTCCAAATAGCTCCTTTTGAAACTGAATAAAGTCCAAATAGGTCCAAGGAGACTTCTTTTGAGCTAAGTTTTCATGTACAAGTCAATCGAGTAAGGCCAAGAGTAGCATAATTGGTTCAGCAATCTTTATTCTAAACTTACCAAGCAGTATCTTTCTAAAATATCCCAATTTTTGTTCGGTTTCCTAAGTCATATCACTAGCCTAATAAACTGGTTTGTGGTATTAAATTAGGCTAAAAGCCTAATTACCAAATAACATTTTACAATTTGCTCTTTGACCAAAAGCCCATTTGGCAAAGCCTAGGGGTTTTGGGCATTTCTAGCTCCTTTAGAGTGAAACGCTAAGTTGTTGCTTTGATGACTAAACTCTATCCAAATATTGTCACTTGTTGATGTAGTTTTTGCTTCTTAATGTGTAATAATTTGGTCTGGTTGTTATTTTGCTACCCCGTTGAACATTTGTAACATGATGTTGATTAAATGAAGCTTCTTAGTGATTTCTTCTTTCGTGAGCTTTCGTAGAAGTGAGCAAAGTTTCGTAGCTTCAAAGTTGATGAATGTCAACTAATGCATTTGCTGAGTTTCATTTCACCTCTATTTTTCAACCTTTCATCAAGTCTGTATAGCATTATAGATTGTCCTCGAAACGCTAGTATCAATTAGTTGTAATGATCTTTTCATTTATTGACTTAAAATAATTCGGCTACATAGTATCATTAAATACTCTAGGCTTCAAGAAATTCTTCAGTAGATGTTGCATGATGGATTCCATAGATTCCTTGTGTTTACCTTGATTGGGCTTCCATAAACTATCTATTTTACCTCTCCATATTTTATTATCCTTTTGTCCTTCAATCAAAATTGATGGTGTTTAGGCATCAAAATATATATATATATATATATATATAACCCAATGACCTCCCTTCCAACTATCATCTAACATTCGTTTTTCTTTCTTTTTTTTTTTCTTTTTCTTTTTTTTTTCTCACTCGTAGATGCACGTACTTTTTTCAATTTTACTTTTCTCCTCGTGCTGCCTACATGCTTTTGCCATTTTCTACGTGGTGAATGATGATTTGCCCCCCAGCTTTGCCATATGTATAGATACACATACTTCATTTTCTATTTTAATATTTAATTTGTTACCTTGCCTCTAATAACTTCACGTGGATGACCATGATTTCTAGTCCATTGGCCCCTTTCTTTATATCTTGCTGGCAGTGGCATTTCCCTTTAAATATTTAAATTCCATATTTGCTACAACCTCCATATAGAAGAGATAATTCCATGTATAAAGCCTTCCCCAAAAAAAGATAAAATTCGAAAAACAACTCCTCAGCCCTTCTTTAATCTTAATGTGCAAATTCACCAACTTAAGTAATAAATCAACTCTAATACACCCTTTTCTTATTTGATCGACAGAAGCCAAAACAAAAAAGGAAGGAAACCAATTCCTTTTCATTAGTTGACAGCCTGTCGTGGCAACTACCATATATGCGTCATCTTCCTTTTTCTTTCCTATGATTTCTTGCTACAATTTCAAACACCTAAACATTATATTCTTTTCTTATAAACTCTCTAGTTATAGCTATATTTCTTGTCATTTTAACCTCCATCGAGCCATGGAAGCGTGATGATATGGAGAAAAATCATCAACGACACAACACTAGCAATCTTCGAACCGCAACTTTGCCATCGCAACTCATGAGTTGTCCTTCTTCTTTCCATGGTAATGTCATCAAGAAATCTGCTTAAATCTTTGCTTTCTATACTCATGCTGCAATATCTATATGAATGAATCTTCTATACTCTATATCTTTGATTCATAAATCAGAAAGTGAACGCCTTTATCAACTAAGCTTGATTCAACTTCCATACTCTTTCCCCTTTTAAATTTTTTTATTCACCCGTGTCTTTTTTTTTTTTTTTTTTTCATGGTAGAAAATGCGGGTCGAGCAATCTCGAATAAAATATCCAGGAAACATATCATACTCCTGCCAATTTTAAACAACCGTTACAGCTCTTACACTCTTCCTCTTTTCTTTTGGACTCCTCCATGTCTTTCAATTTTCTTTTCCCTTAAAAGACAACTGCATCTGCTATTTCCAAAAAAAAAAAAAAAAAACTCTTTCTCTTATTCCTTTTCTCCTACACAAAGCTGGCTTTCCCATTTTTTGGCCTCCGAGTAGGCCTTGTAGTGGCATTAAAATGATGGTGGCATGCTTGTTGCTTGGTTTCTTTCTTTCAGTTGATTCTTTTGCCCCCCTCCCCCACCACACCAACCCCCCACCCCTTTCCCCCACACCCCCCCCCCCCCCTCTTTTTTTTATTTTATTTTACTTCATAATGTTTGACACAAAATTTGATTTTGTTCATTGATAACTCTGATTTTAAACATATTTCATATGGTGATTTTATAATATTTTTCTCATATTTTTTGTTTTCTTTAAATAAATTGATACTTAATTGAGTAAAATTTTTATTTTTAGGTTTGAACATGTTCTAGGTTGAAAACGAAGAAAAGGAATCAAATTTCACTCAATTCGGAGTTCAAACGAACAAATTATGAAATTTTGAAATTACACAGTCTATGTAGAAAAAATTGGCCAGGGGCAGAAAGTTACACGACTTGGAGACACGGTCATGTCACAGGTCGTGTCTGGTAAAAAAAAACGAAAACCTTTTGATACACAATAAAAGGATAAATTAGGTTTTCACAAGACATATGAGACATTAGAGAAGACAAGAGACTTGAGGAGAAGGAAAAGAAAAAGGTGAAAGTAACACCGACTTCAAGATCGAAAAGATTTTTCATCAATCAAAGGAGGTTTTCATGTTTTATTTTATGTTATTGATGGAATTCGTTTTTAATCTTATTATGATAGTTTAGAATTTGTGTATTTAGGATTATGGAACCTAGGGTTTCATGTGATTCTTTGCTTGATTCAATTATGTCGTTTAATTGTTAATTGATATTTCTAGAATATCAATATATGATATTATGCATGTTGATTGAGAAATTGCATGCATAATTAGATCTTTACATAATTGGAGAGAATTACATGTATACTTAGAGATAAGATACATGTTTCTTCCGGAAAGTTAATTATTTGTATGGGAATTCATTATACATTAATGCAATTCTAAATTATATTACTAAGTGAAGAGATTCCGATGAATAATTTAGGATTAGGGTTAATATGCTTGAGAAAAGTATTAACTTTAGTTGTGAATTTCTCTGGTCAAGAAAAATAGAAACCGAATTGAATATATTTTAAGTAATCACATGTTAAACTTTAAAGGAAATAATTCCTAAATACGTTATTAATTTCTCGAAATCGTTCTTAATTTTATCGCTTTTTCAATTGCTTAATCAAGTCTTATAAATAAGTTAGTTTGTTAATTTTAGTATTTTTAATTAATTCAAACTTTCATAATTTTCCGGTTAGATAATAAACTTAAGGTTAATATTAGTATTCGAAGTCTCTGAGTGATCGACTCGAACTCACATCCGTTATATTAAAACTGATAGGTGCACTTGCCTGATATCATTCTTCTTTGATCAATGTAGTTGCTACTACCCCGAGAAAAAAAAGACCAAAACAATTGTGGTTGGGAATATCGCTATGATTCAAACCAAAGTAAATGGGTAGCATATATATTTGTATATATATGTATATTCTCATGGAATATTCATCCATGTAACCAAAATCATGGAGAGGAGCCACACCGGATGACGGTTTAACCCTTTGTGTATTTCAAGTGCACACGTCTTCAAAAAAGTAGTAACAAATAAATGGAAACGGAACCTCGGATAAAATTCTCCACATGCACGACTAGGCCTGAAGCTCCTAACCATCAATAAATATACACTTTCCCATCTCATGTTACTTGTTGTTTCCTTTTATATATATATATATATATGTTTGTACGTTGACTTTCTTTAAACATCACCTTCACGAATATGGTAGGTCTTCTGTTCATTTTGTACATGAATCAAATATTTATTCATTACTTGCCCGAGTTGTAAGCTCCATACCGAAGAGATTTTGGAAACTGGATAATTTAATATGCGTGGACGTGATTCTCTTCAATCAATTTCGACACGATTTCCATTTTCGTCCTCAAACATATTGGCTTTATAAATCAACAATACTGCAATTTTTTGGAACTCATTTATCTTCTTTCACAGTTTTGCGGTAAATGTTTTCTATTCCATCGTCAATAGTGCTCTCCAACCAAACAAAAGCAGCGGATATTGGAAAAGAGAAATCTTCAAGTGGTCGCAACTATCATTAGCGAATAGCAACAATCGTTGATGGAATTGTCATAATTTTCCTCTTTTTTTTAAAAAAAAATTTTATTTAATCGAAGTTGGTTTTGGTCTGCTCTATGAACGCGGAAAGGGAAACTTCAGGAGTTCCATGCGCGTAGACAACACCTTGATTTCATTACAAAGTACGAGCTTCTGCCATTAATTAATGGCATGAGACCCATGGATATTTGAACACATTTTTCTCCCGTGGTCAAACCTATGGTTCGTCTTCCCATGACAACTGGACCAATAAGGTCTTCCAATTGGACTCTTTTAGATGAACATTAGAACTTGGGGACCATGCGTGCCCATCTCTACAACCGGTTCTCATAAATCCATTCTGCCTTGAATGTCAAATTATTCGAGGAAATTTTACGTTGTCCTCTCACAACAAACACACTCCATTGCTTGTGGAGTTTAAACATTGTCTTTTGGAAGAACATTAAAGCCTGTAACCTTGCGTGCTCATCTTTGCAACGGGTTCTCATAAATTCATCTGCACATGAATGTCAGGTTCTAGGAAATTTCAGGCCATCTTAATGACCACACTCTCTTACTTGTAAAGCTTAAAAATTGTTAAGAGCATGAATCATTTGTCTCGGTAAGTAGGCTTTGGGAAAGTGTCTTCATGTCAAGAGCGATTTTTACGCAACATTTGAATACAAAGGATGCTTAGACGACCTCCACCATATCAAGTTTGGACTTCTTCTCCCCCAGTTGATGGCGTGTCATTATATGATAGGGTAACAACTTCTTTAATAATTTGAAGGTTATTTTTGCATCTCATCTCATATATCCTTCTGAATTCACTCATGCATTTATCAAATCATCAACTAAAGTGTATCATAGAATTGTTTTAACTCCATTGAAGTTCATTTCATGCTTAGAGAGAAACGGGTGTCATAATCAAGATGAAGTCATAAATAGCTTTGTCCTTAGAAACATCATGCTCATGACGGAATAGTCATGGGACAAATTTAGTGGCGTCGCCTTAGCTCCTAAAGATTGGTCATATGTTCATGGTGATTGATATTACAATCAAGTACATGGAGAATTAATTTCAACTGGAGTTGCTTCGATGTTGGTGATCTTAAAAGTATCTTAATGAAGGGTGAAACTGCCTCAAGCTTGTCCTTTTAAAGGTGCATCTTTTAAGTCAAAAGTTTCTTGTTGGGAGTTAGCATTCCTTTAAGACTACCAATGATTGCTCTTTCATTATTCTCTTTAAGTATTTCGAATCATGTTCATTTTGAGCAGCTACACCAGCTCAATGTCACTTTTACTTTCTAATAGGTGGAAGGAAAAGTTGTTATAGCTACCGAGGGTGTCATGGTTTTGTTTTCACCATGCATGCTGAGTTCACTTTGATATCGTGATTGATTAAAAATGAATTTAACTTTTAAATGAAGTGGTGCTATGGTTACCAAGTCTACTGTTGGATTGCAACTAGCATAATTAAGGCCAATTCAACCTTGTAATTGAATAAAGTTGTCAAGAGGCATCATGCTCGTCGTATGCTTAAGAGTAAGTGCTTCTGCCAAATAATGGCAACTATAATGAAATGGTCACTATGACCATTCATGGATGATATCACTTTATTTTCATGATTAAATGAAGGTGTAGAAACTAGTATTTTACCGACTATGTACTTAAGAGTGAATGCTTCTATTGAGTGATTATAGTTGCTATAATATGATTACTTCGATCACTCACAGATGAGGGTGCTTCAACCTTGACTTTATGAAAAAACCATTATGGTGGCCAAACTTGCTATGGAGTTGCTTCAACTTATCACAATTGAGATCGCTTCGATCTTGTGAATGATTTTCATAAAAACAGGTATTGTACCTTCCGCATGCTTAGGAGTAAATGCTTCCATTGAATAGCTATAACTTTCATGATATGATTGCTTCAATCATTCACGGGTGAGGTTACTTCAACCTTGATTCTGTAAGAAGGCGTTGCGACTACTAGGCTTATTCAGGAATTGCTTTAGCTCAATACAACTTTGATCTCCTTATGAGAAGTTACAAAAGACATTGTTAGCTTAAAAGTAGTTTCAACTATCATAGCATGACCACTTTGTTCATCTATGATTAAGGTTGCTTCAACCTTAGGTTCCACTAGAGGTATTACTGTTGCTAAGCTTGCTAGAGATTTGTTGTAACTCATTATAGCTTGAGATCGCTTCAATCCCTATATTAGATGGCACATAGGTACATTATGTCCGTTGCGTGCTTAGAGTCAAAATTATTGCAAAGTGACAATGACTACCTTGATGAGATCGCTTCAATCTCTCATAATTGAGGTTGCTTCAACCTAAGGGTTTGTATTAAGGCATTACAGCTACCAAGCCTACCATAAGGTTACTACAACTCACAACAACTTAAGATCGCTTCAATCTCCTAGACATTACTTGCTATATACTCATGAGCAAATGCTTTTACTAAGTGATAGCAGCTATCTTGACACGATTGCTTCACTCATTCACAGATGAGATCACTTCGACCTTGATCTTGTAGGAAGGTGTTATGGCTACAGCTTGCTGTAGAGTCGTTTCAACTCATCGCAGCTAAGATCACTTCAATCTCATAAATGATGCTACAGAAATGGGCACCGTCGCATGCTCTGAAGTTAATGCTTTTACGAAGCGACTAAAGCTACAATGATATGATCGCTTCAATCATACATTAATGAGATCGCTTTGACCTCATTTCTACAAAAGAGGCGCTATAGTTGCCATGCTTACCATAAAGCTGCTATGACTCGCTATAGCTTAAGATTGCTTTAACCTCAACATTTGGATGGAATAGAGGGAAATTACGCTTCTCGCGTGCTTGGAGTCAACATTACTAACAAACAATAACAACTATCGTGATGAAATCACTTTGACCTCTCACAGCTGAGGTTGCTTCAACCTTGGGGTTTACATTAAGGCATTACGGTTGGCAAGCCTAATATGGATTCGCTTCGATTTGTCATAGTTGACATCACTTCGATCTCATGAATGAAGAATGCTAGATAGTGATGTTAGCTACATCTATATACTTATGGAACGTAATGGTAATGCTAGCTACATTAGTTGAAGTGGCAATGTTAGTTATGTTAGTTTTCATTCAAGAGCGTATACCAATAAGATGCTAGCTACACTGGGATTTATTCAAGAGTGGTAACGATACAACTATACCATATTGACCAATAAGTGTTTGTCAAGAGAAGTGTTTCGTTTGTTTAGTAATAAGGAAGTTCATTAGTAATGTTGGTTTCGTCTATTGAAGTGAAATTATTGCAAGATAAGCGTGAATGAACATAGCCAATGGAAGACATGCATAGCTTCTTGACTGAAGTTCACTTTATTTCTTCTTATTACATGATTATTATGAGTGGTAAGCAACTTTTGCCTTTGATACATGCTGATTAGACATGTTTAGAAGGTTTTATTCACTATCAGAGTGTCCAGTCTCTATCATCCTGACATTTTTATCCTCATGAACAAGCTCGTCGTCTTGTATTCTCTTTTGAAATATCTATCTCAAATTTTGACAATGTTTGGTGGCATGAATCACGATTCTATGATATTGGTAGTATTCAAGATCATTCGTCTCTTATGTTGTGGGTTCTTTATCAACTCTTAGTAGTTTAATATTCCCATCCTTAATCCATCTATGAAAGATAATGCAAACCTTATCCATTGAACATGGGAATGGTAGAATGTCGTCAAAAGCTTCCGTCCTTATCCTTTTGTTATTACTATAACTTCTTCCACTTGCGGCATTTACAAAAGGTTCTCACTTCCTTCTAGGGTCACTTCTTTGTTTAGCTATTGAGTTATTAGTCCTTCAAGCTTTTACCACTATCGTTATGAAAGAACTTAATGACAAGTTTTCTATATCTACAGCATAATCTATAAGCATGCCTTGAATGCATATCTTGACAAGCTCTTTCTCATGACATATATCTTGAATGTCTAATGAATGCTCCCTAAAATGCTTAATGAAATCCATAAGGTCCTTGGGATGTTGCCTTATATGCCCCTTGTCTGTGATAGTAACATGTTTTTGTGTTTCAAAAAACTTCTCGAAGAATAGCTTACACATAGTCCTCCATGAATCTATAGAGCTTGGCTGAAGGTTCACGTGCCAGGTATATGCTTTCTCTGTAAGGGATTTGGAGAATTCCTTTAATTTAAGATCATCATCGAGTCCATAAACCTTAAGTGTCTTCATGAATTTGAGAAGGTACTCCTTAGCACTCCCCTGTCTATTAGCCATTGAGCTTCATGAACTTAGGACTTGTATAGTCCTTAAAGTATGGTTTTCTTACAATCCTATAAGGATATGGTAGCTTCAGGTCGATGATACTTATAGAAGAAGAGATCTAAATTTGCTTCAAGCACTTGTCAAGATCTTTTTTCATCAAATAAGATGAAGAAACATGAATGGGAGCAATTTCAGCCTAGAGTGTTAGAGTAATGCTGTGTACAGTAGCTATACCTAAAGCAACGGGTTAAATATTGCACCTAGATGATGATGATGATGATCTTTTAGGTTAGGTCCTTACGTGTTCTATTGTAGGGAAATTTGGATCTGCAAGAGTTAGAGGCAGCACGTGTTGTAATCCTTCTTCCTGTCATGTACTATCCTCCTTTACGGGGACCTATAGTGGTTACACTTGTTGAGTACCCTATTGTGGAGCAGTTGGTACAACAGCAATAGTAGCAATAGGAGCATATCCGATAGCTTGCATGAATTGCATGGGAAGAACTACTGTAGGTTAAATACTTGTAAGCTTATTAGCAGCGGCAATTACCATTTCAGGTAGAAATTGCACCGAGGTGATAAGCAATTGATTAAGAACACGAGTGTTCCCTACATAGTGTAAACAATTAGGTATGTCTCAATAACAGATGTTTGTTGCATGCTCACAGGTGTTATGTTACCACTTAGTGCTTGAGTTTGCTAAGTGATCAAGGGATTGGTCTCCTGAATGTTGGAAGTCTTGTCCTATCCATTGGTGCGCGACATCGTTGATTACAAGTGATCTCTCCTTAGTAATGTCACCAAATAATGTGGGTAAGGTTGCTGCTAATGATCAATCACACGCTATGTGCATGATGGTCGACCTTAGAGATCACTTGATTCGATGAGACATGTACGGATGTAATAGAAAGGTAGATGGAGGGAGGAACAGGCAACCTCAATCAGTTGTGTACGCATGTGATAGAAGATGAAGTCTTATGCTTTTTAGTGCTTTTGATTCCTTCTTCATTGAGTAGGTTATTTGATCTTTTGTGGAGTAACTTCAGCATAGCTTCTACGTTTGCCTCAAGCTAGCCAATGTTCAGAATGAGTCAAATGAGATGAGGAGTCTCTTATTTATAGATTTTAGAGGCAAGCTTTATATGTTGGATTACTTTAAGATGGATGGTTGAGATCTAGCATTATTGACAATCATTGGATGGCCTTAGATGATTTAGTGGCTAGAATTCACTTGTTCTCTTCATATGGACCATGAGTTTGGATCGCGGGCTTTGGATAGGCCTAATGACTCATAATAGAAGAATGTAAGCTTATTAATAATAAAATAAGCTCATAACTCTTATTTAAGTCCAAATAGCACCTTTTGAGACTAAATAAAGTCCAAACAAGCCTAAAGAGACTTCTTTTGAGCCAACTTTTCATGCACAAGTCAATCAAGTAAGGTTAAGAGTAGTATAACTAGTCTAGTGATCCTTATTTCGAGCTTACCAAGTCATCTCTTTCTAAAACATCTTTGTTTTTGCTTGGTTTTCTAGGCCCTGTCACTAGCTTATTGAACCAGTCCATGGTATTAAATTAGGCTAAAAGCCTAATTACAAAAATAGCCCTCTATAGTTCTTTGATGAGAGGTTAACACCGATGACTTTGCACTTGCTAACAAGAAACTCTATCAAATTCTTCTAGAGGGAATACGACTCCTTATCAACATAGGCACTTTAGAGAGGAACATCCAATACAGCTATAGAGGACCTAATGGTGGTGCAAGGGATTTGAAGCAATTGGTTACTGCCAAATTATATGATGTAAGTCCAATCATTTTTTTACTTTTGTTCTTTGGTTGACACTTCGCTTATGGTTGTAGTTTCTTTGTGTAGTTACCCCAAAACTTGTTGATGAGTGAATTTGATCAATGTGCATTGTTGAAAGCTTGCTGATCAATGTACATTGGAATTTTCCAATTCTTTACCTCTTAACCTTGAAAAGTAATGGCCACTTTACTTGTTGGATTATCGTTATCTTTAGATGGAGAGATAATCTATACGTTGCACTAATAATTTTCCCATAATTTTTTTTGCAATTTGAATTAATCTTGAATATGTCTTCTAGAAAAAGATTCAAATAAATAGAAACAATTTATAGATAAGCTTGGACTTGTAATGTTACAATGAAGTGAAATTTATCTTGTCGATAAATCAACATTTCTTTGATCTTTATCTCCATAATTTTCTCTTATCTTGAATTCAAAATATCTTGATAAAATTACACGACTAACAGATCTACAAAAAATACGTATTGCTTAAGGATGTAATCAGGCAAGTCGTTAAAGAGTACCTGACCCCCTAAACTTGATAAAAATCTTATAGTGTATTACCTTATAAGGTTTAAGGTTGAGTTTCGGAATTATAAAAAATAAAAAATAAAAAACCAATAGGAAACTCAACCCTGTTAAAATATATATATATATATATTAATAAAAATATTTACTCTTAACTTATTCAATTGCATATCTTATACAAGTTTTGCATTGTACAACACATTTAATTCTTAATTTTTTATTATTATGTAAGTTAGTAAATATAATTTTAATCATATTTAACTTCTTTCCTTTTTCTCCTTAATCCTATATAAAACCTATGAAAACTCGCCTCCATAGGATCTTTTAAATCTTCTAATATCCCAACCCTATAAGTTCAAGAACCCTAATGGGTTAGGTTTTGGGAATAGGGAGTAAAACCCTATAAGGTTTTAGGAAATGCCAAACCATATAAGGATGGGTTTAGGTTTTTCAAACCTTACCCTAGTTATATCCTTAGTGTCATTGCTTTAACTTTTCCATAGTTGGTTATTTCACAACTAATTAGTTTAGCTTTTTAATTCATCAATTTAAGCCTCCTTAAATAATAGAACAAGTGAAACATACTACCAAAATACATTTGATTAGTGGAGTTGCACCTTGATCTACAAACAGATAGTATAAGATAATTTGAGTTCCTTTTACAAGTTTCTAAGTCCACTTTTCTTAAAATCGACTTTGATGCTTTCTACTTTTGCTTCTATCTTTTAGCAAACTTACATAAAATGATGTGTCTTTTCTTGTATTGAATTTCTAAGAATGATTTTCCGTTTCAATTATATTTCATCTTTATATTTTTTTCTTTATTGAATACACTTTAAACACTTGTTAGAAATTTTTTAATGCTTGTTATCATCAAAACATGTCCTTAAGGAGTTCAACAAAAAGAAAAGTCATTCCTTACAAATTACTATTACTGGTAATAAGTTAAAAATATACATTGCAATGCTTGCTTTATATAAATTTTCCTTACAATAAAACTTAATCTACTATTTACTTTACGTCATTAATTGTATCATTAAGTGAGAACCAAAAATATCAATATGCCTTTATTTGGTTATTATGGAATATAACCAAAAGTTATTTATTGAGGGTACAATCATCCTAATGCTTTAAACTTTTATTAGTCTAAAGAGAATAAAGGATACCACTTGCAAGGAACGACAACTCCTATAGAAAGTGAATAGAAAAGTTACTTGGAATAAAAATATCAAATCTATTAGTATGTAAATAAGGTCATTGAAAGCATTTTATTCCCCATGTATTAATGTAGTTAGTAAAAAGAAAAATATCCAAATAAATGGGCCCTAAGAGTTTTTTCTTTTCTTTTCTTTTCCCCCCTTTGTCCTTTCTACATGTTCTTTCTTATTTCAATAATTGACCAATTGGAAATTAATAGGAGGAATAATGGGGATGATTTGGATATAATAAGATAAACTGGGACTTGTGTATGTTTCCTTTTGCATTCATTTTTCCTTTTTTACTTTTTTTAAATTTTTATTATATTATTTAATTAAATACATTTAATAATATCATTTTATTAAATAAAATTATTGTAGATAAACCATAAGTTTTGTGTAGATGGATTTATTAAAGACCCTCACCTCTTCTATAAAGGATAGAGAACATTCAAAACTTAAGTAGAAAAAAGAAAAGAATTTCACAAAATCAATTCCTAGAAGGGTAATTGAGGAAAAGGAAAAATATATATATTTTTTAAATCCCTAAAATAGGGCTCTTTTAAAAATAATTCTAAGAATACTACATCTGAAATCTTTTTTAGAAAATGTGGCTTTATAATGAAATAAAATCAACTCTTGAAAAGCTAAAATCGTTTATCTACCATACTTTATAAATTGGCTTCTAAAAAGCCAATTTTCCAAAAAGTAAGAAATCAACTTTTTAAAAGCTAATTTCATTAGTACATACCTCCTTCCCCTTTCCTTTATCTCTCCTTACCTAAAAAATTACACAATCTACAAAAAAGTTGATTTACCTAAAAAGTGAAAGATCAACATATAAAACATAGTCCATACATCTCAACTTCTCATTGTTTGACAATATCCAAAATTTTTAGCTACATTCCATCCCAATGTTGACATCTAAACTTCTCAACATTTGTAAAACAATAAACATAACACTTATAATATAAAAACCTATCAACTATACTCGTTAATCATACTACTCAGTTACAATTAACAATTATAACTAAGAAAAACAATAACTACAATTCAAATAAGAAATTCAAAAGTTTCATTAGGTCATATAGTCAATATATATATACAAAATGTGCACTCATGAATACATACAGTAACGAGTATATAAGGATGTATCTACTATATGCAACTATAGGTACACATCTCTCCTTGAGTATCTTTCTTAGTATCATCTTGAAGCTGTACCATCTAATCCACATTTAATTGTGTAATTTGTGCATTATCCCAACTTGCACCTAGTAAGCTATGTAGAAGAGTCACACACATGTAAGTTGCTTGTTAAATGGAGTAAGAGGAGCTTAAGTAAGAGTGTTAAGCTCTCTCCTATAGGCATTTGATAATCAAGTGAATTCTATAGAGGAGATGCTTGAAACGAACACTAGAGTAAGTAATGTTAGGGCAAGCGATCATCTCTAATATCCAATTGTCCTTGTCTACATCATCACCTTCTACCCTATATATGGCTTCATTCATGGTTACACCCTTACTAGTGTTGGTATCAAAGATTAGTAAGGGTACATCCTTTTGCTCTTATAAGGTAATGCCTCTAAACCAATTAGTGACCATTCTCACCATTGGTCGCTCTGCAAGAATATCCTCAAAGGGCATACAAGGTAATTGGTTGGTAAAATTTGTTTGCAAATATATAATTTGAACTCTATGGTTAGCATATAATGTATCCAAAAAAAAAAAAATGAAATGAGCCTATTACAAAAAGTAAGGGATCATCTACTCATTTATCAAGACCTAATCTTTGTAAGGACCATAAGGGTGTCTAGTAGTATTGCCTAGAATTTTTATATTACGTGTGCACTCATGATAAGAAAATTGCCTTATAAGTCAGAGATTATAAGACTCTAAATAGTTAATCGTTAGGGTCTTCAATTTTAGTTCATTGGCTCATTATATAATATAAATAATTATGGATATCCATTTTTCCACAATTCTTCAGAATCACAAAGAATTGGTATCCCTTACCAAAATAGTGAAATAAGATAGACAATTCTAAAAAATTCTAAAGTTAGTAAAAATACTAAACTTAATTAAGATATTAGTCATTTTTCAAAACATTTAGAATTAACTACACAACATACTTATTCAATTATTCAATAGAAGCACTCTGCACTCGGTTCCTATCCTACAAGCATCCAATTTATATATATATATATATATATAAGTTTAGGTGCATTTATGCTACAAGAAAAATCAAGTAAAGAGTCATGAAGAATTCACTCATTCATCCATGTGGGTCAATCGAAGTAGTCCAGGGGTAAGTCATCTTCGAAAGTCAAGTCCCCTGGACATCGCAAATATGATACTATAAGGATTTAAAATAAAACTTACAAAACTAAGTTAAAACCTTTTAAGTTATACTTTTGACTTAGTTTTATAATTTTTCTTGGTTTTTACTTAAAGTTTAATTACATATAACTTTCTCATTTTAAATCTGATTTTTATGATCTTATAGTCAATCCTCATCATTTTCGAGTATAATTTAATGTAGTGAAGTTATATTTTTGTGATAAAGCACGCAAAACTGCCCATAGGTCAGAACAGTAGCGATTCTCATGATTTGGAGTGCTTTTAGGCTTTCTTTAGTTAATGGGCTGTTTGGTAACTTGAGAAATTCTTTAGGCTTGGGCTTGGGCTTAGGCTTAGGACTTCATTCTAAACTTAATATACTCCTTAAGGTCAGATTTCTAACTTTAGTTTACACTTTTAGTGCTAACAACAACTCCTTGGGCTTTTATGTAGGCTTAAGTTGTTAAATGGGCTTGTTTTTTGTTCAAACTAAAGTTAGTGACTTTATTGGGCTTATGAAGACTTAGGTAGACTTCTTGTGAGCTTCAAAACAACCTTTCTTAATATTTTAAAGTACTGGTTAGAATTTTAATGAAGGCCCAACTTAGAGTTTTAGGCTCGTTTTGAGAGTTTTAAGCTCGGTTTTGAGATTTAGGCTTTATATACTTACTATACTTACTTTGGTTGATCTTTTCACTTTGTTCACTTGGTTTTATCATATTTTTAAGTGGCTTTTATTTATGTTCCAGATCTGGTTGTGATGAATTCAAGGGGCACTCACTTTATTTCTCAACTTGTTTTATCATTTTCTTATGTTTAAGGGTTATATCATGAACTTACGCTATTTATATTCCAACTTTTACTTAACTTCTCTTTCATATGGTGATTATTTAGCTCATACTCTAGATGAAATTAATAGATCTCACACTTATCATAACTTCCATGCCATAGTTCATGTTTAGCAAAGTTAGTTTCTTCATAAAAGCTTCATATAATGGATTTCCTTTACCTAAGTCTAGGTTTAAGTATCTTTAACTTAATATAAATGGAAAAAAACATCTAAATGACTCACATAAACTATACGTCCAGCATGATGTCTCCTCGTTCATGTACACATTTCATGATTTTCTCAACTTAAAATCTTTTATTCTAAGTGTTAAACATATATCTTTACATAACACCAATTTAACATGCTCATATTTTAACTTTCATGTAAAGGGGTTCAGAAGCTTACTTCTTAAGGTGGTCTAGCTATTTTATCATCTTATGATCATGCTAATATCTTAATGAAAACATGGTCTTCTAACATGGTATATTAAGTCACTTTAACAAGAAAACAACTTACTCATCCTAAAAGTGTAAAAATGGTGGTTGTACAACTAAGTATCCTCTTATGTTTCTTGTTTTCCCCCCTTCTTGCAAGCTCCTTTGGAAACTAGAGTCTTAATCTTTGAAATGGAGCATTAAGGATATTTTAAAGTTCCTAAAAGTGGCTTTTGAAATTGACAAAAAGAGGCAACAAAATCAAGCTTTTGTGCCGTAAGTTATGAAGCAAAAAGGTAGCGACAATGTAGGATTTTGTGGGGTTAGGTTTCTTTTTTTTTTTATTTGTGTTTAAAGTAAGGGAAAAGGAAGTGAAAATGAGAGGGAAAGAGGGAGAGAGTGGCAAATTTTTTAGCGGGAGGAAAAATGTATTCAAGAAGCTTTAATTGATTATCTTTTAGTATGCATAAATGCTAACTTTTTTACAAGACTAGATAATGTAAGCATTAAGAGATGAATAGGAGATGTGTAAGATATTAAGTAATGGACAAGTGATAAGGCATGGCCTCTCTGTTCCTTCTTTTTCAACTAGCTAAGTAGGGAGTAAATATGGCATGGTGTTGTTTTGTCACTTAATTAAAAGTTGAACACATAAAATAAGATGATAACTTATCCATATGTAGTATAAGTTGTGGTGTGATAAGGGAAATGTCTTATCACTAGTTTTTGATAAGTTATTAATTGATAAATGATTTTAACTCTCAATTAATAAGTTATTTAGGGTCATTGGTTGGTTTACTTATTCATGTGCACAAGTCTTATGCATGAAGATAAGGAGACTGTCTTATATGAAATTCTATGAGAGTTTGTTTCTTAAATTGATTTGTAAGTTATGATTTAATTCTTATAAAATTATGAAAATTTCTAGAGTTAAATAAATTCAAATTAAATTATCAATTATTCGCTTAAGGTTATAAGTCCTTAATTGTTTTAAGGTTTAAGGTTTTAAGTAACTTAGAGTCTGTGGTTCTCGTATTTGAGTTTTATCAATAATAGACTTTCGAATTGGAAATTAAATTCGTTTTTAAATGCAAACTTGAATTCTTAGCTTAGTTTATCCTTTGGGATGTTTAAGAAATACTCTTAGTTAAATCACAAGTCTGTTAAAAGTAGGGTTTACAACTTATCCATGTATAACATGGCTTATAAGTAAAAATAAGGGAATTGTCTTATATGAAATTTTTTTAAGGCTTAGTTCTCAAATTAATTTGTAGGTTGTGATTTGCTTCTTAAGAAATTTTAGAATTTTCTATAGTTGAATAAAATTTGTTCAAATTATATTTTTAATTATTTATTTAGGGTCATAAGTCCTTGATTATCCTAGGTTTTAGGGTTCAAGTGAGTTTAAGTATGTTTTAGGGTTTTTTACCAATTCGGGAGTAATTGACTTACACTTATGAGTTTAAGATTCAATTAGCATAATTATTTAGGATCATCACTTTATTATGCAACATATATATGTATATATCATATGATAGATTAAGAAAAGAGAAGAAAATTGCTTAGTAATATATGTACATATTGTGGGGCTACTTATGTACATAAATAAAATTAATTTCGTAAATTTATTAATTTGTTCTTTTAACTAGCTTTAGTTTTGTTTTTTTATTATTACTTGAAATCATCCTTGATTTGTTCATTATTGATTTCATATAATTCCGCAAAAATTAATGATAATTTTATTGATTTATGGCTTTTAAAGCACTAGGATAATTTTATAGAGTTTTAAAAATTTTTATGATTTGATATTTACAGTTTCTATTGAGTTTAGATTTACATTCTTAAAAATACGTGTATGTAGGAATTGGGGTTTTCTTGCATGATTAGGGTTTTCAAATCATATAGTAAGGCATTTCAATTCGTTTGAAGTTTCGAGTTTAAAATTATAATCAATTTTCATTTTATGTGGTTTCATCGACTTAAGGATATATCTATGATACTCGAGTCCAACACCATATCTAGAAAGTTGAATTTACAGAGTCTACAATCTCCATTCCATTAGTAGAAGATCACCACCTATAGATGACATTTGAGTCAACTATTCTCTTACATTATTTCCATGAAGAGACCATATTGGTGATAACTCAAATATAAAAAATCAAGTGCAACTAGGCATTAGTTGTTACTTGACTACTTTACACTAGCTCAGATTAGTAGAATCACCAATTATGCAAAAGTGAGCTATCTCACGATCTTAAACCCATGTGCACCTATGGAAAGAAAGGAAAAGTAGAAGAACATATTAGTAACAAAACAAAGAATGTAATCTAACATAAGAAAAATGTAGTAAAATATGATTAGCATGTCATGATTGATGTGATTGATGTTTGCAAATTGTACCAATTGTTGATGTTGTTTTGGGAATTTAGGATTTGAAATAACGAATTGCAAGTAAGCTTGCAAAAAGAACCTAGAGTTTATCTAAGGGGGTGTTGAGACAACTCTAGCATGGCCACTCTAATATCTAGGTAGTGTTTATAGAAAGGAAATGTTGATAAAGAGAAATGGAAGAAATACTCAAAAGGGCTAGAAGATGACTTACTATTGCTTAGCAAGCTTTATTTATAGATGGTAGCTGACAATTGCTCTAACAACTGTAATTAACACATGTAGCACATGGTAGAATTTTGTCTTAGACTAAGTTCTCTCTTAATAAATTTTGATGATAACAAAAATGGTAAAATATGTTTAACTAGTATAATAAGTGTGTAAGTCAATTTAGAATGAAATAAGTTAAAAAAAGACAATGAGGTTTGAAAATTGTTTGATTAGAATGTATATCAGTAAAAGAATAGAACAATGTTGACAGATTCCAAAATCATGATCAGAGTGTTGTCCTAAGATAATCTTTGAACAATGTGGATTAATTAAGTTGGATAATCTTTAAAAAAACTTAGCTCCACTTTTATTGAGCATATTTGGGAAATATGCTCAATTCCATTTCACTAAGATAGTTTAAGTCCATAGGGATTTTAAGAGAAATTCACATTTGATTGGATATTTCTTAAAGGATCACAGTAGTCAAATTGAAGAAGTAAAATGAATATTTGTGAAAGATACTCAAGCTAATATGAAAACAAGGTTGTTGGAAACATTGAGCATATAGTTATGTTAAGAAGTTTTATTTTTCAAAACCTAAGGATAATCAAGAATAAGTTGATACTTTATGGACTTACTAATGTGGAAATACATGAGATAAATAAATATTTTTTTGGAGATATTTTTTCGGAAATTAAATCCAAAAGTGGATAGGGAAGGTAGCTTACGAATTTAATAAAGATTAAGTTGTAATTTTTAGATAAGGATCGACAATTAGAATAATATTTGCAACTTTGTTAGATAAGGATGAATCAGATTTTAAAATAAATTTGATATGGTTCCTATAATTAGCCATAGATATGGTTGATAAACATGAGCAAATTTTACAAGATATTTTTTCAAATGAAGTAAACAATTTTTGAAAATTTGGAGAGTGTTGTATGAGTTCCATCAAGCTAAATATAAGAAAAGTCTTATTTGTGCTTATCCATAGTTCGAGATAATTTGGTTTCAAATTTTAAACAGTTTTGTGAAGCACACAGATCAAATTACACAAGCTGGACTGTTCAAAAAGAAGGATCAAATTTAGTATGCAACATATAAAGGGATAATAGCTTTCAAGTTTCAAATTCAAAAGTTCGAATTTCTATTTTCTTGGGATTTTTTCTCAAATAGCAAAAGAAGATAAGATTGTGGGAAGATCTCTTCAAGAAAAATAAGGAACTAGCCATTTCTAGTTATTACTCCAAGAAACAATCAATATAAATCGAGTTGTAGAAGGAACAAGATATATACACTCAGAACATATCTTAATACTTTGGTATTTCTTGTGTAAACTATCAGACTCTATTAGAAACTTAGTCAGAAACTATGCTAAAATAGAATTTTCACTTTACTATTTTACATTTGTACGAATGCTTTAGAGATCCATCTTATACTGTATCATCTCATTCCTTGTAATCATTGTTGAGAAAGTGTAATTGAGTAAATGTAAGGTTAAAGAGTTCTTTGTAAACCTGTGATTAGCTTAGGAGAAGCTAGAGAGATAAGGTAGAGAGTGACTATTTTTCTTATAACCTCAAAACTTTTGTTTTTTGATTATTGAAGTATTAGACTAGTGGAACAACATTAGTAATGAAAATCGGGTCTTCAACACTGAAGCTGGAAGAGAACAGTAGGCATAAGGCTAAAGCTTTTTAAATCGCTCTCTTGATTTTCTCTTCTCTTAACTCTATTTACTTTTCTGCATTTAATTGTTCATGTTATTATTTTTATGCCTAAAGTTAACAATCAATTAACAACTACTCATGCATACTAAGTTATTAAGAAGGGCCTTTTTAACTTGAAAAGGTTTCAATTTTTTAAACATATCAACTCACACCACCTCCCCCCATCGCCTTCTTCTTGATATCTTACACAAGACCTATAATTAGTTTTTAGGAAGTGGGGGGATAGTGGGAAATCATTTATGTAGTAACTTATCAACTGCTTGCATCTACGTTAGAACTTAAATACTGGGCAGTTAAATGAACTGAGGTTAGATCAATGGGGTAAAACTATCCCCCAACTCTTCAACTACTTTCATGAGCTACCTAATACTTTAGCAACTTTTTCTCTACATAACTTACTCTAGTCCATGCTCTCTTATCTCCTAGAACATAAGCACTTTACTTGTGTTAAGACAGATAGGTAAAAGAGGTCAGGATTTAGTTTTGCAAGGTTAGGTAAATGATACTTTAGGTCCCCTACAGGGCCCATTGTGCTTAGATTCAAAATCCCTATCAACATTTGCCCCCTAACTCTTCCTTAGTGGCGACAACGAGAAGAGTAACCTATTGAGATATGATATTCGTGATATTATGGTCCCTAAGATTTAGTATGTAAGCTATTAGCACATCTAACCTTTGCTTCCCTTGCTTAAGAGTTTTTCTTTTTCTTTTTATTTATTTATTTATTTTTTAGCTCCATTGATATTTCTATGAGATTAGGTCCAATTAGTGACAATACTTGATCTGAATCTTGTGTGCAATAGAAGAGTTATGCTCGTTTGAAGTCAATCTATGTTCCATGTTTGGATAATTGCACTAACATGACAACTATGACGTGTATAGTTTGTAGCAAACATTAATCTTAGTCGTTCATTTTCTAAATGGTACATTATTGCATGGCTGTAGTACGCTCATATTTAAAATATAGATCCTAATACAAGTGGCTATACAAACCCTTTTATTTTCTCTCTGTTCCATTTCATCATTTGTTATCTTCTCTAAAATTTTCCTTTCTCTTAAACGTTTGTGTCAACCCTTGATCTTTCCTCCTTCTTCTTGACCTTGTTGTTCTTACTCTTAAAGGTAAACATGTCTAATACTGCATCTAACAAAACAAACCCTAACAATGTAATGGATAACCAAAACCAAGTTTATAATACACCATTGGCTCCTAGAGTAGATGGTGTAATTCCTACTGTGTAAGTACTTAGTAAGGTGAATGTAGGGGATGATTGTCCTTAGATATTTTCGGCTACATTGAATCAGCAAGGAAACGTGTGCTTAGGGCTTGGAGGATCTAAAAAATCTCACTTGATAATTATTCAAACGATGGTAAAGATGAAAATATGTTAGAGCCCTTATACTACAACATTGCATATGGCCTAAGCCCAAATAGTATTTCAAGTATCCTAATAGAAAAAGAATTTGACGACATGTACTTCTACTTCTGTTTCGCCCCTCAACTTTAGAAGATCGAGAGATACAAAATTCATGAAAATGTTACATCGTTGGGTGATTGGGAACTTGCCTTATTTGAGAAATAATTTGAGTTTAGTCTTTGTTTTCCTTTTTGTACTTTCAAAAGAGCTTTTTTCCCTTATCATCATATTTACTCGAGCATGTGGACCCTAAATTCTTATAGAGGTTAGGGCTACGCTAACCTTATTTAGGTATTTTTCATGATTAAACAAGGTAAGGGCATGCTCTACGTTCATGCTCGACTTAAGAGAAAATTTTTTACCGAGCTAGAATCCTCAATTCACGATTGGAACAAGTATGTAGTTGTAATGTTGGAAATATATCTCAACTTCTCTACACTTTGGTGCCAATCGATTAGACAAGGTAATATCAAAGTGTTGCTGTCAAATGATAAGTTGGCTTATGATAAGATTATGGAGAAGTACAATTCTAATTGGTTTATGTGGGATGCCAATTCTATCTTAGATTGGTACTACAATGGGGATTAGATCTTCTCTAATGACAATGGGGGCTCTTGAAGGTGGAAGTGTCATCTAATAGTTTCGACTTTCTTGATATTCGTTGATTGAATTCTATCAGAGCTATTCTTAGTTCTATGCATTCAATTTTTTCAAATTGCTAAAAAGGCTGAAGGGGACTTAGCATAAGTAAAGACATAGTTTCCTACTCATGCTAAGGCATGGGAGGTGGAAAAGGAAAAGTTTGAAGGAGAGATCCGTAATTTGAAGAAAATATTAATAAGGAGATCGGGTTGTGAAAGGAGAAGGAGGTAGCCTTTGAAGAAGAGTAAAGGGAGAATGCCTAGCTCATCACCAATCTACAAAAATTTCAAAAAGAAACTGAAGATCTTAAGAGTAAACATGCTAAAGAGATCCAACAGTTATGATACTCTGTGATGAGCAAAAAGCTAAAATCTTTAAGTTAGAACGACAGGCAACCGAGGGATGCAGCTATGAATAAGTCCTCTAAGAGGTCTAAGATAGTGAAAAGTACATGAACATGTTCTAGGAAAAGATGTTGGACAGTATAAATATAGCAAGACAAGAAATCTTGATCTATCATTCGAAGTATAACTTGACTTACTTGAACTTTGCAGTCAAGGGTCATGATGAGTTCACAAACCAAGATGCTGTTGAACAAAATGACCCGATCACAAAGTAGAACATTTAGCTTGCTGCTCCTATGGACAATAAGGATGATGCCCCTTGAACTCCTATTGTGGATCACCTTCTTGCTCTCGATAACTCCTCTAAAAACAATTAATTTGTTTCTTTTTATTATTTGTTTGAAAGACATATAGGTTTATTGATAAAGGCATATTTTACTCATATTCCATTATATGAATTATGTTGAATTATTATTGATTTTATAAAAATCATTAAGAAATGGTACTTAAGTATATTCATTTAGATATTTCAAGTCTCAGAGGATTTAGAGTAGAAATATGAACAATTTGGAGGAGTTTTATGCAATCGAAAGAATTTTAAATCAATTTACGTTAGCTAAGGATGATATAAAGTACTTAAGAATGAAGGCAGCCGTCTTACATTCAAAGCTGCCGGCCTTTATGGCTGGCCTTCAGTCAAAACAACCAACCTTGAGCCAACTTTGATTTCTAGCCTAAATCATTTAAGAGCCATTCTTTGTTTGCTATATAAATACGCTTTGTGTTGACATTTTAGGGAGGACTTTTGTAATTCCTTTTAACCTAGAGAGTTTTAGAAGAAGTTTGAGAGACATTATGAGAGTTATTCTTGCGGTGGTTTCGTTGATCATTGAGAAAACCTTAACATTGCTGTGGAGATCTTCCTTAAAGTTCTTGCAATTGGAGTTTTCTTTATCATTGTTACAAAATTTGCGACTTCTATCCTAGTTTATGTAATTTTGTAATTCTTTCTTACTTTCAATCATGAATTTCCTCGCAAGTTTGATTGTAATATGTGCTTTTATTTTAAACTTCATGGTTGGCTAGGTTTTAATTATAAGAAATTGATGAAATCTTAGGGAGCTAAGATGATAATTATAGCCATGTTTTAAGGTTAATAGATGTGTGAATGATTCATGATTGCAATTTCTATAATTTCAATTATAATTTTCCATTAGTTATAATTGTTAGAAACACTATTGATGTGGGAGTTGATATAGGGTTTGTTAGATGTTCTTGATTGAACTAATTAGCTAAAGCGGAAGAGGTGTTAATTAGATTATTTAGAGATTATCCAAAGAGTAATGCAAAGTTTCTAGTTAATTATCCACTAAGATATTAAGGATACTTAATATAAGACATTAGTCGATCATAGCATTGGGAGATGTATAATTGTAATTTAAAGTCCACTATTAATTGGAAATGCAAGAGTTGACTGATTAATTAAACATTGAACTCCTTAATTTTTAAGGCATGATAATTTCACTTAAATTACTATATAGTTATTAACCCATATAACATGATGGCAATTTGATTAGCACAACTAAGGTAGATTCTGTTTTTCCTACATTCTCAATTGATTGTTTCATTTTTTATACACTCTCATCATTTTCCTTTGACAGCTCAAGGTTAAACATTAGATTAGTTAATCTACAGTCCGAATCCAATCGCTTAAATATTGATAAGATCTATTATAGGCTTAGCAGTTTCTTAATCTTTGAGGGATCGACAACCTTACTCATTCTTTATTACTTGATACCGACCTAATTTACTTGTTGGAGCATTCGCTATATTTTTATATATATATTTTGCACGAATCAAGTTTTTGGCGTCGTTGTTAGGGATTTTAAATACTAAACCTATTAGTTCTATTGGTAATTTAGGCATACTTTGCGATGTGTGTTGTTTCTTGTTCTCTTTGCAGGTGTTTAACGTATAGGAGTAGAAGTGCTGAAATTCTACCAATAGATCCTAAAATAAAGTGTACTTTGCATAAGTTAAGAAGAGAGAACAGAAGAAGGAGAGAAGTGCAGGAAGTTGAGATGGTAAGCAATGATAATAATAATCAGATACAGGGTGTTCCTAAAGCACTTTAGGACTATACAGTACCTACTATTATAGATTATACCATAAGGAGGTCTACCATTCAGGCTAATAACTTTAAACTGAAACCATCACTCATTCAAATGGTTTAGACAAATTAGTTTAAGGGATATCCAAATGAGAGTCCTAATGAGCATATTGCAGGATTCCTCTAATATTGCAATACAATGAAGATGAATAATGTCACAGATGAAGTCATCAAATTACAACTCTTTCCCTTCTCACTAAGAGATAAAACTAGAACTTGGTTCGATTCACTGCCATAAGAGTCCATTATCACCAAGGTTGAGCTCTCATCTAAATTTCTAAAGAGATTTTTCCTACCAGCTAGGACCGTAAGACTGAGGAATAATATCACCAACTTTACTAAGTTTAGTAGTGAGTCACTTTATGAGGTATAGGAGAGATTCAAGGAGGCAATAAAAAAAATGCCCACATCATGAATTGCTAGATAATCTCTTAATTGGGATTTTCTATCCCGACCTAGATGAGACATTAAGGTCCCTAGTAGATGCTACAACTAGAGGTACACTAATGGGTAAGACTTATAATGAAGTAAGTGCATTAATAGAAGAGATAGCCTCCAATGCACTAATAGAAGAGATAGCCTCTAGTGTACATAATTAGCAAAATGAGAGAAGTAAGTCAAGAGTAACATTAGTCAATGACAATGATACTATGTCTCAATTAACAGCTCATATTTCAGCCCTTACTACTTAGGTAAGTAAACTTACCTTAGCATAATCTCTTAATACTAATCACATTGCTTTTTGTGAGATATGTTCAGGACCACATTCAATTCATGAGTGTCTATTAGGGAATCCCCTAGCTTCATCTAGTTGAGAGTAAGTAAACTATGTCAATAATTTCCAACAGGGTAATCAAGGACCTTATTCAAACAATCATCTAAATTTCTCATAGAGGAATGAGAATAATGCATTTAATCCATCATCTAGATTCTAGAAGCAAGGTCCTACTCAAAATGCTCCACCTCAACAGAATTATTCTAGAATGGAAGAGCTCATGTTGAGTTATATGCAAAATACTGACACCATGTTACAGAATCAACAGGCTACTATTCAAAATTTAGAGAATTAGATTAATCAGATCTCTCAACAGTTGAGTAATAGACCATCAGGGTCTTTACCTAACAATACTGAAGAGAATCTCAAAGGTGTCAATGTTATAATGTTAAGGAGTGGTAAGGAAGTAGAAACAGTTGACAGACAAGTTGAAGAAAAGGAGGAGAATCTAAAGAAAGGTGGAGGGAAGCAGGATGTAGAGGAACTAAAGCAAAAGTCATCAGAAGTGAAACCATATATTCTTCCTATACCTTTTCTAGGAAGACTGAAGCAACAGTAGCTAGATGCCCAATTTGCTAAATTCTTAGATGTTTTTAAGAAGCTGCAAATTAACATTCATTTTGCAAAGGCACTTAGCAGATGCCTTCATATGCTAGATTCATGAAGGATCTGCTCACTAAAAAGAGAAAGAGTGATGGGAATGAATCTGTAATGCTTACAGGGGAGTGTTCTATGATCCTATATAAAAATTTATCTAATCTACTGAGAAAACAAAGAGATTAGAGGAGTTTTATTGTTCCTTGTACGATAGAGAATTTTCACTTTGATAAAGTTCTTATTGATTCTAGTGCTAGTATAAATTTAATGCCTTTATTTATTTTCAAGAAGCTGGGACTTAGAGATTGCAAGGAGACTCATGTCACCTTGCAACATGCTGACAGGAGTATCAAATACCCAGGGATATTACAGAGAATGTCCTAGTAAAGGTAGACAAATTCATCTTTCCAATTGACTCTATAGTCTTGGAAATAGAAGAGGACAGAAAGGTACCCATGATCCCTGGTAGACTATTTCTTGCAATAGGTAAGGCATTAATAGATGTAGAATAGGATAAGCTTACTTTTAGAGTTATGGATGATCAAGTAACTTTTAATGTTTATGAAGCCATAAGAAAATTTGATGATTGTAAATCCAGTTACACTATTGATGTTATTGATGAGATTACCTGTGAGTCTATAGAAGAGAAAGCAAGATTGGATACCATGGAATCAATTCTTAGGGATTTGGATGGTTGGAGCGATGATGATGAGCCTAAGGAAGAATGTATAGAACAGGCATCAAAAATCAAATCTCGATACTATGAGGAGTTGGGCACCAACGAGAAGAAGCCAGTATCATCATTGACACAACCCTTGATACTTGAACTTGAACTTAAACCATTACCTAGTCATTTGAAATATGCTTATCTTAGAACAGATGATACTTTGCCAATAATTATCTCTTCTTCTTTGACAGGTGATGAGGAGTAGCAACTCTTAGGAGTTTTAAGAGAGCATAAGGAAGCCATTAGGTAGACCATTACAGATATAAAGGGGATTAGTCCCTTAATTTACACTCATAGGATATTGTTGGAGGCTGAGTGCAAACCCACAATACAGCCATAGAAACGACTTAACCTAACTCTTAAGGAAGTAATAAAGAAAGAGCTACTCACATTACTAGATGCAGATATTATCTACCCCATCTTAGATAGTAAATGGGTTAGTCTCATTTAGGTAATGCCTAAAAAGGGTGGTATAACTATGGTTAAAAATGAGGCTAATGAGTTCATTCCTACTCGTATTGTAACTGGGTGGAAAGTTTGTATAGATTACAAAAAATTGAATGATGCCACCTGTAAAGACCATTTCTCCCTTCTTTTCATAGATCAGATATTAGAAAAACTTTTAAGGCATCACTATTACTATTTTCTAGATGGTTACTCTAGTTATAATTAAATTCATATAGCACCCAAAAACTAAAAGAAAGCCATCTTTACATGTCCTTATGGCACTTTTGCCTTTAGGAGAATGCCCTTTGGTCTCTACAATGCACCTGCTACTTTCCAAAGATGCATGATGTCTATATTTTCTAACATATTAGAAGATTTTATTGAAATATTTAGGGATGACTTCTTTGTCTTTGGGAAATCATTTGAATCATGTCTGACTAATTTAGGTTATGTGCTTAAAAGATGCAAGGAGACTAATCTACTTCTAAACTAGGAAAAATACTATTTTATGGTAAGAGAGAAAATAGTCTTAGGTCATAACGTGTCAAAAAAGGGGATTGATGTTGATAAGACAAAAGTGAAGATAATAGAGAAGTTGCCACCACTCACTTCAGTCAAAGGAGTTAGAAGCTTCTTAAGACATGCTAGCTTCTATAGAAGATTTATTAGGAACTTCTTTAAAATCTCTAGACCTCTTTGTAACTTACTTGAAAAAGATTCTACTTTTGTATTTGATGACAGTTGTTTGTAGACATTCAATTTACTGAAGGAGAAGCTTACTTTGGCACCATTGATCATTGCACCTGATAAGGGGCTTCCCTTCAAGTTAATATGTGATGCTAGCAACTATTTTGCAGGAGCAGTACTAAGGTAGAGGAGAGGTAAGCTATTTCATGTAATAGACTATACTAGTAGAACCCTGAATGAGTCTTAGAGAAACTACAACACAATAGAAAAAAAAAAGTTTTTAGCAATTATATTTACATGTGATAAGTTTAGGCCTTCTCTAATAGGTTTTAAGACCATAGTGTACATAAACCACAATGCTCGAAATATTTGTTTACTAAAGCTAATGCTAAACCTAGGTTAATTCATTAGATTCCACTACTACAAGAATTTGACCTTGAAATCAAAGATAAAAAGGGAACTGAAAATGTGGTTGCTAATCATTTATCCTGTTTGGAATCTAATTGTTTAGAGCTACCCATTAATGAAAAGTTCCCTGATGAATAGTTGTATGTAGTAGAGATATAAGAATTACCTTGGTATGCTGATATAGTTAATTACCTTGTCAGTAAAATCACACCATACCATATGGTTATTCATTTCAATAGAAAAAGAAGTTTTTACATGATGTGAAATATTATTTTTGGGATGATCCGTATCTATTTAAATATTGTGCTGACCAAGTAATTAGACGTTATGTGCTTGAAACTAAACAACTTAGCATAATTCAGCATTGTTATTCTAAGGAAGCAGGAGGCCATTTTGGTATGGAAACAATTGCAATTAAGATCTTATCTTGTGGATTTTGTTGGCATAGATTGTTTAGTGATTGCAGGAACTATGTTATGTCTTGTGCTTAATGCCAAAGGATTGGCAATATTTCTAAGAGACTTAAACTACCACAAAATAGCATTCTTGTAATCGAGCTTTTCGATGTGTGGGGAATAGACTTCCTAGGTCCTTTTCCCTTATCTTTTTCAAATAAATATATACTTATGGTTATAGATTATGTATCAAAATGGGTAGAAGTAGTTACTCTACAGACTAATGATGCTAGGGTTGTAATTAATTTTTTGTAAAAGAACATGTTTTCTAGATTTGGCGTACTAAGAGCCATTATAAGTGATGGGGGATTGCATTTTTGCAATCGAAAATTTCAAAAAATTGTTATCAAAATATTGAGTTACTCATAAAATTGCCACCTCTTATCATCCACAAACTTATAGACTGGTAGAGGTGTCTAATAGGGAAATAAAGTGTATCTTAGAAAAGACTGTCAATGCATCTAGGAAAGATTGGTCTTTAAAACTCGATGAGGTATTGTGGGCTTATAAGATAGCTTTTGAAACCCTTATAGGAATGTCCCCATATAAGATTGTCTATGATAAATCATGTCACCTACCTGTAGAGCTTGAGCACAAAGCATACTAAGCCATAAGATACCTTAACTTTGATTTACAAGCTACAAGTGAAAAGAGGTTACTCTAACTAAACCAGATGGCTAAGATTAGAGAAGAAGCATATGAAAATTCTATGATATATAAGGAAAGAGCCAAGCGATGGCATGATAAGAACATCCAAAAGCGGGAATTTTTGCCTAGTCAAAAAGTTCTATTATATAACTCTCAACTGAAGTTGTTCCCAAGTAAGTTAAAATCTCAATGGTCTTGGACATTTGTGATAGCAAATGTTTTCCCTTATGGTGCAATAGAGTTGAAGGCAAAAGACAACCATAATTTTAAGGTAAACGGTTACCTTCTCAAGCATTATTTTAAAGGGAAAAACATGGATAGTGAAGCCACTATCATGGAGTATGCAAATTTGTTATAAAAATTGGGAAAGTTAGGCTAGCGACTATAAACTAAGCGCGTCATGGAAGGCAACCCATGTCTAATTTAAACTTAAAAAAATTAATTAATTATAAAAAATTCAAAGCCAAGCATTTTGAAGGTCATCGACCTTTCTTCTTAACGGTATTTTCTTTTGTAATTCAAGGCTAACAATTTTGAATTAAAGGCCACTGGCCTTTAGGCAACCTTTCTCCTTGGTGGTATTTTCTTTTGTAATTCAAGGCTAACAATTTTGAATTAAAGGCCGCCAGCCTTTAGGCAACCTTTCTCCTTGGCGGTATTTTCTTTTGTAATTCAAGGCTAACAATTCTGAATTAAAGGCCGCCGGCCTTTAGGGGGGCTTTCATCTTGGCATCTTTTAAGGTCGACCATGTCTCGGCGTAAGTCCTAATATAAAGAAAAAGTCGGGGTTTGCTCTTTCCTCTCCCTTTATTTGTTTCCCCGACCCTATGCTTTTTCCTTTTCACTCTCCCTTGCTCTCTCATACACATCTTTTCTCTTTCTTCATCTTCCAACCTCACATTAGCTCTCATCTTTTGGATTTGTTCTTCAACATCAAGAATTCCACCTAAAAAGCTCCAACCAAAGAGAAAGAAGCAAAAGACTACTAGAGCATCAGCTTCAAGAACCCAATGCAGCAATCTGCTATCAACTTAGGATCATGCCAAGGAGAGGAAGAAAAAGTTGCAAACGATGACATTCATGAATCATTAGTATTTGGATTGGGCTTTATTACAATAATATAGGATGGATGAGTAGTTCAGTAGATTGTGCCATATAAGACTTGGTTTAGGTTATTTGAGATCAAGGAACCAACATTTAAAAATGAGGAAAATTACAACGGACGGGATCAATGTTTCAAAGTGGTTCAAATAAGGGATAAACGTTTTGAAAAGTTCAAACATGAGATCAACGTTTCATAAAATGAATCAAATAAGGATTTATAATAGCTAATCTATAAAATTATTTGAACTACTTTATGAAACGTTGATCCCTTATTTGAACTTTTTGAAACGTTTATCTCTTATTTGAACCACTTTATGAAACATTAATATCTTATTTAAAATTTTTAAAACATTGATCCCCTATTTAAACTTACCCCTAAACGTTGATTCCCTCCATTGTAACTATCCCTTTAAAAATGTCACAATTGAGTTCTTATCTACTCTAAAGATGGATAAAGATAAGAATTCTTCCACTATGACCTTCTAAGCATATAGAGAGATTCATGTGATAGAACTTAAGTAGATAGGATACCTTTTAGACTTATATGATGATGAAGAGGTAGATCTGCCAAACTCTTGGCCTAATGAGATGAATGCTGAAAAATTTTGGTACCACATGATTCAACCAAGGCGGGATGACTATGTACCTTCCAAATCTCTTGCTATTACTTTTATAGCTATAGAGCATAAGTTGCTCCATCACATTCTAACCTACGTCATCATCTATAAGAAAACCAATCATAGTAAAGTGATAAGTTTTGACATGTTTTATCTTTACAACTTGATTTCTAGTTACCGGATTGATCTTGGGGTAGAAGTGGCTAATTTCATTTATAGACAAGTGGATAATACAAGGACATAAGTCATTCTTTGTGGAGACTACATCATAGCATTGCTGAAAAGAATGGGGATTTTTCAGCAACTTGAAGGAGATAAAGGTATAACATGCGGGCTAATCTCAGCTATACCCTTTAGAAATTGGGGGTTGTTTAAAATAATAAACAAGTCAAGTCCACGTAATGATGAGGAAGTTATTGAAAATCCCTCTACTGAGAGAGCTTCTACATCCTATCTTCTTCCTCTAGCTAGTGGTTATGAGCAACCAAGAGTAGAAATTAGGGAAGTCAAGGAGGAAATTGAAAAGGATCGGAAGAACAAGAAGTTCAGGTTTACTTTGTTTGATATGCTAAACTTTGTTGTATCTTGCTTCTAGCCAACAACTATAGAGGAACTATATTATGAGACTTCTAATAAGGAAACCAGTAACACAAAGTTAGAACTCTAGAGCCCTTAATCACTTTTTGTTTTCTTCTATTTTATTTTATTTTTCTTTTTTTTTTTATTTATTTTTATTTATTTATTTTTAATTTTTTGCTTTGCTGTTGGTTTATTTCTTATTAGCACCCACTTAATTGGGGAGGCTTATGGTAATTGCTACTACTCTATACCCTTGAGTAAACTTTCATCTTATATTTGCTCTTTTGTCTTTCTTCGTACTTATAGAGATAGGGATGATCTAAACTTGATAATCCTCTAAATAATATCATGGTTGAAATTCTCTTTTGTTGCTGAAAACCTGAAACTAAGGAAGTAACGGTTTGTCATTTTGTGTGATTTTCTTCATTTTCTATTATAAGCTGAATGAGAAACAGTGTGGACACTGTCTATTCTAAAGTGTGGGGAAGGGAATATAGGAAATGGAGTTTAAATTGAGTATGATGATGTCTGAAATCTGTGATTTAATTATTAACTCAAGACATCTGATGCCTGTTTTTGTTTATAAACGGTTATACCTCCCTATCACTTTGAACTATATTTGTCCTTAAGTATCTAGTGATTTTTAGGCCCAAATTTTGGTTTTCTTGTTTGAAATCTAGAGATTGTACAAAGAAAATTGTTCATAGCATCTATTTGTGACTTACTTGAAGAATTGACTCACTAAGGTACCCCACTCATTAGTGTTGTGATTTTTGTACTTAATTAAAATTAATTAGTCAAATCTTTAGCAGTACAATTTACCTAGATTTTAGCCTTAGAATTTGAAGTTTAAGAGTCGATCGAGTCCTTAAGTGAAAAGTAAATAGGTATACTTCTATGCAAGGTTAGTTAGTATATTTTTCTTTTTAATTGTTCCAATAGCGCTTTAACACTTAGTAAAAGAGGTAAATGAAGCTTTGTACTTAGTGATTCCTATAAAAGAAGTTTGAAAAATTTAGTAAGCATTCAAAAAGTTATGCGAGTAGAGCCTTTATTCCAATAACTAAAGTAATTGAGTGAAGAGTATTCTAACTTGAATGTTAGAGTGAGAAAGAGTTCGTAGGGGTCCTTTTAAAAACTGGTCACTTAGGTAATGAGCCTGGGATGTGTCGACTCAGTGCACTCACTATAACAAGAAGGGTGGAAAGACAAAGTTCAATATCTAAACTCCAAAAAAATAAATAAATAAATAAATAAAACATGGAAACATTGAATACAAATCAATAAATGAATCAAGGTTTGTAATAAATAGGAAGAAAACCTAGGGATGAAGCAGATACCATATGCTTTCATTACCTTGTCGACTTGTTTAGATGGATAATTAGAGGGATCATATGCCTGCTAATAACTATGAAGTTTAAACGGGTATTTTTCCTTCTAAGATTGAGTATCTACTTTTAAAATAGAAATCTTAGGCTAAATGCTTGGATTAAAAATTTGTTTTCTTTAAAGTGATCGATTAATTTCAATTGTAGTACTCTAATCACATGTCCCAATTTGGTTCGTGTAGTAGGCATCACAAAAGAGTAAGTTTGAAAGTGTGAAATATTAGATTTGAATATGCAATTGAAAAAAAAATTGTATTTTCTATGATAGATTTCTTTCTTTAGTCCTACTTATTTTACTTAAGAACAAGCAAAAGTTCAAATGTAGAGAAGTTGATAAAGGCATATTTTACTCATATTCCATTATGTGAATTATGTTGAATTATTATTGATTTTATAGAAATCATTAAGAAATGGTACTTAAGTATATTCATTTAGATATTTCAAGTCTCAGAGGATTTAGAGTGGAAATATGAACAATTTGGAGGAGTTTTATGCAATCGAAAGAAGTTTAAATCAATTTACGTTAGCCAAGGATGATATAAAGTAGTTAGGAATGAAGGCAACCAGCCTACATTCAAAGCTATCGGCCTTTATGGCTAGCCTTCAGTCAAAATAGCCAACCTTGAGCTAGCTTTGATTTCTAGCCTAAATCATTTAAGAGCCATTCTTTGTTTGCTATATAAATATGCTTTGTGTTGTCATTTTGGGACTTTTGCAATTCCTTTTAACCTAGAGAGTTTTAGAAGAAGTTTGAGAGACATTATGAGAGTTATTCTTATGGTGGTTTCGTTGATCATTGAGAAACCTTACCATTGCTGCAAAGATCTTCCTTAAAGTTCTTACAATTAGAGTTTTCTTTATCATTGTTACAAAATTTGTGACTTCTATCCTATTATTGTTTATGTAATTTTATAATTCCTTCTTACTTTCAATCATGGATTTCCTTACGAGTTTGATTATGATATGTGTTTTTATTTTAAACTCCATGGCTAGTTAGGTTTTAATTATGGGAAATTGATAAAACCTTAGGTCGCTAAGATGATAATTGTAGCTATGTTATAAGGTTAATAGATGTGTAGATGATTCATGATTTCAATTTCTATAATTTTAATTGTAATTTTCCATTAGTTATAATTGTTAGAAATACTATTGATACAGGAGTTAATATAGAGTTTATTAAAAGTTCTTGTTAAACTAATTAGCTAAAGCAAAAGCAGCATTAATTAGATTAATTAGAGATTATCTAAGGAATAGTGCAAAGTTTCTAGTTAATTATTCTTTAAGACATTAGAGATAATTAATATAGGGCATTAGTCGATCATAACATTAGGAGATGTATGATTGTAATTTAGAGTCTACTGTTAATTGAAGATATAGGAGTTGACCGATTAATTAGAGGTTTAAGTCCTTAATTTTTCAGGCATGATAATTTCACTTAAATAACTGCATAGTTATTAATCAATATAACATGATAGCAATTTGATTAGCATAACTTAGGTAGATTTTGTTTTTCCTACATTCTCAATTGATTGTTTCATTTTTTATACACTCTTATCATTTTCTTTTAACAACTCAAGGTTAAACATTAGATTAGTTAATCCACAGTTCGAATCCAATTGCTTAAATATTTATAAGAGCTATTATAGGTTTAGTAGTTTCTTAATCCTCGAGGAATCGATAACCTTACTCATTCTTTATTACTTAATATCGACCTAGTATATTTGTTAGAGTATTTGCTATATTTATAAATATACATATATATATATATATTGAGTGGATCATTTATCTGTTTGATTTTGAGGTCGAAATGCTAACCTTATTTAAGTGTACTAAATTCTAGCTAAAATGATATTAGTACCTTTCGTACATTTTACTGTTTAGAGAATGTTAGGCTGGTTTGTAATCTATTAATGATTTAGGAAGGGCATGTCAACTTGTCATCTATTTATGTTATAGGACTTAGAGCACGTAATCATATTATCTCATTGCCTACATATGTTATGGGGCTTAGAGTATTTGTATTGACTTCTTTAAAATTTGAGATGTCTTAGTCCCATCAACTATTTTAGTTAGGGTTAAGGACTATATCACACTTGAATTTCTCATCGTCGATGCATAGTCAGGGCTTAAAGCCATTTGTGTTTCTCAAGCTTATGATGGTTAAGAAGTAGCCCATTAGTAGATTGTATTTATATAGACTTAAGGACATTTCTTTAACCCTAGCTCATCTTATAGTCTTCATGTTCACCTTGAAAGAAAGAAATTAAATTGCTAAGAGATGAATAGATTGTCATGAATGCAACATGGTTAATATTTTTCATTAACAAGGTTGTTAAAATACATAGCATGAAACAATACACAAATAGATGATGAACTTGAAACAAAAAATAGAAATCAAATGCAAATTCCAACAAGAAGCCAGTACAAATGTAACATGAAAGATATAAAACAAATACATACATTAACAAAAATAACCCTTCTAAGCATAATGGCTGCAAAAGTTCATCTCTTCAAGCATTTTTCTCACCCAAACAGGTCACTTACTCAAAATAAGGCCTCAAGTTATTTCCATTCCAAGCTTTGGTAATAGCTTAGTCATCTAACCTCTCTAACATATAGGCCCTTTTGTTTTTTATCACTTCCTTCATGTTAATAGGGTCTTTCCATGTCGAGGTCAATTTACCTTAGTTCTCCTAAGCTCTAAAAGCCTCTTACTTCCTATAGACCAGGTCAGCTGGTTGGAAGCATCTATGTTTCACATGCTTGTCATAGTATTAAGTAGTATATTGCTGATGTGTAATAAGGTAGACTGAGCTAACATTCTTGTCACATGGATAGTGTTAAGGTTTGCTTGGAGACCATTATCATTATTTTAGGGGTAGTAAGCTTACAATCTCTTACTTGTTATTTTAAGCTCGATAGCAAGAACTACGTTAAATCCAAAAGCTAACTTACATGGAGTTTCCCCAATTGAAGTCTATGGGTAGTTTAGTAACCCTACAATACATTTGGCAATTCATTTGCCCACTTACTTCTTGTTTGGTTTACCGTCCTCCTTAGACTATGTAAGATGACCTTATTCATTGCTTTAGCTTGCCCATTACTCTAAAGATGCATAATCTTAGTGTAGCATAGCCGGATGTGGCATGTTTCACAAAATTCTCTAAATTGGTCATTGTTAGACAATGGACCATTGTCTATAATTATCTCATATGGAACTCAAAATCTTGTTAGAATATTATTGACAACAAATGCCTTGATACTTGATGATACTAACTACCACCTTGGATTCCACATTTGGTGAAATAGTTTACTATTACTATAATGTATAGTCTTTGCTTAGTTGTCTTAAGGAATGGACCTAATATATCCAAGCCCCATTGGGTGAATGGCTTGGGGCTAGTGAGTGGGATAAGATAACTACTTGAAGCTTACTAAACAAATGCATTTCTTTGACATTGATCATACACTTAGACTAGTCTCAATCTATCCTTCTTCATTATCAACTATTAGTAACCAAGCCACAAGGCTCTTACATATAAAGCACTTTCCTTTATGTAGTTACCTCAAACATGAGTGTATAGGTTAGACAATACCTATTCAGCTTCACTTGCATCTTAAGTATGTCATTCTTAATCCTTTTTTGTAAAGCTCTACTAAGAATGGTGAAATTTCTAGCTTAGTAAACAAGTCTCTAAGCTTCCTCTATATCACCAGGCAGTGTTCCTTCCTTCAAATAAGCAAAAATAGTGTCTATCCAACAAGACTCTGACTCCCTCTCTTATACTTCTAGGTACTCTACAGGGTTCTTCTCCGTACTTTTCTCAAGCACATATTTTATGAAGATCTTCTCCTCCAACCTTAGAAGGCTTGTAGAGGCCAATTTGGGTTCTATTTAGATTGCCTTTTTTTTCTATATTTTATCTTTATCTTTATCTATTCTATATCTGATCTATATCTGTTTAAAATCTAGTGTTTGAAAAATTATCTTTTCTGTATCTTATCTATTTCTATTTCATAATTATGATAAATGTGATGATTGAAGTATGATAATCGAGAAGTGAAATTTTAGATACTTTTAAGAGAAAAATTTGAAAAAATATATCTTATGTATTGAAGATAATTATTTTAATTGGTATTTTTATAAATATTAATATAATAAAAGGTAGATAAATTTAACTTTATTAGGAATTGTTAAATAATTAATTTTAAAAGAAGGATATATTTGGAATTATATTTTCATCTTTTGGGCATCTTACTCTTACCCAATGCAACATTCAAGTAGATACCGAAAAGATACCAATAAAGATGAATCAAATGAGGCCTTAGATAGCTTATTTGCTACATAATTTTGTAATCGAGGTATTTTCGCAATGTTCCAATGCTCGAAAGACATTTTGAGCTCTTTGACTATTTGCAAATATCTTCCCATATTCTTATCCTTTGCCATACTCTTTCCCTTCACTTGACTGACAACCAACTGGGAATTTGAATAGATATCCAATCTCTTGGCTTAAAACCTCCCTAGCCAACATCATTTCGGCTATCAAAGCTTCATATTAAGACTTATTATTACTTGTAAGGAAACTAAACTTTAATGCATACGAAATTCTTACACTCATTATCCCTTTCAACACTAATCTAGCTTTACTACCTTCACAAGTGGATGAGCCATCAACGTATAATGCCTAACTCGACTCTTCATGGAAACAATAGAGCTTTTACGGTAAACTCTACAATGAAATGTGCTAAGATTAGGGCTTTATAAGCTTCTTCGAGTTAGTTGTAAACCTTACTTTTAATGGGCCTAAGACTCGATTAAGAGTACCTTTCGAACTTTCCTAAAGATCAACTAAACTAAAAAACTTAAGTTTATATTTAGAAACGAATTAAATTTTTACAATTCAAAAGCCAATTGTCGATAAAACCCGAGCTCGAAGAACTACGAGCTCTAAAGTTACTTAAAACCCTAAACCTTAAAACCATTAATGAATTTTAACCCTAAATAATTAATCGATAATTTAATTTGAATAATTTCATTCAACTTTAGAAAATTTCACAATTCTACAAAAATCAAATCATAAATTACAAAACAATGTAAGATAAAAATCCTAAAACAATTTTCTATAAGGCTATGCCCTTATCTTCATGTATAAGCCTTACACATAACTAAGTAGACTAACCAATCACCTTAGATAACTTATCAATTGAGAGTTGGAATCATTTATCAATTGATAACTTATCAAAATCTAGTGATAAGACAATTTCCTTATCACTCCTTCACTTATACTACATATGGACAATTTTTCACAAGATTTCATAAGCTTAACTTTAATAAATGAGACAAGACCACTCCATGGACCAAAAAGACTTTAAATGGCAGATTTGGACAAGGGAGAAAGGGGGGCCATGCTCTTGTCTTTCAACCATCAATCACTTTCTCTTACACATCACTATTCCCCCCTTAATGCTTACATCATCAATAGTTGCAATTGTTGACTTTTGTATAAGCTACAAGACAATCAATTAAAGCTTCATGCACACACTTCTTTCCTCATTCAAAATCTGCCACTCTCTCCCTCTTTCACTCCCATTTTCACTCCCTTTTCTCTCACTTTAAACACAAATCAAAAGAAGAAATCAAACTCCACAAATTCCCAACATTGCTGCCACCATTTTTGCTTCCATACTCACAGTAATTTCTCTTGTTATTCTTGTGTTATTTTCTTTAACCATCTAAGATCTTTTAGAGCCATTAGAACCTTCCATAAACCCCATTCCAAAAGACCAAAAGATTCGGGTTCCAAAAAGTTGCAAAAGAGGAAGCAAAGTTAAGAGCTTAAGTGGAACCTTTGTGCACAACCGCCATAATTTGCTTTAAGGACGAGTAAGTATTTCTTGTGATTAGTGGGTTAGTATTTATGTTAAGAGACTTTGATTTCTTGAAGCTATAAGTATGATTTAAGTTGTGATAACGACAAAGACCATTTTAAGAAACAACTCATGAAACCTTTACATGAAGTTGAAGTATGAGCATGTAAAGTTGGTATTTTGTAAAGACACTTATTCAACACTTTGAATGGAAAATTTTAACTTGAGAAAATCTTGAAACAAGAACTTGAATGGGAGATGAACATGCTGCACGTGCGGGTTCAAAGGTCATTTGAATGTTGATTTTATTTCCATTAAGTTAAACATGCTCAAATCTAGACTTAAGTTAAGAAAAAATCCATCACATAAAGTTTTATGAAGAAACTAACTTTGTATGACATGAGCTATGATATGGGAGTTGTATTAAGTATAAGATCTTTTATTTCTTTATGTGGAGTATGAGTTAAAGGATCATTTGATGGAAGAAAACTTAAGTTAAGATTTGTACACAAGTAGTTAAGTGTATAATCTACCACCTAAACTTAAGGAAATGATGAAACAAGTTAAAAAAACCAAGTAAGGACCCCTTGGAACCATCATGAACAGATCTGGAACGTGGGAGAATGAATCCTAAAAATATGATAAAAGTGAAAGAACAAAGTGAAAAGATTAACTAAAGCAAGTATAGTAAGCATATAAAGCCTAAAACTCAAAACCGAGCTTAAAACTCTCAAAACAAGCCTAGAACTCTAAGTTGGGCCTTCAATAAAAATCTGACCAGCACCTTAAAGTATCAAGAGAGGTTGTTTTGAAGCCCATAAGAAATCCACCTAAGGCCCCACAAGCCCACCAAAGTCACTAGCTTTAGCTTGGACCAAAAACAAGCCCATTTGACCACTTAAGCCCACTAAAGGGCCCAAGAAGTTGTTGTTAGCCTTAGGAATATAAATCAAAGTTGTAAATCTGATCTCAAGGAGTATTTTAAGCTTAGGATAAAATCTTAAGACCAAGCCCAAAGAATTTCTTAAGTTATTAAAAAGCTCATTTACCAAACAAGGTCCAAAAGCACTCCAATACATGAGGAACGCTACTGTTCTGACCCATGGATAGAATTGTATACCTCATTTCAAAAATCTAACCTTACCACGTTAAAGTACACTCGAAAACAATGAAGATTGACTATAAGATCATAAAAATCGGATTTAAAACAAAAAAGTTATACGTGATTGAACTCTAGGTAAAAACCGGGGAAAAATTACGAAAACTAGTTAAGAATATAACTTAAGGAAAATTTACTTAGTTTCTTAAGTTTGTTTCAATTCCTTATAAAAATTATTTCAATGACTAGGGGACACTGTTTATGGAGACGACTTGCCTCCGGATTACTTTGATTGACCCATATGGCAGAGTAAGTAAATTTCCAATGACTCTTTACTTGATTGTACTTGTAGAATAGATGCACCTAAACTATATATATAAATTTGGATGCATGTGGGATATGGGAGATGCATGTGTTTGAATTTATGGATGAATGCGATGCCTTTTTTTAATTATATATAATAATGGGAATTGTTTGTAATGCATATATATATATATATATATGTGAATTGTATGGAATGAAATTGTTTGGTCACTCTAAAAATCAAGTTAATCACTTGTACAATTAAGAACTCAAAATGAATCATGCATTCCCCATATTGCATACGGATAACACCAACTGTCGCTTCACGCAGAAAATGGGAGGGGACTCACAGGAATACGAGTTTCCTGCAGGATTGGGCACTAGCTATGCCATCATATATATTGAGTCTCTGACCTAAGCTGATGGGCTTACTAGGCGCTGGGAGATACCAACCGTTGGCGAGGGGCCGAGTTTTGTGTCTTCTGCTTAGGGCGTGTGTTTGTGGATTGCGGAGGCCACCACACCGCTAGACTTGGGATTTTAAAAGATATGACTTGATTTTGGTAAAGGAAGTATACATATATATATAGAGAGAGAGAGAGAGAGTTTTGTTTTGACATGAGCACAATAGTACAAATGAAATAAAACCCAAGGTCTAGAACTCGGATTTTGGTTTGGGTCGGTTAATTATCTTTAAACCTCGACTTCAGGGGGCGTAATTCTGAGTCGTATGCAGTTCCTAGGCCACTGCATGCGTTGTTTGGCATACTGATTGTTCATGCATTCATATGATTGTGTATTTAATAAAATTATGTCATGCGGTATTGATGAGGGTAATTATCTCACTAAGCGTAAGCTTACACTCCAACAGTTCTTTTCCTTGCAGGTTGATCGATAGTTGGGAATGGGATAGGAATCGAGTGCAGGGTGCTACCATTGAATCAGTATGATGAAAATCTTGTGTAGTTAATTCGAAATGCTCCGAAAAACGACTAATGTTTCAATTAAGTTTAGTATCTTTAGTAAGTTTAGAATTTTCTAGAATTGTCTATCTTATTTCACTATTTTGGTAGGGGAAACTGATTCTCTGCATTTTTGAGGAACTGTGGAAAAATGGATATCCATAATTATTTATATTATATAATGAGCCAATAAACTAAAATTGAAGACTCTAGCAAATAACTATTTAGAGTCTTGCAATCTCTAACTTGCAAGGTGATTTTCTTATCATGGGTGTACACGTGATATGAAAATTTTAGGCAATACTACTAAGCCCCCTCCTAGGGTCGCTACATTAGTATTGTATGGTAAAGGGACTTGACTTTGGTGCATATTTTATCGTACAACCAAAAGCATCCAGTCTTTGTAATGCTTGCTAAAAGTTGGTCAATCAAGACTGCATTTTGATGAGCCTTAAAGTAAGGCTGGAGCTTTTGTGTTGTGATTGCAATCGCTAGGAAAAATTTCTCTAACTTGTTGTAACGATTCTCCAGACCTTATAAAACATGGGTCACAGAGTATACAAACCAATTTATTTATCCATCTTCATACAAGCATGGATGAAAGAGTTTGGTCATTGACAGATGAATATAAATAAAGAGTTTCTCCAATAATTCGTTTTGAGAGATGTAGAGGTGTAGTGAAGAACTTCTTCAATTCTTAAAAGACTTCCTCATACTATTCAATCCATTTGAACTCAAAAGGATTCCTTAGCACGAGAAAAAACTCTACACATCTTTCAGCATTCTTTGGCACAAACCAATGTAAGGTAGCAACTCGACCTATCAACCTTTATATCTCCTTTATAGTTTAAGAGACTCCATATCTAGAACATCTCTGATTTTTTCAAGGTTAGCTTCTATTCCTGTTATGTTATCATGAAACCGAAAAACTTCCTTGATGAGGCTCCGAACACACATTTTTAAGGATTTAACTTCATGTTGTGACACCTTGAGTATCAAATGTCTCCTTAGGATTGGCAAGTAGTCGTCACAAAACTTACTCTTCACAATCATATCGTACGCATAAACCTCAATGTTTTTCTATGGATTTAAGATTTAAATATATTTGTCACTAGTCTTTCATATGTAGCACTCGTATTCTTCAAATCGAAAGGCATGTCCTTATAACAATACGCCCTAAAGTTCTTAATAAATGACATGTATGCCTAGTGAAAAGGATGCATTTTGATCTAGTTATAGCTAGAAAAAGTCATCCGTAAAACTTAATAAGGCATGACTTGGTGTGGAAATAACTAACTAATCTATTCAAGATAGAGGAAAGCAATCCTTCGAGCGAGCATTATTAAGATTAGTGAAATATATACACATTTGCCATTTACCATTTGCCTTCTTAACCAATACACAGTTGCACAACTAGGTTGGGTATGGCTAGTCCTCGATAAAATTTGCCTTAAGTAATTTTTGCACTTCCTCCTCTATAGCCGCTTACCTTTCTAAAGAAAAGTGTCTTTTCTTTTACTAGATGGCCTTTATGTTTGGATCTATATTGAGCTCAAGAGTTATGACCTCTTCAAGTATGTTAGGCATATTTGATGGGAACCATATGAACACATCCTTGTTAACTTGGAGGAAATGCATTATTCAATCCCTTAAGTTGGGAGCCATGTTTGCTCCAATTTTGGTAGTTTATCTAGGGTCATCACCTAATTGGATAGTCAAAATTTCTTTAGTAACTTCTGTTATGATTTGTAGGTTATGATCCAAACTCTACTCAATATGATAAATTTAGTCTCTCTTTAAAGCCTTCAAATATAAAGATTTTGCCAATCACTAGTTACCGTAACACCTATCAGTTCTAGTAAAGGTTAAGAGCTTTGCTTTCAAATGTGTAAGGATACGACCATCTTAAAAAGGTTAATGGATGGTCACCCATGATTCCATTATACGGTGATGGACAATCTACAACTATGAAATTAACCTCTTTCTCAACAACATTTTGATCATCATCGATCTACAAAGATAAAGTGATAACCCCTTTAACTTTAATAAGTTGATTATTAAAAGCACATAGGTTGTAATTATAAGGCCATAGTTTCTAGTTGTCTAACTTTGGTCACATTTGATCAAAAGCATCTTTGAAGATCACATCTATGGAGCTCCCAATATCTATCATAACCTTTTTGACATCGAAGTTGGTAACTCTAACAGTAATCATTAACACGCATAATTGTCAAAATTGTGATTTTAGTATTCATTTATAAAAATAAAATTGGTAAAATCATAGATTATATAATCAAACATCATATAATCATACATCAAAATTGACAATTTAACCAAAAGTTTGCATAGAAATGGTTTTATGTTCATTTTAATTAAGAAAAATATTATAAATTTTTAAACTCGGAATCATATAAGTGATTCGCGATTTTAACAACTATAAACACATCATCATAAGGAAATTGAATGCCTTGCAAATCTTTATTAGAAAAAAAAAACTATCATGTCATCAGTCTCATGCTTCTTACCTTAGACATTCAGCACCTAGTCTCCAAAGGCATTAACCACGCTCTGATTATTCAACCGAGTCCCTTCTTGCAGACTAACAAAAATAACGTTGATAATTCTTCTAAGAACTTAGTTGTTACCCTTATTATCATTTTGATCCCCTTGATCAGCATTTTCCTCTCTTATTTCTCCGTTTTGAGGCTACTAATCCTTATACCACCCTGTCTACGTAGGTCATTCTATCCTTTCCTCCTTATTAGCAACAAACTTCCTCAAGTATCCTCTTTAGACAACATCTTCAAGTGTATTCTTCAATTAGATGCACTAGTCCATATTGTGTCTATGATAGCAATAAAAATCGTAATATATATTTAAGTTTTTCCTAGAAGGATTACCTCGTATTCTTTTTGGCTAAACCAAGGAAGCCTTGATTTTAAACCTCCATCAAAACATTTGACATAGATCGATTAAGAGGAATGTGAGTATCATAGGTCAGACTAAGGTGTTTCTGTTCTCTATCAGCATGCCTAAGTTGATCTTTCATGTCAAATCTTTGATCTAAATGATCTTTGATAAAACCCTACTCTCTTTCTAGTCTCTTCTCAATTTTTTTCTTCTCAGCTCCTTATAAGCTTACATCTGGTCCTCTTATTGGATAAACTTTTTCAACCTTACAGTAAACTCATCCAATGAGGTCAAAGGATGTTTGGCTTGAGACTTAAGAAAATCTATGTTCTCTCTAACTCCCTTATAGATCGCATAGAGTGCGGCGCTCTTGTCATAATTCATGATCTTAATTTTTAGCTGATTGAATCGATGAACATAGTCTTTTATACTTTCTCTATGCTTCTATCAAATGGATGCTAAAAGTAAGGAATCCTTCGCCGAGGTGGGGGGTTAGGGTTTGCTAGCTAAAAAATATTACTAAAATTCATTAGCAAGCTGATCAAAAGAAGAAATAGTAGTTGCTTTCAACAAATTGAACCAATTTCTTACTGACTTCCTCAATGTGGAAGGAAACACCTTACATGCTATTGCATTTGAAAGCCCATACAATTCCTTTAGAGTTTGGAAAGTGTTGAGATGGTCTTTAGGATCCCTTTTCCCATCATAAATGTCAAACTAACGTAGCCTAACACTTAATGGAAGGACTTCCTCTAAAATTCCGCATATGAATGGGCTCAACTTCATCCCTTTTTGTTCAATTTCCTTCCTCAAACTCCCCTTTGTAGTTAACTTCATAATATGTTCTTCTAAGTATCGTAGACTCATGTTTGCAATAGCCTTCTACGATAAATGAGTAGATATATGCTCAATTCTTCCTTCCTGTAGAGTAGGGACATGATCATAAGTTAAAGCTTGTAAAGGAGTCTACTAAAAATCCCTCCATATGGCTCTAGATGGAATTGGTTGTTTTCTATCAACGAGAGCACCAATTAGTACTTGCTGATCATTATTATCCATCATCGGGCCTTTTTGCATATATGACAGTGACACTCCTTTTTTGGCAAAGGAGTAACTTCATCACCCATGCCCTCTAAGGGTAGCATCAACAAGGATGCAGAATCTTGTTCATGAAGTCTCCTTCTTAACTCTCAGTTATACGCTTTAGCCTCCTTAATTCTTTCACTAATCATACACATAAGGATTCTAATTGGGTTTGTTATTGTAATAAGTGCTCATTTGATTCAGGTGGGAGCACTTCCTATTACTGTATTGACTATTCATCCTAAGCCATACTAGGTACATTAATCCTTCCCTATATACACTAACCCCCAACATACCTTACCACCTACCTTATGTAGAATTTAAATACTAAGAAGTTAAGTGAATTAAGGTCAGATTAGTAGGGTGAAACTATCTTTAACTACTTGACCACTTTCTGAAGCTGCCTAAAGCTTTACTAACCTTTGTCTACATAACCTACTTTAGTCCGTGCTCTCTTATCTCTTAGAATATTGGGGCTTTACTTATGTTAGGATGGAAAAGTAAAAGAAGTTTAGATTCAAGTTTGTAAAATAAGGTAAGGGACACTTCAAGTCCCCTATAGGGTCTAATGTATTGAGGATCAAAATCCCTATCAACACCAGTAGATCAACTTGATGATTATTATCAATTCCATTAAGAACATCTTCTCTTATTATGTCCTTCCCTACTACACAAACCATAGGTATATGTAAGAGGCCTCTTCAAAACCATTTTTCTTAAGGCTTTCTACATGGTCTCATTTGTCTAGATATTGGTTGCCATACAAGGATGTTAAGTGGCAACCAATTGGTCATAAGGCATGAAAAAGGGTACATATTTTTATAGCTAATGTTTCTATATATGCTAATTATCAAAGTGAGCAGAACAACCCATGCACATTTTCCCTCTCACTAGCATTGCATGTAAACATGGAATCTTATAGGTTAACCACTTCTAGCAAGTGCATCGAACGTCCTACGTGCAACTATGTAGCTTACCCATGCATGTTAGGGAATAATGTAGTTATCACCTCAAATACTTGCTCATTGTAAGATTACAATACGATCGCCACTTGCTGCCTTGTGCCATCTATTGAACTTCCTTACAGCATATTTTATCAGTGTTTTACTAAAGCCCATTTGTGTAAATATCTCTATCTTTTGCTAGTTGAAGTAATTGTTGCAATTACATAACATCATCTTCATTAGTGTGGCAACGGACAAGTTTTTGGCATTCTTCAATGCTAATTTTACTCTCTACAATATTTGTAGTCTCATAACCAAAATGAACTCTCTCATCATAAGTTGAGATTTACATTCTTAAATATAAGTTACTAAAGTATCTTTTAGTTATTAGACTCATCATATGGGTTGCATCATAGTACTCATGGAATTTATGGGGTTGCACTTAGAATTCCATCTTCTTTAACATTTTTTTTACATTCCTTATTCTTAGCCTTCATGAGTTCGTTAATGTTTTAGTCTAAAGTCCAAAAGAATTTTAATCAATTTTTACAAATTTATTTCATAAGTTCATAAATATTTTGATCAGATTGTGATGTTTGCATTTGGAGTGTTTACACAATTATTTCATAGGTTTTATCCTAAAGTGCATAATTATTTCATACGTTCATTAAAATCTAAGCTTACATAAGTGTTCATTTAGAGTTCATAATTATTTTGATCATTTTAATCAACAAAGCATTATAATGTACTATCATATAAACATATTGGAAGCAACAATAGGCATTTTGATTAGCTTCAAAGTTGGGAAAGTTCAAAATATTTATCCTTAACTCGGCTGGATAAGCAATGACATAATAATTATGTAAAAAAGTTTAGTAAATACATCAAAACTACAATGTATTGTCACATGATCATACTGTAAGTTGTAATGACCATCAACAATAGCAGAGACTTGATGAAATTGAAAGAAAAGAAATATATGTACCTCTTTTGAGCAAATAGTGTAGAGAGAGAAAGGGCTTAGACCCGAATGATTTCGCAATAAAGTCACGAAATTAGATAGCCAACACTTTATATAGTGTAAATGTATAATGATTTCGCTTTCAATTTGATTTAAAAAAAGAAAGAAGAGGGAAGGGTTGCTTGCTAGAGGAAAGGGAAGGAGAGATGGTGTTTGATGGAGAGGGTTCGGTTAGGGTTTGTATTTTAGAGAGAATAGAAGTGCAAACGAGGAAGAAAAAGGAGGACAATAAAGATACAATATAAGCCAATTTCATTGTATAAAGAATCGGGTTTTTAAAAACTGAATTTTTATAAAGTAAAGAAATTGACTTTTGTAAAGTCATTGTCATGCCAAATACATTAAATTGATTTTTCATAAGCCAATTTTAGTTTAATTTAAAATCACATTTTCAAAAACTAATTTAAAGTGTAGTATTTTATGGATTATTTTTCAAAGAGCTCAATTTTAAAGAATTTTTTTTAGAAAAAAAAAATATTTTCCTTTTGCCAAGCTAAGTATCCTTTTAAGAAAAATGTTTTTTAATGAGTGGCCACACGATTCTAAAAATCATATAGCAAAATTTTCACTTCCACATTATTCGAGTTATTTAATGGAAGTAGTTTCGTGCTTCATAATGAAACCAAATTGAATCGAGTTTGAATTTAATAATTTTTATTGTTACATTATTCAAGCTAATTACTAGAGGAAAAAAATTTCATAGGTAGTATACGTTACGTATAACTATATATGGCATATAACTATCAATTATGGTTAAACGTATGACAATATACATAATAGATTTTTATGTAACCACTCACTACAAACCATGTGTTCGAATCTAACCGGTAATTATATACTACGTGTAGTTTCAAGTGGTGTTTACTGCCTATTGAGTCTCAATGGTAAGAGAAAGTTGGAAAGAAGGGTTAATATTGTATTTAGTATCCGAATTTTTATCAAAATGTATAATTTAGTACCTATATTTATCTATTTGTTGACAGGGCATAAATCGTAACATGTCAATAAAATAAATTAACACGTGGCATGGCATTTTATTTGTGTGCTGACAAGGCATAAAATAATATGAGGTGTCCCATACTATATTGATAGAAGTTTCGATATAGACTCATGCATAAGCCATTCCTTTTCGCCAATAACCAGTATGCAAAACAAACCTAATTACTGCTTCACCTAAGTTTAATATATGCAAGAGAGTTGCTTCTGATTTTAGGAATGTGCGACATGCAAACTAAGAAACAAAACAAACTTTGCTTGAAAACCAACCAATCATAACTAATATGATTTTGTTCCACTTTTGTTACTCCTTTTCATTTCCAAACTAAAAAGGAATATCTCAATAAATAATCTATTCTATGAGGTCTTAAACATCATATAAAAATTCCTCCAACTCTCCAAAATTTGGTTTAAAATAGCAACCAACAGGGCCCACTAGACAAATATTTTGAAGAAAAAAAATGTAGCAAGTTTTCACTTGCATATTTCCACTTTGATTCACGATTTCCAGCATTCCTAAGCATTTTTTTTTCTTAGCAAATATGTTTGGAAAACATCCTAGCATTATTGAAATCTCATTTCATGTAATTTAAACAAAGATTTCACGATAAAAATGGAATCTTTAATATATATATTTACATACATAATTAACTGTCTTTGCTATACTAATTTGCAGATTTTAAGCATCACAATGTGTAAACTTCTTTCACATTTTAATTCATATTTATGATTTATAAAGGGAAAATATGGTATTTCCATAGCCTATATCAAATGAAAATCATAAATATGTACTTATTTTACTAAGAAATTAAAAGAACATAAAAAAATGGCTCAAGAAGAAGATGTGTTGCACATTGTTAACTACAAAGTGACTTTCTTCAATATTTACAAGTCTCATATTGCTCAAATCACAAAAAATATTGTCTTCTATATATTAAAGCTAAGAAAATCCATATTGGATTCAATGTCCCTTGTGGTCCTTGCCGCAAGTGCAGGGTGGATTATAGTTTGCAGTGTAAAACCATTTGCTATTTTTTAGGGTGCTACATGTTATAGTACCATGTTGGCAAACTAAAAATGCTAAATGTCTATCTATAGTTACGCATTGATTTATTCCATATTAGTAAATGGACTCTAACAAGATTAAGTAAGATAGTATAAGTAATGACAAAAGTTATAATTAAGTATGAAATTAACTTTTAGAAAATATAATTAGAGGACAATGTAAGCAATTGGAGGGCTAGCGCCTATCTTTTGCTCCAAGGGAGGTAAATAAGCACGTAGCATAGAGGCACATGAGAGCTTTTTTTTATTGATTTATGCAAGAAATTGTGTGCCAACTTATGTTTCTAACCACGCTAACTTATCATAGGCATGCACTGTGAAAGGCAATTTCCTCAGTCTCGGGGAATGCCCCCTTCGCTCATTGATGCACTCCTCTTTAAATAAATAAAGATTAGTCTTCCATAAAAATAAAAATAAAATTTAAGTATTAAATTAAATATTTTAGTCAAGTTGGGTGGTAAATATAACACGTACCTTCGCTTTACGCAGACATTGTTAAAGCATTTATCTATTGTAACCATCAACTAAAATAATTTCACAGTTCCATAAGAAAGATAGAACAGGGAAACAAAAATCTTAAGCAGGGATCGAATCCAAGTCCATCAACGTCAACGCAACACAACATCTACTCTTTCTGACCAACAACGTTTAGTTTGTTCTTCCACAGAGAGAAAATTTAGAATTTAGATTAGGAAAACCCTCCAAAAAAATGGAGAAAGTCCTCAATATCATAAAACCTAAACCAGACCCAAAACAGCAATTGAGAGACTGGCAACGTCGTCTTCGTCAGGAGTGTCGTAACATCGAGCGTCAAATCCGAGGTAATTTGTTGTTATCATCATCATCAATTACTGTAAAGTTTGACTTTTTTTATGTGGATATTGATGATGGGTCTTTGTTTGTTTTGGTGAATTTGATGAAATTAAATTGTGGGTTTGTTGATCTTGGTTAATATAAGTAATGGGTTTGTTTCAGATATACAAAGGGAAGAGAAAAATGTACAGAAAGCAATCAAGGAAGCTGCAAAAAGGAATGACGTTGGCTCTGCAAAGGTTTTGCCTTCTTTAATCTTATCTGATGCTGTATGTTTCGTGTTTATATCGGATGTAATTTTATATCGGATGTGGTATGAGACACCTATTGAAAAAGCCATTATGTGGTGATAATTACACTGAGTGAAATGATGTTGGACTTCGATGATACCTGTTTAATACTCGTATCAAAGTTTCAACTTGCCAATATCTATACTTCGAGAACTGTCTAATTTGTGTATATGTATCACTTTGTTAATAGAGGGGCAAGATCAAATTTGGATTGACTACGTCCAGGACAATTCTCAGGCCTTAACCGCTTGGCTTTGTTTTGATGCACAGTTAGCCTTAATGTTGAACTTTTAGTAGCTGTCTTGTAATGCTAGTTAGTTTTTCCTTGTGCCAAATGTGTCTTAAGTGATTATTTGATATTTAACATAAACAGGGCTTTGGTAGAATTTGGTGCATTCCATATGATATAGCCTTAATCTATTTATGACAAGAGAAAAGCTTTTGCATCTGTACTGCATGTTGGGCTTGAGAGGACAAAGAAAACTTTCCTCTTTTTTCTTTTTTTTTTTGGCTGTGGGTGTTGTAACGGTGGTGGTTGGGGGGGGCACGGGGCGCGGGGCAGGGTTGAACATGGTCCTTAGCTGCAACTAAGAATTTCAGAGAGCCATCACATTTTGTACTAAGATTTTGATGTTTTCTTATGTGGTAGAGTACAAGTAGGCAGATTCTTGTCCATGGTATACTTATGTAGTCAGTTAGCAAATAGGGAGCACTGATTATGGAAATGGGAAACTCTATTTGCTGGAAGATTTTTGTTCCCATTTAGGCAGTTCTTTTTTGGCTAATGAATTTATGCAGTTCTTCTCCCGAATAACAAATCAACAGTGAGAACTGTCATTGATATCAGGATTTACATCTATTGTTACTTCTCTTGCTATTGAAGCTACTGTGTTTCCTTCACTTTCACTTCAATTGGCTTTTAGTGGTTAATTTGTTATTGTGCTGACTGCAATTTATGCTTAGCTTCTGATTGTTGGTAACCTTGATTCTTCTTATCTAAGTTGATAAACTTTTGATTTGAATGAGAGCCCTGCCTTTTGAAGGTATGTCTATATGTCTTCTTACCTCATTGAGACTAGAAATTCTTACCTGCTAGATAGAAGAAGGGTATGGCTTTGAAATGTTTCCTTATTCCCAGTAGTATATCCAGAAAAATTCTGATATTGGATTAGAGTATGATGCTCATCATTCAGTAGTTGAAGCTACTCGCAGCATTGCTGCTGGCTGTATGAAAGAGTTATACTATATTAAGCTAACTAGGCTTCTCTTTTAACCTTAAGAGAGCATTCATATTGTTCTAATCTGCAGCCCCTTTATGGTTGAAAATTCTTAAAATCTCTACTTAGATGATGAATCTTCAACTTCACCTCCTTCAGCGCTCTGCTTGTGCAAGGGTTATTTCCATATGCAGCAAAGTTTGACTTCCATATTATGTCCCTCATATGCTTCATGCAAGTGGCTCTATATGACTCTTATCACATTTTCTAGATATACAGGCCTTCTAGCAGCTTTATTCATCTAAATCTTTTAATACTTGTGATTTGATAGGCTATCTAGTGATTGTGTTCCGTCAATTTGAAATTTTTGGGACATCCCTCGCATGATTGGAAATTTCCATGACATATAGGTGGGGTTGTTCTGTTACTTTTTGACATCCATTTTTTTTTTTTTTTTTCAAATCTTCACCTTAATTGTGAGTGAGACCTGTTGTAAGGACTGTCTTATTGTGAGCATCTTTACAATATTATCAAGGCCCTGGTATTCTCCTACAAATTTAAGCTATAGTGTGATGACAGGTGTTCCAACCTGATGCTTGATTCATTGGGTTAAGAAATTGCACTTGTATCACATAATCAATCTTTTACCACTTTGTTAGACAATTATTCTGATTGCTATATGTTTTTCAGCTTTCATTGGAATGGTCAGTGAGTTTACAAGCTTTAACTGAACCTAAACTTTGGTGGGTAGTTTTTATGTACATTTCATTCAGTTGTATAATTTCTTGAAAAAAATCCCCAAAAAAGTTATGGGAACCTATACTCACTCCTTATAGATGATTTTGAGTTTTGGCTTATGATTTACATTGTTAACATCAATATGCATTCATCTGCATGCCAAAGATGGCACCAGAATATCCTTGTCAGTGAGATTCTCATGGAAAGATGAATACCAAATTTCTGATACTGATGGAACTTAAGGATTTTTTGGTATATGTGTCCATTATCTTCTCATTTATCATTCCACACCAGTCACTGCATTGAAAACAGAAAAAAAAAAAAATGACATCCCTCTTTGCATTATGCTTTTGAATACCATGATTATCATGTTGATCATTTTGCAAAAGTGTGTAAATGACATATAATTGATGCTTAGATTTATTTAACAGAGAGTTCCAGAGATAATTGGCCATTTTATCTTCTCATTCAGCATTCTAGGCTAGGTTATGTATTTCGATTACCTTTCTTCCTCATCTTATAACAAAATTCTTAATGTTCTAAGTTAATTTATTTACAGTCGCTTGCTAAGGAGATTGTGATGTCTAGAAGAACGGTGAACCGCCTTTATGAAAATAAGGCGCAACTGAATTCAATTTCAATGCATCTTGGAGAAAGTGTTGGTAGGTTGAATTTTGCATTTGCATGTGCTGTACTATTTGCTATCTTAACCTGGATTTGGCAATGTCTAGTAGCTACATGTGGCATTGTTATAAAAAGCAGTTAAGATAAAAGACACAATAACTGCTTAAGAAAATCAGATTGACAACTGAACTTGTGACTTTTCTTTCCCCAGGGAAGGCATAATGCAAGAGTATGCACTAGTATTTTTCTTCCCTTTGTGAAATTCACTGGGTAGGATTTGAATATATGTAACCCCATGACAACACCCTCCCCCACCCCAGCCCACCCCAACCCAAAAAGAAAAAAAAAAAAGGAAACCTGACTAAAAAAGTGGATTTGGATGTATGTTGAAACTATTATATTTTAAATTTACCCCTGCAAGAACTCCTCATAACAGGAAGAGAGTATCAGCTCAATTTGCAGAGGAAAAGAATCTAAATAAACTCATAATTTAAGGAACTTTCAACATTATATCCTTGTATTCTAGTTTATTAATTTCATTAACATTGGATGTCTTTTTCATCCATAACCCATTATGTGCTGTACTGTACAAGTATGTGTGCCATATTGGCGTTTGCAGACCCAGCACATCCTTGTTGCATGTCCATTTCCCTATTTCAAAAAGTTAACAAGTTCAACTTCTGATGACTTTAACTAATGCCTTACTTTAACTGTCTTGGTTTTGTCTCAAACTACCTGTATAAGGCTTTTCTAACCTCTCTTGACTGTAACATTCTCATGTGACTGACCGAATCCCAGCCATTGCTCGAACCGTGGGTCATTTGTCTAAGAGTGCTGAGGTTATGAAGCTGGTTAATAACCTGATGAAAGCTCCAGAGATGGCTGCTACAATGCAAGAGTTCAGCAAGGAAATGACCAAGGTGCAATAATCTTTTGCTTCAAAGCATGAAGCCATCGTAATCTAGTTTGCATTCCTTTCCTCTTCATATCATCTGTAGGCTGAGTATTGCTTTGAAATGGGACTTGATGTTATAACCTTCAATGAATTTATCTAATAAAAAAAGTTTGAGGATCTGCACTGCAAAAATATGAGATTGTGTTTGTTGTGTGTCTTAGTCTTAGGCTGACAATAGTTTCAGCTTTTTACATTTCCAACCGATTTAGACATATAGTGCATATGTGCTCTATTATATTGAGCAGCTCAATGACAATGACAATGTTGAAAACTGCAGGCTGGAGTCATTGAAGAGTTTGTGAGTGATGCTGTTGATACAGCATTGGATTCAGAAGACATTGAAGAGGAGATAGAAGAAGAAGTTGACAAGGTATTGACTGCTGTGGCTGGAGAGACAGCAGCACAACTTCCTGAAGCAGTCCAAAAGGAGAAGTTGAAGCGGCCTACCCAAGCACAGGAAGAGGTATGTTTATTTATAAATCTATTTATGGAGAATTAGCATGTTACCACTGTTCTAAAATGGTTATTGAATATGTTTTAGGACGATGCTATAGCAGCGGGTGTTGATGATGAGCAGGAACTAGAAGAAATTAGAGCACGCCTAGCCAAAGTTCGGTCGTAGTTTGTTGAGTGCTGACTATATTGATGGCATCATAGGTGTACGGCATCACCTTACAATTTCCATGTAACCTAACTTTATCTACTGATTTTATTGAGATGGTTGAAGCTGCAACGTAATTTATGAGGGGCAAGCGGAGGAGCTGTTTGGTAATATAGAGCATGGATAGATCTTCGAAGTCGTGGAGTTCAAAGCCCAGCGCCAAACCCCGCCCCCCTCCCCACCCCAAAAGGTGGTTTGACATGTGGATTCTGTATTTCTTGTACCGATCTCAACAGCCACGTGGAATATATCTGCGTTACCCTTCTTTTTTTTTTTTTTTGGCCAGTTGCTCCATAGGGTGTGTAGGAAACCATGATGGTGCCTTTTAATTGTGTTCTTCCAACCATGTGAACATTAAGGGCCCAATATCTCATTAGCAGCTTTGTCTGAAGTTTCGAATAAGACTACTACTTGTACTACATGATATGCATTATAAATTAAATGGCGGAGCTGGGGAATGCGCAAGAAAATGCCAGTAAGATGAAGTCTATCTAATAGAAGGGCCCCAACCATGAAACTAAAAGCAAATGTTATAATATCGCTTAATGGTAAATCTCTTGGTTTCTGGTGATAAAAAGTAAGAACGATCCTTTTCAAACTTTGATCCTCCACTATCAAGTTGCTTCAGACTTTCTATACAATGACTTTGACACGGTGTTAGCTATAACGATCGAGGCCTCTATTTTCTACATAAGGCTTTAGGCGTGCAAAGTGCAATACAAATTGCATCGTCAACTCTGTCTATGTTCCTACAACGGCCAAGAACGTGCTTCATTCTTCGGCTGTGGAGAAACTTTTAAATTGCGAGGTGCCATTACGTGCTTAATATATGCAAAGTCAAACAAGTTTGTCTTTCAGCCGTGTCCTTGGCTTTGATAGGACTAGAATAAATCATTTAGTAGCCTAGAAGTTCACCCTAATATGCACTACCATGAACAAGTCGCAATTCTTGCGTGTGCATGAAAACTGGAAATGTTTGCTACGTAATAATTTTTCCTGCTGAGCCATTTGCGAAAGGTTGTCCATCAATTAGAGAAGTCCATAAGCCGCATTGAGCTATATGCAAACCATGAACCACTCTCGAAGAGGATGCTATATACTTGCTACATAATTGTCGCAACCATGGCCGAGGCTTTTCGGGACAAAACTGTGGTGATCACCCTTGGTTTCTACTTTGTGGAGTAGATCTATACCTTTCTTAGTACCTGTGCCGATAGTTGGAGGTAAAATTCAGAAATATTGAGGATCTTGGCCCTATTATGTTTTTCCCGCAAGAAATGTACCCGGTATACGTTTTTTGGAAAAAAAAAAAAATCATAATTAGGAGCTGTTTTATAAACTTATTACCATTGAGGAAGCTGCATTGAGGATTCATCTTCTTCTTTTGTTATTTTAAAGAAGGTGTATATCTGAAACATGGTTTCATTGTTAAAACCTACAAACAAATAAATTAGAAAAAATATATATATTCAAATCAAAACTTAATGCACAAACAGTTAAACAACAATTCTCTAACTTCAAGGTTCAAATCACATGATCATCCCCAAGAAACATACAAGTGCACTCTTGACTAATCTCTATATCTCCAACTCCAAATTTCAACTCATGTGGATCACTTCCAACTAACATATAAGTGCATTCCCGACTAATTCCCATGTCCCCAACTCTAAACACCAATTTGGAAAGTTCTAGTAAACACGTAAATAGTATCTTAGCATATAAAAGACATGAAAGAGAAAAAATAAATTTAAGTAAATAAATATCACTTAAAAAGTGCCCTGATTTAAAATACATCCAACCGTTACATACATAAGTAGAAAATGAATACAAATCTTCTTCTTCTTGCTCTTAGATCTAGTAAACACACGTGAAATCCACTATACCAACCCTTATCTACACCTCCTTTCCCCAACAATAACTGGAGCCTGTAACTCCTACATCAATATTTGCTACTAGGGTGGCTTGACAAACTATAGATGATTAACCACACATATCTGAGAAGAATTATCTCCATGAGAGCTTACCGACCTCCTCTTTTAAGGAGCTACTAATGTAAAGGAAGGGTTTTGCTGGGTCTCCATCAACAATTTCAAATGAGCTTAAAGGACGGCCTGATAATATGTCTACATCTAGAAAATTAGATGATCCCTCATCTTGGGATGACCATGGAGTGTCATTAGCATGCTGACCCCATTGGTGTTGTCGTGTTACTCTCGTCATCTTAGTGCAACTGCCTTGCCTACATGGATCGAATCAACATAAGCAGCTCAATATGACTCATTCATTGCCTCCTCTATCTCATCAGCTAGATATGGTGGGTACAAGGTCATTGGCATAGTCATGTAGCAACTGAATACCCTAATCAATGTGGTTTTGAGTCATGGGATAATTGGACAGGTTAATAGAAATCTTAATCTCCTAGAACCCATCAACCTACAATAAGAAAGAGATGATGAATTGTAAGGTCATTCAACTCTCTAGTAAGTGTCAATAGAGGTACTTACCATCGCTCCAAGTAAAGCTCTAGTCCAACCAATATATCGGTATGTAATGCTCTTATACCATTATCTGTACTCACACTCAACACCTTAAGGACCATCAATATGTACGATTACATTATATGAGTCATTCCAAATGACGATGTATCTTGAATATTATGTAACCTAGTTGACCTCAATCTAGCCTCATAGGTCTATCGAGTGTAGGGATGTCTCTATGTTGTATAGTGGTGGAATTTTTTGCAAGCCACCAAACTAATGTATAGCACGTACTAGGAAGTACCACTCCACTATATAGAAGCAAATGAGTGGTATCTGAGCTGCCCAAATGGCTCTCCTACTTCTATAAAAATTAGGTAGGATATCAAGGATATCATTAGGGTGTAACTATTCTATAACCTATAATTTCATGTTTTGAAAGTTAATGTTTAGGTAAGTATCAAAAGAATATTTATATATGTGCGAAAGATAAATACTTAATATGCACTCTATCCATCCAGCACATCGCAATAAGCCCTCACAACATGGGTCAGGTGCTACCTAGTATCACTATCCACCCTCTGTCGAGTAATTAAAAGCAACTCACCGTCTATAACCATCTTATATCAACCTAAGGGGGTGATGTATGGGAACCTATCCAAAGCCTACACTTGTAGGAGAATCCCGCCCACTTCCCCCAACCAAAATCTTATAAGCCATAGCCTTAGATGTTAGATACAACTGTTTGTACAATTATGTTAGACAAACAAACCCCTTACTATGTTGTTCATCCCTATTGAAGTCCTCTAGAAATTGTAGGAACGTAGCATGAACAATAGAGTTAGATTTATCTATGGATACAAATCCCCTAAACATTTGCAGAATATACGTTTTAGTGTATCACATTATTCGATCCTTGTCGGCTCTAGTAGGTAGCAATCGAAAATGACTAGCCAACTAACTTAGCTTGACTCATCCCACCCTACCCTCATCACCCTTAAGGATGGCACTAAGATATCTAGCACAAATCTAAGGCTACTCTTGATAAGTGCTCTCGATCACTAATAAGCCATCTATTAAGAGATCAAACTGCACTTCTACATCTAGGAGGGTAATAATGAGCCATATGGAATGTGTATCTCTTCGACCTCTATTAATCAACAATGTAGTGATAATATTCTAGTCCAATTGTATCTATGAGAGACAATTCAATCTAGTGAACCTAACCCATTCTAAGTAAGGCAACATACAAGGGTCCAATGAGATATCATTTTTCTGTTGATCATGCTGAAGCTCCCATTTGTGACGATGCATAATAAGCTACTCCATATCCTGTAAACAAAACTGCAATCTTCTATGAGCATAACATAATCCATTTATTTTATTGAGGAAAAATTAAATAGTTAGAGCCCTTACATATTTAGACAAACCTGCTATGATTTGTGCCTCTCTTAGCCAGTTAAAACTAATTTGTCAATAGGTCTAAGCTCTATCTACCTTGCAAAGGCAATCACAGCAGGTTAATATGCAGTATATAACATTTAAGCCAATTTATGTAGATATATAGTAATAAACATAAGTAAATGAAATGTATGTGTATCTTACATTCAAGTGTCAATTACCCTACCTATTCCTATCTGAACATGTTCTCCTATTTTGTCCTTCCCTCTTACATATGCTGCATAATGTCCTATTTGGCTGCTCTAACATTCATCTCCATGTGACAATGCCTCTCCTAAGCTTTCCCTTTTTATGTTGCAGTTCCATATTAGGGTAAGTAATGGGGAGGTTAGTAATAATCGGCTAATTAAGCTTATCTCTATTTGCGAAGAAGTGGGATGTATACCACTAGATCTCATATGTCAACCTGTACTATTCCCCATAGATGACATAATCTCAACCTAAAATTGTAAGCATGGGATTCTGTATATCTACCATTTATTGTACGTGCATATGCTATTGTAGAAGTCGATTGTTTGCATCCTACCATTTGCTATACGGACACTTCCCATTTCAACCTCAAAGATCCTGTTATTTCTACTAAAACACACCACATGATGGACTCGCCCTTCTTTTCTAATTCTCTAACATCTCATTTATCACGACCCAATAGTATCGTTGTCGGGGTAGGTCGCCGTATACCGTATAAAGGTCTATTATCAACCCTTTTGCTGATCATAGGCCTTTCATACGATACACAAAGCTCCTTCCACTCTACATTACTACTAGGCCTATAGATAAGTAATATAGAGCAATTTAACTAAATTTACTCCTATATTATAATTTAGCTAATTGTGTGGGCTCGAGAGACCCACACAAAAAAAAAATATTACAAATAAATGCAATTCATTACAGAACTACATCAAATCTGTGTTATGAGCAAAAACATAAAAGTGTCTAAATATTTATAAATCTATTACAAAATGTCCTTTTTCTCTCTTTGATCGCTTCAACTTGTCCCTACACGAGACTTACCATGGGCATGCCTCAACCCTAATTAGTAAAGAAGTTTTCCTACATCAACAAAAATCTATAAGGATGTAAACTTAAGTTTAGTAAGATAAATACCCTCGTCAGTACCACATGACAGAAATTTATTAAATGCACAATCATATGAATGCATGAACAATCAGTATGGCAAACAATGCATGCAGTGACCTAGGAACTGCATATAACTTAGAATTACGCCCCTTGAAGTCGGGGTTCGAAGATAATTAACCAACCCAAATCAAAATCCGAGTTCTAGACCTTGGGTTTTATTTCATTTACACTATTGTGTTTATATCAAAACAAAACTCTCTCTCTCTCTCTCTCTCTCTCTCTCTCTCTATATATATATATATATATATATATATATATATACTTCCTCTATCGAAATAAAATCATATTTTTAAAATCCTAAATCTAGCGGTGTAGTAGCCTCCGCAATCCATAAACATACGCCCTAAGCAGAAGCCTCAAGACTCGGCCTCTCGCCGACAATTGGCGTCTCCCAACGCCTAGTAAGCCCATCAGCTTAAGACAAAAACTCAATATATATGATGACATAGTGAGTGCCCAATCCTACAGGAAACTTATATTCTTGTGAATCCATTCATATCTTTTGCGTGAAGCGGCAATTGGTGTTATCCATATGCAATATGGGGAATCCATGATTCATTTTGATTTTTTAATCATATAAGTGATTAACTCAATTTTCAAGGTGATCAAACAATTTCATTCCATACAATTCGCATGTATATATTAGTACAAACAATTCCTATTATTATATATATAATTAACAAGTCATCACATTCATCCATAAATCTATACACATGCATCTCCCATATCCTACAAGCATCGAAATTTATATTTATAAGTTTAATTGCATCTATTCTACAAGCAAAATTGAGTAAAGAGTCATCGAGAATTTACTCAATATACCATGTGGGTCAATCAAAGTAATCCGGAGGCAAGTCGTCTCCATACACGGTGTTCCCTGGTCATTGAAATAATATTTTTAAGGGATTGAAATAAACTTAGGAAACTAAGTTAACTTTTCTTAAGTTATACTCTTGACTAATTTTCGTAATTTTTCCCGGTTTTTACCTAAAGTTCAATCGCGTATAACTTTTTTGTTTTAAATCCGATTTTTATGATCTTATAGTCAATCTTCATCGTTTTTTAGTATACTTTAACGTGGTGAGGTTATATTTTCAAAATGAGGTATACAATTCTGTCCATGAGTCAGAACAGTAGCATTCCTCATGTATTGGAGTGCTTTTGGGCCTTGTATGGTAAATGGGCTTTATGATAACTTAAGAAATCCTTTGGGTTTGGTCTTAAGATTTTATCCTAAGCTTAAAATACTCCTTAAGATCAAATTTACAACTTTAGTTTATATTCCTAAGGCTAACAACCACTTCATGGGCCCTTTAATGGGCTTAAGTTGTCAAATGGGCTTGTTTTTTGTTCAAACTAAAGTTAGTAACTTTAGTGGACTTATGAGGCCTTAGCTGGATTTCTTATGGGCTTCAAAATAACCTCTCTTGATGTTTTAAGGTGCTAGTCAGAACTTATTGAAAGCCTAACTTAGAGTTTTAGGCTTGTTTTGAGAGTTTTAAGCTTTGTATGCTTACCATACTTGCTTTGGTTGATCTTTTCACTTTATTCATTAACTTTTGTCATATTTTTAAGCTTATTTTTCCCACATTCCAGATCTGGTTGTGATGATTCCAAGAGATTCTTGCTTGGTTTTTTAACTTGTTTCATTATTTCCTTAAGTTTAGGTGTTAGATTATGCACTTAAACTACTTGTATCAAAATCTTAACTTAACTTTTTTTCCATAAAATCATTCTTTAACTCATGCTCCACATAAAGAAATAGAAAATCTTATACTTAATACAACCTCCATATCATAACTCATGTCATACAAAGTTAGTTTCTTCATAAAACTTCATGTGATAGATTTTTCCTTAACTTAAGTCTAGATTTGAGCATATTTAACTTACCGGAAATAAAATCAACATTCAAATGACCTTTGAACCCTCACGTCCAGCATGTTCATCTTCCATTCAAGTTCTTGTTTCAAGATTTTCTCAACTTAAAATCTTCTATTCAAAGTGTTACATAAGTATCTTTATAAAACACCAACTTTACATGCTCGTGTTTCAACTTCATGTAAGGGTTTCATGAGTTTGTTTCTTAAAACAGTTTTTAGTGTTATAACAACTTAAACCTTACTTATCTCTTCAAGAAATCAAAGTCTCCTAATCATAAACACTAACCACAAATCACAAGAAACATTTACTCGTCCTTAAAGCAAAGTATTGTGGTTGTGCACTAAAGTTCTACTTAAGCTCTTAACTTTGCTTCCTCCTTTTTGCTACCTTTTGGAAACCCGAGTTGTTTGATCTTTTAGAATGGGGTTTGTGGAAGGTTCCAATGGTTCTAAAAGATTTTAGATGGTGAAAGAAAATGACACAAGAACAAGAGGAGAAGTTGCCGTGAGTGAAGCTTGAAAAATAAGAGAAAAGTTGATTTTGTGGAGTAAGGTTATTTCTCCTTTTTATGTTTGTTTCAAATGAAAGAAAGAAGATGTGAAAGTAAAATTGAAAGTGAGAGAAATAATGGAGAAAGTGGCCGGTTGGATTTGGGAGAAATTGAGTGGTTAAAATGTCTTGAAAGTGTTGTCTTATAGCTTACACAAAGTCAACAATTGCAACTATTGATGATGTAAGCATTAAGGAATGAATAGTGATGTGTAAGAGAAAGCGATTGATAGTTAAAAGACAATTGCATGGGCCCCCTTTCTTCCTTATTTATATATGTCATTTACAGTCCTTTTGGGCCATGGAATGGTCTTATCTCATTTAATGAAATTAAGCATGTGAAATCTTGTAAAAAATTGTCCATATGTAGTATAAGTGAAGAGGTGATAAGGAAAATGTCTTATCACTAAATTTTGATAAGTTATCAATTGATAAATGATTCCAACTCTCAATTGATAAGTTATCTAAAGTAATTGGTTGATCTACTTATTGAAGTGTATGGCTTAAGCATAAAGATAAGGGCATGGTCTTGTAGAAAATTATTTTTAGGTTTTCATCTCGCATTGTTTTGTAATTTATGATTTGATTTTTATAAAATTGTGAAATTTGCTAAAGTTGAATGAAATTATTCAAATTAAATTATCGATTACTTACTTAGGGTTAAAATTCCTTAATGATTTTTAAGGTTTAGGGTTTTAAATGACTTTAGAGCTTACAGTTCTTCAAACTTGGGTTTTATCGATAATTGGTTTTTGAATTGGAAAAATTTAATTATTTTCTAAATATAAACTTAAGTTTTTAGTTTAGTTGATCTTTAGGAACGTTTGAAAAGTATTCTTAATCAAGTCTTAGACCTACTAAAAGTAGGATTTACATCACAGCATATTTTGTGTAAGGTTAATTCTTCGCTATTCTTTTCATTGCATCCTTATGTTGCTCATCCTAATAGTTCATATTATTGTAGAATATCCTCCTTACCAAGGATGTCAGTAGTAATCCTCGAGCATGCAACAAAACAAACTTATGGTAATCCATTAAACCACCTTAAAGCATCATTCTTGATACTTCTGACCTTATCTATGCATTTTCAAATTTAAGGAGCTAAACTGGCATCACAATATAAGTAACCATTTTTTTTTTTTTTTTTGCATTGCTAGTTCTTGTGTACCTTATTAAAGTTACTAGCAATGTAATGTGTGCACTACCGTCACAACGCAAATGGAGGTTTCCATTCATTTTCTACCTAGTCAATTATTGATTGGATACCCGAACCTCTATCTAAAATAAGGTATATTGGCTTTTGTCCCTCAAGATCCCCTGTTACATGTCACTTTAACTTCTTGAGAAACTAACCCCATGTCTCACCCAATTCGATATCAATAAGGGCAAAGGCCAACAGAACTATATGGTTTGCTTCATCTATGCTATAGGTAATTAACAACTTATGAGTGTACTTTCCATACAAGAATATGTGTCATGAATGCTAACAACGGGCCTACAGAACTTTTGCGCTTGTATACATGGGCTAAATGTCCACAAAGCCTACTTTAAATGTGATACCATCAGTTCACTTGATTTGTTCCTACCCCAATCAACCTTGGTTGCAAAGTTACTATTCTGTATTACATTAAGCAGCCTTGAAAGATCATCATAAGATTTCTCCCAATTTCTGTACATGGCCTCAATGGCCTTCATCTTAGTAAACCGTACCCTTCTATTAGTTATCTTATACCCAAATTCATGGTTGATAACATTATGTAACTGAGAAATTTTTCTATTTGAATCATCTTTGACCATGTTAGTGAATATGTTGACTATTGTATTGGAATCCAACTGCGAATGATTTTGATTTATGAATGGGTTTACACATGTAGGAACCCTCTAGCCTGGTTATTATAAACACACCATAAATCTTCTTTTTATAGGCTTGGAGCCTCTACTTACAATTGTTAGCCTTCTTAGAGCAGAAAACAAACCACTTACCCTTCTTAGACTCCTCAATCATAAAGCTACAATGATTCTTAATGTAGTACACCTTGACAACTCGTACAAGATCTATCTTAGCATTGAAACTCATACCTCTGTTTAGATCATCACTGGTTAACAGATTACTACACTTTGCATTCATAATTTTCTCAAAGTGTATGCAATCATTGTCCATATTGGTGTTAAAAAAAGGTATGGAATCACTATAGACATAGACATAGGTATTAGATCGTACTCATTTATTGTAAGGTGGTCAACCATCTTGGGTTGCACAAAGAGTGTTGCATGGAAGCAAGTATTTACCTTAGAGGTACACTATATAGGGTTCTCACCAAATTTTTCTCTAGATGTTCTCCCATATAAGTGGTGAATGTAAGTTTACCTAAATACTTTTGTCATCTCAAATAAGTTTTCCATATCATCTTTATCCCTTACATGAATCAAGGATTATGAAACAACTCTTAGATAAGCATTAGGATGCTTGTATAGTATTTCAACCTTATTGGCACTAGGGTCGATTCTAATGCTACCATAAACCCTCCTAAAGAATTTGTTAAACATGGCAAAGTATTTTCATTTTCAACAATTTGATAGGGTCTACCATATTCAAACATGGCATTAGTTTTCAATTTCAACAAATTGATTGGGTCTATCATATTTTAAACCTCAATTTCCCCTCATGATATTTCTATAAGCATATACGAAGAATTTAACAAAATCCACCATTTTCAATTTATATACATAAAATTCATCACTTATCAATCTAGTATCGTCATTACAATATTCAGCGTGTGTTTTGCAGCATGTCAAATTGTACGATATAAGGCCTCTAAACATTTTAATAAACAAGTTATAAGCATTGTGCCAAACACCTTGTAGACATTCACTTATACCACTTAAATCACGTAACAATTCAATTAAAAAAAAAATGTTATCAATGACCAAAAGATACAAGTATCAAACCGACTTGTAGGAGAAATTAATAAAAACCTATCACACTCCAATTCTAGGATTTAATTTGATCTATGCGAATTAAGTGAAATAAGAAGATTATTGTAGAAAAGTGTTACAAGTAAATGTTGTAGATTAACGAAGAAAATGCAGAGAGAATTGACTTGGGATTGTGATTGCAACATAGACCGCAAGAGCCAAAAGAGAGACTGTATAGTGTGTTCGAGATGTGGAATGCGCCTACTGTGCCCCATTTCAGGTTTTATTTTGAGCACAAGCACAGTGAAAGTGTATTTCACAAGTGCACCATCAGGTTTATAAAGAAAGCACACTAATGCGCCTTCACTGCCACCAATCATAACAAGTTCTGGCCCCTAGTTAAGATTTTTTTTTTTTTTTTTTTTCTGCTTATTAAATGTGCAAAAACGACATAAGTTACATCATTTGTGCCAATAAACATTTGTCCACCCTGTCATATATTCAATATGGGACGCTTTCCCTTCACTTCATTATACTTGACAAGGAACGTCTAGATAATTGCAAATACCTGGCTAAAAATGTAAAGCCAGCCCATTAGCATTTTCAATTGCACTTGTCAAGCTGGACATGATCCCAACGCATACTTGATTTCTCCAACGTCAAAATGGAAGGTAAATGAAGAAGATTACAACTTGTTAAATATTCAAAAACCCGAAAAGAAACAAGTTCTGGATATCTATGGGAAGATGCCCGTAGAGAAAAACAAAAAAGTGAACAGAATCAATTCTTAACTTTGTAGAATTCTCTCAAAACTTGAATCACTGGCCGGAAACAAGAACTCAAAGGAACAAGCGAAGTCACCCTCAGATGCTGTGCATTACCATTTCTGGGTTTTGATAGTGTCATTCTGAAAATTTCTCCTTCCAAAATTTCATTAGCTGCAACAGCTGCATATAACATAGCAGTTGTACTTGAGAAAATCATGAAAATCAGAACAGCAGACAGCAGAGTCCTCAGTTTCATAATTTGCCTAAAAGGAAATATAGAACACAAACTGAAATGTTTGAACCAAAAAAAAAAAAAAAAAGAAGAAGAAGAACACACACTGAAATGATTCAACACAAAAAAATGCACTAGACATCCATAAATCTACAAAATGATAGACAGAGAACAGTAGAATCATTTAGGATCTGTAGCAACAAATAGGGAAAATTTTTCATAAAGAGCATTAAGAAGGATAAAGCAATCTCCATGGTATGCTTTCTCCAGTTTGATTTCTATTTGGGAGAACCCTTGCTAAGTCAATTCTGTTGAATTTTTCCCCAGAAAATTGCAATGGAGTCATCCAACACTGGACAAACTAAAAGGGGTAGACCGAATTTAATTTCCTACAAGTTTCATCTTTGGTGCATGTTCTGCAGACTATTTTCTGAACTTTTCAGATATTTGTTACAGCCTTCTCCTATACTAGTTAGAAATTATTGGGCTAAATCAAAAGCAACCGCATCAAAAGCAACTGCAGTAGACAGTAGCTTTTAGTTGTATGTAGTAGCAAGAGGTAAAAGTAGAACATTTTAGTGAAGCACCATCAACAGTGACCATTACCATCATCCCTTTTACCACAAAGATACTAATTAATACGATTACTTTTGGAATAAATTGCAAAATATACCATTTTAAATATGCTCCATGTGCGCTTAATTCCTTTATCTTTAATATTGAATGTTTAGAACCCATATCTTTACAAAACGTGCCTCCAAACAAATCTTCCCTTGAATACAGTAATTACGAAATATAAGAATTTGAAAAAGAAAATTACACAAAGTTAGAAAAAGAGAGATCTCCTAGTTTAAATTTTTCAATATTTTGTTATGCTTAATGTTTTCTTTTTTAATTAATTTTTGTACATTTATAAATTTTTTCTTATTTTGCAATGGTAAATGATTATATAGTGTCTAAAAGCACTTTAGTGAAAATTTAGAGGTTTATACACTCAATTTCAATGATATATATACTACTAAATAATAAGTGTCAACATAAGCACATTAGAAAAAGTGGGGTTCTTTTGGGTGGGGGATGTTGTGTTGGGGAAGGGTGGGGGTGGGCAGGGGGGTGTTGGTGTTGTGGGGAAGTTGCATAGAAATATAACGACTCTTAACAGGGGCACGAGCTAGTTAATGGAAATGAGATGCAGCTTAGGAGCATAAGTGATTCCACTTGGGGCAATAAATATTGAGCTGGAGACCTTGAGCACCAATCTTTAAGCCCAACTCAACAAAAACACTCAAGGCTTGAGCTTAAAATATTACTGTAGTAGCTCAGGGTGGTAGCATTGATCCAAGATAAATTTGTACACGTTCAACTAATTTCAACAGCCTACATTCCTCTTAATTGAAGCCACAACTAGGCTTCAACTTGATCAACTTTAACATAAATAATTCTCAAGCTTTACTCTAAGCTTAATTAGGCTCAAGAGTTCATCAAGTCGAATAATTAAAAGTAGTAACTACGTCATAATCTATGCAACTAGCTTAAGCTTGAGTTTGAATCCCCTACGGTAGAAGGGAATGCCAGCTAATAATGAGTCATGCTCATATAGCTTGGTTTGCAACTTGGCTAAAGTTACAACCCCAATGCAGGTCTAAAGGCTTAAGAATTGCATGCATCACAATCTTCCCATATTTCCAAAAAAAGCAACAAAGTGGTTGGATTGAAAATTTCCAAGGTAATAATGGAAAAAGTTATTGAAAAAACCAATGCAATTCGTCATAATACTTTGTCAAGCCCTATGTTTGCTTATTCTTAGAAAAGGCTGTTAATGTGCCCGTGCAAATCATTTAATCCAGCCTGTGCCAAAGAAAGGCTATTGGATCTAATGAATCATGTATTTCATCTTGTTGGTGCCCCACACTGCACAAACTAATCTAATATAAATGGAATGCTGGTGTGTTCTGTGTTTTGAGCTGCAAATAAAGGAGTCCAGGAGTGAGGCAGTCCCAACTAATGGTTGCTGGAGCTGTCAAAAGGTGTTGGAAACCAAGGGGATGCAGAACAGGGCAAGCCATCCAGATAGGGGCCACCAGAATGGCAGGGTGGAGCGTTATGAGGACAGATTGTTTTCTCCTCCCATCTGCATGGCATGGAAGCAGCATCCTTATGCCAGACCTAAAACAAGTTACCATGTGAATGCCAAGAAGACACCATCTGGTTGATGCTTGAGAGTGTTCTAACCACAAAAAGGGAATTCATGCCATCTGAATGGCAAGATAGTTTTCAGCAATCAGAAGACTGAGTTTTTGCATGTTTTGCTTTATAGACTTTTTCACTTATTTACAGATTTTCCCTTAGGAAGCCTTAACGGTTTATTGGCAGTCATTTTAGAGTGGCCTATCTCTGTCTTTGTTTCCCATCAAGAATACTCTTTGAGTTTAGTATTTATTATGGAGTGATTATTTAATACTCTCTAAATCATTTTGTTCTTATCAATCAAATTACGTTAGGATTTGTGAGTCATATCGAGTTCCTTTCAAGCATTCACAGTTATTTTAGCAATTTTGAGTCATATCATTTGTCAATTTAACAACAAATCGGTTCTTTTTAGACAATAATGAGACACATCTAGTATTGATTATGTCCATACCCCTTTATTCTCCACATTTACACATAAAACCCACAAAAGACTACTTTACCTTTCCGCTCTAGTACACTTTTCAGTGCGGCTCAGTTGGTGCTTAATATTGGTTTCCAGTGTAAGAACATCAAATTCTGCATCCTTCTTTGGACACTATGTGAAGGCTATTAGACCTAATACATCATGTAATTTATCTTGGGTGCTTTGTGTTGTAGGAACTAGTCTAACCACAAGGGAGTCACGAATCCATCTTTGAACACCATATGAAGGCTATTGGACATAATGCATCATGAGATTTATCTCATTGGCACCTACGGCCATTTGAATCATTCTAACACTAGGGAGTTCTAAATTCATCTTTCGACACACATCTATCAATTTTCGTCAGATCATACAAATTTTCACGTCTCCGTTAGGCCTCTTCTCTGTAACAATATGATACCAGTTTGAAGATTTATTAAGACTACCTCATTTTTTGAGGTGCGTGATAGCATTTTATAGGCAAAGCATGCCAGGAAATGCCACAATGGGGCAGGAAAACTTTATCCCTCAGCCTATTTCAGACCAATCAATGTAGTTCAATTAAAACGAATTCAACAAAAACCCACTGAACAGCAACAGGTATACTGGTTATAGATGATGATAGCCTTTAAATAACAACTATATGAAGCTTACCAGAAAAAGGATGAATCTTGGCAAAGTGAAAGAATTCATCAGCAGAGCACCCAAACAAAACCCTAGCAACCCTATCGAAACACAGTACTGTAAACACCTTCTGGTCCGTCGCTATAGACATCTGCGAAAACAAGATACAACCTTTACTATCATTTACTCATGAAAGAACAAAACAAACACACCCAGAAACTAAAAGGCGCTTACAAGGATGCGGAAGAGGCGTTTGGAAGGAGCGTAAGTGGAAGGGTGTTGGTGGTTGCAAAGGTTTTTGCTTTTGTCGTTGTTGTTTTCGGGAAGAGTGCGTTCGCAGACTGAACAGACAGTGTAAAAGATGTTTGATGGATCGATTGCGAGTAATGAGCAGATTTCTGTGGTGGGTTTGTTGTTCGCTTCTTCATGGATTGCTTCCATGGTTTTTGAGGTCAATGTTGCCACCTTTTCTTCTCAGAAACGTTGCAGTACAAATAGCCTAGGAAGGGAACTGCAAAAACAGACAAACAGTACGGTGATGGTGAAGCTTGGGAGGAAAGTAGCCGCACATTTTTAATTGCATGTTACTTGGTTGGTTTGGTTTTTACATTTTCCGAGTGTTTGGTAACTTTTAACATAGCTGGGAATAAAAAAAAAATAAGCAAAAGAGGAGAAACGAAGGGAACAGTCTCGATTTTTTTTTTCTATGGATCTTATAATCTATTTTATTATTAATTTATATTTTTTAAAATTTAAAATAAATGATGAAATAAAGAACTTAATCATTCATTCAAAATAGAGAACAAGATCAGAGACACGAGATTGTAAAATTTTCTAACTTTAACTCTTACTAGGACATGATAAGGTAAAACATGCCCTCAGATAAAACATTTAAAGAAAAGATAGAAAAAAGAAACAAAACAATAGTTGGTCCACGTTAAAGTCTAAGAATATTATGAGGCTTCACAAAGGACTCTTTCTCAAAGTACTTGATTAATTTTTCCAATCATTTTCTTTTATTTTTCTCCGTATTTGAAAAATATTCATCTCATTTCCATCTTATATTAAAATATTCAAACTCATTATTTCTTTTTATTTCTATCTGGTAAAGGTAAACTTATTATACATGTCCTTCATATGATTTCATCAATAGAGATTAATGACGAAAGTTGGGTTTGCTACTATAGAACTTAACAGATACATCAACTTGTTTGACACTATATTTTAATTCTATTAATTTTCATTTTCTTTGGTTTTTTTATATAATATTCTATTTCATTTTTAATTTGATTTAATAGAAATATAATATAAATACTTAAGTTATATTATATATATATATATGTGTGTGCTTAGAGTATTCTATATATGCCTGTAAAATAAAATATAATGTAAGATATTAGGATATTATTTGGTGTGACCACTTTAATACTTAAATTATAAAGAATTTTAGAAAAAGGAAAGTAAGAATGTAAGAGGCCTCAAAAGTGAGTGAGTGTGTGAAGATGATTTGCCATTGATGAGGTATCTTTATTTATACTAGCGTGTTGGTTCCTATGATGGAGAAGGGGTGTACTCATTAAATATAAAAGTGGGCATCATGGTAGCAATTGCAGCCTAAGATTTCTACGGGTGTGTGATTGATTGAGTTAAGGAGCTTTATCCTTTATTGACTATTGTTTACTCATTGATAATTGCATATTTATCCCCATTTATAACATATACTTATGCATATATTAGTGTTTTATTATGAATTTGGCTTAAGATTTGATAAATATATATTTTTGGATCAATTATGAAATAAACAATTGAAAAGGATGAAAGTGGAGATCAAAATTGCTTATATATGTTCACAAGTTTTTCATCATAGCATAAATCGTATTTATAAATAAGTTTTGTGCTTAATCTCAACAAATGGTTATTCTCTTGAATCCGACACAACACAATTTGACCTAGTTTTATTGTGGATAACAACTGTAGAATATCAAGCAACTTCAATTTTTAGATCAAATCCTAGGAGCTGATGAACTTCAACCAAGGATCACTAGCTGCAACATGTTACAGCAGCTTCTTGAAGGGGACCTAGACAAATGCCGAGCTTCACATGATAGCCTAACTGCAGCAGGCAAGTTTTGAGCAGCTAAGGCACAGCTCAATCTACATGTGGCATTGATAGGAATCACACATGGCAGCTGTACTTGAGAAAATAAGCATGATTTAGCAGCACATTTTAAGGAAAATTTAGCATTTGAGGATTTTGGAGTTGTGAAGAGCAAGTCTTGACAGACCTAAGCTGGTGCGAGCTCCTCACTTCAATTTGACATGCAGCAGCTCCATTTGATAAACTTAGCAGATCTGAGCGAGGATGCAACAAAAACTCAGCAACTACAAGCCAAGAGTTCACATGACAGCAACTAAAGATGAGACGCGAGCCCCTCTCACGAAGCTCCTTTGTTAACAGTAGAACCAACCTACTCACTGATGAAAACAGCAGTAGGCCATGAATTAAGTTGAGAGCAGCTTGTGTTTCCTCAATACTACAGGTGTTGCTTCGGTTGTTATGTTCATTTTTTAAGTGGACAGCACATTTGGATTGAAGGAACATCATGTAACATGGGAGATAAATAGCAGCAGACCTAATTCAGGGAAGAACACATGCACTTCATTATTGTTTTGAGCTGAGCTTGTGTAATCTTATCATCTTTAGTTTTATTACAGGCAGAATTTACTAGAAAGCTCCACCTGTTAGCTACATTTAACTTGGCATTCCATCCACTCCAGCAAAGCAACCAACTCTCCATGGCACACATGACAGCAGCTGAACTTGCAACTAGTAAGCAATGCCAAGGGCTCAACCTGATTCCAACATGACAAGCACTAACCCGAGGAACTATAATATCAGCCAACATGGTCAGCAGCTCCTGAGCTCCAATATCAGCTGTATTTGCAGACATGCTAAGCTGAACAGCCCTTCTTGGCTTGAGCACACCATAGACAGCAGCTTGTGAGGGCGTTTTGCAAGTTTTGAATCCCGACCAGCAGATCCATGCCAAGACCTAATGGAGTTTCCCTTAACAGCCAAGCACCCATGCAATTTTCTAGGCTAATCAACAATACCATGGTCCAGTAAAGCAGCAACTTTCAATAGGCAATGGCAGCTGATACGAGTGACTAAATCAACCAAGATGAGTAACTCGTTTCTGGAATAACAGACCAAAAAACAGCAGCATTTGATCAACTAGCAAGTCCTACTCCAAGACCGAACAGTTGCAGCAACTAAATAGCAGAGTAATTCACGCCATTTACTGAGCAATACAGCAGCAAATTGAGCTGCAGATTCAATTTAAGGCCTTGGACTTCAATTCCTAGCAAGCTATAGTATTCAACTAAGCATCAATAAGCCATCAGCAGTTCCCGTTTGGAAATTACAGTAGCAAACAGCTGCTACTTTAAGCAGCTACCGTACTTAAACTTCTAAGTTGCAGGAGCCCAGGCAAACTAAATTCAGCAATCGAGGGCATCCAATGATACCAAGGACAGCCGAAAAAGGAGCAATTTTATACAAATGCAGCAGCTCTAGAGCAAGAGCACTTAATTGGCACTTAACCGTAATTGAAAATAGACCCTAAGTTTCAAAGTTGCTGTAATTACAAACTTATACTAAGACCGAATTGGACTAACAGCAATTTCTTTTCTTTTGTGCAAATCCGAGCTCCTTCTCCCAATCGCCCACATTGAGGCCGAGAAAATCAATGCGGAGCTTCTCTACTTCAACAACCAATCAACAGCTCCTTCAAGAGAACAAAATAGCAGCCACTCCATTCATCAAGCCGAAACAGAGCAACTACACGCCACACCTGATCCAACTCCGGCCAAGCAACTTCAGCCGTGAACTCCAGCCAACGCAGCAGCTCCTTGGACACGTACTGTAGAGAAATGCAGCAGCAACCGACTCATTTCAGTCAAGAATTCCATGCGACAGCAGTCCACGCTCCTCTTCTTGATTTCAGCAGGCGGTGACTCGTTGTGCAGTAGCCGCAGCACTTGAATTTTAAAATTCAGTAGCACCCCAAACCGAGTAGTCCACTTCACAGCAGCTTGGACAGCTATAGCACTCCACGCCCTTGCAGCAACTCATTTCAGGCCGAGAAGCTCCACTTTGTTCCGAACAGCACACTACGCAGAGCCTCCGAAAGCTTCGACTTCAATTGCAGCAGCTCCCAATTTGTTTGACAGCGGCTGCAGCAAACAAAAACAACAGCACCTTACTCCAGCCGAGAACCAACCCGAGAGCAACACCATTCAAGTGACATAAGCAGCCAGTTAAAGCTGACCAAAGCTTCACTTCATAACAGCAGCAAGTAGCAAGTTGCAGCTCCACCGATCGGCAACTCATTCTTCAAATAGCAATCCTAGCACCAAACAAAGCTAGAATGAAACAAACAGCAGTTGGCCTTGGTTTCAACGACACAAGTGCAGGCCTTGATTAAAAGTGTCAGCCCATGTCTTATTTGGTGGCCCACGTGTAGATTCTATGTTGTGACAAAATTTTAATTAATTTCACATGGGCTTCATCCAATTTTGTTTGCAAATGAGAGGCAGCAGAAGGCAACTCTCTTCCAATAATCCACGTCAAGCCCATTTTGGGAGCAGGACAACATGATGAGACGAGAGAAATATAGTTTGCGAAGGGGGAGAAAAGAAAGGGTAGCTGGAGAAAACCGAACAACAGGAGCTTAGAGAATAGAATTTTCTTGTTTTTGTGTAGTAAATATTCAATTAAATCCTTTTGTTTTAGAGGAATTCTCGAGTATTAAATATATCAAGATTTGTCAATGTATTAAATTTGAATATGTCAATTGAAGTATTTTTTTTTCTTATTATTTCAATTGTTATATATATTGATTTGTTTGGATATTATAATTAGATATTATACTTAATATTTATTGGGTTTTACATTGATAGATTTAAGGGATTGATGTGTTTTATGAATTATTTATTAAGTAATTGAGTATTTTGCTATTGCATTCATCGTTTAATTATTAAGTATTTTTTCATCACTTTTTAGTTAGATAAAATTATTGGATATTTAGGAGAGTTCTAATAACTCATAAAGAACATGACTTAAATTTTTGAAAAAGTTCATTATAAGAATATGCGGATTTTAATTAAATTTACGAACTCACACACTTAATATGATTGGAACTATGACTTAGGTCATAGGGACGTGCTCAAACCATATTTTTAACTAGAATAGTAATTTAAGTGTGAGCGAATTACCATTTATCTGATAATTAAAGATAAATTGCTTTATAGAGTGAATTTATGCTATAATTAGAATTCCGCTACTTAAAGAGAGGTAGTCGAGTTTTAATAAGTTTAATTAAATCCCATTTGGTTAATTTCGAATAACGTTTCAAGATATTGTAGAAACACAATTTTTACTCCCCAGTAGTTATACTTTTAATTTTTTTTAATAGAGTCCTAATTCAAAAGTAAAAAATAAATAAAATGAAAAAATTGAAAAATGATGAAAATACAAAGATACAAAAAAATGAAAAAAAGGAAAAAATTATAAAGATTTTTTGGATTTTTAGGAAGTAAAATATTTTAGAGTCAATTAATTTAGTTTTAGTTCAGTTCAAATAACTTATTTTAGAGAGTCACATAATTTAAGTACAATTTAATTGTACTAAGCGTTAAGGCATAGGCCAACGATTTAACAAATAAGTATTAGAATATTTGATATGAAGTTAGTTTGAGGTCATAGCTTCGGATCTCGTTAGACACTTATATATCTTCTATTTTTCTATCCTTTTATTTTTTTTATAGAAAAAGCGAGATGAATAAGTGAGATTATATCTAATCAAATCTTCTTCATTCGAATTTGAATCAATAAAAAATATTCGAATCTAGTTTGATTTCGGATTTGAATTAATATAAATAATTCGGATCTAATTTAATTTTTATCAAATTAGATATAATAGATACGATTCAATATGATTTGGTTTAAGTTTTATAAATACAGGCATACTCCCAAAAGAAAAGGATCCTTTACTGTGACACATATATACTGTCATCCAAATTGCACATGCTACTCCCACGAAGCCCTTGAGCCATCAAATACTCATTGTCCATGACCAAATTTTGATCAACACAACAACAAACACAGTAGCTAACCACCATCTTCATCCCTCATCCACTCAACAAGAACATCAGGCCATCTCCCATCCTCTTTCAATCCTTCTTGACAACAACTCCATTGCTTGACTCCATATATGACCACTACGCATCCTTTGACCTCGACGCCATCAAACACTCATTAGCCCCATAACCAAATCAATCCTCGACGCCTTCACTAATGAAGTCCACTCTCCCTCGCATGTGCGATGCTCTCCTTGATCAGCACTTACTACATGCCTCACACTCGGACTCTAGTATACTGCACCAAGAACACTGAAGTATTACACTACACATACTTCCCCTGTTGTATGCTCAAGCATGGATGCCACTGATATATACGAACACATCCACAAGCACTTATCACACTCCATTGGCCAGTTAATGAATGACGATGGCGCACAACCACATGCTTCGAATAGAATGGCAAGTTGCGATCGCAACTTCGATGCCAACAAACAACTGATGCTACATGACTGACTAGTTCTTGTCCACAACCAACACCGAACAACCGCTGCAGGATGAGCGACTCCATTCACACGCATGCGGCCATCCATCCACAACAATACGAGCAACGACATTGTATAGCACACCATCATCACCGAACAATCCCCCGATAAATGTGTGATCATTGTCCATGCTACTGTATTCATCCTTTGGCTGACGATCAAATGGAGTCTTGAAGAGCCGCATGTCCCTTTAATCCTTCAATAACAATTAGGTTTGATTCAATCTTATTTTATTTATTATTTATTATATTATATTATATTATTAGATGATATATATAGATATGTGCATAGAATACGATAGGTTTTTAGTATTAGTTTTCTGATATTACATAAATTAGATAATGACTTAAGTAAATGGTTATTTAATAACAGTTATCTAGATAGGGATGTGAATATTAGTTTAAGAACCGTTAAGATTGGTTTTTATTATATATAGATCATTATATTTTACTAGTTAATATAATATAATATATAAATATGTTAGTATAGGGGTTTCAATATTAATTCTTATATGAGCATATTATATGGATTATTTTATTTTTGGTTGATAGTTATATATTAGTTTAGGGGTTATTAGGATTGGTTAATTTTTTTTTTTTGATTTGGTTTTGTTTAAAAATTCATCACGTAAAGGTTGGTTTTTTTTTTTTCTTTAAATAAAAATTAATAAGGAATTTTTTTTTAAAAAAAAAAATAGGATCATAAGGGCGTTTTTTATAAAACAACAACACTCAAAAATTATGATCTCTTAAATTTTTTAAAATAAACTAAATCGATTGAAAACTTAAAATCAAACAGTTTTCAAAAATTAAAATAAACCAATACAATAAAAGTTTTTAGAAAGAATTACGATCGTTTGATCCCGACTAGTAGGAACGTAGACACTTTTGGGGCGACAATAAAATTTGTAGAAACTTAGGGTTTTTTTTCTTTAACTTTTATTTTCTTTTCTTAAAAAAATAAAGAAAAGAATAATTTGAAAAATAAACCTAATTTCGGTAAATAGATAGTGGTACCTGTTAGGGTTTTATAAATTAGCTCTGAGATTCGGATTCCTTTAATTTGTATTAAATTGAAATCGAGGATTGATAGCTAAATCGTAGTCAATATACCAAATTGACTATGGTTTCTTTTCTTCTTTCCCGACTTCGGTCGGGTGGTGACTTTAAAACTTTTTTTTCTAAATAAAAAAACTGGAATTTCCCAATTTCTTTAATCGAAGATCAATATTAAATAGATTTGGGTTTAATATTAATCGAAAAGTGGAAAATCAAATTTAAGAAAACCAAAAATCAGGCTCAACAATTTGGCAACTCCATTGGGGATACTTAGAGGGCTAACCATTAGAATTTACCAAAAATAGGATTTTTTTTTTAAAAAAGAAAAGATAAAAAAAAAGAAAGAGCACTTAGGTCTGTTATTTTATTTAGTTACTTATTTTATTTTCTTTTCTATACTAATATTTTTTATAGTTAAAATTAATTTAAGGCGAGAGAGGGTAGGGGGAGGGGGGTGTGTGTGTTTTATTTTATTTTATTTTTTGCATCATAAATGCATGTTAGATACGATCAGAAACAGGCTATTTTAGGACCTTAGGAGGGGGGTTATCGTATAAGTTTTAGATGTTATAGGGCAACTACCTTTCAAGGTCGATTAAGCTATTCTACTCAAGTTTAGATGTGACCGCAAAACCGTTACTTTGAAAAAATGTAGTAGTTGCAGAACTTGAGGACCTTTAGAACTCACCCTTTGCATTATACTAAAACTTTTTTTCAAAAAATCACAAGAACCCATGATGTGGCAGACTTAAATGGACAAGGGCAGTTGTGAAGTTGTAGTTGTAGTATTTCCCTGTAAATAATTTGTAATAATTTTGTGTAAAGTTCAGAATAGGTTGTGATTGTGATTTTGATTTTTTTAAATAGGCATGGTTAGATTAAGTTAAGAGCCCTTTGAAGAAATTCATGTCCACCCACTACACTGGCCTCAAAGATTGTTTCAAATGTGGTTCCAACTCTTTAGCCTAGATAGGTAGGAGTTTATAAAGAACAATATTAGGCCTATCTTCTCTTTGCAAAAGATCCCTATAAACATCACTTTAGTGCAGGCTTTAGTTCACTTATGGGTGCCTGAATCCATCAGTTTCTATTTAGCCTTACATCGGCTAAGCCCAACCTTAGAGGAGTACTCTCAATTGTTGTGGGCCCCTACTATCATAGATGAGGTCTATGTCCTAAACTTAGAAGCTGTAGAACCAAAGATCCTCACCAAGTTGTTGGGAATTAGAAAAACCGAGATAAACCGAGTTCTAAATCAAAGAAAAACCATTCGATTAGAGGATGTCATGGACTGGTTTTCTAAACTAAAGCATAGAGACAAACAGGATTTTTTTTTTTTTTTTTTTTTGCAAATTTAGAAGCATGGCACCAGTACCGAGTCAATGCTTTTATACTAGTGGTATTTAATACTATCTTGTTCCCTAATTATAGACGCTAGGTCCACTTTAGAATGGAAAAACTCATAACCCAATTTCTTGAAGAGAAATCATATGTCCTGGTCCTCCTAGTTGAGCAAATCTAGTCACTAAATCATCTTAAAAAGAAGAAATGAGGAGATCTGATTACCAATATGGGTCGACTTATAGTTTGGTTCGTTAGCCACATGAGAAGTTACCAACTTGATTTTAATCGATCTGAGTTTACCCAGCAATATGATCTCATCAAGTCATTTGAAGAAAGAATTGAGCTACCAGAAGATATAGCTAGCTGTTATTGGGTCCAATACTTTCAGAGTATGAAAGCAGAAGAGTTATTATTGATGCCCAAGTGGTTTGCAAGCAAGGAAATGATAAGAAGATGTGAAGATTTCAAGGTGGTGCCCCTAATTGGCTTCAACCTCTATACTGGATATGTCCCAGCCAATGAACTCATTGAAGACACGATCCCTAGACCATTATTGGAAGCTGTCTCATTGGACTTTCATAACCCCAACATGTTAGTGGTTGACAAAGTAGCCAAGCTCTTAAGCATCCGAGCTCTTTGGTGTACAAGAAAGATCACCCTTACCACTAAGGGGATGGTAGGTAGGAGCTAGACAACCAAAGGGTCACCAACTAAAGAATTTGAAAGATATGGAAGACAACGAGGAGAAGAGAGAAGTCTAAGTCAAAGTTGAACCTGAGAAAATGAGTAAAAGAGAGCAAGAGTTGGAGAACCATTATGAGGAGTATCACCAGAAGATAAAGGCATTGGAAGTACAATTGAAGAGGACTAAAGGTAAGGAAGAGGAAGCTCCCAAGATTTGAAAGAGGAAGAAAACTCAAGACGAGCTCACTAGCCATAGGAAGATTAGAATTTATATTTTAAGCTTTTTTAATATTTTCTTTCTTTATGATTCCTTTTTCGAATATAATAAGTGATGTAACGCGTCATAATTGCAAAAATTAATAAAAATTAGTTAGGTTTTGCCACATCAAAGGTCTCTTGCCAATTCTTAATTTTCATTGCATTCGTGTGCCGTGCATCCTACATTTGTATATTTAATAACCTTTTCATAGAAAAATGTACATGTGCTAACCCTTTATTGAGTTTTCATCAGGTAAAATCTTAAGATAACTCCTAAACGTCAAGTCTTTCAAAGAAGTCTGATTAGAACACATTCCCAGACTAGGATGGCCACCACTTAAGGATATGATAGAGAAACCTATATCAATGATCCATTTGAGCTGAGATTCTATTCCATAGAAAGGGCTATAGAGAAGATGGCAAAACAAATGAGCTTCGTAGTTGATAGCATCCCGTTGCTGTGAGCTATAACACCGGCTAATGAAGAAAGCTCCAAGGCTTATTATGGAAAGAATACATAGGCTCCTAGAGCAGATCATGAATTTTCAAAAGACCCATTTGAGTCAGAAGGAGTCTACCCAAAAGTTAACCCAACCTTCAAACTTGATATGTATGTGGCCCTATGACCGGCTAACCAAGGGCCTATCACAGATAACTTAAAAGTACTGGAAAAGAAACTGATGCAACAGATAGTTGAGAAGATGAAATCACTTACAGAGTATGATGGATTTAAACAGGCAAGGATCACTAAGTTTTCTATACATGACATTGGAGCTTACCCTGAGAAGCTTAAGGTACTAGAGTTTGAAAAGTATAACGAGATGAGATGCCCCAAGCTCTATACCAGGTTGTACGATAGGAAGATGGGTAAATATGTCTAGTATGATTCATTCATGGTACAGACGATCCAAGATAGTTTAACGGGGCTACCCTTAACTTAATATGCTCAGCTTGATCTAAACCAGATAAATATATGGGAGAAACTTGCTAGAGTGTTTTATAGTAATATAAGTTCAATGTAGAAGTAGCTTTGACCATAATGGATTTGGTTGCCTTGCGTAAGAAGAACAATGAATCATTCAAGGAATATGCTTAAAGGTAGAGGTCCTTAGTTGCGAGGATATCTACTCCTACTACCGAGAAGGAGCTCACTTCAGCTTTCATTAACACCTTAGAAAGGCCTTATTTCTCCCATCTCATTAGGCAAGCCTCATCCAGTTTTGCTGAAGTGGTAGTAGCAGGGTACAGGGTTGAAAGCGTCATCTCTTCAGGAAAACTTCAAGAACTAATAGATAAAAGGCTACCAACTTCATCTTTTGGTCTTAGACCATTGGGCAGCAAGCCTAAAGAACCCATGGTAAGTGTAGTAAATTCAAATGCCAAATCAAATGTTCAAGCTACCTTTAGAATGAATCTTCCTTTGACTCAACAACAGTTCAGGGACTAGCCTCAGGCTAATAGGACCTTTAGATAGTTTACCAAGATAATGGTCCCCTTAAGTCAAGTTTTCGAGAAGTTACGAAAGGATAATTTGATATGGTATGAACTTCCTAGTAATCGATACTGGTCAAGAATCTTTGACCCTACAGTAAAGTATGAATACCATTATGGGTAAGTGAGGCATTCGATTGATGCATGCTGGAGACCGAGGAACAGAATTTATGACTTAATAGATGAAGGGACAGTGTAGTTAGATTTTGTAGAAGCCCCAGCTCCCAATGTTAACAATAATCCCTTACCTAACTATAGGCTGATGATTGGTATGATTTTCAATGACTATACCATCAATGTCATTAGGTCAGATAAGAAGCCTAAGGTTTTTGAGTTCTGTACCAGCAAACAGGCTCCAAAAGCAAAGAGGTACACATTTCACGTACTGTTGGCACTAGAAAATTAAAAGGCTACCCCATTTAACTATCACCTGGTAAATCAGGAGAAACCAGGTCCTTTAGTAGGGGGGATTACTTGATCGAGAAGGATTTATCACCTAAGAGAAGAGCATGAGAAGAAGGCTGCAGTAGGGGAATCGAATGATAAAACGATAGCAGAATACATTGAAGGGCTATCAACCTTCACTAAGATGATTAAGTGGAGTAAATATAAGATCATGGACCAACTCAGTAACACTCCTACACAAATATCATTGATGAGCTTGTTGATCACATTCGAATCGCATAGCAAAGCTTTGTTTCGCACTTTAAAGGAGGTGAAGGTCCTTCGTGGAATTTCAACTGAAAAGATGGGACTAGTCACTAATTCTATCCTCGCCATGGATCAAATTTCCTTTTTAGCTAAAGAATTAGGTGAAGAAGGGAACAAGCATACGAAACTACTCTTTATCGTGGTAAGGAGTAACGATATAATCATTATTAGAGTAGTCATTGACAACAGATTATCATGGAACGTCTGTCCACTTACTATCTTGGATTTGCTGGGCATTGACACGTCTACAATTAGGCCTTCTTCCACAATAGTTAGGGTATTTGATGGTTCCAGAAGAGAGATTATAGGGGAGATAGATTTATCTATGAGTATTAATTCTCAGCACTTCACTATTCAATTCCAAGTCACGAACATTCCAAGATCTTTCAACTTACTCTTGGGAAGACCTTGGATTCAAGCAGTAGGGGTTAGACCCTCGAGCATGCACCAAAAGCTGAAATTTATCTCAAATGGCCGAGTGATTACAATTCTAGGAGACTAAGATTATGAAATTTACAAGGAAACGGCCATACCGTATATAGGAAGTGAAAGGCAAGAAGAGCTGAGCTTATAGATGTTTGAAGAAGTAAGCATGATTACTAGTCCCAAGAGAGAAGAAGATAGAAGAATAGAATTCAACGAATGCTAGATCGGTACCTATGTCCTTGGCTACAGCCTTGGCTATAACCTTACCGCAGTAGAAGAATTCCAGAAGAAACAAGTGAAGGGCAAGAGAGGCAACAGATTATACCATGCCTCGATGACCTTTCCATCACTAGTTGAGACATTCATACAGGTAGAGACTCAAGCCTTAGAATCTGCCAATGAAAGATCAATAAGCTCACCTAAGTCCTAGCACCATTTGATTAACTAGTTTTCCATCCCGATGAAGGGCAATAGGTCTTCCCTAGGGTAAAGGGTGACCCTTAATCAGTATTTTTTGAATTTTTATTTTCAATAGTCATCGTTTCGAATGTATCATTAAACCTTTTGTTAAAAAAATATTAGTTAGGCCTTTATCTCATTTGCAATTCACTTCCATTCATTCAATAAAATCTTAGTTCATTTCTTTCCTTTGTTGTGTTTCAGTACTCTTTTGCTTACATATACTTTTCTTTATGCGGTTTGCCCAGATCTAATGAATCAAGTGAAAACTAGGAATACTTTGTGCAGGTAGAAAATGAGAATGTCAATATTGCGTCCGGCCTTACTAGGTCAGTCGTTGGGAATGATATTGATGACTATAGTAATATACAAGAGGAATGGAAAAAATATGAACTGGGTAGAATTATTATTGATGAATCGATTGAAACAATCAATGTAGGGGATGAAAATAATCCTAAGAATCTAAAAATTGAAGGGAATCTAAAAGAGAAACAAAAAATAGAAATGATTACATTGTTGGCCGAATATTAAGACGTGTTTGCTTAGTCGTATGAGGGTATACGAGGGTTGGACCCATTGATCATGGTCCATCATTTACCCACACAAGAAGATGCTAATCCAAAAAATAAAAAGTTAAGGAGATTTTAACCCGACGTATTGTTAAAAATCAAGGAGGAGGTTAAGAAGCAACTGGAAGTTAGATTCACTGAGGTGTCTGATTACTTGGAATGGGTAGCCAATATTGTTCCAATGATTAAGAAGAATGGAAAGGTCAAAGTGTGTGTAGACTTTTGGGATCTTAACTAGGCAATACCAAAAGATAACTTTCTACTACCTTACATTGATGTCTTGGTGGATAACACAGCTAGAAATAATTTATTCTCATTCATGGATGGTTTTTCGGGATACAATCAAATCTGGATGTTCAAAGAGGATAAGACTAAGACGACTTTTGTTACAACTTGGGGTACATTTTGCTATAAAGTGATGCTATTTAGGCTTAAGAATGTAGAGGCAATGCATCAGAGGGCCATGGTTGTGATCTTTCATGATATGATGCATAAAGAGATAGAAGTGTATGTCGATGATATGATTGTAAAATCTAAGGAAGAGGAAGATCACTTAAACAACCTAAGGAAGTTGTTTAACAGATTAAGGAAGTTCCAATTGAAGTTAAACCCGAAGAAGTGTACTTTTAGAGTGACGTCAGGAAAATTGTTGGGTTTCATAATTAGCCAAAGGGGTATTGAAGTTGATCCTGATAAAGCTAAGGCTAAATTGACATGCCTCCTTCGTATACACTTAAGGAAATACGAGGATTATTGGGGTGTTTAAATTATATAGCTCAATTCATATCACAGTTAATAGACAAATGATGTCCTCTATTCAAGTTGTTGAAAAAGAATGCGACGATCAATTGGGATGAAGAATGCAAAGAGGCTTTCACAAAAATTAAAGAATACCTTATGAATCCACTAGTGTTGGTGGCTTCTAAGCTTGGAAAGTCATTGTTCTTATACTTGACCATATTACTTGAATCTATCCGGTTTGTGCTTGGTCAGAAGGATGAAGAAGGGAAGGAGTAGGCCGTTTATTATTAGAGCAAGAAGTTCATAGAAAGGGAGCAAAAATACTAAGAAGTTGAAAGAACATGTTGTGCATTAGTTTGGGTCATGTATCGACTCAGACAATATATACTTTACTACTAAATCGAGTTACTAACATAACATGACCACTTGAAGTATTTAGTAGAAATATCGGCCTTCATTGGAAGAGTTTTGAAGTGGCAGATGTTACTGGTAGAATTTGACATCAAGTATTTAAGTCAAAGCTCAGTTAAGGGGCAAGCTTTGGCAGATCAATTAGTAGAAATTCCCTCCGAGGATATCCCTTGACAAGTACGAGTTGAGTTCCTTGATGAAAAAATCTTAGCAGTAGAAAGTGTTTCTGATAGTAAAGCAGTTGAGAAATCCTTAGGTTGGAAAGTGTTTTTTGATGGAGCAGCTAACGTATCCAGGTGTAAAATTAAGGCAATCCTATTGTCTCTTAAAGGTATACAATTCCTGATGGCTGTAAGATTGCCTTTCCCTTGTACTAATAATATTGCAGCATACGAAGCATGTTTTTTGGGACTTAAAATTGCATTGTTTAAGGAGATGTAGGAATTAGAGGTGTACGAAGATTCTTCATTGATCATAGGCTAGGCTTGGGGTGAGTATAAGATGAAAGACCCCAAATTAGTACTTTATCACCAATACTTAGCTAATTTGATAGCTAAGTTTGAAAAAATTACCTTTATGTACGTATTAAGGGTTTAGAACCAATTTGTTGATGCTCTCGTTACTTTGGCATCTATGATCTAGATATCGAAAGGAGTAGAGATTCAGCCACTTAAGATTGAAATTGAAGAAAAGCTTGCTTTTTGTTTGGCAATGGAAAGTTCATGTGATGAAAAGCCTTGGTATTATGATATCAAAACATTCTTACAACATGGAATGTACCCCAAAGAGATCGAGAAGAAGGATAAGAGGATAATTAGAAGATTGGCTGCTCAGTACTTGATAAGTGAGTCTACTTTGTACCGACGATCGTTTAATGGTATGCTTTTACATTGTATAGATGAGAAAGAGGCAGAGGTACTAATGAAAGAAGTGCGTGAGGGAGTATGTGGCTCCTACATGAATGGCTACATGATTGCCAAGAAGAAAATAAGGATAGGATATTATTAGTTAGCTATAGAAGCAAATTGCATCAAACATGTTGGACATTGCCAACAAAGTAAAACTCCGCCTCAAGAATTGCATACATTATTTGCACCATGGCCTTTTTCGACGTAAGGGGTATACTTCATTGGCTCAATCACTCCAAAGACATCTAATAGGCATCGATTTATACTGGTAGCTATTGATTTTTTCATTAAGTGGGTTAAAGCCTCATCCTATTCTAGTGTGATGAAGGGAATAGTGGTCAAGTTCATTAAGAGAGACATACTAGCTCGATATGGTGCACCAAAGACAATTATTACCAATAATGGTATGAACCTGAACAATAATTGATGTCAGAGTTGTGCTGATAGTTTAGAATCATTCACAAAAATTCCACTCCTTATCGGCCTCAAATGAATGGAGTAATGGAAGTAGCCAACAAGAATATTAAAAGAATTATTGAGAAGATGGCTATCACATATCAAGATTGGCATAAGATGTTACCGTTTGCACCCATGGCCTATCGAACTTCTATCAAAACATCAATGAGGGCAACCCCCTACTCGTTGGTACATGGAATGGAGGCTGTACTACCAGTAGTAGTCGAGATCCCATCTCTCAGGATATTGTCTAAAACCCAGTTAGATGAGGTTGATTGGATAAAGAAACAAATCGAGTAGTTGAATTTGATTGATGAGAAGAGGTTAGCAGCTTCGTGTTACAACATTTGCTACTAGCAACGAATGGCTAGAGCTTTTAACAAGAATGTATGGCCTTGAAGTTTTAAAGAAGGAGATATGGTACTAAGGAAAACTTTGCCTAATGTATAAGACTCGAGAGGGAAGTTTGCTTTGAACTATAGAAGACCTTACATTATGAAGAAAGTACAACTTGGGGAGCCTTGATTTTATCTTAAATGGATGGTCTAAAATTAAAAGACCTTGTAAACGCCGATACATTGAAGATGTACTATCTTTGAAAGATTAATAGAATTTTTGCTCAGATTATGAAATGCAAACAATCTTAGTATTACTCATTTTCTAAATGAAAAGTTGGTATTCCTAATGGTCGTTGACATTAGGTAATATCTCTAGATCTTTTCTTGATTTCATTAAAAGTCCCCATTTCTTACTCTATCTAAATAATCCTTATACATAAGAAACACAAGGAAAAATAAACACTTAACTTGGAATGATGTCTATTGACAAAAATTCTTTTAATACTTTATTATGGTTCAACCCCTGAAAAAAGTAGAATTGTTTTCTATTTTTTAGGATAGGGCCATGTTCAACAAGAGTAATAGGTGGCACATAAGAAGAAACTCACTTGAGAATAGAGGTTTACATGGAAAACCGATTAAGTTGGATAGAAAATTCAAGATGTGACATCTTTTCTCAAGAGATGGAGATGCTTCATTTGTTAAAGTCGCATTCCTAAATGTGTCTTTAAGTATAGCGTATGTACATTTGTTTCAGGCTTAAATTGCTTTCCAAAAAGAAAAAGAAAAAAAGAAGAAGAAAAAGGAAAAAAAAAAGGAAAAAAGAGAAAGAAAGAAAAAAGAAGGAAAAGAAAAAGGAGAAAAGAAAAAAAAGAGAAAAAGGAAAAAGAAAAAGAAAATTAGATGAAGAAGAGGTAGAAGAAGAAGAGTAAGAAGAAGAAGAGGTAGAGGAAAGGATCAAAACTGTTGGTTCTAATTAGATTGCTCATGAAAACATTTGACTATTTAGGAACTATCGCCAGAGCCAGATAAGTGGTTTTGAGCTTTACAAAACATCACATTTGCATTTGGTTTCCCTTTAAGAGTCATAGTTTCATTTCTAAAACATTTAATTCTTAAAAAACCCTTAGGATAGCTGGTTCCTAGAGTATAGTCTCAATTCATAATCTCGTAAGGAGCTAGCCAGCTCGTGGAGCATGGTCCCAATCGAGAGTTTCTTAGGCTTCCAGTCACTCAATTCACATAATGTTGCTCAACTCATAATCTTTTTTAAGGATTTAGCAAGCTCATGGAGCACTATCTCAATCCAAGTTTTCTTTATTTTAGGTCTTAGCCAGCTCAAGGAGTACTTTGACTACCTTAGTTAATCAGCTCATTAGGGCATGACCAAGTCTTCTTCTCTTTAGGTCTTAGCTAGCTCAAGATGCACTTTGACCGTCTTGGTTAGTTACCTCATTAAGGTATGACTAAGTTTTCTTATCTTTAGGTCTTAACCAGCTCAACGAACTCTTTAATTGTTTTGGTTAGTTAGCTCATTAAGGTATGACTAAGTCTTCTTCTCTTTAGGTCTTAGCCAGCTCAAGGAGTGCTTTGACCGCCTTGGTTAGTCAACTCATTAGGGCACGACTAAGTTTTCTTATCTTTAGGTCTTATTTATCTCAAGGAGTGCTTTGACTGCCTTGGTTAGTTAGTTTATTAGGACACGACCAAGTTTTCTTATCTTTAGGTCTTAGCCAGCTTAAGGAGAACTTTGACTGCCTTGGTTAATTAGCTCATTAGGGCACAACCAAGTTTTCTTATCTTTAGGTCTTAGCTAGCTTAAGGAGCACTTTGACTACCTTGGTTAGTCAGCTCATTAGGGTACGACCAAGTTTTCTTTATTTTAGGTCTTAGTCAGCTTAAGGAGTACTTTGACCACTGTGGTTAGTCAGCTCATTAGGGCATGACCAAGTCTTCTTATTTTTAGGTCTCATCTAGCTTAATGAGCACTTTGACCACCTTGGTTAGTCAGTTCATTAAGGTATGATCAAGTTTTTCTCATTCTTTAGGGTTTTAGCCAGTTATAGGAGTGCTTACCTATCCCATCATTTTTAGGGTCTTAGCTAGCCCAAGAAGCGTTTTGATCACCTTAGTTAGTCAACTCATTAGGGCACCATCAAGTTTTCTCAACTTGTTCTTAAGTCTTACCTAACTCAAGGAGTGCTTTGATTGCCTTGGTTAGTCAACTCATTGGGGTACGACCAAGTTCTCTTATTCTATTAAGGTTTTAGCTAACTCTAGGAGTGCTTACCTATTTCATCTAGTTTAGGGCCTTAGCTAACTCAAGGAGCGCTTCGTTCGCCTTGGTTAATCATCCCATAAGAGGAATGACTAAGTTCTCATTATTCTCTTTAGGGATTCTTGCTAGCCTGTAAGGTCGCTAGCCTCACTGTTCTTCATTTTAAGCTTATCTTCGTCAAATCCTTAACTACCTAGTCACAGTACTTCTTAGTATAGAGTTAGTCCTAAGGCAAAAATTGTGTCCCTTTTGTCTTTATGGTAAAGTTTTATTCAAACTTCAACATAAAGAAGGGCAGTTGTAAACACTCAATTTTTGACTCCCAATAGTTATAGTTATAGTTTTTTTTTTTAAATAGGGTTCTAATTCAAAAATAAAAAATAATAATAAATAAAATGGAAAAATTGAAAAATGATGAAAATACAAAAAAATGAAAAAAAGGAAAAAATTATAAAGATTTTTAGATTTTTAGGAAGTAAAATGTTTTAGGGTCAATCGATTTAGTTTTAGTTCAGTTTAAATAGCTTATTTTAGAGAGTTACGTGGTTTATGTATAATTCAATTGTATTAAGTATTAAGGTACACACCAACGATGTAACGGATAAGTATTGGAGTATTTGATATGGAGTTAGTTTAAGGTCATAGCTTCGAATCTCGTTAGACACTTATGTGTCTTCTATTTTTCTATCTTTTTATTTTTTCTTATACAAAAAGTGAGATGAATAAGTAGGATCATATCTAATTAAATCTTCTTTGTTCATAGTTGAATCGTAAGAGAATATTCTAATCTAGTTTGATTTTTATTAAATCGGATTTGAATTAATATAAATAATTCGGATTTAGTTTAATTTTTTATCAAATTAGATACAATGGATACAATTCGATATGATTTGGTTTGGGTTTTATAAATACATACATACACACTCCCAAAAGAAAAGGATCCCTCACTGTGATAAATACACATCATTGTCCAAATTGCATACGCCACTCCCATGAAGCCTTTGACGCCATCAAACACTCATTGTCCTTGACCAAATTTTGATCAACACAACAACTGACACAGCAGCTACTTGCCATCTTCATCCCTCATCTACTCAACAAGAACACCAGGCCATCTCCCATCCTCTTTCAATCCTACTTGACAACAACTCAACTACCTGACTTCATATACGACCACCACGCATCCTTTGAACTTTACTCCATCAAACACTCATTAGCCCATAACCAAATCAATCCCCGACATCTTCACCAACGAAGTTTACTCTCCCTCCTACGTACGACACTCACCTTAATAGCACTTACCACATGCCTCACACTCAGACTCTAGTACATTGCACCAAGAATATTGAAGCACTACACCACACATGCATCCCCTGTTGTACACTCAAGTACGGACACCATTGACACATATGAACATACCGACAAGCACTTATCACACTTCATCGACTAGCGAACAAATGATGACTATGTGCAACCACATGCTTTGAACAGAATGGCAAGCTACAATCTCAACTTCGATGCCAACAAACAACTAATGCTACGCAATTGACTAGCTCTTGTCCACAACCAACACCGAACAGCCGCTGTTGGATGTGTGACTTCATTACTCTACCATTCATACGTATGTAGCCATCCATCCACGACAATACGAGCAACGATACTGTATAGCACACCATCATCACCAAATAATCCCTCGATAAACGTGTGATCATTGTCCATGCTACTGTATTCATCCTTTGGCTGACAATCAGATGGAGTCTTGAAGAGCCGCATGTCCCTTAATCCTTCAATAACAATCAGGTTTAGTTCAATCTTATTTTATTTATTATTTATTATATTATATTATTATATGATATATATAGATATGTGCATAGAATACGATATGTTTTTAGTATTAGTTTTCTAATATTACATAAATTAGATAAAGACTTAAGTAAATGGTTATTTAATAACAATTATCTAGGTAGGGATGTAAATATTAGTTTAGGAATCATTAAGATCGGTTTTTATTATATATAAATCATTATATTTTACTAATTAATATAATATAATATATAAATATGTTAGTATAGGGGTTTCAATATTAATTCTTATATGAGCATACTATATGGATTATTTTATTTTTGGTTGATAGTTATATATTAGTTTAAGGGTTATTAGGATTGGTTAATTTTTTTATTTTGATTTGGTTTTGTTTAAAAATTCATCATGTAGGGGTCATTTTTTTTTTCTTTAAATAAAAATTAATAAGGACTTTTTTTTTTACAAAAAATAAGATCATAAGAGCATTTTTATAAAACAACAACACTTAAGAATTAGGTCCTCTTAGATTTTTTAAGATAAACTAAATCGATTGAAAACTTAAACTCAAATAGTTTTCAAAAATTAAAATCAACCAATACACTAAAAGTTTTTAGAAAGAACTATGATCGTTTGATCCCAACTAACGGGTATGTAGACAATTTTGGGGCGATGATAAAATTTGTTGAAACTTAGGTTGTTTTTTTAGCTTTTATTTTCTTTTCTTAAAAAAATAAAAAGAAAAGAATAATTTGAAGCATAAATCTAATTTTGGTAAATAGATAGTGGTACCCATTAGGGTTTAATAAGTTAGCTCTTGGATTCGGATTCCTCTGATTTGTATTAATTTGAAATAAAAAACTTTGCTAAATCATAGTCAATCCACCCAATTGATTATAGTTTCTTTTCTTATTTCCCGACTTCGTTCAGGTGGCGACTCTAAAACTTTTTTTTTTCTAAATAAAAAAAAAAACTAGATTTCTCAATTTCTTTAGTTGAGGATCTATACTAAATGGGTTTGGGTTTAGTATTAATCGGAAAATGAGAAATCAAATTACAATAAGAAAATTGAAAATTAGGCTTGACAGACATCATATTGATTCAAATGAGAATAGATTTGCGAATTCCAATTTGATCTTTTTTTTTTTTTTATTTCCTAAACCTAGGATCTTCATAGAATAGTAAGGACATTCGGTTTAGTATTCATCTTGTTAATTAGTTTTTACACTCTTTTAGTTTAATTATTGATAGCTTAGCTTAGGGAAAGACTTAAGTGATTTAGTACTTGGCACCTAGCTTCATATAGAATATGACCTCGACTCACCGTTTATACTATTTCTACAACCCATAGTCCTCTATCCTTGTCTTAAGTTTATATTCAGAGGGAGATTAGCCATACTCCTTTGGCAGACGGTACAAGCATAAGGTAGATGGCTTGCAAGGGAAGGTGTTTGGCCTTGGGCCAGTACTCGATGTGATGTTTATTGGAGCATCATATAGGTTAGCTGCAATTTGGGACAAGTTAACCAAAATGGAAGCATCTCATCCATTGGTAGGAATAGGGTAGCTCAAGCTTCTTTAAGCAAGCATAGGCCTAAGGGCTTAAGTCCAAAATTTCTTATTAACACTTCCCTTCCCTTCCCTTCCTACCTTCCCCCCTACCCAGGAGTCTTTTTGATGAAAAATTCAGCAAGGAGAATTAGAGGTTGAATAGGGCCCTATAATGCATTGGTGAGCTACCCTGTATGGAAGAAGCTTTTACACTTTAATGATCATCCTTACTGTAGAAGATTGAAACTTTGGATTTGATGGAGAAGCTAGAGACACAAATTATTTGTTAGAACCTAAAACACTTTACTCAGGCATCAAAGCTGAGTTGAATTAGACTAAGCGAACCATGATGCAAGCCGTGACTAAGAGCATACAAGGCTAGTTGTTAGATGGGTCTAAGTTTGCTAAAAGCTTGAAGAGATGATGGGGGAAATGCACGAAAGAACAGAAAGTGAATGAAAAGTAAGCAAAACTCATGAATAGCTCTAACCAATGGAACTTCTAAAGACTCACAACATAATCCAATATGATATACAAATTGATTTAGTAGGGTTACTCATCATCTAGCTTTGCTCAAGGGTTAGGATAAGAATGAAATGAGAGTAAACAAATAGTGTTTACGTAAGGAAAAATATTCAGTTGTATTGTTGGAAGTTTGATCTTTACAGCTACAAATACAAAGGGTATTTATACCTAAAAGTTTAGGGCAACTTGCCTAAAAAAGAGAAGACAAAAAAGGGTATTACCTTAGAGAAGTAATGTGTAATAATATAAGGGTAAAAATCAATATTCAATAAAAATAATCATTAGTGCAATAGATTCTGTATGGACTCCTATATACGTGGCAAAGATGTATTGGCAATGATGTTAAAGGATGTAGACAAAAGAGTATGGTCAAATGGTTTGTTCAAGTAGGGGTGGCTGTGTTAGTCCGGAGTCACTCTCTCACAATCTCTTAACAAGAGTGATGTTAAATAAGTGGTTGGCTCAGGCTTAAGTGAGCAAGCGTACATGATTTGGTAGATATCTTGACATTCTAACATTCAGCACATAATCTCTAAGAGATGGGAAGTCATTTGGCTTAGCATATAGAGTTGCTCGGTAAAGAGACACTCGGCCTTAGCAAGAGTTAGTTGGAATAAAAGGATCCACTTTGCTAGTCCCTCTAGTCCTCGGGCTCGGCTGTGAATCAATGGTCCAGTAGCTTGATTCCCATCAAGCTATCCTGGTTAGACTTGGCTTGCATTAGGAGAGTTAAACTATCAATTTGTCATGCTTAGGTATGACCTATCTTGAGGAGGTTATATAGGTGGATTGTTTTGCTTAGATATCATCCATTTGGGGGAGCCATTGTTAATAGGGGGTCGTACCAAATCAACAGATCAGGAGAGTTATACTATTATAACCTGTGCTTAGACGTTGAACATCTATGTTGTCAAAGATGACTTATCCCCCTAGTTTGAGCTTATGTGACGTTTTACAACCTCCCTCTTTACGTTACCCTACCCCTTTCGAGTTGTCTAGCCTTACGAGGTCATTCCCCTCTTAAGCCATTCAAACCTTAGTAAGAGGTCATCTTTAAAGCTTGTATAAGAAGGTAAGTTAAATTGTTGTTTTGGTGTGCATTTTGATGTACAGTTAACGAGATTTGACGACTGTCATAATGTTGTAGTTGTGCATGTGGCTAATTATTTTATGTTAAGAAGATCTTGACCATCGAATTCAATTAAAAACTATGTAGCAAAATCCAAACAGTAGGATGTCACATCCTTTTGGTTTCCCATAACCACCTATTCACTTTCCTTATTTTAAAGCCTATAAATACTCATCAAGGGCTTCATTTGCTCACTTTCGCATTCTTTTGCACTCTTTAATAAACAAAGTCTATCTTTTGCTTCTAAACTTTCATCAAGTTTTTGAAATATTCTCCCTTTTGTAACTTCTATTAAGCTTTTTTACTCCATTGCAATGTTAATCTCGGGAAATTATGAGTTGACCTATTTAGATTGGAGGTATAGAAGGATCCAGTTCCCTTTGCAGTTATGACGGAAGGGAATTTAGAGGCTTCGATATTGGTGAAGGATCAATCTCTATGGGATCTAGACATGGCAATAGATAGAGTAGCTCTTATTGAGAGCCTTCATAGAGACATTTATCCTAATGATAAGGAAGATAACTCCTTGGTTATGGATAGATATTCAAGGCTAGCCTTTAATCTCTCCCTTAATGGCTATTGTAGTATGAAGTCAGAGGAACTACATCATCAGAGATCCAGTTAGTATGGAGCTATATGTGCTTGATTGGTAATGACCAAGTCACTTTGATTTTGATGAGGCATTCTTATGCCTATGAGAAGTGCTTCAAATTTTAGTTATGTCTCCCCTTAACTAAATTTGAGAAGGAATTGTTCAACTACCATAGGTTGTACCCCGCCTAAATCACTCATAATGGGTGGAGATTGATCAAGGCCTTTTAGGCCCCTTATGAGTACCTAATAATACAGGAAACATCACAACTATTCAAGTACTTCTTCTTATTTAAGAGTGGCTAGGATGGGTAGATTTACCTGCAAAATCGCCTTTGCATGAAGATATTTCTTAGTCTAGACTCCTTTGTAAAGCATTGAAGGAGAAGTTCATGATCGTTAAACTACCTACCGAGGTGGATTTCTAGACAAAATGGAATTGAGGTCTAAGGAAATAATTAACTTGAAGGTCCTTGTTTACCAGTACTTCTCTAAACTAATCAACAAATTATTCCTAGAGATAAAGAAAGCAATGATGTAAAGGTGTTTAGAGGTATCATTTCTTTGTCTCCGTCACATTTAGGTCCTTCATCATACTAAAGCGAGCTTGATGCAAGAAGATTGTTTGACTGTTACTATTGATGATTGAAGATTATTGATACGGACTTGTAGATGAGCGCACGAACCCAATATTACACATAACCAAAGGGAGTGAGTCCAAGCCGCAAGATGGCTTGAAAAGTAAATGATAGTCGAGAGTCAGTAGGGGTTCCTATGCATCGATAATGGATATGACGTACCAATGCCTCATATGAGCTCAGGTCATACTTTATATAATGCACAAGTATGGTTGGAGGTCACTCACCACTAGTCCATGCTCGAATGGGTTAGATAAGAGTAGCTTAAGAGTAAGCAAGAGGATACTTAGCTCAAAAGAGGGTAAAAAGTTCAATCTATTCTTTCTTATATTCTACTACGGCTATTACATTATGTGATTATTTATAATACCTTGTTAGGGTAATTCTTAAGTTACAGAAAATTACAAAAATGGATCCCTATTTGCTGAAAAAAAGGAAAATAATTTATAGGGAAAATAGAAATCGTGCGTAGCGATTGTCCTTTGTTAGAAAGGACAATGCGTGGGTGTTTTGCTCTGTGATTTTGATAGTATAGTAAGTCGAGTAGTGGTAAGCCTCTGTTTAGGTATGTTCGGTGTCGAAAGTTTGGCACCTTGATTGCTAGGGCAAGACTAGGGTTAGCTTAAGAACGGCTCACATTTAGGTCGGCCTTAGATGGTCGACTCTTGACAGTTGTCATCTTAGTTTCGGCACTGTAGAGATTGCTGTATTCAGATTTGGTACATAGACTAGTGCATAACAGAGGGTTTGGATTGGCATGTCGATTGATTACCTCAACAACACCTTAGATGGAATAGGGAGCAAAGTAGCTCGGTAGATTGGACTGGGGCAAACATTGTTCTTCGGTGCTTAATTCACCTTGAATAGCTCCATGAACCATTTGGGAGAGCCCTTGGGCTTGAGAGCGTATAATCAGTCCTTAATCTTTATCATTCCCTTCGGGTTGTTTGAGATTCAGGATCAAATTTGATTCAGTTCCAAGTTACTCGTCTTTGGGAGTATAAGGTTAGAGGTTGCAATGTTAAAGGAGTTTGAGACCCCATATCCTTCGGGCAATTCAATACTATAGGCATTAGGGTTTATCTTTTCAAGCACTTTAAAAGGTTTGTCGGCCTTAAGAGACAACTTGCTCTCTCTTAAGTTTGAGAATCGTTCCTTACTGATATGTATCCAGACCAAATCGCCTACTTGAAATTCTCTTTTCCTCCATCTTCGACTTTGCTTTTCAAGCTTACTATTAGATTGACTTAGTTACTCTATAACCTTTTAGTACATGGCTTTAATGGCTTCAACTCTTTTAACGGTTGGTCGGTCATCATTAAGCATTGGCTGAGGCACTTGGTCCAATGGCAGCTCGGGGTTGAACCCATAGGCGACGTCGAATGGGGACATGCTTGTTACACTATGGGCAATGTTACTATATGCGAACTTAATGATTGGTAGGTACAGATCCTATTCGGCCATGTTTCGTCCAATAGTAACCTACAGCAAAGTTCTCATGGTTATATTGACAACTTTGGTCTATCCATTGGTTTGTAGGTGGCAGGACATACTGTATAGTAGCTTGGTTCCCATTTGCTTCTACAATGTCCTCCAAAAGTAGCTCATGAACTTAAGGTCTCAGTCTAAAACAATGGTCCTAGGAATTCTATACATTTTGATTACTTCTTGTAAGAAAAGAAAAGAGATAGCTGAAGCATCATTAGTTTTGGAACAGGGTATGAAATGTGTTACCTTGCTAAATTAATCCATAACCATCCTTCCCTCGGGATGTCCTTGGTACTCCTAACATGAAGTCCATATTTAGCTTAGACCATGATTTGGTTAGGATCTGCAAGAAAAGAAAAGAGATAGCTAAAGCGTTGATCATTACATTGTTTTTTCCGTTCTTATATTTTACGACATAAGAAAAACCTTCCATGAACTCAACCTACTTAGGCTTATCTTTGAGACAACTTCAGTTGGCTCTTTAGATATCTCAAGGATTCATGATTAGTGTAGATCACAAATTCCTTGGGTAGCAGATAGTGTTGCCACACTGTTAGGGTTTGGATTAAGGAGTAGAACTCCTTGTCATAGATGGAATAGTTGAGTGTGGCTCTTCGAAGTTTCTTGTTGAAGTAAGCAATAGGTCGGCCTTGTTGCATCAGTACAATACCTATGCCTAGTTCGGACACATCACATTCTACTTCAAATACCTTGTTGAAGCTCGGTAGAGTTAAGGCGAAGGCTGTAGTTAGTTTCTCCTTTATATCCTTAAAACTCCTCCTCTCTTTCTCACCCCATCAGAATTCAAAATTCTTGTTTTGAGAGTTTGGTGAGTGGGGCCACAATCGCACTGAAGGTCTTGATGAATCAATGATAAAATGACACCAGGCCATGGAAACTTCTCACATCGGCAAGATAGGTCGGCTCAGGCCATTCTATGATCGCTCTTATCTTTTCTTCATCAAATCGGATACCACCTCCACTTATAACAAAACCTAAGAAGATTACCTTAGAATGACAAAAGTCGCACTTCTTCAGATTGGCGTAAAGTTGTTAAACTCGGAGTTTTGTAAGCACTTGTCAGAGATGCTCTTGGTGTGTTTCCAGGTTGGGGCTGTACACTAGAATGTCATCAAAATAAACTATGACAAACCTTCCCTGTAATTCTCGGAGCACATGATTCATAAATCGTATGAATGTGCTCGGTGCATTGGATAGTCTAAATGGCATTACAAGCCATTCACATAAATCATGTTGTGTCTTGAAAGCGATCTTCCACTCATTGCCTTTATGCATTTAAATCTGATGGTACCTAGCTTTAAGGTCGATTGTGGAGAATACTCTTACTTCGCTTAATTCATCTAACATGTTACCAAGCTTGGGTATGTGATACCTATACTTGATGGTGATTTAATTGATCACTCGACTATTTACACACATCCTTTAAGACCCATCTTTCTTCGTTACTGATAAGGTTAGTACAATATAGGGGCTTAGGGACTCACGTACATACCTCTTCTTCATCAACTCATCCACTTTCCTTTGTAATTTGGTGGCCTGTTTAGGATTTAGCCTATAGGTAGGCTGGTTTAGCAGCACGGTTCTTGGTTGTAGGTCGATCGCATGTTCGATGCAACGATTTGGGGATAGATTGTTCGACAGCTCTTGGCTCTTGGCAAATTCCTCCAGTAAGGTTCTTACCTTGGTTGGAAACTCTTCTTCCTTGGGTTTCATCTCTAGAAGCCTCTTGACTAACAGATAAGTCAGTCCTTCCAGCTCTATTTCTCTTTTCAGTTTAGCTCGGGTCAATACCAAAGCCTCCTTCTTCAGGGTTCAGTTTAGTTAGGATTGTATAACTTTTACTTGCTTGGCTTCTACAGAACATGTGTTCCTCTTACTATCATATATAACTACTCGGTCAAACATCCATGGTCATCTAAGTAGAAGGTGGGATGCACTTATGGGTAGTACATTATAAAGCATTTCATCTCGATACTTGCCAATATAGATTGGTACAGATACTTATTTATTCACTTGGAAGGCTCCCTTATCATTAAGGTAATGAAGATTGTAAGGTTTTGAGTGGGGTATGGTCGGCAATTTCAGTTGTTGGACCATAAATGTAGAGGCTGCATTGGTATAACTCTTACTATCAATGATTAGTATGCATAGTGACTCGTTCATCTTACACCTAATATGGAAGAGCTTTTCTCTTTGCTGGTCTTTAGGCATAGGACCGACACTCATTGTCCTCTTCAATACTAAAGTGGTCGACATGAAGTTCCCCTCCTCGTTGTAGATGACTTCCTCATCGAATAGCTCAATTTTTCCATCCTCTTTCAGTTCCTCTACTTCTTCATCAGTACTATCGACCTCAATAATCGACATCTTACCTTGGATCACCATTGTTTGCCTATTTAGGCATTGAGCGGCCATGTGTCTAAATCTTTGGCATTTGAAACATTTAATCTTACTTATCTTCCTCCTTGAACTTTAGCCTTTCTCAAACTTCGTTGAGGGTTCCTTCTCCTCAGCTCGGGTAATCGGAATGGATTGAGTCTTAACAATCTTACTTAGTTCTGTTTGCATTGCTTTACTTGAAACAATTCGGCTACTTTTCGGTTAGCAAATAGGGGGTTGAAATCTTCCTATTTAGTACCTTTCTATCCTCTAGGCAGCTTGGATCGCATCATCAAGTATTCTAATATCCAAGATTTCTAGGACATCCCCAATTTCATACTTCAATCTACTAATGAATCGAGAAACAATACAATCTTTGGGCTTTACAACTTTCCATTGAATCATCAACATCTAGAATTCCTTAACGTAAGCGTCCACACTCGATCCTCCTTGTCTCAGTTCTTACAGTCTCTTGAAGGCATCCTGTAGATAATAGCTCGGCACAAACCTTCTTCGCATGATTCTTTTCATATCATCTTAACTCGTAATCTCTTGTACTCCCTCCCTTCTTTTAGTAGCTTGTAAGTTCTTTCACCATAAGATAGCATAACCATCGAACTCTAACGTAGCAAGTCTAACTTTTGCATTATCGGGAACTTTGTGGCATTTAAACTGCTTTTTAATCTGATCTACCTAATTTAGGTAGTCCTCGGCATCACCACTTCTAAAGAAACTTAAAATATGCATCCTTAATCCTTCAACTCTAGGGGCTTGTGCATTTCTTTCCTCAGGCTCATAGTACTCCTTTGCCTCGTCATCCCCTTCTGCTTCCTCTTCGATCTCTTCAAGCGCTAGCCTTCATCTAGCATTCCTACCAATTCCTTCAGCTTAGGGTAGGCGAGCTAGGGTATTAACATGGCTAAACTGACCATTACCTCGCTGTTGTTGCTCACGTTCTCTAGTGGGGCTATTCCTAGCTCGTTGTCTGTCTTTTTATATAACAATCACCAAACTAGCTATCAAATTGGTAAGCCTATCCAACCGATCATCCACTGATTGAGGCATGATGCTTCCTTTTAGCCTTTAGCCATGTCAAGTACCACTTTCTTGGTTTCCTAAAGTTCCTTGAACACTTGAGTCTGACATTGATGGTTACTTCACAATGACAATCAAACGAACAGTTAACCATGCTCTATTTTGTGTATTGAAAACATAGGAAAAACATAATACAAAACACTAGTTAATTACCAATCTCTAATGTGAACAACAAAACCACTGTCATATGAGAGTAGTGACAAACTATCAAAAGAACATAGTAGCAAAATCCAACTTTGAACATAGCCAATGTAATACCCCGAGTTTTTCTAGCTAATTCAATAATTCTAGGATTCGAGCCCCTAAATTTAGGGCATCAGGCTATAATATCTGTTTTATTTTAAACTTCATAATAAAGTTACAAAATTTAGATGAAGTAATTCAAGTAAAGTCAATTTCTCAAAATGAGCTATATAAAAATATTAATTTGAGAAAAATGTCAATTTATCGCTAAAAGCTAATAATTATCGAAAACGAGAAATTCAAGATTTTAGATATACCTATATATTAGAGAAAAGTTAATTGATTTACAAAAATAATAAATGAAGTTGAATTATACATAATATACATGTATTTACATGTGATATGCATTATATGTAATAAATACATATATATAGTAAATTTTTGTTATTAAAATAAGGTAAAATAATGGAAAATTAATAAAAAAAATTGCATGGATAAGTCATCAAATGATGTGTCAAGATGGTATTAATTAGAAATGGCGAGTCACTACTTGCTTGATGAGGAAATGACACATGTCCTTTAGGAAAATGGAAAATTGACACGTGTCATATATATGTCCAAATTTTATTTGGTTATGAAAAGTTCAAAAGATATAAATAGGACCCAAACCCTCAAATTTAATATTTTAGAACTATGAAAATGAAAGAAAACAATTTAGAAAAGTTAGAAAAAAGTAAAATAAAAATAGAACAAAGTATAGGGTTAGAATTGGTTTAGGGCGGTTCGTGTACTAAACCACCACCTGAGCTGGAGTGGCTTGGAGGACCAAAAGAGGGTGGCTGAAGGAGGCTTTCTAACAAGAAGCGACGACCAGGTGGTGGTCGGAGTAGGTCAGTTCCGGTGAATCAAAATTCCATCCGTAATTTGTTTAATTTGCTAAAAATATTAAATGTTATCCATTAATTATGAAATTTGGTTTTATGGATTATTTTAGGTTTAGATTAATGTAATAATTTTATTTTAATTAAATAATTAGTGTAAATATAGGTTCCTTAAGTAAATGGTCTGTTTGGATGAAAATTGAATAAATTTTTATAAATATTAAATTATGTCGTTTCAAGCTCAATTTTTGTATGTAATACACTTGATATATGTATTTAATTGTGGTAACAATAATTTTTTAAATTAACCATGTTTACTATTTTTTATAATTATTTTGAATAAAACTGCCAATTTTATTGAATTATTGAAATAATTAGTTTTGATGAAATTAATGAATGAGCCCTACATGTTTTGATTTCTATATGTTTATAATGATATTTGGAATACTTAGTTTTTATATCACACTTAAATTTGTTTATTTTCCTTAATTTTGCATAATTCCGAGCTAAAACCCCTATTTTTGTAAAAATAGATAATAGCTAATTTAGTATAATTGATGACCGATAATTAATGTACATATTTTTGTAAGTTTATAGGAATTTTCGTGAAATTAATTGGGCTCGTATACTATTTATTATGTATTTTCCCAGTATAAACTTGTATATTAGCTTAATATGTAATATAGTAAGTAATTAATTAAATCTGCGTCAAATGAGCACTTTGGGGTATAATAAGTGTTGCTAGACAAGTTTGGAAAGTATAATTTTTAGGGTTTTTAGTCCAATACTAAATCTTACTCGAGTTAATTATGGAGTTAGGGTAGCAAACGGTTGAGTTGTAATATGAAAGGGTATTTTGGGGTTTTTGAAAATATTGATCAATCTTGTTTCTTAATATATATTAATAGTACTCAAAATGAAGATCATGACGATATAAAGTTTACTGAAATTGAATGAGAAATGAGTGAAATATGATCAAATGAAGTTTAAAAAAAAAATGGAAATGAAAGCTTACAATAGTTCGAGTTCGACCTATACTCGATTTGAAGACTCTATCATATTTTCATAGGTGTGATAAGTAAGGAAGGATCACGTCACGAAGTATAGGATATTGTGCTATTACTAAACTTAGGTAAGTGGATCTAACTCATACTTGGATTAGGTATATTGCTACTCATAACACTATGTGTCGTTTGATACTGTATTGGTTGAATATAGATATATCATGGGTGAATTGATATACTACTATAGTAGGTGCTGATGTGGTGATTTTGAATGACAATAACTATATTTTGGTTAAACTGATATATGGCTATGTTGGGTGATTATTTGTGCATACGATTGATTGTGCTAACTAGAAAAGTTAAGTGATCTAACCTAGTCTTTTAGGTGTTTACCTAAGTAAACCCTAAGTAAGCTATTAGAATTCCCTTAGGGAGAGTTCAAAAACCAGAATCAGATCAATGGGTTAAATAAAACTTAAAGATTGATTGTACTGATTGATATTCTGGAGTTGTGCATGATACGACATGGCGTGGCACAAAAATGGACCTACGGGTTAGAAATTTCAGAATGAGGCTTCCAAGTGATCATGGAAAAAGCAAAGCCTTATGAACTTAGTTTTTGGAAGCATATAGATTGTATTGCTTGAACATTATGACTATTTTGATAGTCAAATTTGGTATACTACAGTATATAGTCTAATTTAGCAGTGTTTCCACTTTGATTTGGTGAACTACAGTATATAGTTTAATTTTATAAAGTTAGGGGTCCTACTAGGCAGATCCTTATTGCCCTTTTTGAAAATGGTAGACTACAGTGTGTAGTTTAATTTAGCGAAGGTTCTATTCTTAGGCAACTCCTTATTGCCCTAGGTTCTTTGATGTTTTATCTAGATGCTCGACTATGTCGACTAACCGGAAGAAGTTTGGAGGGCATAGGATATCGATACCGATGCATATCACGTACATGAGCATAGCATGTTGTATTGCTGGCAGTAAGTGCTCGGTTAGGAATGCATATGTGAAGTTGAACCTGTAGGTTATGATTGAAATGTTTTAGTTGTGATATGGAATATTATCTATCATATTGTCTATATTATGTTATTTGTTATCTACTCTCACTCAGCTTTAGTAGCTGAGGGCATAAAATATTTTATCTTCAAGTTAACTACATCGTGAAGGGCTCAATGCTAAGGTAGGATATATATATATATTGAGAACGTGTGTCAGAGTTAATGACTTTTGTATGGAGCTTGTACTAAGTCAAGGATCCTATTACTGTGAACATGATAAAGGAAAACAAAAAGCTAGTTCATGTTTTGATGTAAATATTATATTATACACATAAGTTGTAATAGGGAATCCAGTTGAACTTCGATGTAGTAACCTCTTATCATGTAAATAATATTGTCTTTGATAAATGAGTAAGTTGAGTTCAATTTTCAACAGGTCTTGTGTGATGGTGCATCTTGTGCTATGCTGGGATGTGACATCCAAGCTCTAATACCAAGATAATACGAACTTATGGATGAACACACAAACCTAATATCATACATAACTAAAGGGGGTGGGTCTAAGCTGTAAGATGGCTTGAAAAGTAAATGACAGTCAAGGGTGAGCAGGGGTCTTGTGCACCGACGATGGATATGACATAGCAACGTATCATATGAGCTCAGGTCACACTTGATATGACACACAAGTATCGATAGAGGTCACTTGCCACTAGTCTACGCTTGAATGGGCTAAATAAGACTAGCTCAAGAGTAAGCAAGATGACACTTCGCTCAAGAGAGGTTAAAAACTTTAGTCTATTCTTCCTTATATTCTGTTATAACTATTACATTATGTGATTATTTATAGTACCCTGTTAAGATAAGTCTTACGTTATAGAAAATTACAAAAATGGATCCCTATTTGCTAAAAAGAAGGAAAATAATTTACAAGAAAAATACAAATTGTGTATAGTGAACGTCTTCTGTAAAAAAGGATAGTATGTTTATTAAAAAGGACAATGCGTGTACGTTTTGCTCTGTGATTCTGACAGTATGGTGAGCCAAGTAAGGGTGGGCCTCTATTCAGGTGTGTTCGGCATCGGAAGTTCAGTACCCTGATTGTTGGGGGTACGAATGGGGTTAGCTCAGGAATGACTTATATTTAGGTTAGCCTCGGATAGTTGGCTCTTGACAATTGTCAGCTCGGCCTCGGCACCATGGAGATTGCTATCTTTAGATTTGGTGCTTGGATTAGTGCATAGAAGAGGGTTTAGTTTGGTACGTTGGCTGATCACCTTGGTAATACCTTGGATGGCATGGAGAGCGAAGTAGCTCAATAGATTGGACTAGGGTAAGTACTACTCTTCGGTGCTTAACTCACCTCGGACAACTCTGTAAATGACTTGGGAGAGCTCTCAGGCTTGGGAGCATGTAATCGATCCTTGATCCTTATCAATTCCTCCTTACTAGTGCTCAGTACGACTAGGTTAGTATAATTATATAGCTATTTTATGTTCTTGTATTGGCCTTCATTTATCCATCTTGCTGGTAAGAAGTTGGCCTACAAGGATGGGGGCATTCTCTTAGGTAGGAGGGAGGTCCGAAAAGAGGAGAAGAGACGGGTGGCCTTAGAGAAAGTTCGTTATGTTGGGAAGAAGTTGCCTACTTAAGTATCCTAAGAACAGCCTATAATGATTCCAAACTCCATCTCATTGGCTCCTCTTGCCAAGTAAGGGTTGTCTTCAATTTGCAGAAATGAAATATAGGTCCTTAAAATAATTTTTTTTTTCTATCTTTGATGGTCCATGTAATGATTACTCATTCACTTAAATATTTCAATATTTTGTTCACAAATTGTCTTTGCCATTATTCTATGATGTAGAGGATAAAAATTTTGGTAGTATGTTGTCTCATAGATGTGGCAGAAACTGGAAATCATTCCTAGAGGTTTTGTTTCAGTTGGATAAAAAATTTCTATTATGAAATCTTATGCGATGGTTTTCTTATGACATAGTGCTACAATCAAGTGATAATTTGAACAAAGTAGTTTTAAAGTTGTACCATTTGGACCTTCTCTACATAGTACCCTAATAAAATGTTATTGGTCTCTTTTTTTGTTTTTTGTTCTTTTTGGAAAGGTTCTTTCCCCTTTTCTCCAACGTTTGGTATCAACTAAAGATACTATTATTTGGATGCTAATGGTGTAACATTTGCTCAATTGATCTTGTATGCTATTAACATACTTGAGTTTTATCTATCCGTTGTTGATAACTTGTTACTTACAATGTTACTAATATGAAGAAATACATCATTTTATTTTTTTCTTTTTCTAGCATCTTTTATTTTGAGTTTGTTTTATTCTTTTAGGAACTTAGGTAGCGATCAAGTTAAAAAATGTGCTTGGAAATTGAATTGATGCTGGTTGGGAGCATGCGCTATAACAAATTTATTCTATTTGGGCATATATTTTTACAACGGTTGGCATAAATCTGCCTAAAAAATTACTTATATGGGTGAGCACTCCTTTTTAGGAGGGTGTACAATATTTCACCTTTTTTTTTTAGAGGGGATCTCTTTCTCTCTTAAAACCAATCTATGAGAACCTAAAAAGCACTTGATTCTAACATAAAAATGAAATCTTTACTAAAGGTTACAATAATAAGATTGGAGTAAAGACATAGGGATTCTATTAAAATAGTAGAAAACCTAGAAGCAATGGTAGAAATTGGGTTTTTGAGAATGAGAAACCACAAATTTTTCTCTCTCATCTTTGGCATGCTACCAGCACTGCGAATTTTCCTATTCTTGTAGTTCTTTATCATTACGATTGGCAATGAAGACATCAAGTCTATCAATATGAATTTGTAATATGGATAATCACTAGTTTTAGAGAAGTGATATTGTGAAAATTGAGAAATGGAGGTATGATCTCGCTTATTAACAAGATTTAGAGAGCTTGCACTATTGTTTATTAATTCTTTTCTTCTTTTTACATTTTGCTATGTTCTCATGTTTTGATAATATATATGTTTTCAATATATTGGGCTTGTGTTGTGAATCCAAAGCTGAGATTATCATGCATTCACTTTTAATTCTCAAACCTTGAATGGTTTGTCATTTTCCATTAGTGGGGATCTTAGTAATTTTCTTTTTACAATTGGTGCTTGAATCCCTTGTTCAGGTATGAGAGTTTTTCTTTTATACGTTAAAAGGTTTAGCTTTTTGGATGAAGATTTTGTTATTTGGTTTGTAAGTTTGGGTTTTGACGATTAAGTGGTGCTTTACTAATGGAAATATGAATTAGGTTTGCTTCATTTGGTCTTGTGTAACAATATTGTTAGGAAATTTTGAATGTTATGTTAAGCTTATTAGAAAATTTGTTGTTTCTATTTTGGTGGTTTTTTTTTTTTTGTTTAACTATTTGAAATTCCTTACGTTAAATTGGCTAAAAGGTTATGTTTTGACTCTTACTTTTGTTTTGTTGTATAACATTAATTTTTTAGATGTATAGAGAACATAAAAGGTGTTAAATGGCTTTCAAACTCTATCTTTGCTTAAGTTGATAGAAGTTCAAAGATGCGTATTTATGATAAGCCAAGGGCATTAAGGAGAAAGAAAAAAAAGTCAAATAAAGACTTTCTGATATGGTTTATTCTAGTAATTTAGTTTCTTGAACACTTACTTAATTTGGTCTATAAAAGGTAATCCTTGATGAGTTTCAATGCTTTTTCTAAGCACATGCTTTGAAAATTGTTTTTGTTATTAATGTTATAGGATATTGTATCGTTTGTATGAAACTACACCTATCATATATTCAAATAATAGTTTTTTTTTAACCTATCATGATGGGTTTCAAATATTTGGGAAGAACACCTTTTCTACCATCCTAATTTGCCTATTGAAAAAATAAACAAAAATTTCAAGACTTAAAGAAGATGCTTCTTGATTTTTTTTTTGAATTTATTCAAAAGATTGGACTATTCAACAAACACAAAATCCTACTTAGATAAATTATTCTTGCATACTATTGGATTATGAATCTGGTAATCGATAGCGACCTCACACTTTCATAGTTGAACACTAATAAGAACTTATTGAATATGTAGTATAGACTCATGGGCCTATAACTCATGTTTCTTTTTGAAAACTTTTCCCTTCATGTTAGTCTATTGACATTTATGAATAGAAAAGCAGATTGTTTTGTATACTTTTTTTGTTGAAGAGTTTCATATAAAGATGTGTTTGTTTCAAGTAAAATATTTTTTAGGTTAGAGTCAAAACTTTTAGATATTCAAATATTAATGTGAAAGCTTAGTTTGTTGTGGTAAGAGGTGACTCTTGGAATAGGTATTGGTAGCGTGTCAAAATAGCAATTAAATGTTAGTTGTAGTTATCAATCTTCATGGAATATTTGAGTGGAAAGTGAGAGAAATCGTTCCCTTTTACAAAATTAAGAAAATTAGTTTAAAGTTAAATAATATCTCAGTTTAAGTTTGTGTAAGTAGTATTATTTTACTCATACATTTTCTTTTTGTTTATAAGATTAGGAAGATGCTTGGTTATGCAATGGAAAGAAGATGAAGATACTAGTTAGTATTTTTTTTTTTTATTGATGGAAGGGAAAAAAAAAGTTTTCGAGACTTGTTAGATTGTAAATTTTGAAACTATTTTACATGTATATTACCATGTTGATTTATTTGAAAAATGGAAATTGCTTTGAATTTCAACTTGCATTTGATTATAAGCTATTAAGGTAGTTGTAGCCATCCCATGAGCTATTAGGGCAGTTGTAATTGTCCTCATAAACTTGTATGGAACAGCAAGTTTCATAGCTTTTGGGGTAGGTTTAGTTGCCTATAAAACTATGTGATAGGTTAGCACCTATTAAGGCGGCTTTAACTACCCTTATAACCTTTGGCAATACCTTACCTAAAGGGTGCATGTTCTAATTGTTTCAATAGTTTCAATTGCCCCATTATGAGGCCTATTGGTTTTGACCGTGCTGAAAGGTATATTTTGTTGTAAAGATGGAATTAACATTAATAACAATGGGAAAAAAGTAAATTACAAATATTGCAATAAAATTATCAATAGTAGCATTCACAAATTTAAGAATTATTTGTCATAGGAATCAAGTACCTAGACCCTTAACCCAAGCAAGGAAAAAAGGCCTGGCTAGCTTAACCACCTAAATACTTAGTTATCGAGCTAATCTCAACCACTCCAACTTACAAGACAATGATGCTATATGTGACCTTTTAGATTGTTGACTATTTGGAGTACAACTTTGATCAACTCCTATCTATTTGAGTTGTGAATGATGCCTAACCTAGTCTACCTGACCTGCCTTGAAGAAGTTGAGCTAAAAGGAAGCTTCTCAAATGCTGACCTAATTAGTACTTGTTAGAAATCATTAGTAGTAGACATGCTAACAACTCTAACCACAACATATGTCCTTACTTCCATGTACATCACATGACAAGCGGAATCTTCTCTTTTTAGAAGGATTACAAGAATTTTCTATTTTTTCATTAGCATTTACATGTATTTCTTACCCTTTTTAGTAAATTTAGATAGTCACATAACCTTAGTACAATCAAGTATAAGTACCTTGTTATGTTACTTACTGTATATAAACTTTTTTTTTTAACTATAATCAATGAAATTTCTTTGAGTTTCCTTTTCCTTTCTCGCAAAAGAGAGTTATTAAAACCCACACTTAACTCTTACCAACCCTTAAGCAAAGCTGTGCCAGCGAGCAACCCATCATCTTAGATTAATGAGTACATATGGCGACATGGTGGTTCATAAGTGCTTAAGCAGTGAGTTACATTTGTGAGTAGCTTATGAGGCTTATCCCTTTTTCCTTTTGTTGTGTATGTTTCCTTATTAGAAACCTTACCTAACCTTTCTCCAATAGCGTTCTCTGGAGGACCTATTCACACTATGGTAAGCCTTCTTCCGATGCACATCATCTTGGTATTAGAGCTTGAGGGTTTGAGTAGGGCTACAAATTTGAGCAATGTATGAGAAAGTTCTGGCACTATTAAGGTATTTGTGTTTATTGTTGATGTGCTAAGCAGTTGTATTGGATTATTTAAGTTATCGTGGTCTGTTGAAGGTAGAGTAGTCTCTATTTAGCATTGGTTATTGTTTCTAGGTATTTAGTGACCGTAAATTGAGTGCATATTGTTGTGCCCTATTATACTCTCATGTTCATCGTAGGGGAGTAGATCACTCAGCTCATCATGTGTGAGTTAGAGGAGTTGAATGAGAGTTAACAAAAGGATAAAGCTAATTGAAGAGGATAAGAGTGATGTAGAAGAGTTCTATGAAGCTAAAGAAAGAATTGCTTAAGCTCCTAAAGTTGATTGGTGTGAAAACTGACCTAATTGAGGGCCCCATCATGATCGACACTTCCTAAGATGAGCTGATCAACTAGTTCAACCAGGAATGAACTATGGAGAGGTCGAAATGGATGAAGGAGAGGTTAAGGAGGAATATGATGAAGAGGAATGAGTTGTTAGAGCTCTTAGGGGTATAGAAAACATAAGAATCAAAATTCTGAGCTTTTCAAGGAGTAGAAATGTTGATGAGTACTTAGATTGGGAAGAGTGAGTCAAGAAGCTATTTGAGTGTTGTTGATACATTGAAGGTAATAAGGTTAGACTTGCTGCCCTTGAGTTTATTGGTGATGCCTACATGTAGAGGAAAAAGTTGCATGAGATGAGAGAGAGAAGGGGGACAAGGAGTAAGGTCATAGGAAGAAATGAAGAGGGTTATTTGTGGTAGGTTCATTCCTAAATCATATTATCAAGACACTTTTGCAAAGTTACAAGAGCTTGGATAAGAAACCGAAGTGTTCATAAATATGTGCAAGAGTTCTAGATGTTAATGATCAGGTATGAAGTAGAAGAGTGATAGGAATCAACCTTTTGGATTGATTATGTGTAGCCAAGATAAGGATTCTTATCCCGAGCTGGTCCCTTGCCAACTTAACTATCAGAGCCTTATCCTAGAAGATAGCCCAAGAATAGTTGAGGCAAGCTCCTAATCCAACCATAGGCATCTAACCCCTAATTGAGCTAACTTCTTTTTAGAAGAACTAATTGGTCCTTGGCTAGATCCAAATCAGGTTGACCTGTGATTGCCAGCACTTTTTGTTTTACCTACTTTGTATAATAGATCTTTTTAGAAAGATTCTTCGCTCTTTTGCACTGAATATTCTTTGTCTTTCTTACCTTTTTTGGTATATCTTGTGTAACCTAGTTATAGAATACCTTTTTTTCTTTTCATATATGTAAAGTAACCCTAGTGGATGGGTATATAAACCCCCACTTTCTTATACGCAGGGATCAACTAATGAATACATAATTATTCACATTGAGTAACTTGTTGTTCTCATTATCTTTTAACTCTTATCTATTCCTTTTAGTAAGGAGTAGTGGTGAGTGACCCTTCAGTTCTGATCGGTATATCATATTTGGTAGATTGTAGACTGAGTAGGATTGAGTTGTGCATCATATCCATTCAGTAGCTACCCAAAATTTGCTAGCTTTTTCCTTATTTGTTTTTGGTATGCTTGGTTGTGGTGCTTCTCCGTGTGCTCGATCCCACAGGTACATTAGTTTCGCTGGTATCAAAGTACGGTTCTAAGAGCGAGTATGTAAAGTTTTGCTTCGCTTTACTATTAGTGGCTACTGTGTTCCTTTTGTAGCTGCTGTAATGTGTTTGGTGATAGCGAGTGTGGTTTCATTATTACTTTATTTCTCATTGCAAAAATAGAGTAACTTTGTTTCTATTTTGTTTGAGTAACCATTAGATATTTTGCTAGTGAATTGTCAATCTATTTGCAAAGTATTGTACTATGTCAGACTCAAGTGTTCAAGGTGTTATCAGTGACCAGAGTAGTGGTGCTCAACCCGGTCGTGGTCATAATGGAAGTAACACCTTAGGGTCCGTCGACGATAAACTTGATAGACTTATAGACCTTATTGAGAGTTTAGTCATAGTGATGCAAGTTAATAAGCAACTAACCCAAGGTACGCCGCTGCAAAATCCACCTGAAAATATTTAAGAGAAGGGTTATAGCCAGGCTAGTTAGCTTAACCCCCTTGAGCCTATTGCCTAGCTCGACCCCCTTGAGCTGGAAGAGTTACTGGACAAAGACTAGAGTTAGAGGAGATTGAGGATGATGATGAGGAGTTAGATGTTGGAGAGTTTGGGGAGGAAGAAGAAGAAGCTAACTATTACCAAGCATAGGGATGGAGATGCTGAGCTCTTCGAGGGCTAAAAAATGTCAAGGTTCAAATCCCGCCCTTTAGTGGAAGTAGAGATACCGATGAATACTTAGAGTGGAAAGAGAAGGTTAAGAAGGTGTTTGAATGTTACGGATATACAAATGTTATCAAGGTTCAACTTACTATGTTGGAGTTTACTGGATATGCCATCATGTGGTGAAAGAATCTGAATGTAGCCAGAGCATAACATGGAAGATGAGGTGTTAGAACTTGGGATGAGATGAAAAGGTTGTTAAGAGGAAGATTTGTACTCGAAACTTACTTGTAAGATATGTTTGCAAAGTTGCAGGAGTTTTGCCAAGGAAGCCGATCTATTGATGACTATGTAAGAGAGCTCCAAATGCTTTTGATTCGAGACGACATCAAAGAACTAGAGGCATGTACAGTGTCAAGGTTTATTTATGGGCTCAAGTATGAGATTTGCAATATCATGGATGTACAAAGGTTTTATACCTTAGAAGAGGCCATCAAGATAGCGCAAAGAGTTGAAAGGTAGAGAAGAAGCGTTCTAAGTTGACCTAGGCCAACATTCTCACGAGCGTAACTACCGTATCGACCTATTCAAGTTAAGTCAAAGAGGCCATATAGAACCAAGGATACGAACGACCAAAACGATGATGGCCAGGTAAGCCAGCAGGGCTAAGCCGGATAGATGGGTTGAGCCAAGGTTAAGCCAACCTTAAGGACATATGAGAAAGGGTAGACTTTTGGATGGAAAACTAGCGAAGTAAAATGCTTTAAATGTTTAGGCTTTGGACATATGGTTGCTGAGTGTTTAAACCAACGTGTTATGGTGTTCTAAGAAGATGTGGTGGATAGCACTAACAAGAGAGAGCCTAAGAAAGAAGAGGATGTTGGAAAACCCAAAGTTGAAGATGAAGAAGAGACCTATGTTTATGCTAACCAAGGAGAAGTAATGACCTTAGTCCCGATATGAGTATTAAGTTCCTTACCAAGCTCTAGGGAAGATTAAAGGGAGAAAATCTATTTCATACTAAGTATACTGTCAAAGGCTAATTATGCATGATTGTTTTGGATAGGGGAAGTTGTACCAATGTCGTCGTATAGTCCTTTGTGTAGAGGTTGGGTCTATTGACCTCAAAGCATCCTTGACCTTAGAAGTTGCATTGGCTTCATGATAAAGGTGCTTTGTACGTAATTGAACAAGTAGCTGTACCATTTAGTGTTAGGAATGTGTACAGGGATGAAATAGTATGAGATGTCGTCTTCATGGGAGCTTCACATTTACTACTCAGATGACCTTAGTTGTTTAATCGACGTGTTACTTATGATGGGTATAAGAACACCTATGCCTTTGTTAAGGATGGAAGGAAGATTGTGTTGCAACCCCTATCCCTGTCCTAAGTAAATGAAACTCATAATCAACTCACCCGAGCTGGTAAGAAGAAGGCCTTGGTGATGAGTCGAAGAGAGCTCTGAGCTATTGAAGAAACTGAAGAACCTATGTTCCTGTTGATTAGGAAAATGTTCGAGATGAAGGAATTACATAATGCCCTAGAAGAGATCTAAAGCTTGCTAGATAAGTTTTTTGACTTGTTTCCAAAAGAATTGCTTAGAGGACTGCCACCAGTCTAATGCATGGAGCACTGTATTGATCTACAGTTAGGTGCCACCTTACCGAACCGACCTGCATATAGGATGAACCTTGAGCAGGCTACTTAGTTAAAGAAACAGGTAGATGAGGTCATAGAGCGAAGCTATGTGAGGGAGAGTATAAGCCCTTATATGGTATCGACTTTGCTTGTTTCGAAGAATGATGGTTCATGGCGTATGTACATCGATAACCAAGTAATCAATCGGATTACTATCATGTATAAATATTCGATACCGAGGCTCGATGATATGCTAGATGAGCTTCATGGTGCCAAGATATTTTCAAAGATTGATCTACGAAGTGGCAACCACTAAATTCGTATGAGACCAAGAGATGAGTGAAAGATTGCCTTCAAGACTAGGTATAAACTCTATAAATGGTTGGTTATTCCATTTGGGTTTACTAATGCATCGAGCAATTCATGAGGTTAATGAACCATGTGATGTGCCCTCTGATTAGAAGGTGTATGGTCATGTATTTTGATGATATACTAGTATATAATGCCGAGCTGGAGAGCTAAGTCTAACATCTCCATGACATATTCAACATTTTGCAAACTGAGAAGTTGTATGGGAACATGAAGAAGTATACATTCTACCAAAATGAGGTGGTTTTCCTAGGGTTTATAATATCAGGGGAAGGAACCATAGTAGATGAGGAAAAGATTTAAGCTGTTTTGTAATGGTTGACGCTCAAGAATGTCATTGAGGTCTGAAGTTTTCATGGCCTACCTTCTTTTTATAGGCGATTTATTAAGGACTTTAGTATAATAGCCACCCCATTAATCGAGTTGACAAAGAAGAGTGAAGGATTTAAATGAAATGACTAAGTTAAATAGAGCTTTAGAGAGATCAAGGAAAAACTTACCTTGGCACCTGTCCTGTCACTGCCAAATTTCATAAGCCCTTCGAATTAAAATGTGATGCATTGGGAGTTGGAATTAGTACTATCCTAATGTAGGAGTAAGGATCCATTCTACTATAGTGAGAAACTTAGTGGTCTTACCCTAAACTATTCTATATACAAGAAGGAGTCGTACTCCTTCTTTTGAGCCCTCACTGTTTGGAAACGCTATCTGTTACCATGAGAGTTTGTTATTTACATTATCATTAAATCATCTTGGGAGTTAGAACAAGCTTTTGAAGAGGCAAGCTAAGTGATTGGAGTTTATAGAAGGGTTCTTGTACGAAATCTAGCACAAGAAGGGAAGTGCAAATATGGTCATTGGCGCTTTGTCACAATGGCAAACTCCGTTGACCACTTTACAGAAAAAATTATTGGGATTCTCACTCATCATTGAGTAGTCTACTATTGACCCTCACTTTGGTCCTGTTGTTGAACATTATCAAGAAGGGGTAGTTAGGGGGTATTATCTTAAGGATGGGTATCTGTTCAAGGATTGTAGGTTATGTATTACAAACTACCCTACGTATGACCCATTGAAAGGGGAAGTTCATAGTGGAGGATTCTAAGATAGCTAATCCATTAAAGGAAAACTTTTACTAGCCTAATTTGGCTAAGGATGTCCATAAGTTAGTAGGATGTTATGGGGTATGCAGACAAGTAAAGGGAAAGAGAGAACCCCATGGAGAGTACATGTCGCTGCCAATACTAACCTTACCTTAGACCGACCTCAGCATGGACTTTGTCTTAGGCTTGCCCCGAACATCCAGAGGAAAAGATTGTATTTTTGTCATAGTGGACCACTTTAGCATGATGGCGCTTTTGAGTCCATACCATCGGACTAATGATACTCTATATATTTCTGATTTGTTTTTGTATGAGATTGTCTGACTACATGGGGTACCGAAGATTATTTTCTTAGATTGGAACACAAAATTTTTGAGCTATTTTTAGAAGACTATTTGGAGAAGACTTAGAATCAAACTCGTATTCAGCTTCGATAGCCATCCTTAGACTAATGGCTAAACTATAGTGCTTAACAGAACGTTAGGCAATCTACTCAAAGCTGTTGTAGGGAAGAACTTGAGGGATTGGGATTTGTACCTGCTAGTTGTGGAGTTCACATACAACCTAATTGTCTATAGCACTATTAGGAAGACCCCATTTGAGGTCGTCTATGGCCTTAATTTCGTTATTCCCCTGAACATGATTGGTGACCTAATTACTATTGAAGAAAGTTAATCTGAAGTTGACAAAGCCCAAGAATTGCATGAGCTACACCAATCTGTATCTAAGAAGATCGCTAAGTTCAATTAGAGACAGTGAGAAATTAGTAACTGAGGCCACTGAATTATTTCTTTCCACTTAGGAGACTTAGTATGGATTTACCTCCACTAAGAACGATTCCTACGCTTAAGATAAAACAAGCTATCTCCTCGTACTGATGGTCCATTCAAGGTCTTAAAGAAGATCAACTTCATTGCCTACTAGATTGAGTTACTTGATGACTATGGTGTTTCTTCTACCTTCAACATGTCTGATTTGATTACCTACCAATCGATCAAAGAAGACCTTATCAGCTCTTCAAAAGGAAAGTAGAGACCACTTTAGATTTGAGGAAAAATCTTTCTAACCCTCAAGTAGATGTTAGGAATCAACCCTTTAGACCAATCACGTGTAGCCAAGTTAAAGGATTCTAAGAACTCGCTTAAAGGATACTAGCTCTAGAATATAGCCGAGATGGGGATTCCTATCCCAAGTTGGTCCCTTACTGACCTAACTATCAGATCCATACTTGTGTTAAATCTACCCCTGTTCGGTAGCAATGCTTTATCCCAAAAGACAACCCAAGAATAGTTGAGGCAAGCACCTGATCTGACCATAGGCATCCAACCTCGAATTGAGCTAACTTCTTTTTAGAAGAACTAATTAGTCCCTGGCCTGATCTAAATCAGGTCGACCCTTGATTGCCAGTACTTTCTGTCTCGCGTACTTTATATCATAGATTTTTCTAGAAGGATTCTTTGCTTTTTCGCACTGAATATTCTTTGTCTCTTTTACCTTTTTTAATATGTCTTGTGTAACCTAGTTGTACAATGCCCTTTTTCTTTTCATACACGTAAAGTAACCTTAGTGGATGGGTATATAAACCCCCACTTTCTTGTATGCAGGGATCAACTAATGAATATAGAATTATTCACACCGAACAACTTATTATTCTAATTATCTTTCAACTCTTATCTATTTCCTTTAGCAAGGAGTAGTGGTAAGTGACTCTTCAGTTCAGACTAGTGTGTCATTCTAGTGGATTATAGGCTAAGTAAGATCAACTGGTGCATCATATTCATTCGATAACTGCTCGGTCTTTGCTAGCTTTTTCCCTATTTGTTTTTTATATGCTTCGTTGTGGTGCTTTTCTATGTGTTCGACCCCGAAGGCACATTAAAGAGCCTAAAGCCTAAACTATTTCTAAATTAAGACCTAAGCTTAGGGAAATTGTTGAAGTATTATCTGTCTACACATTTAAGGAAGCTATCAAGGTTACTCGACGAGTTAAGATGCAAAAGAGAAACCGATCTCATCAAACTTTTAATTCTTAACCTGTTGAAACAATTCAACATGTCCAAGGAAATAATAGGAAAATCGTTGGCTCATTGTCAAGCACTAAAGAAGGATAGACATCTCGTATAGAAGGAGTGAGGTTGGAACAAGGAGGGAAAGAGAAGGAATTTGAAATGGGGTAGACCTTTGGACGGAAGACAAGTAAAATTAAGTGCTTCAAATGTAAGGATTTTGGACACATAGCGTCCTAATGTCCAAATTGATGAATTATAGTCATTAAAGGAGACATTCCAAACATTGAGGTGGATAGTATAGCTAAAAAATTTAGTGAAGTTGTAGAAGGAGGAGAACATGGAGTGAAGGTGGAAGTTACAGATGAAGAGATCTATCTCGGAGAAGGAGATATGCTTACGTTAGCTATATGCAGAGCTCTTAGCATGGAACATGATCAATAAGAAAGTCATGAGAGAATTTGTTTCATACTACTTGTAAGGTAAACCATTAACTTTGTGCTTTAATTGTTGATAATGGTAGTTATATGAATGTTCAGCTAGGATGGTGGAGTAATTAAAGTTGCCAACCATTATGAACCTTAAATTGTATAATTTGCACTAATTGAATGAGTTACTAAGTGAGTAACTTTGCCAATCACTATTGGAAGTAATAAGGATGAGATTATGTATGATGTGTTAACTATGTGTACTTCTCATATTTTATTAGGCTAACTTTAGTTGTTTGATTGGAGAGTTATGCAAGATGGGAATCAAAATACTTATATTTTTGAGAAAGATGGTTGACCTATTACATTGTATCTAATGACACCAAGCCAAGTTACCAAGATGCAGTTTAAACTCATCCAAAAGACAAAGAAGACCTTGGTGATGAGTAGATCTAAGCTAAGAAGAGCTATGAAAGAAAATGAGCTGACCTTTTTGTTGGTACAAAGATTGTTGGAGATGCTAAAACAGAGTGAACCACCTAAGGAAATTGAGAGTTTGTTGAAAGAGTTTTCTAATCTATTTCCTGATGAGCTACTAAGAGGACTACCTCTAAAATGAAGAATAGGGCAAGGCATTGAGTTGAAGCTAGGAGTCGCATTGCCTAATCAATCGGCTTATCGTATGAACCTTAAGCAAGTAGTTGAGCTACAATAATAAGTGAATGAGCTTATTGAAAAAGCATATGTTCAGGAAAGCATGAGTCCATGTGCTGTGCCCACATTACTGGTCTCCAAGAAGGATGGGAGTTGGAGGATGTGTGTAGATAGCCAAGCTATTAATAGGATTACCATTAAATATCAGTATCACATTCTAGATTAGATGATATGTTGGTTGAGGTACATGGAGCAAGTGTATACTCTAAGATTGATCTAAAATTAAGATATCATCATATTCGAATGCATGAAGGTGATGAGTGGAAGACTTCCTTCAAAACGAAACACAGATTGTATGAGTGACTTATCATGCCATTTAGATTATCTAATGCCTAAAGTACTTTTATGAGATTGATGAATCATGTACTAAGAAATGAGATAAGGAAGTTTGTTGTGGTATATTTTGATGACATTCTTATGTATAGCCCTGACCTATTTAGTCATTTAAACCATCTTCAAATTATTTTTGAGGTGCCTTAAGCTGAATAGTTGTATGATAATTCAAAGAAACGTTGTTTCTTCCAAGAAGGAGTTAAATTCCTTAGAAACCTCATGTGTAAAGAAGGACTTAGAGTAGATGAAGAGAAAGTACGAGCTGTTGTAGAGTAGCTTATGCCAATCTCCCATACTAACGTTAGAAGTTTTCATTGTCTAGCTTCTTTCTACAAAAGATTTATTCAAAACTTTAGTTTTGTTGCTACACTACTTATTGAAATCACCAAGAAGAATATTGAATTTCAATGGGGAGATAAGGAGGAGAAGAGCTTTATTAAGCTGAAAAAGCGGTTGACTATAGCACCAATATTATCACTACCAAATTTCAACAAGGTTTTTGAGCTAAAATGTGACACTTCAGGCATAGGAATTGAAGCAGCACTTATGTAACAACATCGACCTGTTGCCTATTTAAGTAAGAAACTCAAGGGACATTTGTTTGACTATTCTGTATATGAATAGGAATTATATGCCTTAATTTGAGCTATGTATACCCAACCTGTTGTTGAAAGAGTTCATAGTATACTATGATTACCAAACTTTGAAATACTTAAGGAGCCAACCAAAGCTTTTGAAAATGATAGATCAGATGGATTGAATTCCTAAAAGGATTCTCATTTGTGACCAAGTAAGCAAGGAAAAGTGAATGTGGTCATAGACACCTTGTATAGACAACATGTACTACTTTCCTAAGCTTCAGATGTGATTGTTGAGATTTGTGAGCTTAAATGAATAGTACCCTAAGGACCCCAACTTTAGACCTATCTTTGCCTAGTGTAAGGAGGGTAAAGTACTTGATGATTTTTTTATAGAAGAAGGTTACCTCTTTCGAGTTGGAAGATTATGTGTGTCGACCTATTCGATATGTGACCTACTTGTTAGAGAAGCTCACAATGGAGGATTATTTGGTCATTTGGAGTAAAGATGATGTATGAGCTATTGAAGTCAAGGTTTTACTAGCTAAGAATGATAAGGAATGTGCATCGAGTTGTTGAGAGATGTGTAACTTATAGGGAAGCTAAGAGCCGAGCTTAACAAAGGCAAACTATGCCCCTACCTATACCTACCAAACTTTAGGCCAACGTAAGTGTAGACTTTATGCTTAGGTTGCTAAGGATGGCACGAGAAAAGGATTCAATGATGGTTGTGGTTGATAGGTTTAGCAAGATGGCATACTTTATACCCTACAACAAAATTAACGATGCTTTGGCTATTTCTTTTTTGTTTTTGCAGGAGATTATGAGATTACATTAAGTTCTAAGGAGTATCGTGTTAGATTGGGATCCTATCAATTTTGGAAGACCTTATGGCGTTCATTAAGGACAAAACTGCCATTTATTACATCTTTTCATCCATAGCATAACAAAGAAGACTACATTTGAAGTAGTGTAGGGTTTCATTCTTAACCTACCACTTGATTAAACATGAGCAATGAAAACCGATTAAGATAACCTAGGAGACCTAGATCAAGCTAAGACCCTTCAATAAATCTACCAACGAGTAACAGAGCAACTAACTAGAGTTGCTACAAAATTAATGCATGAAAACTAAGGAAGAAAGGGATAGATGTTGTTCGAACTAGGAGAGCTTATGTGGCTACATCTTAGCAAGGAAAGGATCTTAACTAAGAAGAAGAATAAGCTTTCTCCCCAAGTTAAAGGATCCTTCCAAGTGCTCTTGAGTATAAACAACAATGCCTATAAACTTGAACTTCTAAATGGGTACGAAGTCTTTAACATTGTCGATATGAGCCCTTACATTCCTAATAACCACGACGTTCTAGTAGAGCATTACAAGGATTTGATCCCAAATCCTAAACAACCTAAAGGGTATGATAGGAATCAAGCCTCAAGACCCTTAACTCAAGTAAGGGGAAAAGGCTTGGCTAGCTGAACCGCTCGAATACTCAGCTATGGAGTTAATCCCAACTACTTCAACTTGTAAGATAATGCCATTCTATGTGACCTTCTAGATCATCGACCTTTTTAGAGTACAATTTTGACTAAATCCAATATGTTTGATTTGTTAGTGACACTCGACTTATTTTACCTGACCTGCCTTGAAGAGGTCGAGCTAATAGGAAGCTTCTCAATGCTAACCTAATCATTACCAGTCAGAAACCATTAATAACTAGTGCACCAACCACTCTAGCTACGACACACATCCCTTCTTCTACGTGCAACACCTAATAGGTGGAATCTTCTCTTTCTAGAAGGATTATGAGAATTTCCTTCCATTTCTACATTAGGGTTTACATGAATTTCTTACCTTTTTTAATAAATTTTGCTAGTCATGTAACCTTAATGCAACTAGGTAAAAGTACCCTGTTATGTTCATTGTTGTTTATAGAATTTTTTCTACAATCATCAATGAAATGTTTTCTTTGACTTTCCTTTTCCTTTCTTGTTTAAGAGAGTTATTAAAACCCATACCCAGCTCTTAGCAATCCTGGAATAAGGTTGTATCAACGAGCAACCCATTATCTCGAACCAGTGAGTCACATTTGGTGGTGTAGTCATTCATAATTGCTTGAGCAGTAAGTCACATCCACGAGTAGCTTACAAAGCTTTTCCCTTTTTCCTTTTGTCATATTTGTTTCTCTATCCAAAACCTTACCTAACCTTTCTCTAAAGGAACCATTCAAGCCATGGTAAGTCCTCTTTCGAGGCACATCATCTTAAGTTGTATGCAAAAAGATCTAAAGCCGTGAACAAATGTACTTGATGAAGTTAAAAAGCAAATGTTGACACTTTTGGTGAAAATGACTTAAATGATTAAAAAGAAAAGAAAGCAAGTTTATAGAATTGAAGAAACTAATGATAATGAGGTAAAACAAGCATCATCTAATTGAAAAGGAATGAATGTGTGTCGAGCCTAATTTTTTTCCATTTTTAAAATATTTTCCTTAACCTGATCAATATTAAATCTTAACCCATTTAATATTGATCCTTGACTTAGAGTTAAAGAAAAATGTTCTTTTTTTTATTTTAGAAAATGTTTGGGAGTTACCACTCGATTGAAGTTAGGAAAAAAAGAGTTAGGTTAAGTTGATTGGGTAAATCGATTTAACCTAGCCACGAATCCATTCAAAAAACCAATTTTTATAAAAAGGTTTGAAAATCAAAGATTTTAAATCTAGAGGTTAATCTTTTAAACCCTTAATGGATACGACTTTTTAACTTTATGAAATTAAGTTTATTTTTCAAATTTACCGGTTTCTAAATAACATTTATTCACATGCAATTAAGTAAATTCAATTAAATCTATAAACATGATAAATTGAATAATTTATTTATAAAAGATGGATAAAGGAAATTTTCTATGTTTTAACTTGCCCCGTATTTGTGTATGAGTGCCCACATACCCGCTCTTCGAAATCAGACTTCTATAGTTCTTTTCTAAAAATATAAATGTGTTGGTTGATTTTAATTCAAGAAAATGGTTGAGTTTAAGTTTCTTAGCCTTTTTAATTTATTTTAAAAATTTTCTAAAAGGGTCCTAATTTTTATTATTTTGTTTTTAAAAAAATAAGGGTTCATTTATTTTCTATTTATTTAGGAAAAGGACTTTTCTAAGTTATAAAATGTTTTTTTTTCACCTTTTTATTTATTTATTTGATTTTATCAATATTTTTTCTTGTTTAAGTTTTAATCTAGAAAATAAATAAATAAATAAATAAGAAACAAGCTAAGCTACTCTATCTTTTTCTTTTCTTTTCTTCTCTTTTTTTTTTTTGAATTTTTTTTGTTACACTACAATTACAATAAATAAATAAATACATAAAAAATCAAAAGAAAAATCGAATCAAGGACATAAAAGAAGCTGGACCAAGCAGTACACAAGTCGAGCTTAGGCTAAGAGCGGGTCATGAATTCGAGTTGGACTGGTCCTAGGTTGGTTCCCATATGTTGTGTACATGCAACTGCTACAGAGTAAATGGGTGTTTGAGAGAGGTGCTTCAAGGTGTTTCAAGGTGATTTTCAAGGTAATGGAGGTGGTTTTGTGTTTTTTTGTATTGGGGATTAGGGGTCTAAGATATGTGTCGTAGTGTTTGGGTGGTGATTGGAGATAAGTGGTTGTGGGTAGCATGGGTGGTAGCTACTAGTATGGAACAAATGTTCAGGTTAAAGGTTTTAGGGTATGCTAAACTAAGATGTGGTGTCAATTTGGCATAGGGGTGAGTGGTGCATTGGTCTTCAAATGGGTGGCAATGATGAAATAAGGTTTGGAAGGGAGGTTTAGGTAGAGTTGCTCTTACGTAGGTGGTATGTTGTTGGGGTGTGATGAAGGAGGATGAAGATGGAGACAACATGCATTGTTGGAGTTGGGTTGCTCGCCACTAATGTTGGGTTAAGTGGTGAATTGGGTTTGGTTTCATGGTTGACAGTGGTAAAGGGAGAGTAATATATCAATAGTGGATCCTACTGTAGGTGGATAATTTTTTCATTTTCATTTAGGAATCTAAAGAAAAGCTCCCTCAACCTTTTCTAGAACCCCCATTTGTACAAATGCAAAGCCAATTCAGCTTAGAATTTCAGAAATCAAAATTATTGGCATTAATGAACTTTGACTCCAAAGTTCTTTTCCAATTTTTCAATTCGATTTTAGCTACGTAATTAGATGAAGTTAGCTAAATAAATGGTCAAATCTAAAACTAAGCTATGTTTAGCACGTGATTCTATAAAAAATTCATATGGAATTGTGAAGAATGTACGAGAAATGGATGTGAATTGAGGTAGAAAGTGCTGGAAATCAATTGGGAAAAGGGAAGGAAAAGAGGAGAAAAATGGGGGGAAGAGAGAGAAAGAGCGTATTGATGTGGCACCACATCAACCATGGGTCGAATTATATCATGCCACATGTCTTGAAGTGACATGTAGCTAATGATGTGATAGTAGGGCAGTGATATGTAGCACCATGTGTCATGCTTTGTGTCTTACTACGTGGATGATGTAGTGCCATGTTAGATCATTGTCCAGTCATAAACCACCACGTGTCATGACATGGCCTAATGATTTTGTGACATGTGGCTTATGTGTTTTGTGAACAAAAAACAAAAGGCATTTTATGCCTTTAGTAAGATTCAAACCTAAGTCTCCTTTGTACTTATGCATTTGTATTACCATCAGGTGGTTAGTTTGTACTTTGTCTATGTATGCAATCAAATTGTATATATGGACTAAGTTAGCTTAAGCTAGATATAAATCTAAGTCTAGACCCAAAATCCCCTTTGTTATTTTTATTATCTAAGACCTAAAAAGTACCAAAAATATTAAAATTTTCTATTATATTTCAAATTATCTAAATATATTTTCTTTAAATTTTCTATTTTTTCTTATTTTTTGTAAATTTTCTATTTTTTGTGCTTTTTCTAAAATTTCTTACTTTTTGTACTTTTTTTCTAAATTTTCTATTTTTTCTTAAATTAAGACCCTTTATCCTATTCTCCAAAAAAAATTTAAAATTAAAGAGGGAAGAAATGAAGTGTCTACATGGTGGTACATGGGCAACTAAAGCAAACATTAACCAACCCATGAAGAAAGAGTTAGGAGAAGATTGATGTCAACAAATTGCTAACTTTTTCTATACTAGTACAATTCTTTTTAACTGTATGAAAAATCTAGAATTTGCAAAGATGCTTGAGGTGATTGGTTGATATAGTTATAGGCTTAAACCTCTTCTTATCTTGAGTTAAGGGTAAGATATTTGAAGAAAGAAGTCGCTCAAACAATGGAAATGCTTTAATAGTATAAATTAAAGTGGAAGAAGACGGACTGCTCTATTGTGTCATATTCATGGACTAATAGAAAGTGGTATTCCATATGTAATTTCTTATTGAATAGTCTTAAAGGAACAATCTTCTTGATCTCCATAGATACTTTTGATATCTCTAAGATGGCTCATAATGTTTTTGATATGTTGGATGATATTGTGGAGAAAGTTGTAGAGGAAAATGTTATATAGGTGTTCATAGATAATGTTGTAAATTATGAAGTGGCAAGAGAAAAATTGATGAACAAAAGAAAGAAGTTGTATTAGACTCCTTATGCAGTGCATTGTGTTGATTTGATTTTAGAGGAATTTAAAAAGGAATAAAAAATTCATTGTGGAACAATTGCAAAAGGGAGAAGAATCACTAAATATATACTCCAAGGCGTGCTTATTGGAATCCTACGGCATTTCATAAGAGATATGGACTTGATTAGACCTAGTGCAACTCATTTTGTTGCTTCTTATTTGACTTTGGGTTACCTTAGTGATTTAAAGGATGAACTTATGATCATGTTTACTTTTGGTTTGTGAAAACCTTGTAAGTATGTGAGTCGACAAGAGGAAAAGCAAATTCAATAGTTGGTGCTAGATAAAAGATTTAGGAAGAATATTACTACTTACCTGAAAGCTGCATTTCCTCTCATTAAAGTTCTTAGATTAGTTAATTCAAATGAATAACCTGCCATGGGCTACATTTATCCATAAATGAATCACGTTAAGGAGAAAATTAAAGTGAATATCAACAATATAGAGAAAATGTGATATCTTAACTCATTAGCTCTTTGCACTTTTATTGTTCATTTTATAGTTCGGATTGCTAAAATATGTCATATTTTATTCATTTGTTGTAGTTATGAACCTATATTGAAGATCATTGATAAGAGATGGGAGTTTCAACTTTATAAACCGTTACATGCTGTAGTTTATTATTTGAATCCTTATTTTCATTATAGTCCTAATTTTAAAGTTGGGCTGATGTTAAAATTGGACTATATAATAGCATAGAATGTATGATTGTTGATCTAACTAAAAGGTATAAGATTGATATTCAACTTAAAGCATGTAAGGATGTTAAAGGATTGTTCGGTATTGAGGCTATAAGGTTAACAAGGTATAAAACCTCTAGAAAAATGATAGGATTCATATGAAGATGAATGCCTAGAACAACAAAGGTTTGTTATTTGCATATTAAGCTTGACATGTAGTTCTTCCAGGTGTGAGGGTGATTGGAGTGCATTTCGAAATGGTACGATGTAAAAAATTTTGTTACTTGTCTTTCATTCTGTAAGCTAATGATATTATTACTCTTGCATATAACCTTTTTAATTTTTAAGTTCACACAAAAAAGAGGAATAAGATGCAACAGTAAAAGATGAATGACCTAATATTGGTAATGCATAACTTGAAGTTGATGGATGGACAAAATAGAAAAAAATGATTGTACTGCTAGTTTCACTATTGAAAATCTCTCATTTGATGATGAATGGATTGTTGAAGAAGAAGGTAAGCTTGTTGCATCAAATGAGGACTGGTTGAATATTATTTCAAGTACAAGGGAAAAGGAAAATATTCTTTCATATATAAAGGAAATTGAAAATGAAGAAGATGTCAAGGAAATTAGTAGAAAAGTCAAGATGAATTGGAGATTCATGTTATTGATGCTTCTAAAGATGCATGTACTATAAAGGACTTGGAATTAGATGATATGTACATCATTGGTAATAGTGCCAATAATGATGTTTGCATTGCTAATGGAGATGAAGATGATGATGATGATGACAATGATGAGAGAGTTGATGGTACTTTTGATGATGATAAGGCAACTAATAATTTGTATTGATTTTATACTTGTTATGAAAATTTACTTATAATGCATTTTAATTGGATTTTAGAACTATTATTCATGTTATAGTTTTTATGTTTTAGCACATCGACTTATGCTTGATTATTTGTACTATAAGTCTATGATTATAACTTTTTTTATAACTAATGATTAAAATTTATGTTGAAGTTCTTTATTTTTATCATTTATTTGAATTTTTTTTATTGAATAGTATGAAAATATTCGATTTTTGAAAGCAAATTTACATGGATAGTAGAAACTTACGTTTCTACATTTCGAGCCTACAAACCCTTCGACAAGTCTACGTTTCACATTTACTCTCCTTCCTTCATGAATTTTTATCTAACTTTGCAATTGCTTTCCCTTTTGTAGTTTAATGGCATTATGCTTAAAACTTTTGAGTACTTTGAGCAAGCATTCTCTAAGGTAAAGTTAGGTGAAGAGGAGTGTAAGGATAAAAAAGCTTTATGTCGTGTGGCAAAAGGGTGACTAAGGAACATAACTAATAAGGTTGATTCTCTTTTTTAGCAATCTTAGGAGGTTGAAACTGAGTTAGAAAGGCTTTAGTGAGAGGCTAGGGAGGCATAGAAGAAAGCTACCACCGAGATTGCAAAGCTTAAGAAGGAGCTGGAGTTTTGCAATTGGGAGCTCAATGTTGAGGTAATAAAGCTAAAGACCAACCTAACACTAAAAAAGGGTGAGCACATGGTTGCCAAGGATCTGTCCATTAGCCTCACCAAGTAAAAGGGCGATGGGGGAAAGGAAGGTAAAAGAGTTGTAGAATGACATTGGTTATGTGAAGGAGTACATCACCAACTTGGAGACTTGGGTCATCATCTACTCGGCTGTGAAGAAATAAATATTTGAGAACATATTTAAAACTCTAAAGTGTGATGCCTATAAAGAGATTGCCATCAAGGCAAACCAACACTTGAAGGCTAATATTTTGGAGCTATCGAGCTTGAATTTTTTATTTTTGTTTTCCTTAATTTAATTTAAGCTAAAACTTGTGCCCATTTAGTTTAAACCTTAGACTAAATTTAGGAGAACTCAGTTTCTTAATTTATTTATTTATTTTTAAATTTGGAATTACCACTCAGTAGAATCAGGAAAGGTGATTATATTGGAACCAATTACGTATATGGGTTCTAATTTAGCCACTAGCTTGCATTTTGAAAACTTTTATTAAAAATTTTTGAGAAACTAGATTCCATAAGCTCGATGGCTATTTTATTAAACCCTATGTGAGTACTACCTTAACTTTCTAAATTTAAATTTATTTTTCAAGGTACCCTTCTAATAGTAATTGTTATTCCTAATAATTAAATGGACATTACATCTACTTGTAAAAAATAAGAAATTAAAAAATTATTTATAAAAGAAGAAAAACAAATTTTTACATATTTTAAGTCACTCGATAGTTTCTCACAAATGCTTATTGTAGACACCTCATTTTTACCCTACCCTTGATAGTATATTTTGAGAATAAAGGAAAAGGTTCTTGATTAAAAGATTAAAAAATTAGGAAAAATTGATTTTTTTTCAATCTTAGGCTGTTTTTTGTATCATTTGGTGACATAGACTGAATGATTCATTTTTTAGGTTGAATCACGTCTAAGGGTACCCGATCATTAAAATTAGGTTTTATTTAAAAATTATTGTTTTCATTTCATTTTATTCTATTCGTTATTTTTCTTTTTAAAACATGTGTACATGCAACTCGGTCAATTCAGATTTAATTGAGGCTCAAAACTAGATTTAATGTATTATTTTATTTGTTTCAATTTTTTTTTAAAAAAAGAAGAATACAGAAAAAAGAAGAAGAAGAAGACGAAAAAAAAAAGTTTTAGTTAAATTAAGAAAAAAAAAAAGAAGAGATTACATAATGGATCGAGCAAGGCCCAATCCATCTTTCTTGCGTGCCTAGGATCATTAAGGTGCTCAAGCGCATCTATTTTTGAACTTGGTACGTGTATTACATGCACTAGTGGTACGTGCTACAATTGCAACTTCTCTCTAGTTTTAAGCCCCAATCTTCAGCTCCTTTCCTCTTCAGATAGCCTAATTTAAGGTCATTTTTTATCTCTTTTTCTTCCTATAGATTACATGGCATACTTTGTATTAACCCCCAAAACATGACCAGATTCAAGTATTTGAGGAGTCAAAATCAATCGTCAAATCACTCCGAGCATGAAATCCAAGATGCTCAAATCCTCCTTTAATAGAGGTTTCTAATCATATTTGACCTTAGATTACTATAAATAGAGTACCCTAGACTCGTTCCTAACATCAATCTACATTTAAACTCATTCCTTGAGTTGGCTAAGATCCTAAATGAGAACCTAGTTATGCTCCTCTAAGCCAACTAACTTAAGTGGGAGTATCTCCGGTAGACTACTAACCTTAAATTGGAATTGATTCAAGAAAATCTAAAAGTACTCCTCTAAGCTAACTATCCTGGATAAATGGGTGAAGCATTCCTTGAGCTGGTTAAGACCCTAAATGAGAATCTGGTTGTGCTCCTCTAAGCTGATTAACCTTGGTAGGAGAGTCTCTAAGGGATTAACAAGCCTAATTTGGAATTGATTCGAGAAAACCTGGAAGTGCTCCTTTAAGCTAACTATTCTAAGTGAATGGGCAAAGTGCTCCTTGTGTTGGCTAAGATCCTAAATGAGAACGTGGTTGTGCTCCTCTAAGCTGACTAACCTAGGCGAGAGTGTCTCCATTGGATTAGAAACCCTAAATTGGAATTAATTTGAGAAAACTTAAAAGTGCTCCTTTGAGTTAACTATCCTAGCTAAATGGGCAAAGTGCTCTTTGAGCTGGTTAAGACCTTAAATGACAACTCGATTATGCTCCTTTGAGTTAACTAAACTAGGTAGGAGTGTCTTTGGTGGATTAGCAACCATAAATTGGAATAGATTCAAGAAAACCTAGAAGTGCTCTTTTGAGTTGACTATCTTAGGTGATTCGGTAAAGCGCTCCTTCAGCCAGCTAAGATCTTAAATTGGAACCTAGTCGTACTCCTTTGAGTTAACTAACCTAGGCAAATGGGCAAAGTGCTCCTTGAGCTGGCTAAGACACTAAATAGGAACCTAGTCGTGTACTATTAAGTTAACTAACCTAGGTTAATGAGCAAAGTGCTCCTTGAGTTGGCTAAGATGCTAAATTAGAACTTGGTTATGCTCCTTTGAGCTAACTGACCTAGGTGAACGGGTGAAGCACTCCTTAAGCTGGCTAAGACCCTAAATTGAAACTTGGTCGTACTCCTTTTAGTTAACTAACCTAGGTGGACGAGTAAAGTGCTCCTTGAGTTGATTAAGACCCTAAATTAATTCCTAGTCATGCTCTTTTAAGTTAACTAACTTATGCAAAGGGGTGAAGCATTACGTGAGTTAGCTAAGACCTTAAATTGGAGCCTGGTTATACTCCTTTGAATTGATTAACCTTGGCGAATGGGCAAAGCGTTCCTTAAGCTAGCTAAGACCCTAAATTAGAACATGGACGTGCTCCTCTAAGCTAACTAACCTAGGCGAATGGGCAAAGCACTCCTTGAGCTGGCTAAGATCCTAAATTGGAACTTAGTTGTGCTCTTTTAAGCTAACTAACCTAGGCAGTTGGGCAAAGTGTTGCTTGAGTTGGCTAAGACCCTAAGAGAAATTGATGAAGGGGAGTACCTTATAAGCTTGCTAAGACCCTAAAGGAGTTAAGACAAAGTCTTATGAATCAATTGGAGCACTAAAATGTTGTTAAGAAGGAGGAAAGTATCCCAAATGTTGGTTACCATCTTAGGAGATAAAATCTAAATGCAAATGTAATGTTTGGAACCAATATGCTAACATTGTATAGAAGTACTTACCTAGTTTTGTTGATAACACTAAAATTGCCAAACCTTTCTTTTGAAAAGTTTGATCAAAACCAACTAATTCATTCTTTGAAATGGATTTAACTCTACCAAATTTCTATTGTCAACCCAATCAATCTTGACGTGGAAGACCTAAAATTCTACTAGCCCTTTTGAGAAGTCACTTAAATTAACCTGATATAGAATGTCATCAACTGTTTCTATTTATCAAATGATTGTCTTTCAGTTTTTTCTAAATTGAATCATTTATCCTTAACTAGTAAATATCTATTATGAGGTACTTGCTTATTTGGATTTTTCCTTTCCCTTTAAAATAGACAATAAATCTCTCCTTTAAGGAGGATCAACTTGTGACAAAGTGTTTAAAAGAGCTATGTTAATTATCAATGTTCTATATCTCACATTCATCTTTTCTCATGTTTTTAGTATGTGGGTTTCATTCCAATGGAGTAAGAGAATAGGACCTTTTGATGGAGGAAGAAAAGTGATTGAGATGATTCCAATGTTGACAACTACTAGGGATACCGACTTTGCTTATAGAAGATGAAAATTAAACCATAGTAACATTTAAGATTACTAGCATTTTTGTATTTTGAGTAAGAATTTCCATTGATTTTGATGGGAAGTACAATTTTACTACATCATCATTTACAGGGTCTATCAACTTTGGACCATCCATCTATGATAAAATTAAACCCCTCTTTGTAACACTCACTTCACGATGTAAGGACCTTCATAATTAGGAGTGATTTTTCCTTTGGAGTCTTGTGCATTGCGGAGAGCCTTTCTCAACATTATATCATTCTCTTTGAAATTTCAAGGTTGTACCCTTTTGTTAAAAGCTTAAGCCATTCTTTATTGGTAACATTGATTATGATGCAAGGCTGTCAATCTTTTCTCATCAATCAAATTCAACTGCTCGATGTGTTTCTTTACCTAATTGGCCTCATCCAACTGAGTTTTTGATAGCACTCTAGGAGAAGGAATTTCAACTTCCTCGGGCAATACTGCTTCAATGCTATATACTAAGGAGTAAGGCGTTGCCCTTATCGATGTTCTGATAGAAGTTTAATAGGCCATGAGCATAAATGGCAACATCTCATGTTAATCCTTATATGTAACATTCATCTTTTTAATGATTCTTTTGAGATTTTTGTTAGTTGCTTCAATAACCCCATTCATTTGAGGTCGATAAGGATTAGAGTTCCTATAAATGATCTTAAACTATCAGCACAACTCTAACATAAGCTTGTTATTGAGATTTGTACCATTGTCAATGATGATTGTTTCTGGAGCCCTATATCGAGCTAAGATATCTCTTTTAATGAACTTGACCACTACCCCTTTAGTAACATTTGAATAAGATAAGGCTTTAACCCACTTACTAAAGTAATCGATGGTGACAAGTATAAAGTCATGACCGAATTAATTGGGCCAATGATATCTATACTCTACATTGAAAATGGCTATGGTGTAGAGAGTGTATGTAATTATTGAGGCGGGGCATTTATCTTGTTTGCATAAACTTAGTTTCTTCACATGCCTCATGCAATTGCCTTCCATGGTTGACCAATTGTATCCTAGCCTCATGATCTTCTTGGCAAGCATGTAACTGTTCATGTAGGGTCTACATACTTCTTTGTGTAGTTCTTTTATCAAAACCTTGGCTTCTTTGTCATCTAAATACCTTAGAAGCATACTGTCAAGTGATCATCAATACAAGGTGGACTCACTTACTAAGAACTAGGTAGCCAATCTTCTGATAGTCTTTCTGTCTTTTTTTCTCAACTTCATTAGGGTATGTGCCTTGTTGTAGGAACATTTTGATGTCATGTTACCAAAGCTTTTCATCATGTATACCTTCAATTGCCAAATAAAAAGCAGGTTTTTCTTTGACTTCAATTGTGAGTGGTTGAATTTCGACCTCACCAGTTATTTAGATCACAGATGCTAGAGTGGCTAATGCATTAACAAATTGATTCTAAGCCCTTAGTACATGATTAAATGTAATCTCTTCAAATTTCTCCATTAATTTAGTTAAGTACTGATGATAGGGTACTAGTTTAGGATCCTTCGTTTTATATTCTCCCCAAGCTTAGCCAATAATGAGTGAAGAATCCCCATATACTTCTAACTCTTGAATATCTTTATCTAAGGCCATTTTGAGTCGCCATAATGCGTTGCTTGTATTTAGTAATATTTTTGGTGTATGGGAAAATGAGTCTTACAGCTATAGGGAACTACGTACATTCAATGAATATCGATATTACCTTAATTCTACTCCTAGACACATTAGTAGCTCCATTAAAGAACATCTTCCATTTCAGGAGCTTTTTGTCATTCTCTTCATTAGAACAACTTTCAGCTACTAAGATATCTTTGTCTGGGAATCTAACTTATACCTGTTGGGGGTTATTTTCAAAGAGATTCTCTGTTAGCTGATCTATTAAGGCTTGCCCCTTAACTAAATTCTAGTTTATGTACATGGTATCGAACTGTAATAGTAATATTTTCCATTTTGAGATTCTACTAATTAAGGATGGCTTTTCTGCTAAGTACTTCAGGGGATCATGCGTGTATTGTTTGAGCCGATGCATTACTTAGACCAAAGCACAAAAAATTCTTTTGATTTCATAATATTTTTGTTCCCTTTCTATAAACTTCTTATTCAAGTAATATACAACCTGCTTCTTTCCTTCCTTATCTTTTTGGTTGAGCATATACCCTATGGACTTTGGTAATATGGTTAGGTATAAAAACTATGGCTTCCTGGGTTCAGGAGCTACCAAAATTGGAGGGTTCATGAGGTACTCCTTAATAGTTGTGAAGGCTTCCTTGCATTCTTCGTCCCAATTTATCTTGGTGTTCTTCTTCAATAATTTAAACAAGGGATAACATTTATCTGTAAGTTGAGATATGAATTGGGCTATGTAATCCATACGGTCCTATAAGCCTCTAACCTCTTTAAGTGTACATGGAGAGGGTAAGTTGACTATTGCTTTGACTTTATCAGGATCCACTTCGATGCCCCTTTAACTAGTTATGAAACCCAATAATATCCTTGAAGTTACTCCAAAGGTGTACTTCTCTATGTTTAGCTTCAATTGGAACTTTCTTTCTATTAAACAACTTCTCTAGGTTATCTATATGATTTTCTCTCTCTCTTTAGATTTTGTAATCATATCATCAACATATACTTCAACTTATTTATACATTATGTCATGAAAGATTGCAACCATTACTCTCTTGTAAGTTGCCTCAGGAGTTTTGAGTTTGAAAGGCATTATTTTATAGCAGAATGTACCCCAAGTTGTAATGAAGGTTGGCTTGGCCTTATTTTCTTTGAACATTTGGATTTGATTATATCTGAAGAATCCATCCATAAATGAGAAGAGATAGTTCCCAGTTGTATTATCCAACAAGACATTAATATTGGGTAAAGGGAATTTATCTTTAAGTGTTACCAAATTGAGGTCTCAAAAATCCAACAAACTCTAACTTTTCCGTTCTCCTTCATCATTGGCACAATGTTGGTTACCTATTTAGGATAATCAAACACTTCAATGAAACTGACCTCCAATAACTTTTTGATTTCTTCTTTAATTTTCAATAAGATATTTGGTTAGAATCTCATTAGCTTCTACTTCTTAGGTTTTATATCTTCTCGTATGAGTAAGCAATGGATCACGATCGTTGTATCAAACCTAAGCATATCTTCAGAAGGCCATGCAAAAACATCTTGATACTCAAATAGTAGTGTGGTTATTTCTACCTTCTACTCTTCTTTCAAGCTCCCTCTAATCTTCAAATTCTTAGAGTTATTATCAGTCCCAACATCAACTCTCTTGTATATCATTGTGTTCATTAACATCAACCCCAATGACTAACCCAGTAGGATCAACCAATATTTTCATTACCTATCTATGTAAGGTATCCCTAGCTTTCATTCAAAGCATTGCATTTGGGCCAAATGTGTAAAGGAAAGAGTGTAAGTAGAGAAAGAGTGGAGTATAATAAAGAGAATGGAAATTGATCTTTTATTATATTAGAAAGTTCTTTCATGCACATAATTGTAGAACAAAGCTAATTATTACAAAACTTAAGAAACTACTAAACCGCAAGTCACCCTTTACCCTAGAGAAGACTTATTGCCATTCATAGGGATGAAGAAACAGTTATTTAGATGTTAGAGCTTGCAGGATAGGCCCATTAATTCATTCTTGCTAGGATGTCCTCTTTGGTAGATTCTAGGTTCTAAACATCAACCTTGATAAATTTTTCTATTAGTGGTGAAAAGGTCATCGGGGCATGATATAACCTGTCACCTCTTTTGCCCCTTGCTTGTTTATTTTGCAGCTCTTCCATCGAAGTTGGATTGTAGCCTAGCTTATAAGTATCAATCTGCCACTTCTTGAATTTCGGTCTCTCATCCTTCCCTTCTCTAGGATAGGTTATCATGCACACTTCTTTAAACATCTAAAGTCCAAAATCCTCTTGCTTCTCAACACTAATGTAAGGTATGGCCATTTCATTATATATTTCATGATCTTGGTCACCCAAAATCATTATAACCTAGCTATTTAAGATAAATTTGACCTTCAAATTTAAACTTACTATATGAATCCAAGGTCTTTCTAATAAGACTTTGAAGGACCTTAGGATGTCTAGAACCTGGAACTGAATAGTGAAAGTTTGGGGGGCTAATGTTGACTAGCAAGTCAATCTCCTCTACAATATCTTTTCTAGATTCGTTGAAAGCCTTAACTGTTGTAAAACTTAGCTTGATCACGATGTCATCAATACCCAATAGGTCTAGGTGACCATTATAAAGAGAAGCCTATGTGCTAATTACCTTCTTTGCTTAGTTCTTCAATGGAAAAAGAAATTTGACCTATGGTGAGAATAGAGTTGGTAATTAATCCTATCTTTTCAGTTGATATTTCATAAGGGACCTTAACTTCCCTTAAAGTTTGGAATAGAGCTTCCTGATGTGGTTTAGATGCCATCAATAAACCTATCAAAGATACCTATGTTGGAGTCTTAATAAGCTGATGCATTATTTTATACCCACTTGATTTGTTCATCTTGGTGAAGGCAAACAATCCTTCCTCATATTCAGTTAGTTTATTACTTGATTCCTTTAGTACACTTTTCTTTTTGAGGTCTTCTCTTGGGTTACAGATTCTACTAGAGTGAGTAATCCCTCCTACGAGAGAACTTGATCACCCCTAGTTAACTGCTTGGTAGTTAAAAGGGCAATTTTATAATTCTCAGGGGCTAAGGGTACAAGGAAAGTGTACCTCTTGGTTTTTGGAGTTTACTTCTCCTCCTGTTTGTAAAACTCATAGATCTTAGGTTTTCAACTAGAACCGATCATGTTGATGGAAAGATCTAAATGGTCAAATATCATGTTGATGATAGGGCCATAGTTGGGTAGAGGGTTATTGTTAAAATTTGGAACTATAGCTTCTATGAAGTCCAGTTGGATTGTGTCTTCATCAATCAAGTCCTAAATCTTATTTTTTAACCTCTAGCATGAGTCAATTGAATGACCTACCTGTTCTAAATAATATTGAAATTTTGCATTAGGATAAAAACCCTTTGGCTTGTATCTTTAGCTGGGAAGCTCAAAATAGATCTAATTATCCTTCCTTAACTTCTTGAGGACTTGGTTGAGAGGAATTGGTATCATGGTGAACTATCTTAGGGCCATATTGACATGTAGTTGGCTTTATAATTGTTGTTGAATTGGTGGAGGATTTGTTCTAAAGGAGACCTGGGTGTTAGGCCTAGTGTTTGAATTCACCATACCGATAGTGGCTTTTTTGGGCTTACTGGTAATAGGCTTTGCAGAGGGTGGTCTTTTATCTGATGGCTCTTGTAATTTATTGGAACTAACAACACTTTTAATCTAGCATCCCATAGCCACCATTTTTACAAAGCTGGGGGAGGCTTGCCTAATCAAGTGGGAGAAGTAAGGCTTTTCAAGAGTATTAATAAAGGCCTAAGTCAGCTCTTTCTCTATCATGGGGATGGAAACCCTTGCAATTAAAGATCTCCATCTTTAGGTATACTCTTTAAATGATTTGTTGTGCCTCTTTCACTAAGCAACTAAGTCTATCATGGTTGGTGCCACTTTGACGTTAAATTTGTATTGTTCATAGAACGCCTTAACCAACTTCTCTCATGTATTGACTTGATTCAAATCTAGTTAGGCATACCAAGTCAAAGTGAGCCCTATTAAGTTGTCTTGAAAGGTTTGTACCATCAACTAGTCATATTATATGTACTTACCCATCTTTCATACAAATAACCCGATGTGTAGTTTAAGGCAGTTAGTCCCATTGTATTTCTCAAAATCAGGTACTTTAAACTTTTTAGGGAAATTCCCATAATCATAAGGAAGGAATTTTGAGATGCTTGCCTACTTAAAACCATCATAACCTTCGAGCATTTTCATTTTTTCGATAATATGTTGGGTTAACCACCTCTCTAATTCTTTTAATCTATCTTGGCTAGCTTTTGGTTTTGTTTTGAATGAGTAAGTATTAGGCTCAAAAGTTGGGTTGACCTTTGGATAAATCCCTTTTGTTTCAAAATTTTCAAAGGTTGGGTTAACTTTAAGATAGGCCTCTTTCGCTTCAATTGGTGGAACTTTAGCATTCTTTCCATAAAGGGCCTTAGAGCTATCCTTGTTTGATGGTGAGATGGATTTGAGCAAAGCAATGCTATCAGTAAGGAAGCTCAATTAGTTTGCAATTTTTCCCATTGTTCGTTCCAAGGAGCGAAACCTCAACTTAGTAGCATAGCATCGATGACTTCAGGGTTGACAACATTGTTGTCATTCTTGGTGTTGATGTTGTCATTTCCTTAGTTGGCCATCTTGGTTTGAGAGTAGGTTTGGATAGGACTTCTCTTAAAGGTTTAATAGTTAGGGGCTATCTTTGTGACCTGGTTTAAGATCACTTCTTAACAAGTTAGTACGTGTATACTTTAAAGAAATGAGATGAATGAATAAATAAATGTACAAGTAAAATGAAAAGATGTATCACACATAGATGCAAAAAAGTAAGATCAACAATTAATTAGTAAGATGGAAACATTATTCATTAGAACTTTTGGTATTTCCTTTACATTATTTTAAAATAAAAATACATTGTTCAAAAGTACTCCTATTCCTAAATCCTCTTATCTTCGCATTGGTGCTTAGCTAGTGCTCTTCTTTGCTAATTTCTAGGTCCAGCTTGTGCTTCTTTCCTCTTTCTTGGGCTAGGATAATTTGTTTCTTCAAGTTCTTTGAGCCTTCTTTGGGTCATCTTCAATTGGTAGTCCAAGGCCTGGGAACGCTATCTAGATTCTCAAAAGAGGTCTTCCTACTTGTCATGCTCTTCGAAGATAACTTTTCCATAGACTTGTACTTGATCCGTATAGGTTTTGATTTTAGAGTTTGGTTTTACTGGTGCGGATAGTATGACTTCTAGTGCTCGATATTAGATCTCTCTTACCTTATGGAGTTGATTGTATAAATATTCTTTGGTGACCTTATTCTTGTTCACTTCTCCCATCTATTCTTCTAGATCGAAGTTAGGGTTGATAGCCCTTATTCCCTATAATTGCTCAATCACTCAGAGTTTAGATGTCTTCTATGGCACAAGTAGACATAAATCTTCATAATCAAGGTTTGTGATATCCGGTGGAGGCTTGTAGACTATGTCTTGAATCCCTTCGAACTGCCTGGTCATGTTGTTTTGGTAATAACATGTACATTACTTCATCCCAATTAAGAGGACTGCTTAATAGCCTTTACAAACTAAGATTACCCTTTTGAAGTTGCTCCACCTAGTTGTCCATAAGATATTAATGACTTAGAAATTTTGTAGGACTACAACCTTATAGAAAGTGGACTTCTCTTCTAGCATATGGACCTTATCGACAAATGAATCGACTAAATCAATCTTATAGGCGAATTCTCCTTAAATCAGGTTAAGCCTAAAACATTTTTGTAGCTCACAAACCAGACCATTAGTAATGCCATGCTGGTCTTTAGTGCACCATCATTCCTCTTTTTCAAAATGTTTAGGCTTCTGATTTGTAAGACGAGGAGGGTTGGGATGTAGGACTTGCCTTCAAGAAATTGGCTCATTAACTCTATGACCCTAAAGTAGACAAAGAACTTTCCATTTAGGAATAGGATAGTGTTGAATGTAGCTAAGATGAAAGCCTTAGTTCTATTCTATGTCCAATCTTTAGGATCGCCACAAAAGATGGCTTGCTTGTTAAAATTGAGATCAAATGTGGACCAAGCTTTTAAGTCTTCTAATTTGATGCAATTCTCGTTGTAGCTTTTTAGGGCCTTATTTACTTTAGCCTTTCTGACCCTTAAGAATCTTGAAAATGCATTTATTGGATCGACTTTCAAGTTTAGACCATATGTCTTTCAAAGGAGGGGCTTAAAGTAATTGAGTATACTCTTCAAGTGTTGGACTGATTAGGTAAGGTTTAACCCAGAAAGCTACTTCTTCAGGTTTCCAAAAATTGGTTAAGGCCCAAATTAAATTTATCTCAATTTTTATCTTGGGAAGTGATAGAACAGGCTTAATTTGGTTAGTGATGATTTCCCACTCTCTTGGGTTAAAGTCTTGAAACCATTGGTTTAGAGTGGACGACTAATGGGCTTGTTAATAGACTTTTATCTAAAGTAGATGGAGTTGGATGAGCAAGCCATTTTTTGGAATAATTTACAAAGAAAATGTTGTTGCAAGACTTGAAAAATACTATTTACAATAAAGTTTGTAAAACAAAAATTGAAACCTATTTATATCAAATCTATGTTTACAATTGATAAAATTACAAGAGAAAAGAAACTTCAAATTGTCATTTCTTCTTCTTCTTTTTTTTCATTTTCACCTTGATTATTTGTCTATTCTCAAATGTGCTATATGTACAAAGGGTTGGTTCTAAAGGTTCTTAAGCTTTTGTGATCTCACTTGTTTTAAAAATATCTTCATTGGTTACATTAAGCTTAAGTGGGGGTAGTCTAATCAATCTTGAGTTATGATTACTCCATAACACCTGGAGCTTATACAATGCCCCACCTTCCCACACTACCTCTCCTACCCCCTACACCCCCCTACCCCCCTGACTAAGATTTAAAGAAAACTAAAGATTTTTAAAAGAATTTTATAAGCACTTAGGATTTACCACTCAATTAGGGTTAGGAAATAATTTAAGTCAAAACCAAATTGGTAGATTTGTTTTTTATCTTGACACTATTTTATATGAGGAAAAACTGATTTTTAGAAAAGGGATTTTAAAAAAACTAGAGATTAAGTTCAAGGGTTAGCTTTTTAAACCATTAAGGGTACCACCAACTTTCCGAATTTAGGGTTAATTTTTTAAACAACCTTTTAGAACAACAATTTAATCAATATTAAATTTATTTATTGAATTGAACAATTTAAGCTAAAATGGAAAAATTAACTTTTTCATTTTCTGTGTTGCCCCGAAGGTGTCTATATACTAGCTAATTGGGATTAGACGTGCATTTTTATAAAATTTTAGTTTGTTGGATTCATTTTAATTTAAAAGAAAAATCCAAGTTTATGTTTTAATTTAGTTCGGGATCATTTAAGGAAAATTTTAAAGAGTCCTAACTTGTTTTATTTTTATTTTGAAAAGTTTTAAAAAGGTCATAATTTGGAAAATGGATCGTTTTATTTTTGTTTATTGGGAAAATTGATTTTATAAGTAGTAAAATGGTTTTTATTTTTTTATTCTTTTTATTTTCTTTATTTTATTATTTTTCATTTTCTTGATAAAACATAAAAAACCAATAAATAAAAGGGAAAAGTATAACAAAGACCTTAATGTTTATCTCATTTTTTATTTCAATCCTCAATATTTCGAAATTTTCATTTAAGTCCTTAATGTTTACAAAAGTTTGTAAATAAGTTCTTTTAGTTGACGGTGTTAAAATTTAAATTAAAAAGGTACAAAGAAGTCCTTAATGTTTCTTTCTTTTTCTATTTTAGCCCTTAACATTTTAAATTTTTCATTTAACTCTCCAACATTTGAAAAAGTTTGCAAATTAGTCCTTTTTTTACTAATGACATTAAATTATGGGAAAAGTACAAAAAAGTCCTTAACGTTTACCTATTTTTCTATTTTAGTCCTTAACGTTTTAAAAGTTTCAATTTAATCCTTAATGTTTTCGATCTTTGTCAACATGTGTCATGAGGACTGAAATGAAACTTTTGAAATGTTAAGGACTAAAAGAGAAAAATAGGTAAACATTAAGGATTTTCTTTTTACTTTTCCCTAAATATAAACTAATCTTCCCCCTCTTTTTTTTTAATATTTACATTGTAATTATGAGAATGAATAAATAAATAAATAAACAATATACAAATTCAAAACATAAAACAAAATTAAAAAGGTTGGACCAAAACTTGCATGTGGGTTAGACTTGAATTTGGAGTAAGTAGTTGTAGCCAAGAAGAAGTAGTAGCATGCAAGGGGTATCTTAGGATGATTTGAGCACCAAATTGAATGGGTGATGAGATTTTTGTACGTTTTAGATTGGAATTTGGGGGGAGGGGGGGTTGGTGGGGAAGGTGCAAGTTTGGTGTACGTTTAGGTGGTTTTCAAAAAGTATAGGTGGTGGTGGTGGTGGTTTTGTGGCCATGGTTGAGTGCTGTCAAGATGAACTAAAGGGGTTTCTAGGGGCTTTAAGATGTAGTGAGCCTTATGGTAGGGTTAATTTGGCTTGCCTAGTGGTAGAGGTGGTGATTTGAAGGTAGTGGTTATGGCTAAGGTTAAGGCTTACAGTATTGGATTATTTAAGGATACTAAGATGTATGGCTAGGGGTTAGGTTCAAGAGAGCTTGGAGTAGGGAGATGTATGATGGTGGTGGCTTCATTCGAAAGTAAACATAAGGAGGGAGAGATGTAGAGGAGAGACAGTATGTGATCGATAGTATATGGAGAGGGAGAGCTTGAAATTTTCAAGAAAGAGAGTTTGAGATTTTTTTTTTTAATTAGTCCCTACCTCTAGAAGCTTGCCTTAGTCTCCTTATTAGCTCGTATTCAAGGAAGGCCACAAATGGCCTTGAATGTGAAAATAAAACCTCCCTTTGAGTAGCCTTGATTCATGATTTGAGAGTAAATTAGTGTTAATTACTTATCAAAATCGTATCCATAAGTTTCATTTTTGCCAAATTTATCGAATGGAGGCTTCAATTTTCCATGAAAAGCTTGAATTAAGCTTAGTCAACTCAGATGCTTAAATGCGCAAATTCAATTTTTTTTTTTTATATTTCGATCTCTTTTCAACCACCTTAATGCGTGAATCTAGATGTGTTCTTAGACTCCATTCGAAGTGTTCCATGTCTACTTTGTAATTTCACCAATTTGGTGAAATCAAGAAGAAAATGGATAATAAATGCCCTTAAAGTGAGTTGTCTAGCTTATTCTTATACGAGAAAATAAATGAAAGAATAGGAAAGGAGGAGAAAGGGAAGAAAAGGGGGTGCTAAGATAGCGCCATGTCAGCCATATGGTCATATGGCAAGGCAAGTGATGTGTCATTATGCTACATATCTTGATATGTGGCATGACAGATGTTACGACGCCATGTTAGCTAGTCCTGGACCAAGTAGTACCATGTGTTTACAGTGGATACGTGGTCCAATGTTATCCCGATACATGGCATTGTGTTTTATGGAGAAAAATAAAAGACACTTTGTATCTTTGGTGAGGTTTAAACTCAAGATCTCTAAGTCATATAATGAGAAGTTATAGTGTAAAACTGTTAGGCAGTTGACTTATACCTTATCTATATATACAATCAAATTGTATATATGGACTAAGTCAATTTAGGCTAGATTTAAATATAAGTTTAGGCCTAATATCCCCATTTTCTTTTTTATTATTTAAGGCTTAGAAAATACTAAGGCTAAATTAAAAATCCTATTCTATTTAAACTATTTAAAAATTTATTATTTTCTTATTATTTTTTCCTTTTTATTAATTTTCTAAATTTTCTACATTTTGTGATTTTTCTAAATTTTTTTAGTGATTTTTCTAAATTTTCTATTTTTTGTATTTTTCTAATATTTTTACTTTTTTTATTTTTCCTAAATTAGGACCCTTTTCATTATTTAAAATTTTCTTAAAAAAAAAAACAAGAGGCAAAAATGGGGTATCTATAGCCGTGTACTTGGTTTTGGTCATAATCAAGTGGTGGTGGGTGTTTCGTATGGTAAGTCACATAGTAGTTATAGCTAAACCCTAAGTCTTTCGTATAGGTGGCTAGAGAGTATGGCAATCTATAAGGGTCATGTTGTTAGGATAAAGGGTCGTGGTGCTTCAAACTTTAGAGAGAGAGTTGGTAGCCATATTAAAGAGAGAAAAAGATTTTGGGTAAGTGATTTCAATTTGTTTAAATGATTTATGATGCTTGGAATGGCTCTACAACCTCTCATTTATACTACTTGAACAAGGATTAAGCCTGAAAAGTTTGGAAATCGAATTAATTTGAAGATTTGAATTAATGAGCTTTGACCTGCAAAATGATTTTCTTTTTTCCCATTTTTAATCTGACTTTGTCCATGTAATCAACTGAATTTAGGCGTGTTATTGTCCAAAATTGAAACCAGGCTATGCTTAGTACATGATTCCACTAAGAATTTGTGTGGAATTGTATACATATGCACTTTAAAAAATTGAGGCGCTCAACACTTGATCTCGATGTATCCTTATTAGGCCTCCTTGCCCAATACAAAGACAAGGCTTTTAGCCTTAACCCGAAACCAAGATAAAGCTTTTAGCCCTATTAAAAGATCAAGGCCTTTATTTTTTTCCTTTTTTTTTCTTTACTTTTAAATTGAGAATCTCTCTTCTTTATTTACTACTCTAAACCTAACTTCAACCTAAAATTAACCCTAAATGGTAGAAGCTAAAATTAGATCATGTGCACATGCGCTAAAAATAATAATGATGATGATGATAATAAATAAAATAATGTTGAAAACACACCCAATTTGATGATTGTGTGTACTAATACCTTTTCCAATGCTAAAAATGAGATGATCCATTCCATGTGATTTAACGACATTAAAATGACCTAAGGCTTTTATTTTCCTATTTGTTTTTTTATTTTTCAATTTTTTGGGTATCTATGAATTAGGACCCTTTTCCTTTATTCTAAAAGAAACTCTAAAATTAAGAGGCAAAAAAAGGGTATCTACAACTACCCTTTTTATGGTGAAGTTTGAGTAAAATTTTATTACAAAAACAAAGAGAGATATTAGTTTTGCCCTAAGAATAAACTTGCCTAGAGCAGTGCTATCAATAGCTAGCTATCTTATGCTTGATCTATTGGGAATTTAGTGAGTAGTGAAAGATATTTTAAAAGGAAAAGAGGGCGCTCTAAGAGCTAGTTGAGATATAAGAATGGGTTTTTATTTTTTATTTTTTAATAGTATAGTGCCTTAAGAGTTAACTATAACCTTAGAAAGTTTTGAAGAAAGAGAGGTACTTTCAAAGTTGGCAAGGCCCTAAAAGTGACATTGAGTGAAGGGTAGTGCGATAGCAACAAACAAAAACCCTAAAGTGATACTGAATGAAGGGGAATGCCCTAAGAGCTGGCTAAACTAACAACCCCGAATGGAAAATCAATTTAAAACTTAATTGTGCTCGTTCGAGTTGACCAACATAAGCAAAAGCATCTTTAAGGGACTAGTAACCTTAAATGAGAGATTGATTGAAATCTAATAGTGCTCTTTTAAGCTAACTAACCTAGGTGAGAGCATCAATAAAGGATTAGCAACCCTAAATGGGAAATTGAATTGAAACCTAGTTGTACTCTATTGAGCTAACTAACTTAGGTGGGGAAGCGTCTCCAAGGGATTAGTAACCTAAAGCAGTAAATTAACTTAAAACTAGGTAGTGCTCTTTTGAGCTAACTAATCTAAGTAAGAGAATCCATAAGGGACTAGTAACCCTAAATGAGAAAGTGATTTGAAACCTAGTAGTGCTTTTTTGAGCTAACTAATCTAAGTGGGAGCATCTCCAAGGAACTAACAACCTTAAGATAGGAAATCGACTAAAAATCTGGTTGTGCTCCATTGAGTTAACTAACCTAGGTAAGAGCATCTTTAGGGGAATAACATCCCTAAAATAAGAAATTGATTTAAAACCTGGTTGTGTACCTCTAAGCTGACTAACCTAGGTAAGAGTTGCTTTAACGGGTTGAAGGGTTCGTCTTTGGTAGCTGCCTTAATAAGCTAGAGGTTCGTATTTAGGTTGGTTGCCTTAATGGGCCAAGGGCTTATGTTTGGATTGGCTATCTTAATGAGTTAGGGGTTTTGGGTTGGCTGCCTTAACAGGCCAGAGTTTCATGTTTAAGTTGGTTGCTTTAATGGCCAAGAGCTTGTCTTTTAGGTAGGCTGCCATAACAAGCGAGTGGTTCGTGTCTAAGTTGGTTTCCTTAATAGGCTAAAGGTTTATGTTTGTCTTAAGTCTTATAAGAATTTGTAACTGTTAGCAACTTTCTTTCTTTCTTTTTTTTTTTCTTCTTCTTCTTTTCTTTTTTTTTTTTGTGAGAGAGAAAGATAGGACTATATCTTACAGAAGTCGAGTGATCTAATTATAAATAAGGATGGAGATTTTGGGGCTTCATTTACGAGCCTATGAAATTTATTTATGTTTCCTTATGTGAGAGAGAGTAATGGCTATATGAATACTATTAAAGGACTATTTTGCAAAAGGGCAATACTATAAAATGAAGAATGATATGCTAAAGGGAACTTTTATTATCTTGACAAATTGGAGCACAAAGAAGAAAAAGAAACAAAGAAAACAAGCCTAACATTTATTCTTGATTATTATTCAATGAAACTTAACATTGATCTTAAGCTCCTTAGCACCAATCTAAAAAATCATAATCTAACTCTCGCAAGTGGGCTAAAAGGCCTTCCAGCATTTTTAGGGTTCCTCTAAGGACTTATTCAAGAAAGCCTTTTAAGGCCTGATTGTAAGCTTCATAACATTCAAGATTTTCTTTCAAATAGGCAAATTTAGCTTCTATCAACCATTTGCGAATCTTAGGGAAGTCCTGTGGTCTATCGATTCTTTGATTGTTCACTTGTTGGTTACTAGCCATTATTATAGGCCTAAACATTTTATGGAGAATAATTGTTTATTAATAAAATAAATGAATGCATGTAAAAGAATATGGATGTTGGAAACATTGAGTTAATACATCATTTCTTAAATTACAAACCTACTATTAATGTAGTGTTTAAAAAAAAAAACGATCCTAATTTCTATATACATCTATTACAAAAAGGGCAGGTACAATAGTTGAGTGTTATGAAAATTTTATAGGATATTTAAGCATTAATATGGTTGCAATTCTTGAAATGTTGTGCTAACTCAAAGTTTAGGGAAAATATATGTAATCGGGGTGGTTTTTAAAGGTTCTTAAGTTCTGTGACCTTACATGTTAGTTCTTCGGTTACATCGAAACTTGAGCGGAGTGGTCTAATCAACCTCAAGTTATGGCTATACAACTGCACTTGAAGCCTACACAATGGCTACTCATCCTATGGCCTTAAGACGGTTTTGGTTTGATCGTATCTACTCTATATCCGTGATGCAATAAATGTCTCCTTATATCCCAATGTATTGCATGCAAGAGTTAGTATAACAATTAAAATGGATTATTTAAAAGAAAAGAATAATAAATTAATATGAATATTTTGAAATATAAATTTAATTTTGGAATGATTGAGTAGGTAACCTTCTTGAAGTTCCCTAGTAGAGTTACCAAGTTGTTGAGTCTAAACTTTTTGTTTTTCATTTTCCTTAATATGATTCAAACTAAATCCTATACCTAATTAGTTTAAACTTTCGACTAAAATTAAGGAAAACTTAGTTTCTTTATTTTTTTTTTTAAATTTGAAGTTACCACCTGGTAGAATTAGTAAAGGTAATTAAATTAGAACCAATTAGGCGGATTGATTTTAATTTAGCCATGATGTATACGATGTCTTTTAAAAAATTATTTTGAAATAAAAACAATCTGACAAATAAATTAGGTCGTATACTATAGCAAAAATAATTGGTGAGACTAAGTCGTCCTTAGGTACTAGAAACAAAGTACTAGATTAATTCAGTTCTCTTCTTAGATAGGGGATCAAAATAGAATGATTAAATAAATTAAAATAAAAGAAATTAATTGACTACGAATGCAAATTAAGTAAAATTATAAAATTAACTAATAAAAACAAAATATTAACATTACAAGGAATATGATTCTCTAATTCAATAACATGGGATTTTAACTATGCCATCATTTGATCAATAACACATGCCTTTAAAAAATATTAACACTAATTAATTGGTCTTTAATTAAATTCACAAAAACTCATTTCTCTTTTGAGTCGATATTGTCCTAATTATAATAGAAACGCTTTTTTCGAGTGATTTATCTATAATTCTCAATTAAGTAATAAATTCATGTCACAAATATTACTACCTTAATTGATATGAAAAGTCATGCATAAATCTATGTCATAAAATTTAATACCAATTGCATTAAGCACAAGAATAAAAAAAATTAATCTAAAACACATGTGTCCATGACAACAATTAAATTAATTGTAATATGAACTCATACGAACCATCTATTTCCTTTTGAGTTTTTCATGTTTTGTTCATAAAAATATTATTGGCTAAGTAATAAAATTGTGAATCATGAAAATGGGATGGTGAAAAATTACAATTAATTAAATATTAATATGTAATAAAATCATACGTAAATTATATCATTAGAAAATATCAAAATCCCATAAAAAAAATTTAGTTTATGACGAATGTAAGGGTAATACAAGAAAATTTAAGGAACATGATAATAAATTTAAAGCAAACAGAATGGAAGTCCTGATAAATCTTTAGAGCATAATTTCATCTTTTATTCTTGTGTTTCTTAATTTTCTTGTATCCTTTTGATTGAATCTTGTGTAATTAAATGAGCCATAAGAGATCTAAATGTTGGTTAAAAAAATCGTAAACCATGGATCAAACCGTGATATGAATTGAATAGAATAAAAAAAATTGGTTTTTTTATGAATTGTTTGATTTACGATCAATTTAGTTATATATAAATGAATTGTACCATTTAGAATCGAACCAAATTATTTAGTTAAATAAAAAAATTTATGTAGTTATTTTATATTTTTTATCGATCTTTATAGATTTTATTAGATTTTTATATCTTATTATTCTTTAATTTAATTTTATGTCAATCATTAAGATTAAGTTGAGTGAATTTTATATGAAATTTTATATTTATTGGAAATAAAAATATTTAATAAAAATTTAGCGAAAACAATTTAACTGTGAATCGAATCGATTTTAATTAAGTTTGAAAAATTTATAAATCAAACTATATAAATAGGTTCAATTAAAAAAAAATTAAACTGTTATATTATATTTGTTTGATAGAAAAGGTAAATTATACCAAACCGAATTGTATCCATTGTATGTTAATGACGATCCTTAGACGTGCCGACTTTCCTTTTAGAAGAAAGAAATTATTCCATTAGGCAAATCTTCGGCATCGTGAGCGTGACTTCTTTTCGCGAATTGGACCGAAATGCTTTACGCTGTGGGCTTCGATTGGACGTGGACATATGGCTTGAGCAATCCATGCATGTGGAAGATGTGAGCTTATGAAGACAAATAGTGACAAATAGCTAGAGCATTTAAAAATATTGGATGGCATGGATGTCGCCCTGGATTACAAATTCATTGTGGACTTCACCAAATGGATTCATGCATTTAATTATGGGCTTCTTCGTCAATGTGATATTGCTTTTTAATATTGGAAGGCATGGCCTCTTTTTGTACATTTCCCCTGACCGTGGCTGACGTGAGGATCTTCGGTCCGATTTCTACGTAAATTTTGTATTTAAAAATATCTTCCATATGTATTTCTCCAATCTATATATTTTTCTTATCAAAAGTATAAAAATACATATATTAATATAATTAAGATAAAATATATTAAATTTATATGTATCAAGCTACAAGCTTATGTTTTAAAAACTTTTATTAAAAATTTTCAAAAAATCAAATATTGTGAGCTTGGGAGCTTCCTTATTAAATTTTGTACCAATATTGTATGAACTTTTCGAATTTAGATTTATTTTTTAAATTATCCTTCTGAAAGTGATCTTTATTCACCAATAATTAAACAAAATTAGATCTACTTGTAAAAAATAAGAAAATGAGAAACAACTTATAAAAGGAGAGAGATAAATTTTTACAGATTTTAAGTTGCCCCGTAGTTTCTTATAGGTGTTTATATATCTACTATTCAGAATTAAACTTCTGTGATTTTTTGAAAAAACTTTAGTGTGCTAGTCTTTTATAACTTTTGAAAATATTCAAGTTTTTGTTTTTACTTGTTTTTGTTTTTATTTAAGGAAACTACTTAAAAGGGTCCTAATTTTGCAAATTTTTATTCTTGAAAAAACTCTAAATAAATCCTAACTTTGTAAAAGGGTTTATTCATTTATTTTTTTTTCTAATTGACAAAACTCTTTTATTTATTTATTTATTTTTTAAGTACTGAAAATAATTTATTTATGTACATTATGAAAAGAAGGATTTTTTTTCTTCATCTTTTTTTCATATTTTATTCATCATTCATTTTTGTATGTGTGTATGTGTTTTTTTATGTTTTTTTTTTGTCCTTAACATAAAACAAGATAAATAAATTTACATATTTGGCCTAAAAAAGTAAAAATAAATAAATAAATTCACATAAATCAAAATAAAATAAATGATAAAAAGAGAGGGGTTGGACCAAGCTTGAAGCTAGTACAAGTCAGAGTCAGGTTTGGAGTGCATATTCTAATTGAAGAAGTAGATTTAGGTCAAGTTAAATGAAGGAGATGACCACAACAACTTGAGGGGGTCGATTTGAGGTATTTCATGTGCTAAGACGTAGGGGAGATTAGGTTTTCATGTATGTTTTATGGAAAATATGTGGTATAGGAGTGATGCCATGGCCATAGATGGTAATTTTTAGGGTGGTGTATGGTGGTTGTATTACAATGGTTACGCGCGTGTACGTAAGGTGTTACTAGTTGTTAGAGGGTAACAAAGTCAATGTTTTGGATGGTAGTGAACATAGCCATATGCTTGGCTTGGTTGTGGTTAAGTAGTGGTAGATAGGTCACACGGTAGTTGTAGGCCAAACCCTAAGTGGTTCATATAAGTAGCTAGAGAGTACGGTGGTATATTGGGATGGTGTTATTGGCAAGCTTAGGTTGAAGTAAAGCTTATAGGAGTGGTAGTTTGTCTTAACAAAGGGTCATGGTGCATCAAACTTTAGAGAGAGTGGGCAGCCACATTATAGAGAGAAAGAGATTTAGGCTAGTGATTTTGATTTGTTTGAATGATTTATGATGCTTGGAATGGCTCCATAACCTGTCATTTATATTACTTGAACAAGGATTAGGCTCGAAAAGTCTAGAAACCAAATTAATTTGAAGATTTGAATTAATGAGCTTTGACTCGCGAAATGATTTTTTTCCCATTTTTAATCTGATTTTGTCCATGTAATCAACTGAATTCAGTTATATTATTGTCTAAAATTAAAACTAGGCTATGCTAGTATATGATTCCACTAAGGATTCTTGTAGAATCATGTGAAAGATGTATGGAAATTGCCCACAAACACAAGACAGTAAGTTGAGTTCACATGGGAAAGCACTAGGGAATCATCGAGAAAGAGTGAGAATTGGTGAGAAAGGAGATCCATGTCATGTGATGGGTGTCATAAGGTGTCTCCTTAAGCCCATTTTTTTTTCTTTTATACATTATATAAAGAGGATCATTGTATGTAATGTCCACAATCAAGGCCCAGTCTACTCTATGGAATGTTTTAGAAGTGTTTTGATACATTGAGCCTTAGTAAGTTAGGATAGGTAGAGTAGGGTAGGTAAGATCATATAATAGCCGTTAGATTGATTAGATCTTAGTCGTTCATTGATGGAGGTCCCTTATATATAAGGGGGTAATCCCTTTATTTATAAAGTATCCCATAAATACAAGTCTTATTCTTGAGTATTTTTAGCTCCTCTCTAACTAAGTGTATTCTTATGTGTTCTGATGAGTAAGGATGTCCTAGCCTCTCAAGAAAGTGCCTAGAGAGTCTAAGTGTTGTATGTGGAGCTAGTAAACACTTTGTATGTGATATTTAATATTAGAGCTGAATCTTGGAAGACACAAAGGGAATGGGTTCTTTTGATGACCTTTTAGAGTATGCTAGAAGTCTCTTGACTCCAATGATGGATCAAGAATTCACCATTGAAAGGAAGATCCTAGGGAGTAGATCCTTAGTTGAAGCAAGGGTAGCTAGAGTTGAGTTAGTTATGGCCGATGTGCTGGATCATGCTCAGGATGTTAAGAGAGGCTTGGAGAAGCTAGAGAAGGAGCTCCTGAAAGTGAGATGTTGATAGCCTTGAACCAAGCTACAACTGATTTACAAACAAGACATGTTGCCCTTAAAGAAATGGTGAACTCCTTGAAGAAGGAGTTTTAGAATCTCATAGCTTAGGTCTAGTAGTGCTTTGAGATCGATTATAGACTAAACACTATCGTACTACGACATAGATGGATGGATGGATGTGCCTAAGTTGAAAACTTTCAATGGCTCTTGAAATGCCTGAGAGACAGTTAATTTCTTTTGGAGCCTAGAGCAATACTTTTATGCGATCGGTGTCTTAGATGATACATCAAGGTTAAGGGCAGCTTCCATGGTACTAAATAATGTAGCTACCTTATGGTACAGGAGACGAGTTGATGGAGCCCAGCAAAGGACTAAGGAGATTAGAATGTGGGAAGAGTTCAAGTTTAAGTTACGGCCCAGTTTTACCCTAGTAATGCCAAAAGGGACGCCCGAGCTAAGTTGAGGCGATTAGAGCATAAGGCATCTATCAAAGAGTGTGCAAGAATTCTCAGAATTGTTGTTGGAGATTCCCGACATGAGTGATAGGGATGTTATGTTTACCTTGTACAATGGCCTATAGGGGTAGGTCTAAATAGAGTTGGAAATGCAAGGAGTCTAAACCTTAGCCCAACCCATGGTTACAGAGAAGCTCATAAAGTTCATGACAAGTGAACGAACTAGCAATGAGGCAAGTGAGGTCAGTTGTTGAAGAGGTGGAGAAGTACAAAAAAGAAGGGATCCTAGCCTAGGAAGGTAGGATGAAAACCCCATGCACAAAGGATAAGATTGTAATGGAAGAGAAAGAATATCTTAAGAGGAAACCACCATGCTTTATGTACAGAAGGGAACATATATCAGGGAATTGTCCCATCCAAAATAAGCTGGCAGCCCTTATTGCATTGGAGGAAGAAGAAGAGGCCCAACCCAACCATAAACTTAGGGTGTTAAAGTGGTTGGGCTCAATACAGAGTAAGCCTACCAAGGAGGCTTAAAGCTTGATGTATGTATAGGTAGTAATGGCCACCCAAAGGATGAACGCCTTAGTAGACATTGAAGTAACCAATATATTTATTTCTTAAGAAGTAGTTGAGAAGTTGGGCCTCAAGATCCAAAGAGGTAAGGGAAGGTTAAAAACTATGAACTCAAAGGAAGTCCCTATAATGGGTATAGCCCCTAATGTCAACTTCCAACTAGGGCAGTGGAAAGGAAAGGTAAAGCTAGAAGTGATCCCTTTAGATAACTACAAACTAGTCATCGACATGGACTTCTTTGACTATATATGTGTTTAAATTGCCCTATCAGCAAACTACATCATCATCATGGATAAGGGGTAACAATGTGTGGTGCTAGTCAAGCATAACCTTAGTTGAGCCCAAAAACTTTTATGTTCAATGCAAGATACTAATGAACTAAGGAAGAAGAACCCTATAGCCTAGAACTTAGCAGGAGTAGAGCCATAAGCACAAGGAGTCCTCGAAGTGAAGGCTCAATCCAAGGAGAAGCCTGCTACCTAAGAGAGAGGTAGAACTTAAGAAGGAAGAGCCCTTGAGGGAGGAGGAGGATGCTTCAACCCAAAGAACAAGAGATCCTAAACTTAAGGGAGTGCTTGAGATGATTAAGGAAGGTGTAGCCCAAGATTTTTAAGTTAAACTGGTATTAGAGTAAGGAGGTTAGACAAAGAAGTATTAGATGGAAGATGGGCTGCTTTATAAGAAAGGTGGAAGAATACATGTTCTTAATCATAAGAACCTTTGATTGAAGATCTTAGAGAAGCATCATAACCCTAAGGACATAGGTCATCCAAATCTTTACCAAATGCTAGTTAAGGTAGAGGACAAGTTCCATTGGCCAAAGATATAAGAAGATATAGAGACTTTTGTGGAAACTTACACGATGTACTAGCTTAACAGACAGAAGACCCTTGTAGCAATAACGAAGAAGTTCATTCAAGGTACGAGGTTAGAAGGTGAGAGAGAAGTAGAGAAGATCCTACAAGGGTACCTGAAACCTTCCTGCCTCAAGTACTTAGTAAAGTAGAAGGGTTTACCCTAAAGTGAGGTTACCTAAGAGAATGTAATAGACTGTGTTTGTTTTAGACATTTAGTAGAAGAGTTCTCCAAGGAGTGGAAGGCGAAGCATGAACTGTCTCCTTAAGCTTAATTTTCACTTTTGTACATTATGTAAAGAAATCCATTGTATGTTGTAGATACATAATTTTTGCTTCCCTTTTTAATTTTAGATTAAGTTATAGAGTCCTAAGTTAGAAAATGGTTTAAAAAATAGAAAATTAATGAAAACCACAAAAAATGAAGAAATTTAGAAAAAATGAAAAATTTTGGAAAAGTACATAAAAATTTTGAAAAGTCACAATCAATTGAAAATATATATATAAATAGATTTTAGAAAAGAACATTTTGTTATAGTAGATTTTTAATTTTCATTTAGGTTTAGAAGTAGGGCCGTTGAACTTGGACTTAGATTTAAATCTAGCCTAGGCTGACTGAGTCCATATGTGCAATTGCACATATAGGCAAAGCATAAGCAAATGGCTTAACGATAAAACACATGGACATTATAATTGGGATTAACTAGAGATTAAGGGTCCAAAACTCACTAAAGGTATAGAGAAATTCCTTTTTGTCCTTTTCTTTTCTAACTCATTGCGTTGCTACATGTCAGACTATCATTGGCCTATGTGTCTAATTATGACACGTGGATTTCAGGATTGACTATGACAACAAATTTTCCTTTCCCCCATTTTTTCCTCCGCTTTCCTTTTTCTTTTTTATCAAATCACACAGACACGAATGGGGGGTAATTCATTTTAAAGGAAAAAAGGGGAAAAGGGGGGTGGGTGGGTGGGGTGGGATTTGATTAAAACAAAACAAACACACACAATGCAGAGGGGTACCCACAGTGGACAGAACTCTCTCTCTTTGACGGTCTGATCTCTCTCTCTCAATTTCTCCTTCTTTCCCCAGCAAACTAAACTTTCTCTTTCTCTTTGCCTCTCTCTCTCTCTTCGGCTGTCTCTTTCTTTCTCTCTACCTCTCTCTTTCTACTGTCGAACTCTTTCTCCTTATTGATACACTCTTACTCACGACCCTCCTCAGCCATGCGCAACACCACACCCATAGCTAGCCATGACTGACAACGAACACCCATCCGACGACCTCATCCTTGCTACTGGCCGTAACATACGAATGTGAACACTTCACCCTCATCTTCCCTCTCTTTCGGCCTCTACCTCCAAACCCCCGATCACATGTAGCCAATAAGTAAGCCAACATTGCTACACCACCACCCATCGTTTCATGCTCTCTCTCTTTCGATCTAACATTCCTTATACATACCTGACAACACCAATCAACCAACCCCCATATTACGGTACAGCCATAACATAGTAACACTACTACAGCCACAACCCACCATCGTATGGCAACCCTAACCAATTGAACTTCCCCAACATCTATCAACCAACTTCAACCCATGCTAATACTATCCCTCACTCAACACCCTAATCCATACCATGCGTCCCTATCCAAACGGCTATACTCCGACCCACTACCGTGGGAGCACTACCAACAGCAGAGTTAGGCTACGGTATCATCCTTGCATTCCCCAAACCCAATATAAACCACATAAAAATAGAATTTTCCCTTTAAAATTAGCCCAAAAACACCCCTCCGATTACCTCTGGTTTCTTCTACAGTTGGTGACCCGTAACCTGTTGGACCCGATTTGTGGAGCTTCGACCCAACTAGACTCCAATCCGGTCTAAACTAGACCTGAGGATCTGATCTGTGTAGCTGACTCGATCCAAATCCCCCTTACTTGGTCCAGCCATTTCCCAATTTAATAATTGTTGTTGTTTTTATTTTTGTTTTCTTTTTTTCATTATTTATTTTATTTTATTTCATTTATTGTAGTTTATTGTAAAATAAAAAGGAAAAAAGAAAAATAAAAAGAAAGAAAAAAAAGAGAAAGAAAATGTAGTTTATTTATTTGTTATTTTACCTAGCCTAATAAATAAAATAAAATAAAAAATAAAAATAAAAATAAAAATAAATAAGTAACGAGAAAGAATAAAGATTGTTTTTTCCTTTTGTCGCTTAGAAAAACATATTTTTTAAAAAATAAATAAAAATAAAATGGATCATTTATAAATTAGGCCACTTTAGGTTTTCCAAAAATAAACCAATTTAGGACCCTTAGAAAATTTCTTCAAATAAAATAAAAATGAATAAAAACATAAACCTAGTTGTTTTTCCAAAATTAAAACTAAATCAACCTGCTATGTTTTTGGTAGACGAACTACGGAAGTTTGATTCCGAATAATGGGTACGTAAGCACCCGTATGTAAATACGGGGTAACTTAAAATATGAAAAGTTGTATTTTTTTCTATTTTTAGATATTTATGTACATTGATCAATTTAGTTGCATGTATTATAATTAGCTATTTTAGAAATTAAAAAGGGTATATTTGAAAAGTAAAGTTAAATTCAGATAGTTAAAAAGTGGTACCTGTCTAAGGTTTAATAGATTATCCCTCGAACTAAGATTTCTGGTTTTCAAAAAGCCGTATTTATAAATAGGTTTTTTTAATTGATAGACCAGTAGCTAAGTTATAATCAATCCACCCAATTAGTTATAACTTAACCTTTTTTCTCAACTCCGATTGGGTAGCAACTCTAAATCTTTTCAAGTTGAAAAAATGGTTTTTTTTTTTTCAAACCCTAGTTAAGGATTAGTATTAAATGGGTAGGGTTTAGTACTCATCGGTTTAGAGAAGACCTAATTTAAAAAAAAAAACCAGGAGGGTGAAAAACTAGGCTCAATAGCTTAGCAACTCTACTGGGGATGTCAAGAGGGCTAACCACTTAAAAATTAAAATTGCCTTTCAAGTTACCCATGTTGTTTAGTTATTTGTTTATTTATTTATTTGTATATTCATTTATTTATTGTTGACTTCGTGTATTATTTTGTAAATAGCATACATCGAAGCATGGGGGTTCACTTATTGCATCAAAGATGCAGGGTAAATGCAGTCAAACTTAGGTCGTCTTAAGACCTTAGGGCTGGGAGCCAGTGTGTAAGTTTTGGGCGTAGTAGGGCAACTACCGTTTGAGGCCGATTAGGCTACTCCACTTAAACTTCGATATGAATAAGGAGTCGTTTTTGTAAGAAATGCGTGAGGTCACAAGGTTTATGAACCTTTAGAAACCCTCCTTTCTTGCATACATTCTTCAAGGCTTGGTAAATGGCTAATAGGACAACATTGTTACAAAATAAGAAAAGAAAAGACATCCCTGAAGCTTTTCCATTTTCTCAGCTTTTGTTTATTTTTCTATACTGTTATCTTACATATCATATGCATCAGGACATGGGGGATTGTTTTGTTGCATCAAAGATGCAGGGTAAATACAGTCAAACCCAGGCTGCCTCAGGATCTTAGGAGAGGGGCCATTATGTAGGCTTCGGGTGCTGTGGTGTAACCACCACTCGAGATTGATTAGGCCACCTCACTTAAGCTCAATGTGACTAATGAAGATTTTTTCTGAAAACAAGTGAGGTCACAAAGCTTAAGAGCCTTTTATAACCAACCCTAATGGCATTTACTTCCTTCTAAACTTGAGTTAATACACTACCCTTAAGAAATTGCAACCCTACTGATCGTTCAAGAGTTTTTGTAAACAAGTTTTTGAAATTTATAGTAGGGCCGCAACTTAAGGAGTAATATATTAACCCAAATGACCATAACATTTGCATATTTTCACCTTTTTTTTTTCTATCATTACATTGAAGATTGATCTTTGTCCATAAAATGTGTAAACTTAGGATGACAGACAACCAAGTGAATGATTAGCTGAGTAATAGGCCACTGGATGCCTCTAGGTTTCGCAAGCAGGTGCTGAGAGATGAAATTACTTATTTGAAATAAAAAGCTCAAGTGTTTAGAAGCTTACAACCGGGCCTTAAGATCCCTTTTGGCACAGGTCATTGGGGATACTTATGAGATGATAGAGGACCTTAAGGCCCGTATATGGGACTTAATGTAAGGTCTTTCTAGAATAAAGCTCCAGAATAAATGGTATGTTCTCTGCCTTTGCTTTTGTATTCTGATCTTCCTTTTTCAAAATAATAAAGCTCTCTTTAGTTCATTGTTCATCATTATTTAACATTCCTGTCTTTGTAAATAGTCTTCCATTTAACCACTATTCGATCTCATTTAAAAAAATGTGAATAAAATCCATAGATTTGTAAATAGAAACTAAAATAAAAAATAAAAAATAAAAAAAACCACCATCCTTATTTGTAAATTATTTTTTGAAAATAAACTTTACCTTTCTCTCTCTAAAAAAAATTGAAAAAGAAAACAACAAAAAAAATGAAAATAAAAGTTACCAACGGCTATAAATGCTTATGGGCCTAAAGAGCTAGCATAAGCTCAAGCCTTTGGCCCACTCAAGTAGCCAACCCAAATACTTGATTTTCAAACCATACAAGGTCCCTTGACCTATTAAGGAAGCAAAATATGAGCCCTTTGGCCCATTCAAGCAAAACATAAGTCCTTTAGCCCATTCAACCCCAAATACTAGCCCCTTAGCCTATTGAACAAACATGAGCCCTTTGGCCTACTTAAGTAGCCAGCCCAAACATTTTGCTTTCAACCTACACCAGATCTAGCCCTTTTTCACCATCTAATCCAAACATAAGCTACTTTGCTAACACCAACCTTAGGCTCATTCAGGTAATCTACCCAAACATAGGCCACTTGGCTAAGCATACAACCTAAACACCAACCTACCTAAACACAAACCATTAGGCCAGCCAGCCAATCTGAACATGAACTACGACCCATTAAGGTAGCTAACCTGAGCACAATCCTCAACCCTTAAAAGTAACCAAGCTAAAACCCTTAATCTGTTTAGAAAGCCAAGCTTAATCAAGAACTGAGCCAAAACACAAAGTCAAATACTTTGGCATGATTTGAGAAACTGGAGGGCAAAACCTGATCCTAGGCAAATAAAAAATGGACTCCTCCTTAAGAAATTAGTAACTCACTTTTTGAAAGTTTAGGATGGTAAGAGGCAAGCTATATCCTATTCACCAACCTGAAACATTTTGAGAGTTGAGTGACATAATGGTGAGAATACTTTGCACTCATTCCTTAATGGAGGTTCACTTTGAAAGTGATACTTACATTAAAGTGAAGTTATGCATTCACTTCTAAACCCTAAACACAATCATCTGTTGTTCACCCCGTTGGACCTATTTAGAGAATATCTAAATTTAAACCTTATCAAGAACCACCTCGTAATGGGGCAATTCAAAGGTTAGGGTCATTGATTAGAAGATAAGGGTAAAATTGGTTTATGCTTGTTTAAGTAACATTAATTCAAGAACAACTTTTATTTTTGATAAATTATTTTTCTTTCAAATGAAGAAGAGCCAATTTCCTTTTTCAACCACCTTAAGCCCATATACTTGAAATCTTTGGAATTAGGGCCTTGAATCATTTAAAAAAAAAAAGTTAGCAATGGAAACAATCACTTTTGGTGCTAAAAGAGAAGAGAGAATAGTAAGAGATAGTGGGATGAAGCAATTAAAAAAAGGAAAAAAAAAAAAGAGAAGAAAAGGGGATAAAGAATTAAGCCCGGAAGTGTAGGATAAAAAGCCCTAAGAAATGTTTCACATCCTAATAGGGGCAACTGAACCAAATCAAAGGGCCAGGAGTCAATGCCCAAATAGCCTTAGAAAACACAAGGCCTTAAAACACACTCCTAAACCTGGAAACCTAAATTTCCATATCCATACTGACACTTTGAAGCCTCTCCTACCTATATTGAATTACATAAAGCCTCCTCATCCACAATACCACCCTTACACATGTAAAAGCTTTTCTAATCTTGAAAGATAATATATCTTTAATAATTTTTTTTTTGAATCTGAGATTGATAAAAGCCATTTTTTCAAAATAAGCCTTTTCGTTAATCCTTTTTGAAACCCTTGAACCAAAAGCCTAAATTCATAAGGTTAAACTAAAAAAGACTTAACAGATTGATCAAAGAGTATCACTTACAAAATGGACTATAATTTTTAAAACTGTGGTCAAGAGTGTAATTTAGACTAAGAGCTAGTAAGGAAGATCTCTTTGACTAAACTAATTCTAAGTTACCTTTTCCCTAAGAAAGAAATGTCTTGAAATCGCAAACACCTTAAGAAAAGCCTTGAGGTTAGGGGCATTAAGAAATTTCACATGATTACCAAAGATAGGTATGGTTTTGAGATTGTTCCTTAATAAGGATTTATACCTGTTGGCAAAACTTTCAAAAAAAAAAAAAAATAAAGAAAAAAAAAGAAGAGAGAGAAAGTAAAGGCTTGTTACAAAATTTTGGTCCAAATCCATGTCGGCTTGAATAGCCAAGCTTTTAATCTATGTCATCTGGTTCCTTTCCAAGGTTGTCATTCTTCAGTTATGGTTTTTAAACATCCTTCAAACTCTTTTTTTTTTAAATCAAAGGGCTTATCCCTGCTCATTTCCTTGTTCATAAATGGTTTTTCAACAAATCTCTCTATAAATACTATGCTAAGTCAAAGAGTCTTTGGAAACTAGTTGCTTGCCTTACTTTAGTTCTTCATTCATTCATCTTTCTCTTAGGGTTCAAGCTAGCTCTTAGAGTGTTGTCCCCTTTTCTTTTTCTTTTTAAGGATCCAGCTAGCCTTTAAGGCACTGTCCCTTCTTTCTAGGGTGTAAGCTAGCTCTTAGAGCACTGACCCTTCTTCTTCCTTTTAGGGTTCTAGCTAGTCTTTAGGGTGCTGTCCCATCTTTCTCTTAAGGTTTAAGCCAACTCTTAAAGTGCTAATCACTCTTTTATTCTTTTCAAGGTTCCAACCAGCCTTTAGGGTATTGTCCCGTCTTTCTCTTAGGGTTCAAGGTAGCTCTTAGAGCATTGATCCCACTTTTATTCTTTTCAAGGTTCTAGCTAGCCTTTGGGGTGCTATCCCGTTTTTCTTTTAGGGTTCAAGCTAGCTCTTAGAGCATTGATCCCTATTTTATTCTTTTCAGGGTTTTAATTAGCCTTTAGGGCGTTGCCCCTTTTTTCTCTTAGGATTCAAGCTAAATCTTAGATTGTTGATCGCTCTTTTATTCTTTTCAGGGTTCTAACCAGCCTTTAGGGTGTTGTTTCATCTTTCTCTTAGGGTTCTAGCTAGCCTTTAGGGCACTGTCCCGTCTTTCTCTTAGGGTTCAAGTAAGCTCTTAGAGCGCTAACCTCTCTTATTCTTTTTAAGGTTCCAGCAAGCCTTTCGGGCATTGTCCTGTCCAAATGGACATTGCAATTGGGATTAACTGGAGATCAAGGGTTCAAAACTTACTAAAGGAATAGAGAAATTCCTTTTTATTCTTTTCTTTTCTAACTCATTGCATTACCACATGTCAGGCCATCATTGGGCCACATGTCTAATTGCGACACGTGGCGCTTCATAATTGGCCATGACAACAAATTTTTATTCCCCCCATTTTTTCCTCCCCTTTCCTTACTCTTTTCCTTTTTTTATCAAATGACACAAACACGAATTTTGGGGGGGGGGGGGGGGGTTGGGGGTTGTAATTCATTTTAAAAGAAAAGGGGGGGATTGGATTAAGAGAAAAAAACAAAAAAAAATACACACAATATAGATGGGGACCCACGGTGGGCAAAACTCTCTTTCTCTGATGATCTGATCTCTCTCTCTCTTAATCTCTCCCTCTCTTCCCAGCAAACTAAACTTTCTCTTTCTCTTTGCCTCTCTCTTTCTCTTCGGCTGTCTCTCTCTTTCTCTCTACCTCTCTCTTTCTACTGTCAAACTCTCTCTCCCCACCGATACACTCTCGCTCATGACCTTCCTTAGCCATGTGCAACACTCCACCCATAGCTATCTACGACCAACAACGAACACCCATTCGATGACCCCATCCTCGCTGCTGGCCATAACATACGAACATGACCACTCTACCCTCATCCTCCTTCTCTTTTGGCCTCCACCAAACCCTTGATCACGTGTAGCTAATAAGCAAGCCAACACCGCTGCACCACCACCCGTCATTTCACCTTCTCTCTCTCTCGATCCAACATTCTCCACACACACCAGACAACACCAATCAACCAGACCCCACACTACGATATAGCCATAACGTAGTGGCACCACTGCGACCACATCCCTCTGTTGCATGGCAATCCTAACTAATTGAACATCCTTAGCCTCCATCGAACCTACGATAGCCCTTTCTCTCTTCTACGATTGTACAACAGCATCCGCTGAACCAACTTCGACCTAAGCTAATACTGTCCCTCACTCAACACCTTAATCTATACCATATGGCCCTATCTAAATGGCTATACTTCGATCCACCATCGTAGGAGCACCACTAATAGTGGAGTTAGGCCACGGCATCATCCCTGTACCCCCTAAACCCAATACAAACCACAAAAAAACTAAAATTTCCCTTTAAAATTAGCCTAAAAACGCCCCTCCAGTTACCTCTGGTTTCTTTTGCAGTTGGTGACCCATAACCTGTTGGACCCAATCTGTAGAGCTCCAACCCAACCTGACTTCGATCTAGTCTAGACCTGACTTGAGGATCCGATTCGTGTTACCAACTTAATCCAAATCGCCTTTGCTTTGTCCAGCCATTTCTCAATTTAATAATTTTTGCTATTTTTGTTTTTGTTTTTTTATTATTTATTTTATTTTATTTCATTTATTGTAAAATAAAAAGAAAAAAGAAAAAGAAAAAAAAGGAAGAAAAAGAAAAAAGAAAAGAGAAAAAGAAAGAAAATAAAAAGAGAAAGAAAATGTAGTTTATTTATTTATTATTTTACTTAGTCTAATAGATAAAATAAAATAAAAAGTAAAAATAAAAATAAATAAGTAAATAGAAAGAATAAAGATTGTTATTTATTTTTGTCACTTAGAAAAACATATTTTTTTAAAAATAAATAAAAATAAAATGGATCCTTTCCAAATTTGGGCACTTTAGGTTTTCCAAAAAAAAAAATTAATAATAATAATTTAGGACCCTTAGAAAATTTCTTCAAATAAAATCAAAATAGATAAAAAGATAAACTCGACTGTTTTTCCAAAATAAAAATTAAATCAACCCGCTATGTTTTTGGTAAACAAACTACGGAAGTCTAATTCCGAATAGTGGGTACGTAAACACCCGTATGAAAGTACGGGGTGACTTAAAATATGAAAAGTTGTATTTTTTCCATTTTTAGATATTTATGTACATTGATCAATTTAGTTATGTATATTATAATTAGTTATTTTAAAGGGTATATTTGAAAAGCGAAGTTAAATTCGGACAGTTAAAAATTGTTACTTGTTTAGAGTTTAATAAATTAGCCTTTGGACCTAGATCTCTGGTTTTCAAAAAGCCATATTTATAAATAGTTTTTTTTTAATCGATAGATCGGTAGCTAAGTTATAACTAATCCACCTAATTGGTTATAACTTAACCCTTTTTAAATCTTTTCAAGTTGAAAAAAATGGTTTTCTTTAAACCTTCATTGATGATCAGCATGAAACAAGTAAGGTTTAGTATTGATCGGTCTAGAGAAGACCTAATTTTATAAAAAAAAAAACCAGGAAGGTGAAAAACTTGGCTTAACATATGTAAAGCCTACAATCAAAGCCTACTCCACTTTTTGGAATGTTCTAGAAGTATTTAGATACATTAAACCTTGGTAGGTTAAGGTAAGTAGAGTAAGGTAGGTGAGATTGTATAATAGCTGTTAGATTGATTAGATCTCAGCAATCCATAGATGGAGTCCCCTTATATATAAGTAGGTAACCCCTTCATCTATAAACTATCTTAGAAATATAATTCTTATTATTACATGAGTACTATTGATAGTTTGATTTCATCCTTTGAATTCACTCAACCATTCGATTGACAAAAAGCTGAATAACTCTACTCTTGGTAAATGCTGACTAAGACAGTTTCATATTTGGTTTGAACATATTAAAAGTGGCGTAAACGGTTATCGTTTGGCATGGTTCCATTACATAATCACCTACTATTCTTATATTTCAGGCATATGCTTAATTATGAGGTCTCTGCATGTTTCATAATTAATGATTAACTATTATTTCAAACACCTAACATTCGCCTATAAATATAGAGAAAAAGTACTGTAAAAACTCTCTCATGATCCTTAACTATTTACTTATGTTCTCTTAAACATATTTACTAACTTAGGCATCGGAGTGACTATATCATACTAGTCTTAATACCATTTAGTTCTTTATGTTTTGTAGGAACAAGATTTCATCCTAAAATCATTTAACAACATTTGGCATTGTCTGTTTTTTATTACATACCTACATGGCAAGAACTAGATTAACTAAGAGTGTAGGTCTTAGTTCTTTATCCTACCACTGTAAAGGAGGAAGTAAGCACATGGATGAACAACGTTTAGCTAAACTGGAGCAACTTTGCCTCAACTTAGCTAAAGAGAACTAAGAATTGAGTAAAAAACATGAAGAGATCCTTGATCTTTTCTACAGTAATGTCTACCTAAGTTAAAACAAAGAGCATAGTGATCACACGAGCTTCCAATTGATCCTAGTGTAAAAGTGATTCAATAGAGGAAAAGACATTTTGCCCTTAAGAGGCAAGTAGCTATAGAAGAAGAAGTTTAGAAACTCTTCAAGGAAGGATTCATTCAAGAAGAGCCTTATCCAACTTAGTTAGCTAACTGTATGTTAGTCAAGAAGTCTAACGGCAAATGATGTATGTGCATAGACTTCATGGATCTGAATAAGGCTTGTCCTAAAGATTACTTTCTCTTACCAAGAACGAATCAGATAGTCGACTCAACTACTGGGCATGCTTTATTCTCTTTCATGGATGCATTTTCCGGCTACAATCAAATTAAAATGGATGAGGAAGATGAAGTTTACAGATCATTCGTCACTAACTTTAGAATGTACTGTTATATGGTGATACCATTTGGGGTTAAAAAACGCTAGTGCAACTTATCGAAGGCTTATCACCATGATGTTCAAGCCATAGATTCATTGGAATGTCAAAATGTATGTCGACAATATGATTATGAAAAGCATGATAGAGGATTGGCATCTCGTCGATCTTGAGCAGACATTCAATACTCTAAGGAGATTGGTGTAAGGCAAGCGTACCTATCAGTTTTAATATAGCGGATGTGAGTCCGAGTCGATTCCTCAGAGATTTTGAGTACTAATATTAACTTTAGCTTTATTATCTAACCGAAAAATTATGAAAGTTTGAATCAATTAAAAATACTAAAATTAACAAACTACTTTAATTAAAAGACTTAATTAAGCAATTGAAAAAGCGATAAAATCAAGAACGACTTCAAGAAAGTAATAATGTATTTAGGAATTATTTCCCCTAGTGTTTAACATGTAACCTTTTTAAAGTATATCCAATTCAATTTCTATTATTCTTGACCGGAGGGATTCACAATTAAAGCTAATATCTTTCTCAAGCATATTAACCCTAATCCTAAATTATTTACCGGAATCTCTTCACTTAGTAATATAATTTAGAATTGCATTAGCGTGTAATGAATTCCCATGCAAACAATCAACTTTCCGGAAGAACCATGTATCTTATCTCTAAGTATACATGTAATTCTCTTCAATTATGCCTAGATCTAATTACACATGCAATTTCTCAATTAACATGCATAATATCATATATTGACACTCTAGAATTATCAATCCATAATTAACGACATCATTGAATCAAGAAAAGGTAGAAACTTTATTGAAATTATAATTCAATCGAAGGGTTACATGAAACCCTAGGTTCCATAATCCTAAATACTCTAATTCTAAGCTATCATAACGAATCTAAAAACGAGTTTCATCAAAAACGTAAAATAAAGCATAAAAACCCCTCTTGATTTGATGAACAATCTCTCTAATCTTGAAATCGATGTCGTTCTTGCTTCTTGATTAATGTTCTTCTCCAATCTCCTTTCGTCTCTTGTGTTTCTTGTTTCTGTAATGTCTCTCCTTTTTTCTTTTTTTGTTGAAACCCTAATATGTCTTTTTATAGTGTATAAAAAAAATTTTGTTTTCGTCACCCGACATGGCCTGGGATACGACCGTATCCCCAGGTCACGTAATTTTCTGCACTTAGGCAAATTTTCTAAACAATTTCAAAAATTCATAACTTCTTCATTTGAACTCGGAAATTGATTGAAACTTGATTCCTTTTCTTCGTTTTTGAGCCTAGAACGCGTTTAAACCCTGAAATCAACATTTTACTCAATTAAGTATCAATTTCTTTAAAGAAAACCAAAAATGTGCGGAAAATACTATAAAATCACCCTATGAAATATGTTTAAAATTAGAGTTATCAGAGATACAATATGAAAATAAATCTATAGAAGTCTGTTTGTGGTGCTACTTTGGAAAAGTTCTTAGGGTACATGGTCACTTGATGCTGTATTAAACCAAATTCAAGAAAGATTGATGTGATTAGAAACATGAAGTCTCCTTGTACTGTCAAGGAGGTTTAAGAGCTAACTGGGTAGATAGCTGCCTTTAACAGGTTCGTGTCAAGAAGTATGGATAAGTGTGTGGAGTGCTTTAAAATTTTAAAGAGTTCGAAAGATTCCAAGTAGATGAATGAGTGCGAAAGAGCATTTGATGAGCTTAAAGAATTTCTCGCATCACTACTAATACCCTCGATACCTATTCCAAGAGAGAATTTATATTTATACTTGTCAATCAGTTGTTGAGCACTTTCCTTTGTGTTAGTCCAAATCAAAGGCAAGGAGTGTTGGCCAACTTATTACGTGAGTCATGTCCAGTAAGGACTGGAACATCGATATACCAAAATTGAGAAATTTGTATTAGTAGCAGTTCTGTTGGCAGGGAAGTTGAAATCATACTTTGAGGCTCATCAAATTGTAGTCCTTATTGATCAGCCTTTACAACAAGCGTTGCAATGACTAGATTCCATAGGAAGGATGATGAGGTATGTCATGGCGGACAATACAACCTAGAATGGCATTAAAAGCTCAAGTGTTGTTAAAATTTCTAGCCAAGTTAATGGGTGAAAAAGACAACATAGAAATTGTCAAGAAGCAAATATGGAATCTTTATGTTGATGGTTCTTCGACTAGAGAGGGAAGTGTTGCGGATCTTATCTTGTAGAGACCCTATAATGTCAAGGTTAATTATGCTTTGAAGTTTGGATTTCCAACCAACAACAATGAAGCAAAATATGAAGCCTTAATAGTTGGACTTAGATTGACAAAGGAGGTTGGTGTTAAGAAAATTGAAGTTTTCTCTGATTTACCACTTTTTGTGAATCAAGTCAAAGGGAGTTATGCGACAAAATAAGAAGAAATGAGCAAGTACTTATTGATAGTACGAACGTTTACAGAGAAATTTTAGTCCTTTTCAATTCACAAGATACTAAGGAATAGTAACATTGCAGTTGATAAGCTGTCGAAGTTGGCCAGTATGGTACTTCCTGATTTGAATGACAAACTCTTTGTTGAGTTTCTCCCACATAAGAGCTTATAAATTGTTCTACAAATTGTTCAGTAGAGCTTTGAATTGGCTCCTTACTCTAAAGAGAGGTCCTGCACGGATCCAATTGTAGATCATCCAAAGGACGGTGTCCTTCTTGACGATAGGAAAGAGGCTTAAATGTTGATCTATTAAGTTGCAAATTATACGCTGATAGATGACCAATTGTATAAACACAGTATTTCTGAACCTTTTCTTTGATGCCTCCCTCTGAAAGATGCACAATGAGTATTATTCGAGCTATATGATGGTGTATGCATCAACCATGTGAAAGGATAAACGTTGTATATTCTTACCTTATGACTTGGTTATTACTGGTCGACAACAAAAGATGTGCAGGAATATCTGTTTGGTAATATCTATAATGCCAGAAGCATAAGGTACTGGGTTATGTGCCTTTTACTGAATTATGCTACCTATCTAGTCATTATCCCTTTGCCTAATGGGGATTAGACATACTTGGACTATTTCCAAAGTCTACATATTTTACCAAGTGGATGGAGGCTGAGGTATTATCAAGGATCATCAAACAGAAGGTAAAGGCTTTTGCTTTCAACTTCATTATATTGAAATTTGGAGTCCCATTTGTGATAATTACAAATAATGGACCACAATATGATAATGAAAAAATTTGGGCATTTTGTGAGAAACATGGCATTTGCTTAAATTACACATCTATAGCATATCCTCAAACAAATGGGCAAGTAGAAGTTATTAATAAGATCATCTTATACAGCTTAAAGAGGAAAGTTAATCAGGTCAAAGGAAAATGAGCTAATGAATTGCTAGATGTTTTATGGGAATATTGGACTACCCATATGACTGCAATAGGGGAAACACCCTTTAGATTGGCATATGGTATGAAAGTAGTATTATTGATTGAATTAGACTTGCCCAATCTATGCATGCAAAATTTTGATGTGATGACCAACCAAGTTGGTTTGACAGCTAATTTGGATACTATTGAAAAGATAAAAGATGTTGTCAGAATGAGAGTTGCAACATACTAGCACAGGGTAGCCAGGTATCATAATCAGAAGGTGAAACATGAGGTTTTTCTACCTAAAGATTTGGTTTACAAGAAATTGGAGGCGATTGGTGCACAAGATAGACAGGGGAAACTCAGCACAAATTGGGAGGATTTTGTTAGGGTCTAAGAAGTCATAGGCTAGGGCGCTTATTGACTAGAGAGGTTAGATGGAACAATCATCCCTTGTGTACAGAATATAGAGAATTTGAAGCTTTATTTTAATTAATCCCTTTGATGTTATGAATTATCTTTACTTGCTTTGTAAGGCAATAGCCTAGTTCTTGTTTCAAATGTGAACACTTATTCTAAGTTCCAAGGATAACTTGTTTTCATTCTTGATCATTTCATGATTAGCGGATTATTATTAAGTTCAAGCTGCATAGTGAACGAACTAGTATTTAATAAGTTCAAACCTATCATGGTTAGTGAACTTTATAACTTAATTAATGTTTTTGTTCTTATAGGCAATCTCTTGGCTCAAATAAGATGACTAGTCCATGTCCCAAATGACTAACGGACATTGTCTTTAAAAAGACAACCAACAACATCGCCTATGAAATAAAACATCTCGAAAAAATTAAGCATGTGAAATGAAACATTCCAAGAAAAATAGGCATGTGAAATAAAACACGCTAGGGAAACAAAGCGTGTAAAATAAAATGTACCAAAACTATTAAATTACACATGAGAGGAAATGTGGGTAATATTAATACAATATTAAATGTTTAACCACTCAGCCGAGTCTTGTCCATACAACTTCATAAAAACAAAACAAAATAACAATCTTAAGATTTCCTGTTTTCTCGGATTATGTAGAGACATCTCCTTGATCGGCAGATAGGACCTCACTAGAGCATATCCCTTTCTCAATTTGTGGGTTTTGGAGTAGGTGAATTTTTCTTTATGCACATAGGGGATCTCCTTAGATAATCTATCCTCGTCATCACTAAGATCTTCGATGCAAACTTTATTGTCATCACCTTACATTTGGACCTCAGCACTTGTATCTTTGTTGACTTGTTTGTCACAACTACTAACATTATCATTGATGTAAGCAAAATCCAGGCACGAAAGGCCGTATTCAGGGTGAAGCTTTACAATTTCTTCTCTTACCACTTAGACCTTCTCTAATAACTTCTTTCTCAGCAATCTCTTATACTGCCAACTTAGAGCTACAATCTTTAACACTCCTTCAACAAAGAGCCCTTTCTTCGCTACCTTCTCTAATTCAGTAATACAACTTTGCAATTTGGAGTTATTGGTCTCTAGTTCTTTTATTTGTACCCTAAACCTGTTCTTCTCATCATTCATTAAGTTGAGCATGTGGCTTAACCCCTAGTACCCTTCCCTTTTTTTTTATGAAGCTCCTCCTTTAGGTCTTTAACCTCATATTGCTCCTTGCTCTTGGCCTTAAGGCTTTAGACTTTATTGGCTACTAATGAATGTGCCAATTCCTCAGCAACTAGCTCCTCTTGATATTTTTTAGCCTTCATCTCAACTATGATTCTTGTATTCTCAGCTACTATAGTTTAAGCCTTTGAGGAGTTGTATGTATCTTTAAATTTCTGTAATAAGTCGATAATAAAAATAATAAATTCACTGGATCACTTGGTAGAGCAATAAATTATTATTGCCTTCTTCATCTCCTTACCGGCTTCATCTAAAGTCATCAGAACATGGCTGCTGATCTGCATATAGACAAGATTATATCAACAAAAGAACATGTGCCATAAGTAAAAGGATTCAATTGAGACTTACATCATATAATTTAGCTGTAATGTGTACCTTAAGTAAAAGGATTCAATTGAGACTTACATCATACAATTTAGCTGTAATGTGTACCTTATTATAGTCGCCAATCTTATTGACATCCTTTTTCGTAATCTCCCTGTCCTTAGGAAGAATGGCACCTTCTATCAAAGCTAGGGATTTGGTCCTATCACCTAATGTCAAGTCAGTATAGAGAATATTGTGGCCCCAATGTGAAATAAAGTACTTACCCACCTTGCTATTAAGGATGAATTCATCACTATTGATGTCAAGAGCTTTGTTCCTCATGGCTTCCTTTGTCTTTTCATTTAAAGTCTTGGATCTCTTAGACAGAGGTTAGCTAGTGAGCTCTTTCTCACTTCTTTTACTAGGACTTGGCACAATATCCACTTAGAGCAACAACCCCTCGGCAACTTCACGACAGGTGATTTCTGTACTTCTACAAACACCAATATCTCAGCCGGAATCTTTCGCCACTTTGGAATACTTTCTAGATATACGATCACTTCAACTTGTGTAAACTCAGTAGCCTTAAGCTTTTCACTCCCTTATTGCTTGTTCACAAGACGAGACACCTTCTTTTGCATTGCTACTTGCTTCACGACTTTCTCTTGTACGGCTCTCTTTAAAGCAACTGGTTAGGTCACAGTTACCTTGGTGCCTGCTCATTTATTAGCTTTGGATTTTTTTTGCCTTTGCTTAGGAAAAAAAATTGGTGGGATCTATATTGCCTACACCCATGTCTAAAATAAAAAGTAAAAGCATTGATAATAGAAATAGAGAAATCAAGGACTTACATGTTCCGTATCAAGCGAAGCTCAAAGATAACTATTCTTCCCCCAAGTCACTAAAACAGCTTTCCACTTATAGCTCTACTCTGTACAGTAATTACTCAATAGTATACCTTCTTTTTCAAAGAAGATTGGCTTCCCATTTTCATATTGCTTTATTATTCTCTTAGCATCCAATAAGAACATTTTGTTTTTTCTTCCATTTTGGATCTTTTTAGTCATGGCGGTATCATTCGACATCAACTCAATATCTTTGGTATGGATAAGTTCAATCCATTAGGTCTAAAAGTCTAATTCTTCTTCTGATATGATAGACATAAACTTTTGGTACCACTTGTGGATTTTGGACTCCAATCCATCCATGAATTTTTGGCCATGCCTAACTACTGCAAAATACTAACCACCAAGCTGCCTCCTTATTGTAAAGAAGTACCTAAATAATTGAAGCGTAGCCACAACTTTAATCTCTTCACAAACTATCTCGAAAGTTGTGAGAAGCTGTAGTGAGAACATACTTAGCGCAACTCGAAAATAGTTAAATAATTGATTGATGAAAGCAGAAAATAGGAAGTGCAGTCCAAAGTCGAGGTATTTTAGATAAATATGAAACTCGTGCTCCCTTGGAAAGCACACCCTTTCCTCCTCTCTTAGCCTCCATAGATTCCATATTTCAGGAAGATCTTGCTAGTATTTATTGTATTTTGTAATAAGAACTTTATCTGCAACACTCGCTACTCTATTTGGAGAATTACTAAAGTAAACCATATTATTATACAAATACCTAGCTACAAGTCTTCCTTCTTTGTCATTTGGATAGGTATCTGCTACAGGAGAGTTAACATGAGCGTGTTTGTCCTACTACTCTACCGTATTGTCAATTGAGCTACTCGAGGAACATGCTTTGCTATTCCTTTTTTGAAACTTGATTATGCTTCTTCAAGCTGACTAACTTAAGTATGAGCGTCTCTAGGAGAGTAGCAACCCTAAATGAGAGATTGATTTGAAACCTGGCGGTACTCCTCTAAGTTGACTAACCTAAGCCGAAGCATCTCTAAGGGATTAGTAACCTTCGATGGGAAACTGAATTCAAACCTAGTTGTGCTCTTTTAAACTAGCTAACCTAGGCAAGGAATCATCTCTAGGGAGTAGCAACCCAAAGTGGTAATTTGACTTGAAACCTAGTGGTGCTCATAAGAGCTAATTAACCTAAGTGGGAACGTCTCTAGGGGACTAGCAACCTTAAATGAGGAAGTGATTTGAAACCTAGTAGTTCTCTTTTGTTCAAACTATCTTAGGTGAGAGTGTCTCTAGGGAACTAGGAACCCTAAAATAGGAAATCAATTCAAAAATTGGTCATACTCCTTCAAGTTGACTAACTCAAGCAGGAGTGTTTCTAAGGGAATAGCAACCCTAAAATAGGAAATTGATTCAGAACTTGGATGTGCTCCTTTGAGCTGACTAACCTAAATGGGAGCATCTCTAGGGGATTACTAATCCTAAAATACGAAATTAAGTGAAAACCTGGTCGTGCTCCTCTAAGATAACTAACTTAGGTAAGAGCATCTCTAAGAGACTAGTAACCTTAAAATAAGAAATCGATTTGAAACTCGATAGTGCTCCTTTGAGCTGACTAACCTAAGACCTTAAGAGAAATGGCAAATAGGATAGTACCTTACGAGCTAGCTAAAACCTTAAGAGAAATTAAAGGGAAAGCACTCTACAAGCTAGTTGGTATACCTATGAGGTTAGTTATCATTAAGACTTATTGTGGTAAATCTAACTAAAATGGGTCCTCCAAAATATCGGAGAAAATTAGAGGGAAATGGTATACAAAAGAACAAGAGTAGCTAACGTAAAGCTGTTCGAAGGATGTAACTCACCAACGAACACAATATGACTTGATACCTCACTTAATTTGAAGCACAAGTTGATGTCAAGGTTCGTTCACCTTTAATCCTGAGTTACTTAGTAAGATTAGATAAGAGTGTAAGAAAGATGGACTTAGAGAGGGTTCCCTCACAAGAACAAAATATTCGGTATTAATTGTAAGTTATCTTTGGCTTACAAGGGAAAGGGACTAGTTATAGTAAGTTCTTAGGGCAACATTACAAATAAAGAAATTTTAAGAAAGTATATACAAAAAGAGGATTCTTGATACATATAAAAAAAAGGGTAAAAAGGATGAAAGAAAAAATAGAAAAGATGTACAATGTCAAATGAGGTAGAAAGGTAGCAGCACAATATTGGTCGCGTATGAATATTCTTTGAGCAGAGTAGGGGAAAGGGATTAAGATGTTGCAGCAATAAATGGGCTGAGATGAGAGAGATGATAGCATGCTAAGAGAAAACTACTTGGCTGTTAATTGAGTCTCTCATCACTCAGCACTCAATAAAAACCTCTTGGTAGCAGTTGATTGGATTACTTGACACAAGGTCCTTGGTAAGGGAATGGTTAACATCATCATTAATAAGTGTATTGATCAATATATGAAAATGTAGGGAGCTCAAGGAGTTCAGCTACCTTCCTTTAGCGTAAACTTTCTTGTCATCAGCAGGTTACTGAGAGAGAATTCTTTAAGTGAGGGATTGGAGTCCTCAAAACAGTGTATATATAATGGGACTGTTGATCAGCAGTTCATCAATTCCTCAGGGTTATTGCAAATTTGCCTTCAAATATTGGTCTTCGTCATTATCAGGCAAATAGGGAGTCAAATCAGTGATGCGGAAGAAGGTAGACATTCTGAAACCTTTGGGTAGCTCAATCTCTTAGACGTTATCATTTATACACCTCAAGATCCTACAGGGTCCATCCGTTTTGGGAGATAGTTTGTTGGTCCTTCTATTAAGGAAGTGCTCCTTTCTAAGATGGACTTAGACAAGGTCCCCAAGGGTATAAATGACTCACCTCCTTCCACGGTTTCCCACTTCTTTTTGTCAAGCTATAGTTTTAGGCAATTGCTTAGTAATCTTCCGATGTAACCTTTGGAACTCCTTGGCACGCTGTAGGTCAGATTGACTTTCTCCTTATGTAGTCAGACTGTTAATTAAATCTAAGGGTAAGTTCGGGTTAAGTCCATAAACAACCTCAAATGGTGATATTCCAAGTAAGCTGTGAATTGAGCGATTATAGGCAAATTCAATGATGGGCAAGCATAAATCCTAGTCACGAGAGCTTTTTCCAACAGTAGCATGTAAGAGAATATTGATAGCTCTGTTAACTACTTTAGTTTGTAAGGTGGTAAGAGGTACTAAACAGGAGCTTAGTGTTGAGTTTCCTCCATAGGGTCTTCTAAAAGAAGTTCGTGAATTTCAAATCACGGTCAGATACAATACTTCTCGGCACTCCATGTAGTTACGCAATTTCCTACAGAAAGAGGTTAGCAATGAATAAAGCATCATTAGTTCTATAGTAAGGAATGAAGTGGCCCATCTTACTGAACCGATCGATTACTACCATGATCGAATCGTGTCTTCTTGGTGTGTGGGGAAAGCTACGCATCAAATCCATGCTTAGATTAGTCTACGGCCACTCGGGACTTAGTAAGGGTGTATATTCTCCATAAGGCTCTCTCATCCCTTTTGCATACTTACATACCTTGCATCTCTCAAGTATTCAGTATACATCCTTCATTATCCCAGGCCAGTAAAAGTGCTCCTTCAATATGTCAATCATCTTCTTTTCCCAAAAAATGGCCAACTAGACTCCCGGTATGAGCTTCTCAAACCAGTAGCTCGCTTGTAGAATCATTCTGTAGGCAAATTTGCTTACCCATCATCAAGAACCCCTCACTTAAGTAGAACCCTTATGCAGCTCCTTTAATACTGGACCTGGCTACTGAAGGTCCAAAATGTAGGTCATGCTCATACTAATTAGGTAAAGTGCCAAATCCAAGCACCTTAGCTTGTAACGTTGTGATGAGGGTATAATAGTGAGAAAGCACATCAACCACTATGTTGGTGCATCCCTTCTTATATCTGATGATATAGAAAAAGGTCTATAAGAACTCGACCTACTTGGCATGACATCAGGAAAGTTTCTACTACTTGCGAAGATGCTTAAGAGATTCATGATCCAAATAGATGATGAATTCTCTTGGCAATAGATGATGAATTCTCTTGGCAATAGATAATGCTACCAATTCTAAAGTGTATAGACAAGGGCATAGAACTCCTTGTCGTAGGTTGAGTAATTCAAGGTAACACCTCAGAGTTTTTTCTTGAAGTAGGCAATGGGTTGATGCTCTTGCATAAGGACTGCACCAATGCTAACACCAAACGCATCACATTCAACCTCGAAAATCTTCTCGAAATTCGGTAAGGTAAGTATTGGAGCGGACATTAGCTTAAACTTCACATCTTTAAAACTCCTTTGAGCCTTTTTTGTTCATCTAAACTCAACATTCTTCTTAGTCAATTCAGTCAATGGTGCAGTTATGGAGTTGAAATTCTAGATAAATCTCCGACAGAATGAGACTAGACCATAGAAGCTCCTAACTTTGGTAGCATTAGTCAGCATAGGCCACTCATTAATAGCTTTGGCTTTTTCCTCGTCAACTTGAACTCCATTCCTTAAAATGACATATCCAAGGAACATAACCTCGCTTTGACAGAATGCACATTTCTTTAGGTTGCCGAATAATTTCTCGGTGTGGAGTATGTTAAACACCAATCTTAAATGTTCAACATGAATGAGGAGGTCAGCAATTTAGACCAAAATATCATCAAAATAAACCATAATGCATTTTCTGATCAACAATCTTAGTACATGATTCATTAGCTACATAAATGTACTGGGCACATTAGTTAGTCCAAATGGCATTACTAACCATTCGAATAGACCATCCCTTGTCTTGAAGGCCATCTTCCATTCATCCCCATATGTCATATGTATTTGGTGATAGCCACTCTTCAAGTCAGTCTTAGAAAAGATGTAGGTACCGTATAAGTCGTCAAGCATATCATTAAGCTGTAGGATCGGGTATTGGTATTTGATAGTGATCTTATTGATAACTCGATTGTCAATGCACATTCACCATGTTCTATCCTTTTTTAGCACGATTACAGTGGGTACAACACAAGGACTTATGCTCTTACGGACATATCTATGATCTACCAACTCATGCACCTACTTCTTCAATTCAACTGCTTGGTCTAGATTGCGCCTCTAAGCGGGTCAGTTTGGTAAGGAAAGCCTCGGTTGGAGGTCGATGCAATGCTCAATTCCTTTTAAGGGAGGTAAACCTTTCGGCATCTCGACAAGGAAGGTCAGCGAATTCCTGAAGTAGTTGCTGCACTTCAATAGGTAAGTTCGCGGCCTCTCTAACCTCTAAGAGTCTCCTGACTAAAAGGAGTACATAGTCCTTAGCCTTGACTTCTTGTATAAACTGAGCTCAGGACATCACTAAGGACTTCTGTTATAGAGATCTAACAACCTTTTCCTAGGTTTCTTACACTTCCCTAGGACTCATAGGTGTCAATATAATTTTCTTCCCATCCATTTGAAACATGTAGGTGTTTCTATACTTATCGTGTAACATTCTCAAGTCAAATAGCCATAGTTGACTGAGTAATATATGAGATGCACACATAAGAAGGACATTATACAGCACCTTATCCCTGTACCTATCAGCAATAGTAATTGGCACTTTGACTTGCTAGGAAACATGCAGTCCTCTTTTCTTGTTCAGCCAATAAATCTTGTACAGCTTGGGGTATCGAAGAGTTGGTAATTTCATGGCTTAACTACCCTTTGTGTGATATGTTAGTACAACTCTCTTCGTCAATGATTACGACGCATAGCTTGCCATTGACCTAGCAATTTGTATGAAAGAGGTTCTCTGTTTGCTCATTCTTGTTAGCCATAAAAGTACTAAGAGATCATCGAACTACAAAGTAATACTCAGCTTCACCCTCAGGAGGTATCTCAGCATTGAGATCTTCCTCAAATTCTTCTAGCATATGATTGATTGCTACTTTTTCC